>CM046943.1:32238136-37238136 GCA_025698515.1 Gossypium sturtianum | reverse complement strand
ATTTTATTTTTTTGTTACATGGATACCAAGTGAGTATTTTTTTTTCAAAATATCACACAGAAATTTAGCAAAAGAATTTTAATAATGTTAACATATGAACCTAATTTTTTAAATTAAAAAAGTAGAATGATTAAATTCCTAAAAATAAAAGTATGGAGATTAAATTCCAAATATATGAAGAGTACAAGAACTTTGAGTTTTTTACTCTATAATTTAGTAAGAAATAAATAATTAACCCAATGCGAAGTGTAGGTGGAAACCGTACTAGTTTACTATCATTAAAAGTCATATTAAAAGTGATCTAATTTGATTAAGACTTATTGACTTTAATTATTAAATAAAGTATGGACCAAATATGTCTAGATACTCTAGTAACTAATTTGTAATTGATAATGGGTTTATTAGAAATTCAAGTTAATGTGCAAAAGTTATATATTACGGTTATGGTCCCCAAATTATACATTCATAACTTTTCTGACATCCCATCTTCAATTACAAGATTTCAATATATCGATGGATTCAAGTACGCTTTCACATATAGTTTTTGTACTTTGATAATTTGACATGATAGATCATGATTAGTTAAGTTTTATATCAGAATTTTACAATTTTAACAAGTGACATCCGAGCCTCGTTGTAACACCCCCAACTCGGCCTAGGAGTTTTAGCTAAGTCGAAGGCGTCACGTTCGATCACTGAAGTGATCCTGTAAATCCACTCTTTCAGATACATTTGATTTTGAATAGAAAACGCACTTTTGTATTTAGGAAAACATTAATTCATTATGTCATCTTTTCTTAGAAATTTAATTATGATATTATTATCGTGACATTTTGAAAACGGTTAAGGTTTTCAAGAAAATATTTATTAGTGTAAGTACCTAATTTTGCCCGGGCATTAAATAAGCCCAAATTAAAAAATAATAACCAAAATGTCCCTTGTACAGTCCTTTTACAAATTAAACAAGCCCAAAAACCCGTACCTAAACTAACCCAGAACAGACCCAATACCGGAGCCCAAAAGGCCCAAAAGCATAAACCAAAATCAGAAAAACCTAGGGTTTCTAAAACCCTAGGCGCCGCAAGAACGGGAGTCTAATCGTCGCGCCGCTTCAACAACCCTTCGATTGCGCCACCAATGCACGCCGCAATCCACGCAAGTCTCATCTCCGTCACGAGATCTCCGCTTCGACCTGCACAAGAAAGGAAATAACAGCAGCAAAAATGGCATCTTTTTTATTTCCTTTTTGTTTTTTCGGGTATAAAACCCATGTAAACCTGTAAAAAAGAGGGGGGGAGGATACACAAAAGCACAAAAAAATAGACACAAACAGAAATAAAAAACACCAAACAGGAGGTGATTTCTCATTTCGTATTCGCGTTGTTTTTTGTATATTTTCTTTTCGTTTCTTGCAAATAGTAAGTATTCTAGTAATAAAAAATAGAAAAGATTTTACCTTTCGAACCGGCGTTGAAAAAGGGGTGTTTTGGGCTTCCGACCGCCGTCGTAGGAGGCGCGTGTGGTGGCGTGTAGGGCGGTGGCCCTTAAGTCCGTGACCGTACCCAAATAAGCAAAGAGAGAATTTCAGAGAATTCTCTTCAGTTTTTTTTTAAAAAAAAACACTAACCAAAATGAATTTTTTTTTATTTAAAGTGGCTTATATAGGGCTATAGAAACGATGCCGTTTTCGCTTAACCCAATAAGTGCAAAACGACGTCGTTCGGGGCTAGGAGACCCGCGCATTGACCCGACCCGCATAGAGGATCCGCGTGTTTTCTTTAAATGGTCTAATTTCCATTTTAGTCCCCCGCATTTTTATGTTTTTTTAATTCCTTTCAATTTCATTTTTTTATTTTTAATTTGGTCCCAAAACTATTATTTTATTTCAAATAAATCCAAGGACAGTTTAAAGGTAAAAAATGGGAACGATGCTGTTTTGAAAAAGAGGCTTAATTGCTGTTTTAACCCCTCTTTTCTTAATTTTAATTTTAATTTTATCCTTTTATTTTATTTTATTATTTTATATTATTTTAAATTATTTTACTAAATAGTTTATATTGTTATCTTTATTATAATTTATCAAAATTTATATATATATATTTTTATATGTAATATCTTTATATATATTATGATTATTATTTATTATTTTATTTAACTTAATATTATTTCTTTTACATATTATTTTATTTATTATATTATATTTTTAAATTTCTATATTATATAGTATTATGTTATATTATTATATTACTCTTATTTTTTTATAAAGAATCATATGATATTATATAAGATTGTTAATATTTATGTTGTATTTATTATACATGTAATTTATGATTAATATATTATATATATGTTTTTATATAAAATTATTATATCACTATTTATCAATTATTATTTTTATATATATAGTTATTTATACATGTATTAAATTATTAAGTTATATATTTATTATAAGTTTTTCTTACTTCTAATTTTAGTTACTATATATATACATATATTAAATCATTTTTAAAATCATCACATTCTTTTTATTCAATATTATTTTTGTATAATTTTGTTATTTTGTGAAAATGTCAATTATTTCTATATTATATGTTTATTTATATTCTTTAGATTGTTTATTATTGTTCAGCATATTCTATTGTATATTCATGTTATATTATCCTTTTATTATTTATTGTTAGTATAATTTGTACTTTTGTAAAATTGTTATTTGTATACACAAACCATTGTTTTATAAAAATACCTTTCGAATTAAAATATTTATTTCAAATGGTTTTCAAAATACGGTGATATGTGATATTTGAAGGATTTCGAGAAGAATTTTGCCCTAACTTTTTGGGTTCGATTTTTCTCGTGAAACTTTAGGTATTACCTATCCCTTTTTCCTTAAAGAATGAGATTTACCGATTTCAAATAAAAAAAAAAACTATTCTTGGGAATTCGGATCGTTGTGCCTTAACTTATTGGGTTCGACGTTTTGCTTCTCGAGTTAGGAATTTTCTAAAATAAAGACGTACTTAGTTTCAAGGTCATAAGATATTATATCCTAACTTACTGGGTATGGTGTTTTATTTCTTTGAAGATAGGTAAGTCTAGGTTTTCTTTTCAACTAAAAAGGTCCATTATCTAAAATTTTTCAAAGTTTCAACATTAGGACATGATTTTATCGATTAGGTACCAATTTTTGGGCGTTATGAGGGTGCTAATCCTTCCTCATATGTAACCGACTCCCGAACCCGTTTTCTCATTTTTCGTAGACCAAAACCAAATGTTTTAAAATGAAACGTTTTACAAGGTGATCCAATCACACCTAAGTAAAAAGAGATTGGTGGCGACTCCCATTTTCGTTTTTTAAAAGTCGATCCCGTTTTTAAATCCAACTTTTAAAATGGTTTCGACAGCTTGGCGACTCCACTGGGGACAATAAGAGAGTCAAGCCATAAAATCGATAATTTCATGTCCTTATGTTTGAATTTAAAAATCTGGTTTAAAAATTATGATCCTTTTTGTCGCATGTGGTTTTATTTTTCTGCATTGCATTGCATGACCGTTGTGGTCGTACCCTTAAGTGGGAGCGAGAAGCTACTCCTTCGTGAGGTTTTCACCTCCGTGCAGGATAGTGAATCGCTTCCGGGATACATCCGTACCTATATCTTCGTGAGGTTTTCACCTCCGTGCAGCCATAGAGAAATGTATTCCCCTGAACCGAACTCGGTCCATATGAGCCTATAATGGGTGAGGATCGAGGAATCTGCTGGTTCAGGTACCTAAACTTTAGAACTAAACCGCATATAGTGAACCCTAAGAGCCCACCTTAGGTAGAATTATGTTAAACCCTAGTGGTCATCCAGATAGGTGTTCTATGTTTTTTTTTCTCCTGTGCTAACGTTTTTATTTTGTTTTGATTGCATTGCATCCACATCATAGAAAAAAGGTGTTGATTCAAATTCGATTGCTAAATAGAAAAGTTTTTCATAAGGAAATGGATTTTTTGATAAAGTGGATTATAATACGGTTGTCCGAATATGTTTCAAGCAAATACAATGAGAGAAGACTAATAGCCCATGAAGGAATACAAGAGTTTATTGCCCAAGGATTCAAGCTGACAAGGATTATTCAAGAATCATCGGCGAGGCTTTCTTGAAGAGGCTAATAAGCATTGCAAGGATAAGTGAGCAGTGAGTCGCGACCCAGATCAAGCAAAAAGGAGCTAATAGGAGGCATCTATTAGAAGTTTGCAAGATTCGACCTATGCGAAGAAGGGGATTGATGTTTGCTTGGAATATGAGGGCATGGTTGTATATGTGATCCATTTTATGTAAAGAAATCTACTTTCTAGAAAAGTTTTTCTAATGGAATTGAATTCAGAATCAACGCCTCTTTCTCTTTGCATTCATGCATTTGTATTACATAACATCATTTGTATTTAATTTCATAGAGAGAGTCTAATTGGTTGAAATTATAACAGAAAGAGAAAAGAGAGAAAAGGGAAGGAAAACCTGGAAGCTGAACACCCCTACGGTACACATGCTAAATCCAAGAAAATGGACCAAAGGATGGAAAAATTCCAAAAAGATATGCAAGACCAGATGCAAGAGCAAATGGAAAAACTCCAACAAGAGATGATGGACCAGATGTTGGAGGCACAGAGGAACATGATGGCCCAAATGGCCCAGATGATGAGTGGGATGATGGAAAAAGGAAAGAGTCCCATGGCCATTACTGGAGAAGAGAGCGAAGGCAATCCCCCAGGTTTTACCCCACCACATGCGCCAGCACAACCTGAAGAGTATCCCCAGAGGCCATCTGTTACAATTAGGCCTCAACAAGGGCAGACAGATACTAGACTGCCCATGAATTTCCAAGTTGGCTCTAGATCTAATCCAGGAGATAACCCAGCCAATCTTGTCATCCCTGACTTCGATATAGCAGAGAGAGAGGGGATTAGAACTGAATCTTCAAGACAATTGGAAGATCGCTATAGATGGTTGGAGGAAAAATTCAAAACTTTGGAAAATACCGACCATCACCATGGAATTGATGCAAAGGACCTGAGTTTGGTCCCAGACCTGGTGCTTCCTCATAAATTCAAGATGCCAGAGTTTGAGAAGTACAATGGGACTAGCTGCCCTGAAGCCCACATTACCATGTTTTGCAGACGCATGACCGGCTATGTTAACAATGATCAACTTTTGATTTATTGTTTCCAAGATAGTTTGGTTGGGGCAGCGTCTAGGTGGTATAATCAACTCAGCCGTGCTAACATTAGTTCTTGGAGAGACTTGGCCCAAGCCTTCATGAGGCAGTACAATCATGTCACAGACATGACGCCTGACCGAATCATGTTGCAAAACATGGAAAAGAAATCAAACGAAAGCTTCAGGCAGTACGCACAAAGATGGAGGGAAGTTGCTATGCAGGTTCAACCACCTCTCTTGGAGAAGGAAACCACCATATTGTTTATCAACACTTTAAAGGCACCTTTTATCACCCATATGATAGGAAGCACCACTAAAAGCTTCGTGGATATAGTTATGGCGGGTGAAATGATTGAAAAAGCCATAAGGGGTGGCAAGATTGAAGTAGGGGAAACCACTAAAAGGTCTGCTCCTAGGAAAAAGGACGACGAGGTGAATAATACGAGTACATACAACAAAGGGTACTCAAAAGTAATTACTATTAACCAGCCAAAGGTGATCACTGTTGGGCAACAAGGGTCGGTGAGACAAGAGTCGGGCACAAGGCAAAACTCTAAAAAGCTCCAATTTACGCCAATCCCAATGACGTATAAGGAGCTTTATCAGAGTTTGTTTGATGCACACGTGGTGTCCCCATTTTATTCAAAACCGTTGCAACCTCCGTTCCCAAAATGGTATAACGAGAATGCCCAATGCGAGTACCACGTGAGAATAAAGGGTCATTCAATTGAAAATTGCACTACGTTTAAAAAATTGGTTGAAAAGTTCATTAAAATGGGAATCGTGAAGATCGACAATTCATCAAAACCTGATCACTTTGACGAGGCAGTAAATGTGATAATTGAAGGGGGAGACAAGAAAGTTGCTATCCCTTGAAGAAATCAAAAATGAAGAGGGAATTAGAGGACAAAGTTTCCAAGTCCTTACGTACTTGGGAGTGTCCTGAATAATGGGATCGAGGAAGAAATCTCTATATTTTTAGAGCTGATCTATAGTAATGTGCAAAACATATTTGTTGCCTTAAGCCTAGAGGCAATAAGAATTCTTTTGTGAAATAGGCTTGTGTCCGAAGCTTTATTTCAATAAAATGCATCTTTTTGAATATTCTTTTATTCTTTACATTTCATACTGTATATTCTTTTGTTTTTTTTACCATATTCTTTCATTCTTTATTCATGACCATACCAATAATCATCCCTAGAATCATTTATTATTTGGATTTCTTGCCTTCATACCTAGGTACCCAGATATCAACGACATGAGCGACGTTGTTACTGACTCCCTTTTTGAACGAGATATGGGTCTAGGGGATCTCAGGACTTTGAAGATGATAGAGATTGTGACATGTCTTCTGACTTGTTAAGAATGGTTTAACAAGATGAAAAGTCGACCTTACTCTACAAAGGGTCATTGGATATTGCGAGCCTAGGAAAGGAGTGAAGATTGTAGCCTAGCTCATCACAGAAATAAGGCGAGACATTATTGAATTATCTTCGAGAATTCAAAGATGTTTTCGCACGATCATATCAAGACATGCCTGGACTAATAAGACGCAGGCTAAACAAGAGGATGGGGCACTGTTGGTCTACCATGGAAGGGGATTGCATCAGTCATACCACAAATACTGAATTGAAGAAGACGAGATTTATGTTACTCTTCTATTTTCTTCACAGAATTTTCTATATGTGGGGTATGGACATTATGGGGCCAATCTCGCCAAACGCTTCTAGTTGACATCAATTTGCCGTCATGGTCGAGGGTGAATGTTGCTTCATATGCCAATATTACAAGGTCGAAGTCATTAAATTTGCCAAAAAAAGAAGAAAGGATCAAGATGCTAGCAGAATGCCATAAAGGATCGCGTTTAAATAATTGTACAAAGACAAAGTTTATAGTTTGTCCAAAAGATCGAGCAAGATATCACGATTGCAACAAAAGTTGCCAAAAAAATGAATGAAAGGTGGCTAAGACTTGTAAAAATTGGCATAAGGAGTTATCACTACCCTCTATCTTATTGAACGTCGGGCAGAACCTTCACTGGGGCAACATCTTACCCATTATGGAATTGAAGCATTTTTGTCGATTGAACTTAATTGAAGAAAGGGTTAAAAGTTATTTGTCACGGTCAGATGATATGAGCTTAGAGAAGTTCATCTTAGGGAATTCCACGAAGGAACCTGATGTTGAAAATGATTTTTCTTCTGCAAAAGGATTTCAGAGAAAAGCAGATGCCAAACTGGGAAGGTTCTTATGATGTAAAGAAGGCATGTTCTAGAAGAGCATTGACATTAACCGAAACGGATGGCGAAGACTTGCCCAATCCGGTGAATTCAAGTTCAGTCAAGAAATATTTTACCTAAAAGAGGAAAGATCAAGGTGAAAACCCGTAAAGGGCGCCTCAAAAAAAAAAGAAAAAGGAGAGGCCAAGGCGAAAACCCACAAAGGGCGCTTTGAGACCAAAGGGGATTTGAGTTGAAAACCCGAAAAGGGCGGCTCAAATTTTAACTAAAAACGGGACATACAGTAGTCTTGCTACGTCCGAATTAGCAATGAGGAAGTATATTACGTCTTGGGGCATCGACAAAGTACTCGGATCCCTTAAACACATATTGAGCTTAAAATGGTCCTCAAGAAGTTGGAACAAAGAAGCTCAGTTGCGATATCTGGGCATCTAGCTTCATTCTTACCCATTTTTAAATTCGTTATCTTTGATTGCTTTATTCTTTTTGAGATACACCCAAATCAATTTTCTTTTATTGCCCGGGCTATCTTTGATTAAATTATTTTTTGAGCTATGCTCCGACTAATTTCTTCTCGTCCATTTTGTGACCTTTTTCAAGCATTTTATATTGAAATAACAATTTATGGACTAATAACACTTTCATAAAAGGAGTTTCGCATATTACTGGAAGCTTCTAAATAATATGAGGAATCAAGCATGACTATTGTTCGAGAACTCACCAAGCCTAAGAAATTTGGAAACATTGAAGAATGATTATCTCTTGAGATTTTTATTGGATAAGACAATTTCGTTGGTGATACCACATCGGCAAATGACGAACAAGGTCAATCCAAATGTAAAGGGGATTTGTAACACCCCTTACCCGGGTTCTACGCTGGGAACAGGGCCCGAGGTGTTACCGAACTCAACCCACTTAATCGCCACTTAGGCTCAACATCATTACTCTCTATAACCTCATTCTCGACTTACGAGGCCTCACTCATACACACGAGGGCTCTCGAGACTAATCCAGAACTTTTACGATCCTTAAAATTTTTCTCTTTTATACAGGTCTCACAGGCCCGTGCAAGATTAGACACGCCCGTGCATGAGCACACACGCCCATGTCCCCAGACCGTGCCTAAAAACCCAAGCATTCTGCCAAATGCCCCACAGTTAAGGCACACGCCCATGCGGTTTGGGAACACGCCCGTGTACCCTAATACATGCCCGTGCCTTTCACCTGTGGTCGACACTGACTAAATCCACACGGTCTGGACACGCCTGTGCCCCTGGCCCGCGAGACAATCCTGACTTACTATGTTAACATGCAGGGGACGCACGGCCACAGCACACGCCCGTGGGCTGACCGTGTGTCACACATGGCCTAGACACACGCCCGTGTGTCACACATGGCCTAGACACACGCCCGTGTGTCTATCCACATGGTCAAGAACAAGACTAAGTGTCAAGTTCTTTTCACCCTTCTAACATACACAACATATACTCATCTAACACCATCATAATCAACTCAAATTGAAGTGCATTCTCACATAGAAAACTACATATTTCTTTTATATAATGTAATAGCCAACAACCATGGCATTATACAAAATAAGCTATCTATCTAAAGGCCAACACATCTTAGCCATTTACAACAAAATCCACTAACTTGTCTAGCCCCTATACATGCCATATACAAAACATTAAGTTTCATGTACCAAAGTGTGTTGATATGTGGGCTATCTTCTGATGATCCTCGTATCCCGATTCAACATTTTTAATCTATAAGACAAGGGAAAAGAAAGAGAGTAAGCTTTGAGCTTAGTAAGTTTACACATAAACAATTAAGCAACATAGTATAAGCTAAGCAACCATTAGCATTATACCAACAAGTAATTCACAACTATGCTTACTCTTTCTATCCCTTACCACATTTCCAACACATCATGAGTCGCATACTCATAACCATCAAAATGCACCCCTGCATTCTATGCCACATTTACACAATATACAACACATCATTATTTCTCGTAATACATCCACACAGTTTATCCACATAACTTATCCACACAGACTATCCACATAACTACTCCACACAGCTATTACACATAGCTAATACACACAGTTAATCTACACAGCTATTATCTCAGTGGTTTCGCACTTAGCACACCACAATTGATTAATAAGGTGGTGTCGCACTTAGCCTACCACAAAGGTATTCATAGTGATTCAGCACATAGCTCACCAAACGATATACCTCACGATAGCATCGCACATAGCTAGCTCATTGTCAATATGCATTAGGATGGTATCGCACTTAGCCCACCATCTAGCATTATCACAACACATGCACAAGTCTACTTACTTAATCATTCTCGATCATACATTCATTCCACATTTTCTACTACATTCATCCCACATAGGTTCTCAAATATGCTACACACTAGCTAACATTAACAAATTGTAAGTATGAATGCATTATTTATGCATAGACTTACCTCGATACTCAAAAGTATAGAAATATGCAATTTAGTCCACCACCTTGCTTTTGCCTCGGTTTCGATCCGGGCTTCGTCTTTCTTGATCTATAATGAATAATTCAGCTTATTCAATACACACATTGACTAAATTGACCCACATCTCATACTTTAGCAAAATTACTATTTTGCCCCTAAACTTTCTCATATTTACACTTTAGTCCCAAAGGCTCGTAAAGTGATTTTTATTCAACTTTCTACTCTTTCATGCTTAGCCGAACCACTTACTCAACTAAAGCATTCATCAAATCTCACTAAATCACACATGTATGACCAAACTAAAGTTTTTCACAAACTAGTCCCTACATGCATTTTCATGGAAAATCACTTAACAAAAGATGTTTCTACTACATCAAGCTTTCATAATCTTCCATAAAACAACAAAATTCATGCATGTCATACATATGTACATTTTTGAACATCCATAATAGCTCACCAAATAGCTAAAAATAGCTTACTCATGCTACTAGGACTTAAAAAATACGAAGAATATCAAAAATCGGGCTTAAGAGCACTTACTAGCAAGCTTGAAAAATTGAAAGAGCCCTAACAATGGCTTCTCTAATTTTTGATAGCTTGGGGGAAAAGATGAGTGAATTTTTATCATCTTTTTACCTATTTAATCACTTATTTGATAAATGACCAAAATGCCATTTTTGATAAACTTTAAATTTTGACTCATCCATGCCCATTTTTGTCCAAAAATTAGAATTTGGATAAATTACTATTTAAGGACCTCTAATTAATAATCTAAAGCTATTTCACACATATAGCTTCTAGAAACACACATTTTGCAACTTTTGCAATTTAGTCCTTTTGGACAATTCAACCACAATTTCACAAAATTGCTTCATGAAATTTTCACACTAGCATGCATACATAATATAAACCTCAAAAACTCATTCATGACCCTCGAATTTGTGGTCTTGAACCACTATTCTAACTAGGCCCTAAACTAGGATGTTACAGGATTATTGTCGGGATACTTTGCATTCATATAACTGATTATTACACTCAGGGGATAGTGTAACAAATCAAATTGATTGAAATTGATACAAGTTTTGTACCTCTGAGTGGTAACAGAAAGATGGAAGGAACCAAATGTTATTCCCCTGAAGTTGCAATGGGAGGTATAAATTTTTATGTCCTAAGGTTTAAGGAAAGGGACTCTGGAATTACAGCGGGGCAAGCTTGCTGAGTAGAATGATTGTTTCTTTGGGTTTTTGTCCAAGATACCAGCTGAACGAGAAAGCATGGTAGCGCATCAGTGATAGAACCTTGATGAACTATGAGCAATGACAACCTATAGGGATCATTCTCTCATTTCAAATTAGGAGCATTTGATTTATGCTAAACATTGCGTCCTAATCGTTTTACAAAAAAAAAAAATCATTTTCATGACATCATGTATTCATGCAAATGTCATCCCTAATATCATTTAGTTAGGAGCATTAGATTCATTCCGATCATGCGTCTTAATCATCATTCTCATGACATTTTGCATTCATGCAAAATTCATCCATAATACATTCAAATATATAGGACAGGTCCCTCAGAGGACGGTGTAGCAAAATAAAAAAATTTAGATTTTGTTCCCTAATGGAACAAACTGAAGAATGAAGTCTTCCTGAAGATAGTAAGGAAGCAAATTGAAATTTTTAGATTTTGTTCCTTAGTAGAGCAGACTGAAGAATGAAGTCTTCCTGAAGATAGTAAGGAAGCAAACCATGAAATTTCAGATTTTGTTCCTTAGTGGAGCAAATTGAAGAATGAAATTTCAGATTTTGTTCCCTAGAAATGGTAGTGGAGCAAACTGAAAGAATGAAGTCTTCCTGAAGATAGTAAGGAAGCAAATTGAAAATTTCATATTTTGTTCCTTAGTAGAGCAGACTGAAGAATGAAGTCTTCCTGAAGATAGTAAGGAAGCAAACCATGAAATTTCAGATTTTGTTCCCTAGAAATGGTAGTGGAGCAAACTGAAGAATGAAGTCTTCCTGGAGATAGTAAGGAAACAAATTGAAATTTCAGATTTTGTTCCCTAGAAATGGTAGTGGAGCAAACTGAAGAATGAAGCCTTCCTGAAGATAGTAAGGAAGCAAATTGAAATTTCAGATTTTGTTCCCTAGAAATGGTAGTGGAGCAAACTGAAGAATGAAATTTTAGATTTTATTCCCTAGAAATGGTAGTGGAGTCAAACTGAAGAATGAAGTCTTCTTGAAGATAGTAAGGAAGCAAATTGAAATTTCAGATTTTGTTCTCTAGAAATGGTAGTGGAGCAAACTGAAGAATGAAATTTCAGATTTTGTTCCCTAGAAATGGTAGTGGAGCAAACTGAAGAATGAAATTTCAGATTTTATTCCCTAGAAATGGTAGTGGAGTCAAACTGAAGAATGAAGTCTTCCTAAAGATAGTAAGAAAGCAAATTGAAAATTTCAGATTTTGTTCCCTAGTGGATCAAACTGAAGAATGAAGTTTTCCTGAAAATAGTAAGGAAGCAAACTGAAGACATCAGATCATGTCTCCCCGAGTTTGTAGTGGAGCAGATTAAAAGATAGTGGATACTGCCTTCATGAAGTTGAAGCTATAAAACTTACTGAAATCAAGATGAAGTTCCAGTACCGTTCAAGTTGCAGTGGAGTTGGAGTCATTTGAAGAAGACGAAGATCAAGAAGTCGAGGCTCGGCCAAGACCGGGCAAAATTGGTCTTTTTATAGTCTTTGCTCTATTCTCGTTACACGACAATGAGCAAAGAGGGGCAGCTATAAGTACCTAATTTTGCCCGGGCATTAAATAAGCCCAAATTAAAAAATAATAACCAAAATGTCCCTTGTACAGTCCTTTTACAAATTAAACAAGCCCAAAAACCCGTACCTAAACTAAGCCAGAACAGACCCAATACCGGAGCCCAAAAGGCCCAAAAGCATAAACTGAAATCAGAAAAACCTAGGGTTTCTAAAACCCTAAGCGCCGCAAGAACGGGAGTCTAATCGTCGCGCCGCTTCAACAGCCCTTCGATTGCGCCACCAATGCACGCCGCAATCCATGCAAGTCTCATCTTCGTCGCGAGATCTCCGCTTCGACCTGCACAAGAAAGGAAATAACAGCAGCAAAAATGGCATCTTTTTTATTTCCTTTTTGTTTTTTCGGGTATAAAACCCATGTAAACCTGTAAAAAAGAGGGGGGGAGGATACACAAAAGCACAAAAAAATAGACACAAACAGAAATAAAAAACACCAAACAGGAGGTGATTTCTCATTTCGTATTCGCGTTGTTTTTTTTATATTTTCTTTTCGTTTCTTGCAAATAGTAAGTATTCTAGTAATAAAAAATAGAAAAGATTTTACCTTTCGAACCGGCGTTGAAAAAGGGGTGTTTTGGGCTTCCGACCGCCGTCGTAGGAGGCGCGTGTGGTGGCGTGTAGGGCGGTGGCCCTTAAGTCCGTGACCGTACCCAAATAAGCAAAGAGAGAATTTCAGAGAATTCTCTTCAGTTTTTTTTTTTTAAAAAACACTAACCAAAATGATTTTTTTTATTTAAAGTGGCTTATATAGGGCTATAGAAACGACGCCGTTTTCGCTTAACCTAATAAGCGCAAAACGACGTTGTTCGTGGCTAGGAGACCAGCGCATTGACCCGACCCGCATAGAGGATCCGCGTGTTTTCTTTAAATGGTCTTATTTCCATTTTAGTCCCCCGCATTTTTATGTTTTTTTAATTCCTTTCAATTTCATTTTTTTTTATTTTTAATTTGGTCCCAAAACTATTATTTTATTTCAATTAAATCCAAGGACAGTTTAAAGGTAAAAAATGGGAACGATGCCGTTTTGAAAAAGAGGCTTAATTGCTGTTTTAACCCCTCTTTTCTTAATTTTAATTTTAATTTTATCCTTTTATTTTATTTTATTATTTTATATTATTTTAAATTATTTTACTAAATAGTTTATATTGTTATCTTTATTATAATTTATCAAAATATATATATATATTTTTATATGTAATATCCTTATATATATATATTATGATTATTATTTATTATTTTATTTAACTTAATATTATTTCTTTTACATATTATTTTATTTATTATATTATATTTTAAATTTCTATATTATATAGTATTATGTTATATTATTATATTACTCTTATTTTTTTATAAAGAATCATATGATATTATATAAGATTGTTAATATTTATGTTGTATTTATTATACATGTAATTTATGATTAATATATTATATATATGTTTTTATATAAATTTATTATATCACTATTTATCAATTATTATTTTTATATATATAGTTATTTATACATGTATTAAATTATTAAGTTGTATATTTATTATAAGTTTTTCTTACTTCTAATTTTAGTTACTATATATATACATATATTAAACCATTTTTAAAATCATCACATTCTTTTTATTCAATATTATTTTTGTATAATTTTGTTATTTCGTGAAAATGTCAATTATTGCTATATTATATGTTTATTTATATTCTTTAGATTGTTTATTATTGTTCAGCATATTCTATTGTATATTCATGTTATATTATCCTTTTATTATTTACGCTTAATATAATTTGTACTTTTGTAAAATTGTTATTTGTATACACAAACCATTGTTTTATAAAAATACCTTTCGAATTAAAATATTTATTTCAAATGGTTTTCAAAATACGGTGATATGTGATATTTGAAGGATTTCGAGAAGAATTTTGCCCTAACTTATTGGGTTCGATTTTTCTCGTGAAACTTTAGGTATTACATATCGCTTTTTCCTTAAAGAATGAGATTTACCGATTTCAAATAAAAAAAACTATTCTTGGGAATTCGGATCGTTGTGCCTTAACTTATTGGGTTCGACGTTTTGCTTCTCGAGTTAGGAATTTTCTAAAATAAAGACGTACTTAGTTTCAAGGTCATAAGATATTATATCCTAACTTACTGGGTATGGTGTTTTATTTCTTTGAAGATAGGTAAGTCTAGGTTTTCTTTTCAACTAAAAAGGTCCATTTTCTAAAAATTTTCAAAGTTTCAACATTAGGACATGATTTTATCGATTAGGTACCAATTTTTGGGCGTTATGAGGGTGCTGATCCTTCCTCATACGTAACCGACTCCCGAACCCATTTTCTCTTTTTTCGTAGACCAAAACCAAATGTTTTAAAATGAAACATTTTACAAGGTGATCCAATCACTCCTAAGTAAAAAGGGATTGGTGGCGACTCCCATTTTCGTTATTTAAAAGTCGATCCCATTTTTAAATCCAACTTTTAAAATGGTTTCGACAATTAGAACTTTAAGTATTTTGTAAAGCAGCGAAAAACATTTAAAATAATAGTTTCCTAAACTGAATAGCATGCAAATATAAGAGTAATAATTAAGTAACCTGCTTAATATAAATAAGCTAAACAATCCCGGACCTAAGATATAAAAGCAAGAATGATTAATAATTACAACCCAAAAACAAAACGGTTACAGAAAAAATTTAATGAAAACTTTTAAATATGAAGAAAAATAAGCTACTAATCTGAGGTTTCTCCGATGCCATTCCGAGACAGTTCTTTGCGCTACCTAAGAGATAAAAAAAAGGTGGAGTGAGCTCATGACAGCTCAATATGAGTCTAATTTTTAAACCATTATATATAATAGTACAAACTGTAAAGCATTCAATTTATGGCATAATGACAAATTAAGCATAATATAAGAAATATATAATAATCAATGCATATATAAATTATATATGATGCAATGCAATTATGGTTTTAATTTCTCACCCATTCATCCTATCCGCCCACGAACATCGTTCGACACACCAAAACACATACCAATAACTAATCATCCCGGACTTCCCAGTGAAGATAACCGTTCACTTGTCATCTGTGGCGATGATTTTTACTACAATAACTTACCATCCCGATTTTGATGGCTTTTAAAACTATCATCCCGATTTATCTGGTTTTGATGATATTGTCGCCTACTTCGTGCAATACTGGCTTTCGATTTAGACATAAATTGCCACTATCTCCTACAAAACTCTTCCGTCCTCCATACCCAACTTCATGTAATTATGCACATATACTTAGCATATTATGCTATTTATCATCAGTCAGTGCTACATTCAATATTTCATACTAACATTTAATGGCATGTAGTCATGCATTCATTCTCATCAATTTCAAATATACAATTAATTTATGCGAACTAAAAACAATTTCACATATACAGTATTTTCATGCGAATTGACATGCTTAGTTCGGCTAACACATTGTAACACCCCAAACCCGGCATGGACGTTATGGCCGAATCTGGCGATGTCACATGGTAGTGTGTTTGAAAACTGTAGCTTGTTGGAAAACCGTAACTTTGCTTAAAACATTTTTCGTTTAAAATTCCTCATTATCTTTTATTAATTCTAAAATCGTGATTCTTATTCAGTCGTTAGTTTTCAAAACATTATACGTTGCAGAAGCTTTTTAAACAGTTTATGTCCTTGTGGGTATTTTGCTAAAACACATGCATTTCTTTTAAAAACTCATATTTTACCTACCTCTAACAGATATAAAACATAAGACAAATATAAAATCCAAATTTTAAGCAAAAATCCATAAAGGCCTTTATTACAGCAAAATACCCCAAATTAAACTTTTAAAACCTAATTAAAGACGAAACAGTGTAAAAGGGTCGTGTGGCCACTGTTGAGTCCTCCGCCGCTCTGATCCGCCTAAGTCTGGGGATTACCTGTACAGATAAAACAAAAGGGAAAAAACTCAGTGTGTAATCCCCATATAAACAAGCAGACAGAATGCAATCATAGTCTAGGCCTAAGCCCATCTCGATATGATTTGATTTGATTAGGGCCTTAGCCCATTTCAATCTGAAGCGATCATGCATTTAGGCCCCGGCCCATTACAATATCAATATTGATGCGAAGAATGAGATATACTGAAGATCAAATCCTACCTAGCCAGCCTCTACACTCCAACTCCGTCCAACCCTACACTCCATGTGGGGATATAATTAACCCACTTATCCCTACACTCCAACAAGTACCGAATGCGGCACTAGATAGTGGTTTGCAGTTATGCTGCCAGTAAATTAGGCTCGAGGCCTTTCAGTACACTTCCTCCGAACAATATAACCCCCACCCTAATGTAATGCAATATACATATATGACATGCTAAAACATAATATCATGCATAAAATTAGGGCATATAGTATCGAATCAGTGAGACAACATCATGCTTAATAACATGCATAATCATATCAGTCATACAGTTATTTTAGTCAATTAGGGGTCTAAGTAAGCTTACCGACCCTACAGTAGGTCCACAGTCGACTCAGGCGACCCGTGCAACCTTAGTAGTTATGTAACATCCCTATTTAGGGCCTAGTCGTAATAGTGGTGCGAGACCACAAATCCGAGGTATATGAATAAGCTTTTGAGGTTTATGCTATGTATGCATGCTAGTGTGAAAGTTTCATGAAGCAATTTTGTGAAATTGTGGTTGAATTGTCCAAAAGGACTAAATTGCAAAAGTTGCAAAATGTGAGATTCTAGAAGCTATTTGTGTGAAATAGCTTTAGAATATTTATTACAGGTCCTTAAATAGCAATTTTCCCAATTTCTAATTTTTGGACAAATTTGGGCATGGATGAGTTAAAATAGAAAGTTTATCAAAAAGGGCATTTTGGTTATTTAACAATTAAGTGATTAAAATAGGAGAAAAGATGACAAAATTCATTCATCTTCTTCTCCAAGGCTGCCGAAAATTTGAGAGAGCCATTGTTAGGGTTCTTCAAAAATTTCAAGCTTGCTAGTAAGTGCATCTAGCCTCGTTTTTGATATTCTTTGTATTTTTGAAGTCCTTATTGCATGAGTAAGCTATTTTTAGCTATTTGATGAGCTATGATGGATGTTCAAAAATGTTGCCATGTATGACATGCATGTATTTTGATGTTTTATGAAAGATTATGAAAGCTTGATGTAGTAGAAACATCTTTTGCTAAACGAGTTTCCATAGAAAATACATGTAGGGACTAGTTTGTAAAAATCTTGAGTTTGGTCATACATGTGTGATGTAGTGAAAATTGATGATTGCTTTAGTTGAGTAAGTGATTCGGCTAAGCATGAAAGGCTAGAAAGTTGAATAAAAATCACTTTACGAGCCTTGGGGAAATAGCGTAAATAGGAGAAAGTTTAGGGGCAAAAGGGTAATTTTGCCAAAGTATGAGATGTGGGTCAATTTAGTCAATGTGTATATTGATGATTTGAATTATCATTATAGATCAAGAAACACAAAGCCCGGATCGAAACTGAGGCAAGAGCAAAGTGGTGGACTAAATTACACGTTTCTATACTTTTGAGTATCGATGTAAGTCTATGCATAAACAATGCATTCATACTTACAGTTTGTTAATGCTAGCTAGTGTATAGCATGGTTGAGAATGATTGAGAACCTATGTGGTTCAAGTGAAATGAATGATTAAGTAAGTAGATTTGTGAATGTGTTGTAATTATGCTAAATGGTGGGCTAAGTGCGATACCATCCTAATGCATATTAACGATGAGCTGGCTATGTACGATGCTATTGTTAGGTATATTATCTAGTGGGCTATGTGCAAAACCACTATGTATACCTTGTTGGTAGGCTAAGTGCGATACTACCTTATTAATTGATTGTGGTGGGCTTAGTGCGGAACCACCGAGAGATTTGCTGTGTGGATGTGATAGTGAGTAGCATAGCTGTGTGGATGTATTATTGAGAAATAATGATGTGTTGTATATTGTGTAAATGTGATATTGAATGCAGGGGGTGCATGTCAATGGTTATGAGTAAGTGACTCATGATGTGTTGGAAATGTGGTAAGGGATAGAAAGAGTAAGCATAGGTGTACATTATATGTTAGTATAATGCTAATTGTTGTTTAGCTTATACTATGGTGCTTAATTGTTTATGTGTAAACTTACTAAGCTCAAAGCTTACTCTCTTTCTTTTCCCTTGTCTTATAGAGCAAAAGTGTTGAATCGAGATACGAGGATCAATTGGAAGATCGCCCACACTATCAGCACACTCTGGTACATTAGACTCAATGTTTTGTATATGGCATGTATAGGGGCTAGACAAGTTAGTGAATTTTGTTGTATATGGCTATGATGTGTTGGCCTTTAGATGGATAATCTATTTTGTATAATGCCATAGTTGTTGGCACTTTATTATATGAAAAGATGTAGTTATCTATGTGAGATTGTAAGATTTTGAGTTGATTGTGGATGTGTTGAATGAGTGCATATTGTGTATGCTAGAAGGGTGAAAAGAACTTGGCAAATAGCTTGTTTCTTGTCCATGTGGGTAGACACACGGGCGTGTGTCTAGGCCATGTGTGACACACGGTCAGCCCATGAGCGTGTGACTTGGTCGTGTGTCTCCTGCATGTTAGTATTTTAAATCAGAATAGACCACGGACTAGTCACACGGGCGTGTGCCTAAAACGTGTGTGTTAATCAGTGTTGGCCATGGGCTAGCTACACGGGCGTGTGTCTAGACTCTAAGCCGTGTTAAGGTAGTCAGTGTGCACCACGGGTGGAGAGCATGGGCATGTGCCCTAACCGTGGGGCATTGGCAGAATGCTTGAGTTTTCATGCACGGGTAGTGACCATGGGCGTGTGTGACATCCACGGGCGTGCCAAATCTTACACGGGCGTGTGAGCCCTGTATAGATGGAAAAATTTTAAGATCGTAAGATTTTTCGATATGGTCTCGAGAGCCCTCGTGTGTTTGAGAGAGGCCTCGTAAGTCGGGATTGAGGTTGTTGTGATGGCCGAAGCGAGTGGTCATGTTGTGCCTAAGTGGCGATCTTGAGGATTTTAACTCGGTAACGCCTCGTGCCCGGTTCCGGTGTTGAATATGGGTAAGGGGTGTTACAAGTTAAACAGTGAAAATAAGCCCACAAGCCCATGTTGTCTGCACGTGTGGGCCCATACGCCCGTGTGGCCCACACGGCCCAAAATGGCCTTGGCCATGTGGATCACACGGCCTGCCCAATAATCCCACACGCCTGTGTGGATCACCCGTATAGGCCCACACGCCCGTGTGGCCCACACGGCCCAATTCGGTCTAGCCCATGTATCGCACACGGTCAGCCTCGTTGATCACATGCTCGTGTTCGGTCACATGGCCTACCACACGGGCGGCTACACGCCCGTGTGGTGTCAACAGTCTCACTTTTCAGCTTTTTACCGATTTTAGTTTCAAGTGTTGTGGTTACACACCTGATTTCGTTTGTAGTTAAACCACACTCCGAGTACTAGAAAACCTAGATTCAACCAAAACATCATTTAATCAACTACTTAATTCGATATTCAATCAAAGGCTAACGAAGTTAAAAATCGATCAACAATCGAAAACCCCCTTACCGAAGTCAACAGAAATCGCCCACTCAATTCCTTGAAGATGCACCAACCAACTCTTGGTCTCCACCTAAAACAAGAGTCACAAAACCTTCTCGTTAAACCGCTAGTCGAATTTCACTTTAAACCGTATTTACCAATCAAGCACAACCGACTGTTGTTAGAGAAAAACCCCAGCTGAAAAGAACTGGAGAAAGAGAGTGTAAGGGAGGAGTCGAAATTTTCTTTGCTGGGAGGAGAGGAAATTGAAAAGAAAACAATTAAAAAGAACACAATCAATTAAAAACCCCAAGAGTACAAATATAACCCTTCATTCAGTAACTTATAAAACGAGACAATGAAACACCTAGATCACTTACCAAACTAACGACAGAGCAAAGTGCAATTTAGCAACGCAAGAGCGAACGATTCGAAAAGGGGAATCAATGACTGGAAGAAGCAAAACAGAGGAGGTGACGGTGAGAAGAAGAAAAAGAAAATGATGGGAAGGGAAGTGTGAAAAGCCGAAAAAGAACAAAAGATGTAGCAGAAATTCACCTAGAAATATTCGGCAATGGGAGGAGAAAAATGACGAACGGCAGACTAGAGGGAAAGGGGAACTAACGTAAAAAATTTGGAAACAGTATGGGGAACCGATTTTTTTGAAAAAAAAGAATCATAAGAATCAAAATAAAATTAATAATAATCTGGATAATATGAGAATTCCCTTATTTTGCTCCTCAATCCCACGAAATACTCCCATTATCCCTTAATTTCCTCCACTAAACCATCCATCACACTCCCATTCACCCTCAAACTCCCCAAACCGTCCACCAAAAATCCCTCAACCGAATTTAAACCTCACTAAAACACTACAGCATTTTTGTCAACCTACAACACTCACACGGCACAAGCAGTAAAAATAAATTATTTGTTCGCGCAGAGCCTCGAACCCCAGACCTCCAGCCACTTAACACTCCACTTAACCACCAGACCAGCAGGCCCATTCTGACATATTTTACCAACATTTATTTATAAGCCCACTGATTAGAGATAGGGGTTTATTCATTTAAAAACAAAAATGTCGAAACCATTTTTAATTTTTTTTAAAAACGGGGATCAACTTTAAAAACAAAAATGGAGTCGCCGCCAATCTTTTTTCGAGGTGTGGTCGGGTCACCTTGAAATTGATCATTTTAATAAAAAAACATTTTGATTTATTAAAACAATGATTTTGGTCTACGAAATTTGAGAAAACGGGTTCGAGAGTCGATTACGCATACGAGGAAGGATTAGCACCCTCGTAACGCCCAAAATTGGTACCTAATTGATTAATTAATGTCTTAATGTCGAAAATTTGAGAAGATTTTAAAATACGATCCTTTTTATTTTAAAAAAAATGTTTGAATAAATTGAAATGGATGTTAAGACCCTTTGGCCCCAAAGTATAAAATATCACATCCAGTACGTTAGGACACGACATTTTAAATCCTCGAAACTAAGCTTGTCTTTTGATTTTCAAAACTCATGCATTTAAATTTTAGAATGATATTCGGTTATTTGGGTCAAGTGAAAAAAATCGGAACCCAGTAAGTTAGGGCACAATTTCTCAAAATTTGAAACATAGAATATTGTCTATACTTTTTTAGAAATCCTTACCTCAAGATAACAAGACGTCATATCCAATGAGTTAGGACACAACACCTCGAATTCCCGAGAATAAGCTTTTATTTGAATCTCATATGTTTTGATTTGAAATGGGTGCTCAATTACTTAGATTCAACGAGGAAAATTGGAACCCAGTAAGTTAGGGCACAATCTTTCAAGCTCCCAAATACGAGCATTTGGGGAAAATTATTGCAATATTAAAACCATGTATAAATAAAAACTTTGATAAAAAAACGACAATATTAAAATACAAATAAACAATTTATAAAACACATAATGACAATTATTTAAATACTAACATCAATAATCAAAGACCAAATAAGTTATACACAAAACATCTTAAAAATAAATGGTATATAAAATAGATAGTAATATATAAAAATTTGCAATTGATAATATATGGAAAAAAATTAAAGCAAATAATCAAACAATTTAAAATGGATGACTTATAAAACGAGTTTTTTTAAATAAACAACATGTGTGACATTAAAAACAAATAAAGTATATAATTAATGGAAGAAAATAAAAGAATGATAAGAATGGTTAAATGAATGAACAATATGTAAATAAGAAAGTTGACGAATAAATAAATGAATAAAAATAAAAAGAATAATTAATGATTAAGCAATTAAATGGATAAATAAAAAAAGTTAAAAAAAAAAACGCCTAAGTCAACCTAATTCTTACAATATGAGGATTCAACGAAATTCCACCACCTAAATCCAACTCAAATGAGAGCAACTAAAAAAGAAACGAAGATGAACGAATAACAAAATAAAAAACAAGCCCCAAAAAATAAGAACGCAATAGAGAGAGATTTGTGTGAATGCTCTCAAGAATTTTTATTGCTAAAAACTCCCGTCCTTTACAATGGAGGGAGAGGCCTCTATTTATAGTTGAGCCTCCCCAAATCCAACGGTACAGATCAATTACATCAACGGCTAAGATTAAAAGGTATCTACAAATTAAATCTCTAATATTACAAAATCATATCTTCTAAGATTGCATATCATATCTTCTCGGATTGCATATCATATCTAAGATTTTCATATCATATCTAAGATTGCATATCCTTGAAGATTATGTTTCCATATATGTCAAGCTTGTAGATGGACCTTCAATCTTTTCAAGTAATGGGCCATTCCGATTGGACCAAATGATATATTTTGGACTAGACTTGGATTTTGTTTTATTATTTTGGGTTTATTATTTTTTGTATGGGCCCGGGCTAAATTGGCCTATTACAGCTGCCCCTCTTTGCTCATTGTCGTGTAACGAGAATGGAGCAAAGACTATAAAAGGACCAATTTTGCCCGGTCTTGCCGAGTCTTGACTTCTTGGTCTTTATCTTCTCCAAATAGCTTCCAACCCAACTGCAACTTCAGGGGTATTGGAATTTCTACTTAACTTTACTTCTCTACAACTACTGCAACTTCAGAAGTATTGGACTATTTGTTCTACTGCTCTTTTAGGGAAATAAGTCCGACGGCTTCAATCGCTTCATCGCAACTTCGGAAAATAAGATTTGCCATAAGATTTGCTTTCTTCGATCCGCTCCACTACCACTTGAGAGGCAAGGCTAGTGTCTTGACCGCTTCATTGCAATTTCAGGAATACAAGATCCGCAATCTTTAGTCTCGCTCCATTTGCAAACTCGGGAGGTCGGTGATGTCTTCGATCCGCTTCACCGCAACTTTAGGAAGACAAGATTCGCATTTTTAGTTCGCTCCATTGCAAACTCGGGGAGACAAGGTGGTGTCTTTGATCCGCTTCACCACAACCTCGGGAAGGCCAAATCCGCTATCTTTAGTCCGCTCCACTTTGCAAACTTAGGGAAACAAGATCGGTGTATTCGATGCGCTTTCATCGCAACCTCGGGAAGGCAAGATCTCGCTATCTTTTAGTCCGCTTCCACCGCAAACTCGGGAGACAAGGTCGATGTCTTCGATCCGCTTCACCGCAACTTCGGGAAGGCGGACTCGCTATTTTTAGTCTGCTTCCATCGCAAACTCGAGAGACAAGATCGGTGTCTTCGACCGCTTCATGCGCAACCTCGGGAAGGCAAGATCTACTATCTTTTAGTCCGCTCCATCAGTAAACTCGTGGATGCCGGACTAGTATCTTCGATCCGCTTCACTGCAATCTCGGGAAAACAAGATCTGCGCTATCATCAATCTCGCTTCCATCGCAAACTCGGGGATGCTAGGTCGATGTTTTCGATCTCGCTTCATCGCAAACTCGGGAAGACAAGATCTCGCTATCTTGACCGCTTCATCGCAAACTCGGGGATGTCGGTGAAGTTTTCGATCCGCTTCACTTCGCAAACTCAGGAAGACAAGATCGATATCTTGATGCGCTTCCATCGCAAACTCGGGGATGCCAGTGAAGTTTTCGATCCGCTTTCATCGCAAACTCGGGAAGACAAGATCTCGCTATCTTGATGCGCTCCATCGCAAACTCGGGGATGCCGGGCTAAAGTTTTCGATTAAACTTCACTGCAAACTCGGGAAGACAAGATCGTGAATTCACCGATGTTGCGACACCGCCCCTCCGGGGACCTATCTCAGAAAATCGTTTTATGTGTTTATGCTTATGCAAAATGGTTAGGATGCTATGATCCGAACAAATCAATCGCTTCTTAACCGAATGACATATGTACGAATGCTAAATGTCATGAGGACGATCCTTTTAATAATTAGGATGTCACCACTTTTTGCTCATCGGGGCTCTATCATTAACGTAGTACACTGTCTTCCTACTCGGCTGGCCTTTGATAGAAAACTGAAAACATTTTTGCTCAACTGATTTGCCCCACTAACTTCAGGGTCCTTTCCATTGCACCTCAGAGACATAAGGCTTGTACCATTTTCAAACCATCTCACTGCGGTTCAGGATTGTAGGATTTGAAACTTTTTCGATCCGTTCCCACTGCAATTCAAGGGTATAGGACTTGTATCTTTTTCAATTCATCCCACTGCAACTTTGGGGTATAGGATCTGTAACTTGTTCCATCTACTGATCACTCTCCAGTGACCCGACCAGATGTGTATGCATGATACTCGCATGGATGCAGAATGTCATTGTTTCTTTTCGAGAATGATTCCTTCTACGCTTGGGTTGTCATTGCTTATTTTCTGCCGAATTTGTATCACCGACGCAATATCTAGTCTTTTGATCAACCAATGTCTTTGACAGAAAATCTGAAGAGATAAACTCACTTTGGGCTCAAATATTTCCAACCCTTAAACTTGGTGAGTTCTAAACAATAGTCCTATTTCAGGTTCTTATACTATTTAAAAGCTTCCAGAGTAATATGCGAAACTCCTTTTATGAAAGTATTATTAGTCCATTAATTATTATTTCAATATGAAATGCTTGAAAAAGATCCCAACAATGGACGAGAAAGAAATTAATCAGGAGCATAGCTCGAAACAAATAAGTTAATCAAAGATAACCAAGGCAATAAAAGAAAATTGATTGGGGTGTATCTTGAAAAGAATAAAGTAATCAAAGATAGCCAAGGCCCTAAAAGAAAATTGATTGGGGTGTATCTTAAAAAGAATAAAGTAATCAAAGATAGCAAATTCAAAATGGGTAAGATAAAAGCTAGGTGCCCCAAATATCGCAGCCTGAGCTTATCTGTACAAACTTCTTGAGGACCATTTTGAGATCAATACGTGTTTAGAGGATCCAGAGTACTTTTTCAATGCCCCAAGACGTAGCATACTTCCTCATTGTTAATTCAGGCATAGCAAGACTACCACATGCCCTATCTTTGATCAAAATTTGAGCCGCCCACCGGGTTTTTTTGCAAAACCCCTTTGGTCTCAAAGCGCCCTTTGCGGGTTTTCACCTTAGCCTCTCCTCTTTTTTTTTTTTGAATTTGATCTCAAGGCGCCCTTTGCGGGTTTTCACCTTGGCCTTTCCCCTTTCAGGTAAAATACTTCTTGACTGAACCTGATTTCGCCGAATTGGGCAAGTCTTCACCATTCATCTCGGTCAATATCAATGCTCCTCTAGATCAGGCCTTTTTTTACTACATAAGGTCATTCCCAGTTTGGCATCTTCTTTCCTCTGAAATCCTTTTGTATAAGAAAGATCTTTTTCAACATCAGGTTCCCCTCGTAGAATTCTCTAGGATGAACCTCTTTGTTGTAAGCTTGCATCATCTGACCGTGATGGATAACTTTTAACCTTTTCTTTGATTAGGTTCAATTGGCAAAAATGCTTCCATTCCATAAACCAATGGGTAAGATGTTGCCCCGGCAAAGGTCCTGGCCAACGTTCGATAATCATAGAGGATAAATGGTAACTTCTTTATGCCAATCTTT
Source organism: Gossypium sturtianum (assembly GCA_025698515.1). NCBI lineage: Eukaryota > Viridiplantae > Streptophyta > Magnoliopsida > Malvales > Malvaceae > Gossypium > Gossypium sturtianum. The sequence goes on along the minus strand of CM046943.1, from coordinate 37,211,791 downwards.
ACAAGGCTCGGTCATCTTTCCTACAATCCTTGTTTTGTTTTTTTTTTTTTTTCTTTTTGGTTTGCCTTTGTTGCTCTATGATATGGCGTCGATCTTTGAACAGACTACAAACTTTTGACATTGTCCTTTTGGCATTCTTTATCGTACTGATCTTTTTTTTTTTTTTTTCTTATCGACGACTGGTAAAATTGACATGTGAAGCTACTTTCTCCTTATTAGTGAAGTAATCGATTTACTTACCAAGATAAGTCGACGTATACTAGAAATTTTGTCGAGATTGGCTCGCCCCACATAGAGAAAGTCTGTGAAGAAATTAATGAGGCATATGAATCTTGTCTCCTTAAATACGGCATAACTGATGCCATCCCCTTCTATGTAGATTAGTAGTACCCAAACCTTATGATTAGCTTGGCTATTGTAAAACCATTAGCATGTGTCCTTCTGACATCTTTATGGATCTCTTTTAAGATTTCAACGTACCCGCGTCTCAAGAGCCTGTGCATGTCACGATATGATCGTGCAAAAACATCTTTGAATTCTTGAAAATAACTCAATGATGTCTCGCCTTATTTCTGTGGTGAGCTAGGCTACAATCTTCACCTCTTTTCTAGGCTCATAATATCCACTGACCCTTTGTAGAGTACGGTCTGTTTTTCATCTTGTTCTACCATTCTTAACAAATCAGAAGATAGGTTACAATCTCTGTCATCTTCAAAGTCCTGAGATCCCTCTAGACACATATCTTACTCGAAAGGAGACTCTGAGTTAGTAGCAGCGTTGCTCACATCGTTGATATCTAGAGACCTATTGTAGGTTCGAAGGAAGATTCCAAAGAATAAATGATTCAAAGAATGATTATTTGTATGGTCATGAATGAAAAATGAAAGAATACTTGAAAGAGAGTCCAAAGAACAAACAAAAGAAAAAAAACTAAGAACAATTGTTTGTACAGTATGAAATGGAAAACATAAAAGAATATTTGCTCAAAAAGATGCATTTTATTGAAATAAAAATTTCAGACACAAGCCTATTTCACAAAAGGGTTCCTATTGCCTCTAGGCTTAAGGCAACAAGCGTGTTTTGAATATTACTCTAGATTAGCTCTAAAAATACAGGGATCTCTTCCACAGTCCCATTATTCAAAACTCTCCCAAGTATGCAAGGGCTTGGAAAATTCGTTCCCCGGTTCCCTCTTCGCTTTTGACTTCTTCAAGGAGTCGTAACTTTCTTGTCTCCTCCTTCAATTATCGCATTTACTGCCTCGTTAAAGTGATCAGGTTCTGATGAAACGTCGAACTTCACAATTCCCATTTTAATGAACCTTTTGACCAACTTTTTAAACGTAGTACAGTTTTCAATTGAGTGACCCATTATTCCCGTGTGGTACTCACATTGGACATTCTCATTATACCATTTTGGGAACGGAGGTTGCACGGGTTCCGAGTAGAACAGAGACACCACATGCCCATCAAACAAATTCTGATACAGCTCTTTGTATGTCATCGGGATGGGTGTGAACTGGAGCCTTTCTGCATTTGGCCTCAAGTTAGATTCTCGCTTTGAAGAGCTTTGATAGCTAGAGGTTACTGACCCTCGCGCCGCCTACTGGATCGATTTGGGATGCATGCTCAGGATACTCACTTCATTTTTTTTGTTTCTCGAGGCTGATCTTTTGGCGCTTTCTCTCGTGTCTATCCTCCCACTCCTTACCGCATTTTTAATCATCTCATCAAAAATTACTATATCTGAAAAGCTTATGGTGACGCTTCCCAACATATGGTTAATGAATGGGGCTTTTAGAGTATTGATGAAAAGCATCGTGGTTTCTTTTTCTAAAAGCTGCGGCTGAACTTGTATGGAAACTTCCCTCCATCTTTGCGCATACTGTCTAAAGCTTTCATTTGATTTCTTCTCCATGTTTTGCAAGGTGATTCTGTCAGGCGTCATGTCTGTCACATGATTGTATTGTTTCATAAATGCTTGTGCTAGGTCTCTCCAGGAATTAATCCTAGCACAGCTCAATTGGTTGTACCACCTAGATGCTGCCCCCACAAAGCTATCTTGGAAACAATGGATCAACAGTTGATCGTTATTAACATACCCAGTCATCCGTCTACAGAACATAGTAATATGGGCTTCAGGACAGCTAGTCCCATTGTACTTCTCAAATTCTGGCATTTTGAACTTGTGAGGAAGCACCAAATCTGGAACCAAGCTCAAGTCTTTAGCATCAATTCCATGGTGATTATTAGCATTTTCCAAGGCCTTGAACTTTTCTTCTAATCATCTACAACGGTCCTCTAACTGCCTTGGTAATTCAATTCTCGTCTCTTCCCTCTCCGCTATATCTAAATCAGGGATAACAGGATTAACAAGGTTATCTCCTGGATTAGATCCTGAACCAACTTGGAAACTCATGGGCACCCAGTATCAGCTTGACCTTGTTGAGGCCTAATTGTAATAGATGGCCTTTGAGGATATGCTTCAAGTTGTGTTTGTGCATGCGGTGGGGTAAAACCCGGAGGATAATCCTCATTATCTTCTCCAGTATTAGTCATGGGACCTTTTCCCTTGTCCATTGCCCCATTCAGTAGCTGAGTCATTTGAGCCACCATATTTCTTTGGGCTTCCATCATTTGTTCCCTCATATCTTGTTGGATCTTTGCCAACTGGTCTTGCATGTCTCTCTGGAACTGTTCGAGTCTTTGATCCATATTTTTTGTTTTAGCATGTGTACCGTAACGGTGTTTAGTTTCCAGATTAACTTTTTCTTCTCTCTCTCTCTCTCTGTAATAACTTCAACTAATTAGGGTCTTTCTATAGATTTAAATGCATATGATGCGATGTAATGCAAATGCATGAATGCAAAAAGGAAGAGAGGCATTGATTCTGAATTCAATTCCATTAGAACAACTTTTCTAGAAAATAAATTCTTTTACATGAAAACGAACATTTATACAGCCTTTCCCTCATATTCCAAGAGAAGACATTGATCTCTTTCTTCTTATCTGGATATTAAGGTCCAATCTCGCGAACTTTCTAATAAATGTCTCTACTAGCTCTTTTTACTTGATCTGGGCCGCGACTCACTGCTCACATATTTCCACAATGCTCGTTAGCCTCTTCAAGAAAGTCGAGACGTGGTGATTCTCGAATAGTCTTTGTCAGCTTGAATCCTTGGGCAATAAAGTCTTGTATTTCTTCACGGACTATCAGTCTTCTCTCGTTGTGTTTACTTGGACCATATTCGGACGACCGTATTATAATCCACTTTATCAAGAAATCCATTTTCTCATGACAAACTCTTCTATTTAGCAATCGAATTTGAATCAACACCTTTTTTCTATGATGTGAATGCAATGCAACCAAAACAAAAAAAAAACACGTTAGCACAGGAGAAATAAACAACATAGAACACCTATCTGGGTCACTACTGGGGTTTGGCATGGTTCTACCTAGGGTAGGCTCCTAGGTCTCTCTATATGCGGTTTAGTTCTAAAGAAAAGGTACATGAACCAGCAGATTCCTCAATCTTCACCCATTATAGGCTCATACAGATCGAGTTCAGTTCAGTGGAATACATTTTCCTATGGCCATACGGAAGTGAAAACCTCACGAAGACATAGGTACAGATGTATCCCGGAAGCAATCCACTAGCCCATGCGGAGGTGAAAACCTCACGAAGGCATAGTTTCTCACTCCCACTTAAAGGTGTGACCACAACGGTCATGCAATGCAATGTAGAAATACTTTACAAGATTAGAACAACATGCAATAAAAAGGATCATAATTTTTCAAATCGGATTTTCGAATTTAGACAAAAGGACATGAAATAATCAATTTTACGGCTTGACTCTCTTATTGATGTCCCCAGCGGAGTCGCCAAGCTGTCGAAACTATTTTTTTTTATTTTGAAAAAAAATGGGGATCGACTTTAAAAACGAAAATGGAGTCGCCACCAATCTTTTTTCGAGGTGTGATCGGGTCACCTTGAAATTGATCATTTTAATAAAAAAAACATTTTGATTTATTAAAACAATGATTTTGGTCTACGAAATTTGAGAAAATGGGTTCGAGTCGATTGCACATACGAGGAAGGATTAGCACCTCATAACGCCCAAAATTGGTACCTAATTGATTAATTAATGTCTTAATGTCGAAAATTTGAGAAGATTTTAAAATACGATCCTTTTTATTTTAAAAAAAATATTTGAATAAATTGAAATGGATGTTAAGACCCTTTTGTCCCGAAGTATAAAATATCACATCCAGTACGTTAGGACACGACATTTTAAATCCTCGAAACTAAGCTTGTCTTTTGATTTTCAAAACTCATGCATTTAAATTTTAGAAGGATATTCGGTTATTTGGGTCAAGTGAAAAAAATCGGAACCCAGTAAGTTAGGGCACAATTTCTCAAAATTTGAAACATAGAATATTGTCTATACTTTTTTAGAAATCCTTACCTCAAGATAACAAGACGTCATATCCAATGAGTTAGGACACAACACCTCGAATTCCCGAGAATATGCTTTTATTTGAAACTCATATGTTTTGATTTGAAATGGGTGCTCGATTACTTAGATTCAACGAGGAAAATTGGAACCCAGTAAGTTAGGGCACAATCTTCTCGAAGCTCCTAAATACGAGCATTTGGGGGAAAATTATTGCAATATTAAAACCATGTATAAATAAAAACTTTGATAAAAAAAACGACAATATTAAAATACAAATAAACAATTTATAAAACACATAATGACAATTATTTAAATACTAACATCAATAATCAAAGACCAAATAAGTTATACACAAAACATCTTAAAAATAAATAGTATATAAAATAGATAGTAATATATAAAAATTTGCAATTGATAATATATGGAAAAAAAATTAAAGCAAATAATCAAACAATTTAAAATGGATGACTTATAAAACGAGTTTATTTTAAATAAACAACATGTGTGACATTAAAAATAAATAAAGTATATAATTAATGGAAGAAAATAAAAGAATGATAAGAATGGTTAAATGAATGAACAATATGTAAATAAGAAAGTTGGCGAATAAATAAATGAATAAAAATAAAAAGAATAATTAATGATTAAGCAATTAAATGGATAAATAAAAAAAGTTTAAAAAAACGCCTAAGTCAACCTAATTCTTACAATATGAGGATTCAACGAAATTCCACCACCTAAATCCAACTCAAACGAGAGCAACTCAAAAAGAAACGAAGATGAACGAATAACAAAATAAAAAACAAGCCCTAGAAAATAAGAACGCAAGAGAGAGAGATTTGTGTGAATGCTCTCAAGAATTTTTATTGCTCAAAACTCCTGTCCTTTACAATGGAGGGAGAGGCCTCTATTTATAGTTGAGCCTCCCCAAATCCAATGGTACAGATCAATTACATCAACTGCTAAGATTAAAAGGTATCTACAAATTAAATCTCTAAGATTACAAAATCATATCTTCTAAGATTGCATATCATATCTTCTAGGATTGCATATCATATCTAAGATTTGCATATCATATCTAAGATTGCATATCCTTGAAGATTATGTTTCCATATACGTCAAGCTTGTAGATGGACCTTCAATCTTTTCAAGTAATGGGCCATTCCGATTGGGCCAAATGATATATTTTGGACTGGACTTGGACTTTGTTTTATTATTTTGGGTTTATTATTTTTGTATGAGCCCGGGCTAAATTGGCCTATTACATTTGCCCAAGCTAATGCTTGAACTTGGGACCTCTCACACACACCCAGAACACTTAACCACTGAAGCAGATACACACTTGTGTCACAAACATACGGAAATAAATATAAGAGATTTTTTTGGGTGTTACAACTCTACCCCCTAAAAAAAATTTCGGCCTCGAAATTTTACCTGATCAGAACAGATGAGGATACTGCTGCCGCATCGCATCCTCAGGCTCCCACGTGGCCTCCTCAGAGCTATGATTACCCCAAAGAACCTTAACCAGTGGGATGGATTTTCTTTTTAGAACCTTTATATCTCACTCCAATATCTGAATTGGCTCCTCTTCAAAGGTTAGATCTGGCCTAACCTCGATCTCCTCAACAGGAACAATATGCGTGGGATCATAGCGGTAGCGCCTCAACATTGAGACGTGGAATACATCATGAATCTGATCTAGCTCCATAAGTAACTCCAACTGGTAGGCAACTGGTCCTACACGCTTCAAGATACGATAAGGTCCAATGAATCTAGGGCTCAACTTGCCCTTACGACCAAATCTCAGTACCTTCTTCCATGGCGAGACCTTAAGGAAAATGGAGTCTCCCATAAAATACTCAATCTTACGTCTCTTCAGGTCTGTGTAGGACTTCTGCCTATCAGATGCCGCTTTTAGTTGGTCCCGAATCAATCTAACTTTATCCTCGGTATTAGAAACCAGTTCAAGGTCCAGGACACGCCGCTCGCCCAACTCAGTCCAACATGACGGTGTGCGACACCTACGACCGTATAATGCCTCGTAAGGTGCCATCTGAATGCTAGACTGATAGATGTTGTTATAAGCAAACTCTTCTAGTGGCAAGTAATCATCCCAACTGCCTCGAAAATCAATCACCCAACTCCTTAACATGTCCTCCAGTATCTGAATCACCCTCTTTGACTGACCGTCCCTCTGAGGATAGAACGCAGTACTGAGGTCCAATCTAGTACCCAGTGCTTCATGTAGCTTCTTCCAGAATTGAGATGCGAAGCGAGGATCTCTATTAGATATTATTGAAATCGGTACCCCATGCAGTCTCATTATCTCAGACACATACAGTTTAGCCAGCTTTTGCAGAGAGTAGTCAGTACGAACAGGTATGAAGTGGGCAGACTTGGTCAATCGATCCACGATGACCCAAACAGAATCCTTCTTAGCGGGTGTGAGGGGTAACCCACTAACAAAGTCCATAGTTACTCGCTCCCACTTCCAAAGTGGAATCTTAACTGGCTGCAACAATCCCAAAGGTAACTGATGCTCAGCCTTAACCTGCTGGCACGTCAGACACTTAGCCACAAATTCAGTAACCCCTCGCTTAAGACCTGGCCACAAGTATAACTTACGAAGGTCTCGGTACATCTTGTTTCCACCAAGATGCATAGCATAAGGGCTACTATGCGCCTCTCACAGTATAGACTGCCTCAACTCGGTATCATTTGGTACACAGATTCTCCCACGAAAATAGAGTACCCATTCGCTATTCAGTCCAAAATCCACAGTATTCCCACTCTCAATTTGTTGAAAGCAAAGACCCAATGACTCATCCTCCATCTGTTTACTCTTAATTTGCTCTATCCACGTCGGTTTAAATTTAAGTTCGGCCAACAGACTACCATCATCAAATAAAATGAGGCGAGCAAACACTGCCCCTAGATCAGTCATAGCCCTACGGCTCAGCGTGTCGGCCACCTCATTGGCCTTACCGAGATGGTATTTAATCGTACAGTCGTAGTCCTTAAGCAGCTCAATCCACCTACGCTGCCTAAGGTTTAGCTCCTTCTGAGTGATGAGGTACTTGAGGCTCTTGTGATATGTGTAAATGATACACTTCTCACCATACAGGTAATGCCTCAAGATTTTTAGTGCAAATACCACCGCGGTCAACTCCAAGTCATACATCGGACAATTCACCTCATGAATCTTAAGCTGATGAGACGCGTACGCTACTACCTTACCCTCTTGCATCAACACACATCCCAAACCAACATGTGATGCATCGATGTAAACAGTGAACTCTTTCCCAGACTTTGGCTGTATCAAGACAGAGGCCTCAGTTAGTACGGTCTTGAGCTTCTCAAAGCTCTCTTGCTACGCATCAGTCCAGTTAAATGGCACACCCTTACGTAGTAGCTTAGTCAAAGGTGCTGCAATCAGTGAAAACCCCTCTACAAATCGTTTGATAATACCCTGCAAGTCCTAGAAAACTGTGGATCTCAGATACAGTCTTAGGCTGCTTCCAATCCAAGACAGCCTCAGCCTTTCGAGGATCAACTCTAATCCCCTCAGCAGAAACTACATGTCCCAAAAATGTTACTTCACGTAACCAGAACTCACATTTACTGAACTTGGCGTACAGTTGTTTCTCTCGCAGAATCTGTAGAACCACTCTGAGGTGTTCATCGTGTTCATCCTTAATTTTCGAATACACCAGTATATCATAAATAAATACCACTACGAACCGATCCAGATAGGGCTAGAACACTTGGTCCATCAGATCCATAAAAGTTGCTGGTGCATTCATCAGCCCAAATGGCATCACTAGGAACTCGTAATGACCGTATCGAGTCCTAAATGCTGTCTTGTGCACATTAGTATCTTTAACCCTTAACTGGTGATATCCTGATTGGATGTCAATCTTAGAGAAAACTGAAGCCCCTCGAAACTGGTCAAACAGATCATCTATCCTCGGTAGGGGGTACTTATTCTTGGTGGTCAACTTGTTCAATTGTTGGTAGTCAATACACATACACATGGATCCATCCTTCTTTTTCACAAACAGTAATTGTGCACCCCCACGGAGACACACTAGGGAAGATGAACCCACGATCCAATATCTCTTGAATCTAGGCCTTAAGCTCCAGAAGCTCCATCGGTGCCATCCTATAAGGGGTGATGGACACCGGAGCTGCACCAGGAAAGAGCTCATTCCCGAACTCTACTTCACGATTCGGAGGCAACCCAGGTAGCTTTTTAGGAAAAACATCCGAAAAGTCTTTAACCGTCTTGATATCCTTAACCGAAGAATCCCCAGAATCTGAAACACTAATGTAGGCCAGATACACCTCACACCTTTACGAACTAACTTTTCCGCCCTTAGTGCAGAAATCATATTACTCAAGTAGTTCCGACGTTCCCCAATTAAGATTACCTCGTTGTCCTCCTCAGTCTTCTGTACAACCCTTTTTGTGGCACAATCTAAGCTCACTCGGTGTTTGACTAACCAGTCCATTACCAATATTAGATCAAATTCTCCAAAAGGTAGTTCCATCAGATCAGCCAAAAATATAACTCCTTGAACCTCTAGAGGAACATCTCTAAATAGTTTGTTAACCCTTATTGACTGCCCCAACAGACTTAGTACAGTGACCTCACTCGTAGTGCTCTCAACCAGTATACCCAAGTTTTCAGATACGGTACAAGCTATATAAAAGTTAGTGGATCCTATATCTATTAGCGCAGTATAAGGTACATTATAAATAAAGAACGTAACCGTAATAACGTCCGGGGCATCTCCATCCTCTTGGCGATGAGCAACATAAACTAGAGCCAGCTGCCTCGCCTCAGTGTGACTAGCACCTCTGCCCGGTGCTCTTTGACCACGGCCCAGACCGTTACCACCCCTGGCCTGACCATGGCCTCCCGGTGGCTGTTGAACTACTCTCGGTGGTGTAGTACCCATGCCAGAAGCTTGCATCTGATCGGACCTCTATGGGCAGTCTCTAATACGGTGCTCTAATGATCTGCACCTCAAACAAGCCCCAGTTCTTTTCCAACACTCGCCCTGATGGCGTCTACCACAGTCAGTACACGGTGGCTGTCCAGTAGCAGTAATAGGAGCCCCAACTCTGGTCGGCCCATCAACTCTGGCCTTTTTCTTAGGCCTCTGAACAGAATTCGAGGGCTCTGAATCCCTCTTATTCCTACATCTCTCTCTGTTCTGGCTCTCAGTGCACTTCACTTCCTCGGCGATCTTCGCCTTATCGACCAGTGCAGCAAAGTCTCGCTCCTTCTGTGGAGCTATCAGTACCCTCAGATTATCCTTGAGGCCATCCTCGAAGTGAACGCATCTCTCATACTCAGTCACCACTATACCGCGCGCATAGCGGCTTAATCGTAAAAATTTGACCTCATACTCGGCCACTGATCTATCACCCCGGGTCAAATTCAAGAACTCTCTCCTACGGGCATCCACGTAACTGACCCTCACATACTTCCCCTGAAAGGCGGTCTTAAAGAACTCTCAGGTCAGTCGGTCGGCTGAGTGCCCTCCTTAACCGTAAGCCACCACTGGTAAGCTTCATCTATCTACAGTGACACTGCACCCTTTAGTTTCTGCTCGGGGGTGCAGTCCAAATCATCCATAATCCTTTCTGTGGCCTCAATCCAGTACTCAGCCACATTAAGGGCAACTCTAACAATACCCCTGAAAATCTCGGCTTCATTAGACCGGAGTCATTCCGTAACAGACCCTCAACCTCCAACTCCAGTATTGGGCCCAACGACCCTCTCTAAAATTTGTAACATGGCTCGGGACAGTGTGTCGTCCCCAGCCACACGTTCATGAGACCCAGACCCAGACCAGGTCTCTGTAACAGGCGACACCGGCGTCTCACTAATGTCCAAATTCGGCATACCGCCCAGTGAAGAGGACTCAGCTCGAGCCCCTCTACGGCCTCTACCACGACCTCTTGTACCCCGTCCACGAGTACTTCTAGTGCTCATTGTCTAATTGCATTTATCTGTATTAACAGTTTTATGTATTAGTTTACAGTTTTAATAATTATTAACAGATATCTTATGTGAAACAGTATCAGAAGTGTAAAGTTTATTTTCGTACAACGCAATGTCTATCAGTATCTCTCGGTTTTACTACAGTATCAATATACACTAACTTGAGTGTTTTCAGTCTTTCTATAGTAGTCTTTAGTATATGCTATCTGTAGCAGTTTCAGTTTACAAAACATGACAGTTTTAGTAAACTTACAAGATCGGTGCCGGAGACTCGGTGTACCACAAATTTGGTAAAAACATTTCAAATCATTAAAAAATATTTCTTAGAAAGTCAAATCTTAAAACCCAAATCCACAGTCGAGTTTTGTAACCTAGCTCTGATACCACTAAATGTAACACCCCAAACCCGGTCTGGACGTTATGGCCGAATCTGGCGATGTCACATGGTAGTGTGTTTGAAAACTGTAGCTTGTGTTGGAAAACCATAACTTTGCTTAAAACATTTTTCGTTTAAAATTCCTCATTATCTTTTATTAATTCTAAAATCGTGATTCTTATTCAGTCGTTAGTTTTCAAAACATTATACGTTGCGGAAGCTTTTTAAACAGTTTGTGTCATTGTGGGTATTTTGCTAAAACACATGCATTTCTTTTAAAAACTCATATTTTACCTACCTCTAGCAGATATAAAACATAAGACAAATATAAAATCCAAATTTTAAGCAAAAATCCATAAAGGCCTTTATTACAGCAAAATACCCCAAATTAAACTTTAAAAACCTAATTAAAGACTTAAGCAGTTGTAAAAGGGTCGTGTGTGGCCTTTGTTGAGTCCTCCGCCGCTCCGATCCGCCTAAGTCTGGGGATTACCCGTACAGATAAAACAGAAGGGCGAGTTTATAAAAACTCAGTGTGTAATCCCCATATAAACAAGCAGACAGAATGCAATCATAGTCTGGGCCTAAGCCCATCTCGAGCTTGATTTTAGTTTTGATTAGGGCCTTATCCCATTTCAATACTGACGATCATGCATTTAGGCCTGGCCTATTACGATATCAATATTTGATGACATGTAATAGATATACGATTATCAAATCCTACCCAGCCAGCCTCTACACTCCAACTCCGTCCAACCCTACACTCCATGTGGGGATATAATCAACCCACCCATCCCTACACTCCAACAAGTACCGAATGCGGCACTAGATAGTGGTTTTTGCGTTTGTCTTGCGCTTGAAGAAATTATTTGGAGGCCTTTCAGTACACTTCCTCCGAACAATATAACCCCCACCCCAATGCAATGCAGTATACATATATGACATGCTAAAAACATAATATCATGCATAAAATCAGGGCATATAGTATCAAATCAGTGGGACATCATCATGCTTAATGACATGCATAATCGTATCAGTCATACAGTCATTTCAGTCAATTAGGGGTCTAAGTAAGCTTACCGACCCTACAGTAGGTCCACAGTTAACTCAGGCGACCCGTGCAACCTTAGCAGTTAAACAGTGAAAATAGGCCCACAAGCCCATGTTGTCTGCCCATGTGGCCCACACGGCCCAAAATGGCCTTGGCCATGTGGATTACACAGCCTGGCCCAATAATCCCACACGCTCGTGTAGTTCACCCGTATGGGCTCACACGCCCGTGTGGCCCACATGGCCCAATTCGGTCCGGCCCGTGTATTGCACACGGCCAGCCTCGTTGATCACACACCCGTGTTCGGTCACATGTGGATCACACGACCTGGCCCAATAATCTCACACGCCTGTGTGGTTCACCCGTATGGGCCCACACGCCCGTGTGGCCCACACGGCCCAATTCGATCCGGCCCGTGTATTGCACACGGCCAACCTCGTTGATCACACGCCCGTGTTCGGTCACATGGCCTACCACACGGGCGGCTACACGCCCATATGGTGTCAACAGTCTCACTTTTTGGCTTTTTACCGATTTCAGTTTCAAGTGTTGTGGTTACACACCTGATTTCGCTTGTAGTTAAACCACACTCCGAGTACTCCAAAACCTAGATTCAACCAAAACATCATTTAATCAACTACTTAATTCGATATTCAATCAAAGGCTAATGAAGTTAAAAATCGATCAACAATCGAAAACCCCCTTACCGAAATCAACCGAAATCCCCTACTCAATTCCTTAAAGATGCACCAACCAACTCTTGGTCTCCACCTAAAACAAGAGTCACAAAACCTTCTCGTTAAACCCCTAGTCGAATTTCACTTTAAACTTCAATTAAATCGTACTTACCAATCAAGCATAACCAACTGTTGTTAGAGAAAAACCCCAGCTGAAAAGAACCGGAGAAAGAGAGTGTAAGGGAGGAGTCGAAATTTTCCTTGCTGGGAGGAGATGAAATTGAAAAGAAAACAATTAAAAAGAACAAAATCAATTAAAAACCCCAAGAGTAAAAATATAACCCTTCATTCAGTAACTTATAAAACGAGACAACAAAACACCTAGATCACTTACCAAACTAACGATAGAGCAGAGTGCAATTTAGCAACGTAAGAGTGAACGAATCGAAAAGGGGAATCAATGACTAAAAGAAGCAAAACAGAGGAGGTGACAGCGAGAAGAAGAAAAAGAAAATGATGGGAAGGGAAGTGTGAAAAGCCGAAAAGGAACAAAAGATGTACCATAAATTCACCTAGCAATATTTGGCAAAGGGAGGAGCAAAATGACGAACGGCAGACTAGAGGGAAAGGGGAACTAACGTAAAAAATTTGGAAACAGTATGGGGAACCGATTTTTTTCAAAAAAAAAAGAATCACAAGAATCAAGATAAAATCAATAATAATCTGGATAATATGAGAATTCTCTTATTTTGCTCTTCAATCCCACGAAATACTCCCATTATCCCTTAATTTCCTCCACTAAACCATCTATCACACTCTCATTCACCCTCAAACTCCCCAAACCGTCCACCAAAAATCCCTCAACAACCGAATTTAAACCTCACTGAAACACTACAGCATTTTGGTCAACCTACAACACTCACACAGCACAAGCAGTAAAAATAAATCCTTTGTTTGCGCAGAGCCTCGAACCCCAGACCTCCAGCCACTTAACACTCCACTTAACCACCAGACCAGCAGGCCCATTTTGACATATTTTACCAACATTTATTTATAAGCCCGCTGATTAGAGATAGGGGTTTATTCATTTAAAAACAAAAATTTTCCCAAGCTAATGCTTGAACTTAGGACCTCTCACACACACCGAGAACTCTTAACCACTGAAGCAGATACACACTTGTGTCACAAACATACGAAAATAAATATAAGGGATTTTTTTTGGGCGTTACATACATAAGTAGGGTTTGCACATACAAGGTTCGCACAAGCAAGGCTCGCTCATATGGGTTCGCACATCTATAGTTTACTTGTATCAAGGTTCGCACGTATGATTTGCATTTAGGGTTTTCATGCATAAGGGTTCGCTCATATAGGGGTCCACATGGGGGTTCGCATGAGGGTTTGTATGGCGGTTCGCATATCACTCCTTAGGGGTTCGCATAGTACAATATGTAATGTTCGCATCATATGGCATCTATGGTTCACATAATATATAGGGTTCAAATACTTTATCATGTAGGGTTCACATCTTAAATCATGTACTAAAAATCATTAGGGTTCGCATATGTATATACAAGCTACAGCTCCCTTATCCATTTACAACAGGGTTCGCATGATATTTCCTATAGGGTTCGCATAAAAGTTCCTATGGGTTCGCATGTTATATATGGCTCATATAGTTACCTAGAGTTCACATGATATATATAAAATGAGAGTTCACATACTTAGTCCTAAGAGGATTTGCATATGGGTTCGCCTACAAGCTCACATACAGGTTTGCATGCATGGGGCTTTACACTCATGGTTTCGCACACAGGGGTCGCCTAAAGGGGGTTCGCATAAAGGCTCACCTATAGGGGTTAGCAACTCAGACGTGTTCTCAATACAGGGGGTTCACACATGCAAGGGAGTTCGCAACTCAAGGGGGGTTCGCACATGTAGTTCTCATACAATAACTTACGTGAAGGTTGGCATATATATATAATCTACTATTCGCCTATCTAGTTACAACTGGGTTCACATGTCTATCAATGTATGTAGGGGTTTGTGCAATTATACTAAAGGTTCACCTAGCATTTACTAAAGGTTCGCATGCAATTCTCTAAGTGTCCGCAATATAGGGGGTCGCATAGCATAGGGATCCACATAACAGGGGGCTCGCACACACGTGGAGGTCGTACACTGGGGTTTGCATATACTGAAACCTACTTCCTAACACTTTAATTAATTAAACACAATGATTTAAGTTTAGATCCCACACCTTATTTGAAAACACAAAAACCTTAATTGAATGAGGAGATTGATGATCGACTCAGGAGGAGAGGGATGGTTTTGAAAACTTTGAATTCTTTTTGCTTGAAGGTTGATTTGGTAATGGTGGAGAAAAGAAAGAACTTGGGAGTTTTTCTTGAAAATTTTGCTAGATAAAAAATTCTAGGGTTTGAAAAGATTTCCTATTTATAAACTATCTTTCCCTAATTGAAATAGGTTTTAGGAATTTATGTAGAATTAGAACTATTTTAAAATAAGGACTAAAGTAAAAAAACGATTTTGGCTGGGGTATTTTGAAAATTCAGCACTTTCATAGGATAAAAATAGGAAAATAAAATATTTTAGTTGAATGCACACACAAGGGGTTTCAAACTTAGGATTTAAAGATACGACTTTACCACTGAACCAACAAGCTCATTCTTATTATTTTTTTAACACAAATAATTTTTAAGGCCTTCTAATTCTCTTACACTATGCTTTAAAAAAAAATAAAATTTCTAAATTTTATCCATATTTCTTCTATCCCTATTTTTGAGATGTGACACCCGTCATGTCGAATCATTAAGAATTAATTAAATTTTTATTCTTTTTTAAAATAATTCATTTATGAAATTTTATGGGTTTGATATTTTGATTGATGTTTCAAACTCATATTAAACTTTTTAGGTTTTGATTAAAAATTTGGATTTTATAAATATTATGATTATTTTAATACGTATTGGAAGTATACTTGTGCGCATAAAACGAGATTCTTGGATAAAGCCATGTATGTGAATTTAGGGTGTATAATAAATTGTCAGTCTGGTTGGAATGTGATCATAAATTGTCGTATTGAGTAAAAGATATTAGAAGGCACGTTTAAAATGCCAAAAGGTTGTTTCTTCAATTGGACCTCAGTCGTTCAACGTTTAAAATGCCAAAATTATTTATAGATACAAGAATATAACATCGATAAAATTTAAAGCATATTGTCTTGATGTTTAATACGCCACTCACATGATATTATAATTTTTAAAATTGTTTTTAAATCTTATATTATAGTTTTATATTTTATATTTAGGTCACTTCAAAAAATTATAATTTGGTCACTAATATTTATAAAATTATTGATATTTTATTTAGACATTATGAAATTTTCAAATTTTAGTTAGAAATTTTTTAATTGACTGATGTACTACTTAAATATGTGATGATTTGGATATCAAATACTTAAAAGTGATGAATTTTAATAGTTATAGTAATCGATTTTATTATAAAAAAATTAAAATGTATAATTATAGTAAAGTAAGTTAAAATGTAATTTTGATGTTATAAAATAAAAAATTGAAGGTTTTTTTTTCTTAATTTTATAAAATTTAAATGATTATTTATTTTTATCTTAACGTGTTTAATATAAAAAACAACAAAAATAATTTATAATATTGAATTAAATATATATTAGTGTTAAATCGTTACAAAAGTCATGTCGACAATAAATCATTGACAATAGAGACTAAATATTAATAAAATAAAATCTGACAAATATAAAAAATTAGTGATCAAAATATGAAATTTCTAAATTTGATAATTAAATAAAACTTATTAAGAAGTTAAGTTATCAAAACTATAATTTATTTACTTTTAATTTAAAAATTATAATAGCAAGTGGATAAAATTACGTGATATATTCTAAAATGTGATAATGTCACATGTCATCTAACAAGCATCATGACATTATTATGCTCTCTAATTGTTAATCTTTAACGATTAAGTGACCAAAACTTTTATGACTTTAATATTAACCCTCAAATTGTGTTTTTTTTTAATAGTTGACGGGTAAATTCCAGACTCCTCAAATAGTTTATTCACAACATATGATAAACTTCTTGATTAAAAATAAATAATTATAAAATAATAATATATAATAAATAACAAATTAAATTATTAATAAACAATAGAAAATGATTCATAATATAACAGTGACTAATAAAATTATTGCAAAAATGCTACAATTGTACATTATAGATATTTGATAGTAGAGGTGCTCATGGGCCGAGTCGGGCTCAACTAAAAATTTAGACCCATTTATTAGGCCTAGGCCAGGCCCGTTCCGAAAAATGGGCCTAAAATTTTGCCCAAACCCAACCCGGATAAAAATGCTAAAATTCGAGCCCGATCCGGCCCGCCCGTATTAATTTTTTATATTATTTTTATATAATTTTTAAATATATAATACATCAAAAATACTAAAAACATCAAAATAAATATTTCCCAACAAATTGAAAATAAATTTTAAAAAATATATAGACTTAAATAACAGTAAGATAAAGACAACATAACAAGCAAATACCTCTAAAATAATAACAAAATTAACAATTGCCTTTAAAATAATAACAAAATTAACAATAAAATAAGTTTTATACAATATCCAAACAATAACAATAAAATAGTAGCAACATAATAGTAAAATTGTAGCAAAATAGGGAGAAAATAACAAGAAAATAATATTAAAAAAAAGAGCAGATTTTTTTTGTCTTTTAGTGAATCCGGGCCGGGTCGGGCCTGGGCCAAAAATACCTTACCCGAAATGGGCCTTATTTTTTTGTTCAAGCCCATTTTTCAGGCCTATATTTTTACCCAAACTCTCCCACATTTTGAGCAGGCCTTCAAGCCAGGCCGGGTGGCCCGACCCATGATCAGGTTTATTTGATAGTATAGAAATAAATTATTGATTACACATTGTAATCTTTATAATACCAAATGTAGTTACATTTTAAGGTTTGTAATGTAATATTCAATAGGTTAATTCATTGAATTACATGTATTTAGATTGAAAAGTTTTATTAATGTGACAATTATTTTCTTCTTTTAGATGTTAAAAATTTTAAATAAATTTATTTGTTTAAAATTTATATATTTATATATTTTGTTAGGCCCAAAAATATCAAGAGGAGGAGTGAATTGATATTTCAAAAATATTTGCAAACTTTTCTAAATAATGAAGGAAAGAAAGAAAAACTTGGACAATTCAATTTATAGTGGTTCGACTCCAATTGCCTACCTCCACTACCTTAGTATACCTCAAATAAGGATTTACCAATTCACTATACCTAAAATTATTATCTTTCAAGGATAAGGTGTAACCTTTACAATCCCTTATCTTTTTCATAAGGATGAGATAGAACCTCCCCCTAGTTTTTGCGGTAAAACTAGAACCTTCTAGTTTTTATAACGCTAAACTATAACCCTTTACAAATTACTTAAAGTTTTATACCTCAAAAACCTTAAGTGGCTCTTACAATACAAAGAAAAGATGTAAACAGTGAAGGCCTATTAAAGGTGTATGTTTACAAGTGTTAAGCTCTCTCTCTTAAAGAATTGAAATGAGAATGATAAAAAGATCTAACAATAAGCACCTAAGAGATATGTGCAAGAGAAAATGAGAAAATGAAGAATTTGAGGCTTTTCTCTTGATTTATATGATTGGATGTTCATCTCTTGTATCTTGAAGTGTATATATAATAAGGGGAAAAATTGTGGCTGTTTATAGCCATCTGGGATCATTTCTAGCCGTTAGAAGCATTACAGACAAACTTGTATCGATACAACTCACAAGATGTATGCGTAGAAGTGGACTTGTACCGATAGAAGTGGACTTGTATGGGTGGAAGTCCCCTTAAGTATCATTAGAAGTCTAGAGGTATGCTTGAAGTGCTCTCTAACTTACTTTTACCGCTAGAACTTCCCTTAAGTATTGATATAATTTCTTAGACTTGTATAAAATGAGTTTAAAACTCTTAAAAACTTTTTAGATTGATTCAAAAACATTTAGATAAATTAAAACACATTTAAAACATATTTTTGAGTATTTTTACAAGTCTTTGAAATGCTTTGAAAATGTTTAACAAAATTTTCAATAATTATTTTCACCAAATGACTTAGAAAATACTCAAAATAAAATTTTTATCTTAGATGTTGTTATATCAAAAGTTTGGGACATCAAAACTAATATATTTCTATATATATATAACAAGGTACATGAACTAAAATTACGACAAGTGGCAGTTTCTCCTTTTTTATATATTTATTTTTTAATGTTTAATTACCCATTAAATTTATTTTTTAATAAAATTATATTATAAATATATCATAAATTTTTAAATAAAAATAATTCAAAGTAATTTAAGGTAATGTGTTAAACTCTATTTTTAAATATGTAATGTAAATATATTTTTAATGAAAATAATTCAAATATTTGGAAAATCAAGTGGGACACTAATCCAAGGCCAAGCAACACTGATCCAAGGTCAAGTAGCAACGTTAAAGAATTTGGAAAAGGCATAATTGAAAAAAAAAAACCTTAACGCTTGGGGGCTTTTGGGTTTGAGCCGTTAACCTTTTTTTTATTGACACCCTCAATGTTACGATTTTTTCAAAAATCGGTCCAATTTTAACGGTCAACGTGAAACTGTATGTCAACATAGTAGCCTATATGGCATGCCACGTAAGCGCACAACATCATAGATGACGTAATCTATTTAGCAATTTTTTTTTCATTTTCTTTCCATTTCTTTCTTCTTCCCTCTTTATCTCTTCCCCTCTATTATGTTGGAAGAATCAATGTCGACTGTACATTTTTCTTCCCTTTGGGCTTCCATTTTTAGTTGGTTTACCCCTATTGTTTTATTTGTCTTCCTTAACATTACCATTGGTACTATCATTTCTCTTCTACCTTCTCTTCCAACAACTCTGGCGCTGCTGCTTTTGGTGGTGTCGGTGACAGCCCATCACTCCACGAAGGAGATGAAACAAATGACCCTAGACTCCTTCCATCCCCATCTATTTTACAAAGGCTCAAATCCATCAACTTGTACTCTTACAGATCCCAAAAACCCTTTACTTCCACCACCACCACTACTGAAATCCCAGATTCTGGCGTCGATTTCCATATCTCTTTTCAACAACAAATCAGTGAAACTGAAACCACACCTGAACCAGTCCCAACCCATCTTGATAGATCTCCTTCTGTTTTGCAAAGGCTTAAGTCTATAACCGTCCTTGGGTCACAGATAACCATGAGTATTTCAAGAAAAATTGATATTTTGTGGGGGTATTTAGATTTGGGTATTTTAAGATATTAATTTTTTATATTTTGTTAATCATCTTGAAAGCAAAATTACCATTTTTTTTTCTTTTGCATTGTTGTTACTGGTGATAGAAACAGATCCATTGGAGGAACTCAAAAGAGGGTTAGACGTGAACCGTCTACCGTTAGTGGCGATGGCAAATGAAGCTGAGGAAAAGGCGACTGTGTCATCTCCTAACAGCATTGTGTCGATGGATTTTGGGATTAGAAATGAAAGCAGAAGAGGCAAAATGGAAAGAAAATGAAAAAAAATTCTATTAAATAAATGAAGAAATCTATACGTCGTGCGCATATGTGGCATGCCGATTTGATTAACAATCAACACACGTTGACCATTAAAATTGAACCAATTTTTGAAAAAATCGTAACGTTGAGGGTGTCAATAAAAAAAAGGTTAAGGGCTCAAACCCAAAAGCCCCCCAAACGTTTAGGGTTTTTTTTTTACAATTATGCCTTTGGAAAATCAAGTGGGACAGCGAACCAATGAGATGAGAAGTAGACCCCAAGGTGCTTTACGAAGTGACATAGAAAATCCGAGAAATGCAAGTAAAGAACATTGCAAAGCCGTCACCTTGAGAAGTGGGAAGACATTGGAGTCCAAGGAGTTTTAAGCTGAAAGTGAACCCTCTGTTATTCAAAATAGAGAGAAAATTCAACCCAATGATGAAATCCCCGCATTACAAAAGTTTGTTCTTGCGAGCTCTGCTGAAATAGTATCGCAACAAAGTAGTCCTGAGAAGTCAACATTGACGACTAAGGTTGCAGTTGTACTGTAACAAAGTTCTCTAGACAGATTTAAAATCCCATAACCTCCATATCTTTAACGATTCCTGAAGCAGAAGCAAGAGGTTCAATTTAAGGAGTTCTTGGATGTGTTGAAGTAGTTACATATCAACATTCCACTTGTGGAAGCTCTTGAGCAGACGTTGAATTACGTGAAATTCATGAAGGACACTCTCTCTAAAAAGAAAAGTTTGGAGGAATTTGATACGGTCGCTTTGACAAAAGAATGCAGTGCATTTCTACAAAACAAGTTGCTTTCGAAAATGAAAAACTAAGGAGTTTCAGCATACCATGCAACATTGGAGACTCCTATCATGGAATGACTCTACGCGATTTTGAAGCGAGTATCAATTTAATGTCCATGTTTGTGTTTAGGTGATTGGGTATTGGTGAGGTCAGACCGACGATGATTACACTTCAATTGGCAAACAGGTCATTAGCACATCCTGAAGGGAAGATCAAAGACGTATTAGTACGTGTGGATAAATTTATATTTCCAACTAATTTTATTATATTGGATTTTGAGGCAGATAAAGAAGTATCAATCATTCTAGGGAGACCTTTCATGGCAAATAGTAGAACATTGATCGATGTGTAGAAAGGTGACCTCACCATGCAAGTTCAAGATGATCAAGTGACATTCAATGTTTCAAGGCCATGAGATTTCCATATGCAATTAAAGAATGTTCCGCTATGTCCAAGACAAAAACGTTGGTTTCTACAGAATAGGAGCTTAACTCTGTAGATGATCCATTGGAACGCATTTTAGTATCCGACCCACCAAATAACGATGAAGATGATAAATATTTGGCTTTGTTAAAGGCTAATTCGAGGGAATTCTCTTCACAACCAAATCATTGGAGTTAGCATCTCGTGAGTATACACAACCAAAGACGTCGATCTAGGAACCACCTGAATTGGAGTTAAAAGGTACTTCCTTCTCATTTGAAATATGCTTATTTGGGTCCCTCTTTGTAACACCCCAAACTCGACCCAAACACCATGACTGGATCTGGCATGTCACTAAAGACATTTTATAAAATGTTGCAATTTCGGAAAAAAAATATTTTTCTTTTCTTAATTTTAACATTTTATTCGGGAAAACTAAATGGTTGAATCATTTGTAAAAGATATACATTTTATAGTAATGCCTTAGTGATTTAAGAACCGAAATTTGATACATGCCTTAACTTAATTAAAACGTAAAATATAAATGTCTAGTAATAATAAAAGCCCAAAACAAACAAAAATATAAAGCTAGTGGCCCATGGCCTTATTACAATGAAATTTAAAACCCACTAACTGAAAATATTAAAAATTAATAAACTAGTAAAGTCTTTTGTTGAATCAAAATAATCTCTCGCATGGCCACCTTGCACTCCTCTCCAGCCCGGTCCGAAGCACTAGGTGCTACCTGAAAGATGTTAAATAATGGGGTGAGTCACGAGACTCAGTGTGCAACCCTCGTGCACCATCAGGTTGGGCCTTAGCCGCACAGAACAGATAACAGAGTATAATATATCAGAAAGTATACAAAGCTCAACCCAATCCTAGGTTTCCATCCGCTACACACCACCCTTACCTGCCAATCACACCATTGGGGATTTCTACAATCAACCCACACCGCTACACACCATCGATGGCAGACATGCTGCAGATAGCTGCTCATCGTCAGATCATGGCAATAGCCACTACAACAGATCATGGCATTAGCCACTACAACAGATCATGGCAATAGCCACTACAATAGATCATGGCAATAGTCACTACAACAGATCATGGAAAAAGCCACTACAAAAGAACACTTCCCCTTTCATCAATCACCCCACCCCGTGCAATCACAGAAATTGATATACATGTTTATCATATCAAATCGACGGAAACATTCACTTTAGAATGACAGAGATCAATAACCTGGTGAATCGCCTCTACCCTTCTCGGGTTTTCAACAGCCATGCCAGTATTTTGGCATTTAACAGAATATAACAGATTTAAAAGCATATACTAACCGGCAATCCAAATGGTGTGAGAATGTTACACACCTGATAAATACGTAGGACTACCCTCTATGTCGATACCCTTGCTAATCGGATCTACTACCCTTTGTCTACAACTTTGCTCAAAAGCCGGAAGAACGCAAAGATAAAGCTTCCCCTACATTCGGCCAAGGATTATTATTTACATGAATTTATATGTTTAAAATAAACAAATCTCCTTACCTAAATCGATTAGATTCCGGAAGTAGGGTGATTCAAGTGCTACTGATTTAGGAACCTAAGCGATTAGATCTCCTTCAAATCCCGAGATGCTGCCTATGAAAGAAAACACAAGATCAGTCCACCATGTAGCCATTTGGCTATGGTCTCTAAAAACCGGAGAAGATTGGAAAAAGAATAGCACAATCGACACTTACCTCTACAGACACTTTTGGCTACCCCTTGCAGAAAGATTCGACAATCACAGAAGAAGATCAAAACGTAGAAGGTTAGAGATTTAGGAAATTTCGGCTTTTAAGAAAATCCCGAAAAGATGAACAAGAGAAGGCTGATGTGTTTTTTAGCTTTTAGAAGAATTGAGTGAGGAGTTTTGGTTTCTGGCAGAAAAAGAGAAGAAGAAAAGAAAACAAGAAAGAGGTTTAGAGATTTCAACTAGGAAGAAAAAGAATAGAAACAGATTTCGGCAGCAGAGAAAACTGAGAGAAAGCTTTCAGAAAAACTCACAAAATTTCAGCATTTTCTTCCCCTAACTAGCCGCCCTTTTTACACACACTGAGTCCAAATTTGGCCACCTCTAGCCTCTGGATAGCCTCTCATCTTTTCCCTTATCCTTATCAGAACTCACATCCAAAAGAGTCCTACATCACCCCACTCCTTCCCCTTTCTTCTCTACTCATTATCCACTTAAATAAAACATTAAAAATCCCTAAATTTTAGGCTTGTTGCCGTCCCCCTAGCTCTCCTTGGGCTGCCAAAATTAGCCCAATTTCTTGGGCTCCAAGCGGCCACACT
Organism: Gossypium sturtianum; assembly: GCA_025698515.1. Lineage (NCBI taxonomy): Eukaryota > Viridiplantae > Streptophyta > Magnoliopsida > Malvales > Malvaceae > Gossypium > Gossypium sturtianum. The sequence goes on along the minus strand of CM046943.1, from coordinate 37,188,027 downwards.
GGGGCCCCCTTCTTTTGCCTATTGGCACTACTTATAGCTCCCTCCTACTGCACCTCTTGTTCCTGGGCCACAAGCCCATTATGCCTATTTCACTCTCAATACCTTATTTAAACCCCATAGTCCCTAAACAAAATATTTAGCCAAGGCCTCGGCCTATTCCCGAGCCCAATTTGCACCTCTAATTCTCATATTAACCCATTAAACATGTTTACACATTAAACGCATAGGCCCAAAAATTCAGGATGTTACAGTTTTACCCCCCTTAAAATAAATTTCGGCCTCAAAATTTACCTGATCAGAAGAGTTGGGGATATTGCTGTCGCATAACATCCTCTGGCTCCCAAGTCGCTTCCTCTACACCAAATTCAAAAATGTCTTCCTCTGTGCATCCACATAGCTGGCCCCAACGTACTTTCCCTGAAATAACTCCTTAAAGAAATCCCAGTCAATCCGGTCTGCGGTAGTACCCTCCTTTACCGTGAGCCACCACTGATAAGCCTCGTCTCGAAGAAGAGACACGACCCCCTTCAACTTCTCCTCTACAGTAAAGTCAAGGTCATCCATTATACGCTCACTTGCCTCTAACCAATACTCAGCTGTATTAGGGGCTACGCCAGAAACACCCCTAAACATCTCTGCTCCGTTGGCTCGAAGTCGTTTCGACACAAATTTTCGAGCTCTTGAACCCGTGCCTGCCCCAGCAACTCTTTCGAGGACCCGCAACATCGCCTGAGATACCGCATCATCTCCGGGCGCCTGGTCCCGAAATTCTCCCTCCACAGCCGGCATATCCGGCATCTCGTTTCTCGACCGTGGTGGAGACCTCATTGGCTCGACATGGTCATCCTACCCCTACCACGACCACGCGGCGAACGTCCTCGACCCCTTGCACTCATTCTTCCGATTGACGTTTATTTGGTTAGAAATTTTATGAATTAATAGTTTTCTTCCACTGATTAACCACGAACAGTCTTATGAACAATAGTTTAAAAGTAGTTCTTTCGAATTCGAAATTACATCTACAAGTTTCAGTCTTAAGTTTGTCTCCTAGTTCTAGGAACCACACACATCAACCATCAACATATAGACGACATCCATGAACCCACATTCAACACATAAGGTATTTTAGTCATTTCACTACCCAGGGGTATTTTTGTAATTTTATCCTACAGGGTATTTTTGTAATTTTTCGAAATAAGGTTCCTTGGTGATTTTGTGAAAGAAGGGTATTTTGGTAATTTTTGCAATCTGGGGGTATATTGGTAATTTTACAATCCGGGGGTATTTCAGTAATCCTACAAATCAAGGATATTTTGGTCACTTATAAATAAGGGGTAATTTAGTAATTTTACAAAATAGGATGCATTTGGTCCCTTTCGGGTTTTAGTTATAAATTTTGGCTGTCAACAAATCCTCGTGGCTAGGGTGAGCACAAATACTACGCACCAGGTAGGATTCAGTGAAGAGGAGGTGAGTCACTAAGAGGCGCTTAAGTACCAAGCTCTCCTGAATCCAATCCTAGACATGCGTATGCTGTTGCCACACCCTAGTCTTGTGACTTGTTTACTGAGTTTGTTCTGGTTGAATTAAGTCTTATGGAATTGAAGAGTTGTTTAACTAGGCCTAAGGTCCATCAAGCTCTAACTAGAATAATCTACGTCCCTTAAAGCCCATCAAGCCCACATACATATATAACACACAGTGAGTTCTGAATACTTACCTGGAGGACTTGGGCTGGAGACGCAGGTGCCATGCCGAGAGAACCATCCTGTGATATTTATAAACATGCATGTTTCCAAAACCCATCTTTAGAAAACATTTTGAGCGCAAAATCCCCAAAGCCGAGTTTTAAACTGGACTCTGATACCAATTTGTAACACCCCAAACCCGGCCCAAACGCCATGACCGGATCTGGCATGTCACTAAGGAGATTTTATAAAATGTTGCAATTTCAGAAAAAAATATTTTTCTTTTCTTAATTTTAACATTTTATTCTGGAAAACTAAATGGTTGAATAATTTGTAAAAGATATACATTTTATAGTAATGCCTTAGTGATTTAAGAACCGAAATTTGATACATGCCTTAACTTAATTAAAACGTAAAATATAAATGTCTAGTAATAATAAAAGCCCAAAACAAACGAAAATATAAAGCTAGTGGCCCATGGCCTTATTACAATGAAATTTAAAACCCACTAACTAAAAATATTAAAAATTAATAAACTAGTAAAGTCTTTTGCTGAATCAAAATAATCTCTCACATGGCCACCTTGCACTCCTCTCCAGCCCGGTCTGAAGCACTAGATGCTACCTGAAAGATGTTAAATAATGGGGTGAGTCACGAGACTCAGTGTGCAACCCTCGTGCACCATCAGGTTGGGCCTTAGCCCTACAGAACAGATAACAGAGTATAATATATCAGAAAGTATGCAAAGCCCAACCCAATCCTAGGTTTCTATCCACTACACACCACCCTTACCTGCTAATCACACCATTGGGGATTTCTACAATCAACCCACACCGCTACACACCATCGATGGCAGACATGCTACAGATAGCTGCTCATCGTCAGATCATGGCAATAGCCACAACAACAGATCATGGCATTAGCCACTACAACAGATCATGGCAATAGCCACTACAACAGATCATGGCAATAGTCACTACAACAGATCATGGCAAAAGCCACTACAAAAGAACACTTCCCCTTTCATCAATCACCCCACCCCGTGCAATCACAGAAATCGATATACATGTTTATCATATCAAATCGACGGAAAAATTCACTTTAGAATGACAAAGATCACTAACCTGGTGATTCGCCTCTACCCTTCTCGGGTTTTCAACAGCCATGCCGGTATTTCGGCATTTAACAGAATATAACAGATTTATAAGCATATACTAACAGGCAATCCAAATGGTGTGAGAATGTTACACACCTGATAAATACGTAGGACTACCCTGTATGTCGATACCCTCGCTAATCGGATCTACTACCCTTTGTCTACAACTTTGCTCAAAAGCCAGAAGAACGCAAAGATAAAGCTTCCCCTACATTCAGCCAAGGATTATTATTTACCTAATTTTATATGTTTAAAATAAACAAATCTCCTTACCTAAATCGATTAGATTCCGGAAGTAGGGTGATTCAAGTGCTACTGATTTAGGAACCTAAGCGATTAGATCTCTTTCAAATCCCGGGATGCCGCCCATGAAAGAAAACACAAGATCAGTCCACCATGTAGCCATTCGGCTATGGGCTATAAAAACCGGAGAAGATTGGAAAAAGAATAGCACAATCGACACTTACCTTTACAGACACTTTCGGCTACCCCTTGCAGAAAGATTCGGCAATCACAGAAGAAGATCAAAGCGCAGAAGGTTAGAGATCTAGGAAATTTCAGCTTTTAAGAAAATCCCGAAAAGATGAACAAGAGAAGGCTGATGTGTTTTTCGGCTTTTAGAAGAATTGAGTGAGGAGTTTCGGTTTCTGGCAGAAAAAGAGAAGAAGAAAAGAAAACAAGAAAGAGGCTTGGAGATTTCGGCTAGGAAGAAAAAGAATGGAAACAGACTTGGCAGCAGAGAAAAGCGAGAGAAAGCTTTTGAAAAACTCACAAAATTTGGCATTTTCTTCCCTAACTAGCCGCCCCCTTTACACACAGAGTCCAAATTTCGGCCACCTCTAGCCTCCTGGATAGCCTCTCATCTTTTCCCTTATCCTTATCAGAACTCACATCCAAAAGAGTCCTACATCACCCCACTCCTTCCCCTTTCTTCTCTGCTCATTATCCACTTAAATAAAACATTAAAAATCCCTAAATTTTAGCCTTGTTGCCGTCCCCCCTAGCTCTCCTTGGGCTACCGAAATTAGCCCAATTTCTTGGGCTCCAAGCGGCCACACTGAGGCCCCCTTCTTTTGCCTATTGGCGCCACTTATAGCTCCCTCCTACTGCGCCTCTTGTTCCTGGGCCACAAGCCCATTATGCCTATTTCACTCTCAATACTTTATTTAAACCCCATAGTCCCTAAACAAAATATTTAGCCAAGGCCTCGGCCCATTCTCGAGCCCAATTTGCACCTCTAATTCTCATATTAACCCATTAAACATGTCTACACATTAAACGCATAGGCCCAAAAATTCAGGATGTTACACTCTTCAACTTTGTCTGTCATCAAGAAGAAAAGTTGGTTGATGTGTTGAAGAAGTTTAAGAAAGCAGTCAGTTAGACTATCACTGATATTCGACGTATCAGTCTGTCTTTGTGTATGCATAAAATCTTACTAGAAGATGGTGAAAAGGTATCGATTGATGACCAGAGTTATATATTGAAATGTTACAAATGTTATATAATTTTTTTAACAAGTAAATATAAAATATTAAAATGTTACGTATGGTGAAAAGTTGGTTGATGTGTTGAAGAAGTTTAAGAAAGCAGTCAGTTAGACTATCACTGATATTCGACGTATCAGTCTGTCTTTGTGTATGCATAAAATCTTACTAGAAGATGGTGAAAAGGTATCGATTGATGACCAGAGTTATATATTGAAATGTTACAAATGTTATATAATTTTTTTAACAAGTAAATATAAAATATTAAAATTGATACATACAACCTAACGCATGGGATAAAAAACTAGTGTAGTTATATTTTAAGGTTTGTAATGTAATATTTAATAGGTTTGTTAACTGAATTACTTGTTTTTAGATTTAAAAGTTTTATTAATGTGATAACTCGTAAATATTTTCAACTTATGTTCTTTTAGATGCTACAAATTTTAAACAAAATTATTTGTTTAAGAGTTATATATTTATATATATAATTATATTTATAATACTGACTGCCGCCAGATGTGCGAACGTCTGGACTGGAAATACTACAGCAAATAAATACACGATTAAACAGTGGTGTCCGCAAGTATACGGGTCAAATTGTAATATAGAATAATTTACAACGAAACACTCCGGAAAGTATTCCAGGGATCGTACCCAAGGGAGGTTGAATTAAATTAATTTTCTACACTAATAGGGCTAAATAATACTAATTTAAAATTATATTACGAACAACCAAATTAAAATTGATAAACAAAATTAACATAAATTATCTAAAATGAAAAGTTAACAATCGAAATTACTTCCAATAAAACAAGCTAGAGATTAACTCACTTCGGTGTTCCTAATTAACTTCAGAACTCGAGTTTTGTCGAGTTAGCTATTAATTAACCGGTTATTACCTCTTGACCTCTAACTAATTAACTAATCGACCAATACACACTTACCTCTCGGCCTCACTTTCTTGACCGGGATAAATTATGATATTCTCGGTAAACTTATCTCTCGATCTCGTTTATCCTAAATTACTTCCTAGGGTCATCACTTTTTGGGGTTTAACCGCACATAATTTAAACCAACTAACTTGGATTTAAACCCTAATTCATTCGCTAATTAGTCACACATCCGTTTGTTAATCTCCCTAAGGAAATTAGTCACTCATAGATCTAAATGCAATAATCCCTAAACTCACATTTAACATACAAAACAATAAATTAAATAAAAGAAGGGAATAAGAAAATAAATCCATTTTGGTATCAATTTGTGCGCGAAAGTAGGATTTTGTTTAACAGTTGCAATGATAACTCTGACTGCAATTGGAATCCAAAAAGAAATAAAGAAAAACTATGAAATTGAGAGCTTGGATCGAAATTGAATCCAAGTTAAACAAGAACAAAAATTGTTTTAAGGACTAAATTGAAAGAAAATGAAAACTAAAGTAAAAACCTAAAATTAACTAAGTGGCTCACTTGGCCAAGGCTCCCAAAATGAGGCTAAACATGTCTATTTATAGAGTTTTTGCTCTGACCAAATTAGAGTTGCTTAACAACCCAAAAACCTAATTACAATTCATTGTGTGGACTAAAATATCCATAATTAAAATTTCTAATCGTCACTCAATGGGCTTATATGTCTACATATAGTTTGAATATCTATCTCTTAGCTTCAAAAATCACTTTGAATCACTCAATTTCGAGTTCGGGAGATCAAGTTATGACTGTTTTAGTGAAGACTGCGCGAGCAAAATTTATAGACGGGATTATGATGAAAATTACAAATTTCGAGCTTTTAATTCGAGTTTAAATCATATTAGGTTCAGTTTTTAGGCTTAATTTTTATTATATATGATCCCAATATTGTATTTTTTAGGTTTTATTATTTTATTATTTATTTATTCTGAATTTTGGATATTGTTTAAGTATTTCAAGTTGTTTAGGAGTTTTTGTTTCTTAGTCAAACAAGGAAAATTAATTTAAAACTATTTCTTGTTTAGATTAATTAGAGTTTCAGTATACTTTAGAGTTTTATTTGGATGTGCTTAGCTAACCTATATAAAGACTTCTTCATTGTTCATTAAGCAGACAATTTTTTTTATTAATAAAGTTTTTAACTCTGGGAGTTAATTTCTTTGTGCAATATTTTCTTCTCGATTTTCTTTAAGGGGTCATGGGAGTTCATTCTTCACCCTTCAATTTGTCAAGTATTATTTCTTGGAAGGTTGATTAGAACAATTAATTGAGTTTGTTGGGATTTATATCTCAAAGGGTTCAATGGGACATTTATCCTTCTATCCATCATATCCATCGATTTATCGTTCCATCTTCCACTTTGTTTTCTTTTTAATTTCTATTTCTTATTTATTTATAATTTTTAGTTGTTCTTTGTTCTCAAATTTCTTATGGGTTAATTTATTAATTTGGGAAAAAAATTAGATGTTGGCGTGATTCTTGGACTCCAAAAGTGGGACTTTTGGTTCGCTTAATTCCTGGACATTCTAATATGGATATGGATTGCATGCTAAGTGATATGGTCTCAGGGAATGGTGAATGGAATATTGACATCTTTCATCTTTGGCTACCAGAAGACATAATCAGAAGAATTGCAGGGATTCCGCCTCTCCACTCGATTGCAGGAGTTGATAGGATTATATAGGGGGTAACTCGACAAGTTGCTTCTCAAACAAGAGTGCTTATGGGAAATTACGGGAAGGAACATTGAATCAGAAAGAATTAATGTAACATCCCAGTTTAGGGCCTAGTCGGAATAGTGGTGCGAGACCACAAATCTGAGGGTTATGAATGAGTTTTTGTGGTTTATATTATGTATGCATGCTAGTGTGAAAGTTTCATAAAGCAATTTTGTGAAATTGTGGTTGAATTGTCCAAAAGGACTAAATTGCAAAAGTTGCAAAATGTGTGTTTCTAGAAGCTATTTGTGTGAAATAGCTTTAGATTATTAATTAGAGGTCCTTAAATAGAAATTTACCCAAATTCTAATTTTTGGACAAAAATGGGCATGGATGAGTCAAAATTTGAAGTTTATCAAAAAGGGCATTTTGGTCATTTATCAAATAAGTGATTAAAATAGGTGAAAAGATGAGAAATTCATTCATCTTCTTCCCCTTTAGCTGCCAAAAATTTGAGAAGCCATTGTTAGGGTTCTTTCAATTTTTCAAGCTTGCTAGTAAGTGCTCTTAAACCCGATTTTGATATTCTTCGTATTTTTGAAGTCTCGGTAGCATGAGTAAGTTATTTTTAGCTTTTTGGTGAGCTATTATGGATGTTCAAAAATGTACATATGTATGACATGCATGTATTTTGTTGTTTTATGGAAGAATATGAAAGCTTGATGTAGTAGAAACATCTTTTGCTAAGTGATTTTCCATGAAAATGCATGTAGGGACTAGTTTGTGAAAAACTTTAGTTTGGTCATACATATGTGGTTTAGTGAGAATTGATGATAGCTTTAGTTGAATAAGTGGTTCGGCTAAGCATGAAAGACTGGAAAGTTGAATAAAAATCACTTTAAGAGCCTTTGGGACTAAAGTGTAAATATGAGAAAGTTTAGGGGCAAAATAGTAATTTTGCTAAAGTATGAGATGTGGGTCAATTTAGTCAATGTATGCATTGAATAAGCTGATTTATTCATTATAGATCAAGAAAGACGAAGCCCGGATCGAAACCGAGGCAAAAGCAAGGTGGTGGACTAAATTGCATATTTCCATACTTTTGAGTATCGAGGTAAGTCTATGCATAAATAATTCATTCATACTTACAATTTGTTAATGCTAGCTAGTGTGTAGCATGTTTGAGAACCTATGTGGGATGAATGTAGTAGAAAATATGGAATGAATGTATGATCGAAAATGATTAAGTAAGTAGACTCGTGCATGTGTTGTGATAATGCTAGATGGTGGCTAAGTGCGATACCATCCTAATGCATATCGACGATGAGCTAGCTATATGCGATGCTATCGTGAGGTATATCGTTTGGTGAGCTATGTGCTGAATCACTATGAATACCTTTGTGGTAGGCTAAGTGCGATACCACCTTATTAATCAATTGTGGTGTGCTAAGTGCGAAACCACTGAGATATTGGCTGTGTGTATTAGCTGTGTGTAATAGCTGTATGGATTTGTTATGTGAACTAGCTGTGTGGATAGATTGTGTGGATTAGTTATGTGAACTAGCTGTGTGGATAGACTGTGTGGATAAGTTATGTGGATAAACTGTGTGGATAGACTGTGTGGATAAGTTATGTGGATAAACTGTGTGGATGTATTACGAGAAATAATGATGTGTTGTGTATTGTGTAAATGTGACATTGAATGTAGGGGTACATTTCGATGGTTATGAGTATGTGACTCATGATGTGTTGGAAATGTGGTAAGGGATAGAAAGAGTAAGCATAGTTGTGAATTACTTGTTAGTATAATGCTAATGGTTGCTTAGCTTATACTATGTTGCTTAATTGTTTATGTGTAAACTTACTAAGCTCAAAGCTTACTCTATTTCTTTTCTCTTGTCTTATAGATTAAAAGCGTTGAATCGAGATACGAGGATCATCAAAAGATAGCCTACATATCAGCACACTTTGGTACATGAAACTTAATGTTTTGTATATGGCATGTATAGGGGCTAGACAAGTTAGTGGATTTTGTTGTAAATGGATAAGATGTGTTGGCCTTTAGATGGATAGCTTATTTTTTATAATGCCATGGTTGTTGGCTATTACATTATATGAAAGAAAGATGTAGTTTTCTATGTGAGAATCCACTTCAATTTGAGTTGATTATGATGGTGTTAGATGAGTATATGTTTTGTATGCTAGAGGGGTGAAAAGAGCTTGGCACATAGCTTTGTTCTTGACCATGTGGTCAGACACACGGGCGTGTGTCTAGACCATGTGTGACACACGGTCAGCCCACGGGCATGTGCTGTGGCCGTGCGTCCCTTGCACGTTAACATTTTAAATCAGGATAGTCCACGGGCTAGCCACACGGGCGTGTGACTAGGCTTTGAGGCCGTGTGTGTGAAGTCAGGATTCACCACGGTTGGGAAGCACGGGCGTGCCTTGGCCGTGGGAAAATTGGCAGAATACTGAGTTTTTAGGCACGGTTTGGGGACATGGGCGTGTATGTCTATACACGGGCGTGTCTTATCTTGCACGGGTGTGTGAGACCTGTATAAAAGAGAAAAATTTTAAGGATCGTAAAAGTTTCAGATTGTTCTCGAGAGCCCTCGTGTGTATGAGTGAGGCCTCGTAAGTCGAGAATGAGGTTATAGAGAGTAATTGCGTTGAGCCTAGGTGGCGATCAAGTGGTTTGAGTACGATAACGCCTCGGGCCCAGTTCCCGGCGTAGAACCCGAGTAAGGGGTGTTACATTTAGTGGTATCAGAGCTATGGTTTAGCCGTTTCTAGGACTACCGTAGCGGGTGTAAGAGTCTAGCTATACATGCCATAAGTGTACAATGATAGTGTGGTGGTTTCTGATGATTTAAATCTTGTTTTATATAGTATATGGATTCCGATCCATTGACTCACGATGAAGCGACTAATGTAATGCGCCACTCTGCGCAAGGAACCGCACTGTTAAGAGTGGACCCGAGGTTAGGGGTCAAGGGAAGAGGCACGGAAGCCTTTCTCCGGATGATGAGTAATTGGTACTCGGACTATGTTCGAGCGAACCTTAATGCTCAACCTCCTCCACCTCCTCCTATACCTCAGCCAAATCCAGTGGCTCCTCAAGGTATGGATGTAGTGAGGATATCGAAACCCCTGGTGGATAAGATTAGGAAGCACGGGTCAAGAGTTTAGAGCTAAGGTAGATGATGACCAGAGAGGCGAGTTCGGTTGGAGAACTCGATGAGGGTGTTTGATGAGCTCTCATGTACACCTGAGGAGAGTTTGAAGTGTGACGTATCGTTGCTGAGAGATTCGGTATACCATTGGTGGAAGACGCTAACGTTAGTGGTCCCAAAAGAGCGGGTGACGTGGGACTTCTTTCTGGAAGAGTTCCGAAAGAAGTATATAAGCTAGAGGTTTACTGACCGAAAAAGGAAAGAATTCTTTGAGCTGAAGCAAGGAAGGATGACAGTAGCTGAATACGAGCGTGAGTTTGTTAGGCTTAGCAAATACGCTCAAGAATGTGTGTCGACAGAGACCATCTTGTGCAAGAGGTTCGAAGATGGGCTGAATGAGGTTATCAAACTCCTAGTTGGCATTTTGGAGTTGAAAGAATTTGTGGTACTAGTTGAGAGGGCAAGTAAGGCCGAGGAATTAAGTTTAAAAAAGAGAAGGGCTGTGAGTGAAGCCCGAGATACGAGAAAGAGGCCGATGGGCAAGTCGTATCAAGCCCAGTCGAAAAGATCCAAGGAAGTGAATCCTCGAACGACAGCACCAGTGGGTTATTCGCATCGAGACTTGGGCAATACTCGTTCGGGTTCGAGAGTCCAAGCCCCCTCGATGGAAAGTGTGGGCAATACAAAGAGTAAACTGGAGTGTCCTAGTTGTGGTAGATATCACACCGGAGAGTGTTGGGGAAACAGTCAAAAATGTTATAAATGTGGTTCCCCTGACCACTTTATCCCTAACTGTCCCAAGAGGGATGATAAGGAAGAGAAGCAAGAAGTGAGACCTAGTGATGTGTCTACGAGGGGTAGACCACCAAGGAACCCAAGAGGTGGGGCTAGTGGTAGAGGTGCGCCCAGAGATTCTGCTGTGAGACCAGAGGGTCAGGCACCTGTGAGGACGTATGCCATTCGCGCTCGCGAAGAGACATCCTCCCCTGATGTGATAACGGGTACTTTTTCTCTCTTTAACACCTTTGTTATTGCTTTAATAGATCCAGGGTCTACTCACTCTTATATTTGCATGAGATTAGCATCTAGTTTGAGTATGACCGTTGAGTCTACGAACATTGTGATTAAGGTGTCAAACCCGTTAGGAAAGCATGTGTTAGTGGACAAAGTGTGTAAGAATTGTCCTTTGTTGATTGAGAATCAATGTTTTCCGGCAAACCTGATGTTGTTGCCGTTTGATGAGTTTGATTTAATCCTAGGCATGGATTGGTTGACTACCCATAGTGTTTTAGTGAACTGTGGTAGTAAGTTTATTGAACTGAAATGTGAGAGTGGAGATGTGGTTCGGGTTGAATCAGGTGGATCGGATAATCTATCCATGATGATTTCTTCCCTAGTGGCTGAGAAATGTTTGAGGAAAGGATGTGAGTCCAATCTTACGTTTGTGTTGAATACTCAAGAGGTTAGAGTGGAGTTTGAAACAGTGCTAGTGGTATGTGAGTACCCAAATGTATTTCCGGAAGAGTTACCCGGATTACCTCTAGTGAGAGAAGTCGAGTTTGGAATTGAGTTGGTTCCAGGAACGGTACCTATTTCGATTGCCCCGTACAGAATGACACCTGTAGAGTTGAAAGAACTGAAGGTTTAGTTGCAATAGTTGACAGATAAGGGTTTTGCAAGACCGAGCTACTCGCCGTGGGGTGCTCCGGTATTATTCGTGAAGAAGAAAGATGGGTCTATGAGGCTGTGTATAGACTATAAACAACTGAACAAGGTGACGATGAAGAATAAGTATCCTTTACCAAGGATTGATGATCTCTTTGATCAGCTGAAGGAGCTACAAGTTGTTCTCAAGATAGACTTGAGGTGCAGTTATTATCATTTCGAGTAAAAGAGCAAGATGTGTTGAAACCTGCATTTTGGACAAGGTATGGCCATTATGAGTTTTTGGTTATGCCGTTTGGTTTGACGAATGCACCTGCGATTTTTATGGATCTGATGAACCGTGTTTTCAGATCGTATGTGGACAAGTTTGTAGTTGTCTTCATTTAAGACATATTGATCTATTCTCGGGATGAGAACGATCACGAAGAGCATTTGAGAATTGTCTTGCAAACTTTAAGAGATAAGTAGTTGTATGCTAAGTTTAGCAAGAGTGAATTTTGGCTCCGAGAGGTCGGATTCCTAGGACACATGGTGTCAGGTGATGGTGTCAGAGTTGACCCGAGTAAGATATCGGTTGTTGTGGATTGGAAATCGCCGAGGAACGTGTCAAAAATCAAAAGTTTCTTGGGATTAGCGGGATATTACAGATGTTTCGTAAAGGGGTTCTCTGTGATTGCTACTCCGATGACGAAGTTGTTGCATAAAGATGCCAAGTTTGAATGGACTGAGACATGTCAACAGAGCTTCGAGAGACTGAAGACAATGTTGACTGAGGCACTGATTTTGGTTCAACCAGAATCGGAGAAGGAGTTTGTGGCTTATAGTGATGCGTCGTTTAATGGTCTCGGTTGCGTGTTGATGCAAGAGGGTAAGGTAGTCGCTTACGCCTCGAGGCAGCTAAAACTGCACGAGAAGAATTATCCGACTCGTGATTTGGAGTTGGCTGCGATTGTGTTTGCGTTAAAGATTTGGTGACATTATTTGTATGGTGAAGAGTGCCGAATCTTTACGGATCACAAGAGTTTAAAGTATTTGATGGATCAGAAGGATCTGAATCTGAGACAGAGACGGTGGCTTGAGTTGTTGAAAGACTATGAGTTAGTCATTGATTACCACCCGGGAAAAGCGAATGTGGTTGCGGATGCCTTGAGTAGAAAAATCTGTATGCTCTAAGAGTTATGAGAGCGAGTTTAGTGTTGTCTGATGATGGTGCTAGTTTGGCAGAGTTGAGAGCTAGGCCACTATTTGTTCAACAAATGTGTGAGGCTCAGAGAAATGACAACGAGATGCAAGCTAAGATAGCTAAGTGCGGATCGTAAAGTGATTCGATTTTAGAGTGGATTTGAATGGTTGTTTGATGTACCGTGATGAATTTGTGTTCCTAAAGATAAGGAGTTGATTCGAAAGGTTTTGCATGAGGCCCACGGTGGATGTTTTTCAATTACATCCGGCGATGACGTAAAATGTACAACGACTTGAGGAAGTTGTATTGGTGGCGGGTATGAAAAGAGATATTTGAGTTTGTGACTAAGTGTCCGATTTGCCAACGGTGAAAGCCGAGCATCAAGTGCCTTCGGATTGCTTGACCCGTAATGGTACCCGAATGGAAATGGGATCGAGTTACCATGGATTTTGTAATGGGGTTGCCGATGACTCAGAAAGAGAGATGTTGTGTGGGTTGTTGTGGATAGATTGACGAAGTCGGCTCACTTTATTCCGATGCGTGTTGATTATTCTTTGGATAAGTTATTTGAGTTGTATGCGTGGCGAGATAGTGAGATTGCATGGTGTACTGTGTCTATTATATCGGATAGAGATCCGAGGTTTACTTCGAGATTTTGGAAGAAGTTGCAAGAAGCCATGGGTACGAGATTGAATTTCAGTACTGCGTTCCATCCATAATCCGATGGTTAGTCTGAAAGAGTGATTCAAGTTCTTGAAGATATGCTTCGATACTGTGTGTTAGAATTCGAAGGTAGTTGGGAGAGATATCTACCTTTGGTCGAATTCGCCTATAACAATAGTTATCAGTCAAGTATACAGATGGCACCGTATGAGGCTTTGTATGGCCGTAAGTGTCGGACTCCTTTGTATTGGACCGAGCTTAGTGAGAAGCGGATCCATGGGGTCGATCTAGTGAAAGAAACCGAAGAGAAGGTGAAAGTAATCCGTAATAGTCTGAAAGCTACTTCGGACCGACAGAAGTCGTATGCGGATTTGAAAAGAAAAGAAATTTAGTTTAAAGTGGGTGACAAAGTATTTTTGAAAGTATCACCGTGGAAAAAGATTATGAGATTTGGACGAAAAGGGAAATTGAGTCCAACGTTCATAGGGCCGTATGAGATTACAGATAGAGTTGGGCCTGTAGCATACCGGTTGGCTTTGCCGATAGAGTTGGAAAAGATTCATAACGTGTTCCATGTGTCGATGTTGCGACGGTATCGCTCCGATCCTTCACATGTGATTCCTTCGACGGAAATTGAGATAAGACCGGATATGTCTTATGAAGAGGAGCCGATTAAGATCTTGGCTCGAGAAGTGAAACAGTTGAGAAATAAGAGCATAGAACTAGTGAAAGTGTTATGGCAGAAACATGGCGTGGAAGAGGCTACGTGGGAAACGGAAGAAGCTATGAGAGAGCAACATCCAAACCTCTTTTCTGGTAAGATTTTCGGGGACAAAAATATCTAAAGGGGGGAAGAGTTGTAACATCTCGGTTTAGAGCCTAATCGGAATAGTGGTGCGAGACCACAAATTTGAGGGTTATGAATGAGTTTTTGAGGTTTATATTATGTATGCATGCTAGTGTGAAAGTTTCATGAAGCAATTTTGTAAAATTATGGTTGAATTGTCCAAAAGGACTAAATTGCAAAAGTTGCAAAATGTGTGTTTCTAGAAGCTATTTGTGTGAAATAGCTTTAGATTATTAATTAGAGGTCCTTAAATAGCAATTTACCCAAATTCTAATTTTTGGACAAAAATGGGCATGGATGAGTCAAAATTTAAAGTTTATCAAAAAGGGCATTTTGGTCATTTATCAAATAAGTGATTAAAATAGGTGAAAAGACGACAAATTCATTCATCTTCTTCCCCTTTAGTTGCTGAAAATTTGAGAAGCCATTGTTAGGGTTCTTTCAATTTTTCAAGCTTGCGAGTAAGTGCTCTTAAACCCGGTTTTGATATTCTTCGTATTTTTGAAGTCCCAGTAGCATGAGTAAGCTATTTTTAGCTTTTTGGTGAGCTATTATGGATGTTCAAAAATGAACATATGTATGACATGCATGTATTTTGTTTTTTTATGGAAGAATATGAAAGCTTGATGTAGTAGAAACATCTTTTGCTAAGTGATTTTCCATGAAAATGCATGTAGGGACTAGTTTGTGAAAAACTTTAGTTTGGTCATACATATGTGGTTTAGTGAGAATTGATGATAGCTTTAGTTGAATAAGTGGTTCGGCTAAGCATGAAAGACTAGAAAGTTGAATAAAAATCACTTTACGAGTCTTAAAGTGTAAATATGAGAAAGTTTAGGGGCAAAATAGTAATTTTGATAAAGTATGAGATGTGGGTCAATTTAGTCAATGTATGTATTGAATAAGCTGATTTATTATAGATCAAGAAAGACGAATCCCGGATCGAAACTGAGGCAAAAGCAAAGTGGTGGACTAAATTGTATATTTCCATACTTTTGAGTATCGAGGTAAGTCTATGCATAAATAATGCATTCATACTTACAATTTGTTAATGCTAGCTAGTGTGTAGCATGTTTGAGAACCTATGTGGGATGAATGTAGTAGAAAATATGGAATGAATGTATGATCAAAAATGATTAAGTAAGTAGACTCGTGCATGTGTTGTGATAATGCTAGATGGTGGCTAAGTGCGATACCATCCTAATGCATATCGACGATGAGCTAGCTATGTGCGATGCTATCGTGAGTTATATCGTTTGGTGAGCTATGTGCTGAATCACTATGAATACCTTTGTGGTAGGCTAAGTGCGATACCACCTTATTAATCAATTGTGGTGTGCTAAGTGCGAAACCACTGAGATATTGGCTGTGTGTATTAGCTGTGTGTAATAGCTGTGTGGATTAGTTATGTGAACTAGCTGTGTGGATAGACTGTGTGGATTAGTTATGTGAACTAGCTGTGTGGATAAGTTATGTGGATAAACTGTGTGGATGTATTACGAGAAATAATGATGTGTTGTATATTGTGTAAATGTGACATTGAATGCAGGGGTGCATTTCGATGGTTATGAGTATGTGACTCATGATGTGTTGGAAATGTGGTAAGGGATAGAAAGAGTAAGCATAGTTGTGAATTACTTGTTGGTATAATGCTAATGGTTGCTTAGCTTATACTATGTTGCTTAATTGTTTATGTGTAAACTTACTAAGCTCAAAGCTTACTCTCTTTCTTTTCCCTTGTCTTATAGATTAAAAGCGTTGAATCGAGATACGAGGATCATCAGAAGGTAGCCCACATATCAGCACACTTTGGTACATGAAACTTAATATTTTGTATATGGCATGTATAGGGGCTAGACAAGTTGGTAGATTTTGTTGTAAATGGCTAAGATGTGTTGGCCTTTAGATGGATAGCTTATTTTGTATAATGCCATGGTTGTTGGCTATTACATTATATGAAAGAAAGATGTAGTTTTCTATGTGAGAATGCACTTCAATTTGAGTTGATTATGATGGTGTTAGATGAGTATATGTTGTGTATGCTAGAGGGGTGAAAAGAGCTTGGCACATAGCTTTGTTCTTGACCATGTGGTCAGACACACGGGCGCGTGTCTAGACCATGTATGACACACGGTCAGCCCACGGGCGTGTGCTGTGGCCGTGCGTCCCCTGCACGTTAACATTTTAAATCAGGATAGTCCACGGGCTAGCCACACGGGCGTGTGACTAGGCTTTGAGGCCGTGTGTGTGAAGTCAGGATTCACCACGGTTGGGAAGCACGGGCGTGCCTTGGCCGTGGGTAAATTGGCAGAATACTGAGTTTTTAGGCACGATCTGGGGACATGGGCGTGTATGTCTATACACGGACGTGTCTTATCTTGCACGGGCGTGTGAGACCTGTATAAAAGAGAAAAATTTTAAGGATCTTAAAAGTTTTGGATTGTTCTCGAGAGCCCTCGTGTGTATGAGTGAGGCCTCGTAAGTCGAGAATGAGGTTATAGAGAGTAATTGCGTTGAGCCTAGGTGGCGATCAAGTGGTTTGAGTATGGTAACGCCTCGGGCCCGGTTCCCGGTGTAGAACCCGGGTAAGGGGTGTTACAATTAAGATGGCACATCCCTTAGAAATTTCAAGGACCCCAATTGGTCAGGTTCTTCACTTGGCTTGTTCTTAAACACCGGTTACTGACTAAGGAAGAAATGGTTCGTAGAGGCTTAGGACATGACTCGACTTGTGAAGTCTGTGGGCATGTTTCTGGAGATGTTCTCCATGTTCTTAGGGATTGTACTACTGCAAGGAATATTTGGGACCTCTAAATTCCATATGATTAGCTAACTGGTTTTTATTCGAGTAGTTTGCAAGATTGACTTGTTCTTAATTTGTAGGGTCATTAGGATTGGTACGTGGGAGATGTAGATTGGAAATGCCTCTTCGGGATTATTGCGTAGCACCTTTGGAAGAACCGTAACCTCTTTATTTTTCAAGGGGTTACTTGGAATGCTAACGAAATCATCAAGGTATCATTTAGTTGGGCAAGACAGTATATCTCCCTCAACAAGGAATCATCGGTCAGGTCACTGGACGTGCTTGAATATAGATGGATCTGTGAGAAATGAAGGTGGTTTTGCTGTAGCGGGGGGAATAGCGAAAAACCGTGAAGGAGAATGGATCTTGGGCTTTAATAGATTTTTGGGGACATGTTCCATTTTTGTGCCGAATTGTAGGGCATCTTAGATAGCTTGACTCTTCTTTGTGAACGTGGCTTTGGTAACATTTTAATTGAGATGGATAATCTTGAGGCAGTAAAAGCTATTCAAGAGAAGACAACAAATGGCTCTAATTCTGCATTGATTGGAAGAATTCACCAGTTGTTGTTACGTTTTGAACAATGAAACGTTCGCCATATTCCCAGAGAAGACTATCAGAATGCTGATAGAATGTTTGAACTAGCACATCACATATCTTATGATTTATGCTTGTATGAGGTCTCTCCATTAGGAGGATGATTTAGATTTTGTAATTAATTTAAGTACTCTTTCTTTTATCACCAAAAAAAATTGAGTGATCAAATTCAAACCTTTTAAATAATTTAATGATAAATAACTTTAATTGTAATTTAACTAATAAATTTATGTAAATATGATATAATAGTAACCACTGATAGCATAGAAATAAATTGTTGACTACATACCATATTTTTGTAAAATAAAATGTAATTATACTTTAAATTTTATAATACATCCTTATGGGTTAATTTATTAATTTTGTGTATTTTAAAATTAAGTTTTTTATAAAGATGTTAATTTATAATTAGTTTCCATCATATATATATATATACACGTGTTTATTTTAATTAGTAAAATTATTAGTAAAAATTTGCATAAATGATTGATAGCTATTAATAAATTTAATATTTTAAAGATAAATAATTATAAATTAATAATATATGGTGTTTAACATATAGCAAATGATAATATTTTGTAATCAAATAACAATAAAGAGGTAAACACTTCATAACTTAGTAATAAATAAATTATAACACACAGGTAAAAAATATTATGGACAAAAAAATTAAATAATAAATATAATATAAAACTAAATAGTTAATAAGAATATAGTAATAAACTTTATCATTATAATTATAAAAATATATATAATTTATTGATTAAGTAGAAAGTGTATATATTTTTATAAATATTACCAAATTGAAAATGAATTCTAACTTAATGTCTAATTGTAAATACATTATTTTAATTAATAAAATATTATAAATTCCACATTTTAAATAATTCACGTAGATAAAAATTTTAAAATAAAGAAATATTAAATATGTTTTTCTATTAATATTAAAATTTAATTGTTATGCCATGTTTTATTTATATTTTGGATTTAAATGTATAGTTTTATATTAATATTATATAATCAAAATGATTTTAATTATATTTCAATAAAAAATATTGAATTAAATTACATACTATAATTTGATAATATCTAGTACCACGGGAGAATAAAATAAATACATACATAGAGAGAGAGAGAGAGAGAGAGAGAGAGAGAGAGAGAGAGATCTCACCAGAAATGGGGCACCAGGCATCACGCCGTTTTAAAGGTGGTTTTGGAAGAATTAAGGCTTAAAATCGATTTGAAGGTGTTGAATTCCATGCAAAGCCTTTGTCAAATCAATAGCCTCTTGCTTCAAACCTCATTTTCGCTCTCAGATCGACCTTAGACTTTACCACCTTATTATATAGGAACTTCATTTCTTTCTTTCTCCTTTGTTTTTCTATAATGTTTGCTAAAGCTATCTCAATGCTGTAAATTTTTCTACACATTGCAACTAATCTATATATGTAAAGTCAACAGGTTTATCCACGAATTGGAGAAAAAAGACAACTAGTGAACTATTTGATTAGTAAATTAAGAAACACACACAACCTTATATCTATATGCACAAATAGAAAGTGTTTCAAAGCTTTCTAGTTGGATTTTCCTATAGGAGAAGCAAAGTAGCAATCAGCAATGTCAAGTCAAGCTAAGAGTAATTTGGGTTTTATATATGTATGGGTATGCTTCAAGTTCAACCCTTGCTAACTTGTAAATGAGGAAGATGCATGAGCTTCATAGCTTCAAATGGCTTTAACCATGGCGGAGAACCCATCATACAAGTGTTAAAGTGATGGGTCACAACCATTCTAAAATTTGTTAGTAGGATGGTCCCTTTGTTTGGATGTCTAGGTTATAGACTTATAGTTTGATTTGCACGATATTATTACATCAGAATCTGCCTAAAGCTTAATCAAATCCTGTTTACAGTCATCAGATTTGAACAACCATGTATCCTCAATCAAAAGACTAGGACTTCAAATCTAAAATAATTCATTTCATGAATGCGCCATAAGCTATTAATCTTTATAGAATTCACTTAAGATGCCGAAAGGCAAAAGCATGAACAAAAGACCTCAAGTTGAAGTATACTGAAACCTCGTGGTTCCTTCCCTGATTCAGATGGTAAATGGTAACATTAGAGATTACTATTAGCAAGCTAGACTTTAGAGGTGCATGAAAGGTGAGTACTTGAACCAATCATATGGTAGTTTGACATGTTTCCTTTAGTTGCTAACTTGCACCGCACCTTACAGTCATCTAGCGAAGCAACCGTAGTAGCTAACGGAAATCACAAGGTTATTCACACCTACCAATACCAGGCATGCCTATTCAAAGTTCAGACATAAAAAGAAAAAGGTATCTAGATCATATATGCAGGTTCCCATAGGAATATGTGAAGATCAAAAGGGTAACTAAGCAAAGATGGAATTGGAATAGATATATGGGTTCAGTATGAGTATGTTATTTCAACTATGTGTTGATTAAACCCTGTTATAAAGATGTGTTCAAGGTCGAACAGACAACGAAAGAAAGGATTAACCCGCAAAAGGCTGCTCACTTGACAAGCATGGCATGGAAATCACTCACCAGTTAGTGATTGAAGAAAATCTCCAATTTGCTAGTTAACTCCAGGAATCTCTCTCTGCATAAAACAATGGAAAAAAAATGGGAAAGAAAAGAAAAGGAAAATAAGGAAGCATGAAGCTGTGCAACTGGACCGAAAGCGAGTTTGATATGATGTGTTAGAGCGTAAAGGTGAGCTTGATTTATAGAAATGAACGAGATAAGGTAACAAAGTTATGGTAACTGGGAAAGCATGTTGAGTGTTGTCCCTTTATGAGCAATTTGGTACCCTCTGGACACGTGAGGAGCTTTGACTCGTGGGTGACACATTACGTATTGGAGGGGAAGGGTGTGCATGTGCATTTTCCTGGTAACAACCATCGATCGCGATTGAATTAATTAAGAATTAAGAGAAGAGAAGAGAGAGAGAGAGAAGAAGAAGAAAGCAAAGCAAAGCAAAGGGTTGGTTTTTGACATCAATCGTCAAGAGCTGAGTAGGAATCAAAAAGGAGAGGTTAGCTAAGAAAGCTAACCTCACATGATCCCCCACTCTCATCTACCATCCCCAAGCACTTCCCGTAACACAACTGTCCCTTTTAATTAATTACTCTCTCTTTCTTTTTTTTTTTCTTTTTTTTTATATTAACAATTTACCATTTTCAACTATTTCTTGTTTCTGATTTCCATGCTACCATATAATATAAGGCTATTAGTATTTGCTAATAAATAGTTCTTTAAGGACTATTTATGTTCAGTCAGGTTTTTTTTTTAGATTTTATAATTAAATAAATATAAAGTACTAATGTATGAAGTATCTAAATATAATAAAAACAACCTACATATAATTAAATTAAAGACTCAAACATGACAATTACATAAGATAAAATTTAACCTGGGCACAAAAGAATAGAGGGACTCGGCCTATAGCAACAATGCCAAGGCCTCAATCACGATGAATTCTGTTCTAAGTTAACAGAAAAAATTAAAAATTAAAACTTCATTTAGCAATAAGATTAAAAAAATAGTGAAATTAATTATTCTGTTAATAAGATTAAAATTGGCTACAAAATATATATCTGAATTTATACATGATTGTCATGGGGAGGTGCTAATAAAAATTATCATTACAAATATTAGATTAAAAATTTGATATAATGAATTTATAAAATGCTAAGGATTAATTACTAAACTTCTTCCCGTGAATATGTTGAAAAACCAAAAATATTATATATATATATATATATATATAATATTATTTTTATTTATTTGATGTCAATGAAATTGTTAAAAATATGTCAAATTATTTTTTATTAATAGAAAAATATATATCATAACATTTTTGTCTTTATTTTCATATTAATGTAATTTTAATTATTATCTATTTAAATAAATATTTACATAAATCCAATTGTATTTATAATTTTCTTTTTTGTATTTATACACTTGGGTCTCGAATAAAAATGAAAAACAAATATTAGTAAGGTTGTTTATGAAAATAATTTAACATTGGATGGAAAAGGAAAAATAAAAGTATATAGAATAATTATACAATAAATAAAATCATAAAAGTAAGTTTATAAGAGCCGAGCTGGTAATGGTAATGGGGGTTACAACCACCACTATTCATATGTTAGGGAGGCATTTTTAATAAATCTCACCTATCCAAACAAACTTATGGAACAATTGTAGGTAAATTGACCTGAACACAATGAAATACTTGTACATTTACTTGAAAAAGTTAGAAATATCCTCGAAGGTGATGTAACGTCTTTCACCCAGTCCGGTCATCAGACTCAAGTTATAGGGAGCTATCAAAATCCGCAAAACAGTTGCACACAACCAAGTACAAGCTGAGTTAGCTTCGCATTTTGTGCGTTTACTGAAGATTTACTGTAACAGCCGGATTTAGGGCCTAGTCGGAATAGTGGTTGCGAGACCATAAATCCAAAGTAGAAATATGTGTTTTATGGTTTTTTATGAGGTCTGAGACATGTTTGCATGATTATGTGAAAATTTCATGAAGAAATTTTATTAGTTAGTGATCAACTTATTCATTAGGACTAAATTGCAAAGATTGAAAAATATGAGATTCTAGAAGATTCAAGTATGAAATAGCATTAGAAAAATTATTAGAAGCACTTATTTAGCAATTAGACCATTATATGTCAAGATGGACAAAAATAGACATGTGAAGGAAAAATCTCAAGAAAAGGGCCTTAAGGGCATTTTTGTCATTTGGATAATAAAAGAATTAAAAGGGAAAAATAAGCTAAAAATCTTGTCCATCTTCATCCTCCATAGCCAAAAATCTCAAGGACACCATAGCTAGGGTTTCTTCAACTTTCAAGCTTGATTGTAAGTACCTCCTAGCCCCGTTTTTAATGTTCTTCGTATTTTTGATATCCTCGTAGCTCGATTTAGCTATTTCTAACTATATTTTGAGCTAGGGTTCATGTTCAAAAATTTACCCATGTATTACATGCATGTATTTTGATAATTAATGGAGGAATATGAAAGTTTGATGTAGGATAAACATCTTTTTCTAAGTGATTTTCATGGAAAAAGGACTAATTTGTAAAAGTTATGAAATTTGTCATAAAAGTGTGAATTAGTGGAAATTGTGGGCTGTTGTAGTTATGAAAATGGTTCTAGTAGGCTTAAAATACAAAGAAATTGAATAAAAATCATTTTTACGAGCTTAGGGGCAAAAGTGTAAATATGACAAAGTTTAGGGGCAAAAATGTAATTTTTTCCAAAGTATGAGTCATGAGTTATTTTAGCCAATGTGATCATTAAATAAGCGAAATTGTCATTATAGATCAAGAGACACGAAGTCCGGACCGAAACCGAGGAAAGAACAAAGTGGTGGACTAAATTGAACAACTACATACATTTTGATAACGGGTAAGTTTGTGTGTAATAAATCAATGTAATGTTATTATGTTTTAATATGTTTGATATCATGAGAAATTTATATTATCTTTATGAAATTGATTAATGAGGTATGGAGGAAAGTATGATGAAATTTTATTAAGTTGAAGTCCCGGTTGAACCTTAGGAATGGAAAGGATACCATTGTCATGTCATGAGATTAATGAGGTCCCGTATAAGACCATGTCTGACACATGGCTTAGGCACCGAAAGGAGGTCCCATGTAAGACCATGTCTGGGACATGGCTTCGGCACCGAAAGGAGGTCCCGTGTAAGACCATGTCTGGGACATGGCTTCGGCACCGAAAGGAGATCCCGTATAAGAACATATCTAGGAAATGGCATCGGCATCGAATAGAGATTCCGTGTAAGACCATGTCTGGGACATGGCTTCGATATATGATCTCGTATAAGACCATATCCAGGATATGGTGTTGACATCGATGAGAGATCCCGTATAAGACCATATCTGGGATATGACATCGGCATCAAGAAGTGATCCCATGTAAGACCATATTTGGGATATGGCATTGGCATCGTATTATATGAATGATGAGTTCGAGTATCTTTCGATATTCCAAGTGGTTCAACGGGGTAAAGAGCTAAGTTTATGTTCAAGATGTAAAAGTGCTAAAGTTATGTGATGAAGTGATACAGGTGTATATAAGAACCTTACGAGAATTGAGTTCGATATGTGTTATGAGATTGGTAAAGGTAAGCATGAGTAAGTTATGTCAATGTGCTTGAGAATTTGAGTTATTACTCAATGTAATGTATGGATGTTATCATAAGCTCTTATGTTGCTATTTATTTCATGCAAACTTACTAAGCTTTATGCTTACCCCTCTCTTTTTCCCTTTCCTTGTAGTATCGCCAAGCTAGCTCGGGGATCGTAGGATGTCGGAGCTCGATTCACACTATCAAGCCATTCTTTTGGTATAATAAAGTTGATTATTTTGGGTATGGCATGTATAGAAACTTGGTCATTTTATTAAATGTCATATTGGTTAGCCAATGTGTTGGCTAGTAATGTTACTCAATTTATTTTGTAAATGGCCATTGGGAAATGGCCAATACTTGTTAAGTTACATTTACCCAATGATGATGAAATTCATGAAGTGTAAGTTTGTGCAATTGAGTAAGTAGAGTGTGAAGTATATGCATGATGAATGTATTATGAACATGTTGTGTATTGCGTTGAAATGGTATAAGTGTGGTTGCTTTTCAGGGTGGCAATTGGCTTGGTAAATAGCCTTAAAATTGTCCACATGGGTAGACACACGGGCGTGTGTCTAGTCTAGTCCGTGTGAGACACAAGGTCAGCCCCGAGGGCGTGTTGATAGGCCGTGTGTCCCCTGCATCTAATTTGCAAAAATCCAGTTCGTCACACGGGCCAGCACACGGGCGTGTGACTAGGCCATGTGTCTCTAAGTGTCTGCTGATGTCATAAACAGAATACCAAGGTTTTCACACACGGGCTAAAACACGGGCATGTCATGGCCGTGTGAGGGACATGGGCCATAGACACGGGCGTGTGCCAGGCCGTATGAAAACCCCTGTAGGTTCGAAATGAAAAATAAAACCCCTGTGGTCCTGTTTTGAGTAAAAAATTTCTAAATATTCGTAAGTTTCTGGTTCAATCCCGGATCATTTCATGTGCATGTCTTGGGTTTCGTAGGCCCATAATAAAGACGTTAAGAGTTCGAATGAGAAACTTTTAGTTGAAAAGAAAGTTCATTGCTCGACTTTGTTCGAATAAGTAAGTTAAGTCCGGTAATGCCTCGTACCCGGTTCTGGCGTCGAATACGGGTAAGGGGTGTTACATTTACAATATATATATTCAACATACTTCTGGTAAATACAAAGACTTCTTATAATTTGATAATTTAACTCCATACATTCAACTTAACAGTTATCACAAAGTTTAAAATGAGTTCTTCTCAAAAATACAATACGAGAGTTTAAACCCACTAGATGCCCTTATATCTATACATGTTACAAACAAAAAGGTGTCAAGCTCACACTAGGCATGAAAACTCTGGCTTAGTCTCTCTTATCGTCGCACAACAGTTTGGATTACCTGAATTAAAGGAGAGAATCATGGTAAGTGTAACACCTCTAACCCGTATCTGTCACCGGATTAGGGTTAAAGGCATTACCGGACAGATCAAAAACTTTTATAAACATTTCATAATACAAGTCATCAATCACAATCACAGTGTCCCTTAGATAGGTCACCGAGACCTTAAGCATGCTTTAGAGAAGGGTCGGGACTAAACTGAACAAATACGGAAATTCTCAAAAATTTAAAACTTTTTAAACACTGCAGAGGTCACACGCCTGTGCAGTCAGGCCGTGTGCCTCCTACGGCTACTAGACACACCCATGTGTCCTGGCCGTGCCAAAATAGGGCATGTATACTGACTTATCACCACAGCCACCAGGCACGCCCGTGTACCATGGTCGTGTACTCTTATGCTATATACTGACTTAATCCCACGGTCACTAGGCACGCCCGTATGCCACGACCGTGTATGCATGACAGGCCTTTTGCAAGGCCAATATGCTACCCACAATAGGGTCTACCTTATAAGCTCAAACAAACCTATTTTCATACACACTTGGCAACCAAAAATCATATCAAATAAACAACATATCATCTCATTCAATCTCACTTCTAATCATGCCAACTCATATACAACTTTGATAGCCAATTCACATGTATAACAATGCATGGTACATTCACATCTTACCAAATATATAATCATTTCATTGATCACAATTATATGCTCATATAGCATCAAATTACTTACCACAAATTTTACCATATCATGAACATATAAACATACAAAAACCATCATCATAAACCATATTACTCATGCATATAACCAACAATTATCTAGCCATATCATGTGGCTATATACAATTCCAACATATACCAAAATGACTAGCCTATACATGCCATATCTAGCTATATACATTTCCAAAAGATACCAAAATGAGTTTGAGTAGTGTGATGACGATCCTCGACGGTCCCGAGCCTTCAGTAGCTTTGACGATCAATAAAACAGAGCAAACACACACAGAGTAAGCTTTCAAAAGCTTAGTAAGCCATATACAAATAAATTTAGCATAATTTGCACATAACCAAAGTGATATAATAACATTATTGGTTCTCATAGCAAATTCATCTCATATATTCTTTGGCTCATTTGCTTAGCCATATCTTACCATATTTCTCAACTCAATATCACATATACATATAGCTCCTTCAAGCATAACTTCTCATATAATCTCATCATTTCATATACATAATCATCTTAGTAAGTTCATATAGATACTTACCTTTCATACACACTTAGTGTACATACCAAATGTACCTGAAACGGATATACAATTCACATAGTCATTTGTATCTCGGATTTTCCCGTTGAACCATTTGGAATCTAATAGGATACTCAGAGTGCTCGGAATGGTCGTACAATGCCGACATCCCAGACGTGGTCTTACATGTAATCAGATATTGATGCCACTGTCCCAGACAGGGTCTTACACGAATCAAATATGATGCCGATGTCCCAGACATGGTCTTACACGTAAATCTCATATCGATGCCAACGTCCCAGACGTGGTCTTACACGAAATCTCTTATCTATGCCAACGTCCCAGACGTGGTCTTACATGTAATCACATAGCAGACACCTATGTCATGACATATACTATCCTATCTATTCCTAGGTTCAAACGAGACTTCTCGGACATTGACACTATGTTGATTCTATCTCGGAATTCATGTATACATCATCTCATATGCATTCACCATTATCAATAATCATATGGACATTCATAATTCAATACAGATACATTTATTTGTATATCGACTTACCTCGAATACGGATATTCGTTCGGACTCGGTTATTCGACTACTTTCGCTTTCCCGCGATCTAAGTTCGATTTCTTCAATTCTTGATCTTGAGTTTCCATCAAAAGCTAGCCGAAACCTAGCTTCTTTTTCTTTTCTTCTTCTTTGATACTTTCGACCAAAAGATGGTCGAAAATGTCTTAATTTCATGCTTTTATTTTATCATAATTTCTTTAATAAACAATTTCCAATTTTAACCTTATATAATAAAATTATAAAACATAATTTCCAAGGTCATTATAGACCATAACCGTCCACTATCAATAATAATAGGCAAATTGCCTCATAAGGCCCTTACAAACAAAAGCCACATCAATTTGGCAAAAAATCAAATAGAAGACAACTTTTACCAATTATGCGATTTAACCCATTTCTCAAATTAAACACACAGACGGACAAATTAACACACAGAAATTTATCACATGCTTAATCACACATAGTACACACAAGAAATAATATTAAAATATTTACTGACTCGGATTTGTGGTCCCGAAACCACTGTTCTGACTAGGGTATAAACCAGACTGTTACAATTCTCCCCCCTTTAGGGATTTTAGTCCCCGAAAATCTTACCGTTAAACAGATTCGAATATTGCTGTCACATTGAATCTTCAGGCTCCCACGTAGCCTCTTCTCTTCCGTGTCGATGCCATAACACTTTAACTAACGGAATTATTTTGTTTCTCAATCTTTCATTTCATGGGCTAAGATACGGATCGGCTCTTCTTCGTAAGTCATATCAGATTGGATTTCAATTTCAGACGGAGCAATCACGATCAATATCTACGGAGCATCGAAACAAGAAATACGTTGTGTATCTTTTCTAACTCGGAGGCCAACAACAATCTATATGCAACAGGTCCAACACGCTCAATGATCTCATATGGTCCAATAAATTTTGGACTCAACTTGCCTTTACGTCTGAATCGGAGTACTTTCTTCCACGGAGATACTTTCAAAAACATTTTGTCACCGATCTCAAATTCAATATCTTTACGTTTCAAATTCGCATAGGATTTCTGACGATCAGACGCTGCTTTCAGACTATCACGGATTACTTTCACTTTCTGTTCTGTGTCTTTTATCAGATCAACCCCGTATAACTTATTTTCACTGAGCTCGGTCCAATATAGAGGTGTACGACATTTACGTCCGTACAAAGCTTCATAAGGTGCCATTTTGATGCTTGACTGAAAACTATTATTATAAGAAAATTCAATCAGGGATAAGTACTGTTCCCACGTACTGTTAAATTCAAGAATGCTGCATCTCAACATATCCTCAAGAATCTGAATGATCCGCTCGATTGACCATCCGTTTGCGGGTGAAAAGCTGTATTGAAATGCAATTTCGTGCCTAAAGCTTCTTGTAATTTCTTCCAGAATCGTGATGTAAACCTCAGATCTCTATCTGACACAATGGATAGTGGCACCCCGTGCAGCCTCACAATCTCAGAATTATAAAGTTCAGCTAATCTATCAAGAGAGTAATCAGATCGTACCAGAATGAAATGGGAAGATTTCGTCAAACGATCAACTACGACCCAAATCGCATCTTTCTTTCTCGGAGTCAGAGGCAATCCCGAAACAAAATCCATTGTCACTCTATCCCATTTCCATTTGGGAAACAGAATTGGCTGTAACAACCCAGACGGAACTTGATGTTCTGCTTTTACTTGCTGACAGACTAAGCATTTCGATACGAAATCAGAGATATCTCGTTTCATACCAGACAACCAATAGTGTTGCTTCAGATCATGGTACATCTTTGTACTACCCGGATGAACAGATAGACGACTATTATGTGCTTCGTTCAAAATCAACTGAATTAACTCAGGGTTTCTCGGAACACAGATACGATCTTGAAATCTCAATCAATCATCAACAACTCGAAACTCAGAATCAGAATTTGAATCGCACTGAGCTCGTTTTGCTAACATTTCATTATCAACTTTCTGAGCATCACATAACTGCTGTAAAAACAACGGTTTCGCTTTCAATTCAGTTAACACTGAACTATCATCAGACAGATCTAATTGAGCATTCATAGCACGTAATGCACACAGTGACTTTCGACTCAATGCATCGGCAACTACATTAGCTTTACCCGGATGATAATCTATCACAAGTTCGTAGTCTTTTAACAGTTCTAGCCATCTTCTCTGTCGCAAATTCAAATCTTTCTAAGTCATCAGATATTTCAAACTTTTATGATCTGAAAACACATGACATTTCTCGCCGAATAGATAATGTCGTCAAATCTTTAATGCAAGCACAATCGCAGCTAACTCGAGATCGTGTGTCGAATAGTTCTTCTCATGAGGCTTAAGTTGTCTCGAGGCATAAGCTATTACTTTGCCTTCCTGCATCAATACACATCCTAGACCATTCAACGAAGCATCACTATATATTTCAAACTCTTTGCCCGATTCCGGTTGTACTAACACTGGAGCTTCAGTTAACAGAGTTTTTAACTGTTCAAAGCTTTTCTGACATTTATCGGACCATTCAAATCTCACATCTTTCTAAAGCAATTTAGTTAATGGAGTAGCTATCATCGAAAAGCCTTTTACGAATCTGCGGTAATAACCAGCAAGTCCCAGAAAACTGCGAACTTCAGACACATTCTTCGGAGGTTTCCAATCCAGAATTGTAGAAATCTTGCTCGGATCAACTCGTATTCCAGAAGCCGATACAATATGTCCCAGAAAACTGACTTCACGTAACCATAATTCACATTTACTGAATTTCGCATACAATTGCTTTTCTCACAAAGTTTGCAACACAATCCTTAGATGCTCAGCATGTTCAGTTTCATCCCGTGAATATGTCAAAATGTCATCAATGAATACAAAAACAAATCGATCTAGGTACGGTCTGAAAATTCTATTCATCAGATCCATAAAAATAGCAGGAGCATTAGTTAATCCAAAAGGCATAACTAAAAACTCATAATGCCTGTACCTTGTTCTGAAAGCAGTTTTCGGAATGTATGAATCTTTTACTCGCAATTGGTAGTATCCCGATCTCAGATCTATCTTTAAAAATGCAGTAGCTCCTTTCAGCTGATCAAACAAATCATCAATCCTGGGCAATGGATATTTATTCTTTATATTCACTTTATTCAACTGATGGTAGTCAATGCACATTCTCATCGTGCCATCTTTCTTTTTCACAAAAAGAACAGGAGCACCCCATGGTGAAAAACTCGGTCTGGTGAACCCTTTGTCAGTCAATTCTTGCAGCTGTGACTTTAACTCTTTCAACTCTGTTAGAGCCATTCTATACGGAGCTATCGAAATAGGAGTCGTACCAGGCAACAGATCAATACCAAATTCAACTTCACGTATTGGAGGCAGTTCCGGTAATTCTTCAGGAAATATATCAGAAAACTCACAAACAACTGGCACTGATTCAACTTTCTTTTCACACATTTTCGAATCAATCAAATAAGCAAAGTAAGCTTCGTAACCATTTTTCATATAACTCTGAGCTTTCAACATAGATATCACAACAGGCAATCCATTTAAATCATTCGACTCAATACGAACTATTTCACCATTCTGACGGCTCAAATCTATAGTCTTTCTTTTACAGTTCACAACAGCATCATGCAATGTCAACCAGTCCATACCCAGAATTATATCAAACTCATCAAACGGTAATAGCATCAGATCAGCAGGGAAACATATATCTCGAAACATTAACGGACAGTTCATGAATATTTTGTCAACCAGGACACTTTTACCTAAGGGGTTCGATACTTTTATAACAAACTCAGTAGACTCTACAGGCAAAGTCTTACTGGATACCATATTCATGCATATATACGAATGAGTAGAACCAGGGTCTATCAATGCAATCACAGAAGTATCATAAAGTGTAAAAGTACCAGTTATAACATCAAGAGATTAAGCTTCCTCACGAGCTCGGATGGCATACGCTCTGGCAGGCGCTCTAGCTTCAGATCTCGCAACAGTATCTCTCGTAGTTCTCTGACTACTACTGACATTTCTTGTATTTTGCGAAGATCTACCTCTCACTGGAGCATTATCTGATCTCGGATTCTGAATAGTCTCTGGCTCAACAGACTCTGGGCAATCACAAATGAAATGATCTAATGATCCACATCTGAAACAAGCTCGGTCATTCAATCTACAACTTCTCGGATGTCTTTTACCACAATGCTTGCACTCAGGTCATTCGGATCGAACATTTCCAACACTTGCTACTGAAGTTGCCGGAGTTTTGGAGCTCATTTGTGATCTAGCTCGATCTCTATTCAAATGTCCCACATTAACTCTCGAACGACTTTGTTCATCTTTGAATTTCTTTGATGCTGACTGAAATGATCTACTCTGAAATCTCTTTCTCACATCTTTAGCTTCAAACTCAGCTTTCCTTTTATCTTTCCCGAGGGCTTCGGCTTTGCACGCTCGATCAACAAGTACCACAAACTCTTTTATTTCCAGAATCCCAACAAGTAAACGGATGTCTTCGTTAAGGCCATCTTCGAATCTTTTGCACATTATTGCCTTGGTGGATACACATTCACGAGCATACTGACTCAATCTTACGAACTCTCGTTTGTATTCAGTAACAGACATACGACCCTGTTTCAAATCTAGAAATTCATTTCATTTTTGATCAATGAATCTCTCACTAATGTATTTCTTCCGAAACTCAATCTGAAAGAAATCCCATGTCACCCGTTCTTTCGAAACAACAGAAATCAGAGTTTTCCACCACTGATAGGCCGCATCTCGTAGCAAAGAAACTACACATTTTATACATTCCTCGGGACTCAGTGACATTTCATCAAATACCCGGATTGTGTTTTCTAACCAGAATTCAGCTTTCTCGGCATCGTCATCACTGGTAGCCCTAAACTCCTCAGCCCCATATTTACGAATTTTTTCAACCGGGGGCTTGTTCAACAGATTAAAATTCGTAGTCGGAGGCATAGCAGATGTCTGAGGGGGATTAAGCAGGGGCAGAAGTTGTGAGACAGTCGGGTTATTTTTAACAAATTGAGTGAACCACTCATTCATCATCTGGAAGAATGCTTGTTTAGCTTTTCCCTCTTAACCGCTCGTAGCCGGTCTCGGATCAGATGGTGCTGTCCCTTGCGCGGGAGCAGGCGCATTACTTTCTACGTCGTCAGTTACGGCTCTTGTAACACCCCATACCCGGGTTCTACGCTGGAACCAGGCCCGAGGTGTCACCGTAATAAAATCTCATGATCACCACTTAGGATCATCGTGACTACTCTCTTAAGTCACCTCAACAACCTTATTCTCGACTTACGAGGCCTCGCTCATACCCTTAAGAGCTCTCGAGACTATATCAGAACTTTTTCGAATCTTAAAAATTTTCTCTTTTATACAGGGCTCACAGCCCGTGTAGAATGAGACACGCCCGTGTGTAGACACACACGCCCATGCCTTCAACCCGTGTCTGAAAACCCAAGCATTCTGCTAATGCCACACGGCTAAGGCACACGCCCGTGCCTCCCAACCGTGGTGAACACTGACTTTACCCATACGGCCTCAAAGCTTAGTCACACGCCCGTGTGACTAGCCCGTGGTCTATCCAGACTTAAAAGGATCAACTTGCAGGGGACACACGGCCAAGTCACACGCCCGTGGGTTGACCGTGTGTCACACATGGTCTAGACACACGCCCGTGTGTCTATCCACATGGACAAGAACAAAGCTATATGCTAAGCTCTTCTCACCCCTACAACATACCCAACATGCACTCATCAAACACATCCATAGTTAACTTAAAAGAAATCACAATTTCACATGGATAACTACATCTTTTTCATATAAAATAATAGCCAACAACTATGGCATTATACAAAATAGATTATTCAACTATAGGCTAACACATCCTAGCCATTTACAACAAAATTCCCTAACTTGTCTAGCCCCTATACATGTCATGACTCATAAGAACTTGAAACATCATACCAAGCGTCTATCCGATAGTGTGAAAACATCTCCGACGGCCTCCAACCCGAGCTAGATAAAATATCCTATAAGAGATAGGAAAAGGAAAAGAGTAAGCAATAAAGCTTAGTAAGTTCATCTGCATAAACTAACAAATGCTGATATTCATTGAATAAAGATAACCACAAGTATTATACCGAGTTTTTCCCCTTAACTTATGGCTACTTACTCAACCCCTCTTGAAGTTTACTCGTTTTATCTCTTACCACATTCTTACCATGCCACAAGCCAATTGCTCGTTTAATTAGTACACAATCCTGCATTGATCACCACAAGATCATATATAAAGCAACACATTAAGCATTTTCAATAAGACACTCATATTACAAATCTCTCGGTGGTTATGCACTTAGCCCACCATTGAATCTCTTATAGGGTGGTATCGCACTCAGCCCACCATTGAATCTCTTATAGGGTGGTGTCGTACTCAGCCCACCATTCATTAATACTTATGGTGATTTCGCACTTAGCTCACCAATTATTTATAAGCGATGGTATCGCACACAGCCCATCGATTACTAAATAATCAGGTGGTAACGCACACAACCCACCAATAGTAATATAGTTGATGGTATCACACACAGCCCATCAATTAATAGTATATCAGGTGGTAATGCACACAGCCCACCGATATTATACATTCACAAATATTTATCCACATACATTTCTCTAATTCAAATGTTAAACTGAGAACATCCTCACACATTTCTATTCTTACTTAACTTTCTACGATACTTGTTCTCATTCACACAATGCATCAATAAATCTATCTCATGCAACTAAGGTGCATTAATTAAAAATATCCCACTAGGGTTCATCATATATTGAATTCATATCAATTCAATTCTAACACATACTTATGCTTCTCGTGGTACAACCACTTACATTCAACATTCCCGTTGAATCATTCAAATTGTTAAATAACTCTCTTGAGTCTCATACACATAGTACTCATTGACATCATACCCCAATAGGGTCTTACATACATTAACATGTCGATGCTATGACCCCGACAAGGTCTTATACGAAATATCACATCGTTGCCATGTCCTTGACATGGTCTTATTTAATATCTCTCACCAAAGCCATATTCCAATATGGTCTCACACGGAACCTTAACTAACATCATTTCATACTATTTACGTTTCTTACTATTCTTAGATTCAATTCTCTTAACAACTCATCGACAAATATTTAATACATTCATTGCATAATTATACATTCCATACAACTTTGGAATATTAAAATAACTCATATGTAATTACAACATTTGCTCATGAACTTACCTCGATGTCGAAAGGGCCGAAAGAGACTTTTTACCCACATTTCTCTTTTCACCCGTTCTAGGTCCGGAACTCGTTTTCTTTGATCTAGAATAATGAAATTCACTGATTTACTCACTTATAAATCATATTACACCATAATCTACACTTTAGGCAAAATTACCATTTTGCCCCTACACTTTGGCAAAATTACGATTTTTCCCCTAGGCTCGTAAATAATTTTTCATCACATTTTCTTGTTAAACAAGCCTAGCTAAACATTTAATCCTCTTATAACTATCCACAATTTCAACTATTTCATGCCTTATTGAACAAATTACAACTTTTGCATTTTAGTCCCAATTAGGTGTTTTCATGACAACACCTTTCAAAAAAGTTGTTTATCAACATCCTAACATTCATTTTCTTCCATAAAAACTTAGCCACCAGCATAAACTCTCTCATGGCAAGTCCCTAGACTTTCAACCATGTTACAAAATAGTCTTCTCTTTAGGAAGCTTAAGCTTTGGGGACTCCAAAAGTACAAAAATTATCAAGAAAGATCATCAAAATCACTTACTTGTGAGGAAAAATGCTTGCTGAAATTTTGAGCTTCAAAAACCCCATTCTTGCTGCTCATTTTTGGTGGAAGAGGAGAAGAAATAAAAAAGATAATAGCTTTTCTTATTTCATCTTATTTTATTCTTTTTAATCACCTAACATGACCAACATTTAATGCCCTTGTCCCCTTAACTTCCTTGACCGGCCAACTCACTTAACAAGGCCAAATTGCACATTTGGGACCTCCAATTTATAATTCATAGCTATTTGGCACCTCTAGCAAATAAAATAGAACTTTCGCACTTTATGCGATTTAGTCCTTTTTCACAATTTAGCTAGAAATTGCTAAAATTAAGGCAACAAAATTTTCATGCACCCTTATAAACATGTTATAACACATTAAATAACATGAAAATAATTTTTCTCTATCCTCAGTTTAGTGATTCCGAGATCACTTTTTCGACTAGCCCCTAAATCGGGTTGTTGCAATCTTCCCCCCTCAAGGATTTTCGTCCCCGAAAATCTTACCAGGAGGAGTTACTACCAACATTCTTAAAACATTTCCATCCACTCTTTAAAATTGTGAATCCACTTATCCTCAAGTTTCTCTTGCCCATAACTCTTAAGCCGTGATACATAAGGTCGAAACGTAATTTAAGACCCAGGTTATTCTTCCTCTAGGGCATATACTATATCTAGTAATATGCCAACTTGGAACTCCGTACATGTCCAAACGATCGTTCGGATATTTACTAACTGATTCACTACAATTCGAACGTCATTCCCCCTCCTTGGGAATTTTGTCAAACCAAACTTGAAATCTATAGTATTTTACCACACTTTCTCACTAGGATATCCACCGACTGTAATAGTTCTGACTTGTACTCTCTAAAAATTTAGCTTTTAGTAGTCGACTGCTTCTGATCATAAACTCAATCATATCGCAAAATGTACTCTATTGCCAAAACATTTATGCACCTAACTGTACTTCCTTATCCTTGCATTAGTAGATATGCTACCACTAAATCTCATACCAAAACTTCTGTATAAGTTCTGGATTCATCATCATTCTAATTTCTATCTCAATTAAGAAATATCAATAACGGAAATCTTATCCAACCTGAATTTTCACTACCTTAAATAAACTCATTCAGAGCTTATTTAAAATACCATTTACTACCTCATTTCTGAACTCCTTTACTCTAAAAGGAAGACTCGCTCTAGTCATTAAACTTGTTGAAATTAAGATATTACCAACTAAGGTCAACCGGGTAACTAACTCGCATTGCTTGACTTGGATCTTTTCATAACATCTAACTCCTTACACAGAAACAGAGGTGATCGTCTCTGGATCACCAATCTGGCAACTCTTTTTCTCGATTCAAACTGAACTCAGTACCAAAACTTTCAATTAGTAGTTTCTTTTATAGCTTTCAACTCAACCATCACGGTTTGAACATTTCCATGAGTATATCTTTGTATCATGCTCTCTACTCACGAACACACAGAAATTTATTCTCTTTATTGGTTCATGCGTGAATATACATAGAACTCGAATCATATCTCAATACATTAATCTATTCTTTTCTCCACACTGAAAACATCTTTCAAGCACACTCTCATCTGAGTTTCTCTTGCTATGCTAATCTAAAACCTTTACTATCGTTATATCTCACGATAGCAGGGACATCTCTATCGGATTCATTAACTCTATTCGGCTTGCCCGAAAACTCATCACACAACGTGAAACTCATGATTTCACTCCTTATACCTGAATCATCACCAACTTCCTCCTCAAAGTACCCGAATAAGGTTACGAGGAGATAAAGGAATGTCAATTCCAATTACTAAATCGACAACCGTTTAATCTGATTACACAATCAGCTAACATTCTCGCACGATCTCGATTCGTGAGATAAACAACTACATCTCCCCTGAAAGGAAAAAGATATTAACACGTAATACTTAGAGAGAGATCATTAAGACCCATACAACTATGGCTATCATAATTGAACACTCTCACAATTCAAACATTGTTTCTTTAACCATTTCCGTCCTCAAAACTCCTTAACAATTCCTTTCATTAATGAACATCAATTTAAGAAGATCTCGATAATCATAAACCTTAGGCTTTCTACTCACTTGAGTCAAATAGCCTAGGCTAACTTTTTCTTTGCTCTTAACATTGTATAATCAATACAATCGTTAAAGCATTCAGACATACATTCTTACAATTGCCTTTATTAAACACATACCGTGCCACACTCTATACTTATTTCCTTGCGACTCGTTCACGAGTGCCTGTATTCACTCATTCACATGACTTTAGTACAATTCTCATCTCTACCTCTACACTCATCTATCTGTCCCATTGATCACTAGGGATAGTCAAAGACGCATATTCATCGTCATTCATGTAGGTATGAAACCAATGCCACATTCCCGAGGTGGTCTTATATGGACTTCCACATCAAGTATCGATGCCATATTCTGAACATGGTCTTACACGATTCTCATATTCATTATCGATGCCATATTACAAATATGGTCTTATACGGAACCTCAACTCGGTGCCAAGGCCATGTCTCAGGCATTGTCTTATACGAGACCTTATCTATTTCATATATCACTGATAACCTTTTCATTTTAGTCCTCTAGGACTTCAACCTCATGTTCAACAATTACTCTATCTAGTAGAGTATTATGTATCAACGTGATACAAAGCATTCTCAATTATGCTATCATAAATATTGTGTTAATCACACATATCAGCATACTTTGATATGGTAAACATAATCTCGACTTCATCATTCATAACATGTGTAATACTCTTAGTCAGCTCTAATTAGCATAACTTGATAACAGCTTTACTCACTTGACTTCTTTGCTTTCTCATTCAACCTTCACTCTTTTACCCGATGAAGTACTATGAATGATCGAGGATACTGAATCTCATCTCACATATATCTCGATGCCATTGCTATATCATAGATATAGTCTTACATGGGATTTCTTATTTTGCCCTCAACGCCATGTCTTAACTTGGTCTTATATGGACTTTCTTATCTCATGTGAGCGATTGAGTATCCTAAGTAATTCAACTTAAATCGAGACTTTCACATACTCATGTTTCACATTAACATCTACTC
Organism: Gossypium sturtianum; assembly: GCA_025698515.1. Lineage (NCBI taxonomy): Eukaryota > Viridiplantae > Streptophyta > Magnoliopsida > Malvales > Malvaceae > Gossypium > Gossypium sturtianum. The sequence goes on along the minus strand of CM046943.1, from coordinate 37,149,751 downwards.
GCGTACTCAACATTTCACTCTAATTTCTCTTACTATTACTAATCAATTAAAGAATGTCTTAAAGGTTTGAGTACGTCATTTACCTGATTGCCATAGTCCAACTATGGTCTTACTTGTATCACAACATCATAGCCCAGCTATTTCTTTACATGTCATCACGATGCCATAGCCTCGCTATGGTCTTACACGAAATCTCATATCAATACCAATGCCATATCCCTGATATGGTCTTACATAGAACTCATGTCGATGCCGATGCCATATCCCAGATATGGTCTTATAAGGGATCACATATCATCACCAATGCCATGTCTCAGACACGGTCTTATATGGGATCTCATAAATCGCCATGGTCCAACCATGGTCTTGTTCATCATTTTATCATTAAACGACCGTACTCATCCCTGCATTCTACTTAGTCAAACTTCCCAGTTTAACTCTCACACCATAATACTCGTAATTTCATACAGAGCCACGAAGTAAAACATTATACATCATCTACATTAATAGTCGCACATGAGATTCAACTATGTGGACATATTGATCATTCATCATTCAAACAATCATACATACACATATACCCCATTCTCTGGATAAATTTACTCACTATATGCACCTAACCCAATAGGTTGAGTATATAACACCTGTGCACATCCCGCCAATACAGATAAGCTTACTACTTTATAACTCTCATTTCATGCATTTTCACACACATGTCATATACTTCTATTCATATCTTTTTGAATCTCATCAGTGCACGAGAGCATTTCAATTACCTCATTATCACTTACAACATTATTGAATTTAGCTCGGTTGGGAACCATCCCTGTCTTAACAAAACAATTTCGTTAGAGCTGGGAGATATCACACTATCACAGTCCACCTATGGCATGTATAGCTAGACTCTTACTCACGCTAGGTTAGTCCAAGAACCAACTAAACTATGCTCTGATACCATTAAATGAAACACCCCTTACTCGGGTTCTATGCCGGAACCGAGCCCGAGGCGTCACCATAATAAAATCTCATGATCACCACTTAGGATCATCGTGACTACTCTCTTAAGTCACCTCAACAACCTTATTCTCGACTTACGAGGCCTCGCTCATACCCTTAAGAGCTCTCGAGACTATATCGAAACTTTTTCGAATCTTAAAAATTTTCTCTTTTATACAGGGCTCACACGCCCGTGTAGAATGAGACACGCCCGTGTGTAGACACACACGCCCATGCCTTCAACCCGTGTCTGAAAACCCAAGCATTCTGCTAATGCCACACGGCTAAGGCACATGCCCGTACCTCCCAACCGTGGTGAACACCGACTTTACCAACACGGCCTCAAAGCTTAGTCACACGCCCGTGTGACTAGCCCGTAGTCTATCCAGACTTAAAAGGATCAACTTGCAGGGGACACACGGCCAAGTCACACGCCCGTGGGTTGACCGTGTGTCACACATGGTCTAGACACACGCCCGTGTGTCTATCCACATGGACAAGAACAAAGCTATATGCTAAGCTCTTCTCACCCGTACAACATACCCAACATGCACTCATCAAACACATCCATAGTTAACTTAAAAGAAATCACAATTTCACATGGATAACTACATCTTTTTCATATAAAATAACAGCCAACAACTATGGCATTATAAAAAATAGATTATTCAACTATAGGCTAACACATCCTAACCATTTACAACAAAATTCCCTAACTTGTCTAGCCCCTATACATGCCATGACTCATAAGAACTTGAAACATCATACCAAGCGTCTATCCGATAGTGTGAAAACATCTCTGATGGCCTCCAACTCGAGCTAGATAAAATATCCTATAAGAGATGGGAAAAGGAAAGGAGTAAGCAATAAAGCTTAGTAAGTTCATCTGTATAAACTAATAAATGCTGATATTCATTGAATAAAGATAACCACAAGTATTATACCGAGTTTTTCCCCTTAACTTATGGCTACTTACTCAACCCCTCTTGAAGTTTACTCGTTCTATCTCTTACCACATTCTTACCATGCCACAAGCCAATTGCTCGTTTAATTAGTACACAATCCCGCACTGATCACCACAAGATCATATATAAAGCAACACATCAAGCATTTCCAATAAGACACTCATATTACAAATCTCTCGGTGGTTACGCACTTAGCCCACCATTGAATCTCTTATAGGGTGGTATCGCACTCAGCCCACCATTGAATCTCTTATAGGGTGGTGTCCCACTCAGCCTACCTTCATTAATACTTATGGTGATTTCGCACTTAGCTCACCAATCATTTATAAGCGATGGTATCGCACATAACCCATCGATTACTAATTAATCAGGTGCTAACGCACACAGCCCACCAATAGTAATATAGTTGATGGTATCGCATTACACCCATCAATTAATAGTATATCGTGGTAACGCATTACACCTTCATCGATATTATACATTCACAAATATTTATCCACATACATTTCTCTAATTCAAATGTTAAACCGAGAACATCCTCACACATTTCTATTCTTACTTAACTTTCTATGATACTTGTTCTTATTCACACAATGCATCAATAAATCTATCTCATGCAACTAAGGTGCATTAATTAAACATATCCCACTAGGGTTCATCATATATTTAATTCATATCAATTCAATTCTAACACATACTTATGCTTCTCGTGGTACAACCACTTACATTCAACATTCCCATTGAATCATTCAAATTGTTAAATAACTCTCTTGAGTCTCATACACATAGTTCTCATTGACATCATACCCCAATAGGGTCTTACATACATTAACATGTCGATGCTATGACCCCGACAAGGTCTTATACGAAATATCACATCGTTGCTATGTCCTTGACATGGTCTTATTTAATATCTCTCACCGAAGCCATATTCCAATATGGTCTCACACGGAACCTTAACTAACATCATTTCATACTATTTACGTTTCTTACTATTCTTAGATTCAATTCTCTTAACAACTCATCGACAAATATTTAATACATTCATTGCATAATTATACATTCCATACAACTTTGGAATATTAAAATAACTCATATGTAATTACAACATTTGCACATGAACTTACCTCGATGTCGAAAGGGCCGAAAGAGACTTTTTACCCACATTTCTCTTTTCACCCGTTCTACGTCCGGAACTCGTTTTCTTGGATCTAGAATAATGAATTCACCGATTTACTCACTTATAAATCATATTACACCATAATCTACACTTTAGGAAAAATTACCATTTTGCCCCTACACTTTGGCAAAATTACGATTTTGCCCCTAGGCTCGTGAATAAATTTTCATCACATTTTCTTGTTAAACAAGGCTAGCTGAACATTTAATCCTCTTATATCTATCCACAATTTCAACTATTTCATGCCTTAATGAACAAATTACAACTTTTGCATTTTAGTCCCAATTAGGTGTTTTCATGACAACATCTTTCACAAAAGTTGTTTATCAACATCCTAACATTCATTTTCTTCCATAAAAACTCAGCCACCAGCATAAACTCTCTCATGGCAAGTCCCTAGACTTTCAACCATGTTACAAAATAGTCCTCTCTTTAGGAAGCTTAAGCTTTAGGGACTCCAAAAGTACAAAAATTATCAAGAAAGATCATCAAAATCACTTACTTGTGAGGAGAAATGCTTGCTGAAATTTTGAGCTTCAAAAACCCCATTCTTGCTGCTCATTTTTGGTGGAAGAGGAGAAGAAATAAAAAAGATGATAACTTTTCTTATTTCATCTTATTTTGTTCTTTTTAATCACATAACATGACCAACATTTAATGCCCTTGTCCCCTTAACTTCCTTGACCAGCCAACTCACTTAACAAGGCCAAATTGCACATTTGGGACCTCCAATTTTTAATTCATAGCTATTTGGCACCTCTAGCAAATAAAATAGAACTTTCGCACTTTATGCGATTTAGTCCTTTTTCACAATTTAGCTAGAAATTGCTAAAATTAAGGCACCAAAAATTTCATGCACCCTTATAAACATGTTATAACACATAAAATAACAAGAAAATATTTTTTTCTCTATCCTCAGTTTAGTGATTCCAAGATCACTGTTCTGACTAGCCCCTAAATCGGGCTGTTACAGCTCTTTTCGGATCCATTGCTATACGAAAATCACATTTTTCACATCAAGATTCATCACACTATCACAGTTAAGATATATGGCATGTATAGCTAGACTCTGACATGCTATGTTAGTCTGAGAATCAACTAAACCGTAGCTCTGATACCAACCAAATGTAACACCCCTAACCCGTATCCGTCGCCGGATTAGGGTTAAAGGCATTACTGAACAGATCGAAAACTTTTATAAACATTTCATAATACAAGTCATCAATCACAATCACAGTGTCCCTTAGATAGGTCACCGAGACCTTAAGCATGTTTTAGAGAAGGGTCGGGACTAAACTGAACACATACGGAAATTCTCAGAAATTTAAAACTTTTTAAACACTGCAGAGGTCACACGCCCGTGCAGTCAGGCCGTGTGCCTCCCACGGCTACTAGACACACCCATGTGTCCTGGCCGTGCCAAAATAGGGCATGTATACTAGCTTATCACCACGGCCACCAGGCACGCCCGAGTACCATGGCCGTGTACTCTTATGTTATATACTGACTTAATCCCACAGTCACTAGGCACGCCCGTGTGCCACGACCGTATATGCATGACAGGCTCTTTGCAAGGCCAATATGCCACCCACAATAGGGTCTACCTTATAAGCTCAAACAAACCTATTTTCATACACACTTGGCAACCAAAAATCATATCAAATAAACAACATATCATCTCATTCAATCTCACCTCTAATCATGCCAACTCATATACAACTTTGCATAGCCAATTCACATGTATAACAATGCATGGTACATTCACATCTTACCAAATATATAATCATTTCATTGATCACAATTATATGCTCATATAGCATCAAATTACTTACCACAAATTTTACCATATCATGAACATATAAACATACCAAAACCATCATCATGAACCATATTACTCATGCATATAACAAACAATTATCTAGCCATATCATGTGGCTATATACAATTCCAACATATACCAAAATGACTAGCCTATACATGCCATATCTAGATATATAAATTTTCAAAAGATACCAAAATGAGTTTGAGTAGTGTGATGACGATCCTCGATGGTCCCGAGCCTTCAGTAGCTTTGACGATCTATAAAATAGAGCAAACACACACAGAGTAAGCTTTCAAAAGCTTAGTAAGCCATATACAAATAAATTTAGCATAATTTGCACATAACCAAAGTGATATAATAACATTATTGGTTCTCATAGCAAATTAATCTCATATATTCTTTGGCTCCTTTGCTTAGCCATATCTTACCATATTTCTCAACTCAATATCACATATACATATAGCTCCTTCAAGCATAACTTCTCATATAATCTCATCATTCCATATACATAATCATCTTAGTAAGTTCATATAGATACTTACCTTTCATACACACTTAGTGTACATACCAGACGTACCTGAAATGGATATACAATTCACATATTTATTTGTATCTCGAATTTTCCCGTTGAACCATTCAAAATCTTATAGGATACTCAGAGTGCTAAGAATGGTCATACAATGCCGACGTCCTAAATGCGGTCTTACATGTAATCAGATATCGATGCCACTATCCCAGACAGGGTCTTACACGAATCAAATACGATGCCGATGTCCCAGACATGGTCTTACACGTAAATCTCATATCGATGCCATTGTCCCAGACGTGGTCTTACATGTAATCACATAGTAGGCACCTATGTCATGACATATACTATCCTATCTATTCCTAGGTTCAAACGGGACTTCTCAGACATTGACACTATGTCGATTCTATCTCGAAATTCATGTATACATCATCTCATATGTATTCACCATTATCAATAATCATATGGACATTCATAATTCAATACAGATACATTTATTTGTATATTGACTTACCTCAGATTCGAATATTTGTTCGAACTCGGTTATTCGATTACTTTCGCTTTCCCGCGATCTAAGTCCGATTTCTTCAATTATTGATCTTGAATTTACATCAAAAGCTAGCCGAAACCTAACTTCTCTTTCTTTTCTTATTCTTTGATACTTTCGGCCAAAAGATGATAGAAAATGTCTTAATTTCATGCTTTTATTTTATCATAATTTCTTTAATAAACAATTTCCAATTTTAACCTTATATAATAAAATTATAAAACATAATTTCCAAGGTCATTATTGTAACACCCCTAACCCGTATCTGTCGCCGGATTAGGGTTAAAGGTAGTACCGAATGGATCAGAAACTTTTACAGACATTTCATACTACAAGTCATCGATTGCAATCATTGTGTCCCTTAGATAGGTCACCGAGACCTTAAGCATGCATTAGAGGAGGGTCGGGACTAAACCGAACACATACAGAAATTCTCAGAAATTTAAAACTTTTTGTACACTACAGAGGTCACACGCCCGTGCAGTCAGGCCGTGTGCCTCCCACGGCTACTAGACACACCCATGTGTCCTGGCCGTGTCAAAACAGGGCATGTATACTGACTTATCCCCACGGGCACCAGGCACGCCCGTGTACCCTGGTCGTGTACTCATATGCTATATACTGACTTAATCCCACAGTCAATAGGCACGCCCGTGTGCCACAACCGTGTCTGCTTTACACGTCCTTTGCAAGGTCAATTTGCCACCTACACTTGGGTTTACACTACAAGCTACTTACCAATTCATTTCAAACACATTTGGCAACCAAGAATCATATGAAATAAACAACACTTTATCTCATTCAATCTCACTTCTAATCATGCTAACTCATGTACAACTTTGCATAGCCAATTCACATGTATAACAATACATGGTACATTCACTTCTTACCAATTATATTATCATTTCATTGATCACAATTGTATGCTCATATAGCATCAATTTACTTACCACAAATTTTACCATATCTTGGACATATAAACATACCAAAACCATCATCATAACTCATAATACTCATGCACATTACTAACATTTAGCTAGCCAAATCACATGGCTATTTACACAAGTCAAACATATTCAAAATGACTAGTCTATACATGCCATACTTATACTTTTCCAAAAGGTACCAAAATGAGTTTGAGTAGTGTGATGATGATCCTCGACGGTCCCTGAGCCTTCAGTAGCTTTGACGATCTATAAAACAGAGCAAACACACACAGAGTAAGCTTTCAAAAGCTTAGTAAGCCATATACAAATAAACTTAGCATAAAACGCATATAACCATATAGGCACAATGACATTATTGGTTCTTAAAGCAAATTCATCACATAAATTCCTTGGCTCACTTGCTTAGCCATATCTTACCAATTCCTTTAACTCAAATGTCACATATACACATGGCTCATTCAAGCACAACTTCTCAAATAATCTCATCATTTCATATACATAATCATCATAATAAGGTCACATATACATATACCTTTCATACACACTTAGTGTACATATCGAACGTACCTGAAATGGATATACTGATCACATAATCGTTTGTTTCTCAGACTTTCCCGTTGAACCATTCGAAATCTAATAGGATACTCAGAATGCTCGGAATAGTCGTACAATGCCAACGTCTCAGACGTGGTCTTACATGTAATCAGATATCGATGCCACTGTCCCAGACAGGGTCTTACACGAATCAAATACGATGCCGATGTCCCAGACATGGTCTTACACGAATTCTCATATCGATGCCAACGTCCCAGACGTGGTCTTACACATAAATCTCATATCGATGTCAACGTCCCAGACGTGGTCTTACACGAAATCTCTTATCGATGCCAACGTCCCAGACGTGGTCTTACATGTAATCACATAGCAGACACCTATGTCATGACATATACTATCCTATCTATTCCTAGGTTCAAACGGGACTTCTCGGACATTGACACTATGTCGATTCTATCTCAAAATTCATGTATACATCATCTCATATGCATTCACCATTATTAATAATCATATGGACATTCATAATTCAATACAGTTACATTTATTTGTATATTGACTTACCTCGGATTCGGAAATTTGTTCGGACTCGATTATTCAACTAGTTTCGCCTTTCCGCGATCTAAGTCCGTTTTCTTCAGCTCTTGATCTATACATATTCAAATGTAATCCATTTATTCACTAATTCATTCAATTCAATTCATGAACACACATTTAGGGCAATTTGCATTTTAGCCCTCACATTTTCACATTTATCAATTTAGTCCACTTTTCTCAAGACATCAATATACACAATTTATTCACACACATGCATAGCCGAATCTCCATAGGGACTATACAAGTCCATACTTTTCATCAAATTCACAATTTAGCCCTCCAAAATGCTACTTTCTCAATTTAGCCCTAATTAGCTAAATTCATCAAAAATTCAAGAACAAAATATGTTCATCTAACATATAGCTTTTATATATCACTATTAAACATCACAAAATTCATATGTTCATCCATGGCACTTTGCAAAATAATCATCAATTCGTAAGATTGAGACATGGGTTTCAAAGTATACGAAGCAACGATTGCAAAAACGTAGAAATTATCAAAAACCGAAGTCGAAACTTACCTTAATCAAAGCTTGCAAGTGCCGAATGTGTGAAAGCTTATAAACCCTTCTTTTGTTTTGATTTTCGGTGGCGAACATAAAAGATGATAACATTTTTGCCTTAGTTTTAGTTTAATCATATTTTATTTATCAAATTACTAATTTACCCATCCATAAACCATATAAGACAAAATAACACTATGGTCCTTATGTCATTTAATCATCCACTAACCTTAATATTGGCTTAATTGCCACTTAAGACCTCCTCTTTTAAAAGCCAGAACACATAGGTACTTTAACAAATAGCATGCTATTTTTGCATTTAATGCAATTTAATTCTTTTATCAAATTAAGCACACAGACGGACAAATTAACTTACGGAACTTTAACACATGCTTAATCACATATCAAAGACACAGAAAATAATATTAAAATATTATTCAGACTCAGATTTGTGATCCCGAAACCACTGTTCCGACTAGGGTATAAATCGGACTGTTATAATTCTCCCCCCTTAGGGATTTTCGTCCCCGAAAACCTTACCGTTAAACAGATTCGGATATTGCTGTCTCATTGAATCTTCAGGTTCCCACGTAGCCTCTTCTGTTCCGTGTCGATTCCATAACACTTTAACTAACAGAATTCTTTTGTTTCTCAATTCTTTCATTTCGTGAGCTAAGATACGGATCGGCTCTTCTTCGTAAGTCATATCAGATCAGATTTCAATTTCAGACCGAGCAATCACATGTGATGGATCGGATCGATATTTACGGAGCATCGAAACATGAAATACAATGTGTATCTTTTCTAACTCGGAGGCCAACAACAATCTATATGCAACAGGTCCAACACGCTCAATACTCTCATATGGTCCGATGAATCTTGGACTCAACTTGCCTTTACGTCTGAATCGGAGTACTTTCTTCCACGAAGATACTTTCAAAAACACTTTATCACCGATCTCAAATTCAATATCTTTACGTTTCAAATCCGCATAGGATTTCTGACGATCAGACGCTGCTTTCAGTCTATCACGGATTACTTTCACTTTCTGTTCAGTGTCTTTTATCAGATCAACCTCGTGTATCTTATTTTCACTGAGCTCAGTCCAATACAGAGGTGTACGACATTTACGTCCGTACAAAGCTTCATAAGGTGCCATTTTGATGTTCGACTGAAAACTATTATTATATGCAAATTCAATCAGCGATATGTACTGTTCCCACGTACTATTGAATTCAAGAATGCAGCATCTCAACATATCTTCGAGAATCTGAATGATCCGCTCGGATTGACCATCCGTTTGCGGATGAAAAGCTGTACTGAAATGCAGTTTCGTGCCTAAAGCTTCTTGCAATTTCTTCTAGAATCATGATGTAAACCTCAGATCTCTATCAAACACAATGGATAGTGGCACGCCGTGCAATCTCACAATCTCAAAAATATAAAGTTCAGCTAACTTTTCAAGCGAGAAATTAGATCGTACCGGAATAAAATGGGCAGATTTTGTCAAACGATCAACTACGACCCAAATCGCATCTTTCTTTCTCGGAGTCAGAGGCAATCTCAAAACAAAATCCATTGTCACTCTATCCCATTTCCACTCGGGAATCAGAATCAGCTGTAACAAACCAGACAGAACCTGATGTTCTTCTTTCACTTGCTGACAGACTAAGCATTTCGACACAAAATCAAAAATATCTCGTTTCATACCAGACCACCAATAATGTTGCTTCAAATTATGGAACATCTTTGTACTACCTAGATGAACGGATAGACGACTATTATGAGCTTCACTCAGAATTATCTGTAATAACTCAGAGTTTCTCGGAACACAAATACGATCTCGAAATCTCAAGCAATCATCATTATCAACTCGAAATTCAGAATCAGAATTCAGGTCATACTGAGCTCGTCTTGCTATTATTTCATTATCAACTTTCTGAGCATTAACTATTTATTATAAAAATAATGGCTTCGCTTTCAATTCAGCTTTCACTGAACTATCATCAGACAGGTCTAATTGAGCATTCATAGCACATAATGCACACAGTGACTTTCGACTCAATGCATCAGCAACTACATTAGCTTTACCCGGATGATAATCTATCACAAGCTCATAATCTTTCAACAGTTCTAACCATCTTTTTTGTCGCAGATTTAAATCTTTCTGAGTCATCAAATATTTCAGACTTTTATGATCTGAAAACACGTGGCATTTCTTGCCGAACAGATAATGTCGCCAAATCTTTAATGCAAACACAATCGCAGCTAACTCGAGGTCGTGTGTCAGATAGTTCTTCTCATGAGGCTTAAGTTGTCTCGTGGCATAAGCTATTACTTTGCCTTCCTGCATCAATACACATCCCAGACCATTCAACGAAGCATCACTGTATATTACAAACTCTTTGCTCGATTCCGATTGTACTAACACTGGAGCTTCAGTTAACAGAGTTTTCAACTAATCAAAGCTTTTTTTACATTTATTGGACCATTCAAATCTCAAATCTTTCTGAAGCAATTTAGTTAACGGAGTAGCTATCATCGAAAAGCCTTTTACGAATCTGCAGTAATAACCAGCAAGTCCTAGAAAAATACGGACTTCTGATACATTCTTCGGAGGTTTCCAATCCAGAATTGCAGAAATCTTGCTCGGATCAACTCGTATTCTCGAAACTGATACAATATGTCCCAGAAAACTGACTTCACGCAACCAGAATTCACATTTACTGAATTTCGCATATAATTACTTTTCTCTTAGAGTTTGCAACACGATTCTCAGATGTTCAGCATGTTCAGTTTCATTCCGTGAATAAATCAAAATGTCGTCTATGAATACAACAAAAAATCGATCTAGGTACGGTCTAAAAATTCTGTTCATCAAATCCATAAAAACAGCAGGAGCATTCGTTAGTCTGAAAGGCATACCTAAAAACTCATAATGCCCATACCTCATTCTAAAGGTTGTTTTGGAATGTCTGAATCTTTCACTCTCAACTGATAGTAACCCGATCTCAGATCTATCTTTGAAAATACGATAGCTCCTTTCAGCTGATCAAACAAATCATCAATCCTGAGCAACGGATATTTATTCTTTATAGTCACTTTATTCAACTGACGGTAGTCAATGCACATTCTCATCGTGCCGTCTTTCTTTTTCACAAATAGAACGGAAGCACCCCATGGTGAAAAACTCGGTCTAGTGAACCCTCTGTTAGTTAATTCTTGCAGCTGTGACTTTAACTCTTTCAACTCTGTTGGAACCATTCTATACGAAGCTATCGAAATAGGTGTTGTACCAAGCAACAGATCAATACCAAATTCAACTTCACGTATCGGAGGCAATCCCGGTAATTCTTCAGGAAATACATCAGAAAACTCACAAACAACTGGCACTGATTCAACTTTCTTTTCAGACACTTTCGAATCAATCACATAACCAAAATAAGCTTCGTAACACTTTTTCATATAACTCTGAGATTTCAACACAGATATCACAACAGGCAATCCATTTAAATCATTCGACTCAATACGAACTATTTCACTATTCTGACAACTCAAATCAATAGTCTTTCTTTTACAGTTCACAACAGCATCATGCAATGTCAACCAGTCCATACCCAGAATTATATCAAACTCATCAAACGATAATAGCATCAGATCAGTAGGGAAATAGATATCTCAAAACATTAACGGACAGTTCTTGCATATTTTGTCAACCAGGACACTTTTACCAAAGGGGTTCGATACTTTTATAACAAATTAAGTAAACTCTACAGGCAAAATCTTATTGGTTACCAAACTCATGCATATATACGAATGAGTAGAACCAAGGTCTATCAATGCAATCACAGAAGTATCATAAAGTGTAAATGTACCCATTATAAAATCTGGAGATGAAGCTTCCTCACGAGCTCGAATGGCATATGCTCTGGCAGGCGCTCTAGCTTCAGATCTCGCAACAGTATCTCTCGTAGTTCTCTGACTACTACTGACATTTCTTGTATTTCGAAAAGGTCTACCTCTCACTGGAGCATTATCTGATCTCAGATTTTGCATAGTCTTTGGCTCAACAGACTCTGGGCAATCACGAATGAAATGATCTAATGATCCACATCTGAAACAAGCCCGGTCATTCAATCTACAACTTGCCGGATGTCTTTTACCGTAATGCTTACAATCAGGTCGTTCAGATCGAACATTTCCAACACTTGCTACTGAAGTTGCCGGAGTTTTGGAGCTCATTTGTGATCTAGCTCGATCTCTATTCAAATGTCCCACATTAACTCTTGAACGGCTTTGTTCATCTCTGATTTTCTTTGATGCAGACTGAAATGATCTACTCTGAAATCTCTTTCTCACATCTTTAGCTTCAGACTCAACTTTCTTTTTATCTTTCCCGAGTGCCTCAGCTTTACACGCTCGATCAACAAGTACAACAAACTCTTTTATTTCTAGAATCCCAACAAGTAAACGGATGTATTCGTTAAGACCATCTTCGAATCTTTTACACATTATTGCCTCAGTGGATAAACATTCACGAGCATACTGACTCAATCTCACAAACTCTCATTCGTATTCAGTAACAGACATACGGCCCTGTTTCAAGTCCAGAAATTCTTTTCGTTTTAGATCAATGAATCTCTCACTGATGTATTTCTTCGAAACTCAATCGAAAGAAATCCCATGTCACCCGTCTCTTCGGAACAATGTAAATCGAGTTTTCCACCAGCGATAGGCGCGTCTCGTAGCAAAGAAACAACACACTTTATGCATTCCTCGGGACTGAGGGACATTTCATCAAATACCCAGATAGTGTTTTCTAACTAGAACTCGGGTTTTTCGGCATCGTTGTCACTAGTAGCCCTGAACTCTTCAGCCCTAAATTTATGAATTTTGTCAACCGGAGTCTTATTCAACAGATCCAGATTCATAGTCGGAGGCATAGCAGATGTCTGAGGGGGATTAACCAGGGGCGGAGGTTGTGAGACAGTCGGGTTATTTCTAACAAATTGAGTGAACCACTCACTCATCATCTGGAAGAAAGCTTATTTAGCTTCTCCCTCTTGACCGCTCATAGCCGGTCTCAGATCAGAGGGCGATGTCCCTTGCGCGGGAGCAGGCGTATTACTTTTTACGTCGTCAGCTACGGCTCTTTTGGGATCCATTACTATACGAAAATCACATTTCACATGTCGGGATTCATCACACTATCATAGTTCAGATATATGGCATGTATAGCTAGACTCTGACATGCTACGTTAGTCTGAGAATCGACTAAACCGTAGCTCTAATATCAACCAAATGTAACACCCCTAACCCGTATCCATCGCCAGATTAGGGTTAAAGGTATTATCGGACGGATCGGAAACGTTTACAGACATTTCATACTACAAGTCATCGATTGCAATCACTGTGTCCCTTAGATAGGTCACCGAGACCTTAAGCATGCATTAGAGGAGGGTCGGGACTAAACCGAACACATATGAAAATTCTCAAAATTTTAAAACTTTTTGTACACTGCAGAGGTCACACGCCCGTGCAGTCAGGCCGTGTGCCTCCCACGGCTACTAGACACACCCATGTGTCCTGGCCGTGTAAAAATAGGGCATGTATACTGACTTATCCCCACGGCCACCAGGAACGCTCGTGTACCATGGCCGTGTACTCATATGCTATATACTGACTTAATCCCATGGTCACTAGGCACGCCCGTGTGCCACAACCGTGTCTGCTTAACAGGTCCTTTGCAAGGTCAATTTGCCACCTACACTTGGGTTTACACTACAAGCTACTTACCAATTCATTTCAAACACATTTGGAAACCAAGAATCATATCAAATAAACAACACTTTATCTCATTCAATCTCACTTCTAATCATGCTAACTCATGTACAACTTTGCATAGCCAATTCACATGTATAACAATACATGGTACATTCACTTCTTACCAATTATATTATCATTTCATTGATCACAATTGTATGCTCATATAGCATCAATTTACTTACCACAAATTTTACCATATCTTGGACATATAAACATACCAAAACCATCATCATAACTCATAATACTCATGCACATTACTAACATTTAGCTAGCCAAACCACATGGCTATTTACACAAATCAAACATATTCAAAACGACTAGCCTATTCATGCCATACTTAGAATATACATTTCCAAAAGGTACCAAAATAAGTTTGAGTAGTGTGATGATGATCCTCGATGGTCCCCGAGCCTTCAGTAGCTTTGACGATCTATAAAACAGAGCAAACACACACAGAGTAAGCTTTTAAAAGCTTAGTAAGCCATATACAAATAAACTTAGCATAAAACACATATAACCATATAGGCACAATGACATTATTGGTTCTCAAAGCAAATTCATCACATAAATTCCTTGGCTCACTTGCTTAGCCATATCTTACCAATTTCTTTAACTCAAATGTCATATATACACATGGCTCATTCAAGCACAACTTCTCAAATAATCTCATGATTTCATATACATAATCATCATAATAAGGTCACATAGACACATATCTTTCATACACACTTAGTGTACATATCGAGCGTTCCTGAAACGGATATACTGATCACATAATCTTTTGTTTCTCAGACTTGCCCGTTGAACCATTCGGAATCTAATAGGATACTCAAAATGCTCGGAATAGTAGTACAATGCCAATGTCCCAGACGTGGTCTTACATGTAATCAGATATCGATGCCACTGTCCCAGACAGGGTCTTACACGAATCAAATACGATGCCGATGTCCCAGACATGGTCTTACACGAATTCTCATATCGATGCCAATGTCCCAGACGTGGTCTTTGATAAACTGAAATAGTAACATATTTTAGGCCCACATTTAGCATACTTTTGGATGATTTATCCCTTGATTTATGGAAAAAGGTGCTCTTAATCCTTTCTTTTCATGTCTTATACTCGGGAAAGCACCCAAGAATAAAAGGAACGAGAAACGGACCAAAATGGGCCAAAGAAGAAGTCGACACGGCCTGGACTAAAGCCCACACGGCCGTGCCTCCTCAAATATACTAGAACACGGCCTGATGTCGATCTACACGGCCGTGCCTCACTAATGGAGTCCAACACGACCTGACCACGATTCACACGGGCGTGTGCCATGGCCGTGCCCCTGCCATGGAGGAGAGTAATTTCACTCGGAAAAGGATACTTAGGGGCAAAAAAACACATTCCAAAAGCCTATAAATACACTTTAAGTATAACCTAAAAGGGGGAGTCGACGGGCGGTCAGCTAGGCCAATGAGCCGAGCCGAAAAGGTTAGATTTGTGGGAAACTCTCAAGGGATAGCCAAGTTCGATCATTATCTTTATAAATTTTAAAACTCTGACTTCACAGCGATCAAGTTTTTGGCGCCGTTGCCGGGGAACTAAAATATTAAGAAAGCTCTATTTTTATTACTTTAGCCATTATTTTTTATTTTCTGCAATTTACTTTTATTTTTAAGTTTAAATTTTTACTTTGCTAAATTTTTCTTTCTTTCTTTTCCTAGCAGGTACCTCTAGTTTATGACTAGAAGGAATCCGAGAGGACCACTAGTATACGACAGTGATATTGAAGCTACCGCTCGTAAAAATTGCAGAGAAATTATACGAGCCCTAAATTACCAAGAAGAAGAGCGAGAAGACAGATCCAATCCTACTGAAGGGATGGACAAAAATAATCCACCACCACAAGATGTGGCAGAAAATAATGCTCCGTGTACTATGTATGATTATGCTAAACCTCATTTAACAGGAGCAGAATCTAGTATTGTTAGGCCTGCTATTGCCGCTAATAATTTTGAATTAAAGCCTAACACTATACAAATGATTCAACAATTTGTTCAATTTGATGGTTTGCAGGGCAAAGACCCAAACACTCATATAGCTAATTTTTTAGAGTTATGTGATACCTTCAAAATAAATGGCGTTTCTGATGATGCCATAAGGCATCGGTTATTTCCCTTTTCATTAAGGAATAAAGCCAAACAATGGTTAAACTCGTTACCACGAGGGTCAATCACCACATGGGATCAAATGACCGAAAATTTTTTATTAAAATATTTCCCACCGGCCAAAACGGCCAAATTACGGAATGATATCTCTTCTTTTGTGCAGATGGATTTAGAGACATTATATGACGCATGGGAGAGATATAAGGATCTCTTGAGAAGGTGTCCGCACCATGGTTTACCCCTGTGGCTCCAAGTCCAAACTTTCTATAACGGTGTAAACCCCTCAACGAGGCAACTAATTGATTCACCACGGTGGAACCTGAACAAATGAACTCTGAAGCGACCTACGAGTTTATTGAAGAGATGTCACTGAATAACTATCAGTGGCAGGTTACAAGGACCAAACCAACAAAATCAGTCGGAGTTTTCAACATAGATGCAGTAACCATGCTATCAACACAGGTAGAGATGATGAATATAAAGCTTGATAGTTTGTGTTCTTCGTAGGTACATCCAGTAATGCAGTGTGACGTAAGTGGAACCGTTGCAAATCCTGAGTACCCGCCCTACCAACCAAGCACAGAGAGCGAACAGATGAACTATATAGGTAATAATTTCAGATCTAATAATAACCCATATAGTAATAATTATAACTCAGGTTGGAGGAACCACCCAAATTTTTCGTGGGGAGGACAAGGAAATCAAGGAAATCAAAGACAACAACCTCCTCAAAATTTCCAAAATCAGCCCTATCCACAGGAGAAGAAGCCGAACCTTGAAGAGATGCTGACAAGATTCATGGCATCCACAGAAAACCATCTCCAAGACACTGAAACCACCCTTAAGACCCAACAAGCATAGATCAAAGGGATCGAGAGCCAAGTTGGAGAACTTACTAAGTCAGTTGGGGAAATTACTAAGTCGGTTAGGCGACTTACTAAGATAGTTTCGACATTCGATAAGAGATTTTTTCTAAAGAAGCAGAGCAGTAGAGGCGATTTACCGAGAAGTGGAAAGGAGTTAGTCGAACCAAAAAGAAAAAATACTACATGAAGATGACAAAGCAAAGGATGAGGAGTTGAGGATGTAACTCAAAGGCGCAAAGAAAGTAAACCATCAATCCCATACCCAAGCCAAAGTTGAAGAAAGACCGATTAGATGCCCAATACGGTAAATTTCTTGAACTTTTAAACAAATACATATTAACTTACCCTTTTTGAAGCCATTTCACGAGATCTTGACATACGCAAAATTCTTAAAAGAACTCTGACGAATAAAAGGAAGCTTGAAGAAGTATCAATCTGTGGAGCTTAATGAAGAATGTTCACCATCCTCCAAAACAAGTTACCAACCAAATTAAAAGACCGGAAGTTTTACTATTCCTTGTTTAATTGGTAGTTTAAATTTAAGAAAGCATTAGTGATCTAGGTGCGATATTAATTTAATGCCTTATAAAATGTTTAAACAACTAGATCTAGGGAACCAAAACCCACTAGGATGAGTATTCAATTAGCTGATAGATTGATTAAATATCCTAGAGGAGTTATCGAGGATGTTTTGGTAAAAATTGATAAATTTATTTTCCCTGTTGATTTTGTTGTGCTTGACATATATGAGGATATTGAGGTTCCCTTAATCTTAGGGCACCCTTTTTAGCTACTCCTAAATCATTATCGATGTAGGTGACTGTAAACTTGCATTAAGAATAGGCGATGAGAAAATTGTTTTTTGATTTATGATGCCATGCGATATTACGAAGAACAAGATGATTCTGTTATTTTGTTGATACTACTCGATCATATCATTCAAAACTCATTACAGAAATTATACGAGGATGACACGATGGGCTCGTGCTCGACTCAAGAAGAGGGGAAGAAGATGAAGTTGACAAGCTGAATCTGAATACATCTTCATCTAGACAAATGGAAAAAGAGAGCATTGAAGTCAATGACGAACTAAAACAAAAACCCTCTATTGATGAGCCGCCCAAATTAGAATTAAAACAGTTGCCGAAACACTTAGAATATGCATTCCTCGGGGATAATTCTATGCTACCAGTAATTATCTCTTCAGAATTGGAACCCAAGGAAAAAGAGGAGTTGATACAGGTACTAAGAGAACATAAAAGAGCCATAGCTTGGAAAATCTCTGACATTAAGGGAATAAGCCCATCGTTTTGCACCCACAAAATTTTAATGGAAGAGGAATACAAGCCATGTGTGCAACCTCAAAGATGATTGAATCCCAATGTAAAAGAAGTTGTGAAAGTTGAGGTAATTAAACTTCTAGATCTTTGGAATAATTTATCCTATTTCCGAGCGACAATTGGGTAAGTCTGTGCGAGTTGTTCCAAAGAAAGGAGGCATGACGGTGGTAGCCAACGAGAAGAATGAACTAATTCCCACTAGAACGATTCTGAGTTGGAGAGTCGCATTGATTACAGGAAGCTGAGCGACGCCACTAGAAAAGATCACTTTCCTTTGCCCTTCATTGATCAAATGTTAGAAAGGTTATCTGGGCATATGTACTATTGCTTCCTAGATGGACTCTCCGGCTATTTCCAAATCCCAATAGCACCTGAAGATCAAGAAAAGACAACATTCACATGTCCATATGGTACGTTTGCTTATCGTAGAATGCCTTTTGGATTATGTAATGCTCTGCTACTTTTTCAGCGTTGCATTTTGGCAATCTTTGTGAACTTGTGGAAGACATTATAGAGGTATTTATGGACGATTTCTCGGTATTTGGTAATTCTTTCCATCTTTGCCTTAAAAACTTAAAACGAGTTCTAATGAGATGTGAGGAGACAAATCTTGTCTTAAATTGGGAAAAATGCCACTTTATGGTACAAGAGGGAATTGTATTAGGACATAAAATTTCTAGTAAAGGAATCGAGGTAGATAAAGCAAAGGTCAAAACCATAGAAAAATTACCTCCTCCTAGTTCGGTTAAGGCTATTAGAAGCTTTTTAGGACATGCAGGATTTTATAGAAGATTTATTAAAGATTTTTCTAAAATAGCTAAGCCTCTAACGAAAGTGCTAGAAAAAGATGTACCTTTTAATTTTAATCAGGAATGTTTAGATGCATTTAATATTCTTAAAGAGAAATTAATAAACGCCCCAACTATAATTGCCCATGATTGGAATCTCCCTTTTGAACTAATGTGTGATGAAGTGATTTTGCAAGAGAGTGCGATTTTAGGGCGAAAAGACAAGCATTTCCGGTAGATTTATTACGCCAAACAAGACATTAATGCAGACGACAAGAAAATTATACTACTACTGAAAAAGAATTACTACCTGTGGTCTTTACGTTTGATAAATTTAGACAATATTTAGTATTATTTAAAGTTGTCGTTTACACTGACCACTCTGCTCTTCGTTATCTTTTAACTAAACCTGATGCAAAACCACGACTCATAAGATGGATTTTACTTTTACTGGAATTTGACACTGGAAATACAGGATAAGAAGGGAGTGAAAACCTTGCGTGAGATCACCTCTCCGGGCTTGAGAACCCACATCTCGAAGAGCTCGACGAAAGTGAGATAAACGACTCATTCCCTGAGGAACAACTCTTTTCTATAACTTGCTCCGAGGTACCATGGTTTGCAGATATTGCAAATTATTTAGCCGCTAACGTCCTACCAAAAAAGCTAACACATCATCAAAAAAGTGATTCTTCTCTGATGTGAAGAACTATTTCTGGGAGGACCCCTTTCTTTTCCGCATTTGTGCAGATCAGGTAATTCGAAGATGCGTTACAAAGACAGAAGCAAGCAAAATCCTACAACATTGCCATTCAGGACCTTCAGGAGGACACTACAGTGGTATTAAGACAGCACAAAAAATACTCGAATTAGGTTTTTATTGGCCCACTCTATTCAAAGATGCCAACAGGTATGTCGCTTCATGTGATAAATGCCAAAGAACAGGTAATGTTTCTAAACGTGATGAAATGCCTCAAACATATATGCTATCTTGTGAAATATTTGATGTATGGGGTATTGATTTTATGGGTCCATTCCCTAGTTCATTCGGAAATAAGTACATCCTAGTAGCAGTTGATTACATGTCAAAATGGGTGGAAGCTGAAGCTTTACCTACCAATGATGCCAGAGCAGTAGTTAAGTTTCTTAAGAAACTGTTTTCTCGATTCGGAACACCTAGAGCCATCATTAGTGATAGGGGTACTCATTTTTGTAATACTCAATTTGATAAGGTCTTAAAAAAATATGGAGTACGCCATAGGATAGCTACCCAATATCACCCTCAAACCAGTGGGCAGGTAGAAGTAGCAAACCGAGAACTTAAGCGGATCTTAGAGAAAACAGTTGAATCCAACAGGAAAGATTGGGAAATAAAAGTAGACGACGCTTTATGGGCCTATAGAACAACCTTTAAAACCCCTTTAGGAACATCCCCGTACAAACTTGTCTACGGGAAAAGTTGTCATCTACCATTTGAGTTAGAACATAAAGCTTACTGGGCTATAAAATTTTTGAATTACGATATTAAAACTGCAGGTGAGAAGAGAATGATGCAGATGAACGAGCTTGATGAATGGAGAGCTGATGCCTACGAGAACTCGAAGCTATACAAGGAGGCAAAAAAGCGACGCCATGACGCTCGTCTAAAGAAATCGAGACAATTCAAAGTAGGGGACTTGGTCCTACTATACAACTCGAGGCTTAAACTGTTCCCTGGGAAACTGAAATCAAGATGGTCAGGTCCATTCATAATCAAAACAATTTTTCCCTATGGCATAATCGAGGTAACTCATCCCACTCAAGGCACATTCAAGGTAAATGGTCACCGACTCAAAATCTATAATGGTGAAGATTTTAGGGATATGAGAGAGGAGCTTCAGCTCCGTGAACCTTCTTTCTAAAATGAAAACAGGGTAAGTCTAGCTTAAGACTTTAAACAAGCGCTTCTTGGGAGGCAACCCGAGCATTAACCACACTAACATTAGATTCTTAATTTTTAGCATTTAATCCCATACTAATTAATTCAATAAAGCGCAGGTTTTAGACCACACGGACTTGCACACGGGCATGCCCGTGGCCGTGTGGAAGCCATGGAATGAAACACGGGCGTACTTATAGCCTTGCTCGAGAAAGGTGACTTTTATCCTCAACACGGGCTATGATAATAGCCCCACGCCCGTGCTGAGCAACCGTGGACTATACTGACTTGCCAAACACAGGCTCAACACGCCCGTGCTTCACAACTGTGGACTATACTGACTTGTCGAACACGGGAGGAACACGCCCGTTTTGAACAACCATGTGAATAAGAACACGGGCGTGTCACTTTAACCACGGCCGTGGTCAAGCACCCTGATCGCACCCAAAAGTTGAAAATAGCGAAAAGCACAGACTGAAAAGAACTGAGCACGGGCGTGGCCCTTGCCCGTGCTCCCACCCCTATTTAAGCAATTTAAACCGCTCATCTTCACCAAACCAACCCTAAATCGATTTTCTTAGCCTCTTTTATCCCAAATCTGGCCACGATACCCGAAATCACCCACATTTTAACCCTCAAAACCCATCAACCTTCCCTTCTCTCCAAAACCCATACAAAAACCGTACCCACGCCCTCGCCACCACCGTGCTGCAGGAAGCCCATGCCCTCGCCACTCTGGTGCACCCCAGAAAATCACAAAGGCACTCTGGTTCTCCGCCCGTGTTCCGTCGATTCACACCACCACATCCCCTGGTTCCCTTCATTACTTCATTTTCTTAACTGATTGTTTGATAAATTTCATAATGTTTTGCTTTGTATATAATTTTTGTTTATTTTTAGTATTAAGCATTAATTACTAGACTAATTCATTTTAGAACTTGTTTCAATTCTTCATGATATCTAGTTTTTTTTCTATTAATGTTATTTACTTGCAAACTCATTTTGATTGTTATAGTGAAAATTTTGCTTTAGATATATATTGGATGCTCATAAATAGAATAATCGTACGTAGCCTTTAAATATCTTGGGTCTAGATGAAAGTGCTTGATTTAATATAAACATTACTTGAATATTCACTATTTTCAGGTACAATGTCGACATCAAGAGGAAAGCGAACCAAAGCCACCACTTCTAAGAAACGAAAGGCAGCCGGCGCATCTTTCGCAAGTGCCTCCACCGAAGTGCGCCACCCACTTTTACGCTTTCCTCCGAGAATTCAAGAGGATCGCTACAAACTACTTTGAGCACGACCGTTGGGCATAGGAAAAAGAATTGACTGGACCGCATTGGAACAAATACAACTCGCCGACGACGTACGGGCCTTACTAACCACCGACCCTTGGAACCAGTTCTTCAACGTCATAGAGCCTACATACTTAGAATTCACTCTAGAGTTCTGTTAGACATTTCATCTCCAAACAGTAATGTCCCAACACGACGACCCGGGTACGATCTAATTCCGACTAGGAGGCGTTACACGAAAACTAAATGTACCACAATTCGGGACTGCATTGGGGCTTTATAACAACGAATTTGTGGAAGAAAATGATCTTTCAAACCTCCACTGCCATATCCACAAGACTCCCACTAGTTGTTGGTGCGACATAGTCTCTGCCTCCCCCCCTTACGACCCAAGTCACTCCAAGGCGACTTCTCTCTTCTCACCCTTAAGGTACGTACACGCTATCCTAGCACATACATTGAAAGGTAGGAGAGAGAGCACAGGCGTCGTTAACACACACGACGCCTATTTTCTATGTTGTATGGCAAACGGGCACGTGATCGACCTTGCCTACTTCCTAGCCCGTGCCATTCAACATCAGACAGAGTAGCACCGGCGAGGGGTCATATCTATGGGCCCATATATCACACGGTTACCTCGACACTTCGGTATCCTAAACACCGATGCCCAAAGTTCCTCCCTTACGCTGGTTGGCCAGATGGCACCTCAGGGCATTCAGACGATGCTGCACATGAGGATGATTAAATATCGTCGGGGGACTGAGCCTCCTCAGTACCGATTAGCCAGCTCCACTAACGAGAAGGAGCCCGCGGACATTACTGATGATGTCCCACAAGAGGCACCAACCCCGAGCCAGCGGCCCTCCCATACAGCAGCTTCATTCTCAGACATTTCTACACGCCTCGATCGATTCGAACAGTATTGTACCCAGCAATTTCAACGCTTTGACGGAATCAAGGCCACCCTCCAGCAGATTTTTCACCACTTCAACATTTCTACACCACCACCACAGGACCCAGCTGACGATGAGGACCTCTGAGTTCTTCTATTTTCCTTATGTTTATTTTCTTTATTTTTGTTTGTCTTAATTTAAACCCTTTTGCCTTTATGTTTCACACCTCTATTTTATTCATATTATCATTGGCTATCTAACCTTAGAGTTTTACTAATAAACACTTATTTAATTCCGCCCCCGAGACATCTAACTACTGACTTCGCAGTTTCAATTGAACACTCCAAAATAACAAATAAATCAACAAGAGTAATTCACTGCTACATAAGTCATTTGTCACCTCCAACTCAAGGAATCCATCCAAAATTCAGGAAGTATTCTTTCTCCCCATATGATTTTCTTATCACCATGTTATTATTTATCTTTGTACATTGAGGGCAATGTACATCTTAAGTATGGGGGTGAATCTTAGACGTGCCTAATTTTTTTCATTATTCCCAAAATCTTGAATTTAGTCTTGTTTTTAAGTAAATTCCTCATATTACTAATTAGGATGAAATTTCTAATGATTTATGATTTTTATTGATATGTTTTAGATTAAGTCATTGATAATTGTGCATTGATAATTAAATTCTAAGAATACTAGAGAATCAAGCATGATAAGTCTATTTTTCAGAAATTAAAAAATTTTCTAGGTTGTCGAACTGAGTTTAAATATTACTTTGAAGTTTGAAATTTACGAGGTTGATATCAAAATACCTATAATTTTTGTGAGTTTTTGAGCCTTATAGAGCATATATTCTTTTTCATGCTCACTTTATTGATTATGAGTATGTCAACATTGATTTGTTACTCTAGAACTTGCCTCGTTTACACATATCGAGACCACACCAATGATTTGATATACAGAGATGATTAAGGCACCTAGGTTTTAACCCACTAACTCCATTAAAAGCCTACCTTCACAATTAACCCCTAGTGAACCCCTTTTAATCCTAACAACCCTTTTATTGACATAACCACTAATATTAACCCAGAAACCCTTTGTTTTTGTTATCCCCATTCCTTTTGACTACCCTTATATCGAGATTTGATTTGATTAATAGCATAACTATGTTTTTATTTCAGTAATTTATCCTTTGTTATGTATTTATGATTTGTTCTTAAAAAAAATTGAAGTATAGTCGTTATTCATTATTAGTTTTGTGATTAAGTGAGCTTATTGAAGAAAAAGCTCGTATTATTAAGGTTTCAATTCATTATGTAATTATTCAGTTTATTGTTTCTAGTTAGGTAATTTTATCAATTCAATCTCGATTCTAACCTTTTAATTCAGCCTCTATCCACACCTTAAACCTAGCCCCGTTACAACCCTAATTAAAGACCTTTTGATTTGTGCATCATCTCATATTATAGTGGTGGAGATTTGATTTTCAGGCAAGCATATAGGATTAACTTTTCATGTTTGACTTTTGAGCGCTTTTTCCTGAACCTTAAACACTTTGAGTGATTTGAGTGAATCTCTAGTGAGGATGTCAATCCTTGTCAGTTTTAAATTAAAGGTAATTATTTAGATAAGGGGAGACGCCTATATTTTCGAGCTACAAATCTATGACTTAGATTGTTTGAATCCTTAGGACTCTTTGAATTGAATTATCCATGTATAAATTATCTATGAATTATGATAAAACATTGTTGATAGGAATTATGAATTATTGAAAGTTCATTTTAATTGTAAGTTGAGAATTTTGCTTGAGGACAAGCAAAAGCTTAAGTGTGGGGGTATTTGATAAACCGAAATAGTAACATATTTTAGGCCCACATTTAGCATACTTTTGGATGATTTATCCCTTGATTTATGTAAAAAGGTGCTCTTA
The DNA here is from genome assembly GCA_025698515.1 of Gossypium sturtianum. NCBI lineage: Eukaryota > Viridiplantae > Streptophyta > Magnoliopsida > Malvales > Malvaceae > Gossypium > Gossypium sturtianum. Next base: position 37,124,090 of record CM046943.1, on the reverse strand, counting down.
ATCTTTTCTTTTTAAGTCTTATACTCAGGAAAGCACCCAAGAATAAAAGGAACGAGAAATGGGCTCAAAACAGACCAAAATGGGCCAAAGAAGAAGTCAACACGGCCTGGACTAAAGCCCACACGGTCGTGCCTCCTCAAATATACTAGAACACGGCCTGATGTCGATCTACACGGTCGTGCCTTACTAACGGAGTCCAACACGGCCTGACCACGATTCACACGGGCGTGTGCCATGGCCATGCCCCTACCGTGGAGGAGAGTAATTTCACTCAGAAAAGGATACTTAGGGGCAAAGAAACACATTCTAAAAGCCTATAAATACACCCTAAGTATAACCTAAAAGGGGGAGTCGACGGGCGGTCAGCTAGGCCAATGAGCCGAGCCGAAAAGGTCAGATTTGTGGGAAACTCTAAAGGGATAGCCAGTTGATCCATCTCAAAAAGCCAGAATTCTACTCAAGACGGAGGATCTCCTCTTCAATTCCTTCAGGGGGTTTTAGGGATTTCTTATGTTTTGTTTTATCTTTTCTTCTGAGATGTTTTCTTTTACTATTATGAACTAAACCCTTCAGATACCTGAAGGGGGATGAAACCTAGATAAATCTTGTTATTGTTTTCTGAACTATATGATAAATACTTGATTTGTTCTTAATTATGTGTGCTTAATTCTTGTGTTGATATTTCGCAGATATTAATTCAAGTTGAATGTGCTTAGGTGGTGGAGCAAAAGTCCCTGCTTAAGAGTAGATCTAGCATAATTAAGCGGAGTTGATCGCACGCCTAGAGATAGGGTGACGAGATTTTGCCGGATTAGGGTGAAACCTAATATGGGGATCCATAGATCGATTTACTTCTATTCTAGGGGGTTATTAATGGGAAAGAGATTTCAATTAATTAACCTAAGGTTAGACGTTATTCGCCTCGAGAGAGGGTTTAATATAAATTAGGGAGTCCTACGGATCAAGTCAAGTGAACAAATAAATGCAGTTCAAAGTGTTAGATAACAAGTGGAGTCTAGGTGGATTCTTCCTAAGGGTATCGTCTTAATCAACTGAGTTTTTCCCAAGTATTTCTCTAATTCATTCTTTTTGTCTTTGCGTCTTTAGCTTAGTAATTAGTTAATTTAGATTAATAAACAACTTCACTTATTCTAGGCTAAATAATAGAAAGAAATTTAGTATTAGTACTTTTAGTTCCTTTGGGTTCGACAATCCGATCTTGCCTAAGCTATACTACTGTTCGATAGGTGCATTTGCCTCAATCGTTGTCATAGTTAGTTTTCAGGTTCGATCATTATCTTTATAAATTTTAAAACTCTGACTTCACAGCGATCAGTCTTACACGAAATCTCGAATCAATGCTAACGTCCCAGATGTGGTCTTACATGATATCACATAACAGACACCTATGTCATGACATATACTATCCTATCTATTCCTAGGTTCAAACGGGACTTCTCGGACATTGACACTATGTCGATTCTATCTCGGAATTCATGTATACATCATCACATATGCATTCACCATTATCAATAATCATATGGACATTCATAATTCAATACAGTTACATTTATTTGTATATTGACTTACCTCGGATTTGGATATTCGTTCGGACTCGGTTATTCAACTACTTTCGCCTTTCCGCGATCTAAGTCCGTTTTCTTCGGCTCTTGATCTATACATATTCAAATGTAATTCATTTATTCACTAATTCATTCAATTCAATTCATGAAAACACATTTAGGGCAATTTGCATTTTAGCCCTCACATTTGCACATTTATCAATTTAGTCCACTTTTCTCAAGACATCAAATATACACAATTTATTCACACACATGCATAGTCGAATCTCCAAAGGGACTATTCAAGTCCATACTTTTCATCAAATTTACAATTTAGTCCTCTAAAATGGTACTTTCTCAATTTAGCCCTAATTAGCTAAATTCATCAAAAATTCAAGAACAAAATATGTTCATCTAACATATAGATTTTATATATCACTATTAAACATCAAAAAATTCATATGTTCATCCATGGAACTTTGAAAAATAATCATCAATTCGTAAGATTGAGACATGGGTTTCAAAGTATACGAAGCAACGATTGCAAAAACGTAGAAATTATCAAAAACCGAAGTCGAAACTTACCTTAATCAAAGCTTGCAAGTGCCGAATGTGTTAATACTTTTAAACCCTTCTTTTCTTTTGATTTTTGATGGTGAACATAAAAGATGATAACATTTTTGCCTTAGATTTAGTTTAATCATCTTTTATTTATCAAATTACTAATTTACCCATCCATAAACCATATAAGACAAAATAACACTATGGTCCTTATGTCATTTAATCATCCACTAACCTTAATATTGGCTTGATTTCCACTTAATACCTCCTCTTTTAAAAGCCACAACATATAGGTACTTTAACAAATAGCATGCTAGTTTTACATTTAACGCAATTTAATCCTTTTATCAAATTAAGCACACAGACGGACAAATTAACTTATGGAACTTTAACACATGCTTAATCACATATCAAAGACACAAAAAATAATATTAAAATAATATTCAGACTCAAATTTGTGGTCCCGAAACCACTATTTCGACTAGGGTATAAATCAGACTGTTACAATTATAGACCATAACCATCCACTATCAATAATAATAGGCAAATTGCCTCATAAGGCCCTTGCAAACAAAAGCCACATCAATTTGGCCAAAAATCAAATAGAAGACAACTTTTACCAATTATGCGATTTAACCAATTTCTCAAATTAAGCACACAGACGGACAAATTAACACACAGGAATTTATCACATGCTTAATCACACACAGTACACACAGGAAATAATATTAAAATATTTTCTGACTCAGATTTATGGTTCTGAAACCACTATTTCGACTAGGGTATAAACCGGACTGTTACAGTAAGTTCATAAGGAGTTTAGTGATTCAAAAATAAGTTACTTCCCTTTTTTCTGGCTAGCTTAAGAGCTTTCCACGAGTCGCACTTTGACAAAACTTGTGCATTCATATGGTGTACATGGAAATAAAGCATGTAAAATCTAGTTTTCGCAACTTATACTTAAGCTTGAATTTCACAACGATGCAGTACATAGCGCATGAATGTTCCTTCCGCAGAAGACCACAACTTGTTGCAAGTAAACTTGGTAGATAACCCACCATGTGGATGGATACATTACGAATTCACTTAGCGAACAGTCCTGCGGACTTTTACATGTGGATTCATAAATGCCTTGACCACACGGTTGCCACACAACTACAGTGTAACAGCCCGGTTTAGACTTTAGTCGGAACAATGGTTTCGGGACCACAAATCTGAGGTCGGGAAAATATTTTAATATTATTTTTGGTGTTTATAATATGTGATTGAGCATGTGTGAAAGTTCTGTGTGAAAATTTTATCGATTGTGTGCTCAATTAGCAAAAAGGACTTAATCGCATAAAATGCAAAAGCTGTGTGCTGAATGTTAAAGTGCTAGATTGTTATGGATTTTAAAGTGAGGAGTCCTTATGTTGTTATTATTCCATTTAAATATTAGATGGACATAAAAACCAAGAGATAGTGGAATATAAATGAAAATAAAAAGGTTAGTTTGGTAATTAGTAAAATAAGTAAATATTAATAAAAAAACCATTTGAATGTTCATCTTTTCTCAATTCTCTAGCTAAAAATAAGAAAATAGTTAGGGCTTGGAAGCTTTGTTATATTCGGCACTCATTTAGCTAAATTGAGGTATGTTTTTTACTCGGTTTTTGATAATTTCTACGTTTTTGTAATCGTTGCTTTGTGTTCTTCAAAACCCATGCTTCAATTTTGTGAATTGATGATGATTTGGAAATGTGCCATTGATGAATTCATGAGTTTTGTGATAGTTCATGATGAAATATGAAAGATATGTGAAAGATTAACATGTTTTGTCTTTGAATTTTTGGTGAAATTGATTAATTTGGGCTAATTTGTGAAAATAATATTTTTAGGGACTAAAATGTGAAATAAATTAAATGTGTGGGCTTGTATGGACATAGGGAGAATTCGGCTAGGCATGGGTAGAATGAAATTTTGTGTATTTGATGATTTTATGAAATAGGGACTAAAGTGTCGAAATGTAAAAATGTGAGGGTTATTTTATAAAATGCCCTAAATATGTGTGTTTTGGACTAAATTGAATGAACTGATTATTAAATGAGCTAAATTTGAATATGTATAGACCAAGAAATGAGAGATTCGGATCGAGATCGAGGCAAAGACAAAATACTCGATTGATCGGCTAGTTTCGGTATTTCGACATCCGAGGTAAGTTCGGATGTAATACGTGTTCTTAAATTATGTTTAAATGCTATGAAATGAATAGTTATGTGATTATTAGATTAGTAATGTTATGTGTGGAATCGAGTTAGGTGGCACTAAGTGTGCGTATTTGGAAATGAGACCGAGATGATTAGCACTGTGTGTGCGAAATAATAGAAGCTTCGGCTTTTTGATTGGCACTGTGTGTACGATACCGAATTAAGTTCGGTTTTATATTATGGCACTAAGTGTGCGATGTTATTTAAGCTTTGGCTATGAAATGGGGCACTAAGTGTGCGATTGATTTGAAGAGATAGTGAACAGTGAATAAATTATGGTATCGAGCATTGAATAGCAAGAACGTTTGTTAACTAAGTGTTGGAAAAGGTATGTTTCAAACCTATGTGGTTGATGATAATGTTTAAGTTTGAATAGATGGATGTATGAGTATATGGTTCAGGATGATATTGTGTTTAGTTGTGAATCTATCTAAGTGATGGTTTATTTATGTATTGATATTGTATTTTACAGTAATATGTATTATCTTACGAACTTACTAAGCTCTAAAGCTTACTGTGTGAAATGTTTCTCTTTTTTACAGTGTTTTTAAAGCAAGCTCGGATTTGGGGATCGTCGGTGACTCAATCACACTATCGGCTATCTATTTTGGTACTTTTGAAAGATGTATATACTTGGTATATGGCATGTATAGGCTAGAAGTTATGGTATGTTTTGAAATGTTTGGACCTTGCCATGTGACATGGCTTGGAAATTGAATGATGTTGGTGTCTATATGTAGGTTATGAAAATGATGAATGAGGTATGAAATAGTGAGAATGGAAATGGTATAATTCATGCTTGAATGGGTTGTTGAGAATTGTGGTTTAAACGTGGAGTTATGATATGAATTGCATGATGCTTGACTTAAATGATTTGAAATGTGAAATTTGGTATTTTGGATGAACTTATTTGAGATGAAATTGAGTATGGAAATAGATGATATAGATGATGATTATTTGGTGCATATATTGGTATGTTTTGGTTGCCAATTAAGGTATAAATGCATGAGATTTGAAGCTTGTAGGTGATTTTAAAGTGTGGATGGTAATTTGGCCTTGAAAATGGCCTATAATTGCCCACACGGTTGAGCACACGAGCGTGTGGCTCGACCGTGTCCTTCGAGGTTGTGTTTCAAAACAAGTCAGACTCGACCACGGGCTGGATACACGGGCGTGTGACTGGCCGTGTGGTGCAAGTCAGTGTTGACCACGGGTGAGGCACACGGGCGTGTCTTAGGCCATGTGAACAAGTCAGTATGTATGCCCTGTTTTGCCACGACTTGGACGCACGGGCTTGTCCGAGGCCGTGTGCTACCTACACGGGCGTGTGACCTCTGCAGTTTTGAAAAAAATCATTAAATTTTCAAAAAAATTTGTATGTGTTCGGTTTAGTCCCGACCCCTTTTTAACATGTGTTTAGGGTCTCATAGACCTCATTAAGGGATTATATGCTTACATCTTGATATGTATGAATGATGATTGACTTTGTGTTGAGAAGTGAATTTAAATGTTCTGATTTGTTCGGTAATGCCTTTAACCCTAAACCGGTGATGGTTACGGGTTAGGGGTGTTACATACAGTCTATTACATGGCCTGACCACACGGCTGTGTAACCCCTCCACACGGCTTATAGCTTTTCACACGGGCGTATGACACATATTTTACAGTTTTACCCAGAATTTTGTGAATTGTTCAGTTTAGTGCATGTATAATCCCCGAATTGTTTTTAAAGATTTTATTCACTCAATTAGGTCCCTGATATTATGAACATGCTAGAATTTGTGAGTTGATGATTGAATTGCTACTGTACAATGATGATATGTGAATGTTACATGTCTACTGTCATTGTTTTTCTGATGAACTGATATTGTTATTCTTACCACTGTATTACCGATTGCATGTTCAACATGCCTACTGTTATTGTTGAACCGAGAACATTTTAAGCATGCCTACTGTTACTGTTAAACTAAATACATGTTAAGCATGTCTACTGTTACTGTTGAACCCAATACATGTTAAGCATGTCTACTGCTACTGTTGAATTGAATACATGTTAAGCATGTCTACTATTTTTACATTATATTGTTACAAGCATGTCATACTACATTACATGGGGTGGGACGATTGGAAGAAAGAAGTACTGGTAGTTTAATAATCTGAAACATTGGTGGTTCATCTACAAATTACTGTTAGCTTGTCTGCAAACATTTTAAACTGAAAATACTGGTGGTTCATCCAAGAATTTTACTACTGGCAGTTTATCTGCAAATACTGGTGGTTCATCCACAAACTGGAGTGTTATGGTTGGAAGAGTTTTGGGGAACTCTTACTGAGGAGTGTAGCGGAGTATGGGTAGGAACTTTCTTGTTATTTATGCATTTCATTGACATTCATAAGCATGCTCGAATGAACTGTCGAATTCTGCTATGCTACATGTTTGCAATTATTCTGAGAATCGTATTTAGTATGCTTTGTTTATTATTCAACATTGGTTTACTTGTGATTAGGCTCACACTGAGCTTCTTAAGCTCACTCCCTTTTGTTTTCCGTCTTTATAGATAACCCTCTAGGTTAGGATGCAGACTCGGCATCCAGAAGGTCTCGGCTCGAAATTTTTAAAAAAAAATCTTAGATTTATTATTTTTATTTTCTATTATTTAGAGACTATATTATTTTTTTTATTGTGGCATGGGACTTAGGTTTTGGGATTTACATAGCATGCACGACATTTTATTTGATTTAAATATGGTTTTTATTAAAACTTTGCTAGATATCACTTTTCTGCTGCATGTATAAGTGAATAAGGTTTAAAAAAACATATAAATTGAAAATCACCTTTTTACAAACCAATCATTAAGATCAATCGACTTTTGAAATTAAAATGTAATCTTTCTAGAAACACTTTAAGTTTTTTACAGAAATTAAAGCAAATATTTTAAACAACTAGTTTTAAACTTTGATAGTTTTGCTAGGCCATTTCGGTGGCCAATGTAATCTTCTGAATTCAGGCTTAACATCTAGGTCGAGTTGGGAAGATTACAAATACGCACTAAACAATTTTCTAATTAGGTACCCCAGAATGCAGTTGGATTATATCTAGAATTTATTTATTTATTTAACTCATAACTTTTCTTCAAAAGTGACTCCACACAACTTTTAATATCTTCGAGTGTAAAAATTCTCCAACACTTAAAGGAAATTTCGGCCTCCAAATTTTTTACTCACAAAACAGATGGGGGTATTGTTCCCTCATGGAGCTCTCTCTTTCTCAAGTAACCTCTTCCACTTTATGGCTTTGCCAGAGAACCTTCACCAAGGAAAGTTTCTTGTTCCCAAGTTCCTTAAATTCCCTAGCCAAGATTTTCACAGGTTCCTCTTCATAGGATAGATTAGGTTCCACTTCTAGGTTTTCTAGCTGGGCCACGTGATCTGGGTCTGAGCGATACTTCCTTAGCATGGAAACATGAAAGGTATTGTGGATTCGGGATAGTTCTGGCGGCAATGTCAATCAGTAAGCAACAAGCCCTACTCGCTCCAAAATTTCATAAGGCCAAATAAATCTCGAGCTTAGCTTTCCTTTTAACCCTAAATGAATAACTTTTTCCATGGCGATACCGTAAGAAATACCTTGTCACCAATCTCGTGTCATATATATTTTCTTTTTAGATCCACATGTGCCTTCTGACGATCTTGAGCTCCGCATAATTGGTTATGGATGAATTTGATCTTTTCTTCTGTATCACGTACCAAATCAAGCCCAATCATCTTACTTTCTCTTAGCTCTACCCAACATGCTGAAGACTTACATTGTCTTCCATAGAGGGCTTCAAAAGGGGACATACCTAAGCTAGATTGATAGTTGTTGTTTTAGGCCAACTCCGTCAAAGGAAGGTATTTATCCCACCCTAAGTTGAAATCAATTACACAACCACGAAGCATATCTTCCAGTACTTGTATCACTCTCTCCAACTAACCATCAATTGGGGGGTGGAAGACAGTGCTAAAATAGAGTTTAGTTCCTAGGGACTCTTGTAATTGCTTTCAAAATCTAGATGTGAACCTCAAATCCCTATCTAACACAATGGATGAAGGAATCCCACGGAGGCGTACTATCTCCACGGTATAAAGCTCCGCCAGTTTCTCTAAGGAATAATCCATGCGGACTGCAATAAAATGAGTTGATTTGGTGAGTCTATCTACAACCACCCATATAGCATCCTTCCTCGAGGAAGTGGGCGGTAAGCCAGAAACAAAATCCACCAAGATTTTCTCCCACTACTGTTTCAGTATTTCCAAAGGGTATAGAATTCTGAATGAAATTTAGTGCTTAGCCTTGACTCGTTGACAAATTAAACATCAAGTAACAAATTCAAATATCTCCTTCTTCATTTCGGGCCACCAAAATAGTTCTCAAAAATCTCAATACATCTTAACACTTCTTGGATGAAGTGTAAATTATCTTTGATGAGCTTCCTTCAAAATTTCAAGCCTAACGTTTCCACCTTCCAGAACATACAATCTCCCCATGTAGCGTAACTCACTATTACTGTCGAGACTAAATTTATCGAGTCCTTCGAACCAACACGATTTATCCATTCCTTACACTTTTGATCTTCCGTCTATAACTCAACAATCTATTGGAGATAAGTAGGTCGCACCTTCAATTCGGCCAAGAGAGATCCATCCCTTCCCAGATTAATTTGAGCCCTTAAAGATGCCAGAGCCACCATTGATTTTCTACTTAATGCATCGACCACAACATTTTTTTAGATGATATTCAATTTTCAAATCATAATCCTTCAACAGTTCCATCTAGCGTCACTACCGCAAGTTTAACTCCTTCTGGGTAAGGAGGTACTTTAAACTCTTATGATCTGTGAAGATACGGCACTTCTCACCATACAAGTAATGTATCCAAAATTTTAATGCTAGCACAACAGTAGCTAATTCGAGGTCGTGGGTGGGTTAATTCCTTTCATGTGGTTTGAGTTGACGAGACGCATACATTATCACCTTCTTGCTGTACATAAGTACACAGCCAAGGCTAAGAAGTGATGCATCCATATATACCACATATTTGATCCTGGGTACAGGTTGCAGTAAGATAGGGGCTTCAGTTAAAATAGTATTCAATTTTTCAAAAATTCTTCGAAGATCCTCATGGATAAGTGATGTCACATTAACTTAATATTTCCTCAAACAAAATTTTCCTTTTATTAAAAACAACATTTGTTCTACTTAACATAAACACCATAAATCAAATATAATTTTTTTCAAAAAATTAAACACATTTTAAAAATATACGAAAACATTTTCTAGATGCTCAGACCAAACAAATACATAAAATGGACTTTAAGTTGCTCAAAAAACTTAAAAGCACAAACCTTTTGTAAATTAAAGGATAGGAATCTTGTTTAAAGTTGTAACATCCCAAATTTTAGGGTTAGATGTTTTGGGGTTTTATGGTTAGGGTCGTAGAGAAGGGCGTGCTTTAGTGTTTAGTCACGCGATTCAGTGTCAGAATGGGCCTGCTGGTCTGGTGGTTGAGTGTGTGTTAGTGTATCCCAAGGTTCTGGGTTCGAGTCTTTGGGTGCGTAATTTTTGGGATGCAATTTATTTTGCCTTTTTTTAAGTTAATATTTATATTAACTTTATTTTTTATTTTTTATTGATGATTTTTTTTTGGTTACACGTTCTCCTCTCCCTCTCCCTCTCTTTTTTTTTTCTTTTTGCTCTTTTATTTTTGTGAAAACGGTTTTTGTCTGCGATATTTGGAGAGCTTCGTTTCCTTGTCGACAAGTCAGAGTCTGAATGTCTTGGATCACGAGACAGGTGTGGGTTCTGAAACTTTCCTATGTTATTTGCAAAATTAATTTTGTTAGAATGTGGCAATCTTGGTGGCCTTTGGAAATTGATCGTCTAAGTATGGTAGTACTGTCGAATGGCATGGAATTCGCTTTGGTTAGTGTGGTTATGAGTTCCACCGATTGAGGGTCGATGTAGTGACCAGAAAACTTGTTTTTCAAGCTGGTTTAGGGTGGTTTTGTGGCCACTGGGGTTTCCACACAGGCGTGTGCCAGTTCACACGGCCGTGTGCCTTTGAGAATTAGGGTTTCCGGGCCAATTTTGGTGCCACACGGCCGTGTGGCTGACTTGGGGATTTTATCGTTTCTTACACGGTCGTGTCCCTCGGGCACATGGGCGTGTGAGTTTGGGGATTAAGGTTTGAGAGATTTGGTGTCACACGGCCATGTGGTTAATTTAGGGATTTAGGGATTCTATACGGGCGAGTGTTTTGGACACACGACCGTGTCTAGTGGGCACACAGGCGTGTGAGACCCTCACACGGCCATGTCAACCCTGTACTCAAATGTAGTGCAAATGGACAAAGAGTTACACGGCCTCTTCCCACGGCCATGTCCCTTGTCCACATGGGTATGTGCTTCAGTCACACGGCCGTATGCCTCTCTTCACACGGGGGTGTGCCACAGTCACACGGCCGGGTGCCCCTTTTTCACGGGCTTTTGACATCCCACACGGCCTAAGCATTTCCACACGGCCAGAGCACACGGGCGTGTGGTCTTAAGACACTTATATTGGTTCGGTGTGCCTTTTTTATCTGAAAATGTGTTGTGCGCTTCAACCCTTGGCTAAGCTTAAACAAGGGTAGTTAAGAATTCTGATCTGGTCTTCGGCCTGAGTGTATCTATGTGACTGTCATGTGAAGTGTTTGAATCTGAATCTGTTCTGTTGGGTGTGTGTACACAACTGTTCTGTCTGACTTTCTGATATTGTGTCTCTGTTCTGTGAGATTGTATACATACATACCTCTGCATAAAATATTTTGGGATGGGATTGTGAAGAGAAGAGAGACTGATTCTGATCTAATCTGGCAGTTAAGCTACAATTTATCAATATAGTAGTTTACCGCATCGCACTGTACCGTATGTACGTTAGCTCTACTACGTACCCTTATCTAGTCTGGCAGTTAAGCTACAAATTCACCGGTATAGATGTTTATTGCATTACATTGTACCGCATGTACGTAAGCTATGCTACGTATATATATATCCGATCCGCGATTCAAACTACAATTTGTGCATGCTGCGATTTTCGCGCAGATCAGATCAGATAAAGATATACGTCAGCCTTGCTGCGTATATTTATCTAATCTGGCAGTTCAACTGCATTCTGATAAGTCATTTTTGCCAGGTAACCCGAGATGACTCTATATGGTGTGTAGGGTTGGATGGTCCTACTTGGTCCTAATTGATGTGTTTGGTTGGATGAGCTTTAACAGCTCTTTTGGGGTGTGATCGGGGGACAGAGAGGTGTGTTGGCTGGATAGGTGGGTTTTTATTAAACTGCATACATCCGCATCTGTCTGTGAGTTCTAACTGAAAGACTAGTTTTATGTGATATGTTTGTCTGATTAGCATTTGTGCTGAGACTTCTGTGTGAACCTAATGTGCTCAGATTGTTAAGCTTTGTTTGGACACCAGTTCCGGTGTGATTTTTGATTCTGTGTGTGTTTGAAATCCTATTGCGCTTCTGATGTGAGTACCCTATTTCTGTCCCTTGTTTTGTTTCGAACTCACACTAAGCTCGAGTAGCTCACCCCCTCTTAGTGTTTCCTTTTCAGGTACTCTTTTGAATTCTAACGTTGGGCTCGGTATGCGGAGGTCTCGGACAGTCTCGGGAAAAAAATAGTAAACGTTATACGTTCAGTTTCTATTTTATCATTCAGAGTTTTGAAATGTAAGGTTTTATAATACCGTGGTACAGATTTCGAGTTAAGTTTTAAATCATTTTAATTCCGCTTATTATATACTAAACTTAACGTAATTTAGTTGTCCATATTTTAAATGATTAAATGTTTTGATACGATGTGATAACTTCTTTTTGTAAAAATTTACCTACGATCATTTTGGTGATCAATGTGACATCCGGGATTCGGTCTAAACTTCTAGGCCGGGTTTGGGGGTGTTACAAAAGTCATATTACACTTTTATCCATTATACATCCATTATTGAGGTCTTATATCACTTTCAAATCATTTCTAAAGTTTTATTACGAAGAAACTATGTTTAGACCTCATTCGAGGCCTTTTAGGGACACAAAAAACTCAATTTTTAAGCTCGGGGACATACATGTTTTACTGTAGCAATTTAGCTATTAACTTCAATGTCTCAAGACCAAAAGGTCCTAGTCTCGAGACTTGATGCAGGGGACCTCAAAATAGGTTCAAAAATACTTCAAAACATCCCTAAACAAAGTTACAATTTTCAAAGAACTTAATGAATCCCTTAATACATTACTCACAATCTATGCATAAAACTTATGTACATGCCATTCTTGAGTTCGTGAATTGTACAAAATCTTATCCTCATCTTACTTAGATATAATCCTAGTATTTGGAAAAACTAAAATTAACTCTCTCTTTCTGAAGTAAAATAAACTCCCATCAGGAAGAGTAGATATCATCTTCATTTTGCTTAACATCATCCAATTTCTTCCTCTTTTTTCATCAAATAACTACCAAATTACCACTGCCTAGGGTAAGTTAACAAATCATTATGCAAGGCCATTTCTTGATCTTTAATCGGCTGGATAACTTAGATTCCAACTTGAAGTTTGGAGATGACTTGATTGTACAAGTGGAAGCAATAAAAAACTCTACCATCCATTGATTGGACAATAATAGATATCTTACAAGACTAGCTATAGAGATCACTTAAAAAGTAGTTGTTGCAATCTCAATAGCATGTTCTTCTTCGCCTTCTTCAAGTTGATCCTCAAGGGCTAGAGAAGCATGTTGCCTTTAATACATTTTGGAAAGAACTTAAACGCAATATCAATTTTCTCAAGTTGTTCAATGGCTCAAAAAATTGGGAGATTCTTCTTCTAAAGGACTTGAAAAATCATGGATGGAAATGGGTGCCTATTTTGTGTGCTTAGGGATTTCCTAGTATGTACCTATTTCGTGTGCTTAGTGATTTCCTTATAAATGATATGGCTAATATCAAACCTGACCATCTCTACCACTTTCCGTATTAGTATAGTAGCTTTCTTGTTTATCACATCTCTCTGACTATTTGACAACCAATTCATTGTTACAGTTGCAAATAAGGCACCATATGCGGTGCTTAGAGATAAGGCATGTATTGCACCCTTCAAAGGTTAAGTTGGATGGATTTTTTTTGTAATGATTGCAATAGTGTTGTCTTCAGATTATTCAAATTCAACCATATTCAAACAGAAATAGTTGAACACTTTCCTGATCTGACTAGGACTGAATCATACCACACACCACTTAAAAAACTTTATGGTATAGCTAGATTTTTTCATCTTTGATACTATGCAGTATGTTAGCATAGAACTCGAGCACAACCTTTCTAACATGTGGATTAATAAAACTAACTGGCCCCGTAAGCCCATTATTCTCTAACAAAGTTTCTATACCATTCTAAGTAAACTAGCTTTATATATATTCAACTCTTTCATAAAACTTTTCTTAAGCAAGGAAAGATACCTATCAGAAAAAGCAGGAGTCAAGAAAGTATGGTATTGTTTCTCCAGGAGAGTGGCTTATTCTTCTCTGGCTTTCATTGTAGCTTTTGTGAGCATAGAGGAAATGCTAGCTTGTTTCATCCTTTTTTTTCCCTTTTTTGAGTTGTTATAGTAACATTTGGGCGTTTGGTTTTGGCCTTTCCCCTAAATGCCACTTTATCAGACAAATCAAATTAACTTTGTAACATCCCGGTTTAGGGCCTAGTCAGAATAGTGGTGCGAGACCACAAATCCGAGGGTTATAAATGATTTTTTGAGGTTTATGCCTTGTATGCATGCTAGTGTGAAAGTTTCATTAAGCAATTTTGTGAAATTGGGGTTGAATTGTCCAAAAGGACTAAATTGCAAAAGTTGCAAAATGTGTGTTTCTAGAAGCTATATGTGTGAAATAGCTTTAGATTATTAATTAGAGGTCCTTAAATAGCAATCTATCCAAATTCTAACTTTTGGACAAAAATGGGCATGGATGAGTTAAAATTTCAAGTTTATCAAAAAGGGCATTTTGGTCATTTAGTTATTAAATGATTAAATAGGTGAAAAGATGACAAAAATTCACTCATCTTCTCCCCCAAGCTGTCGAAAATTCCAATAGCCATTGTTAGGGCTCTTTCAATTTTTCAAGCTTGCTAGTAAATGCTCCTAAGCCCGATTTTTGATATTCTTCGTATTTTTGAAGTACTAGTAGCATGAGTAAGCTATTTTTAGCTATTTGGTGAGCTATTATCGATGTTCAAAAATGTACATATGTATGACATGCATGTATTTTGATGTTTTATGGAAGAATATGAAAGCTTGATGTAGTAGAAACATCTTTTGCTAAGTGATTTTCCATGAAAATGCATGTAGGGACTTGATTGTGAAAATCTTAAGTTTGGTCATACATGTGTGTTTTAGTGAGAATTGATGATAGCTTTAGTTGAATAAGTGGTTCGGCTAAGCATGAAAGACTAGAAAGTTGAATAAAAATCACTTTACGAGTCTTTGGGACTAAAGTGTAAATATGAGAAAGTTTAGGGGCAAAATAGTAATTTTGCTAAAGTATGAGATGTGGGTCAATTTAGTCAATGTATGTATTGAATAAGCTAATTTATTCATTATAGATCAAGATAGACGAAGCCCGGATCGAAACTGAGGCAAAAGCAAGATGGTGGACTAAATTGCATATTTCTATACTCTTGAGTATCGAGGTAAGTCTATGCATAAACAATGCATTCATACTTACAATTTGTTGATGATAGCTAGTGTGTAGCTTGTTCGAGATTGATTGAGAATCTATGTGGTCCAAGTAGAATGAATGTAGTAGAATTGTGAATGGATGTTTAATTGAGTAAGTAGACATGTGAATGTGTAGTGATAATGCTAGATGGTAGGCTAAGTGCGATACCATCCTAATGCATATTGACGATGAGCTGGCTATGTGCGATGCTATCGTGAGGTATATCGTTTAGTGGGCTAAGTGAGAAACCCATATGATTACCTTTGTGGTAGGCTAAGTGTGATACCACTTTATTAATCGATTGTGGTGTGCTAAGTGCGAAACCACCGAGACATTTCTTCGTGTGTGGGTTAAGCGTGTGGATTAGCCATGTGATTGCATTATTGAGTAAAAGTTTGTGTGGATGTATTATTAAGTTAATTAGCTGTGTGGATGAATTATTGAGAAATAATGATGTGTGGTATATTGTGTAAATGTGACATTGAATGTAGGGGTGCATTTCGATGGTTATGAGTATGTGACTCATGATGTGTTGGAAATGTGGTAAGGGATAGAAAGAGTAAGCATAGTTGTTCATTATTTTTGGTAGTATAATGCTAATTGTTGTTGAGCTTATACTATAATGCTTAATTGTTTATGTGTAAACTTACTAAGCTCAAAGCTTACTCTCTTTCTTTTCCCTTGTCTTATAGATTAAAAGCGTTGAATCGAGATATGAGGATCATCAGAAGACAGCCCACATAACAGCACACTTTGGTACATGAAACTTAATGTTTTGTATATGGCATGTATAGGGGCTAGACAAGTTAGTGAATTTTGTTGTAAATGGCTAATATGTGTTGGCCTTTAGATGGATAGCTTATTTTGTATAATGCCATGGTTGTTGGCTATTACATTATATGAAAGAAAGATGTAGTTTTCTATGTGAGATTGCACTTTAATTTGAGTTGATTACGATTGTGTTAGATGAGTATATGTTGTGCATGCTAGAGGGGTGAAAAGAACTTGGCACATAGCTTTGTTCTTGTCCATGTGGATAGACACACGAGCGTGTGTCTAGGCCATGTGTGACACACGGCCAGCCCACGGGCGTGTGACTCAACCGTGTGTCCCCTGCATGTTAGTATTTGAAATCAGAATAGACCACGGACTAGCCACACGGGCGTGTGTCTAGGGCATGTGGGATTAATCAGCATTGGCCACGGGCTAGCCACACGGGCGTGTGTCTAGACTCTAGGCCGTGTTAAAGTAGTCAGTGTGCACCACGGGTGGTAAGCACGGGCGTGTGCCTTGGCCGTGGGGCATTGGCAGAATGCTTGGTTTTTAGGCACGGTTTGGGGACATGGGCGTGTGTGTCCATGCACGGGCGTGTCTAATCTTGCACGAGCGTGTGAGACCTGTATAAAGAGAAAGATTTTAAGATTGGGAAAAGTTTCGATTTAGTCTCGAGAGCCCTCGTGTGTATGAGTGAGGCCTCGTAAGTCGAGAATGAGATTGTTGGGATGACTTCAGAGAGTAGTTACGACGAGCCTAAGTGGCGATCAAGTGGTTTGAGTTCAGTAACGCCTCAGGCCCGGTTCTGGCGTAGAACCCGAGTAAGGGGTGTTACATTTAGTGATATCAGAGCTATGGTTTAGCCGTTTCTAGGACTACCATAGCGGGTGTAAGAGTCTAGTTATACATGCCATAAGTGTACAATGATAGTGTGGTGGTTTCTGATGATTTTAAATCTTGTTTTATATAGTATATGGATTCCGATCCATCGACTGCTGATGAAGCAGCTAGTAATGCGCCGACTCCTGTGCAAGGAACCGCGCCCGTTGAGAGTGGACCCGAGGTTAGGGGTCAAGGGGAAGAGGCACGGGAAGCTTTTCTCCAGATGATGAGCAATTGGTACTCGGATTATGTTCGAGCAAACCCTAATGCTCAACCTCCTCCACCTCCTCCTCCTATACCTCAGCCAAATCCAGTGGCTCCTCATGGTCTAGATGTAGTGAGGATATCGAAGCCCCCGGTGGATAAGATTAGAAAGCACGGGGCTGAAGAGTTTAGAGCTAAGGTAGATGATGACCCAGAGAGGGCGGAGTTCTGGTTGGAGAACTCGATGAGGGTGTTTGATGAACTCTCATGTACGCCTGAAGAGAGTTTTAAGTGTGTCGTATCCTTGCTGAGAGATTTGGCATACCATTGGTGGAAGACGTTGACGCTAGTGGTCCCGAGGGAGTGGTTGACGTGGGACTTCTTTCTGGAAGAGTTCCGGAAGAAGTATATAAGCCAGAGGTTTACTGATCGAAAAAGGAAGGAATTCTTTGAGTTGAAACAAGGAAGAATGACAGTGGTGGAATATGAACGTGAGTTTGTTAGGCTTAGCAAATACGCTCAAGAATGTGTATCGACTGAGACCATCTTGTATAAGAGGTTCGAAGATGGGCTGAATGAGGACATCAAACTCCTAGTGGGCATTTGGGAGTTGAAAGAATTTGTGGTATTAGTTGAGAGGGCAAGTAAGGCCAAGAAAGTGAGTTCGTAAAAGAGGAGGGTTGTGTGAGTGAAGCCCGAGATGCTAGAAAGAGGTCGATGGGCAAGTCATACCAAGCCCAGTCAAAAGATCCAAAGAAGTGAATCCTCGACGCACAAAGACCCGGTGGGTTATTCGCATCGAGACTTGGGCAATACTCGCTCGGGTTCGAGAGTCCAAGCTCCCTCGATGGAAAGTGTGGGCAATACGAAGAGCAAACCAGAGTGTCCAAGTTGTGGTAGGTATCACACCGGAGAGTGTTGGGGAAATATTTGAAAATGTTATAAGTGTGGTTCCCCTGACCACTTTATCCGTAACTGTCCCGAGAGGGATGAAAAGGAAGAGAGGCAAGAGCTGAGACCTAGTGATGTGTCTACGAGGGGTAGACCACCAAAGAACCCAAGAAGTGGGGCTAGTGGTAGAGGTGCGCCCAGAGATTCTGCTTTGAGACCAGAGGGTCGAGAACCTGCGAGGACGTATGCTATTCGCGCTCACGAAGAAACATCCTCCCCTGATGTGATAACTGGTACTTTTTCTCTCTATGACACCTTTGTTATTGCTTTAATAGATCCAGGGTCTACTCATTCTTATATTTGCATGAGATTAGCATCTAGTTTGAGTATGACCATTGATTCTACGGACATAGTGGTTAAGGTGTCAAACCCGTTAGGAAAGCATGTGTTAGTGGACAAACTGTGTAAGAATTGTCCTTTATTGATTGAGAATCATTATTTTCTGGCAAACCTTATGTTGTTGTTGTTTGATGAGTTTGATTTAATCCTAGGCATGGATTGGTTGACTACCCATAATGTCTTACTGAACTGTGGTAGTAAGTTTATTGAATTGAAATGTGAGAGTGGAGATGTGGTTCGGGTTGAATCAGGTGGATCGGATAGTCTACCAGTGATGATTTATTCCCTAGTGGCTGAGAAATGTTTGAGAAAAGGATGTGAGTCCTATCTTGCTTTTGTGTTGAATACTCGAGAGATTGGAGTAGAGTTTGAAACAGTGCCAGTGGTATGTGAGTATCCAGATGTATTTCCGGAAGAGTTACCCGGATTACCTCCAGTGAGAGAGGTTGAGTTTGGAATTGAGTTGGTTCCGGGAATGGCACCTATTTCAATTGCTCCATATAGAATGACACCTATAGAGTTGAAAGAACTGAAGGTTAAGTTGCAAGAGTTGAGAGATAAGGGTTTTGCAAGACTGAGCTACTTGCTATGGGGTGCCCCGGTATTATTCGTGAAGAAGAAAGATGGGTCTATGAGGTTGTGTATAGACTATAGACAACTGAACAAGGTGACGGTGAAGAATAAGTATCCTTTACCAAGGATTGATGATGTTTTTGATCAACTAAAGGGAGCTACAGTGTTCTCCAAGATAGACTTGAGGTCTGGTTATTATCAGCTCAGAGTGAAAGAGCAAGATGTGTTGAAAACTGCATTTCGGACAAGGTATGGCCATTATGAGTTTTTGGTTATGCCGTTTGGTTTGACAAATGCACCTGCAATTTTTATGGATCTGATGAACCGTGTTTTTAGACCGTATGTGGACAAGTTTGTAGTTGTCTTCATTGACGACATATTGATCTATTCTCGGGATGAGAACGATCATGAAGAGTGTAACACCCCTATCCCGAGACTATCACTGGATTAGGGTTAGGAGCGTTACCGAACAGATCAGAAAACATTTACAGAAATTCATACATTCATTCATCATTCTCAAGCATTGTGTCCCTTAATACGGTCATCAAAACCTTAAACATGCTTATAAAGCGGGTCGGGACTAAACCGAAACACATACAAAATTTCATGAAAATTTAAAACTTTTCTAAAATACAGGGGATACACGCCCGTGGGAGGAGACCGTGTTCCCTCCATGGCTGCTAGACACCCCCGTGTGTCCTTCCCGTGGTCGAAACTGACTTACCTTCCACGGCTACTAAGCACGCCCATGTACTCCAGCCGCACGTCCGTGTGCTCTGGCCACACGCCCATGCTCTCAGGCCGTGGTCGCTTCTGCCAAAATCCACACGGCTACAGGCACATCCGTGTTCCATGGCCGTGTGCTCTTAAGCTAGCTACTGACTTATGCCCCACGGCTAAATGACACACCCGTGTCAAGGCCATGTACTACTAGGCTAAATCCTGTTATTCTCCCATGGCCTCTAGGCACGCCCGTGTGCCATGACCGTGTGACATTATTGGCCATTTACAAGGCCAATATGCCACCTACTAGGGTCATACCCACAAGCAACCTTTACCATTACAATTCATGCATCTATGGCAACCAAAAACATACCAATTTGACCTTTCATTATCTTCATTCAATACCAATTCTAGCATGACAAAATCCAATACTAAAATTCATTTCATCACAAGCATAAGTCATTCATTTGCATACTCAAAACTTGGTCATTTCATATGTCATCTAACCATGCCAAAACACAATTCACATATCACATTCATTTGAGAAATTTACCAAAACATATCAAACCAACTCACATAGCTTAGCTCATATAACACACTTATACCAAGTACTAGCCTATACATGCCATATCTTGCTATATACATTTTCAAAGTGTACCAAAATAATTTTAGTAGTGTGATGACGATCCGTGACGGTCCCGAGCCTTCAGTAGCTTTAATGACCTATAAAACAGAGAAAACACACACATGGAGTAAGCTTTCCAAAAGCTTAGTAAATCATATACAAATAAACTTAAAATGTATAACATTTAAGCATATAGATCATTGGCACAATTCATAATCGTATTGTATTCACCATATGTTTATGTCAATCCATATTTTTGGCCATATTTGCCACATCCATCAATTCTAAAGTCTCATATACACAAAGCTCTTCCATACTTACTAACACATTTTATAATACTATTTCAATGTACATAATCTTCCTAGCAATATCACATCGGAACTTACCTTATATACACAATTAGTATATAAGCAACGTACCTGTATCGGATATTCATTCACTTAAATTATCAAAACTCGGATTTGCTATTCGTATCATAGATTTGCCTGTTGAACCGTAAGAAATCTAATAGGATACTCAGAAAGCTTGGAATGGTCGTACAATGCCAACGTCCCAGACGAGGTCTTACATGTAATCGAATATCGACGCCACTGTCCCAGACAGGGTCTTACACGAATAATTACGATGCCAATGTCCCAGACATGGTCTTACACGTACAGATCATATCGATGCCAACGTCCCAGACGTGGTCTTACACGTAATACTCATGTCGATGCCTACATCCCAGACGAGGTCTTACACGAAATCTCAAATCAATGCCAACGTCCCAGACGTGGTCTTACATGATATAACAGAACAGAAACCTATGTCATGACATAGCTAATCCTATCTATTCCTAGGTTCGTACGGGACTTCTCAAACTTAGTCACTATATCGAACTTATCTCGGAATTCATATGCATAACCTCTCATAAACATCCATTATCAACAATAGTCATATGAACAACTACAATTTCATACAAGTACGTTTATTTGCACAATGACTTACCTCGGATTCGATTTATCGAGAATGGAACGGCTACTCGATTACTTTCGCTTTCCCTCGATCTAAGTCTGTTTTCCTTAGTTCTTGATATAAACATATTCCGAATTAACTCTTTTATTCACTATTTCATTCAATTCAATCCAAAGACACACATTTAGGGTAATTTGCAAATTAGCCCTCATAATTGCATAATTTATCAATTTAGTCCATTTTTCACAAAACATCAAATTCACATAATTTGTTCACACCCATGCATAGTCGAATCTTCCTAGGGACTATATAAGTCCATATGTTTCATCAAATTCAAAAATTTGTCCTCTAAAATAATATTTTCACAACTTAGCCCTATTTAGCTAAATTCATCAAAAATTCAAGAACAAAGTATGTTCATCTAGCTCTAATCTTTCATTTAACACCATAAATCATCAAAAAGCTTGACATATCATCAATGGCATATCACACAAACATCATCAGTTCACAAAATGAATACATGGGTTTTGTAGCTCTCAAAGCAACGATTGCAAAAACATAGAAATTATCAAAAACCGACCTAAAACATACCTTGAATTAAACCAAAACTATGGTCGAACCCCTTGCTTATGTTTTTCTTTTCTTTCTTTGCTTATTCGGTGATAAAAATGATGATAGTGTATTGCTTTTGTTTTCATTATAATAATATATAACATATAACATAATAATTTTAATGAACTATTAAAGTAATTATAATAAACATATAATATATACATATCATCACTCATTGTCGTCCACTAACAATAATAATGGCTATATTAACACATAAGTCCTCGCAATTATAAAGCCACAACACATAGGCACTTTAGCAAATAGCAAACAACTTTCACATTTAATGCAATTTCATCCTTTTGTCAAATTAATCACACAGACAAACAATTAACTTACGAAACTTTACCACATGCTTAATCACATACTAATGGCACAGGAAATAATATTAAAATATTATTCGGACTCGGATTCGTGGTCCTAAAACCACTGTTCCGACTAGGGTATAAACTGAACTGTTACAATTCCCCCCTTAAGGATTTTCGTCCCCGAAAATCTTACCGTTAAACAGAGTCGGATATTGCTGTCTCATTGAATCTTCAGGCTCCTATGTTGCCTCTTCAATTCCGTGTCGATTCCATAATACTTTTATTAACGGAATTTTTTTATTTCTTAACTCTTTTACTTCACGAGCTAAGATACGGATCGGTTCCTCTTCGTATGACATATCAGATCGGATTTCAATCTCAGACGGAGTAATTACATGTGACGGATCGGATCGATATCTATGGAGCATCGAGACATGAAATACATTATGAATCTTTTCTAACTCAAACGGCAACTTTAATCTATAAGCAACAGGCCCGACACCTTCAATGATTTCATACGGTCCGATAAATCTCGGACTCAATTTGCCTTTATGTCCGAATCGAAGCACTTTCTTCCACGGAGACACTTTCAAAAATACTTTGTCACCGATTTCAAATTCTATATCTTTTCGTTTCAAATCTGCATAAGACTTCTGACGATCAGATACTGCTTTCAAACAATCTCGGATCAGTTTCACTTTCTGTTCTGAATCTTTTATCAAATCAACCCCGTGTAGCTTATTTTCACTAAGCTCGGTCCAATACAGAGGTGTACGACATTTACGTCCGTACAAAGCTTCATAAGGTGCCATTTTGATGCTTGACTGGAAACTGTTATTGTATGCAAATTCAATCAAAGGTAGATACTGTTCCCATGTACCATTAAACTCAAGTACATAGCATCTTAACATATCTTCGAGAATCCGAATGATCCGCTCAGATTGGCCATCTGTTTGCGGATGAAAAGCTGTACTAAAATGCAGTTTCGTGCCTAAAGCTTCTTGAAGTTTCTTCCAGAATCTCGATGTAAACCTCGGATCTCTATCTGACACAATGGATAGTGGCACTCCGTGCAATTTCACAATCTCAGAAATATAAAGCTCTGCTAATCTATCAAGTGAATAGTCAGATCTTACCGGAATAAAATGGGCAGATTTCGTCAATCGATCAACTACAACCCATATCGTATCTTTCTTTCTCAGAGTCTGAGGCAAACCAGAAACAAAATCCTTTGTCACTCTATCCCATTTCCACTCGAGAATCAGAATCGGTTGAAGTAACCTAGACGAAACTTGATGTTCAGCTTTCACTTGCTGACAGATTAAGCATTTCGAGACAAAGTCAGAAATGTCTCGTTTCATACCAGACCACCAATAGTGTTGCTTCAGATCATGGTACATCTTTGTACTTCCCAGATGAACAGATAAACAACTGTTATGTGCCTCACTCAAAATCAGCTGAATCAACTCTGGATTTCTTGGAACACAAATACGACCTCGGAATCTCAAACAATCATCAATAATTTGAAATTCAGATTCAGAGTTCGAATCACACTGAGCTCGTTTCGCTAGTAATTCATTATCAGATTTCTGAGCATCACATATCTGCTGTAAAAACAATGGTTTCACTTTTAACTCAGCTAACATAGAACTAACATCAGACAAATCTAACTGAGCATTCAAAGAACATAATGCAAATAATGATTTTCTACTCAACGCATCAGCAACCACATTTGTTTTACCCGGATGATAATCTATCACACGCTCATAATCTTTCAACAGCTCTAACTATCTTCTTTGACGCAAGTTCAAATCTTTCTGAGTCATTAGATATTTCAGACTTTTATGATCTGAAAACACGTGACATTTCTCGCCATACAGATAATAACGCCATATCTTTAGTGCAAACACAATTGCAGCTAGCTCAAGGTCGTGTGTCGGATAGTTCTTCTCATGAGGCTTCAATTGTCTCGAGGCATAAGCTACAACTTTGCCTTCCTGCATCAGAACACATCCCAGACCATTTAACGAAGCATCACTATAAATTACAAATTCTTTACCCGATTCTAATTGTACTAACAATGGAGCTTCTGTTAGCAGAGTTTTCAGCTGATCAAAACTTTTCTGACATCTATCCAACCATTCAAATATAACATTTTTTCTGAAGCAATCTAGTCAATGGAATAGCTATCGTCGAAAAGCCTTTTACAAATCTGCGGTAATAACCAGCTAGGCCCAGAAAGCTACGGACTTCAGACACGTTCCTCGGAGGTTTCCAATCAAAAATAGCGAGTAAATCTTGCTTGGATCAACTCGAATCCCGTGTCGACACGATGTGCCCCTAAAACTAACCTCTTGCAACGAGAATTCACATTTCTTTGAATTTCACATACAATTGCTTTTCTCTCAGAGTTTGCAACACAATCCTCAGATGTTCAGCATGCTCCGTTTCATCCCGTGAGTAAATCAAAATGTCGTCAATGAATACTACAACAAATTGATCTAGGTATGCGGTGCGAAAATTGCATTCATCAGATCCATAAAAATAGCAGGGGCATTGGTTGTCCAAATGGCATAACTAAAAACTCATAATGTCCATACCTCGTTCTGAAAGCAGTTTTCAGAATATCTGAATCTTTAACTCTCAACTAGTAGTATCCCGATCTCAGATCAATCTTGGAAAATACAGTACCTCCTTTTAACTGATCAAATAAATCATCAATTCTGGGAAACGGATATTTGTTCTTTATTGTCACCTTATTCAATTGTCGATAATCAATGCACATTCTCATCGTCCCATCTTTCTTTTTCACAAATAGAACCGGAGCACCCCAAGGCGAGAAACTCGGTCTATCGAACCCTCTATCAGTCAACTCTTGCAACTGTGACTTTAACTCTTTCAATTCTGTTGGTGCCATTCTATACGGAGCTATCGAAATAGGTGTCGTACCAGGCATCAATTCAATACCAAACTCAACTTCACGAATCGGAGGCAAACCAGGTAACTCGTCAGGGAACACATCAGAAAACTCACAGACAATAGGCATTGATTCAACTTTCTTTTCAGACATCTTCGAATCAATCACATAAGCAAAATATGCCTCATAACCCTTTTTCATATAACTCCGAGCTTTCAAAACAGATATCACGACAGACAATCCATTTAAATCATTAGACTCAACCCGTACAATTTCATTATTCAAATGTCTCAAATCAACTGTCTTTCTTTTACAATTTACAACCGCATCATGCAATGTCAACCAGTCCATACCCAGAATAATATCGAACTCATCGAATGGCAGAAGCATCAAATCAGCCGGAAAACAAATATCTCGAAACATTAACGGACAGTTCTTGCATACTTTGTTAAACAAAACACTTTTACCTAAGGGATTCGATACTTTAATAGCAAACTCAGTAGACTCTACAGGCAAAGTCTTACTGAATACTAAATTCATGCATATATACGAATGCGTAGAACCAGGGTCTATCAATGCAATCACCGAAGTATCATAAAGTGTAAAAGTACCAGTTATAACATTAGGTGACGAAGCTTCCTCACGAGCTCGGATAGCATACGCTCTAGCAGGCGCTCTAGCTTTAGATCTCACAACATTGTCTCTCGTAGTTCTCTGACTATCACCAACATTTCTTACATTCTTCGAAGATCTACCTCTCACAGGTGCATTATCAGATCTCGATTACGAAGCAGTCTACGGTTTGTGATTGGGGCAATCAAGGATAAAATGATCAAGTGATCCACATCCAAGCAAGCTCGTCATTTAATCTCTGACTTTCGGATGCCTTTTTCCCCAGTGTTTACATTCAGGTCTCTCAAATCGAACATTACCAACACTTGCCACTGAAGTTGCTGGAGCTTTGGAGTTCATTTGTGATCTATCTTGATTTCTATTTGAATATCCCATATTAACTCTCGAACGACTTTGATCATCTCTGAATCTTTTTAGAGCAGTCTGAAATGATTTACTCTAAAATCTCTTTCTCAAATCTCGAGCTTCAGACTCGACTTTCTTTTTATCTTTCCCAAGTGCCTCAGCTTTGCACGCTCGGTCAACGAGTACAACAAACTCTTTTATTTCTAAGATTCCGACTAGCAAACGAATGTCTTCATTAAGTCCATCTTCAAACCTTTTGCACATTATAGCTTCAAATGATACACATTCTCGAGCGTACTGACTTAGTCTCACGAACTCTGATTCATATTCTGAAACAGTCATTCGGCCTTGTTTTAGTTCCAGAAATTCCTTTCGTTTCTAACCTACAAATCTCTCACTGATATATTTCTTTCAGAACTCGCTCTGAAAGAAGTCCCATGTCACCCGTTCTATCGAAATAACAGAAATCAAAGTTTTCCACCATTGGTAAGCTGTATCTCGTAGTAATGATACAACACATTTTACGATTCTTCCAGAGTCAGAGACATTTCGTCGAATACCCGGATAGTATTCTCTAACCAAAACTCGGGCTTTTCAGCATCATCATCATTGGTAGCCCAGAACTCTTCGGCCCCATACTTGCAAATCTTGTCAACCGGAGGCTTATTCAACAGATTTATACCCATCATCGAGGCACTGGCGACGCCCGAGGGGAATAACCGGGGGCGGGGGGTTGTGGAACAGTCGGGTTATTCTTTACAAACTGAGTGAACCACTCACTCATCATCTGGAAGAAAGCTTGTTTAGCTTCTTCCCCTTGATCGTTAGTAGTCGGTCTCGAATCAGAGGGCGCTGTCCCTTGCACGGGAGTAGGCGCATTACTCTCTCAAATAAATCGACCACGGCTCTTTTCGGGATCTATTACTATACAGAAATCACATTTTATACGTCAGGATTCATCATACTATCACAATTCAGATATATGGCATGTATAGCTAGACTCTGACACGCTACGTTAGTCCGAGAATCGACTAAACTGTAGCTCTGATACCAACCAAGTGTAACACCCCTATCTCGAGACCATCGTCGAATTAGGGTTAGGAGCGTTTCCGAACAGATCGGAAAACATTTACAGAAATTCATACATTCATTCATCATTCTCAAGCATTGTGTCCCTTAATACGGTCATCGAGACCTTAAACATGCTTATAAAGCAGTTCGGGACTAAACCGAAACACATACAAAATTTCATGAAAATTTAAAACTTTTCTAAAATACAGGGGATACACGCCCGTGGGAGGAGACTGTGTTCCCTCCACGACTGCTAGACACCCCCGTGTGTCCTCCCCGTGGTCGAAACTGACTTACCTTCCACGGCTACTAAGCACGCCCATGTACTCCAGCCGCACATCCGTGTGCTCTGGCCACACGCCCATGCTCTCAGGCCGTGGTCGCTTCTGCCAAAATCCACACGGCTACAGGCACATCCGTGTGCCATGGCCGTGTGCTCTTAAGCTAGCTACTGACTTATGCCCCACGACTAAATGACACACCCATGTCAAGGCCGTGTACTACTAGGCTAAATCTTGTTATTCTCCCACGGTCCCTAGGCACGCCCGTGTGCCATGACCGTGTGACATTATAGGCCATTTACAAGGCCAATATGCCACCCACTAGGGTCATACCTACAAGCAACCTTTACCATTACAATTCATGCATCTATGGCAACCAAAAACATACCAATTTGACCTTTCATTATCTTCATTTAATACCAATTCCAACATGACAAAATCCAATACTAAAATTCATTTCATCACAAGCATAAGTCATTCATTTGCATACTCAAAACTTGGTCATTTCATATGTCATCTAACCATGCCAAAACACACTTCACATATCACATTCATTTGAGCAATTTACCAAAAACATATCAAACCAACTCACATAGCTTAGCTCATATAACACACTTATACCAAGTACTAGCCTATACATGCCATATCTTGCTATATACATTTTCAAAGTGTACCAAAATAAGTTTAGTAGTGTGATGACGATCCGTGACGGTCCCGAGCCTTCAGTAGCTTTAACGGCCTATAAAACAGAGAAAACACACACACGGAGTAAGCTTTCCAAAAGCTTAGTAAATCATATACAAATAAACTTAAAATGTATAACATTTAAGCATATAGATCATTGGCACAATTCATAATCGTATTGTATTCACCATATGTTTATGTCAATCCATATTTTTGGCCATATTTGCCACATCCATCAATTCTAAAGTCTCATATACACAAAGCTCTTCCATACTTACTAACACATTTCATAATACTATTTCAATGTACATAATATTCCTAGCAATATCACATCGGAACTTACCTTATATACACAATTAGTATATAAGCAACGTACCTTATCGGATATTCATGCACTTAAATTATCAAAACTCAGATTTGCTATTTGTATCATAGATTTGCCTGTTGAACCGTAAGGAATCTAATAGGATACTCAGAAAGCTCGGAATAGTCGTACAATGCCAACGTCCCAGACGAGGTCTTACATGTAATCAGATATCGATGCCACTGTCCCAGACAGGGTCTTACATGAATAATTATGATGCCAATGTCTCAGACATGGTCTTACACGTACAGATCATATCGATGCCAACGTCCCAGACGTGGTCTTACACGTAATACTCATGTCGATGCCTATGTCCCAGACGAGGTCTTATGCGAAATCTCAAATCAATGCCAACGTCCCAGACGTGGTCTTACATGATATAACAGAACAGAAACCTATGTCATAACATAGCTAATCCTATATATTCCTAGGTTCGTACGGGACTTCTCAAACTTAGTCACTATATCGAACTTATCTCGGAATTCATATGCATAACCTCTCATAAACATCCATTATCAAAAATAGTCATATGAAAAATTTTAATTTCATACAAGTACGTTTATTTGCACAATGACTTACCTCGGATTCGATTTATCGGGAATGGAACGGCTACTCGATTACTTTCGTTTTCCCTCGATCTAAGTCTGTTTTCCTTAGTTCTTAATCTAAACATATTCAGAATTAACTCTTTTATTCAAAATTTCATTCAATTCAATCCAAAGACACACATTTAGGGTAATTTGCAAATTAGCCCTCATAATTGCACAATTTATTAATTTAGTCCATTTTTCACAAAACATCAAATTCACATAATTTGTTCACACCCATGCATAGCCGAATCTTCCTAGGGACTATATAAGTCCATATGTTTCATCAAATTCACAAATTAGTCCTCCAAAATAATATTTTCACAATTTAGCCCTATTTAGCTAAATTCATCAAAAATTCAAGAACAAAGTATGTTCATCTAGCTTTAATCTTCAATTTAACACCATAAATCATCAAAAAGCTTGACATATCATCAATGGCATATCACACAAACATCATCAATTCACAAAATGAATACATGGGTTTTGTAGCTCTCAAAGCAATGATTGCAAAAACGTAGAAATTATTAAAAACCGACCGAAAACATACCTTGAATTAAACCAAAACTATGGCCGAACCCCTTGCCTATGTTTTTCTTTTCTTTCTTTGCTTATTCGGTGATAAAAATGATGATAGTGGATTACTTTTGTTTTCATTATAATAATATATAACATATAACATAATAATTTTAATGAACTATTAAAGTAATTATAATAAACATATAATATATACATATCATCACTCATTGTCGTCCACTAACAATAATAATGACTATATTACCACATAAGTCCTCGCAATTATAAAGCCACAACACATAGGCACTTTAGCAAATAGCAAACAACTTTCACATTTAATACAATTTCATCCTTTTGTCAAATTAATCACACAGACAAACAATTAACTTACGAAACTTTACCACATGCTTAATCACATACTAACGGCACAGAAAATAATATTAAAATATTATTCGGACTCGGATTCGTGGTCCCGAAACCACTGTTCCGACTAGGGTATAAACTGGACTGTTACAAAGAGCATTTGAGAATTGTCTTGCAAACTTTGAGAGATAAGCTGTTGTATGCTAAGTTTAGCAAGAGTGAGTTTTGGCTCCGAGAGGTCAGATTCCTAGGACACATGGTGTCAGGTGATGGTGTTAGAGTTGACCCGAGTAAGATATTGGCTGTTGTGGATTGGAAACCGCCGAGGAACGTGTCAAAAATCAAAAGTTTCTTGGGATTAGCGGGATATTACAGACGTTTCGTAAAGGGGTTCTCTGTGATTGCCACCCCAATGACGAAACTATTGTATAAAGATGTCAAGTTTGAATGGACTGAGACATGTCAACAGAGCTTCAAGAGACTGAAAATAATGTTGACTGAGGCACCGGTTTTGGTTCAACCAGAATCAGGGAAAGAGTTCGTGGTTTATAGTGATACGTCATTTAATGGTCTCGGTTGCATATTGATGCAAGAGGGTAAGGTAGTCGCTTACGCCTCGAGGCAGCTAAAGCCGCACGAGAAGAATTATTCGACTCATGATTTAGAGTTGGCTGCGATTGTTTTTGCATTAAAGATTTGGCGACATTACTTGTATGGTGAGAAGTGTCGAATCTTTACGGATCACAAGAGTTTAAAGTATTTGATGGATCAGAAGGATCTGAATCTGAGATAGAGATAGTGGCTTGAGTTGTTGAAAGACTACGAGTTAGTCATTGACTACCACTCGAGAAAAGCGAATGTGGTTGTGGATGCCCTGAGTAGGAAATCCTTGTATGCTCTAAGAGTTATGAGCACGAGTTTAGCATTGTCTGACGATTGTGCTATTTTGGCAGAGTTGAGAGCTAAGCCGTTATTTGTTCAACAGATATGTGAGGCTCAGAAAAATGATGATGAGATACAAGCTAAGATAGCTAAGTGCGGATCCGAAGTGATTACGATTTTCGAGTGGATTTGAATGGTTGTGCGATGTATCGTGACGTAATTTGTGTTCCTAAAGATGAGGAGTTGATTCGAAAGGTTTTGCATGAGGCCCACAAAGTGGATGTTTGTCAAGTACATCCGGCAAGACTGAAAATGTACAACGACTTGAAGAAGTTGTATTGGTGGACGGGTATGAAAAGAGATATTTTTGAGTTTGTGACAAAGTGTTTAATTTGTCAACAAGTGAAAGCCGAGCATCAAGTGCCTTGAGATTGCTTCACCCAGTAATGGTACCTGAATGGAAGTGGGATCGGATTACCATGGATTTTGTAATGGGGTTGCCGATGACTCGAAGAAAGAGAGATCTTTGTGTGGGTTGTTGTGGATAGATTGACAAAGTCGGCTCACTTTATTCCAAAGATGCGTGTTGATTATTCTTTGGATAAGTTAGATGAGTTGTATGTGGCAGAGATAGTGAGATTGCATGGTGTACCTGTGTCTATTATATCGGATAGAGATCCGAGGTTTACTTCAAGATTTTGGAAGAAGTTACAAGAGGCCATGGGTATGAG
The DNA here is from genome assembly GCA_025698515.1 of Gossypium sturtianum. Lineage (NCBI taxonomy): Eukaryota > Viridiplantae > Streptophyta > Magnoliopsida > Malvales > Malvaceae > Gossypium > Gossypium sturtianum. The sequence continues at coordinate 37,092,619 of CM046943.1, read as the reverse complement.
ATTGAATTTCAGCACTGCGTTCCATCCGCAAACCGATGGTCAGTCTGAAAGAGTGATTCAAGTTCTTGAAGATATGCTTCGATGTTGTGTGTTAGAATTCAAAGGTAGTTGGGAGAGATATCTACCTTTGGTCGAATTCGCCTACAACAATAGTTATCAATCGAGTATACAGATGGCACCGTATGAGGCTTTGTATGGTCGTAAGTGTCAGACTCCTTTTGTATTAGACCGAGCTTAGTGAGAAGCGGATCCATGGGGTCGATCTAGTGAAAGAAACCGAAGACAAGGTGAAAGTAATCCGTATGATCGAGAGAGTCGGACCGACCGGAAAAGTAAGTGACGCGGATTTGAAAAGAAAAGAAATTGAGTTTGAAATGGGTGACAAAGTGTTTTTGAAAGTTTCCCCGTGGAAGAAGATTATGAGATTTGGACGAAAAGGGAAATTGAGTCCAAGGTTCATAGGGCCGTATGAGATTACAGATAGAGTTGGACCTGTAGCATACCAATTGGCTTTGCCAGTAGAGTTGGAAAAGATTCATAATGTGTTCCATGTGTCGATGTTGCGACGGTATCGCTCTGATCCTTCACATGTGATTCCTTCGATGGAAATTGAGATAAGACCGGATATGTCTTATGAAGAGGAGCCGATTAAGATCTTGGCTCGAGAAGTGAAACAATTGAGAAATAAGAGCATAGCACTAGTGAAAGTGTTATGGCAAAAACATGGTTTGGAAGAGGCTACGTGGGAAACGAAAGAAGCTATGAGAGAGCAACATCCAAACCTCTTTACTGGAAAGATTTTCGGGGACGAAAATCTCTAAAGGGAGAGAGTTGTAACATCCCGGTTTAGGGCCTAGTCAGAATAGTGGTGCGAGACCACAAATTCGAGGGTTATAAATGAGTTTTTGAGGTTTATGCCTTGTATTCATGCTAGTGTGAAAGTTTCATGAAGCAATTTTGTGAAATTGGGGTTGAATTGTCCAAAAGGACTAAATTGCAAAAGTTGCAAAATGTGTGTTTCTAGAAGCTATATGTGTGAAATAGCTTTATATTATTAATTAGAGGTCCTTAAATAGCAATTTATCCAAATTCTAACTTTTGGACAAAAATGGGCATGGATGAGTTAAAATTTGAAGTTTATCAAAAAGGGCATTTTGGTTATTTAGTTATTAAATGATTAAATAGGTGAAAAGATGACAAAAATTCACTCATCTTCTCCCCCAAGCTGCCGAAAAATCCAATAGCCATTGTTAGGGCTCTTTCAATTTTTCAAGCTTGCTAGTAAGTGCTCCTAAGCCCGGTTTTTTATATTCTTCGTATTTTTAAAGTCCTAGTAGCATGAGTAAGCTATTTTTAGCTATTTGGTGAGCTATTATGGATATTCAAAAATGTACATATGTATGACATGCATGTATTTTGATGTTTTATGGAAGAATATGAAAGCTTGATGTAGTAGAAACATCTTTTGCTAAGTGATTTTCCATGAAAATGCATGTAGGGACTTGATTGTGAAAATCTTAAGTTTGGTCATACATGTGTGTTTTAGTGAGAATTGATGATAGCTTTAGTTGAATAAGTAGTTCAGCTAAGCATGAAAGACTAGAAAGTTGAATAAAAATCACTTTACGAGCCTTTGGGACTAAAGTGTAAATATGAGAAAGTTTAGGGGCAAAATAGTAATTTTGCTAAAGTATGAGATGTGGGTCAATTTAGTCAATGTACGTATTGAATAAGCTGATTTATTCATTATAGATCAAGAAAGATGAAGCCCGGATCGAAACCGAGGCAACAACAAGGTGGTGGACTAAATTGCATATTTCTATACTCTTGAGTATCGAGGTAAGTCTTTGCATAAACAATGCATTCATACTTACAATTTGTTGATGATAGCTAGTGTGTAGCTTGTTCGAGATTGATTGAGAACCTGTGGTCCAAGTAGAATGAATGTAGTAGAATTGTGAATGGATGTTTAATTGAGTAAGTAGACATGTGAATGTATAGTGATAATGCTAGATGGTAGGCTAAGTGTGATACCATCCTAATGCATATTGACGATGAGCTGGCTATGTGCGATGCTATCGTGAGGTATATCGTTTAGTGGGCTAAGTGAGAAACCCCTATGATTACATTTGTGGTAGGCTAAGTGCGATACCACCTTATTAATCGATTGTGGTGTACTAAGTGCGAAACCACCGAGACATTTGCTGTGTGGGATAACTGTGTGGATTAGCCATGTGATTGCATTATTGAGTAAAATAGATGAGTGGATGTATTATTAAGTTAATTAGCTGTGTGGATGAATTATTGAGAAATAATGATGTGTGGTATATTGTGTAAATGTGACATTGAATGCAGGGGTGCATTTCGATGGTTTTGAGTATGTGACTCATGATGTGTTGGAAATGTGGTAAGGGATAGAAAGAGTAAGCATAGTTGTTCATTATTTTTGGTAGTATAATGCTAATTATTGTTGAGCTTATACTATGATGCTTAATTGTTTATGTGTAAACTTACTAAGCTCAAAGCTTACTCTTTTTCTTTTCCCTTGTCTTATAGATTAAAAGTGTTGAATCGAGATACGAGGATCATCAGAAGACAGCCCACATATCAGCACACTTTGGTACATGAAACTTAATGTTTTGTATATGGCATGTATAGGGGCTAGACAAGTTAGTGAATTTTGTTGTAAATGGCTAAGATGTGTTGGCCTTTAGATGGATAGCTTATTTTGTATAATGCCATGGTTGTTGGCTATTACATTATATGAAAGAAAGATGTAGTTTTCTATGTGAGATTACACTTTAATTTGAGTTGATTATGATTGTGTTAGATGAGTATATGTTGTGTATGCTAGAGGGGTGAAAAGAACTTGGCACATAGCTTTGTTCTTGTCCATGTGGATAGACACACGGGCGTGTGTCTAGGCCATGTGTGACACACGGCCAGCCCACGGGCGTGTGACTCAGCCGTGTGTCCCCTGCATGTTAGTTTTTGAAATCAGAATAGACCACGGACTAGCCACACGGGCGTGTGTCTAGAGCGTGTGGGATTAATCAGCATTGGCCATGGGCTAGCCACACGGGCGTGTGTCTAGACTCTAGGCCGTGTTAAAGTAGTCAGTGTGCACCACGGGTGGTAAGCACGGGCGTGTACCTTGGCCATGGGGCATTGGCAGAATGCTGGGTTTTTAGGCACGGTTTGGGGACATGGGCGTGTGTGTCCATGCACGGGCGTGTCTAATCTTGCACGGGCGTATGACACCTGTATAAAGAGAAAGATTTTAAGATTGGAAAAAGTTCTGGTTTAGTCTCGAGAGCCCTCGTGTGTATGAGTGAGGCCTCGTAAGTCGAGAATGAGATTGTTGAGATGACTTCAGAGAGTAGTTATGATGAGCCTAAGTGGCGATCAAGTGGTTTGAGTTCGGTAACGCCTCGGGCCCGGTTTCGGCCTAGAACCCAGGTAAGGGGTGTTACAAACTTTCTTCCTCTACTCTCAATCTCTTAAAAGTTCTTAGTTGGATGGGAGCCTTCCCTTTATAAGTCTTTTTTTTTTTTTTTTGCAAAAGAAAGGCTTTCTAACTCCTTTACAATGATAGAGCGAGTTCTCTTTTGCTCTACTTTAGTAGTGCCTATGGTAGTGAGCATTATAGGTGTAACTACGGTAACTTGAACCTCATCCTTAGAGGTATTAGTTTCAACTTCATTCTTAAAGAGATTAATATTAAGGTTTCCAAGGGCAATCAAAGCTTGTAATAACTCTTCTATAGGTTTATATCACTTTAAACTCAACAATATTTGTTGTGAATTCAGATAAACCGATAGGGCTTTCAGAAGTGGTTAAATCAGTTTTGACAACAATATTCACAAGGTTTTCATCAATAATAGGAACAACATTACCTTAACTAGTAATGAATTCAATCAAGGCAACAATTTTATCACCTGACACAAGGACATGTTCAAGGATTTGTGAACCGTTCAACAATGTGTCGATCTCAACAACCACTTGTTGAACGTTTCTGAAGGTTGAATCTCTACAATAGCAACATACATGGCCTTTTATGAGGTTTCTCCCATTACCTCTATAGCAATTTCATGCATAAACTCCTCTGAATATGTAACATCCCAAAACTTTCGATCAAACATGTGTCACTATTCTGATAGCGGATATAGTAAATTTTCGAGAAAATTGGAAAATGATCCAATTCAATTCTTATTAAAATAAGGTGATTTTAAATATGGAAATTTATGAAAAGAATTTTTAAAAGTGAAAACATAAGGAAAAGACCAAATCACAAATTTTGAAAAGTCTAAGGACTAAAGTGAAAAATTAACCAAAATGGGAAAAGTGAATTATTTATGATGAATTGGCATAAGTATAAGTTGGAATATGTTGTGACGTGATGAAAATCGGTTTTGGGGCTAAAATGGAAAGATTGAAAGGTATAAGGACTAAATTATAAAATTTCCATTTTTGTCGAAAAATGGGTAAAAGTGTAATTTTCACTATTCATGGATTCATTTTAAAGGCTATATGTGAATTAGGATGTTTGTTTTGGATAAATGCTTGTTATTTTGAACAAAATGTACTTTGAGGTTAAAACTGGCAAGTGCACCGATCAAATCGTTCATAGTAAAAATAACACCAAAACTATATATATAAATTAATTCAGCAGTGTCCGCAAGTGCATAGGTTAAATTGTAATACAGTGTAGTTTACAACGAAACACTTAGAAGTATTATGAGGATCGTGCCCAATGGAGGATGGAATAAATCTATAAAAACCTTTTTACACTAATAAGTCCAATTATTATTAATTAAATCCTATATTACAACAAATCATAAAATAGATTAATGAGAGAATTTAAATAACTAAAATAAATAAAAAAGAAAAACAACAAATGACTAAAATCAATAAACCAATCAGGAAGATTAACTCTTTTCAAGGTTTGTAACTAACTTCGGATTAAAGTTTTAGGGTGGATTAGCTATCGATTAACCAATTATTACCTCCTAACCTCTAACTATTTAATCAATTGGTTGATACTCGTTTATCTCCCGACCTCACTTTCTCAACCAAGATAAATTACGACTTACTTGATTCGACTTATCTCCTGATCTCGTCTAACCTGTGATAACTTCCTAAGGTTGTCAAGCCTAGGGTTTAAGAACATGTAACCTATACCAACTAATCCTCTCGGGAAACCCTAACTCTTCCGTTAATCACATCCCCATCCACTCATTAATCTCCCCTAAATGATTTAGTCACTCATGTTATTCATAATCTCTAACTCAATTGAATAAATCATGTAAAGTACATGATTGAATCGGAAGAGAAACGAGATTAGAATAATCATGGATTTGATATAGAATGGAGAACGGAGTAGCAAATCGATTGATCAGAATAATAAAATATGTCGATTGCAAATAAGAAATAAACTGAATACTTTAATAATATAAAATAACTCTTGGATTGAAACTGATTCCAAGAGGAAAAACAAATAGTTCAGAAAAGCTGAAAGAAAACTAATCTAATCCTACACCTAAACTACTAGGGTTTTTTATTACGTCTAAGACAACTTAGTTACATCAAACCCCTAATGTCTCAAATTAGGTCTTTGGCACATCCTAGGTCTTCGTATAAATTTGATTGTGCGGATGAAAATAGCCTTGGCATCCTTAGGCATCACGTCAACCTATGTCGCGCCATAGGCCTTGCATAGCGTGACACGACGATAATTTTAACAAGAAATAAATATGCAGAGAAAAGAAAATGTACTTGAGCTAGTTTGATATAGTAAATTGAATACAAATATATTAACAAGATAATGTAAATAAACATATAATTCTAGAGTGATATACAATTGAGTCACAAATTCTAAAATGAGATGGGTTAGTTCAATAAATTACAAAGTAAACAAATAAAAGAATGTTAAGTATAGATTTCCATCAAAACAAATATACACGTATGTTCAAATGAATATAGGTGGTAAAAATATCAAAACTTGGCATAATTTCATCCACATAAGGTACTACCTAAGTCACATAGGACATTTCGGCTTGTAACGTTCTGCGACTTAGGTTGGTTAGGAATTCAAAGAATATGTTCGATGAAACGACTAAGCACAAAGTAGTTTGGCACATTTTATTGTCCACGATACTCCCCCGAGTATATATATAGCTCACCACCTTATATCCACTTCCCTCAGCTTCTTTATTTCTCCATTTACTAAGGTATCGTATAGTATTTATGAGTACAATCATCCGAACTCGTATTTTTTTCAAAAAAATGTGAGTGTACTTTTTTTTTCCAACTCACTTTGTTTTTATTTTTCATCAAGATTCTCTCGATTGGCATTTTTCCTTTTTTTTCTACAAGCTCAAAATTCCTATATTCACAACACCATACCATTCCTTAATCACTCAATTTTTTTCTTTTTTTGAAACCACCGAAATGTATCTACCTAACCCCTCAATATCAATGGCCAGACGTCTAAATTCGTGCAAGGACCAAGATATAAAGGATCAAATAGAATATACAATAGGCTTACGGTTTCATTTACGGTTCATCAAGGAAATGAATTAAGGCTCAAAATACGTACTAGGGAAAATATTCAAATGATAGCTTCTTGGCTCAGAAAATTGTCTACCAAACAATGCCTTAGGTTGTCCCTAGGTAATCCTATACATTGATTAAATCGGTCAAGTCTATTAATTTCTACAGCCTATAATTCAAGTAAACATGCATGCTATTTATACACTTATTTACCATGTGGTATACTTAACACCTTAAATCTATTCACAATGTAATAAATTGAACTAAGTAATCTAAAATTAAAAAATTTAGAATCAATTATTTATCAAACTAAATTTACAATTTATTCACAAAATCCTATTAACGTGCTCCTAACCAAGCACTTGTATTTCTACAAGCTCAAGCACATAAAAAATATGCAATAAAAATTTAAAAACTATTAAAAACAAATAAAATAACAGAAAAAGAATATTTTTAAAATTTTCCTAAGTCCCCCCCCCCACACTTTATTCGGCACATTGTCTCTAATGTGCAATAAAAATATAAAGGAAAGAGGTTACCCGATTGGTGTGATGCGTGTCGAAACCATTTTTATATTTTAGAAAACGGGGTCGACTTTAAAAAAACAAAAATGGAGTTGTCACCAATCCTTTTGCTTAGGTGTGATCGGATCACCTTTTAAAACATTTTATTTCAAAAACATTGATTTTAATCTACGAAATTTAGGAAAACGGGTTCGGGAGTCGGTTACATACGAGGAAGGATTAGCACCCTCATAATGCCCAAAATTGGTACCGGATTGATTAATTATTGTCCTAATATCGAAAATTCGAAAAATTTGAAAACATGATTTCTTTAAAAAAACTTGAACAATTTGAGTCAAAGTTTGAGATTTCTTTGTTCCGAAAGAATACAAACCTCACATCCAGCACGTTAGGACATGATATTTTAAACCCTCGTAACCAAAATCATCTCATGATTTACAAAATTTTATTAAAAGGATATTTAGTTATTTAGCCAAACGGAAAATCGAAACCCAGCACGTTAGGGCACTATTCCCCGAATTTCCAAATACAAAACATTGCCTTATTTTAAAAAAACCTTTAGATAAAATATAGTAATTTTGCAAAATGTATTTTATTTTAAACGATGATCCATGTGAAAATATCGCATTAATACATCATCAAACATAAATACCAAAAGCGATCATGATATACTAACATTTCAGATTAATATAGACAATAAAAGAAATAATAATATAAAATAACGACTAATAAAAATAACTACACTAAAGCAATCATAAATAAATGAAAGAGTGTGAACAAATAGAATATATAAAGCAATAACTGACAAAATAAAAAAAAAAACTACTAAATAAATATGAAAATTTTCTCATGCAAGATTAAACTTTTCATGCAATGACATATACCAAATAATAAATAAATATTGCAAAAAAAAACATAGTATATATATTTTGAGATAATAAATAAAATGCATTTTGAAATAAATAAAGATTCATAACTTTAAATAAAAACATATTTATAATAATCTAATACATATAAAACTACATATTTAAGAATAAGCAATATATTATACAAAATTATATGCAACATTAAGGATAAAATAATTTAAAAGTTATATGTAAAATATAATATAATAATGTATAATATATAAAATAAAAATATAATATAATAACTAATATATAAATTTTTAAAATAATATACAATATATATAATAATTAAAAATAAGAATAAAATGAAAATAAAAAGAATAAAAAAATCAAATGAGTAAGGATTAAATTAAAATAATAAAAAATTTAAGGTTAAAATGCAAAAGGATGATATTGGAACACGCCAAAATGCGAGGACCTATTGGGCAATTATGCCCCATCTCCTAAAGCAGCGCCGTTAGTTACACGACCTTTAAATAGCCCAAGAGGACTAAATTGAAATATGAACAAACATTTAGGGCCGAATTAAAAAATAAAAAAAATTAAATTAAACGAAATTAAAAATAATAAAATTGCGGAAGGACTAAAATGGCAATTAAACCTTTTAACAAAAACGCGCGGATCCTCTTCGGGTTTTCGGGTCAACGCGCGAATCTAAGGCCTTTAAACGACGTCGTTTTGGCCTTTAAAGGTAACCCCCAAAATGACGTCGTTCCAGTAGCCTATATAAGTCATTTTTAGACAAAAAAATCATTTGCCCCCAGTTTTTTAAAAAAAAACTCCGAAAATTCTCTCAAAAGCCCTCCTTTCCTCTGCCGGAGTCTGGTCATCGGACTCATGGACCACCGCCCCACGCGCCACACGCGTCACCGTAGTCGGCGGTCGGAGAGTCAGATCTCTCTGTTTCGAAGGTAGTTTTCTCGCCCTTTTTATTTTAGTGCTATTTTGTGTAAAATATGCATGAATCAAAAAAAAGAATATAAAATGACGCGAATAAAAAAAATAGGAAATCACCTCTGTAAAAGAAATCGTATATTGTATTCTCTGTATCTTTGTGAATATTTTTCTATTCTTTCTGTGTGTCTCAGATGTGTGTGTGTTCTGATTATTTTTGGTTTTTATAACCCAAAAAACTAAAAAGGAAATACATATTTTCCATTTTTATTGCTTTTTTCTTTCCTTTTTTGCAGGCGACAGAAGGGGAAACAGGCGACGGAGCACCATTTGCGATTGCATGCGCGCGAGCGAGGACAAAGTGTCGGGGGTCGCTATATGCGAGAGTTTTTCCCGAGAAAACCCTAGGTCTCCTAATTCGCTTAGCATTTGGGCCCTTTTGTTTTGCATTAGTTTAGGTGCAGGTGTACTTGGGCCACCTGGGTGTAATGGGTTTTGTAATTTGGGTTTGGGTAGTCCGCTTTGTCATTCGGGCCATGAGTGCACTTGGGCCTATGTAATCTAGACTTTAAAAATGGACATTTGGTATTTTATTTATTTTTTTGTTTTTATTCTGGTTTATTCTGAATGGAACGGGCCCGGTAAAAATGGGCCGATTACAGCTGCCCCTCTTTGCTCATTGTCGTGTAACGAGAATGGAGCAAAGACTATAAAAGGACCAATTTTGCCTGATTTTGCCGAGCCTTAACTTCTTGGTCCTCGTCCTCTTCAAATGGCTTCCAACTCCACTGCAACTTTAACGGTATTGGAACTTCATCTTGATTTCAATAAGTCTGATGGCTTCAATCTGCTTCACTACAACTTCAGGAAGGCAGTATCCGCTATCTTTTAATCTGCTCCACTGCAACTTCAGGGAGGTCGGACTAGTATCTTTGATCTGCTTCACTGCAACTTCAGGAACGCCAGACCTTTCTATTTTTTAGTCTGCTCCACTGCAAACTCAAGGAGACAAGACTGATGTTTTTTATTTGTTTCCTGCAACTTCAAGAACACCAAATCTACTATTTTCTGATCTGCTCCAATGAAAACTCAGGGATATAAGATCTGATGTCTTCGATCTGCTTCCTGCAACTTCAGGAATGCCAGATCTGTTGTCTTTTAGCTTGCTCTACCGCAAATTCAAAGAGCCAAGTCTAACGTCTTTGATCTTCTTACTGCAACTTCAGGAAGACAAGACCTGTCGTTTTCAATCTATTCCACTGCGACTTCAGGGAGACAAGACTGATGTTTTTGATCTGTTTCCTGCAACTTCAAGAATGCCAAATCTGCTATTTTCTGATATGCTCCACTGCAAACTCAGGGAGATAAGTTCTGATGTCTTCGATCTGCTTCCTGCAATTTCAGGAATGCCAGATCTACTGTCTTTTAGCTTGCTCTACCGCAAATTCAGAAAGCTAAAGCTAACGACTTCAATCTTCTTCCTGCAACTTCAGGAATGTAAGATCTGTTGTCTTCAGTCTACTCCGCTGCAACTTCAGGGAGACAAGGCTGAAAGTAATCATTTACCCTACTACATCGTCCTATGACCTGTAGAATAGGTATATGCTTATGCCAAATGATTAGGATGCTGTGACCGAAATGAATCAAATGCTCCTATTCAGCCATGCTATGATATGTAAATGCAAAAATGATATGAGTATGATTCCTATTCAATGTGTTATCACTCATTTATCCGTCAAGGTTTCATCTTCGTTCCCCTTGAAGTATCATTTTCTTGCTCAAATAATTTGCCCCTATAGAAATTTTAAGGCTCATTCCTCTTGAACCTTGGGACACGGGTCATATATCAACTTCAAACCAACCCCCCAGGACTCACAGCTTTTTTTCTGTCCGTCCTTATTGCAACTTAAGTATACAGGACTTGTTTCAACTTCGATTCATTCCACCACAATTTAGGGTTTTTGGATCTTTTCCCGTCAAAAAATTTTCTATCGTACCATTCTCCGAATGACCTGATGACATTGTGTATCTTCGTCACAACCACTTAATTAGACAAAGAATTCAGAGAAATAGTCTCCATCAAGACTCTTCTTTCTCAAATATCTCCAATCTATGTACATGGAAATTCTAAACAATTGTAATGTTTCGGTTTCTTGTTTTATCTAGAAATTTCCAAAGTAATATGTAGAACTTCTTTTGCGAAATTACTAGTTCATCAATCATTATTTCAAGGCAACATGCTTATGAATAATGTGTAACAAATAAATTGATTTCAAAGAGAGTTAAATGAATTATCAAAAATACAAAGGAAATTTACTGGGAACATATCTTTGAGAAAAAAAATCCAAAGATAGTAAAATAAATTGGACAAAGATCAAGTGCCCTAGATATCGCAGATTGGGCTCCTATATACAAACTTCATGAAGACTGCTCTGAGCTTAACATGTGTTTAGAAGACCCAAAGTACTTTTTTGATGCCCCAATATGCAACATACTTCATTTCTTGTTGATTCAAGTGTAGTAAGATCACTGCATGTCCATTCAAAATTTGAGCCGCCCTTTTCGGGTTTTCAACTCAAAACCCCTTTGGTCTCAAGGCGCCCTTTGCGGGTTTTCACCTTGGCCTCTTCTCCCTTTTAAGCAAAATACTTTTTGACTGAATCTGAGTTCACAGGATTAGGTAAGCTTTTTCCGTCCATTTCAGTCAGAATCAGTGCACCTCCAGAGAAAGCTTTCTTCACCACATATGGTCCTTCCCAATTCGGCATCCATTTTCCTCTGAAATCCTTTTGTATGGGAAGGACCTTTTCAGTACAAGGTCCCCCTCGTGAAACTCTTTTGGGCGGACTTTTTTATCATAGGCTCACATCATTCATTTTTGGTACATCTGACCGTGACGAATAGCCCTTAGCCTCTTTTCTTCAATTAAGTTCAACTGATCATATCGAGCCTGGATCCATTCAGCTTCGTCTAACTTTATTTCTGACAAAACTCGAAAAGAAGGTATTTCTACTTCAATAGGTAGAACTGCCTCCATCCCATAGACCAATGAAAAAGGAGTTGCCCCAGTAGAGGTTCTAACGGACGTCCAATAAGCATAGAGTGCAAATGGTAACTTCTCATGCCAATCCTTATAAGTCTCCGTCATTTTCCCTACTATCTTCTTAATATTTTTGTTGGCCGCTTCCACTACCCCATTCATTTTTGGATGATATGGAGACGAGTTGTGGTGTTTGATCCCGAATTGACTACAAATTTCTGCTATCGTACTGTTGTTCAAGTTCAGCGTATTGTCTGATATGATCCTCTCAGGCATCCCATATCGACAAATGACATCCTTCTTCAAGAACCGACTAACTGCTGATTTAGTAACGCTAGCGTAGGAAGTAGTCTCTACCCATTTCGTGAAGTAGTCAATTACCACAAAGATGAATTGATGCCCATTCGAAGCTTTCGGTGAGATCGGCCTAATGACATCCATGCCCCACATGGAAAAAGGCCATGGAGAAGTCATAACATGCAAAGGTGACGGTGGTACATGAATTTTTTCTCCATAGATCTGGCATTTATGACATCTTTTGGCATAGTTGATACAATCTCCTTCATGGTGGACCAATAATATCCAAATCTCATTATCTGCCTAGCCATTGTGAATCCATTAGCGTGTGTTCCACAAACGCCCTCATGAACTTCCTCCAGAATTTTCCTAGCTTCAACAGCATCAACGCATCTCAATAATACTTGATTTTTCTCTTTTTGTACAGGATATCCCCATATAAAACATAGTCAGAGGCCAATCTTCTTAACGTCCTTTTATCATTCTCAGTTGCATGCTTCGGGTATTTACGATTTTTTACATATCGCAATATATCATGATACCAAAGGTGGTCATCTTTTTCCTCCTCTTCCAGGTTATAACAATGAGCTGAAACTTCGAAAATACTCATCTAAATAGGTCTCATGTCCTCTGGTCTGTTTACTTTGATCATAGAAGCCAGGGTTGCCAAAGCATCCGCCATCTGGTTTTCATCACGTGGGAGATAATTAAAAGTAATTTCATCAAACTTCTCAATCAATCCCAAAACTATTTTTCGGTAATCACTTAGTTTGGGATCTCTTGTCTCCCATTCTCCTTTAAGCTGGTAGATTACTAAGGCAGAATCTCCATAAACTTCTAGCACTCTGATTTTACGCTCTACAGCTGCTCGAATTCCCATGATGCATGCTTCATACTCTGCCATGTTGTTTGTGCAATCAAAATCCAATTTGCATGTGAATGGATAATGATCACCACTAGAGGATACCAAGATCGCCCTAATTCCATTTCCCACAGCATTAGATGCCCCATCAAAATTTAGCTTCCACGGACATTCTTTAGTAGTTGCCACATACATTAGCTCTTCATTGGGGAAGTCAAAGCTCAAAGGTTCATAAGTAGCCAGGAATTCTACTATTGTGCTCCCTTTTATAGCATTTTGGTTCACATAGACTATATCGAATTCAGATAGCAAAATCTGCCACCTTGCCATCCTTCCATTCAAAGCAGTTGACTCCATCATATATTTTAACGGATCAAGCTTCGAAATTAACCAGGTTGTATGATATAGCATGTACTGCCTCAATCTCTGAGTTGTCCATATCAAGGCACAACACAATTTTTCAATCAACAAATATCTCATTTCACATTCAGTGAACTTTTTACTGAGATAGTATATCGCCTTTTCTTTTCTTCCTGACTCATCATGTTGACCAAGCACACATCCCATGGAGTTATTGAATACTGACAAATACAGTATCAATGGTCTATCTGGATTAGGCGGAGATAGTACCGGTGCATTTGACAGATATTGCTTGACTTTGTCAAAAGCTCTCTGGCATTCCTCGTCCCATACACCTTGGTTGTGTTTCTTGAGAAGACATAATATGGGATCACATTTCTCAGTTAATTGTGAAATAAACCGAGCAATGTAATTTAATCTTCCAAGAAAGCCTCGGACTTCCTTTTGAGTGTGTGGTGGAGGCAATTTTTGTATTGCTTTGACCTTATTTGAGTCAACTTCGATTCCTCTCTCGCTGACCACAAAACCCAGTAATTTCCCTGACCGAGCTCCGAAAGTACACTTTACCGGGTTGAGCTTCAATTGAAATTTTCTCAACCTCAAAAACAATTTCTTTAAAACCTCAATGTGTTCCTTTTCTGTTCGAGACTTAGCGATCATATCATTAACATATACTTCAATCTCTTTGTGCATCATGTCATGGAACAAGGTTACCATGGCCCTTTGATATGTTGCTCCAGCATTCTTTAGTCCGAATGGCATTACCTTATAACAAAAGGTACCCCACAATGTTATGAAGGTAGTTTTCTCCATATCCTCAGGGTGCATCTTGATCTGATTGTATCCCGAAAAACAATCCATGAAAGAAAACAATGAGTATCCTGCCGTATTATCCACCAATGTGTCAATATACGGCAAAGGGAAATTGTCCTTTGGGCTGGCTTTATTTAAGTCCCTATAATCTACACACATCCGGACCTTTCCATCTTTCTTAGCGACAGGAACAATGTTGGCAACCCACTCTGAATATTTGACCACTTGTAGAAAACCAGCATCAAACTGTTTCTTGACTTCCTCCTTTGTTTTCAACACCACATTAGGCCTCATCCTCCGTAGCTTTTGTTGAACTAGCTTGCACTCTTCTCTTATGGGAAGGCAATGCACTACAATATCAGTACTTAGCCCAGGCATATCTTGATATGACCATACAAAGACGTCTTTGAATTCCCGTAGTAACTCAACAAGGTCTTGTTTCGTCTCTTCGGCTATGCGCGTTCCAATTTTCACCGCTTTTCCTTCCTCTAAGGCTATGCTCTCTACCTCCTCTTCATGAGGTAAAATTTGTTTCTCCTCTTGCTTTACCATTCTTAGCAGATCTGGAGAGAAGTCACAATCTCTGTCACCTTCAAAATCCTGAGATTCTTCTAAACACATGTCTTGCTCAAAATGGACCTTTGAATCTGTAATATTGTTGCTCGTGTCATTGATATCTAGGGACCTGTGGTAGGCACAAAAGAATATACAAAGAACAAATGAATTTGAGAACCACTATTTATATGGTATGAATGAGAATAAAAGAATTTGGAATGAAATTAAAAGATCAAAAGAATAAAAAATGAAAGAATATTTGCTCGAGTTAATTATCAAAGATGTATTTTATTGAAACAACAATGTCTGAACATGAGCCTATTTCACAAATGAAATCTTATTGTTTCTAGGCTTTAAAACAATAAGAATGTTCTGAACATTACTCTATGCAATCTCTAAATACTACAGGAAGTTCCTCTGCAGTCCAATTGTTCAAAACGCTTCCAGGTTCATAAGGGCGAATGCCCGACAGGTTTCTTTGTCCAATTCCCTCCTCGTGTATGGCATTGATATGAAGATTTTCTTTTTCCAATAATCCTCTCTCCGGGTGGATTATCCCTCCTGATACAAAGGTCTGGGATATGTAAGGTAATGTCATTGATTCCCACTCGACTTCTTCCCCATTCAGCTGTGCCCTTCTTCTCTCTTGCTTCTTCTCTATTTCCCTTTTCCTTTGTCTAGCATCTGGCTTGAAACCCAAGCCAAAGCGGTCTCTTTTCTCTTTCAGTGTTCGGACTTGAATCTCTCCTTGAAGATGTCTGCCCAATCCTCTTCCTGGTAGGGCTCCCTTCCCCACCATCATTTGTAAGCCCATCCTCGTGGTCTTGGATATCTTAGGCACCGGAACTTCATTCCCTTCCAAAATGAATGTTGCGTTTACGAATTCCAAGGATCGAAACGAACACTCAATGGCCTCTTCATTTGCCTCTACATATGGTGCGTCATTGGTAACAGTTGCTATGATGTCTTCTTTCGCGTTTACGGTAACTAGCCGACCTTCTGTCACCAGCTTCAATTTTTGGTACAGCGATGAGGGCACTACCCCCGCCGAATGAATCCAAGGCCTTTCCAACAAGCAATTGTAGGATGGCTTGATATCCATTACCAGAAAATCCTCTTCATATGTGTTTGGCCCAATCAGCAATGGTATATCAATTCTTCCCATCACTCTTCTTTCAGTGTCGTCAAATGCTCTCACTATGTTCTGGCATGTCTTCATGTGAGAACTGTCTATAGGCAATCTTTTCAGTGTAGACAATGGTAAGACATTCAAAGCCGATCCATTATCTATTAACACACTTGGCAGAGTGTATCCCTTGCAACGAGTAGTGATGTGCAAAGCCTTTGTCGATCCCATGCCCCCGGTGGAATTTTATCATCACTGAAGTAAATGAAATTGTCAGAACTTATATTACTAACCAATCGGTCAAGTTTATTGACAGATATATCCTTAGTAACATAAGTTTCGTTTAGCACTTTCATCAATGCCTCACAATGCACTTCTAAACTTAAAAGCAATGCCAGCACTGATATGCGATCCGGATGTTTACGCAGTTGTTCTACCACACTGTATTCACTATGTTTTAAGAAAATCAGAAATTCTTTAGTCTTTTCTTCTTTCACTGGTTCGTTGATAAGGGCCTCAGGTTCTTTCTCTCGTTGAACTGCCACAGTCTTTGACTTCACTGGTTCTGTTCTAACGTTTCCCAAATCGTAATGCCTTCCATTACGTGTGTAGGACCCTTCATTTTAAACCTCCTCAGAAGCGTCGACTGAGCTTTCCACTCCCGGTATTGTCACGTTACAATCGTAATTCCAAGGTACCATTTTGTTATCCTTGTAAGGAAAGGAAACAGGCTTCTGCATTACAACTTTTAGCGCCACTTGTGTTCGGCCTTCCATGTTTCTTGGTCGGGAGATAATGATCCTCGGATAATTGACTTTTTGCTTAGTCAATTCTCCTTCGGTTGCATGTATGTTTCCTCCCTCTAAGCCTTCTTCATAAAACTCCAATTCCTTATTGTCCATAAGGCTTTGGACCAAGACCCTAAACTCAACGCATTCTTGGATCTCATGTCCTTCTGCTCTATGGAACTCACAGTAGTCCCTTATTTCTTCACATCCTTCCTCAGAATCGGATAATATCAGTCATCTTCTTACCATTTCCCTCCAGACCATTCCCAACAGGGTTTTTACCTCCGCAATATCCTCCTCAATCTTTCTCATAACATTTCTGCCAATCGCGTTTATTCCCTTATCCCCATGGTTAGGTAACGGGTTTTCTGCACTAGGTGTATCATCAAATTATACAATCCCTATCTTGATGAGCCTCTCGACTACCTTTTTGAAGGCAGTGCAGTTTTCTATTGAATGCCCCGATATTCCCGCATGGTAATCACAGTGAGCATTTGAGTCATACCATTTAGGATATGGGGAAATTTGCAATATGATTTTAGATAAAACGGGGACACCACATGCGCATCAAATAAACTTTGATATAGCTCCTTATACGTCATTGGGATTGGCGTAAATTGGAGCTTTTCGTAATTTTACTTTGCTTACCGATTCTTGTCCTGTCGACCCTTGTTGCCCAAATTGTAACTACCTTTGGTCAAGCATGGTGATTGCTTTCGAGTACCCTTGGTTGTATGTACTCGTATTATTCACCTCATTGTCCTTTTTCCTAGGAGCAGTCCTTTTAGTGGTTTCCCCCGCTTTAATCTTACCACCCCTTATGGCATTTTCAATCATTTCTCCTGCCATTACTATATCCGCAAAACTCTTGGTAGTACTTCCTATCATGTGGGTGATGAATGGAGCTTTCAGGGTGTTGATAAAAAGCATGGTGGTTTCCTTCTCTAGGAGAGGTGGTTGAACTTGCATGGCAACTTCCCTCCATCTTTGCGCGTATTGCCTGAATCTTTCATTTGACTTCTTTTCCATGTTTTGTAAGGTGATTCTTTCAGGCGTCATGTCCGTGACATGATTGTATTGCTTCATGAAGGCTTGGGTTAGGTCTCTCCAAGAGCTAATCCTAGCACGGCTGAGTTGATTGTAACACCTGGATGCTGCCCCAACTAAACTGTCTTGGAAACAATGAATCAAAAGTTGATCATTGCTCACGTAGCCAGTCATCCATCTATAGAACATAGTGATGTGGGCTTCAGGGCAGCTAGTCCCATTGTACTTCTCAAATTCTGGCATCTTAAATTTATGAGGAAGCGCCAAATCTGGAACCAAACTCAAGTCTTTTGCGTCAATACCATGGTGATGATCAGCATTTTCCAAAGCCTTGAACTTTTCCTCCAACCATCTACAGCGATCCTCTAACTGCCTCGACGATTCAGTTCTTGTCCCTTCCCTCTCTGCTATAACCAAATCAGGGATAACGAGATTAGCAGGGTTATCTCCTGGGTTAGATCCTAAGCCAACTTGGAAGTTCATGGGCAGTCTAGTATCAGCTTGCCCCTGTTGAGGCCTAATCGTGACAGATGGCCTTTGGGGATACTCTTCAGGCTGTGTTTGTGCATGTGGTGGGGTAAAACCCGGGGGAATGCCTTCGCTATCTTCCCCAGCAATAGCCATGGGACCTTTTCCTTTGTCCATCGCCCCGTTCAGCATCTGGGCCATTTGAGCCATCATGTTCCTTTGAGCTTCCAACATTTGGTCTCTCATTTCTTGTTGGAGCTTTGTCAATTGCTCTTGCATCTGGTCTTACATGTCTCTCTGGAATTGTTCGAGTCTTTGATCCATTTTCTTTGTCTTGGCACGTGTACCGTAATGGTGTTCAATTTTCAGATTTTCCTCCTCTCTCTCTCTCTGTATTATTTTCAACTAATTAGACTCTCTCTATAGACTTAAATGCATATGATGTGATGTAATACAAATGCATGAATGCAAAAAAAAAAGAAGGCATCGATTCAGATTAAACTTCATTCTAGAAAACTTTATTAGAAAACAAAATCCTTTACATAAAACGAACTACAAATATGCTTTCGCCCTAAGGCCCAAGGTCTTAACTTTCCTAAGCAATGAAGCTAGCTCTTGACTACGATCGGACTGTAGCTCATACTTCATGCTCAACGTATCAGCCTATACTGCCAAAGTCTGTAAATGATCAGCTACCTCTCGAATCTAAACTATGGCTTCACCCATGAGATAATCCCTATTTCTAATTTGATCATGAGAATGGTGAAGCTCTTCCTTCCAACGCCCTTCTCTTGTTTCAAGAAGCTCGATCCGAAGTTCACAACTGTGTAATGCTGATTCTAACTCTTCAATCTTACCCTTCATTTCCTCGATCTTGTTCAGACTTGATTTTAGCTCGATCTCAAAATTACGACTTCGATAGTGATGAAGAGACCGCCCAAGTTCAGCCACTCTAGCTTTTAATTCTCCTTTTTCATTTCGACTTTCTGCCAAACTCTTCTCTAAGGCCTCGTTTCGCGCTTGCATTTCTTGAAACTTCCTCTCCCAATGGTTAGCTTTGGCCTTTTCCTCTTGAATATCATGTTTCCATTGTTCCAAAGTCTTTCCCAATCCAGCGTTCTTCATCGTCAGACGTATCTTCTTATATTTTATCTTCAAACTATCTCGATCTTCCTCCATCTTCCTCTTTTCTTTTCTTAATTTTTCGGCCTCCAGTTTATGAACATTTGCATCTAATCTTAGGTTCATTTTTTCTTCTTCCAACTTCTCTATCCTCTTTCCGAGCTCTAAACTTTACCTCTCGAAGTCTTGCTTTATAATCTCTAATTCTGATGGGACCACTTCTAAATACTCCTTCATCGACCGAGCACCCTCCAAGCTTGGCCCGGGGATGTTATCATTGATCCTTTTGCTCGACCACTCCTTGTATTCCAGGGTTGTCATCGGTCCTCCAGTCAATAACTTCATATAGCGAGCCCGCTTCCAAGCCTCAGAAATCTCTCGAATCTTCTTCTTATAATTATCCCCCTTATATGAGAATTCACTTTGAGCTAACCCATACGTCGCCAGTATGAACTATCTTGCTTTATATTACCTTAGTACGAGTAACGGTGCATATCCAACAGCTCCCCAGATTCAAGGCAGAGGTACCCAATCAAAATTTCCACACCGATAAAGGACTTCATCGGGGACCATCCAAGGGGCTTTCCACTCAACATCTTCCTCTCGGAGGTTTTGAAGAATTTCCATCCACCTTTCCTCTGATATATCGTCCCTCCTTGTCGTAGTTGTGGCCTCCTTTAAAGGGGAATAACTTTCAAAGAACACTCGATAAGGAACCTTGTCAACCCTCCAAAAATGACTGTGAAACCAAACCAACAATAACTGTGCGCATCCAATGAATCTACCTTCACCAGCTCTCCGACATGCATTCAAAGATCTGAACGTCTCGGCTAAGATCGCAGGCACAGATGTGACCCTTTTGTTAAGTCGGTCGAATAAATCAGTAACTGCTTCATCTATATGTCTTAGAGCTTTAGGGAAAATTACCAAACCATAAATACATAAGGCAAAGACGTCGATCTTCTTATTTACATCTGGATGTGCTAGGATCAGGTCCCTCAATCTCACCCAAGGTATGCATTTACCCTCACCTTTCTCTTAGATTCTAGCTGCAACCCACTGTTCACTAATCCCCGTGATACTCATTAACTTCTTCGTAAAAGTTGGGACATTGGCAGCCCTAAAATAAGCTTTATCGACTTGGACCCTCGAACAGCGAAGCAAGGTTGTATATTCCTCCACCGTGGGCACTAAATCTACTTTCCCGAAAGTGAAACAGCTATAAGCAGAGTTCCACAACTGAGTCATAGCTCGGAATAGATGCTTATCTACCTTGATGTCGAGCAAGTAGGGTAGATCACCATAATTACGATAGAAGAGCTGCTTTGCCTCATCGTCCCACTAGGTCCATATTTCTTTCAACTCTCGAAACTCATTTTGCGTGATACTAATACGAGTAAAATCCCATAGTTCAGACACATACCCATCGGCTAAGCTATTCCCTTTCTCTAATTGCGTTTGCTCTGACCATGTGCGAATGGCTGCATTGTCTCTCACTTTATCAAAGAACTCATTCTCCATAACCAGCTTTCTAACTTAGAAACTGACTGTGAATCGATACCTCTCTAAAATATGAAATGACATGCACCAGAAAAATAAAGTACAACAAGTTAGTATTATGAAATAAAATATAAAGCAAATAAAATAACAAACACCTATTTGGGTAAATACTAAGGCTTGGCATAATTCTACTTAGGATGAGTCCTTATGTTTTCTACATGTGGTTTAGCTCTAAAGTTGAGTACCTGAACCAGCAGATTCCTCGATCATCACCCATTATAGGCTCATACGGACCGAGTTCGGTTCAGGGGAATACATTTCCCTATGGCCATGTGGAAGTGAAAACATCACGGAGACATAGGTACAGATGTATCCCGGAAGCAATCCGCTAGCCCATGCAGAGGTGAAAACCTCACTAAGGCATAGCTTCTCGCTCCCACTTAAAGGTACGACCACAACGGTCATGCAATGAAATGTAGAGATATTTTATAAAATAGAACCACATGCAATAAAAAGGATCATTGTTTTTCAAATCTGACTTTTTAAATTTGGACAAAAGGACAAGAAACAATCAATTTTACGGCTTGACTCTCCTATTGTTCCCCAGTGGAGTCGCCAAGCTGTCGAAACCATTTTTATATTTTAGAAAACGGGGTCGACTTTAAAAAAACAAAAATGGAGTCGCCACCAATCATTTTGCTTAGGTGTGATCGGATCACCTTTTAAAACATTTTATTTCAAAAACATTGATTTTAATCTACGAAATTTAGGAAAACAGGTTCGGGAGTCGGTTACATACAATGAAGGATTAGCACCCTCATAATGCCCAAAATTGGTACCGGATTGATTAATTATTTTCCTAATGTCGAAAATTCGAAAAAATTTGAAAACATGATTTCTTTAAAAAAACTTAAACAATTTGAGTTAAAATTTGAGATTTCTTTGTTCCGAAAGAATACAAACATCACATCCAGCACGTTAGGACATGATATTTTAAACCCTCGTAACCAAAATCATCTCATGATTTACAAAATTTTATTAAAAGGATATTTAGTTATTTAGCTAAACGGAAAATCGAAACCAAAGACGTTAGGGCACTATTCCCGAATTTCTAAATACAAAACATTGCCTTATTTTAAAAAACCTTTAGATAAAATATAGTAATTTTGCAAAATGTATTTTATTTTAAACGATGATCCATGTGAAAATATCGCATTAATACATCATCAAACATAAATACCAAAAGCGATCATGATATACTAACATTTCAGATTAATATAGATAATAAAAGAAATAATAATATAAAATAACGACTAATAAAAATAACTACACTAAAGCAATCATAAATAAATGAAAGAGTGTGAACAAATAGAATATATAAAGCAATAAATGACAAAATAAAAAAAAAACTACTAAATAAATATGAAAACTTCTCATGCAAAATTAAACTTTTCATGCAATGACATATACCAAATAATAAATAAATATTGTAAAAAAAAACATAGTATATATATTTTGAGATAATAAATAAAATGCATTTTGAAATAAATAAAGATTCATAACTTTAAATAAAAACATATTTATAATAATCTAATACATATAAAACTACATATTTAAGAATAAGCAATATATTATACAAAATTATATGCAACATTAAGGATAAAATAATTTAAAAGTTATATGTAAAATATAATATAATAATGTATAATATATAAAATAAAAATATAATGTAATAACTAATATATAAATTTTTAAAATAATATACAATATGTATATAATAATTAAAAATAAGAATAAAATGAAAATAAAAAGAATAAAAAAATCAAATGAGTAAGGATTTAATTAAAATAATAAAAAAATTTAAGGTTAAAATGCAAAAAGAATGATATTGGAACGCGCGCCAAAATGCAGGGACCTATTGGGCAATTATGCCCCATCTCCTAAACGGCGTCGTTCCGTTACCAGCCCATAAATAGCCCAAGAAATATGAACAAACATTTAGGGCCGAATTAAAAAATAAAAAAAAATAAATTAAACGAAATTAAAAATAATAAAATTGCGGAAAGACTAAAATGGCAATTAAACCTTTTAACAAAAACGCGCGGATCCTCTTCGAGTTTTCGGGTCAACGCGCGGATCTAAGGCCTTTAAACGATGTCGTTTTGGCCTTTAAGGGTAACCCCCAAAACGACGCCGTTCCAGTAGCCTATATAAGCCATTTTTAGACAAAAAAAAATCATTTGCCCCCAGTTTTTTAAAAAAAAAACTCCGAAAATTCTCTCAAAAGCCCTCCTCTCCTTTGCCAGAGTCTGGTCATCGGACTCATGGACCACCGCCCCACGCGCCACACGCGCCGCCGTAGTCGGCGGTCGGAGAGTCAGATCTCTCCGTTTCGAAGGTAGTTTTCCCGCCCTTTTTATTTTAGAGCTATTTTGTGTAAAATATGCATGAATCAAAAAAAAAATATAAAATGACGCGAATAAAAAAATAGGAAATCACCTCTGTAAAAGAAATCGTATATTGTATTCTCTGTATCTTTGTGAATATTTTTCTATTCTTTCTGTGTGTCTGTATTGTGTGTGTTACAGATTATTTTGGGGTTTTTATAACCCAAAAAATTAAAAAGGAAATACATATTTTCCATTTTTACTGCTTTTTTCTTTCCTTTTTTGTAGGCGACCAACGAGGAAACAGGCGACGGAGCACCATTTGCACGCTGATTGCGTGTAACGCCCCAAACCCGGCCCAAGCACCACGACCGGATCTGATATGTCACTAAGAAAATTTTGGAAGAACATGTCGTATTTTCAGAAAAATATTTTTTTCCTAAAGTTTATCTTCTTATTCGAGAGAAATTTAATAGTTGATAGTTTAAATAAAATATGCCTTTATAAATTAAAAACCCAAATTTAAATAGATACATTAGTTCAATAAGAATTTAAATAACTAAAAGTAATTAAAGCCCGAAATAAAACAAAACATAAACTAGTGGCCCACAGCCTTATTACAACGAGATTTAAAATCCATTAATTAAAAATATAAAGTATTAACTTGAGACTTTTTCTTTGGATCCAGATGGTCTTTTGCATGGCCACCTTGCGTTCCTCTCCGGCCGGTCCAAGCACTAGGTATCACCTGAAAGGTTAATTAATTGGGTGAGTCGCGAGACTCAGTGTGCAACCCTCATGCACCACTAGATTTTGGCCTTAGGCCCATAAAACAGATTAATAATTCCATTTATAAAAAAGAATAACAAATAATATGCAAGGCCCAACCCGTTTGCCTAGGTGTCCATCCGCTACACGCCCCCGTACCAGCCATTCACGCCATTGGGGATTTCTACAATCGACCCACACCGCTACACGCCAAGATGGAAGTCATGCTGCTCATCAACATATGATGGCCGAAGCCCTTATAACAGATCACGGCATTAGCCGCTACAACATATAACAGATCACGGTATAAACCGCTACACATAAAACGTATAACTTCCTCCTTTCATCAACCCAACCCATGCAGTCATAAAATCAATATGCTTTTATCATATAAAGTCAAACATTCACTGACCTGGTGATTTGCTTCACCCTTCTCGGGTTTCCAACATTAAACCGAGATATCGGTATTTATCACAACATATAAACTTATGAGCATACATTAATAATCAGATCTAGACGGTGGGGAAGTATTACACACCTGATATCGCGAAATCCAATATTCCTAGTCGATGTCCTTACTATCCGGATCTATTATCCTTAATGTAAAGCCTTGCTCAAAAGCCGAAAAATCACACGAAGATTTAGCCCTTCAATATTCGGCTAAGGTTAATAAAATCTCAATTTACACGTTAACTACTAATAGATCTCTTACCTAATTTTGTCGAATCCCGAAAGTCCTTAAGAAAATGTCACCTTCCTACCTTCGGCTTTTCCGCAAATCGGCACTACAGATCTCAGCAAGAAAGGATTCGACTTCAAACAAGAGAGTAAAATCGACAGGGCCTTAGAAAACTGATTCCGATTAGGAACTTGATAAAAGAGAATTGAAGAAATTGCAAAGGAGAAAAATCCCGAAACTTACTAGATTAAAGAGGAGTATTCAACTATGGTGCACCTTCAGGAAAATTAGCCTTGAAGATTCGGTTATAGGAGAAGGAAAATATGAACAAAAGAGAATTTGGCTTTTAGAGAAAATACTGATGAGAGGAGAAAATATCTAGGGAGTTTCGGTTTTGAAAAGAAATTAAAACAAATGGAAGAAGAGAATTTCGGCTAGGTGAGGAAGAAGAGAGAAAAAATTGAAAGAAAGGATGATCACTTGGCTTATATAGATTTTGGTAATACAATCCCCCTCCCGAGTTGGATTTTCACCAACTCACTCTTTGTCATCTGATAGCTTTTATCCCACCTATTATCTTAATCCCTTAGCTCCTCAAAAATAAATAGCCCTAATCTTTCTCTTCATTATCTTTCTATTATCAGTACTTTATCACTAAAATAAAAGAATTAAATCCCCTAAATTTTAGCAAGTGTGTCGTCCACCTAACTCTCCTGGGCTGCCGAATTTTTGACCCAATCTTTTGGGCTCCAAGCGGCCAAATTTGGCCCCTTCCCCAGTGCTTGTGACGCCACTTTAAGCTCCCTCTCTACTGTGCCCCTAGCTATTGGGCCACAAGCCCAATATATCAATTAAATTACCCAAAACACTATTTTTAAACCCTAAGGTGACTAATCCAAATATTTTAATCAAGGCCTCACTCAAATTCTTAAATTACAAATTAATCAAGTACCACATATAAATGCACAGGCCTATATTTAGGATATTACAGTTCTATCCCCTTAAAATAAATTTCATCCTCGAAATTTACCTGATCAAAAGAGATGGGGATATTTGTGTCGTGATAACATCCTCACGGCTCCCACGTTGCCACTTTTGTGCCGTGATTTCGCCATAGAACTTTGACCAAAGGAACGGACTTTCTTCTCAACACCTTTATATCTCGATCCAAAATTTGTATCTTTGGTTCCTCCTCAAAAGATAAATCCGCCTTACTTCAATTTCTTCCATGGCACTATGTGCGATGGATCGATCGATAACATCTCAAAGATCGAGACATGGAACACGTCATGTATCCGCTCCAACTCAAGGCAACTCCAAACGATAAGCCACGGCCCCACACGTTCTAACACCCTATAAGGCCCAATAAACCGAGGACTTAGCTTACCCTTTCGTCCAAACCTCATTACTTTCTTCCACGGCGATACCTTCAAGAAGACTTGGTCTCCTCATCGCAAGTTCCACCTCCTTCTTTAGATCCGCATAAGATTTCTCGCCGATCGGGACGCTTCCTTCAATCGAGCCAGTATCAACTTAACTTTTTCCTCCGCTCAAACTAGTTCGGGACCCAATACCGACGTTCACCCAACTCCGTCTAACAAGTTGGAGTACGACATCTTCTTCCATATAAGGCTTCATACGGCGCCATTTGAATACTAGCTTGATAGCTATTATTGTACGCGAATTCAGCCAAGGGTAAATACTCCTCCCAACTACCCCTAAAATCGATGATGCAACCCCTTAGCATATCCTCCAAGATCGAATTACCCCTCTCGATGACCATCGATGTGGGTGAAAAGCTGATCAAGTCTAACCTTGTTCCCATTGCCTGATGAAGAGCCTTCCAAAATTGTGACGTGAACCTAGGGTCCCTATCCGATATGATCGACATCGGTACACCATGTAATCTTACAACCTCCGCCACATACAACTTAGCCAACTTTTATAGAGAGTAGTCGACCTGAATCGGTATGAAGTGAGCAGACTTCGTCAGTCGATCCACAATTACCCAAATTGAATCTTTCTTGGTGGGTGTAAGGGGTAACCCACTAACAAAATCCATTGTGATTCTCTCCCATTTCCATTGGGGAATCTTTATCGGCTGCAACAATCCCGAAGGCAACTGGTGTTCAACTTTGACTTGCTGACACGTCAAACACTTCCCCACATATTCCGTAACTTCTTGCTTCAAACCCGACCACTAGAATTGGTCTCGCAAATCCTGATACATCTTCACTCCTCCAGGATGCATAGCATAGGGGCTACTATGCGATTCCCGAAGAATCATCTGCCTTAGCTCCTCATCTTTTGGCATACAAACCTTCCCACGGAAACACAAAACTCCATCATTGTTTAGACTATAGTCCTCTACTTCACCCTCCTGCACTTGTCGGATTCAAGTACTTAAGACATCATCCAAAAGTTGTTTCTCCTTGATTAGACTTGTCCACATAGGTCTTACTTGTAGCTCAGCCACCAAACTACCATCCTTATACAAACTAAGATGAGCGAACATCGCCCTTAGGTCTGCTATCACCTTCCTACTCAACGCATCTGCCACCACATTGGCCTTGCCGGGATGGTATTCAATCGACCAATCATAGTCCTTCAAGAGCTCGATCCACCTATGTTGTCGTAAATTTAACTCTTACGAGTAAGGAGATACTTCAACCTTTTATGGTCGGTGTAAATTACCGACTTCTCCGTCTGCATGTAATGTCTCCAAATCTTGAGCAAATACTACGCCGCCAATTCCGGATCATGCGTAGGGTAGTTCAACTCATGCGGTCTCAACTGCCGAGACGCAGCGTATGCCACAACTTTTCCATCTTGCATCAAAGACACACCCTAACCCTGTGTGTGACGCATCACAATAGACAGTAAATTCTTTTCCCGCCTCTGGTGAATTAACACAGTGCTTTAGTCTGAATTCTCTTGACCTCTCAAAGCTCTCCTGTTGTTTGTCAGTCCACACAAAAGATACTCCCTTCCTCAACAACTTAGTTAATGGTGCCGCTATTGAAGAGAACCCCTCAACGAACCTTCGATAATATCTCGCTAATCCTAAGAAACTTGAATTTCTCGCCGCCCACAGGACTGACGATTTCCAATTTAACACAGCTTCAATTTTTCGAGGGTCTACCCTAATCCCCTCTGCGGAAACCACATGCCCTAGAAAAGTCACCTCCTTCAGCCAGAACTCACACTTACTGAATTTTGCGTACAGCTGCTTTTCCCTCAGAATTTGTAATACCACTCGAAGTTGTGCATCATGCTCCTCCACAGACTTGGAATAAACCAATATATCGTCGATAAATACTACGACGAACCGATCAAGGTATGGCTGAAACACCCAGTTCATCATATCCATAAATGCTGCTGGCGCGTTCGTCAAACCGAACGGCATTACCAAAAACTCATAATGACCGTAGCGTGTTCGAAATGCCGTCTTATGAATGTCTCCTTCTTTCACCTTTAACTGATGATATCCCGACCTTAAATCAATCTTAGAAAAGACCGAAGCTCCTTTGAGCTGGTCGAACAAATTGTTGATTCTCGATAATGGGTACTTATTCTTAATCGTCAACTTATTCAGTTGACGATAGTCCACGCACATACGCATGGATCCGTCCTTCTTCTTCACGAATAGGACCGGCGCTCCCCACGGAGATACACTCGGTCGGATGAATCCTCGATCCAATAGCTCTTGAATCTGAGCTTTGAGCTCCACCAGCTCCTTCAGCGCCATTCGATAAGAGGCAATAGATACCGGAGCCGTACCCGGAAGTAATTCTATTCTGAACTCCACTTCGAGATCCGGGGGTAATCCTGGAAATTCCTCCGGAAAGACATTCGCGAAATCCTTGACGGTTCGAACCCCATCGACAGTCACCTCCTTAGCATCCAAAGCACTAATAAAATCCAAATAGGCGTTACATCCTTTCCGAATAATCTTAACAGCTTTCAAGGCCGACACTACGTTGGACAAATAGTTCCTTCTTTCTCCTAACACAACCACCTCACCGCCTTCCGGGGTACTTAACACCATGCGCTTAGACCCACAATCCAACTTAGCACGATGCTTTGACAACCAATCCATTCCTAGGATAAGATCAAACTCTCCAAATGGCAATTCCATTAAGTCTGCCAAAAACACTACCCCTTGAGTTTCTAAAGGTACATCCTTAAACAGCTTGTCTACTACCCTAGATTGTCCTGGGGATGACCACGATCATCTTCCTAGTAGTTGTTTCAGAATCTATACTTAAGGTCTCAGATATGGAACATGCAACATAGGAGTGGGTTGACCCAATATCAATCAAAGCAAGAAAAGGGCTGTCAGCTATAAGAAACGTACCGGTTATGACATCCGGTGCGTCACCATCCTCCTGTCGATGAACTGCATAAACTAGACCCGGCTGCCTTGCATCTATGTTACCTGCACCTCTACCAGGTGCTCCACGACTTCGACCAGCCCCATTTCCTCCTCTACCTGCACCACGACCCCTTGGTCCAGGCTGATCGCCTCTCCTCACCTGATCAGCACCTCGGCCCGCTGGCTGTACCCGATCCATCTGAGGACAGTCCTTAATCAGATGTTCTGTGGATCCACACCTAAAGCATCCACCTATTTTTATTCTGCACTCCCCATAATGCGTCCTCCCACATGTAGAACAAGCTTGATTTTGACTTGTCGGAGCACGAATTGGCCCATCAGCCCTAGGCTTCTTCTGAAAATTCCCCTATGCTCTTGATGGCCCAAAACTCCTCTTATTTTTACCCCGATCCTCATCCCTTTCTTGTCTCTCAACCCGTTTCACTTCCTCAACTATTTTAGCCTTATCGACCAAAACAGCAAAAACCCTCTCTCGTTGCGGTGCTATCGGAACCCTTAACTCATTTCTCAGCCCATTCTCGAACTGAACACAACGTTCATACTCCGTTGCTACCATTCCTCGAGCGTAACGGCTCAAGCGCGTAAACTTCGGCCTCATATTCACCATGACCTTACTTCCTGTACCAAGTTCAGAATGCCTTCCTTTGGGCATCTATATAGCTAGCCCCGACATACTTTCCTGGAATGACTCCTTAAAAATCCGATCAATCGGATCTGCAGCAGTTACCTTCTTTCACCGTGAGCCACCACTGGTAGGCCTCATCTCGGAGGAGAGACACGACCCCTTTCAACTTTTCATCTACCATTAAGTCTAAGTCATCCATTATGCGCTCAGTCGCTTCCATCCAATACTCAGCTATGTTAGGGGCTACACCAGAAACTCCCCTAAACACTTCTGCCCCATTGGCATTAAGCCGCTCCGGTACAGATTTCCAGGCTCCTGTGCCCATGCCTACTCCAGCAACCCTCTCTAAAACTCTCAACATCGCCTGAGATACAGCATCATCTCTGGGCGCCTCATCTCGAAATTCTCCTTCTACAGCCGGTAGTTCTGGCATCTCGTTTCCCGACCGTGGCGGACCCTCTCGGCTCGGGACGCGTGATCATTCTACTCCTACTACTGCGCCCACGCGGCGGACGTCCTCAACCCCTTGAACTCATTTCACCGATTGGCGTTTATCTGATTAAGAATTTTATGGATCATTAGTTTTCTTTCACTAGTTAATCCACTAACAGTCTTATGAATAATAGTTTTAAGAGTGGTTCTTTCGAGTTTATACACAATACAGTCTCAAGTTTATTCATTCAATCATCAACATTCATGAACTTGCGTTCATTACAGAAAAGTGTTGTTGTTGTTACTGTTGTTGTTTCCACTACCCAGGGGTATTTTCGTAATTTTTCAAAATAAGATCCTTGATTTTGTGAAGTAAGGGTTTCTTGGTAATTTTGCAATCCGGGGGTATTTTGGTAATTTTGAGATCCGGGGGTGTTTCGATAATTTTGAAATCTGGGGGTGTTTCGGTAATTTGGTAATCCAGGGGTATTTCGGTAATTTTGCAAAACAATGGTAGTTTGGTAATTTTTTTCAAACTAGGGTGGCTGGTCCCTTTCGGGTTTTAGTTATAAAGTTTAGCCCATCATCAAGCCCTCGTAACTAGGGTGAATAGTCACTACGCACCAGGTAGGATTCCAGTGAAGAGGAGGTGAGTCGCTAGGACTGCTTAAGTACCAAGCTCTCCCTGAATCCACTCCTAGGCATGCGTATGCCCATTGCCACACCCTAACTCAGCTAAGGTGAATAGTCACTACGCACCAGGTAGGATTCCAGCGAAGAGGAGGTGAGTCACTAGGATCGCTTAAATACTGTGCTCTTAGGATCCTTCCCAGACATGCGTATGACGGTTACCACACCCTAGTCTTGCGGCTCGTTAACGGGTTTGTTTAGTGAAATTAAGTTTTATGACATTTTAAGAAGTGGTTTGAACTAAGCCTAGAGTCCATCAAGTTCTAATTCTAACTAATCTCACGTCCCACTAGGCCCATTAAGCCCACATATACAAAGATCATACAATGGTTTGAGTACTTACCAGCGGACTTGGGTAGGAGACGCAGTGCCATGCCGAGCTAATGAGATCTGTTATTACCTAAAGATATCCATATTTCAAAAGCCCATTTTAGAAAACGTTTTGAGCCCAAAAACCCCAGAGCCGAGTTTTGAATTGGGCTCTGATACCAATTTGTAACGCCCCAAACCCGGCCCAAGCACCACGACCGGATCTGATATGTCACTAAGAAAATTTTGGAAGAACATGTCGTATTTTCAGAAAAATATTTTTTTCCTAAAGTTTATCTTCTTATTCGAGAGAAATTTAATAGTTGATAGTTTAAATAAAATATGCCTTTATAAATTAAAACCCAAATTTAAATAGATACATTAGTTCAATAAGAATTTAAATAACTAAAAGTAATTAAAGCCCCAAATAAAACAAAACATAAACTAGTGGCCCACAGCCTTATTACAACGAGATTTAAAATCCATTAATTAAAAATATAAAGTATTAACTTGAGACTTTTTGCTGGATCCAGATGGTCTTTTGCATGGCCACCTTGCGTTCCTCTCGGCCCGGTCCAAGCACTAGGTATCACCGAAAGGTTAATTAATTGGGTGAGTCGCGAGACTCGGTGTGCAACCCTCATGCACCACTAGATTTTGGCCTTAGGCCCATAAAATGATTAATAATTCCATTTATAAAAAGAATAACAAATAATATGCAAGGCCCAACCCGCTTGCCTAGGTGTCCATCTGCTACACGCCCGCATCACCATTCACGCCATTGGGGATTTCTACAATCGACCCACACCGCTACACGCCAAGATGGAAGTCATGCTCGCTCATCAACATATGATGGCCGAAGCCCTTATAATGAGATCACGGCATTAGCCGCTACAACATATAATGAGATCACGGTATAAACCGCTACACATAAAACGTATAACTTCCTCCTTTCATCAACCCAACCCATGCAGTCCCATAAAATCAATATGCTTTTATCATATAAAGTCAAACATTCATCGACTGGTGATTTGCTTCACCCTTCTCGGGTTTCCAACATTAAACCGAGATATCGGTATTTATCACAACATATAAACTTATGAGCATACATTAATAATCGATCTAGACGGTGGGAAGTATTACACACCGATATCGCTAAATCCAATATTCCTAGTCGATGTCCTTGCTATCCGGATCTATTATCCTTAATGTAAAGCCTTGCTCAAAAGCCGAAAAATCACACGAAGATTTAGCCCTTCAATATTCGGCCAAGGTTAATAAAATCTCAATTTACACGTTAACTACTAATAGATCTCTTACCTAATTTTGTCGAATCCCGAAAGTCCTTAAGAAAATGTCACCTTCCTACCTTCGGCTTTTCCGCAAATCGGTACTACAGATCTCAGCAAGAAAGGATTCGACTTCAAACAAGAGAGTAAAATTGACAGGGCCTTAGAAAACTGATTCGGATTAGGAACTTGATAAAAGAGAATTGAAGAAATTGCAAAGGAGAAAAATCCCGAAACTTACTAGATTAAAGAGGAGTATTCAACTATGGTGCACCTTCGGGAAAATTAGCCTTGAAGATTCGGTTATAGGAGAAGGAAAATATGAACAAAAGAGAATTCGGCTTTTAGAGAAAATACTGAGGAGAGGAGAAAATATCTAGGGAGTTTCGGTTTTGAAAAGAAATTAAAACAAATGGAAGAAGAGAATTTCGGCTAGGTGAGGAAGAAGAGAGAAAAAAAAATTGAAAGAAAGGATGATCACTTGGCTTATATAGATTTCGGTAATACAATCCCCCTCCCGAGTTGGATTTTCGGCCAACTCATTTGTCATCTGATAGCTTTTATCCCACCTATTATCTTAATCCCTTAGCTCCTCAAAAATAAATAGCCCTAATCTTTCTCTTCATTATCTTTCTATTATCAGCACTTTATCACTAAAATAAAAGAATTAAATCCCCTAAATTTTAGCAAGTGTGCCGTCCACCTAACTCTCCTGGGCTGTCGAATTTTTGACCCAATCTTTTGGGCTCCAAGCGGCCAAATTTGGCCCCTTCCCCAGTGCTTGTGACGCCACTTTAAGCTCCCCCTCTACTTTGCCCCTAGCTACTGGGCCACAAGCCCAATATATCAATTAAATTACCCAAAACACTATTTTTAAACCCTAAGGTGACTAATCCAAATATTTTAATCAAGGCCTCAGATCAACCTCAAATTCTTAAATTACAAATTAATCAAGTACCACATATAAATGCACAGGCCTATATTTAGGATATTACATTGCGACGCGAGGACAGGCTGGTGTCAGAGCTACTTGCGGCGTGAGGGTTTTCCCAAAAAACCCTAGGTCTCCTAATTCTGCTTAGCATTTGGGCCCTTTTGGGCTACATTAGTTTGGGTCTGGGTGTACTTGGGCCACCGGGTGTAATGGGTTTTGTAATTTGGGTTTGGGCAGTCTGTTTTGTCATTTGGGCCATGAGTGCACTTGGGCCTATGTAATCTGGACTTTAAAAATGGATATTTGGTATTTTATTTATTTTTTTGTTTTTATTCTGGTTTATTCTGAATGGAACGGGCCCGGGCAAAATGGGCCAATTACAATGCGTGCATCACAAAAATGGTGGGACTACTCCTCCTTTCAATTTTGGCTTGGTTTTGTACTTACTGCCTTCAAAAATTGTGGGGTTCCTACAAAGAAAAATTAAAAACACACAAATATTTATATGAAAAATACTAAATCCTAACTAATTAAAAACTAAAACAAAAATTAAAAATCATCCCAAATAAAAATAAAGCACAAAGTTCAAATAATTTTTTTTGACATGTTCAGAATTAGTCAGAATCAGTGTTCGACTCCTCCATCATCGGTGTCTTGCCCTGTTAGAAAATTTAGTTTTGAAAATGTAACACCCCAAACCCGGCCTAGACATTACGGTTTAATTGTGGAGGTTACATCGTTCATGAAAAAACTAATGCTTAATTTTGGTGAAAACCCATTTCCAGCTTAAAGAAAACCTATTATGAATAACTTATTGAAAATGTATCGATTTCCAAAAACCCTTGAGTATTTTGAGGAAAAACCATGCTTAATAGCGTTTACTAAAAACAGATCCAATTTACTTAAATCATTTATGAGGTGAAACATTCTAGTGGATTTTGACACAATTTGGCAGCGGAAACCTTTTAGCAACTTGGTCTTATTTACCCTTAGTTTATTGTTAGTCGTCCTATTTTAAACACCGATTAAAACCAAAGCTTTTGAAGAACCAAATACCGAAATAAATTTTTAAGTCCCAAAAAAAATTAAAATGTACCATAAGTCCGAAAAAGTCCATAAAAATATAAGTCCATAACATACTAAACCAAAAGCATGAAAAATGAGCTCCAGTGTCACCGTCCAATCCTAAGTCTGAGGAACACCTGAAATGAAACAAACAAACGCCTAGTGTGTGATTTGACCCATATATCGTGGTAAATATATATGTATCAAAGCATATCAAATTTCATATCGAAGCATATTTTATATCATATCATATCGGATTTCATATCATGTCGTAGCATATTTCATATCATATCTCATATCATATCACATAATATCTCTTATCATATCATATCATATTCTATCCCATCTGCTCCACACCATCTCCGTCCAACCAATCACACCAATTAGGACTACAAGAGTCCATCCATCCAATCATAGCAATATGTGGTGATATGCCACTCATAAATATGCAATTGAGCTACCAGACAGAAATTTGCAGTCTAGTCACCATAGTTGCTGTAAAAACTGCCATATAGCACGTCTTCCATCATGTCAAATCCCACCCCAAAACTTAGTCATAATATCATACATACATACATATATCATAACTCCTACAGCATGCATACACATATATTTTCTTTTAAGGAACATAGCATAGCATATAGTTTATTCACAACCAAACTTAATTAACATAATTCCTAAGCTTATCATTGAGTATATACGTACTAAAACTTACGGTTTTTTGAGCCTACATGATACCAACAGACCCAATTTTTGAGTCACTTATTCGGCCCCTAATTAGGCATTAAAATTGGCCCAAAAGGCCCATACGGCCCAAAAAGCTAGCCCGTATAGTCCACACGACCTACCAACACAGGTCGTCTACTCCACAAGGTCTGGCACATGGCCGTGTGGTGCTGGGCATTTTCAAAAACAGCCTCTGTTTCGCAATTTTCTTGGGTTTCGAGTGAGATTTCCAGTTAGTTTCACACACCTGACAACGAGATTGATCAACCACACGTTTGGAACTCAAGAAACCTACATTCGTTCCATAAATCACACCAATTAACCATCAAAAGATCCATCCTAGATATCATATAATTGTCAAAATTTTAGTCCCCAAAACCAAGACTGAGTTCTTACCACTCGAAGAACAGCGTCTGAAACATGACTTACTCCGCTAGAGGTACTCAATTTTTTCCTCCTTCGCCTAACAAAAACACAACAACATTTAAACTACTAAAAACACGAATTAATCATTAACATGACCCCTAAATTGATTAAGAAATTAAATGAAAGAAAACAACATAACAAAAAATAATTCAATTGAACTTACACCCTGATTAACACGATCAGAGACGATTGCCGAAACGAACACAAAAGAATATGCAATGGCAGTAAGAAAAACAAGAACAACGGAAGAAAAGAAAAGAAGACTTCAACCAAAAAAAAAAGAAAAGAAAGAAGAAAAGAGAGCAAAGGAAGAAAGAACAAAACAAAAGAAACGTGGGAGTAAGGGGGTGGACGGTTGGGAGTGGGAGAAAATTTAAGGATAGGTTGTTTTGATGATTTTTTTTAATTCCAAAATAACATAAAATTATCTGAAAATAGAATATTTTATCAAAATCCTTTCAGCTCTAATAGAATTTGAATATACAACTTTTATCCCATGGCAAGAAACAAAAAGAATTCCTATAATGCACACACAGAGACTCAAACCCAAAACCAAAGCGAACAACCCAAGGCACTTAACCAACATACCATAACAAATTACTTGATACACTTAAACAATCAAAATTTAATAAATTCAGGATGTTACAAAAAATGCAGTGAAAAAAAAATTAGGGAAAAACCAGAGTTTTAAAAAAAAAATTCCAAAACAAGAATTTGGTTGTGATATCAAAAGTAATAAACACTTAAGCAAAATTGTACATTTTCGATTCGTTTAGGATGAACGCTTCGACTGAGTATTCTTCTCCGCTATCCTCAAGCTCACATGTGTCGAGTGTGGGCTCACTTTGAATCAGAAAATTTTCCACAAAAATTACCGATGGGGTAATTTCGTAATTTCTCTAAAATTTTGGGCCAAGTTGTAAATAAGAAAAATATCTCTAGAAATTTTCTGAAATAATTTCTTCAGAGAATTTTCTCTCTACAACTTTCTCTTGAATTGAAGTGTGTGTCAAATAATGACCTAAGGCTCTCTTTATATAGGGAGAGTTTAGAGAGTTCAACTATAATTAAACTTAATCACTTTAATATTAAATTTAATCTAATATTTGATCAATATTATATTAATTTAATATTAAATCTTATTAAACTAATAGAATATTTATTTACAAGATAAACATTAAATTTAATTTAATTTTAAGATAATCACTTTAATATTAGGGATTCACCTTCGTATTGTTTAAAATTGGTGATTTCTCGCCTAAGTTGAATGGTTCGACTAATCGAGAAAATTTTACAAAGAAACTTTTCCACTAGATCGTTCCATGTTATAATGGAACCTGGTCCTAATGAGTCTAACCAATTGGTCGCATTGTCACACAATGAGAATGGTAATAACCGGAGACGCACGGCATCATCGGATACCCCATTATACTTGAAGGTATCGCAGAGTTGTAATAATCACTTCAAGTGTTGGTTCGGGTCTTCCACCATGTTCCACTTGAACTGCAACGTATCTTGGATCATCTGAATCGTGGTCGCCTTTATTTCAAAATTATCGGCATTAATCGTTGGCCTTTCTATGCTTCCTCGCACCACATCTAGTGTAGGTAGGGCGTACCCACACAACTTCCACTGATCTATTGGGATTTCTTCCTGGTTATTTCCACGTCGCTCTTGCCGATCTTCAAATAACGGGTTTTCCCACGGTAAATTAATTACCGCGGGTGGATCGGTGTTCATGAGTTGACGATTGCGCCTAATGATTTGCTTCGAATCTGGGTATGGTTCGATTTGAGTGCTGGAGCTTCAGGTCATAAACAACCTGAGAAGAAAATAAAAATAAATAAAAATTAAATAAAGTATCTATAGGTTTTAACTTTCATACTTATCTTATTAATTGTAAAAAATATTTTCAAGATCTATTTCTGAAACCTCCCCAGCAACGGTGCCAACAACTTGACTACCTATAAATGAGTTATCGTTTATAATAAAAATAACACCAAAAATATATATAAATTAATTTGGTGGTGTCCGCAAATGCAAGGGTCAAATTAAAATATAGTATAGTTTACAACGAAACACTTGGAAGTATTCCAAGGATCGTACCCAATGGAGGATGGAATAAATCTATAAAAACCTTTTTTTTACAATAATAATCTAAGTAGTGTTAATTAAATCTTATATTACGAAAAATCATAAAATAGATTAATGAGAGAATTTAAATAACTAAAATAAATAAACAAGAAAAATAAAAAATGACTAAAATCAATAAACCAATCAAGACGATAAACTTGTTTCAAGGTTTGTAATTAACTTTGGATTAGGGTTTTAGGGTGGATTAGCTATCGATTAACCAATTATTACCTCCTGGGCTCTAACTAATTAATCAATTGGTTGGTACTCGCTTATCTCCCAACCTTACTTTCTCAACCAGGATAAACTACGATTTACTTGGTTCGACTTATCTCCCGATCTCGTCTAACCTATGATAACTTCTTAGGGTTGTCAAGCTTAGGGTTTAAGAACACGTAATCTATACCAACTAATGCTCTCGGGAAACCCTAACTCCTCTGTTAATCACATCCCCATCCACTCGTTAATCTCCCCTAAGGAATTTAGCCACTCATGTTATTCATAATCTCTAACTCAATTGAATAAATCATATAAAGAACACGATTGAATCGGAAGAGAAACGAGATTAAAATAATCATGGATTTGATATCGAATAGAGAATGGAGTAGCAAATTGATTGATCGGAATAATGAAATATGTCGATTGCAAATAAGAAATAAACTGAATACTTTAATAATATAAAATAACTCTTGGATCGAAACCGATTCCAATAGGAAAAACAAATAGTTCAAAAAATCCTAAAGAAAACTAATATAATCCTACTCCTAAACTACTAGGGTTTTTTATTGCATCTAAGATGACTTATTTACATCAAACCCCTAATTTCTTATTTATAGGAGTGTTGGTAGCCCAAATTAGGTCTTCAGCATGTTCTAGGTCTTCATATAAAGTTAGTTGTGCGAACAAAAATAGCCTTGATATCCTTGGGCCTCACGTCGACCTATGTCGCACTATAGGCCTTGCATGGCGCGACACGACAACAATTTTATGCCTTCTTGGTTCTGTTTCATGCTTTGACAACTCGAGAACCTTGTGCATCACTCGTCTCTTGCTTCCACGTCTATTGGGCTTATAATTCATCATCTTACACACTTAATTTAACATATTAGAACTACCTAAGGTCCATGTCGGCTTAATAGGTCAAAATACTCTCAAAATGTGTTAAAAATAATTGTTTTTACTAATATTTAATTCTAACTACTAAATACCGAAAATATAATATTAAATACTAAAGTGCATAGAAAACAAGCATCTTTAAGTGCGTAGGCCACAAATGCATTTTGGTCATTTTCCAATAATTTAATTTCAGAAATAATAATGGGATGAGATATTGGACAATTGAAATAGATCTTTGGGCCATGAAATAAAGAAGTAGGCCACAAATGTTTTACACTGGGACTTTGGGTGTTGGACATGGGCTTTTTGGTCCACTTGGTGTATTTTAAAAGAAAAAAGAGATGATAAGAGACCCCCTTCCAGCCTCTTCTCTTGTCGTTGCCGCCCCACCCCTTCTTCCATGGTTTCTCTCTTCTCTTTTTCCTTTTCTTTACTTTTCTCTTCAATTTTTCTAAAAACGCAACAACAAAATTTTGAGATTTTGCTAAAATCTCGTAGGAAACAACCTCCATGCTAGTTTTCAATTATCATTCCTCAAATTTCAGCAAGGGTTTTTATAAGTTTTAGTAAGAGAAGTTGAAGCTAAAAAGAGAAAGCTTTAAGAAGGTAAGAAATTATGTTTTCTCCTTCTCTTGGCTTAGTATTTGTGAATTATGTCATGAGAAAACTATGAAAGCTTGATGATTAATATTTTTATCATATTTTAATTTATGAGAAAAATTGGAAATGATGGTAATAAAGTTTGCAAGCTTGGATGAAAGAAGATTCAAGGTCTTAGGAAGTTAATCTTTAATCTTTTTTTACAAACAAGAGGTAAGTACCCTTCTATTTTAATATGTCTAAGAAATTGATGTAATGGTATAATGATAATGGATATGTGTATAAAACTTGTCTTGAAAGTGGTTAAAGTAATAAGTTGGGATAATGGCTTGATTATGAAATGTTATATTAAGTAAGAAGGTGTTATGGTAAAATTTAGTTTCCATGAATTAATTTATCAGATGTGAATATGTATGAATTATGATTTTAATAAGAATAATTGTATTAGTATGTTAATGATTAATATGTCAATATGGCCACCTTGTTCAATAAAGGAAATTGGCATGTGATAATAGATATATGATTTATTAATGAAAGCATAAATTAAAGATTGAATATTAAGAGTAAATGTGGAAATGTTGTTAAGAGCACCCAGTGCTTGAACATCTTGATAAATAAATATGCTAATTGATGTGGAAATTAAGAATGTGAGATAATAGATGAAAGCTTGAAAAGTACCAATGTTGAAATTTGGATACCGGCTCTATATCATTAACTATTATATATCTTAAATTGTATGGAAACCATACTATAATTTTGGTGAAATTATTTTGTGGAATGTCGTGGTAGATTTACTGATTAATGAGGATATAGTTGACATGACATAGGGGTCATTAGTGCGCGTATGTCAGGAGATGCGATTTCGACCGTGTTTAAAGCCTTAGGGCTTAGCACTTTTGTGTCTTATGTATCTGTTTCTTCATGTCTTCTGACGTAAGTGCTTTTAAGATGTTATTATTGATGTTTTTGGGTTGGGTTCCCTGCGTATCCAGTCTTATGTTAGTGAAACAAATTCAAATTCCATAATGAATTATTCTAAATTTGAATATAAGACTTTAAAAGAAAGTAAATGTGTTGCATGCTAACAGAAAAAGACCTAAAAGGTTTATAATAAAAATAAATAATTACTTAAGATAAGAATTTAATATATCATGATATTAAGTTCTGATTAATGGTAATACAATTATATTAATTGTTCTTAATCTTTGCTTTATTTTAGTCCATTGTACTTGAAAAACTTGGAGACATTAATTTTTGTATTTTCATTTTTGATAGTTTAGTTTGTTTTTGTTTTTGTTTTTCTATTTTTAGGTATTCACCTCACTTAAGGAGAATTTTTTCAAGATGGGACTAGTTAGGCAAGGATGGGCGACTTCAGTCTACATTCTGAACGCTTATTCAGGGAATTTTTCTTTACTTGGTACACTGAGGACAATGGTCAATTTAAGGCTTCGTTTGTTTCAACGTAAAAGCTTTTATAGAAAATATTTTCAGCCTTTTCCAATGTTTGTTTCATGTAAAATAGGATGGTCAACATAAAAGGTTTTCTAGTCAACATAAAATTACCCTTTTATTCTCGTAAAATGTCTTACCAATTTTTTTTTTCGTAAGACATTTTCTAAACTGATGAGGCTTTATTCATTGTAACACACCCATATCCGACATGAGCATCGGGTCAAAACACCGAGATGTTACATTCTCTACTACATTTTTCACTTATCAAATATTTTCTTATAAACTTTTATAACTTTTCAATTTAGTCTCTTTTTGTCATAAAAGTTCAATATTCACTAATTAATCAGATTAAATCAATTTTGTTTCTTGTTACGCTTTGATCACATTATTTATCTCAATATCTTATTTCACATATCAAATTTCTATATTTTCAGGAAATCTGTCAAACAACAAAAAAATATTTTATATATATTCATCCAAACACCAGAAAACATTAGTTTTTCCAAAAATCATTTTTCGGAAGCCGTTTTCAGTGAAACAAACGGAGCCTAAGTGTGGGATGAATAGAATTGCATGCATTTTTTAATTTTTTTGGAATATTTTTCTTATTATTTAAAAAAAAATGAATTTAGTTTGTATGAAATTTTGACTTGATTATGTAGTTGGAATATGTTTTGTTATATCCCTTTGGAGATCATGAGCTTATTTAGGGAACAGTTTTGAAACTTTTAAGTTGACTAAACATAGTATGTAGCTTTGATTTATGTTCTTGAGATGTTTGTTAGAATAATAGATTTTTCATATGATTTTTAGAGTTAAATCTTTTTTAAAATCTCACTATTTTTCATATGATTAATTTTAGGATTTTCAAAAGAATGATTTTTGTTTGAGTATGATTCTAAGGTATGACCTAAAAAAAAAATCTTTGAATTGATTAAACTTCATTAATAAAATTTTTTTTTTTTTTTTTTGAACTTAAGATAGAACTAAAATATATGAGCTTTATTGAATATAGTACGAAGTATGTGATTACTCCATTGCCTATTTTATGATTTTTTTTTAATGTAGAAGTTAAAGGCTCAACTAAGTAAACGAGGTAATGTGCTTAGCTATCATCTACCTTCATGCCAATAGGTTTAGTGTTTCTTAGTACATTCCACTATTATAACCATGAGTAAAGTCAAAGGTTGTTTAGATATGACCGATTGAGTAATTTGAGGTAGATGCTTTGAGTTTTCATCTACATTCACGTTCAAAGATAATCACTCTAAATTAACAATAATATAATTGTTATTCTCGAATAAAGGGAGGAAAGAATAATCAATTTTTATTCTCAATTCAAAGAAGTTAAGTTACCTTAAAAATATGTTCTAACTTGGTTGTTTCTGTTGATTATTTTGAATTTGGTTATGTCTTTCTAATTTCATAAATTATTGTTGATGTTATGTTTTATTTAGTTTACAGAATTTCAACTTTATTCATTGTAATTTGTTCATGAAATCTAGTTGTATATCATTATGTTTCCAACTATCGAAATTAAGTTAAATATTTTCGTAGGATGCATTAGTTAGGATCATTGTTTTTCTTGAAGGCAAGCAAATTTAAGTGCAGGGGTATGATGAGTCCTCATTTTATAAATATAATTATACTCTTTTCACTTGTATTTATGTAAATTTTTAAGTAAAATGTTGTATTTAGTTGCATAATTAGAATAGATTCCAAGCATTGCATCATATTTACATTTTAATTATTTTAAGCAATAAATATTTTAATAATTTTTTTTTTTTTTACTTGAATTAGGTCTAACTTGGCATGATGAGAAAGTTAGAATATGAGCAGAAGCAAGACGGGAACCGAAAAAAGGAGAAAACCCGCGAGTATGCGCGTTGGGCATGCAACACAAAAAGGCCATGTCATTGGTCGTCTTTTCACGCACAATTTCATTTCTTCGCGCCTGAGTCGAATTAAGCCCTAATTAGGTCAACATAATGTTATAAATAGTAATCTTTAAGTCTCAACTAAAAAGGTTGAAAAGAATCAACATTAGTTTATTTTTATTAAGTTTTTTTCTAGGTTTTCTTTTTAATTTTCTTTCAAAGTAAATGTAGCTGCATGCTCGCGTGAGTTGAAGTAATGCTTATATTGATATTTGAGTTACAATTATTCAATAAGATTTTTCTTTTCTCTTAATATATTTTCAATTTTTGTTTTTATGATTTTTTTTTATTTATTATTTTTGTTGTTTCATTGTTCATTATGAACTAACTACTCAAGCACTGGTCAAGTGAATCAGAAGCTAATGGGTTATTGATCAAAATAAGTTAGAGGTAAGTTTAGGTTAGTGGCAAGATTATTTGTTCAATTCGTTCTTCATAATTTGAGGAAGATTTAAACTTTGAGAGTGTTTGCTTAACCTTAGCAATCTAGTTGAATAGTTACCTAAACCTGCTAAGATATACACCAACTAACGATGCTCCCTATAATTTATACACCAAGTTAGGTAGTGAGACTTGATGAGAGCAATGGTTTAAGGCTTAGTTAATTCCTACACGATATACACTAACATAAGGTTCTCTAAACACCTATAAACCATACACCAACGCAGGTACCTATATTTTGATGTTCATCTCAACCATGAAGCTTAGACTTATCAATAATTGGATTGTATAGTAAACCAAAACATATGAATAATAAGCTAACCCATAATTACTAACTAATGAACCCTAAACCCTAACCTCAAAATTAAACAACATAAACTACAACTAATGAACCCAAAACATTTAATGTAATCTTCTTCATGGCAAAGTGTATGAGTCCACTTCACTAGCTTTTTCACTTCAAAATCTACGAAAAAAACAATGCAAGAACCAAGAAAATAACTAAAAATATTCTCTTCCTCTTCATTCCCCTCTCTAATGTTCTTGTCTTTCTTAAGAGCCCAAAGATTACAACTTTAGCACGAGGAACCATAGGAGGATCATACCAAGAAAAAATTAACATGAACAATTTTGAGTAATATTTTCTCGTGTCTTATTGATAGGAATGTTGGGGTATTTATACATGCGGTTACAGGTACTATTACATCTCATAGCAGGCCCACTACTTTGTCTTGATTCTATTACCTTCGATACTGACATTCGCTATCCCTAATACCGACATTCTCTGTGAACTCTAAGCTTGCTGGACACGTGTCCACAGAGCACACGGTCTTTTCTGTTCCTAGGACTGATATCCTGAGCGGGCTATGTACCTGTTGAACATATGTTTGGGTGGCCTGCGGGGTACGCAGTCTTTTCTATGCACTCCTTGGGTGCGTACGAGCTCTGGTCGTGGCCCTCCCTAAATTCCTGCGAGCTTGATCTGTGACCCATGCTCGTGGACCCCTTTAACAAGTCATGTCCGTGAGCTCTCCTTACGAGCTATGTATGTGAACCCGCCTCGCTATCCTCTTGTGATTTTCCCTCTACTTACTCTTCGAGTGGGATCTATTCGGGTCATGGATTAGAAACCTGGATCCTTTTCAGGGCTCGGGTCGTGGTTACTAATGTATAACAATCTAGTCTCCCCCTAAGTGGGCCTAAAGGGTGTTATAAAGTGACGCTCCTTAGGTCCACTTGTCAAACTTAAATGTATCTTTCGAGGTACGTTACGAGCTGTGATACACAACAATTGTTTTGCCATGTAGGCATGCTGGTATTGAGTGTGTATCTGACCGTTGAGATTCGAAGCATTTTTATCTATCCATCTTTGGGT
This sequence comes from Gossypium sturtianum, assembly GCA_025698515.1. Classification (NCBI taxonomy): domain Eukaryota; kingdom Viridiplantae; phylum Streptophyta; class Magnoliopsida; order Malvales; family Malvaceae; genus Gossypium; species Gossypium sturtianum. Next base: position 37,047,983 of record CM046943.1, on the reverse strand, counting down.
CGTCAATCTTTCTTGGTCATGTGAATCATCAAAGAGCGGGAAAGGAAATCCCTCTTTAAAAAGAGGACCTTCGATGCCCTAAATTTTCACACTCAACATTTTTAAGAATTTGTGACAAAGGCAATTCCAAAAAACACTTGCTCCTTGGTTTCTGTTTTTCTTTTCTTTCATCGATAGTATGGTGAGAATGAGAGGAACTGGTAACTGCCTCGTCTTAGTCCATCGGTCGTGGGCACGACCGTCTCCGATTCTGGTGACAGAGAAATCCTACGCTTACACCACTAAACAGGTAGAGTTGGAACGAGTCCTGGCAGTGTTGGGAATAAAACTCCCCAACTTTGCGTATGAGTTCTCCCTTCCGGAGGTGTCACATCAGCTACGTGAGACCACCGAAGATAGCTTCTTACTTCCGATGCATGCACTTGAGGATGGGTTTCATTTACCGCTGCATCATTTCTTCTACAGCCTTTTGGATGACTATAACATTACTCCTGGCCAAGTCTCGAGCTTTTCTTGGTTGCTTGCTATGGCGTACTTCCTTGACTGCTGTCAGCGCGACGAGGTACCTATGCTCGATATTTTCCAACATTTGTACTAGTTGAAGGGATGTGATTTGGAGAGTTCGTCGGGGTTCTACTATTTCTCCCCTCGCAAGAATGTGCAAAAAAAATTTCAGAACCACTGTTCCAACCTTTGCCTGAACCGAGGAAAGTACGTTCAGGTTCACAATTTGCTTGGTGAAGACTTTAGGTTCCCCATAAAGTGGTCCTCACCTAATAACCATATGTGCATGTTTTAATGAAGCCTCGCCACAGATAAAGCTATTGCCTAGTTTCAAAGGCTTCGTGCTGGTCGCTCGCTAATTATGCAGACTTTGATCACAGCGATGAATGTCTTCAGATATTGTTTGAAGGGTTTTAGCCCTAATGGATGGAGGCCTGGTGATAACCAAGAGGTCGTTGAGTCAGTCGGTGCATTGTCTGAATGTGCTACTTAGCCTCATGACTCCTTCGATCGGTTGGCTCAGATACTATTGAGTTATATGTCGGAGCCCTTTAACTTCTTCTATGACTTTGGCCAGATGAAGCTTCGTCTTCTTGTTCTTACTAAGTTTACACAATGGGGTTTTTGGGTCAAATACTAATTTGTTAACTTCTCCCACTGATCATAGGGTTATTACTGGTGCAGGAATCGATCAAGGCTCTGAGAAAACTTTAAGTAGGATTGATAGCATATCTCATAACTTTAACGAGGTCACTGATATTGATTCGTTGGTCAGTGGGGTGTTTAAGAAGCGCAAGACTACCGCAGAGCTGTGCGTATTGGCTCTACGAGTAAGGAAGAGGGGAATAGTGCACAGTAGGAGCATCGCAAAAAAATGGAGAACAAATCCTGTTGGGGTTGCTACTACTATTGCTAGAACCTCGAGTCCTAGCGGGGATTGAGGTATGGGGAGACCCGTCAGAGGGAGCTCGCGGACACTAAGGTGGATTTGGCGAGAGTTCGCGAGCAGTATCACAAGATGATGGAGGAAAATGAGGTTATCATTAAGCAAAATGAAGATCTCACAGAATGTTTGGCCATCGTTGAGACTAAAGTGGAGGGGTTAGAGCGTGAGGTGGCCGCTGAAAGGGAAAGCAAAGAGGCTTTGCAAGCTGAGCTAGATAGACTTACAGAGGAGCACGTAGCCGAAACGGATAGGATTATCTGGGAGTGCCAAGATCAAGTAGCTAACACAATTAAGGAGCAGCTTCGGGTCCTAGAGGATTTTAAGAAAAAGATAGCTGAGAATGTTTTGAACTCTATGTCAAATCTGAAGATGAATATATTGCTCCATGCCCAAGGCGTTGGTGGTCCCTTCAATGTTCATCAAATGGATCTCGATGCTCTCGAGGGGGTGAATATGAGTAAGCTCGCTTTGATGTGTTATGTCCCTCGGGCGCTGCATGGGACTCCTCTGTGTCTTCCTAGAAAAATTCTCCAGCTTTCTACTTAAAGGATGACTCAACTGAGTATAACACTTTGGTCCCTTCTACTGGAAACGCGACCTCCCTTGTTGTTGATGGTGACGTGGCCCCTGCTGCTGGTAATGACGATGTGGGTCAGAGAGCCGAAAGGGAAACTGATGTACTTTAGCTTTCTAATGTTCTGTACATCCTTCATTGAATGAATTGAAAATTTGTTTCTATTATTATAGTGTTGTTATCTTTCGTCTATTTTTTATATCCTTTACACGACTTTATTGTTATTGTAAAAATATTAGATAACTTTGCAAAATTCGTTAGTTGGGAACATTAATCCGTGAGCTATTTTATACTTAAGAAAAATCTTAAAAGATAATAAACTGAGGCTGTGAATCCGCAAGCTGTTTCATACTTAAGAAAATTTTGAAAGATAACATAGCTGAGATGTTACTCCGCGAGTTGTTTTATACTTAATAAAATTTGAAAGATAACACAAACGGGGATGTTACTCCACGAGTTGTTTTATACTTAATAAAATTTTGAAATATAAAACAGCTGAGATGTAACAGCCCGATTATGACCCTAATCAGAACGGTGGTTTCGGGACCACGAATCCGAGTTAGAAAAATATTTTAATACCTTATTTGATGTCTATGTTATGTGGTTGAGCATGTGTTAAAATATCGTAGGCTAATTTGTCTGTTTGGACGTTTAATTTTAGAAAAAGGACTTAATTGCAAAGGTGGTAAAAGTAGCCTTTATTTAAATTGAGTGATTAAATTAATTTGTCTTCTTTAATATGTGGACTTAAGTTGCAAATTTCTCATTTGATTTGTAAGTGGACGGCAACATGCATCCATTATGTATTTTAATATTAGTTATATGTGTGATATAATAATGATAATACATATAATATATTAAATAAGCATATTATAATAATAATAATAAAAGCGAGAAAAACAATTGCATGTTCATCTTTTCATCTATTTGGCCGGAACTAAAGAAATAAAAGAAGAGAAAAAGCTTTCAAGGGGTTTCGTCAATACTTAGGCTTAATTAGGTAAGTTTAAGCTTTGGATTTTTTATGATTTTTGCATTTTTGAGATTGTTGTTCACTCTACTTTCAAGCCCATGTATTGATTTTGTGTATTGGTCATGTATGTGAGATATACTTTTGATGATAAGTTGAGTTTTATGATGATTTTGTGTATTAAATGTAAGATTGGAGCTAGATGAACATCTTTTGTTTTGAGTTTTTTGGTGAATGTAGCTAATTAAGGATTAATTTGTGGAAATATTATCTTAAAGGGTTAAATTGAAAAATTTATGAAATATATGGACTTGTATAGTCCTTATGAAGATTCGGCCCTTAAGTTATTTATTCAAATTGTGTGTATTTTGTGTTTTATGCAAATAGGACTAAATTGTAAAAAAGTGTGAAATATTAGGGGCAAAATGGTAATTTTCCATTTATGTGTTTTTGGGCTAAATTGAATAAAAATATATTTGAATGAGCTTAATTTGAACATGTTTATATCAATAGCCAAAGAAAACGGACTTGGATCCGGGAAAAGCGAAATTAATCGAATAGTCGGTTTTCGTCGTTCGTCGATATTCGAGGTAAGTCTCTAAGCAAATAAACATCGTAAATTATTTACGTAACCTAGTATATGCTGAAATTTGGAAACATTGTAACTAGATTATGAAATAGCCGAATTTGGCTAAGTATAATAATTGATTTGGTTAAGTTATTTTAATGATATATGCTATTTGAATGTTCGTACAATGAGTCTGAAATGAGTAAAAGGTTCGATATATGAAATGATTTGTGTGAGACAACTTAAAGTATTACTATTCAGGCTTTGAGCCTAGCAAGCCTTGGGCTGGTGAACTTATCGGGCTTTATGCCTAGCAGGCTTATTGCCGGTGAATGAATATCAGACCTCGGGTCTAGCGTGCTTAGTGCGGTGTGTGATTCGAGCTTATGCCTAGCAGGTTTTATACCGGTGATCTATATTACGAGCTTATGCTTATGAAATGATTGAGTTATGGTGGCAATTGAACAAGCTAAAGCTTATTTAAATGAATTAGATTATATTCGACCATAAGGTATGTATTTATATAGGTATATGTTATATGTGATGTTTATTAAGTAAGTGAGTTGATAGATAATGTGTTTGTATATTCGGCTTTTTGGATATGTGGATAAATTGATATTGAGTTGATATTGTTTACTTGCAAACATGAGATTGTTAAATAGATGTATATGTATGTGTATATATATATACATTCGGCTATGTGAAAATTTTATGTATATACATTCGGTTATGTGGGATGTCATATATATATATATACATTCGATTATATGTGATTAAATTGTACATGGTACTTACTAATTTGGTTGTTTATGGAAACATATTGAACTATATGTAATTGGTAAGTTTGTATTTTTTTTTTAGTAAAATAGTGGTGTTTTGGATTTGATAAGTGATAATTAAAATGCTATGGAAGGATGGTGGTATTCGGCCATGATGGCTCAATTGTACTATGTAATTATATTAAAGTTATAAAATGATTGGTTTAAAATATTTGAATATTTGATTGAATGGTTATATTTGCTTAAGACTTACTAAGCTAAGTTAGCTTACTCTGTGTGATTGCTATTATGTTTTATAGATTTTGGTCAAGCTACGAGCTCAGGGGATCGTCAACGAAGTCATCCACACTATCAACTTATTTTGGTACTTTTAAAGCTTGGGTTTTGAACTTAAGGCATGTATAGGCTAGTTAATTGCTTAGATAATATTTTGATGATGTAAATATAAGCCATGCGAAAATGGCTTGGTTTAAATGTTAATGACCTAATGTCTAAATGATTTTATTCGTGTATGTGTATGTCCTGCTTGAATTTTGAATTCGGTGTTGATATGAGTTTATGTTAAGTGTTTATATATGAGTATATATACATATATATATGTTTGGCATGAAGTCTACGTTTATGACTTAAAATTTCTGCTTTTGGGAAGTTGACATATGTGTATTTGAATATGTTTGGGTTATGGATTGATGAAGACTTGCTATGAAGTGATTATTTGAAACATGAATAAATTGGAGATCATTTATATTGCAAATTGCATATTCGGTTAAAAGATGAAATCATAGGTTAGATAATTGGGAATGGCATATTCGGTTATAATTTACATGTGAGCATGTGTATTAAGTTCAATTTATGTGTTTCGGACAATGAGAAGGATATTTGGTATTTTGATTCGATTATGTTCTTACAAATGAATTGAGGTGTACTTTGTTTGGATGAATTTATTTGGTTTATTTGAATTCGGTTGAACAAGGCATCATGCAACCACATATATGTATGTTTAGATTTAGTAATTGTTATCTAGTTTTAGGAAGTAATTATGAACATGTGCATATTCGATTAATGTGGCTTAAATGACCAAATGAATAGTATCCATTGTTAGTTGTTGCAATTATTTATTTGTGAATTTAACTAAATGGGTATAAGATATGTATGAAATTGTTTAAGCATTTTTTTTTTAAAACGAAATTGTTCATAATGCTTTCGGTTGTGACTATGTGAGCACTAATTGTTTGTGGTGACTTGTGCTATGTTTGGTAATGCCTTGCAACCCCAATCCGGCGACGGATACGGGTTAAGGGTGTTACATGAGAGTTTTTAATTCTCACTAACTGTGTTGAAGGCTGCGGCTCTTCGCTTATGAGCCTTAATATGACAGCTGGGAGCTTTGCTCTCGCTAACTGTATTGGAGGCTGCGGCTCTTCATCTACGAGCATTACTATGACAATTGGGAGCTTTGCTCTCACTAACTTTGTTAAAGGCTATGGCTCTTCGCCTGCGAGCATTAATATGATAGCTGGGAGATTTGCTCCCGCTAACTGTGTTAGAGGCTACGACTCTTCGCGTGTGAACCTTAATATGACAGTTGGGAGCTTTACTCTCGCTAACTATGTTAGAGGCTATGGCTCTTCACCTACGTGCCTTAATATGACAACTGGGAGCTTTTCTCTCGCTAACTGTGTTGGATGCTGTGGCTTTTCTCCTACGAGCCTTAATATGATAGCTGGGAGCTTTGCTATCGCTAAATCTGTTAGAGACTGCGGCTCTTTACCTGCGAACCTTAATATGAAAGCTGGGAGCTTTGCTCTCATTAACTGTGTTAGAGGCTGCGGCTCTTCATCTGCATGCCTTAATATGATAGCTAGGAGCTTTGCTCTCACTAATTATGTTGGAGGCTACGACTCTTCGCTTGCGAGCCTTAGTATGACACGAATGTTATTTGAAAAAAATTTCATTCATTGGATAAGGAGTTATACATAGTATTTTTTTAGATGCCAGGTGTTCCAAGTTCGCAGTACAACTGTGCCCTCCATCCTTGCTAGTTTATATGCTCTATAACCTATTTTTCTATCACTTTGTATGGCCCTTCCCAATTTCGGGTCATTTTTCCTCGTTGGGAAATGAGTAGACTAGCCTCGGTATTTCTTAAAACAAGATTTCCCACTTGAAATTGTTTGTTTCTGACTTTGGAATTTTAATAGCAAGCTACCTGTTGGGCGCACACTACATTTCTGACTTCGGTTGTTTCTCTGAGTTCGTCAATCAGATTGAGCTTAAGCCTGAAAGCCTCTTGAGTAGCTTCCTTCTCGAAATGCTACGTTCTGTGCGACCTCAAACCAATTTTTGTAAGAATTGCCGCTTTTGCATTGTAGAAAAAAGAGAAAGTTGTTTCTCCTGTTGCAGTGTGGAGTGTTGTTCGTAGGGCTCATAAAGTTTTGTGCAATTCTTCCAACCAAGCGCCCTTAGCTTCTCCAACTTTTTTCTTGAGGGCTGTTAGAATTTTTTTTGTTCATCGCTTTTACTTGCCCATTGGTCTGTGGCATTTTTACTGAGCTTTGAGCTAGAGCTATTTGGAGGTCAATACAGAATTTTTTGAATTTTCCCTAAAACTGTGTGTCGTTGTCTATGATGATCGTGCGAGGTATCCCAAACCTACAGACAATTGATTTCCAAAGGAAAGACACTATCTGTTTTTCTGTAATGGTTGCCAAAGCTTCAGCTTCAATCCACTTGGTGAATCTACGACCACTATTATGATTTTTTTTATGTCGTGGCTAAAGGGAACGGACCAAGGGTATCAACCCCCCAAGTTGCAAATGGCCAAGGACTCGACATGACTTGAAGGGGCTCCATTGGTTGTCGTTGGACTTTGGCGTTTCTCTGGTAGGAATCGCACGTGCGAACTAACTTGTAACAACCCATTTTCAGTAGTGTCGAAAATAGTGGTTTCGAGACCACAACTTCGATGAGTGAGTAAATACTTTAACGTTTATTTAATGTCTATAAGGTTAATTTAAGATAACATTAAATTTTCGTTAAGAAATTTTGAAGTTTAAATGGTTAATTAAGTAAAAATGATTAAATCGTAAAAGTTACAAAAGTCGATGTTTATTAGCTAAAAGTATTAAATGGCTATGGAACATTAAACTAATGGACTTAATGGATAAATATACCATATCATTAGTTAGTGGGAGAGTATGGCATGGTTTTTGGTGTTATTTTGATAATTTAAAAGGGTTAATTTTGTAATTACGTAAATTAGAAATTAAGTAAAAGATGACAAATAGTATTTCATCATCTTCCTCCTTTCTTTTTCTTTTTTGAAACCATGAAAACCATAGCCAAGGGAAGAACTAGGTTCGGCCAAGCTCATTTCTATTGCATGGTATGTAGTTTTGTCCCGTTTTTAGTGATTTTTATGTTTTTGAGCTCATATTAGCTTAATCTTGCTAGCCCGGGGGTCAATTTGTAAAACTGTTAAATGTTTAGGGACTTTTCATGAATAAGTTTCTAGTGTTAGTGAATTTAATTGATGGATTATTAAGCTTGGTTGTTAAATAGACACATTTTGTTAAGTGGTTTTTAATGAATTTGAGCTAAAGGACTTATTTAAAAAAATGGTAAAATTCAATGATAATTTTATGAATAATTAAATATATGGGCTGTAAAGGACCTTAGAGAAAATCGGCTATCATGATATTTCATTAATTGTGGTTTAATGGTGAGTTTGAGATTTAGGGACTATTTTGCATAAAAGTTAAAATGCTAGGGGTAAATTCATAATTTTACATTAAGATGGATTATAAGTTAGAATCTATAAAGTTAAGCTATTGAATTATTTAACTAATTTAAATTATTATTTAGATCAAGAAAAGAATCAATTGGACTTGAATCAGGGAAAGCAGAAAATCTTGGATTAGCTGTCAATTTAGTTGTAACAACTAAAGTGATCAAGGTAAGTTCGTATAGAGATAAAAAAATTGTCATTTAATGTTTTGAATTGAGTTTACTTATTGTAATATATTAGATTTACTTTGACTCGACGATTATGATAATATTTCGGAATGTTGAAGGTTAATTAATCCCGTTTGAACCTTAAGAATTCTTAGGATACAAATGACATGTCATTAGGGATTTCATGTTTTGGGTGCTAGTCTTGAATGTCCTACCGATGGCTAAGGTCCTGCATTTGTTGCGGATTCTCCACAGCTCGTGTGAGCAGTATCGTATAGCTAACATTCCGACCCACAGATCGTGTGAGCATTATAGTAAAAGGAAAGGTTACAGTTATATGGAAAGGCACACTATGTGTGAGTATTCCTGAATACCCGATGTAATTCTAGGTAAGAAAAAGGAAATGAAAAGGCTTGTATGCAATATCATAGATATTTATGTTCATAAGATAAGAAAGTTAATATGTTCCATGGATGAAAAGATTATTGAATATTCATATGAGCAAGGTAAATTAATGCAATTCACTTTATGGTATTTGTCGTGTTTTATGATGTTATATGATTAAATCTTCTACTAATGGTGTGGATTATATTGAATAGGAATATCAAGTATTTGTATGAATTACTAAGCATGATTGAATGTTTAATGTGGTGAAATGGTAAGTTTAATTTTCTTTTTTACGAGCTTACTAAGCACGAGTTGCTTACATAGTTATTTTTCCTCTATTTTGTAGATTGTTGGAAGCTCGATTAGTTGGAAGCTTGTCGAAGTTCTATCACACTATCCAACAATCACTTTAGTAGCTTTTGATAATCTTGGCTATGGTTTTAAATGGCATGTATAGAACTTTTTATAATGGAAGTTTTTGAATAATCAACTTGGTATAAATATGCCTTTGGAGTATACATTTTGGTTGTTTAGACTTATAGTGCTTTGGCAAGTTTATGTCCTTTGGTTACTTTTAAGTACTTTGAAATATATGGTGTAGTTGGTTTGTTTATATGATAAAAGCCAAATGATTATGGTCAATTTGGTATGTTCATTTTGAAAGGTGAATGGATGGACAATTGTTGTTATTAGGTAGTTGAATTACCTATGTTTTGTGTTTGAGATGTGGCATGGTAACCTTGTTTTGATTGATGTTGTTTTGGTATAAATGAGATGTCTTTGAATGGAATATTGGTTAGGAGAACTAGGTTGATTGAATTGGTATATTTATATGTGTTTGAAATGTGTTTGGGTCCATTTAATGTATGCACAAATGATGTAGTTTGTTGGGCAAGGTTTGGTCTTAAAATGGCTTGTTTTAGGGTCTAATTATGGAGCACACGGCCTAGGACACAGGCTGTCACATGGCCATATGTTGCTTATTATTTCAGGGAGAGTATCATACGGTCTAAGACATGGTCGTGTGTATCAAGTCAATGAGTTACACGGTCTGGCACACAGTCTGCAACACGATCGTGTGACTCAAGTTAGTGAGATACACAGTTTAAGACATGGGCTGGGACATGGCCGTGTGTCCTATTGATCGAATACTACACGGTCTGGGCTATGCCATACAGCCGTGTGACCCCTGTTTTCAAATTTCCAAGTTTTTTTCAAATTTTCTGCATTATTTTAAATTAGTCCCAGATTGATTCTGAACTGTTTTTCAAGCCTCGATGGCTCATTTAAGTCTCAAATGTGTATGTTTGTTGGGTTTCTAATGAGTTTCAAGTAATTAATATTAAATAGCATTATTAATCTATTTTGATGTTATTTTTTCTGATTTGCACGGTAATGCTCCTTAAACCTAGTCCGACGACGGGAACGGATTAGGGGTGTTACATAACTGGTAGGCGTCTTCCTAAACTATAGGCCAGTAGTACCCCTGTCTAAATATTTTCTGTGCAAGCAATCTGCCTCCTAAGTGATTGCAACAAATTCCCTTATGGATCTCTCTCATAACATACTCCACTTCAGGTGGCGATAAGCATCACAATAGTGGATACAAAAAGCCTTTTCTATACAGTACACCCTCCAAAACGGTGTATCTATTAATCGTAGGATAAAACATGTTTTAATTCATCATGCAATGAGCTTGCAGTATTCAAATATTCAATTCATATATTGGGAGTTTAGCAAATATTAACGATTTGTGATAATGGCATACCTTGGTTTTGCAAGCTCTTTTCTATTTCGGTTGTCGTGTTCGCCTTGGACTGCGCGGATTTTTGGTGTCATCCAGGTCTCTTTCTGAGCCATGCAGAGTACTTCGGGCTCATCGTAGCTCGGGGTTTCCCTATTCTCGAGCAGGACTTTTCCTCTTTGGTCAATGATGACAAAGGATGTTAATTTTGACAAAGCGTCTGCGCGTGTGTTTTCATTTCTTGGGAGCTATTTAATTTGAGCTTTGTTGAATCCTGTGAGCAGCTAAGTCGCTATTGTATGATTTTTTTAGCACTGCTTCCTTTACGTCGTATTCACCATTCATCTGCTTTGCCACCAATTGTGAATCTATATAGACAATTAGATCATTTGCCCCTAGTTGTCGTGCTAACTGCAATCCTGACACCAAGGCTTCATACTCAACGATTTTATTCGATGTTTGGAATTCAAATGACAATCCGTACTATCACTTGTTGCCACTGGGGTAGATTATGAGTGCTCTTGCCCCTGATCCTGTTTTGGCTGCGAAGCCACTAATGTAAACTAGCCAACTTTTTGGATTGTCATTTGCATGTGTACTTTCTGGGGAGGGGTTAGCTATTAAACGATGTTCAACAAATGAAAAAGCAATTTTAGTATAAAATGCAAAACATGTGGTGCCTCATCATAAAATATAACTCATTGAATCATTAACATGTCATGCTTTGTCATAATTATAGCAGATCAAGTTGTTAACATTCATCAAATTTCATATAGCGTGCCATTTTTACAAGACATATGTTATCCATCAATTTGAATCGTAGCCCACGTTACCTACGGCGTCGACAATTCTTTCGAAGGAATATTCCACTATGAAATCAGCCAGCGCCTATCCCTTTATTGCAGTTCGCGGGGCGAAGTCAATCCTATATTCAGCGAACTCAATACTCCACTTTGTTACCCTTCCCGAAGTATCCGCCTTGGCTAGTACTTCTTTCATAGGCTGATTGGTGATCACAACAATGGGATGGGCTTGGAAGTATGGTCGTAATTTGCGAGCTATAAAAATTAAAGCATAAATTTATTTTTCTATTTTTGAGTACCTCAGTTCGCCATTTTGGAGTACCTTGCTGACATAGTATACTGGGAACTGATGCACACCCTCTGGCTTAACTAGTACTGTTGCAACTGTCTCTTCTAAGGTAGCCTAGTATAGATAGAGTGTTTGTAATATCCAGGATTTTGAGGGGTCTTGCATTTTAATTCATATCTATGTGTTAGTATGCTCTGTATGCTATTTGAGTGTGTTTGGGGGCTTTGGGAAACCTTGGGGCTAGGTAGGAGCCTTAGTAAAATTTTTGGTTCAAAGTTGTTAAGAGGAGAGCGAGGGGAGCTAGGCCTTAAGGGATTAAATGTGGTGAGCATGGACACAAGCAGCGAGGTGGTGGAGTGGCAAGGGGACGCTACTTTGGGTGCAGGGGAGTTTGCGTTAAAGGAGTTGCAAGGGAGGAGGAGGTTCGAGTAGCATGGACAGCATTTTGGGTTGCTTTTTGCGTCAAACATAGAGGAGGTAGTGGATTCGGCTATGGCACTTGGAAGGTGGAAGTTTGAATGGGTCAAACATTTTGAATATGTGGTGGAGAGTGAGCCATGAGGTTTGAATGAGTCAAACTCATTTGAATGGGTGAAGGGGAGGAAATTTAGGAGGAAAAGAAGGGATGAGGAGAGGGGCTTGAGAGTTGGCCAAATGTGGGGTTCTGGGGGTGGCATTTTCGGCCAAGAGGAGAGTGGTTCGGTTAGGGGGCTTAGGTGCCGAAATAAGGTGTGTGGTAGAGTGTGTGTGGTCATTTTTCCTTCTTTTGAAATCATTTTTCTCTCTTCTCTAGTCTTACCGAAAGTGTCAACAAAAGTAATTCATTTTCGGTCTTCTTCTTTTACTATAGTCTAAAGCCGAAGGTTATTCTTTCACTCTCTAAAAAGCCGAAATACACCCTCCATCTTCACTATAGCCGAACCTTTTCCCTCATTTTCTCCTATAGCCAAACCTCTTAACCTCAAACTTTCTCTTCTTTTCTTCCATCACTTGTTTCATCATCAAAGCCAAATAGTTTTTCTATACCTTGGCCGAATCTCCCATTCATCATTTCCTTTCTCTGTTTCGTTCATACTCTTTCTTCTCTTCTACTATTGTATTTATTTCTCCAATTATATCTCTTGGCCGAATCTGTCAGAGCCTGTAAAGGGGACGTTGTCGTTCATCTCCTACCAATCTTCTCAATCGGAATAGTAGTAGTGGAGTATTAAGGATCTTTCGGGACTTGATCAATCAAGGTAAGAAGGTATTTGGTTCGGCCAAAGGCCATTTCTTTTGTCCATAGATGTTAGGCCGAATCTAACATCGCTCATGTAGGGATTTCGACAACCTTCAAGTTCAAGTGAGGGCCTTCAAGATTTAGGTCGACTTTGGTAAGAGTGTTCTTTCGATTTTAGCATTCGTTTGGTTTCGTTTAGATCTAAATTAACGTATTAACCCGGGTCTTCTGACCAAAGACTTTGTTTGATGGATTCGAATATCGGCCAAGAGAGAAAGGGGTTGGACACGTAGTCCCTACCCCTAAGTTCAAGAAACGATCTGTTTTTGGTTCGGGATTGGCCACTGGGTGTGGGCGATGTCGGAAAGAGACAAGCGGATCATTTGTAGTCTCTTTGAGTGAGGGCGTTAGAGAAATCGAGAGTCTAGTGCTTTGAGTTCTCGGTGTGTAGTTAATACAATTTGTTTTTTGTTTAATTAGTCAAATGCTTGTGATATGTGTGGTAGCCGATAAAGTGGTTGTGGTGGTATTGTTACCTATATTGGGTAATCCGATGTCGAGTTAGTACATTTCCTATATTAAAATGTGGATGGATATATGTGGATCTTTGTAAGCATGTTATATATGGATATCCGTTATGTTCACATGATTACATTGTCATTCCATCATGGTATCTTTGCATGTGCATGGGGTTGGGATATATTGAATAAGGGGAAGTGTGTACATCTATGTACGTGGATTAGTGATGGCCTCGAGCCTCACTGTGGATTGATGTTGGCCTTGAGTCTCATCGTGGATATTGGTGATTTTAATCACGTAGATCAGTGGCTAGACCACTAGGTGGACGGCATTGACTGCCGAAAAGGTGTGTAGCAGATGGAGGGTCGATTTAGTAATCCCCAAGTGTGTGGTGGCTGGATATACGGGTGGTGTGTAGCGGTTGGATACTAGGTTGGGTTGGGTTAACATATTGCATTATTATGCGTGGTATGTGGTTTGATGTGGATTTGGGGTCAAGCCCATTTATGGATCATGTGGTTTAATTACGCACTGAGTCGGTTTGACTCACCCTATTTTTCTCAAAAACCATGCAGGTGAGACATGATTCGATGGACCGGGCTGGAGTGGATTCGAGGTGGCCATGCAAAAGCCGTTTATTTCTATTCACATATTAAACTTTGCATTACATTTTGGGACATTTTTATTGTAATAAGGCCGCTTAAAATGTTTCGGGATTTTTATTATGGTTTGAGTTAGAATTTTTAGCGGATTAATAATTGGGAATGATTTCGAGACATATACAACTTAAAAATCAAATTAAAGTTTTCAAACCCGGACTACTCACAAGCACTCGTTCTCTCAAATTTTTATACATATAATGATTTAAACTTTACACAACCTTCTAAGTTTTGTTTTCTCGGCAAACTACTATTTTCAAAACGAAAAACCCCTTTTTAAATGAAGTAAGCTGTGTTTTAGAACTTAAAAGCTGAATCTCTTTAAATCTTCAAAGCTGAATTTTTTTTTCAACCATTTTTTCCCAGTAACATTTCGAATTCGGCCGTGGTGTTTTGGGCCAGGTTTGGGGTGTTACAATTTGGTATCAGAGTCCAAATTTTAAACTCGGCCTATGGGTTTTGAGGCCCACAACGTTTTCAAACTTGGTATTTCAAAGTTAGTTAAAAGAAATTTTTAGTGGAATGGACTTTTGAAGGCATGGCACTCGAATCTTAGGCCGCCTGTGCGCGGTGTAAGTCCCACGATTGTATAAATGAATTGAGTGGAAGTGGATATATGATGCATTATTGTGGATATTATTGTGGATGATAGAATTTAGGGTATTCTCTCTAGAGACTGAAACTTTAGGGATGTGTGCTCTTTACAAAAGAATAACTCGAAATTCTATACCATAAAACTACTCCTTTAATCAACGGGTGGAAAGAAAGCTAATGCATAAAACTTCTTAATTCAGATTAAGACGCGACGTTAGGCATGAGTTCTAGGGGACGTGGTCGTAATACCCGTGGGCGTGGTAGAGCGCGGATGGTGTGCTCGGAACCGATTGGAGTGCAGTGGGGATCGAGGAGCGAGTGCCGCCACCGGTCGCGGGAGTGGAGTTTCAGGATCAAACGGGTGGAGATGACGCGGTGTCGCAGGCTATGCTACGGGTTTTGGAAAGAGTTGCGGGAGCTAATATGGGTCTTGGGGCTCGAGGAAGTCCGTGTCGCGGCGACTTGAGCGAATGGAGTGAGATATTTAGAGGTGTCTCAGGGTAGCTCGAATGTGGCGGAATATTGGTTAGAAGCGATCGAGAGGATCATGGATGACTTGGGTCGCCTTCTTGAGGAAAAGTTGAAGGGCGCTGTTTCGTTACTTCAGGATGAGGCCTACCAGTGGTGGCTCACTGTCGAAGAGGGTACTCCGGCAGATCGAGTGGATTGGGGTTTCTTTAAGATTAAGTTTGAGGGGAAATACGTATGGGCTAGTTACGTGGATGCACAAAGGAAGGCATTCCTGAACTTAGTGCAAGGGGGTAAGACGGTAGCGGAGTACGAGGCAAAATTTTTACGGCTGAGCCGGTATGCTGCTCGGGAATTGTTGCTCGACGATTCTGTGTGTGTTAGATTTGAGGATGGGCTGCGAGATGAGCTGCGGGTGTTGATCGCTCCTCAGCGAGAGATGGACTTTGCCACTTTGGTAGGAAAAGCTAGAATAGCGGAAGAGGTTAAGCGTACTGAGAGGCAGAATAGGGATAGGGACAGTGGCAGGAATAAGAGGAGTTTTGGACTTTCAGCATCATCTGGGGGTTTCCAGAAAAAGCCTAGGGTTGAGAGTTCTACTCGTGTTTCTATGTCGATTCTTTGGGAATCGATTTTCGACCAGTGTGCCCAGTGTGGGAGGTCTCATGTAGGAGAGTCTTTGGGGAAGGAACAAAGAGTGTTACAGGTGTGGGTCGAAGGATCACTTGGTTAGAAGCGTCCTCGGGACATGGATAGGACTCGAGCGGTAGGTCGGGGTATGTGCGGCCGGAAGGGGTGGTCAACAGCGTCGAGGGTCGTGGTCAGAATCGTGGAGGGAATGGTTACGGCTAAGGTCGTGGAGCACGGGGTAGAGGTGCTGGGAGTGCGGATGCTAGGCGGCGCGGGGTTGGTTTACGTGACGGGCGTCGTGAGTGAGGGGGATGCACGGCGTTATAGCGTAATGCGTTCCTTATTTACAGGTTACCCTTTCTTCGCTTTAATTGATGTTGGATCAACACACTCATATATTGCTAGCATGGTGTCCGGAACATTGAATGTGAGTCCTGAAATTGTCTCTAAGAAGATGATGATGACTTAATCCTTTAGGGCAATCGGTAGTGGTAGATAAACTTTTAGAGAGCGTGCCTTTAGAAGTTCGAGGGTCGGTGTTTCCGCTAACTTGATGGAGCTGCCGTTCGGAGAATTTGACTTGATACTAGGCATGGGTGGCTAGTGGGGTATCGTCATGCAATTTAGATTTGCATTGCTAAGCGCATGTCGTTGAGGACTCCAGGGACAATGAGGTTGTGGTGATAGGTGAGAGGAGAGACTATCTCGTCTAATGTAGTGTCCGCTCTTAAAGCGAGAAGATGGTGAAGAAGGGGTGTATAACATTCTTAATGTTTGTGAGTGCTCTGGATGCAAAGGAAGGCTGCTGTGGGGTAGGTTAGAACAGTGAGGGAGTTTGTGGATATTTTTCAGAAAGAACTTTCAGGGTTGCCTCCGGATCGTGAGGTAGAGTTTGGAATCGACTTCTTTTGTCGGATGCAGTGCCAGGTGTCCATCGCTCCTTATAGGATGGCACCAAAGGAGTTGGTTGAACTGAAGGCCCAAATCCAAGAGTTGCTAGATCGCGGGTTTATCCGACCCAGTGTGTCTCCATGGGGAGCACCGGTTCTATTTGTGAAGAAGAAGGACGGATCTATGCGTATGTGCATAGATTATCGCTAGTTGAATAAACTGACGATCAAGAACAAATATCTGCTGCCAAGGATAGACGACTTATTTGATCAGCTCAGAGGGGCTGCGGTCTTCTCGAAGATAGATCTGAGGTCGGGATATCATCAACTTAAGGTGAAGGAAGCGGATATCCATAGGACGGCTTTTCAGACTCGATACGGGCATTATGAATTCCTAGTAATACCATTCAGTTTGACGAACGCCCCAGCTACGTTCATGGATATGATGAACCGGGTTTTCCAACCCTACTTGGACTAGTTCGTTGTGGTGTTTATAGACGACATCCTAGTATATTCTAAGTCAGAGGAGGAGCATGATGCGCATCTTCGGGTGGTGCTGCAGGTTTTAAGGGAAAAGAAGTTATATGCCAAATTTAGCAAGTGCGAATTTTGGTTAAGGGAAGTTGCTTTTCTGGGTCATGTGATGTCTGCAGAAGGGATAAGAGTGGACCCTTGGAAGATTGAGGCGGTATTGGATTGGAAACCACCTAAGTCAATGGCGATTCAGATTTCTTGGGGTTAGTAGGCTACTATAGGAGGTTTGTTGAAGGGTTTTCTTCGATAGCAGCACCTTTGACTAAGTTATTGAGGAAGGAGGTACCTTTTGTGTGGACAGACAAGCAGCAGGAGAGTTTCGATAAATTAAAAAGGGTTTTGACAGAGGCTCCGATTCTAATTCAGCCTGTGGGAAGGAAAGATTTTGTGGTGTATTGTGACGCTTCTCATACGGGGTTAGGTTGTATGCTGATGCAGGAAGGGAAGGTGGTTGCCTATGCGTCTCGACAGTTGAGACCACATGAAGTTAACTATCCGACGCATGATTTGGAGTTGGCTGCAGTGGTTTTCACTTTGAAAGTGTGGAGGCATTATTTGTATGGGGAGAAGTCGGTGATCTACACGGACCATAAGAGTTTAAGGTATCTGCTGACTCAGAAAGAACTGAACTTGAGACAACGGAGGTGGGTGGAATTATTAAAGGATTATGATTGCTCGATTGAGTACCATCCGGGTAAAGCGAATGTGGTGGCGGATGCGCTAAGCCAGAAAGTAGTGTCGAATTTGGGGGCGATGCTCGCTCATCTTAGTATTTATGACGACGGGAGTTTGTTAGCGGAGCTGCAGGTGAAGCCGACATGGTTAAGTCAAGTAAAAGAGAAACAGTTGGTGGATGAGGTTCTGAGTGCTAGACTTCTGCAAGTACAGAATGGGGGATTACAGGACTACAATGTGAGCAGCGATGGAGTTTTGTGTTTCCAGGGTAGGGTTTGTATACCGAAGGATGTGGAATTAAGGCAGAAGATTCTTCGGGAATCGTATAGTAGCCCTTACGCTATGTATCCTGGAGGGAGTAAGTTGTATAGGGATCTGTGATATCAGTTTTGGTGGCCTGGACTGAAGCGGGAAGTCACGGAATTTTTAGGGAAATGTTTGACGTGTCAGCAAGTCAAAGCTAAACACCAGGTGCCTTCGGGGCTGCTACAACCTGTGAAGATTCCACAATAGAAGTGGGAGAGAATCACGATGGATTTTGTTAGTGGGCTTCCCCTTACGCCTACTAAGAAAGACTCAGTGTGGGTGATTGTGGATCGGTTGACGAAGTCCGCACATTTCATACCAGTGCGAGTCGACTATTCTCTGCAGAGGTTGGCGAAGCTGTATGTGGCAAAAATTGTAAGGCTGCACGGGGTGCTAGTGTCAATAATATCAAATAGGGATCCTAGATTTACGTCGCGGTTTTGGAGGGCATTGCATCAGGCTTTGGGCACCAGATTGGACTTTAGCATGGCATTTCATCCGCAAACGGATGGCCAGTCTGAAAGGGTAATTCAGGTATTGGAAGATATGTTGAGGGGATGTGTTATCGACTTCAGAGGTAGCTGGGAGGAATTTCTACCCTTAGCAGAGTTCGCATACAACAACAGTTATCAAGCTAGTATTAGGATGGCACCGTATGAAGCGTTGTATGGACGGAAGTGTCGCACTCCTACGTATTGGACAGAGTTGGGTGAGCGTCATGTTTTAGGTCCAGAGATAATGGCGGAATCAGAAGAAAAGGTTAGGGTAATTCAGGCTCGATTGAAGGAGGCTTCTGACAGACAGAAGTCGTATGCGGATCTTAAGCGAAAAGAGATAGAATTTGTCGTGGGTGATCGGGTGTTTCTGAAAGTTTCACCGTGGAAGAAGGTGATGAGATTTGGACGTAAGGGTAAGTCGTGAGTCCTAGTTTTATAGGGCCTTATCGGATTTTGAAGCGAAGTTGGACCGATGGCGTATCAGTTAGAGTTGCCTTCAGAATTGAGGCAGATGCATGATGTGTTCCATGTATCAATGCTACGTCGTTACCAATCGGATCCATCTCACGTGGTGCCAGTTGAGGAAGTTGAATTGAGACCAGACTTGTCCTATGAGGAAGAGCCGATTCAGATTTTGGAGCAAGATGTGAAGGTATTACGGAAGAAATCAGTTCCTCTAGTCAAGGTGTTGTGGCGGAACCATGGATCAGAAGAAGCTTTGTTGCAGTTCGCGGGGCGAAGTCAATCCTATATTCAGCGAACTCAATACTCCACTTTGTTACCCTTCCCGAAGTATCCCCCTTGGCTAGTACTTCTTTCATAGGCTGATTGGTGATCACAACAATGGGATGGGCTTGGAAGTATGGTCGTAATTTGCGAGCTATAAAAATTAAAGCATAAATTTATTTTTCTATTTTTGAGTACCTCAGTTCGCCATTTTGGAGTACCTTGCTGACATAGTATACTGGGAACTGATGCACACCCTCTGGCTTAACTAGTACTGTTGCAACTGTCTCTTCTAAGGTAGCCTAGTATAGATAGAGTGTTTGTAATATTCGGGATTTTGAGGGGTCTTGCATTTTAATTCATATCTATGTGTTAGTATGCTCTGTATGCTATTTGAGTGTGTTTGGGGGCTTCGGGAAACCTTGGGGCTAGGTAGGAGCCTTAGTAAAATTTTTGGTTCAAAGTTATTAAGAGGAGAGCGAAGGGAGCTAGGCCTTAAGGGATTAAATGTGGTGAGCATGGACACAAGCAGCGAGGTGGTGGAGTGGCAAGGGGACGCTACTTTGGGTGCAGGGGAGTTTGCGTTAAAGGAGTTGCAAGGGAGGAGGAGGTTCGAGTGGCATGGACAGCATTTTGGGTTGCTTTTTGCGTCAAGTATGGAGGAGGTAGTGGATTCGGCTATGGCACTTGGAAGGTGGAAGTTTGAATGGGTCAAACATTTTGAATATGTGGTGGAGAGTGAGGCATGAGGTTTGAATGAGTCAAACTCATTTGAATGGGTGAAGGGAGGAAATTTAGGAGGAAAAGAAGGGATGAGGAGAGGGGCTTGAGAGTTGGCGAATGTGGGGTTACGGGGTGGCATTTTCGGCCAAGAGGAGAGTGGTTCGGTTAGGGGCTTAGGTGTTAGAAATAAGGTGTGTGGTAGAGTGTGTGTGGTCATTTTCCTTCTTTTGAAATCATTTTCTCTCTTCTCTAGTCTTCTTAGAAAGTGTCAACAAGAGTAATTCATTTTCGGTCTTCTTCTTTTACTATAGTCTAAAGCCAGAAGGTTATTCTTTCACTCTCTAAAAAGCCGAAATACACCCTCCATCTTCACCATAGCCGAACCTTTTCCTTCACTTTCTCCTATAGCCGAACCTCTTAACCTCAAACTTTCTCTTCTTTTCTTCCATCACTTGTTTCATCATCAAAGCCGAATAGTTTTTCTATACCTTGGCCGAATCTCCCATTCACCATTTCCTTTCTCTTTTTCGTTCATACTCTTTCTTCTCTTCTACTATTGTATTTATTTCTCCAGTTATATCTCTTGGCCGAATCTGTCAGAGCCTGTAAAGGGGACGTTGTCGTTCATCTCCTACCAATCTTCTCAATCGGAATAGTAGTAGTGGAGTATTAAGGATCTTTCGGGACTTGATCAATCAAGGTAAGAAGGTATTTGGTTTGGCCAAAGGCCATTTCTTTTGTCCATAGATGTTAGGCCGAATCTAACATGGCTCATGTAGGGATTTCGACAACCTTCAAGTTCAAGTGAGGGCCTTCGAGATTTAGGTCGACTTTGGTAAGAGTGTTCTTTCGATTTTAGCATTCGTTTGGTTTCATTTAGATCTAAATTAACGTATTAACCCGGGTCTTCTGACCAAAGACTTTGTTTGATGGATTCGAATATCAGCCAAGGAGAGAAAGGGGTTGGACACGTAGTCCCTACCCCTAAGTTCAAGAAACGGTCTATTTCAGCGGTTCGGGATTGGCCACCGGGGTGTGGGCCAGCGTCGGAAAGAGACAAGCAGATCACTGTAGTCTCTTCGAGTGAGGACGTTAGGGAAATCGAGAGTCTAGTGCTTGAGTTCTCGTGTGTGTAGTTAATACCTTTGTTTCTTTGTTTAATTAGTCAAATGCTTGTGATATGTGTGGTAGCCGATAAAGTGGTGTGGTGGTATTGTTACCCGTATTGGGTAATCCGATGAATCAGTTAGTACATTTCCTATATTAAAATGTGGATGGATATATGTGGATCTTTGTAAGCATGTTATATATGGATATCCAGTTATGTTCACATGATTACATTGTCATTCCATCATGGTATCTTCGCATGTGCATGGGGTTTGGGATATATTGAATAAGGGAAGTGTGTACATCTATGCACGTGGATTAGTGATGGCCTCGAGCCTCACCGTGGATTGATGTTGGCCTTGAGTCTCATCATGGATATTGGTTATTTTAATCACGTGGATCAGTGGCTAGACCACTAGATGGACGGCATTGATTCGCTAGAAAAGGTGTGTAGCGGATGGAGGGTAATCCCAGTGTGTGTGGAAATTTGGATATACGGGTGGTATGTAGCGGTTGGATACTAGGTTGGGTTGGGTTAACATATTGCATTATTATGCGTGGTATGTGGTTTAATGTGGATTTGGGGTCAAGCCCATTTATGGATCATGTGGTTTAATTACATGACCGAGTCGGTTTGACTCACCCTATTTTTCTCAAAAAAACCATGCGGGTGAGACATGATTCGATGGACCAGGGTGGAGTGGATTCAAGGTGGCCATGCAAAAGCCGTTTATTTCTATTCACATATTAAACTTTGCATTACATTTTGGGACATTTTTATTGTAATAAGGCCGCTTAAAACGTTTCGGGATTTTTATTATGGTTTGAGTTAGAATTTTTAGCGGATTAATAATTGGGAATGATTTCGAGACATATACAACTTAAAAATCAAATTAAAGTTTTCAAACCCGGACTACTCACAAGCACTCGTTCTCTCAAATTTTTATACATATAATGATTTAAACTTTACACAACCTTCTAAGTTTTGTTTTCTCGGCAAACTACTATTTTCAAAACGACAAACCCCTTTTTAAATGAAGTAACTGTTTTAGAACTTAAAACTGATTCTCTTTCGTCTTCAAAGCTGAATTTTTTTTTCAAACATTTTTTCCCAGTAACATTTCGAATTCGGCCGTGGTGTTTTGGGCCGGGTTTGGGGTGTTACAGTGTTTCTCCTGCCTAAGGCGATTTAAACAGTGGAGGGGAGGAGAGGTATAGCTTCAGTTCCTCAAAGGTTGCTTGACACTTTTCTTTCCATGAGAAGGAGGCTCTTAAAGCTTTGAAGAATAGGAGGCACTTTTTTTCCATCCTTGAGGTAAATTTGTTTAGTGCTACTACTCTTCCAGTAAGACGCTCTATATTTTTTATCGTCCGCAGAGGGGATATTTTCATGACTGCTTTAATTTTCTCTGGGTTACCTCTATTCCCCTTTCTAAAATCATAAAACCTAAGAACCTGCTGGCTCGCACCCTAAAAGCATACTTCTCCAGATTTAGTTTCATGCCGTAAGCTCTTAGGATTGCAAATGTCTCTGATAGGTTTTGCACGTGCTCACCCATGGACGTGCTTTTCACTAACATGTCATTGACGTAGACTTCTAGGTCGCGACCTATCTGGTCCTTGAATATCCTATTTACTAACCTCTGATAAGGCGCGTCCGCGTTCTTGAGACCGAAGGACATAACCTGGTAGTAGAACAGTCCCTTTTCTGTGATGAAGGCTATTTTTTTCCTGGTCGTCTCATTCCAACATGATCTGATTGTAACCCGAGAAGGCATCCATAAAGCTCATGAACTTGTGGCTCACTGAAGCGTCGACCAATCGATCGATCGAGGGTAGGGGTACATTGTCTTTAGGACATGCCTTATTGAGGTTGGTGAATTTGATACACATCCTCTATTTACCGTTCATTTTCTTCACCATTACCACATTTGAGACCCAATCTGGATATTCTACCTCCCGATGAACCATGCCGATAACAGCTTAGCGACCTCCTGTCTCACTGCTTCTACCACTTGAGGCTCAAACTCTCTTCTCTTCTGTTTTACTGGCTTCGCCTCGGGGAGAACGTTCAGCTTGTGAACAATCACTTGGGGGTCTACGCCCGGCATGTCTGCTGTGGACCAGGCAAAAACATCTGTGTTTTTCCTCAAACATCTGACCAGCATGTTCTTCTCTTCCTCTTTCAATGCTGAAGAAATTTTGATAGTTCTCTCTTCGTTGTCGTAAAATAGCTACAGGGTCTTAGTATGCTCCGTAGCTTCAGGTTTTTTGCTCCTGTGCTAGTCTCTTACGTCCAGACTATCCAAATCTAGAGCTTGAGTTGCTAACTTAGCCTTTTGCGAGCTCTGCCCCTCAACCGCAGGTTCTCCCACTTGCTTGACAAATAACATGTGACATTGCCTCGTGGTGCGCTGATCAAATCGTAGGAACCCAACCCCAGTTTTTGTTGAGAACTTAATTTTCATATAGAATGTTCCGATCACCATCCTTGTCATCCCCATTATTGGTCTTCCAAAAATGGCGTTGTATTGCATCAGGTAGTCCACCACATAGAACTGAATGTACTATATGGTAGTGTGTTCCCCATCCCCCAAGATGACTGGCAGGGTGATTGAGCCTTTTACCTTGACTGAGTGGTTCATAAAACAATACAACGGACCAGCTCTGGACAATGCTTGTTCTTGTAATCCCATTTTCCTGTATGCTTCCCAGGATAGCACTTCTACTATATTAGGGGTGTGCAAAATTCAATTCGATTTAAAAAACTCGATAAAAAATTTAAATTTTGAATTAAATAGTTAAATTTATTTGAGTTAATCAAGTTATTCAGATCAACTCGAATAAAAAATTAATTTTTTCGGTTTAACTCGAATATGAATTATACAATTCAAGTTATTCGAAAATTCGAATAAGAAAAGGCAAAACTACATCGTTTTGATAAATGTTTACCTTTTCTAAAGTTAAAAGTCAAAACCATTAAATTAAAAGGCAAAACTATGTCACTTTGATAAATGTTTACTCGTTAAGTTAAAAGGCAAATTCATTATATTTGTTTATGTAGTTAAATAATCTTGTACTTCATCTACTAGTTAAATAATCGGTCCATATAAATGCAACATTGAGTATAAATAATAGGATTCGTTAACTCGACTCGACTTAACTCGAATATTTTTTACTCGATTCGGTTCAATTCGAAAAAAATTCAAATTGAGTTCGGTTGCTAAAACAGGATTCATCAACTCGACTAACTCGAAATTTTTCACTCAATTCGACTCGGCTCGATCGAATACTCACCCCTACACTACACTGCTGCTATCAACAAATATTCTTTTGCTAAGACCACTATCGAGTCATTTCCCTCTTTGTCACGCACCAACTCTTCATCGTCACCACTAAACTCAATACTCTATTTTTCCTGTCAACGCGGCCTCTTGAGAGCACTAATTGACATTACGCTCCTCATGTGTGCCCTTTTTTTTGTGTTAGAACTTGCCCATTCGTTGTTTGTTCCTATGATCACATGGATGGTGCCTCGAACCTTTTGATTGCCCTTGGGGTCACCACACGAGCTTTGACCTTGTTGCGCACCACTTTGATTCACGTATTCTATGAGCTCGCAGTTTTGAACTGCTTCCTCTATGGCATCTTTTAACGTGAAGCAATCTTCGGTCTTGTGCCCCATATCATCGTGGAAGGCACATTAATCCCTCGAGTTCACCCTTCTCCCCATGCTCCTCATCAAGGATGGCTTGGGCAAGATGTCGAGGCTCTTAACCTGACTGAGGATGTAAGTTAGCATAGTGTTCAAGGGGTATAAGCCTCAAACCTTCCCTAGCGAGCGTATCTTCTGGTGTACTCTTGCTGGGTTTTTTGGGATGCCCTAAGTGTATCACTCTAGGTCTGACTTCTTTGCGACCTGACGTTTCTTACTCACAATGACTGGCTAGGGGGTCCTTGCCAGCTGCGAGGTCCCTCTCTATTCTGAAACTGCCTTTCTTCCCTCTGAAATGTGGCACGTGATGCTCTCTTGATTTCTTTTGCTTCTGTGAACTTGTGAGCTCGCTCATACAAATTAGCTAGACTCCACGGTCTATTATCCGTAAAGGAATATTGGACGTGGTTGTTCTGCACTCTCATGATGAACGCATTTATGGCCCACTGGTCCTTTAAGATTTTGTGTTTAGGGTCGCCGCATAGAATCTTTTTACGTAATCCTGAAGGGACTCGCCTTCCCTCTGCTTCACCGATATCAGGCCCATAGGCGTATTCATGATTGCCTTATGGGCCCTAAATCTGCCCAAGAACATTTGACCCAACTGTGAGAAGTTTCGGATCGAACCTTATGGAAGGGAGAGGTATTAGTCATTGGCACTTCCTTTGAGTGTTGTGGAAAAAACTTTACACTTTGCTGTGTCCGATGCTCCCAGCACGTTTATATAGTCGTTGTACTGCATCAGATGAGCTCGCGGGTCTCTTCTTCCTTCGAACATATCTTTCGGGACCTTGAAGTTGCGTGGTAAGCTTACCGTCGCGATCTTAGTGGCCAGTGGGTTATTGGAACAGAATAACCAGTCCATGTCTTGTGATTTAGGGTGTAACGCCCGCATGTCCCTCCTCAGCTCGTCCATCTCTCGCTTTACCATTCTTTCGCTGGGGTTTCGTCCTGTTTGTTTACGTTGCCTTAGGAACCGAAGTTAGCAACATGCATCTTCCTTTGCAACTCCTCATTCTGTTTCAACAACTCCTATTGAAAGGCCTGTTGTTCCACGAACCGTGCCTCTTGAGCGGACATCTATTCCCTCATGAACTTCACTTGCTCTTGGATGGCCAGAAACTGCTGGGGTGCCTCTTGGTTGAGAGAGTGTGGCGACTCCTGGCCGGTAGAGAGGTTCAAATCCAAAGGAACAAAAGTTCCTCGATAAACCGCATTGTCAAACTTTTTCGGTCTATCGGCGAACCATCCAGCAAACAAGTGTGTTTCGTCGTGCTGGGCACCGGAACCTGGCACTTCAGCCTGTCCTGATGATGAGTTGATAGGGGGATTTTCATTCGGGTGAGCCATTTGTTTCCAGAAATGAAGAAACTTAATCAAACTCGAAAAATCTGATGATCGGAAGTCTGCCCATGTTCACCGCACCAATTGTTGAGTAATATTTTCTCGTCTCTTATTGATAAGAATGTTGGGGTATTTATACATGTGGTTACAGGTACTATTACAGCTCATAACAGAGCCCCACTACTTTGTCTTGATTCTATTACCTCCAGTACTGACATTCTCTGCGAACTCCAGGCCTATTGGACACATGTCTACAGAGCACGTAGTCCTTCCTGTTCCTAAGATTGATATCATGAGCAGGCTCCGTACCTGTTGAACACGTGTTTGGGTAGCCTGCGATGCACGCGATCCTATCTGCGCATTCCTTGGGTGCATACGAGCTGAGGCCGTGGCCCTCCCTAGATTCCTGCGAGCTTGATCTGCGACCCGTGCTCGTAGTCCCCTTTAGCGACCCGTGTCCGAGAGCTCTCCTTGCGAGCTATGTCTGCGAACCCGCATTACTGTCCTCTTGTGATTCTAATAAGATTGGCAACCAAAAAATCTCCTACCTAAATTTTCGTTTGACAAAGACACTTTTAAATCAATCGGCAATCCACAATGACATACTCGAATCACGCTAGGAACCTCCCTTTTTCTTCTTTCTCTTCTTTCCTCTTATTTCGTTCCCTTGAAGATTTCATTGGTTCAAGTTTGAAAAGATAAAGAATACAAACCTTACTTTCAAATATTTTAGGGTCCACGTGAGATTTTATGAGTTTTATAAATAATTGGGTTTATGATTTTTTATTAAATTAAATTATGTGGCTGTTATTTGGAAATTAGGTTGCAAATTAAAATGGCCACGTAGGATTCCGTTATTGACAAAAAAAAATTAAAAAAATTGAGTGATTATTTTATAATATTTTATTATTGAGTGATAATAAAGAAAAAAAAAACATAGTTAAGTGTATTGCATTTTATTCTTTGTTTATTCAATTGGTTAAAACGATTCCCCCCTCCCCAAGAAAAAAAAGTAGAATTGCATTTTGGGTTTATACTGTTGGGGTTAAGGAGAAGGGTGTTGGGCAACCAGTGCCAAATTCCGAAAATTGGGTTCTCCATATATCTGTTACCAGTAAGGTAGTAACCTTCAATCCACATATTTATCTTGTTTTCATGTTCTTTTCTTCTTCTTTTTTTAAATTAATTTTTTTTGGCTAGAATAACTGTATGGGTCGATATTCTTAATCTAAAACCCTGCTGGGTGGCCTTTAAAACATCTACTATTTTGTTTTTAATCTGTTGCGTCAGGTAGCAATTTCCCATATAGTTTTCTGACGCTTCTGGGCTGTTACTGAGAGGTATCTGTTAGCAGGTAATATCAGAAAGCTCACTGGGCTACAAGAGCTTAACACACAGAGATTTCATGTCTGGAATTCTTTCTTTTTCCTCAATAGTTTTGCCTGATTGGTGTTCAACTTCAAGGTAAATTGTTTTCTTCTTTTTTTATTCTTTTAATTATAGAATGCCCTTTTTGTTTAGCAGTTGGTTGAGCCTGATTTTATTGGTCCGTAGTTGTAGGCGTGGTGTTAGAATGGCTGCTGCTCACACTACACATGCTGGACTGTCGTTGGAAGCCATGGCAATAAAGCCTCCTTCACACCCTACATATGATTTAAAGGGCATCATTAAACTTGCCCTTGCTGAAGATGCTGGAAATCGAGGTTTAGCTATCTCTTTTTTTTAGTTTACAATGTTCTTCCTTGCTTTTATGGTGTTGCCGTTATCAGTGCTTTCATATTTCATAATCTTAGCTCCCCTAAGTTCATAATGATGAGCTAAAGGTTTTGGTGAAGAGGGTTCAAATATTCAGTTAAATCTCTCATTTCTTTTTTTCTACATTTTGTTTCATTTGGGTTCATTTGCAGGGGATGTAACTTGTATGGCCACCATTCCCGTTGACATGGAAGTGGAAGCCTGTTTTTTGGCAAAGGAGGATGGTATCATTGCTGGCATTGCACTTGCAGAGATGGTGTTTCAAGAGGTTGATCCTTCTTTGAAGGTAAAGAACTGCATTTTCTGTCTTTGAATCATCTTTATGGTTTTTGTGCTTGGACCACACACTCCATCCTTTTGTACATTTTGATATCAGGTGGAGTGGTCTCGAAAGGATGGAGATTATGTTTGCAAGGGACTGCAGTTTGGAAAAGTTTATGGTAAGTCAATAAGGCGGTTTCTTAAATTTTTACAAGAAGGCCCTACTAAAATTACACACTCTCTCCATATAGGAAGAGCACACAGCATTGTTGTAGCAGAAAGAATAGCTCTCAACTTTATGCAGCGGATGAGTGGTATAGCTACACTAACTAAGGTGCTTCCATTTCTTTGAATTTTGTAAATGAAGTAAACAAAAGAGCTCTCATAATCATATCTATGTTTCTTTGTTGTAATCAAACAAATCTTGATTTATCATATAGGGCAGATGACAGGATGGCAATAGGAAAACCCAAACTGCTTATGTTTCATTTTAGATTGCTGTGGATTGAATGCAAAACAATATGGTGGATGAGTATAAATTTTACTGACAAAATAAGATTCATCAACTGTTTATGTCATTATTTAGTCAACTATGTTAAACTATGAATTCAGTCATGAATTGCAAATTATAGCATGTATGTTCAATAACTATACTAAAGAAACAAGACACCTAGCAAAAGCTTATCATTGCAATAACTTTTTGAGGGTAGAAAAGTGTTTTAGAACGTTAATTGTTCCTGCAGGCAATGGCTGATGCTGCATACCCTGCATACATCTTAGAGACAAGAAAAACAGCTCCAGGCTTACGTTTGGTGGACAAGTGGGCGGTAAGATCATTTCCTTGATCTTACTGTTGGTTCCTTCTCTTATGCCTTAGGTTGATATTGTTGAAATTTTCTTTCTGTAGGTACTAATTGGTGGAGGAAGAAATCATAGACTGGGTTTGTTTGATATGGTGTTGATAAAGGATAATCATGTATCAATAGCTGGGGGAATCAGCAATGCCCTTAGATCTGCTGACCAGTATTTAGAGCGGGAAAATCTTCAAATGGAAGTTGAGGTAATTTCTTCATATGTTAAAAATATAGTCAATTAAAATTTTGTGCAGTGGACTAGTTTAACAGAATTGGGTACAAATCTGTTAATTTCTGTGTGGTAAATATGTATCCTGTTATATGATTCAACTCTCTGTTCTGAAATTCGAAGCATTGCCGAAAAATATATTCAACTGGAATTTTGTGATCAAATACAGCTTGCTTCTTAATTTGCAATGCTTTGGAGTGGTTCTCTTCTATCTGCATGTGTGTCTGTGAGTGTGTGTGAAAATGAATTAATCTGTCGTTGCATTGTGGCAACTGTAACAGATATGTTCACAATGTCTTTTTGAAGGTTGAGACCCGGACGCTTGCGGAAGTAAAGGAAGTATTGCAGTACGCATCACAAATGAAGACTTCATTGACCCGGATAATGTTGGATAATATGGTTATACCTCTTCCAAATGGAGATGTTGATGTGTCTATGCTTAAAGAGGCTGTGGAGCTAATCAATGGGAAATTTGAGACAGAGGTATCTCATGAATCATGATTTTATCGTGTACTTCTCAGTTCATTTATTTAGTGCCTGCAGACTTTGCAAGAAGGTATTGCGAATAAATTACTCCTGCTGAAGTGATGTGTTACTTATCAGATGCTTGTTCTTTCATTTTCTTTATTTGAGGGTCATGGAGGGGTGTGTGGCGCAATGATTCACTCTATTTGCTTGCTGTTTTGGTCTTTAAATATGTGAAACATGAGCAAATTATACAAAAAAGATTTATATGAAAGCTCTTGCTACTTAAATTGTTTTAACAATTTCTAAATTGTAATTTGTTTTTGGTGATTTACCTTGGCATTCTTGCTCGTGTAGTTGTCAAATGCCATCTATAGTTTTACATGGTAACTTCTATTTTAATGTTCTACTTTGAACTTTTCTGATGCTTGTAAGTGATGTATCTATTTCATTGTGGTAGGCATCCGGAAATGTTACTCTTAAAACCATACATAAAATCGGACAAACTGGAGTTACCTACATATCCAGGTAAGGCAGTGCAACTTTTTTATTTCGTAATGTATATTCTTCTTGTAAACAGAAAAATTCTAAGTTACTGAACTTTAGCTGAACCATGGAGGTGATTGTCCTGGAAAAATCTTATCATCCTCTCACTGGGTTTATTTAACTTCTAAAACTGGTTCTAGTGGTATTGAGAAGTGCCAGAATTCAGTATAAAGATAAACAGATATCACTTTCCTAGACAGATATATACATGTATATACGTGCAAGCATCAAATATCCTAATACTTAACAAGGGCACTCAAATGAGTGAGAATGGGCCCCATTGCTGGTAATTAGGCTATGCTACTACTTTCTTTGGCACCATTAGGGGAGCATGTCTATAGCTACAGAGGTTGATAAATTTCTTTGAATCATTAAAAGTTCTATTATAAAATGCAGGGGCTATTCTTACACCAACGATCTATTCTTTTGCATTTAGACAGTTGAGTTTATTTTAATGGAACTATTTATCACTAAGTTTTCCATTGCACCAATTCAAATAGATATGGGGGTTAAGCATCAAATTTGGACTTTATCAAAAGCATATGGATTTACCTACATTTGAAATGCATGACAAACTATATCAATTAGAGATGTAGGAGGAAGTGTGGATTTCAAATCCATGATTTCTCGTTATTGGGTTTTGTTTTTCTTTCAAAAAATTATGACTGATATTGATACACACTCGACGGATCCACATTTTAGCTGTATATAGAACTTCAAAATGTTGAGAAACTATGCAAGCAATAGTATAAGAGGGTTCATTCTGTAGGAAGTTGTTTAGAACTTTCTGACATTTTTATGGAAATGTTAGCCTAAGTTATTAACCAACTTGGTACTAAAACTCTTGGTATGTCTTACTGTTTCTAACCCTTGGGTGTTTGCAGCGGTGCACTCACGCATTCTGTGACAGCACTTGATATATCACTCAAAATTGATACGGAATTGGCACTTGAAGTTGGAAGGCGAACGAAACGGGCATAATAGGTTCATCTTTACGCCCTTATTGAATAAGGAAAGCTCTTCTCCACCCCCAAAAGGAATTATTTACGAATTACATCTTTAGTTTTTCTCTTCCCATGCTCTAATAATGGTTTAAAGAATTGATAGATGATAAACCGCTTTGTGAAGTATAAGTGTATGCATGATGCTAATGTTATTTGGACTCTTCTTAATGTACTTACATGATGTCTTGTAAAATAAAATTTGGTGCAACATATGATGTCTTGTGGCCGAAGTGAAGCATTGTCTGATGATGATATAATACCACTTTAAAAGCAGAGTTTTAATTAGGGATTGGTTCAGAGCTTTAGTGGGGAATGGGGATGGTTAGGCACGTGACTTTGCATCATCATGCATTACCATTGCCAACCATTACTTATCAAACACTAAAAGTTAACAAAAACTTTATCTCTTTGCCAGTTCCAAAAACATGGACAACAACTTTCCTTATCTTTAAAGGAGTCACTAATTTATTATTTCATTTTAATTATTCTAATTTAATTTATGATTTTGACCTTGCAGTGCATCCTCACTTTTGATTGTCAAGTTTCTCTTATGGGCTAACCTTTTCTATTTGATGCAAAATTGTATCTAATTATCTTCAAATAATAATTTGAATAGAATGAAATTAGATTGAAGGATCCCAGAAGTTAGTCCACTCCAAACCTAATCCATCCACAAATTTATTCAAAAATGTGAGGCTCATTATTATTATCTAATAAATATGAAAGTAATTTGGAGGGAGGGGCATCAACCGTCAAGAACGACTCCAATTTTGGAAATTTCTAAAATGGAACTCATGAGGGTTTCTTCTCTTCTTCTTTTTTTTTTTAAAAAAAAATAAAAAATAAACACACTTGTACAACTCATTATCATGTGTAATAAAAAAAAAATTTAATACACACTTTAGTTCTTAAAGTTTTTTTTTTTTTTTTTTTAGTTTGGTCTTTAATTTTTTTCTGTTTCACTTTAATCCTTAAAGTTATCAAGTATTCAGAAGTTAGTCCTTTAGACATGAAAAACTAACGGTTGACATATCCAGCTAATTATATATTGCCACATTTCATATGATGATGTCATAGTGATATCATCATTGGAAAAAACTTAGAAATGAAAAAAGAATAGAAAATTTTTACAAAAATTATTAAAATTATTTAAAATAGAACAAATTTATAAAATTACAATTTATTATAAAATTATTAAAATATTATTTTATAAAAATTTATTGTTTTATGATATACAAGTTTTAAATCAACTTTTTTTTTTATATTTTGAGAAGGTACACTTTATTCCAAGTTACAACAATTTATAAAATTTTTAATAATATGATTTTTATAATTTTTTTTACAATGTTTTACAATTTCTAATATTTTATATAGTTTTTTTTACAATTTTTTTAAAATATTCTAACATGTTTTAATATTTTTAGATATATATTTATCATTTTATTCATTTTTTGCATTTTTAAAAGTTTTTTAGATTTTTCCTTATGATGGTATTATTGTGGCATTGATGTATGCCACGTGCTAATTTATGATTAGTTGGATATCTCAATTAGTTTTTTAAAGTTCAAATGATTAGACCGGAAACGTTTGATAACGTTAAAAACTTAACTAGGAATGCTGAATAATATTAGAGATTAAAATGGACGAAAAAAAACCTTTAAGTACTAAAGTGGGAAAATAATATACTTTAGGGACAGAAGTAAGCATTAAACCTAAAAATATGGTATTCCACAAATTAAAGAGATAAAATTTTACAACTAAATATTGGGTGCAATGGTACATTGTGCTTTTAATGGGAGGATTTTGATTCCAACCTTAAGTATAACATTGTTAGGAGAACAATCACGACTTTTCTAAAAATACAAAAGTAGACTTCATTTGATTTTAGGAAACGGAAATCTTTTTCGTTTTCTTGAAAAATGGAAAGCATTCAATAAAACATGTATGAGTGAAAGATTTAAAATTGATTTTGTTTTTGTTTTTATTTATCAAACATATTTTTTAATTTCTAAAAATAAAAATAACAAATATTTTCAGAAAGCAAAAACAACCCTATACTTCTTTATTAGAGTCGTTTTATTATATTGATAATCCAAAAATAAAAAACATAATGTTAAGAGAAAAACATCCAAATCGAATGGGGTAGAGTTGATTATCATCATCATCATCATCATCATGGTGATTATTTTTATTATTATTATTATTATTATCATTTATGAGCGCCTACCATAAATTCAGTTCTATCTCTTTTGAAAGCTTGCGAAGACTAATTTGTAAAAAATGATTAATTTTTTTTGTTAAGAGTTTAAAATCTGTCATCTTCTTCCTCTTCTCTTAACATTACATAAATAAATGTGAATTTAATTTGTGAATATATTACACCAAAATTGCCAAAGCTTTAAATTCTAGCCTCCTTCTATAAATTTAATTTGATATTTTATATAATTATATTTAATTATATTTTTACTCAAGAGTATAATCTTACAAAAATATTTGTTATCCGACAATTTATTGTTTCTGACCAATGAAAGAAGTTGACATCAATGTGTTGGGTATTTATTTTGGTTCGATAGTTACTTAAAGTTAAATTAATTGTTAAGTTCATTATCTGATATCCAATGCTTGTAATAATTAATTGTATTAGAATTGTTGTAAGTTGTTGATACTGGGTAACAATGAGGAGAAGGTGACTTGGAGAAGAATAATATGCTTGTTCTCTTGTGCATTCAAGTTTATATAGGGGTTGTCCTTATCTCATAGCGCCGAGTAGCCGCATGGTTGTGTGGACAAGTTAGAGGTTAGCGGTCACATGCTAAGTGCCAAACGGGTACTACTATTGCAGGTAGGTTGTTGTAATTATACGTGTTGCGTGGTTTCGCTTGTGTCATAGGTTGTCTTATTCTAACACCACCATACCATTCTTAGGACATCACTGTTTTATGAGAGGTCATCGTAAAGAATTCAAATCAAAATACGTGAAAAGGAGTATAACATAAATTTTAAAAAATATTTTACAAATTTATAAAATAATATTCATATTTAATATTTTAAAAATTTCAAATTGAGTGATAAAAGACATTGTATGGGAGAAGGAAAAATAAAGGTGTTTTGTTATTAAAATAAACAAAAAAGATGGATAAATTTATAGAAACAAAATGATTAGGTATTTGGAAGTAGAAATGGGTAACTATAAGTTTTGTATTTCTTTAAATGAAATTTCTTAGAGATTTATGTATTTTCAAGAATTGAATGTAAGGCCAATCTGATCCATTTAATCAATTTTTTTTGTTAGGTAAGTTAAGTATGCAAATTTTACAACAACATTTTTATTATTTATTTCAGTAGGTGCTGTTATTCAATTTCTTACCAAAATTTCATTTTTCAATAAATATTTTATAGTACATTCAATTAATTTCATAATCAAATTTTGCACGCAAACATTTAAACATAAAATAAAATACCATTCTAAAAATCACAAATATTTTAAATTACATGTAATGTAATGTATAACTCATTATTAATTTTTAATTTCTTAATAAATTATATATTTATATGCAAATAAAAATTTTAATATTATTAATTAGATTAATAATTACATTCTAAATTTAAATATGATTTTTAAATTGTTTAATTTTAAAAAACATAAGATAAGAAGGTGGTAAACTTTGAAATCTTAAATTCAATCGTCCTGTATAAATTTTCATCCAATTTATTCTAAGGGTAAAATAATATATCGAAATAAATATAGAAATTCTATAATAAGAGAGAAGAGAAGGGGAATAAGGATGAAAATTTGTCATAATTTTTAAATACCAACTACAAGCACGTGTTAATTCAATGTATTAAATATGTATGTATATGATATTGTTTGAAGAAATGAGTGACATGAAAGCACAACAACACTTTTTCCCCAATTTGTGAAGGAGTACCAAAAGGGATATTTTTAGTGCTAAACCCTTTTTCATTTTTAAGGACTAATTATTCCATCATGAATAGCAAAAAGTGGATAATGACATTATAACATCATCACTACTCTTTCTTTCCATTTATTTTGTTGGTGGATAATGGAATCAGTTTACATTAATAATGGACTAAATCTTTTATTTATTATGTCCAATATCACCAACGCACTATTATTTTATAATTATTTAGGTAAAATGGATACATTTTGTTCCCTCTACTTAAAATATGGGTAAATTAGTCTTTATACATTAGATCAAAGAATAAATTAATTTTTTTATTAAAAATTCATCTATTTTTATTGTTAAAATTATTCCATGTACGTCAGCATGAGGTACACATGGCATCTCAAATGTAACTTTTTGGTTATTTCGTCAACCACTCCAATTTTTAATAGTAAAAATAGATTATTTTTTTAACAGAAAATATCAGTTTGCTCTTTGATTTAATGTACATGAATTAATTTGTCCATTTTTTTTAAGTAAATGAGACAAAATACAATTTCACTCCTACTACAAGTGTCACGGGGCTAGAATTTTAGTCTAGCAAACCGGGCGGCCTTAAGCGATTCTTTGCTTCAAATCCACCTAAGTCAGCCTAACTCTCGAAAATGAGAATTCACAAAAGAATTTGTCTAAGGTACCGAAATAAAGTGGAAGCAACTCAAAAAGGCGAAGGGACTTGAATCGAACAAAAAAACCACAAGAAAAATAATAGCACACCAAGTGTTTAAGTAAACGCTTTCAATAATATTTTTAACTCAAGAATGAAAGTGATTACAAATAAAGGGGGAGGGCTCTATTTATAGTTGATTTCTCCTAGATCCAACAGTATAAATCGAATTACATTAATGACTAAGATTAGCTCTCATCTACAATAAGAGAGCCCTAAGGGATTAAAACTCTATACATTTTTATCCTTAAGGATTTACAATAATTATCTTGGTAAAAATACAATTTACTGAAGTGTTTACATTTTAACTAGGATCTAAGTAGATGGACCTTGAGTCTCTTCCAAGCAATATGCCAGTCTTGTCGGGCTGAATGACCCTAAAGGAACATGAAGGGTCTGAAATGTGCGCATTAGTTGTAGGCTACTTTGCGCGGCCCGTGACATTCTCCCCCACCTGTTCTCGTGATGCCCTCGTCGCATCCTCAAAATGGAACTAGTCTATCTTCTCTTGGAACTGCCATAAAGCCTTGTCAAGTTCTCAACTAGCCTCATTGTTGGAAAGTCCCTTCCATCAAATAAGGTACTCATGACTCGACCTATAATACTTCCATCGAATCACTCGGTCTGCCATGATGCATCCAACTTCATGATCATAAGAGACTTTTACCCCCATTGGCGCTTGTTCGAACTTGTCTCGATTTGGGTCCTCCTGATCCTCATGGAATGGCTTAAACATATAGACATCGAACATCGAATGGACCTTGAATTTTGTTAGCAACTCTAGTTTGTAGGCCACCTTGCCTACCCTTTTCAAAACTCTAAAAGGTTCCTCATACCGTATGCACCTCATACGGTTTAGTATAATCCAGCAAGAAAAGTACAAGCTCTTTATGATGGATCTGGTACCCTAAGTGAAGTATATTTGTTTGTATACTTTTATTTTTCAAACAAATTGGTTTAATAAAATTATTCATAAATTACATTAATACTATTTATATATTGTCCTTAATGATTTTTGTATGTAAAGCAAAATAGAAGAAAACATTAGCTCACTAACTATCTAATGTTTAACTAATACTAAGTGGTATTACGTGATCGAATTGTAATATGGAAAGACAACTTATATTAGTAGATGAGCTTAAACATGTCCTTAGTCTAATTGAAAATGAGCAAATTGATTGAAAGACTAATATGTTGTCTATAAAGTCCAATTGGGGAGATGTTTTGTCTTAAGCATTGGAGTGAATGACTCCCAGAAGATAGAGACATAGATGTGATTGACTGGACTGACAGCACATTAGATAGGACCCAAGTAGAATAGATCTTGAATTTGTTTGTGGATTTATTGATTTGTGACTTTTATAGTGTGGCATACCTTAATCCTGAATGGATGACGGACTATGTATGTGTGACTCATATATTTTGATGTAAGTAAAAGCCTGAGTTCAAATAGATAAGGAACCGAAATTTGGTGCGTTTGGTATAAGACTTTTGTAGTATGTATCATCATTCACAATAGTGGAATCCATAAACCAAGAAATGGGTCAATGATATCCTCTCATTGGCATTACATGATAGATGAAAAGTAAACATGGTCACAAGTCGTTTGTCTTTGTGATGAATGACTTAATTACTATTTAATAGTAATTGACTTTTCATGAAAGAAGATGTAATTGTTACTATGAGATAAAATAGGATCATATTAGTAGAATGGATTTATCCCCAAAAGATTAAGGATATCCTGTAAAGGTAACACACTTATGACAAGGTCAAGGAACGAGCACTGATCGAGTAACTTTTGTAATGGTATGTAATTGAGGAGAGCTCAGTAACGATACTATAGTGGAATGACTTCGTGACTAAATGAGCTTATAATTAATAGGTGAAAAGCTGGAACTTAATTATAAACCATTTGAGAGCTAATTACATATGTCCAATCAGTCTATCCACTAGCTCGTTGAAACCATAAATAAATTGCATATAGAACCAAATACACAGAAATGGATAGATATGGTGAAATTAGAGAAATGGGTTAGATTCAAAAATGAATATGGTTTTTCATTAAGTGTGAAAATGACTTGAGAATTAATTTAAGTTTTTTGAATTATTATTTAATTAAATAATTGAAGTTCGAACATGGAATTAAATTAATTGGTCATTGTGAATCTATTGAATATAAAAATTAAATATATTTTCTCATAGATTCTTTTACGGTAAAGTTACCATAACTTTAACGAACTTAGAAATGGGTTGAGAAAATTATTTAATTAGAAAATTAATTAATCAAAATTAATTTAATAACTAATATTTATTTTTGGAAATAGAAAAATATATACTGAGTTAGATTAAATTATAAAGTGCAGTGTTAAAAGTTCAATAAGCACATATAATTGGACCCAATACATGAGAGGCCCAATACTACCCCCTCTCTCCTAGTTGAGCTAGGAGACTAGTTTTTCTATCAATAAGTATTATTTGTATTCTACTAATTCAACCAGGATTCTCCTATCTCACCCTATAAATAGATAACATTGGTATGACTAAAATAACATAAGTTTCCAATATTTTTATTCTTCCCGAAAATAGTCAGAATTTATTTCTAAGTATAACTTCTATTTTCTGGGAATAACAATTCTACTGATTTCTATAAGAGAGAGAGTTCCACTGAAAGTAATAAAATTATTTTTGGTTGTGTTTAATTCAAAGTTGTTCGAGCTCACACTCAAAGCGATTTGTGATATGAGAATAGCGAAGAAGATTGTCCGATTGAAAGCCAAGAACATCAAGGATTCGTCTCACTCAAATCATAGATACTTTTCAGGAAAAGTTTATTGCTATAAATTTCACAAACCAGTTCACCTTTCAAATTTTCATTTTTTTCATTTTGCAAGAAAACTATTTTCAAATCGGATTTTTTCCAACACTTTGGTCATTACTCGTTTCACTTGATCAAAGGCTTTCTGACCTATTCATTCCAATCCCACATCTTACCCTTCTTCAATAAATTTGTCAAGGGTATGGTGATTATGGATACTTATCCTTCTATCCATCATATTCATCGTTTATTCAATCCATCTTTCACTTTTAAATTTCGTTTAGTTATTTATTTATTATTTTGAATATTTATTCTTAGTTCTTAAATTTCTTCTTTTAGTGTGTTCGTTTTCTTTAATTTCTAAATTTGTTTATTTCTTCTTTTAGGTTAGATCCAAATCTTTCTTTTTCGAGTCGAACAACTTGAACACGATCCCTTTTTCACACCTACTTTATTATTTGGCATCAAATTTGGGTGTTTTAAGTGTTTTTTTATGTTCTTATAGACTGATTTTCAGCAAACGGCCTCAAAACAATTTTTTTTTCTTTTTACCCAAAAAGTTTTTCGGAAAAAATATTTTTCAGTGGGTAAAAGTTTTCCAAACGATTGAAATTTTACATGTTGATTTTTGGCACTCTCTTAGAATATAAAAAAAATATTTCCAATAAAAAAAGTGATCGAAAAATTGCAAATGGAAACTAATAATGATAAACCTTGGGCAAAGCATAAATGTCATATTTGTAAAAAAATCCGTATGAACATGTTGTTTCTAATGTCGTTTAACCTTCTATTGTTCATGGACTTGTCAAGAAAGACATTGGTACAAAAAAACATAGCATCTTCTACGAGCTTAAACGACTTATGGCAGAACAAAGAGAACGAGCTAGCAAGTGCATGTGGTGTAATGCGAAGGATCACAAAGCCTCTGAATCTCCAACATATTCATTTAAGAAAACATCCTTGCAAGCCGAGGAACGTAAGTATGACACAAAGCCTATTGAGGAGTCTTCGTCTACTGCTATCGTTGATAATGATGATATAAATGAGCAAGAAACTTCGAGTGACACCGTCTGTAAAGACAGTAAGTGTGATTTTGTGCCTATTGTTGAGTCTAGATCTAACATTGCACCTTGTTTCAAATTTGATGTCGAAGAAGTTGATAGTAATAGTGGGAGCTATGATGATAGTAATAGTGCAAACTATGATGATAGTGATAGTGAACTTTGTGAACTGAAAAAAGTTGATAGTGAGATTGTTTCTTAGAGTGTATGAATCTGGATGGGTTAGGCATCTATTCTTCTCATACAAATTTATATTCTGATGAATTCAATGTTCAAAATTTTTGTGAGGGGTTGAATAGAAATAAGGATGATTTATGGAAAAAGATTGAGAGAAAAGAGACTTTGAGTGATAAAAGTCAATTTGATGATCGAACTTTGGTGAGTAAAAATTCCTATGAGGTTAAATTAGAGAGTTCAATTCACATTGAAAAAGAGAAAGAAAAGAAAGAAAGAACCTATCTGAAAGAGAGGAATGATTATGTTTTCACTAACCTTAACTTGAATTTGTCTAGTGGACTTGTTTCATTCTTTTAGGAATTTGTTGATTCTTTACGAGGAGCTCTATTAAACCATTCCACCTATGATAAAGATTCTTTCTTATTCAAATAAAGACAAAATTTGAGGATGAATCTTTTCAAGGAAAAGAGGAATGATACATGCATAGATGGGGTGAAATTTATTAAATTCCCTTCACTAAAGCTGTTAATTTTCAAGTTTAGAAAATCAACCGACTTGCTACAAATTTTTGGATAGGATCTAGACATTTCTGGCTTTATATGTCATACAATTCGAAGATCTATCTCTTAGGTTCGAAACCCACTTTGAATCACTCAATTTTGATTTCAAGAGCTCAAGTTATAACTGTTTTAGTTAAGAATGCGCGAGCATAATTTCTGGACCACATTATTATGGAAATTACGAGTTTCGGGCTTTTAATTCGAGTTTAAATCAAATTGAGTTCGGTTTTTAGGCTTAATTTTTATTATATATAAGTCCAAAATTTTATTTATTAGGTTTTATTAGGTTTTATTATTTATTTATTCCGAATTTTGGATATTGTTTAAGTATTTTTAGTTGTTTAGGAGTTTTTGTTTCTTAATCAAACAAGATAGTTTAGTTTAAAACTACTTCTTGTTTAGATTAATTAGAGTTTCAGTATACTTTAGAGTTTTATTTTTATATACTTAGCTAGCCTATATAAAGACTTCTTTATTGTTCATTAAGCAAACAATTGTTTTTTATTAATACAGTTTTCAATTCTGCGAGTTAGTTTCTTTGTGCAAGATTTCTTTCTTTGTGCAAGATTTCTTTCTTATGATTTTTAGAAGTAGCTTTTTTCTTGATTTTCTTCAAGGAGTCATTAGAATTTATTCTTCACCCTTCAATTTGTGGAGGGCTGATTAGAGTCATTAATTGAGTTTGTTGGGATTTATATCTCAAAGGGTTTAATTGGACATTTATCCTTCTATCCATCATATCCATCGGTTTATTCAATCCATCTTCCACTTTTAAATTTCGTTTAGTTATTTATTTATTATTTTGAATATTTATTCTTTATTTTTAATTTTTTTGTTATTTTTTTCTAAATCTATTTGGTTTCTTCCTTTTAAGTCACATCCAAATCTTTCTCTCTCGAATTGAACAAATTGACTATGATCCTGATCCGCTTCCTTTAGCCTCCTTTTTATGTCTCCTTTCTCTCAATCCTTTATCACTATGGCTTCGTTTTCTTACTTCATCCTAGTTTCAAGAGCATCATTCTTTTTCGTCAACTTACCCATAGTAATATTGAAGAACGCTTGCAACGTGTCCATATTGGAACTAAGGGCTTCCGCCACATATTTCTTGAACTACTCTTTCATCGGGTCTGACTCATCTGTGTCCCTTAACTGTTTCGAGTGTTTACTTCACTTCACCCATGGATTTCTTAAGGCAGACTGCACGACTTTCCAAAGTCGACAACATACCATTGATCTGTTATTTTATCTGCCCTTCCCAGCACGAGTCTCCATTGGGACATTTTACTCGTCTACTCCTTTCGTCATTTTAACTAGCGCCTTCGAACACTGGCTTG
The DNA here is from genome assembly GCA_025698515.1 of Gossypium sturtianum. NCBI lineage: Eukaryota > Viridiplantae > Streptophyta > Magnoliopsida > Malvales > Malvaceae > Gossypium > Gossypium sturtianum. The sequence goes on along the minus strand of CM046943.1, from coordinate 37,006,163 downwards.
GGTACCAACTGTGACAGGGCTAGAATTTTAGTTTGTCAAACTGTCCGATCTTAGGCGTTTTCTTTGCTTCAAATCCACCTAAGTTAGCCTAACTTTCGAAAATGAGAATTCACAAAGGAATTTGTCTAAGGCACCGAAATAAAGCAGAAGCAACTTAAAAAGGCAAAAGGACTTGAATCAAACAGAAAAACCACAAGAAAAATAATAGCACACCAAGTGTTTTGAGTAAATGCTTTCAAAAATATTCTTAACTCAAGAATGAAAGTGATTACAAATGAAGGTGGAGGGTTCTATTTATAGTTGAGTTCCCCCAGATCCAACAGTACAGATCGAATTACATCCATGACTAAGATTAGTTCTCATCTACAATAAGAAAGCCCTAAAGGATTAAAACTCTATACATCTTTATCCTTTCGGATTTACAATAATTTTCTTGGTAAAAATACAATTTACTGGAGTGTTTACATTTTAAATAGGATTTAAGTAGATGGACCTTGAGTCTCTTCCAAGCAATATGCCAGTCTTGTCGGGCTGAATGACCCTAAAGGAACATGAAGGGTCTGAAATGTGCGCATCAGTTGCGAGCTCCTTTGTGTGGCCCGTGAAAACATGAAAACAACTTTATTTATTATATATACAAATAATTATATTTATCTAACATGAAAACAACTTTATTTATCTGTTTGTTTTTTAAGTATGCACAATTAAATAATTGAATTAAAATTGAATTTTCACGTGAACAAAAGTTAAAATTAATTTTTTTTAATATTATATTACACATTAAATCAAAATTCATCTATAATTTTAGATTTAATTGATTTTTTTAGTTTTTATTGTATGTAGAATGGCATGGTTCTAATGGTACGCAATCAATATAATTATATATGTTAATATGCTGTTTGATCATTGAGTTTGACTTCAATCTTTAATTTGATTTTTGAGTGTATTTTTTCTTAGTTATTAGAGCACATGTGTTAAATATTCATTGAATCACATGATGCCATTTAGTTTAGGTACTAAAATGTATATTGAAATCAAATTTAAGTATAAAAAAAACAAAAAAAACCATAATATATTAAGTTGATAAGGTTATTTTAGGATTTTCAATCGGGCAAATATCTCAATAATACCCCAAAAAATAAAAAATTACCGGATAGTACAGGGTTCAGGAAAATTGACCGGAAAGTGCAATTTTCCCAAAAAACGCGCCCACACGTCGAGGCGTTTTGGGAAGCGACCTAAAGCGCGTCCGGGGAGGCGCGCTTTGTACGTCGTGGCAACTTCCACGAGGACGCGTTTTTGACATGATATAAAAGCGCGCTCCCGGGACGCGCTTTAGGCCCAACGATCAAATTTTTTATTGTAATTTAATTTTAATATCTTTAATAAAATCGAAATTGTTTAAGTTTTTATTGTAATTTAATTTTAATATATGTAATAGAATAAGAAATTGTTTTTATTTTTTATTTTATTGTAATTTAGTTTTAATATATTTAATAAATAAGAAGTTTTCTTTATTTTTTATTTGTTTCTAATTTAGTTGTAGTATATTTAATAAATAAGAAGTTTTCATTGATAATTTAGTTTTTGCAATATAAATTTTTTTATATTTAATAAAATTGAGTTTAATGTTCTTTCTTTTGTAATTTAATTTTTTTACTATAGTTTTAATATCTTTGATAAAATAGAAATGGTTTAATTTTCATTTTTGCAATTGAATTATCTTATATTTAATAAATTTGAGTTATTGTACAAAAGTTCACCGTTTTCCTCAAAAAATAGAAATTACATATAGCGACAAGAGACAAACAAGCTAAGAACACGGTCAACTAGTCCGATTTGGACGAGCGAGATGTATGGCGGGTTCCTACACCACCACCCGCACCGCCTACTTTGGTTGGTCGGTTCTCGGATATCCATATTGTTGCGTATTCTAGTCGAGGAAGGTCGACCTTTTGGTTTGCCTCAATTCTCTATCCGGCAACAACTTATATGGTGCAAGCGATACCGGTGGCCACTTACGTTCATCCGGGATTTGGTGGGAATACGTGTCTCCACACGTTGTACATGTTTTCTAATTTGTAGACTTCGTCGACATAGCTCATGGGGTCAAGGCGAAGATTATGACAAGCCGCAAGTACATGAGCACATGGGTAACGAAGTGCATCAAATATCCCACAGTCGCATGTCCTATTTGTCAAGTGTACACGATAATGCCCGCCAACAATACCTTGGTTCGGTCTGTCAATTTTCGTGACACGAAACCATAGGCTGTCGCGGTCGTGACACACTGTGTGCATGGTGTTCGCCCGTGCCTTCCCACGGTTAATTTCTTGCAAGACCTTCGGGCTCCATACATGGCCTCCTTGCATCTGCCCTCGATAACTCGCTGCTCTCTTTGGAAATAGTGCCGCTAAACGAAAATATGTCTCCCACAAAACCGCTGTAATCGGCAGATGACGGGTTCTTTTTAGCATAGAATTTATGCATTCGGCCAGGTTTGTGGTCATATGACCATATCGTAGGCTGCCGTCATATGCTTGTATCCACTGTTCAAAAGGAATATTGCACAGGTACTCTGCGCCTTCGGCGTTATCTGCGCGCAAACTGGCCAACATATCCTGAAAACGGTCTTTATTGATCTCGTACCCTGCTAATATACGTTGATAGCGAATATTACATACCACTATTCAATTGCGAATAAATTGAAAATTTCAAAAGAAATTATATTAATAGATATTTCATACCCATATCGGTCACTTGCCGTTTCTGTCTTTTAGATCGGTGTTGCCCATAGTAGTTGGATGAAACATGCCTCGGCAATATCGATGGTGTGTGCGATGCCACATGCTTCCTCGTCGTTCTATTGCCGCAAGTATTCCGGGCCCCGATCCGATATAACGCATATGTCGAGGTTGAGGCGGACATGCCTCCTTAACCTAGATAGGAAGAAGTCCCAGTCATCGGTGACTCACGGTGTTATTGCGAACGCAATCGGAAGGATTCTCCCACGGCCGTCTTGTGCCCACGACTAGCAATAGCCGATCGCGTATATCTACCATACATGAAGGTACCGTCAATTTGTACCAATGGCTTGCGGTATGTAAAAGCATCTCGGCATTGCTTAAATGTCCGAGAACAAGCGCTTGAACACTGCGCATCCACGGAGCGAGACGATCGTTGTAGTCTGCGGTTCCGTTTCAAGGTCCGTTGTCTTTGCTCGGGACATACGTCTCAACACGACACCACCGCCACACTTCATTATATGAAGCGCCCCATCGGCCGTGCAACTTTTCCAACGCTTATACGCTTGGCTATCAAGCCTTTACAGAAGAGGGCGTGTACCCCATTTGGCTACGAATATTGCCAACTAAGGCCGGCACTGTAGTTTTGGGATCGGCCTTCACCGTCGGGATTATTAAATCAGCTAACATGTCTGAATCCATCCTCGGATGATCTTGTGTTACACCTATCAACGAAGTATGTTAAATAATGCAACATTACATAATATTAGTATTATTCGAAATCATTGAACACGTAGTGGTACTGTACCGGCAAGACATGTATGCGGACCTTTGTACTTTTTCACCTCCCACAACCCTGTCCTTTTCCTCAACGATGCCATGATTTTCCATGAACATGTGCCGTCTTGCACTGCACACTTCGCCTCGTACCTATCGAGGTTTGATCTAACCATAGTGTAGTTAACCCCGTTCCTGATGCTGTATTATTTCAATGCACCAAGAAAATTATTCTTGTTGGAAAACTGGTTACCAACTTCTAATTCGTCCGAATCCAACGAAGAATTTGTACGGTCACGCCTCCGGTGTGGTAGTTCAGGAAACTCCAATGCATCATCTTGAGATAGATCGACATTATGCATGTGCGCTGGAGGTGAGTATGCCCTAAATAGCGGATCTTCTTCTTCTTCGTCTGAACCGCCCTCAACGTCTTCAGGTACAATTGGAGCGGGCTCCGGTTGAGAAAATAATCCAACACGCACCGTCGGGCCCGGCTCCCGAGGTGGATCCACATCAGATTCATCGTCCGACCCTCCATAACCCCGCAACAAACGAGGGCCCTCGCGGTGGATGTCGTCGGGAGTACATCATCCCTCCTTAAACATCTTTCGCATGATTCCAATCGTATGTGGATTGCCAACCACTAGAAGTTGACGGCGTCCCCAATACGTATTTCTATCATCGGAAGTCGATCGACGGATATGCATGTCCCATCCACCAACCGAAAGTGTCGTGCGGGGTTATGTTTTCCATACTACGATCGCACACGGGCACTTACGTGTTTTGCCTCCCACTTACAGAGTGTCGACTTGGGGTCGTCTATTCCCTCGAACGATACTAGATGTTGAGGTCGCGACGAGATCACTTGGAGATGAAAATTCTACATATACCTCGATATAGGGTGAACCACTAGCAAGATGAGTCTCCACCATTGCCTCAAGGCTCAGAGGACCTTTGATGTCGAATGAGTCATATCTCACCGGATCAACCAAGCGCAAAATCTATACTTAATAGATGAACTTTCATTGGCGTTGTTCGAATATTTTACGCCTAATTCTTTTGCGAAGTTCTACCAAATCGGCGTTACGATTAAAACTCAATCGCTATTTGTGTTCTCCGATAAGAAAATAACACCATTTTGGTGTCTCGCACTTCACCATCGTAGTAAATAACGGCATTAATATCGTTCACTCATTTTCAATTTTTTTCCTTTTGCTTGAATTTGGTTTCGCCTTAACCGAGAATGAAATTTGGGTGATTTATAGCCTAATTTTTGCGGATAGCACTTGTAGCAAAAGTGCGTCCCACGTGGGGCGCGCGCGCCATTGTTTGTTGTAAACGTCTCCTCAAAATAATTTTGTCGGAGACCATTTGTAGCAAAAAGAGAGTCCACGTGGGGCGTTTTTGATCCACGGTTTGTTCTGCAAGCGTCTCCTCAAAATAATTTTGCAGGAGACCATTTGTAGCAAAAGCGCGCCCACGTGGAAGCGCCGCGGCCACGGTTTGTTCAAACGTCTCCTCAAAATTATTATTTTGCGGAGACTATCGCCCAAAAACTTATTTCAATTTTCACGGAAAGAATCCCCAAAAGCAGCGTCCACGTCGGCCGTTTTTGGGGAAAACAACCTAAAAAGCGCCCCCGGGAGCGCTTTAGGCGTTTTCCCCCAAAAACGCGCTGACGTGGACGCGTTTTTGGGGAAAATTGTACTTTCCGGTCAATTTTCCTGAACCCTGTACTATCCGATAATTTTTTATTTTTTTGGTATTATTGAGATATTTACCCTTTTCAATCTGCAAAGACAAAAAAAGAAAAGAGGAAAGGGAAAGGAAAAAGTTTGTTTTACCTCTGATTTCTTTTCCGTCAATTTTAATCTGCAAAACTAGAAGGAAGGAAATGAATGAGTGGGGCCTTGTAGCCTTAATTTGACAAGCACTATCACATTTATTTATTTATTTTCCTTAATAAAGAAGAATGGCATACACCAAAATATATTCTGATAAATTGAGTGTAATAGTAAAATGTACTGGTTGAGATGACATTATCAAGAAAATTTTCAAAAATTATTACAAATAAATATGATGATGAAGAAGAAAAAAACTAGGGGTGGCTCATCCCTTGCTTTAATTGATTATACTTTATGTACAAATTAGCAAGGCTGTAATTTCAATGCTATGGAATATATTTCAACTTCTAATTTCAGAAATTTGGGTACAATAGGCTGACAAACAAATGGAAAAAAACTGGAATCCAGGATATTTTATATTCAAAATAATTTAAAAGTTGTTTTTTTTTTTAAAATTCATATATCTTTATTACTTCAAATATTATTATTTTTAAAAAATTATTTACTTCAGAATTTTATCATTAAAAACAATAAATCCAAAAATTTAAAACTCAAAATAAAAACTAAACCAAATAAAACAATTCAAATATTTTAAAATCCATTGAATTGAATTCACCCTAATTTTATATGATTGACATATGCTTAAAATCTTGTTGGAGATTGTTAGTTTGTAACCTACAATAGCTGAGTATTTGGTATATTGGTAATTTATATATATATATATATATTATTTTACAAGTAATTTTAAAAAATTGATATGTGTTTTTTTAAATATATATTTTAATATTTTACTATATCTGTATAGGACACTTGTCAACTTTCTATTTTTGCTTGTGGATTTTAAAACTCTATTGATAGTGTGCTAAATATTTTTTCTTGTTTTATAACATTCATAAATATCCACTTAATAAAAAATATTTTCAAAAAAAAAATTGGAATGAGTTGAACTCTAAATTCAGTATTAAATCAAATCAATTTTATCTTATCTTCAAGACGTATGATTGATATGTAGATTTAACTTGTATGACAATTTTATTGTATGTATATGTACATGTGAGTTATAATAATATAAAAACTATGAAAAATATCGTAGCATAATAATGTGTAACAAAAAATAAAAATAAATTGTTGATTGAATATTAGCTTAATTGGTATGAGTATTGTTGTTAATGCAAAAAGACGTGAGTTTAAATACGTTAAAGCACATTATCCTTTTTTTTATGAATTAGAGAGGGACAATGAATAATTCTAAATATTTCAAAAAAATAAAAATAAAAATAAAAGCTGAGACAGTGGCAACCCACAAATATGCACAAATAATGCTTTACCAAACCCACCTTACCTGTAAAATTTGGTCATGAGACATGCCTTACTACACTACCTCTATATAGAGATCTGTTAAATTAAAAATTAAATTTAATCATTAATAATTTATCTAATTAAAACAAGACTCAGGGTGAAATTAATACTACCAATTAAAACCCATGAAACCATGTCTTTCCGTTCATTAACAGCCACCCGTAATTAAATATTTAATCAAATACTTATTTATTATGTCATAATATTTTTTCCTGCATTGAATTTAATTCATTAAATGCTATGTTAAAGTTGAATTCGACTCCCTAATTTAGATTACTTTGATTTTTCTTTATTTCTTTTTTATGATTTAAGATAAAATATATCAAATAAATTTTTTTTTTACAACTAGATCGTGAATTTTATTATATAATAAGTTAAAATATGATAAATTTGAGATTTGATTTTTATATTTAAAAATTAAGTCTTATTTTTTTATTTAAAAATATAATCGTAAGTATTTCTGTCAAAATTTATCGTCTTAAAAGTTTGATTAAATTATGTGACATATGATTAACAAAAAATAAATATGTTAAATTAAAAATTTTCGACAAAAATTATTAATGACAATAGTAATTAGATTAAAAATTTTAAATCGAAAAAATAAACATGAATAAAATCTTAAATTTTATACAAATACAGCCACTAACAACCTATATGATATTATGAAAAGCGTTGCTAATATTTTAATTTAAATTAAAAAATCGATGAAGAAGTTTGATGTGATAAAAACGCATGGTTTTTAAGTGTATTTATGTTAACAATATTCTAATAGCGTAAATAAAAAAAGAACTAAAATTTATTTTTCATGTCGATAACAGTTTGTAGTTAAAAAATAAAATACAATTTGTATAAAAATATGTTTATATTTAAATAGTTCGTTATGTTATGTTTATATTTATATTTATTAATTAAAATAAAGATAAGGGTATAAGAAAAAATAAAAATAAAAAATTGGTACTAAAAAGAATAAAAAAAAGTAGAATGATCATTGATGACCCAATCAGATTCATCTCTCAACAAAACCCTAGTTAAAACAAAGAAGGAAAGAAATTAAAAAAGGAAAGAGAAATATTATTATAGTATAGAGAGAGAGCGAGGGGGGAAGTAGAAGGGAGGGGGGAAATGAAAGAGGAGAAAAAAGGTGATAAAATAATATTAAGGAAAAGAAAAGGGGAAGGAAAATAATAAGAAAAGGGAAAGGAAGAGTATAGTTGAGGAAGAAAAGGAAATAATAAGAAAAGGGAACCTTCTCTGCACTTCTTCTTTTCCTCCTTTTTCATCCTATTTTGCCTCCTAATCTTCTCTCTTCTCTTTTACTTTTAATTTCTCTTTCAATCACTAAGCTTTATTTCTTCTTTTTTTTTCCCTTTCCTTGCCTTGTTTTACTGCTAAATTTCTTCTTCTAGTGTTTGAACTTTAGTTCTCTTTATGTTTGTTCTGAAAAACTAAAACCCATCATAAGTCACTGTGATTTTGGTGCTTGACTTGATCTATGGATGCATAAATCTGGGATTGGTTAAGCTCTGAACTTTCCTTTTTTTTTCATTTCGGGTCAATTTTCTGCGGGATTTTTGAATTTTAGGGTTTATGTTGTAGTTGAATTCGTGTTGTAAAATTTGTTGGGTTGTTGTTGTTGTGATTTTTTTTATGTGTAAATATTGTTATTCTGTGATTTGTGATGTAGTGAAAAAGAAAAGTTGTGGGGAAGATCGATTTAAGTTTCTTCCTTGGAAATATTTTGGGATTCCTTGGAGTATTTTTATTCCATTTTCTTAAATTGACACCTTTGAGAAAAGAAGAAAAAATTGAAGGGGCTCATAAAAAATACTTACCCTGAAAAATAATTAAAACTCACCATTTTTATTGTGGGTTTTCTTATATTTTTAATATTTCCATATTATTATTTTCTTAAATACTGATTTTTAGAAGAAGAAGGACTAGGAGAAAGAGCGTAGTTTCTTACTGTGTGGGGGTTGTTTGGGATTCTTCTGGGAGTACCTGATAGTTCACTATTAGATCTAATAGAAAAAGCTAGGTCTTGGATTTCATTGGGAGCTAGTGATCTTTCCGGTTTCACTGGTGAAGAATTTCTGATGCTAAAAAACGGTGTTTGCCAAAAAATGTGTTGCTCTGAATGTTATACGAAGTTTGCTGATGAATTCTCTCATAGATACCCCTGCCAAAGTTGTGGTCGCTGGTTATGTTCTAAATGTGTTGAAAGATATGAATCCCATGTTGTTGATGATGTATATCAATCAGATAATGCAAAAACTAATGATTTTTCAAAGATGACGAGTGTTAAATGTTGCAAATTTTGCTGTGATGGGGTTAATGCAAGGCCTGAAAGTGGAGGAAGGAAGTATTCTGAGAAGGTGCATCCTTCTGAGTCTCCCCGGGAGAGCCCGGAACCACCATCTCCTTGTTCTATGAATAGTGAATCCATTAGAAGTGATCATCTTGCTCAACATCTTGAGGCACATGATTGTGGGTTTCCTCTGCCGGTGGTAGCTGGCAAGAGTATGGCTTCAGTTAGTACTCATCCTTCTCCCATATCTACTCAGCAATCTGCCAGCAGGTATACTTTTGCTCAGATAACATAATTATGCTAAAAAAATATTATTTATGCATATAGGAGACACCTCATTAACCTCCTAAAGTTGGTATTTTTGTTATCCTTATTTTGTCCCTTCGGGGACATCTGATAAAATTTACTCCCTGGTAGTGGATTTGTTGTTATTTGTGTATTTTGTTATTTATTCTTCTAACCCTCTGGCAATGAATGTATTTTTATCTGTGGGTTTCTTTGGTGTAGGAGTGATGAAGAAGATGCTGATGGTTCTGGTAAGCAGTTTTATAGCCCTTCAGCTGAATACAGTCAAGATGTTTCGGATATAGATTCTTGTAGTATTAGTGCTAGACATGAGTTTAATAGTTGTAAATCTGTGGGATCAAGTCCTTCAGTTAGCCCCTCTAGGAACAGTTTTACTCCTTATAGAGATGGGCATTCTGTACAGAAGAGGCAAGAAGGGAGCCCAATGGCACAATGTGTTGGTCCCTTTGATCAAGAAAACATGGCTGTTTTAAGAAAGCCACCAGAGACAGTGATGGAACAAGAGAATACTGATGATTACTCAGATGATGCGTCTATTGTGGGTAATCAATCTTCAAAGTTGCAAAAGCCATTAGATTTTGAGAACAATGGCCTAATATGGTATCCACCACCCGCCGAGGATGAGAATGATGAGGCAGAGAGCAACTTCTTTACATATGATGATGAAGATGATGATGTTGGGGATTCTGGTGCAATGTTCTCATCAAGTAGTAGCCTTTCAAGTATGTTCCCAGCAAAGGAGAAACAAGAGGGAAACAAAGAACCTATTAGAGCTGTAATACAGGGACACTTTAGGGCTCTTGTGTCACAACTTTTACTGGGTGAAGGTATCAAAGTTGAGGATAATGCCGGAGGATGGCTTGACATTGTGACAGCAGTAGCATGGCAAGCTGCGAATTTTGTGAAACCAGATACTAGCAGAGGAGGCAGTATGGATCCTGGGGATTATGTGAAGGTCAAGTGTATAGCATCAGGAACACCCAGTGAGAGGTGGGGGCTGCTTTAACTTTCTTCTGTTATTCAATAGTTCAAATGTTCTATTGTTTTTCCCTTTTTGTCTCTTATTATATGGGTTCTTAACTTGTGAGTTCCATCATTCTTGCAGCACCCTTGTGAAGGGAGTGGTCTGTACGAAAAATGTAAAGCACAAGCGTATGACCTCACAATACAAAAATCCTAGATTACTCCTTTTAGGAGGAGCCCTTGAATTTCTAAAAGTTCCAAACCAGCTGGCTTCTTTTAGTACATTACTTCAACAGGTTCATTAAAATTTTTTATCCTCTTTATGCCAGTCAATAGAAGCTTTTTACGTGATCAAAGCAATTGCATATATGTGTGTTCTGAATGTTTGCATTTGGACAGGAAAATGATCACCTCAAGATGATCATTGCAAAGATTGAGGCCCTACGGCCCAATGTTCTGCTGGTAGAAAAGAGTGCGTCTTCATATGCCCAAGAGTATCTACTTGCTAAGGAAATTTCGTTAGTGCTCAATGTGAAAAGGCCATTACTTGAGCGTATAGCAAGGTGCACTGGAGCTCTTGTTTGTCCATCTATTGATGATTTATCTACTACACGATTGGGGCACTGTGAACTGTTCCGGTTGGAGAAAGTATCTGAAGAACATGAGATGGCCAATCAGTTTAACAAGAAACCATCAAAAACACTGATGTTCTTTGAAGGTTGTCCCAGGCGTTTATGTTGCACGGTAATTTTTTCTTTTTATGCATGTGATTCATTTGTTATGTCATCTGAATTGTGGTTTTTGAACCAAGCTTCCATATTCTTCTGTAGGTTTGATAGGGTGTCTACATGTTTAAGTTATGATCATTTTGATGCTTTAGTTCCTTCCAGTCCTAAAACTGTTCTTGTTATATATTCAGTGCTGAAATTGTAAAAGGAAAGTAGTGTAGAAAGATTGTAAGTAATCTAGTTACTTTTCCTCTGATCAGTACTGGCTGTTGAGGGTTGTAATTGGTTTGTTTATGTGAATGGTGAAATAGCATGGAGCAAGCAAATATATAGATGTCTTCTTGTATGATTAGATAAATGTTAAACTTTCTTATGAGAATGTAATGTATTCATTGATCTGTATTTTAATGAAATATACGTGATCTTCTTGCCCTGTTTCTCTTTATAGGTACTGCTGAGGGGCAGATGTCGTGAAGAACTAAAGAAGGTTAAACATGTTGTCCAGTATGCTATTTTTGCTGCCTATCACTTATCTCTTGAGACTTCCTTCCTTGCTGATGAAGGTGCTACTCTGCCTAAGATGAAAGTCAAGCATTCGATTTCCATGCCAGAGAAAATTCAGGCTGACAGTACTGTTTCAGTTGTTCCTAATTCCTATCCTCCATCCAGTTTCGATGCAATAGTCAATGCTTCTGCTCAGAATGATATATCTCCTTGTCTTGATCCAGCGCAAGGAGGAATGGGATCATTGTCTGAGCAGTGCGATCAAAGTCATCTTTTTCCTTCCTCTGGTGGTTCTATTCTTGATGTATACAATGATGATTGGTCACCTATTGCGGGTTTGGACACGTATTCTTCAGAAGATTTCAAGGATTCAAAGCTGTCCAGTATGTTGCCTGATATTAGAGATTTTCCACGATCTGAATTGCAAGAAACCATGACAGAAGAGGAGACTCGTCTTGGTGAGATTCATGAATTGGTGAAACCTGAAAAGATTGATGAAGATGAGAATTCCAATGAATACTTTTCAGCCACTGATACACACCAGAGTATATTGGTTTCATTTTCAAGTCGGTGTGTGCTGAAAGGAACTGTATGCGAACGTGCGAGGCTCTTGCGAATAAAGTTTTATGGTTCTTTTGATAAACCACTGGGAAGATATCTTCATGATGATCTGTTTGATCAAGTAAGTCATTCCGATTTTCCTTCATCCGAAATTACTGGTTCTATGTTTCACTTATTTAATTTAATTGTTCTTTGCAGGCATCATGTTGCAGGTCATGTAATGAGCCAGCTGAAGCCCATGTAATATGTTATACCCACCAACAAGGAAATCTCACAATCAATGTAAGACGCCTTTCCTCTCTTAAGTTGCCTGGTGAACGAGATGGGAAGATATGGATGTGGCACCGGTGCCTAAAGTGCGTTCATATAAATGGGGTTCCTCCAGCAACTCATAGAGTAGTTATGTCTGATGCTGCATGGGGACTTTCTTTTGGAAAGTTTTTGGAGCTTAGTTTTTCAAATCATGCGACTGCTAATCGTGTTGCAACATGTGGTCATTCATTGCAGAGGGACTGCCTTAGGTTCTATGGGTAAATTTTGAAAAACTTTGAATATTTAACCATTTTTTACTGTTAAGTATGATGTTGGTAGTTATGAGGAGTATCTTTTCCTAGATTTGGCAACATGGTTGCATTCTTCCGCTATTCTCCAATCGATATTCTATCGGTACATTTGCCCCCATCAACACTTGAATTTAGTGGAAACATTCAGCAGGAATGGACTAGAAAAGAGGCAGCTGAGGTTTGTTATGTATTTTCCCTCTTGTTCTTATACCTTTGGAATCAGCTGATTATGAAATGACTGACTATTCTTTCTCTTGTAGCTAATGGTCAAAATGGAAATGTCATATGTGGAGGTATCTGATGTACTCGACAGCATTGAACAGAAGAGTAATTCTGCTGGCTGTCAATCATCAAATGCTAGTGATTTATCAGATCACATCGTGGAATTGAGAGAACAGATTCAAAAGGAGAGAGATGATTACAATGTAAGAACAACCACATACTAGTTACCCATGTGACCCTGAATATTACTTGGTAGCATGTATTTGATATTTTTTATGTATTTTATCTTTGGTCAGTGCTGTTGAAAGGTGAATTTTACCATTTGTTGACCTCTTTTTTCTGGTTTAGGGTTTGCTACAACCAGTTGTTATGGAATCTTCACAACTGGGTCCAACAGCTGTAGACATCCTAGAGCTGAATCGCTTAAGGCGTTCACTTCTAATCAGTTTGTATGTTTGGGATCAGCAACTTCATTCATTGGAGTCCCATATTAAGAAAGGTTCTGCTGTCAAAGTTAAAGCGGATCATTCCAATGATGGTAAACTTGGTGCTTGCGAGCAAAATGTCTACAGATCCCCAGATTCACAGGAGCCTCCTAAGAATAACATACAGTCAGAGAATAACAATATTCTATCAAACTTGGAATCTGTTGTGCCAAAAGAATCTGACTTGGTGTTGTATAATAAGATAGACGAGGATGTGCAGTCAGATGGAAACATCACGTCTCCTGCATCTGCTTTATCTGAACGAATAGATTCTGCTTGGACAGGTACTGATCTACTTACCTTGAAAGTTCAAACCACAGAAGCATTTCAAGAAGATGAGCTCCCAGCTGGTTTGATCAGGCAAATGAATAAAATCAGCGATCTTCGTTTGAGGAATGTAGCATCTCCAAGGAGGCTTCACTCTTTTGATTCTGCATTGAGATTCCAAGAAAGAATTAAAAAAGGATTGCACCCCTCTTCAAGTCCTTTGTCAGTGCTTAGATCTTTCCATGCTTCTGGAGATTACAGAAGTATGGTTCGAGATCCTGTTTCTAATGTAACAAGGACTTACTCCCATGCATTGCCACTAGAGGCACAAAAGTTGAATTTGTTACTAAGTTCCACACCCACTATGATCACCTCTGCATCTCATGTGGCTGAAGGGACTCGGCTGCTTCTTTCGCAGAGGGGTCATAGTGATATTGTTATTGCTGTTTATGACAATGATCCTGCAAGTATAATATCATATGCTCTTAGTTCCAAAGAGTATAATGAGTGGGTTACTGGTAAGTCCAGTGAAATTGGAGGAGGCTGGAGTGTTAGTGAAAAGAGCAAAGAAGATTCTGCTGCTTGCAGCTTTTCACCCTGGCAGTCATTTGGCTCTCTTGACCTGGATTATATACAGTATGGAAGTTTTAGCTCTGAAGATGCCTCATCATCTGTGGGTTCCACATTTGCTGATACAAAAAGGTCTCCACATTTAACAGTTTCTTTCGGAGATGATTCTGCTGCTGCTGGTGGCAAAGTGAAGTTTACAGTGACTTGTTATTTTGCAAAACAATTTGATTCTCTTAGAAGAAAATGTTGCCCCAGTGAAGTGGATTTTCTGCGTTCCTTGAGCCGCTGTAAGAAATGGAGCGCACAAGGGGGAAAGAGCAATGTGTATTTTGCCAAAACATTTGATGAGAGATTCATTATAAAACAAGTCCAAAAGACAGAGTTAGAATCATTTGATGAATTTGCTCTGGAATACTTTAAGTATTTGACAGATTCTGTTAGTTCAGGAAGCCCTACTTGCCTTGCGAAAATTCTTGGCATTTATCAGGTTTGTCCTCACACTTTACCTTTTAAAAGCACAGTTTTTGGGCATCTAGTTGAGTTGTGGAGGGTCAAATATATAGAGCCTTGTTATAATTCTTTGTGGTTTGCTTGTTGACAGGTCTCTGTAAAACACCTGAAAGGTGGCAAAGAAACAAAAATGGATCTTATAGTGATGGAGAACCTATTTTTCAGGAGAAGTATCTCAACAGTTTATGATCTTAAGGGTTCCATAAGATCACGATACAATCCGGATACATCAGGGACAAACAAAGTACTGTTAGATATGAATCTGTTGGAAACGCTGCGAACAGAGCCTATTTTTCTCGGAAGCAAGTCAAAGAGAAACCTCGAGAGAGCTATTTGGAATGATACATCTTTTCTGGCAGTAAGTTGCTTTTTCCCATGAGAACTTGTCAAAAATGGTTTGTAGTCTTTCAAATTCTTACTGGTATGCTGGAGTAATAACAAGATTTGAATGTGACACTGTATCTAAAATATTCACAGTTTTCAGCAAGTTCTTCCACTGATTTAAGAATATTAAGTAATAAACATTTTCTGTGTATTTTCAGTCGGTTGATGTCATGGACTATTCATTACTCGTTGGGGTGGATGAGGAGCGCAAAGAGCTGGTTTTGGGAATTATCGATTTCATGAGACAATATACTTGGGACAAGCACTTGGAGACATGGGTTAAGGCATCAGGGATACTAGGTGGCCCGAAGAATGCATCCCCAACAATAATTTCTCCGAAACAGTACAAGAAAAGATTCAGAAAGGCGATGACTACATATTTTCTAACCATACCCGATCAATGGAGTTCATGACCTGTTTCATCATTGATTCATTGGTTCATTAATAACGGCATAAGAAACTGTAATTGCCTGCTAAATTTGAAGCGAGCTCGCTCTCCCTCTCCCTTGGGGTATTCTTCTATTAGATCCTTGTGTTTTTCTGTCAACAAATTCTTTTGGTTGTGGTTAGTAAATAGGCCTACAACTAAAAAATGTACACCATGGGGAGAGAAGGGGGGACATTGTTTTCTTTTTGAGGACTCCTTTTAATGACCTCTGAAGAAAGGGAAGAATTTAGGGCTGTGTGTGTATATTTTGTTGTGCATGTGCTAAAGTACTTTTTATTTTATTTTATTTTTTTCCTCCTTAACATTAATTAATTAGGAGTGTGGGAAACAGCATGCGAACAAAACTTTTGTACCTTAAGTTGTAAATTTGTAAGCAGTGGTTGAGATGGAAAGGCTATTTAATTTTCCGTATAAAAATAGGTTTTGAAATGGGCATCTCAAGTCTTAAAACTTGTACTGTTATTAGTGTCCCTTCTAGAGGATTTAAAAATCAGAATTTAGATTTCTTGTTAAGGACTTCAATTTGAACCACTATTACCAAGTCTTTAGCTGATATCAGGAAAGAATTTAAACTTGAAAATGAATCTTATTATTCTGAAAAATAATTGAAAATGAATCTGAAATTATTTAAAAATTTCTTTTTTTTTTTTTTAAAGGAGGAGGAGAAATCTGTAATCAGCTCAATTTAAAAGTAATGGAAATTAGGGCTGGTTTGATTTATTGAAAATAATTTTTGAAAAATAATTTATTTTTTTGAAAAAGTTAATATTTATTTTATAATAAGAAAATATTTTGTAATAATCAATGTCATATGTAAACTTAATAATAAATAATGTTTAATTAAAATCTAAATTATATATATGAGATCACATATTGACACCTTAAAATTATAGGGGATAAATGAAGATAAGCATTATTTAAACAAATACTCATGTTTATATAATTAAAATATTTATATTTTTATACTAGGTTAAAATATGTCATAAGTCTTTGTACTCTTCGTAAATTTGAAATCTAGTCCATT
Organism: Gossypium sturtianum; assembly: GCA_025698515.1. NCBI lineage: Eukaryota > Viridiplantae > Streptophyta > Magnoliopsida > Malvales > Malvaceae > Gossypium > Gossypium sturtianum. Next base: position 36,989,599 of record CM046943.1, on the reverse strand, counting down.
TACTTTTATTTTTGGGTTAGTCCTACTTTTTAGATATCATAATTTAGGCTCAGCTGTTAGCATTATTAAAAATATTCCATTAAATTCATGTTCATTATAACGTCATTTTTTAGTTACATGAATACCAAGTATTTTTTATTTGAAAATGTGATATCAACAAAATTGACAAAAAAAAAATATAACAATATTAACAATTGAACTTGATTTTCAAATTTGAAAAATAGAGAGACTAAATTCTTGAAAATAAAAGTACGAGGATTAAATTCTAAATTTGTGAAGAAGTACATAAGCTTATGACATATTTTAATGTTTATACTATAAAACATTAATTATTAATATATATATATATATATAATTGTAAAAGTTATTTATTATTAAAATATTAATATTGAATATTTCTCAATAATATATGAAGAATATTATTTATAATTATTATTTTTATAATTTATTATTAAAATAAAATTAAAATATTAAATAATTTATTAAATGATTAGATATAGATAACTAAATATGTTTAATAATATTAAAAATTATAATATTTTACATTTTAATAAAAATATTATTAATATAATAATATTAAGCTTGATTTAAGTTAATTTTTATATAAAAGTAAAATCACTTACGCTTTTTAAAATGATAAATTATTTTATAAGAAGAATGATTTATTTTCTGTAAATCCTTTTCTATTAACCAAATTATTTTTCATGAAATAAATACAGAAAATATTTTTCGAAAACTATTTTGAGAGCGTAAAAATAATAATTATTAAATAAAGAAGTGAAGTCACTCAAGTCGCTTTTTGTCGCCTCTGCTTTGTTGTGTTTGGTTGTAAGTAGAATTTGAAATGAGGGAAGGGTAGGTGAAGTTTCTAATTTAAGAATTTTATGGTTCTTTATTTTCATTTGCAATCCAAATTTAATTATTAATGGAGGAGCTATTTATGCATTGAAAGTTGAGGGACATTTTGTTACTACTTTTTTAATAAATAATACAAAAAACATTTCCAACAAGTAACTTATTTCAAAGAAATAATGTGGGAGATAAAATAGCATAAGAAATGGATTAATATTTGAAACTGTACCAAAATACAAATAATAATTATAAAAAAATCACACCACCATCACCAGGTGTTTTTCTTTGACCATATATGATGAATTTAGTTATTGGTTAAATTATGTTGTTAGTATATGTACTTTTATAGGATTTGAGATTACCTTTTTAATTTTAAAATCCTAGTCCAATTATTATTGTTGTTAGTAGTTTTCATCAAAATTTGTCCACTTAACATGTTTATTGTCTATCAATCATACACTACTTATGAGAACAACCTAATTAATATGTCAAGTTGACAAATTTTGACAAAAAATACTAACAATGTTAATTATTGGAGTGATGTTTTTTAAATTAAAAAAAGTAAGATTTAATTTTTAACCTTTTTAAATACATGGATTAGGGGTAATTTACCAAAATATACCGAAAATTAAAAAAATTTACGGAAATGGGTCGAATTCTGGAATATTTACGGAAAAGGGCCATTTCCCCCCAAAACACGCTGACGAATTCTGGAATATTTTACGCAAAAGGGCCATTTCCCCCCAAAACGCGTCCACGTTAGCGCGTTTTGGGGGGATGCAGCAGGAAAGCGCGCCCTCAAGGGCACAAAACGCGCTGACGAGGACTCGCTTTGCTGATGTGGCACAAAGCGCACCCTTGAGGGCGCATTTTCCTGCTGCAACGGTCAAATTTTTTTTGACCGTTGGGCCTCCAACGGTCAAAAAAAAAACCTATAAACCCCCCCCACCCTTTTATTTTTTTCACAACAAAGTCCTTATTCATTTTCTCTCAACTTTCTCTCAAATTCTTCTCAAATTTCTCTTAAATTCCTTGAAACCTCCTCTCAAATTTCACAATAGTCCTTTAATATTTACAAAAAAAGCCATTTTTTAAATTTTTTGAAATATATTTTTTTGATAAATTTTATAATATTCGATCGTATTTCCAATGGCCGGGAAATTAATTCGTCTCGACGATAAACACATCTCCGTCGATCAAATGCAAATGGTAAGTTTTAATTTTAATTTTTCAATACTATTTAATATTTTTTAGGTTTATGCAATTTTAATTAATTTGTATTATATAATTTTTTAAACAGTCTGTAGATCGAATGTTGCAATGCTATATTCGCAATATACTCGGTCCGCCATCGTCGCTTATCGAGAATTATCTGCGAGAAGTAGGGTTTTGGCACGTGGCGACGATAGGCCGGGGGTGCAAGTTGGAGCCGAAGTTAATCAGTGCGTTGATAGAGAGGTGGAGACCCGAGACGCACACTTTCCATCTTCCATGCGGAGAGTGTACTATCACTCTGGAAGACGTGCGATTCTGCGATTGGGATTGCCGGTGGATGGGTCCGTAGTCACCGGGTCCGCAACTTCTAGCGATTGGACAGTCGTATGCTACGAGCTTCTGGGTGCCATTCCGAATAACATTCATGGAGGTCGGATCGAGATGGGTTGGTTACGAGACACAATCCCGGAACTGAATAATGGTTCGACCGAAATAGAAAGAATACGGTATGCTCAGGCATACATTCTTGAGATGATTGGAGGCTATCGATGCGGCACTGTCTCGAAACCTCACACACCGAGATGGTTGCTGAAACTCGTTGATTTTAGAGCAGCCGGTAAAATGAGTTGGGGGTCTGCTGTGCTATCAAAATTGTATCGGAAGATGTGCGGGGCGACGCGACCGAGTAAAGCGAAAATCGGAGGTTGCCTATCACTACTCCAGTCATGGGCACGGTTTCGATTTTCATTTTTACGTCCTCGAGTCGACCACCCATATACATTCCCACTCATAACGAGGTAAATTTAATATTATATTTTGCAATTATTACGTAGATTTAAAGTATAATTGTATGCTAATTTTTTTTTAATTAGGTGGAACCATTCGGCGAGTTATGTTAGAATACCTACCGAGCTTGAAGATATACGGCTTCTATTAGAGCAACGGTCGGAATCACAAGTAAGTATTAAATAAAATATATTTTCGTAATAAAATAGTCGTTTCGTATTTCGTATTTAGAATTTAGTATTTCGTATTTAGTATTTAGTATTATGTATATAACTAATATTTTTATCATGTTAATATAGTTTCAATGGACACCATACGAGGATCCGACAATTCGGGCAGTAATTTCGGAGGAGTTATTTCAAAATCCGAACATTTGGCATGTGAAGGTCCCATTGATCAACTATGCCACCGTGGAGATGCATCAGTCGGATCGGGTTCTGCAACAATTTGGATTCCGACAACCAATTCCCGTGCCACCTGAGGTGCTCGATGATGAGAACAAAGTCGACTTACGGCAGTTGCACACGGTTTGGCCAAGATTTTGGTCAGCATACATCGAAATGTGGGAGAACCGGTATGATTATCTACCTATTCGGGAACTGATCGTCGTTCTTGAGTTAGCGTGCGTGCCGGAATACATGCCATGGTTTCGGATCCATGGTAAGCCATATTTATTGTCGGAAGAGGAGAGGAGACGGCAACTTCGTGAACAAAGGGAACGACGAGGCCCTTTAAATCCAAGGAGAAGGGGTGATGAGACTGGACCATCAACAGCGCCGACACAGTCATCGGGCCCATCAACAGTGCCCATATAGTCACCTGGCCTAACACTTCAACCGACGACACTGACATCACAGCCTTTTCAGATTATGCCAGGTGCGTACCCTAGCCCTTATATGTATCCTAACCCATATATGTTTCCTTTTCCCAGCCCCATTGCAGGTTGGAATGCATGGCCCGGTTCGAGTCCGTTCTCGACGACTCTGACTGGCCAGCCGATCTTGAGGCCGCCGTCGCATGAGGGATCACACGAGGCGCCGTCGGGGAGCTCTTCTTTTTACCAGTCTCCTTCGCCTTATGGGATTCAGACACCTCCGCCATGGTTTATGCAAACACCTCCGCAGTCGTTATTTTATCAATGTGGGTCATCCTCCCAACACCCACAACCAGACCCACTGCCGGAGGAACCAGAATCCCCGCCTGAGGTTCCACGACCCCCTCCGGAAGCTAGAAGAAGGAGGAATCCGGTACAGAATCGCCACCACCCCATGTGGCACCGATTCCGACCACCGACACCAATATTGATTCCGACCGCCTTTTTTTATTTTTTAATTGTAATATAATTTTTTTATTTTTTTAATAAAATAAAAGTTGTTTTTTATTTTTGTTTGTAATTTAATTTTAATATCTTTAATAACATAGAAGTTGTTTTTTTATTGTAATTTAATTTTAATATCTTTAATAAAATAGAAGTTTTTTAATTTTTTATTGTAATTTAGTTTTAATATCTTTAATTAAATAAAAGTTGTTTTGTTATTTTTTTTGTAATTTAGTTTTAATATCTTTAATAAAATAAAAGTTGTTTATTTTTTTTTTGTAATTTAATTTTAATATCTTTAATAAAATAAAAGTTGTTTTTTTTTGTAATTTAGTTTTAATATATTTAATTAAATAAAAGTTGTTTTTTTATTTTTTTTAATTTAGTTTTAATATCTTTAATAAAATAAAAATTGTTTATTTTTTGTAATTTAATTTTAATATCTTTAATTAAATAAAACTTATTTTTTTTTGTAATTTAGTTTTAATATCTTTAATTAAATAAAAGTTGTTTTTTTATTTTTTTTAATTTAGTTTTAATATCTTTAATAAAATAAAAGTTGTTTATTTTTTTTGTAATTTAATTTTAATATCTTTAATTAAATAAAAGTTGTTTTTTTAATTTAGTTTTAATATCTTTAATAAAATAAAAGTTTTTTTATTTTTTATTGTAATTTAATTTTAATATCTTTAATAAAAATAAAAGTCCAAGATTTGGTTTTTTTTTTGTAATTTAATTTTTTTTTTGCAAATTAGTCCTTCTACAAAAGTTCACCGTTTTCACCAAGAAATAAATAGAATTTACATAGCCACCAAGAGACAAAAAAGCTAAGAAGACTGTCAACTATTCCGATTTGGACACGAGCGAGATGTATGGCCTGGGTTCCTACACAATCCACACAACCTACGTTGGTTGGCCGTTTCTCGGATATCCATATTGTTGCGTATTCTAGTCGAGCAAGGTCGACCTTTTGGTTTGCGCCTCAGTTGTCTATCCGGCAACAGTTTATACGGTGCAAGCGATCTGAGTGCCACTTACGTTCATCCGGGGTGGTGGGAATACATGTCTCCACACGTTGTACATGTTTTCTATTTTATACACTTCGTCAACATAGCTCATGGGATCAAGACGGAGATTCTGACAAGCCGCAAGTACATGAGCGCATGGGTAACTAAGTGCATCAAATACCCCACAGTCGCAGGTCCTATTTCTCAAGTGTACACGATATTGACAACCAACAATACCTTGGTTCGGTCTGTCAAACTCCGTCACACGAAACCATAGGTTGTCGCGATCGTGACACAATGTGTGCATGGTGTTAGCCCGTGCCTTCCCCTTGTTAATTTCTCGCAAGACCTTCACGCACCATACATGGCCTCCTTGCATTTGGCCTTTATAACTCGCTGCTCGCTTCGGAAATAGTGTCGCTAAACGAAAATATGTCTCTCGCACAACCGATGTTATCGGCAAATGACGCGTTCCTTTTAGAACAGAATTTATGCATTCCGCCAGGTTTGAGGTCATATGACCATATCGTAAGCCGCAGTCATATGCTTGTGTCCACTGTTCGAAAGGAATATTGTGTAGGTAGTTTGCGCCTTCTTCGTTAACTGAGCACAAATTCGCCAACATCTCGTGAAAACGGTCCTTATTTATCTCGTACCCTGCCAATATATGTTGATAGCAAATATTACATACCACTCTTCAATTAAGAATAAATTGAATATTACAAACGAAATTATATTAATAGATATTACATACCCATGTTGGTCACTTGCCCTTTTTGAGCTGTAAATCGATGTTGCCCGTGTTAGTTGGACGCAACATGCCTTAGGCAATATCGATGGTGTGTGCGATGCCACATGCTTCCCTGTCGCTCTTATTGCGGCTAGTATTCCAGGGCCTCGATCGGATATAATGCATATATCAGGTTGGGGGCAGACATGCTTCCTTAACCTAGATAGGAAGAAATCCCATTCATCAGCTGACTCCCCCGGTGTTATTGCAAACGCAATTGGAAGGATTCTCCCACTGCCGTCCTGTGCCACAACTAGCAATAGCCGATGCGTATATCTGCCATACATAAAGGTACCGTCAATTTGTACCAATGGCTTGCAGTATATAAATGCCTCTCGGCATTGCTTAAATGTCCAGAAAAGATGCTTGAACACTGCGCATCCACGGAGCAATCGATCGTTGTAGTATGCCGGTTCCGTTTCAAGGTCTGTTATGCTACATGGGACATATCTTTCCAGCACCTGACACCACTGCCACACTTCATTATATGAAGCGTCCCACCGACCATGCAACTTTTCCAATGCCTTCTGCTTGGCTATCCAAGTCTTCCGGTAAGAGGGCGTGTAATTTAATTGGCTACGAATATTACCAATTAAGGCCGGCACTGTAGTCTTGGGATCGGCCTTCACCGTCGGTATTATTAAGTCAGCCAACATCTCTGAATCCATCTTCGGATGATCTTGTGAAACACCTATCAACGAAGTACGTTAAATAATGCAACATTACGTAATATTAGTATTATTCAAAAACATTGAACACATAGTGGTACTGTACCGGCAAGACATGTATGTGGACCTTTGTACTTTTTAATCTCTCACAAGCCTGTCCTTTTCCTCAACGAGGCCATGATTTTCCATGAACATGTACCGTCTTGCACTGCACACTTCACCTTGTACTTATCGAGCTTGGATTTAACCACGTTGTAGTTAACCCCGTTCTTGATGCTGTATTGTTTCAATGCACCAAGAAAAACATCCTTGTTGGAAAACTCTTTACCAACTTCTAATTCGCCCGAATCCAACGACGAACTTGTACGGTCACGCGTCCAGTGTGGTAGTTCAGGAAACTCCAATGCATCGTCTTGAGATAGATCGACATTATGCATGTGAGCTGGAGGTGAGTACGCCCTGGATAGCAGATCTTCTTCTTCTTCATCTGAGCTGCCCTCAACATCTTCAGTGCACGGTTGGAAGCAGCTCGTTCGAAAATAATGCAACCACGCACCATTAGGCCCGGGCTCTCGAGGTGGATCCACATCGGACTCATCATCCGACCCACCATCATCTGCAACGAACGAGGGCCCCTCGCCGGTGGATGTCGTGGGGAGTACATTATCCCTTCTTAAACAACTTTCGTAACGTTCCCAATCATATGTGGATTGCCAACCACTAGAAGTTGATGACGTTCCCCAATACGTATTACTAGCACCGAACGTCGAAGGAAGGATATGCATGTCCCATCCACCAACCGAGTGTCGTGCAGGGGTTGTGTTTTCCATACTACCATTAAACACGGGCACTTTCGTAGTCTGCCTCCCGCTAACAGAGTGTCGGCTTGGGGTCGTGGATTCCCCTCGAACAGCAGTAGATGTTGAGGTCGAAGGAAGATCACTTGGCGATGAAAATTGTACATATACCTCAAGATAGGGTGATCCACTGGCAAGATGAGTCTCCACCATTGCCTCCAAGCTCCGAGGACCTTTGATGTCGAATGAGTCATATCTCATCGGATCAACCGAAGCGCAAAATCTATACTTAATAGAGTGAACTTTCATTGGCGTTGTTAGAAGATTTTACGCCTAATTCTTTGCGCGGTTATATCAAATCTATGTTCGATTAAAACCCATCCACATTTGTGTTCTCCGATAAAAAAATAACACCATTTTCGGTGTCACAAACCTCACCATCGTAGTAAATAACAGCATTAATACGTTCACTCATTTTCAATTTCTATTTTTCTTTTACCTCAATTTCTGTTATGCAAACTGAGAATGAAATTTGGTTGATTTATAGTCTAAGGATTGCCAGATACTACCGTAGCAAAAAAGAGCGCCCACGTGGGAGCTCTTTTCGAAGACTCTTTTGACGATGCATCCTGCTTGAAGCGTTTTCGACACTATTTGTTCAAAAACGTCTTCTCAAAATTATTTTACCGGAGACTACTGTAGCAAAAGAGTGTCCACGTGGGAGCTCTTTTTAGTACTCTTGCTGACAGTGCATCCTACTTGAAGCATTTTCGGCACTATTTGTTCAGAAACGTCTTCTCAAAATTATTTTACCGGAGACTACTGTAGCAAAAGAGCGTCCATGTGTGAGCTCTTTCAAGATACTCTTCTTGACAAAGTGCATCCTGCTTGAAGCATTTTCGGCACTATTTGTTCAGAAACGTCTTCTCAAAATTATTTTACCGGAGACTACTATAGCAAAAGAGTGTCCACTGGGAGCTTTTTTCAGTACTCTTGCTAACAGTGCATCCTGCTTGAAGCGTTTTTGACACTATTTGTTCAGAAACGTCTTCTCAAAATTATTTTGCCATATACAACTGTCAAAAATATTCAAATAAATTTTATTTTCAAATATTTAAATATATTTTCCCCAAAACCCTAAACATATTTTTACTAAACCCTAATTAACCCTATAATCTAGTCCATTAATTTTCCCCTAAAAACCCTAAACCCAACGAGCTTAAAATATCCTAAACCCTATCTTTAAAACCCTAAAATCTCATACCCTAACTCTAAAAACAGCTAAAAAGGCAGTCGGGGAGAGGAGGGCGAAAGCGCGCCATCAAGGGTGCACTTTGTAACACATCAGCAAAGTGCGTCCTCGTCAGCGCGTTTTGTGCTGATGTGGCATAAAGCGCGCCTTTGAGCGCGCGCTCTCTGCATCCCCAAAGCGCTACCGACGTGGACGTTTTTAGGGAAATGGCCCTTTTAAAGTAAATATTTTGAATTTGGCCCATTTCCGTAAATTTTTTTAATTTTTGGTATATTTTGGTAAATTACCCCATGGATTAGATCTCAATTTTTTATCAAAGTACAAAAGCTATCGGATTTTTAAACCAACTTAATTTTCCAAACTACAACTAACATCATATATATATTCTTTATATTCTACTTTACTATAGTTGTAAACTATTAATCAAGGTGTCACGCCTCAAAATATAGGGGTTAATTGAAATAATTAACCAAGTAATGACCAAGGCTTGATGGTTAAGTAGTTAGTGTTCCCTTAAGAAATCCAAATTTTAAGCCACACTCTTCCCATTTTCTTTTCTTTTTCAGCAACCAAGGAACAAAATCATACTAGGATATCTAATAGTTTGGGCAAAAACATAACAAGTATGAGTAACATCCCAAATGGTTAAACATCTTACCTAGGTTTGAATCACGCCATTATCCTTACTATTTCTTTTATTTTTGGTAGAATGGATTAATTGCTCAAACAACCTCTAAAGTTTGAAAACCCTAGATATTTAGTCTCTTTTCCAAATCATAATAGAACTATAATTTCCCTTTCCCAATTAAACTAAAAGTTTTGCTTTCTTTTCCCTTTCTTTTCCATCTTCTTCTTTGTAAATATTTTTCTCCCATTGCTGAAATTATCTTTCTTTATGTAACCCGAATCAAAGTCCATCCCCGATATTAACTCGTTTTCTTAACGGAATCGAAATCATCGTTAGAAACGTTCCCAATCCTTGCCAAGAATCGGTAAGTTCAATTCAAACCTGATTAATCTCGAATTCTTGTAGTAATTACATCCAGTGTTAATCGTTCATCCAAATTAATAAATCCTCTACGAATCTTCCCAAAAAGCTTGATTTTTCTTGAAATCCGTTATTAATTCTCGCATAACTTTTGGTTGAAAGACTCGTTATAGGTATCCCGGATCAGATTTAGACGTGAGGATTATCGCTCAGTCTCCCAATAACAGATGAGTGTTCTTTTACAAGTGAATTGAGACAAAACCATGCCTAGGATAGGGCCACACGGTCTTCCACACGGACGTGTGGGCCACCCGTGTGGACCATACGACCCCCTCACATGACCATGTCCACTTTGAAACCCTAGGAGTTTGATTCGTACACGGCCTGAGCCTCTCCCCACGGCTTGCCACACGGTCATGTCTCCCATGCACAATGATTTTGCAAATTCCACACAACCTCAGTCTATTACACAACTTGGCCACATGGTCGTGTACCCTCTCCACACGGCCTAGGCTTCCCACATACTCCGGTCACACGGCCGTGTGTCCTCTGATTCTTAGAGTTTATAGTTTTGCCCAGAAAAAAGAAATTATCTATAAATCTAAGAAAAGAAATAACATGCAGAAAATAATGACTAAGGAAAACCTAATCTTTAAACTCAACAAAATCTAAGCATGGGTGATTAGCTCGCTTTAGTGATTATAACTAATTCCTATTTTGGGTTTCTACTCAATCAACTAGTCGTTACCCTAGCAGGATCTCTCGATCTTCCACTAAACTAATGAGTCGACAATAACTACTTATCTCTCGACCTCACAGTCCAGACTGGATTGGGGTAAGGGGTTCACGAATAGGCAATACCTATTTTGGGTTAATTCCCACCTAGATGACTTTCTAGGGTTGTCAGACCTAGGGTTTAAGTTCTTTCTATCCCAAAAAACTAATCCACTAAGAAACCCTACATAGAAATTAATTAATCACACTTCCACTCACTAATCCCCTATAAGAGGATTAGTTCCTCATGGATTTCATAAACACGATAAACTTGATAAAATAAATAAACATTAAGAACAAATCAAGAATAAGAGTTTAAAGAGAAATCCTGATTGTATTCAATAGATGAAGTGCAGAATCCACAAATCAGCTTCGCCGATGGACACGAATGAAAATAACTAAAAAGAAAACCTAAATCTAAAAAGAATTGAAAACTAAAAACTAAATTACAAAGAAAGTTCTAAATTATGAAAAGTTGTCATTTTTCAAGTGTCTAAAGAGTCTATTTATAGATTTACGGTTGATCGCCGTCCTTAGCCCTAGGTCAGCTGATGTTTTTCTATAAAAATACATTATGGGGACCAAAATGCCCTCAGCTTATAATTCTTTCCCGTACAGGGTTAGTGTCGCAACATCTAGTACCTGTGCCGTGACATCAAAGGCAGTTTACTTGGCTTCGAGTTCAACTTCAAGGGTGTGTTACAACATCCTTTGGCTGTGTCGTGATACCAAAGGCAGTCTTGGAATTCTTGCATTCTACTCCCTATGTTGCGACATTAGACTCCCGTGTGGCGACTAGCCTCGAGCTATTATGCCTTTGAATGGTGTCCTGCACTCTCACTAAGTACGTTAGCCCTCCTTTAGGCCTTATTCGACCCCTAAGGTCATAAAACGACTCAAATTACACTTTTTATTAAATTAAAACTAAATTGGAAAAACTACTTAAAACATAACAAAATTGTTCGTATTTAAGCTCATTAAGTATGAAAACTAGTTTAATCTATTACAACGAACTACGGCAGATCAAATCCAGAATTGGGCTTCAAACCTTCATCTTAGAAAAGACAAATTCATAAGGGTCATCAACAAGCTCGAAACTGGGTTCAACTTTCCCACATTCTGGTCTCTATCCCAAGAAGATGTTTGTGCACAAAATCAACTTGTTGACACAAAGGTTGCATGAATTTAGTATAAATAGTTAAAAGTGGGGCGTGTACTAGAATTGAGAGAGATTATTATTGTCGTTAAATATTGTTTGTAAGGATTAAGCCCCAATGGTCACCAAGCTAATGAACTTCTATTGTGGACGAATTCTCAGAACGTCTTTATTGCTGAAGGGGTCTGGCCCATAACTACTCCAATAAAGATCTGGCATGAATTCTAGTAGGGAGGATGAGAGAACCTCATTTCTTTTTATATGACACTTGTGGGATTTGCCCACGCCACTGGAATATTATAAGTCATGGTACATCATTTACTTCTCCCAGTCGGGCTAACTCTCCTATTGATGGTGCAGGGTCTTCTTCAAATTCTTATACCACTATGCTCGTTCCAGCAAATAATATAGATGTCTTAGCTATTTTAGATGAGGCTCGTGCAAACGAAAGTGCTACTGTTGCTCCACCGAGAAAAATGACGGTTAAGAAAACTCAAAAGAGACCAAGGATGGAGGGGAGCACCCAAGATACTGAGGATATTGATCGCCCACAGCTGGCACTATGTAGACTTAGAAAAGGGTCTGTTCATTCGAGAGTTAACACTTCTCTGTTTGCAGTTGGCAAGTTCTACCTTGATCTGCTGAACACAGGTCCATTAGCAATAGAGAATCGTTCTTTGATATCCTTTCATAAATCTTTTTCAATCTCCATATAAGTTATAGTAGATCACAGCGTTGGCTCGATTGTGTTGAGCATCCATGAAACCAACATAGAATTTATAGTCCATCAATCCTCCAATTCAAAGGAATCATCATTAGGTTGTTCAATCATTCCATCAATAAATCTAAATTTCTTCTTGGCCCTCAACGTAATTCACATTGCTTGAGCCCATTCATCATATTTGTCTCATTTCAATTGCATCCGAGTAATTATATTACCAGGATTATCGCTCGAAGTCAACACGTAGGTGGAAACAGGTTTCTTTCCCTCGCTATTTATTACTATTTTTTTCTCTGGATCTTGATATATTCCTTGATTTCTTTCCTAATAGTCACTTATCAATGGAAAGAGAAAATCCATTGTCCGATATCATTTTGAAGCCAAAGTTACATCTAGAAATCGAAGAAAGGTAAACCCTCAATTGCTAACATCAAGAAAGTGAGAATTCTTTACCTAGATGTTATCCTAATCAATCTTTGAACTAACTTCTCTTTTCCTTTTTGACCTAGTAATAGGCCCAAGATAACCCTCCATTGCTAGCTTGCCTTTGTTCTTTGTAATACTTTGAACATTTCAACAAGGGTCTGTTTCACATGATTAGTCCAAAAATTAGTTTAAGGTATTAAACATACCTTTCTTGATTAGGACAAAAATTAGTTCAAGATTGAATAGGGTTATATCTAAGTAAAGAATTTTCATTTTCTTGATGTTGTAGTTAGAAAACACTGAAGAAATTTTCTAAAGAGAAATATCAATAATAATCATTTTGTGAAATATATATTGGTAGAAGATTTAGATGCCACAATGCCACCCAAATTGACATCTTTAGTGTTGCAAACGATATCGTATTGATTGTTGCGACAAAAATGACATCAACAACCTTCCACCAATGAGACAAGGTCAAGGGTGGCCGAGGAAGCCTGAGGTGGGGCAAATGGTGGATACGAAGCTGCATGTAGTGGCGTCCCCAAAGTGGAGACCATACCGAAATGGGGGAGTGGTAATAGAGCCTCCATCATAGCCAGTGGCGAAATAGGAGAGTGTTGTGGCAAAGGTAGTGCCAACGACGGATACGGTGGTGAAAGTCATTTGTGTTCACACTAAGCCATATTATTCACTATCATGGGGAACAAAAAATTAGTATTCTTCAAGTACTAGTGGATTTTTAATTTAAGGAAAAGAGTGTTAGAAAATGCTCATTTAGTGGAACATCAAACTTAAGTGAAGTTGAATAAATTTGAACAAAAAAAAGTGAAGATAAAGAAAATAGGGCTTGGTAGTAATTACCTGCAGACTATTGTGGTTACTGGTATTGAATGTGATAGCGGTTAAGGGTGAATATTTTACCGATTCAGTTATTATATATCAAGAATTGAATAAATTAATTAATTCATCAAAATCGATTTAAACCGAATCGATTTTGAATCAAAACTGAATAAATCAAACTAAAATTTTCTGGTCCAATTGAGTTGATTTTTCGATTTTTTATGATTTATTTATTTATAAAAGAAAATAAAAAGCTACCATTTAAATGATTTTTAGAATTTTATTTGATTCTAACCAATTTTTTATATTATTATATTTCTAATTAACAAATAAAAAGTAAAATAGTTATAAAATAAAATAATATGCTAATAGATTTATATAAGTAATAAATATTGGAGGTACTCTCATGGTGTTGGAAGAATTGTAGGAAATATTGTTGAGACTTTGGATAGTGATTCATGACTAACACTTCTATTCTAAAGTTTTTTATTTGATTTGTAAGTTCTATTGTGAACTTAGGCATGTGCCTCATTTTTCATGAAAAAAATAGTGTCCTTGTTTGGCAATTAGTTGATAGCTAATTGCAGTGGCTGATTTGATTAACTGATTTGATTAACTGATGCTATTAACTATTTGTTTTTAAGTGCTTGGTAAATTTTAGCTAATAGCTTAAAGCTGATATGTGTAAAATGATAAATAAGAGCATGACACATTTTATTGTTAAGTATATATTTATTTATAATACTTTTGTCTTTATTAGGTGAAATTATTGAGATAAAACACTATTACCAATGAATTAAAATATCCATTATGGAAATTAATTAGTTAATATTTTTGAAAATTTAAATAAATAAATTTCTTAAGTTCTTTATTTGTAAATATTAACATTGTGGAAATTGATAAATATTAATAGTTTATGAATATAATTGTAAACTATATTATTAGTGATAATTATGTCATGTTCTTAGTATGTAAATTAGTGATAATTATGTCACACTCGGAATAAATTTGTCAAGTAGCATATTTCAATTAATATAAAGTTGCATAAGAAATCATTTACAAAAGTAAATTGAAAATAAATTAAGAGTACATAAATATTCAAGGATGAATGGGCTCGATTAAAAATTTCTCGCAGCAATATTGATTTTTGTAGATTCACAGTGGAGTTTTTTTTTGTAGATTCACGGTGGATTTTTTTGTTTTTTTTTTAAGATTTACTTTGGACTTTGGAGGTAAAAGTGAAAATGAGAGAATGAAGGCTACTGATATCTTGGCACCCTTATTAGGTTTGAAAGCATGTAGCAAAAGGAGTAATTTTTGAGTAAGCATGGTCAGATATGTCATTTCACATATCTCATTCCCAATCAATTGTTGAAAAAGTTGGTCATCCCAGCGTTTTCTGTTTTGGAGGTTTTAGCTCAACAAGCTCTTGCAAACCTCCATTCACCAAACACTACAATTAGAGGGTTTTACTACCCAATCCTTCAATTGTGCCCAAATCAACTAAAAAATGCCCAAAATTCTGTTTACCAAACACTTCGATACTTTTTGAAAAGCATTGGTTAATTTAATTGTAATTTATGGTTTGTAATTTAAAATTTTAAATTCATTATTTGAATAATTAGATTTATATTTTAGTCTAGTTGGTTTGGGTTTTGTCTGGGATGTTACTTTTTTGGTATTTGGGTTTGGATATGAACGTGGGTTATTATTAAAAATTAATCAATTTATTCAATTTATTTGTTTTTGAAAATTAAAAGCCAAAAGAATAAACCACTGAAATCAATTAACTCTACCGAATAAACCAGAAAACCAATTAAATTGAAATTTTTTAATTGATTCGGTTCAGTTAAATTTGATTAACCGAAGTTTTGTGCACCTCTAATATTGGAAAGCATTCTAATTTTTTTTAAAATTTTTTTCCATAATTTTTGAATTTTAAATAATTTTTTAAAATTTAAAATTTTAACAATTTTTATTAAAAATAAAAATTTAATCTAAAAATTACAACATACAACATAATTGTTAGCGTGTCATGCCACATCAACAAATTCATCAATTGAGGTGACATGCCACATTGGATAAAAATATTAACTATCAGTTAACAGATAATTTTAATTAATTTTGATCTTATTTGAATTTTTATTTGTGGCATTACTAATAAAAGTAAAAAAAAATATTAAAGATTAAAATGAAAAAAAATTGGATTTTGCAATTCCACCTCCTTTAAACTATCATTTTGAAGTCAGTTTTGCATGGATGATTATTATATTAGTTTTTTTTTTATGATTGTTGCATATTCACTTAAGAATGCATAATTGTGGCTAATGAAAAGTTTGAGCATAATTGATGATTGAGTTCATATAGCTAGGGTTAATATGTTGTCAGTTAATCTAGTTCTGATCAATTCGTTTATTATGTAATAGGATTTTGTGAGTTTTTTTGTTATAGGTTTTGTCAAAAATGGAAGATTTTTTTTAGAAATTTTGACTATTCAACTTATTGTTGCGACATACATTTTAATAGATTTGTATAACAATAAATATATCTTTTGTGATTTTGATTTGTAATATTATGAATATTTCGTTATTAATTTGTGTTAGGCAATAAATGCAAAATTTGCTATACAAAGGGAATTAGATAAAATTTTGTTAGAGTCCAACTCTTAGAAGACAAGAACAAAATTAAAATTTGATCTTTTAAGGGTCAAATCTGATCTAAGTTATGAAGTGAAATTCGAAAATTAGAAATAATAACATTATGTGATTACAATCACGCATTGAACTTGGGAGCTCTTCAAAGTAGAGTAATCCTGAGACATCATTAGGAGCATATTTTACCATTTGGTCGGCAACTTCGTTTAAAGATTCCCTTTTTGTAGACCACGAGATGGCAGAAAAGGTTATGTAACCGCACTATTCTAGAGAACCTGAAGGGATGACGATGACAACAATTTAAAATCATTGTGATCAACAAACAAGGTAGCCCAGCTTCAACCAGCGTGTTCTCAAAAAAATTCCCATCTGGTCCTATCATAAGCTTTTTCTAGATCAATCTTCAAAGTCATTCTCATCTTTCTACCTTTGAAACTCCGCATAGAATGAACAGCCTCTTGTGCAATTACAATGTTATCCGATATACTTCTACCAGGAATAAAGGTTGCTTGACTCTACTTAACAAGCTTTCCCATCATCAACCTTAATCTGTTAATTATTACCTTCGTAACAACCTTATATAATACCGTACACAAGCTTGTTGACTGAAATTGCGTAATTCTTTTTGGACTTTGAATTTTTGGTAAAAGAATCAGTAAAGTTCTTTTAAGCCATGGGTTCAACTGACGCCCCTCTAAAACTTGCCTCACCATACAACAAACCGAAATGCCAAGTATATCCTATTGTGGCTGATAAAATTTGGCATGAAAATCATCGACTCCTAGTGCTTTCCACGGGGCCATTGCAGAAACTGCCTTGCGAATTTCCTCATCACCGATTCCCAATAATAGATTAACTTTCTCGGTTAACAAAATCGAAGGGAACCTTCCTCGGCAAGGGTAGACTCCACTCATTGAATAATCCATAGAATAAGGATCCTTAAAAAAAATCCACCACATGTTGTTGAAGGACCTCCGCATCGAAACACCATTCCTCATTTTTAACTTTAAGACCTTCAACCTTATTTTTTTTCCGCCTAGCCATAATACGGCTATAAAAATATCTTGTATTTCTATCACCACTTGTAAGCCATTCCGTTCTTGATTTTTGAAACCATAACAACTCTTCATGCTTTAAAACATCATGAATCTTTTGCCATAATTCTAACTTACGGTATCGAAGTCTTTCTGAGTCTCTGAATTCTAAAATTCCTTGTATATGCTCAAGTTTCGAAATCAACCTCCGCTTATGGACAAAAATATTTCAGAGAACACGCTTATTCCATTCTTGTAGCTCTTTTTGGAAATGCTCTAAGTTAGTAAACACATCCATATCATTTTTCCAACTACTACTTACGAGACCCTTAAACTCCGCATGAAGCAACCAATTAGCCAAACAACGAAAAGGTCTAGTACCTCTGCTTTGCAACGGATTGAGGGAAACCAAAATCGACCGATGATCTGACTTCAGATGATGCAAATTACTTATTGAGCAATTCGACGCAAAAGCATACCAACCCAAATTACATATAGCTCTATCCAAACGTTGTGAAAGATTAGCTCTGCTCTAGGTGAATCGAGGCCCGCAGAAACCCAAGTCTTGAAGACCATTATCAAACAGGAAATTCTAAAAACCATTACATTCACTTCTTACGCTTGCTGCACCACATGCCCATTTCGAAAGCTCCATAATCAAATTAAAATCTCTTTCTATAACCCACGATTCCCCAATAATTTTAGCAAGAAAATCAAAATACTCCTATAACTTCCATTGCGTTGCTGGTTGTGGGCTAGCATACACTACTGAACACAAAAACTTAGAGGGTCCTTGTCTGTTTCTCACCCCCATAAGAATCACCTGTGGATGCAAATTCAGAATATCAACGAAGACATTGTCACTCCAGAGAATCAAAATCCTCCCAGAAAACCCCATTGCTTCAATTCTTAACGAATTTGCGAACCCAAGTTTTGCAATAATTCCATTCGCCTGAATACCACTGACCTGTGTCTCAAAAAACACATTACATCTAGGCAAAACTCTCTCCTATACTAAGCCACAAAATTATGGAAAAAGGGATGCCCTATTCCTTGGAAATTTTAGAAAAAAAGTTTTAAATCCATAAACCAAATAACAATAGAAAACACGAACAAGCCAACACAAGTTTTACAAACAAACTTAACAACTAATCTCATTATTACTAATATCATCATCATCCATAACTTCCACATCCAAAAGCAGCACATCCGCAGGAAGATCAACATCGTGTTCCAGCACAATACCCTCCAATGCCGCCGATAATTCCACCATGTGATTCACAGAACCTCCCAGCTCGTGATTTGATGATTTCTTCCATTGAACGTTACCGTCCTCAAAAGTTTGCACATATGGATTTGAACACCCAATACTTGACTCTCCAAATTAAAACACACTTTTTTCTTTCCCTTTTATAGCATCGTACTCTCCACTCTCAACCACCCAAACTGCCCCATGTTTGTTTCTGTCCAATTTCGACTGGAAAGTCACAAGCAAAAAATTGAAACTTTTATCCTAACAGTTGGGACAAGTGGGCCCATTCTAGAGGCATCATCAAACCCATTTCCCCCATTCTTAGCAGTTGACCCAATATTGGTATTAGTGGGTCGTAATACTTTTGGACCAACTCTAGGTTTACCTCTAATCACAATCTGTAACACCCCAAACCCGGCCTAAACGTTACGACCGAATCTGGCATGTCACATGAAAGGAATGTCTAAAAACTGTGCATTCGTTAAAAAGCTCATATTCTTTATAGTTGTGGTGAGAAATCGAGTTTAAGTAATTTTGAATAAGAAATGGTTTATTATCATTTTAGGAAAATCCCATATTGATCATTTAATAATAAGCAATAAACAAATTGAAAGTTGAAACCAAATAAAATACCCAAGGCCTTATTACATAACAAAAACTCAAATAAAAATAAGTCCAAATAAAAGAAACGAATTTACGAGTGAACATATGTATGGCCTCCACGAGTCCACCTCGGCTCCCAAATCTGCGATCTAATGATTACTGTAAAATTTAACTAAGGGGTGAGTCATCGAGACTCGGTGTGTAAATCCCCATCCAATGTGCCCTTACACAATTTCATATGAAAATATGCATATCATGCACCCTAACCTAGCCATCCGCAACTCCTTTTTCTACCGTGTGGTACCAAACCACCGGTGGTGCCAAACTCATCGGTGTCCAAGGACACGATATTCATCAATATTGTGGTGCCAAACCACTTTGGTGACTCGAAGTCACGAATAGTAGTGATGGGGCCAACCCATCGTGTGATACCAAATCACTTTGGCGTCAATCCCGTTATATTATCTCGTGGGGCCAACCCTTTGTGGTACCAAACCACTAGGACGAGACGCTATGAGGTGCCAAACCTCTGGTGACCGTAGTCACGAAATGTGGTACCAAACCACTGGAGGTGCCAAACCTCTGGAGGTGCCAAACTTCTGGTGACCCAAAGTCACAGATATCAATCTTCCCCCTCCTCTCATCATACCCATGCAATATGACATAATAATTCGTGTATGCAGTATGTCATGTATACTAGACATATATCAAATATAAGTATAACATGAATTACCATCATAATCAGATAGACATAAAACAACATAATCACCCTAATCAACCTCTAAGGGTATAACCGTAATTTTATCTACCAAGGGCATTTTCGTAATTTACCCACCAAGGGTATATCGGTAACTTACCCACCAAGGGCATTTTCGTAATTTACCCACCAAGGGTATTTTGGTAATTTACCCACTAAGGGTATATCGGTAATTTTGCACCTACAATGGCCTTTCCCAAAGGCCCAAATGTCGCCCCAAGTGACTCAACTACCATTTCCGGTCGTACCGGATGATTGGGCCTAAAACTCGATTCCGGCCCATTCGGGCCCACACGCTCGTGTGGCTCACCTAGCACAAATCTAGCCATGTATATAAGTTCCACCTAGTCTAGTTCACTATATACTACACAATCGCGCAATTTACTCATAAGGGCCCACGGGCCCATTGGGCCCACTTCGGCCCATCGCGGCCCAAGCAGCCCCAACCCACAAGAATACTACTTATGGCCTCAACTATCGCGTCGAATCCCCACACGTGCGCTAGCACGCTCGTGTGGCTACTATTGCCGTGATCGGCACTTCGGCATTTGCCGCTCTCGACTAGAGTAGAGAGAGTTACACACCGATAGGACTCGTGTTAATCCGCGCTCCGACCACTCCTCGTGCCCAAACGCCTTCCAAGGTGTGTCAACCCTCCTCTGGAATGCTCTTTATATAGCTAGCACTTCACCTTCCTTCTTTGTATCTTTCCGATGTGGGATCCTTGCGTCGAGAGAGTTTAAATTCAGCTGAAACTCTTGCCGTCCGCATCGCAAAATAAATACTCCCTTGCTTCTCATGAGATTCGAACCTGTGCTCCCTTGCAACATAATCCACGCTGCTAGCCACTTGGCCACAAGCTCCTCTTGTGTCTTAAACCATGCGCAACTAAATATAAATCTATAGCCAAATTACGAGGTCCAAGTAAAAGAAAACCAAAATGCAAAAGCCAAGACTTGAACCTTGGACCTCCTTCCTTCCTTGTGGCGTCACCCCATTGTCTCTTATGTGGCGTCACTTTGCCACTACACCACACACTCCTTTTGTCATTTTTCTCCACATTTTATTCTTAAGGCCTACCCGCCAACTTCCGGGTTTTTTCACCTAAAACCAAAATTTCCCCAAAGCTAATATTTGATCCGGGACTTCATAGAAGCCCTCTAACCTTCCAAAATAACTTACCTAATAAGTCTAACTTGCATTAATGCCGTTCTCAAAAATTTTAAAAACAAGGCCCATTGGGCCCAATCCTACTAGGCCCAATTTCGGGATGTTACACAATCCCTTTACCATTAGATTTAGCCATCCCTTTCATCCCCAAATATGTCTTTTTTTGCCTAAATTTCCCAGCCTTTGTGATATGGTTCTTCCCTAAATCACGCCTTTTGATTTGATTAGGCTGGCTCCCTCTATCCACGACGCTAATTTTGGGATTAGATTCACTCGAATCCATTGCCAGAGCTGAAAACCATGAGCCCCATTGTCAGAAACGTCATTTCTCACTATTCCCGTACTCCGAACCTTTCATCTTTGTTAATGCTCCACAAGCATCCATGGCTCATATGGTTCCTCTTCCGCACACCATTGAGGACCATTTTTTTCGACCACCTATTCTGTAACACCCTCTAACCCTTATCCATCGCCAGAACAGGGTTACGGAGCATTACCGGATTATTCAGATCAATTCTGAATAATACATATATATAAGTATCATTCACGTCATAATTTAATTATAATGTCCCTTTAATGAGCCCTCGAGATCCAAAACATATGTTTGAAACAAATCGGGACTTAATCAGAAGCTCAGAGAATTTTTCGTGAAATTTCAAACTTTTTCTTAGGTACAGGGCACACACGCCCGTGTGACCCTATGACATGCCCGTGCTTCAGGCTGTGTCTTAACTTAGGTGCTCTTTGACTTACCTCACACGGCCAAGCCACACGCCCGTGTGCTAGGCCGTGTGGTCCATTTATTTTTCGAAAATTAACTTCAGTTTTCACACAGCCAAGACACATGCCCGTGTACTAGGCCGTGTCCCTCACACGACTGAGACACACGCCCGTGTCTCTGCCCGTGTAGTAAAACATGAACATTCTGTTTTGAGAAATTAAAATTACAGGGGACACTCGGCCTATCCACACACCCATGTATAAGCCGTGTGTCTCACACGGTCTGGTCACACGCCCGTGTGCCAGGCCGTGTGGACTCAAAATGAACCTTATACATCAAGTTTACCAACCTTGCAAATCTTAAACAATAAGCAATTCATTTACCAATATTTCAACCAATCCAAAACACAAACAAATACACCTAAAACATGTTAAATTTCTCATTCTAAGGACCTAATCCATATGCTTTCATAAGTATTTCAAATATACTAATTAAGTCAATTCCATTCAAGCCAATTTCAATTTCATATAAGTTTACTACTAAACTTGTCATTTGATAACTTATCATTTATATAAATATATGTAACGTTTATAATATTATAACATCATTTACAAACATTTCCAAAATGACAAATACAACACCCTAGGTACATGCCATATACCAAAAAAAAAAGTACTTCACCACAATGGCAATTTGACTTTTACCTAACCTGCGCACGGAAACAAACCGTACGCTGAGTATAAAACTCAGTGGTATTTCTATAATCCGAATACTTATTAAACAAAAACTTATAATATTAACACATATTTAATCACACATAACTAAAGATCACTAATTCAAGTAATCAATTTCATAAATCACCATTCATAACACTTTCAATTCTCATCAATTGCTATTCAAATAGCTTTTCTCAATAGAATTCACATTTCACCTCATAATATCAATAACCATATCATGAACCCATTGGTTCATACACTTCAATTTCATAACTCAATTCAATATCATAATCCAATTCATATTTAAAGTCATCCAATATCATTCATATCGCCAATTCATTTATATACCCCTACTAACAAGACTCGGACTTTGGCGGATACACGGATCCAACCAAAACACACCAGTATGGCACGCAGTGCCTCATCGGATAATTCAAAATAATAAGTTGACACCCAGTGTCTCATCGGCCCTGCCGAAGTAAGTTGGTACCTAATACCTCATCGAAATTATCCGAAGTAATAATATGACACCCAGTGTCTCATCGAATCGAAGTCGAAGTATCCCTGAACACTTCCAATCCTATGGCATGCCAACTATAACCGACTCAGCCCGATACAGTTAATAGGATATTCAAATCACTTTTCAATTTCTCAATTCAATTTCAATCAAAATTCACACCAATCACAAATTCTCAAAATTTCAATTCAATTATTCATATATGCTCATAAAATTCAATTCCATTCAAATCAATATCACAATGTCAATACTTACCTCAATTCCACTTATAATACATATAAATATTATTAAATTC
Organism: Gossypium sturtianum; assembly: GCA_025698515.1. Classification (NCBI taxonomy): domain Eukaryota; kingdom Viridiplantae; phylum Streptophyta; class Magnoliopsida; order Malvales; family Malvaceae; genus Gossypium; species Gossypium sturtianum. The sequence goes on along the minus strand of CM046943.1, from coordinate 36,966,290 downwards.
AGATTATAGAAATACAAACCAAAATTTTCCGAACTAATCCTCGTTGACTTTATCTTTTCCTTTCCTAGCCGAGCTCTCCGATTCAACGTTTGCTACGGAATTAAAATAATTGAAATTCATCAATACAAGACAATTTAACATTGAATATTTCAATTTATACTCAACTTTTACCTAAATTCCAATTTAGTCCTTAAATCACAACTAATTCTTTTTCTTACCAAACAAATTCCATATCTCATTCAATTTCTACTTTAAACTAATATCAACTCTCTAATTTCATCATAAAACCCTATTACTCAAAATTTATGATTTATTTTACAATTCAATCTCTTTTCTACTTCTAACTTGAAATTTTATCAATTTAACCCCTAACACTTACAATTATTCAACATGAACAATATCTAAAAATTTACCAACTTTCAAAATTTCAACTTAAATAAAGTAATATTTTGTTCTAGGATTCTAAAAACATCAAAATTACAAAGAAAAGAGCTAAATTGACTTATCAAATTGAATTTAAACTCAAAACCCTAAATTTTCTCCCTTTTTCTTTTTCTTTTTCTTTCTTTCTTTCCCTTCTCTGTTTCGTCCCCCTTTTTCTCTTCTTTTTTCTATTTTATTTCTTTGTTTCATTTACTTTATTTTATGTAATATAATATAATATAATATAATAATATAATAATAATATTTTATATATATACTTAATTATTAAGCATATATTTAATATAAACAATTATATGTATATTATACATACACAGGAAGTATATTTTCCATACACTTGTCCCTTTTGGTTTATTTGCTTAATTAGTCCCTTAAATTTTCTTTAGTTCATAATTAAACTTTCACACTTATTCAATTTAATCCTTATACCTAACTAATCCTAATTTAGACAAATTCACCTAACCAAAACATAATTAACCACACAACTAACCTCATAAATATTTTTAATAAATATTTACGAGTCCGTTTTACAAAAACAATGACCCAAAAATGTACTTTCTGATAACCCAGCTATCGGATCATTACATGTTCTCCCTTGCCAACACCTCTTCAATGAGTTGCTCTTGTTTTCCGCACACAAATCTATATAATGGCCATAAATCCCACATTTAAAGTAGACAATCGGAAGTGACTCATATTTGATTCTCTGAATACGACCACTAATCTTGATTTTCGACACAGTGGTTTCCTTAAGTCCACACATATTGCCAACCTAGCGAAATGTCTCTGCCTTCCACTACTTGTAGGGGTAAGCGTTTGATCGAATCGAGTGAAATAATTTCGAGTTAATCGAGTTGACGAGTCCTAATTTATCATCCTAACTTGATTTGAAATTTTTTCAAATCGAGTCGAGTGAAATGAAATTTGAGTCGAGTCGAATCAAGTAAAATTATTTGAATTAAATTAAAAAATTAAATATCTCAAATGAAAATCTTTTTATAGTATAATTAATTCCATATTAGAGCACATAAATTTCAAACTATATATATTTGATAACTTTTTCAAAGAAAATAATAATAAAAATATCTTAGTATAATAAACTTAAATCATTAATTAACTTATTTAGTTCCCCAAATTATTATTTTAGAATTTTTTTTATTTTTTAACTTTCTTTATATATTTTTTTAAAAATTTTAAAAAATATATAAATTTTGAAATTTTTATAAATATTTTGAATTTTAAAAATTATTTTGAATTATTTTGTAATTTTTGTTTAGGAGAGATCAATTTGCTCATTTTCAAACTTGACAGGGACCAAAAGGGTATTTACACCAATCTGTTATTCGAATTAATCGAGTTATTCGAATTATAAAATTCAACTTGATTTGAACTCGAAACTTGAATTACTTACTCGAGTTGACTCAAATAATTCAAACAACTCAATTTAATTAACTCGAAATTCGAATTTGTTTTTAGTTTTTTCGAATCGAATTGAGTTTTGCTCACCCCTAACTACTTGTACGAACATCAAGCTTGACCACTGGCCTTACGGCTTGGCCAATAGCACGCAGTAAGAAATTTGAGTAGTAGCTTTCCGACAGACCAGGTAACCTAATCCACACTACTTGAACATCCACTTCATTGTCCGACATTGAAAAATCCAGTGACCATGGTCGTACGATCAGATATTGACAAAAAAATTATCCAAGGTCCCCCAACCAATACCTTATTAAAATCTCCCCCATCTTGGAAACGAACTAGATAGTAGTCATTTTCTAAGTCAATAAGTTGCATATGAATTCTGGGACTCCATAGTGTTGTCACTGTGAAAAATAGAAGATCGGTAATGACAATGTATCGCAAAGAAAATAGAAAGAATAATAAAGAACATAGATTTTTATGTGGAAACCCTTTTGGAAAAAAATCACAGGCAGAGGAGAAGATAATTCATTATGTAAAACCATATTCTAATAGAATGAGTGTAGTAAGGTTGAAACACCTTAGTCTAATCAATATCAAATAGATAAAGTGTAACAAGGTTGAAAAACTTTATTCTAAAATAAAATAAAAGAAGTGTAGTTCTATATAGATTTTACTTTTATTTTATTTTACCACCGTATTTTATTTTAACAAGGATTAGGGTCACTCAATTCTAACAGTCACCTTATTAAGAAGAGTATTAAAACCAATCTTCTTGCCCAGGAGTTTGACAATGATGATCCTTGCCATCTTTCTCTCGATGAACTGATGAACATGATCAAAAAAGGTAATCAACGGAATTCCCTCAACCAATTCCGTGACCACAACTCCATCCTGAAGATTAAATTCCTCCTCCATCCTATTGGGTGAAGTGGCATCTGGTGGTGTCTCCATCAACATAGACTTATACGAAATCTTATTAACTCTCACATCTTCAACCTTCTGACCATTCACATCCATTGTCGGATCATCTGTGTCTGGTGGTACTACTGTCCTCCTCCTAACCTTCTTAGTTGCTCGACCAACGCCACTATTCGAACCCGTAATTGTCTTCCCGACCACAAAGTTCCTTGAAGACAGAGGATCACTCATGACTACCATTAACGACGTAATACTTTTGTTATTATTTATCCGAAAATTAACTCATTGTTTCAATTTTGAAAAAACCAAAGCAAATAAAGGGTAATCTTCTTGTTATACATTGAATTGTACTCAAAAAATTTATTCTCTGTAATAATAAAATTCTTTAAATCAAATTGCGTCTCGTTATTTATTTTGGAACATAAATTTTGACAAATAAAATAATGGGAAACCAAAATGTTTTTTCATTATTTCATCTCTAACTCTTAGCTCTTATAAAACTAACATTCCCCTACATTTGTTGCTACGTATGTACACAAAAAGCAGCAGCATATAGGGCGAGCTCAGAGAGGATATCTTCAATCTTCCATGGCCTCATTAATTTATTTGATTTCTCTCTGCTCCTGAACCTACTTCTATTTGGCTCCCACCTCCTTCCTTCACTGCCACGAAACTCACCCGTTTCTGCAACACCAAAAATAAATCTACATTCTTTAAAAGAGGAAAATATTATATATGAAAAGACGTGCATGCATGTTTAGAAGAAAGTTCAAAGTAAATCTATATAGTTTGGTCAAAATTAATTTTCTTCCTAGCAGTAAAGAAAAAGAAAGGTCCAATATCTTTTTTCAATCACAAATAATATTATATTTTAAATATAAATATTGTGTTATTTGATTCAATAAATGATATCAATTCAATTTTGATCTTACAAAAATACTTTTAAATTAATAACCGAAACAACTTGTTTTATATTTTCTGAAAACACCATTTTCCATAGGTCATATCGTTCACACTATGCAACTACAGAGATAGCAATAAATAAATAAATAAATAAAGTGCGTGGCATGAAAACAGGTTCACTGTCTATGGGAATGAACTAACCTCACGTGCCTTGAAACCTTCTCCGGTGCTTCCATGCCTACCCTCCCAACGCACTTGTTGTTTCCCCTTCACCGCACCTTCACGTGGGCTGTTCCCACCATTGGCCGTGCAAAGCTGCATGATTTTCTCAGCTACCTCTCCTTCGTTTTCACTCTCTTTCATCAACCTCTCCACCCCCGCCTTGGGCACCCTCAACCTCACCCTCATTGCCCCACTTTCACCTTTCTCGGCCCCCGTGCTTTCCCCTTTCATCAGCGTGAGGTCCGACACCGATCTCCTCGACAACATCAAGCTCTCCAGCCTGTCTTTAGCACTCATGTTCACACCCGACCGAACCCTCCTTGGAACCCTCTCCTTGGGACCTTCGGGCAACACTACCAAGAAGTAAAGCCTCTTAGGCTCCAATTTGTGATGTGCCTCTAATGGCTTCGCTCGAACACCGAAATGCTTAACAGCTTCGGATTCAAGCAACACATGCCCTGGATAATCCTTCACCACATCTTCAGCTCTCACCGGCGTCTTTAGCTTCAATGTTTCCCCGTTTATTTTCATCACCTTGGTCGTCTTTTTCCCAGCCAGGCTATTCCCCATTTTCAACTACTAAAGGGCACAAACTGGGTTTGGTTGGTTGATAAAGGGTTAATAAGGGGATCACTAGTCAACAATGAGGGCAAAGGTTTTGAAAAAGAATGGCCGTAAATTATGTTTGACAATGCAAAATATGAAGACAAAATTTAAGTACGTAAGATATCGCTTTCCAATTTTGGTGTTTTTTAAACTATGAAGTCCTATAACGAACTCCATTTTCAGGGTTTACAAATTTACCAAACACTAAAAACGTACGGCCAACCCAACCACCAAATGAAAATAATTTGTAGTCAATTTCCCCTGGGAATTAAAATTCCAATCACGATAAATTTAAAAAAATTATTTGATAAATTTATTAAAAAAATCAATTCAAACTTTACTATTTAAACCAAAATTTTATAAATAAATGTGATAATTTTAAATTATTAATGAATTTCATCACCACAATCGGAATAAAGTTTAGAAAAGTAGTTTAGTCCACCTTACGAGGTATTAAAACGACGGCTACAAAAGATTGATTTGTCTCATCAAGTGAAAGACAGCTTCTTCTTTTTTAATTATTTTTCAAGGACACAAACCAAGGGTCCAAATTGACAGTCGGCTCATCAACTTGGAACTCTCTTCTTTCCTATGCATTACACTCCTCTCTCATATTTTCATTCTCTTTATTATTATTATTATTGAATTTCGACCTTATATTATGTTGAAATTATGATTGCTACCTTTTATTCATGATCTAATATATATGAAATCTTTTTTGTTAGCTTCTATACCCAATATTCATGGGCATCGTCAAGTTCTACAACCAATCAAAATTTAGTCCCATTTTTTGGCTTAGCTAGATTTCTTCTAGAATATTATTTATTTTGCTAAAATGCCCCTAGGGAAAAACATATTGGTCCAATTCGTGATTTAGGAATAGCTTTGCTTATGAAATTATTTCCTTAAAAGCCTATCCTAGCTCAAGTGATATTAGATTTATTTGAGTTGTTTTATGGGATTATAAATTTTTCAATCACATCACTTATTTTATTCTAAAAAATTCACATCAAAATCATATAATTTTTTTTTAAATCGAAATACAACTTTCTAGGAGGAATTTTTTATTTATTTTAAAATTTTCATGTTTCAATCGGAATAAAAACATGTGTCTTTAAATTCACTGTCTTTTTTATTATTGAAATAGTAATAATGTCAATTGAGCTAAGGCTCAAATCACAACATGTTTTGATATTTTTAATTAGGCTTAATATATCATTTGGTACTCAAGTTTGACATTTTTTTTCTAATGTGGTACCTGTATTATTTTTCGATCTAATCTAATATTATATTTGACAAAATTTATATATTTTGGTGCCCAAAGGTAACAGTGTTAACTTTTTAGTGTTTGATTTGAGTTTTAGGACTGATTTTATGAAAGTTGATTGCTAATAATAGAAGGTTTGAATTTTTTATGATGTTGCTAGTAGAATAATTTTAGTGTTAATTGTGGATTTGTTTAATTGTGTTTATTTTATCAAATACGGATGGATGTGATTTAATTCTGATTTTAAGGTTGATTTGGTGAAAGTTAATTGTTAATGTTATTAGCTAATTATAAAATTTCATCAAATTAAACACTAAAAAATTAATAATGTTATTGTCGGGTACCAAAATATATAACTTTTATCAAAATACATGTACTACAATAGACAAAAAAATAAAATAAGTACCACATTAAAAAATGTTAAACTTATGCATTAAGCATTTTAATTATTAGAAAGAAATTATATTTTTAATTTTTAGAAGCAAACAAATTCTTATATTCTCCTATCAAGAATAAGGATTGGAGAATAAATGCCGATGGCTTAGCTACCAGTCCAAGCTCACAATTTCCATTACTTAGGGCTTTTAAGTAAATATTTATAAATAAAAAAAATTGATTGCATACAAAATAGTGTTTCGTTTATTGTGCTTTTGCCAAATGTAATTGGAGTGTGCGATAATAAACTTTCATCAATCAACGCAACCTTTTTAAAGTAAAAACAAAAATGGTTCTAAATTTCATGTATTAAGCAAAATATCTAAACTTTTCACTGTGATAATAAATTTACTCAGAAAATACTTGGTAAATTAAAAAATGACAAAATACTAAAAAAAATTATTCTTTTAAGTTAATCATTATTGAAATCAAATGAACTTTTTACACACTCATAAATAAAAGAAATGAATACTTAGAGAGCAATGAGAATGGCTTTGTATCTCATGCTCGTCTCCTCAATTCTCATGACTGAAAGGAATAGAATTATGCCAGTTTTGTCAAACAATTACTGTTAAAAGAAAAAAAAAACTTTTAACAAACTGAACTCTCTGGTTAACAACCAAAAAAGGGTCAAAGCTGCTGTAATTTTTGAAGATGCTCCAACAATGAAGTAGCCTTCCGCTTGGCCCTTTCTGTGCCACTCTTGGTGAGCTCCGTCAATGGTATGGCAGCACCAAGCCTACTAATGCATGCCAGATTCTCAGCATCTCTCTTACACAAACAAAGTAAAATGGCAGCTGCATTTTCTTTGTTTCTAGGTAAACCTGTTCTCAGAAGATCGATCAAAACAGGTATGGTGCTAGCCTTTACTATAGCTGCCTTAGCATCATGGTTGCTAGCCAGGATTGACAATATTGTCAAAGCCTCATCGACCATGCAGTTTCTTGAATCCGTAAGCATATTCAGCAGTGCTGTAATAATTCCGGCTCTGACGGCGCGGCCCTTGTTCCCCTGATAAATGCATAGATTGAATAGAGCAGTTGCGGCATCTTTCTTCCCTCGATTGCTTCCATTTTGTAACAAATCTACCAAGGCTGGTATTGCCCCTGATGAACCGATTATTATTTTGTTCTCATCTGCAAGTGATAAACTAAAAAGGGTAGCCGCTGCATTCTCTCTTGCTTCCATGCTTCCGGCACGGAGGACTTGGACAATGGAAGGAACGGCACCAGCAAGCATTATAAGAGACTTGTTATTTTCGAATATGGAAAGGTTAAGAATAGAAGTTACTGCATGTTCTTGTATTGATGCATCATCTGTTGTTAAAAGGTTGACCAGAACAGGTATCGCTCCTGTGTCTGCTATTAGTATCCTGTTATCTGTGCTTCGTTTTGATAGTGATCGGATTTCAGCCACAGCTGCCCTACGTTCCTCTAAGCACCGGCTCGACAGCTTAGACACCAGTTCCTGGATGGCTGCCATGTCGCCACTAACATCACAGAAAGACCCATCGCTCTTTTTGAGCCTACCATTTGCTAATCCGCTTGGCTGCTCAATGTTATGTTTAGCACACCATTGATTTATTACACTTCTAAGAACATAGTTTGGGGTTAGAGTTAAATTCTCCAGCTTCTGCTGAGTTTTTGGACACGTTACATTGCCACAATCTATCCATCTCTGTATGTAAGATCTCTCATATGTCTGTAAAGTCAAAACAATGATTAATCAGAACGCAGGGCAAAAAGGAAGGGCAGAAGGCAAAAGCTGATCACAGAAAAATGAAAATCGAAATGATAAGTAGTCGTCTCAGGCACAACTATACCTGTCCTGTAGCCACAATCACTGGATCCCTCATTAGTTCCAAAGATATAGGGCATAGAAAATCAACAGGTATTACTAGTGTATCGGGTTTCTTGGTTTGTTCAGCACCCTTAGCAGCCAGATTGTCTTGCCCTTTGGAATCAACCTCATTTGATAGGCAGACCTCAGAAGGAATTGAAGAGCTATTCACCCTTTCCAATATCTTAGTTGCCTTATCAGCAGCATGTCTTAGAGTAGTACAACTTTCTGGAATGCTATCCAGCTTCGCTGAAATTTCATGGTTGGTATCGCTGCGCTCTTTTTCCGGTAGCTGGGAAATGGCATTCGAAACTTTTCTTGAATTCAAAGATCCATATCTTTCAGTCGCTCTTCTCAATTGTGCTCTCACCAATGCGACCTGAAAAAAGAAATGGAAGTTGGCGTTAAAAAGGCAAAGTCAATGTAGAAAAAGAAATGAAGAGCACATTATAAATTTTGGAGCTAAACCTGTTCTTTAACCTCCTCTGAGATTTGAAACTGATCAAATGGAATTTTGGCTAAACTTTTCTCCAACTTCCATGTAACACATTGAAATTGGAAAGAGATTCTTTTGGCAGCTCCATCCTTAAATTAAGATATAGCAAATTTCAGAGACGTACCTATAACATAACATATTAAGAACAAATACATATAACCACAATAAAATCCCAGCAACAGTCACTCTGGTAACAAAAAAAAAAAAAAAAAACCCTCTAAAAATTTAAAAAAAAAAAGAAAAGAAAAAGACATAATTTCTTCTTCATTTTTCATGATGTGCAATTCAATTAGTTAATTGGAATTGTGACAATTAGTGAGACAAAATCTAGCAATCGACAATATTGCGGAGAAGTTCATATTAATAAAATCAAGAAATAGACTTGGCACTCGGATAGATTATGTTATTCAAACCCTTATTTCTCTTAAAATACTCTAACACCTATATTCAACACATATATAGAGGTAAATGATCCTAAAAACTTTACACAAAATCGAGTATGCCCCTGTTTGACAAATACTCACTCCGGATAACATGGCAGATAGCTTAACTCGAAAATTTTTAGCCCAAAAGTTGTTTCTATATGCATACTTTTTCCGAAATGGAGCTAATCAATGTCAGTTAATGCAAACTGAGCCAGTAATTAGAATGTGGAACATTATCCGAGGAAGAAACAAGTCGACAAATTCTGTCAATTTTGCAATACAACTGAGCCTGTCAGTTAAAACCAAAATGAAACATATTTGCGGGACTTGGCAAAGCCAATTATCAACATTAAAAAGCGTATTAATCGAATCATATACTAGCACTTAATGTTCTTTTATATATATATAAGAAGAGGAGATGGGGCTTTACAGAGGAATTAACGGAATGGTGAGCGGAGGCGGCGGACAAAAGACGCTTTACAGCCTGCAGAGCAACGGCGAGATCAGCCGACCATGAAGAGGAAGAGGAGGAGGAGGAGGAAGCGTGAGGATGACCAGACGCTGCAAAATCCCTGATTTCCTCAAGCAAATGCGTGAATAGAGCTATCCTCCTTACCAGATCCGTGCAATCCTTTTTAAACATCCCGGCAGCCACATTCCCGAGGACAATATCGTGGACAAGGCTGAGCAAGAACGCGGCAGAAGCGTCGGAGACGACTCCGGCGGCCATTAGTGAAAAAGCCAGGCGTCGGCTCGTGATTGGATTGATAGCAGTAGAACAGAGATGTGATTATGATGATGTTGAAAGAAAAGGAAGGATATGCATTTTGAGAGAGAGAGAGAGAGAGAAGGATGAGTTATTAAAAAAAAAAAAGAATAATTAGATTGGAGGGGATTAAGAGAGAGATTCGCGGTGAGCCAAAATGGAAGGAAAGGGGATACAGTTGGCTTTGGAATCTTATGATTTGTATTTCAACAACTACCCCATTATTCTTTTATTCTTATTTTTGTGGATTTTAAGATATCTCACACTCTTCATTACACCTATTCATGGTCGGGACACTCGGCCCACCGGAAATATGGAAAAGTTTGAAAAAAAATATAGGTCTCAAAAATGAGTTTAAATAAAAAAATAAGACCCGTTTTTTAAGTAAATTATTTTTTGCCCTTGCCCGGCCCGAATTCACTAAAAGATAAAAAAAATATTTTTTTTTTGTTTGTACTATTATGTTGTTATTATTTGGATATTGTATAAAACTTATTTTATTGCTAATTTTGTTATTATTTTAAAGATATTTGTTAATTTTGTTATTATTTTAAATGCATTTGCTTGTTAAGTTGCATTTATCTTAGTGTTATTTAAGTATACATATTTTTTAAAATTTGAGAAATATTTATTTCAATGTTTTTAGTATTTTTAATGTATTATATATATTTTAAAATTACATAAAAATTAATATAAAAATTAAAATGGGCGAGCAGGGCCGGGCCAGTGTTTTAACATTTTTATCCGAGTCGGGCTTAAGTAAAATTTTAGGTCTATTTTTCAGGCCAGACTCGAGCCTAGCAAACGGGCCTAAATTTTTAGTTAAACCTGGCTCGAACCCAGCTCGACACATACACACCTCTACTCTTCATTTTATCATGTCATCCAACTTACTCTTGGATTTAAAATTGATTTAGTATTTTCCCTTCAATATAATTATGATTTTGGATGTATTACAAATTTATTTTTGCTATATTCTTGCTAGCCTGTAAAGTTGTTCATTATTGCCATGCTCTCATTTTGTCCACCACCAGCTATATATAATTAAAATAAAGAATGTCCAAACTATTATACTTTTTATTTTTGCATGTTGTACAACAACTGCATCAGTTTTAAGAAATAATATTTAGGGATCATCCTTTCTAATCCTTAATAAATAATTAAGTTTTTATGAAAAATAGAGTTCTCTAATATGCAAAAAATTTGGGTGTGAGAAGACGTGGTTAGCAAAAACTATGCCGACGAAGGGGAAAAAAGAAGAAGAGCATAACAAAACGATAACAAACAACCGCAACGAACTAGAAAACGAGTAAAGCTGGCGGCTTACAGCTGGGTTTCTCTGATTTTGCGGCGGCAAATATTACTTTTTCGTCCTTTTTCCCCCTTTAAATCGCTATATATAATTCCTCATAATCTCTTGTTTTTAATGGCGGATAAAATTAAGGGCAGGCTGAGGCCAACTCTTATATATATATATATAGGATGAATTATAAGAGAATGATAAAATCTTAATTAAGGTTTTGTTTAGCATTATTTCTCAAAAGTATTTTTGGGGTCTAAAGCACTTTTGAAATTAGAAGCAATGCTAAACAGATAACTTTTTAGATCAGAAGTGTTTTTGAAAAATATTTTTCAACATTTCTTAACAATATTTTTCAACCCAGGAATAAAAGTATTTTTTTTTAGCTTTTATTTTTGATAAAAATGCTTTTAAGAATAAATGACATTTTAACCATTATAATGTATTTTTATATAATGTTTATATAGTGTATGTAATTATTTTCTTATTAAAATTTATTTTATATATATAATATTATATATTTAAATATTTATTGGTCATATTTTATTATTTAAAATATAATTTATATATTCGAATTAAATTTTATGAATAATTAATATTAATTGCTTAAAAATTATTTAAAATTTATATTTCATATATTAAAATATTAACAACAAATTATAATAAATTATTTTTTATATTCTTACTAACATATCATAATATTAACCAATTTGAACCTTATTTAAATACATATTTATTACTTTATAACACAATATTTAAAATTGACATTTTATTTATCAAAAGTATTTTTTGACAGCAATACTAAACATTTAAATATTAAACCAAACTTTTCAAAAATACTCCTAAAAATCACTTTTCTATAACATTTTTTAAAAGCAATTCTCAAAAATAATACTAAACTAGTACACAAATCTAGATAACACTTAAAACAATCAACATTCTAATCATGAGAGCAATATAGGTTTCGCCAACTCTCATATTTTATTTTAATATTCACACTTGTAACTAATTTTAAATATTTCGAAATGCATAAATCATTTATTCCCTTTTTATAAATGTTTAAGCGCTTAAAAGTCCCATAAAACAAATTAAACAAATGGAAATCAATAAATATTGATGTGATAATTAAGAAGCAACTCATGATTGATGTCACATTTGATATAACAAAAACTGATTTGAAAGTTTTAATTGAATTTTAATGATTTTAAACCTAAACATTGTTAAAATATTATAGTAAATTTGGAAAATTTATATAAATTATAGGAAAACTTTAAAATTTATTTAAAAATTAAAATACTTTATAAATTTAGAAAAATTATTATATATTATTAATATGTTATGAAAATCTTAACATTTTAGAAATTATATAAAATATTATAAAATTATAAAAATATTTTAAAAAATATAAAAAAACTATAAAAGGTCATAGAAAATTATATAAAATTTATTAAAATGATAAAAATATAAAAAAAATTATAAAAATCATAAACATTTTTTTGTTATTTTGAAGGTTTGTAGTAGGCCTGATTATGGATCGGGCTAGGTCGATGTAACATTTTAAGCCCACTTTCTGTGCTCGAGCTTGACCCCGCCCAAAAAGTGGGCCTAAACTTTTGCCCAAGCCCAACCCACCCATATTAAAATTTTTTATATAAAAATAAATTTAAAAATATAATCCATCAAATACACTAAAAACATTAAAATAAATTTTCCCAACAAATTGAAAATACATTAAAAATAGTCTTTATACTTAAATAACACTAAGATAGTTGCAATTTAGAAAACAAATGCCTCTAAAATAGTAGCAAAATTAACAATAAAATAAGAGTTATACAATATCCAAACAATAACAACAAAATAGTAGGAATATAATAGCAAAATGACATCAAAACAACAGCAAATGACAGCAAAAATAAATTAACTGGATTCGGCCTAGGCCTAGCCCGGGTAAAATAAAATCTTACCTGAGGCTTGGCTTGTTTAGAAAACAGGTATTTTTTTTTTGTTCAAGCTCATTTTTCGAGCCTATATTTTTTCCCAAACCCTCTCATTTTTCGGGTAAACCTTCGAGTTTAGGCGAGTGACCCAACCCATGATCAATCTAGTTTGGAGCCTTTAGTTTTGGTAATAAGGAAATAAAGAACTTGGGGTGGGTTTGGATGGGCGGTGCATATACCTCCAGTTAGTGTAAAAACAATGGTGGCAATGATATTAGATATTATAGCGTGAGACAAAAAGTAAACTAAACGCACCGTACCCCACCGTCCATCCAAACCCACCATTAAAGTGTGATGGTAAATAAACTTGTATGAAGTGCCAAGTCCGGTCATCATTACACTTTAAGTTCTCTATTTCCTTTTTATCGAAAACAATGATTTCAAATCTTCAAAATAACAAAAGTTTTCTTTAATTTTAATAACTTTTTAAAATTATTTTAATCATTTTTATATAATATTTATAACTTTTCATAGTTTTTGTAACACCCAAACACGGCCTAGACGTTATGGCCGAATCTGAGAGTGTTACGAAGAAGGGTTTTGAAACCGACGGTACCTCGATAAAACCACGATTAGTTACTTAATCACAGCAAAAGTTCGAAAATCGTTTAAAACAAAACCAAGCTCGTTTTTCCAAAAAACCATTTGTTAAAACCATTGTTTGCGTAAAGTGTTTTTGTCAACATTTGAAGAAAAGAAAGCAAAATTAAATCCAAACCCAACAGTGAAACCATACAGTCCTGAGAGTCCCAAAAATTACAAATTCTCAAGAAAAACCCAATTTTAAAATTTAATCATTATTACTAAATAAAAACAGATAACGATAGAGTGGACACCGCTGAGCCTCCGCCGCACCTACCCGCCTAAGTCTGTGGATTTTACCTGAACATAACAGACAAACATATGTGAGTTCTCGTAAACTCAGTGTGTAACCCAACAGAAGTAGACATGCAATAAAAACAGAAATATCATATACAGTCAGATACAGATCTGGACCTAAGTCCATGACAGATACAAATAGCAGAATCAGATAAGCAGAACAAATATCCAGAGTCCTACCCCCATCCTCTACACACCATCTCCGACTATCCCATCACACCATGTGGGGTTAAAAACACCCACCCATCCCTGCACACCATATAGTATCGATGCGACACATGATAGATAATACGCAGTCAAGCTGCCAGAATATAGGCGAAAAGTTGCCATACAGATCACTTCATCCACATATCCAATTCTCACCCCAATCATAGATACATAATACAGATACGGAAATATCATGCTTAACATGCTCGTATACAAATAACATATATACTCAAACAGAATAGTCAAACATACATATCATTGTCCTACTCAGAGCAGACTATCAGAATACCAGATCATATGATTTAGGGTTTGGTTAGCCGTTACCGACCCTACGGTAGGCCCACAGTAGATCGAAACGACCCGTACGATCCTAGGAAAAATTTTAGAATTATGGGCCCGCATGCCCGTGTGGCCCACACGCCCAAAGGGCCACACTCACACCATCAAACGATCGTGTCTTACGCACGGCCACACCTTCGTCAATCACACGGTCGTGTCTCACACACAGCCAACCATATGGCCGGCCGCAAGCCCGTGTGGCGTCGACAAACCTCATTTTTGACTTTCACCGAAACTCAATTTTTCGTGTTAGGAGTACACACCTGGTTCGATTTTGATGCGAAAGCAATCCCGAGACCTCTCAAACCTAAAAACAGTATACCAAACACCATTTTTATCAATCTAATTAGAAAATAATCAATACAAAACTGAGCAACGCGTATACACTTACCACTATCAAACCCGATCACGCACACAGATTAGCCCGATTGAGCGAAACCACCGTCTCACCGCCTTCTCCTATACAAAACGTTTACAAAGAATTACTTACCCTTACAACCCATACTCATAATACAAGAGAAAAGGAGAACTCAATAGCTTACTAAAACGGAACCAATCTACAAGTGAAAACCTCTCACTTACCTTACCACACGAAACACTGAAATCTCAAATTGCACACAATAAATAAAAAGAGGGTACAGATTGAAAAGGAAAATGATAGAAGAAGGGAAGAGTGGAGGAAAATAAAATGAATGTTAGAAATTTGGAAGAGAGAGAGAGAACCAAAATTTTGAAAAAAATAAAATAAAATAAATTAAAATTAAATAAAATAATATCTATCCTAACCTCCCACTAACCCACTAACTCTCAACTCCTTCATAAATTCACTTCCACCCAACCTCTATCTCACAACCAAAATAAAAATATCATCCACGCTCTCACAGGGAATCGAACACAAGATCTCCAGCAAGCTAACTCCTTACCACTCGAACCAGCAGACTTATTCTGATATGAGTTTACTAAAGATAAAATATAACCCAACCCACCAAGGATAAGGCTAGGATAAAAAATAACCAAATTTTTCCAAATGTAAGACTTGAACCCAAGACCTCATACACACACCCAAAACACTTAACCACTGAAACAGATACTCATTTATGTCAGATTTTACAAAAACAGATTTAAATTATTCAAGGCGTTGTAACTTTACCCTCTAAAAGAAATTTCGGCCTCGAAATTTACTTGATCTGAACAGATGAGGATACTGTTGACGCATCGAGTTTTCAGGTTCCCACATGGCTTCCTCAGTGCCATGATTCTGCCACAGAACCTTAACCAACGGTATGGACTTCCTCCTTAGAACCTTAATATCTCAATCCAAAATTTGAACTGGTTCCTCCTCAAAAGTCAAGTCTGCTAACTTCGATCTCATCAACAGAGACAACGTGAGATGGATCAGACTGGTACTGCCTCAACATCGAGACGTGAAACACATCACGGATACGGTCTAACTCTAGCGGTAGCTTTAACTGAAAAGTGACCGGTCCTAATGAACCTAAGGCTCAACTTGCCCTTACAACCGAACCTCAGAACTTTCTTCCGCGGAGATACCTTAAGAAATATGAAGTCACCTTCAGCGTACTCGATATCCTTCATTTTTAGATCCGCATAGGAATTTTGTCTATCAGAAGCCGCCTTTAGACGATCCCGAATTAGTCTAACTTTATCTTTAGTCTCAAAAACCAACTCCGGACCCAAAATCTGTCGCTCACCCAACTCAGTCCAACATAGAGGAGTACGACACTTACGACCATACAAAGCCTCGTAAGGTGCCATCTGGATGCTAGATTGGAAACTGTTATTATAGGCGAACTCAGCTAATGGCAGAAAATCCTCCAAACTACCTTGGAAATCAATCACACAACTTTGAAGCATATCCTTCAGTATCTGAATCACTCTCTCGGACTGACCATCGGTCTGAGGGTGGAACGCAGTACTGAAATCCAATCTCGAACCCAGAGCCTCATGCAGTTTCTTCCAGAACCGATAGGTGAAGCGAGGATCCCTATCAGAGATTATCGAAACTGGAACCCCATGCAGTCTTACAATCTCAGAGATGTAAAGCTTCGCTAACTTTTACAGTGAATAATTCGTCCAAACCGGAATGAAATGGGCGGACTTGGTCAATCGATCCACGATGACCCAAACAGAATCCTTTTTAGTGGGTGTCAAGGGCAACCCACTAACGAAGTCCATCGTCACTCGCTCCCATTTCCACAAAGGAATCTTTGTAACAGTCCGTTTTTAGTCAAATCAAAATAG
The DNA here is from genome assembly GCA_025698515.1 of Gossypium sturtianum. NCBI lineage: Eukaryota > Viridiplantae > Streptophyta > Magnoliopsida > Malvales > Malvaceae > Gossypium > Gossypium sturtianum. The sequence goes on along the minus strand of CM046943.1, from coordinate 36,949,566 downwards.
TGGTTTCGGGACCATGAATCTGAGGTTGAAAAATTATTTTAATATTATTCTAAGTGTTTACAGTATGATAATATGTATGTGTGAAATTTTCGTGAAGAAATTCTATCGTTTGAATAGTTAATTTGATAAAAAGGACTAAATCGCGTAAAGCGTAAAACTTGAGTTCTAATAGCTAAAGGTGTCTAATAGCTATAGAACCTTAAATTTAAGGTACTTAAATGGTAATTAGACCATTTTAATTATGAATGGACATTTATGGACATAAAACATGTGAATTTTAATGTTTTAAACTAAGGTTAATTTAGTAATTTATGAAATAAAGCTAATTAAATAAAACAAAAACCAAATTAAAGCTTCATTGTCATCTTCTTTGGCCGAATATTGAAGAAGAAGAAAACCATTTTATTTTTTTAGGGTTCGGTCACTTTGGAGCTTAATTGGTAAGTCGTTTTGACTCGATTTTTAATGATTTCTATGTTTTTGTGATCGTTGCAACTTGTACTAGCTAGCCCAGGGACTAATTTGCAAAAATGTTAAAGATTTTGAAAGTTTCCATTGATGAATATGTATGAGTTTTTATGTTTAATGATAGATTATGAATATTTGATGTCAGTTAAACAAGTTTTGTTAAGTGATTTTTGGTGAAAATGCAAATTAGGGGCTAAATTGTAAAATGTGAAAAATGTGTGATTAAAATGTGAAATAAATGAAAAATACGGGCTAATAGGGGTATAATGGTAATTTGGCTAAGCATGGGTGTTTTGAAATTTGTATGAATTTATGATTTTATTAAATAAGGACTAAATTGTAAAAATGTGAAAGTTTAGGGGCTAATGTGTAAAATAGCTCAAATGTATATTTTGGATTGAATTGAATAAATAGAAGAATAAATAAGTTGATTTTGATTACTTATAGATCATGAAAAGAGGAATTCGGACTTAGACCGGGGAAAAAGCAAAGTAATTGAATAGTCGGTCCGTTTCGTCATTTTCATATACGAGGTAAGTTCGTATAATTGAACTTGGATGTGTATTTATTCAATTAATGGATGGTATTGAGATTTTATTTATCCTATGGCTAAATATGTTGAATTTGATTTAAATGTACGGTTTAAGTCGACGAGATGCTGAATAAGACCATAGCTGGGTTATGGCAATCGGATAATAAGACCATAACCGAGTTATGGCATGTGAATGTAAGACCACGGAAGGGACTTGGCAATGTATGTGTAAGACCATAGTTGGACAATGGCATCGAAAAAATCGATGAATTTGCATCGTAAGCATTTATAAGCCGGAGTGGTTTGATAAGAGAATTGTTGAGAAATAGGTAAGTATCAGTACAGGTATGTACGAAAAACTAGTCAAGTAATGTGTTAGAAGAAGTTGAGGACTTATGAGTTACGATGTGGTTAAACTATATGTTAACTCATTGATTAATGCTCTAAATGCTAATTATGTTTTTCGTTTTGAAATGATAATAAATGTTGAGATTATCTCATATTTACTTACGAACTTACTAAGCTTTATAGCTTACTTTGTTTATTTTCTTCTATGTTTTATAGTATATCGAAGCTATCTCAGAATCGGGGATTGTCAGAGACTTCATCGCACTATTGGAAATCTATTTTGGTACTATATGACATGTATAGGCTTTGGTCATTTTGGTATGTTTAATGGAAATGTATTTTGAGCCATAAGAGGTAGCTTATGGAAGTTATGTGGTTTGTTGTGTATATTGCCATGTGATATAGTTGATGTTAAATTATGATACTCAAATGTTTATTAAGGTATGAGGTATTTATTTGGTTGAGATATGTTTGATGTGGATTGGTTTTGGATGATGAATTAGATGTATTTTGTTTAGTAAAGTAAGTTGAATTGATAGGTATTTGAATAGGTAAATGGAATTGAATTGAGTATTGAAATGGTGGATATAGATATAGTATGAATTGTGTATTGATTGATGACTTTTGGCTATATATTTGTGTCTTAAAATGGTACCATTTGAGTTTGTGTAGGTATGTGCAAAATGAGTGGCAAAATGGCTTGGTAAATAGCCTATTTTTGTCCACAAGGGCAGAGACACGGGCGTATGTCTCAGCCGTGTGTGACACACGGTCATGTTACACGGCCGTGTGTCCCATGGTGTTGAAATTAAAATGAAGTCAGTATGCTCCACACGGGCATGTGATCGGCCGTGTGGCACAAGTCAGTATACCCCTAATTGGCACACGGCCTGGCACACGGGCATGTGACTTGGTCGTGTTGCATAAGTCAGTATACCCTACAAGTTTGGCACGGCCTAATACATGGTTTGGCACACGGGCGTGTGTGGCCACTTCGAAGGGAACACGGGCTAGACACACGGGCGTGTGGTTGGCCGTGTGACCCAAGTCAGTATGTACCCCCTGTTTTCACACGGCTTGTGACACGGGCGTGTCTGTCTCACACGGCCTGGCCACACGGGCGTGTGTCCTCTATTTAAAGTAAAAATTTTCTAAGTTTCACAAAAATTTCCCGAGTTATCGGTTTAGTCCCGAACCATTTTTAATGTATGTTTAAGGCCTCGTAGGCTCGTTTAAGGGACACTATCATTGGTTGTGATTGAATTGTATTTGATATGACAAATTGTATATGAAATGTATGTTTATAAGTGTTGTAAGCCCGATAATGCTCCGTAACCCTATTTCAGCGTTGAATACGAGTCAGAGGTGTTACATTTATTGGTATCAGAGCTACGGTTTAGTCAATTTTAAGACTAACGTAGCATGTGTGAGAGTCTAGCTATACATGCCATATATAACCTGTGATAGTGTGATGAACCTGACATTATAAACTATGTTTTCGTATAGTAATGGATCCCAAACGAGCTGTAGCAGATGATGTTGAGAGTAATGCTCCAGCTCCCGCTCAAGGGACAGCGCCTTCTGAATCTAGACCCGTGTCGAGTAGTCACAGAGGTGAGGATAAAGAAGCCTTCTTTCAAATGATGAACGAGTGGTTCACTCAATATGTCCGGACAAATTCGGTTGCTCAACAACCTCCACCCCCGCCAAATCCTCAACCAATCCCCGTAGTTCCTCAAGTTATTGATCCAATACGATTGAACAAGCCGCCAGTCGATAAAATTTGTAAGCATAGGGCTGAAGAGTTCAGGGCTAATGTTGATGATGATCCTGAGAGAACCGAGTTTTGGCTTGAAAATATGATCTGAGTGTTTGATGAACTTTCCTGCATACCGGCTGAATGTTTAAAGTGTGCTATATCCCTTTTGAGAGACACTGTGGTGGAATACATTAATATCTGTGGTGTCGAGAGAAAGAGTCACCTGGGAGTTCTTTCAGACTGAGTTTCAGAAAAAGTACATAAGTCAACAATTTCTAGATCAAAAGCATAAAGAGTTTTTAGAACTGAAACAAGGCCGCATGACTGTAACCGAGTACGAGAGAGAATTTGTAAGGCTAAGTAAATATGCTCGAGAGTATGTTTCGACTGAAGAGATAATGTGCAAACAGTTTGTTGACGGGTTGAATGAGTATATTAAACTTTTGGTCGGGATATTAGATTTAAAAGAATCCGTTGTGTTAGTTGAGCATGCTTGTAAAGCTGAAGAACTGGGTAAAGAAAAGACAAAAGCTGATTCTAAAGCTAGAGATTTGAGGAAGATATTGATGAATAAACCTTATCACTCTTCATCAAAGAAATCCCGAGATTCGTACAGTCGATCAAATGCATCAATGGAGTACTCTAATAGAGATCGTGGGAAGCAATTTATGGGTTTAAAAACTCTAGCCATGTCAGTGGCAAGTGTGGGAAATGTTAGATTGAATAAACCTGAATGTGGACGATGTGGAAAACGACATTTTGGAGAGTGTAGACTGAATGATAAAGCCTATTTTAGATGTGGTTCGCACGAACATTTCATTCGAGATTGTCCTGAGTTAGATGAGAAAGATAAATCTCAGAATGTAAGATCAAGCAACACGACTGTAAGAGGAAGACCACCCCGTAATGTTGGAAATGCGAGTGGTGGTAGAGGAGCAACACGAGATAATACTGTGAGATCCAAGGCTAGAGCACCTGCCAGAACTTATGCTATTCGCGCTCGCGAAGAAGCGTCATCTCCAGATGTTATTACCGGTACATTCTCTCTTTATGACACTGATGTAGTTGCATTGATAGATCCTGGATCAACTCATTCATATATATATGTGTGAACTTAGTGTCTAGTATGAATTTACTTGTTGATTCTACTGAGTTTGTTATAAAAGTGTCGAACCCCTTAGGCAAATATGTTTTGGTTGACAAAGTTTACAAGAATTGTCCGTTAATGACTCGGGGTTATTGTTTTATGGCTGATTTGATGTTGTTGCCGTTTGATGAGTTTGATGTTATTCTGGGTATGGACTGGTTGACGTTGCATGATGCAGTAGTAAATTGTATACGAAAGACAATTGAGTTGAAATGCCAGAATAATGAAACTCTCCGAATCGAATCAAATGATTTGAAGGGTTTACCAGCTGTAATTTAGTCGATGTTAGCTCAAAAATATGTGAAAAAGGGATACAATGCATATCTTGCATATGTACTTGATACAAAAGTGTCAGAAACAAAGATTGAATCAGTACCAGTTGTTTGCGAGTATCCAAAAGAGTTACCAGGATTGCCACCGATCAGAGAGGTTGAATTTGGTATTGAATTAGTACCGGGAACAACACCGATATCGATAGCTCCGTACAGAATGGCTCTAACAGAATTAAAAGATTTGAAAGCTCAGTTGCAAGAATTGACAGATAGAGGTTTTGTACGACCAAATTATTCATCCTGGGGTGCACTGGTATTGTTTGTAAAGAAGAAAGATGGCACGATGAGAATGTGTATCGATTACAGACAGCTGAATAAAGTGACTATAAAGAACAAATACCCTTTACCGCATATTGATGATTTATTTGATTAGTTAAAAGATGCAACAGTGTTTTCAATGATTGATTTGAGATCGAGTTATTATCAGTTGCGAGTTAAGGACTCAGATGTGCCAAAAATAGCGTTTAGAATGAGGTACGGACACTATGAATTCCTTATTATGCCTTTCGGATTAACTAATGCTCCTGCAGTTTTTATGGACTTGATGAATCAAATATTCAGACCGTATTTAGACAGATTCGTTGCTGTATTCATTGATGACATTCTGATCTATTCGCGAGATGAATCTGAACTTACCGAGCACTTGAGAATTGTGTTACAAACTCTACGTGATAAGAAATTATTTGCAAAGTTCAGTAAATGTGAGTTCTGGCTCCGGGAGGTTGGATTTCTGGGGCATATCGTTTCAGCTGAAGGTATTAGAGTTGACCCGAGCAAGATTTCTCTAATTATAGATTTAAAACCTCCGAGAAATGTATCTGAAGTCCGAAGTTTTCTGGGACTAGCCGGATATTATCAACGTTTTAGGAAAAGATTTTCTATGATTGCAACACCGATGACTCGATTACTTCAGAAAGATGTAAAGTTTGAATGGTCTGAGAAATGTCAACAAAGTTTTGAACAGTTGAAAGCGTTATTGACAGAGGCACCAGTGTTAGTACAGCCTGAGTCGGGTAAAGAATTCGTAATTTTCAGTGATGCGTCATTGAACGGTCTGAGTTGTGTATTGATGCAGGAAGGCAAAGTAATAGCTTATGCTTCTAGACAGTTAAAACCGCATGAAAAGAATTACCCGATGCAGGATTTAGAGTTGGCCGCTATTGTGTTTGCATTAAAAATTTGGTGACATCACTTGTTTGGTGGGAAATACCACATTTATACAGATCACAAGAGTTTAAAGTATTTAATTACTTAGAAAGACTTGAATTTGCGACAACGAAGATGGCTGGAATTATTGAAAGATTATGAGCTAGTAATTAATTATCATCCCGGAAAAGCGAACGTGGTTGCAGATGCTCTGAGTAGAAAGTCATTATTTGCTTTAAGAGTAATGAATACACAGTTAGCTTTGTCTGATGATGGTTCGATTGTAGCTGAGTTAAAAGCGAGACCGTTATTTCTTCAGCAAATCGGTGAAGCACAGAAATGTGATAAAGAATTGCAAGTTAAACGAGTTCAATGTGAGTCGACTTCTGATTCAGAATTTCAAATCAGACCTGATGATAGTTTGATGTTCTGAGGAAGAATTTGTGTATCGAGAAATTCCGAGCTTATTTAGAAGATTTTAAACGAAGCACATAGTGGTTGTTTATCCATACATCCGGGAAGCACTAAAATGTATAACGATTTAAAACAGTTATATTGGTGGTTAGGCATGAAACGAGACATTTCAGAGTTTGTTTCTAAATGTTTGATTTGTCAGCAAGTAAAAGCTAAACATCAAGTACCATCGGGTTTACTGCAACCTGTGATGATTCCCGAGTGGAAATGGGATAGAGGTACAATGGATTTTGTGTCGGGATTGCCCCTAACTCTGAAAAGGAAAGATACTATCTGGGTTGTCGTTGATCGACTAACAAAATATGCTCATTTCATACCAGTACGTATAGGTTATTCACTTGATAGACTAGCTGAATTGTACATTTCTGAGATTGTTCGATTGCACGGGGTGCCAGTTTCGATTATTTCAGATAGAGATCCGAGATTCACATCGTGGTTTTGGAAGAAGTTGGGTACAAAGTTGAATTTCAGTACAGCTTTTCATCCACAAACAGACAGTCATCTGAGCGAGTAATTCAGATTCTCGAAGATATGCTCCGATGTTGTGTTTTAGAGTTCGAAGGCAACTGGGAGAAATATTTACCATTGGTTGAATTTGTGTATAACAATAGCTTCTAATCGAGTATAAAGATGACACCGTATAAAGCTTTGTATGGTCGTAAATGCCGAATTCCATTGTATTGGTTTGAACTTAGCGAGAAACAGATTCACGGGGTTGATTTGGTTAGAGAAACCGAAGAGAAAGTGAAAGTAATTCACGACTGTTTGAAAGTAGCTTCAGATCGTCAGAAATCGTACGTGAAATGAAAAGATATTGAATTCCAAATCGGTGACAAAGTGTTCTTGAAAGTATCTCCGTGGAAGAAAATACTTCGATTGGTCAACGCGAAAACCACTAATTTCTACTCAACCAAAAACCACTACTTATATGCCTCATCGCGAAGCAAAGAGATTGCACCCTTTAATTTCTACTCAGGAGTGCAATCGATGTCATTCATAATCCTCTCAGTGGCCTCCAACCAATACTCGACCACAGTAGGGGCGACTCCAATGACACCCTTAAACAACTCAGCTCCATTGAACCGGAGTCATTCAGTTACCGACCCACGGCCCCTAGATCCAGAATAGGGTCCAGCGACTCTTTCCAACACTCTCAACATGGATTGGGATAGTGCATGTAACATCCCGGTTTAGGGCCTAGTCAGAATAGTGGTTCGAGACCACAAATCCGAGGGTCATGAATGAGTTTTTGAGGCTTATAATATGTATGCATGCTAGTGTGAAAGTTTCATGAAGCAATTTTGTGAAATTGTGGTTGAATTGTCCAAAAGGACTAAATTGCAAAAGTTGCAAAACGTGTGTTTCTAGAAGCTATATGTGTGAAATAGCTTTAGATTATTAATTAGAGGTCCTTAAATAGCAATTTATCCAAATTCTATTTTTTTGACAAAAATGGGCATGGATGAGTTAAAATTGAAAGTTTATCAAAAAGGGCATTTTGGTCATTTATCAATTAAGTGATTAAAATAGGTGAAAAGATGATAGAAATTCATTCATCTTCTTCCCATAGCTGCCGAAAATTTGAGAAGCCATTGTTAGGGTTCTTTCAAATTTTCAAGCTTGCTAGTAAGTGCTCCTAAGCCCGGTTTTTGATATTCTTCGTATTTTTGAAGTCCCGGTAGCATGAGTAAGCTATTTATAGCTATTTGGTGAGCTATCATGGATGTTAAAAAAGGTACATATGTATGACATGCATGTATTTTCATGTTTTATGGAAGAATATGAAGGCTTGATGTAGTAGAAACATCTTTTGCTAAGTGATTTTCCATGAAAATGCATGTAGGGACTTAGTTGTGAAAATCTTAAGTTTGGTCATACATGGGTGATTTAGTGAGATTTGATGAATGCTTTAGTTGAGTAAGTGGTTCGGCTAAGCATGAAAGAGTAGAAAGTTGAATAAAAATCACTTTACAAGCCTTTGGGACTAAAGTGTAAATATGAGAAAGTTTAGGGGCAAAATAGTAATTTTACTAAAGTATGAGATGTGGGTCAATTTAGTTAATGTGTGTATTGAATAAGCTGATTTATTCATTATAGATCAAGAAAGACGAAGCCCGGATCGAAACCGAGGTAAAAGCAAGGTGGTGGACTAAATTGCACATTTTAATACTTTTGAGTATCGAGGTAAGTCTATGCATAAACAATGCATTCATACTTACAATTTGTAAATGCTAGCTAGGGTGTAGCATGAATGAGAATGAATGAGAATGATTGGGAACCTATGTGGTTCAAGTAGAATGAATGCAATATAGATGTGAATGGATGAATAATTGGGTAAATAGACTTGTGCATGTGTTGTGATAATGCTAGATGGTGGGCTAAGTGTGATACCATCCAAATGCATATTGATGATGAGCTGGCTATGTGCGATGCTATCGTTAGGTATATCATTTAGTGGCTATGTGCGAGATCATGATGATTACCTTTGTGGTAGGCTAAGTGCGATACCACCTTATAAATTGATTGTGGTGTGCTAAGTGCGAAACCCCGAGATATTGCCTGTGTGGATTAATTGTGTATATTAGCTGTGTGTAATAGCTGTGTGGATAAGATATGTGGATTAGATGTGTGGATTAGCTATGTGAGTTAGCTATATGGATGCATTATTGAGCAATAATGACGTGTTGTATATTGTGTAAATGTGATATTGAATGCAGGGGTGCATTTCAATAATTATGAGCATGTGACTCATGATGTGTTGGTAATATGGTAAGGGATAGAAAGAGTAAGCATAGTTGTATATTATATGTTGGTATAATGCTAATTGTGGTTGGGCTTATACTATGATGCTTAATTGTTTATGTGTAAACTTACTAAGCTCAAAGCTTACTCTCTTTCTTTTCCCTTGTCTTATAGATTAAAAGCGTTGAAACGAGATACGAGGATCATCAGAAGATAGCCCACATATCAGCACACTTTGGTACATGAAACTTAATGTTTTGTATATGGCATGTATAGGGGCTAGATAAGTTAGTAAATTTTGTTGTGAATGGCTAAGATGTGTTGGCCTATAGATGGATAGCTTATTTTGTATAATGCCATGGTTGTTGGCTATTACATTATATGAAAGAAAGATGTAATTTTCTATGTGAAAATGCACTTCAATTTGAGTTGATTATGATGGTGTTAGATGAGTATATGTTGTGTATGTTAGAAGGGTGAAAAGAACTTGACACTTAGTCTTATTCTTGACCATGTGGGTAGACACACGGGTGTGTGTCTAGACCATGTGTGACACACGGTCAGCCTACGGGCGTGTGCTGTGGCCGTGCGTCCTCTGCATGTTAATATTTGAAAATAGAATAGACCACGGACTAGTCACACGGGCGTGTGCCTAGAGCGTGTGGGATTCATCAGTGTTGGCCACGGGATAGCCACACGGGCGTGTGTCTAGACTCTAGGCCGTGCGAGGGAAGTTAGTGTTCACCACGGTTGGGGAGCACGGGCGTGCCATGGCCGTGGGGCAATTGGCATAATGCTCGAGTTTTTAGCACGGCTAGGGAACATGGCCGTGTGTGTCCATGCACGGGCGTGTTTAATCTTGCACGGGCGTGTGAGACCTGTATATAAGAGAAAAATTTTAAGGATCGTAAAAGTTTCGGATTAGTCTCGAGAGCCCTCGTGTGTATGAGTGAGGCCTCGTAAGTCGAGAATGAGGTTATATCGAGTAATGATGTTGAGCCTAAGTGGCGATTAAGTGGTTTGAGTTCGGTAACGCCTCAGGCCCGGTTCCCGGCGTAAAACCCGGGTAAGGGGTGTTACAGTGCATCGTCCCCAGCTGAGCGGCTTTGAGACCCAGTCTCAGTAATAGGTGAAACTGGTGTCTCACTCGTATATAAGTTTGGCATACTACCCAGAGAGGAAGACTCAGTTCGAGCCCGTTACGGCACTCGCCGCGCCCACGAATACCACGACCGCGAGTTCCACGAGTGCTCATCGTAATTTCAAATTTATCTACATTATAAACTTTTGTGCATCAGTTCCAGTGTTTATTAACAGATATTTCATGCTTAATTTATCAGAAGTTTAAAAGTATTTCATGTAACACCCCTTACCCGTATCCGACGCTGGAATAGGGTACGAGGCATTACCGAACTTATTCACAAGCAAACCTTCAAAACCGAGACACAAATTTCCACTCAAATTTAAAACTTTTCCAAAACATTCATATTGTCCATGAAACGAGCCTACGAGTCCCAAAACATACATCGGAAGTGGTTCGGGACTAAACTGAAAACTTTGGAAACTTTTGGAGAACTTATAAAATTTTTCATGAAAATGGGGTCACACGCCCATGTGGGTTCGGGACACGCCTGTGTGACCTTATGGCACGCCCGTGCTTCAGGCCGTGTTCGAATTAGTGGACATTCTGTTTATGATGTCATCATCAAATTATGGTCACACGGCTAAGTGACATGCCCGTGTGATCGATTAAATTTTTATAATTTTTCATAAAATAGGTACAGACTTCACACGGCCAAGGCACACGCCCGTGTTCGAGGCCGTGCCGTCCACACGGCTGAGACACACGCCCGTGTCTCTGCCCGTGTGCTCATTACTGAGCATTCTGTTTTGCAACAATTAAGGTGCAGGGGACACACGGCCGAAACACATGCCTGTGAGCCAGACCGTGTGTTGCACACGGCCTAGACACACACCCGTGTGTCTACCCGTGTGGACAAATATAAGGCTATTTACCAAGCCTTTTTGCCACCCTTCCATACACCAACTTACACAACAAAACATAGCACCAATCCAAGCATATACTTTCAACCCAATCAGCCATACACAAGGCATCCACATATCATTTACATGCTATCATCACATACCTAGCATCTCAAACCATGCAATTTCCCACATACATGAAAACATCATCATATGTATATATACTTAACCAATATTAACCAATATGAAATGGCCATTTACAAAATAAATTATCAACTATTGAAGCTATCACTTGTGTCCAAATCAATTATGACACATAACAAAAAGCCCAAGTCCCTATACATGCCATAACTCAAAATATTGAAATCATAAGTACCCAAAATGATAATTTGATAGTGTGAATGAATCTCCAACCGTCTTCGACCCCCGAGCTGGCTTGGTGATACTATAAGACAAGAGAAAAAGAAAGGGAGTAAGCTTTAAAGCTTAGTAAGTTCCTATGCAAATGGTAAGCATCATACACAATTTAACATGTAGTTAACATAAAGTGAATTAACATAAACGTCATTGTAAATTCATAATCAAGCGTAGCATAGATGTTATTAAAATCTTAACATCATAACTTACTCAATCGAACCAATCTGAGGTTTCATCACATATCGAGCTCATTAAGCATAAGTTTTATGTACATACCTGTACCAACTTGCAACTTACCATAATCTTTCACATCATACCATAGTCTTTCACAACTTAAACTTTTCCGTTAAGTTTCCCGTTGAACCACTTGGAATACTAAAGGATACTCGGGAAATCTCACACACATAGTACTATACCAATGCCATATCCCAGATATGGTCTTACATGGGATCTCATATCGATGCCAATAGCCCAGCTATGGTCTTACACGAAATCTCAAATCGATGGCATATCCCAGATATGGTCTTACACGTAATCTCAACTAACCCTAATGTCATGACATTTGTATCCTATCTATTCCTAAGGTTCAACTGAGATATTTCTCACTTGTCAAAACTTCGTTGAATTACATTCAAAGATTAAATCACAATTCATGCAATACTAAAGCAATTAAAGCATAAATAACGATGTATTATTTACATACGAACTTACCTCGGTACAAAGTTAGTAGAAATGGACTAATCGTTAATAACCTTGTTTTTCCCCCGATCAAGGTCTGAAACTCGTCTTTCTTGATCTATAATAGCAAGTTTAACTTATTTATTATTCACATTATTCAATTCAGTCCAAAAATCACATTATGGCAAAATTACATTTTTGCCCCAAACTTTGACATATTTACATTTTTGCCCCTACGCTCGTAAAATGAAACGTGTGCAATTTCTTTAATGTTCAAGTATAGCCGAATCATTTTTATAACTATAACACCCACAATTTCCATTAAAACACACTTTTACTACATATTTTATAACTTTTACAAATAGGTCATTTTTAAGCATTTTCATCAAAAATCACTTAGTAAAAGTTGTTTATTACACATCAAACTTTCATTTTCTACCATAAAACATCAAAACACATGCATGTCATACATGGGTCAAATTTCAAACATGAATCCTACTTCAAAATAATGTTAAAAATAGAAAGATTGGGTGATTACGACTTCAAAAACGTAAAGAGCATTGAAAACGGGGCTAGGATGTACTTACAATCAAGCTTGAAAGTTGAAGAAAACCCTAGCTATGGTGTCTTGTAAAATTCGGCCAAGGTTGAAGAAGATGGACAAAATTTTGGCTTTATTTTCCCTTTTTATTCTTTTATTAACTAAATGACCAAAATGCCCTTTTTTCCAAACTTTAAAATTTTATCTCACCATGTCTATTTTTGTCCACTATCTTATGAAGTGGTCTAATTACCATCTAAGGACATTCAATTTAAAATTTCATAGAAATTAGACACCTCTAGATTGTAGAACTCAACTTTTTCACTTTTTACAATTTAGTCCTTTTGACTAAATTGAGTGCCCAAACGTGAAAATTTTCAAACGAAATTTTCACAAAATCATTCTGTGAAACTGTAGACCATAAAAATATAATAAAAATAAAATTTGCTGCGTCAGATTTGTGGTCCTGAAACCATTGTTCTGACTAGGCCCAAAATCGGGCTGTTACAACTCTCCCCCCTGAGGGATTTTCGTCCCCAAAAATCTTACCAGAGAATAGGTTTGGATACTGTTTTCGCATAGCTTCCTTAAGTTTCCACGTAGCCTCTTCGACTCCGTGTCGTTGCCATAACACTTTCACTAGGGCTATACTTTTATTTCTCAATTGTTTAACTTCTCAAGCCAAAATCTTGATCGGTTCTTCACCATAAGTCATATCAGGTCGAATCTCAACCTCTGTCGGAGAAAGCACATGTGAAGGGTCTGATTGATAACGTCGTAGCATAGACACATGAAACACATTATGGATTCTTTCCAACTCTGTCGGTAAAGCTAATCGATATGCCAGTAGCCCTATTCTTTCAGTAACTTCATACGACCCAATGAAACGTGGACTCAACTTGCATTTACGGCCAAATCTTAGAATCTTCTTCCACGGAGATACTTTCAGAAAGACTTTGTCACCGACCTGAAATTCGATCTCTTTCCTTTTCAAGTCTGCATACGAATTTTGTCGATCTGAAGTGGCTTTCAAGCAATTTCGAATTACCTTTACTTTTTCTTCGGTTTCCTTAACCAAGTCAACCCCGTGAACCTATTTCTCACTGAGCTCGATCCAATACAAGGGTGTTCGGCACTTGCGACAATACAATGCCTCATAAGGCGCCATCTTTATACTCGACTGAAAACTGTTGTTATAAGAAAATTCAACTAAAGGTAGATATTTCTCCCAACTACCTTCAAATTCTAAAACACAACATCGAAGCATATCTTCGAGAATCTGTATTACCCTTTCAGATTTACCGTCGGTCTGTGGATGAAATGCAGTACTAAAATTCAATTTCGTACCCAAAGCCTCTTGTAGCTTCTTCCAAAATCTCGAAGTGAACCTCGGATGTCTATCCGAAATAATCGAAGTAGGCACCCCGTGCAATCTTACAATCTCAAAAATGTACAACTCAGCTAGCTTATCAAGCGAATAATCGGTACGTACTGGAATAAAATAAGCCGATTTCGTCAATCTATCAACAACGACCCAAACGGCATCTTTCTTTTTCAGAGTTGGAGGTAATCCAGTTACGAAATTCATTGTAATTCTGTCCCATTTCCATTCGGGTACCATCTCTGGCTGAAGTAAACCCGAAGGTACTTGGTGTTCGACTTTTACTTGTTAACAAATCAAACATTTCAAAACAAACTCGGAGATATCTCTTTTCATACATGGCCACCAGTACAATGCCTTCAAATCGTTATACATTTTCGTACTACCTGGATGCACAGACAAGCAACTATTATGTGCCTCATGAAGAATTTTCTGAATAAGTTCATCATTTTTTGGTACACAAACTCTACCTCGGAACATCAAACAATCATCGGATCCGATATGAAAATCTAAATCACTGCCCGATTCACACTGAGTTCTTTTAGCTTGCAAATCACTATCACATTTCTGAGCTTCACAAATCCGTTGAAGGAACAACGGTCTAGCTCTCAACTCGGCTAGAATCAAACCATTACTGGACAAAGTGAACCGTGTATTCATCGCTCTCAAAGCGAATAAAGATTTCCTACTCAAGGTGTCAGCAACCACATTCGCCTTACCCGAGTGATAATCAATCACCTACACATAGTCTTTCAGTAACTCAAGCCATCTTCGTTGCCGCAAATTTAAATATTTCTGAGTCATCAAATACTTCAAACTCTTGTGATCAATAAAAACATGGCATTTCTCCCCGTACAAATGATGTCTCCAAATTTTTAGAGCAAACACAATAGTGGCTAATTCCAAATCATGCGTCAGGTAATTCTTCTCATGTGGCTTCAATTGTCTCGAGGCATAGGCTATCACTTTGCCCTCTTGCATCAACATACATCCCAATCCATTCAGTGACGCGTCGCTATAAATCACAAACTCCTTTCCCAGTTCAGGTTGCACTAAAATCGGTGCCTCAGTCAATAAAGCTTTCAACTTCTCAAAACTTTGCTGACATTTTTCGAATAATACAAATTTGACATCTTTTTGAAACAGCTTGGTCATAAGGGTAGCAATCATCGAAAACCCTTTGATAAACCGGCGGTAGTAACCGACTAAGCCTAAAAAGCTTTTAACTTTAGATACATTCCTTGGCGGTTTCCAATCAACAATTGCCGAAATCTTACTTGGATCAACCCGAATACCATCACCTGAGACAATGTGTCCTAAAAATCTGACTCCTCGGAGCCAAAACTCACTTTTACTAAACTTGGCATACAACTTCTTATCTCTCAAAGTCTGCAAAACAGTTCTCAAGTGTTCAGCATGCTGGAACTCATTACGAGAATAAATCAGTATGTCATCAATAAAAAAAACTACAAACTTGTCCAAATACGGTCTAAAGATTCGATTAATTAGGTCCAAAAAAATTGTAGGAGCATTCGTTAGTCCAAAAGGCATAACAAGAAATTCATAGTGTCCATACCTTGTTCTGAAAGCGGTTTTCGGCACATCCGACTCTTTTACTCTCAACTGATAGTAACCAGATCTCAAATCTATCTTCGAGAACACTGTCGCTCCTTTCAGTTGGTCAAATAAATCATCAATCCTCGGCAAAAGATACTTGTTCTTAATGGTTACCTTATTGAGCTGTTGATAATCTATACAAAGTCTCATAGTCCCGTCTTTCTTCTTTACGAACAATACTGGAGTACCCCAGGGAGAATAATTTGGTCTCGCAAAACACTTATCTGTCAGCTCTTGCAACTGAGTCTTTAACTCTTTCAATTCGGTCAGAGCCATTCTATACGGAGTAATAGATATCGGCGAGGTCCCTGGTACTAAGTCAATATCAAACTCAATTTCTCTAACTGGAGGTAACCTAGGCAATTCTTCCGGGAACACATCCGAATATTTACAAACTATCGACACTGATTCAATTTTCAATTCCGATACTTTTGTATTCAACACATAAGCAAGGTAAGCTTCACAGCCTTTTCTTACGTATCTTTGGGCAGTCATTGAAGAAATCATAACGGGTAACTCACCCGACTCATATAAATCAATCCGAAGAATTTCACCATTTTCACATTTCAGTTCAATAATCTTTCTTTTACAGTTCACTACGGCATCATGCAATGTTAACCAATCCATGCCCAAAATAACATCGAATTCATCAAATGGCAACAACATTAAATCCACCGAAAAACAGTGACCTCGAATCATTAATGGACAATTCTTGCAAACTCTATCAACTAATACATGTTTGCTTAAGGGGTTTGACACTCTAATCACAAGGTTAGTAAATTCAACAGACAAGTTATTACTAGTTACCAATTTCACACATACATAAGAATGCATCGATCCAGGATCGATTAGTGCAACTACATTAGGATTATAGAGAGAAAAAGTACAAGTGATAACATCGGGAGATGTCGCTTCTTCGCAAGCACGGATGGCATAGGCTCTAGCAGGTGCTCGAGCTTCGGGTCTCACAGCTATATCCTTCGTCGCACCTTTACTACTAGCTCTATTTTCGGTATTTCTCGGTGGCCTACCTCTATTAGCAGTATTACTCGGCCTCACACTCTGAAATTTTTCCTTTTCAGCGATTTTAGGACAATTTCGGATAAAGTGCTCTTGAGAGCCACACTTGAAACAATCCCAGTCATTCATCCTACACTCACCGGGATGTATTCTTCCACATTGTTGACATTCAAGTCTATTAGACTTTATATTACCCACACTTGCCACCGAAGTAGCTTGATATTTAAAACTCGAATGTTGTTTTTCACGATCTCTGCGTGAAGACCTTGCTGAAACATTCGAACGGGAATACATCTCTTTCGATTTCTTAGACTGAGATGGGAATGACTTACTCATCGGTCTTTTCCTCAAGTCTCTAGCTTCAAGATCAGCTTTCCTCTTCTCTTTGTTCAATTCTTCGGCCTTACAAGCCCGTTCAACCAATACCACAAACTCTTTCAGCTCTAAAACCCTGACTAACACACGAATATCTTCATTCAATCCATCCTTGAATCTTTTGAACATAACAGCCTCCGTAGAAACACACTCTCGAGCGTATTTGCTCAGTCTGACAAATTTTCGCTCATATTCGGTCACCGTCATACGACCCTGTTTCAGCTCAAGAAATTCTTTACTTTTCTGGTCGATGAACCGTTGGCTAATATACTTCTTTTGGAACTCCTCTTGAAAGAAGTCCCAAGCGACCCTTTCTCTCGGAACTACAGATACAAGTGTATTCCACCAATGGTATGCAGAATCATTCAGAAGCGAGATAACACACTTTAAACACTCATCTGGTGTGCAGGACAACTCATCAAATACTCTGATGGAGTTTTCGAGCCAAAACTCGGCTCTCTCGGGATCATCATCCACATTAGCTTAAAAATCTTCAGCCCCATGCTTTCGGATCTTATCAACCGGGGGCTTATTCATTCTTACAAAGTCCATACCTTGTGGGGCTAAGGGAACCAGTCGAGGAATGGGTGGGGGTGGAGGAGGTTGGGCATTCAGATTTGTTCAAACAAATTTCGTATACCACTCATTCATCATATGGAGAAAGGCTTCCCTGCCTCCTTCTCCTTGACTAACCATAGGGGGTCTACTATCAGACGGCGCTATCCCTTGAGCGGGAGTCGGCGCATTGCTTTCGACCTCATCAGCCTCAGCTCTATTGGGATCCATTACTATATGAAAACACAATTTAAAGTTGTCAAGAGTCATCACACTATCACAGTTCATTTATGGCATGTATAACTAGACTCTTACACACGCTACGTTAGTCCGAGAATTGACTAAATCGTAGCTCTGATACCACTAAATTTAACACCCCTTACTCGTATCCGACGTCAGAATAGGGTACGAGGCATTACCAGACTTATTCACAAGTAAACCTTCAAAATCGAGACACAAATTTCCACTCTAATTTAAAAGTTTTCAAAAACATTCATATCATCCCTAAAATGAGCCTATGAGGCCCAAAACATGCATCAAAAGTGGTTCGGGACTAAACTGAAAACTTTGGAAACTTTTGGAGAACTTAGAAAATTTTTCATGAAAAAGGGGTCACACGCCCGTGTGGGTTCGGGACATGCCCGTGTGATCCTATGACACGCCCGTACTTTATGCCGTGTTTAAATTAGGGGACATTCTGTTTATGACGTCATCATCGAATTGAGGCCACACGGCCAAGCCACACGCCCGTGTTCTTAGGCCGTGTGATCGATTAAATTTTTATAATTTTTCATAAAATAGGTGCAGACTTCACACAGCTAGGGCACACGCCCATGTTCGAGGCCGTGCCGTCCACACGGCTGAGACACACGCCCGTGTCTATGCCGTGTGCTCATTATCGAGCATTTTGTTTTGCAACAATTAAGGTGCGGGGACACACGGCCGAAACACATGCCCGTAAGGTATCAGGTGTGTGTCGACTGCGGCCTAGACACACGCCGTGTGTCTACCCGTGTGGACAAATATAAGGCTATTTACCAAGCCTTTTGCCACCCTTCCATGCACCAACTTACATAACAAAACATAGCACCAATCCAAGCATATACTTTCAACCCAATCAGCCATACATAAGGCATCCACATATCATTTACATGCTATCATAACATACCTAGCATCTCAAACCATGCAATTTCCCACATACATGAAAACATCATCATATGTATATATACTAAACCAATATTAGCCAATATCAAATGGCCATTTACAAAATGAATTATCAACTATTGAAGCTATCACTTGTGGCCAAATCAATTATGACACATAACTAAAAGACTAAGTCCCTATACATGCCATAACTCAAAATATTGAAATCATAAGTACCCAAAATGATAATTTGATAGTGTGAATGAATCTCCTACCGTCTTCGATCTTCGAGCTGGCTTGGTGATACTATAAGACAAGAGAAAAAGAAAGGGAGTAAGATTTAAAGCTTAGTAAGTTCCTATGCAAATAATAAGCATCATACACACTTTAACATAGAGTTAACATAAAGTGAATTAACATAAATGTCATTGTAAATCCATAAACAAGCTTAGCATATATGTTATTAAAATCTTAACATCATAACTTACTCAATCGAACCGATCCGAGGTTTCATCACATATCGAGATCATTAAGCATAAGTTTTATGTACATACTTGTACCAACTTGCAACTTACCATAATCTTTCACATCATACCATAGTCTATCACAACTTAAACTTTTCCGTTAAGTTTCCCGTTGAACCACTTGGAATACTAAAGGATACTCGAGAAATCTCACACACATAGTACTATACCAATGCCATATCCCAAATATGGTCTTACATGGTGTAACACCCTATACCCGAGTCCGAGGCTAAGACTGGATACAAGACATTACCATGCTTTAACTTGCTTAAAGACGTACTTACGGGCTGTAAAATTTTGTCCCGAAATAGAAACTCCTCTTTCTAGGTCAAAACGTACATATCATGGGCCTATGAGGCATTAAACATATATCCGGGAGCTTTCGGAACTCATCTGAAAACTTTTACTCGAAGCAGGGACCACACCCCGTGCAACTTGAAACACGCCCGTGTACTCCTGGACATGCCCGTGTCTTCCACCCGTGGTCGACACTGACTTGTTACACACAGCCTGGACACGCCCGTGGCCCTGGCCCGTGTGCCAAACCTTAGTATTCTGACTTATCCACAGGGTCTATAAACAATCCCGTGTATATCAGCCGTGTGACAATTAAATTTCTAAGTGAAAAGTTCAGACTTCACACGGCCTTGGCACACGCCCATGTGCCAACCGTGTGTGCTACACGGCCTGAACCAACGGCCGTGTGATCTGCTCATGGCCTATCCTGACTTCAAGTATAAAAGTGCAGGGTACGCACGGCCTAGACACACGCCCGTGTATCCAACCGTGTGGGCACTTAGAGGCTATTTACCAAGCCAATTGCCACCCTGAAATCGAGATCACATTCATACTCAATTCAATTACTCAAATTACTACATCTTTCATTGATATCTATGAACATACACACTTAGTCAAAGTTGGCCAATTTCTCTAGCCATATACAAAAAGGATAATGAACAAGATAGCCTATACTATGGCTCTTCTTAAAACATATACTCAAATGAAGTGTTTCCTATACATGCCATACTTAATAAAACAACTTGGCTATACCAAAATAGCGATTGATAGTGTGCTCCGAGCTCCGATGACGATGATCCATGAGATTAGCTTGACGGGACTACATGGAAAGAAAGAGTGAAAGACATAAGCATTTAGCTTAGTAAGTTTGCATATAATGCACATAAAAACATACTTGCTTAAATTAAACCATTTGACATAAACAATGGTATCATAATTTCATCTATAAAGCTTACTTGCTCATACTTGATTCTTATATATCTCATGATACTTACTAGTCTCATACTTGTGAGGTAAACAAGGTACCTGTATCACTTGGTCACATTGATCAGCATACTTTGACATAATAATCATAATCTCTAATTTATCATTCATAACATGAATAATACTCATTTTCACTTGATAATAACTTTGCTTACTTAGCTTTCTTGTTATCTTATTTGAACTTAGCTCGTTTGCCCGATGAATTTATATGAATAACCGAGGATACTAAATCTCATCTCACATAACTCAATACCAAAGCCATATCCTAGATACGGTTTTACATGGAATGTCTCATCTTGGTTTCGAGGCCATGTCTTGACATGGACTTATACGAAGTATTTCTCGTGAGTTCCTTTGGAACTTACCATTGCCATGTCTTGACATGGTCTTACTTGGTATCTTTGCTCATAAACTGGTCAATGCCGAGCCTTGGCTGGGGCTTACATGAAATCTCTTTCTCTTGATAGCTTTTCAATGCGAAGCTTGCCTTGGACTTACATGATAACTTTTCAATGCCAAGCTTGCCGTGGACTTACATGACATCTTTGGTTGGAGACTCACCAATGCCATGCCTTGGCTTGGACTTACATGGGTCTTCATCTCATAACAACTCTTCAATGCCAAGACTTGTCTTGGTCTTACATGATAACTTGTCTGATTGCCGATGCCATGCCTCGGCTTGGACTTATACGGACTTTCTCATTTCATGTGATAGGTCGAGTATCCTAAGCTATTCATCTTCAATCAGGGCTTTCTCATACTTGATCTCATTGATTACTTTGTTTAACATAACATTAAACATTTTCATAATAATATTGTACATTATACTAAGCAATTCAATGATATTAATCATAAAGCTTAGAAATCATACAAACTTACCTCGATATACAAAATGTATGTAGGTATGCAATTTAGTCCTCGACTTTGTTCTTGCCTCGATTTCCATCCGGGCTTCGTTTTTCTTGATTAGCAAGCTTGAAAAAAAATGAAGAACCCTAGCTATGGAGTCTCCAAATTTTCGGCACAAGAGGAAGAAGATCAATGAAATTTTATCATCTTTTTCCTATTTTAATCATTCATTAGACAAATGACCAAAATGCCCTTCTCTTAAAAATTTTCCCTTTTACTAACTCATGTCCATTTTTGTCCAAAACTTATAATTTGGGAAAATTTCTATTTAAGGACTCACAATTAATATTCTAAAGCTATTTTATACAAAAAGCTTCTAAAAACTCATATTTTGCAACTTTTGCAATTTAGTCCCATTTGATCATTCCATGTCAATTTCACAAAATTTCTACATGGAACTTTAATACTATCATGCAAACATGTCATAAACATTAAGAACTCAATTTACTAGCTCAGATTTGTGGTCTCGCACCACTATTCTGACTAGGCCCTGAATCGGGATGTTACAATTCTCCCCATCTTAGGAATTTTCGTCCCCGAAAATCTTACCAGCAAACAGGTTTGGGTACTGGTTTCTCATGATTTCTTCTGGTTCCCACGTAGCTTCTTCTATTCCATGTCTTTGCCACAATACTTTTACAAGGGCAATACTTTTATTCCTTAGCTGCTTGACTTCCCGAGCTAAAATCTTAACTAGTTCTTCACCATAAGTCATGTCGGGATGAATCTCTACCTCTGACGGGGTAATTACATGTGAAGGATCTGATCGGTAGCATCTCAACATTGACACGTGAAACACATCATGTATCTTTTCTAACTCTGATGGCAGAGCCAATCTGTAAGCTACCGGTCCAACTTTCTCAGTAATCTCATACGGTCTAATAAAACGTGGACTCAACTTGCCTTTCCGGCCAAATCGAGAACTTTTCTCCATGATGACACTTTCAAGAAAACTTTATCTCGACTTGATACTCTATCTCTCTTTCTTTTTAAGTCCGAATAGGACTTTACATCTGTCTGACGTGACTTTTAAACATTCTCGTATCACTTTCACTTTCTCTTCACTTCTCTAACCAAATCAACCCCATGAATTTGGTTTTCCTTGAGTTCAGTCCAAAATAAAGGCGTTCTGCACTTTCGCCCATATAGAGCCTCATAAGGCGCCATCTTTAAACTCGACTGAAAACTATTATTGTAGGCAAACTCTACAAATGGGAGAAACTTTTCCCAACTACCTCGGAATTCAAGAATACAACATCTGAGCATATCTTCGAGTACTTGAATTAACCTCTCCGACTGACAGTCAGTTTGAGGATGAAAAGCGGTACTAAAATTCAACTTTGTACCCAAGGCCTCTTGTAACTTCTTCTAAAATTTGGATGTAAACCTCGGATCTCTATCTGAGATGATTGACAACGGAACATCGTGAAGCCTTAGTATTTCTGAAATGTACAAGTTTGCCAACTTGTCTAGAGAGTAATCAACTGGAATAAGTATAAAATGAGCTGACTTCGTGAGTCTATCAACTATAACCCATACGGCATCTTTCTTGCTCGGAGATAATGGTAGACCCGTTACAAAATCCATAGTAATACGGTTCCATTTCCACTCCAGAACTAAAATGGGTTGAAGCAAACCCGAAGGTACTTGGTGTTTAGTCTTTACTTGCTGACAAATCAAGCATTTGGAAACAAACTCTGAAATATCTTTCTTCATTCTCGGCCACCAATACTGTTGTTTCAAGTCATTATACATCTTGGTACTACCCGGATGTACAGACAAACATCCATTATGGGCCTCATGCAAATTTTTTTGAATAAGCTATTCTTTTCTCGGTACACAAGCTCTATCTTTGAACATCAGAATTCCATTGGGACTAATCCGGAAGTCAGATTCAACATCTGTCTCGCACTGAGCTCTCTTGACTTGCAATTCACTATCTTCTTCTTGAGCTTTAATGATCTCTTGGAGGAAAGTTGGTCTAGCTCTCAACTCAGCTAGAATAGAACCATCGTCGGATAAAGTCATCTGTGAATTCATTGCCCTTAATGCAAATAGGGACTTTCTACTCAAAGCGTCGGCAACCACATTCGCCTTCCCAGGATGGTAGTCAATGACCATCTCATAATCTTTTATCAACTCTAACCATCTCCGCTGTCTTAAGTTCAACTCTTTCTGCGTCATCAAGTACTTCAAACTTTTATGATCAGTGAAAATCCGACATCTCTTACCATATAGGTGATGTCTCCATATCTTCAATGTGAAGACTATGGCAGCCAACTCTAAATCATGCGTTGGATAATTCTTCTCATGAGGCTTCAACTGTCTAGAGGCATAAGCAATCACTTTGCCTTCTTGCATAAGTACACAGCCTAATCCATTTAAGGATGCATCGCTGTAAATTACAAATACTTTCCCTGTCTCAGGTTGTACTAAAAGTGGGGCTTCTGTCAACATTGCTTTCAACTTCTCGAAATTTTGTTGGCATCATTCTGTCCACTCAAACTTCACATTTTTCTGTAACAATTTAGTCATCGGGGTTGCAATCATGGAAAACCCCTTGACGAATCGTCTGTAATAGCCGGCTAGGCCTAGAAAACTTCTAATCTCAGAGATATTCTTTGGTGGCTTCCAATCCATAATAGCCGAAATCTTACCGGGGTCTACTCGAACTCCTTCTCCCGAGACAATATGTCCCAGAAATCCTACTTCCTTGAGCCAAAATTTACTTTTACTGAACTTGGCATATAATTGATTTTCTCGTAGAATCTGTAAAACTATCCGTAGGTGCTCAGCATGCTCATTCTTATCTCGGGAATAAATCTGTATGTCGTCAATGAAAACGACTACAAACTTGTCAAGGTATGGTCTAAAAATGCGGTTCATTAAGTCCATGAACACCGCAGGAGCATTGGTCAGACAAAAAGGCATGACTAAAAATTCATAATGCCCATACCTTGTTCAAAAAGCCGTCTTGGACGCATCGGATTCTCTTACTCTCAGCTGGTAGTACCCTAATCTTAAGTCTATTTTGGAGAACACAGTGGCTCCTTTCAATTGGTCAAACAAATCATCGATCCTAGGCAATGGGTACTTGTTCTTTACCGTCACTTTATTAAGTTGACGGTAATCTATGCACAATCTCATGGTGCCATCTTTCTTTTTCACAAATAAAACCGGAGCACCCCATGGAGAACAACTTGATCTCGCAAAACCTTTATCTGTCAACTCTTGCAACTGTGACTTCAACTCTCTCAACTCCGTTGGAGCCATTCTATAAGGAGTAATAGATATTGGTGCGATGCCGAGGAGCTAGCTCAATGCTGAACTCAACTTCTCTAACTGGTGGTAGTCCTGGTAATTCTTCGGGAAAAACATCCACGTACTCACATACTATTGGTACTGACTCAATATTTAACTCTGTTTCTTTATCATTCATCACAAAGGCCAAATATGCCTCATACCCCTTTCTTACGTATCTCTGTGCCGTCATGTGAAAAATCATTACCGGAGATTTACTTTGCTTATCTGATTCTACATGGAGAGTATCCTCATTCTCACATTTCATCTCAATATATTTCTTCCCACAATTAACTATTACACCATGAGTGGTCAACCAGTCCATACCAAGAATAATGTCAAACTCATCAAATGGTAGCAACATAAGATTTGCTTTAAAGCAATGACCTCTAATCATTAATGGACATTCTCTACATACTTCATTCACTAACACACTCTTGCCTAAAGGATTAGACACTTTAATCGCAAATTCTGTAGAATCTATAGGCATTTTCATACTGGATACTAGTTTCATACAAATGTAAGAGTGTGTGGATCCGGGATCTATTAAAGCAATAACTTTAACATCATGAAGAGAAAAGGTACCCGTAATAACATCAGGAGAAGATGCCTCTTCGTGAGCGCGAATGGCATAAGTCCTTGCAGGTGCCCTACCCTCGGGTCTCGCAGCCTGCTCTCTAGGGTCACCTCTTCCTCTCGCCTCACTTCCTGGGTTCCCCTGCGGTCTTCCTCTGACCACACTCCCGGATCTCGGGTTCTGAATTCTTTCTTCTTTTGTCGTCTCTGGACAATCTTTTATATAGTGGTCTTGGGAACCACATCTAAAACATGAATTTTCATGCGCTCGACATTCTCCAAGATGACGTCTGCCACACTGTAGACATTCGGGTCTATCTGACCGGATGTTCCCCACACTAGCAACTGAGGTCGCTCATGCCTTACTTCCGAATCTCGCTTACTCTTGTCCTTCCTTGAAAACCCAGTGGAAGTAGCAGATCGGGTAGGGAAATCTCTTAACTTCTTGGATGAAGATTGGAATGACTTATTCCACTGTCTCTTCCTAGAGTCACGAGACTCCATTTCAGACTTTCTTTTCTCTTTTACTAATTCCTCGGCTTTACAAGCCCTCTCCACTAGCACAACAAATTCCTTTAGTTCTAGGACAGCAACCAACAGTTTGATGTCCTCATTCAACCCGTCTTCAAATCTTTTACTCATGATGGCCTCAGTGGACACGCATTCGCGAGCGTACTTACTGAGTCCTACAAACTCACGTTCATAGTCAGTCACTGACATCTTGCCTTGCTTCATTCTAGGAATTCTTTCCTTTTCTCGGTCCACAAACCTTTGGTGATATACTTTTTCTTGAATTCTTCTTGGAAAAATTCCCATGTGATCCTTTCCCTCGGTACCACCGACACAAGGGTGTTCCACCATTGGTAAGCAGAATCTCTTAGAAGAGAGACTACACACTTCATGCATTCCTCAGTGTGCACGACAACTCATTAAATACCTCGATAGTATTTTCTATCCGTAACTCGGCCTTTTCAGGATCATCATCTTTTCTAGCCTGAATTCTTCCGCCCCATGTTTCCGATTCTATCAACCGGAGGCTTCTCTCCTCTTACCACCTCTACTACTTGAAGGGCTCTTTGGGATAGGTTGAGGAATAGGTGGGGTGGAGGGGTTGTGCATTCGGGTTCGTGCGAACGAACTCCGTGTACCATGTATTCATCATATGGAGGAAGGCTTCTCTAGCCTCTTCTCCTCTTTCTTGACTCATCGTAATGGGTCGATTCTCATTCTCGTTCGACATTGTCCCTTCGGTGGGAGCCGACGCGTTACTTTCTATGTCATCCGCCACAGCTCTATCGGGATCCATTTACTAAATGTATAAACATAATTTAAATCGTCAGGAGTCGTCACACTATCATTATAAAAACATTCTTACGTATGGCATATATGGCTAGACTCGTGCTTGTGCTACGTTAGTCCTAGAACCGACTAAACTGTAGCTCTAATACCACTAAATGTAACACCCCATACCCGAGTCTGAGGCTAAGACTGGATACAAGACATTACCATGCTTTAACTTGCTTAAAGACGTACTTACGGGCTGTAAAATTTTGTCCCGAAATAGAAACTCTTCTTTCTAGGTCAAAACGTACATATCATGGGCCTATGAGGCCTTAAACACATATCCGGGAGCTTTCGGAACTCATTTGAAAACTTTTACTCGAAGCAGGGACCACACGCCCATGCAACTTGAAACACGCCCGTGTACTCCTGGACATGCCCGTGTCTTCCACCCGTGGTCGACATCGACTTGTTACACACGGCCCGACACGCCCGTGGCCCCCGCGTGTGCCAAACCTTAGTATTTCGACTTATCCACACGACGACCGTAAACACACCCGTGTATATCAGCCGTGTGACAATTAAATTTCTAAGTGAAAAGTGCGGACTTCACACGGCCTTGGCACACGCCCATGTGCCAACGTGGTGTGTGTGCTACTGACTTTGAACCAACGACCAGTGTGTGATCTCGCTTGTGGCCTATCCCGACTTCAAGTATAAAAGTGCAGTGGCACGCACGGCCTAGACACACGCCGTGTATCCAACCGTGGGCACTTAGAGGCTATTTACCAAGCCAATTGCCACCCTGAAATCGAGATCACATTCATACTCAATTCAATTACTCAAATTGCTACATCTTTCATTGATATCTATGAACATACACACTTAGTCAAAGTTGGCCAATTTCTCTAGCCATATACAAAAAGGATAATGAACAAGATAGCCTATACTATGGCTCTTCTTAAAACATATACTCAAATGAAGTGTTTCCTATACATGCCATACTTAATGTAAACAACTTGGCTATACCAAAATAGCGATTGATAGTGTGCTCCGAGCTCCGATGACGATGATCCACGAGATTAGCTTGACGGGGCTACATGGAAAGAAAGAGTGAAAGGCATAAGCATTTAGCTTAGTAAGTTTGCATATAATGCACATAAAAACATACTTGCTTAAATTAAACCATTTGACATAAACAATGGTATCATAATTTCAGCTATAAAGCTTACTTGCTCATACTTGATTCTTACATATCTCATGATACTTACTAGTCTCATACTTGTGAGGTAAACAAGGTACCTGTATCACTTGGTCACATTGATCAGCATACTTTGACATAATAATCATAATCTCTAATTTATCATTCATAACATGAATAATACTCATTTTCACTTGATAATAACTTTGCTTACTTAGCTTTCTTGTTATCTTATTTGAACTTAGCTCGTTTGCCCGATGAATTTATATGAATAACCGAGGATACTAAATCTCATCTCACATAACTCAATACCAAAGCCATATCTTAGATACGGTCTTACATGGAATGTCTCATCTTGGTTTCGAGGCCATGTCTTGACATGGACTTATACGAAGTATTTCTCGTGAGTTCCTTTGGAACTTACCATTGCCATGTCTTGACATGGTCTTACTTGGTATCTTTGCTCATGAACTGGTCAATGCCGAGCCTTGGCTGGGGCTTACATGAAATCTCTTTCTCTTGATAGCGTTTCAATGCCAAGCTTGCCTTGGACTTACATGATAACTTTTCAATGCCAAGCTTGCCTTGGACTTTCATGACATCTTTGCTTGGAGACTCACCAATGCCGTGCCTTGGCTTGGACTTACATGGGTCTTCATCTCATAACAACTCTTCAATGCCAAGACTTGTCTTGGTCTTACATGATAACTTGTCTGATTACCGATGCCATGCCTCGGCTTGGACTTATACGGACTTTCTCATTTCATGTGATAGGTCGAGTATCCTAAGCTATTCATCTTCAATCAGGGCTTTCTCATACTTGATCTCATTGATTACTTTGTTTAACATAACATTAAACATTTTCATAATAATATTGTACATTATACTAAGCAATTCAATGATATTAATCATAAAGCTTAGAAATCATACAAACTTACCTCGATATACAAAATGTATGTAGGTATGCAATTTAGTCCTCGACTTTGTTCTTGCCTCGGTTTCGATCCGGGTTTCTTTTTTCTTGATTAGCAAGCTTGAAAAAAATTAAGAACCCTAGCTATGGAGTCTCCAAATTTTCGGCACAAGAGGAAGAAGATGAATGAAATTTTATCATCTTTTTCCTATTTTAATCATTCATTAGTCAAATGACCAAAATGCCCTTCTCTTAAAAATTTTCCCTTTTACTAACTCATGTCCATTTTTGTCCAAAACTTATAATTTGGATAAATTGCTATTTAAGGACTCATAATTAATATTCTAAAGCTATTTTATACAAAAAGCTTCTAGAAACTCATATTTTGCAACTTTTGCAATTTAGTCCTATTTGATCATTCCATGTCAATTTCACAAAATTTCTACATGGAACTTTAATACTATCATGCAAACATGTCATAAACATTAAGAACTCAATTTACTAGCTCAGATTTGTGGTCTCGCACCACTATTCCGACTAGGCCCTGAATCGGGATGTTACACATGGGATCTCATATCGACGCCAATAGCCCAACTATGGTCTTACACGAAATCTCAAATCGATGCCATATCCCAGATATTGTCTTACACGTAATCTCAACTAACCCTAATGTCATGACATTTGTATCCTATCTATTCCTAAGTTTCAATCGGGATATTTCTCACTTGTCGAAACTTCGTCGAATTACATTCAAAGAGTAAATCACAATTCATGCAATAATAAAGCAATTAAAGCAGAAATAACGATGTATTATTTACGTACAAACTTACCTCGTTACAAAAATAGTAGAAATAGACCTAATCGTCAATAACCTTGTTTTCCCCCCGATTAAAGTCTGAACCTCGTCTTTCTTGATCTATAATAGAAAATTTAACTTATTTATTATTCACATTATTCAATTCAGTCCAAAAATCACTGTAACCCCTAACCCGAAACTGTCGCCGGAATAGGGTTAAGAGGCATTACCAATCAATCGAAACATTTCACATCCATTTCACAACACTAAGTCATTCATCTATCAACCATACTCATTATCAATCATATGGTCCCTTATTGAGGTCTATGAGACTTTAAACACATGCTAGAAAGAGGTTGGGACTAAACCGAACACTTATGGAAATTTTTAGAAATTTAAAACTTTTCTAAGTTTCAGGGGTTACACGCCCGTGTGGGCAGGCCGTGTGCCTCCCACGGCTGTTAGACACGCCCATGTGTCTTCCCCGTGGTCGAACCTGACTTAACTCCACGGCCACCAAGCACGCCCGTGTGCCATGGCCGTGGTCGATCCTGACTAAACCACACGGCTACCAGGCACGCCCGTGTGCCACAACCGTGCACTCTTAGCTAAATACTGACTTACACCCACGGTCATCAGGCACGCCCGTGTGCCACAACCGTGTGGAAAAATAGGCCATTTGCAAGGCCAAAAATGCCACCCACATTATTGTCATACCTACAAGCAAATTACCAATACATCTCATGCACATTTGACAACCAAGAACATATCAAAATAATCATCCAATCTCTACATTCAAATCTAATTCCATTCATGCCAATTTATAAGACTAAAACTCATGTATACACAAGTATAATTCATCAATACACTTACCATAAACTTAACCATTTCATAGGCTATCAAACTATACCAAAACATACACCATTTATCATATTAATTAAAGCATGTTACCAATGCATAACTAGCCAAATCACATGGCTAAGTTCATACATCAAACTTACACCAAATTACTAGCTTATACATGCCATATCTAGCTATATACATCTTTCCAAAAGTACCAAATAGATTGCCGATAGTGTGATAGAGATGCTGACGATCCCTGGATCCGAGCTAGCTTTACTGACACTGTAATACAGAGAAACAAATCACACAGTAAGCTTTCAAAAGCTTAGTAAGTTCGAGATACAATACAATTAATTCGTTGAATCAAATCAATGTACAAATTGAACCATCACATAGATAATTTACCAATGATACACAAATTCAACTATATCCAATACTCACATAACATTCCATTCATTTACTTCCAAATTCACCAACCACATAGGTATCATACCTACCATCATTCATAGCGAATAATCCTACTCAACCATTCACAAAAACATACACAATCTCATCAACCACAAAGGTTAAATACATACCTTTTTGTCAACACATATTTACTCACCAACCATGCTTCTCAACCACTCGGTTTTACATTCCGATCAATCATTGCTACTCTTTTGTTTTATTCGCACACTTAGTGCTAATTTCGTAATTAAAGCATAATTGGCAACGCACACACAGTGCCAATTTGGTAAGCCAAACTTATATTGGTATCGCACACACAGTGCCAATTCGGTAAGCCGAAGCTTTAACCTTTTCGCACACACAGTGCCAATTCGGTAAGCCGAAGCTTCAATCTTTTCGCAAACACAGTGCTATTCATTTCTGTCTCTTTTCTAATTTCGCACACTTAGTGCCTCAATACTCGATCTCATATGTAATACAGTATTAATACAACTCTATACATTTATTCATTTCTCATTACATAGATATAAATTTAATGACTAGTATTATATCTGAACTTACCTCAGAGTCGAAATACCGAAACGGTCGATTAATCGAGTACTTTATCTTTGCCTCGATCTCGATCCGAACCTCTCATTTCTTGGTCTATACTCATTCAAATTCAATATATTCAATTACCAATTCATTCAATTTCATCCAAACACACATATTTAGGGCATTTTACAAAATAGCCCTCACATTTTCACATTTCGACACTTTAGTCCCTAATTCACAAAATCATCAAATTCACATAATTCCCTTTCACATAAGCTTAGCCAAATTTCCCTTGTGTTCATTCAAGCCCACACATTTCATTTATTTCACAATTTAGTCCCTCAATTTACACTTTTCTCAATTTAACCCAATTTACTCAATTTCATCAAAAATCCAAATACAAACTATGTTAACCCAACACCAAGTTTTCATATTTCACCAACTAACATCACAAAGCTCACATATTCATCAATGGCATATCTCACATTCATCACCAATTCACAAAATTTAAGCATGGGTTTGATAGTACACTAAACAACGATCACAAAAACGTAGAAATTATCAAAAATCGAAACCAAATCATACCTCAATTTTGCTCAACCAAGGTCGAATACCTAGCTTTCTTATTTCTTTCTCTTTTCTTCACTTTCGGAAAGAATAAGATGATAAAATGGCTTTTATTTCTTTTGTCTTTATTATAGTAACATTATATTATAATATTATCACTTATATAACTAATATATAAAACTATATAATAGCCATAATGCCGTCCATTAGTCATCCACTACCTTAAAATTGGCTTAATTGCCTCACAAGGCATCTACATTAAAAAGACATCAACACTTAGGTACTTATAAATCAGCACACAGCTTTTATACTTTATGCGATTAAGTCCTTTTTCTCAAATTGAACACACAATCGATAAAATCTTCACACAGAAATTTCACATAGGCTAAATCACATACTGTAAACTCAGAAAATAATATTAAAATATTATTCTGACCTTAAATTTATGGTCTCGAAACCACTGTTCTGACTAGGGTCTAAACCGGGCTGTTACAATCACATTATGGCAAAATTACATTTTTGCCCCAAACTTTGACATATTTACATTTTTGCCCCTAGGCTCATAGAATGAAACGTGTGCAATTTATTTAATGTAAAAGTCTAGCTGAATCATTTTTATAACTATAACAGCCCACAATTTTCATTAAAACACACTTTTACTACATATTTTATAACTTTTACAAATAGGTCATTTTTAAGCGTTTTCATAAAAAATCACTTAGTAAAAGTTGTTTATTACACATCAAAATTTCATTTTCTACCATAAAACATCAAAACACATGCATGTCATACATGGGTCAAATTTCAAACATGAACCCTACTTCAAAATAATGGTAGAAATAGAAAGATCGGGTGAATACGACTTCAAAAACGTAAAGAGCATTGAAAACGGGGCTAGGATGTACTTACAATCAAGCTTGAAAGTTGAAGAAAACCCTAGCTATGGTGTCTTGTAAAATTCGGCCAAGGTTGAAGTAGATGGACAAAATGTTGGCTTTATTTTCCCTTTTTATTCTTTTATTAACCAAATGACCAAAATGCCCTTTTTGCCAAACTTTAAAATTTTATCTCACCATTTCCATTTTTGTCCACTATCTTATGAAGTGGTCTAATTACCATCTAAGGACATTCAATTTAAAATTTCATAGAAATTAGACACCTCTAGCATGTAGAACTCAACTTTTGCACTTTTACAATTTAGTCATTTTAACTAAATTGAGTGCCCAAACGTGAAAATTTTCAAACGAAATTTTCACGAAATCATTTCGTGAAATTGTAGACCATAAAAATATAATAAAAATGAACTTTGCTGCATCGAATTTGTGGTCCCAAAACTACTGTTCCGACTAGGCCCAAAATCAGGCTGTTACATTTCAGAGGTTTCAGTTTCTAACTTAACTCAGTGCAGTTTTAGAAAGTACTAACTACAATATTTTCTAAATTCAGAGATACTTACAGGATCGGCATCGGAGACTCAGTGTACCACATACTTACTCAAAATGATCCAAATTATTTGAAAACTAGTTCTTTTTCAAAACACAATTTTGGAACCCAAAATTCACAGCCCAAGTTTTGCAACCAAGCTCTGATACCACTAAATGTATCACCCCAAATACGGCTTAGACGTTATGATCGAATCTGGGAGTGTTACGAAGAAGGGTTTTGAAACTAACGGTACCTCAGTAAAACCACGATTAGTTACTTAATCAAACGTCCAAGTGTTATAAAACATTTTCGTTTATACATATACATTGTTGTAACCATTTCAGTTGTTCTTTGAAATCAACCGTTTATTTCACAGCGGAAGTGTAACACCCCCAGACCCGGCCCAGACGTTATGGCCGAATCCAGGAATGTCACATCAAAGACACAATCTCAAACAATTTTGCTAAGTTAAAATTTAAGGCCTAAAAGCCCAAAATCCTTGACACCTTGTTAAGTAGCGATAAAAGCCCATTTAATTATTTTAAGTATCTTGAAAACCATGTTTAAACATAATAAATTTACTCAGGTTTAATAATTAAGTAAACAGTCGAAACAACAAAACCCAAAATCTAAAGTCAAATCGAAGTACAAGGCCTTATTACATCCAACGAAAATAAAGTAATTAAAATCATGTCTTTTGAGACAAATAAATAAAACTTCTAAGTATATTGTAGTGTGGCCATCTCCGAGTCCTCTCCCACGCCGAGCCAGTTTCGAGGATCGCTTGAAACATTTAATAAAAGGGGTGAGTTTGAAATTCAAGTGTGTACGACCCTTGGTAATCCAATCAACATACAATTATCACATTGGGCCTAAGCCCTATCAAAAAGCGGTGGTCTTGGGCCTTAGCCCATGCGACCTCATATCACATCAAGATCACATGAATGCAATGCACCCATCCCAAATCCAATTTGCACACCATTTCCTTCCAACCCTACACACCGTGGGGATATAAATATCAACCCACCCATCCCTACACACCAAAGGTAGCACCAAGAATGACACTACTCAAACATTGCAAAGAAAGCCGCTATAAGGGCTTAAAGCCACCGGTGGATCCACGGTCATTAAGACTCACTATGCGATCCTCAAATCTTCCTCCGTATCATCAAAACCCACCCAAGTGCAACATATATTTCATGAATGCAACATACACATTCTCACACATTCGGCACTTAGGGGTATTTTAGTCATTTCACTACCCAAGGGTATTTCCGTAAATCTACTCTACAGGGGTCTTTAGTTAATTTTGTAAATCAGAGATATTTTTGGTAAATTTCAAATCAGGGGTATTTGGTCCCTCTCGGGTTTTAGTTATGAACTTTGGCCTATAAACAAGTCTTCGCGGCTAAAGTGAACAGACACTATGCACCAGGTAGGATTCCAGAGAAGAGGAGGTGGGCCACTAGGACCGCTTAAGTACCAAGCTCTCCCTAGATCCACTCCTAGACATGCATTTGTCTGTTGTCATACTCTAACCCAGCGACTTGTCCACGGACATGTTTAATTATTAGAATTAAGTTTTATGCAGTTTGAGAGTTGTTCAGAACTAGGCCTAAAGTCCATTAAACCCTAGCATACTTGTCTACGTCTGCATAAAGCCCATCAAGCCCATTTCACGTTCATATAACCCATTATGCACAGTTCACATCCTTATGGCCCATTAGACCCAAATCTCATTCATATGGCCCGTTAGGCCCAAAATAATTCCAGATCATGTAACATGCATGCCTAACTCAATTCATATAATCAAATCAATCAATTTCATCCAACTTAGCCTCAAGGCCCACCGGGCCCATTTAGCCACTTTCAGCTTTTCGGCTTTCCGGCATTGCCGATATCATGTGTGTGTAGTGTTTGTACACACCTGGTTACTGCGACGTGCTATACTATCCTTGGTCTTGAACCAACAACCAACCAACCTTCAATCAATCACCCATACTTAAACAAAATATCTACCAAAAGCCGAAACCTTACAGTAACCTTACCGTGTGCCACCGGATTCTAATAGCCCTTCCTTACCTACTAATCAAGAGTATCCCCTAGATCTGCACTCACACACACACCATCAAGATTTGAGTGACTCATAATCCACACAAGTCACCCCTATAGATCAAACTCACATTCGGCCATTCACTTAAACCACAATCGAGTTGAGTACACTTACCCTTGCTAACGATCCTACCACGCTTGCGATCTTTGAACCTTATCCTTGTTATCACAGAGTTAATGACAGGACAGTCAGATAGCCTTTCGACTTTTAGCAAAACGTACAAAAGAGGTTAACCGAATACTTACCAAATCCCCTTTCGATCCTGCGGCCTAGATAGCTATTAACTAGATTCGGCTTTCAACACTTGACTGAGAGTAGGTAACAATCGATTTGTGATGGAGGAAGCACCACCAATATTCGGCACTATTAGGAATTTCGGCAAGAGAAAAGATGGTGGTAATTCGGGTATAGAAGAGTTTGGCTATGAGAGGAACCGATTGAGGGGAAGAAAAGAAAGAAAAAGAATGGAAAATTCGGTATTAACTAGGACCCAAGATTCGGCACACACACATTTATATAGCCTATAGCTGAAACTTAGCCACCTCTAAAGTCCAATTCGGCACCACTTCATCCACTACTCATCTCCTAATTTTTCTCCATGATATCTCACTTATCATTCTCCTAAATTCTCTCTACTGATCACTTCTCCTTAGAGTCCCTCTACACGCCACTTTCAGCCTTCTAGAAGCCTAAAATTAAATTCCAAAATAAAACTAAGCTAGCACTCGAATCTCAGACCTCCCTGCATGCATATGTCGCCACCTCTCTACACCCTAGTGGCGTCACTTAGCCACTTCACCACAGGCTTCTTTGTGCCATTTTTCACTTATTTTTATTTAAAAGCCCACTACTCACAACCTTGGTTCCTTAATTAATTAAATTAAGAATCCTCCACCACAAAACTCGAACCCAGAGCTTCTCCAACACACCTACACACTCCAAATTCATTACACCTTTAAAGCCGTCATGTCATTTGTCATTTTCTTGCTCACTTAAAAATTTTATGAAACCCAAAGCCCAATGGTCCCATC
This sequence comes from Gossypium sturtianum, assembly GCA_025698515.1. Lineage (NCBI taxonomy): Eukaryota > Viridiplantae > Streptophyta > Magnoliopsida > Malvales > Malvaceae > Gossypium > Gossypium sturtianum. The sequence continues at coordinate 36,913,167 of CM046943.1, read as the reverse complement.
TCTACTAGGCCTAAAATTTGGGGCGTTACAGGAAGTTCGCAAATCGTTTAAAACAAAACTAAGCTCATTTTTTCAAAAAACCATTTGTGAAAAACATTATTTGTGTAAAGTGTTTTTTTCAACGTTTGAAGAAAAGAAAACAAAACGAAATCCAAACCCAACAGTTAAACCATACAGTCCAGAGAGTCCCAAAAATTACAAACTCTCAAGAAAAAACCAATTTTAAAATTTAATCATTATTACTAAATAAAAATAGATCTCGATAGAGTGGACACCGCTGAGCCTCCACCGCACCGACCCGCCTAAGTCTGTGGATTACCTGAATAGAACAGACAAACAAATATGAGTTCTCATAAACTCAATGTGTGACCTAACAGAAGTAGACATACAATAAACACAAAAATCTCATATACAGTCAGATATAGATTCAGACCTAAGTCCATGACATATACAGATAGCAGAATCAGATAAGCAGAACAGACATCCAGAGTCCTACCCCCATCCTCTACACACCATCTCCGACCATCCCATCACACCATGTGAGGTTAAAAACTCCCACCCATCCCTACACACCATCTCCGACCATCCCATCACACCATGTGGGGTTAAAAACACCCACCCATCCCTACACACCATATAGTGTCGATACGACACATGATAGATAATACGCATTCATGTTGCCAGAATATAGGTGACCTCCACATATCCGGTTCCCACCCCAATCATAGATACATAATACAGATACAAAAATATCATGCTTAACATGGTCGTATACAGATAACATATATACTCAAACAGAACAGTCAGGCATGCATATCAATGTCCTACTCAGAGCAGACTATCAGAATACCAGATCACATGATTTAGGGTTTGGTTAGACCTTACCGACCCTACGGTAGGCCCACAGTCAATTGAAATGACCCGTGTGACCCTAGGGAAAATTTCAGAATTATGGGCCCGCATGACTGTGTGGGCCCACACGCCTAAATTGGCCTTGCTCGTGTGGCATGCCCGTGTGGCCCATACGGTCGCACTCACAACATCACACGGCCGTGTCTTACGTACGACCACACCTTCATCAGTCACACGGTCATGTCTCGCACACAGCCAACCACATGATCGGCTGTATGCCCGTGTGGCGTCGAAAGACCCCATTTTCGACTTTTACTGAAACTCAATTTTCTGTGTTAGGAGTACACGTCTGGTTCGATTTTGATGCAAAAGCAATACCGAGACCTCCCAAACCTAAAAATAGTATACCAAACACCGTTTTTAGCAAATTAATTACAAAATAATTAGTACAAAACCGAACAATGCGCATACACTTACAACTATCAAACCCGAGCACACGCACATATTAGCCCGATTGAGCGAAACTACCGTCTCACTGCCTTCTCCTATACAAAACATTTACAGAGAATTACTTTCCCGTACAACCCACACTAAGAATACAAGCGAAAATGAGAACCCAATGGCTTACTAAAACAGAACCAATCTACAAGTGAAAACCTCCCACTTACCTGACCACACGAAATATCAAAATCCCGAATTGCAGACGATGAACAAAAAAAGGGTACAGATTGAAAAAGAAAATTACAGAAGAAGGGAAGAGTAGAGGAAAGTAAAACGAACGTCAGAAAATTGGAAGAGAGAGAGAGAACCAAAATTTTGAAAAAAAAAACAAAATAAAATTAAATCAAATAATATCTACCCTAACCTTCCACTAACCACTAAATCCCACTAACCCTCTGACTCTCAACTCCTTCAGAAATTCACTTTCACCCAATCTCTATCTCACAACCGAAACAAAAATATCATCCACGCTCTCATAGAGAATCGAGCACAAGACCTCTAGCAAGCTAACACGTTACCACTCAAACCAGCAGGCTTATTCTAATATAAGTTTACTAAAGATAAAATATTAGCCAACCCACCAAGGATAAAGCTAGGATAAAAAATAACCAAAATTTTCCAAATGTGAGACTGAAACCCAAGACCTCATACACACGCCTAAAACACTTAACCACTGAAACATATACTCATTTATGTTAGATTTCACAAAAACAGACTTAAATTATTCAAGGCGTTACAATTTTATATGTAAATATATATATATATATATATATTAAAAGCCTATAATTTCTATCAAATTTTATAATATATTAATATTATGTTATAATGTTATAATATTTTTATAGTTAATTTTTCTATATCTATACTATTAATAAAATCTCTGACTGGATTGGTGTCACGAGTCAACCTGACACCAACTCAATTAGGGAAATTAAAAAAATAACATTTTGTATTTAAAATAAGTTATATTATTTTAAGGTACTTTAGTCTTTTAATTTTAAAAAACAATAAAAATGTGCATAAAGTGAAATTTGAATCCATGCCAATTATATTGGAAATATTTCAAATTTATCACTGAACCAAAACTTTATTTTTATTTACTTATACATTTTAATTTTATTATGTACATTTTATTACCTCCATCAATTGCATATCTATACTATTACAAGTGTACTCGACGTTAATTGAAGATTGACTACAACACCATGGTAAACAATTGTAGTGTATTTAGTATTCATAAATATGAAGCATTTACATGTTTAAATCTCATATTACTCACAATTTAATATATTTTTTCATTTTAATATCATACATATTTTTTCAATTTAATATTTTCTTAATATTAATTAGTTTCAAATTATGCATTTCATTATTTATTGTATATTATTTTCAAACACATCTCCATATTTTAAATATGCAATTTCCACACACATACGCATGTAATATAATTTCTATTTTTTTTAGTTTCAAAATATTTTTTATAATTCTCTAAATTTATTATAATATTTAATAATTTTCTAGTTTAAATAATTAAAAATCTATTTAACCCTTCACATCAAATTCTACTTAGTTGCATATCATTTTTTTTTCAAATTAATTGCTACATTAATACTAAAACGGTCTTTTAGGACTTTAACAAATAATTATACTCAATTGAATGTTAACTTTCAATTAAAGACTCAAATTACAACAACTTTCAATTTAAAACTTAATTGGTTTTTTAAATTATTTTATGGAAACTTTTTTAATACTTAAACATTTTATAAATATTACTTCGTAGAAGATACAAAGTGATTATTTCACGTCAATTTATGTATTTTTTTTATAAAATAAATTCGTTTATGATTTATCTCATGACATTGAATAAATAAATTATGTATATATTTTAAGAAATTCATTAATGATTTTTTTAATAGATGAATGATCCTTTAGAAAAAAATAAGATATTACATGGCAAAATATGAACTATGAAACAAACATTTCCTACCTTAAAAAATAAAAGAAAACATTAGAAATATTATCATACGCATATGTATAAAAATCATAGATTTATTAACTATATCTATATTAGAATACAAATGTATGTTTAAAAATAACATATAGTAAATAATGAAACATATGGTTCAAACTAATTAATCATAATAATATATGAAATATTAAAACAGAACTTTGGTTGAGTGATAAATTGAATGTTTTACTAACCCATTAAGATGGGTCTTAGATGCATATTTTTATTAGTTTTTTTAAATAAAAAAATTAAAGTACCCTCAAATAATATACGAACGGACATTAGTGTAATTTCCCTAACTGAGTTGGGACCCGATTTATAGGTGACACCAACTCAGTAAAGAGCTTTATATAGTAAGTATAGATATTAAACTCATGGAGATAATAAAGTGTGCATGTTAAAACAAAATTGTTTAAAATATATTAAAATAAAGTTTTGGTTGAATGGTAAATTTAATGTTTTACCAATCCAATAGACGCAGTATCAATTCTCACTATATGCATATTTTTATTTTTATTGGTTTTTATTAAAATAAAAAGTTTAAAATACCCTAAAATAATATAATGCAAAGGGATATTAAAGTAATTTTCCTAATTGAGTTGAGACCCAGTTTATGGGTGATACCAACTCAGTAAAGGGCTTTATAAATAATACAAATATACATAAATAATTATATATATATTTAAAAAATTCATTAATGATTTTTGAAATAAATAATTTTTTAGAAAAAATGATATTAGACAATGTAATATGAACTATGAAAGTGTGGGGTGTGCCTCACATTTATCGGATATATTTCAGGCACTTAAGACGAGAATCGACGAGAAAATGAAGGGGAGTAGAAAACCGCGCAACGTCGGGACGAGGAGGTCCTGAACGTCAGGATGACGCGACATCTTTGGAAACCAAGCAAGACTGCGACGTCGTGACGAGCAGGTAGGCGACGTCACAACAAGGTGATGTTTTCCTGTACAAATATAACCACATATTTTTCTTTCAACAGGACTTCTTCTCCTAATCGAACTCTAATTCCTACAAGGTTGTAGGAAGCCCATTTTGCCCGGGCCCTCCAGATTAAACCAAAGAATAAAACATTTAAAAAAAAACCAAAAATAAATATCAGTCCATAGTCCATTTACAAGGGGACCCAAACTAGGACCCAAATAAATAAACTAAATCCTAACCTATTTACAACCCAACAAGAGAGGCCCAATTGGCGGATACTAAATAAACCACTACAGTTTTTTCTACATGCCTAACCCACTTACAAGCAAGCCCAATCTGGAAACCGGCCCGAATGGCCCAAACAATTTCAGCAAGTCAAACCCTAGAGGACTTCCAGATGCTTCCAGCACCGCGCGCGTGCCTCCACGCGCGCCACCATGCGCGTGCCTCCACGCGCGCCACCACGCGCGCCTCCATGCAGCCTCCGTACCGCCAGCGAGCCTCCGTACGCCACGTCCGCCCTCCGTACCTGCAAGCAAATGGTAGAGAAACAACAAAAAATAGAGAGCAACAATTTTATTTTTATATTATTTGAATTTTCGGCCTTTAAAAAGAAAGGAAACCATTGTAAGGTTTTTTGACGCGACGCATATACGTAAATACTGTAAATACACAAAAACCTGTTTTTTGCAAGGTGATTATTTTCTGGATCTGGGTTATTTTCTTATTTTCTTTCCTTTGTTTTCTTAGCATATGTGCAATAAATAAAAAGAAAAGGAGAGGTGCGTACCATTGTGAATATCCTCTTCTTCTTCGTCGCAATCGGAGTTAGACGAAGATGCAGGATGTACTATTGTTCGTTTTCTCCGTCGCAATCGGAGATAGACGAAGAGGTCGGTCAGAGAGCAAGGCTTTAGGGTCAGTGTTACAGAAGCAGATCGAACCCTCGTGTGCTACTATTCACCGTTCACGGTGGCATTTTAGTGGCTCGATGGAGGGGTTTTGGATTGCGGCTAAAAACAAAAGGGGGCTAGGTTTTATTTCAAAGAGAAATCGGCTGAGTTTTAATTCTGTTTTAAGGGTTTAACATTCATTAAGAGAGCGACGTCGTTTAAAGCTCATTTCAATAGCTTTAAAACGACGTCATTTAAGGCCGTTCTGACCGACCCGATCCAAAGCTTCTTAGGATCCGCGTGTTTACGTGTTAAAGGGGAATTTGCGCGTTTGGTCCCTTTTATTTCCGTACTGTTTTTGATTAGATCCGTTATGCTTTGGCTTTATTATTTAATCTATCTCAATAACTTATGCTTTATTTTAATCTAGTCCTATACATGTCTTTGCGTTTGGATATTAGAATATTTGCGGTTTGATCCTTTATTTTTCATGCAAAAATTCAATATGATCCTTAATTTTGTTTAAATCATTTTGTTTATTTACATAATAGCCTTCTAATTTTCTTTTTACATAATAGCCTTCTAATTTTCTTTTCTTTTCTTTTCTTATTTCGATTAAGTGTTAATTTTTATTTATAATTCTTATATTCTTAGTCTTAAATTTATTCATTATTCGAGTTATTTTAATCAAATTATTTTAATATTGATTCTACATTGCTTTAATCTATTTTGTTTATATGTATTGTATAAATGTTTAATTTCAAAATCATATTATGTATTCTTTTGATGATTTGCATAATATTTAATCTAAAAAAACAATTATATGCTATTATTTTATACATACATGTTAGGATCGACCCGATTAAGCAACAAGAAAAAATAGCGGAATAAATTGAGAAATTAAACACACAAATTTAACGTGGAAAAAACCCCTCCAAAGAGGATAAAAAACTACGGGCAAAGATAATTTTACTATAACGGAAACAGAACGAAGAGTACAAAAGATGAAGATAAAAACTAAACCCCGAAAACCCGAAAACAAAGAACCCTCAAAAGGTAAACACAAAATTCTCTAAATGTGTTATGAGTTCTAATAACTAATGGGTGTATTTTCTAAGGTTGTAAAAGAGCCTATTTATAGGCTAAATTCATAGGTCAAATAATAATAAAATAATATAACTAATCAGTGTTTGATTGAAACAAATAAACAGAGTTTAACTAGAAGATTACTTCTCAAATTTGACTGAAATAGGAGTCATAATTAACAAATCTCCACCTTGACTCATATTTCCACAATGCCATCTTTGCCAAAGTCTGCCACGAGCCTATCTTGAACCATGCAGGGAATTAACTGAGTCGAATCTATGCTTAGAAACTGGAAGACTTCTAGCCTTCGACTTGTACATCGCCAAATCAAAACTAACCCGAGTTTGATTTTCACGAACACTGATGCCCTAACTTTTCAAAACCTGCATCCAAAAGAGAACCTCTCTTCAACGAAAACGGTCATACCTTTTCCCTCCTATGACCAAGTTGCCTCCGCTCTGAATGAGTTGACTTCGACTCAGAAGCGGACGAGGACGCCCGATTTCACCTCCATCAGAGAACCTTTCAGTAATATAAAGACTTCTAGTTCTTTTACCTTTTAACAAAATGAGAGCTCCACGAGATACTTTAATGCCGCTTCGACTCGATGTTGATTCTGCATCCTTTCAAGTCTAAAATACTCAATAAGATGAGATTCTTTCAGTAAATCAGTACATACCGACATCCGAGAGTGTCCTAATCGGCCCCATTGTGTATCCTAATTTTAATAATACCAATACCAATTACCTTACTAGATGAACCGTTTCCCATGCACACAACTCCACCTTCAACCGAATCAGTATGTGGAGAACCATTCTCTATTGGGACACATGTGGAAAGAACATCCCGAATCTAGGACCCACTCGGACGTGAGCTTGGAGTTATCGCCGTTGACACTAACAAGAAATCATCGCCGCTTTCATCGGCCAAATTAGCACCAGCTACATCTTCCTCGTTACTCTCAGCAGCTCTTTTCTTTCGCAGTTTATAACAATCTACTTTGACGTGACCTAACTTTTTACAATAGTGACACCTTTTGTCTCGTTTCTTTGATGCTATCAAAATGGAAGCTTGCCTATCTGTCTTGCTATCCAAATGAAGCTCATTGTCGAGTTTGTCTCTACTCAACAAATGACCCTTCACATCTTCGAGCGAGAGTTTGTCTCTACCATAAATCAGGGTCTCCCTGAAAGACTTGTATGAAGGGGGTAAAGAGCACAATAATAGCATAGCCTGATCTTCATCGTCAATATGAACCTCAACTTTCTTTAAATCATTTAAAAGAGTAATGAATTGACTGATGTGATCTCTAAGCAGCTTACCTTCGTTCATGCGAAACGTAATTAGACGTTGTTTCAACACTAAACGGTTAGCCAGAGACTTAGTCGCATAAAGAGTTTCTAACCTTTTCCACAAGGCAGATGAGGTCTTCTCCATCAATACCTCCTGCAATACCGTATTCGCGAGGCACAACTGGATTGTAGACAAAGCCTTTTCATCAAGCTCTTCCCATTCTATTTGATTTAGATTCTCAGGCTTTTTCCCGGTAACAACCTTTTTCAAGCCGGTTTGAACTAGAATTGCCATCATCCAAACTTGCCATAGATTGAAATTTGTCTCACCATCGAACTTCTCAATTTCAAACCTTGTTGCTGACATATCTGAATGGGCTGATCTATGAAAATTGAACTAGCTCTGATACCACTTGTTAGGATCAACCCGATTAAGCAACAAGAAAAAATAGCGGAATAAATTGAGAAATTGAACACACACAAATTTAACGTGGAAAAAACCCCTCCAAAGAGGATAAAAAACCACGGGCAAAGATAATTTTACTATAATGGCAACAGAACGAAGAGTACAAAAGATGGAGATAAAAACTAAACCCCGAAAACCCGAAAACAAAGAACTCTCAAAATGTAAACACAAAATTCTCTAAATGTGTTATGAGTTCTAATAACTAATGGGTGTATTTTCTAAGGTTGTAAAAGAGCCTATTTATAGGCTAAATTCATAGGTCAAATAATAATTAAATAATCTAACTAATCAGTGTTTGATTGAAACAAATAAACAGAGTTTAACTAGAAGATTACTTCTCAAATTTGACTGAAATAGGAGTCATAATTAACAAAACATGTATATATAATAATATGATCATATTTTATTGTATATTTTAATTTATTTCATACATTTTATATCTTATTACTTATATACGTTTGCATATATATATTTAAACGTGTAAGTTCTTTTAAAATACATATCTAATGAATTCATTCATATATTATTTTATTTTAAATAATTCCGTAAAGTGCTAATTTCAAAATCAATTTACTTTATTTACTTTAAATATATTTGTTAGCATCCAAAGTTTTATTTTATGTTAATTTGCCATTGTCAATTTTGTAGAATTATTATATTTTATAGCCTATTGTTAATATGATGTTTAATTTGTGTGTATTTCATGATTAATGTTTGTGCATCTTGTCATTGTATTATGCCTCAAATTCCAATATATTCAAGCCTTTATTAAATGTTTCATTTCATTAAAAATTATATATTTTAAGATTACGTATTTGAAATTTTTCAAGATAAGGCAATATTTGTATGTTTGGAAGTTCGGAAAATTACGCCCTAACGTACTAGGTGTAAATTTTTTGTTCAACCAAATAACCAAATACCCTTTTTAATTACATGTTTTGAAGATCAAAGATGATCTCGGTGTCGGAGTATAAACGTGTTATATCCTAACGTATTGGATGTGATACTTTTATTACTTTGAAACGAGTTAATCTTGGGATTCAATTCAAAATTAATTAACCTTCCTTAAAAAGAATTATATCTTAAGCATTTTCAAGTTTTCAACCCAAGGACATTAATTAATCGATTTGGTACCCGTTTTGGAGCGTACGGGGTTGCTAACCCTTCCTCGTGCGTAACCGACTCCCGAACCCTTTTTGTCATTTAATTTTGCAGACCAATAAAATTTTTACAAGGTGATCCAATCACACCTAAACAAAAAAAGGTTGGTGGCGACTCCACATCATATTTTTTAAGTTGATCCCATTTTTTCAAACTTAAAATAAAAAATGGTTTCGACAGCTTGGCGACTCCACTGGGGACGTTGAGAGTCAGACCATAGATTGATTAAGTTTTTTCCTTTTAATTGAAAACTTGGAAAATTGTTTTGAAAAATCACGTTTCTTTTAATGCATTTATTGATGTTATGATTAAAATCTCGTAGAATACTCTGGCATTGTATTGCATGACCGTTGTGGTTACACCTGTAAGTGGGAGTGAGAAACTATGCCTTTGTGAGGTTTTCACCTCCGCACGGGCTAGTGGACTGCTTCCGGGATACATCCGTACCTATGTCTTCGTGAGGTTTTCACCTCCGTATGGGCATAGGGAAATGTATCCCCCTGAACCAAACTTGATCCATATGAGCCTATAATGGGTGAGGATCGAGGAATCTACTGGTTCAGGTACCCATTCTCTAGAACCAAGCCACATATAGTAGCCCTAAGAGCCCACCCTAGGTAGAGCTATGCCAAACTTTTAGTGGTTACCCAGATAAGCGCTTGATAATATTTTGTTTGTTTTGAATTTTATCATGCGATACTGACTTGTTGTGTTTTGATTTGTTTTCTTGTTACATGTCATTTCATATTAAAGAGGTGTCGATTCTTGTTCGGTTGCTAAGATAGAAAGTTTACCATGGAAAATGAATTTCTTGATAAAGTGGAGGATAATGCGGCTGTTCACACGTGGTCAGAAGAGTTGCAATTGGAAAAGGGGAATAGTCTAGCTGAAGGATACACGTCAGAGCTGTGGGACTTCACCCGCATTAGTGTGATGCAAAATAAGCTTCAAGAATTGAGGGATATTTGGACTCATTGGGAGTATGAGACTAAACAGATGTTCTACCGCAGTTATGGTGATATTGCTTATTTACTTGATGTCAAGGTAGATAAGCGCTTGTTTAGGGCTATGGTTCAGTTTTGGAATTCTGCATATAGTTGTTTCACTTTTGGAAAGCTGGATTTGGTGCCTACTATAGAGGAATACACTACCTTACTTCGTTGTCCAGGGGTCTAAGTCGATAAAGTTTATATTAGGGCTGCTAATGTTCCTCCTTTCGTGAAGAAGTTGATGAAAATTACGGGAATGAGTGAACAGTGGGTTTCATCTCGTATTCAGTAAAAGGGTGAAGGAAAATGTATTCCTTGGGTAAATTTGAAAGATTTGATCTTGATGCACCCTGATGTAAAGAGGAAAATTGATATCTTTGCTTTGAGTATTTACGGATTAGTCATCTTTCCTAAAGCTCTAAGGAATATAGATGAAGCCGTCACAGATTTATTTGATCGGTTCGATAAGCAAGTTACACCTGTTCCTGCAATTCTCGCTGAGACCTTCAGATCCTTAAATGCATGTCGAAGAGCGGGAGAAGGTAGATTTGTCGGATGTGCACAATTATTGATGGTTTGGTTTCACGGTCACTTTTAGAAGGTAGATAAAATCTCTTATCGACCTTTCTGTAAGAACTATTCACCTTTAAAAGAAGAAGTAACTACGCCAAGGCGGGAAGATATATCAGCAAAAGGGTGGATGATGATTTTTTAGAACCTTCAAGAAGAGGATATTGAGTGGAGAGCTCCATGGATGGTGCCTGATGAGATACTTTACAAATGTGGAAGCTTTGATTGGGTCCCTTTACTCGGGATTTGGGGAGCCATTGGATACGCTCCTTTGCTTGCAACAAGACAGTATAAGTCCAGACAGTTTGTGCTGGTGACGCACGGATTGGCTCAAAGTGAATTCTCTTATAAATGAGAGAATTATAAGAAAAAGATTCGGGAAATTGCAAATGCTTGGAAACAAACTCGTCGGATAAAGAGAGTAAGCGTGGGCGAAATGACGACTCCTGAGTATAAAGTGTGGTTAAGCAGAAGGGTTAACAATAATATTTCGGGACCAAATTTAGATGATGCTCGATCTATGGAAGAATGCTTGTGGGTAGTCCCGACAGAGCCAGAGATTATAAAATAGGATTTTAAAAAACAGAGTTTAGAGTTTGGAAAGAAAATTGAGCAACTAGAGGAAGAAAAAATTCACCTAAGGTTAGATGTGGAAGTACAAAAATCAGAAGCTGAGAAGTTAAGAAAGGGGAAAAATAAAGCTGAAGAGGATCTAGATAGTCTAAAGACAGATTACAAGAAGATGCGGCTATCAATGAGATTCGCTGGCCTAGGAAAAACTGCAGATCAATGGCGGCAAGAAGTGCAAGAGGAAAAAGTTAAGGTTGAGCAATGGGAAAAGAAATTTCAAGAAATGCAGGCTCAAAATGAGATTTTAGAAAGGCAAATGTTAGAAAGCCAAAATGGAAGAAATGAACTAAAGGCTAGGGTGGCGGAATTGGAAAGGTCTCTTTGTCATCATCGAAACCGTAATTCTGTGATGGAACTAAAAGCAAGCTTGAGCAAAATTGAGGAAATGAAAAAGAAAATTGAAGAATTAGAAGTTGCATTACAGAATTGTCAAAATCGTATTGGGTCCCTAGAGGTGAATAAAGAGCGATGGAAAGAAGAGCTTCACTACTCTCAGAATCAAGTTAGAAATAGGGATTACATTATGGGAGAAGCCATAACCCAAATTCGAGAGGTAGCTGACTACGTGCAGACTTTGGCGCAAAGGTAAGTGATATCTTTGAGTATACAATATGAGTCGCGGTCAGATCGTGGACAGGAACTAGCTTCACTACTTAGAAAAATTAAAGCTTTGGGCATTAAAGCCAAGCCATATCTGTAATCTATTTTATGTAAAGAATTTTATTTTCTAATAAAGTTTTCTATATGGAATTGAATCAGAACCGACACCTTCTTTGCATTCATACATTTGCATCCATTTTCATTTCATTCATATGCATTAAAGGTCATAGAAGGATTCTAATTAATTAAAATTATTTCAGCATTAACCTGGACACCGGCAAAACTAAACATCCCTACGGTACCCAAACCAAAACGAAAGATATGGATCAGAGATTAGAGAGGCTTGAACAACTCCAAAGGGAGATGCAGGATAAACTTCAGCTGCAAATGCAGGAACAGCTTGCTAAGATCTAGCAGGATATGATGGATCGGATGATAGAATCACAAAAAAAACATGATGTCTCAATTGACTCAATTACTGGCAGGAGGAATAGACAAAGGGAAAAGCCCTATGGATAATATCACAGAAAGTAATTAATATCCTCCTGACTTTACTCTAATGCGTGTACATGCACCGACAGAGATAAGTCCACAAGGGCCATCTGTCTCTATCAGGCCGCAATAGATTCCAGCTGGAGCCTCGATATCGATGAATTTCCAGGACGGCTCAGGCTCTAACCCTGGCTGTAGTCCAATCAATCCCAATGTCCCTGATTTGGATGAGATAGCTGAAGGAGAGAGGGCAAAAGTGGAATTACCAAAGCAGCTAGAAGATAGATGTAAATGGTTGGAAGAGAAGTTTAAGGTAATAGAAAATGCTGATAGCTGTTATGGAATCGATGCCAAGGATTTAAGCTTGGTCCCAGACTTGGCGCTCCCATACAAATTCAAGATGCCTGAATTCGAGAAATACAATGGGACAAGTTGCCCCGAGGCCCATATTACTATGTTTTGTAGAAGGATGACGGGATACATTAACAATGACCAACTGTTGATTCATTGATTCCAGGATAGCCTGGTGGGAATCGCAGCCAAATGGTATAACCAGTTGAGTCGTGCCAGAATTGGTTCATGGAGAGATTTGGCTCAAGCATTCATGAAACAGTACAGTCATGTGACAGACATGACTCCCGATAGGATTACTCTTCAAAATATGGAGAAAAAAGGAAATGAGAGCTTTAGACAATACGCACAGAGGTGGAGGGAGGTTGCCATCCAAGTCCAGCCACCACTTCTGGAGAAAGAGACCACAATGCTCTTTATCAATACACTGAAGGTGTAACATCCTGAAATTCAGAATTTTATGTGTTGCATTATACCATGCAATTGGCTAGTTAAAAATATTAATTGTGTATGTTTAGGGGTTCTAAGAAGGCTTGAGGTTAAGTTGGGCCTTAGAATTTTTTTTGTGTGTTTAAGCCCTTAAGGATAGAAGGCAAGTGGCATCAATGCTTAAGGAAATAAGTGCGTATTTTTCTAGCATAAATGAGCATATGGCAAGGAGGTTATGGCGTCAAGTGGAGGGCATGGAGGGAAGGGGTTCAAATCCCATCTTTTGCAAATTTTGGATTTATTTTTGTACTCCTATCCCAAGTGTCGGCCATGGTCCTATTTAAGGTAAGGAAGACTTTTTATTTATGGAAAGGAGGCTAAGGAATATGGTAAGGAGGAAGAGAAGGGGAAAAAGAAGGAAAGAAATGAAAGAAAAGGAAAGAGTAGGGAACATGTTGGCCAATTTTGTGGAAGGTGTTTTGGAAAGAGTTTATGGTCAACCAAGACCTTTTTGGTATAGGAAATACACGGTTTTGGGAGGGGAAACTTGGTAGCCGAATTTCCTTTAGGCATTTTGCAATTTCGGTGCTTGAAAGGCTAGTTTCTATTTAGCATTTTTGAGTTTTCTCTTTTCCAATTTCTTCCCTCATTTGCCGAAACTCTAAAGTCAAAAGTGTGCATATTTTCTCTTGTTTTGGCCGAATCACTCTAGCCATTGTTCATCTTGTTCCCTTGCTATGCCGTAACCCTTAATCCATCTTTGTTCATTCTCCTTTGGTTGCCGAAACACTCACATCTTTTGGTTCATTTCTCTTTTGGTATTGGCCGAAACCTCTAAACATCTTTTCCAACTTCTCTTTTATTTTTGATTATTTCTTCAACCTTTCTTTCATCTTTTAAATAAACATTACCTTGTGACTGAATTTTCCTTGTCCTTTTCTCTCCAATAACCAAATTGGTAAGTGATTTCATTTTATTCTTTTCATCTTCATTTCTCTAGCCGAATGTATGTCTATTATCATTCAGTTACTTCACTTTGTTTTAAATCAAAATATCACTCCCTCCTAATCCCTCATATCTTGATCATCTTCTTGTTTTAGTATTACAGTGGGAAGCCGAATCTTACATCCTTGATAATTCATCCGTAGTCATAAGTTCAAACGGTGGAAATTAGATCTATCAACGTTAAGGTGAGAAGTTCGTTATGGTTCATTTTGATCTATTTCGTTATTCGGTTATTTTGTTAATCGGATTGAAAGTTTGGCTAATCGATTATTATAGGGGCTAGATCGTTCGTTCTTATTCACACGTGGATCCTTCGGAAATAGTGGTAAGCCTACTCCTGTCACTAAAACAACTACTTTCTCTCATAGTAGTTTTCTAATCGAGATTTTTCCTATGGAGGCAAGTGGAACCGGTTTGAAAGGAAAGGCGTTAGTAGGAGACAAAAGGAGTGGATTTGCAATTCCTACTCCTAATTTCAAACAAAGGGCAGTATCGGTGGTTCGGGATTTTCCACCGGGTTGTGGACCATCATCCGGTGAAAATAGACAAATCGTGGTCGTTCACGATACTAAGGGTAAGCATTTCAATAGATCGTTTGATTTAGATTTAGATTAATAAAATCTCGTTTGTTGGATTAATCGAGTGTAATGGTGATTTAGGTGCCGACGATCAAGAAAGATTAATCCTTACCGTAATCAGGTGTGTAATCTCACACCGAAATCCTGTAAATCTGTGATTTATCATCATGTTAGAAAAATCGATCGATGATGCTTATGAACTTAATAACGGTATTATGGTATAAATCGAGTGATTTGCTTAAACATCGTTAATACTAAGATTTGACAAAAACGGAGTTAGTTTGTAGAATTACGAAAATGCCCTTATGGGCCGATTTACGAAAATACCCTCAATGGGCTGTTTTTATCAAAATGCATTAACAGGCCAAATTGCTTAAATGTCTTTAAAGTGCCGATTTACGAAAATGCCCATATGGGCCAATTTACGAAAATGCCCCTATGGGCTGATTTACGAAAATGCCCCTATGGGCCGGGTTACTAGAATGCCTTAATGGGCCGAATTACAAATTGATATAATGGGCCGATGCATTGTAATAAAGTATTGGATTAATAATGGTTGTACATATATGTGGTTATTATGCTTTATTATGTATGTTGCATGTTACATATTGCATGGGTTGGGAAAAATTGTATGAAGAGCAGTGTAGCCTGGTGGCATTGCCACAAAATATTACTTATGATTTCGGTGGCTTGGCCACAATAAACAAATATATATTAAATGGCAACTTGCCTGCGAATTGGTGTGAGCGGCGGGGTGGGTTGACTTGATCCCCACAGGTGTGATTGGCTGGTCGGGGGTGTGATGGATGGATGGGTTGGGTTACATTCATATCATTTTAATATTGTTATGTAAATGGGCTTAAGCCCAAGTTATTGCTAAATGGGTTAAGGCCAGTGGATGACGGTAAGGGGATTATACACTGAGTTCTAGTAACTCTCCCCTTTTTCCTTAACCCTTGCAGGTAATGCTCAGTAATGTGGACTTGGGCCATGGATGACTCGGAGGAGGCCATACTTTAGAAATGGTGTTTCAAACTTTAGTAAATTTCTTTTTCTGTTTATTTCGTTGCTTTTACTATTTTGGATTTTAATGGTGTAATAAGGCCTCTGGACTTTTTTTATTTTGCTTTATGTTTGGGATGTTTTTATTATTTCACTTAAATTATTTAAAAAGGGGATTTTTAAAAAAAAATCATAAATAACGTTTTCCAAAGTTGATTAACAAATGGATTTCATAAACACACTTGTACAAATAATTTAACTCGGATTCTCTTTCAAATTACCAAAGTCATTTTCAAAAGTAACAGTTTTAATATCACAAATTTGAAAATCGATTCTTCAATTAAACCTCTCAGGATTAGTAGTATTTCTAATCAAACTCATTTTCTTAACCATAACCAAATAATACCTATTTTAGTACGAATTACAAGGTTTTTACACGTCTTCCTTATGTGACATGTCAGATCTGGTCGTAACGTATGGGCTGGGTTTGGGGTGTTACAGAAGGCTCCATTTATCACACATATGCTAGGAAGTGCAACCAGGAGTTTCTCGGACATTGTAATGATCGGAGAAATGATCAAGAATGCCATAAAAAGCGGAAAGATTGAGGCAGGGGAAAGTAACAAAAGAACGACCACAAGGAGGAAAGAAAGCAAAGTGAATTACGCAAGTATAGGGTACTCGAAGTTGATCACCGTTAATCAGCCAAAAGCAGAGGCTACGGGGCATCTGGGTTCGTCCAGGAAAGAATTTGGCACCACAAGACAAAGCAATGAGAAACTCCAATTTACGCCGAACCCAATGACGTACAAGGAGTTGTATCAAAGCCTATTCGACGCGCATGTTGTGTCTCCTCACTATCTAAAACCAATGCAGCCTCCGTATCCCAAATGGTATGACTCGAATGCACAGTGTGAGTACTATGCGGGGATCACAGGGCATTCAATAGAAAATTGCCTTGCCTTTAAGAAATTGGTAGAAAGATTTATCAATATGGGTGTTGTGAAGTTAGATAACGTGCCAAACGCAGAAAATCCATTACCTAATCATGCTAATAACGGGGTCAATGCAATCAGCAAAAGTTTGGAGAAAAGAATCAAAGTAAGTGTCGCAGAGATTAAGACTCCTTTACGAGTGGTCTGGGAAGAAATGGTCAAACAGAGACTAGTTATGGCAGAAGAGAGTCAGGGGAGGTTGATAAATTATTGCGAGTATCACCATGAAATGGGACACGAGATTCAGAATTGTAAGGAATTTAGAACTTTGGTACAAAATTTGATGAACAATAAAGAAATTGAGTTTTGTGAAGAGGGCGCAGAAGAGAATAGCATAAGCGCGTCAGAGTCAACAACAAAGAGCTTAAAAGTCAACTTTCTAGTAATCATTATTTCGCGACCCAAAAGCAATGGAGTTGGAATACAGACAGCACCGAAAGTGATAATACAGAGGCCCACAGCCTTTGCTTATAAAGATAGTAAGAGGGTTCCCTGGAACTATGAGTGTAATGTGGCAGTCCCAGGGAAGGAGAATTCGGCTAGTGCTTCGAAGGAGGATTTAGATGTAGGTTTTCATACTCGTAGCGGGAGACGCTATGATTTGACAAAAGGGAAAGCTCCAATGGTAGAGCAGGAGAAAGAAAAATCAGTCGAGCCTGAGTCGCCTATCAAGGAACCAGTGAAAGAGGAAAAAGCTAAGGAGTTCCTAAAATTTTTGAAACACAGTGAATATTGTGTTGTAGAACAGCTGCACAAACAACCAGCGTGCATATCTGTGTTAGCTTTGCTTCAGAGTTCGGAGGTACATAGAAACACATTGATGAAATTTTTGAATGAGACTTACGTGGCCAATGATATCTCAGTTAATAAACTGGATCGATTGGTTGGTAACATAAGTGCTGACAACTTCATCTATTTCAATGACGACGAGATACCACCAGGTGGTAGAGGATCCACCAAGGCTTTGTATATTACCACTAGATGCAAAGGGTACACGCTACCAGGGGTCTTGATAGACAACGGGTCGGCATTAAACGTATTACCCTTGTCCACTCTAAATAGATTACCGGTGGACAGTTCGTACATGAAAGAGTGCCAGAGCATAGTGAAGGCGTTTGATGGCACCCAAAGAAGAGTCATAGGGAGAATTGAGATACCCTTACTAATTGGCCCGACTTCTTATGAGGTGGATTTCTTGGTCATGGATATCAAGCCGTCCTATAACTGCTTACTAGGAAGATCGTGGATACATTCGTCAGAAGCAGTACCTTCATCATTACCTCAGAAGTTGAAGTTGGTGACGGATGGCTGGCTAATAGCAATAAAGGCTGAAGAGGATATTATTGCAGCTGTGACTAGTGATATGCCGTATTTGGAGATAAACGACGAGACAACTGAATGTTCTTTTCGGTCCTTAGAATTCGTGAATGCAACTTTCATTATGGAAGGAAACAGAATTCTGGTGCCGAGAATCTCCAAAACCACATGAATGGGATTGCAGATGACCGTAGGAAAAAGAGCTTCGCCTGGAAAAGGGCTTGGAGAGTATCTTCAGGGGAGAATTTTGGCCCCAATATTGAAAGAAAAGCAAGATCGATTTGGCTTAGGGTTTAGGCCAGATGTAAAACAAAAAAAGAAAGAACTAGAAAAAAGGAAAGAAAGAAGACGTGCTCGTTTGAGTGGCGAAGAAACCAAGTGGGAACCCATGATAATTCCGCACATATCCAAAACCTTTGTGTCGGGAGGGCTAATTCATGCTGAGCCGAAGGGAGAAGACATTGTAGTGATGTTGGGCAATGTCTGCATTAATGCCATATCCGAGAAGGCAATTGAAGATGGGACCTTATCAGATATTTGACCTTACGAACTGGGAATCATTTTAGACAATTGGACTGCAGAGGAAATTCCTGTAGTATTTAAAGCTTATTCAGAGTAATGTTGTAACGCACTTATTGCTTTAAGCCCACAGGCGATAAGATTTCTTTTGTGAAATAGGCGCATGTTCAAACATTATTATATTAATGAAGTACATCTTTGCTATCATTTGAAGCAAACATTCTTCCATTCTTTTCTTTATTTTATGATTCCCTCAAATCATTCTTTCATAATTATTCACAATTATACATACAAATAATCATTCATAAATTCATTCATTCTTTCCATATTCTTTTGAACTTACAATAGGTCCCCGGATATCAATGACATGAGCGACGCTGCCAGGGACTCAGAATATCCTTTTGAGCAAGACATGTGTTTAAAAGGATCACAGGATTTTGAAGATGACACAGACGGTGACTTATCTCCTGACTTGTTAAGAATGGTAGAACAGGAAGAGAAACATATTCTACCTCATAAGGAAACAGTAGAGACTGTGACATTGGAGGAAGGGAAAGTAGTAAATATTAGAACGTGTATAGCTGAAAAAACGAGACAGGATCTTGTCGAGTTGCTATAGGAATTCAAGGATGTCTTCGCATGGTCATATAAGGATATGCCCGGTTTAAGCACCGACATCGTAGTACACCGCCTACCCATAAAAGAGGATTGCAAGCCAGTTCAGCAGAAGCTCCGAAGGATGAGACCGGGTATTGTGCTAAAAATAAAGGAGGAGGTCAAAAGGCAGTTTGACACCGGATTCTTGCAAGAGATCAAATATTCGGAATGGGTAGCCAATATCTTGCCTGTCCCTAAGAAAGATGGGAAAGTGTGAATGTGTGTAGATTATAGAGACCTAAATAAGGCTAGCCCAAAGGATAATTTTCCTTTACCTCATATTGATACTCTGGTGGATAACACATCAGGCTGTTCGCTGTTTTCATTTATGGATGGATTCTCGGGGTACAATCAGATAAAAATGCATTCTGAAGATATGGGAAAGACTACCTTCATAACATTGTGGGGTACGTTCTGTTACAAAGTAATGCCGTTTGGGTTGAAAAATGCGGGGGCTACGTACCAAAGAGCTATGGTGACTTTGTTCCATGACATGATGCATAAAGAGATTGAAGTCTACGTCGATGATATGATTGCAAAATCCCGAACATAGGTTGAACATATCCAAGTTTTGAGAAAATTGTTCTTGAGACTGAGGAAATTCCAGTTAAAGCTCAATCCCACAAAATGCACTTTTGGAGCTAGATCGGGAAAATTGTTAGGCTTCATAGTCAGTGAAAAGGGAATCGAGATTGACTCCGACAAGGTCCGGGCTATACAGGAATTGCCTCCACCGTGCACTCAAAAAGAAGTTTGAGGTTTCCTTGGAAGGATAAATTACATTGCTCGGTTTGTTTCACAGTTAGCCGAAAAATGTGACCCCATATTCCGTCTTCTGAAGAAACATAATCCATGTGTGTGGGATGATGAATGCCAGAAAGCTTTCGATAGGGTCAAACAGTACTTGTCAAATCCTCTAGTCTTGTCACCCCCTAGCCCAGATAGGCCACTAATCCTGTACTTAACAGTATTTGATCACTCTAACGGGTGTGTACTGGGTCAGCATGATGATTCAGGAAGAAAAGAAAAGGCGATATACTACCTCAGTAAGAAATTCATTGAGTGTGAGATGAGATATTCGCCAATTGAAAAATTGTGTTGTGCCTTGATTTGGACAACTCAGAGATTGAGGCAATACATGCTGTACCACACCACCTGGTTAATCTCGAAATTAGACCCCCCTAAAGTACATGATGGAGTCAACTGCTTTAAATGGAAGGATGGCCAGATGGCAAGTTTTGCTTTCTGAATTCGACATCATCTATGTGAGTCAAAAAGCTGTGAAAGGGAGCGCGATAGCAGACTTTCTAGCAAGAAGAGCTTTAGAGGATTACGAGCCATTGAATTTTGATTTCCCCAACGAGGATTTAATGTATGTAGAGGCAGTGAAGGAAGACGCCATAAAGAATTATCTTTGGAAGCTAAATTTCGACGGAACATCAAATGCTGTCGGTAATAGAATTAGGGCAGTCTTAGTAGCCCCAAATGGAGATCATTACCCATTCACTTGCAAATTGGATTTCAATTGTACAAATGATATAGCAGAATATGAAGCGTGTATCATGGGACTCCGGGTAGCCATTGAGCGCGAAATCAAAGTGCTAGAAGTGTATGGAGATTCTGCACTAGTGATCTACCAACTAAAAGGTGAATGGGAAACAAGAGACCCCAAATTGATCATTTACCGAAGGATAGTTATGGGGTTAATTGAGGAGTTTGACGATATCACTTTTAGTTATCTCCCACGAGAAGAAAATCACATGGCAGATGCTTTGGCCACTTTGGCCTCCATGATCAAAGTAAGCAAACAGGAGGATGTGAAGCCTATCCAAATGAGTATCTACGAAGCTCCAGCCCATTGCTATAATGTGGATGAAGAGGAAAGAGATAATCACCCTTGGTATCACGATATATTGCGGTACGTGAGAAATCGTGAATATCCTGAGCAGGCAACTGAGAACGATAAGAGGATGTTGAGAAGGCTAGCCTGTGATTATGTCTTAGACGGGGAGGTCTTGTACAAAAGACGAAAGGATCAAGTACTTTTGAGATGTGTGGATGCTATTGAAGCTAAGAAAATTCTGGAAGAAGTCCATGAGGGTGTCTGTGGGACTCACGCCAACGGCTTTACAATGGCCAGATAGATTATGAGATTCGGATACTATTGGTCAACCATGGAAGGTGACTGCATAAACTATGCCAAGAGATGTCACAAATGCCAGATTTATGGGGACAAAATTCATGTACCCCCTTCACCCTTGCATGTTATGACTTCTCCATGGCCTTTCTCTATGTGGGGCATGGATTTCATTGGACCAATTTCGCCAAAAGCTTCGAATGGGCATCGATTCATTTTTGTAGTCATTGATTACTTCACCAAGTGGGTAGAGGCCGCAAATGACGCTTAGCGCCACTAAATCAAGAATAATGATTCTTAAAAAAAGGAAATTATATGCCGATATGGGATGCCTGAGTAGATCATATCTGATAATGCACTCAACCTGAACAACAGTACGATAGCGGAAGTTTGTAGTCAGTTCAAGATCAGACACCACAACTCGTCGCCGTATCGTCCAAAAATGAATGGTGCAGTAGAAGCAACTAATAAAAACATTAAGAAAATTGTAGGAAAGATGACAGAAACTTATAGAGATTGGCACGAGAAGTTGACCTTTGCTCTATATGCCTATTGGACATCTGTCAGGACTTCTACTGGGGCAACACCTTTCTCGTTGGTCTATGGGATGGAGGCAATTTTACCTATTGAAGTAGAGATACCTTCCCTCCGAGTTCTGTCAGAGCTAAAGTTAGATGAAGCAGAATGGATCCAGTCTTGATATGATCAATTGAACTTAATTGAGGAAAAGAGGCTGAGGGCTATCCAGCATGGGCAGATGTATCAAAGATGAATGATGCACACTTACGATAAAAAGGTCCACCCAAGGGAATTTCATGAGGGAGACTTGGTATTGAAAAAGATTCTCCCTATACAAAGAGATTTCAGAGGAAAATGGATGCCAAATTGGGAAGGACCTTACGTGGTAAAGAAGGCTTTCTCCGGAGGGGCACTAATTTTGGCTGAAATGGATGGGAAAAACTTGCCTAATCCTGTAAATTCAGATTCAGTCAAGAAGTACTACACGTGAAGAAGGAAAACGCCAAGGTGAAAACCCGCAAAGGGCACTTTGAGACCAAAAAAAAAAAGGGAGAGGTCAAAGTGAAAACACGTAAAGGGCGCTTTGAGACCAAAAGGGATTTGAGTTGAAAACCCAAAAAAGGCGGCTCAAATTGTGATTAAAGTATAATGGGGCATGTGGTGATCCTGCTATACTTAAATTAACAAGGAAGGGGTATGTTGCGTTTTGGTGAATCGACGAAGTACTCAAGATCTCCTAAACACATGCCAAACTCAAAATAGTCTTTCAGACGCCCAGGGAGAGAAGCTCAGACTACGATATCTAGAGGGCGTATAGTATTCATTTTTATTGAATGTGCTATCTTTGAATACTTTGTTCTTTTCAAGATGAGCATTTTTTTAATTTCTTTTGATAATTTATCTTAAGCTTTACTTCACACCAATTTTATTCTCATCTATTGTTATTACCTTTATGCAAGCATGTTACATTGAAATAATGATGGATGAACTAATAAAACTTTCATAGAAGAAGTTCTGCATATTGCCCTAGAGGTTTCTAAATAATAGAAGAGCCTAAAATAGGACTATTGTTTAGAACTCACCAGATCTAAAGGCTTGATAATATTTGAGAAGGAGGCGTCTAAATAGTGATGATCTCTTCTTTTTTTAAAGTACCACGGCAGATATAAGGCTTTAACAAAAAAACAATAAGAAGGAGACCATTCTTAAAGATGAAATTCTGTGTTCAGGCTTAACACTTAGAGAATGGTGTAACAGATTATTCTGGATCCTATACACTTGAGTCACGGCGAGTGGCAGCGTAATAATACAAACCTTGCGCCTTCGAGGTATGATGGAATGGACCTTGAAGTTACAATGGGGGAAAATCAGTTGAGCAAAGTATAATTGTTCCTTCGGGTTTTGGGTCAAAATACCAGCCAAACAAGGGCAACATGATGCGAGCAAGGATGCCCTTAAACATTTGAAAAGGATCATTCTCATAAAATTTTGCATTCATGCTAGATACATTTAGTTAGGAGCATTCGATTCATTCTGATCACTGCATCCTAATCATTGTAAAAAATCACTCTCATGACATTCGGCATTTATGTGAATACATTTAGTTAGGAGCATTAGATTCATTCCGATCATTTCATCCTAACCATTTTGCATAAGCATAAACACAAAACCGATTTTACAGGACAGGTCCTCCAGAGGACGGTGTCGCAACATCGGTGAATTCGAAGATCTTGCCTTCCTGAGCGAAGCGGATCGAAGATACCAGTTTGGCGTCCCAGAGTTTGCAGTGGAGCTGATTGAAGATAGAGGATCTTGCCTTCCTGAGCGAAGCGGATTGAAGATACAAATTTCATCACCTCGAAGTCCCAGTGGAGTAGGTTGAGGCTACAAATCCCTCCTCCCTGAGGTTATTGAGGATCAACCTTTATTTCTGAGAAGTTTCAGTGAGAAGATCGAAACTACAAATCTCTTCTCTCTGGATTCTTATCACCTCGAAGTCCCAGTGGAGCAGGTTGAGGCTACAAATCCCTTCTCCCTGAGGTTATTGAGGATCAACCTTTATTTCCGAGACGTTTCAGTGAGAAGATCAAAGCTACAAATCTCTTCTCTCTGGATTCTTATCATCTTGAAGTTCCAGTGGAGTAGGTCGAGACTACAAATCCCTTCTCCCTGAGGTTACAGTTGAGCAGATTGAAGCTACAAAATCTGAAATCGAAGCACTATTTGCCGGGCTCCTGAAGATGCAGTGGGATGGAATGAAGCTAGTCGAAGAAGGAAAACATCAGAAAGTCGAAGATTTGAAGACCGGGAAAAAATGGTCCTTTTGAAATCTTTGCTCCATTCTCGTTACACGACAACGAGCAAAGAGGGGCAGCTGTAGGGAGCCCATTTTTCCCGGGCCCTCTAGATTAAACCAAAGAATAAAACATTAAAAAAACCAAAAATAAATATCAGTCCATAGTCCATTTATAAGGGGGCCCAAACTAGGACCAAAATAAATAAACTAAATCCTAACCTATTTACAACCCAACAGTAGGCCCAATTGGCCCAGATACTAAATAAACCACTACCCGTTTTCTACATGCCTAACCCACTTACAACCAAGCCCAATTTGGAAACCAGCCCGAATGGCCCAAACAATTTCAGCAAGTCAAACCCTAGAGGACTTCCAGATGCTTCCAGCACCGCGCGCGTGCCTCCATGCGCGCCACCACGCGTGCCTCCATGCGGCCTCCGTATGCCACGTCCACCCTTTGTACCTGCAAGAAAATGGCAGAGAAACAGCAAAAAATAGAGAGCAACAATTTTATTTTTATATTATTCAAATTTTCGGCCTTTAAAAAGAAAGGAAACCATTGTAAGGTTTTTTTGACGCACGCATACAGAAATACAGAAATACACAAAAACCTGTTTTTTGCAAGGTGATTATTTTCTGGATCTGGGTTATTTTCTTATTTTCTTTCCTTTGTTTTCTTAGCATATGTGCAATAAATAAAAAGAAAAGGAGAGGTGCGTACCATTGTGAATATCCTCGTCTTCTCCGTCGCAATCGGAGTTAGACGAAGATGCAGGATGTACCATTGTTCGTTTTCTCCGTCGCAATCAGAGATAGACAAAGAGGTCGATCAGAGAGCAAGGCTTTAGGGTCAGTGTTACAGAAGCAGATCGAACCCTCGTGTGCTGCTATTCACCATTCACGGTGGCGTTTTAGTGGCTCTGTAACATCCTGGAAAGGGCCTATGCATTTTCGGTTTAATTGTACGAAGTAACATGTTTTATGTACTAAGAATAAAATTTGAACATTTTTGGAAACCTGAAAATGGATGGAAATGATTTGGAAATGATTCAAAATAGGAAAGTGCACATTTCTGGAAACTTGGAAATGTAAGAAAATGTCAAGTTTACAGAGCCGAACGAAAATTTTTGGAAACTTAGAAATGACTTAGAAATGTCGAGTTTTAAAGTTTAAAAGAGGAAATTAAGGCAAGGTGGCCTTAAAAGAAAAAGTTTGTGAAATTTGACACACAACAGGCTTGGAAAAGTGGCCTCAAGATGCCACTTTAGGGCCTCTCTGGAAATGGCGCCACATGCAAGGTGTTGGGCCTGGTTCGAGTCACTTGGGAAGCAAATAAAAGAAGTTTTATTTTTGCTTCCGTAAGCTCGAGGTGGACGGCACAAGCCTTCTAGAAAGGAGGAGTTTTATTCTCTTTAATATTCGATTAATAAGGTGATAAATAAGGGATTTAATTTGGATTATTTTTGAAGAGATAATAAAGGATTATTCTCTAATTATTTTAAATTAAGAGATAAAGCTATCAAATAAAGAAGAGTGGTGGCCAAGTAAGGGATTCTGAGGAGTAGTTTCGGCTATAAAAGGAAGGAAATAGGGCTACTCATCAATTTTTCTTCCTCCTCTCTCTGCCGAATTTTTGAGTGCTCTCCTCTCTTCTCTTCTCTTTTTCTTTTGTCAAGCCGAATCTATAGTCCACCATTGCCAAAATTCTCAAGTTTCTTTTCCTTATTTTCGTGGAAACCAAATACCCCAAGAGAACCTCTAGTCGACTTCTCCATTAAATCCCAAAAGCCAAACTTTATCATCTAGTCATCAAGGCCGATTCTTTAAGGGCTTTTAACAAAGGTGCTACCGATTTCTTAAAAAGGGTAAGATCCAAAGTTTGGTTTCAATTCTTTTATATTTTAAACCTATCTAAAATTTAGGGACTAATCTCTATTATGGATTTTGGCCGAGTTATGGAAGGGTGTTTTTGGATTTAAGAAATTGTCAACTACAAGAAGGTATCCTTCGAACTTCTAAGATCTAAGGTAAGTTATGAATACCATTCGCCATAAGCTATATTATTATGATTTAATGTTAGATTGGATCTAACATGGGTACATAGGGATTTCGACAAACAATAAAGAACCAAGGATCCAATTTGGGATTTAAGATTTGGAAGGTAAGAACAAAGGTAAATTCGACCAAGGCCTATTTTAGTAGTAGATCTATTATTATGTGTTTTAAGCCGAAAACTAACCAATTCAAGGGATTTAGTGACTAGCCGATTTCAAAGGGGAAAAATACGAGTTTCGGGATTTGATTAAATCATCAAATTGACACCAAGGAACTTGAGATCTAAGGCGATGAGATCGATTTCGGGATTTCAGTGAAGTGGTTAAGCAAATCAGTGTGTGTACCCACACTACTTCTTAATATGTTTCATGGCCTGCTTTATTAAAATATGTGATATTAAGAATATGAAAGTGGCTAGGGTACCATGTTATGGTACTAAGTACTGTGCACGTTTCCTACTTCTACAAAGAATATGAAAAAGGTCATTAGTAACATGAGAATATGATAAGAATGTGAACTCGCATATTTATGCATATCATTATTATATGGGGCATATGGGTTTGTTTGAAAGGGGAAGTGAATGTGGTGACTTAAGACCACGAACACGGTGACCTAAGACCGTGATATCTCGAAAGTGGTGACCTAAGACCACGAAGAATCTGAAAGTGGTGACCTAAGACCATAGTAAACCGAACGTGGTGACCTAAGACCACGAATGCGGTGACCTAAGACCGCAATTTGGAGTGTAGCGGAAGGAGGGTCGACTTAGTAGTCCCCACGGCGTGCGTGCAGTTGGTACGGGGAGTGTAGCGGATGGACAATTAGGTTTGGGTTTGGGAATGCATCATAATTTGTATGCTATGATATGAATGCGTAACATTTGTATGCCCGATTCTATTTTGATTTAGTGTTTGTGTACACATTGAGTCTGCTTTGACTCACCCTGCTGTGGGACCATGTTTCGTGTGATGATGAAAGTGATGGACCGGGACGGCAGAACTTGTGGTGGCCATGCTCGACATGAAGTTTTTATTTTATGAACTTCTATTTTTATTTAAGTACTTGAATAACTTGGAAATTATTTGATGTAATAAGGCCATAAGGCCATAGTTGAATTGTTTTCCATTTATTTCTATTTATTATGATTATGAGTTTTACCTATTAAGTTTAAGTAAACTTTTAATATAAAGAATTGAATTGTTTTCAACACAAGCCCAACCCAAACAATGTTTTTTTTCAAAATCGCACAAGTTTTCTCTAGGTAACGAAAGAATTTTGAAACCGATTTACTTGAGGAACATACCAAACTGGGCAAATCTCGTGGGCCGGGTTTGGGGTGTTTCGATTTGTATCGAGCCCTGCTTTAAAACTCTCGGCTTTGGGGCCAAGGCCCAAAACATTTTCAAAGCGAGCCCAAATGAGTTTTTTTTTTTGAAAATATTTTATGAAACAAGCATGTTTTTCGGCATGGCACCTAAAGTCTCCGACCATGATCCACTGTAAGTATCCCTAACTATTTGTGTGATTATGTGTAATGAATATTAGAAGGGTAGAAAAGGAATGGAACATAGAATAGCATGATAGGAACTTGAACCCTAGGACTAGTCTACTCAAACACAAACACATAAGACTTAAGAAACGTTAAACAAACCCATGGCTAAGTCACTAAGTTAGGGTGTGGTAACCCCATGCGCATGTCTCAGGATTGATCGGGAAGAGCCCGGTATTTAAGCAAATCCTAGTGACTCACCTCCTCTTCGCAGAATCCTACCGTGCGTAGCTTCTGTTCACCCTAACCTGCAGGGCTCGTGAGGTGTGGCAAACCTGCATGCGCATGTCTAGGAATGGTTTCGGTGGGAGCTTGGTATTTAAGCATCCGCGTGACTCACCTCCTCTCCACTCGAATCGCCTCTGGTGCGTAGCTTTGTTCACCCCCGACCAAGAGGACTCTGGTCATAGGCTAAACACAATAACTAAAACCCGAAAGGGAATTAGCCGTGTCTTTATAAAAACAACAAAACCCTAGTTTTAGAATTCTTAAAACTTTCTTCTAAATTCATGAAAACCATCTTTACAAAATTTTCCGAAAGATTTTCGATTTATACAAAAATGCCCCTAGTGGTAAAATTACCAAAATACCCTTGGTTTATAAAATGACCAACTACCCAACAGTTTTGCCAAAATTTCATTATTTTATCAATGTTCAAAAACCCTAATTTGCAAATTATCAAAATACCTTGAATTTTGGAAATTTCAAAATTGCCCCTAACTTATAAAATTACCAAAATGACCCTGATTTCCAAAATTTTTGCAACATCACCGTTTTGAAAAGTACAATTCTCAAAAAGAACCCTCAAAGTTTTGTAACCTTTGAAATATCCCTGATTTATAAGATTTTACAAATTTACCCCGCTTGGAAAAAAAAATCACCAAAATACCCCCGAGGTCCAAAATCACCGAAATACCCCTGAATTTCAAAATTTTTCAAAATGCCCTGTAAATTTAAAAATACCAAAATACTTTGTGACAAAATCACCAAGGAACTTTTCCTTTTGAAAAATTACGAAAATATCAGAGGATGTAATTATGAAAATACCTGGGTAGTGGAAGAAAAAATAATAACAATGAAAACTACAACCTTTCTCCGAATGAACGAGAGTTCATGATTGTTTGATGGATGTATGGATGAATGAATGGAAAGACTGTGTGCATACTGAAAGAACCACTCCTAAAACTCTTTTCATAAAATTTCTTCGCGGGTAATCAAGTGAAACAAAGACTAATTCATAAAACTTAATCGATCACGACATTAGAAATGAGCTCTAGAGGACGTGGTCGTTGTGGACGCAGGTAGAGGAAGGATGACGGTGTCGAACCCGTTAGATCAGTCAAGGGTCCGACAATGAGATACCACCGCCACCACCACCCCCGCCTATTGGTGTTGAGCAAGAAGCTCGACGACGGATGATGCTGCGGTCGCAGTCGTGTGCTACGAGTTTTGGAGTTGGTGGTGGTGCGGGAGGAAATTCGTGAACTCGTAAGTTCAGGCTCGAGCGGCTCCGAGCTAATGGAGCCGAAATGTTTCGTGGAGTATCGGGTGTGGCACCGGGCCACCGAAATCTTGTTTGAAGCAACAGAGCGCATCATGGATGAGCTTGACTTAACCCCGAGGAGAAGTTAAAATGAATGGTGGCACCGTTACGCCGATGAAGCATATCGATGGTGGTGGTTGACGTTCGGGATGGTGCCACACCGGTGAGGATCCGACCGGGAATATGTTAAGGAAGCATTTCGTAAGAAGTATGTGGGAAACCGTATACCGATGAGCAAAGGAAGGCATTTCGGGCTGGTTCAAGGGAATAAGTCGTGGCGGAGTATGAGGTGAATTCTCGAGGTTGAGCCGATATGCTCGAGGAGTAGTGGCAATCGAGCATGAGCGCCGTGTCCGCTTTGAGGACGGGCTAAGGGATGATCCGAGATCGTTGATAGCACCGCATCGTGAGCGGGAGTTTTCTCGCTTTGGTAGAAAAGGCTAAGGTGGCCGAGGAATCAAGGATTCTACAAAGCAAAGGCTATGGATAGGAATAGGCCCAAAAGAGGTTTTGGAACGTGCGGAAAGGTTCATAAGAGGCCTAGAGTTGATGGGCCGCGAGGTCGTAAAGTTGGTTCGGAAGGGCTGTATCGACCTTGTGATGTGTGTGGAAAGAAGCACTTAGGAGAGGCTTTGGAAGAAAACAGGAGGATGTTTTAGATGTGGGTCCAAGGACCATGTGATCAAGGATTGTCCTAAGCAATCGGATGAAAGCCGACCAACACTCAGAATGTTGGTCGACCGTAGAGGAGGACCATGGCCTCAACGAGGTCGTGGTTCGAGTAACAGAGGTAATGGTCTTTGGCAGAGGCCGTGGAACACAAGGTAGAGGTCTTTCGCTAATGCCGAGGCAAGGCAACCAGGTTTGGTTTATGCGGTTCACGGAGAGGAAGATGGAGACGCACGGACGTTATAACCGATGACGTTCTTTAATTTTGACAAGCCCTATTTTCTCTAATTGATGTGGGCTCGACCCATTCCTATGTTGCATATAGTGTAGTGGAAACACTAGGCCTAGACTCGAACCTTCCGATAGGCGGATGATCGTAGTAAGCCCACTAGGCCTAATCTGTAGTGGTGGATAAGATCTTTCGGAATGTACCCTCAGAGATTGTGGAGTGAACTTTGGGTGACTTAATGGAACTACCTTTCGGGAGTTTGAACTTATACTTGGAATGGATGGCTAGTAGAGCACCGAGCCGTGTTGGATTGTGCGGCTAAACGAATGGAACTAAGGACCCCGGAGGATGAAGTAGTAGTAATGATCGGAGAGAGAAGAAACTACCGCCCAACGTAGTTTCGGCGTTGAAGGTCGAGAAAATGGTTAAGAAATGGTGCAAGGCGTTCTTAGCCTTCGTAAGTGCGTTAGGTGGAACGGAAGAAGGTGTCGGTGGAGTTAGAACGGTGAAAGACTTTGAAGATGTATTTCCGGAGGAATTACTGTGAATACCCCAGATAGGGAGGTGGAGTTTGGAATAGACTTACTACACGGGAACAAGCTCTGTGTCAATCGCTCCATACCGAATGGCGCCTAAAGGAGTTAGTTGAGCTCAAGGCTCAAATCCAAGAGTTGTTGGATCGTGGTTCATACGACCCAGTGTGTTTCCATGGGGAGCACGGTTGCTTTGTAAAGAAGAAGGACGGAACTATGCGTATGTGCATAGATTACCGTCGATTGAATAAGTCGACCATCAAGAACAAGTATCCTTTGCCAAGGATCGATGACTTGTTCGATCACGGTGAAGGGGGCCGCAGATTCTCAAAGATATACTTAAGGCCTGGATATCACCCGATTGAAGGTGAAGGAGGCAGATATCCATAAGACCGCTTTTAGGACAAGATACGACCATTTTGAGTTTGTGGTGATGCCGTTTGGATTGACAAACACTCCGGCAAGGCGTTCATGGATATGATGAACCGAGTTTTTCAACCCTACTTGGATAGGTTCATCGTTGTGTTCATCGACGATATTTTGGTGTATTCTAAGTCTAAAGAGGAGCATGATGAACATCTCTGAGTGGTGCTACAAGTGTTAAGGGAGAAGAAGCTCTATGCCAAATTCAGCAAGTGTGGATTTTGGCTTAAGGAGGTGGCATTCTTAGGGCATGTGGTATCCGCAGAAGGAATAAGAGTGGATCCTAGGAAGATCAAGCGTTGTTGGATTGGAAACCACCTAGGTCCGTGGTCGAGATTCAAGTTTCTTAGGTTTGGCAAAGCTATTACGTAAGGTTCGTAGAAGGATTCTTGTTAATAGCGGCGCCTTTGACAAAGTTACTAAGGAAGGAAGTACCCTTTGAATGGTCCGATAAGCAAATGAAGAGCTTTGATAACCTTAAGAAGGTGTTGACGGAGGCTCGGTGTTAATTCAAATGAGGTCGGGAAGGATTTTGTGGTGTACTTGTGACGCTTTCACATACGGGATTAGGATGTGTGCTAATGCAAGAAGGAAAAGTAGTCGCTTATGCGCCTCAAGCAACTAAGGCCTCATGAGGTTAACTACCCAACTCATGACTTGGAACTGGCAGCAGTGGTTTTCGCCCTTAAAGTTTGGAGGCACTACCTCTATGGAGAAAGGTCAGTGGTCTACACAGACCACAAGAGCCTTAAGTATATGTTGACTCAGAAGAAGTTGAACTTGAGGCAACAAAGGTGGGTAGAGTTGTTGAAGGACTACGACTGTTCGATAGAATATCATCCGCGCGCAAGGCGAATGTGGTAGCCGATGCCCTAAGTCGAAAGGTTGTGTCGGATCTAAGGGCTATGTTCGCTCACTTAAGTTTGTACGATGATGGAAGCTTTGTTGGCAGAGTTGCAAGTCAAGCCCACATGGTCAAGGAGGTGAAAGAGGGACGCTTGGTTGATAAGGATCTAAGTGCTAAGTTACGCAAGTGCGAGCGGGAATTAAAGGATTATGGCGTTAATGATGAAGGAGTATTGTGTTACAAAGGAAAAGTCTCAGATACCAAGGACAAGGAGTTAAGACAAAGGATTCTTTGGGAGGCGATAGTAGCCCTTATGCTATGCATCCCGGAGGCATTGTTCGCATGCAGATCTAAGGGAACAATTTTGGTGGTCCGATCTTAAGCAAGAAGTGACCGAATTTGTGGGGAAATGTTTGACGTGTCAGCAAGTTAAGGTTGAACACCAAGTTCCATCAGGATTGCTTCAACCAATCGAGATTCCGCAATGGAAGTGGGAGAGAATTTCCATGGATTTCGTTAGTGGGCTTCCCCTTACGCCAACTAAGAAGGACTCGGTATGGGTGATAGTGGACCGCTTGACTAAGTCCGCGCACTTCATCCCGGTAAGAGTTGACTATTCTCTCGAAAGTCGCTAAGTTATATGTGGCAGAAATTGTGAGGTTACATGGTGTACCGGTATTGATCATTGCCGACAGAGACCCAAGGTTTACGTCTCGGTTCTGGAGGGCACTTCATCAAGCTTTAGGCACTAAGTTGGACTTCACTACGGCTTTTCATCCACAATCGACGGGCGAACCAACGAAGTTATACAAGTGTTGGAGGATATGTTGAGAGGTCGTGTGTGATGGATTTTCGAGGAAGTTGGGAAGACTATTTGCCTTTAGCTGAGTTCGCCTACAACAGCGGCTATTTATCAGGCTAGCATTCGGATGGCACCATATGAAGCATTGTATGGTCGGAAGTGTAGAACTCTTACTTGTTGGACCGAGTTAGAGAACGTCGAGTTTTGGGTCCAGAGTTAGTGGTCAAAATCAAGAGAAGGTTGAGATGATTCGAGCACGGTTAAAGGAAGCCTCTAATAGGCGTGGTTGCACGCAGACCTTAAGCGGAAGGAAATAGAGTTTGAAGTGGGAGACCAAGTGTTTCGAAAGTCTCGCCTTGGAAAAAGGTAATGAGGTTCGGTCGCAAGGGGAAGTTAAGCCTAAGGTTTATAGGGCCCTATCGAGTACTGAAGCGAGTTGGAGCAGTGGCATACCAATTGGAGTTGCTACCAGAGTTGCGGCAGATGCACGACGTATTCCATGTATCCATGCTACGTCGTTACCGATCGGATCCATCTCATGTGGTACCTATCGAAGAAGTAGAGCTAAGGCCAGACTTATCCTACGAGGAAGAGCCGATTCGGATATTGGAACGTGATGTGAAAGTGCTACGGAGGAAGTCAGTTCCTCTAGTCAAGGTGTTATGGTGCAATCATGGATCGGAAGAAGCTTCATGGGAACCAGAAGAGGCAATGCGACAACAATACCCTAAATTATTTTAGTTAGAAAATTTCGAGGACGAAATTATTTTAAGAGGGGTAGAACTGTAACATCCTGGAAAGGGCCTATGCATTTTCGGTTTAATTGTACGAAGTAACATGTTTTATGTACTAAGAATAAATTTTGAACATTTTGGAAACCTGAAAATGGATGGAAATGATTTGGAAATGATTCAAAATAGGAAAGTGCACATTTCTGGAAACTTGGAAATGTAAGAAAATGTCAAGTTTACAGAGTCGAACGAAAATTTTTGGAAACTTAGAAATGACTTAGAAATGTCGATTTTTAAAGTTTAAAAGAGGAAATTAAGGCAAGGTGGCCTTAAAAGAAGAAGTTTGTGAAATTTGACACACAACAAAGCTTGGAAAAGTGGCCTGAAGATGCCACTTAGGGCCTCTGGAAATGGCGCCACATGCAAGGTGTTGGGCACTGGTTCGAGTCACTTGGGAAGCAAATAAAAGAAGTTTTATTTTTGCTTCCAGAAGTTTCCGAGGTGGACGGCACAAGCCTTCTAGAAAGGAGGAGTTTTATTCTCTTTAATATTCAATTAATAAGGTGATAAATAAGGGATTTAATTTGGATTATTTTTGAAGAGATAATAAAGGATTATTCTCTAATTATTTTAAATTAAGAGATAAAGCTATCAAATAAAGAAGAGTGGTGGCCAAGTAAGGGATTCCGAGGAGTAGTTTTCGCTATAAAAGGAAGGAAATAGGGCTACTCATCAATTTTTCTTCCTCCTCCTCCTCTCTCGCCGAATTCTCGAGTGCTCTCCTCTCTTCTCTTCTCTTTTCTTTTGTCAAGTCGAATCTATAGTCCACCATTGCCAAAATTCTCAAGTTTCTTTTCCTTATTTTCGTGGAAACCAAATACCCCAAGAGAACCTCTAGTCGACTTCTCCATTAAATCCCAAAAGCCGAAACTTTATCATCTAGTCATCAAGGCCGATTCTTTAAGGGGCTTTTAACAAGGGTGCTACCGATTTCTTAAAAAGGGTAAGATCCAAAGTTTGGTTTCAATTCTTTTATATTTTAAACCTATCTAAAATTTAGGGACTAATCTCTATTATGGATTTTGGCCGAGTTATGGAAGGGTGTTTTTGGATTTAAGAAATTGTCAACTACAAGAAGGTATCCTTGAACTTCTAAGATCTAAGGTAAGTTATGAATACCATTCGCCATAAGCTATATTATTATGATTTAATGTTAGATTGGATCTAACATGGGTACATAGGGATTTCACAAACAATAAAGAAGCAAGGATCCAATTTGGGATTTAAGATTTGGAAGGTAAGAACAAAGGTAAATTCGGCCAAGGCATATTTTAGTAGTAGATCTATTATTATGTGTTTTAAGCCGAAAACTAACCAATTCAAGGGATTTAGTGACTAGCCGATTTCAAAGGGGAAAATACGAGTTTACGGGATTTGATTAAATCATCAAATCGACACCAAGGAACTTGAGATCTAAGGCGATAGATCGATTTTGGGATTTCAGTGAAGTGGTTAAGCAAATCGTGTGTACCCCACACTACTTCTTAATATGTTTCATGGCCTGCTTTATTAAAATATGTGATATTAAGAATATGAAAGTGGCTAGGTACCATGTTATGGTACTAAGTACTCGTGCACGTTTCCTACTTCTACAAAGAATATGAAAAAGGTCATTAGTAACATGAGAATATGATAAGAATGTGAACTCGCATATTTATGCATATCATTATTATATGGGGCATATGGGTTTGTTTGAAAGGGGAAGTGAATGTGGTGACTTAAGACCACGAACACGGTGACCTAAGACCGTGATATCTAAAAGTGGTGACCTAAGACCACGATGAATCTGAAAGTGGTGACCTAAGACCACACTAAAACCGAACGTGGTGACCTAAGACCACGAATGCGGTGACCTAAGACCGCAATTTGGAGTGTAGCGGAAGGAGGGTCGACTTAGTAGTCCCCACGGTGTGTGCAAAGTTGGTACGGGGAGTGTAGCGGATGGACAATTAGGTTTGGGTTTGGGAATGCATCATAATTTGTATGCTATGATATGAATGCGTAACATTTGTATGCCCTGATTCTATTTTGATTTAGTGTTTGTGTACACATTGAGTCTGCTTTGACTCACCCTGCTGTGGGACCATGTTTGAGGTGATGAATAAAGTGATGGACCGGGACGCAGAACTTGTGGTGGCCATGCTCAACATGAAGTTTTTATTTTATGAACTACTATTTTTATTTAAGTACTTGAATAACTTGGAAATTATTTGATGTAATAAGGCCATAAGGCCATAGTTGAATTGTTTTCCATTTATTTCTATTTATTATGATTATGAGTTTTACCTATTAAAGTTTAAGTAAACTTTTTAATATAAAGAATTGAATTCGTTTTCAACACAAGCCCAACCCAAACAATGTTTTTTTTTTCAAAATCGCACAAGTTTTCTCTAGGTAACGAAAGAATTTTGAAACCGGTTTACTTTAGGAACATACCAAATCTGGGCAAATATCGTGGGCCGGGTTTGGGGTGTTTCAGGCTCGATGGAGGGGTTCTGGATTGCGGCTGAAAACAAAAGGGGGCTAGGTTTTATTTCAAAGAGAAATCGGCTGAGTTTTAATTCTGTTTTAAGGGTTTAACATTCATTAAGAGAGCGACGTCATTTAAAGCTCATTTCAATAGCTTTAAAACGACGTCATTTAAGGCCGTTCTGACCCGACCCGATCCAAAGCTTCTTAGGATCCACGTGTTTACGTGTTAAAGGGGAATTTGCGTGTTTGGTCCCTTTTATTTCCGTACTGTTTTTGATTAGATCCGTTATGCTTTGGCTTTATTGTTTAATCGATCTCAATAACTTATGCTTTATTTTAATCTAGTCCTATACATGTACTGCGTTTGGATATTAGAATATTTGTCGGTTTGATCCCTTATTTTTCATGCGAAAATTCAATATGATCCTTAATTTTGTTTATATCATTTTGTTTATTTACATAATAGCCTTCTAATTTTCTTTTCTTTTCTTTTCTTATTTCGATTAAGTGTTAATTTTTATTTATAATTCTTATATTCTTAGTCTTAAATTTATTCATTATTCGAGTTATTTTAATTAAATTATTTTAAAATTGATTCTACATTGCTTTAATCTATTTTGTTTATATGTATTGTATAAATGTTTAATTTCAAAATCATATTATGTATTCTTTTGATGATTTGTATAATATTTAATCTAAAAAAAAACAATTATATGCTATTATTTTATACATACATGTACATATAATAATAAGATCATATTTTATTGTATATTTTAATTTATTTCATACATTTTATATCTTATTACTTATATACGTTTGCATATATATATTTAAACGTGTAAGTTCTTTTAAAATACATATCTAATGAATTCATTCATAAATTATTTTATTTTAAATAATTCCGTAAAGTGCTAATTTCAAAATCAATTTACTTTATTTACTTTAAATATATTTGTTAGCATTCAAAGTTTTATTTTATGTTAATTTGCCATTGTCAATTTTGTAGAATTATTATATTTTATAGCCTATTGTTAATATGATGTTTAATTTGTGTGTATTTCATGATTAATGTTTGTGCATCTTGTCATTGTATTATGCCTCAAATTCCAATATATTCAAGCCTTTATTAAATGTTTCATTTCATTAAAAATTATATATTTTAAGATTACGTATTTGAAAATTTTCAAGATAAGGCAATATTTGTATGTTTGGAAGTTCGGAAAATTACGCCTAACGTCATCAAGCGTCAATTTTTTGTTCAACCAAATAATCAAATACCCTTTTTAATTACATGTTTTGAAGATCAAAGATGATCTCGGTGTCGGAGTATAAACGTGTTATATCCTAACGTATTGGATGTGATACTTTTATTACTTTGAAACGAGTTAATCTTGAGATTCAATTCAAAATTAATTAACCTTCCTTAAAAAGAATTATATCTTAAGCATTTTCAAGTTTTCAACCCAAGGACATTAATTAATCGATTTGGTACCCGTTTTGGGGCGTACGGGGTTGCTAACCCTTCCTCGTGCGTAATCGACTCCCGAACCCTTTTTATCATTTAATTTCGCAGACCAATAAAATTTTTACAAGGTGATCCAATCACACCTAAACAAAAAAAGGTTGGTGGTGACTCCACATCATATTTTTTAAGTTGACCCCATTTTTTCAAACTTAAAATAAAAAATGGTTTCGCCAAAGGTTATTTCAGTCATATTGTTCCCACGTCCCAAGCCTATTTAAAAGGCCTTTGGAACCCTGTTTAGAAAGATTAGATTTAGAGAATCAGATTTACATTAAATATCTCCTGTGTGAGATTTGTTAAAGAGACTTTGGGGAGAGTTTTTGAGAGAGCTTTTGTAATTGAGATATTTGAGTTTCTTTTGAGATTTGCTCTTTGTATTCGGGTTAGATACTCTCCATTGTTGTACTCTTTGTTTACTACTTAGTGAAAAGCCGAAGCCTCCTTTGCCCATGGTTTTTTATCCCTCAGTGAGGGTTTTTCACGTAAAATATCTATGTTCGTTCTTCTTCACTTTTACTATCTCGTTGTTTATATGGGTCGGTCCCTAAAAAACTAGTATCAGAGCTACGGTTCAGCTTCCGCAAATCGACTCACTCAGGATGATGATAATGAGATTCGATATTGAGAAGTTTGATGGGATCACAAACTTCAGTGTTTGTGGCAGGTTTGGATGACATCACTTCTAGTTTAGAATGACCTAAAGAAGGTCGTTACCAGTAAAAAGTACAAAGGTATGGAAAAATTGAAATGGGAGAAACACAATGAAAAAGCTCTATCTACAAGTTAGTTATGCTTCACGAATAGTGTATTGCAGGAAGTACATAAAAAAATGTGGTTACTTTATGAAAGAAATTAGAAACCCTTTATATGAAAAAATCGTTGGCCAATCATTTGGTATTGAAGCAACGCTTGTACACATTTTGTATGGATGAAAGAACGTCAATTAGGGCTCACATTAATGAGTTTATTACACTTCTAAATGACCTGAAGAACGTCGAGGTTAATGGAACGACAGAAATGTGCAAGTGTACATAATCGTATAAAGTAATAAAGTGACAAGTAAATGTCGAGTTATCGTACCCACAAGGACTGTGAAAGAAAATATTTATGAAATGCAACATTAAACAATTTGGTGAAGGAAAAATATGTTGATTTAAAGAAATGTTTATAAAAAATAAAGAAAAAAATAATTTAACTAAGTAAATAAAAAGTAAAATAATCCAATGCACGATTTCTAAAATATGGGTTTAGATCATGATGACATCAATGTGTTAGATCATTTACTTTATGTAACACCCCTTACCCGAGACCGTCGCCAGAGTCGAGCACGAGGCATTACCAGATTTAACTTACTAGTTTGGGGCATAAAAATTTGCTTTTAAAATCATTTCGTTCACATACATCCAATATGTTCCTAAAAAGGGCCGTCGAGGCCCTAAAACATGCAATTGAAACGGTTCGGGACCAAACCGGAAACATTAAAAATTTTCTGATTTCTTAAACAAATCAAAACAATTTATTTCCCTATTCATAATGAAATTGTCTATTTGCATCATAGTTACTAAATTGACTATAACTTGAGTTACGAAACTCAAAATTTAGCTCCGTAAATTTTCCTTGAAACTAGACTCATATATATTCTTACTACAATTTTTCCAGAATTTTTGGTGCGGTCAATTAGTACAGTTTATTAGTTAAAGTCTCCCCTGTTACACTATCCGACAGTTCCGACCCCTCTGCACTAAAAATTAATTATCTCATACTTTACAATTCTTTTGCCTACACCGTTTCTTTCATGTAAAAATAGTCTCAATAATATTTAATTATATACCCCATTCACACCCTAATTCCATTTCTACTATCCTTAGTGATTTTTTAAAATCACGTCACTGTTGCTGTCCAAAAACTGTTCCTTTGCAAATTTTACTCTTTCATAGTTTCTTTGTAATAACTATCATTTAGGCATACATAACACCCAAAACATGTTCTTATTTAGCCATTTTAATGGCTAATCATTATCAAGTATTTACAAGCTATTCTTTAGCCATTTCATAAGGACATACACACAAAATGGCTAAGTCACTATACATGCCATAACTTAAAACGTTCCGAGTCACAAAATACCGAGATAATCCTTTGATAGTGTTAAACGATCTCCGACGTCCTTGTGATCCCCGAGTTGGCTTGCGATACTATAAAAAGAGAGAAAGGAATGGGAGTAAGCATAAAGCTTAGTAAGTTTGCATGTAAATGAATAACAACATTCTTAATGAATTATCTTATTCTTTTCTTATCAAGATCATTTAAACCTTTAACTCAATATGCTTAAGTTTTGAATTCTTATCTGTACCTTTTTAGCATGAACTTGTCTTACCTTTCCTTTGGTATACTCTTTGAATTTTTCGTTGAACCACTTGGAATACTAAGGATACACGGGTACCTTTCCTTTTGAAACTTACCATTGCCATGTCTTGACATGGTCTTACGTGGTATCCTTGCCTTATGAACTCACCAATGCCATGCCTTGGCATGGTCTTACATGGGATCTTTGCCTTATAGTAACTTATCAATTCCATGTCTTGACATGGTCTTACATGATTTCCTTAAACCCTAATGTCATGTCATTTGTATCCTACACATTCTTAAGGTTCAACCGGGACTTTCTGAGATTGCTTCTCTGTCAATTCATGCTTGAGTCTTTAAATGATAAATTTACAGAATAAATATGTAAATTCTGGAATTTAATAGTATTAAATGTAAAATAATAGAATATTGCATTTATTTACCGCAAACTTACCTTGGAACAAAATACGATCAACTATATTGATTTAGTCCACTAACTTTTTCTTTCCCTGGTCTAACTCCGGATTTCGTTCCTCTTGATCTATAATAGCAAATTTAGCTTATTTAATACTCACATTTATTAAAACAGTCCTTGACTCTAACTTTGGCAAAAATTACGATTTTTGGCCCTAAACTTTTACATATTTACACATTTGCCCCAAAGCTCAGAAATTAAACTTTATCCCTTATTCTTAAGTTTTATGACATGCTTATCATTTTTCCCTTCTATGAAAACATGAAATTCTCACTTTAACATGTACTTATGAACATTAGGTATTTTTACCTATTAAGTCGTTTTACCCGTTTTCACTTAAAATCGCTTAGCAAAAGTTGTTTAACATAATTTCAGACTTCATATTCTATCATAAAACA
The DNA here is from genome assembly GCA_025698515.1 of Gossypium sturtianum. Lineage (NCBI taxonomy): Eukaryota > Viridiplantae > Streptophyta > Magnoliopsida > Malvales > Malvaceae > Gossypium > Gossypium sturtianum. The sequence continues at coordinate 36,872,223 of CM046943.1, read as the reverse complement.
TCAAAATAAACACATTTCACCTATGGGTATTTTTCCAAATATGAACCTAGGTTAAATTATTGCTAGATTAAGCTAAATCAAGTTACCAGGACTCCAAAAACGTAATGAACATTAAAAATGGGGCTTAGATGCACTTACTATGAGCTTGAGAAGTTGAAGAAACCCTAGCTATGGTGTCCCCTTGGAAATTTCGGCCAAATGAAGAAGATGGACAACATTTTGCCATCTTTGTTCCTTTTTAATTCCTTTTTAATTCCAAATGACTAAAATGCCCTTCATTAAAACTTAAGTTATTTTTATCTATGTATGTCCATTTTTTTCCATGGAAAATATAATGGTCTAATTACCATTTAAGGACTCCTACTTCAAACCCCCATTTCAATCAAGTACTCTATGAATTAGAACCCCTATTTAGCAACTTTTGCAAACAAGTCCTAATAGACAATTTAAGCATGAAATCAATAAAATTTCTTATTGATACTCTAACACATGTATTTGATCACTCGGTAAATCACAATAATTAATCGTAATAAACTTTTCTATCTCAGATTCGTGGTTTCACAACCACTGTTCCGTTTAGGCCCTATTTCAGGATGTTACATTTCTCCCCCCTTTAGGGATTTTCGTCCCCAAAAATCTTACCTGTGAAGAGATTTGGGTACTGTTTTCGCATAGTATCTTCGGGCTCCCATGTAGCCTCGTCTACCCCATGCCTATTCCATAATACTTTCACAAGTGCAATACTTTTGTTCCTTAATTGCTTAACCTCTCGAGCTAGAACTTTTACCGGTTCTTCACCGTAAGTCATATCTGGCTGAATCTCAACCTCTGTCTGCGAAATCACATGCGACGGATCTGAACGATAGCGACGTAGCATAGACACATGAAACACATCATGAATTTTCTCTAACTCAGTCGGCAAAGCTAACCGAAATGCCAATGGCCCAACTCTCTCAATCACCTCAAACGGTCCAATAAAACATGGACTTAGTTTGCCTTTCTTGCCAAATCTGAGAACTTTCTTCCACGGGGATACTTTCAAGAATACCCTATCACCAACTTGAAACTCAATTTCTTTTCTTTTCAAATCTGCATAGGATTTCTGTGTATCTGAAGCTGCTTTCAAGCAATCTATGATGACTTTTACTTTCTCTTCTGTTTCTTTGACTAGATCAACCCCGTAAATCTGATTTTCCTTAAGCTCTGTCCAATACAAAGGTATGTGTAACACCCCAAACCCGGCCCATGCGTTTCGACCGGATCTGACATGTCACATGAATAAAACGTATTTAAGAACTTGTAATTCGTACTAAAATAAGTATTATTTGGAAAACCAGTTTGAAAAAAATATTCGATAGAAATACTACTACTCTCGAGAGGTTTAATTGAAGAATCGATATTCAAATTTGTGATATTAAAACTGTGACTTTTGAAAATATTATTGATAATTTGAAAGAAATTCCAAGTTAAATTATTTGTACAGGTGTGTTTATGAAATCCATTTGTTAATCAACTTTGGAAACCGTTATTTATGATTTTAGAAAAATCCCCTTTTTAAACCATTTAAGTGGAATAATAAAAACATCCCAAACATAAAGCAAAATAAAAATAGTCCAGAGGCCTTATTACAACATTAAAAATCCAAAATAGTAAAAGTAACGAAATAAACAGAAAAGGAAATTTACTAAAGTTCGAAACACCATTTCTAAAGTATGGCCTCCACCGAGTCATCCATGGCCCAAGTCCACATTACTGAGCATTACCTGCAGAGGTTAAGGAAAAAGGGGTGAGTTACTAGAACTCAGTGTATAATCCCCTTACCGTCATCCACTGGGCCTGAATCCATTTAGCAATAACTTGGGCTTAAGCCCATTTACAAAATAATATTAATAAGACATGTATGCAACCCAGCCCAGCCATCCAACACACCCCCGTACCAGCCAATCACACCTGTGGGGATCAAGTCAACCCGCCCCGCCAATCACACCAATTCGCAGGCAAGTTTCCATTTATAATATTTTTATTGTGGACAAGCGACGGATATCATACGTAAACATTTTTAATAAACATTTTGTTGTGGCAATGCCACCAGGCTACACTTCTCTTCAACATTTTCCCAACCCATGCAATATATAACATGCAACATACATAATAAAGCATAATATCCACATATATGTACAATAATCATTAATCCAATAATTTAATAAGATGAATAGGCCCATTATAAAACCTTGTAATTTGGCCCACTAAGGCATTCTAGAAGATCAGCCCATAGGGGCATTTTGGTAATTTGGCCCATAAGGGCAGTTTCGTAATTCGGCCCATAGGGGCATTTTCGTAATTCAACAAATTTAATACCGATTTTTACAAATCTTTTAAAAATAATATACTTTAAGCAAATTTTCTCATTTTATGCCGACACGATTTTTAGCCGAATGATAATAACAATCTACTATTAAACATGTTACCGAATCATGGATCTATTTGAATTACGGTGTGAGATTGCACACCGATTACGTAAGTATCAAACTCTCTTGATCGCGTCGGCACCTATGACAACATAATACTCGATTAATCTAATGAACGAGATTTTTATTAATCTAAATCTAAACCAAGCGATCTATTGAAACGCTTACCCTCGATATCGTGAACGACCACGATTTGTCTATTCTCACCGGATGATGGTCCATAACCCGGTGGGAAATCTCGAATCGTCGATACCGCTCTACGCTTGAACTTAGGAGTAGGAATCGCAAATCCACTCCTTTTGTGTTCTCCAATCACTTTTCCTTTCAAATCGGTTCCACTTGCCTCCATTGGAAAAAGTCGTAATCAAAAACGATATTACGATGATATAAAACGATTGTCTAAGGAAAAAAAGGTTCGGCTTACCACTATTTCCGTATGATCAACAAGTGGATAGATCGAGCGATTTAGTCCCTAAAAAAATAAATGATTAGTCACAACCACTATTCCGTTTAGCAACTAACCGGTCAACGAAAAAGATTAAAATGAACCATGACGAATCCCTTACCTTAATGATGATGAATCCGATTTCTATCAATTGACTTATGGCTACGGATGAGACAAGATTATGAGATTCGGTTTTCCTCTATAACACTACACTAGAAGAAAAACATGATTTAAGAGAGTAGGAGAGATATATTTTGATAAAGAAACAAAGTGAAATATCGATTAATGATGGACACAAATATTTGGGTAGGAAGAAAAAGAAAATGAAGATGAAAAGAGGGGAATGAAGTCACTTACCAATTTGGGCAAGAAAGGAGTGTCCAACACAAAAGAAAAAGAAAAGAAGAAGAAGAGATTAGGTGCTAATAGGTTCGGCCAGTGAAGAGAAAAGAGAAAAAGAGATAGAAAAGAAGTGTTAGGGAGTTTCGGTTGACACATAAATGAAAATGATCAAAATGGTCAAGATGATCAATATGAGATGGGTGTTTCGGCAACAAGGGAAGAATAAGTATAGATGGATTGAGAGTTTCGACACAACAAGGGAACAAGATGAACAAAATGCAAAGAGGATTTTGGCCAAAACAAAGGAAGAGAGTTGGGAAGAGAAAACACCAATATGCTAAAAAGAAAGTAGGCCTTCCAAGCACTAATTTGCCAAATGACTAATGAAGAATTTGGCTACCAAAAACCCCCTCTCAAACCGTGTATCATCTTTACAAAAAGATGAACATTGACCAAATAAAATCTTTCCAGAACACCTTCCACACTATAAGCCAACATGTTCCCTTTTCTTTCCTTTTCTTTCATTTCATTCCTTGTTTTTCCCTTGTTTTCCTCCTTACCATATTCCCTTAGCCATCTTTCCATAAATAAAAAGTCTCCCTTACCAAAAATACTATCATGGCCGACACTTAGGGAAGGAACACAAAAATAAATCCCAAAATTTGCACTAGGTGGTATTCGAACTCCACCCCTCAAGCCCATACATGCAACGCCACACCACTCCTCTACTAGCTTCACTTGTGCTAGCAAAATGCACACTTATTTCCTTAAGCCTTGATGCCACTTACCTTCTCTCCTTAAAGTGCTTAAACACAAAAATTTTACTAAGGCCCAACTCAACCCCGAGCCTTCTTAGGACCTTAAAACATACACAATTTATAATTTAACTAGCCTAATGCAAGATATAATGCAACACAATAAAATTCTAAATTTTAGGATGTTACAGTATGCGACCTTTATGTCCATACGAAGCTTCATAAGGTGCCATCTTCAAACTCGATTGATAACTATTATTATAGGCAAACTCTATTAACGACAAATATTTCTCCCAACTACCTTGAAATTCCAATACACAACATCTAAGCATATCTTCAAGTACCTGAATAACTCTCTCTGACTGACAATCAGTCTGAGGATGGAAAGCTTTACTAAAACTCAACTTTTTACCTAAAGCTTCCTGCAATTTCTTCCAAAATCGTGAAGTAAATCTCGGATCTCTATCTGAGATAATCGATAACGATACTCCATGTAGTCTGATTATCTCTGAAATATACAACTTGGCCAACTTGTCAAGTGAATAATCCATATGATCTGGGATAAAATGAGCCAACTTCGTTAGCTTATCAATCACAACCCATACTGCATCTTTCTTTCTCAGTGTCAAAGGCAATCCTGTTACAAAATCCATAGTAACTCGGTCCCATTTTCACTCGGGAACTAATACAGGCTGCAATAAACCTGAAGGTACATGATGTTTGGCTTTTACCTGCTGACAGATCAAGCATCTAGAAACAAACTCTGAAATATCTCTTTTCATTCCTGCCCACCAATACATTTTCTTCAAATCATTATACATCTTTGTACTACCTGGGTGAATAGACAAAGAACTACTATGTGCTTCCTGTAAGACCTTCCGAATAAGCTCATCATTCTTTGGTACACATACCCTGTCTCTGAACATCAAACAACCGTCAGAACCGATCTGAAAATTAGACTCTACACTTGACTCGCACTGAACTCTTTTGGCTTGCAACTCACTGTCATCCTTCTTGTAACACCCCATACCCAAGTCCGAGGCTTAGACCGAATACAAGATATTACTATGCTTTAACTTGCTTAATCATGCACTTACGGGCTATAAAATTTTGTTTCGAATTAAAAACTTTTCTTTCTCAGTCTAATCATACATTTCATGAGCCTACGAGGCCTTATACGCGTATATAAAAACTTTCAGAACTTAATTGGAAACTTTTCTTTAAAGCAGAGGTCACACGCCCATGTGGTTTGGGACACGCCCGTGCACCCCTTCACACGCCCATGTCTTCCGACCGTGGTCGACACTGACTAATTACACACGGCCTTGACACGCCAGTAGACTTAGACCGTGTACTTTACCTTGATATACTGAATTATTACACACGGCCGGGGCACACGCCCATGTTCTAATCGTGTGTCATGTACGGCTTCAACACACGGCCGTGGGATTAACCCGTGGCCTATTCTGACTTATGAGACTAAGGTGCAGGTTACGCATGGCCTAGACACACGCCCGTGTGTCTAACCGTGTGGGCACCTAGAAGCTATCTACCAAGCCTTTTCTTACTCTCAATTGCATACATGCATATACTTCTTCAAAACATTCTTAAAACATCCATTAAAGCACATAAATTAACACGTTTGGTTCATGAAAATAAAGTTTTCCTTTCATACACTTGGGAAAATTGTTCCCACAACATTTACAACAACTTAAACCATTATAAGTGGCTATACACAACCATACTATGAATACTCTTTGGCCAACAACATTTGGCTACCACAATTAGACTTCATCAACTTTAAACGAATCCTTATACATGCCATGACTCTTAAGGACTTGATACCTCATACTGTGTGTCTGCTTGATAGTGTGAAAATATCTCCGGCGGTCTCCAACCCGAGCTAAGTAATAATACCTATAAGAGATGAGAAATGTAAAGGAGTAAGCAATAATGCTTAGTAAGTTCATCTGTATAATTTGACAAATATTGATATTCACTGAATATACATAACCCCAAGGCAATATGTTGAGTTTTTCTCATCAACTCATGGTTACTTACTCAACCATTCTTGAAACTTACTCATTCAATCTCTTACCACATTCTTACCATATCACAAGCCAATTCGCTCGTTTAATTAGCATACGTTCCTGCACGGGTCGTCACAATATCATATATAACAACACATCAAGCATTTTCAATAAGGGGCTCATGCTACTAATATCTTGGTGGTTTCGCACTTAGCCCACCATTGAATCTCATATAGGGAGGTATCGCTTATAGCTTACCGTTATTTACATTCATGGATAATAATCTACAAGTATATCTCTATTTCAAATGTTCATTCAAGAACATCCTCACATGTTTCCATTTTTACTTAACTTTCTACGATACTCGTTCTCATTCACACAGTGCATCAAATACACATACCCCACTAGGGGTTCATCATTTATTGAATTCATCTCAATTCAATTCTACACATACTTGTGCTACTCATGGTACAACCACATACATTCACATATACATTGAATCATTCGAATTGTTAAATAACTCTCTTGAGTCTCATGCACATAGTTCTTATTGTCACTCTAGCCCAATTAGGCTTTACATACACTAACATATCGATGCCATGTCCCTGACGTGGTCTTATACGAATTCTTACACCGAGGCCAAATCCCAATATGGTCTTACTCGAGCCTTTAACCATCGTCCTATCGTGCTATACACCTTTCCCATTACTCTAAATTCAATTCCATTGACATCTCATCAAGAGACATTTCATACATTCATATAGTAATATACATTCCATACAACATTGGAATACTAAATAAGCTCATACATAATTTCAACATTTACACATGAACTTACCTCGATGTCGAAAGAGCCGAAAAAGACTTTTTTCCCACATTTCTCTTTTCATCCGTTCTAGGTCTGAAACTCATTTTCTTTGATCTAGAACAATGAAATTTACTCATTTAATCACTTAATGATCGTATTACAACATAATCTCTACTTAGGCAAAAAAGACCATTTTTCCCCTAGGCTCGTAAATAAATTTTCATCACATTTTCTTGTTAAACAAGCCTAGCTAAACATTTAATCCTCTTACAACTATTCTCAATTCCATCAATTTCATGCCTTAGTGAACAAATTACAACTTTTGCATTTTAGTCCCAATTAGGTGTTTTCATGACAACACCTTTCACAAAAGTTGTTTCTCATCATCCTATCATTCATTTTCTTTCATAAAAACTCATCAAACAACATAAAATATCTCATGGCAAGTCCCTAGACTTTCAACCATATTGCAAACTAGTCCCCTCTTTAGAAAGCTTAAGCTTTAGGGGTCTCAAAAGTACAAAAATTAACATCTAAAGCCATCAAAATCACTTACTTGAGTGAAGAGAAGCTTGCTGAAATTTTCAATCTTTCAAAGCCCTCCCATGGCTGATATTTTCGGTTGAAAGAGAAGAAATAAAAAGATGATAGCTTTTTGGCTTATTTCATCTTATTTTATTTCTTTTTAAACACCTAACATGACCACATTTAATGTTCTTGTCCCCTTAGCTTACTATGGCCGACCAACTCACTTAGACAAGGCCAAATTTCTAATTTGGGACCTCCAATTACTAAGCCATAGCTATTTGGTACCTTTAGCATATAGAATGGAAGTTTTGCACTCTATGCGATTTAGTTATTTTTCACAATTTAGCTAGAAATCGCTAAAGTTAAGGCACCAAAATTTTCATGCATCCTCATAAACATGTTATAACTCATAACATAACATGAAAATAATTTTCTCTAACCTCGAATTAGTGATTCCGAGATCGCTGTTCCGACTAGCCCCTAAATCGTGCTGTTACAATTCTCCCCCTTTGGGATTTTCGTCCCGAAAATCTTATCAGGAGGGTTAGCTACCAACATTCTTAAAATGTTTCCATCTAATCTTCAAAATCGCAAATCCACTTATCCTCAAATTCCTCTTGCCGATAATTCTTAAGCTGTGATACATAAGATCGAAATGTAACTTGAGACCTAGGTTATTCTTCCTCTGGGGCTTATACTATATCCAGAAATCCACTAATTTGGAACTCCGTACATGCCCAAATGATCGTTCGGATCTTCACTGGTTGATTCACTACAATTCGAATGACTTCCCCTTCTTAGGGAATCTTGTCAAACTGAATTTGAAATCTATAAGGTTTTACCTCACTTTCTAATTAAAGCATTCACCGACTGTAATAGTCTTGACTTATACGCTTTGAAAACTCAGCTTTTAGTGGTCAACTATTTCTGACCATAATCTCAACCATATCGTGAAATGCACTCTATAGTCAAAACATTTATGCACATAACTGTACTTTCTTTTTCTTGCATTAGTAGATATGCTACCACTGAATCCCATACCAAAACTTCTGTATAAGTTTTGGATTTATCATCATTCAAATCCTATCTCGAGGAATCATCGACAACAGAAAACTTATACAACTTGTATTTTATCATCTCAATAAACTCATTCAGAGCTTATTTAAAATACCACTTACTATCTCATTTCTGAACCCTTTTGTTCTGAAAAGAAAGCTCGCTCTTGTCATTAACTTTGCTGAAACTGGGATATTATCAACTAAGATCAATAGAGTAACTAGTTCGCATTGCTTAACATGGATCTTTCGTAACATCTAACTTACAACAAGGACACAGAAGTGATCGTCTCGGGATCACTAACCTGTCAACTCTTTCTCTCGATTCAGACTGATTTTAGTACTAGAACTTTCAAATAAGTAGTTCTTTTTATAGCTTTCGACTCAACTATCACGGTTTGAACATTCAGATGAGCATACCCTTGTATCATGCTCCCTACTCACGTACACACAATTTTATTCTCTTTATTGATTCATGCGTGAATATACACAAAACTTGAATCATATCTCAATACATTAATCTACTCTTTTCTCCACACAAAGAACATATTTCTAGCACACTCTCATCTGAGTTTCTCCTGCTGTACTAATCTAAAACCTTTACTAACATCTTATCTCATGATAGCAGGGGCATTTAGGTCAAATTCATTAACTCTACTCGGCTTACTCGAAACTCATCATACAACATGAAACTTGTGATTTCACTTCTTATACTAGAATCATCACCCACTTCCTCCTCATAGTACCCGAATAGGGTTACAAAGAGATAAAGAAATGTCGATTTCGGTTAACTAAATCGAAAACCGTTTTGTCTGATTTTCACTATCAGCTAACATTCTCACATAGTTACAGTTTATGAAAAGAACAACCACAACCGCTCTGAAAGGCAACGAATAATAGTACACAATACACAAGGGGATTATTATAATCCATCTATGGCATCAACTAACCATGCACAATCTACAGGTTTCAAGCCAAGTTACTCAAACTTTCCATTTATTTAACACATATCGTGCCACACATCGCACCTGCTTCTTCATGATTCATTCACGAATATCTGTATTCACTCCTTCACATGACTTTAGTACTAGTCTCATTTCTATTTCTAACTCATCTACCTGTCCCTTCGATCACTAGGGATAATCAAAGATGTATATTCATCGTTATACATATAGGTACGACACCAATGTGACATCTCCAAGGTGGTCTTACATGGAGTCACCTCTAAATGCCAATGCCATTTCCCGGATAAGGTCTTATATAGGCTTCCACATCAAGTATCGATGCCATATTCTGAATATGGTCTTATACGAAATTATAACTTGGTGCCGAGGCCATGCCTCGAACATGGTCTTATACGGGACCTTATCTATTTCATATCTCAATGATAGCCTTTTCATTATAGTCTCCCAGGACTTCAACCTCATGTTCAAAAGCAATTATTCTATCTAGTAGAGTATCATGCATCAATGTGATACAAATCATTCTCAAAATGCTAACATAAATACTGTATTAATCACATACAAACTTACTCAATTTGTCTCTCATAACATTTCATCATAATTCAACAGTGGTAAGGAGGGTGAGGTCACAGAGCCTCTTAACTTGACCCTCGTGACTACATACATATGATTTTATATTATCATCAATGAAATATCATCATAGTCACATAACTCATCTCAAGTGAGTTTTCACGTTTATCACGTTACAATTATCTCTATCACTCATACTTTCGAGCTGTGACTTTAATAACTCAAGTTTCACATTAATATCTACTCGAGTACTTAACATTTAACTCTACTTTTTCTTACTATTGCTAATTAATCTAGAGAATGTCTTACGGTTTGAGTACGTCGTTTACTTGATCGCCATAGTCCAACTATGGTCTTACTCGTATCACAACATCATAGTTCAGCTATTGCTTTACATGTCGTCACGATGCCATAGCCTCGCTATGGTCTTACACGAAATCTCATATCAATACCAATGCCATATCCTAGATACGATCTTACATGGAAACACATGTCGATGCCGATGCCATATCCTAGATATGGTCTTACACAAAATCTTATACCGAAGCCAGGTCCCAGACGTGGTCTCACACAAAATTACTATTTGATGCCGATGCCATATCCCTGATATGGTCTTATACGGGATCTCACCACAACTATCGATGCCAATGCCATGCCCCAGACATTGTCTTATATGGAATCACATGTACCGCCATGGTCCTACCATGGTCTTATTCATTATTCTATCATTGAACGACCGTACTCATCTCTTGCATTCTACTTAGTCAACTTTTCAGTTTTAACTTCCACACCATAATATGTGTGGCTTCATAACAGAGTCCTAAAACAAAACATCATGCATTCTCTACTTCAACAGTCACATGTGAGATTTAACCATGTGGACATATTTATCATAAACAATGGCATCACAAATCTCAAATGCTTACTTACTCTTACTGCTTCTCACATACATCATGGTACTTACTAGTCTCAGGTTTGTAAGGTAAACAAGGTACCTGTAACACTTGATCACATAGATCAGCATACTTTACTATAACAAGCATAATCTCAACATCATCATTCATAACATGAATTATACTTGTTAGTCAGCCTTTACTAGCATGACATAATATCAACTTTACTACTAACTTTCTTGCTATCTCATTTAAACCTTACTTGTGTGCCCGATGAATTTCCATGAATAACCGAGGATACTGAATCTCATCTCACATGCTCGATGCCAAAGCCATATCCTAGATACGGTCTTACATGGAATCTCTCTTCTTGGTTTCGAGGCCATGTCTTGACATGGGCTTATACAAAGTCTTTCTCGTTCTCACCAATGCCATGCCTTGGCCTGGACTTACATGATAACTTGTTCAATGCCAAGCTTGCCTTGGACTTACATGATAACTTGTTCAATGCCAAGCTTGCCTTGGACTTACATGATAACTTGTTCAATGCCAAGCTTGCCTTGGACTTACATGATAACTTTCTTGATTGTCGATGCCATGCCTCGGCTTGGTCTTATACGGACTTTCTCATTTCATGTGGTAGATCGAGTATCCTGGGAAATTCCATCTTCAATCGGGACTTACTCGTATTTAATCTCATTTATTTCTTTGTTTAGCAAAACATTAATCATTCCATGATAATAATGTACATTATACTAAGCAATTTAATGATAGAAATCATAAAGCTTAGAAATCATACAAACTTACTAAAATTAGCTCAGTTGGGAATCATCACTGTCTTAACAAAACAATTTTGTTAGAGCCGGGAGACATCACACTATCATGATCCACATACGGCATGTATAGCTAGACACTTACTCACGCTAGGTTAGTCCTAGAACTGACTAAACCATAGCTCTGATACCACTAAATGTAACACCCCATACCCGAGTCCGAGGCTTAGACCGAATACGAGATATTACTATGCTTTAACTTGCTTAATCATGCACTTACGGGCTGTAAAATTTTGTTCCGAATTAAAAACTTTTCTTTCTCAGTCTAATCATACATTTCATGAGCCTACGAGGCCTTATACGCGTATATAAAAAATTTCGGAACTTAATCGGAAACTTTTCTTTAAAGCAGAGGTCACACGCCTATGTGGTTTGGGACACGCCCGTGCACCCTTTTACACGCCCATGTCTTCCGACCGTGGTCAACACTGACTAATTATACACGGCCTTGACACGCCCGTGGACTTAGACCGTGTATTTTACCTTGATATACTGACTTATTACACACGGCCGGGGCACACGCCCATGTTCTAACTGTGTGTCATGCACGGCTTCAACACACGGCCGTGGGATTAACCTGTGGCCTATTTTGACTTATGAGACTAAGGTGCAGGTTACGCACGGCCTAGACACATGCCCGTGTGTCTAACCGTGTGGGCACCTAGAAGCTATCTACCAAGCCTTTTCTTAGAAGCTATCTACCAAGCCTTTTCTTATTCTCAATTGCATACATTCATATACTTCTTCAAAACATTCTCAAAACATCAATTGAAACACATAAATTAACACGTTTGGTTCATGAAAATAAAGTTTTCCTCTCATACACTTGGGAGAATTGTTCCCACAACATTTACAACAACTTAAACCATCATAAATGGCTATACACAACCATACTATGAATACTCTTTGGCCAACAACATTTGGCTACCACAATTAGACTTCATCAACTTTAAACGAATCCCTATACATGCCATGACTCTTAAGGACTTGATACCTCATACTGTGTGTCTGCTCGATAGTGTGAAAATATCTCCGGCGGTCTCCAACCTGAGCTAAGAAATAAAACCTATAAAAGATGAGAAAAGTAAAGGAGTAAGCAATAATTCTTAGTAAGTTCATCTGTATAATTTGAGAAATATTGATATTCACTGAATATACATAACCCCAAGGCAATATGTTGAGTTTTTCTCACCAACTCATGGTTACTTACTCAACCATTCTTGAAACTTACTCATTCAATCTCTTACCACATTCTTACCATATCACAAGCCAATTCGCTCGTTTAATTAGCATACGTTCCTGCACTGATCGTCACAAGATCATATATAACAACACATCAATCATTTTTAATAAGCCGCTCATGCTACTAATATCTCGGTGGTTTCGCACTTAGCCCACCATTGAATCTCATATAGGGAGGTATCGCTTATAGCTTACCGTTATTTACATTCATGGATAATAATCCACAAGTATATCTCTATTTCAAATGTTCATTCAAGAACATCCTCACATATTTCCATTTTTACTTAACTTTCTACGATACTCGTTCTCATTCACACAGTGCATCAAATACTCATACCCCACTAGGGGTTCATCATTCATTGAATTCATCTCAATTCAATTCTACACATACTTGTGCTACTCATGGTACAACCACATACATTCACATATACATTGAATCATTTGAATTGTTAAATAACTCTCTTGAGTCTCATGCACATAGTTCTCGTTGTCACTCTACCCTAATTAGGTTTTACATACACTAACATATCGATGTCATGTCCCTGACATGGTCTTATACGAATTCTTACACCGAGGCCATATCCCAATATGGTCTTACTCGAGCCTTTAACCATCGTCCTATCGTGCTATACACCTTTCCTATTACTCTAAATTCAATTCCATTGACATCTCATCAAGAGACATTTCATACATTCATATAGTAATATAAATTCCATACAACATTGGAATACTAAATAAGCTCATACGTAATTTCAACATTTACACATGAACTTACCTCGATGTCGAAAGAGCCGAAAAGGACTTTTTGCCCACATTTCTCTTTTCATCCGTTCTAGGTCCGAAACTCATTTTTTTTGATCTAGAACAATGAAATTTACTCATTTAATCACTTAATGATCGTATTACAACATAATCTCTACTTAGGCAAAAATGACCATTTTGCCCCTATACTTTGGAAAAATTACGATTTTGCCCCTAGGCTCGTAAATAAATTTTCACCACATTTTCTTGTTAAACAAGCCTAGCTGAACATTTAATCCTCTTACAACTATTCTCAATTCCATCAATTTCATGCCTTAATGAACAATTTACAACTTTTGCATTTTAGTCCCAATTAGGTGTTTTCATGACAACACCTTTCACAAAAGTTGTTTCCCATCATCCTATCATTCATTTTCTTTCATAAAAACTCATCAAACAACACAAACTCTCTCATGGCAAGTCCCTATACTTTCAACCATATTGCAAACTAGTCCCCTCTTTAGAAAGCTTAAGCTTTAGGGGTCTCAAAAGTACAAAAATTAACATCTAAAGCCATCAAAATCACTTACTTGAGTGAAGAGAAGCTTGCTGAAATTTTCAAGCTTTCAAAGCCCTCCCATGGCTGATATTTTCGGTTGAAAGAGAAGAAATAAAAAGATGATAGCTTTTTGGCTTATTTCATCTTATTTTATTTCTTTTTAAACACCTAACATGACCACATTTAATGTTCTTGTCCCCTTAGCTTACTATGGCTGGCCAACTCACTTAGAAAAGGCCAAATTGCTCATTTGGGACCTCCAATTACTAAGCCATAGCTATTTGGTACCTTTAGCCTATAGAATGGAACTTTCGCACTCTATGCGATTTAGTCCTTTTTAACAATTTAGCTAGAAATCGCTAAAATTAAGGCACCAAAATTTTCATGCATCCTCATAATCATGTTATAACTCATAACATAACATGAAAATAATTTTCTCTAACCTCGAATTAGTAATTCTGAGGTCCCTGTTCCGACTAGCCCCTAAATCGGGCTATTACACTTCTAAGCTTCACAAATTTCTTCAAGAAACATCGGTTTAGCTCTCAACTTAGCTAAGATAGAACCATCATCTGATAAGGCCAAATTAGTGTGCAAAGCTCTTAATGCAAATAAAGATTTTCTACTCCAAGCATCAGCAACAACATTTGCCTTACCCGGGTGATAATCGATCACTAGCTCATAATCTTTAATCAACTCTAGCCATCTTCTTTGCCTCAAGTTCAGATCTTTCTGAGTCATCAAGTATTTCAAACTTTTATGATCAGTGAATATTCGGCATTTCTCACCATACAAGTGATGTCTCTAGATTTTCAATGCAAATACAATAGCAGCTAGCTCTAAATCATGTGTCGAATAATTTTTCTCATGTGGCTTTAACTGTCTAGAGGCATAAGCAATTACCCTTCCTTCCTGCATAAGTACACAGCCTAGTCCATTCAAGGATGCATCACTGTAAATCACAAACTCTTTACCCGGTTCTAGATGTACTAAGACAGGAGTTTCAGTCAACAATGCCTTTAACTTGTCAAAACTCTACTGGCACTTCTCAGTCCATTCAAACTTGACAGCTTTCTGTAGCAATCTTGTCAATGGAGTAGCTATCATGGAAAATCCCTCTACAAATCGTATATAATAATCGGCAAGACCAAGAAAACTTCTGACCTCTGATACATTCCTGGGAGGCTTCCAATCAACAATGGCTGAAATCTTGCTCGGATCAACTCTAATACCTTCACCTGAGACAATATGTCCAAGAAAATAGACTTCCCGTAACCAAAACTCACTTTTGCTGAACTTGGCATAAAGTTGATTATCTCTCAAAGTCTGTAAAACTATTCTCAAATGCTCTGCATGCTCAGTCTCATCATGAGAATAAATCAAGATGTCATCAATGAACACAACTACAAACTTGTCCAAGTAAGGTCTGAAAGTTCGGTTCATTAAATCCATGAAAATGGCGGGAGCATTAGTTACGCCAAATGGCATCACAAGAAACTCATAGTGACCATATCTAGTTCGAAAAGCAGTCTTCGGAACATCTGACTCTTTAACTCGCAACTGATAGTATCCGGATCTCAAATCTATCTTAGAGAACACAGTGGCTCCCTTCAATTGATCAAACAAATCATCTATTCTAGGCAGTGGATATTTGTTCTTGATGGTTACTTTGTTAACCTGCCGATAGTCTATGCACAATCTCATGGAACCGTCCTTTTTTCACAAATAACACTAGTGCACCCCATGGTGAACAACTAGGTCTTGCAAAGCCTTTATCAGTTGATTCCTGTAACTGAGCTTTCAATTCTTTCAATTCTATCGAAGCCATTCTATAAGGAGCAATAGAAATAGGTGTGGTACCTGGAATCAATTCAATACCAAACTCAACTTCTCTGATAGGAGGCAAACATGGTAGTTCTTCCGGAAACATATCAGGAAACTCACTTACCACAGGCACTGATTCAATTTTCAACTCTGAATCTTTAGTATTCAACACAAAAGCAAGATAAGCTTCACATCCTTTCATCAAACATTTCTGAGCAGACATAAAAGAAATCATGGTAATTGAACTATCTGACTCATTTGAATTAACCCGAAGAATTTCACCATTTTCACATTTCAACTAAATGAATTTATTTCCACAATTCACTATCACATCATGTGTAGTTAACCAATCCATACCAAGAATCACATCAAACTCATCAAATGGCAATAGCATGAGATTGGCCAGAAAATAGTAACCTCTAATCATCAAAGGGCAATTTTTACATACTTTGTTTACTAACACATACTGACTTAATGGATTCGATACTTTAATCACAAATCCCGTAAACTCTATGGGCATGTTCATACTAGGCATCAATTTCATGCAAACATAGGAATGGGTTGAACCCAGATCAATCAAAGCAATAACATTAACATCATGAAGAGAAAATGTATCCGTAATTACGTCGTGGGAAGATGCCTCTTCACGAGCACGGATAGCATAAGTCCTTGCGGGTGCTCTAACATCTGATCTCATTGCTGAATCTCTAAATATACCTCTACCTACCCCTATTCCCAGATTTCTCTGAGGTCTGCCTTTAATGGGGGCATTGCCTGATCTTACACTCGGTATTACTTCTCTTTTAACCATCTCAGGACACTCCCGAATGAAATGATCCGGTGCACCACATCGGAAACAACCAGTCTCAGTTGCTCGACATTGACATGGATGACGTTGACCACATTGAGGACACTCGGGTCTATCAGGCTGAATACTGCCAACACTCGCAATCGAAGTGGTTTGAGCTTTTGGACCCATAAATCTTCTACCTCTGTTTTGACTAGAATACCCGACTGAAAAATTAGATCTCGTAGAGAACTCTCTAGGCCTCTTAGATGTAGACTGAAACGAATTGCTCATCTGTCTTTTTTTTGTATCTTGCATCTCAATTTCAGCTTTACCCTTTTCTTTCAACAAATCCTCTGCCTTACAGGCTCGTTCAACTAAAAAAACAAACTCTTTTATCTCTAGAACACCAACTGAAAGTCGGATATCATCATTGAGCCCATCCTCAAATCTTTTGCACATGATAGCCTCTGTAGACACACACTCTCGAGCATAATTGCTGAGTCTGACAAATTCACGTTCATACTCGGTCACAGTCATCTTACCCTGTTTTAACTCAAGGAACTCTTTTCTTTTCTAGTCAATGAACCTCTGACTGATGTATTTCTTATGAAACTCCTCCTGAAAGAAATCCCAAGTAACTTTTTCTTTTGGTACTACTGACACAAGTGTCTTCTACCACTGGTAGGCCGAATCTCTAAGAAGTGACACCACACACTTAATACACTCTTCCGGTGTGCAGGATAACTCGTCAAAGACTCTGATAGTATTCTCGAGCCAAAATTTAGCTTTCTCTGTATCATCATCTTTGGTAGCCCGAAACTCTTTGGCCCCTTGTTTTCTAATCTTGTCAATGGGTGGCTTCTCTCTTCTGACTGTATCTGTGACTAGGGAAGCTACATGGGTGGTCTGAGGATCATGAGGGGGTGGAGGTCTAACGGCCGGGTTCGTACGAACGAACCCAGCAAACCATTCATTCATAACTTGGAAGAAGGCTTCTCGAGCCCCTCCTCTCTGACTAACTGTAGCGAGCCTTTCACTACTATCTGGTGGCACCGTCCCTTCTGCGGGAGCGGGCGCATTACTCACTACATCATCTACACCAGCTCGTTCGGGATCCATAACTATAAAAGAAGAACATTTTTAAAATCGTCAGGAGTCGTCACACCATCAAAATATAATGGCATGTATAGCTAGACTCTTACTCATACTGAATATTCCGAGAACCGACTAAACTCTCGCTCTAATACCAATAAATGTAACACCCCTTACCCGAGACCGTCGCCAGAGTCGAGCACGAGGCATTACCAGACTTAACTTACTAGTTCGGGGCATAAAAACTTACTTTTAAAATTAATTCGTTCACATACATCCAATATGTTCCTAAAAAGGGCCTTCGAGGCCCTAAAACATGGAATTAAAATGGTTCAGGACCAAACTAGAAACATTAAAATTTTTTTGATTTCTTAAACAAATCAAAACAATTTATTTCCCTATTCATAATGAAACTGTCTATTTGCGTCATAGTCACTAAATTGACTATAACTTGAGTTACGAAACTCGAAATTTAGATCCGTAAATTTTCCTTAAAACTAGACTCATATATATTCTTACTATAATTTTTCCAGAATTTTTGGTGTGGTCAATTAGTACATTTTATTAGTTAAATTCTCCCCTATTACACTATCCGATAGTTCCGACCCCTCTGCACTAAAAATTAATTATCTCATACTATACAATTCTTTTTCCTACACCGTTTCTTTCATATAAAAATAGTATCAATAAGCTTTAATTATATACCTCATTCACACCCTAATTCCATTTCTACTATCCTTAGTGATTTTTCAAAATCACGTCACTATTGCTGTCCAAAAACTGTTCCTTTGCAAATTTTACTCTTTCATAATTTCTTTGTAATAACTATCATTTAGGCATACATAACACCCAAAACATGTTCTTATTTAGCCATTTTAATGGATAATCATTATGAAGTATTTACAAGCCATTCTTTAGCCATATCATAAGGACATACACACAAAATGGCTAAGTCACTATACATGCCATAACTTAAAACGTTTCGAGTCACAAAATACCGAGATAATCCTTTGATAGTGTGAAACGATCTCCGACGTCCTTGCGATCCCCAAGTTGGCTTGCGATACTATAAAAAGAGAGAAAGGAATGGGAGTAAGCATAAAGCTTAGTAAGTTTGCATGTAAATGAATAACAACATTCTTAATGAATTATCTTATTCTTTTCTTATCAAGATCATTTAAACCTTTAACTCAATATGCTTAAGTTTTGAATTCTTACCTGTATCTTTTTAGCATGAACTTGTCTTACATTTCCTTTGGTATACTCTTTGAATTTTTCGTTGAACCACTTGGAATACTAAGGATACACGGGTACCTTTCCTTTTGAAACTTACCATTGCCATGTCTTGACATGGTCTTACGTGGTATCCTTGCCTTATGAACTCACCAATGCCATGCCTGGGCATGGTCTTACATGGGATCTTTGCCATATAGTAACTTATCAATGTCATGTCTTGACATGGTCTTACATGATTTCCTTAAACCCTAATGTCATGACATTTGTATCCTACACATTCTTAAGGTTCAACCGGGACTTTCTGAGATTGCTTCTCCGTTAATTCATGCTTGAGTCTTTAAATGATAAATTTACAGAATAAATATGTAAATGCTGGAATTTAATAGTATTAAATTTAAAATAATAGAATATTTCATGTATTTACTGCAAACTTACCTCGGAACAAAATACGATCAACTATATTGATTTAGTCCACTATCTTTTTCTTTCCCCGGTCTAACTCTGGATTTCGTTCCTCTTGACCTATAATAGAAAATTTAGCTTATTTAATACTCACATTTATTAAAACAATCCTTGACTCTAACTTTGGCAAAAATTACAATTTTTGCCCCTAAACTTTTACATATTTACACATTTGCCCCAAAGCTCGGAAATTAAACTTTATCCCTTATTCTTATGTTTTATGACATGCTGATAATTTTTCCCTTCTATGACAACATCAAATTCTCACTCTAACATGTACTTATGAACATTAGGTATTTTTACCTATTAAGCCGTTTTACTCGTTTTCACTTAAAATCGCTTAGCAAAAGTTGTTTAACATAATTTCAAACTTCATATTCTATCATAAAACATCAAAATAAACACATTTTACCTATGGGTAGTTTTCCAAATATGAACCCTAGGTTAAATTATTGCTAGATTAAGCTAAATCAAGTTACCAGGACTCCAAAAACGTAAAAAACATTAAAAACGGGGCTTAGCTGCACTTACTATGAGCTTGAGAAGTTGAAGAAACCCTAGCTATGGTGTCCCCTTTGAAATTTCGGCCAAATGAAGAAGATGGACAACATTTTGCCATCTTTTTCCCTTTTTAATTCCTTTTTAATTCCGAATGACTAATATGCCCTTCATTAAAACTTTAGTTATTTTTATCTATGTATGTCCATTTTTGTCCATGGAAAATATAATGGTCTAATTACCATTTAAGGACTCCTACTTCAAACCCCCATTTCAATCAAGTACTCTTTGAATTAGAACCCCTATTTAGCAACTTTTGCAAACAAGTCCTAATAGGCAATTTAAGCATGAAATCAATAAAATTTCTTATCGATACTCTAACACATGTATTTAATCACTCGATAAATCATAATAATTAATCGTAATAAACTTTTCTATCTCAAATTCGTGGTTTCGCAACCACTGTTCCATTTAGGCCCTATTTCGGGATGTTACACTTTATTTAACTTAAAATTACTAAACTCATGCTCATGCTGTTACGGATAATTTCACGACAACTTGGTATTTTGCTAACTAATGCATATACAAACTTACTAAACCAATTAATCTCTTGAACATATTACTATGTCAATTCAAACAATTAATCAATTCTCATAAACAAGTATAAGATTAGGTGAAGTAACAACATATCCTATATTAAAACAATTTAATCACAATAATCTTGCAAGTTATGCAAGGCTAATGTACCATTTAATACCGTCACTAATTTAACCTTTAGCTATCTTAGAAGATTAAACATGCATCAATTAAATATTGTAACACCCCATACCCGAGTCCGAGGCTTAGACTGGATACGAGAAGTTACTATGCTTGAACTTGCTTAATCAAGTACTTACGGGCTATAAAATTTCGTTTCGAATTAAGAACTTATCTTTCTTAATCAACTTGTACTTTTCATGGGCCTACGAGGCCTTAAACTCATGTCCTTAAACTTTCGGAACTCAATCGAAAACTTTTCATTGAAACAAGGGTTACATGCCCATGTGAGTTGGGACAGGCCCGTGTAAACCTGAGACACGCCCATGTCTCCTAACCGTGCTTAAAACTCGAGCTTACTGCCAAACTTCACACGGCCATGGCACGCCCGTGGTCCTAGCCCGTGTGAAAAACCTTAGCATTCTGACTTATAACACACGGCCACGGCACGCCCGTGGACTTAGACCGTGTACTACAACTTGATATTCTGACTTAAGGTGCAATGGTGCAGGTACACACGGCTTAGACACACGCCTGTGTGTGTCCGACCGTGTGGGCACTTAGAGGCTATTTACCAAGCCAATTGCCACCCTGAAATCAAGAGCAAATTCATACTATCTCAACAACTCAAATCACTACAACTTTAATGAACAATATAACATGCTCCATTGATATCAATAACATACATACTTAGTCAATCTTGGCCAATCATTTAGCCATTTACAAAAGAATAATAATAAACTTAATAGCCCATGCTTTTCCCCTTTCTAAGACATATACTCAAAATGAAATGTTTCCTATACATGCCATACTTAAATAAACAACTTGGCTATACCAAAATAGCGGTTGATAGTGTGATTCGAGTTCCGACTTCAACGATCCACAGGTTAGCTTGGTGGGACTACATAGAAAGAAATAATAAAAGACGTAAGCATTTAGCTTAGTAAGTTTGCATAATGCACATAGCAACATACTTGCTTAATATAAACCATTTGACATAAACAACGGCATCATAAATTTTAGCTATAAAGCTTACTTACTCATACTTGATTCTTACATAACTCATGAAACTTACTAGTCTCATACTTGATAGGCAAACAAAGTACCTGTATCACTAGATCACATTGATCAGCATACTTGAACATAATACTCATAATTTCTAATTCATCATTCATAACATGAATAATATTCTTTATCACTTGATAATAACCTTACTTACTTAGCTTTCTTGTTATCTCTTCGGAGCTTAACTCGTTTGCCCGATGAATTTATATGAATAACTGTGGATACTAAATCTCATCTAAATTTTGAGGCCATGACTTAACATGGACTTATACGAAGTCTTTCTTGTTCTCACCAATGCCATGCTTTAACTTGTACTTATATGGGATCTCTTTCTCTTGATAACTTTTCAATGCCAAGCTTGCCTTGGTCTTACATGATAACTTACTCAATGCCAAGCTTGCCTTGGACTTACATGACAACTTATTCAATGCCAAGCTTGCCTTGGACTTACATGATAACTTACTTAATGCCAAGCTTGCCTTGGACTTACATGATAACTTATTCAATGCCAAGCTTGCCTTGGACTTACATGATATCTTACTTGCTTGCCGATGCCATGCCTCGGCTTGGTCTTTTACGGACTTTCTTGTTTCATGTGGTAGATCGAGTATCCTAAGCTATTCAACTTCAATCGGGGCTTTCTCATGCTTGATTTCATTAATTTCTTTGTTTAACATAACATTAAATATTTTCATAATAACATTGTATATTATACTAAGCAATTCAATGATATAAATCATAAAGCTTAGAAATCATACAAACTTACCTCAATATACAAAATGTAGCTAGGTATGCAATTTAGTCCTCGACCTTGTTCTTGCCTCGGTTTTCGATCCCAAGCCGTTTTCTTGATTAGCAAGCTTGAAAAATATGAAGAACCCTAGCTATGGAGTCTTCAAATTTTCGGCAATGGAAGGAAGAAGATGAATGAAATTTTATCATCTTTTTCCTATTTTAATCACTTATTAGACAAATGACCAAAATGCCCTTCTCTTTAAAAATTTCTATTTTACTAACTCATGTCCATTTTTGTCCAAAATTTATAATTTGGGCAAATTTCTATTTAAGGACTCATAATTAATATTCTAAAGCTATTTCATACAAAATGCTTCTAGAAACTCACATTTTACAACTTTTTCAATTTGGTCCTTTTTGACCATTCAACTTCATTTTAGCAAAATTGCTTCATGAAACTTTCACACTAACATACAAACATGGCATGAACCTTAAAAACTCATAAATTCACCTCGGATTCATGGTCATGCACCACTATTCTGACTAGGCCCTAAATCAGGTTGTTACAATTCTCCCCCCTTAGGGATTTTCGTCCTCGAAAATCTTACCAGTGAAACGGTTTGGGTATTGGTTTCACATACTCTCTTCTGGTTCCCATGTGGCTTCTTCTATTCCATGTCTTTGCCACAATACTTTCACTAAAGCAATACTTTTCTTTCTTAGCTGCTTCACTTCCCGAGCTAATATCTTGACTGGTTCTTCACCATAAGTCATGTCGGGATGAATCTCTACCTCTAACTGGGGAATTACATGCGAAGGGTCTGATCGGTAGCGTCTTAACATTGACACGTGAAACACATCATGTATCTTTTCTAATTCTGATGGAAAAGCCAATCTGTAAGCTACAGGCCCAACTTTCTCAGTAATCTCATACGGTCCAATAAAACGTGGACTCAACTTGCCTTTTCGGCCAAATTTGAGAACTTTTCTCCAAGGCGACACTTTCAAGAAAACTTTATCTCCAACTTGATACTCTATCTCTTTTCTTTTTAAATCCGAGTAGGATTTTTACATCTGTCTGAAAGCGACTTTTAAGCACTCTCGTATCACTCTTACTTTCTCTTGACTTCTCTAACCAAATCAACCCTGTGAATTTGGTTTTCTTTGAGTTCAGTCCAAAATAAAGGCGTTCTGCACTTACGCCCATATAAAGCCTCATAAGGCGCCATCCTCAAGCTCGACTGAAAACTATTATTGTAGGCAAATTCTACCAATGGGAGAAACCTTTCCCAATTGCCTTGGAACTCTAGAATACAACATCTGAGCATATCCTCGAGCACTTGAATTAACCTCTCTGATTGACCGTCAGTTTGAGGATGAAAAGCGATACTAAAGTTCAACTTTGTACCCAAGGCCTCTTGTAACTTCTTCCAAAACCTGGATGTGAATCTCGTATCTCTATCCAATATGATTGACAAGGGAACTCCATGAAGTCTTACTATTTCTGAAACATACAAGTTTGCCAACTTGTCTAGTGAGAAATCAACTCGTACAGGTATAAAATGGGCTAACTTCGTAATTCTATCAACCACAACCCATACAGTATCTTTCTTGCTCGGAGACAACGGTAAACCCGTTACAAAATCCATAGTAATACGGTCCCATTTCCACTCCGGAACTAAAATGGGTTGGAGCAAGCCTGAAGGTACTTGGTGTTGACTTTTACTTGGCGACAAATCATACATTTGGAAACAAATTCTGAAATGTCTCTCTTCATTTTCGGCCACCAATACTGTTGCTTCAAATCATTATACATTTTAGTACTACCCGGATGTACAGGCAAACACCCGTTATGTGCCTCATGCAAAATTCTCCGAATAAGCTCCTCTTTTCTCGGTACACAAATTCTACCTTTAAACATCAAATATCCTTCAGAACTAATCTGAAAGTCGGATTCAACATCTGACTCGCACTGAGCTCTTTTGACTTGTAATTCGCTATCTTCTTTCTAAGCCTCAGAAATCTCTTGGAGGAATACTGGTCTAGCTCTCAACTCAGCTATAATGG
The DNA here is from genome assembly GCA_025698515.1 of Gossypium sturtianum. NCBI lineage: Eukaryota > Viridiplantae > Streptophyta > Magnoliopsida > Malvales > Malvaceae > Gossypium > Gossypium sturtianum. The sequence continues at coordinate 36,847,467 of CM046943.1, read as the reverse complement.
AACCATCATCAGATAAAATTATCCGTGAATTCATTGCTCTTAATGCAAATAAGGACTTTCTGCTTAAAGCATCGACGACAACATTCGCCTTTCCTAGATGGTAGTCAATGACTAACTCATAGTCTTTTATCAACTCTAACCATCTCCTTTGCCTTAAATTCAACTCTTTCTGCGTCATCAAGTACTTTAGACTTTTGTGATCAGTGAACATCTAACATCTCTCACCATATAGATGATGTCTCCATATCTTCAATGCGAAGACTATGGCAGCTAACTCTAGGACGTGCGTCGGATAATTCTTCTCATGAGGCTTTAACTGTCTTGAGGCATAAGCAATCACTTTGCCTTCTTGCATAAGTACACAGCCTAATCCATTTAAGGATGCATCGCTGTAAACTATGAACTCCTTCCCCGTCTCAGGTTGTACTAAAACTGGAGCTTCTGTCAATAATGCTTTCAATTTTTCGAAACTATGTTGGCATATTTCTGTCCACTCGAACTTCACATTTTTCTGTAACAACTTCGTCATCGAGGTTGCAATCATGGAAAAACCCTTGACAAATCGTCTATAATAGCCAGCTAGGCCTAGGAAACTTCTAACCTCAGAGATATTCCTTGGTGGTTTCCAATCCGTAATAGCCGAGATCTTACTTGGGTCTACTCGAACCCTTTCTCCTGAGACAATATGCCTCAGAAATCCTACTTCATTGAGCCAAAACTCACTTTTACTGAACTTGGCATACAACTGATTTTCTCGAAGAATCTGCAAAACTATCCGTAGGTGCTCAGCATACTTATTCTCATCTCAGGAATAAACTAGTATGTCGTCAATAAAAACGACTACAAACTTGTCGAGGTATGGTCTGAAGATGCGGTTCATTAAGTCCATGAATACCGCAGGAGCATTGGTCAAACTAAAAGGCATGACTAAAAATTCATAATGCCCATACCTTGTTCGAAAAGCAGTCTTGGATACATCTGACTCCTTTACTCTTAACTGGTAATACCCCGATCTCAAGTCTATCTTAGAAAACACGGTGGCTCCTTTCAATTGATCAAACAAATCATCAATCATTGGCAATGGGTACTTGTTCTTTACTGTCACTTTATTGTCGACGAGTAATCTATGCACAATCTCATAGTGCCATCCTTCTTTTCACAAATAAAACTAGAGCACCCAGGAGAACAACTTGACCTTGCAAAGCCTTTGTCTATTAACTCTTGCTGTCAGATCTTCAACTCTTTCAACTCCGTTGGAGCCATTCTGTAAGGAGTAATAGATATTGGTATAGTACCTGGAGCTAGCTCAATGCTGAACTCAACTTCTCTGATTGTAGGTAATCCCGGTAATTCTTCTGGAAAAACATCCATGTGCTCACATACTATCGGTACGGACTCAATCTTTAACTCTGTTTCTTTATCATTCATCACAAAGGCCAAATATGCCTCATACCCTTTTCTTATAAATCTCTGTGCCGTCATATGAGAAATCAATACCGGCAATCCACTTTGTTCATCTGATTCTATATGGAGGATATCCCCACTCTCACATCTCATTTCAATGTATTTCTTCCCACAATTAACTATTACATTATGGGCAGTTAACCAGTCCATACCGAGAATGAGATAAAACTCGTCAAATGGTAATAACATAAGGTTTGCTTTAAAACAATGATCTCTAATCATTAATGGACATTCTCTACATACTTCATTCACTAACACACTCTTGCTTAAAGGATTAGACACTCTAATCACAAATTTTGTAAACTATATAGGCATACTCAAATCGGATACCAATTTCATGCAAATGTAAGAGTGTGTAGATCTGGGACCTATTAAAGCAATAACTTTAACATCATGAAGAGAAAAGGTACCCGTGATAACATCATGGGAAGATGCCTCTTCGCGAGCGCGAATGGCATAAGTCCGTGCAGGCGCCCTACCCTCGGGTCTCGCGGCCTGCTCTCTAGGGTTACCTCTTCCTCTTGCCCAACTTCTTGTGTTTCTCTGCGGTCTTCCTCTGACCATACTCCCGGATCTCGGGTTTTGAGTTCTCTCTTCTTTCATTGTCTCTGGACAATCCTTTATGTAGTGGTGTTGGGAACCACATCTAAAACATGCATTTTTGTGCGCTCAGCATTCTCCAAGATGACGTCTGCCACACTGTGGGCATTCGGGTCTTTCAGATTGAAAGTTCCCTACACTAGCGACTGAAGTAGTCTGTGCTTTATTTCCCGAATACTGTTTACTCTTGTGTTTCTTTGAAAACCCAATAGAAGTAGCCGATCGGGTAGGTAAATCTCTTGACTTCTTAGATGAGGATTGGAATGACTTATTCCACTGTCTCTTTCTAGAGTCACGAGACTCAATTTCAGACTTTCTCTTCTCTTCTACTAGCTCTTCGTCTTTATAAGCTCTCTCCACTAGCACAACAAATTCTTTCAATTCTAGTACAGCAACAAACAGTTTGATGTCCTCATTTAGCCCATCTTCAAATCTTTTGCTCATGATGGCCTCGGTGGACACGCATTCTCCAGTGTATTTGCTGAGTCGCACAAACTCACGCTCATAATCGGTCATCGACATCTTGCCTTGCTTTAACTCTAAAAATTCTTTTCTTTTCTGATCTACAAATCTTTGACTGATATATTTTTTTCTTGAACTCTTCTTGGAAGAATTCCCATGTGATCTTCTCCCTTGGTACCACTGATACAAGGGTGTTCCACCATTGATAGGCAGAATCTCTTAAAAGGGAGACTACACACTTCATGCTTTCCTCAGGTGTGCATGATAGCTCATTAAATACCCTGATGGTATTTTCTAACCAAAACTCGGCTTTTTCCGGATCATCTTCTCTTTTCGCCTGGAATTCTTCTGCCCCATGTTTCCTGATCCTATCAACTGGAGGTTTATCTCCTCTTACCACCTCTACTACTTGAGGGGCTCTTTGGAATAGGTTGTGGAGCAGGTGGGGTGGAGGGGTTGTACATTTGGGTTCATACGAACAAACTCACGAATACCACGTATTCATCATGTGGAGGAAGGCTTCTCTAGCCCCTTCTCCTCCTTCTTGACTCACCGTAGTGGGTCTATTCTCATTCTCGTTCGGCACCATCCCTTCAGCGGGAGCCGGCGCATTACTTTCTACGTCATCCGCCATATCTCTTTCAGGATCCATTTACTATATATATAAACATAATTTAAGTCGTCAGGAGTCGTCACACTATCATTATAAAAACATTCTTACGTAAGGCATGTATAGCTAGACTCATGGTCATGCTACGTTAGTCCTAGAACCGACTAAACCGTAGCTCTGATACCACTAAATATAACACCCCATACCCGAGTCCGAGGCTTAGACCAGATACGAGAAGTTACTATGCTTGAACTTTCTTAATCAAGTACTTACGGGCTATAAAATTTTGTTCCAAATTAAGAACTTATCTTTCTTAATCAACTTGTACTTTTTATGGGCCTACGAGGCCTTAAACTCATGTCCGTAAACTTTCGGAACTCAATCGAAAACTTTTCATTGAAACAGGGGTTACACGCCCATGTGAGTTGGGACACGCCCGTGTAAACCTGAGACACGCCCATGTCTCCTAACCGTGCTTAAAATTCAAGCTTACTGCCAAACTTCACACGGCCATGGCACGCCCGTGGTTCGCCCGTGTGAAAACCTTAGCATTCTCGACTTATAACACACGGCCATGGCACGCCCGTGGACTTAGACCGTGTACTACAACTTGATATTCGACTTAAGGTGCAATGGTGCGGTGGTACACACGGCTTAGACACACGTCCGTGTGTCCGACCGCGTGGGCACTTAGAGGCTATTTACCAAGCCAATTGCCACACGAAATCAAGAGCAAATTCATACTATCTCAACAACTCAAATCACTACAACTTTAATGAACAATATAACATGCTCCATTGATATCAATAACATACATACTTAGTCAATCTTGGCCAATCATTTAGCCATTTACAAAAGAATAATAATAAACTTGATAGCCCATGCTTTTCCCCTTTCTAAGACATATACTCAAAATGAAATGTTTCCTATACATGCCATACTTAAATAAACAACTTGGCTATACCAAAATAGCGGTTGATAGTGTGATTCGAGCTCCGACTTCAACGATCCACAAGTTAGCTTGGTGGGACTACATAGAAAGAAATAATAAAAGACGTAAGCATTTAGCTTAGTATGTTTGCGTAATGCACATAGCAACATACTTGCTTAATATAAACCATTTGACATAAACAACGGCATCATAAATTTTAGCTATAAAGCTTACTTACTCATACTTGATTCTTACATAACTCATGAAACTTACTAGTCTCATACTTGATAGGCAAACAAAGTACTGTATCACTAGATCACATTGATCAGCATACTTGAACATAATACTCATAATTTCTAATTCATCATTCATAACATGAATAATATTCTTTATCACTTGATAATAACCTTACTTACTTAGCTTTCTTGTTATCTCTTCGGAGCTTAACTCATTTGCCCGGTGAATTTATATGAATAACCGAGGATACTAAATCTCATCTAAATTTCGAGGCCATGACTTAACATGGACTTATACGAAGTCTTTCTTGTTCTCACCAATGCCATGCCTTAACTTGGACTTATATGGGATCTCTTTCTCTTGATAACTTCTCAATGCCAAGCTTGCCTTGGTCTTACATGATAACTTACTCAATGCCAAGCTTGCCTTGGACTTACATGATAAATTATTCAATGCCAAGCTTGCCTTGGACTTACATGATAACTTACTCAATGCCAAGCTTGCCTTGGACTTACATGATAACTTATTCAATGCCAAGCTTGCCTTGGACTTACATGATATCTTGCTTGCTTGCCGATGCCATGCCTCGGCTTGATCTTATACGAACTTTCTTGTTTCATGCGGTAGATCGAGTATCCTAAGCTATTCAACTTCAATCGGGACTTTCTCATGCTTGATTTCATTAATTTCTTTGTTTAACATAACGTTAAACATTTTCATAATAACATTGTATATTATACTGAGCAATTCAATGATATAAATCATAAAGCTTAGAAATCATACAAACTTACCTCAATATACAAAATGTAGCTAGGTATGCAATTTAGTCCTCGACCTTGTTCTTGCCTCGGTTTCGATCCAGGGCCGTTTTTCTTGATTAGCAAGCTTGAAAAAAATGAAGAACCCTAGCTATGGAGTCTTCAAATTTTCGGCAATGGAAGGAAGAAGATGAATGAAATTTTATCATCTTTTTCCTATTTTAATCACTTATTAGACAAATGACCAAAATGCCCTTCTCTTTAAAAATTTCTATTTTACTAACTCATGTTCATTTTTGTCCAAAATTTATAATTTGGGCAAATTGCTATTTAAGGACTCATAATTAATATTCTAAAGCTATTTCATACAAAATGCTTCTAGAAACTCACATTTTACAACTTTTGCAATTTGGTCCTTTTTGACCATTCAACTTCATTTTAGCAAAATTGCTTCATGAACCTTTCACACTAACATGAAAACATGGCATGAACCTTAAAAACTCATAAATTCACCTCGGATTCGTGGTCTCGCACCACTATTCTGACTAGGCCCTAAATCGGGCTGTTACAAGTATTGTGTCAATTAATTACAATTTCAATAAGATTAATAATTAATTCATTTGTTAGCTTACAATTATAATGCAAGTATAACATAAGCTTGATTTTATTTAATTGAACAAACTACCAATGCCTAATAACAACACGAACACAATTATAATAATTTAAGTAGACAGAATGTAATCAATATAACACGAATTAAATTTAGGTCATTTTAATTAAATCAAGAATAACAACACAACAAATATCCATGTTCATTATCACAACATAAACAAGAAAATTAAAAAGAAGGGAACTAAAAAGCAAATCCAATATTTCTCCGGAGCAAGACTACTGCACTCCTCTCTTTCTTTGCTTGTTTTGTCAATTTAAGGCCTTCACGAACACTTGAATGTGGCTACTCCAAGGTGGATGAAAGTTCTATTTCAAGAGGGAAATCGGTAAGGGAATGAAACAAATAAAAATTGGAAAATAAAGAAGGGAATGGGAGAGAGAAATTGAGTGAAAGAGAGAGATGTGTGGGAACGAATGATGTGTGAAATGAAGAAGGGAAGAGGGGTAGTTATAGGTGGGAATTGCTCCTAAAAATAGCAAAAAAATATCAGCCACTCCCTCTCCCTTGGCCGACCATGCTTGGTGAAGTTTGAGTGATTAAAACTTGTTATTTTTAACTTGGGGCTAAAAATAGAAGGCACGAAAAGAGGAGGGGTTTGAACGGAGTTAAAGGGAACTTCAACGGCTGTTTTGCAATTAATAAAATTAGCTAAAATAAGCTGATTGGGTCAGCTTATATGGGCTGTTTAGGCCTCCAAATCCCTTGATGGATCAACCCTCTTTTTAACACAATTTGAGCCCCTTTTCTTCTTCAAACTTTATATCAACTTTTAACCCAATTAATTTTGGATCAAAATTAAATATAAAGTATGTTTAATAAATAATTTTGGACTGTCCATGGCTGGAAAATTAATGAACTATACTCTCGATTCACTTGATGCAAAAATTACCTCCATGGTTTAAGCCTCTTGATGTGACTATTGAGCCGATTTTCACCCTTTGTGCAAAACTGTCAAAAAGAAACCAAATTTGTGTAAATTCATTATAAAAATAATTAAAATTCAATATGTTAATAATTTGGATGCAAATTAATTATTTTATAATTAAAGTATGAATTTTAATAAAAATTACTATAAAACTGTATGAATTAGAGCTCAAAAGGTGCTAAAAATGTCTATATATTTTTGTGTTTCTACACCCCCAAACTTAATTCATTGCTCATCTCGAATAATGTACAAATTGCAAAACAAGTTGCTTGAAATCACCTTTGAGAAATATCTTTAGAACACATTTCCCCCGCAACTATGAGTTTAGTGTAATTATGCTAAAAAATAAGAATTTTGAAATTTTGCAACTCAAGTATACATATTATTCGAATTATTCTCAATTATTATCAAGATAGAAAGAATAGACTGAATGCTTTCTCAATAAAGATATGCTAATTCTTACCAATTAATTTTTATTCCCTTATTTAAGACTAAACTGCAATCACTAAGTTTAACTTATGTTTTCATATGTTGAACATAGTAATTTCTCTCCACTAATGTAGGCAGTATAGAAATCTGAATCAATAGGTCTTTTAAATGGGTTGTATCATGGCTAGGCTAGGGGTAGGTAAAAGATAGATAATTTTAAGCAAAAAACCCTAGACTCAGCTTGCATCGGACCTTTGGAATAAATACCTTCAACTTCACCAACTCATTTTGCATTTGAGTACACATGCTCTTTTTACATCTATTTCTTTTGAGTACATATGTAACACCCCAAACCCGACCTAGACGATATGACTGAATCTGGTGACGTCACAAAGAAGGGTTTTGAAAACAAAGTCGATCTGATAAATCATTTCAGCTTTATATCTCATATTCGCTTATATCAATTGTCACAATTTTGGAAAACCCTTGATTTCATAAAAACCATGGTTTTAAGAACCTGTTGCAACTAAAAATTCAAATTCCAATGTTAAACCAAAAAGTTCGGTGAGTCCAATTATTACAAAACTTCAGAAAATAATCCTTAAAATCAAAATAAAATCAGAATCATAAACCGTTTATAAACTTGTGGTCACCAAGAGGCTCCGTCGCACCGATCCGCCTAAGTCTGTGGATTACCTGTACGGAACAGACAAATGAATGTGAGTTTTCGCAAACTCAGTGTGTAACCCAATAGAAATAGACATGCAATACATACAGTAATCCCATATACAGTCAGATACAGATTCAAAATTACGCCCTTTTCAGATACAGATAATAGGAACTGGTATACAGAACAGATATATAGAATCCTGCCCCCAGCCTCTACACACGAACTCTGACCATCCCATCACACCATGTGGGGTTAAAAACACCCACCCATCCTGTAACACCACATACCCGTATCCGTCACCGAAATAGGGTTACGGAGCATTACCAGAGATTTTTAGAACATTTACAAACATTTCATGTTAATAACTATTCATTTACCGAGATTATACATAACATCCCTTAAATGGGCCATCGAGGCTCAATACGAGCATTAGGAACTAATCGGGATCTCAAGGAATTTTTTGTGAAATTCCAAAATTTTTCCAAAGTATAAGGCTCACATGCCCATGTGGTCTAGGGACACGCCCGTGTGGTCGGGCCGTGTGGTCTCACACACCCGTGCCCCTAACCCGTGTAACTCTCTGACTTCTAAGGCATGAAGAAATTTAAGTCACACGGCCAAGTCACACGCCCGTGTGCTAGGCCGTGTGGCGAATTTTTATTTTCAAAATTAGGTGCAGTTTTCACACGACCGTGTAACACGCGTGTTCAAGGCCGTGTCAACCACACGGCTGAGACACACGCCCGTGTCTCTGCCTGTGTGCTCAATTCTAAGCATTCTATTTTCTCAAATTTAAGGTGCAGGGGACACACTGTAGCACCCCTTACCCGTATTCCATGCCGGAACCGGATACGAGGTATTACCGAACTTATCTTGCTTAAACTTACAACTTTGGGCTATAAACTTTCGTTCCAACTTAAAACTTTCTCATTTACAATTGTAACTTCCTTAATATGAGTCTACGAGATCCTATACATATACTCATGATGTTTCGGGACCAAATCAAAAACTTTCAAACACTTAGAAAATTTTGACGTGAAATAGGGCCACACGCCCGTGTGAAGAATGGGACACACCCGTGTGGCATTTCACATGCCCGTGTTCCATACTCGTGGTCGACACTGACTTGCACCACACGACCTATCACACGCCCATGTGTTTAGCCCGTGTCCCTCACACGGCTTTGACACGCCCGTGTCTTAGCCCGCGTGCCAAAACCTTGGCATTCTGTTTATGACGTCATCACCTCACTATGGTCACACAGCCAAGGCACACGACCGTGTCCTTAGACCGTGTGTCGAATTAAATTCCTAATTTTAGGTGCAGACTTTACACGGCCAGGGCACATGCCCATGTCCATGGCCATGCCTCCCACACGGCTGAGACACACGGCCGTGTCTCTGCCCGTGTGTTTACTACTAAGCATATTGAGTTGCAAACCTAGCTTGCAAAGCGACACACGATCGATCAACACGCCTATGGGGCTGACCGTGTGTCACACACGGCTTAGACACACACCCGTGTACCTTTCCGTGTGGACATTTAAAAGGTTATATTCCAAGCCAAATGCCACCCTACATAGCAACCATACTTATACCAATACATTCCAACAAAATTCATGGCCCTAAGGCACTTTTAAAACTCAATTCAAAGCATCCACACAAGCATAAATTTCATCATTGAATATAAATACTTATCAAGAATTGGCCAAATTCCAATGACCATTTACAAAATGATTTTGATAACATAAATAGCCAACACATTGGCTATCAAAATGACATAAAAAAGTACCCAAATCCTATACATGCCATACTCAAAATAAGTCTAACTTGTTATACCAAAGAGATGTAGATAGTGTGATTTCCGAACTCTGACGTCCCACGATTCTCAAATTATCTTGGCAATACTAAAAGGAAAAAGGAAAAAGAGAGGGGTAAGCATATATCTTAGTAAGTTTGCATGAAAATAAATAGAAACAATAAGTTCATAATGACATCAATTCATGGCATTGGATAACCACACAAGGTCATAAGCACTTTTCCATAACTTACTTGTACTTATTCTTATCTATCATATGCCATGCCACATATCGTAAACATTCCTCATGAATTCTTCACGGGTACCTGTATTCACTCAATCACATGACTTTAGTACTAATCTCATTTATTTTTCCAAGCTTATCTATTTATCCCTCTAATTCACTAGGGATACTCAAAGACGCATATTCATCGTCATTAACATAAACACGAAACTAATGCCACATCCCAGATGTGGTTTTATATGGGGTCACCTCTGAGTGCCGATGCCATATCCCGAATATGGTCTTATACGGGATCTCAATTCAAGTATCGATGCCATATCCCGTATATGGTCTTATACGATTTGCATATTCAATACCGAAGCCATATCCCAAATATGGTTTTATACGGAATCCCAATTCGGTGCCGAGGCCATGTCCCCGACATGGTCTTACACGGGACCTTATTCATCTCATGTCTCGATGATAGCATTTTCACATTTATTTTAGTCCCACCGGGACTTCAACATCTCAACTTTTATCATCCTTCTCTTTCAACACCAATACTCAATTTCATAGAATGTCATGTAACATTATAATATCAAACATCCTCAAACATACTAGCATAAATGTTGGATTTATCACATACAAACTTACCTCGATTTCAAAATAAGCTAGATCGTCGATCTAGTCCGATACTTTGTTCTTTCCCCGGTCGAGGTAAATTCTTGGTTCTTCTTGATCTATAATAGCAAATTAGCTCATTTATCAATCACATTAATAAATGCATTTCGATAACCATTCTTTGGTAAAATTATTATTTTGCCCATAGACTTTTACAAAATGACCATTTTACCCCTAGGCTCGGAAATCAAATCTAATCAAATTTCTACCTTTACTGAGCCTAGGTGAACATTTATTTCTCTTATGGCTACCATCAAAACTCAACATTTCACACATTTACTACATACTTTATAACCTTTACAAAAAGGTCCTTTTAGGTGTTTTCATGATAACACCTTTCACAAAAGTTGTTCATCTAACAACTAAGACTCATTTTCTTCCATAAAAATGCAACAACTACTTAAAAGCTCTCATGGAAAAACTCTAAACTCTTCACCATCTTACAAAATAGTCCCCTCTTTAGAAAGCTTAAGCTTTAGGGGTTCCAAAAGTACAATTTTTATCAAGAAATGATCACTATTTGCTAAAATTTTTAAAGCTTTCAAACCCCTATTTGCTGCTAATTTTTGGTGGAAGAATGAAGGAGAAAAGATGATATCTTTTCTTTCTTTATTTTAATATAAAATATCAATTTAGTCCACCTAATATCAACTACTTTGACCAATTTTGTCAATGTTTGTCTCCTATGGCCGACCACCCTGTCTTTAGGGGTCTAATTGCACATTAAAGGCCTCCAATTAATATTCTATGGCCAATAGGCACGTTTAGCTTATAAAATGGAACTTTCGCACTTTATGTGATTTAGTCCTTTCTCGCGATTAAGCATGAAATCGCTAAAATTAAAGCACCAAAATTTTCATGCACTTATATAATCATGCTCTAACTCATAAAATAACATGAAAATAATTTTCTCTGACCTCGAATTAGTGGTTCCAAAACCACTATTCTGATTAGCCCCTAAATCGGGCTGTTACAATTCTCCCCTTTAAGGATTTTCACCCCCAAAAATCTTACCGGTAAAAAGGTTGGGATACTAGTTTCTCATGGTCTCTTCGGGTTCCCAAGTAGCCTCTTCTATCCCATGTCTCTGCCATAGTACTTTAACAAGAGCTATACTTTTGTTTCTCAGTTGTTTGACCTCTCGTGCCAAAATCCTAACCGGCTCTTCGCCATAAGTCATGTCCGATCGAATCTCTACCTCCAATGGTACAATCACATGTGAAGGGTCTGATCGGTAGCGACGTAACATGGACACGTAGAAAACACCGTGAATCATTTCCAGCTCAGGTGGCAAGGCCAAACGGTAAGCTACCGGTCCTATCCTCTCGGTAACTTCATAAGGTCCGATAAAGCGCAGACTCAATTTGCCTTTCCGGCCAAATTTGAGGACTTTTCTCCATGGTGACACTTTCAGAAATACTTTATCACCTACTTGGAACTCAATCTCTTTCCATTTTAAATCCGAATAAGACTTTGTCTATCTGAGGCCGCTTTCAGACATTCACGTATCACCTTTACTTTCTCTTTGATTTTCCTGACCAAAACAACCCCGTGAATCTGATTCTCTTTTAGTTCTGTCCAATACAAGGGCATTCGACACTTACGCCCGTACAATGCTTCGTAAGGTGCCATCTTCAAACTTGACTGAAAACTGTTGTTGTAGGCAAATTCCACCAACGGTAAGTAATTTTCCCAATTACCTTGGAATTCCAAAACACAACATCAAAGCATGTCTTCAAGTATCTGTATCACTCTCTCCGACTGCCCGCCAGTTTGTGGATGGAAAACTGTATTGAAACTCAATTTCGTGCCCAAAGCCTCTTGCAACTTTTTCCAAAACCGTGATGTGAATCTCAGATCTCGATCCGAAATGATCGACAATGGTACACCATGAAGTCTTACTATCTCTGACACATACAAATTCACCAACTTATCGAGAGAATAATCAACTCGTACTGGTATGAAATGGGTTGACTTCGTAAGTCTATCGACTACAACCCATACAACATCTTTCTTTTTCTGCGTCAACGGTAAACCCGTCACGAAGTACATTGTAATACTGTCCCATTTCCACTTGGGAACCATAATAGGTTGAAGTAGACCTGAAGGTACTTGATGTTCAGCCTTCACTTGTTGACAAATTAGGCATCTTGATACAAACTCTGAAATGTCTTTCTTCATACTCGGCCACCAATACCATTTCCTCAAGTCATTGTACATCTTCGTGCTGCCTGGGTGCACAGTTAAACATCCTCTATGTGCTTCATGCAAAATCTTTCGAATAAGTTCATCATTTCTGGGTACACAGACCCAATCTCGAAACATCAAACATCCGTCAGGACTTACCCGAAAGTCTGACTCAACATTTGACTCGCTTATAACTCTTTTGGCTTATAAGTTGCTGTCATCTTTTTGAGCTTCGCAAATCTCTTGGAGAAACAATGGTCTAGCCCTCAACTCGGCTAGAATAGAACCATCATCTGACAAAGCCATTCGTGTATTCATGGCTCTCAGTGCAAATAAGGATTTTCTGCTCAAAGCATCAGCGACCACGTTCACCTTTCCCGGATGGTAGTCAATCACTAACTCATAATCCTTGATCAGCTCTAACCATCTTCGTTGCCTCAAATTCAAATCCTTTTGAGTCATCAAATATTTTATACTTTTATGGTCAGTGAATATCCGACACCTTTCACCATATAAATGGTGTCTCCATATCTTCAATGCAAACACAATGGCGGCCAACTCTAAGTCATGGGTCGGGTGATTCTTCTCTTGTGACTTTAATTGTCTAGAGGAATAATCAATCACCTTGCCCTCTTGCATAAGTACACAACACAATCCATTCATGGATGCATCACTGTAAACCACAAATTCTCTTCCCAGCTCAGGTTGCACCAGAATAGGAGCCTCAGTCAATAACACCTTTAGTTTCTCAAAACTCTTTTGGCACTTTTCTGTCCAATCAAACTTCACGTCTTTTTGCAATAATCTCGTCATCGGAGCAGCAATCATGGAGAACCCCTTGACAAAACGCCTATAATAGCCGGCTAGGTCCAGAAAACTCCTCAGTTCAGTTACGTTCCTTGGCAGTTTCCATTCAACAATTGCCAAAATCTTACTCGGGTCGACTCTAATTCCATCACCCGAGACAATGTGCCCCAAAAATCCAACTTCCTTAAGCCAAAATTCACTTTTACTAAACTTGGCATACAATTGTTTATCTCTCAAAATTTGCAGAACCTTTCTCAAATGCTCGGCATGTTTGTTTTCATCTCGAGAGTAGATCATTATATCATCAATGAAGACCACGGAAAATTTATCTAAATATGGCCGAAAAATGCGATTAATCAAGTCCATGAAGATCGCAGGGGCATTGGTTAACCCGAAAGGCATGACCAAAAATTCGTAGTGGCCATATCTTGTCTGAAATGCAGTTTTCGGCACATCTGAGTCCTTGACTCTCAACTGATAATATCCTGACCTTAAGTCTATTGTGGAAAACACTGTGGCTCCCTTCAACTGATCAAAAAAATCATTGATTCTTGGCAACGGGTATTTGTTCTTCATGGTTACCTTATTAAGTTGCCGATAATCTATGCATAACCTCATGGAACCATCTTTCTTCCTCACAAATAATACGGGAGCACCCCACGTAGAAAAACTCGATCTTACAAAGCCTTTATTCGTTAGTTCTTGCAGCTGTTCTTTTAATTCTCTCAGCTCGGTTGGAGCCATTCTATATGGAGCAATAGAAATGGGTACGGTACCCGGAGCTAACTCAATCCCAAATTCAATGTCCCTAACCGAAGGTAACCCTGGCAATTCCTCCCGAAAAACATCTGGATATTCGCACACTATGGGTACCGACTCAATTTTCAACTCAGTCTCTTTAGTATTCATTACAAAAGCAAGGTAAGGTTCGTACCCCTTTCTTAAATACTTCTGAGTCAACAAGGATGATATCACTACTGGTGATTTGTCTTGCTTATCTGATTCAACACGAATAAGATCCCCACTTTCACATTTTAACTCAATAAACTTCTTTCCATAATTTACAATCACATCATGAGTAACTAACCAATCCATCCCAAGGATGACATTGAACTCATCAAACGGTAATAATATGAGATTTGCAGGAAAACAATGACCCTTAATCATCAAAGGGCAACATTTGCATATTCTATCAACCAATACACATTTGCCTAGGGGATTTGATACTCTTATCACAAATTCGGTAGACTCTATAGGCCTCACACGGCCTACCCACACGGGCGTCTGACCTCTGTAACTTAGAAAAATGTTTAAATTTCATAAATTTTTGTATGTGTTCGGTTTAGTCCCAACCCCTTTCTAACACATGTTTAAGGTCTCATTAACCTATTTAAGGGACTATATGATTGTGAATTATTTTGTTTGACTGACTTTGTGTTTAAAATGATATGGAATGTTCAGAAATGATTAGTAACGCCTCTTAACCCTAGTCCGGCGATGGTTACGGGTTAGGGGTGTTACATTTTATTGGTATCAGAGCTACGGTTTAGTCGATTCTAGGACTAACGTAGCGCATGTGAGTCTGGCTATACATGCCATATATATAATTACGATAGTGTGATGAATCCTGATAGTTAAAAAAAATGTGTTTTCATATTACAAATGGATCCCGATCGAGCAGTTGCTGATGATGTAGAGAGCAATGCGCCTGCTCCCGTTCAAGGGACAGCGCCGGTCGAGTCTAGGCCGATTGCTAGTAGCCAAGAGGGAGAGGCTAAGCCTGCCTTCTTCCAAATGATGAGTGAGTGGCTATCGGAGTTCATTCGAATGAATCCGGCTGCACCACAACCTCCACCCCCACAAATACCTATTGTGCCACAAGTTGCAGATTCGATCCGATTGAATAAGCCTCCTGTAGATAAAATCTGAAAGTATGGGGCCGAAGAGTTTAGAGCCACCATTAATGATGATGCTGAACGAGCTGAGTTCTGGCTCGAGAATACCATTCGAGTGATTGATGAGATGTCGTTGACTCCTGATGAATGCATTAAATGTGCAGTTTCCTTGTTGAGAGATACGGTATATAATTAGTGGAAAACATTGATGTCAAAGGTTCCGAGAGAGAGAATCACCTGGGATTTCTTTCAAGCTGAATTTCGAAAAAAGTATATCAGTCAACGATTCATAGATCAGAAACGTAAAGAGTTTCTAGAGCTGAAACAAGGCCGCATGTCCGTTACTGAGTATGAACGGGAGTTTGTAAGATTGATTCAGTATGCACGGAAATGTGTTTTGACTGAAGCTACTATGTGTAAACGTTTCATTGAAGGGCTGAATGAAGACATTAAATTACTAGTTGGAATACTTGACTTGAATGAATTTGTTGTGTTAGTTGAAAGAGCCTGCAAAATCGAGGAGCTTAGAAAAGAAAAGAAAAAAGCAGATTCTGAGGCTAGAGATGAAAGAAAAAGATTCATGAGTAAGTTGTCTCAAGCTTCGACGAAGAGATTTAAAGATGCAAGCAATCGTTCAAATGCTTCATTTGGACATTCGGGTAGAGATCGTGTGAAATAAAATGTTGGTCCAAGAACTCAAATTCTGTCTGAATCAAGTGTTGGAAATGCTAAAAGCAATAAGCCTGAGTGTAGACAGTGTGGAAGACGACATGTTGGAGAATGCTGGGGCAAGTACAATAATCAAACTTGTTATAAGTGTGGATCACGAGATCATTTCATTCGAGACTGCCCAGAGTTAGCTGAGAAAGAAAATGTTCAGAGTGTAAGACTAAGTAATACGACGGCTAGGTGTAGACCACCTAGAAACACTGAAAATGTGAGTGGAAGTCAAAGAGGGACTACGGATACAGCTGTAAGATTCGAGGCGAGAGCACCTGCTGATTGCTGTGATTTTAGAGTTTTAAATTTATAATGATCGAACCTGGAACTAACTATAACAACGATTGAGGAAAGTGCACCTATCGAAAAGTAGTATAGCTTAGGCAAGACCGGATTGTTGAACCCAAAGGAACCAAAAGTACTAATACCAACTTTCTTTTTATTATCTAGCCTAAAATAAGTGAAGTTGTTATTTAATCTAAATTTAACTAACTACTAAGTTAAAGACGCAAACACAAAAAGAATGAATTGGGAAAATACTGTTGGAAAAACTCAGTTGATCAAGATGATACCCTTAGGAAGAATCCACCTAGACTTCACTTGTTATCTAACTCTGAACCAGACGATTTATTCACTTGACTTGATCCGTAAGACTCCCTAATGTATATTAAACCCTCTCTCGAAGCGAATAACGTCTAACCGTAGGTTGATTAATTGAAATCTCTTTCTAATTAAAACCCTTAGAATTGCATTAACTTGATCTATGGACTCCCATATTAGGTTTCACCCTAATCCGGCAAAATCTCGTCACCCTATCTCTAGGCGCGCGATCAACTCCGCTTAATTATGCTAGATCTACTCTTAAGTAGGGACTTTCGCTCCTCCACCTAAGCACACCAAACTTGAATCAATATCCCGGAAATATTAACACAAGAATTAAGAACACATAATTAAGAACAAATCAAGTATTTATCATATAGTTTAGCAAACGATAACAAGATTCATCTAAGTTTCATCCCCTTCAAGTATCTAAAGGGTTTAGTTCATAATGATAAAAGAAAACATCTCAGAAGAAAAGATAAAACAAAACATAAGAAATCCCTAAAACCCCCTGAAGGAATTGAAGGAGAGATCCGCCGTCTTGAGTAGAATTCTGGCTTCTTGAGATGGATCAACTGGCTATCTTCGAGTGTTTCCCACAAATCTAACCTTTTCGGCTCAGCTCCTTGGCCCAGCTCCCCCCTTCTAGGTTATATTTAGGGTGTTTATATAGGCTTTTGAAATAGGTTTCTTTTCCCCTAAGTATCTTTTTCCGAGTGAAATTGCTCTTCTCGCGGCAGGGGCATGGCCATGGCATACGCCCGTGTGAATCGTCTTTAGGCCGTGTTCAGACTTTTAATAAGGTGACACACCCGTGTGAATCGTAATCAGGCCGTGTTCTAGTCTATCAAGGAGAGACGGCCGTGTTGGCTCAAGTCCAGGCCGTGTTGATTTTCACTTCGGCCCAATTTGGTCTATTTTGAGCCCATTTCTTGTTCTTTCCATCCTCCGGTGCTTTCCTGAGTATAAAACATGAAAAGAAAGGATTAAGAGCACCTTTTTACATAAATCAAGGGATAAATCATCCAAAAGTATGCTAAATGTGGGATTAAAATATGTTACTTTTACGGTTTATCACATACCCCCACACTTAAGCTTTTTCTTGTCCTCAAGCAAAATTCTCAACTTACAATTAAAACGAACTTTCCATGATTCAATATTCCTATCAACAATGTCTCATGATAATTCATAGATAATTTATACATGGATAATTTAACTCAAAGAGTCTTAAAGATTCAAACAATATAAGCCATACATTTGTAGCACAAGACATAGGTGTTTCCCCTTATCTAAATAATTACCTCTGATCCGAAACCTACAAAGATTGACATCCTCACAAAAGATTCACTCAAATCACTCGAAGTGTTTAAGGTTCAGAATTAAGCACTCAAACGTCAAACCTGAAAAGTTAATCCCATAGGCTTGCATGAAAATCAAATCTCCACCACTGTAATATGAGATGATGCACAAATCAAAAGGTCTTTGAAAGGGTTATAACGGGGCTTGGGTTAAGGTGTGGATAAAGGCTGAATTAGAGGGTTAGAATCGAGATTGAATTGACAAATTACCTAACTAGAAACAATAAACTGAATAAAAGTAATTACATCGATTGAAAACTAATAATACGAGCTTCTTCTTCAATAAATAGACTTTAACTTATAAGCTCACCTAATCTCAAACTAATAATGAATATACTTCAATTTTTTTAAGAGCAAGTAATCAAATATTTACAATAATAAGAAAGTACTTTAACAACTGAAATATAGAAAATAGTTAGGCAACTGCTCAAAATCAAATCTCGACAAAAAGGGTAGTCAAGAAGAATGGTGATAACAAATACAAAGGGTTTTGGGTTAATATTAGTGGGTGAGTCAATAAAAAGGGTTGTTAGGATCAAAGGGGTTCACTAGGGGTTAATTATGAAGGTAGGTTTTTTTATGGAGTAAGTGGGTTAAATCCTAGGTGCCTTTATCATTTTTGTATATCAAATCAAAGATGTGGTCTCGACATGTATAATCGAGGCAAGTTCTAGAATAACAGTTCAACGTTGACAAACTCATAATCAAAAAGTGAGCATGAAAAAAAAAAGATATATGCTCTTATAAGGCTCAAAATCTAACAAAAATTATAAGTATTTTGATATCAACCTCGTAAATTTCAAATTTCAAAGTAATATTCAAATTTAGGTAGACAAACTGGAAAAATTTTTAATACCGAAAAATAGACTTATCATGCTTTATTCTCTAGTATTCTTTCGAATTTAAATATCAATGCACAATTATCAATGACTTAATCTAAAACATATAAATAAAAATCATAAATCATGGAAATTTCATTCTAATGATAATATGAGAAATTTACTTTAAGATAAGGCATAATTCAGGGATTTGAGAATAATGCAAAAAGTTTGGCACCTAATTTCAGGAATTTGAGAATAATGAAAAAAATTAGGCAACTTTTTAGGTTGTTCACCCCCCACACTTAAGATGTACATTGCCCTCAATGTACAAAGATAGAAAATAAGCATGTAATACTTAAACCAAAAGAGAGGAGAAGTGACACTTCCTGAATTTTGGATGGATTCCTTAAGTCGGAGGTGACAGATGACTTATGTAGCAGTGAGTTACTCCTAGTGATTTGTTCGTTATTTTTGAGTGTACAATTGAAACTGTGAAGTCATCAGTTAGATGTCTCGGGGGCGGAATTAAACAAGTGTTTGTTAGTAATACTCTAAGGTTAGATAGCCAATGATAACATGAATAAAATAAAGGTATGAAACATAAAAGGCAAAATAGTTTAAATTAAGACAAATAAAAATTAAAACGAAATAACTAAAAAGAAAAGAAACCTAAAAATAAGGAAAATAAAAAGACTCAGAGGTCCTCATCATCAGCTTGGTCCTGCGGTGGTGTCGGTGAAGAAATGTGGAAGTGATGACAAATCTGCTGGAGGGTGGCCTCGATGCCGTCAAAACGTCGAGCCGTGTCAATGAATTGCTGAGTACAGTACTGCTCGAACTGAGTAAGGCGTGCAGAAATGTCCGAAAGTGAAACTGCTGCATGGGAGGGCCGCTGGCTCGGGAGTGGTGCCTTCTGTGGTGGTGGGACATCATTAGTAATATCCTCGGGCTCCTCCTCGTCAGTGGGGAGGGCTAATCGGTATTGAGGAGGATTGGTCCCACGACGATATTTGATCATCCTCATGTGTAGCATCATCTGGATGCCCTGGGGTGCCATCTGCCCAATCAGTGTGAGGGAGGAACTCTGGGGGTCGGTGTTGAGGAGGCCAAAGTATCGAGCCAACCGTATGGACCTATCGATAGAATCCCCCTCCTGTGTGGCTCTATCTGGTGCTGAATCGCACGGGCTATGAAATATGCAAGATCACAAATGTGCCCGTTCGACATGCACCACATGTAGTAGACGTCGTGAGTAAACTTAAGAGTAAATAACAATAATAGGAAAAGGAAACTAAATAACATGAAATTTTAAATAGTTAATTAGTTCTAAAATTCAAGGAATTATTCTAAAAAAAATAAATAATACTAATAGTAAAAAGAAACTAAATAATATGAAAATTTAATCAAACAATCGTTAAATAGATAGAAAAATGAAATATTGAAGGGTGACCAGCAGTGTTTTGGGGTGTGTGGCGATGTGAACGGCGTAGCACGGTCGTGGACGATGGTGCACGGTCGTGTGCTATGAAATTTTTGGATACACACGGCGGTGGCGAGGGCGTGGGCTCCTGTTTGGCACGGGCGTGGCTGCGTTTTTGTATGGGTATTTGAGAGGAGGGAAGGTAGAGGAGTTATGGGGGTCAAAATGGTGGTGATTTCTTTGTGGTGGCCGGATTAGGGAGGGAGAGTGTTGAGAGAATCGGTTAGGGTTGGGGTTTGGGGAGGATGAGAGTTTATGTTCCTTAAATAGGGGTGGGAGCACGGGCAGGGGCCACACCCGTGCTCAATTTTAATCAGCCTGTGCTCTTCGTGGTTTTGAATTTTTGGCGCGTTCAGGGTGCTTGGCCACGGTCGTGGTTAAAGTGACATGCCCGTGTTATTCTTCACACGGTTGTTTAGAACAGGCGTGTTCCGCCCGTGTTCGACAAGTCAGTATCTTCACACGGTTGTGTAGCACGGGCGTGTCCAGCCCGTGTTTGGCAAGTCAGTATAGTCCACGGTTGCTCAGCACGGGCGTGGGGCTATTGTCGCAGCCCGTGTTTGGTAATTCAGTATAGTCCACGGAAAGTCGGCACGGGCGTGGACTATTATCGCAGCCCGTGTTGGGAAAAAATTTCTTCTTTGTCGTGCACGACTACTAGCACGCCTTTGGTTTGTCCCCTGGCTTCCACACGGCCACGGGCACGCCCGTGTGCAAGGCCGTGTGGTCTAAAACCTGCGCTTTATTGGATTAATTTAAATGCTAAAAATTAAGAATCTAACGTTAGTGAGGTTAGTGCTCGGGTTGCCTCCCGAGAAGCGCTTGTTTAAAGTCTTAAGCTAGACTTACCCTGTTTTCATTTCTAGAAGAAAGTTCACGGAGCTGAAGCTCCTCTCTCATATCCCTAAAATCTTCACCATTATAGATTTTGAGTCGGTGACCATTTACCTTGAATGTGCCTTGAGTGGGATGAGTTACCTCGATTGTGCCATAGGGAAAGATTGTTTTAATCATGAATGGGCCTGACCATCTTGATTTTAGTTTCCCAGGAAACAATTTAAGCCTTGAGTTGTATAGCAGGACCAAGTCCCCTACTTCGAATTGTTTCGATTTCTTTAGACGAGCATCATGGCGTCGCTTTGTTGCCTCCTTGTATAGCTTCGAGTTCTCGTAGGCATCAGCTCTCCATTCGTTTAGCTCATTCATCTGCACCATTCTCTTCTTTCCTGCAGCTTTAAGATCGTAATTTAAAAATTTTATAGCCCAAAAAGCTTTGTGTTCTAACTCGAATGGTAGATGACAGCTTTTCCCGTAGACAAGTTTGTATGGGGATGTTCCTAAAGGGGTTTTAAAGGCTGTTCTATAGGCCCATAAAGCGTCATCTACTTTTATTGCCCAATCTTTTCTGTTTGATTCAACCGTTTTTTCTAGGATACATTTAAGTTCTCGGTTTGCTACTTCAACTTGCCCACTGGTTTGAGGGTGATATGGGGTGGCTATCCTGTGGTGTACTCCATATTTTTTTAAGACTTTGTCAAATTGAGTATTACAAAAATGAGTGCCCTTATCATTAATGATAGCTCTAGGTGTTCCAAATCGAGAGAACAGTTTCTTGAGAAACTTAACTACTACTCTAGCATCATTGGTAGGTAAAGCTTCAGCTTTCACCCATTTTGAAATGTAATCAACTGCCACTAGGATGTATTTATTTCCAAATGAACTAGGGAATGGACCCATAAAATCAATACCCCATACATCAAATATTTCACATGATAGTATATATGTTTGAGGCATTTCATCACGTTTAGAAGCATTACATGTTCTTTGGCATTTATCACACGAAACGACATACCTATTGGCATCTTTGAATAGAGTGGGCCAATAAAAACCTGATTCGAGTATTTTATGTCTTTGTCTTAATGCCATTGTAGTGTCCTCTGAAGGTCCCGAATGGCAATGTTCGAGATTTTGCTTACTTTCCGCCCTTGTAACGCATCTCGAATTACTTGATTTGCACATATGCGGAAAAGAAAAGGATCTTCCCAAAAATAGTTTTTTGCATCAGCAAAGAATCGTTTCTTTTGATGATGTGTTAACCTTTTTGGTAAGATGTTAGCCGCTAAATAATTCGCAATATCTGCAAACCATGGTGCCTCGAAGTTGGTTATAGAAAAGAGTTGTTCTTTAGGGATCGGATTGTTTATCTCTCTTTCGTCGAGCTCTTCGATATGTGGGTTCTCAAGCCTGGAGAGGTGATCTGCTGCAAGGTTTTCAGCTCCCTTCTTGTCCTGTATTTCCAAATCAAATTCTGTAAAAGTAAAATCCATCTTATGAGTCGAGGTTTTACATCGAGTTTAGTTAAAAGATAACGAAGAAGCGAGTGGTCGATGTAAACGACAACTTTAGATAATACTAAATATTGTCGAATTTATCAAATGCAAAGACCATGACTAGTAATTCTTTTTCGGTGGTGGTATAATTTTCTTCTTGTGGTACATTAATGTCTTCTTGGCATAATAGATCATTTGGAAGTGCTTGTCTCTTATTTGCCCTAAAGCGCACCTCTTGCAAAGTCACTCGCATCACACATTAATTCAAAAGGGAGATTCCAATCAGGGGCAATTATAATTGAGGCGTTTATTAATTTCTCTTTGAGAATATTCAATGCATCTAAACAAATGCATCTAAACATTCCTGATTAAAATTAAAAGGTACATCTTTTTCTAGCAATTTCGTTATAGGATTAGCTATTTTAGAAAAATCTTTAATAAATCTTCTGTAAAATCCTGCATGTCCTAAAAAGCTTCTAATAGCCTTAACTGAACTAGAATGAGGTAATTTTTCTATGGTTTTGACCTTTGCTTTATCTACCTCGATTCCCTTACTAGAAATTTTATGTCCTAATACAATTCCCTCTTGTACCATAAAGTGGCATTTTTCCCAATTTAAAACAAGGTTTGTTTCCTCACATCTCATTAGAACTCGTTTTAAATTTTTAAGGCAAAGATGGAAAAAATTACCGAATACCGAGAAATCGTCCATAAATACCTCCATAATGTCTTCTACAAGTTCGTCAAAGATTGCCAACATGCAACGCTGAAAAGTAGCAGGAGCATTACATAATCCAAAAGGCATTCTACGATAAGCAAACGTACCGTATGGGCATGTGAATGTTGTCTTCTCTTGATCTTCAGGTGCTATTGGGATTTGGAAATAGCCGAAGAATCCATCTAGGAAGCAATAGTACATATGCCCAGATAACCTTTCTAACATTTGATCAATGAAGGGTAAAGGAAAGTGATCTTTTCTAGTGGCGTTGTTCAGCTTCCTGTAATCAATGCAAACTCTCCAACCTGTGACTATTCTGGTGGGAATTAGTTCATTCTTTTCATTGGCTACCACCGTCATGCCTCCTTTCTTTGGAACCACCTGCACAGGACTTACCCAATTGCTGTCAGAAATAGGATAAATTATTCCAGCATCTAGAAGTTTAATTACCTCAGCTTTCACAACTTCTTTTACGTTGGGATTCAATTGTCTTTGAGGTTGCACACATGGCTTGTATTCCTCTTCCATTAAAATTTTGTGGGTGCAAAACGATGGGCTTATTCCCTTAATGTCAGAGATTTTCCAAGCTATGGCTCTTTTATGTTCTCTTAGTACCTGTATCAACTCCTCTTTTTCCTTAGGTTCTAATTTTGAAGAGATAATTACCGGTAGCGTAGAATTGTCCCCGAGGAATGCATATTCTAAGTGTTTCGGTAACTGTTTTAATTCTAATTTGGGCGGCTCATCAATGGAGGGTTTTTGTTTTAGTTCGTAATTAAATTTAATGCTCTCTTCTTTCGTATGTCTAGATGAAGATGTATTCAAATTCAGCTCGTCAACTTCATCTTCTTCCCCCTCTTCTTGAGTCAGGCACAGTTCCATCGTGTTGTCATGTATAATTTCCTGTAATGAGTTTTGAATGATATGATCAGTGGTATCAACAAAATAACAGGAATCATCTTGTTCTCTAGAATATCGCATGGCATCATAAATTTGAAAAATAAATTCCTCATCGCCTATCCTTAATGCAAGTTTACCATCACCTACATCGATAACAGCCCTAGCAGTAGCTAAATATAGGCGCCCTAAAATTAAGGGAAACTCAATGTCCTCATCCATGTCAAGCACAACAAAATCAACAGGAAAAATAAATTTATCAACTTTTACCAAGACATCTTCGATAACTCCTCTAGGATATTTAATAGATCTATCAGCTAACTGAATACTCATCCTAGTGGGTTTTGGTTCCCCAAGATCTAGTTGTTTAAACATTTTGTAAGGCATTAAATTTATCTGGGTTCCTAGCTCACTAATGCTTTCTTAATATTTAAATTACCAATTAAACAGGAATAGTAAAACTTCCAGGTCTTTTAATTTGGTTGGTAACTTGTTTTGGAGGATGGTGAACATTCTTGATTAAGCTCCACTGTTGATACTTCTTCAAGCTTCCTTTTATTAAATCAGAGTTCTTTTAAGAATTTTGCGTATGTCAAAGACATCTGTAAAATGGCTTCAACAAAGGGTAAGTTAATATGTATTTGTTTAAAAATTTCAAGAAATTTACCGTATTGGGCATCTAATCGGTCTTTCTTCAACTTTCTTTGGGTATGGGATTGGTGGTTTACTTTCTTTGCGACTTTGGAGTTACATCCTCAACTCCTCATCCTTTGCTTTGTCATCTTAATATGGTATTTTTTTCTTTGGTTCGACTAACTCCTTTCCACTTCTCAGTGTAACCGCCTTTACCTGTTCTGTTCCTTTAGAAAAAATCTCTGATCGAATTTCAGAAACCATCTTAGTAAGTTGGCCAACTGACTTAGTAAGTTCCCCAACTTGACTTTCAATCCCTTAATTGATGCTGTTGATTCTTAAGGGTGGTTTGATTACTTGGAGACGGTTATCTGTGTTGCTGGGAATTTTGTCAGCATCTCTTCAAGGTTCGGCCTCTTTTCCTGTGGATAGGGCTGATTTTGGAAATTTTGAGGAGGTTGTTGTCTTTGAATTCCTTGCTATCCTTGACCTCCCCATGAAAAATTTGGGTGGTTCCTCCAACCTGGATTATAAGTATTACTATAAGAGTTATTATTAGATCTGAAATTATTACCTATATAATTCATCTGTTCACTTTCTGTGCCCGGTTGGTAGGGTGGGTACTCAGGATTCGCCACAGTTCCACTTGCGTCGCTCTGCATTACTTGATGTACCTGCGAAGAACACAAACTATCAAGCTTTTTATTCATCATCTCTACTTGTGTTGATAGCATGGTTACTGCGTCGAGGTTGAAAACTCCGGCTAATTTTGTTGGTTTTGCCCTTGTAACCTGCCACCGATAGTTATTCAGTGACATCTCTTCAATAAACTCGTAGGTTACTTCAGGAGTTCTGTTGTTTAGGGTTTCATCGGCGGCTGAATCAATTAGTTGCCTCGTTGAGGGTTTCACACCGTTATAGAAAGTTTAGACTTGGAGCCACAAGGGTAAACCATGGTGCAGACACCTTCTCAAGAGATCCTTGTATCTCTCCCATGCGTCGTATAATGTCTCTAAATCCATCTGCACAAAATAAGAGATATCATTCCGTAATTTGGCCGTTTTGGCCGGTGGGAAATATTTTAATAAAAATTTTTCAGTCATTTGATCCCATGTAGTGATTGACCCTCGTGGTAACGAAGTTTAACCTTGTTTGGCTTTATTCCTTAATGAAAAGGGAAATAGCAGAAGATGGATGGCATCATCAAACGCCATTTATTTTGAAGGTATCACGAGAACTCTAAAAAATTAGCTATATGAGTATTTGGGTCTTAAATGCAGTATACCATCAAATTGAACAAATTGTTGAATCATTTGTATAGTGTTAGGCTTTAATTCAAAATTATTAGCAGCCTATAGCAGCCTAACAATACTTGATTCTCGCTCTGTTAAATGAGGTTTAGCATAATCATACATAGTACGCGAGCATTATTTTCTCGCCACATCTTGTGGTGGTGGATTATTCTCGTCCATCCTTCGGTAGGATTGGATCGCCTTCTCGCTCTTTTTCATTGTAATTTAGGGCTCGCCTAATTTCTCTGCGATTCTGCGAGCGGTAGCTTCAATATCACTGTCGTATACTAGTGGTCCTCTCGGGTTCCTTCTAGTCATAAACTAGAGGTACATGCTAGGAAAAGAAAGAAAGAAAATTTAGCAAAGTTAAAAACAAAAAAAAAAAATAAAAATAAAAATAAAAGTAAATTGCGGAAAATAATGGCTAAAGTAATAAAAATAGAGCTTTCTTAATATTTTAGTTCCCCGGCAATGACGCCAAAAACTTGATCGCTTTGATTTCAGAGTTTTAAATTTATAATGATCGAACCTGGAAATAACTATAACAACGATTGAGGCAAGTGCACCTATCGAACAGTAGTATAGCTTAGGCAAGACCGGATTGTCGAACCCAAAGGAACCAAAAGTACTAATACCAACTTTCTTTTTATTATCTAGCCTAAAATAAATGAAGTTGTTATTTAATCTAAATTTAACTAACTACTAAGCTAAAGACGCAAAGACAAAAAGAACGAATTGGGAAAATACTGTTGGAAAAAATCAGTTGATTAAGACGATACCCTTAGGAAGAATCCACCTAGACTTCACTTGTTATCTAACTCTGAACCAGACGATTTATTCACTTGACTTGATCCGTAAGACTCCCTAATGTATATTAAACCCTCTCTCGAAGCGAATAACGTCTAACCCTAGGTTGATTAATTGAAATCTCTTTCTAATTAAAACCCCGAGAATTACATTAACTCGATCTACGGACTCCCATATTAGGTTTCACCCTAATCCGGCAAAATCTCGTCACCCTATCTCTAGGCGCGCGATCAACTCCGCTTAATTATGCTAGATCTACTCTTAAGCAGGGACTTTTGCTCCTCCACCTAAGCACACCAAACTTGAATCAATATCCCGGAAATATTAACACAAGAATTAAGAACAAATCAAGTATTTATCATATAGTTCAGTAAACGATAACAAGATTCATCTAAGTTTCATCCCCTTCAGGTATCTGAAGGGTTTAGTTCATAATGATAAATGAAAACATCTCAGAAGAAAAGATAAAACAAAACATAAGAAATCCCTAAAACCCCCTGAAGGAATTGAAGGAGAGATCCACCGTCTTGAGTAAAATTCTGGCTTCTTGAGATGGATCAACTGGCTATCTTCGAGTGTTTCCCACAAATCTGAACTTTTCGGCTCCGCTCCTTAGCCTAGCTCCCCCCTTCTAGGTTATACTTAGGGTGTTTATATAGGCTTTTGAAATAGGTTTCTTTGCCCCTAAGTATCCTTTTCCGAGTGAAATTGCTCTTCTCCGCGGCAGGGGCACGGCCATAGCACACGCTCGTGTGAATCATCTTTAGGCCATGTTTGGACTTTTAATGAGGTGACACGCCCGTGTGAATCGTAATCAGGCCGTGTTCTAGTCTATCAAGGAGACACGGCCGTGTTGGCTCAAGTCCAGGCCGTGTCGATTTTCACTTCGGCCTAATTTGGTCCGTTTTGAGCCCGTTTCTCGTTCTTTCCATCCTCTGGTGCTTTCCTGAGTATAAAAAATGAAAAGAAAGGATTAAGAGCACCTTTTTACATAAATCAAGGGATAAATCATCCAAAAGTATGCTAAATGTGGGATTAAAATATGTTACTTTTACAGTTTATCACCTGCCCGAGCCTATGCTATTCGCGCACGAGAAGAAGCATCATCTCCTGATGTCATTTCTGGTACTTTTACTCTATTTGATACTGATGTGATTGCATTGATAGATCCATGATCTACTCATTCATATGTTTGTGTGTATCTAGTATCAAGTAAGACTCTATCTGTTGAGTGTACTGAATTCGTGGTTAGAGTATCGAACCCCTTAGGCAAGTGTGTTTTGGTTAATAAAGTGTGCAAGAACTGCCCGTTGATGTTTCAAGATATCAGCTTTTTGGCTAATTTGATGTTGCTACCTTTTGATGAATTTGATATCATTCTGGGTATGGATTGGCTCACTTTGCATAATGCTATTGTGAATTGTAAACGGAAGAGTATTGATTTGAGAAGTCAGAATGGTGAGATAGTTCGAATTGAATCTAGTGATTTGAATGGGTTGCCGACTGTTATATCTTCGATGAAAGCTTTGAACTATGTGAAAAAGGGTTGCGAAGCTTATCTTGCATATGTGATTGATACAAAAGTGACAGAAAAGAAAGTTGAATCTGTACCTGTGGTTTGTGAATTCCCTGATGTGTTTTCTGAAGAATTACCGGGATTACCTCCGATACGGGAAGTTGTATTTGGTATTGATCTATTACCGGGAATGAATCCTATCTCAATAGCTCCGTATAGAATGGCACCAACAGAATTGAAAGAGTTAAAGTCTTAGTTGCAAGAGTTGACGGATAGAGGATTTGCACGACCGAGTTTCTCGCTCTGGGGTGCTCCTGTGTTGTTCGTGAAAAAGAAAGATGGTACTATGAGGATGTGTATTGATTACCGACAGTTGAATAAAGTGACGATAAAGAATAAATATCTTTTGCCACGTATTGATGATTTGTTTGATCAGCTGAAAGGAGCTACAATATTTTCTAAGATAGATTTGAGGCCAGGCTACTATCAGTTGAGGGTTAAAGAATCAGATGTACCGAAGACTACTTTTAGAATGAGGTACGGACATTATGAATTCTTAGTTATCCCTTTTGGACTAACGAATGCTCCAGCAGTGTTTATGGATTTGATGAATCAGATATTCAGACCGTATTTGGATCGATTCGTTGTTGTGTTTATTGATGACATTTTGATTTATTCTTGTGATGAGACGCAACATGCCGAGCATTTGAGAATCGTGTTACAGACTCTGCGTGAGAAGCAATTGTATGCAAAGGTTAGCAAATGTGAGTTTTGGTTACATGAAGTTGATTTTCTGGGACATATTGTGTCAGCATAAGGTATACAAGTTGATCCGAGCAAAATTCCAGCTATTCTAGAGTGGAAGCCTCCGAGAAATGTGTCTGAAGTCTGTAGTTTTCTGGGATTAGCAAGGTATTATAGACGGTTTGTGAAAGTATTCTCGATGATTGCGACTCCGTTAACGAAGTTGCTACAAAAAGATGTTAAATTTGAGTGGTCAGAAAAGTGCCAGCAGAGTTTTGAACAGTTGAAAGCATTGTTGACAGAGGCGCCAGTGTTAGTTCAACCTGAATCGGGTAAATAATTTATAGTATACAGTGATGCATCGTTGAATGGTTTGGGCTGTGTGTTGATGCAAGAAGGAAAAGTCATCGCTTATTCTTCGAGGCAGTTAAAGCCGCATGAAAAGAATTACCCGACACACGATCTTGAATTAGCCGCGATTGTATTTGCATTAAAGATTTGGCGTCATTACCTATTTGGCGAGAAATTTCATATTTATACGGATCACAAGAGCTTGAAATATCTGATGACTCAGAAAGAATTGAATTTGCGATAGAGAAGATGGTTAGCATTTTTGAAAGACTATGAGCTTGTGATTGATTATCATCCGGGTAAGGCTAATGTAGTTGCTGATGCTTTGAGCTAAAAGTCTATATGTGCTTTGCGAGCAATGAATACTCAGATAGATCTATGTGATGATGGTTCGGTTTTGGCTGAGTTGAAAGTGAGGCCGATGTTTATACGTCAGATTTATGATGCTCAGAAAAATGATGATGAGATGATAGCAAAATGAACTCAATGTGATTTGAATTCTGATTCAGAATTTCGAGTTGATAACAATGATTGTTTGAGATTTAGAGATCGGATTTGTGTTCCGAAGAATTCAGTGTTGATTCAGATGATTTTAAATGAAGCTCACAATAGTCGTTTAATTTGTTCACCACAGGAGTACAAAAATGTATAATGACTTGAAAGCAGATTCTATTGGTGGCGTGGTATGAAGCGGGATAACTCACGGTTTGTTTCGAGATGTTTAGTTTGTCAACAAGTTAAAGCTGAACATCAAGTTCCATCCGGTTTATTACAACCGATTATGATTTCTGAGTGGAAATGGGAGAGAATCATGATGGACTTTGTGTCAGGATTACCTAAATCTTCGAGTAAGAAAGATACAGTCTGGGTGATAGTTGACAAATTGATGAAATCAGCTCATTTTGTTCCAGTGAGAACAAATTATTCACTTGACAAGTTAGCTGAATTGTATATTGCTGAGATTGTAAGATTGCACGGAGTGCCACTATCTATTGTATCTGACAGAGATCCGAGATTTACCTCGCGGTTTTGGAAGAAATTACAAGAGGCTTTAGGCATAAAGCTACATTTCAGTACTGCATTTCATCCGCAAACGGATGGACAATCCAAGCGGATCATTCAAATTCTTGAAGATATGTTGAGATGTTGTATTCTTGAATTTGAAAGTACGTGGGAAAAGCATTTACCGTTGATTAAGTTTGCGTACAATAACAGTTTCCAATCTAGTATTAAAATGGCACCATATGAGGCTCTTTATGGTCGTAAATGTCGAACACCATTGTATTGGACTGAGCTGAGTGAGAATAAGATCCACGGGGTTGATTTAATAAAAGAGACTAAACAGAAAGTAAAAGTGATTCGTGACAGTTTGAAAGCAGCGTCAGATCGTCAGAAGTCTTATGCAGATTTGAAACAAAAAGATATCGAATTTGAGGTTGATGACAAAGTATTTTTGAAAGTGTCTCCGTGGAAGAAAATACTTCGATTTGGCCGAAAAGGCAAACTGAGTCTGAGGTTCATCGGACCGTATGAGATCATTGAACGAATTGGGCCGGTTTCTTATAGATTGATGTTGCCACCTGAATTGGAAAAGATTCATAATGTATTTCACATATCGATGCTTCGACGATATAGATTTGATCCATCGCATGTAATTGCTCCTACTGAGGTTGAGATCCAGTTAGATTTATAGTATAGTGAAGAACTGATTCGAATTTTGGCACGAGAGACTAAATAGTTGAGAAACAAAAGAATTTCCTTAGTGAAAGTGTTTTGGCATAAACACGGAGTTGAAGAGGCTATGTGGAAGCCTGAAAATGTTATGAGAGAGCAATATCCAAACCTATTCATTGGTAAGATTTTCGGGGACAAAAATCCCTAAGCGGGGAGAATTGTAACAGCCCAGTTTAGACCCTAGTCAGAATAGAGGTTTCGGGACCACAAATTCGAGGTCAAAAAAATATTTTAATATTATTTTTGGTGTTTACAGTATGTGATTGAGCATGTGTGAAATTTCTGTGTGAAAATTTTATCGATTGTGTGCTTAATTTGAGAAAAGAACTTAATCGCATAAAATGCAAAATGCTGTGTGTTGATTGTTGAAGTGCTTAATTGGCATGGCTTATTAAATGAGAGGTCCTTATGAGGTTATTAAACCATTGGTTAGTTAATGGATGATAATAGCATGGCATTTAGTGTTATTATTAAAATTCATTAAGGTTAAAATTGTAATATAGCTAATAATGTATATTAATAAAACAAATAAGAAATAAAACACCATTATCATCTTTCATTGCCGAATTTTCTAAGGAAAAAGAAAAGAAAAAGAACAATAGGGTTCGGCTAGAAGTTGGCTCAATCAAGGTATGTTTTGAGCTCAGTTTTTGATAATTTCTATGTTTTTGTAATCGTTGCTTAGTGTTCTAGCTAGCCCATGCTTTAATTTTAGAATTTGATGGTGATTTTGAGATATGCCATTGATGAATGCTTGAACTTTGTGATAGTTGATGATGAAATATGAAAGGTATGTGAAAGATTAACATATTTTGTCTTTGAATTTTTAGTGAAATTGAGTAAATTGGGTTAAAATGTGAAAATGAGAAATTGGAGGACTAAAATGTGAAATAAATGAAATGTGTGAGCTTGTATGGACATAAGGAGAATTCGGCTAGGCATGGGTGAAATGAAATTATGTGTATTTGATGATTTTATAAAATAAGGACTAAAGTGTCGAAATGTGAAAATGTGAGGGCTATTTTGTAAAATGCCCTAAATATGTGTGTGTGGACTAAATTGAATGAATTGGTGATTGAATGAGCTAAATTTGAATATGTATAGACCGAGAAAGGAGAGATTAGGATTGAGATCGAGGCAAAGACAAAGTACTCGATTGATCGGCTAGTCTCGGTATTTCGACGTCTGAGGTAAGTTCGGATATAATACAAGTTGTTAAATTTTATATCTATGTGATGTGAAATGAATGAATGTATAGTTATTGAAATAGAAATGTTATATATGAAATTGAGAAATGTGGCACTAAGTGTGCGTAATTGGAATCGAGATAGAGATAAATAGCACTATGTATGCGAAATAATAGAAGCTTCGGCTTTATTGATTGGCACTGTGTGTGCGATACCGAGTTAGATTCGGTTTAAAGTAAAGGCACTAAGTGTGCGATATTATTTAAGCTTCGGCTATGAATTTAGCACTAAGTGTGCGAGTAAATCAAACGAATAACGAAGGTTGATCGAAATGAAGTATTGAGCATTGAGTAGCATGAATGATTGATAACTAAGTGTTGGCTAAGGTACGTACGGAACCTATGTGGTTGATGAAATTGTAAATGGATTTATGGATGGTTGAGTGAGCATATTAGCTATGGATGATATGGTGTATATATTTGTGAGTTGATCTATGTGATGGATTAAATTGGTATATTGTAATTGTATTATTGAATTAAATGTATTATATTACGAACTTACTAAGCTCTAAAGCTTACTGTGTGAAGCGTTTCCCTGATTTACAGTGTCTTTAAAGCTAGCTCGGATCCAGGGATCGTCAGCGACTCAATCACACTATCGGCTATCTATTTTGGTACTTTTGGAAAGATGTGTATATATATATGAGGTATATGGCATGTATAGGCTATTAAATGTGGCATGTTTTGAGATGTATAAATCTTACCATGAGATATGGTTTAAGCTTAAAATTTGAATGATGTTAGTGTATTTATGTGTGGATTAGGTGAATGATGAATATGGTATGTTCCATGCTTAGATGATTGAGGAAAATTTTGGTTTAAATGTGAAATGTGATAAGGTTTATATGATGCTTGACCTATATGATTTGGGATGTGAAATTTGGTATTATGGATGAACTTATTTGAGATGGAATTGAGTATGATTATAGATGGTATGGTAGATGATTATAAGGTGCATGTATTGGTATATTTTAGTTTCCATTTGATATATAAATGCATATGTTAAGATGCTTGTAGGTGATCTTTAATGTGGATGGCAAATTTGGTCTTGCAAATGGCATATAATTGCCCACACGATTGAGCACACGGGCGTGTGGCTCGACCGTGTCATTTGAATTTGCAAAATTGAATCAAGTCAGGCTCGACCACGGGCTAGACACACGGGCGTGTGACTGGTCGTGTGGTGCAAGTCAGTGTCGACCACGGGTGAGGCACACGGGCGTGTCTCAGGCCGTGTGAACAAGTCAGTGTGTATGCCCTGTTTTGCCATGGCTTGGATGCACGGGCGTGTCCGAGGCCGTGTGAGGTACACGGCCTACCCACACGGGCGTGTGACCTCTGTAACTTAGAAAAATGTTTAAATTTCATAAATTTTCGTATGTGTTCGGTTTAGTCCCGACTCTTTTCTAATACATGTTTAAGGTCTCATTGATTGTTATGTCAGAGTCTTAAATTTTATATAATGAATGATCTAACCTAGAAACTAACTGTGACAACGATTAAGGCAAGCGCACCTATCGAATAGTAGTATAGTTTAGGGGCAAGACCGGAATGTCGAACCCAAAGGAACCAAAAGTACTAATACTAACTTTCTTTCTATTATTTAGCCTAAGAATTGAAGTGAATTATTGTTTAAGCTAAAATTAACTAATTACTAAGCTATAGACGCTAAGACAAAGAGAATGAATTGGGGAAATACTTGTGGGAAAAACCAATTGATTAAGACAATACACAAGGAAGAATCCACCTAGACTTCACTTGTTATCTAACTCTGAACCAGACGATGTATTCACTTGACTTGATCCGTAGGATTCCCTAATGTATATTAATACCTCCATCGAGGCTACTAACGTCTAACCCTAGGTTGATTAATTGAAATCTCTTTCTAATTAAAACCCCTAGAATTGTATTAACTCGATCTATGGACTCCCATATTAGGTTTGACCCTAATCCGGCAGATTTTCGTCATCCTATGTCTAGGGTTGCGATCAACTCCGCTTAATTATGCTAGATCTACTCTTAGACAGGGACTTTTGCTCCACGGCCTAAGCACATCAATACTTGAATCAATACCCTGAAATATCAAAGCAAGAATTAAGAACACATAATTAAGAACAAATCAAGTATTTATCATATAGTTCAGAAAACAATAACAAGATCCGTCTTAGGTTTCATCCCCCTTAGGTATCTGAGGGGTTTAGTTCATAATTATAAAAGAATACATCGCAAAAGAAAAGATAAAACAAAACATAAGAAAAACCCTAAAACCCCCTAAAGGAATTGAAGGAGAGTTCTTCCGTCTTGAGTATGACTCCGGCTCCTTGAGATGAATCAACTGGCTTTCTTCGAGTAAATCCCACGATTCCGACCTCTCTGGCTCGGCTCCTTGGCCAAGCTGGACGCCCCCTGACCGAAGCCCTTTAGGGTGTTTATATAAGCTTTTGTAATGGCTTTCTTTGCCTCTAAGTACCCTATTCCGAGTGAAATTCCTCTTTGTCATGACAGGGACACGCCCGTGTGAATCGACTTCAGGCCGTGTTCGAGCCTGCTAAAGGGGCACGGCCGTGTGCTCTGGGCCCAGGCCGTGTTGATTTCCTACTTTGGCCCATTTGGCCCGTTTTAATCCCGTTTTTCGTTCTTTTCATCCTCCTATGCTCTCCTGAGTATAAAACATGAAATTAAAGGATTAAGAGCACCAAATTCCATAATTCAAGGGATAAATCATCCAAAAGCATGCTAAATGTGGAGATAAAATATGTTACTATTACGGTTTATCAAATACCCCCACAGTTAAGCTTTTGCTTGTCCTCAAGCAAAGTTCTCAACTTGCAATTAAAACAGAATTTCCTCAATTCATAACCTTGATCAA
The DNA here is from genome assembly GCA_025698515.1 of Gossypium sturtianum. NCBI lineage: Eukaryota > Viridiplantae > Streptophyta > Magnoliopsida > Malvales > Malvaceae > Gossypium > Gossypium sturtianum. The sequence continues at coordinate 36,812,002 of CM046943.1, read as the reverse complement.
TAATGTCTCATCATAATTCATAGATAATTCATACATTGATAATTTAACCGGAAAGTTCCTAAAGACTCAAACAATCAGAGTCATAGTTTTTATAGTACGAAAAATAGGTGTTTCCCTTTCCCTAAATAATTACCTTTAATTCAAAATCGAAAAAAATTCACATCCTCACTAAAGGTTCACTCAAATCACTCAAAGTGTTTAAGGTTCAAAATTAAGCACTCAGATTTCGAACATGAAATGTTAATCCCATAGGCTTGCATGGAAATCAAATCTCCACCACTGTAAAATGATATGATACACAAATCAAAAGGTCTTTTATGGGTTGTAAAGGGGCTTGGGTTAAAGGTGTGGATAAAGGCTAAATTAGAGGGTTAGAATTGAGATTGACCTGACAAATTACCTAACTAGAAACGACGAACTGATAAAAAATAATTACATCAATTGGAAACATAATACTAATAACATGAGCTTTTTCTAAAGATAATGAAATTAACAGTTTGAGCTCAAATAACATAGAACTAATAATGAATATACTTCGTTTTTTTTAGAACAAATCAAGTCACATACAATAATAATAAGATAGAATTTAACAACTGATATAAAGAAAATAGTTAATTAACCGATCAAATCAAATCTCGATATAGGGGTAGTCAAGAGAAATGGTGATAACAAATACAAGATGGGTTTCGAGTTAATATTAGTGGGTGAGTCAATAAAAGGGTTGTTAAGATCAAAGGCGTTCACTAGGGGTTAATTATGGAGGTAGGCTTTTTGGGAGTAAGTGGGTTAAAACCTAGGTGCCTTTATCATCTTAGTATATCAAATCAAAGGTGTGGTCTCGACATGAAATACCCCAAACCCGGCCCACAAGCCCCGACCGGATCTGACATGTTCCTTGAGTAAAACTTAGCTAAATCTCGTTTTATCATCTTGAGAAATATGGTGGTTTTTAAAATCAGATTTGTGTTTTATCAAGTTGAAAATCGTGTTGTCATTCCAGTTTGTATATCTAAAAAAAACGTTTCTTTCATATTTCACGAATTAAAAGATTTTCCGAATTTAAAAGCTCATTAAGTTGGAAAACCGTGAATTGATTAGGTAACAAAACATTTGAAGTTGTTAAGGAAAATATTTAGTTATTCATTTGCCGATTTTCGAATGGAAATAAAACTTAAAACATAAAACTTAAACAATTAAATAGTGGCCTTATTACAAATTTAAATTACCAAATAAATCCTGAAAGAAAAGTATGCTAAAGTAAACGAAAAATTCAACCGTTCAAAAAACCCGAAAGCAGCGAGCATAGCCACTCCATAGTCCTCATTGACCGGTCCATAATACTATGCATCACACTGCAAAAATTTATCCCACGAAGGGTGAGTCAACAGACTCAATGTGTAACAGCTACACCAAAAACCCAACCGATCATAGCCTTAATCTTAAACATTTCGGCAAAGCCCATTCTTTAGTCACATTCGGCCATAAGCCATAACATAGCATATCAAATCATAACATATTGAATCACATTATGTATAAAATGAAATGCAATCCAGAGCCCACCTAGATATCCATCCTCTACACACCACCCGTACTGCCGGTCACACGAAGTGGGATTACTAAATCGACCCTCCATCTGCTACACACACCTCGAAGGCGGTCGCTGCAGACAACTACACATCGCCCTTATAATGTGGCATAGCCACCGGATAATGTGATGAGTCACCGGATTCATAATATGTGACATAAGTCACGGATAACGTGGTAAAACCACGGAACACTTCCTTTTATCATTATCACCCATGTGCCCATGCATCATACAAAATATACAGATATCATGCAATATACCTTACCCCAAAGCCATAACAAAATTACACATATTTTCATATCCATGTTTATAAACATTATTAACTGAGTGTTAAGGGTAACGATACTGAATGCACCTTTGTACCATTGAATGGTACCCTTAGCCATGTTATTCGTATTTTTATTAACACATATTTAACGTAATACTATTAATCTATCGGGAATTAGCGTAGGGTTACACACACGATAACAGTGAGAATGACACTCTCGATCCGACACTCTCGCTTATCGGGGATAACAACGATCCGCTTATCCCTTTCCGATCTTCGCCCACAACCCGGTGGCCAATCACGTCTGCGAAACCGAGCGTTTCTTAAATCTAGGGTAGGAACTACCCTTTCTCTCTCACATGGTATTCGCATCCATCGAATATCACTTAATCAAAACCTGGTTAATCGATATACAAGATCTAAACGAACACAATCTATAACTTAAATACCCTTACCGAAATAGATCAGAATCCCGAGACTCCTCTTTTATCTCTGTCGAAACCCCCTAAAATACCATAGTTAGAATTGGCCAACCCCTAATAAATAACATGGCCTTTGGCCGAATATTACAACTCCCTTACCTTGCTTGCTTAACTTGGATCTCAAATCCCGAAAGATCTCCCCCTAATCGTCGGCTACAAAGATCCCGAAACCCACCTTCATGGTTTCGGCCAAAGAGATAAAAAGGGATTAGCTTCCTAGATTTCGATAGGCTAAAATAAGAGAAAGAGATTTGAACCAGAAGAGATCCCTTACCAAAAAAGAGTGACCAAACGCAATGATCACTGGCTCTAAGAAATCGACAAGAGGAGAAAGATGATCGGCTTTCGACTTTTAGTGCTTGAGAACAATCGGCTATAGTCGAGAGATACCTTCGGCTTTTGAAGAATCGTGAAAAGAAAAAAGAAAAGGTTGAAGGTTGGTGCGATTCGGCTTTGGTGAGAAAGAGGAAGAAAAGAATGGTGGTGTGGCTCAATCAAGGATTCGGCTTCAAGGAAGTATAGAGAGAAACTCAACCGAAGAGCTATGGAGAAGTGATGAAATGAGACTTAAAGATTCGGCTAGGGTGCTAGATGGATTTGGCTTTTAGTAGGTGAAGGAAAAGAGAGAACAAACTAAAAGAAGAAGAAGAGTGCATGAGTGGTCTCTTTTGGTTTACGGTCTCGATTGGCAAAAGAATACGAAAGCTTTCGGGAAAAAGAAATCGCACAAAAGATGCCTAAACCTCACTCTGCATATTCGGCTTCCTCCCCCCAATTACATGGCCGAAAATGTCATCCTAGGAGTCCCTTGGCGGCCAACTCTCCCCTCTTCTCAAATCCCTTCTTTTCCTCCTATTTTTCCTCTTCACCTCTCATTCAAAAGTGTTTGAATGAGTCAACACTTATCTCCCTTGTTAGCCGAATCTTCAAGTGAATTTGACCAAGTCTCACACTCATCCCTTCAGAGTCCTTGTGCCGTCCAACACTGCTCTTCCTTGGTGAAAAATAAAAGCCCAAAACGCTACCTGTGTTGCTCGAACCTAGGCCCCTTCTCACTCCCTGAGGTGTCACCCTCCTGTGCTCTAAGTGGAGCCTCCCTTGCCACTTTACTAGCTGGTTTCTTGTGTCTTAGGCCACACACTAAACTCCTTAAGGCCTAGCTCCCTTAGCTCTCCTTTAAGACTTAAAAATCCAATATTTTTCTAAGGCATCTACCTACTCCCCAGGGTTCTGAAGCCCCCAAAACACATACAAACCACACACAAACATGCTACTACATACATTCAAGTTAAAACGCATAACCCCAAATCCGGATATTACTGGTTCTACCCCATAAAAAATTTGGCCTCAAAATTACTGACTAGAGTAGGTGAGGGTATTCTTTGCCGCATTCCTTCCTCCCGGCTCCCAAAAAGCTTCTTCCAATCCATGGTTACGCCATAACACTTTGACTAGAGGAACTGATTTCCTCCGTAACACCTTCACATCTCGTTCTAGAATCTGAATCGGCTCTTCCTCGTTGGACAAGTCTGACTTCAGCTCCACCTCCTCAACTAGCACTACATGAGATGGATCTGATCGATAACGGCGTAGCATCAAAATGTGGAACACATCGTGCATATGCTTCAATTCCGAAGGCAACTCTAACTGATATGCCACTGGTCCAACCCGCTTCAGAACCCGATAAGGTCCTATAAACCTGGGACTTAACTTACCCTTGCGACCAAATCTCATCACCTTCTTCCATAGCAAAACTTTCAGAAACACCTGATCTCCCACAGCAAACTCTATCTCTTTCCGCTTGAGATCTACATACGACTTTTGTCTATCGGATGCCTCCTTCAACCGCGTGCGAATTACCTTAACCTTTTCTTCCGATTACGCCACAATCTCGGGACCCAAAACATGGCGTTCCCCAATTCCGTCCAACACGTAGGAGTGCGACACTTCCGTCCATACGATTGCTTCATCACGGTGCCATCCGAATACTTGCTTGATAGCTTTTGTTGTACATGAAACTCGCTAAAGGCAAGAATTCCTCCCGACTTCCTCTCGAAGTCTATCACGCAACCCCTCAACATATCCTCTAACACTTGAATTACCCGCTCAGATTGGCGTCCGATTGTGGATGAAATGCCGTCTTTGAAATCTAATCGGTGCCCAATGCACGATGCAAGGATTTCAAAACCGAGACGTAAACCTCGGATCCCTATCCGGAATAATTGACACTGGCACTCCGTGCAGCCTCACAATTTCTGCCACATACAATTTTGCCAACCTCTACAGAGAATAGTCAACCCTCACTGGTATGAAATGTGCAGACTTTGTCAACCGATCCACTATCACCCATACCGAGTCCTTCTTAGTAGGCGTAAGGGGAAGCCCACTAACGAAGTCCATGGTAATTCTCTCCCACTTCCACTGCGGAATCTTTATTTGTTGAAGCAACCCCAAAGGTACTTGGTGTTCAGCCTTGACTTGCTGACACGTTAAACACTTCCCTACAAATTCTGTAACTTCCCGCTTAAGACCAGGCCACCAAAACTGATCCCGCAGATCCCTGTATAACTTACTTCCTCCAGGATGCATAGCATAAGGACTACTATGCGATTCCCGAAGAATTCTCTGTCTTAGTTCCTCATCCTTCGGCATACATACCCTACCGAAACACAATACTCGTCATTTATTTACCTATAGTCTTCCAATTCCCCGCGCTGTACCTGTAGTAGCTTAGCACTCAGATCATCATCTACCAGTTGTTTTTCTTTCACCTGACTTAACCATATCGGCTTTACTTGTAACTCTGCTAGCAAACTTCCGTCGTCATACAGGCTAAGATGTGCAAACATTGCCCTCAGATCCGACACTACTTTTCGACTTAGGGCATCAGCCACCATATTCGCCTTACCCGGGTGATACTCTATAGAACAATCGTAGTCTTTCAACAACTCCACCCACCTTCGTTGTCTCAAATTTAGCTCCTTCTGAGTCAACAAATACTTCAGACTCTTGTGGTCCGTGTAGATCACCGACCTTTCTCCATATAAATAGTGCCTCTATACCTTAAGAGCAAAGACTACCGCTACCAATTCCAAGTCATGCATCGGATAGTTAACCTCATGTGGCCTTAACTGCCGAGACGCATAAGCGACCACCTTCCCGTCTTGCATCAGAACACAACCCAATCCTGTGTGAGAAGCATCACAATACACCACAAAATCTTTCCCTGCCTCAGGCTGAATCAGAACCGGAGCTTCTGTTAATACTCTCTTAAGCTTTTCAAAACTCTCTTGTTGCTTATCCGCCCATCTGAAAGGTACCTCCTTTCTTAACAATTTAAATCAGAGAGTCTTTGCTTTGTTGATGAGAACCCTTCTACAACCTTACAGTAATAGCTTTGCTAACCCCAAGCTGCGAACCTCGACCACGCAGACTTAGGTGGTTTCCAATCTAGCTTGCCTCAATCTTAGAGGGTCTACTCTTATCCTTCTGCAGACACCACATGACCCAAAAAGCGCAACTTCCTTCAACCAAAATTCACACTTGCTAAACTTGGCATATAACTTCTTCTCCCTTAAACACTGTAAAACTACCCGAAGATGCTCATCATGTTCTTCCTCAGACTTGGAATACACTAGGATGTCGTCTATAAACACAACGACGAACTGATCCAAGTAGGGTTGGAAAACCCGATTCATCATATCCATGAACGCAGCTGGGGCATTTGTCAATCCGAACGGCATTACAAAGAACTCATAATGCCCGTATCTTGTCCGGAAAGCTGTCTTATGGATATCCGCTTCCTTCACCTTAAGGCGATGATATCGACCTTAGATCTATCTTTGAAAATCTGCGGCTCTCTTAAGGTGATCGAACAAGTCGTCTATCCTTGGCAAAGGGTACTTGTTCTTGATGGTCAACTTATTCAACTGCCGGTAATCTATGCACATACGCATAGTCCCATCCTTCTTCTTCACGAATAGGACCGGTGCTCCCCATGGAGACACACTGGGTCGGATAAACCCACGATCGAGTAACTCTTGGATGCGGGCCTTGAGCTCAACTAACTCCTTTGGTGCCATTGCATGCGGAGCGATAGATATCGGCGCTGCATCAGAAACAAGTCAATCCCAAATTCCACCTCACGATCCGGAGGCAACCCCGAAATTCTTCCGGAAAGACATCCACAAACTCTTTTACCGTCGACCCCTCCCACGGTGCTTCCTTAGCCTCCAAGGCACTAACAAGCATCGGAAAAGCCATACATCCCTTCCTTACCATCCTCTCGCCTTAAGGGCGGACACTACATTCGACGAGGTAATTCCTCCTCTCACCCATCACCACAATCTCATTGTCATCGAAGTCCTCAACGACAAGCGCTTAGCAAAGATCCATATTAAATCGCACGGTACTTCACTAACCAGTCCATGCCTAAAATTAAGTCAAATTCCCGAATGGCGGCTCCATTAAGTCACCGAAAGCGCACGCACTGAACTTCTAAAGGCACTTCCTAAAGAGTTTGTCTACTACTACCGATTGCCCTAAAGGACTAAGTACAGTCATCTTCCTAGGTACAGTCTCAAAGTGCACATTCAGAGTTCCAGACACTTCACTAGCGATGTAAGAATGAGTTGACCCTATATCTATCAGAGCAATAAAGGGTAATCCAGAAATAAGGAACGTACCCGTTATGACATCAGGTGCGTCACCATCCTCCCTTCGACGAACCGCATATACCAGACCCGGCTGTCTCACCTCCGCACTACCACCACCTCTGCCTGGTGTTCCGCGACCTCTACCAGAACCATTACCTCTGCCAATCGGACCACGACCCCTCGGCGGCTGCTGTCCACCTCTACCAGCCTGATTAAAACCCTGACCTGCTGGTCGATTCCTATCTGTTTCCAACAGACAGTCCCTAATCATGTGATCCTTAGACCCACACTTAAAACATCCCGAAGCAACGAAACAACACCTTTCAGCTTCTCCTCAACAGTGCAGTCCAAATCATCCATGATCCTCTCGACTGCCTCTAACCAATACTCCACTACGTTCGGAGCTACCCCAGATACTCCTCTAAAAACCTCGGCTCCATTTGCTCTAAGTCTCTCAGATACTGACTTTCGAGCCCCATTTCCCATGTTAGCTCTAGCTACTCGCTCTAACACCCGCAGCATAGCTTGCGATACTGCGTCATCTCCTCCCGTCTACTCCTAAAATTCCGCCCCTACAGCCGGTGGCGGCACCTCATTTCCGGAACCCTGACCAGACCCGACTGGTTCCGATACAATCATTCTGCCTCTGCCGCGCCCACGAGTATTGCGACCACGTCCCCTAGAACTCATGTCTACCGTCGCGGTTTATCTGTTTTTATGAAATTTTTTATGCATTAGAATCTTTTCACTTCTTGTTTAAAGAGAAGTTTTATGCAATAGAGTTTTAATCAGTGGTTTTTTCGTAGAAGTACACATATACCTAGGGTTCATGTCTCTATAGTATAGTTTCCTAAGCCTATCATCTATAGTATCATACATTAGCACATACAAATCAACTTATCATCTAAAGAACTTACCTGGCAGACTTGGGCCGAGAACTCGGGTGCCATGCTTCCATAGGACCATTTTAACAAAAATTTCAAAAACCTATTTTTTTTTGCTCAAATTTTGGAAACGTTGTGGGCTTCAAAACCCAAGGTCGAGTGTTTACCTGGCTCTGATACCAAGTTGAAACACCCCAAACCCGGCCCACAAGCCCCGACTGGATCTGACATGTTCCTTGAGTAAAACTTAGCTAAATCTCGTTTTATCATCTTGAGAAATATGGTGGTTTTTAAAATCAGATTTGTGTTTTATCAAGTTGAAAATCGTGTTGTCATTCCAGTTTGTATATCTAAAAAAAAAACATTTCTTTCATATTTCACGAATTAAAAGATTTGCCGAATTTAAAAGCTCATTAAGTTGGAAAACCGTGAATTGATTAGGTGACAAAACATTTGAAGTTGTTAAGGAAAATATTTAGTTATTCATTTGCCGATTTTCGAATGGAAATAAAACTTAAAACATAAAACTTAAACAATTAAATAGTGGCCTTATTACAAATTTAAATTACCAAATAAATCCCGAAAGAAAAGTATGCTAAAGTAAACGAAAAATTCAACCATTCAAAAACCCAAAAACGCTGAGCATGGCCACTCCATAGTCCTCGCTGACCCGGTCCATAATACTATGCATCGACTGCAAAAAGTTATCCCACGAAGGGTGAGTCAACACACTCAATGTGTAATAGCTACACCAAAAACCCAACCGATCATAGCCTTAATCTTAAACATTTTAAGCAAAGCCCATTCTTTAGTCACATTCAGCCATAAGCCCATAACATAGCATATCGAATCATAACATATTGAATCACATTATGTATAAAATGAAATGCAATCCGAGCCCACCTAGATATCCATCCTCTACACACCACCCGCACTGCCGGTCACACTATGGGGATTACTAAATCGACCCTCCATCCGCTACACACTCGAAGGCGATCGCTGCAGAACAACTACACATCGCCCTTATAATGTGGCATAGCCACGAGATAATGTGACAGAGTCACCGGATTCATAATATGTGACATAAGTCACGGATAACGTTGTAAAACCACGGAACACTCCCCTTTTATCATTATCACCCATGTGCCCAAGCATCATACAAAATATCTGAGATATCATGCAATATACCTTACCCCAAAGCCATAACAAAATTACACATATTTTCATATCCATGTTTATAAACATTATTAACGGAGTGTTAAAGGGTAACGTACCTGAATGCACTGTACCATTGAATGGTACCCTTAGCCATGTTATTCGTATTTTTATTAACACATATTTAACGTAATACTATTAATCTATCGGGAATTAGCGTAGGGTTACACACACGATAATGATGAGAATGACACTCTCGATCCGACACTCTCGCCATCGGGATAACAATGATGCTGCTTATCCCTTTCCGATCTTCGCCCACAACCCGGTGGCCAATCACGTCTGCAGAACCGAGTGTTTCTTAAATCTAGGGTAGGAACTACCCTTTCTCTCCTCCACTGGTATTCGCATCCATCGAATATCACTTAATCAAAACCCGGTTAAATGATATACAAGATCTAAACGAACACAATCTATAACTTAAATACCCTTACCGAAATAGATCTGAATCCCGAGACTCCTCTTTTATCTCTGTCGAAACCCCCTAAAATACCATAGTTAGAATCGGCCAACCCCTAATAAATAACATGGCCTTTGGCCTAATATTACAACTCCCTTACCTTGCTTGCTTACCTTGGACCTCAAATCCCAAAAGATCTCCCCCTAATCGTCGGCTACAGAGATCCCAAAACCCACCTTCATGGTTTCAGCCAAAGAGATAAAAAGGGATTAGCTTCCTACATTTTGATAGGCTAAAATAAGAGAAAGAGATTTGAACCAGAAGAGATCCCTTACCGAAAAAGAGTGACCAAACGCAATGATCACTGGCTCTAAGAAATCGACAAGAAGAGAAAGATGATCGGCTTTCGGCTTTTAGTGCTTGAGAACAATTGGCTATAGTCCAGAGATACCTTCGGCTTTTGAAGAATCGTGAAAAGAAAAAGAGAAAAGGTTGAAGGTTGGTGCGATTCGGCTTTGGTGAGAAAGAGGAAGAAAAGAATGGTGGTGTGGCTCAATCAAGGATTCGGCTTCAAGGAAGTATAGAGAGAAACTCAACCGAAGAGCTATGGAGAAGTGATGAAATGAGACTTAAAGATTCGGCTAGGGTGCTAGATGGATTTGGCTTTTAGTAGGTGAAGGAAAAAGAGAGAACAAACTAAAAGAAGAAGAAGAGTGCACGAGTGGTCTCTTTTGGTTTACGGTCTCGATTGGCAAAAGAATACAAAAGCTTTCGGGAAAAAGAAATTGCACAAAAGATGCCTAAACCTCACTATGCATATTCGGCTTCCTCCCCCCAATTACATGGCCGAAAATGTCATCCTAGGAGTCCCTTGGCCGGCCAACTCTCCCCCTCTTCTCAAATCCCTTCTTTTCCTCCTATTTTTCCTCTTCACCTCTCATTCAAAAGTGTTTGAATGAGTCAACACTTATCTCCCTTGTTAGCCAAATCTTCAAGTGAATTTGACCAAGTCTCACACTCATCCCTTCAGAATCCTTGTGCCGTCCAACACTGCTCTTCCTTGGTGAAAAATAAAAGCCCAAAACGCTACCTGTGTTGCTCGAACCTAGGCCCCTTCTCACTCCCTGAGGCGTCACCCTCCTGTGCTCTAAGTGGCACCTCCCTTGCCACTTTACTAGCTGGTTTCTTGTGTCTTAGCCCACACACTAAACTCTTTAAGGCCTAGCTCCCTTAGCTCTCCTTTAAGACTTAAAAATCCAATATTTTTCTAAGGCATCTACCTATTCCCAGTGTTCCCGAAGCCCCCAAAACACATACAAACCACACACAAACATGCTACTACATACATTCAAGTTAAAACGCATAACCCCCAAATCCCGGATATTACACGAGATGTATAATCGAAGCAAGTTCTAGAATAACAAATCAATGTTGACACACTCATAATCAATAAAGTGAGCACGAAAAGGAATGTATGCTCTAAAAGGCTCAAGATCTCACAATAATTATGGGCTTTTGATATCAACATTGTAAATTTAAAACTTCAAGATAATCATTAAATTCGGGTAGACAGCCTAACAAAAAATTTTAATTCTGAAAGATAGACTTATCATGCCTGATTCTCTAGTCCCCTAAAGTTTAAATCATCAATGCACAATTAACTATGACTTAATTCAAAGCATATCAATGAAAATCATAAATCAAAGGAAGTTTCATTTTAATCATAATATGAGAAAATTATTTAAGAACAAGATATAATTCAGGAATTTGAGAATAATGCAAAAAGTTAGGCACTTTTCTGAATAAATTTCACCCCCCACACTTAAAATGTAAATTGCCCTCAATGTACAAATATAAAAATTACAATAAGAAAAGCACAAGATGGGGAAAGAGGTGAAACTTCCTGAATTTTGGATGGAGTCAGAGAAAAAAAATCTAGGAAGTTCGGGCTGCGTTGAAGGAAGACATTTCTGTAGAGGTGGATACTAGGGTCGTGGTGGTGTGATTCCCAAGTAGCCTGAAGAACCTAAAACCAAATAACTAGAATAAAATAAATAAAATTAAGCATAAGAGAGTCAAAGAGAAGGAAAATAAAAGAGAAGAGAAAAAACATAGGTAAGATAATTGGACTCAAATGTCCTTGGCTTGTCGAGTAAATGAAGCGGCCGGCATGAACTTATGTAGATCGGTCTCCCATAGGGATACTGCTAGGGTCCTTCCGCTTCTTCGACACAGGTAAGGTGAAAATAAAGAGTTTGGGATAGGAGAATGAGAGGGAATGGAAAAGAGAAGGGTGAAAGGGAATAGAAGAAAAGGAATAGGGAGTAGGTGGGAAAGGGAGATAGGTGTTTTTAAATAGAGATTTTAGGTCTGGTACATCCCCACGCTCGTGTTCCATGGGCGTGTTGGGTCACATGGCCGTATCGCATGGCTGTGTTGTGCTTTATTCATTTTTCCCACGCCAATTTCGTGATCACCACGCCCATATTTGATAAAACAATGTCGACCACAGCTGTATCGCACAGCCGTGGTGTTTAGTCAGAGCCCGTGTGACTTCCCTCAGTGTCGGCTACGGCTGTATCGCACGGCCGTGGCCATTTATAATCATCTGTGATCTTGGGAATCTTTCGTCATTGGCTCGTACTACCTGCGCCATGTCGATGCGGATGTCCAGTAGTATCCACACCCGCCATGGCCACGGCCGATGCGTGTGCGGTAGTGTGGTATGGAAATCTGCACTTTGGTTAGTTAATAGTTAGATGCTAAAAAAAAGGAGAAATAAAAGTAGAAATAAATGTAAAAAATAAACAGAGTTAGTGCTCGGGTTGCCTCCCGAGAAGCGCTTGTTTAAAGTCTTAAGCTAGACTTACCTCTCATTCGCATAATCAGAGTGGTTTGAAGAGTTGAACATCCTCTTTCATGCTATTAGTTCTATTATCATGATATAACTTGAGTCGAGTAGCGTTTACTTTAAAAGTGCCGAAAATAGGATTACTTACCTCGACTGTTCCGTATGGGAAAACATTGGGTACCGTAAAAGGGATTTCTTCATTTGTATTAAGGTCTGAAGGAGATATTCGAGGATCTGTTTTATCTAATAATACCTGATCTCCGATCTTAAATTTGTTTGTCCCATGGAATGGTGTTGGTTCTGCTGCGTGTATCCCTAATTTCTCTTTAAAATGTGTCTTCCATTCGTCTAGTTCATCGATTTGAAGCCTTCGTTCCTCATGAGTTAATTCCTTGGTTGCCTGAGGTCTAGGATCTGGCTCCATTGTGTAGTTCCGTGGTGCTTCCTGAAAAGAAGGTTTAACCGAATGGTCATTAATAAAATTAATTTTCTCACCTTGATTAATTGATGTCCTAGCCGAGTCAAGTGCTTTAAGAGTGACTGTCTAAATCACCTACACGTAAGTATGAGTTCGCTGTATCAATGTCGATTTTTGTTCTAGCATTTGCTAAAAAGGGTCTTCCCAAAATTAAAGGGATCGTATTGTCCTCATCCATGTCTAAAATGACAAAGTCTACTGGGAATACAAATTTATTAATTTTTACGAGTACATCTTCAACTATACCCCTAGGAATTCTAATAGTTTTATCAGCTAATTGAATGTTCATCCTAGTTTGTTTGGGTTTCCCTAGACCTAGTTGTTTAAACATTTTATAAGGTATGAAATTTATACTTGCCCCTAGATCAGCTAAAGCATTATCAACCGATAAACTACCAATTAAACAAGGAATCGTAAAACTCCCTGGATCTTTTAATTTTCGTGGTAGTTTGTTTTGTAGAATCGCTGAGCACACTGCGTTCAGCTCCACATGCGATGCCTCGTCTAACCTCTGTTTGTTTGTCAAAAGCTCTTTTAAAAATTTCCTTGAATCTGGCATCTGCGAAAGAGCTTCAAGGAACGGTAAGTTAATATGTAATTTCTTTAAAAGTTTAAGAAACTTACCGAACTGTTCCTCTGTGTTATCTTTCTTTATTGCTTTGGGATATGGTATGCGAGGTTGGTACTCTTTGATTACCAGTTTTGATTTATCATGACTTACCTCGACCTTACCTTCCTCTACCACATTCTCTTGCCTTAATTTGGGCTCATCTAACCCTTTACTATCATGAGCGGTTATGGCTTGAAATTGCTCATTTGGGTTAGTTTCAATGTTGCTTGGCAATCTACCTTGTGGTTGTTCTGACATGATCTTGGTAAGTTGTCCTAACTGATTCTTGATCTCTTGAATCGATGCTTGTTGATTTTTAAGTGTTGTTTTGGTGTTCGAAACGTGTGTTTCGACACCGCTATGAATTTTGTCGGCATCTCCTCAAGGTTCGGCTTTTTCCTGTGGGTAGGGTTTGTTGTTGGAAGTTTGAAGGGGTTCTTTGTCTCTCGATTTCCTTGACCTCCCCATGAAAAATTGGGGTTGTTCCTCCAACCTGGATTATAATTTTTACTATAGGGGTTATTTTGAGATCTAAAATTATTACCCATATAGTTCATCTGCGCCGCTTTCTACGCCGAGGGTTGTAAGGTGGATGTTCCGTATTGTTCGACCCTCCATTCGTATCACACCGCATCTTTGGATGTACTGCGAAGAACTATACAAACCATCAATCTTTTTATTTAAGAGTTCTACCCGATTGGATAGCATGGTTATTTGCGTCGAGGTTGAAAACTCTGGCTGTTTTTGTTGGCCTTGTCCTTGTGATTTGCCACTGATAGTTATTCAGTGACATCTCTTCTATAAACTCGTGAGGCGTGACTCGTGTGTTTTGTTATTCAAGGTTACGCGCGGTGAATCAATCAATCGCCTGGTTTAGGTTCACACCATTATAAAAGGTTTGGACTTGTAGCCACAAGGATAATCCATGGTGTGGGCACCTTCTCAATAGATCTTTATATCTCTCCCATGCATCATAAAGTGTCTCTAAATCCATCTGAACAAAAGAAGAGATATCATTCCTTAACTTAGCCGTTTTAGCCGGCAGAAAATATTTTAATAAAATTTTTTTGGTCATTTGCTCCCATGTAGTGATTGACCCTCGTGGAAGAGAATTCAACTACTGTTTGGCTTTATTCCTCAAAGAAAAGGGAAACAACCGAAGACGGATGGCATCATCAGAAACACCATTTATTTTGAAAGTATCGCAAAATTCTAGGAAATTCGCCAAGTGATTGTTTGGATCTTCATCCTGCAAACCATCAAACTGAACAAATTGCTGTATCATTTGAATTGTGTTAGGTTTCAGTTCAAAATTATTTGCAGCAATAGTAGGTCTAACGATACTTGACTCAGTTCCTGTTAAATTAGGTTTAGCATAATCATACATAGTTCGAGGAGGAGGATTTTTGGCAACCACAGGGGGGAGTGGATTATTCTGGTGATCAGCCATCTCTTCCGTTTTATTAGTATCGTCCTCTTGCACTACTTCTATGTAATTTAGGCTTAAACTTATTTCTCTACGATTTCTGCGAACGGTGCCTTCAATATCACTGTCGTAGATTAAGGGTCCTGTCGGGTTCCTCCTAGTCATAAACTAGAGGTACCTGCTAGGAACAAATAAAAGAAAGAATATTAGCGAAATTAAAAAAAAATAAAAGTAGAATCCAAAAAATAAAAATGGCTAAAGTAATAAAAAATGAGCATTCTTAATATTTTGGTTCCCCGACAACGGCGCCAAAAACTTGATCGTTATGTCAGAGTCTTAAAATTTATATAATGAATGATCTAGCCTAGAAACTAACTGTGACAACGATTGAGGCATGCGCACCTATCGAATAGTAGTATAGTTTAGGGGCAAGACCGGAATGTCGAACCCAAAGGAACCAAAAGTACTAATACGAATGTCGAACCTAAAGGAACCAAAAGTACTAATACTTTCTTTCTATTATTTAGCCTAAGAATTGAAGTGAATTATTGTTTAAGCTAAAATTAACTAATTACTAAGCTAAAGACACTAAGACAAAGAGAATGAATTGGGGAAATACTTGTGGGAAAAACCAATTGATTAAGACAATACCCAAGGAAGAATCCACCTAGACTTCACTTGTTATCTAACTCTGAACCAGATGATGTATTCACTTGACTTGATCCGTAGGATTCCCTAATGTATATAATACCTCCGTCGAGGCTACTAACGTCTAACCCTAGGTTGATTAATTGAAATCTCTTTCTAATTAAAACCCCTAGAATTGCATTAACTCGATTTATGGACTCCCATATTAGGTTTGACCCTAATCCGGCAGATTTCCGTCATCCTATGTCTAGGGTTGTGATCAACTCCGCTTAATTATGCTAGATCTACTCTTAGACAGGGACATTTGCTCCACTGCCTAAGCACATCAATACTTGAATCAATACCCTGAAATATCAAAGCAAGAATTAAGAACACATAATTAAGAACAAATCAAGTATTTATCATATAGTTCAGAAAACAATAACAAGATCCGTCTTAGGTTTCATCCCCCTCAGGTATCTGAGGGGTTTAGTTCATAATTATAAAATAATACATCTCAAAAGAAAAGATAAAACAAAACATAAGAAAAACCCTAAAACCCCCTGAAGGAATTGAAGGAGAGTTCCTCCGTCTTGAGTATGACTCCGGCTTCTTGAGATGAATCAACTGGCTTTCTTCGAGTAAATCTCACGATTCCGACCTCTCTGGCTCGACTCCTTGGCCTAGCTGGACGTCCCCTGACCAAAGCCCTCTAGGGTGTTTATATAGGCTTTTGGAATGGCTTTCTTTGCCTCTAAGTACCCTATTCCAAGTGAAATTCCTCTTTGTCACGGTAGGGACACGCCCGTGTGGCATGCCCGTGTGAATCGACTTCAGGCCGTGTTCGAGCCTGCTAAAGGGGCATGGTCGTGTGCTTTGGGCCCAGGCCGTGTTGATTTCCTACTTTGGCCCATTTGGCCCGTTTTAAGCCCATTTTCTATTCTTTTCATCCTCCTATGCTCTCCTGAGTATAAAACATGAAATTAAAGGATTAGGAGCACCAAATTCCATAATTCAAGGGATAAATCATCCAAAAGTATGCTAAATATGGAGATAAAATATGTTACTATTACGGTTTATCACTCATTGACCTATTTATGGGACTATATGATTTTGAATTATTTTGTTTGACTGACTTTGTGTTTAAAATGATATGGAATATTCGGAAATGATTAGTAACGCATCTTAACCCTAGTCTGCCGATGGTTACGGGTTAGGGGTGTTACACCGTGCCCCTCAGACGGCTTCGACACGCTCGTGTCTTAGCCCGTGTGCCAAAACCTTGGCATTCTATTTATGATGTCATCACCTCACTATGGTCACACGGCCAAGGCACGCGCCCGTGTCCTTAGACCGTGTGTCGAATGGGTACACGCCCATGTCCATGGTCGTGCCTCCCACACGGCTGAGACACACGGCCTTGTCTCTGCCTATGTGTTTACTACTAAGCATACTGACTTGCAAACCTAGCTTGCAAAGGGACACACGACCGATCAACATGCCCATGGGGCTGACCGTGTGTCACACACGGCTTAGACACACGCCTGTGTACCTTCCCGTGTGGACATTTAAAAGGCTATATTCCAAGCCAAATGCCACCCTACATAGCAACCATACTTATACCAATACATTCCAATGAAATTCATGGCCCTAAAGCACTTTTAAAACTCAATTCAAAGCATCCACACAAGCATAAACTTCATAATTTCATCATTGAATATAAATACTTATCAAGAATTGGCCAAATTCCAATGACCATTTACAAAATGATTTTGATAACATAAATAGCCAACACATTGGCTATCAAAATGACATAACAAAGTACCCAAATCCTATACATGCCATACTCAAAATAAGTCTAACTTGTTATACCAAAGAGATGTTGATAGTGTGAATTTCGAACTACGACATCCCACGATTCTCAAATTATCTTGGCAATACTACAAGGAAAAAGGGAAAAGAGAGGTGTAAGCATATAGCTTAGTAAGTTTGCATGAAAATAAATAGCAACAATAAGTTCATAATGACATCAATTCATGGCATTGGATAACCACACAAGGTCATAAGCACTTTGCCATAACTTACTCGTACTTATTCTTATCTATCATATGCCATGCCACATATCGTAAACATTCCTAGTGAATTATTAACGGGTACCTGTATTCACTCAAACACATGACTTTAGTACTAATCTCATTTATATTTCCAAGCTTATCTATTTATCCCACTAATTCACTAGGGATACTCAAAGACGCATATTCATCGTCATTAACATAAACACAAAACCAATGCCACATCACAGATGTGGTCTTATATGGGGTCACCTCGGAGTGCCGATGCCATATCCCGGATATGGTCTTATATGGGATCTCAATTCAAGTATCGATGCCATATCCCGGATATGGTCTTATACGATTTGCATATTCAATACTGAAGCCATATCCCAGATATGGTCGTATACGAAATCCCAATTCAGTGCCGAGGCCATGTCCCCGACATGGTCTTACACGGGACCTTATTCATCTCATATCTCGATGTTAGCATTTTCACATTTATTTTAGTCCCACCTGGACTTCAACATCTCAACTTTTATCATCCTTCTCATTCAACACCAATACTCAATTTCATAGAATGTCATGTAACATTATAATATCAAACATTCTCATACATACTAGCATAAATGTTGAATTTATCACATACAAACTTACCTCGATTTCAAAATAAGCTAGATCGTCGATCTAGTCCGATACATTATTCTTTCCCCGGTCGAGGTAAATTCTTGGTTCTTCTTAATCTATAATAGAAAATTAGCTCATTTATCAATCACATTAATAAATGCATTTCGATAACCATGCTTTGGCAAATTACTATTTTGCCCCTAGACTTTTGCAAAATGACCATTTTACCCCTAGGCTCGGAAATCAATTCTAATCAAATTTCTACCTTTACCGAGCCTAGGTGAACATTTATTTCTCTTATGGCTACCACCAAAACTCAACATTTCAAACATTTACTACATACTTTACAACCTTTACAAAAAGGTCCTTTTAGGTGTTTTCATGATAACACCTTTCACAAAAGTTGTTCATCTAACAACTAAGACTCATTTTCTTCCATAAAAATGCAGCAACTACTTAAAATCTCTCATAGAAAAAATTTAAACTCTTCACCATCTTACAAAATAGTCCCCTGTTTAGAAAGCTTAAGCTTTAGGGGTTCCAAAAGTACAATTTTTTTTCAAGAAAGGATCACTAGAACACTTACTTGTAAGGAGGAGAGTGTGCTGAAATTTTTGAAGCTTTCAAACCCCTATTTGCTGCTAATTTTCGGTGGAAGAATGAAGGAGAAAAGATGATATCTTTTCTTTCTTTATTTTAATATAAAACATCAATTTAGTCCACCTAATATCAACTACTTTGACCAATTTTGTCAATGTTTGTCTCCTATGGCTGGCCACCCTATCTTTAGGGGTCTAATTGCACATTAAAAGCCTCTGATTAATATTCTATGGCCAATAGGCACCTTTAGCTTATAAAATGGAACTTTCGCACTTTATGCGATTTAGTCCTTTTTCGCGATTATGCATGAAATCGCTAAAATTAAAGCACCAAAGTTTTCATGCACTTATATAATCATTCTCTAACTCCTAAAATAACATGAAAATAATTTTCTCTAACCTCAGATTAGTGGTTTCGAAACCACTATTCTGACTAGCCCATAAATTGGGCTGTTACACACACGTCCTGGCTACACGCCCATGTACTCGGCCGTGTGTCACACACGGCCTAGACACACGCCCGTGTGTCTACCCGTATGGAAAAAATGAAGCCAGTTCTTAGCTTCATTTTCTCACCCAATTGTACCAACAACCTACATCAGTACTTATATGTATATACCAACCAAATCAAGCATTAAATCCAAGCCTAAACTAACTTCTATCATGGCGTAATATCACATGCAATTCATGTTTATAATCATACTTTTGGTACATATACAAGATAAAGATTCTCTATCTATCCACACTTAACACATAAGCATTGAACATAAGATAACTTATAAACATACCAGATAAATCATTACTATCCATTCCAATGGCTAGATTACAAAACATCACTTACAAGTCATTATTTGGCCAAATAAGCCTATACATGCCATTATACCAAAATGGGATTTCTAAGTATACCAAAAAGGAGATAGTGAATAGTGTGATTATGCTCCGACCGATTCTCCAACCTTCGCGAGCTTACGAGCACTATAAAACAAGGGAAAAGTAAATGGGGTAAGCATTTTCATGCTTAGTAAGTTCGTATAGCGGGAAATAAACTTACCGGTTATACATATTAATACAAGCATACACAAAACACAATCCATCAATTTTTGGATAAGTTACCTAAGCACATACACTTATTAAAAAAAGTTAGTCACATAGTTTCGTAAGAATATCAAGTAAACATAGATGAGCTCATTATATACAAACTTCCATTAATTCCACCTTTCCATATTTCAAGAGTCTTTTCTGTTGAATTAATGAAATTTCGATGGACATTTGGGTGATATACATAAGGTATACATATGAATTATCCGTCAATTCGTACTCATTATTACCCATTGGGCATAAGTTCGAAGAGCACACTCTCGAGCCACATATTTTACAACAGGATTACCAGTCCAGGCTAAATCTCGATTTTCCACCGACGTTCACAAGAGTCATTTAGGTTTGCCAGTCCATGCCAAATCCTATCAATGACCTGTGCTTTAAAGAGATTAGTTAGGGTTACCCGTCCGGGCTAAACCCAATCTATATCATATGCACAAGATGATTAAACTTAGGATTACCCGTCCGGGCTAAATCCTATTTGTAACCTTTGCCTTATTATACCCGTTTCAAGAAATCACCCTAATCCATCGAATTTAAAAATTCAACTGGGACATGATATTTTATCAATATTTCCAACTTGTAATTATTTCATTATGTGTATCATCACATACATATTATCACAATCACAAAATTCATCCCAAACATATTAACGTACCAAATTAAGTTACACGAACTTACCTTGACAATTGTTCGGGTTTGAATTCCAACTAATCCGAAACTTTTTGTTTCCCTCGATCTAATTCTGTAGTTGGTCTTTCCGGGTCTATATAAGAAAATTTAATTATTTACTCATCACATTTTACATACATTTGCATTCTACTACTGTAACACCCCTTACCCGTATTCGACGCCGGAATAGGGTACGAGGCATTACCGGACTCACATCAGAACCAATCACACAATTCCAAGTCATAAAATTTGTGCCCAAATTAAAAATTTTCATACTCATACATATCGTCCCTAAAATGAGCCTACGAGGCCCAAAACATGCTTTGGAAGTGGTTCGGCACTAAACCGAGAAATTAGGAAACTTTTACAAAACTTATAAAATTTTTGCTAGAAGCAGGGCTCACACGCCCGTGTGGTCCAAGGGACACACCCGTGTGACCCTTAGACACGCCTGTGCTACAGGCCGAGTTCAAAATAGGGTGCTCTCTGACTTGTGCCACACGGTCGTGCCCCACGCCCATGTGCTAGGCCATGTGGTCGATTTAATTTTCATAATTTTTCATAAAATAGGTGCAAACTTCATACGGCCGAGACATACGCCCGTGTCAAAGGCCATGTAGCACACACGGCTGAGACACACGCCCGTGTCTCTGCCCGTGTGCTATATTCTGGACATTTTGTTTCTCAAAATCAAGGTGCAGGGGACACACGGCCAGAACAAATGCTCGAGGGGAAAATTGTGTGTCAGACACAGCCTAGACACACGCCCGTGTGCCTACCCATGTGGACAAAAATAAGGCTATTTACCAAGCCATTTTACCACCTTTACTTGTACATACTTACACAACATCATATGTCACCAATCCAAGCATTTACATACAACCAAATCAGCCACAATCAAGACATCAACACATCATTCACATGCTACCATCTATCATACACAAACATCACATGCTTATCAACTCAAATCATCATCATATAAATTACTCATACCAATTGTAGCCAATTTTCAATGGCCTTATACAAAATGAACTTTCAACCAATATAAGCCTACACATTTGGCCAAATCAATTATGACACATAACAAAATGACCAAGTCTCCTATACATGCCATAACTCAAAATGTTGAATTCATTGGTACCAAAATAATAGTTGATAGTGTGAATGGATCTCCGACGATCTCCAATCCCGAGCTAGCTTGGTGACACTATAAGACAAGGGAAAGAAAAGGGAGTAAGTTATATAGCTTAGTAAGTTCATATGCAAACAATAAGCAACATTAACCATACAATTTTCATATATGTAACATATGTATATTAACCTAAATGTCATTAAAACCTCATGAACATAACATACTCAATCACATTCTTACCAATAGTTCATCATATACTGAATTCATTTCCTTTGAGTTTTTCGTACATACCTGTACCAACTCGTAACATAATCACATACTTTCTCGTCTTTGACATACCCGTTGAACCACTTGGAATACTATCAGATACACGGAAAACTTTGCACATAAGTGCCACATATGTAGCCAATGCTATCACAATTCTCATAACACATATAAGCTCGCTCTCGAGCAAATCCACGGGCCTGCTCACACAAGCTATCAGTCAGGACATAGCTACGCAAAGATCTTTGCTCACATTAAGCCGTCGGTACCGCAACATATGCAGTATACCCACCACCCGGTGGGACGCACTGAGACCAAAGACCCGGTACACATAAATCACATAATCACATGGGTTCCTAGTGACATGTCACTTGTATCCTAATCTACTCCTAAGGTTCAACCGAGATTTCTCTCTTGTCAGAAATTCTTCGAATATACTCATAGAATCAATCATACATTTCATGCAATATCAAAACATTAAAATACAAATATAACATTGCATTATTTACATACAAACTTACCTCGGTACAAAAATAGTGAAAATGGACCTAATCGTCAAACACTTTGTTTTTCCCCGATCTAGGTTCGAACTTCATTTTTCTTGATCTATAATAGTAAATTCAGCTCATTTAATACACACATTATCCAATTCAGTCCAAAAATCACATTATGGAAAAATTACATTTTTGCCCCTAACTTTTTAACTTTTTACATTTTGGTCCCTAGGCTCGTAAAATGAAGCGTATTCAATTTCTTTAAAACCCAAGCCTTGCCAAACTTTATTCATGCTCATAATAGCCCACAATTTCCATTAAATCACACTTTTACTACATATTTCATAACCTTTACAAATAGGTCCTTTTTTGACATTTTTATCGAAAATCACTTAGTAAAAGTTGTTTATCCAACATGAAACTTCCATAATCTACCATTAAACATCAAAATACATAAATATTTAACATGGGTCAAACCTTAGACTTTGATTATTTCTTAAATTTGTGGTAGAAATAGATAGATCGGGTTACAACGATTTCAAAAATGTAAAGAGCATTAAAAACGGGGCAAGAACGGACTTACAATCGATCTTGAAAGTGTCCAAACCCTTGCTATGGCTTCCTCCTCTAATTTTTGGCTAGCATGAAGAAGATGGACAAGATTTTGGCTTGATTTTTTCTTTTTAATTCATTTAATTACCAAATTACCAAAATACCCCTAACTTAAAACATAAAAACTCTCTTACTCCATGTCCATTTTTGTCCACTAACTTAACAAATAGTCTAATTACCATCTAAGGGCCTTCAATTTAAAATCTCATAGCAATTGGACACCTTAAACACATAGAACTCAAATTTTGTACTTATTGCAATTTAGCCCTTTTAGCTAAATTGAGTGCCTAAAGGTCAAAATTTTCGAACGAAATTTTCACGAAATCATTTCATAGAACTGTAGACCATAGAAATATAATAAAAATAAATTTTACTGCGTCAGATTTGTGGTCCCGAAACCACTGTTCCGACTAGACCTAAAATGGGGCTGTTACAACTCTCCCCCCTTAGGGATTTTCGTCCCCGAAAATCTTACCAGGAAATAGGTTTGGGTACTGTTTTCGCATAGCTTCCTCAGGTTCCCACATAGCCTCTTCAACTCCGTGTCGTTGCCACAAAACTTTAACTAAGGCTATGTTTTTATTTCTCAACTATTTAACTTCCCGAGCCAAAATCTTAATTGGTTCTTCACCATAAGTCATATTAGGTTGAATCTCAACCTCTGTCGGAGAAATCACATGTGAAGGGTCTGATCGATAGCGTCGTAGCACCGACACATGAAATACATTGTGAATCCTTTCCAACTCTGTCGGAAAATCTAACCGATATGCCACTGGCCCTATTCTTTCAATAACTTTATACGACCTAATGAAATGCGGACTTAACTTGCCTTTACGGCCAAATCTCAAAATCTTCTTCCACGGAGACACTTTCAGAAATACCTTATCACCAATCTGAAATTCAATCTCTTTTCTTTTCAAATCTGCGTACGACTTTTATCGATCTGAAGTGGCTTTCAAACAGTCACGAATTACCTTTACTTTTTCTTCAGTTTTTCTAACCAAGTCAACCCCATGAATCTGCTTCTCACTAAGCTCTATCCAATACAGCGGAGTTTGACACCTGCAGCCATATAATGCCTCAGACGGTGCCACCTTTATACTCGACTGAAAACTGTTGTTATAAGCAAATTCGACTAAAGGTAGATTTTTTCCCAACTACCTTCGAACTCCAAAACACAACAGCAAAGCATATCTTCGAGAACCTGAATCGTTCTCTCAGATTGGCCGTCGGTTTGCGGATGAAATGCGGTACTAAATTTCAACTTTGTACCCAATGCTTCTTGTAACTTCTTTAGATATCATGAAGTAAACCTCGGATCTCTATCCGAAATAATAGAAATAGGTACTCCGTGCAATCTCACAATTTCAGCAATGTACAATTCAACTAGCTTATCAAGTGAGAAATCGGTATGTACCGGTATAAAATGAGCCGATTTTGTCAACCTATCAACAATGACCTAAATGGCATCTTTCTTTTTTAGAGTCAAAGGCAAACCCGTCACGAAGTCCATCGTAATTCTTTCCCATTTCCATTCGGGTACCATCACTGGCTGAAGTAAACCCGAAGGCACTTGGTGTTCGGCTTTTACTTGTTGACAGACCAAACATCTCGAAACAAACTCCGAAATATCCCGTTTCATACCTGACCACCAATACAATTTCTTCAAATCATTATACATTTTCGTACTGCTCGGATGAACTAATAAGCAACCACTGTGTGCCTCGTGTAAATTTTTCTAAATAAGTTCATCATTTTTCGGTACACATATTCTATCTCAGAACATCAAACAATCATTCAAACCGATCCGAAAGTCTAAATCATTACCTGATTCACACTGAGCTCTTTTAGCTTGCAATTCACTATCACTTTTCTGAGCTTCACAAATCTATTAAAGAAATATTGATCTAGCTCTCAACTCAGCTAACATTGAACCATCATTAGACAAAGTAAATCTCGTACTCATAGCTCTCAAAGCAAATAAGGACTTTTTGCTCAAAGCATCTGGGACTACATTCGCTTTTCCGAAATGATAGTCAATCACTAGCTCATAATCTTTTAATAGCTCGAGCCATCTCCGTTGCTGCAAATTCAGATCTTTTTGAGTCATCAAATACTTTAAAATTTTATGATCCGAAAATACATGACATTTCTCGCCATACAAGTGATGTCTCCAAATCTTCAAAGCAAATACTATGGCCGCCAATTCTAGATCGTGCGTCGAATAATTCTTCTCGTGTGGTTTTAACTGTCTCAAGGCATAGGCTATCACTTTGCCCTCTTGCATCAATACACATCCTAACCCATTCAGTGACGCATCGCTATAAATCACAAACTCTTTTCCTGGTTCAAGTTGCACTAAAATTGGCGCATCAGTCAATAATGTTTTCAACTTCTCAAAACTTTGCTGGCATTTTTTAGACCATTCAAACTTAACATCTTTTTGCAACAACTAGGTCATAGGAGTAGTAATCATCGAAAAACCCTTAACAAATCACCGATAATAGCCGGCTAAACCCAAAAAGCTTCTAATTTTAGATACATTCCTTGGTGGTTTCCAATAAAAAATTACTAAAATCTTACTCGGATCAACCCGAATACCATCTCCTGAAATAATGTGTCCCAAGAATCTGACTTCTCGGAGCAATAACATTAGTATCATAGAGAGAAAAAGTACAAGTGATAGCATCGGGAGATGTCGCTTCTACGCGAGCACAGATAGCATAGACTGTAGCAGGTGCTCTAGCCTCGGATCTTACAGTTGAATCTTTAGTCACACCTTTACTACTGGTCGCATTCCCCGTATTCCTCGGGGGTCTCCCTCTAGAGGCAGTGTTGCTCGATCTTGCAGTCTGAAACTTATCCTTTTCAACCATCTCTGGACAATCTTTAATAAAGTGGTCGTGAGAGCCACACTTAAAAAAAGCCCGGTCATTCATTCTACATTCACCGGGATGTCGTCTGCCACAGTGCTGACATTCAGGCCTACCCGACCTAGCGTTACCAACGCTCGCTATTGATGTGGTTTGGGCTTTAGAACCCGAGTATTGCTTCCCACAATCTCTGTTGGGATACCTAGCTGAAACACTCGATCGAGCATACAAATCTCTCGATTTCTTAGACTGAGATTGAAATGACTTACTCATCGGCCTTTTTCTTGCATCTCTAGCCTCAGACTTAGCTTTTCTTTTTTCCTTGCTTAATTCTTTAGCTTTACAAGCTCGGTCGAATAGCACCACAAATTCTTTCAGCTCAAGAACTCCAACTGACAATCGGACATCCTCATTCAACCCATCTTCGTACCTTTTGCATATGATAGCCTCGGTGGAAACACACTCTTGAGCGTACTTACTGAGCCTAACAAACTCCCACTCGTACTCGATTAACGACATTCGGCCCTGTTTCAGCTCTAAAAACTCCTTATGTTTCTAATCAATAAACCGTTGGCTGATATATTTATTCCTAAACTCATCTTGGAAGATTCCCAATTAATCCTCTCTCTCGGTACTACTGACACAAGAGTTTTCCACCACTTGTATGTTGAATCTCTCAGAAGCGACACAGCACATTTCAGACATTCATCCGGTGTGCATGGCAGTTCATCAAATACCCTGATGGAGTTTTCAAGCCAGAATTCTGCTCTTTCAGGATCATCATCGACATTTGCTCTAAAATCTTTAGCCCCATACTTTCAGATCTTATCAACCAGAGGCTAACTCAATCTCATAAATTCCATACCTTGTGGAGCTACAGGAACAGGCTGAGAAATAGGTGGGGGTGGAGAGGGTTGAGCATTCGGATTTGTTCGAACAAACTCCGTATACCACTCGTTCATTATGTGGAGGAAGGCTTCTCTAGCCCCTTCTCCTTGACCAATTGTCACTGGTCTACTTTCAGATGGCGCAGTCCCTTGAGCAGGAGCCAGCGTATTACTTTCTACGTCATCAGCTTTGGCTCGATTAGGATCCATTTACTATATGAAAACACAATTTAAAGTTGTCAGGAGTCATCACACTATTACGGTTTATTTATGGCATGTATAGCTAGACTTTCGCACACGCTACGTTAGTCCGAGAATCGACTAAACCGTAGCTCTGATACCACTAAATGTAACACCCCTTACACGTATTCGATACCGGAACAAGGTACGAGGCATTACCAGACTCACATCACAACCAAACACACAATTCTAAATCATAAAATTTGTGTCCAAATTAAAAATTTTCATACACATTCATATCATCACTAAAACGAGCTTACGAGGCCCAAAACATGCTTTGAAAGTGGTTCGGGACTAAACCGAGAACTTAGGAAACTTTTAAAAAACTTAAGAAACTTTTTAGTAGAAGAAGGGCTCACACGCCCGTGTGGTCCAAGGGACACGCCTGTGTGACCCTTAGACACGCCCGTGCTACAGGCCGTGTTCAAAATAGGGTGCTCTCTGACTTGTGCCACACGGTCGTGCCACACGCCCGTGTGCTAGGCTGTGTGGTCAATTTAATTTTCATAATTTTCCATAAAATAGGTGCAGACTTCACACGGCCGAGACACAGCTCGTGTCTCTGCCCATATGCTATATTCTGGACATTCTATTTCTCAAAATCAAGTTGCAGGGGACACACGGCCGAAACACATGCTCGTGGGGCAGACCGTGTGTCACACACGGCCTAGACACACGCCCGTATGCCTATCAGTGTGGACAAAAATTAGGCTATTTACCAAGCCATTTTGCCACATTCACTTGTACATACCTACACAACATCATATAGCACCAATCCAAGCATTTACATACAACCAAATCAGCCACAATCAAGACATCAACACATCATTCACATGCTACCTTCTATCATACACAAACATCACATGCTTATCAACTCAAATCATCATCATATAAATTACTCATACCAATTGTAGCCAATTTTCAATGGCCTTATACAAAATGAACTTTCAACCAATATAAGCCAACACATTTGGCCAAATCAATTATGACACATAACAAAATGACCAAGTCTCCTATACATGCCATAACTCAAAATGTTGAATTCATTGGTACCAAAATAATAGTTGATAGTGTGAATGGATCTCCGACGATCTCCAATCCCGAGCTAGCTTGGTGACACTATAAGACAAGGGAAAGAAAAGGGAGTAAGCTATATAGCTTAGTAAGTTCATATGCAAACAATAAGCAACATTAACCATACAATTGTCATATATGTAACATATGTATATCAACCTAAATGTCATTAAAACCTCATGAACATAACATACTCAATCACATTCTTACCAATAGTTCATCATATATCGAATTAATTTCCTTTGAGTTTTTCGTACATACCTGTACCAACTCGTAACATAATCACATACTTTCTCGTCTTTGACATACTCATTGAACCACTTGGAATACTATCGGATACACGAAAAACTTTGCACATAAGTGCCACATATGTAGCCAATGCTATCACAATTCTCATAACACATATAAGCTCGCTCTCGAGCAAATCCACGGGCTTGCTCACACAAGCTGTCAGTCAAGACGTAGCTACGCAGTGCTACTCACACAAGCTGTTAGGTATCCGCAACATATGCAGGTATACCTAGCCACCGGTAGGACGTACAAGACCAGCACCCGGGACACATAAATCATATAATCACATGGGTTCCTAGTGACATGTCCCTTGTATCCTAATATATTCCTAAGGTTCAACCGGGATTTCTCTCTTGTCGGAACTTCTTCGAATATACTCATAGAATCAATCATACATTTCATGCAATATCAAAACATTAAAATACAAATATAACATTGCATTATTTACATAAGAACTTACCTCAATACAAAAATAGTGAAAATGGACCTAAACATCAAACACTTTGTTTTTCCCCCGATCTAGGTCCGAACTTCATTTTTCTTGATCTATTATAGAAAATTCAGCTCATTTAATACACACATTATCCAATTCAGTCTAAAAATCACATTATGGAAAAATTACATTTTTGCCCCTAACTTTTTAACTTTTTACATTTTGGTACCTAGGCTCGTAAAATAAAGCGTATTCAATTTCTTTAAGACCCAAGCCTAGCGAACTTTATTCATGCTCATAACAGCCCACAATTTCCTTTAAATCACACTTTTACTACATATTTTATAACCTTTACAAATAGGTTCTTTTTGACATTTTTACCGAAAATCACTTAGTAAAAGTTGTTTATCCAACATGAAACTTGCATAATCTACCATTAAACATAAAAATACTCAAATATTTAACATGGGTCAAACCCTAAACTTTGATTATTTCTTAAATTTGTGGTAGAAATAGTTAGATCGGGTTACAATGATTTTAAAAATGTAAAGAGCATTAAAAACGGGGCAAGAACGGACTTATAATCGAGCTTGAAAGTGGCCAAACCCTAGCTATGGCTTCCTCCTCTAATTTTCGGCTAGCATGAAGAAGATGGACAAGATTTTGGCTTGATTTTTACTTTTTAATTCATTTAATTACCTAATGACCAAAATACCCCTAACTTAAAACATAAAAATTCTCTTACTCCATGTTAATTTTTGTCCACTAACTTAACAAATTGTCTAATTACCATCTAAGGACCTTCAATTTAAAATCTCATAGCAATTGGACACCTTAAACACATAGAACTCAAATTTTGCACTTATTGAAATTTAGTCCCTTTAGCTAAATTGAGTGCCCAAACGTCAAAATTTTCGAACGAAATTTTTACAAAATCATTTCATAGAACTGTAGACCATAGAAATATTATAAAAATAAATTTTATTGTGTCAGATTTGTGGTCCCGAAAATACTGTTCCAACTAGACCCAAAATCGGGCTGTTACAACTACATCATTGGCAAAATTACTATTTTGCCCCTACTCTTTTCAAAAATCCCAATTTTGTCCCTAGGCTCGGAAAATGAAATTCTTGCAATCTAGTCCTCATTCCAAGCCTAACTGAAATTTAATAACAATTTTTATAGCACACACATTTCACAAATTTCAGAATTTTCCATGGGTTTTACCACCTTTTCTTTTTAGTCCCTAAATCAAGTTTTCAATAAAAATTGCTTTGTAAAAGTTGTTTATTTATCAACTACCTTTCATTTTCTACCAGAAATTTCAAATTTCCAGCATTTACATCCATGGCAAAGTTTCTACACTTTGTTATTTTTCGAATAAATCCCATAAATAGAAAGATTAGGCTATCCTGATTCTAAAAATATAAAAATTATTAAAAACGAGACTTGATTTCATACCTTTTCAAGCTTGGTAAGTTCTCTTCCTCTCTCCTAGGGTTTCCATTGAAAATATTAGGGAAGAAGATGAATAGAAAAGATGATAATTTCTTTTTATTTTTCTATCATCTTTTTAATTTGTTGATTTCCAATTTAGTCCCTAGCCATTTTTAATGGTCTAATTACCATATAAGGACCTCTAGTTTTGAATTCCATAGCTATTTAATCCTTATAGCTACTAAAATTCAACTTTCGCAATTTATGCACTTTAGTCCTTTACCTAATAAACCACACACTCGATAAAATTTTAGTATCAAAATTTTCATGTGACCTTCCTATAATAATACCAACCATAAAATAAAATTTTATTTTTGGGCTCGGATTTGTGGTCCCGAAACCACTGTTCTGATCTAACCGAAAATGGGCTGTTACAACTCTCCCCCTTAAAATTTTTTTTCCTCGAAAATTTGTACCAGAAAAAAGGTTAGGGTGTTGCTTTCTCATAGTATCCTCCGTCTCCCAGGTAGCTTCTTCTAATCCATGTCGTTGCCAGAGCACTTTTACCACTTCCATCTTTTTATTTCTTAGCTCTTTCGTCTCATGTGTAAGTATTTTGATCGGTTCTTCATTGTAGGTCATATCAGGCTGAATCTCCACTTCTATTGGAGTAATAACGTGTGAAGGGTCCGATCTATATCGTCGTAACATGGATACATTGTAACAGCCCGTTTTTGAGTTAAATCGGAATAGTGGTTTCGAGACTACAAATCTGGGGTTGGAAAATTATTTTAATATTATTTTTGGTGTTTACAGCATGCTACTTGATATGTGTAAAAATTTCGTGAATTAATTTTATCGTTTAATTAGTCAATTTGAGAAAAAATGACTAAATTGCGTAAAATGCAAAAGTTGCATTCTACTTGATAAAGGTGTTATATAGCTATGGTTTATTAAAGTTAAGGTCCTTATGATGATATTAGACCATTTGAAATGTTGGTGGACAATATTAGGCATCCATTATATGATTTTATAAGTTTATAACAAAGGTTAATATTGGTATTGGATAATTAAAAGTTAGATTAATAAAACAAAAAGAAAATATATTCATATCATCATCTTCCACCACCGAAAATTGATGTTTGGAGAAGACATTGAAGCTTTCTAAGGTTTGGCTATTGCATGGTTTAATTGGTGAGAAATTTTTAGTTCGGGTTTTAATGATTTCTATGTTTTTGAGATCGTTGCTTTGTATTCTAGCTAGCCCATGCCTTAATTTTTGAAGTTGTTAATAATTTTGTGAAGTGCCATTGATGAATGCTTGAGATTTTGAATGTTTTATGCTGAAAATGAATATTTGTTGATAGTTATACAAGTTTTGTTAAGTAATTTTGAGTAAAAATGCCTATTAGGGGTTTAATTGTGAAAAGTGTAAATTGAGGGGTTGAAATGTGAAATAAATGGAAGTGTTGGGCTGCTAGGGACCTATATGAAATTTGGCTAGGCTTGGGTTTAATGAAATTTCATGAATTTTGTGTATTTGAGAAATAGGGGCTAAAGTGTAAAAATGCTCAAATATGTGTTTTTGGACTGAATTGAATGATTTGATGAATAAATGAGTTAATTTTGAATGTATATAGATCAAGAACGAAAGAAATCGGATTTAGATCGGGGGAAATCAAAGGTTATTGAATAGTCGGTTCAGTCCGTTTATCCTGAATACGAGGTAAGTTCATATGCAAATAAATGTCTTTAAATTGAATTATATATGTTTAATTGTCATTGAACTGCTATGAATGTTGAATGATCAAATACGAGCAAGAATCAACAAGGTTACAATATCCAAAAGTCTCGTACGAACCTTAGGAATAGTATAGGATACTAATGTCATGACATTAGGATTAACGAGATGTGATTATGTGTAAGACCATGTCTGGGACATTGGCATCGTTATTTGATTTATGTAAGACCATAGCTGGGCTATCGGCATTGATATGTGATAACATGTAAGACCATATCTGGGATATGGCATTGTACGAGCTATATGTGATTTCTGAGTATCCTTAACAATTCCAAAAGGTTCAACAGGCAAAGTCAAGTCGAGAAAGAATGTGTGATTGAGTTAAGTGACTCAGGTACGTACGAGATTCATACAAGTATTGAAAAGGGAAGTATTTGATGAATTCACTTATGATATTGAATATGTATACATTGGGAAAGGTTTGTGAGTTTATATGTGCTTACTCATAGTTTGCCTATTGATGGAAATGATGTTGATTCATGTGGTAATTTTATTTGTATATAGCTTACTAAGCTTTTAAAGCTTACTTTGTGTGTTCTTTCCCTGTCTTATAGATAATCGAAACTAGCTCGGATCCGGGAATCGTCAGAGACTTCATCGCACTATCGATCATCTATTTTGGTACTTTTTAAGCTATGTATATATGGTATATGGCATGTATAGACTAGTTGTAGTACTTTGATTGTGAATATAGCCATGAGAATTGTCTTGTAAATGAATATGTTTGCTTTGTATATATAGCCACGAATGATGGCTTATTTTGGTAGGTTTTGGTATAAATGTGGCTAAGGTATTATAGATGTTCAAATGGTTATATTTTGAGTTTGGTAAATGATCTATATGGTGTGATTGAAGTTGATAATTTTAGAAGTCATGTGCTTGTGAATGAATGCTTGATGATATATATTTTGAATAGCTATTTGACATTGACTTGAGTATTAAATTTGGTTGAATTGGATATGGTATAAATGATGCATTTGGATGATGATTTTGGCTGCCTATTGTATGATGAAATGGTACCATTTTGGTTAATAGGTGTGCATGAGAAAAGGGTGGCAAATTGGCCTTGAAATGGCCTATTTTTGTCCATACGGGCAGAGACGCGGGAGTGTGTCTCAGCCGTGTGCGACACACGGTCATGTTACACAATCGTGTGTCCTCTGGTGTTGAAATTGAATTTAAGTCAGTATTCTTCACACGGCCTCACACACGGGCGTGTGATTGGCCGTGTGGCACAAGTCAGTATACCCCCCCAAATGGCACACAGCCTAGCACACGGGCGTGTGACTTGGCCGTGTTGCATAAGTCAGTATACCCTACAGGATTGGCACGGCCTAGCACACGGCCTGGCACATGGGCATGTGTTGCCATTTCGAAGGGCACACGGGCTAGACACACGGGCGTGTGGTCAGCCGTGTGACCCAAGTCAGTATGTATGCCCTGTTTTCACACGGCCTGGGACACGGGCATGTCTGGAGCCGTGTGAGGCACACGGTCACACGGGCGTGTGACCCTTGTATGTTAGAAAATTTCTAAGTTTTCCAAAATATTTGTATGTTATTGGTTTAGTCCCGAACCACTTCTAAAGCATGTTTAAGGCCTCGTAGGCCCTTATAATGGACAATGTGATTATGATTGAATGGTGTACTAGAAAGGATGCATAAATGTATGAGTTATGTATGTTAAATGGTATGTATTGATCAGTAATACCTCGTAACCCTATTCTGACTGTGAATACGGGTGAGGGGTGTTACATACATGGAAGACATTGTGAATCTTATCAAGCTCAGGTGGTAATGCTAACCGATATGCAATCGACTCGATTCTTTTAATGATTTCATAAGGTCCGATGAACCGCGGACTCAATTTCCCTTTACAACTGAATCGGAGAACTTTCTTCCATGGTGATACTTTCAAGAACACTTTATCACCCACCTGAAATTCTATCTCTTTTCGTTTCAAATCGGCATAGGACTTTTGACGGTCTGAGGTTGCCTTCAAACTGTCTCGGATTATCTTCACCTTTTCATCAGTTTCATGGATCAAGTCAACTTCGTGTATCTTTTTCTCGCTTAACTCTGTCCAATACAATGGAGTTCTACATTTACGACCATATAGAGCCTCATACGGTGCCATTTTAATACTTGACTGATAACTATTATTGTAAGAAAATTCAATCAAAGGCAGATACTTTTCCCAGTTACCCCAAATTCAAGTGCACAACAACGAAGCATGTCCTCTAAAATTTGAATCACACGTTTAAATTGTCCATCTGTTTGAGGATGGAATGCAGTACTAAAGTGTAAACGAGTGCCCAGAGCTTCTTGCAACTTACTCCAAAATCGGGAGGTGAACCGAGGATCTCTATATGAAATAATGGAGGTTGGAACTCCATGCAATCTTACAATTTCAAAAACATATAATTCAGCCAGCCTATCTAAAGAAAAATCCATACGTACCGGGATAAAGTGTGCTGACTTCATTAAACGATCGACAATTACCCATACAACATCTTTCTTTTTTGGTGACAAGTGTAATCCCAATACAAAGTCCATGGTAATCCTTTCCCATTTCCATTCCGGAATCGTAATTAGCTGCAATAATCCCGAAGGCACTTTGTGTTCAGCCTTTACTTGTTGACATATCAAGCACCTAGATACAAATTCAAAAATATGTCTTTTCATTCCCAGCCACCAGTACATTTTCTTCAAGTCATTATACATTTTGTTGCTACCTGGATGCATAGACATAATACTATTGTGCGCTTTATGTAAAATATTTTGTACTAGTTCTGAATTCTTCGGTACACATATTCTGTCTCTGAACAACAAACAACCATCTGAATCAATCTGAAACTCTGAATCAGGAACGAATTGGGACTAAATCGGAATCTCAGGGAATTTTTTATGAAATTCCAAAAATTTTCCTAAGTACAGGGCTCACACGCCCGTGTGGTCTAGGGACACGCCTGTGTGGTCGAGCCGTGTGGTCTCACACGCCCGTGTCCCTAACCCATGTAACTCTCTGACTTCTAAGGCATGAACAAATTTAAGTCACACGGCCAAGTCACACGCCCGTGTGCTAGGCCGTGTGGCGAATTTTTATTTTCAAAATTAGGTGCAGTTTTCACAAAGTCGTGTAACACGCCCGTGTTCAAGGCCGTGTCAACCACACGGCTGAGACACACACCCGTGTCTCTGCCCATGTGCTCAATTCTGAGCATTCTATTTTCTCGAGTTTAAGGTGCAGGGGACACACGGCCTAGCAACAGCCCATGTACTCGATCGTGTGTCACACACGGCCTAGACACACGCCTGTATGGACAAAACGAAGCCATTTCTTAGCTTCATTTTCTCACCCAATTTTACCAACAACCTACATCAATACTTGCATGTATATACCAGCCAAATCAAGCATTAAAGATACTCTATCTATCCACACTTTAACACATAAGCATTGAACATGAGATAACTTATAAACATACCAGATAAATCATTACTAGCCATTCCAATGGCTAGATTACAAAACATCACTTACAAGTCATTATTTGGCCAAATAAGCCTATACATGCCATTATACCAAAATGAGATTTCTAAATATACCAAAAAGGAGATAGTGAATAGTGTGATTATGCTCCGACCAATCCTCTAACCTTCGCGAGCTTACGAGCACTACAAAACAAGGGAAAAGTAAATGGGGTAAGCATTTTCATGCTTAGTAAGTTCGTATAGCGGGAAATAAACTTACCGGTTATACATATTAATACAAGCATACACAAAACACAATCCATCAATTTTTGGGTAAGTTACCTAAGCACATACACTTATTCAATAAAGTTAGTCACATAATTTCATAAGAATATCAAGTAAACATAGATGAGCTCATTATATACAAACTTCCATTAATTTCACCTTTCCATATTTCAAGAGTCTTTTCCGTTGAATTAATGAAATTTCGATGGACATTTGGGTGATATACATAAGGTATACATATGAATTATCCGTCAATTCATACTCATTATTACCCATTGGGCATAAGTTCGAAGAGCACACTCTCGAGCCACATATTTTACAACAAGATTACCAGTCCATGCTAAATCTCGATTTTCAACCGACATTCAGAAGAGTCATTTAGGTTTGCCAGTCCATGCCAAATCCTATCAATGACCTGTGCTCTAAAGAGCTTAATTAGGGTTACCCATCCGGGCTAAACCCAATCTATATCATATGCTCAAGAGGCTTAAATTCAGGATTACCCGTCCGGGCTAAATCCTATTTGTAACCTTTGCCTTATTATACCCGTTCCAAGAAATCACCCTAATCCATCGAATTTCAAAATTCAACAGGGACATGATATTTTATCAATATTTCCAACTTGTAAATATTTCATTATGTATATGATCACATACATATTATCACAATCACAAAATTCATCTCAAACATATTAACGTACCAAATTAAGTTACACAAACTTACCTTGACAATTGTTCGGGTTTGAATTTTAACTAATCCGAAACTTTTTGTTTCCCTCGATCTAATTCCGTAGTTGGTCTTTCCAGGTCTATGTAAGAAAATTTAAGTATTAACTCATCACATTTTACATACATTTGCATTCTACTACATCTTAGGCAAAATTACTATTTTGCCCCTACTCTTTTCAAAGATTCCAATTTCGTCCCTAGGCTCAGAAAATGAAATTCATGCAATCTAGTCCTCATTCCAAGCCTAACCAAAACTTAATAACAATTTTTACAGCACACAAATTTCACAAATTTCAGAATTTTCCATAGGTTTTACCACTTTTTCATTTTAGTCCATAAATCAAGTTTTCATCAAAAATTGCTTTGTAAAAGTTGTTTATTTATCAACTATCTTTCATTTTCTACAATAAATTTCAAATTTCCAGCATTTACATCCATGGCAAAGTTTCTACACTTTGTTATCTTTTCAAATAAATCCCATAAATAGAAAGATTAGGCTATCCCGATTCTAAAAATATAAAAATTATTAAAAACGGGACTTGATTTCATACCTTTTCAAGCTTGGTAAGTTCTCCTCCTCTCTCCTAGGGTTTCCATAGAAAATATTGGGAAAGAAGATGAATAGAAAAGATGATAATTTCTTTTTATTTTTCTATCATCTTTTTAATTTGTTGATTTCCAATTTAGTCCCTAGCCATTTTTAATTTTTCCATGGATGAGTCACCAAGAAAAATCTACATACTTTTCTTAATGCTCTAATTACCATATAAGGACCTCTAGTTTTGAATTCCATAGCTATTCAATCCTTATAGTTACTAGAATTCAACTTTCGCAATTTATGTAATTTAGTCCTTTATCTAATTAACCACACAATCGATAAAATTTTTGTATCAAAATTTTCATGTGACCTTCCTATCATAATACCAACCATAAGATAAAATAAAATAAAATTTTATTTTGGGCTCAGATTTGTGGTCCCGAAACCACTGTTTCGATCTCATCGAAAAGGATCTGTTACACATCCATACACACCATATCGTGCCATTACGAAACATATCAGATAATATGCAGCCATGCTGCCAAAATATAGGCGAAGGTCGCCTTTTAGAACACTTCCTCCACATATACAAATCCCACCCCAAAACAGATGCAAAAATCAGGTACAGAAATAACAGATTAAACATGCTTAACATGCTTATATACAGATAACATACATACTTAAACAATACCGTCAGACATACATTTAGTTTCCTACTTAGACCAGCCAATCAAAATCTCATAGCATACAATATAGGGTTGGGTTAGCCCTTACCAACCCTACGGTAGGCCCACAGTGGAGCGGAACGACCCGTGTGACCCTAGGGAAAATTGCAGAAATATGGGCCCACACGCCCAAATTGGCCTTGCCCGTGCGGCCCACACGGCCTGGCCCAAAATCCAAACGCCCAACTTGACCTAGCCCGTGTGGCCCACATGGCCACACTCCAGCCACCACACGGCCGTGTCTTGCGCACGACCATGCCCTCGTCAAACACACGGCCATGTCTCGCACACGACCAACCACACAGCCAAGCACACGCCCATGTGGGTTGACAGTTTGGTTTTTTGGCTTTTGTCGAAGCTCAATTTTCTGCGTTTTAGGTACACACCTAGTTTGATTTTGATGCTACTGCAAACAAAAACCCTCCAGAACCTAAAAATCGACATTCCAAAGTCTGAATTTTGTAACACTTATGAAAACTAAATCGAGATTATTTCACAAACGAAGCCTTACAACATCAATCAATGCATACTAATACTTACTATTAATGAACAGAAACCCCGAACACTCAAATCGCTGCAGGAGCCTCAGCCGATTCATGTCCTTCGCCTAAACCGAGAGTAACAAAACAACCCTTTCGTTAAACACTTAGCCAAAAAGCGTTAAGATTCTAACAATCCAAGACTTACCGAACGATCGAAAGAAAACAAAACATCAAGATGCTAGGATTCGTCAGCAGTTCAACAGACTAGGAAAACAAACGAAATACAGAGAAAAAAGGAGAATAACTAATGTCAATTTTTTTTAGGAAAAGAGAAAATTTTTGAACAAAAGACAAAAAAATAAAAAATAAAAGATATTACAAATATCCCTTATTTCTCTCCGACTAACCCACTACTCATAACTCCCTCAGAATTTTAGTTCAACCGAAACTCTATTAGACAACCGAGCAAAAATAAATACTCTCGCTAACGCAGGGATTCGAACACAGGACCCCTAGCACACCAACCCATTACCACTCGAACCAGCAGGCTCATTCTAATATGAATTAACAGACAATTTAAAATAAGCCTTTTCAACAAGAGTAATGCTTGGATAAAAAATAACAAAATTTAGCAAAAGTGAGACTTGAACCCAAGACCTCTCACACACACTCAGAACACTTAACCACTGAAACAGATACACAGTTGTGTCAAATATTTACAGAAATAGAAATAAATTATTCAGGGCGTTACAACACTACCCCCTAAAAGAAATTTTGACCTCAAAATTTACCTAATTAGAACAGATGAGGATACTGCTAACGCATCAAGTCCTCAGGTTCCCACGTCGCTTCCTCAGTGCCATGATTCCGCCACAGAACCTTTACTAATGGAATGGACTTCCTCCTCAAAATCTTAACATCTCAATCCAAAATCTGAACCGGCTCCTCAAAAGTAAAATCCGGTCTAACCTTGATCTCCTCAACAGAGACAACGTGAGATGGATCAAACCGATACCACCTGAACATCGAGACGTGAAACACATCGTGGATACGGTCCAACTCCGGAGGTAACTCCAACTGATAAGCGACCGGTCTCACACGTTTCGTAATCTGGTACGGCCCAATAAACCTAGGGCTCAACTTACCCTTAGGACTGAATTTGAGAACCTTTTTCTACTGAGAAACCTTAAGAAAAACAAAGTTCCCCACAAAATACTTAATATCTCTCCTCTTCAGATCTGCACAAGACTTCTGTCTATCAGAAGTCACCTTCAGATGACCCCGAATTAGTCTAACTTTATCCTCAGTCTCGAAAACTAATTCAGGACCCAAAACCTGACGTTCACCCAACTCAGTCCAACATAGCGGAGTACGACACTTACGACCATATAAAGCCTCGTAAGGTACCATCTAGATGCTAGCCTGGAAACTGTTATTGTAGGCGAACTCAGCTAGCGGTAGATAATCCTCCCAACTACCTCGAAAATCTATCACACAACTCCGAAGCATATCCTCAAGTATTTGAATCACCCTCTCAGATTGACCATCGGTCCGAGGATGGAACGCAGTACTGAAGTCCAATCTCGAACCTAGAGCCTCGTGCAATTTCTTCTAGAACTGAGATGTGAAATGAGGATCTCTATCAGAAATAATCAAAACAAGAACCCCATGCAGTCTCACAATCTCAGAGATATAGAGCTTCGCTAACTTCTGCAGAGAGTAGTCCGTCCGAATCGGAATAAAATGTGCAAATTTGGTCAATCGATCCACGATGACCCAAACATAATCCTTCTTAGTGGATGTCAAGGGCAACCCACTAACTAAGTCCATCATCACTTGTTCCCATTTCCATAAAGGAATCTTAACGGGCTGTAGCAAACCCGAAGGCAACTAGTGCTCAACCTTAACTTGCTGGCACGTCAGACAACAAGCAACGAAATCCGTAACCTTTCGTTTCATCCCTGGCCATCAGTACAGTTCACGAAGATCCCTATACATCTTATTACCACCAGAATGCATAGCATAAGGGCTACTATGCGACTCCCTCATAATCGACTGCCTCAGATTAGAATCATTTGGCACATAGATCTGACCATGAAAACGCAGAACCCCATATTTATTCAGCCCAAAATCTAAAGTACTGCCACTCTCAATCTGACGGAACCACAAACTCAGAGACTCATCGCCTAACTGCTTATCCCGAATCTAATCAATCCAAGTCGGCTTAACTTGCAACTCGGCCAACAAACTCCCATCATCAAACAGACTAAGGCGAGCAAACATCGCTCTCAAATCAGTCATCACTCTACGACTGAGAGCATCAACCACCATATTAGCCTTACCAGGATAATACTTGATGGTGTAGTCATAATCTTTGAGCAGCTCAATCCACCAACACTGCCTAAGATTCAACTCCTTCTGGGTAAGGAGATACTTGAAGCCCTTGTGATTAGTGTAGATGATGCACCTCTCAGCATACAGATAATGCCTCCAGATTTTCAATGCAAAGACCACCGTGGCCAACTCGAGGTCATGCATCGGAGAATTCCCTTCATGCGCCTTAAGCAGACGGGATGCATAAGCAACAACTTTATAATCTTGCATCAATACACATCCCAAACTGACGTGCGACGCATCACTGTAGACTACAAACTCCTTACCAGATTCAGGCTGTATCAGAATAGGAGCCTAAGTCAGAACAGACTTGAGCTTCTCAAAGCTCGATTGCTACGCATCAGTCCATACAAAAGGAACACCCTTGCAATAAAGCTGAGTCAAAGAAGCTACAATCAGAGAGAACCCCTCGACAAACCGTTGATAATAACCCGCCAAACCCAGAAAATTACAGATCTCAGATACGTTCCTAGGCTGTTTCCTCTGAAGCACAACCTTAATTTTCTTCAGATCAACACGGATTCCTTCAGCAGAAACCACGTGCCCCAGAAAAGTTACCTCACGCAACCAAAACTCACACTTGCTCAACTTAGCGTATAGCTATTTTTCTCGGAGTATCTGAAGCACTACTCTAAGATGCTCATCATGATCTTCCTCAGTCTTAGAGTAAACCAAAATGTCGTCGATGAAGACCACGATGAACTGATCTAAGTATGGCTGAAAAACTCGGTTCATCAAATCCATGAATGCCGTCGAAGCATTCGTCAGACCAAAAGGCATAACTAGGAACTCATAATATCCATAATGAGTCCTAAATGCAATCTAATGAACATGAGCTTCCTTAACTCTAAGCTGATGATACCCAGATCGGAGATCAATTTTTAAAAACACAGAAGCCCTTCGAAATTGATCAAACAAATTATCAATCCTCGGAAGTGGATACTTATTTTTCACAGTCAGTTTATTCAACTGCCGATAATCAATGCACATCCTCATGGCTCCATATTTCTTCTTAACAAACAGAATCGGTGCCCCCCACAAAGACACACTGGGACGGATGAAACCATGATCCAGAAGTTTTTGAAGTTGAGCCTTAAGCTCTGTAAGTTCCTTCGGTGCCATTGGTATGGAGCGATAGACACTGGAGCTGTACCTGGTAGAAGCTCAATGTTGAACTCAACTTCTCAATTTTGAGGTAAACTCGGTAACTCCTCGGGAAAAAAATCTAGAAAATCCCTTACTGTTCTGATATCCCCAATAGAAGAGTCCCAAGAAACACAAACACTGACGTATGCCAAATACGCCTCACACCATTTTCGAACCAGTTTCTCAGCCACAAGAGCGGAGATCACATTAAACAAATAATCTCGACGCTCACCAATCACAACCACCTTCTTATCATCTTCAGTCCTCAAGACGACCCTCTTAGTCGCGCAATCCAAACTAAATCGGTGCTCAACCAACCAATCCATACTCCCCAAATGGTAACTCTATCAGATTTTCCAGAAACACAATCCCTTGCACCTCTAACGGAACATCCCTATAAAGTTTACTAACCCAGACTGACTGACCCAATGGACTCAATACAGTGATCTCACTAGAAGTGCTCTCAACAAAAATCCTCAGGTTTTCAAAAATGGAACTTGCTACATAAGAGTGTATAAAACCTATGTCTATCAAAGAAGTATAAGGTACATAAAAAATAAAGAACATACCGGTGATAACATTAGGAGCATCTCTATCCTCTCAGCGTCGAGCAGCATAAACCAGTACAGACTGCCTCACCTCAGTCTGACTAGCACCTCTGCCCGGTGCTCTCTGTCCTTGACCCATACCATTACCAGCCCTAGCCGATCCATGGCCCCTAGGTGGCTGCTGAACTGGCCTCTGAGGCTGTACAAAACCCAGTCCCGAAGCTTCCATCTAATCTATCTTCTGTGGACACTCTCTAATACGGGGCTTCCAAGACCCACACCTTAGACAAGCCCCTATCCTTCTCCAACACTCGCCTAGATGGCGCCTACCACAATCCCCACAAGGATGAATCCCAATAGGAGCAACAGGAACCCCCACTCTAACCGGCCTATCAGGTCTGGCCTTTTTCTTAGGCCTCTAAATAGAACTAGAGTGCTCTGACTCCCTCTTATTATTGCCTCTCTCACGGTCCCTATGTTGGCGTTCCACGCGCTTAACCTCTTCAGTGATTTTGGCCTTATCTACCAAAATCGCGAACTCTCGCTCCCTCTATGGAGCAATCAGAACATGCAAATTATCCCCCAGCCCATCCTCAAAGCAGACGCACTTCTCATACTCAGACGCCACCATACCTCGAGCATAGCGGCTCAACCTCAAAAACTTGGCCTCATACTCGGCCACAGATCTATCACCTTGCGTGAGATTTATAAACTCCCGCCTACGAGCATCCACATAGCTCGCACCCACATATTTCCCCTGAAAAGCAGTCTTGAAGAAATTCGAGTTCAGATGATCAAGCTGAGTACCATCCTCAACCGATAACCACCACTGATATGCCTCATCGCGAAGCAAAGAGACTAAACCCTTTAATTTTTGCTCGGGAGTACAGTCTATATCATTCATAATCCTCTAGGTGGCTTCCAGCCAATACTTAGGCACAATAGGGGCGACTCCAGTGACACACCTAAACAACTCAGCACCATTGGACCGGAGTCGTTTAGTTACCGACCCACGGCCTCCAAATCTAGAATGGGGTCTAGCGACCCTCTCCAATATCCTCAACATGGCTAGGGACAATTCATCGTCCCCAGCCGAACAGCTTTGAGACCCAGTCTCAGTAGCAGGCGAAACCGGTGTCTCACTCGTATTTAAGTTTGGCATATTGCCCAGAGAAGAAGACTCAGCTCTAGCCCCCTACGGCCTCTACCACGGCCACAAATACCACGTTCGCGAGTTCCACGAGCGCTCATTGTAAATTTTGATTTTTTATCTACATTATAAAGTTTTATGCATCAGTTCCAGTATTTATTAGAAGATGTTTTATGCATAAATTATCAGAAGTCTAGAGATGTTTTCAACAGTTTTAGTCTCTACTATTTCAGTACAGTTTTAGAAAGTACTAACTATAGTGTTTCAGAATATACTATCTAAGTTTCAGAAATACTTACAGGATCGATGCCGAAGACTCGATGTACCACATACTTTCTCAAATATTCGAAAACTAATTCTTTTTAAATCACAATTTTGGAACCCAAAATTCACAGCCCAAGTTTTGAAACCTAGCTCTGATACCACTTAATGTAACACCCCAAACTTGGCCTAGACGCTATGACCGAATCTGGAGACGTCACAAAGAAGGGTTTTAAAAACAAAGTCGATCCGATAAATTATTTCAGCTTTATATCTCATAATCACTTATATCAATTATCACAATTTTGAAAAACCCTCGATTTCGTAAAAACCATGGTTTTAAAAACCCGTTGCAACTAAAAAGTTAAACTAAAAATCCAAATTCCAAAGTTAAACCAAAAAGTCTGGTAAGTCCAATTATTACAAAACTTTAGAAATAATCCTTAAAATCAAAATAGAATCATAATTATAAACCGTTTATAAACTCGTGGTCACCAAGAGGCTCCGTCGCACCAATCCGCCTAAGTTTGTGGATTACCTGTACGAAACAGACAGACAAATGTGAGTTTTCGCAAACTCAGTGTGTAACCCAACAGAAATAGACATGCAATACATACAGT
This sequence comes from Gossypium sturtianum, assembly GCA_025698515.1. Taxonomy (NCBI): domain Eukaryota; kingdom Viridiplantae; phylum Streptophyta; class Magnoliopsida; order Malvales; family Malvaceae; genus Gossypium; species Gossypium sturtianum. The sequence continues at coordinate 36,767,592 of CM046943.1, read as the reverse complement.
AATCTCATATACAGTCAGATACAGAGTCAAACTTATGCCCTTTTCAGATACAGATAACAGGAACAGGAATACAGAATAGATATAAAGAATCCTACCCCCATCCTCTATACACGAACTCTGACCATCCCATCACACCATGTCGGGTTAAAAACACCCACCCATCCCTACACACCATATCGTGCCATTACAACACATATAAGATAATATGCAGCCATGCTGCCAGAATATAGGCGAAGGTCGCCTTTTAGAACTCTTCCTCCATATATACAAATCCCACCCAAAAATAGATGTAGAAATTAGATACAGAAATAACAGATTAAACGTGCTCAACATGCTTATATACAGATAACAGACATACTTAAACAATACCGTCAGACATACATTTAGTATCCTACTTAGATCAGTCAATTAGAATCTCTTAGCATACAATATAGGGTTGGGTTAGCCCTTACCGACCCTACGGTAAGCCCACAGTCGATCAGAACGACCCGAGTGACCCTAGGCAAAATTTTAGAAATATGGGCCCACATGTCGTGTGGGCCCATACGCCCAGATTGGCCTTGCCTGTGCTGCCCATACGGCCTAGCCCAATGTAACACCCCAAACTCGGCCTATAAGTTTCGACCAGATCTGGTATGCTACGGGTTGTACATTGAAAACTTTTACTAAGTTGGTTTTAGTAAATCATAAGTTATTAGGCAAAATTCGAATAAACAAGTGACTTTTGAAAAAAACCTTGTATTATTATTATTTTGAATAATAAAACCTTTGACAAAGTTCCATAAGTTGCAAATATTAAAAACTAAGTAGTGAGTATAAACTATGGGGCCTTATTACATAAATGTTTCCAAAATTAAAAACTTAAGGAAAAATCGAAACAATCTATAGGAATAAAAACTTGATGGCCCCTCGAGTCCGCCTCGGCTCCCATGTCCACGATCTACTGCTCATCTGAAAAGTTAGGAAAAATAATAGGGTGAGTCACCAAGACTCAGTGTACAAATCCCAAAAACACATAAAAGGCTTTAGGCCCACAAACACATTATGGCCTTGGCTCATACAAGGGTAACTAACTATGCATCATGACCCATCCCAGCCTAAAAATCCATCCTCTACACACCAAACCGTACCAACCATCACACCTTGGGGATTTCTACAATCAACCCACCAACCGCTACACACTATAACGACAGCCGTACTGCCTATTCCTATTGATCAGGAATCATTAAACGTGGCATAGCCACCGATCACTATGTGACCTAACATTTATATAACGTGGGATTTCTACCACCGATCACTATTGTGACCTATCATGCACTTCCCCTTCATTATCATAATCCCACCCCATGCATACACACATAAAGAAAACATCATACAGGATTTCATATATTTCGATACACATAGAGATTTTTATGATTACGTACCTGGCATCCTTGCCTAACCCTTTTAGGGTTTTATTCGACTGTCTACACAACCTATTATCCGATTTTTAGCCCATAACATAAACATACATATACATTCATACAGATTATTTGTGTGTTAGAGATCTAAACACCTGATTACTGTTAGAACGAGACCCTCTAAGTCGACGCTATCCGTAGCCAACACAATCGCTATCTGCCTTGAAATCCCGAAAAGTGATATGAGATTCAGGAACTAGTGTTTCCGGCTTTTAGATCTAAGAGATCTTACTAGAGAAAATTCGGCTACTCCTAGAGGATTCTGGCTTTTTGCGAAAAATCAGGAAGAGAAGATTATTCGAAAAAATCTATAGAGATTCGGCTTTTAGAAGAAAGAAGAGAAAAGAATAATAGAGTTTTTGGCTTTCGGCTTTTTAGAAGAAAGAAGAGAAGAGAATAATGGAGTTTTTGGCTTTCAGCTTTTAGAAGAAAGAAGAGAAGAGAATAATGGAGTTTTCGGCTTTTAGAAGAAAGAAGAGAAGAGAATAATGGAGTTTTCGGCTTTCGGCTTTTAGAAGAAAGAAGAGAAAAGAATAATGGGGTTTTCGGCTTTCGGCTTTTAGAAGAAAGAAGAGAAAAGAATAATAGGGTTTTCAGCTTTTAGAAGAAAGAAGAGAAAGAAAAGGTGGAAACCCTAAATGCCGAAAAATAAAGAAGAGAACCCTCCCCATTTATAGAAATTTCGGCACTTACCTATGAAAAACCGAAAGTGCCCTTCCTGATAACTAAAAATTAATCAAATAAAAAGGGAAAATTCGGGACCCCCTTAGCCATAAAGAAACCAATTTCTTCACTTCTCTAGGTGATGGAATTTCGGCCAACTCCTAGCCATGTAGATAGCTCCTATCTTTTCTCCTTTTTTTTTCTTCCATATTATCAACTATATTACCTACATTATCCCATTCACATAAATCCTCCTATTTTTGAGCCTTGTTACCGTCTACTCTACCTAACCCTAATGCCGAAATTTAGCTAACTTAAATTAAAAGAGTTGGGCTCCATGTAACTTAAATTTGGGCCCCTTACTCCCTTGTGTGGTGTCACCTCCTTGCTCCCTAAGTGGCGCCATCGACCACAGGCCACAAGCCCATTTTGATATTTTAAACTCGGATACCACCTTTTAAACCCTATAGTGCCCAAACAAAAATTTAACTAAGGCTTCAGCCCAATCCTGAGCCCAATTTGGACCCCTAATGCTCAAATTAACTCATTACACATATTCATGCATAGGCCCAAAAATTCAGGATGTTACAGTTCTACCCCCTTAGAGAAATTTCGTCCTCGAAATTTCCAACTAACTATTAATCATACTACCCAAGTCTCACCACTATGCTTTCGCTGCGAACTCTAATTCTAAAGCCAAAAGAAACACTTAGGATAATATGATAGAGTACGCACCGGTATTCGTATCTGGAGCATCCTCGTCCCCTTGTAGTCATTCTTCCGATTGCCATTTATCTGAATAGAAATTTTATGAATTATTAATTTTCTTCCACTGATTAACCACGAACAGTCTTATGATCAATAGTTTAAGAGTAGTTCTTTCGAATTCGCAACTATAACTACTATTCAGTCTCAAGTTCACATCTCCTAGTTCTAGGAAACACATACATTCAATCATTACACATCAACATACAGGTAGCATTCACGAACTTACATTTATCACCTAGGGGTATTTTCGTCATTTCACTACCTAGGGGTATTCTCGTAATTTATCCTACAGGGGTATTTTTGTAATTTTATCCTACAGGGGTATTTTCATAATTTTATCCTACAGGGGTATCTTCGTAATTTTTCAAAATAGGGTTTCTTGGTGATTTTGTGAAATAAGGGTATTTTGGTAATTTTGCAATCTGGGGGTATTTCGGTAATTTTACAAATCAAGGGTATTTTGGTCATTTTCAAAACTAGAGGTAATTTTAGAAATTTTACAAAATAGGATGGCTGGTCCCTTTCGGTTTTTTTTTTTTGGCCTGCCAACAAGTCCTCATGGCTAAGGTGAACAGTCACTATGCACTAGGTAGGATTCCAGCGAAGAGGAGGTGAGTCACTAGGACTGCTTAAATACCAAGCTCTCCCTGAATCCAATCCTAGACATGCGTATGCCTGTTGCCACACCCTATCTCGGTGACTTGTTCACAGGTTTGTTTGGTTGGATTAAATTTTATGAAACTGAAGAGTTGTGTAAACTAGCCCTAAAGTCCATCAATACTATCATACTTAGTCTACGTCCATAAAACCCATCAAGCCCCACATTCATATCACATCCAAAAGTTCAAAATACTTACCTGCGTGGATCGGGTGCTGGTAGACTCGACGACCATTTCTCAACCCAAACTTTTCCAAATTCTTATCAACTTTAAAACAGTACTAGACCCATTTTACACTCGAGTTTTGAACTGGGCTCGATATAAAATGTAACACCCCAAACCGGCCCATAAGTTTTCACCGGATCCGGTATGCTACGGGTTGTATGTTGAAAACTTTTGCTAAGTTGGTTTTAGTAAATCATAAGTTATTAGGCAAAATTCGAATAAACAAGTAACTTTTGAAAAAAAACCTTGTATTATTATTATTTTGAATAATAAAACCTTTGACAAAGTTCCATAAGTTGCAAATATTAAAAACTAAGTAGTGAGTATAAACTATGGGGCCTTATTACATAAATGTTTCCAAAATTAAAAACTTAAGGAAAAACCGAAATAATCTATAGGAATAAAAACTTGATGGCTCCCTCGAGTCCGCCTCTCGCTCCCATGTCCACGATCTCTCTGCTCATCGAAAAGTTAGGAAAAATAATAGGGTGAGTCACCAAGACTCAGTGTGCAAATCCCGAAAACACATAAAAGGCTTTAGGCCCACAAACACATTATGGCCTTGGCCCATACAAGGGTAACTAACTATGCATCATGACCCATCCCAACCTAAAAATCCATCCTCTACACACCAACCCGTACCAACCATCACACCTTGGGGATTTCTACAATCAACCCACCAATCACACACACGATAACGACAAACTGTCATCGCCTATTCCTATTGATCAGGAATCATTAAACGTGGGATAGCCACCGATCACTATGTGACCTAACATTTATATAACGTGGGATTTCTACCACCGATCACTATTGTGACCTATCATGCACTTCCCCTTCATTATCATAATCCCACCCCATGCATACACACATAAAGAAAACATCATACAGGCTTTCATATATTTCGATACACATAGAGATTTCTATGATTACGTACCTGGCATCCTTGCCTAACCCTTTTAGGGTTTTATTCGACTGTCTACACTGCCTATTATTCGGTTTTTAGCCCAAAACATAAACATACATATACATTCATACAGATTATTTGTGTGTTAGAGATCTACACACCTGATTACTGTTAGAATGAGAACCTCTAAGTCGACGCTATCCGTAGCCAGCACCACCGCTATCTGCCTTGAAATCCCGAAAAGTGATATGAGATTCAGGAACTAGTGTTTCTGGCTTTTAGATCTAAGAGATCTTACTAGAGAAGATTCGACTACTCCCAGAGGATTCCGGCTTTTTGCGAAAAATCAGGAAGAGAAGATGATTCGAAGAAATTTATAGAGATTCGGCTTTTAGAAGAAAGAAGAGAAAAGAATAATGGAGTTTTCGGCTTTCGGCTTTTTAGAAAAAAGAAGAGAAGAGAATAATAGAGTTTTCGGCTTTCGGCTTTTAGAAGAAAGAAGAGAAGAGAATAATAGAGTTTTCGGCTTTCGGCTTTTAGAAGAAAGAAGATAAAAGAATAATGGGGTTTTCGGCTTTTAGAAGAAAGAAGAGAAAGAAAAGGTGGAAACCCTAAATGCCGAAAAATAAAGAAGAGAACCCTCCCTATTTATAGAAATTCTGGCACTTACCTATGAAAAACCGAAAGTGCCCTTCCTGATAACTAAAAATTAATCAAATAAAAAGGGAAAATTCGACACCCCCTTTGCCATAAAGAAACCGATTTCTTCACTTCTCTAGGTGATGGAATTTCGGCCAACTCCTAGCCTTGTAGATAGCTCCTATCTTTTCTCTTTTTTTTTCTTCCATATTATCAACTATATTATCTACATTATCCCATTCACATAACTATTTTTGAGCCTTGTTGCCGTCCACTCTACCTAACCCTAATGCTGAAAGTTGGGCTCCATGTAACTTAAATTTGGGCCCCTTACTCCCTTGTGTGGCGTCACCTCCTTGCTCCCTAAGTGGCGCCACTGACCACTGGGCCACAAGCCCATTTTGACATTTTAAACTCAGATACCACATTTTAAACCCTATAGTGCCCAAACAAAAATTTAACTAAGGCTTCAGCCCAATCCTGAGCCCAATTTATACCCCTAATGCTCAAATTAACTCATTACACATATTCATGCATAGGCCCAAAAATTCAGGATGTTACACCCAAAACCCACACGCCCAACTTGGCCTAGCTCGTGTGGCCCACACGGCCTCACTCTAGCCACCACACGGATGTGTCTTGCGTACGGCCATGCCCTCGTCAAACATACGACCGTGTTTCACACACGGCCAACCACACGGCCAGGCACACGCCCGTGTGGCGTCGACAGTGTGGTTTTTTGGCTTTTGTCGAAGCTTAATTTTTTGTGTTTTAGGTATACACCTAGTTCGATTTTGATGCTACTACAAACACGAGCCCTCCATGTAACATCCTGAAAAGGGCCTATGCATTTTTGGTTTAATTGTACGAAATGACATATCTTATGTGTTATGAATATATTTTGAACACTTTTGGAAACCTGGAAATGTATGGAAATGTTAAGTTTAAAAGAGGAAAGTGAACATTTTTAGAACCTTGGAAATGTAAGGAAATGTCTTGTAAGGAAATGTCATGGAAATGTAAGGAAATGTCTTGGAAATGTAAGGAAATGTCTTGGAAATGTAAGGAAATGTCTTGTAAGGAAATGTCATGGAAATGTAAGGAAATGTCAAGTTTCTGAGCCGATCGAAATTTTTTGGAAACTTAGAAATGACCTAGAAATGACGAGTTTTAAGGTTTAAAAGGGGAAATTAAGGTAAGGTGGCCTTAAAAGAAAAAGTTTGTGAAATTTGACACACAAACAGGCTTGGAAAAGTGGCCTGAAGATGCCACTTAGGGCCTCTGGAAATGGCGCCACATGCAAGGTATTGGGCCTAAGTTCGAGTCACATGGGAAGCAAATAAAAGAAATTTTATTTTGCTACAAGGAGCGAGAGAGGTGGACTGGCACATGGCTATAAATTAGGAGCTTTTATTATTTTATAAATAGTGGATAAATAAGGGATTTATTTATCATGATTTTCAAGAGATAATTGTTGGATTAAATTCTTTTAATTTGAATAAAGAGATAAAGAGGAAAATAAGGGAGAAGTGATGGCCAAGTAAGGGACTTTGAGTTTAATAGTTTCGGCTAAGTAAGGATAGTTGCTGAATTATCTTTTATTTTAAGTGATAATTAAAGGATAAAGTTATCAGATAGAGGAGTGGTGGCCAAGTAAGGGACTCCTTAGATGATAATTTCGGCTATAAAAGGAAGGAAGGAGGGCTACTCATCAATTTGTGCTTCCTCCTTTCTCTGCCGAATTCTTAGTGCTCTCTTCTCTTCTTTTCTTTCTTTTCTTTTGTCAAGTCGAGATTAAGTAATTGTTGGAACCTAGCCGAATATTTTCCTCTCCATTAGAAGCCATAGCCGAATCCTCCATCTTTATTCTTCCTTCTCTTTTCTTTCTAATCCCTCCAAAAGCCGAAGTTGTGAGATCATCATCTAGCCATAGCCGAATCTCTGAAGGTTGAAGTGAAGGTGCAATCGATTTCTTCAAGTAAGGAGATCTTTCGGGATTTACTAAGTGTCGACTACAAGGAAGGAGAAGTTCTTTTCCCGAAGGTACACCATAGGCCACGTGTTCCCTAGTTATTCGGTGAGTTTCGGGATTTAAAATCCACAAGGGATTAAGGATCCAAGCATTAGATCAAGCTTTTCGGGATCTCAAGGAAATTTTAAGTGTATCAGGTGTGTACCCCACACTAATTCTTAATATGTTTTATGGCTGTGTTTAATTAAAATATGTGATATTAAGAATATGAAAGTGGCTAAGGTACCATAATATGGTATGAGTACTGTGCACGTTTCCTACTCCTAATAGGATTACGAAATATGTTATATTTATAACATGTGAAAATTTATAAGAATGTGAATTTAAGTAGGATATGCATGATATGAATAATATGGGTCATTCGGGATATATGAAAGGGGGAAGTGAATGTGATGACTTGGTCTCACTATCCGAATGTGGTGACTTTGGTCACATTATCTCGAATGTGGTAACTTCGGTTACATTATTCGAATGTGGTGTCTCATGACACAATTATCAGTGGCTATGCCACAAAATTTTATATGGGCGATGAGCACGTCGATCGCAGCTGATCGCCTTCGATGGAGTGTAGCGGATGGAGGGTTGACTTAGTAGTCCCACGGTGTGACCTGGCAGTACGGGGTGTGTAGCGGATGGACAACTAGGTTTGGGTTTGGGAATGCATCATAACCTGTATTCTATGTTTTGAATGTGTAATATGTGATATGCCTGATTCTATTATGATTTAGTGTCGTGTACACATTGAGTCTGTTTGACTCACCCCGTTGGGGAGCATTTTTAGGTGATGAGCAGTGATGGACCGGGACTAGGCGAGAACTTGTGGTGGCCATGCTCAACATGAAGTTTATATTTTTGAGGACTCTTGAATTTATTTTAGTACTTTGAATTATTTTGGGAATTATTTGATGTAATAAGGCCATAAGGCCATACTTGAATTACTTTACACTTATTTTTATTTATTATGATTATGAATTTTATCTATTAAAATTTAATTAAAATTTCTTTTAAACTAAACCCTAAATATTTTGTCACTTAAGATAAAAGGGATTTCAATATAAAACGAACCTGTTTTCAACACAAGCCCAACCCAAAACAATATTTTTCTTAAAATCACACAAGTTTTCCTAAGAACAAAAGAAATTTGAACCGGTTTACTTGAGGAACATACCAAATCTGGTCAAAGCTCCTGGACCGGGTTTAGGGTGTTTCACTCCATAACTTAAAATCGACATTCCAAAGTCCAAATTTAGTAACACTTACGAAAACTCAATCGAGATTATTTCACAAACGAAGCCTTACAACGTCAATCAACGGACGCGAATACTTACCGTTAACGAACAGAAACCCCGAACATTCAATTCGCTGTAGGAGCCCCAACCGATTCCTGTCCTTCACCTAAACTGAGAGTAACAAAACAACCCTCTCGTTAAACACTTAGCCAAAAAGCATTAAGATTCTAACAATCCAAGACTTACCGAATGATCGAAAGAAAACAAAACAACAAGATGCTAGGATTCGTCAGCAGTTCAACACACTAGGAAAACGAACGAAATACAGAGAAAAAGGGAGAAGAACTGACGTCAATTTTTTTCTAGGAAGAGAGAGAATTTTTTTGAACAAAAGACAAAAAAATAAAAAAATAAAAGATATTACCAATATCCTTTATTTCTCTCCCACTAACCCACTACTCATAACTCCCTTAGAATTTTAGTTCAACCAAAACTCTATTAGACAACCGAGCAAAAATAAATACTCTCGCTAACACAGAGATTCGAACACAGGAGCCCCAACACACCAACCCCTTACCACTCGAACCAGCAGGCTCATTCTGATATGAATTAATAGACAATTTAAAATAAGCCCTTCCAACAAGAGTAATGCTTGGATAAAAAATAACAAAATTTAGCAAAAGTGAGACTTGAACCCAAGACCTCACACACACACTTAGAACACTTAACCATTAAAGCAGATACATAGTTGTGTCAGATATTTACAGAAATAGAAATAAAGTATTCAGGGCGTTACAACATTTCTCATTCTCTTTTTTCTTTTGAGCATATTATTATATGTACTGCAATTTTGAGCATTTGATACCTCTTTTCAACTCCCCAAACTTATTTTCAGAAAATATTCTATATAGAATAAATCTAGTGTTTGAGACAATATAGAGATAATTACAAGAGAAGTGATGGCTTAATATTGCAATGGTTCAAATAAAATTAGGCCATATAGTCTCAAAGTTAGGTTTCAAGGGATAAATATTCGTTAAGGCTGGCTTGAAAGGCTCAAACGATCCAAACAAAAGTTTGCCTAAGTAATTTTCAAAATTCCATGCTTCCTAGGATTTCGCCTCAAGAAATTACTAAGTCAATTCTAGAGACTTAAACTTTCATGCATGCTTAGCTTTCCTAAGGAATTAAAATTTTATAGTACGATTTACATAATTTATTAAGAGTAACATTTATGTCATAATTCAACAAACATAGCAATTATTGAGATAATGGAACTTTATTTATACTAAAGTTTAGCATAATTAAAAAAAAATCAAATTTTTGAACAAAATATAACTTAATCATAATTATGAGAAAAATGTATTCTGAAAAAGAAAAACAATTTCAATTTTTGGACAATTTCAATTTTTGGTCCCCCTACTTAAAATGAACTGTAATAGGCCAATTTAGCCTGAGCCCAATACAAAAAAAATAATAAACCCAAAAAAATAAAACAAAGTCCAAGTTCAGTCCAAAATATATCATTTAGCCCGATCGGAATGGCCCATTACTTGAAAAGATTGAAGGTCCATCTACAAGCTTGACGTATATGGGAACACAATCTTCAAGGATATGCAATCTTAGATATGATATGCAAATCTTAGATATGATATGCAATCCTAGAAGATATGGTATGCAATCTTAGAAGATATGATATGCAATCTTAGATATGATATACAAATCTTAGATATGATATGCAATCTTAGAACATATGGTAGGCATCTCCCTTCATTGTAAAGGGGACTTGAGTTTTGGGGAAGCAATAAGAATTCTTGAGAGCATTCACTCAAATTTCTCTCCCTTTTGCGTTCTTATTTTCTATGGTTTGTTCTTATTTTATTCTTCATTCATCTTCATTTTTTTAACCTTTTTTATTTACCATTTAATTGTTCAATTATTAATTATTCTTTTTATTTTATTCATTTATTTATTATTTCTGTATAGAGATTTATTTTATTTTCACACTTTTGCAAATTTGTATTTTATTTATTTATTCCAAATTTTTATGTGGTATTTATTTCAAGCTGTTTTATTTTATTATTTTTGATATTACTTATTTTAAATAGTTTTTTTTATTAAGCTTTTTTTATATTATTACTTTAAATTATCTTATATATCATCCATTTTTCTTATTGTTTTATATAACTATTATTTTAAAGTGGTTTTATTTTATATCATTTTAAACTGTTTTATATTATCTATTTTAAGTTTTCGTATATTGTTTATTTTAAACGTATACGTATCTTTTTAGGATTTATCACATATCATTTTCTTTAAGTCATCTTGTATATTATTTATTTAGATTGATATATATATTGTTTTATATATTACTTATTTAAACTTACTTCCTATATAATATTTATTTTAAAATTCATTTATATATTACTATTTCATATATTATTTATTTTTATCTTTTTTTTTTGGATTTATTTCAAACTTTTACATATATTACCTACTTTAAAATTTTTATACATGAATTTATTTTTAAGTTGCTTTTTATTGTCGATTTCAAAATCATTTTCTTTCACCTTATTTGTTTTAACATTGTCCATTATTATTTGAAAGCTTGGTACATTTTGTTTTTTATTTGTTTTTTAGATTTGTTATTTTTTTTTAAAAAAAATTCATTAATCTTTATTTATTAATGTGGCCAAATATACCTTCATATTTCAAAATCCATGATTTTTTAAATTTAAAAATAAGGCAATATTCGATATTTGGGAGTTTTGAGAAAATCGTGCCCTAACTTACTGAGTTTCAATTTTTTTTCATTAAGTCCAAATGATTGAGTACCCTTTTTGAAATTAAAACATTTGAATTTTTAAATAAAAAACCTATTCTCGGGAATTTAAGATGTTGTGTCCTAACTCACTAGATGCGACGTTTTGTCATCTCGAGGCAAGGATTTCTAAAAAGCAAAGGATATTCGGTGTTTGGAAAATTTGAAAGATTGTGCTCTAACTTATTGAGTTTCAATTTTTCTTGTAAAATCCAAATAATTGAATGTCCATTTAAAATTAAAGGACATAAGTTTTAAAAATCAAAAGGATCGTGTTTTAAAATCTTTTCAAATTTTTGACATTAGGACATTAATTAATCAATTAGGTACCAATTTTTGGGCGTTATGAGGGTGCTAATCCTTCCTCGTATGTAATCGACTTCGAGCCCGTTTTCTCAAATTTTGTAGACCAAAATCATTATTTTAATAAATCAAAATGTTTTATTAAAATGATTAATCTCAAGGTGACCCGATCAGACCTCGAAAAAACATTGGTCGCGACTCCATTTTCTTTTTAAAGTTGACCCCCGTTTTTTAAAAAAAAAATAAAAATGGTTTCGACAGCTTGGCGACTCCGCTGGGGACATAATAAGAGAGTCAAGCCGTAAAATTGATTATTTCCTATCCTTTTGTCTAAATTTGAAAATCCGATTTGAAAAGTTATGATCCTTTTTATTGCATGTTGTTCTAATCTTGTAAAGTATTTCTACATTGCATTGCATGACCGTTGTGGTCACACCCCTTTTAAGTGGGAGTGAGAAGCTACTCCTTCATGAGGTTTTCACCTCCGTGCAGGATAGTGAATCGCTTTCGGGATACATCCGTACCTATATTTTCGTGACATTTTCATCTCCGTGCAGCCATAGGGAAATGTATTCCCCTGAACTGAACTTGGTCCGTATGAACCTATAATGGGTGAGGATCGAGGAATCTGCTAGTTCGGGTACCTCAACTTTAGAGCTAAACCACATGTAGAAAACCTAAGGGCTTACCCTAGGTAGAACTATGCCGAACCCTAGTGGTCACCCAGATAGGTGCCCTATTTTGTTATTTATTTCTCTTGTGCTAACGTGTTCTCTTTTGTTTTGATTGCATTGCATTCACATCATAGAAAAGAGGTGTTGATTCAAATTCGATTGCTAAATAGAAGAGTTTGTCATGAGAAAATGGATTTCTTGATAAAGTGGATTATAATACGGTCGTCCGAATATGGTCCAAGTAAACACAACGAGAGAAGACTGATAGTCCGTGAAGGAATACAAGACTTTATTGCCCAAGGATTCAAGTTGACAAAGACTATTCGAGAATCACCACGTCTCAGCTTTCTTGAAGAGGCTAACGAGCATTGTGGAAATAAGTGAGCAGTGAGTCGCGGCCCAGATCAAGTAAAAAGAGCTAGTGGAGGCATCTATTAGAAGTTTGCAAGATTTGACCTTTGCGAAGAAGGGGATTGATGTTTTTGCTTGGAATATGAGGCAAGGCCGCATATGTAATCCGTTTTATGTAAAGAAATTTGCTTTCTAGAAAAGTTGTTCTAATGGAATTGAAATTCAGAATCAACGCCTCTCTTTCTTTTGCATTCATTCCATGCATCTGCATTACATTGCATCATTTGCATTAGACTTTTACAAAAGGACCCTAATTAGGTAAAATTATTTTAGTTAACCTGGAAAACATGGAACAAAGGTTGGAGAGATTAGAGAAATAGGGAAATACAGATGCAAGAGCAATTGACCAAAATTCAACAAGATATGCGGGATCAAATGTTAGAATTCCAAAAGAATGTGATTGGCTAGTTAAGTCAGTTACTAGCCGAAGGGCTTGAAAAGAGGAAAGGCCCAGTAGTCAACAGTGGGGATGATAATGAAGACCTCATCTATCCCCCAGGTTTTACTCCAATAAGCGTCCAGACTCAACCAGACGCACATCCGAAAGGGGTACCCGTTACTATCAGACCCCAACAGCGTCAGGTCGGTATGTCGGCACCAATAAACTACTTGATAGGCTCAAGTCCTAATTCGGGGGGAAATCCAACCAATCCCATTGTCATTGATCTAGCTAGTATAGAAGAAACAAGGAAGGCTAGTGTGGAGATCCCGAAACAATGTGAAAATCGTTAGAAAAGGAAAAAGCGAGACTAGAGCTCCCAAGTTAATACTTTAAGGGCCCCGAAGAAAAAAGAAAATGAGGCGAATAACATGAGTATGTATAGCAAGGGTTATTCAAAACCGAATACCATAGGCCAGTCAACTACTAGCCATCAGGTCTCCTCAAGGCAAGAACCCAATCCAAGACCGAACTCAGAAAAATCCCAATTTGCGCCCATCCAAATCACGTATAGGGACCTGTACCAATTTTTGTTTGATGCACATGTAGTATCCCCTTTCTACCTAAAACCTATACGACCTCCATACCCTAAATGGTACGACACGAACGCCCAATGCAATACCATGCGGGAATCACAGGACACTCGATCGAGAACTGCACCGCTTTCAAAAAGATGATCGAAAGACTTGTCAAAATGGTTATTGTCAAATTCGATGATCCCTCTGGGGCAGAAAATCTGTCACCCAACCATCTAGATAAAGGGGTAAATATTATGAGATCTATGAGATCCAAGAATGCATTGAGTTCAGGGCTTTAGTGCAAGACCTGATATTGGGAAATCTGAATATTAACGACGTATCTGAAGAAAGAACTGGATTTTTCCAAGCATCTGCCCTTACATACTTGGGAGTATTTTGAACAATGGGACTGTGGAGGAGATCCTTATATTTTTTAGAGCTAATTTAGAGTAATATTCAAAATACGCTTGTTGCTTTAAGCATAGAGGCAATAAGAACCCTTTTGTGAAATAGGCTTGTGTCCGAAATTTTTATTTCAATAAAATGCATCTTTTTGAGCAAATATTCTTTTATTTTTTCCATTTCATACTGTACAAACAATTGTTCTTAGTTTTTTTTTCTTTTGTTTGTTCTTTGGACTTTCTTTCAAGTATTTTTTCATTCTTCATTCATGACCATACAAATAGTCATTCTTTGAATCATTTATTCTTTGGAATCTTCCTTCGAACCTACAATAGGTCTCCAGATATCAATGATGTGAACAACGCTGCTACTGACTCAGAGTCTCCTTTCGAGTAAGATATGTGTCTAGAGAGATCTCAGGACTATGAAGATGACAGAGATTGTAACTTATCTTCTGATTTGTTAAGAATGGTAGATCAAGATGAAAAAAAGACCCTACTCTACAAAGGGTCAGTGTATATTATGAGCCTAGAAAAGAGGTGAAGATTGTAGCCTAGCTCACCGCAGAAATAAGGCGAGACATCATTGAGTTATTTTCAAGAATTCAAAGATGTTTTTGCACGATCATATCAGGACATGCCTAGGCTAATGAGACGCGGGTCAATTGAAATATTAAAAAAGGTCCATAAGGATGTCAAAAGGACACATGCTAATGGTTTTACAATAGCCAAGCTAATTATGAGGTTTGGGTACTGCTAATCTACATAGAAGGGGATGGCATCAGTTATGTCGTATTTAAGGAGACAACATTCATATGCCTCATTAATTTTTTCACAGACTTTCTCTATGTGGGGCAGGCCAATCTCGGCAAAATTTCTAGTATACACTGATTTATCTTAGTGGTCGTCGATTACTTCACTAAGAAGGAGAAAGTAGCTTCACATGTCAATTTTACAAGGTCGACAGTAAAAAAAAAAGATCAGGCGCCGACAAAGAATGCCAAAAAGGACAATGTCAAAAGTTTGTAGTCTGTTCAAAGATCAGACGCCATATCATATAGCAAAAAAAAAAGGATTGTAGGAAAGATGACCGAGACTTGTAAAGATTGGCATAAAGAAGTTACCATTTATCCTCTATGATTATCGAACGTTGGCCAGGACCTTTATCGGGGCAACATCTTACCCATTGGTTTATGGAATGGAAACGTTTTTGCCAATTGAACCTAATCAAAGAAAAGGGTAAAAGTTATCCATCACGGTCAGAGAATGCAAGCTTACGACAAAGAGATTCTTCCTAGAGAATTCCACGAGGGGAACCTGGTGTTGAAAAAGATCTTTCTTATACAAAAGGATTTCAGAGGAAAGCAGATGCCAAACTGGGAAGGACCTTATGTAGTAAAAAAGGGCCTATCTAGAGGAGCATTGATATTGACCGAGACGGACGGCGAAGACTTGCCCAATTTGGCGAATTTAGGTTCAGTCAAGAAGTATTTTACCTCAAAGGGGAAAGGCCAAGGTGAAAACCCGCAAAGGGCGCCTTGAGATAAAAAAAAGAAAGAGGAGAGGCCAAGGCAAAAACCCGCAAAGGACGCTTTGAGACCAAAGGGGTTTTGAGCTGAAAACCTGAAAAGGACGGCTCAAATTTTGATCAAAGATAGGGCATGTGGTAGTCTTGCTATGCCTGAATTAACAATGAGGAAGTATGCTACATCTTGGGGCATTGACAAAGTACTCCGGATCCTCTAAACACGTATTGAGCTCAAAATGGTCCTCAAGAAGTTTGTACTGAGAAGCTCAGGCTGTGATATCTGGGGCACCTAGCTTCTATCTTACCCATTTTGAATTTTCTATCTTTGATTACTTTATTCTTTTCAAGATACACCCCAATCAATTTTTTTTTATGGCCTTGGCTATCTTTGATTACTTTATTCTTTTCAAGATACACCCCAATCAATTTTCTTTTATTGCCTTGGTTATCTTTGATTAACTTATTTGTTTTGAGCTATGCTCTTGATAAATTTCTTTTTCGTCCATTGTTGTGATCTTTTTCAAGCATTTTATATTGAAATAACGATTAATGGACTAATAATACTTTCATAAAAGGAGTTTCGCATATTACTCTGGAAGCTTTTAAATAGTATAAGAACCTGAAATAGGATTATTGTTTAGAACTCACCAAGCTTAAGGGTTGGAAATATTTGAGCCCAAAATGAGTTTATCTCTTCAGATTTTCTGTCAAGGACATTGGTTGATCAAAAGACTAGATATTGCGCGGTTGATACAAACCGGCGTAAAGTAAGCAATGACAACCCAAGCGTAGAAAGAATCATTCTCGAAAAGAAAAAATGACATTCTGCATCCATGTGAGTATCATGCATACACATCTGGTCGGGTCACTGAGGAGTGATCAGTGGATGGAATAAGTTACAGATCCTATACCCCAAAGTTGCAGTGGGATGAATTAAAAAAGATACAAGTCCTATACCCTTGAATTGCAGTGGGAACGGATCGAAAAAGTTTCAAATCCTATAATCCTAAACCGCAGTGAGATGGTTTGAAAATGGTACAAGCCTTATGTCCCTGAGGTACAGTGGAAAGGACCCTGAAGTTAGTGGGGCAAATCAGTTGAGCAAAATGTTTTCAGTTTTCTATCAAATGCCAACCGAGTAGGAAGACAGTGTACTACGTTAATGATAGAGCCTTGATGAGCAACAAGTGGTGACATCCTAATTATTAAAAAGGATCGTCCTCATGACATTTTGCATTCGTACTTATGTCATTCAATTAGGAGCAGTTGATTTATAGCATCCTAACCATTTTACATAAGCATAAACACATAAAACCAATTTTACAGGATAGGTCCCCCAGAGGACGGTGTCGCAATATCGGTGAATTCACAGATCTTGTCTTCCCAAGTTTGCAGTGAAGCGGATCGAAAACATCAGCCTGGCATCCCTGAGTTTGCAGTGGAGCAGATTGAAGATAGCAGATATTGTCTTCCTAAGATTGCAGTGAAGCGGATCGAAGATACTAGTTTGGCATCCCTGAGTTTGTAGTGGAGCAGACCGAAGATAGCAGATCTTGTCTTCCTGAGTTTGTAGCGAAGCGGATCGAAGATACCAGTCTGGCATCCCTGAGTTTGCAGTGGAGCAGATTGAAGATAGTAGATCTTGTCTTCTTGAGATTACAGTGAAGCGGATCGAAGATACTAGTCTGGCATCCCTGAGTTTGCAATGGAGCAGACCGAAGATAGCATATCTTGTCTTCATGAGTTTGCAGCAAAACGGATCGAAGATACCAGTCTGGCATCCCTGAGTTTGTAGTGGAGCAGACTGAAGATAGCAGATCTTGTCTTCCTGAGTTTGCAGTGAAGCGGATCGAAAACATCAGCCTGGCATCCCTGAGTTTGTAGTGGAGTAGATTGAAGATAGCAGATCTTGTCTTCCTAATAATGCAGTGAAGCGGATCGAAGATACCAGCCTGGCATCCCTGAGTTTGTAGTGGAGCAGACTGAAGATAGCAGACCTTGTCTTCCCGAGTTTGCAGTGAAGCGGATTGAAAACATCAGCCTGGCATCCCTGAGTTTGCAGTGGAGCAGATTGAAGATAGCAGATCTTGTCTTCCTGAGATTGCAGTGAAGCGGATCGAACATACTAGTCTGGCATCCCTGAGTTTGTAGTGGAGCAGACCGAAGATAATAGATCTTGTCTTCCTGAGTTTGCAAATGGCGCGATCGAAGATACCGATTTGGCATCCCCGAGTTTGCGAAGTGGAGCGGATCAAGATAGCAGATCTTGTCTTCCCGAGTTTGCGTGGGCGGATCGAAAACATCAGCCTGGCATCCCTGAGTTTGCAGTGGAGCAGATTAAAGATAGCGAGATCTTGTCTTCCGAGATTGCAAGAAAGCGGATCGAAGATACTAGTCCGCATCCCCGAGTTTGCGATGAGAGCGAGACTAAAGTTAGCATATATTGTTTTCCTGAAGTTGCAGTGGAGCAGACTAAAGACAGCAGATCTTATCTTCCTGAAGTTGCAGGAAGCAGATCGAAGATATTAGCTTGCCTCCCTGAGTTTTGCAATGAGCAGATCGAAAATAGCAGATCTTGTCTTCCCGAATATTGCGGTGAAGCAAGATCAAAGATACTAGTCTCACTTTCCCGGTTCTGATGAGGGGACGGATTAAATCTAAAAGAGCAGGTCTTATCTCCCTGAAGTTGCAGTAGAATAAGATTAAAGCTACAGATTCAATCTCCTTGAAGTTGCAGTTGGGTTAGAGACTACTTGACGAAGATGAGGATCAAGAAGTTAAGGCTCGGCAAGACCGGGCAAAAAATTGGTCCTTTTATAGTCTTTGCTCCATTCTCGTTACACGATAATGAGCAAAGAGGGGCAGCTGTAATAGGCCAATTTAGCCCGAGCCCAATACAAAAAAATAATAAACCAAAAATAATAAAACAAAGTCCAAGTCCAGTCCAAAATATATCGTTTGGCCCGATCTGAATGGCCCATTACTTGAAAAGATTAAAGGTCCATCTACAAGCTTGACGTATATGGGAACACAATCTTCAAGGATATGCAATCTTAGATATGATATGCAATCCTAGAAGATATGATATGCAATCTTAGATATGATATGCAAATCTTAGATATAATATGCAATCCTAGAAGATATGGTATGCAATCTTAGAAGATATGATATGCAATCTTAGATATGATATACAAATCTTAGATATGATATGCAATCTTAGAAGATATGGTATGCAATCTTAGAAGATATGATTTTGTAATCTTAGAGATTTAATTTGTAGATACCTTTTAATCTTAGCTGTTGATGTAATTGATCTGTACCGTTGGATTTGGGGAGGCTCAACTATAAATAGAGGCCTCTCCCTTCATTATAAAGGGGACTTGAGTTTTGGGGAAGCAATAAGAATTCTTGAGAGCATTCACTCAAATTTCTCTCCCTCTTGCGTTCTTATTTTCTATGGTTTGTTCTTATTTTATTCTTCATTCATCTTCGTTTTTTCAACCTTTTTTATTTATCCATTTAATTGTTCAATTATTAATTATTCTTTTTAGTTTATTCGTTTATTTATTATTTCTGTATAGAGATTTATTTTATTTTCACACTTTTGCAAATTTGTATTTTATTTATTTATTCCAAATTTTTATGTGGTATTTATTTCAAGCTGTTTTATTTTAATATTTTTGATATTACTTATTTTAAATAGTTTTATTTTGATTAAGTTTTTTTATATTATTACTTTAAATTATCTTATATATCATCCATTTTTCTTATTGTTTTATATAACGATTATTTTAAAGTGGTTTTATTTTATATCATTTTTAACTGTTTTATATTATCTATTTTAAGTTTTCGTATATTGTTTATTTTAAACTTATACGTATCTTTTTAGGATTTGTCACATATCATTTTCTTTAAGTCATTTTGTATATTATTTATTTAGATTGATATATATATTGTTTTATATATTACTTATTTAAACTTACTTCTTATATAATATTTATTTTAGAATTCATTTACATATTACTATTTCATATATTATTTATTTTTATCTTTTTTTTGGATTTATTTCAAACTTTTACATATATTACCTACTTTAAAATTTTTATACATGAATTTATTTTTAAGTTGCTTTTTATTGTCGATTTCAAAATCATTTTCTTTCACATTATTTGTTTTAACATTGTCCATTATTATTTGAAAGCTTGGTACATTTTGTTTTTTTTTTTTGTTTTTTAGATTTGTTATTTTTTTAAAAATATATTCATTAATCTTTATTTATTAATGTGGCCAAATATACCTTCATATTTCAAAATCCATGATTTTTTTAAAATTTAAAAATAAGGAAATATTCAATATTTGGGAGTTTTGAGAAAATCGTGCCCTAACTTACTGGGTTTCGATTTTTTTCATTAAGTCCAAATGATTGAGTACCCTTTTTGAAATTAAAACATATGAATTTTTAAATAAAAAACCTATTCTCGGGAATTTAAGATGTTGTGTCCTAACTCACTGGATGCGACGTTTTGTCATCTCGAGGCAAGGATTTCTAAAAAGCAAAGGATATCCGGTGTTTGGAAAATTTGAAAGATCGTGCTCTAACTTACTGAGTTTCGATTTTTCTTTTAAAATCCAAATAATTGAATACCCATTTAAAATTAAAGGACGTAAGTTTTAAAAATCAAAAGGATAGTGTTTTAAAATCTTTTCAAATTTTTGACATTAGGACATTAATTAATCAATTAGGTACCAATTTTTGGGTGTTACGAGGGTGCTAATCCTTCCTCGTGCGTAACCGACTCCCGAGCCCATTTTCTCAAATTTTGTA
This sequence comes from Gossypium sturtianum, assembly GCA_025698515.1. Classification (NCBI taxonomy): domain Eukaryota; kingdom Viridiplantae; phylum Streptophyta; class Magnoliopsida; order Malvales; family Malvaceae; genus Gossypium; species Gossypium sturtianum. The sequence continues at coordinate 36,747,090 of CM046943.1, read as the reverse complement.
GACCAAAATCATTATTTTAATAAATCAAAATGTTTTATTAAAATGATTAATCTTAAGGTGACCCGATCACACCTCGAAAAAACATTGGTGGCGACTCCATTTTCGTTTTTAAAGTCGACCCCCGTTTTTAAAAAAAAATAAAAATGGTTTCGACATGAACAATGTCCCCATTGTTAAAGACAATAGAGAGAATGAAAATATAGAAGTGAATAGATGTTGTACACCAGGTAAGACTTATGGAAAATGAGGTGCGTCAAGTTTGACTGCTTAAATATCAAGCTTTTCCAAAGCAAATCCAATCCTAAAAATGTACTTATCTATTGTCACACTTCTTATTTTGCAATTTGTTCAATTTTATTGATGATTTCCACCTTTAATTTTATTATGCGATAAATAAAATCCTAAAAGAACCTAATCCTAAAAACTTTAAATATCTTATGAAATAAAATAAATTAAAGTAAAGATCCCCCATTTTTATTTGCAGATCCCTCAAAATCTGACTCGTCTTTTGCTCCATCGTCCTTGTTTTTGCTTGAATCACCTCATTCCCTCTTTGACATTGGAGTCCATGGTTCAAATATAAAATTTGGAAATTCAGGCACAAAAATAAACAGGTCATGAAATATTTTTGTAAAAGCTCTTCTCATTGAGTCATCCCGTATTTTTTAGTATCTCCAATAAGCTTGTTGCTGCCATTGCATATGTTGCATTATGTCCATTAACTTTGACAGCTCATCATGAAGATTTGGGTGAGGCGAATGAGTTCTATACGTTGAAGTAACCATGTCAGGTTCGGTCATTGGTTCAGTTGGTTTTGCCTCATCAGGGATTTCATCTGGCTACATTGGTTCACTTTATGTAAAAATTTCCTCAATGGTTCAAGCCTCTCGAGATGATTACAATAAACCAAATTTGTGTAAATTCATTATAAAAATAATTAAAATTTAATATGTTAATAATGTGGATGAAAATTAACTATTTTATAACTAAAGTATGAATTTCAATAAAAATTACTACGAAACTGCATGAATTAGAGCTCAAAAGGTGCTGAAAAAGTCTATATATTTTTATGTTTCCAGTTAACATAGATGATGAAGATCAGGTTATGTTATTGTTGTGCTATTTTCCCCATTCGTATAAAACTTTCAGAGAAACCATGATTTATGGTAGAGATAAACTCTCATTTGAGGATGTGAAGAGAAATTTTTTGAGTAAGGAAAAACTCGATAATGAATAAGGCTCAAGCAGCAAATCTAATGAAAGAGTCTCAGTTTTGGTTGCCAGATGTAGACAACAATTTAGGTTAAGTTGAAATCGAGGAACCTTAACAAAATATGCAACTACTGAAAAAAGCTGGGTCACATAAAGGCATAATGTTATTGTTTGAAAAATAAAAACAAAAGGGCTACTGAGAGCGACGAGGATGAAGAGCAAAAGGCTAAGGTAGATGTCGTAACCATTTTTTTTTAAAAAAACGATGAGTCGACTTTGGTTTTGAAAACGAAAATGAAAATGGGAGTCGCCACCAATCTTTTTTGATGAGGTGTGATCGGGTCACCTCGTAAAGCGGTTATTTTTAATAAACAGTTTGATTTATCAAAACAACGATTTTGTTCTATGAAACTCAGAAAATGGATTCGGGAGTCAGTTACGCACGAGGAAGGGTTAGCACCCTCGATACGCCAAAAATTGGTACCTAATTGATTAATTAACGCCTTAATGTCAAAAATTTGGAAAGATTTCAAAATACGATCCTCTTTATTTGAAAACCCTAATGACTTAAAATGAATGCTGAGGCCCGCTTATTTCGAAGAAGTACAACGTCATACCCAGTGAGTTAGGATACGAAATTTTTGGAACCCTCGAAACTAAGCTTGTCTTTTGACCTTTAAAAGTCGTGCATTTAAGCTTGAGAAGGATATTCGGTTATTTGGGTCAAGTGAGAAAACGAAACCCAGTAAGTTAGGGCTCGATTTTTCGAAATTCCAAATACAGAACATTGCCTTTATTTACAAGAAAACTCGTCTCGGGGTAGCAAGATGTCATGGCCAGTAAGTTAGGGCACAACATTTCGAATCTCCGAGAGCAAGTATTTTATTCAAAACTTGTATTGCGATTTAAAAGGGATATTCCGTTATTCAGATTAAATAAGAAAAACCGGAACCCAGTAAGTTAGGGCACGATTTTCTCGAATCTCTGATATGAAATATCGGTTATTTGAAAACTTGATGTATTGGGTAAAGGTTAATGTAATACGATGTGAATAAAGAATAAATTACAAAGCTATGTTGCATAATAGAATGATTATTAATAGACTAATGTAAATGGTAATAAAAAAGATGAGAATAAAATGAAATAGAGAAAATAAAATAAACGGATTATTAACAGAAGAAATAATAGGTAAAACTAAACGAATAGTAAAAAAAGGATGTATGTAACAATACTAAGTTAACTAATTCAATGATATAATGGTGATAATAACAATAATAATGCGATAATAGTAAAATGAAAAATAATAATAATACATCTATAATAATAATAACAATAAAAGGAACAATAATAGTAATAGAAATAATAGTAATAATAATAATAATAACAATAGTAAAATAGTAATAGAAATAAAAATGATAAAATAAGAAATAATAATGACAAAATAATAATGATAATATAAAGGAAAATAAAATAATGATAATAGTAATAATAATAGCAATTAGTAAAACTAAATAATAATAAGAAATATATAGATATATAAAAATAATAATAATATAGTAATAATAATAATAATAATGTGAATAATAGTAAGATAGTAATAAAAACAAAAATGATAAAATAAGAAATAGTAATAACAAAATAATAATGATGATACTAGAAAGAAAAATAAAATAATAATAATAGTAATAATAATAGTAACTAATAAACATTTAATAAAAAATATATATGTATAAAATATAGTGTAATAATAATAATAATAATAATAATAATAATAATGAAGTTGGTTAAATTAATAATAAAATAGTGAAAATAACAAAAAGGGACTAAATTGAATTAAAAACAAGATATTCGGGGCAAATCTGAAATAAATAAGAAGAGGAAGGACCAAATCGAGTGCGTGAAGAACAGAGAGGGACTAAAAGGGAAATTTTCCCTTCTCCTCCAAAACGTGTAGCATAGGGGGGACCAAATTGAAAACCAAAATAAATTATTGGGCGGAATTTAAAAATAAGAAAAATCTGATTATAAAACAATAAAAAAGCGGAAGGGCTAAAAGTGCAATTAGCCCTTCCTTTAAAAAACACACGGATCCTAGGCTCTGGGTCGGGTCAAAATAGGGTCGGATCAAAACGACGTCGTTTTGGGGGCCTATTTAAAGCAAAAAAATCTCAAAAAAACTTCATTTCACCTACTTGTTAAAAAAATGATCTTTTTTTTTTGTTTTCTCTACAGGGCTTAGGGAATCCGGCGAGAGTCCGGCACCGACTGTCGCCGCCTTCACCGCCAGCCACCGCGCACGGTGGCCGGAAAAGGTAAAATTTTGTATTTTTTATAAAATTTTTAAAAAATAATAACAATATACATGCATATATGTGTCGAAAAAGAGAAAAAAAAGAAAAGAAAAAGCTTCGAAAATATAAAAAAAAAACTCTTTAGCCTCTGTTCTGATTTTGAGTGTTATTTTAACGCTATATCGATGCTTTCTTGTGCTTAAATCTATTGTTTTTGTTTGAAAAAATGTTATCTCTGATATTGATAACAAAAATTGGCCCCTTTAGAAAGGATTTTCAATGGCTTATATAACCATTTTTACAAGCGATTTCCCCTCTTTTTTATTGTTTCTGTCATTTCATTTTTAATGCTTGCAGGCTTGGGCGGTGCTGGGCACAGTGGCCAGTGTCAGAATGGCAGAGGGCGGTGGCCAGAAGAGGGGCGGTTGATAGGCTAGTTTAGGGTTTTAGAAACCTTAAATTTTCCTGAAAAATTTTAATGTTTTGGGCCTGTTAATGGGTTTGTAATTTGGGCCATTTTCTGTTGTAATTGATCTGGGCCAAAATTGGCCACTACAGCTTCCCATCTTTGATCATTGTCGTGCAACGAGAATGGAGCAAAGACTTCAAAAGGGCCAATTTTGCCTAGTCTCGCCGAGTCTTCGACTTCTTTGGTGCTTCTGTTCTTCGAATAGCCTCATTCCATTCCTCTACATCTTCAGGGGTATAGGAATTAGTGCTTCAATCTACTCATCTGTAACTTCAAAGAGATAGGGTTTGATGTGATCTGCTCTACTGCAACTTCAAAGAGATAAGATCTAATTTATAGCTTCAATCTGTTCCACTACAACTTCAGGGAGATAAGACTTGTGGCTCCAATGTAATCTCAGGGGGAAGGGCTTTGTAGCTTCGACCTATTCCGCTGGAACTTCAAGGAGATGAGAATTCAGAGAGAAGAGATTCATAACCTCAATCTTCTCTACTAAAACTTCAAAGAAATAAGGATTGATCCTCATTGTAAACTCGGGGAGAAGGGATTTGTAGCCTCAACCTACTCCACTGGAACTTCAAGGAGATAAGAATTCAGAGAGAAGATATTCGTAACCTCAATCTTCTCTGCTGAAACTTCAAAGAAACAAGGATTGATCCTCAATGTAAACTCAGGGAGAAGGGATTTGTAGCCTCAACCTACTCCACTGGAACTTTGAGGAGATAAGAATTCAAGGAGAAGAGATTCATAACCTCAATATTCTCTACTGAAACTTCAAAGAAATAAGGATTGATCCTCAATGTAAATTCAGGGAGAAGGGATTTGTAGCCTCAACCTACTCCATCGGAACTTTGAAGAGATAAGAATTCAGAGAGAAGAGATTCGTAACCTCAATCTTCTCTTTTGAAACTTCAAAGAAATAAGGATTGATCCTCAATGTAAACTCAGGGAGAAGGGATTTGTAGCCTCAACCTACTCCACTGGAACTTCGAGGAGATAAGAATTCAGGGAGAAGAGATTCGTAACCTCAATCTTCTCTACTGAAACTTCAAAGAAGTAAGGATTGATCCTCAATGTAAACTAAGGGAGAAGGGATTTGTAGCCTCAACCTACTCCACTGGAACTTCGAGGAGATAAGAATTCAGGGAGAAGAGATTTGTAACCTCAATCTTCTCTACTAAAACTTCAAAGAAATAAGGATTGATCCTCAATGTAAACTCAGGGAGAAGGGATTTGTAGCCTCAACCTACTCCACTGGAACTTCGAGAAGATAAGAATTCAGAGAGAAGAGATCCGTAACCTCAATCTTCTCTGCTGAAACTTTAAAGAAATAAGGATAGATCCTCAATGTAAACTCAGGGAGAAGGGATTTGTAGCCTCAACCTACTCCACTGGAACTTCGAGGATATAAGAATTCAGATAGAAGAGATTCGTAACCTCAATCTTCTCTGCTAAAACTTCAAAGAAATAAGGATTGATCCTCAATGTAAACTCAGGGAGAAGGGATTTTTAGCCTCAACCTACTCCACTGGAACTTTGAGGAGATAAGAATTCATGGAGAAGAGATTCGTAACCTCAATCTTCTCTACTGAAACTTTAAAGAAATAAGGATTGATCCTCAATGTAAACTCAAGGAGAAGGGATTTTTAGTCTCAACCTACTCCACTGGAACTTCGAGGAGATAAGAATTCAGAGAGAAGAGATTCGTAACCTCAATCTTCTCTACTGAAACTTCAAAGAAATAAGGATTAATCCTCAGTGTAAACTCAGGGAGAAGGGATTTGTAGCCTCAACCTACTCCACTGGAACTTCGAGGAGATAAGAATTCAGAGAGAAGAGATTCGTAGCCTCAATCTTCTCTGCTGAAACTTCAAAGAAATAAGGATTGATCCTCAATGTAAACTCAGGGAGAAGGGATTTGTAGCCTCAACCTACTCCACTGGAACTTCGAGGAGATAAGAATTCAGGGAGAAGAGATTCGTAACCTCAATCTTCTCTATTGAAACTTCAAAGAAATAAGGATTGATCCTCAATGTAAACTCAAGGAGAAGGGATATGTAGCCTCAACCTACTCCACTGGAACTTCGAGGAGATAAGAATTCAGAGAGAAGAGATTCGTAACCTCAATCTTCTCTGTTGAAACTTCAAAGAAATAAGGATTGATCCTCAATGTAAACTCAGGGAGAAGGGATTTGTAGCCTCAACCTACTCCACTGGAACTTCGAGGAGATAATAATTTAGGGAGAAGAGATTCGTAACCTCAATCTTCTCTGCTGAAACTTCAAAGAAATAAGGATTTATCCTCAATGTAAACTCAATGAGAAGGGATATGTAGCCTCAACCTACTCCACCGGAACTTTAAGGAGATAAGAATTGTGGCTTTCGGTCTATTTCACTATTGCTTAGTGAGATAAGATCTGCAATCTTTAACTGACCTGCTCCATTACTGCTTAGGGAGACAAGACCTGCAATCTTCAATCTGCTTCCTTGCTATCTTATGAAGATAAGACTACAATCTTCGATCTGCCCCACTACTATCTCTAGGGGACAAAATCTGAAATTTTCGATGTTGCTACACCATTCTCTGGGGAACCTGTCCTGTAGAATTAGTTTTATGTGCTTATGCTTATGCAAATGATGAGGATGTTATGATCGGAATGACTCAAATGCTCCTAACTACATGTGTTATGGATGATGTGAATGCGTAAATGTTATGAAAATGATTCCTTTTCAAATGTTAAAGGTGTCAATATTATTCATTAGGGCTTTATCCCTGACGTATTATGCTGCCTTCTTGCTCGGCTGGTATTTTGACAGAAAACCCGTAGAAACGATCATACTTCACTCAACTGGTTTGCCCCACTATAACTTTAAAGTTCACCATGGTACCTCTAGGACCTGGGGCTTGTACCATCTTCAAACCCTCTTACCGTGATTCAGGGGGATGAAACTTTTCCAATTCCTCCCTACCGCCATTCAGGGGTATATGATTTGTATTTTCTTCAATCAATCCCACCGCCCTTCAAGGGTAGAGAACTTGTTTCATTTTCAATCCATCACAACTCAGGGGTAGAGGATTGTAACTTGTTCAATCAACTGATCATTTAATGGGAAATCCGCCCAGATGTGTATTCATGATATTCGTATGGATGCAGAATATCATTCTTCTTGAGAATGATTCCCCTCTCACGCTTGAGTTGATATTACTCTCTTTCATGAAGGTTGTATCACCGATACAATATCTAATCTTTTGATCGATCACTATTTTTGACAAACAATCTGAAGAAATGGTCTCAATTTAGACTCGTCTTCTCCCAATATTTCTATCCCCTAAACTTGGTGGGTTTTAAACAATAGTCCTGTTTCAAGTTCTTGTATTATTCAGAAGCTTCCAGAGAAATATGCAAAACTCATTTTATGAAAGTATTATTAGTCCATTAATCGTTATTTCAATGCAAAATGCTTGAAAAAGATCATAACAATGGACAAGAAAGAAATTAGTTAGGAGCATAGCTCGAAACAAATAAGTTAAGCAAAGATAGCAAGTGCAATCAAGAAGAAAATTTATTGGGAGTGTATTTTGAAACGGATAAAGTAATCAAAGATAGCAAATTCAAAATGGGTAAGATGGAAACTAGGTGCTCCAGATATCGCAGCCTGAGCTTCTCTGTTCAAACTTCTTGAGGATCATTTTGAGCTCGATATGCGTTTAGGGGATCCAGAGTACTTTGTTGATGCCCCAAGACGTAGCATACTTCTTCACTGTTAATTCAAGTATAGCAAGACTACTGTACGCCCCACTTTCGAACAAAATTTGAGCCGCCCTTTTTGGGTTTTCAACTCAAATCCCCTTTGGTCTCAAAGCGCCCTTTGCGGGTTTTCGCCTTGGCCTCTCATTTTTCTTCTTTTTTCTTTCTTTTCCTTTTTTGTGTTTTGTTGTTGTTGTTGTTGTTGTTGTTGTTGTTGTTGTTTTTGTGTTTTTTTATGTTTTTTTCTTTGGAAAACTTCTTATTGAATCTGGATTCACCGGATTGGGCAAGTCCTTACCATCCATCTCGGTCAATATCCATGCTTTCCCAGAAACGGGCCTTCTCTGCTGCATAAGGTCCTTCCCAGTTTGACATCCACTTTCCTTTGATTTCATTTTGTATGGGAAATATCTTTTCCAAAATTAGGCCTCCTTCAGGGAATTCTCTAGGGTGAACCTTCTTGTTACAGGCCTATATCATTTGCTTTTGGTACACTTGTCCATGAGGATGGCTTTTAGCCTCTCTTCTTTGATCAAGTTCAGCTAATCATATTGGGATTTGGTCCATTCTGCTTCATCCGACTTCAACTCTGACAAAACTCAAATAGAAGGAATATTGACTTCTATGGGAAAAATTGTCTCTATTCCATAAATCAATGAGAAATGTGTTTCCTCGATGAGGGTCCTACCAGACGTTCAACAAGCACAGATGACAGTCTTCACGAGTCTCAATCTTTTTCCTGGCAATCCTTTTTTTTTTACATCGAGAGTGGGATTTGATGATTGTCGACATTGTAAGATTGGCATATGAAGCGACTTTCACAATCTTAGTGAAGTAACCGACATCCACGAAAATGAATCGATGTTGGCCAGAAGCCTTTGATAAGACTGGCTTGATAACATCCATGCCCCACATATAGGAAAAATAGAGGAGGCACATAAGTCTTGTCTTCCTCAATTTGGCATTTACAGCGTAACTGATGCAATTTCCCTTTCTTGGTAAACCAATAGCCCGAACCTCTTGATTAGCCTGGCTGTTGTAGCACCATTAACATGGGTTCTTTAAACACCAATCTTAACAGCATACCCACGTTTCAGTAGCCTGGTGTACCTTGATATGATTGTGCGAAAACATCTTTGAATATTTGAAAATATCTCAATGATGTTTCGCCTTATTTCTGTGATGAATTAGGCTTCGATCTTTGCCCTTTTCCTAAGCTCGCAACGCCTAATGGCCCTTTGCAAGGTAGAATCTATTCTCGTCTTGTTCTACCATCCTTAACAAATCAAAAGATAAGCTACAATCTCTGTCATCCTTAGATCCTTCTAGACCCATATCTCACTCAAAAGGGAGTCAGTAACAGCGTCGCTCATGTCTTGATATCTGGGTATCTATTGTAGGTACGAAGAAAGATTTAAATGAATCTGAGAATGTTCATTTGTATGATATGATCATGGATGAAGAATGAAATAATATTTGATAGAGAGCTCAAAGAATAAGAGAATTCATAGTAAAAATAAAAAATAAAAGAATATTTACTCAAAAGATGCATCTTATTGAAATAAAGATTTTGGACACAAGCCTATTTCACAAAAGGACTCTTATTGCCTCTAGGCTTAAGGCAACAAGCGTGTTTTGAATATTACTCTAAATTAGTTCTAAAAACACAGGGATCTTTTCCACAGTCCCATTGTTCAAAACTCTCCCAGGTTCATATTTCTGCATTTGGCGCGTCATCTAACTTCACAATACCCCTGTTGATGAATTTTTCCACCAATTTCTTGAAAGCAAGGCAATTTTCTATCAAATGCCCTGTGACCCCTGCGTGGTACTCACACTGGGCATTTGGGTTATACCATTTTGGGTATGGAGGTTGCATCAGTTTTGGGTAGTGGGGGGACACAACGTGCGCATCAAATAAACTTTGATACAACTCCTTATACGTCGTTGGGATCGGCATAAATTGGAGTTTTTCAGTGTTTTGCCTTGTGCCAGATTCTTTTCTTGATGAACCCTGATACCCAGTAGTCACTGTTTTTGGCCGATTAACGGTAATCGACTTTGAGTACCCCACACTTGTATTATTCACTTCATTTTCTTTCTTCCTTGTGGCCATTCTCTTGTCACTTTCTCCTGCCTCTATTGTTCCACTTTTTATGGCATTCTCAATCATTTCTCTAGTCATTATGATGTCCGAGAAGCTCTTTGTAGCGCTCCCTAGCATATGAGTAATAAACGGGGCCTTCAGTGTATTAATAAAGAGCATGGTTGTCTCTTTCTCTAAGAGTGGTGGTTCGACTTGCGTCGCCACCTCCCTCCATCGCTGGGCATACTGCCTGAAGCTCTCGTTTGCCTTCTTCTTCATGTTCTGGAGTGTAATCCTGTTGGGCGTATGGAGGTTGCATCAGTTTTGGGTAGTGGGGGGACACAACGTGCGCATCAAATAAACTTTGATACAACTCCTTATACGTCGTTGGGATCGGCATAAATTGGAGTTTTTCAGTGTTTTGCCTTGTGCCAGATTCTTTTCTTGATGAACCCTGATACCCAGTAGTCACTGTTTTTGGCCGATTAACGGTAATCGACTTTGAGTACCCCACACTTGTATTATTCACTTCATTTTCTTTCTTCCTTGTGGCCATTCTCTTGTCACTTTCTCCTGCCTCTATTGTTCCACTTTTTATGGCATTCTCAATCATTTCTCCAGTCATTACGATGTCCGAGAAGCTCTTTGTAGCGCTCCCTAGCATATGAGTAATAAACGGGGCCTTCAGTGTATTAATAAAGAGCATGGTTGTCTCTTTCTCTAAGAGTGGTGGTTGGACTTGCGTCGCCACCTCCCTCCATCGCTGGGCATACTGCCTGAAGCTCTCGTTTGCCTTCTTCTTCATGTTCTGGAGTGTAATCCTGTTGGGCGTTATGTCTGTCACATGGTTGTATTGTTTTATGAAAGCTTGAGCCAAGTCCTTCCATGCACCAATTTAGGAACGGGTTAATTGATTGTACCATTTGGCTGCTGCTCCCACAAGGCTTTCTTGGAAGCAATGGATCAACAGTTGGTCATTATTAATGTACCCCGCCATTCTTCTACAAAACATAGTAATATGAGCTTCGGAGCAACTTGTCCCATTATATTTCTCGAATTCAGCCATTTTGAACTTGTATGGAAGCACCAAGTTTGGGACCAAGCTTAAATCTTTGGCGTCAACTCCATAACAGCTGTCAGCACTTTCTATTGCCTTAAACTTCTCCTCCAACCATTTACATCTATCTTCTAGCTGCTTTGGTAGTTCTGCTTTTGTCCTTTCTCTTTCAGCTATTTCATCCAAATCAGGAACAATTGGATTATTCGAAGTATTGCCAGGGTTCGAGCCTGAGTCAGCCTGAAACTGTTGTGGCCTGATAGCGACAGATGGTTTTTGTGGATTTATCTTGGGTTGCGCCTGTACATGAGGTGGAGTAAAACCAGTGGGTGTTGAGGATACTCAATATTCTCCTCTGCATTAATCATGGGGCTCTTTCCTTTATCCATAAGCCCATTCAACAGCTGCGTCATCTGAGTCATTTGAGACATCATATTTCTCTGAGATTCCATCATTTTGTCCGTCATGTCCTGCTGGATCTTAACCAGCTGCTCTTGAATTTTTGCTTGCATCTATTCTTGCATCTCTTTCTGTATTTGTTCCAACCTTTCTAGTCTCTGATCCATTGCCTTTGTTTTGCGACGGGTATTGTGGCGATAGGTAGTGGGTGGATTTTTGTTGGTTTCCAGGGTAACTGTCATAATTTTAATCAATCAGGGTCTTTTTTTATAAAACTTAATGCATATGATGTAATGCCATGCAGATGCATGAATGCACAAAGAAAGAGAGGCATTGATTCTGAATTCAATTCCATTAGAAGAACTTTTCTAGAAAATAAATTTCTTTACATAAAACGGATTGCATATGCGGCTTTGTCCTCATAGTCCAGGTGAAAACACCAATCCTTTTCTTCGTATCTAGATGTTATGGTCGTGTCCCGTGAACTTTCTCAATAGATGCCTCTTCTAGCTCCTTATTGCTTGGTTCAGGCCGTACCTCTTCACTCACTTATCCTCCGGGATGTTCATGATGACTCTCGAATAATCCTTGTCGGCTTGAATCTTCGGGCAAAGTCTTGTATTTTTCTGTGGACTATCAGCCCTCTCTCGTTGTTTACTTAGACTATGTTCGAACGACCGTATTATAATCCACTTTATCAAGTAACTCATTCTCTTATGACAACCTCTTCTATTTAGCAATCGAATATTAATCAACACCTCCTTTCTATGATGATGCAATGCAATCAAAACAGAACAAAACAAAATACGTCAGTACAGAAGAAATAATCAACAAAATAGGACACCTATCTAGGTAACCACTAGGGTTTGGTACAATTCTACCTAGGGTAGGTTCTTAGGGCTCACTATATGTGGTTCAGTTCTAAGGTAAGGGTACCCGAACCAGCAAATTCCTCGATCCTCACCCATTATAGGCTCATACGGACCGAGTTTGGTTCAGGGGAATACATTTCCCTATGGCCATACGGAGATGAAAATCTCACGAAGCACATAGGTACGGATGTATCCTGAAAGCAATCCACTAGCCCATGCGGAGGTGAAAACCTCACGAAGGCGTAGTTTCTTACTCCCACTTAAGAGGGTAAAAATCTGACGATTATGCAATATGATGCGCGAAAGTGAACTAAGTGTGATGAAAATGCCATTCAATCAAAATAAAATAAAACAAGTCAGTATTTCACACACAGCAAGTAAGAAATAAAGCACCTACTCGGGTAACCACTAGGGTTTGGCGTGGTTCTACCTAAGGTGGGCTCTTAGGGTTCACTATATATGGTTTGGTTCTAAAGAGAGGTACCCGAACTGGCAGATTCCTCGATCTTCACCCATTATAGGCTCATATAGACCGAGTTCATTTCAGGGGAATACATTTCCCTATGGCTGCACGGAGATGAAAATCTCACGAAGACATAGGTACGGATGTATCCCGAAAGCGATTCACTATCCTGCACGGAGGTGAAAACCTCACGAAGGAGTAGCTTCTCACTCCCACTTAAAAAGGTGTGACCCGACGGTCATGCAAATATGATGCAAAACTCAAACTACAGTAACTAACAATATGAACAAATGCAATAATAGGATCGTAATTTTTTTTAAATCAAATTTTCAATTTTTGACAACAAGACAGAAAGTAATCAATTTTACGGCTCGACTCTCTGAAGTCCCCAGTGGAGTCGCCAAGCTGTCATAACCATTTTTTTTAAAAAATGGCGAGTCGACTTTGGTTTTGAAAACGAAAATGAAAATGGGAGTCGCCACCAATCCTTTTTGATGAGGTGTGATCGGGTCATCTCATAAAGTGGTTGTTTTTAATAAACAGTTTGATTTATCAAAACAACGATTTTGGTCTACGAAACTCAGAAAATGGATTCGGGAGTCGGTTACGCACGAGGAAGGGTTAGCACCCTCGATACACCTAAAATTGGTACCTAATTGATTAATTAACGTCTTAATGTCAAAAATTTGGAAAGATATCAAAATACGATCCTCTTTATTTGAAAACCCGAATGACTTAAAATGAATGCTGAGGCCCGCTTATTTTGAAGAAGTACAACGTCATACCCAGTGAGTTAGGATACAAAATTTTTGGAACCCTCGAAACTAAGCTTGTCTTTTGACCTTTAAAAGTCGTGCATTTAAGCTTGAGAAGGATATTCGGTTATTTGGGTCAAGTGAGAAACCGGAACCCAAGTTAGGGCTCGATTTCTCGAAATTCCAAATCTGAGAACATTGCCTTTATTTACAAGAAAACTCGTCTCGGGATAGCAAGATGTCATGGCCAGTAAGTTAGGGCACAACATTTCGAATCTCCGAGAGTAAGTATTTTATTCAAAACTTGTATTGCGATTTAAAAAGGATATTCCGTTATTCAGATTAAATGAGAAAAACCAGAACCCAGTAAGTTAGGGCACGATTTTTCTCGAATCTCTGATACGAAATATCAGTTATTTGAAAACTTGATGTATTGGGTAAAGGTTAATGTAATACGATGTGAATAAAGAATAAATTACAAAGCTAGGTTGCATAATAGAATGATTATTAATAGACAAATGTAAAAGGTAATAACAAAGACGAGAATAAAATGAAATAGAGAAAATAAAACAAACGGATTATTAACAGAAGAAATAATAGGTAAAACTAAACGAATAGTAAAAAAAGGATGTATGTAACAATACTAAGTTAACTAATTCAATGATATAATGGTGATAATAACAATAATAATGCGATAATAGTAAAATGAAGAATAATAATAATAATACATCTATAATAATAATAACAATAAAAGGAACAATAATAGAAATAGAAATAATAGTAATAATAATAATAATAACAATAGTAAAATAGTAATAGAAATAACAATGATAAAATAAGAAATAATAATGACAATATAATAATAATGATAATATAAAGGAAAATAGAATAATGACAATAGTAATAATAATAGCAATTAGTAAACTAAATAATAATAAGAAATATATAGATATATAAAAATAATAATAATATAGTAATAGTAATAATAATAACAGATAATAATAGTAAGATAGTAATAAAAACAAAAATGATAAAATAAGAAATAGTAATAACAAAATAATAATGATGATACTAGAAAGAAAAATAAAATAATAATAATAATAGTAATAATAATAGTAACTAATAAACATTTAATAAAAAATATATATGTATAAAATATAGTGTAGTAATAGTAATAATAGTTATAATAATAATAATAATAATAATAATAATAATAATAATAATAATAATAAGGAAGTTGGTTAAATTAATAATAAAATAGTGAAAATAACAAAAAGGGACTAAATTGAATTAAAAACAAGATATCCGGGGCAAATCTGAAATAAATAAGACGAGGAAGGACCAAATCGAGTGCGCAAAGAATAGAGAGGGACTAAAACGGAAATTTTCCCTTCTCCTCCAAAACGCGCAGCATAGGGGGGACCAAATTGAAAACCAAAATAAATTATTGGGCGAAATTTAAAAATAAGAAAAATTTGATTATAAAATAATAAAAAAGCGGAAGGGCTAAAAGTGCAATTAGCCCTTCCTTTAAAAAACACACGGATCCTGGGCTCTGGGTCGGGTCAAAATCTGGTCGGATCAAAACAACGTCGTTTTGGGGGCCTATTTAAAGCAAAAAAATCCTAAAAAAACTTCATTTCACCTGCTTGTTAAAAAAAAACTGATCTTTTTTATTGTTTTCTCTGCAAGGCTTAGGGAATCCGGTGAGAGTCCGGCGCACGGTGGCCGGAAAGGTAAAATTTTGTATATTTTTTTATAAAATTTTTAAAAATAATAACAATATACATGCATATATGTGTCGAAAAAGAGAAAAAAAGAAAAGAAAAAGCTTCAAATATATATAAAAAAAAAACCTCTTTAGCCTCTGTTCTGATTTTTAGTGTTATTTTAACACTTAATCGATGCTTTCTTGTGCTTAAATCTATTGTTTGTGTTTGAAAAAATGTTATCTCTGGTATTGATAATAAAAATTGGCCCCTTTAGAAAGGATTTTCAATGGCTTATATAGCCATTTTTACAAGCGATTTCCCCTTTTTTTTATTGTTTCTGTCATTTCATTTTTAATGCTTGCAGGAGCTTGGCGGTCTTTGCAGCGCGATGCTTGATGTCGAATGGCAAAGGACGGTGGCCAGAAGAGGGGCGGCGGCTAGGCTAGTTTAGGGTTTTAGAAACCCTAAATTTTCCTAAAAAAATTTAATGTTTTGGACCTGTTAATGGATTTGTAATTTGGGCCATTTTCTGTTGTAATTGATCTGGGCCAAAATTGGCCACTACAGTAGACAATGCTAGTGTGGTCGAAAATGAGGATGATTTGGTTGTTGGTATCTACGACCGAAAGGTCAGAGCTTTCATCCGAGTGGATCCTAGATTCAGGGTTTTCCTTTCACATGTGTTCAAACAAGGATGTGTTCTTCACATACAATTCAGTTGAAGGTGGAGTTGTCATTATGGGGAATTCTTCACCTTGTACGATAATCGGTATGGGCACCGTTTAGATCAGAGTGCATGATGGAATTATTAGAACTTTGTCAAATGTCAGGCATGTGCCTGATTTAGAGAAAAACCTCATATCCTTAGGAAATTTAGACTCGAAGGGTTGTAGAATTAACATCGAGTCAAACGACATTAAGGTGTCTCTTGGTGCTCTAGTTGTGATGAAAGGTCAAAAGACAAGCAGTCTTTATGTTCTGCAAGGATCAACGGTAAAGGATAAAATTGCAAGTTCCTTGCTCATTAAAAAGTCAGATTCGAATCAGCTGAGGCATAGATGACTTAGTTATACAAGCGAAAAAGGTATGACTATTTTGGTCAAGAGAAGTTCTCTTTCATGTGAAAGAGTAGGAAAAATGGAGCACTGCGTTCATGGAAAGAAAACTGGAGTCAATTTCGATTTGGCAGTGCACAAGACGAAGACTAGAAGTCTTTTGGTTTCAAAGTTCAAGCAAAGATTGAACTCGGTTAGAATCCTGCAAAGTTCGAGATAGGCCTATGGCGGGCTTTGGCAAAGGAAGCATGAAAAATACGAGTCAAGGTAAAGATTTTTGAGGTGTGCCTCGCATTTATCAGATACATTGCAGACACTTAAGGTGAGAATCGACGAGAAATTGAAGGGGAGTAGAAAATCACGCAACATCGAGATGATACGACGTCTTTGGCAACCAAGCAAGGCTTCAACGTTGTCATGAGCAGGTAGGCAACGCCACAACGAGGCAATGTTTTCTGCACAAATACAACCACGTTTTTTTTCTCTCAATAGGATTTCTTCTCCTAGTCCAACTCTAATTCCTACAAGGTTATTTCATTCATATTGGGCCCACCTCCCAGCCTATTTAAAGGGCCTTTGGAACCCTGTTTAGATAGATTAGATTTAGAGAATCAGATTTGCATTAAATATCTCTTGTGTGAGATTTGTTAAAGAGTTTTTGGGGAGAGGTTTTGAGAGAGCTTTTGTATTTGGGATATTTGGGTTTCTTTTGGGATTTGCGTTTTGTATTCGATTTAGATACTCTCAATTATTGTACTCTTTGTTTGCTACTTAGTGAAAAGCCGAAGCCTCATTTGCCTATGGTTTTTTACCCTTTAGTGAGGTTTTTTCACGTAAAATATTTGTGTTAATTCTACTCCAGTTTTACTACCTTTTTGTTTATACGGGTCGATCCCCAACAAAAAGAAACATTATATACTATTAGGGGTGACATTCGGTCGAATTGAGTCAAATCAGATGAAAAAATTTCAAGTTAATCGAGTTGTCGGTTCTCTTTTTATCATCCTAGATTTGAAATATTCTCAAATTGAGTCGAGTAAAATGAAATTCGAATCGAATCGAATTAAGTGAAATTTTTCAAGTTAAATTAAAAAAATTAAACATGTCAAATTCAAATCTTGTTACAATATAACTAATTCCATGTTAAAGCACATAAATTTGAAACCATATAAATATTTGAAAACTCTTCCAAAGCAATATAATAGAAAAAAAGAATATGCTTTAGTATGATAAACTTGAATCGATAATCTACTTATTTAGGTCTACAAAATTATTATTTTGTAATTTTTTAAATCTTTTAACTTTTTTATATATTGTTTAGAGTTTTTTTTAGAATATTAATTTTTATAATTTTTAAAATATAAATTTTGGAATTTTTATAAATATTTTTAATTTTAAAAATTATTTTGAAATTTTTGAAATTTTTGTTGAGACAAAGACCAATTTGCTCATTTTAAAAATTGACAGGGACCAAAAGGGTATTTACACCAATATGTTATTTTAGCTATTTGAATTATTTGAGTTATTTGAATTGCAAAATTCAACTCAACTCGAACTTGAAACTCGAATTACTTATTCTAGTTGACTCGAAAAAAACCAAATAACTTGAAATTTTTGAATTTTGAGATTGAATCAAGTTTTGGTCACTCCTATATACCATGGTAAAACTAAGAGAAGCAACTATACTTTCATCATTGATAAGGTTATTAAGAAGCTTGCTACTTGGAAGAGCAACTGTTTGTCAAGAGCAGGCCGTCTCACACTTTTAAACTCTACATTGGCCTCAACCCCAAGCTACTACATGCAATTTCGGTCTCTCCCCACAAGCATCTGCAACGAGTTAGACAGAATCAATCGCAACTTCCCTTGAAGTGAAGCGGCTAGTAAAAAACGTATCCACCTCCTAAACTGGGATCAAGTGGCTCGGCCTAAAAAAGTTGGAGGACATGGGATTTGGCCCTCTCAATTCAAAAACCATGCCTACATTATGAAACTTGGGTGAAGACTACATATGAAGAAAACTTCCTTGTGGACCAAAATCCTATCTGCTAATTACTTGGGAGATAGACATACCAGAAATTCATATAAGTGTGCATCCATAACTTGGAGAGAAATCACTAAAGCTCAATCAATGTTAGAAAAGAACGTGAAATGGCATATCCAAGACAAGAAGGGAACTCAGTTCTGGTTTGATAATTGGCTTGGTAATGGTCCGTTAAGAAATAGTTTCCATAGGCCGCTAAATGCAAGTGAGGAAAACTTGACCTTCAAATATGTAAGTTGAAAGAGACTGTAATTAGGAAATTATGAATAATTTGGGGGTTAAATTGAAAGAGACCATAAGTTGGCGATCTCTATGAAAAAATCAGGAAAAGTTAGAAGCAAAATTGGACATGGCTAAAATCCAAGTCTGGTTTAGTTGGATTAAAACCAGCTGGTTTATTAGTGGATGACAAAATGATTACCAATGAATGGTTTCTATGGGGTTGATAATCGAGCAGAAAGGGCTATAAATAGCTAGGAAATGACTTCTCGAGGAGGATTCTCTTCATTTCTGCTTCTTTTCTTCTTTATCTTCTTCTTGGGTTGTTTCGAAGAAGAGATAGCTATGGGAAGCTCTACATGGAGTAGTGATCATGAGGTTCAAGTTAGAAAAATAGGGAATCTGGTAAGCTGGTAAGGTTCTTAGTCCTTCTGTATACATGAGGTTAAGTAAATGAAGTTAAAGATTTCCAGAAATTTTTTAGGGATTTTGCATGTTTCTGGAAAACAGAGTTTTAAACTGAGAATGTTGAGTTTAACTCATGATTTTGGGTTGTCATGCTTAGCTTCCAAGAGAAGGGAAGCTCTGATGTTTGAAAAAGCTAAGTGAATGAGGAGGCAAAGAAGTGTCAGGTGAGTTTCTATACTCCATCCCTAGAATGTTGCGTGGCTGGTATGATTTTGTAATAATGTAGGAATTCTGTTGATTTCGTATGTCAAGCATGCATAAGATTGTTTGATATACAGTATTTGCCAAGTAGTTCAGTATGCATGAAGAATTTTGAATATCATGTTTAAAAGGATAATGTATTCTATGTTTGTAGGTATGTGAAATGCATATATTGCGTGATTTAACGATGGGAAAATAATAGACGAGATAGATGAAGTTAGGATGGGAAAAATGGCAATTCTGTTAGATACTGTCATATGGAATTGTTTGTGAAAACTATGATATACGAAGCTCCGGGCCTTGCAGAGGGGACACTGCAGTGTTTGAGCATCAAGGTTAGGAATGGCAAAATGGAGGAAAGGGAGAAGGAATAGGAGAAAATGGAATTTTTGTTAGATATCGCCATACAGTGTTGCTGTGTGCACCTGTGATGTGTGAAGATTTGAGCCTTACGAGGGAGGGGGACACTTCAGTGTTTGAGCATCAATATAGATAGGAGATGGACTGATATCGATAGATATAAGGTTCCAT
The DNA here is from genome assembly GCA_025698515.1 of Gossypium sturtianum. NCBI lineage: Eukaryota > Viridiplantae > Streptophyta > Magnoliopsida > Malvales > Malvaceae > Gossypium > Gossypium sturtianum. The sequence goes on along the minus strand of CM046943.1, from coordinate 36,727,507 downwards.
AGAGCAATACTACAACGACGGTTAGGAAGCTCTATGGGGCGACATCAAGATGACAATAAGGTCCTATGGGGCGACATCTCAAAAAAGGTCTAATGTGTAAGGCCATAGCTTAGCTATGGCAACCGGGTTAATCCATTGGGATAGTAAACACGGGGTAGTTCGTCAGGACAATAAACAGGGGGTAGTCCGTCGAGACAGTAAACGTGGGGTAGTTCATCGAGACAGTAAACGCGGGGTAGTTCATCGGGACAATAAACGTGGGGTAGTTTATAATAGCCCGATTTTCAGTGGTATCGAAAAAAGTGGTTAGAGACCACTAAATTCGACGAGTAAGCTCGTAAATTTTATTATTTAGTATTTACGAGTCAAATGTGGTTTTAGAAAGATTTTTGAATTAGTGATTTGTATTTAATAATAATAATTAGGTCAAGTGGTTTTAGAAAATGAGGTATCAAGGCCTCGTTTCTATAAACCAAGCCGTAAATTTTTACGGAGTGTAATTAAGGTAGAATTAATGTAACATCCTGAAATTCGAGATTTTGTGTTTTGCAATAATCCATGCGTTAGGCTAGCTAAGTGTGTTAGTTGTGTATATTTGGGGGCCCTAAGAAGGCTTGGGGTTGTGTTGGGCCTTGGTAGAATTTTTTTGATTAGGCACTTAAAAGGGAGAAGGTAAGTGGCGTCAAGGCATAAGGGAATAAGTGAGTATTTTGCTAGCACAAGTGGAGCTAGTAGTAGAGTGGTGTGGTGTCTCTTGAAGGAGCAAAAGGGGGTGGAGTTCGAATCCCACCTATTGCAACTATTGGGTTATTTTTTTTAGAGGAATTGGAAACTCATTCAAATTCATTTGAATGAGCTTTGGTGAGGAAATTGAGGTGATGGAGAGGAGATTGAGACGATGGAGAGGAGATTGAGGCAATGGAGAGGAGATTGAGGAGGAAATTAAGGAAAAATAAAGGAGGGAGATAAGGTGGAATGTTGGCCAAATTTTTAGAAGGTGCATGGGGAAAGAAATTTGGTAAACTAAGATCTTTTTGGTGTTAGGGGTATACGGTTTTGGTAGGGGGTGAAGAGCCGAAATTCTCAAAATAGTTTTGCAAGTTTTGAGCATGAAGAGTTTTTCCTCTTATTAACATTTTGTGCTTTTCTTTTCCAAACTTTTCCCTTACTTGCCGAAACACTCAAGCCATTTTTGGCTCATCTTTTCTTTGGTGTTAGCCGAAACTCTCTGACACTTCTTTTTCTATCTTTTCTTCTCTTTTCTCACTGTTTCTTCTATCTTTCTCTCTTTTTCTTTAGTCGACAATATTTGGTGGCCGAATCTTCCTTGTTTCCATCTCTCCAAATAGCCGAACCCTCTTAACCCTTTATCTCTTCTCCATTTTTTTTGCGTGTTGGGCACTTTCTTCCTTGGTTGAATCGGGTAAGTAGATTCATTCTCTCCTCTCATCTTCTTTTCTCTATGACCGAATGTTGACCCTCATCATTCGGTTGTTTCATTTTATCTCTAAAACCGAATCACCATCTCCTCCTACTCCTTCGTCTCGTGTTCTCCTTTTTGTAGCGATCTTGTGGGGTGCCGAATCTCACAATTTTGTTGACTTAACCGTAGCCATAAATCGAATCTGTAGAAGTCGGGTTCATCATCGATAAAGTAAGGAGTTTCTTCGGGATTCATTTCAATCTCTCTCTTTGCTCGGTTATTCCGTTAAAATGGATCGATAGTTATGTCTAATCGTTTATTTTAGGGACTTAACAACTCGTTCTCCTCTGCTTTTTGGTCTTTCGGAAGTAGAGGTAAGCCAAAATCCTCTTCTTAGACAACTACTTTCTCTCATCGTAAGATCGTTCTGACCGAGACTCTCTTAATGGAGGCAAGTGGTAGCCATATTCAAGGGAAACCGATAAGAGGGCACAAAAGGGGTGGTCTTGCATCCTCTGTTCCCAAGTTCAAGCGTAGGGCAGTGTCGACAGTTTGGGATTTTCCACCAGGTTGTGGAGGGAACCAACATCCGGTGAAAATAGGCAGATCGTGGTCGTTCGCGATAGTGAGGGTAAGTGTGGTAAACTGATCGTTTAGATCTGGAATGAGAATTTCTCTTGTAGGTGACGACGATCAGGAGGGTTTAGTTCTCTACGTAATCAGGTGTGTAATTTTACACCGTAACCGCTAAGTTTCGTATACGCCATCATGTTGGTAAAATTAAACCATTGTTTTATTCCGTATGATTAATGAATTGGACTGTCGCATGAAACCGAATAACACGCCTAAACAATGTTATCTCTGAACGTTTACTGAAATGCCCATAGTGGCCGATTTACTAAAATGCCCTCGATGGGCCGATTCATTAAAATGCCCATAGTGGGCTGAATTATCAAAATGCAATAATGGGTCGTTTTATTGTAATAATTCGCTGGGTTAATGATTGATTTATATTTGGATATTATGCTATGTATGTTGCATCTTTTATTACGGCATGGGGTGGGAAAAATTGTATGGAGAGCAGTGTAGCCTGGTGGTATAGCCACAATTCGATTATTAATGTGCTTAACTATGATTTCGGTGGCTCGGCCACAAAAATACTCTTCGGTGGCAGCTCAACTGCAAATTGGTGTGAGCGGCAGGGTGGGTTGACTTGATCCCCACAGGTGTGATTGGCTGGTCGGGGGTGTGATGGATGGATGGGTTGGGTTGCATTCATTTCATTTAAGTATTGTTATGTTAATAGGCGTAGGCCCAAGATGATGCATTATTGGTTCGGGCTCAGTGGTTAACGATAAGGGGATTACATACTGGGTTCTTGTAACTCACCCCTCCCCTTTTCTTTCTCCTCGCAGGTAATGCTCAGCAGTAGTTTTGGAGCCATGGATGACTCGATGGAGGCCATACTTTAGGATTGTTACTATCAAACCGTAATAAATTTCTTTTCCGTTTATTTGCTTTATTTTTACTATTTTGTATTTAAAGTTGTAATAAGGCCTCTGGGATTTTTCTTTAATTTGCTTTATGTTTCCAACGTATACACTGCCTGTCACGAAATGTTAGAAACGAGGATTTTCTAAAAACATAAATATCAATTTTCTAAGAATGAACAACAAACTGATTTTATAACTATGGATATATATTTATATATGTATGTATTAATAATTAAACATAGATTTTCTTTCGAGCTACAATAAATATTTTCAAAAGACACTATTTTAAAATCCCTATTTCGTTTTTTCTGTAATACCAAACAACTCTCTTCATGTGACATGCAGATCCGATCGTAGAATGTAAATTTTGGGTTTGGGGTGTTACATTTTATGGTATCGAGCCAGGTTGCAAAACTCGGCTGTGGTTTGGGTTCAAAAATATTTTCCAAAACTGTTTGAAATCTGATTTATAAATACATGTCTTAGAGGAAGTATGGCACCACGGGTATCCGGCACCAAGTCAGTAAGTCTTTGTTTTCATTTTATGATTATTGTGGTATGACTGTAGTAAGAAAACTTCACATGAAGAAGTACGCTAGAACTTTTAGCTTTAGGAGCTAAACTATAGAGATTGAGACTCTAGGATACGATTTGCGAAAATAACTTCTACACCTATACTCCATAAAACATTGATTAATAAACATTGAATAGCATATTGATCCATAAGATTCTTAATCAGATTAAATCGACTTAGCAAATATGAGTGCTAGAGGATGTGGGCGTGGTAGACGCGGCGCGTAGTAGGCCGAGGTGCTAGAGTTGGGTGCGAAGCATCGGGCATATGCTCGAAATGGACGCACTGCGCCACCGGTGGATCAAGCCGGGTCACATGATCGAATGGGAGGGTACGACGCTCTATCCCAAGCGATGTTGCGGGTACTGGAAAGGGTTTCTGGGGCAAGAACTGGGTCGGCAGCTCGTGGTTCGATATCTGAGCGACTTATATCGAATGGGGCCGAAGTTTTTAGTGGTATTTCGGGTGTAGCCCCAAGTGTAGTGGAGTACTGGCTTGAGGTGGTGGAGCGGATTATGGACGATCTGGATTGTACAGCTGAGCAGAAACTGAAAGGGGTTGTGTCATTGCTGAGAGACGAGGCGTATCAGTGGTGGCTCACTGTTCGGGAAGGCACTCAGGCTAATCATATTACCTGGGATTTCTTTAAGACAGCATTCCAGGGAAAATATGTTGGGGCTAGCTACGTGGATGCTCGAAGAAAGGAATTCTTGAATCTGGTCCAATGAGGTAGATCTGTGGCAGCATACGAGGTGGAGTTTCTGCATCTGAGCCAGTATGCCTGGGGAATAGTGCCGACTGATTATGAACGCTGTGTGCGTTTTGAGGATGGGTTGCGTGATGAGTTACGAGAAATTTTGCTACGCTGGTAGAAAAAGCTAAGATAGCTGAGGATGTAAAGCACTCGGAACGATAAAATCGAGATAAGGATAGGGGCAGGAACAAAAGAGATTATGGGTACTCAGGTTCTGCAAGAGAGTTTCAGAAAAGGACCAGGAATGAGGGGCCAGTTCGAGTGGGTGTTCCAGCTGCTACCAATCAGTTACAGCCTTGTGTGGATTGTGGGAAACTCCATTTGGGTGAGTGCTGGAAGAGAACTGGCGGTTGTTTCAGATGCGGATCCAAGGACCATCGGTTTAGAGATTGCCCTCGAGAGCCTGTTCAGACTCAGGTAGTTCGTCACAGATTTACGCAGCCAGCAGGGAATGCTCAGCAGCCGCCGAGAGGCCGTGGGTCGGGTCGAGGTGGAAATGGTGTAGGACGAGGTCCAGAAGCACCGGGTAGAGGTACTGGTAATAGGGGTAACACAGAGGCGAGACAGCCAAGATTGGTCTACGCGGTCAGACGTCGAGAGGATGGCGACGCACCGGACGTTATAACCGGTACATTTTTCATATCTGATATGCCTTTTACCGCTTTGATAGACATTGGATCCACCCATTCGTATGTTGCATGTCCTGTGTCTGGAACTTTGGATATTAGATTTGAGATTACTGCTAGAGAAACAACTGTGATCAGCCCTTTAGTACAGTCGGTGGTAGTGAATAAGACGTTTAGGGATGTGCCCTTAGAAATTCAGGGGGTAGTATTTCTGGCGCATTTGATGGAACTTCCGTTCGGGGAGTTCGACCTTATTTTGGGCATGGACTGGCTGGTTAAGCACCGTGCGAACTTGGACTGTGCTACAAAACGGATGGTACTAAGAACTTCAGAGGATAAAGAAGTGATGGTGATAGGTGAAAGAAGAAATTATCTGTCTAATGTGGTATCTGCCTTAAAGGCTGGGAGGTTGGTACGAAAGGGGTGTGAAGTGTTCTTAGCCTTCATCAGTGCTTTGGATGCCAAAGAGTTACCGGTAGAGAGTGTTAGAACGGTGAAAGAGTTTTCAGACGTCTTTCCCGAGGAGCTTCCTGGATTGCCTCCAGACCGAGAGGTGGAATTTGTCATTGAGCCGTTGTTGCGAACGGCTCCGGTGTCCATTGCCCTTACGAATGGCGCCAGAAGGAGTTAGTGGAACTTAAAGCTCGAGATCCGTGGAGCCGATGGATCGTGGGTTTATTCGGCCAGTGTGTGCCGCCGGGAGCGCGCGGTTTTGTTCGTTAAGAAAAAGGATGGGTCGATGCGTATGTGCATCGATTATAGACAATTGAACAAGTTGACGATTAAGAACAAATACCCGTTACCAAGGATTGATGACCTGTTCAATCAACTGCGAGGAGCTTCGGTCTTCTCGAAGGTAGACTTGAGATTGGGGTATCACCAGCTAAAGGTCAAGGAGGCGGATATTCATAAGACTACGTTCCGAACTTGATATGGACATTTTGAGTTCTTAGTGATGCCGTCCGGGTTGACAAATGCACCAGCTGCATTCATGGACATGATGAACCGGGTCTTCCAACCCTATCTAGATCGGTTCGTAGTGGTTTTATAGATGATATCTTGGTGTACTCAAAGACTGAAGAGGAGCATGACTCACATCTACGGGTTGTGTTGCAAATATTAAGGGAGAAGCAGCTGTATGCCAAATTCAGTAAGTGTGAATTTTGGTTAAAGGAGGTAACCTTTTTGGGGCATGTTGTGTCTGCCGAGGGAATTAGAGTTGATCCCCGAAAGATCGAGGCTGTATGGATTGGAAGCCCTGAAGTCAGTGTTAGAAGTTCAAGTTTTCTTGGTTTTGCCGGGTATTACAAAGCGATTCGTTGAGGATTTTCATTGATTTCTTTGCACCCTAACTAAGTTGTTGTGTAAGGGAGTTCCATTTGTGTGGTCGGTCAAGCAAACAGGAGAGCTTTGAGAAATTGAAGAAGATTTTGTGAAGCGCCAAGATTGATTCAACTCGAGGCGAGTAAAGAGTTTATTGTCTCTGTTGTGATCGTCACACACAGGCTTGAGATGTGTGCTAATGCAAGAGGGGAAAGTGGTGGCTTATGCATCTTGTCAACTAAGACCGCATGAGGTAAACTATCCCACTCATGATTTGGAGTTAGCTGCGGTGGTGTTTGCTCTGAAGATATGGAGACACTATCTGTATGGGGAGAAGTCGATTATTTACACCGACCATAAGAGTCTAAAGTATCTCCTTACCCGGAAGGAATTGAATTTAAGGCAATGGAGGTGGATAAAGTTGTTGAAAGATTATGATTGCTCAATCGAGTATCACCCAGGTAAAGCTAATGTAGTGGCGGATGCGTTGAGTCGTAAGGTGATATCGGATTTGAGAGAGTTGTTTGCTCATCTCAGTCTCTATGAAGATGGTAGTCTGTTAGCTGAACTTCAAGTGAAGCCTGCTTGGGTAAGTCAGATTAGAGAGAAGCAGTTGTTGGATGAGATGTTGAGTTCTCGACTGCAACAAGTGGAAGGTGGTGAGATAGGGGATTTTGGATTAAACAGTGAAGGAGTATTATGTTTCCGTGGAAGAGTTTGTATGCCGAGGGATCCTGAATTAAGACAAATGATTCTGCGTGAGGCGCATAGTAGCCCATATGCTATGCATCCCGGTGGAAACAAGATGTATCGAGTCCTTCGTGAGCAGTATTGGTGGCCGGGGTTGAAACGGGAGGTTACCGACTTCGTGAGCAAGTGCTTGACATGTCAGCAAGTGAAGGCGGAGCATCAACTGCCTTCAGGGTTGCTACAACTGGTGAAAATCCCACTATGGAAATGGGAAAGGATAACAATGGATTTTGTTAGTGGGTTACCCTTAACGCCTACTAAGAAAGATTCAGTATGGGTTATAGTAGATCGGTTAACGAAGTCTGCTCATTTCCTACCTGTTCGTACGGATTATTCATTGCAGAAGTTGGTCAAGTTGTATGTAGCAGAGATCATGAGGTTGCATGGGGTACCGGTGTCTATCATATCAGACAGGGACACTAGGTTTACATCACGATTCTGGAATGCACTACATGAAGCTTTGGGTACAAGGCTAGATTTCAGTACAGTGTTCCATCCGCAGACTGATGGTCAGTCGGAGAGGGTAATCCAGATTCTAGAAGACATGTTGAGGGGCTGTGTGATCGACTTCAAGGGTAGTTGGGAAGATTTTCTACCATTGGCAGAGTTTGCATACAACAATAGTTATCAATCCAAAGATCCGGATGGCACCTACGAGGCGTTGTATGGTCGTGAGGTGTCGACTCCTACCTGCTGGACATAATTGAGAGAACGACAGTTATTGGGTCTAGAGTTGATCTCGGAGACGGAGGAAAAAGTTAAGATAATTCGGGCATGGTTAAAAGAAGCTTCGGATAGACAGAAATCGTATGCAGATCTGAAGCGTAAAGAGATTGAGTTTTCAGTGGGAGATCGGGTCTTTTTGAAGGTCTCACCTTGGAAAAAAGTCTTAAGATTTGGACGGAAGGGTAAGTTGAGTCCCAGGTTCATCGGGCCTTACCGAATATTGAAGCGTGTAGGGCCAGTGGCTTATCAGCTTGAGTTACCTCCGGAGTTAAGTCAGATTCATAATGTATTCCATGTCTCGATGCTAAGGCGTTATCGTTCGGATCCGTCTCATGTAGTGCCGGTAAAAGAAGTCGAGATAAGACCTGACTTGTCTTTTGAAGAAAAGCCAGTACAGATTTTAGATCGAGATATTAGGGTGCTGAGAAGGAAATCGGTTCCGTTGGTCAAAGTATTATGGAGTAATCACGGGTCAGAGAAAGCCACATGGGAGCCAGAAGAGACGATCCGGCAACAATACCCTCATCTCTTTTAATCAGGTAAATTTCGAGGCCGAAATTTCTTTAAGGGGGGTAGAACTGTAACATCCTCAAATTTGGGGTTCTGTATTTTGCACTATTTCATGCGTTAGGCTAGCTATGTATGTTAGTTGGGTATGTTCGAGGCCCTAAGAAGGCCTGGGGTCGAGTTTGGGCCCTGGTAGAATTTTGTGTTTAGGGCACTTAAGAGGGAGAGCTACTGGATGCAGGCCTTAAGAGTGTTTGGTTGTATTTTGATGTTACAAATGGCCATATGGTGGAGTGGTGGTGGCATCAATAGTGGAGCAAGGGGAGTGGGGTTCGAATCCCACATGTTGCATTTTGGGAGGTTTCTTTTTGTGCCAGGAAGGGGGGAAGTGGTGGAGTTGGCGTTGGACTCTTCTAGGAAGGGTTTGAATTGGTCAAATAATTCAAATGGTGGATGGAGAGGGCTTGGTGGAGAAAATCTAGGAGCAAATCATGGGATTGAGGTGTGAGGGAGAGTTTGGCCGAATGAGGGAGAGTGTGTCCAACCGTGTGGGCACTTAGAGGCTATTTACCAAGCCAATTGCCACCCTGAAATTAAGATCCAATTCATACTCATTTCAACAACTCAATACTACATCATTCTTGAATAATACTACATGCTTCATTGATAATTACAAACATATACACTTGGCCAATCACTTAGCAATATACAAAAGAATAACAAACTTAATAGCCTATACTTTGGCTCTTCTTAAAACATTTACTCAAAATGTAATGCTACCTATACATGCCATACTTAATAAAACAACTTGGCTATACCAAAATAGAGATTGATAGTGTGCTCCGAGCTCCAACGACGGTGATCCTCGATATTAGCTTGGCGGGACTACATGGAAAGAAAGAATGAAAGACATAAGCATTTAGCTTAGTAAGTTTGCATAATACACATAGAAACATTCTTACTTAATATAGACCATTTAATATAAACAATGGCATCATAAATTCAGCTATATAAAGCTTACTTACTCATACTTAATTCTTACATAACTCATGAAACTTACTAGTCTCATACTTGATAGGCAAACAAACTACATGTATCACTAGATCACATTGATCAGCATACTTGAACATAATACTCATAATTTCTAATTCATCATTCATAACATGAATAATATTTTTTTTCACTTGATAGTAACCTTACTTACTTAGCTTTCTTGTTCTCTCTTTGGAGCTTAACTCGTTTGCCCGATGAATTTATATGAATAACCGAGGATACTATATCTCATCTAAATTTCGAGGCCATGACTTAACATGGACTTATACGAAGTCTTTCTTGTTCTCACCAATGCCATGCCTTAACTTGGACTTATATGGGATCTCTTTCTCTTGATAACTTTTCAATGCCAAGCTTGCCTTGGTCTTACATGATAACTTGTTCAATGCCAAGCTTGCCTTGGACTTACATGATAACTTACTCAATGCCAAGCTTGCCTTGGACTTACATGATAACTTACTCAATGCCAAGCTTGCCTTGGACTTACATGATAACTTACTCAATGCCAAGCTTGCCTTGGACTTACATGATATCTTATTCAATGCCAAGCTTGCCTTGGACTTACATGATATCTTGCTTGCTTGCCGATGCCATGCCTCGGCTTGGTCTTATACGGACTTTCTTGTTTCATGTGAAAGATCGAGTATCCTAAGTTATTCAACTTCAATCGAGGCTTTCTCATGCTTGATCTCATTAATTTCTTTGTTTAACATAACATTAAACATTTTTCATAATAACATTGTACATTATACTAAGCAATTCAATGATATAAATCATAAAGCTTAGAAATCATACAAACTTACCTCAATATACAAAATGTAGCTAGGTATGCAATTTAGTCCTCAACCTTGTTCTTGCCTCAGTTTTGATCCGGGCTTCGTTTTTCTTGATCTATAGTCATAAATAGATCATTTAATATTCACATTGACTAAATTGACCCTTTACTCATACTTGGGCAAAATTATTATTTTGCCCCTATACTTTCTCATATTTGCACTTTTGCCCCAAGGCTCGTAAAATAATTTACATTCAACTTTCTTAGACTACATGCTTAGCTAATTCATTTTCTCTACTATAGCAATCATCAATTCTCATTATTTCTAGTAGGTATGACTAATTTCATAACTATTACAAACTAGTCCATACTATCATATTTCATGAAATTCATTAAGGAAAAGATGTTTATCTAACATCAAACTCTCATAATATTCCATAAAACATCATTTATCAAGAATGTCATTCATAGATGAAATTTTTGAACATGCATCTTAACTTATTTTATAGCTAAAAATAGCTAATTCATAATACGAGGACTTCAAAAACACGAAGAATATTAAAAACGGGACTAAGATGAACTTACTAGCAAGCTTGAAAAAAATAAAGAACCCTAGCTATGGAGTCTTCAAATTTTCGGCAATGGAAGGAAGAAGATGAATGAAATTTTATCATCTTTTCCCATTTTAATCATTTATTTGCTAAATGACCAAAATGCCCTTCTCTTTAAAATTTTACAAACTACTAACTCATGTCCATTTTTGTCCAAAAATTATGATTTGGGCAAATTGCTATTTAAGGACTTATAATTGCTATTATAAAGCTATTTCATACAAAATGCTTCTAGAAACTCATATTTTACAACTTTTGCAATTTGGTCCTTTTTGACCATTCAACTTCAATTTAGAAAAATTACTTCATGAAACTTTCACACTAACATGCAAACATGGCATGAACCTTAAAAACTCATAAATCCACCTCGGATTCATGGTCTCGCACCACTATTCCGACTAGGCCCTAAATTGGGCTGTTACATTAGGGGTATACAGTTTTGGTAGGGGGTGAAGAGCCGAAATTCTCAAAATAGTTTTGCAAGTTTTGAGCATGAAGAGTTTTTCCTCTTGTTAACATTTTGTGCTTTTCTTTTCCAAACTTTTCCCTTACTTGCCGAAACACTCAAGCCATTTTTGGCTCATCTTTTCTTTGGTGTTAGCTGAAACTCTCTGACACTTCTTTTTCTATCTTTTCTTCGCTTTTCTAATCGTTTCTTCTATCTTTCTCTCTTTTTCCTTAATCGACAATATTTGGTGGCCGAATCTTCCTTGTTTCCATCTCTCCAAATAGTCGAACCCTCTTAACCCTTTATCTCTTCTCCATTTTTTTTTGCGTGTTGGGCACTTTCTTCCTTGGTTGAATCGGGTAAGTAGATTCATTCTCTCCTCTCATCTTCTTTTCTCTATGACCGAATGTTGACCCTCATCATTCGGTTGTTTCATTTTATCTCTAAAACTGAATCACCATCTCCTCCTACTCCCTCATCTCGTGTTCTCATTTTTGTAGCGATCTTGTGGGGTGTCGAATCTCACATTTTTGTTGACTTAACCGTAGCCATAAATCGAATCTGTGGAAGTCGGGTTCATCATCGATAAGGTAAGGAGTTTCTTCGGGATTCATTTCGATCTCTCTCTTTACTCGATTATTCTGTTAAAACGGATCGATAGTTATGTCTAATCATTTATTTTAGGGACTTAACAACTCGTTCTCCTCTGCTTTTTGGTCTTTCGGAAGTAGAGGTAAGCCGAAATCCTCTTCTTAGACAACTACTTTCTCTCATCGTAAGATCGTTCTGACTGAGACTCTCTTAATGGAGGCAAGTGGTAGCCATATTCAAGGGAAACCGATAATAGGGCACAAAAGGGGTGGTCTTGCATCCTCTGTTCCCAAGTTCAAGCGTAGGGCGCGTGTCGTGATTCGGGATTTTCCACCGAGGTTGTGGAAGGAACCGACATCCGGTGAAAATAGGCAGATCGTGGTCGTTCACGATAGTGAGGGTAAGTGTGGTAAACTGATAGTTTAGATCTGGAATGAGAATTTCCCTTGTAGCTAGTTAATCGTGTGATATGTTGGTTTAGGTGACGACGATCAGGAGGGTTTAATTCTCTATGTAATCAGGTGTGTAATTTTACACCGCAACTGCTAAGTTTCGTATACGCCATCATGTTGGTAGAATTAAACCATTATTTTATTTCGTATGATTAATGAATTGGACTGTCGCATGAAATCGAATAACACGCCTAAACAATGTTATCTCTGAAAGTTTATTGAAATGCCCATAGTGGCCGATTTACTAAAATGCCCTCGATGGGTCGATTCATTAAAATGCTCATAGTGGGCCGAATTATCAAAATGCATTAATGGGGCGTTTATTGTAATAATTATTGGGTTAATGATTGATTTATATTTGGATATTATGCTATGTATGTTGCATCTTTTATTACGGCATGGGGTGGGAAAAATTGTATGGAAGAGTGTAGCAAGTTGGTGGCATAGCCACAATTCGATTATTAATGTGCTTAACTATGATTTCGGTGGCTCGGCCACAAAAATACTCTTCGGTGGCAGCTCGACTGCAAATTGGTGTGAGCGGCAGGGTGGGTTGACTTGATCCCCACAGGTGTGATTGGCTGGTCGGGGGTGTGATGGATGGATGGGTTGGGTTGCATTCATTTCATTTAAGTATTGTTATGTTAATGGGCATAGGCCCAAGATGATGCATTACTAGTTCGGGCTCAGTGGTTAACGGTAAGGGGATTACATACTGGGTTCTTGTAACTCACCCATCCCCTTTTCTTTCTCCTCGCAGGTAATGCTCAGCAGTAGTTTTGAAGCCATGGATGACTCGGTGGAGGCCATACTTTAGGATTGTTACTATCAAACCGTAATAAATTTCTTTTCCACTTATTTGCTTTATTTTTACTATTTTGGATTTAAAGTTGTGATAAGGCCTCTGGGATTTTTCTTTAATTTGCTTTACGTTTCCAACGTATACACTGCCTGTCACGAAATGTTAGAAAAGAGGATTTTCTAAAAACATAAATATCAATTTTCTAAGAATGAACAACAAACGGATTTTATAACTATGGATATATATTTATATATGTATGTATTAATAATTAAACTTAGATTTTCTTTCGAGCTACAATAAATATTTTCAAAAGACACGATTTTAAAATTCCCTATTTCGGTTTTCTGTAATACCAAACAACTCTCTTCATGTGACGTGTCAGATCCGGTCGTAACGTATGGGTCGGGTTTGGGGTGTTACAATTAAAGTTTTGATAGAAAATTTTAACGTTTTGATAGTTAATTAATTAAAAATGACTAATTTGAAAAAGGTGCAAAACTTGTGAATTATAAGAAATAGTGATTAATTGGCTTAAATGGTAAATAAGGGAGGACTTAAAGAGTAAATAAGCCTAAAGGAGATGGCTGAGGTGGCATAAGTGTGAAAAAAATAATAAAATAATGTGAATTAATGGTAAAATGGTAAATTTAGTGAAATTAAACATACAAATTAGAAAATTAAAAGGTTTCTAGGCAATTCTTCATCATTTTTTCTGTCAAAAACACCATAGGTGAGCTCTTTGAGTTGGTTTTCATATTTTTACTTCAAGTGAGTTCAATTCTTGCCTATTTCTTGTAAGTTTTATGTTTTTGAGACTTTTACAATTAAGTCCAACTTAATATTACCTTAATTTTTGATTTTATTGAAAATTTTGAAATTTACCATTGATGAGTATTAGATGTTTTAGATGAATAACATGGATTTAGAGCTTTAATTTTGTTGTATGATGATTTTATAAAATGATTTTGTTAAATATTGATTTTAGGATCAAATTGTAAAGAATTAAAGAATTAGGGTTTGGTATTAAATTTATATTTTATCAAGGGTTGTATGATAGCCTAGAATATTAAGATAAAATATTAATTGAGAAAAATTAGTTAATTTGATAAGATTAATTAGTTAAGGACTAAATTGCAAAAGTTGTGAAAGTTTGGGGTAATTGTGTAAATTTGAAAAATTGAAGGGTATTAATTGTGAAATGAATTAGAACTGGAATATATGCTAATGAATGAGTAATTTTATATTTTAGATTAAGATCCTATAGATACTCGTGGAAAAAGAAAATTAGCTGAATAGTCCCTGGACTACTACAAATATTACAATTTAACCTAGGTAAGTTCGTACGGTTAAACTTTAATATTTATATTGAATTGATGAATGGTATTATGTATTTGTTCTATTGTTGAAAATGAAATATAGTTAAAGTTATAAATTTGAATTGAATATTCGGATTAAATGGAACGCGGGATTTGAGTACATTCGGCATTCGACGAATTGACGGCATTGGAGGAAAATGACAGCAAATTACCCAAGTAAACCGAGGTTCAGCATTTTTTGCAAACTTTCGTGTTTACTTTTCGTTTAGCTCTCACGAGCTTCTGTTTAACTCATATGAGTTTCCGTTCAGCTCTATTAAGCTTCTGTTTAACTCTTATGAGTTTTCGTTTAGCTCTTACGAGCTTCTGTTTAACTCATATGAGTTTCCGTTCAGCTTTATTAAGCTTCTGTTTAACTCTTATGAGTTTTTTTCAGCTCTTACGAGCTTCTGCTCAACTCTTGAAAGTTTCTGTTCAGCTCTTATGAGCTTCTGTTCAACCCTCATGGGTTTCTGTTTAGCTCTTATGAGCTTCTGTTCAGCCTTCGGGCTTCTAAAAACAATGTACTCTTATCTGTAAGCCTTTCTCCAATTTGGGAAGATTTGGTAAGTGAAATGAAATTGAAATTGAAAGACATATTGTTTGTTATTAGTATTGATTTGAAATAAGTGTATTCATCGATTGAAGTTGTGATTGGCAGGGAGTTTACATTGAATGAATTTATTTAAATTGATTTGTTATAGTAGGTTCGGTAAGATTTATGTTTAACCCATCGAACTTACTAAGCTTCATTAAGCTTACTCGTGTTGTTTAATGTCTTTGTAGATTTTCGAGAGGTCAGAAGATTGGATCAGCACATCAAGTCACACTATCCAGCTTATTCCGGTAGTTTTTGAAGCATTCAATATGGTTTATATGGCATGCATAGGGATTGATGTGGATTAGAATAAAGTTGACATATATAGATGTTATGAATGATGTTTTGTTTACATAATCAACCTAGATATATATTTTGGTTTGGAAATGAAGTAAATTGTGATGTGGCTATGATGGATATATGCTTATAAACCTTAGTAAAATTTGTTAAATAGACTAAATAGGTAAGTTTGAGTATTTAAGGTATATGTGATGATATATTGCATATAAAACATTACTTTGGCCTATTTTGAATGCTTTGTTGTGGTATATTGATGTGTTAAAATGTTGTGTTTAGGTTGATACCTAAATGGGTGAGAAATGTGGCCTTGAAATGGCCTATTTTCGTCCACACGGGCAGAGACACGGGCGTGTGTCTTAGTCGCGTGTGACACACGGCCTAGCACATGGGGGTGTGGTTTGGCCGTGTGTCCCCTGCATCTTTAAAATTTAGAAACAGAATGCTTAAAATATTCACACGGCCTAGCACATGGGCGTGTGGCTTGGCCGTGTGACCCTTGCACCTTAATATTACAAGTCAGTATGCTCACATGGCCCAGCACACGGGTGTGTGGCTTGGCCGTGTGACCTAAGTCAGTAAGCACCTTAAATTGGACATGGGCTGGGACACGGCCGTGTGCCCCAATGTTGAATGCCCACACGGCCTGGCCACACGGGCGTGTGTCCCCTGCACCTTTGAAAATTTTTGATGTTTTCAAAAAATTTTCTGAATACCCGGTTTAGTCCTGAATTATTTCTAATGTGTAATTTGGGCCTCGAGGGCTCATATAAGGGACATTATGAATTATTTAAGATATGTTTGCTAGATAATAAGAAATGTCTATTATTCGATCTGTAATTTTTGGTAATGCTCCGTAACCTTGTTCTGGCGACGGATACGGGTTAGGGTTGTTACATAGTTCGTCGAGAGAGTAAACGCGGAGTAGTTCATCGGGATAGTAAATACGGGGTAGTCCATCGGGATAGTAAACACGTGGTAGTTTGTTGAGACAGTAAACACGGGATAGTCCACTAGGACATTAAAAACGGGTTAGTCCTCTAGGATGATAGCTGGGAGGGAAATCACGTGGACGAAGGAAAAAGAAGAAATTCAAATAGAAGTGTAAGTGTTGGCGAAATGAGAGATAGCCAACGGATTAGTGATGACATCATCGAATGAGGCAAAAGAAATAGAAAAGAAAATGGTCTGCCAATAATAGTGAGCATGGAAGTTAGTATGGCATACTGGTGGGAACCTAGCAAGAATCATATTTGGGAAATGCCGCGCCAGTGGTGCTTGGTTTATAGGCATACAAAAGAATGTTTATCCGAGGATATTAGAGAATGAACTGCCAATAAGAACCACCAGAGGGTGCTCAATGAAATTTTGTAAGCTGGAGATTGATCATAAGTATGACGGTTAATCCATTGGGTAAATAGGGGTTAGGTAGAACCCATTGGTAAAAAGGAGATACCAAGGAGGAAAACCGAGGGACAGATATGTCTGTCAAGACTATTCTTCTTTAAGGGAAACTATTGAGGAAGTATCAGTCAAATGGCTAGTTTTGAGGGGAACCAACATTTAAGAGAAATCGTGAACTCAGATGGACACTCAGATGACAGTCAATTGAGTACTATAGGCCAAAGTAGTCCATAGCGGACAAGCATGATACGCTTAAGAGCAACGTAATGCAAACAAGACAGGTTACAAAGATGTAATCTGATCACTATTTAACCCGAGTGAGATTTAGTCCGCCAGAGTGCCCTGGGTCTTCATTAGATAACCCAGTGGATGAAATGTCAGCAAGTCATTTAGGACAACAATAAGAAAAAAAGAGTCCACCAAGGGATAACTTGATGTGAAATCTTTGCCAATGTAGACATAACTAGAGGGGCCATCATGAGGGTAGCTCGGAGGGCTACATTTTTAGTATATGATGGGAAGAAGAATCTACACTAGGATAGTGTTTGTAGATGTGATGAGTCATCTGAGGATCCATTGAAACTAGTTAAAGAGGTGGTAGGATGGTTAGGGAAAGTTCGCTTGACGATCTATCCGCCAATAGATAAGTTCGGAGATAACCAAAAACAGTTGGGTCAAATTGAGAAAAAATTCCCCAAAACAAGCAAGGAATTAATTGTACCTAGCTTATTTTTATTTAAACCCCCGCAAGATGAGTCTATTATCGTGAAACATAGAAACTCACTAAGTTCATACAAACTTACAAGGGTTTGACCTGTAGTTGTAGGAAATGCGGGATAAAGAGCTCGAGGAAGGGACCCAGCCAAACCGTGTTAGATCTAGGATCATTAACAGTGAAGGGTCATGCACATAGGAAAGGGTATTTTCAGAAGCTTTGCCTCGGGGCGAGCATAATGTGGTGAAATAGTTCCCCTCGAGTTGAGATTCAAGATAGTAAACTTTTGCTTTAAAATTTAAGGTTTCTGTTGTAAAAGATATTTATTTTTCCATCAAAGTCCATTTTTAGATTACTAGGTTTCAAATTGGGAATTTAGTCCAAATCAATCCATTTGTGACATTCTACACCCGGATTCGAAGATTGGGTCGGGTGAAGGTGTTACAAGATAGGTGTATGAAGAGTTAACTTTGAACCACACCTCCAACACATCCTTCGACCTCCCTTGGGAAGTCTCTAACAAAATCAAGACTCCCATCAAAGCTCTCTTTCTTCGTATGGGAATGCAACCATAAAATCCTTCCTACCTCAAATTTTCTCAATAAATGGGGTCTCTCCCTAAATGACTGCTGCCCTGTTTGTAATGGTTCACCCGAGACAATCGAGCACATTCTCAGGGACTGCACTTTCAGCAAGAAACACTAGTGTAATGTTAACCAGCTTAGCCCTCCAAATACCCTACCCAACCTCCCTTGGAATGAATGGCTCAAAGGAAACATTGAAGATGAGCATTTTCATAAACACCACTGCATTCCCCAATACTTGATCTTTTATTTCTTCTTTTGGGAAATATGGGTTATTCGAAATGCTATCACTTTTAGAAATAAATACAGAAACATGACCTTGCACCCCGGGTGATCAATAAAGCGGGTGAGTTCTTTGCTGTTGTTGGTAAGCTAACCTGTTATCCTTCGCCTTGAATTTTGCTGATTGCTTGGCGATCCCCGAAATTGGGATTCTTTAAGACCAATACCAATGGCTCCTCAATTGGAAATCCAGGTAAGGGAGGGGTTGGAACTATCATACTTGACAACAAAAGTGAACGGCTCGGTGGCTCCTATAGGCATATTCCCATTGTCACTAGCGTGGAAGCAGAATTATGGACAATGCAGGACGGACTGTCTTTAGCTCATGATATGAAACTAACTCAAATAGAAGTCAAAAGTGGTACAAATATTATTGTTAAAATCATTTCGGATGATAAATTAATAATATTTTCCTCTCTTACTCTTGTTAATGATTCCAGGTTGCTTTTCTCTAAATCTGAAATGGCCTTACTCAAGCACATTTATCAGGAGGGCAACCAATGCGCGGACAAAATAGCTCGTGTAGGGAGCAGCATTCAACAAGACTATTCTAGCACTTATTGTAATAGTAATTGTAGGACCCAATTTATGCCCGGGCCCATTTAAACCAAACCAAACCAAAGGGAAACAGAAAATTAAAAAAACCATTACCAGTCCATTAAAACAAACCCCAAACAAATAAAACGGTCCAACATTACAAGCCCGATAACAAAAATTGTAATAGCCTAAACCATTAAACCCAAGCCCAACTTACAGACAATTACAAACCCAACAGCTAGCCCAATGTAACCTAACCTACCCTAGCCCAAAACAAATCAAAAATCAGAGGAAACCCTAGAGGTTTCCAGATTATTCTGGCGTCGCATGCCTCAACGATCGAGCCCCCAACCCTAGCCAGCTAATGTGTGCCACATGCCTCCGTACAGCTACGCTCACCTCCGTACGGCCACACAGGCTTTGTACCTGCAAAAACAAACAACACAGCACAGCAAAATGGAAAAGAGAGAGGATTGTATTTTTTTATTTCTTTTACGATTTTCGGCTATAAAACCGAAGGGAAATTCTTGTAACTTTTTTACAAACACCGATTCATATATGAGAATACAAAAAGGAAAAACAATGCGAAGGTGATTTTACTGATCTTGATACTCTTTTTTTTTTTTTTTTTTGAATCTTTGTTTTATTTGTTCATATAAAGGTCTAAAAAAAAGGGAAGGGATTTACCTTCGAAAGTGAACTGTCGGACTGCCTTCTCTGTCGCTAGTCACCGATCACCGTGGCGCATCTAGTGGCCGAACATGGGCTCGCCTGATGCAGCAAAAAGGAAGGGCTATTCATTCGCTACTGACCACCGATTGAGGTGGTGGTTCGGTGCAGAGATCGGGGTTGGTTTCGGCTAAGGAAAAGAGAAAAGAGGGCTAGGGTTTTGGGTTATAAAATAAAAGGCTTAAGCATTCTGATTAGTTAAAGGTTTTTTTAACCTCTTTTTTTTTAACCGTGCGAAACAACGCCGTATAGGCCTTGTGTGATTTGACCCGACCCGATATCCATGGGATCCGCGCGTTTCCGCGATGATGGATAAATTGCGCGTTTAGTCCTTGTTGTTTGCGCTGCTGTTGGATTAGATTCATTATCCATTTTCTTTATTTTTTAAATCTATCTCTGTAAAGCGTGCGCCATTCCTGTTTGGTCCTATCCGCACGCTGCGTTTTGGTTACTGGGATATTCACCATTTTAATCCCCGATTATTTGAGCGCATTTTAATTTAGTCCTAGGTTTTGTTAAACAAATTCTTTATAGAACAGCCTTTTAATTTCATTTCTTTTTCAATTAAGTATTTTTTAGTCTTTGTTTAAATTCTTGTAACCCTTTTTTTTGTATTAAATTTATTTACTATTCAAGTTATTTTAATAAAATCGTTTTGTAATGGATTTTACAATATTTTACTTTGTTTTATTTTCCATTTATATGTATCTTGTTTATATGTATTGTATAAATATTTAATTCCAAAATCATATATTATGTATTTCTTTGATGATTTATATAATATTTAATTTAAATACAATTATACACTATTATTTTGTACATACATACATATATAATAATAAGATTTTTGTACAAATTATTCAATTTTAAATAATTTTATAAATTATTGATTTCAAAATCCACTTTCTTTATTTATTTTAAACACATTTGTTAGCACTCCAAATTTTTTTTTTATATTAATTTGCCATCATAAATCTTGTAGAATTATTATTGATTGTTAATATGTGTCTTTTACACCATGCGATTATCGTTATTGTATATTTGTGCGTTAAATTATTTCTATAATTATGTCCATTTGTATAATGTTGAGTTTGTATGTTATTTCATGCTTAATGCTATACTTGTGCTACTTATTGTTATTTTATGTTTCAAACTCCAATGTATTTGAGCCTTTATCAAATGTTTTATTTTTATTACAAATATACCAAGTAAAATACATTTTGAGTCAATTTTAAAATTGCGTATTTGAAATTTTTTTCAAGATAAGGCAATATTTGTGTGTTTGGAAATTTGAAAAATTATGCCCTAACGTGCTGGGTGTCAATTTTCCATTCGACCAAATAACCAAATATCCTTTTAATCGCATATTTTGAAAATCAAAGAAGATCTCGGTGTCGAGGTATAAATATGTCATATCCTAACGTATTGGATGTGATATTTTTGTTCTTTTAAAACGAGTGAATCTTGAGATTCAATTCAAAATTAATTAACATTCCTTAAAAGGAATCTCATCTTAAACATTTTCAAGTTTTCAACGCAAGGACACTAGTTAATCGATTTGGTACCCGTTCTGGGGCGTACGAGGGTGCTAACCCTTCCTCGTGCGTAACCGACTCCTGAACCCTTTTTGTTATTTAATTTCGTAGACCAAAATTTCTTACAAGGTGATCCAATCACACCTAAACAAAAAAGGTTGGTGGCGACTCCATTCCATATTTTTTTTAAAGTTGATCCCCGTTTTTCAAACTCGAAAAAATGTATTCGACAGCTTGGCGACTCCACTGGGGACACGTTGAGAGTCAGGCCATAGATTGATTATGTTTTGTCCTTTGATTGAAAACTTGGAAAATTGTGTTGAAAAATCACATTTCTTTTAATGCATTTGCTGGTGCTATGATGTTGAGTTTTTGTAGAATACTTGCATTTGCATTGCATGACCGTTGTTGTTACACCTTTAAGTGTGAGTGAGAAGCTATGCCTTCGTGAGGTTTTCACCTCCGCACGGGCTAGTGGACTACTTTTGGAATACATCTGTACCTATGTGCTTCGTGAGATTTTCATCTCCGCATGGCCATAAGGAAATGTATTCCCCTAAACCGAACTTGATCCATATAAGCCTATAATGGGTGAGGATTGAGGAATCTGCTGGTTCAGGTACCCTCTCTTTAGAACCGAACCGCATATAGTGAACCCTAAGAGCCCACCCTAGGTAGAGCTATTCCGAATTATAGTGGTTACCCGAATGGTGGTTTGGTAATATTTTACTTGTTTGGATTTTTATTATGCGATACTGACTTGTTGTGTTTTGATTTGTTTTCTTATTTGCATGTAATCTCGTATTAAAGAGGTGTCAATTCCTGTTCGGTTGCTAAGATAGAAAGTTTGCCATGGAAAACAAATTTCTTGATAAAGTAGAGGATAATGCTGCTGTTCGCATGTGGTCAGAAGAGTTGCAATTGGAAAAAGGGGATAGTTTAATTGAATGATACACGTCAGAGCTGTGGGACTTCACCCGCATTAGTGTGACGCAAAATAAGCTTCAAGAATTGAGGGATATTTGGACTCATTGGGAGTATGAGACTAAACAGATGTTCTACCGCAGCTATGGTGATATTTCTTATTTACTTGATGTCAAGATAATTATGCACTTGTTTCGGGCTATGGTTCAATTCTAGAATTCTGTATATAGTTGTTTCACTTTTGGGAAGGTGGATTTGGTGCCTACTGTAGAGGAATATACCACTTTTCTTCGCTGTTCAGGGGTCCAAGTCGATAAAGTTTATATTAGGGCTGCTAATGTTCCTTCTTTCGGGAAGAAGTTGATGAAAATTGCAGGAATGAGCGAGCAGTGGGTTTCAGCTCGAATTCAGCAAAAGGGCGAAGGAAAATGTATTCCTTGGGTAAACTTGAGAGATTTGATCTTGATGCACCCTGACGTAAAGAGGAAAATTGATATCTTTGCTTTGAGCATTTACGGATTAGTCATTTTCCCTAAAGCTCTAGGGCATATAGATGAAGCAGTTATGGATTTATTTGATCGGTTGGATAAGCAAGTTACACCTGTCCCTACAATTCTCGCTGAGACTTTCAGATCCTTAAATGCATGTCGAAGAGTAGGAGAAGGTAGGTTTGTTGGATGTGCACAATTATTGATGGCATGGTTTCATGGTCACTTCTGGAAGGTAGATAAAGTTTCTTATCGACCTTTCTGTGAGAATTATTCACCTTTAAAAGAAGAAGTAGCTACATCAAGGCGTGAAGATGTATCAGAAGAAAAGTGGATGATGATTTTTCAGAATCTCCAAGAAGAGGACATCGAGTGGTGAGCTCCATGGATGGTGTCGGATGAGATACTTTATAGATGTGGAAGCTTTGATTGGGTCCCTTTGCCTGGAATTTGGGGAGCCATTGGATATGCTCCTTTGCTTGCAGCAAGACAGTATAAGTCCAGACAATTTGTGCCGGCGACACAGGGGTTAGCTAAAAGTGAATTCTCCTATAGAGGAGAAAATTATAAGAAAAGGATTCGAGAAATTGCTGACGCTTGGAGGCAAACTCGTCGGATGAAGAGAGTGACTATAGGCGAAATGACGACGTCTGAGTATAATATGTGGTTAAGCAAAAGGGTTAATGACCATATTCCAGGACCAAATTTAGACGGTGCTCGATCAGTGGAGGAATGCTTGCAAGTAGTCCCGTTAGAACTCGAAATTATAAAGCAGGACTTTGAAAAACATAGTTCAGAGCTTGGGAAGAAGATTGAGCAGCTGGAGGAAGAAAAGATGCACCTGAGATTAGATGTGGAAGTACAAAAGTCAGAAGCTGAGAAGTTAAGAAAGGGGGAAAATAAAGTTGAAGAGGATCTCGATAGTCTAAAGACAGACTATAAGAAGATGCGGCTATCAATGAGAACTGTTGGGCTGGGGAAAACTTCAGATCAATGGCAACAAGAGGTTCAAGAGGAAAGAGCTAAGGTTGAACAATGGAAAGAGAAATTTCAAGAAATGTAGGCCCGAAATGAGATTTTAGAAAGGTAAATGTTAGAAAGCCAAAATGGAAGAAATGAGCTAAAGTCTAAGATGGCTGAGTTGGAGAGATCTCTCTGTTATTATTGAAACCATAATTCTGTAATGGAACTAAAAGCAAGTTTGAGCAAAATTGAGGAAATGAAAAAGAAAATTGAAGAATTAGAGGTGGCATTGCAGAATTGTCAAAACCGTATTGGGTTTCTAGAGGTGAATGAAGAGCGATGGAAAGAGGAGCTTCGCTACTCTCAGGATCAAGTTAGAAATAGAGATTACATCATTGGAGAAGCCATAACCCAAATTCGAGAGATAGCTGACTACTTGCAGACTTTAGCAGTACAAGCGGATATACTGAGCGTGCAATATGAGTCGCAGTCAAATCGTGGACAGGAGTTAGCTTCACTACTTAGGAAAATTAAAGCTTTGGCCATTAAGGCAAAGCCATATATGTAATCTGTTTTATGTAAAGAATTTTGTTTTCTAATAAAGTTTTCTATATGGAATTGAATCAGAATCGACACCTTCTTTGCATTCATTCCATGCATTTGCATTACATTTCATGCATTTGCATTACATCGCATCATATGCATTAAAATTTGTAGAAAGGCTCTGATTAATTAAAAATTATTTCAGTTAACATAGAAGACATGGAACAAAGGTTAGAGAGATTAGAGCAAAGGAAAATACAGATGCAGGAGCAATTGACCAAAATTCAACAGGATATGCGAGATCAAATGAATATGATGTGCCAGTTAACCCAATTACTGGTCGGAGGACATGAAAAAAGGAGTGGCCCAGTGGTCAACAATGTGGATGATGACGAAGACATCGTTTATTCCCCAGTAAGTATCCCGACTCAACCAAACACACATTTGCATGGGGTACCCGTCATTATTGGACCCCAATGTCAGACTGATACTTCGGCCCTGTTGAACTTCCCGAGGGGTTTAGGTTTTAACTCGGAAGATGATCGAGCCAAATCGGTTGTACTGGCAGAAACAAAAGGAAAAGGAGAGTGGACTTTAAAAGCCCCGAAGAAAAAGGAAAATAAAGCGAATAGTACAAGAAGGTATAACAAGGGCCATTCAGAGCCGATTCTGATGAAGCTTGACCAATGACGGTAACTACGGCTATCGAGTCTCCCCAAGGCAAGGGCAATTCAAGACCGAACTCAGAGAAACCCCAGTTCACACCTATTCCAATAACGTATAGGGAGTTATACCAGAGCTTATTTGATGTGCATGCTGTAACTCCTCATTACCTGAAACCAAAGCAACCCCCGTACCCCAAATGGTATGACCCAAATGCCCAGTGTGAGTACCACGCGGGGATCACAGGGCATTCGATAGAAAATTGCCTTGCTTTCAAGAAATTGGTGGAAAAGTTCATCAGCATGGGTATTGTGAAATTAGATGACACGCCAAATGCAAAAATATGAACCTGGGAGCGTTTTGGACAATCGGACTGCGGAAGAAATTCCTGTAGTATTTAGAGCTTACATAGAGTAATGTACAAAACGCACTTGTTGCTTTAAGCCTAGAAGCAATAAGATTTCTTTTATGAAATAGGCTTGTTTCCAGAATTTTTATTTCAATAAAATGCATCTTTTTAAGCAAATATTTTTTCATTCTTTCCATTTCATATTATACATTCTTTTAGAATATTCTTTCATTCTTTATTCGTTACCATACCATACAAATAATCAGCCTTAGAATCATTTATTCTTTGGATATTTTTGCCTTCATACCTAGGTACCCAGATATCAATGACATGAGCGACGTTGTTACTGACTCCCTTTTTGGATGAGATATGGGTTTAAAGGATCAAAGGACTTTGAAGATGACAAAAATTGTAGCCTATCTTTTGATTTGTTAAGGATGGTAGAACAAGATGAGAATAGACTCTACCATGCAAAGGGTTAATGGACGTTGAAAGCTTAGGAAAGGGGCAAAGATCGAAGCCTAACTCACCACAGAAATAAGGCGAGTCATTATTGAGCCATTTTCGAGAATTTGAAGATGTTTTCGCACGATCATATTGAGGCACGCCGGGCTACTGAAATGTGGGTATGTTGTTAAGATTGGTGTTTAAAGAACCCATGCTAATGATTCTACAATAGTCAGTCTAATCATGAGGTTTAGGTACTGCTGGTCCACCAGAAAAGGAAGGTTGCATCAGTTATGCCGTGAATGCCAGATGGATGAATACAGGACTTACGCGCCTCCTCGATTTCTTCACAGATTCCCTATATGTGGGGCAGGGAAGTTATGAGGCCGATCTCGTCAAAAGCATCTAGTCGACACCAATTCATCTTTGTGGTTGTCAATTACTTCAATAAGAGGGTGAAGGTCGCTTCATATGCCAAAGTTGCAAAGTCAACAGTCATCAAATTCAAATTCAAATCCAAATTCGAATTCAAATTCAAATTCAAAAAAAGTGGCAATAAAGAATGTCGAGAAAGAAACATAATTGCACACTATCAAAGATTTACTGATCTCGCTCAAAGATCGGACACCATATCGATCAGCGACAAAGCGACCAAAAAAACCATTCAAAAATTTTTGAAAAATGACCGAGACTTGTAAAGTTTGGCATAGGAAGTTACCATTTACCCTCTATGTTTCTTGAGCGTTGGCGGGACCTTCGAGGCATCTTTCCCATTGGTTTATGAAAGGAAACAATTGTTGGAAGTTAAGATTCCTTTTCTCCAAGCTTTGATTGAATTAAGAATTGGATAAAGCAGAATGTCTCTAGTAAGCTTGATTGAAAATATTCATCATGGTCGAATGTACCAAAAATAGATGATACAGGCTTATGACAAAAAGGTTCGCCCAAGAGAATTTCATGATGGGGACCTAGCATTAAGAAGGATTCTTTTCATACAAAAGGACTTCAGAGGGAAGTAAATGCCAAATTTGGCAAAACCTTATGTGGTGAAGAAGGCTTGTTCTGGAAGATCATTAACTTTGACCAATATGGATGGTAAAGATATGTTCAAGCCAGGGAGTTCATATCTCATCTGAAAATAGAGGCCAAGGTGAAAACCCGCAAAGGGCGCCTTGAGATTAAAAAAAATGAAATGAAAAATTCGATCAAAAGAAGAAAGAAAAAGGAGAGGCCAAGGCGAAAACCCGCAAAGGGCACTTTGAGACAAAAAGGGATTTGAGTTGAAAACCCGAAAAGGGCGGCTCAAATTTTGTTTGAAAGTGGGGCATACAGTAGTCTTGCTATACTTGAATTAACAGTGAAGAAGTATGCTACGTCTTGGGGCATCAACAAAGTACTCTGGATCCCCTAAACGCATATCGAGCTTAAAATGGTCCTCAAGAAGTTTGAACAGCGAAGCTCAGGCTACGATATCTGGGGCACCTAGTTTCCATTTTATCCATTTCAAATTTTTTATTTGGATTATCTTATTCTTTTCAAAGAATGCTACCAATAAATTTCCTTTGATTGCATTTGCTAGTTTTGCTTAACTTATTTGTTTCGAGCTATGCTCCTAATTAATTTCCTTCTCGTCTATTGTTTTGATCTTTTTCAAGCATTTTTTATTGAAATAACGATTAGTGGACTAATAATACTTTCATAAAAGGAGTTTCGCATATTACTCTGGAAGCTTCTAAATAATACAAGAACTTGAAACAGGACTATTGTTTAAAACTCACCAAGTTTAAGGAAGAGTCTAAACTGAGACTATCTCTTTGGATTTTTGTCAAAAATGGTGGTTGAACAAAATGACAAGATATTGCGTCGGTGATACAATCTTGACGAAAAATGGGCAATGTTAACCCAAGTGTAAAAGAGGGATCATTCGCGAGAAAAAATGATATTCTCCATCCATGCAAATATCATGCATACACATTTGGTTAGGTCACCTGGGGAGAGATCAGTTGATTGAACAAGTTACAATCCTCTACCCTTGAGTTGCGGTGGTACGGATGGAAAATGATACAAGTTTTGTACCTTTGAATAGTAATGGGATGGATTGAAGAAGAAACAAATCCTATATTTTGAAGTCGCAATGGGATGGATGGGAAAAGATTCAGATCCTGTACCCCTAGGTCACAATGAGATGAACCCTAAAGTTACAGTGGGGCAAATATGTTGAACAAAATATAATTATTTTCTTGGGTTTTCTGTTGAGAATACCAGCCGAACAAGATGACATCACAATACGTCAGTGATAAAGCCCTGATAAATAATGATTGATGACACCTGAAATAGGAATCATTCTCATAACATTTTCGCATTTATATATCATAGCATGTCTAAATAGGAGCATTTGACTCATTTCGATCATGGCATCCTAATTATTAGGCATAAGCATGTACCCATTCTATAGGTTATGTCCTCAAGAGGACAGTGTAGTAAGGTAGATCGAAGATACCGATGCCGCATCCCACGAGTTTGCGATGGAAGAGCAGATTGAAGATAGCAGATCGGCATTCCCGAAGTTGCGGGGAGCGGATCGAAGATAGCGGATCGGCATCCACGAGTTTGCGATGGAGCGATTGAAGATAGCCGATCTAGCATTCCTGAAGTTGCAGGAGTAGATCAAAGACATCAGTTCTTATCTCCCTGAGTTTGCAGTGGAGCAGATTGAAGATAGCAAATCGGCATTCACGAAGTTGTAGGAGCGGATCGAAGATACGATCGGCATCCCTGAGTTTGCAGTGGAGCAGATTGAAGATAGCAGATCTGACATTCCTGAAGTTGTAGGAGCAGATCGAAGATAGCAGATCTGGCATTCCTGAAGTTGCAGGAGTAGATCGAAGACATCATATCTTGTCTCCCTGAGTTTGCAGTGGAGCAGATTGAAGATAGCAGATCTGGCATTCCTTAAGTTGCAGGAGCAAATTGAAGACATCAGATCTTACCTTCCTGAAGTTGCAGGAACAGATCGAAGACATCAAATCTTGTCTCCCTGGGTTTGCAGTAGAGCAGACTAAAGATAGCAAATCTTATCTCCTCGAAGTTGCGATGGAGCAGATTGAGGCTACAAGTCTAATTTTCTTGAGTTGGATCGATGCAGTGGGATGGAATGAAGCTACTCGAAGAAGAAAAGCATCGAATGAAGTCAAGAATTGACAAGACCGGGCAAAATTGGCCCTTTTAAAGTCTTTGCTTCATTCCCGTTACACGAAAATGAGCAAAGAGGGGCAGCTGTAGGACCCAATTTATGCCCGGGCCCATTTAAACCAAACCAAACCAAGGGGAAACAGAAAATTAAAAAAACCATTACCAGTCCATTAAAACAAACCCCAAACAAATAAAACGGTCCAATATTACAAGCCCGATAACAAAAATTGTAACAGCCTAAACCATTAAACCCAAGCCCAACTTACAGACAATTACAAACCCAACAGCTAGCCCAATGTGACCTAACCTACCCTAGCCCAAAACAAATCAAAAATAAGAGGAAACCCTAGAGGTTTCCAGATTATTCTGGCGTCGCATGCCTCAACGATCGAACCCCCAACCCTAGCCAGCTAAGGTGCGCCGTATGCCTCCGTACAGCCACGCTCACCTCCTCTGACGCGCCACGCACGCTTTGTACTGCAAAACAAACAACACAAAGACAAAGACAAAGCGGAAAAGAGAGAGCATTGTATTTTTTATTTCTTTTACGATTTTCGGCTATAAAACCGAATGGAAATTCTTGTAACTTTTTTACAAACACCAATTCATATATACAGAATACAAAAAAGGAAAAACAATTCTGAAGGTGATTTTCAGTCTTGATACTTTTTTTTTTTTTTTTTTTTTTTTTGAATCTTTGTTTTATTTGTTCACATAAAGGTCTAAAAAAAAGGAAGGATTTACCTTGAAAGTGAACCGTCAATTTGCCTTCTCTCTGTCGCTAGTCGCCGATCACCGTGGCGTATCTAGTGGCCGGACATGGGCTCTCCTGATGTAGCAAAAGGGAGGGGCTATTCGTTCGCTATCGACCACCGATTGAGGTGGTGGTTCGGTGCAGAGATCGGGGTTGGTTTCGGCTAAGGAAAAGAGAAAAGAGGGCTAGGGTTTTGGGTTATAAAATAAAAGGCTTAAGCATTCTGATTAGTTAAAGGTTTTTTTAACCTCTTTTTTTTTTTAACTGTGCGAAACGACGCCGTATAGGCCTTGTGTGATTTGACCCGACCCGATATCCATGGGATCCGCGCGTTTCCGCGGTGATGGATAAATTGCGCGTTTAGTCCTTGTTGTTTCTTATTTCTTTGTTGGATTAGATTCATTATCCATTTTCTTTATTTTTTAAATCTATCTCTGTAAAGCGTGCGCCATTCCTGTTTGGTCCTATCCGCACGCTGCGTTTTGGTTACTGGGATATTCACCATTTTAATCCCCGATTATTTGAGCGCATTTTAATTTAGTCCTAGGTTTTGTTAAACAAATTCTTTATAGAACAGCCTTTTAATTTCATTTCTTTTTCAATTAAGTATTTTTTAGTCTTTGTTTAAATTCTTGTAACCCTTTTTTTTGTATTAAATTTATTTATTATTCAAGTTATTTTAATAAAATCGTTTTGTAATGGATTTTACAATATTTTACTTTGTTTTATTTTCCATTTATATGTATCTTGTTTATATGTATTGTATAAATATTTAATTCTAAAATCATATATTATGTATTTCTTTGATGATTTATATAATATTTAATTTAAATACAATTATACACTATTATTTTGTACATACATACATATATAATAATAAGATTTTTGTACAAATTATTCCATTTTAAATAATTTTATAAATTATTGATTTCAAAATCCACTTTCTTTATTTATTTTAAACACATTTGTTAGCACTCCAATTTTTTTTTTATATTAATTTGCCATCATAAATCTTGTAGAATTATTATTGATTGTTAATATGTGTCTTTTACACCATGCGATTATCGTTATTGTATATTTGTGCGTTAAATTATTTCTATAATTATGTCCATTTGTATAATGTTGAGTTTGTATGTTATTTCATGCTTAATGCTATACTTGTGCTACTTGTTATTATTTTATGTTTCAAACTCCAATGTATTTGAGCCTTTATCAAATGTTTTATTTTTATTACAAATATACCAAGTAAAATATATTTTGAGCCAATTTTAAAATTGCGTATTTGAATTTTTTTTCAAGATAAGGCAATATTTGTGTGTTTGGAAATTCGAAAAATTATGCCCTAACGTGCTGGGTGTCAATTTTCCGTTCGACCAAATAACCAAATATCCTTTTAATTGCATGTTTTGAAAATCAAAGAAGATCTCGGTGTCGAGGTATAAATATGTCATATCCTAACGTATTGGATGTGATATTTTTATTCTTTTGAAACGAGTGAATCTTGAGATTCAATTCAAAATTAATTAACATTCCTTAAAAAGAATCACATCTTAAACATTTTCAAGTTTTCAACGCAAGGACACTAGTTAATCGATTTGGTACCCGTTCTGGGGCGTACGGGGGTGCTAACCCTTCCTCGTGCGTAACCGACTCCCGAACCCCTTTTGTTATTTAATTTCGTAGACCAAAATTTCTTACAAGGTGATCCAATCACACCTAAACAAAAAAGGTTGGTGGCGACTCCATTCCATATTTTTTTTAAAGTCGATCCCCGTTTTTCAAACTCGAAAAAATGTATTCGACAGTAATCTTTTCTTTATCTGTAGAGAACTTATTGCTTGTATTGAGGCTCTATTACCGAACCTTATTTTAATTTATAAAATGCTCTATTTTAAATATATATATATATATATATATATAAAGAAACATTATATACATATTTGACATAAATTATTGTTTTATAAATTTTCTTATTTCGATACATATGGGAATTATGGAATTAATTTATTATATTTACTAATTATCTTTCCATTTTAGATTAAAAAATTATATATAATAAATATTTAATTAGGTATTTGCTTGTAGAATTTCAAAAAAAAAAAATTATAGAGTTATTTAAAGATTGTACTCATTTAATAAAAAAATTAAACACAATTCCTTTACTACTTGTATAGTTCAATAGATAGCTCTAAAAGAAAAATTGAATGTGAATTTCGATACAATATAATATTATATAATATATGTTCTTTTAAAGGAAAAAACATTTTTATATATTCTATTATAGTTTTTACAATAAATAACTCATCCAGGAGTAAAATGTTAATTATATTATGTTTAGCACTTGTAAAACTTATGAAACAGATAAAGAGGTAATACAAAGGAATTGTAAGAAGTTAAAATTATGAGATACTTGTACATCAAAGTCATGAGTTCCAAATTGTTCCTTACCATTGTATTGTTCAGATAGAGCATTGATAATGCTCAAAAGTCTGCCCTGATTATATAAGTAAAGTAAGAAATACTTGATGAGAACATGGGGTGTTTGTTATAAAAATACGATTATAGAAGACAATTCGTTATAAGAGTTTTTCACTCAAGTGTATTAAAAAACTCTCATATATCAGTTGTGTACATAATCTTTAGACTTATTACATTGATTGTCCTTGCATGTTGAGTGCCTTACTTTTATTCATCACAAAATAGGTGTGCATTGAATGTTTAGAGTATGGCATAAGGTATACAAAGTCAGTGGAGTGGTCCAAAGAAGATCTATCACCCAAAGTGATATGATGAGACATATCTTATTTGATCCTCAAGTCCTTGGTTAAGACAATTAGGTTGTGCTACTCTTATTAGTTACAAGACTAATACGAATAAACAAAGATAGATACGTGTCATACTTTTTAATTTATTCTAAATAAATGATGGAAGGATCAAATTACATATAATACTAGACATTGAAAGGCTACGTGGAAAACTACTTTGACTCTTTCAATAGTTAAAGGTCATTATTATAAGTTGCTAGATCTCATTGTTACTTAATTGAAATAGATTGTGTTTTTTTTTTTTTTTTATCAACATAATAGAAGCCTAATGAATCAAGGGAATTTTGGAAATTAAAACTAAAGGTACTTAATTGAAAATTCCAATGTTTAACTATCCTAATTAACTCACTTGTGCCGCTCCTCCTATGTGAAGTTGATAGTCAATTTCTCTTTGTTATCTTGCTAGCAGCGTACCTTAGTTGAGTTTTGAAGAATTTCTTTTGAGATTTTGCTTTCAACTTTAATGTTAGTGTTTAACGACTGAAATCAACACTATCTCCATAAACTGAATCTCAAGTTTAGAAAGGTTTTTCAATTTTCCGAATTTCCAAAATAGTAAGTCGGAGTCTTAAACCCATTACATTCATCTCATTCCATCCACTTTGTCTAGCTTTACAAAATGGTTCATGGATTGTAAGTTCCACAAGTTATAGAAAGTGTATTACCACTAACGATTAAACAAATTAATAAATTATTATTTTTATAATTTAACAAAATTAATGGTCACAACTAGAGTTGCCCATGAGCTGGGTCAAGTAAAAATTTTAGGTCCATTTTCTAGGTCTAGGCCCGACCCAAAAAATGAGCCTAAAATTTTGCCCAAGCCCGGCTTGGCCGCCTGTATTAAAATTTTTATATTATTTTTATATAAAAATACATTTTATAAAATATAATACATCAAATACACTAAAAGCATTAAAATAAATGTTTCCTAACAAATTGAAATACATTAAAAAAGTCTTTATACTTAAATAACATTAAGATAATTGCAACTTAGCAAGCAAATGCCTCTAAAATAATAGCAAAGTTAATAATAAAACAAGAGTTATACAATATTCAAACAATAACAACAAAATAGTAGCAATATAATAGCGAGATGATAGCAAAACAATGAAAAAATAATGGCAAAATAATAAAAAAAACAACAATTTTTTTTTTTTTTGTAAATTCGGGTTGGGCCGGGCTCGAACAAAGAAGACTTATCCAAAGCCCGACCCGTTCAGAAAACGAGCCTTATTTTTTGTCCAAGCCCATTTTTCAAGCTTATATTTTTGCTTAAATCCTCCCACTTTTCATGCAGACAGCCCAACCCATGAATAAGTCTAATCACAACTGTAATGTCAACCATGAAAAATATAATCAAATCAAATATTTCTCAACCTTATATTTATATTTTAATCTATCTTACTAAAATAAAAATCACAACCTTTTTCCTTATTTTTTCTTCTATTGAAAGTAGTTCGTCAACTATTTAGTTTATTCTATTTTTGTCATTCAACAATTAATTTCTTTTTTATTTTAACCACTTAACTTTTGAAATTAAATATTTTAGTTATTCTATTGTTAGTTGCCTAATGGAAGTTTAACATGTGTTTTTTTATTAGTCTAATGACAAATTTAGTCCTCCAATGTTTACGCATTCTATCAGTTTGATCTTAAATAAAAAAAAAACTTTAACAAATTTAGCCCTCAATATTTACAAGATTTGTCATTTTAGTCCTAATTATAAAAAAAATATTTTAAGAAGTCTTAAAACTTTTAAAAAGTAAATATAAATTATAAAAAAATATATAAAAATATTTTTAAGATTTTTGTACCCAAAATAGCTTTCAATAGTATCATCCACTTTATTCTTTCTTCCATTCAATTGACGAAGTTGGAAATATCAAATGCCAAGGTCTTGACTTGCAATCTCTTTCCAATGCTTGTGCTAGAAATGATAAAAATATGAGAACACTAGAGCCTAAAACTGACACTATCTCTATAGCAAAGACTAAAATGAGTTGGTGTCGTCAAACCAACCATATTTCTAAATTTCTAAATTTGTTAATTTTTGAGCTTCTTTCTAGATTTTAATTAGGCACTTGAGATGAACAATGTAGCAAAAGAAAAGGGGGACTAAATCAAAATAGATTGAATAAAAAAATAGCTTTAATTTCTAGGTTTTTCACATGTTTGGTTGATGAAAAAATGATCAGGGTTGATGAGAAAAGATAAATATAAATTATAAAAAATTTAATAAGTAAATATAAAAATATTTTAAAATTTTTTTGATAAATTTTAGAATTAAAATTAAAATGACAAAATTTGTAAATATTGAGGATTAAATTTATTGAAATTTTTAGATTTATGATCAAATTGATAAATTGTGTAAACCTAAATTTGATTATTATGGTGATAGAAAAAATTAACTAAAATATTTCATCTAAAAAAATAATATTTAGGTTGGGAATTAAATAATTGAATACTTTACCCTTTTCTTTTTATGATGCAAATACTAGTGCAAGGCGCAAGGCATTAATTGTCAATCAAATGGCAGCTACTGAAATCCTCAAACTTGTTTTATGAACGATGACAACATTTATCGAATCTAAATTGAGCCTTGAAGAAGCGGAAGACAAGCTATTACCCCTCAAAATATGACTAAATTTTAATATGAAGATAAAATTACACTTACTTTCTCTAACCTAATTTTTTTTATGTCCAAGGACAAATAAATAAAGGTTCATGATTTGAAAAACACAAAGCTCACGCATTAATCGTATTCCTTTTCTTATCATTATTTGTCTTCCGATACATGTTATATCATTACATATTGTTGAAAAATAAAATAATTGAATTATTTTATTGTAATTGCAAAGATTTGTAATTTCTCAAACATGTTTGACTAACAGATTTTAATTACATCGTAATTACATATGTTATATTTTAATTACATCTTAATTTCGCCTACAAATAAAGTTATGAAGTATGCAACATGCTAGTATGACCTGACCTTGTTTTTTTATGTTATATTGAGATGATGTTAATATGAGAAATCTTTGTTTAGAACAACAAATGTCCTCTTAATCACATTTTGAACATTTGAATGCATCAAATTAAAAAGTTTGCAAGCCATTTTTTATGCTTGTGTCTGGCTTTATTATCTTAACTGGTATCATACCCTATGATATGGTGCAAAAAAACTTTTTGTATTTGTATAACTAACATCTACCACATAATATATGGGTTCATGGTATGTAGCTTTTATTATAAAAAATTTAATATAATTTTAGGCTAAATTTTTTAAAAAAAAAGCCATTTTTTAATTAGGCCTTTAGGTCATTTTTTTAATTTAGGGAAATAAACTGTTTTTAGGAAAGAGAAATGGAAAGTGCGTCTAGTTGGGCACGCTTTCCCTTTCTCTCTCCTAGAGTTAGGGTTTATAATTTTCTTAAGGTTAGGATTTTGGTGTTTGGGGATTTAGGTTTTATGATTTAAGGTTTAGGGTATTTTTGAAAGGGCTTAGGGTTTTCGATTGAAACCGCGAAAGTTCATAAGTAGATTTGAAGGGTCGGGGATGTTACAATGCGCCTCAAAACACATACATTTCATAGGTCATGGCATGATAGAACCATCACCTCAGAAATCTATCGTGGGGAAATCATGCTTCGGGGTAATAATGCTTGACACGATTAAGAGTCGAAGTCTTGGTGGAGATCCTAGTCGACAGTCGTGATGCAGTCACGGGTTCAAGTATAACCGGAAGGGGTAGGTGATGGTCGTTACGCGGTCAGGAGTTCAAGCTTTTTGGATACACGCAAATGATGCCCTATATATTCCATACATAAGATTGAGGCCATAATCATACGGAAAAATTCTGGGGTCATTCGGTGTAATCAACGTAATTTTTTTTCTCTATTTTCAAGTAGCCGATATCTTTAAACTTTCATTCTTATCTGAAGACTGACACCAAGATGGACACAATAGGGCTCTCAGGTGGAGAGTGGATGTTCCGGTAGAATAGAGGTCAAACTTGGGTCGACACGGCAGCGGTTGTAGTTATTAATGAGTTGTTTAATAACGACATCCGTCGTCGCCTCAAAAGGAGCATCACCTTTATTGCACCGCAACAACCGTTCCCTGCCTAAGAGTTCTCTTGTGTCCACGACAGTGCCAACCTTCAAATAAGAAAGAAGGTTAAAGGTACTGGTTGCTTAGAAACGGAGAAAAAAATTACGCCGATTATAATAGGAAGCCTCAAAGTTTTTTCGTATGATTATCCCCTTAGACTTATGTATGTTATTTATAGGGCATCATTTTCATGTATCTGAAAAGATTTAGCTCATGGTCGTGTAACGACCGTCAATTGGCTCCCCCGTTATACCCCGATCCATTATCGTATAACAACCATCGATTGAGACCTCCATGTAGTTCTCCACCATAAAGCAAAATTACCTCGGAACCTGACTTCCCCAGGATAGGTTTCGGAGGTAATGGTCCAAACTCGATTGGACATATGAAATGTTTGCATCTCAGAGTGATATCGTATCACCGACGACTCAAGAATACCTCGAACATTAAGAAAATATTTTATAAATGAGGGATAGAGAGGGGGAGAAGATGTTTGAGGGACGATAAAGCTTGGGGTGTGTAACCCCTTTTGTAGGCGTAGGGAAGGGGCAAGCTAAGCCCGGCCACGACATGTCAGGGGCATCCTATCATGTGAACCTAACAGTAGGGACTTGCAATTGTGGGAGATTCCAAGCACTTCGATTCTCATGCGCACATGCAATTGCCGCATGTGGGAATGTACGAATTGAGTATGCATCTTACATCAATGATGTCTACCGACTAGAACGCATTCATAGTGTGTAGAGTCTTGAAATCCCACCCATCTTAGATGAGAGTGTGGCCACTGGTGTCCAACGCGCCGTTCAAGGTGGGGCCGAACAAGGACATGTGTCATGTCCCGAAAGGTCGCCCGAATTCCACCCAGATAAGGAACGATATGAATATTCGGGAGAGGGACAATCAACAGAGATTATGCGGGTACTGTAGAAACTCTGGGCATATGAAGGCAACATGTTCTCTGTACAGGGGTACATTGGGGCCTCAGCGTCGATAGTATTATTTCTTCCAAATAATATATTCATTACAATGCTTCCATTATTCAGGAGTTTCAATTTGTTATTTCTTGTTAACTTACGCATAACTCATGTTAGACAATAATGAAGGCAAATGTGATGTTCGAAGGAAGAACCTCGATTTATTTATTTATGTCATATATATTTACATTGCACGATTTAGAAAAGAAGTACATTAATCGTGTGGTCGAGGAGAATGTGTGCCACAAGGCGGTGACGACGGCTGTTTAGAGGATTTCTGCGGGGCTCTAGAGGTACGGGCCTTTAGACTTCCTCGTCAGTGTCATCATCGCCTCCACCCCCACCTAGCAATGGCCCTTGGGCTTCGTGTCCAGCTACGCCAACGCTATCATCGTCTTTCGTGGTTGACTTCTGTATCGTCATATGCTCCCATCATGTATCCTCTGCTCCCGCTGTCAGTGCTTGCCCTGATGAGCCACCCTAATAAAATAGTGATGCGGGCGATGTTTGTGTCACTATTGGCATGTAACCATAAGCTGCCCTAAATCCCGGGTACATTGGCATGACCCCGGCATCGGCACTGGCATCAACTGATGCATGGGCGTCTGTATTGGTGTCGTTATTGATGGCAGTGCATGTATCGGCATCTGGCCAAACATATGGGCCAGCATCAACGTCGGCATGGGGGTAAAAAAATGCGAGGGACGTTGGTGCCCCAAAATATGTACCTACGGGAACACAATAACCGACCACGAGCGACAGTGGTGTGTAATGCAGTGCTTGTGAAAAAACATGGGGTTAGTAAAATGAAGAGGAATAAGTGAAGTGAACTGACCCGGCTATTGTGTAGACATAGGCAACTCTTCTTCTACTAGAGCCAATGATGAACCCGTTGTGTGATTGCGTCCCCTCCTACGCTGCTACTGTGGTGGTTGTCCTTGCCTCTTTAGCTAAATTTACCTACTCCTCGCCTCCGGCGATAGCAGATACAGCTTTCCGGCGACTTTGAACCATGTCATGTAATCAATATCTATCGTCATATCCATTGAGAAAAATGATTCAAAGACGAGTAAAGATTTCATCCTACGATTCCAAGCTTGGATGTGCTTCTTGTGTTTCTCTGTCCAGTCCTCATCGTTCTTCCCCTGTATGTCCACCTTGTGCAGCTCCTTCATGTCTCGCAGTAGTGGTGGAATCCGTTGCCTCCACCCGAACTGCCGCAACACTCGATCTGATTTGTACATTTCCACCGTCGCGTACACTATCAACAACACCTTCACGTCCCACATATCCTGATTGGCAAAAAATTCCAGTGGGATACAATATATGATATCGGTGTTGGCGTATGACATCTATTCAAACTAAAAAGCAGAATTGAAAATATCGTTATGTACGATTTTTTTACTAATCATTGCGTAATTAATATAGGTTTGAAAGAATATGTAGCTAACCTCGGCTTCGAAGCGCTGATCTAATAGCAGCCTAAAATCTTCAAGCTCCTTAGGCAATCCCATGTAACTCGAGCCATGGTTTCACCTGTACGGGTGATATGTTAGTTGAAACATATAAAAAATAAAAACATTTACTGTACAAACTACGTATTTATTAATAAATTATTTTTACCTCGTCACTAACAGAAATACGTATGGGGTCGGTCACTCTGGAATGTAGAAACAGTAGTGGCTACCAGGCCCATGACTGTAGCAAGAGCATGCAACCATCGATTGATATCATATTCGATACCGTGGCCTGACACAGCTCTTGGTATAACATAGACAAGGTGGCAGATCCCCAGCTTAGTTTTCCACATTCAGTGAATTTCATTAGATGTAGTAGCCACCTTATGTGCAACAAATTTCAAGATTTATAGAGCATTAAAATTCCCCCGATTAACGTCATGATGAATGCTCGAGTGTATTTTTCTATGACTTCCTCCGTTGGGTCTTCATGAAGCTTTTCGAAATAATCCTCCAACTAGTTGATCAATATCCAACTACCGCCAAACCTGTTCGAGACCTTCAGGCCCACGACTGCAGCAGGAGCAGGCAACCACCGATCGACATTATATTCGATACCGTAGCCCGACGCAACTCCTTATATAACATGAACAAGACAACAGATCCCCAACTTAGTTTTCCGCATTCAGTGACTAGATGCAGTAGCCACCTTACGTGCACCAAATTTTGAGCTTTATCAGGCATTAAAATTCCCCCGATTAACCTCATGATGAATGCTCGTAGGTATTGTTCTATGACCTCCTCCGTTGGGTCTTCAAGAAGCTCATCAAAATTATCCTCCAACCAGTTTATCGATATCCAACCACCGTCAAACATGTTCGGGACTTTCCCCATCATTGTTTTATAGAGGTCCACTTTACCGGGAACAATCGCTAATCTCGTGACGACTGGCCCATCCACCAGCAGACCGAGTTGTAACGCTATGTCCTCGAGTGTGATTGTACATTCGCCGCATAGAAGATGGAAAGTGTGTGTTTCAGGCCTCCATCTTTCCATCAACGCGCTAATTAGTGTAGGATCGAGTTTGTATCCCCCCGAGCATGCGACACATATGCAAGAATCTAGCTTCTTGCAAGTAGCCACGAAATTTAAAGGATCAGAGACTTTCCCATATTATGTATGAACCCCTCCAAAACACGATCATCCGCCTATTTATAACATAAAAAAATTAATTAAAATTAACATAATTAAAAATAACGAAATTTAAAATTCCATCTTACCATTGCTACTTGGGGGATGGAAATATGCTTGTCGTCGAAACAAATTAGAGAGGCGACCATTCCCGAGAAATTAATTCGAACCAATAAAATACGAGATAATTAAAAAATATATTTTTAAATGAGAATATCGATAAATTTAGAACAAAAAGTTTTGAAGAGTTGAAAGAGTTTGAGAGAGTTGAAAGAAGGATGTGAATGAAGGAAATGAAATTTGGGGGGTATTTATAGATTAAAAAAAAGTGACTGTTGACCCCCTTATTTTTTTTATTGTTATAGCACCAACATTCAAAAAGCAGTTGGCTTTTTACCATTGAGGGAAATCGCATCCACCTTGTTGCAGTTTCCTACCACCTATGCAAACGCTTTCCGCTTCTCTCCTAAAATCTGTTTATTTCCCTAAAAAAATGGCCTAAAGGCCTAATTAAAAAAAAATGGCGTGTAAGGCTAATTTAGCCATAAGCTTAATTTGGAGAAAGATTTATACTATTTTATAATTTTACTATAATACTTAAATTAGATTAAAATAATATCAAATTTATAATATATAATCTTGACAAAAAAAAAAGGTTTTATAAAGTGTCCAATAACTTCTATAACACTTCTTATAAATAATATAACTTTTAATCATAACTTTAAAAAGTTCGTTTTTTATAAATAAATTATGACAAAAAATTTTAACATCTTTTTTTATAAATAATTATATTATAACAATTTTATAAAACGTAAACTATTTTTTATAATATACTTTTTGGCCATAATATTATAATTTTTAAGTATTTAAATAATATAAATTTTTTCTTATAACTTTATAAAATACATTGAATTATTTTTATAATATAATTTTAATTTTTTAAGCCATAACCGCCTCAAACATTCATATATGTTTATCCTTATAATATAAATTTTATAACTTAAACTTGTTTCAAAAATAATTTTTAAAGCTAAATCATGTATGAGTGTTTGCAAAGTTATAGGTAATTGAATTTTGGTGTAATTACATGCATAATTAAACTAGTTATCATCTTCTCCTAAGAATTAGAAAGTGTAATTCAGGTGCTCCAATTACACTCAATGTAGTAGAACCCACAAATTACAATGGTTACCCAAACATGTCACCCTTATGTAGTTACAAGTAATTACATTCAAATCCAATTACTATGCAAGTAAAGCCTAAGGTGAGATCTTTTTCTCCTGGGATCCCCTAAGGTCCATTTTAAATCAATTACTATGGCTGCAAGACATAAATGAAAAAATTGTAGCCATTTGATCAAACCACGTCAGAAATTAAAAAATTGTGCCAGTAATTTGGAACTTGTTAACATTAGGCGTAGGAAAGGATGTTCGACTATCTTCATGTACTTGACATTTATGGTTTGAAACATTTTATCAATTGATTGGAAAAAATGATATTGTAACAAAAAATCATGAAAAATGTATTTAGATTTGGGAAATCATTTTCAATGTTATGGCAATCTTTAAAGGAAGTGTAACGACCCAAATTTAGCATGTGTCAAAAAATACAATTTCAGAACCCAATTGTAACACCGCATACTCGGGCTAGACATTAAGACCAAGTCTGGTGAGCTACATCAAAACATTTAAGAAATATCCAACCTTAACTATGAGAAATTTGTTATCTGAAAACATTTAAACAGTAAGCCATCACGGTAATTCAAACTTAAACACTGTAACCTAAAAGAACATGTGATAGTATAAGTTTACATAAACAATGAAGATAATCAGAAAGGAGAGATGACTGAGCTCCTAACACGCCGAGCCTCTTAATTTGATGGGTTACCTGAAAATTAGTCAACAAACAGAATGAGTATAAATTAGTGTGTAACCAACGTACATAATCAAATCATAAGTATGTATAACACATACAGGTGTTCATTTTCTCTTTATTTAGACATTTATCAGTTCCGAATAAGAAGTCAGGACAGAGGATATTTGTTATAGTTACAAAACAGAACAAATATAGATGCAGAATAGATCAGATACAGATGCAGTTTCCTACCCCCATCCACTACACACCATTTTTGACCATCCTAACACACCATATAGGGTATTAAATACCCATCCAGCCCTACACACCATCTAGTGTTGGAATAAAACGTTTTAGAATGATTACAGACTAGCTGTCAAATCAGTACGTGATAAATCGCCAGAATCAGACACAATTCGACAGATCATTAAACTGCCAGCACTTCCTTCTTTATATCATTCCAACCCAATGTAGACACGGATTACCGATTTCAGATATCAAGGATGTACATACAGTTATCCAAATGCAATTCATAATCAGATAATACATATCATTTCACAGTTATCACATCAATTATACTTATGGATAATCAATTATTCAATTTCAGAATATTGGATATCAAATTATACAGACCCTGCGGAAGGTCTACGATCGAACAGAATGACACTTACGGCCTCAGGGAAAATTTCAGTAATTCGACTCACAAGCACGTGTGGATTCACACGGCCTGGATGTCTGGCCCGTGTGGCTCAAAACCACACAGCCAAGCACATGCCCATGTGACTCACAACCCCTTACACGGCTTGGACACACGGCCAAGCACACGCCCGTGTGAATCACAACCCCTCACATGGCCTGGACACACGTCCGTGTCCCTGGCCC
Source organism: Gossypium sturtianum (assembly GCA_025698515.1). Taxonomy (NCBI): domain Eukaryota; kingdom Viridiplantae; phylum Streptophyta; class Magnoliopsida; order Malvales; family Malvaceae; genus Gossypium; species Gossypium sturtianum. The sequence goes on along the minus strand of CM046943.1, from coordinate 36,684,944 downwards.
ATATGACCCTAAATATAAAATAGTGAGTTACACGACCTGGATACACACCCGTGTGACCCTAAGATACAAACAGTGAGTTACACAGCCTGGACACACGTTTGTACGCCTCTAATCCGAAATAGTGAGTTACTCGGCCTAGCATAAGGCTGTGTGGCGTCGAGAGCCATGTTTTTCGGCGTTCGCAAATCACAGAAAATCGAGTTTTCATTACACACCTGGTATAATTTCAATCCAAAGCAATACAGAAGCATCCCGAAACCTAAAACGACCATTCAATAACCAATTAAATGACATAAACGTCCAAATTCGCACAATTTAACACATAACTAATGATGTCAAAAGCTTTGACGCAAAACTTCCAAACGAACTACCGCTTATCGACGAGTCAACGACAGCTGGCAGAATTTTCATGTTGAAGATCATTACCTTCGATATCTACGCCTAGAAAGAAAGTCAAACGATCACTTAACAACGAATTCAAAACAAACAAGCCAAATTTAACTTCGACAAAAACGAACAAAAACAAAGGTTTAGCAGAAATTCTACAATAAACTCACACAATTAACCTTTCAGTTAGCAAACAATGAAATGCGCACCTACCCAAACTCACAGTAGCAAAATTACTGGCAACTTCAGCGATTGAGAAATCAAAAAGAAAGGAAAGAAAAAGAAAGGGGAGAAGAAGAAGAAAAACTAACGAAAAGGAAAAGAAAGAAAAGAAAAAGAAATGTTCAGGAAACCCAATTCTTTTAAAACAAAACTAATTATGCAAAATAGCAAAAACATATCCTCGTTTTTCTTAAGCAAAGACTCGAACACAATACCATAAAGTAAATAGAAACTTAACTATCGAACCAGAAGACTCATTCTTAACATTGATTAACACATAAATAAACTTAGTCGTCAGTTCACTGACAAGGGTTATGCCAAAATAAACTATAAAATTTCAAGAGGGAAGACTCGAACCCCCGATCTCAAACACGCAAGCAAAGCACTTAGCCACAAATACAAAGACTTAATAATTGATAAAATTTATCAAACAAATGTTCAAATTTTGGGGCGTTACACCAATTTCGTAAACCAAGTTCGTGAGATGATAATAGGAGGATTTAAGGAGTTAGTATGAAAATATATTAAAAAAGGGTTAAGAAATTAAACCAAAAAATCGTTAATTAAAGTTCAGTATAAATATTGTTAATTAAACCGAGAAAACCATTAATTAAAGAACGAAATTAGTATAAATATTGTCATTATAATAGCTATCAAAAATAATGTATTAAATGCAAAAAAAAAGAGAGGCTAAATTAATAATTTAATAATCTCTACTTATTGTGTACTTACTGTATAAGAAAAACTATTGTCTACTTACCAGTTAAACAACCTAATTACATTAAACATTTTTTTTTAAAAAAAATTTGTTTACATTTTTTATTTTAAAAATTGAGAAATACATTTAGTAAATAAAAATAAAAAATTATTTTCAATAATGAAAATACAAAAAAATATGTTTGGTACATTGTTTTTTTACAATAGAAACATGAGAATTCAAATTATGGTAAGACATTTTGATACTTAAAAATTATTTAAAAAAAAATATTTTTGCTTTAAATAAGTTTGAACCAAGATCAAATCATTAATTAAATTTATTTTTTTGTTTTACAAAATATCTTTTAGTGAAAACGATTAAATAACTTTTTTTTATTGGTTTTTAATTTTCATATATTTTTATTTTCCAAATTATTTTAAGAAATTTTAATAAAGCACGTCTTCCTTAGTGTTTTTCATTTTCAAAGAAAATGATTTCTATTTCTTGAAACCAAACGAAGTCGATATCATGTAAAAAAAAGTATAATATTATAAAAATAATACGAGCAATAGCACAATTAGGAGTGTTTAATTGGTTAATCGACCTGAACTATCATTAACTGAATTAACCGACCTTTTTAAACCCTTAACCGTTAACCGAACTGAAATTTTTTCAAAAAAAAAAATTTAATCGAACCGAACTTTTTTGGTTAATTCAGTCGGTTAACCGAAATTTATATATATATATTTTTTTTGGTTAAAACAAGTATAAAACATATAAAAAATTAACCGACTTAACCGACCGATTAATTTATATTTCCAAAAAATTAACCGAACCGACCTAATACTTATATATTATAATATGATTTATTAAATTCAGTTAATTCGGTTATCCGACCGATTTCGAACCGAATTAACCGTTAACCGAACTTCCAAAAAATTATTAACCGACCCCCAACCAAATTAATTCGGTTAACCGACCGATTAACCGAATTCGGTCGGTTAACCGAATTAATTTGATTTTACCCGAAATTTGCACACCCCTAAGCACAATATATCATATATGACGAATTCTTAACATTTAAAATGTTATATAAATTAGAAATTATATCACACGCGTATAGAAATTAGGTACTTAGAACACATATGTTAGTTTAAAAGTAATATACAATAAATAATGTAACTTTTGGTTTGAAACAGATTAATAATAACACATGCAATATGTACGATATTAAAATGAAAAGAGAAGAGATTAAATTGTAAAAAATGAAAATTAAACAAATAAACACATTATATTAACAATACTAAACGCACCGTAATAGTTTATCATAATGTTGTCATCAATCAACAACATTATCAATATATACAATTATCAATATATACAATTGATGGAGGTAATAAAATATGAATAATAAAATTAAAATGTAAATATTATAATAAAATAGAGTTTTGGTTTAGTGATAAAATTAATGTTTTATTAATCTAAGTAGTAGGGGTTCAATTCCAACAACATCTAAATTTTTATTGGGTTTTTTAAAATTAAAAGACTAAAACACCATCGAATAATATAGCTTATTTTAATTACGAAAAAACATATTCGTAATTTTCCTAACCGAATTTATATCTGGTTGAATCTTGAGGAATTACATGAACTTGTTTTAAACCCAATTCGAATTCAAAAACATATGTTTTGACAAAGTTAAATTTTGATTAATCGCTTTCCATTTCTTTTTAGGAAACCACTCGTTAAAACTATTTATTTCATTATAGAAAAAGACTTAAGTGATTACTTTAATTTGTAACGGAAATTTCCGTGACTTAATGTATAAAAACATATAATTTTACAATTTAAAAATAATAATTACTATATTCAACGAAACAATTTAAATACGAAAAACAAAGTGCCAAAATAATTTACAGTCCAAAAAGCTTGAAAATCCGAAATAGTTCTAAAACATAAGTAGTCTTAATTTTAACCAGAAACTCAATCAGAGCTCTTGTGCGCCACCCAATCCTAAGATTGTTGATTACCTTAGAAATCAGAAAATGAACGGGTGAGCAAACAATCAAAACTATGCAATGCAGCATGATAATCATATCATATACAGATGGCAAGGCAAATCATGCGATGCAACACTTTATTTTAGAATAGATACAAATCCTACCACCATCCGCTACACATCATCTCCGTCCATCCCTACATGCTAATTAGGGTAATAAATATGGATCCAACCCCACACACCTATAAGTGAGCGCATATCACTTTTCAGAATAGTGCAATCAAGCTACCGGAATAGTGCGATAAACTGCCAGAATCAAATACGTGTGGCCAAGCCACCATAACAGATATGTTGTAAATACCACCAGATAAGGCAAATCATTACACTTCCAACACTTCCTCTGTCACATCATAGTCCCACCCCAATACACATGCAAACACTAATCAGATATCCAAGTACACATATATCATACATGCTTTACACATCAGATCACGCTAACATGCTTTCAGAAGTAATACATACAGAAACAAAAAATCATATTTCATATTTAAAAGTCATACATATCACATTACAGACCTTATAACCTCGAATCGCACTTTAACTAAAGCCGCAATAAAATTTATAGAAAATAGGCCCATAAGCTCATGTGGCCCACACAACCTAACTGGCCTAACCTGTGTGGCCCACACGGCCTAGCACGTGACCGTGTGATGTCGACAGTGGGCTTTTCAGCTTCGCGTCGTTCACTATTTTTACGAGTTCGAGTCACATACCTTACTACTTCTAGAAAATGACAATATGACACACCTCTAAACCCTAAAAACAACATTTAAAATGGACTAGTTACTAACAGTATACGAAAATTGAGTCACTAATTTGGCCACAAACTATTGAACATTCGGCCTTAACTTTGATAATCAACCCTTCGGCATTCGATTACTTATCCAAACAATAACGGCAGTCCTAAAAATATCCTAACTCGCTAGAAGAACGTCATGTGCCTCACAAACTTCTCCTAACACAGTACACCAAAACCATCAACTAGATTGAAGCTCACAAACACACACTTCCATACCTTCCACACGAAACGAGAACAACATCACCTAAAAGTAAACAGAAGCTACTTACGGAGAAAATACCGTACTAGGCAGAGCACCTCAGTTACAAACGTCCAGCAACACAAATGGTAGCCAAGAAAGTGGAACAAAGAATGAAAGAAAAGAGACAATAGAAGGAGAACAGAAAAGAAGGAAAGCCGAAAGAGAAACGGCAAAAAAGTCAATCAACAAAAATTGGAAACCAAACGTGGAAAGAGGGAGAAAAAGTGTGGGACGTGAGAGAGAGAGTGGAAGAGGAATGTGGGAGAGATTTTGGGAAATTTTTTAGAATAATTAAGAATAAAATCCTACTAAATCCCATTACTAACCACTTATCAGATTCTCCTGAATTTGAATTCAACCTAACTTCTACCACATGAGTGACATAGACAGGAAATAGCAAAAATATTTCCATTTTACATACATGGGATTCAAACACAAGACCTTTGGGTAAACTAAAGTCTTACCACTAAACCAGCAAGCTCATTCTTGTCAACAGTTGAACAAAAATAATATAAAAGCTAGATATTCACAGATAGGATTGGAACAAAAATAACAAAAATTCAAGGGAAGAGATTTGAACACAGGACCTCAAGCACTTAAGCAGAACTCTTAACCACTGAACTAGATTAGCTCACTTGAAAATTTTTCACAATTTAAAAACAAGAATTTTGGGGTGTTATAACTCTCCCATCCTTAAAGAAATTTCAGCCTCAAAATTTTACCTAACTCAAATAGATGTGGGTATTGCTGTCGAATTGAGTCTTCCGGTTTCCAAGTGGCTTTCTCAGTACCATGATTCCGCCACAAAACTTAACTAAAGGGATAGTCTTCCTTCTCAAAACCTTAACCTCTTGATCTAGAATCTGTATAGGCTTATCCTCAAAAGTCAAATCTTACCTAACCTCAATCCCCTCAATAGACACACTATGAGATGGATCAGATCAATACCCTCTTAGCATAGAGATCTGGAAATCATCGTTTATGCAGTCTAACTCCGGAGGCTACTCTAACTGATAGGCAACCAGCCCCACTCATCTCAAAATTCGATAAGGCCCAATGAACCTAAGGCTCAACTTGCCCTTACGTCCAAATGTAAGAAACTTCTTCCACGGAGATACCTTAAGGAAAACCTGATCTCCCACAGTAAACTTTATGTCCCTCCTATTAAGATTCGTATAATACTTTTGTCTGTCAAAAACTGCCTTAATTCGACCCCGAATCAATCTAAATTTACCCTCAATTTCAATAACCATAAGCGGGCTCATAATCTTCCTCTCACCAAACTCGGTCCAACATAGCAGAGTGCGACACTTACGACCATATAGAGCATCATATGGTGCCATATAAATACTGGACTAAAAGCTATTATTATAAGCAAATTCAGGCAATGGCAGAAACTCTTCCCAACTACCATAGAAATTAATAACACAACTACATAGTATATCTTCTAAAATCTAAATCACCCTCTTGGAATGTTTATCAGTCTGTAGATGGAATGCAGTACTAAAGTCCAACTGAGTACCTAAAGCCTAATGTAGTTTCTTCCAAAACTGAGATGTAAATCGAGGGTCTTGATTTGAGATAATCGATACAACAACCCCATGAAGTCTTAATATCTCAGAGATGTATAACTTCGTTAACTTCTACAGAGAATAATTGGTCCGAACTGGAGGAAAGGGAGCAAACTTGGTCAATCGATCCACGATGACCCAAACCAAATCCTTCTTAGTGGGTGCCAAGGGAAACCCACTAATGTAGTCTACGGTTACCCGTTCCTATTTTCGCTACAGAATCTTAATGGGTTGAAGAAAAAACCTGTAACAACCCAAACCCGGCCCAAACATTACGACCGAATTTGATTTGTTACGGAGAAAAACCTTTTGAACACCATTTTAAAACCAATTTAAGTTCTGTTAAAAACTTCTCATTTTTGGTTATCTTGCCGAAACTATACTTAGATTTAATTCGGAAATTTAATTGAGTCCGGTTATTATACAAATTTCGAATGTGCCCGATGGCACGATAAAACATTTTCGTGTTAATTTAAGAAAACATGTGATTTTAATTCAATTTTAATAATATAGTTTAAACAAAGTATCCAAAATATAAGAAATAACAAAAGTAAAGTTTATGGAGGCCTTATTACAACCCAAAATAAAAATAACCCAATAATAAAATAAAATAGCTAAGTTTAAAGTTCAATTTATGCAAGTCCACTGCATGGCCACCTCGAGTCCAACCGGCTCCTCAACCGCCATCTACGAGTCACCTGAAAAATGTTAAAGGAGAAGGTGAGTCACCAAGACTCGATATATAACCCTTCCCCGTATGTACACAATTTCATACACTGACATATAATCAATCATCATGTACTAAGTCATGCACCCGCCCTAGCCAACCAAACGCCTTTGTCTACCCCATGTGGTACCAAACCACTTTGGTGACCGTAGTCACAATGTGTTACCAAAACACTGGTGGTGCCAAACCACGGTGACATATAGTCACGATGTGTTGCAAAACACCGTGTCCGTAGACACAAATCGGGTGATGGGGCCAACCCATCGTGTGATACCAAATCACCGCAGACGATCCCATATCTCAAGTGGGGCCAACCCACGGTGGTGTTAACCACGAGGGACGAGTCGCTATGAGGTACCAAACCTGCGGAGGTACCAAACCTCACGGTGACATATAGTCACAGTGTGTTACCAAAACATCTTGGTGCTCGTCAAGACGAAATATCACCGCCCCTCCACTCATCAATCCCACATCAACATTTATATCACATAATTTATGCTACCATATACTTAATCACATGTACAGTTTTATCATCAGCAATAAGCAACGTGTACTAGACACACCATGCTTCCCAAAAGCATCTTAAAATATTTCATAGTCAACAAGGACTTACCGGTTCCTTGCTTATACCATTCATGGTATTAATCCCGAATCTACACAGATCAGGTTAGCACACACACAATGATTTAGTGCATTCAATTAATTATAAGTGTGTATGTACACACTGTCACCCTTGGATGTTCTAAATCCGAAAAGAAACGTTGGACACCACAGATCTACTTGTCCTATATTGGCCAAATTTATGGGTTAGTCTTATGGCCTATTCGGCCAAATTCAATTATTAGAGAGGGTTCCTTGTGAACCCGAAATCTTACCTTTCCTCGTTTTGGCTACTAACCACAAAGACTCGATACTTGAATCTGTTTTTCCAAAATAATTGGTCACATAGCAATGTCAATTGCCTTCGGCTTTTAATCGAATACAAACTAAATGAAATCTTCTTACCACCACTTACCCAAGCCGATTATTAGAGAATAGGAGTTGGGATTGAGTACTTCAAAATCCCGGGATACCTAATGGAATCGGTTCCAAAGAAGAGAAATAGTTAGCCATTACCAACACCAAATCTCGGCTCTTCTTTTCACTCTGCAGTGTGAAATATAAGATTAAGAGAGGAAAGTTTCGGCCTTCTTACCTTCACCAAATCGACTACCAAAAGAAATCCGAAAAGTTCTATACTACTTATGATATTCGGCCAAGAAGCTTCAATATAGAAAGAATTTTCGGCACAAGAAAAAGTTGGTAGATTCGGCTATTATGAAAGAAAAATAGTGGAGAGAAAGAAAGGTAGCAAGAGTTTTGGCTAAAGGAGTTGGGAAAAGAAAAGAAAGGTTTTAAGGAAAGTGTTTTCGGTTTTGGAGAGGGTGGAGAAAAGAAAATAGAAAATGGGAGACTTTTTGGGAGAATTCGGCTAATAGAGAAAAGAAACAAAAGAAAATTTGGCACTCCCTAGTACCCCTTGCCGTCCACTCTTCATTGTTTAAGGAATTCAAATTCGGCTCAACACCTAAAATTCCTCTTGTCCACCCATTTGAAAATATTCAAAGAACTTTTGAATACTTAAATAATCAAGTAATAATCCAAATAATATCCCCTTTTTTTTTCCTATTATCCTATTATCTTCATACTAATATTATCCTTGATTTTAAAAGAATTTAAAGAGAGAAAGTCTCTCTCCCCCTTGTGCCGATCCACTTAAAGAGCAAAAGAGAGGATTTTGTGACTCAACCAAGGCTCTCCCTTGCTCCTTGGTGGCGTCACAAGCAGCTTTTAAGTGGGCTTACTTTGCCACTTATTCTAGGCTCATCTTATGTCCAAATTATCCCCATTTATTCTTATAACCCCCACTTGTTAAGGCTCCCTACCTCAAAGCTTGAAAATAATATTTTTCCCACTACTCGAGCTTACTAAAAATCCATAATTAAGCCTTAACATTCCATAAATAATATCACAGCAGTTCATAATAAGAAAAATAATTAAATTCCAAATAACCCCATTTTTGGGATGTTACAGTTCTACCCCCCTTAAAATAAATTTCGTCCTCGAAATTCCTTAATCAAAAGAGATGGGGGTATTGCTGCCGCATCACCTCCTCGGGCTCCCACGTAGCTTCTTCCACTCCGTGGTTCCGCCATAGCACTTTCACTAAAGGCACTGCCTTCCTACGTAGAACCTTCACATCTCGGTCTACAATCTGAACCGGTTCCTCTTCAAAAGATAAATCCGAGTTCACCTCAATCTCTGCTACTGGCACAACGTGCGAAGAATCTGACCGATACCGTCTCAGCATTGATACATGAAAGACATCATGGATCTAATTCAGTTCTGCCGGCAGCTCTAGCTGATAAGCTACCGGTCCTACTCGCTTTACAATCGCATATGGCCCGATGAACCTTGGGCTCGGCTTTCCTTTTCGTCCAAATCTTAACACCTTTTTCCAAAGCGACACCTTGTAAAGACTTTGTCTCCCACAAAGATACTCCATTTCCTTGCGTTTGAGATCGGCATAAGACTTACTGTCTATCTCGATGCTTCTTTGAGGCGAGACCGAATCACCTTGACTTTGTCTTGAGTCTCTGTTACCAATTCGGACCCCAGAACTTGTCGTTCCCCAACTCCGCCCAACATGTAGTAGAGTACGGCATTTTCGTCCATATAGGGCTTCATATGGAGCCATTCGAATACTCGCTTGATAACTATTGTTATGTTTAATTCGCTAATGGTAGGTACTCTTCCCAACTACCACTAAAATCCAAGACACAACCTCTTAACATGTCTTCCAAAATCTGTATCACCCTTTCCGATTGTCCGTCAGATTGTGGATGGAAAGCCATACTGAAATCTAACCGTGTACCCAAAGCTTGATGCAACGCTTTCCAAAACCTTGACGTGAATCTGGGATCCCTATCCGAGATAATCGATACTGGCACACCATGCAACCTCACTATTTCACCCACATACAGCTTCGCTAGCTTCCGGAGTGAGTAATCCATTCTCACCAGGCATGAAGTGAGCTGATTTAGTCGAGCGATCCACAATTACCCAAAGCGCATCCTTCTTGCTTTGGGCGTAAGGGGTAGCCCACTAACGAAATCCGTGGTGATCCTCTCCCATTTCCATTGAGGGATCTTTATCGGTTGAAGTAGTCCCGATGGTAACTGATGTTCAGCCTTAACCTGCTGACATGTCAGACACTTTCCTACGAACTCCGTTATCTCACGCTTCAACCTGTGCCACGTAAGCTGTTTCTCGCAAGTCTCCATACATTTTGTTGCTTTCGGGATGCATAGCGTATGATGGCTGCTATGTGCATCTTGGAGAATTTTTCGCCTTAATTCTGTATCCTTGGCATACAAGCTCGTCCTTGAAAACAAAGCACTCCATCACTAGACAGACTGTACCCTTCCAAACCACCATCTTGAACTTGTACCCTCTTAGCGCTCAAGCCTTCATCCACTAACTGCTTTTCCTTAATCTCCTCAATCCATGTTGGCTTTACTTAGAGTTCCGCCAAAAGACTCCCATCATCATATAGACTCAACCGAGCGAACATTGCTCTTAAGTCCGTCACCACCTTAGGCTCAATGCGTCGCCTACTACATTAGCCTTACCCGGATGGTACTCGATTGAACAATCGTAATCCTTTAATAGTTCAATCCACCGACGCTGTCTCAGATTCAGATCCTTCTGAGTCAGAAGATACCTCAAGCTTTTGTGATCCGTGTAGACTATCGACTTCTCCCCATACAAATAATGTCTCCATATCTTCAGAGCGAAGACGACTGCCGCTAACTCCAAATCGTGCGTTGGGTAGTTAACTTCATGCGGTCTTAACTGACGGGATGCATAGGCTACTACCTTCCCATCCTGCATCAACACACATCCCAAACCAGTGTGAGATGCATCACAATAGACTGTGAATAACTTTCCGCTTCTTGGTGTACTCAAAACCGGAGCTTAGTCAAAATTTTCCTTAGCTTATCAAAGCTTCCTTGCCGCTTCTCCGTCCATACAAATGGAACACCTTTCCTTAGTAACTTGGTTACTTGGTATTGCTATTAGAGAGAATCCTTCCACGAATCTCAGATAATACCTGCTAAACCCAGAAAACTTCGTATTTCACCACCGACCTAGGTGGTTTCCACTCCAATCTTGCTTCAATCTTGCGAGGGTCTACTCTAATTCCTTCACCGACACCACGTGTCCTAAGAAAGCCACTTCCCTCGGCCAAAATTCGTGCACTTCATCGAATTTGGCATATAAGCGCTTCTCCTCAATACTTGCGAGAACTATCCAGTAAATGCTTGTCATGCTCCTCTTACGTCTTTGAATAAACTAATATGTCGTCTATGAACACCACGACGAATTGGTCCAAATCTTGTTGAAACACCCTATTCATTAAATCCATAAATGCTCTTAGGTGCATTGGTCGGCCGAATGGCATCACCAAGAACTCGAAATGCCCATACCGAGTTTGGAATGCCGTCTTGTGAACATCACCTCCTTCACCTTTAATTGATGATAACTCGACCTAAGGTCAATCTTTGAGAATACCGACGCACCTTTCAGTTGGTCAAACAAATCATCGATCCGAGGCAAGCGGTACTTGTTCTTGATCGTTAGCTTGTTCGGGGCCATGTAATCGATGCACATCCGCATAGAACCGTCCTTCTTCTTGACAAACAACACAGTGCTCCCCACGGAGATATACTTGGTCGAATAAACCCTCTATCCAAGAGCTCCCGAATTTGAGCCTTTAGCTCCACCAATTCCTTTGGTGCCATTCGGTATGGTGCTATGACACAAAGTGCCGTTCCGGTAGCAAATCTATCTCGGTCGACTTCCCGATCTGGAGGCGGACCGGAAGTTCTTCCGGGAACACATCACCAAATTCCCCAACCGTTCGGACCTTTTCAACTACTAACCCCTTAGCTTCCAAAGCACGATTTGAACCAAATACGCCTCACAACCCTTCTTGACCATCTTTTTGACCTTCAAGGCCGTCACTACATCGGATAGGTAGTTTCTTCTATCTCCTATCATAACCACTTCATCACCTTCACCGTCTTAAGAACCATGCGCTGGGCGCGCAATCCAAATTCGCTTGATACTTAACGGCCCGGTCCATTCCAAGGATCAAATCGAACTCCCTAAAGCGGTAGTTCCATCGGATCGACTACAAATACTACCCCTTGAAGTTCTAGCAGTGCGCCTCTATAAAGTTTGTCTACTATTACAGAGTGACCTAAAGGGCTAACTACAATCATCTCCCTAGAAGCAGTTTCAGAGTTTAGGTCCATAGTTCCTACCACACTACTAGCAATGTACGAGTGCGTCGAGCCCACATCAATCAATGCAACATAAGGAAAACCAAAAATTAGAAAGCGTCATCAGGTTATGACATCCAAAGTCGTCACCTTCCTCGCGACATCTTGCTGCGTAAACTAAGCCAGGCTGCCTAGCCTCTGTGTTGCCTGAACCTCTGCCTTGAGTTCCTCGACCTCGGTTAGGACCGTTGTTTCCTCTGCCATTACCACGACCCCTCTGTGGTCCCACACTTCTATTCTGAGTACGATTCTGCCCCTCCGGCTGATTCTTAGCTAGTTTCTGGGGACAATCTCTGACACGATGCTCCAAAGACCCACACTCGAAACATCCTTTATCACCGGTCCAACAACCTCCCCAATAGGTCCTTCCACAGCGATTACACTGAGTCGGCCTCTGATTAGTAGTCGTGGGCCTTGCCGCTTGATTGGGCCCACTTGGCCTAGCCTTTTTCTGAACACTACCGCTTGATCCAGCTGACCCAAATCCTCTTTTCTGATTATTCCTACTATAACTTTGCCTCATGACCTCTTTGATCCCTTCGGCTACCTTAGCCTTCTCCACTAGGGATGAGAACTCACGAACTCTTTGTGGGGCAATCGAGAACCTTAAATCATCTCGAGTCCGTCCTCAAAGCGGACACGGCGCTCATGTTCGATGAACACGATGCCTCTCGCATACCTACTCGACTTAAAAATTGCGCCTCATATTCCCCACACGGACTTAGTTCCTTGCACTAATCCTAGAAAAGCCTTTCTCTGTGGCGTCGGTGTAGCTGGTACCCACATACTTCTTCCGATAGGTGGTTACGAAATACTCCCAAGTCAAATCATCTGCTGTAGCCCCATCTCGAACCGTAAGCCACCAACGATACGCTTCATCCTTTAGAAGCGACGACGCGCCCTTTTCGACTTTTCTTCCTCGGTCAGTCAAGGTCATCCATGATTCTTTCGATTGACTCTAGCCGAGATTCACCAGACCGGGTGCCACTCCGACACACCTCGGAATACCTCCGCTCCGTTAGATCGGAGTCGCTCGGGGACGATTTCCGAGCTCCCACATTTCCACCAGCCCGACCACCATCTCCAAGACTCGCAACCACGACTTGCGATACCGCCTCGCCACCGGCCCGATCCGGCTCCTCGGCTCTAAAAGTAGGAGGTGGTGGTGGCGGTGGTACCTCATTTTGAGAACCTTGTCGACTGACGGGTTTGAGTTTACCGTCATCCTACCCCTACCACGTCCACGGCGCCCACGTCCTCTAGAACTCATTCTATCTCTGCGCTTTAATCTGATTAAGAAAAATTTTATGCGTTAGCATTTGTTTCACTTTATTACTCATGAAGAAATTTTATGGATAAGGTTTAATTAGAGATTCTTTCGAGCAAACAATGTTTTGATCTTCTTTCCTAGTTCACACAAAGAAGTTCATGCATCCGATCCTTAATACTTTCCATACCTATTCGCTCATCGGACATTTACGCCATTTCTAACCAGTGGGTATTTTCGTCTTTTTCCTACTGAGGGCATTTTCGTAATTTTCCGAACCAAAATATTTTGCTTTGATGATTTCCAAAGCTAAGTTGTTGAATATTTGTAAAATAGTTGAAATTTTTGGGCAAAACCCTTGAATTAATATTTTATGGGTCGGGGCATTTTGGTAATTTTACTCCTAAGGGTATTTACGTAATTTTTCACAAGTCAAGTCTTTCGAGAAAAACGTTGTAAAAGTAATGTTGTAGGATTTGAGAAAGTTATTGCACAAGTTTTGAAAACATTAGGGTTTATTGTTTCATTCTATTTGAAAAACAAGGCTAATTCCCTTTTCGGGTTTTAATTATTGTGTTTAGCCTATGACCGAGCCCTCCGGTCGGGGTGAACCAAAGCTACGCACTGTGCGTAAGTCGAGTGAAGAGGAGGTGGGTCACGCGGACCGCTTAAATACCAAGCTCTCACTTTGAACCTTTCTAGACATGCGCACAGAGGTTACCACACCTTTGAGCCCTCCGGAGTTAGGGTGAACCAGAAGCTACGCACGGGCAGGATACTGCGAAGAGGAGGTGAGTCACGAGGACCGCTTAAATACGGGCTCTTAGGATCCAATCCTAGACATGCGCATGGGGGTTACCACACCCTAGCTCATTGACTAAATCATAGGTTGGTTTAGTTCCTTAAGTCTTATGCTTCGTTTGTGTTTGAGTAATCTAAACTTAGGGTCCAAGTCCTATAAATCTATCTACGTTCCATGCTTCCTACCCTTCTACAGAATATAATTCACCAAGAGGTTTAGATATACTTACCTGGGCGGATTGGTGCCGGAGACTCGGGCCATGCTGCTTAAAAACCCAAAACAATTCAGAAGGCCTACTAAAACATTTTTGGGCCTTGGGCCCCACAGCCGAGCTTTGAACTGGGCTCTGATACCAATTTGTAACAACCCAAACCCGGCCCAAACATTACGACCGAATTTGATTTGTTACGGAGAAAAACCTTTTGAACACCATTTTAAAACATTCCTCTTGTCCACCCATTTGAAAATATTCAAAGAACTTTTGAATACTTAAATAATCAAGTAATAATCCAAATAATATCCCCTTTTTTTTTTCCTATTATCCTATTATCTTCATACTAATATTATCCTTGATTTTAAAAGAATTTAAAGAGAGAAAGTCTCTCCCCCTTGTGCCGTCCACTTAAAGAGCAAAAAGAGAGGATTTTGTGACTCAACCAAGGCTCTCCCTTGCTCCTTGGTGGCGTCACAAGCTTGCTTTTAAGTGGGCTTACTTTGCCACTTATTCTAGGCTCATCTTATGTCCAAATTATCCCCATTTATTCTTATAACCCCCACTTGTTAAGGCTCCCTACCTCAAAGCTTGAAAATAATATTTTTCCCACTACTCGAGCTTACTAAAAATCCATAATTAAGCCTTAACATTCCATAAATAATATCACAGCAGTTCATAATAAGAAAAATAATTAAATTCCAAATAACCCCATTTTTGGGATGTTACAAAACCAGAAGGAACTTGGTGCTCGGCCTTAACCTGCTGGCATGTCAAACATCGAGACACGAAATTTGTCACCTCACGTTTCAGATCGGGCCACCAATACAACTCCTGGGGATCACTTTACATTTTAGTACAGCCAGGATGCATAGTATAAGGACTACTATGTACTTCTCGTAGAATAGTCTGTCTAAAATCTACATCATTCGAAACATAAATCCAACCTCGAAAACACAGAATGCCCTCACTGTTAAACTCGAAATTCGAAGTCTTACCCTCTTCAATCTTCTAAACTCGACTAACTAGAGACTCGTCTAGAAGCTACTTATTCTGAATATCATCAACCCAAGTCGACTTAACCTGCAACTCGGCCAATAAACCACATCGTCAAACAAAATTAGGTGAGCAGGCAACGCCCTCAACTCTGATATCGATCTCCGACTAAGAGCATCGGCCACTATATTGGCCTTACCAGGATGATACTCTATAGTGCAATTGTAATCCTTAAGAAACTTAGTCCATCTACGTTGCCTAAGATTTAACTCTTTCTAAGTGAAGAGGTATTAGAGGCTTTTGTGATCAATGTAGATGATACACCTCTCACCATATAGGTAATACCTCCAGGTTTTAGTGCGAAGGCAACCATAACTAACTCAAGATCGTGCGTTAGATAGTTGCCTATTGAAAAATCATGTTCGGGAAATGTAGTAGAAAATAAATAAGAACTTGTTTGTGATATCTAAAGTAATAAACACTTAATCAAAATTGTACATTTTCAATTCATCTAGCATGAATGCTTCGACCGAGAAGTCTTCTCTGCTATCTTCAAGCTCACGTCTGCCTAGTGTGGGCTCGCTTTGAATTAGAAAATTTTTCACAAAAATTACCAGTGGGGTAATTTCATAATTTCTCTAAACTTTTAGGCCTAGTTGTAAATAAGAAAAATATCTCTAGAACTTTTTTTGAAATAATCTCTTTAGAGAATTTTCTCTCTACAACTTTCTCTTGAATTCAAGTGTGTTAAAAATAATGACACAAGGCTCTCTTTATATAGGGAGAGTTAGAAAGTTCAATTATTATTAAACTTAATCACTTTAATATTAAATTAATCTAATATTTATCAAGATAAACATTAAATTAAATTTAATATTAAGATAATCACTTTAATATTAAATTAATAAAACAATATTAAGATAAATTTAATATTAAATTTAATATTAAATCTATTAAAATAATATTACTTTTGAAATAGTTAATCTGAAATCAAATTATCTGGTAGAGTCCCAGTAAGAGTATAATTCTTCCACTGCTCAACCACTGAAGACCCACCCGCCACTAACCGTTTGTCGGCCACCGGAATGCCGGTGGAACCCCGAGTTAGTTCGATTTCTGTCGGTTCGGTCCAAGCCAATGACGGCCCGACCGGTCTGATCCAGTCACCGATTAAATCGTCAGCCTGGTTTCACATACCAGGCTCGATTAGACTAGTTTTTGGGTCTTGGTCTCGATTTTGGGCTTCCGAGCCCAATTTATGATTTCAGGTCCAATTTTCAAGTTCAATTACCAATTGGGTCAATTGTCTGACTTGAAAATTAATTTCCAAAAATATTATATTAATTTTAGTTAATTTGATTAATTTAATTTTACTTGATCAAAAGTAATTTTCCCCAAAATCACTTAGATTTTTCAAATTAATTTTTCAAGAAAATTCTTTAATCAAATTCTCTAGTTGAACAATTCTTATGACTGTCCAATTTAATTTCACGTCGAATTAATCGACTCAATTCAATTATTTCCAAAGTCGTAGAATTTTTTTCTAATTCAAAAGCAGTCCGATTGAGTTTGCTAAGCTAGTGGAGGGACCAATCGGACATATACAATTAGGATCTAGTAATTACAATTATGTCCAAAAGCATCATTCCGATAATTCACAATTACATAATCATGGAACCAGTCCACAATAAGTACCATGATTGAAAACTTCTTATTGTATACTCTTTACGAAAGCAATTCATCCAACTGCTTTGTCCAATGACCTTGTCATATATGTGTTACCCTCGTATGATATCATTGATTCCTTTGAGTTAAATCCGTTCACTCAATACAATCCTATTTTATTTCATTGTTACCATTGTGTCTTTTTAATGATTAATATGATCACTGTCAACAAATCATTGTGATAAATTGGTTGTTCGAGAACAAGCAACCTATGGCCACGTTCCATATTTATCAATCCATACAATGTCAATGAGCAGATATTTTTAACTCTTTAATTGAGCTATGAATTCCACCCAACATACTGGTTATCGGCTCGATCATTTTTAGAGCACAAGCCTCCACCTATATCAAAGCACATGAGTTACAAATGCATGGTCAGTGGCTAACTCAGGATTTAGGTAAATCACACCATGAACGTCACAAGTGAATTAATTCACAAACGGATTCAAAATTAATTCATCTTGGGTTCAGTCCAATGTATCATTCTGCCAATGAATACATCTATGTCTCTGCCCGTGGAGTCAACTACTCTGATAGCCAAGACTAGTCATCTCCACAATTGGAATTATTGACGACATAATAATCCTTCTCAATATTTGAATCAAATGCTCCCTTTGATTCTTTTACGGGATTACAAGATTCTTTTACAGGATTACAGACTTGTTTAGGTTATCTATTGAAGTAAGTTGTCTTTCTCGCAATGTAAACGCTCTTACAATGCCACTTATCATCAATTTGAATTTAGACAATCAATGAGCTAATATTTTCTTGTCACAATTTTGCTATGCATACGAAATATGAAAGATAGAAATACAAAAGATATAATAGTGAAAAGTGAAATTAACTTTATTTATTTATTTATTCATCGTTCAAACAAATAGAAAACAATAATATGTTTACTACAATATGAGTACATTTCCCAACATTTTCTTCATGAGACTTAAGTTGTCTAGATGCGTAAGCTACCACCTTACCCTCTTGGATCAAAACACCACCCAAACCTGTGTTAGATTCATCACTATACACAACGAACTCTTTCTCAGATTCAGGTTGTATTAGAACGGGTGCTTGAGTCAAAACTTATTTAAGCTTCTCAAAGCTCGATTGCTGATCATCAGTCCACACAAACGGTGCATTCTTACGCAATAGTTTAGTCAAAGGAGCTACAATAAGTGAAAACCCCTCCGCAAACCTCCGATAATACCTTGCCAAACCGAGGAAACTTTAAATCTCTAAAATGTTCCTAGGTTGTTTCTACTCAAGAATAGCCTTAATCTTTTTAGGGTCCACATGGATACCCTCGGCAGATACTACATGCTCTAGAAACATAACTTTATTCAACCAAAACTCACACTTGCTTAACTCAGCATAGAGCTTCTTCTCTCGGAGAATCTGTAGAACCACTTTAAGATGTTCATTATGTTCAGCATCGATTTTAGAGTATGTGTAACATCCCGATTTAGGGCCTAGTCAGAATAGTGGTGCGAGACCACAAATTTAAGGGTTATGAATGAGTTTTTGAGGTTTATGCCTTGTATGCATGCTAGTGTGAAAGTTTCGTGAAGCAATTTTGTGAAATTGTGGTTGAATTGTCCAAAAGGACTAAATTGCAAAAGTTGTAAAATGTGTGTTTCTAGAAGCTATATGTGTGAAATAGCTTTAGATTTTTAATTAGAGGTCCTTAAATAGCAATTTATCCAAATTCTAATTTTTGGACAAAATTGGGCATGGATGAGTTAAAATAGAAAGTTTATCAAAAAGGGCATTTTGGTTATTTAACAAATAAATGATTAAAATAGGAGAAAAGATGACAAAATTCATTCATCTTCTTCCCCAAGGCTGCTGAAAATTCCAAGAACCATTGTTAGGGTTCTTCAAATTTTTCAAGCTTGCTAGTAAGTGCATCTAGCCTCGTTTTTCATATTCTTTGTATTTTTGAAGTCCCGGTAGCATGAGTAAGCTATTTTTAGCTATTTGATGAGCTAAAATGGATGTTCAAAAATGTGTTCATGTATTACATGCATGTATGTTGAGATTTTATGGAAGATTATGAAAGCTTGATGTAGTAGAAACATCTTTTGTTAAGTGATTTTCCATGAAAATGCATGTAGGGACTTGATTGTGAAAATCTTAAGTTTGGTCATACATGTGTGTTTTAGTGAGAATTGATGATAGCTTTAGTTGAATAAGTGGTTTGAATAAGCATGAAAGACTAGAAAGTTGAATAAAAATCACTTTACGAGCCTTTGGGGCTAAAGTGTAAATATGAAAAAGTTTAGGGGCAAAATAGTAATTTTGCTAAAGTATGAGATGTGAGTCAATTTAGTCAATGTATGTATTGAATAAGCTGATTTATTCATTATAGATCAAGAAAGACGAAGCTCGGATCGAAACCGAGGCAAAAGCAAGGTGGTGGACTAAATTACAAGTCTCAATACTTTTGAGTACCGAGGTAAGTCTATGCATAAACAATGCATTCATACTTACAATTTGTTGATGATAGCTAGTGTGTAGCTTGTTCGAGATTGATTGAGAACCTATGTGGTTCAAGTAGAATGAATATAGTAGAATTATGAATGGATGTTTAATTGAGTAAGTAGACATGTGAATGTGTAGTGATAATGCTAGATGGCAGGCTAAGTGCGATACCATCCTAATGCATATTGACGATGAGCTGGCTATGTCCGATGCTATCGTTAGGTATATCGTTTAGTGGGCTAAGTGAGAAACCCCTATGATTACCTTTGTGGTAGGCTAAGTGCAATACCACCTTATTAATTGATTGTGGTGTGCTAAGTGCGAAACCCAGAGACATTTCTTTGTGTGGATTAACCATGTGATGGCATTATTGAGTAAAATAGCTGTGTGGATGTATTATTAAGTTAATTAGCTGTGTGGATGAATTATCGAGAAATATTGATGTGTTGTATATTGTGTAAATGTGACATTGAATGCAGGGGTGCATTTCGATGGTTATGAGTATGTGACTCATGATGTGTTGGAAATGTGGTAAGGGTTAGAAAGAGTAAGCATAGTGTTCATTACTTTTGGTAGTATGATGCTAATTGTTGTTTAGCTTATACTATGATGCTTAATTGTTTATGTGTAAACTTACTAAGCTCAAAGCTTACTCTCTTTCTTTTCCCTTGTCTTATAGAGTAAAAGTGTTGAATCGAGATACGAGGATCAATTGGAAGATCGCCCACACTATCAGTACACTCTGGTACATTAGACTTAATGTTTTGTATATGGCATGTATAGGGGCTAGACAAATTAGTGAATTTTTGGTGTAAATGGCTATGATGTGTTGGCCTTTAGATGGATAGCTTATTTTGTATAATGCCATGGTTGTTGGCTATTACATTATATGAAAGAAAGATGTAGTTTTCTATGTGAGATTGCACTTCAATTTGAGTTGATTATGGATGTGTTGTATGAGTGCATGTTGTGTAAGCTATAAGGGTGAGAAGAGCTTAGCAAATAGCTTTGTTCTTGGCCATGTGGATAGACACACGGGCGTGTGTCTAGGCCATGTGTGACACACGGTCAGCCCACGGGCGTGTGTTTTGGCCGTGCGTCCCCTGCATGTTAGCATTTTAAATCAGAATAGACCACGGACTAGCCACACGGGTGTGTGTCTAGGGCGTGTGGGATTAATTAGTGTTGGCCACGGGCTAGCCACACAAGCGTGTGTCTGGACTCTAGGCCGTGTTAAGGTAGGTAGTGTGCACCACGGGTGGTGAGCACGGGCGTGTGCCTTGGCTGTTGGGCATTGGCAGAATGCTGGGTTTTTAGGCACGGTTTGGGGACATGGGCGTGTGTGTCCATTCACGGGCGTGTCTAATCTTGCACGGGCATGTGAGATCTGTATAAAAGAGAAAAATTTTAAGATTGGAAAAGTTCCGGTTTAGTCTTGAGAGCCCTCGTGTGTATGAGTGAGGCCTCATAAGTCAAGAATGAGGTTGTTGAGATGACTTCAGAGAGTAGTTACGATAAGCCTAAGTGGCGATCAAGTGGTTTGAGTTCGATGCGCCTCGGGGCGTGTGCCGACGTAGAACCCGAGTAAGGGGTGTTACATTTAGTGGTATCAGAGCTATGGTTTAGTCGGTTCTAGGACTACCATAGCGGGTGTAAGAGTCTAGCTATACATGCCATAAGTGTACAATGATAGTGTGGTGGTTTCGATGATTTTAAATCTTGTTTTATATAGTATATGGATTAGATCCATCATTTCTTGATGAAGCGACTAGTAATGCGCCGGCTCTGCGCAAAGAACCTTGCCTATTCAAAGTGGACCCAGAGGCTAGGGGTCAAGGGAAGAGGCACGAGAAGCCTTTCTCTAGATGATGAGCAATTGGTACTCGGATTATGTTCCAGTGAACCCTAATGCTCAACCTCCTCCACCTCCTCCTCCTATACCTCCGCGAAATCCGGTGGCTCCTCAAGGTATGGATGTAGTGAGGATATCGAGCTCCAGGTGGATAAGATTAGGAAGCACTGGAGTGAGGAGTTTAGAGCTAAGGTAGATGATGACCCGGAGAGGCGGAGTTACGGTTGGAGAACTCGATGAGGGTGTTCGATGAACTCTCATGTACGCCTGAGGAGAGCTTGAAGTGTGTCGTATCCTTGCTGAGAGATTCGGAATACCATTGGTGGAAAACACTAACGTTGGTAGTCCCGAGAGAGTGGGTGACGTGGGACTTCTTTCTGGAAGAGTTTCGGAAGAAGTATATAAGCCAGCGATTTACTGATAGGAAAAGGAAGGAATTCCTTGAGTTGAAGCAAGGAAGAATGTCAGTAGTAGAATATGAGCGTGAGTTTGTTAGGCTTAGCAAATACGCTCAAGAATGTGTGTCGACTGAGACCATCTTGTGTAAGAGGTTCGAAGATGGGCTGAATGAGGACATCAAACTCCTAGTTGGTATTTTGGAGTTGAAAGAATTTGTAGTGTTGGTTGAAAGGGCAAGTAAGGCCGAAGAGCTGAGTTCAGAAAAGAGGAGGGCTGTGAGTGAAGCCCGAGATGCTAGAAAAAGGCCTATGGGCAAGTCGTACCAAGCTCAGTCGAAAAGATCCAAGGAAGTGAATCCTCGGACGACGGCACCAGTGGGTTATTCGCATCGAGACTTAGGCAATACTCGCTCGGGTTCGAGAGTCCAAGCTACCTCGATGGAAAGTATGGGCAATCCGAAGAGTAAACCAGAGTGTCCAAGTTGTGGTAGATATCACACCGGAGAGTGTTGGGGAAATAGTCGGAAATGTTATAAGTGTGGTTCCCCTGACCATTTTATCCGAAACTACCCCGAGAAGGATGATAAGGAAGAGAGGCAAGAGATGAGACCTAGCGATGTGTCTGCAAGGGGTAGACCACCAAGGAACCCAAGAGGTGGGGCTAGTGGTATAGGTGCGTCCAAAGACTCTGCTATGAGACCGGAGGGTCGGGCACCTGCAAGGACGTATGCTATTCGCGCTCGCAAAGAAGCATCCTCCCCGATGTGATACTTGGGTACTTTTTCTCTCTTTGACACCTTTGTTATTGCTTTAATAGATCCAGGTCTACTCATTCTTATATTTGCATGAGATTAGCATCTAGTTTAAGTATGACCGTTGAGTCTACGGACATAGTGGTTAAGGTGTCAAACCCGTTAGGAAAGCATGTGTTAGTGGATGAGTGTGTAAGAATTGTCCTTTATTGATTGAGAATCATTGTTTCAAGCAAACCTAATGTTGTTGCCGTTTGATGAGTTTGATTTAATCCTAGGCATGGATTGGTTGACTACCCATAGTGTCTTAGTGAGTTGTGGTAGTAAGTTTATTGAATTGAAATGTGAGAGTGGAGATGTGGTTTGGGTTGAATCAGGTGGACCGGATAGTCTACCGGTGATGATTTCTTCCCTAGTGGTGAGAAGCCCATTTGAGAAAAGGATGTGAGTCCTATCTTGCTTTTGTGTTGAATACTCGAGAGGTTGGAATAGAGTTTGAAAGCAGTGCGGTGGTATGTGAGTATCCGGATGTATTTTGGAAGAGTTACCGGATTACCTCCGGTGAGAGAGGTCAAGTTTGGAATTGAGTTGGTTCAGAGCGGCACCTATTTCAATTGCTCCATATAGAATGGCACCTGTAGAGTTGAAAGAAGCTGAAGGTTCGGTTGCAGAGATTAATGAGATAAGGGTTTTACAAGACCAAGCTACTCGTCGTAGGGTGCTCGGTATTATTCGTGAAGAAGAAAGATGGGTCTATGAGGTTGTGTATAGACTATAGACAATCTGAACAAGGTGACGGTGAAGAATAAGTATCATTTACCAAGGATTGATGATCTTTTAATCAAGCTGAAGGAGCTACAGTGTTCTCCAAGATAGACTTGAGGTCAGCTATTATCACTCAGTGAAAGAGCAAGATGTGTTGAAAACTGCATTTCGGACAAGGTCTGGCCATTATGAGTTTTTGGTTATGCAGTTTGCTTTGACGAATGCACCTGTAATTTTTATGGATCTGATGAACCGTGTTTTCAGACCGTATGTGGACAAGTTTTTAGTTGTCTTCATTGACGATATATTGATCTATTCTCGGGATGAGAATGATCACGAAGAGCATTTGAGAATTGTCTTGTAAACTTTGAGAGATAAGCAGTTGTATGCTAAGTTTAGCAAGAGTGAGTTTTGGCTCCGACAGGTCAGATTCTTTGGACACATGGTGTCAGGTGATAGTGTCAGAGTTGACCCGAGTAAGATATCGACTGTTGTGGATTGGAAACTGTCGAGGAACGTGTCTGAAATCAAAAGTTTCTTGGGATTAGCAGGATATTACAGACGTTTCGTAAAGGGGTTCTCCGTGATTGCTACTCCGATGACGAAGTTGTCGCATAAAGATGTCAAGTTTGAATGGACCGAGACATGTCAATAGAGCTTCGAGAGACTGAAAATAATGTTGACTGAGGCGCCCATTTTTGTTCAACCAGAATCGGGGAAGGAGTTCGTGGTTTACAGCGATGCATCGTTTAATGGTCTTGGTTGCGTGTTGATGCAAGAGGGTAAGGTAGTCGCTTACACCTCGAGATAGCTAAAACCGCACGAGAAGAATTATTCGACTCATGATTTGGAGTTAGCTGCGATTGTTTTTGCATTAAAGATTTGGCGACATTACTTGTATGGTGAGAAGTGCCGAATCTTTACGGATCAAAAGAGTTTAAAGTATTTGATGGATTAGAAGGATCTGACTCTGAGACAGAGACGGTGGCTTGAGTTGTTGAAAGACTATGAGTTAGTCATTGACTACTACCTGGGAAAAGCGAATGTGGCTGCGGATGCCCTGAACAGGAAATCCTTGTATGCTCTAAGAGTTATGAGCACGAGTTTAGCATTGTCTGACGATGGTGCTATTTTGGCAGAGTTGAGAGCTAAGCTACTATTTGTTTAACAAATATGTGAGGCTCAGAGAAATGACAGTGAGATGCAAGCTAAGAGAGCTAAGTGCGGATCTAAAAGTGATTCTGATTTTCGAGTGGGTTTGAATGGTTGTCTGATGTATCGTGACAAAATTTGTGTTCCTAAAGATGAGGAGTTGATTCGAAAGGTTTTGCATGAGGCCCACAGTGGATGTTTGTCAGTACATCCGGGCAGTACGAAAATGTACAACGACTTGAGGAAGTTGTATTGGTGGACGGGTATGAAAAGAGATATTTCAGAGTTTGTGGCAAAGTGTCTGATTTGCCAACAAGTGAAAGCTGAGCATCAAGTGCCTTCAGGATTGCTTCATCCAGTAATGGTACCCGAATGGAAGTGGGATCGGATTACCATGGATTTTGTAACGGGGTTGCCGATGACTCCGAGAAAGAGAGATGCTGTGTGGGTTGTTGTGGATAGATTGACAAAGTCGGCTCACTTTATTCCAGTACGTGTTGATTATTCACTGGACAAGTTAGCTGAGTTGTATGTGGTAGAGATAGTGAGGTTGCATGGTGTGCCTATGTCTATTATATCGGATAGAGATCCGAGGTTTACTTCAAGATTTTGGAAGAAGTTACAATAGGCCATGGGTACGAGATTGAATTTCAGCACTGTGTTCCATCCGCAAACCGATGGTCAGTCTGAAAGAGTGATTCAAATTCTTGAAGATATGCTTTGATGCTGTGTGTTAGAGTTCGAAGGTAGTTGGGAGAGATACCTACCTTTGGTCGAATTCGCCTACAACAATAGTTATCAGTCTAGTATACAGATGGCACCGTATGAGGCTTTGTATGGTCGTAAGTGTCGGACTCCTTTGTATTGGACCGAGCTTAGTGAGAAGCGGATCTATGGGGTCAATCTAGTGAAAGAAACCGAAGAGAAGGTGAAAGTAATCCGCAATAGTCTGAAAGCTGCTTCGGACCGACAAAAGTCGTATGCGGATTTGAAAAGAAAAGAAATTGAGTTTAAAGTGGGCGACAAAGTGTTTTTGAAAGTGTCCCCGTGGAAGAAGATTATGAGATTTGGACGAAAAGGGAAATTGAGTCCAAGATTCATAGGGCGTATGAGATTACTGAGGATGAATTGGGCTGTAGCATACCGGTTGGCTTGGCTTTGCAGAGTAGAGTTAGAAAAGATTCATAATGTGTTCCATGTGTCGATGTTGCGACGGTATCGCTCTGATCCTTCACATGTGATTCCTTCGATGAAAATTGAGATAAGACCGGATATATCTTATGAAGAGGAGCCGATTAAGATCTTGGATCGAGAAGTGAAACAGTTGAGAAACAAGAGCATAGCACTAATGAAAGTGTTATGGCAGAAACATGGTGTGGAAGAGGCTAAGTGGGAAACGGAAGAAGCTATGAGAGAGCAACATCCAAAGCTCTTTATTGGTAAGATTTTCGGGGGCAAAAATCTCTAAAGGGGGGAGAGTTGTAACATCCCGGTTTAGGGCCTAGTCGGAATAGTGGTGCGAGACCACAAATCCAAGGGTTATGAATGAGTTTTTGAGGTTTATGCCTTGTATGCATGCTAGTGTGAAAGTTTCATGAACCAATTTTGTGAAATTGTGGTTGAATTGTCCAAAAGGACTAAATTGCAAAAGTTGTAAAATGTGTGTTTCTAGAAGCTATATGTGTGAAATAGCTTTAGATTATTAATTAGAGGTCCTTAAATAGCAATTTATCCAAATTCTAATTTTTGGACAAAATTGGGCATGGATGAGTTAAAATAGAAAGTTTATCAAAAAGGGCATTTTGGTCATTTAACAAATAAGTGATTAAAATAGGAGAAAAGATGACAAAATTCATTCATCTTCTTCCCCAAGGCTGCCGAAAATTCCAAAAGTCATTGTTAGGGTTCTTCAAATTTTTCAAGCTTGCTAGTAAGTGCATCTACCCTCGTTTTTGATATTCTTTGTATTTTTGAAGTCCCGGTAGCATGAGTAAGCTATTTTTAGCTATTTGATGAGCTAAAATGGATGTTCAAAAATGTGGTCATGTATGACATGCATGTATGTTGAGATTTTATGGAAGATTATGAAAGCTTGATGTAATAGAAACATCTTTTGTTAAGTGATTTTCCATGAAAATGCATGTAGGGACTTGATTGTGAAAATCTTAAGTTTGGTCATACATGTGTGTTTTAGTGAGAATTGATGATAGCTTTAGTTGAATAAGTGGTTCGACTAAGCATAAAAGACTAGAAAGTTGAATAAAAATCACTTTACGAGCCTTTGGGGCTAAAGTGTAAATATGAAAAAGTTTAAGGGCAAAATAGTAATTTTGCTAAAGTATGAGATGTGGGTCAATTTAGTCAATGTATGTATTGAATAAGCTGATTTATTCATTATAGATCAAGAAATACAAAGCCCGGATCGAAACCGAGGCAAAAGCAAGGTGGTGGACTAAATTGCAAGTCTCAATACTTTTGAGTATCGAGGTAAGTCTATGCATAAACAATGCATTCATACTTACAATTTGTTGATGATAGCTAGTGTGTAGCTTGTTCGAGATTGATTGAGAACCTATGTGGTCCAAGTAGAATGAATATAGTAGAATTGTGAATGGATGTTTAATTGAGTAAGTAGACATGTGAATGTGTAGTGATAATGCTAGATGACAGGCTAAGTGCGATACCATCCTAATGCATATTAACGATGAGCTGGCTATGTGCGATGCTATCGTTAGGTATATCGTTTAGTGGGCTAAGTGAGAAACCCCTATGATTACCTTTGTGGTAGGCTAAGTGTGATACCACCTTATTAATTGATTGTGGTGTGCTAAGTGCGAAACCACCGAGACATTTGTTGTGTGGATTAACCATGTGATGGCATTATTGAGTAAAATAGTTGTGTGGATGTATTATTAAGTTAATTAGCTGTGTGGATGAATTATCGAGAAATATTGATGTGTTGTATATTGTGTAAATGTGACATTGAATGCAGGGGTGCATTTCGATGGTTATGAGTATGTGACTCATGATGTGTTGGAAATGTGGTAAGGGTTAGAAAGAGTAAGCATAGTGTTCATTACTTTTGGTAGTATGATGCTAATTGTTGTTTAGCTTATACTATGATGCTTAATTGTTTATGTGTAAACTTACTAAGCTCAAAGCTTACTCTCTTTCTTTTCCCTTGTCTTAAAGAGTAAAAGTGTTGAATCGAGATACGAGGATCAATTGGAAGATCGCCCACACTATCAGCACACTCTGGTACATTAGACTTAATGTTTTGTATATGGCATGTATAGGGGCTAGACAAATTAGTGACTTTTTGGTGTAAATGGCTATGATGTGTTGGCCTTTAGATGGATAGCTTATTTTGTATAATGCCATGGTTGTTGGCTATTACATTATATGAAAGAAAGATGTAGTTTTCTATGTGAGATTGCACTTCAATTTGAGTTGATTATAGATGTGTTGTATGAGTGCATGTTGTGTAAGCTATAAGGGTGAGAAGAGCTTAGCAAATAGCTTTGTTCTTGGCCATGTGGATAGACCCACGGGCGTGTGTCTAGGCCATGTGTGACACACGGTCAGCCCACGGGCGTGTGCTTTGGCCGTGCGTCCCCTGCATGTTAACATTTTAAATCAGAATAGACCACGGACTAGCTGCACGGGCGTGTGTCTAGGGCGTGTGGGATTGTCGGTGTTGGCCACAGGGCCAGCCACTGCAGGCGTGTGTCTGGAGTCTAGGCCGTGTTAAGGTAGGCAGTGTGCACCACGGGTGGTAAGCACGGGCGTGTGCCTTGGCCGTGGGCCATTGGCAGAATGCTGGGTTTTTAGGCACGGTTTGGGGACATGGGCGTGTGTGTCCATGCACGGGCGTGTCTAAACTTGCACGGGCGTGTGAGATCTGCATAAAAGAGAAAAATTTTAAGGTTGGAAAATTCCGGTTTAGTCTCGAGAGCCCTCGTGTGTATGAGTGAGGCCTTGTAAGTCGAGAATAAGGTTGTTGAGATGACTTCAGAGAGTAGTTACGACAAGCCTAAGTGGCGATCAAGTAGTTTGAGTTCGGTAACGCCTCGGGCCCGGTTCCGGCGTAGAACCCGGGTAAGGGGTGTTACAGTATACCAGAATATTGTTGATAAATACTACGGTGATTTGATCCAAATACGGCTGAAATACCCTATTTATGAGATCCATGAATGCAGTCGGAGCATTCGTCAAACCGAATGACATAACTAGGAACTCGTAATGTCCACAACGAGTCCTAAAGGTAATCTCATGCACATCGACCTCTTTCACTTTCAATTGATGGTACCCAGAACAGAGGTCAATCTTGGAGAACACAGACGCCCCATGAAACTGATCGAACATGTCGTCAATCCTCAACAATGTATACTTATTCTTTACCGTCAACTTGTTCAGTTGCCAGTAATCCACACACATTCACATAGTAGCATCTTTCTTCTTGACGAAGAGTACCAGTTCTCCCCACGGAGACACACTGGGTCTAATGAACCCTCTATCAAGGAGTTCTTGAAGCTGCACTTTCAGTTCTTTAGCTCTTTCAGTGCCATACAGTAAGGACCAATAGACAACAGAGCTGTCCCTTATATAACCTCTAGTCCAAACTCAACTTCCCTATCTGATGGTAACCTTGGCAATTCCTCAATGAAGACTTACGAAAAATCTTAAACTATTCAAATGCCCTCAATGGCAGAACCCACAGCACTCGTGTCATTCACATAGGCCAAATACGCCTTACACCCTTTTCAGACCAACTTTTCAGCTACCATAGCGGAGATCACATTGGAGAGATAATCTCGACGCTTTTTGACCATCACAATTTCCACACCATCATTGTTTCTTAGGGTTACCCTATTGGTCGCACAACCCAAACTGACTTGATGCTCCACAAGCCAGTCCATGCTCAAAATCAGATCAAATTTCCCAAACGGTAACTCCATCAGATTAGCCGAAAACACAACCCTTTTAATCTCTAATGAACACCTCCTATACATCTTACTAACTTGTAAAGACTGACCCAACTGACTAATTACTGAAACCCCACTAGAATTATTATCAATAGGAATCCCCAAATTACCAGATACAAAACTAGTTATGTATGAGTGCGTAGAACCAATGTCAATCAATACAACATATGGTTAAGAAAGAATAGTAAACGTACCGGCTATCACATCGGTCGCACCTCTATCCTTGTGGCACCTCGCCGCATACACTAAAGTAGGCTACCTCGCCTCTGTCTAATTTGTACCTCTATCCAATGCCCTCTTTCCTCGGCCCAAACCATTACCACCCTTAGCTTGACCACAGCCCCTAGGAGGCTGCTGGACTACCCTCTGAGGCTGAATCGACCCCTGAACTGAAGTTTACACCTGATTAACCCGATATGGACAATCCTTCATGAGATGTTCCATAGAACCACACCAAAAACATGCTCCTATCCTCCTCTAACACTCGCTCAGATGGCGTCTACCATAATCAACATAAGCCTATATCCCACCAGTACCAACTGACGCCTCAACTTGTTGAGGACTATCAAACTTGGCCCATTTCTTATGCCGTGGAGCTGAACTATCCCTCTTATTCTTATTCTGTCCCCTTTCCTGTTCTCTTCACTCACACTCCACACGTTTAATTTCCTCAGTAATCTTAACCTTCTCCACTAATGTCTCAAAGACTCACTCCTACTTTCAGATCATAATGTAGTCAATTCACAAAATGGACACTCTTATCGTAATCAGTTGTTACTAAACTTTGAGCATACCTGCTCAATCTTAGAAACTCAGCCTCATATTCAGCCACAGACTTATCACCCTATTTAAGCCTGATGGACTCCAACCTATGTGCCTCAATATACCTTGACCCCATATATTTCTTTTGAAAGGCACTCAAAAGAAATCTCAAGTCACACACTCAGCCTGCATGCCCCGTACCACGGACTGCCACCATTGGTATGCTTCATCGCGAAGCAAATATGCTACACCCTTCAATTTCTACCTAGGGGTGCAGTCCAGATCATCAATGACTCTTCGTGGCCTCCAACCAATACTCGGCCACAGTTGAGGGTAATCCCAACGACACCCCTAAACAGCTTAACCCCATTGGACCGAAGTTGTTCAGTTACCGACCCTCGGTTCCCTGATTCGGTTTGGGTCCCAACAACCCTCAGTAATACCCTTAGCATAGCTTGGGACAATGTGTTCTCCCCTACAATCTGGTTTTGTGGCTCAGTCTCTATGGTAGGTGTCTCTACCAGCTCACTTATCTCTAAGTTGGGCATGCTTCCTAGAGAAGAAGGCTCAGCTTGAGCCCCTCTATGGTGTCCACCACGCCTTCGACTACCACGACCTTTGATGTGATCCAGCCCGGGTAAATTGAGTCATTTCACGAAGTTGGCCGATCGTCGATGAGGAGAATGTTGTAAAGTCGAAAATGGTTAAAATTGCTTAAAATATGCGGAAGCTTAGTGAAAGGTTTTAAAATAAAAGGTAAGTTTATAAATTGAATAGGTTCGGTTTATGAAAGAAAAATAAGGATAGAAATTTGGATAAGGGTGGATATGGAAAAATGAACTTAAGCACAAGATCAATTCGATACTATATTAAGTATCTCCCCGGGACTTATAAGGCTTAAGGTGGTAAACGGAAATAGGGAAATGGAAGATGGAAATCGAACTCAACTAAAGAACGATTCAACACTAAAAAGTGTCACCCCGGTTCTTATGAAGTTAAGGTGGTCGGATGGGATTGAAAGGAAGGACGCCACACCTAGATAGGTGATAAGTTCAAAGGAGTTTGGTTGACGCCACTAGCTCGCTAGATAAGTCAATTCGAGACTCACACGAAAATAGGAGAGGAGTTAAACTCACTCAAGAACAAATGTTCATTCAAAAGTTTGTCAAAAGTCCCTTCAAAATGGCTGGTTACACATATTTATAAGGTTAGAAAAAGCTAGCTGAATAGTCACAAGTAAAAATTCATCTTAATATGCTAATTAAAGCTGAAATAAAACTCAAGTCTCTTGAAATTCTTGTAACAATTAACTTCCACCCTTGAATTCACTTTAATTCAGCTGAATGAATATCCTTGAATGCTTGTAAAATGACTCTTGAATTTTCCCTTGGCTAGCCGAATAGACATCAGCTCCTTAATGGTGTTTTGAATGCTTGATTTGATCTTTTGAAAGAGCAAAAATAGCTGGTAGATGAAAGGGTTGCTGCCGAATTTTAAAGAGTGTTATAATGCTCTTTAAAACTCCTTAAATGATGTATAAAACCCCCTTTGTAACAACTCCTTCTTTTGTAACAAAAAAAACACTTGAAAAGTCACTTCAATTAAGTTGTAATGACCTTGAAATGTGTGATTTGTAAGTGAAGAGACACACTGCAATAAACACATTAAAATGAACTTATTAAACATATTTAAACACTAATTAAACTCAAAACATTAAACACTTAACTTCAATTAATGAACTAGAAACAAATGCATCAATTAATTCAGCAACTAGTTTAATTAAATGAAGTAAAATTAAATAAACTTAAACTTATGCTTCAATAAATAATCCTAGAAACTAGATTAATTAATAAGCAACTAATTAAATGAAGTTCAATAAAAACTCAATTAAATAAACTAAGATGAGTTAAAAACCAACAACTCATTTATTAAACTTAAGATGAGTTTATTAAAATTTAAATTCAACTTGCAATAAATTGCAAGTGACGCCTATTGGGTTAATCCATGCATGACGAATAAATTCGGCTTCTTGTTCATCCCAAACTCGATCCACATAGCTTGCCAATGCATCTTTAAATTTTGTAGCTCGTGACCTAGTTATAGGCCCTTGTGGCAGCTTAATGGATTCAGTAGAGACATCCCGGGCTAAGGTCGTATCAACCCAAGTGCAAGGCTTTGCTAAAACGTTGCCCCAAGCATCTCCAACTTCATCGAGCTGAATCTCGGCCCAAAATTGAGTCAATAGTAACACAAAATCTCCTTGGAATTGTTTAACTCGGGCTCGAGTTATGGGGCCTTTGGGTAGCTCGAGAGGACCAGAAAGTGAATCCTCGATTGCCCCGGGTATGCTCACATCATCCCCCCTCTTCAAAGCGACTTGTCCTCAAGTCGAGCCGTTGGTTCACTTGAAAACGTTCGCACGGCTTGCCTTTGTCGAAAGGGGCGAATGGCAAATGAGTGATCTGAAATTTATAGCCATGCGTTAACAAGAAGCAATGCAAACAAACTTGCAGTCCAAGCATAATCATAATAATACTAGTATAACGCATGCGAATGGACAGATTCAAATTACCATGCAAAAAACTAATTTACTCGCCAATGCCTCGTCAAATTTTCGAAACACAATTGAATAGGGTTGAAGGCATTCAATCAACTTAAATTGCTTCCACGAGTCATGATTGGAATGCGAGTAATGGGTCAAAAGATAGACATAATCATCACAAACAGGTAATTGAAAAGATTCACTCACAAATGCATCATGACAATTATCAAAATCACGAATCTTTTTATCTCCAATCAAAACAGCTAGATCATGTTCTAATGAAACAAAATGGTTACCCACATCACGATCTAAGTATCTTTCAAAAATCAAAGTATCAAAAAGATTTTTAACACCATCCGAGGAGAACAAAAACGTTCCAGAACTTTCAAGTGTCTTACCTTTATGAGCAGGAAAATAAAGATCATTTTTACCTTGCTCGATCAACACAAACCTTCGCTCCTCGGGGGTATAGTGTAGTCGAAACTTTGTGGTTGACTTAACCTTTTCGGAATGAAACGAGAAATTCATGTACAACCACAGAAACGGATTAAGGAACGAATTTAAATTGAAATCAAATTTGTCAAACCTCGTTTCCTTATTCAAAAACCAAGTATCAAACAAATATAAATTGTTCGCACGCAATCGATGATGCTTGATTTTCCCACAAAATGAACTAAAACAGATTTCGGGTTTAAACACGCGAGTTTGATTACTTACATCGAAATGTAGCAAAAGGTTCATTAAGTCAAACACGCTAAACCAATAGGATTTGTGCATACACAATAACGAACAATCAAAACTCTTTACATTCTTCAATACAGATTTGCAAAAACTCGAGGATTTCCAATAGGGCAATAAATGAGTTACATAATCACCGCAATCAAACAAATTGAGATGTTCACATGAAAATTCATTGTTACGCATAATCGAGTTTTGCATTTGCCGATTAAACACTACTTCACCTTTCAACCCATCAACGAAAAGATTTTTATTAACAAATTTTTCCTTACCATTATTTAAAACATCAATTTTAAGTAAGGAAGGAAAATTAACCAAATCAAGGTACGTGGCTTTTTCCAAGATGAAGTCATCGACAATAATTTTTTTAACATTCAAGGAAGATAGATGAAAGGCAAGTGTTATGGAATCCTTACCTAACTTACTTTCAAACTCGTGTGGTTCGTTCTCACCTCCAACCTTACCTTTGCTGATCATACGAAAACGTCTTTCATTAGGAAGGTATTGAAGTTGATACTCGTCACTCGGCTTTTCGAAAACCTGAAAAGAAGGAACAGAATAAGAACAAATTTCATATGGGTTAGTTGCAACACTCCTCACATTTTCTTGTTCAGTTGCCTCTTTTTCTCTCATTTCTTTTTCCTTTTCAATTTCCTCTTCTTTTTCACATTTTTGCTCAATCTCAATTTCGTTTTTCTTTTTCTCACTCTCACTTTCTTTTTCTTTTTCACTTGCTTTTTCTTTTTCTTCCTTTTCAATCTCTTTTTCTTCTTTTTCAATCTCTTTTTTGATTTTATTACAACTTGAAGAAGGTACAAGGGAGTCGAAAAGATAAGTTTTTTGCTCAAAGAAGGAGAAAGTATTCTCATAAGTATCACGATGAGTTCTTCGGGAGCGTTTCTCCGGTAGGGACTTCGTTGAAGCATACGAGGAATAACTCGTACTTTCCCGTTCGTCATATCGAAAGGTCTCAAGCTCGAAGCTTTCGTCTCTTTATCTTGAATTCCTTGACGAATAGGAATCCCGATAAAAATCTCTTTTTGAATAATGTCGTCGTGATGAACTTAACTCCGTTTCTTGACTTGGTGGAGTTTGCTTCCGTCGGGTTATTGCTCGAGGTTCTCGCTTGTCTTGAATGGGCTTAATTTTTTGATCGAGCATATTCTCCATTTCTTTCAACAAGTATTGAAACTCAAATACTGAAAACCCGTCTCGAGACATGGTTATTTACTGAAAGAAGAAATGTTAAAAAGAACAAAACAGAAGGTTAAATACCTAACCACAAATTCTAACAAGTCACCTGGAAAGAAAAATAGAGATTTTGCACTCACGCTCGTGTTTTCTCTCGTTTTTAAGGCTTTTTATACACTCTAATGTGCTCACACACTCACGCCTTTTTCCACTCGACCTCGCTCTCGTAACTTCGTATTTCGTCTCGTTTAGACTTATTGCGGCTTTGGGGTCGGCTTCAAAATGGGTGCAAAGGGATATATGTATGGTGTAAAGGTAGGCTGAAACAAAAGAAGATTTGGGTTTGTGTTGCGTCGGGGAGGTAAGAAATAATGGGAGATTGGCTTTGAAGATCGGGAAACAGAAATAGAAGAGAATGAGCTCAAAGGCTTGCAACTTTCAAAAACTTCTTTTTTTTTTTATAATTTTCGTAATTCTTTTTTTTTTCAATTACAATATGCTGAAATACAAAGAAAATAAATACAACTTGAATTTTTTTTTTAATTTTGAATATTTTTTTTCACTTCACGAACCTACTCCGGCTCGATTCGATCTTCAGTGCTACTCATTTTCTAGCTCTGATACCAAATGATGTGATCCAGCCCGGGTTAATCGAGTCGTTTCACGAAGTTGCCCGATCGTCGACGAGGAGAATGTTGCAAAGTTGGAAATGGTTAAAATTGCTTAAAATATGCGGAACCTTAGCGAAAGGTTTTAAAATAAAAGGTAAGTTTATAAATTGAATAGGTTCGGTTTATGAAAGAAAAATAAGGATAGAAATTCGGATAAGGGTGGATATGGAAAAATGAACTTAAGCACAAGATCAATTCGATACTATATTGAGTATCGCCCCGGGACTTATAAGGCTTAAGGTGGTAAACGGAAATAGGGAAATGGAAGATGGAAATCGAACTCAACTAAAGAACGATTCAACACTAAAAAGTGTCACTGTAACACTCTTAAATCGGGGTCTCTGCATTTTGTGTGTTATTGCATGTGATATTATGTTGGTTGTGCTAGTTTAGCATGTTTTGGGGTCAGGCATGACTTGGGTTAGGCACGAGTCATGGCTAAAATTTTTGTTTTTTTGGTACTTAGAGAGGAAGCTAAGAGAGTTAGGGGTTAAAAGAAATTGTCGGAGGGTTTAGACACAAATAGCTTGGTGGTAAAGTGGCAAAGGAGGCGCCACTAAGGTGCCGAGGAAGGTGACGCCACATGCGAGGAAGGAGAGCTTGGGTTGAAAGTGCGAGAAATCCTTTTCGCTTATTCTTTTCACGCTGAAGCAAGGAAGAGGTGTACTCAGGGTAGGACTCTCTGGAATGGATGAGGATTGAGTCCATGATTTGAAATGGATGGATAGCGAGAAAATTGTGGAGCTTGACTCATTCAAACCGATTTGAATGAGTGGACGGGAGAGTCTTGAGGTGTTGGCGAATTATGGGTGTGGGGAGGAGGAGTAATCAGTTTGGGAAGCTAGGGGTGTCTTAGAATCTCAATAGCCAAGTAAGAGAGCATTTTCGGCAAGGCACTCAAGTGGGGCATTTGTGCTTGTGATAACCGAAACCTCTTTGGCATTTTCTCTCTTTTTCTCTTTCGGTAACTTTGGTATTTGGCCGAACCAACTTTGCCATTCCCTTTGAAAAGCTAAAACTCAATAGCCATTCTCTCCTTTTCTTTTTTTTTGGTTCATTCATTGTTAGTGAAACCTCCTTACTTTTGCCGAATCTTGGTTCTCTTTTCTTCTCCATCTCTTCCATCTTCAAAAGCAGAAAGCCTTGTTGTTTCTCTTTCGTTTTCATCAAGTATTTTGGCCGAATACCCTTAGTCTATTTTCTTCTCTTATACGTGTCCTAATCTCTTTGTAGTCTTAGAAAGCTATTCTTTCTTTTGGGTTATAGCTGAATCTCTGGTAAGTATAACCTTTTTATTTTCTTTCTCGATTGATTTGGTTAATGCCAAAATCCCACTTCTCTTTGCTATTTCTTCAATCGTTATAAATCGGGATCTTAACTCTTTTCTTGTTCTATCTTGGTGAAGTAGCGAAATCCTAAATAACACTAGGGTGTGCCGAACTTTGGTGATTGGTGGCGAATCTATCAGATAAGGTAAGGGTAAGTGTTTTACGGTTTCAACATCTCTGTTGTGAGTAATATCGAAGGCTTTAACCCAATGATAGTTGTACTTGGCGATTGTAGGGAGGAGTGCAACTGATTTAGTGGATCTTCGGGATTTGATTACCGATCTAGGTAAGGAGTTCTAGCGTTTGGATCTGTTTCCTATTCTTTCAAAAGCGAGAAGGCTAATTATCTTTGTGCTAGTGCTTGGCCGATTGTAAAGGGAGGTTCATCACGTAACCGGGATTTGGTTGGAAACCAAATCGGTGTTAAGTTAAGGTGCTACCTTTGTGCGACATATCCTTCGGGATTTTGTGATTAAGCGAATGGCTTTAGTCTTAAAAGTATGGTGTTGGCCAATTGTAGGAAAGGTGAAGGCAAAGCGTTTGAGGATCTTGGGTTCTATCGATTGGAAATAGATCGTGGTTTTGGATTTCGCTTAGATCTACAAGTAGTCGGTGTGTACGCTTACACACTTCATTAGTATTATATGTTCATTGTGTTTCTTGTTAAAAGCCGAATAGCCATTTAAATCAGTGATTTTGCCTTGTGGGCATGGCGTGGACTCGGGTAAGTCCTGTTATACGGATCTCGATATATGTTATCATGTCTTTGTATAATGCTATGCTATGGGTTATTTGCATCATAAGATGATATTATGCCACGATTGATATGGACATAATGATGGGATTGATGAGAGGAGGGGAAGGATGATTTGGGTGTCACGAGTGGTTTTGACCACACGGCGGGTTGGCCCGCTTTTGATACTATATTTGTGATTAAGTCCAGTGGTTTTGACCACGGTGGTTTTGACCACGCGTATGATATTTGTGACTACGGTCACGATGGTTTTAACCACATATGGATATTGTGACTCGTCCCGGTAGTTTGGTACCACGGTGGGTTGGCCCCACATATTGATTACTGGGATTATCATCGGTGGTTTTGACCACACGATGGGTTGGCCCCATCACTTGATTTGTGACTACGGTCACCGGTGGTTTTGACCACACTTATGTATATATTTGTGACTTGATCACGGTGGTTTTGACCACCAGTGGTTTTGACCACACGGGGTAGATATAGGAGATCGGATAGTTAGGTGGGTTGCATGATTTGCATGTTTTACTCATGATTTGTGTAAGTGCTATTCTATCGGGTTGGGGATTTATACACCGAGTCTCGGTGACTCACCCTTCCCTTATATTTTGCGGATGAGGCATAGATCGCGAATTTGGGTAGGGGAGGACACGAGGTGGCCATGCAACTTATATTCGGTTTCGTTTTATACTTTGATTTTGGGTATTATTTTCTATAATTTGGTTTTTAACTTGTAATAAGGCCGTTAAGTATTATTTTGGGTTATTAATTACTTGATGTTATATTAATTATTTCATGCATGTGATTAATAACTCGACATGCTTAAATAATCGGGATTAAATTGATGTTTTCAAAACTATACTCTATATCGGGATTTTCAAACGTTACCATCGGTTAACAATATTCACAAGATGAGAACAAAGGTAACTTAGATGATTTTCAAACTTAACTTTTTTAAAAGCAAATGGTTTTAACTTGACTATGCTCAACTTGCTCGGGATTTAATAGAATCGTATGGCTTTCCAAAACTAGTAGCAACAAACAGATTTTTCAAGCATGAGTTTTTCTGGGTTCTAAAGCAACAAGAACGATTTTAGCATCACTTTACACGGGGTTTTCTAAACCTTAAAGTGATAAAAGGGTTTCAATAAAAATAAACCAGTAACTTGTTTTCTTAAAAATGTTTTCACTCCGTAGCATGCCAGATTCGGTCGTGGTGTGTTGACTGGGTTTGGGGTGTTACAATTTTGGTATCAGAGCCAAGTTCAATAGCTCGGCTGTGGGCCCGAGGCCCAAAAATGTTTAGAATGGATGATGAAAGGCTTTATGGGAAAAGTATGGTTGGGTAAGCATGGCACCGAGTCTCCGGCACCGATCCGCCCAGGTAAGTACCCCAAAGTATTTCTTATCGATGATATGATTGTGATAATGTTGGCATGACTAGATAGTGGTAGGAAATACTCTAGAGACTTGAACTATAGGATGATATGAACTCGCGAAACAATCCCTTATTAAACTTCTCATTAAAGCGTGCTTTAATAAGCGAGTGGAATAAAGTCTAACGCATAAAACTCTTAATCGGCTCAATTCATATCGGTAGTCATGAGTGTGCGTGGGCGTTGGCGTAATACGTGGGCCGAAGTAGGGTAGGATGACGGTTCCGAACCCGTAGGAGTACGGACATGGGTCGAGAAATTGAGGTACCACCACACCGCCGGTGTGGCGCGGAATATTAGGGATCGGGCGGTGGCGGCGAAGTGTCGCGCGGCGATCTTTGCGGGTGTTAGAGAGAGTCGCAAAGTGCGGCGTCGGGCGGGGTTGAAATCGTGTCCGAACGACTCGGGCTAATGGTGCAGAGGTGTTTAGAGGTGTATCCGGCGTGGCTCCTAGTATGGTGGAATATTGGTTGGAGCAACGAGCGTATTATGGGCGACCTAGATTTTACGGTGAGAGAAGCTAAGGGTATAGTATCTCTTCTCCGAGATGAGTCATATCGGTGGTGGCTTACGGTTAGGGGCGGGCGATGGCGAGATGACATCACTTGGGAATTTTTAGAAGCGACCTATCGGAGGAAATACATTGGGGCTAGCTACATCGATGCGCGGCGCAAGGCGTTCCCGAACTTGGTCCAGGAAATAAGGCGTGTGTCGAATATGAGGCGAAATTCCTTGGTGAGTCGGTATGCTGCGGTATTGTGGGCACGAGAACATGAGCTGATGTCGGAGTTTGAGGATGGGTTGAGAGATGAGTGCGAATGTTAATTGCCCCACGGCAGAAAGAGAGTTCGCGGTTTTAGTGGAGAAGGCTAAAGTTGTTGAGGAGGTGAAAGCGATCGGTGAAGCATGAATTAGGATAAGGGTTGGAATAAGAGGAATGCAGGTCATGCGGTTCACTTTGGGAATCGCGAGAAAGCGGGGTAGATATGGTGGGCGAATCAAGGTGCTAGGCATTCTTCGCTAATACTCAATGGCCGCCAGCGGTGTGCTTGGTGTGGGAAGTCTCACACGGGAATGTTGAATTTGGAAGCAGAGGGTGCTTCAAGTATGGGTCGATGGGGCACAGAGTGAGGATTGCCCATAAAGATCGGCTAGGCTGCGATGCGGGGATCGAGAATCATACAGATCGGGATGGATGGTCGGCAGCCCACGGAAGGGCCGTGGTTCACCGGGGAGGTAATAGCTCTGGTAGAGGCCGTGGAGCACGGGCGGAGGTGCGGGTAGTCTGAGGCGAGAGCGGCTGGATTGGTCTACGCGATGAGCGCGTCGAGAGGAGGGCGACGCATCGGACGTCATAACCGGTACGTTCTTAATCTCTGGACTACCTTATACTGCTTTGATAGATGTTGGTTCGACGCACTCGTATGTTGCCAGTAGCATAGTGGAAACTATGAACTTAGACTCTGAGATTACTTCTAGGAAGATGACAGTAATAAGCCCTCTAGGTCACTCTGTAGAAGTAAATAAACTATATAGGGATGTACCCTTAGAACTTTAAGGGGTCGTGTTTTTGGCTGACTTGATGGAACTACCGTTTGGGGAGTTCGATCTGATTCTCGGGATGGATTGGTTAGTGAAGTACCAGGCTAGTTTGGATTGCGTAGCTAAGCGCATGGTGTTGAAGACAATGGAAGGCGAAGAGGTGGTGATGATAGGTAATAGGAGAGATTACCTATCTAATATGGTATCTGCGCTGAAGGCGAAGAAAATGGTGAGGAAAGGTTGTGAGGCAATTATGGTGCATGTCTGTGCTTTGGAAGCCAAGGATGCAGCTGTAGAGAATGTCCAAACCGTGGGGAATTTCTTGATGTATTTCGGAGGAACTTAGGTTTTCCTCCTGACCGCAAGGTTGAGTTCGGTATAGACTTGTTACCCGGAACCGCGCCAGTGTCTATTGCCCCGTATAGGATGGCGCCGAAAGAATTGGTGGAGTTAAAGGCTAAGATTCAAGAGTTGCTGGACAGAGGTTTCATCCGGCCGAGTGTATCACATTGGGGAGCACCTGTGCTTTTTGTTAAGAAGAAAGAGCGATTACTATGCGGATGTGTATAGACTACCGCCGGTGAATAAGTTGCGATCAAAAAAAGTATCCGTTGCCCGGGATAGGCGACTTGTTTGATCGGCTTAAGGGTGCATCGGTATTCTCTAAGATAGATCTTAGGTCGGGGTATCATCAACTCAAGGTGAAGGAGGGTGATATTCATAAGGCGGTGTTTCGTACTCGGTATGGGCATTACGAGTTTCTGGTAATGCCATTCGGGTTGACCAATGCGCTGGCAGCATTCATGGACATGATGAATCGGGTGTTTCAGCCGTATTTGGATCGGTTCATCGTAGTGTTTATAGACGACATTTTGGTGTACTCGAAATCTGAGGAGGAACATGACGCGCATCTTCGGGTGGTTCTACAGGTTTTGAGGAGAAGCGATTATTCGCCAAATTTAGTAAGTCGAGTTACGGCTTAAGGAGGTAACTTTCTTGGGCCATGTAGTATCGGTGAGGATTAGGGTGGATCCTCGGAAGATCGAAGCGATGTTGGATTGGAAACCACCTAAGTCGGTTGCAGAGATTCGGAGTTTTCTGGGTTTGGAAGGATACTACTGAAGGTTCGTGGAGGGTTTCTCCTTGATTGCAGTGCCAGCGACTAAGTTGTTGAGAAAAGGGGTTCCGTTTGTGTGGTGCGAAAAATAGCAAGAAAGTTTCGACAAGTTAAAGAAGATTCTAAGCGAAGCTCCAGTGTTGATTGACTGAGGCGGGAAAGGAATTCACGGTCTCATTGTGATGCATCGCATCACGGCTTAGGGGTGTGTCTTTGATGCAAGATGGAAAGGTGGTCGCCTATGCGTCTCGGCAATTAAGGCCTCATGAGGGTAACTACCCGACACATGACTTGGAGTTGGCTGCAGTGGTTTTCACCTTGAAGATTTGGAGGCATTACTTGTATGGGGAGAATTCGATAGTCTACACGGATCACAAGAGTCTGAAGTACCTCTTGACTCGAGAAAGATTTAAATTTGAGGCGCGGAGGTGGATCGAGTTGTTAAAGGACTCGATGCTTTCGATTGAGTACCATCCGGGTAAGGCTAATGTAGTAGCTGATGTGTTGAGCCGTAAGGTGGTATGGACCTGAGGCGATGTTTGCTCACCTTAGTCTATATGACGACGGAGTCTTTTGGCGTAAGTGCAAGTAAAGCCGGCGTGGATTGATTAGGTTAAGGAGCTTGGTGGTGGATGAGGTTCTAAGTGCTCGGAGGTTGCAAGTGCAAGGTGGTGAATCGGAGGGTTACTGACTTGGGTAGTGATGGAGTACTGTGTTTTCAGAGGAAAGTATGTATGCGAAGGGCGTTGAATTGAGACCCGGATTCTACGGGAAGCTCATAGCGACCCATACGCTATGCACGGGAGGCCGTAAGATGTATCGTGATTTGAGGGAGCGATTACGGTGGCGGTCTTAAGCGGGAAATGGCGAGTTTGTGGGCAAGTGTCCGAC
The DNA here is from genome assembly GCA_025698515.1 of Gossypium sturtianum. NCBI lineage: Eukaryota > Viridiplantae > Streptophyta > Magnoliopsida > Malvales > Malvaceae > Gossypium > Gossypium sturtianum. Next base: position 36,642,499 of record CM046943.1, on the reverse strand, counting down.
ATGCCGCAAGTTAAAGCTGAGCATCAACTACCGTCAGGTCTGTTGCAGCCGGTAAAGATTTCGCAGTGGAAATGGGAAAGGATTACGATGGATTTCGTTAGCGGGCTACCTCTTACGCCTAGCAAGAGGGACTCAGTTTGGGTGATTGTGGATCGTCGGACTAAATCGGCTCATTTCATACCGATGCAGGTTGATTATTTGCTCAGTTAGCCAAGTTGTATGTGGCGAGATAGTAAGGTTGCATGGAGTGCCAGTGTCAATTATCTCGGATAGGGATCCCAGGTTCACGTCGCGGTTCTGAAAAGCTTTGCATCAGGCATTGGGCACGAGGTTGGATTTCAGCACGGCTTTTCATCCGCGATCGATGGCGATCGAAAGGGTAATCAAATGCGGAAGATATGTTAAGGGGCGTGTTTCGGATTTCATTGGTAGTTGGGAGGAGTATCTACCATTGGCGAGTTCGCTTATAACAACGATTATCAGCGAGTATTCGAATGGCACCCTATGAGGCATTACATGGGCGGAAATGTCGTACTCCTACGTGTTGGATAGAACTGGGTGAACGACAGATGTTGGGTCCGGAGTTGGTGGCAGAAACAGAGGATAAGGTTAAGGTGATTCGGGCTCGCCTAAAGGAAGCGTCGAATAGGCAGAAGTCTTACGCCGATCTTAAGCGCGAGGATATAGAGTATGCGATGGGTGACAAGGTCTTTACGAAGGTATCACCGTGGAAGAAAGTGTTAAGATTGGGGGCGAAAAGGGCGTTTGAGCCCTAGGTTTATCGGGTCGTATACGGTGTTGAAGCGAGTGGGACCAGTAGCTTATCAGCTCGAGTTGCCGGCAGAGTTAAGTCAGATTCACGATGTATTTCATGTTTCGATGCTTAGGCGCTTATCGATCGATCCGTCACATGTTGTGCGATTGAGAGATAGAGGTGAGCTCGGACTTGTCTTCGAGGAGGCAAGTGCGGATTTTGGATCGAGATGTCAAAGTTCTGCGTAGGAAGTCTGTTCCCTTGGTGAAAGTATTATGGCGGAACCATGGTACGGAGGAAGCCACGTGGGAACCAGAGGATGTGATGCGACAGCAATACCCTCAACTCTTTTGACCAGGTAATTTTGAGGCCGAAATTATTTTTAAGGGGGGTAGAACTGTAACACTCTTAAATCGGGGTCTCTGCATTTTGTGTGTTATTGCATGTGATATTATGTTGGTTGTACTAGTTTAGCATGTTTTGGGGTCTAGGCATGACTTCGGGTTAGGCCTGAGTCATGGCTAAATTTTTTTGTTTTTTTTTGGTACTTAGAGAGAGGAAGCTAAGAGAGTTAGGGGTTAAAAGAAATTGTCGGACGGTTTAGACACAAATAGCTTGGTGGTAAAGTGGCAAAGGAGGCGCCACTAAGGTGCCAGGAAGGTGACGCCACATGCAGGGAAGGAGAGCTTGGGTTCGAGCTGCAGAAATCCCTTTCTGCTTATTCTTTTTCACGCCAGAAGCAAGGAAGAGGTGTACTCAGGTAGGACTCTCTAGAATGGATGAGGATTGAGTCAACAGATTTGAAATGGATGGAGAGGAGAAAATTGTGGAGCTTGACTCATTCAAACCGATTTGAATGAGTGGACGGGAGAGTCTTAAGGTGTTGGCCGAATTATGGATTGTGGGGGAGGAGGAGTAATCAGTTTGGGAAGCTAAGGGTGTGCCGAATCTCAATAGCCAAGTAAGAGAGCATTTTCGGCAAGGCACTCAAGTGGGGCATTTGTGCTTGTGATAACCGAAACCTCTTTGGCATTTTCTCTCTTTTTCTCTTTCGGCAACTTTGGTATTTGGCCGAACCAACTTTGCCATTCCCTTTGAAAAGCCGAAACTCAATAGCCATTCTCTCCTTTTCTTTTTTTTTGGTTCATTCATTGTTAGCCGAAACCTCCTTACTTTGCCGAATCTTGGTTCTCTTTTCTTCTCCATCTCTTCCATCTTCAAAAGCCGAAAGCCTTGTTGTTTCTCTTTCGTTTTCATCAAGTATTTTGGCCGAATACCCTTAGTCTATTTTCTTCTCTTCGCACGTGTGCTAATCTCTTTGTAGTGTCGAAAGCTATTCTTTCTTTTGGGTTATAGCTGAATCTCCTGGTAAGTATAACCTTTTTATTCTTCTTTCTCGATTGATTTGGTTAATGCCGAAATCCCACTTCTCTTTGCTATTTCTTCAATCGTTATAAATCGGGATCTTAACTCTTTTCTTGTTCTATCTTGGTGAAGTAACCGAAATCCTAAATAACACTAGGGTGTGCGAACTTTGGTGATTGGTGGCGAATCATCGATGAGTAAGGGGGTAAGTGTTTTACTGGTTTCAACATCTCTGTTGTGAGTAATATCGAAGGCTTTAACCCAATGATAGTGGTACTTGGCGATTGTAGGGAGGAGTGCAGCGACTCGGTGGATCTTGGGATTTGATTGCCGATCTAGGTAAGGGTTCTAAGCGTTTGGATATGTTTCCTATTCTTTCAAAAGCCGAAGGCTAATTATCTTTGTGCTAGTGCTTGGCGATTGTAAAGGGAGGTTCATCACGTAACCTGGATTTGGTTGGAAACCAAATCGGCGTTAAATGAGTGCTACCTTTGTGCGACATATCCCTCGGGATTTTGTGATTAAGCCGAATGGCTTTAGTCTTAAAAGTATGGTGTTGGTGATTGTAGGAAAGGTGAAGGCAAGCGTTTGGGATCTTGGGTTCTATCAATTGGAAATAGATCGTGGTTTTGGATTTTGCTTAGATCTACAAGTAGTGCGGTGTGTAACGCTTACACACTTCATTAGTATTATATGTTCATTGTGTTTCTTGTTAAAAGCCGAATAGCCATTTAAATCGGTGATTTTGCCTTGTGGGCATGGCGTGGACTCGGGTAAGTCCTGTTATACGAGATCTCGGTATATATTATCATGTCCTTTGTATAATGCTATGCTATGGGTTATTTGCATCATAACATGATATTATGCCACGATTGATATGGACATAATGATGGGATTGATGAGAGGAGGGGGAAGGATGATTTGGGTATCACGGTGGTTTTGACCACACGGCGGGTTGGCCCCGCTTTTGATACTATATTTGTGATTAAGTCCCAGTGGTTTTGACCCACGGTGGTTTTGACCACACGTATGATATTTGTGACTACGGTCACCAAGTGGTTTTGACCACATATGGATATTGAGACTCGTCCCGGTGGTTTGGTACCACACGTGGGGTTGGCCCCACATGTTGATTACGGGATTATCATCGGTGGTTTTGACCACCACGATGGGTTGGCCCCATCACTTGATTTGTGACTACGGTCACGGTGGTTTTGACCACACTTATGTATATATTTGTGACTTTGGTCACGGTGGTTTTGACCACGGTGGTTTTGACCACACGGGGTAGATCTGAGGAGATCGGATGGTTAGGTAGGTTGCATGATTTGCATGTTTTACTCATGATTTGTGTAAGTGCTATTCTATCGGGTTGGGGATTTATACACTGAGTCTCGGTGACTCACCCCTTCCCTTATATTTTGCGAGATGAGGTATAGATCGCGGATTTGGGCCGGGTAGGACACGAGGTGGCCATGCAACTTATATTCGGTTTCGTTTTATACTTTGATTTTGGGTATTATTTTCTATAATTTGGTTTTTAACTTGTAATAAGGCCGTTAAGTATTATTTTGGGTTATTAATTACTTGATGTTATATTAATTATTTCATGCATGTGATTAATAACTCGACATGCTTAAATAACCGGGATTAAATTGATGTTTTCAAAACTATACTCTATATCGAGATTTTCAAACGTTACCATCAGTTAACAATATTCACAAGATGAGAACAAAGGTAACTTAGATGATTTTCAAACTTAACTTTTTTAAAAGCAAATGGTTTTAACTTGACTATGCTCAACTTGCTCGGGATTTAATAGAATTGTATGGCTTTCCAAAACTAGTAGCAACAAATGGATTTTTCATGCATGAGTTTTTCCGGGTTCTAAAGCAACAAGAACGATTTCAGCATCACTTTACACGGGGTTTTCTAAACCTTAAAGCGATAAAAGGGTTTCAATAAAAATAAACCAGTAACTTGTTTTCTTTAAAATGTTTTCACTCCGTAGCATGCCAGATTCGGTCGTGGTGTGTTGACTGGGTTTGGGGTGTTACAGTCACCCCGGTTCTTATGAAGTTAAGGTGGTCGGATGAGATTGAAAGGAAGAACGCCACACCTAGATAGGTGATAAGTTCAAAGGAGTTCGGTTGACGCCACTAGCTCGCTAGATAAGTCAATTCGAGACTCACACGAAAATAGGAGAGGAGTTAAACTCACTCGAGAACAAATGTTCATTCAAAAGTTTGTCAAAAGTCCCTTCAAAATGGCTGATTACACATATTTATAAGGTTAGAAAAAGCTAGCTGAATAGTCACAAGTATTCATCTTAATATGCTAATTAAAGCTGAAACAAAACTCAAGTCTCTTGACATTCTTGTAACAATTAACTTCCACCCTTGAATTCACTTTAATTCAGCTGAATGAATATCCTTGAATGCTTGTAAAATGACTCTTGAATTGTCCCTTGGCTAGCTGAATAGACACCATCTCCTTAATGGTGTTTTGAATGCTTGATTTAATCTTTTGAAAGAGCAAAAACAGCTGGTAGATGAAAGGGTTGCTGCCGAATTTTAAAGGGTGTTATAGTGCTCTTTAAAACTCCTTAAATGATGTATAAAACCCCCTTTGTAACAGCTCATTCTTTTGTAACAAAAAAAAACACTTGAAAAGTCACTTCAATTAAGTTGTAACAGCCTTGAAATGTAACAGTTGTAAGCTGAAGAGACACCTGCAATAAACATATTAAAATGAACTTATTAAACATATTTAAACACTAATTAAACTCAAAACATTAAACACTTAATGTAACATCCTGAATAATTGGGTCTGTGCATTTTATATGTTTGGATACTTAAAATATTAATTTGAGAATTTGAGGTACAATTTGGGCTCAAATTGGGCTGAGGCCTTGTTTTAAATATTTTGCTTAGACACTCTAAGGGCTTAAATTGAAGTTGTAGTAGTTTAATTGACATATTGGGCTCGTGGCCCAGCAGCTAGGGACACAGTAAGGTGAGCTATAAGTGGCGTCACTAGTGCATGAGGAAGGCCCAAATTTTTAGTTGCTTGAAGCCTAAGTTATAGGGCTAGATTTCGGCACTTAATTGAGTAAGGGGGGACGGTACAAGGCTATTTTTTTGGGAATCTTATTATATTTATTTCATGTGGATAATAAGCAGATAAAGGCTATTTTTAGGGATTTAGTCTTTAAGGATAATAAGCGGATAAAGGCTATTTTTGAGGAGATGTGATTAAGATAAGGGAAAAGGGATAGGAGCTATCATGTGTGGCGGTGTTGGCCGAAAATCAATCTCTGCTAAAGGGAGGAATCGATTTTCTATATAAAGAGGGTGTAGAAATTTTGAAGCCTCTCTTTTATTTTCTTTTCTCATCTTCTTCCTCTCAAAAGCCGAAAACCACCATCTTCTTCACCCTTTCTTCCTCTCTAAAATTTCTGGTTGGCCGAATCTTTTAACCTCTATTGTTATTCTTCTTTTAATCCCTAAAAGCCGAAATCACATCTCTATTATTCTATTCTTCTCCTTAATATTCATTGGCCGAATCTCTCTTAGCCATCTCTTCAATTCGTACATCTTCTAAAAGCTGAAATTCTTAGATCTCACTTCCTGAAGTTGCCGAATTCTCTTAAAAGGAGTTTGCTTGTGCCGAATCTTGAAGGAAACAATAGAAGGAGGCCAATCGCATAGATCTCTAAGTTATAGAATCGTGTTACTTTCGGGATTTTAAGGTAAGAGGATTTGTTTATTTATATATATAAAATCGGGTAGAATACTAACCATGGCAGAATATAGGAGAGGCCTATTTTCGCAATTATTCTGGCTTTTAAGCAAGGCTATAGATTGAGGATAATAGATTCGGATAGCAAGGACATCGACTAAGAATATTGGATTTCGTGATATCAGGTGTGTAATTCTCCACACCATCTAGATCTGTTTGATTAGTATATAATTATAAGTCTTATATGTTTTGTTAAATGTCGAAATCCCGGCATAATGACGGAAACCCAAGGAGGGTAAAAGCGAATCACCAGGTTAGTGATCTCTGTCATTCCTAAGTGAATGTTCCTATTAAGATGACATATGTGATAAGTATGCCGATTTCTGTGATTGCATGGGGTTGGGTTTGAAGAAAAGGGAAGTGTTACGTTGTAGCGGTTTTGCCGTGACTGTTGTAGCGGCTTTTGCCGTGACCTGTTGTAGTGGCTTTTGCCATGACCTGTTGTAGTGGCTACGGCCATGATCTGATGATGAGCAACACGACTGCCATCAAGACGTGTAACGGTGTGGGTTGATTGTAGAAATCCCTAATGGTGTGAATGGCTGGTACAGGGGCGTGTAGTGGATGGACACCTAGGATATGGGTTGGGCTTTGCATATTATTTTTGTTATTTATATTTTGATTATTCTGTTTTATGGGGCTAAAGCCCAAATCTAATGGTGCATGAGGGTTGCACACTGAGTCTCGCGACTCACCCTTTAATTTTAACCATCTCAGGTGACACTTAGGGCATCGGACCGGGCTGGAGAGGAGAGCAAGATGGCCATGCGACAGAGCTTTGAGAATTCAGCAAAAAGACTTAGTCTAATATTTTATTTTCATTTAATTAATGGGTTCAAATTTCTTTGTAATAAGGCCATGGGCCACTAGACTTCCATTTATGTTTTGGGATTTTGTTGGGCTTTTATTACTGGGTTTTAAGTTTTATGTTTTCAATTAAGTTAAGACCTGCATGAAATTTCGGTTTTTTTTATTTAAAATCTACCAAGATAATTGGTAACTTAATACTTTATACTTTAATGAATTATTAAGCTTTCGAAATAAAGGTGTAAACCTAGTAACTGTTTTCCGAAATGCGACATGTTATGTAAAATTTCTTAAGTGACATACCAGATCCGGTTGTAGCGTTTAGGCCGGGTTTGGGGTGTTACACTTAACTTCAATTAATGAACTAGAAACAAATGCATCAATTAATTCAGCAACTAGTTTAATTAAATGAAGCAAAATTAAATAAACTTAAACTTATGCTTCAATAAATAATCCTAGAAACTAGATTAATTAATAAGCAACTAATTAAATGAAGTTCAATAAAACTCAATTAAATAAACTAAGATGAGTTAAAAACCAACAACTCATTTATTAAACTTAAGATGAGTTTATTAAAATTTAAATCCAACTTGCAATAAATTGCAAGTGACGCCTATTGGGTTAATCCATGCATGACAAATAGATTCGGCTTCTTGTTCATCCCAAACTCGGTCCACATAGCTTGCCAATGCATCTTTAAATTTCTTAGCTCGTGACCTAGTTATAGGCCCTTGTGACAGCTTAATGGATTCAGTAGAGACATCCCGGGCTAAGGTCGTATCAACCCAAGTGCAAGGCTTTGCTAAAACGTTGCCCCAAGCATCTCCAACTTCATCGAGCTGAATCTCGGCCCAAAATTGAGTCAATAGTGACGCAACATCTGCTTGGAATTGTTTAACTCGGGCTCGAGTTATGGGGCCTTTGGGTAGCTCGAGAGGACCGGAAAGTGAATCCTCGGTTGCCCCGAGTATGCTCACATCAACCTTGTGCACCTCATGTGCTCATTTTAGTTATCTACAATTTTAGAAGTTTTTTGAATTAGCTTAGGTTATTAAAAATCCTAAGTCTATAATTTTATCAAAGTTTTTACAAAATTATCACAGTCTTTAACTAGAGTAGAGTAATCCTAGCACTACAGTTTTACTAGTTTGTCTAGTATAGCTAAAGTAGAAGTACTTACAGGATTGGCTTCGGAGTCTCGGATTCTCTTTTTATAACCCAAACATCAGAATTAATAAAAAATCCAAAATTTTTAAAATAATTTTTATGCAAAATTTTGAACCCAAAAAAATCATAGCCTGAGTTTTGAACCTGGCTCTGATACTATCAAATGTAACACCTCACACGCGGCCTAGACGTTGTGGCCGAATCTTGAGGAACTACACGAACTCGTTTTAAACCCAATTTGAATTCAAAAACATATGCTTTCACAAAGTTAAATTTTGGCTAATAGCTTTCCATTTCTTTTTGGGAAAACACTCGTTAAAACTATTTATTTCATTACAGGAAAAGACTTAAGTGATTAGTTTAATTTGCAGTGGAAATCTCTAAGTTATTAAGTTTTGAAAATCATGACTTAGTGTATAAAAACATATAGTTTTGCAGTTTAAAAATAATAATTACTAAATTCAACAAAACAATTTAAAAATGAAAAACAAAGTCCCAAAATAATTTACTATCCAAAAAGTCTGAAAATCCAAAATAGTTTAATAAAACATAAATCGTATTAATTTTAACCAGAAACTCAGTATGAGCTCTCGTGCGACGCTCGATCCTAAGGTCTAATTACTTGAGAAATCAAAAAATGAAGGGGTGAGCTAACAAGCTTAGTGTGTAACTTAGCCCTTAAAAGCAGAACAAATAGCACAATTCACATAAAATTCAAATACTGAACAAAATACATCATGTCATACTATGCAATGCAACATGATAATCATATTAGATACAGATGGCAAGGCAAATCATGCGATGCAACACTTTATTTCAGATGAGATACAAATCTTACCCCCATCCGCTACACACCATCTCCGTCCATCCCTACACACTTAGAGTAATAAATACCCATCCAACCCCCCCACACCTATAAGTGAGCATATATCACTTTTCAGATTAGTGCAGTCAAGCAACTGGAATAGTGCGGTAAACTGCCAAAATTAGATATGTATTGCCAAGCCACCAGAACAGATATATGGTAAATACCACCAAATAAGGCAAATCATTAAACTGCCAACATTTCCTCCGTCACATCATAATCCCACCCCAGTGCTCATGCAAACACTAATCAGATATCTAGATACACACATATCATACATGCTTTATACATCAGATCATGCTAACATGCTTTCAGAAGTAGCACATACAGAAACAAAATATCATACTTCATATTTAAAAGTCATACTTACCATATTATAGACCCGATGAAGTGGCTAACCTCGAATCGCACTTTAACTACAGCCCTAACCAGAATTTACAGAAAATTAGCCCACAAGGCCTAGCTAGCCCAGCTCGTGTGGCCCACACGGTCGGATGATGTCGACAGTGGGTTTTTCAGCTTCGCATCGTTCACTGTTTTTACGAGTTTGAGTCACACACCTTACTGCTTCTGGAAAAAAATGATACGACACATTTTCAAACCCTAAAAACAACATTTAAGATGGACTAATTAGTGATAATATACAAAATCGAGTCACTAATTCGGCCACGAACGATTGAACATTTGGCCTTAACTTTGAGAATCATCCATTCGGCATTCGATTGCTTACCCAAACAGTAAAGATTGTCCTAAAAATCTCCTAACTTGCTGGAATAATGTCATGTGCCTCACGAACTTCTCCTAACAATACACCAAAACCATCAATTAGATCGAAATTCACAAACACACACACTTCCATACCTTTCACACGAAACGAGAACAACAACATCACCTAAATGTTAATAGAAGCTACTTACGAAGAAATCAGAAACTCAATCCAAAATAGTTTAATAAAACATAAACCATCTTAATTTTAACCAGAAACTCAATCCTAGCTCCTGTGCATCACCCAATCCTAATATTGTTTATTACTTAATAAATTAGAAAATGAACGAGTGAGCTAAAAAGCTCAGTGTGTAACTTAACCCTTAAAAGAAGAAAAAATAGCACAATTCACACAGAAGTCAAATACTGAAAAAAATACAGCATGACATACTATGCAATGCAGCATGATAATCATATCATATACAGATGGCAAGGCAAATCATGCGATGCAACACTTTATTTCAAAACAGATATAAATCCTACCCCCATCCACTACACACCATCTCCATCCATCCCTACACAATAATTAGAGTAATAAATACCCTTCCAACCCCACACACCTATAAGTGAACATATATCACTTTTCAGAATAGTGCAGTCAAGTTGCCGGAATAGTACGGTAAACCGCTAGAATCAGATATGTGTGGCCAAGCCACCAAAATAGATATGTGGTAAATTCCACTAGATAAGACGGATCATTAAACTGTCAAAACTTCCTCTGTCACATCATAATCCCACCTCAATACACATGCAAACACTAATGAGATATCTAGATACACACATATCATACATGTTTTACACATCAGATCATGCTAACATGCTTTCAGAAGTAGCACATACAGAAACAAAATATCAGATTTCATATTTAAAAGTCATACATATCATATTACAGACCCTATGAAGTGGCTAACCTCGAATCACACTTTAACTACGACCCTAACAAGATTTTACAAAAAATGGGCCCATAAGCTCATGTGGTCCATAAGACCTAACTGGCCTAGCCCGTGTGGCCCACACAGCCGTGTGATGTTGGCAGTAGGTTTTTCGACTTCGCATCGTTCATTGTTTTTACGAGTTTGAGTCACACACCTTACTGCTTCTTTAAAATGGCAATACGACACACCTTTAAACCCTAAAAACAATATTTAAAACGGACTAATTAGTAACAATATACAAAATCTAGTCACTAATTCCGCCACGAACGATTGAACATTCGGCCTTAACTCTAAGAATTAGCCCTTCGGCATTCGATTACTTAGCCAAGCAGTAACGACAATCCTAAAAATCTCCTAACTCGCTGGAAGAACACCGTACGCCTCACGAACTTCTCCTAAAAGTACACCAAAACCATCAATTAGATCGAAACTCACAAACGCACACATCCATACCTTCCACACGAAATGAGAACAAAAACATCACCTAAAAGTAAACAGAAGTTACCTACAGAGAAAATACTGTACTAAGTAGAGCACCTTAATCACAAACGTCCAGCAATGCAAACGGCAGCAAAGAAAGTGGAACAAAGAATGAAAGAAAAAAGACAATAGAAAAAGAAAGACATAGGGAAAGCCAAAAGAGAAAACGACAGAAAAGTCAATCAACAAAAATTGGAAACAAAACATGGAAAGAGGGAGAAAAAGTGTGGGACATGAGAGAGATAGAGCGGAAGAGGAATGTGGGAGAGATTTTGGGAAATTTTTTAGGAATAATTCAAGAATAAAATCCCACTAAATCCCATTACTAACCACATATCATATTCTCCTAACTCGAATTCAACCTAACTTCTACTACATGATCGACACAAACAAGAAATAGCAAAAATATTTCCATTTTGCACACATAGGATTCAAACACAAAGCATTTGTGTAAACTAAAGTCTTACCACTGAACCAGCAAATTCATTCTTGTTATAGTTGAGCAAAAATAATATAAAAGCTAAATATTCACAGAAAGAGGTTGGAACAAAAAATTAAGGGAAAGAATTTAAACACAAGACCTCAAGCACATAAACAAAATTCTTAACCACTAAATTAGATTAATTCACTTGACAATTTTTAACAATTCAAAAACAAAAATTTTAAGACTTCACAATAGATATAAAATATTTGAAATATGATTACGACAAGATTTGATTCATGGTTGATGCTAGATGGTGGTCCAAGTGGTTCAAAATTATTGTCTAGATTTTTTCTAGCTTGAACCTAGTTAAATAACTATTCATTTAATATTTAACATAAAAATAAAAATAAAATGTATTATCCATTTACGTTGGGGGTGATACCTTAAAATTCACAAGGAAAACGCAGCATGCCGCCAACCACCAACTATGTTTCAAAGGAAGACTTATAGGAAAGTGTCTGATTTGAATTACCAGTCGCACACACCCAATGGAAGCACCGCATCCGATCTTCACCCCCCGCTTTTGTGTGCAGCTAAACTTCTTACTCTTGCATCTATAAATCTTTGCATTTCACAAATTCATTTCAATTTCTTTTACTTTTCAATTTTAGACTAACAATTCATTTACATAATTTCTTTTCTCAAAAATAAATTTACTATATTATTTTTAATAAACCTCATTTTTATTGAGTTGGTATCACTTTCTAACTGACTCTCAACTCAGTTGAAAAATTATTAAAAATTTTCCTTTTATAAAATAATAAACATTATTGTGAGGATATTTTTATCATTTCAATTAATGAGAAATCTATAAAAAATGCACTTGACGAGGTCGAACCAAAAACACCATAATTGTCAACATTTTTACCATTTCAACTAAAACTTCATTTAATTCTTAAATCAATATGAATTTTTCAGGATCCCTTGCAAATCACTTAGTTAACTGACAACCTATAACATTAATCCAACTTATCCACAAACTTAAATTAATTTAGATTGGTTCATTAACCAACTAACTTTTACATATTATATAAATATTTTAAATTAATTAAAATAATATATATATATATATATATTAAATCAGTTAAGTAAAAGTATGGATTAATAATCGATATATAAATATTTTAATGGAGACCATAATCCACTAAACCAATATAATAGACTAATTTAATGGAATGGATTGGTTAAGTTGGTTATAAGGTTGGAGGTTCAGTCCTCTTTAATCTTTCTCATTCACATTAAAGCATAATTTGAATAACAACACTACACCGCACCATCTCTTTCCATTGATAGAAACAACCTCCAATGGAGGAACATTTTACTTTTTAATCCCTATGGCCTGTACTCTTTTTTGATTGAAAAGTCTTTTTCTGTCCTTTTCACACCCAGCCAAGGAATAATATAAGTTTTGCCCTCAACTTTCGTATATGAATTTGGTAATTAGATTTATTTATTTGGTTTTTAAACTAATTGAAATTTATCAAGATTCGATAATTAATCTTTAGTTCTTAGAACATGAATGGATTGGTCGTTCAAGCCGACTGGATCGAAAATTACTCAGTATACTAATCCAAATAAAAGGGTTGAACCGATTGAATCGAAAACTACTCAAAATCAATAAAAACTGAAAAATAGGACAAAAAATAATAGTTGAATAAGTTGAGCTGATTTAATAATTTTTTATTTAATTATTGTTGGTCTAGTAGTTGAACCGATCAAACCGATTGAATGGGAAACCAGTGGTCTAACCAAGTCAACCACTGATCCAATTATTAGCACCCTGTATGTGACACTCTAAGATTGCACCATGTCTTCACCTAAAAATTTATATATATATATATATATATATATATATATATATACATATATATATTAATTTTCAAATAATGACGTTGCACAATCTCAAAGTGTTACATCATTAGACTTTTATATTTTTCATGTTCAAAGATTAAAATGATTTTAGTTACTAAATTCAAGTACCTAAGTGAATAAAAAAAATATAAGTACCAAAGTGGGGACCTAGTTGCTAAGTTCAAGGGCCGAAAATTATATTATCCCTTGTATGAAATATCGAGTTTTGATTTTTTTTTAATGATTTTATTTTTATTCATTTATGTTTTCTTAAATATATTTTAAATCAATTTTGTTTAGCCTTTTCATTTAGTTAATTTATTTAAGTTTTTTTTAAAGGAATTAGCCATTTATTTTAAATTTTTTATTTAAAAGCTTTTAAGTTATTTATTATAAAAATAAATGTACTTATGAATTAGTTAATTAGTTAATTGTTTAAAGCATTTAAATAAACTTATAAAATAAAGAAATTTTAATTTTAATTATACTTAAAAAATATAAATATAATTTAACAATACATCTTTATATTAATGTCCTCAATGGTTATGCTCATTCCCATTTCACCATCACTATGATATTTACAAAATCAAACATATATCTCACAGTTGATTTTAATCTCACAATTATGACAACTAATTTCATCATCATTTTATATTTTTAATCTTATTGGAGATAATCATATTGTTCATCCAACAAGGGCGAATCTAGGGGGCTGGCAGGGGCCCTAGTCCCCCTAAAATGGAAAACTTTCTATTTTGGCCCTTTAAATTTTTAAAAATTTTAAATTAGTAAAGGTAAAATTGTACTTTGACCCCCTAAAAATGATAAAATTTTGATTTAATCTTTTAAAAATTACATTTTTATAGTAAAAATACAATTTAATTTCGACCCCTTTTTGACTTTGCCCCTGTCATCCAAACGGAACATTAGTTGACAAAAATACGAAAATATCAAAATAATAAAATTTAAAAGGAATATAGAAATAAGTATGTAATTTAAATATTTGTAAAATATTTTCATAAAAAATATTTTTCACTCTTCTGAAATTACCTAATATTATGTAACTTGTAATAAATTATGTCAACCAGCTATCTGGGTGAAAGGAAAAAATTTATGTAAAAATATATTTATAAAATATTTATGTAAAAATATTAATAGTATTTTTAAAATAAAAAAAAAAGATTTATTTTTTTGAGATAGCTATTTGTTTTACAAGGAAACTTTTTACTTATAATACTATTTGTTATTTTTTTATTAAAAAATAGCATTCCAGACTATTATATAATAATTAATTTAGGAATAGATAAATCAGTAAGGTCTTCATGCAATACACTCAGTGCCAAATTAGAAAGTTGAGACCAAAAGTAAAAGTTAATGTACATTCCTTCTCCTTATTTTTTTCTTAGCTTACTTAATCCTTATGATTAATGGTCAATTTATATAATATCTAAATCTATATAGAGAGAGAGGATGAAAAGTGAGAGAACAAAATGGGTGGTTGAAAGAAAGAAAAGGAAATGATCATTTTCACTAATATATGATATATGATGGTAAAACAATATATGTATTTTTTTTCTTTAGTATAAGTTGGCGAATAAATAAGACAAAGGGTATAAATTATTAATAAGTTTGTTAAAATATATTGTATTTTAAGTTCGAATATTGGAGATGAAATTGTTAGGAAAGATAGTCACAACCTTTCACTACAGCAAAACAAGTTTTTAGCGGCAGTTTTTTAGGCCTATAGCGGCACTTATAAGCGCCGTTAAAACAATTTGATGCGTTTTGATAAGCACTGCAAAAAATGCTGCTAAATTTTGCGACGTTTATGTCGAAAAACTCCGCTATAAAACATGACCTTTAGCGGCGCTTTCTTCACAAACGTCGCTAAAGAACATGACCTTTAGCGGCGCTTTTCCCAAAAATGCCGCTAAAGGTCATGAAAAAAAATTAAAATATTATAAAAACGCCACAAATCTATTCCCATCCCTTTACCTGCTTAAGCAAATCCTTTAGAAATGTTATTATCAGTACATACATCACTCCATTCTTTGGTTAGAGAATGCGGCAGAAGTGGGATTCCACCAGTTTAGAAATATATAATTTAATTTGAAGATGTATTAAAATGGAACTTCATGAAGAAGAAGATCAATGTTTTTCAATGTATCTCATGCAGCAAGTCAAATTGCCTTTGATTACATAAGATTCCTTTGAAATTTTTAAAAAAATAATTCAAACTAGTTCATATCAACTTGCTCAAGTTGTATGTATGAATTGCAAGATCAACACCTTATTTGAAGTTACAATTCTAGGAAAGCATAAAATGCAGTTCCATGAGCATGCATTTAAAGTAGCAGAAAAAATTTACTGATTACAGTGACAGTCTGAGCTCCAAATCTAGCTCTTGTGTGTCGCTTGATCCTGAATTCTGACTGCTCGATCCCAATGAGTTGCTACGATGTTTCTTGCTCCTTGAATCTGAATCCTATAAGAATGTAAGGAACTAAAACAAGTTAAATTTTAAAACACAATCATCACATGGCACAAAAACTAAAAAAAGGAAGGGACTTGTGTGTAGCAACCTCAACATGTAGATTTAGAAGTTGTCTGGTCATGTTTGGTTGTGCAAAATGTTGGGTGTCTAAGAAGCCACTCATTGGCTGGGAATCACCATATCTGATGTTTGCCCTTTGATCGTACTCTCAACCCCCATCTGTAATAATATGTAATTGTAGTACTTGATTTCATTAATATAGTTATTGATGCATAAAGAAATGGGGGAGGTGACAATGGGAAGTTGCAAATACTTAATATATCCAGGGTTAACTGAAAATTATCAAAAACTTCAACTTTTTTATTTTTGAATGAAAATTAAAAAAAAAAAAGGGAATTTGATGGTATACTGTATAGAGAGAAGAAAGAGGGTGAGGTGGTTCACTTACCATCATGTTGGGGTACTGGAAACAATAAGAAGGCGAGGATGTTGATGAATAAGAAAAAGATGATGAGCCCATAGATGAATAAGCTCTCATGTTATCTTCCTGCATGTACATCCATCATCGAATTCCACCCACTAACTCAAATATGATAAAACTTTAATTCATTCAATCACTGAAACCTGCATGCAAAAAGAAGAAAAAGGGAAAATACCTGGTTGAAATCAGCAAGGTAAGTTTCCAGCTTTCAAACTTAATAAATTTCAACATTTGAACATCATATATTTACCATTCAGACATCATAATTTACAGTATATAGCACTCCAAATTTCTATATTCCAAACATAACAAAGTTCAACATTTATTCAATAGCATATGCAAACTTTCCAGCATTCAAAATCATATATGGACAACATTAATATGACATTTTCAAGCACTTTAAAGACACATTTTCGAGCACCTTAATGAGCTGTTGATCAAGTTTGTCAAGCTAAATTCATTTATCCAAAAAAAAAAAAACAATATTTAGTTATCCAAATACTAGCTTGGGCATGATAATTTTGCGACATTTAAATGCCTAAAGTTTGTGATCGAGATAACATGGTTTACAACATATAACACTTTCCGACTTTCAAACTTAATAAATTTCAGCATTTGAACATCATCTATTTACCATTCAGACATCATAATTTACAGTATATAGCACTCCAAATTTCTAGATTCCAAACATAACAAATTTCAACATTTATTCAATAGCATATGCAAACTTTCCAGCATTCAAAATCATATATGGACAACATTAATATGACATTTTCGAGCACCTTAAAGACACATTTTCGAGCACCTTAACGAGCTGGTGATCAAGTCTGTCAAGCTAAATTCATTTACTCAAAAAAATAATATTTAGTTATCCAAATACCACTTCAGACATGATAATTTGCGGCATTTAAATGCCTAAAGTTTTGTGAATGATAACATGGTTTAGAACATATAACACTCTAAGTTTCCAGCTTTCAAACTTAATAAGAAGAAATGGTTGCCAAAGATGTAATATCAAATAAAATGAATATCTTTTATCAGATCCAATACAAATTGGTCATCACTCAGGTTTAAAAGAGAGTAAAAAAAACTTATCATTTCATCATCCAATTTTAAACATTTGAGAAAGGTATAGGTTTTCTATCTGGCCATGATTCTATTTTCTCAAAGTACATGACAGGTACCACCCTATCAAAACCATCAGTCAATATCAATTTGTTGTTTGACATAATAACACCCCTAAGTAGTTTGTCACGTATACAGAACTGGCATATTAAAAATAAAAAGTAAAATGAAGGAGTTCGTACGTCATACCATCCTTCTTTCAAACCCTCGAAAGAATTAAAAAAATCAAATAAATAAGGGGAAAAAAAGAGGATATGTACCAGTAACAAAAACAAAATAAGATCCAAGAAAGAGAGAAGCAAAGAAAATGCAAAGTAGACATAGGTGTAACACCCCTTACTCAGTTTCTATGCCAGAACCGAGCCCGAGGCGTTACCGAACTCGAACCACATGGTCGCTGCTTAGGCTTAACATAATTACTCTCTTAAATCACCTCTACAACCCCATTCTCGATTTACGAGACCTCACTCATACACACGAGGGCTCTCGAGACTAATCCGAAACTTTTGCGATTATTAAAATTTTTCTCTTTTATACAGGTCTTACACGCCCGTGCAAGATTAGACACGCCCGTGCATAGGTACACACGCCCATGTCCCCAGACCATGCCTAAAAACCCAGTATTCTGCCAATTTGCCCACGGCCAAGGCACGCCCGTGCTTCCCAACCGTGGTCGACACTGACTAAATCCACACGGCCTGGACACGCCCGTGTAACATGGCCGTGGGGAATTTATAATTTTATGAGTAAGGTGCAGACTTTACACGGCCAGTGCACACGCCCAAGTGCTAACCGTGTGTCACACACGGCCTAAACACACGGCCGTGTGATTAGCCCGTGGTCTAATCTGACTTGAACCACTAATGTGCAGGGAACACACGGCTTAGACACACGTCCGTGTGTCTGTCCGTGTGGGCATTTAGAGGCTATCTACCAAGCCATTGCCACCTTAGAGTGCACACATACATACCTTCATTCAAAAACAATACAACTCCTAACCCCTTTGCAAGTCTAAAAACTCATCCAACATACACAATATTGAAATGAACACAAATCATGAATTTCATCTTCATTAAACAAAAGAGTTTGCCAAGAACTTGTCTAACTCATAGGGCCATTTACAAAATGACTTACATAGCCAACACTTTAACTAACAATTAAAGCTTGACAAATACTTGAGTCCTATACATGCCATACTCAAAACAAGTCTAAAATTGTTATACCAAAGTGCTATCGATAGTGTGAATTTCTGAGCTCCTGCAGTCACGATCCTCGAGTTACCTTGGCAATACTACAAGGAAGAAGGGCAATGAAAAAGGGGTAAGCATAAAGCTTAGTAAGTTGCATGGAAATAAATAGCAATTCATAATACCCATAAAAATAATTCATTCACGGTATTATCTAAACATACTCAAACTCAAGGCCTCTTGCCATACTTACTTACAATTGCCCTTATTTGGCACATACCGTGCCACACATCGCTACCATTCTTCGTGACTCATTCACGAGTACCTGTATTCACTAATTCACATGACTTAAATATCATTTACTTCTCTACTTCTAAAATTTCATCTACTTATCCCACCACTCACAGGGGTTAGTCAGAGACATAAGTTTATAGCCATTACTATAAATATAAAGTCAATGCCACGTCCTCGAGGTGGTCTTACATGGAGTCTTCTCTAAGTACCAATGCCATGTCCCGGATGTGGTCTTATATGGGATTACTTCTAGGTGCCAATGCCATATCCCGGATATGGTCTTATTGGGATTACTCTTCATGTACGATGCCATATCCCATATATGGTCTTATATGATTTCCATGTTCATCACCGAAGCCATATCCCGGATATAGTCTTATACGGGATCTCAACTCAGTGCTGGGGCCATGTCCCGGACATGGTCTTATACGGGACCTTATTTGTTCCATATTTCAATGATAGCGTTTCTATAATCAACATGGCCCAATTAGGACTCCAACATCTCATTCACATTAACTACTCAATTTAGTAATGCATTATGCTTTAATATAATTTCCAAGCATTTCTCAACATACTAATATGAATATTGTTTAAGTCACATACAACTTACCTCGTTTTCAAAATGAGCTAGTTTCTTCGGTTCAGTCCAAGTCTTTATTCTTTCCTCGTTCGAGGCGGATTCTCGTCTCCTCTTGCTCTATAATAGCAAATTAGACCATTTTAATCACTACATTAATACAAGCATTTCAATAACCATGCTTAAGAAAAATTACCATTTTGCCCTTATACTTTGGCAAAATGACCATTTTACCACTAGGCTCGGAAATCAATTCTAATCAAATTTTTACCTTTAATGAGCCTAGGTGAATATTTATTTCTCTTATGGCTATCATCAAAACCCAATATTCCACATGTTTACTACAAATTTCACAACCTTTACAAAAAGGTTCATTTAGGTGTTTTCATGGCAACAACCTTCACAAAAGTTGTTCATCTAACAACTAATACTCATTTTCCTCCATAAAAGTGCAGTAAATAACTTAAAAGCTCTCATGGAAAAACTCTAAACTCTTCACCATTTAACAAAATAATCCCCTCTTTAGAAAGCTTAAGCTTTAGGGGTTCCAAAAGTACAATTTTTTATCAATGAATAATCACTAGAACACTTACTTGTAAGGAGAAGAGTGTGCTGAAATTTGGAGCATTCAAAACCCCTGTTTGGCTGCTAATTTTTGGGGGAAGATGAATAGAGAAAAAGATGATATCTTTTTTTCTCCTTATTTTATTAATATTGGTCAAATAAGTCACCAACTATCACCAACTTTGACCAACAATGTCCATCCTTGTCTCCCATATAGTCTATGGCCGACCAAGCACATATAGGGGGTCTAATTGCCCTTTAAATACCTCCAATTAACATTCTATGACTATTTGGCACCTTTATCTTATAGAATGGAACTTTCGCACTTTATGCGATTTAGTCCTTTTTCGTGATTAAACACAACATCGCTAAAATTAAAGCATCAAAATTTTCATGTACCTATGCTATCATGTTCTAACTCATAATATATCATGAAAATAAATTTCTCGAATTCTCGGATTAGTGATCCCGAGATCACTATTCTGACTAGCCCCTAAATCGGACTGTTACAATTCTCCCCTTAAGGATTTTCGTCCTCAAAAATCTTGCCGGTGAAAAGATTGGGGTATTGATTTCTCATCGATTCCTCAAACTCCCATGTAGCCTCTTCTATACCGTGCCTTTTCCATAAGACTTTTACTAGGGCTATACTTTTATTCCTTAACTGCTTGACTTCACGAGCCAAAATTCTAACTGGTTCTTCACCATATGTCAAATCCGGTTGTATCTCTACATCTGTTGGCTCTATAACATGTGAAGGGTCTGAACGGTATCGGCGTAACATAGACACATGAAAGATGTCGTGAATCTTTTCCAGCTCAGGTGGAAAGGCTAACCGATAAGCTACCGGTCCTATCCTTTCGGTAACTTCATAAGGCCCAATAAAGCGCAGACTTAACTTGCCCTTTCGGCCAAATCTAAGGACTTTCTTCCAAGGTGATACTTTCAAGAACACTTTATCTGTAACATCCCGGTTTAGGGCCTAGTCAGAATAGTGGTTTGAGACCACAAATCTGAGGGTCATGAATGAGTTTTTGAGGCTTATATTATGTATGCATACTAGTGTGAAAGTTTCATGAAGCAATTTTGTGAAATTATGGTTGAATTGTCCAAAAAGACTAAATTGCAAAAGTTGCAAAATGTGTGTTTCTAGAAGCTATATGTGTGAAATAGCTTTAGATTATTAATTAGAGGTCCTTAAATAGCAATTTATCCAAATTCTAATTTTTGGACAAAAATGGGCATGGATGAGTTAAAATTGAAAGTTTATCAAAAAGGGCATTTTGGTCATTTATCAATTAAGTGATTAAAATAGGTGAAAAGATGATAGAAATTCATTCATCTTCTTCCCATAGCTGCCGAAAATTTGAGAAGCCATTGTTAGGGTTCTTTCAGTTTTTCAAGCTTGCTATTAAGTGCTCCTAAGCCCGGTTTTTGATATTCTTCGTATTTTTGAAGTCCTAGTAGCATGAGTAAGCTATTTATAGCTATTTGGTGAGCTATTATGGATGTTCAAAAATGTACATATGTATGACATGCATGTATTTTGATGTTTTATGGAAGAATATGAAAGCTTGATGTAGTAGAAACATCTTTTGCTAAGTGATTTTCCATGAAAATGCATGTAGGGACTTAGTTGTGAAAATCTTAAGTTTGGTCATACATGGGTGATTTAGTGAGAATTGTTGAATACTTTAGTTGAGTAAATGGTTCGACTAAGCATGAAAGGCTAGATTGTTGAATAAAAATCACTTTACGAGCCTTTGGGACTAAAGTGTAAATATGAGAAAGTTTAGGGGCAAAATAGTAATTTTGCTAAAGTATGAGATGTGGGTCAATTTAGTCAATGTGTGTATTGAATAAGCTGATTTATTCATTATAGATCAAGAAAGACGAAGCCCGGATCGAAACCGAGGTAAAAGCAAGGTGGTGGACTAAATTCCACATTTCAATACTTTTGAGTATCGAGGTAAGTCTATACATAAACAATGCATTCATACTTAGAATTTGTAAATGCTAGCTAGGGTGTAGCATGAATGAGAATGATTGGGAACCTATGTGGTTCAAGTAGAATGAATGTAATATAGATGTGAATGGATGAATAATTGGGTAAATAGACTTGTGCATGTGTTGTGATAATGCTAGATGGTGGGCTAAGTGCGATACCATCCAAATGCATATTGACGATGAGCTGGCTATGTGCGATGCTATCGTTAGGTATATCATTTAGTGGCTATGTGCGAGATCACGATGATTACCTTTGTGGTAGGCTAAGTGCGATACCACCTTATAAATTTATTGTGGTGTGCTAAGTGCGAAACCACCGAGATATTGGCTGTATAGATTAATTGTGTATATTAGCTGTGTGTAATAGCTGTGTGGATAAGATATGTGGATTAGCTGTGTGGATTAGCTATGTGAGTTAGCTATGTGGATGTATTATTGAGCAATAATGACGTGTTGTATATTGTGTAAATGTGATATTGAATACAGGGGTGCATTTCAATAATTATGAGCATGTGACTCATGATGTGTTGGTAATATGGTAAGGGATAGAAATAGTAAGCATAGTTGTATATTATATGTTGGTATAATGCTAATTGTGGTTGGGCATATACTATGATGCTTAATTGTTTATGTGTAAACTTACTAAGCTCAAAGCTTACTCTCTTTCTTTTCCCTTGTCTTATAGATTAAAAGCGTTGAATCGAGATACGAGGATCATCAGAAGATATCTCACATATCAGTACACTTTGGTACATGAAACTTAATGTTTTGTATATGGCATGTATAGGGGCTAGATAAGTTAGTAAATTTTGTTGTAAATGGCTAAGATGTGTTGGCCTATAGATGGATAGCTTATTTTGTATAATGCCATGGTTGTTGGCTATTACATTATATGAAAGAAAGATGTAGTTTTCTATGTGAGAATGCACTTCAATTTGAGTTGATTATGATGGTGTTAGATGAGTATATGTTGTGTATGTTAGAAGGGTGAAAAGAACTTGACACTTAGTCTTGTTCTTGACCATGTGGAAGTAGACACACGGGCGTGTGTCTAGACCATGTGTGACACACGTCAGTCACCCACGGGCGTGTCTTTGTGGCCGTGCGCCCCCTGCATGTTAATATTTGAAAACGGAATAGACCACGAACTAGTCACACGGGTGTGTGCCTAGGGCGTGTGGGATTAATCAGTGTTGGCCACGGGCTAGCCACACGGGCGTGTGTCTAGACTCTAGGCCGTGCGAGGGAAGTCAGTGTTCACCACGGTTGGGGAGCACAGGCGTGCCATGGCCGTGGAGCATTTGGCAGAATGCTTGGGTTTTTAGGAACGGTCTAGGGACATGGGCGTGTGTGCTCATGCACGGGGCGTGTCTAATCTTGCACGGGCGTGTGAGACTGTATAAAAGAGAAAAAATTTAAGGATCGTAAAAGTTTCGGATTAGTCTCGAGAGCCCTCGTGTGTATGAGTGAGGCCTCGTAAGTCGAGAATGAGGTTATAGCGAGTAATGGCGTTGAGCCTAAGTGGCGATTAAGCAGTTTGAGTTGGTAACGCCTCGGGCCCAGTTCCCGATGTAGAACCCGGGTAATGGGTGTTACATTTAGTGGTATCAGAGCTATGGTTTAGTCGGTTCTAGGACTACCGTAGCGGGTGTAAGACTCTAGCTATACATGCCATAAGTGTACGATGATAGTGTGGTGGTTTCTGATGATTTTAAATCTTGTTTTATTTAGAATATGGATTCCGATCCATTGACTGCTAATGAAGTAGCTAGTAATGCACCGGCTCCTGCGCAAGGAACCGTGCCGGTGCAAAGTGGACCCAAGGCGAGGGGTCAAGGGGAAGAGGCACGAGAAGCCTTTCTCTATATGATGAGTAATTGGTACTCGGATTATGTCTGAGCGAACCCTAATGCTCAACCTCCTCCACCTCCTCCTATATCTCAGCCAAATCCTGTGGCTCCTCAAGGTATGGATGTAGTGAGGATATCGAAACCCCCGGTGGATAAGATTAGGAAACACGGGGCTGAGGAGTTTAGAGCTAAGGTAGATGACGACCCTGAAAGGGCGGAGTTCTAGTTGGAGAACTCGATGAGGGTGTTCGATGAGCTCTCATGTACACCTGAGGAAAGTTTGAAGTGTGCCGTATCTTTCTTTGAGAGACTCGGCATACCATTGGTGGAAGACGCCGACATTAGTGGTCTCGAGAGAGCGGGTAACGTGGGACTTCTTTTCGGAAGAGTTCGGAAGAAGTACATAAGCCGAGGTTTCTTGACCGAAAAAGGAAAGAATTCCTTGAGTGAAGCAAGGAAGGATGATGATGGTTGAATACGAGCGTGAGTTTGTTAGGCTTAGCAAATACGCTCAAGAATGTGTGTCGACAGAGAGACAATCTTGTGCAAGAGGTTCGAAGATGGGTGAATGAGGATATCAAACTCCTAGTTGGCATTTTGGAGTTGAAAGAATTCATGGTATTAGTTGAGAGGGCAAGTAAGGCCGAAGAGTTGAGTTTAGATAAGAGGAGGGTGTGTGAGTGAAGCCCGAGATGCGAGAAAGAGCGATGGGCAAGTCGTATCAAGCCCGGTCGAAAAGATCCAAGGAAGTGAATTCTCGGACGTCACCTCGGTGGGATATTCGCATCGAGACTTGGACAATACTCGTCGGGGTTCGAGAGTCCAAGCCCCTCGATGGAAAGTGTGGGCAATACAAAGAGTAAGGAGTGTCCAAGTTTTGGTAGGTATCACACAGGAGAGTGTTGGGGAAACATCGAGGAAATGTTACAAATGTGGTTCCCTTGACCACTTTATCCGTAACTGTCCCGAGAGGGATGATAAGGAAGAGAGGCAAGAAGTGAGACCTAGTGATGTGTCTACGAGGGGTAGACCACCAAGGAACCCAAGAGGTGGGGTTAGTGGTAGAGGTGCGTCCGGGGACTCTTTGTGAGACAGAGGGTCGGGCACTGCGAGGACGTACGCCATTCGCACTCGCGAAGAGGCATCCTCCCCTGATGTGATAACGGGTACTTTTTCTCTCTTTGACACCTCTATTATTGCTTTAATAGATCCAGGGTCTACTCACTCTTATATTTGCATGAGATTAGCATCTAGTTTGAGTATGACCGTTGAGTCTACGGACTTGTGATTAAGGTGTCAAACCCATTAGAAAAGCATGTGTTAGTGGACAAAGTGTGTAAGAATTGTCCTTTGTTGATTGAGAATCATTATTTTTCGGCAAACCCTATGTTGTTGCCGTTTGATGAGTTCGATTTAATCCTAGGCATGGATTGGTTGACTACCCATAGTGTCTTAGTGAACTGTGGTAGTAAGTTTATTGAACTGAAATGTGAGAGTGGAGATGTAGTTCGGGTTGAATCAGGTGGATCGGACAGTCTACCCGTGATGATTTCTTCCTTAGTGGCTGAGAAATGTTTAAGAAAAGGGTGTGAGTCCTATCTTGGGTTTGTGTTGAATACTCAAGAGGTTAGAGTAGGGTTTGAAACAGTGCCTGTGGTATGTGAGTACCCAGATGTGTTTCCGGAAGAGTTACCCGAATTACCTCCAGTGAGAGAGGTCGAGTTTGGAATTGAGTTGGTTCCGGGAATGGCACCTGTAGAGTTGAAAGAACTGAAGGTTCAGTTACAAGAGTTGACAGATAAGGGTTTTGCAAGACCGAGCTACTCGTCGTGGGGTGCTCCGGTATTGTTTGTGAAGAAGAAAGATGGGTCTATGAGGTTGTGTATAGACTATAGACAACTGAACAAGGTGACGGTTAAGAATAAGTGTCCTTTACCAAGGATTGATGATCTTTTCGATCAACTGAAGGGAGCTACAGTGTTTTCTAAGATAGACTTGAGGTCAGCGGTTATCATTTCGAGTGAAAAAGCAAGATGTGTTGAAAACTGCATTTCGGACAAGGTATGGCCATTATGAGTTTTTGGTTATGCCGTTTGGTTTGACGAATGCACCTGTGGTTTTTATGGATCTGATGAACTGTGTTTTTAGACTATATGTGGACAAGTTTGTGGTTGTCTTTATTGACGACATATTGATCTATTCTCGGGATGAGAACGATCATGAAGAGCACTTGAGAATTGTCTTGCAAACTTTGAGAGATAAGCAGTTGTATGCTAAGTTTAGCAAGAGTGAGTTTTGGCTCCGAGAGGTCGGATTCTTAGGACACATGGTGTCAGGTGATGGTGTCAGAGTTGACCGAGTAAGGTATCGCCTGTTATGGATTGGAAATCACCAAGGAATGTGTCAGAAATCAGAAGTTTCATGGGATTAGCGGGATATTACAGACGTTTCGTAAAGGGGTTCTCTGTGATTGCTACCCCTATGACGAAGCTATTGCATAAGGATGTCAAGTTTGAATGGACTGAGACATGTCAACAGAGCTTCGAGAGACTGAAAACAATGTTGACTGAGGCACCGGTTTTGGTTCAACCAGAATCGGGGAAGGAGTTCGTGGTTTATAGTGATGCGTCGTTTAATGGTCTCGATTGCATGTTGATGCAGGAGGGTAAGGTAATCGCTTACGCCTCGAGGCAGTTAAAACCGCAAGAGAAGAATTATCTGACTCACGATTTGGAGTTGGCTGCGATTGTGTTTTCGTTAAAGATTTGACGACATTATTTGTATGGCGAAAAGTTCCGAATCTTTACAGATCACAAGAGTTTAAAGTATTTGATGGATCAGAAGGATCTAAATCTGAGACAGAGACAGTGGCTTGAATTGTTGAAAGACTATGAGTTAGTCATTGATTACCACCCGAGAAAAGCGAATGTGGTTGCGGATGCCTTAAGTAGGAAATCCCTGTATGCTCTAAGAGTTATGAGAGCGAGTTTAGCATTGTCTAATGATGGTGCTATTTTGGCAGAGTTGAGAGCTAGGCCACTATTTGTTTAACAAATATGTGAGGCTCAGAGAAATGACAGCAGGATGCAAGCTAAGATAGCTAAGTGCGGATCAGAAAGTGATTCTAATTTTCGAGTGGATTTGAATTGTTGTCTGATGTATCGTGACAGAATTTGTGTTCTTAAAAATGAGGAGTTGATTCGAAAGGTTTTGTATGAGGCCCACAGTGGATGCTTGTCAGTACGTCCGGGCAGTACGATAATGTACAACAATTTGAGAAAGTTGTATTGGTGGCCGGGTATTAAAAGAGATATTTCAGAGTTTGTGACTAAGTGTCTGATTTGCCAACAAGTGAAAGCTGAGCTTCAAGTGCCTTCGGGATTGCTTCAGCCAGTGATGGTTCCCGAATGGAAATGGGATCGGGTTACCATGGATTTTGTAACGGGGTTGCCGATGAATCCGAGAAAGAGAGATGCTATGTGGGTTGTTGTGGATAGATTGTGAAGTCGACTCACTTTATTCGATGACGTGTTGATTATTCACTTTGGATAAGTAATTTGAGTTGTGCGTGGCGAGAGATAGTGAGATTGCATGGCGTACTGTGTCTATTATATCGGATAGAGATTCGAGGTTTACTTGAGATTTTGGAAGAAGTTGCAAGAGGCCATGGGTACGAGATTGAATTTCAGTACTGCGTTTCATCCGCAATCCGATGGTCAGTCCGAAAGAGTAATTCAAGTTCTTGAAGATATGCTTCGATGCTGTGTGTTAGAATTCGAAGGTAGTTGGGAGACATATCTACCTTTGTTCGAATTCGCCTATAACAATAGTTATCAGTCAAGTATACAGATGGCACCGTATGAGGCTTTGTATGGCCGTAAGTGTCAGAATCCTTTGTATTGGATCGAGCTTAGCGAGAAACGGATCCATGGGGTCGATCTAGTAAAAGAGACCGAAGAGAAAGTAAAAGTAATCCGTAATAGTCCGAAAAGTCGCTTCGGACCGAAGTAAGTCGTATCTGATTTGAAAAGAAAAGAAATTGAGTTTGAGGTAGGCAACAAAGCATTTTTGAAAGTATCGCCGTGGAAGAAGATAATGAGATTTGGACAAAAAGGGAAATTGAGTCCAAGGTTCATAGGGCCATATGAGATTACAGACAGAATTGGGCCTGTAGCTTACCGGTTGGCTTTGCCGGTAGAGTTAGAAAAGATTCATAACGTGTTTCATGTGTCGATGTTGCGACAGTATCGCTCTGATCCTTCACATGTGATTCCTTCAACGGAAATTGAGATAAGACCGGATATGTCTTATGAAGATGAGCCGATTAAGATCTTGGCTCGAGAAGTGAAACAGTTGAGAAAGAAGAGCATAGCACTAGTGAAAGTGTTATGGTAGAAACATGGTGTGGAAGAGGCTACGTGGGAAACGGAAGAAGCTATGAGAGAGCAACATCCAAATCTTTTTACTGGTAAGATTTTTGGGGACGAAAATCTCTAAAGGGGGAGAGTTGTAACATCCCGGTTTAGGGCCTAGTCAGAATAGTGGTTCGAGACCACAAATCCGAGGGTCATGAATGAGTTTTTGAGGCTTATATTATGTATGCATGCTAGTGTGAAAGTTTCATGAAGCAATTTTGTGAAATTGTGGTTGAATTGTCCAAAAGGACTAAATTGAAAAAGTTGCAAAATGTGTGTTTCTAGAAGCTATATGTGTGAAATAGCTTTAGATTATTAATTAGAGGTCCTTAAATAGCAATTTATCCAAATTCTAATTTTTGGACAAAATGGGCATGGATGAGTTAAAATTGAAAGTTTATCTAAAAGGGCATTTTGGTCATTTATCAATTAAATGATTAAAATAGGTGAAAAGATGATAGAAATTCATTCATCTTCTTCCCATAGCTGCCGAAAATTTGAGAAGCCATTGTTAGGGTTCTTTCAATTTTTCAAGCTTACTAGTAAGTGCTCCTAAGCCCGGTTTTTAATATTCTTCGTATTTTTGAAGTCCTAGTAGCATGAGTAAGCTATTTATAGCTATTTGGTGAGCTATTATGGATGTTCAAAAATGTACATATGTATGACATGCATGTATTTTGATGTTTTATGGAAGAATATGAAAGCTTGAAGTAGTAGAAACATCTTTTGCTAAGTGATTTTCCATGAAAATGCATGTAGGGACTTAGTTGTAAAAATCTTAAGTTTGGTCATACATGGGTGATTTAGTGAGAATTGTTGAATGCTTTAGTTGAGTAAGTGGTTCGACTAAGCATGAAAGGCTAGAAAGTTGAATAAAAATCACTTTACGAGCCTTTGGGACTAAAGTGTAAATATGAGAAAGTTTAGGGGCAAAATAGTAATTTTGTTAAAGTATGAGATGTGGGTCAATTTAGTCAATGTGTGTATTGAATAAGCTGATTTATTCATTATAGATCAAGAAAGATGAAGCCCAGATCGAAACCGAGGCAAAAGCAAGGTGGTGGACTAAATTGCATATTTCAATACTTTTGAGTATCGAGGTAAGTCTATGCATAAACAATGTATTCATACTTACAAATTGTTGATGATAGCTAGTGTGTAGCTTGTTCGAGATTGATTGAGAACCTATGTGGTCCAAGTAGAATGAATGTAGTAGAATTGTGGATGGATGTTTAATTGAGTAAGTAGACATGTGAATGTGTAGTGATAATGCTAGATGGTAGGCTAAGTGCGATACCATTCTAATGCATATTGACGATGAGCTGGCTATGTGCGATGCTATCGTGAGGTATATCGTTTAGTGGGCTAAGTGAGAAACCCCTATGATTACCTTTGTGGTAGGCTAAGTGCGATACTACCTTATTAATCGATTGTGGTGTGCTAAGTGCGAAACCACCGAGACATTAGCTGTGTAGGTTAACTGTGTGGATTATCTATGTAATTGCATCATTGAGTAAAATAGCTATGTGGATGTATAATTAAGTTAATTACCTGTGTGGATGAATTATTGAGAAATAATAATGTGTTGTATATTGTGTAAATGCGACATTGAATGCAGGGGTGCATTTCGATGGATATGAGTATGTGACTCATGATGTGTTGGAAATGTGGTAAGGGATAGAAAGAGTAAGCATAGTTGTGAATTACTTGTTTCTCTTTCTTTTCCCTTGTCTTATAGATTAAAAGCATCGAATCGAGATACGATGATCATCAGAAGACAGCCCACATATCAGCACACTTTGGTACATGAAACTTAATGTTTTGTATATGGCATGTATAGGAGCTAGGCAAATTAGTGGATTTTGTTGTAAATGGCTAAGATGTGTTGGCCTTTAGATGGATAGCTTATTTTGTATACTGCCATGGTTGTTGGCTATTACATTATATGAAAGAAAGATGTAGTTTTCTATGTGAGAATGCACTTCAATTTGAGTTGATTATGATGGTGTTAGATGAGTATATGTTGTGTATGCTAGAGGGGTGAAAATTGCTTGGCACATAGTTTTGTTCTTGTCCATGTGGATAGACACACGGGTGTGTGTCTAGGCCATGTGTGACACACGGTCAGTCGACCACGGGCGCGCGCTGGCCGTCGGCCCTCGCATGTTAGTATTATAAATCGAGAATAGACCACGGAGTAGCTGCACGGGTGTGTGTCTAGGGCGTGTGGGATTATCCAGTGTTGGCCACGGGCTAGCCACACGGGCGTGTGTCTAGACTCTAGGCCGTGTTAAAGTAGTCAGTGTGCACCACGGGTGGTAAGCACGGGCACTGTGCCTTGGCCGTGAGGCATTGGCGAGAATCTTTGGGTTTTTAGGCACGATGCGGGGACATGGGCGTGTATGTGTATGCAGGCGTGTCTAATCTTGCGGGCGTGTGAAACTCAGTATAAAGAGAATTTTTAAGATTGAAAAAGTTAGGTTTAGTCTCGAGAGCCCTCGTGTGTATGAGTGAGGCCTCGTAAGTCGAGAATGAGGTTGTTGAGTGACTTCGAGAGAGTAGTTACGACGAGCCTAAGTGGCGATCAAGTGGTTTGAGTTGAGTGTAACGCCTCGGGCCCGATTCCGACGTAGAACCGGGTAAAGGGTGTTACATTTAGTGGTATCGAGTTATGGTTTAGCCGTTTCTATGACTACCGTAGCGGGTGTAAGAGTCTAGCTATACATGCCATAAGTGTACAATGATAGTGTGGTGGTTTCTGATGATTTAAATCTTATTTTATATAGTATATGGATTCCGATCCATTGACTGCTAATGAAGCAACTAGTAATGCGCCGGCTCCTGCGCAAGGAACCGCACCCGTTGAGAGTGGACTCGAGGTTAGGGGTCAAGGGGAAGAGGCACGGGAAGCCTTTCTCCAGATGATGAGTAATTGGTACTCGAACTATGTTCGAGCGAACCCTAATGCTTAACCTCCTCCACCTCCTCCTCCTATACCTCAGCCAAATCCAGTGGCTCCTCAAGGTATGGATGTAGTGAGGATATCGAAGCCCCCGGTGGATAAGGTTAGGAAGCACGGGGCTGAGGAGTTTAGAGCTAAGGTAGATGATGTCCCTGAGAGGGCGGAGTTCTGGTTGGAGAACTCAATGAGGGTGTTCGATGAACTCTCATATACACCTGAAGGGAGTTTGAAGTGTGCCGTATCCTTGCTGAGATATTCGGCATACCATTGGTGGAAAACGTTGATGCTAGTGGTCCCGAGAGAGCGGGTGGACGTGGGACTTCTTTACGGAAGAGTTTGGAAGAAGTATATAAGCGAGAGGTTTCTTCGATAGAAAAGGAAGGAATTCCTTGAGTTGAAACGAGGAAGAATAGCGGTGGTGGAATATGAGCGTGAGTTTGTTAGGCTTAGCAAACACGCTCAAGAATGTGTATCGTGAGACCATCTTGTGTAAGAGGTTCCAAGATGGGCTGAATGAGGACATCAAACTCCTAGTGGGCATTTTGGAGTTGAAAGAATTTGTGGTATTAGTTGAGAGGGCAAGTAAGGCCGAAGAGCCGAGTTCAGAAAAGAGGAGGGCTGTGAGTGAAGCCCGAGATGCTAAAAAAGAGGCCGATGGGCAAGTCATATCAAGCCCAATCGAAAAGATCCAAGGAAGTGAATCCTCGGATGAGCAAATTTGATGGGTTATTCGCATCGAGACTTGGGCAATACTCGCTCGGGTTCGAGAGTCCAAGCTCCCTCGATGGAATGTGTGGGCAATACAAAGAGTAAACCGGAGTGTCCAAGTTGTGGTAGGTATCACACCGGAGAGTGTTGGGAAAATATTCAAAATGTTATAAGTGTGGTTCCCCGACCACTTTATCCATGAATTGTCTGAGAGGGATGAAAAGGAAGAGAGGCAAGAGTGAGACCTAGTGATGTGTCTACGAGGGTAGACCACCAAGGAAACTGAGAGGCGGGAATAGTGGTCGAGATGCGCCGAGAGATTCTCTTTGTGAGACCAGAGGGTCGGGCACTGTGAGGACGTATGCTATTCACGCTCGCAAAGAAGCATCCTCCCCTGATGAGATAACGGGTACCTTTTCTCTCTATGACACCTTCGTTATTGCTTTAATAGATCCAGGGTCTAGTCATTCTTATATTTGCATGAGATTAGCATTTAGTTTGAGTATGACCGTTGAGTCTATGGACATAATGGTTAAGGTGTCAAACCCGTTAGGAAAGCATTTGTTAGTGGACAGAGTGTGTAAGAATTGTCCTTTATTGATTGAGAATCATTGTTTTCTGGAAAACCTTATGTTTTTTCCGTTTGATGAGTTTGATTTGATCCTAGGCATGGATTGGTTGACTACCCATAGTGTCTTAGTGAACTGTGGTAGTAAGTTTATTGAATTGAAATGTGAGAGTGGAGATGTGGTTCGGGTTGAATCAGGTGGATCGGATAGTCTACCAGTGATGATTTCTTCCCTAGTGGCTGAAAAATGTTTGAGAAAAGGATGTGAGTCCTATCTTGCTTTTGTGTTGAATACTCGAGAGGTTGGAGTAGAGTTTGAAACAGTGCCAGTGGTATGTGAGTATCCAGATGTATTTCCGGAAGAGTTACCCGGATTACCTCCAGTGAGAGCGGTTGAATTTGGAATTGAGTTGGTTCCGGGAACGGCACCTATTTCGATTACTCCATACAAAATGACACCAGTAGAGTTGAAAGAACTAAAGGTTCAGTTGCAAGAGTTGACAGATAAGGGTTTTGCAAGACCGAGCTACTCACCGTGAGGTGCTCCGGTATTATTCGTGAAGAAGAAAGATGGGTCTATGAGGTTGTGTATAGACTATAGACAACTGAACAAGGTGACGGTGAAGAATAAGTATCATTTACCAAGGATTGATGATCTTTTTGATCAACTAAAGGGAGCTACAGTGTTCTCCAAGATAGACTTGAGGTCTGGTTATTATCAGCTCAGAGTGAAAGAGCAGGATGTGTTGAAAACTGCATTTCGGACAAGGTATGGCCATTATGAGTTTTTGGTTATGTCGTTTGGTTTGATGAATGCACCTGCGATTTTTATGGATCTGATGAACCGTGTTTTCAGACAGTATGTGGACAAGTTTGTAGTTGTCTTCATTGAAGACATATTGATCTATTCTCGGGATGAGAATGATCACGAAAAGCATTTGAAAATTGTCTTGCAAACTTTAAGAGATAAGCAGTTGTATGCTAAATTTAGCAAGAGTGAGTTTTGGCTCCGAGAGGTCGGATTCCTAGGACACATGGTGTCAGGTGATGGTGTCAGAGTTGACCCGAGTAAGATATCGGCTGTTGTGGATTAGAAACCGCCGAGGAATGTGTCAGAAATCAGAAGTTTCTTGGGATTAGCGGGATATTACAGACGTTTCGTAAAGGGTTTCTCTGTGATTGCCACCCCGATAATGAAACTATTGCATAAAGATGTCAAGTTTGAATGGACTGAGACATGTCAACAGAGCTTCGAGAGACTGAAGACAATGTTGATTGAGGCACCGATTTTGGTTCAACCAGAATCGGGGAAAGAGTTCGTGGTTTACAGTGATGCATTGTTTAATGGTCTCGGTTGCGTGTTAATGTAAGAGGATAAGGTAGTCGCTTACGCCTCGCGGCAGCTAAAACCGCATGAGAAGAATTATCCGACTCATGATTTAGAGTTGGCTGCGATTGTTTTTGCGTTAAAGATTTGGCGACATTATTTGTATGGTGAGAAGTGTCGAATCTTTACGGATCACAAGAGTTTAAAGTATTTGATGGATCTGAATCTGAGACAGGGACGGTGGCTTTAGTTGTTGAAAGACTATGAGTTAGTCAATGATTACCACCTGGGAAAAGCGAATGTGGTTGCGGATGCCCTGAGTAGGAAATCCTTGTATGCTCTAAGAGTTATGAGCACGAGTTTAGAATTGTCTGACGATGGTGCTATTTTGGTAGAGTTGAGAGCTAAGCCGCTATTTGTTCAACAAATATGTGAGGCTCAGAAAAATGTGATGAGATACAAGCAAAGATAGCTAAGTGCGGATCGAAAGTGATTCTAATTTTCGAGTGGATTTGAATGGTTGTCGATGTTTCGTGGAGTAATTTGTGTTCCTAAAGATGAGGAGTTGATTCGAAAGGTTTTGCATGAGGCCCACAAGTGGATGTTTGTCAAGACATCCAGGCGATCGAAAATGTACAACGATTTGAGGAAGTTTTATTGGTGGCAGGAATGAAAAGAGATATTTTAGAGTTTGTGGCAAAGTGTCTAATTTGTCAACAAGTGAAAGCCGAGCATCAAGTGCCTTCGGATCGCTTCACCGATGATGGTTCCCGAATGGAAATGGGATCGGGTTACCATGGATTTGTTGTGGGGTTACCGATGACTCAGAGAAAGAGAGATCTTTGTGTGGGTTGTTGTGGATAGATTGACAAAGTCGGCTCACTTTATTCCGAAGACGTGTTGATTATTCTTTGGATAAGTTATTTGAGTTGTATGTGGCGAGAGATAGTGAGATTGCATGGTGTACTGTGTCTATTATATCGGATAGAGATCCGAGGTTTACTTTGAGATTTTGGAAGAAGTTGCAAGAAGCCATGGGTACAAGATTGAATTTCAAAGATCTTTGCGTTCCATCCGCAAACCGATGGTCGATCCGAAAGAGTGATTCAAGTTCTTGAAGATATGCTTCGATGTTGTGTGCTAGAATTCGAAGGTAGTTGGGAGGGATATCTACCTTTGGTCGGTCGCCTATAACAACGATTATCGATGAGAGTATCTGAGATGGCACCGTATGAGGCTTTTTATATGGTCGTAAGTGTCGGACTCCTTTGTATTGGACCGAGCTTAGTGGGAAGCGGATCCATGGGGTCGATTTAGTGAAAGAAACCGAAGAGAAGGTGAAAGTAATCTGTAATAGTTCGAGAGTCGCTTGGACCGGTAAGAAGTGACGCGAATTTGAAAAGAAAAGAAATTGAGTTTGAAGTGGGCGACAAAGTGTTTTTGAAAGTGTCCCCGTGGAAAAAGATTATGAGATTTGAACAAAAAGGGAAATTGAGTCCAAGGTTCATAGGGCCGTATGAGATTACAGATAGAGTTGGGCCTGTAGCATACCGGTTGGCTTTACCGGTAGAGTTGGAAAAGATTCATAACGTGTTCCATGTGTCGATGTTGCGACGGTATCGCTCCGATCCTTCACATGTGATTCCTTCGATGGAAATTGAGATAAGACCGGATATGTCTTATGAAGAGGAGTCGATTAAGATCTTGGCTCGAGAAGTGAAACAGTTTGAGAAATAAGAGCATAACACTAGTGAAAGTGTTATGGCGAAACATGGTGTGGAAGAGGCTACGTGGGAAACGGAAGAAGCTATGAGAGAGCAACATCCAAACCTCTTTACTGGTAAGATTTTTGGGGACAAAAATCTCTAAAGGGGGAAGAGTTGTAACATCCCGGTTTAGGGCCTAGTCGGAATAGTGGTATGAGACCACAAATCCGAGGGTTATGAATGTGTTTTTGAGGTTTATATTATGTATGCATGCTAGTGTGAAAGTTTCATGAAGCAATTTTGTGAAATTGTGGTTGAATTGTCCAAAAGGACTAAATTGCAAAAGTTGCAAAATGTGTGTTTCTAGAAGCTATATGTGTGAAATAACTTTAGATTATTAATTAGAGGTCCCTAAATAGTAATTTATCCAAATTCTAATTTTTGGAAAAAAAATGGGCATGGATGAGTTAAAATTTGAAGTTTATCAAAAAGGGCATTTTGGTCATTTAGTTATTAAGTGATTAAATAGGTGAAAAGATGACAAAAATTCACTCATCTTCTCCCCCAAGCTGCCAAAAATTTCAATAGCCATTGTTAGGGCTCTTTCAATTTTTCAAGCTTGCTAGTAAGTGCTCCTAAGCCCGGTTTTTGATATTCTTCGTATTTTTGAAGTCCTAGTAGCATGAGTAAGCTATTTTTAGCTTTTTGGTGAGCTATTATGGATGTTCAAAAATATACATATGTATGACATGCATGTATTTTGTTGTTTTATGGAAGAATATTAAAGCTTGATGTAGTAGAAACATCTTTTGCTAAGTGATTTTCCATGAAAATGCATGTAGGGACTAGTTTGTGAAAAACTTTAGTTTGGTCATAAATATGTGGTTTAGTGAGAATTGATGATAGCTTTAGTTGAATAAGTGGTTCGGCTAAGCATGAAAGACTAGAAAGTTAAATAAAAATCACTTTACGAGCCTTTGGGACTAAAGAGTAAATATGAGAAAGTTTAGGGGCAAAATAGTAATTTTGCTAAAGTATGAGATGTGGGTCAATTTAGTCATGTATGTATTGAATAAGCTGATTTATTCATTATAGATCAAGAAAGATGAAGCCCGGATCGATACTGAGGCAAAAGTAATGTGGTGGACTAATTGCATATTTCTATACTTTTGAGTATCGAGGTAAGTCTATGCATAAACAATGCATTCATACTTACAAATAGTTGATGATAGCTAGTGTGTAGCTTGTTCGAGATTGATTGAGAACCTATGTGGTCCAAGTAGAATGAATGTAGTAGAATTGTGAATGGCTGTTTAATTGAGTAAGTAGACATGTGAATGTGTAGTGATAATGCTAGATGGTAGGCTAAGTGTGATACCATTCTAATGCATATTGACGATGAGCTGGCTATGTGCGATGCTATCGTGAGGTATATCATTTAGTGGGCTAAGTGAGAAACCCCTATGATTACCTTTGTGGTAGGCTAAGTGCGATACTACCTTATTAATCGATTGTGGTGTGCTAAGTGCGAAACCACCGAGACATTAGCTGTGTGGGTTAACTGTGTGGATTAGCCATGTAATTGCATCATTGGGTAAAATAGCTGCGTGGATGTATAATTAAGTTAATTAGCTGTGTGGATGAATTATTGAGAAATAATGATGTGTTGTATATTGTGTAAATGCGACATTGAATGCAGGGGTGCATTTCGATGGATATGAGTATGTGACTCATGATGTGTTGGAAATGTGGTAAGGGATAGAAAGAGTAAGCATAGTTGTGAATTACTTGTTGGTATAATGCTAATGGTTACTTAGCTTATACTATGTTGCTTAATTGTTTATGTGTAAACTTACTAAGCTCAAAGCTTACTCTCTTTCTTTTCCCTTGTCTTATAGATTAAAAGCGTTGAATCGAGATACGAGGATCATCAAAAGACAGCCCACATATCAGCACACTTTGGTACATGAAACTTAATGTTTTGTATATGGCATGTATAGGGGCTAGACAAGTTAGTGGATTTTGTTGTAAATGGCTAAGATCTGTTGGCCTTTAGATGGATAGCTTATTTTGTATAATGCCATGGTTGTTGGCTATTACATTATATGAAAGAAAGATGTAGTTTTCTATGTGAGAATGCACTTCAATTTGAGTTGATTATGATGGTGTTAGATGAGTATATGTTGTGTATGCTAGAGGGGTGAAAAGAGCTTGGCACATAGCTTTGTTCTTGTCCATGTGGATAGACACACGGGCGTGTGTCTAGGCCATGTGTGACACACGGTCAACCCACGGGCGTGCGCTTTGGCCGTGCGTCCCCTGCATGTTAGTATTATAAATCAGAATAGACCACGGAGTAGCTGCACGGGCGTGTGTCTAGGGCGTGTGGGATTATCCAGTGTTGGCCACGGGCTAGCCACACGGGCGTGTGTCTAGACTCTAGGCCGTGTTAAAGTAGTTAGTGTGCACCACGGGTGGTAAGCACGGGCGTGTGCCTTGGCCGTGGGGCATTGGCAGAATGATGGGTTTTTAGGCATGGTCTGGGGACATGGGCGTGTATGTCTATGCACGGGCGTGTCTAATCTTGCACGGGCGTGTGAGACCTGTATAAAGAGAAAATTTTTAAGATTGGAAAAAGTTCCGGTTTAGTCTCGAGAGCCCTCGTGTGTATGAGTGAGGCCTCGTAAGTCGAGAATGAGGTTGTTGAGATGACTTCAGAGAGTAGTTACGACGAGCCTAAGTGGCGATCAAGTGGTTTGAGTTCGATAACACCTCGGGCCCGGTTCCGGCGTAGAACCCGGGTAAGGGGTGTTACATATGATGTTGGACATAAAGCCTTGTGATATAATTTGTTTGGTTATTTAAGTGCATGAATACTTTTAAAAGATAAAATGTTAAATATTTATTAAGTATTCGAATGCCATTATAATGGTAAGCTCATGATTCGTGCATTCTTTTTGAAGCATATTGTGTATGACTTTGAGGCATGTGTATTAAGGTGTAAATATTAATATATATGTATGAGAATTGTATTTGTTTTACGATTAATAATATATGTTAATTTTTAAATTGGCCTTATGCTATATTTATGTGTATATAATTTGTGTGAATGTGTGTATGTTTGGAAGCTATATTTTGGTTTGGTAATGCCTCGTAACCCTAATCCAACGATGGATACGGGTTAGGGGTGTTACATTTGATTTGTATTAGAGCTACGGTTTTGTCGATTCTAGGACTAACGTAGAGCGTGTGAGTCTAGCTATACATGCCATATTTTATACTGCGATAGTGTGATGACTTCTGACATCTGAAAATGTGTTTTCGTATAGTAATGGATCCCGATCGAGCCGTAGCTGATGATGTCGAGAGAGTATAGCGCCGCTCCGCGCAAAGGGCGATCTTGGGTTGAATCTCGACTGACTTCGAGTAACCAGGAGGGAGAGGTTAGACAAGCCTTTTACCAAATGATGAACGACTGTTTACTCAATATATTCAAACTAATCCGACTGCACAACAACCTCCACCCCCGACTAATCCATCTTCGATACCCGTTATGCCTCAAGTGAGTGATCCGTTGAGATTGCCTAAGCCTCCTGTTGATAAAATCAAAAAACACGGAGCCGAAGAGTTTAGAGCCACTGATGATGATGATGCTGAGCGAGTTGAATTCTGGCTCGATAATACTATACGAGTGTTTGATGAGTTATCTTGCACCCCTGATGAGTGCTTAAAATGTGTCATATCTTTGCTATGAGACACTGCATATCACTGGTGGAATACACTAGTATCGGTGGTTCCGAGAGAAGAGTGACTTGGGAATTCTTTCAGACTGAGTTCCGTAAGAAATACATCAGTCAGAGATTTATCGACCAGAAACGCAAAGAATTTCTTGAATTGAAACAGGGTCAGATGACAGTGACAGAGTATGAGCGAAAATTTGTGAGACTCAGTCGGTATGCCCGAGAATGTGTTTTAACCGAGGCTATTACGTGTAAAAGATTTGAAGATGGGCTGAACGAAGACATTAAACTGTTAGTCGGCATACTTGAGATAAAAGAGTTCGTGTTACTTGTTGAGCGAGCTTGCAAAGCTGAAGAACTCGGGAAAGAGAAAAGAAAAGCTGACTCTGAAGCTAGAGATTCACGTAAGAGGCCATTCAGTAAGTCATTCCAGTCAACATCGAAGAAGTTCCGAGATGATGCTAACCGTTCAAAGACTACTGCGGGTTATTCTAGACGTGATCGGGATAGATCACATGTGAGCTCAAGAGCTACCTCAGTAGCTAGTGTGGGTAATGTCAGATCAAATCAACCCGAGTGTGAACATTGTGGTAAACGACATCCCGATAGTTGCAGATTGTATGATCTAGCCTGTTTCAAATATGGATCTAGGGATCATTTCATCCGTGAGTGCCCAGAGTTAGTGGATCAAAATTCGGTACAGAATACGAGATCGGGTAACACTGCAGCTCGAGGTAGACCACACAGAAATACAAGTAATGTGAGTGGCAGTTAGAGAGGGACCAAAGATACAGCTGTTAGATCCAAGGCTCGCGCACCTGCCAGAGCCTATGCTATTCGCGCACGTGAGGAGGCCTCATCCCCGGATGTTATTACTGGTATTTTCACTCTTTATGATACTAGTGTTGTTGCACTGATTGATCCTGGCTCGACTCATTCTTATGTGTGTGAGACTTTAGTATCCAGTAAGACTTTGCCTGTAGAGTCTACTGAGTTTGTGATTAAAGTATCCAACCCCTTAGGCCAGTGTGTTTTGGTTGATAAAGTGTGCAAGAATCGTCCGTTGATGATTCGAGATTCATGTTTTCCGGCTGATTTGATGTTGGTTCCATTCGACGAGTTTGATATAATTCTGGGTATGGATTGGTTAACTCTGCATGATGCTATTGTGAACTGTAAAAGAAATACTATTAATTTACGGTGCCAGAATGATGAGATTATTCGAATTGAATCTAATGATCCGAATGGTTTACCGGCAGTGATATCTTCAATGTTAGCTCAGAAATACGTGAGAAAGGGTTGTGAAGCTTACTTTGCTTATGTGCTCGACTCTAAAGTGACCGAAAAGAAGATTGAATCAGTACCTGTTGTGTGTGAGTATCCAGATGTGTTTCCTAAAGAGTTATCGGGTTTGCCACCTATTTGAGAAGTTGAATTTGGTATTGAATTAGTGCCGGGGATGACTCTGATTTTGATAGCTCTGTACAGAATGGCACCTACGGAATTAAAAGAATTGAAAGCTCAGTTGCAAGAGTTGACAGATAGAGGTTTTGCGCGACCAAGTTTCTCTCCCTAGGGCGCACCAGTTTTATTTGTGAAAAAGAAAGACGGAACTATGAGAATGTGTATCGACTACTGCATGACTCAATAAAGTGACTATAAATAATAAGTATCCGTTGCCACGGATTGACGACCTGTTCGATCAGTTGAAAGGGGCTACAGTGTTTTCAAAAATAGATTTGAGATCAGGCTACTATCAGTTGCAAGTTAAAGACTCTGATGTGCCAAAGACAGCTTTCCGAACTAGATACGGACACTATGAGTTTCTGGTTATGCCTTTTGGACTTACTAATGCACTTGCTATTTTCATGGATTTGATGAATCGAATCTTCAGACAGTATTTGGATCGGTTTGTGGTAGTATTCATAGATGACATTTTGATCTACTCCCGTGATGAAACCGAGCATGCCGAACATCTGAGACTTGTGTTACAGACTTTGCGAGATAAACAGTTGTATGCAAAGTTTAGTAAATGTGAGTTCTGGTTACGCGAAGTCAGTTTTTTGGGCCATGTTGTATCAGCATCGGGTATTCGGGTTGATCCGAGTAAAATTTCAGCTATACTTGATTGGAAACCTCCGAGAAATGTTTCTAAAGTTCGGAGTTTTCTGGGACTTGCTGGTTACTATAGACGGTTCGTGAAAGGTTTCTCTATGATCGCAACACCGATGACGAAGTTATTACAGAAAGATGTTAAGTTTGAGTGGTCGAAAAGTGCGAGTAAAAGTTTTGATCGGTTGAAAGCTCTTTTGACCGAAGCTCCAGTGTTAGTTCAGTCAGAATCGGGTAAAGAATTTGTCATTTATAGTGATGCATCTTTGAGTGGTCTGGGTTGTGTTTTGATGCAAGAAGGCAAAGTCATAGCTTATAGCTCGAGACAGTTAAAGCCGCACGAAAAGAACTATCCAACACACGATTTAGAATTGGCAGCTATTGTGTTTGCATTGAAGATATGGCGTCACTATCTGTTCGGTGAAAAATGTCATGTTTATTCTGATCATAAAAGCCTGAAGTATTTGATGACCCAGAAAGATCTGAATTTGAGACAACGTCGATGGTTAGAGTTGTTAAAAGACTACGAGCTTGTGATTGACTATCATCCGGGAAAAGCTAATGTTGTTGCTGATGCTTTAAGTCGAAAATCATTATTTGCTTTGCATGCAATGAATGCGCATATGGTTATATCTGATGATGTTTTGATAATAGCTTAATTAAAAGCAAGACTGTTATTTGTTCAACAAATTTGTGATGCTCAGAAAGTTGATAATGATTTGTTAGCAAAGCGAGCTCAATGTGAATCAAATGTTGAATCCGAGTTTCAAGTTGATACAAATGATTGTTTGAGGTTCAAAAACTGAATATGTGTTCCGAGAAATTCAGAGTTGATTCAGATGATTTTGAACGAAGCTCATAACAGTCGGTTATCTGTTCACCCGGGTAGTACGAAAATGTATAATGATCTGAAAAGCTTTATTGGTGGCCTGGTATGAAACGAGACATATCTGACTTTATTTCAAAATGTTTAGTCTGTCAACAAGTAAAAGTCGAGCATCAGGTACCTTCTGGGTTACTTCAACCGATTATGATACCCGAGTGGAAGTGGGACAGAGTCACGATGGATTTTGTATCTTGTTTACCGTTGACACCAAGCAAGAAAGATGCAATCTGGGTTATTGTGGATAGATTAACTAAATCGGCTCACTTTATTCCGGTTCGTACAGATTATTCGCTTGATAAGCTGGCTGAATTATATGTTTCTCAGATTGTGAGATTGCATGGAGTGCATATTTCTATTGTTTGGATAGAGATCCAAGTTCACATCGCGGTTTTGGAAGAAAGCGCGTAAGATGCTTTAGGTACGAAACTACACTTAGCCTGACTTTTCATCCGCAAACGGATGGTGGGTCGAACGAATCATTCAGATACTTGAGGATATGTTGAGATGTTGCATTCTCGAGTTCGAAGGTACGTGGGAACGATACTTACCTTTGATTGAACTTGCTTATAATAATAGCTTTCAATCTAGTATCAAAATGACACCTTACAAGGCTTTGTACGGTCGTAAATGTCGTACACCATTGTATTGGACTGAGCTCAGTGAAAATAAGATACACGGGGTCGATTTGATCAAAGAGACTGAACAGAAAGTGAAAGTGATTCGCGATAGTCCAAAAGCGACATCGGATCGTCGAATTGTGATGCAGACTTAAAAAGAAAAGATATGGAGTTTCAGATTGGAGATAAAGTCTTTTTGAAGGTATCACCGTGGAAGAAAATGCTCAGATTCGGTCGTAAAGGAAAATTGAGTCCGAGATTTATTGGACCGTATGAAATTATGGAACGTATCGGGCTGGTTGCTTATAGACTGCTGTTGCCACCTGAGTTAGAAAAGATTCACAATGTATTCCATGTTTCGATGCTCCGTAGATACCGATCCGATCCTTCACATGTGATTAGTCCGACAGAGGTTGAGATTAAGTCCGATATGACATATGAAGAAGAACCGATTCGTATTCTGGCTCGTGAGATTAAAGAATTGCGAAATAAGAAAATTCCGTTAGTTAAGGTACTGTGGCATAAGCACGGAGTTGAGGAAGCAACTTGGGAGTCAGAGGATACAATGAAAGAGCGTTATCAAAACCTATTCACCGGTAAGATTTTCGGGGACGAAAATCCCTAAGGGGGGAGAGTTGTAACAGCCCGATTTTGACCCTAATTGGAATAGTGGTTTCGGGACCACAAATTCGAGTCCGAAAAATATTTTTTAAAATTATTTTCAGTGTTTATTATGTGTGAATTTGCTTGTGTTAAAGTTTCGTGTTTTAATTTCATTGTTTGAGTGTCCGATTAAATAAAAGGGCTTAACGCGTAAAATGAAAATTTGATGGTTAGTTGTGAAAGTGCCTAATTGTTGTTGTCTTTTTAATATGGAGGATTTATGTTGCAATTAGCCCATTTTATAAAGTAGTGGACGGCATTATGTTAAATTATATAGTATATTATATTGATTATAATGGTTAAATAATTTATAATATATTATAATTATAAGGTTATTATAATAAAACAAAAACATTAAAGAAAGCCATTATCATCTTTTATTTGCTTATGACTGAATAGAGAAAAGAAAAAGAAAATAGAAAAGCTTTGAGCATTTCGGCACCTATCTAGCTTGATTAAGGTATGTTTCGGTTTCGGATTTTGATAATTTTTATATTTTTGAGATCGTTGCTATGAAATGTACAAAACCCATGCTTCAATTTTTGATTTTGATGAATATTTTGAGTTAAGCCATTGATGAATTCATGTGATTTTTGTTGTTAGATGATAGAATATGGAAGATATGTTTTGAATTAACATGTTTTGTCTTTGGATTTTTGATAATTTTGAGTAATTTAGACTAAATTGTGAAAATAAATTTTTTAGGGACTAAAATGTGAAATAAATGAAATATATGGACTTGTTTGGAGCTTTTGAATATTCGGCCCTAGCATGATATATGAAAATTTTGTGTATTTTGTGTTTTAAGCAATAGGGACTAAATTGCAAAAAGTGTGAAATGTCAGGGGCAAAATGGTAATTTGCCCATTTATGTGTTTTTGGATTAAATTGAATGAATGTGTGATTAAATTAGTTAAATTTGAATTTATTTAGATCAAGAACGAAAGAAAACGGAATTAGAT
Organism: Gossypium sturtianum; assembly: GCA_025698515.1. Classification (NCBI taxonomy): domain Eukaryota; kingdom Viridiplantae; phylum Streptophyta; class Magnoliopsida; order Malvales; family Malvaceae; genus Gossypium; species Gossypium sturtianum. The sequence goes on along the minus strand of CM046943.1, from coordinate 36,597,980 downwards.
CGGGGGAAGTCAAAAGTAGTCGAGTAGTTGATTTCGTCCGTCGATATCCGAGGTAAGTCAATAAGCATATAAATGTCGTTAAATTTGATAATATATATATGTTACATGATGAATGGAATTATTTTGAATATATTTGTGTTTGGCCGAAAGTGTATTGAGCAAGGGAGCTATATTTCGAGTTCGATCCGATCGAGATTTAACGTCCGAAAGTCCCGTACGAACCCTAGGAATAGATAGGATACATATGTCATGACATAGGATTTCTGATATGTGTTATCGTGTAAGACCACGTCTGGGACGTTGGCATCGACTTGTGTTTACGTGTAAGACCATGTCTGGGACATTAGCATCGTATTTGATTCGTGTAATACCCTGTCTGGGAAAGTGGCATCGATATGTGATTACATGTAAGACCACGTCTGGGACGTTGGCATTGTACGAGCTTCTGACTATCTGCGTATCCTTTTTAATTCCGAACGATTCAACGGGCAATGTGAAGTAAAGACCGAATGTGTAATTGAATTATAGGTTCAGGTATGTGTTAGTTATTTGTTTATATGGAAACAAGGTAAGTTGGTTATTTGAAATGATAAAATGTTATGTGAATTATGTGATAGATTATGTGAACATTACTTATTCGGCCTTGTGAAATTAATATGTGTAATCACCTATATGAAATTTATGTATGAAATTAAATTGTGATCTTAATATTAAATGATAAATGGTGATTGATATTTTGGGTATTCGGCCTTATTAACCTAATGTTATTGTGCAAGTATACATAAATATATATACGTTTTTGCTTATGACTTACTAAGCTTAAATAGCTTACTCTGTGTGTGTTTTGTTTACCTCTGTTTTATAGATTTTGGAGTCACGTTACGAGCTCGGGGATCGTCAACAAAGCCTATCACACTATCGACTGTTTCTTTCGGTATTTTACTAAGTTGATTTTTGGGCATATGGCATGTATAGCATAGTTAAAATGTTTGATTTTTGGGCATGTATATATATATAGCCAAGCGAAAATGGCTTAATCTTGATATTAAGGCTTATGTGTATTCGGTCTTTGCAATAGCTTATTATGCAAGTATATTTCATGGTGTGTTTATGTGTGATATTTGGTTATATGGTTGGTTTGATTAATGAGTTAGTTGATGGTTGTGAAATTTTGGTCTTGGTATGTGCATGTTTTTGGTAGGTATGTTCCATGACATGTATGAATGGTATTTTGGGTTGTATATCTTGGGTGTGTAATGAAATGAATGACTTACATAATAACTCATCGAGTATGCTTGTTACATGGGTCGATTTGCATGTATGGTTAGTTTATAATTCGGCTTTTTATGAGGTGAAATGATGAATTTTATATTTGATTGTATATTGGTTAATTTTGATTTGGTTTGGAAATGAAAGAGTATGCATATATATTAAGCTTGAATGAGTGAGTCATTGGGCATGGATTATGTTAGAAATGGTAAGAATTTTTGGAGGTTAAGATTGATGATTGCATATAGAGTTATTCGATTTGAACATGCATATGAAAATGAAATGTGATTGATGTTTATTATAGGAGAGCAAAGGCTATAATGTTTAGTCAATAGGTTCGGCCAATAGAATTATAAAGTATTTGTAAAGTGTTATGTTTAGTATGGATGTATGGTAATAGTTGAATTGATGTATACATATGCGCACCAGCTTGTAATTAGAAAATAGATAAATTTTGGTCTTATAAGATGATTAATAGTTGTTTTTGAAAATAGGCTTAAAGTTATTAAATGATGCACTTGCAAATTCGGCTAATGTCAGTCTAATAAATAATGCATGATTTGGGTTTAACTTTTATAGGTTAAATGGCTAGCCGAATTGAGGATGTACATGTTTATGCTTGAATGATTCAAATTTGATATGGTAAAATGCTCATAAGGATTTTAATTACTCAATGAAATACTTTTGATCAATTGTATAATTGTTAATGTCGCATATGATGTTGGACATAAAGCCTTGTGATATAATTTGTTTGGTTATTTAAGTGCATGAATACTATTAAAAGATAAAATGTTAAATATTTATTAAGTATTCGAATGCCATTATAATGGTAAGCTCATGATTCGTGCATTCTTTTTGAAGCATATTGTGTATGACTTTGAGGCATGTGTATTAAGGTGTAAATATGAATATATATGCATGAGAATTGTATTTGTTTTATGATTAATAATATATGTTAAATTTTAAATTGGCCTTATGCTATATTTATGTGAATATAATTTGTGTGAATGTGTGTATGTTTGGAAGCTATATTTTGGTTTGGTAATGCCTCGTAACCCTAATCCGGCGACGGATACGGGTTAGGGGTGTTACAGGTTGGGTAAAAATGAGGAGAGCAAAACGACGTCGCTTTTCCTAAAAGAAAATAAAATTTTGCGGCGTTTTATCCCCTAGCGCCGCTAAAGCCCGACCTATTGCGACATTTCACCGAAAACGCCATTAAAAAAGCCAATAAAACGATGCCGTTTAGATTAAAACAAAATAACCTTTTGCGGCGTTTTTCCCTTAGCGCCGCTAAAGCCCGACCTATTGTGGCATTTTACCGAAAATGCCACTAAAAAATCCAATAACACGGCGCCGTTTTGATTAAAACAAAATGATTTTTTGATACTACTAAATATTTAAAGATTCAATCCAATTTTCTTCTTTGTTTCTATAATTGTATGGTTTAATTATTTCTTAAATTCCTTTAAATATTTAATTAAATATTTAATTATTTCTTTGTTTCTATAATTGTTTCTATAATTTTTTCTGAAGATTTTAAATATTTAATTAAAAATAAATTGTATTTTAATTAATATAAATGAACTAGTTAAATATAAATAGATAGGGAGCAAAATGACGCTTGCCATCGCTGCTAGACCTTTTTGCGGCGTTTTTCTCATAAACGCCGCTAATGTTTGGACATTTTGCGGCGTTTATGAGAAAAACGCCGCTATAGCTCTAACCTTTTATGGCGTTTTCTGTTTAGCGCCACTAATGTATATCTTTTGCGGCGTTTTTAGTCCAAATGCCACTAAGGACTAAAAACGCCGCTAAAAACCTATTTTGCTGTAGTGCTTGAAAGAAATAGTCTCAACCATAAATTTAGTTCAAAAAAAATAACACAATATTTAATTTTTGAATTTCACATTTTTCTCAACTTGATAAAGTTTTGTAATGATATAACACTTTGAGACAGTGCCACATCATCACATAAATTTTTTATTAAAAAAATATATTTTTTAGGTGATGATGTAGTGTAATATCTAAGTGTCACATAGTCACATGGATAAAAACTGGGAAAAGTTATCAAGTTTGATCTTGAGAAAAGTTGTCAAAGTTTAGGGATTAATATGGACAAATAAAATATTGTCACTAGTTGGTAGATTTTTTTTTTTTTTGTTATATACTATTAAGGTATTTTTCAAGTTTATTTTATGGTTTATGAAGACTAATTTTTTGAGGGTTTGTGGTTGTCATTCCCAACAATGTGATCTTAAAAGTTTAAACTCGAGTTGTCTCCGTGGGAATGAAATATTATTTATCACCGTATCCAACACTTATTAGTTAGATGATAAATTTATTATTCCATATATACCATTTAAATAATTATAATCATATTCAGCTTTAACTAATATACATATATTGGATTTTTTTTCAAAATTTATAGAATAAATTAATTCTAAATTAATCATATTCCCTTGTTATGTAATTATATTTTGAGGTAAAATAGGTGGGCTTGGAGAAGCAAATTGACTAGTGAAAAAGAAGAAGAGTGGGAGTTGGGGAGAAGTGTAGGTCACTTGATATGTTGGAGCATTGTTTGTGGTTTGGTTCCTGAATCTGATGATGATGTTGTTCAAGTTTAGCCGTGGAATTAGGAGCTGAAACACTGATAGTCAACTCTAGGTTCAGATCAGGCAGCTGATATTGAGTAGTACTGCATGGCAGATTATCATCATCTTCATCTTCCAACAAGCAACTTGCGGCATCGGAAACTTGATCGTTGTCGCGCCAGGGTTTGTTGTTGGGCGGTGCAATGCATTTATGGGACTTTGGGAGTTTTGAAGCAGATGATATTAATGTTGCACTTGCACTGGTGTTAGTATTGGAATTATGATGTGGGCAGTTGTGGCGGGTCAAGCTATGCTTATTTGGATCGATGCCCATGTTTATGAGCTTCCTTCGTAAATGTGAGTTCCAATAATTCTTCACTTCATTGTCGGTACGTCCAGGCAATCTTCCAGCAATCAACGACCACCTGAATTACATTGTTTTTGGAGATAAATTTTATTAAGAATATATGAGATATCATTTATTAGGATACCCTCAGGCACGTTCTTAATCCAAAATCTATCCTTAACAAGAAGTAAACTCATCTTGCCTTCATCTATACATATCAATATGTAATGTAAGACAGTATTTTAATTTAGTCATGGTATTTCTTTTATAAGGCATAAAAGTAAGGCTTCACCTGAGCTATTTTTATTTGTTTAAATTCTAAAAGTCTAAACACAAATTTAGTGATCATTAGGTTCACTCAATAATACTGAAGTAATAAAAGATTTATATTCAAATTTTCAGTTGACACCAATTTCGGGTTTAATCTTACCGATTGCCTAAGAGTGCATGAAGCTTGATAATAAGGTCGTCTTCATCTTCACCAAAGTTTCCTCTTTTAACGTCAGGCCTTAGATAGTTTATCCATCTCAGCCTACAACTTTTACCACATCGAAGGAGCCCTGAATTATTAAACCAATCCAAAACAACACAAATTATTAGCATATATATATATATATATATATATGATTCATCCTTGATTTGAATTATAGGGTAGCGGATGCAATGAAATGGTAGAAACCAACCAGCAGCCTGAGGAAGAGTGCGCCAGCAACCAGCTTCACCGTTTTTTCGAATGTAATTTAGGAGCTTCTCGTCTTCTTGCTTGGACCATGCCCCTTTATTGGTGTCTCGCTTACCGCAACAAGGCTTCCTCATTATCCACCGCTAATTAGGAATCACCGGCTGAGCTGCTCTTTGAAGAGAGAAACAAAGCGCAAGGGGGAGGACGAAGGGGTATCTATTTAGGGTTTGTTAGGTTGGTTAGTTGCATGCTGTACTTAAACTGGTAAAGGTAGGGTTGAGTTTGACCGGTGGGTTGAGTGCATGCAAATGGCAAATCAAAGTTTGACAATCTTCTTCCCTTTTAGATTTTTAGCCATTTACAAAGATTATTTTATGTCGTATTTATATAAAATGTTTGTCCTTCCTTTACCATCAATCACTCCAGTATCTTAATAATACTATAAGTGAAAATTAATTAAATAATTGAAATATCTAAAGTAGGAAATTTAAAAAAAACCAAGAGTGAAATAATAAAATTGTTAAATATTGGATATAATTTCATTTAAATGAAAATATAAAAAATCAAATAACTATTATAACCTTACAAATTTAGAAAGAAGTATTTTATGGTTTGATTTTTATTTTTTACCTATTTTTTTAATTGAGTTGTTGCGACTAAATTACATCAAATTTAGTGAAATGTTATATAATAACTAGAAATTTTATCATATGTATATGCGTATGGAAATTAAGTATTTAGAATAAATATATGTTTAAATTAGAAGTAAAATAAAATTTAAACATATGAATACATCATATTAAAAATACTAAATGAATACAATTATTTATTATAGTGTTGTCTTCAACCTTAAGTTGGTATTAAGTTAATTTATGATACCATCTCAATTAACAACGTTATTAATATTAGATTTCATCACACCCACAATGTAGGTGTAAGAAAATATTATATATTAAAAAATTTATAAAAATATATCAAAAAAATATTATTAGTAGAATGGTAAGGGTTTTCTATCTAAATTTGTTGATCTTGTGTTAATTCTCAAATAAAGTTTCTAGTTGTTTTATCTGAAGATTATACAAAAGTATAAAAGGTGAAAATACTCTTATAATAATATTAATTATCCTTTGACGTAAGGGTATTCTAGTAATTTTATAGTTAAACTGGTGTCGAGTTGACTCATGACACCAACTCAATCAGCCACTTTATATATTATAGATAACTAGATTATGGTATATCCACTTTGTGGGTGAGAACAATTATGTAAAAAATATAAAAATTAAAAGTGACTTTGAATGAAATGATAAAATTGAGATAGCTAAAGATTATTGTAAGTACCCAATTTTGCCCGGGCCCATCTGAATAAACCAGAAAATAAAAAATAAAAATAATGTCTTTAAACAGTCCATTTATACAACCCTTTTACAAAAACCCAAACTACCCATTACACCCAAACAGACAAACCCCCTAAACAGACCCTGACCCAAAATTTAGGCGGCCCAAAAGAGCCCAAAACTTGGCAGATTCAGTAGCCTAGGGTTTCGGGAAACCCTAGCGCCGCAGAAAAGACACCCAACATCGCGCCAAGCAAGCCTCGCGCCAAAGCCAACAATCGCACCACGATCATGACCATACCAATCGCGCCATCGTCGCCAAGATTTTCGTTCACCCGCAAAAGAAAGGAAAGAAAAACGAAGAGCAAAAATGACAACTGAAAAGTTTTCCTTTTTTATTTTTATTCTTTTTAGGCTATAAAAAGCCTGTTATAAACCTGTAAAGGGGGATTCACAGAGAGGATACACAAAGAGAAATAGAAAAAAAAATATAAAAAAATAAAAAAGAGCAAATTTTCGCAGCACAGAGGTGATTTTATTTCGCAATCTTTTTATTTTTTTATATATATGTGCATGTTTTTAATAAAAAAAGGGAAAAGAGGAACTTACCTTTCGATTCGCGCCTGAAAGCTGAAATTTTCGGCCTCCGGCCACCGGCCACGGAGGCGCGTGGAGCGCGTGGAACGGAGATCCGGTGACCGACTCTGAACAGGGGAGGGAGAACTTCAGAGCATTTTTTTAAAAGTTTTTTTTTTAAAACTGTTTTAAAAATGTTTTTTTTAAAACCAAATTTTTACTTTTATAACATAGAGGAAACGACGCCGTTTTCACTTAACCTAATAAGTGCAAAACGACGTCGTTCGGGGCTAGGGGGTCCGCGTGTTTACCCGAAAATCCGACCAGGATCCGCGTGTTTTTGTAAAATGGTATAATTGCCTTTTCGGTCCTTCCGTAATTTGTTTTAATTTTAATTCAGTCCAATCCGCATTTTTGTTATTTATTAAATTAGCCCCAAAATTTTCTTTTGTTCCAATTTAGTCCCTCAGGCTGTTTTAAAGGTTAAAATCTGAACGATGTCGTTTTAAAATTTGGCATAATTTCCCTTTTAGACCCCACAGTGTAATGCACCTTTTAATTCAATCCTTACCTTATTTTTTTTTATTCTATTTTTTAAAAATTTATTTTAATATCATATTAAATTATTTTATTGTATTAACATGTCATTTTATTATTATTATGTATATATTAAATTACTATTATATATTATTTTATTCAGTTTTATATCATTTAAATTATATATTATTTTATAACTTGTATATTTATTATTGTATTATATTTTCAAATTTTATATATTATATTATATTATATGTATAATTCAAATCATTTTATATTTAATAAATTTTGTATATTATATATTGTTTATACTATTTGTATTAAATATATATAGTTTTGTATTATTTTATTTTATTTTTTTATTTAAAACTGTTTATTTATTTCAAAACATACCTAATTTTCTCAATATTCATTTATTTATCATTTGGTACATGTTGTTGCATAGAATGTTTAATCTCGTGTAAGAAGTTTCGTATTTACTTTGTAGTTTTTATTATTATTATTTATTGCTATATATTTGTACATATTCTTCCATTATTGTTTAGTGTAAGTATTATTGTTAGATATATTTTATTGGGCAATATACCCATATATACCCAAAAAAAAATTTAAGAAAAGGGCCGGTTTTTTTAAAATTTACGGAAAAGAGCCATTTCTCCACAAAACGCGTCCACGTCAGCGCGTTTTGTGGGGATGCAAGAGAGAGTGCGCTTGGAGACGCGTTTTTGCCACATCAGCAAAGCGCTACTGACGGACGCGCTTTGCTGATGTGGCACAAAACGCGTCTCCAAGGGCGCGCTTTTGCTCTACTAAACTGGTCCAAAAATAAAACCCTATAAATACCCCCAACCCTTTTATTTTATTCACACATTAGTCCTGTATCATCTTTCTCTCAATTTTCTCTCAAATTTCTCTCAATTTCTCTTAAAGTCCTTGAAACTTACTCTCAAATTTCAAAATAGTCCTTTACTATTTACAAAAAAGCCCTTTTTTAATTTTTTTAATATATTTTTTTGATAAATTAGAAAATTTTCGATCATATTACCAATGGCCGGGGAATTAATTCGTTTGGACGATAAGCACATCTCCGTCAATCAAATGCAAATGGTAAGTTTTAATTTTAATTTTTCAATACTATTTAATATTTTTTATGTTTATGCAATTTTAATTAATTTTTATTTTATAATTTTTTAAACAGTCTGTAGATCGGGTATTGCAGTGCTATATTCGCAATATGCATGGTCCCTCATCGCAGTTGATCGAGAATTACCTGCGGGAAGCGGGTTTTTGGCACGTGGCCACGATAGGCCGAGGGTTCAAATTGGAGCCAATCTTGATCAGTGCGTTGATAGAGAGGTGGAGACCCGAGACGCACACTTTCCATCTTCCATGCGGAGAGTGTACTATCACTCTAGAAGATGTGCAGTTGCAATTGGGATTGCCGGTGGACGGGTCCGTAGTCACCAGGTCCGCAACTTCTACCAATTGGATGGCCGTATGCTACGAGCTTCTGGGTGCCATTCTGGATAACATTCATGGAGGTCGGATCGAGATGGCCTGGTTACGAGACACATTCCCGTAGCCGAATGATGGTTCGACCGAAATAGAAAGAATACGGTATGCTCGGGCATACATTCTTGAGATAATTAGAGGCTATCTGATGCCGGACCTGTCTAGAAACCTCGTACACTTGAGATGGCTGCTGAAACTTATTGATTTTAGAGCAGCCGGTGAACTGAGTTGGGGGTCTGTCGTTCTATCAAAGTTGTATCGGGAGATGTGCGGAGCGACACGGCCGAGCAAAGCGAAAATCGGAGGTTGCCTATCACTACTACAGTCATGGGCACGGTTTCGATTTCCATTTTTACGTCCTCGACTCGACCACCCATATACATCCCCACTGATAACGAGGTAAGTTTAATGTTATATTTTACAATTATTACGTAGATTTATAATATAATTGTATGCTAAAAAATTATTTAATTAGGTGGAACCATTCAGCGAGTTATGCTGGAATACCTACATCGCTTGAAGATATACAGCTTCTATTAGACCAACGGTCGGAATCACAAGTAAGTTTCAATTTCGTATTTATAATTTAGTATTTCATATTTAGTGTTTAGTATTATGTATATAACTAATATTTTGGTCATGTTAATATAGTTTCAATGGACACCGCACGAGAGGATCCCGCAACGGGCGATAATTCCGAAGAGTTCTTGCAAAATCCAAACATTTGGCACGTGAATGTCCCATTGATCAACTATGCGACCGTGGAGATGCACCAGTCAGATCGGGTTCTGCGACAATTTGTATTCCGACAACCGATTCTCGTGCCACCTGAGGTGCTCGATGATGAGCACAAAGTCGACTTCACGGCGCTTTGGGCGGATTGGCCAAGATTTTGGTCAAGCATATATCGAGATGTGGGAGAACCGGTATGATTGTTTACCTATCCGAGAACCGATCGTCGTTCTCGAGTTAGCGTGCGTGTTGAATCACGTGCCATGGTTTAGGATCCATGGTAAGCCGTATTTGTTGTCGGAAGAAGAGAGGCGACGGTAACTTCGTGAACAAAGGGAATGACGGGGCCCTTTAAATCCAAGGAGAAGGGGTGATGAGACGGGACCATCAACAGCGTCGATACAGTCACCGGGCCCATCAACAGCGCCCACACGATCCACCGGGCCCATCACTTCGGTAAGCGACACCGACATCACAGCCTTTGGCCTTTATGCAAAAACCCTAGCCCTTATATGTATCCTAACCCATATATGTTTCCTTTTCCCGCCCTACCCGAGTTAGAATGCATGGCTTGGTTCGAGTTCGTTCTCGACTACTCCGACCGCGCCACCGATCTTGAGGCCGCCATCGCGAGAGGATCACAGGAGGCGCCGTCGGGAGCACTTCTTTTACCGGTCTCCTTCGCCGACGGATTGCAGACACCCCCGCCGTGGTTTATGCAAACTCCTCCGCGATGATCGTTATTTTATCAAGGTGGGTCATCCTCCCAACACCCACAACTGCACCCACCGTCGGAGGAACAGAATCCCCGCCCCAAGGTTCCACGACCTCACGGAAGCTAGAAGAAGGAGGAATCGAAGCAGAATCGCCGACCACCCCCGTGTGTGATCGATTCCGACCAAGCATCAACATTGATTCGGACGGGCTTTTTATTGTTTAATTGTAATAATTTTTTTTTTTTTAATAAAATAAAAGTTGTTTTTATTTGTGTTTGTAATTTAATTTTAATATCTTCAATAAAATAGAAGTTGTTTTTTTTTTATATGTAATTTAATTTTAATTTTTTTAATAAAATAAAAAGTTATTTTTTATTTTTGTAATTTAGTTTTAATATATTTAATAAATTAATAGTTGTTTAATTTTTTTTTGTAATTTAATTTTAATATATTTAATAAAATAGAAGTTGTTTATTTTTATTGTAATTTAATTTTAATATCTTTAATAACATAGAAATTGTTTAATTTTTTTATTGTAATTTAATTTTAATATATGTAATATAATAAAATAAGAAGTTGTTTTTTATTTTTATTTTTTGTAATTTAGTTTTAATATATTTAATAAAATAAAAAGTTGTTTTTTTTATTTTTTATTTTTTGTAATTTAGTTTTAATAGGGAGCGCTTTTGCCACATCGCCAAAGCGCGTCCTCATCAGCAGCGCTTTGTATCGATGGCAAAAGCGCTCCCCCAGTGCGCTTTCACGCATCCCCACAAAACGCGCAAACGTGGACAAGTTTTGTGGGGAAATGGCCCTTTTCCGTAAATTTTAAAAAAACTGGCCCTTTTCCGTAAATAATTTTTTTTTTGTATATTTGGGTATTTTGCCCTATTTTATTACTTGTATTAATATGATATTGTCACATGGATTATTGTTTAAAATAGAAATTCATCTTTTGCAAAATTACTATATTTTATCAAAAGGTTTTAAAATAAAGGCAATATTTTGTGTTTAGAAATTTGGAAAATAGTGCCCTAACGTGCTGGGTTACGATTTTTCGTTTGACTAAATAACTAAATACCCTTTTAATAAAATTTCATAAATTATGAGATGTTTTTAGTTACGAGAGTTTGAAAATATCGTGTCCTAACGTGCTGGATGTGATGTTTATATTCTTTCAGAACAAAGAAATCTCAAGTTTTAAATCAAAAAACCTATTCTTGGGAATTCAAAACGTTGTGTCCTAACTTATTGGGTATGATGTTTTGTGTCTCGAGATAGGGATTTTCTAAAATAAAGACGTGCCTAGATTCGAAGTCATGAGATGTTATATCCTAACTTACTGGGTATGGTGTTTTATTTCTTTGGGATAGGTAAGTCTAGTTTTTTTTTTCCTTCGAATAAAAGCACCATTTTCTAAAGTTTTTCAAAGTTTCAACATTAGGACATGATTTTATCGATTAGGTACCAATTTTTGGGCGTTATGAGGGTGCTAATCTTTCCTCATACGTAACCGACTCCCGAACCCATTTTTATTTTTTTTCGTAGATCAAAATCAGTATTTTGAAATAAAACGTTTTTTAAGGTCATCCAATCACACCAAAGTAAAAAAGATTGGTGGCGACTCCATTTTCGTTCTTAAAAGTCGATCCCCGTTTTTTTCATAAAATTTAAAAGGGTTTCGACAGCTTGGCGACTCCGCTAGGGAAAATAAGAGAGTCAAACCGTTAAATTGATAATTTCATGTCCTTTTGTCTGAATTTAAAATTCTGGTTTTTCAAAAAAAAAACATGATCCTTTTATTGCATGTGGTTCTAGATATATCTCTTTGCATTGCACTGCATGACCGTCGTGGTCGCACCCTTAAGTAGGAGTGAGAAACTATGCTTTCGTGAGGTTTTCACCTCCGCAGGGGCTAGTGGACTGCTTCCGGGATACATCCATACCTATGTCTTCGTGAGGTTTTCACCTCCGCATAGCCATAGGGAAATGTATTCCCCTGAACCGAACTCGGTCCATATGAGCCTATAATGGGTGAGGATCGAGGAATCTGCTTGTTCAGGTACCTCAACTTTAGAACTAAACCGCATATAGTGAACCCTAAGAGCCCACCCTAAGTAGAATTATGTCGAACCTTAGTAGCTACCCAGGTAGATGTTTGTTTACTTTGCTTGCTTTATATTTTGCGGTACTAACTTGTTATGTTTTATTCTTTTGTGCATGTCATTTCATATTTAAAGAGGTATCGATTCACGGTCAGTTTCTAAAGTTAGAAAGTTGGTTATGGAGAACGAATTCCTTGATAAAGTGGAGGACAATGCAGTCGTCCGTACATGGTCAGAGCAAAGGCAATTAGAAAAAGGGGATAGCTTAGCTAAGGGGCATATGTCGGAACTACGGGATTTCGCTCGTATTAGTGTCACGCAAAATGAGCTTCAGGATTTGAAGGGAATATGGACCCAGTGGGACGATGAGGCAAAGCAGCTATTCTATCGTAATTATGGTGATCTACCTTACTTGCTTGACATCAAAGTAGATAAGTATTTATTCCGTGCTATGACTCAGTTTTGGAATTCTGCTTATAGTTGTTTCACTTTCGGGAAAGTAGACTTAGTACCTACGGTAGAGGAATATACGACCTTGCTTCGTTGTTCGAGAATCCAAGTCGACAGAATTTATTCTAGGGCTACTAATGTCCCAACCTTTGTGAAGAAGTTAATGAATATCACGGGGATGAGTGAACAGTGGGTTACAACCAGAATTCAAGAGAAAGGTGAAGGTAAATGCGTTCCTTGGGGGAGTTTGAGGGATCTGAACCTAACACATCCAGATGCAAAGAAGAAGATTGACGTCTTCACCTTGTGTATTTACGGTTTAATAATCTTCCCTAAAGCTCTAGGACATGTAGATGAAGCAGTTACCGATTTATTCGATCGACTAGGCAAAGGAGTCACGCATGTACCTGCGATCTTAGCCGAGACGTTTAGATCTTTGAATGCATGTCGGAGAAAAGGCGAAGGCAGGTTCATTGGGTGCGCGCAGTTGTTGTTGGCTTGGTTCCACAGTCATTTCTGGAAGGTGGAGAAAGTGTCTTATCAGATTTTTTCTGAGAGTTACTATCCGTTGAAAGAGATAGTAGCTACCCCGAGGAGAGATGACGTGTCTGAGGAGAACTGGATGACGGTCCTTAAAAATTTCTGAGAGAAAGACGTCGAGTGGAGAGCCCCTTGGATGATTCCAGATGAAATTCTTTATCAATGTGGGAGTTTTGACTGGGTTCCTTTACTTGGAATTTGGGGAGCTCATGGACGCTCCTCTACTTGTACTAAGACAAGATGGATCGAGACAGTTCAGACCGCAACACACACGGGCTGGCTCAGTGTGAGTTCTCTTATAGAGGGTACAATTATAAAAAGAGAGTTAAGGAGATTTTTGGTGCTTAGAATCAGACTCGTAAGATGAAGAGGTTATCCACAGGTCCAATGACGACCCCAGAATACATTGGATGGAGGATTAGAAGGGTTAATGATAACATCCCTGAACTGAATCCAGAAGACGCCCGATCGAGAGATGAATGCTTGCAAGTGGTCCCATCAAAGTTAGAAATTGTGAAGCAAGATTTTGAAAAGAAGAGTTCAGAGCTTGGAAAGAGGATAGAGAAGCTGTAAGAAGAAAAGATGTAGTTGAGGCTAGATGTGGACGTGCAGAAATAAGAGGCCGAAAAAGTAAGAAAAGGGAAGAGAAGAGTCGAAGAAGATTTGAATGACTTAAAGATAGAGTATAAAAAGCTGCGTCTATCAATGAAAAATGCCAGATTAGGGAAGACTTTGCAACAGTGGCAACAAGAGATACGAACGGAAAAAGTCAAAGCTAACCATTGGGAGAGAAAGTTTCTAGAGATGCAGATGCGAAATAAGGCCCTAGAAAAGAGTTTGGCAGAAAGCCAAGAAGAGAAATGTGGACTAAAGGCTAGAATCATCGAATCGGGACGGTCTCTACACCACCATCAAGCTGTACTCGCAATCAAGTTGAAATCAAGTCCGAACAAGATTGAGGAAATGAAGGGTAGGATTAAAGAGTTAGAATCAAAGCATTGCACGCTTGTGAACTTGGATCGAGCTTCTTGAAACAAGAGAGGAGCATTGGAAAGAAGAGCTTCGCCATTCTCATAATCAAGTTAGGAGTCGAGATTACCTCATGGGTGAAGCAATAGTTCAGATTCGAGAGGCAGCTGATCATCTACAGACTTTGGCATCACAGGCTGATATGTTGAGCATAAAGTATGAGCTACAGTCTGACCATAATCAAGAGCTAACTTCATTTCTTGGGAAAATCAAGACCTTAGGACATAGGGCAAAAGCATACTTGTAGTCCGTTTTATGTAAAGGATTTTGTTTTCTAATAAAGTTTTCTAAAATGAAGTTGAATCAGAATCGATGCCTCTTTGCATTCATGCATTTGCATTACATCATTTGCATTAGACTTTAATTAGGTAAAATTATCTCAGTTAACCTGGAAAATATGGAACAAAGATTGGAGAGAATAGAGCAAATGCAAATACAGATGCAGGGGCAATTAACCAAGATTCAACAAATGCGAGAACAAATGCAAGAATTCCAAACCTTGTGTACTTGGGAGTGTTTTGAATAATGGGACTGTGGAAGAGATCCCTGTATTTTTAGAGCTAATCTAGAGTAATATCCAAAACACGCTTGTTGCTTTAAGCCTAGAGGCAATAAGAACCCTTTTGTGAAATAGGCTTTTGTCTTAAATTCTTATTTCAATAAAATGCATATTTTTGAACAAATATCTTTTTATTATTTCCATGTATAGATTCTTTTATTTTTGGATTTTCTTTCAAATATTCTTTTATTCATTCATACCATACAAATAACTGTTCTTTGAATCATTTATTCTTGTGAAATATTCTTTCAAACCTATACTAGGTCCCCAGATATCAACGACATGAGCAACGTTGTTACTGGCTCCCTTTTTGAATAAGATATGGGTCTAGAGGATCTCAAGACTTTGAAGAGGACAGAGATTGTAACATATCTTCTGATTTGTTAAGAGTGGATCAGCAAGATGAAAAATAGACCTTACTTAACAAAGGGTCAGCAGATATTATGAGCCTAGAAAAGGGGTGAAGATTGAAGCCCAGCTCACCATAGATATAATGCGAGACATCATTGAGTTATTTTCGAGAATTCAAAGATGTTTTTTGCACAATCATATCAAGACATGCTTGAGCTACTAAGACGCGGGCTTAACATAAGGATCGAAGCATCGCTGATTTACATAGAAAGGGATGGTATCGGTATGCGTAGTATTTAAGGAGACAGATTCATGTGCCTTCTTGATTCTTTCGCAAATTTTCCATATGTGGGGCATGGATGTGATGGGGCCAATCTCGTCAGAAGTTTTTAGCTAATATTGATTCATCGTCATGGTCGTCGTTTACTTCACTAAGAGGGTAGAAGTAGCTGCTTATGTCAATGTTACAAGGTCAAAGTCATTAAATTTAAAAAAAAGAAGAAGAAGAAGAAGAGATCAGATGCTAGCAGGATGCCATAAAGGATCGCGTTTAAATAACTGTACAAAGTCAAAGTTTACAGTTTTTCCAAAGATCAAGCAGCATATCACAGTGCAACAAAAGTTGCCAAAAAAAAAGTGGCTAAGACTTGTAAAGATTGGCATAAGAAGCTATTACTACTCTCTATGATTATCGAACGTTGGCCAAGACCTTTGCCGGGACAACATCTTACATATTGGTTTACAGATTTGAAGAGTTTTCATCAATTGAACCTAATTAAAGAAAAGGTTAAAAGCTATCTGTCACGGCCAGATGATGCGAGCTTACGTTAAAGAAGTTCATCTTAGGGAATTCTACGAAGAAACCTGATGTTGAAAAAGATTTTTTTCTACAAAAAAATTTTAGAGGAAAGCATATGCCAAACTGGGAAGGACTTATGTAAGACCTGTTCTAGAGGAGCATTAATATTTACCGAGATAAATAGTGAAGACTTGCCCAATCCGGTGAATTCAGGTTTAGTCAAGAGGTATTTTACCTGAAAGAGGAAAGACTAAGGTGAAAACCCGTAAAGGGCGCTTCGAAAAAAAAAAAGAGGAGAGGCCAAGGCGAAAACCCGAGAAGGGCGCTTTGAGACTAAAGGGGATTTGAGTTGAAAACCCGAAAAGGGCGGCTCAAATTTTGACCAAAAGCGGAGCATACAGTAGTCTTACTACGTCTGAATTAACAATTTGGAAGTATGTTACGTCTTGGGGCATTGACAAAGTACTCCGGATCCCCTAAACACATATCGAACTTAAAATGGTCCTCAAGAAGTTTGAACAGAGAAGCTCAAGCTGCGATATCTGGGACACCTAGCTTCTATCTTACTCATTTATTGAATTTGTTATCTTTGATTACTTTATTCTTTTCAAGATACACATTGATCAAATTTTCTTTTATGGCCTTGGTTATCTTTGATTATTTTTTCCTTTTCAAGATACACCTTGATCAAATTTTCTTTTATAGCCTTGGTTATCTTTGATTAACTTATTCGTTTCGAGCTATGCTCTTGATTAATTTCTTTCTTGTCTATTATTAATCTTTTTCAAGCATTTTATATTGAAATAAAGATTAATAGGCTAATAATACTTTCATAAAAAGAGTTTCGCATATTACTCTAGAAGCTTCTAAATAATATGAGGAATTTGAAACATGACCATTGTTCACAACTCACCAAGCCTAAGGGTTCGAAACATTGAAAAATGATTATCTCTTCAAATTCTTATAAGACAATTTTGTTGGTAACACCATATCGACAAATGACGAACAAGGTCAATCCAAGTATAAAAGGGGATCATTGTCAGGATACCATGCATTCATTCAGACACATACATTTTATCATTACACCCAGGGAATGGTGTAACAGATCAAATTGATTGAAAGTGATACAAGTTCTATACCTCTGAGTGGTAACAGAAGGATGAAGAAACCAAACTTTATTCCCCTGAAGTTGCAATGGGAAGTACCAACCTAATGTCCCAAGGTTCAAGTGGAGAGGACTCGGAATTACCATGGGACAAATTATTTTAGCAGAATATGATTGATACTTCGAAAAAACTTTAGCAGATAAATGAGTGATGACACTTTAAATAGGAAGCATTCTCATAACATTTTGCATTGCATATCTAATTAGGAGCATTTGATACATTTCGATCAAGGCATCCTAATTATTAGACATAAGCATATACCCATTCTACAGGTTATGTAGCAAGGTAGAAGACATCAGTCTCGCAATCCTTGAGTTTGCAGGGAGCAGATTGAAGATAGCAGGTCTGACAATTCCTGAGTTTGCAGGAAGCAGATCGAAGACATCAGTATGGCGATCCCTGAGTTTGCAGGGAGCAGATTGAAGATAGCAGGTCTGGCAATTCCTGAGTTTGCAGGAAGCAGATCGAAGACATCAGTCTGGCGATCCCTGAGTTTGCAGGGAGCAGATTGAAGATAGCAGGTCTGGCAATCCCTGAGTTTATAGGAGGCAGATCGAAGACATCAGTCTGGCGATCTCTGAGTTTGCAGGGAGTAGATTGAAAATAGCAGGTCTGGCAATTCCTGAGTTTGCAAGAAGCAGATCGAAGACATCAGTCTGGCGATCCCTGAGTTTGCAGGGAGCAGATTGAAGATAGCGAGTCCGGCAATTCCCGAGTTTTGCGAAGCGATCGAAGACATCAGTTTGGCGATCCCTGAGTTTGCAGGGAGCAGATTGAAGATAGCAGGTTTGGCAATTCCTGAGGTTGCAGGAAGCAGATCAAGGACATTAGTCTGGCAATCCCTGAGTTTGCAGGGAGCAGATTGAAGATAGTAGATTTGACAATTCCTGAGGTTGCAGGAAGCAGATCAAGGACATTAGTCTGGCAATCCCTGAAATTGCAGGGAGCAGATTGAAATAGCAGATCTGGCATTCTTAAAGTTGCAAGAAGTAGATCGAAAACATCAGATCTTATCTCTCGAAAACATCAGATCTTATCTCCCTGAGTTTGCAGTGGAGCAGATCAAAAGATAGCGGATACTACCTTTATGAAGTTGCAGTGAAACAGATTGAAGCTATCAGACTTATTGAAGTTCCAATACCGTTCAAGTTGCAGTGGAATTAGAGCCATTTAAAGAAGACGAGGATCAAGAAGTCGAGGCTCGGCCAAGACCGGGCAAAATTGGTCATTTTATAGTCTTTGCTCCATTCTCGTTACACGACAATGAGCAAAGAGGGGTAGCTGTAAGTACCCAATTTTGCCCGGGCCCATCTGAATAAACCAGAAAATAAAAAATAAAAATAATGTCTTTAAACAGTCCATTTATACAACCCTTTTACAAAAACCTAAACTACCCATTACACCCAAACAGACAAACCCCCTAAACAGACCCTGACCCAAAATTTAGGCGGCCCAAAAGAGCCCAAAACTTCGGCAGATTCAGTAGCCTAGGGTTTCTGGGAAACCCTAGACGCCGCAGCAAAGACTCAACGCCGCGCGCGCAAGCCTCGCGCCTGTGCCAACAATGCACCAGTAGTCAACTCCTCGCACCCGCGCCAAGCCTTCGGTCGCACCACGATCTGCGCCCGAATCGCGCCATCGTCGCCAAGATTTTCGTTCACCTGCAAAAGAAAGGAAAGAAAAACAGTAGCAAAAATGGCAACAGCAAAGTTTTCCTTTTTTATTTTTATTCTTTTTAGGCTATAAAAAGCCTGTTATAAACTTGTAAAGGGGGATTCACAGAGAGGATACACAAAGAGAAATAGAAAAAAAAATATACAGAAATAAAAAAGAGCAAATTTTCGCAGCACAGTGGTGATTTTATTTCGCAATGTTTTTATTTTTTTATATATATGTGCATGTTTTTAATAAAAAAAGGGAAAAGAGGAACTTACCTTTCGATTTGCGCCTGAAAGCTGAAATTTCCGGCCTCCGGCCACCGGCCACGAAGTCGTGTGGAGCGCGTGGAACGGAGATCCGGTGACCGACTCTGAACAGGGGAGCGAGAACTTCAGAGCATTTTTTTAAAGTTTTTTTTTAAAACTAATTTAAAAATGTTTTTTTTAAACCAAATTTTTACTTTTATAACATAGAGGAAACGACGCCGTTTTCACTTAACCTAATAAGTGCAAAACGACGTCGTTTGGGGCTAGGGGTCCGCGTGTTGACCCAAAAATCCGACCAAGATCCGCGTGTTTTTGTAAAATTGTATAATTGCCTTTTCTGTCCTTCCGCAATTTGTTTTAATTTTAATTCAGTCCAATCCGCATTTTTGTTATTTATTAAATTAGCCCCAAAATTTTCTTTTGTTCCAATTTAGTCCCTCAGGCTGTTTTAAAGGTTAAAATCTGAACGATGTCGTTTTAAAATTTGGCATAATTGCCATTTTAGACCCCACAGTATAATGCACCTTTTAATTCAATCCTTACCTTATTTTTTTTATTATTCTATTTTTTTAAAAAATTATTTTAATATCATATTAAATTATTTTATTGTATTAACATGTCATATTTTTATTATTATTATGTATATATTAAATTACTATTATATATTATTTTATTCAGTTTTATATCATTTAAATTATATATTATTTTATAACTTGTATATTTATTATTGTATTATATTTTCAAATTTTATATATTATATTATATTATATGTATAATTCAAATCATTTTATATTTAATAAATTTCGTATATTATATATTGTTTATACTATTTGTATTAAATATATATAGTTTTGTATTATATTATTTTATTTTTTATTTAAAACTGTTTATTTATTTCAAAACATACCTAATTTTTTCAATATTCATTTATTTATCATTTGGTATATGTTGTTGCATAGAATGTTTAATCTCGTGTAAGAAGTTTCGTATTTACTTTGTAGTTTTTATTATTATTATTATTTATTGCTCTATATTTGTACATATTCTTCCATTATTGTTTAGTGTAAGTATTATTGTTAGATATATTTTATTACTTGTATTAATATGATATTGTCACATGGATTATTGTTTAAAATAGAAATTCATCTTTTGCAAAATTACTATATTTTATCAAAAGGTTTTAAAATAAAGGCAATATTTTGTGTTTAGAAATTCGGGAAATAGTGCCCTAACGTGCTGGGTTGCGATTTTTCGTTTGACTAAATAACTAAATACCCTTTTAATAAAATTTCATAAATTATGAGATGTTTTTAGTTACGAGGGTTTGAAAATATTGTGTCCTAACGTGCTGGATGTGATGTTTATATTCTTTCGGAACAAAGAAATCTCAAGTTTTAAATCAAAAAACCTATTCTTGGGAATTCAAAATGTTGTGTCCTAACTTATTGGGTATGATGTTTTGTGTCTCGAGATAGGAATTTTCTAAAATAAAGACGTGCCTAGATTCGAAGTCATGAGATGTTATATCCTAACTTACTGGGTATGGTGTTTTATTTCTTTGGGATAGGTAAGTCTAGTTTTTTTTTCCTTCGAATAAAAGGACCATTTTCTAAAGTTTTTCAAAGTTTCAACATTAGGACATGATTTTATCGATTAGGTACCAATTTTTGGGCGTTATGGGGGATGCTAATCTTTCCTCATACGTAATTGACTCCCGAACCCATTTTTTTTTTCATAGATCAAAATCAGTATTTTGAAATAAAACGTTTTTTAAGGTGATCCAATCACACCAAAGTAAAAAAAGATTGGTGGCGACTCCATTTTCGCTTTTAAAAGTCGATTCCCGTTTTTTTCATAAAATTTAAAAGGGTTTCGACAATTATGATATATTAGGTTAAATCTCATGAGTCTCATTTATATGAATGTGTTTTCCTAAATTTATCAAAATATAAAAAAAAACATAAATAACTTTAAAATAATATTTATTGTTTTATAAAATTAAAGGACATTTGATAATTCTTAATTGAATTGGGATCTGACTCAATCAACTTTTAATATATAGTATAAATAATTTAGTAGGACTAAAAAAAAAAGTTGGCACCGTCACATTTATTAAAGTTGACCGACTGACTGATAGTTTCTATTTTATTTTTATTTTACCTACAACAAGGAAAACATCTTAACAAACAGTCCCTCTTTTCTTTCTTGGCTCTCCTTATCACGTTATAATCTATCTCCCCTTATCTAATTGGTTAATTCTGCTACAGGTCGCTGTACTCTTTATTATTTAGAATTTAATTTTTATTTTATTTTTTTAATTTTGAAAATGCACAATCAATTGTTAATATTGTTAAAATTTTTCGATTAAATTTAAGTTTATTGTAACACCAATTTTTTTATTTCATAGATGCAAATATTTATTTATTTTAAATTGTCTAATTAGTAAGTTTAATAAAATTAACTTTTTGAACTAAAATATTAAATTTTAAAAAAAGTAAAAACTAATTTCTGGTAAAGTAAAGAAAATTGTAGCATATTTAAACCTATCTAAATTTCACGTTGGTTTTTTCTAAATAATTGTTTAATAGTATTTGTTGAAGCAACCTAACCAAATTATTTTAATTAGCCTCAAGTCAGGCTTCTGAACAGATCATAATTCAATCATTGTTGCAGAATTTTTAATTAGACTCCTTGCCCTTTTGAACCTTACATATATAGAAGTGATTTTTAGATTTTATTTAAAAACAGATTTATTCCATTTAACAGTGTTTTAAATTTTGTTTTGGTCCTATCTAAATTTTATATATTAATTTATTTATATTATATATTTAAGTTTTTTATTTAGTTGGTGAAATTAGTCTATTAGACAAAAATTTAGTAGGAATTCTCCTTGTTAATTTTAACTAGACGGTTTTCGCTCTGCAAGAAATTCTGGTTAGGGGTGAGTAAAATCTGATTCGATTCGAAAAACTCGATAAAATTTTCAAATTTTGAATTAAATAGTTCGAGTTATTTGAGTTAATCAAGTTATTTGGATCAACTCGAATAAAAAATTAAGTTTTTCGGTTTAACTCGAATATGAATTACACAATTCGAGTTATCCGAAAATCCTAATAAGAAAAGGCAAAACTACGCTGTTTTGATAAACGTTTACCTTTTCTAAAGTTAAAAGTCAAAACCATTAAGTTAAAAGGAAAAACTACGTTGTTTTCATAAATGTTTACTCATTAAGTTAAAAGGCAAAACCATTATATTATTTATATAGTTAAATAAATTTGTACTTCGTTTACTAGTTAAATAATCGGTTCATGTAACCACAACATTGAGTATAAATAATAGGATTCGTTAACTCGACTCAACTTGACTCGAAATTTTTTTACTCAATTCGATCTGATTCGGAAAAAAATCAAATTGAGTTCGGTTGCTAAAACAGGATTCGTCAACTCGACTAACTCAAAAATTTTTGACTCGATTCGACTCGACTCGATCGAATACTCACCCCTAATTCTGGTTGATAATAGCACTCGAAGGGCTACTAAAAAGGTTTGACTTCGAGAAGATGAATCCCCAGATAGAGGTAGGATGGAAAGTTGATGATTTGGATGAAAGGAAGGCCTCGTTTAAAGATGTGCTCTTGGGATCTACGAAAAACTCTAATTTGGTTGGGAGAGGATTTGGTGCTGAAGATACTAGTTGGGTGAAGGGGATATAATCTCCGAATCTATTGGTGGCATCCTTTCAATTAAATTATCGGAAAGAGTTTACTCTTTTTTGGAAAAGAGTATGGAAAGAACTGTCATTTTGATTTTATTGGATAGGAAAATCACTAAATGTAACACCCCTAACCCGTATTCGACGCCAGAACCAGGTACGAGGCATTACCGGACTTAAAATACTTAATCATACAAAATCGAGCCATAAATTTTCATTCCAACTTAAAATTTTTCATTCGTGTTCATAACGTCCCTATTATGGGCCTACAAGACCCAAATCATACATATAGGGTGGTTCGGGTATGAACCGGAAGCTTACGAACACTTAGAAATTTTTTGCTCAAAACAGGGCCACACGCCCGTGTGGAAAGGAACACGCCCGTGTCCCTCACACGGCCATGACATGCCCGTGTCGTAGTCCGTGTGTGAAAACCTTGACATTCTGTTTATGACGTCAGCAGATATTTAGGGTCACACGCCCGTGTGTTAGGCCGTGTGGCGAATTTAATTCTCGCAATCAATGTGCAGACTTCACACGGCTTGGGCACACGCCCATGTCCTGAGGCTGTGTCCTTCACACGGCTGAGACACACGGCAGTGTCTCTGCCCGTGTGTTTACTACTGGGCATTCTATTTTGCTAAACTTGGATGCAGGGGACACACGACCTATCAACACGCCCACGGGGCTGACCGTGTGTCACACACGGCCTAGACACACGCCCGTGTGTCTACCCGTGTGGATAAATATAAGGCTATTTACCAAGTCATTTGCCACCTTGAAAAACAACCATACTTATATTATTTCCAGCAACACATAGCATAACAATAATGCACCTCTAATATCCACAATCAAGATATCCCCACATTAATTTCACAATGCGTTCATCATGCATATACTTCACACATTACTCATACTCACTTTTACCAACCACGTATCACATACCGGACTCATTTCTCGTGAGTTTCGTATATGTACCTGTATCACCCCATCACATAATTTTAGCCCTTTTTTTCTATCTTTAACATAAACTTTAATTCTTTACCCCGTTGAACCACTTGGAATATCGAAGGATACTCGAAAATTGTCATACACGTAGTAAGATGCTAATGCCATATCCCAGATATGGTCTTACATGGGATCACATGTCGATGTCGATGCCGATGCCATATCCCAGATATGGTCTTATACGGGATCTCATATCGATGTCGATGCCATATCCCAGTTATGGTCTTACACGAGATTGTATGTCGATGCCATGTCCCAGACATGGTCTTACACAATTTCATACCGAAGCCAGGTCCCAGACGTGGTCTTACACGGAATCACTATTCGATGCCGATGCCATATCCCAGATATGGTCTTACACGGGATCTCAATTCAGTGCCGAGGCCATATCCCAGATACGGTCTTATACGGGACCTTATTAATCTAATGTCGTGACAAGGGTATCCTTTCTATTCTTAAGGTTCAACCGAGACTTCGATATAGTAAAATTTCATCATTTTTTTCTTTATCGAGACCTCATTAACCAATTTCATAAAAAGAATATACATTTCATGTAATATCAAGCATTTAAATACATAATAACATAATTTTGATTTATTACACACAAACTTACCTCGGTATCAAAATATAGATAGTTGTTCAATTTAGTCCACCATCTTGTTCTTTCCTCGGTTTAGGTCCGGACTTCGTGTTTCTTGATCTATAATGAAAAATTTCACTTATTTAATTATCACATTGACTAAAACAGCCCATGACTCATACTTTGGCAAAAATTATATTTTTCCCCTAAACTTTTACATATTTGCAAAATGGTCCCTAGGCTCTATGATGAAATGTACTCATTTTCTTGGTTACCCAAGCCTAGCCGAACCTATCTTAAGCTTATAATAGCTTACATTTTCCTTAAAAACCAATTTTTACTACACATTTTATCACTTTTACAAATAAGTCCTTTTTAGGTGTTTCCATGAAAAATCACTTAGAGAAAGATGTTCATCGCACCTCAAACTTCCATATTCCTCCATTAAACATCAAAATACATGCATGACATACATGGGTAAGTTTTTTAACATGAACTCTAGCTTAAAATATGGTTAGAAATAGCTAAATCGAGCTACGAGGATCTCAAAAATGTAAAAAACTTTAAAAACGGGGCTAGGATGCACTTACTTTGAGCTTGAAAATGAACAAAACCTAGCTATGGCTTCTCTTCAATTTTCGGCACTCAGGGAAGAAGATGGACACCAATTTTGACTTCTTTTTCCCTTTTTATTAATTTATTAACTAAATGACCAAAATGCCCTTAAGGCCCTTCCTTGAGATTTTTCCCTTCCATGTCCATTTTTATCTATCATGAGATATAATGGTCTAATTACTAAATAAGGACCTCTAATAAATTTTCTAATGCTATCTCATACTTAAAACTTCTAGAATCTCATATTTTTTAATTTTTGCAATTTAGTCCTAAAAGATAAATTGATCACTAAATCATAAAATTTCTTCATGAAATTTTCACACAACCATGCAAACATGTCATAGACCTCATAAAAACCATAAAACATATATTTTTACTTCATATTTGTGGTCTCGTAACCACTATTCTGACTAGGCCCTAAATCAGGCTGTTACAGTTAATGTACTTCTCAATAGGATTTATGGCATTTGGAAGCTGTCAAGTCAAATCTAATTAATGGACCTTGAAAATGTCTATTTTATGGAGAAAATTAGTTCTGAGGATGATTACATTAAAGCTTTGTTTGAAGGTTTGTGGGTAGTCTTTGGTCATTATTTAACAGTTTAACCTTGGTCGACTTCTTTCTTGACTAATAAGGCTCATTCGACACGAGTTATGGGATGAATATGATTGCTAAGATTGTTTGGAATGTTGTACAAGAAAAGGTCTCTTAAGACAATCAGTGGGACAATTGGCTGTGTGGTGAAGATTGATGAGAACACTAAGAATGGTATGAGAGGTTATGTTTCCAAACTAGCTGTAACACACTTAACCCATATCTGTCGCCAGATTAGGGTTACAAAACATTACCGTACAAACAAAATATTTAAACATATATTTCATACATTATCATAAACATATTATAATTCAATCATACATATACATTCCGTCCTTAAATCGAGCCCTCAAGGCTCTAGAAATACCTTAAAAATAATTCAGAACTAAATTCAAAACATTTGGAAAGTCAAAGAATAAGATACATTAATTTGAATACAGGGGTCACATAGTCGTGTGGCCAGGCCGTGTGCTTAACATGGTTGAGACACACACCTATGTCTCAGGCCATGTAACCTTCGAACTAGGGACACACGGCCGTGTCCCTGCCCGTGTCATTACCCGTGTAACTCTCTGAGTAGGGTCACACGCTCGTGTGCCAGTCCATGGAACTCACTGGCTTTGCATGGAAAAGAACCTACAGGAGACACACGATCGTGTGTCACACACGGCTGAGTCACACGCCCGTGTCTCAGGCCGTGTGGACTTAAAATTTCACCTAAAACAAGCCATTACCAACATCAATTCATGCATAAACCTTTAGGCCTTTTTTGTACATAATCATGGCATTAAAACCCTATCAAAACATACATATAATGACCAATTCAAGAGTCATAAAATAGACTAACCAATATGACATTTAAGGCACCTCAACTGCAATTATCAAGACTTACCTAAACATGCAAATTTTACCACTTACCATTCATCAATTAATAGTTCCAAAAACTTACTAAATATACCTCAACATGACTATTACTATTGCAACACCCCTAACCGGTATCCGTCACCGGAACAGGGTTATAGAGTATTACCGAACAAATGGAACAGTAAACCATTCAGTTCATACATCAATGCAATCATAATATGATTTCATTCAATTACATTCATAATTCACCTAAATCGAGCCCTCGAGGCCCTAAAAATACTATAGAAATAGTTCAAGACTAAATCAGAAACATTTGGAAAAAATTAGGACAAAGTTGAAAATTTTGGACTGCAGGGGTTACACGGTAGTGTGACTCACACGGCTGAGACACACGCTCGTGTCTCAGGCCGTGTGGACATTCAAAATAAGGACATACGGTCATGTCCCAGCCCGTGTCCGTACCCGTGTAACTCACTGACTTGGATCACAAGGCCAAGCCACATGCTCGTGTGCCAGACCGTGTTACTCTCGAAATGGCCTCACACGCCTGTGTGCTAGGCCATGTGATTGTAACACCCCTTACCCGTATCCGACACCGGAACAGGGTACGAGGCATTACCTAACTTAACAGACTTCTTCATACAATATTGGGCCATAAATTTTTATTCACACTTAAAAATTTTTCATTTGTACTCATAACGTCACTACTATAGGACTACTAGACCCTAAACATACATCTAGACTGGTTCGGGACTGAATCGAAAACTTACAAACACTTAAGAAATTTTTGCTTAAGACAGGGCCACACTGTAACAGCCCGATTAAGACCCTGGTCAGAATAGTGGTTTTGAGACCACAAATCCGAGGTCAAAACAATATTTTAATATTATTTTCTGTGTTCATAATATGTGATTAAGTCTGTGTGAAATTTCTGTGTGAAAATTTTATTGTTTGAGTGCTTAATTAGCAAAAAGGACTTAATAGCATAAAGTGTAAAAGCTGTGTGCTGATTTATAAGTACCTAA
The DNA here is from genome assembly GCA_025698515.1 of Gossypium sturtianum. Taxonomy (NCBI): domain Eukaryota; kingdom Viridiplantae; phylum Streptophyta; class Magnoliopsida; order Malvales; family Malvaceae; genus Gossypium; species Gossypium sturtianum. The sequence continues at coordinate 36,570,357 of CM046943.1, read as the reverse complement.
GTGTTGTTGTCTTTTTAATGTGGAGGTCTTATAAGGAAATTATGCCATATTTAGTGATAGTGGGTGGCAATAGACTAGAATAACCTTAATATATAAAGGTTATATATGTTTAAATGAAAGGGCAAAAGGGTAAAAAGCATATTAATGTTTATTAAAGAAAACAAAAAGATGAAACATGTTCATATTTGTTTCTTTTTCAACCAAAAATAGGAAAATAGAAAGGGTTGGGAGCTTTGAAATATTCGACCACTTCAAGCTCCAATTGGTATGTGATTTTTGTTTAGTTTTTGATGATTTCTACGATTTTGTGATCGTTGCTTAGTGTACTATCAAACCCATGCTTTAATTTTAGAATTTGATAAAGATTTTGAGATGTGCCATTGATGAACATGTGAGCTTTGTGTTGATAGTTGATGAAATATGAAAGTTTGATGTTGGATTAACATAGTTTGTATTTGAATTTTTGATGAAATTGGCTATTTTGGGCTAATTTGTTAAAATGAGAAATAGAGGACTAAATTGTGAAATAAATGAAATGTGTGGGCTTGTATGAGTATAGTGAGAATTCGGCTAGGCATGGGTACAAGCAAATTATGAGTATTTGATGATTTTATGAATTAGAGACTAAAGTGTCGATATATGAAAATGTGAGGGCTATTTTGTAAAATACCCTAAATATGAGTGTATGGACTAAATTGAATGAATTGGTGATTAAATGGGTTGAATTTGAATATGTATAGACCAAGAAAGGAGAGGTTCGGATCGAGATCGAGGAAAAGACAAAGTGCTCGATTAATCGATCGTTTCGGTATTTCGACATCCGAGGTAAGTTTGGACATAGTACAAGTTGTTAATTTACCTTCTATGTGATGTGAATTGAATGATAGATATTGAATTAGAAATGTAATGAATGAAATTGAGTAACGAGGCACTAAGTGTGCGTAATTGAATTGAGACAGAGTTGATTAGCAGCGTATGCGCGAAATAATGAAGCTTTGGCTTCATTGTTGGCTTGTGTGTGCGATTAGAATGACGTTCAGTTTTGTATTGAGGCACTAAGTGTGCGATGTTATATAAGCTTCAGCTATGAATTGAGGCACTAAGTGTGCGAAGTTAATTTAGTTTCGACTACAAATCGGGCACTAAGTGTGCGATTAAACCTAATGAATAATGAAGGCTGGATCGAGATACAATATCGAGTATAAATTAGCTTGGATGGTGAGTAACCATGTGTTGGCTAAGGTATGTATTGAACCTTTGTGGTTGAGGAGATTGTGTATGACTTCATGAGTAGTTGAGTAAAATTATTGGTTATGAATGATATGGTATAAACATTTGGAAATTGATCTATGTGATGAGTTCCTGTTGTGCATTGTATTTGAACTATTAAGTTAAATGTATTATGTTACAAACTTACTAAGCTTTTGAAAGCTTACTGTGTGATTTGTTTCTCTATTTTACAGTGTCAGTAAAGCTAGCTCGGATCCGGGGATCGTCAGCATCTCTATCACACTATCGGCAATCTATTTTGGTACTCTTGAAGATGTGTATATTTGAATATGGCATGTATAGGCTAGTTGTTTTGAACTATGATTGAGATGTGTAAATAGCCATGTGATGTGGCTAGATAAATGTTGGCAATATGCATGTGTGATTTTGGTATATGATGCATGTTATGGTATGGCTTGATGGCAATGAAAATGATTTATGAATGGTAAGTTTACTGATGGATTGATGCCATAGTGATTTAGTGAAATTGTGGATGAATCATGCTTGGTTTTACATATGAATTGGTTGAGTTATTTAGCATATAAGATGGTATGCTAAAAATGAGATTGAATTGGGTTGATATGATGAATATTTTGATGTGTTTTTGGTTGCTATTGATACATGGAAAGATGCTTAGTTGTGCTTGTAGGGATGACCCTTGTATGGGTGGCAAATTGGCCTTGCAAATGGCCTATTTTGTATACACGGCCAAGGGACACGGGCGTGTGTCTCTACCGTGTGGCTCAAGGGCCACTTCGAAGTGTGCCTGGGCAGGTTACACGGCTGTGGTACACGGGCGTGCTTGGTGGCCGTGTGACCAAGTCAGTAGCTAGCCTAATTTCACACGGCCATGGCATATGGGCGTGTTTGGCGGCCGTGTGGACAAGTCAGTATAAATGCTCTTTTTTGGCACGACCTGGACACATGGGCGTGTCTGGTAGTAGCCGTGAAGAAACCTACGGCTTTGGCGCATGGGCGTGTGACCTCTGCAGTTTTGAAAAATGTTCAAATTTCCAAGAATTTCGTATGTGTTCAGTTTAGTCCTGACCTCTTTTTAACACGTGTTTAAGGTCTCGTAGAACGTAATAAGGGACTATATGTTTATATTTGAATATGTTTGATTGATAATTGACTTTGTGTCGTGAAATGGATGTGAAATGTTCCGATTGATCGGTAACGCCTCTTAACCCTATTCTGGCGACGATTTCGGGTTAGGGGTGTTACATTTTATTGGTATCAGAGCTACGATTCAGTCGATTCTCAGGCTAACGTGGCGTGTGTGAGTCTAGCTATACATGCCATATAAATTATTGGGATAGTGTGATGAATCCTGACGGCTAAAATGTGTTTTTATATAGTAATGGATCCTGATCGAGTAGTTGCTGACGATGTTGAGAGTAATGCGCCTGCTCCCGCTCAAGGGGCAGTGCCGGCCACATCTAAGCCGAATGATAGTGGTGAGGGAGGAGAGGCTAAGCAAGCCTTTTTCCGAATGATGAGTGAGTGGTTTTCGGAGTTCGTTCGAACGAATCTGGCTGCTCCACAACCTCCACCCCCACAAGTACCGGTTGTGTCACAAGTTACAGATTCGATCAGATTGAATAAACCTCCTGTGGACAAGATCCGTAAGTACGGGGCCGGAGAGTTTAGGGCCACAGCAGATGATGATGCCGAGCGAGCTGAGTTTTGGCTCGAGAATACCATTCTAGTATTTGACGAGATGTCGTTGAACCCTGATGAATGTATTAAATGTGTTGTTTCGTTGTTGAGGGATACTGCGTATAACTGGTGGAAGACATTGATATCCGTGGTTCCGAGAGAGAGAATCACCTGGGATTTCTTTCAAGTTGAATTTTGAAAGAAGTATATTAGTCAACAGTTCATAGATCAGAAACGTAAGGAGTTTCTAGAGCTGAAACAGGGCCGTATGTCCGTTACTGAGTATGAACGGGAGTTTGTGAGATTGAGCCAGTATGCACGGGAATGTGTTTCGACTAAAGCTACTATGTGTAAACGCTTTATAGAAGGGCTGAATGAAGATATTAAGTTTTTGGTTGGGATACTTGACATAACCGAATTTATTGTGTTAGTTGAAAGAGCCTGCAAAGCCGAGGAGCTCAGTAACGAAAAGAAGAAAGCTGATTCTGAAGCTCGAGATGAAAGAAAAAGATCGATGAATAAGTTGTCTCAACCTTCGACGAAGAGATTTAGAGATGTAAGTAATTGATCAAATGCTTCGTTTGGACATCCAAGTAGAGATCGTGTGAGACAAAGCATCGGTTCACGAATTCAAATTGCGACTGAATCAAGTGTTGGAAGTGCCAAAAGCAACAAACCTGAGTGTAGACAGCGCGGAAGACGACATGTGAGAGAATGCTGGGGCAAGTATAATAATCGAACTTATTATAAGTGTGGATCACGAGATCACTTCATTCGAGACTGCCCAAAGTTAGCTGAGGAAGAAAATGATCAGAATGTAAGACCAAGTAATACGACGGCTAGGGGTAGACCACCCAGAAACATCAGGAATTTTAGTGGAAGAAGTCAAAGAGGGACTACTGATACAGCTGTGAGATTAGAGGTGAGAGCACCTGCTCGAGCCTATGCTATACGTGCACGAGAGGAAGCGTCATCTCCAGATTTCATTACTGGTACTTTTACTCTATTTGATACTGATGTGATTGCATTGATAGATCTAGGTTCTACTCATTCGTATGTGTGTGTGAATCTAGTATCAAGTAAGACTCTACCTGTTGAGTCTACTGAATTGGTGATTAGAGTATCGAACCCCTTAGGCAAGTGTGTCTTGGTGGATAAAATGTGTAAGAATTGCCCATTGATGTTTCGGGATATATGCTTTCCGGCTAATTTAATGTTGTTACCATTCGATAAATTTGATATAATTTTGGGTATGGGTTGGCTCACTTTGCATAATGCTATTGTGAATTGTAAACGAAAGAGTATTGAATTGAGAAGTCAGAATGGTGAGATGATTCGAATTGAATCTAGTGATTTGAAAGGGTTACCAGCTGTTGTATCTGCGATGAAAGCTTTGAACTATGTGAGAAAGGGTTGCGAAGCTTATTTGGCATATGTGCTTGATACAAAAGTGACAGAAAAGAAAGTTGAATCTGTGCCTGTGGTTTGCGAATTCCCTGATGTGTTTCCTGAAGAACTATCGGGATTACCTCCGATACGGGAAGTTGAATTTGGCACTGAATTGGTGTCGAGAACAACTCCTATCTCAATAGCCCCGTATAGAATGGCACCGAAGGAATTGAAAGAGTTGAAGTCTTAGTTGCAAGAGTTGACCGATAGAGGATTTGCACGACCGAGTTTCTCGCCCTAGGGTGCTCCTGTGTTGTTCGTGAAAAAGAAAGACGGCACTATGAGAATGTGTATCGACTATCGACAGTTGAACAAAGTAATGATAAAGAACAAATATCCATTACCTCGTATTGATGATTTGTTTGATCAACTGAAAGGAGCTACAGTGTTTTCTAAAATAGATTTGAGATCAGGTTATTATCAGTTGAAGGTTAAAGAATCAGATGTACCGAAAACTGCTTTCAAAACGAGGTATGGACATTATGAATTCTTAGTTATGCCATTTGGACTAATGAATGCTCCTGTAGTGTTTATGGATTTGATAAATCGGATATTTAGACCGTATTTGGATCATTTTGTTGTGGTGTTCATTGATGACATTTTGATTTACTCATGTGACGAGACGCAACATGTCGAGCATTTGAGAATTGTATTACAGACTCTGCGTGAGAAGCAATTGTATGCAAAGTTCAGTAAATGTGAGTTTTGGCTGTGTGAGGTTGGTTTTCTGGGGCATATTGTATCAGCTGCATGAATACGAGTTGATCCGAGTAAGATCTCAGCTATTTTAGAGTGAAAACCTCCGAGAAATGTGTCTGAAGTCCGTAGTTTTCTGGGACTGGCTTGATATTATAGACGATTTGTGAAAGGTTTCTCGATGATTGCGACTCCGTTGACGAAGTTTCTACAGAAAGATGTTAAATTTGAGTGGTCAGAAAAGTGTCATCAGAGTTTTGAGCAGTTGAAAGTGTTGTTGACGGAAGCACCAGTGTTGGTTCAACCTGAATCGGGCAAAGAATTCATAGTTTATAGTGATGCATCGTTGAAGGGTTTGGGCTGTGTGCTGATGCAAGAAGGCAAAGTCATTGCTTATGCTTCAAGGCAGTTAAAGCCGCATGAAAAGAACTATCCGGCGCATGATCTTGAATTATCCGCGATTGTGTTTGCATTGAAGATTTGGCGTCACTATCTATTTGGTGAGGAATGTCATATTTATACTGACCACAAGAGTTTGAAGTACTTGATGACTCAGAAAGAATTCTATTTGCGACAGAAAAGATGGTTAGAATTGTTGAAAGATTACGAACTTGTGATTGATTATCATCCGGGCAAAGCTAATGTTGTTGCTGATGCCTTGAGTCGAAAGTCTTTATGTGCTTTGCGAGCTAGGAATACTCAGATAGATCTATGTGATGATGGTTCAGTTTTGGCTAAGTTGAAAGTGAGACCGATGTTTGTACATCAGATTTGTGATGCCCAGAAAACTGATGATGAGATGATAGAAAAACGAGCTCAATGTGATTTGAATTCTGATTCAAAATTTTGAGTTGATAGTGATGATTGTTTGAGATTCAGAAATCAAATTTGTGTTTCGAAGAATTCAGAGTTGATTCAGTTAATTTTGAACGAAGCTCACAATAGTCGTTTGACTGTTCCCCGGGGAGTACAAAAATGTACAATGATTTGAAATAGTTTTACTGGTGGCATGGTATGAAACGAGATATCTCTGACTTTGTGTCAAAATGTTTAATTTGTCAGCAAGTTAAAGCTGAACATCAGGTTCCGTCCGGCTTGTTACAACCGGTTATGATTCCTGAGTGGAAATGGGAAAGAATCACAATGGACTTTGTGTCGGGATTGCCTTTGTCTCCAGGAAAGAAAGATGCAATCTGGGTGATAGTTGACAGATTGACGAAATCATCTCATTTTGTTCTGGTGAGAACAGATTATTCACTCGATAGATTGGCTGAATTATATTGCTGAGATTGTGAGATTGCACGGGGTGCCACTATCTATTGTATCTGACAGAGATTTAGATTTACCTCCCGATTTTGGAAGAAATTACAAGAGGCTTTAGGCACAAAGTTGCATTTTAGTACTGCATTTCATCCGCAGACGGATGGTTAGTCCGAGCAGATTATTCAGATTCTCGAAGATATGTTGAGATGCTGTATACTTGAGTTTGAAAGTACGTGGGAAAAACATTTTTCGTTGATTGAGTTTGCGTACAATAATAGTTTTCAATCTAGAATTAAAATGGCACCAGATGAGGCTCTCTATGGTTGAAGATGTTGAACTCCATTGTATTGGACTGAACTGAGTGAGAATAAGATTCACGGGGTTGATTTGATAAAAGAGACTGAACAGAAAGTGAAAGTGATTCGTGACAGTTTGAAAGCGGCCTCAGATTGTCAGAAGTCTTATGCAGACTTGAAACGAAAAGATATTGAATTCGAAGTTGGTGGCAAAGTGTTTTTGAAAGTGTCTCCGTGGAAGAAAATACTTCGATTTGGACAAAAATGCAAGCTAAGTCCGAGATTTATCGGGCCGTATGAAATCATTGAACGAGTTGGGCCGGTTGCTTATAGATTGATGTTGCCACCTGAGTTAGAAAAGATTCATAATGTGTTTCATGTGTCGATGCTTCGACGATACAGATCTGATCCGTCACTTGTGATTGCTCCTACTGAGGTTTAAATTCAGTCAGACTTGTCGTATAGTGAAGAACCAATTAGAATTTTGGCACGAGAGACCAAGGAATTGAGAAACAAAAGAATATCCTTAGTGAAAGTGTTGTGGCACAAACACGGAATAGAAGAGGCTACGTGGGAGCCTGAGAACGTTACGAGAGAGCAATATCCACACCTATTCACTGGTAAGATTTTCGGGGACGAAAATCCCTAAGGGGGGAGAGTTGTAACAGCCCGATTAAGACCCTAGTCGGAACAGTGGTTTCGAGACCACAAATCCGAGGTCAAAAAAATATTTTAATATTATTTTCTGTGTTCATAATATGTGATTAAGTCTGTGTGAAATTTCTGTGTGAAAATTTTATTGTTTGAGTGCTTAATTAGCAAAAAGGACTTAATCGCATAAAGTGTAAAAGCTGTGTGCTGATTTATAAGTACCTAAGTGTTGTTGTCTTTTTAATGTGGAGGTCTTATGAAGCTATTATGCCATATTTAGTGATAGTGGGTGGAAATAGACTAGAATAACCTTAATATATAAAGGTTATATATGTTTAAATGAAAGGGCAAAAGGGTAAAAAGCCTATTAATGTTTATTAAAGAAAACAAAAAAAGATGAAACATGTTCATCTTTGTTTCTTTTTCAACCGAAAATAGGAAAATAGAAAGGGTTGGGAGCTTTGAAATATTCGGCCACTTCAAGCTTCAATTGGTATGTGATTTTTGTTCGGTTTTTGATAATTTCTACGTTTTTGTGATCATTGCTTAGTGTACTATCAAACCCATGCTTTAATTTTAGAATTTGATAAAGATTTTGAGATGTGCCATTGATGAACATGTGAGCTTTGTGTTGATAGTTGATGAAATATGAAAGTTTGATGTTGGATTAACATAGTTTGTATTTGAATTTTTGATGAAATTGGCTATTTTGGGCTAATTTGTTAAAATGAGAAATGGAGGACTAAATTGTGAAATAAATGAAATATGTGGGCTTGTATGAGTATAGTGAGAATTCGGCTAGGCATGGGTACAAGCAAATTATGAGTATTTGATGATTTTATGAATTAGAGACTAAAGTGTCGAAATATGAAAATGTGAGGGCTATTTTGTAAAATGCCCTAAATATGAGTGTATGGACTAAATTGAATGAATTGGTGATTGAATGGGTTGAATTTGAATGTGTATAGACCAAGAAAGGAGAGGTTCGGATCGAGATCGAGGAAAAGACAAAGTGCTCAATTAATCGACCGTTTCGGTATTTCGACGTCCGAGGTAAGTTCGGACATAGTACAAGCTGTTAATTTACCTTCTATGTGATGTGAATTGAATGATAGATATTGAATTAGAAATGTAATGAATGAAATTGAGTAACGACGCACTAAGTGTGCGTAATTGAATTGAGACAGAGTTGATTAGCACTGTGTGTGCGAAATAACAGAAGCTTTGGCTTCATAGATGGCATCTTGTGTATGCGATTCGAATTACGTTCGGTTTTGTATTGAGGCACTAAGTGTGCGATGTTATATAAGCTTCAGCTATGAATTGAGGCACTAAGTGTGCGAAGTTAATTTAGTTTCGACTACAAATCGGGCACTAAGTGTGCGATTAAACCTAATGAAGAATGAAGGCTGGATCGAGATACAATATCGAGCATAAATTAGCTTGGATGGTGAGTAACCATGTGTTGGCTAAGGTATGTATTGAACCTTTGTGGTTGAGGAGATTGTGTATGACTTCATGAGTAGTCGAGTAAGATTATTGGTTATGAATGATATGGTATAAACATTTGGAAATTGATCTATGTGATGAGTTCTTGTTGTGCATTGTATTTGAACTATTAAGTTAAATGTATTATGTTACGAACTTACTAAGCTTTTGAAAGCTTACTGTGTGATTTGTTTCTCTGTTTTACAGTGTCAGTAAAGCTAGCTCGGATCCGGGGATTGTCAGCATCTCTATCACACTATCGGCAATCTATTTTGGTACTCTTGAAGATGTGTATATTTTAATATGGCATGTATAGGCTAGTTGTTTTGAACCATGATTGAGATGTGTAAATAGCAATGTGATGTGGCTAGATAAATGTTGGCAATATGCATGTGTGATTTTGGTATATGGTGCATGTTATGGTATGGCTTGATGGCAATGAAAATGATTTATGAATGGTAAGTTTATTGATGGATTGATGCCATAGTGATTTAGTGAAATTGTGGATGAATCATGCTTGGTTTTACTTATGAATTGGTTGAGTTATTTAGCATATAAGATGGTATGCTAAAAATGAGATTGAATTGGGTTGATATGATGAATATTTTGATGTGTTTTTGGTTGCTATTGATACATGGAAAGATGCTTAATTGTGCTTGTAGGGATGACCCTTGTGTGGGTGGCAAATTGGCCTTGCAAATGGCCTATTTTGCATACACGGCCAAGGGACACGGGCGTGTGTCTCTACCGTGTGGCTCAAGGGCCACTTCGAAGTGTGCCTGGGCAGGTTACACGGCTGTGGCACACGGGCGTGCTTGGTGGCCGTGTGACCAAGTCAGTAGCTAGCCTAATTTCACACGGCCATGGTACATAGGCGTGTTTGGCGGCCGTGTGGACAAGTTAATATACATGCTCTTTTTTGGCACGACCTAGACACATGGGCGTGTCTGGTAGCCGTGTGAGGCACACGGCCTGACTGGACGGGCGTGTGACCTCTGCAGTTTTGAAAAATGTTCAAATTTCCAAGAATTTCGTATGTGTTCGGTTTAGTCCCGACCTCTTTTTAACACGTGTTTAAGGTTTCGTAGACCGTAATAAGAGACTATATGTTTATATTTGAATATGTTTGATTGATAATTAACTTTGTGTCGTGAAATGGATGTGAAATGTTTTGATTGATCGGTAACGCCTCTTAACCCTATTCCGGTGATGGTTTTTGGTTAGGGGTGTTACACACACAACCATGTGAGAGAAATGACACGCCCGTGTGACGTATCACACGCCCGTGCTTCAGGCCGTGTCGAAAATAAGGGACATTCTGTTTATGACGTCAGCAGACATTTAGGGACACATGGCCAAGCCACACACCCGTGTGCTGGCCCGTGTGACGAACTGAAATTTTCTCAAGTTAGATGCAGGGGATACACGGTCGGACTACACACCCATGGGGCAGACCGTGTGTCACACATGACCTAGACAAACGCCCATGTGTCTACCCGTGTAGACAATTATAAGGATATTTACCAAGCCTTTTGTCACCCTGAAAAGCAACCACTCATATACCATTTTCTAGCAACACATGATTTGACAATAATGCACCTCTAATATTCACAACCGAGACATCCACACCATAAATTCATACTACATTCATCATGCATACACTTTGCACATTACTCAATCAATAGCACAAACTTGCACTTCCTGATATTCATCATCATTGAATAGATATGACTTGTTAGTTTTGGCCGATTCCAATGGCCATTTACAAAATGAATTGAGTGACATTAATAGCCAACACATTGGCTAACCAATATGACATATAACAAAATGACCAAGTTCCTATACATGCCATACCCAAAATAATCAACTTTACTATACCAAAAGAATAGCTTGATAGTGTGAACCGAGCTCCGATGTCCTACGATCCCCGAGATAGCTTGGCGATACTACAAGGAAAAGGGAAAAGAGAGGGAGTAAGCATAAAGCTTAGTAAGTTTGCATGAAATAAATAGCAACATAAAGGCTTATGTTAACATCCATACGTTACATCGAATAATAACACAAATTCTCAAGCACATTGACATAACTTACTCATGCTTACTCTTACCAATCTCATATCACATATCGGACTTATTTCTCATCAATTACTCATATGTACCTGTGTTACTTCATCACATAACTTTACACTCTTACATCTTGAACATAAACTTAGCTCTTTACCCCGTTGAACCATTTGGAATATTGAAGGATACTCGAACTCGTCATACACGTAATAAGATGCCAATGCCATATCCCAGATATGGTCTTAACATGGGATCACATATTGATGCCGATGCCATATCCCAGATATGGTCTTATACGGGATCTCTTATCGATGTCGATGCCATATCTGTAACACCCTTTACCCGTATTCGACACCTGAACCGGGTACGAGGCATTACCGAACTTAACTTGCTCAATCATAAAATATCTATCCATAAAACTTCATGTCAAATTAAAACTTTTCATTCAAGACCTTAATGTCCTTAATATAGGTCTACGAGACCCTAAACTTGTACCCGGAATGATTCGGGACCAAACCTGAAACTTTTGAACACTTAGACAAATTTGACATAAAACAGGGCCACACGCCCGCGTGAAGGATGGAACACGCCCGTATGGAAAATCACATGCCCGTGTTCCACACCCATGTGGGTTTATTATCCAATTTGATCCTACAGGGGTTTTCACATGGCCAGACACACGCTCGTGTCCCTGGCCCGTGCCCCTCACACGGCCTCGACATGCCCGTGTCTTAGCCCGTGTGCCAAAAACCTTGGCATTCTGTTTATGACGTCATCACCCCACTAAGGTCACACGGCCAAGGCCCACGCCCGTGTCCTTAGACCGTGTGTCGAATTAAATTCCTAATTTCAGGTGCAGACTTCGCACGGCCTGGGCACACGCCCATGTCCATAGCCGTGCCTCCCACACGGCTGAGACACACGGCCGTGTCTCTGCCCGTGTGATTACTACTGAGCTTACTGACTTTCCAACCTAGTATGCATGGGGACACACGGCCTATCAACACGCCCATGGGGCTGACCGTGTGTCACACACGGCCTAGACACACGCCCGTGTGTCTACCCATGTGGACATTTGTAAGGCTATCTACCAAGCCAAATGCCACCTTGCAAAGCAACCATACTTAAACCAATTCAATTCAACACATATTATGACTATATGGCACCTCTAAGAACTCATAATCAAGACATCCACACAAGCATACACTTCATGAAATTCATCATCATTGAATATATGAACATGTCAAGTATAGGCCATCTTCCCATGACCATTTACAAAATGAATTGAACAACATTAATAGCCAACACTTTAGCTAACAAATATGACATAACAAAATGACCAAGTCCTATACATGCCATACTTAAAATGAATCTAACTTGGCTATACCAAAAAGTAGTCGATAGTGTAATTTTCAAACTCTGACATTCCACGAATTCTCAAGCTAACTTGGCAATGCTACAAGGAAAAGGGAAATGAGAGGGGTAAGCATAAAGCTTAGTAAGTTTGCATGAAATAAATAGCAACATAAAGCTCATAATTTCATCCATCCATTGCATTGAATAAAACACAAGTCTTAAGCTCATTTCCATAAGTTACTCATACTTACTCTTACCAATTACATATCATGCCACATATCGTAAATCATTCTCGTGAATTACTCACATATACCTGTATCATTTCATCACATAGTCTTAGCATTAATCTCATCTCTATCATAAGCTTAACTAATTACCCCATTAAATCACTTGGGATATTCAAGGATACATGATCATCCTCATTCACATAATTACGACACCAATGCCACATCCCAAATGTGGTCATACGTGGGGTCACTTCTAGATGCCGATGCCATATCCCAGATATGGTCTTATACGGGATCTCATATCGATTGTCGATGCCATATCCCAGATATGGTCTTATACGATTTTCATATTCAATGCCGATGCCATATCCCAGATATGGTCTTATACGAGATTTCAATTTGGTGCCGAGGCCATGTCCCGGACATGGTCTTATATGGGACTTTACCCATCTCAAGTCTTGATGATATTGTTCTCTCATTTATTTAAGTCCAACCGGGACTTCAACATCACAATTCTCATCATTTTCTCACACAATACCATTATTCAAATTCATATACATATCATACATCTTCACAAATATCAAATATTTAAAGTCATACTAACATGGCGTTGAACTTATTACACGCAAACTTACCTCGATTTCAAAAAATTACCGTTCTAGTCCGATACTTTGCCCTTTCCTCGGTCGAGGTTAATTCTTCGCTATTCTTGGTCTATAGTAACAATTTAGCTCATTTAATCATCACATTAATCAACACATTTCAATAATCATACTTTGGAAAAATTACCATTTTGCCCTCATACTTTTACAAAATGACTATTTTACCCTTAAGCTCGAAAATCAATTCTAATCAAATTTCTTTCTTTAACGAGCCTAGGTGAACATTTTTTACTCTTATGGAAGCCCTCAATACTCATTATTTCACACATTTACCACATATTTTATAACCTTTACAAAAAGGTCCCTTTAGGTGTTTTCATGGAAACACCTTTCACAAAAGTTGTTTATCTAACAACTAGGACTCATTTTCTTCCATAAAAATGCAACAAACAACTTAAAAGCTCACATGGCAAAACTCTAAAATTTCAATCATTTTGCAAGATAGTCCCCTCTTTAACTAGCTTAAGCTTTAGGGGTTCCAAAAGTACAAATATTAACAAGAAAAGATCACTAAAACACCTACTTGTAAGGAGAAGAGTTTGCTGAAATTTTTGAGCTTTCAAACCCCAATTTGCTGCTAATTTTTGGTGGAGGAGTGAAGAAGAAAAGCTGATATCTTTTATTTCTTTATTTTAATATATCTAATCAATTAAGTCCACCTAATTCAACCACTTTGACCAATTTGACATTGTTTGTCTCCTATGGCCGGCCACCCTATCTTTAGGGGTCTAATTGCACTTTAAGGGCCTCCAATTAATATTCTATGGCTTTTAGACACTTTTTGATTGAAAAATAGAACTTTCGCACTTTATGCGATTTAGTCCTTTTTCGCAATAAAGCATGAAATCGCTAAAATTAAAGCACCAAAATTTTCAGGCACCTATATAATCATGCTATAACTCATAAAATATCATTAAAATAATTCTCTCCGACCTCGGGTTAGTGGTTTCGAAACCACTATTCTGACTAGCCCCTAAATTGGGCTGTTACAATATCCCAAATATGGTCTTATACGAGATCGCATATTGATGCCATGTCCCAGACATGGTCTTACACGATTTCATACCGAAGCCAGGTCCCAGACGTGGTCTTACACGGGATTTCTACTCGATGCCGATGCCATATCCCAGATATGGTCTTATACGGGATCTTAATTCGGTGCCAAGGCCATGTCCTAGACATGGTCTTATACGGGACCTCCTTAATCTCATATAATGACAATGGTATCCTTTCCAATCCTAAGGTTCAAACGAGACTTTCACATAATATAATCTCATCATGCTTTCATCGATACCTCATTGATCAATTTCATAGAGATAATATACATTTCTCATGATATCCAGCATATTAAAACATAATAACATTTCGTTGATTTATTACACACAAACTTACCTCGGTACCAAAGTATGTATAGTTGTTCGATTTAGTCCACCACTTTGTTCTTTCCTCGGTTTCGGTCCGGACTTCGTGTTTCTTGATCTATGATGATAATTTCACTTATTTAATAATCACATTGACTAAAATAACTCATGAATCATACTTTGGCAAAATTATGATTTTGCCCCTAAACTTTTACATATTTAAAAAATGGTCCCTAGGCTCGTATAATGAAATATACTCATTTTCTTGGTTACCGAAGTCTAGCCGAACATTTATTGAGCTTATAACAGCTCACACTTTCCTTCAAAACTGATTTTTACTACATATTTTATCACTTTTACAACTAGGTCCTTTTTATGAATTTTCCATGAAAATCACTTAGAAAAAGATGTTTATCATACATCAAACTTCCATATTCCTCCATTAAACATCAAAATACATGCATATCATACATGGGTAAATTTTTGAACACGAAACCTAGCTTAAAATATAGCTAGAAATAGCTAAATCGGGTTACGAGGATCTCAAAAATACGAAGAACATCAAAAACGGGGATAGGATGCACTTACTTTGAGCTTGAAAATGAGCAAAACCCTAGCTATGGCTTCTCCTCCAAATTTTGGCACCTAGGGAAGAAGATGGACACCATTTTTGACTAATTTTTCCCTTTTTATTAACTAATTAACCAAATGACCAAAA
The DNA here is from genome assembly GCA_025698515.1 of Gossypium sturtianum. Classification (NCBI taxonomy): domain Eukaryota; kingdom Viridiplantae; phylum Streptophyta; class Magnoliopsida; order Malvales; family Malvaceae; genus Gossypium; species Gossypium sturtianum. Next base: position 36,555,199 of record CM046943.1, on the reverse strand, counting down.
TGCCCTTAAGGGGCCCCTTTCTTGAGATTTTTCCTTCCCATATCTATTTTTGTCCATCATCAAATATAATGGTCTAATTGCTAAATAAGGACCTCTAATAATTTTTCTAATACTATCTTATACTTGAAACTTCTAGAATATCATATTTTTTAATCTTTGCAATTTATTCCTAATGAATAAATTGATCACTAAATTATAAAATTTCTTCATGAAATTTTCACACAATCATGCAAACATGTCATAAACCTTATAAAAGCCATAAAACACATATTTCTACTTCGGATTTGTGGTCTCACAACCACTATTCTGACTAGGCCCTAAATTGGGCTGTTACAGTGCTAGGCTGTGTAACTGCCTAACTTGCATGCCTTTAACCTACAGGGGACACACGACCTTGTCGCATGGCCGTGTGTCACACACGACTGGGACACACGCCCGTAACTCAGGCCGTGTGGACCCAAAATGAGCCTTAAAACACAAGTTTACCATTTCAAGTTTGCTTGAACCTTAAGAAACTCAAATACCAACAAAAATACCAAATCAAAACGACATTAATCAAGCCAAAAACACACCAAAACCAACCTATTAAGTGCCTAACCAATGTACCCTCATTGGTACCACAAGTATATATAATTATACATCAAAATAAACATCAATTCAACTCATCATTTCATTCGAGCAATAGCTAACCAATATACCTATCAAAGGTATCCAAAACACAACAATTCCTTAACACATTTCATTCATACTAGCATAGAAACTATACCTCATTCTCATGAACTATATAAGTTGGCCATTTACACAAAAGATCATCCATAATGTTTGCATAATTAAACCAAAAAATTTACAATAGCTATACAAGAGCCTATACATGCCATATAATCTGAATTAAACATTCCAAAAACTACCGAAATGAGCTGGATAGTGTGACTTGAGTGCCGATCTCATTGTCCAACCTTCCAAGTATCTAAAATGACATTAAACAACACAAGTAAGCTTAATGAATCTTAGTAAGTTCGATGCATTAAACAATAAATCTTACCAAAGTAAAACACAACAGTTCAAACAATAATAATCAACCATGAAAATTCCCTATCATCACAATCTCAACCGATGAATTCATCTATGTTCAAATCAATAACCAGTAATTAAAAAATCTTTCAAATTCATTAAACAAATTACCTTACCAAGATTTTCCATTTAAAGAATGGCTTATGGATAGGAGTACATCGTTAGATCGACCGAACACACTAGGCAGAAGCTCATAAGAGTTGATCCACCCGAAGCACACCAGATAGAAGCTTATAAAAGCTGATCCAACCGTAACACACCAAACAAAAGCTCATAAGAGGTGATCCACCCGAAGCACACCAGACAAAAGCTCATAAGAGCTGACCCAACTGTAACAGACCAAACAGAAGCTCATAAGAGCTGATCCAACCATAACACGCCGAACAAAAGCTCATAAGAGCTGGTCCAACCGAAACATGCCAAAAAGAAAGTATAACATGAGAGTTCGCAACAAATGCTGAACCTCGATTTTACTTGGGTAATATATAGATATCTCCCTCCAATACCATCTCCACTCCAAACCCCCGTAACACACCAGATCTCGATGGTACTCTATCCCGCGTTCAATCCAAACCAAGCATCAAATTCAATATTATATCTCAGATAATGATTCATTTTCAATAATGGAATATATATATTATATCATGTAATACCAGTCATCAATTAATATAAATGTTAAAATTTTAACCGTAGGAACTTACTTGGACTGAATTGTAGTAGTTATAAAAGTTTAGGGACTATTCTGCTATTTTTCCTTTTCTATGAGTATCTACGGGATCTTGATATAAAATGAAAAATTCCTTATTTATTAGAACAAATTTCATTTACAATCCATTTTACAATAAATACCTTTGATCGTGTGTCAGAGTTTTAAAAATTTAAATAACGAGAATGATCGAACCTGGAAACTAACTATGACAACGATTGAGGCAAGTGCACCTATCGAATAGTAGTATAGCTTAGGTAAGACCGGATTGTCGAACCCAAAGGAACTAAAAGTACTAATACTAACTTTCTTTTTATTATTTAGCCTAAGAATTAAGCGAATGGTTGTTTAATCTAAATTAATTAACTACTAGACTAAAGACTCTAAGACAAAGAAGAATGAATTTGGGAGAATACTTGAAGAAAAACCAATTAATTTAGACGACACCCAAAGAAGAATCCACCTAGACTTCACTTGTTATCTAACTCTGAACCAGACGATGTATTCACTTGACTTGATCCGTAGGATTCCCTAATTTATATTAAACCCTCTCTCGAGGCGAATAATGTCTAACCCTAGGTTGATTAATTGAAATCTCTTTCTAATTAAAACCCCTAGAATTGCATTAACTCGATCTATGAACTCCCATATTAGGTTTCACCCTAATCCGGCAACGCCTCATCACACTATCTCTAGGCGCGCGATCAACTCCGCTTAACGATGCTAGATCTACTCTTAGGCAGGGACTTTTGCTCCTCCACCTAAGCACATCAAACTTGAATCGATATCCCCAAAATATCAACACAAGAATTAAGAACACATAATTAAGAACAAATCAAATATTTATCATATAGTTCAGCAAACGATAACAAGATTCATCTAAGTTTCATCCCCCTCAGGTATCTGAGGGTTTAGTTCATAACAATAAAAGAAAACATCTCAGAAGAAAAGATAAAACAAAACATAAGAAATCCCTAAAACCCCCTGAAGGAATTGAAGAGGAGATCCTCCGTCTTGAGTATAATTCTGGCTTCTTGAGATGGATCAACTGGCTATCCCTGAGCGAATCCCCACAAATCTACCCTCTCTGGCCTAGCAAGACGCCCCTAAACGATAGCTTTGGGCTCCGGCTTCTGCTGAACTCTCTCTTTAAGTTTCCCCCTAGGATGTTTATATAGGCTTAGAGATGCCTTACTTGGCCTCCAAATATCCAAATCTGAGTGAAGTTCCTATTTGGGTGTTTAATTAGACTTTGGAATGTGTTTCTTTGCCTCCAAGTATCCAAATCCGAGTAAAACTCCTCTTGGCCGTGGCAGGGGCACGGCCATGGCACACGCCCGTGTGAATCGTGGCCAGGCCGTGTTGAAGTCCATAATGAGGCACGGCCGTGTGGTCTTGGGCCCAGGCCGTGTCGATTTTGTGATGTGGCCCAATAGGCCCATTTTAAGCCTGTTTCTTATTCTTTTCATCCTCCGGTGCTTTCCTGGGTATATAACATGAAAAGAAAGGATTAAGAGCACCGTTTTACATAAAATAAGGGATAATTCATCCAAAAGCATACTAAATGTGGGATTAAAATATGTTACTTTTACGGTTTATCAAATACCCCCACACTTAAGCTTTTGCTTGTCCTCAAGCAAAATTCTCAACTCATAATTAAAACGAACTTCCTTCAATTCATAATAGTCATTGATAGTGTTTCATCATAATTCAGAGATAATTTATACATGGATAATTCAACTCAAAGAGTCCTAAAGATTCAAACAGTCTAAGTCATACATTTGCAGCACAAAACATAGGTGTTTCCCCTCATCTAAATAATTACCTTTGATTCAAAATCGACAAGGATTGACATCCTCACTAAAGATTCACTCAAACCACTAAAAGTGTTTAAGGTTCATAATTAGGCACTCAAAGGTCGAACATGAAAAGTTAATCCCATAGGGTTGCATGAAAATCAAATCTCCACCACTATAATATGAGATGATACACAAATCAAAAGGTCTTTACTTGAGGTTGTAACTGGGCTTAGGTTAAAGGTGTGGATAAAGGCTGAATTAGAGGGTTAGAATCGAGATTGACTTGACAAATTACCTAACTAGAAAAATGAACTAATCCTTAATAATCACATAAACTTGTAATACTAATAATACGAGCTTTTTCTTCAAGATGTGGAATTTAAATATGTAAGCTCACTTAATTATAAGACTAATAATGAATATACTTCGTCATTTTTTTAAGAACAAATCATTAAATATTTACAATAATAAGAAAGTACTTTAACAACTGAAATATAGAACATAGTTAGGTAACCGCTCAAAATCAAATCTCGACAAAAAGGGTAGTCAAGAAGAATGGTGATAACAAATACAAAGGGTTTTGGGTTAATATTAGTGGGTGAGTCAATAAAAAGGGTTGTTAGGATCAAAGGGGTTCACTAGGGGTTAATTATGAAGGTAGGCTTTTTATGGAGTAAGTGGGTTAAATCCTAGGTGCCTTTATCATTTCAAAGATATCAAATCAAAGATGTGGTCTCAACATGTATAATCGAGGCAAGTTCTAGAATAACAGTTCAATGTTGACACACTCATAATCAAAAAGTGAGCATGAAAAAAGGATGTATGCTCTTATAAGGCTCAAAATCTCACAAAAATTATGGGTATTTTGATATCAACCTCGTAAATTTCAAACTTCAAAGTAATATTTAAGTTCAGGTAGACAACCTAAAAATTTTTAATTCTGAAAAATAGACTTATTATGCTTGATTATCTAGTATTCTTAGAATTTAATTATCAATGCACAATTATCAATGACTTAATCTAAAACATATCCATAAATCATGGAAATTTCATCTTAATCATAATATGAGAAACTTACTTTAAGACAAGATATAATTCAGGGATTTTCAAATAATACTATAGTTATTCCCCCCACACTTAAGATGTACATTGTCCTCAATGTACAAAGATAGATAATAGCAAAATAATAATAAAATCATAAGATAGGGAGAGAAGTGAAACTTCCTGAATTTTGGATGGAGTCAATGAAAAGAAACCGGATAGGAATTGAGCGGAGGTGAATGTGGGGAAGCGTCTCGAACCATTTGAAATTGAATCCTCAAAGAAGCCGGTCTGATTTTATTGTATCCTAAGCTAAATCTAAATGGTATGAAGAATAAGAAGAAAATAATAAAGAAAATAAAAATAAAAATAAATAATGGAAAATAAAAATAAGAATAAAAGTAAATAATGGAAAATGAAAGAAGAAAGACAACTGAACAAGAAAAAGGCTGAAGGGGGGTCTAAATAGAGATTATGGATCTGGTGGTTGCCCCCGCCCTTGTACCTTCCTGTGATGGCCACACGGCCACGGCCACGGTCGTGTGTAAGGCCGTGTGGTCTGGAAATCTGCACTTTGGTTAGTTTATAGTTAGGTTCTAAAAAGGAAAAATAAAAGTAAAAGAAGAATTAAAAATGTAAAAATTGATGGGGTTAGTGCTCGGGTTGCCTCCCGAGAAGCACTCGTTTATAGTCTTAAGCTAGACTTTACCTCTCATTCGTATGGTCATGGTGGTTTGAGGAGGTGAAAATCCTTTCTCATGAGATCAATTCGGTTGTGGATATAAAGTTTAAGTCGAGTAGTGTTTACCTTAAAAGTGCTGAATTTAGGATTAGTTACCTCGACTGTTCCATCTGGGAAGATTTTGAGTACCTGATCTCCTATCTTAAGCTGGGTTGTCCCATCGTTAAGTTTCTTGTGGAGTTGCCTCATTTTTGCTTCATGTATTTCTTTGAAGTGTATCTTCCACTCGTCTAGTTCATTGATCCGAAGCTTTCGTTCCTCATGAATTTCTTCTTTATTGACACGAGGTCTAGGATCTAGCATCTGTGAAAGAGTTTCAAGAAATGGCAAGTTAATAAGAAACTTCTTTGGAGGTTTAAGAAATTTACCGAATTGTTCTTCTGTGTGGTCTTTCTTTATCGCCTTGGGGTATGGCATATGAGCTTGGTACTCTATAATTACCGGGTTTGGTAAATCATGGCTTACCTCAACCTTACCTTCACTTACTACAGGCTCTTGCCTTGGGTCAGATTCCACTAACCTTTCACTGTCATGAGCTGTTACGGCTTGAATTTCCTCTTTTGGGTTAGTTTCAGTGATGCTTGGTAGACACCCTTGTGGTCGTTCGGAAATTATCTTTGCGAGTTGTCCAACTGTGTTAGTAAGTTGTCCAACTGTCTTAGTGAGTTCCCCAACTTGGCTCTCGATCCCTTTAATTGATGCTTGTTGATTCTTAAGGGTGGTCCCAGTGTCTTGGAGACGGTTATCTGTGGCTGCCATGAATTTTGTCAGCATCTCCTCGAGGTTCGACCCCTCTTCCTGTTGGTAAGGTGGTTGTTGAAAATTTGGAAGAAGTTCCGGTCCTTGGCTACTTTGATCATCCCACGAGAAATTTGGATGGTACCTCCAACCTGCATTATAAGTGTCATTATAAAAATTATTTTGAGGTCTAGAATAGTTACCCATATAGTGGACTTGTTCGTTCTCTATGCCATATCCGTAGGGTGGGTACTCAGGATTCGCCACGCCTCCGCTTGTTTCGTACTGCATAACTGGATGTATCTACGAAGAACACAAATCATCAAACTTTTTATTTAACATCTCTAACTGGTTTGATAGCCTGGTTATTGGGTCGAGGTTGTAGATATTGGCTGCTTTTGTTGGCTTTATCCTCATAACTTGCCACTGATAGTTATTCAGTGCCATCTCCTCTATCTGCCAAAATCAAATAAAAGAAAATTTAGCAAAGTAAAAAAAAAAGATAATAATAATAATAATAATAATTATAATTATAATAATAATAATAATAATAATAATAATAAGGGCTAAAGTAATAAAAATAGAGCTTTATTAATATTTTAGTTCCCCGGAAACGGCGCCAAAAACTTGATCGTGTGTCAGAGTTTTAAAAATTTAAATAACGAGAATGATCGAACCTGGAAACTAACTATGACAACGATTGAGGCAAGTGCACCTATCGAATAGTAGTATAGCTTAGGCAAGACCGGATTATCGAACCCAAAGTAACTAAAAGTACTAATACTAACTTTCTTTTTATTATTTAGCCTAAGAATTAAGCGAATGGTTGTTTAATCTAAATTAATTAACTACTAGACTAAAGACTCTAAGACAAAGAAGAATGAATTTGGGAGAATACTTGAAGAAAAACCAATTAATTTAGACGACACCCAAGGAAGAATCCACCTAGACTTCACTTGTTATCTAACTCTGAACCAGACGATGTATTCACTTGACTTGATCCGTAGGATTCCCTAATTTATATTAAACCCTCTCTCGAGGCGAATAACGTCTAACCCTAGGTTGATTAATTGAAATCTCCTTCTAATTAAAACCCCTAGAATTGCATTAACTCGATCTATGGGCTCCCATATTAGGTTTCACCCTAATCCGGCAACGCCTCATCACACTATCTCTAGGCCCGCGATCAACTCCGCTTAACTATGCTAGATCTACTCTTAGGCAGGGACTTTTGCTCCTCCACCTAAGCACATCAAACTTGAATCGATATCCCCGAAATATCAACACAAGAATTAAGAACACATAATTAAAAACAAATCAAATATTTATCATATGGTTCAGCAAACGATAACAAGATTCATCTAAGTTTCATCCCCCTCAGGTATCTGAGGGTTTAGTTCATAACAATAAAAGAAAACATCTCAGAAGAAAAGATAAAACAAAACATAAGAAATACCTAAAACCCCCTGAAGGAATTAAAGAGGAGATCCTCCGTCTTGAGTATAATTCCGGCTTCTTGAGATGGATCAACTGGCTATCCCTGAGCGAATCCCCACAAATCTACCCTCTCTGGCCTAGCAAGACGCCCCTAAACAATAGCTTTGGGCTCAAACCTGCTTGAACTCTCTTTAAGTTTCCCCCAGGCTGTTTATATAGGCTTAGAGATGCCTTACTTGGCCTCCAAATATCCAAATCTGAGTGAAGTTCCTATTTGGGTGTTTAATTAGACTTTGGAATGTGTTTCTTTGCCTCCAAGTATCCAAATCCGAGTAAAACTCCTCTTGGCATGGCAGAGGCACAAACCATGGCACTGCCTTGGTGTGAATCGTGGCCAGGCCGTGTTGAAGTCCATAATGAGGCACGACCGTGTGGTCTTGGGCCCAGGCTATGTTGATTTCGTGATGTTGCCCAATTGGCCCGCTTTTAAGCTCGTTTCTTGTTCTTTTCTTTCATCCTCAGATTTTCTGGGTATATAACATGAAAAGAAAGGATTAAGAGCACCTTTTTACATAAAATAAGGGATAATTCATCCAAAAGCATACTAAATGTGGGATTAAAATATGTTACTTTTACGGTTTATCAACCTTTTTTAAATTTACACAATTACCCCAAACTTTTGTAATTTTTACAATTTAGTCCCTTGACCCAAAATTCATCAAATTAACCATTTTTCTCAAGTCAATATTTTATCCAAATATACTTTACCCTTAAACAGCCCCCAATGAACCTTAAATTTACTATCAAACCCTAGAACTTTGACATTTTCACAATTTAATCCTAAAATCAAAATATAACATAAATCACTTTACAAATTCATCAAATAACATAATCAAAGCTACAAATACATGGTATTCATCAAAAACAGTCAATATTCATCAATGGAAGCTTCCAAAATTTTTAACAGAATAAAAAATAAAGGTACGGGATAGTTGGACCTAGTTGTAACGATATCAAAAACATAAAAATTACAAGAAACAGAATCAAATTGGACTTACATACAAAGAAATAAGCAAACCAAAGCTCTTTCCTTCCTTATCTATTGCTTTCGGCCATTTGAAGAAGAAAATGAAATTTATTTTTGCTTTTTCATTCATTAATTTTGTTTAACTTTAATTAAACTTTCATTAATTTACAAATTTGCATCCATTTCACATTATTTTATTATTTCTATTAATATGCCATCCAACACTAACCATTAGGGACTAATTATTATATTGGTCCCTCCTCATGTAATTAATAAGCTATTTAGTCATTTTATTAAACTAGTTACTAACTTTTGCACCTTTTTCAGTTTAGTCCTTTTTCCTAAATTAACTATCTAAGAGTTAAAATTTCCGAACCAAATTTTAATAAGACTTTAATGACTCTATAAATATTCTAAAAATAATATTTACGAGTTGACACAATGAAAATTTGTGGTCTCGAACCACTATTTTGTCACCACTAAAAATCGAGCAGTTACAACTTTCCCCCCTTAGGAAATTTCGTCCTCGAAATTGTTACCTGAAAATAGATTCGGATATTGTAGTTTCATTGATTCCTCGGTTCCCCAGGTAGCTTATTCTGAACTATGACGGTGCCACAAGACTTTTACTAACAGGACTCGTTTGTTCTGCAGTTCTTTGACTTCCCGAGCTAAAACTCTCACTGGTTCTTTCGAATACGGCAAGCCCGACTGTAACTCAATTTCACTATGAGGAATCACATGCGAAGGATCAGATCTGTACCATCTCAACATTGAAACGTAGAACACATTATGGGATCTCTCGAGTTCAGAGAATAAAGCTAATCTATGAGCTACAGGGTCAATTCTTTCAACAATCTCGTACGGTCCTATAAATCTCGGACTCAACGTTCTTTTCTTGGCAAAACGCAACACTTTCTTCCACGGTAAAACTTTCAGGAATACTCGATCGCCAACCACAAATTCTATATCTTTTCTTTTCAGATCCGCGTACAATTTCTGACGATTAGATGCAACTTTCAAACAATTCCGAATAATTTGAACTTTGTCTTCTGTTTCTCGAATCAAATCAATTCCGACCATTTTGGATTCACTCAATTCAAACCAATACAACGGTGTTTTACACTTTCTCCCGTAAAGAGTATCAAACGATGCAATTTTTATATTGGATTGATAACTGTTATTATAAGTGAATTTAGCTGACGGTAGGTGCTTTTCCCAATTACCTTCAAATTCGAGTATACAACATCTCAGCATATCTTCTAGAATCTGAATCACTCGTTCTGATTGCCCGTCAGTCTAAGAATGAAATGTTGTGCTGGAATTAAGCTTTGTGCCTAAAGCTTCATGAAGTTTTCTCTAAAATCTCGATCTAAATCTCGGATCTCGATCTGAAAAATAGAGGTCGAAACTCCGTGTAATCTCACAATCTTAGATACATATAGTTCCGCTAATCTCTCAAGTGAGAATTCTATTCTGACTGGAATAAATTGTGCCGATTTAGTCAATCTGTCAACAATTTCCCATATCGAATCTTTCTTTTTTGGAGTTACTGTTAAACCAGATACGAAATCCATCGTGGCTCGTTCCCATTTCCACGCAGGAATCATAACAGGTTGTAGTAAACTGACGGTACTTGATGCTCTACTTTTACCTACTGGCAAGTCAAACATTTAGCTACAAATTCACAGATTTGACGTTTCATACCCGACCACCAATACATTTGTTTCAAATCATAATACATCTTTGTGCTACCCGGATGAATAAAGTACGTACTACTGTGAGCTTCAGACAGAATATCATGTTTCAAATCTAGATTATTCAGAATGCAAATTCTATCGCGATAATGTAATGTACCATTATCATCAACACTATACTCTGTACTCAATCTAAACCAGTTGTCGTTTAATCATTAACCTTGAATCTTCATTTTGCAATTCTCGAATTCAACAGAAAGAAAGATTACCAGTCTTGCATTTCCAGTAGAATCTCTGACGCTTTCAGCCGAAGAGGAACAAGAATTTTTCTGAGAAAGGGATAATGAAATTTGGCTGAGAAAGAATGAAGGAAAAAGAATGAAGGAAGGAAAAAGGGGAGAAAGATCTGCCTGAGAGCTTTAGGAAAATGTCTTACGGAAATTGAAACGGTAAGACAATTTCCCAAAATGTAAGGGATTTTAAGCGTGTTTTGGAATCCATTTTCCAAATGGAAAATATTTTTAGGCCACCAAACACTGGAAAACCAAGAAAATATTTTCCAGAAAATGAAATACTAGCAAACAAACGCACCCTTTTTCTGAACCAGTTGTCGTTTAATCATTAACCTCGAATCTTCATTTTACAATTCTCGAATTCGTTGCAGAAACAGGGGTTTACTTCTCAACTCTACCAATATAGATCCACCTTCATTCAAGACTAAATGAGCGTTCAACGCTCGAACTGCAAACAATGACAACTTTTGACTGAGTGCATCCGCAACTACATTAGCCTTTACCGGATGATAATCAATAACCAAACAGTAATCTTTCAATAAATCTAACCACCTTCTCTATCTCAAATCCAGTTCTTTCTGAGTCATCAAATACTTTAAACTTTTGTGATCTATGAACACGTGACATTTCTCGCTAAGTAAATAATGTCTCCAAATTTTCAATGCAAAAATAATCGCAACCAACTCGTGATCATGAGTAGGATAATTCTTTTCATGCGACTTTAACTGTCGAGAAGTATAAGCTACTACTTTTCATGTCTGCATCAGCACACAACCCAAACCGTTGAGAGATGCATCACTATAAATGACATATACTACCCCAGACTCAGGCTGAGTCAACACTGGAGCTTCCGTCAACATGTTCTTCAGCTAATCAAAACTCTGTTGACACTCATCAGACCAAACAGACTCAACATTTTTCAATAACAATCTGGTCATTGGTGAAGCAACAATCAAAATTTTTTTAACAAAACGTCGATAGTAACCTGCTAAACCCAAAAAACTTTGCACCTCAGAAACATTCTTTGGTGTTTTCCATTTCATCACAGTCAAAACTTTACTCAGATATATGACCCAAAAATCCAACCTCTCGAAGCCAAAATTCACACTTACTAAACTTTGCATACAACGATTTTTCTCTCAAAGTTTGTAATAGGATTCTTAGATGTTGAGCATGTTCGGATTCTGACTTTGAATAAATTAATATAAATACAACAACAAATCTATCCAAATGAGGTTGAAAAACCCGATTCATTAAATCCATAAAAGTAGAATGGGCATTTATCAAACCAAATGGCATTACCACAAACTCATAATGACCGTAACGAGTTCTGAAAGCAATCTTTGACACATCACAGTCTTTAACCTTCAATTGATAATACTCGGATCTGATATCTATCTTCGAGAACACTATGGAACCTTTCTATTGATCAAAAAAATAGTTGATACGTGGCAAGGGGTACTTATTTTTTATCTTGACTTTGTTCAACTGTCTGTAGTCTATACACAATCTCAATGAGCCATCTTTCTTTTTCACAAACAACATAGGTACACCCTAGGGAGATACGCTCGGTCTAATAAACCCTCTGTCTAACAATTCTTGCAACTATGCTTTCAACTCTTTTAATTCAGCTGATGCCATACGATACGGTGATATTGATATCGGTGCAGTTCCAAGAACTAAATCAATCACAAACTCAACTTCATGATCAGGAGGCAATCCTGGCAACTCTTCTGGAAATACATCAGTAAACTCACTAACAACTGGTAACTAATCTAACTTTGATTCTAAATCTCTGGTATCAAGTATGTATGCTAGAAATGCTTCACTACCTTTTCGTATCAATCTCTAAGCAGAAAAAGCTAAAATAATTCTAACACCATCTTTCGGACTCTCAGACTCAACTGAAATCATCTCTCCTATCTAACATTTCAAATCAATCCGTTTCTTTCTACAGTTTACTACAGCATCATGCAATGATGGTCAATCCATACCCAGAATAACATCAAATTCTCGAAAGGGTAGCAATATCATATTGGCAAGGAATTCACAGCCTCTAACTTTCAGTGGACAATTATGACAAACTAAGTTAACTATCACACTCTGATCTAGTGGATTAGTAACTTGAATATCATAATCAATAGATTCAACAGGTAATTTTTTTCGGTTACTAATGCAGTGCAAATATAAGAATAAGTTGACCCAGGGTCAATCAATGCATACACAAAAAAATCAAAGAGATAGAATATTCCGGTAATCAAATCTGGAGCAGTAGCTTTCCCTCTAGCTCAAATAGCATAAATGTGAGCAGGTGCTCTAGCCTCTGATCAAACAACAGTGTCTTTTGCCCCGATACGAGTAGTTCCAGCAGCATTATTCTGACCCGAGCGTCTACCTTTCTGAGATGTAGACATTTTCTTTTCTTTCTGATCTTCATCCTCTTTTGGTGGTCTAGGACAATTCAGAATAAAATGATCAGTCGACCCACATCTAAAACAGACTCCTGACTTAGTTCTACACTCACTAGTATAATATTTCCCACAATAACTACAATTGGGCTTCGGAGCATTTCGTACACTTCCCACGCTATCAGTTGGATTAGTCGATACTCTAAAATCATGCTAAATCTGTAATAGTCTGGTTTAGACACTAGTCAGAATAGTAGTTTTGGGACCACAAATCTGAGTCAAAAAAATATTTTAATAATATCTTCCGTGTCTACAGTATGTGATTAAGCATGTGTGAAAGTTTCGTGAATTAATTTTATTGCTTGTGTGCTTAATATGAGAAAAGGACTAAATCGCATAAAAGATAGAAGTGACATTCTATATGTTAATGTGTTTAATTGAGTTGGCTTTTGAATGTGATGGCCTTAAATGGTAATTATACCATTTTAATTGATAGTGGACTATTATGGACAACCATTAAGTAATTATCATGTTTATTAACCATGGGTAATTTAGTAAATGTGATATTATGTTAATTAAAACATAAAATAAAACATTTCTTTCATCACTTTTGTCCATCCACCACCGAAATATAGAAAGAAGAATAGGGTTCATGAGCTTGAAGCATTCGACCAACATCTAGTTTGATTAAAGGTTTGTTTTTGTTCGATTTTTTATAATTTTTACGTTTTTGTGATCGTTGCTTTGTGTTCTATCAAGCCCATGTTTTAATTTTAGAATTTGATGAATATTTTTAGTTGTTCCATTGATGAATGCTTGAGCTTTGTGATGGTTGATGATGAAATATGAAAGATATGTGAAAGATTAACATATTTTGTCTTTGGATTTTTGATAAATTTAAGTAATTTGGACTAAATTGTGAAAATAATATTTTGAGGGACTAAAATGTGAAATAAATAAAATGTGTGTACTTAGATGAAGCATATGCATATTCGGCTAAGCATGGGTACAAAGAAATTATGTGTATTTTGTGATTTTGTGAAATAATGACTTAAATGTCAAAATGTGAAATGTGAGGGCTAAACTGTAAAATGCCCTAAATGTGTGTTTTTGGATTGAATTGAATGATTTGGTGAATAAATGAGTTAAATTTGAATATGTATAGATCAAGAACCAAAGAAAACAGATTTAGATCGGGGAAAGTCGAAAGTGGTCGATTAGTAGATTCAGTTCGTTTATCCCGAATACGAGGTAAGTCTATATACAAATAAATGTATTTGATTTGATTTATTCATGTTCATATGAAATTGAATTGTGATGAATGACTATGGAAAATGTACAAGTTAAGATGTTTATAAATTGTTTATAAATTTATAAATTGTTAAGTTAAGATATGAAATGATTGTAAATGATCCGAAATGTTTGGTAATGCCTTTTAACCCTATTTTGGTGATGGTTTTGGGTTAGGGGTGTTACATTTTATTGGTATCAGAGCTACGGTTTAGTCGATTCTAGGACTAATGTAGCGTGTGAAAGTCTAGCTATACATGCCATATATACGAACTGTGATAGTGTGATGAATCCTGACGTGTAAAATGTGTTCTTCGTATAGTAAATGGATCCTGAAAGAGCTGTAGCTGACGATGTTGAAAGTAATATGCCTGCTCCCGCTCAAGGGACAGCGCCATCTGATTTGAGACCGGTTTCTAGCGGTTAGGAAGGAGAGGCTAAATAAGCCTTCTTCCAAATGATGAATGAGTGGTTCACCCAATACATTAGAACAAGTCCGGCTGTTTCACAACCTCCGTCCCCACCCAATCCTCCTCAGACTTCTGTTGTACCTCTGGTTATGAATCTGAATCTGTTGAATAAGCCTCCGGTCGATAAAATCTGTAAATATGGAGCTGAAGAGTTCAGGGCCACTACTGATGATGATACTGAAAGAGATGAGTTTTGGCTCAAGAATACAATCCGAGTGTTTGATGAAATGTCTTGTACTCCTGAAGAATGTGTGAAATGTGTCGTTTCTTTGCTAAGAGATGCAGCTTATCAGTGGTAGAAAACTTTGACTTCTATTGTTCCAAAAGAACAAGTTACCTGGGATTTCTTTCAGTCTAAATTTCGGAAGAAATATATTAGCTAGATATTTATAGATCAAAAACAGAAAGAATTTCTTGAATTGAAACATGGTCGTATGTCTGTCACCGAATATGAGCGAGAATTTGTGAGATTAAGTCAATATGCTCGGGAATGTGTTTCGACTGAAGCAATAATGTGTAAAAGGTTTGAAGACGGCTTGAATGAAGATATCCGTTTGCTAGTTGGAATTCTGAAAATAAAAGAATTTTTTGTGCTTGTTGATCGAGCGTGTAAAGCTGAAGCACTCGGGAAAGATAAAAGAAAAGCTGAGTCAGAAGCTAGAGATGTGAGAAAGAGATTTTCAAGTAAAACATTTCAGTCTGCATCAAAGAAATTCAGAGATGAGTATAATCGTTCAAAGGCTAATGTGGGACATTCGAACACAGATCGTGCTAGATCGCATTCAAACTTTAAAGCTCCAGTTACTTCGATAGCTAGTGTGGTAAATGTCCGATCTGAGCGACCTAAATCTAAACATTTTGGTAAAAGACATCCGGGTAATTGTAGATTGAATGACCGAGCTTGTTTTAGTTTTGTATCATTAGACCATTTTATTCGAGATTGTCCCGAGTCTGTTGAACAAGAGATTGTACAGAATCCGAAGTCAGATAATGTTTCAGCTAGGGGTAGATCTACTAGAAACACAAGAAATGTGAGTGGTAGCCAGAGAGCCACGAAAGATACAGTTGCGAGATCTGAAGCTAGAGCACCTGCCAGAGCTTACGCTATTCGAGCTCGTGAGGAAGCTTCATCTCCAGATATTATTACGGGTACATTTACTGTTTATGATACTTCTGTGATTGCATTGATAGATCCAGGGTATACTCATTCGTATGTATGCATTAACTTAGTATCCAGTAAGACTTTGCTTGTAGAGTCTACTGAATTTGTAATTAGAGTATCGAACCCCTTAGGTAAAAGTGTTTTGGTTGACAAAGTATGCAAGAATTGTCCATTGATGTTTCGAGATATTTGTTTTCCGGCTTATCTGATGCTATTACCTTTTGATGAGTTTGATATAATTTTGGGTATGGACTGGCTAACATTGCATGATGCTGTTGAGAACTACAAATGAAAAACTATTTATTTGAGAAGTCAGAATGATGAAATAGTTCAGGTAGAATCAATGATTTAAATGGGTTACCGGCTGTGATATCAGTGATGAAAGCTCAGAGTTATGTGAAAAAGGGTTATGAAGCTTATTTTGCCTATGTGATTGATTTGAAAGGGATTGAAAAGAAAGTTGAATCTGTACCAGTGGTTTGTGAGTTCCCTGACGTGTTTCCTAAAGAACTACCAATATTACCTCCGATATGAGAAGTTGAATTTGGTATTAATTTAATGCCGGGAATGACTCCTATATCAATAGCTCCGTATAGAATGGCTCCAATAGAATTGAAAGAATTAAAGTCTCAGTTGCAAGAATTGACAGATAGAGGATTTGCTCGACCGAGTTTTTCACCTTGGGGTGCTCCCGTTCTATTTGTGAAAAAGAAAGATGGTACGATGAGAACGTGCATTGATTACCGTCAGTTAAACAAAGTGACTATTAAGAACAAATATCCTCTGCCTAGAATTGATGATTTGTTTTATCAGCTGAAAAGAGCCACCGTGTTTTCAAAGATAGATCTAAGATCCGGATATTATCAGTTGCGAGTAAAAGATTCAGACATTCCGAAAACTACTTTCAGAATGAGGTACGGGCATTATGAGTTTTTAGTTATGCCTTTTGGACTAACAAATGCTCCTGCTGTCTTTATGGATTTGATGAATAGAATTATTAGACCATATTTAGATTGATTTGTTGTTGTATTCATTGACAATATTTTGATTTATTCGTGTGACGAAATTGAGCATGCTGAACATCTGAGAATTGTGCTACAAATTCTGCGAGATAAGCAATTGTATGCGAAGTTAAGTAAATGTGAGTTCTGGTTGCGAGAAGTTAGTTTTCTGGGGCATATTGTGTCAGCATCTGGTATACGAGTTGATCCGAGCAAGATTTCAGCTATTTTAGAGTGGAAGCCTCCAAAAAATGTGTCTGAAGTTCGCAGTTTTCTGGGACTTGCTGGTTATTATTGACGGTTTGTAAAAGGCTTTTCTATGATTGCAACTCCACTGACGAGATTACTTCAGAAAGATGTGAAATTTGAGTGGTCTGAAAAGTGTCAGAAAAGTTTTGATCAATTGAAAACTCTATTGATCAAGCTCCAAGATTAGTACAAATTTGAATCGGTAAAGAGTTTGTAATATATAGTGATGCTTCTTTAAACGGCCTGGGGTGTGTTTTGATGCAGGAAGGCAAAGTTATAGCTTATGCCTCGAGACAACTAAAGCCGCATGAAAAGAATTATCCGACGTACGATCTTGAGCTAGCTGTAATTGTGTTTGCTTTAAAGATTTGGCGCCACTATCTGTTTGGTGAAAAATGTCATGTTTATTCCGATCATAAAAGTCTGAAATATTTGATGACTCAGAAATACCTAAATCTACGACAGAGAAGATGGTTAGAACTATTAAAAGACTACGAGCTTGTGATAGATTATAATCCGGGTAAAGCAAATGTTGTTGCTGATGCATTGAGTCGAAAATCACTATTTACATTACATGCGATGAATGCTCAAATAGATCTGTGTGATGATGGTTCAGTTTTTGCTGAGTTGAAAGTGAAGCCGATGTTTATACGTCAGATTTGTGATGCTCAGAAAAGTGATACCGAAATTATGGCAAAACAAATTCAGTGTGGTTTGAATTTTAATTCTAAATTTCAAATTGATAGTAATGATTGTTTGAGATTTCGAGATCGGATTTATGTTCCAAAGAATCCAGAGTTGATTCAGTTGATATTGAGGGAAGCACATAGCAATCATTTATCTGTTCATCCGGGCAGCACAAAAATGTATAATGATTTGAAACAGCTTTATTGGTGGCATGGTATGAAGCGGGATATCTCAGAGTTTGTTTCGAAATGTTTAATCTGTCAGCAAGTTAAAGCTGAAAATCAGGTGCCATCCGGTTTGTTACAACTGATTATGATTCCTGAGTGGAAATAGGATAGAGTGACGATGGATTTTGTGTCAGGGTTGCCTTTGACTCCGAGAAAGAAAGATACAATCTGGGTTGTAGTTAACAGATTGACGAAATCAGCTCATTTTATTCTGGTACGATCTGATTACTCACTTGATAAATTAGTTGAGCTATATATTTATGATATTGTGAGATTGCACGGGGTGCCACTATCTATTGTGTCTGATAGAGATCCGAGGTTTACTTCACGATTTTGGAAGAAACTACAAGAGGCTTTAGGTACTAAGTTGCATTTTAGTACAGCATTTCACCCGCAAACGGATGGTCAAACCGAGCAGATCATTCAGATTCTCGAGGATATGTTGAGATTTTGTATTCTTGAGTTTGAAAGTACATGGGAAAAACATTTGCCATTGATTGAGTTTGCGTACAATAATAGTTTTTAGTCGAGCATTAAAATAGCACCGTATGAAGCCTTGTATGGTAGAAAATGTCGAACACCTCTGTATTGGTCGGAACTCAGCGAGAATAAGATTCATGGGGTCGATTTAATTAAAGAGACTGAGCAGAAAGTGAAATTGATTCGTAACAGTTTGAAAGCAGCGTCTGATCGTCATAAATCTTATGCAGATTTGAAAAGAAAAGAGATTGAGTTCGAGATTGGAGATAAATTGTTTTTGAAAGTATCTCCGTGGAAGAAAATACTCTGATTTGGTCGTAAAGGCAAACTGAGTCCAAGATTCATAGGGCCGTATGAGATTATCGAACGAATTAGGCCTGTTGCATACAGATTGTTGCTACCACTTGAGCTAGAAAAGATTCATAATGTGTTTCACGTATCAATGCTTCGACGATACAGATCTGATCCATCATATGTAATTTCTCCGTCTGAGATAGAAATTCATTCTGATATGACTTACGAAGAAGAACCAATTCGCATCTTAACTCGCGAGATTAAGGAATTGCGGAATAAGAAAATTCCGTTAGTAAAAGTACTATGGCATCGACACGGAGTGGAAGAGGCTACGTGGGAGCCTGAAGATGCTATGAGACAACAATATCCGAATTTATTTAACGGTAAGATTTTTGGGGATGAAAATCCCTAAGGGGGGAGAATTGTAACAGTCTGGTTTAGACCCTAGTCAGAATAGTGGTTTCGGGACCACAAATCCGAGTCAGAAAAATATTTTAATATTATTTTTTGTGTCTACAGTATGTGATTAAGCATGTGTGAAAGTTTCGTGAATTAATTTTATTGTTTGTGTGCTTAATATGAGAAAATGACTAAATCGCATAAAAGATAAAAGTGACATTCTATATGTTAATGTGTTTAATTGAGTTGGCTTTTGAATGTGGTGGCCTTAAATGGTAATTATACCATTTTAATTGATAGTGGACTATTATGGACAACCATTAAGTAATTATCATGTTTATTAACCATGGGTACTTTAGTAAATGTGATATTATGTTAATTAAAACATAAAATAAAACATTTCTTTCATCACTTTTGTCCATCCACCATCGAAATATAGAAAGAAGAATAGGGTTCATGAGCTTGAAGCATTCGACCAACATCTAGTTTGATTAAAGGTTCGTTTTTGTTCGATTTTTTATAATTTTTACGTTTTTGTGATCGTTGCTTTGTGTTCTATTAAGCCCATGTTTTAATTTTAGAATTTGATGAAGATTTTTAGTTGTGCCATTGATGAATGCTTGAGCTTTGTGATGGTTGATGGTGAAATATGAAAGATATGTGAAAGATTAACATATTTTGTCTTTGGATTTTTGATGAATTTAAGTAATTTGGACTAAATTGTGAAAATAATATTTTGAGGGACTAAAATGTGAAATAAATAAAATGTGTGTACTTAGATGAAGCATATGAATATTCGGCTAAGCATGAGTACAAAGAAATTATGTGTATTTTGTGATTTTGTGAAATAATGACTTAAATGTCAAAATGTGAAATGTGAGGGCTAAACTATAAAACGCCCTAAATGTGTGTTTTTGGATTGAATTGAATGATTTGGTGAATAAATGAGTTAAATTTGAATATGTATAGATCAAGAACCAAAGAAAAGCAGTTTAGATCGGGAAAGTCGAAAGTGGTCGATTAATAGATTCAGTTCGTTTATCCCGAATACGAGGTAAGTCTATATACAAATAAATGTATTTGATTTGATTTATTCATGTTCATATGAAATTGAATTGTGATGAATGACTATGGAAAATGTACAAGTGAAATCTGAGAAAGTATCGACAAAGTGTCAATGTCCAAAAAGTCCCGTACGAACCTTAGGAATAGATAGGATTCATATGTCATGCCATGGGGATTCCGATATGTGATATCGTGTAAGACCACGTCTGGGACGTTAGCGTTGATTTGAGAATTACGGGTAAGACCATGTCTGGGACATTGGCATCGTATATGATTTCGTGTAAGACCTTGTCTGGGACAGTGGCATCGATATTTGATTACATGTAAGACCACGTCAGGGACGTTGGCATTGTACGAGTATTCTGAGTTATTCGAGTATCCTATTTGATTCCGAATGGTTCAACGGGCATTTCGAGAAATGAATGACTATGTGAAATGTGTAACCGATACAGGTACGTTTGAAATGTATGCAAAGTTTGATTATGAAAAGTAAGCATATGTGAGGTTGCAGAAGTGAGATATGTGAATAGAATTGTTGTGATAATATGTGATACATATAAACAAATGTGTTATGATCTAATGCAATACATGGAGATGTGATTTGTTGGTAAGCAATGGTTAAACAATTGAGCCAAAGAAGAAATATGAATTTGCAATTGAGATATACAAATTATCTTGTATTTGATATGGTTAAAAAAGTTTATACGATAAGTTTATTTGTATATGGCTTACTAAGCTTTTGAAAGCTTACTTTACATGTGTTTGCATTGTTTTATAGATTATTAAAGCTACGGAAGGCTCGGGGATCGTCAAGGATCATCACCACACTATCAAACTCTATTTTGGCACCTTTTGAATGTGTACATAGCTAAGTATGGCATGTATAGGCTAGTAGTTTGGTTTATGTTTGAGATGTATATAAAGTCATGTGATATGGCTTGTAAATGGGATGTGAGTATGGTAAATATTAGTCTATGTTTTGTGATGCAAAGTTAGTATATTTTTTATGAAAGGTTGACTTAAAGAATTGGTAAATTTTTGGATGGATTTTGCTTAGAAATGTTTGTGTTTGTTATGAGATAAATTGTGCACTAGTTGATATGATTGCTATGCTCATGAATGGTAGGAAAAGATGGTCATTTTTGGTATGTTTTGGTTATTTTTGAGGTGTGATTTGACACCTGTTTGTGCTTGTAGGATTGACCCTAAAATGGGTGGCAAATTGGCCTTGTAAATGGCCTACATTAGCCCACACGGTTGAGCACACGGGCGTGTGGCTCGACCGTGTCACTTAAATTTGTAATTCAAAACAAGTCAGTGTCGACCACGGGCCAGACACACGGGCGTGTGATAGGCCGTGTGAGATAAGTCAGTGTCGACCACGGGTAAAGCACACGGGCGTGTCCTAGGCTGTGTGGACAAGTCAGTATGTATGCCCTGTTTTGCCATGGCTTGGACACACGGGTGTGTCTGAGGCCGTGTGAGGCACACGGCCTGCCCACACGGGCGTGTGACCTCTGTAACTTTGAAAAATGTTTAATTTTCAGAAAATTTTGTATGCGCTCGGTTTAGTCCCGACCCCTTCTAATGCATGTTTAAGGTCTCGTAGACCTATTTAAGGGACTCTATGTTTATAAATTGTTAAGTTAATATGTGAAATGATTGTAAATGATTCGAAATGTTTGGTAATTCCTCTTAACCCTATTCCGGCGATGGTTTCAGGTTAGGGGTGTTACAGAATCATATTTTTTTTTTGTTCGGATGCTCAGACACTAAGGCAACTCGGCTAAAATCTTCTTTAGTCTTCTTTGTCAGTGATACAGAAAACGACTTGGATGAACCTCTCTTGTGAAATTCTCGAATCTGTCTATCCGTTGTATCTTGCGATTGTACACTTCTTCCATTTTCTGTGCACGATTAGATGAGACAACAAATTCTCGAATTTCATTACCTCCGATCATCATTCGGATTTCATCATTCAGGCAATCTTCAAACTGGATGTACGTATCTTCTTAAGTAGGTACAATTTCTCGGGCATATTTACTAGGATACACAAATTCTCTGTCGTACTCAGCTACCGATCTATTTCCCTGTCGTAACTCAAGAAATTCTCTCTTTTTCTTGTCCATATACCTTTTCCTGACATATTTCTTTTTAAACTAGGTCTGAAAGAATTCCTAGGAAATTTTCTCCCTCGATACCACAACCACAATCGTAGTCCACCAACTATACGCTTCCTCTTTTAATAATGAAACGACATAACTAAGAAAATCATCAGAAGAGCAAGCCATTTCTTCGAAAACTCGAAAGATGTTCTAAAGCCAATACTTAGCTTTAACCGAATCATCCTCTAATCTACCCCTAAATTCTTCAGCACCACGCTTCCTAAGTTTCTCAATAGGAATACGTCGACTAGGCTCAATCATAGGAGGAGGTGGAGGTGCAACCGGAGGCATAACAGGTGGTATAACAGGGGGTGGAGGTCGTTGAGCCAGATTATTCATTTGCATAAACTCGTTGAACCACTAGTTCATAAACCCAAAGAACATATTTTTAAGTTCATGTTCCTGAGCAGGAGGAATCGGAATGCTACTACTCGTCCCATGATCAGAGGTCGGTACATTACTTTTAACCTCATCATTGTTAGCAGGGTCAGATCCGTCTGACATATTTACAATCTATAAGAAAAACAAAGGTTAGATCGGATCAAACGCGTCACACTATCACAGATTTATATGGCATGTAATTCTAGACATTTCACACGCTATGTTCAGCCCGAGAATCGACTAAACCGTAGATCTAATACCACTAAATATAACACCCCTAACCCGTATCCGTCGCTAGAATAGGGTTACAGAGTATTACCAAACAAATGAAATAGTAAATCATTCAATTCATACATCAATACAATCATAATCTGATTTCATTCAATTACATTCATAATTCCCATAAATCTAGCCCTCGAGGCCCTAAAAATACTATAGAAACAGTCTGGGACTAAATCAAAAATATTTGGAAAAGTTTAGGAAAAAATAAAAAATTTTGGATTGTAAAGGTTACACGGCTGAGACACACGCCCGTGTCTCAAGCCGTGTGGACATTCGAAATAGGGACACAAGGCCGTGTCCCAGCCCGTATTCGTGCCCGTGTAACTCACTGCCTTGGGTAACATGGCCAAGCCACACACCCGTGTGCTAGGCCATGTAACTCTCGAAATGGCCTCATACGCCGGTGTGCCAGGACGTGTGCTAGGCCGTATAACTATCTGACTTGCATGCCTTTAACCTACAGAGGACACTGGGCCTTGTCGTATGGCCATGTGGACCCAAAATGAGCCTTAAAGCACAAGTTTATCATTTCAAGTTTTCTTGAACCTTAAGAAACTCAAATACCAACCAAAATACCAAATCAAAACGACATTAACCGAGCCAAAAACACACAAAAACCAACCTATTAAGTGCCTAACCAATGTACCCTTATTGGTACCACAAGTATATATAATTATACATCAAAATAAACATCAATTCAACTTATCATTTCATTCAATCAATACCTAACCAATATACCTATCAAAGGTATCCCAAACACAACAATTCCTTAACATATTTCATTCATACTAGCAAAGAAACTATACCTCATTCTCATGTACTATATAAGTTGGCCATTTACACAAAAGATCATCCATAATGTTTACATAAACCAAAACATTTACAATAACCATACAAAAGCGTATACATGCAATATAATATGAATTAAACGTTCCAAAAACTACCGAAATGAGCTGGATAGTGTAACTTGAGTATCGATCCGATCGTCCAACCTTCCAAGTATCTACAATGACTTTAAACAACACAAGTGAGCTTAATGAAGCTTAGTAAGTTTGACGCATTAAACAATAAATCTTACAAAGTAAAATACAACAGTTCAAACAATAATAATCAACCATGAAAATTTCCTGTCATCACAATCTCAACCAATGAATTCATCTATGTTCAGATCAATAACCAGTAATTAACAAATCTTTCAAATTCATTAAACAAATTACCTTACCGAGATTTTCTATTCGAAGAACGACTTAAGGATAAGAGTACATGTTAGATCCACCAAACACACTAGACAGAAGCTCATAAGAGCTGATCCACTAGAAGCACACTAGACAGAAGCTCATAAGAGCTGATCCAACTGTAACATACAAGACAGAAGCTCATAAGAGGTGATCCACCCGAAGCACACCAGATAGAAGCTCATAAGAGCTAATCCACCCGAAGCACACCAGACAGAAGCTTATAAGAGGTGATCCACCCGAAGCACACCAGACAGAAGCTCATAAGAGCTGATCCACCCAAAGCACACGAGACAAAAGGTCATAAGAGCTGGTCCAACCGTAACACACCAAACAGAAGCTCATAAGAGCTGATCCAACCGAAACACGCCAATTAGAAGATCATAAGAGTTAATCTAACTGAAACACGCCAAACAGAAAGTATAACAAAAGAGTTCGCAACAAATGTTGAACCTCGGTTTTACTTGGGTAATATATATATATATATCTCCTTCCAATACCATCTCCACTCCAAACCCCCGTACCACACCAAATCTCGATGGTACTCTATCCCGCGTTTAATCCAAACTGAGCATCAAATTCAACATTATATCTCAGATAATGATTCTTATTCAACAGTGGAATATATAAAATATTTTCTCATGTAATGCTAGTCATCAATTTATATAAATGTTAAAATTTTAACTGTACGAACTTACCTGGACTGAATTGTAGTAGTTGCAGAAGTTCAGAGACTATTTCGCTATTTTTCCTTTTCCACGAGTATCTACGGGATCTTGATCTGAAATGTAAAATTCCTCATTTCTTAGCATAAAATTCATTTCCAATTAATTTTACAATTAATACCCTTTTATTTTTTGAATTTACACAATTACCCCAAACTTTTATAATTTTTGCAATTTAGTCCCTTAACTCGAAATTCATCAAATTAACCATTTTTTCTCAAGTCAATATTTTATCCAAATATACTAGACCCTTAAAAAGCACCCAATGAACCTTAAATTCACTATCAAACCTTAAAATTTTGACATTTTCACAATTTAATCCTAAAATCAAAATATAACAAAAATCACTTTACAAATTCATCAAATAACATAATCAAAGCTACAAATACATGGTATTCATCAAAAACATTCAATATTACAAGAAATGGAATCAAATTGGACTTACATGCAAAGAAATAAGCAAACCAAAGCTCTTTCCTTCCCTAGCTATGGCTTTTGGCCATTTAAAGAAGAAAATGAAATTGATTTTTGCTTTTTCATTCATTAATTTTGTTTAACTTTAATTAAACTTTCATTGATTTACAAATTTGCCATCCATTTCACATTATTTTATTATTTTCCATTAATATGTCGTCCAACACTAACCATTAGGGACTAATTATTATATTGGTCCCTCCTCATGTAATTAATAAGCTATTTAGTCATTTTATTAAACTAGTTACTAACTTTTGCACCTTTTTCAGTTTAGTCCTTTTTCCTAAATTAACTATCTAAGCATTAAAATTTTTGAACCAAATTTTAATACGACTTTAATAAATCTATAAATATTCTAAAAATAATATTTACGAGTCGACACAAAGAAAAATTATGGTCCCGAACCACTATTCCGTCACCACTGAAAATCGGGCTGATGCAACTATACCATCACAAAACATGCCATTTGAGCCATTCAAAACATACAATATAAGGTAGCTCAATGACACAAAACATCAAAGCATTAAAGGTACCAAATCAAGATAACATTCACAATTTATACTAGCCAATCTACCAACTAAACATTTATCATAATGACATTACAATTCAACCTATACATGCCATTATAACATTGGCCAAAACATACAAAAACTACCGATATTTATGCAGGATAGTGTGTTAGGTCTCCGACGAGCTTCCAAATCGATTGAGCTTCAGATGATTTATAAAACATAAGAAAGAAACAAGGTAAGCACATAATGCTTAGTAAGTTCGTAGAACATGAAACATAACTTGCCATTTCATTTATATAACATTAAGTGTAAGCATAATATAACCCAAACCACAAGCTTGACACAAGCCTATGCATCATCATCAATACACAAGTTAGTGCCTTTATACATAATTCGCTTATATTAAACATATGATATGTCATTTCCATATGAACATACATCATTTGATTCATTCATTCTTTCTTGAGCATATGCATAATTCCATTTGGAAACTTACCATTTCAATCCCCTTTCTTGCCCGTTGAATCATCTAGAATATCATTGGATACTCGGGAAAACTCACACGAAATGTGCTTAAACACATAATTGTAACATTTTCTTTACATCACTGCTCACACGAGTTGTGAAATAGGCCTGCTCACACGAGCTATGGAGTATCCACAACAAATGTAGGACCTAAGCCATCGGTAGGACATTCAAGACCAGCACCCGTAACATGAAATCCCTAATGACATGTCATTTGTATCCTACGAATTTTTAAAGTTCAACCAGGACTCGATAACCATCATTACATTGATTTATTTAAACATCGATCAATTTACATGATAAATAACATATTAACATACAATTTGAAATAGCATTAAAATGATAACTATTCACACGAACTTACCTCGACAACTAGGGGCGTGAAGGTTAAATGGAGCTATTCTGAAGCTTTAGCTTTGCCACGATCTAAGTTCGTACGTGGTCTATCTTGATCTAAATAGACAATTTCAATCCATTTAATACTTATAGTATTCAATTTAATCCCCATTTCATATTTAAGCAAAAATACTATTTTGCCCCTAACATTTTAACTTTTTCACAATTTAGTCCTTAAACTAATAACTTAAAATCTAACCATTTTAATCAAAATACATGTTAACTAAACATGCAATGGACCATGAAACAACCTATATTTGTCATCATTTCACAATAAAACCCTAGAATTCATACCTCTAACAAATTAGTCCCTAATTTCCAAAATTCATAAAAAACACTTTACAAAACTTGTTTATTTCTCAACAAAGATTCATAATCTACCATTAAACACCAAAAATACTTCAAGAACATTCATGGAAAATCCCTCAACCTTTAACAATTTTACAAATTGACCCTCGGGCTAGCTAGATTAAGTTAAAACGATCCCGAAAACATAAAAATTATTAAAAACATGGCTTGAAAACACTTACATGCACTAAAATAAGCTTGGCCTAACCTAGCCCTATCTTCAATGGTGAAATTCGGTTGAGAGATGTGAAAACGAAGAAGATGAATGGATTTTCCTTCGGTTATTTTAGCTTTAATTACTCAATTACCTTTTGCCCTTTAAAAATTATCAAAATTTTACTAAAACCATGTCCATGCACATCCACTAATCCATTTATTGGTATAATTACCATCCAAGTCCCTTAGTTTAAAAATTCATAGCTATGTGACTCCTTTAACTAAGAGAACTCTACTTTTACACTTTATACGATTTAGTCCTTTTTACTTAATTAATCGTGCAAACATTAAAATTTATTAACGAAATTTTATTATGACCTTACTAACATCCCAAAGACATTAAAATAATGATAAAATAAAAATTTACTCGTCATATTTGTGGTCTCGAAACCACTATTTTGATATCACTAAAAACGGGTTGTTTCACTAGCAATGTGCATCGACCTTTGAAAACTATTAGTCTCGATGGTTTGGAATGATGAGTATCTTCAATGAATTGAATATGAAGCTCTACCAAATTTATGTTTCCTTAGTGGGAGATATGGTCATATGAAAGAATGTTACCCGGGTAAGGAAGGTTCTAATGTAGAGAATGAGAATATGCCTTCCGAAAAGGATGGGGGACCGATGGTGGACGAGATGGTGGTCAATAAGAGATTTGGTTCTTGGATGGTGGTGGAACGAAGGGGTCGAAAGAAAAATAAAAATAAGGTTATTACTGGAGGAAAGGAAGATAATTTAGGAAATAAAGAGTGAACCACATTTCTCGTCAATAATGGATTTGAAATATTGCAAGAGGGATGGAATAAGTGGGTAGGTGCCTAGTAGTATTGTTGGTCCAAGCAAGGGCTTGTCGCATGTGTTTTCTGCTAATTCTCACGGTCGAAAATGCCTGTTAAAGGAAAGGGTAAATATATTAGTGTCGGGCCTTTATCTAATAGAGCTGATAAGGACACACGCGGAGCAGGATTGCAAATGTCGCGGATTTGGCCTAAGGCTCTAGACGAATAAAGGAAAACTCAGAGTTTCACACAACTTGAAACACAAACAAATCCAAGTCGGATTTAAGAATTAAAGAAAAAAGGCAACAATTAAAACAAGTAATAAAAGATAGAAAAAGAACTCCTTATCATTTGGCATCAGTTTCTTGGACATTTTGAATGTTCTTTATATTTTTATAAACTGATTTCCAATAAAACAATCTCAAAGCAGTTTTTACCCAGAAATTTTTCGAAAAATATATATTTTTTTAGTGGGAAAACATTTTCCAAATGATCTAAAATTTTACATATTGATTCTTGGTACTCTCTTAGAATATTAAAAATATTTTCCATAAAAAAAGTGATTGATAAAGAGAAAAATACGAAAAAGAACAAAAAATTAAAAAAATCAATGGTTTGAATTTTGTGCCAAAACTTTCTAGATTAGATCTACATTATTTGAGGAGGTTCTAGTTTAAATTTCGTGATTTTTGGAAATCGGGAACACCTCAAATGAAGTTTGTCAAGTTGCTCCGCAAATTTCAAGTTTTCAAGTTTCAAAGATTTTCATTGACTCTTAGCTTAGGTTTCCATTTTTTTTTCTTTTTATTGTTCCTTTACACATTCTAGCACTTTATTATTTCTTGTGTTAGTAGGTTAAAGCACGTTGCACATTCTGTAACACCCCAAACCCGGCCCATGCGTTACGACCGGATCTGACATGCCACATAAATAAAACGTATTAAGAACTTGTAATTCGTACTAAAATAGGTATTATTTGGTTATAATTAAGAAAACCAGTTTGATTAAAAATATTCGATAAAAATACTACTAATCTCGAGAGGTTAATTAAAGAATTGATATTCAAATTCATGATATTTTAAAACAGTGACTTTTGAAAATATTGTTGATAATCCGAAAGAGAATCCGAGATAAATTATTTATAAAAATGTTATAAAATCCTTTCGTTACTCAACTTTGGAAAACCGTTATTTATGATTTTAGAAAAATCCCCATTTAAAACAATTTAAGAAAAATAATAAATACGTTCAAACATAAAGCAAATTAAAGTTTATCCCAGAGGCCTTATTACAACTTTAAACCCAAAATAGTAAAAGTAATGAAATAAAGCGGAAAATGAAAATTTGCTAAAGTTCGAAAAAACCATTTCTAAAGTATAGCCTCCACCGAGTCATCCATGGCCCAAGTCCACATCACTGAGCATTACCTGCAAGGATTAAGAAAAAAAAGGGTGAGCTACTAGAACTCAGTGTATAATCTCATTACCGTCATCCACTGGGCCTAAACCCGCATAGCATAATCTTGGGCCTAAGCCCATATAGCATATTCTTGGGTCGAAGCCCATTTACATAACAATATTTATATGAAGTAAATGTATGCAACCCAACCCATCCATCCATCACACCCCCGACCAGCCAATCACACCTGTGGGGATCAAGTCAACCCACCCCGCCGCTCACACAAAATTGCAGCCTAAGTTGCAGAGTATAATATTTTGTGGTCAAGCCACCAAAAATATAATTAAGCACAATAATAAATAGATTTGTGGCAATGCCACCAAAGCTACACCGCTCTCCATACAATTTATCCCATCCCATGCAATATATGAAAATGTATCATACATAATAAAACAAAATATCCACATATATACAACATCCATTAATCTAGTGAATTAATTCGGTGAATCGGCCCATTAAAGCACTTGATAGTTCGGCCCATTTAGGCATTATAGCAAATCGGCCCATAGGGGCATTTTGGTAAATCGACCCATAGGGGCATTTTTGTAAATCGGCCCATAGGGGCATTTTCGTACATTAACAAATTTTATACCGATTTTAACAGATTTTAGAAATAATAATGTTTAAGCTAATTATTCGATTCATGCTATTTTACGGATATTAGACTTGTAACACAACAACGATCTATTCTTCCAACATAATAGTGAATCACGAATCTATGGGATTTCGGTGTGAGATTACACACCTGATTACGGTAAGGACTAAACCTTCTTGATCGTCGGCACCTAAATCACCATTACACTCGATTAACCAACAAACGAGATTTTATTAATCCAAATCTAAATCAGACGATCTAATGAAATGCTTACCCTTAGTATCGTGAACGACCACGATTTGTCTATTCTCACCGGATGATGGTCCACAACCCGGTGGAAAATCCCGAACTGCCGATACCGCCCTACGCTTGAACTTGGGAGTAGGAATCGCAATTCCACTCCCTTTTTTCTCTCCTATCGATTTTCTTTTAACAATACTACCACTTGCCTCCATTGAAAAAGTCTCGGTTAGAAAATACTATGATGAGTGTAAGTAGTTGTTTAAGGATAGGATTCAGCTTACCACTACTTCCGAAGAATCAAGGAATAGAGAAGAACGAGTGATTAGTCCCTAGAATAAACGTTTTAAACATAATCATCGATTCGTTTTAGAGGAATAGCCATGTATTGAGAGATATCAAAATGAACCTTGAAGAAATCCATTACCTTAACGATAATAAATCTGACTTCCACCGATTGACTTAAGGCTAGAGATGATTTGGCAAGGATGTGATATACGGCCACCCACTAGTACACTTCGAAAAAGAAGAGATGATCATGATTTGAGAGAGTAGGAGAAAATGATATTTCGGTTTAGAAACAAAATAGAACAACCGAATAGTGATGGACACATATTCGGCTAGGGAGAAAAGAAAATGAAAAGAGAAGAAAGAAACCACTTACCGATTCGATCAAAGAAGATATTAAGGGTCAAAAGGTTCGGCTATGGAGAGAAATGAATAAGAAGATTCGGCCACCAAAATATTGATTAAAGAAAGAGAAAGAAGGGTTGAAGAAATAATGAAAAAGAAAAGAAAAGATGGAGAAAGAGTGCTAGATAGTTTTGGCTAACAAAGGAAAAATGAGCAAGAATGGATTGAGGGTTTCAGCAAAATGAGAGAGAAAGATGAATATAGGTGCTAGAGTGTTTCGGCCAAAACAAGGGAAAAATAAGTTGGAAAAGAAAAGTACCCAAAATGCTAAAAGAAACCAAAACATTTCATGCACAAATTTGCACAAAAAAAACCATAAGAGAAAGAAAAATCGGCTCCCTAACTCCCCCTACCAAAACCGTGCAGTTCATTCACCAAAAAGGTCATGGTTGACCAAAAATTCTATCCCAAGCACCTTCCAAATATTCAGCCAACGTATCCCCCTTCTTACTCATTTCCTTTACTTCTTTCCTTACTCTCCTCCTTACCTTATTTTCTTAGTCTTCTTTCCAAAATTAGAAAAGTCTTCCTTTCCTTCTTTGATGCCATGGCTGACACTTACCATACAACACTTGAGAAGCTCAAAAATTTAAAATGCTAAAAGTTGCAATAGATGGGATTCGAACCCCTTCCCCCAATGCTCTCCACTTGACACCACACCACTCCACCATGTGCTCCACTTGTGCTAGTAAAATACACATTTATTTCCTTAAGTCTTGATGCCATTTACCTTCTCTCCTTAAAGTGCTTAAACACAAAAATTTTGCTAAGGCCCAACTCAATCCCAAGTCTTCTTAGGGCCCCTAAACATACACAATTAACACTATTGACTAGCCTATCGCATGGTATAATGTAAAACATAAATTCTCGAATTTTAGGATGTTACACATTCCTTCCTCCGTGCAACACAATTCTTTGGTCTCTAGTTGATTTTGGACTCCTAGTGCCATTAGGTTTGATTTGCTAGTTCGATTCTCACACATTCTTATTGGTTGATATAAACACTTTTAAAAGACTTAGAAGATTAATTCTTACCTCATTGAGAATTTATTTTGATTTCTAAGAGCATAACGGTAAGGTTTGTTATTCACAATTCGACATATGTCAAAGCATATGTTAAGTAACGTTTGAAATCACGGAAGTAATCGCCAAGTTTTGAATCCACTAATTGGAGCAGACTGTTGACATTCTCACTGGCAGGGGATCCCTAAAGTGTACGTCTCTGAAAAGAAGTCATTATAAGTATGTGGGGTAATCCACCAATTAGATTTATACGCCTGGTGTAGACAGTTAGTTACACATTCCTTGCAGTGGAAATTCTCAAGTTAGAAAAATTTCAAGGATGAAATTTTTTCTAAGGCGGAGAGAGTTGCCACACCCCAAATGATTAGAAGACATGTAGATATGAAGTTATCTGTTTGGCGTAGTGTAGTCTGCCTAGTTACAGTCTTTTGGCGAATAAGAGTTGGCGTAGTGTAGTATGTCGTGTAAGTAATTAAAGATTCTATCTCAGATTATTCTGTTATTTAAGAAAAGAATATGACAAAGGAAGAGTAAGCCTGGTGAGATTTATCGCTAAGGGTGTAGTACCCAGTTACTTGAGCACTATGCTAAATGGGTTTTGTAATGTGATCTGGTTAGGAGCCAACTGGATTGACTGGTCAAATAACTTGGTACAGGATTCTCATTTATATTTATCTTGGACTCTATAGGCCATTAAGAAGGACAAATTATAGATACAATTGACACTTGTCAAGTTCCACTAAGGGGAACTAGATATATATATTTGGTGAGAAGGGCTCGTCTAAGGGTTCTTCTTCCCTCAATACCACTCTTTGATTCTTTTTCTTAAACTTAAATGATATCTCTTCCTCGTTAAGCTGGAAGCTAAAGTTCTTGATTTAATCAGTGGTTGTTCCACCTCCTGGTAAGTTTGATAGTTCTGCATGTTAAGTATTTGAAGGAATAAGGATATTAAGAAGCTTATGAACAGTAAGTTATGAATAAAAGGCTTTGCATGGGGGTTGTCCATAATTGAGATGTTAGCAATTTGGTTATGAGTGGGTTTTAATGATGGTTACATGATTTTAAGGAGTCGTTGCTACTGGTGGTTCAAGAAGGGTGTTCGAGTTTGGAGCTTCAAGCTACAGTTTAGGTGAGTATCAAGTGAGTCTCTATCTTGCCTTCTGTATGTGCACTGGTCAAGTAGAGATATACATGATGATAATTGGTAAGTGTGTGAAGCATAGTAAAGCTGATGCATGTGCAATGATGATATGTGTAGAGTATTGTATGAATGGGAAGTTGAGTGTTAAGTATGTAGGTACAGTCTGATATGAGTGTAATGGCCCCAAATTCTAGAGTTAACATTCGAGTGTTGACATGGGTTGGTGATGGATAAATTTATTTTGGGATTGGGTTTCGTTGGAATTAATTTGGGTGATGTAACATCCCGAAATTGGGCCTAGTAGGATTGGGCCCAATGGGCCTTGATTTAAAATTTTTGAGAACGGCATTAATGCAAGTTAGACTTATTAGGTAAGTTATTTTGGAAGGTTAGAGGGCTTCTATGAAGTCCCGGGATCAAATATTAGCTTTGGGGAAATTTTGGTTTTAGGTGGAAAAAAAACCCTGGAAGTTGGCAGGTAGGCCTTAAGAATAAAATGTAGAGGAAAATGACACAAGTGGAGTGTGTGGTGTAGTGGCAAAGTGACGCCACATAAGAGACAAGGGGGTGACGCCACAGGGAAGGAAGGAGGTCCAAGGTTCAAGTCTTGGCTCTTGCATTTTGGTTTTCCTTTTACATGGACTTTAATATTTGGCTATAGATTTAAATTTAGTTGCACATGGTTTAAGACACAAGAGGAGCTTGTGGCCAAGTGGTTAGCGGCATGGATTATGTTGCAGGGGAGCCTGGGTTCGAATCTCATGAGAAGCAAGGGGGTATTTATTTTGCAGATTGGACGGCAAGAGTTTCATTGAATTTAAACTCTCTTGTGAAGGATCCCACATCGGAAAGATACAAAGAAGGAAGGTGGAGAGCTAGCTATATAAAGAGCATTCCGGGAGGAGAGTTAACATACCTTGGTGGGCGTTTGGGCACGTAGTGGTCGCAATAGCGTTTAACACCGGACTCCTATCGGTGTGTAACTCTCTCTACTCTAGTTGTAGAAGCGGCAAATGCCGAAGTGCCGATCACGGCAATAGTAGCTACACGAGCGTGCGGCGCGCGTGTGGGGCTTCGACGCGATAGTTGAGGCCATAAGTAGTATTCTTGTGGGTTGGAAATTTTGCTTGGGCGCGATGGGCGAAGTGGGCCCAATGGCCCGTGGGCCCTTATGAGTAAATTGTGCCATTGTGTAGTATATAGTGAGCTAGACTAGGTGGAACTTATATACGTGGCTAGATTTGTGTTAGGTGGGCCACACGAGCGTGTGGGCCCGAATGGGCCGAAATTGGGCTTTAGGCCCAATAGTCCATTTCGACCAGAAATGGTAGTTGGGTCACTCGGGGCGACACTGGGCCTTTGGAAAGGCCATTCGGTCACGAAGTGCTGAAATACCCTTAGTGGGTAAATTACCAAAATATCCCTGAAGGGTAAATTACCGATATGCCCTTGGTGGGTAAATTACGAAAATGCCCTTGGTGGGTAAATTACCGATATACCCTTGGTGGGTAAATTACGAAAATGCCCTTGGTGGGTAAATTACCGATATACCCTTGGTGGGTAAATTACGAAAATGCCCTTGGTAGGTAAAATTACGGTTATACCCTTAGAGGTTGATTAGGGTGATTATGTTGTTTTATGTCTATCTGATTATGATGGTAATTCATGTTATACTTATATTTGATATATGTCTAGCATACATGACATACTGCATACACGAATTATTATGTCATATTGCATGGGTTATATGAGTGGAGGGCGGTGATATTCGTGTCGACGGGCACCGGTGGTTTGGTACCACATTGTGACTACGGTCACGGAGGTTTGGCACCTCCGGAGGTTTGGCACCTCATAGCGACTCGTCCCTGTGGTTAACACCACCGTGGGTTGGCCCCACTTTTGAGATATGGGATCGTCGCTAGTGATTTGGTATCACACGTGGGTTGGCCCCACAGATGGATTATTAGTGACTTTGAGTCACCGGTGATTTGGTATCACATTCGTGTCTCCGGACACCGAGGTTTGGCACCTCATAGCGTGTCGTCCCCGGTGGTTTGGTACCACAGTGGGTTGGCCCCACAGATAATACAGCGGGATTGGCGCGGTGATTTGGTATCACACGATGGGTTGGCCCCATCACTATTATTTGTGACTTCGAGTCACGGTGGTTTGGCACCACAATATTGATAAATATCGTGTCCTTGGACACCACGTGGTTTAGCACCACCGGTGGTTTGGTACCACTTTGGGTAGAAAAAGGAGTTGCGGATGGCTAGGTTTGGGTGCATGATATGCATATTTTCATATGAAATTGTGTAAGGGCACATTGGATGGGGATTTACACACCGAGTCTCGATGACTCACCCCTTAGTTAAATTTTGCGGTAATCATTAGATCGCGGATTGGGAGCCGAGGTGGACTCGTGGAGGCCATACATATGTTCACTCGTAAATTCGTTTCTTTTATTTGGACTTAATTTTTATTTGAGTTTTTGTTATGTAATAAGGCCTTGGGTATTTTATTTGGTTTCAGCTTTCAATTTGTTTATTGCTTATTATTAAATGATCAATATGGGTTTTTCCTAAAATGATAATAAACCATTTCTTATTCAAAATTACTTAAACTCGATTTCTCACCACAACTATAAAAAATATGAGCTTTTTAACGAATGCACAGTTTTTAGACATTCCTTTCATGTGACATGCCAGATTCGGTCGTAATGTTTAGGTCGGGTTTGGGGTGTTACAATTATGGTATCAGAGCCTAGGTTCAAAAACTCGGCTGTGGGTTTGGGTTCAAAAAAATGTTTTCAAAAGATGGTTTGGAAAATGGTTTAGAAAAATATATATCTGTTCTTTTTGTTGAAATATGGCACCCGAGTCTCAGGCACCAATCCGCAGACTGTAAGTTTCACGATACTTTTCTTTATTATATCTTTGTATTTTGAATATCTATTACGTGTGTTTGGGTTGGATGTGATGTTCGGATATAGAGTTGATTGCGTCTGAAATATTTATCCGCTTTAATGGTTAGTTTTTTTAGTATGTGTAGGATTTCTAAATTTTAGTTAAAAGTATATTAGGGTTATTGGAATCAGAGTGCGTGCGTGAGCCACGTTGTAGGTTAGGTGGTACGAATGTTTCTGTAGTTGGAAATTTCGAGGACGAAATTTCTTTAAGGAGGGTAGATTTGTAACATCCCGAAATTGGGCCTAGTAGGATTGGGCCCAATGGGCCTTGATTTAAAATTTTTGAGAACGGCATTAATGCAAGTTAGACTTATTAGGTAAGTTATTTTGGAAGGTTAGAGGGCTTCTATGAAGTCCCGGGATCAAATATTAGCTTTGGGGAAATTTTGGTTTTAGGTGGAAAAAAACCCTGGAAGTTGGCGGAGTAGGCCTTAAGAATAAAATGTAGAGGAAAATGACACAAGTGGAGTGTGTGGTGTAGTGGCAAAGTGACGCCACATAAGAGACAAGGGGGTGACGCCACAGGGAAGGAAGGAGGTCCAAGGTTCAAGTCTTGGCTCTTGCATTTAAGACACAAGAGGAGCTTGTGGCCAAGTGGTTAGCGGCATGGATTATGTTGCAGGGGAGCCTGGGTTCGAATCTCATGAGAAGCAAGGGGGTATTTATTTTGCAGATTGGACGGCAAGAGTTTTTGATTGAATTTAAACTCTCTGACGTGAAGGATCCCACATCGGAAAGATACAAAGAAGGAAGGTGGAGAGCTAGCTATATAAAGAGCATTCCAGGAGGAGAGTTAACATACCTTGGTGGGCGTTTGGGCACGAAGTGGTCGCAGTAGCGATTTAACACAGCACTCCTATCGGTGTGTAACTCTCTCTCTCTAGTTGTAGAGCGGCAAATGCCGAAGTGCCGATCACGGCAATAGTAGCCACACGAGCGTGCGGCGCGCGTGTGGGGCTTCACGCTAGCGATAGTTGAGGCCATAAGTAGTATTCTTGTGGGTGAAATTTTGCTTGGGCGCGATGGGCGAAGTGGGCCAATGGGCCCGTGGGCCCTTATGAGTAAATTGTGCCATTGTGTAGTATATAGTGAGCTAGACTAGGTGGAACTTATATACGTGGCTAGATTTGTGTTAGGTGGGCCACACGAGCATGTGGGCCCGATGGGCCGAAATTGGGCTTTAGGCCCAATAGTCCATTCGACCGAGAAATGGTAGTTGGGTCACTCGGGCGACATTGGGCCTTTGGAAAGGCCATTCTGGTGATGAAATTACTGAAATACCCTTAGTGGGTAAATTACCAAAATATCCTGAAGGGTAAATTACCGATATGCCCTTGGTGGGTAAATTACGAAAATGCCCTTGGTGGGTAAATTACCGATATACCCTTGGTGGGTAAATTATGAAAATGCCCTTGGTGGGTAAATTACCGATATACCCTTGGTGGGTAAATTACGAAAATGCCCTTGGTAGGTAAAATTACAGTTATACCTTAGAGGTTGATTAGGGTGATTATGTTGTTTTATGTCTATCTGATTATGATGGTAATTCATGTTATACTTATATTTGATATATGTCTAGCATACATGACATACTGCATACACGAATTATTATGTCATATTGCATGGGTTATATGAGTGGAGGGGGCAGTGATATTCGTGTCGACGGGCACCAGTGGTTTGGTACCACATTGTGACTACGGTCACGTGAGGTTTGGCACCTCCGGAGGTTTGGCACCTCATAGCGACTCGTCCCTGTGGTTAACACCACCGTGGGTTGGCCCCACTTTTGAGATATGGGATCGTCGCTAGTGATTTGGTATCACACGTGGGTTGGCCCCACAGATGGATTATTAGTGACTTTGAGTCACCAGTGATTTGGTATCACATTCGTGTCTCCGGACACCAGAGGTTTGGCACCTCATAGCGTCTCGTCCCAGTGGTTTGGTACCACAGTGGGTTGGCCCCACAGATAATACAACGGGATTGACGCCAGTGATTTGGTATCACACGATGGGTTGGCCCCATCACTATTATTCGTGACTTCGAGTCACGGTGGTTTGGCACCACAATATTGATAAATATCGTGTCCTTGGACACCAGTGGTTTGGCACCACCGGTGGTTTGGTACCACTTTGGGTAGAAAAAGGAGTTGCGGATGGCTAGGTTTGGGTGCATGATATGCATATTTTCATATGAAATTGTGTAAGGGCACATTGGATGGGGATTTACACACCTTTGAGTCTCGATGACTCACCCCTTAGTTAAATTTTGCGGGTAATCATTAGATCATGGATTTGGGAGCCGAGGTGGACTCGTGGAGGCCATACATATGTTCACTCGTAAATTCGTTTCTTTTATTTGGACTTAATTTTTATTTGAGTTTTTGTTATGTAATAAGGCCTTGGGTATTTTATTTGGTTTGACTTTCAATTTGTTTATTGCTTATTATTAAATGATCAATATGGGTTTTTCCTAAAATGATAATAAACCATTTCTTATTCAAAATTACTTAAACTCGATTTCTCACCACAACTATAAAAATATGAGCTTTTAACGAATGCACGTTTTTAGACATTCCTTTCATGTGACATGCCAGATTCGGTCGTAATGTTTAGGCCGGGTTTGGGGTGTTACAGGTGAATTTTGGACCTTTTTATAAGAAATTAAGGATGTTGGGAAGCTTGTGTGAAGTAGGGGGAAGATGGATGGCTAATATGGTGATTTTACCATTTTTGAATAAAAGTCTTCTCCCAATTAATGAGAAAAGATAGTTTGGTAGATTGAGGTATGGGAAAAAGTGGATTTGTCCCTATTTTTCCCAATATTATAATCACCCTATTGTTTTTTTTTCTTTTTACATTTCTTCATTTTTTTCCTTCTTTTATCCATCTATTTTTCCTTAGCAAGTCATGTAGAGGGAGAGAGATTTGAGTGATTTCTCACCATTTTTTTTCATCCTCCAAATCTCAAAGAAGGTAAGGGTCTTGATCTAGTTTTTTTTTTTTAAAAAAAAAAATTCCATGGAAGAAAAAGATATCTATGTTCATCAAGGATGAATGAGGAGGTTTTTGAGTGTTTGGAAGGGTTTGAGTTTAAGGAAGTCTCTACCCATCTTCTCATATTTTATTTATTTAAATTATGTATTTTTACATCCTATCAACTCTTATTTTTTTGTGAGAAATCTTGTGTGTTACATGATTATTAGTTAAAGAGAGTGGTGAATCTTCTAAAGCTAAGGGTAAAGGCAAAGTGGCGAAGAGCTAGACAAGAAACTTTGTTGGTGATCTTTCGTCAAGGTGGTACCCTCTAACACTCCTATCCTTCTTGATAAGTTATAAATATGATGCTTGTGTGATAATGCATGCATGTTATATGTCTTTGGATGGAAATCATGTTTGGATGATTTAAAATGAAGCTAAAAACTTAGTTGTGAAATCTGCCAGAAACAAATTATTACATTAATAGTAAGTTTAAAATTTTGCTATAAATTCTGTAAAAATAATTAAAAAGTGATCTATACATCATTGTAACCGTGAGCCATCCTAGTTTCGTTCAAAACAAACAGAGATAAATTTCAATTTTTATTTTAAAATATATGAATTTTTGAGTGTTGAAAGGTCATAAAAATCTGGCTGCAGAATTTTTATAAAATATATTTAGCAGTGACTTTGAAAAATCACAAAAAATTTCACATGACAAAATAGGAAGTGAGCCTTATATCTATATAACCGTACAGAAGTCTAGTTTCGTTTAAAATAAACGGTGCTCGATTTAGAATTATATATTAAGAGTTATTAATTTTTGAATGAAAAGGTCAGAATGTCAAGGTAGCAGACAGTCACATCTCATTAGTTAATATTTTAGCTGGAGAGTATGAGACTCGAATGTCATGGTTGTATTTTTGTGATTATATGTTTGATGCTTTGTTTGCGCTCAGCCTTCGGGCTCTAACCTAACTAGCGACCATGAGTGGCGCTCGGGATAACCCTACAGACACCCGAGATTATTTGACTAAAGGCCATGAGTGGCGCGGGACTATCCAGATACCCGATTATTTGAGCAGTATGTGCAATCTAACAAGTTTGAAAAGTTTGATATGCAAGCAATTTGGTTATGTAGATTTAATGGCTCATGATTTAATTATTCGATACCCATGTCATGTTTCTATGTATACATTTGATTTGCATGCTTATATTTATGAATTGCTTGAAG
Organism: Gossypium sturtianum; assembly: GCA_025698515.1. Taxonomy (NCBI): domain Eukaryota; kingdom Viridiplantae; phylum Streptophyta; class Magnoliopsida; order Malvales; family Malvaceae; genus Gossypium; species Gossypium sturtianum. The sequence goes on along the minus strand of CM046943.1, from coordinate 36,514,543 downwards.
TATGGTAGATTTGTTGTGTACCACTAAGCCTATAAAGCTCAGCCTTTGAATTTGTCTTAATGTTCAGATTTGTAGAATTTTGTTCGTGTTCGAGGAACATCATCGACAAGAGAATCCTAGCATCACATATTCAGAGTACAGTACCTTAGCTATTAGTGGGCATTGTATTCCTAAAGCCTTACATGTATTTTTTTTTGTAGGCCTGTAACTCATTTATCATTTTTTTTTATTTTGACTAATTTGATATACGATGATATTGGAGCTCCACATATTTTATATAACTACTTTTATTATTATTTTCAATATAACTATGTATGGTATTTTCTCTTATATAAAATGTATTTCAATGTTTTAAAATTATTTAAAAATTTTGTTGGGTTACTCCGGTGACCTGATGTAGCGCCTTAGTATTCGAGTACTCCGTATTCAGGATTAGGGTGTTACAATGAGAGAGTACGAATCAATCAGGTGTGTGACCAAATCTAGGTAAGTGATTTTCGAGTAAAACGTCCATTTGTGATTCCTCTAGTAGGGCAGTTATAATGCTAACCAAACTAACAGATCACGATATGAAAATAAGTGCAAGACCATGTGGTTGAGACCCATGGCATTGTGTGAGACGAAAACACTCATGGTGCCTCTAGTAAGATGAAGACTGGACTGGCAGATCACAACATGAGGATGTGTAAGTCCATGTGGCTGAGACCAATGACATGATATGATAGTAAGAATATTCATGGTGATGCCTTCGGTAATATGTAAACCATACTAACAGATCAGGACATGAAGATACATATAAGTCCATGAGGGTGAAACCCATGGAACCTTTTGTGAAAGTCCGTCGGGACAGTAAAAACGTGATTTTGTATGTTGCCTTTCTGATGAATTCTGAAACATCTATGTGGCGTATCCTGTATGGACTTTGTGCCAAATCCTATAACATCTTATTGGCATATTTGGTGATGTCTATGTGGTAGAATCTGGTTATTCTCCTTTGTGGTAAGTTCTAGGTAAGTTCTGAGATTTTCTTTGAAAGATCATTCTATGTTAAGAATCTGATACGTCTGAAGTTAATTTGGTTTGATTAGTCTTGTGATGAAATCGAATGAGTTTTAAGGGAAGTTTCCTAAAAGAAAGTATGTATCTGTATTTTTAAAAAGGGAATCCACCATAGTAGTCTGTTAGTAAAGGATATGGGCTTATTCATAATTATGTCAGGTATAAGTGTTCATTAGTTTGAGTCTGTCTAAACTACGTAGGGTTGAAATCAGAGTTATCTGGTATCTGACATATCTTAATAGTATCCTGTCTCATTCTGGGGTTATTTGGAATCTGGGCCAATTGTCAATTTGGGCATTCTTGTGTTATGTAACATAGACGTTGGAATTCTTTTGAATGATCTGGAATGTTTCTTCATCAATATGAATGTGTTTCGAGTTTGATTTAGGGTATGAACTGATGGGCAATCTAATAGTTATCGAACTCAATATAGGAATCCGCCAAATGCAAGAACAGTTAGTAATTATCCGCCAAAGAATAGTACTTGTGAATGATCAATCTGGGAAAAATGTTAAGTGTTGATAAACTGAAATAGTAACATATTCTAGGCCCACATTTAGTATGCTTTTGGATGAATTATCCTTTGATTTATGTAAAAAGCTGCTCTTAATCCTTTCTTTTCATGTCTTATACTCAGGAAAGCACCCAAGGACAAAAAGAACGAGAAACGGGCTCAAAACGGACCAAAACAGACCAAAGAGGAAATCGACACGGCCTGGACTTGGATCCACACGACCGCGCCAAGTCAATCATCTAGAACACGGTCTAACCCCGACTCACACGGCCGTGTCTCATTAAAGAAATCCGAACACGGCCTGGCCACGATTTACACGAGCGTGCACCATGGCCGTGCCTCTGCCATGGAGAAGAGCAATTTCATTCGGGAAAGGATACTTAGGGAGAAAGAAACGTATTTCAAAAGCCTGTAAATACACCCTAAGTATGACCTAAGAGGGAGAGCCCAAAGCCATAATCTAGGGGCGTCGTGCTAGGCCAGAGAAGGCAGATTTGTGGGGATTCACTCAGGGATAGCCAGTTGATCCATCTCAAGAAGCCAGAATTATACTCAAGACGAAGGATCTCCTCTTCAATTCTTTCAGGGGGTTTTAGGGATTTCTTATGTTTTGTTTTATCTTTTCTCTTGAGATATTTTCTTTTATTGTTATGAACTAAACCCTTCGGACCCAAGAGATGAAACCTATGATGAATCTGTTATTGTTTTCAAGAATTATATGATAAATACTTAGTTTGTTCTTAATTATGTGAGCTTAATCCAAATTTAATGTGCTTAGGTGGAGGAGGAATAGACCACGCCTAAGAGTAGATCCAACATAATTAAGCGGAGTTGATCGCACGCCTAGAGATAGGGTGGCGAGATTTTGCGGATTAGGGTGAAACCTAATATGGGAGTCCATAGAAGCGATTTATTGCTATTCTAGGGGTTATTATAAGAGAACGAGAGTTCCACTAATTAACCTAGGGTTAGGCGTTATTCGCCTCGAGAGAGGGTTTAATATACGTTAGGGAGTCTTACGGATCAAACTAAGTGAATAAATCGTATGGTTCAGTGTTAGATAACAAGTGAAGTCTAGGTGAATTCTTCTTAGGGTATCATCTAAATCAACTAAGTTTTTCCCAAGTTATTTTCCAATTTCATTCTTCTTTGTCTTAGAGTCTTTAGTTTAGTAGTTAATTAATTTAGATTAATAAACAACTTCACTTATTTTAGGCTAAATAATAAAAAGAAAGTTAGTATTAGTACTTTTAGTTCCTTTGGGTTCGATAATCCGGTCTTGCCTAAGCTATACTACTGTTTGATAGGCGCACTTGCATCAATCGTTGTCAGAGTTAGTTTCCAGGTTCGATCATTCTTTTTATAAATTTTAAAGCTCGATTCACAATGATCAAGTTTTTAGCGCGTCGTTCTTGGGAACTAAAATATTAAGAAAGCTCTATTTTTATTACTTTAGCCATTATTTTTATTTTTTGTAATTTATTTTTATTTTTAGTTTTAATTTTTAAAATTTGCTAAATTTTCTTTCTTTCTTTTCCTAGCAAGTACCTCTAGTTTATGACTAGAAGGAACCCGAGAAGACCTTTAGAATACGATAGTGATATTGAAGCTACCGCTCGGAGAAATCGCAGAGAAATTAGGCGAGCCCTAAATTACCAAAGAGAGCAAGAAGACAGATCCAATCCTACTGAAGGGATGGACGAAAATAATCTTCCACCACAAGATGTGGGAGAAAATATATCTCCTCGTACTATGTTTGATTATGCTAAACCTCATTTAACAGGAGCCGAATCTAGTATTGTTAGGCCCGCTATAGCTGCTAAAAATTTTGAATTAAAGCCTAACACTATACAAATGATTCAACAGTTTGTTCAATTTGATGGTTTGCAGGACGAAGATCCAAACACTCATATAGCTAACTTTTTAGAGTTCTGTGATACCTTCAAAATAAATGGCGTTTCTGATGATGCCATACGACTTCGGTTATTTCCCTTTTCATTAAAGAATAAAGCTAAACAGTGGTTAAACTCATTACCACGAGGGTCAATCACTACATGGGAACAAATGACCGAAAAGTTTTTATTAAAATATTTCCCACCGGCCAAAATGGCCAAATTATGTAATGATATCTCTTCTTTTGTGCAGATGGATTTAGAGACATTATACGATGCATGGGAGAGATATAAGGATCTCTTGAGAAGGTGTCCGCACCATGGTTTACCCTTGTGGCTTCAAGTCCAAACTTTCTATAACGGTGTAAACCCCTCAACGAGGCAACTAATAGATTCAGCCACCGGCGGAACTCTGAATAATAAAACTCCTGAAGCAGCCTACGAGTTTATAGAAGAGATGTCGCTGAATAACTATCAGTGGCAAGTTACAAGAACAATGCCAACAAAAACAGCTGGAGTTTACAACCTCGACGCAGTAACCATGCTATCAAATCAGGTAGAGTTGATGAATAAGAAGCTTGATAGTTTGTGTTCTTCGCAGTACATCCGGTCATGTAGTGCGACACAAGTGGGCTGTGGCGAATCCCGAGTACCCACCCTACCAACCGGGCACAAAGAGCTGACAGATGAACTATATAGGTAACAATTTCAGATCTAATAATAACCCGTATAGTAATAATTATAATCCAGGTTGGAGGAACCACCCAAATTTTTCGTGGGGAGGACAAGGAAACCAAGGAAATCAAAGACAACAACCTCCTCAAAATTTCCAAAATCAGCCTTATCCACAAGAAAAGAAGCCAATTCCCGAAGAGACGTTGAACAAATTCATAGTATCCATAGAAGCCCGTCTCCGAGAAACTGAGGTAACACTCGACACTCAACAAACATTGATCAAAACGATCGAGAACCAAGTTGGAGGACTTACAAAGGCAATCGGGGAAATTACCCGATCGATCGGAGAAATTGCAAAGCTATTATCCTGAGCGACCGTAAGGGCGTCTACCGAGTAATCTGAAATTTATTCAAAGGGGCAAATCCAAGCCATAACAACTCAAAAAAGCGAAGAAGTAGACGAACCTAGTCCAACACAAGGAAAGCGAGGTAGAAAAAGGTAAAGTTGAGGTAACACAAGACAAGCCAAAACCAGTAATCAAGGAGTACCAACCTCGCGTACCTTACCCCCGAGGCATTAAGAAGAGACGACACGAAGAAACATTCGGTAAGTTTCTTAAACTTTTAAAGAAATTACATATTAACTTACCATTACTTGAAGCTCTTTTCGCAGATGCGATTCTAGGAAATTTTTAAAAGAGATTTCGACAAACAAGCGGAAGTTAGGCGAGTCGTCACATGTGGAACTTAACGCAAAGTGCTCAAAGCAATTCTCCAAAATAGACTACCACAAAAGCTAAAAGATCCAGGAGTTTTACAATTCCATGTTTAATTGGTAGACTAACTGTTGATAATGCGTTAGTCGATTTAGGGGCAAGCATAAATGTCATGCCTTATAAATTGTTTAAACAATTAGGTCTAGGAAACCCAAACAAACTAGGATGAGCATTCAATTAGGTGATAAAGCCGTTAGAATTCCTAGGGTATTATCGAAGATGTTCTTGTAAAAATCGATGATTCGTTTTCCCGATGGACTTTGTTGTCTTAGACATGGATGAGGATAATTCGATCCCCTAATTTTAGGAAGACCCTTTTTAGCAAATCGCCAGGACAAAAATTGATGTTGATGCGGGAGAACTCATACTTTGCGTAGGTAATGAGGCAGTCACCATCAAGGCTCTCGACTCGGCTAGAACATCGAGTAATCAAGGTGAGAACGTAAATTCTCACGATAACCATTCGGTTAACCCTTATTTTCAGGAAGCGGCACCAAAGAATACAATCAAACCGGCCCTAAACCCCATGCCAACAAAGAAATAACTCATGAAGATCGAGGATTGATTCGATGATCTAGGCAGTGGAAGACACACTTCAAGGAGAAATTAGGGATACACGATGAAGAACCAGGAACCACACAAGATAAAACCGAATGAGCCCCAAAAGAGCTAATAGGAACAACAAACCACTTCAAAATAGGGGACCAGGTACTGTTAGATCAGGCATATCCTTGAATATCACCTCCGGACCCTAGCACAAACAAAGAAATATCTTTCAGGGTAACCAGTGTTTTTCCGCACGGAACAGTCGAGGTAAGTAATCCTATTTTTGGTACTTTTACTATAAACACATCTCGACTTAATTTTTTTCACAAAGACACAAATGATAGCATGAGGAAGGACTTCCAACTCCTCAAACCACCCTGACAAAGCAAACGAGAGGAGAGTCTAGCTTCAGACTATAAACGAGCGCTTCTCGGGAGGCAACCCGAGCACTAACATAATTTATTCTCATATTTTGCTTTAAATTTATTTTTCTTTTCTTCTTTTCTTTCTAAACACTTAGTTATAAACTAACAAGGGGTGCAGAATTTCAGCCCACACTACCGCCGCACTGGCCGTGGCGCGTGGCGTGTGGACCATAAGAATCCCGTCTTGACATAGCAGAGGCCGTGCGAATCAATTCCAACCACTTTTCGACGTCACGGATCCAACCACTACACCACTGGCATCGACAAAGGGCACGGCCGTGCCCCATGACCGTGTGAAGCACTGACTTTACAACCACGGGCAGAACACGCCCGTGCCTTAAACCCGTGCCAACATACTGACTTGTCAAACACAGGCTAGACACGAGCGTGGGGTAACCAACATGCCTAAGAACACGATCGTGCGAGGCGGCTATGTGAATCGACACACCCTCCGTCCACGGGCGTGGGAGAGCCTCAGATAAAAAATTTTATTTAAACCCCACAGCCCTCCCCCTTCACCCCACCTTCTTCTATCTTCTTTTTCTTTCAAAAATCTCTCTCCTTTCCTTAGAAACAAAGCCTCTATCACTCTTGAGCTACAACAAAATCATATCCATGGCAAAGAAGTGTAAAAGGCCAATCTCCTCAAGGGAGATCGATTCACATGAGTTCATGCCGGCAGCTTCATCCAAACGACAAGCCAAAGATATTTGAGGCTATCTATTTTTTATTTCATTTTTCTCTTTTGCTTCAATTTCCTTCCCTTTAACAATCTTATGCTTCATTTAGTTTATTTTATCTTAGTTTCTTAATTTTAGGTTCTAAAGGCTGCTAGGGAATCACGCCACGACCACCACCATATCCTCAGCCTTAGAAATCACATCCAACAATAAGGACTCTATGGTCCATCCATCTTTTCTTTTAATTTTAGTTTCATCTTTATTTTTCTCCACTTTAGCTTACTTTTCCTTAAGTAGTTAATTAGTATAGTTTTAATTATTATTAGTATATCCTGGCTAATCCTGCATGAGCTACCCAATTTCTTCATCTAGCGCAGGATCGTCACCCAAACCGGCTCCTCCAACGTATTTTCCACATCCTCCAAGGAGCTCATCCATAATTCAGGGAGTTTTTCTTATCCCCATATCTTCTGATCTGAAAATTACATTTATATTATCTATCTTTGTACATTGAGGACAATGTACTTCTTAAGTGTGGGGGGTGAACAACCTAAAAAGGTGCCTAACTTTTCTTCATTATTCTCAAATTTCTGAAATTAGGTACCAAACTTTTTGCATTATTCTCAAATCCCTGAATTTAGTCTTGTTTGAAAGTAAATTACTCATATTACTAATTAGGATGAAATTTCTGATGATTTATGATTTTTATTGATATGTTTTAGATTAAGTCATTGATAATTGTGCATTGATAATTAAATTTGAAGAATACTAGAGAATCAAGCATGATAAGTCTATTTTTCAGAAATTAAAAATTTTCTAGGTTGTCAAACTGAGTTTAAATATTACTTTGAAGTTTGAAATTTATGAGGTTGACATCAAAATACCCATAATTTTTGTAAGATTTTGAGCCTTATAGAGCATACATTCTTTTTCTTGCTCACTTTATTGATTATGAGTATGTCAACACTGATTTGTTATTCTAGAACTTGCATCGATTATACATGTCGAGACCACATTTTTTTTTATTTGATACACAGAGATGATAAAGGCACCTAGGTTTTAACCCACTTACTCCATAAAAAGCCTACCTTCACAGATTAACCCCTAGTGAACCCCTTTTAATCCTAACAACCCTATTTATTGACATAACCGCTAATATTAACCCAGAAACCCTTTGTTTTTGTTATCACCATTCCTTTTGACTACCCTTATATTGAGATTTGATTTGATTAGTTGCCTAATTATGAATTTTAGTAATTTGTCCCTTCTTATGTACTTAGTTTGTTCTAAAAAAATCAAAAGTATATTCATTATTCATTATTAGTTGTGATTAAACGAGCTTATACATTTAAAATTCAAATATCAAAAAAAATGAAGCTCGTATTATTAGTATTATTAGTTTTCAATTGATATAATTATTATTATTGGTTCGTTAGTTCTTAGTTAGGTAATTTGTCAATTCAATCTCGATTCTAACCCTCTAATTCAGCCTTACTCCACACCTTAACCCTAGCCCCGTTATAACCCTAACAAAGACCTTTTGATTTGTGTTTCATCTCATATTTCAGTGGTGGAGATTTGATTTTCATGCAAGCCTATGGGATTAACTCTTCATGTTTGACTTTTGAGTGCTTAAATTCTGAACCTTAAACACTTTGAGTGATTTGAGTGAATCTTTTGTGAGGATATCAATCCTTGTCGATTTCAAATTAAAGGTAATTATTTAGATAAGGGGAGACGCCTATGTTTTCGAGCTACAAAATCTATGACTTATATTGTTTGAATTTTTAGGATGCTTTCAGTTGAATTATCCATGTATAAATTATCTCTGAATTATGATGAGACACTATTAATGACTATTATGAATTATAGGAAGTTCGTTTTAATTGTAAGTTGAGAATTTTGCTTGAGGACAAGCAAAAGCTTAAGTGTGGGGGTATTTGATAAACCGAAATAGTAACATATTCTAAGCCCACATTTAGTATGCTTTTGGATAAATTATCCTTTGATTTATGTAAAAAGCTACTCTTAATCCTTTCTTTTCATGTCTTATACTCAGGAAAGCACCCAATGACAAAAAGAACGAGAAACGGGCTCAAAACAGACCAAAACGGACCAAAGAGGAAATCGACACGGCCTGGACTTGGATCCACACGACCGTGCCAAGTCAATCATCTAGAGCACAGTCTAACCCCGACTCACACGGTCGTGTCTCATTAAAGAAATCCGAACACGGCCTGGCCACGATTTACACGGGCGTGCGCCATGGCCGTGCCTCTGCCATGGAGAAGAGCAATTTCATTCAGGAAAGGATACTTAGGGAGAAAGAAACGTATTTCAAAAGCCTATAAATACACCCTAAGCATGACCTAAGAGGGAGAGCCCAAAGCCATCGTCTAGGGGCATCGTGCTAGGCCAGAGAAGGCAGATTTGTGGGGATTCACTCAGGGATAGCCAGTTGATCCATCTCAAGAAGCCAGAATTATACTCAAGACGGAGGATCTCCTCTTCAATTCCTTCGGGGGGTTTTAGGGATTTCTTATGTTTTGTTTTATCTTTTCTCTTGAGATGTTTTCCTTTATTGTTATGAACTAAACCCTTGGATAACAGAAGGGATGAAACCTATGATGAATCTTGTTATTGTTTTCTGAATTATATGATAAATACTTAGTTTGTTCTTAATTATGTGAGCTTAATCCAAATTTAATGTGCTTAGGTAGAGGAGGAATAGACCACGCCAAGAGTAGATCCAACATAATTAAGCGGAGTTGATCGCACGCCTAGAGATAGGGTGACAAGATTTTGCCGGATTAGGGTGAAACCTAATATGGGAGTCCATAGAAGCGATTTACTGCTATTCTAGGGGGTTATTATAAGAGAATGAGAGTTCCACTAATTAACCTAGGGTTAGACGTTATTCGCCTCGAGAGAGGGTTTAATATACGTTAGGGAGTCTTACGGATCAAACTAAGTGAATAAATCGTATGGTTCAGTGTTAGATAACAAGTGAAGTCTAGGTGGATTCTTCCTAGGGTATCATCTAAATCAACTGAGTTTTTCCCAAGTTATTTTCCAATTTCATTCTTCTTTGTCTTAGAGTCTTTAGTTTAGTAGTTAATTAATTTAGATTAATAAACAACTTCACTTATTTTAGGCTAAATAATAAAAAGAAAGTTAGTATTAGTACTTTTAGTTCCTTTGGGTTCGATAATCCGGTCTTGCCTAAGCTATACTACTGTTCGATAGGTGCACTTGCCTCAATCGTTGTCAGAGTTAGTTTCCAGGTTCGATCATTCTTTTTATAAATTTTAAAGCTCTGATTCACAGCGATCAAGTGTTTGTTTGAAGAGGAATCCATTGAAAGTAGGCTCTGAATAGATATTCTTCTAAGAAGCACCTATGTTTTATTAAGAAGGAATAAGATTTATATCGACTGGTAAGATTTCAAATTAGCAAAAGAGTGTAGTGAGAGATGATATGTTAAATATGGAAACTGACGTATAGGAAAATATCCAAGATTATGAAAGCACCCTCCAAGGACAGTGATATAATCCAAATGTTTGAAGGGAGGAATTCAATTAGAAAGGCTCCAAAGTATTATGTATTAAAGCTCACTAAGTTTTCTTGAACTTATGAAACACCCCACACCCGGCCCACGAGCTTGAACCGGATCTGGTATGTTCCTTAAATAAATCGGTTTTTCAATGTTCTAAATGACTTAGAGAAAATTTGTGTAATTTTAAAAAAAATTGTTTTGGGTTGGGCTTAATTTGAAACCTATCTAATAAATTCTGGAAATCCAACTTAAATAAGGTGACAAAATAATTTTTGGGTTTATTATTTTAAAAGAAATAAATTTACTTATCTTTAATCAAACATAAATTGTATCATATTCAAATAAAAATAAACAGAAATAAAGAAAATCCAATTGGGCCTTATGGCCTTATTACATCATTCAAACCCAAAATAAAGTTTAAAGTACTAAAATTTCATAAAGTCCAAATTCCAAATAATTTCTTCAAGCGATGCATGGCCACCTTTAGCTCCCTGCCGACCCGGTCCATTATTGCTCATCACCGAAAAATAATTCCCCAACGGGTGAGTCAACAGACTCAATGTGTACATAGTACTAATTTCCAACAAATCAGGCATACAAGTCATATCAATATCATGTTCATACAAAATAAAGGATGATGCAACCCAAATCCAAACCTATTTGTCCATCCGCTACACACCCACCGTACCAACTTTGTACACCGCGGGGACTACTAAGTCGACCCTCCATCCGCTACACACCATCGAAGGCGATCATTTGCGATCGACGTGCTCATCGCCCACTTATGTTGTGTCATTAGACACTGTGATTCACTGGATGTAACCGAAGTTACCACTTTTCACTTTATGTGACCGTAGTCACCACTTTACGTTGGTGAGACCGTAGTCATCACCTTCACTTTCTTCCTCCACAAATATCCCGAATGCCCCAATTATTTCATAACATATTTCACATACTAAATTTTCATTCATGTTACTAATCACATGTTCAAAATATATCACATTCACAATCCTATCAAAAGTATCAAAAGTAGGAAACGTGCACAGGTACTCCTTACCACATTTGTGGTGCTTAGCCACATTCACATCTTGTTACATATTTACATATCTAATGATTGCCATGCAATTTATTGAAAGTTAGTAAGAGTACACACCTTTTTCGCTTAATAGTTTCCGTGAATTCCGTAGAGCGATCTACCGATCTAGATCTTTCACTCCTATATTCGGCCATTAATTAAAACATATAAATAAACCTATTTGGTCTTAAAACCAAATCCTACTAGAAGTAGAATTACTTACCTAGTTGCCGAATTGATTTAATCAAGTCCCAACGAGTTGCTAGAATTCCTCTTCCTTGAAATCGGCTAATACTAGGTATGTAACCAAGTCGATTTCGGTTTTGAAATAATGGAAAACACTTAAACAAATTATGCCTTGGCCGAATATCCCTTACCTTATGATGGGATTCCAAATCGAAGAGGATTCCTTTATAAGCCTGTTGAAATCCTATAACCGTGTTAGATTAGATCTAACTTTGAAAACGTGAATCATAATCTTTAACCACATATTTATATTTATAATCCTTACCTTAGATCCTTAGATTTCCCGAAAGATCCCCTTTTGATGTTGTGGATGATTGCCCTCTTTCTTAGAATCCACAAAGATTCAAACTTAATGATGAGAACGGAGAAGAAAATAGAAGAAAAGAGAGGATTTTTCTTAATGAAAATTTCGAGAGAGAGGGTTTTGCCTAGGAGAATTTCGGCAGAGAGGAAGAGGAGCAAATGTTGATGAGTAGCCCTCCTGTCCTCCTTTTATAGCCAAAGTTATCACCTAGGAGTCCTTTACTTGGCCACCACTCCTCTTTTGATAATATTATCTCTTTTATTTAAAAGATAAAAGCCTTTAATCCATCAATTATCTCCTCAATTATCTCATTAGAAAATAATCCTTTATTTATCTCTTATTATTCACATATTTATGTGAATAAAACTCCTTTATTTCTCTCTTATTATTCACATATTTATGTGAATAAAACTCCTTTATTTATCTCTTATTATTCACATATTTATGTGAATAAAACTCCTTTATTTCTCTCTTATTATTCACATATTTATGTGAATAAAACTCCTTTATTTATCTCTTATTATTCACATATTTATGTGAATAAAACTCCTTTATTTATCTCATATTATTCACATATTTATGTGAATAAAACTCCTTTATTTATCTCATATTATTCACATATTTATGTGAATAAAACTCCTTTATTTCTCTCATATATCCAAGTTTCCCGAAATGTTCAAGTTTCCATTTTTGGATCATTTCCAAAAATGTTTAGGTTTCCAAAAATGTCTAAGTTTCCAAAAATGTCTAAGTTTCCAAAAATGTCCATTTTCATTTCCATTTTCATTTCCATCTCCATTTTCATTTCCATTTTCATTCATTTCTAGGTTTCCAAAAGTATCAAAAATTTATTCATAATACTTAAGACTTGTCATTTCATACAATTGATCTGAAAAATGCATAGGCCCTTCCTAGGATGTTACAGTTCTACCCCCTTAAATAAAATTTCGTCCTCGAAATTTCCTAACTAAACAGATTGAGGGTATTCTTTGTCGCATTGTCTCTTCGGCTCCCCATGAAGCTTCTTCCGATCCATGATTGCGCCATAACACCTTGACTAAAGGCACCGACTTCTTTCGTAGTGCTTTCACGTCACGTTCCAAGATCTGAATCGGCTCCTCCTCGTAGGATAGATCTGGCCTTAACTCCACTTCTTCAACAGGTACCACATGAGACGGATCCGATCGATAGCGACGTAGCATGGACACATGAAATACGTCGTGCATTTGATGCAACTCTGGTGGTAACTCCAATTGGTATGCCACTGGCCCAACTCGCTTCAGTACTTGATAGGGCCCTATAAACCTTGGGCTTAGCTTCCCTTTGCGGCCGAACCGCATAACCTTCTTCCAAGGTGAGACCTTTAGAAACACTTGGTCTCCTACTTCAAACTCAATTTCTTTCCTCTTAAGGTCTGCGTCGACTTACGTCTCATCGAAGCTTCTTTCAACCGTGCGAATTAATTCCACCTTCTCCTCGGTTTCGCCACTAACTCTGGACCCAAAACGCGGCGTTCTCCTAACTCGGTCCAACAAGTTGGTGTTCTACATTTCCTTCCATACAATGCTTCGTATGGTGCCATCCGAATGCTTGCACGATAGTTGTTGTTGTAGGCGAAACTCGGCTAGAGGCAAGTAATCTTCCCAACTTCCTCGGAAATCCATCACCATGACCTCTTAGCATATCTTCCAACACTTGTATAACCCCGTTGATTGCCCGTCGATTGTGGATGAAAAGCCGTAGTGAAGTCTAGCTTAGTGCCTAATGCTTGATGAAGTGCTTTCCAAAATCGAGGCGTAAACCTTGGGTCTCTATCGGAGATGATCGACATCGGTACCCGTGTAGCCTCACGATTTCGCCACATATAACTTGGCTAACTTTTGAAGGGAATAGTCGATCCTCACGGGGATAAAATGTGCGGACTTGGTCAAACGGTCCACTATCACCCATCCGAGAGTCCTTCTTAGTGGGCGTAAGGGGAAGCCCACTAACTAAGTCCATGGTAATTCTTTCCCACTTCCATTGGGGAATCTCAATTGGTTGAAGCAATCTCGATGGGACTTGGTGTTCACCTTTACTTTGCGACATGTCAAACATTTCCCCACAAATTCGAGTCACCTCTGCGTTTGGTCGACCACCAAAATTGTTCCCTTAGATCTCTATCTGACTTGATGCCTCGGGATGCATAGCATAAGGACTACCATGCGCTTCCCGAAGAATCCTTTGTCTCAACTCCTTATCCCTCGGCATACAAACCTTTTCCTTGTAGCACACAGTACTCCTTCATCATTGGCGCCATAATCCTTTAATCCTCCTTGCCGTACTTTGCGTAACTTAGTACTTAAGTCCTTATCCACCAACTGTCCCTCTTTCACCTCCTTCACCGGAGTTGGCTTGACTTGTAACTCGCCTAACAAAGCTTCCGTCTTCATACAAACTTAAGTGAGCGAACAAAGCCCTTAAATCCGACACAACCTTCCTACTTAGGGCGTCGGCTACCACATTCGCCTTGCCGGATGGTATTCTATCGAGCAGTCATAATCTTTCAATAACTCCACCCACCTTCGTTGCCTCAAGTTCAACTCCTTACGAGTCAACAAATACTTAAGGCTTTTGTGGTCCGTGTAAATTCATCGACCTTTCTCCATAAAGGTAGTGCCTCCAAACTTTGAGGCGAAAACCACCGCCATGAGTTCCAAGTCATGAGTTGGGTAGTTCACCTCATGCGGCCTTAAGCTGTCGAGATGCATAGCGACTACCTTTCCTTCTTGCATTAGCACACGCCCTAACCACGTGTGCGAAGCATCACAATATACTACTGAAGTCCTTACCGCCTCATTTGAATTAACACCGAGCTTACACAAGCACCTTTTAAGCTTTTCAAAGCTCTCCTGTTGCTTATCCGTCCACACAAGCGGTACTTCCTTCCTTAGTAACTTTGTCAAAGGTGCGGCTATTGACGAGAATCCTTCCACGAACCTTACGTAATAGCCCGCCAAGCCTAAGAAACTTCGATTTCACCACCGACCTAGGTGATTTCCAATCCAACAACGCTTCGATCTTCCTAGGATCCACTCTTATTCCTTCTGCGGATACCACATGTCCTAGGAACGCCACTTCCTTGAGCCAAAATTCGCACTTGCTGAATTTGGCATAAAGCTTCTTTTCCTTAACACTTCTAACACAACTCGGAGATGCTCATCGTGCTCCTCCTCCGTCTTGGAATACACCAAAATGTCGTCGATGAACACCACGGCGAATCTATCCAAGTAGGGTTGGAAAACCCTATTCATCATATCCATGAGCGCGGCGGTGCATTCATCAACCCAAGCGGCATCACCACAAATTCAAAATGACCGTACCTTGTCCTAAAAGCGGTCTTATGAATATCGACCTCCTTCACTTTCGGTTGATGATACCCCGACCTTAAGTCGATCTTTGAGAACACATTTTGCCCTTTTCGGTTGGTCGAACAAGTCATCTATCCTTGGCAAAGGATACTTGTTCTTGATGGTCGGTTTGTTCAATCGACGATAATCTATGCACATCCGCATAGTTCCATCCTTCTTCCTCACAAAGAGAACCAGGGTGCTCCCCACGGAGACACACTGGGTCGAATGAACCCACGATCCAACAACTCTTGGATTTGAGCCTTGAGCTCCACTAACTCCTTTGGTGCCATTCGGTAGGGAGCGATTGACACGGAGAGCTGTTCTGGTAGCAAATCTATTCCAAATTCCACTTCTCTATCCGGGGTATTAGGGCAACTCCTCAGGAAATACATCCTCAAAATCCCTTACTGTTCTAACTCCCTTAACACCTTCCTCTTCTCCTCTTAACGCACTCCACGAAGGCTAAGAATGCCTTACATCCTTTCTTAACCATTTTTCGGCCTTGAAGGCCGAAACTACGTTAGACAAGTAGTTCCTCCTTTCTCCGATCATCACTACTACCTCATCTTCCGGGGTTCTTAGTTCCATACGTTTAGCCGCACAATCCAACACGGCTCGATGCTCTACTAGCCAATCCATTCCAAGTATAAGCTCAAACTCTCAGAAGGGTAATTCCATTAAGTCGGCCCAGAAAGTTCGCTCTCCTGAATCTCTAGGGGTACATTCAGAAAGATCCTATCTATCCTCACCGTTTGGCCTAAAGGGCTTACTACGATTATCCGCCTATCGAGAAAGTTCGAGTCTAGGCCTAGTGTTTCAACCACACTACATGCAACATAGGAATGAGTTGAGCCCACATCAATAAGAGCAAAATAGGGTTTGTCATGAATAAAGAACGTCACGGTTATAACATCCGCTGCGTCTCCCTCTTCCCTCCGTGAACGCGTAAACCAAACCCGGTTGCCTTGCTTCCGGCGTTAGTCGCACCTCGGCCCACGAGCTCCACGGCCTCTGCCACTACCTCTGTTGGCGAACCACGACCTCTTTGAGGTGCTGTCGCCTCTACCACTGGTTAGCATTACGAGCTGCTGGTTGGCTCTCATCTAATAGCTTGGGGCAATCCTTAATCATATGGTCCTTGGACCCACACTTGAGACATCGTCCCGCTTTTTCCAACACTCTCCCCGTGCTTCCTTCCACAATGTTCACAAGGCGAAATTGCCCGGCCCGTGCCCGGGCTGTTGACTTTGTGGCTGTCAACTCTAGGCCTCTTGTGGCCTTTTCTAGATGGCCCAAAACCTCTTTTGGGCTTATTTTTCCATCCTGACACTGCTTGGTGGCGTCCTTAATTCCTCGACCACTTTAGCCTTTTCCACCAAGGCGGAGAATTCCCGCTCACGATGCGGTGCTATCAAAAGTCTCAAATCGTCCCTAAGTCCGTCCTCAAAACGAACACAGCGTGTTCATGCTCGATCGTCACTACTCCTCGGGCATATCGGCTCAACCTCAAGAATTTCGCTTCATATTCGGTGTGAGACTTACTTCCTTGTACCAACCCGAGAAAAGCCTTCCTTTGCTCATCTATATACCGGTTCCCACATACTTCTTACGAAATGCTTCCTTAGCATATTCCCTGTGTCGAGATCTTCCGCCGTGCACCGTCCCGAAACGGTTAACCACCATTGATACGCTTCATCGCGTAATGCGGTGCCGTCATCCCTTTCAACTTCTCCTCGGGGTCAAGTCGAGCTCATCCATGATGCGCTCGGTTGCTTCCAACGATTACTCGGTATCTTTGGGTGCCACTCCGATACTCCTCTAAACATTTCACTCCATTAGCACGCGAGCCGCTCGAGCGCTGGACTTACGATTTCTGAATTGTTTCTGCACGACCACCAATTCCAAAACTCGCAAAGACGACTGCGACCACGGCATCTTCCACATGCGAGCTCTTTGCTCAACATTGACGGTGTGGGGTGATGGTGGTGGTGGTATCTCATTGTCGAACCTTGTCCCGATCTAACGGTCATCCTTCCTCTACCTCTTCCACGCGACCACGTCCTCTTGAGCTCATTATCGGCGAGATCCGATTAAGGAATTTTATGTATTAGTATTCTTGTTTCACTTATTACCCGCGATGATATCTTATGAAGAAGAGTTTAAGAGTAGTTCTTTCGTATTCATACATGCATACTGATCTTGCATTCATTCATTCATCCATCAACAAATATGAACTTTCGTTCATTCACGTAAACGTTGTAATTCTTGTTGTTGTTTTCGTTATTTTGCTTTTCCACTACCTGGGGGCATTTTTGTAATTTTATCCTACAGGGTATTTTCGTAAATTTTCAGAAATAAAAAGTTCCTGGTGATTTTGACGAAAGTATTTTGGTACTTCTAAAGTTTGGGAAATTTTGGAAGAATTTTGAAATCAGAGGTATTTGGTAATTTTTGATCTCGAGGGTATTTTGATAATTTTTCCAAAAATCGGGGTAAATTTGTAAAATTTATTAAGTTAGGGATATTTTCCAAGATTGTAAAACATTGAGGGTTCCTTTGAGAGTTACACTTTTCAAAGCAATGATATTGCAAAAAGTTTGGAAATCAAGGTCGTTTTGGTAATTTTGTAAGTTAGGAGCAATTTTGTAATTTTCCAAAATCAAGATAGTTTGATATTTTACAAATTAGGGTTTTTGAACATTTGATAAAGTAATGAAATTTTGTTAAAACTATGGGTGGTTTGGTCATTTTATAAACCAAGGGTATTTTTTTTTTTATATAGAAATCGGCTAAGTCCCTTTCGGGTTTTATTCTTTGTGTTTAGCCTATGACCGAGCCCTCTTGGTCGTAGTGAACCAAAGCTACGCACTGAGCAGGATTCGAATGAAGAGGAGGTGAGTCACGTGATTTCGCTTAAATACCAAGCTCTCACCGACCTTTCTAGACATGCGCATGAGGTTGCCACACCACCGAGCCTTACGAGTTAGGGCGACCGAAGCTACGCACCAAGTAGGATACTGCGAAGAGGAGGTGAGTCTCTAGGATCGCTTAAATACCGTGCTCTTAGGATCCAATCTAGACATGCGCACGAGGGGTTGCCACACCCTAGCTTAATAACTTAGTCATAGGTTTGTTAAGTTTATTAAGTCTTATGAGTTTCAAGTGTTTGAGTAGTCTAATCCTAGGGTTCAAGTTCCTATCACACTATTCTACGTTCCATGCCTTTGCTACCCTTTTACAATTCATAATTCACATAATCACACGGATGGTTAAAGGTACTTACCTGGTGGATCATGGTCGGAGACTTAGGTGCCATGCCATAAAACTCGCTTATTTCAAAGAAATTCATTTGGGCTCGAATTGAAAACGTTTTGGGCACGAGCCCACAGTAGGAGAGTTTTAAAGCGGGGCTCGATACCAACTGAAACACCCCACACCGGCCCACGAGCTTGAACAGTATCTCGGTATGTTCCTTAAATAAATCGGTTTTTCAATGTTCTAAATGACTTAGAGAAAATTTGTGTAATTTTAAAAAAAATTGTTTTGGGTTGGGCTTAATTTGAAACCTATCTAATAAATTCTGGAAATCCAACTTAAATAAGGTGACAAAATAATTTTTGGGTTTATTATTTTAAAAGAAATAAATTTACTTATCTTTAATCAAACATAAATTGTATCATATTCAAATAAAAATAAACAGAAATAAAGAAAATCCAATTGGGCCTTATGGCCTTATTACATCATTCAAACCCAAAATAAAGTTTAAAGTACTAAAATTTCATAAAGTCCAAATTCCAAATAATTTCTTCAAGCGATGCATGGCCACCTTTAGCTCCCCGCCGACCCGGTCCATTCTTGCTCATCACGAAAAATAATTCCCCAACGAGGTGAGTCAACAGACTCAATGTGTACATAGTACTAATTTCCAACAAATCGAGCATACAAGTCATATCAATATCATGTTCATACAAAATAAAGGATGATGCAACCCAAATCCAAACCTATTTGTCCATCCGCTACACACCACCCGTACCAACTTTGTACAATCGCGGGGACTACTAAGTCGACCCTCCATCCGCTACACACCATCGAAGGCGATCATTTGCGATCGGCGTGCTCATCGCCCACTTATGTTGTGTCATTAGACCTTTGTATTCACTGGATGTAACCGAAGTTACCACTTTTCACTTTATGTGACCGTAGTCACCACTTTACGTTGGTGAGACCGTAGTCATCACCTTCACTTTCTTCCTCCACAAATATCCCAAATGCCCCAATTATTTCATAACATATTTCACATACTAAATTTTCATTCATGTTACTAATCACATGTTCAAAATATATCACATTCACAATCCTATCAAAAGTAGGAAACGTGCACAGGTACTCCTTACCACATTTGTGGTGCTTAGCCACATTCACATACTGTTACATATTTACATATCTAATGATTGCCATGCAATTTATTGAAAGTTAGTAAGAGTACACACCTTTTTCGCTTAATAGTTTAGTGAATTCCGTAGAGCGATCTACCGATCTAGATCTTTCACTCCTATATTCGGCCATTAATTAAAACATATAAATAAACCTATTTGGTCTTAAAACCAAATCCTACTAGAAGTAGAATTACTTACCTAGTTGCCGAATTGATTTAATCAAGTCCCAACGAGTTGCTAGAATTCCTCTTCCTTGAAATCGGCTAATACTAGGTATGTAACCAAGTCATTTTCGGTTTTTGAAATAATGGAAAACACTTAAACAAATTATGCCTTGGCCGAATATCCCTTACCTTATGATGGGATTCCAAATCTGAAGAGGATTCCTTTATAAGCCCTGTTGAAATCCTATAACCGTGTTAGATTAGATCTAACTTTGAAAACGTGAATCATAATCTTTAACCACATATTTATATTTATAATCCTTACCTTAGATCCTTAGATTTCCGAAAGATCCCCTTTTGATGTTGTGGATGATTGCCCTCTTTCTTAGAATCCACAAAGATTGAATTTTAATGAAGAGAACGGAGAAGAAAATAGAAGAAAAGAGAGGGATTTTTCTTAATGAAAATTCGGCAGAGAGAGGGTTTTGCCTAGGAGAATTTGGAGAGAGAGGAAGAGGAGCAAATGTTGATGAGTAGCCCTCCTGTCCTCCTTTTATAGCCAAAGTTATCAGCCTAGGAGTCCTTTACTTGGCCACCACTCCTCTTTTTGATAATATTATCTCTTTTATTTAAAAGATAAAAGCCTTTAATCCATCAATTATCTCCTCAATTATCTCATTAGAAAATAATCCTTTATTTATCTCTTATTATTCACATATTTATGTGAATAAAACTCCTTTATTTATCTCTTATTATTCACATATTTATGTGAATAAAACTCCTTTATTTCTCTCTTATTATTCACATATTTATGTGAATAAAACTCCTTTTATTTATCTCTTATTATTCACATATTTATGTGAATAAAACTCCTTTATTTCTCTCTTATTATTCACATATTTATGTGAATAAAACTCCTTTATTTATCTCATATTATTCACATATTTATGTGAATAAAACTCCTTTATTTCTCTCATATATCCAAGTTTCCCGAAATGTTCAAGTTTCCATTTTTGGATCATTTTCAAAAATGTTTAGGTTTCCAAAAATGTCTAAGTTTCCAAAAATGTCTAAGTTTCCAAAAATGTCCATTTTCATTTCCATTTTCATTTCCATCTCCATTTTCATTTCCATTTTCATTCATTTCTAGGTTTCCAAAAGTATCAAAAATTTATTCATAATACTTAAGACTTGTCATTTCATACAATTGATCTGAAAAATGCATAGGCCCTTCCTAGGATGTTACAACTTACAAGCGTTTGTTCATGTTTCAGGTGTTGTTGTATGAAAGAGTGCGCCAAGAGGGACAAGCTAGGAATGCGCCATAGAAGCGGCAAGCTAGATTATTATGCATACAGGGAACATCTTAGAAGTAAGGCGTATAGTAAAACACGCCTTGAAGAGTCTGCTTTTAACAAACCTTTGATTTTTTATGTTTTATGTTAATTTTAAGAGTCTGTTGTATTCATTGAGTGTTCTCTTTATTTTTTTCAAAAAATATTTATTAAAACGATATAAAGTATGTACAAAAAGAATTATTCGCTAATTGTTTAAAATTTATGCTAAGTGTTTGTACGTCGTAACATCCGATATCCGGACTCGGTGATTCGAGTAGGGTAGAAGGTGTTACATTTCCGGTCCAGACGTTCGCACATCTGGCGATGGTCATCTCGGTACCACATTTTCTGATACTACTAAAATTTGAGTTGTTACACAAAGAATCTTCCAATTTGGACTTGATGAATGGTATATTAGTCTTTCAATCAGTTTGCTCGTTTCTAATTATACTAAGGATATGTTTAGATTATCTACTAATATAAGTCGTCTTTCTACATTACAATCAAACCACATAATATCGCTTAGTATTAATTAAACGTTAGATAATTAGTGAGCCAATACTTGTTTCCATTTTGTTTTACGTGTAAAAACCATTGCGGACAATATACAAAGAATATTAATGTAATTAATGGATATTTTATTAAACCAATCTATTTGAAAAATAAAGTATACATTGACGAAAATACGACACTAAGGGTACTAAATCCCAAAACTCAACGAGTGAAAAATTTTCTTTGGCTGCTTACGAAAATTAGAATTGTTACCAATGTTGAGAGATGTGGGAGAGGGATTGCAACAAATGATTCACGTCAAATTTGTGGTGTCATAATCGAAAATGCACTTCATGTGGTTCGGGATTGTCCCTCTGCTAGGAAAGTGTGGAATGTTTAAGAATGTTACTGATTCAGTTTCGTTTCTTTTCTTAGGATTTATTTGAGTGGTGTATTACTAATTTTAAGGAGAATAAGAAAGTTTTTGGTATAGCTGCTCCTTAAACACGTTATTCACAATTTTTTGTTGAAAAATCTGGAAACAAGGAAACCTTGTAATTTTTCAAGATCAGCTTATCTCATCTGATGATGTTATTAGCCATAGTATTAGTGTAACACCCTATACTCGATCGCCGAGCCCGAGTTTCATGATGTCACATCACTATCACACATCACATGCAATCCAAACGGTCTCCTTATTAAGCAAACATCTTCCAATTTAGCTTTTGAATAATTACAAGTCACACATATTCCAGTCATCATTAAAATGTGCTCAACATTCATCAATCGAACTTAACACGAAAATTAAACATGTTTTTAGACTACCAAACAAAAATTCAGAATTATTCACGTAGGTATCGATACTGAATCAAAGGTATCGATATTTCCTTTAAATGGTGTCGATACTACTTGGAAAATCGATACTAAAACAACATTATGTTTCTCGCTTAAAATCAAAATCTCTGAATTTATCAGTACCTTTCATAAAGTATCGATTATTCTACCCCGAGTATCGGTACTCGTGATATGATATCAATACCAAATTACGTATTGACTTCCTACACTTTCAAAAATCATGGAGGTATCGTTTTTAAAACATGAATATTGATACTTCTACTCCAGACCACAAAAATTCAGCAATTTAAGGCATATAATCCATTCGAAATAATAACTACTCAAAATGCAACTTTTACCTTATCAAGTAATCACCAAAATGACCAAAATAATGGTTCAATCATTGAAAACATGTCCGAGTAAGTAAATGATATAACAAGAACAATATCCATAAATCCTAAGAACAAATAAGCTATGAAAGTAATCAAAACATTATGGCAAAGTTCATGCAACAATTCTACCATATTATTCAATGTCCATTACCATACATACAGTTCATGGCACTTCAACATAGCAAATATTCAAACCAAAACAATACCAACGAAATAATTATAACATCCACCAAAAGTGTTAGAAAACTAAACCTATAAAATATCATGAGGATCACAATAATAATCGATCAAAGTCTAACCATATTGCCTTATCCCCATAGTTCAAAAAATAATATTAATACCACCTACGAAATACTAAAACCTAACTTGGATTACTTCCTCGGTATCCCCGCACCTCTCACACCGCAAACGCTAAATATCTGCAATGGTTAGAGAGCGTGTGTGAGCTTAAACAAGTTCAGTGAATGTTGGAGTAACTAAAATATATTCACAACATCAAATGTTGAACAAGAGCATGCTATAACACATTCACAACCATATTCTAACCAAGTCACAATAACATATTCATGCTTCATTAAATCATTAAACTAACACATACTCTTACGTATAACTACACTCAACTTATATACAAATAATTCATTTTACAATAATTCGTCAAGACTAACGATCTATACATGCTTTAATAACTCACAAGTTTAGCTTAAATATTAACATGCATTCATAAGTTTAATGAAAACGACCGAAACCACAATTACATACACAATTTACTATGAGAACATACTAACATTTCCATGAAACTTAAATCAACTCATTAGCATATTATTTACATGTTTATGCATCTATCCCACATTGTATTATCACAATAAATAGATCACATTTAAATGATAATTTGGCACTTGAGGCTATGAAACATAAAAGTGGGCTCTATAACCACACATTGGATACATGGATCTCCAACACACCAAATGACTCATTGAGTCAAACATATCCCAAAAGTGAAACATAAAGCTAACACTCTCCAACACACCAAACATGTCCCGTTGAATGGAGCTTAGCTCACATTCCTTTATCTCTCCAACCTGTCCCAAGGCCTCAAGGCCCAAAAACACATTACATATAGGTGGGTACTCACAATCCTATGGCATGCCAACTATATCCAATAGTTTCAAGAGATCACAAGGCCAAAATATCCACAATTACACATTTTTAATTACTGATTTAATGCACATCATCTCTGTTCATATTCATCAATTTACATCACAACTTGTACACAATGCATGCTTATCAGATTCATATTTACTTGCACTTTAAGTGCCACAATAATGCTCATTGAGCCATCACTTATCCGAACACATATGTGTGCATTAAAATCAGTACATCATATATCACATACAAGTATTCTCACATAACCTGTCATAATAATATCACATTCCATAATTTCAACACATATGTACTTACTAAAATTCCGCTAGCATTCGCTACATATTTGCATTATTAGCATATCATTATCACTGTCATTTGGCATGTATATCATGCCCACAACACAACACAGTTCATAATAGTCATCACCATGTCTCATATCACAATATCATATCATAATAACAAATCCACAATTATTCACATAATCACATAATTTTCCAAAATAAGGCAAGGGAAATAGAAAGCTTACACTCAAAAATTAGGATAGGGGTTTAGGTTATTCCTAAGCTCCCAATTAACACTATGAATCGTTTCTACAAGTAGCGATTCCAAAAACTCACCGATCACGCTTTCACCTAATTTCCAAAAGCTTAAACTAGTTTTTCCTTGCCTTTCGTCTTGCTCATAGAAGGCTCCAACAGTTTCGATGCTTCACACGTAATAACCACACAATATACACAATCAATAATCAGCCAAAGACTCACTTCAAACAATTAAAACACAATGCTAAGCTAAATTCTCTTGTAATCCAAACCTTCGACATAGCAAACTTGAATTTCAATTATCTCGATCTATACTTAATATTTTTGCCTAAAATTGATTATGTTCATCTTGTTATTCACCTACGACTGATTCTTAACCTTTAAGCTACTCAAAACTACCCAATTAATGCTATTGAAATTTTCAACATGTTTTTGGAAATTTTCACGAAAATTCATTAAAACGTTGGAAATCTTCAACGAAACTTTAAAGTAAGTTTAGGAACCTTCTAATAATGTCAAAACTAATTGAAAAACACTTTGAAACCATGTTTTTACCCAAAATCTCAAAATCCAAAAATCCACCATTAACGACTCAATTTTTTACTTTTATTTAAAACATGCAATTTAATGACTAAAAACTCAATTTAAAGGATCAAATAACATCAAAAACTAATAAGAAATAGAATCGTTACCTTAGTTAACAAAAAACTAAATGTTTGATCAAAAACCCAAAAAACCCAAAAAATCAACAATAGAGAAATCTATGGTGTTCTTGGATGTTTTTCTTGAAATACTATGGAGATTTACGGCTTGAGGAATTATAGAAATCTAAATAATTATGTTTGGGAATCAAAATTGAATGAGAGGAGCTTTGGAATGCAATGGACGGCAAAACAAAAATATGGAGAAGAGACTAGCGTGGGTTTTATAAAGATGAAGGGGGAAATAGGGTGAAAATTAAAATTTGGTTTAATTGCCTTTTGAAAACTCATAATTTGGACCCTTTTACAAATCAATCCTTATTTCAAAATTGAAAGTCTTTTGAACATTATTTTCAAAAATTGTTTTAATTTCCAAAATGTCATAGACAAAAACATTTTTGAATACCATGCTAACGAAATTCCCAAGCTCACTAGAGCTAAAATCCTCATTTTACCATCGAAACTTCTAGGCCCAATTTTGGGGTGTGACAATTAGTTGTGCTCAAAAATTGTAATGAAAATAATGTCAGGAATGTCACTGCTTCTAGGAAACAATGGCGGCAAATTGCTTGGGAGCCCTCAAGTCTTGGTTGGATAAAGGTTAATGCAAATGGAGCAATTAATCTCAGCTGTCAAATGGCATATGTTGCATGTGTGTTTAGAGATGACAAGGGTGATTGGATCGTTAGTTACTGTAGGAAATTTGGGGGTTGTTCGCCGACTAGGGTGGAGCTTTAGGCAATTCATGATGGTTTGTGCATGGCTTGGGAGAAAGGGTTCAGACTAAACCTGTTCATGGGTCGGGCCACCCGGCCCGGCCCGAAGGCTCGCTCGAAATGTGGGAGGGTTTGGGCAAAAATATAGGCCCAAAAAATGGGCTTTGACAAAAAAATATGGCCCATTTTAAAAAACGAGCTAGGCCTCGGGTAAGGCATTTTTGGCTCGGGCCCGGCCTGAATTCACTAAATAAAAAAAAATCTATTTTTTTTGTTTTTAATCTTATTTTTTTCTCCCTATTTTGCTACCATTTTACTATTAAGTTGCTACTATTTTGTTTTTATTGTTTAGATATTCTATAAAAACTTATCTTATTGTTAATTTTTTGTTATTATTTTAGAGGCATTTGCTTGTTAAGTTGCATCTATCTTAGTATTATTTAAGTATACATATTTTTTAAAATTTATTTTCAATTTGTTGAGAAATATTTATTTTGATGTTTTTAATATTTTTGATGTATTATATATATTTTAAAATTATATAAAAATAATATAAAAATTAATATGGGCGGGCCGGGTCGGGCCCGGGTTTTAACATTTTTATTCGGGTCGGGCTTGGGCAAAATTTTAGGCCCATTTTTTGGGCCCGAGCCTAGCAAAGGGGCCTAAATTTTTAGTTGAGCCCAGCCCGACCCGGCCCATGCACACCTCTAGTTCAGACGAGTTATTCTAAAGCGTGATAGTAAGTTGATTGTGGATCACAACTGTGTGTTGATACTCTTTGCTACGACCCTTTTATTCCATGACTTAAGGAGCTGCGAACTAAAGATTGGATGATTCAAATTAATCATATTTTTCGTGAAACTAATTATATTGCTGATATGTTGACAAGGCTGGCTACTACAGAAAAATTCACACTAAAAGAGCTGCAACGCCCTCCTTTGGGAATTCAATTGACACTCTTTGTCGATAAGTCGAGAATGTCTAAGAATATATTGTGTGCAATGTAGTTTGATTGTTTGAGGCTTAGCCTCCTTTTATTTTACCCAAAAAAGACACAGATTTAGTAAGAAAAAATAAAAAGAAACTAAATTAAGTATACTAGATTATGACACACTTATGATATGGGTAAAAAAAATTATGTAACAAATATATTTGTTAAAAATTGATAGAGAAATCAAATGAGGCTTTTTTGGAAGGCGTAATAACTTATTTGGCCCTTCAACTTTATAAAAAAAAAATCATTTTAAGACTCTATTTAATTTTCACCTCTTTTAGCCCTTAAGCTTGTATTGTTTGTCAAATCACCCCAAAATGGATGAAAAAGTTAATGTTTGTTAACTTTGCTAATGTGGCATACATGTGAGTTATCACAATGATGTCACATCAGCAATTAATTTATTTTTTAATTTTAAAATTATAAAAATTATAAAAATCATTAAAAAAACTATAATTTTTTTCATTTTTAATTTTTTTTAAATTGATTAATTGCTAACGTGGATGCCACATCAGTAAAGTTAACAAACGTTAACTTTTCCATCTATTTTGGGATGATTTGACAAAAAAGTACAAGTTCAAGGACTAAAAGAGTTGAAAAGTTAAATGGAGAGCTAAAATGATTTTTTCTGTAAAATTGGAGGGTCAAATAAGTCATTATACATTTTTCAAATGACAAAGTTAGATGTTTAAAATTCATTGTGTCATGGTTCAAACCTCATTCTAATAGAATTTTTATTGATTTTGTATAAAAAATATAAAAAGACAAAAATGCCCTCATAATAATATAATCTATTTTGTATATAGAAAGGTATTTTAATAACTTTTCAATTGAATTAGTGCTTGATTGACTCTTGACACTAACTCATCCATAAGCTTAAATATGAGTATAGATTATGCCAAATGCAATAAAGGATGATTATTTCATTTACTATGAAAAAAAAGTACTCACTAAAGTTAAGGCAAATTTACCATTAAGTTTCAAAAGTATTTTTCAATTCAAAAACAATGGTAAATAGATGGCTTTTCAACACAAACCAACTTTTCAAACTAGTTTTTCAAGATAAACTAAAAAGCTAAATATCCTAACTTTACAAATTTCAATTGCCTATTTGGGTGTCAAATTACACACTCACCCATATTTTTATTAATAAAAAAATATGATTTATATATTCAAATAATTAAATTTTACAAACAATTTATATTAATTACTTAAAAATTATTCAAAATTTATATTTCATATATTATAATATTAACAATGAATTACTATAAATTATTTTATTTTTGTACTATGGTTTAAGTTGAATATTTTCTAATACAACAAGAACAACAACTACAACAACAAATATGCGTGAAAATAAGACTATTTTATATTTGAGTAAATTATTTTTTTTCCTTTCAAAAAATATTTATTGTTTTATGTTAGAGTTTGTTAAAACAATTAAGCAGTTGTGGCTGTTAGTAAGCTGTTAGAAACTGTTAGTAATAAGTTAGTAGCAGTTATCTACTGAGAGTTGTTTAAATACATATAAGCTTCTAATGAAAACAAGGATAGATTCACACAAAATTCAATATTAAGTTTGATTTCCTTTGTTGTGATTGGTTCTTTGTTAGTATTCTATCATGGTATCAGTCGCTAGGTTCATGGGGTGATTATCATTGGTCTCTAACGTTGCATGCTCTCATTTTATCCACCAATGAATTCAAATCTACACCATCTGCCAATGGTCTTTATCCACCCTCACAAGGTGTTGCTGACAGTGTTTTTTGTGGCGTGGTCCAATCCTTTCCTCTCCACGACATTGTGAAGCTGAAAGAAGAAATGTTCCTTCAATGGCAACATCAAATGAAATTGATCATTGAATCGTATGACTTAACTGGTTTCATTCTTGGCACGGTCGCTGTTCCACCTCGATTTGTTCTTGATTCAGAAGGGAAGTCAGTTCCTAATCTTGATTTTACCTACTTTAAACAGCAAGATAAGCTACTTGCTTCTTGGATTGTATCCACAATTAGTGGAGATCTACTCTCGTCTTTTACAGGTACATCGATAACACACGAGGTCTGGAGTAAGGCCTCTCAATTGTTGTTGTTGCCTCCGGTGCTAAGATCACCAAAATTAAACATGAGTTGCATGCTTTAAGAAGGGGTAATCTTACCGTCACCGAATATCTGGCTAAGATTAAACTTCTTTGTGATCTCCTTGTTGCTTCCGGCCATCCACTGGCCGATAGTGAGCAGGTTGATGTGGTTCTTATCGGACTGTCTATTGAATTTGATGCGGTTATCATGATGTCCGCGTTTGCGCCGGAGCCGATGCGCCTTGATCGGTTGGTGGAAGTCCCTCTAGATTGTGAAAACATCAAAAGCAACTTGCTCTTGACAGCCCGATTCAGGTCAACATGGTGAGCTTTGCCGATACGGCTCATGTTTTTTCGATGGTGACGTCGTCTCTGAGGGGTGGCCGCACCGTCTGTGGTGGTCGTGGTTGGGTCAAATAGGGCACATTCAGGGTCAGATCTATGCTCGCCTTGGTCACTTAGCCCAAAGGTGTTACTACAGCTTTAATCAATTGTACGATGGTCCTCCGACACCGGCGTTGTTGAGGGTCTCTCAAGGTCGAGAGGCGGCCTTTGACACAGCAGTTGGGCAAGAAATGGCTACTGGCTTTCGACCTGATGCTGCAACAAAAGGGTTTTTTAACCCTAATTCTTGTACTCATTTGGGTTATAGCATTGGGCCATCGATCAACCATGTGGCCCTTAATGGGCAGGTTCATTTGCAGGCTGAGCCTGCGCGTGTTTTGCAGGCTACAAATGCAAATAGGCCTGCTGCTAGAAGAGGGGCTTTGTGGACCTTGTATCCCGACATGCGAAGACCGATTGGGCCTACTCCTATGGCTGCTACTGCTGATACGTTTAGGGAGTTAGGCCAAGGTGCTCCCATGGGCCCTCAGCCGTGTGTTGGGCTTCCTCGGATCCCAAATTTTTGAGGGTCCAAATTTTCTAGTGAAAATACATCGAATGTTACTCCACCCGGGTTGGCTTATGGGCCAAATTTTAGGAATCCAACTATAAATCATGTAGATCCATATGTATCTTTACCTGTAGAAAATAATGCTTCGACATCATGGTACCCTAACTCGAGAGCTACCAATCACGTGTGTCAAGCGGCTTCGGTATTAAATACATCCACGCAATATTCAGGTAATATTCCACTTTTAATGGGTGATGGGACGCATGCTACTATTGCAAATTTGGGTAATGCTATGTTTCCTACAAAAAATAAGGTGTTGCATTTATCTAATGTTTTACATGTGCCAAGTATTCATAAAAATTTATTGTCTGTTTCACAATTTTCTCAAGAGAACAATGTTTTCTTCGAGTTTCACCTTTTTTACTGTGTGGGTAAGGATATTTAGACTCACGCAATATTGTTACGGGGCCACACTCATGATGGACTTTATTGGTTTTCCCCTATTGCCGCTGAAAACTGTGGAGATACTTATATGTCCACACATAGTACTAAATTGGGATCAAGCCACTCCAATTTTGATATGTTTGAATTGTGGCATCATTGTCTGGGTCATCCTTCGGCACGTGTTGTTCAATCAGTATTAAAAACTTGTAATGTTGTTGCAAATAAAGATAAGCTTTCTTATGTCTGTATTGCTTGTCAAAAAGGAAAATCTTACAAGTTGCCTTTTACGGATTCTACTACTGCTTATGTCACAGGTTACGGTTGTATCGGACTTATGGGTACCTGTCGCTGTTGCATGTGGTAGTAATAGGTATTATGTCTCTTTTATTGATGTTTTTAGTTATTTTACATGGTTTTTTCTTATTCAACGCAAATCTTAAACTGTTGATTGTTTCATTCAGTTCTAGATAATGGTTAATACTCAATTTAGGAAAGACATTAAACAATTTCAAAGAGATTGGGGTGGCAAGTTTCGATCATTCACATTTGTGTTAACTCAGCATGGTATCATTCATTGGATCACGTGTCCACATACGTCTAAAAAAAATGGCGTGGTAGAAAGAAAACATCGCCATATTGTTGAGGTAGGACTCACATTACTTGCTCAAGCAAACTTACCAATGAAGTTTTGAGGTTATGTCATTTCATGTATGGTTCATTTAATAAATCATTTACCCACTGCGGTCTTACATGATCAGTCCCCGTACTTGGTTCTTTATGGTAAGTCCCCTACTTATGGTCATCTTTAAATATTCGGGTGTTGTTGTTTCCCATATCTACGCCCATTCAATAATCACAAGTTGGAGTTTCGGTCTCAGCCTTGTACCTTTTTAGGTTACAGTTCCCAGCATAAAGGATATCAATGCCTTACGTCTAATGGGAAAATTGTTGTATCTCGACATGTTATATTTTATGAAAGTCGATTATTTGCTGGGTACTCTTCATCTTCTACCTCAACAACTGACTGTGTTACCATGTTTGTTCCTCTTGTACAGTCTCAGTCACATCACTCTGTCTCTCCTAACAGAGATGCTGATATAAAAAGTCATGTGGCTTCGTCTCATGGTGCCATAGACTCGCCGTTTTTGGAAAATGATGTAGGTGCCTTGGATCACAGTAGCAGCACTTCTTCCCCCACACCGGTGTTGTCTATCACTACGGTAGATCCTCCACTGCCACTAGGCAATACATATCATATGATCACCCGATCCATAGCAGGTATCTTCAAACCTAAAGCTCTAGTAGTTGAGCTACTTAATTGTGAGCCACGTACGATTGATGAAGCATTTTCACATAAAGAGTGGCGAGTGGCAACTCAAGATGGGTGCTCTTATTCAAAAATCGTACTTGGGAGTTAGTTCCTTTGCCCCCAGGATGGAAAGCAATTGGTTACAAATGGCTGTTTAAAATAAAAAGAAATCTCGATGGTACTGTAGCTCGATGGAAAGGTCGGTTAGTGGCTAAAGGGTGTTCTCAGGTGCTAGGGTGTGATTTTTGGGAAACATTTAGTATAGTTATTAAACCCGCTACCATTTGAACCATTTTGTCTATTGTCGTATCCAAATAGTGGACGATCCGCCAAGTTGATGTGAATAATGCATTTCTCAATGGTGAGCTCATTGAAGAAGTTTACATGCACCAGCCCCCTAGGTATGTTCAACATGATGCGAATGGGAAACCTCTTGTTTGTTAATTGACAAAAGCATTGCATGGATTGCAATAAGCTCCGAGAGCGTGGTTTGATAAGTTGAAAAATTTTCTATGATCCTTAGGTTTTGTTCTTTCAAAATTTGACGCATCTTTGTTCATTCATGTCATTAATGATTCTTGTATGTATGTGTTAGTTTATGTGGATGATATCATCATTACAGGAGATTCGTCTAGAGGCATTAACACGTTTGTGCAACAACTGCACACCGAGTTTTCACTAAAAGATAATGGATCTCTTCATTATTTCTTGGGGGTTGAAGTCACTCGTTCGACCACTGGGAGTCTTCATTTATGTCAACGTAAGTATATTCTTGACTACTTGATCGGTGTCACATGACTTGTGCTAAAGGTGTTCATACACCCATGGTTAGCTCTTCTTTGTTATCTAAGAATGAGGGCATTTTGGTTAAAGATCCTATTGAGCATAGAAGTATTTCTAGAGCATTGCAATAAATTGTTCTCACTCGACCTGACATTGCGTACGCAGTCAATCGTATATGTCAGTTTATGCATGCTCCGACGGATGTTCATTTTGTGGCACTAAAACGTATTTTGCAATACTTGTGTGGTACTATCGACTATGGTTTGATCATTCAACCCTCTGAGAGGCTCTCCTTGGTTGGTTACACTGATGCTAACTGGGGATTGGATTTTGATGATCGACGATCCACCACAGGATATCGTGTTTACTTTGGGGGAAATCCTGTCTCCTGATGTTCCAAAAAGCAGCAGGTTGTGTCTCGCTCCACAACTGAGGCTAAATATAGAGGGTTGGTAGTTGTGGCTGTTGATGTTACTTGGTTGGTTTCGTTGTTGCAAGAATTAAATTTTGATTCTGCTGATGTCCCTACTATATGGTGTGACAACTCAAGTGCCGTAGCGGTAGTGGCTAATCCGGTTCTACATTCAAAGTTCAAACATGTCGAGCTTGATTTGTTTTTTGTTCATGAAAAGGTTGCTGATGGTTCTCTTATTGTAAGAGAGGTTCCTGCCTGTGATCAGGTTACGTATATTCTTACGAAACCCTTGTCGGCATCACAATTTTTTTGTCTTCAACATCTTCTTCGAGTCTCGAAGGTTGAGAAGTTAGGTGAATGTTAGAGTTTGTTAAAACAATTAAGCAGATGTGGCTGTTAGTAAGCTATTAGAAATTGTTAGTAGTTAGTTAGTAGCAGTTATCTACAGAGAGTTGTATAAATACATATATTGAGCTTCTAATGAAAACAAGGATAGATTCACACAAAATTCAGTATTAAGTTTGATTTACTTTGTTGTGATTAGTTCTTTGTTAGTATTTTATCATTTTAAAAAATAATTTTTAATTGAGGTGGTGTTTGATTAACTCATAGTACCAACTCAATTAAGCTCTTAGAAGTATAGATATCGATTGGTCAATGTATTTTTTTTCCTCTAAATGTTGCAACTAGGTCCACTTTAATACTTGAAAGTCTTTTAGTCTACATCGATTCTAGAATTTGTATTCTTTGAATTTGGTTTCTAAACTTTGATTTCGTTAAGTTCAATGATGTCTCACTACGAGATTGCATCATATCATCACCTGAAACTTAAAATATATAAGAAAAACTATATAGTTAGCCACTCAAATTTCTTAAAATTTCATTTTGGGAACTGAAAATAAAAAGTTTGCAATATAAGGATTATTGTTACATACTTTTATCATTTTAGTCACTATTGTTACATATTTTTATTGTTTTAGTCATCGATCGTTAATTTACCATTACATACACTCATTTTAGTCACACAACTTTTTAGTAAGTTTTCATTTTGATCAATCATTTTATTTTTTTTTAGAATTAATTTTTTTTTCAAAAGATCCGGCTTTTTACAAGGAACTGAGTTATTCGATTGCTGATATGAAACTCAAGTTTTTCATCTATAACTCAATTCCCTGTAAAATCTTAGGGTTGTCTTAAAAAATAAAGAAAATTAAAAAGATAAAATAATTTTTACATGTATAAATCCAAGTTTTCCCTATAAAAATTCAGGTGATTTATTGTAAAACCTTAAATTCTTTTATTTTATTGAAAAATCAAAATTAATTCTAAAAAAAGGAAATGAAAAAGAAAAATTAATTTTTTCTATGAAAATTCAAGTTTTTTCTATAAAAACCTAAGTGATGAGAAAAAAATAAAGGTAATTAAATTAGATAAAAATGATTTGTTAACTCAAATTTTCTCGATAAAATTCTAAGTTTCTTCTCTTAATGATAAAAACTAAAAATGAAATTTTAAAAAAGAAAAGTCAAGTGACTAAAATGAGTGTATGTAATGACAAATTAACAGTGGGTGATTAAAATGATAAAAGTATATTACAACAATGTGGCTTTTTTACCTGTATATTATAAAATTAAAAAAATACTTAAATGGTATCCCAAACAGATTATGTACCGAAATGGTACATTCAAGCAAGTGGAGGGTGGTGCATAGGCGGCACCACCCTAAAAATCTGACATGTTTGACTGCAAAATATATATATATATATATATATATATATATAAAATGGAAAAGGCCATCTAAATAGGCAACACCAAAAGTAATACGGGTCAATTACGACCCGTATACGACCAAAACCCGACCCACCCGGACCCACTGCCAACCCGATGTCATTGATGGGACAGGACAACTAGTGAAGCCTAAGAGAAAGGCGACACACCCACTGTTCATGCCCATTTGCCAGGTGGCACCGGGTTGGTGATGCCAACCTCATAGGCGGCACACCTCTGACTCCTGCACTGGTGGCAGCGATGGGACGGGACTAGGCCTGTGACTTGTGTTTTGGAGACCATTATAAGGTCCCCAATGTCTCATTTTGGCCGGAAGGGAAAAGAAATTTGAAGAAGAGAAGAAGAAGAAGAAGAGAGCGGGAAGGGGAAAAAGAAAAAAAAAAGGAAGCAGAATAGAGAGAAGCAAGGAGAAAGAGAAGGAAATAAAATAAATAGAAAACGGAAGGAGAAATTGTGTTTAGGGTTTAGAAAGATTTGGTGTTAAAAAAAATCATAAAAGGTAATTTATTTTATTTAGTAATTTTTTTGTTATAAATAAATGTTAATTTGTTTTTGTTGTTATTGTTGATTTATTTTGGATTTTATTTTTAATTTTATTTTTGTAAGGTATTATTTGGTTAAAAAGAGCTATTAAGGTATGTTTGTATTTATTTTATATTTTCATTCATTCATAAGTTTTTTTTTTAATGTTTATTGAAGTAAAAAAGCCTATTTATGTTATGTATAAAGAATGTTTTATTTTTTATGTAATTTATTTGTCATGTGTGTTTTAAGTTTATTAGATTTATTTTTATAAAATTTATTTGGCATGTTATTTTTATTATTTTAATATAATTTTTTTTATTTTTTTATGTAGGTAAAAAATGAGACCATTGAGATGGAATTTGTGAATGGGACCATTGAGTTGGAATTTATGAGATAAATTAGGAATAATAGTTTACATGTTTTAATTTTTTTAGGTTTTATAATTGGGAATAAGAGTTTATGTTTTTAAATTTTGTTTTATGTTTTTTATAAATATTATAAATGAAATTTCTTTTTAATCCTTCTATGCAAAAAAAAAATTATATTTTTTGACCATAATTAAGTTGGCATGTTATTATATATATTATATTTTAAACCAATACATTTTACTTATTATCATTTTAAAATAATAATAACAATATTCGTATTTATTATGTTGAGATAGTTTTTGTTATATTAGTTTATTGGCATGTTAGTTTTATTATTTTAATATAATTTTTTTTGTTTTTTATGTAGGTAAAAGATTAGACCATTGAGATGGAATTTGTGAATGGGACCATTGAGTTGGAGTTTGAGTTGGAATTTATAAGATATATTTATTTTGTTAATGTAGTATAGCAAAAAATATGATGTGGACAAAACTGTTTGGTATTTTTTGTAATTAAAAGCAATATATAAAATTTAGGTATTTTGATAAATATTTAAAATGTATCAAACTTATAAATTAATTATCAAAATTTGTTTTGAAATTGCAGGTATCGAAATGGATTCATTGATTAAGAGCGATGAACACATATCAAACACAGTTAATAATATGATAATATATTGTTATTTGTTAATCACGGGTTCCTTTAAAAAAGTTCTACGTCATTTATGGAAATAAATTATGTTATAATAATTGTTTTCTGTAATTTAATAGTGTCAGAGCTCGTACCGCGCATTGAGGGGTCGGGTGAATGGTTTAGGATATCCCCCGGATGAACGAATGATGTCATACTTGGAGTTAGCCGGATTCGGGTTAGAAGCATTGATCCAGACGTTTGATTTGCAGTACGATTTAATATCCGCATTGTTCGAGCGTTCGCGCCCAGAGACTGACACTTTTCATTTGCCGTGTGAGGAGTGCACTGTCACTCTAGAGGATTTTGCATTACAACTTGGGCTCCCAATTGACGGGAGTGCCGTAACGAGCGTAAGTATGATACCTGAGCTGGCTGCCCTTTGTTATAGCCTACTAGGAGTCTCGCCCAATGATGCTGAGTCCAAATTTACAGGTTTGAGATTTTCATGGCTGAAAGCCAATTTTGAACATTTATCAATTAATGCCACTGAACAGGAGGTTATGTGCGCAGCTCGAGCGTACATTATACATATTATAAGGGGTGTATGGAACGACGGAAATGTGCAAGTGTACACAATCGCAACAAGTAATAAAGTGACAAGTAAATGTCGAGTTATCATACCCACAGAGACTGTGAAAAGAATTATTTATGAAATTAATTTAAAAACACTTTGGTGAAGAAAAATATTTTGATTTGAAGAGGTGATTAAAAACTAGGGTTTTATCTAAGTAAAATAAATAAAAATAAAATAAAAGTTCCAATGCACGATTTCAAAAGATGGTTTTAATCAAGATGACATAATTGTGCTAGATCAATTACATTTCTTAATTTAGAATTATTAAACTCATGTTTATGTTGTTACGAATAAATTCACGGAAACTCGGTAATTTGCTGACTTATGAACATACTTACCTACCAAAGTCCATTTATCTCTTGACTATATCTCTATGTCAATTCAATCGATTAAACAGATTTTAATAAGCAAATGTGTTAATGCACATACATACTTACGAAATTGAAATAATCTCTTGTACATATCTCTATGCCAATTCAAACAATTAATTTAATCTCATAAGCACATAAAAGATTACATGAGGTAACAATGTATTTCTACCTTGAAACAGTTTAATCACAATAATCTTGCAAGTTATGCAAGGCAAATGTATCGTTAGATACTGTTGCTAATTTAACCCTCAGCTATCTTAGATGATTAAACATGCTCTAATTAAGTATCGTGTCAATTAATTACAATTTCAATCCGTTTAAATAAGTAATTCATTAGTTACCTTACAACTGTAATGCAAGAATAACTTAGTCATGGTTTTACTTAATCAAACATCTTACCGAGGCCTATAACAACACAAACACAATTTTAATAAATTAAGTAGACGAAATGCAGTCAACCTAACACGAATTAAATTTAAGCCATATCAATTAAATTAAACTGTAACACCCCAAACCCGGCCCAGAAGTTAGGCCCGAATCTGGCGTGTCACATAAAAAAAACTCGTTTGAAAATTTCAGCCTCTTTGTTAAAACCCAAAACACTTAAGCAATTTATTAACAACTTGAAAACGTAATTATCTTTAAAAACCTTTTTGGTGGCAAAAGCATATTTGAGATAAACAATTTACAAAAATGTGATGTTAGAAATAGAGTTGCGTATATTCTGAAATCGTTTGAAACGTAGATAAAATACAAATATTTTTGAGAGATTGATTGATGAGTCAACAATCAAGGTAGTGAACTTAAACCGTGACTTTTGAAAATATTGTTTGATAGTTTGAGAAAATAACTTCCGTGTTAAAATATTTATAAAGTTTATTATGAAATCCATTTGTTAATCGATTTTGGAAAACCGTTATTTAAGTTTTAGAAAAATTCTCGTTTTAAACAATTTAAGCAAAATAATAAGTATATCAACCATAAAGCGATAATAAAATACTCCAGAGGCCTTATTACAACTTAAACCAAAATAGCAAAATAATAAAATAAACGGAAATAGAAATTTAAAATTCAATAACACCATTTTCAAGTATGGCCTCCACCGAGTCATCCATGGGCCCAAGTCCAAATCATCGAGCATTACCTACAAGGGTTAAGAAAAGGGGGTGAGTTACAAGAACTCGGTCATGAAATCCCCTTACCATCATCCACTGGGCCCGAACCCATATAGCAATCATCTTGGGCCTAAGCCCTTTTGCATAACAATCTTAAAATGAAGCAAATGTATGAATGTATGCAACCCAACCCAACCTAGATATCCATCCGCTACACACCACCCGTACCATCCATCACACCTGTGGGGATCTTTTGTCAACTCACCCCGCCAACACACCAATCATAGGCATTTAGCCATTTATATCAAATTCGAATTGTGGACAAGCCACCAGAATAACAGAATATACGTGGCTTAGCCACCAGACAAAATGTGACAGAGTCACCAGATTATGTGGCAGAGCCACCAAATTTCACTTCCCCGATCATCAAAATCCCAATCCCATGCAACTTATGTAAATGCAACATACATAGTAAATCATGATATTTACAATATAACCACGATAATTAATAACTCAGATATTTATTACAAATAATTTGGCCCATTAACACTTTGCGAAATCAGCCCATTAGGGCATTATATCAAATTGGCTCATTAAGCCATATGTCAAATTGGCCCATTAAACAAAATATCAGATCGGCCCACAAAACAATATATATCAAATCAGCCCATTAACAATACATCAGATCGGCCCATTGGGGGCATTTTCATAATTCGGCCCATAAGGGCATTCGGTAAATCGGTCCATAAGGACATTTCGGTAATTCGGTAATCTTACCCACTAAGGGTAATTTGGAAATCTCGCAACCCAGGGGTTTTTCGGTAATTTACCCTCTAAGGGTATTATGGTAATTTCGCAACCCAGACTTAACTACTAATTTGGGGCATAAAAATTGAAACTGTCCATCTGTGTCATACTGACTAAACTGACCATAACTCGGATTAGGAAACTCAAATTTTAGATCCGTAAATTTTTCTTGAAACTAGACTCATATATCTTCTTACGATAATTTTTCCAAAATTTTTGACTTAACCATTTAGTACATTTTATTCCTTAAAGTTTCCCTTGTTTCACTGTCCAACGATTCTAACCTCTCTTATCTTAATTTCAAATATCTTACTGTACGGTTTTCATATGCTGCTCCCACTTGTTTCTATTAAAAATAGGTTCAATAAAGAATCCATACATATTAATTATAACTCTTAATTTACTTTTTACAATTTTATACGATTTTTCCAAGATAGAACAGGGAACCACGAAGTCCATCAGAACCAGTCTCACTAAAATTAAGATATCTTAGAATATAAAATTCCTTTTCCTTCTCCGTTTCTTCCATATCAAAATAGACATAGTAAGCTTTAATTAGATATCTTATTCACTTTCTAATTCCCTTTCTCCTATTTTTCATGATTTTTCGAAATCACGTCACTGCTGCTGACCAAAACTGTTTCATTGCAAAAATATGGTTACCACTATGAACCTACGCACGCCCGAGTGATCACGGAAGCCGGTTTCCGGTTTTCTTTGGTATTACGAACAAATCACAGAACATTTCATGCACACAATCAGAGAGATGTGAGAACACACACCATTTCAAACATGTATTCGGAAGGGTACGGGATTACACACCTTATTTTGATTTCCTAAAGAACCACTCTCCGTTGATCCTAGAACAATACCAACCAAAAGTTAGCCTCGGATTTCCAAAAGATTCATACTCAACGCATTGCTTACACTTGAATCACTTACCACTATATCCGAAGAATTTTCAAATAGAATATATCGAGTGATTTCGTCCCTAAAACATAATCGATTAGTCGAAACTTCAATCCGATTTGCAACATAGCCAAATAGAGATATAACGAAAAATCCGAAAATGAACCCCTTACCTTAATGATGATAGATCCGACTTCAATCGTTTGACTCAAGACTAGAGAGGGATCAACAAGAATGTCCTTTACGATTACACACTAGAACACTACGAAAGGAAAGATGATCACGCTTAGAGAGAATAGAAGAAATGATGTTTTCGGTTAAGAAAACCATCCCAAGACAAGGGCACAAAATTCGGCATGGAGAAAAGAAAATACAATGATAGAATAGAGTCTCTTACCGATCTGATTAAGAAGAGTTTTTTTCCCACACGATGGTGAACGGAATGATGAAGGAATAGGATGATAATGGGTTCGGCTATCAAAGGGAAAAGAAGCAAAGATGCCTTGAGGGTTTTGGTCAAAACAAGAGAAAAAGATGATCTCTTTTTGGCTTTGGAGTTTCGGCAAAGAGGGAAAAATTGGAGAAAGCAAAAGACACCAAAATCTTGAGGAGAAAACAACCTCTTCAAGCACCAAAAATTTGCAAATTCCTATAGAAAATTCGGCTATCACAAACCCCCTCCAAAACCATTATCATCTTTTCCAAAAGATGAACATTAACCAATTAAAATCTTTCCAAAACACCTTCCACACTATATGCCAACATGTTCCCTTATCCTTCATTTTCTTTCATTTTTTCCCCTCTTTTTCCCTTATCTTCCTCCTTACCATATTCCTTAGCCTCCTTCCAAAATTAAAAAGTCTTCCATACCATATTAAAGCCTTGGCGACACTTACCTTATTAGTACAAAAATTTAATCCAAAATATTTGCACTTGGTGGGATTTGAACCTCTTCCCTTAAAGTCCTTCATGTGGCATCATATCCTCTTTACCAATTGCTCATTTATGCAATCAAATTACTCTCTTATTTCCATAAGCCTTGATGCCACTTACTATCTCTCCTTAAAGTGCTTAAACACAAAATTTTTCCTATAACTTAACTTGAACCCGGAACTTCCTAGAAACCTCGTAACTCTCCAAAATCACCTTCCTAATAAGTCCAACTTGAAATAATGCCGTTCTCAAATTCCCATGAATTTTAAAACGCTTCTACGCTCAAGGTCCAATGGGCCCAATAGGTCCAATTCTACTAGGCCCAATTTTGGGATGTTACATAAACATTTCAACATCACAAATATTCATAGACATGTTCATCATAACAACAACAAAAATTAAAAGGATAAGGAACAAGAATCAAATCCGGTGTTTCTCCGTGGCTTGACTGGTTTGCTCCACTCTTCCTTCTCCGCTTGTTCTTATCAAACAGAGGCTGCTACGAACACTTTAATGCTACTCCAAATGGTGGATGAATGACTCTTTTTCAAGAGGTGAAATCGGTAAGAGAATAAAAAAAATGGATGGGAAATGAAGAGAGAAAATTGAGAGAGATGAGATGAGATGAGAAAAGTTGAAGTGTGTTTGAAATGAGCAGCCAAGGGGAGTTTTTTATAGGTTGAGAGGGCTGCTAAAAATAGCCAAAATCATCAGCCAAAGAGTCCCCCCATGGTCGGCCACACGTGTGGCAAGTTTGAAGCTTCCAAACTTGCTATATTAAGGTAGGGGCAAATCTAGAAAGGCACAAATAGTGGAGGGGTTTGTTTGCAATTTGAAAAAGTCTTCAAGGGTCATTTTGTAAGATAATTAATCGGCCAAGAAAGCTGATTGGGTCAGCATGTGGGACGGTTTTGGGTTGCCCAGTACTCGATCGGTTCGGTTTTCTCAGTTCAGCTCAACTGGGCCATTTTTCATAATTAATTAATAATAATTTATTTAACCCAAATTAAATTGGATATAAATTAAAATTAATTATATTATGAATTAATACACGTAATTTGGACCGTCTTAGGCTGAAAAATTAATCCGCCTTGATGCTTCAAAATTGTTTATCGGTTTTGCACTTCTAGCAGTGTCTGCCGAGCCGTTTTTCGCCCTTTGTGCAAATCTGTCAAAATAATCAAAATTAATCAAAATTACTTATAAAATTAATTAAAATTCATTATGTTAATAATTTAAGTACAAAATGATTATTTTATAATAATTATATATTTTTCGACAAGAATTTTACCGAACTTACATGAATTTGAGTTAAAAAGGGCATGAAAAAGTGTGTATATTTTTGTGTTTCCAGTGTACTGATGTCGGATGCGAACAATAACAGGGTTCATTTGATGTATTTACCCCTATTAACTGATTTGCAGAATGTTAGCTCGTATAGTTGGGGTTCTACAGTTCTGGCTATGTTCTATCGTGAGCTTTGTCGGACGACAAAGCTTACGATACAACAGACATAGGCGGATGCCTCATATTGCTGCAATCTTGGGCTCTTTACCGAATGTCATTCTTGGAATCGGTTAGGCACCAAGCATATGTATTTCCACTGGTGAACAAGTGATAAAATTTTACTTGTTATAGCAATTAATTGACATTTTTTTTCTAACGATACTATTCTAACATGTAATTTGTTTTCGTAGATGGTGTAACAATCCGAGTACCGGGAGGTCATACACTGTCCCGATATATCGTCTGATGATTGAACAACATGTCGGCGAAGGAGTAAGCTATTCCAGTATTCGTGACATGTAATTACTTTGTATATCTTACTCGAACTGTGTTAAATTTTAACCATGTTATTAATCGTGCAGTTCATCTGGATACCATATCGAAGACCAGAAATTGCGGCTGTTATACCCTCTTCTACCCATATTCATTCACACCTGTGGTGCATTAACGCACCAATTATCAATATCCAGGCAGTCGAGTGGTATAATGGGGATCGAGCACTCCGGCAGTTTGGTTGCATCCAGTATATCCTGGCTCCACCAATGCAGTTGGGGAAGATCCATAGGATTAACAAGAGAGGAAAACATAGAAATAATTGGGGGTTGTGCACCAGAAATATATTGCAATGTGGGATAATCGGATAGTGCGAAAACCTCAGATGGATATTTCTTTCAATTTGCAGCCATCGTTAGAGTACATACAATGGTACTCTAATACGGGAAAACCATATTTATTGGTGGGCAATCGACTGTAGTCCCCCCACACATGCACTGACTTGGGGTATACGAGCTAGAGCCCAAGCTAGAGGCCGAGCCAAAGCCAGAGCCAAAGCCCGAGCCAGAGCCCGAGCAGTCGCATACACATTCCAGGGATAGTTTTTATCATCTGGAGTTGCGAGTTTATGACTATTTCCCAGGCTCGTCAGGACACGGATATCATTTCAGGTTTGATATCTTTAGTCCAGTACCACCGCAGTACAGCACTCCTCCCGGCCCGTATCCACCACATTATTCCACTCTTCCTGGGTCGTATCCACTGCAATACAGCACTTCTCCCAGCTCAAGTTCATCGATGGTGTTCGGGGCATGTGATTTTTCTTCAATGTTTCGCACACCCCCAACTGCGACTGAAGAGAATGTTGATCGCAGCGATCACCCATATCGTGAATGTCGACCCCCGCAGAAATATACTCCTAGGACCACACCATCAAACCATCAATTTTAGGGGTTTCTTACAATTTAAATATTACAAAGTTTGTACTTTTTTATTCTAAAAAAATATAA
Source organism: Gossypium sturtianum (assembly GCA_025698515.1). Taxonomy (NCBI): domain Eukaryota; kingdom Viridiplantae; phylum Streptophyta; class Magnoliopsida; order Malvales; family Malvaceae; genus Gossypium; species Gossypium sturtianum. The sequence continues at coordinate 36,470,855 of CM046943.1, read as the reverse complement.
ATCAAGAAAAAGACAATCTTTGTATTTATTTAATTAGATTAATTGCAACATTAAAACTTGGAACAAACTTTGAGGTCATAAATTAGATTAATTGCAACATTAATAAACTTTGTGGTCATAAATTAGATTATTTGCAACATTAAAACTTGGAACAAACTTTGTAATATAAATTAGGTACATTGGTTTACATAAGCTCAATTCCTACCCGATCGTGATGATTGTCTAATATGGTAGTTTCACTGCGGGCATTTACTCCAATTATGACCAGCTAATCTGCATAACCCACAATGCTTATCATCGAATTTCTCCCTAATGTCCATTTCATTATAGATTCTGGATGATTGCGGACGACCTTTCGGATTCCTACGCAACCCTTTATTTGGGACAAGCTTGAAAGTTGTCGGAAGCACCTCCCACGTGGACAGGTCAGGCAGGACGGGGAACTCGTTCTCCCAGACACGCAACATGCGCTCGAGGGTGTACACATCATCGATAAATTGTTCAACATTGAGCAAGACTTTAGCACATGCTACCACAACATGTGCACATGGATAATGAAGTGTTTGGAACCTCCTATAATCGTACCATCTATTTCGGAGATCAACTCCATAAGACCTAGGTGGTATACCAGGTCGACAAACGATGGTCTTTGTAACTCGAAATGTTTCAAGACATTGTCAATGTACTTCTACATTCATCGACCTGACCATCTAACGGTTTGCAACCATTGCATCCCTGACATCTTCGACAAACACGTGTCCCGCCTTCATCTGGTTGACTTGTTGCTGACTCATTCTTGGCATCAAGGTAGCCAAACTGTAGAATGTAGCTGAGAAGACAGATGAAATTAGAAGATGTTGTGTTTCCAATAATACGGAGTTGATCTCCTCCGCCAAGTTTGTGGTCATATGACCATAGCGAAAGCCCTCGTCGAAACTTTGAGCCCATTACCTCGGCTCCATGGTACCCAACCACTGTAAAAAACATGTGTTCGTTTTCTCCTCCGTGTCACTCTCAAGTCGAGTCATTCTTTGGCGAAAAATGTGTGGCTCGAGCTCATGCGCTGTGTATGTATTAAGAAAAGATAAGCTATAGTATTGCCCTAAAACATTAAAACTTATATTGAAAAGATAAGGTTATCCTTTACCCGTTCTCACAACTTGTCTCTGCCAGTCTGCATTATTATAATCTCGATGGAAGTTAGCCGCGATGTGGCGGATGCAGTAAACAGATCTCCATGGCACACCGGAACACCTAATGGCGGCAATTAATCCTTTCCCTCTATCGGAGATGATACAAATATTATCGTTGCTAATAACATACCTCCGCAGGTTCGTAAGGAAGAATTCCTACGATTCCATGTTCTCTTTATCTACGATGGTAAATGCTATCGGGAGCACGTTCTTGTTCACATCTTAAGCAACCGTAAGAAGTAGGATCTGTGTATATTTTTCGTATAGCCAGGTCCCATCTACTTGCACAAACGGCTTGCAGTGGGGAAATGCGCGCACATATAGATCAAATGTCTAGAACATCCGATGGAAAATTCTTTTCCCAGTTGTAGTTGGTTATCTGGGCCGTAATAAGGAAGTGTCTGTAACACCCCTAACCCGTATTTGTCGTCGGAACAGGGTTTCAGAGTATTACCGGAACATTCAAAATAATTTTTCAATTAATTTGCGTAAATTACTATCCATTTACTAAGATCATACATATCGTCCCTTATATGGACCCTCGAGGCCCAAAACGAGTGTTAGAATCAAATCGAGACTAAATCGAGAACTCAGGGAATTTTTTGCAAAATTCTAAAAATTTTCCTAGGTGCAGGGCTCACACGCCCGTGTGGTCAGGCCGTGTACTACACACGCCCGTGTCCCTAACCCGCGTAACTCTCTGACTTTTAAAGCATGATGAAATTGAAGTCACACGGCCAAGTCACATGCCCGTGTGCTAGGCCGTGTAGCGAATTTTTATTTTAGAAATTTAGGTGCAGTTTCCACACGGCCGTGTAACACGCCCATGTCTAAGGCCGTGTCAACCACACGGCTGAGACACACGCCCGTGTCTCAGCCTGTGTGCCCAATTCTGAGCATCATGTTTCTCATTTTTAAGATGCAGGGGACACACGGCCGGACCACATGCCCATGGGACAAGCCGAGTGTCACACACGGCCAAGACACACGCCCGTGTGTCTCCCCGTGTGGACAAAATAAGGTCATTTCCTAGCCTCATTTGTCACCCAAAACTTACCATTTTCCTGCACTAAAACTCACAAGCATATATCCACCAATCCAACATCATATTCACAAGAAATTTGACATCAGTCATATAGTATTATCTCGTGCATCAATAGATATAAACTTACTCATGTCATAAACTCATATACTAACACAATTTCATCAAACCAACTCATAATAAGCACTTATGTGATTATAAAAACATCACTTTAAAATAGCCAAACTTAGACCGTCATTAGCCACTCCAATGGCTAGGTTACAAAACAACCATTACAAGCCATCATTGGCCAACTAAGCTTATACATGCCATTATACCAAAATGAGATTTCTATTTATATGAAAATGAGATAGTGGATAGTTTGATGACTGCTCCGACCGACTTCCAACCTTCGCGAGCTTTAAGCACTATAAAACAGGGAAAAATAAATGGAGTAAGCATTTTATGCTTAGTAAGTCCGTATAATGGGAAATAAACTTACCGGTCTTATTTATTAACACAAGCACACATAAATACATATTTCCTCAATTTTGGGTAAGTTACCTAAACACATACACTTATTCAAACAAGTTAGTCACATAATCTCATATGAATATCAAGTAAACATAGATGAGCTCATCACATTACAAGCTTCCATTAATTTCACCTTTCCACTCTTCGAGAGTCTTTTCCGTCGAACTATTGAAATCTCGATGGATGTTCGGGTAATACACACATGTGCAAAAGTACCAATTGGGTACATAATGAAAAGGCACACCCTTGAGTCGTACATTTTACCGTAGGATTACCAATCCAGGCTAAATCCTATCCGTAGCATATGCTCTAAAGAGCTTAATATGGATTACCTGTCCGGGCTAAATCCAATTTATAACCTAACTCAAGAGGGCTTACATTAGAATTACCCGTCCGGGCTAAATTCTATTTGCAACATATGCACTATTATTTTCAACCCATCAAAATTCAACATTCGACCGGAACACGATAATTTGTCCATATTACACAACTTAAAACTATTTCATTATGTATATATATCATCTCACACATAAAAACACAATCATACAATTCAATTCAAGCATATTAACATACATTTTTAAGTTACACGAACTTACCTTGAAAATTGTTCGTTTTTTAATTTCAACTAATCCGAAACATTTTGTTTTCCTCGATCTAGTTCCGTAGTTGGTCTTTCTGGATATATATGGATAAATTTAACTATTAATCTATCACATTTCATATACATTTGCATTCTATTGCATCCTAAGAAAAATTACCATTTTGCCCCTATCCTTCTCAAAAATTCTGATTTCGTCCCTAGGCTCGAAAAATGAAATTCATGAAATTTAACCCTCTTTCCAAGCCTAGCTGAAATTTATAAACAACATTTACAGCACTCATTTTTCACAAATTTTAGAATTTTTCATTGGTTTTTACCATTTTTCATTTTAGTCCCTAAATCAAGTTTTCATCAAAAATTGCTTTGTAAAAGTAGTTTATCTATGAATAACTTTTCATTTTCTACCATAAATTTCTAATTTTCAGCATATTCATCAATGACCCAAATTTCATACCTTGATAACTTTTCAAATTAATCCCCTAAATAGAGAGATTAGACTATCTCAGTTTCAAAAATATAAAAATCATTAAAAACGGGACTTGATTTCATACCTTTTCAAGCTTGGTAAGTTGTCTTCCTCTCTCTTAGGGATTTTGGGGAAGATGATATGAAATTAGATGAATATTTCTTTTTATTTAATTTCCATCTTTTAATTTTAGTGATTTCCAATTTAGTCCCTTGCCTTTTCTAATTTTTCCATGGATGAGTCATTAAAATATCTACTAACTACTCTTCAATGGTCTAATTACCATATAAGGACCTTAAGTTTTGAATTCCATAGCTATTTGATACCTATAGCTACTAGAATCCAACTTTTGCATTTTATGCAATTTAGTCCTTTACCTAATTAACCACACAATCGATAAAATTTTCGTATCAAAATTTTCATGTGACCTTCCTATCATGATGCCAACCATAAAATAAAATAAAACTATTTTTATTTTTAACTCGGATTTGTGGTCTCGAAAACCACCATTCGACCTCACAGAAATTAGGTCACATTACTGATTATGCGTAACTCAATGTGATCCTTTAGTACGTACTCCCGCATAGCGGCTATCCATCTCTGTAACTCATTGTATGACGTATCGAAATCCCTGTACAATTGCTCCATTGACATCTATTTAGCTATCCACGCATTTCGGTATGATACTCAATACTGGAATCGTGCCTGCATTTCGGCAATCAGTACCAAAAATTTAATGGTCGGCATGTCCTTAACCATTGGCATGATACACGTACAGATAGTTTTGGAATCAAGTTTTCGATGATCTTCTATCATATGTGTTGACGTGCATGTGTGAGGCCCAACAAATTTTCATATCTCCCACATCTGTAGCTTTTGAATAAATGCGGCTCGTACCCACCAATTGTAGCCTTCCGTCGACTTCCAACACTCCCCAATATATAATGTCGATTTAGACACTGCGACTTTGTAGTCCACTGATATATTCATGTTATACCGCTTAATAGCAAATACGCATTCTTCCTTACTTTCGAATCTCTGGCCCACGAACAACTCCTCAGGATCGGAATCTACGGCCAACCGGTGAACAGGTAGTATTTCAGGGTACTCTAGGAACTCGGCTACGTGCACCGCATTGGGGTCTATGAGCGACATGTGTGCCCCAGGATTATTGTGTATTACAATACGTCGAATCGGGTTCCCAACTGAAGACGCGTTAATGTTTCCATCTTCATTTACGTCTTCGTTGTAAATATCATCGGGGGCCTCGTCCACATCGGGATCACTATCACTATCGACCTCGTGGTCACAAGGATCACTATTATCGTATCCATCATCACCAACCACATCAATATCGAGTGCAACATTAAGATCGATATCGATCCCGCGTATAGTCGATTGACTATCAACGTACGATATTGGATCCACCATACACGGTTCTTGAGCTCCATGTTCTTCACCTAATGCAGTGAGATCTTCAGTTGGCTCCACACCAGCTAACTCAGCAAATAACTAAATTGGTGCATTTTGGTCACTCTGATTCCCACAATAAAGAGCTATCATTGTCTCCACGTCTTTATCGCCTACAAGTTTCATTTCGGTGAATTTAATGGGATCTGTCGAAACTAAAAACTTGTAGAAAAGTTTCGAGATCCTTCTCCCACAACGTCTAACAATTTTTGCGCTAATATTTTCCTTCATATCATCGAACGAGACATTTCTATTAAATCTCATTTCTATTTGTTGGCGACATTCAAATATACATCCAACGGTTGTTGTCAAGATTATTCAATCGAAATAAACGCATACGAAAAACTGATTATCCATCTTCAATACTCAATCTGTTAAAAAATAAATAAAAATTCTCAAAACAATTTCGAACAACAAAAAGATACTTATATAAAAAATTTAATGAATAAAAAGAGACCAAAATTATATCAATATGTAATTTTTTTCATTCATAAGCTCAGACTTTTTCAGTTCTCATTTTGTACATGAAGGGCATTTATCTTTACATTTAACCACTTAAATTCATTTCTACGTTTTCTTCCATCTCCGATCTTGTATCTTCTTCTGGGAAATTCTCTATATTAAATTTTAAATTCTCTTCAAATTCATCTTCTACAATCTAATTTGGAAATTCCTCAGGATCTTCTTCCTCTTCAATCTTTATAACAGGTATTGAATTTAGAAATTCTCTTGGTAATTTCCTAACAACTAATTTATCCATCCATGGTATGTCAAACACATTTTGCTTCCCAGTCAACTTTTGTGAACCTACACTTTGTCTCGCTATTTTCCTTGCTCCATAAGAGATTATAAACTTCACGAAGTATATAACTAGATTCCAATAGGTTCGTGGTACCAATGTCTTCCAAAGTTGGTCTAAAATGATTTGATTTTCCCGTTCTATTAATGTCCCTCTACGGATTAAGTATTGTACTTTATTCTTTCTAACCAGTTCATGACCATTCCATAACACTTCTTGCATCTTTTGATTTACGGTAATAAGGTGTTGAACGATGTCTTCTTCTAGTTTCATTCTGTAATCTTGCAATTCTCTAATCATCTTATCAAATTTCTCCATTTGTGCTGAAGTTATTATCTCATCAGGAAATATCAAATTTATTGCCATTTCTTACAATATCTATGACAGAAAATATTTTTATTTCGATTTTCAGTATTTATCTATTTTTTTCTATTGTTATCACTAACTAAACTTTATAATAGTTACTAACAAAATAACTTTCAAATATATTAAAAAAATTTAAAACATAACATTCATAACCTAACAAATCACAATAAACCTTAAACAAATAATTAATCTAAACACAAAACTTACTAACAAAATAACTTAAAAATTAATATAAATTTACATTTATAATCTAACAAATCACAATAAACAAAATAACTTTAAAGCAAAACATAAAAATAACACTAAACAAACTATATAATACTAACAAAATATTTTTTTCTCATCATAATCTATTCTATTTGAAAATAACAATAAAAATAAAAATACATTTTCTTTCTTTCTTTCTTTCTTCTCCCTCTATTCTTCCTTATGTTCTGCTATTTTTTTAACAGATATTTAGTATTGAGCCGAATGGGGGGAATTTGGTACTAGTGCCGCCTATTAGATAGGCACCATACCCCTGCATTACATCCGTATAAAAATACAGGTTCTATACTATTCCGGTACAAATGTGGTGTCGCCTATCAAGTAGGCACCGCTATTAAAATATTTTTTTCAATCAAACATGTCAAATTTTTAGGGTAGTACTACCTATGCACTACCCTCCACTTGCTTGGATGTACCATTTCAGTAAATAATCTGTCTGACATACCATTTAAGTATTTTTTAAAATTTTATAATATACAGATAAAAAAGCCCAATAATGTCCGTATTGCAAACTTTTTGTTTTCTATGACAAAATAAAATTTTATAAAAATTGAATAACCAAAATAATATATAAAAATTAAAAATAAAAATTCTAAATAATATATATTTTTCGGAGTTAAAATAAAAAATAAAAAAACCGAGGAATTATGTAAACACTTAAAATGGCAACTTTGTACGATGAAGTGAAGCAAATGTCTAAAAAAAACAACAAAATCAGCGACCAACTCGTTCAAAAAAGCTCCCACCTCAATTCCCGCACTTTTCCTTTCAACTAAAATCCTCCAAAACAGTCTCTTTGCCAATCACACACATACACACACAAATGGCTAGTCTCATTGAAACCTATGCCTGCGCCCCTTCCACGGAACGAGGCCGTGGAATTCTAATCTCCGGCGATCCCAAAACCAACTCCATCCTTTACTGCAACGCAAGGTCCGTTTTCATTCGTTACCTTGACCGCCCTCTTCACGTCGCCGTTTATGGAGATCACAGCTATCCCGTCACTGTCGCTCGTTACTCCCCCAACGGCGAGTGGATTGCCTCCGCTGACGTCTCTGGAATTATACGAATCTGGGGTACTCATAACGACTTCGTTTTGAAGAATGAGTTCAAGGTCCTTTCCGGTCGGATCGATGATCTACAGTGGTCCCCTGATGGCTTAAGGATCGTTGCCTGTGGCGATGGCAAAGGAAAGTCCTTTGTTCGCGCTTTTATGTCAGTACTCCTTATTCTACCTCTTCTATTCCTCTCTTTCTGTTTCATAATCTGAGACTGTCGCTTGAGTAAAATCAAGATAATATGAAAATAGTTAGATTTTTATTAGAGTTTCTGTGATGTTGAATTTAAAGGTGGGATTCGGGGTCAACAGTTGGGGACTTTGATGGCCACTCGAAGAGGGTGCTAAGTTGTCATTTTAAACCGACGAGGCCATTTCGAATTGCAAGTTGTGGAGAAGATTTCTTGGTGAATTTTTATGAAGGTCCACCCTTTAAGTTCAAGTTATCTCACAGGTAGGTAATACTGTTTTCAATTGCTCTTATTATTTATTAGGCGTTACATTTACCTGATATTTTTACTTTTTCGTTTCCCTTAGTGGAAAATGAGTAATCAAAAGTAGCAATTAAAAATATGAGAACAATAATGATAAGCAAAAAATAAAATAACTAATCAGACGAACCCTAAATTTCTCAAGTAGAATGCCTTGGTCTTAGTGAGGAAGACATTTCATTGATGGTTTATTCTTGCTTTCATTATTCATATGTGCATGCATGTTTTATGGCGGTCACAAAAGCTATGGCCGTGGTGTCTCAGGAACATAAATTAAATTTGTCAATGATGCAAACAAAGATGCATTTTCAGTACCCGCATCAATCAGATACATGCATTGCTACTTGTTACAACTATTTAACGCTTCATTTCGAGAATAATCTTCTACTCAATCTTAAGATTTGCCTAAACTGAAAAGTGTGCACTGTTTGATTATAATAGAGACTAACAAAAATGAAAAGAGTATTTCTTGATCTTATCTTTCCAACTACACAAGAGTCTATATTTATAGACAAGATATTAAAGCTGCTAATCTGTTCAACAAACTAACTTCTTTAACAGCTTTTTAACAGCTAACTTCTTTAACAGTCTAACTTCACAACTGCTTAGGAAAGTATGAGTTTCATTAGGAAAATAGTATTCCACTGGTTCTTAAGATTTATGTGAGTTTTAAGGTTATTCAAGGAATTGTTTTATGATGTGCAGGGAGCATTCAAATTTTGTCAACTGCATTAGATTTTCCCCAGATGGCAGCAAACTAATTAGCGTAAGCTCAGATAAGAAGGGTATAATATATGATGCAAAGACTGGCGAAACAATGGGGCAGTTGTCCAGTGAAGATGGTCATACAGGTAGCATTTATGCTGTTAGCTGGAGTGGAGATGGTAAACATGTAAGCATCTAGTTGAGTATTTTATTTAGTTGTTTTGATAAGGACCATGCCCTGTCAATGCAATTATGCTTCAGACATTACTCTCGCTTTTGTGAAACTTTTTTAACCCAAATGCAAGTTAACAGCTTCGGCTTGGTTTCATTATTCATATGTGCATGCATGTTTTATGCCATTGCATTTGTGGGTATAGTTGCATGTATTCTTTTCGAGAATTCCTAACTCTTTGAAATTTATATTTGACCACTATCTGAATTTAGGCTTAGAGATGTTGACAAGCTGCGGATAATGGAGCAGAATAATAATATTTTTGGAGGGTAGTACGGTTATGCATTTAGGAGCCTTTGGGTTTATTGGCTTGAGATTTCTTACTAACTATTTGATTTGCGCTTTATTTTATTGATGAAATCAGGTACTAACTGTTTCTGCTGACAAGACTGCCAAGATATGGGAGATTTTTGAGGATGGTACTGGGAAAGTAAGTAAAACGTTGGAATGCTCTGGATCTGGTGGAGTGGAAGACATGCTTGTTGGATGTCTGTGGCAGAATGATCATCTCATTACAGTTTCCCTTTCTGGCACAATTAACTTATACTCTGCTAGTGATCCTGATAAACAACCGTTATGTTTGTCTGGACATATGAAGAACGTAAATACATTAACTTTAATAGCAAGCAACGAAAAGATTATTCTATCCAGCAGCTTCGATGGATCTATCCTTCGATGGAGTCCAGGGACTGGACACAGTGGCAAATTACAGAGGAAAGATAGTTCTCAAATTAAATGTTTGGTTGCTACAAAAGAGGAGATAATGACATCTGGATACGACAATAAGGTGAACTTATACCAAAAAACACATTGCATTTTGTTATTGTTAACAGAATATGCATTCTCTGTTATTCAGTTCATCCACCACTAAACAGAGAAAAATATCAAGACAACTTTGTTCTTCATATGAAGTTCAGTTATCAAGGACTTGGAATATAGCTTTCAAATGAAATTTTATTTTACCTGTTCAAGATAATTACATTTGCATCAGTATGCTGTTATTACGATCTTGCAGGGGAAAAAGGTGGCGCTTGTGGAAGCATCTATAAAATTTAGTTTAGTTCATATTCCCTAATCTATAAAAAGTGTGGTAAGTATAGGCGACCTCGCATGAACTGATGGTTGCATTTCAAATGTGTGCTAGAATGGTATAACTCAAACATTATATAATCTTTATTTTAATTAGCTTGTTGGAGCATGTTAAGGAATGGAATAGTATAGGTTTCTATTGCTTCTTCTTGATTTCATTAGAGCAAAGAGATACGGTTTTATTTGCAACCGGAACTGGCAATGCAGAGACCTCGATAAAATAAATTAACAGATGAAACTTTGGGGCTAGGATTTGAATATTTTCTGAAGCATTGGCTAAGAATGTGCCGTATAAGAACTAGAGTTTTAAACATTGTTGAAAAGATGTTGATTATGTTTGATAATAATCAGAATGATTACTTTCTTCCTAGCTATACAATACCCAATCTTAAAGAAATTGCAACACTTGTCTTCTATGGCAATATGAAGAATATCAAGGTTCCTTTTTCTGCATGATGGTTGTAATCTTGATGAATGTTTAAAGTTTCTCTATCCATACACGGGTCACCTGTAAAATTCTTTTTATTGTTCAACATTGATACCATCTATCTAGATAAGTAATTTCATTGATTTATATTCGCTGCAAACACTCTGCACCTAGCTTGAATACTAGTTTTTTCTTCTGTTGACAATTCCTCAGTTAATTTCAGGTATGGAGAATTTCTCTTGATCAAGATAAAGCTGGAGAGGCAGAACATATAGATGTTGGCAGTCAACCAAAGGACTTGAGCCAGGCCATTAATTCCCCTGATCTGGCTTTAGTTTCATTGGATTCTGGAGTTGTATTGCTTAAGGATATGCAAATACTTTCAAACATCAACCTTGGATTTTCAGTGACAGCGTCTGTTATTGCACCTGATGGAAGTGAGGCAATTGTGGGGGGGCACGATGGTAAGTTGCATATATATTCTGTCTCAGGTGATTCTCTTACAGAAGAAGCAACCCTTGAGAAGCATAGAGGTCCAATTAGCGTAATACGGTATTCACCAGATTTTTCCATGTTTGCTTCTGCTGATTTAAACCGCGAAGCAGTTGTTTGGGATCGTACCTCCAAAGAGGTAGCTTGAACTTCATATTAGTTTTAATATGTTCTAGCCTTCCAATAAAACTTGGATGGTAGCTTGATTCACCCATCTTTGAGATGTAATGTTTGGGGGGTAGCAACCATTATGTTCTTTACTTATATTATATCTAATTGCTTGACATTTCCTTGATGTCAAAAGTAAATCGGGGAATACATATTCAGTTAAGAGAGATGGTTTCCTCCTTAACAAGAGTGGATGCTTCAAACATCTTTCCCAAAAGTAATGCCCTACATTATTATGGGATTCAGATCCATCATTCTTATTCAATCGGGGACATTACTCCTTGATAATCAGCCTTTTTTGTGGTCATCCTCTAGTTTCTCAGTTACATTTGCTACATTGCTCCAAAGCCCTTGTGGCATGGCCATAGTTCTGGGTCTGCGGAGTCTCTTTTAGGATTGATAGTGGAATGCTAATTATGTTTGGAGTACTTGATCATTTCTTCAGTTATCTGGTTATTTGTGTTTGATTTTGGCATCAACTGCTAGGTAGAAACCTGTTTTATTGCATGAAGCAACTTGCTAAAGCTCTCAGCTTTCTAATGTTGCATTGTCTTACAGCCCAAATATGATATTATAAAACTAGTTTTAATTTGTTTATGATATCTTGAGCAGCATTATGCACATTTCTGTTACCGCTTACTTCAAATCAAGAAACAAAAATAAGGTGTGTTGCCATGAATGGGCCAACAAAGTTTCTGATTATTTTGAACAACAGGATACTTTAAAGTGCTTTTAGAAAGTGTGACTGGATGTATTAACCACCATCTTTTGCTTTGTAGCTAAAAATATGGTGTTCCTTATCGTTTTGCAGGTGAAGCTTAATAACATGTTGTTCCACACAGCTCGTATCAATTGCCTTGCTTGGTCTCCTAATAGCACTATGGTGGCTACAGGATCACTAGACACTTGTGTAATCATATATGAAGTTGGGAAACCTGCTTCAAGTCGCATAACTGTTAAGAATGCTCATCCTGGTGGAGTTTATGGTTTGGTTTTTATTGATGACTGCAATGTGGCTAGTTCAGGGGAGGACGCCTGCATTCGTGTCTGGAAGATAGTGCAGCAATAACGCAAGCAGTGCATAAGACACGAATAATGCTGGTTAAATCTTTAAAGTTAGTGAATCCACATTCATTGCTTTCTTACTACATTTACATTTGTTACCACATGATAGTTGTATAACTGTGTTTCAGGACACAATTTCCGTTCTCAAATTTTGTGCCAAAGAATAAAATGAAAGCAAAAAGGAGCAGGTAAGCAGCTTCATCAAGGGTTTTGGTGAAACAGGTTTGCATATATATATTTTCACCTGGATTCATGATGTAAAGAGGGAGCATTGTGCCCTAATGATACTTTTTTAAGGTTACTCCATATAGAAATATCTTTATCCAATGCATTGGAAATAATGAATAAAGTTGTCAACTGTTTCCATAAATATATATTAATTAGCACTTAAAATGTACCCTAGAGGCACTCTTCCAACAATTCTTTCATCATTCATTACTCTCTTTTTTTTTTTAATTATGAAATGCTTATAGCATCTTTGTACAGTTTGAGGCCATTTCTTGTGAGATTAGAATCACGTTAATAATTTTTTTCTGCTCTTGAGGAAAAACACTTTTGTTTGGTGTGATTGTCAAATCTGGTGATATGGCTTTATTTTGGTTTAGTTGGTATATACATTCCAAGCCACCGAATCTCAAGAGAGAAAGGGTAGTTGTGAGCATTGATCCAAATTCCCAGCCAATTAGGTGCTTTGGAGAGTGGACTATTGGGGCACCATGAGGGCAAAGTTCTATTATGAAATAAAGCAGGCAGCATTTGAAATTAGAGGTTATGTATTGATGTTTCAAAAGGAAAAGAAAATTTCATTTGAAATTTTATTTGGTTTCCTCCATATGAAATTTGATTTTATGATTTTCCATTGATTTTTTTTTTTTTTGTTATTTTCCCTTTCTATTATTATTATTAAGGGGTAAAAAAGCTTTTGTATTTTTTAAAAGAAAATCAGTCCAACCTAGTGCTCAATTAATCCATCACTTGTTAAAAACGCATCAACTAAGTTTTGACAACGCTTTTCGTTGTTGACCGTTATTGTGCTGATATGGTCATTAACGACCATTGAGTCAAGATTGTGATGTTGACATGGTGGTCTATGTTAGCAATGATGGTTGGCTTAAAACTCTCATGTTATCAAAAATAAAAATATAAAAGTTATTAAAAAAATTCAAGTTCAAAATTAATCTAGATAAATGGGTGTTTAAATTCATTTGAATCTCAACATCTTTTTTTCAAGTTCATTCTGAATCTAATTTTTAAATTATTAAAAATTTTAAAATTTTAAATAAAATATAATAATTATTAAATTTTTTTAAAACATTATAGAAATTATAAAAAAAAAATGTTGTGCTTTCCTTGCTATTTCACATGTAAATTTCATTTTTTTTATAAGCTTTTGAAGTTATTGTTGCTTTTTTTTTTATTTTTTAATAATTCGCTAATTGTGACAGTGGTGTTTGAAATTATTGGCATTTTTCTTTTGTTAGTTGTTAGTTGTTATGTAGGATGTACAATTGTAATGTGGAAAATCATTGTTATGATTAAATATGTGCATAAAATAGAAAAATGAGACTTATGGTAATAAATTTATTTACCATAATGGTAATTTATAAGATTTTTAGTTGGCATTTTAGATTTTATTAGCTAAATATTTTTTTTTATTGTCGAGTTTTTTCTAAGCTTGAATTTTTTTTAATAATTTATATTCTTTTTGAAAAAAAAAAATCCTGATGTGGACCACCATATTAACATCACGATGGCTGATTCAACTATCATTAATTCCTACACCAGCACTGTAGTGGTCAATAACGGAAATTGTTGGTGAAAGGGCTTAATTAATGTGTATTTAATGTCTAGGGGTTTATTGGAAAGATTTAATTGATCATTTTGAAAAAGCATAGGGGCTTTATTATGAAATAATTTTGGTTTTTTTTTCTTCCTCGAACTAGCTGTTAAATAAAGAAGTGTAGCCAATATATATACCTCTATAAAGTTTTTACTTTTCCATCCTTGTTTTGTTGGACTCATTGGTGTTTTGCTCCGAACTTGTTAAGCGTATTTTAATGTAATGAATGTTTCATCCACGTATTTTTTTTATTCTCAATTCAAAGACACTCTGCATTTCTTCAGCAAAATACTAACTACAAAGTATAGGCATGTTGGTGGTGGAAGATGACAATGACAAACTAATATTAGGCAGATTTAGCAAAGGTTTAAAACTACCAACACAAATTAAACCATGTCATAATGTGCACGTTCTCATTTCATCAGAAAGAACAAAGATTCTACTGAATAATTATTTCAATGATAAATAGTGTTAAACAGGCTTTTCTTACCTTGTTTTCTAAGTTGTTCTACACTTTGTAGCCATAAAATCGTCCTATTGCTGGTATGAGAGAGAGAACTATGGGTGCATTATAACACGAGATTTTAATGAATGATTTTGTCTTCCAACGTCAACGTGAAGGGTGGGTACAACATATAATAACAACAGCATGCAAATGGCAGCTCAAGAGGGAGTTCCTCTTACTCATTCTGGCCTTACCATTGAATATGAACCCTGAAGCCAAAGGCGTCGACCAAATAATATATCTCATCTGATGGGTATTCTTTCGAACCTTTCATGAAATTTGGATGCAGGATCAATGTACCGAGTCTCTGAGATATTCACTTTTTAGATCGCACTTCACACCCCTTCATGTGCACTGATTGGACTGTGAATTCCAGTCATCAAGAAGGTTTAGTATAGTTTCCTCTAACTTCTTTGCCTGTGGTCCAGGCTTCAAGACATTAACATCACCCCATTGTGAGCAAGGATCTACCCACCAGCTTCGCCGGCCAGTGCACCATGCCCCTGGGACAGCTCGGTTTCGCCCACACTTGAGGATCTTTTCATCAATCATGTCCAACACAGGATCATCTTTCTGAAACTGTCTTGCAAATGCTGCTCCACTTTGAGCCATTTGATCATAATCAGAATTGTTGAGAAAGTGGGGTTCCGTCTTCGGAGGACTGTCCCAGATCATATATCTTAAATCACCGTTTACAGTAGTGTTCTTGAACTCCGGTGAATTGCAAATGACAGAATGAAAATAGCTTTCTTCGGATAACATAACATTGTTAAAATACATCAGAAGGGTCCGAGGTAGATTATCCCACCCGAAAAGGCAAAATTCCAGAAAGGATCTGCTTAAGACAACCCATGGCGAACCTGCAACTCAATACCAAACTGTTAATAACTGTAGCATCTCCAAAGAAAAGATGTATATATATATATATATATAATTTTCATGAAATGTAAAGCAATAATATGGATTATAGACTTTGCCTGTGAACACTTTAAAAGCATCAGGCATTAGTCGTTTCTGCGTAGCGCGAAAAATTTTAGTCCTCCTAGCTAGGTAAATCCCTGGGTCAACCACAATAGGCAGGACCCGTTGATCTCTGCATAAAATCCGAAAAAAATATGATTTAGATTTAATCATGAATGTGCAGCAGAAGGATCTATATATCTCATAAAAAAGGTTTTGCCTACTCTTTCCACCCAAGGTCACTAGTATGATCAATGAAATTGAGGTCCCTCCTAACAGAGGAGAACACGTGGGACAAATCTGAGATAACAAACACAACCAAAAAAGGAAAAGTTAGATACAATTAAGAAAACAAAAAGCACAGATGAAAATGGAAAGTAGCATGATGAGGGACAAATAGGCAAAGCGCGCAAGCAAGAGAAACTCCCACCATTGATACTGAGAAAAAGAAATGCAGGAAAGATAGAGGGGAACATCTGAGATTTTTTTCCAATATGACATTGAAGCACCAATGGCGCATGTGTCAGTGGGCACCTTGATTCCTTTATACGTATTTTATATTGACCCTGAGAGAAACAAATAGTAGGAGGCTATGGGATAGAGGACTTATAGACTAGTAGCATTGGGAACTAGTTTTAGGATTTTCCATTGCATTCAGTCTAAAGCTTCTCTGTAGCAGAAAATCAATCCAAGATTTTCAATGTACCCTAAAGACAATAAGCAGAAACTAATTCAAGTTTAAATTAATGTTTCAGAAAATCGGTTTCGATGTGATTGTTCTTAAGTATTTAGAAAAATATTAAACTTTAAGCAAAAAGTGGTATAATAAATAACTGCATTATAAACCTGAGTTCCCTAGTTGCATAAGTGTTACTTTGTCCAGACTCTGCACCCAAGCATAATAAAATAAGTAAAGAGCATCAGAACTCAAGCACTTTCAGCTCCATAAACATATTTGCACATAAATATATAAATATATATATTCATTAGTTCATTATGAGAATTTGTCTCACCACATATATATACACACACATACATACTCATATAAAAACCTTGTAACACTTAACAACCAATCAATTATTTAATAATTGATAATAAGTCAGACAGTAGCATAAACTTCAGATGCAGAGCACCTAGCAATAAAATCAGTATCAGTATACTAACTTTTTTTTATTTCTTTTTCTGAAGATAAATTTAGCTTACTTTAAGAGTGTTAACCTCTGTTCGCACATTTAAGTAGGCCATTAATAAAAAACAGATACAGTCTATAGCTAGAATGGTTTCTGTAGAAGAAAATACATTACTTATTTTCAACAGGAAAAGCAAATGATAAAATATTCTATGCCCTCTGTTTGTATTGGTGCGAGGAAAATGGCCTTCTGTCTAAAGACCAAAGTGTAATAGCTTAAGGATTTAAATTCAAACGTAAAACAATGAATAATTGTAGAATCGGTGCACCAACAACAAAGTCTGGCCATCCCTAAATCAGACCTCGAAATAGAAACATTAGAAATGCTGGACCAGCCAAAAAATAAGCCAACCACTGCTCTATCAGAGTAAGAAATATTCCAACAGGCAGATCCCTTCACTAAACTAAAAGTTTTAGCAAAACTTTGCAGATTTAGACCCAAAAAGGAAAGTGTAGGACTGAAACCTCATGAATCATCAATATAGATCAGCTCAAAACACTCATAAATCAGCTTCAAGAGAATCTTTGTGTCATAGAGGTAGGCAAAACACTAGATTCTTTTGATCTAATCTGTTCTCAGGACCAGATATGTCTTACAATAAACTATGTTAACAGTTCTTATCTGATTGATAGCTTTCAAAGTTTCATTTTGGCAATGTTAAAATCGCCTCAAAATGTAGATTGCTAGTTTGCTTTCATCTAGAAATCTTTCTTTAGTCAGCAAGAAAGCCTACATTTTAAGTAAATTAATAACTTGACAAGCCAAAAATGAATTCTTGCAATCATGATAACTTGAATAGAACAAGAAACTAGTTAGAAACACTACCAAAATCAATAATTTTCCTTTGATAGTGTAAAACATTTCTGAATCATATCCAAATTTTAGACAGTGGGAAAAATTCTAAGATTGGAAACATTGCACCAAATTTTGGCAGAATGCAAGCGACCAACTCAAAGAAAACCTTTTGATTGAGGTAAACTGTTCATACTGATTACACAAATTCCCCAGCAAACATCCAACACAGAATCTTCAACCAATCCAATTGATCATAAAGAACACCTTAAGCAGAAAATCTTAGGTCCATTTCTTATTAAACCACATATTCTATACAAACCAAAGCAAATTCAATCAAATACCAAGTGATTCCAACTAAATCAAGAACATGTAAATCCAAAATTAAACATTTCTCCAAATCAAAGCCTCAATTGTCATAGCTACTCCATAAAAAAGAAAATAATATAAATCCAAAAAACAAATAAATAAACGAACTGAAACTGCTTACCATCTTGAGTAACCAAGGGATAGTCCAAAGCACTCAAAGCAATAAACCAATCCCAGCCACGATCAAGCTTCATCAACATAGCAGCAGCATGCAACGTGGCAGCAATATGTGTAGAACCCATAGAAGAAAACCTATCAGGCTTCCCTATAACATCCACATTTTCAAAGCTCCTAATAGCAGGCACAGATTTCAAAGCCAAAACCAACCTATACCTTTCCTCATCGGAAGCGTCAGCACCAAGTTGCAGCAAGTATCGATTCCTGGGATGATAGATAGCAAGTAGTAGCCTAAAGATCCGATCCTTATCACCTTTTCCACCAAATAAATAGTAAGCAAAAGCTGGTGGAGAATGAAGACCATGTTGGACTAGAGAAGGGAAAAGTCTAGGGGAGCTGAAAACAGAGATCGAGTAAAGTAAGAGGAGGAGAATGGAGAAAATTGTTGTCAAAAAGAGAGTGAAAAGCCATTTCTTTTCAGCTCCCATAACCCTAGTGTTTTAAGCTCCTCAAAAATTGTAGCTTTTGATTTAACGATTGAAGTTTCTTCAGCATATGGATTTATTGATGATCAAAGGAGGAAATCCGAATCGAATATGGATTTTGAAATGTTTCAGGAAATGGGTATTAGGGGATCTTTGATTTCAGAAGAATTAACACCATAGTCGATTATAATAAAATTTAGGTCAGACAGTACAGTTTCTCCCTCTTTTTTCCCTGTCGGATTCTCTCTCTCTCTGATGTCAATAAAAATTATTAAAGCATTTTGTTGTTTTCTTGTATCTAAAAGTAGTAACTGTTGAAACCGGTTGGACCGACGGTTCAATTATATACATTGAACCGGAAAATATAAAGCCAGCATGAGCCTGGAATCGGAACAACCGTTAAAATAAAAAATAATAACCTTAGTTCTACTGTGTGGAGGCCGGAGGGAAGAGGAGTCGGAAACAGAATGTGTTCCCTAAAACAGTCGATCGTGAATGTGATGTGGAACCACCTCTGGAATTCTTGCACAGTGAGCATTTGCAGACTTGGCTATCTTTGTATGTGTTGGCACCATCAGATTCTCCACCTTCAATTATGGTTAAGCTATTCAGCCCCTTTCCTTTTCCTCACCGAATCGAGAAGCCAAAAACAGAGAAAGGTTATGGTTAAGCTATTCAGCCCCTTTCCTTTTCCTCACCGAATCGAGAAGCCAAAAACAGAGAAAGGAGAAATCCTTCCATTTTCCGAAAACAAAAGCTCTTAAAAGAGTAAAAACTTGTGTTCTTTCATTTTCTTTTAAATGTAGAGAAAAGGAAATGTGAACATTTTTTTTAAAAAGGAGGGTTTTATTTACCCGCCACAGTGGCCCGCTTCCGGTAACAGGAGACTTTTGGGTCTCCGGCGACAGCAAACAGAAACAGAGGAAACAGAAAAAAATATGAAGAAAATGTTTTAAAAAAAGAAAAATCAAACATTCTTGTTCGGCCACCATGCCCACCGTCGGAGACTGGAGAACCGTTGGGTTCTCCGACTGCCAGCCTTGCCGGAAACTAAACAGACAGAGGAGCAGAGAACTGGCAGCAAAAAAAAGGAGTTAAAACGCTTTTCTGGGATGAAAAAAAAAAGGTTAGTTTTCAGTTTTTTTTTTTTTTCTGATTTTATAATCAAAACAAATGGGAATTTTCGTGAAAGTCCCTCCGCGTCTCCACATGTTGCAGTGAGGGGTCGTCGCAAGGTCTATTTCCAATATGGATCCCTGTTAGTTTCCATTACCTTTTATTTTAGTCCTATTTCAGAAATTTTGAGCAAATTAATTGCTCCTTTAACCCCTCTGCTTTCTTACATCTTTATTTCGAGTTGAAGTCTTTTTAAATTTTATTTGATTTTTTATTTTATTGATTTGTTGTTATTAGGCTTATATGTCAACAAAAGAAGCCCTCTAAGAAAATCTAAGAAAATCCAAAAAAATTGAATTAAGTTATTGTATTAAATTTGCACTTAATTAAATCTTTATCGTTAATTAAAATAATTAATTAAGCTCATACACTAATGGTTTTCTTCATTGACTACGTTGATCATTAAAATAAATTAGCGGATCAATTAAATGGTGATATGTGACATTTTTTTATTAATCTAATATTTTACCCATAGAAAATATTAAAAAAATATAACTATTAAAATTTTAAAATATTAAGAAAAATTATTAAAATTATATAAACTTATAAATATTATAAAATTAACTTATAAATATTATAAAAAGTTATAAATTTCATAATAAATTCTAATAATTATAAAAAAAATATAAAGTTAATAAAACATATTTAAAATAATAATATTTTATAAAAATGTATTAGAATTCTTAAAAATTATAAAAAAAATATTAAAATTGATATAAGCTTATAAAATTTATTTTAAAAATCATAAAAGCTTAAATTGCATCGGATCAGTTGGTTAGATCAATTAGACCAAAATCGGCAAGGGTATCGATATGGAAAAAGAAATTGGACTTTTTGCCTCAATGGTATCACAAGTCAAACAAAGAGCAATTTGATATAGTTTTAAGGACTTGTATCAGCACAATTTGGGACTTGTGCCGCAAAAAGTGTCCCAGATCCATGTCACTACACTGTTTTGAGTAGTTTTGACTTTTAGGGGTTTATTTTGTTGGACAAAACACGTTAGCGAACAAAATAATTAAATATAAATAAACACATATTTATATTTAATTTGTCAAATACGAAAAACAATCAAAACAGTAACAAAAATTGAAATAAAAGGACGAAAAGAGATTTTACTAAACGTTGAGGCCTGTGAAACACAGTTTCCTTAAGACAGATCCGACCGCTCCTACGGTACTTGGAGAAACGTTGGTCGAAAGTATCCTAGGATACAACAACACAAAGATCAAAGCAATAACACCTCTGCAGCGTTCAACGAACAAACGTTGCCTTTTTTTTATCATTGGAACGTTTAAAAAATTCAGAAAAGAAAAGAAGAGTTTTGAGAGCAACAGAAAATCGGTGTGAGAGAGTGGAAATTGAGCAAAGAATTCAGAGAAGTCTTAGCCTTTTATAGGCATTTGGTATGGTGGAAATTTGGAAATATCTACAAAATCTACCATTAAAGGAGCCAACAAATCAATTTGATTTAAAATTAAATCAAATTGATTGGAATCAAATAAAATAAGATAATGTCCTTATATAAACAAATTATGTCTGCTGAGGAAAAATAATTTCGTGCTGAGCTAAAATATCCACAGGCCAATTTCGAGTCAGACATTTCGCATCGCCCACATCGTACAGGTGAGCCACAACCCCGTCGGATTTGGACCTGTACCTCCCTGTGCACGAAGCAAGGTTCCAAGCTTAGTCATTCAATCACCCTTCAAGAGGGTTCCTATATATAAACACATCTCACACTTGGTATTTAACTAATGTGGAATCTAAGCTTTTCTTTTCCTCAACAAATATTTCCAAGTAACTTACTTTGAGCATTAATTTATCATTCATCACTTAACCATTTTGAGCATATGATATATCGTTGTAAAGGTCTCATGGAGTAAAATAAGAAACCATAATTTTATGATTCAACTCTCCCCCTTTACATATTAAGAATATGCCTCAAAGTTCCCATAAAATGCAATTTTTCCAACAATCCCCCACATGAATGAAAATTGATAGTCTTATCGAAAAACATTGACTCGATGTGGTGATAGAATCTACGATCGATAGTTGCATAGGATAGGTAGGTATCCACCTTTGAACCTTCCCTTGTAAAAGTATATTTACTTTACTAGCTGACTAGTAGACGTGATGTCCTTGAACTGTTCTGCCTTTTGTGTAAATGATGATATACCTCACACAACTACCTCTCTAGCAAGGTTTTAGTTCTCATGGGTATGTTCATATAGCCGTGAAAATCTCATATTTCTACAAGAGTTTGAGAGAACTATGCCCCAATAGTCTCCTTGAAGCGGCCCCACTTCACTCTCACATAGGTGACTTATGTTGTTCGACTCACCGAAACACACAATGGTCATTAAAAGCATTGCTTAACCTATCCTATCTTTAGTCACTATTTACATCATAGGAACGGACTTGGGATAAATACACCTACAGTGACCTCACAAGGTCTATGCAATTAGGTAGTCCCTTTGAACTTAGATCTTGGGATCTCCAGTCAATTAGATAGGGTTTTCCTTCACATAGCGTCTTTTATTTTCATGGGCTTTAGTCACATTCCTTTTAATGTTTTAACAACATGATCTTATTTTAAGCCTTTAGTTAGCGGATCCGTAATATTATCTTTTGATTTTACAAAATCAATAAAGATAACTCCGTTTGAGATCTGTTGTTTAACGGTATTGTGTCGACGACGCATATGTCTCGACTTACCATTATACGTTATGCTAGCAAGACACCCCCCACACTTTCAAGTGGTTGTAGGATGGTTTTCTACCTTTCCATAACTCATATAGTGTCTTATCCCTTTTCTTGTGGGACACCTTATTTAAAAGGTAATTAACTCATAGAAACGCTCCCCCTCCCACATTTCTTGTGATAACCCAGAGCTTTTTAGCAATGCGTTCATCTTTTCCTTTAGAGTCCGATTTTTCTGCTCGACTACTCTATTTGAGGACAGTATGGTGGTGTTACTTCATGAATAATGTCATGTTCTGTACAGTATTCAAATGATTCAACATATCAACCACCACGATTACTTAATCTTTTTATTAAGTTGGTTTTCAACTTTCTTGCTTATAGAGAATAAAATTCTCTTCATCTTTGCTTTTAAGCAAATATACATAGCAATGAAGGTAATAAAAATATTTATTCCTTCCTCTCATTTAAACAAGCTTTACAAGCATTGCTATGTATTAGATCAAGTGGTTTTTGACCTTTGTTAACTTTACCTCAACACATGTTTCACATTTATAATTATAATTATTGTGAAACAAATGAATGTGATCTAAGTTAATTAATATACGTAAAGTATCATAATTAACATGTCCGAGCCTACTATGCCATAAATTAAATGACTTAAGCATATAAACAGAAAAAGAAGCAACATTCTTATTCATAGTTTTGCTTTTACAGAGATAGCATTTAGTTTAATACATATCCCCTTTCCACAAGCATTCCCCCTTTAGAAAGAACATTCTTATTCATAGTTCTTGCGTATATTAGGCACATAAGTCCATATCGAACACTTCCTTGGAAACTTCTTCCACAGCATTGGCCTCGTTAGCTCTAACTTTCTTTGGAATCTTACAGTCGGATGACTTGTGCCCCATCTTGTTGCAATTGAAGCATTTTCCTTGAAATTTTTTGCTTCTTGGAAACACGGCCTTTTGGTCCCAATTTAAATTCATTCTACGATTGTTTTCCCTTCTTGAAGTCTTTCTTGACTTCTACGACATTTGCCTTAGCAACATTGTCATTTACAGTTTTGTTGAGCCTTTTTTTCGTACATCTATTGTCTTCTTCAATTCGAAGTTTGACAATTAAATCTTCCACTGTCATTTCCTTTCTTTTGTGCTTTAGGTAATTCTTGAAGTCATTCCAAGCAAGAGGCAACTTCTCAATAATGGCTGCCACTTGGAAGGATTCACTTATCATCATCCCTTAAGCAAGAATTTCGTGAATGATCAGTTGAAGTTCCTGCACTTGATTCACAACTAATTTAGAATCAACCATTACAAAATTCAAGAATTTAGCAACTAAAAAAATTTTTAGTTCCAACATCTTCAGCTTTGTATATATGGTCCAACGATGTCCATAATTCCTTAGCTTTTTTTTAACACTATGCACTTCGTATAGTGTATCCGACAATCCATTCAATATGTAATTTCGGCATAGGAAATCAGAATGTTTCCAAGCTTCAACAGCAGTGAAAGCGGTAACTTCATCTACCTTGCCCTCTTGAACAATAGGAGGGTCATCTTTAAAAAATTTGGTCAAGTTCAACATGGTCAAATAAAACAGCATTTTCTGTTGCCAAGTCTTGAAATTTTGTCCCGAGAATTTTACAGGTTTCTCATTGTGGCTTACAGTAGCTGCCATCGGCAATACTGAGTTTTGGATCGAAGATTGCATTTGAACCAAAACTTCAAATTGCGAATTGATTGAATTGGTGGGAGTCTCCATTTTTCTGTTAAGAAACAAAATCAGAATTTAGAAAATTATTAACTTTTGTTAGACGGCAGGAATCTAATAAAAACCGAAACAAAACTTTATACGGTCTAATCAAAAATACAATAAAACAATGCACCAGGTAGGTAACCCTAAAAGAGAGGTGGTGCACTCGGCACGCTTAAATACCAAGTCTTTCAAAGAACCAATCCTAGACATGCATTCTCGTATTGTCTTTTTAATTCACCATTGATAAATTTCTTTTTAATTCACAATTTAAAGCCACAATTAATACCACCATAAACAAAAAAAATTTCCCTTTGATTTGTTAAACGGTGGAAAAAAAATCCTGAAACAAAATCAAAACAATTTTGTTAAACGGCAAGATTAGATCCCAAAACAAAATTATATCAAAATAAAATCTGTTAAACGGCAGGAATAAATCCCGAAACAAAATTATTTGATTACGTCTTTGTTTGGAAACAAAATAATATCGAATAAAATCTTGTTAAACTGCGGTAATACAAACGAACGTTGCCTTTTTCTATTACCGGAACGCTTGAAAAATTCGAAGAAGAAAAGAAGAGTTTTGAGAGTAACAAAAAATCAGTGTGAGGGAGTGGAAATTGAGCAAAGAATTCAGAAGAAGTCTTAGCCTTTTATAGGCATTTGGTATGGTGGAAATTTGGAAATATCCACAAAATCTGCCATTAAAGGATCAAACAAAATAAGATAATGTCCTTATATAAATAGATTATGTATGCTAAGGAAAAATAATTTCGTGTTGGGCTAAAATATCCGCAAGCCCATTTCGGTTTGGACATTTCGCGTCGCTCACATCGTATGAGTGCGCCCCAACCCCGTCAGGTTTGGACCTGCACTCCCCTGCGCGCGAGGCAAGATTCCAAGCTTAGTCATTCAATCACTCATTAAGAGGGTTCCTATATATAAACACATCTCACACTTGGTATTTAACCAATGTGGGATCTAAGCTTTTCTTATCTAAAAAAATATTTCCAAGTAACTTACTTTGAGCATCAATTTCTCATTCATCACTCAACCATTGTGAGCATATGATATACCATTGTAACGATCTCATGGAGTAGAATAAGAAACCATAATTTTATGATTCAACTTCCCACCTTTACCTATTGAGAATATGCCTCAAAGCTCCCATAAAATGCAATTTTTCCAACATGTTTTAAGTCCCAACCACCTCCGAGCAACTTCAAAATGATTTTAAGTTGTTTCTAGAGTCATTTAATTGTCCAAAACTTGTATTAGAATTTTTATAAAGTGTTTTAAATTTTAAGCTTTAGCAAAATTCCTATTTCTCTCAACCCAAACAATCTCAATTTTGAGTCAATGAACTTTAGTCACGTGTTTTAAGATTTGGAAATGTCCATATATGTTCTCAAAGACCCAAAATAATTTATAATTGTACTTTTCTAAACTTTCCAAATTTGATTTAAAAAATATTAATATGTTGCAAAACAAGTATTTTATCAAAAGTATTTTTTTTATCAAAGTTTGAAAGTGCTCCGGTAGCACCTCCCATTTGCATCATAAGTCAAGATGGGTGAGAGGTGTTATAGCTAATCAGAAATTGATAGGTTTAGATCATATTGCTTGTAATTTTTATACTTGATTGATGCCATTCAGTTGTGTTAATATATGTTATTAGGGATGTATTTAGTTATGATATATGTAGTAAAAGTCACATTGGTTCTATATTAACATAATTGATGGACGAGATTGTATGACTTTTTTACCTGTATAATGCAAATAAAAATAAATAAATATTGAAATGGTATGCCAATATTATTATTTACCAAAATGGTATGTTTGAAACAATAACACGGGGTGGAGGGAGAGAGATGGGTGGCACCCATGATTTTTCTGACACTCATTGAATCATCATTACAAAATGATGTGTATTTAAAAAAATTATTTTTTAAGGGTGGAAGGGGAGAGATGGGCGACACCAGTCTGGTGCAAAAATACGGTCTGACTGGTGGAGGATGATAGAGAGGCGACACCTGACTGAAATGTGATAATCTAAAATATTCAGGGACCTAATATGTAAATTTTCCATTTTAATTGACTGCTAAAAAAACTTTTAGGGTGGAGCCTAATAGTGTGGCGACACTAAACTTCAAAAAGGTTAAATTGCTTTATAAGCCTTTCTTATGTACTATTTTCTTTTATTCTCTTTCAACACAAAAAATAGAGACTTATTACTAATTAGCTCAAAAAGTTTTTTCTACCAATTTTTTTTTTAAATCCGATTCCAACTGGAAATAAATTTTTATTTATTTTTCAAAAAATAATTATTTTTGTTCAAATAAAATTTTTTGTTTAATTTATTTTATTCCACTGTTCAAATACTTTTTTTTGTAAAATTATTATATGAAATACAGGACGGTCTAAATTTAGTAACACTCTTCCCCCAGGTCCATTTCGGGAAAAAAGATAATATGCAACTTCGAGCTGTCAATTATATCCTTTATGGAAATGGCAAACCAACTCGGAGAATTTCTGACACAAGTATTTAACTAGTTCGGACTTGTATAGTGTTGAGTTGGGACCAAGACAACAAAAGTTCTTACACCGAAGATGTTTGTCTTCCTTTGTTGAAGTAAGGACAAATGGTCTGATTCGAGATTTCCTAAGAATCAACTTAGTGAAATATCACATTTTTTATATCAAAAAAATAAATGATCTGTCAGGTTCAGGATTGATTTCTGATAATAGGTCAGATCGAACCAATAAAAATTTGTTTTATTCCAACGCAAGGATTCAACAATCGTTTAGCCAAAATCACGAAGCTATTCATACGCTCTTGAACAGAAATAAGGAATCCCAATTTTCAATAATTTTGTCATCATCTAATTGTTTTCGCATGAGCCCATTCAACGATGTAAAATATCACAATGTGGTAAAACAATCAATTAAAAAAGATCCTTTAATTCCAAGTAAGAATTTATTATTTTATTTTATTCCAACAATTATTTGAAAAAAAAATATTTTTAAAAAATAAATAAAATTTATCTCCAGCTGGAATTTGATTTTGGTAGAATTTTTTTTGAGCTAATTGGTAATAAACCTATTTATTCAATCTCCAATGCAATCCTATTGGAAAAAATTTCTCTAATCAAATACCAAGGAATTGAAGATCCAGTCAATAAGATCTCAATTTTGGAATTGGATTCCATTTTTAATTTAGTGTTGTTATTTGATGTATTATATATTTGTATCTAATCAATGTTAAATAAATAGTAAATTTAAATTTTATAATTAACAAAACAAAATTAAGTATTAAATTGTGTGAAAATTAAATTTTAACATTATTATTTAAAATTTATTAAAAATTTTGAAACCCCCACATAGCGGGTCACAATATTAGTTATAATATAATTTTAAAATACTTTAAATATACTAAAAATTTGATCACACACGTATTTGTGAAAATTAGGAATTTAGAATATAAATGTGTGTTTAAAAATAACATACAATAAATAATGAAATGTATGGTTTTAAACTAATTGTAACAAATGAAATATATACATTATTAAAATAAAACAATAGATTAAATTAGGAGTAAAACGAAATTTAAACACATAAATACATCAAATAAACAATGGTTTTGTCAATAATTGTGAGTTAGGGCTTTTTTACTTGAATAATATAAAAATAAAAATAATATACTAAAATGGTATGTCAGTGGGATTATGTGCCGAAATGGTACATTCATGCAAGTGGAGGGTGGTGCATAGGCGGCATCACCCTAAAATTCTGACAGCCTTGACTAAAAAAATTAAAAATAAAATGGAAATGCCTTGTAAATAGGTGACACCAAAGAAATACAGGTCAAATACGACCCGTATACCACCAAAACCCGACCCGCTGACATTGAGGTGACAGGACCACTCGTGATGCCATGCCCAACAGATAGGCGGCACTGGACTGCAAACAGCAATCCCCTTCAGTGGTGGCAGCGATGGGACGGGACCATGGTCCCGTGAATTGTGTTTTGGGGACCTTATAATGGTCCCCAATGTCCCCATTTTGCCCTGAAATTGGATGAAAGAAAAAAAAAATAGAAGAAGAGAACGGGAAGGGAAGGAAGGGAAAAAAGAAAGAAAAAAAAAGAGAAGCAGAATAGAGAGAGGAGAAGGGGAAGGTAAAAAAAATAGAAGAGAAGAAAAGGAAAGGAGAAATGGAAGGAGAAGAGGTTGTGTTTGGGATTTGAGAAAAGAATTAGGGTTGTGTTTAGGGTTTGAAAAAAATTAAGAGGTTGTATTTGGGGTTATAAGGATTTGGTATTTAAAAAAAAATCATAAAAGATATTTTTTTATTTAGTAATTTTTTTGTTATAAATAAATGTTAATTTTTTGTTGTTTTTGATTTATTTCGGAATTAATTTTTATTTTTGTAAGGTATTATTTGGTTAAAAAGAGCTATTAATGTATGTTTCTATTTATTTTATATTAGCATTTGATAAACCGAAATAGTAACATATTTTAAACCCACATTTAGCATGCTTTTGGGTGATTTAAGCCTTGAATTGTGTAATTTGGTGCTCTTAATCCTTTGTTTTCATTTTTTATACTCAGGAAAGCACCGGAGGATGAAAAGAACGAGAAACGGGCTTAAAACGGGCCAAATAGACCAAATCACGAAATCGACACGGCCTGGGCCCAAGCAACATGACCGTGCCTCCCTAATCAGACCTGAGCACGACCTGGCCACGATTCACACGGGCATGTGCCAATGGTGTGTCCCCGCCATGGAGGAGAGGAATTTCACTCGGATTTGGATACTTAGGGGTAAAGAAACACATTCCAAAAGCCTATATAAACACCCTAGAGGCCAACTTTCAGGGGGCGTCCAGCTAGGCCAAGGAGCCGAGCCAGAAAGATCAAAATTGTGGAAATTACTTGAAGAAAGCCAGTTGATTCATCTCAAGAAGTCGGAGTTATACTCAAGACGGAGGATCTCTCTTCAATTCCTTCAGGGTTTTTTAGAGTTTTTCTTATGTTTTGTTTTATCTTTTCTTTTGAGATGTATTCTATTATCATTATGAACTAAACCCTCAAATACCTGAGGGGGATGAAACCTAAGATGAATCTTGTTATCGTTTGCTGAACTATATGATAAATATTTGATTTGTTCTTAATTATGTGTTCTTAATTCTTGTGTTGATATTTAGGGATATTAATTCAAGTTTGATGTGCTTAGGTGGAGGAGCAAAAGTCCCCGCCTAAGAGTAGATCTAGCATAATTAAGTGGAGTTGATCGCACGCCTAGAGATAGGGTGACGAGATTTTTTAGGATTAGGTGAAACCCAATATGGGAGTCCATAGATCGAGTTAATGCGATTCTAGGGTTTTAATTAGAAAGAGATTTCAATTAATCAACCTAGGGTTAGACGTTAGTCGCCTCGAGAGAGGGGTTAATATACATTAGGGAATCTTATGGATCAAGTCAAATGAATAAATAAATGCAGTTGAGTGAGTTAGATAACAAGTGAAGTCTAGGTGGATTCTTCATTAGGTATTGTTTTAATCAATTGGTTTTTCCCACAAGTATTTCCCCAATTTTATTCTTTTTGTCTCATCGTCTTTAGCTTAGTAGTTAGTTAATTTTCTAGATTAAACCGATTCACTTCAATTTTAAGGCTAAATAATAAAAAGAAAGTTAGTATTAGTACTTTCGGTTCCTTTGGGTTCGACAATCCGGTCTTGCCACTAAGCTATACTACTGTTCGATAGGTACACTTGCCTCAATCGTTGTCATAGTTAGTTTTTAGGCTCGATCATTCTCATTATAAATTTTAAGACTGTGACACATCGATCAAGTTTTTGGCATCGTTGCCGGGGAACTGAAATATTAAGAACACTCAATTTTTATTACTTTAGCCATTTTTATTTTCTGCAATTTTACTCTTATTTTGTTTTCTATTTTTATCTTTCTAAATTTTAGTCTTTGCTCCTTGTAGGTACCTCTAGTTTATGACTAGAAGGAACCCGACAGGACCTTTAATTTACGATAGTGAGATCGAAGCAACCATCGCATGAAACCGAGAGAGAAATTAGGCGAAGTTTACAATACACGTAAGAAGAGCAAGAAAAGATCATCAATACCAGAAGAGATGGCTGAAAATAATCTGCTACCTCTAGAGATGGCCGAAAATCAGGCTCCTCGAACTATGTATGATTATGCTAAGCCTAGTTTAGTTGGTACTGAATCTAGTATTGTTAAACCTACTATTGCTGTAAATAATTTCGAATTGAAACCTAACACTATACAGATGATACAATAGTTGGTTCAGTTTGATGGTTTGCAGGATAAGGATCCTAACACACACTTAGCGAATTTTCTGGAATTCTACGACACTTTTAAAATTAATGGCGTTTCTGATGATGCCATCCGACTTCGGTTATTTCCCTTTTCTTTGAGGAATAAAGCTAAACAGTGGTTGCATTCTCTTCCCTGAGGATTAATTACTACATGGGAACAAATGACCGAAAATTTTTTATTAAAATATTTTCCACCGGCCAAAACGGCCAAATTAAGGAATGATATCTCTTCTTTTGTGCAGATGGATTTAGAAACACTTTACGATGCATGGGAGAGATACAAAGATCTATTGAGAAGATGCCCACACTATGGATTACCCTTGTGGCTACAGGTCCAAACTTTTTACAACGGTGTGAACCACTCAACTAGGCAGTTGATCGATTCAGCAGCCGGTGGAACTCTGAATAATAAAACACCTGAAGCAGCTTACGAATTTATAGAGGAGATGTCCCTAAATAACTATCAGTGGCAAGTCACGAGGACAAAGCCCACGAAAGTCGACGTTGTTTTCAACCTCGACGCAAAGATAACCATGCTATCGAATCAGGTAGATGTGTTAACTAAAAATTTGATGGTTTGTGTAATTCCTTGTAGGTACAACCCGTTATGCAAAGCGAAACAAGTGGAGTGTGTGACGAATCTTGAGTACCCACCCTACGGACATGGCATAGAAGGCGAACAAATGAACTATGTAAGTAATAATTTGAGATATCAAAATAACCCTTATAGCAATACTTACAATCCAAAGTTGGAAGAACCACCCCAATTTTTCATGGGGTGGTCAAGGAAATCAAAGACAACAACACCCTCCAAATTTCCAACAAAAAGATAGTACCCACGTAAAAAGAAGCCGAACCTTGAGGAGATCTTGACAAAATATATAGCAGCAACAGAAACACGTTTCCAAAGTATAGAAACAAAACTTGAAAAACAAGAAGCATCAACATAAGAGCTCAAAGATCAAATTGGGCAAATCACCAAGATCTTGACGGAACGACCATAAGGTAGATTGCCAAGCAACACTGAAACTAACCCAATGGAGCAGATTCAAGCCATATCAACTCATGATAATGTAGGGTTAGATGAGCCTCATTTAAGGCAAGAGAATGTGGTAGAAGAAGGTAAGATTGAGGAATGAAGTAAAAAGCCAAAACTGGTAATTAAAGAGTACCAACCTCGTATACCATACCCCGAGGCGATGAAGAAAGACGACACAGAGGAATAGTTCGGTAAGTTTCTTAAAATTTTAAAGAAATTACATATTAACTTACCATTACTTGAAGCTCTTTAACAGATGTCAGATTCAAGGAAATTCTTAAAAAAGCTTTTGACAAACAAGCAAAAGCTAGACGAGGAATCGCATGTGGAACTCAACGCAAAGTGCTCAGCAATTCTCCAAAATAAATTACCACAAAAATTAAAAGATCCAGAGAGTTTTCCAATTCCATGCTTAATTGGTAGTTTATCTATTGATAATGCGTTAGCTGATTTAGGGGCAAGCATAAATGTCATGCCTTATAAAATGTTTAAACAACTTGGTCTAGGGAAACCCAAACAAACTAGGATGAGCATTCAATTAGGTGATAAAATCTGTTAGAATTCCTAGGGGTATAATCGAAGATGTGCTAGTAAAGATTGATAAATTCGTATTCCCAGTAGACTTTGTTGTTTTAGACATGGATGAGGACAATAGTATCCCATTAATTCTAGGAAGGCCCTTTTTAGCAACTGCCAGGACTAAAATTGATGTCGACGAAGGTGAACTCATACTTCGTGTAGGTGACGAATCAATCAGTCTTAAAGCTCTTGACTCAGCTAGGACATCAAGTGATAGAGGTGAGAAAGTAAATTCAATTGATGACCAAACTGTTCAACCTTCCTCACAGGAAACACCACGAAGCTACAAAACTGAACCTGATCCTGGATCCCGTGCCAATAAAGAAGTAATTCATGAGGATCAAAGGCTTCATATCGATGAACTAGACGAGTGGAAGACACACTTCAAAGAGAAATTAAAAACACACGAAGCAAAAACGAGGCAACTCCACGACAAACTTAACGATGGGATAACCCAGCTTAAGATAGGAGATCAGGTACTCAAAATCTTTCCAGATGGAACAGTCGAGGTAACTAATCCTAAATTCAGCACTTTTAAGGTAAACACTACTCGACTTGAACTATATATCAATAACCGAATTGATCGCATGAAAAAGGATTTTCACCGGCTCAAACCACCCTAATAATGTGAATGAGAGGTAAGTCTAGCTCAAGACTTTAAACGAGCGCTTCTCGGGAGGCAACCCGAGCACTAACCCTACTAATTAGTTTAGTTTTATTTATTTCCATGTTTAGGCGCAGGTTTTCCATACTCACACGGCCTTGTACACGGCCGTGGCCATAGACGTGTGGCAACAGGACAAAAGTTTTTCCAAAACACGGGCTGCATCTCTATTTAAACCCCCCTTCTTCCTTTTCCTTTTCCAGTTGTCTTTCTTCTTTCATTTTCCATTATTTACTTTTATTTTTATTTTTATTTTCTTTATTATTTTCTTCTTTTTTCTTCATGCCATTTAGATTTAGCTTAGGATACAATAAAATCAGGCCGTCTGCTTCGAGGATTCAAATTCAAACGGTTCAAGGTGCTCCCCCACGTTCACCTCTGCCAATCCTATCCTGTTTCTTTTCATTAACTCCATCCAAAATTTAAGAAGTTTCACTTCTC
This sequence comes from Gossypium sturtianum, assembly GCA_025698515.1. Taxonomy (NCBI): domain Eukaryota; kingdom Viridiplantae; phylum Streptophyta; class Magnoliopsida; order Malvales; family Malvaceae; genus Gossypium; species Gossypium sturtianum. Next base: position 36,437,438 of record CM046943.1, on the reverse strand, counting down.
TCCCTATCTTATGATTTTATTATTTTGCTATTATCTATCTTTGTACATTGAGGGCAATGTACATCTTAAGTGTGGGGGGTGAATCTTAAAAGTGCCAAACTTTTTGCATTATTCTCAAATCCTGAATTATGCCTTGTCTTAAAGTAAGTTTCTCATATTATGATTAGAATGAAATTTCCTATGATTTATGATTTTTGTTGATATGTTTGAGATTAAGTCATTGATAATTATGCATTGATGATTTATACTTTAAGATACTATAGAGTCAAGCATGATAAGTCTATTTTTCTGAATTAAAAATTTTTCTAGGTTGTCTACCTGAATTTGAATATTACTTTGAAGTTTGAAATTTACGAGGATGACATCAAAATACCCATAATTTTTGTGAGATTTTGAGCCTTATAGAGCATATATTCTTTTTCTTGCTCACTTTTTGATTATGAGTGTGTCAACATTGATTTGTTATTCTAGAACTTGCATCGATTATACATGTCGAGACCACACCTTTGATTTGATATATAGAGATGATAAAGGCACCTAGGATTTAACCCACTTACTCCATTAAAAACCTACCTTCACAATTAACCCCTAGTGAACCCCGTTTAATCCTAACAACCCATTTATTGACTTACCTGCTAATACTAACCCAAAACCCTTTATATTTGTTATCACCATCCTTCTTAACTACCCTTATATCGAGACTTGATTTGATCAGTTGCCTAACTATGATTTTTATTTCAGTAATTTATCATTTATTATGTATTTATGATGTAAAAAAAATCAAATCAAAGTATATTCATTATTAGTTCTGTGATCAAGTGAGCTTATACATCTAAATTCCAATTGTTGAAAAAGAAGCTCGTATTAGTAGTGGTATTATTATTACAAGTTTTCAATTTATGTAATTATTTATATTCAGTTCATTGTTTCTGGTTAGGTAATTTGTCAGGTCAATCTCGATTCTAACATTCTAATTAAGCCTATATCCACACCTTAACCCAAGCCCCGTTACAACCCTGTTAAAGACCTTTTGATTTGTGTATTATCTCATATTATAGTGGTGGAGATTTGATTCTCATGCAAGCCTATGGGATTAACTTTTCATGTTCGACTTATGAGTGCTTAATTTTTGAACCTTAAACACCTCAAGTGATTTGAGTGAATCTTTAGTGAGGATGTCAATCCTTGTCAATTTTAAATCAGAGGTAATTATTTAGATGATGGGAAACACCTATGTTTTCATGCTACAAAATGTATGACTTGGATTGTTTGAATCTTTAGGACTCTTAGAGTTGAATTATCCATGTATGAATTATCTTTGAATTATGATGAAACATTATTGATGAATATTATGAATCAAGGAAGTTCGTTTTAATCATGAGTTGAGAATTTTGCTTGAGGACAAGCAAAAGCTTAAGTGTGGGGGTATTTGATAAACCGAAATAGTAACATGTTTTAAACCCACATTTAGCATGCTTTTGGGTGATTTAAGCCTTGAATTATGTAATTTGGTGCTCTTAATCCTTTGTTTTCATGTTTTATACTCAGGAAAGCACCGGAGGATGAAAAGAACGAGAAACGGGCTTAAAACGGACCAAATAGGCCAAATCAAGAAATCGACACGGCCTGGGCTCAAGCAACACGGCTATACCTCCCTAATCAGACCTGAATACGATTCACACGGGCGTGTGCCAAGGGCGTGTCCCTGCTGTGGAGGAGAGGAATTTTACTCGGATTTGGATACTTAGGGGTAAAGAAACACATTCCAAAAGCCTATATAAACACCCTAGAGGCCAACTTTCAGGGGGTGTCCAGCTAGGCCAAGGAGCCAAGCCAAAAAGATCAGAATTGTGGAAATTACTTGAAGAAAGCCAGTTGACTCATCTCAAGAAGCCGGAGTTATACTCAAGACGGAGGATCTCTCTTCAATTCCTTCAGGGGGTTTTAGAGTTTTTCTTATGTTTTGTTTTATCTTTTCTTTTGAGATGTATTCTATTATCATTATTAACTAAACCCTCAAATACCTAAGGGGGATGAAACCTAAGATGAATCTTGTTATCGTTTGCTGAACTATATGATAAATATTTGATTTGTTCTTAATTATGTGTTCTTAATTCTTGTGTTGATATTTTCGGGATATTAATTCAAGTTTGATGTGCTTAGGTGGAGGAGCAAAAGTCCCTGCCTAAGAGTAGATTTAGCATAATTAAGCGGAGCTGATCGCACGCCTAGAGATAGGGTGACGAGATTTTGCCGGATTAGGGTGAAACCTAATATAGGAGTCCATAGATCGAGTTAATGCGATTCTAGGGGTTTTAATTAGAAAGAGATTTCAATTAATCAACCTAGGGTTAGACGTTAGTCACCTCGAGAGAGGGGTTAATATACATTAGGGAATCTTACGGATCAAGTCAAATGAATAAATCGTCTAGTTCAGAGTTAGATAACAAGTGAAGTCTAGGTGGATTCTTCCTTAGATATTGTTTTAATCAATTGGTTTTTCCCACAAGTATTTCCCCAATTTCATTCTTTTTGTCTCATCGTCTTTAGCTTAGTAGTTAGTTAATTTTCTAGATTAAACCTGTCTAAACCATTTTTTTTGAAAACGGGATCAACTTGGGTTTTAAAAACGAAAATAAAAATGGGAGTCGCCACCGATCTTTATTAGGTGTGATCAGATCACCTTCGTTTCAATAAAACATTTTGGTTTACTAAAACAACATTTTTGGTCTACGAAATTTGAGAAAATGGGTTCGGGAGTCGGTTACGTGCGAGGAATGATTAGCACCCTCGTCACGCCCAAAATTGGTACCAAATCGATTAATTAGTGTCTTAATGTCGAAAGTTAAAAACTGAGAACGAATTAAAAATACGATCATTTTTATTAATGTTGATTTTAAAACACCTGAATGAGTTGGAATAATCATAAAAGACCATCTCATCTCGAGGCGACGAAATGCCACATCCAGTAAGTTAGGACACGGCACCCCGAATCCTTGAGAATAAGCCCGCCTTTTATTTAAAAGCATGTGTATTTTAATTTTAAAAGAATACTAGGTTATTTAGATTAAACGAGAAAAAACGAAACTCAGTAAGTTAGGGCACGGTCTCTCGAATTTCTAAATGCGGAATATTGTCATTTTTAGAAATTCTTATCTCGAGGTAACGAGATGTCACACCCAATAAGTTAGGGCACAACACTTGGTACTCTCGAAAATAAGCTTTTTATTTTAAACTCGTATTTTTTTTAAAGGATATTCCGTTATTTAGGCTAAACGAGAAGAATCGAAATCCAGTAAGTTAGGGCATGATTTTCTTGAATTTCCAAAACGTGAAATATTAGCTTCTTTTGAAAAATTTTCGCTTTTGAATAATAGCGAGTGCAACATGTAGAGGCATACATTTATTTTATTTTAAAGTAAAATACGACGATCTAAGTTGGATAAATATGTTGGGATTTAATCCATAATGCGATGACATGAAATAAAGATATAACAATGAACATGGAACAATAACACGAATAAGATATTATACAAGTGAATAACGATAGCATGAAAACGCGAATAATCGAATCATAACACATACAATGGTAATGCTCACGTCATATACACTACTAAAATATTAACATTAATAATAAAAGAATAATGAAATAAATATCATAAATAACAATCCAAAATGAATAAATAAAGTAAAATAGTATAAAGTTAAATAAAATAAAATAAATAAAATGTACACCATTTTAAAATGAAAACAATGAGCTTAAAATAAATAAAGTAAAAAGAAATTTAAAATACCCAAAACGGTTAAAAGATGATATATTTATAAAAAAAAATTTAAGATAGATAATATGTACATATAAATATTGGTAGAAGATAAATATATATTGTTAAAAACTTAAAACAAACAAATATAAAATACTTTGACAAACAAAAGGGTTTAAAATAATAACATATATAAAACTAAAACAGTTTAATAAAAATAATATGAAAAACTTAAAGTAAATAATAGTAATAATACGAATTAAAAAATGAATAAATAAATGAATAATCCCATCAAGCAGATCGAGGACCGTGATTAAAAACGGATCGACATTTAAGGTGTAAATTCGAAATAAAGAAAAGCCAATCAAGGACCAAAATGAAATGCATAAAAACTAGCGGGGACCAAATGGGAAAAATTCCCAACCCTCGTGCGCAGCGCTTCAACTGACCTGGGCGCGGACCAAATTAAAACGCAATAGAAATAATAGGGTAAGATTTAAAAAAAAAAAAAGAATGCGAAAGGGGACATGATCAACTAGCGCCGCAAAAAAGGGGGGGCCAAGCGCCCAATTATCTTTTTTCAGGGATATGCGCAGATTCCCCTGGAGAAAACGGCGTCGTTTCATCCAATTTTAAAAGACCCAAAAATTTGTTTTAACATATTTCAGCCCTAATTTTTTTAACACATCAGCCATTCAAGCAAACTTTCTCTCCCTCTCATCTCTCCCTCTCTCCGGCGAGTGGGCTATCTCCAACCGTCCGTCGCACCACCACCATATTTGGTGGCCGACATCGTGTGGAGGGGGGCTTTAGCGTTCTGCTTGAAGACCCCGAAGGCTCCTATCGTCCGCGCCTCTCAAGCGATGGAAAAGGCCTTCGACGCCCCTCCTCAGGCCGAGCTCCGACGACGGAGAGAAAACACTCCGACCCGCGACCGTGGGGACTCCGGTAAGGCTCTTCCCCTTCCTTTTTGATTTTTGTTTTTTAAATAAAATAAAATAAACAGTAACAGTAACTAATAATCGAAAATAAAAATGGAAAAACTGTGATCAACCTTAGAATTTTATTCTCTTTTTGATTTCTAATGGTTCCTAAAATAATGAAGCCCCGAGAAGAAGATACAAGATGTTGAACATGGCTTTTTATAGCCAGATTACAAGACTCTTTTTTTTTTATCTATTTTTGTTTCTTTGTTATTTGTTTTCTATTGCCTGTTGGCCTTTGTTGCGTGTTCTTCTTGCTTTGCAGGTGTCAGACGCGCGTGGAGGAGCAGGTGGAGGCGTGATATGCGGTGGCAGAGATGACGTACGGCGCATGAGCAGGCCAAAAGGCGTGGGGCTGCTGAAAATTTTGTTTGTATTGGGCTAGGGTTAGCTTTTTAGGTTTGGGTTTGAAATGGGCTTAATTTTAGGTTTGGGTAGGCTGATTGTAATTTGGGCCTTTAGTCTGTATTTGGCCTCGAGCAAAATTTGGGCTCTACAGCTGCCCCTCTTTGCTTGTTGTCGTGTAACGAAAACGAAGAAAAGACTTTAAAGGGACCAATTTTGCCCGATTTTGCTGAGTCTCGGCATTTCTTTTCTTCTTCTTCAAGTAACCTCACTTTGACCCACTACAACTTCAGAAATTAGGAATTGGTGCTTCGATCTGCTGGAATGTAATTTTAGGGAGAAGAGATTTGTAGCTTCAATCTACTCCGCTGTAACTTCCGGGAGATGAGATTTGTTATCTTCAATCCGCTCCACTATATCTTCAGGGAGATAAGACTTGCATCTTCAACCTGCTCCACTGCAACTTCAGGGAGATAAGGTTTATTTTGATCTGCTCTACTGCAACTTCAGAGAGATAAGATCTGTGATTTATAGCTTCAATCTGTTCCACTGTAACTTCAGGGAAATAAGATCTGTAATTTAGCTTCAATCTGTTCCACTGCAACTTCAGGGAGATGAGATTTGACGCGATCTTCAGTCTGCTCCACTGCATCTTTAGGGAGATAAGACTCGTGATTTCAACCTGATCTTCTGCGACCTCAGAGAGATAAGGTTCGATGTGATCTGCTCTACTGCAACTTCAAGGAGATGAGAATTCAGATAGAAGAGATTTGTAACCTCGATCTTCTCTGCTGAAACTTCAAAGAAATAAGGGTTGTGGTGCCAATGTGGTTTCAGGGAAAAGAGATTTGTAGCTTTGGTCTTTTCCATTGAAACTTAAAGGAAATAAAAATTCAGAGAGAAGAGATTTGTAACCTCAATCTTCTCTGCTGAAATTTTAAAAAAATAAGGGCTGATCCTCAATGTAAACTCAGGGAGAAGGGGTTTGTAGCCTCAACCTACTCCACTGAAACTTCGAGGAGATGAGAATTCAGGGAGAAGAGATTCGTAACCTCAATCTTCTCTGCTGAAACTTCTAAGAAATAAGGATTGATCCTCTATGTAAACTCAAGGAGAAGAGATTTGTAGCCTTAACCTACTCCACTGGAACTTCGAGGAGATAAGAATTCAGAGAGAAGAGATTCGTAACCTCAATCTTCTCTGCTGAAACTTCTAAGAAATAAGGATTGATCCTCTATGTAAACTCAGGGAGAAGGGATTTGTAGCCTCAACCTACTCCACTGGAACTTCGAGGAGATAAGAATTCAGAGAGAAGAGATTCGTAACCTCAATCTTCTCTGCTGAAACTTCTAAGAAATAAGGATTAATCCTCTATGTAAACTCAGGGAGAAGGGATTTGAAGCCTCAACCTACTCCACTGGAACTTCGAGGAGATAAGAATTGTGCTTTCGATCTATTTCACTACTGCTTAGTGAGATAAGATTTGTAATCTTCGGACTACTCCACTACTACTCAGGGAGATAAAACTGGTCATCCTTCGATCCACTTCGCTCAGGAAGGCAAGATCTGTGATCTTCAATCTGCTCCACTGCAAACTTAGGGATGCCAGACTGGTATCTTCGATCCGCTTTGCTCAGGAAGGTAAGATCTGTGAATTCACCGATGTTGCGACACTGTCCTCTAGGGGACCTGTCCTGTAAATTTAGCTTTATGTGTTTATGCTTATGCAAAATGGTTAGGATGCAATGATCGGAATGAATCTAATTCTCCTAACTAAATGTATTATAGACGACATTCGCATGAATGTCGAATGTCATGAGAATGATTTTTTTACAATGACTAGGATGCAATGATCAGAATGAATCGAATGCTCCTAACTAAATGTGTCTTGAATGATGATGTATGGATGCAAAATGACATGATCCCTTTTTTACGCTTAGGGTTGTTACTGCTCTTCGTCCATCAGAGTTTTATTGCTGATGTATTACGCTGCTATCTCGCTCGGTTGGTACCTTTGCCAAAAAACTCAAAGAAACAATCATATTTTGCTCAAATGACCTGCCCCTATGTAACTTCAAGGTCCATTCCATGGTACCTCTGGGACTTTAAGGCTTATACCATCTTCAGACCCTCCCACTGCAGTTCAGGGGGTATAGGATCTGTGTCATCTTCAACCCATCCCACCGCGACTTAGGGGTAATCAATTTGGTCTGCTACATCTTCCATTCCCTGGGTGTCATGACCGGATGTATATAAATGTCGAATTTCTTTGAGAATGATCCCATTTTAATGCTTGGGTTACTCATTATTTGTCGAGGCTGTATCACCGACGCAATATCTTGCCTTTTTGTTCAACTGATACTTCTGACAAAAAATCTTAACAGGTAGTCTCAAATTAGACTTCTTTTCAACCCTTAGTTTTGGTGAGTTCTGAACAACAGTCCTGTTTCAGGTTCTTGTATTATTTAGAAGCTTTCAAAGTAATATGCAGAACTTCTTTTGTGAAAGTATTATTAGTCCATTAATCGTTATTTCAATGCAAAATGCTTGAAAAATAATGGGCAAGAAGGAAATTAATTGAGAGCAAAGCTCAAAATGAATAAATTAATCAAGATATCAATTTTTAAAAAAAAAAACACAAAATGAGAATGAATTAATCAATATAACAAATGAAATTTATTGGGAGCGTATCCTAAAAAGAAAAAAGTAATCAAAGATAGCAAATTCGATATGGGTAAGATGAAAACTAGGTGCCCTAGATATCGCAGCCTGAGCTTTTCTGTACCAACTTCTTGAAGACCATTTTGAGCTCAATCAGTGTTTAGAAGATCCGGAGTACTTTGTCGATGCCCCAAGCCGTAGTATACTTATTCCTTGTTAATTCAGGCATAGCAAGACTGTTGCATGCTCCACTTTTAATCAAAATTCGAGCCGCCCTTTTCGGGTTTTCAACTCAAATCCCCTTTGATCCCAAAGCGCCCTTTGCGGGTTTTCACCTTGGCCTCTCCTTTTTCTTTTTTCTTTCTTTTCTTTTCCTTTCTTTTTATCTTCTTTACTTTTCTTTTCTTTTCTTTCTTTTTTTTTGAAATATTTCTTGATTTGAACTCATAGGATTAGGCAAGTCCTGGTTATCCCTCTTAGTCAAAATCAACACCTTTCTAGAGCAGGCATTCTTTACCCCATACGGTCCTTCCCAGTTTGGTATCCATTTTTCTCAGAAGTCCTTTTGTATGGGAAGGATCCTTTTCAAAACTAGGTCTCCTTCATGGAATTCTTTAGGGCGAACCTTTTCGTCATAATCTTGGATAGCTTTCCACCTCTTTTCTTCAATCAGGTTTACTTGATAATATCAAAATTAGATCCAACTTCATCTCTGACAAGACTTGAAGAGAAGGAACCTCAACTTCAATGAGAAAGGCGTTGCCCCGGTGGGGGTCATAGCAAACGTTCAACAAGTACATATGCCAATCTTCATGAGCCTCAATCATTTTTCCGCAATCTTTTTTTTTACCGTTCGTTTTGGGGCGATACGGTGTTTAATCTTGAGCAGACTACAAACTTTTGATGTCGTGCTGTTGTTCAAATTTTATACATCGTCAGATATGATCCCTTTTTGGGATTCCATATCGACATAGAGATCGCTAACTGTTGACTTTGTGACATCGGCGTATGAAGTAGCTTCCACCCACTTGGTGAAGTAATTAACGACCACAGAGGTGAATCGATACCCGCCAGAAGCTTTTGGCAAGATCGACCCACTGCGATCCGTGTACCACATGGAGAAAGTCATAGATTTTACTTATTTTTTTGTAAGGTGGGATCCATTTCTCATCTTATTTTACCATCCTTAACAAATTAGGAAATGATCTACAGTCTCAGTCATCTTCAAAGTCTTACAATCCCTCTAGACACATATCTTGCTCACAAGTAGACTCTGAGTCAGTAGCAGTGTGGCTCATGTCATTGATATCTAGGGACCTGTTGTAGGTACGAAAGAATATTCAAAGAACAAATGAATCTAAGAATGATTATTTATGTGGTATGAATGAAATAAAGGAATAAAAGAATATTTGATCAAAATGAGATATAAAAATGCATTTTCATTGAAAATATAGATATTGAACATAAGCATATTTCACAAAAAGATTCTTATTGCTCCTAGGCTTAGAGCAATAAGCGTGTTTTGGACATTACTCTGAATTAGCTCTAAAAATACAGGGATCTCTTCCACAGTCCCATTGTCCAAAACGCTCCCAGGTTCATATTTCTGCATTCGGCGCGTCATCTAACTTCACAATACCCATGTTGATGAATTTTTCCACCAATTTCTTGAAAGCAAGGCAATTTTCTATCGAATTCCCTGTGACCCCCGCGTGGTACTCACACTGGGCATTTGGGTCATACCATTTTGGGTATGGAGGTTGCATCGGTTTCGGGTGGTGGGGGGACACGACGTGCGCATCAAATAAACTTTAATACAACTCCTTATACGTTATTGGGATCGGCGTAAATTGGAGTTTTTCAGTTTTTTACCTTGTGCTAGATTCTTTTCTTGATAAACCCTGATACCCAGTAGTCACTGTTTTTGGTTGATTAACGATAATCGACTTTGAGTACCCCCTGCTTGTATTATTCACTTCATTTTCTTTCTTCATTGTGGCCATTCTCTTGTTACTTCCTCCTGCCTCTATCCTTCCACTTTTTATGGCATTCTCAATCATTTCTCCAGTTATTACAATGTCCGAGAAGCTCTTTGTAGTGCTCCCTAGCATATGAGTGATAAACGGGGCCTTTAGTGTATTAATAAAGAGCATGGTCGTCTCTTTCTCTAAGAGTGGTGGTTGGACTTGCGTCGCCACTTCCCTCCATCGTTGGGCATACTGCCTAAAGCTCTCACTCGACTTCTTTTCCATATTCTGTAGCATGATTATGTCGGGTGCCACGTCCGTTACATGGCCATATTGTTTCATGAAAGCTTGAGCCAAGTCCTTCCATGAACCAATTTGGGTGCGACTCAACTGGTTATACCACTTGGCCGCAGATCCGATCAGGCTGTCTTGAAAATAGTGGATTAACAGCTGGTCATTGTTGACGTATCCTGTCATCCTCCGACAGAACATCGTAATATGAGCTTCAGGGCAGCTAGTCCCATTATATTTCTCGAACTCCGGAGTCTTAAACTTTGGCGGGAGCACTAAGTCAGGGACTAGGCTTAAGTCTTTTGCATTGATTCCGCAATGATAATCGGCGTTCTCCATAGCCCTAAACTTCTCTTCCAACCACCGGTACCGGTCCTCAAGTTGTTTTGGCAAATCCCTCATTGTTTTCTCCATCTCTGCCATATCGTCGAGATTCGGGACAACGGGATTAGTTGGATTATCCCCTGGGTTAGAACCCGAGCCCGTTGGTAAGTTTATCTGTGCCGAAACGCCAGCCTGATATTGGGGCCTGATGGTAATAGGTACTCCTTGAGGATTCTCCTCTGGTTGCGTTTGGGTGTTCGTCGGTGTAAAATTCGGAGGATAAGGAGGTTCTTCATTGTCATCACCAGGATTGGTCACAGGGCTCTTTCCTTTGTCGGGACCTCCGGCTAATAGCTGGGCCAGTTGATTCATCATATTTCTTTGAGATTCTAGCATCTGATCCCTCATGTCTTGTTGTATTTTAGCCAATTATTCTTGCATTTGATCCTGCATATCTTTTTGCATCTGTTCTAACCTTTCTAGTCTCTGATCCATTGCTTTTGTTTTGCGGCGGGTATTGTAGCGATATTTAGTCGGTGAATTTTGGTTGGTTTCCAAGGTAACTGTCATAATTTTAATAAATCAGGGTCTTTTTATGAAACTTAATGCATATGATATAATGCCATGAAGATACATGAATGCACAAAGAAAGAAAGGCGTTGATTTCTGAATTCAATTCCATTAGAACAACTTTTCTAGAAAACAAATTTCTTTACATAAAACGGATTACACATACGGCCTTGCCCCAATATTCAAAGTGAAGGCATTGATCATTTTCTTCGTATCCGGATGTAAGGTCAAATCTTGCGAACCTTCCAATGGATGTCTCTACTGGCTCTTTTTGCTTGATCCGGGCCACGTCTCATTGCTCACTTATCCTTGCGATGCTCATTAGCTTCTTCAAGAATGTCAGGGCGTGACAGTTCTTGAATAATCTTTGTCGGTTTGAATCATTGGGCAACGATGCAAAGTCGCGTATCCCTCCACGAACTATCAACCTTCTCTTGTTGTTTACTCGGACCCTATTCGGACGGCCGTACTATATTCCACTATATCAAGAAATTCGTTTTCTTATGACAAGCTTTTCCATTTAGCAATTAAATATGAATCAACACCTCCTTTTTAAGATGATGCGATGCAATGCAATGAAAATAAAAGAAACACATTAGCACAGGAGAAACAAACAAAATAGAGTACCTATCCGGGTGACCACTAGGGATTTGGAATGGTTCTACCTAAGGTGGGCTCTTAAGGCTCACCATATGGGGTTCGGTTCTAAAGAAGGGTACCTGAACCAGCAGATTCCTCAATCCTCACCCATTATAGGCTCATACAGACCGAGTTCGGTTCAGGGGAATACATTTCCCTATGGCCATGCGGAGATGAAAATCTCACGGAGCACATAGGTACGGATGTATCCCGGAAGCAATCCACTAGCCCATGCAGAGGTGAAAACCTCACGAAGGCGTAGTTTCTTACTCCCACTTAAGGGTGCGACCACAACGGTCATGCAATGCAATGTGCGCAAGAAAATAACAATCATATGCAATGACACAAACGAATGCAACAAAAGGATCGTAATTTTCAAATCAAATTTTCAAATTGAATTTTCAAATTTTCGACAAAGGACAGAAAATAATTAATTTACGGCCTGACTCTCTTTATGTCCCCAGTGGAGTCTCCAAGCTGTCGAAACCATTTTTTTTTTAAAACGGGATCGACTTGGGTTTTGAAAACGAAAATAAAAATGGGAGTCGCCACCGATCTTTATTAGGTGTGATCGGATCACCTTCGTTTCAATAAAACATTTTGGTTTACTTAAACAGCATTTTTGGTCAACGAAATTCGAGAAAACGGGTTCGAGAGTCGGTTACGTGCGAGGAAGGATTAGCACCCTCGTCACGCCCAAAATTGGTACCAAATCGATTAATTAGTGTCTTAATGTCGAAAGTTAAAAACCGAGAATGAATTAAAAATACGATCATTTTTATTAATGTTGATTTTAAAACACCTGAATGAGTTGGAATAATCATAAAAGACCATCTCATCTCGAGGTGACGAAATGCCACATCCAGTAAGTTAGGACACGGCACCCCGAATCCTTGAGAATAAGCCCGCCTTTTATTTAAAAGCATGTGTATTTTAATTTTAAAAGAATACTAGGTTATTTAGATTAAACGAGAAAAAATGAAACCCAGTAAGTTAGGGCACAGTCTCTCGAATTTCTAAATGCGGAATATTGTCATTTTTAGAAATTCTTATCTCGACGTAACGAGATGTCACACCCAATAAGTTAGGGCACAACACTTGGTACTCTCGAAAATAAGCTTTTTATTTTAAACTCGTATTTGTTTAAAGGATATTCCGTTATTTAGGCTAAACGAGAAGAATCGAAATCCAGTAAGTTAGGGCATGATTTTCTTGAATTTCCAAAACGTGAAATATTAGCTTCTTTTGAAAAAAATTCGCTTTTGAATAATAGCGAGTGCAACATGTAGAGGCATACATTTATTTTATTTTAAAGTAAAATACGACGATCTAAGTTGGATAAATATGTTGGGATTTAATCCATAATGCGATGACATGAAATAAAGATATAACAATGAACATGGAACAATAACACGAATAAGATATTATACAAGTGAATAACGATAGCATGAAAACGCGAATAATCGAATCATAACACATAAAATGGTAATGCTCACGTCATATACACTACTAAAATATTAACATTAATAATAAAAGAATAATGAAATAAATATCATAAATAACAATCCAAAATGAATAAATAAAGTAAAATAGTATAAAGTTAAATAAAATAAAATAAATAAAATGTACACCATTTTAAAATGAAAACAATGAGCTTAAAATAAATAAAGTAAAAAGAAATTTAAAATACCCAAAACGGTTAAAAGATGATATATTTATAAAAAAAAAAATTTAAGATAGATAATATGTACATATAAATATTGGTAGAAGATAAATATATATTGTTAAAAACTTAAAACAAACAAATATAAAATACTTTGACAAACAAAAGGGTTTAAAATAATAACATATATAAAACTAAAACAGTTTAATAAAAATAATATGAAAAACTTAAAGTAAATAATAGTAATAATACGAATTAAAAAAATGAATAAATAAATGAATAATCCCATCAAACAGATCGAGGACCAGATTAAAAAACGGACTGACATTTAAGGTGTAAATTCGAAATAAAGAAAAGCCAATCAAGGACCAAAATGAAATGCGCAAAAACTAGCGGGGACCAAATGGGAAAAATTCCCAACCCTCGTGCGCAGCGCTTCAACTGACCTGGGCGCAGACCAAATTAAAACGCAATAGAAATAATAGGGTAAGATTTAAAAAAAAAAGAATGCGAAAGGGGACATGATCAACTAGCGCCGCAAAAAAGGGGGGGCCAAGCGCCCAATTATCTTTTTTCAGGGATATGCGCAGATTCCCCTGGAGAAAACGGCGCCGTTTCATCCAATTTTAAAAGACCCAAAAATTTGTTTTAACATATTTCAGCCCTAATTTTTTTAACACAGCAGCCATTCAAGCAAACTTTCTCTCCCTCTCATCTCTCCCTCTCTCCGACGAGTGGGCTATCTCCAACCGTCCGTCGCACCACCACCATATTTGGTGGCCGACGTCGTGTGGAGGGGGGCTTTAGCGTTCTGCTTGAAGACCCCGAAGGCTCCTATCGTCTGCGCCTTTCAAGCGATGGAAAAGGCCTTCGACGCCCCTCCTCAGGCCGAGCTCCGACGACGGAGAGAAAACACTCCGACCCGCGACCGTGGGAACTCTGATAAGGCTCTTCCCCTTCCTTTTTGATTTTTTTTTTAAATAAAATAAAATAAACAGTAACAGTAACTAATAATCGAAAATAAAAATGGAAAAACTGTGATCAACCTTAGAATTTTATTCTCTTTTTGATTTCTAATGGTTCCTAAAATAATGAAGCCCCGAGAAGAAGATACAAGATGTTGAACATGGCTTTTTATAGCCAGATTACAAGACTCTTTTTTTTTTTTATCTATTTTTGTTTCTTTGTTATTTGTTTTCTATTGCTTGTTGGCCTTTGTTACGTGTTCTTCTTGCTTTGCAGGTGTCAGACGCGCGTGGAGGAGCAGGTGGAGGCGTGATAGGCGGTGGCAGAGATGACGTACGGCGCATGAGCAGGCCAAAAGGCGCGGGGCTGCTAAAAATTTTGTTTGTATTGGGCTAGGGTTAGCTTTTTAGGTTTGGGTTTGAAATGGGCTTAATTTTAGGTTTGGGTAGGCTGATTGTAATTTGGGCCTTTAGTCTGTATCGGGCCCCGAGCAAAATTTGGGCTCTACAGCTGCCCCTCTTTGCTTGTTGTCGTGTAACAAAAACGAAGCAAAGACTTTAAAGGGACCAATTTTGCCCGGTTTTGCTGAGTCTCGACATTTCTTTTCTTCTTCTTCAAGTAACCTCACTTTGACCCGCTGCAACTTCAGAAATTAGGAATTGGTGCTTCGATCCGCTCGAATGTAATTTTAGGGAGAAGAGATTTGTAGCTTCAATCTACTCCGCTGTAACTTTCGGGAGATGAGATTTGTTATCTTCAATCCGCTCCACTATATCTTCAGGGAGATAAGACTTGCATCTTCAACCCGCTCCATCGCAACTTCGGGGAGATAAGGTTTATTTTGATCCGCTCTCATTGCAACTTCGGAGAGATAAGATCGTGATTTATAGCTTCAATCTGCTCCATTTGAAACTTCAGGAAATAAGATCTGTAATTTAGCTTCAATCTGTTCCACTGCAACTTCAGGGAGATGAGATTTGACGCGATCTTCAGTCTGCTCCACTGCATCTTTAGGGAGATAAGACTCGTGATTTTCAACTCGCTTCTTCTCGCGACCTCGGAGAGATAAGGTTCGATCCGATCCGCTTCTTCCGCAGTGTCGACGCGCGTGGAGGAAGCGGTGGAGGCGTGATAGGCGGTGGAGAGATGACGCGCGCGCGCATGAGCAGCCAAAAGCGCGGGCGGGTGCTGAAAATTTTGTTTGTATTGGGCTAGGGTTAGCTTTTTAGGTTTGGGTTTGAAATGGGCTTAATTTTGGGTTTGGGTAGGCTGATTGTAATTTGGGCCTTTAGTCTGTATTGGGCCCCGGGCAAAATTTGGGCTCTACAAAACCGATTCACTTTAATTTTAAGGCTAAATAATAAAAAGAAAGTTAGTATTAGTACTTTCAGTTCCTTTGGGTTCGACAATCCGGTCTTGCCACTAAGCTATACTACTGTTCGATAGGTACACTTGCCTCAATCATTGTCATAGTTAGTTTTTAGGCTCGATCATTCTCATTATAAATTTTAAGACTGTGACACATCGATCAGCATTCATAAGTTTTTTTTTATGTTTATTCAAGTAAAAAAGCCTATTTATATAGAATCTTTTATGTTTTATTTTTTATGTAATTTATTTGTCATGTGTGTTTTAGGTTTATTAGATTTATTATATTTTTCTAAATAAAATAATAATAATATTCGTATTTATTAGGTTTATTATGTTGAAATAGTTTATATTATGTTTTGTTATATTTTTTATTGGCATGTTATTTTTATTATTTTAATATATTTTTTTTGTTTTTTTATGTAGGTAAAAGATGAGACCATTGAGATGGATTTTATGAATGGGACCATTGAGTTGGAATTTATGAGATATATTTATTTTGTTAATATAGTATAGCAAAAAATATGATGTGGACAAAACTATTTGGTATTTTTATAATGAAAAACAATATATAAAATTTAGGTATTTTGATAAATATTTAAAATGCATTAAACTTAGAAATTAATTATCGAAATTTCTTTTAAAATTGCAAGTATTGAAATGGGTTCATTGATTAAGAATGATGATCACATATCAAACACAGTTAATAAGATGGTAATATATTGTTATTTGTTATTCACGAGTTCCCTTAAAAAAAGTTTCACGTCATTTACGGAAATAAATTATATTATAATAACTATTTTCTATAATTTAATAGTGTCAGGGCCCGTACCGCACATTGAGGGGTCAAGTGAATGGTTTAGGATATCCTCCGGATGAATGACTAATGCCATACTTGGAGTTAGCGGGATTCGGGTTAGTAGCATTGATCTGGACGTTTGATTTGTGTACGATTTAATATCCGCTTTGGTCGAGCGTTGGCGCCCGGAGACCCACACTTTTCATTTATCGTGTGGGGAGTGCACTGTCACTCTAGAGGATGTTGCACTGCAACTTAGGCTCCCAATCGACGGGAACGCGGTAACAGGTGTAAGTACGATATCTGAGCCGGACACCCTTTGTTATAACCTACTAGGAGTCTCGCCCAATGATGCTAAGTCAAAATTTACGAGTTTGAGATTTTCATGGCTGAAAGCCAATTTTGAGAATTTATCAATTAATGCCACTGAGCAGGAGGTGATGTGCATATATCAAGCGTACATTATGCATATTATAGAGGGTGTACTGATGTTAGATGCAAACAACAGTAGGGTTCATTTGATGTATTTACCCCTATTAACTGATTAGCAGAATGTTCGCTCGTATAGTTGGGTTTCGCAGTTCTGGCTATGTTGTATCGTGAGCTTTGTCGGACGACAAAGCCTTTTGCTGTAGACATAGGCGAATGCCTCATGTTGCTGCAGTCTTAAACTATTTACCGAATGCCATTCTTGGCATCGGTTAGTCACCATGCGTACGTATTTCCACTGGTAAATAGGTGACAAAATTTTACTTGTTATAGTAATTAATTGACATATTTTCTTTTAATAATACTATTCTAATGATACTATTCTAACATGTAATTTGTTTTCGTAGATGGACTAGCAATCTAGGTATCAGGAGGCCATCTGATAATTGAACAACATGCCGGGAAAGGGGTAAGCTATTCCAATGTTCATGACATGTAATTACTTCGTATATCTTACTCGAGCCGTGTTAAAATTTAACCATGTTATTAATTGTGCAGTTCATCTGGATGCCGTATCGGAGACCAGAAATTACGGTTGTTATTCCATCGTCTGCCCACATTCATTCACAACTGTGGTGCATTAACGCATGTATTATCAATTTCCAGACAGTCGAGTGGTATAACGGGGATCGAGTACTCCGGCAATTTGGTTGCATACAGTATATCCTGGCTCCGCCAATGAAGTTGGGGAAGATTCACGGGATTAACAAGAGAGGAAAACATGTAAATAATTAGGGGTTGTACACCAAAAATATATTGCAGTGTGTGACAATCGGATGGCGCGGAGACTTCAGATAGATATTGCTTTCGATTTGCAACCATCGTTAGAGTACATACAGTGGTACTCCAGTATGGGAAAACCATATTTACTTGTTGGGCAATCAATTGTAGTCCCCTCGCACATGCACCGACTTGGGGCATACGAGCCAGAGCCCGAGCTAGAGCCCGAGCCCGAGCCTGAACCCGAGTCAGAGCCCGAGCGGTCGCATACACATTCTGGGGATAGTTCTTATCATCCGGAGTTGCGGGTCAATGATTATTTCCCGGGCTCGTCAAGACACGGATACCATTCTGAGTTTGATATCTTTAGTCCACTACCACTGTAATACAGCACTCCTTTCAGCTCGTATCCACCGCATTACTCCACTCCTCCCGGCTCGTATCCACCGCAGTACTCCACTCCTCCCGGCTCAAGTTCATCGATAGCGTTCGGGGCATATGATTTTTCTTCTATGTTTCACACACCCCTACCTGCGGGTTAAGAGAATGTTGATCACTGCGATCATCCGCAATGTGAACGTCAACCCCCACAAAAATATACCCCTAGGACTACACCATCAAACCATCAATTTTAGGCGGTTTGTTGCAATTTAAATATTACAAAGTTTGTACTTTTTAATTCTACAAAATTATAAATGAAAAAAAAGACAATCTTTGTATTTATTTAATTAGATTAATTACAACATTAAAACTTGGAACAAACTTTGTAATATAAATTAGATAAATTACAACATTAAAATGAGGAACAAACTTGGTAATATAAATTAGATACATTACAACATTAAAACGAGGAACAAACTTTTAATACAAATTAGATACATTACAACATTAAAACGAGGAATAAACTTTGTAATATAAAGTAGGTACATTAGCTCAATTCCTACCCGATCGTGACGATTGTCCAATATGGTAGTTTCGCTGCGGGCATTTACTCCGGTTATGACCAACTAATCTGCATAATCCACAAAGCTTATCGTTAGATTTCTCCCTAATGTCCATTTCATTATGGATTCCGGATGATTACGGACGACCTTTCGGATTCCTATGCAACACTTTGTCTAGGACAAGCTCAAAAGTCGTCGGAGGCGCCTCCCACGTAGACAGGTCAGGCAGGACGGGGAACTCATTCTTCTAGACATGCAACGTGTGCTCGAGGGTGTACACATCATCGATAAATTGTTCAACATTGAGCGAGACTTTAGCACAAGCTACCACGACAGGCGCACATGGATAATGAAGTGTTTGGAACCTCCTGCAATCGCATTGTCTGTTTAGGAGATCAACTCCATAGGACCTAGGTAGTATATCGGGTAGACGATCGATGGTCTCTGTAACTCGAAACATTTCAAGATATCGTGAATATACTTCTACATTCATCGACCTTGCCATCCGACAGTTTGCAACCATTGCATCCCTGAAATCTTCGACAAACACGTGTCCCGCCTCCATCTGGTTGACCTGTTGCTACCCTATTCTTGGCGTCAAGGTAGCCAACCTGTAGAATGTAGCCAAGATGATAGATAAAATCGGAAGATGTCGTGTTTTCATCAATACGGAGTTAATCCCCTCCGCCAAGTTGGTGGTCATATGACCATAGCGAAAGCTCTCGTCGAAACTTTGAGTCTATTGCCACAGCTCCATGGTACCCAACCACTGTCGAAAAGATGTGTTCGTTTGACTCTCCATTTCACTCTCAAGTCGAGTCATTTTTTGCCGAAAAATGTGTGGCTCTAGCTCGTATGCTGTGCATGTATTAAGAAAAGATAAGTTACAGTCTCGCCCTAAAACATTAAAACATATATTGAAAAGATAAGGTTATCATTTACCAAATCTTACAACTGGTCTCCACCAGTCTGCATTCTTATAATCTCAATGGATGTTAGCCGCGATGTGCCAGATGCAGTAAACGGATCTCCATTGCACACCGGAATGCCTAATGGCAGCAATTAATCATTTCCCTCTATCAAAGATGATGCAAATATTATCGTTGCTAATAACATACCTCCGGAGGTTTGTAAGGAAGAATTCCCACGATTCCATGTTCTCCTTATCTACGATGGAAAACGCTATTAGGAGCACGTTCTTGTTCCCATCTTGAGTAATCGCAAGAAGTAGGATTTGTGTATATTTTTCGTATAGCCAGGTCTCATCTACTTGCACAAATGGCTTGTAGTGGGGAAATGCGCGCACACATGGATCAAACGTCCAGAACATCTGTTGGAAAATTCTTTTTCCCGATTGTAGTTGGTCATCCAGGCTGTAATAAGGTCGTGTCTGTAACTCAATGACAGTCCCCAGCACGTACTCTCGCATAGCGGCTATCCATCCCTGTAGCTCATTGTACGACGCATCGAAATTCCCGTACAATTGCTCAATTGCCATCTTTTTAGCTATCCATGCCTTTCGGTATGATACTCGATACTAGAATCATGCCTGCATTTCGGCAACCAATACCAAAACTTTAATGGTCGGCATGTCCTTCACCATTGGCATGATGCACATACAGATAGTTTTGGAATCAAGTTTTCGATGATCTTCTGTCATACGTGTTGACGTACATGTGTAAGGCCCAACAAATTTTCGTATCTTCCACATCCGCGACTTCTAAATAAATGCGGCTCAGACTCGCCAATTGCAGCCTTCCGCCGACTTCCAACACTCCTCAATATATAATGTCAGTTTAGACACGAAGACTTTGTAGTCCACTGATATATTCATGCTATACCGCTTAATGGAAAATATGCACTCTTTCTTACTTTCGAATCTCTGGCCCACGAACAACTCCTCAGGATCGGAATCTACGGCCAGCCAGTGAGCAGGTAGTATTTAAGGGTACTCCGGGAACTCGACTGTGTGCGTCGCGTCGGGGTTTATGAGCGACATATGTGTCTCAAGATTATTGTGTATCACAATACGTTGAATCTGGTTCTGGACTGAAGATACGTTAATGTTTCCATCGTCATTCACGCCTTCATCGTCAATATCATCCGGGACCTCGTCCACATCGGGATCACTATCACTATCGACCTCGTGATCACAAGGATCACTACTATCATATCCATCATCATCAACCACGTCAATATCGAGTGTAACATTAAGATCGATGTCGATCCTGCGTACAGTCGATTGACTATCAATGTACAATATTAGAGCCACCATACACGGTGCATTTTGGTCACTCTGATCCCTACAGTAAAGAGCGATCATTGTCTCCACGTTTTCATCGTTTACAAGTTCCATTTCGGTGAATTTGATGGGATCTGTCAAAACTGGAAACTTGTAGAAAAGTTTCGAGATCATTCTCCCACAACGTCTAACAATTTTTGCACTAATCATTTCCTTCATATCATCAAACGAGACATTTCTATTAAATCTCATTGCTATTTGATGGCGAAATTCAAATATACATCCAATGGTTGTTGTCAAGATTACTCCATTGAAATAAACGCATACGAAAAACTGATTATCCATCTTCAATACTTAATCTGTTAAAAAATAAATAAAAATTCTCAAAACAATTTCGAACAACAAAAAAAATACTTATATAAAAAAATTAATGAATAAAAAGAGACCAAAATTATATCAATATGCAAAATTTTTCATTCATAAGCTCAGACTTTTTTCAGTTCTCATTTTGTAGATGAACAACATTTATCTTTACATTTAACCACTTAAATTCATTTCTATGTTTTCTTCCATCTCCGATTTTGTATCTTCCTCTGGGAAATTCTCTATATTAAATTCTGAATTTTCTGCAAATTCATTTTCTACAATCCAATTTGGAAATTCCTCAGGATTTTCTTCCTCTTCAATCTTTATAACGGGTATTGAATTTAGAAATTCTCTTAGTAATTTCCTAACAACTAATTTATCCATCCATGGTATGTCAGTCAACTTTCGCTTCCCAGTCAACTTTCGCGAACCTACACTTTGTCTCACTATTTTCCTTGCTCCATAAGAGATTATAAACTTCACGAAGTATATAACTAGATTCCAATAGGTTCATGGTACCAATGTCTTCCAAAGTTGGTCTAAAATGATTTGATGCTCACGTTCTATTAATGTCCCTCTAAGGGTCAAGTATTGCACTTTATTCTTTCTAATTAGTTCATGACCCTTCCATAACACTTCTTGCATCTTTTGATTTACGGTAATAAGGTGTTGAACGATGTCTTCTTTTTGTTTCATTCTGTAATCTTGCAATTTTCTCATCGTCTTATCTACTTTCTCCCTTTGTGCTAAAGTTATTATCTCATCAAGTAATATCAGATTTATTGCCATTTCTACCAATATCTTTGACAAAAAATATTTTTATTTTAATTTTTCAGTATTTATCTATTTTTTTCTGGTGTTATCACTAACAAACAATTATTTTATAATAATTACTAACAAAATAACTTTCAAATATATTAAAAAATATTAAAACATAACATTCATAACCTAACAAATCACAATAAACCCTAAACAAATAATTGACCTAAACACAAAAATTCCTAACAAAAAAACTTTAAAATAACTTAAAATTTAATATAAATTTACATTTATAACCTAACAAATCACAATAAACAAAATAACTTTAAAGCAAAACATAAAAACAACAATAAACAAACTATATAATACTAACAAAAAAAATTATTCTCATCATAATCCATTCTATTTAAAAATAAAAATAAAAATGCATTTTCTTTCTTTTTTCTTCTTCGTTCTTTCTTTCTTCTCACTCTCTTCTTCCTTATCTTCTGCCATTTTTTTAACCGACCTTTCTTCTTGAACCAGACGATTAAATAAGAGTGTAAATTTAATACACTGGTGCCGCCTATCAGATAGGGGTCACCAGTGCCGCCTACTATATAGGGGTCACTAGTGCCGCCTATCAGATAGGCACCACACCCCTACACTATATCCGTATATATATATGGGTTCATACCAGCCCGGTACAAATGTGGTGCCGCCTATCAGGTAGACACCACTATTAAAATAATATATATATTTTTTAGTCAAGACTGTCAGGATTTTAGGGTGGTGCCGCCTATGCACCACCCTCCACTTGCATGAATGTACATTTCGGTACATAATCCCCCTGACATACCATTTTAGTATATTATTTTTATTTTTATATTATTTAAGTAAAAAAGCTGTGAGTTAGTGTCGAGTTGACTTATGACACAGAATTAATTAATAACATTATTAATATATATAATTAATTGAGATAATAACTTGTAAATATTAAAATAAAAATGTATAA
This sequence comes from Gossypium sturtianum, assembly GCA_025698515.1. NCBI lineage: Eukaryota > Viridiplantae > Streptophyta > Magnoliopsida > Malvales > Malvaceae > Gossypium > Gossypium sturtianum. Next base: position 36,414,587 of record CM046943.1, on the reverse strand, counting down.
AGTTCATTAAAATGAGAATTAAAATTTTATTAATCTTGTTAGTTTTGATTCAAATCTCACCCTATATATTTTTTAATTGACTTTTGTAACGAAAAAATTAAAATACTCTTAAATAATATAACTTAATTTAATTATAAATAGATATTTTGGTAATTTTTTAATCGATTAAGAGTGAGCAGTATATGAAAAATAAGGAATTAGGAACACAAAATTTCTGTTTTGGGTTTTCCAAGATTGCCTTATCATAAAAGGGACACGTGTTGTCCTGCGAAAAGATTCAGTTCAACAGCTAATTACTGCACCTTGCAGTGCCAGATAACAAGCTCGAATGCAAAAAAAAGTATAAACGTAAAACGACATGATATAACAGATAAAACGACATTGAACTTCCGTAAATACCTCCTTTAGAGAATATCTTTTCCCGTAGCCCATAGCTAATTGAAGCTCCTGCTTGCTTTCCTTTGCTTCAGCAGAGCGACACAAACGAAGAAGAAAAGAAATATAATAAAATAATTTCAAAATTATTTATATAAATATGGCGTTTTGCGCCAAAAAGGTGGGCCATGTGGTCTCCGGTATTGGTGGCAACGGAATGGGCCAGATTTTGGCCGCCATGGCCGCCGCACTCTTGATTCGCTTGTTCTCCGGGCCTGGCCCAGCTAGCTTGCCGGAAGATGAAACCTGTGAAGAAAACGACTCCGTCAACGGAGATGATGCTCCGCCATCAGCTGGCAAAGTTTTTCCGGTCACCATAACGTGGAGGAACATCACATGTTCCCTCTCCGATAAACACTCGAAATCAGTAAGTAAATAGTAGTAACAGTTTTCTTCCTCTCTTTTTTTTTCCCTTTAATTCATTTATTGTTATGCATTTTTGCCTGGCTTCTAAGAAGATGCAAAAGGAAAATTGAAAACATATTTGAGCTTCGAATTGAAACTGGAAATGGTAGGACTTGTTTGTCTTTTAAATATGATAGATATTTATTTTACGATAGGTTCGCTTTCTGCTTAAAGATGTGAGTGGAGAGGCCAAACCTGGAAGATTACTCGCCATAATGGGGCCATCAGGATCAGGAAAAACCACTCTGTTAAACGTTCTGGCGAGTCAGATTTTGGCATCACCGCGGTTGGCGTTGTCAGGTCTTTTGGAGTTCAATGGGAAGCCCAGTTCAACTAAAGCTTACAAGTAATGCCATTATTAACTTTGAAATCATTAGAAGTGTAGTTTATATATGGGTTTTGATGGCATTTATAAGACTGTTTGTTGGTTCTTGTAGATTTGCTATGTTAAAAATTTGAAAATCTAGGAATGAGGTATAAACCTATAATAATTGAGTTGAATATGTGACTGCTAGCACTATAAAATAATATATAATATATAATCACAAGGTAAAAAGTGTTAGGTATCCCATAATGATAATGAAAGGATGTGAGTATTATAATCTTAATAGACCTATGACATAAATATGTTAGAGTGTTATAATTACGGGAACATTCATGATGGGAACTACTTATGTGAGTAGGAGTGTGGTCGCTTCTAAGAGCTCAAGGGTTTGGCTTTGACAACACTAATGAAAAGAGGTTACATATACATGACCGTAATACTGTGCATTGACTGGTGTTGGAATTGTTGTGTGAGATGTGTTCGGTTAGTCAAATGGAATAGCTGGTTCAAAGCATAATTTGCCATACAATTTCGATTAACTTGAACATGTTTTCACTAAGTGAAAATTCAATCGTAAGACATCTTCATTTATGCAATCAATTTTCAAGATTATCTAAAAGTTGTCACTATTTATAGTGATGAGTTATGTCTCTTGTTACTAAGAGTTATGTTTCTTAATTATTAATAAAGAGTCATAATTATTCAAGTAGACTCTATTGATAATTATGTTTATTGTTAAAAAATGTGATTATCCATTGGATAAAAGAGATATAAGAACTCTCATAAATAGGAGTGAAATTTCATTTGCATGGTACACCAAAAAGACATGGAAATAAAGTTTCTTTCTATTCTTTCACTTGTTAAATTCTTTATAGAAATTGATATCCTTACTATGCTCCGCTCAGTGCTCAATGGATTGTTTCTGTCAAGTGCAAAACGTAAACAATTATTGGGTATCTTTGAGATTCATTTGCCGTAACTCTTTTGCACATCATAATATAGATGGGGCGAATAGAATCTTAAAGAAAGTGACATTGATACACGCCTTGAAACCTTTGTTAATTTCTCATGAGTTCATTTTTATCCCCCACACACTAACTTTTTGATGGCATTTCTAAGACTGTTTGTTGGTTCTTGTAGATTTGCTTACGTCCGACAGGAGGATCTTTTCTTCTCCCAGTTGACAGTTCGAGAAACATTATCTCTTGCTGCAGAACTTCAGCTTCCAGAGATATCTTCCGTAGAAGAGAGAGATGAATATGTGAACAATCTCTTATTTAAGCTAGGCTTGGTAAGAATAACTTGATTTCTGTATACTGGAGATATATGAAATTGTGAGGCTTGCAAACATATTACTTTCATTGTCTTAGCTGCCATTTGCTTTACATAATAATTGAGAGATATAGAAATTAGCTGCTTCACTGGAACCTATCAGCTATGCTACCACCCTATATTACTAATTGTATGATCTTTTGTAGGAATTATCATCCCTTTATTAAAGGGATTCTGTAGGAATCATTATTCCTTAGTCAAGGGATTCTGTAGATATTTATAATCTCTTATTTTGAGGGATCAGATCTCTATTAGTTTTCTTTCCTATCTTAGAGTTTCCTAAATTAGAGATATAGTTTGTATAAAGATGTAAATATGTTCTATTGTATTGATATATGAAAATACAGAGAATTACTCTGAATTCTACATGGTATCAGATTAGGTTCCTGTTCTTTTCCACCCTAGACCATGTCAGAAACTTCTTCTTCTACATATCCTTCTCCTATTAGGTGATTACCTCAAATCCAGAAAATTTTTTTCGGTTTACGATGCTCAATCGGACTCAAATGCCGTTCGAATATCACTTGCCATAGATTAAATGGCAACAATTTTCTAGAGTGGTCCCAATCGGTTAAAATTTTTCTCTTGGGAAGAGACAGTTGGGCTATATTCTATGGTGAAATCAAGCGACTCTTTGTGCTCGATAATCGGTTTTGCTAAGTGGATGCGTGACAATGGTCAAGTTATGACTTGGCTACTTAATTCCATGATCCCAAGTATAAGCGTAAATTTTCTCCTTTATAACACAAATTCTTTGAAATGGAGAGTCTTGTCAGTGAAACCTACTCCAGCAATGATAACATTGCCGAATTGTATCATGTTGAAAATCAAGCGACCACTCTTAAGCAAGGCACCATGCCCGTCACCCTCTACTACAATACCCTTACCGCTCTTTGGCAAACAATTAGATTTGTATGCACGGCATGATTGGGCGGTTCCAAAGGATCTTTGCAGACTTTATCGACAAATTGTAACTCAGAGAAGGCTATTCCAATTTCTACAAGGATTAAAGAAGGAGCTGGACGAGGTTCGCGGCAGGGTCTTGGCTATTTCTCCACTTCCCTCCCTTCGAGAGGCCTTCTCTATGGTCAAGAAGGAAGAAAGTCGAATGAGTGTGATGCTACTTTATGAAACAGATTCAATTCCTGAAGGATCTGCCTTAGTTACACATCAATCATCTCCCTCTTTCAAGCGGGGAAGACCTTGGTGTGATCATTGCAAAAAGCCTGGTCACTCCAAGGAAAAGTGTTGGAAGCTTCATGGTAAGCCTCAGGACTGGAAGTCAAAGAACTCTAGAGATAATAAATCAAGTCTTGCCGCTGCCACATCTGTCACCAGCTTCACCAAAGAGCAGATTCTTTGAATTTCAAAACTGTTTGGAAAATTTCAGGGTCTAGTGCGGTAACTCTGGTCATGAAAGAACCGTAAGGTAACCCTTCTTCTACAAAGACATTGTTTTCCTCACAGTTCACTCCTAATTGGATCCTCGATTCGGGTGCTACGGATCATATGGTAGTAATAAGGCCTTGTTTCACAATTTTTTCCAAACATTTGGTAAAGTGTCAAACAAATTGATGGTTCCTTGTGCAAAATAGAAGGACATGGCATCGTTGTTCTAAATGAGCAGATTGTACTTAACAATGTTCTATTTGTCCCAACTCTTGGCTTGCAATCTTATTTCCGTAAGTAAAATTTCCATGGAATTGAAATGTTCGCAATTTTTAACGGTCTTGATTGTACTTTTGGTGCATCGAACTCGAAGAAGATGATTGGTAAGGCGACTTGCAAAATGGTCTTTACATCCTCCCTTCCTCTCCTAAAACCCGAGCTCTCCAAATCTTTATGACTTTAAATATAGTTGATATCTTTGTTATGTTATGGCACTTTTCGTTTAGGCTATCCTAGTTTTCAATACCTTGCAAAATTGTTTCCTGATCCATTCATTAATAAAAGGCCTAACTCTTTTTCTTGCAAAGTTTGCTCTCTTGCCAAACATACTAAATCGTCTTATTTTCCTTCTCCATACAAGCCTTCTCACCCTTTTGCTTTGATCCATAGTGATATTTGGGGCCCTTCTCGGGTGAAGAATGCTGATAATTGTAAGTGGTTTATCACTTTCATTGATGATCACAGTAGGATAACTTGGACTTATTTGCTAAAAGATAAATTTGAAACTGCTGGTATTTTTGAGCGATTTTATAACATGGTTCTCACTCAATTTGGGTCTAAAATCCAGCTCTTTAAGTCTGATAATGGCAGTGAATTTTTTGCTAGGTCTTTGGGTAATTTTTTTAGGGAAAAGGGCATAGTTCAGCTTAGTTCTTGTGTTGGAACCCCACAACAGAACGACATTGCCGAAAGGAAAAATAGGCACCTTCTAGAGGTTACTCGTTCACTTCTGTTTACTACCAATGTTCCTAAATATCTGTGGGGGGAAGCCTTATTAACGGCCACCTATTTAATCAACCGAATGCCTAGTAAGGTTTTGAAATTCCAAACACCTCAATCTATATTTTTGAAGCATTTTCCTTATTTTAAGCCTATCTCTTCAATTCTGCCACTTAAAATCTTTGGCTGCGCTATCTTTATCCAAAATATTGCTCCTAATAAGTCCAAGTTAGACCCTGAGTCTTTAAAATGTGTACTGGTTGGATATTCTTCACTTAAGAAGGGATATAAATGTTATCATCCTCCTTCAAAAAGATTTTTTACCACTATGGATATCACTTTTTATGAATAGGATCCCTATTTCAATCAGGCTGAAATTCAGGGGGAGACATGGAGTGATTTTCAGCCAAATCAGGTATCTCCTCCTAATTTCCATTCTCAACCTTCAAAATTGCCACCATTTTTCCCTTTACCTCAAACTGATTCTCCTATAATATCTATCACTAACTCACCCACTCCTACTTTAAACACACTACTCCTACTGAAAGTCTTCAACAAACATCACCACCCAAACAGCTTCGTGTCTATACAAGAAAAAGGAAAAATATCCCTGAGACTATTTTGCAATCTGATTCTTGCCGAGAACTGGATTTGGGTTCAGCTGCCGAAATAGAAGAAGAAATCAGTAAGTCTACTACTCTAGATGACTTTCCTATTGCTATTAGAAAAGGGGTTAGACAATGCACCAAGCATCCTATTGAAAAATTTGCCGGCTATAATTCATTGATGCCTTCTTTTCAAGCATTTACAGTAACCTTGGATAAAGAACAAATTCCCACAAGCATAGCTGAAGCTCTAAAGGATCCTAAATGGAGAAGGGCTGTTGAAGAGGAAATTTGTGCACTAGAGAAAAATGCCACTTGGGCGCCATGAGACCTTCCTCAAGGAAAAAAGGCTGTTGGCTATAAGTGGATTTTTACTGTAAAGTACAACTCCAATGGAAGCATCCAACGATACCAAGCTAGACTAGTGGCTAGAGGCTTTACGCAAACATATGGGATAGATTTCATAGAAACTTTTGCACCTGTGGCAAAGCTTAACACTGTTCGAGTACTCTTAAGCTTGGCTGTAAATTGCGATTGGCAATTACACCAACTTGATGTAAAAAAATACTTTTCTTAATGGCATGCTAGAGGAAGAAGTTTATATGAAACTTCCACCTGGCTTAAAGTCTGTTGAAGGTAGCAACAAGGTATGCAAGCTCAACAAGTCCCTATACGGGTTAAAACAATCACCCAGAGCTTGGTTCGAGAGGTTCACTAAAGTCATCCTTAAAAACGGCTACAAGCAGTCCCTAGCCGATCATACACTCTTCATTAAGGTAACTTCTACAAATAAGAAATCTATCCTAATTGTGTATGTTGATGACATAATTATTACTAGAGATGATGAGGAAGAAATCAACAGTTTGAAGGAGCTGTTAAACAGGGAATTCGAAACCAAGGACTTGGGAAAGCTAAGATATTTCCTAGAAATGGAGGTGGCAAGATCAAAAGAAGGACTTGTGATTAATCAAAGAAAGTATGTACTTGATTTACTTAAAGAAACTGGTTTTCTTGGTTGTAAGCCAGCTGATACACCAATGGAGGCAAATTTGAGATTCAACAAAGAAGATGGGTCTTTAGTAGACAGAGAGAAATTTCAGAGATTAGTTGGGAAACTTATTTACTTATCCTTGACGAGGCCAGATATAGCCTTTCCTGTAAATGTTATAAGTCAACACATGACTAATCCTAGTGATGAGCATATGGCAGCAGCAAATAGAATTCTCAAGTACTTGAAGAAAACTCCAGGACACAGCTTAATGTTCAAGAAGACACAAGACAGAATTGTTAAGATTTTTACTGGACTCTAGTTGGGCGGGAGACCTTCTTGAAAGAAGATCCACTAGTGGCTCTGCACTTTTGTTTGGGGTAACCTTACAACTTGGAGAAGTAAAAACAATCTGTTGTTTCAAGAAGTAGTCTTGAAAAATTTGAATTTAGAGCACTAGCTTTGGGAATATGCGAAGGAATTTGGCTACTTAAATTACTAAAAGAACTTGGCACTAATCGGGAGGATCACTTTGAAGTCTGTGTGATAATCAATCTGCTATTCAGATTGCCAAGAATCCGATCCAACATGACCGAACAAAGCATGTGGAGATTGATAGGCATTTCATTGTCGACCAAGTCAACAAAAGGATGACCACTCTTTCCTACATTCCTTGGAAGGGACAGATTGCGGACATTCTCACTAAGGCTCGCCAAAGCTTCATTTTCAATAAATTCCTATTCAAGTGGGATTATACAATGTATATTCACCACTTGAGGGGAAGTGTAGGAATTATCATCCCTTTATTAAAGGGATTACTGAGGAATCATTATTCCTTAATCAAGGATTTCAGTAGATATTTATAATCTCTTATTTTGAGGATCGGATCTCTATTAGTTTTCTTTCCTATCTTAGAGTTTCCTAAATTAGAGATATAGTTTGTATAAAGATGTAAATATGTTCTATTGTATTGATATATGAAAATACAGAGAATTACTCTGAATTCTACATCTTTGCTTTTGGGTTAATACAATGTGGTAAGAAAGAGGTTTGCTTAATTTATAGTCAATTATCATTAACTTTTTTATCCTGATACAGTTTTTCTTTCTGGGTGATCTTTTTATTCATTCTCCAAAAGGTCAGCTGTGCCGATTCAATTATTGGTGATGCCAAAGTTCGTGGGATCAGTGGTGGTGAAAAGAAACGCTTATCATTAGGTTGCGAACTGATTGCAAGTCCATCTGTCATATTTGCTGATGAACCCACAACTGGTATGCATGATTAAGCATAATGTAATCTTCTTGTAAGATAGCTCTTGTTACTCAATCTTTTTCCTATGTTACATTTGAGCACATTATTTCTAAGTGGTTTCTGAATGCTTAACAAAAACCATCCATCATAATAATATCTATGCTTGATTAATTGCCTCCTCAGTAGTTCCGAATTGCTATCATCTAGTAATGTATGTCAGACACCTAAGAAGTATTGATAGAGCATGTGGGGTGCAAAGAAAAAAAATGTAGCCGAGAGTGATAATTTCCAGAAGTTCTTCATAAAACATCCAGAAGTGACAATTTCACATACCATGCCATGTCCAAATCAATTAGTTGTAACCTTTATTGTAGAATAATCAGGGTTTGCCTGTGAGGTTGATCTCAGTCTTTCTAGGTAATCTTGGAACACTTAACTAAAACCCATCTATCATGTAATATCCATGATTGCCCAATTGTGTCCTCAGTTATTCACAATTTGTATCCTAAAGAACTAATCTTAGACTCCTAAGAAGCAATGATATAGCATGTGTGGGGTGCAAAGTACAAAATGTAGTTAAGAGTGCTACATTTTGGAAGTTCTTCATAGAATTTGTGCCATTTATAGAGCATGAACAAGACAAAATTCGATTTTACATACCGTATCATGTCCAAATCAATCAGTTAGACCCTAAACCTGAATTAGTGTATGGTCATTAATATTTTTACCAGAGTTGATTTTGGTTTTCCAATTTCTTCTTGTGTATTCAGGACTTGATGCTTTCCAAGCTGAGAAAGTAATGGAAACTCTCCACCTGCTTGCACAAGATGGTCATACTGTAATTTGCTCAATACATCAGCCTAGAGGTTCGGTGTATGGTAAATTTGATGACATTGTGTTGCTAACAGAGGGCACACTTGTTTATGCTGGCCCAGCACGTGATCAGCCACTGGAATACTTCTCCAGATTTGGGTTGTTATCGAACTTTGCTCCTGTTAATTATGGAATGCAATGTCTGCCTGCATGCTATGGTTCTTTATTCAGTCTCAATAAATTTAATTCTGATTGCCTGATTTTTATTGACTGCGACTTGTGAGGAAGAGACATGTAAATATCTTCTGTTTAAAAATATTTAACCTCTGAAAAGGTGCATTGTTGGGTTTAGGACTAAAATTATCCATCAAGTTTACCTGCTAGGAATCCTGATAGCATCAATATTACTTGTATGCTGGATGAGATTTCTAATGTAACTCTAGCACTCCTATTATGCTTGAAATGTAGCTGCATGTGTCCACATCAGTCAGCTTAAGGAAAAAGAGAAAAAGAGAAAAAATAGATATTGCCATGGCCTCATCATTTACCAATATACTGTTAATGTGTGATACTGATGCATCCCTTCGCACATGATCTTGTGGACTAGTTATGTTTTTCATTTTGTTTGTGGAAGTGGATGATCTAAATATTCTCTCTCTCTCTCTCTCTCTCTATATATATATATATATATATATATGTTGTTTCATTGATATCATAATTAAACGGCTTTGAGAATCATGAGCTGGTTTTTTTCCCCTCTGCTTTTGTTTGCTTTAATAAACAAGGACTATTATTTGAACTCTGCATCTAGATGGAAATTATCTAACAACAAAGTACCAGAATCTGAAATGATGAGATATATTCTTGAATATTGATTAATCAACAGGTACCAGTGCCCAGATCATGCAAATCCTGCTGAATTTTTGGCTGATCTTATATCCATTGACTACAGTTCTGCTGACAGTGTCTACTCTTCTAAGAAAAGAATTGATGCTCTCGTTGAAGCATTCTCAACACAGTCCTCAGCAGTTCTTTATGCCACTCCTCTTACTGGAATGACTGGTCCTAAGCAGGGCATGAAGTTCGGCAAGAAAATTGCTGCTAAGAGGAAAGGGGGATGGTGGAGACAATTCTGGTTGCTTCTAAAACGTGCATGGATGCAAGTTGGTTTTTCTACTATTTAGTATAATTTTATGTCTATTTAGTTTTTATTTGATATCTTTAAGGTTTAAGGACATGATAGAAAATAGGAACAATCATTCCCTTAAATTCATTGGTTTGATTAAGAAATTGTCGTAATTCATTTGTCTGATATTTAGCTGCTTCATTTTACCCAGTCTGGCCAAGCATTCTAATGATGTAATCAATTTCTAACATCCAGGTTTATTCATTCCCTGAAGCCAGAACAACAATGAAAAAAATAAATATCCTAAAATCAATAAAATCATTGTATAACATGTTAGTCTCCTTTTGTGAGGTTTTTTTCATACAAGTCTTGCTAATTTCTTTTTTCTTTTACATTGTGTGGCTGTGTGTGTGCATGTATTCAAAATGATCATAACTTCTGTTCCTTTTTATTCATTGACAAAATGGTTGGCCAGGCTTCTCGTGATGGACCAACAAATAAAGTTAGAGCTAGAATGTCAATTGCATCAGCTATAATATTTGGATCTGTTTTCTGGAGAATGGGAAGATCTCAAACGTCCATACTAGACAGAATGGGTTTGCTTCAGGTATGAACCCTTTGGTTTCTTTAGAATTCTTGCTCTCTTTTCTGCTATAAAATCGCGACCATGCAATTTTTGCAGTACATGAAGTCCCTTTGATCCTACTCTAGGCTCTGATTTGTGTTTTCCGTAAGAAAGTGGACCAAAATGAATGGTTCAAGTGTTTTTGATGGGGGAGGTTAGTGGAGGGGAATTAGATAAGTGTGGAAGGTATTGAGGACAATTTTTCTTTCTGACCATGCGAGAAACTGATGCACCTGATAAATGGAAATGAAGCCATTTGAATTCTATACCATCGATAAAAAGGGTTTTTATGTTATTATGATTATTATATTATTTTTATTTTAGCAGTTTGTTCCTCAATTCCAGTCTGTAGTTCTGGTAATGAAAAAACTGGCTAATTTCTAGCTTTTGCTGGCATTGGCTGAAGACCTCCATCCTCTCCCTATGGTGCCATAGCTCAAAGGCACTCTTGAGACCACATTCTAACTACTGAAACTAATGAACCATACCCCTTCCTAAAACTTTATTCTCTGTTGTTCTACAAAGTATATGATGTTTTCATATTTGAAAGGCAGCATATTTAATCATCTACCATTCTTGAAGAGTGACTGGTGTCGAGCAATTAATGATATATATGTGATTAAGAGATGTAAGTGTTGATCGTATTAAAGTTCCTTGACACCCCGTGTCAGGTTACTGCAATAAACACAGCAATGGCAGCTCTTACAAAGACTGTGGGTGTATTTCCCAAGGAACGTGCAATTGTAGACAGGGAACGTGCTAAGGGATCTTATGCATTGGGACCCTATCTTCTTTCCAAATTGATAGCTGAGATACCTGTGGGAGCAGCATTTCCTCTAATGTTTGGTGCTGTGCTCTATCCCATGGCTCGCCTTCATCCAACCTTTTCCAGGTCTTTTCATTGCCTTCCATACTGAGGCTCTTTACATTGTTTACACTAGAAATAGATATGTTGCTCTATCTACAAATGTCATGTTTTGTTGAAGTAATTGCTTACAACATGCCTACCTTTTCTGAAGAAGATTAAGAAAAACACGAAGAAACAATTATAGCATTTTTCTCAATGATGCATAAAAAACACATAATTTGGTTTATGATTGTTGAGGTTGAAATATCTGACAATACCAACTGAGGCACTAATATCAATTGTTAGTTAATAATTTGGTTAATATCATGGTGATTTGGTGAGTTGACCTTGGAGTTTGATTTTCTAGATTTGGAAAGTTCTGTGGAATTGTGACTGTGGAGTCTTTTGCTGCATCTGCAATGGGTCTGACAGTAGGGTCCATGGTCCCAACCACTGAGGCAGCAATGGCCTTGGGACCCTCTCTTATGACAGTCTTCATCGTGTTTGGAGGGTATTATGTAACTGCAGATAATACACCAATCATCTTCCGTTGGATTCCCCGTGCTTCTCTAATAAGATGGTAAATAAACAAATACTAAACTCTGATAAGGCATTATTTGATGATAAATCAACACATTTCTTGTTTGTGCTTTAATGATGATAAGTCGCATCTTTGTTTACATGCTTTCAGGGCTTTTCAAGGGCTTTGCATCAATGAATTTACTGGTCTTAAATTTGATTGTCAGAATTCCTTTGACATTCAGACAGGAGAACAGGTATGGAGAGAATATAATTCCCTCTATCTGAAAGAGTGTCCAGCTTTGACAAGACAGAATTATAAACAAGAAAGTTATTAAGGCTAGGATAAAAAGGTCTTTGTTCTGGTCTCTGTAGAGGAACTTAAAATTATAGCCTAGTTTCGTTTCTCAAACCAAAGTTACCATGATGAGTAGTCAGATTCTTTAACTAGAATCTACAGCAACTGTTATTATTGAAGGTTGGTCAAACATTTCCAGTATAGCTGACCTCCCAGTTCATAGCTTGGTGAGAACAGATTAATTTGCTAAGTAAACGAGAAAACTACATGATTTCTTCGAATTTAATGGGTGTATATATACCTACATATGCACACAACGTGCTTAACATTTCGTACTAGGACTAACTTGTCTGGATAGCATGGCTAATTTAGATGGCATTATTGGGGTTAAGCTGTCTCATGATTTCCCTTTAGTTAAATGTAGTCTACGATAAGATTCTTGTTTTCTTGTTAAGCGTTCTCGTGAAGCTTTCCTCTTAGTCTATCCTAATTCTCTTTTTCTTGCTTAATCCAGGCACTCTATCGATACTCCTTGGGAGGAACATGTATCAGAGATACAGTTATAGCGCAAAGTAGAATTTTGTTGTTTTGGTATAGTACCACTTACCTTCTCCTCGAAAAAAACAAACCCAAATACCTGCAGCTAAAGGCGCCTGCATCTGAGCAGATTGAACCAAAGCTAAAGCTTGAACCTTTATTAGAAACCGACCAAACTCCCCCACTCAAACAAGTTGAACAAAATCAGCAAGTTGAATCAACTCCAGTAGACCAAACTGAACCATTCATCCTAGAAGGTTTGTAAAAATTTAGGCATTAATGATGTTACAAGAACTAAGAAGTGCTACTATTTATTGATTTATGTCATACAGGTGCTAAGTAAAGGAGATATCTTTGCAATAAAGGAGGGTCTCATGCATTTTCGAGCTACATTTACATCAATGGTATACTTTCCCATGTAAAATAGCTCGTCTGTAATGGATCTTTATGACTTCCATATGAACCATATCTGTGCTACACTTACAGATATCTTTTGTCATCTCTTGTCTAAAGAGTAGCTAAAACCAAGAAAATGTAGTTTTCGTAATGCATGATGCTATGTTGAAACTATCCTGGAATCATGAAACTTTTAGGTAATATATCATGTTCGAATCTCTACCTTTTTAGGATGTCGATTTGGTTTGATTTCTTGGTCTCTTATTGAACGTAATAGCTGTTAGCAATGTTTCACTGGATTATAGTTGAGTGTCGTGCCGCACTTATGTTGGCAAATAAGGTTAATAAAATTATGAGAAATTAGAAATTAGAAATTAAAACCCCCTTTATAAACTCAATTGTGCTGTAATTCGGTAACCCTGAAAACAAAATCATTTTTTTGTCATCTTTCTCATTGTGATGCCCAAACCGAGAAGAAGAAATGGAAAAACCCAATGTGTTGTGGGTATGCTTTTGTGGGTTGTCATGGTCAAACGCTCATGATGTTTTTTTTTTTACTTGGTTTGATCCACCAATTGGTAATCATGGAAGGATCATTCTCCTTGGACTGTTGAAGAAAACCAGAGAAATAGAGAGAACGTTTGATGTGGATTAGTAGCTTGATTTTTACTCTAGTCTTGGTTATACATTATGAAGTGAAAGGGGAATAAATGAGTGCTTTTTTGGGGGGTTTAGGGTGATGTTGCAAACAATTTTGGGGGTTCGACCGTACTCTTTCTTAATGTTTTTGAATTGTAGGGGCTATATGCATAATAGTTAATTTTGCAAATGTGTGAATCTAATGTTGAAGTTGTATTGCAATTGGACTGCATAATTGCTAATTTAAATATTTTAAGTCCTACTATTATGTAATTTTTTATTGAAGTGAGTGCATAAGTCTCATGCACCATCAGTGAATAATAATATGATACACTATTATTAAATTAAATAAAAAAATATGGAGGACTTGTAAAAAAATACTATTTGATATATGATTTTGGGTTTAAGGATTTAGGAACTAGGGTCTTGGATTTAAGGTTTAAGGTTTTACTATTTATTTATAATTGTTTATTATTTAATTATGTTTAAATAAAATTATCAGTATTTATTTATATGTCCACTATTTTTTTTTGTTTTATTTAATGATAAGGTATCATGTTATTATTCACCAATGGTGCATGAGACTCATGCATCGACAATGCATCAAATATTCTTTCTTTTTTCTAAGTATAAGTTTGATTGAGATTAAAAATGTAGGTAAAGAAAAATAAAAAGAATTATTAAAATAATAATAATTTTAGCTCTCAATTTTTATATATTTTTTGTCAATATCACCTTAATTTTATATAAAAATTATAAAAAAATTGAAACTATTTAAAAACTAGAAAATTCCATATAAAAATTCTAAAAAAATAAAATATTGAAAATGTGACGAAGAACTAATAAGTATGGGAAATAAAGAAAATTATCATTCAATAGAATCCAATAATAATTTTAAAAAACCAAAAGAAGAAGAAGTTATACCATTACATGCTTGCTTAGTGTTTCTCAAAACTAAATTAGTAATATCTTCAAGTCAAGTTTTATACCGCTAAAGAACATCCAGATTTGATATTATAGAGGCTTGTCAAATTGACTTTGATGCCATTTCATTAGCCAAAAAATAAAAAATATTCACAAAAAAATTTAAGACTCGAATCAAATTTTCAATTCATTTAAATTATTTTCCAAGTCCAAATTGTAAAAATAATTATATTTTGAATTTTTTTTTTATAACGAAAGAACTATCTCACGAAACAAAAGAAGAAAAAAAAAAAAAAAGAGAGAGAGAGAGAACTAGTAATTTTGCTAAATGTTTTTAAAATTTTATATGTTCTTTTAAAGAATATGAATTGAATATTTGTATATAGATAATACAAAGAGACAATTTTGGAGGGTTTAAAATTTTTTCCCTCATTTTCTCTCACTTTATCTATTTTTAATTAATTAATTAATTTTAATTTTAATTTTTAGAATTTTTTAAATTTTTAAAAAGAATTTCAATTTTATCATTTTATATATAATCAAGGTCATATTGATAGAAAGTATAAAAATCACCAACTAAAAAAGTGTCACTTAATGTTGAAAACTTTAATGATGAAATGACCAAAATAAATAATTTAGTGACTAACGATTTACCTCAAAAGAAAAAATAAATACAAGTTGACACCTAAATAAAAACAACCTGTAATCTTAAAACTCTTAAAAGCAACAAATATTGCAGTAAGAACGCTGTTATAAAATTACCCAGAGTTTCAATACACAACAACCAACCTCAATAAATAAATAACTAAAAAACAACAACATCACAAAATATAACTTTTATCATAATAAAAGTATTATGGAGGCCTTTTTAGTAAGGGTTAGATTACATTTTATTTTTATTAAAAATGGACAAATTAATCCCTTATGTATATTAAATTAAAGAACAAATTGGTCATTTCTATTAAAAATTTCATCTATTTTTATTGTTAAAAACTAGCATGGCTGACAGAATAATTAGATAATTACACATTGCATGTCACTTATACCTCGTGGTGACATATACTTTTATCAATTCTTCACTTGTAAGTTTTAAATATTTTTGCTATGGAAATATTATAAATATATATTGAATTTATTGATGTGGGGAGTGTAGTTCCTTGAGGCTTGAAGGGAAATTTGGCCTCCCACTTTTCCAAGAGTATTTAACTCTTCAGTTTTACAACCACTTGACTGGCTCTCATTCAGTGGATCCACATTTTACTCTCACTCGATCCATTCAATCATATGTGTCCATCGTTCTTGTTTAAAGGAATGTCACTTTAGGCTTCCCCCTAATTCCTTTTCAACTCAAATCGGATTATATGAAATAGAGATACCACATTATCTATATCTTTTTTTTCAATAGTTTAATGCCACGTCAGCATTTTTATATAAAAAAAAATCAAAATAAAAATCTTAAAATCCAGGATAAAATTATAAATTTAGCATTAAATTATTAGAAAGGGATAATATCCCTATTTCATACAATCTTTTCTCTCAACTTGTATGCTACTTAATATTTTCTCATTTTCAACCTATTAATACTTGGGGTTTAATTATGCTTTTTTTAATTTCCGATTTTATTTAATTTAAAAATAATATATATATATATATACCCTTTTTGTGGTTTTGTAATAGTAATAATCTCATTTTAAATAAAAAAATAATTTAAAATAATTTATTAAGTTATAATAAAAGTGTAATTGAAGATGGATCATTTAAATTTTTATTATGAGTTTGAATAAATGTAGAACAACAAATCTATTTTGAAAATTATGTAAATATCTTAAATATTAAAATACAAAAAAAAAAAAAAAGCATTTTAAGAATTGAGATAAGATTTTGGTTTAATTTGAATGTCTACACTAATAATAGATAAAGTTAATTATGATTTTAATGTATTACAATTATCAAATTAACTATTAATTTTTATATTTAATGTTAAAAATTAAACTAGTTTTTTTAGTTTTAACATTAAAAACGTTAAAATGTGCCACAAGTCCTTGTACAATTCATAAATTTAAAATTTAGTCCCTTTACTTCTATTTTTATGAATTTAGTCCCTCTACTTTCAAAGTTCCAAATTTAGGTCCAATTGTTAACATTGTTAATTTTTTTTTTGTAAAATTTGTTAGTTTGACATTTTGAAATAAAAAAAATGCTACATGATAGCAATGTATTTAAAAATGATGTTGTAATGAACCTAATTTAATAAAATAATTTAACAGAGTTAACAATTAGACTTGAATTTTGAACTTTGAAATTAGAGGGGCTAAATTCCTTGAAATAAAAGTACAATGACTAAATTTCATAGTTTCAAAGAGTATAGAGACTTATGGCATATTTTAACCTATTAAAAAGTATTTTAACATTTTATTTTCTAATTTAAAACCAAATAATAGTGTTACTAATTAAAGGAGGAGATTACTCGATCCATTTCCGTATCGCTCATGATCTATATAATAATCGGGGCTTCCATTTCAAATGCATACCCCATTTTTGCGCAGCAGGGGTATGAAAATCCACAAGTAATTCAAATTGTATCAAATATAATCAAATTAAATTATATGAATTTTGTTCAAAAGCAACTTATCTAATTGGAATGAGATTATCACAATATATTTTCTAATTTTATAATAGTTTATTTTCACATGGAAAAAAACTATTGAAATTATTAAATCATCTAGTTGTATTATAATAAAATATGAAATAAATTAAATACAATTTAAAAAAATTCGACTTCCTATATTTAAACAAATCAAAAAATCTAACCACCTAAAAAATTAAAATAAAATACTAATAATATTACAGGTATATTTAAATTTTTTATTTTAATCTTCCACTTCAATCTATCATCCTCGTCAACATCTTTTATCTTGATCTTCAATTAAGGGTCTGTTTGTTTGCCAATAAAATGTTTTCCGGAAAATGATTTCTGGAAAATGATTTACTTTTCTGGAAAATGATTTACTGAAAATATTTTCTGGTGTTTGGATGAATCTGTGTAAAATATTTTCTGTTGTTTGGCAGATTTCCTGAAAATATTTTCCGGAAAAGTTGTTTTTACATTATATTAATAAATTTTATATACATATTAATAAATTTTTATATTTTAAATTATTTTTATATATATTGCAATGATTTATTTATAAATAAATAAATCAAATTAAATATATAATAATACTCAATTATTAAGCTATATTATTAACCGTCATAAAATGAAAACAACTAAAGTCAAATAAATTATTTGTAATTGTGTTAAAAAAACAAAAAAAAAAACAAGGATTGAATAATTATAAATAAGCTTCTAAACCACAATTAATACTAAAAATTAATAATATTATCCAAATGCATAATTAGTAGTACACCACATAATAACAACAACATTGTCCAAGTGCATAACTAATATTACACTACATAAAAGTATCAATATCTTCAACCTTGAGAAAATTTTTGAAGCTAAATTTTTTCATGCTTCTTACTTTTAACTAAAAAAGCTTTGGCCTCGGATTCATGACTCACTAGATAATCAAACACAGAACACAAGAAGTCATCATCAAATCCTTCTTCCTCCATCGACATCACTTGTTCGTAAAAGTCGTGGTGTCTTATCCATGATAAATTGTTCCAAAGCATTAGCAATTTTGCCAAGTTGTTCACCCACAAATTTAATTTGCTCATCAACGACACTTTCTTGAACATTTTTTCTTTTACGTTTGGATGTGCCAGATGAAGATACATTTGTTCTTACCTCTTCAGCCTTTTCATTGTCGCAGTCTAGAGGCACTGAATCTTGGTTACCATCATCCAAATCTATGTCAGCAAATGTTCTGGCAAAACTCCTTGTTGCTATATCTTTGCCAACAACCAAAGCCATTTCATCATAATGATCAATGCTTTTATTCAAAAATGGTTCATACTTCTTGTGTGCCTGTTAGATATTATACACAATTAGAATAACAAGTAAAATATAATTGAAATATACTTAACATATATATACATATATTACCATCACTGCTGCATCATATGTCGCTCTATCACATGTGATCATTTTCATGTTATCATCCCATCCAAAACCACTTTCACCTCGAATTTTGCATATAATCTGCCACTGATTTTTTACAGTCCTCAAATGATTTTCCACATGCTTCGCATCGCATTGGACTTGGAATCTTTCAGAAATAGCTTCGACAACTCGATTAATAGAAACTGCTTTGAAAGTATTAGAAGGCTTATTTCCTTTCTGAGCCTCCTCTGCTAGAATTTCAAGAAAAACATGTTCCATCGGTTTTGTCCACCTAAATTGCTTGGAGGTCCCTTCTTTGTTGCCCTTACCCATTCTACATTAATAATTGTCATTGTCAATCATTACAATATCCAACAAGCTTAAAACATAATAAATTCAATATCTAACAAGCTTAAAACATAATCAATATCTAACAAATTCAAGACATAATAATTTCAAAATCCAACAAACTAAAATTTCAATATCATTATCCAACCAACATTAACAAAAAAAAAAACAATTTTAATACTAAACATACATAACATAGAAACAATAACAATTTTAATACTCAAATTTAAAATTTCCATATAACAGTCAAATGAAAAAACTATAATATTTTTTTAATCTCAAAATAATCTAAAAATAAATAGTTTATGGTGTATGGTGTATGGTTTATGGTTAGATAGAGTGCCAAATACTTGTCTATTCTGCCACTAGTCTAGTAGTAAAATTTGTGTAGGCTGTAGTTTAATTGGCATTAGACTTAATTTAGGGTTCTGTTACTTTGTTTATAATTTATTCCTCCAGTTGCTTGTCTCAAAAAGGAAAAGATTATGTTTCTCATACTATCTGTGTTTTTGAATGATAATTGAAAAGAAAATAATAATGATGTAATGTTTAAAGACATAACGCGTATACATATAATTATTTCTCAAACTTATATATTTATTTAATTGGGAATTTGAAAATGGGCAACCATTCAAAGTATAAGGAACCGCGTAGCTAACAATCTCCTCCCTCAGTCCTTGTTAAAACTACCCGCGAAGCTATACTAGTTAAAGCAGATGTACTAGAACACTCTTATGAAAAGAAAATGAAAGAACCCTTTAACTATTGGTTTCAAGTGATCCTTTAAACAAGAATTCTAGTGACATACTTGTAAACTACTGAAGAACAAGACATAATAAGCACTTGCAGGTAGTTAACAGCAAGCAAAGGTAATGAGCCTTTGAGATTGGTAAAATCCAACAAGAAAAGTACCAAGAATAAAATGTTAATCTATCATATCCAAAAACGATAGTCAACACATGCAAAACAGAAAAGAAAATGATACTCAAAATAACACTACACTGGAACACGAAGGTTTGTAGATCAAAATCGTTACCTGACAGACAAGATGCCAAATCTTCAACTGGAAAAAATGATAATCATGAAACAGGAAACATTGAGCCATAGAAACCAAATCATATCACCAAAATTCATCGACTGACTATGCTTTTCCTATGGCCTATGGCCTTTCCTATTTCGCAACACAAAACAGTAGTTCAAAACAAATACCTAATTGAAATAAGAATCCTTGAAAAATAAGGATTAAAATTGATTTTGTTTACAGAAAAAAAGGAAAATTATCTAGAGCTCTAACTACGGAAATAAATTTAAATTTCCATTGGCCTTAACCAATGCCATAAACTGCTCACACGGAATTATCTATTCTGACAATTTTGATTTAATTTTCTTAATTTCTTTACTTATTTCAACCTATGTAGCCTGCATAAATTGAAGGGCTAACTACGGTCAAGAAAACAAATGAAAGAAAAATTGAGATGAAACATTGAGATGAAACAGAGAGTAATCAGTCAAGAAAACAGAAAGTAATCAGTCAGAGATGAAACATTAGAGAAATATGCACATACATGGAGGAGATTAGAGATGAATTTTTCCAAGAGATTCCAAGACCCAACGAAAGGAGAGATTCCAACACCCAGCGAAAGAAGGAATCGGAAAAAATCTGAGAAAGAGAGAAAGAGATTTGTTGGCTGAGAAAGAAAGAAGGAATGAGAAGGAATGAAGAAGGGGAGAAGGAGAAAGACTTACCTGGATGAAGGGGCAAAGATCCGGAAAATGTCTTACGGAAAAGAAATCGGTAAGACGTTTTCTAGAAATAAAGAAGTGATTTTACCGTGTTTGGAAAATGTTTTTCTTTAGGAATTCATTTTCCAGCAAACAAACACTGGAAAATCCAGAAAATGTTTTCGGGAAAACATTTTCCACCAAACAAACAAACCCTAACATTGGACTTCTTATATAATTAATTACTTTAGAGTTACAAAATACCTAAAAAATTATAAAATATAATAATAAATAATAATTTATTGTTGTAAATTAAAAAAATTCATAAAGTAAAATTAAAATTAATTACAACGTATGATAATAAAGTAAAAGTTTCACATTAAAAAAAACAGTAAGGGAACTAGAGGAGTAGCCAGGGGTTGGCAAGGGCCCTGTCTCCCTAAAATAGAAATTTTTTCATTTAGGTCCTTTAATTTTTTTAAAATTTTAAATTAGTAAAGATAAAATTACACTTTGCCCTCTAAAAATGATAAAAGTTTGATTTAATCCTTTAAAAATTATAAAGATATAAATTATTCAAATGGTAAAATTATATTTTTACTATCGTAAAAATTAAAATTTAATTTCGCTCCCTCCTAAGAAAAATTTCTACCTTCGCCTCTGAAGGGAAAGTGAATAAGGGAAATTGAACAAATGTGTGGTAAAAGAATATCATGATTTTACTTTATCATTGATTAAAATGATCTTTCATCTCTTTCCAGTGACATTGTTATTGTTATTTGAATATGACTTGAAATTTCATTTTCTCAAAATCAATACTTTAACACTTCATAATTTTTGAGACACTTCAAACTTACTAATACTAATAATATCCATTTTTTTAATATTATTTATATGCTATTTATTTGAAAATGCTTAAGTGCAGACAGGGGCACAGCTAGGGGGTTAGTAGGGGCCTCAGCCCCCCTAAAACAACCATGTTTAGTATAATCGTACAAGTATGTGATTTTACCCCCTCTTTTTTTTTCATCATTTTATCTATCAAAAAGTTGCTTGAATATGATACAATTTATTGACCTTTTTTCCCAAATAAAATAAATAAAAATATAAAATTTCAACTAGAACAACATTGGCCAAGATAGAACATATTTCAATTTTGACAGGAAATATGAGTCTATGGAATCGATTTCAACCTAAAAAAGGACTATTTGACCAAAATGACCCCAAAAAAAATTACACAAATAACTCAAGTTCAAAAACAATCACCCAAATAACCTGAAATGAACAGTAAATTTAGGTAAGGGGACTTAAACGGTTGGCACTACCTCAATTTTTGTCCCAATTGTCACCTGATAAATTTGTCAGGTGTTAAAATAATATTTTTTGGGGCTGGGGGACTTAAATGGTCAGCACCATCGTATTTTTTTTTTCCAACCGTTTCATACTGGTGTACTTTACACCAGTATTTGAAAAAAAATTTAGGTTGGGGGACCCTGATGGTCGACACTACTTTTACACATAAAAAAAATACTTTTTTTTGTGTTGGCCAACTGATGGCCGACACCCACTTTATCAAATAAAAAAATTTGGGTCAAGGGTACTAAATGGTCGGCTTCAGCTTTTTGGGGGACAAATTTTTTTTTCCCGATTGCTAGGACATTGATGGTCGGCATCTTTGTACAAGATTTGAGAAAAAAAATTTTGGGTGCTGGCACACTGATGGTCGGCACCCTTGTACCAGATTTGAAAAAAAAAATTTGGGTGTTGGGACACTGATGGCTAACTCCCTTGTACTAGATTTAAAAAAAAAATTGGGTCAAGGGAAGTAGATGGTTGGCACCCATGTACCCAATTTTTTTAAAAAAGTGTGCCTGCACCCCAATACCAGATTTAAAAAAAAAATTGGGTGCTGTGATACTGATGGCCGGCATTCCTTCAATATATAGGGTTGTTTTCTCTTCCATTTGAGCTTTTTCTTTGCTTTTTTTTAGTTGAAATCCAATACTAGTGTTTTGATTGTTGAGGAGGAAACAAGAATTGTTGAAAATGAGTTCCCAAATTTTGTTAGTTTATGTTTATTTCGATGGAGAAATGATAAATACAACTAAAGAAGGTTATGTTATTCAAAGTCGATAAAAATCAGATGAGACTCAACAAACGTGTTTTGCTGGCGAATTTGAAGTAGAAGATCGGTACAAAAATAGCTACCCGATGCGGGAAACAGATGTTGAGATTGTTTTACAAATTTTCGATTTCAAGAGATCTGCTTAAGTTCACGGAAATGGAACTTGAAGATGGTGATGATCTAGGGACAATGGTAGCAATTTATTGCCTCCGGAGATGGAAAACCCCAGCCCAATGGAGTTATTTGCAGAGATAGCTAAATTGGAACCTGTTAAAGTTGTAATTCCAGTAAGTCAACGTTTTAGAATTGATTTTGATCTTAAAGTCTGTTGGGAAGATCAGTCAGGTTGTGGATGGTCACTACAATCTCCCAAAAATCTAAACTACGGTGAATGTTCGTATAACGTCCCAATATCGTGTCCTCGTTTAGAGATTCATCCATAGGTGTTGGCCACCATAGAAGATGGTAAGGAAGGATCCGATAATGAAGAGCAGTTCGACCATGAAGAGCAATCCGAGTATGATATTGAATATTTGAGTTATCCCGATTTGGATGACATCCCTAAAGACATAGACGATGAAGGCCCAATAGAGGGTGAAGATGTACATCCCCATTCGACTGGGAACATGGGACCCGGTATAGTTATCCGTAATAATCCAAGGGCCTTCATGACTGATGTAGATCCTGATGCGGTGCTTGCGCGTGAGTTCTCTGAATATCCAGATATAATGTCAACTCACTTACTGGATGAAGAAACAGAAGCTAAAGAGTTGTTCGTAGGAAAACAATTCGATAACAAGAAAGACTGCTTACATGCAATAAAGTAGTACAACTTAAAACTCTCTGTCAACTATAAGGTCACAAAGTCAGCACAGTCTTTATATGTTGAAGAATGTTGGAAAGCCTCAAGTGGCTATAACTGGTGTGTTCGAGCTGCATTAATGCAGTGAACCCAAATGTGGACAATTAGGAAAATAGAAGGTCCTCACACTTGCACGGTTGCTCGTATGTCTTAAGGACATCAAAAATTGGATGCAAAAAAAATATACAACTGCATCATCCCGTTGGTGAAAGATAGTCCCACCATCCTTGTATCGATTCTTATTGCTGACATGCAAGCTTGGTTCAAATACAAGGTTTCCTACAGGAAGGCATGGTGGGTGAAACAAATGGCGATAAAGTAGTTGTACGACGACTGGGATGCGTCATACAACGAACTTTAATGGTGGATAACTGTAATGTGGGAGTATGTGCCAAGAATGGTAACTGGTTTGCAAACGCTGCCGTATAAAGGCTCGGACGGTGAGATAGAAATGGGCAAATGGGTTTTGCACTGATTGTTTTAGATGTTCGAGCCGTGTGTTAGGGCCTTCCTTCATTGCAAATTGATTGTGCAGGTGGATGAAACATGGCTGTATGAGTTATACACGCAAATACTTCTGATTGCGGTTGCACAAGACGAGAATCGCAATGTACTTCCTATCGCTTTTACCATCGTGGAGAGTGAGAAATTCAAGTCTTGGGAATTTTTCTTTTCAAATCTTTGAAGGTATGTTATTAGGCAAGACAACATTTGCCTCATATCAGACAAATCGAAAGGACTAGTTGTTGCGGTGAGGCGTTCGGGAGTTCCGTGGAGGCCCGTTTATTACACCTGACACATTGCGTCAAACTTCCAAAGAGAGTATATTAATAAAGAATGGCGTAGAGAACTCGTGAAAATGGGTAAAAAAAACACTGTTCCAAAATTGATTTGTATATTTTCAAGATTTATAAGTTTGTATTTCTAAATTTCTTTTTTATAAATTTATAAGTGTTTAATTGTTTTAAATTATTTGTTCAAAATTGGATACACAGGGTACGAGTTAGAATTGCGACGATTCAGGCAAAAGTTTGCGAGGCTTGAAGCTCAGATAAATTCGTTACCCGAAAATCGTCATCTCCGGCAGTGATTAGGTAGAATAGAGAACTGGCAATGGACTCAAAGTTTCGATGATGGGTTTTAGTATGGTCACATGACGACCAACCTCGTAGAGGCGGTTAACGTGGTCTTGAGGCGTACACGTCATCTGCCAATTTCGGTTGTTTTCTCGGTAACATCCTATAGACTGGCGACGTTGATGCCAAGGATGTGGCAAAGACAAGTAAAGTAGATGGAGGCTGGGCACGAGTACGTTGAGGGCGTCTGAAACACAATAAAAGTAAACGCGAATAGGGTGCGAAAGATGAACGCAGAACTATATTTGCGTGACTTGGAAACATTTCGAGTTCAAGAATATATAAGCTGTCGCTCAGGTCTTCCACCCAGGTCGTACACTATTGATTTACGAAACAGGTGTTTCGAGTGCGGGAGGTTCCAAACTCTTCGATATCCGTATGCGCATGTTCATGCAACATGCGCGCATGCAAAGCTAGATGTCGAACATTTCATAGACGAGGTCTACGCGCTACAACGCACATTGCGTATTTGGGGGAACAAATTTCCCATAATGCCAGATGTCTCGAATTGGGAAGTTCCGCCCTTTGCTTTCTTGATGTTGCCGGACTGCTGTCTTCGTAGACATCCTAAAGGTCAACCACGGTTGACGAGGATTCAAAATGACATGGATATCAGGGAAACGGACGAACCCAAATAGTGCACAGTCTGCTGAACAGCCGACCACAACCGATCAACTTGCCCACATCGTGTTTATGTTCGCGGTTATTCTTCTCGTAATGCCAGATTGGAAGACGACGAATAATACGAGCCTTTTTTTTATTATTTCATGATTATTATAAAAAAATAATTTATTATTAAAAAATAGTGTGAAATAAATAAATAAATTATCCAATTATCTAATTATTAAATAAATAAAATTTTCAATTATTATATAGTGTAAAATAAATGCTTTAAATAAATAAATTATTAAGTTATTATATAGTGTAAAGTAAATAAAATAAATAAATAAATTATTCAATTATTATAGTGTAAAATAAATGTTTTAAATAAACAAATTATTCAATTATTATATAGTGTAAAATAAATAAATAAATTATTCAAAAAATTGAAGAATAAAAAAATGGCTCATGACCCAAAGAAAGAAAAGAAAAAAAAAAGGAAAAAAACTAAAAGGGCCCGTGACAGCAATGGCCGGTGTCAGGCCCATGTCAGCTCATGACATCAATGGTCGGCTTCAGCTTGCCAAGTAGGCCTTAGGCATGCGCGTGATTCAAGCCTGATTGACGGGCAGGCCATGGCCACGGAATGGTCGACTTTAGGCCTTGTTAGTAGGTACCTGATCCTCTAATGGCTGGCTTCAGGCCTGCTCGACATGACCCATCAATCACGGGTCACAAGGCCTTTCATGTAATTTTTTTTCTATTTTCTTACTAATTTTTTACTTCAAACCCCAATGGTCCCCCCACTATAAATAGCTGATTTGAGCCATCAGCTGTCCCACCACCAGTAATTCCACCACTGACCACCGCAAGTTCTACCGTCGACCACTGCCAACCACTGTTGACCACCGCCAGTCACCGGATTTTGTTTCCTCATTTTTTCATACAATACTCAAAATTGAGAATTATTTCAAACTTGTTTAAAATTTAAAGGTTTTCTACTAATTTCTTAATTATTTATTTCGTTCTTGATAATTTCTTCAATTTTGTTGTAGATATCAAAATAGCTGATAATTCTCTTCTGAAGCATGACAACCACGTTGCTAAATTTGTTCGCAATACAGTCAAATATTCACTAATTTATACAAATATTCACTAATTGATAATGTCTTGTTGTTTAAACAATAATTAAAACTTATTATTTTAACTATTTCCGCAGGAACGATATCGAGTTGTCAGACCTCGACTTAATGATCCGAGATATTTTCTGGATCAAAGGGTGCTGCCGTATTTGGATGTTGCAGGGTTTAGGGTAGCTGCTTACATTCAAATTGCTGACCTAGGGGCCAATTAAATATCAGCCTTGGTTGAACGATGGGGCCCCGAGACACACACATTCTACCTCTCGTGCGAGGAGGCGACAATCACACTGGAAGATGTAACAGTCTAGCTGCGGTTACCTATCAATGGAGAAGCTGTAACCGGACCTGGAAAAGTGCTCGATCTGTGGGGCACTTGCAACCATTTATTAGGAAGAGTGCCCCTTCATTATGTGGGAGGAAAACTAACCGAGTTGAAATTCACTTGGTTAAGAGCTAACTTCGAGCATCTCCCAAACAATCTAACATAGATGGACATTATCTACGTTTCTAGAGCGTTCATTCTGCAACTCATAGGGGGATATTGATGCCGGACGTAAATCAAAATAAGGTCCACATCATGTACCTCCCCTACTAAAAGACATGGCCCAAGCCGATAACTACAGTTGGGGCTTTGCAGTACTGGCGTATTTATATCGCGAGCTTTGTCGAGCGACATAGCCATCTACGAATACTATGTGTGGTTTCTGCCTACTACTGCAGTCGTGGTCCTTATACATGATGCCATTTTTGGCAGATGTGAGCCACAAACCATTGTTCTAGCCACTTGTAAATAGGTGATTTGGCATTCGACTATATCTTTTGTTTCTTAATTTTATAGTATAGTACTTTTGCATGAAAAAAATAATAATAGAAAATATTCACGTGTATTTCAGATGGGCGATGGTACCGGGAATTGTACGGTCATACACTCTACCCGTATCTCACTCTGGGGATAAGGTAAAATACGCTTTCGACCTTTTCCTCTAAATACATTTTTTTTTTGCAAATTAAATTAAACTTAGCTAAAAACTTTTGGTCTATAATGTGCAGTTTCTATGGATATCATTTTTGGACCTAAAATTTATACCACTCATACCATCATGGGTACACGATCAGCAAACTCTATTCGTAACAAACGTGCCATTAATTAATTTTCATATGGTCAAGTGGCATGCCCCGGATTAAATATTAAGACAGTTCGATTGCATGCAACCCATCCTGGTTCCTCCACATATATTAGGAGAAATACACAGGATTGACAAAAAGCAGAGGGACCACATAAATTGTGTGAACCAACACGTTTCGTATATCTTTTTGTGGAACGCCAGACATGAGAGGTGACCCTCCTTGTTTGTCTCGGACACAGGGTTTATTCCTTCGCGTTAGTACACAAAATGGTACTTCGATAACGGGTTGCCTTACATTTACCAGGGTCAATACATGTTGTTCCCGGAACACGTGCAATCGAAATCTACTCAATAACGTAGAACCAGAACACAACCGCGTCATAATCGAGTTCCACCATTCGGGAACACGAATTCTGTCTCCAACACTGATTTCGAGCCCAACTATGAAGCATCCGAGGAAATCTCGCATACCCCCATCTGAATTCTTCTTTGTTCAAGGAGATATTTGGCGAAAACCCCAAGCTTGAACATTCGGCACACTCCGAATCGTCCTTATACCACCTGGAACTCAATCGGCAATCACCTACACCTAACATTGAGGATATTTTTTGCTCGGCACCTCTAGTATCGTAATACCCCAGCACCCCTAATGATGGGGTATACGATTATACAACATTCTTCAATACACGGAAAAAGACATCGGAGGTCGACCCGAGCAACTATCAAACGCCTCAACAAGCTGCACGTCCTCACCGATAGAGGCACCCCGAACATTATACACCAATGCTGGGGACGTCGCCGGGATCTAGATAGTTTTGATTTTTTTTAATATTTATTCTGTAATTTTTCTACAAATACGAAAAATTTGGAATTTTTATCGTTATTATCAACTTGGCATAGTACAAAATATTAAGTCAAAAATATATAATTCGAACAAATAATATTACGCAAATAATATAAGAAAATACCAACATTCTACAAAACTAATATACGAAAATATATAAAAAAATTATACAAAAATATAAAATTCGACCAACAAATACGGATTAAAATATTTTTATAGCACCCCAAAATGATACAAACATTTTAGAACAATTTATATACGAAAATATAAAATTCAACCAACAAATAATACAGACTAAAATTGATTTACGGATACAAAAATAATACGAACATTTTGAATAGTAGTTTCTCCATTGTTAGTCGTCTTCTGCTTGAATAAGGTTAACATTAATAGTAATGTATACCTTGTTCACCCGCCATATTCTTTAACCGTAACCGGTCTATACAGTTCACCATTTATGGCAGAAAATGTCATCCAACCTTTAAAGGCATAACCTTTGCAGTTCACGTAATAGTATATAATTCAACTCCGTTAAAAAATGACATTATATAATTTAACCCCAAAATTTGATTGTATACTCCCAAACACCCCCACCTGCAACCACTACATCACACCCATTTGATGATACACTACCAAAATCAATATCCACATTTAATAGTACACTCCCAGACACTCCCATTTTGTGCTACATTTAACAAGTGTTTTTTATCCAAGTACAATATCACACCCCAAGACCTTCCATATATATAAAATAAGTGGGTGTCGACCATCAGTGTCCAAGTACACAATTTTTTTTCTCAAATCTGGTACAAGGATGACAACCATCAGTGTCCCAGCACTCAAAAAAAAAATTTCGGTACCCGAAAAAGTTGAAGCCAGCCATCTGGTACCCCCAACCCCAAAATTTTTTTATCTGATAAAGTGGGTGCCGACCATCAGTTGGCCAGCACTGTAACACCCCTAACCCGTAACCATCGCCGGTCTAGGGTTAAGAGGCATTACCGGACAATCGGAAACTTTTACGAACATTTCACATCAATACGTATATCATTGTCATATCATAACAGAATACAAGTATATAGTCCCTTAATGAGGTCTACGAAACCTTAAACATGCATTAGAAAGGGGTCGGGACTAAACCGGGATCATACAAATTTTTTTCGAAAATAAAATATTTTTCAAAGTTGCAGAGGTCACACGCCTGTGTGGGCAGGCCGTGTGCCTCACACGGCCTCAGACACGCCCATGTGCCCGAGCCGTGTCAAAACAGGGCATACATACTAACTTGTCCACACGGCCTGAGACACGCCCGTGTGCCTCACCTGTAGTCGAGCCTGACTTGCACCACACGGCCAGTCACAAGCCCGTGTGCCTCACCTGTGGTCGAGCCTGACTTGCACCACACGGCCAGTCACACGCCCGTGTTTTCAGCCCGTGGTCGAGCCTGACTTGTTTTTGAAACACAATCTCGAAGGACACGGTCGAGCCACACACCCGTGTGCTCAATAGTGTAGGCAAATATAGGCCATTTACAAGGCCAATTTGCCACCCACACATTAGGCTATACCTACAAGCACAAATAAGCATCATTCCAAGCATAAAAAGTACCCAAAACACACCAACATATCCATCTTTTCTAACTAAACATAAACATATCAAACACACCAACTTATGTTACATTTATCTCATTCTCAACACAAGTATTTCCAAGTATAAACCATTCAAAACTTACCATTTCATGATGATACTCTTTCATCAATATAATACTAACTTTGCATCTTAAAACTTACCATAAATTAGACTATCTCATTAGCTCAAACATTAGCCAACAAACTATACCAAACTATGATATCATATAGCATAACTACTCATTCACATCTCGATCATTTTCTAGCCATTTCACATGGCTATTTATATACAACTCAAAACATAATCCCAAACTAACTAGCCTATACATGTCATACTTAGCTATTTACACATTCAAAAGGTACTAAAATGAAGTTTGATAGTGTGGTGATGATCCTCGACGATCCCCGAGCCTTCCGTAGCTTTAACGATCTATAAAACAATGCAAACACACACAGATTAAGCTTTTAAAAGCTTAGTAAGCCATATACAAATAAACTTAACATATAAACATTTATAATCATATCGATTGTAAGATCATTTATATATCTCAAATGTAATTTCATACTTCTTCTTTGGCACATATGTTTAGCCATTGCTTTCCTACAATTCATATCTTCAATTACCTCTTTTAATCATAGCAACTTCATACATATATCACATTTAATCTCATCAAGTCTGTGCACATATTTCACTAGTGCATATACACATATATACTTACCATTTATGCTCAACCATAGAGTACATCACAAACGTACCTGAAACGATTACGCATTTCACATAGTATTTCATTTCTCAGAATTGCCCGATGAACCATTCGAAATCAAATAGGATACTTGGAATACTCGGAATAATCGTACAATGCCAACGTCCTAGACGTGGTCTTACATGTAACCAAATATCGATGCCACTATCCCAGACAGGGTCTTACACGAATCAAATACGATGCCAATGTCCCGGACATGGTCTAACATGTAAATATCATATCGATGCCAACGTACCAGACGTGGTCTTACATGATATCACATATCGAAAACCTATGTCATGACATATGTAATCCTATCTATTCCTAGGTTCGTACGGGACTTTTCAGATATTGACACTTTGTCGATACTTTCTCGGATTTCATGTATATATCATCTCGAACACATTCATCACAATTAAATTTCATATGTACATAAATAAACCAATTCAAATACATTTATTTGTATATAAACTTACCTCGGATTCGGATATAAACAGACAAATTCGGCTACTCAATTACTTTCGACTTTCCTCGGTCTAAATCCGTTTTCTTCGGTTCTTGATCTATACATATTCAAAATTTAACCCATTTATTCACCAAATCATTCAATTCAATCCAAAAACACACATTTAGGGTACTTTACAAATTAGCCCTCACATTTTCACATTTTGACATTTAAGTCATTATTTCACAAAATCACAAAATACACATAATTTCATATTACCCATGCTTGGCCGAATTCTCTATAGGTCCCTAGAAACCCATATTTTTCATTTATTTCACATTTTATTCCTTCAAAATATTATTTTCTCAATTTAGTCCAAATTACTCAAATTTATCAAAAATCCAAAGACAAACTATACTAATCTATCACATATCTTTCATATTTCATCTTCAAACATCACAAAACTCACGAATTCATCAATGGTACATTTCAAAATCATCATCAATTTACAAAATTAAGACATGGGTTTTGAAGTATTTGAAACAACGATTACAAAAGCGTAGAAATTATCAAAAACCGATCAAAAACCATACCTTAATTTTCTTGAACAAGGGCCGAATACCTAACAAGCTTTCTTTCTTTTCTTTCCTTGATATTTTCGGCCAAAAGATGAGTATAATAGCCATCCATCTTGTTTTTATTTTAATTAACTTAACATTAATACATATTTTACTAATTTACCCTTATTATTAACATTCAAATTCCACTAACTATGCACATCTTTGTCATTTAAAACATTCAATGGTTAAATAACCACATAAGGACCTCACCTTTATAAAGACACATCAATTCGACACATAATTAATTAGAAGGCCACTTTTACAATTTCAGCGATTAAATCACAGAAACAGATAAATTAAATCACATAAATTTCACACAGACAATTCACATACTATAAGCACGGAAAATAATATTAAAATATTTTTCTGACTCGGATTTGTGGTCCCAAAACCACTATTCTGACTAGGGTCTAAACCGGACTGTTACAATTCTCCCCCCTTAGGGATTTTCGTCCCCAAAAATCTTACCGTTAAATAGATTCAGATATTGTTGTCTCATTGCATCTTCAGGCTCTCACGTAGCCTCTTCTACTCCGTGTCGATGCCACAATACTTTTACTAACGGGATTTTCTTATTTCGCAATTCTTTAACCTCGTGAACTAAGATACGGATTGGTTCTTCTTCGTAAGTCATATCGAATCGGATTTCAATCTCAAACGGAGAAAGCACATGCGAGGGATCGAATCTGTATCGACGAAGCATAGACACGTGAAACACATTATGAATTTTTTCTAGTTCAGGTCGTAGCAACAATCTGTACGCAACTGGTCCGATGCGCTCAATAATTTCATACGGCCCGATGAACCTCGGACTCAATTTGCCTTTACGTCCAAATCGAAGTATTCTCTTCCACGGAGACACTTTCAAGAATACTTTATCACCGATCTCAAACTCGATATCTTTTCGTTTCAATTCGGTATAGGATTTCTGACGATCTGACGCGACTTTCAGACTATCACGAATCACTTTCACTTTCTGTTCTGTTTCTTTAATCAAATCGACCCCGTGTATCTTATTTTCACTGACCTCGATCCAATACAAAGGTGTTCGATATTTGCGTCCGTACAAAGCCTCGTAAGGTGCCATTTTAATGCTCGATTGAAAACTATTATTATATGCAAACTCAATCAATGGAAAATATTGTTCCCACGTACCATCAAACTCAAGGATGCAACATCTCAACATATCCTCGAGAATCTGAATAATCCGGTCGGATTGACCATCTGTCTGTGGGTGAAAAGTTATACTAAAATGCAATTTAGTACCTAAAGCCTCTTGCAGTTTCTTCCAGAACCGTGAAGTGAACCTTGGATCTCTGTCAGACACAATAAATAGTGGCACCCCGTGCAATCTCACAATATCAGAAATATATAACTCATCTAATTTATCAAGTGAGTAATCAGATCGTACCGGAATAAAATGGGCTGATTTCGTCAATCTGTCAACTACGACCCAAATTGAATATTTCTTTCTCGAAGTCAAAGGCAACCCTAAAACAAAATCCATCATTACTCTATCCCATTTCAACTCGGGAATCATTATCGGTTGTAATAAACCAGATGACACTTGATGTTCAGCTTTAACTTGCTGATAGACTAAACATTTCAAAACAAAGTCAGAAATGTCTCGTTTCATACCAGACCACCAATAATGTTGCTTCAAATCATGGTACATCTTTGTTCTTCCCGGATGAATATTCAAGATCAACTGAATCAACTCTGGGTTTCTCGAAACACATAATCGATCTCGAAATCTCAAGCAATCATCAACATCAACTCGAAATTCAGAATCAGAGTTCGAATCACACTGAGCTCGTTTTGCTAACATTTCATTATCAATCTTCTGAGCATCATAAATTTGCTGTAAGAATAACGGTTTCACTTTCAACTCAGCCAAAACTGAACCATCATCAGACAAGTCTAAATGAGCATTCATCGTACGTAATGCAAACAGCGATTTTCAACTCAATGCATCAGCAACAACATTTGCCTTACCCGGATGATAATCTATCACAAGCTCGTAGTCTTTCAACAGCTCTAACCATCGTCTGTGTCGCAAATTCAGGTCTTTCTGAGTCATCACATATTTCAGACTTTTATAATCCGAAAACACATGGCATTTTTCACCAAAGATATAATGACGCCAGATTTTTAAAGTAAACACAATCGCAGCTAACTCAAGATCGTGTGTCGGATAATTCTTTTCATGCGATTTCAATTGTCTCGAGGCATAAGCTATTACTTTGCCTTCCTGCATGAAAACACATCCCAAACCATTTAACGAAGCATCACTAAAAATCACGAACTCTTTACTCGATTCTGGCTATACTAAAACTGGAGCTTAGGTCAAAAGAGCTTTCAACTGATCGAAACTTTTCTGACATTTATCGGACCATTCAAACTTCACATCTTTCTGAAGCAATCTTGTTATAGGAGTTGCAATCATCAATAAGCCTTTTACGAACCATCGATAATAACTAGCAAGTCCCAGAAAACTACGAACTTCAGACATATTTTTCGGAGGCTTCCACTCCAAAATAGCTGAAATCTTGCTCGGATCAACCCGTATACCAGATGCTGACACAATATGCCCTAGAAAACTAACTTCACGTAACCAGAATTCACATTTACTGAACTTAGCATACAATTGCTTATCTCGCAGAGTTTGTAGCACAATTCTCAGATGTTTAGCATGCTCATTTTTGTCACGCGAATAAATCAAAATGTCATCAATGAATACAACAACAAATTGATCTAAATACGGTCTGAAAATTCTGTTCATCAAATCCATAAAAACAGCAGGAGCATTTGTTAGTCCAAAAGGCATAACTAAAAACTCATAATGCCCGTACCTCGTTCTGAAAGTAGTTTTTGGAATATCCAAATCTTTTACTCGCAACTGATAATACCCCGATCTCAGATCTATCTTTGAAAACACGGTGGCTCCTTTAAGTTGATCAAACAAATCACCAATTCTGGGCAGAGGATATTTTTTCTTTATAGTCACTTTGTTCAGCTGACGGTAATCAATGCACATTCTCATCGTGCCATCTTTTTTTTTCACGAATAAAATGGGAGCACCCCAAAGTGAGAAACTCGGTCGTGTAAATCCTCTATCGGTCAACTCTTGCAACTGAGACTTCAACTCTTTCAATTCTGTTGGTGCCATTCTATACGGAGCTATCGAAATAGGAGTTGTTCCCGGCATTAAATCAATACCAAACTAAACTTCTCGTATCGAAGGCAACCCTGGTAGTTCTTCAGGGAACACGTCAGAAAATTCACAAACAACTGGCACAGATTCAACTTTCTTTTCAGTTGCTCTCGAATCAATTACATAGGCAAAATAGGCTTCACAACCCATTTTCACATAACTCTGAACTTTCATCACTGATATCATAGCCGGTAGTCCATTCAAATCATTAGATTCAATCCGAACTATTTCATCTTTTTGACATCTCAAATCAATAGTCTTTCTTTTGCAGTTCACAACAGCATCATGCAATGTTAGCCAATCCATACCCAAAATTATATCAAACTCATCAAAAGGTAATAGCATCAGATCAGCCGGAAAGCAAACATCTCGAAACATCAACGGACGGTTCTTGCATACTTTGTCAACCAGGACACTTTTACCTAAGGGGTTCGATACTCTAATAACAAATTCAGTAGACTCTACAAGAAAAGTCTTATTGGATACTAAGTTCATGCATACATACGAATGAGTAGATCCTGGGTCTATCAATGCAATCACAGAAGTATCATAAAGAGTAAATGTACCCGTAATAACATCTAGACACGAAGCTTCCTCACGGGCTCGAATGGCGTAAGCTCTGGCAGGTGCCCTAGCTTCAGACCTCGCAACTGTATCTTTTGTAGTTCTTTGGCCACCACTGACATTTCTTGTGTTTCGAGAAGGTCTAGCTCTAACCGAAACATTATCTGACCTCAGGTTCTGAACGATCTCTTGTTCAACAGACTCTGGGCAGTCTCAAATGAAATGGTCTAATGATTCGCATCTGAAACAAGCTCGATCATTTAATCTACAACTTCTCGGATGTCTTTTACCACAATGCTTACATTCAGGCCGTTCGGATCGGACATTTCCCACACTATCTACTGAGGTTGCTGGAGCTTTGAAGTTCGACTGCGATCTAGCACGATCTCTGTTTGAATGTCCCACACTAGCCTTTGAACGGCTATGTTCATCTCTGAATTTCTTTGAAGCAGACTGAAATGGTTTATTCAAAAATCTCTTTCTCGCATCTCTAGCTTCTTTTTCAGCTTTTCTTTTATCTTTCCCAAGTGCTTCTACTTTACACACTTGATCAACCAGTACAACAAACTCTTTTATTTCTATGATTCCAACTAGCAAACGAATATCCTTATTTAGGCCGTCTTCAAATCTTTTGCACATTATCTCTTCGGTTGAGACACATTCCCGAGCATATTGACTTAATCTCACGAATTTTCGTTCATATTCAGTGACAGACATGCGACCCTGTTTCAATTCCAGGAATTCTTTTCGTTTCTGATCAATATATCTCTGGCTGATATATTTCTTTCAAAATTTAGACTGAAAGAAATCACATGTAACCCGTTCTTTTGGAACAACGGAAATCAGAGTCTTCCACCACTGATAAGCTGTATCTCGTAACAAGGAAACAACACATTTTATACATTCATCAGGAGTCAATGACATTTCATCAAACACTCGGATTGTGTTCTCGAGCCAAAACTCAGCTCTCTCAGCATCATCATAACTAGTAGCCCTGAACTCTTCAGCTCCATACTTACGGATTTTATCGACTGGAGGCTTATTCAACAGATTCAGATTCACAGCCGGAGGTACAATAGAAGTCTGAGGTGGATTGGACGGGGGTGGAGGTTGTGAAACAGCCGAATTTGTTCTAACATATTGAGTGAACCACTCATTCATCATTTGGAAGAAGGCTTGTTTAGCGTCACCTTCCTGACCGCTAGTAGCCGGTCTCGAATCAGATGGCGCTATCCCTTGAGCGGGAGCAGGCGTATTACTTTCAACATCGTCAGCTACAGCTCTTTCGGGATCCATTACTATACGAAAAACACGTTTTATACATCAGGATTCATCACACTATCACAATTTGTATATATGGCATGTATAACTAGACTCTCACACGCTACATTAGTCCTAGAATCGACTAAGCCTTAACTCTGATACCAATCAAATGTAACACCCCTAACCCGTAACCATCGCCGGTCTAGGGTTAAGAGGCATTACCGGACAATTGGAAACTTTTACGAACATTTCACATCAATACGTATATCATTGTCATATCATAACAGAATACAAGTATATAGTCCCTTAATGAGGTCTACGAGACCTTAAACATGTATTAGAAATTGGTCGAGACTAAACCGGGATCATACAAATTATTTTCGAAAATAAAATATTTTTAAAAGTTACAGAGGTCACACACCCATGAGGGCAGGCCGTGTGCCTCACACGGCCTCAGACACGCCCATGTGCCTGAGCCGTGTCAAAACAGGGCATACATACTGACTTGTCCACACGGCCTAAGACACGCCCGTGTGCCTCACCCGTGGTCGACTCTGACTTGCATCACATGGCCAGTCACACGCCCGTGTGTCCAGCCCGTGGTCGAGCCTGACTTGTTTTTGAAATACAATCTCGAAGGACACGGTCGAGCCACACACCCCTGTGCTCAACCGTGTGGGAAAATATAGGCCATTTACAAGGCCAATTTGCCACCCACACATTAGGCTATACCTACAAGCTCAAATAAGCATCAAAAGTACCCAAAACACACCAACATATCCATCTTTTCTAACCAAACATAAACATATCAAACACACCAACTTATGCTACATTTATCTCATTCTCAACACAAGCATTTCCAAGTATAAACCATTCAAAACTTACCATTTCATGATGATACTCTTTCATCAATATAATACTAACTTTGCATCTTAAAACTTACCATAAATTAGACTATCTCATTAGCTCAAACATTAGCCAACAAACTATACCAAACTATGAAATCATATAGCATAACTACTCATTCACATCTTGATCATTGTCTAGCCATTTCACATGGCTATTTATATACAACTCAAAACATAATCCCAAACTAACTAGCCTATACATGCCATACTTAGCTATTTACACATTCAAAAGGTACCAAAATGAAGTTTGATACTGTGGTGATGATCCTCGACGATCTCCGAGCCTTCCGTAGCTTTAACGATCTATAAAACAATGCAAACACACACAGATTAAGCTTTCAAAAGCTTAGTAAGCCATATACAAATAAACTTAACATATAAACATTTATAATTATATCAATTGCAAGATCATTTATTTATCTCAAATGTAATTTCATACTTCTTCTTTGGCACATATGTTTAGCCATTGCTTTCCTACAATTCATATCTTCAATTACCTCTTTTAATCATAGCAACTTCATACATATATCACATTTAATCTCATCAAGTATGTGCACATATTTCACTAGTGCATATACACATATATACTTACCATTTATGCTCAACCATAGAGTACATCACAAACGTACCTGAAACGATTACGCATTTCACATAGTATTTCATTTCTCGAAATTGCCCGTTGAATCATTCGGAATCAAATAGGATACTTGGAATACTCGGAATAATCGTACAATGCCAACGTCCTAGACTTGGTCTTACATGTAACCAAATACCGATGCCACTATCCCAGACAGGGTCTTACATGAATCAAATACGATTCCAATGTCCCGGACATGGTCTTACACGTAAATATCATATCGATGCCAACGTCCCAGACGTGGTCTTACACGATATCATATATCGGAAACCTATGTCATGACATATGTAATCCTATCTATTCCTAGGTTCGTACAGGACTTTTCATATATTGACACTTTGTCGATACTTTCTCGGACTTCATGTATATATCATCTCGAACACATTCACCACAATTAAATTTCATATGTACATAAATAAACCAATTCAAATACATTTATTTGTATATAGACTTA
Organism: Gossypium sturtianum; assembly: GCA_025698515.1. NCBI lineage: Eukaryota > Viridiplantae > Streptophyta > Magnoliopsida > Malvales > Malvaceae > Gossypium > Gossypium sturtianum. The sequence continues at coordinate 36,375,707 of CM046943.1, read as the reverse complement.
CCTCGGATTCGGATATAAACAGACGAATTCGGCTACTCAATTACTTTCTACTTTCCTCGGTCTAAATCCGTTTTCTTCGGTTCTTGATCTATACATATTCAAATTTAACCCATTTATTCACCAAAGCATTCAATTCAATCCAAAAACACACATTTAGGGCACTTTATAAATTAGCCCTCACATTTTCACATTTTGACATTTAAGTCTTTATTTCACAAAATACACATAATTTCATATTACCCATGCTTGGCTGAATTCTCTATAGGTCCCTAGCAACCCATATTTTTCATTTATTTCACATTTTAGTCCAAATTACTCAAATTAATCAAAAATCCAAAAACAAACTATGTTAATCTATCACATATCTTTCATATTTCATCTTCAAACATAAAAAAACTCATGAATTCATCAATGGCACATTTCAAAATCATCATCAATTTACAAAATTAAGACATGGGTTTTGAAGTATTCGAAGCAACGATTACAAAAACGTAGAAATTATCAAAAACCGATAAAAAACCATACCTTAATTTGCTTGAACAAGGGTCGAATACCTAACAAGCTTTCTTTCTTTTCTTTCCTTGATATTTTCGGCCAAAAGATGATTATAATAGCCATCCATCTTGTTTTTTATTTTAATTAACTTAACATTAATACATATTTTACTAATTTACCCTTATTAATTAACATTCAAATTCTACTAACTATGCACATCTTTGTCATTTAAAACATTCAATGGTTAAATAACCACATAAGGACCTCACCTTTATAAATACACATCAATTCGACACATAATTAATTAGAAGGCCACTTTTACAATTTCTGCGATTTAGTCCTTTTATCAAATTAAACACAGAAACGGATAAACTAAATCACAGAAATTTCACGCAGATCAATTCACATACTATAAGCACGGAAAATTATATTAAAATATTTTTCTGACTCGAATTTTTGGTCCCGAAACTACTATTCCGACTAGGGTCTAAACCGGACTGTTACAAGCACCCAATAATTCTTTTACGTGTAAAAGTGGTGTCGGCCATCAAGGTCCCCCAACCCAATTTTTTTTTAAAATATTGGTGTAAAGTATACTAGTATAATACGGTTGGAAAAAAATACGAGGATGCTGACCATTTAAGTCCTCCAACCCTAAAAAATATTATTTTAACACCTGACAAAATTATCAGGTGATGATTGGGAAAAAAATTGAGGTAGTGCCGGCCATTTAAGTCCCCCACCCAAATTTACTATTCATTTCAGGTTATTTGGGTGATTGTTTTTTAACTTGAGTCATTTGTGTAATTATTTATGATGTGAGGACGGCCACATCATGTTATGATGCAATTCGGCGATATCGAAATTAGCCCAAGCAGAAGGGGCCCAAGTGCAAAATGAAGTTTTAATTTCAGTTTGTTAATTTGGTTGCGGGAAAATAAGGATATTTATCCATTTTAGGTATTTTAGTTATTATAGTTTGAGTCTTTAATTATGTCATAATTTGAACATTATTAATATGAGTTTTAATTATGTCATAATCTGAACATCATTAATATGGGTCTTTAATTATGTCATAGTTTGAACATCTTTAATACTTGTTTTCAAGTGTGTCTTAATTTAGCCATCATAATTGTGTGTCTAAGATTCCTACAAATTAAAGTGTGTTTTGTCTTAATGTGCATTTAAACATTGTCTTAATGTTGTCCAGGTTGTTCACATTGGTTGCTGCTAGGAAACTTCTTCTCAAGCTAAATACATGCACTTGGAGTTGCTAAATTTAATGCACCAATTCATGTGCATAGACAGTAGGAGCAAAAGGAGCTTAATGTGACCATTTGGTTCATGTTCATGTATGAGCTATATGCATGAACGTCCAAGGGGAAAGAATTCAGCAATTAATGCGGCACAATTAATGGTAACATGCATGCACATCATGGAGGATGAATCTGCAAGATGCATGTAACTAGTTCATGAATCTACATGCCATTAAAGTGCCTATTTATGAGAATGTATGTTCCATGCAAGTGCATGAACGATCCAAGGAGATGAATGAGACTTTTGGTGATCATACAAGGCACTTGAAGCTTTCTTCTATGCTAAGAATTCATGCACAACAAAGGGAGGAAGAATGTGACTCTTCAAGTTAAAGTTCATGCATGAATATCATTCAATGAGGTGCATGAACGTCCAAATACATGCCAATACAAGGGATGAACGTCCATGAACCATCAAAAGGGATGAAACAACCATTTATATGCATTTAAGGGAGTTCATGAATCATTCGGTTCATTGTATGATTTTTGTACATGAACTACAATAATGGCTGAATGTTGGCCATTCATCTTCTTTTATATTTTCCTATAAATAGTTGTTTTGTAAACATTTGAAAGGGACTTTTGCACCTTTTATGAATTTTAATCTATTTGTGAGTTATTCAACTCTCTTTGTTCTTTTGTGACTCAAATTGACTTATCTAGCTAGTCTAGTGGCGTTAATCTGATTCTTGTGAACTTATCACTTCTCAAAGTGTGGCGTTCAGCTTTATACCGATTGCTTCCTATCTCAACATAGATAGTGGGTCACTATTTATCTATCTTTTCCACCTTAAGTGTTGACATAAGATTCGGGTAAATATTGAACTATAATATTGGTTCACTCTTCAACCTTAAGCCGAACCTATTCCATCTAATTCCCATCTAAGAAACACCCATTTTTTATATTTAAACCAACTACTATCAATTTCAGCCTTTCAACGAACTAGTCCGAATACTACTTAATTTTACGATCGGGAACACAAGCGACTCAATTCATCCGACGAGTACGAGATCGCATCAATTTATTTTTTGGGTCATTTTGGTCAAATAACCAAAAAAGAAGCATTTTGTGTCAATTGGATTGAAAAGGAGAAAAAAAAATTGTTGTAATCATGGGCTGATGATTGTGAATGGAATTTAGTCAACTCGGGCCTTGACTAGAACAAAATGACATAAGTGGGAAACCAAAAAAGAGGCATGCCCTGTTGATATCGATGCAAGAAGATCGAGAAAGACCAAAATCAATCTGGGTGGCCCTATTTCCAGGTGTTAGAAGTTTCCAATGGCCTGCAATTACGGCAGGTTGATTTGAACTAGCCTGAGAAGGCGACTAGGTGATTTGATGTAACCAGTTTGCTATCACCGTTTTTTGTGCCAATTATCAACCATTATTACAACATTATTTTGATCTCTTTTTCAACCCATATGTCATAAAATGCTTCTTTTTCAAGTTGAAATCGGTTCCCACAAATTCATTTTTCCTCCCAAAATTGAAATCTGTTCTACTTTAGCCAATGCTATTGTTGTTGGAAAATTATTTTGTTGTTTATTTTATTTGGGAAAAGAAGCCCAATTCATCTTTTCACAACTGAATTTGTGTCTATGCCAATTTAAAAGCGTTTTGGGGTAATTATGTCTAGTTTAAAACCATTAAAAAATTGTATTTTTTTTGAATAATTTCATTATAGGTTCTGATCATATTTGTTATTTTTGACATAATGCCTATAACTACCTATAGCTAGACCTGTCCATGGGCCGGGCCACCCGGCTTGCCCGAAAAGTGGGAGGGTTTGAGTAAAAATATAGGCCTGGAAAATGGGCTTGGGCAAAAAAAAAACCCATTTAGAAAATGGGTCGGGCCTCGAGTAAGGCTTTTTTGGCCTGATCTCGGCCCAGCCTGAATATGCAAAATAAAAAACTATAATTTTTTTCTCCTATTTTTTTTTATTTTTTTTTATTTTGTTACTATTTTCTTATTATTTTTCATTATTTTGCTACCATTTCATAATTATGTTCTTACTATTTTGTTATTATTTGGATATTGTATAACTCTTGTTTTATTGTTAATTTTGTTACTATTTCACATATCTTAGTGTTATTTAAGTATACAATCTTTTTTAATATTTATTTTCAATTTATTGGGGAATATTTATTTTAATGTTATTAGTATTTTTGAAATTCTTTTTTTTAAATATATAAAAAAATTAATACGGCTGGGCCAAGCCCGAATTTTAGCATTTTTATCCGGGGTTGGCTTGGACAAAATTTTAGGCCAATTTTTTGGGCCAAGCCTCCCCAACGCATAAATAAAAGAATAATGCACTTCAACGCACTCGAATCCACATTCTCTTACATTGGCAATAGTACTCATACCAATCGAGCTAAAACTCAATCGGCAAAATTGTATTTTCTTTTAAGAGTTAAGAATAGGTTAAATATAACTTTTAATATCTAAATTTGGTTTCAATGTTAAAATTAGAGTCTATTTTTAAAAAAATAAAATTGGTATTTAATTTTGACTTTTGTAACACATCTTAGTCTATTTTTTTAACACCGTTAAAATGGGATGACATGGACTAATTAAGTTAATATACTTGGCACACATGTCATGTCATCAACTAAATATTTTTGCCACATCAGCAAATATTTAAAAATCAAAAAATAAAAAAATATATAATAAAATTTATTAAGTTATAAAAATTTAATTTTTTTATGAAAATAAGAATTTTTATTTAAATTTTATAAAATTAAAAAGCATATAACAACAAAAAGTTAGTTAAATTTTTTAAAAATTACATAAAATTCAAAAAATATATAAAATAAAAAAAAATTCAGCTAAATTTTAGAAATTTTAAAAACTAAAAAATTATTATTATTTGAAATTTACCAAAAAAAATATATAAAAAATATAAAATTCAAAACAAATTGAAAGAGGTTGACGGACGTTGAATTTTAATTACCCATCAACATTCGTCAATAGCAATCAAGATTGGTCAATCTAGTGAAAGCCGATAAAATTCTATAACTTATGAGTTTCTAAATTTATATGTATATATATAGATATAGATATATTTTTGCAAGTTTAAATACTTTTTTTTACTTACTTTTTTTTTAAATTTTCTCAAAATTTTCTTAAAATTTTTAATTTTTGAATTTTTTGTATTTCTATAAAATTCTAAATGATTTTTCAAAATTTTAATTTTTTGAATTTTTATATATTATTTTGCAACTTTTGATTTTCTTTAATTTTATAAAAGTATGGTTTTTTTATATTTTTATTTTTATACATTTTTATCTTTTTCAATCTTTTAAAATATTTGTTAATGTGATAGGTACATTCAGCTAATAATGTAGCATGCATACTATGTGTAACTGTCACGGAGCTAAAACTTTAATCTCGCAATCTGTGCAGCCTTATACGATTCTATTGTTTCAAAAACACCTAAGTCAACCTAACTCCTATAAAGTGAGGATTCTCGTAGAATTCCTCTAAGGCACCAACTTGTATAACAGAAGTAACACAAAGCTAAAAGAATGCTTAAAGAATAGTGTAGTCATAGAAAAATAATGCATGAAAGGTGTTTGAGTAAATGCTCTCAATATAGTATTCACTATCCTCTAGACATAGAGCACGCAGGGCTTTGAACCCAAATACGTTACCCACAATGGAAGTAAACATGTTAGTAACAAAACATTCTTCAAAAAGGTCTAAAGGGTAATCTACATAACATACATATTGATCTTCTTCTTCAGAATGGACTCATTGTGGTACCATTGCCCTTTGTAACGATCAAGGTTGGTAAGCCCATCGATCCACACAGTTGTCCATGTACCAGTAAAAGATTCAGCAGCCATCGCGACCACTGCTTCCTTAGGCAGAACTCCGGGTTTAGGAGATACTCGAAAGGCTTCCAAGATATCAATATCTTTGATTTCATCAGGAGTATAATAAGTCAATTTATACTCTTTAACACCAACTTTGAATCTAACACTTGCTTTAGTCTCTGTTTGTGGTGACATAAGTCCCTCCCTACAACTCATTAATTAAGAATTCTCGCAACAACAAGGTCTACTCGACATAAATGAGGAGTTAATGAAACCTTTTCGAAGAAATCTTTCAAAAAATTATCAACGAATCCGAAAGGTTCCTTATTAGACTATGGTATTTGATTCGCCAAATACAGCATTATTTTATATTCTTTCATATGCATGGCGTAACCTGATCCGTGTTTTTCAAGTTTATAATTCTTTACTTGTTTTTGAATCAAAATTCTAAATGCAAATGAAATAGAAATAGATAAATAATATATAAAGGAAATAAATAAAATAGAAATATATCAATAATATAAAAATATTATTCTAATATATTATAAATAAAATAGATAAATAAATTAATAAAATATATAAATCAATTCTAATACTAATATATATTAGAATATATATAATAGAATAGATAAATATATAATAGAATTAATATTCCAACATCTAATAAATATTATATATTATAAGTTCAATAATAAGAAATAAGAAATTCACCATTGACAGCAATATAAGTTGTATATGTAAATCCTAAATGCGAAAACAGGCGTAATTCGACCCTAAAATGAAAAAAAAAAAAGGAATATAGATGGAAAAAGGGGGAGAGGTTGGACGTAAAGTAAAAAAATAAATCGATATGCTAAAATAAAATACGAAATGAAATTGAAACAAGGCTAATGAGATAGAAATAAGGAATCATAAATAGAGTTCGGGTTCTAATTCCATAGATAATATGGATGGTGTTGCCTATAATGATGGACAAATGAAAGACTCTCTCAAAATTTTTTTTTACCCACTTCCTATTTTGAAAATAGGTTGGTTGAACTTAAAAATTCCTTCATTGAAGAAGGAAACAATCTAATTGAATGCACTTGAATTGGATGGGACCAACGAAATCGAGCGCTAACCCCCATTTCTTATTGAATTAACCGATCAACCTTCTGTCGAAGATTTATTTTGTATTAGATAATTTTCAGATTTTTTTTTTGACATATTACACTTTATTATGAAAATAAATCTTACTACTTCTGTTCTTGGAGTTTCCATGCTTGAAAAAGAAAATCTGGGGCGTATTTCTCAAATCATCGGTCCAGTACTGGATGTAGTCTTTCCCCCGGACAAGATACCTAATATTTACAACGCCCTAGTAGTTAAGAGTCGAGATACTGCCGGTCAACTCTTAAATAATACAGAAAACAATGGATCAATGGATGATTTACAATTGAGAGGAGGCTCTATTTATAATTGAGTTCCCCTAAATCCAATGGTCTAGCTAAATTTACATTGATGGACGAGATGAAGCTTATCCCTACAATTAAGGATTTATAAAATTTACATAATCAAATCAAATTTAATCTTATTAGATATTATTCTCCTCAATCTTCTAATATTAGTTTCCCTATGTACCAAGGTAGCCTAATTTTTCATATCTACTTTATTAGGCCACACAGGCTTCTCCATAAGTTCTTTGAATCGAGTCAATCCTCATAAGTCAAATGATGATAGACCTCTATAGGATAAATTCTGTGCAATAATCACGGGCTTTGAACTACGACCCGCGATATAACAACATGATTAGTTCATATCATCCTATTTTAACAATGTTACAAAAGTGAATCAAAATGTATGATTCGGGTACCCATTTTTTTTTTAAAATAACTACTAATTTAAACATTGTTGAAAAATTCTAATAAAAAGAATATATTTAGCCTTATTCTTAACTCTTAACAAAAACTTTCAAATTAGCTTCGCATCACATGAATGCGATTTTTATATTTTTTAAATTTTGACAGATGAAAAATAAGGTAAGATGGCATGTTTGTTGTAAGATTTTACAAAATATTCTAGATTTTTTAGAAAAGTATTATAGATTTGCAATTTATTATTTAATTTATGAATGGAGTTTTCTCACTTTCTCCTCTATTTTCTTTTTATACTTTTTTTTATGTGAAATAAATATTAAATTATACATAAATTTTGATTTAATATGTAATTTAATACATGAACTTTAATTTTTGTAATTGTACACATTAGACTTTTATTTTTTATTCAATTATATACATTTAAATAAATGAATACATCAATTTTTTTATATTTAATAAGTATAATTATTAATGTATGTAGTATATAAACGTAAAATGAAAGTATATCATTAACGGTGTTAGTTGTTTATAAAAAATTAAATCAAATCAAAATGTCAATATTACGCACTTAGCGAAAATTTATATATTATCCCTTATATATATTTTAAAATTTTCTAAATAATTTTTTTTACTAACTTTATATATATATATATATATATATTGCAAGTTTTAGATGTTTTAGATAATTGTAAATAATTTTAATGATTTTTCAGCTGGTCAACATGGGTCAACGCCTGAAATACCAAAATTGATCCCTAATGGCCAATAAAAACAAGAATACATAACACAAAAAAGAAAGAAGCAAGAGAAAGAAAACACCTCACATTACGATGCACCTCTCACCATTTGCTTTTGATTAGGCCTCTCTTGGTGTGCTCATTGGACACGTGTCAATGGTCAACATTAGGATTATAAAGTTGCTATTAATGATTAATAAGTATTTCAAATTTATTAATTATGACCTTTGACCCCTCTACATTTTCTTTATGCAAAAAAATCTTGACTTGGGTCTACGGGGCCACTCTAGAAAACCATTTTATATAAGACGTAAATAGTGATGAAACCCAATACACTCTAGAAACCCTTACGTATGAATATCTACTTTTCTCCTTCAATTTCTCTAAAAATATTTACTTAATATTTTAATTTTTTTTTAGACTTAATTCATACCTAAATTTATATTTCATCACCCAAAGATTGGTATCTCCACACTAACATCATTATTTTGTGCTGATGTGATACCGATAGTCAATCCGATACACATATGGTAGCCTCTCAATATGCCACATACGAACATAAATTTAAAAATATATTAAAAAGATCTTTTTCACTTAAAAAAAATTGAACTTGAACAAATAGTTATCTAGATACATTTGGATCTGGACACCTATTTTATCTAGATTCATTATAGATGTATTTTTTTAATTTGTTTATAAAATATTAGTTTTTAGGTTATTATTTTAAATATATATAAAATATAAATTTATAAAAATATAAAAATATATACAATTAAAAATATATATAAAAAATCTTATAGTATTTTGAAAAATATAAAATATATAAATTAATAAAAATTATAAAATTATAACAAATATAAATATATAAAAGAACTAAAAAGCACGTCTACAATGAATCTGGACGTTGTCCAGATACATTTAAATCTAGACAACCTTCTGTCTAGGTTCATTCTATATGTAAAAACTTTTTATATTTTTATTAATTTTCATATTTTTTTAAATTTCATAATAATAATATAAATAACTTGGTATTTTACAAATAATAAAACATATAAACTTACTACAAAAATTACATCTGGAATGGCTCTAGATAAATTGATGTTCAAATTTAAATATATTTGGACAACCATTTGTCCATGCTCATTTTTTATGTGAAAAAATTCTATTTTTTATTAATTTATATATTTTTAAAGTTTTTAAAATTTATTTCTGCCATGTTTACTAAGAGGCTACCACCTCCCACCATCATATTGACTATTAGTGTCACATTAGTATGAATTAACGATGTTGGTGCGAATATACCAACTTGGGTGACAAAATACAAGTTCAGATACTAACTAGGTCCAAAAAAAAGTTCAAGTACCAACTAAGTTTTTCTGGACAAGTTCACGGGACAAACTATATATTAACTTATATATCTTCACTCATCATGTGAACTGAAAAAAGAATTATTTTGTAAAAATTATAATAAAAATAATTATGTAAAAAATTAATGGAATTTTGGTTGAAATGATAAAGTTGAGATTTTAGAGAAATTAATGTCCTAAGTTTAAATCTTGTTTTTGAGTCTTTTTTTAATACAATGCTTACGTTAAGTACCCATATTTCTTATCAAGCCTTAAAGCGGAGGAAAAATATGCTTAGACTCGTTTGAACCCACATCCTCTTATTTGTTGTAATAATAACAATGTCAATTGAGTGAAAATTCAATCGATCATTTTTTAGATTTATTTCGAGTTTAAATTGGTTTTTTTTTAAATTATATAAAATAAAGGGTTAAATATAAAATTAGTACCTGAACTTGTCCACTTATCTTAGATTGGTACTTATGGTTTTTTTGTCCCAGATTGGTACCTGAACTTTTGTTCCGTCAACTAAATCAGTACTTAAGTCTAACGCGGTTAAGTTTAGGACACATGCAAAAATAATATTGTGACATGTGGCATAAATGACATTATGGTGATGTCATCATTAAAAAATTTTAAAAAAAAAACCTTCTTTTTTTTTTTTTACTTTTCTCCCCTCCCCTATTTTTTTGACCTTCTTTTTTTTCCCCCCATTTTTTCTTCCTCCCTCAACCCAAGTTGTTGCCTTTGTTGCCGACAGCGGTTAGCCTCCTTTTTGGCCTGAAAATGGCACCTGAGTGATAGTTAACAATTTTTTGTCTTCCTATGAATCAACTGCAGAATCTGTCATCTTTTATTCACATTTGGTTCTCATGTTCGTTTCGTCTTATCTACTTGTAAAAACTGTTTGGGTTCAGAAATCATCCTCTGGTTCTTAGAGAATCTATCTTAAACCGGTAAGCCTGTTTTGTATCCATTCCCATTAAGATTCTATACCTCGGTCTTCTTTCTGGGTTTGTGAAACTAATTTCATTCAATCTACAGGGTTTTGCATTGTGACTCTTTCGACCCAATTTCAAGGTTTTTATCTTCTGCCATGTTGCAATGGCTTGTGGATTTCTTTTTCTTTAGTGATAAATCAATGGTAATAAATCATATTTTATTGGATAAATCAATGGTGTTGCTGGAAGGGGGAGATTTTACTGGATGGTCTTGTGGGTTTCTTTTTCTTTAAGTGTTTTGTTGAATGATGCAGTGTAAAGTTTTTTTAAGTTAGGTTGAATCATATTTGATCTCTCTATATATATTTATGAAAAAGAAGGTTGTAGTCTGGGAACTAAGAAAAAAAATCGTAGATGTTAAGATTCTACCACTCTTCCCTTAGATATGCAATTGCAGTGGGTGATTTTGGGAAACTGAACCAAAGGCCTATGTTAAGGTTTGCTAAACTTCATGAGATAAATCAACAGCACAAGAAAAGATTTCTTCTACGAAATTAATCATCTACAATAACTATCTCGACATTTGAACTGAACATGTACCCATTAATGAATTGAACAGTCAACTTCAAGTGTATCTACAGAAAAGAAAAATTGAAAATTTGGGTTTTTTTTTTGTAAAGCCCCGAATTTTGGGCCTAGAAGAAATAGGTTTTGAACAATGGAACAGTTAAGAGACTGCACATAAATATTTAGTTGTGCAAGAAAGTGACACAAATGAATGTCTGCTTCAGTGGTTAAGTGATTTAGGAGTGTTTGGAAGTGTTTGAGAAGCCTGGGTTCAAGTCTTGGCTTTTGCAGAATTTTTAGTTTTGCTCTTAAATGAATCTGGACACTGGCATATAGGCCTTATAAATAATAGTGGTTGTTTTATCACAAAAAAAGCTTGTGGTTTAGTGGCAATGTGGCGTGTAGAGTAACCTTGGGGTCTGAGGTTTGAATCTTGAGCTGCACAGGGAGTGTTACTTTTTGTCACCTGTGTGGTGAGGTGGTGGTGTTTGACTGAAACACTGTGAAAGAAGTTTGAACTGGTCATGGAGGGATATTAGGAGCAAATCATGGAGAGGATTATGGAGAGATTTGTGGAGAGAAACAAGGAGGTTGAAGTGTGTGGGGATGGTTGTGCCGAATTGGTATAGGGAAGTATAGGAAATTCGACTGGGGGGTTTTTCTCTCATTTTGGTCAGTTTTGTCACTGGTTTTCGGAACTTCCAAATTCATGTTTCTTTATTTTCTCTCTAGTGCCGAAATTGCAATTGAACATTCGTGCATTTTTTTTGTTCGGCTCATGCTGTTCTGGCGAAGTGTTAAGCTACTCTTTTCAAGTCCATTCCTTTCCTTTCTTTTGCACCAACCTCTGCCGAAATCCCCTTCTTCTCTGTTTTTTTCAAGCTTTGGCCAACTGCCCCTTTTCATCTCTTTTACTTATTGATTGTTGTTTCGGCCGAACCCATCACCTTTGCCTCTCCCTTGTGATTCTTTCTCTTTTTCGGCATTTTGGTAGGTTGTGACCGAAAGTTCTTCCCTTCCCTTCTCGATTCGATTCAATTTCTTCTCTTCTCTGGGTGTTTATTACTTTGGCCGAAACTCAGTACTGTCCCTCTCTGTTTTGATTCTGCAAGTGTTTCTGACAAGTCGGTAAGTGTTCATATTTCCTCTTTTCATTCAAATATGTTTCCTCTAATCTTTTTCTAAAAAGCTGAATGTTCTTTTCCATATATGCTCTGACTGCGGTTCTCGTTCCTTCTTTGCGATGTGGTGTTCATGGGATTCTAGGGAGTACAAGTTGTTTGGGAAGCGATCGAAACCTTTTCCCTCGTTATTCAATCAAGGTAAAAGCATTACCTTACTTTCTGAATAAAAGCCGATTATCTCTTTGATTCTGTAATATTGATATTTATGGATTTAAGCCACATTTATAATCGACCCATCTCAATGGGATCTGTTATTAATGCAGTAAATCGGCAAGAAGTGTGCGATCGTTTTCAACCAGCGATCTTGGGAAATAAATCGCTTATCATTCGGTCAAGGTAAGTAGCATGTACCATATTTGGGATTAAGTGTTAATAAGAGGGTGTTTTACCCTAACGATTAAAGGACTAACATTGGGTCATGGCTGAATCTAGGTTGGTGTACGTGGAGATTTGCGCTCTTCTCGTAAACAGGTGTGTACACACACACTGATTAGACTGTAAAATGGCAAAAGCCGAAGAGCCGAAAAGTCAAAAAGCCAGAAATATGGCACACGATGCCACACGAGCATGCGATCGCTCGTGTGATAACTCGGGTCCACGAAACATGACGATTGACTGTAGAGGCCGCCATGAGCGTACTTGTGGACATAGGCCGTTCTGGGCCACGTTGGGCCAGAATGGGCCGTGTGGGCCCAATGGGCTCGTGGGCCCCACACGGATAAATTCTACAAAATGTGGATAACACTGGACTAGGCTGTGTAGTTCACGTGGCTGTGGTCGTTTTTAGACTTATTTGGGCCACACGGGCGTGTGGGCCCACATGGGCTGCATAATGGGCTTTGGGCCCATTTACACTGTTATGTATGTTGAGGTTACCCGAGTCGTCCGAGATGGCTATGGACCTTCTGTTGAGTCGGTAAGCATGCCTAGACCCTAATCCGATGAAATTGACCGATATACCCCTAAAGGGTAAAATGACTATTTTACCCCTCGAAGGTAAATGACTGATTTGTCTGTGATTTGTATGACTGATTTTGTGCATGACATTCTGCATACACGACATATTACATGGGGATGGGTTGTTATATTGAAGGAAGTGTACTGTACTGATAAGGTCGCACGGGTCGCCCAAGACGATTGTGGACTTACTGAGGCTATATGCCGTTTATTTTACTGGTAGCTTTGCTGCAATACTGTTTAGTGCCGCAACCGGTGCTAATCTTGGTGTGTCCGTTTGGGTGGGTCGATTTTATCCCTACATGGTGTGTTTGGCGGGATGCAGTGGTGTGTAGAAATTTGGATTGGGTAGGATTTGATCGCATATCTACACCGATTAATGATATTATACTATTACTGCATCGATTAATGATATTACATACTGTTCACTGCATGACTGATATTTGTTACTGTTATGGGCCAAGGCCCCACTGATACTAATACTGAAATTGGGCAAAGGCCCTACTGATTACTGGCATTGTGCTGGGCTCAAGCCCAATCGTTTACTATTACAGGAAAAGGCTTAGGCCCACACTGAACTGGATTGTTATTGTAACAGGATTAGGCCCAAACTGTATTTATCTACTGTTTAATTGACTGTTTGCTTGTTAGAGGATTACACACTGAGTTTTCATAAACTCACCCTCTGCATTTAATCGCATGTGTAATCCCGATCGTAGGCGAATTCGGTCTGGTCGCGAGGACTCGATGATGGCCACACAACCGCATCAGCTTTCGTTTTTAGCTTTTGATTTATAAGTAACTGAATTTGGGTACACTAAAACACAAACTTTAATTCAATTTATGACAGCATAATAATACTCAATTTGAAACATTAAACAGCAGCTTAATTTAATTTAAGACAGCATGAAAATGCTCAATTTGATACACTAAAACACCAACTTTAATTCAATTTATGACAGCATAATAATACTCAATTTGAAACATTAAACAGTAGGTTAATTTAATTTAAGACAGCATGAAAATGCTCAATTTGATACACTAAAATAAAATAAAAACTTGATAGAGCCATAGAATGACTATGCTTCATATTGAAAAAGTAATTGAAAGGAAAGAAAAAAAAAAGGAAAGAAAAGAACAAAAATCTTGTAATAACAAGAAAGCTGCAATCCTTCAGTATTATTCAAGAATGTTTATGTACATATTATATATATTTATAAAAGCACTCTTGGTAGATGTTAATTGCTAGCTAGCTGCTATTGACATAAGAGAGTGAAGATATAGAAAAACAAGAAAGGGGACACATAAAAATAAAGCAAGGGCATGGCGGCATGCATATAAGTGATTTGGGAAAGATAAGAATCTGAAGTCTCAAGTCTAAAGTCAGATAGAACAGATCCCAAGTCTCAAGTTAGAAGTCTAAGTTACAATACAGACAACAGATGCATATGTGATTCCACAGCATCACAGGTATTAACGTGTTGATATTTGGAATATTAGTTTGATTATCCTTATATAAGACTTCCAGTCTTCTACTAATTAGTGGTAAATACTGATAAGTACTACAATACTATTAAAAATATTTATTATTACTCAGCAGAGCATCTTGGGTTCCATCCTGTCAGAAATCAGAACCAAGAATCGACACTACTCCCTACAAATCATCACCAACACCAAAAACATAAACATAAACAAAACTAAAACCATTGGGATTATGAATATCTATTGGGATTATGAATATCGAGCTAGTTTCATTCTTAAAACAGAATTTGCAGAAATGGAGGCTTTAGTTGGTGAAAGTACTATTGAGCTAGTAAAAGCCTACCTCAACTCGCCAGTGATGGATGGTGACCTGGTAGACGCCGGAGTGCCGGACGGAAGGTGGCTGGCCTAGCAGAGATTTTGGGAGTTTTCAATTAGGGATTTGAAGTTGAAGGTTAGGTTTTTTTTTTTCTATCGTCTGTTCACTGTGAGTGTTGAGTTGGGTTTAGTTTTAGTTTTAGAATTTTATTTTTATTTATTAAATTATTTGTAATTTTTATGATTGGGTTGGGTTGGGTAATTGGGTTGGGTTGGATACTTGGGTTTAGATTGGGTTTAGGTGAATAGTGGGCCTATTTATATATTATAATTTTATTTATTAATTTTTCGGTTAAACCGAAAAAATTCGGTTAACCGACTGGTTTCAAACCGAATTAACCGTTAACCAAAAAATCAAAAAATAATTAACCGACCCCCGACCGAAAAAATTCAGTTAACCAATATTAGTAATCCTTGTTCAATTTGGGCTAACTGATCGGCATTCCAATGAGATAAAACATGAGATTCCACCAACTCTGATGGCAATAGCAGCTTTGACAGGTTTCCGAGATCACTTTTGTAAAGTTGCTTCTTGATGCACCATAGATCATCATGGGCATGATGCCTTAGTTCAGTTTCAATCTTGACTCTATTTCTCTTGTTTCTATCTGTTGAAAATTTCGAGTTCCCTATTGTTTGTCTCTTGTTGAACAATGTCAAAGTAAGCTCTGCATTGAACTTCTTATTCAGGCTGTTCAAGTTATGGTGATCGCTACATTCACCGATTCCATATGAAAGTGAAAGAGATAACTCTAACGAAATATAATCACCGGTGTCGGCTTCCATCAATTCCGACGAAAAAGCATTGCTGCTATTCTCGATGCACATTATATTACGTACATTTGATTTCCTTGTATCTTGAATTAGAAGCTTTCCTTTATCATTTGGAGTAGTTCCGGTGGACATATTATCGATAGAAGGAGAAGATCGTAACGATAGTTCTGAACCGGTATCACTCGGTTCCGACAGAAAATCTCTGAAAAAGTTTATCCTCGTAGGTTCTAATTTCTCGTAATGAATTTCTTATTTTCCGATACCAATTGATATTGTTGATGTAGACGAAAGAGACAACTCCAATGAAATATTGCTATCCTATTGGTGCCATCCACATCCATGGTATTCAAAACAATGAAGGGTATGTTGTCTTCCATGGATGAAGTAGTCAAGCACCGAACAATCAACTTATTTGTGTCAGGTAACTGTTGAAACCCTTTGTTTAACGAGAAACTTATAAATAAAAAAAAAGAAAACAATAAAAAAATTCTGTCCTCAATCCCAACTCTAAAATCTAATCTCTTTACCTCCCATTCTCACTTTCTTGAAAATAAATGAGTTTATATAATTAAACTGGATGGAATCTTTTTCCTACTAGAAAAGTAATTTGGCCTCCAAGTGTAATGTTGCCCCCACTCTCTTTTTTTTTTTTTTTTTATTAATTATTAGAATTAATTCTAAATAATAATAAGTGAAGTTTGCAGTGATAGAAAACATAAATTTAGATATTCATTCCAACGTCTTTAAATATGGTTATTAATGAATTTTATATATTATTTACCGTTAATGTTTCATTAAAAGAGAGTAATACATTCAACTTTACGAAACAAATCATTTTTAATTCTCAATTTAATTTTTCGTTTTTTTTAACCTTTTAACTTCAATTTTTTGTCAAATAACCTCAAAATTGATGAAAAAGTTAACTTTTTTTTAATTTTGCAGATGTGGCATGCCAATATTTAATTAATTTTTAAAATTTTAAAAAATTCAAAAAATTATAAAAAAAATACTTTTAAATTTTTAAAAAAAATTAAAAGTCAATTAAATGCTGACATGTAATCCACGTGGCAGTTCATGTATATGCCACATCAATAAAGTTAAAAAAAGTTAACTTTTTCATCCATTTGAGGTGATTTAATAGAAAAATGTAAGTTTAAGGACTAAAAATGGCGAAAAAGTGAATGGATAACTAAAATGACATTTTTTATAAAGTTGATTATACCTAAATTATATTAGAATGATTTGAAAATTTAAATATTTTAACCACCAATAAAATAATTCCCCATCTTCAACTTTTAAAAATGTGAAAGTATTATCATACTAATCTTCATATTCAAAATCATCTTTTTAACTTTAATTAAATTATTTAAAAATTTAGTAAACTTCTTTAATAATTTTTAAAATTATTTTTAGTTTTTAAATTTAATCAAATTTTATTTTTATGTAGTCAAATTTTTTAATTTCTTTTAAATTTTCAATTTCTAGACACCTAATTTTTCTTTTTCAATTTTCAATTTTCTATATTTTTCATAAAAAAAAAATGAAATTCATGGTTTGGTAACACTGCGGGTGGCTGTAATCATTTTTCTATTTTTTGCAAACTCTTTTTCTAGGTTTTTAAAAATATTTAATGATTGATTTTAATTTTTCAATTTTCAATTTCTTTATAATTTTTATTAGTTTTTCTAATTTTTAATTATTGTTTTCAACATTTTTAAATTTTATTTTTACTTTTCTTTTCCACATATAATTTCAACATCTTTGCATTTTTCCTCAAAATTTTAATTATTTTTAAGTAATTTAATTAAAATTGAATTAAATCAGAATGATATCATATATATAATTGAGTGTATAATAATCTTTGTATGTCTTTGAAAACTATTGATGTAGCACTACTTTATTGTTGTCTAATAATTGTATATTTTAGGATGATCCTACTATAAGTTATTCCATGTAATACGTAAATTTATACATGAGTAGACTTTTCGATAAATAGTTCATGAACAATTAAATTTTGTTCGTTTATATATACTTATTTATTAAGCTAAATAAACAAGATGTTTAAGCTTGCTTTTTTCTTGAACAATCACATTATAGATTCTGATCATATCGGCTCTTTTCGACACAATGCCTAGAACTACCCATAGTTCCTCCTTAACTCATAAATAGGAGGATAATGCATTTCAACACACTCGAATCCACGTCCTCCTACATTGGCAACAATGCCTGTGCCAATCGATATTTAAGCTTGTTTATTAAGTGAACCGAACATGAACAAAGTTTAGTTGGTTCGTTTGTGTTCATAAACAAACTCTTAAAGCTCATTTAATAAATTATTTTAAGTGTATTTAAAACTCATTTACTATTCAGTTATCATATAATTAATAATATTATTATAGTTCACGTGCTTATTCTATTTATATTAAAATTATTAATATTCATATTTAATTATTTTATATCTAAAAGATAATATGTATGTTTATTTATTGTTTGTTAGTTTATTATTCATGAATATTATTTGTAAATGTGTTCAATTATATGTTCGTAAACTTTTTCATTTAACTTACAGGAACAAACACAAACAATTATATAAATGACCACAAACACTATTTTAAAACTTTTAACGATCATTAAAAAACTTAAAAATAAATAAACAAACATGAAAATAGGCTGGGTGGGAGAAGAGAGGGAGGGTGGGAGAGGGGGATAATTTTTTATTTTATTTAACTTTTTCAAATTTCTAGTCAAATTAATATAAATTATATTTTTAAAGACACGTGCCGCTTCTTGATTGGTTGCAAAGATTTTTTTTAACGGATTTAATGATAAGGGTAACATTAGTTACAGAATAAAGTTTATATACCTGACTCGACCAAAAAAAAAAAAAGAATCTAATTCAAATAAAGAGCATAGTTTAAGGGCCTCTTATTCAATTAAGCCTTTAATTATTTATAATTAGATTTTTAATATTGAATTTTCTTCTCACCAACATAACTTTTTTATGTGCTATAAAAAATTGATAATATCATGATAAATAATTAGAGCGCATTTAATATTATTAATATGACGTATTTACTTATTTAAATTTAATTTTACTCACACTTTAAACTTTTTTTATTTTAATTTCGTACATATGACATACGTGTTATTATTAATTTTGAACACTACATTCCATTATTTATTATATGTTATTTTTAAATGTATAATTGTCTTCTAAATACATAATTTTTACAAGCATACATGTTGTCAAAACCATTTTTTGTTTGAAAAACGGGCCAACTTTAAAAAGGAAAATGGAGTCGCTACCAATCTTTTTTGAAGTGTGATTGAGTCACCTTATAAAACATTTTGGTCTACGAATTTTAAGAAAACGGGCTCGGGAGTCGGGTACGCACGAGGAAGGATTAGCACCCTCGCAACGCCCAAAATTGGTACCTTATTGATTGATTAATGTCCTAATATCGGAAATTGGAAGATATTTTACAATACGAATCCTTTAGAAAATGTTTGGGTAATTCGAATTGGATATCGAAATTCTTTTGTTCCAAAAGGATGAAATATCACATCCAGCACGTTAGGATACGATGTTTCAAACCTTTGACACCAAGATCATTTCATGATTTCCAAAATTCAGGCATTGTCATTTTAAAAAGGGTATTCCATTATTTGGCCAAACGAAAGAACCGAAACCCAGCACGTTAGGGCACGATTCCTCAAATTTCTAAACATGAAATATTACCTTATTTTTGAAGTTGAAAAAACACAATCAGAACTTTAAAAAGGATATTTAGTCCTTTGGACGAGCGAAAAATTGAAACCCAGCACGTTAGGGCACAATTTCTCAAAACTTCCAAGCACAAAATATTGCCTTGCTTTTAATTTTAAAAAAACGGACACAGTCTTAAAAGATATTTAATGACTTGGTCAAACAGAAAACCGAAACCCAGCACGTTAGGGCACGATTCCTTGAATTTCCAACCACCAAATATTGCCTTTATTTGGAAAGAACTATGTATCGAATAAAACTAATGTAACATGAATTTGGGAAAATAAATCACAACAACGATATACTTAACGGAAATAAAATGGACGGAAATATAAATAACAATACTAAGAGCAAAATAATCAGAGATGAATAAATAAAGGAAAGTTAATAAAACAATGAGTAAACAAATGGGAATTATCATAAAAAAAAATAAAGACAAAAGAAATGAAAGAAAAATGTTGAATAAAAATATATAAAAAAAGGTAGTAACAAAAATATTAGTAATAAAATTAATGAATATAGGAATAAAAAAAAGGGTAAACATAATGTTAAAACAATAGATATAATAATTGAATAATAATACAATAAGCAAAAAAACATCAATAAAAAAAATAAGAGTAATAATACGAAAAATTGATAATGATAAATAAGCTAATAAGGAAAATAGAAATACTAAATAATAACAGATATAATAATAGTACGTAATAAAATATAAAAATAATAAAATTAATAAAAAAAATATATTAGTAATAAAATAGTATAACGATAAACATAATAATAATAAGTATAGTATAGTAATAATAATAATATATATATGTAAAATAATAGTGAGGGAAGAAAAGGTAAAACGTTAATAATAATAAAACAGCAAGTATAATAATAAATCTTAAAAAAATAATTAATTTGGAAATAAAGTAAAATAGGTGAAAAGGGGACTAAATTGAATTTAAAGCAGGAGTTTGGGGCAAATTTAAATAACATAAAAAACTGCAAAGGGATGCAATCAAAGCAGGGGCACAAAAGAGAGGACCAACTGCGCAATTTACCCATTTAGGGTAAAATTGCGCAGATCCACAGGCTTCCCCCCTTTTTACACGACGCCGTTTGCTTAAGGGTTAAAATCCATTTTTCCTTGGCAGCAAACATTTAAAAAAAAAAAAAACCAAATCCCCCACATGAAAACCCCCAAATTTCTCTTCTAAGGTAAGCCCCTTTTCGCAGCAGGCTCCCCGTGTGCGCACCATCAACGGCGGCCGGAGAAACCACGGTAAGCTCCTCTCGATCTCTTCCTTTTTCAAAAAAAAACTTCGTTTGTTTTGAAAACGATCAGAAACCCGTGAAAATGGAGAAATTTTTAATACTCTCCTCTTCTATTTCGCATATAATAGCAAGGCAAAAAAAAAAAACGAAAATAAGACTCGAAAATCGGAAAATAGAACGATAATCACCTTGATTTTTCACCGACTTTCTATTTCAATCTATCTCAGTAAATCTCTTTTTCTGTTTACTTGTGTTTGTATATGTGGAAATCGTGTGTACTGCTTTTCTCTATTGAAAAAAAACCCCGTCCATGTTACTGACTTTGATTTGGCTTTTTATAGCCTTTTTATTTTACAACCGATCTCCGTTTGCAAGTGCGTGAACGAACACGTTTCGACGTGGCGTGTTGGAGTGGCGCGCACGCGGAGTGCGTGGGGGGTTGTTGGCGCGCGGACGTGAGGGTCGCTTGGAGGCTACGACGCGATGGCTATTAGGGTTTCTGCTTTTTTTTTGTTGTTTTATGTTTTGGGCTAGCTAGGTTTGTTGGGCCACGGACTTTTGGATTTGGTTTATTGCTGGCTGATTTGGTATTGGGCCCGGGCAATCAAAAATTGGGCTCTACAGCTGCCCCTCTTTGCTCGTTGTCGTGTAACGAGAATAGAGCAAAGACTTTAAGAGGACCAATTTTGCCCGGTCTTACTGAGTCTTGATTTCTTGACGCCTCCTTTCTTCAAGTAGACCTGCTTTAGCCCACTGCATTTCCAGGGGTATAGGAGTTTTGTTTTAATCTGCTCCGCTACTGCTTATGATTTATAATCTTCAACCTGTTACACTACTGCTTAGGGAATTAAGGCTCATCGTCCTCGATCTGCACTACTCCGTCTTCGATCTTCTCCACTACTGCTCAGTGGAGATAAGATCTGCTATCTTCAGCCTGTTACCCTACTGCTTAGGGGATTAAGGTTTGTCATCTTCGATCTGCTCCACTCCTGCTCAGTGGAGATAAGATATGCTATCCTCAGCCTGTTACCCTACTTCTTAGAGGATTAAGGTTTTTCGTCTTCGATCTGCTCCACTCCTGCTCAGTGGAGATAAGATATGCTATCCTCAGCCTGTTACCCTACTGCTTAGGGGATTAAGGCTCATCGTCTTCGATCTGTTACACTACTACTTAGGGAATTAAGATCTGTAATTTTCGGCCTGTTACCCTACTTCTTAGGGGATTAAGGCTCATCGTCTTCGATCTGTTACACTCCTGCTCAGTGGGATAAGATCTGTTATTTTCTGTAACTCCAATCAATTTTGCTACATTGTCATCTGGGGAACCTACCTGAAGAATTGATTTCATGGGGTCTATGCTTATGCCAAATGATTAGGATGTCATGATTGAAAAATGCTCCTAACCAATGTATTGCGAATGAATGAATGAATGCAAAATGTCATGAACATGACCCAATTTTTAACTTTTGGGCTATCATTGCTCACTGTTTGTCAGGGCGATATTCCCAATGTATGTCTTCTTGTTCTGCTGATACTTCTAACAGAGAATCAAGATGTAAATCCATCGCTAGACTCTTATTTGGGGTTCCGAGCCCTTTAAGCTCAGTGAGTTCTAAATAATTGTCCTGTTTCGGATTCTTGTATTATTTAGAGATTTGCAGAGTAATATCTAAAACTTCTTTCATGAAAACATTAGTAGTTCATTGATTATTATTTCAATATACAATGCTTGAAAAAGAGATCATTATAATGGATAAGAAGGAAATTACTTAGGAGCATTGCTCGAAACAAGCAAGTTAAGCAAAGATAGCAAATGCAACCCAGAAGGAAATTTATTGGTAGTGTAAAATAAAATAGCAAGGTAAGATGGAAACTAGGTGCCCCAGATATCGCAGCATGAGCTTCTCTGTTCAAACTTCTTGAGGACCATTTTAAGCTCAATATGTGTTTAGGGGATCCGGAGTACTTTGTCGATGCCCCAAGACGAAACATACTTCCTCATTGTTAATTCAAGCCTAGCAAGACTACTGTATGTCCCATCATAATTTGATCATAATTTGAGCCGCCCTTTTCGGGTTTTCGACTCAAAGCCCATTTGGTCTCAAAGCGCCCTTTGCGGATTTTCACCTTGGCCTCTCCTTTTTTTTTTTGAACTCAAGACGCCCCTTTTGCGGGTTTTCGCATCGGCCCATTTTCCTTCTTAAGCGAAGGGTTTCCTGACTGAGTCTGGATTAACTGGGTTTGGTTGAATCTTGCCGTCCATCTCGGCTAGTACCAATGCTCCTCCAGAAAAGGCCTTCTTTTCAACATAAGGTCCTTCCCAATTAGGCATCCTCTTTCCTCTGAAGTCCTTTTGCATATGGAGGATATTTTTCAAATATCAAGTCTCCTTCATGGAACATTCTGGGGTGGACTTTTTTTTGTAAGCATGCATCGTTCGCTTCTGGTACATTTGACCATGACGGATGGCTCTTAACCTTTTTCCTCGATCAGATTCAGTTGATCATACCGAGACTGAACCCATTCCGCTTCATCCAACTTCAGCTCTGACAAAATTCGGAAAGAAGGAATTTTAACTTCGATGGGCAAGACTGCCTCCATCCCATAAGCCAATGAGAAAGGTGTTGCCCCGGTGGAGGTCTTGACCAACATTCGAGAAGGATAGAGGGTAAATGGTAATTTTTCCCTGCCAAACTTTACAAGTCTCAATCATCTTTCAGAATCTTTTTGGATTTTTTTTTTTGTTTTTTTTTAATTCAAATTTGGATTTTGAATTTGAATTCGATGACTGTTGACTTTGTAACTTTGGCCCATGAAGCGACCTTCACCCTCTTAGCGAAGCAATTGACAATCACGAAGATGAATTGGTGCCGACTAGATGCTTTTGATGAGATCGTCCCCATAACATCTATGCCCCCCGTATAGGGGAAGAAAAAACAATGGAGGAATCACATAAGTCTTGTCTTCTTCAATTTGACGTTCACGGCATAACTGATGTAACCTCCCTTTTATGGTAGACCAGCAGTACCCAAACCTTATAATCGGCCTAACTATCGAAAAACTCTTAGCAAGTGCTTTTTCAAACACTCCATAGCCTCCTCGCACCTAGGCATATCTTGATACGATTATGCAAAGACATTTTTGAATTCTTGGAATAACTTAATGACGTCTCGCTTCGTTTCTGTGGTGGGCAAGACTTCGATCTTCACTCATTTCTTAGACTCGCAATGTCTACTGACCCTTTGTACGGTAGAGTCTATTTTCATCTTGTTCTACCATCCTTAACAAATCAAAAGGTAATTTATAATCTATGACATCTTCAAAATCCTCAGATCCTTTTAGACCCATATCTCACTTAAAAGGGAGTCCGTAACAGCGTTGCTCATGTCTTGATATCTGGGTACCTATTGTAGGTACGAAGGCAACTTCCAAAGAATAAACGATTCTAAGGATGATTATCTATGATCATGAATGATGAAAGAAAGAACATTCCAGATAACAAAAGAATATATAGTATGACATGGAAAAAAAATTGAGAAAATATTTGCTCGGAATGAAACACAAAAATGCATTTTTATTGAAAATAAATGATGTTTGAACATGAGCCTATTTCACAAAAGATTCTTATTGTTTTTAGGCTTAAAACAACAAGTGTGTTTTGAACATTACTCTGTGTTAGCTCTAAAAACTACAGGAATTTCCTCTCGCAGATCCAGCTTGTTCAGACACTTGTGCTCATAGGCGAAGCTTGGAAAAGCCTATTCCCCAATTCCCTCTTCGAATATGTCGTTAATATTTAGATTCCCCCAATGTTCCCACTGGGTCTTTGATCTCTTCAAGTTATTATCCATCAAGTCTTGCACTAGGGCCCTGGGCTCGATGCATTCTTGGATCTCATGCCCCTATTTATCATGGAACTCATAATGTTTACCCCTTTAACAGAAATGTTGGGTAACGGATTTTCTGCACCAGTAGGATCATCAAATTTTATGATACCCAATTTGATGAGTCTTTCGATCATCTTTTTAAAAGCGCTGCAGCTCTCGATCGAATGCCCTGTGATTCTCCCATGGTATTCGTATTGGGCATTTACGTCGTACCATTTAGGGTATGGGGACTGTATTGGTTCTACATAAAAAGGGGCCGCAACATGTACGTCAAACAAAATTTGGTACAACTCCCTATACGTGATTGGGATGGGTGCGTACTGGGTTTTTCTAAGTTTGATCTTGGACTGGGTTCTTGCCTTGGTGAGGATTCTTTGGCCTACGCCATCGCCCTTGGTGGCTTATCATGTCGGCTCGAATAGCCCTTGTTATACCCACTCGTACCATTCATTTCATTTTCCTTCTTCTTCCGGGCTTTTAAAGTCCACTCTCCTATTTCCCTTTGTTTCTGCCAGGACAACCGGTTTGGCTCGATCATCTTTCGGGTTAAAACCTGAACCTATCGGGAAGTTCAACAGAGCCGAAGTATGAGTCTGACGTTGGGGTCCGATAATGACGGGTACCCCATGTGAATGCGTGTTTGGTTGGATCGAGATATTTATTGGGGAAAAACTTGGGGAATAAACGATGTCTTCATTATCATCCTCACTGTTGACCACTGAGCCACTCCTTTTTTCAAGTCCTGTGGCTAGTAACTGGGTTAACTGGCCTATCATATTCCTTTGGAATTCTAGCATTTGCCCCAGCACTTCTTGTTGAATTTTGGTCAATTGCTCCTGCATCTATATCTGCATTTGCTCTGTTCTTCCCAATCTTTGATCCATGGCTTTTGTTTTTCTTCGAGTGTAGTAGCGATGTTCCAGGGTAACTATAATATGATCTTTAGTTAATAGGGTTCTTTTATGATATTTAATGCATATGATGTGATGCAATGTAGATGCATGATATGAATGCAAAAATAAGAGGAGTCGATTCTGGTTCAATTTCTTTTAGAATACTTATTTAAAAAACAAAATCCTTTACATAAAACAGAGTCACATATACGACCTAGCCCTTATGCCCAAAGCTTTAACTTTCTTAAGAAACCCAGCTAACTCTCGACCCCGGTCTGACTCTAACTCATATACTACACTTAACACATCAGCCTGAACCGCTAAGGTTTGTAGATGATCAGCCACTTTTCTTATCTGAACCACGGCTTCACCCATAACGTAGTCTCTTTCTCTGACCTGGTTCTGAGATCTTTGAAGTTGTTCTTTCCATCGCTGGTTATCTGCCTCCAATAGTTGGATCCGGAGCTCACTATTTTACAGTGCTGTTTCGAGCTCTACCACCTTTCCTTTCAACTCTTCAATCTTGTTTAGGCTTGATTCCAGCTTTACCGTAGAGTTGCGGCTTCGACACAATGCCTTCTCTAGTTCTGCCACTCGAGCTCTTAACATCTCATTTTCGCTTTGGCTCTCACACACAGTCTTTTTCAGAATATCCTTTTGTGCTTGACCCTCATGGAACCTTTTCTTCCACTGATTGACATTGGCCTTCTCTTCTTGAATTTCTTGACGCCACTGTTCTGAGGTTTTACCCAACCCAACAGTCCTTATCGATGAATGCAATTTCTTGTAGTCGGTTTCTTCAAACCATCCAAATCTTCTTGACCTTTCTTTTCCTTTCCTCCTTTCTCACCTCTCGATTTACGAACATTAATATCTAACCTCAAGTGCATTTTTTCTTCTTCCAGTTGCTCTATCCTTTTTCCTAACTCTGAATTTTTACTTTCGAAGTCTTGTTTCATGATTTCCAACTCGGAAGGGACTATTTACAAGTATTCCTCTATTGGTTGAGCACCATCTTGCGTTGGTATAGGGATATTATCATTGACTCTCCTACTCCGCCAAGCATTATATTCGAGGGTTGTCATCGGACCTATAGCAACTCTCTTCATTCAGCGAGTTTGCTTCCAAGCATCAGAAATTTCTCGAATCTTCTTCTTATAATGATCCCCCTTATACGAAAATTCAAACTGAGCTAGCCCAAACGTTGTTTGGTATGAATCTGCCTGATCTGCATCTTGCCAAAGACAAGTAAAGGAGTGTACCCAACGGCTCCCCAAATTCCCGATAGGGGTACCCAATCATAACTCCCACACCGGTAGAGAATTTCAACGGGAACCAACCAAGGAGCTCTCCATTCAATATCCTCTTCCTTGAGATTCTGAAGGAGCGCGATCCAATTTTTTTCTGATACGTCATCTCTTCTGAGCGTGGCTGCTAACTCCTTTAGCGGTGAGTAATTCTCGGAAAAAACCCGATAATAGACTTTATCCACCTTCCAGAAATAGCTATGGAACCAAACTAACAATAACTGTGCCCACCCTATAAATCTGCCCTCACCGGCTCTCCTGCATGCATTCAAAGATCTAAATATCTCGGCCAAGATAGCAGGAACATGTGTGTGACCCCTCTATCAAGTCGGTCGAAGAGATCCGAGATCGCCTCATCTATATATCCCAATGCCCTAGGGAAAACCATTAAACCATAAATGCTCAAAGCAAAAACGTCAACTTTCTTCTTCGTATCAGGATGCACTAGAATCAAATCCTTTAGAATCCTCCATGGGATGCATTTATACTCACATTTTTACTTGACCCTCGCTGCAACCCATGGTTCACTCATCCCTGTAATATTCACCAACTTTTTTAAAAAGGTTAGGGTGCAAGCGACTTTAATATAGGCCTTGTCAACTTGGACCTTCGGGCAACGAAGTATAGCTGTATATTCTTCTATAGTGGGTACCAAATCTACCCCTCCAAAGGTAAAGCAGCTATAGGCAGGATTCTAATATTGAGTGAGGGCCCGGAATAGATGCTCGTCTATCTTGATGTCAAGTAAATGAGACAAATCCCCATAATTCCCATAGAACAACTACTTAGTCTCTTCATCCCACTGG
The DNA here is from genome assembly GCA_025698515.1 of Gossypium sturtianum. Taxonomy (NCBI): domain Eukaryota; kingdom Viridiplantae; phylum Streptophyta; class Magnoliopsida; order Malvales; family Malvaceae; genus Gossypium; species Gossypium sturtianum. The sequence continues at coordinate 36,347,930 of CM046943.1, read as the reverse complement.
TCCCATATCTTTTTTAATTCCCGAAGATCATTTTGTGTCACACTGATGCTGGTGTAATCACATAACTCAGATGTATATCCCTCGGCTAGGCTGTCCCCTTTTTCTAATTGCGTTTGCTCTGACCATATTCGGACGGCCGCATTATCCTCTACTTTATCAAGGAATCCGTTCTCCATAATAAGCCTCCTAATTTAGTAACTGAACGTGAACCGAAACCTCTTTAAAATGAAATGACATGCAATCACAAAAACGCAACAAGTCAGTATCATGTAGCAACAATAAAATTCAAAGCATGTGAAAAAATAATACAGCACCTATCTGGGTGATTGCTAGGGTTTGGCATAGCTCTACCTAGGGTAAGTTCCTAGAGCTCTCTATATGTGGTTTGGCTCTAAAGCAAGGGTACCTAAACCAACAGATTCCTCGATCCTCACCCATTATAGGCTCATATGGACCGAGTTCAGTTCAGGGGAATACATTTCCCTATGGCTGCACGGAGGTAAAAACCTCACGAAGACATAGGTACGGATGTATCCCGAAAGCAATTCACTATCCTGCACGGAGGTGAAAACCTCACGAAGGAGTAGCTTCTCACTCTCACTAAAAATGTGTGACCACAACGGTCATGCAATATGATGCAAGAGTACCCTAGACACTTAAATCGTAACAACCATATGACACGACCCAAACAAATGCGATGGAAGAATCAAAATCAAATTTTAATTTTTAATAAAAGGACATTAATCAATCAATTCTACGGCTTGACTCTCTTATTATCCCCAGCGGAGTCGCCAAGCTGTCGAAACCATTTTTTGTTTGAAAAATGGGCCGACTTTAAAAAGGAAAATGGAGTCGCCACCAATCTTTTTTGAAGTGTGATTGGGTCACCTTATAAAATATTTTGGTTTACGAATTTTAAGAAAATGGGCTCGGGAGTCGGTTACGCACGAGGAAGGATTAGCACCCTCGCAACGCCCAAAATTGGTACCTTATTGATTGATTAATGTCCTAATATCGGAAATTGGAAGAGATTTTACAATACGAATCCTTTAGAAAATGTTTGGGTAATTCGAATTGGATATCAAAATTCTCTTGTTCCAAAAGGATGAAATATCACATCCAGCACGTTAGGATACGATGTTTCAAACCTTTGACACCAAGATCATTTCATGATTTCCAAAATTCGTGCATTGTCATTTTAAAAGGGTATTCCATTATTTGGCCAAACGAAAAGAACCGAAACCCAAAGACGTTAGGGCACGATTCCTCAAATTTCCAAACATGAAATATTGCCTTATTTTTGAAGTTGAAAAAACACAATCGTAACTTTAAAAGGATATTTAGTCCTTTGACGAGCGAAAAATTGAAACCCAAAGACGTTAGGGCACAATTTCTCAAAACTTCCAAGCACAAAATATTGCCTTGTTTTTAATTTTAAAAAAACGGGCACAGTCTTAAAGGATATTTAATGACTTGGTCAAACAGAAAACCGAAACCCAGCACGTTAGGGCACGATTCCTTGAATTTCCAACCACCAAATATTGCCTTTATTTGGAAAGAACTATGTATCGAATAAAACTAATGTAACATGAATTTGGGAAAATAAATCACAACAACGATATACTTAACGGAAATAAAATGGACGGAAATATAAATAACAATACTAAGAGCAAAATAATCAGAGATGAATAAATAAAGGAAAGTTAATAAAACAATGAGTAAACAAATGGGAATTATCATAAAAAAAAACTTAAGAAAAAAGAAATGAAAGAAAAATGTTGAATAAAAATATATAAAAAAAAGGTAGTAACAAAAATATTAGTAATAAAATTAATGAATATAGGAATAAAAAAAAGGGTAAACATAATATTAAAATAATAGATATAATAATTGAATAATAATACAATAAGCAAAAAAACATCAATAAAAAAAATAAGAGTAATAATACGAAAAATTAATAATGATAAATAAGCTAATAAGGAAAATAGAAATACTAAATAATAACAGATATAATAATAGTACGTAATAAAATATAAAAATAATAAAAGTAATAAATAAAAATATATTAGTAATAAAATAGTATAACGATAAACATAATAATAATAAGTATAGTATAGTATAGTAATAATAATATATATATATGTAAAATAATAGTGAGGGAAGAAAAGGTAAAACGTTAATAATAATAAAACAGTAAGTATAATAATAAATCTTAAAAAATAATTAATTTGGAAATAAAGTAAAATAGGTGAAAAAGGGACTAAATTGAATTTAAAGCAGGAGTTTAGGGCAAATTTAAATAACATAAAAAACTGCAAAGGGATGCAATCAAAGCAGGGGCACAAAAGAGAGGACCAACTGCATAATTTACCCATTTACGGTAAAATTGCGCAGATCCACGGGCTTGCCCCCTTTTTACACGACGCCGTTTGCTTAAGGGTTAAAATCCCTTTTTCCTTGGCAGCAAACATTTTTTTAAAAAAAAAAAATCAAATCCCCCACATGAAAACCCCCAAATTTCTCTGCTAAGGTAAGCCCCTTTTCGCAGCAGGCTCCCCGTGTGCGCACCATCAACGGCGGCCGGAGAAACCACGGTAAGCTCCTCTCGATCTCTTCCTTTTTTCAAAAAAACCTTCGTTTGTTTTTGAAAACCAGTGCAGGAAACCCGTGAAAATGGAGAAATTTTTAATACTCTCCTCTTCTATTTCGCATATAATAGCAAGGCAAAAAAAAAAAAGACGAAAATGAGACTCGAAAATCGGAAAATAGAACGATAATCACCTTGATTTTTCACTGACTTTCTATTTCAATCTATCTGTAAATCTCTTTTTCTGTTTACTTGTGTTTGTATATGTGGAAATCGTGTGTACTGTTTTTCTCTATTGAAAAAAAAAAACCCGTCCATGTTACAGCTTTGATTTGGCTTTTTATAGCCTTTTTATTTTACAACCGATCTCCGTTTTGCAGGTGCGTGAACGAACACGTTTCTGACGTGGCGTGTTGGAGTGGCGCACGATGCGGAGTGCGTGGGGGCTGTTGGCGCGCGGACGTGAGGGTCGCTTGGAGGCTGCGACGCGATGGCTATTAGGGTTTCTGCTTTTTTTTTTTTTGTTGTTGTTTTATGTTTTGGGCTAGCTAGGTTTGTTGGGCCACGGACTGTTGGATTTGGTTTATTGCTGGCTGATTTGGTATTAGGCCCGAGCAATCAAAAATTGGGCTCTACACATGTATGATAATTTTTTATATATTTTTAAATACAATATGTTTAAACATTTCGATTAATATTTACTCATAATTAATAGATGGGTATTTGTTCATAATATAAAATAAATTAAATATCAAAAGTATCCTGCGATTCTCAAGAGTAAAAATGGATGTTAGATGCGTTCATTACTACTATTTATTTTAGATTTATATATATTTTTTAAAATATATAAAAATATAAAATGACAAATATATTATCATAATAATATTAAAGGTTGAATATAAAATTAGCATTTGAATTTGTTCAATTTTTTTAAATTGATACTTGAATTTTTGTTCCATCACCTAAATCGGTACCTAAATACTAATTTGGAAAAAAAAATAAAAGAAAGAAGTGGAAAAATTTAGGTATTAATTTTATATTTAATGTTAAAAGAAAACAAAAAGATGATGGGACTAGGTGAATAAAGGAATTAAATATAAAAGGGCAGGAAGAGTAGGTGTAAGAGAGAGGGATTAAAAATTGCATGGAATGATAAAGATACAAGTGGACGCGGTGTGATTGGCGCCGCCCCCACAGGCTACGCCTACGCACGTACATTCCCATTTCTTACTACAGAATCTTCCAATTAAAAATCGAGTGTCCCACACGTTATCTTACCTTTCTTCCAAATCAATCTCCAAATTCCAGGTTTTTTACTCAATAACGGTCCTTCACCATCATCTTTCTTCTATAAACACTCTTTTAGGTTTTTTCTTCCCAAAATCATTGCGCCGCTTATTCCAGAGATAACTTCACGTCCAAAAACCATGCAAGCTACTACTTCTTGTCTTTCTAAGTCCTCAGCTTCAGCTCCTCCACCACAACATCGCTTCTCCAGCAACCTAATAGGTGGGAGAAAGGGTTTGGGAGGAGCAAAGACGGCAAATGTCAAAGTAATGGCTTCAAGAAGATCATCAGGGCCATATAGTCACAATTTCGACGGGAAGCTAGTGGATGAGAGCATGATAGTGTTGAGAAAGCGGATTCAGGAGATGCAGAGGGTGGAGAAGAGTTATGAGCCTCCCCAGCATTGGATGGAGTGGGAGAAACAATACAAGAAAGAAAAGTACGACCTCGATGTTTGCCAAGCTGTGGGGAGCTTGCAATCCAAGCTCATGGAAACCAGGCCTGCCGTTGCTTTGGGGATGGCTCTTCTTCTTCTCTTTACCTTACCAACTTCAATCGCCGCACTTCTCTTTCATCTTATCCCAAATTCCCTATGATCATATACATCTAAAGTTGTTACTTCTAATTCAAAATGTTGCAATCTTCATACTCTTCTTACGGTGATTCACCTTATTATAATGATTAGAGTTTTAAGATATTGAGCACTCTGGTTAAATTTAGTGAGTTCATATGTATGGGTTGGGTTTCAATCTTATCATGTATAGTTGTTATGGATGAGTTTTGTTCTATTATATTTTGATTATTCATCAATTTAAATTATTATTTTATTTTATAGGTGTATATGTATAATCATATTTTATAAGTGAACTTTCATAGAAAGAAAATTTCTCTTATTATTTTAATTTTTCAATTTTTTCAAATCAAATCTTTTCCACATCCACCTTCAAATTGAATATTAGTAGCAACATTATACTCTAATTTTTATTTAAATTTTAATTTCTAATTATATTTTGACCAATGTGCGTGACAAAATATATTAAAAATTGGAATCCAAGTAAATTTGAGAGTGAGGTTTTATGCAAATGTGATAAATTTAAAGCTGTCTGAGGCATCCGAGATAAACGAGTAGTTTAATAGATGGCAAAGTTGAAGACGGGATGAGAGATGTGAGTGTGACCGACAAATGATTTGACCTCAATCCTTGGAACTTGGGGCCGGAGTCGGTGATGCTATTTTTTTATCACTTATCTTGATTTGTGTTTTTTCTGGGTATTAATTAAATAGTAATTTAGACAGAGTTGTAAATTTTGTAGCTCAAATCTAGACTTGTACCAAAAACGAAACTACCCACTCAATCGAACCTATAAAATGGGTCAATCACTAATTTTCAACTCCAGAATTTTTATTTATATCAAACAATTTATATATTTAGCCCAAAGCTTAAATACTCAAACATAAAGCCCAAGAATCAAACCCATGTGAAGAACACCAATGATTCTGACCCAAAAGCCTTGCCTCTGCTTATTTTTTCCAATCGTTCTGGTTTGGAGCTAGCTTTTCTTATCAAGTAATTTCCAGGACAACTTGGCTAGGAAGGCTTGCTTCATATTAGCAACTCGTCTAAAACTCAAGCTTCCATGTGATTTAGGTGGAGTAAGAGCTTCCCAATTATTTCAATGATTTTTCACCACTAGAAGTCTTTAGAAACTTTAATCAATTTGCGCATAAATGTAGTCTGGGGCTTTAAAGCATGACAAATAGTAAATGAAAATACTTGACATCCTAGAATGCAAGTGTGTAAAAGTATAAGAAGGGCTTAAAAAAGCCACCCTTAATCTTAGCCCTTACGGTTCTCCTTATTGAAACCAAGATACTTCTCAATATTGTTAGGCCTATAGCATTGGAGTTGATAGAATTCAGGGATGAAACCCATGGCTTGCTGTACTATGGAGTATATGGTTCCAAAGGAAGGAACCTTCTTTAAAGAAGACCAACCTGTGAGAAAGTTTATCCCAATCAGACCTCTATTCCTAGGCAGAACGTTCTGCCGTCTGGTACTCTCAGCCTCCACGACTACTAAATTTCAAGCTTTGGTCTGCCGCAAGACAGGACAAGCATTTGGATCAAACTCTCATTGGCACCAAGATTCTCCAAACAAATGCTTTATTTGAGTAGCAATTAAAGTTTAATTTGAATGAGATAAAAATATACGAAGTTCAGGACTTGTTTGGAGACATGCCATGCCGATTATATTTTATGGACTTAATCAATTTATTAGCCAACATGAAACAAATGGTAATATGAAGACTTGGTCAAATCTATAACAATTCCATTAAAACAACAAACATCCAAAGAATAATTAAAATTTAGTTATTTATATTATCATAATAGTTGGCATACATCCTAAGTCCTTCCCTCATTTGCCTAAAACAGCAAAACTTGAGAAACCCAACCTCTCTCACTATCATCATCGTAAATCGATGTATGCTAAAAAGCAATCCAAAAATCTATCCCCCTATTACAAAATATTAAATCCTAAATAGTATATGCAAAAAAAAAAAAAAAAAAGAGTTAGAGTATTTTTTTTCGCAGTTTCTACTTGTTCTTGATGGTGATCCCAAGCTCACCTGCAACAATAACAGTCGTAGCCATATCAAGAAACATACCATGTTCAACGACACCAGCAATCCTCAGAATAGCATCGCTTGCCACCTGCAAATCCCCAATGTCTTTCTTCAAATACAAATCCACAATATAATTCCCATTATCTGTTACAAAGGGTTTCCCTTTAGAATCATTCCTCAGCTTGGCCACACAACCCGAATCTTCGAACAGGTTTTGGAGTTTATTAGCTGTGAATTTCCAGCAAAAGGGGACAACTTCAACAGGCATGGCTAAGCCACTCCCTCCCAAATGCTTAACCAATTTGGATTCATCAACAATACAAATAAATTTCTTACAAGTCCCTTCCACCATTTTCTCTCTTAACAGGGACCCACCTCTGCCTTTGACGAGATTAAGATGTGGGTCCACTTCATCGGCGCCGTCGATTGCTAAATCGATGGTGGAATGGTGGTCGAGATCCGAGAGCGGGATGCCTAAAGAAACAGCTTGTTCTTGCGTTTTCTTGGAGGTGGGAATTCCTACGATGTTTTTGAGCTTGCCGAGGCGAAGCAACTCACCGATGCGATCCACGGCGTGTTTGGCTGTCGAACCAGTGCCTAGACCCAGAACCATTCCTGATTCAACGAACTCAACGGCTTTGTATGCGGCAATTTTTTTCAATTCGTCTTGGGTTAGGATGACCGGTGGAGATAAAGATGGAGGCCTAGACAAAACCTCCACAAAAGAAGCTTTTTGAGACCAAGCAATTGCCATTGTGTGGGGGGGGGGGGTACTAAATAATAAGAAAAACAGATTAAAAAAATAAAAAAAATTGAATCAACAGAAATCAAAAGATTAGCATTGTAAAATACAAAGTGGAAAAAGAAAAAAGAAAGTGGGATTTGATGGTCTCCTGTTTGTTATTTCCCTCCAGGAAATCGATTTAGTCCAGGAGAGGAGGCGTATGGAAAACAGAAAGGGATGTGTTAGGTAGTTATATAGGCGGATGGAGGAAAGGGCATCCACTCCTGAAAGTCAAGACCCAGGCCACACAAATAAAATGGATGGTGGTGCTCTTCTCTGATTTTTTACTTTTCACTTTGGGGATCAGATATTATTGGACCCCTTTTCAATATCTTTAACTTTCTAAAATCAAGGGTGTTGTTTGTTTGAGATTCTCCGCATATTCTCAACCGTTGGATGAAATTTGGACGGCTCATCTCCAATATCCTACTAACAGCATTGTCGTTGTCTTTGGCTTCTTTTATTGTAATATATGCAGGGGCAGACAATAATATATCACGTAGTTTAGGTTTAAAACATGAATTAAAGTGTAAAAAAGCTTTGGTACCAATTTTTTTTTTTATTATAATTCCAAACACAGTACCATATAATAATCTCGAATATATAATTTAATAGAGTAGAATAAATTTAATTATTTTAAAAATATTTGTAATAGCATTGTGAAAAATATATAATACAAAAATTCAGTAAATTAATTTAAAATATGTGATCTTATATTTAGATTATAAAGTTACTTGATTACTAAAAATTCAAAATAAGTTTTTAATAAAATTTAACTTAGAATAATTAATCTTTACAAACGAAGTTCTAAGGACGCTTGATTTTTGAAATTAATACGTTTTCTCAAAACAAAGGTAAATAATCAAGTTGACTGATTTTAAATAATAAAAAAACAAATGGTTTTAAAATATGATGTAAAATACGCAAGTTTTTCTATATCATTTCAGTGGTCAATGTCGTCTTTAGAATTCAGTCATAACATTTAAGTCAGATTTGAGAGGTAACTAATGGTTTTAAAGTAAAGATGATTTAACCAAATCAAATGGTCAACTTGACTTAAGCTTTGAATAGAATTTTTAATCTCGAAATTCAAATTTAAAATATTAATTTCCTGAAATAATTAGATTCAAAATTGTTTCAAATTCAATTTCTCTCAATTTGTCTGCCTTTTGGCACGATTTTCTCTGTCTACCTTTTGGCACGTAGGCTTGCTGATTTTATCGTATATCCTTTTTAGATCCTGTGTTTTTTTATTTTTTTTGATCTTCTTCTTTGGAACTTAGTCTTTCTGGTGTGTGTTTTTTTTTTCGTCTTTATTCTCCTTTCTGATGGAGGAAGTGTTAGCAGGGCTAAGTTTATTGGACGATGAGGAAGAGGCCTTTCAAGAGGAAGCGGTGGCGGTGTATGAAAAATACCAGTTCTGTCTAGTGGGACGCTGTTTGACAAACAGTATGGTGAACTTCCCCTCTCTTCGCAACACAATGGCAGATCTTTGGCATCCAATTGGTGGGATTTGTATCACTGATCTGGGAGATAAACGGTACTTATTCCAATTTTTTCATGAAGTTGATGTGCAAAGGGTGCTTAATGGGACTCCATGGTTCTTCAATAATCACTTGATTATCCTGCAACGTATTCAAAACGGAGAAAACCCATCAGTTATGGAGTTGAATTTTTCAGAATTTTGGGTTCAAGTGCATGATTTACCCCCAGGTCTGTTTACTGAAACAATGGCAAAATAATTTGGAGATTTCTTGGGAGTGTTTCTTGATTATGACTCTTTTATTGGTTATGGTCCTAAGAATTATATGCGCATTCGGGTTAAATTGGATGTTTTGGCTCCATTAAAACGTAAAAAGAATATTCAGATTGGTAAAGATACCACGGTCTATGCTCGGTTTAGGTATGAAAAACTGAGTTTATTCTGTTTCATTTGTGGTAAACTAGGGCATGGTGAAAGTTACTGCCCCTATCACCTTCGAATTGAACCTACAAAAATTATTTTTGGTTGGGATCTTTCTTTACGGGATGTGCCAAGGCGCCAAAATATGGTGGCAAGCAGGTGGCTAAGGGATGCGGATGGCTCTCAGTTTAGCTCTGAATTTTTGGAAAGTGTCAATCAAGGAAATCCTATCAATTCTGAGAATACCATTAGGCGTGATTTTGGGGAGGATTTGAGGAATAAAGATATTAATCCTGATTCTACTAATTTGAAGGTTAACCGACAAATTATTAATGGGCATGCTAGTTGGCGCAATTGGAATTTGGTTTCTTAGAAAAATGATGGTGTGACTAATGGGCCCATGGACTTAATTCTGAATGAAGAACATGACCCATTAGCTTTGTTAGAAGGAAAAAAGAGGCAACGGAGAGTGGAGGAACCGAAAGCTCTTGTGGGCACTACTAATGACGGAGGCTCTTTTGATTTAACGGCTAGCTCTGGTGCCCAGAGCAGCCGAGCATTATGAAAATACTAAGTTGAAACGTTCGTGGTTTGGGGAGACCACGAACTGTTAATAGGCTCAAAAACAGGTTAAGAGCCATTAATCCCCAAATTTTGTTTATTCTAGAAACGAAATTAAGTGCTAAGCGAATGGAGATGGTGAGGTTGAAATGTGGCTTTGTAAATGGTATTGACGTTGGAGTAATAGGTTCGAGTGGGGGTTTATCTTTAGGGTGGAAGGGGAACTCGTTGGTGAATCTGAAGAGCTACTCCGCTTTCCATATTGATGCTGAAATTCAGGACAATGAATGTGGGACAGTTTGGCGTCTAACAGGGTTCTACGGAAATCTTGATGCTCGAAGGCGCACTGAATCATGGAATTTACTTCGATCTTTGAGTCGTGATCAATCCTTACCATGGGTCGTGGTGGGAGATTTTAACGAAATTGCCAATTCTTTTGAGAAAAAAGGCAGACGCCTTAGAGCGGAACGGAAGATGAATGAGTTTAGGATGGCTCTAGAAGATTGTAATCTTAATGATTTGGGCTATGTTGGGAGGTGGTTCACTTGGGAAAGAGGAAGGTTTGCGACCTCTAATATTCGGGAAAGATTGGACCGTGGGATTGCCACTTTTGATTGGATACAACTTTTCCCAAATTATAAAGTGGAACATTTGGGACACTCATTTTCGGATCATTGTCCTATTCTCCTCGACATTATTAGCAAGCTCCATAATGATCATGTGAATCGTATAAGGCCCTTTCGTTTCGAAGCTAAGTGGTGTCTGGATAGCTCCTTCGAGAATTTGGTTAAAGGTTGGTGGAGTGAGGACTCAGGAAGCGTCGATGTAAAACTGGAGAATCTAGGAAGATGACTACAACAATGGGGCTTTTCTAAAAATCGGATGGATAGGAAACAAAGAGTGATGCTTGAAGATAGATTGAATCACCTTTGCAACCAAGACCCATCCGATGAAGTTCTAGCCGAAATTATAGATGTTCAGATGGGTCTTAACTGGGAAGCAGACAAAGAGGAACTCTTTTGGGAGCAACGAGCTCGTGTTAATTGGTTGAAGAACGGAGATCGCAATACAAGCTATTTTCATAAAGTGGCAGTTTCTCGACAGTCTCGTGGTCAAATTTTGGCTTTGGAGGACGAGAATGGTAGACAATTGTCATCGATGGAAGATTTTTTAAGTTTAGCTTCAGATTATTTTGGAAAGCTTTTTACGGCTTCAAATATGGGTCCAGATGAAAATTTATTTGGCCTTGTGGAAAAAAAAGTTACTGAAAGTATGAACGCCAATTTGATTAAAAAATTCACAGTTGATGAAATCGACCATGCTGTTAAGATGTTGGCGCCCCTACACGCTCCTGGTGTTGATGGATTTCCTGCTATCTTCTTTCAAAGGTATTGGCATATTCTTGGGCCTGAAATATCTTCGTTTTGTTTATCTGTTCTCAATGGTGATTATGAAATTGGTTCTATCAATAAAACTCGTATTGTTTTGATTCCAAAAGTTGATAAACCAAAGAACATGACTCACTTTAGACCTATAAGTCTTTGTAATGTTATCTATAAGATAATTGCGAAGGTTTTGGTAAATCGGATGAGTGATATGTTGGGATATTGTATTAATGAAGCTCAAGGAGCTTTTGTCCACTGGCGCGCACTCATTTCGGATAATGTCCTAATTATGTATGAAGTCCTTCATTCTCTCAAAAAAAAAAAGAGGTCAAAAGGGAATTTCGCGCTAAAGCTCGACATGAGTAAAGCGTATGATCGGGTTGAATGGGATTTCTTGGCGGGAATGATGAAACACTTGGGTTTTCATGAAGAGTGGATTATTCTCATTATGCGATGCGTTTGTTCAGTATCTTATTCTGTAAGTATCAATGGGTGTAACAGCGATTGGTTTTCTCCTTCAAGGGGCTTCAGACAAGGGGATCCCCTTAGCCCCTTCCTTTTCCTAATATGTGCTGAGGGTTTCTCTATTCTAATTAAGGAAGCGAAGAAAAAATACTTGATGAAGGGGGCTCCTATTGGTAGAGCAAGGTTTTCTATCAACCATTTTTTCTTTGCGGATGACAGTATATTGTTTGGTGACGCATCGTGTGAGGGAGCTGAAGCGGTTCGAGATGTTATCAAGGAATATGAATTGATTTCTGGACAAAGGGTGAATTTTGATAAATCTCTTATCTATTTTGGAGCCAATGTGAACCATGAGACCAAAGAATATATTGTCAATTTGTTAGGAGTTTGGGTAGCTTCTAATCTTAAGAAATATCTAAGCCTCCCTATGATGGTTGGTCGAAAGAAATCCTGGGCCTTTGCTTATTTCGCGGATCGTTTCAGGAAAAGGATTGAAGAATGGAGCTTGCGTTATTTATCTATTGGATGGAAGGAAGTCTTTATCAAGTCGATTTTGCAGGCCATTCCTCTTTATGCTATGCAATGTTTCCTTATGCCGAAATCTTTTTGTCGAAAGTTAGAAGGGATTATGAATAAGTTTTGGTGGACCAATAATAAGTCGTCAAAGGGTATTCATTGGAGTGGATGGGAGTCGTTATGTAAATCGAAAGTTGATGGTGGAATGGGTTTTAAAGATCTTGTTTTGTTTAATAAAGCCTTATTAGCAAAACAGATTTGGCGTGTCTTAACTCAGCCTAAGTGTCTTTTAGCTAAAGTCTTAAAAGCGCGATATTTCCCTCACTTTGATATTTTAACTGCTAATGTTGGATCTTACCCTTCGTTTACCTGGCGTAGCATTTGCAGTGCACGGGAGTTGGTTGAGAATGGACTGTTGTGGCGGATTGGAAGTGGTTCTGACATCAATATTTGGAATGATCCCTGGTTACATGGAAAAGAGAATAATAGAGTCTCAATACAGCAATTTTTTCCAAATTGGACTACTGTGAATCAGCTATTCAATTGTGGAACTTTTACCTGGAATGAAGAGCTCTTGAATAACATTTTCGATGCTGATACAGTTAATCGTATTCTTGCTATTCCCACTGCAGGGGGCCAGTCGGAGGATATACAGGTATGGAAGTATGACGGATCCGGAGAATACACGGTAAAAAGTGGATATAGGGTCCTATCTACAGAACATTTAAAGAATTCTACAGTCACCATCTCTGATGGTGTGATCGATTCCAAATTTTGCAACTCTTTATGGGCTTTACACATTCCTGCTAAAATTAAAATTTACATTTGGAGGTTAACTAATAATTTCTTGCCCCATCTTTGTAACCTGACGCGCAAGAAATTGTGTGTGGAAGTTGTCTGTCCTCTTTGTAAGAAAGGCCCGGAGGATGCTGATCATCTTATGTGGTCTTGTGAAATGTTACAAGCTATTTGGAAGTCTCTGAACATCATGGTCCCTCCTTATGATCCATCGATTGGGTGGTAAGATCCGCCTTGTTAATACTTTTTTTCACAGCAAATGAACAACAAAGACAAATGATGGTCTTTTCTTTGTGGGGGTTGTGGCATCGAAGAAACAAATTATTTCACGAAGGGGTTAAATTATCAATGCAGGAATTTTGGGGTTTCTAAAAGGTTATAACCATGAGCTTAATCTTAACAGAGAGATCTACTTTCCGTCTTCTACATCTTTGGGGAATCAAAGTTGGAAACCCCCAAACACAGGTTTTATTAAACTTAACTTTGATGCATCCTTCCAAATTGATACAAAAATTGCTGTAACAGCGGTTTTAGCCAGGAACTCAGAAGGAGAAATAGTGGGAGGGAAGACTTATCTGTTCAAGGACGTGACTGATGCGTTTGTGGCGGAGGCGAGGGCATGCGAAAGGGCTCTTATTCTGGCGGCAGCGTTGGGCTTCAGACGGGTAATTGTGGAAGGTGATTCTTTAACTGTTATCAAGAGCATTAAGAAGAAACAGAATGACAAATCAATTCTTCGACCGATTACACAGTATATTCTATCTCTGGAAACGGGTTTTGAAGAAATTTCTTACCTTTTTGTTCCTCGGTTAGTGAATAATACGGCTCATACTCTGGCGATGGAAGGTCAGTATAGGCACGAATTTAGAGTTTGGAGTGATGAGGTACCGGAATCTGTTCAGACGTCAGCACTGAAGGATTGTGTGGCTTGGAATCCTCGGCCTTAGGGGGTTTTTTCGGTGATGCTTTGATGGTGGAGAAGGTTCATTGAATTTCCACTACGTTTTCAAAGTATTTGTTTTCTTCTCGTCTATCTTCTGCTATTTTGATGGAGAAGAAACGTTTCGACTGATATTGGGTGGATTGAATTTTGCTGTGGGCGCAGGCGGTTTTCTTTCTGGTGGTTTTTGTTGGTTTTAGGCTTTTATTTATTGTTTACAGCTACTTCATTTATTGTATTTACTTTATGTCTGTTTTGTTGTTTTTGTTTTTGACGTTTTCTTCTCTTTGTTTATCGTTTTGTTTCGCCTGGGGCCTTGCAGCAATAATATCAGTCTGTTATTTTGACTAAAAAAAATATTAATTTCCTAAAAAAGAACGTTTTCTATTTATTCTTGTTTTATAATAAATATATTTGAACCTATTAAAATATTTAGTATAAAATAACCATTTTTATAATGTTTCAAATAAGGATGTCTTTTGAACGGGTCAGGCTAAGTCTTGGAAGTGTCAATCGGGGCAGCTTGTAATTATAGGGAAGGAAACGGGCGGTTGGGTGGGTATTTTGTCGCCTTCAATTCTAACATAATTTTATTTTTTTTTAGATTTTGCTTGTTATATATTTATAATAGAAATAATCATTATAAGTTTATTATAAAATTTATATTATGAATTCTATCAAATAAAGAAAAGTGAGAATCAAATCAATAAAATTATAAAAAAAAATTATTGTTATAGCGAAACACTATCATAACAAATGGTTGCTATAGAGAGGATTGATTGTATATTTAATTTTATTTAAGTACTAAATTGAAAAAACCAAGATACTTTAAGGGGCAATTTATGCATTAAGCCTAAAACTTTTTACCTTTGAATTTTGACTTGACGCGCATATTATTAATTTTAATTATTTGCACAATATGTAATTACATGCTATATTTAAATTAAATTAAATAAATAGGACTACCTTTTTTTTTTTTTATTAATGAACGTATCATTTTTAAAATAAAATTTTAACAATCATTTAGGGGGGTTTTATTTTCGATTGCCAAATAAAATAATGAAGACAACTTTTGTCATCGACATCTCTCTAGAATGGTCTTCCAATATTAAAAAGATGTGATATTTGGTCTTCTCATGGCAACTTGAAACAAAGTTTCAGTGCCTAAGCTAAGCTAAGAGAGGTAGGCATCTTCTTGGGAAACTCATTAGTTATAAATACTATTAAAGCGAAAGGAAGAAAATGTGGGATAAAAATAGCCCAGCCCAGCCTAGACTCCACCATTGGGACTTGAAACTTGAGAGCCGCCTCTGCAGAGTAACATGCATCCATGGATTGCCCTTTCTAACTTGCATTCATCTTTCTTTTCAAACCTTGGAATAATCCACTCCATTCCATGCTGAATGGGTCATCAATTAATAATTCTACTTTCTCTAATTGAATTTATGGTAAAAGTGAGTATTTTTTTTAAAAATAACTTAAAAGTTTTATAAAAAGAATATTATAAACTCCAAACAAAAAGAAAAATCAAAACTAAATTATGACTGGGGGTTCCAAAAATTCAAAAATCCCTACTAAACCAAACCAAGCTCTACTTTTACTCATGTGAAATAAATAAAACATATAATGCCCTGCATTTTAGATATATAAACTACACTTGTTTAATAGTTGATCTAAAGTCAAAAGATTTGAATATGGAAAATATATTTTTAAAAAAATAATATTATGTTAATTTAAAATATGGGTTGAGCTTGAATTTTAATATTTAAAATTTGAGGTTGGTCCGACGCAATCCATTCTTAAATTTATAATATGATTTTTTTCATATATATATTGTAATTTATATTATATGAAATTAAATATATAGTAATGTAAATCTTATAAATGTTTAAAATTTTAATAAAACAAATGTATATAAAGTTATTAAATATTAAATAAAATAATTGTATTTAAAAAAAAAAAGAAAAAAGAATGTGGGTGACCTTGAGAAAACTGTAGACACTGAACTAAAATTAAGTAAATATGAATGATATTGATATCATAGATCACACAATTTTAGTACAGAAGTTAACATTTATTATACTGTTTTTTTAGTGTTTATTTGAACCCCCCACAATAAATTTTATAGATAAAATTTAGAGTAGATTCCCTCTGTACGCATCATATGAAGAGACTATAATTTTTCATATCTATACATTATGTGCACGAACTCTTCCTCTTGTCGACACCTGTCCAAAAACAAATAAAGTTTCTTTTTTGAGACTTCAAAAAAAATTGATATACTTTCGATTTTAATCCCTAAAATATGCTCAAAATCTATATATCTATATATACACACACAACATTTAAAGTGGAATATTTCTTTAGTGAAATTTGATATGATCCAATGAATGTGATTGCAAGACACAAAAGAGAAGATTGTAGTCGTTAGGTTAAGCCATGTCATAAATTAAATAAAGTGTGTTGGTAACTTAGAACTTGTTAAACCAGTTAACAAAGATAGAGAAGATGTATCTTCTCTTTCCCAAATTTTGTTTAGCATCAAGTTTGTTAAGAATGACATAAGGAGTAGGAAAAGATGTTCAATTGTACCTTGTTGTTCTTGGAATTTATGGTTTGAAACGTTCTACTAATGGAATTGAAAAAAAAAGGGAAGTTGTATTAAGATTTAGGAAATCATTTTCGATATAATGCCAATCTGAATGTTCCATATTATGCAAAAAGATGTTGGAGAAATTGGTGTGAGCAAAAGGTCAAAGACAACTGCCAACAAATGGCGGTCAATGATCAAGCAAAGGAGAAGTAGTATGGTTGTCGATGAAGCAACAATTACGATGGATGAAAGAAATAAGTGAGAAATGTTCAAAAGTTTGTTTTTCATTTATGTTCCAGCCAATGGGCTTTTATAGTTATTCAAAAATTGGGCCTTGGTTATTTATAGTGTGGGAGTTGTTTTGTTTTTTTATTTTTGACAAATGGAGGGAGTTGGTTTTTTGTGGTGATGTTATTGTAAACAAATACAAAATAAAGGTAAGTTGTTTAATGATGGTTTGCTAAGTAGGAGAGAGAGCTAGTAGTATTAAAGTTGAGACTGAATGCGAAGAATAGTTGGAGAGGAGACCTATTTTTATCCCTTTTTGCAGCGGATATCAGTGATTAACGAAATAAATTTTCATGGGAAAATAGATTAATTGTAAAACAAGTCAATAGCAGAAGGTAGTATTCAATGGAGAATTAAAGAACAATGTCATATTAATAATATATTTAGATGCGCATCATGGAATATAGAAATGAAGATTATAATGAAATGGCTTTGGAAGTGGCAGGCCTGAGTATGACTCATTTATGGTTTAGAGTATTGGAATTTAAAAGCTCATTTCATTGAAAGGAAATCAATCAAGAAAATCATAAACCCCAAAACATAGAATATAAAGAATCAAAAAGAAAACCCAACACCTTTAGCACAACTTGTCATCCCAACAAGGCATGAACATAATTTATCAAAAGGTATCTAAATTGCTTTTCTTATTATATTGAAACTGAAACATCGGTTAAATTTGTCACTTACTTTAAAACATAAGACAAATATTTTATCCAAGAGAGAAAAGCAAGGTACATAAAGTGCATATTGTTGTCGTGTATTCTAGTCGAGAAACTCTTACCTTTTTCAATTTATTTAACCAATCACCAAGTATTATAATCAAGTCATTTTCAAGAAAAGAAACAGAAATGAAAAGAGTTAAAACCGATGAACACCAATCATCAAGAATGCTTTCTTTGTTGGACGGTATCTCGTCGGATATTGTTTCCCAATGCGTTCAACAAGGTGTAGACACATTTAGAAGTTTACTACTTAGGTTGGCTTATGAAATGCAAGTAGAGATTAACTGAGTTTTATCATCTGTGGATGTTTCTTAGTTCAAATGCAAGTTTATTAAGTGTTTGGAACATCATATGTAATGAGTAGAGTTGTAATAAATAATGAAGATTTCTTTTGAAGTGAAATAATGAAGATTTTTGTTTCTCTTATATACTTGGTTGGTTTCTGATTGATTAAGAATTTCTTAAAATAACTGTAAAAATGTGTTTTCCCTTTCTTCTATATAGTTGGTTTAACTTTGAAGTCAAAATTATTATTTTTTGTTTATTTGTGATGTTTGTTGGTAGTTGGATGGTTGATTTGTATTTATGTTTTCGTTTTAAACTATTGTAGAGTCATGAGGAGAACCGTAAGAAATGAGAAAGCGTTGAGGGTAGTAAACTTAAATAACATAGTTCATCATGTATGTGTAATGGAAAAAAGGCCCAAGGTAAGAGAATGTATTATGCGCTTTGTTGTCGCCGATAACATTCAAGCCCTAGTTATGTTAAGAACTTCACTCTTCCTAAATCATGGCAAAGTGAATGGGGGTGAAGGGATTTTGAAGCGCGCAGTGACGACTAACGAAACTCTTCTATTGGTTGTCTATAAACTGGTGGTATGTTTACTGGTGAAGGGTTAAAGTGAAGGCCTGTCTCACCCAACTACGGTGGAAGGTGTAGGTGTTGAAGAAAATATGGTTGATAAAACGGTTTTCTTGCACAACAAAAAAATAAAAATTTTGAAAATCGAATCGGTTTGTGATATTTATAGCAATACAATTTTTTCCAAAATAATACATTTGTTTTGAGCAAGATGGATCTTAGACATTCCCAACTTTCAACCGAACGACCTTCTCCTCTATTCTCATACCACGAACTGCTTCGAGTGTAGGCTCGAACAATTTCAAATCAAACATAGAACCAAGAATAATCTTCTTACTTTCAAAAGAAAAGTAAATCTCCCTCCTATAGAAACTGGTAGAATTATTATTCCTGAAAATATAATTTATACTTAGAAATGAATTTTGACTATTTTCGAGCAGAATAATAATATCTCGAAGTTGTGTTTTTAGCCCTTCCAGTTCCATCTATTTAAAGGGAGAGGAAGTGAAACCCTAGTTGAATTAGTAGAACACAAATAAAACTTATTTAATAGAAAAAACTCATCCCCTAATTGAACTAGGAGAGAGGGGCGGCTAATAGAATGTGCCTCCCCTCATATGTATTATGATCGGGATTCGGGTCTCTCCTGTATTAAGTCCAATTATATATGCTTCTTGGATTTTTAACCCAACATTTTATAATTTAATCCAACCTAATACATGTTTTCTATTTCCCAAAATAAATATTATTTATTTCATTAATTTTTTCAATTAAATAATTTTCTCAACCTAATTTTAATTTTGTTAAAATCATGACAACTTTACCGTAAAAGAATCTATGAGAAGATATATTTAATTTATATATTCAATGGATTCATAATGACCAATTAATTTAATTCCATTTTCAAAGTTCAATTCTTTGATTAAATAATAATTTGAAAAACTTAAATTAAATATCAGGTCATTTTCCATACTTAATGAGAAACCACATTTATTTCCAAACGTAACCCATTTATCTAACTTTATCATTTCTATCAATTTTTGTTCATTTGATTCAACATGCAATTTATTTCTGGTTTTAACGAGCTAGCGAAGGGATCAAATGGACATATGTATTTAGGGCTCAAATGATTTATAATTAAGTTCTAGCTTTTTGCCTATTAATTATAAACTCATTTAGCCATGAAGTTATTCCCCTATAGTATTATAACTGAGCTCTCCCTAATAACATACTATTACGAAAGTTACTTTATCAGTGCTCGTCCAATGACATTGCCATAAGTGTGTTACCCTTATAAGATATTCTTAATCTCTTTGGGATAAATTCGTTCTCCCAATATGATCCTGTTTTATCTCATGGTAACCATAACATCTTCTTTCATGAAAAGTCAATTACTATCATGTAGTAATTAAGTCATTTATCACAAAAACAAACAACTCGTGACCACATTTACTTTTCATCTATCATGTAATGCCAATGAGAGAATATCATTTATCCATGCCTTGGGCTATGAATTCCACTATTGTGAACGATGCTACATACTGTAGAAGTCATATACCTAACGCACCAACTTTCAGTTCTTTATCCATTCAAACTCAAGCTTTTACTTATATCAAAGTATACGAGTCACGCATACATATTCCTACATCTACTCAAGATTAAGGTATGTCAAACTATGAACGTCATAAGTGAATAAATCCATAAACAAATTCAGAATCTATTCTACTTAGGTCCTGTCCAATATACTATCAGTCCAGTTAGTCACATATATGTCTCTATCTTCTGAGAGTCATCCGCTCTAATGCTCAAGATAAAGCATCTCCCTAATTATACTTGATAGACGACATATTAGTCTTTTAATCAGTTTACTCATTTTCAATTATGACTAAGGACACTTTTATGTTCATCTTCTAATACAAGTTGTCTTTCTGTTTTATGATCTGACCACGTATGTAACGCCCCAAAATTTTAGTTTTTGAATTATTAAAATTTGTCAAAGTGAATTGATCTAAGTGGTTAAGTGTTGTGAGTAGTGTGTGTGAGGTTCTAGGCTCGAATCCTATCCATTGAATTTTGTTAATTTTTGTCTCAACCCTTATTTTTGAACTTTTGGTTTAAATATTATTTTCGCTCAACTGATGTAAGAATGAGCTTGTTGGTTCAGTGGTAAGGCTTTAGCTTACCCTTGGGTCTTGTGTTCGAATCCTTGCAGGTGCAAACAAGAATAATGTTTGCTAAATCCCTGAGTGTGCCACCCAGGTGGATGTGGTTGGGTCAATTTCAAACTCTGGATAATTTGAGTAGTTATCAGAAAATCTGGTTAGTGGGATATTATTGTTTTTTTCTAAATTAATTAGTTTATTCCTTAAAATTCTCCCACTCCCTTCTCATGTTTCTGATGTTTCTCTCATTCTCCCCTCCTTTATTTTTTTTTTCTGTTTCAAGCTTCTCCCATTTTTCTGCTATCACTTTTCTTCCTCCTTATCTCGCTATTCTCTTCTTGTTCTTTTTGTTTCCTTCTGTTGCTAGCGTATTTGCCTTTGTGCTACCGTCTTTGGTACATTCGGGTGTGTGGTGTTCATTAGAGTTTATCGTGGTCAATTGTTAGTGTAAGTATTGCTATTTTTGTATGTTGGTCATAATCAATTGAATTTCGTTTATTAATTGTGTAGGTTTTAAGGTGAATATTGCAAGGCGATTAACCCTCCAGCGAACTAAGGATTCGTAAGGTTGCTATTCGTTCAAGGTTAAGTGTTTTAAACGCCATTTTGGGGGCTGTTGTGGTGGTTTTGAGTCGAATGGTTTGGCTATAATTTTAGGGGATAAGGGTCGTAGCCTCTTAACCAATTCTTGTTTCGTTGGCTAATTTGTCTTGCGAATGTCGTTTTTAGGTACTGGATTTCTCACTGTTGGAATTTCTTCAGAAATTAGTAAGGTGTGTAATGAAAAACCCGAAAAACAGTGAATGATGCAATGTCAAAAAGTGGACTGTTGACACTACATAGCCGTGTGATAGACCGTGTGGGCCACACAAGTGTGTATTAGGCCGTGTGAGCCACATGGGCGTGTGGGCCCATTTCTTGAAAATTTTACTTAAGGTCGTTTTGATGTGTGATTCGTATTTAGCCACTCCGTAAGGTCCATACTATATAAATATGACTTTAAAACATGACATCTGATAGTATGCTACTGTATGTAATGTGGATATGGTATGTGAAATATGTATATGATCTGTATTTTGATAATTTTGATAGCATGTCTTATGTGAAAAGCATGTATGACATATAAGCAATTGATACCTATTAGTATGTGCATGTGCATTGGGGTGAGATAATGATGTGACGGAAGAAGTACTGGTAGTTTAATAATCTACCTTATCTGGTGATTATATCACAAATATCTATTCTGGTTGCTTGACCACGTATCTATTCATTATTCTGAAAAGTGACATACGCTCACTTTTAGGTGTGTGGGGTTGGATGGGTATTTATTACCTTAATTGGTGTGTAGGGATGGATGAAGATGATGTGTAGCAGATGGGAGTAGGATCTATATTTGTATCTGAATCTGCATACATGTATCTGAATATGTATCTGTTTCTCAAACTGTATATGTAACTGAATTTGGTTATGTATTTGTATCTAATCAATTTTGTTGGGTTGAGTTATACACTGAGCTTGTAGCTCACCCTTTTGTTTGTTTTCTTCCTAGGTAATCAACAAACCTAGGATCGTATAGCACGCGGGATCTCGAAATTGGTTTATGGTTAAAAATGGTTAAACTAAAGGTTTTTGTTAAATTTGGATTGTTCGAGACTTTTGGACTATGTTTTTATTATTTTGGACGTTGTTTTCATTTTGTGGATTGTTATTATGGGTTTTGTGTTTTATATTCCTATATGCAAAACTATTTGTTTACAAGTCAAACCATGGTTTTCAAAACTTCTTAACTTAGAAAATTTCGCTACAAATCAAAACATTCACTTAGATGGTTTTCCGTAATAATATAAAAGGTTTGAACAATGATTTTTCCTTAAAACTGGAAAATGAATTATCAAAGTTAGCACAATACTAGTAGCTTATCTGCAATTACTGGTGGCTTGTCCACATATTTTTGGCAGCTTGACTGCAATTATTGGTGGCTTGCACATAAAATGGTGTGTTATTGGATGGATGAGTTCTGCGGAAACTCTTACTGTGGTGTGTAGCAGAGTTGGGTAGGAAACTGTTTCTGAAATTCCAAAACTGCACTGTTAAATATGAGCATGCACATTTTGATATAATCTGTGCTATCTGTGATATTATGATTCTGAATTACTATTATATTGTATTTGTTTTCCTTATGTGTTAAGACTCACAATGGGCTCTATAACACACTAACGTCTAAGCCGGGTTAGGGAGGTTACAATAAGAATTTCATAATAAACATTAACATTTTCCTATACATATATGTAAATAAATATTAAGAACATTAATATAACAATCAAAATATAATTCACACATAAATTCTAATTTGGTAAGGTAAGATTCCTAGTGTGCTTACCTCTCTCTTGTTAGGAATTCACTATTTTTGCTTTAATTCTCTTTCTTCCTCACTCTAGTCACCACCTTCACCTTATTTCCAACACTTTTATTATTTCCTCTCTTTTTCTACTTCATGAACACATCAAATACATAATCAAAATCCACACTAAAATCACTTTCACATATTTCTATTTACATTAAACATGAAATCTATAAGGAAACCTTCAAATCCTTACCTTGGAACTTGCTTTCTTACACTTCTCTTAACTTGCTCTCCCCTTCATCTTCCCTTTTCTTGAATCCAAAATAATATCCGTGTTTACCATAGTCTTCTCATCTCTTTTTCATCTTGGTGGCTATGAAAATTCTTTTAATTTATAGGTGAAAATGGTGAATTTTGATAGAAAAGAATAAAATGAATAAACTTCAAAATTTTCTCTCATCTTTTTCATGGTGGACATGAGAACAATGGGAGGATGAAGATTTTTCTTTTATCTTTTCTCTTTTCTTAATCATTAATTAACATTAAAATATTTTAAAATAAAATAAAATAATAAAATATTTCAACCAATAAAATTTAAACAACATTCATTAATTATTATGATATTACAAGATAATTATCTTAATTGAGAAACGACTATTTTACCCCTCATAATTCTCTACAATTTCATCCTTGAGTCACTATTCACTTTTTATAAAATTATGATTTAGTCCGTTATATTTCTCCACTTATTCAATTTGGTCCCTATTTACTAATTTTGTGTCACAAGGACCTTTTGGGTATTTACACTTTTGGTTCTTCTAATTTTTTGAATCTACATTGTAACCCCTCAACTTTTTGAATTTTCACACTTTGACTCCATCACTTTTTACTTCTTTACAATTTAGTCAACACCTCGGATTTATTTCTCTAAATACACTACTCCTTTCAATTGTCTTCTCTACTAATACAAGAACCATTTCAATTGCCTTCTCTACTAACTCTAATAGTTCTTATTTTATTTCCTTTGAAAATTCTAACACATTTCAACTTATATTAGCACTTTTTTCGACTTAAGGGATTTTAGGGATGTTACAATTCCCATTTTCTTTTTATTTTCATCTCACGGTTGTTACCATTCGGAATTCTCAATGTGATTCATTTCTCATTAATTTCAACATTTGTATAATCTTTTGACCTATAAAATTAGAATATGAATTTGATTTCAACATTTGTATATTCTTTTGAGCTATCAAATTAGAATATGAATATGTTGAAAATATTTTAATTTATTCATAGTTTTTTGAAGGGAAAACAAGATTTGGAAGATTTTTCAAAATTGAACCCAAAATACAGAGGGTAATTATATGTTTTCCCTTAATTTTAATTTTTTATTGGTTTACTTTTATTCCTTTAATAAAATAAAATAAAATCCTTCTTAAAGTAGAATTTATTTATTTTTCTTTAATTTCTCAACTTTTGAGTGAATTTACGTTCTTGTGTTTTGCTTTTTTTAGGCCTAAATGTTTGCAAATTTTGTTGGTAATTTATTGTATGAATGTATCTCACTTTGATTTTATAGAAGAAAATGGAACTAAAAAAATGTTCAAACAATTTCAGGAGAACGAAGAGTAGTTTAAATTTTAAAATGTGTGAATTAATGTGAAAATGAAAAAGATATTATGAATTATCTAATTATTTAATAAGAAAAATGACCATAAAAAGATTTTAATCAACTCATATCTTAGCATGTTGAATTATCTAATAATTTAATTTATTTATCTCATTATTTATTTATATTATTCCTTTCAACTCGCATTTTAAATTAATTGATTTTATTTTAAATTTTTACATAATATTATTATTAGTTTTAAACCATATACTTTTTTATTTTTTTATGACACATATATGTGTGACTGGTATACTAGTATATACAAACTATTAATTTATTATATATTATATTATTTAAGATAAGATTATATAATATAATAAAAGGGTTAATTTTCAAATGTACGAAGAGTATCAAGGCTTAGAGCATATTTAAACTAATATAATAAAAAAATATTTAATATTTAATATATTATGTATTAATATTACCGTATGTGATATAATATTATATAATATAATAATATATTTTAAAAATATTTATACATATGTTGTAACACCCCTAACCCTTATCCGTCACCAGAATAGGGTTACGGAGCGTTACTGGAATACTGGAAATTTTCAGAACATTTACAGGCATTTCATGTTAATCACTATTCATTCACCGAGATTATACAAAACGTCTCTTAATTGGACCCTCGAGATCCAATACGAGCATTAGAATCAAGTCGGGACTTAATCGGGAACTCTAAGGATTTTTCGCGACATTTCAAAATTTTTCCAAAGTGTTGGGCTCACACGCCAGTGTGGTCCAAGGGACACGCCCATGTGACCCTAGGACACGCCCGTGCTACAGGCCGTGTTCAACCCCGTGTAACTCTCTGACTTGTGCCACACGGCCATGTCACACGCCCGTGTGCTAGGCCGTGTGGTTAATTAAATTCTTTCGAAATTAGGTGCAGGTTTCACACGGCCAGGACACATGCCCGTAATCTAGGCCGTGTAGCACATACGGTTGAGACACACACCCTTGTCTCTGCCGATGTGCTCAATCCTGAGCATTCTGTTTCTCAAAATTTAGGTGCAGGGGACACACGGCCAAAACACATGCCCATGGGGTAGACCATGTGTCACACTCGGCCTAGACACACGCCCGTGTGTCTACCCGTGTGGATAAAATATAGGCTATTTACCAAGCCATTTTGCCACCCTCCTTTGCACACACCTATATGAATTCCAATGATACAAATCATAGCATAATTAGGTGGCCAATACAACCACAACTAAGGCTAAAACATGTCATTTCAACAACGACATCTAACATGCTTATAACATTATATTTTGCCAAACCAAATCATACCAAATTTCACATCCATAAGCATCAATATTATTTCTTTCAATATGTATTGCCTTGCCTAGGTTCACTAGCTTATCAATAAGCCAAATCATAAGCATTTATCATTTATGCTATTAAGCCACAATAAACCATTTACCAAACAATTACAAGCCACATCACAAAAGACATTAGCACATATATATATATATACACATATCCCAAAACATAATCATCACTAGCCATTCCAATGGCTAGATTACAATAATCATTTACATTTACATGCCAATATGGCCAATATAACCTATACATGCCATTATAACCACAATTGATTTACCATATTGTACCGACATGGGCCGATGAATAATGTGAGTGATCTCCGCCGAGCTTCCAATCCAACGAGCTTTCGATTTACTCTAAAATAGGGAAATAAAACTAAGTAAGCATAAAATGCTTAGTAAGTTCGTAAAACATGGTACTTAACTTACCATTCATCCTATTTTGAGGTAACTATGTAAGGAATATTTAATCAATTTGACCTCAAGCCCTACACACATCCTCATTGCCCTTGTTAGTCATATAATCCATAGTAACATCAAGACATGTACGAGCTCAACAACAATTAAGTTTCCATGCACATATGCTTTCCACAACATGTATTCATTTATCATGTATAAATCATCTCTTATTATTACCAGTATAGTTTTATAGTAGTTTGTTTCGAGTTCAGCTTATTTCATGTCAGGACCTTACTTATATTTTTCGAATATTAAGGTCACACAAGTAGTAGTACACACATGGTGTACGAGTCTATAATCAAGGATGAACTTATATTCATCAACCAAATTCCAAGTACAAATATCATCGTCTCATATTTCCATGTATCAATTATCACATATCATCATTTTCGTGTATTTCAGGTAGATACATGTAATAACTCATTTATTATTCATATCTTCTCATGTCAAGAGTTTTACCCATTGAATCTTTCTGGAATATTGGTGGATACACCGGCAGTACACTCAAGGTGTATAAATCAAAATTCGTCAATTCATGTCCATTAATACCCATAAGGTACAATTTTAGAGAGTACACTCTCGAGCCACACATGTATACAACAGGATTACCAGTCGAGGCTAAATCCTTTTTATGACATATGCTCTAAAGAGCTTGATCTGGATTACCCGTCCGGGATAAATCCAATCCATAACATATGCCCGAGAGGACTTATATCAAGATTACCCATCTGGGCTAAATCCTTTTAGCAATGAGGTCAATTGGATTACTCGACCGAGCTAAATCCCACCAGCAACAAATGTAGGGCCTCATTCATTTCGGGAAATCACATATCCATCAAATTTTCCATTTATTCAAACGGGATTTAACATTTTTCAAGCATTATCAGGCATGTGATCAATCTCATACATTTATACATTCATGCAAATTCAAATGTTCACATTCAACTCAAGCATAAAGTTTACTTTTTATCATTTATCGGGCATTATTGTTGTTCGGGCACATTTCATTCATCGGGCTTTGACGAATATGTGATCATTTCACATAATTAAGGCATTTATACAATTTACATAAACACAATCAATGCAAGCATGTAAATAAACACAATTTAGTTACACGAACTTACCTCGACAATGTTCGTGTACATAAATCTACTAATCCGACATTTTCCTCTTTTCCTAGTTCTAACTCTGAATTTGGTCTATCCGGATCTGTACGAGTAAATTTAATGTCAATTTATCACATTTCATATTCATGTGGACTCATTTTATATCCTAGGAAAAATTACCATTTTGTCCCTAACTTTTCTATAAATTTCCATTTCGTCCCTAGGCCCGGAAAATGAAACTTGTGTAATTTACTCCATATTCCAAGCCTAACCAAAATCCTATTACAAAATTTACAGCACATATTTTCTATAAATTTCAGAATTTTTTATCAACTTTCACCACTTTGCATTTTAGTCCCTAAATCATGTTTTCATCAAAAATCACTTTGTAAAAGTTGTTTATCTATCAACAACCTTTCATTTTCTACCATAAATTTTCAATTTTCAGCATATTCATCCATGACCCAAATTTTCATACTTTGATAACTTTTCAATTCAATCCCCCAAATAGATAGATTAAGCTATTCCGGTTTCAAAAATATAAAAATTACCAAAAACGGGGCTTGAATACTTACCCAATTTGGCCAAGAAAGCTTGCTTTCTCTTTCCTAGGGTTTCCATGGAATATTTTGGGGAAGAAGATGATAAAAATGATTTTTATTTCTATTTAATAATTTATCATCTTTTAATAATTTTGATTTCCAATTCAGTCCTTAGCCTTTTTCTCATTTTCCATGGATGAATCATCCAAAAATATCTACTAACTTTTTATTAATGATCTAATTACCTCATAATGACCTCTAGCTTTGAATTCCATAACTATTTAATCCTTATAGCTACTAGAATTTAACTTTTGCATTTTATGCGATTTAGTCCTTCTCGTAATTAAACACTTAATCGATAAAATTTTCGTACCAAAATTTTCACACGACATATCTATCATAACACGGACCATATAATAAAATAAAAATAAACTTTATTTTTGGCTCGGATTTGTGGTCCCGAAACCACTGTTCCGATTTCACCGAAATTGGGCTGTTACATATGTGACTCCCCACACCCGACTTGGTCACCAAGTCCGAATGTGAGGCATCACATTTGTTGTCGGAACAACTCAAACTAACTCCTATTTCAAATTTAATATGAACATCAAGCATTAATCAATTCATAACAATACATTCACATTGATTAAAATCATTTTCAAGTTATTTAAATCATGTTAGAAATATTTTAAAACGAGTTTTAGGAGTTCGGGGGTGATCGAGACCAAGTATGTGTCTTTAGGAATTAAAACAAACTCAAAATAAGAGAGGAACCCCTTGTCTAACCCAGTTTTATCGACACAATTAGGTACTTGTACTGATACAAGTACTTGTTACTGTACATTTTTTTTTTTTGCTATTGACTTACTTATACTGATACATCTGACCACTTGTAAAGAAACAAGTTTTCTAGGACCCAAAACAAGACCAATTCATTTCCAAAGCTTATGGGACCTGAAATACATGTCCTAAACACCAAACTTGCTTTACCTAAACACATTCAATCACATACCATCAACATGATCACATTATCTCCAAATTCAAACATCAAAGTATCTTACTTGGCATGCAAGCAACTTATGAATCATAGCATAAACATTATCCAAGATCATACATACCATCATACTCACACCATTATACATGTATAAACATACTTAGATTACAATTCACTACATACTAAGTCATCAAAATGGACTCCAAAATTAAGCCTGACTCTAGGTACATGCCAACTTGAAATACAACGTACAAAAGACTATACAAAATCTGCTGAGTTGAGAAGTGGGTCCTAGATGCTATCAACCTTCCCAAAATCCTCGAGACCTACTCATAACATTTGCACGGAAATAGACAAATCCATACACTGAACAAAAAAGCTTAGTGGTAATAACATAATCCAAAAAAAAAAATACATATTTAAATTAAACATATAAGCAAATTGTAATTTCATATATGAACATTCAATATCAACTATCATTGTCTCATGCTCATTTCTTTTGTACTTTCTTATGAATTCTTCATTCGAATTAAGCTTTATGTGTCAACTAATTGTATATCTTTCAAACTTTACATTATTATATTTAGTATCTACATTTGAAACAATCATAACATCAATGCTATCTCGGTATCATTTATAACTTATGTCATTCTCAAATCAATATTTTTAAATCAATTTCACCAATAAAATAGTTCAACTCGTTTCATAACGTCATCAACCCTTAGGGCTCATGTTACATGTTTTGCATGATCTTTCACATGCTATGGTTCATCACACTTGCATTTATTTCAATTATTCAATTCAAGCATAAGTTATTCATCTCAAAATTCAACTAACATATTCAACAATGTAGCACATAATTTGAGGCCCCTATTAATTAGACAAAAATTCAAGACAGATATACGAATTTAAACTCCTAACACTCCACAATAAGTAGGGGTGTGCAAAATTCGGGTAAAACTAAAAAAATTCGGTTAACCGACCGAATTCGGTTAATCGGTCGGTTAACCAAATTTTTTCGGTCGGGGGTCGGTTAATTATTTTGTGATTTTTCGGTTAACGGTTAATTCGGTTCGAAACCGATCGGTTAACCGAATTTTTTCGGTTTAACCGATAAAATAATAAATAAAATTATAATATATAAATAGGCCCACTATTCACCTAAACCCAAGTATCCAACCCAACCCAATTACCCAATCCAACCCAATCATAAAAATTACAAATAATTTAATAAATAAAAATAAAATTCTAAAACTAAAACTAAAACTAAACCCAACTCAACACTAACAGATACGACTGAAAAAAAATACCTAACCTTCTTCAACTTCAAATCCCTAATTGAAAAGTCCCAAAATCTCTGCCAGGCCAGCCACCTTCCGTCCGACACTCCGGCGTCTACCAGGTCACCATCCATCATTGGCGAGTTGAGGTAGGTTTTTATTTTATCTTTTTTTCTAAGTGGCTTTAGTAACACTAGATTAGGCTTTATTTTTCTTCAGTACGATCGACATTCTAGGGTTTCTTTCAATGTTGCCTCTTGTTTTCCTTCCAGTCAATTATTAATTGCTTTTGTTTATCGATGGCAATTAGGGCTAAGTAATTTTCTTGTTTGTTTGTTGAGAAAACTCAAAAAAATGCAGTTTTGATTAATCGTTGTTTTAAGCGAAAAGTGAGTCAAGTACAGTTCCTTTCTTTGCTTTGTTTTGGTGTGCTTGAGATAATTTAATTGAAGTACTGCTAATTCGGTTACTTTCATTGAACATTAGATATATATTTTGTGAATATTACAATTTTTTTTCTTGAATGTTGATAAATTTGGGCATATACAAAACAAATGTTTGTCTCTTAGTGCAGGAACCTTTCTAGCTAAGCAACGAACCTCAGAATATTTATTCTCTTTTTGTTGGTTTTGTTCCTCTAAATGAATTTGATATTGGGCTCTCCTTGTTCTTTTTGAAACTATGCTTCTTAACAGAGAGGCTAAGAGCTTTGTATTATTCTTGCTGATTATGTATTTATTCCTATTTAATGTATTCTGACGCTTTAGCATGTTCTAGTTGATAATGTAATGACTCATAAACTTTGGATTGCTAAGAAGATTGGTAGAGGAGAGAACACTAAAAGATAAAAGGATCTATGCATATAGAAAAATTGTTGGATATCTGTATTGGAATAATCACCTTTTAGCATGAAAGTGGGCAGATTATACCATTCTCATAGAGTCACTCCTAAGCTCATCTGTTTTTGATTTTCATGCGTTCAGTTGATTTTTTGAAATTAAGATGGGTTGTAACTTACTTCCCATATTTTCAAACTGGAATTGTCATTAATCAATGCTTCTTGTTATTTGACTGAGCTTATTTTTTGTATAGACATGTAATTTATTACCTCTTTATAGGTTAGTATGGTTCAATATTTAATCTCAAATCTTTTTCTTTGTATTAATGGAACTTTGGAACTGCATTTATGCAATACTTCCTTTCAACCTGAATGCCATTTTCTCTTCATTAAAATATTGGTTATCAATGGTTAAATGCCATTTTCATGCTGTCTTAAATTAAATTAAGCTGATGTTTAATGTTTCAAATTGAATATTATTATGCTGTCATAAATTGAATTAAAGTTGGTGTTTTAGTGTATCAAATTGAGCATTTTCATGTTGTTTTAAATTAAATTAAGCTGTTGTTTAATGTTTCAAATTGAGTATTATTATGCTGTCATAAATTGAATTAAAGTTGGTGTTTTAGTGTATCAAATTGAGCATTTTCATGCTGTCTTATATTAAATTAAGCTGCTGTTTAATGTTTCAAATTGAGTATTATTATGCTATCCTAAATTAAATTAAAGTGTTGCTTCAATGTCTCAAAGTAAGCACTATTATGCTATTGAAAAATTGTTAAGAATGCTACTTGAAAAGGATATTTCATTTCATTCCAAAATTTAAGTATATTTACTACCTTAATTAATGTCATATTGCTCATGTTATGTTGTTTAAAATGTGTAAATATTCTGTTTAACTGTGTTTTAAAGTGTGCAAATTGTGGCGGTTCAAAAGATTATATTAATCTCTCACATTTTTAACATAATCCAACTCAACTATGTTTTTCTAAAACTCAACATCAAAATATATTTAATATTATAAATGTATTTTAATTTATTATATATTGTTTTTCTTGCAGAATGTCAACCGAACCAACATCTATTAAGGGTAGTGTTACACCTCCTACTTCGATAGATTCTGAAAATTCGGGAGTTGGAGCTTCAAGCCAAACAAAGGGGACTACCGAGAATAGAAAAGCCACTCTTCAAAGGTCAGAAGTTTGGTCTCACTTCACTAAGATTATTAATAGTGAGGGTGCAAGTAAGGCTAAATGTAATTATTGTCAAAAGGAATTTTGTTGTGATATGAAAAAAAAATGGTACAGGGTCATTGAAATATCATATTGGTTCATGTAAGAAAATACTAGTAATGTTGTTGACACTAGTCAAGGACAACTAGTTTTACCTAGAAAGGGAGTTGAAGGGGGGAAAGGGAATCTTTCAAATTGGAGATTTAATCAAGAAGCATGTAGGAAAGGATTAGCACAAATGATTGTGATTGATGAATTACCTTTCAAGTTTGTTGAAAGTGAAGGTTTTAAGAAATTTATGTTTGTGGCATGTCCTAGGTTTCATATTCCTTCACGAACTACTATGACTAGGGATGTTTATCAATTGTATTTAGATGAAAGGGCCAAGATAAAACAACTTTTGAGAAGTTCTTGTTCTAGAGTTTGCTTAACTATTGACACATGGACTTCTTTGCAAAGAGTTAATTATTTGTGTATTACTGCTCACTTTATTGATAACGATTGGAAATTGAATAAAAAGATTTTAAACTTTTGTCTAATTTCTAGTCATAAAGGTGAGTCCATTGGGATGGTGATTGAGAAATGCTTGTTGAATTGGGGGATTGATAAGTTGTTTACTGTTACTGTTGATAATGCAAGTTCAAATGATGTTGCTATTGGTTATTTGAGAAAGAAATTTAACCCTCAAGGGGGTTTAGTTCAAAATGGTAAATATCTTCATATGAGATGCATGGCACACATTGTGAATTTGATTGTTGTTAAAGGCTTAAAGGAAATGAATAAATCTGTTGAACGTGTTAGGGGGGCTGTTAGATATGTGAGACAATCTCCAGCTAGATTACAAAAGTTTAAGGAGTGTGTTGTGGTGGAAAAGATAGAGTGCAAGAATATGTTGTGTCTTGATGTTTGTACTAGGTGGAACTCGACCTACTTAATGTTAGACACTGCTCAGAACTTTGAAAGAGCTTTTGAGAGATTTGAGGAGCAAGATACAAACTTTAGGGCTGAACTTGAAAGGGGTGAGGGTTGGCCTAGTGTGGATGATTGGGATAATGTTAGAAACTTGAGGGATTTCTTGGAACACTTTTATGAAGTCACTTTGCGCATATCTGGCACTTCATATGTCACGTCCAATAATTTTTTTGATGAGCTTTCTGAAATTGATATTCTTTTACGAGATGCTCAGTTAAATAGTAATGTTGATTTCAATGTTATGGCCATCAAGATGAAAGAGAATTATGATAAGTATTGGGGTGATATTGATAAGATGAATTTGCTTATGTTTGTTGCTTGTGTTTTAGATCCTAGACAAAAACCAAAGTATCTTGAATTTGCACTTAGTGAAATGTCTAGTTCTGAAAAAGATTGTGAAATGATGCAAAAATTGAAGGAATCTTTGTATGAATTGTTTGATGAGTATAAGCCTCCACTTCATAGTACTTGTAGCCAATCGAGTGTGCCAACACATGTTTCTCTCGGTGAACCACAACAAAAAATGAAAAGGCGAATGCAAGCTTTGTATAAAAAGCGTGAGTTGGAAATTTGTGGTGAGGATAAAACATCTGAGTTGGATAAATATCTAGCTGAGGCTAATGAGGAATTTGTTGAAGATTTTGATTTTTTATTGTGGTGGAAAGTGAACAGCCCTAGATTTCCCACTCTTTCGAAAATGGCCAGAGATGTGTTAGCTATACCGGTTTCTACGGTTGCTTCAGAGTCTGCATTTAGCACCGGGGGACGTGTGCTTGATCAATATAGGAGTTCTTTAACTCCTAAAATTGTACAAGCTCTTGTGTGTACTCAAGATTGGATTCGAAAATCATCATCACAAGAAGACATCAAAAAGATTGAAGAACAAATCCAAGAACTTGACAAGATTGAAAATGGTATATTTATTGTTTTATTTTAATAGTTTCAATTTTTTTACCATATCACTCCTACTTATTTAATTGATTCAATGTTTAGACTTTTCTTGGAATGCATCAGAGCCTACCCTAAATTCATGAGCTTTCGTGAGTTGAAGGGTATGCTTACTATCGTATTCTTGTTAACTTATAATCTATTCGTTTGTTTATATTATTTGATTTTTTTTAAATGCGTATATTTCTATTATATGCTAACCTTTTGCACATATTTTTTTTTTGTAGGTTTAATGCAAATGGAGATCTTTTGGAGAGAAGAAATGGATACAAATGGACAATATTAAAGACTTACATTTCAATTATGTGTTAATTTCAAGACTTATGTAATGTTTTTAATTATATAGTGATTCAAAGACTTATGTAATGTTTTTAATTATGTAGTGATTCAAAGAATTATGTAATCTTTTTAATTATGTAGTGACTCATTTCGGTTAATTCGGTTTATTTTTAACCAAAAAAAAAATTTCGGTTAATTCGATTAACCGACCGAATTAACTGAAAAAATTTCGGTTCAGTTAATTTTTTTGAAAATTTTTTGGTTCGGTTAACGGTTAAAAATTTTGAAACGTCGGTTAATTTGGTTAATGTTATTTCGGGTTGGTTAACCGGTCGGTTAACCGACTGAACACCCCTAAAAATAAGCACCAAAGTGCTGATTAGGAATAAGTGCACTAATCTCCCTAACACTCCACAAAAGTAATTGCACCAAAGTGCCAATACAAATTGAATCGAATTGCCAGAACAAATCGCACCAAAGTTCCAGAACGAATCACACCGAAGTGTCAGTATGCTCCCACCAATAATGTATACGAATCCTATGACATGACAACTATACTCAAACTCTATCTAAGACCGTTTAATAGGACATTTCTCATATTCATATGCATAAGTCTCACATCTTATAATCATTACACAACATTTTCATAACCCATTCATCTTAATATCATGTTTTCATATATCAATCTTTTATGAGATCACATGATCATATAACATACATTTCATATATCTATTTCTAAACATTTATCATTACATTGTAACATGAACTCATTCACATAAATATTCAAAATACATCAGTCATCATATCACAAGTATACTTACCAATCATGAGACAAATAAACATTTTTACCTTATTCAATTTGCTACTTAATAGGATATACATTTAAATCAAATCACGATAGCGCAAACTGAAATGGAGCTACTCATCTATGACCTTCGCCTTTCCATTATCCCTCAACATCCCAACGTAGTCTTTAGCTTTAGTAATTTGGAACGACAAAAGTGAGGAAAACTAACAAACTTTTTTTTCTTTCTTCTTACCATAAACAACAATTGGTACGAGGAAGAAGATATCATCCATTCTCTTTTCCACTCACTTAATATATATAAAAATATTAGCAAAATAATTGAACTTAATTAAGCCTTAAATAGATGGTTATTATCTATCATTAATTAAATTAGTGGAATTGGATGAATGAGATAAATTCATTCAACTATGGAATAATGATGGTAATATATCAACATGGTCCTTGGATCAATTCCAAATAAAGCCTCACACATTTCCTTAATCAATTCTCACTTGTGATAACTCATTTGCAATTTAGTCCCTGTATTATAATTAACAACTTTCTCAATTTAATTGCTCGATAATTCAATATTATAATCTCATACTAGATACGTCAACTCTTCAATTAATAATTCACTAGTTCAATTTACAAAATCTACTTTGAAATTGCGTTTTCCAACACCGTTTAAAATCGGGTCGTTACAACATATACATAACTATTATTGAAATAAAATTTGAATTTAACATCTGATTTGCTTGAACTGGCTCGATTTGGCTAAGTCAGTTTTAATAGTTAACTACAAAAGATGATATACTATTACACAATATAATAATATAGTATATAACTATGAATAAAACTATTAATACATATATACAACTATTATTATATTATAGAAAGCTTCAAAAAATATTTTAAAAAATCAATTAAATCTCTAATAAAAAACTACAATAATTTGAGTCCTTAATTGAAAATTAGCAATCAATTGAACCTCCAAAATATAGCTTTCCGTCAAAGCATCTAACATGGGATGATGTGGCAATTGTCATGGAAAAATGATGACTAGGCAATTTGATTGGAAAAAAAGTGAGGTGAAAAAATAAATTAATTTTTAAACTATTTTATTAACACTATTAATATTTTTGTTGAATTTGTAGATGTGACATTAAGAATTTTATACTTATGAACATTACATGTAATAAGTATTGTTTAGTTATGTTATAGATAACATTTTTATTAAAATAAAACATCTATATAAATTTATTGCATTATATTAAGTGAATTTTTATTGTGTTATCATCATGTAAAAGTAAAATTAATTGTTACATTTGAAATATAATTTATAAAATATCAAAAATATTTGAATATGTTTTAAGCTTGTCCAACCAAAACTGATTCAAATCCGAGAAAGTTCAAGCTAAAAAAAATTCGAATCTAAAAAGGATCGAGTCTGAGAAAACTTCTAACCCAAGAATATCCAAGCCTGAACTGATCTGAACTCAAGATAATCTAAATTCAAAAAGAGCTCGACTTGAGTTTTCGTTTGACACTAGTACTAAAAATTAATTAAGCCCTCATAAAATAAATTAAAATTTATTTAAAAATCAATAAAACCTTTACCACAACAATGGTCACATCATCATATAATAATACGTTAAATGTTATCATAAAAAGAATATTTCAAAAGTTTAATTAATTGCTAGCTTTGAAGTAATAGCTGAAATGATTGCAATCTTCAATTTTCAACATTTAAGTCTTAATATTTTATAATGAACAGTAGTTTAAATTAGGTAAACAAACCCAACCCTTAAACTAAACCGTCCGGCAAATGAAAAAACTGAGCCCAATATAATTGTAAATTGTAATAGGGCAGCAGAGCAAAGCAAGTCTCTCAAAAACACCACAGATTTAATGTTTTAAATGTTTTAATTTCAATGTATGTTTTTCTATTTTTAAATTCATTTTGTAATCTATAATTAATGTTTATGTCATTGTTTACAAATTAGTGGTTTTCCCTATTTTCCATTGTATTTATTAATCCTCTCAATTAGGTTTCTAATTCGGTTAAGAAATTACGAAAAATACCTTTTTGTAATTTAAATTCTTTTTTATTATTCGAGGGTATTTTAGTCTTTTCATTTTAATAGAAATCAATTAAAATATATATACGGTGGGATTTAAACCCGCACCAATCAAATTACTAAACTTTATTTTGATGTATTTGTTTTAATATACACAATTTATTATCTACATCAGTCGTATAATACGTTTCATTGTTTATTATATATTATTTTTAAACAAATATTTGTGTTTTAAATTTGCATACGCATTCGCGTGTGATTAGATTTCTAATTTGATTAATTCGTTGGACCAAGAATCATTAGTCTATAATTAATGTTTATAATAGTGTTTTCCCAAAAAGACAAAGTTGAAAATTGAAATGAGATGGAAAAGAATTGCCTTATTTTAGGCCAGCTGATTTTCATTTTAGAAAGAGAATGTTAAATGGGCCTGGCCCAACTTGAACAAGTCCACATCTTAGTCCCTCAATATTGACCCAATATTATTCGGAATATAATTAAGGAAGAGACGGTGGTAACTTGTTTTTAAAATATTAAAACGGGAAATGCGGGGTGGTGGCTCAAGAATCTTCCTCCTCCCTCACCAAAATCATAACAGAAATGAAATCCCATATATAATGACTGAAACACCGGATTCCAATACATGCTTATTTACCTCAAAACCCCATACCTTATTTTTCACAGAAACCAAAAAAGAAGCTCCCTTTGCTTGAAGAAAAACGATCCCTTTCTTGTAAGTTTCCTCTTTTCTTTTATGCTTTAATGCTCTTGTAATTGTAAAGCACTCTCTCTTTTTTGCCCCCTTTGTTATTGCTCTTTTCCTTTCTTTTTGTCTTTTTGGCTTCTTTGGGTACTTCCCTTTCTTCATTCTGTTTTCTTTAGAATGTTTTTGGATGTATTTTCTTCAATGCCTTCATGCCAATTTGTTTGCTTTTGTGGGTTTTCTTTTTCTTATGCATTTGTATTAAGTGCCTGTCAAAAAGCCCCTCTTTCTCTTTTCATCTCTCCCTTCTCCTCCTCTGCTTAACCTTTTCAAAATTTTAAACTTTTTAACTTTATATCTGTATTTGCTCCCATATGTTGAGCTTTTGATGCTGTTCGTTTCTGAGAAAATTTCTTCTTAACTTTCTATGATGTGCTTTTGTCCATACTTTATTACATGCACTTGTTAGGGTGTCCCCAATTCTCCTGGTTTCAGTTCCGCAGTTGAGAGGGGCCTTATATGAACTTAAATCTTATATACTAACACCTAAATTTTGAAAGTTTTTGATTGTTTCTAATCATTTGTAGTTGTTGTTCACAGCAGGAAATTAAACAAGAGAACTTGATCAAAACCATTCCTGCCTTGTCTTTGGCTTGTTTTAAGCTGATTGTTGAGTTTTCATTTTTGTATCTAATTATGGGGGATCATTTTGTATTACTAGTGGACCGGTTGATAACTGAATCCACATTGGAAGCTGCAATTGAAAGCAGGAACCGGTCTTTTCAGGCCACTGCATCAGTGGTTGATGACACTAAGGTATTCAACTCTTCTCCAAAGTTGAATTTATCCTCCCTGGGGGAAATTGTTGAATGTAGGATATGCCAAGATGAGGATGTAGACTCGAATATGGAGACCCCTTGTGCTTGTTGTGGCAGCTTGAAGGTTAGTTTGGTGCTTATTTGACTATAATTTTTCAGAATTTGAATATATCTGTAAATGTTATGCATATTAAGATAACCCCACAAAGTTTTCACTATAATGATTTGCACTGTTCTCATGGCGCCGCACTTGATAACATAAGTGAAACTTTTGCATGTTTTATAGATAAATTAGATCACTCTTTTAGAGTTTCTTATTATAATTATATATCTTAGCCTTACACATATACATATATCGCCTTACTCACTCATATGAGCACTTTTGTGTTGCACGTTGCACCTCATGCAATATAAGGGTTCTAGTGCCTAGAGTGCGCCTTGCAACTTTGACAACATTTTGTTTCCAATTTTATGTGAATGATGTGATGAACTTTGTGTAGTTTTTGCTCCTTAGAAGTTTGAATACATCATCAGTTTCAATCGGGCTCCTATATCCTTCAATACTCCTTCATTTTCAATAAATCTTTTTAAAGAATCCAGTCTAGGGGAACCTGTGAATATACATTTTCCTTCTGAAGGGTTTAGCTAGTTTGATTAGTTGAAGCTTGATTTTTCTACTAACCCTTTTTATTTTTATTACAGTATGCGCATCGCAGATGTGTACAGAGATGGTGCAATGAGAAGGGCAACACTACCTGTGAAATATGCCATCAGGTACCATAATTTTACATTCATGACCCAAGGTTCTTGTTAAAGCATTTTTTTTTCCCTTCTAACCCCAACTTCTTAAAGTGGTATGGAGCTCGAATTCTTCATTGACATATAGTTTCTTACCTAAATTTATGTGATCATACATCTTCTGCATTACAGCAATTCAGGCCAGGTTATACCGCGCCACCTCCCTTGTTTCATATTGGGCGTATTCCAATGAACTTCAGGTAAGTCTTGTTTGAAATTTAACTGTTTTAGGTATTAACTAAGAACTTATAGTCAGATTAAGAGATTTTAAAGTGCTTCATTTTTCTCTGGAGTTTTATGAATAAGTAACCTTTATGCCTTTCTTTTTTATTATGAAATCAGGGGCAATTGGGAGATATCTAGGAGGGAGTTAAACAATTCTGGCTTTATAGCAGTGGTCTCAACAGATCACAGCTTACTGGATTCTCGCTATGATGAATATTTAGCTTCGACTACAAGAAGCTTAACCGGTTACCGTTTGGTTGCAATACTTGTAAGTCTCTCTCCCTCTCCCTTG
The DNA here is from genome assembly GCA_025698515.1 of Gossypium sturtianum. Lineage (NCBI taxonomy): Eukaryota > Viridiplantae > Streptophyta > Magnoliopsida > Malvales > Malvaceae > Gossypium > Gossypium sturtianum. The sequence continues at coordinate 36,307,765 of CM046943.1, read as the reverse complement.
GTCTGTTTTAACTTGTTAGATTGACATGGCATGCCGCTGCTTATCAATGTCCGACAGATTTGGACACGCTTGACATATAAGAATTGTATGATATTATATGGAAACATTACTGTCATATCATATTGTACTCAGTGCTTTAATCTTTAAAAAGAAAAGAAAAAACAAAGTATTGTGTGACTATATTTGTGTTCAAGTTCTTTTTCTAATTTGTTGTGCTTTTAATCTGCAGTTCATGCTTCTTTTGGTTTTACGGCATATTCTTCCTGTCCTACTAAGGGGTAGCGATGACTTCTCTTTCGCATTATTTATCGTAAGCCGTCTTTTTCCCCCATGCATTTAAAGAATACCATCAGATTCTTTACTTTTTAGACTTATAAACTTATCACTTCTTTTGTTTTACAGTCGAAATTACTTCGGACCATCGGAATTATCCTGCCAATGTATTTCATTTTTAAAACAGTGACTGCCCACCTTCGCCGCAGGCAGCATCAGGTGAATACTTGCCATTAATTCAGCTTGTATTTCCTACTGTTCCTGTTGGTTGTCTATTGTTTGCTTATCAGAGCTACGTTTTTTTCCCGTTGTTCCATTAGGAGACACCAAATTCATTGTTTGCTGAATCAGAGGAAGAGAATGAAGTTGCTATCATGCAAACTCAGCCTCACATAGTTTAACATACATTGAATTCCGACATGGATAAGATACATCTCTGTATCTTCAGTAGGTGAAAAAGAGTTGAAAAGTAGGGGTTGATATCAGGTAATAATATTAACTTGTTTCGCAGATAATTTTAGCTCTCAAAGAAATATACATTAAAGCCAAGAAATCCAAACAATGTACAGTGTATATATTCATTGTGCAGTTTATAAAAAGAACAACCACAAATTCAAGTGAGATTTGCGATTTGCTTACTTGTACAGAAAATAAAAGAAAAACAGACTGTATAAATATATCTTTCTATCTATTCATTTATTTTAAAGTATTGGATATTATAAGTTTGCTAATGATATAAACAAAATTTAAAATGACAATTTCAACTGATAACTAACTATTGGACTCAGAAGTTGGAGCCCATAGGTACCATGGGTAAATTAGATAAAAAAGCAATCATTTTTGTATCTTTGGTCTTGTTGCATGGTGCAAGGAGTTTCATGGAGTAATATGGATATCATTAAAGTAAACTAGTTGGGCAAATCAGTTTTTTAACACCCAAAGGTGGGATCCATCGAAAGATTACAAGTTTGACTCTGATCGCTCATTAGGAGATTAGGTTTTTTACACCAAAAAAATAAGGTAGTTATCTGTGACATGTCACATGTATTTCATGTTGATGCACAGAGACCAGTTTTAATAGTAGAAATGGAGGAATTTTTAATAAAAAAATCAATTTACTTTTATTATTTAAGGTACATAGATTAATTTACTCATTCTTTGAAGAAAAAAATAAAATGTAATCTAATTCTTAATACAAAAGCCTCTATAATATTTTTACCAAACCAAACCCATATCCAATACCCTCTCAATAAACATCCTTATCCTCAAGGATTGAAGTGTATTGTTTCATAAGATTTTTATGAAAACTACCCACCAACTCTTCAGACGTTTGTTTAACATTATTATCCTAATTTTACCAATTTCAGATTGTATGCATTTATTGATTGATTTTTTTATTCTTTTAAATCAGTAATTATACTATTAAATTACTTGATTCATTGTTAATAGAGTTTAAAACATCAAAAAAAAAAAAAAGTACTAAAATAAAACCAGTATGTATTTTTAATCAAGTAAAAATCAGTAATTATTGATTTTCAGTGAACTGATGTTAAGCAAACAAATACATTTATTTCCATCCTAAATTAACCATAATTCTTATAGTACAAATTACAAACCAATATATTGTGAAGAAGCAAATGGATCGGAACTGAGGTGTGGGATGGCAAGGTAATGAATGGCCGAGACTCAAACTCTAGTTCTTTGCACTTGATTCCGGGATGCACCACTCTTACGGATCTAAAATCAACCTTCATCGGCTCTATTTGGGCACTAGCATGTACCATCCATGTAATTTACCAACAAATCTTGAACCATGCCTCGATCTGGCATCTTCCCTGCAGCACCGTATATGGGTGCTAGACCTCCGCTTATCGGCCCTGGGTTTTCTCTCACCTGAAATGGAACATATATATAAACGAACCGAATATTGACAATTCAGCAAATTCTCAACTACCAATACTACAAAAGTTTCTCTAACATACCAGTAAACATTACAAAGACAAAAAAGAAAAAAGATGCTTACAGTTTGTACGGCTTCCCTCAAATCCTGGAGGAAGGCATCAACTACTGGTACATGTTGAAGAGTGACACAGATATGAATGCTGTTTCAACCACATCAAAGAAAAGAATCAGTCCTGATAATAGAAATTGCTACCAAGGTAACAGATTCTAACTTGAAGACAAGTATACTAGTATCTATCAAAGCATCTAAAATTCACAATAAAATAACACATTTAATCAATCATACTAGAGGCCGACCAGAGGTACAATTCATCTCAAATGACTAAGGGAAGTCAATTCAATTCAAAAGCAAAGAAAGAATGAGGTAAACAGTGGTCACCTGTTGGGCCTCTGCAATGCATTTAAATGCCAACCTTTGCCAGACATGATATCATTGACTTCAAATATGTCCAGAACAGCAGATCCAAATGCCACAATTGTCATGTCTGGGTTCCCAATGATGAACAACTCAGGAATCTCCTTTATCCTACCATTTGAAATAGCTGTTATTCTATATATCTCAATATTAAAGAATTCAGCGGAAAATGTGAAATGAATTCAAACCCTTTCTGAATCATCTTCGATACTTCCATGATTTTTCTTGTGTTCTCCAAGTAACCTATGCGTTTTCAAGGAAACAATAATCAGTCAAAAACCAGAACCCCTGAATAATCTAACAACAGTGTAGATGACAATTTGCTAGCTTCAGGCATTGTGGACTAGAAAGGAATTTTGCTACCTTGTTGTCCCAGAGACATCATTGCTGCCCAAGCTCCAGCAATTACTCCTCCAGGCCTGCTTCCAGCTATGGTTGGAGACACATAAAGCCCACCCGACCACTCAGTAACTGTCCATGAAAAAAAATAAAACAAATATAACTGAGTACCACATTTCTTACGTAAATTAAGAATTAATTCTAGCATCTGAAAGATAATATCAACACAGTATCTGCTCTCTTTCAAAATAATCCTCCCTGTTATACCAAACTAATGCTTTCCATCTCATCTTAAATGTTTAAAATGGCCCCGAGAATCAGAAATACTATCCTAGAAGTGATCTGCCTGCCTCAGTTTTCTGTTTGAAACAACCCTAAGATTTTCCTATCCCCCTTCTTTCCCATCTCAAGCATATTTCTCCTTTTCCTTTTCTTTGACAGTAGAGATTCTACTTACCAGCTACAAATTGATGCTGTTAAAGAACAGTCGGCCAAGAAATCCAGCATAATATTTAGTAGCCACCAAGCAAAGATGACATGAAAAGAAAACATCATTAGAACTTGATCAGAAGTGTAAGAAATATGTTAGACAAATATCTGAAATAAACCTTACTGACTTATCTGATTTTATCACAAACTTAATCTTGACACTTCTATCCAAGTATATGTTAATACAATGTACATAGTCAAAAGGCAGAATCAAAGCAACAAAAACAGATAATATGTGCATTGCAGAACTTGTACAGAAAATTCACATTTGTCAGTAGAGACATATACCTCCAAATCACCAATTTGAAGTCTTTACTTCAGCAGCTAGATATAATCAAATAATAAAGCCCAAACAATGTTCAATACTGTTCAAAGAGAACTGTTAGATACCTTTCTAATGTCATGATTTCTGTACAGAACTACACTCGTTCCTTTAGGAGCCAGCCCATATTTATGCACATCCGCTGAAATTGAAGTTACTCCCCTAACAGTGAAATCAAATGGCAGAATTGGGTACCTGAGAAAAACATATAACCAATCAAGTTTTAGCCAACATTCCTGTCATAGAGATGGAACAGAAACAATTATATTAAGAGCTTATGCTCCCGATAATACTTTCTACTCCAATTCAAAAACAAAACACTAACATTTCCAAACAAGAATTCATGTATCAAAGGGAGAAAACCACTACCTGTAGTCCATACAAGGCATCCGCTAAGTAAGATAAAAAATTGGAAAAAGAAAAGGTAAATTGATACTATCATAGTGAAATAATGAATAAAGTGGCAGCCCCAATCATATAAAACAGTTTCCTGATAAAATTGCACCTGATAGCAGGTTATGCAGATCACACAATCAACTCAATGGCATAAAACACACAAGTTGATAAATTCATTCAAAGGAAAAAATAATGTCAATAAAAGTGAAGACACTTATCCAGAGTAAGAAAACCTTAGCGCATTCAACAACTGCATAGAAGAGAGAAATACTAATCTCTTACAGGGAAAAACACTCAACTTCTTCAGAATAAAGTGAATAACCAGTTATTCATTGAAAACTAGAACTACTAAACAGGTTGGTATCAATTTTTAAAAAGTTTTGATGACTCAAATAAACAGTTCCTTAACGAGGGAAGCCAGTACCAAATCAACAATAGACAACTACCCTCTTCAAAGAACAAGAACCGAACTTAACAAGGACAAGATGACTACCACAATTCCAATATCTTAGTCCATGTTGAAAAGAAAATAAATAATATGATCTAATACAACTGAGAGTTCAGCAGCACATACCCGAGTTTACGAGCAAAAGGCAACACAAAGCCACCAAGACAAAGGTCAACATGGAGACAAATTCCATAGCTATCAGCCAGTTTACCAAGCTCCTGTGAGAAGGATGCTATATTTTATCAGAAAGGCTCCCAAGTAAAATATAACATTAACAAATTACATTTAAAAGCTTTTCCTACCCTGATGAAATTAGTGGCTTACCTCAATAGGGTCAATGATGCCATGAGGATACCCAGGTGCAGATCCAACAATCTGCAGAATCATAAGATTTTTGTCAGGCCAACTTACAACAAAGACCTTAGCTGCATATAAGATTACTGAAAATTATATAGGCAAGCATACCAAGATTGTGTTTCTGTTAATTTGTTTTCTGATTGCTTTGACATCTGCTTTAAATTCTTTATTGACAGGGACGCGACGGAGTTTGATGTTAAAATATTGTGCTGCCTTGTCATATGCTGAATGTGCAGATTCAGCTATTATCCTATGGTTTGGAATCGAATAATTCAAATTGATAAAATCGGGATTGATAATAAATTAATGAAATAATTTTAAGTAGATATCAGGAAAAGCTTACATTTCTGGCCTTGTAATTCCCTTCTTCGCCTTCATGTAATCCCGAGATGTTTTCACTGCTAATAATATGCTCTCAGTTCCTCCTGATGTCATGTTTCCACAAACTTGTCCTCCAGAAGCCTTCTCTTTACTGCCAAGTAGATCTGCTGTCATAGCAACCACTTCAGCCTCAAATCGCGCCACACTCTGAAACACATCTAAATGTAATGGGTTGGTATGTGCAAACCTGAAAATAGTCAACAGCACTTTTTAAAAATGTGTAGCTGAAAGTGGAGTGGGGTAGACATGATTTCCTCAAAGTAATAATAGAAAGGATATAAATTTTTAACTGACGCAAATAGAGTATTTTAAACACTCTTTTTGGTAACCAAGATAGTGTCAAGTAATTATCTGAAACTTCCAATCCAATCAAATGAGTTCAAAGGCATTGCCAATAATAACATACCAGAGATGTTCTCAGGAATTTTATTTTATTTTTTAAATTGATAAATTAGGGTATCTTACTAACATCGAGCATGCCTCATTGATCAAAGAAAAATGTCCTTCAGATTCACTTCCACCAATGTAGCTGGACAAAAATAAACCCATAACTTATCAAGCTCAAGCACAATTCAACAAAAACTGATTTATATTTGAAAGAACAAAACACATACAATTTTTCTCTCAGACAAAATTATAAACATACACTGTACCGGAGCACTTTCCTTTCCAATCAGCATCATTGCTCTTTACATCTTTCATTTCCTCTATAACACCCACTCCTAAACCTGTGGTTGGCAACTCTGTCCTCCAGTGTTCTCTTTTGGATTTGCTACCAGATTGTAGCTTATCCACAACCTGCATTATTCAGACCGGTATATGTAACAAATTATATTCATCCAAATTTTCAAGACAAAATTTACTAAGACCTGACTGATTGGAACATAAAATCCACAAACAATATTTAAAAAACAAAATTGCATGATGCATCTAGAGCAGATATTAGTATTCTAGTTCTAGAAGCAAGAACACAAGTGTCTCTACAACATGTTGAAACAACAATCACAAGCCTTCTTTAATTCATGTTATAATGAATACTTATGCACTTCCGCAGAATTTCATCCAACAGGAGTTTAAAATATAATAGTTAAACGATGTAAGAAACACTTCCACTGAATTCACTATATAATCAATAAACAACATCCCTGATGGTGTCATTCAGGCTTTGGCTATTCTACACCAATATTCCAACATTATTTATCTCTCTTTGGCTCTTACAGTTTAATGAAAGTAGCACTCATGCTTAGTTTAAACAAATACACAGTAGCACTCATGCATAGTTTAAACAAATACACAGTACATTTCCATCTAGACAAACACCAAAAAAGCAAAAGAGTGCTACACTACAGTCTCACAACCCAAACTGCAAGCCCTTTTTTTTTAAATTCTATTTATGAGTTCCCTTATTAAATGCACAAAAAGTAGGTAAAAAAAAAATTATATCAATCAGAGAGAAAATTCTAAATAGCGCCAGCGACTATAACTGTAATACAAGAAATGAACTAATCATTCACTGATATAGAGTAAGGCCCTCCATGATGCCAAATAAAAGAAATCAAATAAATCCAAGGAACCGTACCATACTATAAAATGCAAGCCATTAATGTGTTTTCAGATATCGACAAACAAAATAGTAGCGGCCAGCGTTGGAATCATAATACTACTACACTAACAAATGCTATGAATGCAACTCAGCGGACGCGTATTAAATGCTTCCAGTTATTCCTGATCCAGTTACAATATATTCTTTCATTCATTGCCCAAACAAAAAGAAAAATAAATTTCTATTGGTAGCAACGAATCAAAACTAAGCATTAATCCGCAGCACGAATCAAACTGAGTGTATAAATCATTTTTTAAAAAATCAATAAATATGCCTTAAATTATAAGAATATATATAATCTGACCTTTTGTTTCTCTGCATCAATATAACTCTGAACACCAGGAACCAACCTTTTTTTTTGTAAAAAATATGTTTTTTTGCAAAATGGAGAACAAATTGATTAGTCAATGAAAATGAATATTTCCGCTCTGAAACTTAAATAAAATAAAACATAAAAATTTTAATAGATTACTTGATGAAACTCATGAACAAGGCTAAGACCGTAGCTTTGAGGCCTTTCTCGTGAATAACGGAAAGGAGCGAGTGAAGTAGACGGGCGATAAAGAGAGTGAGCAGAGGGGCGAGAAGCAGAGCCAAAGGTTCGAATTGTGAAAGGAAGAGATTGGCAGAAAGTCTGAAGCGAACTAAGAATGAATTCAACCAAGAAGAATAATAATCCATCTTTGTTTTCTCCTGAAAAATTTAGGAAGAAGAGAGGATATGTGAAAGGGTTTATAATGTTGGGGTTGGTAATCGCGTGCAAGGCACGTCCCTTACTTGTGTTTTGGCGGGGGTGGATTGCGTGACGTTGCCTCACTTTTCCTTCGACTTTCCTTCTTCCTTATTATCTCCCAATCCTACAAAACTAAATTATTCCTCTAATAATTGCAATCATTATTTTTCTTTAATCTATTTCATGAATTAATCCCAATCTCATTCTAATCAATTTGTTTTAACTCTTTATTTTTTTCACAAATAATTGAAGTTGGAATCTTATTCTGCCTAAAATATATGATTTACTTATTCTCACTTCTGTGTGAAATATTATCCTTTTAAAATTAATAATCCCCATACAAACTTGACATTTATATAATAATAATAATAATAATAGAAGCTAAGAGTTTAAATTTCATTCAAATATATCTAATATATTATTTTGGAAGTTCGACTTATTTTGAAAGAATGTCAAGTTAAATTTCGACATACTCCAATGGAGCAAAAAAGATTGCAGATTGCATAGTAAAGATGTCAAATGGAGATTTAAATGTGAAATGTTGCTTTGTTGAGCCACCTGAGGATGTTCGAAATTTACTAGAGAATGATATTCAACCGTGCATAATGAAATTAAAATATATAAAACTATTAAAATAAAACTTTAATTGAATGGTAAATTAAAACTTTTACTAATGTAATTGGTGTGGGTTTAAATCTCACTATATGCATATTTTTATTTTTTAAAAAGTGAAAAGACTAAAATACCCTCAAATAATATTACTTATTTTAATTACATGAGTGCATTCCCATAACTTCCTAACCGAGTTGGTGAACCGGTTGAGAGTAGAGGTATTCATGGGCCGGGCCCAACCAAAATTTTAGGCTCGACCTGAAAATAGGCCTAAAATTTTGCTCAAGCTCGGCCCGCCCATATTAATTTTTTATATAATTTTTTTTTGAAAAATATAGTACATCAAAAATACTAAAAATATTAAAATAAATACTTCCCAACAAATTGAAAATAAATTAAAAAAATAATATGTATACTTAAATAACACTAAGATAGGTGCAACTTAACAAGCAAATGCCTATAAGATAGTAACAAAATTAACAATAAAACAAAAGTTATATAATATTCAAAAAATAACAACAAAATAGTAGCAACCTAATAGTGAAATGGTAGAAAAATAGTGAAAAAAAACAACAACAAGAAAATAACAACAAAATAGTAAAAACAAAAAAAAAGTTTTTTTTTTTTTTTGCATATTCGAGCCAGGCCGGGCCAAAAAGCCTTACCCGAGGCTCGACCCATTTTTTAAACGGGCCTTACTTTTTTGCCCAAGTCCATTTTTTGAGCCTATATTTTTACCCAAACCCTATCACTTTTCGGGTGACCCGGCCCATAGACGAGTCTAACTAAGAGTGACATCGACTCAATCAGGAGCTTAAATAATAGTATAGGTTATTATTATTATTATTATTAGAAATCCTATCACATGTGTATGCATATGGAAACAAAAAATTTTGAACACAAATATGTATTTAAAAATAACATACAACAAATAATGAAATGTAAGATTTAAAATTAATAATAATAATAACATATATACAATATGTACGGAATTAAAATATAACTTGTGAGTAAAAGAAAATTGAAATAGGTAAATACATCATATTAAGAATATTAAATGCACTACAATTATTTATCATAATATTGTCATTTTTTTATAGCACATCAATAAGTCATCAAGTTAGTAAAAAAAAAATTAAAAATTAAAAATTAAATATCAAGTTGACTTGTGACACCAATGCAATTAGTGACATTATCTACATATGTGTATGCCCACGTCACCAAAATTTGGTGAGCGAAATAATTTTATTTTAAAAGTTAAAAATTTTAAAGTTTTTTGAAGAATTATTTTGGTGTGGTGGTAACTAATTTGTTTATAAATCCATTAAACACGAGTTTAATTTCTAGATATGTTAATTCTAATTATTTTATTTAAAAGCTATATAAAAGTATGAAAAGATAGAAGGAGAAACAAAATCATAATAATGGTTATTTAATAAAATATGTATTAGTCATTTTCTAATTGAATTAATATCCGATTAACTCGATTTTATTAATAATGTAAAATATTAAAGAGAAAAATAGGAATAGATTGGTATTTTTTGGCTGGTTTTATTATTATAATATATTATAAACAGGGGCGAAGCCAGAATAATCTTTTAAGGGGGGCCGAATGAAATTTTAATTTTTTATAGTCTATATCTTTATAATTTTTAAAGGACTAAATCGAATTTTTATAATTTTAGGGGGGTCAAAGTACAATTTTATCTTTACTAATTTAAAATTTTTAAAAAATTTTAAGAATTTAAATAACAATTTTATATTTTAGAGATTATATTGAAAATTCCAAATAATATAACTTTCACTGAAGGATTTGGAAATGAGAATGGTGAGAAATAGAGTTGAAAAACCAAATATTGTATTTTCTCTGGATTTAAAAAATGGCTGTACAACCAGGCAGCTTAATATATAAATGCCACTCAATTTTAAAATATTAAATAATAATAATAACAACAATATTTTTTTGTTCTTGTTTTCTTAATCAAGTTATTAAAGATCTAATTACGTAATTACAATAACTTTATTACATCTCACGCCTTTCAATAATGAGATATTTTAAGAAGCTATTAGGTAAAGCCACCCCATTATTATTACTCAATTATCGTTTTAGATTCCTCGGGATTTTTCTAATAACACATTTAGTCCTTAATATTTACATATCATAACAATTTGATTCTCAAACACATATAACCAAATACAAATACAATTATATTTAAATACATAATAATTAAATCTCGATGAACTTATACGTAAATTTATGATTTTGATAAACTCAAAATTTTTATAAACGCGATAGGTTTGGTATTGGGAATTGTCAGAAGCTGTTTTGGGATTATACCTTTATACAATGCCTGTTTTGAATTCCAAATAAGTTTCTTCCTATATCTGTTTCCCACTAGTGGAATCAATCAATTTTAAGGATTACATCACAAAAATTTACCAAAATCACAATAACATTCTATTCATAGAAACACTAAAGGCAGTTCAAATTACAAACATCATTACTAATTGGAACTATGGAAGATAAATTATGTCTTACTCTATGTTTGGCATTACTTTAATCTATTTCTAAATAAATACTAACACTGTTTAATTTATATTGTAACTTTAAATATAAATATTGTTAAGATATTTCATATATTATGTAAATATTAAAATTTATAATTGTTTAATAATTAAAATATATTTCAAAAACAATACTTATGTTGGATATTGCAAAATCATAAACTGTGTTTGCCATATTATATTTGTAATTATTTCTGTATATATATGATTCACAAAATATCAAATAGAGATTGAAGAAAAAAAATTCATTAATCATAATTATTTTTCATTTTTGGCACCAATTTTATTTTCCGGTTGGAATTATAAAAGTTTATTATAAATTTATTTTTATTTATATGCCTTTAAAATTTAAAAAGTAATAAACAAAATAGGTTTTTTTAACTCCTATAATATAAAATTAAAAATATATATCTAAAATATTATTCCACCACCATTAATTACCCCTTTTTCCGACACATGTCAATAATCTGTTAAAAACTTGATTTTTCGATGGTCGAGGCTGGTTGGTAGACAACACCGAATTTAAATATATATCTCGTGAATTTGAGGTTTGGTCCACAGTTCCTCAATGTGAAAAAAAGAGAATACACATTGCAGAAGAGAAGGGGAGGACAAGGCAAAAAGAAAGAAAAAGAGAATAGCAAGAGAAGAGAAGGAGAAGGTAAAAAAAAGAAAAGAGATTAGGAGAGAGGACAGAAGAGAAAGAAAGGAGAACGACAAAAAAAAATACAGTGAGTTAGAGAAGAGAAAGGAGAAGTTTTTAAAAAAAGAGGCTTGTATTAGGGGTAATTTACCAACATATACCAAAATAAAAAAATTTACGGAAATGGGCCGAAATTTGCATTATTTACTGAAAAGGTCATCATTCCCCAAAAAGCGCGCCCACGTCGGTAGCGTTTTGGGGATGCAAGAAGAAAGCGCCTTTAGGAAGCGCTTTGTGCACATCAACACAAAACTTGTTGACGAGGACGCACTTTGTCGATGTGGCACAAAGCGCTCCTAAAGGGCGCGCTTTTGCCCTCCTTCCCCCGACTGCCTTTTCAGCTGTTTTTAGTGTTAGGGTATGAGGTTTTAGGGTTTTAGGGCTAGGGTTTAGGATTTTTTAGGGTCGTTAGGTTTAGAGTTTTTAGGGGAAATTAATGGACTAGATTATAGGGTTAATTAGGGTTTAGTAAAAATATGTTTAGGGTTTTGAGGAAAATATATTAGCAAAATAAAAATTATTTGAATTTTTTTGACAGTTGTATCTGGCAAAATAATTTTGAGAAGACGTTTCTGAACAAATAGTGCCGAAAACGCTTCAAGCAGGATGCATCGTCGGCAAAGTGCGAAAAAGAACTCCCACGTGGACGCTCTTTTGCTCTGATGAGTATCACGGCAAAATAATTTTGAGAAGACGTTTACGAACAAATAGTGCCGAAAATGCTTCAACCAGGATGCCTTTGTCAAGAAGAGTAATGAAAAGAGCTCCCACGTGGGCGCTCTTTTGCTCTGATGAGTATCTGGCAAAATAATTTTGAGAAGACGTTTACGAACAAATAGTACCCAAAACGCTTCAAGCGGGATGCTTTGTCGGCAAAGAAGAGTCTCGAAAAGAGCTCCCACGTGGACGCTCTTTTGCTACGATAGTTCTGAAAAGATAATTTTGAGAAGACGCGTTTACGAACAAATAGTGCCCAAAACGCTTCAAGCAGGATGCATGCATCGGCAAAGAAGAGTACCGAAAAGAGCTCCCACGTGGACGCTCTTTTGCTCTGATAGTATTCGCAAAATAATTTTGAGAAGACGTTTACGAACAAATAGTGCCGTAAAACGCTTCAAGCCAGGATGCCTTTATCGATGGAAGAGTATCAAAAGAGCTCCAACGTGGACGCTCTTTTGCTATAGTAGTTCCTGAAAAGATAATTTTGAGAAGACGTTTCTGAACAAATAGTGCCCAAAACGCTTCAAGCAGGATGCACTGTCAGCAAGAGTACTGAAAAGAGCTCCCACGTGGACGCTCTTTTGCTACAGTAGTATCTGGCAAAATAATTTTGAGAAGACGTTTCTGAACAAATAGTGCCGAAAACGCTTCAAGCAGGATGCACTGTCAGTAAGAGTACTGAAAAGAGCTCCCACATGGACGCTCTTTTGCTATAGTAGTTTCTGAAAAGATAATTTTGAGAAGACGTTTCTGAATAAATAGTACCCAAAACGCTTCAAGCAGGATGCACTGTCAGTAAGAGTACTGAAAAGAGCTCCCACGTGGACGCTCTTTTGCTACAGTAGTTCCTGAAAAGATAATTTTGAGAAGACGTTTCTAAACAAATAGTGCCCAAAACGCTTCAAGCAGGATGCACTGTCAGCAAGAGTACTGAAAAGAGCTCCCACGTGGACGCTATTTTGCTACAGTAGTCTCTGGCAATCCTTAGACTATAAATCAACCAAATTTCATTCTCAGGTTGCATAACAGAAATTGAGGCAAAAGAAAAATAGAAACTGAAAATGAGTGAACGTATTAATGCTGTTATTTACTACGATAGTGAGGTTTGTGACACCGAAAATGGTGTTGTTTTTTTATCGGAGAACACAACGCGACTGGGTTTTAATCGGAACATAGATTTGATAGAACTTCGCAAAAGAATTAGGCGTAAAATCTTCGAAACAACGCCAATGAAAGTTCAGTCTATTAAGTATAGATTTTGCGCTTCGGTTGATCCGGTGAGATATGACTCATTAGACATCAAAGGTTCTTAGAGCTTTGAGGCAATGGTGGAGACTCATCTTGCTAGTGGATCACCCTATCTTGAGGTATATGTACAATTTTCATCGCCAAGTGGTCTTCCTTCGACCTCAACATCTACTGCTGTGCGAGGGGAATACACGACCCCAAGCCGATACTCTGTTAGTGGGAGGCAGACTACGGAAGTGCCCGTGTTTGGTGGTAGTATGAAAAACATAACCCCTGCACGACACTCGGTTGGTGGATGAGACATGCATATCCTTCCTTCGACGTCCGATGATAGAAATACGTATCGGGGAACGTCATCAACTTCTAGTGGTTGGCAATCCACATATGATTGGGAACGTTACGAAAGATGTTTAAAGAGGTATAATGTACTCCCCACGACATCCACCGGCGAGGGGCCCTCGTTCGTTGCAGATTATGGTGGGTCAGATGATGAGTCCGATGTGGATCCACCTCGAGAGCCCGAGCCCGATGGTGCAGAAGTTGCATTATTTTCTGAACCGGAGCCTGTTCCAACCGTACCTGAAGATGTTGAGGGCGGTTCAGATGAAGAAGAAGAAGATCCGCTATTCAAGGCGTACTCGCCTCCAGCCCATATGCATAATGTCGATCTATCTCAAGACGATGCATTGGAGTTTCCTGAACTACCACACCGGACGCGTGACCGTACAATTTCGTCGTTGGATTCGGGCAAATTAGAAGTTGGTAAAGAGTTTTCCAACAAGGATGCTTTTCTTGGTGCATTGAAACAATACAGCATAAAAAACGGGGTTAACTACAACGTGGTTAAATTCAAGCTCGATAAGTACGAGGCGAAGTGTGCAGTGCAAGACGGTACATGTTCATGGAAAATCATGGCCTCGTTGAGGAAAAAGACAGGCTTGTGGGAGATCAAAAAGTACAAAGGTCCACATACATGTCTTGCTTTGCAGAGTATCACTATGTGTTTAATGTTTTTGAATAATACTAATATTACGTAATGTTGCATTATTTAACGTACTTCGTTGACAGGTGTTTCACAAGATCATCCGAAGATGGATTAAGAGATTTTGGCTGAATTAATAATACCGACGGTGAAGAACGATCCCAAGACTACAGTGTCGGCCTTAATTGGCAATATTCATAGCTAATTGGGGTACACGCCCTCTTATCGGAAGACTTGGATAGCCAAGCAGAAGGCGTTGGAAAAGTTGCATGGTCGGTGGGACGCTTCATATAATGAAGTGTGGCAGTGGTGTCAGTCTTTGGAGAGATATGTCCCGAGCAAAGATAACGGACTTGAAAGCGGAACCGGCGTACTACAACGATCGATTGCTCCGTGGATGCGCAGTGTTCAAGCGTCTTTTCTGGACATTTAAGCAATGCCGAGACGAATTTATATACTACAAGCCATTGGTACAAATTGACGGTACCTTTATGTATGGTAGATATACGATCGGCTATTGCTAGTCGTGGCACGTGACGGGCAGCGCGTGGGAGAATCCTTCCAATTGCGTTTGCAATAACACCGCAGGAGTCGACTAATGACGGGATTTCTTCCTATCTAGGTTAAGGAGGCATGTCTGCCCCCAACCTGATATATGCGTTATATTGGATCGGGGCCCTGGAATACTAGCCGCAATAGAGCGACAGGGAAGCCTGTGGCATCGCACACACCATCGATATTCCCTAAGGCATGTTGCGTCCAACTACCATGGGCAACATTGATCTACAAGTCAACGAGGGCAAGTGACCAATATGGGTATGTAGTATCTATTAATATAATTTCGTTTGTAATATTCAATTTATTCTTAATTGAAGAGTGGTATGTAATATTCGCTATCAACTTATATTGGCAGGGTACGAGATCAATAAGGACCGGTTTCACGAGATGTTGGCGAGTTTGCGCTCAGTTAACGAAGAAGGCGCAAACTACCTACGCAATATTCCTTTTGAACAGTGGACACAAGCATACGACGGCGGCCTACGATATGGTCATATGACCTCAAACCTGGCCGAATGCATAAATTTTGTTCTAAAAGGAACGCGTCATTTTCTAATAAAATCGGTTGTGCGAGAGACATATTTTCGTTTAGCGGCACTATTTCCGTAGCGAGCAGCGAGTTATAAAGGCCAAATGCATGGAGGCCATGTATGGTGCGCGAAGGTATTGCGAGAAATTAACAAGGCGAAGACACGGGCCAACACCATGCACACAGTGTGTCATGACCGCGACAACCTATGGTTTCGTGTGACGGAGTTTGACAGACCGAACCAAGGTATTGTTGGTGGGCAATATCATGTACACTTTAGAAATAAGACCTGCGACTGTGGGATATTTGATGCACTTCGTTACCCATGTGCTCATGTACTTGCGGCTTGTCAGAATCTCCATCTTGATCTCATGAGCTATGTCGACGAAGTGTATAAAATAGAAAACATGTACAATGTGTGGAGACACGTATTCCCACCAGTCCCAGATGAACGTAAGTGGCCGTCTGTGTAACACCCCTAACCCGTATCCGTCACCGGACTAGGGTTAAAGGCGTTACCGGACAAATCGAAAACATTTTCAGAAGTTCATACATTCATCCATCAATCTCAAACATAATGTCCCTTAATACGGTCAACGAGACCCAAAACATGCTTATAAACAGGGTCGGGACTAAACCGGAACACATACAAAATTTCACGGAAATTTAAAATTTTTTTTAAGTTTCAGGGGTTACACGCTCGTGTAGGCAAGCCGTGTGCCTTCCACGGCTGCTGGACACCCCTGTGTGTCCTCCCCGTGGTCGAATCTGACCTCACATCCATGGCTACCAAGCACGCCTGTGTGCCTTGGCCGTGGTCGAAACTGTCTTTACATTCACGGCCACCCAGCACCCCGTGTGCTAAGGCCGTGTATTCTTAGGCCATATACTGACTTTCTCACACGGCTACTAGACACACCCGTGTGTCTTGGCCGTGTGCTATTAGGCTAGCTACTGACTTAGCCCCACGGTCATTAGGCACGCCCATGTGCCACAACCGTGTGACATTATAGGCCATTTGCAAGGCCAAAAATGTCACCCAATGGGTCATACCTACAAGTAAAATCATCAGGACATCTCATGCCTATTTGACAACCAAAATCATACCAAAATAACCATCCAAATTACAAGGCTAAAACTCATCTCATCACAAGCATAATTCATTCTTTTGCTTAATCAAAACTAGACCATTTCATGTATCAACTAGCCATGCCAAAAACATACTTCATATATCACATACATTCAAGCAAATTCTCAACTCATAGCTAGCCAAATCACATGGCTAAGTTCTTATAACAAACTCATATCAAATACTAGCCTATACATGCCATATCTAGCTATATACCTTTCTAAAATGTACCAAAATGAGTTTAGTAGTGTGATGACGATCCTTGACGGTCCCGAGCCTTCAGTAGCTTTGACGACCTAAAAAAAAACAGAGAAAAACACATACAAAGTAAGCTTTCCAAAAGCTTAGTAAGTCATAATACAAGTAAACTCAACATGTAGAGCATATAAGCATGTAGAAACATTGGTACAATTCATATACATAAAAATTTCTCACATATATACTTTGATCCATATTCTTGGCTACATATGCCCCATTCATAACCATTCTTGCATCTCATTCACATTCTCATATTCAAACATACTTTTCTTCAAATAAAAGTTATATAGGTACTTACCTTTTATACACACTTAGTGTACATACCAAACGTACCTGAAATGAATATATATTCACGTAATCGTTTATAGCTCGGATTTGCCCATTGAACCGTTCGGAATCTACTAGGTTAATCGAAAACTCAGAATGATCGTACAATGCCAACGTCCCAGACGAGGTCTTACATGTACTCAAATATCGATGCCACTGTCCCAGACAGGGTCTTATACGAATCAATATGATGCCGATGTCCCAGACATGGTCTTACACGTAAAGCTCATATCGACGCCAACGTCCTAGACGTGGTCTTACATGAAAAGCTCATATCGATGCCAACGTCCCAGACGTGGTCTTACACGAAAAGATAATATCGATGCCAACGTCCCAGACGTGGTCTTACACGAATGTCAAATCAACGCCAACGTTCCGGACGTGGTCTTATATGATAAAAATAGAACAGATACCTATGGATTCCTAGGTTCATACGAGACTTCTCGGTCATTGTCGCTAAGTCGATCTTATCTCAGAAATCATTTGCATTACAACACATAAGCATTCAATATCGACAATAGGCATATGAATATGCTCAACTCAATGCAATTACATTTATTTGCAATATGACTTACCTCAGATTCGATTTATCGGAAATGGAAACGACTACTCGGTTACTTTCGCCTTCCCTCAGTCAAGGTCCGTTTTTCTCGGTTCTTGATCTAAACATATTCAGAATTAAACCTTTTATTCACTAACTCATTCAATTCAATCCAAGGACACACATTTAAGGCTATTTGCAAATTAACCCTCACATTTGCACAATTTAACAATTTAGTCCATTTTTCTCAAAACTTCAAATTCACAAAATCAACTCATACTCATGCACAGCCGAATATTCATACATCTCATACAAGCCCATATTTTCTATCAAATTTGAAATTTAGTCCTTCAATTTACCATTTTCTCAATTTAGCCCTAATCAGCTAAATTCATCAAAATTCCAAGAACAAAACATGTTCATCTAGCTCAAATCTTCCATTTAACACCATAAATCATCACAAAGCTCAACATAACATCAATGACATTTCTCATGAACAACATCAATTCATCAAATTGAGACATGGGCTTGATAGTAAACTAAGCAACAATTTCAAAAACATAAAAATCATCAAAAATCATACTCAACACATACCTTAATTTTGCTTGTATATGGCCGAAACCTAGCTTGTGTTTTCTTTTCTTCTTCTTTTATATTTTCGGTCAAAAGATGAATGAATATGGCCATTTTTCATGTTTTATCATATTATAACATACATATTAATCTATTTACCTTATTAACCTTTCAATTAATAACTAAAACAAACATACATTAAGGGCATTTTTGTCCTTTGTCCATCCACTATCTAAATATTGGCACAATTGCCTCATAAGGCCTCCTTATTAAAAAGCCACATCAACTAGGTATATTTTCATAAAGCATGCAAATTTTGCCTTCAATGCAATTTAATCCTTTTATCAAATTAAGCATACAGACGGACAAATTATCTTACGGAACTTTAGCACATGCATAATCACTTACCAGAGACACAAAAAAATACTATTAAAATATTATTCAGACTCGGATTCATGGTCCCGAAACCACTGTTCCGACTAGGGTATAAACCGGACTGTTACAGTCTGTGTCGCTTGCACCGTATAAGCTATTGCCGGATAGACAACTGAGGCGCAAACCAAAAGGTCGACCTTGCTCGACTAGAATACGCAACAATATGGATATTCGAGAAACGGCCAACCAACGTAGGTTGTGCGGATGGTGTAGGAACCCGTGCCATACATCTCGCTCGTGTCCAAATCGGAATAGTTGATGTCTTCTTAGCTTTTTGTCTCTTGGTGGCTATGTAAATTCTATTTATTTCTTGATGAAAACGGTGAACTTTTGTAGAAGGACTAATTTGCAAAAAATAAAAATTAAATTACAATAAAAACAAATCTTGGACTTTTATTTTTATTAAAGATATTAAAATTAAATTACAATAAAAACAACTTTTATTTAATTAAAGATATTAAAATTAAATTACAAAAAAATAAACAACTTTTATTTTATTAAAGATATTAAAACTAAATTATAAAAAAACAACTTTTATTTTGTTAAAGATATTAAAACTAAATTACAAAAAAAATAAAAATAACTTTTATTTAATTAAAGATATTAAAATTAAATTACAAAAAAATAAACAACTTTTATTTTATTAAAGATATTAAAACTAAATTATAAAAAAAAACAACTTTTATTTTGTTAAAGATATTAAAACTAAATTACAAAAAAAAAAAAAATAACTTTTATTTTTATTAAATATATTAAAATTAAATTACAATAAAAAAATAAACAACTTCTATTTTATTAAAGATATTAAAATTAAATTACAAACAAAAATAAAAACAACTTTTATTTTATTAAAGATATTAAAATTAAATTACAATAAAAAAATAAACAACTTCTATTTTATTAAAGATATTAAAATTAAATTACAAACAAAAATAAAAACAACTTTTATTTTATTAAAAATAAAAAATTATATTACAATTAAAAAAAAAAAAAGGGTCGGAATCAATGTTGGTGCCGGTCGGAATCGATGCCACATGGGGTGGTCGGCGATTCTGCTACTGGATTCCTCCTTCTTCTAGCTTCCGCGGGGTCGTGGAACCTCGGGCGGGGATTCGGTTCCTCCGGCAGGTGGGTGCAGTCGTGGGTGTTGGGATGATGACCCACCTTGATAAAATAACGATGCGGAGGTGTTTGCATAAACCATGGCGGGGTGTCCGAATCCCATATGGCGAAGGAGATCGGTAAAAGAAGAGCTCCCGACGGTGCCTCGTGTGATCCCTCATGCGACGGCGGCCTCAAGATCGGGTGGCGATCGAGATGTCGGAACGGACTCGACCGGGCCATGCATTCCAACTGCGCAGTGGGACCGGGAAAAGGAAACATATATGGGTTAGGATACATATAAGGGCTAGGGTACGCACCGCATAAAGGCCAAAGGTCGTGATGTCGGTGTCGTCAATTTGAAGTGTTGGGCTCGTGATCGTGTGTCGGTATTTGTTGATGGTCCCGCCTCATCACCCCTTCTCCTTGGATTTAAAGGGCCCCGTCGTTCCCTTTGTTCACGAAGTTGCCGTCGCCTCTCCTCTTCCAACAATAAATACGGCTTGCCATGGATCCTAAACCATGGCATGTATTCCAGCACGCACGCTAACTCATGATCGACGATTGGTTCCCGATAGGTATATAATCATACCGGTTCTCCCACATTTCAATATATGCTTACCAAAATCTTGGCCAATCCGTGTGCAACTGCCGTAAGTCGACTTTGTGCTCATCATCGAGCACCTCATGTGGCACGGGAATCGGTTGTCGGAATCCAAATTGTCGCAGAACCCGATCTGACTGGTGCATCTCCACGGTGGCATAGTTGATCAATGAGACCTTCACATGCCAAATGTTCGGATTTAGCAAGAACTCCTCCTAATTATCGCCCGAATTGTCGGATCCTCGTATGGTGTCCATTGAAACTATATTAACATGACCAAAATATTAGTTATATACATAATACTAAATACTAAATACGAAATACTAAATTATAAATACGAAATTCGAAACGACATTTTATTACGAAAATATATTTTATTTAATACTTACTTGTGATTCCGACCGTTGCTCTAATAGAAGCCGTATATCTTCAAGCTCTGTAGGTATTCCAACATAACTCACGAATGGTTCCACCTAATTAAATAAATTTTTAGCATACAATTATACTTTAAATCTACGTAATAATTGTAAAATATAA
The DNA here is from genome assembly GCA_025698515.1 of Gossypium sturtianum. Classification (NCBI taxonomy): domain Eukaryota; kingdom Viridiplantae; phylum Streptophyta; class Magnoliopsida; order Malvales; family Malvaceae; genus Gossypium; species Gossypium sturtianum. The sequence goes on along the minus strand of CM046943.1, from coordinate 36,286,625 downwards.
TATTAAATTTACCTCGATATGAGTGGGAATGTATATGGGTGGTCGACTCGATGACGTAAAAATGGAAATCAAACCGTGCCCATGATTGCAGAGTGATAGGCAACCTCCGATTTTCGCTTTACTCGCCGCGCCGCCGCACATCTCCCGATACAATTTTGATAGCACGGCGGACTTCAACTCAATTCAATTTTGCTCTAAAATCAACGAGTTTCAGCAGGTGTACGAGGTTTCGTGACAGGTCCGGCACTAGATAGCCTCCAATCATCTCAAGAATGTATGCCCGAGCATACCGTAATCTTTCTATTTCGGTCGAACCATTATTTGGCTCCGGGAATGTGTCTCGTAACCAGCCCATCTCGATTCAACCACCGTAAATGTTATCCGGAATAGCACCCAAAAGCTCGTAGCATACAGCGGCCCAATCGCCAGAAGTTGTGGACCCGGTGACTACGTACCCATCCACCGGCAATCCTAATTGCAAATGCACGTCTTCCAGAGTGATAGTACACTCTCCGCATGGAAGATGGAAAGTGTGCGTCTCGTGTCTCCACCTCTCTATCAACGCACCGATTAACCGGCTCCAACTTGCACCCCGGCCTATCGTGGCCACGTGCAAAAACCCGCCTCCCGCAGTAATTCTCGATCAACGGAGATGGCGGACTGGACATATTGCGAATATAGCATTGCAAAGCACCCGATCTATTGATCGTTTTAAAAATTATAAAATAAATTTTTATTAAAATTGCATAAACCTAAAAATATTAAATAGTATTGAAAAATTAAAATTAAAACTTACCATTTGCATTTGATCGACGGAGATGTGTTTATCGTCGAGACGTAATTAATTCCCTACCATTGGTAATACGATCGAATATTTTAAAATTTATCAAAAAAATATATTTCAAAAAATTTAAAAAGGGATTTTTTGTAAATATTAAAGGACTATTGTGAAATTTGAGAGGAAGTTTCAAGGAATTTAAGAGAAATTTGAGAAGAATTTGAGAGAAAGTTGAGAGAAAAATGAATAAGGACTTTGTTGTGAAAAAAATAGAAGGGTGAGAGGTTTTTATAAGTTTTTTTTTTGACCGTTGGAGGCCCAACGGTAAAAAAAAATTTGACCGTTGCAGCAGGAAAGCGCGCTCTTGAGGAAGCGCTTTGTGCCACATCAGCAAAGCGCGTCATCGTCAGTAGCGTTTTGTCTTGATGTGGCACAGCGCTTCCTCAAGGGCGCACTTTCCTGTTGCATCCCCAAAACGCTACCGACGTGGGACGCGTTTTGGGGGAAATGACCAATTTTCATAAATAATGCAAATTTCGGCCCATTTCTGTAAATTTTTTTATTTTGGTATATTTTGGTAAATTACCCTTGTATTAGGGTATTGAGGTTTAAAAAAAAATCAAAAGAGGGTTTTGTTTATGATTTAAATAAAAAAAAGAGAGATTAGAATGTTTTGTTTAGAGTTTAAACCAAAGAGAGGGTTTAAAAAAATTAAAAGAGGATTTTGTTTAGGGTTTAAACAGATCAAAAGAAGTATTCTTTTAGTATTTATAAATTATTTGTTTATAGGTTATAAATGTTCTTTTTTTTGTTTTTGATTTATTTTAGAAATGTTTTTGATTTATTCATATTCTAATTTTTTTATAATAAAAGAAGGTTATATGAAAAAAAGTGTGCAGATATGTTTCTTTTTTATTTTTTGATTGGCATTTTTTTTGTTTATTATTATATGCAAATAACAACATATAATCCCATTAGGTTTATTTTGTTTTGACAGTTTCTGTTATTTTAACATAATTTGTTTATGTAGATAAAAAATTAGATCATTGAATTGAAATTTATGAGATATTGTAATAGGCCCATTTTGCCCGGCCCATTAACCAAACAAAAAAAAACCAAAAAAAAAATAAATAAACAGTCCCAATTAATAAAGTCCATCAGTCCATTACAAATAAATTCAGACCCACTTACCAACCCCTAAAACAGCCCAAAACAGACCCAAATTTAAACTATGGCCCGATTGGCCCAATAGCATTACATTATCAGAAACCCTAGGGACCTTCTAGAGAATTCCAGCGCCGCAACAGCCTCCCTTGCGCGTGCCTCCACGCGCGCCACTGCCCACTCCTCCACGCCAGTGCATAGCCTCCGTACGTGCCACATCCACGCCTCCGTACGCGGCCTTGCACCTGCGAAAACAACGACAAAATATAGTACAGCAAATCAAAAAGAAAAAACAGGATTGTATTTTTCATTTTTATTTTATTTTTTCGAGTTCGGTTATAAAAAACCGAAGCAAACATTTGTAATGGGGGGATTTACACAGACACACGATTTTTCGAATACAGAATACAAAAAAAAAAAGAATCAAAAGGTGATTTCCGATTTGAATTTCCTTTCAAAATTTTCGAGTTTTTTTATATAGACTTTCTATTTGTTTTCTTTTCCTTTCAAATCTATTGTATGCGAAAGAAATAATAGTCGAAATACTTACCGTTTATTACTGTCGTCGGAGTCCTCACCTCCTTCGTCGAAATCGAAGCTTGAGATGGGGATTTCGGAGCCGAAAAGGGCGACTCCTTAGGCTTTGTTCCAAGAGAGGGCAGGAGACTATCACTATACGCCACCACGCGCCGATTACAATGGCGGAATAGTGTCAGACGGAGGCTCCTTTTGGAGTTCCGGCGGAGAAGGAAATGAAAAGGGAGGCTAGGGTTTGTGTTTTAGGAAAAAGTGTGGCTGATTTTTTTTTTTTAAGGATAATATTGTTTTAAAGAAACGGCGCCGTTTAGGCTTATTTCGATAGCCTTAAAACGACGCCGTACAGGCCAACCCGCGCGTCGACCCGAATCCACCTCCAGGATCCGCGCATTTTTTAGATTGGTCTATTTATGCGATTGATCCTTCCCTGTTTTGTGGTGTTTTGATTGTATCCTTTCTGCTGTTTCTTTTATTTATTGCTATTTGGTCCTAAAATTTTAAGCGCATTTCAATTCAGCCCACATTCATACGTTGCGTTTTGATCATCGGAATAATTGCTATTTCAATCCCTAATCGTTTGCGCGCATTTCATTTAAGTCCTTTGGTTCTCTTTTATTTTTTACTTTTGCCCCAAATTCCTGTTTTCATTTTAATTTAATCCTATTTTATATATATATATATATATTTTTTGTTTTCTTTATTTATTTTGCTATTCTGCCATTATTTAAATATTATTATTATTATTATTATTAATGTTATTAATATTATTATTACTTTACTATATCTAAATTATTATGTATTTTATTATGTATTTTATTAATGTTATTAATATTGTTATGTGTAGTATTTTATTCATTAAACTAACAAATTTCTATTATTGTTATTAAATTATTTTTTATGCATATATTATTATTTTCAAATTATTTTCTAGATATATTTTCTTTTAAATCTTTATATATATAGATATATTGTAAATTTATTTATAATTTATTTACTCTTCAGTTCACATGTCATTATATATTTTTGTTTATTTCGGAAACTTTCATACATTATTATTTCCTCATATAAATTGTTTATGTTAGGGTTTTATTTCATATATTATTCATGTAAATTAATATGTTATTTTGTATATAATTTATTTTAATTTTCTTTGTATATAATATTCATTTTCCAGTGCATCTATGCTATTACTTTATTCATCCACATTAGAAAGACTTGCCATATTATATTTTAATGTGTTTAATTAGCTATATTCTTAGCTATCGTGTTTGTTGATTAGTAATGTAGGTATTATCATTCTTGACATCTATTTGTATAAAAGTTATCTCACATGTTATTATTCCATAGCCAATATTATATTTTCCTCATTACCTAGTAATTCAATAAAAGTATCTTAAATCGATTTTAAAATTATTTATTCAAAATGCTTTTGAACAAGGTAATATTTGTACATTTGGAAATTCGAAGAAATCGTGCCCAATCGTGCTGGGTGTGGTTTCTTGTTTGACCAAATAAACGAATATCCTTTCAAATTTTGTCCATATTTTCAAAACAAGGTAATATTTGTGCGTTTGGAAATTCGAAGAAATCGTGCCCAATCGTGCTGGGTGTGGTTTTTTGTTTGTCCAAATAACCAAATACCCTTTCAAAATTTCAATACATGTGCTCGGAGAATTTTGGGGATGATCTTGAATTCGAGGATTTAGATTGTCGTATCCAATCGTGCTGGATGTGATACTCTATTCCTTCGGAACAAGGGAATCTCAATATTCCATCAAGTTATTTAAAATTATAGAAAAAAAAGGAACAGAATTTCAAAATCATTTTAAACTTTTCAACATTAGGACATCAATTAATCAATTTGGTACCAATTTTGGGCGTTGCGAGGGTGCTAATCCTTCCTCGCACGTAACCGACTCCCGAACCTGCTTTCTTCTGAAAATTCGTAGACCAAAATTTATTTTATAGGTGACCCGATCACACCTAAACAAAAAGGATTGGTGGCGACTCTTTATTTTTAATGTCGATCCCCGTTTTTCAAAACTCGATAAAAAAATGGTTTCGACAGCTTGGCGACTCCACTGGGGAATGGTTGAGAGTCAGGCCATAGATTGATTAATTTTTGTCCTTTTGAATGAAATTTGGAAAATTGTTTTAAAAAAAATCATGTTTCTTTTAATGCATTTGCAATAATGTCGAGTCTCATAAAATATTTTGGCATTGCATTGCATGACCGCTAGGTCACACCTTTAAGTGGGAGTAAGAAGCTATGCTTTCGTGAGGTTTTCACCTCCGCATGGGCTAGTGGACTGCTTCCGGGATACATCCGTACCTATGTGCTTCGTGAGATTTTCATCTCCGCATGGCCATAGGGAAATGTATTCCCCTGAACCGAACTCAATCCATATGAGCCTATAATGGGTGAGGATTGAGGAATCTGCTGGTTCAGGTACCCATTCTTTAGAACTAAACCACATATAGTGAACCCTAAAAGCCTACCCTAGATAGAGCCACACCAAGCCCTAGTGGTCACCCGGTCAGGTGTTCTATGTTGATTAATTCTCTAACATGTTGTCTTTTGTTTTGAGTGCATTGCATTGCATTCATTCCATGCATTTGCATTGCATTACATCATATGCATTAGATTTCATGAGAAGACCCTGATTAGGCGAAATATTTTCAGTTAACCTAGAAGACATGGAACAAAGGTTGGAGAGATTAGAGCAGGGGCAAATACTGATGCAAGAGCAGTTAGCCAAAATTCAACGGGATATGCGAGATCAAATGAATATGATACGCCAGCTAACCCAATTACTAGTCGGAGGGCTTGAAAAAAGGAGTGGCCCAGTGGCCAGCAGTGTGGATGATGATGAAGACATCGTTTATACCCCGACTCAGCCAGACACGCATTCACATGGGGTACCCGTCATTATTGGACCCCAATATCAGACTGATGCTTCGGCCCTGTTCAACTTCCCGATAGGTTCAGATTTTAACCCAGAGGATGATCGAGCCAAACCGGTTATACTGATAGAAACAAAGGAAAGTGGAGAGTGGACTTTAAATGCCCCGAGAAATAGGGAAAACAAAGTGAATAGCAAGCGTCCCAAATTAGTCACTGTAGGTCAACCGAGGGCTGTGACCACTGGCCATCAAGGCTCATCAAGACGAGAATCCAGTACAAAGCAACTCCAGTTTACACCGATTCCAACGATGTATAGGGAGTTATACCAGAGCTTATTTGAAATGCATGCTGTAGCTCCTCATTACCTGAAACCAATGCAATCTCCATACCCCAAATGGTATGATTCGAATGCTCAATGTGAGTACCATGCCGGGATTACAGGACATTCAATAGAAGATTACCTTGCTTTCAAGAAGCTGGTTGAAAGATTTATCAAAATATGAGTCATAAGATTCGATGATCTCTCTGGTGTAGAAAATCCGTTACTCAACCATCTTTGTTAAAGGGATAAGTATTGTGAGTACCATGATGAATGGGGCATGAGATCGGGAGTACGTCAAGTTCGAGTGGCTCGCGCAAAACCCGATCTTGATTTAATTTGAATATTAATGACGATTCAAGAGTGAGTAGGGAGCGGCATTTTTCCAACCTTCTGCCTTTACGTACTGGAGATGTTTTGAACAATGGAATTGTGAAAGAGATCATTGTATTTACAGAGCTAATCTAGAGCAATATTCAAAACATGCTTGTTGCTTTAAGCCTAAAAGCAACAAGAATCTTTTTGTGAAATAGGCTTGTATCCAGAATTTTTATTTCAATAAAATGCATCCTTTTAAACAAATATTTGCCTTTACAGTTTATACTGTACATTCTTTTTAGAATATTCTTTCATTCTTTATTCATGACCATACCATAAATAATCATCCTTAGAATCATTTATTCTTTGAATTTGCCTTTGTACCTACAATAGGTACCCAGATATCAATGACATGAGCGATGCTGTTACTGACTCCCTTTTTGAATGAAATATGAGTCTAAGAGATCACAGGACTTTGAAGATGACAGAAATTGTAATCTATCTTCTGATTTGTTAATACTGGATGAAAAACAGATCCTACGTCGCGAGCCAAGGAAGGAGATGAAGATCAAAGCCTGGCTCAATGCAGAAACAAGATTTTCTATATGTGGGGCATGGATATTATCAGGCCAGTCTCATCAGAAGCTTATGGCTGACACCAATTCATCTTCGTGGTTATCAATTTCTTCACTAGGATGGTAAAAGTCACTTCATATGCCAATATTACAAAGTCGATAGTCATCGGAACAAAGAAAAGGAAAAGAAAGAATACTGACAAAAAAAATGTCAAAAAGATCACATTTAACCGCACAAGGTCAAAAAGTCTCATGGTCTGTTCAAAGATCAAAGTGCCACATATATCGGTCAAAGAAAAGCAGCCAAAAAGAAAAACAAAGGATCCTAAAAAGACTGAGACTTGTAAGGATTGGCATACAAAAGTTACTATTTACCCTCTATGCTTATCAAACTTTGGCCAAGACTGTCACGGGGGCAACACGTTTCTCATTGGTTTTGCCCATTGGAGTCGAAATTCTGTCAGCGCTAAAATTGGATGAGGCAGAATAGATCCAATCTCAATATGATCAGTTGATGTTAAAAGCTATCTGTCACGGTCAGGTGATGCGAGCTCACAACAAAAATGATTCGCCCTAGAAAATTTCATAATAGGGCTTTGAAGAAGACTTTTCCCATGCAAAAGGGATTTCAGAGGAAAGTGGATGCCAAACTGGGAAGGACCTTATACGACAAAGAAGGCCTGTTCTAGGGAAGCATGAATATTGACCGAGATGGATAGCAAGGACCTGCCTAATCCGATGAATTCAGACTCAATAGAAAGTTTTCCAAAGAGAAAAACAAACAAAAAAAAGAGGAAAAGAAAAAGAAAAAGGAGAGGCCAAGGTGAAAACCCGCAAAGGGCACTTTGAGACCAAAGGGGATTTGAGTTGAAAACCCGAAAAGGGCGGCTCAAATTTTGATCAAGAGTGGGGCATATAGCAGTCCTACTATGCCTAAATTAATAATGAAGAAGTATGCTACGTCTTGGGGCATCGACAAAGTACTCCAGATCCCTTAAACACATGTCGAGCTTAAAATGGTCATCAAAAAGTTGGAACAGAGAAGCTCAGACTGCGATATCTGGGGCACCTAGTTTCCATTTTACCTATTTTAAATTTGTTATTTGTGATTATATTATTCTTTTCAAAATATGTTCACAATAAACTTCTTTCTTAATTACGATTTCTATCTTTGCTTAGCTTATTTGTTTATAGCTTTGCTCCTAATTAATTTCCTTCTTGTCCATGGTTATGATCTTTTTCAGGCATTTTGCATTGAAATAACGATTAGTGGACTAATAACATTTTCATAAAATGAGTTTCACATATTACTCTGGGAACTTCTAAATAATACAAGAACCCGAAACAGGATTATTGTTTAAAACTCACCAAGTTTAAGGAAGAGTCTAAACTGAGATTTTCTCTCCGAATTTTTTTCAAAGATGGTGGTTGAACAAACGACAAGATACTGCGTCAGTGATACAATCTTGACAAAAATTGGGCAATCATTCGCAAGAAAAATGATATTCTGCGTCCATGTAAATATCATGCATACACATGTGGTTGAGTCACTTGGGAAGCGATCAGTTGACTGAACAAGTTACAGTCCTCTACCCCTGAGTTGCAGTGGCATGGATGGAAAATGATACAAGCCCTGTACCCTTGAATAGTAATGGGATGGATGGAAGAAGAAAAAAATCCTACATTTTAGAGTTGCAGTGGATGCGATTCAGATCTTATACCCCTAAGTCACAATGAGATGAACCCTAGAGTTACTGTGGGGCAAATCTATTGAGCAAGATATAATCGTATTCTCGAGTTTTATGTTGAAAATACCCGCCTAACAAGATGACAGCGTGATACATCAGTGATAAAGCCTTAATAGACAATGAACGATGACACCTTAAACTTGTAAAAAGGGATCATTCTCATGAAATTCTGCATTCATGCAAAACACATTCGGTTAGGAGCATTTGATTCATTCCGACCATTGCATCCTAATTCTTAAACATTTAAAAAGAGATCAGTCTCATGACATTCTGCATTCAAATGTCATCCATAAGACACATCTATTTAGGGGCATTTGATTCATTCCGATCATTGCATCCTAATCTTTGCAAAAGACCATTCTCATGACATTCTGCATTCATACAAATGTCGTCCATAATACATTTCGTTAGGAGCATTAGATTCATTCTGATCATTGCATCCTAACCATTTTGCATAAGCATAAACACAAAACTGATTTTACAAGACAGGTCCCCTAGGGGACGTTGTCGCAACATCGGTGAATTCGAATGTCTTGCCTTCCCGAGTGAAGCAGATTGAAGATAGTAGATCTGGCAATCCTAAAGTTGCAGGAGCAGATCGAAGCCATACAAGTCTTATTTCCTCGAAGTTCCAGCGGAGTAGGTTGATGCTACAAATCCCTCCTCCCTGAGTTTACAATGAGGATCAGCCCGTATTTCTTTTTTTCAGCAGAGAAGATTAAAACTATGAATCTCTTCTCTCTGAATTTCTATCTCCTCAAGGTTCCAGTGGAGTAGGTTGAGGCTACAAATCCCTCCTCCCTGAGTTTACAATGAGGATCAGTCCGTATTTCTTTGAAGTTTTAGTAGAGAAGATTGAAACTACGAATCTCTTCTCTCTGAATTTCTATTTCCTCGAAGTTCCAGCGGAGTAGGTTGATGCTACAAATCCCTCCTCCCTGAGTTTACAATGAGGATCAGTCCGTATTTCTTTTTTTCAGCAGAGAAGATTGAAACTACGAATCTCTTCTCTCTGAATTTCTATCTCCTCAAAGTTCCAGTGGATTAGGTTGAGGCTACAAATCCCTCCTCCCTGAGTTTACAATGAGGATCAGTCCGTATTTCTTTGAAGTTTCAGCAGAGAAGATTGAGGTTACGAATCTCTTCTCCCTGAATTTCTATCTCCTCGAAGTTCTAGTGGAGTAGGTTGAGGCTACAAATCCCTCCTCCCTGAGTTTACAATGAGGATCAGTCCGTATTTCTTTGAAGTTTCAGTAGAGAAGATTGAAACTACGAATTTCTTCTCTCTGAATTTCTATCTCCTCAAAGTTCCAGCGGAGTAGGTTGAGGCTACAAATCCCTCCTCCCTGAGTTTACAATGAGGATCAGTCCATATTTCTTTAAAGTTTCCGCAGAGAAGATTGAAACTACGAATCTCTTCTCTCTGAATTTCTATCTCCTCAAAGTTCCAGTGGAGTAGGTTGAGGCTACAAATCCTTCCTCCCTGAGTTTACAATGAGGACCAATCCGTATTTCTTCGAAGTTCCAGTGGAGTAGGTTGAAACTACGAATCACTTCTCCCTAAAATTACATCGGAATGGGATCGAAGTGCCAATTCTCATGCCCCTGAAGATGCAGTGGGATGGAATGAAGATACTCGAAGAAGAAAAGCACAAAGAAGTCCATGATTCGAAGACCGGGCCAAAATGGTCCTTTTTAAAGTCTTTGCTCTATTCTCGTTACACGACAATGAGCAAAAAGGGGCAGCTGTAATAGGCCCATTTTGCCCGGCCCATTAACCAAACCAAAAAAAAAAACCAAAAAAAAACAAATAAACAGTCCCAATTAATAAAGTCCATCAGTCCATTACAAATAAATTCAGACCCACTTACCAACCCCTAAAACAGCCCAAAACAGACCCAAATTTAAACTATGGCCCGATTGGCCCAATAGCATTACATTATCAGAAACCCTAGGGACCTTCTAGAGAATTCCAGCGCCGCAACAGCCTCCCTTGCGCGTGCCTCCACGCGTGCCACTGCCCGCTCCTCCACGCCAGCGCATAGCCTCCGTACGTGCCACGTCCACGCCTCTGTACGCGGCCTTGTACCTGCGAAAACAACGACAAAATACAGTACAGCAAATCAAAAAGAAAAAACAGGATTGTATTTTTCATTTTTATTTTATTTTTTGATTTCGGTTATAAAAAACGAAGCAAACATTTGTAATAGGGGGATTTACACAGACACACGATTTTTCAAATATAGAATACAAAAAAAAAAAAGAATCAAAAGGTGATTTCCGATTTGAATTTCCTTTCAAAATTTCCGAGTTTTTTATATAGACTTTCTATTTGTTTTCTTTTCCTTTCAAATCTATTGTATGCGAAAGAAATAATAGTCGAAATACTTATCGTTTATTACTGTCGTCGGAGTCCTCACCTCTTTCGTCGAAATCGAAGCTTGAGATGGGGATTTCGGAGCCAAAAAGGGCGACTCCTTAGGCTTTGTTCCAAGAGAGGGCAGGAGAGTGTCACTATACGCCACCACGCGCCGATTACAATGGCGGAATAGTGTCAGACGGAGGCTCCTTTTGGAGTTCCGGCGGAGAAGGAAATGAAAAGGGAGGCTAGGGTTTGTGTTTTAGGAAAAAGTGTGGCTGATTATTTTTTTTAAGGATAATATTGTTTTAAAGAAACGGCGCCGTTTAGGCTTATTTCGATAGCCTTAAAACGACGCTGTACAGGCCAACCCGCGCGTCGACCCGAATCCACCTCCAAGATCCGCGCATTTTTTAGATTGGTCTATTTATGCGATTGATCCTTCCCTGTTTTGTGGTGTTTTGATTGTATCCTTTCTGCTGTTTCTTTTATTTATTGCTATTTGGTCCTAAAATTTTAAGCGCATTTCAATTCAGCCCACATTCATACGTTGCGTTTTGATCATCTGAATAATTGCTATTTCAATCCCTAATCGTTTGCGCGCATTTCATTTAAGTCCTTTGGTTCTCTTTTATTTTTTACTTTTGCCCAAATTCCTGTTTTCATTTTAATTTAATCCTATTTTATATATATATATTTTATTTTCTTTATTTATTTTGCTATTCTGCCATTATTTAAATATTATTATTATTATTATTAATGTTATTAATATTATTATTATTTTACTATATCTAAATTATTATGTATTTTATTTTGTATTTTATTAATGTTATTAATATTATTATGTGTAGTATTTTATTCATTAAACTAACAAATTTCTATTATTGTTATTAAATTATTTTTATGCATATATTATTATTTTCAAATTATTTTCTAGATATATTTTCTTTTAAATCTATATATATAGATATATTGTAAATTTATTTATAATTTATTTACTCTTCATTCACATGTCATTATATATTTTTGTTTATTTGAAACTTTCATACATTATTATTTCCTCATATAAATTGTTTATGTTAGGGTTTTATTTCATATATTATTCATGTAAATTAATATGTTATTTTGTATATAGTTTATTTTAATTTTCTTTGTATATAATATTCATTTTCCAGTGCATCTATGCTATTACTTTATTCATCCACATTAGAAAGACTTGCCATATTATATTTTAATGTGTTTAATTAGCTATATTCTTAGCTATCGTGTTTGTTGATTAGTAATGTAGGTATTATCATTCTTGACATCTATTTGTATAAAAGTTATCTCACATGTTATTATTCCATAGTCAATATTATATTTTCCTCATTACCTAGTAATTCAATAAAAGTATCTTAAATCGATTTTAAAATTATTTATTCAAAATGCTTTTGAACAAGGTAATATTTGTACATTTGGAAATTTGAAGAAATCGTGCCCAATCGTCTTTGGGTGTGGTTTCTTGTTTGACCAAATAAACGAATATCCTTTCAAATTTTGTCCATATTTTCAAAACAAGGTAATATTTGTGCGTTTGGAAATTCGAAGAAATCGTGCCCAATCGTGCTGGGTGTGGTTTTTTGTTTGTCCAAATAACCAAATACCCTTTCAAAATTTCAATACATGTGCTCGGAGAATTTTAGGGATGATCTTGAATTCGAGGATTCAGATTGTCGTATCCAATCGTGCTGGATGTGATACTCTATTCCTTCGGAACAAGGGAATCTCAATATTCCATCAAGTTATTTAAAATTATAGAAAAAAAAAGAACAGAATTTCAAAATCATTTCAAACTTTTCAACATTAGGACATCAATTAATCAATTTGGTACTAATTTTGGGCGTTGCGAGGGTACTAATCATTCCTCGTGACGAATCGACTCTCGAACTCGCTTTCTTACGGAAATTCGTGAGACCAAAATTTATTTTATAGGTGACCCGATCACACCTAAACAAAAAGGATTGGTGGCGACTCTTTATTTTTAATGTCGATCCCCATTTTTTAAAACTCGATAAAAAAATGGTTTCGACAGATATTTTTATTTTGTTATTCGCTAAACTAATATAAATAAATTTATTGTATACTACAATAGTATAACAAAAAAATTTGATGTAAACAAAACTGTTTAATATATACTGGTGTCGCCTCTAGCGTGCCCTCAACTAATGCCACTTGTCACGAAGACACCTCCTTCTTTGACCTAAACCCGTGTATAAACCGGTATTGTAGGCCGTACGTGATACTCATTTCGATGCCGCCTAGCAACAAGCACCACCATTATAATATTGATTTTTTCTTTTTTTTTTTAACGGTTTATTGTCTGTGTCAGGTGATGTCGCCTTTGCACCACTCTAAACATACCATTCCTGAAATTAGTGGTGGTGGGATATATTTTTAATTTATTATATATTATATGGGTAAAAAAGAGGTAAGAAAATATTCATAGACAATTGCTTTGCCAAACACGTGACTGACCCAATGCAAAACAATGGGCTGAAACTAAAGTGGATTTGGAAAATATTAAATCAATTGACTGTGTGTAAACGTAAAACAAGGAAGAAAGGTGATTAGACAGATAAATTGTACTTTTAAAAATTATTTATTTAATTTAAGCTTTTTAGTTTTTAAATAATAAAATTATAATTTTTTTACCTCTTTCAAAAATTAATTTCACCATTTAAGGGTGAAGGGCTGCTTTATCCAAATTATGCATACCCAAATCCTTATTCACGGCAGTATAAGACTTCAACAAATTAATCATCATTTTTAATAACACCAATTCATCAATCCTACCGCTTATGCTCATAACCAAATTCTGCAAACCAATACATTCATACAAATACTTTTATTTATATACCATATTAATTTTAAAATCTTAAAATTTATCATTTTAGTTCTAACTCTAACAATTAATCTTAATTTTAAAAAATAATAAATTTGACCTTCAACATTTACAAAATTTCTCAATTTAAACTTAACTCTAAAAATTTAAAAACCCTTTATAACCTATCGGTTAACCCATGTGAGATATTAAAATAAGAAAAAGAATATTCTCCTTCAAGTCATTTGCAAAAGAACTCTAAAAAATTGAGATAAAACACCAAAAAAATAAGACCCAAAAGAAAATAAATGCATTAAAAACATTATTTGCTAGGGTAGTAATGTAGTCAATTATTCCTGATAAGTTCCAAATTAATTAGTTTGGTCCAGTGTGAAACCTAAACTATAGTAATAGAAATTGCTACAAGTGACTTGAAAGAGAATACTCTTTTTCTTATTTTAATATCTCACATGGGTTTGGCGATTGGTTATAAAGGGCTAAAAATGATTTTTGTTTTTTAGAGTTAGGACTAAATTGACAGATTTTATAAATATTAAGGGCCAAAATTATTGATTTTTTATAATTATAACTAAAATGAAAAATTTTGTAAGCATTGAGGGCTAAATTTGTTTATTTATTTTTATAATTAAGATCAAATTAATAAAAATATGTAAAAATTAGAAGGTTAATTTTATTACTAGACTAATAAAAAAGTTGATTCAATTTAGAGTGACTAAAATATTTAATTTTGAAAAGATTTATGATTAATATCATGTGCATGCTATAATAATTAGGTAGGTAAGTAATTAACTATTTTGCTTTATAGATTCTGCTATACAAAGGTAATTTAATCCAAAATTAAGGTAATTAAAATTTTAATTTTTAGTGTAAAGATTTAATAGTGCAGGGGCTACAATTTCAAAGAGGCCGTACGACATCGTTTGCACGCAATAGCATTAGCTAGCCTAGCTCATATTATTACCATCACCTCCCAACCGTCTCATCTAGTAAGCCTATGATTAGCTTAGATACTATTTAACTCCCAGGCCTTTATATAAAACAAAACTCACTTTTCATTTTTTATATAGTTAAAATTCAAAAATTTATAATTTATTTTAAGTTTGTATTTTTTTTATGTAAAATTTAGGTACAGATGTAATATTATTAATTTTTTTTTATTAGATTTGACACTCTAATTAAAAAAATACTTATTTAATAATTATGTGTAAAAAATATTATAATAGATTTGAATTAATAAAAAAATTTAACGGTGTATTTAGACTAATATATATTATAAATGTTGAGGTATCAAATTAAATATAAAGATTTAATCTAAGGCTCCGTTTGTTTGCCAGTAAAATGTTTTCCGGAAAATGATGTCTGGAAAATGATTTACTTTTCTGGAAATGATTTACTTTTCTGGTGTTTGGATGAATCTGTGTAAAATATTTTCTGTTGTTTGACAGATTTCCTGAAAATATTTTCCGGAAAAGCTATTTTTACATATATTAATAAATAAATAAATATATATAATTAATTTATGAATTCTGACAAATAGATCCATAATGCCAAATACATGAAGAGAAAAAAAAGCATGTGTAAATAAGTTTGACATAAGTACAGAACTATCCATTCTTCTTTCAAATCTCTTTAATGAAATATTTACAATACCCTTTTTCTCAATGTCTGTGCGTCTTATTTCAAATGTTTGTCATCAGTAACTCAATGCAAGACATTGCTAGCACCAAATAACTTTAAAACTAAAACCAACCGTTGGCTAGTAACTAAAACAACCTATGGCCACCATGTAGAACGTGCAATGTAGAGCCTTGAGCTGGTCATCAATGCTAAAGGGAAGAGCTGCAAATCACATCTGTTGGGGTTTTGACAGCAGAGGAAGAAAACAGAAGCAAGTAACCTGGATGATGTAAAGATTAACTTCATTACTTGAATAAGCAGTATGCCATATACCTAAGTAGTCCGGATTACATGTGTTGGTTTTTTTAGCAGAAAACTAAGGAGAAAAAGAAAAACGAATGTAAAGAAGTTTAAACAAGAAGAAAACTGAATTTGATCTCCAAAAATCAGATCTTTTTCATTGACTTGAGAAGCATTTATGTTACAATGAAATATGGCAGTTACCTAATGTATAACTGCTCCCACTAATACATGACTAAAGCCTAGCTAGAATTACACACAAAATGTAGCTGACATACCAGCTATAACATCAAACATAAATCAACAACTACTCTTACTAACTTTAAGTATAAATTACATTGGAACTAAATCAAGTTATAAATGAACAAAATAAACAAAATCTCTTTGCTTTCTAGTTCGGCTTGGATTTGGTTCGCATCTTTGGTTTCTTCTTTGGTTTCTGTTGCATTACAGGCCAAAGTTCAACAACATCTTGTACCTTGCTTACTAACAAAGTAGTGCATATTCCTTTTAGTGCATTAAGGTGAATTATGATTATGGTATGTTAGACATCAGAAGAACCTATATATTCTTAAAAAGTAAAGATATGAAAAAGCAGAGTGTTGAAATGACTATTCAATGACATTGAAAATAATATATGGAATAGCAAGATATTACCATTAACCTTTTTGCAGTAATAAACCTCTTGGTTAATAGAAAACATTAAACCTCTAGTTCATCCTTGTCTTCAATGGGAATGTCTTCGTTGTAATCATCTAATGAACCAACAAGAAAAACAATGTCACCTTAAGAAATTTTAATGGATTTAGTTCAATCAAACTATACGAGGCAAAGTTATAGCATTACGTATGATATGCACAGATGCTCAAAACATTAAGCGCATTCTATGTTTTACCTTGATTGAAAGCAAATGGTCAAGTATCTATCCCATTAAACTATATGAGAGAGCACCAACACCATATTAAACACAAGAACCAAAAGGTATTCCTAGAATCATGTATACTCTAGGTTTGACTGCATCACAATAAATATTAACAAAAAGCCGCCAAGTACCTTAGAAAGGGACAATGCAACAAAACTGAGTGGGACAAGGTAAATAGAAAACTCTTTACCCTTGTGAGGCAACGAAGCAGGAGTATCCCTAGAGTCCGATAAATTATCAAGAACATAAGAAAGATCTAGCAATTCCAAGAAAGATACAATTTGAGGATTACGGGGAGAACCTACACAAGATGAGAAAATTTTATTAATTAAAAAGGAAATCGAGAAAAAATAAATTGCAAAAGTCATGACTATTCTAGTTGCAAATCTAAAATAAAAAAGAATGCATTCTCTAACCAACAATTAATTGAGCTAAAAGAAGATAAAAAATGAAGGATAGTGATTTGGAACGACTATGACAGTAATATCGATATGCCTAATCATGATAGTGATAAGTGGCATAAATATGCAAACATATATGGTGAGTTTCTTAAATCCAAAAGATAGAACCATTAATGGAGATACTTTAGCTACTCAAAGAAGGAAAAGCATCAAAATATCACCATATTATTTACCAGAAAAAGTAGCGTTTGAAATTAAATGAGAGGGGTTTTGGGGTGGAGCTGTACGAGAAAATTCACATGGTTTGGCTCCTCTGTCTTCCATCTTGCTCTTAACCCATTGACGACAATCTTGCATGTTGAGCTGTGTTCTCCTACATATTAGAACAGCAATTGTCGACTCACTAGTTATTGTAGAGTAATAGTACTTGCAAAAATAGAAAATTGCACATTTTCAAATAACCCAACCCACCCAAGAGATAAAGAAAAAGCGAGATGCGTGGCAAGGTAAAAAAAAAAAGTCATATATACACACACCCAAAGTCTCCACGTCGGAAGGTCAAAGGGAAGATACAGTTGAATTTTCGTGTTATTGCCAGCCATTCTTCATCGTATTGAACCTTATAAGGTCCTGGATCATATTCAATATAAACAATCTAAAAGATCAGAGAAAGCCAGAATTCATTTATTAGCTTTCAGCAAAGACCAAAAGAAAGAACCTAAATGAAATTGTCAAAACTTATGATAGGTACCTGCAAGAACTTGCGCCCTGGAATGCATTTACCAAGTGCAAGAAATTTTGTCACTCGACCACCCTCTTCATGTTCAACAAGAGCGGTGAATTTGCAGTGGAAGTGACTTGAAAACCAATACGATGGTTTGAGTTTTTCAAACAGCTGAGCAGCAGGTTTGCTTCCAAGAGTTCCTTGCTAGATCTAGGAAATATGTTTCAACCAACAAGCAACCAGGAATGGTCAACAAGAAAACTGAATACACTTGATATGAAGATTGTCATTCTTTCACATATATGCATTTCCACCAAATCAATTATAATTACCTTATCTTTGAAATGTTTTTTGTAGCGAACAAGTTGTTGATGGTTCCCATAATCAGTGATGCCGAGTGGCCAATCGTGTAAAAGGAAAATATGAATTGGTTCCTCTAGGTGCATGATCTTGTGAACATCATACTCCCAGACATGATACACAAACCTAATAGTATTGTCATTATAGGGTGGCCTTTCATGGTGTCCTGCTCAAGGAAAAGCTAATTCATTTCAGTTTCAAAGCTTCAACTCTCCACCCTTAAAAAGAATAATATAACATATTCGACACTCACTTGTAGTAAATAAACAATCACCATTAAAAGAACTCCAGAATAAACACAAAATAGAAAAGTAAAAGAGCTTTAAACCCAACCTAAACTATAATTACGCGCATTGTAAATTCTGAAAAGTCCACCGATGCGAATATTGCCAAACTTCACAACCCCAACAAACCCCAAGAAGTATATATTAGGTGCTGCCCATCCCCCATGATACCTAAAGTCCACACGTTTCAATTGCTGAATGTAAAATTCTAGGACTTTTCATAAAAGAATCAAAATCCCTAAGCTAGAACATATGAAGAAAAGGGGGTGACTTACAATTCCCATAAATAATTGGAAGCTTCATGATTTCCACCGATAAAAATGGTGGGAACTGGGGCAACGACCTGGCCCAAATAATATTTCTAGAATGACTTTATCTACCTATATTTTGGGGGCACATTAAGGCTATCCATATCTTTTTCATTCCAGACTGCCTGAGTTGCACATTTGCGGTAGAATCTCTGACGCTCTCAGCCGAAGAGGAACAGGAAAATTTCTGAGAAAGAGAGAAAGAAATTTGGCTGAGAAAGAATGAAGGAAGGAAAAGGAACGAAGGAAGGAAAAATGGGAGAAAGATCTGCCTGAGAGCTTTAGGAAAATGTCTTACGGAAATTGAAACGGTAAGACAATTTCCCAAAATGTAAGGGATTTTACGCGTGTTTTGGAATCCATTTTCCAAATGGAAAATATTTTCAGCCAACCAAACACTGGAAAACCAAGAAAATATTTTCCGGAAAATGAAATACTGGCAAACAAACGCACCCTAAAATTTAAAAAATAATATAGGGATTGAAATCGAAATTTAACTATTTTTATATAATTTTAAACATTAAGAGATTAAAATTAAAATGTAACTATTATATTAATAATGGAAAATAAAAATAAAATCATGAACATTTATCACTTGTTTTATATATGGTAGTATAAATTATATACCAACAAACAATCTAAAGTTAATAATTAAGTTATATTCTTTGTGTGGTGCGGTTTGATAGGCTCGAGTCCGACCCGATTTGAAAAATGAGTCTAAAATTTTGCTCAAGAATGACCCAAATAAAAAAGTTAAAACTTGAGTTCAGTCTGGCCCGCTCGTATTAAAATTCTTTATTGTTATTTTATATAAAAATAAATTTAAAAAATATAATACATCAAATACATTAAAACATTAAAATAAATGTTTCCTAACAAATTAAAAATAAATTCAAAAAAAGTCTTTATACTTAAATAATACTAAGATAGGTGCGACTTAACAAACAAATGCCTCTAAAATAATAGAAAACTTAACAATAAAATATGAGTTATACAATATTCAAACAATAATAACAAAATAGTAGCAATATAATAGTGAAATGAAAACAAAACATTGACAAAAAAAGCTTACTCGAGACCCAACCTATATTTTAAAATCTATTTTTTTATACTTTTACTTTTTAGGCTAGCCTTCGAACCGGATGTCGTATACGATCATCGTATCTAATTCCAATCATGTAAATTCAATTGTTAATTAAGTTTCCGGCACTTATATCATTTTGAAACTTTCAATTTTGGATTTATCTCTCGAAAATTTCCGCTGTTTTTCTCTTAAAAGTAAAATATAAATTTGGTTGGCTAAAAGGAAAATTTTAAAATAGATGACTTTATGAAAATGGAATAAAAAGAGAGTAAATATGACCCAATTTAAATTGCATAGTGACAAACACTAAACTCTTTGATTGATTAGAATTATGTTGTTCAAGTCGAAATGTAGTACAGGTACTCAAAACATAAGGTTAAAATATATCATAAATTTTTTTATTTTTTGAATATTTAGAATTTAATTTTTATATTTTTATTTTTAAGAATTTAGTTTTTTTATTGTCTAGTTTTCATAATTTAGGTTTAACTATTAATACTGATAAAGTTTTACTTTTTGGTTAAATTGAAGTTAAAACATCATTTTTTTTAATTACATGGCTATAAAATGAGTATTTTTATTTCAAAATATCATATCAACAAATTTAACAAAAAAATAATGTTAACATTTAAACTTGAATTTTGAAATCTGAAAAGTAGAAAAACTAAATTCTTAGAAATAAAAGTATAGAGACTAAATTCTAAATTTTCAAAAAGTACAGAAACTTGTAACATATTTTAACCAAAATAAAATTTGGTCATTATAATATAAAGAAGACAAAGGGCTTTAATGAACTGATAAGCCTTCCTTGGCTTAACCTACAAATTGATACCTAAATTACATCATTTTTCTCATTTTGCTATTTTTCTTTTTTTGTTCAAAGTGGTATATAAACTACATTTCCCCCTAAGTTAGTACCTCTGTTAGTTAAAACGTTAAGTCTAATTAAAAAAGGCTTAAACCGCAAATTAGTACATAAACTAGACATTTTTTCCAAGTTGGTACCTAATTTTTTTTTCAAAAGTGGGACCCAAATTATTCTTACGTTACCTATTTTACACCAAAATTATATTTCCGTTAAAAAAAATTTCTAACCAATAATAGACTACCACGTTATATAAACTTTAAAAAATGACTTTTAAACATTCAATTATATAAATATTATATATGATATCAAGAGCTTTGTTTATAACAGAGGCAAAGTTGACACCATCTTGTTTATAAAAACTAAAGGCAAAGATATTTTAGTAGTACATGTAACACCCCTATACCTCACCCGACTATTGGATCAAGTGTAGGAATGTTACATTGGTTGTCAGAGTAACATATAGTAACACTCTATTTAGTTGAATTCCATATATTAAAAATATTTTGATTTCACTATCATACCATTCCAAAATCGAGATTCGGAATAGACCCAAATAAAATTTCAAACATTCATGAATTTAAATGAAATTGTGATACAGGGACTAAGGATCAATACTGGACACATGGTATCGATACCATGCTTCAAGTATCAATATTGTTTTTAGCTTCGATGTTTTGAAAATTATTCAACAAGTTCAGTAGCACCAGTACCATTAAAGAGGTATCGATACCATCACCAGAGTATTGGTACTCTAGTAAGGTATCAATACCATTTTGAGCCTCAAAGTTTCAAAACTTCAAGTAAAAATTTTAAGTATCGGTACCGTGGTTGAAGTATTGATACTTCCCACTAAGTATCGGTACTTTACCCCTGGTATCGATACCAAAACATGATTAATATTTGAAATTTAAGGGAAATTTTACCAATTTCCAAAACTTATACATTTAAGTCATAATACACCAAACACTTGAACACAACCAATCCAATTCACAATTTAAGCAAATAAATCAATTATAATACCAACATATTATAACTCATCACAAACACATTAAGGACCTTAATTAACTTCACGAGATTGATAAAGTTTACAAAGTCTTGCATTCTAGTCCCCCATACCTATATCCCATACCATACTACCTATGTACATGCCATACTAGACCAAAATTTAGTGCCATACTATATTCCAAGCTTGGAGATGTGATGAGATGAGTCGACCACGATCACTGTTCTAGCTCGTTGGATCTATCTTCTACCTACGTGTTAAATAGGATCACTGTTCTAATTTTTTAAAAAAATACTTATTTAATAATTATGTGTAAAAAAATATTATAATAGATTTGAATTAATAAAAAAAATTAATGGTGTATTTAGACTAATATATATTATAAATGTTGAGGTATCAAATTAAATATAATGATTTAATCTAAAATTTTAAAAATAATATAGGGATTGAATTCGAAATTTAACTATTTTTATATAATTTTAAACATTAAGAGATTAAAATTAAAATGTAACTATTATATTAATAATGTAAAATTAAAATAAAATCATGAACATTTATCACTTGTTTTATATATGGGGGCAAATGACTAGAATATACCAAAATTTAAAAAAATTTACGGAAAAAGGGCTGAAAAATTAATTATTTACCGGAAAGGGCCATTTCCCCCGAAAACGCATCCACGTCAGCGCATTTTTAGGGGATGAATCAGAAAAGCGCGTCCACGAGGGAGCGATTTGTGCCACATCAGCAAAAAACGCGTCCTTGAGGGCACACTTTGCTGATGTGGCAAAAGCGCTCCCTCGTGGATGCGCTTTGCCCGCTTCAACGGTAAAAAAAAAAACCTATAAATACCCCCCAACCCTTTTATTTTTTTCACACATTAGTCCTTAATCATTTTTCTATCAACTTTCTCTCAAATTCCTCTCAAATTCCTTTAAATTTCCTCTCAAATTTCACAATAGTCCTTTAATATTTACAAAAAAACCCTTTTTTAAATTTTTTTAAATATATTTTTTTGATAAATTTAAAAATATTCGATCGTATTAGTAATGGCCGGAGAATTAATTCGTCTAGACGATAAACACATCTCCGTCGATCAAATGCAAATGGTAAGTTTTAATTTTAATTTTTCAATACTATTTAAAATTTTTAAGGTTTATGCAATTTTAATTAAATTTTAATTTATAATTTTTTAAACAGTCTGTAGATCGGGTGTTGCAATGCTATATTCGCAATATGCCCGGTCCATCATCGCCGTTTATCGAGAACTACCTGCGGGAAGCGAGTTTTTGGTACGTGGCCACGATAGGCCGGGGGTGCAAGTTGGACCCGAAGTTAATCAGTGCGTTGATAGAGAGGTGGAGACCCGAGACGCACACTTTCGATCTTCCATGCGGAGAGTGTACCATCACTCTGGAAGACGTGCAATTGCAATTAGGATTGCCGGTGGATGGGTACGTAGTCACCGGGTCCGCAACTTCTGGCGATTGGGCCGCCGTATGCTACGAGCTTTTGGGTGCTATTCCGGATAACATTTACGATGGTCAGATCGAGATGGGCTGGTTACGAGGCACATTCTCGGAGCCGAATAATGATTCGACGGAAATAAAAAGAATACGGTATGCTCGGGCATACATTCTTGAGATGATTGGAGGGTATCTGATGCCGGACCTGTCACGAAACCTCGTACACATGAGATGGCTGCTGAAACTCGTTGATTTTAGAGCAGCCGGTGAATTGAGTTGAGGGTCTGCCGTGCTAGCAAAATTGTATCGGGAGATGTGCGGGGCGACGCAGCCGAATAAAGCGAAAATTAGAGGTTGCCTATCACTACTGCAATCATGGGCACGATTTCGATTTCCATTTTTACGTCCTCGAGTCGACCACCCATATACATTCCCACTCATAACGAGGTAAATTTAATATTAGATTTTACAATTATTACGTAGATTTAAAATATAGTTGTATGCTAAAAAATTATTTAATTAGGTGGAACCATTCGTCGAGTTATGTTGGAATACCTACATCGCTTGAAGATATACGGCTTCTACTAGAGCAACGGTCGGAAGCACAAGTAAGTATTAAATTTTAATTAAATTTCGTAATAAAATAGTCGTTTCGTATTTCGTATTTAGTATTTAGTATATAACTAATATTTTTATCATGTTAATATAGTTTGAATGGACACCATACGAGGACCCGTCAATTCGGGCAGTAATTCCGGAGGAGTTCTTTCAAAATCCGAACATTTGGCATGTGAAGGTCCCATTGATCAACTATGCCACCGTGGAGATACACCAATCAGATCGGGTTCCGCGTCAATTTGGATTCCGACAACCGATTCCCGTGGCACCTGAGGTGCTAGATGATGAGCACAAAGTCGACTTACGGCAGTTGCATACGGATTGGCCAAGATTTTGGTCAGCGTATATCGAAATGTGGGAGAACCGGTATGATTATATACCTACTCGGGAATCGATCATTGTTCCTGAGTTAGTGTGCATACCGGAATACATGCCATGGTTTCAGATCCATGGCAAGCCGTATTTATTGTCGGAAGAGGAGAGGCGACGACAACTTCGTGAACAAAAGGGAATGACGGGGCCCTTTAAATCCAAGGAGAATGGGTGATGAGACGGGACCATCAACAGTGCTGACACAGTTACCGGGCCCATCAACAGCGCCCACACAGTCACCGGGCCCAACACTTCAGCCGACGATACCGACATCACAGCCTTTTCAGATTATGGCAGGTGCGTACCCTAACCCTTATATGTATCATAACTCTTATATGTTTCCTTTTCCCAGTCCCACGGAAAGTTAGAATGCATGGCCCGGTTCAAGCCCGTTCCCGACTACTCCGACTGGCCAGCCGATCTTGAAGCCGCCGTCGCATGAGGGATCGCACGAGGCGCCGTCGGGGAGCTCTTCTTTTTACCAGTCTCCTTCGCCTTATGGGATTCAGACACCTCCGCCATGGTTTATGCAAACACCTCCCCAGTCATTATTTTATCAAGGTGGGTCATCCTCCCAACACCAACAACTAGACCCTCTCACGGAGGAACAGAATCCCCGCCGAGGTTCCACAACCCCGCCGAAAGCTAGAAGAAGGAGGAATCCAGCACAGAATCGTCGACCACCCCCATGTGGGCATCGATTAAACCGGCACCAACATTTATTCTCGACTGTTATTTTTTATTTTTTGTAATTTAATTTTTATATCTTTAATAAAATAAAAGTTGTTTTTTGTTTTTTATTGTAATTTAATTTTTATATCTTTAATAAAATAAAAGTTGTTTATTTTTTTATTGTAATTTAATTTTTATATCTTTGCTAAAATAAAATAAATGTTGTTTATTTTTTTTATTGTAATTGATTTTTTTTATCTTTAATAAAATAAAAGTTTTTTTTAATTTATTTTTTTTATTTTTAATAAAATAAAAGTTGTTTTTTTTTGTAATTTATTTTTTTTATTTTTAATAAAATAAAAGTTGTTTTTTTTGTAATTGATTTTTTTTATCTTTAATAAAATAAAAGTTTTTTTTTTGTAATTGATTTTTTTTATCTTTAATAAAATAAAAGTTGTTTTTTTTTGTAATTTATTTTTTTATTTTTAATAAAATAAAAGTTGTTTTTTTTTGTAATTGATTTTTTTTATCTTTAATAAAATAAAAGTTGTTTATTTTTTTTATTGTAATTTAATTTTTATATCTTTGCTAAAATAAAATAAAAGTTGTTTATTTTATTTTTTGTAATTTAATTTTTATATCTTTAATAAAATAAAAGTTGTTTATTTTTTTATTGTAATTGATTTTTTTTATCTTTAATAAAATAAAAGTTGTTTTTTTTGTAATTTATTTTTTTATTTTTAATAAAATAAAATTTGTTTTTTTGTAATTGATTTTTTTATCTTTAATAAAATAAAAGTTGTTTTTTTGTAATTTATTTTTTTTATTTTTAATAAAATGAAAGTTGTTTTTGAATATCCTAATTGTAATTTAATTTTTATATATTTAATGAAATAAAAAACACATACTTTACTTCTATCATGTCTTTAAATACATCTAAACAAAAATGATACAGACGAAAATGAGATATAACTTTTCATTCTTCCAAGAGACAAAAATGATAAGGAGACTATCAACTATTCCGATTTGGACACGAGCGAGATGTATGGCCTGGGTTCCTACACCATCCGCATAACTTCCGTTGGTTGGCCGTTTCTCGGATATCCATATTGTTGCGTATTCTAGTTGAGCAAGGTCGACCTTTTGGTTTGCGCCGCAGTTCTCTATCCGGTAACAGCTTATACGGAGCAAGCGATACAGACGACAACTTACGTTCATCTGGGACTGGTGGGAATACGTGTCTCCACACATTGTACATGTTTTCTATTTTATACACTTCGTCGACATAGCTCATGGGATCCAGACGGAGATTCTGACAAGCCAAAAGTACATGAGCGCATGGGTAACGAAGTACATCAAATATCCCACAGTCGCAGGTCCTATTTCTCAAGTGTACACGATATTGCCCGCCAACAATACCTTGGTTCGGTCTGTCAAACTCCGTCACACGAAACCATAGGTTGTCGCGATCGTGACACACTGTGTGCATGATGTTGGCCCGTGCCTTCCCATTGTTAATTTCTCGCAATACCTTCGCGCACCATACATGGCCTCCTTGCATTTGGACTTTATAACTCACTGCTCGCTTTGGAAATAGTGCCGCTAAATGAAAATATGTCTCTCGCACAACCAATGTTATCGGCAAATGACGCGTTCCTTTTAGAACAAAATTTATGCATTCGGCCAGGTTTGAGGTCATATGACCATATCGTAGGCCACCGTCGTATGCTTGTGTCCACTGTTCGAAAGGAATATTGCGTAGGTAGTTTGCGCCTTCTTCGTTAACTGAGTGCAAACTCGCCAACATCTCGTGAAAACGGTCCTTATTGATCTCGTACCCTGCCAATATAAGTTGATAGCGAATATTACATACCACTCTTCAATTAAGAATAAATTGAATATTACAAACGAAATTATATTAATAGATATTACATACCCAAATTGGTCACTTGTCGTCGTTGACTTGTAGATCGATGTTGCCCGTGGTAGTTGGACGCAACATGCCTTAGGCAATATCGATGGTGTGTGCGATGCCATAGGCTTCCCTGTTGCTCTATTGCGGCTAGTATTCCAGGGCCCCGATCCGATATAACACATATATCAGGTTGGGGGCAGACATGCCTCCTTAACCTAGATAGAAAGAAATCCCAGTCATCAGCTGACTCCCCCGGTGTTATTGCAAACGCAATTGGAAGGATTCTCCTACTGCCGTCCTATGCCACAGCTAGCAATAGCCGATGCGTATATCTACCATACATAAATGTACCGTCAATTTGTACCAATGGCTTGCAGTATATAAATGGGTCTCGGTATTGCTTAAATGTCTAGAACAGACGCTTGAACACTTGGCATCCATGGAGCAATCGATCGTTGTAGTATGCCGGTTCCGTTTCAAGGTCTGTTATGCTGCCCGGGATATATCTCTCCAACACCTGACACCACTGCCACACTTCATTATATGAAGCGTCCCACCGACCGTGCAACTTTTCCAACGCCTTCTGCTTGGCTATCCAAGTCTTCCGGTAAGAGGGCGTGTACCCCAATTGGCTACAAATATTGCCAATTAAGGCCGGCACTGTAATCTTGGGATCCGCCTTCACCGTCGATATTATTAAGTCAGCCAACATCTCTGAATCCATCTTCGGATGATCTTGTGAAACACTATCAACGAAGTACATTAAATAATGCAACATTACGTAATATTAGTATTATTCAAAAACCTTGAACACCTAATGATACTGTACCGGCAAGACATGTATGTGGACCGTTGTACTTTTTGATCTCCCACAAGCCTGTCCTTTTTCTCAACGAGGCCATGATTTTCCATGAACATGTACCGTCTTGCACTGCACACTTGGCCTCGTACTTATCGAGTTTGGATTTAACCACATTGTAGTTAACCCCATTCTTGATGCTATAGTGTTTCAATGCACCAAGAAAACTATCCTTGTTGGAAATCTCTTTACCAACTTCTAATTCACCCGAATCCAACGACGAACTTGTACGGTCACGCCTTCTGTGTGGTAGTTCAGGAAACTCCAATGCATTGTCTTGAGATAGATCGACATTATGCATGTGAAATTTGAAGGCGTAGCACGCCTCGAATCGCGGATCTTCTTCTTCTTCATCTGAACCACCTTCAACATCGGTTGGAACAGGCTCCGGTTTAGAAAATAATGCAACTTCTGCACCATCGGGGCCGGGCTCTCGAGGTGGATTCACATCGGAATCATCATCCGACCCACCATCATCTACAACGAACGAGGGCCCCTTGCCGGTGGATGTCGTGGGGAGTACATTATCCTTTCTTAAACAACTTTCGTAACGTTCCCAATCATATGTGGATTGCCAACCACTAGAAGTTGATGACGTTCCCCAATACGTATTTCTAGCATCGAACGTCGAAGGAAGGATATGCATGTCCCATCCACCAACCGAGTGTCGTGCAGGGGTTGTGTTTTCCATACTACCACCAAACACGGACGCTTCTGTATTCTGCCTCCCACTAACAGAGTGTCGGCTTGGGGTCATGTATTCCTCTCGAACAGCAGTAGATGTTGAAGTCGAAGGAAGATCACTTGGCGATGAAAATTGAACATATACCTCAAGATAGGGTGATCCACTGGGAAGATGAGTCTCCATCATTGCCTCCAAGCTCCGAGGACCTTTGATGTCGAATGAGTCATATCTCACGGGATCAACCGAAGCGCAAAATCTATACTTAATAGACTGAACTTTCATTGGCATTGTTCCGAAGATTTTACGCCTAATTCTTCTGCGAAGTTCTGTCAAATCTATGTTCCGGTTAAAACCCAGTCACGCTGTGTTCTCCGATAAAAAAGTAACACCATTTTCGGTGTCACAAACCTCACCATCGTAGTAAATAATAGCATTAATACGTTCACTCATCTTCAGTTTCTATTTTACTTTTGCCTCAATTTCTGTTATGCAACCTGAGAATGAAATTTGGGTGATTTATAGTCTAAGGATTGTCGGACTGCTCATCAGAGCAAAAGAGCGTCCACGTGGGAGCTTTTTCGGTACTCTTCTTGACAGTGCATCCTGATTGAAGCGTTTTGGGCACTATTTGTTCAGAAACGTCTTCTCAAAATTATTTTGCCAGAGACTACTGTAGCAAAAGAGCGTTCACGTGGGAGCTTTTTTCAGTACTCTTGCTGACAGTGCATCCTGCTTGAAGCGTTTTGGCCACTATTTGTTCGAAACATCTTCTCAAAATTATTTTGCAGAGAGAGACTACTATAGCAAAAGAACGCCCACGTGGGAGCTTTTTTCAAGACTTTTCTTTGTGTGGTGTATCCTGCTTGAAGCGTTTTGGTCACTATTTGTTCAGAAACGTCTTCTCAAAATTATATTGCCAGGTACTACTGTAAAAAAAATTCAAATAATTTTTATTTGAAATTATTCTAATTAATGAACCCTAAACTTAAAATTATTCAAATAAATTCAAAACCCTAAACTTAAAATTGTTCTAATTAATTAACCCTAAAATCTAGTCTATTAATTTTCCCCTAGAAACCCTAAACCCTAAGACCCTAAAAAACCCTAAACCGTAGCCCTAAAATCTTAAAAACCCATACTCTAGCACTAAAAATAGGATGCAAAACCCATCGGGGGTGAAGGGCAAAAGCGCGTCCACGAGGGAGCGCTTTTGCCTCATCAGCAAAGCGCGCCCTCAAGGACGCGTTTTTTGCAGATGTGGCACAAAGCGCTCCCTCGTGGACGCGCTTTTCTGATTCATCCCCTGAAAACGCGCTGACGTGGACGTGTTTTCGGGGGAAATGACCCTTTCCGGTAAATAATTATTTTTTCGGCCCTTTTCCGTAATTTTTTTTAAAAAATGGTATATTTAGGTCATTTGCCCTATATATGGTAGTATAAATTATATACCAACAAACAATGTAAAGTTAATAATTAAGTTATATTCTTTGTGTGGTGCGGTTTGATAGGCTCGAGTCCGACCCGATTTGAAAAATGAGTCTAAGAATGACCCAAATAAAAAAGTTAAAACTTGAGTTCAGTCTGGCCTGCTCGTATTAAAATTCTTTTATGTTATTTTATATAAAAATAAATTTAAAAAATATAATACATCAAATACATTAAAACATTAAAATAAATGTTTCCTAACAAATTAAAAATAAATTTAAAAAGTCTTTATACTTAAATAACACTAAGATAGGTGCAACTTAACAAACAAATGCGTCTAAAATAATAGAAAAATTAACAATAAAATAAGAGTTATACAATATTCAAACAATAATAACAAAATAGTAGCAATATAATAGTGAAATGAAAACAAAACATTGACAAAAAAAGCTTACTCGAGGCCCAACCTATATTTTAAAGTCTATTTTTTATACTTTTACCCAAACTCTTTTACTTTTTAGACGAGCCTTCGAACCTGATGTCGTATATGATCATCGTATCTAATTCCAATCATGTAAATTCAATTGTTAATTAAGTTTCCGGCAGTTATATCATTTTGAAACTTTCAATTTTGGATTTATCTCTTGAAAATTTCCGCTGTTTTTCTCTTAAAAGTAAAATATAAATTTGGTTGGCTAAAAGGAAAATTTTAAAATAGACGACTTTATGAAAATGGAATAAAAAGAGAGTAAATATGACCCAATTTAAATTGCATAGTGACAAACACTAAACTCTTTGATTGATTAGAATTATGTTGTTCAAGTCGAAAATGTAGTATGTGTTACTCAAAACATAAGGTTAAAATATATCATAATTTTTTTTTATTTTTTGAATATTTAGAATTTAATTTTTATATTTTTATTTTTAAGAATTTAGTTTTTTTATTGTCTAGTTTTCATAATTTAGGTTTAACTATTAATACTGATAAAGTTTTACTTTTTGGTTAAATTGAAGTTAAAACATCATTTTTTTTAATTACATGGTTATAAAATGAGTATTTTTATTTCAAAATATCATATCAACAAATTTAACAAAAAAATAATGTTAACATTTAAACTTGAATTTTGAAATCTGAAAAGTAAAAAAACTAAATTCTTAGAAATAAAAGTATAGAGACTAAATTCTAAATTTTCAAAAAGTACAGAAACTTGTAACATATTTTAACCAAAATAAAATTTGGTCATTATAATATAAAGAAGACAAAGGGCTTTAATGAACTGATAAGCCTTCCTTGGCTTAACCTACAAACTGATACCTAAATTACACCATTTTTCTCATTTTGCTATTTTTCTTTTTTTGTTCAAAGTGGTATATAAACTACATTTCCCCCTAAGTTAGTACATCTGTTAGTTAAAACGTTAAGTCTAATTAAAAAAAGGCTTAAACCGCAAATTAGTACATAAATTAGACATTTTTTCCAAGTTGGTACCTAATTTTTTTTTCAAAAGTGGGACCCAAATTATTCTTACGTTACCTATTTTACACCAAAATTATATTTCCGTTAAAAAAAATTCTAACCAATAATAGACTACCACGTTATATAAACTTTAAAAAATGATTTTTAAACATTCAATTATATAAATATTATATATGATATCAAGAGCTTTGTTTATAACAGAGGCAAAGTTGACACCATCTTGTTTATAAAAACTAAAGGCAAAGATATTTTAGTAGTACATGTAACACCCCTATACCTCACCCGACTATTGGATCAAGTGTAGGAATGTTACATTGGTTGCCAGAGTAACATATAGTAACACTCTATTTAGTTGAATTCCATATATTAAAAATATTTTGATTTCACTATCATACCATTCCAAAATCGAGATTCGGAATAGACCCAAATAAAATTTCAAACATTCATGAATTTAAATGAAATTGTGATACAGGGACTAAGGATCAATACTGGACACATGGTATCGATACCATGCTTCAAGTATCGATATTGTTTTTAGCTTCGATGTTTTGAAAATTGTTCAACAAGTTCAGTAGCACCAGTACCATTAAAGAGGTATCGGTACCATCACCAGAGTATTGGTACTCTAGTAAGGTATCAATACCATTTTGAGCCTCAAAGTTTCAAAACTTCAAGTAAAAATTTTAAGTATCGGTACCGTGGTTGAAGTATCGGTACTTCCCACTAAGTATCGGTACTTTACCCCTGGTATCGATACCAAAACATGATTCAATATTTGAAATTTAAGGGAAATTTTACCAATTTCCAAAACTTATACATTTAAGTCATTATACACCAAACACTTGAACACAACCAATCCAATTCACAATTTAAGCAAATAAATCAATTATAATACCAACTTATTATAACTCATCACAAACACATTAAGGACCTTAATTAACTTCACGAGATTGGTAAAGTTTACAAAGTCTTGCATTCTAGTCCCCAATACCTATATCCCATACCATATGTAACATCCTAGATTAGGGGTTATGCGTTCGTGTGTAATTCATGAGATAGTGGGCTCAGTGGGAGTGTTAAATGTGTTCTGAGGAGTTCTAGGAACCCTAAGGTGCATGGAAATGTATGGAAATGTAAGGCAATGTATGGAAATGTAAGGAAATGTAAGGAAATGCTTTGGAAACGTTAAGTTTAAAAGAGGAAAGTGAACATTTTTGGAAACTAGGGGATGTAAGGAAATGATGTGGAAATGATTCAAAAGAGGAAAGTAAACATTTCTGGAAACTTGGAAATGTAAGGAAATGTCAAGTTTAAAGAGCCAAACGAAAATTTTTGGAAACTTGGAAATGTAAAGAAATGTCAAGTTTTAAGGCTTAAAAGAGAAAACTAAGGCAAGGTGGCCTTAAGAAAAATAATATGAGGAAGTTGACACACAAACAGGCTTGGAAAAGTGGCTGGAGATGCCACTTAGGGCCTCTGGAAATGGCGCCACATGCAAGGTGTTGGGCCTGAGTTCGAGTCACATGGGAAGCAAATAAAAGAAATTTTATTTTGCTTCCGGAAGAAGTGAGGTGGACGGCACATGGCTATAAATTAGGAGCTTTTATTCTTTTATTTTTAAGAGATAAAGGGTGGATAAATAAGGGATAAATAATGGATTTATTTTAGATTATTTTCAAGAGATAAATGTGGATATTATTTCTTTTATTTTGATAGATAAGGAAGAGATAAAGGAGGATTATTATTAGTATTATTTTTATTAAGAGATAAGAGATAATTATTGGATTAAGTTTTATTAAAGTGATAAATCAAGGGATAAAGCTATCAAAATAGAAGAGTGGTGGCCAAGTAAAGGACTCTAGCTAGTAATTTTGGCTATAAAAGGAAGAGTAAGGCTATTCTTCATTCATTCTTTTCTTTTCAAGAAAACCTCAGAAATTCTCTAAAGTTTCTCCTCTTCTCTCTGCCGAATTTTCTCTGCCATTATTCTCTTTATCTTTTTCTTTTCTTCTTCTATTACAAACACAATCAAAAGTCGAAGATACCAATAGCCCTAGTCGATTTCTCACTAAGCCTCAAGAGCGAAATTGTTATCCACATCAAAGCCATAGTAGAATCTTTGCTAAGGGTTTAAGCAAGAGTTCCATAAAATTCTTGATAAGGGTAAGATTAGGTTAGATTCTCATTCTATTTCTTTTAAGGCTGTCGAAATTAAGATTCTAATACCCTTAATATCTCATTGTCGAAGAGATCTTTCGGGATTTACTAAGTGTCGACTACAAGGAAGGAGAAGTTCTTTTCAGAAGGTACACCATAAGCCGCGTGTCCCTAGTTATTCGGTGAATTTGGATTTAAGAATCTAAGGTAAGTCATATTTAACATACGGCTAAGGGTTATTTGTTGTGAATAAATGTTAGAAATTGATCTAACATGTAGTTATAGGGATTTTGATGAGAGGATACAAGGATTTTGGGATTTGAGAATTTCAAGGTAAGTTTTAAGAATACTAATCCTACTAGGATTTGGATTTATGGCCGAATGGCTTTTTATTAAATTAGTAAGTGATTAATCAAATGTAGGAATTTGAGATCTAAGGCAATAGATCGATTTGGGATTTCAAAGAATTCGTTAAGCAAATCGGTGTGTACCCTACCCTAAGTTTTGATAGGTTCATTGCTATGTTTAAATTAAATGTATTATTAAGAATGTGTGTACTCATACTAACCTTCGATATATCATATGGCAATTATTTTAATATATGAATATGCATAAGAATGTGAATGTGGCTAAGTACCACAAATGTGGTAAAAGTACCAGTGCACGTTTCCTACTACTGATAGGATTATGAATATGATATATTTTGAACATATGAATAGTAACATGAATGAGAATTAAGTATGTTATGCATGATATAAAATTTATGAGGCATTCGGGATCTATGTGAAAGGGAAGAAGGTGTTGACTTGGTCTCACCAACGGAATATGGTGACTACGGTCACAAAATTTGAATATGGTAAACCGGTTACATTATCGAATTTGGTAACCGGTTACATTATTTGAATATGGTGTCTAATGACACAAATTATATAGGCGATGAGCACGTCGATCGCAAATGCGCGACGCCTTCGATGGTGTGTAGCGGATGGAGGGTTGACTTAGTAGTCCCCACGGTGTGGTTGGCGTGTACGGGTGGTGTGTAGCGGATGGTTAATTAGGTTTGGGTTTGGGAATGCATCATTAATTGTATTCTATGATTTGAATGTGTATCATTTGCATGCCTGATTCTATTATGACTTAGTGTTGTGTACACATTGAGTCTGTTGACTCACCCCGTTGTGGGAACTATTTTCAGGTGATGAACAGTGACGGACCGGGACGGTAGACCTTGAGGTGGCCATGCTTCACTTGAAGACTTTATTTAGAATTTGGACTTTATATTTTCTAAGTACATTTAATTTTATTTTGGGGTTATTTGATGTAATAAGGCCATAAGGCCCAAGTGGATTTTCTTTATTTCTGCTTTATTTTTAATTATTTTGTTACAAACGATTGTTGGATTAAAATTTTAAGTGAAATATATATTTATAAACCTAAAGAAAATTATTTTGTCACCTTAATAAAATTGGATTCTTAAATTAGTTAAATGGGTTTCCCAACCTAAGCCCAATCCAAAATAATATTTCCTAAAATTTTACAAATTTTCTCTAAGTAATGAAGAATTCGAAAACCGGTTTACTTAAGGAACATACCAGATCCGGTCCAGGCTCGTGGGCCGGGTGTGGGGTGTTTCAGCTTGGTATCAGAGCCCAGTTTTAAACTCTCGGCCTGTGGGCTAAGGCCCAAAACATTTTCAAATCGAGCCCAAATGAGTTTTATGAAAGTATTTTTGAAAATGAGCGAGGTTTTACGGCATGGCACCTAAGTCTCAGACCCATGATCCACCGGTAAGTACCCTAACCATTTGTGTGATTATGTGGTTTATGTTATGAATTATGAAGAGGAATGGAACGTAGAATAGCATGATAGGAACTTGAACCCTAGGACTAGTTTACTAAAACACAAACACATAAGACTTAATTCCATTAAACAAACCTATGACTAAGACGCCGAGTTAGGGTGTGGTAACCATTGTGCGCATGTCTAGGATTAGATCCAGAAGAGCCTGGTACTTAAGCAGTCCTAGTGACTCACCTCCTCTTCGCTGGAATCCTGCCTGGTGCATAGCTTTGGTTCACCCTGACCGAGAGGACTTGGTCATAGGCTAAACACAATGACTAAAACCCGAAAGGGAACTAGCCGTGTTTTTTTTTAAAACAACAAAACCCTAGTTTTAAAACTCTTAAAATTACTCTTTTAAATTGTGAAAACTATCTTTACTTCTCGAAAAATTTTCTGATTTATAAAATTACAAAAATACCCCTAGTGATAAATTACAAAAATACCTTTGGTTTATGAAATTCCCAAAATACCCATAGTTTTTATCATAATTTTCATTACTTTATAAAATGTTCAAAAACCCTAATTTTCAAATTATCAAAAATACCTTGATTTGGAGAAAAATTACGAAATTGCCCTTAACTCACAAAATTACCAAAATGACCCTGATTTTCAAATTTTTTGCAACATCACCGTTTTGGAAAGTAAAATTCTCAAAAAGAACCCTCAAAGTTTTGCAACTTTTGGAAATATGCCTGGTTTATTAAATTTTACAAATTTACCCCGGCTTGTGAAAAATTACCGAAATACCCCCGAGGTCAAAATTTCCAAAATACCCCTGGATTTCAAAATTTTTCCAAAATACCCTGGAATTTAAAAATACCAAAATAATTTATGAAAAAATCACCAAGGAACTTTTTCCATTTGAAAAATTACGAAAATACCCCTGTAGGATAGAATTACGAAAATACCCCTAGGTAGTGGAGAAACAATAACAATGAAAACTACAACATTTCTCTGAATGAACGAAAGTTCATAATTGATTGATGGATGTATGAATGTAAAGACTGTGTGCATGTATGGATACGAAAGAACCACTCCTAAAATTTTTCCATAAAAATTCTTCGCGAATAATCAGTGAAACAAGGACTAATTCATAAAACTTTTTACTCAGATTAAATCGCGACGTTAGAAATAAGTTCTAGGGGACGTGAACTTAGGGATTGTGCCTAGAAAGTATGACGGTTCTATTAAGATCAGAGTGGGCAATGAAAAGCATAGTGCGGTGAGAAGGATTGTACAATTTGTTAATAAGTAATTTCGAGGACGAAATTATTTTTAGGAGGGTAGAACTGTAACATCCTAGATTAGGGGTTATGCGTTCGTGTGTAATTCATGAGATAGTGGGCTCAGTGGGTGTGTTGGATGTGTTACGAGGAGTTCTAGGAACCCTAAGGTGCATGGAAATGTATGGAAATGTAAGGCAATGTATGGAAATGTAAGGAAATGTAAGGAAATGCTTTGGAAACATTAAGTTTAAAAGAGGAAAGTGAACATTTTTGGAAACTAGGGGATGTAAGGAAATGATGTGGAAATGATTCAAAAGAGGAAAGTAAACATTTTCGGAAACTTGGAAATGTAAGGAAATGTCAAGTTTAAAGAGCCAAACGAAAAATTTTGGAAACTTGGAAATGTAAAGAAATGTCAAGTTTTAAGGCTTAAAAGAGAAAACTAAGGCAAGGTGGCCTTAAGAAAAATAATATGAGGAATTTGACACACAAGCAGGCTTGGAAAAGTGGCCTGGAGATGCCACTTAGGGCCTCTGGAAATGGCGCCACATGCAAGGTGTTGGGCCTGAGTTCGAGTCACATGGGAAGCAAATAAAAGAAATTTTATTTTGCTTCGAGAAGAAATGAGGAGGACGGCACATGGCTATAAATTAGGAGCTTTTATTCTTTTATTTTTAAGAGATAAAGGGTGGACAAATAAG
The DNA here is from genome assembly GCA_025698515.1 of Gossypium sturtianum. NCBI lineage: Eukaryota > Viridiplantae > Streptophyta > Magnoliopsida > Malvales > Malvaceae > Gossypium > Gossypium sturtianum. Next base: position 36,249,755 of record CM046943.1, on the reverse strand, counting down.
GGATAAATAATGGATTTATTTTAGATTATTTTCAAGAGATAAATGTGGATATTATTTCTTTTATTTTGATAGATAAGGAAGAGATAAAAGAGGATTATTATTAGTATTATTTTTATTAAGAGATAAGAGATAATTATTGGATTAAGTTTTATTAAAGTGATAAATCAAGGGATAAAGCTATCAAAATAGAAGAGTGGTGGCCAAGTAAAGGACTCTAGCTAGTAATTTTGGCTATAAAAGAAGAGTAAGGCTATTCTTCATTCATTCTTTTCTTTTCAAGAAAACCTCTGCGAAATTCTCTAAAGTTTCTCCTCTTCTCTCTGCCGAATTTTCTCTGCCATTATTCTCTTTATCTTTTTCTTTTCTTCTTCTATTACAAACACAATCAAAAGCCGAAGATACCAATAGCCCTAGTCGATTTCTCACTAAGCCTCAAGAGCCAAAATTGTTATCCACATCAAAGCCATAGCCGAATCATCGCTAAGGGTTTAAGCAAGAGTTCCATCAAATTCTTGATAAGGGTAAGATTAGGTTAGATTCTCATTCTATTTCTTTTAAAGGTCATCGAAATTAAGATTCTAATACCCTTAATATCATGTCGAAGAGATCTTTGGGATTTACTAAGTGTCGACTACAAGGAAGGAGAAGTTCTTTTCCGAAGGTACACCATAAGTCGCGTGTTCCTAGTTATTCGGTGAATTTGGGATTTAAGAATCTAAGGTAAGTCATATTTAACATACGGCTAAGGGTTATTTGTTGTGAATAAATGTTAGAAATTGATCTAACATGTAGTTATAGGGATTTGACAGAGGATACAAGGATTTTGGGATTTGAGAATTTCAAGGTAAGTTTTAAGAATACTAATCCTACTAGGATTTGGATTTATGGCCGAATGGCTTTTTATTAAATTAGTAAGTGATTAATCAAATGTAGGAATTTGAGATCTAAGGCGAGAGATCGATTTGGGATTTCAAAGAATTCGTTAAGCAAATCAGTGTGTACCCTACCCTAAGTTTTGATAGGTTCATGGCTATGTTTAAATTAAATGTATTATTAAGAATGTGTGTACTCATACTAACCTTCGATATATCATATGGCAATTATTTTAATATATGAATATGCATAAGAATGTGAATGTGGCTAAGTACCACAAATGTGGTAAAAGTACCCAGCACGTTTCCTACTTACGATAGGATTATGAATATGATATATTTTGAACATATGAATAGTAACATGAATGAGAATTAAGTATGTTATGCATGATATAAAATTTATGGGGCATTCGGGATCTATGTGAAAGGGGAAGAAGGTGTTGACTTTGGTCTCACCAACGGAATATGGTGACTACGGTCACAAAATTTGAATATGGTAAACCGGTTACATTATCGAATTTGGTAACTTCGGTTACATTATTTGAATATGGTGTCTAATGACACAAATTATATGGGCGATGAGCACGTCATTCGCAATGATCGCGCTTCGATGGTGTGTAGCGGATGGAGGGTTGACTTAGTAGTCCCACGGTGTGGATTGGCGGCACGGGTGGTGTGTAGCGGATGGTTAATTAGGTTTGGGTTTGGGAATGCATCATTAATTGTATTCTATGATTTGAATGTGTATCATTTGCATGCCTGATTCTATTATGACTTAGTGTTGTGTACACATTGAGTCTGTTGACTCACCGTTGCTAGTGGAACTATTTTCAGTGATGAACAAAGATTTTGACCGGGACGGTAGACCTTGAGGTGGCCATGCTTCACTTGAAGACTTTATTTAGAATTTGGACTTTATATTTTCTAAGTACATTTAATTTTATTTTGGGGTTATTTGATGTAATAAGGCCATAAGGCCCAAGTGGATTTTCTTTATTTTTCGCTTTATTTTTAATTATTTTGTTACAAACGATTGTTGGATTAAATTTTAAGTGAAATATATTTTTATAAACCTAAAGAAAATTATTTTGTCACCTTAATAAAATTGGATTCTTAAATTAGTTAAATGGGTTTCCCAACCTAAGCCCAATCCAAAACAATATTTCCTAAAATTTTACAAATTTTCTCTAAGTAATGAAGAATTCGAAAACCGGTTTACTTAAGGAACATACCAGATCCGGTCCAGGCTCATGGGCCAGGTGTGGGGTGTTTCACCATACTACCTATGTACATGCCATACTAAACCAAAATTTAGTGCCATACTATTTTCCAAGCTTGGAGATGTGATGAGATGAGCCGACCACGATCACTGTTCTAGCTCGTTGGATCTATCTTCTACCTACGTGTTAAAAACAAACACGTTAAGTCGGTGAAGGCTCAGTAAGTACCACAAGAATTTAAACTTTTAAAATGTCCAATACTAATGATTATTATATAGTAAATATTTTTATACTTCAAATTTTAACCAATGACACTAATAAGTGAATCCTTTTCATTTCAAAATACGTACCATCACATACCTCGTCACATTGACCATTCATTCTGATCACATTTCATTTTATAGCCCATTGTAGACTAAATAGAACATTTAGGATATACAGAATAGATACATAACTGCACCGAGGTGTGTTATAAAAATAAAACATTGTTGTGCTTAACAAAACAGAGGGTGCGCTAATTCTCCTTAATGGCATGCCATCTATATCCTAATAGTTCTCATATCGTCTACATGGGCTTGAACCGGGAGTGTGGTCACGCCTTATCTTTAAATAAATGTTGTAGGAGTTATGTCTAGTAAATTGATCTGGTTCAGTGGTTAGGTGTTTGGTTGTGTGCTTGATGTCCTGTGTTCGATTCCTTTCCCTTAGGATTTTCTTAATTAATTTTTGTTCCATATCTGATTTTTTTCGTAAGGGTTATCTTTAATTTTTGTAAGTTATTGACAAGAATGAGCCTGTTGGTTTAGTGGTAAGGTTTTTGCTTAGCCTTTGGTCCCAAGTTCGAATCTTGTGCGTGTGCAAATTGGAATTCTTTTTGTTTCTCCCTATTTGTGTCGCCCATGTGATAAAGATTGGGTTAAATTCAAATTTTGATAAGTCTGATAGGGTTAGTGGATAAATCTGGTTAGTTGAGATATTAGTTTTTAAAAATATAGTTTATAGAAAATAGTCTCCAAAAATATCTCCCACTCTTGTTACCATCCACTCCCCCACTTCCCCATCTTTTTCTTGTTTCAATTTTCATTCTCTTTTCTCTCTTCTGCCAAAATTGCTTGTTTCTCACAACTTTTCTGGCCTTTTTGTCTTTATTGATTTTGATTCCTGATTTAGTTTGGCGTGAGTTCTCTTGTTCAATTTCTTTTTGGTTGTCCTAAATTCTGTGTCGTTGGCGCTCTTCTCTGTTTTGGTGTTGGTTGTGCGTGATTGAGGTGTCGGATAAGAGTATAGAATTCTTATTGGTGATGTAGTATTTTTGGTTGTTAAGTTTCTATGGTGAGGATATAATCTGTTAATTAGGTTCTTAGTTCTTAATTTAATTGTTTTAGTGCACTGTTAGGAGAAGATCGTGAGGCGCGTGATTTATCTCCGACGATTTAAGGGATTGTAAGATTGATATTCTGTTGGGTAAGTGATCAAATGCCTTTTGCTAGGGGCTGATTCATCTTGTTAAGGCTGAATGTCTAATGCTTGTGGCCGAATTAAGGATTTGGATTTAGTAAATAATTGTTAATTAGTTATTTTGAATGTTATTTTTAGGTTCTGAAAGTGTGTTGTAGCATCTTTTTTTAGAATCATCAAGTGTGTGACCTAACCTTGCACGATTTATATGTGTGGTGTTAACTCGAAATTCTGAAAATCAGTGAAAATACTAAAATTGTCGATGCCGCATGGGCTGTGCCATGTAGGGCGTGTAGGCCCATTTTCAGTAAGTATAGTTAGGGCCGAGTTTTGGATTGTGTATACGAGATTAGTGATTTTGTAGACTCTGATGAATGATATGTATGATTGTCTGATCAAAGAAATTTGTTGTTTCTATTGTGTGTGCATACTTCCCATATAAATTATGTATATAATCTATAAATCTGATAGTTTCGTTAGCATGTTCTGATCTAATAGGCATATAAATAAGCATGTTTAATCTGAATATATCTGAATCTGAGTTATGATGTTACATGTGCATTTGGGTGGGATGTGATTATGATATGGATGAAGTTATGGCAGTTTAATGATCTGTGCTATCAAGGTTTAACCACATATCTATTTTAGCAATTTAACTGTTTCTGGAGGCTTGACCACATATATTTATTTCTGGTGGAATTTCCGCAAATATATCTAACAGCTTGACTGCATAATTCTTAGTGGCATATGTCTACATATTTGGTGTGTTGGTTGTGAAACACCCCAAACCCGGCCCACGAGCTTTGACCAGATTTGGTATGTTCTTCAAGTAAACCGGTTCAAAATTCTTTTGTTACTTAGGAAAAACTTGTATGATTTTAAAAAAAATATTGTTTGGGTTGGGCTTGAGTTGAAAACAAATTTATCTTATGTTAAAACCCATTTATTTAAGGTGACAAAACATTTAGAGTTAATTTTAAAAAGGAATTTACTTAAACTTTAATTGATAAAAATCCATAAACATAATAAATAAAAGAAAAATAAAGTAAACCACAATGGCCTTATTATATCAATGATCCCAAAGTAAAACTTAAAATACTTAAAATAAATTGAAAGTCCAAATCATAAATTTCTTGCTATGCATGGCCACCTTTAAGCTCCTACCGACCCGGTCCATTACTGCTCATCACCTGAAAAATATTCCCCAAACGGGGTGAGTCAACAGACTCAATGTGTACACAACACTAAGTCATAATAGAATCAGCATGCAAATGATACATATTCAAATCATAGAATACAATTAATGATGCATTCCCAAACCCAAACCTAATTAACCATCCGCTACACACCACCCGTACTCGCCGGTCCACACCGTGGGGACTACTAAGTCAACCCTCCATCCGCTACACACCATCGAAAGCGATCGTTGCGATCGACGTGCTCATCGCCCATATAATTTGTGTCATTAGACACCATATTCAAATAATGTAAACGAAGTTACCAAATTCGAGATAATGTAACCGAAGTTACCATATTCAAATTTTGTGACCGTAGTCACCATATTCCGTTGGTGAGACCGAAGTCAACACCTTCTTCCCCTTTCACATAGATCCCGAATGCCCCATAAATTTTATATCATGCATAACATACTTAATTCTCATTCATGTTACTATTCATATGTTCAAAATATATCATATTCATAATCCTATCAGAAGTAGGAAACGTACCTGGGTACTTTTACCACATTTGTGGTACTTAGCCACATTCACATTCTTATGCATATTCATATATTAAAATAATTGCCATATGATATATCGAAAGTTAGTATGAGTACACACATTCTTAATAATACATTTAATTTAAACATAGCCATGAACCTATCAAAACTTAGGGTAGGTACACACTGATTTGCTTAACGAATTCCTTGAAATCGAAATCGATCTATCGCCTTAGATCTCAAATTCCTAAATTTGATTAATCACTTACTAATTTAATAAAAAGCCATTCGGCCATAAATCCAAATCCTAGTAGGATTAGTATTCTTAAAACTTACCTTGAAATTCTCAAATCCCAAAATCCTTGTATCCCTCTATCGAAATCCCTATAACTACATGTTAGATCAATTTCTAACATTTATTCACAACAAATAACCCTTAGCCGTATGTTAAATATGACTTACCTTAGATTCTTAAATCCAAATTCACCGAATAACTAGGGAACACGCGGCTTATGGTGTACCTTCAGGAAAGAAATTCTCCTTCCTTGTAGTCGACACTTAGTAAATCCCGAAAGATCTCTTCGGCAACAGATATTAAGGGTATTAGAATCTTAATTTCGACAGCATTAAAAGAAATAGAATGAGAATCTAACCTAATCTTACCCTTACTGAAGAATTTGATGGAACTCTTGCTTGAACCCTTAGCAGTATTCGGCTATGGCTTTGATGTGGATAACAATTTCGGCTCTTGAGGCTTAGTGAGAAATCGAATAGGGCTATTGGTATCTTCGGCTTTTGATTGTGTTTGTAATAGAAGAAGAAAAGAAAAGAGAAAAAGAGAATAATGGTAGAGAAAATTCGGCATAGAGAAGAGGAGAAACTTTAGAGAATTTTGTACAGAGGTTTTCTTGAAAAGAAAAGAATGAATGAAGAATAGCCTTACTCTTCCTTTTATAGCCAAAATTACTAGCTAGAGTCCTTTACTTGGCCACCACTCTTCTATTTTGATAGCTTTATTCCTTGATTTATCACTTTAATAAAACTTAATCCAATAATTATCTCTTATCTCTTAATAAAAATAATACTAATAATAATCCTCTTTTATCTCTTCCTTATCTATCAAAATAAAAGAAATAATATCCACATTTATCTCTTGAAAATAATCTAAAATAAATCCATTATTTATCCCTTATTTATCCACCCTTTATCTCTTAAAAATAAAAGAATAAAAGCTCCTAATTTATAGCCATGTGCCGTCCACCTCACTTCTTCCGGAAGCAAAATAAAATTTCTTTTATTTTCTTCCCATGTGACTCGAGCTCAGGCCCAACACCTTGCATGTGGCGCCATTTCCAGAGGCCTAAGTGGCATCTCCAGGCCACTTTTCCAAGCCTGTTTGTGTGTCAAATTCCTCATATTATTTTTCTTAAGGCCACCTTGCCTTAGTTTTCTCTTTTAAGCCTTAAAACTTGACATTTCTTTACATTTCCAAGTTTCCAAAAATTTTCGTTTGGCTCTTTAAACTTGACATTTCCTTACATTTCCAAGTTTCAGAAATGTTTACTTTCCTCTTTTGAATCATTTCCACATCATTTCCTTACATCCCCTAGTTTCCAAAAATGTTCACTTTCCTCTTTTAAACTTAACGTTTCCAAAGCATTTCCTTACATTTCCTTACATTTCCATACATTGCCTTACATTTCCATACATTTCCATGCACCTTAGGGTTCCTAGAACTCCTCAGAACACATCCAACACACCCACTCGAGCCCACTATCTCATGAATTACACACGAACGCATAACCCTAATCTAGGATGTTACAGTTCTACCCTCCTTAAAAATAATTTCGTCCTCGAAATTACTTATTGCTGTTGTACAATCCTTCTCACCGCACTATGCTTTCGCATTGCGCACTCTGATCTTAATAGAACCATCATACTTTCTAGGCACAATCCCTAAGTTCACGTCCCCTAGAACTTATTTCTAACGTCGCGATTTAATCCGAGTAAAAAGTTTTATGAATTAGTCCTTGTTTCACTGATTATTCCCGAAGAATTTTTATGGAAAAATTTTAGGAGTGGTTCTTTCGTATCCATACATGCACACAGTCTTTACATTCATACATCCATCAATCAATTATGAACTTTCGTTCATTCAGAGAATTGTTGTAGTTTTTATTGTTGTTGTTTTTCCACTACCTAGGGGTATTTTCGTAATTTGCCCTACAAGGGTATTTTTGTAATTTGTCAAAATGAGGTTCCTTGGTGATTTTGTCAAAAAGTATTTTGGAATTTTTAAATTCCCGGGGTATTTTGAAAAATTTTGAAATCCGGGGGTATTTCGGTAATTTTGGAGCTCGGGGGTATTTTGGTAATAAACCATGGTAAATTTGTAGAGTTTAATATTTTCGGGGTATTTCCAAATTTTGCAAAACTTTAAGGGTTCTTTTTGAGAATTGTACTTTCCAAAACGGTGATGTTGCAAAAATTTGGAAATTAGGGTCATTTTGGTAATTTTGTAAGTTAGGGCGGTTTGTAATTTTCCAAAATCAAGGTATTTTGATATTTTGCAAATTAGGGTTTTTGGACATTTTATAAAGTAATGAATTTTTGATAAGAACTGTGGGTATTTTGGAAATTTCATAAACCAAGGGCAATTTAGTAATTTTGCAAATAGGGGTATTTTAGTAATTTTTATAAATTAAGAATACTTGAGAAAATTTTATAGAATCATGTTTGCAATTCAAAAGGATAATTTTAAGAGTTTTAAAACTAGGTTTTTTTTTTTGAAAATACGGCTAGTTCCTTTCGGGTTTTAGTTGGGGTTTAGCCTATGAATAATTCCTCTTGGTTAGGGTGAACCGAAGCTACGCACTGGTGGGATTCTGCGAAGAGGAGGTGAGTCACTAGGAATGCTTAAATACCAGGCTCTTCAGGATCCAATCCTAGACATGCGCACAATGGTTGCCATACCCTAACTCGGCGACTTAGTCATAGGTTTGTTTAATGGTCCTTAAGTCTTATGCACTTGTGTTTGAATAGACTAGTCCTATGGTTCAATAGATTCTAGTTCACTAATCTACGTTCCATTCCATTTCTACCCTTTTACAAATCATAATATAAATCACACAAGAGATCAAGTACTTACGGTGGATCATGTGGTGGAGACTTAGGTGCCATGCAGAACACCGCCTTATTTTAAAGAAAATCATTTGGGCTCGAATTAAAAATGTTTTGGGCCTTAGCCCACAGCAGTGAGAGTTTAAAAGCGGGCTCGATACAAAGTGAAACACCCCAAACCCAGCCACGAGCTTTGACCAGATTTGGTATGTTCCTCAAGTAAACCGGTTCAAAATTCTTTTGTTACTTAGGAAAAACTTGTATGATTTTAAAAAAATATTGTTTGGGTTGGGCTTGAGTTGAAAACAAATTTATCTTATGTTAAAACCCATTTATTTAAGGTGACAAAACATTTAGAGTTAATTTTAAAAGGAATTTACTTAAACTTTAATTGATAAAAATCCATAAACATAATAAATAAAAGAAAAATAAAGTAAACCACAATAGCCTTATTATATCAATGATCCCAAAGTAAAACTTAAAATACTTAAAATAAATTGAAAGTCCAAATCATAAATTTCTTGCTATGCATGGCCACCTTTAAGCTCCTGCCGACCCGGTCCATTCCGCTCATCACTGAAAAATATTCCGAAAGCAGGGTGAGTCAACAGACTCAATGTGTACACAACACTAAGTCATAATAGAATCAGGCATGCAAATGATACATATTCAAATCATAGAATACAATTAATGATGCATTCCCAAACCCAAACCTAATTAACCATCCGCTACACACCACTCGTACCTGCCAGTCACACCGTGGGGACTACTAAGTCAACCCTCCATCCGCTACACACAATCGAAGGCAGTCGCTGCAGTCGACGTGCTCATCGCCCATATAATTTGTGTCATTAGACACCATATTCAAATAATGTAACCGAAGTTACCAAATTCAGATAATGGTAACGAAGTTACCATATTCAAATTTTGTGACCGTAGTCACCATATTCCGTTGGTGAGACCGAAGTCAACACCTTCTTCCCCTTTCACATAGATCCCGAATGCCCCATAAATTTTATATCATGCATAACATACTTAATTCTCATTCATGTTACTATTCATATGTTCAAAATATATCATATTCATAATCCTATCGTAGTAGGAAACGTGCACAGGTACTTTTACCACATTTGTGGTACTTAGCCACATTCACATTCTTATGCATATTCATATATTAAAATAATTGCCATATGATATATCGAAAGTTAGTATGAGTACACACATTCTTAATAATACATTTAATTTAAACATAGCCATGAACCTATCAAAACTTAGGGTAGGGTACACACTGATTTGCTTAACGAATTCCTTGAAATCCCGAAATCGATCTCATCGCCTTAGATCTCAAATTCCTACATTTGATTAATCACTTACTAATTTAATAAAAGCCATTCGCCATAAATCCAAATCCTAGTAGGATTAGTATTCTTAAAACTTACCTTGAAATTCTCAAATCCCAAAATCCTTGTATCCCCTCTGTCGAAATCCCTATAACTACATGTTAGATCAATTTCTAACATTTATTCACAACAAATAACCCTTAGCCGTATGTTAAATATGACTTACCTTAGATTCTTAAATCCCGAAATTCACCGAATAACTAGGGAACACGCGGCTTATGGTGTACCTTCGGGAAAAGAACTTCTCCTTCCTTGTAGTCGACAATTAGTAAATCCCGAAAGATCTCTTCGGCAACAGATATTAAGGGTATTAGAATCTTAATTTAAATGACCTTAAAAGAAATAGAATGAGAATCTAACCTAATCTTACCTCATGAAGAATTTGATGGAACTCTTGCTTGAACCCTTAGCGATGATTCGGCTATGGCTTTGATGTGGATAACAATTTTGGCTCTTGAGGCTTAGTGAGAAATCGACTAGGGCTATTGGTATCTTTGGCTTTTGATTGTGTTTGTAATAGAAGAAGAAAAGAAAAGAGAAAAAGAGAATAATGGCAGAGAAAATTCTAAGAGAGAGAAGAGGAGAAACTTTAGAGAATTTAGCAGAGGTTTTCTTGAAAAGAAAAGAATGAATGAAGAATAGCCTTACTCTTCCTTTTATAGCCAAAATTACTAGCTAGAGTCCTTTACTTGGCCACCACTCTTCTATTTTGATAGCTTTATCCCTTGATTTATCACTTTAATAAAACTTAATCCAATAATTATCTCTTATCTCTTAATAAAAATAATACTAATAATAATCCTCTTTTATCTCTTCCTTATCTATCAAAATAAAAGAAATAATATCCACATTTATCTCTTGAAAATAATCTAAAATAAATCCATTATTTATCCCTTATTTATCCACCCTTTATCTCTTAAAAATAAAAGAATAAAAGCTCCTAATTTATAGCCATGTGCCGTCCACCTCACTTCTTTCTGGAAGCAAAATAAAATTTCTTTTATTTGCTTCCCATGTGACTCGAACTCAGGCCCAACACCTTGCATGTGGCGCCATTTCCAGAGGCCCTAAGTGGCATCTCGGCCACTTTTCCAAGCCTGTTTGTGTGTCAAATTCCTCATATTATTTTTCTTAAGGCCACCTTGCCTTAGTTTTCTCTTTTAAGCCTTAAAACTTGACATTTCTTTACATTTCCAAGTTTCCAAAAATTTTCGTTTGACTCTTTAAACTTGACATTTCCTTACATTTCCAAGTTTCAGAAATGTTTACTTTCCTCTTTTGAATCATTTCCACATCATTTCCTTACATCCCCTAGTTTCCAAAAATGTTCACTTTCCTCTTTTAAACTTAACGTTTCCAAAGCATTTCCTTACATTTCCTTACATTTCCATACATTGCCTTACATTTCCATACATTTCCATGCACCTTAGGGTTCCTAGAACTCCTCAGAACACATCCAACACACCCACTGAGCCCACTATCTCATGAATTACACACGAACACATAACCCCTAATCTAGGATGTTACAGGTTGGATGGATCTACCATAACCCTATTTGGTGTGTTGAATGGACGGAGATGGTGTGTAGCAAATGGGGGTCGAATCTGTTCTTGACACTATGCATTACTTAGCATGCCATGCCATCTGTTATCTGTTTTGATATGATATTTTTCTGCATTATTTTTGCTATCTGTTATGCTTTTGGGCTAAGGCATACATTGAGCTTCATAGCTCATCCAATTATCTTTATCTTCTCAGGTAATACTTAGGACTAAGATAATGTGGCGTTCGAGAGCTTTGATTCAGATTATCTAAATCGAATAGATTATAAAGGTTTATTTATATAAATTATGGACTTTGATTCGGACTATAGACAATTTTTGGACTTTACTTTTGGTTTTGGGTTTCTGTTGGGTTTTTGGTTAATTAGTTTTAATTATACCATGTAAATTTTCAGTTATTTAACAAAGGTGTACGATTTTCAAAATTGAAATGTTTAAGAACTTTAATGCTGCAAATTTAGAATAAGCAAATTAGTTTTTTTCTTTTTTCAAAAAGATAAAATAAGTTAATATTATGATTTTCAGTTCGATTTGGTGGAAAGTAATGTATGTTTTCGAAATTGTTTGACAATAATTAAGTTTTCTAGGAAATAAACAAAAATGAGTTTTTGCAAAATTACTAATAATATAATAAGCAACGGTTCAGGAAGTAAACAATCTGGCTTTAAGTAGTCAGTGTAACTCTCAAGATCCGGTCATAACTTCTAAGCCGAGTTTGGGGTGTTACATCATTCATCTCCTAAGGAGTCACATTTACAAGCCATTAAGAGAATCTTTAGATACCTTAAGGACACCCCAAACTTAGGACTTTGGTATTCAAAAGATCCATCTTTTAGTTTGCATGCTTACTTTGATGTAGATTTTGAAGGGTGCAAGTTTAAAAAAGTACTTTCAGGACATGTCAATTCTTAAGGAATATACTTGTTTCTTGGAGAACCAATGTGTCTGATTTTCCCATGTTGACATAAACCACATCCAGAGGAACGCATTTAGCGGGATGCCGCAAAAGTGCAGTTGGTGCCACATCTAGAGGAATGCATTTTTTAGTATCAAAGATATGGTAATATGCAGTCAAAAAATGGTCATACCATTAAGGGTTCCTCAAGGTTGTAATTTGATGATTATGTGTTCTGATGTTGAGTTGGAGTTTTCGGTAGAGGAATGAGCATAGACGATACTACACCAATATTGAGATGAGACCAAGTTCGAGTCTATGTTTGATGTGCGTTCAATAGATCATAACCTTAGGCCTTGAAGGCCCAAGATAGACTTGAGACTAAAATGTCAACTTGATGCAACAAGGTTACTAAAGGTGTGACTCCGTATTGATGATAGCATCGACATAGTAAGTGGGGGAGAGTGTCACAGTTTGCAAGTTACTATTCTAGTTATCAATGTTGAGCTTTCCCCAAATGGTCTTGAGTGAAGTTAAAGTAAGTGATCATTTACCTTAGCCCTTTCAGTGATTGAGAAATATTACTCTTGATTGGGTCGGGCAAGAGGCAGAGTGGCTTAGGAATCTACTTGAAAAGATTCCTTTATGGGAGAATGGAGTACTTAATTTGAAGTATGTGAGGTCTGAAAGGAACCTAGCTGATCCACTAACCAAAGGGTTAAGTAGGAAAAAAGGTTATTGATTCATCAAGGGGGATGGGTCTTAAGCCCAGTGGTTGAGGAATTCATGGTGGATACCCAACTCAGTTTTCTAAGTTCAATATGATCAAATGAAACCATGTAAAGACTCATAGTGTATGTCACACCCCAAAAATTGGGTTAAAAGAATCTAGATTGTGAAAATCGAAAATGGTCACGCCCTGATTTATAAGACTATCTTTGTGCATTTATAAATCTAGGGTTTGAAACAGAAACCGAAATTAGGATCATAAATAATTAATTAAAGTATTAAAATAATATAATCAGGTATTATTATATTAATCTAAAACAAAACTTGATTACGAGGTTTAATTTGAAAATAGTGTGTTTTAATTGAGTTAGAACCTAATTGGAATAGGGGTAAAATGAATTAAAATATTGATAATGAAGACTTGATTATGAATATTAATTATTGTATATAAACTAGAATAGGAATGTGTTAAAAACTATAAAGTTAAATAAGTTAATAGAAAAAAATTGAGTAAATGTGTAAGCTAATAAAGAATATTTAAATTGAGCTAAAAATAAATATATACAACAAGAAATAAGTCATAGATTGAGTGGTTAAGTGTTAGCTTCCCTCCCGAGAGAGCTTAGATTCAAACCTTACTCCTCCCATTTCTTTTCCTTTTAATTTTCAGCAACCTAGGATAAAATCCACATTAAAACAAATATTATATGAGGTAAAAATTAAACAAGAAATGGGCTTAGGCCTAATGGTTAGCATGTTAGTTCCCTTCCTAATTAACTCAAGTTCAAATCCATTCTTCCCTTTTTATTTTATATTCATTGTTGGTATCAATTCATTGCTAACATAAATGAATTCTCGCTTTAATGATAGGATAGTAGAGTTACTTTTTCTTAGCTTCGGTTTGGATCCACGTGATAATTACAAAGCTTTTTGGGTGGAAGATATTTGCAAGCTTATGAATGATTTTTATCCGGACAATTTTACAGAGCAAGAAAAGCTACACATGAAGATTCAATTGGAGCATTTTCAACTTGATGCTCATTAAAGCACGGAGTTGCAGAAAGCTCTTACAGTTGTTGAGTTGTGTCAAGTGCTAGCTAAGACAACTAAGTCAAGTATGTATCCTCTTTCTGATAGAATTATTCATCTTGTGCTAACTCTTCCCATGTCTACTACAACAACCGAACGAGCATCCAACCATGAAAATTATGAAGACAAGGCTTTGCAATAGAATGGAGGATGATTTTCTTTCAACTTACTTGGTGGCATACATCGAAAAAAAGATAACTCGAGACTTTTCAATAGATTCTATCATTGATGAGTTCAATCTAATGAAAAAGTGGAGGGTGCAGTTTAAGATGCCTAGTATTGAGAAATAGGACTAAGACCAAGTTTCTTTAATTTAATTTTTTGAATTATAATGATATTTATGAAATTTTGAGTATAGTATTAGTTATTCCTTTTTGCATATTGGAAAGAAATATTTAATTTTATATAGTGTGATTTTTTTCTTTTCATTTTTTACAGTTAAATCTTTTATGCTTTTTAAAAACACATTAAATTGATTTGTTTGATAAGAAAAAAAAGTATCTGAGAAGAAAAAAATGTTAAAAAAAAGGTCGTTTGAATTTAAAAGTTTCACCCCCTTGAAGTAAAATCCTGGATCCGTCCCTAAGTAGAAGTGCTAATGCAACTACTGCTACATTGGCTGACATTGACGATGGTAGGGAATATGTGCTCTCACTATTCTTTGCTTGTTTTCTTCTCTTATTAGGTTGAGTTTAGTAATACTTTTTAGAAGCACTTTTGACATGAAAAGCACTTTTGAAGCAAAAAAAAAAAGAAAAAAGAAGCTAAATAAGAAACTTTTTGATGAAATTTTTGACTTTTCAAATGTATTTTTGGCTTTTCAAATGCACTTTTGGCCAAATGGAGAAGCTAAAATTTTTAGCTTTTCTTCTTCCAAAAGTACTTTTCAAAGCTTAATTAATTTTTCACCCCTCCAACACACGATACTTTCCCTTCTCTAGTTCTCCTTTCTCTTTCATTTTCTTTGCTTCTTCCATTTTCTCCAAGGTATTTTTTGCTTTCTCTCTCCCGCTCTTTCTTTCTACCATCCTTTCATTTCAACTCCCCATTTAACTTTCTCGTTTCCCCCCATTTCAAGTTAAGCTCTTTTTGGTTCCTGTTGAGTTTGGTTGCTCCCCATTTCAAGTTAACTTTCTCGTTTCACCTTTGATTTTCTTGGGTTTTCTATTTGGTTGCTGAGTTTGATTCTTTTGTTGGGTTTTTCCTTTTTCCCCATTTCACTTTGATTCTTTTGCTAGTTTTTTCTCCTTTGATTTGCTGGATTGTATCCCATCATATCTTCTAGAGTTTAGTTTGATGTTATGTTGAAACTTCTGAAGAACATGAATGATTAGAAGTTCTTCTTTTTCAATCTTGTTTAACACTTGAATCTGCTTATTCTCGCCTTTAAAAGTGCTTGTTTAGACTCAATGGACCACTCTTTTTTTCCTAGAAGCAATTCCCAGACCTTCTGTGACATGTATTTGACTTCAATTTGTTCCAGAGGAACATACCTTATCGTTCCAAAGTCAATCTTATTTACTTTGCTCTGTTCTTTTTACTTTCTTTTTCTCTCTCATTGTGTCTCTTTGCTAAATCTAAGAATATAATGCTAAGAAACTCATTTGGAGAGAGAAAGAACCAAAAAAAAACCACAGAAGAGTTTGTAAGAGATAACAGAGGAATAGAGTAACTTAGAACAAGATGCCGCTGAAGATTTACTATCACACTTACTGATCATCAAAATCCCATTTCCTGTTTTTTGTTTTTGTGTTTTTGGTATGTTTTTTGATCCAAAATTTTGTTAAAAACTTGTCCTTGTGTTGTTTTCTTGATTACCCATTTGTGTAAAGTTCATGTTTTTCTTTTTTCTTTTTTGTAGTTTGCTTAAATTACCCATTTGCTTAAAGTCCATTTACTTCCCAACCAAACTTCTTTTATCCAAAGCCATAAGTAAAAAAAAAAAAAACATACTCGTTGTTTCAACGTTTAAACTGTAGTGGTAGATTTAATTAACAGTAGAGTAAGGCAACAAAACTCATTTTCATTGTTTTTCCTACTTCTGCAGGTTGCTTCTTTATATCAAGGTACTTCCTGCTTTTCTTTTAATATTTTATTATAATTTTTCAAAATTTAGATTTGCTCAATCATGTTGAGTTTTTCATATATTTGTTCTTGTCTTCAATGCTCTATTTAGCCATTGAGTAGAAGAGGGAAACAAGACAATTGACACTAAAGATTTCTTCTTATTTGACAGAAGACAAAAAGTTTACATGTAGTGAAATGAAAGTTGAGAGAGATGTAGTAATAATTATATATATAAGACTGCTTGGATCCATTGAAAAAAAAAGCTTCTTCACGTTCCAACTCTTATACAACTTTGTTTATTGTGACTGCTTTATTCAAAAACACCAAGTCAAATGTTCTATTTCATTCCATTGATACCCTATTTAGCTTCCTATATTTACGCTTTTTATTTATGTAATTTGATGTTTGTTCTGTGAAAGCATTTAATTTTGAACTCACCGATTCCTACTCTACCATTCTCTCTGTGCAACCTTCACTGACATTATGTAAATTTTTATACACATTCTACACGTAAATTTTTGATCTATTGTGTCCGAAGTGCAGGTAGAAGATAAAATTTTATATAAATTCTGTACATAAATTTTTGGTGAGAATATCTTTCTTTTTATTAATTGTGCAACATTATGTAATAATTATCGTACTCATGTTCATTGTAACCAGTGCAAATTGGAAGAGGATTTGCCTTTCTTCTTTAAAGATACATATTTTTATCTTTGTTCCTTCAAGGTATGCTTTTTTATTTTCTTTTTCCTTTTCTACTTTCTTCTTGAGAGGTAAATGACTTTGGTCTCTATCTATGATTTTCTTGTTTGTTTTACTGGGTAAAATGAATATGTTCATATACACAATAGATGGGTACTTCGGTTATTGAAGTTAGTGGTGAAAAGGTCAAAGCAATGTGGGATAAGATATTGACAAACAGATTCTGTGATATTTGTATTAAAGAGATATTGAAAGGCAATAGACTTGGTACTCATTTCATAAAAGATGGATGACTAAAAATAATGACCAACTTCGAGAAAGAAAAAAGGAAAGGCTTATTCACAAAGACAACTTAAAATTAGGTGGGATGCCTTGAAAAAAGAATGGAAGGCTTGGAAGAAACTTAAAAGTGAAGATACTGGTCTATGGTGGAATCCTATAAAAAGATCTGTTGATGCATTAGATGATTAGTGTGAGAGTAGGCTAAAGGTGCATTAATAATTCTTAACATTTTTGTTTTTTCTTATTTATGAGGTTATTGATAATTTCTTATTAAACTACCAATTTATATGTAGGTTTTGCCTGAAGTTAAAAAATCTAGAACATTGGCCATTGATCCTGAATTTGAAGGGAAGTTGGACCAGATGTTCATGAGGGTAGTTGCAACCGGTGATAAAACATGGGCACCTTCTTCTGGTACACTCCGTAGTGAATTTTTTGAGAATGTTATCAATGACATACTTGAAGAGAATGAGGAAGAAAATGCGAGAAATGATCACATTTCAAATGATGTTCACATTGATGGAAACGGTTAAAAAATAAAAAAAAAAACACTTCACATATCTACTTCACATTTTAAAATTGGAAGGAAGAAATCCTCAAAGCAAACTGGAGGGATTGCGAGATTGTCCGGTCAAATTGAAAAATTATGCAATGCAGCTGACAGTATGAGTCAAGCCACATGTAATTTGACTCCTATTATGGATCCATATGGTATTCCACTAGCAGTCAAACTGCTTGATAGCATGTCGGAGGAAGTTCCAGAAACTAGTTCGCTATACTTTTTCTCACTAAAATTAGTACTCAATAAGGACAAACGAATTATGTTTTTATCAATTATCCCAAGATTATAGATTTGTGGCTTAAAATGGAAATGGAGGAGAGTTGAAAATTTTCTAGGGTCTAGAGATATCTACTATGTGACTAAACAACAATGCTAAACTAGTTTTATCAATAGTTGTTTATCTTTGGTTTTTTTATATTGAATTTATGTTCTACTTATTTATGTGTAATCTAGTTTTATCAATAGTTGTTTATGTTTGATTTTGGATATAAAATTTGTTAAAAGGTGATGAGTATGGTTGACAATTCGAGCGGTGATGAAAGTAATGATGAAAGGGAGAAGAAAGAGATTTTACAACGCATGGAATGTTTTAACCAATTATTTTTTGTTGCATCTTCTTCTGTGCAATTATATTATGAGAAGTATATATTGAAGCAACCATACATGGATTCAAAAAAGTTATGTGAGGCATGGATCCGAGAGATCCTTGACAGTCATGGATCACATTGTATGATTAATTTTAGAATGTAAAAAATTGTATTCACAAGTTTGGTGAGAGTTTTGGAGACAAGATACAATTTTCAAACTTCAAGACACATATCTTCTAGTGAAATGTTGGGAAATTTTTGTACATCTTGGGCACCGTTGCAAAAGCTTCCCAATGTCGAGAAAGATTTCAAAGGTTTTGGAGCAATAATAAGTCGATACTTTGCAATTGTGCTTCAGAAAGTTTTAAGGATGACCATTGATCTAATTGCACCCGATGATCGTTTTTTAGCTCAATACCCAAACAAATATGTAATGATTCTAGATATATGCCGCATTTTAAGGTTAAAATTTAATATTCTAATATTATATTCTAATATTTTTTTTTCGATTAAAAATATGCATGAGACTAATATGATTATTTGTTCAAGATTGCATAGGTGCAATTGATGGTACTCATATTGCCATTATTCTTCCACCAAATGAACAAATTCCCTACATTAGAAGAAAAGGTGTCACGACTCAAAATATTATGACAGTATATGATTTTAATATGTGTTTCACCTTTGTTATGGCTGGATGGAAAGGCATATGAGACTAGAATATTTCTTGATGCAATTTGAGTTCCAGAATACAAATTTCCGCACCACCAAATAGTAAGATATTCTATTTATTTCTTTTTTTAAAATAATAAAGTATAAGTTCTTTAATTGATAATTTAAACAAATAAACAACTCTTGGAATTAATTGTTTATCATATTATGACATGGAGGAAAATATTATCTTGTTAATTTTGGATATCCTCAAATGAAAGGTTATATTGGACCATATAGAGGACAACGATATCATTTACCTAACTTTCATAGAAGTAGACCTATACCTGGTAAAGAAGAGATATTCAATCATTAACATTCATCATTACGTAGTGTGGTTGAATGAACTTTTGGTATTTTGAAAACAAATGGGTCATTTTAAGGGATATGTCAAGTTATAATTTTGAAAAGCAAACGATGGTCGTTGTTGCTACAAATGGCGATACACAATTTTATCAAAAAACATGTTGGTAGCAATGATGCAGATTTTATGGAATACGAAAATTTTAATAGGGCATATGATAATATTATTGATCTAGAAAATGTGCATGATGGAGAAAGTGATGACGATGATGATGAATCAAACAATTCAAGTGGTTTTGAAATAGAATTAACAAGAGATGCTATAGCTTCTAGATTAATGAATTCAATTTTAATTTCAAATGCTAATGTAAAATTTGTAATATTTATATTTGGTATATAAATATTACCAATTTTTGAAACTTTAATCCAAATACATGTAATATTTTAATTTGTTAGGTTTATATTTTTTATATTATATTAATATCTAATATGGGTTATATATTCAAATAACATTTTAAAATAAAATAATACAAATGTGTTAATATCTAATTACAAATATTTAATGGTTATATTTAAATATTTAAAAGATAATTTATATATTCTAATTAAATTTTATAAATAATTAATATTAATTGTTTAAAAATATTTAAAATTTATATTTCATATATTAAAATATTAACAACAAGTTAAAATAAAATATTTTTTATATTATTGCTAAAATATCATAATATTAACTAATTTGAACATTATTTAAATGTATATTTGTTACTTTATAATACCATGTCTAAAATAGACATTTTATTTTTTAAAAGCACTTTTTGACAGCAATACCAAACACTTAAATCTTAAACTAAAATTTTCAAAAGTACTTCTCAAAATCAGTTTTTCGCAACACTTTTCAAAAGTATTACTAAACTAGCCCTTAGAGTTAGGTATGCGGATAATCGCATATTTGTTTTCCCTGCTTGATAAAGCAATTATTCTTGCCACCCTTTCCAAAAATCCTCTCTCTAATAATTTTATTAGAATGATAGGTTATAAAATCCATGTATACTAGGGAGATAATATCCATGAATTTTAAAGATTAATGTTGTTACAATGCATCTCCTCAATTTTAGTTATTATTTTTATGTATTTTTAATATTTTGAAATTATTTTAGATTTTATAATTTTATTTAAGAATAAATGCCAAATTAATTTAATATTAACTAATATTTAATTTAGCACAATTAAAGTAAATATCTTTTGGTATTCTGAATAAATGTTTTACCATATTATAAATTCAATTTAATATTTTATAACATGTAAATAATAAAAAATGTATGGCTTTAAAATGCCAATTGTCTTAAACATACAACCAAAATAAATAAAGAAGTATATACATGAAAGAATACAAACAATATAACCAACGTACTAAAATCTATACAATATTAACTAACAACATATTAAAATTATTATTTTTGAAAAAGATAAATACTCGACCAAAAGATGATAACTTATGATTCACTTATTAAAATTTGTAAAGATATATGAATATTATATACAGCATTATTACGTCACATGAAAAATTTATAAGCACAATACAAATATACAAATTAAAAATATATTACTACTTTTTCCAAAATAATTACGTCATCAATGGATTAATGTCATTTAAAATACATTAGTAAAATGATTTGAAGTTAAAATGGTTAAAAAAATTAATTGAAAATAATTTATGAGTAATAATTTTATTAGAATGTTAAGTTATTACATCCATGAATACAATAGAGATCGTATCAATTTGGGAATTTCAAAATCAAAACACTAAAAAACATCATCATTAAAAATTAATGTTATTATAATACATCTCCTCAATTTTAGTTATTCTTGTAACAGTCTGCTCGGCATAGACCGTACGATTTGTTGTTTGGTGTATAATTGAGTAAGCCAAGATAGAAAAAGGTTGAGATTGGTGAATTATCCATTAAGTGTCTGTGTGGCGTATTGCGTGGATTCAACAGTATGCCTATTTGCGAAACGCCTCGCTTGTAACATCCTGAAAAGGGCCTATGCATTTTTGGTTTAATTGTACGAAATGACATATCTTATGTGTTATGAATATATTTTGAACACTTTTGGAAACCTGGAAATGTATGGAAATGTTAAGTTTAAAAGAGGAAAGTGAACATTTTTAGAACCTTGGAAATGTAAGGAAATGTCTTGTAAGGAAATGTCATGGAAATGTAAGGAAATGTCAAGTTTACTGAGCCGATCGAAAATTTTTAGAAACTTAGAAATGACCTAGAAAATGACGAGTTTTAAGGTTTAAAAGGGAAAATTAAGGCAAGGTGGCCTTAAAAGAAAAAGTTTGTGAAATTTGACACACAAACAGGCTTGGAAAAGTGGTCCAAGATGCCACTTAGGGCCTATGGAAATGACGCCATATGCAAGAGGAATGGGCCTAAGTTCGAGTCACATGGGAAGCAAATAAAAGAAATTTTATTTTGCTACAAGGAGCAGAGAGGTGGACGGCACATGGCTATAAATTAGGAGCTTTTATTATTTTATAAATAGTGGATAAATAAGGGATTTATTTATCATTATTTTCAAGAGATAATTGTTGGATTAAATTCTTTTAATTTGAATAAAGAGATAAAGAGGAAAATAAGGGAGAAGTGATGGCCAAGTAAGGGACTTTGAGTTTAATAATTTCGGCTAAGTAAGGATAGTTGCTGAATTATCTTTTATTTTAAGTGATAATTAAAGGATAAAGTTATCGATAGAGGAGTGGTGGCCAAGTAAGGGACTCCTTAGATGATAATTTCGGCTATAAAAGGAAGGAAGGAGGGCTACTCATCAATTTGTGCTTCCTCCTTTCTCCGCCGAATTCTTAGTGCTCTCTTCTCTTCTTTTCTTTCTTTTCTTTTGTCAAGCCGAAATTAAGTAATTGTTGGAACCTAGCCGAATATTTTCCTCTCCATTAGAAGCCATAGCCAATCCTCCATCTTTATTCTTCCTTCTCTTTTCTTTCTAATCCTCCAAAAGCCGAAAGTTGTGAGATCATCATCTAGCCATAGCCGAATCTCGAAGGTTGAAGTGAAGGTGCAATCGATTTCTTCAAGTAAGGGTAAGATCTCATTCGGTTTCATCCTTTTTCTTAAGATTTGTGAAATCTAGGACTAACCCCATTAATATCTTGTTGCCGAAAATTTGAAGAGATCTTTCGGGATTTACTAAGTGTCGACTACAAGGAAGGAGAAGTTCTTTTCCGAAGGTACACCATAGGCCACGTGTTCCCTAGTTATTCGGTGAGTTTCGAGATTTAAAATCCACAAGGTAAGTGTCTATAGTATTCGGCCAAGGCCATGTTTGGTAAATATATGTGTTCATTAATTATTCAAAAGCCGAAAACTAACCAAGTTAATTGATTCAATGCTTGGCCGAATGCAAGAAGAGTATAGCAGAGATTTCAAGACTTGATTCTTAAGTCAAACGGCAACAAGGTAAGTTTAAGTATACTAATCCTACTAGGATTTGGATTTATGGCCGAATGGCTTTTTATTAAAGTAGTAGGTGATTAATCAAATGTAGGGATTAAGGATCTAAGCATTAGATCAAGCTTTTAGGATTTCAAGACCCTTAGGTAAGTATGATAAGTTGTGGATATTTGGTTAAGAATTCGTATATTGATGATTAAATCGATTGTTCTGATTAAGTGTGTTGATGGAGGCGAATACCATTCAAGAAGGAAAGGGAAGGTCCCTATCCCGAAGTTTAAGAAGAGATCTGTCTCGGCAGGTTAGGGATTGGCCACCGGGTGTGGACTAGAGTCAGAACAAGAAAGTAGGCAAATAGCCGTAGTATCACCTAGTGATAGCATCAGTATCGAAAGCATAGTTCTCCAAGTGATCAGGTGTGTGATTAACCCACCGTTTTCCGGGTATATGATATGTATGTGAAATGTGTATGTATTATGAATGTGCTAACTAGTGCAGTGGAAATTGTGATAAGGATACCCTCAAGGGGTATGTCGATAATCCGGTAAGTACCAAACCTGATGATATGTGATTATTAATATGAATATGTGATAATATGCTTGATGAACATGCTCATGCATCATTACATTGTATCATTATTTTATGTGGCATGTGCATGGGTTGGGATATGAAAGAAGGTACGGGTGTACTTCGAGTACGTGGTTTGATGTTAGCCTTGAGCTACATCGTGGATTGACGTTGACTGAGGTCACGTTGTGGATTAATTGCGATTTAGTTCGCGTGGCTTGATGAGTGGCTATGTGCCTCATCGTGGTTGATATCGGCTATGTGCCATATCGTGGTTGATGAGTGACTATGTGTCCCATCGTGGTTTTTGATGTTAGCCTTGAGCTACATCGTGGATTGACGTTGATCGAGGTCACGTTGTGGATTAATTGCGATTTAGTTCGCGTGGCTTGATGAGTGGCTATGTGCCTCATCGTGGTTGATATCGGCTATGTGCCATATCGTGGTTGATGAGTGACTATGTGTCCCATCGTGGTTTTGGTGTTAGCTACGGCTACATCGTGGATTGGCGCTGACTGAGGTCGCGTTGTGGACTATTGTGCTTAATTGCACGTGGGACGGCGAGTGATTGCCTTTGGAGTGAAAAGGAGAGGGTGATTTGATAATCCCCTGGTGTGTGGTAGGTGGATAAGGGGTGTGTAGCGGATGGACCCTAGGTTTGGGTTGGGCTTCATAATTGCATGATTTTGTATGTGAACATATGTGGAAATGGGCCAAGCCCAATATGATATGTGGATTAATGTGGAAATGGGCAAAGCCCAAAGATATGAATGTGGATCGAGTGTGGAAATGGGCTAAGCCTAGTATGTGGAAATTATGTGGATAACTACCCTATTAGATGAATGTGATATGAATATGGGCCAAGCCCGTAATGTGATAACATGTGAATTTGATAATTGATATCGATATATGAGTTAATATGTGGTTAACATGTGGGTGGAATTCAAAGTGGACTAATTACACACTCGAGTCCGTATGACTCATCCAATTTTTATTAAACATCGCAGATGATTCGTGGTGATTGGACCGGGTTGGAGTGGATACGAGGTGGCCCATGCAGAAGACATCTTCTTTATTTTATTCAGTTTATTACTAAGAACTTTTGTTTAATTATTTGTTGTAATAAGGCCCAGATTAAAGTATTTAAGTATTTCTATTTGAGTATTTTTATTATGTTAAAGCAAAGTGACGATTGAATTATTATTTTGAAACCGGTTTATTTTCTAAGCAAAACTATATCCTAAAATGTATCATAAAGTTTTAACAGGACATTTTTATAAACACCACACTTTACTTAAGATTTTAAATGGTCACCCGTTTTACAAACTCAACAAGTTGTCATGATTTTATCTTTAGGTCGAATCTTCTCAAACGTTTTTCCGCAGTTGGCATTTCAAATTCGATCGTGATCGAATGGGCTGGGTTTGGGGTGTTACTGATTTGGTATCGAGCCCGGTTCAAAACTCGGCTTTGAGGGTTTTGGGTCCAAAAATAATTTTTTCAAAGATGGGCTTTTCAAAAGTATGGGCTTTCATAAACTTTTCAAAGTTATTCTAGCATGGCACTGTATCTCAGACCATGATCCACCGGTAAGTACCCTTGACTACTCAAGTGAAATGTGTATGTGAATGTTATAAGTATGAAGGGAACGTAGATTAGTGAACTAGGATCCGTTGAACCCTAGGGCTAGTGCATCAAACACATGCATAAGACTTAAGGACTATTAAACAAACTCGTGAAGTAAGTCGCCGAGCTAGGGTGTGGAAACTGTTGTGCGCATGTTCAGGAGTGGATTCAGAAGAGCTTGGTATTTAAGTAGTCCTAGTGACTGACCTCCTCTTTACTCGAATCCTACCTGGTGCGTAGCTACGGTTCACCCTAACCAAGAGGACTTATTCACGGGCTAAACCCGATAATTAAAACCCGAAAGGGACTAACCATGATAAAAACCCTAGTTTTAAAATCCCTAAATTACCCTTTCAATTGTAGTAAAAGATTATTGTGAAATTTTTTTCCAAAATATCTCCGATTTACAAAATTACAAAAATGCCCCTGTATTGTAAATTACTAAAATACCCTTAGTTCTTAAGATTTTTAAAAATACCCTCGACATTTGCTACAATATTTCTACTTTACAAAAATATCAAAAACTTCTGTTTTACAAATAACAAGATACCCTGATTTGGAAAATTTACGGAACTGCCCCTGACTTCCAAAATTACCGAAATAACCTCGATTTCTAAAATTTTTGCAACACCTCTGATTTGGAAAACAAAATAACCCAGAGATTTTGTAAATTCTGAAATACCTTTAATTTGAAAAATATTTTCAAATTTACCCTGGTTTATTACCAAAATACCCTTATAGGACGAATGACGAAATTACCCCTGGGTAGGGAAATAGATGGAATGGCCATAAAAGTGTAGTGAATGATGTTGTGAATGAATGTGACTTCGTGGAAAAAAAAGAATGTGTCTCTGCTTATGAATGTGAATGTGACTCCCTGAGTTAGAGTAGTGAACTTGAACTAGAAACTTTGGTTGATCGAAAGAACTACTTCTGAACATCTCTTTTCATAAAACTGTTCGCGAATAATCAGTGGAACAAAATTTCTGATGCATAAAACTTTTTAATCAGATTAAATCGCGACGTTAGAAATGAGTTCTAGGGGACGTGAACTTAGAGACTGTGCCTAGGAAGTATGAAGGTTCTATTAAGATCGAGTGCGCAAAGACATAAGCGTAGTGCGGTGAGTTAAGATGTACGATTATTCGTTAATAAGTAATTTTGAGGACGAAATTATTTTTAAGGAGGGTAGAAGCTGTAACATCCTCGAAAAGGGCCTATGCATTTTTGGTTTAATTGTAC
Organism: Gossypium sturtianum; assembly: GCA_025698515.1. Classification (NCBI taxonomy): domain Eukaryota; kingdom Viridiplantae; phylum Streptophyta; class Magnoliopsida; order Malvales; family Malvaceae; genus Gossypium; species Gossypium sturtianum. Next base: position 36,223,565 of record CM046943.1, on the reverse strand, counting down.
GAAATGACATATCTTATGTGTTATGAATATATTTTGAACACTTTTGGAAACCGGAAATGTATGGAAATGTTAAGTTTAAAAGAGGAAAGTGAACATTTTAGAACCTTGGAAATGTAAGGAAATGTCTTGTAAGGAAATGTCATGGAAATGTAAGGAAATGTCTTGGAAATGTAAGGAAATGTCTTGTAAGGGAATGTCATGGAAATGTAAGGAAATGTCAAGTTTACTGAGCCGATCAAAAATTTTTGGAAACTTAGAAATGACCTAGAAATGACGAGTTTTAAGGTTTAAAAGGGGAAATTAAGGCAAGGTGGCCTTAAAAGAAAAAGTTTGTGAAATTTGACACACAAACAGGCTTGGAAAAGTGGTCTGAAGATGCCACTTAGGGCCTATGGAAATGGCGCCATATGCAAGAGGAATGGGCCTAAGTTCGAGTCACATGGGAAGCAAATAAAAGAAATTTTATTTTGCTACAAGGAGCAGAGAGGTGGACGGCACATGGCTATAAATTAGGAGCTTTTATTATTTTATAAATAGTGGATAAATAAGGGATTTATTTATCATTATTTTCAAGAGATAATTGTTGGATTAAATTCTTTTAATTTGAATAAAGAGATAAAGAGGAAAATAAGGGAGAAGTGATGGCCAAGTAAGGGACTTTGAGTTTAATAATTTTTGCTAAGTAAGGATAGTTGCTGAATTATCTTTTATTTTAAGTGATAATTAAAGGATAAAGTTATCAGATAGAGGAGTGGTGGCCAAGTAAGGGACTCCTTAGATGATAATTTCGGCTATAAAAGGAAGGAAGGAGGGCTACTCATCAATTTGTGCTTCCTCCTTTCTTTGCCGAATTCTTAGTGCTCTCTTCTCTTCTTTTCTTTCTTTTCTTTTGTCAAGCCGAAATTAAGTAATTGTTGGAACCTAGCTGAATATTTTCCTCTCCATTAGAAGCCATAGCCGAATTCTCCATCTTTATTCTTCCTTCTCTTTTCTTTCTAATCCCTCCAAAAGCCGAAAGTTGTGAGATCATCATCTAGCCATAAATTTGAATCTCTCAAGGTTGAAGTGAAGGTGCAATCGATTTCTTCAAGTAAGGGTAAGATCTCATTCGGTTTCATCCTTTTTCTTAAGATTTGCGAAATCTAGGACTAACCCCATTAATATCTTGTTGCCGAAACTTTGAAGAGATCTTTCGGGATTTACTAAGTGTCGACTACAAGGAAGGAGAAGTTCTTTTCCGAAGGTACACCATAGGCCACGTGTTCCCTAGTTATTCACGAGTTTCGGATTTAAAATCCACAAGGTAAGTGTCTATAGTATTCGGCCAAGGCCATGTTTGGTAAATATATGTGTTCATTAATTATTCAAAAGCCGAAAACTAACCAAGTTAATTGATTCAATGCTTGGCCGAATGCAAGAAGAGTATAGCAGAGATTTCAAGACTTGATTCTTAAGTCAAACGGCAACAAGGTAAGTTTAGGTATACTAATCCTACTAGGATTTGGATTTATGGCCGAATGGCTTTTTATTAAAGTAGTAGGTGATTAATCAAATGTAGGGATTAAGGATCTAAGCATTAGATCAAGCTTTTTTAGGATTTCAAGACCCTTAGGTAAGTATGATAAGTTGTGGATATTTGGTTAAGAACTCGTATATTGATGATTAAATCGATTGTTCTGATTAAGTGTGTTGATGGAGGCGAATACCATTCAAGAAGGGAAAGGGAAGGTCCCTATCCCGAAGTTTAAGAAGAGATCTGTCTCGGCAGTTAGGGATTGGCCACCGGGGTGTGGACCAGCGTCGAACAAGAAAGCGAGGCAAATAGCCGTAGTATCGCCTAGTGATAGCATCGATGATCGAAAGCATAGTTCTCCAAGTGATCGGTGTGTGATTAACCCACCGTTTCTCGGGTATATGATATGTATGTGAAATGTGTATGTATTATGAATGTGCTAACTAGTGCAGTGGAAATTGTGATAAGGATACCCTCAAGGGGTATGTCGATAATCCGGTAAGTACCAAACCTAATGATATGTGATTATTAATATGAATATGTGATAATATGCTTGATGAACATGCTCATGCATCATTACATTGTATCATTATTTTATGTGGCATGTGCATGGGTTGGGATATGAAAGAAGGTACGTGTGTACGAGTACGTGGTTTGATGTTAGCCTTGAGCTACATCGTGGATTGACGTTGGATCGAGGTCACGCGTTGTGGATTAATTGCGATTTAGTTTGCGTGGCTTGATGAGTGGCTATGTGCCTCATCGTGGTTGATATCGGCTATGTGCCATATCGTGGTTGATGAGTGACTATGTGTCCCATCGTGGTTTTTGATGTTAGCCTTGAGCTACATCGTGGATTGACGTTGACTGAGGTCACGTTGTGGATTAATTGCAATTTAGTTCGCGTGGCTTGATGAGTGGCTATGTGCCTCATCGTGGTTGATATCGGCTATGTGTCATATCGTGGTTGATGAGTGACTATGTGTCCCATCGTGGTTTTGGTGTTAGCTACGGCTACATCGTGGATTGGCGCTGACTGAGGTCGCGTTGTGGACTATTGTGCTTAATTGCACGTGGACGGCAGTGATTGCCTTTGGAGTGAAAAGGAGAGGGTGATTTGATAATCCCTCGTGTGTGTGGTAAATTTGGATAAGGGGTGTGGAGCGGATAGACCCTAGGTTTGGGTTGGGCTTCATAATTACATGATTTTGTATGTGAACATATGTGGAAATGGGCCAAGCCCAATATGATATGTGGATTAATGTAGAAATGGGCAAAGCCCAGTATATGAATGTGGATCAGTGTGAAAATGGGCTAAGCCCAGTATGTGGAAATTATGTGGATAACTACCCTATTAGATGAATGTGATATGAATATGGGCCAAGCCCAGAATGTGATAACATGTGAATTTGATAATTGATATCTGATATATGAGTTAATATGTGGTTAACATGTGGGTGGAATTCAGTGGACTAATTGCACACTGAGTCTGTATGACTCACCCAATTTTTATTAAACATCGCAGATGATTCGTGGTGATTGGACCGAGTTGGAGTGGATACGAGGTGGCCAATGCAGAAGACATCTTCTTTATTTTATTCAGTTTATTACTAAGAACTTTTGTTTAATTATTTATTGTAATAAGGCCCAGTTAAAGTATTTAAGTATTTCTATTTGAGTATTTTTATTATGTTAAAGCAAAGTGACGATTGAATTATTATTTTGAAACCGGTTTATTTTCGGCAAAACTATATCCTAAAATGTATCATAAAGTTTTAACCAGGACATTTTTATAAACACCACACTTTACTTAAGATTTTAAATGGTCACCGTTTTACAAACTCAACAAGTTGTCGTGATTTTATCTTTAGGTCGAATCTTCTCAAACGTTTTTCCGCAGTGGCATTTCAAATTCGGTCGTATCGAATGGGCCGGGTTTGGGGTGTTACATCGCTGGAATTCACCATTTGGTTGACTCTAGGGTTTGGCAGACTCTTTTGTGAGACAATCCGTCAACCCCAGATATTTTGGACAAACTTGTTAGTTCGCAGATAGTTAGAGTTGTTTTCCATGAAAACGATGGCTTAATGAGTATTGTCAGAGTTTAGTTGAAGACCTAGTTGGAGTTGAACTAGAGTACTTTAGATGACAACTTGATATGTTTAGGTAGTTGAATGATTTGTTTAGTTGACTTGTTTTAGTGTGCAAGCAATGTTTTACTACTCACTAAGCTGATTAGTGGTAGTAGTTATGTTTGGTAGATGATTAAGTTTCAAAGTTTTAGGCAAGCCTATTTTCGGGTTTCAAGGGCTATAGTGGGATTTTTTGACCCTCCCACTAAGCTTTGTCCTCGCTGTCTGTGGTATACAAGGATGCCGATAGCTGACATGTTTCACCTTCATTTTTCTCTGCGCCTCTAGAAATTTTTAAGGTATCTTTGTTAGAGAAGACGAAGGAGGTTCTAGTAACTAGTCAAAACACCCTTGTTAAGTATCAACTTATTGGTAATTTCTGGAAAGCCCTTAGGTTGTTGTCGAAGGGATTTACGTTTGCATTAGTGCATGCATGATTAAATTAGATAAATGGTATGATGGTTATAACTATTTCTTATTTAGCTCAAGAACCTAGTGAAGGTCCGAGCAATCGAGGTAAAGAGCCAGTAGAATAGATTATGTTCCGAAGCTTGTTGGTTAGTTCCTTCTTACTTCCTTTGAGTTATGATACTTCCATGATATGTAGGTTGTGTATGGTAAGTTGTCTCTACTGTAAACGAGTCGATTTGTTGTGTTTGGACGCGTGCGTAATAAACCAGTGTTGTATGTGTGAGTATGACCATTGTTGATGTAAAAACACCCTCCTTGTTGCACGAGCCCAGTACTAAATAAATTATGATATGTGAAAATATGGAAAGGAAATATGTTTTTGGTGCCTCCGATAGGGTAGCTATATTGCAAACCGGACTATCAGATCACGACCTAGTCTTGTGGGAGAACATGTGTTCAACTTAACAAAGAATGAATATGATTGATTTGTGATTCTGAATTATGGGTTATGGGTCCGAGGTTGGCACAAGGAAGGGTCGTTTGTAAACATGCATGATTGTGAGAGATGCACATGAGTTGGTGGACAGGAAACGCCCGTATACTATTTGTGCTATATTTAAATTGGCAAAGTGTTTCTGCCAATGAACTGTAGATTGTATTATTGATGTTTTGTGTCTGTACGACATAGTCTCATGAATAAGACTGTTTTTCTTATGGGTATAGATGCTTATTGAATAGCGGTATCTTTGTAAATTATTTACGTCCATTTTTGGAACTCACTAAGTTCAAACGAACTTACTCCGTTACATTTCTTTCTCAGGCATTTGATAGTAGAGGAAGAATCAGTTGAATAGGACTACGCTAGAGCTGCACTTGCGAGTGAGCCACTTGTTTGTTTTTGTATCATGCATGGCTATTTTGGCGGGTGGCGTATAAATTTGTTTTGTTCTCAACTTATATAATTATCCCAGTCGTTTACACCGTCTTTGTTTTGAAAGAATTGCCCTTTTCTCTGAAAGCATACGCCAAATTTTCCTTAATTTGTTGTTTATGAACTTATCACTTATATGTATACGCCAAAACTAGACAATGTAAAATAATAGATCTTTCTTTTACCATTCCTATTATTTTCTTTAAGGATGTGTTTCAAAAGGAAAGAATGATAATAGTTTTTAACTAAAAAGGAGATCTTCATAAATGTCTTAAAAAAAAGGTTTAAATCCTCTAGTAACACCCCAGCCTATTAGGCAATCTGTCTGGTTCATTGTTATATGCCAAATTTACCCTGACGGATTAAGGGGTGTTACAATTCTTCTTCATATCTTAACTATAAGATTCATTCTCAATGACAACTTAAAATCTTATTATGGCGAGAAAATATTATAAGTTGTTTTTCTTTCCTATCACTAGTCATTTTGTAATAGTTTTTAAAATTACATAATTAATTAAAAGCTTAATACATTATTTGATATATGAGTTTGATAATTTTTAATGTGGTACTTATGTTTCTTTTTTTTCAATATAATATTTATATTTGACAAAAATTATACATTTTGACACACAAAAATAACAATATTAGTTTTGGAAAAACCTTAATCACATGTATAAAAAAACTTTAAACAAACCCTAAAACACTAATTTTTTTTTTGTTTCTTTTTAAATATAGAAACTCTAGCATTTATACCATAACTGCACATTTCTTTTCATATTTCATCTCATTAATAATTTTAAATAATTTCTAAGTTTCAAATATCATAAATATTTTGATTTTTGACATTAAGTATATATTAATCAAACTAAAATGAGAGTATTAAGTTTTTTAAAAGTGACAATTAAGATATGATATGTTATTATTTTGTATATACTTCAAGCTTCCACATTAACTATTAAGGGTAAGTTTGGTATTAAGAGTTGTTTTGGTTTGTGGTATAATTTATAGGTATTAATTTGATTTTTTTAATTGCATAAATTCATATAATTTCTTAAATCTAATTATGAGTAATATATTTCAAACTCCATTTTAAAATAAAAAAAAAGTTAGTTTAAGTATTTATAATTGAAATTAAAGAATAATTAGTTTAAAACTTTTCATTATTATTTAATAATTAATTAGATTAGAAACATATTCCTTAAATGAAATATGATATTTCAGTTTTTTAAATTAAAATAATTTTAGGAATATTTAAGTTAAAATAATTTAGCTCATTTTTTAAAAGTGGTGTTCTTTTACCTTTTTTAAATAAATAAAAATTATATAAGAATTTTTTAATTTTTAATTTTTAATTTATTATATTTATATGAGATTTTTAATTATAATTTGATTTAATTATATATATTTATTTATTTGATTTTTCCAATTTAAGAAACGGATGCAAAGTTTGATTTATTTATTTAATTTTTAATTTTAAGGTAAGAATATTTTTTTTTTTGAGTTTCTTATCTAAATTTAATTTTATTAAGTTATAATTAATATTGATGAATATTATCTTATTCAAAGATTGGAAATGTTATATTTTTCATTATGTATTTTAATTAATATTTTATTATTGTTTATGAAAGTAATTTCAGTTATCTTTATTTATCAATTTCTGTAAATCTTCTTAATCATACCAATTATGTTAAGTATTTGTTTTTTGTCACAACTATATTTAAGTATTACATTTATTGCTATTAACTTCCTGAATGAGTATTATGAGATTTCAGTTAAGATTATTGTGTTAATGTGGGGTGTGCCTTGCATTTATCGGACAGTTTACAGACACGTAACAAATACAGAGGCGAAATAGGCACGATGTCATGACATGGAGGACACCGACGTCGTGACAAGGGGCGACGTCACGTTGAGGGACGTCGGGACATCGTGACGAGTTCTCCAATTGACGAAGAGGGCGATGTTGTGACGAGCATGCATGGGACATCACGACGGCGTGACGTATTCCTCAAGTAATATAGTCGCATTTTGATAACTAAGCAGGACTTCTTTTTCCAATAGAACTCTAATTACTTCAGGGATATTTTAGTCGTTTTAGCCCTTTAAACTTAGTCTATTTAAAGGGGCCTTGTATCCCTATTTCGATAAGGCAATTAAAGATGTAGTATTATAGGGCTTTTCTTTTGGGGCGACAATATGTAGTCTTAGATGAGTTTTGGTGAGAGTTTTTGTGGTAACTATGGAGAGAATTTTATACCACCTTTGAGAGAACTTTATGAGAGTTAGGGCTTTGTTTTAGGGGTTTGAGTTTGTGCGTTTAGTATATTTAAGTTTATTTTCTCCATATTGCACTCTCGTTTGTGTACTCATTTAATGAAAAGCTGAAGCCTTCTTTGCTCGTGGTTTTTATCCTCTTTGGAAGAGTTTTCCATGTAAAATATGTGTTCGATCTTCTCTACATTTTCTATTTTGTTGTTTATACGGGTCAATCCCCAAAAAATTGGTATCAGAGCAAGTTTATGTTTTTGCAATCAACTCGTTTAGGGATGGCGATAACGAATTTCAATATTGAGAAGTTCGATGGAATCACATGTTTCATATTGTAGTTATTTCGGATAAAGTAGAGTGTTTAAAGTAAGGTTCGTTGCAAAGGGTGACAGTCAAGTGGAGGGAGTTGATTTCATTGATGTTTTCTTTCCTGTTGTGAAGGACATGTTTGTTTGAGTATCATTGGCCCTGGTTGCATTATACAACCTTGATTTGAAGACTAGGAGTCTTTCGTTTTCAAATTCGAGAACGGTTTGGGCTTGGTTGACATTATGCAAAGATCGAGTTCAATTTGTGACAAGGCATGCAGAAGAATGTATGATAAATACGAGTTAAGGTTGATATTTGTGGGGAGTGCCTCGTATTTATGGGAAAGTTTGTAGGCACTTAACAAAGATAGAGGCGAAATAGGCATGACGTCACGACGTGTAGGACATTGACGTTGTGACGAGGGGTGGCATCACGACGAGGGATGTCATGATGACACGACAAATTCTCTAATTGACATTTTTTTTTTGCTAAATGTAATCTCATTTCTTACTAACCAAATAGGTCACATCAACATTGCACAACATAATAGCTACCATTTATTCGCTATGTTTTCAAATCAAGACTCCAAACAATTGAGAAGGAAAGCAATGAGAGTTTGGACAACACAACTAATTTTCCACCATCTTATAAACATATACTAAATTCGAGATATAGACAAACAACCCAGAAAAAAATGCTTGGCGTTCTCTGTAACATCCCGATTTAGGGCCTATTCGGAATAGTGGTGCGATACCACAAATCCGAGGTATATGAATGAGTTTTTGAGGTTTATGCTATGTATGCAAGCTAGTGTGAAAGTTTCATGAAGCAATTTTGTGAAATTGCGGTTGAATTGTCCAAAAGGACTAAATTGCAAAAGTTGCAAAATGTGAGATTCTAGAAGCTATTTGTGTGAAATAGCTTTAGAATATTAATTAGAGGTCCTTAAATAACAATTTTCCCAATTTCTAATTTTTGGACAAATTTGGGCATGGATGAGTTAAAATAGAAAGTTTATCAAAAAGGGCATTTTGGTCATTTAATAATTAAGTGATTAAAATAGGAGAAAAGATGACAAAATTCATTCATCTTCTTCTCCAAGGCTGCCGAAAATTTGAGAGAGCCATTGTTAGGGTTCTTCAAAAATTTCAAGCTTGCTAGTAAGTGCATCTAGCCTCGGTTTTGATATTCTTTGTATTTTTGAAGTCCTTGTTGCATGAGTAAGCTATTTTTAGCTATTTGATGAGCTATGATGGATGTTAAAAAATGTGGCCATGTATGACATGCATGTATTTTGATGTTTTATGGAAGATTATGAAAGCTTGATGTAGTAGAAACATCTTTTGCTAAATGAGTTTCCATAGAAAATGCATGTAGGGACTAGTTTGTAAAAATCTTGAGTTTGGTCATTCATGTGTGTTGTGATGAGAATTGATGATTGCTTTAGTTGAGTAAGTGATTCGGCTAAATATGAAAGGCTAGAAAGTTGAATAAAAATCACTTTACGAGCCTTGGGGGCAATAGTGTAATTATGAGAAGATTTGAGGCAAAAGAGTAATTTTGCCAAAGTATGAGATGTCGGTCAATTTGGTCAATGTGTGTATTGAATAAGCTGATTTATTCATGATAGATCAAGAAAGACAAAGCCCGGATCGAAACCGAGGCAAGAGCAAAGTGGTGGACTAATTGCACGTTTCTATACTTTTGAGTATCGAGGTAAGTCTATCCACAAAGAATGCATTCATACTTACAATTTGTTAATGCTAGATAGTGTATAGCATGGTTAAGAATGATTGAGAACCTATGTGGTTCAAGTGAAATGAATGATTAAGTAAGTAGAATTGTGAATGTGTTGTAATAATGCTAAATGGTGGGCTAAGTGCGATACCATCCTAATGCATATTGACGATGAGCTAGCTATGTGCGATGCTATCGTTAGGTATATTATCTGGTGGGCTATGCGCGAAACCACTATGAATACCTTGTTGGTAGGCTAAGTGCGATACTACCTTATTAATTGATTGTGGTGGGCTTAGTGCGGAACCACAGAGAGATTTGCTGTGTGGATGTGATAGTGAGTAGCATAGCTGTGTGGATGTATTATTGAGAAATAATGATGTGTTGTATATTGTGTAAATGTGATATTGAATGCAGGGGTGCATGTCAATGGTTATGAGTAAGTGACTCATGATGTGTCGAAAATGTGGTAAGGGATAGAAAGAGTAAGCATAGTTGTACATTATATGTTAGTATAATGCTAATTGTTGTTTAGCTTATACTATGTTGCTTAATTGTTTATGTGTAAACTTACTAAGCTCAAAGCTTACTCTCTTTCTTTTCCCTTGTCTTATAGAGCAAAAGTGTTGAATCGAGATACGAGGATCAATTGGAAGATCACCCAAACTATCAGCACACTCTGGTACATTAGACTCAATGTTTTGTATATGGCATGTATAGAGGCTAGACAAGTTAGTGAATTTTGTTGTTTATGGCTATGATGTGTTGGCCTTTAGATGGATAATCTATTTTGTATAATGCCATAGTTGTTGGCACTTTATTATATGAAAAGATGAAGTTATCTATGTGAGATTGTAAGACTTTGAGTTGATTATGGATGTGTTGATTGAGTGCATGATTGTGTATGCTAGAAGGGTGAAAAGACTTGGCAAATAGCTTTGTTCTTGTCCATGTGGGTAGACACACGGGCGTGTGTCTAGGCCATGTGTGACACACGGTCAGCCCATGGGCGTGTGACTTGGCCGTGTGTCCCCTGCATGTTAGTATTTTAAATCAGAATAGACCACGGACTAGTCACACGGGCGTGTGCCTAGAACGTGTGTGTTAATCAGTGTTGGCCACGGGATAACTACACGGGCATGTGTCTAGACTCTAGGCCGTGTTAAGGTAGCCAGTGTGCACCACGGGTGGAGAGCACGGATGTGTGCCCTAACCGTGGGGCATTGGCAGAATGCTTGAGTTTTCATGCACGGGTAGTGACCATGGGCGTGTGTGACATCCACGGGCGTGCCAAATATTACACGGGCGTGTGAGCCCTGTATAGATGGAAAAATTTTAAGATCGTAAAAGTTTTCGATATGGTCTCGAGAGCCCTCGTATGTTTGAGAGAGGCCTTGTAGGTCGGGATTGAGGTTGTTGTGATGGCCAAAGAGAGTGGTCATGTTGTGCCTAAGTGGAGATCTTGAGGTCTTTAATTCGGTAACGCCTCGTGCCCGGTTCCAGCGTTGAATACGGGTAAGGGGTGTTACATTCTCAATACTTGAATTGCACCAACGACATAAACATTAAGTTTCTTCCAATCTCATACCTTTATTGCATAGAAAGCTAAGTGTGGGAACCCAATTCAATGGCTTAAGGAATTTACAAAAGGATAATGAAGAACTGTGTGACAATTTTTTTTAATAACCTTTCGAAGAGATTGAACTGGAGATGGTTGAGGCAATTATTTGGATACCATGGGAAGGTCTTGGATGCTAACATGCCAAACAAAATGAGTGAAACATGAAACATATTTGGTTTCATCAAATGTGCCTTTATGAAAGATGCGATAAAAGCTACAAATATGCCTTTATGAAGGATGTCATTCATAAGCATGTGCATAAAAAATTGTGCATTCTAAAACATTATAATGATGTGTTGATCTGGAAAAAAAACGATATTGTGAATTGCTATATGATTGCGATTATTCTAAGAATTGTTATTTCGTATGCTTTGTTTATTGTTTTACATCGATTTTCTTGTGGTTGGACTCACACCAAGCTTCTTAAGCTTACCATTTTAATTTTAATATTTACAGATAACCCATAAGGTTAAGATGCGAACTTGACATCTAGAAGGTCTCTATAGCAGCCCGATTTTGGGTCTAGTCGAAACAGTGGTTTCGGGACCACAAATCTGATGCAATAAAATTTATTTTTATTATATTTCTGTGGCTTATAGTTTTACGAAATGATTTCGTGAAAATTTCGTTCGAAAATTTTGACGTTTGGACACTCAATTTAGTTAAAAGGACTAAATTGCAAAAAAAGTACAAAATTAGAGTTCTATGTGTTTATGGTGTCCAATTGCTATGAGATTTTAAATTGAAGGTCCTTAGATGGTAATTAGACCATTTGTTAAGTTAGTGGACAAAAATGGACATGGAGTAAGAGAATTTTTATGTTTTAAGTTAGGGGTATTTTGGTCATTTGGTAATTAAATGAATTAAAAATCAAATTAAAAGCCAATTTTTGCTCATCTTCTACCCTTTGGCCAAAATTTACAAGAGGAAGACATAGCTAGGGTTTTTCAAGCTTCCAAGCTCGATTGTAAGTCCGTTCTAGCCCCGTTTTTAATGATTTTTATGTTTTTGAAGTCCTTGTAACTCGATTTACCTATTTCTAGTACTAATTTGAATTATAATCAAGGTCTAGGGTTTGACCCATGTTAAATATTTGTGTATTTTGATTTTTAATGGTAGATTATACAAATTTGATGTTGGATAAACAACTTTTACTAAGTGATTTTCGGTAAAAATGTCAAAAATGATCTATTTGTAAAAGTTATTAAATATGTAGTAAAAGTGCAATTTAATGGAAATTATGGCCTGTTATGAGCATGAATAAAGTTCGGCTAGGCTTGGGTTTTAAAAGAAATTGAATACGTTTCATTTTACGAGCCTAGGGACCAAAATGTAAAAAGTTAAAAAGTTAAAGGAAAAAATGTAATTTTTCCATAATGTGATTTTTGGACTGATTTGGATAATGTGTGTATTAAATGAGCTAAATTTGCTATTTTAGATCAAGAAAAATGAAGTTCGGACCTAGATCGAGGGAAAAACAAAGTGTTTGACGATTAGGTCCATTTTCACTATTTTTGCACCGAGGTAAGTTCATATGTAAATAATGCAATGTTATATTTGTATTTTAATGTTTTGATATTGCATGAAATGTATAATTGATTCTATGAGCATATTCGACAAAGTTCCGGCAAGAAAGAAATCCCGGTTGAACATTAGGAATAGATAGGATACAAATGTCATGACATTAGGGTTACTGAGATTACGTGTAAGACCATATCTGGGATATGGCATCAATATGAGACTTCGTGTAAGACCATATCTGGGATATGGCATCGATATGAGACTTCTTGTAAGACCATAGCTGGGCTATTGGCATCGATACGAGACTACATGTAAGACCATATCTGGGATATGGCATTAGTACGATACTATGTGTACGAGACTTCTGAGTATCCTTTAGTATTCCAAATGGTTCAACGGGGAATTCGATGGGTATGTCAAAGATGAGAAAGTATGTGATTAGGTTACGAGTTGGTACAGGTATGTATGACAAACTCAAAGGAAATGAATTCGTTATATGCAAATTGTTAGTAAGAATGTGATTGAGTATGTTATGTTCATGAGGTTTTAGCGACATTATGTTTGATATATTTTATGTTATTCATATGACAAATGCATGTTAATGTTGTTTATTATTTGCATATGAACTTACTAAGCTATATAGCTTACCCACCTTTCTTTCCCTTGTCTTATAGTGTCACCAAGCTAGCTCGGGATTGGAGATCGTTGGAGATCCATTCACACTATCAACTATTATTTTAGTACCAATGAATTCAACATTTTGAGTTATGGCATGTATAGGGGACTTGGTCATTTTGTTATGAGTCATAATTGATTTGGCCAAATGTGTTGGCTTATATTGGTTGATAGTTCATTTTGTATAAGGCCATTGAAAATTGGCTACAATTGGTATGAATAATTTATACGATGATGCCTTTCATAGATGTGGGAATTTACATGATTTGAGGTGATAAGCATGTGATGTTTGTGTATGATAGATGGTAGCATGTGAATGATGTGTTGATATCTTGATTGTGGCTGGTTTGGTTGTATGTAAATGCTTGGATTGGTGCCATATGATGTTGTGTATGTATGTACAAGTAAGGGTGGCAAAATGGCTTGGTAAATAGCTTTATTTTTGTCCAAACGGGTAGACACACGGGCGTGTGTCTAGGCCGTGTGTGACACACGGTCTGCCCCACGGGCATGTGTTTCAGCCGTGTGTCCCCTGCACCTTAATTGTTGCAAAACAGAATGTCCAGAATATGGCACATGGGCAGAGACACAGGTGTGTGTCTCGGCCGTGTGAAGTCTGCACCTATTTTATGAAAAATTATGAAAATTAAATCGACCACACGAACTAGCACACGGACGTCTGGCACAAGTCAGAGAGCTCCCTATTTTCAACACGGCCTGTAGCACGGGCGTGTCCCTTGGACCACACGGGCCTGTGAGCCCTGTAACATGAAAAATTTTCTAAGTTTTGTAAAATTTTCTAAAGTTCTCGGTTTAGTCTCGAACCACTTCCAAAGCATGTATTGAGCATTGTAGGCTCGTTTTAGAGACGATATGAATGTGTATGAAAAGTTTTAATTTGAATGGAAATTTATGACTCGGAAATGTATGTTTGCTTGTGTTTATGTCCGGTAATGCCTCGTACCTTGTTCCGGCATTGAATACGGGTAAAGGGTGTTACAGTCTCGGCTTAGATAGTTAATTTTTTATAAAAGTATTTTGGACTTATTATTATAATTTCTACCATTTGGAACTGTATTGTTTTATTTGAACTGTGGCATAGGACTTAAGTTTTGGGGTTCATTTGGCATGCATGCAATTTAATTTGATTTTAGGATTTTGAAACATGGATTTTGAATTAATTATGCATAAATTCTGGTTTTTCATCATTAAAACTATTTTTAATTTTTCTTTATGTAAATGAGATTTGAAAAATATATAACATTGGAAATCAACTTTTACAAGGTAATCATTAAAGTAAATCGATTGTTGAAAGGAATTGTATTTTTTTGGAAATACACCAAGATTTTCTATAAAAAAACAAATAAATGATTTAACAAGACTATTTTATAAACTCCGATAGTTTTACTAGGCCATTCGATGGCCAATATAATCTTTCGAATTCACCCATAACTTTTAGGTCGGGTTTGGGGGGGTTACAAATGATAGGGAGTCAAAGGGATATCTGGGATATGGAGTGTCATGAGTAAAACATTAATGTAACGACATATTTTACGATACTATCGAGAAATTTGGTTTCAATATCGAACAACCTAAGTCGAGTTAGTTCAAAAAAAACTGAATAATTCAAAATATAATTAATTATTAAATTAATTAAGCACATTATTTAGTATAGTACGGGGACTACGTTGTAAGTGACCTCAACTAGTGAAATTAGAATGAGAATTTCATTAAGCCCTTAATATGCAATTAAACCAAGGATCAAAAAGGAAATTTTCCCATATTTAAATATGTTTAATGGCTTGAATAAATAAAAGCCATCATTTTCCACTATTTTAAGACTATTAAGATAACGACTATTGATTAAATTTACTATTATTATATTATATTAAACTAAGAACAAATATGTGTGATAGTAGAAAGATGATAACATTTTTATCATCTTTCTCCCATAGCCGTGAGTAGAGAAGAAGGGAAGAGTTAGGCTCATCTTCCATAATCGACCAAAATTGATCAAGGTATACAAGTTTTCCTTTTAAAATTTTCATGGATTTCTAATCTATTTAGCTTAGTAAAGTTGACCCATAAGCTAGATTGTTCAATTGTTAAAGTTGATTCAAGTTACCATTGAAGGGAGTAGAAGGATTAGGTTAAAATTATGAATTACTTAGTTGGTTAAGTTTAGGTTAGATGAAAATTATGTTAGTAATGTAGTGGGTGAAGTTGTGATTAAGTTAATTTAAGTAAATGTTAAGAAACTTTTGATGGATTATTAGGGACCTAATTGTAAGAGATGAAAATTATAGAATTAATAAGTATATAATGATAGTTTAAGGTCCCTAGAGAAAAAATAATATGGAATCGAATTTCAATTTCATTAGGAGAATTGAAAGATATATGAATATCGAATGTCAGGGATTGAAGGATTATTAGGAGACTTTGCATTCCATGACTTCATCATTTGTTTGGATGGTCATTAAGTGACCATTAGTTGCTAAATTCATGATATTGATTATAGATTTGTATGAATTATTAAAAAAAGTATTGGAAGGTGTTGGAGCAAGCAAAGGAAATGATAAAGTTGTTGATTAAGCCTTGAAAGAAATCTACTCATCTTGTGTTTTGAGAGGTAAGTTCTCATGGAACTCACTATCCTTTCTTATTAGCTATGTGTGTTTGTATGTATCATCATGTTTATAATGTTACTAACTATATAACATGTTTAATATTCAATGAACTTAACATTCTTGAGAAGAAGACACTAATGAATGAAAATAAGTTGGTGAATAAGTGGAATTAATCTCTTTTGATTAGTGAAATGGAAATCATGTCTATATGCAAAGCAATGTGCTTATTGAAATGAGCCAAAAGAAATGTTTAATGATTTTCTTATGATTTACATAAGAGATATGTATTTTGTTTTAAGCTATGGTTTGTAAGATATGAATTATGGAATGAGACATGTAATTGACAAAACTTATATATGTTCGCAAATGGTAAATGCCTATGTAAACTTGGTAGAAAGTCTAAGATACAATTGGCATACCAATAGGATCGTATGCGTATTTCTTTACGGGTTTTGATGGTAATACAGATCATCAGATATATATGTTGTCTCTACGAAGACCTTGGTGTGGTGAATGGATGTGTTTGCATATGTATATGCATTTGTTGCCTACAAGCTTTGCATGCGAGATCTTTGGTGTGCTGTCGTTCATGTCTTTTTTAGCTATCTTGGTGTAGTGTAGTTCACCCGCATGTTTGAGTCTGTTTTTACTAAGGTCACATTGGGCAAAATGTTAAATTGAAAATGAGATCAAGTAATGAAAAATGAACTTGACATGTCATGTTATGAAGTTTTGTAAATATAATTATTGTGGTATAGATGGGTAAGTTATTGGAAGGATTTATGAATTATATGATCACTTAAAAACTGGTATGGTTCCTTGATACTTTTGATTATGATTATGATATTTGACATTTGAATATATATATGCTTACCTATGCCTTCCTTGCCTTGCAATGTTATGTGTTTTGTTTAGCTAGATTGTGCTTAGTTCATTTGGCATTTAATATGCTCACCTATGATCAAAGTAAGTACAATGAATTCCATTTAAACTTACTAAGCATTGAATGCATACATGTCATTGTTTCTTTATGTGTAAATCATTAGCTCCTGGATTCTCGAAGTCTTCTTGGAGTGGATACTGCACTATCCATAAGGCGACAAGAGTATGCCTATTTTTGTACCAAATATTGTGGCATGTACATAGAATGTCTTTTGTAAGTAATGATCAAACTCATGTATATAAATGTTAAACTTAATCTTGTTATGATGGAAATATTGCCTAGTTCTTTGTTATGTTGTTGATCAAATACTTTTTTTTTTTTTATAATCCCTTAGATTCTCTTGTGCTTAGGTTTACTTGCTATGGTATGAAGTCGAAAAGTGGTAATTGGTTGGTTGGGTGATTAGTTTATTACTTGTCAATTTATATAATTGGTGGGAAAGTTTATTACTATTCAATTATATAAGTAATTAGGGTGAATGTATGTGTTGAAATAAGTATGTTCGATGTTTTTAATGTGATTATTAAGTCTTATAAGTTATGGTTTTAATTAAGGTGGTATTTAGGTTATTTTGACTAAATAGGATTGGTGCTTTGTAATCTTGTAAGAAATGGGGCACTCTTGAGTAAATTGTCCCTAAGGTCGTGACATTCCCTTGCTGAAGTCGCGAATTCCTTGGTAAAGTCGCGACACCAGAAGTTATCTGTCCTAAGTGTCGCGACACAATCTCTGTTTTAAACATTTTTGCATTTTTGTCCCTCATTTATTATTGGTGATTCTCGAGAGCTTTGTAAGCTTACTTGGAACCTGGGTTGGAATTAATAATGTTTTTTAGAAGTTTTAAAACTTATTTACTTTATTAAGTGCATGATTAAACTTATTTTGTTCATATGCTTATTCTTTTGGATGTTGAATTGAGTTCGTAGTTACTTTGACGACGAATGTGTCATTTCACCTCTAGAATCTAGCGATCGGATCGAGTACGGGATGCTATAATTGAAATGATGAATAGGCAATGTAAATTTTGTAACATCCCAAAATAGGGCGTAAAAGTTTGAGCCCGACGAACTGTGATCGCCAGTTGGTTTGGCGAGCTGGAGTTCGCTAGAAAGCTTGGCAAGCTAGTATGCGCCAACAGGTTCTAGCGAGATGGTATACGCTAGCAGGTCTGGCGAAATAGTGTATGCCAGCAACTCTGGCGAGATAGTGTACTCCAATAGGTCTGGCGAGCTAGTGTTCGATATTCTTTCTGGGAAGTTGGTGTTCGCTGGTGGATTTAGCGAACTATGATTGACAGTGGGCCTGGCAAGCTGTTACCTTTGTTTTGGGCCAAAAGTCAAACGTAGGAGTAGTCAAAGGGTAACTATACCAAAATTAGGAAGTCAACTTACTTTTCTCTTCATAATACCATTCACACACGTAACTATTTCCTACTTTTACTACGACTAGGGTATCCTAAGAACACCAAAACACTAAATGCCTATAAATTAAGCCATTTCCATTAGAAATTTCATATTTTGTTAAACAACAAAACTCTCTCAAATTCTTCGTCAATTGTTCTACTATCAAGTTCTAAGAACTCATAACTTAGCTTTTAGGACCTAAGCTAAAACTCTATTCCTATATTGTGTTTAGAAGAATTCACAACAAAATGGACTAGGTTCGCCAAAAGACTAGCATGTGCGAACCTAGGATCGCTTGTGTTTATGTATGATTTTTTATGTGTTTTTTCTGTTAGTGATTTGTGTATATTTTTGAAATTGAGAACTTGAAAGAACTGTCTACAAGAAAAGACAAGGGAAAAGCAAAGCTTGTCTAGAGGTTTTCAGTAAATTGGTGAGTGTTCATGGATCGCCACATATATGTGGAAACTATAATGCTAATCAGGAGCTTAGGGTTTTATCCTAAGTTTCGTGAGTAAGTCTTTTCTAAACTCTATTTTGTGAAAGTGTTGAATATGTGTTTTTATGAAAAATGACATACGAGCTCTTATTTGCAAGCTCAATATGAACAGTGCTCTACGAGCTCTTCTTGATTTGGCAAGCTCTATGTTTTAATTAATTGTTTTGATGATAAAACATCTAAATAGTTGGATATAATGGCATGCCATAGGATTGTGAGTACCCACCTTTATGTTTTGTGATTTGGGTGAGAGGCCCTGGGACAGGTTAGAGAGATAAGGGAATGTCGAGCTAAGCTCCATTCACTGGGACATGTTGGTGTGTTGGAGAGTGTTTAGCTTTACGCTACACTGATGGGACAAGTTAAGACTCATTGAGTCATTTTGGGGCATTATAAGGAGATCCACTTATCCAACAAGAAAATACGTTTATATTTTTTGAAATAACGTGTTTTACTATTTTTAAGCTATCTGATAGTAGGTATTTGAGAACCAGACTTCGTGTAAGTATGGTGAACTGTGTTCGCAAGTTCTGTAACTTTGCCAAAGCTTTTTTTTAACTTATGTTTTGTGCATGTTATATGGTTATTTTTTCCTGTATATTCATTGAGTTCGCAAGAACTCACCCATTCCTTTCTATTCACCGCATATAGCTAGATTGCAAGGTGTTTAGCGGTGAGGCGAGTGATCCAGACGAAGCATACGTACTGTAAAAATAGTACAAGCGAACTTTGGATTAAAGGTAATATGGAAATCCTATGTGGGCTTAGAAAAAAATTTTGTTGACTTCGTCGATTGTTTTAAGACTTAGTTATTTTTATGCTTTTCTATGCTTTACTTTATGTATTTATTTGCGAACCTATAATGCTCTATCAACACATCTGAATTTTTAAGTATATAAATTTAGTCCAAGTTTGATTGATGTTTTCTTAATTTTCAAGTTCATAATTGAGTAACTAAACTTTAAACATTTTGTTTGCCATAAGTAATAACATGGAATATTCAAAACTGACAAACTATGCAGAGTTCGCTAAAATTACTACGAGGTAATAAGGTATTGAACTGTACAAAATGCGAACCCTAACATTTGGCGAACTGGTATATGCGAACACTTAATAACTTTTAGATATACGAGGAACTCTGCGAATTTTGTTCGCAGTATCTAAACACTAGGGAGTAGTTTGCAAGACCTACTCAGTTATACAAACTTACCCCATGAAGGTCTTAGATTGTGCAAGCTAGCAGGGGTGTGAACCTCTATGTCAGTATTGTTATTCTCTGCGAGGTTCTTTGATTTGCAAAAATTAGGGTTCGCAAGTTCTTAATTCCTTTCTTCAAATATTTATTACTTCAGGTAAAGAGTAAGCTTAGTTCTTCCATGCAAAGTAGGTTCACAAAATATATCCGCTGCATATCATAAAGCAAGCGAAGCGAGTTCGCAAACTTGTCCTTCCTTATATTTACATATGATTTATTTTTTGACTTGTGGTGTAACATCCTAGGAAGGGCCTATGCATTTTTCAGATCAATTGTATGAAATGACAAGTCTTAAGTATTATGAATAAAATTTTGATACTTTTGGAAACCTAGAAATGAAAATGAAAATGGAAATGAAAATGGAGATGGAAATGAAAATGGAAATGGAAATGGACATTTTTGGAAACCTAAACATTTTTGGAAATGATCCAAAAATGGAAACTTGAACATTTCGGGAAACTTGGATATATGAGAGAAATAAAGGAGTTTTATTCACATAAATATGTGAATAATAAGAGAGAAATAAAGGAATTTTATTCACATAAATATGTGAATAATAAGAGATAAATAAAGGAGTTTTATTCACATAAATATGTGAATAATAAGAGATAAATAAAGGAGTCTTATTCACATAAATATGTGAATAATAAGAGATAAATAAAGGATTATTTTCTAATGAGATAATTGAGGAGATAATTGATGGATTAAAGGCTTTTATCTTTTAAATAAAAGAGATAATATTATCAAAAAGAGGAGTAGTGGCCAAGTAAAGGACTCCTAGGCTGATAACTTTGGCTATAAAAGGAGGACAGGAGGGCTACTCATCAACATTTGCTCCCTCTTCCTCTCTCGCGAAATTCTCCTAGGCAAAACCCCTCTCTGCCGAATTTTCATTAAGCAAAAATCCCTCTTTTTCTTCTATTTTCTTCTCCGTTCTCATTGTTAAATTTGAATCTTTGTGGATTCTAAGAAAGAGGGCAATCATCCACAACATCAAAAGGGGATCTTTCGGGAAATCTAAGGATCTAAGGTAAGGATTATAAATATAAATATGTGGTTAAAGATTATGATTCACGTTTTCAAAGTTAGATCTAATCTAACACGGAGTTATAGGATTTCAACGAGGCTTATAAAGGAATCCTCTTCAGATTTGGAATCCCATCATAAGGTAAGGGATATTCGGCCAAGGCATAATTTGTTTAAGTGTTTTCCATTATTTCAAAAACCTAAAAACCGACATGGTTACATACCTAGTACTAGCCGATTTCAAGGAAGAGGAATTCTAGTAACTGTTGGGACTTGATTAAATCAATTCGGCAACTAGGTAAGTAATTCTACTTCTAGTAGGATTTGGTTTTAAGACCAAATAGGTTTATTTATATGTTTTAATTAATGGCCGAATATAGGAGTGAAAGATCTAGATCGGTAGATCGCTTCACGGGAATTCACGGAAACTATTAAGCTTAAAAAGGTGTGTACTCTTACTAACTTTCAATAAATTGCATGGCAATCATTAAATATATAAATATGTAACAGTATGTGAATGTGGCTAAGCACCACAAATGTGGTAAGGAGTACCTGTGCACGTTTCCTTCTCTTGATAGGATTGTGAATGTGATATATTTTGAACATGTGATTAGTAACATGAATGAAAATTAAGTATGTGAAATATGTTATGAAATAATTGGGGCATTCGGGATATTTGTGGAGGAAGAAAGTGAAGGTGATGACTACGGTCTCACCAACGTAAAGTGGTGACTACGGTCACATAAAGTGAAAAGTGGTAACTTCGTTACATCCGGTGAATACTGAGTGTCTAATGACACAACATAAGTGGGCGATGAGCACGCCGATCGCAATAATCGCGCTTCGATGGTGTGTAGCGGATGGAGGGTCGACTTAGTAGTCCCCGCGGTGTACAAAGTTGGTACGGGTGGTGTGTAGCGGATGGACAAATAGGTTTGGATTTGGGTTGCATCATCCTTTATTTTGTATGAACATGATATTGATATGACTTGTATGCTCGATTTGTTGGAAATTAGTACTATGTACACATTGAGTCTCATGACTCACCCGTTGGGGAATTATTTTTCAGGTGATGAGCAAAGTAATGGACCGGGGTCGGCAGGAGCTAAAGGTGGCCAAGCATCGCTTGAAGAAATTATTTGGAATTTGGACTTTATGAAATTTTAGTACTTTATTTTGGGTTTGAATGATGTAATAAGGCCATAAGGCCCGATTAGATTTTCTTTATTCTGTTTATTTTTATTTAAATATGATACAAATTATGTTTGATTAAAGATAAGTAAATTTATTTCTTTTAAAATAATAAACCCAAAAATTATTTTGTCACCTTATTTAAGTTGGATTTCCAGAATTTATTAAATAGGTTTCAAATTAAGCCCAACCCAAAACAATTTTTTTTAAAATTACACAAATTTTCTCTAAGTCATTTAGAACATTGAAAACCGATTTATTTAAGGAACATACCAGATTCGGTTCAAGCTCGTGGGCCGGGTGTGGGGTGTTTCATGTGGTGTGTTGGAGGTTAGGTTGGGTGTAATAGCCCATTTTCAATGAAATCGGAACAGTGGTTTCAGGACCACAAATCCGAGCCGGAAAGAAAATTTATTTTAATATTATTGCATGATCTGCATTGTGATAGGAATGTCATATGAAAATTCTGATAAGAAATTTTTATCGATTATGTGCTTAATTATGGAAAGGACCAAATTGCATAGAATGCAAAAGTTGAATTCTAGTAGCTAGAAGGATTAAATAGCTATGGAATTCAAAACTTGAGGTCTTTATATGGTAATTAGACCATTAAAGAAAAGTTAGTAGATATTTTTGATGAATCATCCATGGAAAATTAGAAAAAGGCAAGGACTAAATTGGAAAGTGGAAAATTTAATGGATGATAAATAATTAAATAGAAATAAAATCATTTTATATCATCTTCATCCCCAAAAATTTCATGGAAACCCTAGGAAAGAGAAAGGAAACTAATAAAGCTTAATTAGGTATGTTTTCTTGTCTCGTTTTTAGTAATTTTTATATTTTTGATATCAGGATAGTTTAATCTATCTATTTTGAGGATTAATTTGAAAAGAAATCAAAGTATAGAAATTTTTCCATGGATGAATATGCTGAAAATTTAAAATTTATGGTAGAAAAAGAAAGGTTGTTGATAGATAAACAACTTTTACAAAGTGAATTTTGATGAAAATATGATTTAGGGATTAAATTGTAAAGATGTAAAAGTTATGGAAAATTTTTGAATTTTGTGAAATACATGTGCTGTAAGTGTTATATGAAATTTTTTTTTAGGCTTGGAATAAGGATTAAATTGCATGAATTTCATTTTCCGAGCTTAGGGACGAAATTGGAATTTATGAAAAGTTGAGGGGCAAAATGGTAATTTTTCTTAGGGTGTAAATTGAATCCAATTGAGTATGAAATTGATTAAATTCATTTATATAGATCCTGAAAGACCTAATACCGAGTTGGATCGAGGAAAACAAAAAGTTTCGGATTAGTAGATTTTGTATCCGAACAAGTATCGAGGTAAGTTCGTGTAACTAAATTGTGTACATTTATATGTTTGAATTAAATGTTATATATGTGAATTGTATAATTTCCATGTATATGAAATTGATTGAATATCCGGTAATGCTTGATAAATGTCAAATCCCGTTTGAATAAATGAAAGTCGGTGGATACAAGATTTCTCGTATTGGTTGTAGTCCAGCATGTGTTGCGGACACACCATAGCTCGAAAGAGCATCCCGTTATTAGCCCTCTCGAGCTTCCCGTTATATGGTTCAGCGAGCTTCCTGTTATAGCTCTTCGGAGCGTCCCGATAGGTTGTGATCCTACATTTGTTGTGGACACACCTTAGCTCTTATGAGCATCCCGATTAAAGGCTCTTCATGAGTTTCCCGTTAAATTGGGTCTTTGTGGGCTTCTCGATAGTGCTCGCTTGAAATTTTCGATATTGGCTATCTGGAGCTTCCCGATATGGTTCTTTGTGAACTTCCTGATAAGGTTCTTTGTGAACTTCCTGATTATGGCTCTTATGAGCTACCCGTTATATAGCTCAGATAAGCTTCCCGATAGGCTCTTTATGAGCTTTCCGAAATGGCTCTGTGTGAACTTCCCATTACAAAGCTCAAGAGTGAGCTTCCTGATTATGTGCCCTAATTGGGTACTCTGGGATATAAATTGACGAATTATAATAGTGTACACTGAAGTGTACTTCATGAGTGTATCCATCGATATTTCAAATAAATTCAACGAGTAAAGTTCTGACATGGCTAAATTGAACTTGAAATGATTTGTCATCAATATGTACATGCAATATGGAATAATTTTATGGAAATCATATGTATATGAAAGACATTAAATGATGAGCTCATCCATGTTTTTGGTATTAATACTTGACTAACATGGTTGGTGAAGTTTGTTTTAGGCTATAAGCCAAATTGCTTGGATGCATTATTGTATGCTTATCTTAAATGTAAATATATGATAAGTTAAATTCCTGTTATACGAACTTACTAAGCATTAAATGCTTACTAGGTTTTCTTTTCTCTGTTTTATAGTGCTCGGAAGCTCGTAAAGGTTGGAAATTGGTCGGAGTATCATCACACTATCCTCCATCTTGTTTTGGTATAAAAAGTAATCTTATTTTGATATAATGGCATGTATAGATTAACTTGGCCTATGTTGGCAAGTTCATGGCTGTTTGTAATTTAGCCATTGGAATGGCTAATAATGGTTTGTTTTGGTATATTGTTATGAGGTTATATATATATTATGATTAACATATATGTGTGTGGTTGGTTAGACTGAATTAGGGTAAAATATAAGTCTTTACTAAAAGGTAAGTTTGATCATATGAATGTATATGGCGTTAATTCATATATGTTATTAATGTTTACTTCAATTATATGACTTGAATTGGTTGGAAAATATATGCAAATGTTGATGTAGGTTGAAGGCTTAATTTGGGTGAGAAATAAGGCTAGGAAATGGCCTTATTTTTTCCACACGGGTAGACACATGGGCGTATGTCTTGATCGTGTGTAACACACGGCCTGGCATATAGGCATGTGGTTTGGCCGTGTCTCCCATGCATCCTAAAATTTAGAAACAGAATGCTCAGATTTGGGCACACGGGTAGAGACACAGGCGTGTGTCTTGGCCGTGTGAGACCTGCACTTAATTTTTGAAAATTAAATTAACCACACGGCCTAGCACACGGGCGTGTGGTTGGCAGTGTGGCACAAGTCAAAGAGTTACACGAGATCGGACACAGCCTGCAGCACGGGCGTGTCCTATGGTCACACGGGTGTGTCCCTTGACCACACGGGCGTTGTGTCTTGCATCTAAGAAAAAAAATTGAAATTTTGCGAAAAATTTTCTGAGTTCCCAATTCAGTCCCGACTTGATTCAAATGTTTAAATTGGGCCTCAAGGGTCCATTCAAGGGACAATATTATTAATTTTGAATATGAAAAGTAAATGACATGAATTATATGAAATTATTCTGTAAACTCCGGTAATGCTCTGTAACCCTGTTCCAACGACAGATACGGGTTAGGGGTGTTACATTGTGTGTTAATGGAGAGTCATTTAGGTGGCTAATGTAGCATTCCATAGCTCGGGTTCGACAATTGGACCGGGTATGGGATGTTACAAATTTGACAGTTGGCCTAAAGATTTAACCGATAATATAATACTAGGGAAAAAGAATTAGAATTGGATTAGAGTGGGCCGATTATTCATCGTGGAGCCCAAGTATTAAACCATTTGGGAATTTTTCAAGAGGCTAGGGGGAGTGGAAGACATGTTAAGCTTGAATTTGAGTAATGGAAAGTTGGAGATTGAAGTTGGCTTGGGCCTATTGTAAGGTACCATCTAGGAAAAATAATAGAAGGGGGTAAGGTACCATCTAGGAAAAGTAATAGAAGGGGAAGCGAGGGAGCCATGTTACTAAAAATCATGAGTTGCAAAGTAATAGTGAAGAAGAGAAGCCAAAGGTTTTTGTATTATCATTGGAGCTTCCAGAGATCCCTTACCCTGATATTCATTATGAGATATTGGATATGGGTGGTAGAATAAAAAAGGTAAAGTTATTAGAAGAGTTAGATAAAGCGAAGCCTTGATCGAAGCAAAAGGGCAAGAAGACTCGTAAAGGTTATAAATCTAAGGAGAGCATGGGTAAGTTAACTAGAAGAAAAATAGAGAGTACTTGGTTGCTAATGCTTCTCTCTTGGACTTAAACATCAAAAATCGGAAGAAAACTATACTAAGGGAGGCAAAAGAGACATTACGATTTAAGAAATTATTGGGACTACAAATTGAAAGAGACGTGAACATAGTAACTAAAGATTTAGCCTGCATCTTGGATGTTAGGAGAGACTTAGGAGGAGGTATTAACAATTGAAGCCTAAATTGAAGATCATGGTCATGTGATTCTAACATGGAAGATTGGATGGGTAGGAAAGGCGTTAAAATTGGGAATCTTGAAGAAAATCATTCTGAAACATCAAGTTGAAATGGTGTTAATCCAAGAGTCTAAGTTAGAAGAGGTTACCTCACATTGGTGTGACCTAATTCTGATTATGATTTCCTCTCCATCTCATGGAAAGTCAAAGGGTATTATTATATGATCAAAGGTATAAGCTTGAGGTAGTTGATAAACGGATATTACAGTTGATTATTATAGTAATGGGTAGATGGTGTTAGACCAATTTCATAAACACTAAACTACAAAATTGTAAACCTAAAATACTAAACCCCTTTCCTTTCCAAATTCCATCATCCTTTACAAAAACCCAAACACTTTCCACCCCTTTTAGCATGAGTAAAATCATGCCACACTAAACCCCTTTCAGCTTTAAGCCGGTATTAACCCCGTCAAAAACCCATGAGTTACGAACCCGAGCTATTCAATTCCAAATTTCCGATACTTATTATTTCTCCGGATTAAGAGTATGACTTCGTCAACTCACAAAGTCAAGTCGTGCTAAGTTGAAAAAGACGTCATTTGAGTTAGTGCGGCTGGACGTACAGTTGGGATTCCAAAAGTATCGATTGTCTAATCAGTTTTCCGTGAACACATTGGCGTGCCAAGTGGAGATTGCTGTTTGGTTTCGTCAAGGGAAGTAGTAACCGGATTTGAATGTCCCAACGTTTGAGGGCATTGGTTCGAGCTAGGCTCTTCTAGAACGCAAAGCTGCCGGAGTTTTAAATCACGAACGTTTCGTAGATTGTTCGATCGGTGAGGGTTAGTTATAGGACGTTCCATAACTAATTTACACAAGGAAGAGTTGGTGTCCGAGGCGTCCTTGGTAGCTATAACTAGCTTATCGGAAAAGACGAGTTCATCTAATTTCGAGGATCGGGTCAAAGACGGAAGAACCCGCGCTTAAGGCTGAGCTAAGTTTTATCGATTTCTTTTCAGATTATTTCAATTTTATTTTCCTATTTAGTCTGTTACTTTTTACGTTTTTATTTTCTGTGTTTATTTCAGGTTTAATATTTTACCCCCCCAAAACGTCGCGGGCACGACAATTGCCCAGACATTAATCTGGTCAAGAGATAGACAATTTTCCAGTAAAACCAGTTTCTATGGGATCGACCCTACTCCCTATACTGCTTGAATTTGCAACTAGGTGTAGGTTTATATTGGTGGAATCGACAGCCATCAACGATTTAAGAAATTATTGGGACTACAAATTGAAAGAGACGTGAACATAGTAACTAAAGATTTAGCTTGCATCTTGGATGTCAGGAGAGACTCAGGAGGAGGTATTAACAATTGAAGCGTAAATTGAAGATCATGGTCATGTGATTCTAACATGGAAGATTGGACGGGTAGGAAAGCCGTTAAAATTGGGAATCCTGAAAAAAATCATTCTGAAACATCAAGTTGAAATGGTGTTAATCCAAGAGTCTAAGTTAGAAGAGGTTACCTCACATTGGTGTGACCTAATTCTGATTATGATTTCCTCTCCATCTCATGGAAAGTCAAAGGGTATTATTATATGATCAAAGGTATAAGCTTGAGGTAGTTGATAAACGGATATTACAGTTGATCATTATAGTAATGGGTAGATGGTGTTAGACCAATTTCATAAACACTAAACTACAAAATTGTAAACCTAATTTTTAATAGTAAACCTTAAATACTAAACCCTAACATTGAATCTTAAAATTCAAACTCCGATTTAAATCTTTAATGTTAAACCATAAAACCCTAGATGTTGACCATTATCCTAAATAATAAACTCTAAACCTTAAATTTAACGCAAACCATACGTTCTAAATCTTACTTTACTAATATTGTTGATTAATTTTTATTTAATTAATTAACATTTAAAATATAATTGAGAGGATTTATGTGAATGATGTTAATTAAAAATCTTTTAAAAATATATAAAATTCCATTCATGTACAAATTTTAAACTTTTTAATGATCCTAAAATAATCTATAGTGTTTGTTTAGAATAATACTTTTAATTAAAAAAAAAAATAAACATTTTTCTTAATCTCTAACTAAGTACATTTTGAATAAATATAAAATTTGAACCTATTTCTCAATTGAAATTAGCTACAACCTGGGCAGTCAAATCCATCTCTAAATCCCCTTTTGTATTCAAAGCAGAGGAAAACCAGTCTATCAATTTATTATAAAAATTCCATCCCCTCAATTTACTATAAAAATAACTACAACCTTTTCGTATTTTATTTTTAATAAACCAATAAATCACAACTGCTATAAAGTATAAACAACACTCCACGAAACTGGATGAAAGCTTAATTTTGGAGGTCCACCACACTGACGTTGCCAAAAAGTTAAAAATCAACCCACATGTTTTACTACTTTCATGGTAATTTAGAGAAATGCATTTCACACTGTTCAACACTTCCACTAAAGTCTAAATCCTTTCATTCTATCTTTGGAGAACTTTGATTGTTCAAACCAAAAGGTTTGAATCATTTTTTCACCCCACCAATCGCCATAACTTGAATCACATACAATCTTCAGGAAAATTACTTTTCACTGCACAAGTAATAAAAAATATTTGATTTTTTGGAGGTAAAAAGGTATGGTTAAAAAGTGTTTTTCACCCCCAACGTAAAAGTTGAGATTTAAGTATTTTTTACTGGAAAAAAATTATTAAAATACATTTATTTATATTAATTATATTAAATTTAGATTAATTTATTTTTTTATGTATTATATATTTTATTAATTTTACAAATAAATTATAATTTATGTATAGATTATTTAAATATTATATAACTCCATATCTAACATTCAAACAAGCACACTTTTTTTTTTTTTTTTTTGATGAACTTGTGTTTTAAGTTATTTGGGTAGGGAGTTTTAAGTGGAGACTAGCAATAGTTAGTTGCATCATTTGAAACGTTGGATCAATCTGGATTAGAAGTTACCAACCACCTATGAGGAGTTATTCCTTCCATTGGTCGGAAGTTTGAGTTATTTTTCTTTCCCACTCTACTTTTAATATTTATTATTAATTTATTCACCTTTATTTCAATATCTTACTTTTCTCTTCTTCTCCCATCTAAAACATCCTATACATTTACATATTTCAAATTCAAATAATCGAGTTATATATCAATTCTAAAATTACCAAAATATTATTATTTTTTATATAAAATCTGGAAAAACTTACACAACACAAGATGTTATCAGTCTTTTAGTCAACTTTATCATTTCAATTAAAGTTATATCCAGTTTTTATAAATATATCCGTGGGTATGCCATAATTAGAGGTGTTCATGATCGGGTTTAGGTCAAGCTTCAACTTGATATTACACACTTTATACTTGTCTAAGTATAGCCCGGCCTAACTTGAAATATGTACTTAAAATTATTTCTAAAACTATTTATATTTGTAAATAATTAACCTAATCCATTATAAATTACCCATTTAAGTTTTATATTATAATGTATAAAAATAACATTATATAATATATTATAAAAAAAAAAAAGGATTGGAAGACATTAAACTATATTTAAAACAAATCTAATTTCTTTTAATTTAATACTTGTTAATATTTCAGGAATCCAAGAAGGCATAATCTAGTGTGAGGGGCAGGGTTTAGTTGTAGCCCCGTGAGATTATGATATATTAATTCCATACGAGGAATGCATATGCTGACCAGTAAAATCTTTGACTCTAAATATTGTTTCTTTGAATGTAAATAATAAACCATTTTCAGCGCCACGTACGAAATTAAGATATTTATTATATTTTAAGCTGTTGGTATTTTTATATTTTAAAAAATACATACATTTATTTTATTACTATCCGACAACATGAATCACTACTTTTTTTTTCTTTTTTTTTTTGGAATAAATTTAGTAAGTAGACTATTGGGTTTTAAACAAAGAAGCCCTCCAATATTTTCATCATAGATTTTAAATATGTATTTCATTAGAATATATTAAAAATTAAATATAAATCTGGAAATATCTATCTTAAATGCTTTATAAAAATGAAACCAAGTAACAAGGTTCGCCTATCGCCAGCTTCTTTAGTGATCTTTCAATTATATATACGTGCCCTTTACGAAACCATAGAAAAAGGGAAATGACTGCTGTAGATAGCTAGCTAGTCATCAAGCCGCCTTCCTATTTTAAACTTTCTATTAGGACCCTTTTTTTCACTCTTCTTCTTTAAATATACTTGTAGTTAGTAATTAGTGAATTATATCATATCATCCTCTCTTTTGTTTTGTCTAGGTGGATCTTTGATGGAAAATTTTCAGGGATTTTTGACCACTTCATCCTTGCTTGGTTATGGTGAATTTCAAAGTGGGAAGGGATTGATGGAAGAGATGGAGGGTGGGGCTGAGAACAAAACCTTTGCTGGGTTGCTTGGGACTGAGAAGAAGAAAGGAGACCGTAAAAAGATAAGAAAGCCAAGATATGCTTTCCAAACTAGAAGCAAAGTTGATATACTTGATGATGGCTATAGATGGAGAAAATATGGGCAGAAAGCTGTCAAGAACAACAAATTCCCTAGGTATTTAGATGATATTTTTAATTTTATTCCTGCCAAGATAAAGTATTAATCTTTACTTCTTAATTTATCTTTAGATTATTGTATATTTTACTGATGTTGTTGCTATAGATTCAAAATAAATTATAAAAAAAAAATAGTTGTAACTTTTATAATAAAATAATATTATAAAAGATGAGAAACTGACTGTCTTATGG
The DNA here is from genome assembly GCA_025698515.1 of Gossypium sturtianum. Classification (NCBI taxonomy): domain Eukaryota; kingdom Viridiplantae; phylum Streptophyta; class Magnoliopsida; order Malvales; family Malvaceae; genus Gossypium; species Gossypium sturtianum. The sequence continues at coordinate 36,192,458 of CM046943.1, read as the reverse complement.
TTTTGCAGAAGTTATTATCGATGTACGCATCAAGGATGCAATGTGAAAAAACAAATTCAAAGGTTAACAAAAGATGAAGGAATGGTGGTGACAACTTATGAAGGCATGCATTCCCATCCCATTCAAAATTCTAATGACAACTTTGAGCATATCTTAAGCCAGATGCAGATCTACACTACTTCCTTTTAAATTATGTAGAAACTTATGTATTTTAGTTCAATTCTGATATGCATAATGAACCCCCCCCCTTCGTTTTGTTTATTATCTCAAATTGTATTGAGATTTTGGAGCTAAATATAGTAAGTAATTAGAATCATTATTATGTATATTTATTCATGTAGTTATTTTGGTTTCACATAGAATTTATTTAGTTTTTCTTTTGGTAAATAAAAGGAACATGACAGTGTATTACATAATTGTTCTTAAAATGGGAGGACCGAAAGCCTCTTCCATTACAAAAAGGACAGAACAGCTTCAGGTGGCTCAACAAAAACAGCAACAAGATCAGTATTCAACACACTGCCATGGCTGCTTCCTAACTTTGCCATTAGTATACCAAGCAGGTTATTTGTAATAGCATCATTAGTAACAAGAGAGATGATAGCAGTAGAGTCTACTTACAATTTCTGAATGGGAAATATTGAGGTCAACAGCAATTTTAAGCCATCTCTCAAGGCCCATAACTCAGCTTCAATGTTGTTAGCTTTAGGAATGTCAGGTTCCATAATGATCTCTAATAATCGCCCCTGCTCCGGCTCTCCCAGGGTTACCAAAACACGATCCATCCTAAGCGAGGGGGATGCCATTTGACCATCACAGCTGGGGGAGGGTAAACGACTTTGATGACTAGGGAGATCGCAAAGAATTCGCTTGCCCCTACTAAACATTGAGCTCCAACATTGCCTGGTTTGGGGTTGCTGTTAAAAATAACAGCATTTCTGAGCAGGCAAAGCTCCCAAACAGCGAAGGAGAAAACTAAAAACCACGGTAACTTTGGTCCATCTCTTGGCTTCAATGTTTGCAATCGCCATCCAAACTTGGTGAATAATTGTTAATAGCAGTGAAAGAAGACCACCAATTTTTAACAACCCCACGATCTACCAATAGATGTGTGGTTTCCTCATTACTAGAACGGCAAAAAGGGCAAATATCCTGTACTGAAAAACCCCTTTGATTCAAAAAATTTGCAGTAGGTAAAATCTTGTTAATGCATTTCTAGAGAAACACCTTGATCTTTGGAAGAATTTTTATTTTCCAAAATACTTCCACCATGCCTCAACCCCCATGGTTGTAATCCTTTCCCTTTGAGCAGCCAAATCATAAGCATTGGCTAACGAGAACAAACCATCATTTGTGTGCTTCCAACAGAGAGAATCGACTTTCCCAGAGTCAAAAGAGATAGGAGTATTGAGTGTGGCCTCTAAATATTCTTTTGGAAGTTGGAATGACCAGTTATCACAGCCATCACTCTCCAACTAGAGGTCACATACGCCGGGTCGGCACAACTAAAATTTTAGGTCCGGTCTGAAAAAATGGACCGAAATTTTTGCTCAAATCTGACCCAGATAAAAATGTTAAAATTTGGGCTTAGCCCATCTATATTAATTTTTTATATAATTTTTTAAAAATATATATATAATACATCAAAAATTATAAAAACATTAAAATAAATGTTTTCCAACAAATTAAAAATAAATTTAAAAATATATATGTATACTTGAATAACACCAATATAAGTGCAATTTAACAAACAAATGTCTCTAAAATAGAAATAAAATTAACAATAAAATAAGAGTTATACAATATTCAAACAATAACAATAAAACAAAAGCAACATAATAGTGAAAATGGTAGCAAAATAGTAAAAAAAAATAAGAAAATAGCAACAAATCAGTAAAAAAACAAGAAAACAGTAAAAAAAACAACAACAACATATTTACATATTCGGGCCAAGTCGGGCTCAAGCCAAAAAAGCCTTACCTAAGGTCCGACCCGTTTTCTAAATGGGCCTTATTTTTTACCCAAACCCTCCCATTTTTTGGGCGAGCCTTCAGGTTGAGCTGAGCTCCAACCTATCATCAGCTCTTTTGAAGGAATGGCTTTACTCTCCTCTCAACAACGACCCAATGCAGAGGGTTCTAAGGTGGCCCAGTCCATTCCAATCATCATCCTAGAACCTAATGTTATTTCCATTTCCAACAGCCTATCTTAGGTCACTTTGGAATAGTAGGCTGATTTTCTTAAGCAAGACCAACGTGGTTGAAACACTTCTTTTAGCTGGACTATCGTTACTTATTGGAAGATATTTAATTGCTAGAACCTTGACCCAAATCGATTCTTGTTCATGTATCATTCTCCAAGCCAATTTCATCAATTGGGCTTGATTTTTAAAATTTTAAACTCTCACCAGAAGGCCACCAATCTCCTTTGACTTAGCTAATACACCCCGATTTGTCATATGCAATCTCATTGAGTCTTTAGGAACCCCAAAAGAAGTTCCTATTAATTCGATGAAGTCTAGCTAACGTATTAGCTAGTAACATTCTACATTGCATGTAATAATTTGGAATAGTAGCCATAGTTGCATGGATTAGCACTAATCTTCCCGCCCGAGATAATGAATTTGCTTTTCAGGAGCTCAAATTTCCTTGAACTTTTTCATTGATGAAATCATACTATTTTCTAGAAACTTTGGATGGGTGAATTAAGAATCCCAAGTATTTCCCCAAGTCTTTTTTCTATTGCATTTTAAGGGTATTAACCATTCTTAACTTAGTATTATCCTCCATTTTAGGGGAAAACAAAATTTTGGATTTTTACAAATAATTGCTTTGACCAAATTGTTCCATGAAGGTATTAAGAGTAGTCATGATGGACCGAACATAAGTTTTATCGACTTTAGAGAAGAGAATTACATCATCCACAAAGAAGAGGTGGAAGAGTAACGGACCTCTTCTCGAAGCTCGAATTGGTTGCCAAGAATTATTGTCAATTTCTCTCAAGATAAGATGATTGAGGTATTCTGTACAGAGGATGAAAATATAGGGAGACAAGGGGTCCCTTTGTCAGATTCCTCTTGTCAGAACAAACTATTCAAGCTTGGAGATATTTAGAAGGATTGAAATAGAAGAAGTGGAAATGCATTGCATGATGAGGCAAATAAACTTTTTATGAAAATTGAAAAAACATAGGATTGTCCTAACAAAAATCCACTCAGGTTTGTCATAGGCTTTCTTAATGTCAAGTTTAATGACTATAGCCCCTCTCTTCCCTTTTATTTTATTGAGTGAGTGGAAAACTTCTTACACAATGATAACATTATCATGTGCCTATTGCCCAAGGATAAAGCTTCCTTGAAAGGGAGATATGATTTTCTTAAGAAGGGGTCGAATTCTCATCACCAAATTCTTTGTGATAATCTTTCAACTTGTGTTGCAAAGACTAATAGGACAAAATTGATGAATCGAGGGGACTCATTGGCCTTCAGAACCAAAGAAATAAGGATTTTATTAATATCAGATGACAGCTTACCCAAAGCAAAAACATTATTAACCATTTCAATGGTCTTTGTCTCACATATTCCCAGCATTTTTTAAAGAATATGGGGTGGAGGCCATCTGAACTAGGAGCCTTGTAACTTCAACATCCGAGATCCCTCTAACCAAACCTCGAATCTCTAGCTCATTTAGAGTGGGCCAAGCCAACTCATTTATATTGCAAGCTCTACCTGAACTTCTTATTGAAGTAGTAAAAATGTTTTGAAAGTGATTTCTCACCATCTGTTCCAACAAGGGGCGATCCGACTCCATGGCATCCCTAGCTTGATCGTCACCAACTAGGACCTTCATTTTATGTGAGCAATTTGTCAAGAACTACACCGACTGCAAGGCACTGACCTTTCCATCAGTACGCCATATCATCCACAGACGGACGGGCAAACAAAGGCTCTCAACAAATGCCTTAATATGTATCTTTACTCTTTCACCGCCAACACACCAAAAGTGGGTTTCGATGTTGCCTTGGGCTGGATATTGGTATAATACGGCCTATCAAACATCAGTGAGAATGACACCATTCGAAGCCCTCTATGGTCGAAAACTACCAACAATTGCCAAATATATTAAAGGGACTAGTCCTTTAGTTGAGGAATTTATGCTCGACAGAGATGTCGTACTCACTCTTCTCCGATAGAATCTGTCCAAAGCACAAGCCCGAATGAAACATGTGGCTAACATATACCATCAATAGGTGGTTTTCCAGAAAGGAGACTAGGTTTCTGTCAAACTCCAACCTTTTCGCCAAAACTTCGTGCGCCTCCAACGACATCACAAGCTTGGTCGAAGATTCTTTGGACCCTTCAAAGTTCTCCACCATGTGAGGTAAGTGGCTTACAAGTTGGATTTGCCCACGATAGCCACCATTCATCCTATTTTCCATGTATCCCTTCTTCAGAAATGCGTCGGTACTCTGGAACACCAGGTCACCTCATTGCATCTTATGGATGCCACCAACACAATGATCTTGAAACCTGTAGCGGTTTTGGACAAAAGAGTAATCAATCGATTGGGCCATTTGATTGATCAATTGCTTATTCAGTGGGACGACCTTCCATTTACAACAACTACTTAGGAAGCTAGGGGCCACATCGTGAAGTGCTTCCCTGATTGGAACCATGAGGACAAGGTTCTTCTAGAACTGGGAGGTACTGTTATGATCGAACCTCACGAGGAGTTACCTACTATCTCGGTAAATCCAGGAGCGGACCAACCAAAACACAGGAACCAGGGCATAGACTAGCCAAAACCAAGGAGAAATGCACACCAAAGGAAGATTCCATAGAAATATGTTGATTTTTTCATTTAGTACATGTTAGCACCAAAATAACGGTTTGAGAGGCTATAAGATGACAGAGAAAATTCCTTGTTGGTTATGTTATTGTTATTTTGAAAATCTAATTTATGATCCCTCTTATCCCCATTCTTGTGAACTTTAGCTAAGTGTTCTATCAATTTGCATCTGAATACAATTATTAAATACTATTCTGTTGCTATTGTCATACCTCTGTATTCCTTGTTCAAAATCAATCTATCCAGGTTCATTACAACATCTAAACCTAAAAAGTCTTCTATAATGTCTATCTATCTATAAAACAAACAAACAAACAAACAAACATATTTAAAAGAGAATACACTCTTTTATTGTAACAAATAATGTACAAGTGTTTTGCTCAACATGTAACATGTGTCTTTTTTTATTTTATTCAACTGTCCTATACCCTTGAAGAAAAAAGTGAGCAACTGCGATTGAGATATTTAAATCAGATCTAGAAGATGGTATGTTGTAAAAGGAAATGATGGAAGAATGGATTGAGGATTTGGGAAAAGCATAAGATTGAGATATTTTTTTGGAGAAATAATATATCTCCATTTCATTCAATCAATAAATTTAAAATTTTAAGAGAGATAAAAAAAAACAGAAGAAGGGCTCTAAAGAATAGGAAGCATTTACTATCTTTGTTAACAACTTGGAATTATGAGTTTAATACGTTTTACCTCTAGTTTGGTTACTAGTATAATAATGTATAAATAGTCCATCGTTTGGTAGGTAGATTGCTGATCATGCAATAAACATATATTAACATAAGTGTTATTCTATAAAATACCAATTTTACCTATAAACCCATCACCTGTTTAAATAATTACTATGCAACAAATGAATCGATACATTATAAATCTCAATCCAAGAATTTAGTTGCAGGTATAAAAATGTTTGCTCCAAAGCATAAAAATAAATGGGTACACCATAAATTTGGTTCTTGTTTATCTATCTATTTTCATTTTGGCTATCAGTTTATCTATCGATTGCTCTAAAAATGTTTAGATCAAAAATAACTTTTAAAAACCAAAATATGAGTAATCTAATATTTAAATTTAATAATTATTTATTAGAAACAAATTGGTGAATAACAATGGAAAGAAGACAAGAAGAAAGAACCCAAAAAAGAGATGAAAGTGTTGTAATTTTTCTAGAAACCAAGATGATAATGTCTAAAAAAATTGAGAAACCATGTACCTGGATTTAAGAACTCAAATGGTAATGAGAGTGAAAAGCAAAAAGTCTAAAAATATGTATAATTTGATTATTTTATAAAGGATACACTAGGAAAATTGTAATTAAAAAAACACAAGGAGGTAATTTTTTTTTTACGTCAGTTAATGCAAAAAATTCACATGACTTAAAGTTTATTAACTCATGTATTAAAATTTTAAAACCAAACAACTGATTATTTTAAACTGATGCATTAAGAGGTATGTTAAAACTATAATACTCCTATCAAGAGGTGTATTAAAATTATAATTCTCCTACCAAACAATGCATTAATGCATTAGAAATAATTATCTCAAAAATGATTTACTATTTTATATAAATAAAAAAAATATTAACATTTATTATGTAATTTTTATAATCTAATTTGATAATTATCGCAATAAGAAAAATTATAAAAATAATTTTGCACTTCCTCAATAAACAAATTTATGGAAAAATGTTGGTTAATTAGTTGACTCAATCGCTAAACAAATTTTAATTTTTTCATAAAAAGCAATTTGAGGTCTTCAATTTATGCAAACAATGCCTTGCCTTGCCTTGCCCATCGGTTTAGTTTGTTCAGTTGATGGTATTTATATTATAGTAACAAGATTTGTAACACTTCAAAAATTAGGAGGTTAGAATTTTAAAATTTATATAAATTAGATTTTAACATTAGTGGTTAAAAGCTTAGTAAAATTTTTAAAGAATCTTACCATTTTCACTTTTCCCTTTTATTTTTCTAGGAATCAAGGTTAAAGTAGCTTATGTATTATATGTGGTAAAATATAACTTTAAAATAGGCATTATCTTAATGGCTAAGATTCATCCTCTCCATCTTTTTGAGTAGAGGTTCAAGTCACATTGGTTTTATTTATTTTTTCCTTGATTTCGGCCAAAAAGGATCAATTGTCAAACAACCCTTAATTTTTTCAAAGTCCAACTAATAAATCACTTCCTAGAACAATTAGGATTCCCTATTTGATTCTTATCCAAATTGAAACCCTCATTCTCCTTATTTCTTCTCAATTTTCACTGCAAACTCTCTTTTACAAAATTCTCTCAAAGTTCTTGCTGGAAATTTAGTTCTTGAATCTTAACTTTGCAATCAGGTCCAAAGAGAATCATTTATTATCAATCATTGAATTTTGTGCCATCAATTTCTAAAATTCTATCAACATTGGTATGTTTCTCTTGTTTCTCAATAGCTAGATCTCATCAATTCTGGAAAATCATTGTTTTCGTTAGATCTTTCATCCGTTATGGATCTTTTATGATCTTGTCAAAAAAGCCCCCTAAATCTCGAAATTCGTCATTAATTATTGCATTTTGTCAATAGAAAGATTCGTTTAGGTAATTTGGATAATATTTGGACATGAGGACTATCGTATAAGACCCCAGAAGTTAGGTGTGTGTTCTTTTACGAAAAATCTAGTCAAAATTCGAGACCGCCCAGACACACACGGACGTGTGGCTAGCCCATGTGGATTACACGACCTCACACATGGCCATGTCCTCTTAGAAACCCTAAAACTCCACTTCTCACACGGTCTGAGTCTCCCCACACGGTCGTGTGGCCCCTGCACCTCACCTATTCGAATCGCACACGGCCTGGGACTTCTCACACGGTCTAGTCACACGACCATGTGGCCCCTGAAACTAAAAAATTATAGTTTTGTCTTAACTTTTATTATTTTGTTCAAATTAATCGCCGAATAGATTTTAAATGTCATTTAGAGAAGTAGATTGTGCAATTAGATCCTGGACTAGGAATAGAATGATATAATGCATGGATGAATAAATTTATAAATGTGGTTACTCTTGAGTGATCGATTAAACCATGAATGACTTTACATAATATTTGTATAAATATCGGATTGAATGATTCGTATGCCCTAAATGGTTGACATATTGAATGCTTAATTAATCCGTGAATGCTATTGATTTGCAAAGAGATAGAAAATTGAATATTACAATGTTTGATTGCTTTTGAATTAATGGTAATACATTTGCATGGGTTGGGTTGATATGATTGGAAGAAGAACCGGTAGTATCCCTGTAGTTAATCGTTCGTTGAGTACTCATAGTTACAGTAGATTTCAACTGCGATGCTCTCGAAGTGTATCCACAGTTACATCAGATCCTAATTACGACATTTTCATTATGCTCTCATGGTTCCTCTGACAACTCTTACCTACGAGATGACCGTGTTTCTGTAGTTACCGATAGCTTTTATCTACAATTACTCGCATCTGAATGTGGTATTAAGTCCACAAAATTGGAGTGATGGTGGAGGGAGTTCTGGGGAACTCTCAATTTTAGAGCGTTAGTGGTAAGACAACCAATTTTTGAACCGATTTTTGTATGGAATATATGACAATTTATGCATACATGACTGAATTCACTTGATGGAACGATTAAATTGATTTATGTGCATATATCTTTCGTGAACAGTATGAAAAACTCTGATGAAAATATTATTTTTGCTTGACTAAAATAGCAACACCGAATTACCATATTTGAAATTGACATATATTTATAACCGAATGTTATTCTTGGTAATAATGTACGATTTTATTTAGTGTTTAAAAATATAACTGTATGATTTGGTTTATTGTAAAGGGACTCACATTGAGCTTCCATAGCTCACTCCCCCTAATTTCTTTCTTTACAGATAATCCTTTAGGCTAGGACACAGACACGACACTCGGAGGGTCTCGACTTTTGTTTCATCTTTATTTCCGTTAATGTTATTATTGTTAATTCCTTAGGAGGTAGAGTTATTTTCTGTTTTCTTTTATTATGTCCAATCTAATTATAAAAACACTCAAATTCAGCCTATCAACACCTTTATTTGAGTATGAATCCCTAAACATTGTAAAAGTCTAATCTCAACGGTTGGTTGTGCCATTGATTGTAACAACCCGATTTAGGGCCTAGTCAGAATAGTGGTTGCAAGACCACAAATCTGAAGTAGAAATATGTGTTTTATGGTTTTTATGAGGTCTATGAAATGTTTGCATGATTGTGTGAAAATTTCATGAAGAAATTTTATAATTTAGTGATCAATATTTTCATTAGGACTAAATTGCAAAGATTGAAAAATATGAGATTCTAGAAGATTCAAGTATGAAATAGCATTAGAAAAATTATTAGAGGTCCTTATTTAGCAATTAAACTATTATATTTGATGATGGACAAAAATAGACATGGGAAGAAAAAATCTCAAGAAAGGGACCTTAAGGGCATTTTGGTCATTTGGTTAATTAATTAATAAAAAGGGAAAAAGAAGTCAAAAAAATGGTGTCCATCTTCTTCCCTAGGTGCCGAAACTTTGAAGAGAAACCATAGCTAGGGTTTTTCTCATTTTCAAGCTCAAAGTAAGTGCATCCTAGCCCCGTTTTTGATGTTCTTCGTATTTTTGAGATCCTCGTAGCTCGATTTAGCTAATTCTACCAATATTTTGAGCTAGGGTTCATGTTCAAAAATTCACCCATGTATGACATGCATGTATTTTGATGTTTAATGGAGGAATATGGAAGTTTGATGTATGATAAACATCTTTTTCTAAGTGATTTTCATGGAAAATTCATAAAAAGGACCAAGATGTAAAAGTAATAAAAATGTGTAGTAAAAATCAATTTTTAAGGAAAGTGTGAGCTGTTATAAGCTCAATAAATGTTTGGCTAGGCTTGGGTAACCAAAGAAATGAGTACATTTCATTATACGAGCTTAGGGACCATTTTGTAAATATGTGAAAGTTTAGGGGCAAAATCGTAATTTTTGCCAAAGTATGATACATGAGTTATTTTAGTCAATTTTATTATTAAATAAGTGAAATTATCATTATAGATCAAGAAACACAAAGTCCAAACCGAAATCGAGGAAAGAACAAAGTGGTGGACTAAATTGAACAACTGTACATATTTTGTTACCGAGGTAAGTTTGTGTGTAATAAATCAAGTAATGTTATTATGTTTTAATATGTTTGATATCATGAGAAATGTATACTATCTCTATGAAATTGATTAATGAGTTATCGATGAAAGTATGATGAAATTATATTATGTGAAAGTCCCGGTTGAACCTTAGGAATAGAAAGGATAACATTGTCACGACATGAGATTAAGGAGGTCTCGTATAAGACCATGTCTGGGACATGGCCTTGGCACCGAAAGGAGATCCCGTATAAGACCATATCTGGGATATGGCATCAGCATCATGTAGTAATCCCGTGTAAGACCACGTCTGGGACCTGGCTTCGGTATGAAATCGTGTAAGACCATGTCTGGGACATGGTGTCGATATACGATCTCGTATAAGACCATATCTGGGATATGACATCTACATCGATATGAGATTCCGTGTAAGACCATATCTGGGATATGGCATCGGTATCGAGATGTGATCCCATGTAAGACCATATCTGGGATATGTCATTGGCATCGTATTACGTGTATGACGAGTTCGAGTATCCTTCGATATTCTAAGTGGTTCAACGGGATAAAGAGCTAAGTTTATGCTCAATATGTAAGAGTGCTAAAATTATGTGATGAAGTGACACAGGTACATATGAGTAATTTACGAGAAATGAGTCCGATATGTGATATGAGATCGGTAAGAGTAAGCATGAGTAAGTTATGTCAATGTGCTTGAGAATTTGTGTTATTACTCGGTGTAATGTATGGATGTTATCATAAGCCTTTATTTTTCTATTTATTTCATGCAAACTTACTAAGCTTTATGCTTACTCCCTCTCTTTTCCCTTTTCCTTGTAGTATCGCCGAGCTAGCTCGGGGATCGTAGGACGTCGAAGCTCGGTTCACACTATCAAGCTATTCTTTTGGTATAGTAATGTTGATTATTTTGGGTATGGCATGTATAGGAACTTGGTCATTTTGTTATATGTCATATTGGTTAGCCAATGTGTTGGCTATTAATGTTACTCAATTCATTTTGTAAATGGTTATTGAAATCGGCCAAAACTAGCTAAGTTATATCTATCCAATGGTGATGAATTTCATGAAGTGCAAGTTTGTGCAATTGAATGAGTAATGTATGAAGCATGTGCATAACGTCGTAGTGTGTAGTTAAGGTGTGGGTGAATTAATAGTGCATGTTAGAAGGACATTATTGTTAAGTTAAGTGTTGCTTGAAAATGGTATGAATGTGGTTGCTTTTTAGGGTGGCAAATGGCTTGGTAAATAGCCTTGCATTTGTCCACACGGATAAACACACGGGCGTGTGTCTAGGCCGTGTGTGACACACGGTCAGCCCCATGGGCATGTTGGTAGGCCGTGTGTCCCTGCATCTAATTTGCGAAAAATTCAGTTCGTCACACGGGCTAGCACACGGGCGTGTGGCTTGGCCGCGTGACCCAAAGTGTCTGCTGACGTCATAAACAGAATGCCCCTTATTTTAGAAACGGCCTGAAACACGAACGTGTGGTATGCCACACGGGCGTGTCACTTCTCTCACACGGGCGTGTGGCCCTGTCTTAAACAAAAATTTTTCTATGTGTTCGTAAGTTTCCGGTTCAGTCCCGAACCAGTCTAGATGTATGTTTAAGGTTTAGTAGACCTATAATAGTGATATTATGAGTACGATGAAGGGTTTTTAATTATAAAAGAAAATTTATGGCCCGATATTGTATGAAGAAGTCTGTTAAGTTCGGTAATGCCACGTACCCTGCTCCGGCGTTGAATACGGGTAAGGGGTGTTACATTGATCGCCAAAAAACAACTATATCTAGTTTTAAGCTACTAACTATATATGGTTTTAAGATTTGGTTTAAAAGAAATACAAAACAGCTAGCAAATGCGAGACTTCTCGAAGCCGAGCTTTTGAAAATAATAACTGAAGAGTGGAGATAGATAGTCGCAAACATTCAACATACGACATGGTTGGCGTACATGAATTATGAATGTATATAATGTGTCATTGCCCATTGGCCTCACTTTTTCACTTGTCCAAATCTATTTCCCTTCCTTTTCCTATTCCTCTATGTTCCAACAATTTTTTACATTTTCACTTTCATCCTTTTCATTTATGAAAGCCATAACATGCACAGGGACTAAAAAAGAAAGCCATAACCCAAAAAGTCAAAACAAATGTATTTAAATTATACATACATGTAATAAATTTGAAAATCATATGAAAACATAACATTTTTAATAAAAATAATATATAATTTAAAAGTTCCACATCACACATTTAATATTTGTATTGGTATAAATTAATTTTTAAAAAGGTGAACATATAATCAATAAGTCACAATTTGAATTTGTTTAACACCAGTTATATATTGTTATATTCATTTGTATAATTTTAATAATTAATTGTTATACATTTGTTTTATCATGTGTTGGTTCTACTCTGGGTTTAAGTCCTTTATATGCATGCCTTTTCTGTATTAGTTTCATTCTAGTTCCACTTATATGGATATGTTTATTTGTGATTGTATTGTAATTTTATTTGTAAAAACTTTTTAAAAAATAGAATTATTATTCTATGCATTATTAATGGAAGAATGCTATCAAATGTTTTTATTTTTATAGAGACATAGTAACATCTTTGTGATTTTTTTTAAATTTCTATATAGAATACTTATCCTAAAAAGTATCTATAATTTTAACACATTTACTCATTGTATTGATTTTAAACTTATAATGGCAGGACACGGTAAGCAACGTGTAACACGCCTAACCCGTATTCGTCGCCAAAATAGGGCTACGGAGCATTACCGGAGTTTACAATTCAATTACAATTAATTTATGTCATTTACTATTTATTTCTGAAAATCAATCACAATCAATCATAATGTCCCTTATATGGGTCCTTGAGGCCCAAAATACATATTAGAATTGAGTCGAGACAAAACTGGGATCACAAAATTTTTTTCGCGAAATCTCAAAAGTTTTCTTATGTGCAGGGGACACACGCCCATGTGGCCAGGCCGTGTGGATCACAAAGCCAATGACACGCCCGTGTCCCAGGCCATGTGGGCATTCGATGTGAGGCACATGGTCGTGTCCCAGCCGGTGTCCTTACCCTATAACTCTCTAACTTGGGTCACACGGCCAGCCACACGCTCGTGTGCTAGGCCGTGTGGACAATTTAATTTTTGAAAATTAAGTGCAGGGATTACACGGCCAAGACACACGCCCATGTGTTGGGACGTGTGTCTCACACGGCTGAGACACACGCCCATGTCTCTGCCCGTGTGCTCAATTCTGAGCATTCTATTTCTCGATTTTTAAGATGCAGGGATACACAGCCAAATCACACGCCCGTGCGCATGGCCGTGTGTCACACATGGTTGAGACACACGGTCGTGTGCCTGCCCATGTGGACAAAATAAGGCCATTTTCCAAGCCTTATTTCTCACCCTTTTTACCTTACACCTACATCAACACCCCAACATATTTCTAAATCAAATTGACACTTATAATCCAAGCCAAATACAAGTAGTATGTATGACAAATTAACACATATATATTCAAATGTTTAACTTACCACAATTGCAGTTATGTTTATTTTTTTGCAAGTTTTACCAATTATTAACTCAATTTCATTCATCATTTGGTTTATATGTCTTTTACCATTTAACCATTTCGACACATCTCAACATGATATGGTCTTTTATGATTACATCAAAATACCCTTTACATCAACCATTCCAATGGTTAGATACAACCAAAATATTTCATCATTTATTCTAATTTAGCTTATACATGCCATTATACTAAATAAGTTTGCTATTTGTACCAAAACGGGCTGAAGGATTATGTGATGATACTCCGACCGATTTCCAGCCCTTTTGAGCTTCCGAGCACTATAAAACAGAGGAAAATAAAACAAAGTAAGCATTTTTTGCTTAATAAGTTCGTATAACAAGAATTTAACTTACCAATCATGCTCATTTAATTAAACATGTATAACGTGCATCCAAACATTTTTGATCAATTGCCTAAACACAAGCTCTCATCAAACAAGTTAGTCATATGATTCATATGTATATCAAGATAACAGAGATGAGCTCATCGTATAATAATTTCTGAGTATTTCAGGTATATTTAAAAAAATAAATCATATTAATCTCATGTTTTCTTTTAATAGAAGTTTTATCCGTTGAATCATTGAAATATCGATGGATACCTAGATAGTATACTCGAGGTATACAAATGAATGATCCATCAACTCATGTTCATGGTACCCATAAGAGCACATAATCAGGAAGCACACTCTCGAGCCATATATTAGGATGCTCATATGAGCCATGTAACAGAAAGCTTATCCGGGCTATATCAGGAAACTCATAAGAGTCTATTACAAGAAGCTCATTAAGCTTAACAGGTAACTCCGAAGAGTTATTATCAGGGAGATTCGGATAACATAACAGGGAGTTCAAGTGAGCCATGTCAGGAAGCTCATAAGAGCCTATATCAAGATGCTCACGAAGAGCTGCGTTTGTGTCCGTAATAAATGCTAGATCACAACCGATCGAATCGTGTAACAGGACGCTCACAAAGAGCTGCGGTAGTGCGCAACACATGCAGGATCACTACCGATCAGGATGCTCGCAGGAACTATATAACAAGACGCTCGAGAGGGCTTATAACAGGATTGCTCGTCTGAGCTATATTCTATATGCAACATATGCAGGACCGCATTCAATATGGAAATCATGTATCCATCGAATTTCATTACTCAAACGGAACTTAACATTTTTCGAACATTATTGATCATGTAATTATTTCATACATTTTTAACATTTATATAATTCATATAAACACATACCACACTCAATTCAAGCATAAAAATAGACACAATTTAGTCACACTAACTTACCTTGACACTTGTTCGTTTATAAAAATCTATTAATCCGTCACCTTTTCTTTTCCTTGATCTAACTCTTTATTTGATCTTTCTGGATCCAATTAAGCTTGCTTGATTTCCTTTCTCTTTCCTAGGGTTTCCATGTATTTTGGGGAAGAAGATGATAATAATAATATGATATTTCTATTTAAATTTATTATCATCCATTAATTTTTCAACATTCCAATTTAGTCCTTTTCTTTTTCTAGTTTTCCATGGATGATTCATAAAAAATATCTACTAACTCCATTTAATGGTCTAATTGCCATATAAGGACCTCAAGTTTTGAATTCCATAGCTAATTAATCCTTACAGCTACTAGATTTTAACTTTTTCATTTTATGCAATTTGGTCCTTTCCATAATTAAACATGAAATCGATAAAAAAATTTTATCAAAATTTTCATACGTTTTTCCTATCATAATGCAGACCATGCAATAATATTAAAAAAATTTTCTTTATGACTCGGATTTGTGGTTCCGAAACCACTATTTCGATTTTACTAAAAACGGGCTGTTACACAACGTCCATAGACGGCTACCATCCTAATAAATACCATATGGATTCATTCACCGACAACAGTAGTTGATAATTAAGGTTTGGTGGAACAATTAATGAATCTGCCAATAAAATGGAACACGTATTTTCCATTTTGGGTTAAAACATTTTTTTGATTTTTCTTTCATTCATCCTCCATCGAAATCATATTACACGTTAAATAATTTCGCATTTGACTTGGAATATATAAGATATGGTAAAAATAATAATAATTAGGGATGACATTTCGAATCAATCCATTCTAAATAGAATGAGTTTTTTTTTTCAAAAATGGATGTGGAACAGAGTGAATTTTTTTCTTTTAAATAGTGGGTGTGGAGCAATTACAATAATTGCTTGACCTGCCCTGATTTACCCTGCTCCACTATATGAAATTATCATTTTATCCTTGTATATATAACTATTAAAAGGGTAAAAATATAATAAAATATTATAAAAAGAATTTATATTTTATATTTAAATAATTTTTGAAGAATTCTGTTTAAATATTTACTTAACTTTAAAAAGATTGAAAATATTGAAGACAAGTACCAAAAATTAAATTAAAACGAAGTGGGGTAGGATAGAGATGGATGCATCCAACATCCATAGAGATGGTAGTGGTTTTCAAGATTATATATCCATAGTGGAGTGGTAGTGGATTTAGTAACATTTTCCCCTGCCCCTCTCCATTGCCATCCCTATCAATAATTTCGTCAATGTCAGATGGGTTTTAAATAGCCCAATGTCCCTTGTTATATATAATTTGTTAAAATGGGCTTCACTAGCTTCGTCTTGCCAATCACAAGATCACTTATGGGTAATACATTGCCAACTCTAACCATCATCATCACATGTATGGTTGAGATGTGAAGTACCTCCAGCTTATCTTGTCAAAGATAGGTGTTGAGCCTCCTCACATGAAACACACGTGATACTTCATCAACTCCATATCAATCTAATCGTAGTCAGATCACCAAATCCACTAGTCTTACCGTTGGCTAGCTGGGAAGACCTATTATGTCCCTTAGAGGGCCAACCATGACAAGATTAACATTGTAATTCCCTAAAAATTTTAATATGACACACGACATAATTCTAGGCTCAAATATCGAGAAAATTTATGGAATGACTCAGATAAGAAATTTTATGGAAGGAATTCGATATTGGAGATGGGAATATGAGAAAAGAATTGAAAATGTGACAAAAAAGACTAAATCGTGAATTTTGGAAAGTACGAGGGCTAATGTGCAAACTGTCTAAAAATGGAAAATATGAATTGAGATGGAATATTTGACATTGAACGAATTTGAATGTGATGTGGTGGGATGGAAATCACATTTATGACTAAATTAAAATTTGAATAGTATAGGGACTAAATTATAATTTTCCTATTTTCATTTAGAAAAGGGAAAAACTATAATTCTCACCATTCAGGACTTATACTGAGAGTTAAGTATTGAATTTTGAGAAGAAATTGTGAAAAAGGGCAAAAAGGATCAAAATGGTAAATTTGCCATAAAGGGTAATTTGGTCAATTCCCAAGACTTTTATTATGAAAATAATATTTACATATGATATTTGATGTTTGAAATTATTTTGGATTGTTGGAGCCTCATATTGAATCATCGGGCTTTACTTTGACAAAAATTGGACATAAGCATGTGAACTTGGGTCTTGGGCCTAATTGTTGATATTTTAGATGGGAAAAAACCCATTAGCCATTCATTTTCTTCCCTACCCAGCCAGCTGCAGCAACCATGGCTACCATTTTTGTCTTTTTCATTTACTTGCTCATTTTTTTCATTCTCTTTAAAACTTTTCATTACCTACCTTAAGATTTTGTTAAAATCTCTATAGACACCACCTCTTAAACCCATTACCATCATCAATTTCACCCATTTCAGGTTAAGGTTTATGGAGCTTTAGTGAGAGAAGATGAAACTAGAGTGAGGATGTTTCAATAATGGTAAGAAATGGTTTCCTAAACCTCTATTAGATTGATATTTGCTAATATTTGTCATGAAAAAGCTTAGAATGAATTTATATGAATTTTTGAATATATTTTTGTTGTATGGAAATGGGGAATCGTTCATTCATGGAGTTCCAAGCTTGATTGCTGATGGATTAGTGTTCATGGAAGCTTGATTAAGCGTTGGAAAACATCCAACAAAGTAAGTATTGTGGATACTTAGACTTACCCTAAGTTAGTAAGCTTAGGAATCATGAAATTAATGTTATAATTAGGTGTTTAGTTATGCTAGTATACGTGTGAAATTTTATGGCATAATATGATGAAATAAGTCATAAAAATGTAAAGTATATTTATGAGTGGGCATTAGGCATTATTTTAGGCAACTATGTGAAAAGAATGTTAAGGTTTCCATGGAAGTAACTAAAGCTTGATAGGATATGTATGTATAGATGTGAACCATACTATCATTTTAAAAGGATTGGATAAGGCCATTATGGCAAAAAAAATGTCAAATTGTAATGTCCTGCTTAATGTCGACAAATGTTGATACAAGCCTAAAACACTGAAATGGCTATAACATGATAAGAAACATTGAACATTGAAAATTTGTATAAGGACTAATTAAAAAGGTAAGTTGAAATGTTTATGGAATGATACTTTAGTGCTTATATGTAGAGTTAGGCAAAAGATTGCCTACCTACGATATGAATTCTGAAAATGAAGATAGAAGATTTCAAATGATTGGAAATCATATTTATAATTGAAATGATTATTGACATAATATGTGTAATAGCCCGTTTTCAGTGGTATTGGAAACAGTGGTTTCGGGACCACAATTCCAACGAGTGAGTTATTATTTTAATATTTATTTAATGTCTACGGGATTATTTTAAGGTCGTATTAAAATTTCATTAAGAAATTTTGAAGTTTAAATCGTTAATTAGGGAAAAAGGACTAAATCGTAAAGGTTGCAAAATTAGGTTTCTATTTTTTAAAAGGTTTAAATGGCTATGGAAAGGTAAACTAATAGACTTATATGGTAATTATACCATATATGTTGGAAGTGGAAAATTTTGGACATGATTATGTTAGTTTAAAGTTATAATATAAGGGTAATTTAGTAATTAACAAAAGAATTGAAAATAAACTAAATAAAACATGAACATCTTCTTCCCCGTTCCATGTCTTCCACTGAAAAACACCATTAGAATAGGGTTAGAACATTCGACCAAGCTTCTACCTTGCATGTAAGTGAATTCAAGCCCCGTTTTTAATGATTTTTATGTTTTTAAGTTCATTTTACCTTAATCTAGCTAGCCCAGGGGTTAATTTTTGGAACTGTTAAAAGTTGAGGGACTTTCCATGGTTGTTTTTGAATAGGTTTTGAAGTTATTTGATAGATTATTAATATTAGTTATTAAACAAACTTGTTTTGTTAAGTGATTTTTGATGAATTTTGGATTAAGGACTAATTTGTTGAATGTGTAAATCCATGGGTTTTAATTGTGAAATTTTTGTAATTATGGGATTTTCTAATGTCCCTAGTAGAATTGGTTAACATGGGTTTAGCTTAAAATGGTTAAATTTCAAGTTATGAGCTTAAGGACTAAATTGTGAAAAGTTAAAATATTAGGAGTAATTTTGTAATTTTACATAAATGTGAATTATGGATTGAATTGAATATTTGAAGTACTTAATTGAATGAAATTATCTATTTAGATCAAGATAAACAACAAACGGACTTAAATCAAGGAAATGCTAAAGCTTCAGATTAGTTTTCATCTCTACTTCTACAACCATAGTTATCGAGGTAAGTTCTTATGAATTATTATCGTATTAATGTTAGTTAAATTGACTATCTACTATATTGTGTTAGTTATAAATGGATTTGAATATACATGTATCAATGCTATGAATAATTGACGGGTAATGAATCCCGTTTGAACCTTAAGAATTCTTAGGATACAAATGACATATCATTAGGGATTTTATGTTTCAGGTGCTGGTCTTTAATGTCCTACCGATGGCTGAGGTCCTGCATTTGTTGAGAATTCTTAACAGCTCGTGTGAGCGACATCGTGTAGCTAACATTCTGACCCGCAACTCGTGTGAGTATGCCCATTTCACAGCTCGTGTGAGCACTATTAAAAAGGAAAGGTTACGATTATATGGAAAGGCACACTATGTGTGAGCATTCTCAGGTATCCGATGCAATTCTAGATGGTTCAACGGGTAAGTAAAGGAATGGCATGGTAAGTATAGAATGGGATATTGAATCATGATCTATGAAAAGGCTAATGTAATAAACGATGTGCATATGAAAATCTACTTATATTATGTTGAATTCATATGTATCATGGATGAGCCTACTAACTTGTGAGTTTAATGGTGCTTGTATAGGCTTTTACTAAGCTTATGGTCTCGGTAATGATATCATGCTTATTCTATAATTTGTACTAAAGAAATGGTAAGTTATGTTTGAGTTTATACGAGCTTACAAAGCACTAGTTGCTTACGTAGTTACTTTCCTTTGTTTTATAGATTATCGAAAGCTCGATCGGTTGGAAGCTTGTTGGGGATCAATCACACTATCCAGCAACCATTTCGGTAGATTTTGAGTATTTTGGCCAATGTTATAAATGGCATGTATAAGACCTTTGGTAATGGTAGTTCATGAATGTGTTAATGATTGATTTGGTATGTATATGCTTTTGAAGTTTATGTTTGGTTTGATGGAATTTTAATGCCTTGTCAAGTTAGGTTATTTTGGCCACTTTTAGGTACCTGAAATACATAATATTTGTTGGTATGTTTTTGATGATATGCAAATGGTTATAGGTGATGTTATTTGGTAGTTAAGAAGCTAGGTTTTTGTGCTTGGAATATGGCAATATTGACTTGTTTTGGTTAATGATGTTTTGGTATAAATGTGGTGCCTTTGAATGGATATTGCTTAGATGATGTTTGAAATGGTATGTTTAAGTGTGTTTGAATGATGTTTAAATATCTTGAATGTATGCACAAATGGGATGGTTAGTTTGGTGTGTTTTGGCCTTGAAATGACTTGATTTTAGGGTCAAATTATGGATCACACGGCCTGGGACACAGATTGTCACACGGCCGTGTGACACAAAAAACCTGGCGACACGACCGTGTGTCATTTGTAAATTCCTAGTGTATTAAGTCAATGAGTTACACAACCTGCGACATGGCCGTGTGTGGCAACTTAGAGAGTTACACGGTCTACGACACGGTCGTGTGACCCAACTCAGTGAGTTACATGGGTGGAGACACGGGCTGGGACACGGCCGTGTGTCCCTTTGTTCGATTGTTACACGGCCTGGCCACATGGCCGTTTGACCCCTGTTTTCAAATTTTATAACCTTTTCCCAAATCTTCTATTTTGATTCAAATTAGTCCCGAATTGCTTCTAAGCTATTTTAGGGCTTCGAAGGCTCGATTTAGGGACCAAATGCATATGTTTGATAGATTTATTCAATGTTATAATGTTAAATGTTGTTATGATTGTTCGATAATGCTCTATAACCCTAATCTGGTGACAGAGACGGGTTAGGGGTGTTACAATATGTAAATGAAATCGGTTATTAATCTCTGTTATAGTGGCATAACACATGCTAATTCTGTTAAACTATGTTATAGTAGCATAAGCCCCGAAATTGTTAATAAATTTTGTTATAATGGAAATTGCCACGAAAATTTGCATTGAAACTGAAATCCTGATGAAATGAAATCTTTTGATAATCTGGATTAATAAAATAAAGCCCTTGTAGCTTAGTGGATTAGTAGGATACGACTAGCATGCCAATAGGGGACGTATGTTGCTACTGTTTTGGTCTTTTGACATTAGCGCTACGACGCGTTACTGTGGTGTGTTGGTCGGTTAGTCTCGAGTTTCGACCTATGTCTCTATGTTTACTTAGGGCATGATTAACTAAAAAATTATTAATGATATTGATAATAAGTTTATGTGTTAAGTACCATTTATGGTATGTATTAAAAATGTGTTAAACTGTAAAGAACTGAATGAAAAAGTAAACCTTTAAGAAAGTGATGTAATAAAACATCTAAGCAAATTGTGGTCTAATTGAAAACCTCAATGAATTATTAAGGTAAGCTAATAATTGTATAACTCCTTAGAGATGAAAATTGAAAGGTAAGATTCATAAATGAATCAAATGTCAAAACTAGGAACATATGCATAATAGAAATTGTTAATATATCATCAAACTATAAGTTGAGGCTTAACTTGCAAACTTACATGAAAAGGTTAAAATAGTAACAATATGGCTTAAATAAACTTAAAATGATGATTCATATAAAGGGATAAAGGTTAATAAAAACTTAGGATAAAACTTGATTATCCATGTTACTTATTGAGCTTTATAGCTCACGCATTAGTTGTTTAAAGCTTGTAGGTACGGACTTGTCGAGGAGTTTCTATGATAGCTAGACAGCATCATATTACCCACCATTCCTTTAAGGTTGTTGTTCAAATGTTAAAGTGTAATTTGTAATAGAATAGTGGCATGTATACTAACCTCATATTGGAAATAAGGTTTGTATGATGCATGGCATAATCATTTTGAAATTTGTTTAACTACAAATGTATTTCGTTTCAATTTGAATGTGTCTATGCCATGTTCATATGCCCAAATGAGTTTGAATTTTGATTTATAACATTTTGGTTCATGTTAGAATGATATGGTAATATTTGGGCATGATTTTTTAAGTGTTTTCATCTCAATTTTCAACATAAGGAGCCCAAGGTCTGGTATCTTAGCCAGAGGTATTGCGCCCTTTTTGACAGAATCATCCCATGTCCAATATAGGGTCTAAGTATCAGTACCTCTGGCCCTAGGTACTGCACCCTCTACCATTTTGGCCCTCTAATGCCCGAAATTTGTCCCGGCCACCTTTGAACCTCTGAAAAATGTTTCTAAATGGTTTAAAATTGATTTTAAAGTGTTCAAAATGTTTGGATGTTTTTTTTAAAATTTTATATTTAATTTTTTTAAGTTGAATTATTTGTGAAACCCTTTGACTCCTCTTAGCCGAAAAATCTTGTTTTAAACCAAAAGGCCTTAAATACTTGTTTTACGATTCAAGCAACCTTAAATATGCTTTCAAATGTTAAAAATAATATGATTAAGCTTTAATAACTCATGAAATAAATTTTTTCATAAAAGAAAAATTTTGTACAAAGCATGAAAGTTTATCGGTAATGCCTCTCAATCGTGCCATACTTCAAGATTAGTGAGGGGTGTTACAAGCATGGACACGTGTTAAGGCTTAACGGTAAGGGCCAATCAACCTCACCTACAAATACCTTTCTTTTTTCTTATGGAGGGTTATTTTTTTCTTCAAGCACCTCTTCTTATATTCTTACTTTGTCCAATCTCACTTTCAAGTGGCTCTCGACTCATCTTTGCTATGTGAATCGACACCCTCCTCCTCCTACCTCTTTTCGCCCTCAAATTTTTAATGTAGTAAGCGTGGATGACATGTCTCATCTTAAATAAAACATACCTGAGAATCCGATTGCTAAAAATAACCCCGCTATGCAAATTTTTTAGACCAATCAATCCAGCAACCCTTATACAACTTCACGACCTTGCAACCCATACAGTGATACATATGAAAATTGGTACTATTGGTAGCCTAGGTACCACAATATATTACTTCCACCACCAAATATACAATCGATATCAATCTCCAATGAACATACAATGTAACACCCTTACTCATCCCAACGACCAGGATAGATATGAAAGGTTACTGGAAAACATACAAAGCAAATATCCAATTAATGTTTAAGAAATTCAACTTTAAAATATTTTTCATAAAATCATTGAAACAAGTAAAAGTAGAATTACAAGCTTCAAGAATAATTTAAAACATATTTAAGAACCAATTGCGAGAGATTGGAGATGTCTAGGGCAAAGCACGAGGCTTGGAAGGCTCAAAAAGCCCAAAACAATACAGTGGGAGACAATGTGGTGCATGATCTTATGACATTATATAATGTTGTGACGTTGTGAGGGTCGACATCATGCTCTGTATGTAACAGCCCGATTTTGGGGCTAGTCGGAACAGTGGTTTTAGAACCACTAATCCGAGGCTGGAGAAATTATTTTTAATATTATTTTATGTGTTATAGCATAATTATATGAGTACATGAAAATTTTGGTGAATTAATTTTAGTGATTTCTTGCTTAATTTCGAAAAAGGACTAAATCGCATAAAGTGCAAAAGTTTTGTTCTACAAGCTAAAGGTGTTAAATAGCTATAGAACACTAAAGTAGAGGTCCGTATTGAGTAAATAGACCAATGAAATTATAGTGGCTGGACATGAATTTTTAATTCATGAAATTGGTCAAAGTTTGGTGCCATTAGGTGACTAAATGAATAAATTAAAATAAAACAAAGAAAAAGTTATCATCTTTTCCCATTTTCTTCCTCTTCCACCGAAATTTACAGCAAACTTAAGGGTTTTGAGAGCTCAAATTTCAGCCAAGCTTTTCTCTTGCAAGTAAGTGATTTTGGTGGTTGTTTTTGTTAATTTTTGTGTTTTTGGAACCCCTATGGCTTAATCTAGCTAATGAGGGGACTATTTTGCAAAATGGTTGAGAGTATAGGGTCTTTCCATGAGAGTATTTATGTTGTTTGCTGAAATTTTATGGAAGAAAATGAATCTTGGTTGTTAAATAAACAACTTTTGTGAAAGGGGTTTTCATGAAAATACCTAAAAGGACCATTTTGTGAAGTTTATAAAATAGGTTGTAAATGTGTGAAGTAATTGGAAATTGTAAGTTGCTATAAGAGTAATAAAGGTTTAGCTAGGCTTGATAAAGGAGGAAATTTGATTAAAATCGTTTTACGAGCCTAGGGGCAAAATCGTAATTATGTGAAAGTCTAAGGGCAAAACGGTAATTTTGCCAAAGTAGGAATTTTGGATTGTTTTGATTAATTTAGTGATTAAATAAGTGAATTTGTCATTATAGATCAAGAAAAACGGAGTCCGGACCTAGACCGGGGGAAAACCAAGCTATTGGAGTAAATCGAACTAGTCGCCCATATTTTGTATATCGAGGTAAGTTGTACGTAAATAATACAACTTTATTGTTATTATGTATTGAAAAATTAGTATGGCACAAAGTGTATGATTATTTTTGTGAATTCGTATGATGAGAATTGATGTAGTAAAAACTCCCGGTTAAACCTTAGGAATAGATTAGATATCCATGCCATGACATTTGGGTGAAATGTGTGCTAGTGTAATACCATGTCTGGGACATGGCATCGGCCACATTATGAGAGCCAGTGTAAGACCATGTCTGGGACATGGCATCAGCCACATTATGAGAGCCAGTGTAAGACCATGTCTAGGCCAAGGCATCGACCTCGACCGGTGAGCCAGTGTAAGACCATGTCTGGGACATCGCATCGACATTTTACCCTCTTGTGTGAGGCTTATAGGATATCCTTTAGTATTCCAAATGGTCCCACAGGTTATTTAAAGCTTATAATAAAGATATAAAATGATATGATCATGTTGTGAGTGGTACAGGTTCTTACTCAAAACTCATGATATATGAGCTTAGTTATGATGCCTTAATGGTAAGAATGAAATTGAGTAAGTTCTATCTACGAGAATGATTTCGGGACGATTTTGTAATCTTTGGATTATTTTTGTGATGTGTAAATATGTAGTAAATCTACCATTGCTAAATCAAGAATGATGTGCTGGTTAATATTATACTATGTGTTTAAAGATGCATGGTTGATGTTGTTACTTATTTACATACAACTTACTAAGCTTTATGCTTACTCCCTCTCTTTTCCATTTTCTTATAGTGCCGCCAAGCTAGCTCAGGGATCAACAGACGTCGGAGGCATCGATCACACTATCAATTTGAACATTTGGTATAGTTAGATTTATCATTTTGAGTATGGCATGTATAGGGACTTGGTCTTTTGTCAAGTGTCATATTGTTTTGGCCAAATGTGTTGGCTTGACTTGAAGATTGATTCATTTTGAATTAGGCCATGGAAGATGGATAATACTTATTATTGATATATGCAAATGATGATGTTTTTCATGAATGTGCAATTTGCATGGTGAAATATGTGTGTATGTCTTGGTTGTGGCTGATTTGGTCAAATGTTTATGTGTGGATTGGTGTTACTTGATGTGGCTTATGTTGGTGCAAGCAAGGGTGGCAAAATGGCTTAGTAAATAGCCTTGTTTTTGTTCGCACGGGTAGACGCACGGGCGTGTGTCTAGGTCGTGTGTGACACACGGTCTGCCCCATGGGCATGTAGTCTGGCCGTGTGTCCCCTGCACCTTAATTTGGTAAAACAGAATGCCCAGTAGTAACTACACGGGCTGAGGCACGGCCGTGTGTCTCAACCGTGTGGATGACACGGCCATAATACATAGGCATGTGCCCAGGCCGTGTGAAGTCTGCACCTTAAATGCAAAATTAAATTCGCCACACGGCCTAGCTCACGGGCTTGTGCCTTGGCCGTGTGACCCTAAAATGTTGCTGACGTTAGAAACAGAATGTGAAGGTTTTAACACACGGGCTGAGACACGGGCGTGTCATGGCCGTGTGAGGGACACGGGCCATGGACACGGACGTGTGCCAGGCCGTGTGAAAATCCCTGTAGGTTCGAATTGAAAAGTAAATCCATACGAGCAAGGGACACGGGCATGTCCCTATATGCTTAGGCCGTGTGAGTTACACGGTCCTTCAACATGGCCATGTTATTAGGTCACACGGGCGTGTCGCCCTTCCACACCGGTGTGTGCCCCTGTTTTTAGTGACATTTTCCAAAGTTTTTCTAAAGAACTCGGTTTGGTCCTGAACCGTTTCTAAAGCGTGTTTTGGGCCTCGTAGGCTCATATTAAGGATTTTAAGACACAGTTTGAAAAGTTTTAAATTTGAACGAACTTTTATGACCCGAAAATGTATGTTAGAATGTGTTTAAGTTAGGTAACGCCTCGTACCCTGTTCTGGCGTCAAACACGGGTAAGGGGTGTTACACTGTATGCACAATTTCGTAACATCAAGATGGATGACATCATGAAATCTCTTTTTGTATGCACAATGTCGCGACGTTATGGGGGATGATGCCACATTGTGGCAAAGCACCCTAAAAACACCTTAATGTGCATTAAAACACTTATTAACCATTCTAATATCACAACATTCTGAAGGGCACTTAAAATCTATCCAAAACACTCTGAAAAATTAAATCAACCCTTCAACGATGATGAATAGTAGATGAGTAAACACACATAATGTAACACCCCTCACCTAATCTGATCGCCGGACTCAAGTTACGTGATACTACTACAGTTACCAGAACAAGTCATATTCAAACTATAATTCAAAATTCAATTACATATTAATTCATGTCATAAAGTGAAACACAAACAAGATCTAGTCTAAATTGAGCTTACGAAAGCTCTGAAGTTAACCTGAGCATGAAAAAGGACTATATTGAAAACTTTCAAAACCTAAGTATAGGTATCGATACCAAAATTCAGGTTTTGAAAATTTCCAATATAGTCCATTTTCATGATTGGGTTAATTTCAGAGCTTTCGTAAGTTTAATTTAGACTAGATTTTGTTTGTATTTCACTTTATGACACGAATTAATATTTAATTGAATTTTGAATTATAGTTTGAATGTGATATGTTCTGGTAACTGCAATAACATTTCGTAACTCGAGTTCGGCGACTGGACTGGGTGAAGGGTGTTATAACTAAAAATCAGACTATTACATGACAACCAAATATGAGTATATCTACTCTTCTCCTTTCTCTTTACTTTTATTTGTATGGTTGTTGGGTTTAAATTATACTAAAAAAAGGGATAACAAAATGCTGATTTATATGGAATTGAAAGTGAATGTATTTTAAATATTTGAGGAAAAATGTAACCAAATTATCGATTTGTAATAATTTCATGAGGTTTTGAAGTGTTTATTGCGAATTAATATTTGGTTTAAGTTTTCTTTTTAAATTATAGAAATTTATGATTTATAGGAGAAAATAGATTTGGGAGTATTTATAAAGAAATTTGAGAGAGCCAGAGTGCGAGAAATTAATTATAGATAATAATGATAATATATAATTAAATAATTAAAATTTTATCTGATTTAAATTGAATGGATAAATTAACTTTTTTAATTTTATATTTATAGAAATGATTTTTTTAATATAAAAAATTTTAAATTTGAAACTTCTAATTTAAATAAATTAACTTATATAAATTAACCTATAAAAATATTTGAAAAAGCTAATGTAAATTTAAAAAATTAATTTAAATTTAATAGAGAAATTAAAATTAAAATTTTATATTTATCTAATGAATTTTTAAATATCAAATATTTTATCAATTGAATTTATATAATTTAAATTTACAAAAGTTAATTTAAATAAATTAACTTACAAAAAAACTTGAAAAAGATAATCTAAGTTTGAAAAAGTTAATATTGCGTCAATTGTCATCATTATATACTTTTTTAGCTTGTTATATTATATTATATTTTATATATATATATATATATATATACACGATGTAGTTGGAGAATTACATAATTAAAAAAAATGTGTTAACACAAAGAAATTGTTATAAACTGATACCAATTTTGCAAAATCTAAAAAAAAAAAAAAACCACTATCAAAACAACTAAATATTTATAATTAGGGAGGGATCCAATTACACCGGTGTAAATACAAAATAAAAAATAGTTTTACACCTTTTCATATTTTTTTGTGCAAATAATATTTTAATGGTCCAATTCCATTGAATTTAATATTTTATTCTTATAGATCATGCATGTCAAATTTGATGTAAACTAAAAATTTCTAACTATTTGTTTTATGTAAAAGTTATTCAACCATTAAATATATATTTTAAATCAATATGACAAATATATCGGATCGTGAGAAAATTTAAATACATGACAAGTAAAATTATATTCATAAATTCAATAGTTGGATCATTAAAATATTAATTGTACAAAAAGCTATGAAAGGATGTAAAACTACTGTAATTTTATATGGGTGTAAGTGGTTCCCTCTCCTTTATAATTAAAGTATTGTAACAACTTATTAGAACAATACTAAATGCATATTAAAACATGAGAAAGTATTTTGTACATGATCTGTCATAATTTGGTGTAGCAGATTAAACTAATTTTCGCACTTTCGGAGCTTAAAAGCAAACATTTTCGTTGGGTTTTAATTATGTTTTTATAAGTTTCTTTAAAGTTAATAAAATGTGCAAACTGAGACTTTTATTGACCTTAGGGGCCAAATGAGGCCTAAGGGTGAGCTAATGAACTTTGTAAGTGTGCTGGAGACCATTAGAAGGCGTACTAAACCAATACTGGTCACTATGTCGCAACACGAAATGATTAATGTTGTAACATAGGGAGCAAAATAGAGAAATCACAAGACTGCCTTCGATGTCGTGACACAACCAAAGGGTGTCGCAACATACCCCTGAAGATATCCCAATAAGAGTATACTGACTCCTCTGTCGCGACACAGGTCTTGGTGTGTAGCGACATCGACTATGGACGGAAATTAACACGAGTCAGGGGGCATTTTGGCCAGCACAATCAAACTTAAAGCTCAGGAACGACAGCTAACCTAGGGTTAAGGACGACGGCCACCTGAAATCTATAAATAGGCTCATTTGTCACATGTTATGGACCACCAATTACTTAGTTTAGAATTTTTCTTTTAAATTCATTTTAACTTTTCTTTCTTCTTAGGTTTTAGGTGTATTTTCAAGTTATTCTTTGTTTGATCTCGAGAGATCTGATTTGTGGAAGACAATCTGTAACACCCCTTACCTGTATTCGACGCCGGAACCGGATACGAGGCATTACCGAACTTATCTTGCTTAAACTTACAACTTTTGGCTATAAACTTTCATTCAAACTTAAAAATTTTTCATTTACAATCGTAACTTCCCTATTATGGGTCTACGAGACCCTATACGTATACTTGTGATGTTTCGGGACCAAACTGGAAACTTTCAAACACTTAGAAAATTTTGACATGAAACAGGGCCACACGCCCGTGTGAAGAATTGGACACGCCCGTGTGGCATTTCACATGCTCGTGTGTTTACCCCGTGTCCCTCACACGGCCTCGACACGCCCGTGTCTTAGCCCGTGTGCCAAAACCATGGCATTCTGTTTATGACCTCATCACCTCACTATGGTCACATGGCCAAGGCACACGCCCGTGTCCTTAGACCGTGTGTCGAATTAAATTCCTAATTTTAGGTGTAGACTTCACACGGCTTGGGCACACGCCCATGTCCATGGCCGTGCCTTCCACACGGTTGAGACACACGGCCGTGTCTCTACCCGTGTGTTTACTACTGAGTATACTGACTTATAAACCTATCATGCAAGGGGACGCAAGACCTCTCCACACGCCCATGGGGCTGACCGTGTGTCACACACGGCTTAGACACACGCCCGTGTATCTACCCGTGTGGACATTAAAAAGGCTATATTCCAAGCCAAATGCCACCCTACATAGCAACCATACTTATACCAATACATTTCAACAAAATTCATGGCCCTAAGGCACTTTTAAAACTCAATTCAAATCATCCACACAAGCATGAACTTCATAATTTCATCATTGAATATAAATAAACTTGTCATGAATTGGTCCAATTCCAATGACCATTTACAAAATGACTTTGATAACATAAATAGCCTACACTTTGGCTATCAAAATGACATAACAAGATACCCAAGTCCTATACATGTCATACTCAAAATAAGTCTAACTTGTTATACCAAAGAGATGTTGATAGTGTGATTTTCAAACTCCGACGTTCCACGATTCTCAAATTATCTTGGCAATACTACAAGGAAAAAGGGAAAAGAGAGGGGTAAGCATATAGCTTAGTAAGTTTGCATAGAAATAAATAGCAACAATAAGTTCATAATGACATCAATTCATGGCATTGGATAACCACACAAGGTCATAAGCACTTTGCCATAACTTACTCGTACTTGTTCTTATCTATCATATACCATGCCACATATGTAACCGTTCCTCGTGAATTATTCACGGGTACCTGTATTCACTCAATCACATGACTTTAGTACTAATCTCATTTGTATTTCCAAGCTTATCTATTTATCCCACTAATTCATTAGGGATACTCAAAGACGCATATTCATAGTTATTAACATAAACACAAAACCAATGCCACATCCCAGATGTGGTCTTATGTGGGGTCACCTCTGAGTGCCGATGCCATATCCCGGATATGGTCTTGTACGGGATCTCACTTCAAGTATCGATGCCATATCCCGGATATGGTCTTATACGATTCTCATATTCAATACCGAAGCCATATCCCCGACATGGTCTTATATGAAATATCAATTCAGTGCCGAGGCCATGCCCCCGACATGGTCTTACACGGGACCTTGTTCATCTCATGCCTCGATGATAGTATTCTCACAATCATTATAGTCCAACCGGGAATTCAACATCTCAACTTTTATCATCTTTTTCATTCAACACCAATACTCAATTTCATAGAATATCATGTATTATTATAATATCAAACATTCTCAAGCATACTAGCATAAATGTTCACATACAAACTTACCTCGATTTCAAAATAAGCTAGATCGTCGATCTAGTCTGATACTTTATTCTTTCCCCGGTTGAGGTAAATTCTTGGATCTTCTTGATCTATAATAGAAAATTAGCTCATTTAATAGTCACATTAATAAATGCATTTCAATAACCATGCTTTGGCAAAATTACTAATTTGCCCTTAGACTTTTGCAAAATTACCATTTTACCCCTAGGCTCGAAAATCAATTCTAATCAAATTTCTACCTTTATCGAGCCTAGGTGAACATTTATTTCTCTTATGGCTACCATCAAATCTCAACATTTCACACATTTACTACATATTTTAGAACCTTTACAAAAAAGGTCCTTTTAGGTGTTTTCATGGTAACACCTTTCACAAAAGTTGTTCATCTAACAACTAAGGCTCATTTTATTCCATAAAAATGCAGCAAACAACTTAAAAGCTCTCATGGAAAAACTCTAAACTCTTCACCATCTTACAAAATAGTCCCTTCTTTAGAAAGCTTAAGCTTTAGGGGTTCCAAAAGTGCAATTTTTATCAAGAAAGGATCACTAGAACACTTACTTGTAAGGAGGAGAGTGTGCTGAAATTTTTGAAGCTTTCAAACCCCTATTTGCTGCTAATTTTGGTGGAAGAATGAAGGAGAAAAGATGATATCTTTTCTTTCTTTATTTTAATATAAAACATCAATTTAGTCCACCTAATATCAACTACTTTGACCAATTTTGTTAATGTTTGTCTACTATGGCCGACCACCCTATCTTTAGGGGTCTAATTGCACATTAAAGGCCTCCAATTAATATTCTATGGCTATTAGGCACCTTTAGCTTATAAAATGGAACTTTCGCACTTTATGCGATTTAGTCCTTTTTCGCGATTAAGCATGAAATCGCTAAAATTAAAGCACCAAAATTTTCATGCACTTATATAATCATGCTCTAACTCATAAAATAACATGAAAATAATTTTCTCCGACCTCAGATTAGTGGTTCTGAAACCACTATTCCGACTAGCCCCTAAATCGGGCTGTTACACAATCAAACTTGTGGATTCGTAATCATTCTTAATACAAATCAGGCTCTTTATTAAACTCTATATTGTCAATTCATGCTTGTTCTTTATATCGATTTTATATTGCTTATGAAAACCATGAGGAACTAATCCTTTTATGGGGGATTAGCGAATAGAGGTATGATCTTTTAACTGTTTTATAGGGTTACTCAACAGATCACCTGTTTGGGAAAGGAAGAACCTAAACCAAAGGTCTGAAAACCTTAGGAAGTCAACAAGGTGGGAATTAACCCAAAATTGGTATGGCCTATCGGTCTGGACTATGAGATCTGAAGATAAGTAGTCCTTGCTGACTCGTTATTTGAGTGGAAGATCAAAAGATCCTTGCCGACTAGTTGATTAATGATGAACCTTAAGTGAAAGTTGATGGGGATTACCGAAGCGAGCTAATCACCCATAATAAAATTTGATTTATTCTATTATTTGATCTCTTGATATTTATTTCTTTATGTTATTATATTTTCATTATTATAAAAATATTAAAAACTCCTTTTATTTTTACTTTTGTACTATAATTTACTTCGAGTACTAATTAGATCTTTTGGTGTTTAGGTTAAAATTGATCTAGCACTAGCCTCCCTTGGGTATGATCCTCAGAGTACTCACTTACTCCGTTGTAACTATATTACAACTGAACCCAAATACTTGCAGATACCACTTCATCGATATATTCTTCACTGTAATATTCACACTCTAGATGTTAGTACGTCCGGAGGCAGTCAAGCTGTTGGCGCCATTGCCGGGGAGGCAACGTTATTAGTTTAATTTTAATTTTTGCAGTTAGTAAGAATAATTAGGAATTTTTTTAGGTGATAGATATGATTCTAATTTTTATTAGTACTAATCCTCTTTTTCTGGGTTTAGTGTATGACTCGTTGTAAGGGAACACCTACAGAGCCAGTTACAAGTTCAGAGAAAATAATTCGAAGAAATCGTCAAAAACAACAACAGCAGCAGTAGATGCAAGATCCACCACCACCTGTTGTAGGCAACGTACCATACGAGAATCCATTATTCGAAGTCACTAACAATAATGCTTTAGGAGATCTACCAACACCACCACAGTTACCCGTAAACTTACACACGGCTTGTAATAAAAAAACCTTGAGAGATTATACATTATCAAGTCTGGACATGGTTCGGGAAAGCATAACGATACCGATTATTACAGCAAATAATTTTGAGATCAAATTGGCAATGATTTATATGATCCAAAATAATCTTCAATTTAGGGGCACAATGACAAGGGATCTAAATAAACACTTAAAACAGTTTTTCCAACTTTGTGATACTTTCAAGTACAACGGAGCCAGTGATGACGCTATTCATCTTTGGTTGTTCCCCTTTTCTTTGATTAATAATGTCTTTTCTTGGTTAGATTCCCAGGCACCAGAATCTATCACGACATGGGATGAGTTCGCTGGAAAGTTCTTACAGAAGTTCTTCCCTATTAGTAAAGCGATTCAACTAAAAAGAGAAATTATTATCTTTAGACAGATAGAAGGAGAAAGTTTTCATGAGGCATGGGAACGTTTCAAAATGTTGATTTAGAAATGCCCTCACCATGGATTCCCTGAGTGGATGCGATTTCAGGTATTTTATAATGGGTTGGATGTGAATGCAAGATCAGGAGTAGACGGAGCAGCAGCATGAGCCCTTATGAACAGAACGTACGAGGATGCATACAAAATCACTGAGAACATGACATTTAACTCCTGTCAATGGCCCATTAAACGATTTACATATGGCTAGAAAACCGCTACGATAAAAGATATTCAAGAGGATGACAAGTATTAACAGTTAATGGATAGACTTAATTGTATCGAATTTGCTAATAATACACTGTCTATGTATGGAGGAGACAAACCGCTCTTCCACTGCATCTAGAATCCTTTCGAGGATGTGAATTATATTGAAAATGGGGGTGGAAACCCCTATTCAAATACCTACAATCCCGGCTGGAGAGATCATGTAACAGCCCGTTCTTAGTCAAATCAGAACAGTGGTTTTGGGACCACAAATATGAGGTTACAATATTTATTTTATTATTATTTTAATGTTTACAGTATGATATTATGTTGGTGTGAAAATTTGGTTAAGAAATTTTATCGTTTAATTGGTCAATTTGAGAAAAATGACTAAATCGCGTAAAGTGTAAAAGTGGAGTTCTATTAGCTAAAAAGTATCTAATAGCTATAGAACCTTAAAGTTAAGGTCCTTAAGTGATAATTAACCCATTATTGAATTAATGGATGATAATGGTTTGGCATGTAGTGAAATAACAAATATTTATTAAGGTTATAATTGTAAGTTGGTAATTAAACTTAAAATAAACAAAAACCCAATTAAGTATCATCTTCCACTATCATATTAACAACTGAAAATTAAGAAAGAATGGCAGCCATGGGAGTTTAAGTTTTGAAAACCCTAAGTCCTTTGATTAGGTATGCAATTTTAATTTGTTTTTAATGATTTCTATGTTTTTGTGATCGTTGCAACTAGCACTAGCTAGCCTAGGGACTATTTTGCAGAACTGTTAAAAATTTTGAAAGTTACCATTGATGAATATGTGTGATTTTTGATGATTTATGATAGATTTTGAATGGTTGTTAATAGTTAAACAAGTTTTGTAAAGTGATTTTTAGTGAAAATGCAAAATAGGGATTAAATTGAGAAATGTGTAAAGTTAGTGGTTAAAATGTGAAATAAATGAAAAATATGGGCTGCTAGGGGCATAATAGTATTTCGGCTAGCATGGGTCTATTGTGAATTTCATTAATTTGTGATTTTATGAAATAAGGACTAAATTGTGAAAAATGTGAAATATGTGGGGCAAAAGTGTAAATATATTTTAAAGTGTGTTTTGGACTAAATTGAATGAATAGATGACTAAATAAGTTAATTTTGAATATATTTAGATCAAGAAAGGAGAAATACGGACTTAGATCGGGGAAAAAATAAAGTTACAGAATAGTTGACTCGATTCGCCATTTTAGCAACCGAGGTAAGTTCGTATGTTATAATTTCATTTCAAATGTATTTTATATGCTTTGATATAGCATAAATTGCGATTATTTGACTACAGACAAGTTTGGAAATGATTCGACGATGATTCGACATTCGAAATCCCAATTGAACCTTAGGAATAGTTTAGGATGCTAGTGACATGTCATTAGGGAATACATTGTGTTGGCTTCGGGCCATGATATAGCACTTCGGGTGCGAGTTATACTGATTTGGCTTCGGGCCATGCATATCGACTGATTTGGCTTTGGGTCATGATATCAGTATTTCAGATAAGTTACCTTGATTTGGCTACGGGCCATAGTATAGGTACTTATCGTGTGAGACCCTTGAGTATCCAACTTCTATTCCGAATGGTTCAATGGGTAAATGAAAGACGAGGAAGTGTATGAGATTTGTACGGGATGGTACAGGTATGTGTATAAACTATTCTACCATTGAATCAAAGAAATGATGATGAAAGTATATAGTTTGTGAATGAGTATTTGAAAGGTTTGTTAGTTAATGTAAGATACATGTTGATGTATTCAAATTATTGAATTATAATTATGTGATTACATTAAGTTATTTCATACGAGCTTACTAAGCTTTATAGCTTACTTTGTGTATTTTTCCGTGTTTTATAGTGATATCGAAGCTAGCTCAGATTCGGGAATCGTCGGAGATCGTTTCACACTATCCACCTATCTTTTGGTACCTATAAACTTTGGTATATTAAGTATATGGCATGTATAGGTATTTTGAGTCATTTTGATGGTGAGTTGATAATGATTTTGGTTATTTGTAATGTCTTGTAAATGAATATGTTTTGGTTTGTAAATATAGCCATGAGAGTTGGCTTAATTTGGTGGATTTGGTTATGTCCATATTTGTGCATATATGGTTGATTTTTGAGTTTATGGATGGATATGTGAATTGTAATAGCCCAATTTAGGGGCTAGTTGAAACAGTGGTTTAGGGACCACTAATTCGAGGTTAGAGAAAATTATTTTTAATATTATTTTATGTGTTATAGCATAATTATATGTGTGCATGAAAATTTTGGTGCATTAATTTTAGTGATTGCACGCTTAATTTTGAAAAAAGACTAAATCGTATAAAGTGCAAAAGTTTTGATTTACAAGCTAAAGGTGTCAAATAGCTAGGGAACCTTAAATTGGAGGTCCTTAATGTGCAATTAGGCCTTTAGGGGAGTGTTGGCCGGCCATAAGGACAAAGAAATGACATTTTCAAAGGGTAGGTGAAGTATTTGGTGACTTAATTGATAAATAAAATAAAATAAAGAGAAAATAATATCATCTTTTCATCTTCTTCCTACAACCACCGAAAATTTCAACAAAAGAGGAGCTTTGGAGAGCTTAAAATTTTCAGCAACTTAAACCTTTTCAAGTAAGTGATTTTGGTGATCATTCTTGACAATTTTTGTACTTTTAGGACCCTTGTAGCATAATCTGGCTAATGAGGGGACTATTTTGCAAAATTGTTGAGAGTCTAGGGTTTTTCCATGAGAGTATTCATGTGTTTGCTGAAATTTTATGAAAGAAAATGAATCTTGGTTGTTTAATAAACAACTTTTGTGAAAGGATTTTTCATGAAAACACCTAATAGGACTATTTTGTAAAAGTTATAAAAATGGATAGTAAATGTGTGAAATAATTGGAATTTTGAGTTGCTATAAAAGAGAATATGAAACGGCTAGGCTTGAGTGTGTGAAAAATAAACACATTTCATTTTACGAGCCTAGGGGAAAAATCGTAATTTTGTGAAAGTCTAGGGGCAAAACGATAATTTTGCCAAAATAGGAATTTTTGGAGTGATTTGATTAATGTGGTTATTTAATAAGCTAAATATGTCATTATAGATCAAGAAGAACGTGGAGTCAACCTTGACCGAGGAAAAGGCAAGGTTTCGGACTAAATTGCAAATTGACATATTTTGTATCGAGGTAAGTTTATATGCAAATGATACATCCTTTTTACTTTTATTTTCACATATTAATGTATTATGTGAAATGTGATTGAATACTATTGATATCTATTAAAATGATAGAAAGTGAGGAAATTCTCGGATGAACTTTCAGAATAGGAAAATGATAAGGATATACACCGTGATTAAATGGTTATTGATGGGTTGTGTGCGATACCATCGTATTTATTATTATTGGTGGGCTGTGTGCGATACCACCGTGGACATGTGATTTTTGGTAGGCTGTGTGCGATACCACCGTGATATTTATTAATGGTGGGCTGTATGCGAAACCACCGTGTATCCAGTATTATTCCAAAGTGTTCATCGAGAAACTTTAACTAAGTGAAATTACGTGTGATTGTGTGATGACAAGTGCAGGGTATATGTTCATGTAAATGTGAGCAATGTTTATGATATGTATTTGGGATGTGGTAAGATTTGAAATGAGTGAGTACAACTACGAGGATCTGAGTTGTTCTTGATTAGTATGTAATGTTTTTGATTGATAAGTATGTGGTATGATGTTCATTGTTTACATATAGACTTCCTAAGCTTAAAGCTTACTCCCTTCTCTTTTCCCTTGTTTTGTAGTGTCCAAAAAGCCAGCTCGGGATACGAAGACCGTCGGAGGATCATCCACACTATCCACACATTTTGGTATATTGAGATTTACTTGGAATTATAGCATGTATAGGGACTTGATCTTTTTGGTTATATGTCATTCTCGGGATGAGAGTGAGCACGCGGAGCATTTAAGAACTGTTTTGCAGACTTTAAGAGACAAACAGTTGTATGCCAAGTTTAGCAAAAGTGAGTTTTGGCTCTGAGAGGTCGGATTTTTAGGACACATCGTGTCAGGTGATGGAATTAGAGTTGATCTGAGTAAGATCTCGGCTATTGTTGACTGGAAACCGTCGAGGAATGTATTAGAGATTAGAAGCTTTTTGGGCTTAGCCGGGTATTATCGACGTTTTGTCAAGGGATTTTCAATGATTTTTTCTCCTATGACTAAGCTGTTGCAAAAGAATGTTAAGTTTGAATGAACCGATAGATGCCAACAAAGTTCCGAAAAGTTGAAGGCATGATTAACTGAAGCACCGGTTTTGGTACAACCTGAGTTGAGAAAGGAGTTTGTGATTTATAGTGATGCGTCAATGAATGGTCTTGGTTGTGTGTTGATGCAAGAAGGCAAAGTAGTAGCCTATGCCTCGAGACAGCTAAAACCATATAAAAAGAATTTTTCGACGCACGATTTGGAATTGGCCGCAATCGTCTTTGCTTTGAAGATTTGGCGTCATTATTTGTATGGTGAGAAATGCCGAATCTTTACTGATCACAAAAGTTTGAAGTACCTGATGAACCAAAAAGACTTGAATTTGCGACAATGGAGGTGGCTCAAATTATTGAAAGATTATGAACTAGTAATTGATTATCATCCGGGAAAAGTGAATGTAGTCGCAGATGCCTTGAGCAGAAAATCCTTGTATGCTTTGAGAGCTATGAGTACGAGTTTGGCTTTTTCTGACAATGGTTCGATTTTGGCCGAGTTGAGGGCTAGACCGTTATTTCATCAACAAATTTGTGAAGCTCAAAAGAAAGACAAGGAATTGCAAGTTAAAAGAGTTCAGTGTGAATCGGATAGTGATTCAGATTTTTGAATCGGACCAAATGATTGCTTGATGTTCCGTGATAGGGTATGTGTACCGAAAGATGATGAGTCAATTCGGAAAATTTTACAGGAGGCACACAATGGTTGTTTGTCAGTACATCCTGCCAGTACAAAAATGTATAATGATTTGAGAAGTTGTATTGGTGGCCGAATATGAAAAGAGACATCTCTGAGTTTGTGACAAAGTGTTTGATCTGTCAACAAGTGAAAGCCGAGCATCAAGTACCTTCGGGTTTACTTCAGCCAGTGATGGTTCCCGAGTGGAAATGGGACCGAATCACAATGGATTTTGTAACAGAGTTACCCATGACTCCGAAAAAGAAAGATACTGTCTGGGCTATCGTTGATAGATTAAAGAAATCGGCTCACTTTATACCGGTACATACTGATTACTCACTTGACAAGTTGGCTGAGCTGTATATTGCCGAAATTGTGAGATTACATGGGGTGCCTATGTCCATTATTTCAGATAGAGATCCGAGGTTTACTTCGGGGTTTTGGAAAAAAGTTGCAAGAAGCCTTGGGTACGAGATTGAATTTTAGTACCGTGTTCCATCCACAAACTAATGGTCAATCCGAGAGAGTGATTTAAGTTCTTGAAGACATGCTCCAATGCTGTGTTTTAGAGTTCAAAGGTAGTTGGGAAAAATATCTACCTTTGGTCGAATTTGCCTACAACAACAGTTATCAGT
Organism: Gossypium sturtianum; assembly: GCA_025698515.1. Taxonomy (NCBI): domain Eukaryota; kingdom Viridiplantae; phylum Streptophyta; class Magnoliopsida; order Malvales; family Malvaceae; genus Gossypium; species Gossypium sturtianum. The sequence continues at coordinate 36,152,875 of CM046943.1, read as the reverse complement.
CGAGTATACAGATGGCACCGTACGAAGCATTATATGGTCGCAAATGTCGAACTCCTTTGTATTGGACCGAGCTTAGTGAGAAGCAAATTCACGGTGTTGATTTAGTTAGAGAGACTGAAGAGAAAGCGAAAGTGATCCGTGATTGTCTGAAAGCTGCTTCAGACCGACAAAAGTCATACGCAGATTTGAAAAGGAAGGAAATTGAGTTTCAGGTGGTTGATAAAGTGTTTCTGAAAGGATCCCTATGGAAGAAAATATTGAGATTTGGTAGAAAGGGCAAATTGAGTCCGCGTTTCATTGGGTCGTATGAGATTATTGAAAGAATTGGACCAGTAGCTTACCGGTTAGCTTTGCCGGCGGAGTTGGAGAGAATACACAATGTGTTCCATGTGTCGATGTTGCAACGATATCGTTCCGATCCTTCACATGTAGTTTCTCCTATAGAAATTGAGATATGACCGTATATGACCTCTGATGAGGAACCAATTAAGATTTTGACTCGAGAGGTTAAACAGTTGAGGAATAAAAGTATAACCTTAGTGAAAGTGTTGTGGCAAAAACACGGTGTAGAATAGGCTACGTGGGAACCGGAAGAAGCCATGAGAAAGCAGTACCCAAACCACTTTATCGGTAAGATTTTTGGGGACGAAAATCCCTAAAGGGGAGGAGAGTTGTAACAGCCCGATTTAGGGGCTAGTCAAAACAGTGGTTTCGGGACCACTAATTTGAGGTGGGAGAAAATTATTTTTAATATTATTTTATGTGTTATAGCATAATTATATGAGTGCATAAAAATTTTGGTGCATTAATTTTAGTGATTGCACGCTTAATTTTGAAAAAGGACTAAATCGCATAAAGTGCGATGTTTTGATTTACAAGCTAAAGGTGTCAAATAGCTATGGAACCTTAAATTGGAGGTCCTTAATGTGCAATTAGGCCTTTAGGGAGTGTTGGCCGGCCATAGGGACAAAGAAATGACAGTTTCAAAGGGTAGGTGAAGTATTTGGTGACTTAATTGATAAATAAAATAAAATAAAGAGAAAATAATATCATCTTTTCATCTTCTTCCTACAACCACCAAAAATTTCAGCAAAAGAGGAGCTTTGGAGAGCTTAAAATTTTCAGCAACTTAAACCTTTGCAAGTAAGTGATTTTGGTGATCATTCTTGACAATTTTTGTACTTTTGGGACCCTTGTAGCTTAATCTAGCTAATGAGGGGACTATTTTGCAAAATGGTTGAGAGTCTAGGGTTTTTCCATGAGAGTATTCATGTGTTTGCTGAAATTTTATAAAAGAAAATGAATCTTGGTTGTTTAATAAACAACTTTTGTGAAAGGATTTTTCATGAAAACACCTAATAGGACTATTTTGTAAAAGTTACAAAAATGGATAGTAAATGTGTGAAATAATTGGAATTTTGAGTTGCTATAAAAGAGAATATGAAACGGCTAGGCTTGAGTATGTGAAAAATAAACACATTTCATTTTACGAGCCTAGGGGCAAAATTGTAATTTTGTGAAAGTCTAGGGGTAAAACGATAATTTTTCCAAAATAGGAATTTTTGGAGTGATTTGATTAATGTGGTTATTTAATAAGCTAAATATGTCATTATAGATCAAGAAGAACGTGGAGTCAACCTTGACCGAGGAAAAGGCAAGGTTTCAGACTAAATTGCAAATTGACATATTTTGTATCGAGGTAAGTTTATATGTAAATGATACATCCTTTTTACTTTTATTTTCACATATTAATGTATTATGTGAAATGTGATTGAATACTATTTATATCTATTAAAATGATAGAAAGTGAGGAAATTCTCGGATGAACCTTCGGAATAGGAAAATGATAAGGATATACACCGTGATTAAATGGTTATTGATGGGCTGTGTGCGATACCATCGTATTTATTATTATTGGTGGGCTGTGTGCGATACCACCGTGGACATGTGATTTTTGGTAGGCTGTATGCGATACCACCGTGATATTTATTTATGGTGGGCTGTGTGCGAAACCACCGTGTATCCAGTATTATTCCAAAGTGTTCATCGAGAAACTTTAACTAAGTGAAATTACGTGTGATATTTTGATGACAAGTGCAGGGTATATGTGCATGTAAATGTGAGCAATGTTTATGATATGTATTTGGGATGTGGTAAGATTTGAAATTAGTGAGTACAACTACGAGGATCTGAATTGTTCTTGATTAGTATGTAATGTTTTTGATTGATAAGTATGTGGTATGATGTTCATTGTTTACATATAGACTTACTAAGCTTAAAGCTTACTTCCTTCTCTTTTCCCTTGTTTTATAGTGTCCAAAAAACCAGCTCGGGATACGGAGACCGTCGCAGGATCATCCACACTATCCACACATTTTGGTATATTGAGATTTACTTGGAATTATGGCATGTATAAGGACTTGATCTTTTTGGTTATATGTCATTTTGGTTTAGCCAAATGTGTTCGCTTAGGAAGATATTTGATTCATTTTGTATAAGGCCATGAGATGTGGCTCATAATGATTATTTTGATGTAAATCTATTCATATATGCATGTATGTGTCATTACCATTATGGTATGGCTTATGATTATTGATGGTTGATTGATGATGGTGAAGCACTTAGTTATGTTATATTAAGTGCCTTGAATTTATATGTATATGTTTTGGATTAGTGTGGTTTTGATGTTGTGTAGGTTGGTGCAAGTATGAGTGGAAAAAAGGCTTGGTAAATAGCCTTAATATGTCCACACGGATAGACACACGGGTGTGTGTCTAGGCCGTGTGTGACACACGGTTTGCCCCTTGGGCGTGTGGTTTGGCCGTGTGTCCCCCTGCATCCTAAGTTGGCAAAACAGAATGCCCAGTAGTAACCACCCGGGCTAAGGCACGGCCGTGTGTCTCAACCGTGTGGAAGACACAGCCACAGGACATGGGCATGTGCCCAGGCTGTGTGAAGTCTGCACTTAATTTTAGGAATTTAATTCGCCACACGGCCTAAGGACACGGACGTGTGTCTTGGCCGTGTGACCTTAGTTGGGTGATGACGTCATAAACAGAATGTCCCCTATTTTTGAAACGGCCTGAAGCACGGGCATGTGATATGCCACACGGGTGTGTCCCTTCTCCCACACGGGCGTATGGATCGTTTTGATGAAAATTTTCTAAGTTTTCCCAGAAGTTTCTAAAATTCTCGATTTAGTCCTGAACCACTCATTATGTATGTTTTGGGCCTCGTAGGCTCGTTTAAGGGGTGATATGGATGTTATGAAAAGTTTTAAATTTGAGTGGAAAGTCATGTCTCGGTTTTGTTTGATTGCTTGTATATAAGTCTGGTAATGCCTCGTACCCTGTTTCGGCGTCGAATATGGGTAAGGGGTGTTACATAAATAGCTTATATTATGAAGCTTGTGGTTATTGATATAGTATATGTTAAATGGTTGATACTAGATATGAATTATGTTTGTGAATTGATGCAAAATGATAAATGTTTGGTAAAGGTTTAGTTAGCTGATTTGTATATGTGTTTTGGTACGTTTTGATTGAGTAATATTTGAGATTATAAGCATGTTGGTTGTTAGTATTGGAAATGGTGTGAATTAGATTTGATTGTGGCTAAATTGGATGTTCATTTATGCTTTGAATTGGTACCATTTGGGTTGTGTAGGTATATGCATATTTGGGTGACAAATTGGCTTGGTAAATAGCCTATTTTTGTCCACCCGTGCAGAGACACGGGCGTGTGTCTCAGCCGTGTGTGACACACAGTTATGCTACATGGCCGTGTGTTCCCTGGTGTTGAAATTAAAATCAAGTCAGTATGCTCCACATGGCCTCACACACGGGCGTGTGACTAGGCCGTGTGGCATAAGTCAGTATACCTTATAGGATTGGCACGACCTAGCATACGGCCTGATACACGGGCGTGTATGGCCATTTTTAGGGCACACGGGCTAGCCACATGGGCGTGTGTGTTGGCCATGTAACCCAAGTCAGAGAGCTACATGGGGTCAGACACGGGCTGGGACACGACCATGTGCTCCCATTTCGAATATCCACACGGCCTGTGACACGGGCGTGTCTGGTCACACGGCCTGGCTACACGGGTGTGTGTTACCTGTTTTGAGAAAAATTTTCAAAGTTTCGTGAAAGATTTTTGAGTTATCGATTTAGTCCCGAACCATTCCCAAAGCATGTTTAGGGCCTCGTAGGCTCGTATAATGGACAAATTGATTGAGAGTGAATGATGATTGTATATATTGATTGAATATAAGAGAAAAGTATGTTTAAATGTATTGTAAGTTCGGTAATGCTCCGTAACCCTATTTCGGCGCTGAATATGGGTGAGGGGTGTTACAGATCACCCGAATCTGAGATGGGGAGGAAACCAAATAGGAGGTAATAGTTCGAATCAAGTTAAAAACAATAACTATCAACCTCCTTATTTGTAGAAACCTCGGGATAGGTTTAACCCAATTGACCATACTGCATGTGGTCAACGTTTAGGTAGAATCAAGGGAGAGATGCAGTCAATGAGAACGGACATAAAGCAAGTGCGGTCTGAGTGCACTAACTCAATAAGAACATTGACTAAACTTAAGGATCAAATGGGCCAATTGATGAGTATGATGGGTGACATCAAAAGACAAATTGACACAGGTATTCCCAACAATACAGAAAATAATCCACGAAGGGAAGGTAAGGAGCACGTGAAAGAAATAGCGCTCTGATCGGGCAAAGTACTGAGTAGCCCAGAAAACCCTACTCCAGAAGTAAATATGGAGAATGCTGGTGATCCTCAAGAGAAATCCCTAGAGGCTGAAGATGAACCAGAGTCAGAGGAGGTAATCGCACCGAAAGCTGAGCCGAAAAAAGAAATAACTAAAGATGTCGTTGCAAAGATCCAATTCCCTTCAAGACTAGGAGAAAAACAAAAGCGGGATGAAAATGGGTTTGTAAGTTTCCTAAACTTGTTCAAAACATTAAATGTTAACCTACCTTTAATCGAGTTAATTGAGAAAGTTCCTATGTATGCCAAGTTTTTAAAGGAAATTATGTCTAAGCGTAGGAAAATTAAGGTAGGTGAACAAGTTAGTAAAACACTTCCTGTAGTGCTATTATCTCAATATGGGTTCCTCAAAAATTAAAAGACCCAGAAAGTTTTACTATTTCTATAGAGATAGGGAGCATTAATTTAATAGAGCTCTATGTAACTTAAGAGCTAGTATTAATTTAATGTTTTTATTTATTTTTGAAAAACTCGGGTTAGAGGACCTTAAGAATACATAGATAACAATACAGTTGGCTAACAAGCCGTCAGTACATTCGAAAGGTGTATTGGAATATGTGTTAGTCAAAGTGCGCAGCTTCATTATCCCAGCAAATTTTGTGGTTCTAGATTTTGAAAAAGATCGAAAGATACCGATCTTATTAGGTAGACCTTTTCTAGCCACTTCTAGGTCCATCATTGATTTAGAAAAAAAATGAATTAACCATGAAAATCAATGGTGAGATTGAAATTTTTAAATGTGGCAATCAACCAAGCGAAGAAGAAGGTAGGAGGAAGTTAAAGAAGCAGTGTAAGGGATCATTTGTTTCTAACACTCCCAAGTCAAGGGACATACTTCCTCTAATGCATGCAGATAAAAAAAAAATAGGTTTAAAGAAAGGGATAGGTGGGCAAAGGTGGAATGGCACGACGGACGATGGACTAATACTAATAGAACTGAAGAATCGTCCATCGATGAATTAATGATATTGTCAGATGAATTCAATAGTAAAACTTTAATTATTTGAATTAATGCTGAACTTTTGTAAATTATTGTATATTTAACTAAACTGTTTAGTATAAATATTAATTTTTATTAACTTTTCGTTTTATAGAAACCGTAGCACACTAGAAATTGGAATTTTGAGTAATAATAGAACCAGTGTCACAACATAGGAATCCTATGTCGCAACACCAAGGACAGATTTAACAAAAATAAGAAAATTCTTTCGATGTCGTGACACTGACTTTCACTGCCGCGACACTGAAGCCAGTATACTCAAAAATCCAAAAGCCTAGAGTGTTTCACGACATTGAACCCCGTTTTCACGACAACGGTAAACTGCCAGGGATGTCAAGACAAAGAACTCCTGCATCGCGACATCGCTGCAATTTTCTATAGGTGACCACGACCCGGCAGTGCAACTCGGTGGCTTTAAAACCCTTTTTAGCTAAAATTTTACCATCTAAACCCCTAATTTTTAACCTAAAAATAGATTATCCCCCGTCTTAAACACATCTTAACCCCTTAATCCTTTCAACCCTCTTAGAACCTTTTACAACTCTTTAAACCATAAACCCCGAATTTCTACTTCTTTAAAAATCTCCATCTCTCAATCATACTTAGTGCCACAAGAAATCGGAACACTCAAGGAACGATAAACACCACACGAAACGAGGAATTCAATGACTTCTATGAGGTGAAGGGTTCTTAATGTAATACCTTTACTATTCCATTGAATTTCTTGATATTTTGCTCTCGCTCCTTGTTTTGTAATAATGCCTCCTAGAAAAGTTGGACGGACTATGGAAACGGAGCCATCGACAGTTCAAAATCCATCTAATTTTCTGAATCCGAATGTTGAAAAATATTTTAATGAACTTCAAGGAAAAACATTCATTCAAGATAGGGGATTTGATCCATCGATGATCATTTATAATGAAATATGACCGCTAGTTAGGTATCATAGGTGGGAACGTTTTTGGACAATCCCAAAAGATATTGCCTTGGTTCTGAGTCTAGAAATACTGACGGCCATATTTGGGATATTGTATCTGTGCGGGGGATAGAAGTTAAAGTAACCTCTCGAATTATTTGCGATTTTTATTATGATCCATTCCATGACCAAGATTTTATCGATGAAACCGGTTTGGAATACTTTAGGGACATAGATATGGACAATATTAAATTATTCCTTACTTTAAATGTATCTAACATTAATACCTTTCGAGCAGTTTTGTTGTATGCTATTTTGCAGAAAAAGCAGGTGTACATCAGAAAGTGGATCCATCGAAACATGAAGAGATGTATTAATGGCCAGAAAGTGGGAGAGTTCTTTCCCCACTTAGTGGCGACCTTATGCAAAAGAGCAAGCATTCCTATGGCATCCATCGAGTAGCCGCTAAAACCATCTCGGAGCATTATTGGTGATACTTTGTTCCAGCAGTACGTAGAACTACGAGCTAAACAAAATAAAAGATTAGAACAAACAACAACAAGAAGTGACGGCTACATCAGCTTCGTCACAAGGGTTGACTCGAGCTCAACAGGAAGTTGGTGAGAGTAGTCATCCTAAAATTGACTGGATGTTACAGTGGATGAAGGAGTCGGTGCCAATATTTCAAGAATTTGCAAGACAGAACAATATTAGGGTCCCTAATTACATGCCAGACATGTTTGGGCCTACATCATCCGGACAAGAAGAAAGAAAGCAGGAGAGTGAAGAGGAAGAAGAGCGAGACGGTAGCGATGAGATGGATGATGATGAGGATGAGGATGATTAGAATTTAATTTTGTTTTTAGATTGTATTAAACTTAAGGGTGATTTTAATATGTTTTTATGAGTAGGATAAAAATAGATTGTTAGTTGTTTTGTTTTGTGTTTGGTTTTGATTTTCTATGTAGGAATCCCACATGAAGGAGACACAACAATTTGATCTTTACACGATCAAAGGAGGAAGAACCCTCTATTAGCAGTTGGAACGACCACGATCAATCGAGTAACTTCTTTCCTTATCTTTTTATAGGCTATACATTGTGGGCAATGTGTTAACTAAAGTGTAGGGGGTAACATAGAAAATTTGTTTTAAATTTTTATGCTTTTCTTTCGATTTTTCTTGTCATTTGTGTGCTTGAGCTTGTAGAAATACAAGTGATTGGTTAGGAGCATGTATATAGGTTGCTTGCGTTTACAAAAAAAATTGGCATGATGATAGGTGATTTTAAATTTTTTATTATTAAACTACTAAGTTCTATATGTTACACTGTAAATAGGAATTAAGAAATCAATTGTACCAAATTATATAGAAAATACAAGGAAATGAACATGCTAGTATTAATGATAAATGGTTGAATTTGAGTTTGTTTTGTTGATTAAATTTGTGCATACTAAGATATTTAAAGGATGACCTAAGGCATTGTTTGGAACATATCCAGAGCCAAAAAGCTAACCTATATTTATTCTTCTTTAGTACCAATTTTTGAGCCTGTTAACACTTCTTGATGAACCTCATTACAAAACCTGAGCCTGAAATGTTAATTTGTGCTTTTTTCTTTGGTCCTGCACTGCACGACTATAGACGTTCGATCATATGTATTGAGGGTTAAGTAGATACATCACGGCGGATTTTGTAAAAACAGATTGGAATAGAAAAGATTGGTGTGATATAGGAACTATAGGTTAGCCTAAAGTGCAAAACAAAAGAAAAAAACAAAAAGAAAATCAGTACAAGTGGAAAAAGTTCTTGAAAAGTGAAAAAAAGATTTGTGAGTGAGATTAATTGAAAAATAGAGTGACAAAGTCACAGGAATAAGAAAGACTCGTTCATGAGAGCACAAAAACTCATAGGCTAGCCGTAGTTACTATGTCATGCTATGATTTCCTATATGGAGAAACAAGAAAGGTGAGATAAGGAGAAATAAGGCGGTGAGTGGGTAAGGGTCACTAAGGGGGAAGAATAGGGATCAACACAATGTGCCAAACTATTTTAGTGTTTGTAACCCTTTTGATGCTTACTATTTTTGAATTTCATACTTATCCTAAGCCTCAAAGCGTTAAAAGCCGAAAAGTCCTATGTGACCTAAATATCCTTATGCATGAATGGACATTACATTAAACAATCACATAAACTACTATTTGTATTATGCTAGGATAATCAGATTACTTATATGATTTGTTGATAGATTCCGACAGGCGAGACCCTTAATGCTTGTATACTTTGTAATGCACTGAATTTAGATGTTTGAGGTCGAAAGTAGTAAATTCATCATGTCAAAATTATTCGTAAATATGAAATGCCTATTCATGTGCTCCAAATTCAATACTTGTACTATATTTGCTCAAAGGTTGTCTTTTCTATTTCTTGCTGCTCCCAAATCTTTCATCTCAAATTCTTCACTAAGCTGGGTTTTAACCATTCTTATCTCTCATTTATTTTTGGCTGCTATCAACATGTCATCAATATAAAGGAGTAGATATACAAAAGAATCATCACTATTTTTTCATAAAATAAATATAGCTGTCAAAGCTACTTCTTTTGAAATCATGAGTAGTCATAAATGAATCAAATCTCTTATACCACTGCCCTGGTGACTCTTTCAGGCCATAAAGGGACTTTTTCAGCAAGCAAACATAGTCCTCTTTTTCTAAGACTATAAAACCCTTTGGTTGTGGCATGTAAATATCTTCCTCAAGTTCTCCATGCAAGAACGTCGTTTTTACATCTAACCGCTCAAGCTCCACATCATACATGACCACAATACCAAGCAAGGCTCGAATCGAACTATACTTCACAATTGGAGAAAACACATCTGTGAAGTTGGAACGACGAAAATGTGCAAGTGTACACAATCGTAACAAGTAATAAAGTGACAAGTAAATGTCGAGTTATCGTACCCACAAGGACTGTGAAAAGAATTATTTATGAATGCAATTTTAAAAACACTTTGGTGAAGAAAAATATTTTGATTTGAAGAGGTGATTAAAAACTAGGATTTAAACTAAGTAAAATAAATAAAAATAAAATAAAAGTTCCAATGCACGCTTTCAAAAGATGATTTTAATCAAGATGACATAATTGTGTTAGATTAATTACATTTCTTAACTTAAAATTATTAAACTCATGTTCATGTTGTTATGTATAAATTCACGGTAACTCGGTAATTTGCTAACTTATGAACATACTTACCTACCAAAACCCATTTATCTCTTGACTATATCTCTACGTCAATTCAACCGATTAAAAAAAATTTAATAAGCAAATGTGTTAATACGCATACATACTTATGAAATTAAAATAATCTCTTGTACATATCTCTATGCCAATTCAAACAATTAATTCAATCTCATAAACCCAATTTTAATAACTCAAGTAGATGAAATGCAATCAACCTAACACGAATTAAATTTAAGTCATAATAATTAAATTGAAAATATCAACATCACAAATATTCATATAAATGTTCATCATAACAACAACAAAATTAAAAGGATAGGGAACAAGAATCAAATCCGGTGTTTCTCCTAGGCTTGACTAGTTTGCTCCACTCCTCCTTCTCCGTTTGTTCTTGTTGAACCAAGGCTTCCACGAACACTTGAATTCTGCTCCAAATGGTGTTTTAAGGACTCTTTTCCAAGAGGTAAAATCGGCAAAGGAATAGGGGAAGAAAATGAAGAACAATGGGAGAGAATGAAGAGAGAAAAGTGAGAGAGAAGTAAAGAAATGAATAGGTTTGAGATGTGTTTGAAATGAGCAGCCAAGGTGGGTATTTATAGGTTGAGAAGGCTGCTAAAAATAACCAAAATCAGAAGCCAAAGACTCCCCCCATGGCCGGCCAAACATGTGGCATGTTTGAAGATTTCAAACATGCTATTTTTAGGTAGGGGCAAATCTTGAAAGGCATGAATAGTGGATGGGTTTGAATGCAAATTGAAGAAGTCTTCAAGGGCCATTTTGCAAGAAAAATAATCAGCCAAACAAGCTGATTGGGTCAGCATGTGGGATGGTTTTGGGCTGCCCAGTGCTCGGTTGGATCGGTATTCTCAGTTCAGCTCAACTGGGCCACTTTTCATAATTAATTAATAATAGTTTATTTAACCCAAATTAAATTGGATTAAAATTAAAATTAATTATATTATGAATTAATACACATAATTTGGACCGTTTTAGGCTGAAAAATTAATTCTCCTTGATGCTTCAAAATTGCTTCTCGATTTTACGCTTCTAGTAGTATCTGCCGAGCCATTTTTCACCTTTTGTGCAAATCTGTCGAAAATAATCAAAATTTGATATAAAATTAATTAAAATTCAAATTTTTCATAATTTGAGTGCAATTTAATTGTTTTATAATAATTATATATTTTTTACAAAAATTTTACCGAAACTCATGAATTTGAGTTAAAAAGGGAATGAAAAAGTGTGTATATTTTTGTGTTTCCAGAATTCTACAACTGGAATCTGACTGTAACCTTTTTCAACTATCCTTGCTTTATATATGCATTCTTCAACTCCTGGAGTTCCTTCATTCTTTTTGAACACCCATTTACAACGAACAACCTTTTTACCTTTAGGAAGCTTCACTAGATCCCATGTTCTGTTCTTATGAGTGATTCCATCTCTTCTTATATGGCAATCATTCACTTTCCTGAATCTTCACAGAACTGCCTTGGAATAAGTAGATGACTCTTGATTTGCATCTATATCTTCAGCCACATTTAAAGCATAAGTAACTAGATCAACCTCGGTGTACCTCTTTAGAGGTTTAAATTCTCTTTTAGGTATGTTCTGGGTAATAGAATATTGTGGTAAAGAGTCTTTATTGGAAGAGTCTTTAAAAGATAAGTCAGGCAACATAACACTTTTATAAAAAATAACATATATGCTAATCACAACTTTTCTATTTTCAGGAAACCATAACTTGTACCCTTTAACACCAGTCTTATAACCAATAAAAACACATTTAATGGATCTAGGTTTCAATTTCATATTATCAACATGAGCCTACGCAGAACACCCAAAATCTTCAAATCAGAATAATCAGTAGGATTATCAAACCATACCTCTTGTGGAGTCTTTTTCTCAATGGCATAGGATGGAGACCGATTAATCAAAAAACATGTAGTAGAGGCTACTTTAGCCCAAAACAACTTCGGTAAAAAAACATTTGACAACATACATTGAACCTTTTCCATGATTGTTCTATTCATTCATTCTACAATGTCATTTTGATGTGGAGTATTACGAACTATCAAGTGTCTCACGATCCCTTCTAATTTACACAAATCATTAAGCTCATCAACAGAATTCCAAGCTATTATCTGTACGGAGGTGTTTTATCTACTCTCCTGTCTGCTTCTCAATCATAGTTTTCCAAGCCTTAAACACAGAAAATAAATCACTTTTCTGCTTCAAGAAGAATGCTTAAACTTTTTTAGAAAAATCATCAATGATCGTCAGCATATAATTAGCATCACCCCTCAAAAGCACTCTAGATGGTCCCCAAAGATCAGAATGAATATAATCCAGCGTTCCCTTCATGTTATAGATTCCTCTGGTGAATCGAACTCTTTTTTGCTTCCCAAAACACAATGCTCACAGAACTTCAATTTGCTAATGCCTTATCCATCAAAAAGTCCTCTTTTGCTTAATTCTGCCATGTCGTTCTCACTCATATGCACTAGACGTATATGCCAAAGTCTAGTAACATCATCATCTAACAAGGAAGAGGAAGAAATAGCTACATCAGTAATAACAGTAGTATAACAGCCCGATTTAGGGGCTAGTCAGAACAGTGACCTCAGAATCACTAATTCGAGATTAGAGAAAATTATTTTAATGATATGTTGTGTGATATAACATGTTTATAAGGATGCATGGAAGTTTTGGTGCCTTAATTTTAGCGAATTCTAGCTAAATTGTGAAAAAGGACTAAATCGCATAAAGTGCGAGAGTTCTATTTTAATTGCTAAAGGTGCCAAATAGTCATAGAATATTAATTGGAGGTCCCAAATGTGCAATTTGGCCTTGTTAAAAGTGTTGGCCGGCCATAGAAAGTCAAGGGGGACAAAGACATTAAATGATGGTAAAAAAATTGGTGATGTTAAGTGTTTAAATGAATAAAATAAGGTGAATAAAGATGTTATCATCTTTTCACTATTCCTTCACCTTCTTCTACCGAAAATTGAAGAGAAATAAGGGCTATGGAGCTCAAAAATTTCAGCAAACATTCCTCCTCACAAGTAAGTGATTTTGATGATCTTTCTTGATAAAAATTGTACTTTTGGAGTCCCCAAAGCTTAAGCTTTCTAAAGAGGGGACTAGTTTGCAATATGGTTGAAAGTCTAAGGACTTTCCATGAGAGATTTTATGTTGTTTGATGAGTTTTTATGAAAGAAAATGAATGATAGGATGATGGGAAACAACTTTTGTGAAAGGAGTTGTCATGAAACACCTAAATGGGACTAAAATGCAAAAGTAGTAATTTGTTCATTAAGGCATGAAATTGATGGAATTGAGAATAGTTTTAAGAGGATTAAATGTTCAGCTAGGCCTGTTTAACAAGGAAATGTGATGAAAAGTTATTTACGAGCCTAGGGGCAAAATCATAAATTTGTCAAAGTATAGGGGCAAAATGGTCATTTTTGCCTAAGTAGAGATTATGTTTTAGTACGATCATTGAGTGATTAAATGAGTAAATTTCATTGTTCTAGATCAAATAAAACAAGTTTCGGACCTAGAACGGATGAAAAGAGAAAGGTGGGCAAAAAGGTCCTTTTCGGCTCTTTCGACATCGAGGTAAGTTCATATGCGAATGTTGAAACTACGTATGAGCTCATTTAGTATTCCAATGTTGTATGAAATGTCTCTTGATGAGATGTCAATGGAATTGAACTTAGAGTAATGGGAAATGTATGTGGAATGATATGATGATAGTTAAGGCCTCGTGTAAGACTATATTGGAATATGGCCTCGATGTAAGAATTCGTATAAGACCATGTCAAGGACATGGCATCGACATGTTAATACAAGTAAGACCCTATTGGGGTATGAATGCTATTTGACATTATGAGTATGAGACTTGAGAGAGAGTTATGTAATAACTTGAGTGATTCAACGTATATGTTGAAAGAAAGAAAGTACGCGGTCGTACCACGGAAAAAGCACAAGTGTGTGTGCTAGAATTGAATTGATATGAATTTGGTATACGATGAACCCTTAGTGGGTTATGTGTATTCAATACACCTTAGTTGTATGAGATAGATTCATTAATGCATCGTGTGAATGCGAGCAAGCATCGTAGAAAGTTAAGTAAGAATAGAAGTATGTGAGGATGTTCTCGGAGGAACATTTAAAATGGAGATATACCTGAGGATTATTATTCATGAATGTAAAATAACGGTGAGCTATGCGTAATATCACCATATTAATAGTAACCGATGGGCTAAATGCGAAACCATCGAGATATTAGTAGCATGAGCGGCTTAGTGAAAATGTTTGATGTGTTGTTTTATATGATCATGTGGTGATCAGTGCTGGAATTTATGCTTATTAAATGAGCAGTTGGCTTGTGACATGGTAAAAATATGGTAAGAGACTGAATGAGTAAGTTCTAAGAATAGTTGAGTAAGTAACCATGAGTTTATGAGAGACACTCTTCATGATACTTTGTAATTATGTATATCAATATTTGACGCATTATGCAGATGAGATTACTAAGCATTATTGCTTACTCCTTTACTTTTCTCATCTCTTATAGGTTATATTAACTAGCTCGGGTTGGAGGCCACCGGAGATGTTTTCACACTATCGAGCAGACACTTGATATGATGTATCAAGTCTCTTTAAGTTATGGCATGTATAGGGATAGTACCTAAGGTTGAATAAGTCATTGTTCATGTGGCCAAATTATGTTGGCCTAAGAGAACTTATGTTTGTTTGTGTATAGCCATAGACGATGGCCTAAGTTGCTTGTAATTATATAGGAATTAGTTCTCCCTAGTGTATGGGATAAAGACCTCATTCTTTTCTAATCAAACGTCTTTAATTCAAGAGTAATGTTGATACTATGTGTAGTTATGTGATGAGGTATGAATGTATGCAAATGTGGGTGGAAAAAGGCTTGGTAGATAGCCTCTAAGTGCCCGCACGGATAGACACACGGGCGTGTGCCTAGGCCGTGCGTAACCTGCACCTTAGTTTTATAGGTCAGGATAGGCCACGGGCTAATCCCATGGCCGTGTGTTAAGGCCGTGCATGTTACACGATTGGAACATGGGCGTGTGCTCGGTCGTGCAAAATAAGTCAGTATGTCAAGGTATAGTACACGGTCTAAGTCCACGGGCATGTCAAGGCCGTGTGGATTTAGTCAGTGTCGACCACGGGTGGAAAGCACGGGCATGTCTTAAGGGCACACGGGCGTGTTCACAAGCCGCATGGGTGTGTACCTTAACCGTGGGGCATTTGGCAGAATGCTTGGGTTTTTAAGCACGGTTGTTGAGCATGGCCGTGTGTGTCTACACACGGGCGTGTCTCATTATACACGAGCGTGTGGCCCCTGTTTTAAATAAAAGTTTTCTTTAACTCGTAAAAATTTTCTGAACGCAAGTTTAAGGCCTCGTAGGCCCACAATACGAATGACTTGACTAAGAAAGAGAAGTTTTTAATTTGGAACAAAATTTTATAGCCCGTAAGTATATGTTTAAGGAAGTTCAAGCATAGTAATGTCTCGTATCTGGGTTTAGCCTCAGAAACGGGTATGGGGTGTTACAAGTAGAACCTTGCAAAATATATAACTTGGCAGTCTTTTTTTGCCCTTTCATCACAACGAGGGAACCCTTGCTAATATTCAGAACCCCACTTTCAGCTGTGTAATTATGCCTTTTTGAATCAAGAGTACTCAATGAAATCAAATTCCTCTTCAATTCTGGTACATGTCGTACGCCACTAAGAGTTCTGACGACTCCATCGAACATCTTAATTTTGATCGTACCAATATCTGCGATTTTACATGAAGCATTATTTCCCATCAAAACAACACCTTTATAAACTATTTTATATGTTGTAAACCAATTTGATTGGGATTCAT
The DNA here is from genome assembly GCA_025698515.1 of Gossypium sturtianum. Classification (NCBI taxonomy): domain Eukaryota; kingdom Viridiplantae; phylum Streptophyta; class Magnoliopsida; order Malvales; family Malvaceae; genus Gossypium; species Gossypium sturtianum. Next base: position 36,137,025 of record CM046943.1, on the reverse strand, counting down.
ATAGAAGGTGCAACCATAATTGAGGATCCACTCCTCGCTCACTTTAGAGTTGTCGGCAGAAGCAACTAGGAGTTCACCATCGTTGTAGTCTTTTACAACATCAGCTTCACTGGATTGTTTTGGTTGTTTTCCCTTCTGATTCGCAGCCTCCCTTTTGATCTTGTTCTGCAACTTATAGCACTTAGACTTAATGTGCTCTTTCTTCTTGCATAAGTTACAGGTTTTACCTCTGTTTGAAGATCTCGATCTACCCTTAGATTTACTGCGAGGATTTCATTCACGTATCCTCCCACAGTTATCATGAGTATTTCATTGTTGTGTCCCGCAAACAATGAGACCTTCTCCCTGAGAGTCAAATCCAACCACAAGATGTTTCATCTTGTCATACGAGGTTAAGGAAGCATAGACTTCATCAACTGTGAGAGATTCACGGCTATACAAAATTGTATCTCTAAAAGTCGAATAAGAAGAGGGCAACGAATAAAGTATAATTAACCCTAAATCTTCTTTATTGTACTGAACCTCCATGGCCTCTAGGTTCGAAAGAATTTCTTTAAACACAGTTAAGTTTTTGTGCACAAACACATCTTCTTCCAAACAATAAGCATAAAGATGTTGCTTCATATGCCGCTTGCTAGTTAGGGTTTTCGATATGTCCTATAGAATTTCATTTGATAGATGCAGATGTAATTGCGTTAAAGCCTTTCGATCATTACGCTTCTTCTATTCCTCCTTCAATTTCGAAGGCATCTTATCTATCCCTAGTAGGGCATCCTCCAAATCTACCTGTGCAAGAACTGCCTCTATCTTTATCTGCCACAACTTGAATCTGGTGTTGCGGTCCAATAGTGGAATATCATACTTTAGTGTCGCCATTACCCTGATCAAGCTAAGTAACCTGAAAAGCTCTGATATCAGTTTGTAAAAATTGAATGTCGATAATGGCAATATAGAACGATCGCAAAGCAAAAAAAGAAAGAAAAATAAGAACACACAGATTTTACATGGAAACTCTTTCGAGAAAAACCACGGGCAGAGGAGAAGAAAATTCACTAATTTTGAAATTCGAATGATACAAGAGGAGTTTAGACTACATCTATTTATATGTTGAAAAACATTATTCTAATCAATGTAAAATAAAAGAAGTATAGTTCTATATGGATTTTACTTTTATTTTATTTTACCACTGTATTTTATTTTAACAAGATTTTAAGTCACTCAACTCTAACATAGGGTATAGTAAAAACATTTAAAAAAGAAGTATATAAAATAATGGGACACATGGAAAATTCATAACTCTGCCTGTAGAGCTAAAAAAGTGAATAGTCAGTGTACCAAATACTCACCCTTAAAACATTGGTACATAACCAATTATAATAAGGAAAATTATTTGATACACCACCAATAGAGTTTTTTAGACTCCACAAGTGGGTTAAGGGTTTGACAAGTGTATTATAAGGTGTAGTAAAAAATAAAAAAAATAATTATATAAATAAATGTGACACTTGTCACACCGTCAACCCACTTGTGGAGTCTAAAAAACTCCAATAAACATATCAAATAATGAACCTTATAATAAAATGGATTTTTATTTTAATAAAAATCAACATTTATAGAGTAACAATTAAATTGCAATTAAGATTCAGGAATAATATTTGGTAAACTGATAGTGGGGTTTTTAGACTCCACAAGTAGGGTCTGGGGATTGACAAGTGTCCCATAGAGGTATAGTAAAATATTAAAAATAAATAAATATTAAAAAAAAAGACACGTGACAATTTTTTAAAACTATTTGTGGAATAAAAAATTACACTATCAATATACCAAATACTAACTTATAAATTTATACATAACCCATTATAAATTAATATATAGAGAGAAAAAGATAGAAACATTTAAAGTTCAACTAAATAAATTAATAAATGCATAATAAAATTAGAAATCTATTCATATTCCCAACATAAAAAGTATATATGCATTACAATAAAGAAATTATTATAAATTGATCCTGAATTTGCAAAATAAAAAAATCGAGACTCTTGACCGCACGCCAGTGTACGAACACTGAGTAGGGAATTAGCACGAAATATAGAAAACTAAAAGCGGCTTTTGTTGGAAAAATTCAATTTAGAAAATGGTTTTCATTCATAGCGGAAAATTAAAATTTTAAAAATTGAGTCGGTTTGTAATATTTATAGTAGTAAACTTTTCTCGGAAAATACATGTGCTTTGTGTGAGACGAATCCTAAACATTCTCGACTTTCAATAGAATGACCTCTACTATTCTTGTACCACAAATTGCTATGAGTGTGTGCTCAAACAATCATGAACCAAACATAGAACTAAAAGCGATTTATTACTTTCAGTAGAAAAGTAATTATCTCTTAATAAAAACCAGTAAAATTGCAATTTCCAAGAAATAGATAAATTCTAACTATTTTCTCGAAGAATAAAAATATTTGAAACTTGTGTATAACTTCTGTAAATAGTTCTACTAGTGCTATCTATTTATAGTGAGAGGTAAGAGAATCCTGATTGAGTTAGTAAATCACAAATAATATTTATTTAATAGAAAACAATATTATACTTTAAGTAGAATGGGACAGGCGGCACACCCTTGTAAATAATACTAGGGATGTCGTCCCTCTCTCTTATGATGAGAGAATTTGGGCCTCTCCTGTTTGGGTTCAATTATATTTGCTTCTTGGACTTTTAACCCAACACTTTTTAATTTAATCCAATCTAATACATGTTTTCTATTTCCAAAAATAAATATTAATTAATTTGCTCGACTCAATCCTAATTCCCTTAAAGTCATGGCAACTTTACCATAAAAGAATCTATGAGGAAAATATATTTAATTTCATATTCAATGCATTCACAATGACTAACTAATTTAATTCCATTGTCGAACTCCAATTATTTAATTAAATGATAATTCGAAAAACTTAAATTAATTCTCATGTCATTTCTATACTTAGTGAGAAAACACATTCATTTGTGAATATGACCCATTCCTCTAACTTCATTATTTTCATCCAATTATGTTCATTTGGTTCTACATGCAATTCATTTTTGGTTTCAACAAGCTAGTGGAGGGACCAATTGGACATATGTAGTTAGGGCTCAAATAATTTATTATTAAGTTCTATCTTTTCATCTATTATTTTTAATCTTATTTGGTCACAAAGTCATTCCACTATAGTATTGTGATTGAGCTCTCCCTAGTTACATACAATTACGAAAGCTACTCAATTAGTGCTTGTCCAATGACCTTGTCATCAGTGTGTTACTTTCATAGGACATTCTTAATCTCTTTTGGATAAATCCATTATCCCAATATGATCCTATTTTATATCATGAAAAGTCAATTACTATTATATAGTAATTAAGTCATCTATCACAAAGACAAATAACTCGTGGCCACGTTTACTTTTCATCTATCATGTAATGTCGATGAGAAGATATCATTTACCCATTAACTAGGCTATGAATTCCACAATTGTGAATGATGCTACATATTGTAGAAGTCGTATACCCAGCGCACCAGCTTTCGTTTACTTATCTATTTGAACTCAGATTTCTATTTACGTCAAAGTATACAATCAAAGTATACGAGTCACGCATACAGAGTCCATCATCCACTCAGGATTAAGGTATGCCACAATGTGAACGTCACAAGTAAAATGTATGATGTACAACCAGTCCAATCAGTCACATCTATGCCTCTATCTTCTAGGAGTTATTTGCTTCGATGCCCAAGACAAAGCATATCCCCAATTGGACTTGATAAATAACATATCAGTCTTTCAATCGGTTTGCTCATTTTTTATTAGAATAATGGCATGTTTAGGTCAATCTCCTAATACAATCTATCTTTTCATATTATGATTTGACCACGTAATACCACTTAGTATTAGTTAAAAATTAGATAACCAATGAGCCAGTATTTTCTTCCATTTTGCTTTTCATGCAAAACCATTGAGGACAATATACAAAAAGTATTAATGTAATTGATGAATATTATTATTAAACTAATTTTTCTGACTGTAAGTGTGATAGGTTAATTGTAATATTTGTAAGTGTACAATGCTTAGAGAATTCCAAGGATCGAACCCAAAGGAGATCAAGTGATATGGTGAATTGAAAATTATCAAACATGCAATTAAGGAGTCTTGCTAACTAGTGACTAAATGGCATAGTGCTACAATCCATAAAGCGAGATGAATTAAGTTAGATTATATCTAAAGGACTAATCTAAATAAACCCCAAAATAAAAAAAATTACTAATAAGAGAAAATAGAGTAGTCGATTAATCTCCATGTTGATAATTAACTCTTGGATTTGGGATCTAATTCGCTTAAACTCATAATTATTCAAATTTTACCACTTGATCACCATTTTACCTAATTAGACAATTTAGTCCAATTTATCTCTTTACCTGTCATACCCCAAAATAGGCTAATTCTAATTTAAGGTGCTTGGGTGCGAAGTTGTCTATTTTGGCTCACTTTGGTAGTTAGTTCGCCAAATTGTAAGCTTCTGAAGAATTAGTGTTTTAGAAAATTGAGTATTCGCCAATGGATGTATACCAGGATTTAGTTCTTGATGCGTTCTTCAATAGAAGAAAGAATTCGAGAAAAGAAAAGTAAGCCTTGTGTAGGTTACCGCCAAAGGTATAATATGCCTAATTTGCTCAAGCACTGTAAAGAGCAGGTTTTGGTAACTAGATCTGGTTATAAACCAACTGAACTGACTGGTCAAATAGCATATGGACAAGACTCTCATTTATGTTTCTTCCGGATTCTATAGGCCATTAAGAAGGGCGCATTATGAATTTTCTTGACACTTGTCAAATTCCACTAAACAAAAGTGAATTATATATACGTGTGAGAAGGGTCTGTGAGAAGAATTTCTTCTTCCTTCAAGATGATTATTTAATTCTTTATTTTTCTTAAATATTAAATGTTATTTGATGGTTGCACTTCTTGTTTAAATTGGAAGCTAAGGATTCTTGGAATAAATAGAGGATGTTCCATCTCCTGGTAAGTCTGGTAACTCTACATGTTAAAAGTAGGATGCTATGAAGTATATAGATTGTAAGTTATGAATAAGAAGCCATGTATGGGGATTATCTATAGATGAACTGTTAGCAATATGACTGTAAATGGGTTTTAATGGTGAATTCATGTTCTTTAAGCAGTTGTTGCTACTGGTTCGAACTGGATGTTTGAGTCTGAAGCTGGTAGCTGCAGTAGGTGAGTCTTTAATATCGACTTCTACAAGTCTTTCTAGACAAATCTTTTGTGATCAGTGTTCTAGTATCGGTGAATAAGTACTTGAATAATTGTTGAAGATATGTATGTGCTTTTGATATAGTGTCCTCATGACTCCGGTATGTAATGGATTGTATACATGGATTTATATTATTCTGTGAAGCAATTGTGTATGTGTGCGTGAGATGTATACTGTGAAACTAATCGTGTGATGTGTGTGTGAAACGTGTATTGGGCATGATTTGGTTAAAAAAATGAGTACAACCTATTTGAATGTGTACTTATGATAGATATATGAGGTGTGATTGATAAAGATGGGGAAATCGGGTGTAACTGAGTGTTGAAAGGTTTTAAAATGTGAGTTTTGACACCACGGTGGTTTTCAATGAAGTTTATCAAAACAATAAACACGAGTTGCGATATGATAACTCTGAAGAAATTACATGGCCATGGCACATTTTAGAAAGGGCGGATGAGCCGTATTTATCAACTAGGGTTTCTGCGTGTCCTGGGCCAATGATGGGAAAACCTCACGCGATTGTGAGTTTAGGCAAATCCATATCGCAAACACGGCAATTCACTTGGGGTGCCTAGTGGCATTCTATTGGGCCTTTGTGGCGTATTCAGTATGTTGCCTTTGTAGAGTACTATGATAGCCTTTGTGGCGTATTCAGTAGGTTTCCTTTGTGGAGTACTCTTATAACCTTTTGTGGCGTATACTGTCTGGCCCTTGTGGTGTACTCTGATAAGTCTATGTTAAAGATCTGATTTGTCCTAAGTTATATGGTGTGAGAAGTGCTATGATGAAATATAACAAGTATTAAAGGAAGTTTCTTGAAAAAAGTATGAATTAGTCTGTTCAAAAAAGGTATCCACCATAGTAATATGTCGATTTAGTATATGGGCGTATTCGATATAAGAGTCCGTCAGTTTGAGATATTCGTGCTATTAAGGTATAATCCTGAGTTATCTAATATTCATTGTATTTGAATAGTATCATGTCTTGATCTGTGATCTGATGGAATTTGAGTTGTTCGCTATCATAGGGATCTTGTGCCCTGTAGTAAAGTTGTGTGGAATTCTTCTGAATGATCTAGAGTGTTTCTCATCAGTATGAGTAAGTATTGGGTGAAATCAAGATATGATTTTATTTTTAATTTGATTTAACAAGCTCAGTGTGGGAGCCCGTTGAAAGTATGAACAATAAGTGGTATTCATCAAGTATAATGCTTGCGATTAACTATGCTAGAATAACTATTAAAGGTTGTCTGAAGAGAAAAAGGAAAAAGATAGTATTGTCTGTTAAAATCTAGATTCAACCGAGCAGTTAGATGAATGATGATATGTTAGGAATGATAAGTGGCATACATAACTAATAAGGTGAAGGTATCCGCCAAAGACAGATATAGGGAAATCCAAATATTTAAGATGAAAAATTTATCAAGAAAGGTTAAAAGGGTATGTGGTGTTCAAAACTCACTAAGTTCCTCTGAACTTACTAGTGTCATGTTTATGTTTCAGGTATTGTTGTTTAAGAAAGTTTACTAGGAGGGACAACGCCAAGAACACGCCAGAGATGCGGTGTATGGAGATACTATGCATACAATGGATGTTTTGGAAAAACTGGCGTTTAGTAGGACTACGCCCTAAGAGTTTGTCTTTTGTAAGCCTATGTGTTGTAATAATTTGTATTAAGTTTGATGTAATATGTATAAATTTTTAAATATTTTCTTTTGTTCTTTAATATGGAGTCTTTCAATAAAATAATAAGAAAAATGTTTTTAAGTAAGGTACAATTGTTAATTGTTTTACAAATTTGTTAAATGGTTTACATGGTAGCACCTTTGATTCGGACCCGATGAATCGAGTCGGGTTTAGGGCATTACATGATCTCACTAGACCAATCGGGAAAATCAAATTTGTTCCTAGTAGGATCTTTTCTCAGTCTCACTTATCTAAATGTTCCCTTAGATTCGTCAATTCTAAGTTTTGAAGTTTATTCGATTTAGTCCAATTTCTTACAATCTAATCCCTAAACCTAAAATTAATCATTCAACATTTCAACCAATCGACCACAACTTCCACCTATCATCAAAACATAAAGTCCATACAATTTCATGTTTAAATGGATAATCAAATAATGAAAAGAAGTAAGGGTTAAGAAATGCATAGTAAATCTTGAAGAGGTCCTTCATTAAATTGATGATAAGCAAGAAAATCCTCAAATCCATGGCCCAATTAATCTTTTTGCAATTTTGGATAACCAAAACACTTAAATCTATTGAGTTCTAAAAAAAAAAAACCAAAAGAATTCAAGACATTCTTGGACCTTTTTTAGTCTAAAGAGGAAAAAGTGTAGAAAATATTGAAAATGGTAAAAATAAAGTCTAACCTAGAAAAGGAAAAACCTAGGAATCTAAAATGATTAAGGGAATAAAGATGATGAAATGAAGGTCTAGCTTTTTGTGTCATAAAGAGCTTTAAATAACCTGACACACTAAACTTAAAATTGACGAAAATTCCCTTTCAAATGTGGATGGTTTAAGCTTGATTGGACATAAAATTGCCCTTGCAAATTTTCACCCGTCAAGCTTCAACCACGACATCCATGATAGTTGGCACAAGAGAGGCTTTGAGGAGCTTCAGTTTCGCGACATTAGCTTGCGGTGTCGCGACTTAGAACACAGTCCATTTTGCCTCATTCACTTTGATGTATGGTTTGGAGTTGCTACCTCGAGAGCTTGAAGTTGCAACCATAAGGTTCAGTGTCGCGACACCCTTGATAGTCTACTTGAATTGTAGATTGGTGAAGTCCAAGTCCTCGAAGGGTGATAAAAGTGTTGATGTCACAACATCTAGGCTCTGGTGTCACGACATTGGCCACAATAGAGGCCCTCCTTATGTTTTTGCCTCAATCACTTCTCTATACAAGCTCAAATCAACCATTAGACTTCCAATGGCACAATTTTGTCACTTTGATTCTCAAAAACATCAAAATGTAGCAAAAACTAACATTGAAACAAAAATCTAATAATTGGTAAAAAGCATTAAAAAAACTCTTAAACTACTTGAGAACAAGCTTATTAAGTATTTGAAAGAGCCTAATTTGACGTATCAAATCACGACAAATCTACTCTCAAAAGAATTAAATATTTATAATTAAAGCATTACACATTTAATTATAGAAATATTAAGTGCAGATTAAAATAGAGATGCATAACCCAACATGATAATTTTTTATTTTAGGGTAAACTATACAAATGGTCACCCAACTATTCTCGTGTTCCAGTTTTGGTCACCCAACTATTCTCATGTTCCAGTTTTGGTCACCCAACTTCAAAAAAATTTCAATTTAGGCACTAACATTTGAATTCGTTCCTATTTTGGTCATCGGCCGTTAAATTGATAACAAAAAGCCTTTTTCTAACTAGTATAATAACACATTTAATCCTCAATAATTAAATATTCTATCAATTTGATCCTCAAACTTCCTAACCAAAACTTTCAACTTTTAAAATAGAGGCATTCTGCATCTATCAATTGTTTTATTTATGGTTGAAATTATCCAATTCGGTACATAACCCTTTTTGTTTATATTTTTAAGAAGGTGGTGTTATAAATTAACTAAACACCATTAAAAATAATAGAAAATATAAATTTTAAAAATATAATATATAATAAAATTATATAAATAATTTAATATTTGTAAAAAATAATTTTCACTCTGACTAGCATAATTTTAGTTTTTACTTAATTAGGTAAATGATTTGACACTAAATCAGATTATTAGTGATACATATTGCTTATTGTGGATTTAAAAATTTAAAATAAATAGAACACATAATAACCACTTAATCAGTTTATAAAAAAAATCCTTATCAATGTAACAAAAGAAAGTTCAATTAATTTCTTTCACATTTTTTTCTTATGAAAAATTAAATGTTCATAATTTTTCTTATATAATTATTCATTGAACAATTGAATTTTTCAAAGCTATATTTTTTAACTCTTGATTTAATTTCCAATTTCAAAGACCAACTTCGAGTACTACTTCTATGTACCTTGAAGGAAATATCATATTGTTAACAACAAGAGTAAATTTAAAGTGTTCTTTTTAAAGGTTTTCCCATTTTCTTTAGCCAATTTTGTATCAAGGGTTATAAAATATTATATTTAGAAGAAAGCTAATGAAAAAAAGAAATGAAAATAAAGTTTCAAGATAAACTCATTGGAATTATGAATTGGCTCGAAAAACAGCTCATTAGTTGAGAGATTTTTTTTTTCTTTTTTGGGGTTTTATAAATTTGTAGATGTGGAATGCCTCTATTTTAAAAGCTAAAAGCTTTAGTTAGGAAGTTTGAGAATCAAATTGATAGAATTTGTAAATGTGAAGGGTTAAATTTATTGAATTATTTAGAATTAGAATAAAATTGATCGAATATGTAAGTATTGAGGACTATATGTATTATTATACTTGTTAGAAAAAGGCTTTTTGTTATCAATTTATCGACGAGTGACCAAAACAGAAACAAATTCAAACTTTAGTGTCTAAATTGAAAAAAGTTAAAGTTAAGTGACCAAAGCAAGAACGCGGGCATAATTAGGTGACCATTTGTATAGTTTATCTTTTATTTTAATAAAATTAATATATATATATATATATATAAAGAGAGAGAATATAGCATTTAAAGAGCAGTTAAATAAATACATTATATTATATTAATTTATTTATCGATACATAAAGAGGCATAAGCATTTTTAATTAAAATTAAAATTAAATTAATTAATATGTGTAATAATAAAATTGAAAAACTTTCATATTCCAAGTTTTAAGAAAAACATTCTACTTAACATGTTGCAAGATTTTCTTTTATATGTATATATATACACGCACAACAGATAGATATATATATATATATCTATCTGTTGTGCGTGTATATATATACATTTGCTCATGTAGAAGGTACTTTAAAAGGGAAAAAAAAAGCATAAAAATTATTAAATGTAATATTACGCTCAACAATGCAAAATAGTATGGGATAAAATAATTTTTGGTTATTCAACTTAGTAACCAAGTTAACTTTGGTATTTATAAATTTTATTTATTTATTTTAGTATTTGAACTTGGCAACTAGATATATTATAGTTCATAAATTTGGACTCAATTAAGATTTGATGGTATGACTAGTGTTTTTGGAGCAAGACTAGATGGTACAGTTAGATCAATTAGACTAAAAAATCGACTAGTATATTGGTCCGAACTAAGTGGTTAAACCGATAAAATCGGAAATTGCTCGAAACATGTTGAAATTGAAAACTATGAAAAAAACCAATAGTTGAATATGTTGAACTGGTTCAATATGTTTTTAAAAAAATTTATATGAACTTTTAATTAATTAATTAATTAATTGTTGTTGGTCTAGCAGCTGCACCACATTACCATCTGGAAATTTATATACTTTTTTTTTATTTTTCAAGTAATAATGCGGTACAATCTCAGAGTGTCACGCCGTCAATCTTTTTATAATTTCAAGTTCAATGACTAAAATGAATCTAGTTCGCAAATTAATGTACCAAAATAGATAAAAAAATAAATATGCCAAAATAAACCTACTTACCAAATTTAAGGACAAAATATATATATTTTCTCAAATATTATTGAACAAAAAACTGAAAAATAAATTAATTAAACATTTATAATCACGATAAACTATGTGAAATATTAAAAGAAAATTAAGAATACTTAAATACAAACTTGATTTTGTAAAATATTAAAAAATAATAAAGATAAATAGAATAGATTATACTTAAAATTGAAAAAATATATATTTTGAAAAATCTTGTGAAGACAATGTTAAAAAAAAGTTAGAAATAAAATATTTATAAAAAAATCAAAGAACATTAAGTACAAAAAAAAAACTTTTATAAATATTAAAAGCTAAAAATTGTATTGTTATACCACCATGGTAGACACATGGCATGTTTAGAAGGCTATAGGTGGATATCTGAAGATGATTCCTCACCTTTCATTCGTCAAGACATCCTTAGTTAATCTGACCTCTCGGATTAGCCAACCATCGTGGAACTACCCGTGGACAGATGAGATATCCTCCCCTCATGTGATCACCCGTTTACTATGGTCATGCTATCCGCTTTTTAGTGTGAACACTCGTCCAAGTGTAAATACTCTCTTCATGGACCATTGGGGTTCACTTAAGCGTAACAATCTCATATTGCTTAAAGGAATAACATAATGGACTCAACTATGCACATCCTTCACATTCTTTAAGATGACAACTGCCTTATCACGTCATGCAAGTAAACAAGAGAATCTCTTCTATAAATAGCCTCCCAAATGATGAAAAAAGATTCATTCTCCCCTTAATCAATCCTTGAGCACTACTCTCCATAACCAAGCTTCCTTAACCCTCACAATCTTCTTATCTTTCTCCAGCTCTCCACGTGTTAAAGTGAACTGACCTCTTTTAGACCACCACAACATCCTCTTTATCTTACCCCTTATTTTATTTTGTATCAACATGTTTATTGTACAAAAAGTTAAAAAAAAATAAAAAGCTCATAAAAACAAATTAATTATAAATATTGTATTTAAAGGTATTAGTTAAAAATAAAAAAAAATTAATACAAATAATTTATTGATAAATGCGATATTTAATTTAAAAAATATTGCAATGAACAAATTAAAAAACGAAAAATAATGATAAAATATGAAATAACTAATTAACCTTTTTTTTCGAATTAAGGTATCTTTATTTTCATTTTTCCTATTAAAAAATATTTTTAAAAAAAATTCACTATTTTTTTAGAATATTATATTCAAAATTTGAAGTTAAGTTATAATTACACAAAATTTTTATGGATAATATCTTTATTTTTTTTAATACTTGATTTATTAATGTTTTTATTAGAAGAAATGTTTAAAATCTCATTATCAAATAATTTTAATAATAAGAATAAAGGAATTGAGAGAGTTGAAAGGAAATAGAGAAGAAGGAAGGATGAAACAAAGAAACATGAAGGAAAGAATGAAGAGTGAAATTTGTTTTGAAAAGTCCACAAGATTTAAAGCATTGGCTACAACCTTGGTCCTTTTTCCTGCCCACTCCACTAGTTTTCTAAAGCTCCATATTTTTATTATAATAAATGCTTGCTTCAAGGCTCTAAACCTAAAAAAGGAAGTGAAGACTGAAAGAGAGTTGGAAAGAAAGATCAACCCCCTCCCCCCCGTTCTTACCTTTTTCATGCTTCTCTCTCTTTCTTTCTCTACCATTATCCATTTCTCTTTGTTTTACTTCCATTTTCATGCAATCCCTCAAACCCACCCTCTTTCTCTTTGCTTTCCAACTCTTTTTCCTTTTCATCCAACCTTTTTTTCTTTTGCAACTTGTTTAACACTACTTCCTCCCCCCTTTTCTCCCTCTCCTTTTGACTCAAACTGCCAGTCCACAACTTCCCAAGATAAGATTCTTCCCCTCCTCTGCTAGATTTCTGGGATTCTCTCTAAGGTACCCTTTTAGCTTCGTTTTCTTTAACTGTCCCTTTAATTTTTAGTATAGATTTCAAGTCACTTCATTCTACTTACTAATTGTTATGGTATAATTTCAAATGAAATGAAATTTAGATAATTCAGTGATAAAATATACCATCAAACAATACAAAGGTCTTTAAATACAAATCTCTATAAAAATGGTAGGGTTCTTCTGTTAGAGCCTCTACACGTTGTACTGATATAATTATGTCACGGGTTAAAAAAAGAAACAAAGACCCATACGGAGTCTTCCCTTTCTCAGTCAATGAAAGTGGTGGTGCCAACTTGTGCTCAAACTCCAAAGAAAAAGAAAATGTCTCTACTTTAGGAAACACCCTCTTTGAACAACAATTTTATATATATTACTACTAAATGAGCACAAGTTCTAGCTTCCATCATCCTTCATAAACATTTCCAATGATTAATGTAGTTTTTTTTTTAAATCTCCAATTTGGATTATTTTCATCTGAAGAAAAAAAAAAACTAATTTTGTGGTAATATTGGCCTTTTCATCCGTAAATATCTTCCATTTTTTTGTGGTTGGGCTGACTCTAATGATGTGACAGTGACGTGTATCGAGCATTCGATTACCATAAAAGTTGTATTATTACTATTATTATTTCTGTTTAGGGTATATTGCTATTATTTATTATTATTTTCCTTCATCTTTCTTCTTCTCTTTACATGTTACTTCTTGGATGCTAGAAGGAGTCATTAGCTCTCAAATATATTTTCCAAAAGCCACATCGTACGACAAATTTAAAAGTCAAACCAGGGCGAACTCTTTCCTAAAGTAAGTTCAATGTGAAATTTTGTTTAAGGAACATTAAAATGTATGGAGTATTGGTGAATTTCATTAAGATATATACAATTCATTTCTACAATTAAACTTATCATAGCTAAATGTAATTAATTGTGAACTACCCTTCATTTGATATTTTTATGTATTAGCAAGCAAGTATTCTACTTCTGGAATTGTTGGTCTGATTCTGATTTTGTTCATGTGGAGAAAGGTGATGAGCGATGTTGCATCAATATTGAGCGGTTAAAGTCCAGAAGCTCTATAGGTGAATCAAGCTTGGCTTGGCATTTACGATTTGAGTTATTTTGAAGATATATATTTTAAGGGTGCTGGGGGTCCCTGTTGATTCATGGAACCATCATCATCTGCTCCGTTTAAAAGGGCTCGACCTCCTGGCAATCGAAACCAAGTACCTTCATGCTTAGTCGACGGTTGCACTGCAGACCTCAGCCAATGCAGGGACTACCATCGACGCCATAAAGTATGTGAAGTCCACTCTAAAACCCCAAAAGTTATTATAAGGGGTCAAGAACAACGGTTTTGCCAGCAATGCAGCAGGTAATTAAATAATTACAACAGCTTTAATGCTTGTGTTTTGATGTCTGATGTGTAATACCATTGGTGGATTGCAAGAGAAATGGAAATCAATTTCATAAAGTGCTCTTATCCTGCCTGCCCCTTGTGTTCCATTCTTTTTTTGTTGCATTTCATAATGATAAGTGATTAGTTTATGGTGAATGCAGGTTTCATTGTTTGGTGGAGTTCGATGAAGGAAAACGAAGCTGCAGGAAGCGTCTCGATGGACATAACCGAAGACGGAGAAAACCTCAACCTCAACCTCATTCTCTATCTGTGAATCCAGGAAGATGTCTTTCCAATCTCCAAGGTTTGTCTGGATCTTGTAATGTTCAAATAAGAATCTTGTTTTCACCTTCTTATTCCCATGTACATGTAGTAGCTTTGCTTGTTCTGATATAAATTAATGAGACTCTGCTGCAGGTTCTAGACATTTACCGTCCAGTAGTCCCCAAATATTTGCCACTACTGCCATAACCTCTTCTTGGTTGGGAACTGCCAAAATGGAACCTGATATAGGCTCGGAATCCAGCCGAAATGGTTTCTTCCGTGGATCCTTTCCACACAGCTACAAAAGGGAAGAACAGTTATCATTATTACAAACCAATCATTCATCACTCCATGGAGTTTCTGTTTATCAGTTACCTTTATTAAGCAATGGTGTAGGCAGCAGCCGAAAAATGTTCTCAAATGCGATCGACTCCGATCGTGCTCTCTCTCTTCTGTCATCACAGCCGGCTGAGACTCGGGAGATTGGTTTGAAACCCATGGTGCAATCTGGTCCAACTTCATCACTGATCCCAAACATGCAGTATAATGGTGTAGCAATGGAGGGTGAGCATGTTTTGGCCACTGATGGCAATGGTAACACCAACATCGATGGACAAGAAATGTTTGGATCTGCAAATGGTACTTAGCAGAGACTATCCTTCTCATAGGAGTAATATGCCCCATTTCCATCCGTGTAGCATGAAATCGGTGGGGTCAAGTAATGCTTTTGATATTCAGAGCCTTTTTAAGCAATGGCAAATATATTTATGTAGTTTTGAAACCAGAGAGTAGTTTGGGTTGAGTTCATCCATTCCACTCTTCGTAGTAATAATAATTGAATTAGAATCAAATGTTGCAATGAGTAGCCTAACAACAACACAATTGCTGAGCTCAGGTCGTGGCATATTCTTTAGCAAGTGATATATGATCTCAAGATGCCACCACCTACGGCCCTAAACGTAACTTTTATATAAATTAGTGTTGCATTTGCCTCAAATATAAATACTATAAAATCTGTAAAGAATAAATACTAATGCCTTAATCAATCCACCATATCTTATAAACAACTCAACTTATAAAATGGAATGTCATATGGGGAAGTAAATTGTCCAGCTTAATTCAAACAGGAGGAACAAGGTCGTCAGCTTAATCAAATTCGAATGAGAGCTAGGCATCAAAGTTGAAAGCCCCAATATAATAGGCGAAGAATATATTCATTTATCCAATTCCCTGCTCTGTCTGGGATGAATAAATTTGATTCTGGTGGACGGGGTTTTCATGTTTATCATCAAAGCAACAAATTCAAATTTTATATATTTTTTCAGTAAATTAAATAATGCATAAATGCTATTTTCTATTGGTTTCTTTACTCAATTATTGGTTCATTCTCGGAATTAGATGATGGAAAGGCACAACGCTCTCTCTATATATGGGGCAGTTAAGTCATCCTTTCATCACCACTCAGCTTCTTCTGGTTGGAGTTATTAGATAACTGAAATGGAGGCAACTCAAAAGAGGGGGTTCTTCAAAGGCAAGCTAGCCAAGTCTTTGTCTCGAGTTACGAAGGTGGTTCCTTGCCCACCATCATCCATTCCAAGGGTTATATTCCTATGCTGCTATTTCCAAGCAACAGCCAAGTCGTTTTCATGAACACAAGAGTGTTGCAAATCTTCCATCATCCATACCACAACAGCTTGCCATTTGACGCTTTGGGCGACGAAAATGTGGACTCCAAGGCCACAAGCTTTATTTCTAATGTGCGGGAACGCTTTAAGCTTGACAGGAACTGACCTTTACAACATTAATCTCTCATAAACAAGGTTTGGATTACCGAATTAGATAGGGATAACTCTCTATTGTTCAATGTAGATTATCCTCACCACTGTTTAATGAAATTGATTGAGGTATATTCTGAAGTTAGAAATGTAAAAATTTATTCGGAGTAATGTTATTTCACATAAAAACGACTCATTGAATGAATGAAGAAGAAATCAATATACTTCTAAACAAAGTGAAGCGAGTTGGGCAACATCCAATTTCATTTTATATCAAAATGGGCCAAGCCCGTCAGCT
This sequence comes from Gossypium sturtianum, assembly GCA_025698515.1. NCBI lineage: Eukaryota > Viridiplantae > Streptophyta > Magnoliopsida > Malvales > Malvaceae > Gossypium > Gossypium sturtianum. Next base: position 36,120,479 of record CM046943.1, on the reverse strand, counting down.
TAGAAGGATTAATAATTAACCCATTATCATCTAATATTTAAATGAATAATTCAAATTTTCACTTAAATGAAATTTTTATTTAATTAAATTATATTTAATTTGTATATATGTTAATTAAGTTTTAACATATTTTACCCCTTCTTTAAACATTTATGTAAACTTTTATAAAATTTGAAAAATTAAATAGTATATTTTAAAATATGCATGTTAAACAATTTTAAAATTTGTAACTTTTAATTTTTTTTAAAAAGCAATTATTTAATTTTATAAAAGCATGATATTAAAAATTAAAAATGGAAATTACTTGTTTAAAGTTGTTTATTATTGAGAAAACTATATTTAAAACTTAATTTAAAATTTTGACCTACTTTAAATATAATTAAGGAAAGAAAGTATTTTGAAACTCAACATTTCCATTTTTGCTTTCGTGCATTCTTTTATAATATATATATATGATTATTTTTTTGAAAATATCCTGTAATTATATTTGATTGACAGATTAAGATATTTAAAACAAATAATAATTAATCGATAATGATATATTGTATTAGTTGCAATTTTGAGCAATTTATACATCGTGATTATCATATGATGTTTAATACTCGTGTTGATTTTTTTTACCACTAATACCCTTGTTGATTAATGAGAACATTTTTTAAAAAGTAATTATAATTTTAATATATGATTTCATATATTATTAATAAACAAATGTAATTATCATTATCGATTTATGTGTTAATGCATAATCAATAAAAAAAATATAATTATCCCTTCATTTTATGCATTAAATTTACCTTGGTTTGAATCCTTTTAGAAACAACTTTTTATTTAATCAGTTTGCTCTCTGTAGCACGAGTTTTGTCTGTTCTCTATAGCACGGGTCTATTTCTTTTGTTTTGTTTTGTCTTTGAGTGTTTGAGTTTTCTTGAGTATTCCTGGGTGGAAGTGACGTTTTACTATGGAATCGGAAATGGCGAGTCTCAATCTTGAGGATGGGGAAGAGGAAGGTGTGCTTTTGCCAATAGATCCAAAATTACAAAGTTCAACGCATGAATACTACTTGGTAGGAGGTTTTCTGACGGTAAGTGTAGTCCATTTTCTGACGATGAAAAACACAATGGCAAATCTGTGGCATCCCCTAAAGGGTGTTCAGATATCGAATCTTAGGGCACGAAGATTTTTATTCAGATTTTTCCATGAGATTGGTATAGATCGGGTTGTAAAAGGGACTCCTTGGACGTTTAACAATCACCTTTTAGTCATACATCGCTTGAAGAATAGTGAAGATCCAATGCAAGTATCGTTGGTTTCGACAGCTTTTTGGTACAAGTGCATGATTTACCCTCAGGTTTTTTCTCGGAGGCAGTGGCTAAACAATTGGGGAACTTTGTATGGATATTTCTGGAATATGACACGAAACTAATAAATAGAGGTCTAAAGAACCATCTCCAGATTCATGTTGAGGTAGATGTCAGGAAACCTTTGAAGAGGAGAAAAAAGATTGTTATTTCGTTATAGAAATTCACTTATGTTAATTTTCAGTATGAAAGACTCACTATTTTTTGTTTTTTATGCGGCTGCTTGGGTCATAATGATAAGTTATGTCCGGTCAGATTGGATCGAAGAGAAGATACCCTAGAGTTTGGGTGGAATATATCTCTGAAAGTGCAGACGAGGAGGGCCAATAGAGAAACTAGTGTTTGGTTACGAGAGGAAGGAGATGAATCGTCAAAGGAAACTAATCCAAACATGCCTGAAGTAAGGCATAATTCAAGGATGATTATGGGAGTGGTTTGAGGAAATATACTAATCCAATCTTTGGGTTTAATTTGGAGGGATCTCAATTTATTCCTAATTTGAATCTGAATGGATCCTCTAGTGGGATGGGCTGAATTAATATGGAACATGATCTTGAAGAAAGCCCAATAGCAAATGTCAAAGGGAAGAAAGCTTAGAACAAATGTTTTGATTCCTAACGTTTCTGAGTTATCTGATTCAACAGGAATTATTGCTGAGCAAAATTATGTTCACATTCATTAAGGATCGACGGCTACTAATGGGTAAGCTGATCGGGCAAAATGAAAATCCTATTTTGGAATGTTCGTGGATTGGGGAGTACGCGGGCATATAGAAGGCTTCGTTTCATGATAAAGTCTATTAATCCTCAAATTGTCTTCTTCATGGAGACAAAACTAGATGGTTAGCAAATGGAAAAGGTACGTAGAAAATGTGGTTTTATGAATGACATTGATGTTCAGGTGGAAGGTTTTCGAGGAGGTTTAGTCTTGCGTAGAATGGCAATGATTTGATTAGCATTCAAATTTTTTGAAAAAATCATATTGATGCCGTCATCAATGGAGGTGATAAAATTTGATGTGGAGATTCACCAGTTTTTATGGAGCCCCGGATGTGAGATATAGAGAGGGTAGTTGGGATTTGATTCGAAATCTAAAAAAAGATTGTAACATGCCATGGATTATTTGTGGTGATTTTAATGAGATTTTATATTCACATGAAAAAAAAGGAGATGCTCCAAGGGATGAAAGGCGAATGGAGAATTTTAGACAGGTGTTGGAGGAATGCAATGTAACACCCCTTACCCGTATTCGACGCCGAAATCGGGTACAAGGCATTGCCGTACTTAACTTACTTATTCGTACAAAATCAGGCAATGAACTTTCCTTTCAACTTAAACTTTTTCATTCGAACTCTTAACGTCCCTATTATGGGCCTACGAAACCCAAGACATGCACATGGAGTGATCCGGGACTGAACCGGAAACTAACGAACATTTAGAAAATCTTTACTCAAAACAGGGCCACATGCCCATGTGGATAGGGACACACCCGTGTGGCAGACCGTGTGGTCACACACGCCCATGTCCCTAGTCCGTGTGGATTATATTTTTCATTTCGAACCTACAGGGGTTTTCACACGGCCTGGCACACGCCCGTGTCAATGGCCCGTATCCCTCACACGGCCATGACACGCCCGTGTCTTAGCCCGTGCGTGCAAACCTTAGCATTCTGTTTATGACGTCATCAAACCTCTAGGAACACACGGCCTAATCACACGCCCGTGTGCTGGCTCGTGTGACAAACTAAATTTTTCATAAATTAGGTGCAGGGGACACACGGCCAGACTACACACCCATGTGGCAGACCGTGTGTCACACACGGCCTAGACACACACCCGTGCATCTACCCTTGTGGACAAATGCAAGGCTATCTACCAAGTCATTTGCCACCCTGAAAAACAATCACACTTAAACCATTTCAAGGCAACATACAACATGATAATAAGACACCCCTAATATTCAAAATCAAGACATCCACACCTTAATTCCTCACTACATTCATCATGAATATACTTCACACCTTACTCAATCACTTGCACGAGTTTGCACTTCATAAATTTCATCATCATTAACATAAACATAACTTAACTAGTATTGGCCAATTCCAATGGCCATTTACAAAATGAATCAAGTAACATTAATAGCCAACATTTTGACCAACCAATATGACATAACAAAATGACCAAGTACCTATACATGCCATACTCAAAATAATCAAACTTTACTATTCCAGAAGAATAGCTTGATAGTGTGAACCAAGCTCCGACGTTTGACGATCCCCGAGCTAGCTTGGCGACACTACAATGAAATGGAAAAGAGAGGGAGTAAGCATAAAGCTTAGTAAGTTTGCATGCAATAAATAGCAACATAAAATCTCATAATACATTCATATTTGAATTAAAGAAATAACACAAATTCTCAAGCACATTGACATGGCTTACTCATGCTTACTCTTACCAATCACATATCATACATCGAATTTATTTCTCGTGCATTACTCATGTATACCTGTATCACTCATCACATAACTTTAGCACTTTTGTAATCATGAATACAAACTTGGCACATTATCATCTTTAACATGAACTTAACTCTTTATCATCTTTAGTATGAACTTAGCTCCTTACCCGTTGAACCACTTGGAATATCGAAGGATACTTAGAATTCGTCCTACACGTAATAAGATACAAATGCCATATCCCAGATATGGTCTTACATGGGATCACATGTCGATGCCGATGCCATATCCCAGATATGGTCTTATACGGGATCACATATCGATGTCGATACCATATCCCAGATATGATCTTATACGAGATCGTATTTCGATGCCATGTCCCAGACATGGTCTTACACGATTTTCCTCTAATATGCCGATGCCATATCCCAGATATGGTCTTACACGGGGTCTCAATTTGATGCCGAAGCCATGTCCCGGACATGGTCTTATACGGGACCCCTTATAATCTCATGTCTTGATGATGGTATCCTTTCTATTCCTAAGTTCAATCGGGACTTTCACATCATAAATCTTTATTATATTCTCATCGAACATCATTGATCAATTTTCATAGAAATAATGTACATTTCATGTAATTCTCAAACATTTCAATACATAAGGGCATAAGGTTAATTTATTACACACAAACTTACCTCGTTATCAAAATGTGTATAAACGTTCGATTTAGTCCACCACCTTGTCCTTTCCTCGGTTTCGGTCCGGACTTCGTGTTTATTGATCTATAATAACAATTTCATTCTTTTAATGATCGCATTAACTAAATCGTATCATAATTCATACTTTGGAAAAATTACGATTTTGCCCTTATACTTTCTCATATTTACAAAATGGTCCCTAGGCTCGTATATTGAAATACACCCATTTCCTTGGTTATCCAAGCCTAGCCGAACCTATCTTAGACTTAGAACAGCTCATATTTTTTGTCAAAACTAATTTTTACTACACATTTCATCACATTTACAAATAGGTCCTTTTTACTAATTTTCCATGAAAATCACTTAGAAAAAGATGTTTACCATACATCAAACTTTCATATTCTTCCACTAAACATCAAAATACATGCATGTCATGCATGGGTAAATTTTTGAACATGAACCCTAGCTCAAAATATAGCTAGAAATAGCTAAATCGAGCTACGAGGATCTCAAAAATACGAAGAACATTAAAAACGGAGCTAGGAGGTACTTACAATCAAGCTTGAAAGTTGAAGAAACCCTAGCTATGGTGCCCTTGAAAATTTCGCCTAGCATGGAGAAGATGGACATGAATTTTGACTTATTTTTCCCTTTTAATTAACTTATTAACCAAATGATCAAATTGCCCTTAAGGCCCCTTTCTTGAGATTTTTCCTTCCCATGCCCATTTTTGTCCATCATCAAATATAATGGTCTAATTGCTAAATAAGGACCTCTAATAATCTTTCTATTATTATCTCATACTTGAAACTTCTAGAATATCATATTTTTCAATCTTTGCAATTTAGTCCTCATGAATAAATTGATCACTAATTCATAAAATTTCTTCATAAAATTTTCACACAATCATGAAATCATGTCATAGACCTCATAAAAAAACCATAAAACACATATTTCTGCTTCGAATTTGTGGTCTCGCAACTACTATTCTGACTAGGCCCTAAATCAGGTTGTTACATGTAATCTGGTGGATGGATTTTTTTGGGACCTTGGTTCACTTGGGAAAGGGGGAACTTATCATAGACTAATATTCGTGAACGATTGGATAGAGAGGTAGTTAACTCGGATTGGTTAAATATTTTTCCTAATTTTTTAATGGAACACCTTCCGCATTCATTTTCGAATCATTGTCCGTTGTTAGTTCAGATGGATAAGGGTGCAAATTGTGGAAAAAAAAGGAACTTCAAATTTGAAGCTTGGTAGGTATTGGAAGAATCTTGTGGAGATCTCATTAGCCAAGTATGGGAGGCTACATCGAGCGATGTCTTGAAAAAATTAGAGGTTCTAATGAAGGCCCTTATAGAGTGGAAAAAACATTGCGAAAGAGTTGAGGTGATGTATAAAAAAAGCTGAAGAATAGATTGGAGATGTTCATTAAGGGGTAAAGGGACGATGGGACAATGATAGAAATTATGGATGTTAAATTGTAATTAAACTAGGAGATGGAGAAACAAGAAGCTTATTGGGAACAGAGGGCCTGAGCTAACTGGCTAAAATTGGAGGATAAGAATACTACGTTTTTCCACAAATTTGCTTCCCAAATGAGGCACATGAATTGAATTAGGGGTTTGGAGAATGCATCGGGGTTTTTACGAATAAAGAGGATGAAATAGAGGAAATTGCTCGAGAATATTTCTCCAATCTGTTCACAACTAGAGGTATAGGTGATATGGGCCATATTTTCTCAGGAGTGGAACATTGTATGATAGATGAGATGAACCAAAGCCTTATGGCAAAATATTCAGTTGAGGAAGTGTTTGAGGCCTTAAAAGGAATGGGCCCGACCAAAGTTACTGGAAGTGATGGCTTTTCGGTGATATTTTTTCAGTATTTTTGGCATATCATTAGAAGGGATGTGAGCAATTTTTGCCTAAATATTTTGAATGAAGGTATGTCCTTGGAACCATGTAATGTTACCCATATTTTTCTTATACCAAAAATTTCTCAGCCGACAAATCTATCCAATTTTAGACCCATTAGCCTCTGTACAATTCTTTATAAAGTCATATCTAAAATTACGGTGAATCATTTTCAAAAAGTTTTAGAATGTTGCATCGATGAGGCTCAAAGTGCCTTTGTCCCGGGCATATTAATATCTGATAATGTCCTTTTTGCTTATGAAATTTTACATGCACTTAAGGAAAAAAAAAGGCAATAAAGGGAGCTTGGCATTAAAATTGGATATGAGTAAGGCATTGAGACTCACCAACCATAATGGAGCTGGAAGAAGACATCATCTTGTATGGTTTGAATAGATGGAAATTGAGCTACCTCGAGGATCTTCTCTTGGTTGTTAGACTGTCTTTTAGAGACTAGCTCTAATACTAATTGTTAGCTCGATAAATCAAACCGAAATTGCCAGTAGGGGGTGAATTGACCTTTAAAAATTTTGGCGGAAGTAAGGAAAGAAAATGAAACAATGAACACAAATATTTAGAGTGGTTCGGCCCCAATTGCCTACTCCACTACCTTAGCTTTCTACATCTAAGGATTTTCCCAAATTCACTAATTTGTTTAACCTTTGAGGACAAGGTTTAACCTTACAACCCTTTTAAAATTTCTACCCTAAATCATAAGAAAAACTCTTTCAAAGAATTACAAAGAAGCAAACAAAAAGATAATCCTAAGAAGATCAGAATGTTTGCTAGTTAAGCACAAATAGACAAGAATACACTTGTGCAAAAGAAAGACAATAAAAGCTCACAAGTGTGTACAAGAGAGTTATGGAAGTATTGAGTACAAAGGTTATTTGATTGATGATTTTTGCTTGAATATGCTTTCTTGTTGTTGTAGGATCTTTAGAAGCTGTTATTTATACTCTCTAATTGATTTCCAATCGTTGAGGTTGTTGTGGTAGTTAATAGAGCCGTTGGGGATGTGAAAACCAAAGCATTTAATACACCTGCAACAATGATTCACTACAGCAATTTGGACTTTTAGCGGCGTTTTTTTAGGCATTTAGTGGCGTTTTTAAGCACCACAAAAAACGCCGCTAATACAAACGCCGCAAACTTTAGCGGCGTTTATGAGAAAAAAACGCCGCTAAAAGCCATGACTGTTAGCGGCGCTTTCGCCACAAACACCGCTAAAAGACATGACTTTTAGCGGCGCTTTCGCCACAAACGCCGCTAAAAGCCATGACTTTTAGCGGCGCTTTCACCACAAACGCCGCTAAAAGCCATAACTTTTAGCGGCGCTTTTCCCACAAACGCCGCTAAAAGCCAAGACTTTTAGCGGCGGTTTTCCCACAAACGCTGCTAACTTGTACAGATTTACAGTGTACAATTTGTCCAATATCATACCCCTCCTGCACTAAAACCAACCAATAACAGCAAATATAGTATATAATTCCAACCCAAAACAGCAAATGTAGCATAAAAATCACACCAACTACATTAATTCTAAATGATATTTGAAAATGAATAAAAGATATATGATATAAATTAATGAATGAATTATAACTGAAAATATTCTTACAAAAATGTTAAATGTAACAATGTTAAAAATTATCTTACAATAAGAACATAAATGTCTAAGATGGCGGCCTCTGCGACTGCTGGAACATCTTCATCATAGTCTGAAGTTGTAGCTGAAGTTCTTCATACTTCCTGTTCTGCTCTGCCTCCCTCGCTGCTGCCTCCGCTTTAAGTAGAGAAATTTGCTCTGCCTCCTTCGCTGCTGCCTCCGCCTCCCTCGCTGCTGCCTCCGCTCTAAGTTGAGAAATTTGCTCAACTGTGCTCACTTGCATCTGAGCTATCTGGTCTTTTAGCCTCTGAACTTCAGCACGAGATTGACTCCCGGAAGGCATGTATTGCTGGGAGCCGGATCCAAAATATTGGGTCGGGGTAACACCAGATCCTTGAAGTCGAACTCGACCATACCTTTCAAGACCCAAAACATCAGTGATAATTCTGTTATAAATATACTCAAGATTAACAGAACTATCAGTCGAAGCAGTCGTACCTTTCAGGACCCAAAACATCGGTAGTAATTCTGTTATCGATATCCTCAAGATGAACAGAACTATCACTCGAAGCAGCCGCTTCATACTATGCCTTCTTCTCCTTTAGTTTCTCCTAATAAATCAATCAAAAAGTTAGAAACGAAATATACAATAAGAAGGAATGCAACATAACATTATTAATTTAAAACTACTAACGAAGAATTAAACTATTATAAGTAAACATTATAAATCCATTTTTAATAAATCAAATTTTATTAAGTAAATATACCATAATCTCTCCAGCTTCGGATGTCATCGGAGGCCCATCCTTATTCCTATGCGTAATGTCAAAAAGCTGAACGCGTCCAACTTTTTTACCGGTGGAGACTTCCTACAATGTTGTAGTAGAAATATAATTTAATAGTATAAAGTCATTAATATTTGACAGAATTAATAAATTATAATACCTCGGCCTCAGCTACAGAAGCAAAACTTCTCGACCCTGTCGTGTGCGTGAATTTTTGTTTCTGCCTGCTGCTCGTTCTGACATGCTCACGGTCCTACATAACGAAATTATTATTACGTATATAGTAAATACTATAAACCGAAAAATTTATAAGAATTTAGAACTAGGTAATACATTTCCTTTCTTTGAGTTCCAGAATCTAACCGCATCTTCCCATTGATACCTCAACATTTCCAGCGGGACATTTCGCAGTTTATCCTCGATGCTTATTTCTTTCTTAAAATATTCTTTTTTCAATGTGATTTTGTGGTCTCTCCATTTTTTTCCCAATGTCTTCTTTATATAGTCATCGGAGACCTCCAAAGCAAACCTCTCCTAAAAAAACATAAGTTTAGAAAGTAAATATAAATGAAACTTCAACCAAAGTATTATAAATTACATTCACGTTTTGTTACCTTAATGTTCTCCAGAGCTTGATTTTTGTTTGCATCAGGCATGTGACGCCATGACTCGTAATTGATGGGCAACATATTTGCATTTCGTGCAATAATGCCCAAATAGCCTGCTAGAAGTCGAGCTTCAGGGCCAACAGGCTGGCCATGACTGTTTCTCCTTACTTTCACACGCTCGACGGAATTTAATTCGTATAAATCTTTAAGCAGCGTACGTCCGCGACCTCTGCGCGTCCCACCACTCTCAGCTAAACAATGATATATTATTGTTATATTAAAATTGAAAAATGAATCAATAAAAAAAGTCAACATGCATGTAAAGTAAACTTAACATTACTTTGTAATTTTGCAGGCTCATCATCTATGTCAGGCACATTAGAGGATCCAACTATTGTTTGCTGTTCACTATTGCCCTCTTTGGAATTTACAGTATTCTGTACAATATTTAAATATCATAATCTTCTTCTACTTATTTTCCCTGCAATACACATAAAATAGTTGCAATTTTAGTAACAAATAACAACAATAATGGTACATATAAAATTTACAAATAAATATAAAATGACCACGATTAAAATTATAATATTACATATAAATAAAAAAATCGTAAAATCTTACTACATCATAATTCGTAAATACCTTCGTCCACGTCCTGACGAACCCATTGAAATTGCGCACTAGTACTAGGGATATTTTCATTTAAGTTTTGTTCTAGAAAAGGCAGAGTTTCTGATCTTTCGACGATGTCATCTCTACTTCCACTGCCCATGTCGAACAAGTCTCTAGGGGTGTTTCGAAGTACAACGTACCAACCCTCATCAGTTGGATCTTCCGAGTAAAAAACTTGTTTCACTTGAGAAGAAAACACATACGGCTCGTCTATCGCTTGTTCTCCGGTGTGAATCAATCGAGAGAAATTCACCATTGTAAAACCATATTGATCATTTTTAATTTCGCGAGCCGTATTCACATCAGCCCATTCACCTCGAAACAAGACAACTTTCCATTTGCCGTAATAATCCAACTCAATGATGTCAGTAATAAGTCCGTAATACTCCAGATTCCCCTCGACAGGATTACTGTCCCTAGTACTAGAATAACTCGTAATTGAAGAATTAACAACAATTCCACAATTTTGGGTTCTCCTCAACCTCTCGCGATACCTTGTATCAAATCTGTATCCGTTGATAAGGAAGGCACTATATCTTTTCACTATTCGGTTTGGACCTTATGAAAGCCATTTAACTTCGTCATTTACTTCATTCCGACTCCAAACCTATTGAATCGAAAGTAAATCGAGTAATTATAAATGTTATGCGAAAACATTATTACTTGTCAATGAAAACTTCAATTGCATACCGTTTGGCTTAACCATTCATGAAATGATTCAATGAACATCTTATTAATTTCTCGTCGATGTAATCTTCGGGACCGTGAACGAGCTCTCAATACTTGTTTGTACTCACTATGTTAAAAAAAATGGTTACTTTGTTAGAATACAAACAAATTATAATTGATGAGTATTTATCAAATTCTAGAACTTACTTCCGTAATGGTTCTATTGAATCGTGATGAAAAAGAACGTATCGATGTGCTTGGACCCACGATCTATCGTCTAATTTTGTAATTTCGACTTTGTCGATCGGTTCTCCGAAACTTTGAAATAAATAAGTTCCAGCCAAGTTATGATCTGTGAGCCCAGCATTTCTACTTGGTCTGTTCATTCTTGTTTCAACATCTTCCAAATACCTTGAACAGAAAGTCATACATTCCTCTGCCAAGTAGCCTTCGGCAATTGATCCTTCCGGATAATGTTTATCGCGACAGTAAGACTTCAATTTGGATAGAAACCTAAACACGGTATAGAACATTATCAAAAGTTGCAACTAAAGGCATTTAGGTGAATGAAGGAATAATTTACAAATAAATTAAGACCTTTCAATGGGATACATCCATCGATAGAAAATGGGTCCACCAAGTATTGCTTCACGAGGGAGATGAATTAACAAGTGCACCATAATTGTGAAGAAGGAAGGCGAGAAGATCTTCTCCAGATTGCATAAAGTCAGTGCGGCTCGATCTTGTAGTGTCTCAAGTTCTTGAACATCCAAAACTTTGCCACAAATGCCTTTCATTATATTGGACAGTTCAATTACACAAGACGTTACCTTTTTTGACATACAACACCGCATAGCAACTGGCAGTAAGTCTTGCATCAAGATGTGATAGTCATGTGATTTTAAGCCATATAGTCTTCGATCTTTAAGACTCACACATCGAGATATATTTGATGCATACGCATCCGGGACCTTTATATCCTTCAACACCATACAGAACACTTCTTTCTCTGTCTTCGACATTGAATAAATAGCAGACGGCAACTGATATTTCATATTCGGAAGTGCTTGGGGATGAAGCTCACGTCGAATTCCCATGTGGACTAAATCAAGTCGACTCTGAAGATTGTCTTTCGATTTTCCATAGACATTCAAAATAGTCCAAATAATGTTCTCGCAGACATTTTTCTCAATGTGCATGACATCAAGATTATGGCGTAAAATCTGATGCTCCCAATAAGGAAACTCAAAAAAAAACTTCTTTTTTTTCCACAAGTCCGCCTCATTAGGATCATCCTCTTGATCAGATTCATCATCAGATTCATCCCTTGATCTTCTATTTCTTTGCGTGTTGGCCGGTTGATTCATCTTCCCATAAATGAAATTCATATCTTTCAACATGAACAATATTTCGGATCCACTGGTCTGCGAAGGAGCTTCGGAACTCTTCATGCATCAGTCAACCGAGCACTCTGAAATCTAAATCTATGATTTTCTGGTAACCACCGACGATGCCCCATGTAAGAGAACTTCTTCCCATTATATAACCATTGCGAACATGTTTGCGCAGCACAACAAGGACAAGCATAACGTCCCTTGGTACTCCAACCAGATAAATTTGCATAGGCCGGGAAGTCATTAATAGTCTACATCAAAGCCGTACGTAAGTTAAAGTTCTCATTTCTCAGTACATCGTATGTCTCAACACCAGCCCATAATTGTTTTAACTCTTCAATAAGTGGCTGCAAATATATGTCAATATCATTCCCGGGCCCTTTCTCTCTAGGTATAATCATAGACAAGATAAAGGATGATTGTTTCATGCAAACCCATGGAGGCAAATTGTAAGGAACAAGCACCATAGGCCAAGTACTGTACGCAGTGCTCATGATTTTGTAAGGGTTAAATCCATCAGAAGCTAGCCCCAGCCTCACACTCCGAGGATCGCTTGCAAAGCTTGGAAATTTGGAGTCAAATGATTTCCAAGCTAAAGAATCTGCAGGATGCCTTAACAATCCATCATTGGTTCGTCCATCATGGTGCCACGTCATTGACTCGGCTGTCTTCGACGACATGAAAAGTCTTTGAAGCCATGGTATTAGCAGAAAATACCGCAAAATCTTAACTGGCTGCTTCCTTGACTGTGTATCATTTTCATCCTCGTTACCATCCTCTGTATTTCTATTCATCCAACGGGATTGACCGCATACATGACAGCACTGTTTGTTTTTCCGGTCGCCCCAATACAACATGCAGTCATTTGGGCAACTATGAATTTTGTTGTAGCCAAGGCCCAAATCCTTTATCAGTTTCTTCATGTCTTTGGAAGATTGAGGGATTTTTGCAAATGGGAACATTTCTTGCAGAAACTCTAACAGCATTGTCAACGAGTTTCCGGTCCATCCTCCCAAACATTTTAAGTGAAAAAGACGAATACAGAAAGACAGTTTGGAAAATTTTGATCCCTCATACAGTTCTTTGTTCATTTTATCAAGTAACGTGTAGAACCTCGCCGCTTCTTCATTTGGCTGTTCATCAGGTACATTTCTTCCCCCTTCGGTGAAAGTATTTCCACCAAAATTATAAGCATCGGTTGCACCCAAGTCAGGTGGAAATGACTCTAAACCATCACTGCGCATATTAAAAGCATCCCGCAACATGCCTTCCATGTTATCTTCTCTAACATTCTGATTGTAAGCACTATGAGGATAACCCATATTCATCGATGAAGATGCTCCACTAGATGTACACTCTCCATGGAAAATCCATTTTTTATACCCCCGAACAAAGCCATCAACAACTAGATGTTCATAGACAACTTCACGATAATGCCAATTGATATTGCAACACTTCTTACACGGGCAAAGAATCATATTCTCTTAGCTTGCATTTTGAAATGCGAAATTCAAAAAAATTTCTACTCCATTTCGATAGTCGTTTCTTACCCTTGACAATTTCATCCAAGTCCTATCCATTTCGTAGTTGTTGAAGTCTAAAGTTGACAATAAATTACACGGCTAAATTGTTAATTTATAATTTATGTAAGTAATGATATGATCATATATATAACTGAGTACTATGTAAGTTATGTAAATTATGTAAGTTATGAAGTTTGATCTTAAAATTATGTAAGTTATGAAATTTGATCTTAAACTTATGTAAGTTATGAAATTTGATCTTAAAATTAAGTAAGTTATGTATTCTTTAAGATTCATCATACGTGGCATTGTTACACCTAGGAGGATCCATTATATCTAAATGATGAGATATAAGGCAACCCGTCAGGTTTCCAGCCTATATACTTTGAATCTTTTTTTTTTATCTATACAAGTATTATGTAAGTTATGTATTATGTAAGTTATGTAAGTTATGTATTATGTAAGTTAAATAATTTGATGAAAGCTATGTAAGTTATGTATTATGTAAGTTAAATAATTTTATGTAAGTTATGTATTATGTATTATGTAAGTTAAATTAAAATTTCAAATCGAGAATCAGTTGAGGTGTGAACATATATGGCATGCATTACATTGTAGTTTTTTTTTTTAAATATTAATTGGTTTTAGTTTTTCGTTTTCTTTTTTAAAAAAAAGAATTCGATTTTTATATTAAAAAATATTTAAATAATGATCAATTATTATTATATTAATAAAAATTATAATTCTTAAAAACATTTAAAAATATTAAATTTTGAAATCAAACATTATTAATATAAAAAATTAGTAATTTGATTTTTATATTAAAATATATTTAAATAACGAAAAAACCGTTTTAAGAAGTTTTTAAATTACTTTCTCTAAAAAAAAGTATTCGATTTTTATATTAATAAAGAATTGGATTTTTCTATTAAAAAAGAATTTTATGTTGGGGGTTTGACTAAAACAAAAACGATTTGTAAAAAGAAATTTAATTTTAGCATATTCGAATATTTAAGATGTTGGTATCAAATTATAAACCAATGTTGTTTTCATAAAATATCAAAAGCTTAATCACTATCAAAATATTCATGGATCATAATTTGTTTGTTATATTAATTTGATTTTTATATTAAAAAAGAAACCGTAAGAAAACTATCTAAAATGCTTAACATCACATTTTATAATATATTGCTTAACATCATAATAAACAGCAATATTGACAGAAAATCTTTAAGATTCATCATACGTGGCATTGTTACACCTGGGGAGGATCCGTTATATCTTACAATGAGATATAAGGTAACCCGTTAGGTTTCCAGCCGATATACTTTGAATCTTTTATTTTATTGGACAGCAATATAATAAACAGCATATATACCAACCAAGCAGGATAGTAAACAGCAATTTGGACATCAATTTGAACAAATTCATCATGATATAACTCTTACTGATCAGAATTTTGAAGTAAAACGTACCTTAATAATTTCAATAAGCTGGTCAACTCCACTCACACCAAGAAACAGAGGCTGCAGTCAGAAATTAGCAACATATTTCAAAAAGCAACATATAGGAAAAAACTCTCTTAGTTTCATAATTCCACACCAACTTAGAGATAAAATTAGCAGTATTTGTACTTGGGTGTTAATTTGAGCATGGAAATTATTGACTCGTTTGAAAATTGTTGAGCCATGGAAAGCTACACTATACCTATAAGAGAAGACTATATATGGAGAGCTAATTGATGCATGCAAAACTCATTTGGACAGCAATTGGTACGAATCAATTGATAAATTAATAGGTGTAAAATGGTGTAAAATCATTATTCAACAGTTGAATGTGTTTGATACTTACCAGGTAATAAGTTGAAAACGAAACAATGTGTTGATATCAGCAAACCTTCAATGCCAGCGGTAAATGGTACAAGCTCAGCTAAGATTTAAAAGTAAAACAATATAAGAATGAGAAAAAAATCAAAATTTCTATAAGTAAAACAACAGCACATAACATTTGAACAGTTCAATTAATTAAATAAAACCTCATAATTGACTAATGAACATTAATTCACTGACTTTTTTTAAAAAATAACTCACAGTATGGCAGATAATAGAGAAGTGGATGGCAGAAAATGGAGTAGCAACAGAGGGTTGCCGATGGAGATGCAACAGAGGGCTGCCAACAGCGATTCAGGGGGCTACTAAAGGCGATGTCGAGGGCTGCCAACAGCGATTCAGAGGGCTGCCAAATAATAACCATAATTTGTTTTTCACCTCATTAGAACACAAATATGCAAACTCACATGGAAAGTTGGAAACATATGTGAATATATTATAATTCGCATCCATTATAGCACATTCTTCATGAATACCATAACCAAATGTGTATAGACATCAATGCTCACTCAAATGGCCTATTTCGCATATAATCTACTGGTTTAATCATGTCTAAAACATCATGCTTACACATGAAATAAGTCATATTAAACTAAACATAAATACCTAATATTTAAGCATAACATATATACAAACTAATGTAAATGCTAAAATTGATTTTACCTATTTTAGTTCCATTCTAAAGAAAACTAATCACTTTATTAATCTACTTATATGCTACACATTTTTAATTTTTACTTCATATTATTATTTTTATAAACAAATAAATGAAAGTAAAAATGTGTAAATATAAAGAATAATAATACTGACTAATAAAATACTAAGACAAAAATATTTGAAGTGTTCACTTATTTTTAAGTAGTATGATTACTCCATAAATGATGATATAAAGCATGAAAATTACATATATCTTCTTGTTTAAAATCACTTTTCTTTAATACAATTTTTTATGGATAGGGATTCCAAACCAGGTACTCTTGGAAGGCTTACTTCTTTGTATGAACAATTATATGATTAATATGCATAAAAGAATACACTTTTAAATAATTTAACAATATTTAATTACTAATATACAGACGTTTGAAAAAGATTTATTTGGATTGTTGATATTAAAATACTATAAAATATGTAGAGAAAAGTATAATACTTCAAAATAATCTAAAACATTCAAATAAAAAAATTTATCCAGAATGATATTCAAGATTGTCTTTCGTAAACCGAACCCAACAAAGTAAAAGAACTAGAATTAAATGGAATAGCAAGGCTAACATATCATATAAAATAGTCCAGTAAAATGTAGGATCCAAGGACATCAACAAAGTATTTCATAGTTATCCAGTTTAGTTGCAAAGTTCAATTCAAAGCATATGCGATTGGCGAGAGGGAAATAGCTAATTAGCAACTAAGGAAAGCAAGAAATGAAAAATACCGCAAATAAGTAACTATATCAACGATCGTAGCCCTTGACCCTTCTTCTTCTTTGCCTCGTAATCCATTGATAGAGTTTCTCCGCAAAGGGAAAAAAATCTATACTGATTAGAGAGGAAGGCATTACAGAATGAAAACAAATTCCATACACCAAAACCAACAAGGAATAATACAGAAATTTTAACACCACGATTTTTGCAGCACCCTTGCCCTTGTTAATCCGATTTTCTCTAACTGGGAAATCAATGGCGGTAGGAAGGGTGAACTTTAGGGATTTGAAATTGGGGAAAAAAGGGTTATTACGTTAGGGATTTCGGATGTCGAATGGGGGAAAAAGGGGTGATAATATTTTAGGGTTTACGAGCAGGGAAAAGGGGGGAAATTAAGTTGGGAGAACGAAATGGGAAAAAATGTAAGTATCGTCTGGGTAAAAAACAAGCGAGCAAAATGACACCGCTTTGCCCAAAATAATTTAACATTTGCGGCGTTTTTAATCAAAGCGCCGCTAAAAGGGAAACCCATTGCGGCGTTTTACCATAAAACGCCACTAATAATAAAACGGAGCCATTTTGTTTAAACATCTCTTTTGCGGCGTTTTTACTCAAAACGCCGCTAATACCTTTAAGAATTACGAGCAAAACGACACCGATTTGCATGAAATAATTTAACTTTTGCGGCATTTTTAACCAAAGCGCCGCTAAAAAGGAAACCTATTGCGGCGTTTTAACATAAAACGCCACTAAAATTCTAATCAAACGGCACCGTTTTGTTTAAACATATCTTTTGTGGCGTTTTTTAAGCAAAACGCCGCTAATGCCTTTAAAAATTATAATTATTTAATATATAATATAAAAACAATATAAATTAGAAAACAATCAGTTATATACCCAAAAAACTTTAAATTTTTTTCAAATAATAGTATTTTAATTTTTTCATTTAGATAAGTAATTTTTTAAAATTTAAATAATATTTAAAAGAATTAGATAAAATTTGAAATCTTGAAAATTATTTAAAATTTCAAATTATTTAATATATAAATTAAAAACAAATCAGTCATATACCAAAAAAACTTTAAATTTATTTTAATAATATTATTTCAAATTGTTAACATATATTTTTCACACAAAATACCCTAAACCCCTAACCCCTGTCCCATTAACTCTTAAACCCTAACCTCCGTCCTATTAACCCTCAAACCCATAACACCTAACACCTAACCCATAAACCCTAAACTCATGTCCTCTAAACCCGGCCTAATCCCTAACCACTAACCCTTAACCTTAAATCATGGACTCTAAACCATAGATCGTAAACTTTAAAACCCTAAACCCTAAACCATAATAAAACCCTAAATCTAAAACCCTAAACATTAAACCTTAAACCCTAAACCATAAACCATAACAGTAACCCATAAACAATAAACCTTAAACCCTACACTTTAAACCTGCCTAAACCCACTAAACCACTAAACCGTAAACACTACACCCTAAACCCTATACATACACCACACACTACACCCTAAACTATAAACACTACACCTTAAACACTATACACTCTAAACCCCAAACACTAAACCATTAAACCACTAAATTATAAACACTAATGATGAGTTTTTTTTTCAATTTTTATATTGATACCAAAATAATAAAATAGTTATATGCGGCGTTTTTTTAAAAACGCCGCTATATATACATTTAGCGGCGTTTGTGAACAAAACGACACTATTTTATTTTTATATTGATACCAAAACAGTGCCGTTTTGTTAAGAAATAATTTACTGGCATTTTTTTACAAAACGCCACTAATGCTGAGTTTTTTTTTCCAATTTTTATAGTTTTAATAGTTTTTTTTGGCGTTTTAACAAAAGTGTCGCTAAAAGCCTGATAATTAGCGGCGTTTTCTGGGAAGCGCCGCTAATGCTCAGATCTATCGCGGCGTTTTGGAGAAAGCGCCGCTATTGCTCAGATCTATAGCGGCATTTTTGCTAAAGGGCCGCTAATGCTCAGATCTTTAGCGGCGTTTTTACAAAAGCGCCGCTAATTCTCAGATCTTTAGCGGCGTTTGGAAAAAAAACGCCGATATTTCTCCTTTTTAGTGGCGTTTTGGACATAAACGCCGCTATTGCTCAACTTTTTTGCGGCGTTTTCTTTCAAACGCCGCTAACGTATAATATTTGCGGCGTTTTTCATTAAAATGCCACTAAAAACGCCGCTAAAAGTCTGTTTTGGTGTAGTGAGTATTAATACCAAACAAAAAGGTATCGATATGTTTTTATAATAAATGCTAAATTCAGTGGCAGTTGGAGTTTAACTATCGATACCAAAACAAGTCTTATCGATACTTTATAAAAAGGTATCAATACCGGATCAATACATAATTGGTTTTGTGAGAAACAGAATGCCAATTCGGTATTGTTTCTTTCAAGGGGTATCGATATTTTTAAATTATCGATACTTGGCCAAAAAGGTCAATTCTGACTTGTTTGAAAGATATTTTGACTAGATAAAATGGTAGAAGACCTTTTTACTTAGTCAAAATCATTTTAACTTGATTTTAAAGTTGTTTCAAAAATTTTCTAAGAGTTCAAAATAGATTTTTTCAATTTTATCTCTTAGACTTCAATATGAAAAATTATTTTATAAATTTTTATTCAAAATTAACTTTATTAAAAAACATTTTCATTTGTTATTTCAAAATATATTTTCAAATAAAGGCATTTTATTTCTAAAGGGAATAATAAAAGAACTTTCAAAAATAAATCCAATTCCATTTTTTGGGTTGAAAGAACTATATGAATTGGGCGAAACTAAAAAGGATTCGATAATCAGTAATAAAATGATTCACAAATCATCCCTTCAAATTCAATCTATGGCGTGGACAAATTATTCATTAACAGAAAAAAATTATAAAAGATCTGACTAAGAGAACAAACATAATAAAAAATCAAATTAAAAAAAATTCTAATTATAAAAGACAAGAAAAACGAACTTCTAATTCAAGAAATAAATAGTAATTCTAACAAAATAAGTTATCAGGATAAAATAATAGAATCAGCAAAAACAATTTGGAAAATAGTAAAAAGAAAAAATATTCGATTAATCTTTTTTTTATTATAAAATTTTCATTGAAAAGATATACATGGATTTTCTTCTGTATATCATTAATATTCCAAAAACCAATACCCAACTTTTTCTTGAATCAACAAAAAAAAAATGATTGAGAACTTCATTCACAGTAATGAAGCAAATCGAGAAAGAATTAATAAAACAACTAAAAATACAACTCATTTTTCTCAACTATAAAAACCTCACTTTCTTCACTTTCTAATATTAGTATTAGAAATAAAAATGAAAAAGCTTTTTGTGACTTATCCTCCCTCTCACAAGCATATGTATTTTACAAATTATCACAAACCCAAATTATTAGTTTTTATAAATTCAAACATATCCTTCAATATTATAGAACATATCTCTTTTTCTTAAAAATGAAATAAAAGATTATTTTGAAGAACAGGGAGTATCTCATTTCAGATTAAGACATCATTATGGGTTAAGATATAAAATTGTTTGGCATTCTGGAATGAATGAATGGATGGAAAAACTGGTTAAGGAGTCGTTATCAATACGATTTATTTCAGAATAGATAGCTTCAATTAGTACCAGGACAATGGCGAAATAAAGTCAATCAACACTATCTCAATTAGTAACATTATTAATATAGATACAAATGATGGAAGTAATAATAAAATTAAAATGTATAAAAATATCTTTAATAAATATTTAATTGAATGGTAAATTAAAGGTTTTATTAATGCAATTTGTTCGAGTTCAAATTTCACCATATACATATTTGTATGAGTTTTTCAAATAAAAATATTAAAGTATTATCGAATAATATAAATTATTTTAATTATTGAAGAATATTTTTGTAATTTTTTAAATAAGGGGATTGTAAATTAAGAGCTTTAAAACATAATTCTAAATTATTTTGGAACAAATAAATCCTTTAAAGAATACCAATTCATCAGACTTAAACAGCTCCAGCAATTTGAGAACAATAAAAATGGAAAATGGCACATCTAAAATGATTTAGAAATTGTAATAGTACAAATTCGAAATTTTATCAAGTTTATACTTCTTAAAAATCTGTTAAGTTTGTTATGATTATCCACTTGGCAATGCCAACATGCTCCACGTCATCCCCCAAACTCATTAAAAGGAAACCAAAGTAGCAAATTCCAATTCGAACTTGGAAATTTCTCTTTACGGGGGGGTTTCTGCGAGTTCCATTAATTGGAAATAACAGCAGCACCGTGTCTCCTCCCCCACAAGCTGAACCTTTGCCTCCACTTGTTTTTTCTTATCCAGTCAAACAACGGCCTACATCATTCTCCCTCATTTGTTTTACCCTAATTTTTTTTTTAATACAACTCTTTTGATTACAGGGTCTAGGAATTTTTCATATTCCAATTTCCTATTCGATTTTGGCTGAGAAAAAAAAATGATGAGAAGACGATTGGAAAATCAGCGGCATGAGGATCAGTATTCGAGGGCTTTCCACGAGCTGTCGGGACTGGTTATGAGCCTTCTACGATCGCCGCTAGCTCCGGTTCCTTCCGCCAGCCAATCACCGGCGTTGTCCACAAGGCATCATTCCCCACCAGTACCGACAATGAAGAAGATATCACCGTCCGGATTCGCTTTGCTGATGTTAGGGACATCGGTTTCGTTGATGCTGTGTGGATCAGTTGCTTTCTTTATAGGATTCATGTTGATGCCTTGGCTTCTTTGTTTGGTCATGGTTCTTTACATTGCTGGAATTGTTTCTGCGGTTTCCATGTTATGTCGTTCTACTATTTGTTATGCCCTGGCCCCTCTGCTGCGGCGGAAGGAAATTCCTGGTAGTTATATATTTATTTATTCTTCTTAAAATACTTTAAAAAAAGAAAAACATTTTAGATGATACTGTATGCACGGGTTGATGTAATGTTGTGGTCTTTGGCATTCAATGTTACGTCTTCTTTACGCTTTGATTTCATGATTTGGATGTTTCATTTTTTTCAAACATTCGTTGTGTTTTGTTATCTGATTCTAGGTTTTGTGATGCTTTAATTCTACTAAATAGGCAGGAATTAAATCCCTAGAATTTGCAGAATAGAGCTTCATAATGAACGACTGGCTTTCAAGGTGAATTTTGATTCTCCTGCGTTTTATATCTGGAATACTTAGAATGCTTTAAATTATTAAACTTTATGCGTTGATCTTCAATGCGTGCTTTTTATGCCATCAATGGTGAAAACTTTTGTTGAGAGTGAAAATATGTGTAAGAATTACCTAAACATAATAAATGCATTTGTTTTGGGCACTCACTGAGATTATGGGTATGGCAAGTGCAGCATATGACAAAAATTGCTGGTGTGGAAGAAGACAATAGCTAGTAGTGGATTGTTTATACAGTTGTTGGCTGATCAAACTAACTGAATTTGATGAATAATATGGCAGCAAACTAGGTTAGTTTACTTTGTTGTACCTGACATCTCTGCTTTTCAGCATTCATTTGTTATGAAGAGACTGAATATTTGTTTATTTTGCTTAATATTTTGTGATAGGCATTGCAGAGTGGAAGCTGATGTGGGTGATTGGTGCTGCATATACAAGAGAGTTTAGCAGGTTTCTTCAAGTATTAATGCTGATTATATTCTTGGTCTAGTTGAAGCATTTAACTCATCAATGAGTGTTCTTATTTGCCACAGGAAATGGGATGCTTCCCTTCTCAGGTGTTAATCCAAAATGGTGGCAGTGGCAGATAAAAATGGAAATGAATATGAGAAAGGTTCAAGAAATTTAGCTTTTGATTTTAAAAGATGCATGGTTTGTATAATATTAGAGCTTATGAAACTCATCCTAAACTAGTCTCCAATCTGAGTTCCAGTTGAAGGGTATTTCTAGGGAAATGTTGCTTCAGCGATAAGGTGATGGGATGGGAGGACTGACTAAGATATCCAATTTCACTGGAAATTAAGTTTCCTTGATATAGTAATAATTCACATAGGGATTATTTGCAACATAAACTTTTCTGCATCCCTTCAATTTTATAATTATTATTAGTTCTTATATATTTTTGAAAAAATATCATACTTTTTGAATTTAACATAAATATTATTGTAATAAACATATTACTTCAATTAATTAATTTGCAAAATTTATTTTTATATTTAAATGTTTGACTAATAATTATTAAATTTTTTTATTAAACATTAAATAATTAAATAATATATATATATATATATAAATATTACATTTAATTTCAAATATCACAGGTAAATTAAATTAAAATTTAAGTAACACATCTTAAAAGTTATATTTTTAATTTTAAATAAATTAATTAGATAGTTTTCTAATTCAATAAACCTAATTAGAATAAATAAAAAGTTTTAATATTATTTTAAAATTACTCTATTAAAATATAATATTTATTATAGCCACACAACATTAGTATATGTTAATTCTCATTGAAAAATTTTATTATCAAAATTTATTAATTTTAAATTAAAACTATACTTCTATATAATATTTTTAAATAATTATTTAAAACATTTGAATAGCAAATAAGATTTTAATTCTGTTGGTAAAACGTTCTAAATCTTGAGTAATTAAATTTGAGACTTATCATATACAACCATATATAATTGCTATATAGAAGCTCAATAATTTATTCATCAATTGTCCAATTGAGACGAAGTCACGTATAAAATAATTGATAAACTAACCCACAAAGAAAAAATAAAAATAAAAATATATTTAGTTTTATTTTTTTAAAATTATATAATTAGTGAATTGATCTAATAATAAAAAAATCTGAAATGCTCCTATAACAAAAATTCGAAAAGGATCCACCAGAATTATTTTATATAAAAACAAATGAATCTTTGTCCACTACTAAAATTAAAAAATTCTTAATCTTTTTATTTTCCTTCAACCCTCCTTACTTTTCTACTCAAATTTCTTTTATTCTCCTTCACACATTCTAGAATTTTGCAAGATATGTAATCAACCTTTCAATAGTTTCAAGTGGGTCTCCCTGATTTTCTTTTCTTTTCAAGTTTTATTGATTAATCTCTAAAAAATTATGATTGTTGCTAACTCCTAGAAGTTTAGGATTTTGGTTTTTCTTGTAATTGATTAGGATTTTTTTTATGGTAGTTTTAGTTTTTTTATTATTAAATGAGTTTGTGATATTGATTTTATATGAGATTCCTAACATCTTGACTAAGTAATAATTTTTAGAGGTTAATTAATACAAATCATTGAAAAAATTATGATTAATTGTATTTATGGTCTTGAATTTCTTGAATATTGACTAGAAATTTAATATTTTTATTCAAAAATAGTTGTTGCTAGTGTGATTATTGTAAAGCTTCGTGAAAATTTTTGTGTTTAAAATTTAAATTTATTTGTTCTAAATGTTTAATAGGAATGGAAAATATTTTAATAGAAATCTAATAGTAAAGTAGAGTATTTTCTAAAAGAAAGGCTTAAACTTATTTATTGTAAATGTTTAATAAGAATAAAAATTATTTTAATAGAAAACTAATAGTAACATAGAGTATTTTCTAAAGGAAAGGCTTAAATTTATTTGTTCTAAATGATGACTTGTGTTGATTTTGTTAGTTTCTATAGCAAGTGTGGAAATACTATTTTTGCAATGACATTTTTGAAAAAACATTTGAGGAATCGGATTAGAGATTAATGGATGAATTATTGTTTGATTACATATGCTGAGAAAGATATTTTTAACAACATTGATAAGGAGAAAATAATTCAACGGTTTTAACATACCAAAAAGCGTCGTTTTACAATTATAAAAAAGGTACATATTATTCAAATTTATTTGATGTACATTTTCTTTTAGTTTCCATTTTAATAGTTTTGTAATAGTCTTACATTTAACCAACTACATTGGTTTATCCATGATTAATATTATGCATTAGTTTATATGACTAAGGATGGCAATGGAACGGGGCAGGGGCAGATAATGCCAAATCCACTACTACTCCATAATTGGCACGTTCTACTCCACCACTTACTCCGCACCATTATGGATATATAATCTTGAAAATCACTGCCATCTTCATGGATGCTGGATGCATCTATCCCGGCCCACTGCATCCCACGCAATTTAATTGTTGCTAGTTATCTTTAATTTTTTTTCAATCCTTTTAAAATCAAGTAAATATTTAAACATAATCCTTCAAAAATATTTAAGCATAAAATATATTGTTTTTCTATATTACATTATTACCCTTTTAATAGTTTATATATACAAGAATAAAATGGTAATTTTATAGAGCGAAGTGGGTCAGAGCAGGGCAAACAATTATCAAAATCATTCCATACTTACTATTCAAAAGAAAAAATTTACTTGCTTCCCTTCGTATCTACTTTTCAAACAAAAAAAAATCAGCTCCATCTAGAGCAGGTTGGATAGAAATCCATAGGGCAGTTTGATTTTTACCATCTCTATATATCGCTTTTATATATATATATATTTTTTAAAATGACCTTACAATCCAATTTTTTGCTTTTTTTTTCTTCAGAACCTAATTAGGTTTTTATAGAAATCAAAGTTAACAACTAATTAAGCATAGCAAAAGAAACGACACGAGACTAAGATGAGCAAAAATAATCCAGAAGCTCTACTCCCATATTGTTTTGTTTTGCCACTACAGGAAAATAGGTTATACATTTGTGGCGTTTTCCACAAAACGCCGCTAAAAACTGAGCAATAGCGACGTTTTTGTTCCAAACACCGCTAAAAACTGAGCAATAGCGGCGCCTTCTAAAAAACGCCGCAAAAAATTAAGCACAACGGCGTCGTTTTATATTTGAGCTTTAAGGGCATTAGCAGAGCTTATCGAAAAATGCTGCTATAGATTGAGCATTAGCGGCGTTTATTGGAAAACGCTGCTATAGGATGACCATTAGCGGCGTTTTTTTTTGCAAAATAATTGGCACAACGGCGTCGTTTTATATTGATCTTTAAGGGCATTAGCGGCGGTTTTTGATAAACGCCCTATAGAATGAGAATTAGCGGCGCTTTTTAAAAAACGCCGCTACAGATTGAGCATTAGTGGCATTTATTATAAAAACGTCACAAAAAACATTTTATTTGCCATTTTGCTCCCTATCTAATTATTATTTAACTTGTTAATTTATATTAATTAAAATACAATTTATTTATAATTGAATATTTTTAATTTATATATTAAATAATTTCTTAAATATATATTAAAATTATAATTATAGTTTAAATTATTTAAGAGATAATAGATAAACTTTATATATATTAAAATTAAAAAAATTGGTAACCCATGCATCTCTAGAGAAACAAAATTAATTAGTAAATTGAAAACGTTATTTAAATTTCCTAAAATATTGAAAGAATATATAATATTCAAAATTTATCTAATTAATTTAGGGTTTAAGGTTTATAGTTAAGGGTTTAGGGGTTTGTATGGGCCGACTAGGGTTTCGAGTTCAGTATTTCAAGATTTAGTGTTTAGAGTTTATGGTTTATGGTTAGTGTTAGGATTAGGGTTATGGCTTGGGTTTATGGGTTTATGGGTTTAGGGTTTAGGGTTTAGGAAATATCGAATGAAGACAGAATATCAAATTTGATTTAATCATTAAAAAATTATAAAAATATATGCTATCAAAATGGTGAGATTGCATTTTTTACTTACAATTTAATTTCAGCCCCTAACAAATTCTGATTGTGCATCTGTTTATCCCTAAACTCTAAACCCTAAACCCTGAACCTTAAACCCTAAATCTATAGCTCTAAACTCTAAACCCTAAATCATAACTCTAAACACTCGACTATAAAACCCTAAACTACAAACACTAAACCATTAATCCATTAAACCCCAAAATATTAAACCCAAAAACTCTAAACCTTGAAAATATATTTCATATGAATATATATTGATGTGTGTATATATAGATATTAATGTAAAATCTTATGTTTATAATAATTAGTGGAAGCACTTAATATTGATTAAAAAGTTGATTATAATTAGAAATTATAATAAATCATAAAATTTGATTTTACTGTAATAAATAAATTATAATAAATCAAAAATTATAAAAATAATTACCTAACTATTCTCTATTTTACGCACAAACCTGATCGAAATTTAATTAAAGTTAATGTTTGCAGATTCTATCAATTTAATCTTAATTTTAAAAATTCAACAAATTTAACCCTTAACTTTACACATTCTGTTAATTTAATCTTTATTCTTAAAAACAAAAAAATTAAAAAACCTAAAAAACTTTGAAAAAAAAATATATATTTGAATGTTTAATTATTATAAAAATATATACAAAACTACAAAATATTTATAAATAAATGAATACCCATTTTTAAATTTTCTAACATGAAATTTATTTATTAAATAATAAATCTAATAAATAAAAACAATAATAATAAGTTAGCAATAGTGGCGTTTTTCATAAAAACGCCGGTAATATATATGAAAAATTATTGAACGACGCCGTTTTAAGCTGAATGTTTAGTGGCGTTTCCTCTAAAACGCCGCAAAAGATTATACAATACCGGCATTTTTATATAAACGCCACAAAAATGTATTTAAGAGTGCAAAACGCTGCGTTTTTTTACGTGTTTATAGTGGCGTTTTATAGAAAAAACGCCGCAAAATGTTGTGTTTTATCGGCGTTTTAGCAAAAAACGCCGCTAATATATATTACGTGTTTACAGAACGGCGCCTTTTTTCTGAATTGTTTTTAGTGGCGTTTTGAAAAGCGCCACAAATTTTATTTATCTCAGTTCAAACGACATCGTTTTTTAGGCCCGAATTACCTTTACTTTCCCGAAATCAGATTTTCCTGATTCCAAAATTCCCAAATTCCCTCAAGTTCTTCCCCAAATTTTGCAATCCCTATTTTCCCAAATCTCTTCTGATCGAAATCCATTCCAAAATCCCTTCTGATCGAAATCCCCATTTTCCCTTCTGATCGAAATCCCTATTTTCCCAAATCTCCACCGTCGCATCTTCTGTTACACGCCGCCGCTGGGAATTCAAGCTATTATTTTTATTCTTGAATATATTCTGTTACACACCGTCGCATACTTTTGTTTTTTATTTCGTTGGTTTTCAATCATGTTTTATGTTCACTCTTAACTTTAAGGTCTAGGCTACTGCTATTCAGGCTTTCGATTTTTTGTGCATGCAGAAAATGACCTCTGATTTTCTTGCAAAATATATTTTCATGGCTATGAGCCGAGTTGGTATGTGTCATTGTGTCAGTTTTACTTTATGGTGAATAGAATAATTTTTCGTACGTACACTATATATAATGTTTCTAAATGCAAAAGATTTATTGTATTTCAGTTCCCTTCTAGGAAATCGGTTAACTGGTTCAATTCCAAAAAAGCTAGCAAATCTCAAAAATCTTACCAGCTTGTGAGTTAGATTATAGCAACTTTGAATGTATATATATGAATGATTTTTTTTTCAGTTTTTAATAAACGTCTAATGGATAATTAATTTTATTTATTGAAAAAACATTGTGTAGAGTCCTTAAGAACAATGGTCTTTCAGGAACTTTGCCTGAAGCACTGAGGGATCTACCCAAAATTGAGCGATTGTAAGAGAGACCTTCCTTTAAAAAAAAATAAAATTCTAGATGAATTTCATTTGATTATATATATGTAGTATTTTTATTATATAAATGATTTAAGATATATTTGCTGGTTTATTCAGGCATCTTAGTTCCAACAATTTTACTGGTGAAATACCTTCATCATTTGCTGGGTTGACTTCATTGAAGGAGTTGTAAGCAATTTTTAATGTGTTTTTGATACGAAAGTTTCAATATATTTTATATGATATAGTTATGATATTTTTGTATTCTCAACAGTCGGATTAGTGACAACAACTTTACAGGACAAATTCCTGACTTCATATTCTGAAATTGGACAAATCTTGAAGAGATGTGAGAATTTAATTTAACATTTTCTTATAATTCTTTGAGTTGGCTGCATTTTTTTAACTCCTTTAGATCTTCTATATTATTTTTATTCTTGTATATATTCGACATGTGGAAATTGTCGGTAGCCCTCTTTGCATTTAATCGCCATCGCTTCGCTCCTCCTCTGCAACTATTGGTTCAACTGAAGTGTTTGCCATTTAATCTTCGAATTAATATTTGGTAGTGATATTGATAAAGTTTTTATATTTGGTTCACATGAATTAATAATATTTGGTGCTAATCTTATAATCTTACATCTGTTCTAGGTACTATCGAGCACCTGAATTAATATTTGGTGCAATCGATACACCACAAACCATTGACATTTTAGTCATTGGTCGTGTTTTTATTGAGCTATTGCTTGGGCAGGTACGTGTTTCGTTGTAATTTTTTTTTGCTTATTTATATGCATTTTCCCTTTAAATTACTTAACAAAGCTAATTATACTTCAAATTTGTATATCTTTTTTTAAATTCTGGAAATGAAATGGCCATATTTATTCTGCAGATTGTTCTACCTTAGTTTCTTCTGCATATTGTTCTCTGTTAGTTTGTTGGTAAGTTTTCACCGTTTAAATTGTTCTACCTTTTGTTTAGATCAAAATTTTCAAAAATGTCTTTTTGTATTCGTCTTTTTCACTTAAAATGTTTGGGAGGGTGGACCGGAAACTCTTTGACAATGCTGTTAGAGTTTTTGAGAGAAATGTTCCCGTTTGCAAAAATCCCTCAATCATGCAAAGACATGAAGAAACTGATAAAAGATTTGGGCCTTGGGTACAACAAAATTCATAGTTGCCCAAATGACTGCATGTTGTATTGGGGCGACCGGAAAAACCAATAGTGCTGTCATGTATGCGGTCAATCCCGTTGGATGAATAGAAATATAGAAGATGGTAACAAGGATGAAAATGATACACAGTCAAGGAAGAAGCCAGTTAAGATTTTGCGGTATTTTCCGCTAATACCAAGGCTTTAAAGGCTTTTCATGTCGTCGAAGACAGCCGAGTCTATGACGTGGCACCATGATGGACGAACCGATGATGGATTGTTAAGGCATCCTACGGATTCTTTAGCTTGGAAATCATTTGACAGTAAATTTCCAAGCTTTGCAAGCGATCCTCGGAGTGTGAGGCTTGGGCTAGCATCTGATGGATTTAATCCTTACAAAATCATGAGCACTGCGTATAGTACTTGGCCTGTGGTGCTTGTTCCTTACAATTTGCCTCCATGGATTTGCATGAAACACTCATCCTTTATCTTATCTATGATTATCCCTGGAGAGAAAGGTCCCGGAAATGATATTGACATTTATTTGCAGCCACTTATTGAAGATTTAAAACAATTATGGGCTGGTGTTGAGACATATGATGTACTGAGAAAGGAGAACTTTAATTCGCGTGCAACTTTGATGTGGACTATTAATGACTTCCCGGCTTATGCCAATTTATCTGGTTGGAGTACCAAGGGACGTTATGCTTGTCCATGTTGTGCTGCGCAAACATGTTCGCAATGGTTATATAATGGGAAGAAGTTCTCTTACATGGGGCATCGTCGATGGTTACCGGGAAATCATAGATTTAGATTTCAGAGTACTCTATTTGACGGTACTGAAGAGTTCAGAGAAGTTCCTTCACAGACCGGTGGATTTGAAATCTTGTTCATGTTGAAAGATATGAATTTCATTTATGGGAAGATGAATCAACCACCCAACACGCAAAGAAATAGAAGATCAAGGGATGAATATGATGAAGAGGATGATCCCAATGAGGCAGACTTGTGGAAAAAAAGAAGTATTTTTTTTTGGAGTTGCCTTATTGGGAGCATCACATTTTACGACATAATCTTGATGTCATGCACATTGAGAAAAATGTCTGCGAGAATATCATTGGGATTATTTTGAATGTCGATGGAAAATCGAAAGATAATCTTCAGAGTCGACTTGATTTAGTCCACATGGGAATTCGGCGTGAGCTTCATCCCCAAGCACTTCCGAATAGGAAATATCGGTTGCCGCCTTCTATTTTTTCAATGTCGAAGACGGAGAAAGAAGTGTTCTGCATGGTGTTGAAGGATATAAAGGTCCCGGATGCATATGCATCAAATATATCTTGATGTGTGAGTCTTAAAGATCGAAGACTATATGCCTTAAAATCACATGACTATCACATCTTGATGCAAGATTTACTGCCAGTTGCTATGCGGTGTTGTATGTAGAAAAAGGTGACGTCTTGTATAATTGAACTATCCAATATAATGAAAGGCATTTGTGGCAAAGTTTTGGATGTTCAAGAACTTGAGACACTATAAGATCGAGCTGCATTGACTTTATGCAATCTGGAGAAGATCTTCCTACCTTTCTTCTTCACTATTATGGTGCACTTGATAATTCATCTCCCTCGTGAAGCAATACTTGGTGGAACCGTTTCTATCGATAGATGTATCCCATAGAAAGGTGTTAATTTATTTGTAAATTATTCCTTCATTCACCTCAATGCCTTTAGTTGCACCTTCTGATAATGTTGTATATCGTGTTTAGGTTCCTATCCAAATTGAAGTCTTACTGCCGCAATAAGCGTTATCTAGAAGGATCAATTGCTGAAGGCTACTTGGCAGAGGAATGTATGACTTTCTGTTCAAGATATTTGGAAGATGTTGAAACAAGAATGAACAGACCAAGTAGAAATGCTGGGCTAACAGATCATAACTTGGCCGAAACTTATTTATTTCAAAGTTACGAAGAACCAATCGGCAAAGTTGAAATTGCAGAATTAGATGATAGATCGTGGGTCCAAGCACATCGGTATGTTCTTTTTCATCACGATTCAATGGAACCATTACGCAAGTAAGTTCTAGAATTTGATAAATATTCATCAATTATAATTTGTTTATCTTCTAACAAAGTAAACCTTTTTTTAACATAGTGAGTACAAACAAATATTGAGAGCTCGTTCACGGTCCCGAAGATTACAACAATGAGAAATTAATAAGTTGTTCACAAAATCATTTCATGAATGGTTAAGCCAAACGGTATGCAATTGAAGCTTTCATTGACAAATTATAATATTTTCTCATAACATTTATAATTACTCAATTTACTTTCGATTCAATAGGTTTGGAGTCGGAATGAAGTAAATGACGAAGTTAAATGGCTTTCCCAAGGTCCAAATAGAATAGTGAAAAGATATAGTGCCTTCCTCATCAAGGATTCAGATTTCATACAAAATATCGCGAGAGATTGAGGAGAACTCAAAATTGTGGAATTGTTGTTAATTCTTCAATTACAAGTTATGCTAGTGCTAGGGACAGTAATCCAGTTGAGGGAAATGTGGAGTATTACGGACTTCTTACTGACATAATTGAGTTGGATTATTATGGCAAATGGAAAGTTGTCTTATTTCGAGGTGATTGGGCTGATGTTAATACGGCTCGCGGAATTAAACAAGATCAATTTGGTTTTACAATGGTGAACTTCTCTCGATTGATTCACACTGGACAACAATTGATAGATGAGCCGTATGTATTTTCTTCTCAAGTGAAGCAAGTTTTTTACTCGAAAGATCCAACTGATGAGGGTTGGTACGTTGTACTCCGAAACACCCCTAGAGACTTATTTGACATGGGCAATGGAAGTAGAGATGACATCGTCGAAAGATCAGAAACTTTTCCCTTTCCAGAACAAAACTTAAATGAAAATATCCCTAGTACTAGTACACAATTTCAATGGGTTCGTCAGGACGTGGACGAAGATATTTACGAATTATGATGTAGTAAGATTTTACGATTTTTTAAATATATGTAATATTATAATTTTAATATTGGTCATGTTATATAATTTAACTATTTTATATGTACTATTATTGTTGTTATTTGTTACTAAAATTTCAACTATTTTATGTGTATTGCAGGAAAAATGCGTAGAAGAAAATTACGAAATTTAAGTATTGTCCAGAATACTCCAAATTCGGAAGAAGGAAATAGTGAACAACAGACAGCTATTGGATCTTCGAATGTGCCGGAGACAGTTGACGAGCCTGCAGAATTTCAAAGTAATGTTAAGTTTATTTTACATGCGTATAAAATTTTATTATTGCTCGTATTTCTCAATTTCAATATAATAATATATTATTTTCCAGCTGAAAGTGGTGGGACGCGCAGAGGTCGAGGACGTACGCTACTTAAAGATTTATATGACTTAAATTTTGTCGAGCGTGTCAAAGTAAGTAGAAACAGTCATGGTCAGCCTGTTGGATCAGAAGCTCGACTTTTAGCAGGCTATTTGGGCATTATAGCACGAAATGCCAATATGTTGCCCATCAACTACGAATCATGGCATCACATGCCTGATAGCAACAAGAATCAAGCTCTCGATAACATTAAGGTAACAAAACGTGAATGTAATTTATAATACATTGGTTTAAGTTTCATTTATATTTACTTTCTAAACTTGTGTTTTTTAGGAGAGATTTGCTTTACAGGTCTCGGATGCCTATATCAAGAAGGCATTGGGTAAAAAATGGAGAGACCACAAAATCACTTTGAAAAAAGATTATTTTAAGAAAGACATAAGCCTCGAAGAAAAATTACGAAATGTCCCACCGGGAATGCTGAGGTACCAATGGGAAGATGCAGTTAGATTCTGGAATTCAAAGAAATGAGAGGTATTACGTACTTCCAAACTCTTATAAATTTTTCGGTTTATAGTATTTACTATATACGTAATAATAATTTCATTATGTAGGACCGTGAGCGAGTTGGAACAAGCAGCAGACAAAAACAAAAAATCACGCATACGGCAGGGTCGAGAAGTTTTACTTATGTAGCTGAGGCCCATGTATTATGAATTTATTAATTCTGTCAAATATTAATGACTTTCTACTATTAAATAATATTTTTACTACTATATTGTAGGAAGCATCGTTTGGTCAAAAAGTTGGACGCCTTCAGCTTTTTGACATTACGCATAGGAAGAAAGATGGATCTCTGATGACATCCGAAGCTGCAGAAATTATGGTATATTTACTTAATAAAATTTGATTTATTATAAATATTTATAATGTTTAATTATAATGGTTTAATTCGTCTTTAGTAGTTTTAAATAATGTTAAGTTATGTTGCATTCCTTTTTTATTATATATTTCGTTTTTAACTCTTTAATTGATTTATTAGGAGAAACTAAAAGATAAGAAGGCGGAGTATGAATCGATTGCTTCGACTGATAGTTCTGTTAATTTTGAGGACATTGATAACAGAATTATTAATGAAGTTTGGGTCCTGAAAGGTATGGTCGGGTTCGATTTCAAGGATCTGGTGTTAACCCGACCCAATATTTTGGATCCAGCTCGCAGCAATACATGCCTTCCGGGAGTCAAGCTCAAGCTGAAGTTCAGAGGTTAAGAGACCAGATAGCTCAGATGCAAGCGAGCACAGTTGAGCAAATTTCTCAAATTAAAGCGGAGGCAACATCGAGAGAAGCTAAGGTTCAAAGAAAATATGAAGAACTCCAGCTACAACTTAAAGCAGAGGCAGCATCGAGAGAAGCTGAGTTTCAAAGAAAATATGAAGAACTCCAGCTACAACTTAAAGCAGAGACAGCAGCGAGGGAAGCAGAGGTAGCAGTGAGGGCAGCGAGGGAAGCAGAGGCAACAGCGAGGGAAGCAGAGTAGAGCAAAAAGTATGATGAACTCCAGCTACAGCTTCAGACTATGATGAAGATGTTCTAGCAGTCGCAAATGCCCCAATCTTAGACATTTATTTTCTTGTAACTTTTAACATTATTGTAAGAAAATTTTGAATTATTTTATAATTTATATCATATATCTTTCGTATAATTTTGTATCATTTAGATTTGCTGTTTTTGGTTGGATTTCATGCTATATTTGCTGTTTTTGGTTGGATTTTATGCAGGAAGGGTGGGATATTGGTGAAAAATGTATGTTGCAAATCTACCCAAATTAGCGGCGTTTTATAAAAAAGCGCCGCTAAAGACCAGGACATTTAGCGGCGTTTTCTATAGAAGCGCCGCTAAAGGCAAAAAAAAAACGCCGCAAAAAGTCTGTTTTCCTGTAGTGTGCATTAAAATATACTATAAGTACCAATAAGTGTTATGTGAAATAGTGGTAAGATACATTATATTCTTAAGGAGAGACACAAGTTCGAATTTTGGAGACAACTTTGTTGGGAGGACAAACCCCAAACCCCAAATATGGACCGTAAAATAGACATAAATAATACGAAAATATATAGACCATAGGTATTTCTACTCTTCAAAATTTTGAAATTTAATCTTTATACTTTTATCTCTATTTTCTTTTATTTTTCAAATTTCAAAATTCACATCCAATTATTAACACTATTTTTTTTTGTTAAATTTTTTGTTGTGACATAAGTAACAATCACCCCCCAAAAAATGAACAATTGCAATTTTTCTCTCATATAAATTATTAATTATAAATTTATATACGGTGAAATTGCACTTTGGCTTCACAAAAATGAAAAACATTTTGTTTAGTCCTTTTCAAAAAATGATGTAATCATAAACTAATATATGATAAAATTATATTTTGACTTCTCAAAAATTTATAATTCAATTTCGGCCCCTCCTAATTCACTCCTAGTAAAAATCTAACTAAAAAAATGACGCAATGAACCTAAATTTAATAAATAATTTTAATAGTATTACCAATTGTACCTTAAATTTGAAATTTGAAAAGTGAAAGGATTAAATTCCTAAAAATAAAAGTATAGGGATTAAATTTTAAATTTATGAAGAATATAGGAACTTATGGCATATTTTAACATTTTGTTTGTATTTTAACTTTGGTTGGGTCATTGGTCATTGGGTTGAGTCAGATAGAATTGGGATTAAAATAAATAAAACTATTAGGCCATCCATTAGCTGGGCTAAGCAGTTTGATTTAGCTTATAACAAAGATTCACCAAGACAACTTGTTACTACTTCTAACCTTCCTCTATCAGGTGATTGGATTATATTACATATTGATGGTGTTGTTAAGACTATTGCAGGTTTTGCTGCTGCTGGGGGTGTAGCGTGAAATCAGAATGGAGATTGGATCTTAGGGTTCAATCATTATTTAGAGGATTGTTCAGTTTTTGATGCAGAGTTTTGGGATGTTCTTGATGGACTGATTCTTCTTAAAAGACGCGTTTAATAAGGTTTTGATTCATATAGATAATCTAAAGGTGGCTAACGCTTTCCAAAATAGACAATTGGCAGATCCAACCTCAACTTTGATGAGAAGGATTTATCAGATATTAGAGACTATGGATCAATAGAACATCAGACACATCCCAAGGGAGAGAAATCAAGTGGTTGATTACATTGTTAAGATAGATTCTGATATGATAACTGAAGTGCAAGTATTTAAAGACGTATCTGAGTATATTGGAGCAAGTTTATGTGTCGGCAGAGTTAATGGTTTTTTTTTCAGCATATGATGGTTTAATTTAGTTTTCTTTTGCATTGTTTTTCTTACAAAAAAAAATATTAGGTCGAATGTAAAAAAAAAAAAAAAAACAATAACTCAAGGAATTACTAAAACTCAGTTTAACCGGCTCAAATGGTTTTTTTTTTGAATTAATGAAAGTTTTAAATGGTTGAATCCAAAAGTGGTTCAACATCAATGCTCAGGCCGATGACCCAACTAGTTTTCAATTCAATTGATCTAATCGAACAATTTGATCTAATTTCAATAATACTACAAATAGTAATTAATTTAAATATTAAATTTTTTATTCTTAACTTATATAAATCATAATACCAATGATAAAAAAATTTTATTATATTATTTTGGCAAAATTTCTTAGCCCTCCAATTTAAAAAAAAATAAATATATATACATATATATTTTAGCCATTCACTTTAATTTTTGTAACACCCAGTATTGGCGAGTCCTGATTTTGGGCCAGTAGCCTGAAGGAATCTAAGTGGCACGGTTTTATCTGCCCAGTTGACGCTTCTAGCGTATACGTAGGGCGCATGGCTAATGTTAGAGTATGAGGTAAGGATTGCTCTCAGAATTGTGTGAATATGTACAAAAGAATGGATTGATAGGTGTATCAAGGATTCTTGGGTAATGAGGGTATCACCAAAGGTAATACGCCAAGTTGGTCTAGTTTGTAACATCCCACTCGGTAAAGCCCTAGTGCTCGAGTGTTGTTTTAGGAGTAATAATTTCAGAATAGGTTTTGAGTGAGTTAAGCATTAGAATTAACCAAAGGGTTGAAGTCTATGGGTGTGCCCTTGGGCGAAGTATTGATTAGGTGAACAAGTCAGAGGAAAGTGGTAGTGTAGTTCTATCCGCCCAAATGATACTTTGGCATATAGATTGGGCGAACTGGTAACATTGGCGCAACAAGTGAAAATGTCTCAGAAAGTGAGACATCTTGATGAGTGGAACTTAGTGAAGTGTTAAGAAAGTTAGAGATGAATTGGGATATCACCGAAGGGCGTTGTAAGCCAAGTTTGGCTAGTTAAAGTGTAGCAACCCGTTTTCAGTGATATCAAAAATAGTGGTTTCGAGACCACAATTTCAACAAGGGAGTTATTATATTATTATTATTTTAATTTTTATGGGATTATATTAGGTTCGTGTTAAAATTTTGTTAAGAAATT
The DNA here is from genome assembly GCA_025698515.1 of Gossypium sturtianum. Taxonomy (NCBI): domain Eukaryota; kingdom Viridiplantae; phylum Streptophyta; class Magnoliopsida; order Malvales; family Malvaceae; genus Gossypium; species Gossypium sturtianum. Next base: position 36,082,789 of record CM046943.1, on the reverse strand, counting down.
TCAATGTTTAAATGGTTAATTAAGTAAAAAGGACTAAATCGTAAAAAGTGTAAAAGTTGAGTTCTATTAGTTAAAGGGGACAAATGGATATGAAACCTTAAAATAATGGGCTAAGATAGTAAATATACCATCCTTGATGTTAGTGGACAAATTTGGACACAATTATATTAGTTTTAAGTTATATTAGTAAGGGTAAATTGGTAATTAGTTAAATAAAAACAAAACAAATGAAAAAATGCTATCATCTTCTTCATATTTTTGTGTTTCAATCGAATTATCCATGGAAGGGGAAGCTTGAATTTTGGCTAGGTTAAAATTCCTTGCATAGTATGATTTCGTGATCCGTTTTTAATGATTTTTATGTTTTTGAGATCGTTGCAACAAGGTCCAGCTAGCTCGTACCTTCGTTTTTGAATTTGTTAAAACTTTTGGAAGTTACCATTGATGAATATTGGTTTTTTATGATGATAATTATATATTTGAAGCTTTGATTGTGATATTTGGTTGTTTTGTAAAGTGATTTTTGTTAGATTTTGATTTAAGGATTAAATTGTTAAAATGTAAAAATTTCAAGGTTTGATGGTGAATTTGATGTGTAATAAGGACTGTTAAAGGGCCTATAATAATTGGCTATAATTTTATTATTAGAAAATTATCAATTTGATGATTTTCGGGTTAGAGGATTAAATTGCAAAAGTTGTAAAAGTTTAGGGAAAATGTGTAATTAATGAAAAGTTAAGGGTCATATACATTGAATGGAATGTTAAATATGTATGAGATTAATATATTTTATTTAATTATTATAGAGATCAAAATTTGGAACAGAAAGACTAACCGAGGAAAATGGAAAATAGTGGATTAGTTCTTGTGTGTTGATCGACATTAAATAGTAGGTAAGTTCATGGTATTTTAATAGGTAAATGAATTTCTACTTGTATTCTTACATTATGATTCTTTAATTAATATTTTTATAGAAAATTATTGTATGATTGCACATACGTGCCCCTGTTTGTACTTCGGTACCCCTGATTACACATACGTGCCCTTGTTTGTACTTCGGTACCTTGAATGCACTTTAGTGCCCTCGCTTATACTCCGGTAACTCTGAAACAAATAGTATATGAACTATACTTATTTGTATTTAGATTACATGTTACACTATGTCCTTACTAAGCTTTGTAAGCTTATCAGTTCTTATGGATTGTTTTATAGATAAATGTTGCTGACAGTTTGGAAGGATCATTCAACTAGCTCACACTATCCATCTAAGTTGTTAGTTTTTGTATCTCCTAGGGTAGTGGCATGTATATATAGATAAATATGTTAGTTTGGTACACTTAGATACTTTACCAAATTAGGTCACTTGGTTATTTTAATATACTTGTAAATAAGGTTCTTTTTTGTGTAATTAGAGTGGTTTGAAGATGATTATTTGTGGTATGTTTGGTACATAGAACTAGGTTATCATGTATGAAATGAGGCAATATTGATATGTTTTGATAGTTGATGTGTTGACATAATTGTGGTGTCTTTGAATGGCACATTGGTTAGTTGATTTAGGGTGTCTAAAATGGCATGTTTATGTGGTTGTGAATGATTTTTAAGTCTTTTGGATGTATGCTTAAATGGTTATATTTGTTAGGTGTGAATTTATTGTGAAATGACTTGATTTTAGGTAAATTTTAGGTTCACAGGGCCTGGGACACAGTTGTCACATTACTGTATGAGGCACACGGCCTGGCGACACGGCCGTGTGTCATCTGAGAATTTCTTAGGGTTCAAGTCACTGAGTTACACATGTGAGGACATGAGCTGGGGCACAGCTGTGTGTCCCTTGTTTGAAAGTTACACGGCCTGGGGTGATGTCACATGGCCTGGCCACACGGCCATGTGACCTCAGTTTCCAATTTTTGCAACATTTTCGTAAATTTTTTGTTTTGTTTCAAATTAGTCCCAAATTGCTTCCAAGTTATTTCCAGGGCCTCGAGGGTTCGATTTAGGGACAAAATGTATGAGAATGAATGGTTTATAATATATTTAGATTATTGAATGTTATGATGTTTAAATGTTTCCAATTGTACGGTAATGCTCTGTAACCCTAATTCGACGACGGAGACAGGTTAGAGGTGTTACATAAAATGTTGGTTATGTTCTAGCAAGATGGTTAGGAATGAATGATAGACTTGACCCGAAAATATTTATTTATACATATAACTGTGGATTGTTGTACACGTTTTCTTATAGTTGTAAACCACCCATATGAAAAATAAAATAGGATTTTAATGCGTGTCAAGTTCTTATAGGGATAAAAGTTGCATATTAGATAATCAGAAATGGGAAAGAAGGAGAGTTTTTCCTCCTTCATCAATAAGAATTTCTTTGGTCTAGATCTGAAGCAATCTGGAGTGCTTCCTTCCTTCACGAAGGTTGAGGTGCTGATTTGGATCTCCACCTATGAGAGCTTCATGCCAATAAGTGGTTGAAGCTGACCATTCGAAGGAAGTATGGATATGGAGTTTGGAGCTGAAAAAGGGGTAAAAACTAGATGAGTTCCTAAACTGAATCTTGCATGCATATTGTGCCTTTTAGAAACCTCCATGCTTATTGACCAAATTGTGAAATTTAAACTAGTAAAGAATGATGTGATGACTCTGGTGGGGAAAGGGAGATTTATGATCCTGCATGTATGAATTGAATGAAGTTTGATGGTCTAAGTACAAGGCATAAGTCTGAATGATATGGTGTGCATATAAGTCGGAAAACATGAATATGTATGTCACAAACAAGTCATTGTATGATGAGTCTATGCATGGTAAGTTTGTGTTTGTCTCTAAAGTCGCCAAAAGGGTCCGTCAGGACTAAAAACACGAAAATCTAAAAGGACAAGTCCATGGTCATGGCATTGAAGACCATATCATGTAAGATTGTAATTGGTGGGTTATGGTATTATATGGGAAAATTTAAGGAATGTTATTTCCTAATGTGGTTTTCTGTATCCTAGGACGATGAGGGGCAAACCTCAGTAAGTATGAGTCTAGGCAAATCCCTATCGCCTAAATCACCAGGAGAAGAAAAGCCTTTGTGGCGAACCTATTAAAGAACAGTTTTGTGGCAAAACTCGGGAAAGGTAAGCCTTTATGGCGAACCTGTTAAAGGACAGCCTTTGCGGCAAAACTCTGGAAAGGTAAGCCTTTGTGGTGAACCTCTTAAAGGATGCCTTTGTAGCAAGACTCTGAAAGGAAAGCCTTTGTGGCGAGTACTTAATGAAAATGATGCCTTTGTGGTAATATCTGGATAAGGAAGCCTTTGAGGCTATCTTTGAAAAGGAATACCTTCGTGGCGCCATATAAAGAATGACCCTTGTGGCAACCATTTGAAAGAAATGCCTCTATGGCGGAATCTGAACGAAAAGAAAGGAACCCATGGAGAACTCTAATAAAGAGAAGTATGAAGTCTTCTGAAGGAACGGCAAGTATGAAGAACTCTGAAAGAAAAGCCTTGTAAAAAGTGTTATGGCTAACCCATTATAATAACATGATAAGAACAACAAGTCTAGAATGCGCAAGAGTATGTGGTGAACCTAGAACATTTTGTCTAAAAGGCCCTCTACAATGGGAATGGTTAAGGAATCACGAAAGAATAAGATAAGAAACACGAGAGTGGTATAGAGGATATGAAAGGCAAAATATGACCTCAGTGCGAAACATAACTCCCATGGTACAATGAATAGAATCTAAGAGATGTATCCGCCAGAGTTAAGTTGAAGAATAAGAGATAATAAGTTAGATAAAACAGTTCTCAGATTAGACTCAAGTAAATGAGGGTTTACTCACTAAGTTCTATTGAACTTACTTCTAAGTTCTTATGTCACAGGCAATTTGATCGAGGTTAAGCTAGAAGGGACAACACTAGGGCTACGCCCAAGGAGGAGCGCATTGGGCTGTTATGCATATAGAGCGAGCGAAGCGGCGTGTTTGAGTATGATAAGAATACTGTGATTAGGCTAGGAAAACTATTCATAAAAATAGCAATGTAGATAAAATATGTTGGCCAAATAAGTGATGGCAGTGATATTGTTTAAGGGCAAGATAAGTGTCATATATATATTTGTACTTGTAAGTTCTCATTGGGTGAAAAGTTTTGTTAAATGGTTATAAGTATACATTTTACACTAAGATGATTTGTTGGTTGGGCAGCATTAATTAGTAAGATGTATAATTTTGAAAATTCTGTATGAACAAGTTTAATTAATGATGGTAAGAGAGCGTAACACTCGAGATCTGGATCTGACGAATTGGATTGGGTCAAGCGTTACATAGTTACTGTGCAAGTCACATTCTAACAAGATGGTTAGGAATAAACGAAGGGATAAATCAATGATACATAAAGATTTTGGATTCTCATATGCGTTTCTCTATAATTGTAAGCCATTAATAATGGCAGTTTTGAGAGTTAGTGATATGTGTCAAGTTCCACTATGAAAGTATGGGTTTTATTTATATTATGATGTGAGCTTTAAAATAAAAAAAAGGGATTTATTGATCGTTGTTTTCGCGATGTCAAAGTCTTAAAATTTATAAAAAAAATGATCGAACCTGGAAACTAACTATGACAATGATTTGAGGCAAGCGCACCTATCGAACAGTAGTATAGTTTAGTGGCAAGACCGGAATGTCGAACCCAAATGAACCAAAAGTACTAATACTAACTTTCTTTTTATTATCTAGCCTAAAATAAGTGAAGTTGTTATTTAATCTAAATTTAACTAACTACTAAGCTAAAGACGCAAAGACAAAAAGAATGAATTGGGGAAATACTGTTGGAAAAACTCAGTTGATTAAGACGATACCCTTAGGAAGAATCCACCTAGACTTCACTTGTTATCTAACTCAACTGCACGATTTATTCACTTGACTTGATCCGTAAGACTCCCTAATGTATATTAAACCCTCTCTCGAAGCAAATAACATCTAACCCTAGATTGATTAATTGAAATCTCTTTCTAATTAAAACCCCTAGAATTGCATTAACTCGATCTATGGACTCCCATATTAGGTTTCACCGTAATCTGGAAAAATCTCGTCACCCTATCTCTAGGCGCGCGATCAACTCCGCTTAATTATGCTAGATCTACTCTTAAGCAGGGACTTTTGCTCCTCCAACTAAGCACATCAAACTTGAATCAATATCCCAGAAATATTAACACAAGAATTAAGAACACATAATTAAGAACAAATCAAGTATTTATCATATAGTTCAGCAAACGATAACAAGATTCATCTAAGTTTCATCCCCTTCAGGTATCTGAAGGGTTTAGTTCATAATAATAAAAGAAAACATCTCAGAAGAAAAGATAAAACAAAACATAAGGAATCCCTAAAACCCCCTGAAGAAATTGAAGGAGAAATCCACCATCTTGAGTAGAATTCCGGCTTCTAGAGATGGATCAACTGGCTATCCTCGAGTGTTTCCCACAAATCTGACCTTTTCGGCTCGGCTCCTTGGCCTAGCTCACGCCCTCTTCTAGGTTATACTTAGGGTGTTTATATAGGCTTTTGAAATAGGTTTCTTTGCCCCTAAGTATCCTTTTCCGAGTGAAATTGCTCTTCTCCACGACAGGGACATGGCCATGGCACACGCCCGTGTGAATCATCTTTAGGCCGTGTTCAGACTTTTAATGAGGTGACACACCCGTGTAAATCATGATCAGGCCGTGTTCTAGTCTATCAAGGAGACACGGCCGTGTTGGCTCAAGTCCAGGCCGTGTAGATTTTCACTTTGGCCCAATTTGGTCCGTTTTGAGCCTGTTTCTCGTTCTTTCCATCCTCCGGTGCTTTCCTGAGTATAAAACATGAAAAGAAAGGATTAAGAGCACATTTTTACATAAATCAAGGGATAAATCATCCAAAAGTATGCTAAATGTGGGATTAAAATATGTTACTTTTACGGTTTATCACATACCCCCACACTTAAGCTTTTGCTTGTCCTCAAGCAAAATTCTCAACTTACAATTAAAACGAACTTTCCATGATTCAATATTCCTATCAACAATGTCTTATCATAATTCATAGATAATTTATACATGGATAATTTAACTCAAAGAGTCCTAAAGATTCAAACAATATAAGTCATACATTTGTAGCACAAAACATAGGTGTTTCCCCTCATCTAAATAATTACCTCTGATCCAAAACCTACAAGGATAGACATCCGCACAAAAGATTCACTCAAATCACTCGAAGTGTTTAAGGTTCAGCATTAAGCACTCAAATGTCAAACCTGAAAAGTTAATCCCATAGGCTTGCATGAAAATCAAATCTCCACCACTGTTATATGAGATGATGAACAAATCAAAAGGTCTTTGAAAGGATTGTAACGGGGCTTGGGTTAAGGTATGGATAAAGGTTGAATTAGAGGGTTAGAATCGAGATCGACCTGAAAAATTACCTAACTAGAAACAAAGAACTGAAAAATAAATAATTACATGAATTGAAACTTTGAAACTAATTATACGAGCTTCTTCTTCAATAAATAGACTTTAACTGTATAAGCTCGCTTTTCATCATACTAATACTGAATATACTTCGATGTTTTTTTTAGATCAAGTAATAATAAAGAACTTTAACAACTGAAATAAAGAACATAGTTAGGCAACTGGTCAAATCAAATCTTGACAAAAAGGGTAGTCAAGAAGAATGGTGATAACAATACAAAGGGTTTTGGGTTAATATTAGTGGGTGAGCAATAAAAAGGGTTGTTAGGATCAAAGGGGTTCACTAGGGGTTAATTATGAAGGTAGGCTTTTTATGGAGTAAGTGGGTTAAATCCTATGTGCCTTTATCATTTCTGTATATCAAATCAAAGATGTGGTCTCAACATGTATAATCGAGGCAAGTTCTAGAATAACAGTTCAATATTGACACACTCATAATCAAAAAGTGAGCATGAAAAAGGATATATGATCTTATAAGGCTCAAAATCTCACAAAAATTATGGGTATTTTGATATCAACCTCGTAAATTTCAAATTTCAAAGTAATATTCAAATTCAAGTTAACAACCTAGAAAAAAAATTTAATTCTGAAAAATAGACTTATCATGCTTGATTCTCTAGTATCTTAGAATTTAATTATCAATGCACAATTATCAATGACTTAATCTAAAACATATCAAAAAAGATCATAAGTCATGGGAATTTCATTCTAATCATAATACGAGAAACTTACTTTAGATCAAGGCATAATTCGAGGATTTGAGAATAATGCAAAAGTTTGGAATCCTTAAGATTCACCCCACACTTAAGATGTACATTGCCCTCAATGTACAAAGATAGATAATAGCACGATAATAATAAAATCATAAGATATGGGGAAAAGTGAAACTTCCTGAACTATGGATGACATCCTTGGATTGGAGGTGAAAGATACGTTGGAGGTGTCGTCTTTTGTTGTGGCGGTTACTAACGAGCTCTGTGCTAGATGAAGAAATTGGGTAGCTCATGGAGGATTAGCCAGGAATTATTAAGACACATTTAAAATAAACTAAATATATAATTAAAGACAAGAAAGATAAAGAGAAAGAAAACAGAAAGTAAAATAAAATTAAAAGAAAATATGGATGGACTGAGGGGTCCTTATTGTTGGATGGTTCGCGAGGTGGGTGTGACCTCTAAGGCTGCGGAGATGCTGGCAGTGGCGGAAGTGGCGTGATTCCCAAGAAGCCTTTAGAACCTGACACTAAGAAACTAAATTAAAATAAACTAAATTAAGCATAAGATAGTCAAAGAGAAGGAAAATAAATGAGAAGATAAAAGTAAAAGAAAAGATAAATGGTCTCAAAGACCCTTGGCTTGGCGAGTGAATGAAGCGGCCGGTATGAACTTATATAGATTGGTCTCCATGAGGAGATTGTGCTTGGCTTCTTCCGCTTCTTTGACATGGTTTTGGTGTAGCTCAAGAGTATAGAGAAGGGAGGGGAAAAATCTGATAAAGGGGAGGAAGAATAGATGTGGAAAGTAGGTGAGAAAAAGGAGAAGGGAGGGGGTGGTTTTAAATGGAGTTTTGGGGTCTGACACTTTCCCACGCCCGTGTACCGTATGTGTGTTGATTCACACGACCGCCTCGCATGGCCGTGTGTCTAGGCGTGTTGGTTCACCCACGCCAATTTTACAGATTGCCACGCCCGTTGGTGATAAGTCAGTGTCGTCCACGGCCGCGTCACACGGCCGTGGCATTTTGTCGGTGCCCGTGGGGTGGTGGTTGGAGTCCGTGACTTGAAGATTTGATTCTTTCTGACTTGTACCTCTTCTGCCATTGTCAGTACGGAGATTCTGTACCTCCACACGGCCACGGCCACGGCCGTGTGCAAGGCCGTGTGGGCTGGAAATCTGCACTTTTGGTTAGTTTAAAACTAGGTGTTTAAGACTAAGAGAAGAGAAGAAAATAAAATGAAAACAAATACGAAAGTAATTAGGGTTAGTGCTTGGGTTGCCTCCCGAGAAGTGCTCGTTTAAAGTCTTAAGCTAGACTTTCCTCGTATTCGCAAAAATCAGGGTGGTTTAAAAATTTGAATATCTTCCCTCATGCTATCAGTTCTATTTCCTTGATAAAGTTTAAGTCGAGAAGCGTTTATATTGAAAGTACCAAAAATAGGATTACTTACCTCGAGCATTGCTCAGTATGGGAAAATATTGTGTACCTCAAGAGGAATTTCTTCGTTTTTTTCGTGTCCGATGTGATGAGGTGAGGATCTGCTTTATCTAACGATGCACTGGTCTCCTATTTTGAAGTGGTTTGTTGTTCCTATGAGCTCTTTCTGGGGCTCCTTCGGTTTTACTTCGTGTGGTTTCGGTTCTTCTTTGAATTGTGTTTTCCACTCTTCTAATTTGTCGACCCTAAGGCTTCGTTCCTTATGTAATTCTTCTTTTTTGTCATGGGGTCCATGATTCGGCTCAGGGTTGTAACCTTGTGGTGTTTTCTGTGGTGAAAGTTGAACAACTTGGTTATCAACTGAATTTACTTCTTCATCAATTGTTGTCCTGGCCGAGTCAAGAGCTTGTAAACTGATCGATTCGTCACCTACACGAAGTATGAGTTCTCCTGTACCAACATCAATTTTTGTTCTAGTAGTTGCTAAAAAGGGTCTTCCTAAAATTAAGGAAATCGAATTATCCTCATCCATGTCTAAGACAACAAAATCTACTGGGAAAACGAATTTATCAATTTTTACAAGAACATCTTCGATAATACCCCTAGGAATTCTAACAGTTTTATCAGCTAGTTGAATGCTCATCCTAGTTTGTTTGGGTTTCCCTAGACCTAGTTGTTTAAACAATTTATATGGCATGACATTTATGCTTGCCCCTAAATCAGCTAACGCATTATCAATAGGTAAACTACCAATTAAACATGGAATCGTAAAACTCCCTGGATCTTTTAATTTCTGTGGTAGTTTATTTTGCAAGATTGCCGAGCACATTGCGTTTAGTTCCACATGTGATGTCTCGTCTATCCTTCGCTTGTTTGTCAAAAGCTCTTTTAAAAATTTTCTAGAATCTGGCATCTGCGAAAGGGCTTCAAGTAGCGGTAAGTTAATATGTAATTTCTTTAAAAGTTTAAGAAACTTACCGAACTGTTCCTCTCTATCGTCTCTCTTCATCGCTTCGGGATAAGGAATACGAAGTTGGTACTTTTTGATTATCGGTTTTGGCTTTTCTTGTGTTACCTCAACTTTACCTTTCTCTACCTCGTTTTCTTGTATTGGATTGGGTTCATCTAACCCTATACTATCATGAGCTGTGATAGCTTGGATTTGCTCATTTGGGTTAATCTCAGTGTTGCTTGGTAGACGCCCTTGCGGTCGTTCGGAAATTATCTTTGCAAGTTGTCCAACTGTCTTAGTAAGTTCCCCAACTTGACTTTTGATCCCCTTAATTGATGCCTGTTGATTCTTAAAGGTGGTTTCAGTGTCTTCTTGAGACGGTTATCTATGGTCGCCATGAATTTTGTCAACATCTCTTCAAGGTTCGGCCTCTTTTCTGTGGATAGGGTGATTTTGGAAATTTTGAGGAGGTTGTTTTCTTTGAATTCCTTGATTTCCTTGACCTCCCCATGAAAAATTTAGGTGGTTCCTCCAACCTGGATTATAAGTATTACTATAAGAGTTATTATTAGATCTGAAATTATTACCGATATAGTTTATCTGCTCGCTTCGTGTGCCGGTTGGTAGGGTGGGTACTCGAGGATTTGCCACAGTTCCACTTGCGCCACACATCGCACATTGGATGTACTGCGAAGAACACAAACTATCAAGCTTTTTATTCATCGTCTCCACCTGTGTTGATAGTATGGTTACTGCGTCGAGGTTGAAAACTCCGGCTGATTTTGTTGGTTTTGTCCTTGTAACCTGCCACTGATAGTTATTCAATGACATCTCTTCAATAAACTCGTGAGGTCGCTTGGGAGTTCTCGTTGTTCAGGTTCCACCGGTGACTGAATCAATTAGTTGCCTCGTTGAGGGGTTTACACCGTTATAGAAATTTTGGACTTGGAGCCACAAGGGTAAACCATGGTGCAGACACCTTCTCAAGAGATCATTGTATCTCTCCCATGCGTCGTATAATGTCTCTAAATCCATCTGCACAAAAGAAGAGATATCATTCCGTAATTTGGCCGTTTTGGCCAAATGGGAAATATTTTAATAAAATTTTTTGGTCATTTGATCCCATGTAGTGATTGACCCTCGTGGTAACGAAGTTTAACCACTGTTTGGCTTTATTCCTTAATGAAAAGGGAAATAACCGAAGACGGATGGCATCATCAGAAATGCCATTTATTTTGAAGGTATCACAGAACTCTAAAAAATTAGCTATATGAGTATTTGGGTTTTCGTCTTGTAAACCATCAAATTGAACAAATTTTTGAATCATTTGTATAGTGTTAGGCTTTAATTCAAAATTATTAGCAGCTATAGCAGGCCTAACAATACTTGATTCTGCTCCTGTTAAATGAGGTTTAGCATAATCATACATAGTACGTGGAGTATTATTTTCTTCCACATCTTGTGGTGGTGGATTATTCTCGTCCATCCCTTCAGTAGGATTGGATTTACCTTCCCGCTCTTTTTCTGTGTAATTTAGGGCTCGCCTAATTTCTCTGCGATTCCTGCAAGCGGTAGCTTCAATATCACTGTCGTATACTAGTGGTCCTCTCGGGTTCCTTCTAGTCATAAACTAGAGGTACCTGCTAGGAAAAGAAAGAAAGAAAATTTAGTAAAGTTAAAAACAAAACAAAAATAAAAATAAAATTAAAATTAAATTACGGAAAATAATGGCTAAAGTAATAAAAATAGAGCTTTCTTAATATTTTAGTTCCCCGGCAACGGCGCCAAAAACTTGATCGTTGTTTTCGCGATGTCAAAGTCTTAAAATTTATAAAAAGAATGATCGAACCTGGAAACTAACTATGACAACGGTTTGAGGCAAACGCACTTATCGAACAGTAGTATAGTTTAGTGGCAAGACCAGAATGTCGAACCCAAAGGAACCAAAAGTACTAATACTAACTTTCTTTTTATTATCTAGCCTAAAATAAGTGAAGTTGTTATTTAATCTAAATTTAACTAACTACTAAGCTAAAGACGCAAAGACAAAAAGAATGAATTGGGGAAATACTGTTGGAAAAACTCAGTTGATTAAGACGATACCCTTAGGAAGAATCCACCTAGACTTCACTTGTTATCTAACTCTGAACTGCACGATTTATTCACTTGACTTGATCCGTAAGACTCCTTAATGTATATTAAACCCTCTCTCAAGCTTAATAACGTCTAACCCTAGGTTGATTAATTGAAATCTCTTTCTAATTAAAACCCCTAGAATTGCATTAACTCGATCTATGAACTCCATATTAGGTTTCACCGTAATCCGCAAAATCTCGTCACCCTATCTCTAGGCGCGCGATCAACTTCGCTTAATTATGCTAGATCTACTCTTAGCAGGACTTTTGCTCCTCCACCTAAGCACATCAAACTTGAATCAATATTAGGAAATATTAACACAAGAATTAAGAACACATAATTAAGAACAAATCAAGTATTTATCATATAGTTCAAAGAAACGATAACAAGATTCATCTAAGTTTCATCCCCTTCTGTATCTCAAGGGTTTAGTTCATAATAACAAAAGAAAACATCTCGTAAGAAAAGATAAAACAAAACATAAGGAATCCCTAAACCCTGAAGGAATTGAAGGAGAGATCCATTGCCTTGAGTAGAATTCCCGCTTCTTGAGATGGATCAACTGGCTATCCTCGAGTGTTTCCCACAAATCGACCTTTCGGCTCGGCTCCTTGGCCTAGCTCACCGCCTCTTCTAGGTTATACTTAGGGTGTTTATATAGGCTTTTGAAATAGGTTTCTTTGCCCCTAAGTATCCTTTTCCGAGTGAAATTGCTCTTCTCCACGACAGGGACACGGCCATGGCACACACCCGAGTGAATCGTCTTTAGGCCGTGTTCGGACTTTTAATGAGGTGACACGCCCGTGTAAATCGTGATCAGGCCGTGTTCTAGTCTATCAAGGAGACACGACCGTGTTGGCTCAAGTCCGTGCCATGTCGATTTTCACTTTGGCCCAATTTGGTCCGCTTTTGAGCCCGTTTCTCGTTCTTTCCATCCTCGGTGCTTTCATGAGTATAAAACATGAAAAGAAAGGATTAAGAGCACCTTTTTACATAAATCAAGGGATAAATAATCCAAAAGTATGCTAAATGTGGGATTAAAATATGTTACTTTTACGGTTTATCAATTATCTTCTTCCCGCTATTTGAAAACACCATTACTGGATTGCTTTGGAGTTGATCTGGGATCTTTATTACTGAGCTAAAACTAAGGATCGAAGTTCATGTAAAAGGTTGTTTCATATTCTGGGTAAGTATTATGGTCTTGCATGTTGACTTCTAAAAGAGTAAGTCCGTTTTTATGTGTGTGAACAGTAAGATAAGGAACTAAGGTTTTGCATGGTGGTTATTTGGGTACCAGATGTTGATATAACTTATATGAATGGGTTTTAATGGTATCCCTATGTCTTATAAGTAGTGATTGTTGGGTTTTCGTGTTGGATGTTTGGGATCTGGAGATTAAGTTGTTCGTGAGTGACAGGTGAGTCCCTAAGCCGACTCTTGTATGTTGTATGTTGTTCATTCTAGATACTTATGTGAAAGATCATATGAACTAAAATCTAAAACTAAAAAGGGATGGTATGATGAATATGCTGATATATATATGTTGGATAATATTTGCATGTATAGTTTGTATCAATTTGACAAGTAAAATGTATATGATGAGAAATCTGGAGTTGAAAATATGACTATAAGAGCATGTCTGAGATGTCCGTTAAGTTTGGTGCAAATGCATGAAAAGTCTGTTAAGTGAGTCTATATCTATTCATCGTGGTGGAGTCTAATAGGGGTCCGTGGGTATTTTAATCACGATCTCTAAAAGGAAAGCCCATGGCCATGGCACCATATCATGTAAGACCATAATTGGTTGGTTATGACATCGTATGGAAAGAACTAAAAGAAAGTTATTACCTAATGAGGTTCTCTATGTGACTCAGGACGATGAGGGACAAACCTCACGAAATGTGAGTCTAGGCGAATCCCTATCATGAACATGCCAGAAAGTGGAAGCCTTTATGGAAATCCATGAAATGTTAGCCTTTGTGGCAATCTATGAAATGGAAGCCTTGTGGCGATCTAAGGAAAGAAAAACCCTTGTGGCAAATGATGAAAGGAATGTCTTCGTGGCGTACACAAAAGAACAACCCTTGTGGCAACTATTGAAGGAAATGCCTTTATGGCGGACCCTGAAAGAAAGAAATGGTATTCTTGACGAACTCTGAAGAGATAGTGTGTGTGGCGAACACTAAAGGGATAGTATGTATGGCGAACTTTGAAGGAATGGTAGGTATAACGAACTCTGAAGGAAAAGCTCTTGTGGCGTATCATGTTACACTTTCGATAAGCTAATCTAATGATTTTTTTTTTTTTTGTGTGGTGAGCTCCATATGAGTTGTTGGGGCAGATCCTGCATGGTCTTAAAGACGATAGCAGAGAGACTAGATTATGCTAAAGCATGTGGCGAATTCAAAGTATAGGATAATTAGACTTGAAGAGAAAATCTAAGTAAGGGCTATGTCTAATAAATTGAAGAAGGTTATCTGTCTGTAATTATTAGAAGAAAAATAGTATTCTCTAGGAGGATCAAATCGTATAATTAAAGAATGTATTTTCTACCTATGTACGCGATCATTCATAGATTTGAAGAAACGATGGCTTAGAGTATGTATGTAGGAATGATAGTATTTGAATATAGGCCTATGGAACGTGAGTAATGTATCAAGATGCGAAAAGTAAGGCATGATTTCAGAAGTCAGGGGTGACATCTAGCGTATAAAGAATAACACTCTGAGAGGGTATTCGCTAGACACAAGTTGAAGAACAAAGAACAATGATGGTGAATTAAATTACCAGATGCGAAATACAAAAAAAAAATATTCAGGTAAATGGGAGTTTATCTTACTAAGTTCTCATGAGCTTACCTTTGTGCTTTATAATGAGACTAATGTTCAAAAATAAATATAATTTTTTTAATTATTACATACAATCTACGAAGATACTTCTATTTCAAATCTGCCCCATTCTCGAAAAAATTATCTCTTCGCCCAAGATAGTTCCCTCTCTGAGCGTCACCCCTCTGATAATGCGGTTATTGCTCAAGAAATTCTTCATTCCCTGGATCGCTATAAAGGGAAGAAAGGGTTAATGATAATTAAATTAGATTTAGAAAAAGCCTATGACAGGATGGAGTGGAGCTTTATTCGTAAAGTACTCACCTTCTTTGGTTTGCCATCTCATTGGATTAAACTGATTATGAGTTGTGTTCCGACAACTACAACTTCAGTTTTATGAACCGGATCCAAACTTCTAGCTTTCACTGTGTCTTGAGGAATCAGACAAGGGAATCCCCTCTCCCCATATTTATTCATTCTCTGTATGTAATATCATAGTTTAATGATTCTGAAAGAGGTGGAATCACAAAATTGGTCTCCTATTCTAGCGTCAAGAAGTGGTCATTTGATTTCACATTTGTTTTTTGCGAAAGATGTTATATTATTTGTAAAAACCGATGCCAAATCGATGGACACTATCAACCGAATCCTTCTTTGTTTATGACGAAGTTGAGTCAAACCATCAATTTTTCTTGGAATTAAGGATAAGGGAAACTTAGGATTTTGGTAAATACCTTGGGTTTCCTATGCATTATAAGAGAGTCTCTGCACATGACTACGAGTTTATAGTTGAGAAGGTCCGAAACAGGCTCAGTTCCTGGAAAGCCAAACTCCTATCTACTGCTGCTAAACTAGTGCTTATTCAGTCGACGATGGCTTCCATTCCAAATTATTATATGCAGTGTTGCATGTTCCCTTCTAAAATCCATTCTCAACTGGATTACATTAACAGGAACTTTCTTTCTTTTTTTTGGAGGGGTGGTGACGAGTCTTCTAATTATGGTCACCCTATTAGATGGAAGTTAGTGTCACAATCTAAAGCCTCTGGCAGCTTGAGTATTCCACGAGCCAAGATTAAAAACCAAGCTTTACTAGTTAAACTTGAGTGGCATCTAATTCAAGAGAAAGATGCATTATGAGATAGATATCTTTGAAATATCTTATTGATCCTTGCAACCCTCACTTTCTGCAGAATGTATCCCCAATTTGGCCCTCTTTGAAAAACATTAACTAGTTTATCGAGACTGGAATTAGATGGATTATCAGAGATGACAATCATGTCAGTTTCTGGAATGATAATTTGATGGGATAGGACCTATTCGTAACCTAATTCATGGACCCTTATCATCCTTTGAGGAATCTTGGTCTATTGCTCAAATTCGTAATAGTTGGATGAGTAATGGGTCTTAGCTACTTTCTATTCAACTACCGCAATATGCAATTAATGCCCTTCTAAGTATTCTTGTTTCACCTAATGTCTCGGCATGGATTTTATCTGCCGGGAACCTTCAAAAATTGGAGTTTTTTCTTTGGCAAGTGTTTATCATTTCATTCTCTCTTGTAGTGACCCTAATCTTGTCTTTTCTCATGGAGTTGTCTCTAGTTTTTGGACGTCATTGTAGAAAGTTCGTCTCCCACCAAAATTGAAAATTTTCCCATGGAAATGTGGGTGGAAAGCTCTCCCCACTAGATCGCTCATTTCTTTTCGGGGTATGAATTATGTTGATCTTTGCCCATTCTATTCTAATAATCAAGAATCTGTTGTCCACCTTTATACGAGATTGTCACATTACCCAAAATTTATGGAGGGAGGTCTATCAATGTTGCCGATTTAATCCCCCTTTGTTTAATAGTTGGGAAGAGTGGTTGCTGAGTAATATTACCTCCAAAAATTGGATCCAACACCCATTGATTCCTTGGTACATTATTTTTACTATCACTTTGAGAAATTTGACTGTGCCATAATGCTTTAGTTTTCTCCAACAATAGTCCATTACGAGGTTTTGTATAGCGTATTCTGACCAGTGCAGGAGAATTTGTTGCCCTATTTGTACAAGTGAAAAAAATATAACATTCCAAATATCATTCCAGTTGCATGGAGACCTCCTCCATTGAATACTGACAGTTCATCTATAAGGAACCCGAGTAAGTCTAGTGTCGATGTTATTATCCGTGATCATCAGGCAGTTGAGTAATTAACTCTTTTTGTCACATCCCTAGAGCTAGGGGTGAGCAAAATCCGATTCGATTCGAAAAACTCGATAAAAAATTCAAATTTTGAATTAAATAGTTCGGGTTATTTGAGTTAATCAAGTTATTCGGATCAACTCGAATAAAAAATTAAGTTTTTTGGTTTAACTCGAACATGAATTGCACAATTCGAGTTATCCGAAAATTCGAATAAGAAAAGGCAAAACTACGTCGTTTTGATAAATGTTTACCTTTTCAAAAGTTGAAAGTCAAAACTATTAAGGTAAAAGGCAAAATTACGTTGTTTTGATAAATATTTACTCATTAAGTTAAAATGTAAAACAATTATATTGTTTATGTAGTTAAATAATCTTGTATTTCGTCTACTAGTTAAATAATCGATCCATGTAAACACAACATTGAGTATAAATAATATGATTCGTTAACTCGACTGGACTTAACTCGAAATTTTTTCACTCGATTCGATTCGATTTGAAAAAAAATCAAATTGAGTTCGGTTGCTAAAATATGAATCGTCAATTCGACTAACTCGAATTTTTTTTTCTCGATTCGACTCGACTCGACCGAATACTCACCCCTACCTAGAGCTACTAGCGTTGAGGCTGAGCTGTGAACCTTGAGAGACGATCTAATCTTAGCTCAACAACTTAACATAAATAATCTTGAAATAAAAGTCGATGCTATGGTCCCGTTTTATGAATTCTAACTCTTTGCAAAATGCCTTTCATGAAGGGAACAAGTGTGCTAATGATTTAACTCATATGGGAAGTAGTTTACAACTTCGACCCTCAAGTCATCTTTTCTCTTAATGATTTATTTTGTGTTTGTTGACCCTCCTATTTGATTAGGTCATTTGCTTTTCGACAATGCCCATGGGCAAATTATGTATCCAACCCTAGTTTAACTGCCAAATAATACTTGTTCCCTTTTTTTAAAAAGATTTCCATGTATCATACAAGATAAAAAAAACCAATGAAATGCTATAATATAAAAACAAAATTTTATAAACAAATAAATTTAATTTTTTGTTTACTAAACAGCTTCTACCGTGCCTGCTTCCGAAATATAAGTTGTGAGCTCTGATCATCCATTATCTATAAAACTGATGGAAGTTCCACCACCAATTTCAGTAATAAATTTAGTGGCTATAAAAGAAAAGAAAATGCTAAGATGGAAATAGAAAAGCAATTCGATACCAACAGCAATATCCAACCTCAATACTGGAAACAAAAGTACCAAACCCAGACAAGACTCGAGAGCTCTGCCAATCTCTCAAATGGAAACAAAAATCAGTGATTTATTGATGGAAAATCTGTTCCAAAGAGCCATAAGCTTTAACTAAAAACAAGTCTTTAATCAAACATCCAACATTCATCCAATTCAGAAGACTGCGTCCTCCACCAATCACAACAACGTCTCTGAAATATGGAGACTGGAATGGAAACCATCATACCCACCCACATAATTAAACCAAAAAATATTTCCATTTTTCATTTAAAATGTCTAAAAGATAACCAGATTTATAAATCCTTGAGATTTGTATTCCCATCACCTGATTAATCGTAGTGATTTCTGTCTCTTCACGCGTAGTTTAACCTGAATATGTCATTCAACACATAAAAGCTTCCTTGTGGTGTTGACATCAAATGAAACATCTGAGACCAAAAGCAAACCCAAAATCACTCAGTTAATAAAGCTTGATGTCAAAATATCACAACCAGTTCGTTGCAAATAAGCTCCTATACTTTTGTTACACCTAAATTAGCCTTTAACTTTCCAACTTTTAGGTAAAAATCAATCTTTCATTTGAATATGGGCAAAAATCAAGGGTCAGAACTTGCATGGGTATAAATACAAGTATTAAGGGCATTCTTAAAAAAGTACATTTTTCATAGTTTAGCCATTAGCTAAAAACAGGCCCTTATTGCACAAAATTAAACAGAACGTTGAGCCATAAATACGTATCAAACTATATAAGTTTGCTCTACGAGAAAGCAAGGCATATAAGTCACAAGGAAAATCATCAATGTCTACAGTTGAGGAGAGATATCACTGGTTTTTCTTTTATATCATGCTCACGATAGAGTTGCCAAGAAACAAAATTGAGAAGATGTTTGATAATCTTTCACAGTATGCAATGTGAGCACCCACCATCTATTTCTTATGCGAAAAATGTAATAGGCAAGCATAAAAGATTAAAATACACAACCGAAGGCTAGCCTATGATAAAAAAAACTTCAGGAACAAAAGAACTCTAGATTGCTACAATTATTTATAACACGTAAACATAAAGACAGGAATCATAGACAATCTTACAACACTAATTTTAAAAATTTAATTAGATCCTTATTTTATCCAGATAAATAAATAAGAATATGGGGTAACTGTGATGTTTGTAATCTCAAAAAATCATCACAGACGATCATCTAAGTCAACTCCATATGCAGAGCCACATAGGGCACAACAAAATAAGAAATAGCAGGTGTTCCATCGGCAAGATGGTGGATCCAAAATATCTATATCTTTGAAAATTCATGACACAGTTTAATGAAATCGACATTGTTAATTATATCGAGTATATCATACATGTTTCCCTTATTAATTCAGTTATCAAAAGGAATGGAAAACAAGCGATCACTGAAATAAAATTATAAACAGCAGAGAGTTTTATATGCATTAAACAGCCAATTCAATTCTTAGAATCCTGAATAATAAATAAAAAAATTCAAGAGGGAGTTACAGCAGATCAAAAACTCACTTAAAAGATCCATCACTAACAAATCGAATCGCGAAATTATACCATCGATAACACCGATGAGATCAACAGTGCCACACAGATTAGCCTTAGATCGATCGCTCAAGTACATATAAAAAAACCCTAAAAAACAAAATAAAATAAAAGATGCGAAGAGAGCTACCTGGCTAAACTTGAGAGCATGTTGTTCGCCGGCGAGTTGTAGTGTTCCAGAGACGAAGACGAGGACGCCGCCGGCGCCAGATGGCTGGCAATCGACGGTGGTAATATTGTGCTTGCACTGCTGGAAAGGAAGGCTGGTTAGCTTCGCCACAATGCTCTGAGAGCCTTGGATCTTTTGACCTTCAAAGGTCAACATGGAACCTTCCTGGTAGAGATTGGCTAAACCGGCCCGGTTCGCATCGAATGTGGAGTAGTAGTGATCGACAAAAGCCTTGGCTACAGCGTCTGGATCCATCGATTTTTCCTTTTGTTTATCAGAGTTTGAGCCGTCAACAGAGAAGGGCAGTGACACAGGGAATTAAGAGGAGAGAGACCAGCCGAGCCCATCCAAAATTGTGTATTTATAGGAGGATTCATCTAGCGGCTGAATTTGAATCATAAAAATTTAAAGGACAAGGGGCTGCTAGCGTGTTCTTTCTTTCTTTTGGATCGTTTACACACCCGCTTTACTGTCTATCAGTTAGCGGATCGTTCTTTGCGTCAATCTAACGCAGCCCAACCGTTTTTCTTTTACCTAATTTTATTTGAAGGAAATTTTGAATTTACTTTTTTATTGAAAGAAGTATTATTTTTGGAGTAAGAAAAATATATGTTTTTATCTCTAAAATTTTCCAAGTATCTACTAGATTTTGTCACGGAGTAAAAAATGTATGTAATAAATATAAAAAATAATATATTAATAAAAATTACTATAATTGAAATGGTAAAATTAAACGATTAAATATCATAATATATTAAGTTGTGATCTTATTATGCATATGTATTTTTATAGAGTTTATTCGAAAAATAAAATTACTCTCAAAATAATATCTATTACTTATTAAAAGTTAAGTATATTTTTAGTATATTCATTACTAAGTTGATACTCAGTTGAGGGTGACACAACCCTCTCATAAAGATCCAATAAAAATAAAGAAAGATCAAAAGAATGATTTTTGCTTTTTAACAATTTGTGGAATGGAAATTGAACTACCTTTCGGCTCTCCTCGAAAACGGCGTTTGTTTTTTTAACCTATTTTTAAAGAACTAAAAAAAAATAAAAAACGAAATGTTTTATAGCTTTAATTCAAAAAGCTTCAAAAGAAAATAAGCTTAACGAAACTTTTAAATATAATAACAAAAACAAAATTACCTTTCGAATAATATTTAATGCTCATTAAAAATTATGGGTTTTTAGCAAATTCATTACTAAGTTGATGATTCAATTGAGAGTGACACTAGTTCAGCAAAACACTTAAATATAGTAATAGATATTATTGTTTAAACCCTAATTGAGTTAATGTTACGAGTCAACCAATCACTATCTCGATAATGAAAGTTACAAAAATACCCTTCCATATATAAATCAAGTACAGTAAATTGCACCATATTTTCCCAAACTTAATTCTTATATTAAATTTGTCTCAAAACTTTAAATTACATCATCAAACTTTTGAGATTATATCAATTGCATCATTCAATTACTAAAATGTTAATTTTATTATTAAATGTGACACATCAAAACTATCCTGACATAATTTAAAATAAAAAAAAAACCCTTAAAATGAAAAAAAAAGTTAAAAAGTAAAAAGGCAACGCAAAACCAGACAACTTTTGCCCCATAAATGTATAAATTAAAACTTAAAAAATAAAAAAAAGTTAAAGATAAAGATAAAAAAATATATAAGAGAGTTTTTTTAAAGCTTCTACAAAAGCTTTAAATGTCTAAATCAAATGCAGTGCAAAATCGTGGTAAATTTAAAATGATGCCAAATCGTTTTTGTGGTGTAAATGTTACGCTTTACATTTGATTCGGTTGTTAAATTTGAATGTGAGACATTATATTCATTATTAGAGTAACTAAAATTAATTTTATACTTTAAATTCAATAAGAAATAATTAAAACATCATTTAAAACAAATCATTTTCAAATAATTAAAATTTATGTTTAAAACTTTTAAAACAATTTAGAAAAAATTTAAAATAGTTCCTAGGTTTTTAGAGGTGTTCAAGATTAAGTATAAGTCTTTTCGGGGGTCGAAAAAACTCAAATAAAGGAGGGACCTTGTTCTGACCTTGTTGTATCGATACAACCATGGACTTGTACCGATACAAGTCCCTGGTACTATTCACTTTTGCTTACTAACTTACTTATATCGATACAACTAACCATTTATACCGAAACAACTTTGCTTGAACCCAAAAATCACCTCAAAGCACCCCTATTTTGACCCAAAGTAATACCTTAATTAAATCAAAACTTGTATTACTCAAAAATGATGTTTAAAACACCATTCCCACTCACATTAATATATTCAAACACTATAGACAGAGTCATGATCAAGAAGAATCAAACTTAGCCAACAAGCAAGATTATTTGGCAAGCAAGAGACTAGTTATTCATATACATACCTTCATATTTCTAGTTCTCATTTTCACCATGACTAGATTATTCTATAACATATTCAATATGATTAACATAACACACAATTAAGCTTAGAATACAAAATCTTCCATGTTATTCATTTGAAATTGGCAAAATGGACTCCAACAACTACTTATACTCTAGGTACATGCCAAGACACTTCTAGTGTTTACTATGAGCAAATCAATTTTAATGGAGCTGAGTTATAACCTTTGGATGCTTTTGAACTGTACGAACATGATCCAACATTGTTGACACCTACATACAGAACAAACATGTCTGCATGCTGAGCATTAGATGTAAAGTGGTGCTAGTATAATTTGAATTCAATACATAACATATAAAATATATAAACTTGCTATTAGTATACTATATAATATCATCTAATCAAGTCCGCAATGGAAAATCAATATCTCATAAAATTATTTGCTTAAATTTTCTCAAGAATATCATAATTTCAAGCCATTTATCATTTGTTAGCTTACCAATGCACCCTCAGATCTTTGCATCTCATTTTCATATAGCAAATAAAATTAGTTTATTTACACAGTAGAACATGGCCCCAAGGCTTTTAACTAGTAATAAATATGGTCTTTCACATGCTTTTCATATGTTTTCATTCTTGTTTTCGATCATATTAATACGCCTATAGGGCTAACATTCTAATTTCATGTATCAAATATTTCGGTTCATTTTATAACATCATTTATATCTCAACTCACATTAATTAATTATCAATTAATGAGTTCAAGCAGGAGTCATTTATATATTTCAATTACAAATCATTTTTGTATTTTCAACCATATTATAACAACTTAATTTTTAGTGGTATCGAAAAATGCGATTTCGGGACCTCATTTTCATAAACCAAGTTCATAAATATAAAATAGGAATATTTATAGAGTTAATATAAGAATGTAATAAAGAATGATCAAGAAATTTAGCTAGTAAAATAGTTAATTAAAGTTCAGGGATTAAATTGTAAAAGTCCAATCGCTATTGAGTTTTAATTAAGAAAATGCTTGAGGACCTAGATTGCAATTATGCCAAGGACTAAAATGGTAATTAAACCATTGTTTTCTTAAAGTTAGTGGATGATGATAAAATTCCCATTAAGCTTAGTTAATAGTTAGTTTATGATGATTAAAACATGATTAAGTTAATTAAACTAGATTAATTAAAGAAAAAATTAAAGTATAAATAAGTAAGTTAGTGGGGGTTTTCATCATCTTCTCTATTCTTGCAACCGTCCATACTTAGGAAACCTAAAGAAGACAGCTTTGAACCCCTCAAACATTCGGCCATCAATTAGGTAAGAAAACCAAGCCTTTTTCTTGTAAATTTTATAGATTTATTATAGGTTCCATAATGAAAGAATGTGAAATTGTATTCTGATCCAAAGTTAGGAATCGAAAGACATGCTTATCCCGAGTTTAGGGACTAAACTGAATAAAACGTAAAATATGTATGTAATAAAAAAGGAAATTAATTAGGATCATGCATCTCACAACATTGTTGTTGTGAGGCAATTAATGGCTATTGTGTGTTAATATATGATATTTATTTGGTATGTATATATATATTTGTATAGAACAAGAGTTGGATAAAAGTGGAGCTAGTAGAGGAAAGGCAAAAATTGTAGAATAATCCCTGAGGAATCTACTTGTTTTGTGTTTTGAAAGGTAAGTTCGTTCCTTGTTTAATAGGTATGCTTCCTTGTGGAATAATTTCTTCCTTGCTTACATTAATATTTTGGTCGAAATTGACATATTTGGCTAGAAAATGTAATTGAACTGAGATGAATTTAGATAAGTGTTTTAGGCTATATCTGTTGATTGTAACTAGAAGACTGACAAAAGATATTAAATGCATCATTAAATATATGTGTGATTCATTTTCTGATTTATTCGAAGGAATTTAAAAATTGATATGTGATAGTTACTGTTTATGTGTATGCAAATATGAATGATTGATGCCCATGTGAACTTAGTAAAATGCTAGGATACAATTGGCATGCCAATAAAGTCATATGCGCGCTTGTTTAAGGGTTAGTTGACGATGTGGAGATTATGATATGTTATTTCGGGATCCAACATTTGCTGTGGATTAACAACTATTCATTGTCTCTACGGAGACCTGGGTATAGTGGAGGGATGTATTTGAATATGCATATACATTTGATGCCTACGGACTTTGCACTTTGGTGCCTTGGTGTGGTGTAGTTTATGCTTAGATGAGCTATCTTGGTGTGGTGCAGTTCACTTGTCACACTTGAAACTGTTAAATTAAAGTTCGGTCTTGATTAAAGATAAGACATTAATTAAAATGATTATTTTGAATTAAATTCCACAGTAAGCAAGGGTATCAAGTTAATAAGTTTTTAGTTCATAAGGGCTTTACTATGAATTATTGAATCTTGTGAACCGATTGGTAGACAAGTTGAATTTCAATTCTGGTCCTATTACATTAGAACTAGATGGTATAATTGGGGAAAAACATGATTATAGCTTAAATAATTTTATATTGAATGTTAGAATTAGTGAACGAAGGTGAGAGGAGTATAAGTAGGAGAACCGAAGATTTTATTCTTCGATTATCTTGTTATGGTATTCGTCTTCTTCATTTTTCCTTTTCATTTTCTAGAATAGTAAGAAAGTAAGGAGCAGTTTGCATGAAAGAAAAATAGACGTGTTAGCTTGAGAAATTAAGAATTTGGCGAGCTGGTAACCTTTCTAACCTTTCTATACCTTTTGGCTGAAGGGAAGAGGTAAGAAACTTGTAAGTTGCGGTAGAGTTCGTGGCATTGAACATAAGATCTTAGATAGCTTACAAAAATATTCTGCATATTAATGAATTTCGATTGTCTCACTTACGAATGCTATTATTTTGATTGACAAATGGTTATTTTGTTTAGCTAACTAAGGAGGAGGTTAGAGTAACAAAGGAAAGGCAAAGCAAGTGTAGGGTTCTAGGATCCGAGTGTTTTGTGAGTGATTTTTTGAACTCCAACTTTTATTTACATTTTGTATGCTGCAAGGTTATGTTTTACTGGAAAATTCTATTGCATAATCTGGAGATGATAAACTTAGCAGCAGCTGTGTAAAAGTGTTGTCAATGATGTTCTGTTTGATTGTGAATATGTGGTCTAAATTTAAGACTGCTTGTGTATATAATTGTTGTCTGCATAAGCTGTTGAAGTATTAATTGGTAGTGAACTATTGTTTGTTTGTGAGTCTATGGTTATTGAATGAATGTAGTTAAATGGTATATGAATTGCTCTTTTGTTGGCAAGTTGTAAAACTCAAAGTTGAAGGCATGTTAATGTAGAAATGCGTATGCCTTCTTGATATTAATTGAATGAAGTATCAATTTTATGGCAGGATGTTAATTGAAAGAACTGTTGGTGTTGTGGTGGGACGTTAAATTGAAAGAAGTATCGGTGGTGTTGCGGGATGTTAAATGAATGAAGTATCGATGTTGTGGCGAGATGCTCATTGAAAGAAGTATCGGTGTTATGGTGGGATGTTAAATGAATGAAGTATCAGTGTTATGGAAAGATGTTAATTGAAAGAAGTATCAGTGTTGTGGCGGACTATTAATTGAAAGAGAAGTTTTGGTGTTGTGGCGAGATGTTATTTGAAAGAGGACCGACGTTGTGGCAAGATTTTTCTCCAAGTCGCAAGTTATGGCAGTTTGTTGGGACTTGTCCTTACGTATACAGGCTTGTGATAGTCTGCAGGACTTGTCTTCAAGCGTACAAGCATGTGTCAGCACCAGAACGAATCTATATATATGATAATCAACCAAACATGATCAACTAGGACCATCCGTGAAACATGAATCTGCGTGTAAAAATTCACTAAGTATGTATTCGCAAGTGGGTTTCTCTAAATGAGAATTCAGGGTTGTGAGTTCACCAAAACCATAATTCAAATAAGAGTTCGTATGGATTACCATCCAAGTATGAGTTCACTGGATCGACCGTAAGTATGAGTCCGTAAAGACTATATTACAAGCTAAAACAGTCTGTAGGACTTGTTCTCAAGCTCCTAGGATAAGTCAGTCCTCTGAGACTCCGCTATATGAAAATTAATAGAAATAAGTCTGCCAAGCAAGTCTGCGCAAAGAATTTCACATAATGCGAGTCTGCGAGGCTAAGTTCTCCAAGCACAATTGCATGAGAAATATTCATCGAACGTGAGTCCGTAAGAATTATCTTTAAGAATAGATTTGTATATATGAGGACATGTATGAATCCGCAAACCTGAGTCTGCAAGTATGTGTCCACAGACAGGAATCCACAGGCATTTGTCTGGTGTGTATTAGTCAAGTATGATTTCACCAAGATTTTTCACCTGTATAAGTTGCATTGGGTAAATACACTTATACTTACTGTAACATATATGTTCGCAGAGAGTAAAGGCGAATCGTCTATTTGAGCGAAGTGTATTGTATGCTTGTTGCTTATATTCTTGCGTGAACTGTTTAACGTATTAGTTGTCCTTATGCATGACTTATATTCCACACAAGTTGTATGTGTGGACGGGTAAGCATCATGCAAACTCACTAAGTTCATCTTGAACTTAAAATGTTCCTTGATTTATTTCTTTCAGGTATCGAAAGTCATTTTGAACTACGGGAAAAGGACTAAGCCAAAACCTGCTATTTTAATTGTAAGCCTATTAATTGTATATTTGTAACATGTACATATCAGGGCAATCCGCAGGCTAGTAAACTAAGAATATGGTTTTACTGTATTTAGCCAAAAATCTTTTAAGAACAAGACAATATGTATGGTTGGATTAAATATACATTTTGTAAACTTTTAAGTATGTGTCAAAAACAAAATAAGTTGCCAACTCATGTTATTGCACATTCCAATAAGTTGAACGTTTCAAAATCATTTAAGTATTCGGTAATAACATCATCTTGTTCGGGTTTGATGATTGGATCAAACAAGGGGTGTTACATCACCTGCATGTTCGAGTCTGTTTTACTAGGGTTCCATTGGTCGAATTGTTGTTTAAATTGTAATGGTATGAATTAGTAATTTGATGATAGTATATGAAATTTTGATAAACTTATATGAATGGGTACTAATTGATGATGTTTTTGGGACATGTTATAATGTCTACTACATATGGATACCTATGTTTCTTATGCTTACTTGTTGCGACATTATGTGTCATGTTCTATCTAGATGTATGCCTTATCTTTTCGTAGTGACATGCTCACCTATGTGCAAGGTAAGTACTCTAAATTCCAGTAGAACTTACTAAGCATTAAATGCTTACCTGTCGTTGTTTTCCCTAAATGTAGATCCTTAATCTGTGGAACTCACAAAGCCGGATTAGTGCATATATCACACTATCATCAAAACGATAGAAGTATGTTCATTTTGGTACCTATTATTTAGGTGACATGCGAATCCTTCCTTCGTTTATTTTTGTAAGCTCGTATGTTTTACATTTTATGTATGATTTTATTTTGCTACTATGTTATAACTTAGCACATTATATGTGGTATATACGTGGTTTGTTGGAGGTTAGGTTGGGAGTTAATGAAGAGTCACTCCGGTGGCCAGGTTCGGGTCAAACCAATTCAGCCGGGTTTGGGTTGTTACATTAGTTGGTATCAAAGCTAGCTAGGTTCGCCAGGCTGATTATTTGATATGTAAGTTCGCCGGAATGGCGAGACAAGTTCGCTAGACTTGGCATAGTAAGGTCGCTAGAGCTGATAAGGTAAGTCTATCGTATTACGAGTAAGTTTGAAGTACTATGTATGTGTGACTGTTTGATTGGGGTAAGACTGGCAACAACATCACCTTGGTTCAATTGTATATTTTGTAGGATTATGCCTCAAATTATCCCTCCGCTGTTCACCATTCTAATAATTAGTAGTTTTGGCGAACTGTGTTCGCAAGTATGTCTATAAGTATGGATACCCAATTACATGTGTTTAATGCCTTACCTAAGCTAGTGTCTCGTGTACGTTTAGAGCAAGCAAGAATGCCTCCCTATAGAGTGAACGTGAACCATGTGAATGAAGCTGCCAACGCCTCTAAAGGTGACACGACTCCGGCTACGCATGAGCGACCTCACAGGGCAAATGTTCTGGAAAATGGCATGGAGCAATTAGTGCAAGCTATGATTGGGGCTTTTCAGCGAGTTGCTGGTGCCAAAACTGCATCCACGAACCGTGGATTACCATTGGAATGTCTACGAGCTCTGGGTTGTAAAGAGTTTAGTAGTGTTAGAGGTTTTGATCCTACAAAGGTAGATTACCGACTTGATGGTGTTGTGAAAATCCTTGAACAAATAACGTGTTTTGATGAATAGAAGTTGGGATGCACTGTGTCCTTACTCACCGGTAAAGCCCATCGTTCGTGTCACATTATGAAGCAAGGAGCTGCTGCGAACCGATTAACATGGGAGTTATTTTTGGGAACTTTTAAGAACTTCATGGGCGAGCAGTATATAGAAGCTCGCAAACGTGAATTCATCAATCTGGTACAATGTGAGCTGTCTGTAACTGAGTACAAGGCAGAATTTGAACGACTAAGCCAGTACGTAACTGAGATGGTCTTGTAGAAGAAGGATCGTTGTCAGAGATTTTTCCTTGGGCTGCATCGTGATATTCAACTTTACTTGGTGTTTCATGATACCGTGAACTTCGATGAACTAGTTGACAAAGCTAAAGCCATTGAGGAGTTAAAGGCTCCACGAATTGAGGTTGGACCGACAAAATAAGTGTCTGGGCGAGTGTCCAAAAAGGATCGCGACTCACAAAATTCCAACAGGAATGTTAAACAAAGTTTCAGATCGAACCATTCACAACAACGGAATAACACCCAGGATGGAAAGGAGGGTTCACACAAGTCTGTGAGCTGGTCATTTTGCTAGCATTGTGAGTGAAGACATCCTGGTGAATGTCATAAAGTGATTGAGGGATGTTTCAAGTGTGGATCCAAGGATCACTTAATAAAGGATTGTCTAGAACAACAAGAGAGATCGCAGGCTTAGACTGTGACTCCGACTCAAATGCGAGCTGGTACTCGTGGATGAGGAAGAGGCAAGGGTGGTGAAACAAGACAAGTTGGGCAGCAAACTTTGGCTCACATTGTTGCGACCCAAGATGAGACATAAGGCCTTACACGAGTTTATGATGTGGAGGAATCACATGAGCAAGGTGCCACCGATGTCATTACATGTACCTTGACTCTACAAACTATTCCATTATTTTCCTTGATTGACTCTGGTTCCACACACTCGTATGTTTTAAGAGAGCTAGCTTGTGAGTTGAGAATCCCTTTATAAAACATAGATGAGGGTATGACTATCATTAGTTCGTTTAGGGACAATGTGTTGGTCAATAGAGTGTATCGTAGGTGTCCACTAATGATTCAAGGACAAGTCTTCTATGCAAACTTAGTGAAGTTTTCATTCTATGGGTTCGACGTAATCTTGGAATGGACTGGTTAACTGAAAATAAAGCCAAGATTAACTTTGAACTGAAGAGAGTCACCTTGCGAAGCAATAAAGGTAAGGAAATTGTTGTAGTTGGTGAGAGAGCTCAATTTATGTCTAAAGTGGTCTCGGCATTGAAGGCAAAAAAGATGCTAAGAAAGGGTTGTGAAGCCTATCTCGCTTTTGTGATGGGTTCGCAGGACATGGATAAAGGGGTTCGCGAGATATGAACTGTGAAAGACTTTCCTGATGTGTTTCTTGATGAGTTACCTGGGTTACTTGATGAATCAAGTGTTCCATGAATACCTGGATCGTTGTGTAGTGGTATTCATAAATGGAATTCTGGTGTATTCATGAACTGGGGAAGAGCATGATATTCATCTATGAGCTGTGTTGCAAATTTTGTGAGAGAAGTGATTATTTACGAAGTTCAACAAGTGCGAGTTTTGGATTAAGGAAGTCACATTTTTGGGGCACGTAGTTTTAGCTGAAGGGGTTTGTGTGGACCCAAAGAAAATTGAAGCCATTGTGGAGTGGAGATCACCAAGAAGTGTTATAGAAGTAAGAAGCTTCTTAGGGCTCGCAGGGTACCATCGCAAGTTTGTTGATGTAACACCCCTTACCCTCATTCAATGCCGAAACAGGGTACGAGGCATTACCAGACTTATATACCAACAATTACGCAATACCGCGACACAACTTTCTATTCAAATTTAAAACTTTTCGTAATATCTCTTAAACAAGCCTACGAGGCCCAAATCACTCATTAGGAATGGTTCGGGATCAAATCAAACCCTTTTGAAGCTCTCAAGAAAAACTTAGAAAATTTTCACTAAACAGTCCACACGCCCGTGTGGAAGAATGGACACGCCCATGTGGCATATCACATGCTCGTGTTCCACACTCGTGTGGAATTATTTTTCAAATCGAACCTACAGGGGTTTTCACACGACCAGACACACGCCCGTGTCCCTCACACGGCCTCGACACGCTCGTGTCTTAGCCCGTGTGCCAAAACTTTGGCATTTTGTTTCTGACATCATCACTCCATAAATGTCACACGGCCTAGGCACATGCCCGTGCCCATGGTCGCGCCTTCAACATGGCTGAGACACACGGCCGTGTCTCTGCCCGTGTGTTTACTACTGAGCATACTCACTTGTAAACCTAGCATGCAAGAGGGCACACGGCCTAACCACACGCCCATGAGGTTGACCGTGTGTCACACATAGCCTAGACACATGCCTGCCTGTCTACCCGTGTGGACAAGAACAAGGCTATTTTTCAAGCTCATTCTATCACTCCAACACATACAAACATGATTCACATCAAGCCTTTAACTTATTCATGCATATTTAGACTAAGTAAACCAATCATGCATCTTGCACATTCATGAATAACCTCATCATTTTATAGATTAATAAGGGAGAGCCATCAATTATGGCCTTATACAAAAGAGTTCATCTTTGAATGAGCCAACACATTTGGCCAAAACAATATGACATTTAACTAATTCTAGTCCCTATTCATGCCATACACAAAATGCTAAGTCTAACTATACCAAGATGAGCTGATAGTATGGGTGATCCTTTTCTTATCTCCGTATCTCGAACTGGCTCTTCGACACAATAAAACAAGGGAAAAGAGAAGGGAGTAAGCTTTAAGCTTAGTAAGTTTATACGTAAACAATAAGCATCATACCATATGCTAATCAATCAAAAACATCTCATACTATGTAAAAACAATTTATTTTCTCATAGTCATGCTTACTCATCTCAACTCTTACCACAACCCAACCAAATATCATAAACATTGCTCACATTCACTTGTACATATGCCCTGCACTTATCATCACAAAGCCACATGAATTATTTACTTAAACAAGTTTCTCGATGAACCCTTTGGAATGATACAAGATACTCGGTGGTTTCGCACACAACCCACCATTGATCACAAATAGGGTGGTATCGCACACAGCCCACCAACAATAATAATTACGGTGGTATCGCACATAGCCCACCAAATGATAATATATAAATGATGGTATTGCACACAGCCCATCATGAAATAATAACAAGGTGGTATTGCACACAGCCCACCAACAATTACATATTTACGGATATTTATCCGTACCCACATTTCTATTTCGAGGTTCATTCGAGAACTACCCATTTTCTACCATTTTCAATCAATCTCACCAATAATCATTTACATCCATACAATACATCAATAGGTAAAAACATATGTATTAATGATGCATCGTTTACACGTAAACTTACCTCGGTGCAAAATATGTTAATTGACGGTTTAGTCCGAAACCTTGCCTTTTCCCCGGTCAAGGTTATTTCCACGTTCTTCTGGATCTATAATTATAAAATTCACTCATTTAATCACTACATAAATCATAACACTTCAAAATTTCTATTTTGGCAAAATTGACCATTTTGCCCTTATACCTTGGCAAAATTACGTATTTGCCCCTAGGCTCGTAAATCATTTTTCATCACATTTTCTCATTAAACAAGCCTCGCTGAACATTTATTACTCTTACAATAATTCACAATACCAATCATTTCATGCATTTACTACTCAATTACAACCTTTACAAATAAGTCTCATTTAGGTGTTTTCATGGAAAAACCTTTCACAAAAGTTATTCCCTAACCCACTAACAATCATTTTCTTCCATAAAAACTCAGCAAACAACATAAACACTCTCATAGAAAATCCCTAAACTTTCAACCATTTTGCAAAATAGTCCTCTCATTAGCTAGCTTAAGCTTTAAGGGTTCCAAAAGTACAAAAATTATCAAGAAAGACCTCTAAAGTCACTTACTTGCAAGGGGATAGCTTGGCTAAAATTTTGAGCTCCAAAAACCTCTATTTTCTCTTCAATTTTTGGTTGAAGAAGAAATGGGAATAGTAAAAGATGACAACTATTTTATTTTTCTTATTTTATTCATTTTAGTTACCTAATATCACCAAAATTTTGACCAAATTTAATGCTCTTGTCCCCTTGGCCGACCATCACCCTTAGAAAGGCCTAATTGAACTTTAAGGACCTCCAATTTATTATTCCATGGCTATTAGATACCCCTAGCTTGTAAAATGAAACTTTCACACTTTATGCGATTTAGTCCTTTTTCGCAATTGAGCATACAATCGCTAAAATTAAGACACCAAAATTTTCATGCACCCATATAATCTTGATATAATACACATAAAAATTATTAAAAATAATTTCTCTTGTCTAAGATTAGTAGTTTCGAAATCACTATTTCGACTAGCCCTAAAATCGGGCTGTTACAACTCTCCCCCCTTTAGAGATTTTCGTCCCCAAAAATCTTACCGGTAAAGAGGTTTGGGTACTGTTCTCTCATGGTTTCTTCCGGTTCCTACGTAGCCTCTTCTTCATCGTTCTTTTGCCACAACTCTTTCACTAAGGCTATACTTTTGTTTCTCAACTGTTTAACCTCTTAGGCCAAAATCTTAGTTGGTTCCTCTTCATAGTTCATGTCTGGTCGAATCTCAATTTCAGTCAGAGGAATCACATGTGAAGGATCGAAACGATATCCTCGCAACACCGACACATGAAACACGTTGTGTATTCTCTCTAACTCTACCGACAAGGCCAACCGATAAGCTACTGGTCCAATCCTCTCAATAACCTCATACGGCCCTATAAATCGTGGACTCAATTTTCCCTTTCGTCCAAATCTCAATATTTTCTTCCACGGGGATACTTTCAGGAATACTTTATCGCCCACCTGAAACTCGATTTCTTTCCTTTTTAAATCCGCGTATGACTTTTGTCGATCTGAAGAAGCTTTCAGACTATAACGGATCACCTTCACTTTCTCCTCGGTTTCTTTAACTAGATCAACCCCGTGAATTTGCTTCTCACTAAGCTTGGTCCAATACAGAGGGGTCCGACACTTGCGACCATATAAAGCTTCGTACGGCGCCATCCGTATGCTCGACTGATAACTGTTGTTGTAGGCGAATTCAACCAAAGGTAGATATTTTTCCCAACTACCTTCGAAGTCTAAAACACAGCATCAGAGCATATCCTCAAGAACTTGAATTACTCTTTCAGATTGGCCATCGGTTTACGGATGGAACGCAGTACTAAAATTTAATTTCGTACCCAAGGATTCTTGCAACTTTTTCCAAAACCTCGAAGTAAATCTTGGATCTCTATCCGAGATAATGGATATATGCACCCCATGTAATCTCACAACCTCAATAATATACAGCTCAGCCAACTTGTCAAGTGAGTAATCCATACGCACCGGTATAAAGTGAGCCGATTTCGTTAATCTATCAATAATAACCCACACAACATTTTTCTTTTTCGGACTCATAGATAACCCTTTTACGAAATCCATCATGATTCGATCCCACTTCCACTCGGGAACCATCACTGGCTGAAGTAATCCCGAAGGCACTTGATGCTCAGCTTTCACTTGTTGACAGATCAAACACTTCGTAACAAACTCGGAGATATCTCTTTTCATAGCCGGCCACCAATACAACTTCTTCAAATCATTGTACATTTTTGTGCTGCCCGAATGTACTGACAAACAACCATTGTGTGCTTCACGTAAAATTTTCCAGACTATTGGTGGCCGATTATCTGTTCATCCGGGTAGCACGAAAATGTATAATGATTTGAAACAGTTCTGGTATGAAACGGGACATATCCGAATTTATTTCGAAGTGCTTAATTTGTCAGCAAGTAAAAACCGATCATCAGGTGCCTTCTGGGTTACTTCAGCCGATCATGATACCTGAACGGAAATGGGATAAAATTTCTATGGATTTTGTCTCCGGTTTGCCTATGACACAGAGCAAGAAAGATGCAGTCTGGGTTATAGTGGATAGACTGACCAAATCAGCTCACTTTGTTTCAGTTCATACGGATTATTCGCTCGATAAACTTGCTGAATTGTAAGTATCTCAAATTGTGAGATTACATGGTGTGCCGAGTTCCATTGTTTGGATAGAGATCCGAGAGTTACATCGCGTTTTAGAAGAAGTTGCAAGATGCTTTAGGTACTAAACTCCACTTTAGCACGACCTTCCATCCATGAGACAGACGGTCGATCAACGAACCATTCGGATACTTGAGGACATGTTGAGATGTTGCGTCCTTGAGTTTGAAGGTACGTGGGAAAGATACTTACCTTTGATTGAATTTGCTTATAATAATAGTTTTCAATCTAGTATCAAAATGGCACCTTACGAAGCTCTATACGCCTGCAAGTGTCGTACACTGTTGTATTGGACCGAGCTTAGTGAAATTAAGATACACGGGGTTGATTTGATTAAAGAGATTGAACATAAGGTGGCTATAATCAGAGATAGTTTGAAAGCTGCATCGGATCGCCAAAAGTCCTACGCTGATTTGAAACGTAAAGACATTGAGTTTCAGATCGGAGATCGGGTATTTTTGAAAGTTTCACCTTGGAAGAAAGTACTCCGATTTGGTCGAAAAGGCAAACTAAGTCCGAGATTCATCGGACCGTATGAGATCATCGAACGTATTGGGCCTGTGGCTTATAGATTGAAGTTGCCTTCTGAATTAGAAAAGATACACAATGTATTTCATGTTTCGATGCTCCGTAGATATAGATCGGATCCGTCACATGTGATTTCTCCGTCTGAATGAAATCCAGTCCGATATGACGTACGAGGAGGAACCGATTCGTATTTTAGCCCGTGAAATGAAAGAGTTAAGAAACAAGAAAATTTCGTTAGTAAAAGTACTATGGAATCGGCACGGAGTAGAAGAGGCTACGTGGGAGCCTGAGGATTCAATTAGGCAACAATATCCGACTTTGTTTAACGGTAAGATTTTCGGGGATGAAAATCTCTAAGGGGGGAGAGTTGTAACAGTTCGAATTTGACCCTAATCGGAACGGTGGTTTCGGGACCACGAATCCAAGCCCAAAAAATTTTTAAATATTATTTTACATGTTAATTATATGTGATTTTGTATGTGTGAAAGTTTTGTATGAAAATTTGGTCGTTTGTGTACTCAATTAAGTAAAAAGGACTAAATCGCGTAAGTGGTAAAAGTGGCAAACTATTCAATTAAGTGGTTAAATTTGTTTGTTTTCTTTTGAATGAGTATTAAGTTGCTAAATTTCCCTTTTTTATATGATAGTGGACGGTAAAGTCTAATGATAATGCCATATTATATTGTTTTTATATATTAAGTTATATGTATATTAATTATAAGCTTATTATAATAAAAAGATAAAAAGAAACAAAAGTTTGCATGTGTTTTTCTTATTCTCTTTCATTGACCGAAACTAAAAGAAGGGAGAAAGAACTTAAGTCTTCAAATATTCGGTCATTGCAAGCTTAGATTGAGGTATGTAATTAGCTCAGTTTTTGTTAATTTTTACGTTTTTGAGATCGTTGCTTCGTGAGCTTTAAAACCCATGTCTCAATTTCATGAATTGATGATGTTTGTGTAAAATGCTATGAATGCTATGTTGAGTTTCATAATGTTTTATGGTGTTAAATGATAGATAGGTAATTGATGAACATAATTTGTTCTTGAATTTTTGATGAATTTAGCTAAATAGGGCTAAATTGAGAAAATAAATCTTTGAGGGGTTAAAATGCAAAACCAACGAAATGTAGGGACTTATGTGACTATAGGGAAGATTCGACCCTTAAGGATTGCATTTAAATTATGAGTATTTTGTGTTTTGTGCAATAGGGATTAAATTGTAAAAGTTGTAAATGTCAGGGGTAAAATGGTAATTTGCCCATTTAAGTGTTTTTGGATTAAATTGAAATGAATTGTGTTTGAATGAGCTCAAATTAAATGTGTTTAGATCAAGAACAAAGAAAAACGGACTTGGATCGGGGAAAGGCAAAAGTTATTGAATAGTTAGTTTTTGCTGTCCTACGATTTCCGAGGTAAGTCTATAAGCAATTAAATATCGTTAATAGAATTTATAACATTGATTATATGCTGGATTATGAAATTATGATTGTAAAATTTGTTATAGCCGAATGTGGATAGTGAATTTGAAATGAAATGTTGTTACATCTTTAACCGGGTTGATATGTTAAAGTGATTTGAATAATGTGTGACCTAGGTTAATTTGGGCAGCATTACTAATATGTGTATGGGATGATAATAATATTGTATTGGGCTTTGAGCCTAGCAGGCCCTGTGCCGGTGAATTGTAACGGGCTTCGAGCCTAGCAGGCCTTGTGCCGGTGAATTGTATCGGGCTTCGAGCCTAGCAGGCCTTGTACCGGTGAAGTGTTTCGAGCTTATTGGCTAGCAGGCTAAATGCCGATGATCAAATTTCAGACCTCGGGTCTAGCATGCTTAATGCCGGTGATGTGTTATAAATAGAGAATTCATGAATCATTTACAAGAGGGAACGTATTTACTGCAATAAGCTAAATGCTCGGGTAAGTACAAGTCTTTCATATTTGCAAGGAATAAGGTAAATTAGTATATTACCATTTGAATTAAGTAAGATGTGATATAGTTGAAGCTTCGATAAGAATTTTAATATGTGTAATTGATCTTACCATTGATGAATATGATTTATATTATAATGGAATTTAAGCTTGAATATACTTTTGGAGAATCGGCCATATGTGAAAAATTCTAAATGTGAAAGAGGTTGGATTGGTTTGCATATATGTATAAATGAGTACATGTGATTGATATGTATGTTATATTTATTTGATTTGGAATATTCGAATACATATTGTATTTAGGTGTTTTGATGAGTTTACATGCTTATGGTAAGAAAATGATAATAGTAGGTTAAGTGAAATGATAGTATTCGCCATGATGAAGTTACAAGTTGAATTGTTTATATTCAATGCCATAAACCAAATGTTTAAAATGCTTGAATGTTTGAATGTTATATTATAATTGCTTAAGACTTACTAAGCTAGTAAGCTTACTCTGTGTGTGTTCATTGTTCTGTTTTATAGATTTCGATCAAGCTACGAGCTCGGGGATCGCCAGAAGTCATCCACACTATCGACCTATTTTGGTACCTTTTAAGCTGGAATTTTTAAGTTTAAGGCATGTATAGGCTAGCCTAAGGTTTAAATGATATTTTGTCGATGTATATAAGCCATGCGAAAATGGCTTGTCTTAATATTAAATAACCTAAAGTTATGCAAGTCTTGATTAAGGTAAGAGTACAAGTTTTGCTTGGATGATGAGTGTGAATGTGTTATAAATCATACCAAGTATTTATGTTTGTATATGTATGTTTGATATGAATCTTTGCTAGCTCTTTGGAAAGTGAATATATGTGGTAGTTCATCAAGTATGGGATAAGATTGGGTATACATTACTTTTGATGTTTTATATGGAAACATGAATATGTTTTATAAACTTTGCATTCGGCAATATGTGGAATTAATGGATATGTACTTGGATAGCCTATTCGGTTATGAATGAAATTGGTGCATGTGTATCAAATTCAATTTATGTGATTTAGTAATGAAATGGCTAAATTATGATACTATGGTCTTGATTATATTCGGCCTTAATGCTTGCTCATTAAAATGGTAAAATCAGCATTGTAAGCAAGCATGCTTAGTAGTTTGGTTAATTAACATGTCTATTATGTCATGCATTTTATTTAGTAAATAGCTCATTTTAGAATTATGTCATATAGTATATTATATGTAATGGATATTCATGTGGCTTGATTTAAATGTTAATGATGTAACGCCTAAATGATTGGGTTCGTAAAATGCATATGTTTTGCTTGAACTTTGAATATAAAATGTTGATATTAGTGCATGATAAGTATATTTATATATATATATGTATATGATTTAGCATGAGGTTTTAGTTTATGACTTATACTTACTATCTTTGGAAAGTTGACGTTTGTGAACTTGCATAGTTTGAGTTAGGGATTAATGAAGGCTGCTAATGAAGTGAATGATTGAAATATGGATAAAGTAGAAATCATTTATATGGTATATTGCATATTCGGTTATAGTGACAATCATGCATGTGTATTAAGATCATTATATGTGTTTGGGCAATGAGAGAAATGTTTGGTATTATAATTCGATTTTGTTCTTACAAATGAGTAGTATTCTTGTTACTTATTGCAAATTGTAAATCCATGAATTTGCTAGAGGGAATTACGGTATGCATATTATTGATTAAATCTATTTTTTTCTTCTTAAAACAAAACTGTTCAAAATGAGTTCGGTTGTGATTATGTGAGTTATGGATGTTGTGGTGACTTGTGCTATGTTCAGTGATGCTTTGTAACCCTAGTCCGGTGACGGATACGGGTTAAGGGTGTTACATTCACATATCTGCTGAAGAAATAAAGGTCTAGCCCTCAACTCGACCAATATAGCACCATCATCAGTCAATTCTAAGCTCGTACTCATAGCTCTCAAAGCATACAGGGATTTTCTACTCAAGGCATCCGCAACCACATTCGCTTTCCCCGGGTGGTAATCGATTACTAGCTCATAATCCTTCAATAATTCGAGCCACCATCGTTGTCTCAAATTCAAATCCTTTTGGTTCATCAAGTATTTCAAACTCTTGTGATCGGTAAAGATTCGGCACTTTTCACCATACAAATAATGACGCCAAATCTTCAAAGCGAAAACGATCGCAGCCAACTCTAAATCGTGAGTCAGATAATTCTTTTCATACGGTTTTAGCTGTCTCGAGGCATAAGCTACTACCTTTCCCTCTTGCATCAACACACAACCAAGACCATTTAGTGACGCATCACTGTAGACTACAAACTCTTTTCCCGACTCAGGTTGTACTAAAACAGGAGCTTCAGTCAATAATGCCTTTAGTTTCTCAAAACCCTGATGGCACTTTTCAGTCCATTCAAACTTCACATCTTTTTGCAATAGCCTCGTCATCGAAGTAGCTATCATGGAAAACCCTTTAAGGAACTGTCTGTAGTAACCCGCTGAGCCCAAAAAGCTCCTAATCTCGGATACATTCCTCGGTGGTTTCCACTCCACAATAGCCGAGATCTTACTCGGATCAACTCTAATGCCATCGCCCGACATAATGTGTCCTAAGAATCTGACCTCTCGGAGCCAAAACTCACTCTTGCTAAACTTAGCATACAATTGTTTATCTCTTAGAATCTGCAAAACAGTTCTCAGATGCTCTACATGTTCATCCTCGTCCAGGGAATAAATTAGTATGTCGTCAATAAAAACGACTACGAATTTATCCAAGTACAGTCGGAAGATACGGTTCATTAAATCCATAAAGATGCAGGATCATTCGTTAAGCCAAATGGCATGACAAGGAACTCATAATGGCCATACCTCGTCCGTAATGCAGTTTTCAGCACATCTTACTCTTTAACTCTCAACTGGTAATAGCCAGACCTCAGGTCTATCTTAGAGAACACCGTGGCTCCCTTCAATTGGTCGAACAAATCATCTATTCTTGGTAAAGGATACTTATTCTTCACTGTCACCTTATTAAGTTGTCTGTAGTCTATACACAATCTCATCGAACCGTCCTTCTTCTTCACAAAAAGTATCGGAGCACCCCACGGTGAATAGCTCAGTCTTGCAAAACCTTTATCCATTAACTCTTGCAATTGAACCTTCAACTCTTTTAACTCCAACGGTGCCATCCTATACGGGGCAACCGAAATAGGTGCTGTACCCAACATTAACTTAATGCCAAACTCGACCTCTCTAACTGGAGGCAATCCAGGTAACTCTTCTGGAAACACATCCGGATACTCACACACCACAGGCACAGATTCAATCTTTACCTCTGACTCTTGATTATTCAACACAAAGGCAAGATAGGACTCATACCCTTTTCTCAAATATTTCTCAGCTACCATAAACAAAATCACTACAGGCGTATTTTCCGATTTACCCGATTCAACCTGAATAACATCTCCATTTACACTTCTCTATTCAATAAACTTACTACCACAATTTACTAAAACATTATGAGTAGTAAACCAATCCATGCCAAGAATTAGGTCAAATTCATCAAATGGAAACAGCATGAGGTTAGCCGGAAAATAATGACCTGTAATTGTCAAGGGACAATTCCTACACACTTTGTCAACTAGCACATGTTTGCCTAACGAGTTTGACACTTTTATCACAAATTCCGTAGACTCAACAATCATACTCAAGCTAGATGCCAATTTTATGCAAATATAAGAATGGGTAGACCTCGGATCAATCAAAGCAACAACAGAGATATCATGAAGAGAAAAAGTACCCGTTATTACATCTGGAGATGATGCCTCTTCACGAGCGGGAATGGCATAAGTCCTTGCAGGTGCTCTGCCCTCTGACCTCGCAGCAGAATCTCTAGGCGCACCTCTATTCCTAGTCCCACTCCCCGGGTTCCTTTGTGGTCTACCTCTCGAAGGTACATTTCTCGTTCTTACTTCTTATTTTCTTTCTTTCTCATCCCTCTCTGAACAGTTTCGAATGAAGTGGTCGGGTGAACCACACTTGTAGCAAGTTTGATTATTTCCCCAACACTCTCCAGTATGTTGTCTACCACAATTTGGACACTCCGATTTATTTGACTTTGTATTGCCCACGCTTGCCATCGAGGTGGTCTAAACTTTCGAGCCCGAATATGTATTACCTCGATCTCGGTGTGAATACCCAACTGAAGCAGTCATCCGATGGTTCATTTCCTTGGACCTCTTCGATTGAGCTTGGAACGATTTACTCATCGGTCTCTTCCTTGCATCTCGGGCCTCAATCATATCTTTTCTCTTTTCCTTATTCAACTCTTCAGCCTTGCAGGCTCTATCGACCAACACCACAAATTCTTTCAATTCCAAGATCCCAACTAGCAATCTGATATCCACATTCAGCCCATCTTCGAACCTCTTGCACAAAATAGCTTCCGTAGACACACACTCTTGCGCATACTTACTGAGCCTAACAAATTCACGCTCATACTATGCCACAGTCATCTTGCCTTGCTTCAACTCAAGAAACTCCTTCCGTTTCTGGTCAACAAATTGCTAACTTATATACTTTTTTCAAAACTCTTCAAGGAAGAAGTCCCATGTCACTCTCTCCCTCGGTACTATGGATGTCAGCATTTTCCAGCAACGATATGTCGAGTCCCTCAGCAATGACACGATACATTTTAAGCTCTCCTCAGGCGTGCAGGAGAGTTCATCGAATACCCGCATGGAGTTCTCAAGCCAGAACTCCGCTCTCTCAGGGTCATCATCTATATTGGCTCTAAATTCCTTGGCCCATTGTTTTCAAATCTTATCGACCGGGGGTTTGGTCATTCTTACCAAATCTATACCTTGAGGAGCCAAGGGGACTGGCTGAGGTATAGATGGGGGAGGAGGAGGTTGAGCATTAGGGTTCGCTTGTACAAATTCAGTGTACCAGTTACTCATCATGTAGAGAAAGGCTTCTCGAGCCTCTTCTCCTTGACCCAAAGTCTTGGGTCTACTTTCTACAGACGTGGTCCCTTGCGCGGGAGCCGGCGCATTACTAGCAGCGTCATCATTAGCAGCTCGGTTGGGATCCATTTACTATACGAAAACACAACTTAAAATTGTCAGGAGTCACCACACTATCAATATACGTTTATGGCATGTATAGCTAGACTCTTACACGCGCTACAGTAGTCCGAGAACCGACTAAACCATAGCTCTGATACCACTAAATGTAACACCCCTTACCCGCATTCAACGCCGGAACAGGGTACGAGGCATTACCAGACTTATATACAAACAATTATGCAATACCGCGACACAACTTTCCATTCAAATTTAAAACTTTTTGTAATATCTCTTAAACAAGCCTAAGAGGCCCAAATCACACATTAGGAATGGTTCGGGATCAAATCAAACCCTTTTGAAGCTCTCTAGAAAAACTTAGAAAATTTTCACTAAATAGTCCACACGCCCGTGTGGAAGAATGGACATGCCTGTGTGGCATATCACATGCCCGTGTTCCACACCCGTGTGGAATTATTTTTCAATTCGAACCTACAGGGGTTTTCACACGGCCGGACACACGCCCATGTCCCTGGCCCGTGTCCCTCACACGGCCTCGACACGCCCGTGTCTTAGCCCGTGTGCCAAAACCTTGGCATTCTGTTTCTAACGTCATCACCCCATAAATGTCATAGGACCTAGGCACACGCCCGTGTCCATGGCCGTGCCTTCCACACGGCTAAGACACAAAGCCGTGTCTCTGCCCATGTGTTTACTACTGAGCATACTGACTTGTAAACCTAGCATGCAAGATGGCACACGGCCTAACCACACGCCCATGAGGTTGACCGTGTATCACACACGGCCTAGACACATGCCCGTGTGTCTACCCGTGTGGACAAGAACAAGGCTATTTGCCAAGCTCTTTCTAT
Source organism: Gossypium sturtianum (assembly GCA_025698515.1). Classification (NCBI taxonomy): domain Eukaryota; kingdom Viridiplantae; phylum Streptophyta; class Magnoliopsida; order Malvales; family Malvaceae; genus Gossypium; species Gossypium sturtianum. The sequence continues at coordinate 36,039,769 of CM046943.1, read as the reverse complement.
CACTCCAACACATACAAACATGATTCACATCAAGCCTTTAACTTAGTAATGCATATTTAGACTAAGTAAACCAATCATGCATCTTGCACATTCATGAATAACCTCATCTTTTTATAGATTAATAAGGGAGAGCCATCAACTATGGCCTTATACAAAAGAGTTCATCTTTGAATGAGCCAACACATTTGGTCAAAACAATATGACAGTTAACTAAGTCTAGTCCCTATACATGCCATACACAAAATGCTAAGTCTAACTATACCAAGATGAGCTGATAGTGTGGGTGATCCTTTGCTTAGTCTCTGTATCCCGAACTGACTCTTCGACACTATAAAACAAGGGAAAAGAGAAGGGAGTAAGCTTTAAGCTTAATAAGTTTATACGTAAACAATAAGCATCATACCATATGCTAATCAATCAAAAACATCTCATACTATGTAAAAACAATTTATTTTCTCATAGTCATGCTTACTCATCTCAACTCTTACCACAACCCAACCACATATCATAAACATTGCTCACATTCACTTGTGCATATGCCCTGCACTTATCATCACAAAGCCACATGAATTATTTACTTAAACAAGTTTCTCGATGAACCCTTCGGAATGATACAAGATACCCGGTGGTTTCGCATACAACCCACCATTAATCACAAATAGGGTGGTATCGCACACATCCCACCGATAATAATAATTACGGTGGTATCGCATATAGCCCACCAAATGATAATATATAAATGATGGTATCGCACACAACCCATCGTGAAATAATAACAAGGTGGTATCACACACAGCCCACCAACAATTACATATTTACGGATATTTATCCGTACCCACATTTCTCTTTCGAGGTTCATTCGAGAATTACCCATTTTCTACCATTTTCAATCAATCTCACCAATAAGCATTTACATCTATACAATGCATCAATAGGTAAAAACATATGTATTAATGATGTATCGTTTACATGTAAACTTACCTCAGTGCAAAATATGTTAATTGACGGTTTAGTCCGAAACCTTGCCTTTTCCCAGGTCAAGGTTATTTCCACGTTCTTCTTGATCTATAATTATAAAATTCACTCATTTAATCACTAAATAAATCATAACACTTCAAAATTTCTATTTTGGCAAAAATGACCATTTTGCCCTTATACCTTGGCAAAATTACGATTTTGCCCCTAGGCTCGTAAATTGTTTTTCATCACATTTTCTCATTAAAAAAGCCTAGCTAAACATTTATTACTCTTACAATAATTCACAATACCAATTATTTCATGCATTTACTACTCAATTACAACCTTTACAAATAAGTCTCATTTAGGTGTTTTCATGGAAAAACCTTTCACAAAAGTTATTCCCTAACCCACTAACAATCATTTTCTTCCATAAAAACTCAGAAAACAACATAAATACTCTCATGGAAAATCCCTAAACTTTCAACCATTTTGCAAAATAGTCCCCTCATTAGCTAGCTTAAGCTTTAAGGGTTCCAAAAGTACAAAAAATATTAAGAAAAACCTCTAAAGTCACTTACTTGCAAGGGGATAGCTTGGCTGAAAGTTTGAGCTCCAAAACCCTCTATTTTCTCTTCAATTTTTGGTGGAAGAAGAAATGGGAATAGTAGAAGATGACAACTCTTTTATTTTTCTTATTTTATTCATTTTAGTTACCTAATATCATCAAATTTTTGACCAAATTGAATGCTCTTGTCCCCTTGGCCGACCATCACCCTTAGAAAGGCCTAATTGCACTTTAAGGACCTCCAATTTATTATTCCATGACTATTAGATACCCCTATCTTGTAAAATAAAACTTTTGCACTTTATGCGATTTAGTCCTTTTTCGCAATTGAGCATACAATCGCTAAAATTAAGACACCAAAATTTTCATGCACCCATATAATCTTGATGTAATACACATAAAAATTATTAAAAACAATTTCTCTTGTCTCGGATTAGTGGTTTTGAAACCACTATTCCGACTAGCCCCAAAATCGGGTTGTTACAGTTGAGGGGTTCGCCACTATAGCAGTGACCTTAACAAAGTTGCTTTAGAAGAAAAAAAGAGTTTGTATGGACAGAAGAAAGGCAGCAGAGCTTTGACAAACTTAAGACGATACTGACCAAAACACTTATGTTGATTCAACCAGAGCTAGGGAAGGAATTTTTGGTCTATAGTGACGCGTCACACACAAGGCTAGGATGCGTGCTGATGTAGGAAGGGAAGGTGGTAGCTTAAGCTTTTAGGCAATTAAAGGTCCATGAGCATAACTACCCAAGCCACAAGTTGGAGTTAAAAGTGGTGGTATTTGTACTAAATATTTGGCGACATTACTTGTATGTCGAGAAGTGTACCATCTATATAGACCACAAGAGTCTCAAGTACTTGCTCATGTCGAAGGAATTAAACCTATGACAAGGAAGGTGGGTTGAGTTGTTGATGGAATACGACTTTGTGATAGAGTATCACCATGGCAAGACAAACATGGTAGCTGATGCACTAAGCAGGAAGTCAATTTGCGAGCTGCTAGCTCTACTCGCTCAGCTAAGTGCGACAAGTGATAGGGGATTGCTCACGGAACTACAAGTGAAACCAACTTTTTCATAGCAAATTAGGAAGAAACAAGCCTCTGATGAAGAGTTGGCGAAGAGGGTTCACCAAGTGGAACAAGGAGTGCGAGAAGACTTCGCTCTAAATGAAGAAAGGGTACTCTATTTTCGTGGAAGATTTTTTGTGCCCAATGAATAGGAGCTCCAACGTGTTATTCTTAATGAGGCACAAATAGTCCTTATGCAATACACCTAGAAAGTAAAAAGATGTACCATGACATTTGCGAACATTATTGGTGGCCTAGTTTGAAGTGAGTTGTTACAAACTTTGTGGTGAAGTGCCTAACTTGCCAAAAGGTTAAAGCAGAGCATCAGTATCCTTCAAGACTGCTCTAGCCACTTAAGATTCTAGAGTGGAAGTGGGAAAGGATCAATATGCATTTTGTGTCAGGTTTTCCACTAACTATGACTAAGAAGGATGTTATTTTGGTGATTTTAGATTGCCTCATAAAGAGTTCACATTTCTTAGTTGTTCGCACAAGCTATACTCTACAGAGGCTCGCAAAAAATTGCATCAATGAGATAGTGAGACTTTACGTCGTGCAAACTTCCATTACTTTCTAACGAGATCCTCGATTCACTTCAGGATTTTGAAAAAGGTTGCAAGAAGCTTTGGGTTTGAAGCTTAAGTTTAGTACGACGTATCATCCTCAAATAGATGGCTAGTCTGAAAGAGTGATACTTGTGCCAGAAGATATGTTGCAAAGCTGTGTATTAGAGTTTGTAGGAAGCTGGGAATGTTATTTACCTTTGCTAGAGTTAGCATATAACAATAGTTACCAAGTAAGCATTCAGACGTCACCCTTTGAAGCATTGTACGGAAGGAGGTGTCGAACACCTCTATGTTGGGCTGAGTTAGATAAGAAGCAAATAGTTGGACCTGAGTTGGTTTGCAAGACTAAGGATAAGGTGAAGATGATATATGAGAGGCTAAAGACTGCTTCAGATAGACAAAATTCTTATACTAACTTGAAACTATGAGATGTTGAGTATTAAGTGGGCGAGCATGTGTTTCTTAAGGTATCGCCATGGAAGAAAGTCCTAATGTTTAAGCACAAAGGAAAGTTAAGTTTGAGATTTATTGGTCCTTATGAAGTGGTGGAAAGAATCGGTCCTATAGCATATTGACTCAAGTTACCCCATGTTTAGAACCAAGTTTGTAAAAACCAAGGTAAGTGTAACATCCTAGGAAGGGCCTATGCATTTTTCAGATCAATTGTATGAAATGACAAGTCTTAAGTATTATGAATAAATTTTTGATACTTTTGGAAACCTAGAAATGAATGAAAATGGAAATGAAAATGAAAATGGAAATGAAAATGGAGATGGAAATGAAAATGGAAATGGAAATGGACATTTTTGGAAACTTAGACATTTTGGAAACCTAAACATTTTGGAAATGATCCAAAAATGGAAACTTGAACATTTCGGGAAACTTGGATATATGAGAGAAATAAAGGAGTTTTATTCACATAAATATGTGAATAATAAGAGAGAAATAAAGGAGTTTTATTCACATAAATATGTGAATAATAAGAGATAAATAAAGGAGTTTTATTCACATAAATATGTGAATAATAAGAGATAAATAAAGGAGTTTTATTCACATAAATATGTGAATAATAAGAGATAAATAAAGGAGTTTTATTCACATAAATATGTGAATAATAAGAGATAAATAAAGGATTATTTTCTAATGAGATAATTGAGGAGATAATTGATGGATTAAAGGCTTTTATCTTTTAAATAAAAGAGATAATATTATCAAAAAGAGGAGTGGTGGCCAAGTAAAGGACTCCTAGGCTGATAACTTTGGCTATAAAAGGAGGACAGGAGGGCTACTCATCAACATTTGCTCCCTCTTCCTCTCTGCAGAAATTCTCTCCTAGGCAAAACCCCTCTCTCACGAATTTTCATTAAGCAAAAATCCCTCTCTTTTTCTTCTATTTTCTTCTCCGTTCTCATTGTTAAATTTGAATCTTTGTGGATTCTAAGAAAGAGGGCAATCATCCACAACATCAAAAGGGGATCTTTCGGAAATCTAAGGATCTAAGGTAAGGATTATAAATATAAATATGTGGTTAAAGATTATGATTCACGTTTTCAAAGTTAGATCTAATCTAACACGGAGTTATAGGATTTCAACGAGCTTATAAAGGAATCCTCTTGATTTGGAATCCCATCATAAGGTAAGGGATATTCGGCCAAGGCATAATTTGTTTAAGTGTTTTCCATTATTTCAAAACCGAAAGCGACATGGTTACATACCTAGTATTAGCCGATTTCAAGGAAGAGGAATTCTAGCAAACTGTTGGGACTTGATTAAATCAATTCGGCAACTAGGTAAGTAATTCTACTTCTAGTAGGATTTGGTTTTAAGACCAAATAGGTTTATTTATATGTTTTAATTAATGGCCGAATATAGGAGTGAAAGATCTAGATCGGTAGATCGCTCTACGAGGAATTCACGGAAACTATTAAGCTTAAAAAGGTGTGTACTCTTACTAACTTTCAATAAATTGCATGGCAATCATTAAATATATAGATATGTAACAGTATGTGAATGTGGCTAAGCACCACAAATGTGGTAAGGAGTACCAGTGCACGTTTCCTACTTTTGATAGGATTGTGAATGTGATATATTTTGAACATGTGATTAGTAACATGAATGAAAATTAAGTATGTGAAATATGTTATGAAATAATTGGGGCATTCGGGATATTTGTGGAGGAAGAAAGTGAAGGTGATGACTACGGTCTCACCAACGTAAAGTGGTGACTACGGTCACATAAAGTGAAAAGTGGTAACCGGTTACATCCAGTGAATCTGATGTCTAATGACACAACATAAGTGGGCGATGAGCACGTCGATCGCAAATGATCGCTTCGATGATGGTGTGTAGCGGATGGAGGGTCGACTTAGTAGTCCCCGCGGTGTATGCAGTTGGTACGGGTGGTGTGTAGCGGATGGACAAATAGGTTTGGATTTGGGTTGCATCATCCTTTATTTTGTATGAACATGATATTGATATGACTTGTATGCTCGATTTGTTGGAAATTAGTACTATGTACACATTGAGTCTGTTGACTCACCCCGTTGGGGAATTATTTTTCGGTGATGAGCGATAATGGACCGGGTCGGCAGGAGCTAAAGGTGGCCATGCATCGCTTGAAGAAATTATTTGGAATTTGGACTTTATGAAATTTTAGTACTTTAAACTTTATTTTGGGTTTGAATGATGTAATAAGGCCATAAGGCCCAGTTGGATTTTCTTTATTCTGTTTATTTTTATTTAAATATGATACAAATTATGTTTGATTAAAGATAAGTAAATTTATTTCTTTTAAAATAATAAACCCAAAAATTATTTTGTCACCTTATTTAAGTTGGATTTCAGAATTTATTAAATAGGTTTCAAATTAAGCCCAACCCAAAACAATTTTTTTAAAATTACACAAATTTTCTCTAAGTCATTTAGAACATTGAAAACCGATTTATTTAAGGAACATACAGATCCGGTTCAAGCTCGTGGGCCGGGTGTGGGGTGTTCGATTGGTATCGAGCCCAGTTTTAAAACTCTCGGCTTTGTGGGCTCTGGGCCCAAAACGTTTTCAATTCGAGCCCAAATGAATTTCTTTGAAATAAGCGAGGTTTTATGGCATGGCACCTAAGTCTCCGACCATGATCCACGGTAAGTACCTTTAACCATCTGTGTGATTATGTGAATTATGAATTGTAAAAGGGTAGAAAAGGCATGGAGCGTAGAATAGTGTGATAGGAACTTGAACCCTAGGATTAGACTACTCAAACACTTGAAACTCATAAGACTTAATGAACTTAACAAACCTATGACTAAGTTATTAAGCTAGGGTGTGGCAACCCACAGACGCATGTCTAGGATTGGATCAGGAAGAGCACGGTATTTAAGCGGTCCTAGTGACTCACCTCCTCTTCGTAGGTATCCTACCTGGTGCGTAGCCGGTTCGCCGCCCTAACTCGGAAGGCTCGGTGGTGTGGCAACCTGCATGCGCATGTCTAGAAAGGTCGGTGGCGCTTGGAATTTAAGCGATCGCGTGACTCACCTCCTCTTCATTCGAATCTGCACAGTGCGTAGCTTTGGTTCACCACGACCAAGAGGGCTCGGTCATAGGCTAAACACAAAGAATAAAACCCGAAAGGGACTTAGCCGTTTTTCTTTTATAAAAAAATAAAAAAATGTATAACCAAAATTTAGTTTTAAAACTCTTAGAAACTTATGAGAACTATTTTACAACATTTTCTTCTAAAAAAAAAAAAATACCCTTGGTTTATAAAATGACCAAACCACCCATAGTTTTAACAAAATTTCATTACTTTATCAAATGTTCAAAAAACCCTAATTTGTAAAATATCAAACTATCTTGATTTTGGAAAATTACAAAATTGCTCCTAACTTACAAAATTACCAAAACGACCCTGATTTCCAAAATTTTTACAATATCATTGCTTTGAAAAGTGTAACTCTCAAAGGAACCCTCAATGTTTTACAATCTTGGAAAATATCCCTAACTTAATAAATTTTACAAATTTACCTCGATTTTTGGAAAAATTATCAAAATACCCTGAGATAAAAATTACAGAAATACCCCTGGATTTCAAAATTCTTCCAAAATTTCCCGGAACTTTAGAAGTACCAAAATACTTTCGTCAAAATCACGAGGAACTTTTTATTTTTGAAAATTTCTGAAAATACCCACTGTAGGATAAAATTACGAAAATGCCCCTAGGTAGTGGAAAAGCAAAATAACGAAAACAACAACAAGAATTACAATGTTTCTTTGAATGAACGAAAGTTCATATTTGTTGATGGATGAATGAATGAATGCAAGATCTGTATGCATGTATGAATACGAAAGAACCACTCTTAAACTCTTCTTCATAAGATATCATCGCGGGTAATAAGTGAAACAAGAATACTAATACATAAAATTCCTTAATCGGATCTAAATCGATAATGAGCTCAAGAGGGTGGTCGTCGTGGAAGAGGTAGAGGAAGGATGACTGTTAGATCGGGACAAGGTTCGACAATGAGATACCACCACCACCATCACTTTGGTTTGTCAATGTTGAGCAAAGAGGCTCGCATGCAGACGAGGAAGATGCCGTGTCGCAGTCGTCTTTGCGAGTTTTGGAATTGGTGGCTGGTGCAGAAACAATTCAGAAATCGTAAGTCGTGCTCGAGCGGCTCCGTGCTAATGGAGTGAAATGTTTAGAGGAGTATCGGAGTGGCACCCGAGATACTGGTGCATCGGTTGGAAGCAACCGAGCGCATCATGGATGAGCTCGACTTGACCCCGAGGAGAAGTTGAAAGGGATGACGGCGCTTTATTACGCAATGAAGCGTATCAATGGTGGTTAACCGATTCGGGACGGTGCCACGGTGGAAGATCGACACGGGAATATGCTAAGGAAGCATTTCGGAAGAAGTATGTGGGAACCGGTATATAGATGAGCAAAGGAAGGCTTTTCGGGGTTGGTACAAGGAAGTAAGTGCATCACCAGAATATGAAGCGGAATTCTTGAGGTTGAGCCGATATGCCCGAGGAGTAGTGGCGATCGAGCATGAACGCGTGTTCGTTTTGAGGACGGACTTAGGGATGATTTGAGACTTTTGATAGCACCGCATCAGAGCGGAATTCTCTGCCTTGGTGGAAAAGGCTAAAGTGGTGAGGAATTAAGGGCGCCACCAAGCAGTGTCGTGGATTGAAATAAGCCCAAAAGAGGTTTTGGGCCTATCCGGAAAAGGCCACAAGAGGCCTAGAGAGTTGACAGCCACAAAGTCAACAGTGGTGATGCAGTGGCAATTTCGCCCTTGTGAACATTGTGGAAGGAAGCACGGGGAGAGTGTTGGAAAAGGCGGGACGATGTCTCAAGTGTGGGTCCAAGGACCATATGATTAAGGATTGCCCCAAGCTATTAGATGAGAGCCAACCAGCAGCTCGGAATGCTAACCAGGTGGTAGAGGCGACAAGACCTCAAAGAGGTCGTGGGTCGGCCAACAGAGGTAGTGGCAGAGGCCGTGGAGCTCAAGGTAGGGAGTGCGACTAACGCCGAAAGCAAGGCAACCGGGTTTGGTTTACGCGGTTCGCCGGAGGGAAGAGGGAGACGCGCGGATGTTATAACCGACACGTTCTTTATTCATGACAAACCCTATTTTGCTCTTATTGATGTGGGCTCAACTCATTCCTATGTTGCATATAGTGTGGTTGAAACACTAGGCCTAGACTCGAACTTTACGATAGGCGGATAAGCGTAGTAAGCCCTTTAGGCCAAAGCGGTGAGGATAGATAGGATCTTTCGGAATGTACCCCTAGAGATTCAGGAGCGAACTTTCTGGGTGACTTAATGGAATTACCCTTCGGAGAGTTTGAGCTTATACTTGGAATGGATTGGTGGTAGAGCATCGAGCCGTGTTGGATTGTGCGGCTAAGCGTATGGAACTAAGAACCCCGGAAGATGAGGTAGTAGTGATGATCGGAGAAAGGAGGAACTACTTGTCTAACGTAGTTTCGACCTTTGAAGGCCGAGAAAATGGTTAAGAAAGGATGTAAGGCATTCTTAGCCTTCGTGAGTGCGTTAAGAGGAGAAGAGGAAGGTGTCAAGGGAGTTAGAGCAGTAAGGGATTTTGAGGATGTATTTAGGAGGAGTTGCAGAAATACCCCGGATAGAGAAGTGGAATTTGGAATAGATTTGCTACCGGAATGCAGCTCTGTGTCAATCGCTCCCTACCGAATGGCACCAAAAGAGTTAGTGGAGCTCAAGGCTCAAATCCAAGAGTTGTTGGATCGTAGGTTCATTCGACCCAGTGTGTCTCCGTGGGGAGCACAGGTTCTCTTTGTGAAGAAGAAGGATGGAACTATGCGGATGTGCATAGATTATCGTCGATTGAACAAACCGACCATCAAGAACAAGTATCCTTTGCCAAGGATAGATGACTTGTTCGACCAACCGAAAAAGGCATTTGTGTTCTCTAAAGATCGACTTAAGGTCGGGGTATCATCAAGCGAAAGTGAAGGAGGCGATATTCATAAGACCGCTTTTAGGACGAGGTACGGTCATTTTGAATTTGTGGTGATGCCGTTTGGGTTGACGAACGCACCGGCGCGCGTTCATGGATATGATGAATAGGGTTTTCCAACCCTACTTGGATAGATTCGTCGTGGTGTTCATCGGCGACATTTTGGTGTATTCCAAGACGGAGGAGGAGCACGATGAGCATCTCCGAGTTGTGTTAGAAGTGTTAAGGGAAAAGAAGCTTTATGCCAAATTCAGCAAGTGCGAATTTTGGCTCAAGGAAGTGGCGTTCCTAGGACATGTGGTATCCCATGAAGGAATAAGAGTGGATCCTAGGAAGATCGAAGCAGTGTTGGATTGGAAATCACCTAGGTCGGTGGGTGAAATCGAGAAGTTTCTTAGGCTTGGCGGAGCTATTACGGAAGGTTCGTGGAAGGATTTCGTCAATAGCCGCACCTTTGAAAAAGTTACTAAGGAAGGAAGTACCGTTTGTGTGGACGGATAAGCAACAGGAGAGCTTTGAAAAGCTTAAAAAAGGTCTTGTGAAGCTCGGTGTTAATTCACCGGAGGCGGTAAGGACCGTAGTATATTGTGATGCTTCGCACCTGGGGTTAGGGCTGTGTGCTAATGCAAGAAGGAAAGGTAGTCGCTTATGCATCTCGATGATTAAGGCCGTATGAGGTGAACTACCCAACTCATGACTTGGAACTCATGGCAGTGGTTTTCGCCCTCAAAGTTTGGAGGCACTACCTTTATGGAGAAAGGTCGGTAATTTACGGACCACAAAAGCCTTAAGTATTTGTTGACTCGAAGGAGTTGAACTTGAGGCAACGAAGGTGGGTGGAGTTATTGAAAGATTATGAATGTTCGATAGAATACCATCAGGGCAAGGCGAATGTGGTAGTGACGCCCTAAGTAGGAAGGTTGTGTCGGATTTAAGGGCTTTGTTCGCTCACTTAAGTTTGTATGAAGACGGAGGCTTTGTTAGCGAGTTACAAGTCAAGCCAACTTTGGTGAAGGAGGTGAAAGAGGGACAGTTGGCGGATAAGGACTTAAGTACTAAGTTACAGCAAATACGGCAAGGAGGATTAAAGGATTATGGCGTCAATGATGAAGGAATCTTGTGCTACAAGGAAAAGGTTTGTATGCCGAGGGATAAGGAGTTGAGACAAAGGATTCTTCGGGAAGCGCATGGTAGTCCTTATGCTATGCATCCGGAGGCATCAAGTTGTATAGAGATCTAAGGGAACAATTTTGGTGGTCGACACAAGCGAGAGGTGATCGAATTTGTGGGGAAATGTTTGACATGTCGCAAGTAAAAAATTTGAACACCAAGTCCCATCAGATTGCTTCAACCAATTGAGATTCCCCAATGGAAGTGGGAAAGAATTACCATGGACTTAGTTAGTGGGCTTCCCCTTACGCCCACTAAGAAGGACTCGGTATGGGTGATAGTGGACCGTTTGACCAAGTCCGCACATTTAATCCCTGTGAGGATCGACTATTCCCTTCAAAAGTTAGCCAAGTTATATGTGGCGGAGATCGTGAGGCTACACGGGTACCGATGTCGATCATCTCTCGATAGAGACCCAAGGTTTACGTCTCGATTTTGGAAAGCACTTCATCAAGCATTAGGCACTAAGCTAGACTTCACTACGGCTTTTCATCCACAATCGACAGGCGATCTGAGCAGGTTATACAAGTGTTGGAAGATATGCTAAGAGGTCGTGTGATGGATTTCGAGGAAGTTGGGAAGATTACTTGCCTCTAGCCGAGTTCGCCTACAATAATAAATGACTATCGGGCAAGCATTCGGATGGCACCATACGAAGCATTGTATGGAAGGAAATGTAGAACACCAACTTGTTGGACCGAGTTAGAGAACGCCGCGTTTTGGGTCCAGAGTTAGTGGCGGAAACTAAGGAGAAGGTGGAATTAATTCGCACACGGTTGAAAGAAGCTTACGATAGGCAGTAAGTCGACGCAGACCTTAAGAGGAAAGAAATTGAGTTTGAAGTAGGAGACCAAGTGTTTCTAAAGGTCTCACCTTGGAAGAAGGTTATGCGGTTCGGCCGCAAAGGGAAGCTAAGCCCAAGGTTTATAGGGCCCTATCAAATCTTGAAGCGAGTTGGGCGATGGCATACCAATTGGAGTTGCCACCGAGTTGCATCAAATGCACGACGTATTTCATGTGTCCATGCTACGCCGCTATCGATCGGATCCGTCTCATGTGGTACTGTTGAAGAAGTGGAGTTAAGGCGGATCTATCCTACGAGGAGGAGCCGATTCGGATCTTGGAACGTGGCGTGAAAGCACTACGAAAGAAGTCGGTGCCTTTAGTCAAGGTGTTATGGCGCAATCATGGATCGGAAGAAGCTTCGTGGGAGCGGAAGAGACAATGCGACAAAGCAATACCCTCAAGCTGTTTAGTTAGGAAATTTCGAGGACGAAATTTTATTTAAGGGGTAGAAGCTGTAACATCCTAGGAAGGGCCTATGCATTTTTCGGATCAATTGTATGAAATGACAAGTCTTAAGTATTATGAATAAATTTTTGATACTTTTGGAAACCTAGAAATGAATGAAAATGGAAATGAAAATGAAAATGGAAATGAAAATGGAGATGGAAATGAAAATGGAAATGGAAATGGACATTTTGGAAACTTAGACATTTTTGGAAACCTAAACATTTTTGGAAATGATCCAAAAATGGAAACTTGAACATTTCGGGAAACTTGGATATATGAGAGAAATAAAGGAGTTTTATTCACATAAATATGTGAATAATAAGAGAGAAATAAAGGAGTTTTATTCACATAAATATGTGAATAATAAGAGATAAATAAAGGAGTTTTATTCACATAAATATGTGAATAATAAGAGATAAATAAAGGAGTTTTATTCACATAAATATGTGAATAATAAGAGATAAATAAAGGAGTTTTATTCACATAAATATGTGAATAATAAGAGATAAATAAAGGATTATTTTCTAATGAGATAATTGAGAGATAATTGATGGATTAAAGGCTTTTATCTTTTAAATAAAAGAGATAATATTATCAAAAGAGGAGTGGTGGCCAAGTAAAGGACTCCTAGGAGTGATAACTTTGGCTATAAAAGGAGGACAGAAGGCTACTCATCAACATTTGCTCCTCTTCCTCTCTCGCGAGAAATTCTCCTAGGCAAAGCCCCTCTCTGCGAATTTTCATTAAACAAAAATCCTCTCTTTTTCTTCTATTTTCTTCTCCGTTCTCATTGTTAAATTTGAATCTTTGTGGATTCTAAGAAAGAGGGCAATCATCCACAACATCAAAGGGGATCTTTCGGGAAATCTAAGGATCTAAGGTAAGGATTATAAATATAAATATGTGGTTAAAGATTATGATTCACGTTTTCAAAGTTAGATCTAATCTAACACGGAGTTATAGGATTTCAACAGGCTTATAAAGGAATCCTCTTGATTTGGAATCCCATCATAAGGTAAGGGATATTCGGCCAAGGCATAATTTGTTTAAGTGTTTTCCATTATTTCAAAAACCGAAATCGACATGGTTACATACCTAGTATTAGCCGATTTCAAGGAAGAGGAATTCTAGCAATCTGTTGGGACTTGATTAAATCAATTCGGCAACTAGGTAAGTAATTCTACTTCTAGTAGGATTTGGTTTTAAGACCAAATAGGTTTATTTATATGTTTTAATTAATGGCCGAATATAGGAGTGAAAGATCTAGATCGGTAGATCGCTCTCTACGGAATTCACGGAAACTATTGCTTAAAAAGGTGTGTACTCTTACTAACTTTCAATAAATTGCATGGCAATCATTAAATATATAGATATGTAATAAAGATGTGAATGTGGCTAAGCACCACAAATGTGGTAAGGAGTACCAGTGCACGTTTCCTACTTTTGATAGGATTGTGAATGTGATATATTTTGAACATGTGATTAGTAACATGAATGAAAATTAAGTATGTGAAATATGTTATGAAATAATTGGGGCATTCGGGATATTTGTGGAGGAAGAAAGTGAAGGTGATGACTACGGTCTCACCAACGTAAAGTGGTGACTACGGTCACATAAAGTGAAAAGTGGTAACCGGTTACATCCAAGTGAATACTGATGTCTAATGACACAACATAAGTGGGCGATGAGCACGTCGACTGCAGCGACTGCCTTCGATGGTGTGTAGCGGATGGAGGGTCGACTTAGTAGTCCCCGCGGTGTACAGGTTGGTACGGGTGGTGTGTAGCGGATGGACAAATAGGTTTGGATTTGGGTTGCATCATCCTTTATTTTGTATGAACATGATATTGATATGACTTGTATGCCCGATTTGTTGGAAATTAGTACTATGTACACATTGAGTCTGTTGACTCACCCGTTGGGGAATTATTTTTAGGTGATGAGCGGTAATGGACCAGTCGGCAGGAGCTAAAGGTGGCCATGCATCGCTTGAAGAAATTATTTGGAATTTGGACTTTATGAAATTTTAGTACTTTAAACTTTATTTTGGGTTTGAATGATGTAATAAGGCCATAAGGCCCAGTTGGATTTTCTTTATTCCTGTTTATTTTTATTTAAATATGATACAAATTATGTTTGATTAAAGATAAGTAAATTTATTTCTTTTAAAATAATAAACCCAAAAATTATTTTGTCACCTTATTTAAGTTGGATTTCCAGAATTTATTAAATAGGTTTCAAATTAAGCCCAACCCAAAACAATTTTTTTTAAAATTACACAAATTTTCTCTAAGTCATTTAGAACATTGAAAACCGATTTATTTAAGGAACATACCAGATCCGGTTCAAGCTCGTGGGCCGGGTGTGGGGTGTTTCAGTAAGTCTATGTCATGCTAGGGTTGATTGTCCAGGAAGCTAAATTCACTCGTATATTTATGTATATTCATGTATGTATGTTGCGAACTAACCGGACCATCTACTAGGAAGGATAAAGGCAAAGCAAAACTCATTTAAAATTCTCAACTTTTCGGTGAGTGTTTAGGGTTCGTTACTGTGTGCGAATTGCTATATTTTCCAAGAACTTTGGGTTTTTAAACTAAGTCCCAAGAGTAAGCTTTTCTATAAAACTTTGTTTTCAAGTTATGTTTTATACGTGCTCTTGTGTAAGCCTATGTTTTAAGACATGTTTTTAAAGTACAATTTTATAAACTGTGTTTACGAGCTTTTGTGCGAGCTCTATATGAACAAGTGCTTTTATGGAAGCTTATACGTTGGATATAATGGCATGCCATAGAATTTTGAGTACTCATCTACAAGTTTGTGATTTGGGCGTTAATGCCTTGGGACATGTGGAGGGATAAGGAAATGTTGAGCTATGCTCTAGTCACAAGGACTTGTTGGCGTATAGGAGAGTGTTTAGCTTCTCGCTACACTTATGGGACATGTTAAGGACTCTCTATGTCACAAGTGAGGCATTATAAGGAGATCCGCTTATCCAACAAAAGAAAAGTGCAAGTGATTAAGAACAAGTTTTTTATGAAACTGTTATTAACAACACAAGTATAAGAACAAGAATAAGAACAATAACAAGAACAAGAGCAAGTACATGTTTATGTTTATGTTTTAATTTTTCCTTTCAGAACAAGCAAAGTTTTTAAGTATGATTTCCAGCAAAGTACATATGAATCTATTTTCAATGTTATATGTTTTTCTTACAAGCAGGTAACTGCAAACTAGGTCTCGCACCCTTACAGCGAGCCCAACTTATAAAAGAATTTTTGAACTAAGATTTTGTTTTAAAAACCATATTTGTTAAGGCATGCTTTGATGATTCCTATATATTCAATTAGTTCTCAATGAACTCACCCGCTCCTATCTTACTTTGCAGGTAAGTAGTTTGCGAATGGCAGTGGCGAGGTAGATGATCCGGGCAAGTCTAATTCCTGAACAAATATCTACGAACCCAGGAAAAAGGCAATAGGGTTGTTTGTTTGAGTTTAGTTTTATTATAGTTGCTACTATTATTAAAACAAATTCCTTAAAGTTTTATTTTAGTTTTGCAAAAACTTAAATGAAACCCTTATTGTTAAATTCTTCTTTTCATTACGAATAAATTTTAATGTTCATTATTCTTCCTTGCATGCGTGCCATTTTGTATTCTTTTAATTTTTCCAGAGTATGTCTTAGTATAAATGCAATTCAATTAGATTGTGAAGTACCGTTTCATGCAACCCCTAAATGTTTGCGACCCCTAACACACATGCAAACCCTTAGAAGTGATAATCTTACTATTTTGCAAACCTTATAAAAAGTATGAGATCCTTTGCATGAACATCTCCTTTTGTTGTGATGCTTGTTTTGTATGCGAACCCATGATGTTTGTCTATGCGCGAACTTAGGTAGTATGTGAACCTTGGATATTTTGTGAACATGTGTTATTATGTGAACTCATGTTTTATGTTGTTATGCAAACCTATGTTGTCATGTGAACCTTAATAATAACTTTTATTTACTTATATTTATGTTTGAGTATGCGTACCCTAAAATTCCATGTTTATTTCTTTCATGCGAACCCTTAAGTTTCACTGTTTAGGTGACATGTGAATCCTTCCTCTGTTTATTTTTGTAAGCTCACATGTTTTACATTCTATGTATGATTTAATTCTATTCTTGTGTTATAAATTAGCACATTATATATTGTATAGGTTAGGTTGGGATTAATAGAGAGTCACTCTGGTGGCTAATGTAGCTCACAAGATTCAGGTCGAACCAATTCAACCAGGTTTGGGGTGTTACAAAACATGCACATACCGAAATTAAAAACAACAAGGTCCCTTTTATTCTCAGCCTGAAGGTTTAATGCCAAATTTCAATATTCTTTTATAGCACCACCTGAAGCAAGACATGATTATTATGAAGCACCACCAGCTGAACAATTTGAAGCAACACCTGAGGATCAATATCAAACACCACCTAATGATTAATATGAAGCTCCATATGCTATTCAAAATTTTGAATCTCAATCCCTAATTAAATTTGAAGTTCCTTCATATGCAACAACTAACACATGGTTGCCTAAACTGCATGTATGTCTTTCAGCACCGTAAACCAATTTTCTTTACTAAATCACCATTTATTTCATTTACGTGTAATCTTTTCTTTAATCATGTAGATAAGAAAATTTTCTTCAAGATGTCAAAATGTCATTCTAATGCATTACAAAACTTAAAAGGGCACAACTACACATCTTAGCAATGTTAGATAGATGCCAAAGATGATTGAGTTTAGTAGAATGGTAGTTCAATTTCTTAATGAAGTCACTATCATTGATTCTAGAATAAAGGAGGAAAGGGTCATAAAAAGAAATAGAAATGATTGAATATTATAGTTTTCCTTTTGTTTTTAAAATTTTATAAGAAGCATTAGATACTATTTTGTTCATTGGTACTAATTTTAAGGTTTTTAGCCTCAATTTACTTGGTATGTTTACACGGGGTCATCTTTTTGTTTGTTATTGGGTACATAGGTCGTTACCATTACATTGAAATGAGTTTCATAATGACGGATTTAGGTTACCAACTCTATTTTTTGGGAAATGGAAAAAGCTACAAACTTAAAACATTATTGTCTACAACTTTTCTTTTCTTTTTTTCCTTTTTGTAGCTAAGAACTCAACATTTCCTGTTGCTAGAGTTGTATGACTCGAATCCTTGTTAAAATAAAATGCAGTGGCAAAATTAGGGGAAATGTGTAGGGCTTAAGGCCGAGGGCCAAAACTCTTTTAAATAGAAATCGTATAGAACTAACCTTCTCCTATTTGACATTGATTAGAATAAGGTTTTTCAACCATTAAATAGATGTAGTCAAAACTCTTTTTGCATCATTCAATTTTCAACATTAGTGAACTTTCTTCTCCTCTGCCCGTGGTTTTTTCCCGAAAGGGTTTCCACCTAAAATATGTGTGTTTTATTTTTCTTTCTTATTGCTTTGCGATCGTTCTATATTGCCATTATCGACGTTCAGTTTAACAAACTGGTATCAAAGCTTTTTGGGTTGCTTGTCTCGATCACGATAATAGTTACAATAAAGTATGATATTCTGCTTTTGGATCACAACACCATATTCGCGTTGTGGTAGGTAAAAATGCAGACAGTTCTTATGCAGATGGATTTGGAGGATGCCCTGCTAGGGTTAGATAAGATACCTTTGACATTGACGGATGAAGTGAATAAGCGTAAAGATCGAAAGGACTTAACACAATTACAACTGCATCTATCGAATGAAATTCTACAAGACGTGTTGAAAGAGAAAAATGCTGTCGTATTATGGGCAAAGCTGCATCAGCTATGCATGTCGAAAACCCTAACTAGTAAGTTGCATATGAAGTAGCATCTTTATGCTCATCATTTGGAGGAAGGTGTGTCTGTGCACGAACACTTAACTGTGTTTAAAGAAATTCTCTTGGACTTAGAGGCCATGGAGGTTCATTATGATAAAGAAGATTTAAGGTTAATTCTACTTTGTTCATTGCCCTCGTCTTATTCAACCTTTAGAGATACGATTTTGTATAGTCGCGAATCTCTCATAGTTGATGAAGTCTATGATTCCTTAGCCTTGTATGAAAAAATGAAGCATATTGTGCTTGGATTCAACTCTCAGGGAAAGGGTCTCATTGTTCTTGGGAGATAAGAACGAAATACTGATGATAATTATGGGAGGACACAGGAACAAAATCCTCGTAGTAAATTTAAGGGTAGATTGAGATCTTCAAACAGAGGTAAAACTTGTAACTTCTACAAGAAGAAAGGGCATATTATATTTGAGTGCTATAAGTTGCAGAATAAAATCAAAAGGGAGGCGACGAATCAAAAGGGAAAACAACCAGAACAATCTGGTGAAGCTGATGTTGTAGAAGACTACAATGATGGTGAACTCCTTATTGCTTCTGTCGACAACTCTAAAGTAAACGAGGAGTGGATCCTCGATTCTGGTTGCACCTTTCATATGAGTCTCAATCAAGATTGGTTTACAACATATGAAACAGTGTCTGAAGGTGTTGTTTTGATGGGAAATAATGCTTCATGTAGAATCGCAGGTATTGACACGATCAAAAGTAAGATGTTCAATGGAGTCGTCAGAACACTTAGTGGCATATGACATGTACCAGAATTGAAGAGAAATTTGATTTCGTTGAGTAATCTTGATTCAAAAGAGTACAAGTACACGGCTAAAAGTGGGGTTTCAAAAAAGCAAGGGTTCCTTCATTGTGATGAAAGGGTAGAGAAAGACTGCCAAGTTATATGTTTTGCAAGTTTCAACTGTTACTAGACTTTGGCATATGCATCTAAGACATTAGAAAACTAAATTTCTGTGAGCACTGCGTTTTTATGAAGTAAAAGAGAGTTTGATTCACCCGATGAATGCATAACATGAAGGGAATTTTAGATTATATTTATTCTAATATTTGAGGACAATTCAGAGTGCCTCTGAGGGGTGGCGCTAATTATATGCTGACGATCATTGATGATTTTTCTAGAAAAGTTTGGGCATTCTTCCTGAAGCATAAAAGTGATGTGTTTTCACGTTTAAGGATTAGAAAACTATGATAGAAAAGCAGACAGGAAAACAGATAAAACACTTCCGCATAAATAATGGTTTGGAATTTTGTTTTGATGAATTTAATGAATTGTGCAAATCGGAAGGGATCGTGAGACACTTGACAGTTTGTCATACTCCACAGCAAAACGACTTTGTAGAACAAATGAATAGAACAATCATGGAAAAGGTTTGATGTATGTTGTTGAATGCTTGTTTACCAAAGTCGTTCTGGGCTGAAGTGACCTCTACTATATGTTTTTTTATTAGCTGATCACCGTCCGTTTCCATTGTGAAAAAGTCTCCACAAGAGGTATGGTCTGGTAATCGTATTGATTATTCTGATTTGAATATTTTTGGGTGTCATGCATATGCTCATGTTGATAATGGGAAATTAGAACCTAGATCCATTAAATGTATTTTTCTTTGTTATAAGGCTGGTGTTAAAGGGTATACGTTATGGTTTTCTGAAACGAGGAAAGTTGTAATTAGTAGAGATGTTATTTTTGATAAAAATGCTATGTTGCCTAACTTACCTCTTAAAGACTCTTCCAATAAAGACCAACAAAGTTCAAAGCAGGCGAAGCTTCAGATTGATCCAAGATCTACAATAGAGTTTACTTCTTAAGTTAGTACAGAAACTCATAGTATAGTTGCTTCTTCACCACAATATTCTATTGCCAAGAACAGACCTAGAAGAGAAATTAAACCTCCAAAGAGGTTAGCCGAGGCTGATATAGTTGATTATGCTTTAAATGTGGCTGAAGATATAGATGCAAATTAAGAGCCATCTACTTATTGCGAGGAAATTAGCTGTGAAGATTCAGGAAAGTAGATGATTTCCATGCAAGAAGAGATGGAGCCACTCCATAAGAATAGAATAAGGGACCTAGTGAATCTTCCTAATGGTAAAAAGGTTGTTCATTGTAAATGGGTGTTCAAGAAGAAAGAAGAAACTCCAAGAGTTGAAGAACTCATATATAAAGCAAGGCTGGTTGCAAAAGGTTCTAGTCAGATTCTAGGTGTAGACTTCACAGATGTGTTTTCTCCAACTGTGAAGCATAGTTTGATTTGAGCCTTTCTTGGTATTGTGGCCATTTATGATTTGGAGCTTGAGTAGTTAGATGTAAAAACAACGTTCTTGTATGGAGAACTTGAGGAAGATATTTACATGCAACAACCAGAGGTTTTTATAGTCTCTGAAAATGATAACTATGTTTTCTTGCTGAAAAAGTCCTTTTATGGCTTGAAACAATCACCAAGGCAATGGTACAAGAGGTTTGATTCATTTATGACTACTTATGATTTCAAAAGAAGCAGATTTAGCAGTTGTGTTTATTTTATGAAAAATAGTGATGATTCATTTGTATATCTAGTCCTTTATGTTGATGACATGTTGATAGCAGCCAAAATTAAATGAGACATAAGAAAGGTCAAAGCCCAGCTTTGTGAAGAATTTGAGATGAAATATTTGGGAAAAGCAAAGAAGATAATTCGGATGAAGATTCTTAGAGATAGAAACACATGTAATATGTAGAGATTGACTATAGTGAGAAAGTTCTTCGTAGGTTCAATATGTAGTACGCCAAGCCTATTAATACTCCATTAGTAGCCCACTTCAGACTCTCATTGGCTTTGTCTCTGCAATCAAATGATGAGATTGACTACATGTCATGTTTTCCATATTCTAGTGCAGTGGGATCTCTCATGTATACTATGGTTTTCTCATGTCCAGATTTATCATATGCAATTATTGCAGTTAGTAGATACATGGCGAATCCCGGTAAAGAACATTGGAAAGCAGTTTAGTGGATTTTTAGATACTTACGAGGTACTACTGATGTTTGCTTACAGCTTGAAGATCTCTCACAAGGTATGTCATTACTATTGAGGGTTTTGCAGTTAGTTGGAAAACCACTTTGTAAACTACAGTTACTTTTCCCACTACTAAAGCTGAGTACATGGAGATTATTGAGGCTTGTAAAGAAGCTATTTGGTTAAAGGGACTCTTTGGTGAACTCAATAAAGACCTTCAGATCAGTATAGTGTTTTGTGATAGTTAGAGTGTCATCTTGCTTACGAAGGATCAAATGTTTCATGAGAGAACAAAACACATTGATGTTTGATATCATTTTATGCGTGATATTATTGCTCGTGGTGATATTGTTGTGAGAAAAGTTAGTACTCATGATAATCCTGCGGATATAATGACTAAGTCACTTCCTATAACCATGTTTGAGCATTGATTGGACTTGGTTGGTGTTCATTGTTGAAGAATACCCCTTTAGGGGTTTCGTGGAAGAGGTGGAGAAATTGTTCATTTAGAGTTCGTGGTGAAGAGCTTGTTCATTGAGAATTCATTTCAAGGTGGAGATTGTTAGAGTTGTGTAACCCAAATCCATATGGAACTAAACTTCTTCTATTTGATAATCTTTTTCAACCTTTAAATAGATGTAGTCGAAACTCCTCTTGTATCATTCGATTTTCAACATTAGTGAATTTTCTTCTCCTCTACCAATGGTTTTTTCCCGAAAGGGTTTCACGTAAAATTTGTGTGTTTTATTTTTCTTTCTTATTGCTTTACGATTTTTCTATATTGACATTATCGATGTTCAGTTTATCACCTGTAATGCTTTTCCATATTGAATTAATGACAAAATCATTACCTTCGACATTTATAATCTTTTTTGCTTCATTTTTTTTGGAATTTATAAACTTCAGTTAGGGGTGCAAAACAAACTAACACTAATAAGAAAATTCAAATTTATATTGATCATTGTTGTAAAAAAAAAGTTAATTTATCATAACATTGACCAAAATATCATCGTTAAATTTATCATTAATTTATCATTTCCGCCCAGAATATAATTTTTTTGAAAATCATTGAACCCCAAACCCGTTATTATTCTAAACTCAAACTTTAAACCCAAATCTAACCCCTAAATCAACATACAAAACAAACTAACATTATCATCTCATTTCATCAACACCTAAACAAAAAATGCAGCAACCACCAAACCAATACCTCACCTTATTCGTTCTTTCCTCCTTTCCCTCTTCATTGCTTTGCTTTCCTTAACAACCTAAGTATGACAACTCATGCACAAGGACTCGTCAAATTATCAAACTAGGTGAAGAAGCGACAACATAGTCGACCACAGTAGCATGATGTCCTTAACGCTTCAAAAAATCCACAGTAGCATACTGAAATGGCATGAGCTTCTTCCATTGTAGCTTTCTTCCCTTCCAATCTTACACCTTCTCCTCTACCTTGTAACACCCCTCACTCGTCTTGATGGCTGGTACGAATAGGAGATGCCACAGAAGCATGTACGAGCAAGAAGTCTCAATTTTATTTAAGATTTAAAGCATTTTTATAAAATAATTAAAATATGTTTTAGACAAACTAAAAGTTTTAAGATAATTTAGAATTGATTTGGAGTTTATTGGAGGTCATCGAAACCTAAAAAAAGCCCCAAAAGGTCAAAAAGGCTTAAAGCAATGTAAGGCTAAAATAGGGTGTGAAGTCACAACGTCGGGAGATGCGAGGTTGCGACATCACTTGTTGTCTTGTGATGTGGAAATGCTACAACCTCGAAGTTGCAACATCACTAAACATCCCAAAAACACTTAAAAACACTCAAAAACATCCTTAAGCACCATCAAATGATATCTCATGGTTTTAAATTATTTAAAACATTTCCAAATCATTTTTAAGCATAATTCCAAGTCATGGTTCAAACCAATTTATAACTCAAAGGTTGCCTTAATCATTTAACAAGTTACAATACCACTTGACATCGCAAAATCCAAATACTTACAAACTCTTATAATAATCTAAGCCTCTATGTACATGCCAATAACCTATATAAATAACATATAATAATTAAAGAAAAAAATTAAAAAATTGATGGGTGATGTGGTGCTCCCGAAGAAAGCTTCAAGCTTCTTGTACAAGGTCCTTTATCTGTGCGTTTTAAACAACTAAAACATGAGCTTTAAAAGGTCAGTAGGTAGCCAAGGATAAATGTAACACCCCCACCCAACGCCTGGCCAGACGATCGACCAACGGGGAGGTTACACGAATCTAAATTATGACTTGAAGCATTAACGCGTGCATACAAAAAACTTGTATAATATCACATATTATTCAAAATTCGATAAAGGCTAGCCAAAATAAACTACATATACTAGAGTGAGATACGCTCATAAAAAAATCCATCTTTTCCATCATTCAAGACATTAAAATTAATACATCATTTTCATAGTTCAAAACATAAGAAGTATGAGCATAAGAAATCGAGTTTAAAGGTTTCCCCAATATGTACATGCTACAAGCGAAAGAAAATAGGCTCAAAATAGGTCTGAAGATTTTGGCTTGGTCCCTCTCTCACTTCCTGCAAATAAATTTCTTCCTGAAAAAAAGATAAAGGAATGAGGTAAGTTCGTGTTGAACTTAGTGAGTCTGACATTGTATCCTACTCCATTTATGATATTAATCTTTTCTCTTTTTTTTCTCTTTTTAATAACATAATAATCTGTCGTAAAAGAACAGGAGATGAACAACTTGATAGTGAGTATAAACTTAAATTGGCCAACATATTTGCAACTTTAGTTGATTTGATACTTCCCTTTACATTGGCTAACTTTTGCACTTGTCACAATTCCCACTTAGACAAAGCTTGCACATTCACATAGGGTACACATCTACACAGCTCGCGCCCTGGAACAGCTCACATATTAGCACCGCACTCACATTGGCACGACACGTGCTTTTGCACATCTTACTCATATAGATAGATTTGCATGATGAGCAGCTTGAACATGAATTACAGCTCGCATATAAGAGCGGTTAGAATAATATTCAACTCGCTAGAAACAAGTCATTGAGGGTAGCCTTGCGTATGAATATATTTTGAATAGTCTGAGATAATCTTGCAGATAGACATATAGCATAAAGACTTGGTGGATAATATTGCAGGCTCACATTTGGTGGATATATACCTGCAGACTCATACTTGGTGGATACATACCTACGAACTCATGCTTGGGGGAATGTCCCTACGGACTCATACTTGGAGGAATGTCCCTGTGGACTGTCTTATCTTGTAACTTGAGGACAAGTCCTTGAGAATTGTCTTAACTTGTAACTTAAGCATGCTTGGCCATTCTCTGTACTATCCATCTGAACCTCTGCAAAGCTAAATAACTTATACATATACAATCTCAATTCATCCCAATTGAACCTCTGCAAAGACAAACAACATGTGGCACAAAGTGCACAACATGACATCTCCTTATTCTTTCATCTCCAATCATCAGATACCTCCCATGCTCCGCATACAAATCATTATCATCAAAATAACTCTTATCAACAATCAACAAGTTCACACGTTCAGTTAATCATACGACTTAGTGACACACAATAGAGTATACCAAACATTTTACGACAAACACTAGTATACATTACAATCAGAGGAAGGTTCAACAAGATAACTTGATCAATAACATTTTACCTAGCATATAGTTCATCAATACCACAAACATGTGCTCATAACCAGACATGTTTTTGCATTTCAACACTTAACATGCATCAATATTTCAATAGAAAATCTCATAATAGAGCAACATCTCATCATCAGCAGAACATGCAATATAATTTTCCAAGGACCACAATCCAACTCACAGCACTAAAACATGCAAGACCAAGAAGTTGAATCCTCCTCCATCCAATTAAATTTTCTTTGATGCTTAGACCTCGTCCTTCGGCTTTAATAACAATTCGCAAATTCCACAATTATCCAGCTAATTTTTAAATTCCAACCCACATGCAAGTCGATTTCTTCCCTTCTATTCTCATTGTTCCAAAGCAAATAACCAAGAAAGGAATGAAAGATGAAAATGAATTTTCAGCACAATCTCCAACCCCGGTTAACTACTCTCCATATATCCCCCATTACCCTTTCCCACTATCTCTAAATAACATTTTCAAATTTAAGGACATCAGCATTTTGTCCTACACTTATCTAATCTTATAGTTGCAATTAAACTAATTTAGTTGAAACCCAAATATCTCCTAACCGGCCATACAAGGACTTTCCAATTTACTATATTGCCCAAATTAAACCAAAATCATTATAATTTTGCACAAAATGATTCCATAGGATCAAATCGAAAGAAATTTAAATAAGCTAAGCCTACGATTCAAATAATCCAAACTTTAATTTGACAGTTCAGGTTTGACAATAAACCTACTTATCCTATTCCTTATTAACGTTGAGCCCCTATAAGCATGTCATATAAGATTCAGTTAAGCCAAATTCTAGAGCTACTAATCAATTCTGTAACACCCCAAACCCAACCTAGACGTTATGGCCGAATCTTGGAAATTACATTAACGACATGCGAAATTATTTATTTATTTTGAAAAAATAGAGGTTTGAGTTTGAAATTGTAAAATTTATAAGATTTAATAATTTTTATCTCTTCGAAAAATATTTAGTAAAATATATTTATTTTTAAAAAAATAAAAGCGTCATTTAATTGTAATGTTTTTTGAAAACATCTAAATATGAAAGATCTTATATTATAATTATGAAAATGATTTCTTACAAAGAAGGCCGCAACGGTTTTCATAAATCTATTTAGGAAATTTACTAATTATAATTTTGTTTAAAATTTAAGAAAGACATAATTAATTTAGAAAAATGGCATTATTAAAAATACTTAAAATGCCATAATTTTGCATGCATGTATGATAGTTTAAATTCATAAAAAAATAAATCATAACCAAAATAAAGTTAAAGTCCAAAGTCCAAAAGTCCACAAAAACACAACCCAAAATCCAAATAGTTAAAAGTCCAATAAATATCAAGGATGTAAAATTTTCCAAGAGGCTCCACCAAGAGCTGATCCAAGTCCGATGTTTGAGTGTTACCTGAAAGGTTGAAACACTAATGGGGTGAGCTTTTTTTTAGCTAGTGTGAGATTAACTCAAACTCATTCACAACATAAAACATATACGATACAAAGTCATAAAATCACATATCTCAATATTTCATAAGCATATCATGCATGATGATGTTAATGCATAATTCGTAAAATAATGCAGATTTTAGGAAAAATGATCCTACCCACATCCGCCAAACACCATAATCGATTTTACCCAAAACTCGTCCAACCAACACACCAAATTATGAACAGTGTCATAGTAACGCAGATAAACTGCCATATAATCACATCTTATTTTCATACGAATATCACATATGCCATATAATCACATAACATGAGCATGAAATATGCATATTTTTCATATTTTTAGAAAACATCAATATCACACAACATACTTTTCATAAGTATACGGTTTAAGAAAAACACTTACTTGATAAGGATGACTTATCTCACTTTATGGATACATATAGTATCCCCATCAAACAACATTATTTTAATAGCAACATTTTTATCAATATAATAATATTCTTAATTAATTTAGTGTTAAAACTCACACCTGATCGTAGATTCGATGTGGAATTAATCTCCCAGAACACCCACTCATGGATCTACAATTAGATTACCTAATCAAACAACAAATGTCGATCTTGAGTTAGGACTATCATCTTTAAGGTTAATATAATAAATCGATTATCAATTATTATTAACACTTACCCTTAAAAGATCTCTCGGATTAGCTATTTAATCCCAACGGTCAACGGTCTCTCGAGTTGATGTCGAGCGTGTAATATCTTAAAAAAAATTGAGTATCATCTTGTTACTTGTGTTAGCTCGAGTATGATTATTATTATGTGCTTAGTATAGTTTTATGAAGGCTTGGAATTATTAGCTAAGCTAGAATGATTTTTAGTATTGAAAATATAGTGAAGTGGATTTGATGAACTTGACACTTAAGTTAATTTAAGTGTTAAATTCTAACACAAGAGGAGTTAGTGGCATAGTGGATAAGGCGCATGAAAGGTTGCTTAAGGGAAGTGGTTCGAGTAGCATGGAAGGCATATTAAGGATTTTATTTTTTTTATGCATCCTAGCATTAAGTGTCGGTCAACTATTCATATGGATAAGATGGACAATTTTCTTTTTATGGCAAGAAGACTTAAGGTTATGGTAAGCATGAAATAAGGGATAGAATTGCTAGATTTTGGGGATAAAATTTCTTCAACTTTGGGAATGTAGAGGATTTCAAGGCTTGGCTTAAGGGTGTTGTTTTGGAAACTCTCCTATGGCCATTAGTGCATGAATGTGGACGGCATGTGTGGCTAGGGGTGGCCGAATGTTGATAGGAAGTTTGGGGAATAGTTGGCCAACTTTAGCATTTTGTGCATCATTTGGCATTTTTCTCTTCCTCTCCAAAAAACTCCCTCTTTGGCCGAATGTATCTTAGGCATTTTGGTGCAATTTTGCTTTTGATTTAGCTCTCATTTGTTTTTGAACCAAAATCTAATTTCTTCCTCTCATTTCCCTTTTGAAACCAAAACCATAATTTGCATTTTTGTGCACTTTTCTTTTCGGCAAACTAGGTGTTTGGCCGAACCTCTTTCTCCCATCTCTCTCTTTTCTTTCTTTTGATACATGCTCAAAAACCACATTTCCTTTTTCACTTCCTCTTGGCCGAATCTTCCTCCTTCCCAAATCCCATCTCTTTCATTTTTTTTTCAAAGTTAAAAACATCCATTACCATTCTATTTTCATTTTCTATTTTCTTCTTTCTTCCATTTTCGAATCATCCTTCTCCTATTTCACTTTCACTTTTATTTTTCCTTTCCTTTTACTCCACCATAGCCGAATCTTCTTTCTCTCTTTTGGTGTTATATTGGCCGAATATCATCAAGGGTAGATAATCTTTGGGTTTTCTTCAATCGGTTTTGGAAGATAGGTAAGTGTTCATGGTCGTATTTCTGTTATTTCCTTCTCCTTTCTAAGTCGTTTTCTTGTGGAAAAAGGCCGAATCCTTGGGCATTTGTTTGCAAGGTTCTAACCATTATTTAGGAACCGATTTTTCCTTTAGGCTCTTTGGGACGTTGGAAGCAATCGATCTAAGCCATTCCATTAGCAATCGAAGTTGGTAAATCAAGTGGTAAGATTCATGTCGATTCATTATTCTTTTTGAGGATAAAGACTAAGGCTATTGGGATTAAGATGTGATGTTGGCCGAATGGATTTTTGCTTATAGTTTTGTGGTATGGCCGAATGTAGGACAAGGTGATCTAGTGCAGTAGATCGGGTCTTTAGAAGTTAGTATTTGCGTTAGTGAAAGGTGTGTACCTTACACACTTTATAACTCGGTATATATATATATATATGTGTGTGTGTTAATAACTATTCATGTTGTTAAAGCCGAAAACTATGAGATCTTGAAATGATACCTTGATGGGTATGAGCAAGGATACGGGTAAGTCCATTTCGATATGATGTTGATATATGTTGTTAATATCACGATCTACGATATATATTAGTTATATGTTTATATCAAAGTATAATGACATGATTTGTTATCTATTGCATGGGTATGGGCGATATGAGAGGAGGGGGAAGATTGATATCCGTGTCTTTGGGACACGGAGAGGTTTAGCACCTCCGGTGGTTTGGTACCACATATTTCGTGTCTTTGGGACACGGAGGTTTGGCACCTCATAGCGACTCGTCCCCAGTGGTTTCACACCACCGTGGGTTGGCCCCACATTTGATGTATTGGGATCGTCGCCAGTGATTTGGTATCACACGTGGGTTGGCCCCACAACTTGATTATTCGTGACTTTGGGTCACCAGTGGTTTGGCATCACATTATTGGATATCATGACTTTGGGTCACCAGTGGTTTGGCACCACCAGTGGTTTGGTACCACACGGGGAGTTTTGGATGGCTAGGTTGGGTGCATTATATATATTGCTTGGTTATAATTTGTGTAAGTATGTGGCATTTACCCGGGAGAGGGATTTTGCACTGAGTCTTGGTGACTCACCTTCTCCCTTATTTTTTTCAGGTGATTCGTAAAATCGCGGATGAGGAGCCGGATGAACTCGAGGAGGCCATGCAATAAAATTTGGTTTTATATGAACTTTCATTTGGGTACTTTATTTTAATTCGTTTTCATCTTTTTATGGATTTGTAATAAGGCCTCTTTAATTATATTTTTGGATTATTTATATGCTTTGGATTTGTTTTAAATATGGCTTATAAATTACATGGTTGATATAATAATTTGAGCACCAAGTTTTCTAAACTACTAAAGGCGATGGTTTTTAAAACGTTACCATCGGGTAACATAAATCAATTGATAGTATTTAACAACTTAAGTATTTTTGATAACTCATACTATTTTCCAAAACTCCAGTTTCCAAATTTCTATTAGATATGGTTTTCAACCTAATCGCCTTGATTTCTTTTCAATTTATAAAAGGTTTACAAATCTAATTTGCAACTAAGTTTTAAAGATTTATTTTCGGATTTCAAAGTAAATTATCAGTTTTTAATTTATTATACACTGATTTCTACGAACTTAGAACAAAAAGAGTTTTTCACTAAAATTTAATCGGTAACTCGTTTTTCCTCAAAATGTTTTCCCCGTGACATACCAAATTCGGTTGTAGGCGTATTGACCAGAGTTTGGGGTGTTACAAATTGGTATCGAGCCAAGTTCAAAAGCTCATTTGTGGGCCCAAGGCCCAAAATGATTTAAAGTATGATCTTAAAATGTTTTTGTTTAAAATTATATGATCTCGAAAGGCATGGCACCGAGTCTCCAGACCGATCCGCCTGGGTAAGTACTTTAAGCTGTTGATCTTGATGATATGATGATGTTAGTATGGTGATTAGTAGTAGAAACTACTCTAGAGACCCAAACTATAGGTTGAATGTACTCATGAAACAACTTCTTATTAAAATTATTCATAAAGCGTGTTTTAAGGAAAGTGGAATAATGACTAATGCATAACACTTTTAAATCGAGATAAGTTGAGACTTTAGACATGAGTACTCGAGGTCGGGGTCGTATTACTCGTGGACGCTTGATCGGGGTAGGATGGTCGTGTATGCGAGCGGGTGAGGTGCAGTCAAGGATCAGAAAATGAGGTACCACTACCCCCCCACCACGGCGGTTGGAGTTGAGCATCGAGGATCAAGCGGGGATGACACGGTGTCTCGAGCGATCTTTGCGAGTCCTTGAGAGGGTAGCTGGAATAGGTGGAGGCGCGGGAGCTCGAAAATCATGCACCGGCGACTCAGGAGCCAATGGAGCCGAGGTATTTTGAGGTGTTTGGTGTGGCTCGAGACGGCAGAGTATTGGTTAGAGGCGACGAAGCGAATCATGGATGACTTGGATCCGAATGCCGAGGAAAAAGTGAAAGGGATAGTGTCGCTTCTTCGGGATGAGTCCTATCGGTGGTGGCTCACGATACGGAATAGTTTGCGGCGGAGGATCTCACTTGGGATTATTTTAAGGCGATGTATCGGAAGAAATATGTTGGGTCTAGTTACATTGATACAGCGTAAGGCATTTCGAGTTTGGTCCAGGAAGTAAGTCCGTATTAGAATATGAGGCGAAATTTTTAAGATTGAGCCGGTATCTTTGGAGGTATCGTGGCTTCGGAGCATGAGCGATGTGTCCGGTTCGAGGATGGATTGAGGGACGAACCGAGATTACCGATTACTCCACATCGGGAGGCGAGAGTTTCTTTGCGCTAGTTGAAAAGACTAAGATAGCGAAGGGATAAAGGAATCGATAAGGCGAGGCACAACAAGAATAAACATAAGAGAAGTTTTGGATCATCCAGGTCAGCCGGTAATTCTCAGAAGAGGGCTAGGCAGAGTGGGCCGAATCAATCTGGGAGGCCTTCATTCGCTAATCGGGAACCAAAGCCACGAGTGTAACCGATGTGGAAAATTTCATTGGGGCGAATGTTGGACCGGAGGGAAAGGATGTTTTGAGTGTGGTTATTTGGATCATCGTGTGAGAGAGCTCGCCCACGTAAGCTAGCCGAGAATCGGATCTTAGGGTCAAGGTCGTGCTCGGTTCGAGAAATGAGGGACCGTCACCGCAGAGAGGTCGTGGTAATGGTAGAGGAGGTAATGGTTACAGTCGAGGCCGCGGAGCATCCGCGCGAGAGGTGATAGCAACAACGAGGCAAGACGGCCTGGTTTGGTGTATGCGGTGAGGCGTCGAGAGGAGGGTGGCCTTGACCGGACGTCATAAGCGGCACGTTTTTAATCTTTAGTGAACCATATCTTGCTTTGATAGATGTGGGTTCGACACATTCGTATGTTGCTAGTAACATAGTAGAGACTATGAATCTAGACTCTAAGACTACTTCTAGGAAGATGATGATTTAGCCCTCGGGTCACTCTGTAGAAGTAAATAAGTCAGTATAGAGATGTACCCTAGAACTCCAAGGGGTAATGTTTGTAGCCGATCCGATGGAAGCGCCGTTTGAGGAGTTCGATCGATTCTTGGGATGGACTGGTTGGTCAAGTATCAAGCAAGTTTGGATTGCGTTTGCTAAGCGCATGGTTTTGAAGACAGTGAGGGCAAAGAGGTGGTTATGATAGGTAATAGAAGAGATTATCTATCCAACGTGGTATCTGCGTTGAAAGCCGTGAAGTTGGTCGGGAAGGTGTGTGAGGCATTTGTGGTTCATGTGTGTGCGTTGGAGGCTAAGGAGTCTCATTGTGGGGAATGTCCGAGCGGTAAAGGAATATGTTGACGTATTTCGAGAAGAACTTAGGGATTGCCTCCGGATCGTGAAGTTGAATTTGGTATAGATGTCATTGCGAAGCGCGCGCGGTGTCTATTGCTCCGTATAGGATGGCAAGAAGGAATTAGGGAATTGAAGGCTCAAATTCAAGAGTTGTTGGATCGAGGTTTTATCCAGACCAAGTGTTTCGCCTTGGGGAGCACCGGTACTTTTTGTCAAGAAGAAGGATGGATCGATGCGGATGTGTATAGACTATCACCAGTTGAATAAGCTGACGATCAAAAACAAGTATCCTTTGCCGAGGATAGATGACTTGTTTGATCACTTAAGGGGGCGCGGTTTTCTCAAGATTGATTTAAGGTCCGGATATCATCGGTGAAGGTGAAAGAGGTCGATATCCATAAGACGACATTTCGCACTCGGTATGGGCACTACGAGTTTTTGGTAATGCCGTTTGGGTTGACTAATGCGCCGGTAGCATTCATGGACATGATGAATCGGGTATTCCAGCAGTTTTTGGACCAGTTTGTTGTGGTATTTATAGACGATATTTTGGTATACTCCAAGTCGGAGGAGGAGCATGATGCGCATTTGCGAGTAGTGTTGCGATTTTGAGGAAGCGACTTTATGCAAAATTTAGTAAGTGCGAGTTTTGGCTTAGGAGGTGACTTTCTTGGGTCACATAGTATCGATTGAGGGATTAGAGTGGATCCTCAAAAGATTGAGGCAGTGTTGGATTGGAAGCCGCCTAAGTCAGTGGCTGAGATTCGGAGTTTCCTAGGTGCAGCGGGGTATTACCAGAAGATTTGTGGAAAGATTTTCTTTGATAGTAGCACCTATGACTAAGTTATTGAGGAAAGGAATTCCATTTGTGTGGACCGAGAAGCGCAAGGAAGTTTTGACAAGTTGAAGAAGATTCAGTGAAGCTCGGTTTGATTCAACTTGAGGCGGCAAGGAATTCGGGGTTTCTTGTGATGCATCACATCTTGGTTTGGGATGTGTCTTTGATGCTGAGGAAGGGAAGGTAGTGGCTTATGCATCTCGGCAGTTGAGACCACATGAAGTTAACTATTCGACGCATGACTTGGAATTAGCCATGAGTGGTTTTTGCTTTGAAGATATGGAGACACTATTTGTATGGAGAGAAGTCGATAGTCTACACGGATCACAAGAGTCTTAGGTATCTTTTGACTCGGAAGGATTTGAACTTGAGGCGGCGTAGATGGATAGAGTTGTTGAAGGACTACGATTGTTCGATTGAGTATCATCGGGCAAGGCTAACGTGGTGGCGACGCAGCGTTAAGCCGAAAGGTTATATCGACCTTAAGATCGATGTTTGCTTATCTTAGCTTATATGACGATGGGAGTCTTTTATTGAATTGCAAGTCAAGCCGACTTGGTTAGAAGCGGATCAAGGAGAAGCGGTTAGAGGATGATGGTTTGAATGATCGGAGGTTCTGAGTTGAGAATGGTGGTTTAGAGGATTATAGTTTGTCCAAGGATGGAGTATTGTGTTTTAAAGGAAGAGCTTGTATGCCAAAGGATGTTGAGTTGAGGCAAAGGATTCTTGGGACGCACATAGCAGCCCATACGCTATGCATCCTAGAGGTAGCAAGATGTATCGGGATTTAAGAGAGCGATTTTAGTGGCAGTGCAGGCGTGAGGTAATGGCGAGTTTGTGGGTAAATGTCCGACGTGTCAACAGCGTGTCAAGGCGAGCATCGATTGCCGTCCTGGGTTACTTCAGTGGTGAAGATTCCACATGATGGAAGTGGGAAAGGATTACTATGGACTTTGTCGGTGGATTACCCCTTACGCCAAGTAAGAAGGACTCGATTTGGGTGATTGTGGATCGTCGACTAAGTCACTTATTTTATTCGGTAGGGGTGGATTACTCGCTTGAAGTTAGCTAAGTTGTATGTGGCGGAGATAGTAAGGTTGCACGGTGTACCAAAGTGTCGATCATCTCGCATGAGATCCTAGATTTACGTCGAGGTTTTAGAGAGCGTTACATCGGGCTTTGGAGTACGCGGTTGGATTTTAGTACCGCATTTCATCCACGATCGACGAGGCGATCGGAAAGAGTTATACTGATTTTAGAGGATATGTTGAGAGGTTGTGTTTTGGATTTGAGAGGCGGTTGGGAAGAGTTTTTGCCATTAGTGAATTCGCATACAACAATAGTTATCGAGCAAGCATTAAGATGGCACCATATGAGGCGTTGTATGGTAGGAGGTGTCGCACACCTACATGCTTTGGACCAAGTTGAGTGAGCGTCAAATGTTAGGACCCGAGTTGGTTGCGTAAACCGAAGATAAGGTGAAGTTGATTCAAGCTCGGTTGAAGGAAGCCGGATAGGCGAAGTCATATGCCGATCTCAAGCGGAGGATATAGAATTTTCCGTGGGTGACAAAGTTTTTCCGAAAGTCTCGCCATGGAAGAAAGTGTTAAGATTTGGGAGAAAAGGCAAGTTAAGTCCAAGGTTTATTGGGCGTATAAGGTGTTGAGACGAGTGGGACCAGTAGCCTATCAGCTCGAGTTGCCATCGAGTGAGTCAGATTCACGATGTGTTCCATGTCTCCATGCTTAGACGCTATCGTTCGATCCATCGCATGTTGTGGCGAAGAGGAAATAGAGGTGAGTCCAGATCGGCGGTAGAGAAGAAGAAAGCGTGCGATTCTAGACCGAGATGTGAAAGTTTTGCGTAGGAAGTCGGTTCCTTTAGTGAAGGTTTTATGGCGGAACCATGGCGTAGAAGAAGCTACGTGGGAACCAGGAGGATGTGATGAGGCGCAGATTTCCTCAACTCTTTTGGAGGAGTAATTTCGAGGACGAAATTTTCTTAAAGGGTAGAATTGTAATATCTTAAAAAATTGAGTATCATCTTGTTACTTGTGTTAGCTCGAGTATGATTATTATTATGTGCTTAGTATAGTTTTATGAAGGCTTGGAATTATTAGCTAAGCTAGAATGATTTTTAGTATTGAAAATATAGTGAAGTGGATTAGATGAACTTGACACTTAAGTTAATTTAAGTGTTAAATTCTAACACAAGAGAAGTTAGTGGCATAGTGGATAAGGCGCATGAAAGGTTGCTTGAGGAAGTGGTTCGAGTAGCATGGAAGGCATATTAAGGATTTTATTTTTTTATGCATCCTAGCATTAAGTGTCGGTCAACTATTCATATGGATAAGATGGACAATTTTCTTTTTATGGCAAGAAGACTTAAGGTTATGGTAAGCATGAAATAAGGGTAGAATTGCTAGATTTTGGGGATAAAATTTCTTTAACTTTGGGAATGTAGAGGATTTCAAGGCTTGGCTTAAGGGTGTTGTTTTGGAAACTCTCCTATGGCCATTAGTGCATGAATGTGGATGACATGTGTTGCTAGGGGTGGCCGAATGTTGATAGGAAGTTTGGGGGAATAGTTGGCCAACTTTAGCATTTTGTGCATCATTTGGCATTTTCTCTTCCTCTCCAAAAACTCCCTCTTTGGCTGAATGTATCTTAGGCATTTTGGTGCAATTTTGCTTTTGATTTAGCTCTCATTTGTGTTTGAACCAAAATCTAATTTCTTCCTCTCATTTCCCTTTTGAAACCGAAACCACAATTTGCATTTTTGTGCACTTTTCTTTTCGGCAAACTAGGTGTTTGGCCGAACCTCTTTCTCCCATCTCTCTCTTTTCTTTCTTTTGATACTTGCTCAAAACCACATTTCCTTTTCACTTCCTCTTGGCCGAATCTTCCTCCTTCCCAAATCCCATCTCTTTCATTTTTTTTCAAAGTTAAAAACATCCATTACCATTCTATTTTCATTTTCTATTTTCTTGTTTCTTCCATTTTCGAATCATCCTTCTCCTATTTCACTTTCACTATTATTTTTCATTTCTTTTTACTCCACCATAGCCGAATCTTCTTTCTCTCTTTTGGTGTTATATTGGCCAAATATCATCAAGGGTAGATAATCTTTGGGTTTTCTTCAATCGGTTTTGAAAGATAGGTAAGTGTTCATGGCCGTATTTTCGTTTTTTCCTTCTCCTTTCTAAGTCATTTTCTTGTGGACAAAGGCCGAATCCTTGGGCATTTGTTTGCAAGGTTCTAACCATTATTTAGGAACCGATTTTTCCTTTAGGCTCTTTGGGACGTTGGAAGCAATCGATCTAAGCCATTCCATTAGCAATTGAAGTTGGTAAATCAAGTGGTAAGATTCATGTCGATTCATTATTCTTTTTGAGGATAAAGACTAAGGCTATTGGGATTAAGATGTGATGTTGGCCGAATGGATTTTTTCTTATAGTTTTATGGTATGACCGAATGTGGGACAAGGTGATCTAGTGCGGTAGATCGGATCTTCGGAAGTTAGTATTTGTGTTAGTGAAAGGTGTGTACCTTACACACTTTATAACTCGGTATATATATATGTGTGTGTTAATAACTATTCATGTTGTTAAAGCCGAAAACTATGAGATCTTGAAATGATACCTTGATGGGTATGAGCAAGGATACGGGTAAGTCCGTTTCGATATGATGTTGATATATGTTGTTAATATCACGATCTACGATATATATTGGTTATATGTTTATATCAAAGTATAATGACATGATTTGTTATCTATTGCGTGGGTATGGGCGATATGAGAGGAGGGGGAAGATTGATATCCGTGTCTTTGGGACACCAGAGGTTTGGCACCTCCGGTGGTTTGGTACCACATATTTCGTGTCTTTGGGACACGGAGGTTTGGCACCTCATAGCGACTCGTCCCGGTGGTTTCACACCACCGTGGGTTGGCCCCACATTTAATGTATTGGGATCGTCGCCGATGATTTGGTATCACACGTGGGTTGGCCCCACTACTTGATTATTCGTGACTTTGGGTCACCAGTGATTTGGCATCACATTATTGGATATCATGACTTTGGGTCACCGGTGGTTTGGCACCACCCGGTGGTTTGGTACCACACGGGGTAGAAAAGGAGTTTTGGATGGCTAGGTTGGGTGCATTATATATATATATATTGCTTGGTTATAATTTGTGTAAGTATGTGGCATTTACCCGGGAGAGGGATTATGCACTGAGTCTTGGTGACTCACCTTCTCCCTTATTTTTTGGTGATTCAGTAAAATCGCGGATGAGGAGCCGGATGAACTCGAGGAGGCCATGCAATAAAATTTGGTTTTACATGAACTTCCATTTGGGTACTTTATTTTAATTCGTTTTCATCTTTTTATGGATTTGTAATAAGGCCTCTTTAATTATATTTTTGGATTATTTATATGCTTTGGATTTGTTTTAAATATGGCTTATAAATTACATGGTTGATATAATAATTTGAACACCAAGTTTTCTAAACTACTAAACGCGATGGTTTTTAAAACGTTACCATCGGGTAACATAAATCAATTGATAGTATTTAACAACTTAAGTATTTTTGATAACTCATACTATTTTCCAAAACTCCAGTTTCCAAATTTCTATTAGATACGGTTTTCAACCTAATCGCTTTAGTTTCTTTTCAATTTATAAAAGGTTTACAAATCTAAAAATTTGCAACTAAGTTTTAAAGATTTATTTTTGGATTTCAAAGTAAATTATCGTTTTTAATTTATTATACACCGATTTCTACGAACTTAGAACAACAAAGAGTTTTTCACTAAAATTTAATCGGTAACTCATTTTTCCTCAAAACGTTTTCCCCTGTGACATACCAAATTCGGTCGTGGCGTATTGACCGGGTTTAGGGTGTTACAGAGCGACCCCTCTACACATAAGATATATGAAATATTAATCATTGAGAAAATAAATCACTAAGGTCCCCCTTAAGTAATTGGCCAAGGGAAAATAATAGAGATGAGAAACTATTTATACACTCCATTAATACTTACTCTAACACGAATGAAACAGATGATCAACGAACCAATTTGATCACGAATCAAAGGAGAAGAAACAATCTAAGAAGTGGATTTATTCGAAAATAAATCCAAGGAAAGGTAGAGTTCAAATTAGGATTTAAATTAAATAAAAAAATAATGAGTATTTGAAATGAATAAGAAAACAGGAAGAGATCTCCACCGTCGGCGATGGTGCTACGGTGGTGATGGCAACAATGATCCCATGATAAAGGTACAGTTCTGGTGGAGGGGAAAGAGAGAAGGTGGGTTCGATCACTTCTTTTAAGGAAGAAAGAAGAGAATAGAAAAATAAGAAAAAAGATAAAATGCATGGTGATAAACCGTAAAAGTAACATATTTTAATCCCACATTTAGCATACTTTTGGATTATTTATCCCTTATTTTATGTAAAAAGGTGCTCTTAATCCTTTCTTTTCATGTTTTATACTCAGGAAAGCACCGGAGGATGAAAAGAACGAGAAACAGGCTTAAAACGGGCCAAATAGGCCAAAGCACGAAATCGAAACGGCCTGGGCCCAAGACCACATGGTCGTGCCTCCTCAATAATCTCGAACACGGTCTAGCCAAGAGATACACGGTCGTGCCTCATTAATGAAGTCTGAACACGGCCTAAAGACGATTCACACGGGCGTGTGCCATGGCCGTGTCCCTGCCGTGGAAAAGAGCAATTTCAATCGGATTTGGATACTTAGGGGCAAAGAAACTCATTCCAAAAGCCTATAAATACACCCTAAGTATGACCTAAAAGGGGGGAGTCGACGGGAGCCCAAAGCTATCGTTTAGGGGCATCTTGCTAGGCCGGAGAGAGGCGATTTGTGGGGATTCGCTCGGGGATAGCAGTTGATCCATCTCAAGAAGCGGAATTCTACTCAAGACGGAGGATCTCTCTCTTCAATTCCTTCAGGGGTTTTAGGGATTTCTTATGTTTTGTTTTATCTTTTCTTCGAGATGTTTTCTTTTATTGTTATGAACTAAACCCTCGGATACACGAGGGGATGAAACTTAGATGAATCTTGTTATCGTTCTTGAACTATATGATAAATATTTGATTTGTTCTTAATTATGTGTTCTTAATTCTTGTGTTGATATTTCATGGATATTGATTCAAGTTTGATGTGCTTAGGTGGAGGAGCAAAAGTCCCTGCCTAAGAGTAGATCTAGCATAGTTAAGTGGAGTTGATCGCGCGCCTAGAGATAGGGTGACGAGGCGTTGCCAGATTAGGGTGAAACCTAATATGGGAGTCCATAGATCGAGTTAATGCAATTCTAGGGGTTTTAATTAGAAAGAGATTTCAATTAATCAACCTAGGGTTAGACGTTATTTGCCTCGAGAGAGGGTTTAATATAAATTAGGGAATCTCACGGATCAAGTCAAATGAATAAATCGTGCAGTTGAGTTAGATAACAAGTGAAGTCTAGGTGGATTCTTCCTTGGGTGTCGTCTTAATTAATTGGTTTTTCCTCAAGTTATTCTCCCAAATTTATTCTTCTTTGTCTTAGAGTCTTTAAGTTTAGTAGTTAATTAATTAAGATTAAACAACCATTCGCTTAATTCTTAGGCTAAATAATAGAAAGAAAGTTAGTATTAGTACTTTTAGTTCCTTTGGGTTCGACAATCCGATCTTGCCTAAGCTATACTACTGTTCGATAGGTGCACTTGCCTCAATCGTTGTCATAGTTAGTTTCCAGGTTTGATCATTATCTTTATAAATTTAAAACTTTGACATCACAGCGATCAAGTTTTTGGCGCCGTTGCCGGGGAACTAAAATATTAAGAACACTCTATTTTTATTACTTTAGCCATTTTTATTTTTTGCAATTCAATTTTATTTATTATTTTATTTTCTAATTTTTCTTCTTTTATTACTTCTTCTTTCCAGGTACCTGTAGTTTATGACTAGAAGGAACCCGAGAGGACCTTTAGTATATGATAGTGATATTGAAGCTACCGTTCGTAGAAATCGCAGAGAAATTAGGCGAGCGCTAAATTACCAAGAAGAAGAACAACAAGACGAATCCAATCCCACTGAAGGGATGGATGAGAATAATCCACCACCACAAGATGTGGCGGAAAATAATGCTCCACGTACTATGTATGATTATGCTAAACCTCATTTAACAGGAGCCGAATCTAGTATTGTTAGGCCTGCTATAGCTGCTAATAATTTCAAATTAAAGCCTAACACTATAAAAATGATTCAACAATTGTTCAATTTGATGGTTTGCAGGACGAAGACCCAAACACTCATATAGCTAATTTTTTAGAGTTATGTGATACCTTCAAAATAAATGGCATTTCTGATGATGCCATACGGCTTCGGTTATTTCCCTTTTCATTAAGGAATAAAGCCAAACAGTGGTTAAACTCGTTACCACGAGGGTCAATCACCACATGGGATCAAATGACCGAATTTTTTTATTAAATTATTTCCCACCGGCCAAAATGGCCAAATTACGGAATGATATCTCTTCTTTTGGGTAGATGGATTTAGAGACATTATACGACGCATGGGAGAGATACAAGGATCTCTTGAGAAGGTGTTCGCACCATGGTTTACCCTTGTGGCTCCAAGTCCAAACTTTCTATAACGGTGTAAACCCCTCAACGAGGCAACTAATTGATTCAGCCGCCGGTGGAACCCTAAACAACAGAACTCCTGAAGCAGCCTACGAATTCATAGAGGAGATGTCACTAAATAACTATCAGTGGTAGGTTACAAGGACAAAACCAACAAAATCAGCCAGAGTTTTCAACATCGATGCAGTAACCATGCTATCAAACCAAGTAGAGATGATGAATAAAAAGCTTAATAGTTTGTGTTCTTCGCAGGTACATCTAGTAATGCAGTGCGACGCAAGTGGAACTGTGGAAAATCCTGAGTACCTACCCTACCAACCAGGCACAGAGAGCAAACAGATGAACTATATAGGCAACAATTTCAGACTTAATAATAATTCTTATAGTAATAATTATAATCCAGGTTGGAGGAATCACCCCAATTTTTCATGGGGAGGTCAAGGAAATCAAGGAAATCAAAGACAACAACCTCCTCAAAATTTCCAAAATCAGCCCTATCCACAGGAGAAGAAGCCGAACCTTGAAGAGATGCTGACAAAATTCATGGCGACTACTGAGATAACCGTCTCCAAGACACTGAGACCACCCTTGAGAATCAACAGGCGTCAATTAAAGGGATCGATAGCCAAGTCGGGGAACTCACTAAGACAGTTGGACAACTTACTAACACAGTTGGACAGCTTGCAAAGATAATTTCCGAATGACCGCAAGGGCGTCTACCAAGCAACACTGAGATTAACCCAAAGGAGCAAATCCAAGCCATAACAGCTCAAGAAAGTGAAGGGTTAGACGAGCCCAATTCAAGGCAAGAGGATGAGGTCAAAGAAGGTAAGGTTGAGGAAACACAAGAAAAGCCAAAATTGGTAATCAAAGAGTACCAACCTCGCATACCATATCCCGAAGCATTAAGGAGAGACAACACACATGAACAGTTCGGTAAGTTTCTTAAACTTTTAAAGAAATTACATATTAACTTACCGTTACTTGAAGCTCTTTCATAGATGCCAGATTCGATAAAATTTTTAAAAGAGCTTTTGACGAACAAGCAAAGGATAGACGAGGCATCACACGTGGAACTAAACGCAATGTGCAAAGCAATCTTGCAAAATAAACTACCACAGAAATTAAAAGATCCAGGGAGTTTTACAATTCCATGTTTAATTGGTACTTTACCTATTGATAATACGTTAGCTGATCTAGGGGCAAGCATAAATGTCATGCCTTATAAATTGTTTAAACAACTAGGTCTAGGGAAACCCAAACAAACTAGGATGAGCATTCAACTAGCTGATAAAACTGTTAGAATTCCTAGGGGTATAATCGAAGATGTACTCGTAAAAGTTGAAAAATTCGTATTCCCAGTAGACTTTGTCGTTTTAAACATGGATGAGGACAATAGTATCCCCTTAATCTTAGGAAGACCATTTTTAGCAACTGCCAGGACTAAAATTGATATTAATACAGGAGAACTCATACTTCGTGTAGGTAATGAGACAGTCACTCTCAAAGCTCTTGATTCGGCTAGAACATCGAGTAACCAAGGTGAGAAAACAAACTCTAGTGATAACCATTCGGTTAACCCTTCTTTTCAGGAAGCACCACAAAAGAATACAACTGAACCCGATCTTAGACCCAGTGTTAACAAAGAAATAACTCATGAGGAACAAGGGATTCAATTCGATGATCTAGACGAGTGGAATATGCATTTCAAGGAGAAATTAGGAATACACGAAGCAGAACCAGAGCCACTCCACGAATCAAACAAGTTTAAAATCGGAGATCATGTATTGATAGAAAAAACAGACCTTCGAATATCCCCTCCTGACCCTAACAAAAAAAAAAAGAATTACCGTTTAGGGTAATCAGTGTTTTTCTATACGGAACAGTCAAGGTAAGTAATCCTATTTTTGGTACTTTCAATATTAATGCATCTCGACTTAAATTCTATCATGATAATAAAACTGATAGCATGAGGAAGGACTTTCAACTCCTCAAACCACCCTGACGATACAAACGAGAGGTAAGTCTAGCTTAAGACTTTAAACGAGCGCTTCTCGGGAGGCAACCCGAGCACTAACCCTAGTTACTTTTACTTTTGTTTTCATTTTCTTTTCTTCTCTTAGTCTTAAACACCTAAATTTAAACTAACCAAAAGTGCAGATTTCCAGGCCACACGGCCTTACACACGGCCGTGGCCGTGGCCGTGTGGAAGTACAGAATTGCCATACTGACACGGCAGAGAGGGTACAAGTCAGAAAGAATCAAATTTTTGAGTCACGGACTCTAACCACCACCCCACGGGCACCGACAAAATGCCACGGCCGTGCGACACGGCCGTGGACGACACTGACATAGCACCAACGGGCGTGGCAATCTGTAAAACAGGTGTGGGTGAACCAACATGCCTAGACACACGACCATGCGAGGCGGCCGTGTGAATCAACACGCCCACGAGACACGGGCGTGTAATTGTACCTGACTTGAAAATTCTATTTAAACCACCCACCCCTCCCTCTTCTCACCCATTCAACCTATTCAGTTTTCCTTTTCTTTCTCAACCCTCTCCCTATTTTTCCTCTCTAATATTTCATAAACTATCGAGCAACACCATAACTATGTCGAAGAAGCAGAAGAAACCAAGCACAATCTCCCCACGGGAGATCGATCTACATAAGTTCATGCTGGTCGCTTCAATCACTCGACAGGCCAAGGGTCTTTGAAACCATTTAATTCTTCTTCTTCTTTACTCTTCTCCTTTATTTTCCTTCTCTTTAACACTCTTATGCTTAATTTAGTCTATTTTATCTTAGTTTCTTAATTTT
This sequence comes from Gossypium sturtianum, assembly GCA_025698515.1. NCBI lineage: Eukaryota > Viridiplantae > Streptophyta > Magnoliopsida > Malvales > Malvaceae > Gossypium > Gossypium sturtianum. The sequence goes on along the minus strand of CM046943.1, from coordinate 35,996,528 downwards.
AGGTTCTAAAGGTCGCTAGGGAATCACACCACGACCACCACCATATCCCGATTTTTAGAAATCACACCCAACAATAAGGACTCTACGGTCCATCCATCTTTTCTTTTAATTTTATTTCAATTTTTATTTTTCTTCACCTTAGCTTGCTTTTCTTTAAATATTTAATTAGTATAGTTTTAATTATTATTATTATACCCTGGCTAATCCTCCACGAGCTACCCAATTTTTTCATTTAGCGCTGGATCATCATCAAGAATGACCCCTCCAACGTATTTTCCACATCCTCTAAGGATTTCATCCATAATTCAGGAAGTTTCACTTCTCCCCATATCTTATGACTTTATTATTATTGTGTTATTATATCTTTGTACATTAAGGGCAATGTACGTCTTAAGTGTGGAGGGGTGAACAACCTAAAAAGGTGCCTAACTTTTTTTTCATTATTCTCAAATTCCTGAAATTAGGTGCCAAACTTTTTGCATTATTCTCAAATCCTGAATTATGTCTTGTTTCTTAAAGTAAATTTCTCATATTATCATTAGAATGAAATTCCTATGATTCATGATCTTTATTGATGTGTTTTAAATTAAGTCATTGATAATTGTGCATTGATAATTAAATTCTAAGAATACTAGAGAATCAAGCATGATAAGTCTATTTTTCAGAAATTAAAAATTTTCTAGGTTGTCTACCCGAATTTGAATATTACTTTGAAGTTTGAAATTTACAAGGTTGATATCAAAATACCCATAATTTTTGTGAGATTTTGAGCCTTATAGAGCATAAATTCTTTTTCTTGCTCACTTTATTGATTATGAGTGTGTCAACATTGATTTGTTATTCTAGAACTTGCATCGATTATACATGTCGAGACCACACCTTTGATTTGATATACAGAAATGATAAAGGCACCTATGATTTAACCCACTTACTCCACTAAAAACCTACCTTCATAATTAACCCATAGTGAACCACGTTTAATCCTAACAACCCTTTTTATTGACTCACCAACTAATTTTAACCCGAAACCCTTTGTTTTTGTTATCACCATTCCTTTTGACTACCCTTATATCGAGATTTGATTTGATTAATAGCCTAACTATGTTTTTTATTTCAGTAATTTATCCTTTGTTATGTATTTATGATTTGTTCTTAAAAAAAATGAAGTATATTCATCATCAGTTTTATGATTAGGTGAGCTTATACGTTTAAATCCCAATTATTGAAGAAGAAGCTCGTATTATTAGTATTATTAGCTTTTAGTTGATGTAATTACTTTTATTCATTTCATTGTTTCTGGTTAGGTAATTTTTCAGGTCGATCTCGATTCTAACCCTCTAATTCAGTCTTTATCCACACCTTAACCCAAGCCCCGTTACAACCTTTTCAAAGACCTTTTGATTTGTGCATCATCTCATATTACAGTGGTGGAGATTTGATTTTCATGCAAGCTTATGGGATTAACTCTTCATGTTTGACTTTTGAGTGCTTAATTCTGAACCTTAAACACCTCGAGTGATTTGAGTGAATCTTTAGTGAGGATGTCAATTCTTGTCAGTTTTGAATCAGAGGTAATTGTTTAGATAAGGGGAAACACCTATGTCTTGTGCTACAAATGTATGACTTATATTGTTTGAATCTTTAGGACTCTTTGAGTTAAATTATCCATGTATAAATTATCTATGAATTATGATGAGACGTTGTTGATAGGAATATTGAATCATGGAAAGTTCGTTTTAATTGTAAGTTGAGAATTTTGCTTGAGGACAAGCAAAAGCTTAAGTGTGGGGGTATGTGATAAACCGTAAAAGTAACGTATTTTAATCCCATATTTAGCATACTTTTGGATGATTTATCCCTTATTTTATGTAAAAAAGGTGCTCTTAATTCTTTCTTTTCATGTTTTATACTCAGGAAAGCATCGGAGGATGAAAAGAACGAGAAACAGGCTTAAAACGGGCCAAATGGGCCAAAGCACGAAATCGACACGGCCTGGGCCCAAGACCACACGGCCGTGCCTCCTCAATAATCTCGAACACGGTCTAGCCACGAGATACACGGCCGTGCCTCATTAATGAAGTTCGAACATGGCCTAAAGACGACTCACACGGGCGTGTGCCATGGCCGTGTCCCTACCGCAGAAAAGAGCAATTTCAATCGGATTTGGATACTTAGGGACAAAGAAACACATTCCAAAAGCCTATAAATACACCCTAAGTATGACCTAAAAGGGGGGAGTCGATGGGAGCCCAAAGCTATCATTTAGAGGCGTCTTGCTAGGCTAGAGAGGGCAGATTTGTGGGGATTCGCTCGAGGATAGCCAGTTGATCCATCTCAAGAAGCCGAAATTCTACTCAAGACGGAGGATCTCCTCTTCAATTCCTTCAGGGGGTTTTAGGGATTTCTTATGTTTTGTTTTATCTTTTCTTCTGAGATGTTTTCTTTTATTGTTATGAACTAAACCCTCAGATACCTGAGGGGGATGAAACTTAGATGAATCTTGTTATCGTTTACTGAACTATATGATAAATATTTGACTTGTTCTTAATTATGTGTTCTTAATTCTTGTGTTGATATTTCACTGATATTGATTCAAGTTTGATGTGCTTAGGTGGAGGAGCAAAAGTCCCTGCCTAAGAGTAGATCTAGCATAGTTAAGCGGAGTTGATCGCGCGCCTAGAGATAGGGTGACGAGGCATTGCCGGATTAGGGTGAAACCTAATATGGGAGTCCATAGATCGAGTTAATGCAATTCTAGGGGTTTTAATTAGAAAGAGATTTCAATTAATCAACCTAGGGTTAGACGTTATTCTCCTCGAGAGAGGGTTTAATATAAATTAGGGAATCTCACGGATCAAGTCAAATGAATAAATAAATGCAGTTCAGAGTTAGATAACAAGTGAAGTCTAGGTGGATTCTTCCTTGGGTGTCGTCTTAATTAATTGGGTTTTCCTCAAGTTATTCTCCCAAATTCATTCTTCTTTGTCTTAGAGTCTTTAAGTTTAGTAGTTAATTTATTTAGATTAAACAACCATTCGCTTAATTCTTAGGCTAAATAATAGAAAGAAAGTCAGTATTAGTACTTTTAGTTCCTTTGGGTTCAACAATCCGGTCTTGCCTAAGCTATACTACTGTTCAATAGGTGCACTTGCCTCAATCATTGTCATAGTTAGTTTCCAGGTTCGATCATTATCTTTATAAATTTAAAACTCTGACATCACAACGATCACATGGTGGTGCACGGTGGGTGTCACGGTGGAGGAGGCAGTGCTTGGAGAGAAAAGGGGAGGGAAGATGCGGCAAGGCAGTGACTCGACGGTAAGGTGGTGGTGGTGCAAGGCTAGCTATAGTGGAGGAGAAAAGAAAATAAAATAAAAAGAAAAATGAAGGGTAACTAAAAAAATAGAAAAAAATGAAAAAGGGAGAGGTTGGGGAGGAGCTAATGGTGGAACAGTAATGAGAGGGAGGGTATGCCAAATTGGATGAGAAGGATGATGGTTAACCATAGCTAGGTTCACTGAACCTCAAACAAGGCATTTGTGAAGAGAAAAGGCAAGAGAATGAGACAAGGGACTGAAAAAGAGGATTATGTTTGGTTAAACATGGACTGTACTAACAAAAGATGGAAAAAAGATCTCCCTAAGCAAGGCATGTATGGGTGGATGACAAGGGTGTTTTTAGCACTTGGGAAATTCACCAAAAAATTAATTAAAAAGATGTTAAGTTAGTGACTTAAACTTTGGACCTTTAAGATAACTTTAGAGCACTTAACCACTAGGCCATTCACTTGTTTTTAACTTAGCACATAGTAAATAAAATATATGGGATGTGACAAATTCATTTAAATTATTCGAATTATGGGGCCCAACTTATATTTTAATGATTCATTAGGCAATAGCTTATGAAAAGTTCATGCGGAGGTTACTCTCCCTCATTTTAAAACTTCATTTCTAAACTTTTCTAAGCATGCATATACATATATTTATCATTTATGGCACTTATTTTATATTGGATCCATCGATTCTATTGTTATTTCCTTAACTAGGGCATAAACTTTTAGAGTACCTTATCAATTTAAATTTTCATTTGCTTAGTTATACATTTACCTTATTTTCATCCATTTTAGTAATAAAACATTTAGTTCATGACCCTTAGTTTTTCTTTTATCCATATATAGTCACATTTAAAATTAATTATCAACATTTAATCCATTATCACCTATAGTAAACTCTAGTAAAACCGACTCGCATACACGAGACTCCTTCACCACACCAATGAGCACTAAAGTGCTAAACTGTAAATTAGCGTAAAACATCCCTCCACCACACCAAAGAGCTCATAAGACCATAAACTACACCACACCATAATGCAAATAAGTGAAAGGCCCAAAGGTGATAAAAAGTGCACATAAGTGTGAAACCTATGACAAAACTCTAACACGCTATAGCCCTTAATTGGCATGTCAATTGTATGCTAACATTTTACTAAGTCTAGTAAGGCACATTATGATATTTACACATATCATATATCCATATAAATCATCAATGCACCTATTTATATTTCATAATCATTTCCACAATGGGTCATTATGACATAATATGTCTATATTTAGCAATATTTAATCTTTCAAAATAGAATTGCCTACTTGAGTAGCAGTCAGTAAATTATTTATTTGCCAATCCAAAAAATTCAAAATCGAAATCCATTCGATGTTTTAGAAACTATACTCTTAAACCTTTCAACCACAAAATTTCCAAAATTTATGCTTTTACAAATGCTAGATAATTTTAAAGGTTAGGGCAAAGCTGCTGGCCTGCTACCAAACAACTATGACCTCTCTTCATTCAAAAATATTTTAATTTTAAAATAAAATTTATAAAAATTCACCATTTATTTTGTTAGAAACTATACTTAATAAGAGTTTTAGAAATATAAGGCTTGTGTTCTAATTCATTTTATACAATTCTTAACAAAATTTTCAAAGTCGAAACAAAGGATGCTACCAACAGTTTCGACCTTCCCTCACATAAATAGATATATCTCTTATTGTATAATTTGGATGCAAGTTCTATTTGTTCCAATGAAAACTAGACTCTATAAGATTTAAAACCATATGTGGCTTAACTTCTAATTCAATTTCTTCATTTTTGGTGAATTTTCAAAGTCACGCTACTATTGTTGTCCAAAATTGTTTTAGTACAAATGTTGATAACCATGTTATTCAAGTTACATATTAAACACATTCACCCAAAAATAACACATTCCATATCTATTCATATAATAAATCACATGTTTATTACACTATTTTCATATTAATAACTTAAATTCATTATTATCCTAAACATTTTAGTATAAGAAAAGTAAGAATATCAAATGATACTTACCTCTTGGATGCCTAAATACTGAAAATCAAGTTTCTAAATTCTTGTTTGCATTTTCTCAATTCCCATACACAAAATATATCAAAATATTAATAGCAAAATTTTCCAAGCTTTCTCATAACCTTTAAATTCGAATATCGATCTAGGAGAGTTAGATAAACACCATTCTTACATTGATAAAACTTTCTATCTCTATCTTTATTTTCTCATACTAAAACTCCGTTAACCCTAGGCTACCACTAAATAAACTGATGGAGGAATTTAGCTTAGGAGGTTGTTTCCATGGAAATTTTGACAAAATCTCAAGGTGGAAGGTGACATTTTTTAGAGAACATGAAGAAAAAAGCAAGAAAATGAAAAAGAAGGGAACTAGCCATGAGAGGCTACTACCTACTGGAGAAGAGAAAAATGAAGGCTGATGAGGTTATTTTTCCTCATAAAAAGACCAACAAATGGACCCGAGGCCCATGTTCAACTATTCAAGTCTAATTTTTGTGATCCAATTCTTTAATATGAGGTTCCAACAATCCAAAATATTTTCAAATATCACACTTAAATATTATTTCCATCATAAAAGTCTCGAGAATTGATCAAATTACCCTTTCATAGCAAAATTACTATTTTGCCCCCTTTTGTCCATTTTCACGATTTCTTCTCAAAATTTGATACTTAGACCAATTCAAAATCATAATTCATAATTCATAATAATTCTTCAATATAACTCCATAAGCAACGAGAATTACAATTTTTCTCTTTTCTCACTCACAATGGGAAAATAACAATTTAGTCCATCTACTTTTAGTTCTTTCCAATTTAGTCCTAAAAGTGATTTTCAGACTACCGAGTCATATTCCAATTTATTTTCATGTCAAATAGGCAATAAAAACTCTTATTTCCATTTTTTAATTTTTCATTTTAGTCCTTTAACATTTCAATATTTGTGATTTAGTCCTTTCATCACATTTTCACCTATAAAGTTCTTTTCATTAAATCCCATAAAATTCTTTTATTTGAAAATTTTTCCAATTTTCTCAATAATTCACTATATTTTCTATTGAAATAGTGCCACGTGTCAAAATGGAAATTTGAGAATTTACTAGTATGAGTCCTTTTATAAACATTAAACAATTTAAAATAATATTAAATGATTTAATTTTTTAGGGGAAATCCATTTAATGACATGTAAAAATATATAGACATGTGGCGACACAATCCACTTTTCGTGACATCCCAATCAGCATTTCGTTTGGTGTTTAACCGAGGAATAACCAAAATAATCAAAATTCTTAACGACAATACTTAAATTGAAAAAAAAAATTAAAGTGACTAAAATAAGAGCACAACACTTTTAAAGTGACTATCTAAATAATTTATCTTAAAATAAAATAACAAATTTTAGTGCATGCGAGTTACAATATATGATTTCTTCTTGTTGCTATCCTTGTGAGAGCTATAATTGCCACTGCAGGGTCCATGTCCGATCCTCATTTATAGCGAGTGGGGGACTCTTTTATGAGTTAGACGTATGTTCGGGAAAATAACCAAAACAAAATGTACAAAACGTCGACAGCAGGGTTCGAACCTGCGCGGGCGTAGCTGATAAACCGAAATAGTAACATATTTTAGGCCCACATTTAGCATACTTTTGGATGAATTATCCCTTGATTTATGTAAAAAGGTGCTCTTAATCCTTTCTTTTCATGTCTTATACTCAGGAAAGCACCCAAGAATAAAAAGAACGAGAAACGGGCTCAAAACGGACAAATGGGCCAAAGCACGAAATCAACACGGCCTGGACCAAAGATCACACGGCCGTGCCTCCTCAAAGATCTCGAACACGGCTTGGAGCACGATCTACATGGCCGTGCCTCACTAACGGAGTCCAACACGGCCTGACCACGATTCACACGGGCATGTGCCATGGCCGTGCCCCTGCCGTGGAGTAGAGTAATTTCACTCGGATTTGGATACTTGGAGGCAAAGAAACCTATTTCAAAAGCCTATAAATACACCCTAGGTATAACCTAGAAGGGGGAGTCGAAGGGAGTCGACGAGCGGTCAGCTAGGCCAAGGAGCCGAGCCGAAAAGGTCAGATTTGTGGGAAACTCTCAAGGGATAGCCAGTTGATCCACCTCAAGAAGCCGAAATTCTACTCAAGACGGAGGATCTCCTCTTCAATTCCTTCAGGGGGTTTTAGGGATTTCTTATGTTTTGTTTTATCTTTTCTTCTGAGATGTTTTTCTTTATTATTATGAACTAAACCCTTCAGATACCTGAAGGGGATGAAACTTAGATGAAGCTTGTTATTGTTTTCTGAACTATATGATAAATACTTGATTTGTTCTTAATTATGTGTGCTTAATTCTTGTGTTAATATTTTGCGGATATTAATTCAAGTATGATGTGCTTAGGTGGTGGAGCAAAAGTCCTGCTTAAGAGTAGATCTAGCATAATTAAGCGGAGTTGATCGCCTAGAGATAGGGTGACGAGATTTTTGCGGATTAAGGTGAAACCTAATATGGGATGTCCATAGATCGATTGATTTGCTATTCTAGGGGTTATTAATGGGAAAGAGATTTCAATTAATTAACCTAGGGTTAGATGTTATTCGCCTCGAGAGAGGGTTTAATATACGTTAGGAGTCCTACGGATCAAGTCAAGTGAATAAATAAATGCAGTTCGAGTGTTAGATAACAAGTGAAGTCTAGGTGGATTCTTCCTAAGGGTATCGTCTTAATCAACTGAGTTTTTCCTAAGTATTTCTCCAATTCATTCTTTTTGTCTTTGCGTCTTTAGCTTAGTAATTAGTTAATTTAGATTAATAAACAACTTCACTTATTTTAGGCTAAATAATAGAAAGAAAGTTAGTATTAGTACTTTTAGTTCCTTTGGGTTCGACAATCTGGTCTTGCCTAAGCTATACTACTGTTCGATAGGTGCACTTGCCTCAATCGTTGTCATAGTTAGTTTCCAGGTTCGATCAATCTCTTTATAAATTTTAAAACTCTGACTTCACAGCGATCAGTAGCCCAACAAATTTCAAGTCTGTCTCCTTAACCACTCGGACATATCGACGCTTTTGTTAGACGGACTTGAAAATATTTTATTAACGTTTATCAACAAAGTCCAACTTTATACGCAGGCTGTTAATATGCTTTCTACAAACCTAGTAATATTAATTCCAGTACAATAGAAAAGGAAATACCCAAAAATAAGAAAAAGTAAGATAAGCATGACATGGATTTTTGTTGGTATATCAAAGTTTTCAAAAGACGCCATTTAATTATAATTAAAATAAATTTAAAGAAGGATCCACACATCATACATTTATATATTATGAGACTCGAAAATGAGATTTTAAAGTTTTTAAAACCTCAATCTTACGATCGAGTTAAAGTCTTATTGACAACATTATTTTGATTTAAATACATATGTATATAACATTTTAAATGTGGTTATGATATTTAATAAATACAATATAAATATATAGATTTCGTAATGGTATTCTTTTTTAAAATTTTTGTAAATTGAAATTGTATTGTTATTTTTGTAAAAGTACAAAAAGAAAAAAATGTCACCATAATAGAGACACGGTCCCTTTGGTTAAAGGAGGGCGACAGAAATACTCGTTACTTCTACATGAGAGCTACTAGTCGACTGAATAAAAACAATATTGAAAGGCTAAATGTAACACCCCTTAACCCGTCTTCGTCGCCAGACTAAGGTTATGAGGCATTACTAACAAAAACACAACTTAGAACTAATATTTCATAAGCTGAATATCAAATATATCACTTTTGTACACACGCATTTAAAAACCAAAACATCTATAGATATAAAGAACAATTCATAGCATACCAAGTTCGCTTGCTTTATAATCAATCTAAAGAACATATACCAAACTTGAACACATATATCCATTAATAATTCACTTATTACGAATAATCTAATAGCATAATTATAATATGCACATTCCCAAATAAATTACTTACAAAGTTGAATAACTTCAACATTTTCATTACTTAAAAATTTATCTAGACCAACCATCTCAAGAAAACAACCATGAAGCATGCTTTACAACAATTCGAATCGTGACCCAATACATATAAAGATTAACCTTCAAATGGAATTCAACCATTAACCTAATGCCAAAATACATAACTAAATTAACTCAAACATTAGTATCATAAACAAGCAATTATGTCGAATGCATATCACATATACTTGACTAAAAGAAATAGATCGTAGCCGAATTATTGAAATCAAACACACCATACACATAGCCAAAAACAAATAAAACCAACTTAAACAAAATGATTAAGCCATTTTTGCATGGCTATATATATATGTAAATAGAACATCTTTCAAACGTTTATCTAGCCTATACATGCCTTTAATTCGAAAACAACTAGCTTGAAAGTACCAAAAGGGGATGATAGTGTGGTTGACTTCACCAACGATCCTTCGAGCCCGTAGCTTGACCAAAATCTATAAAACGAACAGCGAACACACAAAGTAAGCTCACTAGCTTAGTAAGTCTCAAGCAAATATAACCGTAATGAACATACATGTAGGCATTTTAATTTCCAAGCTTATAGTATTGAACGTAAATATTTCAATATGTAAAATGTACATAGCCGAATACTAGTGACACACTTGATTTAAATATTATCACTATGTCAACATGAACATGTACATTATCAAATCACATGAATATATTATATCGCATATTCCGAATCACATGAACCATCCTTAGGCATCGATCTTCTATATCTACTTATACACATATGCAAAATACTTTTGACTCTTTCGCCATTGATCTTTTCCATTTTATAACCGAGTCCTCACTATGACATACATGTACATAACCCGATTTCACACATAAATAATATTCATACACATTAATGATAAGCTCAACATTATAAAATAAAGTACTTATTGAATTGTTCATTTCATCACATCGTATTTAACTAAAATGATAAGAAATTAGCTCACTTCGTTCCTTACTAATAAAGTAGGCTAACTCTTACCCGAGCTGTTAACACATAGTACTATATATGACTTACCATGTTTGATTCTCGAATTCTCTTTTTATAGCAAATCACTGGCATTAAGCCTGCTAGACCCGAAGTCTGAAGTTTGAACACCGGCATTAAGCTTGCTAGGCAATAAGCCCGAAATAATTCACCGGCACAAGGCCTGCTAGGCTCGAAGCCCGATATAACTCACCGGCACAAGGCCTGCTAGGCTCGAAGCCCGAATTATCAACACTATTAACCATTCATATCACATTACTTAGTGCTAAATTCAAAAACATTTCGTATACTTCGTATTTCTTTCACATATCAAACCGAACTTACTTTAAACAAAATAAAGTCAATCAATAATACATTGTAACAACCCAAACCCGGCCCAAACATTATGACCGAATATGATTTGCTACGGAGAAAAACTTTTTGAACACCATCTAGGACCAATTTAAGTTTCATTGAAAACCCCTTGTTTTTGGTTATCTTGCCAAAACTATACTTGGATTTAATTTGGAAGTTTAATTAAGTCCAGGTTATTATCTAAATTTCAAGTGTGCCTGATGGCACGATAAAACATTTTCGTGTTAATTTGAGAAAACATGTGATTTCAATTCAGTTTTAATAATATAGTTTAAAGTAAATATCCAACATAAAAAAACACAAATAAAGTTTATGGAGGCCTTATTACAACCAAAATAAAAATAACCAAATTTAAAGTTCTATAAATTTAATTCCCTTTGCATGGCCACCTCGAGTCCAACCGGCTCCTCAACCGCCATCTACGAGTCACTGAAAAATGTTAAAGGAGAAGGTGAGTCACCAAGACTCGATATGTAACCCTTCCCCGTTTAAGAAAAACAACATTTCATACACAACATATAACAGATTAATATGCAGTATCGTGTGCCCAACCTAGCCAACCAAACGCCTTTGTCTACCCCATGTGGTACCAAACCACTTTGGTGACCGTAGTCACAATGTGTTACCAAAACACCGGTGGTGCCAAACCACCGGTGACATATAGTCACAATGTGCTACCAAAGCACCGGTGTCCGTAGACACAAATCGGGTGATGGGGCCAACCCATCGTGTGATACCAAATCACCGCGCACGATCCCATATCTCAAGTGGGGCCAACCCACGGTGGTGTTAACCACGAGGACAAGTCGCTATGAGGTACCAAACCTCTGGAGGTACCAAACCTCACGGTGACATATAGTCACGATGTGTTACCAAAACAACGTGCTGCACAAGACGAAACATCATCGCCCTCTCCTCTCATATAACCCATGTAGATAAACGATTAACAATAGATCTCATGCATTCATCACATGTGTCAATAAGCCATGCTTCCCAAAAGCATTAAAGTAATCTCATTTTAACGAGAGACTTACGGGATCCTCACTTGTATAGTTAAGGTACCAATCCGCATCTACATCAAGCGGATTTACATACAAAATATATATATATATAACACAACATTAATCGCTATAAGTGTGTATGTACACACTGATTTCGATGATGGTCTTAATCCCGAAGAAAACCAATCGGCCACACTCTAAGTCCTTGCCCTATATTCGGCCAACTACCAAAGTTAGTGAAATGGCCATTCGGCCAAACCCAAAGATTCTATAGGGTTATTGCTTGAACCCGAATCCTTACCTACTCGCTTTGAATACTAGCCACAACACACATTTTGGTGAATCTACTTTACTACCCTACAATCGGCAATTATTAGTAGTCACTATGATAGCCTTGACTTTCGATTACTTAAAAGAATTAATGATCTTAAAATGGATCCTTACCACCCTTACCAAAGCCGATTATCAGAGAATAGAGGTTTGGATGGTGCACTTCGAAATCCCGGAGCACCTTCTAAGAAATCGGTTTCAAAGGAGAAGAATAGTTAGCCACACCATCAACATGTGCCGAATTTGGCTTCCCATTCATCCAAGTCGACCAAGAACAAAAGATTGTGGGAGGAGGGTTTTGGCAATACTTACCTTCACCAATCGTTTGAAAAAGAAATCCGAAGAGACTTATGTTACTCCTAATATTCGGCCAAAGTGCTTCTAGATAGGAGAAGGGAATTTCGGCACAAGGTAGGGAGTAGATTCGGCTAATAGAGAAAGGGAAGAGAAGGGGAAAAGAAGGTAGGGATTCGACGAAGAAAGGGTAGAGAGAGTTTCGGTTTTGAGAAAAGATGAAAAAGAAGGAAAAGGGGTGGAAGATGAGAAAATGCCTAGCAGAAATTGTCAAGTAAGAGACTAAGAGAATTCGGCCTCCCCCCTCTACATAGTTCCCTTGCCGATTACTCCTCTCCAACAAGGAGTCCTAGATTCGGCCAACACCCTGAATTACTCTTGGCCAATTGTTTAAAATCATTCAAAAGAATTTGAATTAATCCAGTTCCTACTTTTTCTCTCTCGCCAACTTTTAAACAAATATTCAATTAAAATCCAAATAAAATCCTTATTATCTGAAGTGTTTGAATTGAGCATTTTCTCTCTCTTTTGCCGTCCAAAATAAAGAGCAAAAGGAGGATTTTGTGACTCGAACCAAGGCTCTCCCTTGCTCCTTGGTGGCGTCACATGCTAGCTTTTAAGTGGGCTTGCTTTGCCACTTATCCAAGGCCTAATTAGTGTCAGATTACACCCATTTATTCTTATAACACCCTCTTGCTAAGGCTCCTTCTTTTAAAATTAAAAACTGAAATTTTTCTATCAAACAAGCACACTCAAAGCCTTAAATTAAGCTCTATTATTCCATAAATAATATCACATTTGTTCATAATAAGAAAATCTTTGAAATTCTAAATAACCCCATATTTGGGATGTTACAGATTCTACCCCCTTAAAATAAATTTCGTCCTCGAAATTCCTTGATCAAAAGAGATGGGGGTATTCTTTGCCGCATCACCTCCTCGGGCTCCCACGTAGCTTCTTCCACTCCGTGGTTCCGCCATAGCACTTTCACTAAAGGCACCGCCTTCCTACGTAGAACTTTCACATCTCGGTCTACAATCGAACCAGTTCTTCTTCAAAAGATAAATCCGAGTTCACCTCAATCTTCGCTCATCGGCACAGCGTGCAAAGGATCCGACCGATACCGTCTCAAAGCATTGATACATGAAATACGTCATGAATCGATTCGATTTGCCACGGCGGCTCTAGTTGATAAGCTACCGGTCCTACTCGCTTTACAACGATATATGGCCCGATGAACCTTGGGCTTAACTTCCTTTCCGTCCAAATCTCAACACCTTTTTCCAAGGCGACACTTTCGGAAAGACTTTGTCTCCCACAAAGATACTCCACTTCCTTGCGTTTGAGATCGGCATAAGACTTACGCCTATCCGATGCTTCCTTGAGACGAGACCGAATCACCTTGACTTTGTCTTCCGTCTCGGTTACCAGTCTGGACCTGGAACTTTTCGCTCTCCCAACTCTGTCCAACATGTAGGAGTACGGCACTTTCGTCCATACTGGGGCCTCGTATGGAGCCATTTGAATACTCGCTTGATAACTATTGTTATAAGCGAATTACGCTAATGGTAGGTATTCCTCCCAACTACCACTAAAATCCAAGACATGACCTCTTAACATGTCTTCTAAAATCAGTATCACCCTTTCCGATTGTCGTCAGATTGTGGATGGAAAGCCGTCTTTGAAATCTAACCGTGTACCCAAAGCTTGATGCAACGCTTTCCAAAACCTTGACGTGAATCGGGATCCCTATCCGAGATAATCGACATCGCACGCCATGCAACCTCACTATTTCACCCACATACGGCTTAGCTAGCTTCGGAGTGAGTAATCCATTCTCACCGGCATGAAGTGAGTGATTTAGTCGAGCGATCCACAATTACCCAAAGCGCATCCTTCTTGGTGGGCGTAAGGGGTAGCCCACTAACAAAATCCATGGTGATCCTCTCCCATTTCCATTGAGGATCTTTATCGGTTGAAGTAGTCCCGATGGTAAGCGATGTTCACCTTAACCTCCCGGCACGTCCGACACTTCCCTACGAACTCCGTTATCTCACGCTTCAACCTGTGCCACGTAATCAAGCTGCAAATCTCCATACATCTTGCTTCCCCCAGGATGCATAGCGTATGGGCTGCTATGTGCATCTTGGAGAATTTTCTGCCTTAATTCTGTATCCTTTGGCATACAAGCTCATCCTTGAAAACAAAGCACTCCATCACTAGACAGACTGTACTCTTCCAAACCACCGTCTTGAACTTGTACCCTCTTAGCGCTCAAGCCTGCATCCACTAACTGCTTTTCCTTAATCTCCTCAATCCAAGTCGGCTTTACTTGAAGTAGTGCCAAAAGACTCCCATCATCATACAGACTCAACCGAGCGAACATTGTTCTCAAGTCTGTCACCACCTTCCGGCTCAATGCGTCAGCTACCACATTAGCCTTACCCGGATGGTACTCGATTGAACAGTCGTAGTCCTTTAGTAGTTCAATCCACCGACACTGTCTCAGATTCAGATCCTTCTGAGTCAGAAGGTACCTCAAACTTTTGTGATCCGTATAGACTATCGACTTCTCCCCATACAAGTAATGTCTCCATATCTTCAGAGCGAAGACGACTGCTGCTAACTCCAAGTCGTGCGTTGGGTAGTTAACCTCGTGCGGTCTTAAGCGACGGGATGCATAGGCTACTACCTTCCCATCTGCATCACACACATCCCAAACCGGTGTGAGATGCATCACAATAGGCTGTGAATAACTTCCTGCTTCAGTGTACCAAAGCGGGGCTTAGTCAAAATTTTCTTTAACTTATCAAAGCTTCCTTGTCGCTTCTCCGTCCATACAAATGGGACACCTTTCCTTAGCAACTTAGTTAATTGGCGCTGCTATTAGAGAGAATCCTTCCACGAATCTCAGATAGTACCTGCTAAACCAGAAAACTTTCGTATTTTAGCCACCGACCTAGGTGGTTTCCACTCAATATCTTGCTTCAATCTTGCGAGGGTCTACTCTAATTCCTTGGTGACACTACATGACCTAAGAAAGCCACTTCCTAAGCCAAAATTCACACTTACCGAATTTGGCATATAATCGCTTCCCCCTCAATACTTGCGCAGAACTATCCGTAGATGCTTGTCATGCTCCTCTTACGTCTTTGAATAAACCAATATGTCGTCTATGAACACCACGACGAATTGGTCCAAGTACTGTTGAAATACTCTATTCATCAAGTCCATAAATGCCGCCGGTGCATTAGTCAACCCGAATGGCATTACCAAGAACTCGAAATGTCCATACCGAGTTCGGAATGCCGTCTTGTGAACGTCAGCCTCCTTCACCTTAAGTTGATGGTAACCTGACCTAAGGTCAATCTTTGAGAATACCGACGCACCTTTCAGTTGATCAAACAAGTCGTCAATCCGAGGCAACGGATACTTGTTCTTGATCGTTAACTTGTTCAACTGACGGTAGTCGATACACATCCGCATAGAACCGTCCTTCTTTTTGACAAACAACACAGCGCTCCCCACGGAGATATACTTGGTCGTATAAACCCTCTATCCAAGAGCTCACGAATTTGAGCCTTTAGCTCCACCAATTCCTTTGGTGCCATTCGGTATGGTGCTATGGACACAGTGCCGTTCGGTAGCAAGTCTATACCGATTCGACTCCCGATCCGGAGGCGGACGGAAGTTCTTCCGGGAACACATCAAAGCAAATTCCCAACCGTTCGGACCCTTTCAATTACTAACCCCTTAGCTTCCAAAGCCGCGATTTGAACCAAATACGCCTCACGACCCTTCTTGACCATCTTTTCAGCCTTCAAGGCAGTCACTACATTGGATAGATAATTCCTTCTATCTCCTATCATAACCACTTCATCACCTTCAGCCGTCTTAAGGGCCATGCGCTTAGCCGCGCAATCCAAATTCACTTGGTACTTAACCAACCAATCCATACCAAGGATCAAATCGAACTCCCCAAACGGTAGTTCCATCAGATCGGCCACGAATACTACCCCTTGAAGTTCTAGGGGTACGCCTCTATATAGTCTATCTACGACTACGGAGTGACCTAAAGGGCTAACTACAGTCATCTCCCTAGAAGCAGTTTCAGAGTTTAGGTCCATAGTTCCTACCACACTACTAGCAATGTACGAGTGCGTCGAGCCCACATCAATCAATGCAACATAAGGAAAACCGAAAATTAGAAACGCATTCGGTTATGACATCCGGTGCGCCACCTTCTTCGCGACACCTTGCTGCGGAAACTAAGCCGGTGCCTAGCCTCTGTGTTGCCCTGAACCTCGCGCCTTGAGTTCCCACGACCTCGGTTAGGACCGTTGTTTCCTCTTCCATTACCACGACCCTCCGTGGTCCTACATTTCTATCCCGAGCACGGTTTTGCCCCTCGGTCGCTTCTTAGCTAGTTTTCGGGGACAATCACGACGCGATGCTCCAAAGACCCACACTCAAAACATCCTTTGTCACCGGTCCAACATCCTCCCCAATGGGTCTTTCCACAGCGATTGCACCGAGTCGGCCTCGATTAGCGATCGTGGGCCTTGTCTTTGCTGATTGGGCCCACTTGGCCTAGCCTTTTTCTCGAGCACTACCGCTTGACCCGGTGACCCAAAACTTCTCTTCGATTGTTCTTACTATAGCTCGCCTCACGACCTCCTTGATTCCTTCGGCTACCTTAGCCTTCTCCACTAGAGATGAGAACTCACGAACTCTTTGTGGGGCAATCAAGAACTTAAATCATCTCGAGTCCGTCCTCTCAAAGCGGACACGTAGCGCTCATGTTCATGAGAGCCACGATGCCTCTCGCATACCTACTCAACCTTAAAAATTCCGCCTCATATTCGACACACGGACTTAGTTCCTTGCACTAATCCTAGAAAAGCCTTTCTGCTGCGTCGGTGTAGGCGATACCCACATACTTCTTCCGATAGGTGGTTCGAAATACTCCCAAGTCAAATCATCTGCTGTAGCCCCATCTCGAACCGTAAGCCACCACCGATACGCTTCATCCTTTAGTAGCGACCGCGCCTTTCGCCTTTTCTTCCTCGCCAAAGTCAAGGTCATCCATGATTCTTTCTGGATTGATTCTAGCCAGTGTTCGGCGTGCTTTGGGTGCCACTCGACGACACACCTCGGAATACCTCCACTCCGTTAGATCGAGTCGCTCGGGACGATTCCGAGCTCCCATATTTCCACCAGCCCCACCACCATCTCCAAGACTCGCAACACGCTTGCGACACCGCCCGCCACCGGCCCGATCCGGCTCCTCCGCTCTAAAAGTAAGAGGTGGTGGTGGCGATGGTACCTCATTTTCGAGAACCTTGTCACGACCCGACGGGTTCGGACACCGTCATCCTACCCTACTACGTCCACGGCGCCCACGCCCTCTAGAACTCATTCTATCTACCGCGCTTTTAACTGATTAAGAAAAATTTTATGTGTTAGCATTTGTTTCACTTTATTACTCGCGACGAAATTTTATGGATAAGGTTTAATCAGAGATTCTTTCGAGCAAACAAAGTTTCAGTTTCCTATCCTAGTTCACACAAAGAAGTTCATGCATCCATTCCTTAATACTTTCCATACCTATTCGCTCATCGGACATTTACGCCCATTTCTAACCTTGGGGTATTTTCGTCTTTTTCCTACAGGGGTATTTTCGTAATTTTCCAGAACCAATATATTTTGCTGATGATTTCCAAAGCTAAGTTATTGAATATTTGTAAAATAGTTGAAATTTTTGGGCAAAACCATTGGATTAATACTTTATGGGTCAGGGGCATTTTGGTAATTTTACTCCTAAGGGTATTTCTGTAATTTTTTTCACAAGTCAAGTTTTTCGAGAAAAACGTTGTAAAAGTGATGTTCTAGGATTTTGGAAAGTTATTGCACAAGTTTTGGAAACGTTAGGGTTTGTTGTTTCATTCTATTTCGAAAAAACAAGGCTAATTCCCTTCTCGGGTTTTAATCATTGTGTTTAGCCTATGACCGAGCCCTCCCGGTCGGGGTGAACCAAAGCTACGCACAGTGCAGTCGAGTGAAGAGGAGGTGGGTCACGCGGACCGCTTAAATACCAAGCTCTCATGAACCTTTCTAGACATGCGCATTGAGGTTACCACACCACCGAGCCTTCCGAGTTAGGGGTGACAGGAAGCTACGCACTGCAGGATACCCGCGAAGAGGAGGTGAGTCACGAGGGACCGCTTAAATACTGGGCTCTTCCGGATCCAATCCTAGACATGCGTCATGAGGGTTACCACACCTAGCTCATTGACTAAGTCATAGGTTGGTTTAGTTCTTTAAGTCTTATGTCTTGTTTGTGTGTTTGAGTAATCTAGCCTTAGGGTCCAAGTCCTATAAGTCTATCTCGTTCCATGCTTCCTACCCTTCTACAGAATATAATTCACCAAGAGGTTTAGATATACTTACCTAGGCGGATCGGTGCCGGAGACTCGGGCCATGCTGCTTAAAACCCAAAAACAATTCAAAAGGCCTACTAAAACATTTTTGGGCCTTGGGCCCCACACAACAGAGCTTTGGCTGGTTACGATACCAGTCTGAAACAACCCAAACCCGGCCCAAACATTATGACCGAATTTGATTTGCTACGGAGAAAAACTTTTTGAACACCATCTAGGACCAATTTAAGTTTCATTGAAAACCCCTTGTTTTTGGTTATCTTGCCAAAACTATACTTGGATTTAATTTGGAAGTTTAATTAAGTCCGGTTATTATACAAATTTCAAGTGTGCCCGATGGCACGATAAAACATTTTCGTGTTAATTTGAGAAAACATGTGATTTCAATTCAGTTTTAATAATATAGTTTAAAGTAAATATCCAACATAAAAAAAAACACAAATAAAGTTTATGGAGGCCTTATTACAACCAAAATAAAAATAACCAAATTTAAAGTTCTATAAATTTAATTCCACTGCATGGCCACCTCGAGTCCAACCGGCTCCTCAACCGTCATCTACGAGTCACCTGAAAAATGTTAAAGGAGAAGGTGAGTCACCAAGACTCAGTATGTAACCCTTCCCCCGTTTAAGAAAAAACAACATTTCATACACAACATATAACAGTTAATATGCAGAGTATCGTGTGCCCAACCTAGCCAACCAAACGCCTTTGTCTACCCCATGTGGTACCAAACCACTTTGGTGACCGTAGTCACAATGTGTTACCAAAACACCTGGTGGTGCCAAACCACTTTGGTGACATATAGTCACAATGTGCTACCAAAGCACCGGTGTCAGTGAGACACAAATCGGGTGATGGGGCCAACCCATCGTGTGATACCAAATCACCGCGACGATCCCATATCTCAAGTGGGGCCAACCTACTGTGGTGTTAACCATGTGGACAAGTCGCTATGAGGTACCAAACCTCTGGAGGTACCAAACCTCTGGTGACATATAGTCACGATGTGTTACCAAAACACTCGGTGCTCACAAGACGAAACATCACCGCCTCTCCTCTCATATAACCCCATGATAGATAAAACGATTAACAATAGATCTCATGCATTCATCACATGTGTCAATAAGCCATGCTTCCCAAAAGCATTAAAGTAATCTCATTTTAACAGAGACTTACCGGGATCCTCACTTGTACCGTTAAGGTACCAATCCGCATCTACATCAAGCAGATTTACATACAAAATATATATATATATAACACAACATTAACTGCTATAAGTGTGTATGTACACACCTGATTTCGATGATGGTTTTTATCCCGAAGAAAACCAATCGGCCACACTCTAAGTCCTTGCCCCTATATTCGGCCAACTACCAAAGTTAGTGAAATGGCCATTCGGCCAAACCCAAAGATTCTATAGGGTTATTGCTTGAACCCGAATCCTTACCTACTCGCTTTGAATACTAGCCACAGCACACATTTTGGTGAATCTACTTTACTACCCTACAATCGGCAATTATTAGTAGTCACTATGATAGCCTTCGGCTTTCGATTACTTAAAAGAATTAATGATCTTAAAATGGATCCTTACCACCCTTACCAAAGCCGATTGTCAGAGAATAGAGGTTTGGATGGTGCACTTCGAAATCCCGGAGCACCTTCTAAGAAATCGGTTTCAAAGGAGAAGAATAGTTAGCCACACCATCAACATGTGCCGAATTTCGGCTTCCCATTCATCCAAGTCGACCAAGAACAAAAGATTGTGGGAGGAGGGTTTTTGCAATACTTACCTTCACCAATCGTTTGAAAAAGAAATCCCGAAGAGACTTATGTTACTCCTAATATTCGGCCAAAGTGCTTCTAGATAGGAGAAGGGAATTTCGGCACAAGGTAGGGAGTAGATTCGGCTAATAGAGAAAGGGAAGAGAAGGGGAAAAGAAGGTAGGGATTCGACGAAGAAAGGGTAGAGAGAGTTTCGGTTTTGAGAAAAGATGAAAAAGAAGGAAAAGGGGTGGAAGATGAGAAAATGCCTAGCCGAAATTGTCAAGTAAGAGACTAAGAGAATTCGGCCTCCCCCCTCTACATAGTTCCCTTGCCGATTACTCCTCTCCAACAAGGAGTCCTAGATTCGCCAACACCTGAATTACTCTTGGCCAATTGTTTAAAATCATTCAAAAGAATTTGAATTAATCAGGTTCCTACTTTTTCTCTCTGCCAACTTTTAAACAAATATTCAATTAAAATCCAAATAAAATCCTTATTATCCTGAAGTGTTTGAATTGAGCATTTCTCTCTCTCTTTTGCCGTCCAAAATAAAGAGCAAAAAGGAGGATTTTGTGACTCGAACCAAGGCTCTCCCTTGCTCCTTGGTGGCGTCACATGCTAGCTTTTAAGTGGGCTTGCTTTGCCACTTATCCAAGGCCTAATTAGTGTCAGATTACACCCATTTATTCTTATAACACCCCTCTTGCTAAGGCTCCCTTCTTTTAAAATTAAAAACTGAAATTTTTCTATCAAACCGGCACACTCAAAGCCTTAAATTAAGCTCTATTATTCCATAAATAATATCACAGCTGTTCATAATAAGAAAATACTTAAATTCTAAATAACCCCATATTTGGGATGTTACATACATACTACCACATTCGGCCATCACATGGATTTATACTTAAAATTATCAAATATTATCATTTAATATGTTCATAAATAATTCTTTGACATATACTTGCTTAAGGACTTACCTCGACTATCGACGAACGACTTAAACCGGCTATTCAATAACCTTCGCTTTCCCCCGATCCAAATCCGTTTTTCTTTGTTCTTGATCTAAACACATTAAAATTTATCTCATTCAAGCACAATTCATCTCAATTTAGTCCCAAAACACAATAATGGGCAAATTACCATTTTACCCCTAATGTTTCACATTTTTACGATTTAGTCCTATTTGCACAAAACAAAAAATACACAAAATTTCACTAAACCATACAAGGGCCGAGTGTTCATAGGGACCTCACTAGTCCATTTATTTCATTTATTTTGCATTTTAACCCCCTCAAAAATTCATTTTTGCAATTTAGCCCAAATACTCAAATTTACCAAAAATCCAAAGACAAAACATATTAATCTAACATATATCTTTCCTAATTCATCAACTATCATCATAAACCTCATAAACTCATCAATGGCATATTTCAAAATATTCACCAAAATCAAAAATTCAAGCATGGGTCTTGAAGTATTCGAAGCAACGATCACAAAAATGTAAAAATTATCGAAAATCGAAATCAAACTAACCTTGAATTTTAGCTCACAAGTGCCGAATTTTGAAAGCTTAAAAACCTATCTTTCTTCTTTACACATTCGGCTTCATGAAAAAAAAAGATGATAATGGTTTTTATTATGTTTTATTTAACATATATCATGACATTTAATTAATTACCTATTTAACCTTATATCATAAAATTATGTAATATAAAACTTAAGGTTAATCTTGTCATATACCACCCACTAACTTGGAAATGGATTATTTACCCATTTAATACCTCATTTTAAAAAGCCATTATCATTCTAGCACTTTACACTATAATATGCAACTTTTTCACTTTACGTGATTTAGTCCTTTTTGTTAAATCGAACACACAATCGATTAAATTTTTCTACAAAACTTTCACACACAATAAATCACATATAATAAGAATAGAATATATCATTTAAAAATATTTCAGACTCGGATTCGTGGTCCCGAAACCACCGTTCCGATTAAGGTCAAATTCGGACTGTTACACTAAAAGACTCAAATGGCAACCGGGTGACGGATAATAGAGACATTTGCAATGTTGCTAAAAACTACTTTTGTAATTTGTTTCGGTCTAATAACCATTCTGATGATATCTATGTTTTGAATTATATCAGGGAGTGTGTTACCAAAGAATCCAATGATTGGCTTGAAGAAGACTACACGGAGAGTGAGATCATCCAAGCCATTAGGCAGATGGATCCTAGGTAGGCCCCTGGAGTGGATGGTCTCTCGGGGAGTTTTTTCAAGTACAACTGGGAGATTGTTGGCAAGGACACTATTCGGTTTTGCCTTGATATTCTAAACGGGAATAAATATGTTTCCTTCTTAAATGAAACTATGATAATTCTAATCCCTTAAATTCGTGACCCTACCGCGCGATTAGCTTATGCAGGTTCAATTATAAGGTCATCTCCAAAGTGCTTGCCAACCGACTCAAAGTTTCCCTCCCTAATTGCATAAGCCAAAATTAGAGCGCGTTTGTCCCTGGGAGAATGATACATGACAATATTTTGATCGCTCACGAATTACTCCACTATCTTCAAAGCTCCAAAAATGGTCCCAATAAAGGTCTCATCGTTAAGCTCGATATGAGCAAAGCATATGACCGAGTGGAGTGGGACTTCTTGGAGGAGGTAATATTGAATATAGGGTTCGGTAATAGTTGGGTAAAAAAAGTCATGAATTGTGTTCGGACTATTCGCTATATTGTAAAGTGCAATAATACGTCGTCGGATGTTATTCTTCCCTAGAGGGGACTTCGTCAAGGAGACCCCCTCTCCCCTTATTTGTTCTTATTTTGCGTGGAAGCACTCTCGAGAATGCTTCTTCATGTGCAGGATAATAATGTCTTACGTGGAATCCGAGCTAGAATAAATGGCCCTAGAATTAACCAACCTTTTTTTGCGGACAATGCCCTTGTTTTTGTTAAAAATAAAAATTGTGATGTTGTTGCTTTGCTTAATATTTTAAAGGACTTTACTACTGTTTCAGTATAGGAGATAAATTTTAGTAAGTCTATGGTTCTTTTTAGCCAAAACACTTCAACTGCGCAAAGGCAGAAAATTGGTTACTTACTGAGGATGGAAGTCGTGGAGAAATTGGATAACTATCCAGGACTCCCTTTGCCTATTGGTAAGAAAAAATCTTTGGATTTTCATGAGATTAACAATCGATTGTCTTACAGAATTAATAGCTAGACAAAGAGGCTCTTATCGTGTAACATCCCGATTTAGACCCTAGTCAGAACGGTGGTTCGAGACCACAAATCCGAGGTTGTATAAATATTTTAATGATATTTTCTGTGTGAATATTATATGACTTAGCCTGTGTGAAAATTTTGTGTGATAATTTAATGGTTTGAGTGTCGAATTTAGAGAAAGGACTTAATCGCGTAAAGAGTAAAAGCTATGTGCTGAATTATAAGTACTAAATTGTGGTTGGCTTTTTAAGGTGGAGGCCTTATGTGTTATTAAGCCATTATTAAAGATAGAGGGTGGGTAAATGACTTATTAGCCTTAAAATATATTTTTCTTATATGTTTAATAAAGGGGCAAATAGGTAAAATGTTTAATATGATAATATTAATAAAACAAATGAAAGAAAAGATGAATGTTATCATCTTTGTTATTGCTGAAAGTTGGAGGAAGAATAAGGGTTTGAAGTTTTGTAATTTTCGGCAAGAATTTGGCTTGATTTAAGGTATGTTTGAGCTCAGTTTTTGATAATTTTTACGTTTTCGTAATTGTTGCTTAGTGCTCTAGCTAACCCATGTTGAAATTTTGTGAACTGATGATGTTCTTGTGATGAGCCATTGATGAATGCTTGAGCTATGTGCTAGTTAATAGTGAAATATGAAAACTTGGTGTTGGATCAAGATAGTTTGTATTGAGATTTTTGGTGAAATTGAATATTTTGGATTTAATTGAGAAAATAAGAAATTGAAGGGTTAAATTGTGAAATAAATGAAATGTATGAGCTTGTATTAGCATGGGAAGAATTCGGCTAGCATATGTGTTTTTGAAATTTTGTGTATTTGATGATTTTGTGAGATAGGGACTAAAGTGTCGAAATGTGAAAATGTGAGGGCTATTTTGTAAAATGCCCTAAATGTGTGTGTGGACTAAATTGAATGATTTAGTGATTAAATGGACTGAATTTGAATGTGTATAGACCAAGAGAGGAGAGGTTCAGATCGAGATCGAGGCAAAGAGAAAGTACTCGATCAATCGATCGTTTCGGTATTTTGACATCCGAGGTAAGTTCAGATATAATACATTTTATTAACATATATTTTTGTGTTATGAAATGAATGTGTATATGTGTATGAAATTGAGATGCTATGTGCAGGATTTAGTTAAGGGCACTAAGTGTGCGATATTAAAATCGAAATAGAAAAGAATAGCCTTTGTGTGTGCGATGTTATGAAAGCTTTGGCTTATAGAATTGTACTTTGTGTGTGCGCATCGATATAAGTCGGTTGGAAAATTTGGCACTAAGTGTGCGATGACTAATATGTACCGAGCCATGTATATAGTAATCGAGTGTGCGAATAAGTTGATTGAATATTAAAGGATGATCAACAAGTAATATTGAGCATTGAGTAGCTTGGAAATTGAATAACTATGTGTTAGCCAAGGTATGTCTTGAACCTTTGTGGTTGATGAATTTATAGATAAAGCTATAGATGGATGAATGAGTATCTTGACTAGGGATGATATAGTATGGTTAAGAGAGAAATGATCTATGTGATGGTTATTGATTATATTGGTTTGGTTTAATGACACGATTATATTGTATATCGAACTTACTAAGCTATAGAAAGCTTATCTTGTGTGATTTCTTTCTCTCGCTTTGCAGATGTCGAGAAAAAGCTAGCTCGGATCCGGGGATCGCGTCAGATATCTCACCACACTATCGGCAATCTATTTTGGGTATTTTGGAAAGATGTACATAGTTAAAATATGGCATGTATAGGTTTGGTCATTTGAATCATGTTTGATGTTTGTAAGTAGCCATGAGATGTGGCTAGATATGTGCTAGTCTTAACATGAATGAATTTTATATATGTGATGCATCTTTAGGCATGATTTGTGGGTTGAGAAATTGACTATTAAATGGTAACTTTGTGTTGGTAAAATGCTAGTAGGAATTAGTGAAATTGAGAAGGAATGATGTTTGGTATTGAATGTATTATATTTGTGATGAGATAGATTTTGGTATTGAATTTGTTATGGTTGGAATGGGAATTGATTGCATAGATTGGATAGTCATCTTGGTAAGTTTTTGGTATGTGTTACTTGTAGGTTTGACCGAAGTGGGTGGCATGTTGGCCTTGCAAAATGGCCTATAATGTCACACGGTCAAGGCACACGGGCGTGCCTATAGACCGTGGGTGAATTGGCAGATTATAGCTTAGTAGCACACGGCCTCGACACGGGGGTGTCAGCTAACCGTGGTGTATAAGTCAGTAGCTAGCTAAGAGCACACGGCCATGGCACACGGGCGTGCTTGGTGGTCGTGGTGGGAAAGATAGTATAGAACCACGGTTAGGACACACGGGCGTGCCTGGTGGCCGTGGGGACCAAGTCAGTATATAGGCACGGAAGGGCACACGGGGTTGTCTTGAAGCCGTGGAGGGCACATGGTCTCGTCCCACGGACGTGTCTCCCCTGTATTTTAGAAAAGTTTCAAATTTTCATGAAATTTTATATGTGTTTCGGTTTAGTCCTGACTCGGTTAATAAGCATGCTTAGGGTCTTGATGACTCATTTAAGGGACACTATGATTGTAATTGAACATGATTGACTTTGTGTCGTAAATTCTAGTTGTTAAATGTTCTGATTGATCGGTAATACCTCTTAACCCCTTTTCAGCGACAGTCTCGGGTTAGGGGTCTTACATTTTATTGGTATCAGAGCTACAGTTTAGTTGATTCTCGGACTAACGTAGCGCGTGTGAGTCTGGCTATACATGCCATATATGAAATTGCTATAGTGTGATGAATGCTGACAGTTGAAAATGTGTTTTCTTATAGTAATGGATCCCGATCGAGCGAAGATTCTTGCCGATGATGTAAAAGAGTAATGCGCCGCTCCCGCTCAAAGGTGCGCCAGACGCCACATCTAGGCCGAATGAAGGTAGTGAGGGAGGAGAGGCTAAGCAAGCCTTCTTCCGTATGATGAGTTAATGGTTTACGGAGTTCGTTCGAACGAATCCGACCACTCCACAACCTCCACCCCCACAAGTACCTGTTGTGCCACAAGTTGTAGATCTAATCAGATTGAATAAACCACCTGTAGATAAGATTCGAAAATACGGGGCCGAAGAGTTTAGGGCCACATCTGATGACAATGCTGAACGAGCTGAGTTTTGGCTCGAGAATACAATCAGAGTATTTGATGAGATGTCGTTGAATCCTGATGAGTGCATTAAGTGTGCAGTTTCCTTGTTGAGAGACACGACTTATAACTGGTGGAAAACATTGATATCTGTGGTTCCGAGAGAGAGAATCACCTGGGACTTCTTTCAAGTTGAGTTCAAAAAGAAGTATATCAGTCAGCGTTTCATTGATCAGAAACGTAAAGAGTTTCTAGATTTGAAACAGGGCCATTTGACTGTTACTGAGTACGAGCGGGAATTCGTAAGATTGAGCCAATACGCGATAGAATGTGTTTCGACCGAAGCTACTATGTGCAAACGTTTCATAGAGGGATTGAATGAAGACATTAAATTGTTCGTTGGGATACTTGATATAAATGAATTTGTTGTGTTAGTCGAAAGAGCATGTAAAGCTGAGGAGCTCAGTAAAGAGAAGAAGAAAGTCGATTATGAGGCTCGTGATGAAAGAAAGAGATCGATGAATAAGTTCTCTCAACCTTCAGCAAAGAGATATAGAGATGAAAGAAATCGTTCAAATGTTTCGTTGGGACATCCAAGTAGAGATCGTTCGAGACAAAGTCTTGGTTTACTTAATTCAAGCTCGAATGAACCAAGTGTTGGTAGTGTTAAGAGTAACAAACCTGAGTGCAGATAGTGTGGAAGATGACATGTGGGAGAGTGCTGGGGCTAGTACAACAATAGAGTTTGTTATAAATATGGATCTCGAGATCATTTTATTCGAGATTGCCCAAAGATGGTCAAAGAGGAGAATGTTCAGAATGAAAGACCAAGTAATGTCGCGGCTAGAGGTAGACCACCCAGAAACAACAGAAATGTGAGCGAAAGTCAAAGGGGGACAACTGACACAGTTGTGAGGTCAGAAGCGAGAGCACCTGCCTGAGCCTATGCGATACGTGCACGAGAGGAAGCATCATCTCCAGACGTCATCACCGGTACTTTCACTTTATTTGATACTGATGTCATTGCATTGATAGATCCTGGATCAACCCATTCCTATGTGTGTATGAACTTAGTATTGAATAAGACTCTACCTGTTGAGTCTACTGAATTTGTGATTAGAGTATCGAACCCCTTAGGCAAGTATGTTTTGGTGGATAAGGTGTACAAGAATTGCCCATTGATGTTTCGTGATTTATGTTTTTCGGTCAATTTGATGTTATTACCATTCAATGAGTTTGACATAATTTTGGGTATGGATTGGCTTACTCTGCATAACGCTATCATGAATTGTAAAAGAAAGAGTATTGAGTTGAAGAGTCAGAATGGTGATATAGTTCAAATTGAATCCAATGATATGAAAGGATTACCAGCTGTTGTATCTGCGATGAAAGCTATGAACTATGTGAGAAAAGGTTGTGAAGCTTATTTAGCATACGTGATTGATACAAAGGTGTCGGAAAAGAAAGTTGAATCTGTGCCTGTAGTATGTGAGTTTTCAGATGTGTTTCCTGAAGAGCTGCCGAGATTACCTCCGATTCGTGAAGTTGAGTTTGGTATTGAGTTGTTGCCTGGTACTACACCTATATCGATAGCTCCGTATAGAATGGCACCAACAGAATTGAAAGAGTTAAAATCACAGTTGCAAGAATTAACTGATAGAGGATTTGCACGACCGAGTTTCTCACCTTGGGGAGCACCTGTGTTATTTGTGAAAAAGAAAGACGGAACTATGAGAATGTGTATTGATTATCGACAGCTGAATAAAGTGACAATAAAGAACAAATACCCGTTGCCTCGTATCGATGATTTGTTTGATCAGCTGAAGGGAGCTACAGTGTTTTCTAAAATAGATTTGAGATCAGGTTATTATCAGTTAAGAGTTAAAGAGCCTGATGTGCCAAAGACTGCTTTCAGAACGAGGTATGGACATTACGAATTCTTAGTGATGCCTTTCGAATTAACAAATGCTCCTGCAGTGTTTATGGATCTGATGAATCGGATATTCAGATCATATTTGGATCATTTTGTTGTGGTATTTATTGATGATATTTTGATTTATTCGTGTGATGAGACGTAGCATGCCGAACATTTGAGAACCGTGCTACAAACACTACGTGAGAAACAGTTGTATGCAAAGTTTAGCAAATGTGAATTTTGGTTGCGTGAGGTTGGGTTTCTGGGACATATTGTATCAGCTGCAGGAATACGAGTTGACCCGAGTAAAATCTGCTATTTTAGAATGGAAGCCTCCAAGAAATGTGTCCAAAAGTAGTTTTTACGGGACTAGCGGGATATTATAGACGATTTGTGAAAGGCTTCTCGATGATTGCGATTCCATTGACAAAGTTGTTACAAAAGGATGTTAGATTCGAGTGGTCGTAAAAACCATATGAGTTTTGAGCGATTGAAAGTGTTGTTAACGGAAGCACCAAAGTGTTGATTCAACCCGAATCGTGCAAAGAGTTTATAGTTTTTAGTGATGCATCGTTGAATGGTTTGGGCGTGTGTATCGATGCAAGAGGGAAAGGTCATTGCTTATGCTTCGAGACAATTAAAACCGCATGAAAAGAACTACCCAACGCATGATCTTGAATTGGCTGCTATTGTGTTCGCATTGAAGATTTGGCGTCACTATCTATTCGGGGAAAAATGTCACATCTATACTGATCATAAGAGTTTAAAGTACTTGATGACTCAGAAAGACTTGAACTTGCGGCATAGAAGATGGTTAGAGTTGTTGAAAGATTACGAACTTGTAATAAATTACCACCCGGGTAAGGCTAATGTTGTAGCTGATGCCTTAAGCCAAAAATCGTCATATGCTTTGCGCGCTATGAGTAATCCGATAGATCTATGTGATGATGGTGTGGTTGTAGCTGAATTGAAAGTAAAGCCGATGTTTGTACAACAAATTAATGATGCTCAGAAAAATGATGTTGAAATGATGGCTAAACGAACTCAATGTGAATTGAATGTTGAATCAAAATTTCGAGTTGATAGTGATGATTGTTTGAGATTCAGAGATCAGATTTGTGTTCCAAGAAATCCAGGGTTGATTCAAACGATTTTGAATGAAGCTCACAATAGTCATTTGATTTGTGCATCCGGGAGTACGAAAATGTATAATGATTTGAAGCGCTTCTATTGGTGGCATGGCATGAAAAGAGACATTTCGATTTTGTATCGAAATGTTTAGTTTGTCGACAAGTCAAAGTCGAACATCAAGTTCCATCAGGTTGTTACAAATGATTATGATTCCTGAGTGGAAATGGGAGAGAATTACGATGGAATTTGTGTCGGGTTTGCCCTTATCTCCGAGTAAGAAAGATGCAATCTAGCTGATAGTAGACAGATTAACAAAATCAGCTCATTTCGTTCCGGTGAGAACCGATTATTCTTTAGATAAGTTAGCTGAACAGTATATTGATGAGATTGTGAGATTGCATGGAGTACCGTTATCTATAGTGTCTGACAGAGATCCGAGATTTACCTGGCGATTTTGGAAGAAATTGCAAGATGCCTTAGGCACTAAATTGCATTTCAGTACCGCTTTTCATCCGCAAACAGATGGTCAATCTGAACGAATCATTCAGATTCTCGAAGACATGCTGAGATGTTGCATACTTGAATTTGAAAGCACGTGGGAAAAGCATTTATCATTGATTGAGTTTGCATATAACAATAGTTATCAATCTAGTATCAAAATGGCACCATATGAGGCTCTTTATGGTCGAAAGTGTCGAACTCCATTGTATTGGACTGAGTTGAGTGAGAATAAGATTCACGGGGTTAATCTGATAAAAGAGACTGAACAGAGAGTGGAAGTAATTCGTGATAGTTTGAAAGCAACCTCAGATCTTCAGAAGTCTTATGCAGATCTGAAACGAAAAGATATCGAGTTTGAGGTCGGTAATAAAGTGTTTTTGAAAGTGTCTCCGTGGAAGAAAATACTCCGATTTGGCCGAAAGGGCAAGCTGAGTCCGAGGTTCATCAGACCGTACGAGATTATTGAACGAGTTGGGCCGATTGCTTATAGATTGAAATTTCCATCTGAGTTAGAAATGATTCATAACGTGTTTCATGTGTCAATGCTTCGACGGTACAGATCAGATCCATCTCATGTGATTGCTCCTACTGAAGTTGGGATTCAGTCAGACTTGTCGTATAGTGAAGAACCGATCCGAATTTTGGCACGAGAGATTAAAGAGTTGAGAAATAAGAGACTTTCCTTAGTCAAAGTATTATGGCACAAACACGGAATTGAAGAGGCTACGTGGGAGCCTGAGAACGTTATGAGAGAGCAACATCCACAACTATTCACTGGTAAGATTTTCGGGGACGAAAATCCCTAAGGGGGAGAGTTGAAACATCCCGGTTTAGACCCTAGTCAGAATGGTGGTTCGAGACCACAAATCCGAGGTTGTATAAATATTTTAATGATATTTTCTGTGTGAATATTATGTGACTTAGCCTGTGTGAAAATTCTATGTGATAATTTAATGGTTTGAGTTTCGAATTTAGAGAAAGGACTTAATCGCGTAAAGAGTAAAAGCTATGTGCTGAATTATAAGTAATAAATTGTGGTTGGCTCTTTAAGGTGGAGGCCTTATGTGTTATTAAGCCATTATTAAAGATAGTGGGTGGGTAAATGACTTATTAGCCTTAAAATATATTTGTCTTATATGTTTATTAAAGGGGCAAATAGGTAAAATGTTTAATATGATAATATTAATAAAACAAATGAAAGAAAAGATGAATGTTATCATCTTTGTTATTGCCGAAAGTTGGAGGAAGAATAAGGGTTTGAAGTTTTGTAATTTTCGGCAAGAATTTGGCTTGATTTAAGGTATGTTTGAGCTCAGTTTTTGATATTTTTACGTTTTCGTAATCGTTGCTTAGTGCTCTAGCTAACCCATGTTGAAATTTTGTGAATTGATGATGTTCTTGTGATGAGCCATTGATGAATGCTTGAGCTATGTGCTAGTTAATAGTGAAATATGAAAACTTGGTGTTGGATCAAGATAGTTTGTATTGAGATTTTTGGTGAAATTGAATATTTTGGATTTAATTGAGAAAATGAGAAATTGTAGGGTTAAATTGTGAAATAAATGAAATGTATGAGCTTGTATTAGCATGGGAAGAATTCGGCTAGCATATGTGTTTTTGAAATTTTGTGTATTTTATGATTTTGTGAGATAGGGACTAAAGTGTCGAAATGTGAAAATGTGAGGGCTATTTTGTAAAATGCCCTAAATGTGTGTGTGTGGACTAAATTGAATGATTTAGTGATTAAATGGACTGAATTTGAATGTGTATAGACCAAGAGAGGAGAGGTTCGGATCGAGATCGAGGCAAAGAGAAAGTACTCGATCAATCGATCGTTTCGGTATTTTGACATCCGAGGTAAGTTCGGATATAATACATTTTATTAACATATATTTTTGTATTATGAAATGAATGTGTATATGTGTATGAAATTGAGATGCTATGTGCATGATTTAGTTAAGGGCACTAAGTGTGCGATATTAAAATCGAAATAGAAAAGAATAGCACTGTGTGTGCGATGTTATGAAAGCTTCGGCTTATAGAATTGGCATTGTGTGTGCGTTACCGATATAAGTCGGTTGGAAAATTTGGCACTAAGTGTGCGATGACTAATATATACCGACCATGTATATAGCACTGAGTGTGTGAATAAGTTGATTGGATATTAAAGGATGATCAACAAGTAATATTGAGCATTGAGTAGTTTGGAAATTGAATAACTATGTGTTAGCCAAGGTATGTCTTGAACCTTTGTGGTTGATGAATTTATAGATAAAGCTATAGATGGATGAATGAGTATCTTGACTAGGGATGATATAGTATGGTTAAGAGAGAAATGATCTATGTGATGGTTATTGATTATATTGGTTTGGTTTAATGACACGATTATATTGTATATCGAACTTACTAAGCTATAGAAAGCTTACTGTGTGATTTCTTTCTCTGCTTTGCAGTGTCAAGAAAGCTAGCTCGGATCCGGGATAAATCAAGATCTCGATCACACTATCGGCAATCTATTTTGGGTATTTTGGAAAGATGTACATAGTTAAAATATGGCATGTATAGGCTGGTCATTTGAATCATGTTTGATGTTTGTAAGTAGCCATGAGATATGGCTAGATATGTGCTAGTCTTAACATGAATGAATTTTATATATGTGATGCATCTTTAGGCATGATTTGTGGGTTGAGAAATTGACTATTAAATGGTAACTTTGTGTTGGTAAAATGCTAGTAGGAATTAGTGAAATTGAGAAGGAATGATGTTTGGTATTGAATGTATTATATTTGTGATGAGATAGATTTTGGTATTGAATTTGTTATGGTTGGAATGGGAATTGATTGCATAGATTGGATAGTCATCTTGGTAAGTTTTTGGTATGTGTTGCTTGTAGGTTTGACCTAAGTGGGTGGCATGTTGGCCTTGCAAAATAGCCTATAATGTCACACGGTCAAGGCACACGGGCGTGCCTACAGACCGTGGGTGAATTGGCAGATTACAGCTTAGTAGCACACGGCCTCGACACGGGGGTGTCAGCTAACCGTGGTGTATAAGTCAGTAGCTAGCTAAGAGCACACGGCCATGGCACACGGGCGTGCTTGGTGGTCGTGGTGGGGAAGACAGTATAGGACCACGGTTAGGACACACGGGCGTGCCTGGTGGCCGTGGGGACCAAGTCAGTATATAGGCACGGAAGGACACACGGGGGTGTCTTGAAGCCGTGGAGGGCACACGGTCTCCTCCCACGGACGTGTCTCCCCTGTATTTTAGAAAAGTTTCAAATTTTCATGAAATTTTATATGTGTTTCGGTTTAGTCCCAACTCAGTTAATAAGCATGCTTAGGGTCTTGAGGACTCATTTAAAGGACACTATGATTGTAATTGAACGTGATTGACTTTGTGTCGTAAATTCTAGTTGTTAAATGTTCTGATTGATCGGTAATACCTCTTAACCCCTTTCCGGCGACAGTCTTGGGTTAGGGGTGTTACATATCGTTTGGAGGCAAAAAGATTTTCTTTCAGGTGATTCTTCTGTCTTTACCAACATATGCAATTTCGGTTTTCCTTGCTCCTAAAGGTGTAGTCAAATATATGCAAACAAAGATCAGCAGAGTATGGTGGTCTGGCAAAGATAGGGTTAGATTTTGGACAATGCTCTCCTGGAAGAAGTTGTGTCACCTTAAAGGTATGGGAGGGCTCAGATTTAGGGATATCCACCTTTTTAATTTAGTGCTTCTTGGCCTGCAGGTCTGGAGGCTCATTAACAATAAAGATACTCTTTGCTATAAAGTTCTTAGCTCCAAGTACTTTCCTATTGGGAATATTTTCAACTCTAAAAAAGTTGACAGAGCCTAGTTTGCTTGAAAAAGTATCGCTGCTGCAGATAATAACCTCAAGGATGGTTTCGGGTGGGAAGTTGGATATGGTGACCGTATTAATATTCGTACTGATAGTTGGGGGCTGGAAGGCTTAAATGGGGAAGCTATTAAATCAAAGCTGTTGAACCATAATGAATACAGTGTTAGAGAGCTTTGGCATGTTGAGAATAGAAGCAGAAATACTTGTAGAGTCCGGGAGCTCTATGGCCAAGACTTATGGGAGAAAATTTGTAACTTTCCTATCGGGGACAAGAATCACAATGATAGAATGGTGTGGTTTCACAATTCTTTAGGAGAATATACCTCGAAGTCTGCTTACTCCTGGCTTCTTTTGAAGCAAATTGGGTTTGGTCCTCATAGGTTTTTTTAGAGAGCGAT
Source organism: Gossypium sturtianum (assembly GCA_025698515.1). Classification (NCBI taxonomy): domain Eukaryota; kingdom Viridiplantae; phylum Streptophyta; class Magnoliopsida; order Malvales; family Malvaceae; genus Gossypium; species Gossypium sturtianum. Next base: position 35,961,747 of record CM046943.1, on the reverse strand, counting down.
TTGGAAACTTGACACTCTTCCTAATATCCGTGTGTTCATCTGGCGTGTGGGTAACGAGATCCTGCCAACTAACGTCAAAATTGCCTCTATTCATCATGGTTTTGGTCAAGCTTGTCCTAGGTGTGGCACCGAGTATGAGACTCTCGTCCACGCCCTTAAAGACTGTCCGAGTTCGAGGGCCACTCTAATGTTTGGCGGTCTGGATAGCAGCATTATTTCTAAAGAGTATGATAGATGTATCGACTGGCTGGAAGATATGTTGAGAATTCTTGACAAAAAAAGCAATGGTGGATTTTATGACCATCCCGTGGAACTGTTGGAACAACAGAAACAACCAAGTTTTTAGGGGAAAAGAAGATAAGGCGAAGGATATATGGAACAAGGCCAGTATGCTCAGTAAAGAGTTCCGCATCCATAACCTGTTAAATGTGCCGAAGTTATCTGCCCAGCTCGTTGAAAGAAAATGGGTCAAACCTCCGAAAAACTGCATTAAATTAACTTTGATGCTTCTACTGGTAATAATAGAATCGGACATGGGGTTATTGTAAGGGATGACGATGGTTTTGTTTTGGGTGGAGGAGGAGGCTTCAATGACGTGTAGCTGTCGATTGAGGAGGCTGAGTGGTACGCTTTTGAAGAAAGCATTAAAATTGTGTGTCGACTGAATATTACAGGAGACGTACTTTTTGAGTCGGATAGTGCAGGGCAGGTCAACAAAATAAATGGCCAGAAAAGGGACTTGACGATTATTGGCGAGCGCATTAAGGAAAGTCTTAAGGCCTTAGTTAACTTTCAGTCTGCTACTTGTGTTTGGACTAGTCGGCAATGTAACTCTATGGCAGACTTTATTTGTAAAAAAATGTGTGCGGATGCTTGTAATTGGTTATTTGATATGGATTATCCTACAAATATCCATAATGCTGTAATTTGTGATGCAATTTAAATGAAATTTGTCTCGACCCTTGTGGTCGTTTTTTACTAAAAAAAAATAAATTAAAAACTACAAATCCAAGGACACATGTTCAATAGTATTAAAATATAAGTTCATTATCATTTCACCTATATTCATTAAATAAATTTTAAAAGATAATATTTTTAACATAAAATGTTTTCTTTCACCCATATCATGAGAGTGATAAAATTTAATAAAAATAATTTTAATTATATTTTTTATGAATAACTTTTTCATTATTAGTGTTATCGTATTTATCACTTAATTAAGAAGATAAAAAAAACATCACTTAGTTAGTGGTATAGTTATATACCAAATGAAACTAAGATTCAACACTATAAATAAGTGCACTTGCAAGACATTTGAATTAATAAGTGCATTTGCAAGACATTTTAATTCAAACAACATCTAAAGAATCACTATAAATAAGTGCATTTAATCATATGACATGCAGTAAAATCGTGTCCTACAGGGCGTGCTTTCTGATTTTTTAACATATTAACCCTTTTGGTCAAATGATTAAATGTTAGTGGTTTTGTCTTTGAGCCCCGGGTATGATTCATCTCTTACTCACATTTGTATTTTTATTTCATGTTGTTTTAAGCTTTACTTTTATTTTTAATTACTAATTTTAACACATTAGTTCCTTTGGATAGATGGTTAATTAATAGTGATTTTATCCTTGAGTCTCAAGTTTGGTTCCTATTCTAAACACATTTGTATTTTTTATTGGCTTAATTGTGTAAAAAGCCCTCAAACTTAAAAAAAAAAGTAATTAAGTCCCCCCCTTTTTTTGCACTCAATTGGGTATTTAAATTACCAAAATGCATAAAAAAGGCCAGGGGCAGATCTAGGGGGCTAGTAGGGGTCCCGCCCCCCTAAAATGAAAATTTTTCCATTCAGGCCCTTTATAATTTATAAAATTTTAAATTAGTAATGGTAAAATTGCACTTTGACCCACCAAAATGATAAAAATTTGATTTAATTTTCTAAAAATTATAAAGATATGGGCTTTTAAATTGGCGAAATTACATTTTTACTATCATAAAAATATATAATTTAATTCTGCCCCCCAAAAAATTCTAACTTCCCTACCCCCCTAAGTTGTATTTCTAGATCTGCCACTGAAAAAGGCCCTTTGACCATATAAAAAGCTTTTTTTAGTACTATAACTTTTATAATTTTTTTACGAATTTTATATTTCTTTACATTTTTTATAATTTTATTATGACTTTATAAAATTTTATAAATTATTTCTATATTTCTATATATTTTATAATTTTTTTTACGATTTTTATAAAATTTTACAAGTTTTAATAATTGTTTTACGATTTTATATTTTTTTTCTAATTTTTAATGAATTTTTTTATATTTTTTTATTAAAATTTAATTATTTTTATAAATTTAATTATTTTTATTTTTATTATTTTTTGTCACATGTCACGTCATGCTTGTGACATGTGGTGGCTTTAATTACAAAAAATTAGGGGCAGTAAACCGTTAAAGTTAACGGTCAAATGTCCTTTTTCAGTGGTGGATCTAGAAATACGACTTAGGGGGGCAGGGGCGAAGTCAAATTTTTTTTGGGTGGGTCAAAATTAAATTATATATTTTTATGATAGTAAAAATATAATTTCTCTAGCAACGGCGCCAACAACTTGACCGCCACCAGACGTGAGAACATCTGGACTAAACATACTGCAGCAAATAAATATATGATTAAACAGCGGTGTCCGCAAGTATATGAGTCAAATTGTAAATAGAAGAATGTTACAACGAAGCACTTTGAAAAGTATTCCGAGGATCGTACCTAAGAGAGGTTGAATTAAACTTAAATTAATTTTCTGCAGTAATAGGTCTAAATAGTACTAATCTAAAAACATTTTGCGAAAAACCAAAATTAAAATTGATCAACCAAAATAACATAAATGATCTAATATGAAGACAACAACATCACAATCGAAATTAATTCCAACTAATAGACAAAAGATTAACTCATTTCAGTGTTCCTAATTAACTTTAGAACTCGAGTTTTATCGAGTTAGCTATTAATTAACTAGTTATTACCTCTCGGCCTCTAACTAATTAACTAATCGACCAATACATGCTCATCTCTCGACCTCACTTTCTTGACCGGGATAAATTATTATTTACTCGGTAAACTTATCTCTCGATCTCGTTTATCCTAAATTACTTCCTAGGGTTTAATCGCACATAATTTAAACCAACTAACTCGGATTTAAACCTTAATTCATCCATTAATTAGTCACACATCCGTTCGTTAATCTCCCTAAGGAAACTAGCCACTCATGGATCTATATGCAATAACCCCTAAACTCATATTTAACATACAAAACAGTAAATGAAATAAAAGGAGGGAATAAGAAAATAAATCTGTCTCAATGTCGATTTGTGCATGAAAGCGGGATTTCCTTTAACAGTTGCAAAGATAACTCCAATTGCGACTGGAAACCAAAAAGAAATAAATAAAAACTATTAAGTTGAAAGCTTGGATCGAAATGGAATCCCAGTTACATAAGAACAAAAACTATTTAGAGGACTAAATTGAAAGAAAATAGAAACTATAATAAAAACCTAAAACTAACTAAGTGGCTCACTTGGCCAAGCCTCCTCAAATGAGGCTAAACATGTCTATTTATAGATTTTATGTTCTAACCTAATTAGGATTTATTAGCAGCCCAAAAATCAAATTACATTACATTGTGTGGACTAAAATACCCATAATTAAAGTTTCTGATTGCCATCCGGTGTCACAACACTATAGGACCAGTGTCATTAAACTACCTTTCGAATGGGAATATTGTGGCTTCGAAGTCCGGTGTTTCGACACCACTCCTCGGTGTCACGACGATGCAGTTGTCCTTTGTCTTCTTAGCTCGAAAATAGTGTCATACACATTAAATGAAACCGTTAAATCATCCTTTGGCCTGTAGTGGCCCATTAGGTCATGTCATTACTTAAAATTGCGTAAAAATGCTTATTTTTCATAAATTAAACCTAAGATACTAAATAATAAAAGCGATATAAAAACACTAGAAAAAAGCTTATATCCACTTATATCCTAACCACCTTATATCCACTTCTCTCACCTTCCTTATTTCTCCATTTACTAAGGCATCGTATAATATTCATGAGTATAATCTTCTGAGCTCGTATTATATTTTTTCTGAAAAATGTGAGTGTACATTTTTCCAACTCACTTTGCTTTTAACTTTTTTTCGAGATTTTCTCGATTGACATTTTGCCTTATTTTCTACAAGCTCAAAATTCTTATACTCACTATATCATACAAATCTATAGTTCACTCATTTTTTTTATCTTTTGAAACCACTATAATGTATCCCTCAATAACAATGGTCGGACATCTAAATCCGTGCAAGGACCAAAAAATTAAAGGATCAAATAGAATATTCGTTAGGCTTAAGGTTTCATTTTTGGTTCATCAAGAAAATGGATTCAAGCTCAAATTAAGTACTAGGGAAATTTTTACAGGATAGCTTTTTGGCTCCAAAATTTGTCTACCAAACAATGCCTTAGGTTGTCTCTAGGTAATTCAATACATGGATTAAATCGGCCAAGTCTATCTATTTCTACAACCTATAATTCAATCAAACATGCATGCTATTTACCTATTTATCATGTTGTATACTTAACATCTTAAATCTATTCACAACTTAATAAATTGAACTAAGTAGTCTAAAATTAGAAATTTAGAATCAATTATTATCAAACTAAATTTACAGTTTATTCACAAAATCCTATTAATATGCTCCTAACCAATCATTTTTTTCTACAAGCTCAAACACATAGAAAACATGCATAATAAAAAATTTTAAAAACTATTAAAACTAGGAAAAATAACATAATTTTTTTTAAAAAAATTTATAAATTTCCTAAGTCACCCACTACACTTTATTTGTCACATTGCCTCTAATGTGCAATACAAGATCAAGGAAAGAGGTTAACCAATTCTGTGGTTCGTTCAATGCAATTGGTGGGACTACTTCTTTCGGTTTTGGCTCTCAATTGTAGTGCCGTAAAAAATTGTGGGGTTCCTACAAAAGAAAACTAAAACACACAAATATATATATAAAATATTAAATCTTAGCTAATTAAAAACTGAAAAAAGCAAAAATCATCCCAAATAAAGTACAAAGTCCAAAAATAAAAATGTTTAAAACTAGTTAGAATCAGGTTCTGAATCCTCCATCATAGTTGTCTTGCCCCTCTTGCACCCCGCTGACGATTTAGTAGCTCACCTTCCTGAAGTCTAGGTTGGGTCGATGAGCGGTCTAATCGAAATACCCACTCACAATCCTATAGCACAATTGGGGTCTTCTCCTCCTCCTTTTCCTCATCTTCTTTATCATACGACACCCTCTCGCCCGACAGTGGGAATCGCTTAAACATGTCCAGTAGTGATGTAGGTGTTGGCCATCCATTCTGTTCTGTGATGCGAATCAAAATGTTGCCCATGTCTTGCACCCACCATTTCTGGCACTCTGAGATAGGCATGTATGTCAGTCCTGTCATCTGTGACGTGTGAGCTTTACTCTTTCTCTTTGTCGGCCCTTGAGGATCACTCCTACGTTTAGTTCAGTTCTCCTTCCCCCTATTTTGCTTCCGTTAGAGCTCAATGAAATGGTTGTATAAGTTGTCCCCAATCACGCTCCTCGTAGGGCTTTTTTACCGCCTCCGAACGTACTAATGTCCAGAGAGTGAATACTGCAATAAAATATAGAAAGACAAGGCGGTACCCACAAGTATACAGGTCGAGTTGTAATATAGTTTTACAACGAAGTAGGTGAGTACTCTGAGGATCGTACTCAAGGGAGGCAAGTGCTAGATAAATTCTAACCTAAACACTAAAAGATCTAATTAATACTTTTTAATCAGTTATAGTACGAACAATATGAAATAAATTATTTTTGGGGTTTTATAATAATAGTAATAAAAACAAAATAACATAAAAAGATAAAATTCAAGAGATTAAAAAGGGAGAATAAATCAAATCTGATTATGGGTGATTAGATCACTTCGGTAATCTCCATCAACTATTGTTTTGGGCTTCTCGTCAATCAACTAGTCGCTACCATGGCAGGATTTCTGATCTTCTACTAACATAACGAGTCAGTAAGAACTATTTATCTTCTGACCTCACAGTTCAGACTGATTTGGGGTTAAGTTGTTCATGATTGGGCAATATCAATTTTGGGTTAATTCCCACCTTGATAAATTCTCGAGGTTGTCAGGCCTAGGGTTTGTTTCATGTTCTACCTTTCCCAAATAGCTGATCCATTGAGTAACCCTACAAAGCAGTTAACAGAACATACTTTCACTCGCTAATCCCTCATAGAGGGATTAGTTCCTTATGGCTTCCATAGACAATATATAATTGATGTAAAGAGAAAGCATGCTAATTAAATCGACAAGATAGAGTAAACGAAAGAGGCTGATTGTATTGAAATTAAGCACAATTCCACAGAGTTTGAATGCTTCCACAATTCAGATATCTTGAAATCAATAAGAACAATTGAAATAAATCTAAAATCCTAAGAAAGAAAGAAAGCTAAACTAAATTTACAAGAAAGAATATAGGATAAAGGAATGATGTCCATAATAGGTGACAAATGAGCCCATTTATAGCCTTCAGGTGTTCGTCGTCCTTAACCCTAGGTTAGCTTACGTTCCCGAGCTTAAAGTTTGATTGTGCATACCAAAACGCCCTTGCTTCATGTGTTGTCTCTGTCATAGAGTTGAGGTCGCGATACACCAGGACCTATGTCGTGACATAGCAATCAATATACTCCTCAGCGAGTATCTTCAGGGGTGTGTCGCGACACCCTGAGTCTATGTCGCGACATCGAAGGCAATCTTGAGTTTTTTCTATTCTACTCCCTATGTTGCAACATTGAGTCATCCATGTTGCGAGATAGCGACCAATATTCATTTAGTGCACTTTCTAATGGTCTCTTGCACACTCACAAAGTACGTTAGCTCACCCTTAGACCTCATTCAACCCCTAAGGTCAATAAAAGACTAAATTTGCACATTTTATTGAATGTAAATAAAACTATGAAAACTTAACTAAAATATAACAAAAATGCTTGTATTCAAGCTCCTTAAATGTGAAAACTAGTTTAATCTGCTACACCGAATTATGGTAGATCAAACTCCCCAGACTTAAGTCAATGCTTGTCCTCAAGCAACATAAATAAAAAAGAAAAATAAGATGACAACCACTGAGCAAATATGATACAAGTATTAACTTTAGAGCATATAGCCAGGCATTTTATGCTTACTAACAATTTCACAATGATGAAAAGTTGATTTACCACTTTTGATTTCAAACATCTAAGTTCAGTATGTTACACATGACCACGTCCAAAGCGTGAATACTGCAATGAAATATAGAAAGACAAGGTGGTATCCGTAAGTATACGGGCCGAGTTGTAATATAGTTTTACAACGAAGTAGGTGAGAATTCCAAGGATCGTATCCAAAGGAGGCGAGTGCCAAATCAATTCTAAACTAAACACTAAATGATCTAATTAATACTTTTAAATCAATTATGTACAGACAATATGAAATAAAGGATTTTTGGGGTTTTATAGTTATAGTAATAAAAAATAACATAAAAAGATAAAATTCAAGAGATTAAAAAGGGAGAATAAATTTGATTATGGGTGATTAGCTCACTTCGGTAATCTCCATCAACTGTCATTTTGAGTTCCTAGTCAATCAACTAGTCGCTACCCTAGCAGGATCTTCTGGTTTTCCACTAACATAACGAGTCAGCAAGAACTACTTATCCTCTGACCTCATAGTTCAAATAGGTTTGGGGTTAAGGTGATCACAGTTGGGCAATACCAATTTTGGGTTAATTCCTACCTTGATGACTACTTGGGGTTGTCAGTGTAGCACCCCTAAACCCGAAACTGTCGTCGGAATAGGGTTAAGAGCCATTACGAATCAATTTCAACATTTCATAACATATTACAACACATAGTCAATCATCATTAAAATGTTTCACAACATAATCATATAGTCCTTTAATGAGGTCTACGAGACCTTAAACACATGCTAGAAAGGGGTCGAGACTAAACCAAACACTTACGAAAATTCTCAGAAATTTAAAACTTTTTCAAAGTTACAGAGGTCACATGCCCGTGCGTTTAGGCCGTGTGCCTCACTCGGCTACCAAACACACCCATGTGTCCAAGCCGTGTCAAAACAGGGCATACATACTGACTTGTCCACACGGTCACCAGACACGCCCGTGTGCCACGACCGTGTGAAATTAAACTAGCTACTGACTTGGTCACATGGCCACCAGGCACGCCTGTGTGCCACGGCCGTGTAACCTGCCCAGGCACACTTCGAAGTGGCCCTTGAGCCACACGGCAGAGACACACGCCCGTGTCTCTTGGCCGTGTATGCAAAATAGGCCATTTGCAAGGCCAAAATGTCACCCACACTTGGGTCATACCTACAAGAACATACAAGCCTATTTTCACACACAATTTGGCAACCAAATACATGTCAAATGATCAACTTATAATCCCATCAAAACTCATTTCTAATCATGTCAACTTATATACCAAATTGCACAACTAAACACATGCATAACCAAGCATGATTCATCCACCATATCACTAGATCACAATGGCATCAATCCATCACTAAGCTTACCATTCATAAGACATTTTCATTGCCATCAAGCCATACCAAATCATACCTCATATACAATAATCATTCATGCATATTACCAACATTTATCTAGCCACATCACATGGCTATTTACACATCTTAAAAATGTTTGAAAACAACTAGCCTATACATGCCATATTCAAATATACACATCTTTAGAAGTACCAAAATAGATTGCCGATAGTGTGATAGAGATGCTGACGATCCCTGGATCCGAGCTAGCTTTACTGACACTGTAAAACAGAGGAACAAATCACACAGTAAGCTTTCAAAGCTTAGTAAGTTCGTAATATAATACATATTACTCAATAATACCACATCAATATATATATATCATCACATAGATAAAGGCACAAGTAGGCACATTATCAATCTCAACCACATGCTCAAGTATCTATTCATTCACTTCTAAAGCTATCATCAACCACATAGGTTCAAACATACCTTGATCAACACATAGTTACTCACCATTCATGCTACTCAATTGCTCGATATTACCTCTTGTTCAACCTTTGCTATTCCTTTGATTTATTCGCACACTTAGTGCCAATTTTCATAACCGAAACATAATCGTCACCGCACACTTAGTGCCAATATGTTAAACTGAACTTATATCAGTAACACACACAGTGCCAATTTGATAAGCCGAAGCTTCTATCTTGTCGCACACACAGTGCTAATCATCTCTGTCTCGTTTCTAATTTCGCACACTTAGTGCCCTCTAATTCAATTCCGCACATAGCATTTCTAATCTCATAGTTATATATATATATCATTCAATTCACATCACATAGATATAGTTTACAACTAGTATTATATCCGAACTTACCTCGGACGTCGAAATACCGAAACGGACGATTAATCGAGCACTTTATCTTTGCCTCGATCTCGATCCGAACCTCTCCTTTCTTGGTCTATACACATTCAAATTCAGCCCATTCAATCACCAATTCACTCAATTTAATCCAAACACATATATTTAGGGCATTTTACAAAATAGCCCTCACATTTTCACATTTCGACACTTTAGTCCCTATTTCATAAATTCATCAAATACACACAATTTTCATATCACCCATGCTTAGCCGAATACTCACTATGATCAAACAAGTCCACACATTTCATTTATTTCACAATTTAGTCCCTCAAATAATCATTTTCTCAATTACAACCAAATTGCTCAAATTCACTAAAAATCCAAATACAAAATATGCTAATCAAACACATATATTCCATATTTCATCATCAAATATTTCAAAGCTCATGTGTTCATCAAAGACACATTTCAAAATCATCATCAATTCTCAAAATTAAAACATGGGTTTTGTAGTTCTCGAAGCAACGATTGCAAAAACGTAGAAATTATCAAAAACCAAAGAAAAACATACCTTGAATTTGAATCAAAAGCTAGCCGAAACTTTTGGGTTCCTTCTTCTTTTTATTTTCTTTGTTTTTCGGCACTATGAATGAATGAACAACCCCACTATCTATTTCTTTTTGTTTTATTAAAACTTTATAATATGATATCATGCTATTATCTTTTATTAATAATAAATAAAAATCATGTATTAAACAACATGTCGTCCACCACTCTCACATTTGGCTAAATTGCAACATAAATCCTCATATATAAGAAAACACATCAATTAGGCCATTCAATCAAATAGAAGGCCACTTTTACCTTTTACGCGATTTAGTCATTTTCGCAAATTAAACACACAATCGATAAAATTCTTCACACAGAAATTTCACACAGGCTAAATCACATACTATAAACACAAAGAATAATATTAAAATATTATTTCGACCTTAGATTTGTGGTCTCGAAACCACTATTCTGACTAGGGTCTAAACCGGGCTGTTACAACTCTCCCCCCTTAGGGATTTTCGTCCCCGAAAATCTTACCAGTGAATAGGTGTGGATATTGCTCTCTCATAACGTTCTCAGGCTCCCACGTAGCCTCTTCTACTCCGTGTTTGTGCCACAACACTTTCACTAAGGAAATTCTTTTGTTTCTCAACTCTTTGGTCTCTCGTGCAAAAATTCAAATCGATTCTTCATTATACGACAAATCTAACTAAATTTCAACCTCAGTAGGAGCAATTACATGTGACGGATCAGATCTGTACCATCGAAGCACCGACACATGAAACACATTATGAATCTTCTCTAATTCAGGTGGCAACAGCAATCTATAAGCAACCGGCCCAACTCGTTCAATGATCTCATACGACCCGATGAATCTCGGACTCAGCTTGCCTTTTCAGCCAAATCGAAGTATTTTCTTCCACGGTGACACTTTCAAAAACACTTTGTCACCAACTTCGAATTCAATATCTTTTCATTTCAAATCAGCATAGGATTTCTGATGATCTGAAGCTGCTTTCAAACTGTCACGGATCACCTTGACTTTCTGCTTTATTTTCACTCAGCTCAGTCCAATATAATGGAGTTCGACATTTCTGACCGTAAAGAGCCTCATACGGTGCCATGTTAATGCTAGATTCAAAATTGTTGTTGTACGCAAACTCAATCAATGGTAAATGCCTTTCCCATGTACTTTCAAATTCAAGAATACAACACCTCAACATATCTTCGAGAACCTGAATGATCCGCTCGGATTGTCCATCCGTTTGCGGATGAAAAGCAGTACTGAAATGCAACTTTGTGCCTAAAGCCTCTTCCAATTTCTTCCAAAATCGCGAGGTATATCTCGGATCTCTATCAGATACAATAGATAGTGGCACCCCGTGCAATCTCACAATTTCAGCAATATATAACTCAGCTAACTTATCGAGTGAATAATCTGTTCTCACCGGAACGAAATGAGCTGATTTCGTCAATCTGTCAACTATCACCCAGATTGCATCTTTCTTTCCCGGAGATAAAGGCAAACCCGACACAAAGTCCATTTTGATTCTCTCCCATTTCCACTCAGGAATCATAATCGGTTGTAACAATCCGGACGGAACCTGATGTTCAGCTTTAACTTGCTGACAAATTAAACATTTCGACACAAAGTCAGAGATATCTCTTTTCATACCATGCCACCAGTAAAACTATTTCAGATAGTTATATATTTTTGTACTCCCCGGATGAACAGTCAAACGACTATTGTGAGCTTCATTCAAAATCATCTGAATCAACTCTGAATTCTTCGGAACACAAATCCAATTTCTGAATCTCAAACAATCATTACTATCAACTCGAAATTTTGAATCCGAATTCGATTCACATTGGGCTCATTTTGCTATCATCTCATCATTAGTTTTCTGGGCATCACAAATCTGATGTACAAAAATCGGTCTCACTTTCAACTCAGCCAAAACTAAATCATCATCACATAGATCTATCTAAGTATTCATAGCTTGCAAAGCACATAAAGATTTTTGACTCAAAGCATCAGCAACAACGTTAGCTTTGCCCGGATAATAATCAATCACAAGTTCATAATCTTTCAACATTTCTAACCATCTTCTTTGTCGTAAATTCAATTATTTCTGAGTCATCAAGTACTTCAAGATCTTCTGATCGGTATAAATATGACATTTCTCACCAAATAGATAGTGACGCCAAATTTTCAATGCAAATACAATCGCGGCTAATTCAAGGACGTGCGTCGGATAGTTCTTTTCATGCGGCTTTAACTGCCTCGAAGCATAAGCAATGACTTTGCCTTCTTGCATCAGCACACAGCCCAAACCATTCAATGATGCATCACTGTAAACTATGAATTCTTTGCCCGATTCAGGTTGAACTAACACTGGTGCTTCCGTCAACAACGTTTTCAACCACTCAAAACTCTGATGGTACTTTTCTGACCACTCAAATTTAACATCTTTCTGTAGCAACTTCGTCAATGGAGTCGCAATCATCGAGAAACTTTTCACAAACCGTCTATAGTATCCCGCTAGTCCCAGAAAACTACGGACTTCAGACACATTTCTTGGAGGTTTCCATTCTAGAATAGCTGAGATTTTACTTGGATCAACACGTATTCATGCAGCTGATACAATATGCCCCAGAAATCCAACCTTACGCAACCAAAACTCACATTTGCTAAACTTAACATTCAATTGCTTCTCACTCAGAGTCTGTAACACAATTCTCAAATACTCGGCATGTTGCATCTCATCATAGGAATAAATCAGAATATCATCAATGAACGCCACAACAAAACGATCCAGATACGGTCTGAATATTCGATTCATCAAATCTATAAACACTGCAGGAACATTTGTTAATCCAAATGGAATAACTAAGAATTCATAATGTCCATACCTCGTTCTAAAAGCAGTTTTTGACACATCTGATTCTTTAACTCTCACCTGATAATAGCCCGATCTCAAATCTATTTTCGAAAACACTGTAGCTCATTTTAGCTGATCAAACAAATCATCAATACGAGGCAACGTATATTTATTCTTTATTGTCACTTTGTTCAACTGTCGATAGTCAATACACATTCTCATAGTGCCATCTTTCTTTTTTCACGAACAACACAGGAGCACCCCAGTGCGAAAAACTCAGTCGTGCAAATCCTCTATCGGTCAACTCTTGCAACTGAGACTTCAACTCTTTCAATTTTATCGGTGCCATTCTATACAGAGCTATTGAGATAGGAGTCATTCTCGGCACCAATTTAATGCCAAATTCAACTTCTCGAATAGGAGGTAATCCCGACAACTCTTAAGGAAACACATCAGGGAATTCACAAACCACAGACACAAATTCAACATTCTTTTCTGTCACTTTTGTATCGATCACATATGCTAGATAAGCTTCGCAACCCTTTCTCACATAGTTCAAAGCTTTCATAGCAGATACAATAGTTGGTAATCCTTTCATATCACTGGATTCAATTCGAACTATCTCACCATTTTGACTTCTCAATTCAATACTCTTTTGTTTACAATTCACAATGGCATTATGCAAAGTGTGTAACAGCCCGATTTAGGGCCTAGTCAGAATAGTGGTGTGAGACCACAAACCCTAGTCAGTAAAATTGACTTCTTAAGGTTTATGACATGTTTGCATAATAGTATTAAAGTTCCATGTAGAGATTTTGTGAAATTTACATGGAATGATAAAAAAAGACTAAATTGCAAAGGTTGCAAAATATGAGTTTCTAGAAGCTTTTTGTATGAAATAGCTTTAGAATATTAATTAGAGGTCCTTAAATAGCAATTTGCCCAAATTATAATTTTTGGACAAAAATGGACATGAGTTAGTAAAATAGAAATGTTTAAAGAGAAGGGCAATTTGGTCATTTGTCTAATAACTGATTAAAATAGGAAAAAGATGATAAAATTTCATTCATCTTCTTCCTTAGTGCCGAAAATTTGAAGAACCCCATAGCTAGGGTTTGTTCATCTTTCAAGCTTGCTAGTAAGTTCATCTTAGCCCCGTTTTTAATATTCTTCGTGTTTTGAAGTTCTCAGATTATGAATTAGCTATTTTTAGCTATAAAATAAGCTAAGATGCATGTTCAAAAATCTACCCAAGAGTGACATGCTTGTAAAATGATATTTTATGGAAGTTTATGAGAGTTTGATGTTAGATAAACATCTTTTTCTAAGTGAATTTTATGAAAAAATGCTAGTAAGGACTAATTTGTAAAAGTTATGAAATTGGTCATACCTATTAGAAATAATGGGAATTGATGATTGCTATAGTAGAGAAAATGAATTAGCTAAGCATGAAGTTTAAGAAAGTTGAATGAGATTCATTTTACAAGCCTTTGGGCAAAAGTGCAAATATGAGAAAGTATAGGGGCAAAATAGTAATTTTGCCAAAGTATGAGTTAAGAGTCAATTTAGTCAATATGAGTATTAAATGATCTACTTATGATTATAGATCAAGAAAAATGAAGCCCGGATCGAAACTGAGGCAGGAACAAAGTCGAGAACTAAATTGCATATCTACATACATTTTGTATATCGAGGTAAGTTTGTATGATTTCTAAGCTTTATGATTTCTATCATTAAATTGCTTAGTATAATGTACATTATTATCATGGAATGTTTCATGTTTCGCTAAACAAAGAAATCTATGAGATTAAATACGAGCAAGTCCCGATTGAAGACGGAATTTTCCAGGATACTCGATCTACCACATGAGATTAGAAAGTTCGTATAAGACCAAGCCAAGGCATGGCATCGGCAATCAAGCATAGTTATCATGTGAGTCCAAGGCAAGCTTGGCATTAACAAGTTATCATGTAAGTCCAAGGCAAGCTTGGCATTGAACAAGTTATCATGTAAGTCCAAGGCAAGCTTGGCATTGAACAAGTTATCATGTAAGTCCAAGGCAAGCTTGGCATTGAACAGATATCATGTAAGTCCAAGGCAAGCTTGGCATTGAAAAGCTATCAAGAGAAAGAGGTCCCTTGTAAGTCCAAGCCAAGGCATGGCATTGGTGAGAATAAGAAAGACTTCGTATAAGTCCATGTCAAGACATGGCCTCGAAACCAAGATGAGATATTCCATGTAAGACCGTATCAAACATATGGCTTTGGCATCAAGTTCATGTGAAGAGATTTTGTATCCTCGGTTATTCGCAGAAATTCATTGGGCAAATGAGTAAAGTTAAAGTGAGATAGCAAGAAAGTTGAGTCAGCAAAGTTATTATCAAGTTGAAAATGAGTATTATTCATGTTTTGAATGATGAATCAGAGATTATGATTATTATGTTAAAGCATGCTGATCAATGTGATCAAGTGATACAGGTACCTTATTTACCTCTCAAGTATGAGACTAGTAAGTTTCATGAGATATGTAAGAATCAAGCCTGAGTAAGTAAGCTTTGTAGCTGAAATTTATGATACTATTGTTGATGTCAAATGGTTTATATTAAGCAAGTATGTTGCTATGAACATTATGTAAACTTACTAAGCTAAATGCTTACGTCTTTTATTCTTTCTTTCTATGTAGTCCCGCCAAGCTAACTTGTGGATCGTTGAAGTCGGAGCTCGAAGCACACTATCAATCCTTATTTTGGTATAGCCAAGTTGAAATTATATTAAGTATGGCATGTATAGGAAACATTTCATTTTGAGTATATGTCTTAGAAAGGGCAAAAGTATGGGCTATCAAGTTTATTATTCTTTTGTAAATGGCTAAGTGATTGGCCAAGATTGACTAAGTATGTTTGTTATTGATATCAATGAAGCATGTTGTATTGTTCATGAAAGATGTAATACTTGAGTTGCTGAATTGAGCTTGAGTTTGGTCTTGATTTCAGGGTGGCAATCGGCTTGGTAAATAGCCTCTAAGTGCCCACACGGATGGACACACGGGCGTGTCTTTAGGCTGTGTGCACCCTGCACCATTGTATCTTAAGTCAAAATAGACCACGGATTGGTACGCACGGGTGTGTGTCTAGACTCTAGGCCGTGTTAAGGTAGTCAGTGTGCACCACGGGTGGTAAGCACGGGCGTGTACCTTGGCCGTGAGGCATTGGCAGAATGTTGGGGTTTTAGGCATGATTTGGGGCCACGGGAGTGTCCAGGCCGTGTGTATTTTGCCAGTATCCACCACGGGTGAAAGACACGGGCATGTTTTAGGGGTTCACGGGCGTGTCCCAAACAACATGGGCGTGTGACCCCTGCTCTAAAGAAAAGTTTCTGAATAAGTTTTGAAAGCTTTTAGATAAGTGTTTAAGGCCTCGTAGGCTTATGAAAAGTATGAATAGACTGAGAAAGAGAAGTTTTTAATTCGGAATAAAATTTTATAGCCCGTAAGTACATGTTTAAGTGAGTTCAAGCATGGTAATGTCTCGTATCTAGTCTTGGTCTCGGACTCGTGTATGGGGTGTTACATTTAGTTGTATCAGAGCTATGGTTTAGTCGGTTCTAGGACTAACGTAGCACGAGCACGAGTCTAGCTATACATGCCATATGTAAGAATATTTTTATAATGATAGTGTGACCACTCCTGATGACTTAAATCATGTTTATACGTTTAGTAAATGGATCCCGATAGATCTGTGGCGGATGACATAGAAAGCAACGCGCCGGCTCCCGCTGAAGGGACGGTGCCGAACGAGCATGAGAATAGACCCACTACGGTGAGTCAAGAAGTAGGAGAAGAGGCTAGAGAAGCCTTCCTCCATATGATGAATACATGGTATACGGAGTTCGTTTGTACGAACCCGAATGCGCAACCCTCTCTACCCCTGCCTATTCCTCGACCTATCCCTGCAGCCCCTCAAGTAGTAGAGGTGGTAAGAGGAGACAAACCTCCAGTTGATAGGATCAGGAAACATGAGGCAGAAG
Organism: Gossypium sturtianum; assembly: GCA_025698515.1. Taxonomy (NCBI): domain Eukaryota; kingdom Viridiplantae; phylum Streptophyta; class Magnoliopsida; order Malvales; family Malvaceae; genus Gossypium; species Gossypium sturtianum. The sequence continues at coordinate 35,944,788 of CM046943.1, read as the reverse complement.
AATTCCGGGCTAGAAAAGATGATGATCAGGAAAAGGCTGAGTTCTGGATAGAAAATACTATCAGGGTATTTAATGAGTTGTCATGCACACCTGAGGAATGTATGAAGTGTGTAGTCTCTCTTCTAAGAGATTTTGCTTACCAATGGTGGAACACCCTTGTGTCGGTGGTACCGAGGGAAAGGATCACATGAGAATTTTTCCAAGAAGAATTCAAGAAAAAGTATATCAGTCAAAGGTTTGTGGACCAGAAAAGGAAGGAATTCCTAGAACTGAAACAAGGCAAGATGTCAGTGACTGACTATGAACGTGAGTTTGTACGACTCAGTAAGTACGCTCACGAATGCGTGTCCACTGAGGCCATCATGAGTAAAAGATTTAAAGATGGGTTGAATGAGGACATCAAACTGTTTGTTGCTGTCCTAGAACTAAAAGAATTTGTTGTGCTAGTAGAGAGGGCTTGTAAAGCCGAGGAATTAGTAAAAGAGAAAAGAAAGTCTGAAATGGAGTCTCGTGACTCTAGGAAGAGACAGTGGAATAAGTCATTCCAATCTTCATCCAAGAAGTTAAGATATTTCCCTACCCGATCGGCTACTTCCACTGGGTTTTCAAGGAAAGACAAGAGTAAGCAATATTCAGGGAATAAAGCACAGATTACTTTAGTTGCAAGTGTTGGGAATATTAGATTTGACAGACCCGAATGCCCACAGTGTGGCAGACGTCATCTCGGTGAATGCCGAGCGCATGAAAATGCTTGTTTCAGATGTGGTTCCCAGGATCACTTTATAAAAGATTGTCCTAAGATGATGAAAGAAGAAAGAACTCAGAACTCGAGATCTGAGGGTATGGTCAGAGGTAGACCGCAGAGGAACCCCGAAAGTGGGGCAAGTGGTAGAGGTAACCCTAGAGAACAGGCTGCGAGACCCGAGGGTAGGGCGCCTGCGAGGACTTATGCCATTCGCGCTCGTGAAGAGGCATCATCTCCTGATGTTATTACGGGTACCTTTTCTCTTCATGATGTTAAAGTTATTGTTTTAATAGATCCCGGATCCACACACTTTTACATTTGTATGAAACTAGTATCCAATATGAAAATGCCTATAGATTCTACAAAATTTGCGATTAAAGTGTCTAATCCTTTAGGCAAGAGTATGTTAGTGAATGAAGTATGTAGAGAATGTCCATTAATGATTAGAGGTCATTACTTTAAAGCAAATCTTATGTTGCTACCATTTGGTGAGTTTGACATCATTCTTGGTATGGACTGGTTGACCACCCATAATGTAATAGTTAATTGTGGGAAGAAATATATCGAGATGAGATGTGAGAATGGGGATACTCTCCATATAGAATCAGATGAGCAAAGTAAATCACCGGCAGTGATTTCTCATATGACGGCACAGAGATATGTAAGAAAGGGATACGAAGTATATTTGGCCTTTATGATGAATGATAAAGAAACAGAGTTAAAGATTGAGTCAGTACCGATAGTATGTGAGTACGTGGATGTTTTTCCCGAGGAATTACCAGGACTACCACCTATTAGAGAGGTTGAGTTCAGCATTGAGCTAGCTCCCAGTACTGTACCAATATCTATTACTCCATACAGAATGGCTCCAACGGAGTTGAAGGAGCCAAGTTGCGATTGCAAGAGTTGATGAGATAAAGGCTTTGCAAGGTCAAGTTGTTCTCCCAGGGTGCTCGGTTTTATTTGTGAAAAGAAAGATGGCACTATGAGATTGTGCATAGATTACCGTCAACTTAATAAAGTGTGAGTAAAGAACAAGTACCCATTGCCAAGGATCGATGATTTGTTCGACCAATTGAAAAGAGCCACTGTGTTCTCCAAAATAGACTTAAGATCAGGGTATTACCAGCTGAGAGTAAAAGAATCGGATGTGTCTAAGACTGACCTTTCAAACAAGGTATGGGCATTATGAATTTTTAGTCATGCCCTTTGGTTTGACTCAATGCTCTCATGGTATTCATGGACTTAATGAACCGCATTTTTAGACCATACCTTGATAGGTTTGTAGTCGTTTTCATTGACGACATACTGATTTATTCCCGAGATGAGAATGAGCATGCTGAGCACCTACGAACAGTTTTACAGATTCTACGAGAAAATCAATTATATGCCAAGTTCAGTAAAAAGTGAATTTTGGCTCAAGGAAGTAGGATTTTTGGGACATATTGTCTCGGGAGAAAGAGTTCGAGTAGACCCCAGTAAGATTTCAGCTATAATGGACTGGAAGCCACCGAAGACCATCCCTGAGATTAGAAGTTTTCTAGGCCTAGCCGGCTATTACAGACGATTTGTCAAGGGGTTTTCCATGATTGCAACCCCGATGACTAAATTGTTACAGAAAAATGTGAAGTTTGAGTGGACAGAATGATGGCAGCAAAGTTTTGAGAAGTTGAAAGCAATGTTGACAGAAACTCCAGTTTTAGTACAACCCGAGTCAGGGAAAGAGTTTATAATTTACAGCGATGCATCCTTAAATGGATTAGGCTGTGTACTTATGCAAGAAGGCAAAGTGATTGCTTATGCCTCCGCATGATTGAAGCCTCATGAGAAGAATTATCCGACGCATGATTTAGAGTTGGCTGCCATAGTCTTCGCATTGAAGATATGGAGACATCACCTATATGGTGAGAGATGTCGGATTTTCACTGATCACAAAAGTTTGAAGTACTTGATGACGTAGAAAGAGTTGAACTTAAGACAGCGGAGATGGTTAGAGTTGATAAAAGATTATGAGATGGTCATTGACTACCATCCTGGGAAGGCGAATGTGGTCGCCGACGCTTTGAGTAGAAAGTCCCTATTTTCATTAAGGGCATTGAATTCAAGGATGACCTTATCCGAAGATGGTTATATTCTAGCTGAGTTGAGAGCTAGACCAATTTTCCTCCAAGAGATCATTGAAGCTCAAGAAGAAGATAGTGAACTGCAAGTCAAGAGAGCTCAGTGCGAGACAGATGTTGAATCTAACTTCCGGATTAGTCCCAATGGAATCCTGATGTTCAAAGATAGAGCTTGTGTACTGAGAAAAGAAGAGCTTATTTAGAAAATTTTACATGAGGCCCATAATGGATGTTTGTCTGTACATCCAGGTAGTACCAAGATGTATAATGACTTGAAGCAACAGTATTGGTGGCCGAGAATGAAGAAAGATATTTCAGAATTTGTTTCCAAATGCTTGATTTGTCAGCAAGTAAAGGCTGAACACCAAGTACCTTTGGGTTTGCTTCAACCCATTTTAGTTTCGGAGTGGAAATGGGACCGTATTACTATGGATTTTGTAACAGGTTTACCATTATCTCCGAGCAAGAAAGATGCTGTATGGGTTGTAGTTGATAGACTCGTGAAGTCAGCCCATTTTATACCTGTTCGAGTGGATTACTCCCTCGACAAGTTGGCAAACTTGTATATTTCAGAAATAGTGAGACTTCATGGAGTTCCTTTGTCAATCATATTGAATAGAGATCCAAGATTCACATCCAGATTTTGGAAGAAGTTACAAGAGGCCTTGGGTACAAAGTTAAACTTTAGTACCGCTTTTCATCCTCAAACTGACGGTCAGTCGGAGAGGTTAATTCAAGTACTCGAGGATATGCTCAGATGTTGTATTCTTGAATTCCGAGGCAGTTGGGAAATGTTTCTCCCATTGGTAGAGTTTACCTACAATAATAGTTTTCAGTCGAGCTTAAAGATAGTGCCTTATGAGGCTTTATATGGGCGTAAGTGCCGAACACCTCTATATTGGACTGAACTTAAAGAAAACCAAATTCACGGGGTTGATTTGGTTAGAAAAGCTGAAGAGAAAATGAAAGTCATATGAGAATGTTTAAAAGCTGCATCAGACAGACAGAAGTCCTATTCGGACTTAAAGAGAAAAGAGATAGAGTATCAAGTCGGAGATAAAGTTTTCTTGAAAGTGTCACCATGGAGAAAAGTTCTTAGATTTGGCCGGAAAGATAAGTTGAGTCCACGTTTTATTGGACCATATGAGATTACTGAGAAAGTTGGGCATGTAGCCTCAGATTGGCTTTGCCATCAGAGTTAGAAAAGATACATGATGTATTTCACGTGTCAATGTTGAGACGCTACCGATCAGACCCTTCACATGTAATTCCCCAGTCAGAGATAGAGATTCATCCCGACATGACTTATGGTGAAGAACCAGTTAAGATTTTAGCTCGGGATGTAACATCCCCAAACCCGGCCCATTCACTACGACCGAATCTGGATATGTCACTGGGAAAGACGGTTGGAAATCTTTGACTTTAGAATTAAACTTGAAAATTTTATTATCTCTGGAAATCGTGTCCATTTAAAATTTAATAAATAATATAAGCTTGTTGAAAACTTCCGAATTAAAACATTATTATAAGTTGCTATAATATGAATCTTTTGCGAAAATATTACTAAGTGTAGTGTAAACTTCAACATTAATAAATAGAGTACTTTAAATCAAAGAGGCCCTTATTACATCAAATAAAATCCCAAAATCTTTGATAATATAAAATGCTTAAATAAAGTAAAACATCTTCACGTATGAAAATCTCCTTCTGCATGGGCCACCTTGTATCCACTCCAACCCGTCCACTAGTCACGACTCACTGCGATGATTAAAAAGTTGGGTGAGTCATCTGATTCAGTGTGTAAGATAACCACTGAAATCCACCCACATGCTTAGCCACATAATATCCCAATTATCAAAGGCAACAAGTTTATATATATTCATTTAAACATTTACCACAACTGCAGGCTTGGCCCACATTCAAATCATACTCAAATACTGGGCTAGGCCCATTTCTCAATAAACCACATATCAACTGGGCTTGGCCCATTTCCACGTATGTTTCCAAAACATACCTATCCACATGTCATATTGGGCTTGGCCCATTTCCATATTATCACAAAAATAATGCAACATGATTCCCAACCCATCCTAGGGTCCATCCGCTACACACCCCCTTATCCAGCCTACCACACACCAGGGGACTATCGAGTCACCCTCTCCTTTTCCCTCCAAAAAGGCAACCAATGCCATCCACGACGTAGCGTATAGCTAACATCAAACCACGATGGAGCACACAGCAATCCATCAAGCCACGATATGGCATAAAGCCCATATCAACCAAGGTAACCACGCGAACTAAATCGCAAAGATCCACAACGCGACCTCAGTCAGCGCCAATCCACGATGTAGCACAAAGCTGACATCAACCACGTACTCGAAGTACACCCGTACCTTCTTTTCATAACCCACCCATGCACATGTAACATAATATAATGCGTAGATGATGCATGTGCATGCTATTCACAATCATAGGCATACTCACATATTGAAAATCAATTATCACATATTAGTCGATTTGCTACTAACTGGTCATCATCATACCCCTTCAAGGGTATCATTCTCACATATATTGCACTTGTTAGCAACATATAAAGCGAGGCAAATATCACGCAAATCCGGAAACAATGGCTAACTACACACCTCATTACTAGGAGTTCTAGACTCTCGATCCTCGATGCTATCGTCTAGCGAAACTACATTTATTTGCTTAACGTTTTTACGTTGCACGTCCACACCCCGGTGGCCAATCTCGCATGTGCCAGAAACGGATCTCTTCTTGAACTTTGGGATGGGGACTTTCCCTTGCCCACCTTGACTGGTACTCGAATCCACGTCCATCGTAATCACTTAATTAGAACCCTTTGGTTAAACGTCATAATACAAAATCTCAAGCGAACAACTACAATTTAACTTACTTACCGAAATGATCTAAAATCTCAAAGGCTCCTCTGTACTTTGTCGATTTGCCCCTTAGATGATCGAATCCAAGAGACTTCCTCAATGCTTCCTTCTTTCGGCACTCTTGCTTAAGGTTCGGCCAACCACACTAGGACACCAAGGGAGATCAGCACCACTCTACTATTCGGCCAAGATGACACTAAATAGGGGAAGGGAATTTCGGCACACCAAGAGGAAGAGGCAAAAGACTTGATGAAGAATTAGCACTCTACCCTCCCTTATTTATAGCATTCGGCCAACCCCCCTTGAAGACTCCAAGATTTGGCCAACACTTCCCTAGCCACTAATTCAATTCCATTTGAATTAGTTCACTTCAAAACAAGTTGAATTACTCCACTATTATCCCACTTATCACTTAAAAAAAACAAATAAATACTAATTATCCCTACTTAATCTAATTAATAATAGATAAATAAAAAAATAAATAAAAAAACACATTATCCTCTTCCAAAAAAAGAGTCTTCTAGCCGTCCAACACTTTCAAAATTGTCAAAAGAAATAAAAATTCAAACTCCAAAATGCAGCTTCCTTGGTTCGAACCTGGGACCATTCTGCTGCACATCTTGCCCCAAACGCCCAGGCCACTCGGCCACTTTGAATTTCATGCTAGAAACCCCCAGCATTTCATTTTAAACCCTTTCTAATCGAGCCCATAACCACCAAGAAAAATAAAAACGCTAACTGCAGCTCCAGGCGCTCGAACCCGCGCCTTGTTCTCCTCCAGCCCTTAAGTGCCGCACGCTAGCCACTCCACCAGCCCATCTTTCTTGTCCGAATTCCTCACCATATACCTTTAAGGCCTTACACAACCCAACGCCCAAAACAAAATAAAACGCCAAATGCTTCTCCGGCCCCTCGAACCCGCGACCTGCACCTAGCGCCTTTTCAAGTAGCGCCTCGTGCCACTTTACCACCGCTTTTTCTTGTCCGATGAACGCCCACAAAATTGTTTTAAGCCCTACTTCCTTAGTCCCTTCCTTTAACGCTAAAAAAAATAAAAGCCCAACTGCTTCCCATGTTATTCGAACCCCTTCCCCCTTGGCACTCCCTTTGCATTTAGCGCCCAAGCCACATTGCCAATTCCTTTCTTGTGCCTTAAACGCCCAATTAATTCTTTTAAGGCCTCCCAAAGCCAAGCTCCCCTTTATTACTTAAAAATTCCAAAAATTTTCTAAGGCATTCCTTGCCTTCTAGGGTTCTCCAAACCCCTAAAAATTCCTCCAACATGACCATAAGCCTACTAACTGCTCGAGCTATGCTCCAAGCGCATAACCCCTAAAACCAGGGTGTTACACGGGAAGTCAAGCAGCTAAGGAATAAAAGTATTGCCCTAGTAAAAGTATTGTGGCAAAGACATGGAATAGAAGAAGCTACGTGGGAACCAGAAGAGAGCATAAGAAACCAGTACCCAAACCTATTTGCTGGTAAGATTTTCGAGGACGAAAATTCCTAAGAGGGGGAGAATTGTAACAGCCCGATTTAGGGCCTAGTTAGAATAGTGGTGTGAGACCACAAACCCGAGTCAGTAAAATTGATTTCTTAAGGTTTATGACATATTTGCATAATAGTATTAAAGTTCCATGTAGAGATTTTGTGAAATTGACATGGAATGATCAAAAAGGACTAAATTGCAAAGGTTGCAAAATATGAGTTTCTAGAAGCTTTTTGTATGAAATAGCTTTAGAATATTAATTAGAGGTCCTTAAATAGCAATTTTCCCAAATTATAATTTTTGGAAAAAAATGGACATGAGTTAGTAAAATAGAAATGTTTAAAGAGAAGGGCAATTTGGTCATTTGTCTAACAAATGATTAAAATAGGAAAAAGATGATAAAATTTCATTCATCTTCTTCCTTAGTGCTGAAATTTGAAGAACCCCATAGCTAGGGTTTGTTCATCTTTCAAGCTTGCTAGTAAGTTCATCTTAGCCCCGTTTTTAATATTCTTCGTATTTTTGAAGTTCTCGTATTATGAATAAGCTATTTTTAGCTATAAAATAAGCTAAGATGCATGTTCAAAAAGCTACCCAAGAGTGACATGCTTGTAAAATGATATTTTATGGAAGTTTATGAGAGTTTGATGTTAGATAAACATCTTTTTCTAAGTGAATTTCATGAAAAAATGCTAGTAAGGACTAGTTTATAAAAGTTATGAAATTGGTCATACCTATTAGAAATAATGGGAATTGATGATTGCTATAGTAGAGAAAATGAATCAGCTAAGCATGAAGTTTAAGAAAGTTGAATGAGATTCATTTTACGAGCCTTTGGGAAAAAGTACAAATATGAGAAAGTATAGGGGCAAAATAGTAATTTTGCCAAAGTATGAGTTACGAGTCAAATTAGTCAATGTGAGTATTAAATGATCTACTTATGATTATAGATCAAGAAAAATGAAGCTCGGATTGAAACCGAGGCAAGAACAAAGTCGAGGACTAAATTGCATATCTACATACATTTTGTATATCGAGGTAAGTTTGTATGATTTCTAAGCTTTATGATTTCTATCATTAAATTGCTTAGTATAATGTACATTATTATCATGGAATGTTTAATGTTTCGCTAAACAAAGAAATCTATGAGATTAAATACGAGCAAGTCCCGATTGAAAACGGAATTTCCCAGGATACTCGATCTACCACATGAGATTAGAAAGTCCGTATAAGACCAAGCCAAGGCATGGCATCGGCAATCAAGCACAGTTATCATGTAAGTCCAAGGCAAGCTTGGCATTGAACAGAAGTCATGTAAGTCCAAGGCAAGCTTGGCATTGAACAGATATCATGTAAGTCCAAGGCAAGCTTGGCATTGAAAAGCTATCAAGAGAAAGAGGTCCCATGTAAGTCCAAGCCAAGGCATTGCATTGGTGAGAATAAGAAAGACTTTGTATAAGTCCATGTCAAGACATGGCCTCGAAACCAAGAAGAGATATTCCATGTAAGACCGTATCTAGGATATGGCTTTGGCATCAAGTTCATGTGAAGAGATTTAGTATCCTCTGTTATTCGCAGAAATTCATCGGGCAAATGAGTAAAGTTAAAGTGAGACAGCAAGAAAGTTGAGTCAGCAAAGTTATTATCAAGTTGAAAATGAGTATTATTCATGTTTTGAATGATGAATCAGAGATTATGATTATTATGTTAAAGCATGCTGATCAATGTGATCAAGTGATACAGGTACCTTGTTTACCTCTCAGGTATGAGACTAGTAAGTTTCATGAGATATGTAAGAATCAAGCCTGAGTAAGTAAGCTTTATAGCTGAAATTTATGATACCATTGTTGATGTCAAATGGTTTATATTAAGCAAGTATGTTGCTATGAACATTATGCAAACTTACTAAGCTAAATGCTTACGTCTTTTATTCTTTCTTTCTATGTAGTCCCGCCAAGCTAACTTGTGGATCGTTGAAGTCGGAGCTCGAAGCACACTATCAATCCTTATTTTGGTATAGCCAAGTTGAAATTATATTAAGTATGGCATGTATAGGAAACATTTCATTTTGAGTATATGTCTTAGAAAGGGAAAAAGTATGGGCTATCAAGTTTATTATTCTTTTGTAAATGGCTAAGTGATTTGCCAAGATTGACTAAGTATGTATGTTATTGATATCAATGAAGCATGTTGTATTGTTCATGAAAGATGTAATACTTGAGTTGCTGAATTGAGCTTGAGTTTGGTCTTGATTTCAGGGTGGCAATTGGCTTGGTAAATAGTCTCTAAGTGCCCACACGGATGGACACACGGGCGTGTGTCTAGGCCGTGTGCACCCTGCACCATTGTATCTTAAGTCAGAATAGACCACGGACTGGTAAGCACGGCCGTATGTCTAGACTCTAGGCCGTGTTAAGGTAGTCAGTGTGCACCACGGGTGGTAAGCACGGGCGTGTGCCTTGGCCGTGGGGCATTGGCAGAATGCTGGGGTTTTAGGCACGATTTGGGGCCACGGGAGTGTCCAGGCCGTGTGTATTTTGCCAGTATCCACCACGGGTGAAAGACACGGGCATGTTTTAGGGGTGCACGGGCGTGTCCCAAACAACATGGGCGTGTGACCCCTGCTCTAAAGAAAAGTTTCTGAATAAGTTCCGAAAGTTTTTAGATAAGTGTTTAAGGCCTCGTTGGCTTATGAAAAGTATGAATAGACTGAGAAAGAGAAGTTTTTAATTCGGAACAAAATTTTATAGCCCGTAAGTACATGTTTAAGTGAGTTCAAGCATGGTAATGTCTCGTATCCAGTCTTGGTCTCGGACTTGGGTATGGGGTGCTACAAAGTGAGCCTATCCATACCCAGAATTATATCAAATTCATCGAATGGTAGCAACATCAAATTAGCCGAAAAACAATCATCCTGAAACATCAATGGACAGTTTTTACACACCTTATCCACCAAGACACACTTGCCTAAGGGGTTTGATACTCTAATTACGAATTCAATAGACTTAACAAGTAGAGTCTTACTTGATACTAGATTCACACACACATACGAATTAGTAGATCCTGGATCTATCAATGCAATCACATCAGTATCAAATAGAGTAAAAGTACCAGTAATGATATCTGGAGATGACGCTTCCTCTCGTGCACGTATAGCATAGGCTCGGGCGGGTGATCTCGCCTCTGATCTCACAGTTGTATCAGTAGTCCCTCTTTGACTTCCACTTGCATTCCCAGCGTTTCTGGGTGGTCTACCCCTAGCCGTCATATTACTCGATTTCACATTCTGATCATTTTCTTCTTCAGCTAACTTTGGGCAATCTCTAATGACATGATCTCGTGATCCACACTTATAACAAGTTCTATTATTATACTTGCCCCAACATTCTCCCACATATCGTCTTCCACACTGTCTACACTCAGGCTTACTGCTTTTAACGCTGCCAACACTTGATTCAGTCGGGAATTTAGCTTTTGGACCAACACTTTGTCTCGGACGATCTCTACTCGGATGTCCAAATGAAACTTTTGAACGATTGCTTGCATCTCTAAATCTCTTCATCGAAGGTTGAGAAAACTTACTCATCGATCTTTTTCTTTCATCTCGAGCTTCAGAATCGACTTTCTTCTTTTCTTTACTGAGCTCCTTGGCTTTGCAAGCTCTTTCAACTAACACGACAAATTCATTTATGTCAAGTATTCCAACCAGTAATTTAATGTCTGCATTCAACCCTTCAATGAAACGTTTACACATAGTAGCTTCAGTCGAAACACATTACCGTGTATACTGACTCAATCTCAGAAACTCCCGTTCATACTCAGTAATAGACATGCGGCCTTGTTTCAGCTCTAGAAACTCTTTACATTTCTGATCTATGAACCGTTGGCTAATATACTTCTTTCTGAATTCATCTTGAAAGAAATCCCAGGTGATTCACTCTCTTGGAACCACTGAAATCAACGTTTTCCACCAGTTATAAGTCGTATCCCTCAACAAAGAAACTACACATTTTATACATTCGTTGGGTGTCAACGACATCTCATCAAACAATCGAATAGTATTTTTGAGCCAGAACTCAGCTCATTCAGCATCATCATCAGCTGTGGCCCTAAACTCTTTGACCCCGTACTTTTAGATCTTATCCACAGGAGGTTTGTTCAATCTAATCGGATCTACAACTTGTGGTTCAACCGGTACTTGTGGGGGTGGAGGTTGTAGAGCAACCGAATTTGTTCGAATGAACTCCAAAAACCACTCACTCATCATTCGGAAAAAGGCTTGCTTAGCCTCTCCTCCCTCACCACTATCATTCGGCCTAGATGTGGCCAGCGCTGTCCCTTGAGCGGGAGCAGGCGCGTTACTCTCAACATCGTCAGCAACTGCTCGATCGGAATCCATTATTATATGAAAACACATTTTTAACTGTCAGGATTCATCACACTATCGTAATTATATATATGGCATGTATAGCTAGACTCACACGCGCTACGTTAGTCCGAGAATCAACTAAATTGTAGCTCTGATACCAATAAAATTAACACCCCTAAACCCGAAACTGTTGCCGGAATAGGGTTAAGAGGCATTACGAATCAATTTCAAGATTTCATAATATAGTACAACACATAGTCAATCATCATTAAAACGTATCACAACATAATCATATAGTCCCTTAATGAGGTCGAGACTAAACCAAACACTTACGAAAATTCTCAGAAATTTAAAAAGTTACAGAGGTCACACGCCCGTGTGTTCAGGCCATGTGCCTCACACGGCTACCAAACACACCCATGTGTCCAAGTCGTGTCAAAACAGGGCATACATACTGACTTGTCCACACGCTCACCAGACACGCCCGTGTGCCAGGGCCATGTGAAATTAAACTAGCTACTGACTTGGTCACACAGCCACCAGGCACGCCCGTGTGCCACGGCCGTGTAACCTGCCCAGGAACACTTCGAAGTGGCCCTTGAGGCACACGGCAGAGACACACGCCCGTGACTCTTGGCCGTGTATGTAAAATAGGCCATTTGGAAGGCCAAAATGCCACCCACACTTGGGTCATACCTACAAGCACATACAAGCCTATTTTCACACACAATTTGGTAACCAAATACATGTCAAATGATCAACTTATCATCCCATCTAATCTCATTTCTAATCATGTCAACTTATATACCAAATTGCACAACTAAACACATGCATAACCAAGCATGATTCATCCAGCATATCACTAGATCACAATGGCATCAATCCATCACTAAGCTTACCATTCATAAGACATTTTCATTGCCATCAAGCCATACCAAATCATACCTCATATACCATAATCATTCATGCATATTACAAACATTTATCTAGCCACATCACATGGCTATTTAAACATCTTAAACATGTTTGAAAACAACTAGCCTATACATGCCATATTCAAATATACACATCTTCAGAAGTACCAAAATAGATTGTCGATAGTGTGATAGACATGCTGACGATCCCCGGATCCGAGCTAGCTTTACTGACACTGTAAAACAGAGGAAAAAATCACACAGTAAGCTTTCAAAGCTTAGTAAGTTCATAATATAATACATATTACTCAATAATACCACATCAATATATATATCATCACATAGATAAAGGCACAACTAGGCACATTATCAATCTCAACCACATGCTCAATTATCTATTCATTCACTTCTAAAGCTATCATCAACCATATAGGTTCAAACATACCTTGATCAACACATTGTTACTCACCATTCATGCTACTCAATTGCTCGATATTACCTCTTGTTCAACCTTTGCTATTCCTTTGATTTATTCGCACACTTAGTGCCAATTTTCATAACCAAAACATAATCGTCACCGCACACTTAGTGCCAATATGTTAAACTGAGCTTATATCGGTATCGCACACACAGTGCCAATTCGATAAGCCGAAGCTTCTATCTTTTCGCACACACAGTGCTAATCATCTCTGTCTCGTTTCTAATTTCGCACACTTAGTGCCCTCTAATTCAATTCCGCACATAGCATTTCTAATCTCATAGTTATATATATTCATTCAATTCATATCACTTAGATATAGTTTACAACTAGTATTATATCCGAACTTACCTCGGACGTCGAAATACCGAAACGGTCGATTAATCGAGCACTTTATCTTTGCCTCGATCTCGATCCGAACCTCTCCTTTCTTGGTCTTAAACACATTCAAATTCAGCCCATCCAATCACCAATTCATTCAATTTAATCCAAACACATATATTTAGGTCATTTTACAAAATAGCCCTCACATTTTCACATTTTGACACTTTAGTCCCTATCTCATAAATTCATCAAATACACAAAATTTTCATATCACCCATGCTTAGTCGAATACTCACTATGATCAAACAAGCCCACACATTTCATTTATTTCACAATTTAGTCCCTCAAATAATCATTTTCTCAATTACAACCAAATTGCTCAAATTCACTAAAAATCCAAATACAAAATATGCTAATCAAACACATATATTCCATATTTCATCATCAAATATTTCAAAGCTCATGTGTTCATCAAAGACACATTTCAAAATTATAATCAATTCTCAAAATTAAAATATGGGTTTTGTAGTTCTCAAAGCAACGATTACAAAAACGTAGAAATTATCAAAAACCGAAGCAAAACATACCTTGAATTTGAATCAAAAGCTAGCCGAAACTTTTGGGTTCCTCATTCTTTTTATTTTCTTTGTTTTTCGGCACTAAGAATGAATGAACAACCCCACTATCTATTTCTTTTTGTTTTATTAAAACTTTATAATATGATATCATGCTTTTATCTTTTATAAGTAATAAATAAAAACCATGTATTAAACAACATGCCGTCCACCACTCTCACATTTGGCTAAATTGCAACATAAATCCTCATATATAAGAAAACACATCAATTAGGCCATTCAATCAAATAGAAGGCCACTTTTACCTTTTACGCGATTTAGTCCTTTTCGCAATTTAAACACACAATCGATAAAGTTCTTCACACAGAAAATTCACACAGGCTAAATCACATACTGTAAACACAGAGAATAATATTAAAATATTATTTTAACCTCAGATTTGTGGTCTCAAAACTACTGCTCCGACTAGGGTCTAAACTGGGTTGTTACAGTCAGGCCTAGGGTTTGTTTCACGTTCTACCTTTCCCAAATAGTTGATCCATTGAGTAACCCTACAAAATAGTTAACATATCATACCTCCACTCGCTAATCCTCCATAGAGGAATTAGTTCCTCATGGCTTCCATAGACAATATATAATTGATGTAAAGAGAAAGTAAGCTAATTAAGTGGACAAGATAGACTAAATGAAAGAGCCTAATTGTATTGAAATTAAGTATGAATCCACAGAGTTTGAATGCTTCCACAATTCAAATCTCATGAAATCAAGAAGAACAATTGAAATAAATCTAAAACCCTAAGAAAGAAAGAAAACTAAGCTAAATTTACAAGAGAGAATCTAGGATAAAGGAATGATGTCCATATTAGGTGAAAAATGAGCCTATTTATATCCTTTAGGTGGTCGTCGTCCTTAACCCTAGGTTAGCTGACGTTCCCGAGCTTAAAGTTTGATTGTGCTGATCAAAACGCCACTGCTTCGTGTGTTGTTTTCGTCAGAGAGTCGATGTCGCAACACACTAGGACCAGTGTCGCGACATAGCAATCAGTGTACTCCTCTACAGGTATCTACAAGGGTATGTCGCGACACCCTTAGTTTGTGTCTTGACATCTAAGACAATTTTGAGTTTTCTCCATTCTGCTCCTATGTTGCAACATAGCAACTAGTATCCGTTTAGTGCACCTTCTAATGATCTCCTGCACACTCACAAAGTGCGTTAGCTCACCCTTAGGCCTCATTCGACCCCTAAGGTCAATAAAAGACTCAATTTGCACATTTTATTGAATGTAAATAAAACTATGAAAACTTATCTAAAATATAATGAAAATACTTGTATTCAAGCTTCTTAAATGTGAAAACTAGTTTAATCTGCTACATCGAGTTACAGTAGATCAACACAATATACAAGTATCAAGGGTCTCACCTATATGAATCCATCAACAAATCATAAAAGTACTTTGATTATCCAAGCAGAATACAATGTAACAGTCCAGTTTGTACCCTAGTCAGAACAGTGGTTTTGGGACCACAAATCCGAGTCTGTATAATATTCTAATTTTATTTTCTGTGCTGTTGATAAGTGATTATGCATGTGCTAAAGTTTCGTAAGTTAATTTGTCTGTTTGTGTGTTTAATTTGACAAAAGGGATTGAATTGCATTAAATGTGAAATTCTCATGTTATATGTTAAAGCACCTATTTGTTGTGGCTTCTAAAGGTGGTGGCCTTATGTGGAAAATAAGCCAATATTTAGATAGTGGATGGGCAAAGGACTAATATGCCCTTAATGAATGTTTGTTTTATTTGTTTAATGAAAGGCTAATAAGGTAAATGAATTAATATGTGTGTTATAATATGATAAAACATAAAACATGGCCATTTTTCATCTCATTTGGCCGAATATAGCAAGAAAAGAAAAGGAGAAAATGTTCTTAGGTTTCGGCAAGCCTTTGTCTTTTTTGAAGGTATGTTTTTGATCAGTTTTCAATAATTTCTACGTTTTTACAATCGTTGCTTTGCCTACTATCAAACCCATGTATTAATTTTGTGTATTGGTGATGTTCATGAGATATGCCATGGTTGATATGTTGAGCTTTGAGATTATTTAAGGTGTTAAATGAAATATTTGAGCTAGATGAACATACTTTGTTCTTGAATTTTTGATGAATTTAGCTAATTAGGGTTAAATTGAGAAAATAGTAACTTGAGGGACTAAATTGCAAATTTGATGGAAAATATGGGCTTGTATGAGATGTATGAACATTCGGCTAAGCATGGTTAAAAGATGATTTTGTGAATTTGATGTTTTGAGAAATATGGACTAAATTGATAAATTGTACAAATGTGAGGGTTAATTTGCAAATAGCCCTAAATGTGTGTCCTTGGATTGAATTGGATGAATTAGTGAATAAAAGGATTAATTTTGAATATGTTTAGATCAAGAACCGAGGAAAACGGACTTAGACCGAGGAAAGGCGAAAGTAAACGAGTAGTCGTTTCTATTTCCGATAAATCGAATCCGAGGTAAGTCATTTTGCAAATAAATGTGATTGTATTAAATTGAGCATATTTATATAACTATTGATGATAATGAATGCTTATGAGATGCTATGCATATGAATTCTGAGACAAGGTCGATATAGTGATAAGTCCGAGAAGTCCCGTACGAACCTAGGAATACATAGGTATCTATTATGTCTTATCATGTAAGACCACGTCTGGGACGTCGGCATTGATTTGAGATTTTGTGTAAGACCACGTCTGGGACGTTGGCATCGATATGATTTCTACGTGTAAGACCACGTCTGGGACGTTGGCATCGATATGATCTCTACGTGTAAGACCACGTCTGGGACGTTGGCATCGATATGATCTCTACGTGTAAGACCATGTCTGGGACATCGGTATCATAGTGATTCGTGTAAGACCCTGTCTGGGACAGCGGCATCGATATTTGAATACATCTAAGACCTCGTCTGGGACGATGGCATTGTACGACCATTCTGAGCTTTCTGAGTATCCTACTAGTTTTCCTAATGGTTCAACGGGCAAGTCTGTGATACGAATTGCAAATCTGAGCTATGAATAATTACGTGAATGTATATTCGTTTTAGGTACGTTTGGTATGTACACTAAATGTGTATAAAAGGTAAGTACCTATATGACTTTGATTTGAAGAAAAGTATGTTTGAATATGAGAATATGAATGAGATGCAAGAATGGTCATGAAAGAGCTATGTATAATTTTTATATGATTTTTGAATTGATGAATGTGGCAAATATGGCCAAGAATATGGACCAAAGCATATATGTGAGAAATTTGCTATGAATATGAATTGTATTAATGTTTCTACATGCTTATATGCTCTACATGTTAAGTTTATTTCTATTATGACTTACTAAGCTTTTGGAAAGCTTACTTTGTGTGTGTTTTCTCTGTTTTATAGGTCGTCAAAGCTACTGAAGGCTCAGGACCGTTGAGGATCGTCATCACACTACTCAACTTGTGTTTGGTACATTTTGGAAATGTATATAGCTAGATATGGCATGTATAGGCTAGTATTTGTTATAAGTTTGTTATATGAACTTAGCCATGTGATTTGGCTACATATGAGTTGAGAATTTGCTTAAATGAATGTGATGTGTAAAGCATGTGTTTGGCATGGTTAGATGACACATGAAATGGTCAAAATTTGAGTAAATAATGGATGAATTATGCTTGTGATGAGATTGGTTCTGAATGTATAGATTGAATGGTTATTTTGGCATGTTATGGTTGTTAATTGTGCATGAAATGTGTTGGTAGATTTCTTATAGAATTGACCTTAAGTGAGTGGCATTTTGGCCTTGCAAATGGTCTATAATGTCACACGGTTGTGGCACACGGGCGTGCCTAGTAACCGCGGGGCTAAGTCAGTAGCTAACCTAGGAGCACATGGCCAAGACACACGGGCGTGTCTAGTAGCCGTGTGAAAAAGTCAGTATATGGCCTATGAGTGCACGGCCTTAGCACACGGGGGTGCTTGGTAACCGTGGAGTCCAAGCAGATACGACCACGGCCAAGGTACACGGGCGTGCTTGGTGGCCGTTGATGTAAAGTCAGATTCGACCACGGAGAGGACACACGAGTGTGTCCAGCAGCCGTGGGAGGCACGCGGCCTACCTACACGGGCGTGTAACCCCTGAAACTTAGAAAAGTTTTAAATTTCTGTGAAATTTTGTATGTGTTCCGGTTTAGTCCCGACCCGGTTATAAGCATGTTTTAGGTCTCGATGACCTACTAAGGGGACACTATGTTTGAGGTTGATATGCAATTGTATGACATTTCTGTAAATGTTCCCGATCTGCCCGGTAACGCCTTTAACCCTAGTCCAGCGACGGATACGGGTTAGGGGTGTTACATATAAATAGTCGTTTATGCATTTGTTTAGTATGATGTCTATTCATGTATAAGTCTATTTAGGTCACATAGGACTTTTTGGCTTGTAAAGTTTTGAGGCTTAGAATAGTTATGGAATTCAAAAGCAGTAAGCATCAAAAGGGTTACAAAAACTAAAATAGTTTTGCACATCGTATTGATCTCTATTCTTCCCCCCTCAGTGACCCTTACCCGTTCACCGCCTTATTTCTCCTTCACTCACCTCCCTTGTCTCTCCAGGTATAGGAAATCATAGCATGACATAGTAACTACGGCTAGCCTACGAGTTTTTGTGCACTAATGAACGAGTTTCTCTATCTTTTGTGACTTTGTGATTTTTCTTTTTCAGCTCATCTCACTCATGAATGTTTTTTTTTCAAGAACTTTTTCTACTTGTATTACTTTTACCTTTTGGATTTCTCTTTTGTTTTTCACTTTCGGGCTAACCTATAATTCCTATATCACACTAATCCTTCCTATTTCAGTCTTGTAACACCCCGACTTTGGGCCTAGAAGTATTGGGCCTATTGGGCTTTGGGCTTTAGATCTCAAAAATTTTTTAAGTAAGCAAGAAAAAGACAATTGGCATGTGGGCTTTAAGGGTAATGAATTTGGAGTGTCTAGGGGTGTTAGAGATGTTCTGGGATCAAGTAAGGGTATAGGAAAAATTTTAGTTTTAGCCCAAGGGAACTGTGACTTCAGTTAGTAGGCCTTTTAAATAAATGAAGAAGAAAAATGACACAAAAGAGCTTGTGGTGTAGTGGCAAAGTGGCGCCACTTAGGGAGCAGGGAGGTGGCGTCATTAGCAGGCAAGGGAGTCCAAGGTTCGAGTAGTGGCATGGTATTTTGTTGGATTTAATTTTTACCTTCTAGATGGTTAGTAGTGGCGTTGGATGTGGACTCTGAAGGAAGTGTTCATGAGAGAAAATTAAGGAAGGGATAAAGGAGCTTATCTTAGAGAAAATTTAGGATGAGATTGAGGAGTTATCAGGGAGAAAAGTTAGGAGCTGAAAAGTGTGAAGAGTTGGTGCCGTTGTGGGAAGTGGGAAGTGTATAAATTTGGCTTAGGAGGGTAAATGAGTGCCGTTTTTGGGTCTTTTAGGGGGTATTACGAATTTTCATTGTGGCTTTCGGCATTTGGAGAGTTTTGCAAATAAGTTAGTCTTTCTTTTCTTTACCGAATATCCTGTAGTTACCCTCACACAAGCACATTTGATCTTTTCTTTTCTCCCCCTCATTCTATTCTTCTGCTGCCGAATTCTTCCATTGTCGAAAAACCATCATTCTTTTTTGCTGAATTCTCTCTTGACAAACTTTTCTATTGCCGAATTACCATCATCTTCTCTTGCCGAAATCCCCCATTAGTGCCGAATCTTTGTTGTTTTTCTCTATCACAAATCAGTTGGTATCTACTCTCAGTCAAGGTTAAAACCTGAATCTCGTTTGGTAGGCCGCAGGATCTAAGGTTGAATTCGGTAAGTATTCTGTTAACTCCCCTTAGTACGTTTTGTTGAAAGCCGAAGGGCTATCTAACCCCTCTTTGCCATTACCATGTATTAACAAGGGTGAGGTTCAGCAAGCGCAAGTGCGGTAGGTAAGGATTGCTATCAAGGCAGTAAGTATTCTCGACTCAGTTAGGGTTTAGTAAATGATCGAATCTATTGTGGCTCATAGGGGTGACTTATGATCAATATGGGTCACTTGGTTTTGACGATATAGGTGTTTGGGCGCATATCTAGAGGTTAATCGCCATTAGTAGCAAAGGAAGGGCTACTAGAATGTGAGGCACACGGTAAGGGTACGGTGAGGTTTCGATTTTTGGTTAGTATGTGTTAACGCTTTGGTTAATCGCTAGTAATGTCAATTGTAGGTTCGTGACTAAGGGGTTTGCAGCATGCGAGGTTACCAGGTGTGTACAAACACTACACACATGATATCGACAATACCGAAAAGCCGAAAAGCCGAAAGTGGCTAAACGGGCCCGGTGGGCCCTGAGGCTAAGTTTGATAAAATGGTTTGGTTGATTATACGAATTAAGTTAGCTATGCTTGACACATGATCTGGATATGTTTTGGGCCTAATAGGCCATATGATGAGATTTGGGCCTAACGGACCGTAAGGACATGAGATGGGCTTGTGGGGGCGTAGACAAGTATGTTAGGGTTAATGGACTTTAGGCCTAGCTTGAACAACTTTGTAATTTCATAAGACTTAAGCTAATTAAACATGTCTGTGGACAAGTCGATTAGTTAGAGTGTGGTAACCGACATATGCATGTCTAGGATTGGATCTAGTGAGAGCTTGGTACTTAAGCGGTCCGAGTGACCCACCTCCTCTTTTCTGAGATCCTACCTGGTGCATAGTGTTTGTTCACTTTAACCGCGAGAACTTGTTTATGGGACAAAGTTTATAACTAAAACCCGAGAGGGACCAAATACCCTTATATTTGTAAAATTACTAAAATACCCTTATATTTGTAAAATTACTAAAATACCCTTATATGTGTAAAATTACTAAAGCACCCTTAGATTTGTAAATTACCAAAATACCCCTATTTTGCAAAAGTACTAAAATACCCCTATTTTGTAAAAGTACCAAAATACCCCTGTCTTGCAAAATTACCAAGATACCCCTATTTTGCCAAATTACCAAAATACCCCTATAGGGTAGAATTACGAAAATACCCCTGGGTAGTGAAATGACAAAAATACCCCTATGTGACGGATATGAGTTTATGGATGTTACTTGTGTGTTTGATGCATTCATATGATATTCTGCTTAGGATGCATATGGGTGGGAATTATGGTACGGAGGAAGATTTGAGGATCGCATGGCCGTATGGTATGGATCCACCGGTGGCTTTAAGCCCAATACATGATTAGCAGCTTTGCTGCAACGTTTGGTAGTACCGAAACCGGGCTACCCATGGTGTGTAGCGGAGGGGTGGGTCGAGCTAGAATTCCCCACAGGAGCCATAAGGTTGGAACGGAAATGGTGTGTGTAGAGGATGGATTTTTGGGGTGGGTTTTGCATTATCTTGTTGTATATGATGCGATATGATGTACTATGAGGTCATGGTGGGCTAAGGCCCAAGACCACCGATTTGATAGGGCTTAGGCCCAATGTGAATATTTGTATGTGAATTGATTGCCAAGGGTTGTACACACTGAGTTTCGAAACTCACACCCTTTTATTTAATGTTTCAGGTTATCCTGAATAGTCGGCTCGACGCGGGAGAGGACTCAGAGATGGCCACACTACAAGCTGATCAAATGTTTTATTTTGTTCAAATGAATTTATTTTGAATACTTTGTTTTTTTTTTCATTGGATTGTAATAAGGCCATGTAACTCCTAAGTGACTTTAGATTTTGGGTTTTATTATTATTGTTTCAGCTATCCGCTTATTAAATTTCATAAAATATCTAAAGTTAACCTGGTTTTCGAAATAACTTAACCTATGAATGTTTTCTAAAAAAATGGGCTATTTCAACGTAACTTAACAAGATACAAGGGTTTTGGGCTTTTGGGCCTTAAATTGTTAAATGGTAAAATCATTTTGAAGTGTGCCTTTGATGTGACATTTTAGACTCGGGCCTAACTTTTAGGTCGGGTTTGGGGTGTTACATTTAGTGGTATCAGAGCCCAGTTGCAAAGCTTGGGCTGTGAAATGGGCCTTAGATTTTAGGTTTTAAAAAGTTTTTACAGGATTCTTGAAGTGTGGTTCATCGAGTCCTTGACGTCGAGCCAAGTAAGTTTTCTGTACTACATTTGTTTAAATTACTGAACTATATAGATAATGGGCTACTTTAAAATAGGCTTTTAGAGACTAAAGCCCGTAGGAAACTTAAGCCTGTAGTGGGTTCACGACCGCGAAATAGCTTTAAAAAAAATATTGTTACTTACATAAGACATGCGCTTTAAATAGTGGAATTACGAACTAATTTCATAAAATTTTTAAATACCCAACGATGAGCGCTAGAAGAGGCGCAAGAGGCCGCGCTCGAGGCCGTGGAAGTGTTAGGGCTTTGTAAACATTTGAATCAGAATTTGGTACTTATTCTGCATATGTTTGAGAATGTTTGCGATAGGTGGATGTTTTAGGTATGTATTAAAATTATTAGGGTCAGAGTGCGCTGCGGTAGCGAGGTGGGGTAGTTGATACACGACCATCCTGTTAGTTGGAAATTTCGAGGACGAAATTTCTTTAAGGGGGAAGAATTGTAACACCCCGACTTTGGGCCTAGAAGTATTGGGCCTATTGGGCTTTGGGCTTTAGATCTCAAAATTTTTTTAAGTAAGCAAGAAAAAGACAATTGGCATGTGGGATTTGAGGGTAATGAATTTGGATTGTCTAAGGGTGTCAGAGATGTTCTGCGATCAAGTAAGGGTATAGGAAAAATTTTAGTTTTAGCCCAAGGGAACTGTGACTTCAGTTAGTAGGCCTTTTAAATAAATGAAGAAGAAAAATGACACAAAAGGGCTTGTGGTGTAGTGGCAAAGTGGCGCCACTTAGGGAGCAGGGAGGTGGCGTCATTAGCAGGCAAGAGAGTCCAAGGTTCGAGTAGTGGCATGGTATTTTGTTGGGGATTTAATTTTTGCCTTCTAGATGGTTAGTAGTGGCGTTGGATGTGAACTCTGAAGGAAGTGTTCATGAGAGAAAATTAAGGAAGGGATAAAGGAGCTTATCTTAGAGAAAATTTAGGATGAGATTGAGGAGTTATCGGGAGAAAAGTTAGGAGACTGAGAAGTGTGAAGAGTTGGTGCCGTTGTGGGAAGTGGGAAGTGTATAAATTCGGCTTAGGAGGGTAAATGAGTGCCGTTTTTGGGTCTTTTAGGGGGTATTACGAATTTTCATTGTGGCTTTCGGCATTTGGAGAGTTTTGCAAATAAGTTAGGCTTTCTTTTCTTTACCGAATATCCTGTAGTTACCCTCACACAAGCACATTTGATCTTTTCTTTTCTCCCCCTCATTCTATTCTTCTGTTGCCGAATTCTTCCATTGTCGAAAAACCATCATTCTTTTTTGCCGAATTCTCTCTTAGCCAAACTTTTCTATTGCCGAATTACCATCATCTTCTCTTGCCAAAATCCCCCATTAGTGCCGAATCTTTGTTGTTTTTCTCTATCACAAATCAGTTGGTATCTACTCTCAGTCAAGGTTAAAAGCTGAATTTCGTTATGTAGGCCGCAGGATCTAAGGTTGGATTCGGTAAGTATTCTGTTAACTCCCTTTAGTACATTTTGTTGAAAGCCGAAGGGCTATCTAACCCCTCTTTGCCGTTACCATGTATTAACAAGGGTGAGGTTCAGCAATCGCAAGTGCAGTAGGTAAGGATTGCTATCAAGGCAGTAAGTATTCTCGACTCAGTTAGGGTTTAGTAAATGACCGAATCTATTGTGGCTCATAGGGGTGACTTATGATCAATATGGGTCACTTGGTTTTGACGATATAGGTGTTTGGTGCAAATCTAGAGGTTAATCACCAATAGTAGCAAAGGAAGGGCTACTAGAACGTGAGGCACACGGTAAGGGTACGGTGAGGTTTCAGTTTTTGGTTAGCATGTGTTAACGCTTTGGTTAATCGCTAGTAATGTCAATTGTAGGTTCGTCACTAAGGGGTTTGCAGCACGCGAGGTTACCAGGTGTGTACAAACACTACACACACGATATCGGCAATGCCGAAAAGCCGAAAAGCTGAAAGTGGCTAAACGGGCCCGGTGGGCCCTGAGGCTAAGTTTGATTAAATGGTTTGGTTGATTATACGAATTAAGTTATCTATGCTTGACACATGATCTGGATATGTTTTGGGCCTAATAGGCCATATGATGAGATTTGGGCCTAACGGGCCGTAAGGACATGAGATGGGCTTATGAGGGCGTAGACAAGTATGTTAGGGTTAATAGACTTTAGGCCTAGCTTGAACAACTTTGTAATTTCATAAGACTTAAGATAATTAAACATGTCTATGGACAAGTCGATTAGTTAGAGTGTGGTAACCGACATATGCATGTCTAGGATTGGATCTAGTGAGAGCTTGGTACTTAAGAGGTCCGAGTGACCCACCTTCTCTTTTCTGAGATCCTACCTGGTGCATAGTGTTTGTTCACTTTAACCGCGAGGACTTGTTTATGGGCCAAAGTTTATAACTAAAACCCGAGAGGGACCAAATACCCTTATATTTGTAAAATTACTAAAATACCCTTATATTTGTAAAATTACTAAAATACCCTTATATTTGTAAAATTACTAAAATACCCTTATATGTGTAAAATTACTAAAGCACCCTTAGATTTGTAAATTACCAAAATACCCCTATTTTGCAAAAGTACTAAAATACCCCTGTTTTGTAAAAGTACCAAAATACCCTTATCTTGCAAAATTACCAAGATACCCCTATTTTGCCAAATTACCAAAATACCCCTGTAGGGTAGAATTACGAAAATACCCCTGGGTAGTGAAATGACGAAAATACCCCTATGTGACGGATATGAGTTTATAGATGTTACTTGTGTGTTTGATGCATTCATATGATATTCTGCTTAGGATGCATATGGGTGTGAATTATGGTACGAAGGAAGATTTGAGGATCGCATGGCCGTATGGTATGGATCCACCGGTGGCTTTAAGCCCAGTATATGATTAGTAGCTTTGCTGCAACGTTCGGTAGTACCGAAACTGGGCTACCCATGGTGTGTAGCGGAGGGGTGGGTCAAGCTAGAATTCCCCACAGGAGCCATAAGGTTGGAAGGGAAATGGTGTGTGCAGAGGATGGATTTTTGGGGTGTGTTTTGCATTATCTTATTGTATATGATGCGATATGATGTGCTATGAGGTCATGGTGGGCTAAGGCCCAAGACCACTGATTTGATAGGGCTTAGGCCCAATGTGAATATTTGTATGTGAATTGATTGCCAAGAGTTGTACACACTGAGTTTCGAAACTCACACTCTTTTATTTAATGTTTCAGGTTATCCTGAATAGTCGGCTCGACGCGGGAGAGGACTCGGAGATGGCCACACTACAAGCTGATCAAATGTTTCATTTTGTTCAAATGAATTTATTTTGAATACTTTGGTTTTTTTTTCATTGTATTGTAATAAGGCCATGTAACTCCTAAGTGACTTTAGATTTTGGGTTTTATTATTATTGTTTCAGCTATCCGCTTATTAAATTTCATAAAATATCTAAAGTTAACATGGTTTTTGAAATAACTTAACCTATGAATGTTTTCTAAAAAAATGGGCTTTTTCAACGTAACTTAACAAGATACAAGGGTTTTGGGCGTTTGGGCATTAAATTGTTGAATGGTAAAATCGTTTTGAAGTGTGCCTTTGATGTGACATTTCGGACTCGGGCCTAACTTCTAGGTCGGGTTTGGGGTGTTACATTTAGTGGTATCAGAGCCCAGTTGCAAAGCTCGGGCTGTGAAATGGGCCTTAGATTTTAGGTTTTAAAAAGTTTTTGCAGGATTCTTAAAGTGTGGTTCATCGAGTCCTTGACGTCGAGCCAAGTAAGTTTTTGTACTACATTTGTTTAAATTATTGAACTATATAGATAATGGGCTACTTTAAAATGGGCTTTTAGAGACTAAAGCCCGTAGGAAACTTAAGCCTGTAGTGGGTTCACGACCGCGAAATAGCTTTAAAAAAAATATTTTTACTTACATAAGACATGCGCTTTAAATAGTGGAATTACGAACTAATTTCATAAAATTTTTAAATACCCAACGATGAGCACTAGAAGAGGCGCAAGAGGCCGCACTCGAGGCCGTGGAAGTGTTAGGGCTTTGTAAACATTTGAATCAGAATTTGGTACTTATTCTGCATATGTTTGAGAATGTTTACGATAGGTGGGTGTTTTAGGTATGTATTAAAATTATTAGGGTCAGAGTGCGCAGCGATAGCGAGGTGGGGTAGTTGATACACGACCATCCTGTTAGTTGGAAATTTCGAGGACAAAATTTCTTTAAGGGGGAAGAATTGTAACACCTCGACTTTGGGCCTAGAAGTATTGGGCCTATTGGGCTTTAGATCTCAAAATTTTTTTAAGTATGCAAGAAAAAGACAATTGGCATGTGGCCTTTGATGGGTAATGAATTTGGAGTGTCTAGGGGTGTTAGAGATGTTCTGGGATCAAGTAAGGGTATAGGAAAAATTTTAGTTTTAGCCCAAGGGAACTGTGACTTCAGTTAGTAGGCCTTTTAAATAAATGAAGAAGAAAAATGACACAAAATAGCTTGTGGTGTAGTGGCAAAGTGGTGCCACTTAGGGAGCAGGGAGGTGGCGTCATTAGCAGGCAAGGGAGTCCAAGGTTCGAGTAGTGGCATGGTATTTTATTGGGGATTTAATTTTTGCGTTCTAGATGGTTAGTAGTGGCGTTGGATGTGAACTCTGAAGGAAGTGTTCATGAGAGAAAATTAAGGAAGGGATAAAGGAGCTTATCTTAGAGAAAATTTAGGATGAGATTGAGGAGTTATCAGGGAGAATAGTAAGGAACTGAGAAGTGTGAAGAGTTGGTGCCGTTGTGGGAAGTGGGAAATGTATAAATTCAGCTTAGGAGGGTAAATGAGTGCCGTTTTCGGGTCTTTTAGGGGGTATTACGAATTTTCATTGTGGCTTTCGGCATTTGGAGAGTTTTGCAAATAATTTGGTCTTTCTTTTCTTTACCGAATATCTTGTAGTTACCCTCACACAAGCACATTTGATCTTTTCTTTTCTCCCCCTCATTCTATTCTTCTGTTGCCGAATTCTTCCATTGTCGAAAAACCATCATTCTTTTTTGCCAAATTCTCTCTTAGCCAAACTTTTCTATTGCCAAATTACCATCATCTTCTCTTGCCAAAATCCCCCATTAGTGCTGAATCTTTGTTGTTTTTCTCTATCACAAATCAGTTGGTATCTACTCTCAGTCAAGGTTAAAAGCTGAATCTCGTTTGGTAGGCCGTAGGATCTAAGGTTGGATTCGGTAAGTATTCTATTAACTCCCCTTAGTACGTTTTGTTGAAAGCCGAAGGGCTATCTAACCCCTCTTTGCCGTTACCATGTATTAACAAGGGTGAGGTTCAGCAATCGCAAGTGCGGTAGGTAAGGATTGCTATCAAGGCAGTAAGTATTCTCGACTCAGTTAGGGTTTAGTAAATGACCGAATCTATTGTGGCTCATAGGGGTGACTTATGATCAATATGGGTCACTTGGTTTTGACGATATAGGTGTTTGGTGCAGATCTAGAGGTTAATCGCCAATAGTAGCAAAGGAAGGGCTACTAGAACGTGAGGCACACGGTAAGGGTACGGTGAGGTTTCAGTTTTTGGTTAGTATGTGTTAACGCTTTGGTTAATCGCTAGTAATGTCAATTGTAGGTTCGTGACTAAGGGGTTTGCAGCACGCGAGGTTACCAGGTGTGTACAAACACTACACACACGATATCGGCAATGCCGAAAAGCCGAAAAGCCGAAAGTGGCTAAACGGGCCCGGTGAGCCCTGAGGCTAAGTTTGATAAAATAGTTTGGTTGATTATACGAATTAAGTTAGCTATGCTTGACACATGATCTGGATATGTTTTGGGCCTAATAGGCCATATGATGAGATTTGGGCCTAACGGGCCGTAAGGACATGAGATGGGCTTGTGGGGGCGTAGACAAGTATGTTAGGGTTAATGGACTTTAGGCCTAGCTTGAACAACTTTGTAATTTCATAAGACTTAAGCTAATTAAACATGTCTGTGGACAAGTCGATTAGTTAGAGTGTGGTAACCGACATATGCATGTCTAGGATTGGATCTAGTGAGAGCTTGGTACTTAAGCGGTCCGAGTGACCCACCTCCTCTTTTCTAAGATCCTACCTGGTGCATAGTGATTGTTCACTTTAACCGCGAGGACTTGTTTATGGGCCAAAGTTTATAACTAAAACCCGAGAGGGACCAAATACCCTTATATTTGTAAAATTAATAAAATACCCTTATATTTGTAAAATTACTAAAATACCCTTATATTTGTAAAATTACTAAAATACCCTTATATGTGTAAAATTACTAAAGCACCCTTAGATTTTTAAATTACCAAAATACCCCTGTTTTGCAAAAGTACTAAAATACCCTTATTTTGTAAAAGTACCAAAATACCCCTGTCTTGCAAAATTACCAAGATACCCCTATTTTGTCAAATTACCAAAATACCCCTGTAGGGTAGAATTACGAAAATACCCCTGGGTAGTGAAATGACAAAAATACCCCTATGTGACGGATATGAGTTTATGGATGTTACTTGTGTGTTTGATGCATTCATATGATATTTCGCTTAGGATGCATATGGGTGGGAATTATGGTACGGAGGAAGATTTGAGGATCGCATGGCCGTATGGTATGGATCCACCGGTGGCTTTAAGCCCAATATATGATTAGCAGCTTTGCTGCAACATTCGGTAGTACCGAAACTGGGCTACCCATGGTGTGTAGCGGAGGGGTGGGTCGAGCTAGAATTCCCCACAGGAGCCATAAGGTTGGAAGGGAAATGGTGTGTGTAGAGGATGGATTTTTGGGGTGGGTTTCGCATTATCTTGTTGTATATGATGCGATATGATGTGCTATGAGGTCATGGTGGGCTAAGGCCCAAGACCACCGATTTGATAGGGCTTAGGCCCAATGTGAATATTTGTATGTGAATTGATTGCCAAGGGTTGTACACATTGAGTTTCGAAACTCACACCCTTTTATTTAATGTTTCAGGTTATCCTGAATAGTCGGCTCGACGAGGGAGAGGACTCGGAGATGGCCACACTACAAGCTGATCAAATGTTTATTTTGTTCAAATGAATTTATTTTGAATACTTTGTTTTTTTTTCATTGGATTGTAATAAGGCCATGTAACTCCTAAGTGACTTTAGATTTTGGGTTTTATTATTATTGTTTCAGCTATCCGTTTATTAAATTTCATAAAATATCTAAAGTTAACATGGTTTTCGAAATAACTTAACCTGTGAATGTTTTCTAAAAAAATGGGCTTTTTCAACGTAACTTAACAAGATACAAGGGTTTTGGGCTTTTGGGCCTTAAATTGTTAAATGGTAAAATCATTTTGAAGTGTTCCTTTGATGTGAAATTTCGGACTCGGGCCTGACTTCTAGGTCGGGTTTGGGGTGTTACAAGTCTGTTTTTACAAACTCTACCTTAATGTATCTACTTAACCCTCAATACGTATGGCCAAATGTCTATAATCGTGCGGTGCAAGACCAAAGGAAAAGGGCAAGTACAAATTAACGTTTTTAGGCTTGAGGTTTGTAATGAGGTTCATCAAGAAGTGTCAAAAGGCTCAAAAATCAATACTAAATGTGAATATTAATAGGTTGGCTTTTTGGCTTCCCAAACAATGCCTTAAGTCATCCCTAAATACCTTAACATGCACAAAATTAATCAACCAAACAAACTTAAATTCAATCATTTATCATTCATACTAGCATGCTCATTTCCTTGTATTTTCTATATCATTTAGTATAGTTGATTACTTAATACATATTTACAATGTAACATATAGAACTTTAATAGTCTAATGCTCAAAAATTTAAAATCACCTACCATTATGCCAAATTTATTCATAAACTCAAGCAACCTATGTACATGCTCCTAACTAATCACTTGTATTTCTACAAGCTCAAGCACACCAAAAGACGAGAATTTTTTTTTAAAAAATCCTATGTTACCCCCCACAATTTAGTTGACACATTGTCCTCAATGTGTTGCCTATAAGAAGATAAGGAAAGAAGTTACCCAATTGATTGTGGGCACTCCAACTGCTAATGGTAGGTGTTTCCTCCTTTGATCGTGTAAAGTTCGAATTGTTTGTGTCTACTTTGTGTTGGGTTTCTAAAAAAAATTAAACAAACTACAAAACAAAGAATTATGTATGTATGTATCCCTAATCCTAAAAATAGATTTACATCACCCTAAAAAATAATACAATCCCTAAAGTAATTATTTATTAATGAAAAGTAAAAATTTCTAATAAACAAAGAATCATTCAATTTTCCTAAATTCATCTACTCCTAATCCTACTTGATTACTCTTGAATATTAGTCCTCATCATCCTGAAATCCTATTTTTTCTCCTTTCCTTTTTTTTTTTTTTTTTTTGCTTCGACTGTAGAAGAACAAATTGCTTGAATAAATCATCACCGAGTAATTTCCTTGGGGGATTCATGGTTTTATCTATCCGCTCAATGGGTACTCCTGCCTTTTTACATAATTTCATAATTAGATGAGGGAAAAATATTCCCTTCCCTAAATTCTTCACACAATCAATCATGTTCTTATATATCCATGTTCCAATACATATTTGTTTCTTTTGGAGGATCTCATATGTTATGATAGCTTGAATTAGACTAATCTCGGACATCTCTGTTATAGGCCATATTCTCGAACATACAAATTTCATCCACATATTGGCTTTTGGTGTCATTAGCTCTTAATTCAATGTTTCAAGTAATGTTGTCCCCGTTCGATATGTCCACATCTCTTTCCCTTCCGTTAAGAATCTCAATATTTCCTCTGTATCAATGTTTCTGAATTCCTTCAAATATGTTTTATAGGGATAATCGCGATAATAATATGGTGCATCATAAATTTGATAAATACTCATCTCAGTTACCAGAACATTAACCCCTCTGACCTTCACAAAGGAGCACATCTCATAGAACGGTCTGGTTGCTTCCCTTTGTTTTAAGGCTAGAAAAAATTATTTCACCACAAGAACTATTAGGGGGTTCTTCAGCTGGCAAACAAAATTTCATCCATTCCCTTTCATTTTCATTTTCCCATATTCCTTTGCAATTCCTCATTAGAGTGTCAAATCCCTAATTTTGAATAAATTTATACGGCTGTAGTTGTTGTATGTGTAACAACCCGATTTTGGGGCTAGTCAGAATAGTGGTTTTGGAACTACTAATCCGAGACCAGAGAAATTATTTTTAATATTTTATGTGTGTTATATCAAGATTATATGGGTACATGATAATTTTGGTGCCTTAATTTTAGCGATTGTATGCTCAATTGCGAAAAAGGACTAAATCGCATAAAGTGTGAATGTTTCATTTTACAAGCTAGAGGTGTCTAATAGCTATAGAATATTAAATTGGAGGTCCCTAAAGTGAAATTAGGACATTGGGGAGGTGATGGCCGGCCATAGGGGACAAATTAGAGGCTTGGTCAATGGTTAGGTGAGTTGGTGACTTAATTGAATAAAATAAGATTAAATAAAGAAAAGGCTATCATCTTTTTCATTTATCTTCTCCTTCCACCGAAATTTTCAGCAAGAAATATGGGTTTTGAAGCTCAAACTTTCAGCCAACCTATTCTCTTGCAAGTAAGTGATTTTAGAGGTCTTTCTTGATAATTTTGTACTTTTGGAACCCCTAAAGCTTAAGCTAGCTAATAAGGGGACTATTTTGCAAAATGGTTGATAGTCTAGGGATTTGTCATGTGAGTGCTTGTGTTTTTTTCTGATTTTTTAGGGAAGAAAATGAATTGTGGTTGTTAAATAAACAACTTTTGTGAAAGGTGTTTCCATGAAAACACCTAAAAGGGGCCTAATTGTAAATGTTGTAAATTGAGTAGTAAATGAATGAAATGATTGGAATTGTGAATTGTTATAAGAGAAATAAATGTTCAGCTAGGCTTGTTTAATGAGGAAATTTGATGAAAAATGATTTACGAGCCTAGGATAAAAGGGCAAAATAGTCATTTTTGCCTAAGTAGAAATTTTGAAGTGTCATGATTCATGTAGTGATTAAATGAGTAAATTTTATCATTATAGATCAAGAAGAATGCGGAATCAACCTTGACCGGGGAAAAGGCAAGGTTTTGGACTAAACCTCAAATTAACCTATTTTGTACCGAGGTAAGTTTATGTGTAAGCAATACATCCTTAATACATATGTTTTTACCTATTGATGCATTGTATGGATGTAAATGCTTATTGGTGAGATTGATTGAAAATGGTAGAAAATGAGTAATTCTCGAATGAACCTCGAAATAGAAATGTGAGTACGGATAATTATCCGTAAATATGTAATTGTTGGTGGGCTGTGTACGATACCACCTTGTCATTTATTCACGATGGGTTGTACGTGATACCATCATATATATATATATTATCATTTGGTGGGCTATGTGCGATACCACCGTAATTATCATTGTTGGTGGGCTGTGTGCGATACCACCGTAATTATCATTGTTGGTGAGCTATGTGTGATACCACCCTATTATTGATTAATGGTGGGCTGTGTGCGAAACCACCGGTTATCTTGTATCATTTCGAAGGGTTCATCGAGAATCTTGTTTAAGTGTAGATTTCATGTGGCTTTGTGGTGATAAGTGCATGGCATATGTGCAAGTAAATGTGAGTAAAGCATATAATATGTGTTTGGGATGTGATAAGGCTTGAAATGAGTAAGCATGATTATGAGGATATGAATTGCTTTTACATAGCATGTAATGTTGATTTATTATTATGTGGTATGATGCTTATTGTTTACATATAGACTTACTAAGCTTAAAGCTTACTCCCTTCTCTCTTTTCCCTTGTTTTATAGTGTCGAAGAGCCAGCTCGGGATACGGAGATAAGCAAAGGATCACCCACACTATCAACTCATCTTGGTATAGTTAGACTTAGCATTTTGTGTATGGCATGTATAGAGACTAGCCTTAGTTGAATGTCATATTATTTTGGCCAAATGTGTTGGCTCATTCAAAGATGAACTCTTTTGTATAAGACCATAGTTGGTGGCTCTTTCTTATTAATATATGAAAAGATGTGGTTATTCGTGAATGTGCAAGTCTCTTGATTGGTTTACTTAGTTTAAATATGCATGAATGGGTTGAAGGTTTGATGTGAATTATGTTTGTGTGAGTTGGGGTGATAGAAAGAGCTTGGCAAATAGCCTTGTTCTTGTCCACATGGGTAGACACACGGGTGTGTGTCTAGACCGTGTGTGACACACGGCCAACTTCATGGGCATGTGGTTAGGCCGTGTGTCCCCTTGCATGCTAGGTTTGCAAGTCAGTATCTCAGTAGTAAACACACGGGTAGAGACACGACCATGCGTCTCAGCCGTGTGGAAGGCACGACTATGGACATGGGCGTGTGCCCAGGCCGTGTGAAGTCTGCACCTGAAATTAGGAATTTAATTCGCCACACGGTCGAAGGACACGGGCGTGTGCCTAGGCCGTGTGACATTTATGGGATGATGACATCAGAAACAGAATGTCAAGGTTTGTAACACCCCAAACCCGGCCTAGAAGTTAGGCCCGAATCTAGTGTGTCACATAGAAGTAAAAACCATCTTTGCGATTATTAAAAACTTGCTTGAGAAATACAGCCTCTTTGTTAAAACCAAAATCACTTAAGCAATTGTTAACTACTTGAAAACGTAATAATCTTTAATAACCTTTTTGGTAGCGAAAGCATATTTGAAATGAACAATTTACAAAAATGTGATGTTTAGAAATAGAGTTGCAGAAGCATTTTGAAATCGTTGCGGAAACGTAGATAAAATACAAGTATTTTTGAAAGATTGATTGATGAGTCAACAATCAAGGTAGTGAACTTAAACAGTGACTTTTGAAAATATTGTTTGATAGTTCGAGAAAATAACTTCCGTGTTAAAATATTTATAAAGTTTATTATGAAATCCATTTGTTAATCGATTTTGGAAAACCTTTATTTAAGTTTTAGAAAAATTCTCGTTTTAAACAATTTAAGCAAAATAATAAGTATATCAACCATAAAGCGATAATAAAATACTCCAGAGGCCTTATTACAACTTAAACAAAAATAGCAAAATAATAAAATAAACGGAAATAGAAATTTAAAATTCAATAACACCATTTCAAGTATGGCCTCCACCGAGTCATCCATGGGCCCAAGTCCTCACATCTTTGAGCATTACCTACAAGGGTTAAGAAAAAGGGGGGTGAGTTACAAGAACTCAATGTGAAATCACCTTACTGTCATCCACTGGGCCTGAACCCATATAGCAATCATCTTGGGCTTAAGCCCATTTAACATGCACTTGGACCGAAGCCTATTTACAAAACAGAATATATTTATATATGTGCAATGTATGAATGTATGCAAACCCAAACCAACCTAATAATCCATCCGCTACACACCACCCGTACCAACCAACACACCTGTGGGGATCTTTTGTCAACCCACCCCCCCAACACACCAATCGCAGGCATTTAGCCATTTATATCAAATTTGAATTGTGGACAAGCCACTAGAATAACAGAATATACGTGGCTTAGCCACCAGACAAAATGTGACAGAGTCACCAGAATATCATATACGGTAATATAACCGGCACACAGCCTTGGTAAAAATAATCGACACAGAGTCGTTAATTCATATGTTAGGCACATAGCCCCGGGTAAATACGTTTAGCACAAAGCCATAATCACGATGGCACAAAGCCATATTTAGGTTGGCACATAGCCATTATCAGAATTTGTGGCAGTGCCACCAGAATCAGAATGTATCGCTGCAGTCAAATTGCTTTTCATAATATTTGTGGCAGTGCCACCAGAATTTCTTCTCTTCAACATTTTCCCAACCCATGCGAATTCATGTAGATGCATCATATATAGCAAATCATGATATTTACAAATATAACAACAATAATTAAATCAGACAAAAGTTCAGCCCATTAACACTTTGCAAAATCGGCCCATTAGGGCATTAGATCAAATTGGCTCATTAAGCCATATGTCAAATCGGCCCATTTAGCAATATATCAGATCGGCCCGTTAAGGCAATATATCAAATCGGCCCGTTAAGGCAATATATCAAATCGGCCCGTTAAGGCAATATAACAAATCGGCCAGTTAAGGCAGTATACAAATCAGCCCATTAAGGCAATATAACAATTCAGCCCATTAAGGCAATATAACAAATCGGCCCTTTAGGGCATTTCCGTAATTCGGCCCATAGGGGCATTTTCGATAAATCGGTCCATAGGGACATTTTCGGAATTCGGCCCATAACAGCATTTTCGTAATTAGGTAATCTTACCCACTAAGGGTAATTTGGTAATCTCGCAACACAGGGGTATTTCGGTAATTTACCCTCCAAGGGTATTTTGGTAATTCCGCAACCTAGACTTAACTACTAATGTGGGCCATAAAAATCGAAACTGTCCATCTGCATCATACTGACTAAATTGACTATAACATGAGTTAGGAATCTCGAAATCTAAATTCGCAAATTTTCCTTGAAACTAGACTCATATATCTTATTACTACAATTTTTCCAGAATTTTTGGCTTAACCATTTAGTACAGTTTATTCCTTAAAGTTTTCCTTGTTTCACTGTCCAACGATTCTGACCTCTCTTACCTTAATTTCAAATATCTCACTGTACAGTTTTCATATACTGTTCCCACCTATTTCTAATGAAAATAGGCTCACTAATGAATCCATACATATAAATTATAACCCTTAATTCACTTTTTACAATTTTATATGATATTTCCAAAACAGATCAGGGAACCACGAAGTTAATCAGAACTAGTCTCACTAAAATTAAGATATCTCAGAATATAAAATTTATTTTCCTTCTCCGTTTCTTCCATATCAAAATAGACACAGTAAGATTTAATTTGATATCTCATTCATTTTCTAATTACCTTTCTCCTATTTTTCATGATTTTTAGAAATTACGTCACTGCCACTGACCCAAACTGTTTTATTACAAAAACATGGTTACCACTATGAACCTATGCGCGCCCGAGTGATCCCGGATGCCGATTTTCGATTTTTCTTTGGTATTTCGACCAAAACACAGAACATTCATGCAAAATTCCATATAAGTGTGAGATTACACACCATTTCGAGATATGTATACGGAAAGTACGGGATTACACACCTTATTCGAATCGTAACACGATATTCTCCACGGCACCAACAATCCGAGTCTCTTATTACGAGAGATAGGTGTTCGACTTTACCACTATTTCCAAAAATCCACAAGTAGAGAGTATCGATCGATTTAGTGCCTAACAACATAATCAGTTAGCCAAACTTTCAATCCGATTAACACCATAACCGAATAGCGATATCGATTGGACTATGAAAAGACTCCTTACCTTAATCGATGATAATCCCGATTCCCACCAATTGGCTTATGACTACGAATGAATCAACAAGGATTTGGTATTAGGCCACCCACTAGAACTCTACGAAAAAGAGTTGATCAAATATGAGAGTGATGGAGAGAGTGATATTTCGATAAAAACAAAGTGGAATAGCCAGTATAGTGATGAACATACATATTCACTAGAAAGAGAAGAAAATGAAAGGAGTAGAAATGAAGCCCTTACCCGATTCAATCAAGGAGAGATGTCCAACACACAAAAATGAGGAAGATAGAAGATGATAGAAATTCGGCTATAGAGAAAATCGAAAAAGAAGATGTGATCACACAAAGTGATGTTGATTAAAGAAGAAGAAAAGGTTGATGAAATGGTCAAAAGAAAAGAATGGATGGAGAAAAGTGCTTGTTAGTTTTGGCCAACTAAAGAAGATGAACCAAAAATGAATTGGGGTTAAGGCAAAACAAAGGAGTAAGATGAACAAATGCACTAGGTGTTTAGGCCAAAACGTAAAGGGAAGAAAAAGATGTTGGCAAGGAAGAGTAACCAAAATGCTAAAAGAACCAAAACCTTATCATGCACAAAGCTTTGCAAAATGACCCAAGAAAAATTCGGCTTTCCCCCCCATTCCCTAACCCAAACCTTGTATTCATCTTTACCAAAAAGATGAACATTGACCAACATAAAATCTTTCCAAAACACCTTCCACTCTATATGCCAACATGTTCCCTTATCCTTCCTTTTTCCTTCATTTCTTTCCCTCTTTTTCCCTAGTCTTACTCCTTACCATATTCCTTACCCATCTTTCCCAAATTAAAAAGTCCACCTTGCCTAAAATACTACCTTGGCCGATACTTAAGGAAAAAACACAAAAATATTAGTCAAAATTTTGCACTTGATGGGATTTGAACCTCCTCCCCCAAAGTCCTTCACTTGATGCCATAACCTCTTTACCAAATGCTCAATTATGTTAGCAATTTACTCACTTATTTCCATAAGCTTTGATGCCTCTTACTATCTCTCCTTAATAGGCTTAAACACAAAATTTTACTAAGGCCCAACTTGAACCCGGAACTTCATAGAACCTCGTAATTTTCTAAAATCACCTTCTTAATAAGTCCAACTTGAAATAATGTCGTTCTCTTGTTCTCAAAATTTTAAACACTCCTACGCCCAAGGCCCAATGGGCCCAATCCTACTAGGCCCAATTTCGGGATGTTACAATTCTACCCTCCTTACAAAAATTTCGTCCTCGAAATTTCCAACCAACTACTAAATGCACTGCTCAAAATCACACCACTATGCTTCCGTTGCGCACTCTGATCTTAATAACACTAATGTAGTTTAACATAATCTTGAATCCTTTTTCACACAACCAAACATCTAACCACAGAAGCAAACAGTTATCTACCATTTATACTTAGAATTTTCTACATTCAATCATCACGTCCAACCAAAACATTCTTGACTTGATGGTGATGAAACAATCCCGAGCCTTATGCTCCTTAGACCCGCATCTCAAGCATGCTCCTGACCTCCTCCAGCATTCTCCCGGATGACGCCTTCTGCAATAATCGCAAGCCGGAAAGTTTGGACGTGCCTTAACACGTTTCACAGAACGAGACTGCGACCCTAGAGAAGTATGATCTAATTTCTTCTTACAGTCCACGTGCCCAAATTGAAGTGTACGACCAATTTCTCTAACCTCCTCCACAAGCTCCCTAACTAGCTGAGTCAGCTCATCAATTCCAGCTCGGTCATAAGACTCCGTCTCGGCTACTGGCGATGCCAACGCCTCCCTTTAGGATACATGCCCCGATGCTAAAAATCTAGCCCTAGCACCTCGGCCTCTACCACGTCCACGTCCTCTAGCGCTCATGTTCACTAATGTCGATTTAATCTTATTAAAATTCTTATGAATCAGTCTATAGTTCTAATATTTATTAAACAATGT
Source organism: Gossypium sturtianum (assembly GCA_025698515.1). Classification (NCBI taxonomy): domain Eukaryota; kingdom Viridiplantae; phylum Streptophyta; class Magnoliopsida; order Malvales; family Malvaceae; genus Gossypium; species Gossypium sturtianum. The sequence continues at coordinate 35,906,366 of CM046943.1, read as the reverse complement.
CTTATGAAGTATAAGAAGTAAAGTTGTTTTCGTAGTACGTATCCTATAGTCTCAATCTCTATAGTTTCAACTCCTAAGACTAAAAGTTCTAGAGTATTCTATTTTGTGGAATTTTCTTACCACAGTACTAACACAATAATCATAAAATGATAACATATACTTACTTGACTTGGTGCCGGATACCCGTGGTGCCATACTTCCTTTGGAACATACATAATTTAAAATTTCAAACAGCTTTGAAAACGTATTTGAACCCAAACCACAACCGAGTTTTGCAATCGGGCTCTGATACCATAAAATGTAACACCCCAAACCCGGCCTAGAAGTTAGGCCCGAATCTAGTGTGTCACATGGAAGTAAAAACCATCTTTGCGATTATTAAAAACTTGCTTGAGAAATACAGCCTCTTTGTTAAAACCAAAATCACTTAAGCAATTGTTAACTACTTGAAAACGTAATAATCTTTAATAACCTTTTTGGTAGCGAAAGCATATTTGAAATGAACAATTTACAAAAATGTGATGTTTAGAAATAGAGTTACAGAAGCATTTTGAAATCGTTGCGGAAACGTAGATAAAATACAAGTATTTTTGAAAGATTGATTGATGAGTCAACAATCAAGGTAGTGAACTTAAACCGTGACTTTTGAAAATATTGTTTGATAGTTCGAGAAAATAACTTTCGTGTTAAAATATTAATAAAGTTTATTATGAAATCCATTTGTTAATCAATTTTGGAAAACCTTTATTTAAGTTTTAGAAAAATTCTCGTTTTAAACAATTTAAGCAAAATAATAAGTATATCAACCATAAAGCGATAATAAAATACTCTAGAGGCCTTATTACAACTTAAACAAAAATAGCAAAATAATAAAATAAACGAAAATAGAAATTTAAAATTCAATAACACTATTTCTGAAGTATGGCCTCCACCGAGTCATCCATGGGCCCAAGTCCTCACATCGAGCATTACCTACAAGGGTTAAGAAAAAGGGGGTGAGTTACAAGAACTCAGTGTGAAATCACCTTATGTCATCCACCTGGGCCCGAACCCATATAGCAATCATCTTGGGCTTAAGCCCATTTAACATGCACTTGGACCGAAGCCCATTTACAAAATAGAATATATTTATATATGTGCAATGTATGAATGTATGCAAACCCAAACCAACCTAATAATCCATCCGCTACACACCACCCGTACCAACCAACACACCTGTGGGGATCTTTTGTCAACCCACCCCCCCAACACACCAATCGCAGGCATTTAGCCATTTATATCAAATTTGAATTGTGGACAAGCCACCAGAATAACAGAATATACGTGGCTTAGCCACCAGACAAAATGTGACAGAGTCACCAGAATATCATATACGGTAATATAACCGGCACACAGCCTTGGTAAAAATAATCGACACAGAGTCGTTAATTCATATGTTAGGCGCATAGCCCCGGGTAAATACGTTTAGCACAAAGCCATAATCACGATGGCACAAAGCCATATTTAGGTTGGCACATAGCCATTATCAGAATTTGTGGCAGAGCCACCAGAATCAGAATGTATCGCTGCAGTCAAATTGCTTTTCATAATATTTGTGGCAGTGCCACCAGAATTTCTTCTCTTCAACATTTTCCCAACCCATGCGAATTCATGTAGATGCATCATATATAGCAAATCATGATATTTACAAATATAACAACAATAATTAAATCAGACAAAAGTTTAGCCCATTAACACTTTCCAAAATCGGCCCATTAGGGCATTAGATCAAATTGGCTCATTAAGCCATATGTCAAATCGGCCCATTTAGCAATATATCAGATCGGGCCGTTAAGGCAATATATCAAATCGGCCCGTTAAGGCAATATATCAAATCGGCCCGTTAAGGCAATATAACAAATCAGCCCGTTAAGGCAGTATACAAATCAGCCCATTAAGGCAATATAACAATTCAGCCCATTAAGGCAATATAACAAATCGGCCCTTTAGGGCATTTCCGTAATTCGGCCCATAGGGGCGTTTTCGGTAAATCGGTCCATAGGGATATTTTCGTAATTCGGCCCATAAGGGCATTTTCGTAATTAGGTAATCTTACCCACTAAGGGTAATTTGGTAATCTCGCAACCCAGGGGTATTTCGGTAATTTACCCTCCAAGGGTATTTTGGTAATTCCGCAACCTAGACTTAACTACTAATGTGGGCCATAAAAATCGAAACTGTCCATCTGCGTCATACTGACTAAATTAACTATAACTTAAGTTAGGAATCTCGAAATCTAAATCCGTAAATTTTCCTTTAAACTAGACTCATATATCTTATTACTACAATTTTTCCAGAATTTTTGGCTTAACCATTTAGTACAGTTTATTCCTTAAAGTTTTCCTTGTTTCACTGTCCAATGATTCTGACCTCTCTTACCTTAACTTCAAATATCTCACTGTACAGTTTTCATATACTGTTCCCACCTATTTCTAATGAAAATAGGCTCACTAATGAATCCATACATATAAATTATAACCCTTAATTCACTTTTTACAATTTTATATGATATTTCCAAAACAGATCAGGGAACCACGAAGTTAATCAGAACTAGTCTCACTAAAATTAAGATATCTCAGAATATAAAATTTATTTTTCTTCTTCGTTTCTTCCATATCAAAATAGACACAGTAATCTTTAATTTGATATCTCATTCATTTTCTAATTCCCTTTCTCCTATTTTTCATTATTTTTAGAAATTACATCACTGCCACTGACCCAAACTGTTTTATTACAAAAACATGGTTACCACTATGAACCTACGCGCACCCGAGTGATCCCGGATGCCGATTTTCGATTTTTCTTTGGTATTTCGACCAAAACACAGAACATTCATGCAAAATTCCATATAAGTGTGAGATTACACACCATTTCAGATATGTATACGGAAAGTACGGGATTACACACCTTATTCGGAATCCGTAACACGATATTCTCCACGGCACCAACAATCCGAGTCTCTTATTACGAGAGATAGGTGTTCGACTTTACCACTATTTCCAAAAATCCACAAGTAGAGAGTATCGATCAATTTAGTGCCTAACAACATAATCGGTTAGCCAAACTTTCAATCCGATTAACACCATAACCGAATAGCGATATCGATTGGACTATGAAAAGACTCCTTACCTTAATCGATGATAATCCCGATTCCCACCAATTGGCTTATGACTACGAATGAATCAACAAGGATTTGGTATTAGGCCACCCACTAGAACTCTACGAAAAAGAGTTGATCAAATATGAGAGTGATGGAGAGAGTGATATTTCGATAAGAAACAAAGTGGAATAGCTGTATAGTGATGAACATACATATTCAGCTAGAAAGAGAAGAAAATGAAAGGAGTAGAAATGAAGCCCTTACCCGATTCAATCAAGGAGAGATGTCCAACACACAAAAATGAGGAAGATAGAAGATGATAGAAATTCGGCTATAGAGAAAATCGAACAAGAAGATGTGATCACACAAAGTGATGTTGATTAAAGAAGAAGAAAAGGTTGATGAAATGGTCAAAAGAAAAGAATGGATGGAGAAAAGTGCTTGTTAGTTTTGGCCAACTAAAGAAGATGAACCAAAAATGAATTGGGGTTAAGGCAAAACAAAGGAGTAAGATGAACAAATGCACTAGGTGTTTAGGCCAAAACGTAAAGGGAAGAAAAGATGTTGGCAAGGAAGAGTAACCAAAATGCTAAAAGAACCAAAACCTTATCATGCACAAAGCTTTGCAAAATGACCCAAGAAAAATTCGGCTTTCCCCATTCCCCCTAACCAAAACCTTGTATTCATCTTTACCAATAAGATGAACATTGACCAACATAAAATCTTTCCAAAACACCTTCCACTCTATATGCCAACATGTTCCCTTATCCTTCCTTTTTCCTTCATTTCTTTCCCTCTTTTTCCCTAGTCTTCCTCCTTACCATATTCCTTACCCATCTTTCCCAAATTAAAAAGTCCACCTTGCCTAAAATACTACCTTGGCCGACACTTAAGGAAAAAACACAAAAATATTAGTCAAAATTTTGCACTTGATGGGATTTGAACCTCCTCCCTCAAAGTCCTTCACTTGATGCCATAACCTCTTTACCAAATGCTCAATTATGTTAGCAATTTACTCACTTATTTCCATAAGCTTTGATGCCTCTTACTATCTCTCCTTAATAGGCTTAAACACAAAATTTTACTAAGGCCCAACTTGAACCCGGAACTTCATAGAACCTCGTAATTTTCTAAAATCACCTTCTTAATAAGTCCAACTTGAAATAATGTCGTTCTCTTGTTCTCAAAATATTAAACACTCCTACGCCCAAGGCCCAATGGGCCCAATCCTACTAGGCCCAATTTCGGGATGTTACAAGGTTTTTGCACACGGGCTAAGACACGAGCGTGTCGAGGCCGTGTAAGGGACACGGGCCAGGGACACGGGCGTGTGCCTGGCCGTGTGAAAACCCCTGTAGGTTCGAATTGAGAAATAAATCCACACGGGTGTGGAACATAGGCATGCTGATTGCTGTGATGTCAGAGTTTTAAATTTATAAAGATAATGATCGAACCTAGAAACTAACTATGACAACGATTAAGGCAAGTGCACCTATCGAACAGTAGTATAGCTTAGGCAAGACCGGATTGTCGAACCCAAAGGAACTAAAAGTACTAATACTAACTTTCTTTCTATTATTTAGCCTAAGAATTAAGCGAATGGTTGTTTAATCTAAATTAATTAACTACTAAACTTAAAGGCTCTAAGACAAAGAAGAATGAATTTGGGAGAATAACTTGAGGAAAAACCAATTAATTAAGACGACACCCAAGGAAGAATCCACCTAGACTTCACTTGTTATCTAACTCTGAACCAGACGATTTATTCATTTGACTTGATCCGTGAGATTCCCTAATTTATATTAAACCCTCTCTCGAGGCGAATAACGTCTAACCCTAGGTTGATTAATTGAAATCTCTTTCTAATTAAAACCCCTAGAATTGCATTAACTTGATCTATGGACTCCCATATTAGGTTTCACCCTAATCCGGCAATGCCTCATCACCCTATCTCTAGGCGCGCGATCTGTAACACCACTTACCCGGGTTCTACGCTGGGAACCAGGCCCGAGGCATTACCGAACTCAAACCACTTGATCGCCACATAGGCTCAACGTAATTACTCTCTATAACCTCATTCTCGACTTATGAGGCCTCACTCATACACACGAGGGCTCTCGAGACTAATCTGGAACTTTTTCCAACCTTAAAATTTTTCTCTTCAAAATAGGTCTTACACGCCCGTGCAAGATTAGACATGCCCGTGCATAGGCACACACGCCCATGTCCCCAGACCGTGCCTAAAAACCCAAGCATTCTGCCAAATGCCCCACGGTTAAGGCACACGCCCATGCGGTTTGGGAACACACCCGTGTACCCTATTACATGTTCGTGCCTTCCACCCGTGGTCGACACTGACTAAATCCACACGGCCTGGACACATCCGTGGCCCTGGCCCGTGTGACAATTAAATTTCTAAGTGTCAAGTGCAGACTTCACATGGCCTTGGCACACGCCCATGTGCCAACCGTGTGTATCACACGGCCTAGACAAACGGTCGTGTGACCAGCCCGTGGTCTATTCTGACTTAAGACACTAAGGTGCAGGAGACACACGTCCTAGACACACGCCCGTGTGTCTATCCGTGTGGGCACTTAGAGGCTATCTTACCAAGCCTTTTACTACTCTTGTTTGCATACATTCATATATTTCTTCAAAACATTCTCAAATCATAAGGAGATAGAGTCATTCATCCCATACACTAGGGAGAACTATTCCAATATAATTACAAACAACATAAGCCATCATCTATGTCTATATACAATTGTCCCATAACTCATTTAGGCCAACAGATTTGGCACATTAACAATGACTTAATCAACCTTATGTACTAGCCCTATAGATGCCATGACTCATAAAGACTTGATACCTTATACCAAGTGTCTACTCGATAGTGTGAAAACATCTCCAGCGGTCTCCAACCCGAGCTAGCTAAATTAACCTATAAGAGATGAGAAAGGAAGAGGAGTAAGCAATAATGCTTAGTAAGTTCATATGCAAATAAGAATCAACTATTAATATCCATATGATTATACTCAATCACAAGGTATTAGAATGAGTTTTACTCTTGAACTCATAGATACCTATTCAATCATTCATAATGCTTCTTCATTTCGTCTCTTACCACATTCTAACCATATCTTGGGCTTAATGCTCGAGTTCATTAACTTACCATGCCACAAGCCAATTCGCTCGTTTAATTAGCATACATTCCTGCACTGATCATCACAAGATCATATAAAATGACACATCATGCATTCTCAATAAACCACTCATACTACCAATCTCTCGGTGGTTACGCACTTAGCCCACCATTGAATCTCTTATAGGGTGGTATCGCACACAGCCCACCAATCATTTATACTAATGGTGATTTCGAACTTAGCTCACCAATCATTTATAAGCGATGGTTTTGCACACAGTCGATCGATTACTAATTTATCAGGTGGTAACACACACAGCCCACCGATAATAATATAGTTGATGGTATCACACATAGCCCATCAATTAATAATATATCAGGTGGTAACGCACACAGCCCACCGATAATAATATAATTGATGGTATCGCACACAGCCCATCAATTAATAATATATCAGGTGGTAAACACACACGACCACCGATATTATACATTCGCAAATACTTATCCACACACATTTTCTCTAATTCAAACGTTCATCCGTAAACATCCTCACTCATTATCATTCTCACTTAACTTTCTACGATTCTCATTCGCGTTCACACAATACATTAACAAATCTATCTCATGCAACTAAGGTGCAATAATAACACATATCCCACTAGGGGCTCGTCAGATATTGAATTCATCTCAATTCAGTTCTAACACTCACTTGTACTTCTCGTGGTACAACCACCTATATTCAAATTGTTAACTAACTCTCTTGAGTCTCCTACACATAGTTCTCATTGACATCATACCACAATAGGGTCTTACACATATTAACATATTGATGCCATGTCCTTGACATGGTCTTATACAAACTCTTACACTGAGGCCATAATCAAATATGGTCTTACTCAAGACTTTAACCATCATCATGTCATTCTATATACATTTTCCATTACTCTTAGATCCAATTCTCTTGACATCTCATCAAGGATATTTCATACATTTCATAGTGTAAATCTACTTTCCATACAACATTGGAATATTAAATTAACTCGTACATAGTTGCAACAATCGCACATGAACTTACCTCGATGTCGAAAGAGCCGAAAAGGACTTTTTGCCCACATTTCTCTTTTCATCCGTTCTAGGTCTGAAACTCATTTTCTTTGATCTAGAACAATGAAATTTACTGATTTAATCACTTATAAATCATGATATACCATAACCTAAACTTTAGGCAAAAATGACTATTTTGCCCCTACACTTTGGCAAAATTACCATTTTGCCCCTAGGCTCGTAAATAAATTTTCATCACATTTTCTTGTTAAACAATCCTAGCTGAACATTTAATCCTCTTACAACTATCCATAATTCCATCTATTTCATGCCTTAATGGATAAATTACAACTTTTGGATTTTAGTCCCAATTAGGTGTTTTCATGACAACACCTTTCACAAAAGTTGTTTCTCATCATCCTATCATTCATTTTCTTCCATAAAAACTCAACAACCAGCACAAAATCTCTCATGGTAAGTCCCTAGACTTTCAACCATATTGCATAATAGTCCCCTCTTTAGAAAGCTTAAGCTTTGGGGACTCCAAAAGTACAATTTTTATCAAGAAAGATCATCAAAATCACTTACTTGAGTGGAGTAAAGCTTCAGCTGAAATTTTGAGCTCTCAACCCCATTTTGCTGCTCATTTTGGTGGAGAGAAGATGGAGAGAAAAGATGATATTTTCTTTTCTTTATTTTATGATAAAAATAATTTTTTATCACCAAATTTCCACCTAACCATTGACCAAGTCCTTTCTTTGTCCCCCTATGGCCGGCCATCACTCCTCTCATGGCCTAATTGCACTTTAAGGACCTCCAATTAACATTCTATGGCTATTTGGCACCTCTAGCAATTAAAATAGAACTTTCGCACTTTATGCGATTTAGTCCTTTTTCACAATTTAGCTAGAAATCGCTAAAATTAAGGCACCAAAATTTTCATGCATCCTCATAAACATGTTATTACACATAAAATAACATGAAAACATTTTTTCTCTAACCTCAAATTAGTGATTCCGAGATCACTGTTCTGACTAGCCCCTAAATCGGGCTGTTAAAATTCTCCCCCTTAAGGATTTTCGTCCCCGAAAATCTTATCAGGAAGATTTGCTCTTAACATTCCTGAAAAGTTTCCACCAACTCATCAAAATCACAAATCGACTTATCCTTAAGTTTCTCTCGTCAATAACCTTTAAGCTGTAATACACAAGGTCGAAGCACAATTTGAGACATACATTACTCTGCCTCCCGAGCACATATACTCAATAAACTTACAACTGTGAACTCGGCACATGCCAAAATGATCATCCGGATCGTTATCACATACTTCATTAAAATTCGGATGACATCCCTCTCCTTGGAAATCAAGTCACTTTAATTTTGAAAGCTATTGTATTTTATCTCACTTTATCACTAGGATAATCACCGACTGTAATAGTCTCAACTTTCGACACTCAGATAATTCAGCTATTACCGGTCAACTACTTCCGAAATTAAACTCAATCACATCATGAAGTGTACTCAGTTGTCAAAAACATCTATGCATATATCTGCACATTCTCTAATTCTTGTACGAGTAGACCTGTTACTACTAAGTCTCATTTCAAAATTTCTGCATAAGTTTTGAATTCATCCAAACACAATTTCTATCTCAAAGTAACATCAACAACGGAAACCTTATCCAACCTGAATTTTAACATATCAGACAAACTCATTCTAAGCTCATTTAAAATACCATTCACTATCTCCCTTCTGAACTTCTTTGTCTCGAAAGGAAAACTCGCTCTAGTCATTAACCTCGCTGAAACTAGGGTATTACCAACTAAGGTCAATCGAGTAACAAACTCGCATTGCTTAAACCAGGATCTTTCATTCAGACACCTATACTTTGTCTACTATCTGGGAAGTATTACAATAACTATATTCGCCATTGTAATAGTTCAAGTCGTTTTCACTATTTCATTTTCCAAAAATCTTCTGTAGCATAAGATTCTCTAACTCATCAAAATTCAAAAGGCACATATCGGTTTTTCCATGAATCATTTCTTAACATTTAACTCACAATACAGACACAAAAGTGATCGTCTCTGGATGACCAACCTATCAACTCTTTTTCTCGATTCAGACTGAACTCAGTATTAGAACTTTCAATCAATAGCTCCCTCTATAGCATTCAATTCAACCATCACGGTTTAAACATTCCAATGAGCATGTCCTTGTATCATGTTCCCTACTCACGTACACAAGGGATTTTATTCTCTTTATTGATTCATGCGTGAATATACACAGAACTTGAATCATATCTCAACATATTAATCTACTCTTTTCTCCATACTGAGAACATATTTTAGGCACACTCTCATCTGAGTTTCTCTTGTTATGCTAGTCTAAGACCTTTACTATCGTCGTATCCCCCGATAGCAGGGACATCTCGATCAAATTCATTAACTCTATTCAGCTTACTCGAAAGTTCATCATATAACGTGAAACTTGTGATTTCACTTCTTATACTAGAATCATCACAAACTTCCTCCTCAAAGTACCCGTACAGGGTTACAAGGATATAAAGGAATGTCGATTTCAATTAACTAAATCGACAACTTTTTAGTCTACTTTTTCCGTCAGTTGACGTTCTCACACAATCACATTTTCATGAAAAGAATGACTACATCATACCTGAAGGGAAACATATGTTTACACAAGATACTCAAGGAGATTTTTATAATCCCTTCAAAACATCAACTAACCATGCACAAACTGCAGGCTTTGAGCCAACTTATTCAAACTTGACATTTATTTAGCACATACCGTGCCATACATCATACTCATTTATTCTTAACTCGTTCACGAGTGCCTGTGTTCACTTATTTACACGGCTTTAGTACAATTTTCATTTCTACCTCTAGACTCATCTATCTATCCCATTGATCACTAGGGATAATCAAAGAAGCTCATTCATCATCATTTATGTAGGCACGAAACTAATGCCACACTCCCGAGGTGGTCTTATATGGAGTCACCTCTAAAGGCCAATGCCATATCCCGGATAAGGTCTTATATGGACTTCCACATCATGTATCGGTGCCATATTCCAAATATGGCCTTATACGATTCTCATATCCATTACCGAAACCATATTCTGGATGTGGTCTCATACGGAATCATAACTTGGTGCCGAGGCCATGCCTCGAACATGGTCTTATACGGGACCTTCTCTATTTCATATCTCAATAATAGTCTTTTCCTTATAGTCCCCTAGGACTTCAACCTCATGTTCAACAACAATTACTCTATATAGTAGAGTATCATGTATCAATATGATACAAAGCATTCTCAAAATGCTAACATAATCATTGCATTAACCGAATGCAACTTGCTCAACTTAACTCTCATAACATCTCATCATAATTCAACAGTGGTAAGGGGGTGAGGTCGTAGCGTCCCATAACTTGACTCTCGTGACCACATACATATGATTTAACATTCATCATCAATGAAATATCATCATAGCCACACAACTCACTCCAAGTGAGTATTCACATTTTTCATGCCACAATTGTTTCTATCACTCATACTTTCGAACAGTGACGTTACTTACTCAAGTTCCACATTAATATCTACTTGAGTATTCAACATTTGATTCTACTCCCTCTTACTATTGCTTATCAATTTAGAGAATGTCTTACGGGTTTTGAGTACGTCGTTTACTTGGTTGCCATAGTCCAACTATGGTCTTACTCGTGTCACCCATCATAGCCCAGCTATTTCTTTACATGTCATCACGATGCCATAGCCTTGCTATGGTCTTACACGAAATCTCATATCAATACCAATGCCATACCCCTGATACGGTCTTACATGGAACTCATGTCGTTGCTGATGCCATATCCCAGATATGGTCTTACAAGATTCCATACCGAAGCCAGGTCCCAGACGTGGTCTTACACGGGATCACTATTTGTCACCAATGCCATGTCCCAGACATGGTCTTATATGGGATCACATGTATCACCATGGTTCAACCATGGTCTTATTCATCATTTTATCATTGAACGACCGTACCCATCCCTGCATTCTACTTAGTCAAACTTCCCAGTTTAACTCTCACACCATAATACTCGTAGTTTCATACAGAGTCACGAAATAAAACATTATACATCATCTATTTTAATAGTCGCACATGAGATTCAACTATGTGGACATATTGATCATACATCGTTCAAATAATCATACATACACATATACCCCATTCTCTGGGTAAATTTTCTCACTGTATGCACCTAACCCAATAGGTTGAGTATATAACACCTTATGCACATCCAGCCAATGCAGATAAACTTCTCATTTCATGCATTATCACACACATGTCATATACTTCTACTCATACCACTTTGAATCTCATCATTGCAGAAGAGCATTTCAACTTTCCCATTATCACTTACAACATTATTGGATTTATCTCGGTTGGGAACCATCACTGTTTTAACAAAACAATTTTGTTAGAGCCGGGAAACATCATACTATCACGGTCCACATATGGCATGTATAGCTAGACTCTTACTCACGCTAGGTTAGTCCTAGAACCGACTAAACCATAACTCTGATACCACTAAACGTAACACCCCTTACCCGGGTTCTACGCCGGGTAAATCTACTTTCCATACAACATTGGAATATTAAATTAACTCGTACATAGTTGCAACAATCGCATATGAACTTACCTCGATGTCGAAAGAGCCAAAAAGTACTTTTTGCCCACATTTCTCTTTTCATCTGTTCTAGGTCCGAAACTCATTTTCTTTGATCTAGAACAATGAAATTTACTGATTTAAGCACTTATAAATCATGATATACCATAATCTAAACTTTAGGAAAAAATGACTATTTTGCCCATACACTTTGGCAAAATTACCATTTTGCCCCTAGGCTCATAAATAAATTTTCATCACATTTTCTTGTTAAACAATCCTAGCTGAACTTTAATCCTCTTACAACTATCCATAATTCCATCTATTTCATGCCTTAATGAATAAATTACAACTTTTGCATTTTAGTCCCAATTAGGTGTTTTCATGACAACACCTTTCACAAAAGTTGTTTCTCATCATCCTATCATTCATTTTCTTCCATAAAAACTCAACAACCAGCACAAACTCTCTCATGGTAAGTCCCTAGACTTTCAACCATATTGCATAATAGTCCCCACTTTAGAAAGCTTAAGCTTTGGGGACTCCAAAAGTACAATTTTTATTAAGAAAGATCATCAAAATCACTTACTTGAGTGGAGTAAAGCTTCGCTAAAATTTTGAGCTCTCAACCAATCCACAAACTCTTTTAATAGGCTTAATCGAAAAAGGGGCTCAACATTTTCTAAGATTTATATCACTGTAACACAACTATTGAGTTTCAAGAAGGCGACATGGATAAGTACATACTGTAACACCCCTTACCCGTATTTAATGCTGGAACAAGGTATGAGGCATTACTAGGCTGATACGCAATCAATCATACAATTCCGAGACTTGACTTTCTTCTCCAAACTTAAAACTTTTATTAACACCTCTTAAACAAGCCTACGAGGCTTAAATCACGCTTTACGAATGATTCGGGATCAAATTATGGAATTAATCCACAAAATCACTTACTTGAGTGGAGTAAAGCTTCGCTAAAATTTTGAGCTCTCAACCAACCCTCCATCCGCTACACACCATAACGACAGCCGTACTGCCTATTCCTATTAATCAGGAATCATTAAACGTGGCATAGCCACCAATCACTATGTGACCTAACATTTATATAATGTGGGATTTCTACCACCGATCACTATTGTGACCTATCATGCACTTCCCCTTCATTATCATAATCCCACCCCATGCATACACACATAAAGAAAACATCATACAGGCTTTCATATATTTCGATACACATAGAGATTTCTATGATTACGCACTGCATCCTTGCCTAACCCTTTTAGGGTTTTTTTCGATTGTCTACATAGCCTATTATCCTAGCTTTTAGCCCATAACATAAACATATATATACATTCATACAGATTATTTGTGTGTTAGAGATCTACACACCTGAGACATTTGGCTACTTTAACTATGACTTAATTAAACCAAAATAAGATCCCTATACATGTCATATTTCAAGAAGACTTGAATCTCATACCCAAGTGTCTGTTCGATAGTGTGAAAGCATCTCCGACAGTTTCCAACCCGAGCTAGTTAAGTTAACCTATAAGAGATAGGAAAGGAAGAGGAGTAAGCAATATTGCTTAGTAAGTTCATATGCAAATAATAATCAACTATTGAAATTCATTGATTATACTCAACCACAAAGGCATTATAATGAGATTTACTCTTAAACTCATGGTTACCCACTATATCATTTGTAAGGCTTACTCATTCCGTCTCTGACCACATTCTAACAATGTGACAATTAGAGTACTCTCATTTATTAGCTCATAATCCCCGCGTCCATCATCACAACAATCCATGACACATATACTTAAACAATTTCTCAATGATCCATTCGGGATAATACCAACTTTCGGTGTTCTGCACACAGCCCACCATTTAATAATTTAGAAGGTGGTATCGCACATAGCCCACCATTTAATAATAAGCATGATGGTATCGTACACAGCCCATCGGTAACAAATAATAAGGTGGTAACGTACACAGCCCACCATTGATTACACATTCACGGGTATTTATCCAGGTATATCCTCACACTCTATCATTCTTAAATAGATTTCTAAAATAATCATTTGCATTCACGCAATGCATTAATAAATATAACATATGCAATCAGGATGCATCATTTACACATAACTCACCATGGGCTCATCATATATCGAATTCACCTCAATTGAGTTCTGGTACATACCTGTACCTCTCATAGTATAACCACATACTTTCTCATTTTCAACATACCTGCTAAATTATTCAAAATGCTAAAGAACACTCTTAAATCTCATACATATAGTATCAAATCAACATCATACCCCCAATAGGGTCTTACACGAAATATCATATCGATGCCATGTCCCTGACATGGTCTTATACGAAATCTTACACCAAGGCCATAATCCAATTATGGTCTTACACGGGACCTTAATTATCATAGTATCATAATATTTGCATTCCCTCTATTCTTACATTCAATTGATGACTTTCAATTCTTGACATCTCATCAAAACGTATTTAATATATATTTGTAGAGTCAATATACATTTCATAAAATATCAAAATATTAAATACCTCACTTACAGTTGCATTATTAGCACATGAACTTTCCTCGATATCGAAAAGGGCAAAAAGGGACCTAATTGTCCATATATTTTTTCTCTCGTTCTAGGTCCGAATCTCATTTTCTTTGATCTAGAACAATAAAATTTACTCATTTAATCATTTTATGATCATATTACATCATAATCTCTACTTAGGCAAAAATGACCATCTTGCCCTTGTACTATGGCAAAATTACGATTTTGCCCCTAGGCTCGTAAATCATTTTTCATCACATTTTCTTATTAAACAAGACTAGCTGAACATTTATTTCTCTTACAACTACTCATAAATCCAACTATTTCATGCATTTATTACCAAATTAAAACATTTACAACTTAGTCCCATTTAGGTGTTTTCTTGATAACACCTTTAACAAAAGTTGTTTCTCATCTCCCTAACATTCATTTTCTTCCATAAAAACTCAGCAAACAACATAAACTCTCTCATGGAAAGTCCCTATACTTTCAACCATTTAGCAATTTAGTCCTCTCATTAGCTAGCTTAAGCTTTGGGGGTTCCAAAAGTACAAAAATTATCAACTAAAACCATCAAAATCACTTACTTGTAAGGAAGAAAGCAATTTTGAGCTCTTAACCCCCATTTTTGCTGCTCATTTTTGGTGGAGAGAAGATGGAGAGAAAAGGTGATATTTTCCTTTCTTTATTTTATGATAAAAATAAATTTTTATCACCAAATTTGCACCTAACCATTGACAAAGTCCTTTCTTTGTCCCCCTATGGCCGGCCATAACTCCTCCCATGGCCTATTTGCACTTTAAGGACCTCCAATTAATATTCTATGGCTATTTGGCACCTCTAGTAAATAAAATATAACTTTTGCACTTTATGCGATTTAGTCCTTTTTCGTAATTATGCGTTCAATCGTTAAAATTAAGGTACCAAAATTCTCATGCATCCTTATAAACATGTTACAACACATAAAATAATATCAAAATAATTTTCCTCCACCTCAGATTAGTGGTCTCGAAACCACTGTCCCGACTAGCCCCTAATTCGGGCTGTTACATATGTCATTTTCATCCTATGTATTATGTTGTACTTAGCCAATGTTGCTTCGAACTTCTTGCTACAGATATGAGATCCTTCGTCATTGGCTAGCGCTCGTAGTGTACCAAACCTAGCGAATATGTTTTTCCTTAGGAATCTCACTACTGATTTTGTATCATTAGTAGGTAGTGCAACAGCTTCGACTCATTTTGAAGCATAATCTACAACTAGGAGGATATACTGATTCCCGAAAGATCTTGGAAAAGGTCTCATGAAATCAATTTTCCAAACATCAAACACTTCAACCTTGATTATCCATGTTTGCAACATTTCGTCCCTTTTAAATATATTCTCAATTCTCTGACACCTATCACATCCTTGTACAAATTCATAAGTGTCTCTATTCATTCTTGGCCAATAAAACCCCGATTGTAGTACATTTTGAGTTGTCCTTTTTCCACCAAAATGCCCTCCACAAGGATATGTGTGACAGCCTTGTAAAATATCTTGTATCTCTTCCTTTGTTACACATCACCGGACTAATTGATCTATGCATTGTCGAAGCACATATGGTTCTTCCAAAATGTAACTTTTTGATTCATGGGCTATCTTCTTTTTCTATTGCCAAGATGCATGTGCTGGGAAGACCCCCTTGTGATGTAATTTCGTAATATGCATACCATGGTGTTAGATGCTTACTTGGTCTTGATTGATTAATGTCTACTTTGAATAATTGTTCATTTGCAAATGTCACCTTATTTCTTCAATATCCTCCTCTTGTAAATTGTTTTCAATTCTGGATAAATAATCTGCAATTTGATTCTTAGTCCCCTTCCTGTCCATTATGTAACATCCCGTTTTCAGTGATATCGGAACAGTGGTTTGAGACCACAAATACGACGAGTAAATTATTATTTTAATATTATTTTAATGTTTACGGGATATTATTAAGTTCATATTAAAATTTCATTAAGAAATTTTGATGTTTGCATGGTTAATTTATTAAAAAAGAATAAATCGTAAAAGGTGTAAAAGATGAGTTCTATTAGCTAAAAGGGTTAAATGACTTTGGAAATGAAATTTAATGGACTTGAATAATAATTATACCATATATGTTGATAGTGGATGTACATGGATAGGTTTTAATGTAATTATGATAGTTTTTAAAGGTTAATTTAGTAATTTGGTAATTAAAAGAAAGTTTAATAACAAAAGATGAACCAAATGTTGTCATCTTCATTTTTTTTTTACCCTAAAATAGCCATTGGAGAAGATAAGCATTCGGTCAAGCTTAGGGTTGCTGCATGGTGAGTTTTCAAGCCCCGTTTTTACTAATTTTTATGTTTTTGAGTCTGTTTTAGCTTAATCTAGCTAGCCTGGGGGTTAATTTGTAAAACTTTTAAAGGTTGAGGGTTATTCCATGAATTTTATTGAATGGTTTTTGATGTTAAATGATAGCTTATGAACATTTTTTGAGAAATAAACAAATTTTGTAAAGTGATTTTTTATGAAATTTGCATTTAGAGATTGATTTCTAAAAATAGTAAAAATTCATGTTAAATTTATGAAATGATGATTTATTTGGGTTGGTTTAAGTCCCTAAAGAATTTGGTTAGCCTATAAGAGGGATTAAATTGCTTAGATTTCAATTTATAAGCTTAAAGACTAAAATTGTGAAAAGTTAAAATATTAGGGGTAAAATGGTAATTTTTTATAAATATGAAATGTGGATTAAATTGAATACTAATAAGTATTAAATGGATTGAAATTGTCTATTTAGATCAAGATAAACCACGTACGGACCTAGATCGAGGCAAAGCAAAAGCTTCAGATTAGCTCGATTTAACTTCTACGCCCCTAGCCGTCAAGGTAAGTTTCTATGAACGGTTATTATATTAACACTATTTAAATTCTATGTTATTATGTTATTTATAATGTGAATTAAACGATGTATAAACAAATCAATCCTATGACGAATATCGAGTCTCGGTTGAAGCTTAGGAATTCGTAGGATACAAATGACATGTCATTAGGGATTTCATGTTTCGGGTGCTGGTCTTGAATGTCTTACCGATGGCTGAGATCATGCATTTGTTGCGGATTCTCCACAACTCGTGTGAGCAGCATCATGTAGCTTACATTCCGACCCACGGCTCTTTGAGCAGGCCCATTTCACAACTTGTGTGAGTAATGATGTAAAGCAAAGGTTACAGTTATGTAAAGGCACACTTCGTGTGAGCTTTCCCGAGTATCCGATGAAATTCTTGATGGTTCAACGAGTATGAAAAGGAAACAAAATGGTAAGTTTTCAAATGGAATGCATCATGAACTTATTGAAAGGAATTGTGATCTAGATGATGTGAATACATGTGTAAATTAAATGTTTATGGATGAATCCATTTGAACCATGTACAAAAGTACTAACTTGTGAATTTGATGATGTTGTATAGGTAATATGCCAACCTTATGGTTTTAGTTGGTATTACACTTATGCTATATACATTATGTAAATGAAATGTTAAGTTGTGTTTTAGTTTATACGAGCTTACTAAGAATTAATTGCTTACGTAGTTTCTTTCCTATGTTTTATAGATTATTGGAAGCTCAATTTGGTTGGAAGCTCAATTTGGTTGGAAGCTCATCGGAGATCTATCACACTATCCAGCAAATATATCGGTAGTTTTTGAATGTTTTGGCCAAGGTTGTAATGGCATGTATAGGTTAAATTGTAATGGCATTTTGTTGGATGATTAGTTGGTGTTTGGCTTGTATAAGTTTTGGAAGTTAACTTGGTTGGTACCATTCGATCCATGTTACTTTGTGTCATTTTGGTTATCTTATGATGAATGTTTTGAATGGTTCCTATGGTATATTTGGAATGGAATTATAGTAGTCAAGTTTGTGGCATGATTTGGTAAGTTTTGAACTAGAATTTGATGATTGAAATGTGGTAAAATTGACATGTTTAGGTAAGTGTTGTTGAATGCATTTGAGGTGCCTTTGAATGGCACATGGGTTAGTTGAATTAGGATTTCTTGATATAGCAATATATGTATGTTTAGATAAAATTTTTGGTGCATTGAAAGTGTGCATATTTGATTTAAAGGTATATGCATGGAATGGATGTGGAATGGCTTGACTTTAGGTAAAATTTGGGTCCACACGGCCTGAGACACAGGCGTGTGACTCAGCCATGTGAGACATACGACCATGTGTCATTTGGTGAATTCCTTAGGTTGCAAGTCAGTGAGTTACACGGCTTGGCACACGGGCGTGTGACACGGCCATGTGACCCTACTCAAAGCGTTACACGGGCGAGGACACGGGCTAGGACATGGCTATGTGTCCCTAGTTCGAAGGTTACATAGCCTGAGACACGAGCGTGTGTCTCAGCTGTGTGAGGCACACGGCCTAGCCACACGACCGTGTAACCTTTGTTTCCAAATTTTCATGACTTTTTCCTAAACTTTCTAAATGATTTTGAATTAGTCCCGAATCGTTTCTAAGATATTTTAAGGGCCTTGAGGGCTCGATTTAGGGACAGTATGTATATTCATGATTGGTTTATGATTTGTTTATGTTATTTAATGAATTTAAGTTTAATTTTTTTATTGTACGGTAATGCTCCGTAACCCTAATCTGACTATGGATACAGGTTAGGGGGTTACAGTGGTGGTTATTCTTGCATCTGTTGTTGATGCTGTCGGCGATTCCTTCAGATTATTTTTTCTGAATTTGTGGCTGCTACAATAGGTGTGCCCCTACTGCGAGCATACACTAAATCCAAAAAAATAGGTTAGTAGCAATAAATGGAATAAAATTGTAGCTATAACCTATAAATTTCTTAATTGTTTCTTTAAAGGGCAAAAATTAAAATTAACCTAGTGACATTGCCCCCTGGCAATGACGCCAATAACTTGACCACCTTCGGACGTACTAACGTCCAGAGTGTGAATACTGCAATAAACTAGAGAGTTATGAGGAGGTATCTGCAAGTATACGGGTCGAGTTGAAATATAGATTTAATAATGAAGTAGGTGAGTACTCCAAGGATCGTACCCTAGGGAGGCGAGTACTAAATCAATCTTAACCTAAACAATTAAAGATGTAATTAATACTTTAAGTCAGATATAGTATGGGAGTAAAATAAGAAAAATGTTTAGGGTTTGTAAAATAATAAAATAAAATAACATAAAAAATTAAAATTGTAAGAGATACAGATAAATAAAGTGAATCAAATCTGAGGATGGGTGATCAACTCGCTTCGACAATCCCAATTAATTGTTGTCTCGAGTTCTTCATCAACCAACTAGTCGCTACCTTAGCAAGATCTTCTGATCTTCCACTAACATAATGAGTTAGCAAGAACTACTAATCTTCTGACCTCACAGTCCAGACTGGCTTGGGGTAAAGGTGTTCACGAATTGGCAATACCAATTTTGGGTTAATTCACACCTTGATAACTTCCCAGGGTTGTCAGGCCTAGGGTTTGTTTCACGATCTTCCTTTTCCAAACAATTGATCCATTAAGTATCCCTACAAAATAGTTAAGAGATCATGCCTCCACTCACTAATCCCCTATAGAAGGATTAGTTCCTCATGGCTTTCATAAACAACATGGAAAGAATGGAAGAATTAATCATAGGGAATGAATTAAATAGAGAGTTTATTAAGAAAGCCTTATTGATATTGATGAATAGAATGAATCCACATAAATTGATCTCCTTTACAATCAAATCTCTTGAAGAAAACAAATAAACTAAAATTATAAAAACCTAAGAAAGCAAGAGAACAAATCTAAATCTAAAAGAAAGAATCTAAGCTAATGGAATGATGTCCATAATGTGTGCCAGAGAGGTCAATTTATAGCCTTCAAGTAGCCATCTATTTATAGCCTTCAAGTAGCCATCATCCTTAGCCCTAGGGTAGCTGACGTTCAGGAGCTTAAAGTTCAATTGTGCAGACCAAAACGCCCCTACTTCATCTTTTATTCTCATCACAGAGTTGATCTCGTGACACACCAGGACCTGTGTTGCGACGTAACAACCAACATATTCCTCTGTAGCCATCTTCAAGGGTATGTCGTGACACCCTCAGCCTGTGTTGTGACATTGAAGGCAGTTTCTCACTTTCTCTATTCTTCTCTCTATGTTGCGACATCAGATCTGCCATGTTGCAACATAGCGTCCAGTATTGACCCAAAATGCCCTCTAATGGTCTCTTGCACACTCACAAAGTACGTTAGCTCTCCCTTAGGCCTCATTTGGCCCTTAAGGTTAATAAAAGACTCAATGTGCACATTTTATTGAAGGTAAACAAAACTAAATAACTGAATTAAAACATAACGAAAATGCTTGTATTCAAGCTCCTTAAATGTGAAAACTATTTTAATCTACTATAGCGAATTACGGCAGATCAGGTTCATCAATGACATCAATAATTTTAACTCCTTTAACATTCTTAGGAACCTTCCCAGTAGCATCAGTGCTTTCTCCTTTCTCACTGCGGTATTCCCATTTTCATTCCATACAAAGACCAAAAGAAGACAACCAATCATTAGGCTCCTCACACAATCCCAAGAGAATCTCTATTGTTACACTATCATCCTCATTAAACTAGACTTCAGTACATGTCTTCACCCTGTTGAGCTGAAGTTCACTAAGTGTAATCAAGTCCGTGTCATAAAAACCATTCGGGCTCTTTTCCATCAAAAAAAATCACCACACCTTCATCAATCTATGAACTTGCTCATATCTTATAGGCAGAATTGCTCACAACCTCTTCAATTAAGCCTTATCTGCTTTACTCAAGGAAGAGAATCTCAGGTACAACTTTCACTAGAAGGCTTGATCCAAGCCAAAGGAAAGGCAAACTTACCCCACAAGTTTGTTCCATTTTAATGTACTTATCCCTTTTCAAATACAAGTTGCTTGTGGTGTTATCTATGATAGATTTTAACCCCTTTGAGTAGTAAACATCACGAATCCCTTTTGAGTGGCTTCACTAGCAGGAGTTATTATGTATACCCTCCTAAACACATTCACAGAAGCCTCTTCTTTCTTGTAAATGACAATCTAGGAAGTACGCCATTAAAACCCACCAAAAAGAGCCTATCAATTATCCACCACAAATTCAAAAATTCCATAAAAAGGGATAAGGAGGGAGATGGAAACCTGCCACAAATACATATAAAGTTAGCAAAAATTAGATATTCACGCTCTTTAATTTTTCAAAACACGTGATACCCCTGCATGCTAATAGCTTTCATATCTCTTGTGATGATGTTGAACACATATACTCATCACTCTCAATAGGAACACTAACTAGTCTAGGGGTCATGTTTAACTAAAGACATAAAAATTAAGGATAGTATAGAGAAAATAAAAATAGCAACAACCTACTAGCAATAATTGCACCGGGCAAAGAGATGAGAAAGAAAACTTTATTCATGATAATAACAGCTTGAAAAAACCATAAAACTTACGAAAGGGATGATGATAAAAATCCAAAACCTCATCCCTATTTTTAAGTAAAAATGAAACTTTTTAATTGCTTCAAAACTTACTAAGCAAGTAATAACGCACATACGCGCGCACAATTACCATACATACAAAGCTCATTCAATCAAAACATAACATGTGTATCCAAATATTAAAAATTATTATGGTTTCATTAGAAACTAATCTGCTGTAATTTTATGTGTCAAATTAGGCTCATCATGTCACTTAACGAGCCTTTTTTTAAGCAATTTGAATGTCTTTTTAGTAGTTTAGCTTAATTTTATTTTTTGCAATTAAATAAGTGTGAATGCCTCTTTTTATTCATTTTGAGAACCAAATTGACCAATTGTGCCATTGGAGGCCCTAACGATTGATTGAGTGTTGTAAGAACGCGTTGGTGGTAGAATTTGAACATGAACAATACCAAAGGGAGTATCGCGATATCAAAGCTGTAACATCCCGAATTAGGGCCTAGTCGAAACAGTGGTTTCGAGATCACAAATATGACGAGGAAAATTTTATTTTATTATATTTTTATGGTCGACGATTTCACGGAAAGATTTCGTGAAAATTTCGTTCGAAAATTTCGACGTTTGGGCACTCAATTAGTCAGAAGGACTAAATTGTAAAAAGTGCAAAAGTTGAGTTCTATATATATTAAAGGTGTCAAATTGCTTTGAGTTTTAAATTGGAGGTCCTTAAAAGGTAATTAGACCATTGGATAACTTGATGGACAAAAATGGGCATGAATAGGACAAAAATAAAATAAAAGCCTTAAGGGTATTTTAGTCATTTAGTGTTTTAATGAATAAAAAAGACAAAATACAAGAAAAAAATCTGCTCATCTTCTTCAAGTTGCTGCCGAAAATTTCTAGACTCCATGGCTAAGGGTTTCAAGCTTTTCAAGCTTCATAGTATGTAATATCCCGGGTTAGGGGCTGTTTTGTGGTTGCATGATATTGCATGTCTTAGTGTGCTGTGTTGTTATTTCGGTGTTTTAGGGGCTTAATTGTAGCCTAGGAGTGTGCCTGAGTGAATGGGAAAATTTTGGTTTTTGGGTGTCAAGTCAGGGGAGCTGTTGGAGCTAGGGTATAAGGGTTTTCTTTGGTATTTTATTGCACAAGTGAAGAGCTGGCAGAGTGGCAAGGGAGGAGCTTGGTGTGGCGTCATCCACATGTGAGGGAGGTCCAGAGTTCAAGCAGCAGAGTCCCCTTTTTGTCACTTATTTTGGACGGCATAGGAGGGAGGAGTTGTGGGTGATTTAAACTCCACCTTGGACTTGGTCAAGTGGTGACTTGGATGGTGGAGAGCAAAGTGTGGAGGAGGACTTGGTCCACTCATTTCAAATGAGTGAATGGGAGCTTTTGGGGGGATTGTGGCCGAAATTTAGGGGAGTTGGAGGGGGGAAGTGACGGCTTAGTGTGGGAGAGGAAGGCCGAACATGCCTTTGCATCTTTGGTGCATTTTTTCGGTCATTTTTGGTAAGCTAAAGTCCTCTCTTTTTGTCAAAAAAAAACAAACCAATTTCCTTTGTAGAAATTCTCTCATTGTTGTTCTTTCTTTCATCTATTGGAACCGAAACTCAAGCCTCTAAAAACATTTCCTTTTCCCATTTCTTCTTTTTGTAAACGAAATTCTTCTTCTCTCAAAAGCAAGCCGAAACTTTCCAAGTAAATTCCTCCATCTTTCCTTCGTGAAGTCAAAGCCTAGTTGCCGAATTTGTTTTATTTTTCTTCAAACTCCTTGATAGCCGAATGTGCTCATTCATCACTTTTTCTTTTTCAATTGTGTGTTTCAGAAACCTATATCCCTTCTTCTCACATTTTCTTCCTCTTTCTTTAATTGTACAAAGCCGAAAGTAGGGGTGTTAAGCACTCAAGCCGAACCCTTCTCATCTGTTGGCGATTCCTTCTCATCTCTTAAACCATTTTCCTCTGTTGTACTTACGAGTTTTAAGCGGAATACCTCCCTTCTCTTAGTGTTTTGGTTGGCGAATTCTTTCCTTCTTTTGATCAAGGTGTTGGCGAATCTATCCCCTCTTCTAGTGGTTGTCTTGGCCGAGTATCGGTGGTGTTTGGAGGCCTTCCTTCCATCGGTTGGGATTGGGTCTTTGGAGTGTGAAAGCAAGCAAGGGAATCGTTATTCTTTTGTTAATCGATTGCCGATTGCTAAGGAGAATCATTGGGTGATTCGGATTTGGTAGGAAACCAAATCATCTTAAAAGGTAAGGGTTCGATATTAACCCCTTTGGTTAATTGTTGATGGCGAATGTCATAGATGCCTAACCCCTAATGTTTGGCCGATTGTAGGATCTAGTAATCGAGGACTTAGATCGTTTTCGTTGGATTCTAGACTCGTATTTACCGGTGTGTAAACTAACACATACGTTTAGTAATATGATTGATAACCTGTGTGATGATTAATGAAACAGTGATGATTGATATGATACCCTAATGGGTATGATTCTAGACTCGGGTAAGTCAGTATTATTATTATGAGTTTACTGATGATCTATATGATACCATGGCTGTGGATGTATGTGATATGGGGCATGAGTCAAACATATTAGCATGATATGCATGACTTGTATGATATGCATGATTACATGAGTATGGTATGTTGATGGGTGACATGAGTGGAGGGAGCATGATATTTTGTGCTGACGAGCACCGGTGTTTTAGTAACACACCTTGTGACTTTGGGTCACCGGTGCTTGGTAGCACACTTGTGTCTTTGGGACACCAGAGGTTGGGCACCTCATTGCGACTTGTCCTGTGGTTAACACCACCGTGGGTTGGCCCCACTTTGAGATATGGGATAAATCGCTAGTGATTGGGTATCACACGATGGGTTGGCCCCATCATTCGATTATTGTGACTACGGTCACCGGTGCTTTGGTAGCACACTTGTGTCTTTGGGACACGGAGGTTGGGCACCTCATTGCGACTTGTCCCCGTGGTTAACACCACCGTGGGTTGGCCCCACTTTGAGATATGGGATCGTGCGCTAGTGATTGGGTATCACACGATGGGTTGGCCCCATCATTCGATTATCGTGACTACGGTCACGGTGCTTAGGTAGCACATTGTGTCTTTGGGACACCGGTGTTTTAGTAACACATTGTGACTATATGTCACCGGTGGTTTGGCACCACCAAAGTGGTTTGGTACCACACGGGGTAGAAAAGGGGATACGGATGGTTAGGATCGGGTTGCATTAATTATGTTGCTATGTATGATGTGTGTTAGCATGTTGTTCCATCGGGAGCGGGATTTATGCCTTTGAGTCACTCGACTCACCCTCTCCTTTGACATTTCGGGTGACTCGTAGACGCGGACATGGAGCCGGGATGGACTCGGGGTGCTCATGCCATGCTCAATAAAGTTTTACTCCAACTCTATCATTTGGGTACTTTAGTTTAATTACTGCTTGTTGGGTTTAATTTGGATTTGTAAAGGGCCTTTAAATTATGTTTTTGATGGGTATGTTTTAATTAGATTCTCAACCTGCTTAACGAATAACTTGGCATGAAATTTTACTAAAACTTGGAAAGACAACGTTTTCAAAATTATATCGCGATGTGTTTTAAACTATACCATCGGGTATCTCGCTATGTTTCGCTATTCAATAAACTCAAATGATTCTTTTTAAATCAAACTCGATTTGCTACTAAGTCTAAAAGGGTTCAAAATGGCACTAAGAAACTACTAGAAGTCCTAAAGTGAAATCAACTCGTTTTAACTTTAGACTTGGATAAGTTTTCAAAAATCTAACCAAACAAGCCTACTCAACTTTCCTCAAATACACTATGTTTTCACCCCACTTCTAAACGAAAAAAAAAAAAAAAAAGCTGGTCACTCAAAGACGTTCTTCCCCGTAACATACCAGATTCGGGTGTGGTGTTTTGTCCGGGTTTGGGGTGTTACAATTGTGGTATCAGAGCCAAGTTCAAAAGCTCGGCTGTGGGCCTGAGGCCCAAAATGTTTTCAAAAGGTTGTTTTGTTAGTTTTTATTCTTAAAGTATGGTTTGAAAGGCATGGCACCGAGTCTCGGCACGATTCGCCGCCTGTAAGTACCCTTACTATTGCTTGTGAATTGATTGGATGTGATGTGATTTGATAATAGCAATAGTATACTACCTTAGAGATTGAAACTGATAGGATTTTGTGAACTCGCGAGAACAAATCCTCCTAAATATTCATAAGACTTGCTTTTAAACAAGTGGAATAAATCTTCGATGCATAAAAATTCTTAACGAGATACGTAGAAAGATTAGTCATGAGCGCTAGAGGTGGGCGTGGTCGTGGACGCAGGTCGTGGTAGGATGACGATTTACGAGCCCGTAGGATGCGGTCGGGGTTCGAAAATGAGATACCGGTTCCGCCACCGGTGGAGGTGGTGAGTTCCAAGATCGACAGGGGCGACGCAGCGATGTCACGAGCGATCCGCGAGTGTTGGAAAGAGTAGCTGGTGTTGGTGGTAATGCGGGAGTTAGGAAATGCTGTTCTGGCGACCGGGCCAATGGGGCGAATTCTTCCGAGGTGTTTCGGTGTTGCTCAAAGACGGCTGAATATTGGTTGGAGGCAACCGAGCGGATCATGGACGATCTGGACTGATAAAGTGAAGAGAAGTCGAAGGGCATCGTATCACTTCTCGGGATGAGTCATATCGGTGGTGGCTCACGGTTCGAGACGATTGTGGCGCAGAGGATCTAACATGGGATTATTTCAGTGGTCGCATATCAAAAGAAGTACATCGGAGCTAGTTATATTGACTCAGTGGAAGGCTTTTACGAGGCTTGTTCGAGGGAGTAAATCATTTGCCGAGAAACGCAGGTGAGTTCCGGGTGAGTAGGTATGCCGGGGCATTGTGGCCACCGAGCATGAGAGGTGTGTTCGTTTCGAGGATGGTGCGAGACGACTTGAGGTCTTGATTGCTCCTCGCCAGAGCGCGAGTTCTTTGTCTTAGTTGAGAAGGCTAAGGTAGCCGAGGGTGTTAAGGAGTCGTGAGACAGGTATGGACCGAAATAGACATAAAAGGAGCTTTGGGTCTTACGGGTCGTCGGTAATCCGCGAGAAGAGGGCGGACCGAGTGGGCCGAACCACCGCTAGGTTTGTTCTTTGCTAAGGCGTGGACCGCCGTGATGTGATCGGTGTGGGAAATCTCATTGGGGTGGTTGCTGGACTGGAGGAAAAGGTTGCTTTGAGTGTGGTTCACTGGAGCACCGTGTGAGGGACTGTCCGCGTAGGTTGGCGAGATTGACCGAGAGTCGGGCCGTGTCGGTTCGAGAGGTAGTGGACCGCCACCGCAGAGGGGCCGTGGTAATGGCAGAGGTGGTAATGGTTCTGGTTGGGGCCGTGGAGCACCGGGCAGAGGTGCGAGTAGCTCTGATGCTAGACAGCCTGGATTAGTGTATGCTGCGAGGCGCCGAGAGGAGGGCGACGCACCGGACGTCATAACCCGTGCGTTTTTGATTTTTGGTTCTCCTTATCTTTGCTTTAATTGATGTGGGTTCTACGCACTCTTATTTGCCAGTAGTATAGTAGAGACAATGGATTTAGACTCTGAGATATCTTCTAGGCAGATGACCGTGATTAGCCCTCTAGGTCACTCTGTAGTAGTAGATAAAGCTGTTTAGAGAGGTACCCCTAGAACTCCAAGGGGTAGTGTTTCTTTGCCGATCCGATGGAACCGCCGTTTGGGGAGTTCGATCCGATTCTTGGGATGGATTGGTTGGTCAAGTATCGGCGAGGTTGGATTGCGCGCCAAGCGCATGGTTCTTAAGACGGTTGAGGGTGATGAGGTGGCTATGATAGGTAATAGGAGGGATTACTTATCAAATGTGGTATCCGCTCTGAAGCGCGAGAAGATGGTCGAGGAAGGGCCGTGAAGCGTATGTAGTTCATGTGTATGCCTTGGAGGTTAAAGAGTCCGCGGTTGAGAAGGTTAATCTTGTTAAGGAATTTGCTGATGTGTTTCGAGGAGCTTAGGGCTTGCCGCGATCGAGAGGTAGAGTTCGGGATTGAGCATTGCCGGAATCGCGCCGGTGTCTATTGCTCCATATAGGATGGCGCCAAAGGAGTTGGTAGAGCTTAAGGCTCGGATCCAGGAGTTATTGGATAGAGGTTTCATTAGGCCTAGTGTTTCGCCGTGGGGTGCGCGGTACTCTTTGTCAAGAAGAAAGATGGCTCGATGCGGATGTGTATAGACTACCGCTTGATTGAACAAGTCGACGATTAAAAACAAGTATCCGTTGCCACAGATAGATGATTTGTTTGATCATTTGAAAGGGTCTGCTGCGGTATTCTCAAGATCGACTTGAGGTCCAGGTATCACCGATTAAAGGTTAAGGAGGTGATATCCATAAAGCGGCGTTTCGGACTCGGTATGGGCACTACGAATTTACCGTAATGCCATTCGGGTTGACTAACGACCTGGCAGCGGCGTTTATGGACATGATGAATAGGGTGTTTCAAAGAGAGATCTGGATCGGTTCGTCGTGGTTTTCATAGACGACATCTTGGTGTACTCAAGGACGAGAGGAAGAGCATGATAAGCATTTGCGAGTGGTGTTGCGATTTTGAGGAAAAGCGGCTCTATGCTAAGTTCGATAAGTGCGAGTTCGCTTAGAGAAGTGACTTTCTTGGGTCATGTAGTGTCTACCGAGGAATTCGAGTAGATCCTCGTAAGATTGAGGCGATTTTGGATTGGAAGCCGCCTAAGTCGATGGGTGAGATTCGGAGTTTTCGGGTTTGGCGGATACTACCGAAGGTTTGTTGAGGGTTTTCGTTGATAGCAAGTAGATGACCAAGTTGCTAAGGAAAGAAGTTCCGTTTGTATGGGTCGGGAAGCAGCGGGGAAAGCTTCGACAAGTTAAAGAAGATTTTGACCGAGGCTCGGTTCTAATTCAACCCGAGGTGGTAAGGAATTCACGATCTATTGCGACGCATCACATACGGGCTTGGGTTGTGTCTTTGATGCAAGAAGGTAAGGTTGTGGCTTACGCTTCTCGGCATTGAGGCCACATGAGGTCAACTATCCGACGCATGACTTGGAGCTAGCGGTACCGTGGTCTTCGCTTTAAAGATTTGGAGGCACTACTTGTATGCGGAGAGAGATCGATAGTCTACACGGATCACAAGAGTCGAAGTATCTGGCGACTCGGAAGGATTTGAATTTGAGGCAGCGCAGCGGATGGGTCGAGTTCTTTGAAAGATTACGATTGTTCGATTGAGTATCATCGGGCAAGGCTAACGTGGTGGTCGACGCGTTGAGCCGCAAGGTTGTTTCGGACTTAAGAGCGATGTTTGCCCATTTGAGTTTGTATGACGACGGAGTATTCTCAGCGAGTTGCGAGTTAAGCCTACTTGGGTTGAGCGATCGAGAGAAACGATTATTGGATGAGGTTACGAGTGCGCGAAGGTTGCAGTGCGGGGCGGTGGCTTGATGGTTCTGCACTGTCTAGTGACGAGGTTCTCGTGTTTTCGTGGTAAGGCTTGTATGCCTAAAGATGTTGAGTCGAGGCGAGAAGATTCTTCGAGGACGCACATAGCGATCCTCATGCTATGCATCCCGGAGGTAGCAAGATGTATAGGGATCTTAGAGAGCGATTTTGGTGGCCTGGCTTGAAGAAGGAGGTGTGAGTTTGTTGGGAAGTGTTTGACTTGTCACAGTCAAGGTGAACATCGCTTGCCGTCGGGTTTGCTTTGACTGTGAAGATTCCTCGATGGAAGTGGGAAAGGATAACCATGGATTTCGTCGGTGGGTTACCGCCACGCCAAGCAAGAAAGATTCGATTTGGGTAGTGGTGGATCGATCGACTAAATCACTCACTTTATTCCGGTGAGGGTTGACTACTCACTTGAAGCTAGCCAGCGGTCGTATGTGTCGAGATAGTGAGGTTGCACGGTGTGCGGTTTGATAATCTCGGATAGGGATCCTAGATTCACGTCAAGGTTACGAAAGCACCGCATCAAGCTCGGGTACTCGTTTGGATTTCAAAGACGGCTTTTCACCCGCATGATCGACGGTCAATCAGAAAGGGTCATTCAGATCTTAGAGGATATGCTGAGAGGTTGTGTCCTGGATTTCAGAGGTAGTTGGGAGGAGTTTCTACCATTAGCTGAGTTTGCCTACAACAACAGTTATCAAGCGAGCATCAAGATGGCACCATATGAGGCGTTGTATGGTAGGAAATGTCGCTCACCTACGTGTTGGACGGAATTAGGTGAACGTCAGTTGTTGGGACCCGAGTTGGTTGCTGAGACCGAAGACAAGGTTAAGCTGATTCAGTCTAGATTGAAGGAAGCTTCGGACCGGCAGAAGTCTTATGCCGATCTTAAGCGAAGAGATATAGAGTTATTTGTGGGGATCGAGTTTTCTGAAGGTATCGCCTTGGAAGAAGGTGTTGAGGTTCGGGAAGAAAGGCAAGCTAAGTCCGAGGTTCATTGGGCCGTATAAGGTATTGAGGCGAGTAGGACCCATGGCGTATCGGTGGAGTTGCCGCAGAGCTTAGTCGAGATCCATGACGTTTTTCACGCTTCGATGCTCGCCGCTTATCGATCAGATCCGTCACATGTGGTAGCGGTGGAAGAGATCGAGGTAAATCCAGACTTGACTATGGAAGAGGAACCTGTGCAGATTCTTGATCAGGATGTGAAGGTTCTGCGTAGGAAGTCTGTGCCTTTGGTTAAGGTACTTTGGCGGAATCATGGCGTGGAAGAAGCCACGTGGGAACCCGAGGATACGATGAGACAGCAGTACCCGCAACTCTTTTGACCAGGTAATTTCGTGGTCGAAATTATTTTTAAGGGGGGTAGAACTGTAATATCCCGGGTTAGGGGCTGTTTTGTGGTTGCATGATATTGCATGTCTTAGTGTGCTGTGTTGTTATTTCGGTGTTTTAGGGGCTTAATTGTAGCCTAGGAGTGTGCCTGAGTGAATGGGAAAATTTGGTTTTTGGGTGTCAAGTCAGGGAAATTTGTTGGAGCTAGGGTATAAGGGTTTTCTTTGGTATTTTATTGCACAAGTGAAGAGTGGCAGAGTGGAAAGGAGGAGCTTGGTGTGGCGTCATCCACATGTGAGGGAGGTCCAGAGTTCAAGCAGCAGAGTCCCCTTTTTGTCACTTATTTTGGACGGCATAGGAGGGAGGAGTTGTGGGTGATTTAAACTCCACCTTGGACTTGGTCAAGTGGTGACTTGGATGGTGGAGAGCAAAGTGTGGAGGAGGACTTGGTCCACTCATTTCAAATGAGTGAATGGGAGCTTTTGGGGGGATTGTGGCCGAAATTTAGGGGAGTTGGAGGGGGGAAGTGACGGCTTAGTGTGGGAGAGGGGAAGGCCGAATATGCCTTTGCATCTTTGGTGCATTTTTCGGTCATTTTTGGTAAGCTAAAGTCCTCTCTTTTTGTCAAAAAAACAAACCAATTTCCTTTGTAGAAATTCTCTCATTGTTGTTCTTTCTTTCATCTATTGGAACCGAAACTCAAGCCTCTAAAAAACATTTCCTTTTCCCATTTCTTCTTTTGTAAACCGAAATTCTTCTTCTCTCAAAAGCAAGCCGAAACTTTCCAAGTAAATTCCTCCATCTTTCCTTCGTGAAGTCAAAGCCTAGTTGCCGAATTTGTTTTATTTTTCTTCAAACTCCTTGATAGCCGAATGTGCTCATTCATCACTTTTTCTTTTCAATTGTGTGTCGAAACCTATATCCCTTCTTCTCACATTTTCTTCCTCTTTCTTTAATTGTACAAAGCCGAAAGTAGGGGTGTTAAGCACTCAAGCCAACCCTTCTCATCTGTTGGCGATTCCTTCTCATCTCTTAAACCATTTTCCTCTGTTGTACTTACGAGTTTTAAGCGGAATACCTCCCTTCTCTTAGTGTTTTGGTTGGCGAATTCTTTCCTTCTTTTGATCAAGGTGTTGGCCGAATCTATCCCCTCTTCTAGTGGTTGTCTTGGCCGAGTATCAGTGGTGTTTGGAGGCCTTCCTTCCATCGGTTGGGATTGGGTCTTTGGAGTGTGAAAGCAAGCAAGGGAATCGTTATTCTTTTGTTAATCGATTGCCGATTGCTAAGGAGAATCATTGGGTGATTCGGATTTGGTAGGAAACCAAATCATCTTAAAAGGTAAGGGTTCGATATTAACCCCTTTGGTTAATTGTTGATGGCCGAATGTCATAGATGCCTAACCCCTAATGTTTGGCCGATTGTAGGATCTAGTAATCGAGGGACTTAGATCGTTTCGTTGGATTCTAGACTCGTATTTACGTGTGTGTAAACTAACACACTTACGTTTAGTAATATGATTGATAACTTTTGTGTGATGATTAATGAAAGCGTTGATGATTGATATGATACCCTAATGGGTATGATTCTAGACTCGGGTAAGTCGGTATTATTATTATGAGTTTCTTCGATGATCTATATGATACCATGGTGTGGATGTATGTGATATGGGGCATGAGTCAAACATATTAGCATGATATGCATGACTTGTATGATATGCATGATTACATGAGTATGGTATGTTGATGGGTGACATGAGTGGAGGGAGCATGATATTTTTGTCTTTGAGAGCACCAGTGTTTTGGTAACACACCTTGTGACTTTGGGTCACCGGTGCTTTGGTAGCACACTTGTGTCTTTGGGACACCGGAGGTTGGGCACCTCATTGCGACTTGTCCTCGTGGTTAACACCACCGTGGGTTGGCCCCACTTTGAGATATGGGATCGTCTCGCTAGTGATTGGGTATCACACGATGGGTTGGCCCCATCATTCGATTATTGTGACTACGGTCACCGGTGCTTTGGTAGCACACTTGTGTCTTTGGGACACGAGAGGTTGGGCACCTCATTGCGACTTGTCCCCGTGGTTAACACCACCGTGGGTTGGCCCCACTTTGAGATATGGGATCGTCTCGCTAGTGATTGGGTATCACACGATGGGTTGGCCCCATCATTCGATTATCGTGACTACGGTCACGGTGCTTGGGTAGCACATTGTGTCTTTGGGACACGGTGTTTTGGTAACACATTGTGACTATATGTCACCGGTGGTTTGGCACCACCGGTGGTTTGGTACCACACGGGGTAGAAAAGGGGATACGGATGGTTAGGATCGGGTTGCATTAATTATGTTGCTATGTATGATGTGTGTTAGCATGTTGTTCCATCGGGAGCGGGATTTATGCATCGAGTCACTCGACTCACCCTCTCCTTTGACATTTCGGGTGACTCGTGAAGCGCGGACATGGAGCGGGATGGACTCGGGTGCTCATGCCATGCTCAATAAAGTTTTACTCCAACTCTATCATTTGGGTACTTTAGTTTAATTATCGCTTGTTGGGTTTAATTTGGATTTGTAAAGGGCCTTTAAATTATGTTTTGATGGGTATGTTTTAATTAGATTCTCAACCGCTTAACGAATAACTTGGCATGAAATTTTACTAAAACTTGGAAAGACAACGTTTTCAAAATTATATCGCGATGTGTTTTAAACTATACCATCGGGTATCTCGCTATGTTTCGCTATTCAATAAACTCAAATGATTCTTTTTAAATCAAACTCGATTTGCTACTAAGTCTAAAAGGGTTCAAAATGGCACTAAGAAACTACTAGAAGTCCTAAAGTGAAATCAACTCGTTTTAACTTTAGACTTGGATAAGTTTTCAAAAATCTAACCAAACAAGCCTACTCAACTTTCCTCAAATACACTATGTTTTCACCCCACTTCTAAACGAAAAAAAAAAAAAACTGGTCACTCAAAGACGTTCTTCCCCGTAACATACCAGATTCGGGCGTGGTGTTTTGTCCGGGTTTGGGGTGTTACATAGTAAGTGTTTCTAAGCCCCGTTTTTAATGTTCATCGTATTTTTGAAATGCCGGTAACTTAGTTTAGCTATTTCTACCATTATTTTGAGCTAGAGTTTAATTTTAAAAATTGACCCATGTTGAATAATTGTGTATTTTGATGAATTTTGGTAGATTATGTGTAACACCCCAAACCCGGCCCATCCGGTATGACCGGATCTGGCATGTCACATGAAGAAAACGTATAAATAACGAGTGAATCTTTCTAAAGTAAGTGTTATTTGGTTATAGTTAAGAAAACAAGTTTAGTTATAGATATTCGTTAACAATACTACTAATCTTGAGAGGTTGATTGATGAATTGAAAATTTATCAGGTAATCTTTAAAATCGTAACTTTTGAAAATGACGATGATACTTCGGAGGAAAAGTCCAAGTTAAAATATTTGTACATATTTATTACGAAATCCATTTATTAATCAATTTTGGAAAACCGTTAATTATGATTTTTAGAAAATCCCCATTTAAAACAAATCAAGAAAGATATTAAATACGTCTAAACATAAAGCAAAATAAAACATATCCCAGAGGCCTTATTACAACTTTAAAACCCAAAATAGTAAAAGTAACGAAAATAAAACGGAAAAGAAGTTTCTAATGTTCGAAAACATTATTTCCAAAGTATGGCCTCCACCGAGTCATCCATGGGCCCAAGTCCTTATTACTGAGCATTACCTACAAGGGTTAAGAAGATGGGGTGAGTTACTAGAACTCAGTGTATAATCCCCTTACCGTCATCCACTGGGCCTGAACCCCCAAAGCATAATCGTGAGCCTAAGCCCATTTACATAACAATATTTAAATGAAGTAAATGTATGCAACCCAACCCAATCCATCCATCACACCCCCGACCAGCCAATCACACCTGTGGGGATCAAGTCAACCCACCCCGCCGCTCACACCAAAATTGTAGCCAAGTTGCTAGAGTATAATATTTTTGTGGTCAAGCCACCAAAAACATAATTAAGCACAATAATAAATAGATTTGTGGCAATGCCACCAGGCTACACTTCTCTCCATACAATTTATCCCATCCCATGCAAAATATGAAAATGTATCATACAAAATAAAATAAAATATCCACATATATACAACAACCATTAATCTTGTGGATTAATTCGGTGAATCGGCCCATTAAAGCACTTTGATAGTTCGGCCCATTTAGGCATTATAGCAAATCGGCCCATAGGGGCATTTTCGTAATTTAATAAATTAATATCGATTTTGACAGATCTTAGAATTAACATCGTTTAAGCCAATACAATGATCTATTCTTCCAACATAATGGTGAGTTATGAATCAGCGGGATTTCGGTGTGAGATTACACACACGACACAGTAAGGACTAAACCTTCTTGATCGCTTCGGCACCTATATCACCATAATACTCGATTAACTAACATAAGAGATTTTTCTTAATCCAAATCTAAATCAACGACCTAAAATGCTTACCCTTAGTATCGTGAACGACCACGATTTGTCTATTCTCACCGAATGATGGTCCACAACCCGGTGGGAAATCCCGAACTGCCGATACCGCCCTACGTTTGAACTTAGGAGTAGGAATTGCAAATCCACTCCCTTTTTGTCCTCCTATCGCTTTTCCTTTCAAATCGCTACCACTTGCCTCCATTGAAAAAGTCTTGGTCAGTAAAGTACTACTATGAGAGAGAGTAGTTGTTTAGGGATAGGATTCAGCTTACCACTACTTCCGTAGGATCAACAAGTAGAGAAGAACGAGCGATTTAGTCCCTAATATAACCGATTAGTCAAATCCATCGATCCGTTTAGCAAACTATCCGAGCAATGAAAATAGATCAAAATGAACCATGACGAAACTCCTTACCTTAACAATAATAGCTTCGACTTCCACCGATTGGACTTATGGCTACGGATGAGTCGACAAGGATGTGATATACGGCCACCCACTAGAACACTACGAAAAAGAGATGATCACGATATAAGGGAGTAGGTGAGAGAGATGTTTCGGTTTAAAGAACCCTCCAATGATAAGGGCACATATTCGGCCATGAAGAAAAGAAAATGAAAAGAGGAGAATGAAACCACTTACCGATTCGGTTAAAGAAGAGAGTGTTCAACACACAAAAGAAAATGAAAAAGAGATTAAGTGATAAAAGGTTCGGCTATTGAAGGAAAATGAACAAAGAAGATTCGGCCATCAAAATATTGACTAAAGAAGAAGAGAAAATGGTTGAAGAAATGGTGAAAAAAGAAAGAAAGAGATAGAAAAAGAGATGTCAAAAAGTTTCGGCCAACACCTAGGAAAAGATGAGCAAAGAGGCTTGAGTGTTTCGGCAAACAAAGGAAAGATGGACAAAATGATTTGAGTGTTTCGGCAACAAAGGAAAAAGGTTGGAAAAAGAGCACAAAAATGTTAAAAAGATTAAAAGCATTTCATGCACAAAACTTGCACAAAGACCATAAGAAAATTGGCTCCCAAATTTCCCCTACCAAAAACCGTGTGCCTCATTCACCTAAAAAGGTCATGGTTGACCAAAAATTCTTTCCCTATACACTTCCCTAAGATTCGGCCAACATATCCCCCTTCTTACTCCTTTCCTTTACTTCTTTCCTTATTTTCTCCTTGATCTTCTCCTTACCTTCCTCCATAGTGTTCTTTCCATCAATAAAAAGTCTTCCTTTCCTTCTTTAAAACCATGGCCGACACTTTGGAAAAAAACACCAAAAATTAATCCAAAAATTTGCGTTAGGTGGGATTCGAACTCCACCCCTTTAGCTCCTTCATGTGACGCCACTCCACTCTGCTACTAGCTCCACTTGTGCTAGCAAAATACACACTTATTTCCTTAAGTCTTGACGCCACTTACCTTCCCTCCTTAAAATGCTTAAACACAAAAATTTTGCTAAGGCCCAACTCAACCCCAAGCCTTCTTAGGACCCCTAAACATACACAATTAAAATTCTTAACTAGCCTAATGCATGATATAATGCAAAACATAAAGTCCCGAATTTCCGGAAGTTATAATTCTACCCCCTTAAAGAAATTTTGGCCTCGAAATTTACCTGATTAAAAAAGATGAGGGTACTGTTGCCGGATCGTGTCCTCTGGCTCCCATATAGCTTCCTCTGACCCGTGATTACGCCATAATACTTTGACTAACGGAACCGACTTCTTTCTCATCACCTTAATATCCTGATCTAAAATTTGCACTGGCTTTTCCTCAAAAGACAAGTTAGGTCTTATCTCAACTTCCTCCACTGGCACAACATGAGATGGATCCGAACGATAAAGCCTTAACATTGAGACATGAAATACACTATGAATCTTACTTAACTCCGGAGGTAACTCAAGCTGATAAGCCATTGGCCCAACACGCTTCAATACACGGTAAGGTCCGATGAACCTAGGGCTCAACTTGCCTTTCCACCCAAATCTTAAGATCTTTTTCCAAGGTGAAACCTTCAAAAAGACCTGATCTCCCACCGCAAACTCTATATCCTTACGCTTCAGATCCGCGTATGATTTCTGTCTGTCTAAAGCTTCTTTTAACCGAGCCCGAATTACCTTAACTTTTTCCTCCGTTTCCGAGATCAACTCAGGACCCAATAGCTGTCGCTCCCCCAGCTCAGTCCAGCAAGTAGGAGTACGACACCTACGACCATACAACGCCTTATAAGGTGCCATCTGGATGCTAGATTGATAGCTGTTGTTGTATGCAAACTCTGCCAATGGTAGAAAATCTTCCCAACTACCCCTAAAGTCGATCACACAGCCCCTTAACATGTCTTCTAGAATCTGGTTTACTCTCTCCGACTGACCATTAGTCTGCGGATGAAACACTGTGCTGAAATTTAGTCTTGTACCCAAAGCTTCATGTAAAGCCTTCCAGAACCGTGATGTAAACCTAGGATCCATGTCTGATATAATAGACACTGGTACCCCATGCAACCTCACGACTTCTGCTATATACAATTTGGCCAACTTCTGCAATGAATAATCCGTACGAACAGATAGAAAATGAGCAGACTTCGTTAACCGATCCATTATCACCCATACAGAATCTTTCTTAGTAGGCGTTAAAGGTATCCCACTAACAAAGTCCATCGTTATTCTTTCCCATTTCCATAGTGGGATTTTCACCGTTTGTAGTAACCCTGAAGGCAGTTGATGTTCCGCCTTCACCTGTTGACATGTCAAGCACTTGCTCACGAAGTCGGTAACCTCCCGTTTCAACCCTGGCCACCAATACTACTCACGGAGGTCTCGGTACATCTTATTTCCCCCGGGGTGCATAGCATATGGGCTACTATGCGCCTCACGCAGGATTATTTGTCTCAATTCAGAATCCCTGGGCATACAAACTCTTCCGCAAAAACATAATGCTCCATCACTATTTAATCCAAAATCCCCTATCTCACCACTTTCCACTTGCTGAAGTCGAGAACCCAACCTTTCATCTAACAACTGCTTTTCCTTAATCTGACTTACCCATACAGGCTTCACTTGAAGTTCAGCTAACAAGCTACCATCTTCATAAAGGCTGAGATGAGCGAACATCGCTCTTAAATTCGATATCACCTTACGACTCAATGCATCTGCCACTACGTTAGCTTTACCTGGATGGTACTCAGTTGAGCAGTCACAATCTTTCAACAATTCTATCCACCTCCGCTATCTTAAGTTCAACTCCTTCTGGGTAAGGAGGTACTTCAGACTCTTATGGTCCATGTAGATAATCGACTTCTCCCCATACAGATAGTGTCTCCATATCTTTAGAGCAAAAACCACTACAAACTAACTCCAAATCATGTGTGGGATAGTTCACCTCATGCGGCCTTAATTGTGAGATGCATAAGCCACCACTTTTTCCCCTTGCATCAACACACATCCCAAGCCGGTGTGTGATGCATCACAATAAACAATAAACTCCTTACCGGCCTCAAAGTTGAATCATCATCGCGCTTACGCCGAATATTCTTCAATTTCTCAAAACTCTCTTTTGCCGCTTATCGACCACACAAACGGTACTCCCTTACGCAATGTACTTAGTTAGAGTGCAAAGAATCAACGAAAACCCTCAACGAAATGCCTGTAATACCTCGCCAAACCTAGAAAAATTTGGATTTCTACCATTGACCTCGATGGCTTCCGGTCCAATACACCTCGACCTTCAGGGATCAACTCTAATTCCTCTCGGCGGACACAACATGCCCCAAAAGGTCACCTCCTTCACCACAATTCACACTTACCGAATTTGGCATACTGATTCTTCTCCCTTAATATCTCGCAATACTACCCGTAGATGCGAATCATGCTCCTCTTCAGTCTTTGAGTACACCAAGATGTCGTCTATGAACACCACTACAAACCGATCTAGATAGGGTTGGAAGACTTGGTTCATCATGTCCATAAATGCAGCTGGTGCATTAGTCAACCCGAACGGCATCACTAAGAACTCGTAATGCCCATATAGGGTTCGAAACGCAGTCTTGTGAATATCCGCCTCCTTGACTTTTAACTGGTGATACCCCGATCTCAGATCTATCTTCGAGAAAACCGAAGCTCCACGCAGCTGATTGAACAGATCATCGATCCTCGGTAACGGATATTTGTTCTTGATCGTCAACTTATTCAATTGTCTATAATCGATGCACATACGTATTGACCCATCCTTTTTCTTAACGAACAAAACCGACGCTCCCCACGGTAACACACTTGGTCGAATAAATCAACGATCCAACAACTCCTGGATCTGAGCTTTAAGTTCCATGAGCTCCTTCGGTACCAGTCTGTAAGGGGCAATGGACACCGGAGCCGTTCCTGGCAATAGCTCAATACCAAATTTCACTTCCCGATCCGGAGGCAATCCTGGAAGCTCCTCGAGAAAGATTTCTAAAAACTCTTTCACCGTTCTAACACTCTCTACCGACAACTCTTTGGCATCCAAAGCACTGATAAAGACTAAGAACGCTCCATACCCCTTTCGCACCAAATTTTCTACCTTCAAAGCAGATACCACATTGGATAGATAATTTCTTCTTTCACCTATCATCATCACTTCCTTATCCTTCGAAGTTCTTAGTACCATCTGCTTTGCAGCACAGTCCAAGTTTGCACGATGCTTAACCAGCCAGTCCATGCCCAAAATAAGATCGAACTCCGCGAACGGCAGTTCCATCAAATCCGCCAGAAATACTACCCCTTGAACTTCTAAGGGCACATCCCTAAACAACTTATTTACTACCACCGACTGTCCTAAAGGGCTAATCACAGTTGTTTCTCTAGCAGTAATCTCAGATTTAATATTCAGAGTTCCAGACACAGCACATGAAACATACAAATGGGTGGATCCAATGTCTATCAAAGCGGTAAAAGGTACTTCAGATATGAAAAACTTACCGGTTATGACGTCCGGTGCATCGCCATCCTCTCGACGTCTGACCGCATAGACCAACCCTGGCTGTCTCGCCTCCGCGTTACTCCTATTACCAATACCACTACTCGGTGCACCTTGACCTCGTCCTACACCGTTACAACCCCAACCTGGCCCACGACCTCTCGGCGGCTGCTGAGCGCCTCCTGCTGGCTGCGCAAATCTGTTACAAATTGCCTGAGTTTGATCAGGCTTTCGAGGGTAATCCCTAAACCGATGGTCCTTGGATCCACATCTGAAATAACCACCAGTTCTCTTCCAGCATTCACCCGAGTGAAGTTTCCCACAATCCACGCAAGGCTGTGACTGATTGGTAGTAGCTGGAGCACCCACTTGAACTGGCCCCTCATTCCTGGGCCTTTTCTGAAATCCTCTAGCAGGACCTGAATACCTAGAGTCTCTCTTGTTCCTGCCCCTATCCTTGTCTCGATTTTGCCGTTCAGAGTGCTTAACTTCCTCAGCTATCTTAGCTTTTTCCACAAGTGTAGCAAAATTCCTTTCCTTCTGTGGGGCTATCAGTACCCGTAACTCATCACGCAATCCATCCTCAAAATGCACACAGCGCTCATGATTAGTTGGCACTATTCCCCGGGCATACCGACTCAGACGCAGAAACTCTGCCTCGTATGCTACCACAGATTTACTTCCTTGAACCAGATTCAAAAATTCCTTCCTTCGGGCATCTACATAACTAGCCCCGACATATTTTCCCTGAAATGCTGTCTTAAAGAATTCCCAGGTAATACGATCAGCCTGAGTGCCTTCCCGAATAGTGAGCCACCACTGATACGCCTCGTCTCTTAGCAATGACACAACCCCTTTCAGTTTCTGCTCAGTTGTGCAATCCAGATCGTCCATAATCCGTTCCACTGCCTCAAGCCAGTACTCTGCTACACTTGGGGCTACACCCGAAATACCCCTAAAGACTTCGGCCCCATTTGATCTAAGTCGCTCGGATATAGACCCACGAGCTACCGACCCAGTTCTTGCCCCAGTAACCCTTTCCAGTACTCGCAGCATCGCTTGGGACAGAGCGTCGTCCTCTCTCATTCGATCATGTGACCCAGCTTCAGTCACTGGTGATGCAGGTGCGTCCATTTTAGGCATATGTCCCGATGCCTCAGATACAACTCTAGCACCTCGGCCTCTACCACGTCCACGTCTACCACGTCCACATCCTCTAGCGCTCATGTTTACTAATGTCGATTTAATCTGATTAAGAGTCTTATGAATCAGTATGCTTATTCAGTGTTTATTAAAAATTATTTTATGGAGTATAAGAAGTAAAGTTGTTTTCGCAAAACATATCCTAAAGTCTCAATCTCTATAGTTTCAGCTCCTAAAGCTAAAAGTTCTAGAGTATCTCTATTTTGTGAAGTTTTCTTACTACAGTCATACCACAATAATCATAAAATGAAAACAAAACATACTGACTTGATGTCGGATACCCGTGGTGCCATACTTCCTTTAAAACATGTATTTATAAATCGAATTTCAAGCAGTTTTAGAAAACATTTTTGAACCAAAACCACAGCTAAATTTTGTAACCGGGCTCTGATACAATAAAATGTAACACCCCAAACCTGGCCCATGCGGTATGACCGGATCTGACATGTCACATGAAGAAAACGTATAAATAACGAGTGAATCTTTCTAAAGTAAGTGTTATTTGGTTATAGTTAAGAAAAAAAAGTTTAGTTATAGATATTCGTTAACAATACTACTAATCTCGAGAGGTTGATTGATGAATTAAAAATTTATTAGGTAATCTTTAAAATCGTAACTTTTGAAAATGACGATGATACTTCGGAGGAAAAGTCCAAGTTAAAATATTTGTACATATTTATTACGAAATCCATTTATTAATCAATTTTGGAAAACCGTTAATTATGATTTTTAGAAAATCCCTATTTAAAACAAATCAAGAAAGATATTAAATACGTCTAAACATAAAGCAAAATAAAACATATCCCAGAGGCCTTATTACAACTTTAAAACCCAAAATAGTAAAAGTAACGAAAATAAAACGGAAAAGAAGTTTACTAATGTTCGAAAACATTATTTCCAAAGTATGGCCTCCACCGAGTCATCCATGGGCCCAAGTCCTTATTACTGAGCATTACCTACAAGGGTTAAGAAGATGGGGTGAGTTACTAGAACTCAGTGTATAATCCCCTTACCGTCATCCACTGGGCCTGAACCCGCAAAGCA
Organism: Gossypium sturtianum; assembly: GCA_025698515.1. Classification (NCBI taxonomy): domain Eukaryota; kingdom Viridiplantae; phylum Streptophyta; class Magnoliopsida; order Malvales; family Malvaceae; genus Gossypium; species Gossypium sturtianum. The sequence continues at coordinate 35,863,748 of CM046943.1, read as the reverse complement.
TAATCTTGAGCCTAAGCTCATTTACATAACAATATTTAAATGAAGTAAATGTATGCAACCCAACCCAATCCATCCATCACACCCCCGACCAGCCAATCACACCTGTGGGGATCAAGTCAACCCACCCCGCCGCTCACACCAAAATTACAGCCAAGCTGCTAGAGTATAATATTTTTGTGGTCAAGCCACCAAAAACATAATTAAGCACAATAATAAATAGATTTGTGGCAATGCCACCAGGCTACACTTCTCTCCATACAATTTATCCCATCCCATGCAAAATATGAAAATGTATCATACAAAATAAAATAAAATATCCACCTATATACAACAACCATTAATCTAGTGGATTAATTCGATGAATCGGCCCATTAAAGCACTTTGATAGTTCGGCCCATTTAGGCATTATAGCAAATCAGCCCATAGGGGCATTTTCGTAATTTAATAAATTAATACTGATTTTGACAGATCTTAGAATTAACATCGTTTAAGCCAATAAAATGATCTATTCTTCCAACATAATGGTGAGTTATGAATCAACGGGATTTCGGTGTGAGATTACACACCTGATTACGGTAAGGACTAAACCTTCTTGATCGTCGGCACCTATATCACCATAATACTCGATTAACTAACATAAGAGATTTTTCTTAATCCAAATTTAAATCAACGATCTAAAATGCTTACCCTTAGTATCGTGAATGACCACGATTTGTCTATTCTCACCGGATAATGGTCCAAAACCCGGTGGGAAATCTCGAACTGCCGATACCGCCCTACGTTTGAACTTAGAAGTAGGAATTGCAAATCCACTCCCTTTTTGTCCTCCTATCGCTTTTCCTTTCAAATCGCTACCACTTGCCTCCATTGAAAAAGTCTTGGTCAGTAAAATACTACTATGAGAGAGAGTAGTTGTTTAGGGATAGGATTTGGCTTACCACTACTTCCGTAGGATAAACAAGTAGAGAAGAACGAGTGATTTAGTCCCTAATATAACCGATTAGTCAAATCCATCGATCTGTTTAGCAAACTAATCGAGAAATGAAAATAGATCAAAATGAACCATGACGAAACTCCTTACCTTAACAATAATAGCTATGACTTCCACCGATTAGACTTATGGCTACGGATGAGTCGACAAGGATGTGATATACGGCCACCCACTAGAACACTACGAAAAAGAGATGATCACGATATGAGGGAGTAGGAGAGAGAGAGGTTTCGATTTAAAGAACCCTTCAATGATAAGGGCACATATTCGGCCATGAAGAAAAGAAAATGAAAAGAGGAGAATGAAACCACTTACCGATTCAGTCAAAGAAGAGAGTGTTTAACACACAAAAGAAAATGAAAAAGAGATTAAGTGATAAAAGGTTTGGCTATTGAAGGAAAATGAACAAAGAAGATTCGGCCATCAAAATATTGACTAAAGAAGAAGAGAAAATGGTTGAAGAAATGGTGAAAAAAGAAAGAAAGAGATAGAAAAAGAGATGTCAAAAAGTTTCAGCCAACACCTAGGAAAAGATGAGCAAAGAAGCTTGAGTGTTTCAGCAAACAAAGGAAAGATGGACAAAATGATTTGAGTGTTTCGGCACCAAAATGTTAAAAAGATTAAAAGCATTTCATGCACAAAACTTGCACAAAGACCATAAGAAAATCGGCTCCCAAATTTCCCCTACCAAAAGCCATGTGCCTCATTCACCCAAAAAGGTCATGGTTGACCAAAAATTCTTTCCCTATACACTTCCCTAAGATTCGGCCAACATATCCCCCTTCTTACTCCTTTCCTTTACTTCTTTCCTTATTTTCTCCTTGATCTTCTCCTTACCTTCCTCCATAGTGTTCTTTCCATCAATAAAAAGTCTTCCTTTCCTTCTTTAAAACCATGGCCGACACTTTGGAAAAAAAACACCAAAAATTAATCCAAAAATTTGCATTAGGTGGGATTTGAACTCCACCCCTTTAGCTCCTTCATGTGACGCCACTCCACTCTGTTACTAGCTCCACTTGTGCTAGCAAAATACACACTTATTTCCTTAAGTCTTGACGCCACTTACCTTCCCTCCTTAAAGTGCTTAAACACAAAAATTTTGCTAAGGCCCAACTCAACCCCAAGCCTTCTTAGGACCCCTAAACATACACAATTAACATTCTTAACTAGCCTAATGCATGATATAATGCAAAACATAAAGTCTCAAATTTCTGGATGTTACATTATGTAATTTATGAGTAGAGGAACGATTTTTACTAAGTGATTTTCGGTGAAAATGAGTAAAACGAGCTAATTGGTAAAAGTTGTTATTGTTCATAATTATGTGTTATAGTAAGAATTCGAAGCTGCTATAGAAGGGAAATATGTTCAGCATGTCGTAAAACATAAGAAAAAGGAATAAAGTTTAATTTTCGAGCCTAGGGGCAAAATTGTAATTATGCAAAAGTTTAGGGGCAAAATTGTAATTTTGCAAAAGTTTGAGTTAGGGACTGTTTTGAGTAGTACATTAATTAAATAAGTGAAATGTGATGTTTTAGACCCCGGAAAACGAGATTTGGACCTAGAACTGGAGGAAAATCAAAAATCGAGAAAGTTGGTAAAATGGTCGTTTCGGCATTCGAGGTAAGTTCGTGTGTTAATAATACTGCAACACCATGCTTGAATTGTAATTCTTTATTAATATGGCATAAATTGTATGATTTAATATGTTTAGGAGAAGTTGATGGATGGTATGTATGGTATGGAAAATGTGATGTTTGTTGTGTCATGTGAAATTGAATGGCAAATTAATGTTATAAGAATTGAATGTGAAATTGATATTACATGGGTTGTATGAGTTGGTACACGGTTGTACCTGACGAGATTTCGACAAGAAAGTTTATATGTAAATAATGCATTTATTTTACTTGTACAATAATTATCTTGCTAGATATTATGAAAATCATTGGGTGATAACTAAAATATGAAAATGTATGGAATGGGAAATTCTCGATTGAACCTTCGAAAAACTGAGAGATACGGACAATATGTAGCTAGGTCACACGAGTGATAAGGGACCTTCACCGTGTGCACAAGAAAGCTACTAGATGGCAAAATTTGATATGTAGCTAGGCCACATGGATGATAAGGGACTTTCGCCATGTGTGCAAGAAAGCTACGGGATAATAATTTCATATGTAACTAGGTCACATGTGTAATCATCGTGTGTATACCATGTGTACAAGAAAGTTACTGAGTTATGAGTAGCTAGGTCACATGAGTGGTTCCTAGTGTTGGGACGCCATGTAGACAAGAAAGCTACGAGATGGAATGGCTAGGTCACATGGGTGATAAGGGACCTTCACCATGTGTACCGTAGCGTAATTATGTGTAGGTGGAGCTATGTGCTGAGACCACCGAGTATCGGGCGTTTTCCGAAGGGGTTCAACGAGATAATTTACTAATGATGATTGGTCCGATCATGTTATGAATAAGTGCAAGTGTGAATGTGACCAATTGAGAAATGTGAAAAATGTACGTATGAACAATATGTTCGATATGTAATCGGAAATTGGAAAGGTTGGTATAGGCAAGTGATGAACACAACTAAAGTGAAAGAGAGAGAGCAAAAATTTACAATAAAACTATTTGGACAGCAGCAGTGACATGAGTTTGAAAAATCACTAAAAATAGTAGAGATTGAATTATAATTTGGATGAGATATTTATTTAAATCTTATTTAGTCTGTTTTCATATAAAAGAAATATAGCAAACAAATGATTCGTATATTTTGAGATATTTGAATTTCTGTGAGACTGGTTTAGAATGATTACGTGATCCCCTGTTCTGCCTTGGAAAAATCATTAAAAATTGTAAAAAAATAATTATGGGATATAATTTATATTCCTGAAATCCTGAATGAGTATATTTTCAAATTAACTAAAAAATAAGGTCATATTAACTCTGTACGAGGATAAAATTGATTCGTAGTGAAGAGAGGTCAGAATAGTTGAATAGTAAAATAGGGGAAATTTTAATGAATAAAATGTACTAATTGGCTAAACCAAAAATTCTGGAAATTTTATGGTAAGAATATAAATGAGTCTAGTTTCAGGGAAAATTAATAGATTTTAATTTGGAGTTCTGTAGCTCCAGATATAAATAATTTAATGACTGTGACTCAAGAAAACAGCTTAACTGGAATTTGAATAAATAGAAAGAATATGAAAATAGCATGTTATCGCATTGCTTATTATTTTCATGAGAGCTTACTAAGCGTAAAGCTTACTCCCTCCTTTCCATTTCTTTTAGCTTTGTCAGGTCAGCTCAGGGTTGGAGATCGTCGGAGGCAGCATCACACTATCGAGCCATTATCCTTGGAGTATTGACATGTGTATGTTAAATGTTTTCAAGTGAGTGGCATGTATAGGGACTTAGTTTTTCTATGATGGATGTTGTTGTGATTAGTAAAATGTATTGGCTTATATTGATTTCTTGATTATAGCCATGAGATGTGGCTTATGATGATTTTGGCTTGGAAGCCTATTTGTCCATGGTATGTGTTAATGTCTTGTTATGTGGTATAAGTGATTAAATAGATGACAATGTCAAATGCATGTGTTTGAAAAGTTTTAAATTTTGGAAAATTTGGTAACCCAATTTTGTACGATTATGAATGTTTAAGTCCGGTAACGTCTCGAACCCTGTCTCGGAGTTAGACACGGGTGAGGGGTGTTACAAAAGCCAGGGAATCACAATACCCTCAACAGGCCTTAGATGAAGAGTACTTAAAGTGGTATCGCTATATCCACTTGCCAAGGAGCACCTCATTTCAAGATTGGCGATGATATCTCGATATCCTACCTTGGGTATCACGATGTCGATATCATGAGCGGACAAAAAATTGACATCAAGGGTAGTTGATCGTGTGTCAAGAGTCTTAATATTTATATAATCAATGATCTAGCCTAGAAACTAACTATCACCACGATTGAGGCAAGTGCACCTATCGAATAGTAGTATAGCTTAGTGGAAAGACCGGAATGTCGAACCCAAAGGAACCAAAAGTACTAATACTGACTTTCTTTTTATTATTTAGCCTAAGGATTAAGGGATTTGTTGTTTATTCTAAAGTTAACTAACTACTAAGCTAAAGACGCTAAGACACAGAGAATGAATTGGGGAAAATACTTGTGGGAAAAACCAATTGATTAAGACGATACCCAAGGAAGAATCCACCTAGACTTCACTTGTTATTTAACTCTGAACCAGATGATTTATTCACTTGACTTGATCCGTAGGATTCCCTAATTTATATTAATACCTCTCTCGAGGCTACTAACGTCTAACCCTAGGTTGATTAATTGAAATCTCTTTCTAATTAAAACCCCTAGGATTGCATTAACTCGATCTATGGACTCCCATATTAGGTTTGACCCTAATCCGGCAGATTTTCGTCATCCTATCTCTAGGGTTGCGATCAACTCCGCTTAACTATGCTAGATCTACTCTTAAACAGGGAATATTCCTCCACTGCCTAAGCACATCAATACTTGAATCAATATCCTAAAATACCAAAATAAGAATTAAGAACACATAGTTAAGAATAAATCAAGTATTTATCATATAGTTCAGAAAACAATAACAAGATCCGTCTTAGGTTTCATCCCCCACAGGTATCTGAGGGGTTTAGTTCATAATCATAAAAGAATACATCTCAGAAGAAAATATAAAACAAAACATAAGAAAACCCTAAAAACCCTAAAACCCCTTGAAGGAATTGAAGGAGAGATCCTCCGTCTTGAGTATGATTTCGGCTTCCTGAGATGAATCAACTGGCTTTCTTCGCGTAAATCCCACAATTCTGACCTCTCTAGCTTGGCTCCTTAGCCTGGATGGACGCCCCCGAAAGAAGGCTTCTGTCCACTCCCCCCTTAGGTTGCCCTCTAAGGTGTTTATATAGGCTTTCGGGATGCCTTACATGGCCCACAAGTATCCTAATCTGAATGGAATTAAAACAGGTCAAGGCAGGGGCACGCCCGTGTGGAACGCCCGTGTGAATCAAATCCAGGCCGTGGTCGAGCCTGCTAAAGGGGCACGGCCGTGTGGCTTGGGCCTAGGCAGTGTTGATTTCCTATTTTGGCCCATTTGGTCCGTTTTTAGCCCGTTTCTCGTTCTTTTCATCCGCCTATGCTTCCCTAAGTATAAAACATGAAATTAAAGGATTAGGAGCATCAAATTCCACAAGTCAGAGGATAAATCATCCAAAAAGCATGCTAAATGTGGGAAAAATATGTATAAATTACAGTTTATTAGTAGTCTTTGTCTAACCAAACCATCAATAAAAAAGACACATTCAAGGACATTTTAGGCAACAATTTTGAGTCAAAATTGCTACTAAAAGAATCCAAATTTGGTTGAGGAAAGAGGACACATTAGACATAGTTTAGATAGTTTTCTCTTGGTTTTGTCTTAGTTTTTTTCTTCATTTTTCTAAGGTTTCTTATTTTTTTTTTATCTTCCTCCATATATGTAGATTTCATTTCCTACATTTTTCTTCTTATTCTTGTCACTCTTCAAGTTAGTTAAGTTAGTTATCACTGTAACTAGGGTTTATTTGCACTTTTAGAACCTCTTCTTTACTTGTAATGACATTTCAATCTTTGGCTTATTGTTATTTCAAGTTAGTTAAGTTAAGTTAAGTTGGTTAATGTTTCTTGTTCATCATTTTGCTGTTGAATACTTACCTTTACTTTCCTTTAGGTTTTCCAAGTTAAAAATCCCAACTTTTATTTTCTTATTAAGTTTATGTTAATGACTGCCATGTTTTCTTCCTTCATGTTTACAAATGTAATTTTTACAATGAGTAACTAAACCTTAAGTAGGATTGGTTGATGGAGATGTGGGTAAGTTAATTTTTGAGTAAGAGACTAAATTGCAATAAATTGGACTAAATTGAATAAACTTAAAAACTTAAGATTGACATCCCTCAAAGAAAATCTAGGCAAGTGAGATCGAGAGGTAATCTTGTTGAACATCTATTCGTTAGTCTCGGGTTAGCCGGTGAGATCGAGAGATAAATTGGATTAACTTGTCTAATTTGGTAAAATTGAGATCTAGAGGTAAAATGGAACCATTTTGAAGTTTACAACATTTAGGTCCCTAATTCAAGAGTTGGTGAACCACATCAAAATCAATCAATCATTGTTTGTCATTTATTTGTTAATTTTGTAACTTTGCATGCTTTATGATTTAGTCTTTTTGAAGTTAGTTCATAAATTAGTGTAATTACCCTCAACTTTATGGTTGTCGTAATATATTTTTTAGCGATTAGTTGGTTAGACATTTTATTTTCCATGCTTGTAGCTATATTTAGTTCAATTGCCAACTCCTTTGAGTTCGATCCTCGGAGTACTCCGTACCCCATTGTACAATTATATTACAACTGACCTATCACATTTGCAAACATCGTACAATAGTATTTCTTGATTATTTGTTTGAGTTAGTGACCACCTCCGAACGTACCACCATCCAGAGTAAAAATCCTACACAAAATATATGGAAAAACAGTATCCGCAAGTATACGAGTCATGTTGTAATACAGTTTACAACTGAGTAGGTGAGTACTCTGAGGATCATACCCAAGGGAGGCGAGCACTAAATTAATCTTAACTTAAACATCTAATTAATACTCTAATCAGTTTATAGTACGAGAAATTAAAAGAAGAGTTTTGGGTAACATATAATAAATAAGAACATAAAGAAAATTAAATAAATGAAAAGCAAGAAATCAAATAAAGAAATATATATCAAATCTGGGCATGGTGATTAGCTCACTTTGGTAATCTTAATCAACTGTCGTCTTGGGTTTTCTTGTTCAATCAACTAGTCAATATCCCAGCAGGATCTTTCGATACGTCCACTAAAATACTAACCCGGTAAGGACTACTTATCTTTCGACCTCACAGTCCAGACCAGTTCAGGATTAAGGTGTTCATGGATAGGCCATACCAATTTTGGGTTAATTCTCACCTTGATGACTTCCTAGGGTTGTCAGGCCTATGGTTTAAGTTCTTCTTTTCCTAAACAGCTGATCCGCTAAGAAATCCCTACAAAACAGTTAATTATTCATACCTCCACTCACTAATCCCCCATACGAGGATTATTTACACTTGGATCTAATAAACAATATAGACTTGAATAAAAGAATGGACATAAAGAATGATTTCAAGAATAGAGTTTAGAAGAAGCCTGATTGTTACTGAGTTTAAGCGCGGAATCCTAACAAATTTTGAGAATAATTTCAGAATCTAATTTCTCCTGAAAGTAAATTACAAGAATGAAAATAAAGTCTAAACCTAAAAGAAAGCAAAAACTAAAGTCTAAAACTAAAGAGAAAATTATACAATAGCAAGATATGTTCAAAGCATGTGTTAGCTGAGCTTATTTATAGACTTAGGATGATCGTCGTCCTTAACCCTAGGTCAGTTGAAGCTCTCGAGCTTAAAGTTGGATTGTGCAGACCAAAACACCCCTGGTTCGTATTAATTTCTCGTGCAGAGTCGATGTTACGACACACCAGGTCCTGTGTTGTGACATCAAGGGAAGTATGCTCAACTTCAAGGTGCCTTCAAGGGTATGTCGCGACATTGAAGGCAGTCTTGGACTTTTCTTATTTTGCTCCCTATGTTGCAACATTGCATGCTCTGTGTTGCAACCTAGTGACCAATATTGAGTTAATTGCCTTCTAACAGTCTCTTAAACACTCACAAGGTATATTAGCTCACCCTTAGGCCTCATTCGGCCCCTAAGGTCAATAAAAGACTTGAATAACACATTTTATTACACTGAACTAAATTTGCTGAAATGTAATTATGTAACACCCTAAAATTCAAGTATCGATTTATTGCATGTTTTGGTGTTTAGATTAAGAAGGAAAATTTTCTTATTTCTTTTCGTGCCTATTATAGTCCTGAAGAAGAGTATAGAATTATTTGGGTATGGAATAATTTTTAGTTTGAGAATTTATTGAAGTGGAGCAAGTGGCATTGACACTTAAGTTAAATTAAGTGTTAAAAAGTAGCATAAGATGAGTAAATGGCAAGGTGGTGTTGGCGCATGGGTTATAGCATGGGGGAGTGGTTGAATCCCTTGGATGGCATTTTGACAACTTTTATTTTCTCTTCTATGGTAAGTGTCGCCAAGCTTATTTATGGTAAGTGTTGACCTTGTTATTTTTGGTTTGTATATCAAAGGAATAAGGTAAGAGTGAATTTATGGTAGGGAATCAAGAAAATATGGAAAGATATGGAGACATAGGGCAAGTATCAAGGAAAGTGTTTTGGAAACAAATTCATGGTCATTTGGCCAATGAATTTGGACGGCAATATGGCTAGGGGGAAGGTTGGCCGAATTTTGCTAGTAGCTTGGTAAGGTTTAGGAGTTTGCTTTTGGTCATTTTAGTTTTGTGCAAAATTTTGCATTCCTCTTCTCAACTTTTCCCTTTGGCCGAAATTGATCTTTTGGTAAGCCTTGATTATTTTGACCATTTGGTCATTTTTTTGCTTTTCACTTTAGTGTTCAATTTTGTGCCTTTCTCATAGTGCCGATTCTACCAACACCAAAAAGCCATTCTTTACTTTTCTTCTCCCCATTGCCGAATATACATTGCTCCCAAAACTCATCTCTTTCTTTCTTTCTCTTTTATTCTCTTTGAAAATTGAAACAACATCATCATCATTCTTCTCTCATCTTTTATTCTTGATACTCATATTTTCTCTATTATTTTCTCTCATGGCCGAATGTTGATGTACCCATAGCCGAATCTTTTTCTATTTTCTTTGGTCATATAGCCGAATCCTCTATCTTGCACAAACATCTTTCTCAATCGTCTCTTTCCAATCGTGGATAATAGGTAAGGGTTCTTTTTATTTTACGATTAGTTAATAAATATGTTGGCCGAATTTTGATGATGGTAAAAAGGATTTCTTGGATAGAAATTTTACCTTTCCATCTCTTAAACGTTTCCAATGGTTATATTTTAGTGCGATAGCGGAAGATCGAAAATCAAGTGTTCGTGGGTATCTTAGAACGTTGGAATTGATTTAAGGTGATAAAGGAACGTTTGATCGATTCTCATATTTTGGAACAAGGATCTTTGTGGTGTTTAATTTCACCCTTAAACCCTTAGTCATATTTCGATGTAATAATAGATTGGATTAACGATCTTTTGTCTTTGAAGACAATCAAGATAGGGAAGAAAAGGGCGGTGTTTAGTGTTCGGAAGAAGGGAGGTTCCATTATTCCCCCTAAGTATAAGCAAAGGACTGTTTCAGCAATCCGGGATTTCCCACCGGGTTGTGGACGTTCATCCGAGGAGAATCAATTGTTTGAAGTAGTTCGTACTCCCGAACCATTATTTGTTCGTGGATTTGATTTGGTTAACGAACCATCAATCGGGGAGAAACCGCAAGTAGAAGTAGTTTGAAAATCTGAGGTAAAAGTTAGATCGTTAATTCCTAAGATTGATTTCGTTATTAAAATATAGTGATTCTAATTTATCGTGATACGTATAGGTGTTGACGAGCGGGAAAGTCTAGTTCTCACTATAACCAGGTGTGTAACTTCACACTTATCTTTCGGGTTAGATACTAAACAGTAAGTATTATGATAAATCGTAAAAATGGCAAAATCAAAAATTATGTGATAATTAACACTTTTGTGTAAATGCATGAAAACGGTTAAAGTCGGAAAAATTACTAGATCGATAAATTGAGCCGAAATATTGCTAGATCGATAAATTGAGCCGAAATACTGCTAGATTGTTAAATTGGGCCAAAAGACTGCTAGATCGTTAAATTGGGCCGAAAGATTGCTAGATTGTTAAATTGGGCCGAAAAACTGCTAGATTGTTAAATCGGGTCGAAAAACTACTAGATCGATAAAATTTAAAAAAGCGCTAGTTCGACTAATTGGGCCTAAAAAGCGCTAGATCGATAAAATGGTCCAAAACCTTCTAGTTCAAATATGGGTCAAAGTTCGCTAGATTGCTAAATGAGCTAAATACTATTTTGTTTAATGGACCCAAATGAAAAGTTTTATTAAAAACTCATTTGTATTATGGATTACTTGATAAATTATTTATGATTAAAGTTTGTTATTCATACATAATTGCATGGGATGGGATACATGATGAAGAGAAGTAAGGCTGTGGCCATGAATCTAGTTCGGTGGCTCGCCACAAATTTGGCTTAATGCCTCTAGTTCGGTGACCATGTCACAATCTAGTTCGGTGAGTGCACTACAATATTATTTAAAAGGCTAAATGCCTACGATTGGTGTGTTTGGCGGGGTGGGTTGACTTGATCCCCACAGTGTGTCTTTGGTTGGTACGGGGTGTGTAGCGGATGGAAACTAGGCTTGGTTGGGAAATTCATTTTACATGCATTTTATATATTTTATTTCATTTTTATATTGTTAAAATTTGTAATTGGGCTCAAGCCCAAATTAATGCCTTGATGGTCCGCCCAATAATGGTGGTAAGTGAGTTACACATCGAGTTCTTTGTAACTCACCCCGTTTTATTATCCATCTCGTAATGGAAATTGATGTGGACTTGGGTAGGGGATGACTTGGTGGAGGCCATACTACGAGCTTGGGTTTTATAAACTATGAACTTTATTTAAGTTACTTATTTTAATTACTATTTTGGGTATGATGTAATAAGGCCTCTAATTATGTTTTTATGGATTTTTATGTGTGGATGGATTTAATTTTATTTTAAGACTCTTAATATGGGCTTATGTTAAATCTATAAAGTTTTCTTAAAAATATTGTGTTTTATAAAAATTTTGGACACCTAAATTACTTTTCAATTTCTTTCAAATTCTTTTAAAACTTCGTTAAGGTTTTGACTTATATATATATGATTTCAAACAAGTATTTTTCTTAATTCATAAATTTTAATCATTGTACTTAGTTTTTATTAAACCTTATTTCTAAAGGTTTTGCATTACTGTTTTACTTAAATCATTAGAGAATTTTGGATGTTCGTTCGGTGTGACAAACCAAATCTCGTCTTAACGCATAGACCTGGTTTTGGGTGTTACAGTTAATGGTATCAGAGCTAGTTTCAAAACTCGGCTATGGTTTGGGTTCAACAATGATATTTGGTTGAAAAATAATTCAAATTTCTAGACTTTTTGATTTAAAGGTAGTATGGCACCATGAGCATCCCGCGCCAAGTCAAGTAAGTATCTGGATATTGATTGTTTATTATCATTGTGATATGATCATAAGAAACACTCTAGAACTTCTAGTTTTAGGTGTTGAAAATCGTAGAGATTGAGACAATAGGATATGGTTGCGAAAACAACTCTATCTCTTTCATATCATAAAACATCGTTAATAAACATCGAAATAGTATTCGATTCATAAAACTCTTAATCGATTAAATTGAATTAGTCACTATGAGCACTAGAGGGACGTGGTCGTGGGACGCGTAGACGTGGCCGTGGTAGAGGACGAGGTGTTAGAGGCGCAATCAAGCGCCGGATCATATGCCGGAAATGGATGCACTGCGCCACTCGAAAGTGAGACGGATCACATCATCATATGGAAGAAGATAATGCGGTGACACGAGCAATGCCGCGAGTCCTTGAAAGGGTCATTTGGAGCTAGAACCGCCAACACCGTGGGTTGATATCGAACGATTGAAATCAAGTGGTGCTTGAGGTTTTCAGAGGTGTCTCGTGTAGCTCCAAATGTCGCTGAATATTGGCTTGAGGCGTTGAAGCGAATTATGGACGATCTTGAGTGCACTATGGAACAAAAACTAAGGAGCGGTGTCCTTGTTAAGGGACGAAGCATACCAATGGTGGCTTATCGTCGAGAAGGCATCAAGTCGCATTAGTCAATTGGGAATTCTTTAAAGTTTCCTTCCAAGGGAAATATGTAGGAACGAGTTATGTTGATGCGGAAGGAAGGAATTTCGAACTGGTCCAAGGAATAAGACAGTGGCAAAGATATGAAGTCGAAGTTTTTGCGCTTGAGTCGCTATGCTCGAACAATAGTGGCAACGGATCATGAGCATTGTGTACGCTTTGAGGATGGCTTGAACGATGAATTGCGGGTTTTAATAGCCCCACAACAAGTTAGAACTTTTGCCACGCTTGTGGAAAAGGCCAAGATAGCCGAAGAGGCTAAGAACTCTCGAACGACGTAATCAGGAACGAGCTAGAGGCAAGAGAGATATGAAGTATTCGTGTTCTTCAAGAAGGTTTCAAGAGGCCTCGGAATGATGAACCACTCAAGGTAGAACACCAGAATCGTGAATCGTAGAGTCGAGATTGTCTTGATTGTGGGAAAAGGAATTTTGGAGAGGCCGAAGAAAACGGGTGCTTGCTATAAATGCGGTCGATGGATCATCAATATAGGAATTGCCCTCGTCGAATGGATACAACTCAGGAAGCTCGTAACACTGATGCACCACCGACAAGAGGAATTCAGCAACCACCGAGAGGTCGTGGACCAGGTCGTGGTGGTAATGGGGCTGGACGTGGTCAAGGTGCAATGGTCGAGGCAATGGTCCTAGAGGCAACAGATGATGCAAGACGGCCCAGATTGGTATATGCGTTAGACGCCGTGAGGATGGCAATGCACTGATGTGATAATCGGCACGTTCTTCATCTTTGATGTACCTGTTATTGCTTTGATAGATATTGGTTCTACCCATTCGTATGTCGCTAGCACCATATCTGGAAACTTGAATTTAGACTCTGAAATTTCCGATAGTGAGATGAAGGTAATTAGTCCTTTAGGACAGTCGGTGTTGGTAAATAAACTGTTTAGAGACGTGCCCTTAGTAATTCAAGGAGAAATATTTCTGGCGAATTTGATGGAATTGCCTTTCGGCGAGTTCGATATCATTTTGGGCATGGATTGGTTGGTTAAGCATCGGGCACAAGTGGATTGTGCCGAAAAGCGGATGTCAATAAGAACTGTGGAGGATAAGGAGATAATTATGATAGGCGAGCGAAGGAATTACTTGGCAAATGTGGTATCTACACTTAAGGCAGAAAAGTTGGTACGAAAAGGGTATGGAGCATTTCTAGCTTTTATTAGTGCTTTAGATGCCAAAGAGTTGTCAGTGGAAGATGTGAGAACAGTGAAGGAATTTCCAGATGTATTTCCTGAAGAACTTCCCGGCATACCTCCAGATCGAGAAGTGGAATTTGGTATTGAGCTTTTGCTCGAACGGCTCCGGTGTCCATTGCTCCTTATAGAATGGCAATCGAAGGAGTTGTCTGAGCTTAAAGCTCAAATTCAAGAATTGCTAGATCGGGGCTTTATTCGACCGAGTGTGTCTCCGTGGGAGCACCGATTTTGTTTGTTAAGAAGAAAGATGGGTCAATGCGTATGTGTATTGACTCTGTGCAATTAAATAAATTGACGATCAAGAATAAGTACCCTCCGCCAAGAATTGATGACTGCTTGATCAAATGAAGGAGCTTCTATTTTCTCCAAAATTGATTTGAGATCGGGTTATCACCAGCTTAAGGTGAAAGAAGCGGATATTCACAAGACGACTTTCCGAACTCGTTAAGGATCTTCTACCGTTGGCAGAATTTGCTTACAACAATAGCTATCAGTCTAGCATTCAGATGGCACCCTACGAGGCATTATATGGTCGTAGGTGTCGTTCTCCTAGTTGTTGGACTGAATTGGGTGAACGACAGATGTTAGGTCCTGAGCTGATCTCTGAAACGGAAGAAAAAGTAAAAGCTATTCGAGCACGGTTAAAGGAAGCTTCAGATAGACAAAAGTCATATGCAGATCCAAGCGTAGAAGTATCGAGTATCTTTGTGGGGATCAAGTTTTCTTGAAGGTCTCACCTTGGAAGAAGATTTTCGTGTTTGGGAAGAAGGGCAAGTTAAGTCCTAGATACATTGGACCATATCGTGTGGTGAAGCGTGTTGGTCCAGTGGCCTATCAGATCGAATTACCTCCGGAGTTGAGTCAGATTCATAATGTTTTTCATGTTTCCATGTTGAGGCGCTATAGATCGGATCCTTCGCACATAGTACCGGTAGAAGAAGTGGAGTTGAATTCAGACTTGTCTTTTGAGGAGGAACCAGTGGAAATCTTAGACCGAGATGTTAAGGTGCTAAGAAAGAAAACCGTGCCGTTGGTCAAGGTTTTATGGCGTAATCACGGAGTGGAGGAAGCTACGTGGGAGCCTGAGGATACAATTTGTCAACAATACCCTCACCTCTTTCAACCAGGTAAATTTCGAGGACGAAATTTTCTTTAAGGAGGGTAGAGTTGTAACACCCTAAAATTCAAGTATCGATTTATTGCATGTTTTGGTGTTTAGATTATGAAGGAAAATTTTCTTATTTCTTTTCATGCCTATTATAGTCCTGAAGAAGAGTATAGAATTATTCGGGTATGGAATAATTTTTAGTTTGAGAATTTATTGAAGTGGAGCAAGTGGCATTGACACTTAAGTTAAATTAATTGTTAAAAAGTAGCATAAGATGAGTAAATGGCAAGGTGGTGTTGGTGCATGGGTTATACCATGGGGGGAGTGGTTCGAATCCCTTGGATGGCATTTTAACAACTTTTATTTTTCTCTTCTATGGTAAGTGTCGGCCAAGCTTATTTATGGTAAGTGTTGACCTTGTTATTTTTGGTTAGTATATCAAAGGAATAAGGTAAGAGTGAATTTATGGTAGGGAATCAAGAAAATATGGAAAGATATGGAGACATAGGGCAAGTATCAAGGAAAGTGTTTTGGAAACAAATTCATGGTCATTTGACCAATGAATTTGGACGGCAATATGGATAGGGGGAAGGTTGGCCGAATTTTGCTAGTAGCTTGGTAAGGTTTAGGAGTTTGCTTTTGGTCATTTTAGTTTTGTGCAAAATTTTGCATTCCTCTTCTCAACTTTTCCCTTTGGCCGAAATTGATCTTTTGGTAAGCCTTGATTATTTTGACCATTTGGTCATTTTTTTGCTTTTCACTTTAGTGTTCAATTTTGTGCCTTTCTCATAGTGCCGATTCTACCAACACCAAAAAGCCATTCTTTACTTTTCTTCTCCCCATTGCCGAATATACATTGATCCCAAAACTCATCTCTTTCTTTCTTTCTCTTTTATTCTCTTTGAAAATTGAAACAACATCATCATCATTCTTCTCTCATCTTTTATTCTTGATACTCATATTTTCTCTCATGGCCGAATGTTGATGTACCCATAGCCGAATCTTTTTCTATTTTCTTTGGTCATATAGCCGAATCCTCCATCTTGCACAAACATCTTTCTCAATCGTCTCTTTCCAATCGTGGATAATAGGTAAGGGTTCTTTTTATTTTATGATTAGTTAATAAATATGTTGGCCGAATTTTGATGATGGTAAAAAGGATTTCTTGGATAGAAATTTTACCTTTCCATCTCTTAAACGTTTCCAATGGTTATATTTTAGTGCAATAGCGGAAGATCGAAAATCAAGTGTTCGTGGGTATCTAAGAAAGTTGGAATCGATTTAAGGTGATAAAGGAACGTTTGATCGATTCTCATATTTTGGAACAAGGATCTTTGTGGTGTTTAATTTCACCCTTAAACCCTTAGTCATATTTCGATGTAATAATAGATTGGATTAACGATCTTTTGTCTTTGAAGACAATCAAGATAGGGAAGAAAAGGGCGGTGTTTAGTGTTCGGAAGAAGGGAGGTTCCATTATTCCCCCTAAGTATAAGCAAAGGACTGTTTCAGCAATCCGGGATTTCCCACCGGGTTGTGGACGTTCATCCGAGGAGAATCAATTGTTTGAAGTAGTTCGTACTCCCGAACCATTATTTGTTCGTGGATTTGATTCGGTTAACGAACCATCAATCGGGGAGAAACCGCAAGTAGAAGTAGTTCGAAAATCCGAGGGTAAAAGTTAGATCGTTAATTCCTAAGATTGATTTCGTTATTAAAATATAGTGATTCTAATTTATCGTGATACGTATAGGTGTTGACGAGCGGGAAAGTCTAGTTCTCACTATAACCAGGTGTGTAACTTCACACTTATCTTTCGGGTTAGATACTAAACAGTAAGTATTATGATAAATCGTAAAAATGGCAAAATCGAAAATTATGTGATAATTAACACTTTTGTGTAAATGCATGAAAACGGTTAAAGTCGGAAAAATTACTAGATCGATAAATTGAGCCGAAATATTGCTAGATCGATAAATTGAGCCGAAATACTGCTAGATTGTTAAATTTTAATAAAGATCGCTAGATCGTTAAATTGGGCGAAAGATTGCTAGATTGTTAAATTGAAATGAAAAAGCGCTAGATTGTTAAATCGAATTCGAAAAACTACTAGATCGATAAATTTGGCCGAAAAAGCGCTAGTTCGACTAATTGGGCCTAAAAACTGCTAGATCGATAAAATGGGCCAAAAACCTTCTAGTTCGAAATATGGGCCAAAGTTCGCTAGATTGCTAAATGGGCTAAATACTATTTTGTTTAATGGACCCAAATGAAAAGTTTTATTAAAAACTCATTTGTATTATGGATTACTTGATAAATTATTTATGATTAAAGTTTGTTATTCATACATAATTGCATGGGATGGGATACATGATGAAGAGAAGTAAGGCCTGTGGCCATGAATCTAGTTCGGTGGCTCTCGCCACAAATTTGGCTTAATGCCTCTAGTTCGGTGACCATGTCACAATCTAGTTTGGTGAGTGCACTACAATATTATTTAAAAGGCTAAATGCCTACGATTGGTGTGTTTGGCGGGGTGGGTTGACTTGATCCCCTGGTGTCTTTGGTTGGTACGGGGTGTGTAGCGGATGGAAACTAGGCTTGGTTGGGAAATTCATTTTACATGCATTTTATATATTTTATTTCATTTTTATATTGTTAAAATTTGTAATTGGGCTCAAGCCCAAATTAATGCCTTGATGGTCCGGCCCAATAATGGTGGTAAGTGAGTTACACACCGAGTTCTTTGTAACTCACCCCGCTTTATTATCCATCTCGGGTAATGGAAATTGATGTGGACTTGGGCCGGGGATGACTTGGTGGAGGCCATACTACGAGCTTGGGTTTTATAAACTATGAACTTTACTTAAGTTACTTATTTTAATTACTATTTTGGGTATGATGTAATAAGGCCTCTAATTATGTTTTTATGGATTTTTATGTGTGGATGGATTTAATTTTATTTTAAGACTCTTAATATGGGCTTATGTTAAATCTATAAAGTTTTCTTAAAAATATTGTGTTTTATAAAAATTTTGGACACCTAAATTACTTTTCAATTTCTTTCAAATTCTTTTAAAACTTCGTTAAGGTTTTGACTTATATATATATGATTTCAAACAAGTATTTTTCTTAATTCATAAATTTTAATCATTGTACTTAGTTTTTATTAAACCTTATTTCTAAAGGTTTTGCATTACTGTTTTACTTAAATCATTAGAGAATTTTGGATGTTCGTTCGGTGTGACAAACCAAATCTCGTCTTAACGCATAGACCTGGTTTGGGGTGTTACAAATTAAAACATAACTAAAATGCTTATCTTTAAGCTCCTAAAGTGTGAAAACTATTTTAATTTGCTACACCGAATTACGACAGATCAGGTAGTGTTGCTTTTTCCTCTTATTCAATCGAGGTCAGGGAGAAGTGGTTAAGTTGTTGGCGTTGTTGCTGGGGAATCGGTGCTAGATTGAGCTATTTTTAGTTTTGTTGCATGTTCTGTAGGGAGATAGTTGACGAAAGCTAAATTTATAGATATGGCTTTTCTTTGTGTTTTTTTGTCTTGTTTGAATTTTTTTTAATTCATTTCGCTTTCTTGTACTCGTAGAAGGTGGTGCATGACTTAGACCAATAACTATATCATACCATTCAAACCAGGACAAGAATGAATCCTAATGCATGCTAGAAGGGCTCAACATACAAGGGATGCCAAACCTCCACAAAGAGACTAGTTGATTGACAACCCAAGAGTAGAGAGACAATCACCACAGCCACACTCGCAACCAATGAAACAAATAACTTTCCAGGACTACGCTATGCCTAACTTAAAGGTTGTTCAGAGAAGAATTAATAACTTTGAAGTTAAGCCGAATATGATCCAAATAATCCAAGGAAATCTACAATTTCAAGGATCAATGAATGAAGACTGGAACCAATGCTTTAAGGGTTTTCTAACCATTTGTGATACCTTTAAATATAACGAGGTATCTGATGACACAATACGTCTTTGGTTATTCCCTTTCTCGTTGACTGACGATGCATTTATGTGGTTAGATTCGTAGCCAGTGGACTCCATAAACACATGGGAGGAGCTAGCGAGCAAGTGTTTGGCGAAGTATTTTCCCTCGAGTAAGACTATGAAGCTCCACATGGACATCACTAATTTTTGACAACTCTAGAGGGAGTCGCTCTATAAGGCATGGGAGTACTTCAAAATCATGCTTCGTAAGTTCCCATACGATGGCCTACAAGATTGGTTACAGCTTTAATTTTTTTATAACCAGCTAGATGGAAACTTGTGTTTATTGGAAAATTTTGATTTGAAAACGATTTTCTTGAACAGTGGAAAATTAAAATTTTGAAAACTGACTCGATTTGTGATATTTATAGAAATAAACTCTAAACAAATTCATACTTGTATTTTTGGCTTAGCGGGCATTTGTTGTTACCGGCTTTCAACCAAACGATCTTCTCCGCTATTCTCTTACCACGAACTACTTCGAGTGTGGGCTCGAACCAATTGAATCAAAACACAAAACTAAAAAAAGTTCTCTCTCCTTTATTTAGGGTGAAAACAAAAATTTTATCTTCATTAATAGAAACTGGTAGATTTTTATTCTTAGAAAATATATTTAATAGTGGCGAATAAATTCTCTCTATTTTTCAGCAGAGTAACAATCTCTAAATGTTATGTCTAATGCCCTACCGTTGCCATCTATTTATAAGAAGAGAAGGTAGAACCCTTGTTGAATTGTAATGGTTTATTTCAGATAGAAAAAAAAAACTTCTTATTTATAGTAGGAGTTTGGTGGACGGCACACCCTAGCATTACTACTAAGGTTGCCACCCCATTCATGTCATACGAGGCATTTTGGGCCTCTCTCACATATGGTCCAATTGCGAGTACTTCCTGTGTCTTTTCACCCAATACTCTGTAATGTGATCCAACTTGATTCAGTTTTTGTATTTCACAAAATAAACTTTAATATTGTATATTAAACAATTTTCTCATCAGTATTTGACCCCCAGTAAAATTTTGACAGTTTTACCCTCGGTCAAATTTTTGACGATTTTACCTCTGGTAAAATTTTGAGAAAATATGTTCAATATTTCATAACTCAACATGTTCACTATAACCAAATGGTTTATTTTAATTTTCAAGCTTCAAAACAGCTCAAAAACATAAACTCATTCTTCCGATCATTTTTAAGTAATCCATATAGAATTGAAAATGAATCATTTCTATTTCCATTTTTGGAAACCTGCATTCATTTCCAAATGATTCCATTTTTCAATTTAAAAAAAACCATAATAATTCTTGAATATTTTCCATTTCTCTTTTCCTATTGATTCTGTTCATTTCTATTCAAGCACACAATTCATTTCTGGTTTCAACGAGCTAGCAAAGGGATCGATTGGACATATGTAATTAGCTCTCAGATCATTTATAATTAAGTTTTGGCTTTTTGCCTATTAATTATAAACTCATTTAGTCATAAAGTCATTCCATTATAGTATCGTGACTGAGTTTTCCCTAATGACATATCATTACGAAAGTAACTATTCAGTGTTCGTCCAGTGACCTTGTCATGAGTGTGTTACCCTCGTAGGATATCCTTGATCTCTTTGGGATAATATCCACTCTTCTAATATGATCTTATTTTATCTCATGGTAACCATTACATCTTCCTTCATGAAAAGTCAATCACTATCAAAAAATGATCAAGTAATTCATCACAAAGACGAACGAACCATGACCACGTTTACTTTTCATCAACCATGTAATGCCTATAAAAGGATATCAATTACCCATGTCTCGGGTTATAAATTCTACTATTGGAATGACGCTACATACTATAGAAGTCGTACACCCAACACACCGGCTTTTGGTTCCTTATCTACTTGAAGTCAGGTTTTTACTTACACCAAAGCGTACGAGTCACGCATACATAGTCCGCCATTCACTCAGGATTTAGGTATGGCATACTATGAACGTCACAAGTGAATAAATCCATAAATAGATTCAAGATATATTCTACTTGGGTCTAGTCTGATGTTCTATCAGGCTAGTCAATCACATCTATGTCTCTATGTTTTGGGAGTCATCCGCTTCGATGCCGAAGACAAAGCATCTCCCAATTGGACTTGATAGACAACATATTAGTATTTCAATCAGTTTGCTCATTTCTTATTAGACTAAGGACATGTTTAGGTTCGTCTACTAATACAAGTTGTCTTTTCGTACTACAATCCGATCAAGTAATACTACTTAGTATCAGTTTAAACAATAAACAACCAATGAGTAACATTTTCTTCTATTTTGCTTTGATTGCAAAAACCATTTGAGGACAAAAATACAAAATATATTAATTGTAATCAATGAATTTGTTTTATTAATCAATTTTTTCGAATAATTACAAGTTTACTTAGACGAAAATACTACACTTAAGGTACCAGATCCAACAGTTTCCCACTTGCCCTAGTGAAGTAGATGAGTCATGTTTCACATTCCTATATCATAGTAAGACGATGAAGAGACAGAAGACGATGACCCGCACCATATCATGATGATATTGAGGAGGTGTTCGCGTCCAGGTAAACCACTAGAGGAGGGGTAGTCTTCAGAAACCCTAGATACCAACCAGGACATTCTTACAAAAGGTCGGCCGTCAAGGGCAAAGGAAAATGGGTTGCGGGGCAGAATCACGGCTCCAAAAATGATTCTTAGTTACATGCTTTCACATTTTATTTTATTTTATGTGGCATGTAAACTATTAAACTACTGAATTATTTCTTTTGGACTTGATTTTTATTTTTGCTGTTATTTGCATTTTTTTTGTTTTTGTGTATTTGTGTGTTTTTATGTGCAGCCATTCACCCGCAAGCTACACTACATGATCGTGCTTCAACGAGGAGGGGGACACCCTGTGTTTTGCCGGTGCACTTCAAATCCTTAGTTTTAGTTAAGAAACACATTTAGGGGAATGTGTAGCTTAAGTGTAGGGGATGCACATATTTTTAGTTTATGTTGTTTTTCTTGTTTTTGAGTGTTTATTTCAGTTTTTACGTATTTTTCAGAAAAAATTCAAAATTTCCAAAAATATTTTTTGTTTATTTCTTTAATTGTTGTTCTTGTTGCATGGTGCTTTGTCATGAATTGATTGACTTTGGTGAATCGTGGATGATATTGTGGATTAATTTCTTTGAATTTATAAATTTTAATTGATGCTTGATGAATTTTATGCTTTTGTGAATAATTTGTTTAGCTCAATTAGTTACATTCTATAATAGGATAGAGGTAGTTGAAAATTTCTTTATTTTATCCAAAATATCAATAAAGAATGAAGATAGGTGTGTACATGCATGTTTTGGAAATTGTCATTATTCATTGAAAGAAGTAGAAACATGTTTCAGTTTTGTATTATGTTAGAGATTGTGTGACCCAAATCCCGTCACTTGTTGAAGAAATAAATACAGTGGTAAAATAAGGGAATCTATGGAGGCAAAGGGTTGAGGGACATTAAGCACAAAACTGGATTGGGGTTGCGATTGGGGGTGTGAGGGCTCTACCCCCACAGTACGAACCATTCCGCACAAGTTGAATCCATATAGAACTATTCTTTTTCTATTTAAATTTGATTAGAACAAGGTTTTTCAACCCTAAAATAGATGTAGTCGAAACTCTTATTATATAATTCGTTTTTCAACATTAGTGAAATTCTCCTCCTCTGCCCGTAGTTTTTCTTGAAAGGGTTTCCATGTAAAATTTGTGTTCTTATTTTTATTTTCTTATTGCTTTGCGATCGTTCTACCACCACTATCGATGTTTATTATAACATATTCGTTAAAATGCTAGGGGATGACCTAAGGCATTATTTGTGTAGCCTAGAGCCTAAATGACCAACTTATATGCTACATTATCCCTAGTCCCCAAAAATTGAGTCTTATATTGTCCTTTCTTGATGAACCTTTATGTTTGAAACCTTGAGCCAAAATTGAGTTTTAAACTCAATCCTTCACTGTTCCTGAACTTTGTATTGCACTATCGAATGGACGTCAAGCCACAGACATTGAGGGTTAGGTGGGAACATTTTGGAGGTTTCTTATAAAAGGTGCTTGAGTAATTAGTGAAGAGAGGATTGATTTAGCTCGTAATTGATTTTTACTAAAAATTGTGTATAAAAGAAATAAAAAAATTTGAATGAAGAAAAATATAGTAAGGATCACAAGCATTGTGAGAAGAAAGATCAAATGAATGAAAAATATGCTCAAAATTAGAAAAAGTAAATATCATAACATTAAAGTTTCCAAATCATAGTGCACAAAAATGAGCTAATCTCAATCCATCTCTTCCACATTATAGGGTCTAGCTTAATTTTAGTTTTTGCAATTAAATAAGTGTGAATGCCTCTTTTTATTCATTTTGAGACCTAAATTGGCCAATTGTACCATTGGAGGCCCTAACAACTGATTAAGTGTTGTAGGAACGTGTTGGTGATCGAATTTGAGCAAGAACAGGTATTGCGTTATCAAAGCCAGGGAATCGCGATACCCTCAACAAGCCAAAGATGAAGACCATCTACAATGGTATCGCGAGATCCTATTTGGGTATCGCAATATCCACTTGCCAAGGAGTAGCTCATTTCAAGATTGTTGACAATATCTCAATATCCTACCTTGGGTATCGCGATATCGATATCGTGAAGGGACAAAAAATGACATCAATGGTAGTGTAACATGTAACACCCCTAACCCGAAATCGTCGCCGGAATAGGGTTAAGAGGCATTACTGAACAATCAGAACATTTCACATCTATTTCATAACACAAAGTCAATCACCAATTAAACATATTCAAATATAAACAAATAGTCCCTTAATGAGGTCTACGAGACCCTAAACACGTGTTAGAAAGAGGTCGAGACCAAACCGAACACATACGAAAATTCTTGAAAATTTAAACATTTTTCAAAACTGCAGAGGTCACATGCCTATGTGGGCAGGCCGTGTGCCTCCCACGGCCTCAGACACGTCTGTGTCTAAGCTGTGTCAAAATAGGGCATACATACTGACTTGTCCACACGGCCATGGACACGACCGTGTGCCTCACCCGTGGTCGCTACTGACTTGCAAAAAATATAACCACGAGGGACACGGTCAAGCCACACGCCCGTGTGCTCAATCGTGTGGGTAGTTATAGGCCATTTTCAAGGCCAAACTTGCCTCCCACACATAGATTCATCTACTAACTTCAAATCTCATGCATTTATACCCAATTGGCAACCAAAACATACCATCATATGCACCAAATATCCTTCAACAACATCATCAACTATTTCCATATTCAATATCATCACAAATGAGTCCATCTAAATATCAATTTCACATCCTAAGGTATACAAGTTAAGCATCATGTAATTCTTACCACAATTCACATTTAATCCATCATTCCCATCAACCAAATCGATATGAAACATACCATTTCCATACTCATTATTTCATACCACATTCATCATTCTCATAGCATCACATATAAACCATCAACATTCAACATCCAAGCCATATCACATGGCAAGGACCAAACCTTACAAAACATATCATAATTCACTAGCCTATACATGCCATATACCAAATATACACATCTTTCAAAAGTACCAAAATAGATTTCCGATAGTGTGATAGAGATGCTGACAATCCCCGGATCCGAGCTAGCTTTACTGACACTATAAAACAGAGAAATAAATCACACAGTAAGCTTTCAAAGCTTAGTAAGTTCGTAATATAATACATACTTCTCAATAATGAAACATCAATACATAAATAAACCATCACATAGATAGATACACAATTAAGCACATTATCATCCTCAACCATATGCTCAAATATCCATTCATTCAACTTTCACAACTAACATCAACCACATAGGTTCAAACATACCTTTGCCAACACTCAGTAAACAAACGTTCTTGCTTTTCGATGCTCGATACCATACCTCATTCACTGCTCGATATATTTTCAACTCAATCACACATTTAGTGCTCAAATCATAGCCGAAGCTTAATTAACATCGCACACTTAGTGCCTTGATACAAAACTGAACTTAATTCGGTATCGCACACACAGTGCCATATCAATAAGCCAAAACTTCTATTATTTTGGACACACAGTGCTAATCATCTCTGTCTCGTTTCTAAATTCGCACACTTAGTGCCTCATTACTCGGTTTCATATATAATACATTTCTATTCACTAACTATGCATTCAACAAATTCTCATCACATAGATATAAATTTAACAACTAGTATTATATCCGAACTTACCTCGGACGTCGAAATACCGAAACGGTCGATTAATCGAGCATTTTGTTTTTGCCTCGATCTCGATCCGAACCTCTCCTTTCTTGGTCTATACACATTTAAATTCAACTCTTCAATCACCAATTCATTCAATTTAGTCCACACACACATATTTAGGGCATTTTACAAAATAGCCCTCACATTTTCACAATTCGACACTTTAGTCCCTAATTCATAAAATCACAAAATACACAAAATTTCACTTCACCCATGCCTAGCTGAATTCTCTATATGTTCATACAAGTCCACACATTTCATTTATTTAACATTTTAGTCCTCCAATTTACACTTTTCTCAATTTAGCCCAAATTACTCAAATTTACTAAAAATTCAAAGATAAAATGTGTTAATCTTCCATCTATCTTTCATATTTCATCTTCAACTAACACATAGCTCAAACATTCATCAATGGCATATCTCAAAATCACCATCAATTTCTAAAATTAAATCATGGGCTAGCTAGAGCACAAAGCAACGATCTCAAAAACGTAAAAATCATCAAAAATCGATCAAAGAACATACCTCAATCAAGAGTAACAATGGCTGAATACTTCAAGCCCTATTTCTTTCTTTTTCTTCTTCACATTTGGCTAAGAAAAGATGATAATGGTCATCTTTAATGCTTTGTTTTATTATTTATGACTTATTTTACTAATTACCAAACTAACCTTTTTATTAAACATATAAAACATTTATTCATTAAGGTTATTTTGGTCCATTACCACCCACTAACCTTAATAGTGGGTTAATTGCATCGTAGCACCTCCCAATTATAAAGACAAAAACAATTAGGCACTTAAAAATCAGCATACAGCTTTTGCATTTTACGCTATTAAATCCTTTTCGTAATTTAAACACACAAGCGATAAAATTTTCACACAGAACTTCCACACATGCTCAATCACATATTATAAACACCAAAAATAATATTAAAATATTTTTTTGACCTCGGATTTGTGGTCTCGAAACCACTATTCTGACTAGGGTCTAAACCGGGCTGTTACATAACACCCCTTACCCGTATTCGACGCCAGAACCAGGTACGAGGCATTATCAGACTTGACATACTTAATCATACAAAATTGGGCCATAAATTTTCATTCCAACTTAAAACTTTTCATTCGTATTTGTAACGCCCCTATTATGGGCCTACGAGACCCGAATCATACATATAAGGTGGTTCGGGACTGAATCAGAAGCTTACGAACACTTAGAAAATTTTTGCACAAAACAGGACCACACGCTTGTGTAGAAAGGAACACGCCCGTGTCTATAGCCCGTGTCCTTCACATGGCCATGACACACCCGTGTCTTAGCCCGTGTGTGAAAACCTTGACATTCTGTTTATGACGTCAGCAGATATTTAGGGTCACACGGCCAAGTCACACGCCCGTGTGCTAGGCCGTGTGGCGAATTTAATTCTCGCAATTAATGTGCAGACTTCACATGGCCTGGGCACACGCCCATGTCCTGAGGCCGTGTCCTTCACACGGCTAAGACACACGATCGTGTCTCTGCCCGTGTGTTTACTACTGGGCATTCTATTTTGCTAAATTTGGATGCAGGGGACACACAGCCTATCAACACGCCCGTGTGTCTACCCGTGTGGACAAATACAAGGCTATTTTCCAAGCCATTTGCCACTCTGAAAAGCAATCACACTTATATCATTTTCAGCAACACATGTGTAACACCCTTAACCCGTAACCATCGTCGGAATAGGGTTAAGAGGCGTTACCGGACATATCGAAACTTTTACAGTCATTTCACAAATATAACTTACACCATCATCATATCATAGCAGTTCATATAAATAGAGTCCCTTAAATAGGTCTACGAGACCTTAAACATGCATTAGAAAGGGGTCAGGACTAAACCGAGCACATACAAAAATTTTTCAAAACTTAACATTTTTTAAAGTTACAGAGGCCACACGCCCGTGTGGGTAGGCCGTGTGCCTCATACGGCCTCAGACACACCCGTGTGTCCAAGCCGTGTCAAAATAGGGCATACATACTGACTTGTCCACACGACCGAAGACACGCCCATGTGCTTCACCCGTGGTCGACACTGACTTATTTCACACAACCAGTCACACGCCCGTGCGTCCAGCCCGTGTGCGAGTCTGACTTGTTTTGATTTGTAAACTTAAGTGACATAGTCGAGCCACACGCCCGTGTGCTCAACCGTGTGGGCAAATATAGGCCATTTGCAAGGCCAATTTTCCACCTATACTTTGGGTCACACCTACAAGCATCAAACCATACCAAAATCATACCTCAAA
Organism: Gossypium sturtianum; assembly: GCA_025698515.1. NCBI lineage: Eukaryota > Viridiplantae > Streptophyta > Magnoliopsida > Malvales > Malvaceae > Gossypium > Gossypium sturtianum. Next base: position 35,835,880 of record CM046943.1, on the reverse strand, counting down.
TGCATTCAAGATATACTAAAACATGCATTATTTAACTCTTAATAATATCATTTATTCTATGTACAAAATCTAACTCAATCATACTAATTCAAAACACAAACTTCTTAGCAAAGACATGCTAATCATTCATCATTTTAATCCAATTCTTTTCAAAGTATTTCATAACATATCAACTTCCATATTAACTATAAACTTACCATAAATTTACCATTTCGCTAACCAACCATGAGCCCATCAAACCATACCAAATTATGCAACATATAGCTTAAGCTACTCATTCATAAACATATTCATTATCAGCCATATCGCATGGCTTTATTTACACAACTCAAAACATCATCCATATACTCTAGCCTATACATGCCATACTTCAATATATACAACTTCAAAAGGTACCAAAAGTTAGTTCGATAGTGTGGTGATGATCCTCGACGATCCCCGAGCTTCTCGTAGCTTTATTAATCTATAAAACAATCAAACAAACACACACACAAAGTAAGCTTTCATAGCTTAGTAAGTCATAAGCAAATAAAGAACAAATATACATTTGCATTTAAATCAACTAACCAAAATCACATAAACATTAACCAATTATACAATTAATGTGTTTACAACTCAAATATTATCACATTTACAATATAAATGTAACCTCAACTTTCAAACTCACATATACTCATAAGCACATATAAATTTATCTTTTACCAAGTTCAATTCATGTATCCATCATAGACATATACTTACCTTGTTTGTATATACATATCATAAAGCACATACCTGAATCTTTTAATTCATTTTCACATCTGATCTCATCTCGATAATGCCCGTTGAACCATTCAGAATTAATAAGGATACTCGGATTGTAACAGTCCGATTTAGACCCTAGTCAGAACAGTGGTCTCGGGACCACGAATTTGAGTTAGTAAAATATTTTAATATTATTTTTCCGTGTCTGCAGTATATGAATTAGCATGTGTGAAATTTCTATGATTTAATTTGATCGTTTGCATGCTTAATTTGAGAAAAGGATTAAATTGCATTAAATGCAAAATTTTCATGCTATTTGTTAAAGCACCTATGTGTTGTGGATTTTAAATATGAGGGCATTATGAGGCAATTAAGCCACTTTACAAGTTAGTGGATGGATAAAAGACATTAATGCCCTTAATGTTTATATGTATATATCTTTAGTAATAAGGCTAATTTAGTAAAAAGATTAATAATATGTTAGTTAATAAAAGAAATAAGCATGATAGTGGATTTTATTCATCCATCTATCACTGAAAATACAAAAGCAAGAAAAGAAGGAAACCATCTTAGGTTTTGGCAACAATCAAGCAAAATTAAGGTATGTTTTGACTTTGGTTTTCGATGATTTTTATGTTTTTGAGATCGTTGCTTAGTTTACTATTAAACCCATGTTGTAATTTGAAGAACTGATGATGTTTATGAGAGGTGCCATTGATGAAATAGTGAGCTTTGTGATGAGTATTGGTGTTAAATGAAAGATATATGTTTAATGAACATGTTTTGTTCTTGAATTTTTGGTGAATTTAGCTAATTAGGGCTAAATTGAGAAAATGAAATTTTGAAGGACTAATTTGTGAAATAAATGAAATGTATGGACTTAAATAAGCATGAGTGAAATTCAGCTAGGCATGGGTAATGTGGAATTTGATGTATTTTGAGATTTTGTGAAATAGGGACTAAATTGTCCAAATGTGAAAATGTGAGGGCTAATTTGAAAATTGCCCTCAATATGTGTTTTTGGATTGAATTGAATGCATTGATGAATAAATGGATTAAATTTGAATATGTATAGATCAAGAACTGAAGAAAACGGACTTAGATCGCGGGAAAGCGAAAGTAGTCAAATAACTGAATCCGATCAACTATCTGAATCCGAGGTAAGTTGATATACAAATAAATGTATTTGAATTGACTTATTTGTGAAAATATTGAATTTGAATTGCTATGAATAATACTTGAAATGATGAATATATGGATTCCAAGAAAGTATCGAGAGATGGTTAATGTCCGAGAAGTCCCGTCTGAACCTAGGAATAGATAGGATGGTATATGTCATGACATAAGTGTCTGTTATGTGATATCATTTAAGACCACGTCTGGGACGTTGGCATTGATTCGAGATTTCATGTAAGACCACGTCTAGGACATTGGCATCGATATGAGATTTACGTGTAAGACCATGTCTGTGACATTGGCATCGTATTTGATTCGTGTAAGACCCTGTGTGGGACAGTGGCATCGATATCTGATTACATATAAGACCACGTCTGGGACGTTGACATTGTACGACTATTCTAAGCACTCTGAGCATCCTATTTAGTTCCAAACGGTTCAACAGGCAAGTTCGAGAAATGAATGACTATGTGAGTTGTATATCCGTTTCAGGTACGTTTCAATAGTACACTATGTGTGTATAAAAGGTAAGTGTTTATATGAATTACTAAGATGAATATGTGTATGGAAATGATGAGATAATATGTGAATATATGCTTGAATGAGCTATGTGTATATGTGATAATTGAGTTGAGAATTGTGGCAAGCTATGGCTAAGCAAATGGGCCAAAGAATATGTGATGAATTTGCATTGAGAAAACATTAATGTCATTGTATCAATATGGTTATGAGCATTTTATGCTAAGTTTATTTGTATATATCTTACTAAGCTTTTGAAAGCTTACTCTGTGTGTGTGTTTGCTCTATTTTATAGATCGTCAAAGCTACTAAAGGCTCGGGGACCGTCGAGGATCGTCATCACACTACTCAAACTTGTTTTGGTACTTTGAAAATGTGTATATAGTTAAATATGGCATGTATAGGCTAGTCATTTTGTATTATGTTTGAAATGTGTGTAAATAGCCATGTGATGTGGCTAGATTTAATGTTGGTAATATGCATGAGTGAATATGGTATGTGATGTTGGTTTTGGTATGATCCCATGACTATGAAAAGGTTAAGTTTATGGTAAGCATATGGAGGAAATTTGAGTATGTATGTTTGATCAAATAAATGGTCATATGAAAGGTAAATGTAGATGAATCATGCTTGAATGCATACATGTTTTAATTGTGCAATTTGTACATGAAATGAATTGGTATATTGCTTGTGGGGTTGACCCAAGTGTAGGTGGCATTTTGGCCTGTTTTGCATACACGGCTGTGGTACACGGGCGTGCCTGGTGGCCGTGTGAATAAGTCAGTAGCTAGCCTAATTTTACACGGCCATGGCACACGAGCGTGTCTGGTGGCCGTGTGGATAAGTCAGTATACATGCTCTGTCCTGGCACGGCTAGGACACATGGGTGTGTCTAGTAGCCGTGGAAGGCACACGGCCTGCCCACACGGGTGTGTGATGTAACACCCCAAACCCGGCCTAAACGCTACGACCAGATCTGGCATGCTACGCTGTTTATTATTATAACTTAACTTTAATGGTTCTTGGAAAATCTCAGTTTCTTTACTTAGGCATTTGATAAAAATAAGATATTCGTTGAAAACCCTAGTATTTTTTTTTTTTACGTTGAACGTGTTTGAAAAACCCATTTTATTACTTTTTAAGACTTAAGTCCTTGAACATAAATATTAAACGGTAAACATTAATAAATAAAAACAATAACCTAAGCCATGGGGCCTTATTACATAAATAATCCCAAACTTAAAACTTAAAGGAAACCGAAAATAGTCTATGAAAATAAATAAAGTAAAACTTGATAGCCCCTCGAGTCCGCCTCGGCTCCCATGTCCACGATCTACTGCTCATCTGAAAAAGTAGAGAAAAATAAAGGGGTGAGTCACCAAGACTCAGTGTATAAATCCCGAAACACACAACGACCTGAGGCCCACAAACACATTATGAGCCCTGGCCCATACATAAAGGCAACAATCATAATTACATGATAAATAATAAATGATGAATAGCCCAACCCATCCTAGAATTCCATCCTCTACACACCAACCCGTACCAACCATCACACCTTGGGGATTTCTACAATCAACTCTCCATCCGCTACACACCATAATGACAAATGCATCGCCTATTCCTATTAATCAGGAATCATTAAACGTGGCATAGCCACCGATCACTATGTGACCTAACATTTATATAACGTGGGATTTCTACCACCGATCACTATTGTGACCTATCATGCACTTCCCCTTCATTATCATAATCCCACCCCATGCATACACACATAAAGAAAACATCATACAAGCTTTCATATATTTCGATACACATAGAGATTTCTATGATTACGTACCTAGCATCCTTGCCTAACCCTTTTAGGGTTTTATTCGACTGTCTACACAGCCTATTATCCAGCTTTTAGCCCATAACATAAACATATATATACATTCATACAGATTATTTGTGTGTTAGAGATCTACACACACGACCGTTAGAACGACACTCTCTATGTCGACACTATCGTAAGTCGATACAACCGCTACTTGCCTAAGGTGTTGTTGAAGCGGTCCACAACCCGTGGCCAATCCCGCATCACGACACATTTCGTTTCTTAAACTTAGGATTCTCTCCTTTGCACGATCCATATTTAATTCCATCACAAGTCCTTGTCAGAACTACTATCACAACATATGATCGTTAATCCACATCATAAAGTTAAGATCTCGCATGCGATGAATGAATCTAGTGAAAATCTAAGGAAAATCACCTTTCCTTAAAATCCCGAAATTAGAGACTAGCGATTTCCGGCTTTTAAATCTAGATGATCAGGTTTCCTTCAAATCCCTGAATGCCGCCCAAATGCAAAAGAGAGGAAATATTAGCTTCATTCGGCAGCCTTAACAACCAAGTGGCCATTCGGCCTTGTCTCTTAAAAATCGAAAAAGAGATTGAAGAGATAGGAAAATCGGCACTCACCTTAACGCAGAGAATTCGACTACCCTTAGAGATTAGGCTTTTGAGAAGATCAAGAGAAGATGATAGGAAGAAATCTAAGTAGTTTCGGCTTTTAGTTGAAGAAATCGGCAAAGAATAGGGAGTATTCGGCTATGGAGATGAGAAAAGAGTTCGGGGTTTCGTCTTTTGAAAGAAAAGATGTTGAAAAGATTGGGAGATTTCGACTTTTGAAGGAATCAAAAGAAAAGAAATTGCAGAGGGAGACTGAGAATTTCGGCACAAAGAATGGAGAAAAGATTAGGGTTCAAATGCTGGAATTGATGAGCTATCCCCCCTATTTATAGAAATTTTGGCACTTACCTATCAAAACCCGAAAGTGCCCTTCCTGATAACTAAAGAATTAAGCCCATAAAAAGGAAAAATTCGGCACCCTCTATAGCAATTAGAAACCGATTTCTTTACTCCTCTAGGTGATGGAATTTTGGCCAACTCTGTTCTCAGCAGATAGCTCCTAACTTTTCTCCTTTATCTAAATCTATTCATACCTTTAAAAGAAACCTAGATAGCACCACCTCTTCCTTCTTTTATCAGCTCTTTATCCTTATTATCCATATTATTTAATCCTTCTATTTCCTAGCCCCAATGCCGTCCCCCCTTATTCCCCTTTTAAGTGCCGAACATGGCCCAAAATCATGGGCTCCTTGCGTCCAAGCTTGGCCCTCTTTCCTCTGTTAGTGACGCCACCCTCTAGCTCCCTTGCAGCGCCACTAAATATTGGGCCACAAGCCCACCTTGATATTTTAAACACAGACACTACCTGTTAAACCCTATAATGCTCAAACAGAAAATTTTAATCAAGGCCTATGCCTACGCCTGAGCCCAATTTGGACCCCTAACCTTAAATTAACACGTTAATCATATCCCTACAATAACGCATAGGCCCAATAAATTCGTGGATGTTACAGCTTCTATTTCTTAAAGAAATTTCGTCCTCGAAATTTCCAACTAACTATTAATCATACTACCCAAGTCTCACCACTATGCTTCCGCTGCGAACTCTAATTCTAAAGCCAAAAGAAACACTTAGGATAATATGATAGAGTACGCACCGGTATTCACATCTGGAGCGTCCTCGTCCCCTTGGCGACGTGCTGCATAGACCAAGGCTGGCTACCTCACCTCAGCATAACCTGGACCTCCACCTGGTGCTCTACGACCATGTCATGTGCCATTGCCACCATTGGCTTGACCACGGCCCCTTGGTGGTTGTTGACCACCTCTTCCCGGCTTTGCATTCCTTTGACCTGTGAGCCCTTCATTGCCCCATTGCTGCGGACAGTTTCTAACTTGGTGGTCCGTAGATCCACACCTAAAGCACTTTCCACTGCCTGCCCAACACTCACCTTCATGGAATTTACCACATCGAGCACACTTCTGTGTCTGACCCGCAGCAGTAGGTCTCTCATCTCGTCTCGGCCCGTCTGACCTGGGTCTTTTCTGATTACGCCCGTCTGCCCCTGATGATTCAAAATTTCTCTTACTTCCACCCCTATCTCTATCCTGATTCAATCTTTCTATCCGCTTCACCTCCTCAGCTATCTTAGCTTTCTCCACAAGCACAGCGAATTCCCTTTCCCGCTGTGGTGCTATCAATACACGCAAATCATCCCTCAGACCATCTTCAAATTGAACACAACGTTCATGCTCTGTGGCCACCATTCCACGAGCATAACGGCTAAGGCGTAAGAATTTCGCTTCGTACGCAACCACTGACCTACTTCCTTGCACCAAATTCAGAAATGCTCTACGCTGCGCATCCACATAACTTGTCCCAATGTATTTACTCTGAAATGCCGTTTTGAAGGAATCCCAAGTGATACGGTCAGCCACCGTACCATCCTTAACCGCAAGCCACCATTGATAAGCTTCGTCCCGCAGGAGAGATACAACCCCTTTCAACTTCTCCTCCTCCGTGAAATCCAAATCATCCATTATGCGCTCAACCGCCTCCAACCAATACTCAGCTGAACTCAGGGCTATACCAAAAATTCCCCTAAAGACTTCCGCCCCATTGGCTCTAAGTCGCTCCGGCACAGATTTTCGGGCTCCCTGCCCATACATGCCCCAACAACCCTCTCTAGAACCCTTAACATTGCCTGAGATACCGCATCATCACCGGCCGTCTGGTCCTGGAATTCCTCCTCCACAGCTGGTGGTACCGGTATCTCGTTTCCAGATCCATGGCCAGACCCTACGGGTTCTGACACCGTCATCCTACCCCTACCACGACCACGCGGCGGATGTCCTCGACCCCTTGTACTCATTCTATCGATTCGCGTTTATTTGATTAGAAATTTTATGAACTATTAGTTTTCTTCCACTGATTAACCACGAACAGTCTTATGAATAGTAGTTTTAAGAGTAGTTCTTACGGATTCGTAATTATATCTACAATTTAGTCTCAAGTCCGCATCTTCTAGTTCTAGGAAGCACATACATTCAATCATTAAACATCAACATACAAGTAGCATCCACGAACTTACATTCACCACCTAAGGGTATTTTCGTCGTTTCACTACCCAGGGGTATTTTCGTAATTTATCCTACAGGGGTATTTTCGTAATTTTTTGAAATAGGGTTCCTTGGTAATTTTGTGAAAGAAGGGTATTTTGGTAATTTTGCAATCCAGGGGTATTTCAGTCATTTTGCAATCCGGGGGTATTTCAGTAATTCTACAAATCAGGGATATTTTGGTCATTTATAAATCAAGGGTAATTTAGTAATTTTACAAAATAGGATGGCTGGTCCCTTTCGGGTTTTAGTTATAAATTTTGGCCCGTCAACAAGTCCTCATGACTAAGGTGAACAGTCACTACCCACCAGGTAGGATTCCAGCGGAAAGGAGGTGAGTCACTAGGACTGCTTAAATACCAAGCTCTCCCTGAATCCAATCCTAGACATACGTATGCCTGTTGCCACACCCTAATCTCGAAACTTGTTCACAGGTTTGTTTGGTTGGATTAAATCTTATGAATTTAGAGATTTGTTTAAACTAAGCCTAAAGTCCATCAATGTCTAATATACTAGCCAACGTCCATCAAGCCCATCAAGCCCAACATACATATCACATCTAAAAGTTTAGAATGCTTACTGCGTGGATCGGGTGCCAGAGACTCAAGGCCATATCTTCATCCAAAAATTTTTCTCAAATTCACAACAAGTTTTCAAATCACTACTAGACCCATTTCACAGCCCGAGTTTTGAACTGGGCTCTGATACAAAAATGTAACACCCCAAACCCAGCCCAAACGCTACGACCAGATCTGGCATGCTACGGGGTTTATTATTATAACTTAACTTTAATGGTTCTTGGAAAATCTCAGTTTCTTTACTTAGGCATTTGATAAAAATAAGATATTCGTTGAAAACCCTAGTATTTTTTTTTTTTACATTGAACGTGTTTGAAAAACCCATTTTATTACATTTTAAGACTTAAGTCCTTGAACATAAATTTTAAACGGTAAACATTAATAAATAAAAACAATAACCTAAGCCATGGGGCCTTATTACATAAATAATCCCAAACTTAAAACTTAAAGGAAACCGAAAATAGTCTATGAAAATAAATAAAGTAAAACTTGATGGCCCCTCGAGTCCGCCTCGGCTCCCATGTCCATGATCTACTGCTCATCTGAAAGAGTAGAGAAAAATAAAAGGGTTAGTCACCAAGACTCAGTGTATAAATCCCGAAACACACAACGACCTGAGGCCCACAAACACATTATGAGCCTTGGCCCATACATAAAGGCAACAATCATAATTACATGATAAATAATAAATGATGAATAGCCCAACCCATCCTAGAATTCCATCCTCTACACACCAACCCGCACTCAACCATCACACCTCGGGATTTCTACAATCAACCCTCCATCCGCTACACACCATAACGATAGCCTGCATCGCCATTCCTATTAATCAGGAATCATTAAACGTGGCATAGCCACCAATCACTATGTGACCTAACATTTATATAATGTGGGATTTCTACCACCGATCACTATTGTGACCTATCATGCACTTCCCCTTCATTATCATAATCCCACCCCATGCATACACACATAAAGAAAACATCATACAGGCTTTCATATATTTCGATACACATAGAGATTTCTATGATTACGTACCTGGCATCCTTGCCTAACCTTTTTAGGGTTTTTTTCGATTGTCTACATAGCCTATTATCCGCCTTTTAGCCCATAACATAAACATATATATACATTCATACAGATTATTTGTGTGTTAGAGATCTACACACCTGATTACCGTTAGAACGACACTCTCTATGTCGACACTATCAGAAGTCGATACAACTGCTACTTGCCTAAGGTGTTGTTCAGAAGCCGGTCCACAACCTGGTGGCCAATCCCCATACACGACATACTCGTTGCTTAAACTTAGGATTCTCTCCTTTGCCTGATCCATATTTAATTCCATCACAAGTCCTTGTCAGAACAACTATCACAACATATGATCGTTAATCTACATCATAAAGTTAAGATCTCGCATGCGATGAACGAATCTAGTGAAAATCTAGGGAAAATCACCTTACCTTAAAATCCCAAAATTGGAGACTAGCGATTTTCGACTTTTAAATCTAGATGATCAGGTTTCCTTCAAATCCCGAAATGCCGCCCAAACGCAAAAGAGAGGAAATATTAGCTTCATTCGGCAAATTTTAACAACCAAGTGGCCATTCGGCCTTGTCTCTTAAAAAAACCGAAAGAGAGATTGAAGAGATAGGAAAATCGGCACTCACCTTAACGCAGAGAATTCGACTACCCCTTAGAGATTCCGGCTTTTTGAGAAGATCAGAAGAGAAGATGATAGGAAGAAATCTAAGTAGTTTCGGCTTTTAGTTGAAGAAATCGGCAAAGAATAGGGAGTATTCGGCTATGGAGATGAGAAGAGAGTTCGGGGTTTCGTCTTTTGAAAGAAAAGATGTTGAGAAGATTGGGAGATTTCGGCTTTTGAAGGAATCAAAAGAAAAGAAATTGCAGAGGAGACCGAGAATTTCGGCACAAAGAATGGAGAAAAGATTAGGTTCAAATGCCGGAATTGATGAGCTATCCCCTATTTATAGAAATTTCTGCAGACTTACCTATCAAAACCCGAAAGTGCCCTTCCTGATAACTAAAGAATTAAGCCCATAAAAAGGAAAAATTCGGCACCCTCTATAGCAATTAGAAACCGATTTCTTTACTCCTCTAGGTGATGGAATTTCGGCCAACTCTGTTCTCAGCAGATAGCTCCTAACTTTTCTCCTTTATCTAAATCTATTCATACCTTTAAAAGAAACCTAGATAGCACAACCTCTTCCTTCTTTTATCAGCTCTTTATCCTTATTATCCATATTATTTAATCCTCCTATTTCCTAGCCCCAATCCCGTCCCCCCTTATTCCCCTTTTAAGTGCCGAACATGGCCTAAAATCATGGGCTCCTTGCGTCCAAGCTTGGCCCTCTTTCCTCTGCTAGTGACGCCACCCTCTAGCTCCCTTGTAGCACCACTAAATATTGGGCCACAAGCCCACCTTGATATTTTAAACATAGACACTACCTGTTAAACCCTATAATGCCCAAACAGAAAATTTTAATCAAGGCCTATGCCTACGCCTGAGCCCAATTTGGACCCCTAACCTTAAATTAACACGTTAATCATATCCCTACATTAACGCATAGGCCCAATAAATTCAGGATGTTACATGTGACCTCTGTAACTTAGAAAAGTTTTTAAATTTCTGAGAAATTCCAAATGTGTTCGGTTTAGTCCCGACCCTATTCTAAAGCATGATTAAGGTATCGTTGACCTATAAAAGGGACACTTTGATTGCGATTGATGAATTGTATTATGAAATGTCTGTAAAAGTTTCTGATTTGCCTGGTAACACCTTTAACCCTAATCCGATGATGGATACGGGTTAGAGGTGTTACAAGGATAGTCGGAAGGCTCGTACAATGCCAACGTCCCAGGCGTGGTCTTACATGTAATCACATATCGATGCCACTATCCCAGACATGGTCTTACACGAATCAAATACGATGCCAACGTCCCAGACGTGGTCTTACACGTAAACACAAATCGATGCCAACGTCCCAGACGTGGTCTTACACGAAAACACATATCGGAATCCTATGTCATGACATATGTATCCTAACTATTCCTAAGGTTCGTACGGGGCTTTCGGACGTCTTTACTCGATCATTTCAGGCTTGTAAATATTGCTCCCATGCTCAATTCATTTCAGAGTATTCATTAACATGATTAACAATTCAATTCGACACAAATAAAATAGATACAATATAATTTAACAGCATTTATTTACTTATGAACTTACATCGGATATTGACGGATGAAATTGACTACTCGACTACTTTCGACTTCCCCCGATCTAATTCCGATTTCTTTCGTCCTTGATCTAAATAAATTCAAATTTAACTACTTTAATCACACATTCATTCAATTTAATCCTCAAACACATATTTAGGCCTTTTTACATTTAAGCCCTTAAAATTTACATTTTTTATATTTTAATCCCTATTTAATAAAATCACAAAATACACAAAATTTCATATTACCCATGCTTGGCCGAATATTCATGTAGTTCCTATAAGTCCATATATTTCATTTATTTCACATTTTAGTCCCTCAATTTATTACCTTTACAATTTAGCCCTAATTACTCAAAATCATCAAAATTTCAAAGACAAAACATTATAATCTATCACATATCTTTTATTTTCTATCATCAAACAACAAAAATCACAAGCTATCATCAATGGAAAAACACAAAATCATCATCAAATTCAAAAATTAAGACATTGGCTTTGTAGTACTCGAAGCAACGATCACAAAAACGTAAAAATTATTAAAAACCGAACAAAACTCATACCTTAATTAAGCCATAAGCATAGCCGAAACCTAGGAAGCTTTTTATTCTTTCTTTTTCTTTCAAATTTGGCAAGAACAAGGTAAAATGGCCTATTTTATGCTTTTGTTTTACTTAATATAAACTTATTAATTAATTTACATATTTAACCTTTTAATTAACATATAAAATATGTGTATATTATGGCCATTAATGTCCATTAACATACATAATGGTTTAATTACCATTTAAGGCCTTCATATTAAAAAGCCAACTCACTTAAACACATTAACATATAGAATGTCACTTTTACCTTTTATACAATTTAGTCCTTTTCTCAAATTAAGCACACAAACAATAAAATTAATTCACAGAAATTTCACACATAACAATTCACATATTGTATGCACAGAAAATAATATTAAAATATTTTTTTGACTCGGATTTGTGGTCCCGAAACCACTGTTCCGACTAGAATCTAAACCGAACTGTTACAACATAGCATAACAATAATGCACCTCTAATATCCACAATCAAGACATCCCCACCTTAATTTCACACTACGTTCATCATGCATATACTTCACACATTACTCATTCAATTGCACAAGCTTGCACTTCATGAATTTCATCATCATTGAATAGATATAACTTAACTAGCATTGGCCAATTCCAATGGCCATTTACAAAATGAAATAAGTAACGTTAATAGCCAACACATTGGCTAACCACTATGATGTATAACAAAATGACCAAGTTCCTATACATGCCATACCATAAATAATCAAACTTTACTATACCCAAAAGAATAGCTTGATAGTGTGAATCGAGCTCCGACGTCCTTCGATCCCCGAGCTAGCTTGGCGATACTACAAGACAAGGAAAAAGAGAGGGAGTAAGCATAAAGCTTAGTAAGTTTGCATGTAATAGATAACTATATAAAATCTTGTAATAACATCCACATATTACATTATGAATTAACACAAAATTCTCAATGCAACATTGACATGGCTTACTCATAATCACTTTTATCGACCACATATCACATACCGGACTCATTTCTCGTGAGTTTCGCATATGTACCTGTATCACTCCATCACAAAATTTTAGCCCTTTTTCCATCTTTAACATAAACTTTGATTCTTTACCCCATTGAACCACTTGGAATATCGAAGGATACTCGGAAATTGTCATACACGTAATAAGATGCCAATGCCATATCCCAGATATGGTCTTATACGGGATCTCATATCGATGTCGATGCCATATCCCAAATATGGTCTTACACGAGATCGTATGTCGATGCCATGTCCCAGACATGGTCTTACACGATTTCATACCGAAGCTAGGTCCCAGACGTGGTCTTACACGGAATCACTATTCGATGCCGATGCCATATCCCAGATATGGTCTTACACGGGATCTCAATTCGGTGCCGAGGCCATATCCCAGATACGGTCTTATACGGGACCTCATTAATCTAATGTCGTGACAAGGGTATCCTTTCTATTCCTAAGGTTCAACCGGGACTTCGATATAGTAAAACTTTATCATTTTTTTTCTTCGTCGAGACCTCATTAACCAATTTCATAAAAAGAATAAACATTTCATGAATATCAATCATTTAAATACATAATAACATAATGTTGATTTATTACACACAAACTTACCTCGGTATCAAAATATAGATAGTTGTTCAATTTAGTCCACCACCTTGTTCTTTCCTCGGTGTAGGTCCGGACTTCGTGTTTCTCGATCTATAATGAAAAATTTCTCTTATTTAATTATCACATTGACTAAAACAGCCCATGATTCATACTTTGGCAAAAATTATAATTTTTCCCCTAAACTTTTACATATTTACAAAATGGTCCATAGGCTCGTATGATGAAATGTACTCATTTTATTGGTTACCCAAGCCTAGCCGAACCTATCTTAAGCTTATAATAGCTCACATTTTCCTTAAAAACTGATTTTTACTACGCATTTTATCACTTTTACAAATAGGTCTTTTTTAGGTGTTTCCATGATAAATCACTTAGAGAAAGATGTTCATCACACCTCAAACTTCCATATTCCTCCATTAAACATCAAAATACATGCATGGCATACATGGGTAAGTTTTTTAACATGAACTCTAGCTTAAAATAAGGTTAGAAATAGCTAAATCGAGCTACGAGAATCTCAAAAATGTAAAGAACTTTAAAAATGGGGCTAGGATGCACTTACTTTGAACTTGAAAATGAACAAAACCCTAGCTATGGCTTCTCTTAAATTTTCGGCACTTAGGGAAGAAGATGGACACCAATTTTGACTTCTTTTTCCCTTTTTATTAATTTATTAACTAAATGACCAAAATGCCCTTAAGGCCTTTCCTTTAGATTTTTCCCTTCCATGTCCATTTTTGTCCATCATGAGATATAATGGTCTAATTACTAAATAAGGACCTCTAATAAATTTTTAAATGCTGTCTCATAGTTAAAACTTCTAGAATCTCATATTTTTCAATTTTTGCAATTTAGTCCTAAAAGATAAATTGATCATTAAATCATAAAATTTCTTCATGAAATTTTCACACAACCATGCAAACATGTCTTAGACCTCATAAAAACCATAAAACATATATTTATACTTCAATTTTATGGTCTCGCAACCACTATTCTGACTAGGCCCTAAATCGGGCTATTACAGGTAGTTTTTGTCCAAGCGAAGCACCAATCAGAAAGACACGTTCAAGGACATTTTGAGCAATAATTTTTTGTTAGAATTGCTGCTAAAAAAGCCAAATTTGGCTGATGAAAGAGGATGACACATCATGCATAGTTTAGATAGTTTTTTCTTGGTTTTCTCTTAGTTTTCTTCATTTTCTAGGGTTTCTTATTTTTCATCTTCCTTCATACTGTAGATTTCATTTTTCTGCATTTTTGTTCTTGTTCTTGTTACTCTTCAAGTTAGTTAAATTAGTTATCATTGTAACTAGAGTTTATTTGCACCTTTAGTACCTCTTCTTTACTTGTAATGACATTTCAATCTTTGGCTTAATGTTATTTCAATTTCCTTTAGTTTCAGTTGTTACAAAATTTAACTTTAATGTTTCTTTTTCATCATCTTTATGTTGAATACTTACCTTTACTTTTCATTTTTCCCATATTTAAAACTTCTAGAATCTCATATTTTTAATTTTTTGCAATTTAGTCCTAAAAGATAAATTGATCACTAAATCATAAAATTTCTTCATGAAATTTTCACACAACTATGCAAACATGTCTTAGACCTCATAAAAACCATAAAAAATATATTTCTACTTCGAATTTGTGGTCTCGCAATCACTATTTTGACTAGGCCTTAAATCGGGCTGTTACAATTCTCCCCCTTAGGGATTTTCGTCCCTGAAAATCTTACAGGTAAAAAGGTTTGGATATTGGTTTCTCATAGCCTCCTCAGGCTCCCATGTAGCCTCTTCTACCCCGTGTCTTTGCCACAATACTTTCACAAGAGCTATACTTTTATTTCTTAACTATTTGATCTCTCAAGCCAAAATCTTAATCGGCTCTTCACCATAAGTCATGTCCGGTTGAATTTCAACCTCTGTCAGTACAATCACATGTGAAGGATCTGATTGGTATCTTCTCAACATGGATACATGGAACACATCATGAATCTTTTCTAACCCTGATGGCAAAGTCAATCGATAGGCTATCGACCCTATCCTCACGGTAATCTCATACGGTCCAATAAAGCGAGGACTCAATTTGCCTTTCCAGCCAAATCTAAGAACTTTCTTCCATGGTGACACTTTCAAAAATACCTTGTCACCAACTTGAAACTCAATCTCTTTCCGTTTCAAATCCGCGTAGGATTTCTGTCTATCCAAAGCAGCTTTTAAACAATCACGAATTACTTTTACTTTCTCTTTGGTTTCTCTGACTAAATCAACTCCGTGTCTCTGAGTTTGTACAATATAAGGGTGTTCGGCACTTATGCCCATACAATGCCTCATAAGGCACCATTTTTAAACTCGACTGAAAACTGTTGTTGTAGGCAAATTCCACTAACGGTAAATACTTTTCCCAACTACCTTGAAATTCCAAAACACAGCATTGGAGCATGTCTTCAAGTATCTGTATTACCCTCTCCAACTATCTGTCGGTTTGTAGATGGAAAGCTGTACTAAAATTCAACTTTTTGCCCAAGGCTTCTTGCAACTTTTTCCAAAATCACGAAGTGAACCTCGGATCTCTATCCGGTATAATTGACAAAGGCACTCCTTGCAATCTCACAATTTCAGAAATATACAATTCGGCTAATTTATCAAGTGAGTAGTCAGTACGTACCGGAATAAAATGAGCCGATTTTGTAAGCCTATCAACCACAACCCAAACGGCATCCTTCTTTTTCGGTGTCAAAGGCAAACCCGTCACAAAATCCATAGTAATTCTGTCCCATTTTCACTTGGGAACCATCACCGGCTGAAGTAAATCGGAAGGTACTTAGTGTTCATCTTTCACTTGCTGACAAATCAAGCATCTCGATACGAACTCGGAAACATCTTTCTTCATACTCGGCCACCAATACCATTTCTTTAGGTCATTATACATCTTTGTACCACCGGGGTGAATAGACAAACAACTACTATATGCCTCATGTAGAATTTTCCGAATAAGCTCACCATCTCTTGATACATAGATTCTGTCTCGGAATATTAAACATCCATCAAAACTAATCCGAAAGTCTGACTCCATACCCGATTCACATTGAACTCTTTTTGCTTGCAAATCACTGTCACCTTTTTTAGCTTCACAAATCTCTTGGAGAAATATCGGTCTAGTTCTCAACTCAGCTAGAATAGAACTATCATTAGATAAAGTCAACCGTGTATTCATAGCTCTCAATGCAAACAAAGATTTCCTACTCAAGGTATCGGCGGCCACGTTTGCCTTTCTCGGGTGGTAGTCAATCACTAGCTCGTAATCCTTTATCAACTCTAACCATCTTCGTTGCCTTAAATTCAATTCCTTTTGAGTCATCGAGTATTTTAGACTTTTATGGTCAGTGAATACCCGACATTTCTCACCATATAAATGGCGTCTCCACATCTTCAATGCAAATACAATGGCGGCCAATTCTAAATCATGGGTCAGATAGTTCTTCTCGTGCGGCTTTAGCTGTCTAGAGGCATAAGCTATTACTTTGCCTTATTGCATGAGTACACAACTTAATCCACTCAAGGATGCATCACTGTAAACCACAAATTCTTTTCCCAGTTCAGGTTGCACTAAAACAGGAGCTTAAGTCAATAATGTTTTTAATTTCTCAAAACTCTGTTGGCATTCTTCTGTCCACTCAAACTTAACATCTTTTTGTAACAACCTCGTCATCGGAGTAGCTATCATGGAAAATCCTTTGACGAACCGTCTGTAATAACCAGCTAGGCCTAGAAAACTCTTAACCTCCAATACGTTCTTCGGCGATTTCCATTCAACAATGGCCGAAATCATTCCCGGGTCAACTCTAATGCCATCACCCGAAACAATATGGCCCAAAAATCTAACTTTTTTAAGCCAAAATTCACTTTTACTAAACTTGGCATATAACTGTTTATCCCGTAAAATTTGTAAAACCGTCCTCAAGTGCTCAGCATGCTCGTTCTCATCACGAGAGTAAATCAAAATATCATCAATAAATACTACAATAAATTTATCCAAATATGGCCGAAAAATGCGGTCCATTAAATTCATAAACACGGCAGGGGCGTTTGTTAAACCAAAAGGCATAACTAGAAATTTGTAGTGACCATACCTTGTCCAAAATGTGGTTTTCGGCACATCTGAGTCTTTGACTCTCAACTGGTAATAACCAGACCTCAAGTCTATCTTGGAAAACATAGTGGCTCCCTTCAATTGGTCAAACAAATCATCGATCCTTGGAAAGGGATACTTGTTCTTTACAGTTACCTTATTAAGTTACTGATAATCTATACATAACCTCATAGAACCATCCTTCTTTTTCACAAATAATAGGGGAGTACCCCCACGGACAATAACTCGGTCTTGCGAAACCTTTATTCATCAACTCTTGTAACTGAGCCTTCAATTCTTCCAACTCGGTCGGAGCCATCCTGTACGGAGCAATCAAAATAGGCGCAGTACCAGGGGCTAACTCAATACCAAGTTCAATCTCTCTAACCGGAGGCAACCCAGGCAATTCTTCTGGAAATACATCTGGATACTCACATACTATCGGCACTGATTCAATTCTTAACTCAGACTCTTTGGCATTCATCACAAAGGCAAGATAAGCTTTATATCCCTTTCTTATGTATTTCTGAGCAGACATAAAAGAAATCACTACGGGCAATATATCCTGTTCATCTGATTCAACCCGAAGAATATCCCCATTTTCACATTTCAATTCAATAAATTTCCTTCCACAATTTACTATCACATCATGAGCAGTTAACCAATCCATACCAAGAATTACATTGAATTCATCAAACGGCAATAGCATGAGATTAGCCAGAAAATAATGACCTCTAACCATCAAAGGGCAATCTCTGCATACCTTGTCAACTAACACACATTTGCCTAGGGGATTTGACACTTTTATCAAAAAATTCTGTAGACTCTACAGGCATGTTCATGCTAAATACTAATTTCATACAAACATATGAGTGGGTAGATCCCGGATCAATTAAAACAACAACATGAGTATCATAGAGAAAAAATGTACCTGTAATCACATCAAGGGATGGCGCCTCTTCGCGAGCGCGAATGGCATAAGTCCTCGCAGGCGCTCTACCCTCAGATCTTGCAGTCTGCTCTCTAGGTGTATTCTTACTACTCATTCCATTTCCCAGATTTTTCTGTGGTCTCCCTTTACTAGCAGTGTTGCCCGATCTCACACTCTGATGTCTATCTTTTTCAACCATCTCGGGGAAATCTCTAATAAAGTGATCTCGAGAACCACACTTGAAACAAGCTCTCTCATTTGCTCGGCACTCACTGGGGTGATGTCTACCACACTGTGAACATTCCGGTCTACTTGGTCGAGCATTACCAACACTAGCAATCGAAGTGGTCTGAGTTTTAGAAACTGAGTACTGTTTACCTTTACTTCTGTTTGAGAACCCAACTGAAGCGGCTGATTGAGTAGTGAACTCTCTCAATTTCCTGGATGATGATTGAAATGACTTACCCAATTGTCTCTTCCTCGAGTCACGGGACTCAATTTCAGCCTTTCTTTTCTCTTTGGCCAATTCCTCGACCTTACAAGCTCTCTCTACTAGCACAACAAATTCCTTCAGTTCTAGAATACCAACAAAGAATCGGATGTCCTCATTTAATCCATCCTCAAACCTCTTACACATGATGGCTTCGGTGGATACGCACTCCCGAGCGTATTTACTGAGCCTTACAAACTCACATTCATATTCGGTTACCGTCATTCGACCTTGTTTTAGCTTAAGGAATTCCTTTCTTTTTTGATTAATAAACCTTTGGCTAATATACTTCTTTCGGAACTCTTCTTGGAAAAATTCTCAATTAACTCTCTCCCTTGGTACAACCGACACAAGGGTGTTCCACTGCTGATAAGCCGAATCTCTCAAGAGAGACACAACACATTTCATACACTCTTCGGGTGTGCAAGACAATTCAACAAATACCCTGATGGTATTTTCAAGCCAGAATTCTGCTCTTTCCGGATCGTCATCTTTATTAGCTCAGAACTCCTCAGCTCCTTGTTTCCGGATTATATCAACCGGGGGCTTTTCCCTTCTTACCATTTCTACAACTTGGGGAGCTACAGGGATAGGCTGAGGGTTTGGAGGGGGTGGAGCTTGTTGTTGAGGGGTCGGGTTCATTCGAACGAACACTGAGAACCACTCGTTCATCATTTGGAAGAAGGCTTCCTGAGCCTATCCTCCCGACTCACGATCCATTGGTCTATTTTTATTTTTCGATTGGTTGCACCGTCCCTTGGGCGTGGGCGGCGCTACATTTTCTACATCATCCGCCACTGCTCTGTCGGGATCCATTTGCTATATAAAAACATATTTTAAATTGTCAGGAGTCGTCACACTATCATTAGGTATATACACATACGTATGGCATGTATAACTAGACTCTCACACAAGCTACGTAGTCCAAGAAATGACTAAACCATAGCTCTGATACCACTAAATGTAACACCCCTTACCCGTATTCGATGCCGGAACCAGGTACGAGGCATTACCAGACTTGACATACTTAATCATACAAAATCGGGCCATAAATTTTCATTCCAACTTAAAACTTTTCATTCGTATCCATGACGCCCCTATTATGGGCCTATGAGACCCAAATCATACATATAAGGTGGTTCGGGACTGAATCGGAAGCTTACGAACACTTAGAAAATTTTTGCTCAAAACAGGGCCACACGCTTGTGTGGAAAGGAACACGCCCGTATCTATAGCCCGTGTCCCTCACACGGCCATGACACGCCCGTGTCTTAACCCGTGTGTGAAAACCTTGACATTCTGTTTATGACGTCAGTAGATATTTAGGGTCACACGGCCGAGTCACACGCCCGTGTGCTAGGCCGTGTGGCGAATTTAATTCTCGCAATTAATGTGCAGACTTCACACGGCCTGGGCACATGCCCATGTCTTGAGGCCGTGTCCTTCACACGGCGGAGACACACGGCCGTGTCTCTACCTGTGTGTTTACTACTGGGCCTTCTATTTTGCTAAATTTGGACGCAGGGGACACACGGCCTATCAACACGCCCACGGGGCTGACCGTGTGTCACACACGGCCTAGACACACGCCCGTGTGTCTACCCGAGTGGACAAATACAAGGCTATTTTCCAAGCCATTTGCCACCCTGAAAAGCAACCACACTTATATCATTTCCAGCAACACATAGCATAACAATAATGCACCTCTAATATCTATAATCAAGACATCCCCACCTTAATTTCACACTACGTTCATCATGCATATATTTCACACATTACTCATTCAATTGCACAAGCTTGCACTTCATGAATTTCATCATTATTGAATAGATATAACTTAACTAGCATTGGCCAATTCCAATGGCCATTTACAAAATGAAATAAGTAATGTTAATAGCCAACACATTGGCTAATCACTATAACGTATAACAAAATGATCAAGTTCCTATACATGCCATACCCAAAATAATCAAACTTTACTATACCCAAAAGAATAGTTTGATAGTGTGCATCGAGCTCCGACGTCCTTTGATCCCCGAGCTAGCTTGGCGATACTACAAGAAAAGGAAAAAGAGAGGGAGTAAGCATAAAGCTTATTAAGTTTGCATGTAATAGATAACCACATAAAATCTTGTAATAACTTCCACATATTACATTATGAATTAACACAAAATTCTCAATGCAACATTGACATGGCTTACTCATACTCACTTTTACCGATCACATATCACATACCGGACTCATTTCTCGTGAATTTCGCATATGTACCTGTATCACTCCATCACAAAATTTTAGCCATTTTTCCATCTTTAACGTAAACTTTAATTCTTTACCCCGTTGAACCACTTGGAATATCGAAGGATACTCAAAAATTGTCATACACGTAATAAGATGCCAATGCCATATCCCAGATATGGTCTTATACGGGATCTCATATCGATGTCGACGCCATATCCCAAATATGGTCTTACACAAGATCGTATGTCGATGCCATGTCCCAGACATGGTCTTACACGATTTCATACCGAAGCTAGGTCCTAGACGTGGTCTTACACGGAATCACTATTCGATGCCGATGCCATATCCCAGATATGGTCTTACACGGGATCTCAATTCGGTGCCGAGGCCATACCCCAGATACGGTCTTATACGGGACCTCATTAATCTAATGTCGTGACAAGGGTATCCTTTCTATTCCTAAGGTTCAACCGGGACTTCGATATAGTAAAACTTCATCATTTTTTTTCTTCGTCGAGACCTCATTAACCAATTTCATAAAAAGAATAAAAATTTCATGAATATCAATCATTTAAATACATAATAACATAATGTTGATTTATTACACACAAACTTACCTCGGTATCAAAATATCGATAGTTGTTCAATTTAGTCCACCACCTTGTTCATTCCTCGGTGTAGGTCCGGACTTCGTGTTTCTTGATCTATAATGAAAAATTTCACTTATTTAATTATCACATTGACTAAAACAGCCCATGAATCATACTTTGGCAAAAATTATAATTTTTCCCCTAAACTTTCACATATTTGCAAAATGGTCCATAGGCTCGTATGATGAAATGTACTCATTTTGTTGGTTACCCAAGCCTAGCCGAACCTATCTTAAGCTTATAATAGCTCACATTTTCCTTAAAAACTGATTTTTACTACGCTTTTTATCACTTTTACAAATAGGTCCTTTTTAGGTGTTTCCATGATAAATCACTTAGAGAAAGATGTTCATCACACCTCAAACTTCCATATTCCTCTATTAAACATCAAAATACATGCATGGCATACATGGGTAAGTTTTTTAACATGAACTCTAGCTTAAAATATGGTTAGAAATAGCTAAATCGAGCTACGAGAATCTCAAAAATGTAAAGAACTTTAAAAACGGGGCTAGGATGCACTTACTTTGAGCTTGAAAATGAACAAAACCCTAGCTATGGCTTCTCTTAAATTTTCGGCACTTAGGGAAGAAGATGGACACCAATTTTGACCTCTTTTTCCCTTTTTATTAATTTATTAACTAAATGACCAAAATGCCCTTAAGGCCTTTCCTTTAGATTTTTCCCTTCCATGTCCATTTTTGTCCATCATGAGATATAATGGTCTAATTACTAAATAAGGACCTCTAATAAATTTTTAAATGCTGTATCATACTTAAAACTTCTAGAATCTCATATATTTTCAATTTTTGCAATTTAGTCCTAAAAGATAAATTGATCATTAAATCATAAAATTTCTTCATGAAATTTTCACACAACCATGCAAACATGTCTTAGACCTCATAAAAACCATAAAACATATATTTCTACTTCAATTTTATGGTCTCGCAACTACTATTCTGACTAGGCCCTAAATCGGGCTATTACGGGTAGTTTTTGTCCAAGCGAAGCACCAATCAGAAAGACACGTTCAAGGATATTTTGAGCAATAATTTTTTGTTAGAATTGCTGCTAAAAGATGCCAAATTTGGCTGATGAAAGAGGATGACACATCATGCATAGTTTAGATAGTTTTTTCTTGGTTTTCTCTTAGTTTTCTTCATTTTCTAGGGTTTCTTATTTTTCATCTTCCTCCATACTGTAGATTTCATTTTTCTGCATTTTTGTTCTTGTTCTTGTTACTCTTCAAGTTAGTTAAATTAGTTATCATTGTAACTAGGGTTTATTTGCACTTTTAGTACCTCTTCTTTACTTGTAATGACATTTCAATCTTTGGCTTAATGTTATTTCAATTTCCTTTAGTTTCAGTTGTTACAAAATTTAACTTTAATGTTTCTTTTTCATCATTTTTCTGTTGAATACTTACCTTTACTTTTCCTTTAGGTTTTCCAAGTTAAAAATCTTGACTTTTATTTTCTTGTTAAATTTATGTTAATGGCTGCCATGTTTTCTTCCTTCATGATTGCTAGTGTAGTTTTTAGCATTAGTAACTAAACCTTAAGCGGCGTTGGTTGATGGAGATGTGGGTAAGCTAATTTTTGAGTAAGGGACTAAACTGCAATAAATTGGACTAAATTGAATAAATTTAAAAACTTAGGATTGACACCCCTAAGGAAAAATCAAGGCAAGTGAGACCGAGAGGTAATCTTGTTGAACATATATTTATTAGTCCCAGGTTAGCCAGTGAGATCGAGAGATAAATTGGATTAACTTGTCTAATTTGGTAAAATTGAGACCGAGAGGTAAAATGGAACCATTTTAAAGTTTACACAATTTAGGTCCCTAATTCAAGAATTGGTGAACCACATCAAAATCAATCAATCACCATTTGTCATTTATTTATTAATTTCGTAACTCTACACGTTTTATGATTTAGTCCTTTTGAAGTTAGTTAAAAAATTAGTATAATTACCCTCAACTTTATGGTTGTCGTAATATATTTTTTAGTGATTAGTTGGTTAGACACTTTATTTTGCATGCTTGTAGCTAGTTTTGGTTCAATTGCCAACTCTTTTGGGTTCGATACTCAGAGTACTTTGTACCCCGTTATACAATTATATTACAACTGACCTGTCACACTTACAGACATCACACAATAGTATTTCTTGATTATTTGTTTGAGTTAGTGTTGATTATTCCTCTCATTCCGTCGAGGTCAGGGAGGAGCAGTCAGAAACATAACAAATACATAGTAACAGATCGCACATTTTGCAAAAGACATCATTAACTATGTACGAACATGCATAAAATAAATCATCTATCCCGCCAAAAATTTCATCAACATAAATATTTCAATTATTCAAAATTCAAAATTCAAAATTCAAAATTCAAAATTCAAAATTCAAAATATCAATAAATACACTTATACAATATCTAATACTTCAACATAGACTTCAAGACTACTACGAACCTCCCGATAGGCTTGCGAAGGTCACTGTATAACCTTTACTCACTTGGGGGCAATCGAAACTTGTGAACCTCACAGCGTACCTCGCGGACATCATAACATACACATAGAAGTGTCTGACATGTGTTGTCCACTAAAACCAACAGTGTTGTAGACCCAAAGTTAAATTGTAAGCCCTAGGGCTAGTTCATGAACCTTTACTTGACGAACTTTTGAATAGGGAATATCCAATGAAATTACGTGAGGTCCACGTGGAGAACCAAAGTAATTGATTGTCAGTCTCCGTAAGATGTCTCATCGTAGGACGTAACATCATCATCACTACCAAGATTATTGTAACACCTTACACCTGGCCCAGTCGCTGAGCCCGAATATTAGGATGTCACACCACCGTCACACATCGCATGCATTACAAATGGTCTCGTTATTAAGTACACATATCTAATTTAGCTTTTGAATAATTATAAGTCATACATATCCCAGTCATCATTAAAACATGCTAAACCTTCATCAAGCGAACTTAAAATTAGAATTAAACATGCACTAGAATTGCATAGAAAATTTTTGAAGCGAAACACGTGGGTATCAATACTGAATCAAAGGTATCGATATTTCTCTCAAATGGTATCGTTACTGCTTGGAAAATCGTTACCAAAACAGCATTATGTTTCTCGTTTAAAATTTAAAACTTCAAAAATTACCGGTACCTTTCATAAAGTATCGATTATTTTACCTCGAGTATCGATACTCGTGATATGGTATCGATACCAAATTACGTTACTGACTTCCTGCACTTTCAAAAATCATGGAGGTATCATTTTTAAAACTTGAATATTGATACCTCTGCTTCAGACCACAAAAATACAGCAATTTAAGGCATATAATCCATTCTAACTAATAACTATTCAACATGCAAATTTTACCTCATCAAACCATCGTCTAAACAATCATAATAACAGTTCATTCATTGAAAACATGTCCGAGAAAGGAATTAACATAACAAGTTCCAAGTCCATAAATCCTAAGAGCAAATAAGCTATGAAAACATCTAAAACATTATGGCAATATTTATGCAACAAATCTACCACATCATTCAACATCCATTGACCATACATACAGTTCATGACACTTCATCATAGTAAATATTCAAACCAAAACAATACCAATGAAATAATTATAACATCCATCAAAAGTGTTAGAAAACTAAACTCATAAAATATCATGAGGACCACAATAATAATCGATCAAAGTCTAACCACATTGCCTTATCCCCATAGTTCAAAGAATAATATGAATACCACCTATGCAAATACTAAAGCCTAACTTGGATCACTTCCTTGGTATCCCCACATCGCTCACACCACAAACGCTAAATATCTACAATGGTTAGAGAGTGGGTGAGCTTAAACAAGCTCATTGAATGTCGAAATAACCACAATGTATACATAACATCAAATGTTAAATAAAAGCATGCTATAACACATCCACAATCATATTCTAACCAAGTCACCATAACATATTCACGCTTCATTAAATTATAAAACTAGCATATACTCTTACGTATAACTACAATCAACTTATATACAAATAATTCACTTTACAATAATTTGTCAAGACTAACAACGTATACATGCTTTAATAACTCACAAGTCTAGCTTATATATTCACATGCATTCACAAGTTAAATGAAAATAACCCAAACCACAATTACATACGCAATTTACTATGAGAACATACTAACATTTTTATGAAACTTAAATAAACTTATTTAGCATATTATTCGCATGTTTATGCATCCATCTCACATCGTATTATCACAATATATAAGCTTACATTTAAACAATAATTTGGCACTTGAGGTTATGAAACATTAAAGTGGGCTCTATCACCACACATCAGATACACAGATCTCTAACACACTAAATGACTCGTAGAGTCGAACATATCCCAAAAGCGTAACATTTAGCTAACAGTCTCCAATACACCAACATATCCTGGTGAATGGAGTTTGGCTCACATTCCCTTATATCTCCAAACTATCCTAAGGCCTTAATTCCTAAATCACAAAACACAAGGGTGAGTATTCACAATCCTATGGCATGCCAACTATATCCAACGGTTTCAAGAGATCTTAAGGCCAAAATATCCACAATTATACAATTTTAATTAATGATTTAATGCACATCATCTCTATTCATATTCATCAATTTACACCACAAACTTGAACACAATGCATGCTTATCAAATTCACATTTAATTGCACTTTAAGTGCCACAATAATGCTCATTGAGCCATCACATATCCGACCACTAATGTGTGCATTAAAATTGGTACATCATATATCATATACAAGTATTCTCACATATTACTTGTCATAATAATATCACATTCCACATATGTATTTACCGAAATTTCGCTCACTTCCGATGCATATTTCCATTATTAGCATATCATTATCACTACCATTTGGCACGTGTATCATTCCCACAACACAACAGAATTCACAATAGCCATCACATACATCTCATGTTACAATATCGCATCATAATACTCAATCCACAATTATTCACATAATCACACATTTTGCCAAAATAAATCAAGGGGAATAAAAAGCTTACACTCGGAACTTAGGATAGGGGTTTAGGTTATTCCTAAGCTCCCAATTAACACTATGAATCGTGTCTACAAGCAGCGATTCCAAACACTCACCGATCACACTTTTGCCTAATTGCCAAAAGCTTAAACTAACTTTTCCTTGCCTTTTGCCTTGCTCGTCGAAGGTCTTGGCGACTCTGGAACTTCACACATAATAACCACACAATATACACAATCAATTAGCAGCCAAAGACTCACCTAAACCAACCAAAAGCACAAGCCTAAGCTATATTCCTCATGAAACTAAAATTTTGACTAACAAACTTGAAATTCAAATATCTTAATCTTTACTCATTTCCATTGCCTATAATCGATTCCAATCATCTAATTATACATCTAAGAACAATTCCCAACCTTCAAACTACTTAAAACTATACAGATTCATGGATCCGAAATTTTGATATACAATGGTAATTTTCATGAAATTCATTAAAATGTTGGAATTCTGTAACGAAAATTCAAATTAAGTTTGTAAACCTTCTAATCTTATCAAAACTAATTGAAAAACACTTTGAAATCATGTTTTTACCCAAAATCCCAAAATCCACCATTTATAATCCAATTTTCGACTTTTATTTAAAACATGTGATTTAATGACTAAAAACTTAGTTTTAAAGACTAGATAACATTAAAAACTAATAGGAAAACGATTCGTTACCTTCTATGGGAGAAAAACGGATGTTTGGTTAAAAATCTGGAAAACCCACAAGCTTGAGAGATGATGAAATCAATGGTGTTTTTGGTGGTTTTTATGGAATTCTAGAGAGGTTTAATGTTATGAGGATGAAAGAAATCAAAGGAATGGAGTTTGGGAATCAAAATTTGAAGTTTTGTGAGGATAAAGGGGCAAAATAGGGTATTTTTAAAACTTTGGTATAATTGCTTTAAAACTACTCCTAAATTAAACCCTTTTAGAAAACAGTCATTATTTTAAAATTAAAGATCTTTTCAACATTATTTTCAAAAATTCACTTGATTTTCAAAAAGCTATAGTCGAATATAATTTCGGGTTACCACACTTTAAAATTTCCAAACCCATTTTGAGCCAAAATTCCTAATTTACCCTCGAAACTTATAGGCCCAATTTTGGGGTGTGACAATTATCAAATCAGACTTCCACGTTAGCAGCCTTAAGACACGTATCCAAATTTGTCCCCCCACTATAAAAGAACCATGTAAATAACTCACACACACTCACGTAGATACTCTACTTCTAGAACTCCATAACTCTCCCAAAAATAGAGAATTCTCCCCAACCTTCATTCCATTCTCCTTCATCTAGTCGTCATCTCCTTTCCTTGTTCACCTTATTGATTAACAAACTCATTTAAATCTTACATTACTTGGGAGGATTTCTTAAAGATGGTGCCCTGACGAAATTGTTGTTTTTTTTTTTTTTTAAATAGAGAAACACACTTAAGAGTTAAGAAAAGAGGAATGGTGGAGGGATTTTTAAAAGTTTTTTTAAAATATTTTGGTAGACTTAAGTTTAATCATTACTTTAAAAGAAAATATTAGCAAATGAACATGGAAAAGCTTGGAAGAATGTATTGATGAAATTTAAAGGTGTTCTAAGTTTATGGTTGGCGGTACGTGACGACATATGATTGTTTGTAAAGGAGGAGGAGACTCCATTAGTGAGTAAAAAGTTCAACATATTTTTTCCTTTTTCACAATTTAATTTATTTTTTTAAGATTTCAGAATTAAAATAATTTAATTAGTATTCCATGGAGATGACAGAGGAGGAAAAATGGTCATGCGGCAGCTTTTGATAGACTAGATTGAGTAGCCATCATTTTAAGTCCCAATAATTTATTTCATACTTCAATTTTTTTTAAAATTATTTTTAATTTTTAATTTAGTTTTTGTCCTTTTTTAATTTTTAAATTTATGTTGTTTGTCGTATCATTCAAAATAGATAAAAAATTTACGTTAATTAACTTTATTGATGTGACATACACGTAAATGTCACGTCAATAATTAATTGATTTTTTTAAATTTAAAAATTCAAAAAATCATTTAAAAAAGAAAATTATAAAAAATATTTTTTAATATTTTAATTTTAAAAAATTAATTAATTGCTAACCGGAATACACATAGATGATCTGACATTAACAAAATCAATCGACATTAACTTTTCCATTTATTTTAGGATGATCTGACAAGCGATACAAGTTCAATAGCTAAAATAAACAAAAAATTAAATGGAAGACTAAAATGACTTTTTTTATAAAATTAAAAGACTAAATAAATCATTATGCCTATTTTTAACTATCAACATGCCATAGTGGAACGAAAGTAATTTTTAATAATCAAACCTTTACCCCAATAAAAAAACACAATACATCTAAAGATTAAAGTGAGAAAAACTATAAATTTCAGGGCTAAATTAAATAGTGAGACTTCATCTTTTAAAGATTTTTTAGAATATTTTATATATATATATATATTACTTAAATAATTATTACTTACCATAATTATATAAAATAATAAAAAGAAATTTAGATGGCTCTGTAAATTCAGATAAATCAGACCAAAAAATCATGAGACTAGCTCAAATTGTTGTATTGTTGTCACTGTACGAGACTTATACACACTCTATAACATTGTTAAAACAAAATAAAGCCTAATTTGTCTATCATTTTTATTACAGCAAACATATACAAAGGTACAATCTCCCCTTCTGTTGCCGTGAAAGCAAGCAAATCTTCAAGCTTTTGAACTAAGAATTTGTCTATCACACAAAGACGAAGCAATTTCTTCCATCCCTTTCCAATGCGTAATTTGTTTTCCTTTTATTTAACCCTAAAGTTATATATCAAAAAGTTCTTTAACTGCACAGAAATCCCAATTCACAAAGAAAAGAAAATCGACAGGCTTTTGATATATGCATCATTCTATTTACACTCCTGCTATGAAACAGACGATTCTCTGCAAATACATCAACCATGACCAGATGTCAAGAGACTGGTAAACAAATAAAATCTATGATTCAAGAATGATTGCTACGTATTTGAAGGTTTGAGTAGAACCTAAACCTTCATGAGCAAAACCCTTTTGAAGGGAAATGCTTGAAAGAAAAGGAAAGTTTAAAATATGGTGAAAGGAACTCACTCGTGAAAGAATCGAATATCCTGAGTATGCCAGAGTACAAGCATTCCTACTGATGCCATTGGCCTGTCATATGCACAAGTGTTTCCAACAGATTGTGATCCCATGCCTATTGGAAAAAACGTGAAACTTCCCGGTATAATTGTTCAGCTTCAAATGGTTTTGACACGTATCCATCCATTCCACACCGCAGACATTCCTCATGTGTAGCTTGGATAACATCTGCAGTCATAGCCAAAATGGATACATGCCAGTTTGAAACGTTGTTATAAGCTTCCACTGATAATTCGCCATGGTGAATACAATTATTGATATTATGTTCCATATCCCGAATTCTCCTTGTAGCTTCAAACCTGTACATAGATGAAGAAAACACACTCAGCATTAAACACTGACCAAGAATATAACCAATTGAGAACTCACCAATGCTCATTTCACCAACTAGAGAAGATTTTCCTTTCATATTTGTTGACTTATTTTCTAAGGTTTCAAAACTTGATTTGCAAAAGGAAGTTCTAAATTCAACATGGCATTACATACCCATCCATTTCCGGCATTTGGATATCCATGAAACAGGCATCAAACTGGTGAGGTGGTGTGAGCAGCTCAATAGCTTCTATTCCTCTTGTAGCACTAACCACATCTGCTCCGTATTTCTTCAATGCACCAGCAGCTACTTTTAGATTCACATTGTTGTCATCTACGATTAGAATTTTTCTCCCAAGAAGAAGATTTCGAAGAGACAAGCTAGGTAACTGCCCATTACAGGGATTCCCTTTGTTCCCAACACCCATGGTGCGTTGTAGAGCTGCTGCTAACATGCTAGCCCTCAAGGGTTTTGGGATGACAGTCATGTTACAAACACCAGTACTAATATTTGCTCCGGAAGAACTTATAGAATTAGACAAGAGGAAAACCTTTGGAGGAGTACCATAATCTATTTTCTCCAAGGTATCGAAAAAGAGAGTTGAATTGTTTAGATACTTATCCCAAACTTCCTGTTCAATGATAACCATGTTTATAGCATTACTCCCCCTGCGTATGCTGGATAAACCTTGTTTCCATTGAGAAACCACTTCAACATGAATTCCTAGCCGTCGGATTTGATATTTTGACACCTTGGCCCGAACAGATCGAGGATCCATAACCAATGCTCTCATCCCATAAAACTCGGAGGAAACAGAGTTAGACATTTTGTTGATTTGCTGGCTCTTGTACTTCTTTGAACTAGAGGAGCCACTGGTGAAAACAGCAGTAAATGTAAAGGTGGATCCAATCTTAGGAATGCTAACCGATTTCTCCTTTCATCAGATTAACCAAACACTTGCTTATGCTTAGTCCAATACCTGTGCCCCCATGTGTTCGAGAAATAGAAGGGCCATAAAAGGGGTGAAAACACGAGACTGTGCTTCTAAAGGGATTCCTTCTCCTGTATCTTCAACTGACACGATAAGATTAATGCTGTGAGAGAAAGGATGTATGGATCCTTCTTGACTGAAAGTTCTAAACCCTTTCCAGCTCTGGCGTCTATCTGCAACAGGAAAACCACTCAAGGTGTTCTCTGATGAAGATTCTGTCTCAACTTCTATTGAATCAATCACCTCTTCCACAAGATGAACTGTAACAAGGATGTGTCCTTTCTCTGTGAACTGAACCAAAAAATTTAAGTTATATAGGTTTATTGCTACTAAAGCATAAGTTGGATAAGACTGAACTCATACTGAAGCTTCTAGCTCCCTATTGATAAAGTCATGATGCCATTCAATGCAAAGAAATTTTTTATATCGACATGCATGTAAGTATGTTAACTATTTCTAGCTTGGATACAAAGGAAGAGCGTTTTAGATGGAAGGCATTATATTTAAAACTGAAACAGATTGGTCATACTTCAATATACTCAATTAGTAAAATAAAATATATTTAGAAAAGAACTTGAGTCCTAACAAGCTTTATATACATTAAGAGAACCAAACTCATACTTTAATCGAGTTTCCCATGAGATTGATAATGATTTGTCTGAATCTCCCAGGATCACCAATTAGCATCTGAGGCACTTGATCAGAAATGTAAACCGCCAGCTGCACCACCCACGAATTGATTATACAAAATGAAATATATGTTAGACTTGTGGGTAAACACCATAAGGAGGGAAAAAGAGAGGAGAGGACCAAACGGAATA
The DNA here is from genome assembly GCA_025698515.1 of Gossypium sturtianum. Taxonomy (NCBI): domain Eukaryota; kingdom Viridiplantae; phylum Streptophyta; class Magnoliopsida; order Malvales; family Malvaceae; genus Gossypium; species Gossypium sturtianum. The sequence goes on along the minus strand of CM046943.1, from coordinate 35,803,553 downwards.
AGGTGAGTCAGTGTGATACAGGTATCTCACCTCTACTCCTTTGTCCTGAGACTTCCCAGAAAAGAGTGATAACACATCATCCAAGATTGCTCGTAGATGAAACTGCACTTCCTCAAGTTCTAGCTTACCAGATTCGATTTTAGCCTGATCCAAGACCTCATTTATAAGTGCAACCAGAGCCTTTCCGCTAGCTTGAGCAGTTCTAACATAATCTAGTTGTGTAACATCTAAATCTGTGTCCATAAGCATATGCAACATTCCTGAAAGAAGTGTCTCACAGTCATGGTTAAGTAATCGATATTCTCTACTAGTTATTTTAATTTAATTTTTTTGAGCATAATACAATGCATAGAAATAAACTTTTATAGAAATAAATTAAAGCTTCAAGACACACCTAGAACACCATTCATTGGGGTTCTGATCTCATGGGAAACAGTTGCAAGGAACTGCAAAACGGTCACAATTAATTAGGACCAAATGTCTGTGACCGAATGCTTTAAGAGAATAACTCGGATGTCATATACCTGAGATTTGGCAACATCAGCTGCCTCAGCCTGCTTTTTAAGCTCCATCATCTTATGGCAGTCATCTTCCACCTTGGCAATTCGATTTACAGTTGCATGGAATATATGCCCAACAAGTAATGCAATCACAAGGATGCCAATTGAAGTGGTTATTCCTAACCATGGCCATGGTGGCTTTTGCTTAAACCTAGAATAAAAACAAAATTAATCCATGATTTATATTCAAGTTACTTTATTTTTAAAATGTTTTGGTTTCTTGAAAGAAAGAAGGAAAACAATTTAGAACCTCTCTTGAAGATTAAACAACCTTGTTTTATGGGTGTAGATAACAGTCCATGTTATATAAAGGTTGACACGCACTTGCAAAGGCCCATATCAAAGAGAAGGTGAAATCTGGGCAATCGAAAATCTATGAACTACCTGCAGCGCATCTCATGCTTTCTGAATGGATCTCCAAAATTAAGGAGGCTGACATGCTCCAACCCGTCATTTGATGCGTTCGAGCCATACATGCTGATAGGGTACGACTGATTAGTTGTATCCAACACATTCACAAGGATTGTTTGTTTACTTGCAAGCTGTTGTAGCAACTTCTCCACAAGTGACTCAATATCAAACACTCCACCAAGATACCTGATTGAGATCATCTTATCAGAGCCATTAACTAGAGCATCCTATCAGGGATCTCGTTTAAAAAGAAAAGAGCTTGGTTCACCCTTTTTAACAAGGCATTATTTTCATTGATGTCTGTAAGCTATTGCAGCTTTTGCCTTTTTCATGTATGTATGTGGTTTCAGAGATGAGAAGCCTAAGGAATTCATCTTCCCACTAATTTTTATAAAAGGAGGAGACATTGATTGGACATTCCTACTTTTTGTTCATACTGAAAACATACCCATCAGTAGCTTGAATCCTCTCAGTAGGAGTTGCATTCAAGGGCAGATCCCTCTTGTAGACCGCAAATGTCAAAATAACTCCAAGACGATTTGTTTTGAGTAGCTTAAATGGAGCTGTTAGCACCCTTTTCCTGATTTTCTTGCACACAATACATTCTTGCTATCCTCCTATCGGTACACAAGAAATTCAGTATTCATAACTGAAGAGTGTAATTAATAATGAATTCAAAATTCTTGAGAGATTGAAAATATTTTATTCTTCCTAACTAGAAAGTAGTACAATTAAATCTTCAGTCGAGTTAAGCTTAATACAAGTGATCCAAGGAACCTTGGGTTTCTCAGTAAGCTTTTAGATAGTAAAAGAGCTAACCTGTCCTGACAGCATATCAAGAGAAACCACATGTGATACGATATCCTGCGCAAAGATAACAGGAGCATATTCTTCCTGAATTGGCGATGGTTCTAAGAGGTCAGGATTGTAGTCATCCTTATGAACTGGGTTTTGTTCAAGGGTATCCATCCTCTTAATAGTCCAGCCCTGTTGCTTCTCAAATTGTTCCCTTTCCGAGTGGAGCACCCTTACAGCATAAGCCACACCACTTGTAAGAGGTCTCTCAAAAGCAGTTCGTACCGTATACCTCGCAAAAGTCCTCTAGATGTGATTAAAGTGAGTTCCCTTTGTTATCCAAAAAAAAAGAAGGATCATAATTCCTAACTACAAACACTCAGACCTGGTTTGACTATCAAGTTGACAAGATCATTATTTGATAAACTGATCCTGATCAATAAAGCAAAGGAAATGCATAATCATCTATCTTAACTAAAAGTTACAAGATGAGGATATTAACTTACCTGATCAATAGCCGAGGGGGTTTTGCCATGGTGGAAAGTTGAGATCAAAATGGAGATGGCCTGGATATGGTTCATGCTTACATTAAACTGATCCTGCAGCATCCTAGCTCTTTCATCACACATGCTAGCCAATGTCTCCTTCCTCTTTTCGGTAGCTTGAAAGCTCATATAATAGAATATAGAAATAGAAGCCAAAATCCAACCAATTATCCATGAAAACAAGAGCTTTCTCCACCAAGGCTTGCTAATTCTCTTGGAACCCACATACTGGTAATATTGATGGTGGATGTTGAAGCTATAGTTTGAGAACTTGTCCCAGCATTTCAACCACATCTTGCTACCACAATGACCAAGGAGAAGTGCCTCAGCGTCCTTAAATTCACCATTAATGAACCAGTTCATGGAAATCATAGATGCTACCCAGCAACATAACATCCAAAGCAGATGCCCCACCTTTAAACCAAACCCAAATACATGGAGCAAACTCATCCAAGAAACAGTGACCAATTGTGGGTCTTACTTCCTTCTTAATTCCAGCTAAAGACAGAGACCCACTGTCAAATCTATAGAAACTGTGTAGTAAAATTCTGCATCAACAGAAAATTAAGAACCTTGGGATAAGATGAACCCTCTCCCAGCAAACTCCAAATTTACTATGTGACAGACTGTAAGGCCTTGGACCGTGAGGGAAAGAAAAAAAGATGCTATCTTATCCAGCAATATAGCTTTCTAACTGAGGATGGCGAAATAGAAAACCCAGAATTGAGGAAGATAAAAGGAAAAATTTTCACAATAACCACAAAAAAGAATCAAAACCCCCCTCAAGATTCTGAGTTTCTAATTCCAAACACAAATTATATATTATACTACTAGAACACTGTAGTACCGGTACTACCAGTATATTTTATTAATTTTTGTCTTTAAATATAAAATAATTGGTCATTTTACCCAAAAAGGCCTATTTCTAAAATTATTTACGAAAATGAGCCAATTTTCTAATTATTTATCAAAAAGGGTCGAATTCCACGAAATCGCGTCCACGTCAATGCGTTTTCAGGTGATGCGTCAGCAAAACGCGTCACTGGGGGAGCATTTTGTGCTGACGTAGACAAAACGCTCCCTGAGGGATGTGTTTTGCCCCTGCCCAACGGCTACTTTTTTTTACTGTTTGGGCTCCAACAGTCCAAAAAAAAACTATAAAAGGCCTCCCCTTTCATTTTTATTCACACAAAAATCCTCTCATAATTCTCTCAAATTTCTCTCAAATTTTCTCAAAGCTCTCTTTAATTTTTTGCAAAAAAGCTCTGTTTAAAATTTTTTTGAATTAGTTTTTTTAAAATTAAAAAATATTCGATCGTGTTAGCAATGGCCGGAGAATTAATTCGTCTCGATAATAAATACATCTTCATCGATCAAATGACAATGGTAAGTGATAATTTTAATATTTCAATACTATTTAATATTTTTTTCCATTTATGCAATTTTAATTAATTTTTCAATACTATTTAAAATTTTTATTTATTTATGCAATTTTAATTAATTTTTATTTTATAATTTTTTATAACAGTCTGTAGATCGGGTGTTGCAATGTTATATCCGTAATATGTCTGGTCCTCCATCGCCGTTGATAGAAAATTACTTGCGGGAAGCGGGTTTTTGGCACGTGGCCACGATAGGCCGGGGGTGCAAGTTGGACCCGAAACTAATCAGTGCGTTGATAGAGAGGTGGTGACCCGAGACGCACACTTTCCATCTTCCATGTGAAGAGTGTACTATCACTCTGGAAGACGTGCAGTTGCAATTGGAATTGCCAGTGGATGGGTATACAGTCACCGGGTCCGCTCAATCTGCTGATTGGGGAGCTGTATGCTACGAGCTTTTGGGTGCTATTCTGGATAATATTAACGGAGGTCGGATCGAGATGGGCTGGTTTGCGAGACACATTCCGGAGCGGATAATGATTCATTGAACTAGAAAGAATACGATATGCTCGGGCATACATTCTTGAGATGATTAGAGGTTATCTGATGCTGGACTTGTCACGAAACCTCGTAATCTGAGATGGCTGCTGAAACTCGTTAATTTTAGAGCAGCTGGTGAATTTAGTTAGGGGTCTGCCGTGTTAGCAACATTGTACCGGGAGATGTGCGGGGCGACGCGACCGAATAAAGCCAAAATCGGAGGTTGCCTATCACTACTGCAATCATGGGCACGGTTTCACTTTCCATTTTTACGTCCTCGAGTGGACCACCCATATACATTCCCACTCATAACGAGATAAATTTTATATTAGATTTTACAATTATTACGTAGATTTAAAATATAATTGTATGCTAAAAATTTATTTAATTAGGTGGAACCATTCGGCGAGTTATGTTGGAATACCTACCTCTCTTGAAGATATACGGCTTCTATTAGACCAACGATCGGAAGCACAAGTAAGTATTAAATAAAATATATATACATAATAAAATAGTCGTTTCGTATTTAGTATTTAGTATTTAGTATTTAGTATTATGTATATAACTAATATTTTTATCATGTTCATATAGTTTCAATGGACACCATACGAGGATCCGGCAATTCGGGCAGTAATTCCAGATGAATTCTTTCAAAATCCGAACATTTGGCGTGTAAAGGTCCCATTGGTCAACTATGCTACCGTGGAGATGCACCAGTCAAATAGAGTATTGTGGCAATTTGGATTCCGACAATTGATTCCCGTGGCACCTGAGGTGCTCGATGATGAGCACAGAGTCGACTTACGGCAATTGAATACGGATTGGCTGGGATTCTGGTCAGCATATATCGAAATGTGGGAAAATCGGTATGATTATATACCTACTCAGGAACCGATCATCATTCCTGAGTTAGCGTGCATGCCGGAATACATGCCATGATTTAAGATCCATGGCAAGCCATATTTACTGTCGGAAGAGGAGAGGCGACGGCAAATTCGTGTCCAAAATGAACGATGAGGCCCTTTAAATCCAAGAAGAAGGCATGACGACGCGGGCTCATCAACAGCGCCCACACAATCACTAGGCCCATCAACAGCGCTCACACAATCACCGAGCCCAACACTTCAACCGACGACACCCATATCATAGCCTTTTTAGATTATGCCAAGTGCGTATCCTGGCCCTTATATGTATCCTAACCCTTATATGTTTCCTTTTCCCAGTCCTATGGCAAGTTGGAATGCATGGTCCGGTTTATCTCCGTTCCCGATTACTCCGAGTCAACCGCCGATCTATAGGCCGCCATTGCATGAGGGATCGCACGAGGCGTCGTCGGGGAGCTCTTCTTTTTACCAATCCCCATCGCCTTATGGGATTCAAACACTTCCGCCATGGGTGATACAAACACCTCCGCAATTATTATTCTATCAAGGTGGGTCATCCTCCCAACACCCACAACCAGATCTCTTGTCGGAAGAGCCACAATCCCCGCCGGAGCAACCACAACCCCCGCATAAAGCTGAACCAAGGAGGAATCTAGCGCGTAACCGTCGACGACCCCATGTGGCACTGATTCTGATCGGCACCAACATTGATTTTTTAAATATATTTGTACAAACTTTTTTATATTGTTTCATTTAATAAAATAAAAGTTGTTTATTGTTTCATTTAATAAAATAAAAGTTATTTTTAATATTTTAATTATAATTTACTTTTTATATTTTTAATAAAATAAAAGTTTTTTTGAATAAGGCAATATTTTTAATATTTTTATATTTTTAATATATTTATACAAACTTTTTTATATTGTTTCATTTAATAAAATAAAAGTTGTTTTTAATATTTTAATTGTAATTTACTTTTTATATTTTTAATAAAATAAAAGTTTTTTTTGAATAAGGCAATATTTTTAATATTTTTATATTTTAAATATATTTGTACAAACTTTTTTATATTGTTTCATTTAATAAAATAAAAGTTGTTTTTAATATTTTAATTGTAATTTATTTTTTATATTTTTAATAAATGAAAATTTCTTTTGAATAAGGTAATATTTTTAATATTTTTATATTTTTAATAAAATATAAATAATGCAACATAATTTTATTACAACAACTATCAGCTATTCCGATTTGGACATGATCGAGTTGTATGGCCTGGGTTCTTACACCATCCGCACAACTTCTGTTGGTTGGTTGTTTTTCGGATATCTATATTGTTACGTATTCTAGTCGAGCAAGGTCGACCCTTCGGTTTGCGACGCAATTCTCTATCCGGTAATAGCTCAAACGGAGCAAGCGATATAGACGGCCACTTACGTTCATCTGGGACCGGTGGGAATACGTGTCTCCACACGTTGTACATGTATTATATTTTGTACACTTCGTCGACATAGCTCATGGGATCCAGACGGAGATTCTGACAAGCTGCAATTACATGAGCGCATGGATAACAAAGTGCGTCAAACCTCCCACAGTCGCAGGTCCTATTTCTTAAGTGTACACGATATTGTCTGCCAGTAATACCTTGGTTCGGTCTGTCAAACTCCGTAACACGAAACCATAGATTATCGCGATCGTGACACACTGTGTGCATGGTGTTGGCCCGTGCCTTCGCCTTGTTAATTTCTTACAATACCTTCACGCACCATACATGGCCTCCTTGCATTTGGCCTTTATAACTCGTTGCTTGCTTTGGAAATAGTGTCGCTAAACGAAAATATATCTCTCACACAACCGATGTTATCGGCAAATGATGCGTTCCTTTTAGAACAGAATTTATGCATTCAGCCAGGTTTGAGGTCATATGACCATATCGTAGGCTTCCGTTGTATGCTTGTGTCCACTATTTGAAAGGTATGTTACAGAGGTAATCTACGCCTTCTTCGTTAACTGAACGCAAAATCGCCAACATCTCATGAAAATGGTCCTTACTTATCTCATACCCTGCTAATATAAGTTGATAGCGAAAATTACATACCACTCTTCCATTCAGAATAAATTGAATATTACAAACGAAATTATATTAATAGAGATTAAATACCCATGTTGGTCACTTACCGTCGTTTAGTTGTAGATTGATATTGTCCGTAGTAGTTGGACGTAACGTGCTTTAGGCAATACCGATTGTGTGTGTGATGTCATAGGCTTCCCTGTCGCTCAATTGCGACTAGTATTCCAGTGCCCCGATCCGATATAACGCAGATATTAGGTTGGGGGCAGACATGCCTCCTTAACCTAGAAAGAAAGAAATCTCAATCATCAGCTGACTCCCTCGGTGTTATTGCAAACGCAATTGGAAAGATTCTCCCACTGCCATCCTGTGCCACAGCTAGCAATAGCCAATGAGTATATCTACCATACATAAAGGTACCGTCAATTTGTACCAATGGCCTGCAGTATAGAAATACGTTTCGGCATTACTTAAAGCCCTAGAAAAGAAGCTTAAACACTTGGTATCCACGGAGCAATCGGTCGTTGTAGTACGCAGGTGCCGTTTTAAGGTCTGTTATGCAACCTAGGACATATCTCTCCAGCACCTGACACCACTGCCACACTTCATTATATGAAGCGCCCCACCTACCATACATCTTTTCCAACGCCTTCTGCTTAGCTATCCAAGCCTTGCGGTAAGAGGGTGTGTACCTCAATTGGCTGCGAATATTGGCAATTATGATCGGTACTGAAGTCCTGGGATCCGCCTTCACTGTTGGTATTATTAAGCTAGCTAACATATCTGAATCCATCTTGGCATGATCTTGTGAAACACTTGTCAACGAAGTACGTTAAATAATGCAACATTACGTAATAACAATATTATTCAAAAACCCTAAACACCTAGTGATATTGTACCGCCAACACATGTATGTGGACCTTTGTACTTTTTTATCTCCCACAAGCATGTCATTTTCCTCAACGAGGCCATGATTTTCCATAAACATGTACCGTCTTACACTGCACACTTGGCCTCAAACTTATCAGATTTGGATTTAACCACGTTGCGGTTAACCCCGTTCATGATGATATGTTGTTTCAATGCACCAAGAAAACTATCTTTATTGGAAAATTCCTTACCAATTTCTAATTCACCCAAATCCAATGACGGACTTGTACGGTCACGCCTTCTGTGTGGTAGATTTGGAAACTCTAACGCATCATCTTGAGATAGATCGACATTATGCATTTAGGCTGGAGGCGAGTACGTCCTAAATCGCGGATCTTCTTCTTCTTCATCTGAACCTCCTTCAACATCTTCAGGTATGGTTGGAACAGGCTCCGGTTCAGAAAATAATGCAACTTCTGCACCATCATGGCCGAGCTCTCGAGATGGATCCACATCAGACTTATCATCTGACCTAACCTCATCTACAACGAACGAGGTCCCCTCGCCGGTGAACGTCGTAGGGAGTACATTATCCCTTCTTGTGGACGTTTCATAACGTCCCCAATTAGATGTGGATTGCCAACCACTAGAAGTTGATGACATTGCCCAGTACGTATTTCTAGTATCAAACATCGACCCACCAAGGTGAATGTCCAATCCACTAAAGGAGTGTCGTGCAGGGGTTGTGTATTCCATATTGCTACCAAACACGGACGCTTCCGTGTTTTGCCACCCACTAACGGGTGTCGGGCAGGGGTTGTGTATTCCTCTCGAATAGTAGTAGATGTTAAAGTCGCAAATGCATCATTTGGCGATGAAAATTGTACATATAACTCAAGATAAGGTGATCCACTAGCAAGATGAGTTTGCACCATTGCCTCCAAGCTACGAGGACCTTTGATATTGAATGAGTCATATCTCACGGGATCAACCGAAGCACAAAATCGATACTTAATAGACAAAACTTTCATTGGCATCGTTCCGAAAATTTTACGCCTAATTCTTTTATGAAGTTCTGTCAAATCTATGTTCTGGTTAAAAATCAATAGCGCTGTGTTCTCCGATAAAAAAACAACACCACTCTCTGTGTCACGGAGCTCACCATTATAGTAAATAACAGCACTAATACGTTCACTCATCTTCAGTTTCTATTCTACTTTAGCCTCAATTTCTCTTGCTGTAACTTATGCAACCTGAGAATGAAATTTGACTCATTTATAGTCTAAGGCCAAATAGGAACTACTGTAGAAAAAGAGCGCCCACGTGGGAGCTTTTTTTAGTAATTTTGCTGGCAGTGCATCCTGCTTGAAGCGTTTTGGACACTATTTATTTAGAAACGTCTTCTGAAAATTATTTTTCCAGATACTACTGTAGAAAAAGAGCGTCCACGTGAGAGCTTTTTTCAGTAATTTTGTTGACAGTGCATCCTGCTTGAAGCGTTTTGGACACTATTTGTTCAGAAACGTCTTCTCAAAATTATTTTTTCAGATACTCTATGTAGAAAAGAGCGCCCACGTGAGAGCTTTTTCAGATAATTTTGCCGACAATGCATCTCGCTTGAAGCGTTTTGGACACTATTTGTTCGTAAACGCCTTCTCAAAATTATTTTTTCAGATACTACTGTAGAAAAATAGCGTCCAAGTGGGAGCTTTTTTCAGTAATCTTGCTGACAGCGCATCCTGCTTGAAGCGTTTTGGACACTATTTGTTCAGAAACGTCTTCTCAAAATTATTTTTTCAGATACTCATCGTAGAAAAATAGCGCCCACGTGGGAGCTTTTTTCATAATCTTGAGCGACAAATGCATCCCGCTTGAAGCGTTTTGGACACTATTTGTTCAGAAACGTCTTCTCAAAATTATTTTATCAGATACTACTGTAGAAAAAAAAATAAAAAGTTTTTATATTGCTAATATATTTTTTCTAAAACCCTAAACACAAAATTATTTTAAAAAAAACTAAAACATAATTTATGCAATGCGAAATCGCGAAATGGGCCAATTTCTAAAATTATTTATAGAAATAGGCCAATTTTCTGATTATTTATCGAAAAAGGGCTGAATTCCGCGAAATCGCGTCCACGTCAGCGCGTTCTCAGGTGATGTGTCAGCAAAACGCATCCCTGGGGGAGTGTTTTGTCCACGTCAGCACAAAGCGCTTCCTTGAATGAGCACTTTGCCGACGTGGACAAAACGCTCCCCAGGGACACGTTTTGCCCCATTTTTTTTAGGTTTAGGGTTTTTTTGCTTAGTTTAGGGTTTAGAGTTTTAAGGGTTTAGAGTTTTAGGGTTTATTAAGGAAAAAAATAATTAAATTAGGGTTTAGGGTTAATTAATTAAATTAACTATTAATTAAAAATCAATTTAATTAAGGTTTAGGGTTTTAAGGTTAATTAATTAAATTATGTTTTAGTTTTTTTAAAATAATTTTGTATTTAGGGTTTTGGAAAAAACATATTAGCAATATAAATTTTTTTATTTTTTTCTGAGAGTATCTGAAAAATAATTTTGAGAAGACGCTTCAACAAATAGTGTCCAAAACGCTTCAGCGCAGATGCGCTGTCAGCAAGATTACTGAAAAAAGCTCCCACGTGGACGCTCTTTTTCTACAGTAGTATCTGAAAAAATAATTTTGAGAAGACGTTTCTGAACAAATAGTGTCCAAAATGCTTCAGCAGGATGCGCTTGTCAAAGAAGATTACCAAAAAAGCTCCCACGTGGACGCTTTTTTTCAAGAGTATCTCGAAAAATAATTTTGAGAAGACGTTTCTGAACAAATAGTGTCAAAAACGCTTCAAGCAGGATGCACTGTCAGCAAGATTATTGAAAAAAGCTCCTACGTGAACGTTCTTTTTCTACAGTAGTTCCTATTTGGCCTTAGACTATAAATGAGTCAAATTTCATTCTCAGGTTGCATAAGTTACAGCAAGAGAAATTGAGACTAAAGTAGAATAGAAACTGAAGATGAGTGAACGTATTAGTGCTGTTATTTACTATGATGGTGAGGTCCGTGACACCGAGAATGACATTTTTTTTATCGGAGAACACAGCGCGACTGGTTTTTAACCAGAACATAGATTTGACAGAACTTCGTAAAAGAATTAGGCGTAAAATCTTTGGAACGACGCCAATGAAAGTTTTGTCTATTAAGTATAGATTTTGTGCTTTGGTTGATCCCGTGAGATATGACTCATTCGACATCAAAGGTCCTCGTAGCTTAGAGGCAATGGTGCAGACTCATCTTGCTAGTGGATCACCCTATCTTGAGGTATATGTACAATTTTTATCGCTAAATGATGCATTTGCGACTTTAACATCTACTGCTATTCGAGAGGAATACACGACCCCTAGCCGACACTCTGTTAGTGGGAGTATGGAAAACACAACCCCTGCACGACACTCGGTTAGTGGATGGGACATGCACATCGGTGGGTCGATGTTCGATGCTGGAAATGCGTATTGGGGAATGACATCAACTTTTAGTGGTTGGCAATCCACATATGATTGGGGACGTTACGAAACGTCCACAAGAAGGGATGATGTACTCCCTACGACGTCCACCGGTGAGGGGACCTCGTTCGTTGCAGATGATGGTGGGTCAAATGATGAGTCTGATGTGGATCCACCTCGAGAGCCCGGCCCCGATGGTGCAGAAGTTACATTATTTTTTGAACCGGAGCCTGTTCCAACCATACCTGAAGATGTTGAAGGGGGTTCAGATTAAGAAGAAGAAGATCCGCGATTCAGGGCGTACTCGCCTCCAGCCCACATACATAATGTCGATCTATCTCAAGATGATGCGTTGGAGTTTCCAGATCTACCACACAGAAGGCGTGACCGTACAAGTTCGTCATTGGATTCGGGTGAATTGAAAGTTGGTAAGGAGTTTTCCAATAAGGATAGTTTTCTTGGTGCATTGAAACAACATAGCATCATGAACAGGGTTAACTACAACGTGGTTAAATCCAAATCCGATAAGTATAAGGCTAAGTGTGCAGTGCAAGACGGTACATGTTCATGAAAAATCATGGCCTCGTTGAGGAAAAGGACAAAGCTTGTGGGAGATAAAAAGTACAAAGGTCCACATACATGTGTTGCTTGTTGTGATACAAGATCACTAGGTGTTTAGGGTTTTAAATAATATCGTTATTACATAATGTTGCATTATTTAACGTACTTCATTGACAGGTGTTTCATAAGATCATCCCAAGATGGATTCAGATATGTTAGCTAGCTTAATACTACCGACGGTGAAGGCGGATCCCAGAACTTCAGTGTCGGTCTTAATTGCAAATATTCGTAGCCAATTGAGGTACACACCCTCTTACCGCAAGGCTTGGATAGCTAAGCAGAAGGCGTTAAAAAAGTTGCATGGTCAGTGGGACGCTTCATATAATGAAGTGTGGCAGTGGTGTCAGGTGCTGGAGAGATATGTCCCAGGTTGCATAACAAACCTTGAAACGGCACCTGCGTACTACAACGACCGATTGCTCCGTGGATGTTAAGTGTTCAAGCGTCTGTTCTGGAGCTTTAAGCAATGTCGAGACGCATTTCTATACTGCTAGCCATTGGTACAAATTGACGGTACCTTTATGTATGGTAGATATACCCATCGGCTATTGCTAGCTGTGGCATAGGATGGCAGTGGGAGGATCCTTCCAATTGCGTTTGCAATAACATCGGGGGAGTCAGCTGATGACTGGGATTTCTTTCTTTCTAGGTTAAGGAGGCATGTCTGCCCCCAACCTGATATCTGCGTTATATCGGATCTTGGCCCTGGAATATTAGTCGCAATTGGACGACAGGGAAGCCTATGGCATCGCACACACCATCGGTATTGCCTAAGGCATGTTGTGTCCAACTACTACGGGCAACATCGATCTACAAATGAACGACGGCAAGTGACCAACATGGGCATTTAATCTCTATTAATATAATTCCGTTTGTAATATTCAATTTATTCTTAATGGAAGAGTGGTATGTAATATTCACTATCAACTTATATTGGCAGGGTATGAGATAAGTAAGGACCGTTTTCATGAGATGTTGGCAGTTTTGTGTTCAGTTAACGAAGAAGGCGCAAACTACCTCTGTAACATACCTTTCGAACAGTGGACACAAGCATACGACGGCGGCCTACGATATGGTCATATGACCTCAAACCTAACTGAATGCATAAATTTTATTCTAAAAGGAACGCGTCATTTGCCGATAACATCAGTTGTGCGAGAGATATATTTTCGTTTAGCGGCACTATTTCCAAAGTGAGCAGCGAGTTATAAAAGCCAAATACAGGGAGACCATGTATAGTGCGCGAAGGTATTGTAAGAAATTAACAAGGCGAATGCACGGACCAACACTATGCACACAGTGTGTCACGATTGCGACAACCTATGGTTTCGTGTGACGGAGTTTGACAGACCGAACCAAGGTATTATTGGCGGGCAATATTGTGTACATTTGAGAAATAGGACTTGCGACTGTGGATGTTTGCCGCACTTCGTTATCCATGCACTCATGTAATTGTAGCTTGTCAGAATCTCCATCTAGATCCTATGAGCTATGTCGACGAAGTGTACAAAATATAATACTTGTACAACGTGTGGAGACACGTATTCCCACCAGTCCTAGATGATAAGTTGCCATCTGTACCGCTTGCACCGTTTAAGCTGTTACCAGATAAAGGACTGCGTCGTAAACCAAAGGGTCGACCTTGCTCGACTAGAATACGCAACAATATGGATATCCGAGAAACAACCAACCAACAGAAGTTGTGCGGATGGTGTAGGAACCTAGGCCATACAACTCGATCATGTCCAAATCGGAATAGCTGATAGTTGTTGTAATAAAATTATGTTGCATTATTTATATTTTATTAAAAATATAAAAATATTAAAAATATTGCCCTATTCAAAAGAACTTTTATTTTATTAAAACTATAAAAACTAAATTACAATTAAAATATTAAAAACAAGTTTTATTTTATTAAATGAAACAATATAAAAAAGTTTGTACAAATATATTAACAAAAATCAATGATGGTGCCGATCGGAATCAGTGCCACATAGGGGTAGTCGATGGTTACGTGCTGGATTCCTCCTTGGTTCAGCTTCCGGTGGGGATTGTGGTTGCTCCGGCGGGGATTGTGATTCCTCCAGCAGGGGATCTGGTTGTGGGTGTTGGGAGGATGACCCACCTTGATAGAATAATGACTGCGGAGGTGTTTGCATCACCCACAGCGGAGGTTTTTGAATCCCATAAGGTGATGGGGATTGGTAAAAAGAAGAGCTCCCCGATGGCGACTCGTGCTATCCCTCGTGCAATGGCAGCCTATAGATCGGCGGTTGACTCGGAGTAATCGGGAACGGATATGAACCGGGCCATACATTCCAACCTGCCATAGGACTGGGAAAAGGAAACATATAAGGGTTAGGATACATATAAGGGCTAGGATATGCACCTGGCATAATCTGAAAAGGTTGTGATATGGGTGTCGTCGGTTGAAGTGTTGGGCCCGGTGACTGTGTGGGCGTTATTGTTGGGCCTGGTGATTGTGTGGGCACTGTTGATGGGCCCGTGTTGTCATCCATTCTTCTTGGATTTAAAGGGCCCCGTCGTTCCCTTTAGACACGAATTTGCCATCGCCTCTCCTCTTCCGACAGTAAATATGGCTTGCCATGGATCCTAAACCATGGCATGTATTCCGGTAAGCACGCTAACTCAGGAACGATGATCGGTTTTCGAGTAGGTATATAATCATACCGATTTCCCACATTTCGATATATGCTGACCAGAATCTCGGCCAATCCGTATGCAACTGTCGTATGTCGACTTTGTGCTCATCATCGAGCACCTCAGGTGCCACGGGAATCGGTTGTCAGAATCCAAATTATCGCAATACTCTATCTGACTGGTGCATCTCCACGGTGGCATAGTTGACCAATAGGACCTTCACATGCCAAATGTTCGAATTTTGAAAAAATTCATCCGGAATTACTGCCCGAATTGCCGGATCCTCGTATGGTGTCCATTGAAACTATATGAACATGATAAAAATATTAGTTATATACATAATACTAAATACTAAATACTAAATACTAAATACGAAACGACTATTTTATTATGTATATATATTTTATTTAATACTTATTTGTGCTTTCGACCGTTGGTCTATAGAAGGCGTATATCTTAAAGAGAGGTAGGTATTCCAACACAACTCGCCGAATGGTTCCACCTAATTAAATAAATTTTTAGCATACAACTATATTTTAAATATACGTAATAATTGTAAAATCTAATATAAAATTTACCTCGTTATGAGTGGGAATGTATATGGATGGTCCACTCGAGGACGTAAAAATGGAAAGCGAAACTGTGCCCATGATTGTAGTAGTGATAGGCAACCTCCGATTTTGGCTTTATTCGGTTGCGTCGCCCCGCACATCTCCCGGTACAATGTTGCTAACACGGCAGACCCCCAACTAAATTCACCAGCTGCTCTAAAATCAACGAGTTTTAGCAGCCATCTCAGATGTACGAGGTTTCGTGACAAGTCCGGCATCAGATAACCTCCAATCATCTCAAGAATGTATGCCCGAGCATATCATATTCTTTCTAGTTCAGTCGAATCATTATCCAGCTCCGGGAATATGTCTCGTAACCAGCCCATCTCGATCCGACCTCTGTTAATATTATCCGAAATAGCACCCAAAAGCTCGTAACATACGGCTTCCCAATCAGCAGATTGGGCGGACCCGGTGACTGCGTACCCATCCACCGGTAATCCCAATTGTAACTGCACGTCTTCCAGAGTGATAGTACACTCTCCGTATGGAAGATGGAAAGTGTGCGTCTCGGGTCTCCACCTCTCTATCAACGCACTGATTAGTTTTGGGTCCAACTTGCACCCCCGGCCTATCGTGACCACTTGCCAAAAATCCGCTTCCCGCAGGTAATTCTCTATCAACGGCGATGGCGGACCAGACATATTACGAATATAGCATTGCAACACCCGATCTACAGACTGTTATAAAAAAATATAAAATAAAAATTAATTAAAATTGTATAAATGAAAAAAATATTAAATAGTATTGAAAAATTAAAATTATCATTTACCATTGTCATTTGATCGACGGAGATGTGTTTATTATCGAGACGAATTAATTCTCCGGCCATTGTTAACACGATCGAATATTTTTTAATTTAAAAAAAAATTCAAAAAAATTTTAAACAGAGCTTTTTTGCAAAAATTAAAGAGACCTTTGAGAAAATTTGAGAGAAATTTGAGAGGAGGACTTTTGTGTGAAAAAAATGAAAGGGGGCCTTTTATATTTATTTCTTTTGATCGTTGGAGCCCAAACGATCAAAAAAATAGCCGTTGGGGGTTAAAAAATGGGCAAAACAGGCGCGCTTTGTGCTGACGTGGACAAAACACTCCCCCATGGACGCGTTTTGTTGACACAGCACCTGACATCGCGCTGACGTGAATGCGTTTTCAGGGAATTCAGCCCTTTCCGGTAAATAATCAAAAAATTAATCTATTTTCGTAAATAATGTTAAAATTGGGCTTTTTTGGGTAAAATGGACTTGCTATCATTCAATTTAATTGTAACACCCCAAACCCGGCCCAAACACCACGACCGGATCTGGTATGTCACTAAAAAAATTTTGGAAGAACATGTCGTATTTTCAGAAAAAATACTTTTCTAAAGTTTATCTTCTTATTCGAGAGAAATTTAATAGTTGATAGTTTAAATAAAATATGCCTTTATAAATTAAAAACTCAAATTTAAATAGATACATTAGTTCAATAAGAATTTAAATAACTAAAAGTAATTAAAGCCCAAAATAAAACAAAACATAAACTAGTGGCCCATAGCCTTATTACAACGAGATTTAAAATTAATTAATTAAAAATATAAAATATTAACTTGAGACTTTTTGCTGGATCCAGTTGGTCTTTTGCATGGCCACCTTGCGTTCCTCTCTAGCCCGATCCGAAGCACTAGGTATCACCTGAAAGGTTAATTAATAGGGTGAGTCGCGAGACTCAGTGTGCAACCCTCATGCACCACTAGATTTTGGCCTTAGCCCCATAAAACAGATTAATAATTCCATTTATAAAAAAAATAACAAATAATATGCAAGGCCCAACCCATTTGCCTAGGTTTCCATCCGCTACACGCCCCCGTACCAGCCATTCACACCATTGAGGATTTCTACAATCGACCCACACCGCTACACGCCAAGATGGCAGTGATGCTGCTCATCAACATATGATGGCCGAAGCCCTTATAATGCATCACGGCATTAGCCGCTACAACATATAATGAGATCACGGTATAAACCGCTACACATATAACGTATAACTTCCTCCTTTCATCAACCCAACCCATGCAAAGTCATAAAATCAATATGCTTTTATCATATAAAGTCAAACATTCATCGACTGGGTGATTTGCTTCACCCTTTTCGGGTTTCCAACATTAAACCGAGATATCGGTATTTATCACAACATATAAACTTATGAGCATACATTAATAATCAGATCTAGATGGTGGGGAAGTATTACACACCTGATATCGCGAAATCCAATATTCTTAGTCGATGTTCTTGCTATCCGGATCTATTATCCTCAATGCAAAGCCTTGCTCAAAAGCCGAAAAAACACACAAAGATTTAGCCCCTTCAACAATCGGCCAAGGTTAATAAATCCCAAATTACACGTTAAAACTAATAGATCCCTTACCTTGAAATCCCGAAATTAGAGACTAACGATTTTCAGCTTTTAGATCTAGACGACCAAGTTTCCTTCAAATCCCGGAATGCCGCCCAACGAAGAACCATTAAACTATTAGCTTTTCGGCTTTTGCCTTTTAAAAACCGAAATAGAACGTGAGAGCTTAACAGAAGTCGACGCTTACCTTAACATGGGAATTCGGCTAGCACTAGAGAGAAGATTCGGCAATGCCAAAGGAAAAGATTAAATGCCGGAAGAATAGAACTATTCTCACAAATGGGATGAGTAGAGAAAAACTATGGAGATTTCGGCTTTTTAGAGAAATCAGCTCAAGAGAAAAAAAATGGAGAAGAGAGAGAAAGGAGAGGTTTCGACTTTTGAAGAAATTGAAGAAAAAAAATTGCAGAAAGAAAGGCTAAGAATTTTGGCACAAAGAATGAAGAGGAAATTAGGGTTTAAATGCCAGAATCAATGAGATATCCCCCCCCATTTATAGAAATTTCGGCACTTACCTAACCTTGTAGATAAATCCTATCTTTTGTCATTTATCTTAATTTACTAGCTCATCTAAAAGAGACTTAATTATCTCTAACTCCTCCCTCCTTTATCAGCATATTATCCACATATTTTAATCATTAAAATCCCTAAATTTTAGCCTTTATCTGCTTATTATCCACATAAAATAAATTCCTAAATAATAGCCTTTATCTGCTTATTATCCACATATTTTAAACATTAAAACCCCTAAATTTTAGCCTTGTTGCCATCCACTCCACCTAATCCTAATGCCCAAAATTTAGCTAACTTAAATTAAAGAATTGGGCTCCATGAAACTTAAATTTGGGCCCCTTACTCTCTTGCGTGGCGTCACCTCCTAAGATTGGGCCACAAGCCCACTTTGGTATTTTAAACATAGATACTACCTTTTAAACCCTATAATGCCCAAACATATAATTTTAATCAAGGCCTCTACCTAAGCCTGAGCCCAATTTGGACCCCTAACACTTAAATTAACACATTAAACATATCCACCCACTAAACGCATAGGCCCAAAAATTCGAGGATGTTACGGTTCTACCTCTCTTAAAGAAATTTCGTCCTCGAAATTTCCAACTAACTATTAATCGTACTACCCAAGTCTCACCACTATGCTTTCGCTGCGCACTCTAATACTAAAGTCAAAATAAACACTTAGTATACTATGGTAGGGTACGCACCGGTATTCGCATCTAAAGCGTCCTCGTCCCCTTGTACTCATGCTATCGGTTCGCGTTTATCTGATTAAAATTTTTATGAATTATTGGTTTTCTTCCACTGATTATCCACGAACAGTCTTATGATTAGTAGTTTTAAGAGTAGTTCTTTCGAATTCGCAATTACATCTACAAGTTTCAGTCTCAAGTTTGTCTCCTAGTTCCATATACACATACATGCAATCATCAATCATACAAATAGAACTTACATTCATCACCTAAGGGTATTTTTGTCAGTTCACTATGCAGGGGTATTTTCGTAATTTATCCTACAGGGGTATTTTCATAATTTTCCGAAATAGGGTTCCTTGGTGATTTTGTGAAAGAAGGGTATTTTGGTATTTTTTTAATCCGGGGGTTTATTGGTAATTTTACAATCCAGGGGTATATTGGTAATTTTACAATCCGGGGACATTTTGGTAATTTTACAAATCAGGGGTATTTTAGCCATTTTGCAAAATAGGATGGCTGGTCCCTTTCGGGTTTTAAATTATTAATTTTGGCCCGTCAACAAATCCTCGCGGCTAGGGTGAGCAAATACTACGCACGTGTAGGATTCCAGCGAAGAGGAGGTGAGTCACTAGGATCGCTAAGTACTGTGCTCTTAGGATCCAATCCTAGATATGCGCATGCCTGTTGCCACACCCTAGTCTTGCGGCTCGTTCACGGGTTTGTTTAGTGAAGTTAAGTCTTATGAGATTTTAGGAGTTGTTTCAGGTAGGCCTAAAGTCCATCAAGTTCTAATCTAACTAATCTACGTCCCATAAAGCCCATCAAGCCTACATATATTATATCACACAATGGTTCAGAATACTTACCTGACAGACTTGGGCCGGAGACGCAGGTGCCATGCTGAGCTAACAGACCTGTTATCATTTAAAAACATTCATGTTTTAAAAACCCTTTTTTTTTCGAAAACGTTTTGAACCCAAAACCCAAAGCCGAGTTTTGAACCGGGCTCTGATACCAATTTGTAACACCCCAAACCCGGCCCAAACACCACGACCGTATTTGTTATGTCACTAAGAAAATTTTGGAAGAACATGTCGTATTTTCAGAAAAAATACTTTTCTAAAGTTTATCTTCTTATTTGAGAGAAATTTAATAGTTGATAGTTTAAATAAAATATGCCTTTATAAATTAAAAACCCAAATTTAAATAGATACATTAGTTCAATAAGAATTTAAATAACTAAAAGTAATTAAAGCCCAAAATAAAACAAAACATAAACTAGTGGCCCATAGCCTTATTACAACGAGATTTAAAATCCATTAATTAAAAATATAAAGTATTAACTTGAGACTTTTTCTTTGGATCCAGTTGGTCTTTTGCATGGCCACCTTGCGTTCCTCTCCGGCCGGTCCAAGCACTAGGTATCACCCGAAAGGTTAATTAATAGGGTGAGTCGTGAGACTCGAGTGTGCAACCCTCATGCACCACTAGATTTTGGCCTTAGGCCCATAAAATGATTAATAATTCCATTTATAAAAAAATAACAAATAATATGCAAGGCCCAACCCATTTGCCTAGGTTTCCATCCGCTACACGCCCCCGTACCAGCCATTCACACCATTGAGGATTTCTACAATCGACCCACACCGCTACACGCCAAGATGGCAGTCATGCTGCTTATCAACATATGATGGCCGAAGCCCTTATAACGGATCACGGCATTAGCCGCTACAACATATAACAGATCACGGTATAAACCGCTACACATATAACGTATAACTTCCTCCTTTCATCAACCCAACCCATGCAGTCATAAAATCAATATGCTTTTATCATATAAAGTCAAACATTCACTGACCTGGTGATTTGCTTCACCCTTTTCGAGTTTCCAACATTAAACCGAGATATCGGTATTTATCACAACATATAAACTTATGAGCATACATTAATAATCAGATCTAGATGGTGGGGAAGTATTACACACCTTATATCGCGAAATCTAATATTCTTAGTCGATGTCCTTGCTATCCAGATCTATTATCCTCAATGTAAAGCCTTGCTCAAAAGCCGAAAAAACACACAAAGATTTAGCCCCTTCAACAATCGGCCAAGGTTAATAAATCCCAAATTACACGTTAAAACTAATAGATCCCTTACCTTGAAATCCCGAAATTAGAGACTAACGATTTTCGGCTTTTAGATCTAGACGACCAAGTTTCCTTCAAATCCCGGAATGCCGCCCAACATAGAACCATTAAACTATTAGCTTTTCGGCTTTTGCCTTTTAAAAACCGAAATAGAACGTGAGAGCTTAACAGAAGTCGACGCTTACCTTAACATGGGGATTCGGCTAACACTAGAGAGAAGATTCGGCAATGCCAAAGGAAAAGATTAAATGCCGGAAGAATAGAACTATTCTCACAAATGGGATGAGTAGAGAAAAACTATAGAGATTTCGGCTTTTTAGAGAAATCGGCTCAAGAGAAAAAAATGGAAAAGAGAGTGAAAGGAGAGGTTTCGGCTTTTGAAGAAATTGAAGAAAAGAAATTGTAGAGGAAAGGCTAAGAATTTTGGCACAAAGAATGAAGAGGAAATTAGGGTTTAAATGCAGAATCAATGAGATATCCCCTATTTATAGAAATTTAAGCACTTACCTAACCTTGCGAGATAAATCCTATCTTTTCTCCTTTATCTTAATTTACTAGCTCATCTAAAAGAGACTTAATTATCTCTAACTCCTCCCTCCTTTATCAACATATTATCCACATATTTTAATCATTAAAATCCCTAAATTTTAGCCTTTATCTGCTTATTATCCACATAAAATAAATTCCTAAATAATAGCCTTTATCTGCTTATTATCCACATATTTTAAACATTAAAACCCCTAAATTTTAGCCTTGTTGCCATCCACTCCACCTAATCCTAATGCCCAAAATTTAGCTAACTTAAATTAAAGAATTGGGCTCCATGAAACTTAAATTTGGGCCCCTTACTCTCTTGTGTGGCGTCACCTCCTAAGATTGGGCCACAAGCCCACTTTGGTATTTTAAACATAGATACTACCTTTTAAACCCTATAATGCCTAAACAGATAATTTTAATCAAGGCCTCTACCTAAGCCTGAGCCCAATTTGGACCCCTAACACTTAAATTAACACATTAAACATATCCAACCATTAAACGCATAGGCCCAAAAATTCAGGATGTTACAGTTCAACCCCCCTTAAAGAAATTTCGTCCTCGAAATTTCCAACTAACTATTAATCGTACTACCCAAGTCTCACCACTATGCTTTCGCTGTGCACTCTAATTCTAAAGTCAAAATAAACACTTAGTATACTATGGTAGGGTACGCACCGGTATTCGCATCTAAAGCGTCCTCGTCCCCTTGTACTCATGCTATCGGTTCGCGTTTATCTGATTAAAAATTTTATGAATTATTGGTTTTCTTCCACTGATTATCCACGAACAGTCTTATGATTAGTAGTTTTAAGAGTAGTTCTTTCGAATTCGCAATTACATTTACAAGTTTCAGTCTCAAGTTTGTCTCCTAGTTCCATATACACATACATGCAATCATCAATCATACAAATAGAACTTACATTCATCACCTAAGGGTATTTTCGTCAGTTCACTATGCAGGGGTATTTTCGTAATTTATCCTATAGGGGTATTTTCGTAATTTTCTGAAATAGGGTTCCTTGGTGATTTTGTGAAAGAAGGGTATTTTGGTATTTTTTCAATCAGGGGTTTATTGGTAATTTTACAATCCAGGGTATATTGGTAATTTTACAATCCGGGGACATTTTGGTAATTTTACAAATTAGGGGTATTTTAGTCATTTTGCAAAATAGGATGGCCGGTCCCTTTCGGGTTTTAAATTATTAATTTTGGCCCGTCAACAAATCCTCGCGGCTAGGGTGAGCAATACTACGCACTGTGTAGGATTCAAATGAAGAGGAGGTGAGTCACTAGGATCGCTTAAGTACTGTGCTCTCTTAGGATCTAATCCTAGACATGCGCATTCCTGTTGCCACACCCTAGTCTTGCGGCCAGTTCACGGGTTTGTTTAGTGAAGTTAAGTCTTATGAGATTTTAGGAGTTATTTCAGCTAGGCCTAAAGTCCATCAAGTTCTAATCTAACTAATCTACGTCCCATAAAGCCCATCAAGCCTACATATATTATATCACACAATGGTTCAGAATACTTACCTGGCGGACTTGGGCCGGAGACGCAGGTGCCATGCTGAGCTAACAGACCTGTTATCATTTAAAAACATTCATGTTTTAAAAACCCTTTTTTTTTTCGAAAATGTTTTGAACCCAAAACCCAAAGCCGAGTTTTGAACCGGGCTCTGATACCAATTTGTAACACCCCAAACCCGACCCAAACACCACGACCGGATTTGTTATGTCACTAAGAAAATTTTGGAAGAACATATCGTATTTTCAGAAAAAATACTTTTCTAAAGTTTATCTTCTTATTCGAGAGAAATTTAATAGTTGATAGTTTAAATAAAATATGCCTTTATAAATTAAAAACCCAAATTTAAATAGATACATTAGTTCAATAAGAATTTAAATAACTAAAAGTAATTAAAGCCCAAAATAAAACAAAACATAAACTAGTGGCCCATAGCCTTATTACAACGAGATTTAAAATCCATTAATTAAAAATATAAAGTATTAACTTGAGACTTTTTTTTTGGATCCAGTTGGTCTTTTGCATGGCCACCTTGCGCTCCTCCTCCACCCTGGTCAAGCACTAGGTATCACCGAAAGGTTAATTAATAGGGTGAGTCGCGAGACTCAGCAGCAACCCTCATGCACCACTAGATTTTGGCCTTAGCCCCATAAAACAGATTAATAATTCCATTTATAAAAAAATAACAAATAATATGGAAGGCCCAACCCATTTGCCTAGGTTTCCATCCGCTACACGCCCCCGTACCAGCCATTCACTCTATTGAGGATTTCTACAATCGACCCACACCGCTACACGCCAAGATAGTAGTCATGCTGCTTATCAACATATGATGGTGAAGCCCTTATAACGGATCACGACATTAGCCGCTATAACATATAATGAGATCACGGTATAAACCGCTACACATATAACGTATAACTTCCTCCTTTCATCAACCCAACCCATGCGGTCATAAAATCAATATGCTTTTATCATATAAAGTCAAACATTCATCGACTGGTGATTTGCTTCACCCTTTCGGGTTTCCAACATTAAACCGAGATATCGGTATTTATCACAACATATAAACTTATGAGCATACATTAATAATCGATCTAGATGGTGGGGAAGTATTACACACCGATATCGCGAAATCCAATATTCTTAGTCGATGTCCTTGCTATCCAGGATCTATTATCCTCAATGTAAAGCCTTGCTCAAAAGCCGGAAAAACACACAAAGATTTAGCCCCTTCAACAATCAGCCAAGGTTAATAAATCCCAAATTACACGTTAAAACTAATAGATCCCTTACCTTGAAATCCCGAAATTAGAGACTAACGATTTTCGGCTTTTAGATCTAGACGACCAAGTTTCCTTCAAATCTCGGAATGTCGCCCAACATAGAACCATTAAACTATTAGCTTTTTGGCTTTTGCCTTTAAAAACCGAAATAGAACGTGAGAGCTTAATGTAAGTCCACGCTTACCTTAACATGGGGATTCGGCTAGCACTAGAGAGAAGATTCGGCAATGCCAAAGGAAAAGATTAAATGCCTGGGAAGAATAGAACTATTCTCACAAATGGGATGAGTAGAGAAAAACTATGGAGATTTCGGCTTTTTAGAGAAATCGGCTCAAGAGAAAAAAATGGAGAAGAGAGTGAAAGGAGAGGTTTTGGCTTTTGAAGAAATTGAAGAAAAGAAACGTAGAGGAAAGGCTAAGGATTTTGGCACAAAGAATGAAGAGGAAATTAGGGTTTAAATGCCAGAATCAATGAGATATCCCCTATTTATAGAAATTTGGCACTTACCTAACCTTGCAGATAAATCCTATCTTTTCTCCTTTATCTTAATTTACTAGCTCATCTAAAAGAGACTTAATTATCTCTAACTCCTCCCTCCTTTATCAAGATATTATCCACATATTTTAATCATTAAAATCCCTAAATTTCAGCCTTTATATCGCTTATTATCCACATAAAATAAATTCCTAAATAATAGCCTTTATCCGCTTATTATCCACATATTTTAAACATTAAAACCCCTAAATTTTAGCCTTGTTGCCATCCACTCCACCTAATCCTAATGCCCAAAATTTAGCTAACTTAAATTAAAGAATTGGGCTCCATGAAACTTAAATTTGGGCCCCTTACTCCCTTGTGTGGCGTCACCTCTTAAAATTGGGCCATAAGCCCACTTTGGTATTTTAAACATAGATACTACCTTTTAAACCCTATAATGCCCAAACAGATAATTTTAATCAAGGCTTCTACCTAAGCCTGAGCCCAATTTGGACCCCTAACACTTAAATTAACACATTAAACATATCCACTCATTAAACGCATAGGTCCAAAAATTCAGGATGTTACATTAATATATTTGTTGATTGATTTTTTTTTCTTTATGAAATTGCTGTTTATATGAATGTATAATTTATTTATCTACTATGGTAATTGCAACTGTTTTTGTCTTCGTGTAAATTATTATTATTTTGTTTGGTTAAAGCTTTGTCTTCGAGTGTGGACGAAGTAATTTCTTGTCATGATATTGTTATCTTATCACAACAGTCTTTTTAAGTATTGGGTTCCTCTTTATATGGCAATATACATGTTACTTTTTGGTTAGTATAATAACATTAAAAATAATATATTTAATATACATATTTTAAAATAATCAAACATAAAATAAAAATAATTAATACAAGTTAAAAAATATAATAAAAAAGATAAGTGAAAATTATTGTAAAATGCAAATTCTCTTCAAAATAAACAAAATATTTTCCGTTGCTAAACAATAAATAAAATATGTGAAAAAAAAATAATACTCTAATTGTTAAAGTATTCTGTTAAGAGAAGTTGGTTAGGATCTGTTAAGTTGTTATGAAGGCTGTTAACAGCAATTATTCATGTATATAAACACTAAAATTGATAAATAAAGCAGTAGTGTTTTCTCTCAAAGAATTCACTCTTTAATTTCTGTTTTAGCATTTTCTAAGTAATACTTTCACTAACCAATTATAACATAAAAACTTTTAATGGAAAAACGAAATGAATATCCAATAATTTAAAATTTGGTTATGTTTAAAGATTTTTAATCCATTAATTTGAAGCTTTTATTTTTTATTTTACTTGAAAATGATAAAATTTTATATAATTTCTCAAATTAAACATCTTCAAAAGTAATGGATAAATAAACGAGGTTAAATTAATGAAATTGAGTTAGTTCTAAGGTTTGGTTTTGAGTTGAGAAATTAAAGTACCATTTTGGAATCCCGACCATTATCTAAACAACGAGGTGACGAAGAGTTGCTGTCGTCAACATTAGAGGAGCATCATCAGCATAGGCTTTTTCAAAAAAGAAGGCATTTCCCATACCATGAATAATCTTTTCCTTTAATTGGAAGCCATGTCAGGGAACTTACCAGATCCCAACACGTGGTGGGATGCCAGTCATCCAAAGAGAAAATAAATAAATAAATAACTGGAATAGATTGTTTGGATTAGATTAATCCAGTTGGGATTATGTTTATTGACGTGTGATAATTGCTCATTGTGGACCAACACTCGCTCTAATTTTCAATGTCACAGCGATGCCTCCACGGGATATATTGGTGGGAATTTGCCAACCTTATTCTCTTAAGAACGAACCAAACACCTCAAAATCCCTCTACCTTATAAATAATTAAAGGTATAGTACACCGAGATAGTCACTTTAACTTTGATTAAAATAATAAAATAATAACTAAATTTTGAAAATTTATAACTCAGTCACTAAATTTTAGAAAAATAACAAATCGGTCACAAATGAATATTTTCCATTACAGATATAACAGAAAGCTGAGGTGGCTCGTTAATTAGCTACCGCTGAACCCCAATTTAAGAACTTCAGTTGTTGGAATAAGAAGAAGAGATACCCACTGTTGAAGCAACCCAGAAACAACAGCTAAAAAACCCAAAAATCGACGTCAGACTGTCACGCTAGCTTGCCAATGGTGGTCGGAAAAATCCAAACTCTTATCTTGTCTCTTTTTGACCCTTTGAACATGAAGATGGAGTCGAATTCTTTGAAAATTGTCCCGAACCACTTGAATCTATGCTTGAACGTTTGAACTTTTCCTTGCCTAATCTCGAAATCCGACCGCCAATTCAATCTAATTCCAAGGTATGTTATTTTTTGCGATCTCTTCTACATTCCTATAGTTTAGATTTTTGAGATGACAACCCAAGACCTCAAAACTGGCCTCAACATTCCTCTTTTTTTTTTCTTCATATTTTTTTTCTTCTTTCTTTGATTTTGTTTCCCTTCTCTTCGTTCCAGGCTTCCACTTGGTTTTCTGTTGGAGTTTTTTTTGTCATTCATTTTGCATTTTTTGTGTTGTTGTTGGTGTGAATTTTTTGGTTGTTGAGGGTGTGGTGAGGATGTATTTATGGTGGCGATAGTAAATGGAGTGGTTGTGAGGGGGTTTGGATTTGACAGTGGTGGTGATGTATGGCAGTTGGTTAATTGGATAATGGTGGTGATTAGTGTTGAGAGAGGTTGATGATGGTGTGGTTAAGATAAGAATAAATTTGAAGTTTTTTAAGTTTTCTGTAAAAAGGAAAGAAAAAAAAGAAGTTGAAAGAGGTTGAAGCGGGAAACGAAGTTAATAGGGACGAAATGGTTAATGTAACAACCCGTTTTCAGTAAAATCGAAACAGTGGTTTCGGGACCACAAATCCGATTTCGGAAGAAAAATTATTTTTATATTATTTTATGGTCTATAGTATGATAATAATGTCGTATAAAAATTTTGTAAAGAAATTTTATCGATTAAATGCTTAATTTGATAAAGGACCAAATTGCACAAAGTGCAAAAGTTGAGTTCTAATAGCTAAAAGGATTAAATAGCTATGAATTTCAAAATTTGAGGTCCTTATATGACAAATTGACCATTAAAAATGCTTAGTGGTTAAGGATGATGATTCATCCATGGAAAATAAAATAAAGAAAAGGATGAAATTGGAAAGTGAAAAAAATAAAAGATGATAATTAATTAAATAATGCAAATATAATCTTTTTCATCATCTTTCCTAAATTATTTCCATGAAAACCCTAGCTAAGAGAAAGTAGCTCAAGCAAGCTTACATTGATCAATTAGGTATGTTTTCTTGTCCCGTTTTTAATGATTTTTATATTTCCGAGATTGTAATAGCTTAATCTAGCTATCTCGGGGACTAATTTGTAAACAACTTTTGTAAAGTGAATTTTGATGAAAATGTGATTTAGGGACTAAATTGAAAAGATGTAAAATTCATGGAAAAATTCTGAATTTTATGAAATATATGGGCTGTAAATTTTACATGTAAAAAATCGGCTAGGCTTGGAATAATGATTAAATTGTATGAATTTCATTTTTCAAGCCTAGGGATGAAATTGTCATTAATTAAAAGATTAGGGGTAAAATGGTAATTTTTCCTAAGATGTGAATTGAATTGAAATGAACATGAATTAATTTTAAATTCATTCATATGGATTCGGATAGACCAAATTCAGAGTTAGAACGAGGAAAAGAGAAAATGTCGGATTAGTAGGTTTTACGTACACGAACATTTGTCGAGGTAAGTTCGTGTAACTAAATTATGTATATTAATATGTTTGAATTGAATGTTGTGTATGTGAATTGTATAAATGCCAAATATATGAAATTGGTTACATATCCAACAAAGCCAGATAAATATCAAATCTCGTTTGAATAATGAAATTCGATGGATACAGGATTTCCCGATTGGTTGTGGTCCTGCATGTGTTGCAGACACACCACAGCTCCTACGAGCATCCTATTATAAGCCCTCTCGAGCTTCCTGTTATACGGTTCCTGCGAGCATCCTGATCGGTAGTGATCTTGCATGTATTGCGGACTACCGCAGCTCTTTGTGAGCGTCCTGTTATATGATCGGTTGTGATCCTGTATATATTGCGAACACAAACGCAGCTCTTTGTGAGCGTCCTGATATGGCTCGCTTGAACTGTAATGACCCGATAGTCACGGGTATTGGAAAGTATACTTTCGGGTCTCTATTTTCGTAAAACGGATTCGTAAATATTTTTAAAAAATATCTACGAAGTTAGTTGTGTGGTTAATTAGTTTTTGATTAGGTGAATTTGTTTAAATTAATAGTAATTAGGTGCAAGGACTAGATTGCATATTGGGAGAAAGTTGAATTATAGATTAGAGGAAAAGTGAAGGGGCTAAATAAGCAATTAAGCCATAAATTGATAAGTGGATTGTGTTGGTAAATACATGTGTAATAATAATAAACATATGTATTTAATAATAAAATATGTATTGCCTATTAATTAAGTAAATATATATATTATTATTATTATAATTAAAACAAAACAAATAAAAGAAAAGAAAAAGGAATTGAAAAAGAAACAGAGAATAGAACGAAACAGGGGGAAAAAAAGCAAGAAAAAGAGAAAGAAAGAAGGAGAAAAATTAGGGTTTTAAGGGTTCAAAACTCAATTGGTTAGTCAATTTAGTCCCTTTTCTTGTAATTTTTATGTTTTTGAAATCCTAGTATTAAATACTACTTAACCTATGCTGAAATTTTAGAAATTATTGGATTTTTAGATGTTGTCTATGTTGAATAATTTGAGTATTAGGGATTAAATTGATAGATTTTTAAGTTAGAATTGAGAAAGGGATTGAATTGTGGAATAAATTATAAGTTTTGAGTAATAGGGACTAAATTGTGAAAATTTTGAAATTTAGGGATTTATGTGAAAATAGGGAGTTGAATTTAGTCTAAAATGATATTTGCATGAAAATAAAGAACTAAATGTGAAGAATAAAAGTTAGTCTCGGTTTAGGGACTAAATTGAAATTTAGGCAATATTTGAGTAAAAATTGAAATATTAAATATGAAATTGAATTGTGTTGTATTGATGAATTTTAATTGTTTTAATTTCGTAGCTAACGTCATACCGGAATCATCGACTAAAAAGGGAAAATATAAAGTCGACGTCGAATAGCTTGGAATTTCCGGTTTGTATTTTTATAATCCGAAACTAGTTATTAATTGTTGTATTTTTAATTTAATGTATATGGTAAGTGTTGAGGTGAGAATTATTGTGTTTTGCAATTGAAATGGATTGATTTAATATGTGATTAATTTATTGAATTTATATTGATTGAATTGGTATATATATATTGAATATATTGATTATTTGAATTGAAATGAATATTGGTTGTATTTGAAAAGTGAATTGGAACCCTATTAACTGTATCGGGCTGAGTCGGATATAGATGGCATGCCAAAGGATTGGAAGAGTTCAGGATTTTTCGACTTTGAGTCGATGAGACATCTGGTGTCAATTTATTACCGGATTAATTCGATGAGGCACTGGGTGCCAATTTACTTCGGTTTAGCCGATGAGACACTGGGTGTCAAATTATTACTTCGAATTATCCGATGAGGCACTGGGTGCCAAAGTGGTGTATTTTGGTTGGATCCATATATCCGTCCGAGTCCGAGTCGTGTTAATAGGGGTAAACATATAATAAAGTTTTATAATTGATATTTAAATGGCATGGTATGAGAAATGAAATTGATATAGTGAATTGAAAATAAAATGTGAAATATGTTGTAAATACATGGAATACATGAGTTAAATACTCATGAATTGAATATGGAATGGATAGTGCCATTTGTTTAAATGATATGTGAACAAATTATGGAAAGCTATTATATAGCAAGTGATGAAAATTGAGTATGGTATATAATGATATATTCATGAATTGTGTATTGCATGACTAATGCCATTGTACGAATAAATATGGTTTGATATTTGAATAACCATTTATATAGCAATTGCGCGAATAGAATATTATTTAATAAAAAAAATGATAGTCATGATACTAGACATTAATATGTCCTTATAATTTAATTGTGCTTATTATATTATCATGTCTTTAAATATTCGGATTATAGAAATACCACTGAGTTTTACTCAGCGTACGGTTTTGTTTTCCGTGAGCAGATTAGGTACAGTGATTTTGAAGAGTTGTAATTGAGGTTGTGAGCATCCATCTCATCACATCTCCAAGTGCCAAGAGGGTATGTTTCAAAATTTTGAATAGAATGACATGTACTTAGGAAGATCAAGTGTGTTCCAAGTAGTAGGGACAAAAATATAATTTATGAAAACTTAAATTTTTTTTAAAGGTTCAAATATATTAGTGGTTAGCCAAAATCACTTTGGCACCAAATGTAATATTCCTATATCTGGTTCCTTGGATCGAACTGAGTATAGGGGTGTTACATGAACTTCCCTATATATGGCTAACCGGAGTTCCTGATTAAAAGCTCTTCGTGAGCTTCCCGTTTAAAGGCTCTTCGTGAGCTTCTTGATTAAAAGTTCTATGTGAACTTCCTGATTATGGCTCTATGTGAACTTCCCGTTATATAGCCCGAATAAGCTTCCTGAAAGGCTCTTTGTAAGCTTTCCGATTAATGGCTCTTTGTGAGCTTCTTGTTATATGGCTCGAGAGAGTATTTTCCGATTATGTGATTTAATAAGCACCCCCGAATATGAATTGACAGATTGCTAATTTGTACACTTTGAGTGTACTACCTGGGTATCCATCGATATTTCAAATAAAATTCAATGGGCAAAATTTTGACATGAGAAGATATGAACATGAAATGAACTATTACACGTATCTGCCCGAAATACATGAAAATGATAATACATGATATATGGAAATATGAGATAATGATATATGAACATGGAATTTGTTTGATAAATATGTTCATCTATGATTATATATTTGTACACCTTGATCGCACTACCCGTGTAACCATTGACATTTTGATTAATTTAATAGGCAAAGTTCCGACATGAAATAGTCTGAACTCGAGACGAATTATTATGAAAATGTACTTGAAATACATGGATATGATTTGTATATGTTATATGAATACATGATGTGGAAAACATATTTATATGGAAATCTTATTACTGTTGAGCCTATACATATTTCTTGATATTTGAATGAAATATATGACTAACAAGGATGATGAAGATATGTGCTAGGTGTAACACCCCAAACCCGGCCCACAAGCCCTGACCGGATCTGGTATGCCACTGCGGAAAAACATTTGAGAAGATTCGACCTAAAGATAAAATCATGACAACTTGTTGAGTTTGTAAAACGGTGACCATTTAAAATCTTAAGTGTGGTGTTTATAAAAATGTCCTGGTTAAAACTTTATGATACATTTTAGGATATAGTTTTGCCGAAAATAAACCGGTTTCAAATTAATAATTCAATCGTCACTTTGCTTTAACATAATAAAAATACTCAAATAGAAATACTTAAATACTTTAACTGGGCCTTATTACAACAAATAATTAAACAAAAGTTCTTAGTAATAAACTGAATAAAATAAAGAAGATGTCTTTTGCATGGGCCACCTCGTATCCACTCCAACCTGGTCCGATCAACATTTCTCACCTGCGATGTTGGTAAAAATTGGGTGAGTCATACAGACTCAGTGTGTAATTAATCCACTGAACTCCACCCACATAACAAACCACATGTGAACCCACATACCAGATATCAATGCACTTATTCACATTATTTCACTTATTGGGCTTGGCCCATATCCACATTAATCCATATAACAGATAATGAGTTTATGCAAAGTGCACCCAACCCAACCTAGGGTCCATCCGTTACACCTACCTTGGCAGACCTGCTGCCCAAGGCCGTGGCTAATCCACCGATCAACTAAGTGATCCCACATATCTTACCTTGACAGACCTGCTGCTCAAGGCCGTGGCTAAGCCACCGATCACCTGAGTGATCCCACATGTCAATATCCACGAGGTGACTCGAGGTCATCCTCAATCCACGGTGATGCACACAGCTATCATCCGCCGAGATGTGGCACCTAGCCAACACCTCCCTTGATGAAGCACATAGCTAACATCAAGCGCTAATGTAGCACAAGGCTAACATTAGACCACGTACATAAAGTACACCCTTTCCTTCGATAGTCACATTCATATCCCATCCCATGCACATGCAACATATGATAATGTCATAACATAGTAAAATAATGCATGCACATGCTATTCGGCATACACACATATTCTCATTGGCATATTCACATTCTTAATAATTAACATTGACCTGATTTCCGATATACCCCTTAAGGGTAACCATTCACAATCGCCACTGCACATATTAGCATTTACACAACACATACAATATACCATAAACCCGGAAAATAGTGGGTTAATCACACACCTGATCACTTGGAGAACTATGCTTTCGATACTGATGCTATCACTAGGCGATACTACGGCTATTTGCCTACTTTCTTGTTCGTATTTGGTCCACACCCGGTGGCCAATCCCTAACCGCCGAGACAGATCTCTTCTTAAACTTCGGGATAGGGACCTTCCCTTCCCTTCTTGAATGGTATTCGCCTCCATCAACACACTTAATCGTAACAATCGATTTAATCATCAATATACGAATTCTTAACCAAATATCCACAACTTATCATACTTACCGAAAGGGTCTTGAAATCCGAAAAGCTTGATCTAATGCTTAGATCCTTAATCCCTACATTTGATTAATCACCTACTACTTTAATAAAAGCCATTCGCCATAAATCCAAATCCTAGTAGGATTAGTATACTTAAACTTACCTTGTTGCCGTTTGACTTAAGAATCAAGTCTTGAAATCTCCGCTATACTCTTCTTGCATTCGGCCAAGCATTGAATCAATTAACTTGGTTAGTTTTCGCTTTTGAATAATTAATGAACACATATATTTACCAAACATGACCTTGGCCGAATACTATAGACACTTACCTTGTGGATTTTAGATCCCGAAACTCCTTTGAATAACTAGGGAACACATGGCCTATGGTGTACCTTCGGAAAAGAACTTCTCCTTCCTTGTAGTCAACACTTAGTAAATCCCGAAAGATCTCTTCAAAGTTTCGGCAACAAGATATTAATGGGGTTAGTCCTAGATTTGGCAAATCTTAAGAAAAAGGATGAAACCGAATGAGATCTTACCCTTACTTGAAGAAATCGATTGCACCTTCACTTCAACCTTCAGAGATTCGGCTATGGCTAGATGATGATCTCACAACTTTCGGCTTTTGGAGGATTAGAAAGAAAAGAGAAGGAAGAATAAAGATGGAGGATTTGGCTAGATCACAAGGTATTTCGGACTTGGCAAAAATAAAAGAAGAAGAAGATTTGGTGAAGAGAATTTGCAGAGGCTTTCAAAGAACAGATAATAATGCAGAATGGCCTCTCTTTTCCTTTTATAGCCGAAATTATCATCTAAGGAGTCCCTTACTTGGCCATCACTCTTCTATTTTAATAGCTTTATCTCTTTAATTATCACTTAAAATAAAAGATAATTCAGCAACTATCCTTACTTAGCCGAAATTATTAAACTCAAAGTCCCTTACTTGGCCATCACTTCTCCCTTATTTTCCTCTTTATCTCTTTATTCAAATTAAAAGAATTTAATCCAACAATTATCTCTTGAAAATAATGATAAATAAATCCCTTATTTATCCACTATTTATAAAATAATAAAAGCTCCTAATTTATAGCCATGTGCCGTCCACCTCTCTGCTCCTTGTAGCAAAATAAAATTTCTTTTATTTGCTTCCCATGTGACTCGAACTTAGGCCCATTCCTCTTGCATATGGCGCCATTTCCATAGGCCCTAAGTGGCATCTTGGACCACTTTTCCAAGCCTGTTTGTGTGTCAAATTTCACAAACTTTTTCTTTTAAGGCCACCTTGCCTTAATTTCCCCTTTTAAACCTTAAAACTCGTCATTTCTAGGTCATTTCTAAGTTTCCAAAAATTTTCGATTGGAGTGTAAACTTGACATTTCCTTACATTTCCATGACATTTCCTTACAAGACATTTCCTTACATTTCCAAGGTTCTAAAAATGTTCACTTTCCTCTTTTAAACTTAACATTTCCATACATTTCGTGTTTCCAAAAGTGTTCAAAATATATTCATAACACATAAGATATGTCATTTCGTACAATTAAACCAAAAATGCATAGGCCCTTTTCAGGATGTTACACTAGGGCTTGTGATCAAATTGGTTGAATGTGTCTTGCATGTTTATCTTGAACATGAATGAATGGTAAATTAATTACCATGTTATACGAACTTACTAAGCATTTCATGCTTACTCTATTTTATTTCCCCTGTTCTATAGTAATTCGAAGGCCTTTTGGATTTGAAGCTTGGCGGAGATCACTCACACTATCCATCAGCCCATTTCGATATTTATATGGTAAATCAATTATGATTATAATGGCATGTATAGGTTAATTGGCCAATAACGGCATATAAATGCTTTAATTGTAACTAGCCATTGAAATGGCTTGTGATGGATATGTTTGGCATGTGTTTGAAATGGTTGATTGATAGAAATTATATTGGCATATTGATGATTGAATTAAGTTAGCATATTTGATAAGATATGCACATATGTCAACTTGGTAATTTAAGTAAGTGTGTATACTTGATTATATGAGGTATTATATCATGTATAGGACTTGATTTTGAGTTGGGTTAAATGACCTATAATAGCTTGTGAATGTGTTAAAGTGTTGGTGTAGGAGGATGACAAAATGGGGTGAGAAATATGACTTGGAAAATAGCTTATTTTCGTCTACACAGGCAGAGACACAGGTGTATGTCTCAATCGTGTGTGACACACGGCCTAGCACATGGGTGTGTGACCTGGCCGTGTGTCCCCTGCATCTTTAAAATGTCAAAATAGAATGCTCAGAATTGATCACACGGCCTGGCACACGGGCGTGTGACTTGGCCGTGTAACCCCTGCACCTATACACGGCCTAGCACACGGGTGTGTGACTTGGCCGAATGACCCAAGTTAGAGAGTTACACGGCCTGAGACACAGGCGTGTGACCCCTGCTATAACACCCCTAACCCGTAACCATCGTCGGTTTAGGGTTAAGAGGCATTACCAGACAATCGAAAACTTTTACGGACATTTCATAATATAATTAATCAAATCCAATCAAAGTGTCCCTTAAATAGGTCTACGAGACCACAAGTATGTTTTAAGAAGGGCCCGGGACTAAACCGAATACATATGGTAACTTTCGAAAATTTTAAAATTTTTTCTAAGTTATAGAGGTCACACGCCCGTGTGGGCATGCCGTGTGCCTCCCACGGCCTCAGACACGCCCGTGTGTCTAAGCCGTGTCAAAATAGGGCATACATACTGACTTGACCACACGGCCGTGGACACGCCCGTGTGCCTCACCCGTGGTCGCTACTGACTTGCACCACACGGCCAGTCACACACCCGTGTGTCCAGCCCGTGGTCGAGCCTGACTTGTTGTAACACCCCTAACCCGTATCTGTCGCCGGATTAGGGTTACGAGGCATTACCGGACGTAACATGATAAAACACAATCATTGAACACTCTTAATCACTTTATTATAATGTTACCTTTATAACTTGACAGATTTAACTAATCACAAATAGATTTAATTAAAAAATCATAAATTACAAATCAGCACTATTAATTTTTTTTTTCATTTATTCCATACTTAATAATCAACTTTACTGACATATATTAAACCATCAAAGCAATTAACGATGCAAGCGTTACCATCACAACCGAATTCTAATTCCCATGGCATATCCAGACATGTATTCTATTCATATCAACTTACATTTTAGCTTATTACCAAATTCATGTATAGATGACCAAATCATTTGAGTCAAATAAATAAATAAATAAATAAATAAATAAATAAATAAAAGTAGACATCCACATTTCGTAATCATTACTTAACTAATTTAAACATATTCTGTGATTGCATATAAATCATTCAAATCATGGTATATTCATTTAATAATATGACAGAACCTTATTTAAAACAACTTATATACTCTAATATGCAACATAACCAATCCACATATGTCTCATCATTTTAATACATCTTATCTCAAATATAATTGCACTTTATAACTAAATTTTATAAATACATGTTATAAATATAATAATAAAAATAACCCAAAAGCCGAATTTACCATATACTAATACATAACATATTAAACTTCAAACTTTAATCACATGTGTCAATATATCACATAAGATACAACCCCAATCATCAATATAATGCAATTATCAAACACTCATGTCATAGCCGAATATATCTAGTTAACAACAAGCCAATTTCTTTAAATATGAAAACTCTACTTAGCCTTTCAAGTACATGCCATAACCGCATATATATAACATGTCAGAATAAAACAAAACATGCGCTTATACATATATAGCATACTTATTATTACTAGCCCACGCACATACATTTAATTTAATATCTTTCATTACAAATACATTTGACACTTAATTCATCACATAATAATCCAACACCAATGCGCATCAATTATAAACATCTAACATAAGTTTAAACCAAATAATTAAACTGAACATACATATCATTTAATCAACACAATTTAATATGTCAAAAGCCATAAGACCAAACTTTACCTATCAATATATATACCATATCCGAATTTATATCCTATCAAAGCCAAACATACCATACCTATATATATCATACTTTCTTATATCAACCTATACACAAACAACTTAATTTTATCCAAAACTTATACATTCAGCATATAATTTACTTTATAACCGAATCAACCAACCTATCATTACATGCTTAACATATATTTACTTAACATTAACTTATACCACAATCAAATATGAATAAGCGAAATCTCCATTTTTGACTAGTAATGACCATATGCTTCAATACCAAACTCACAAAAAGGAGATAAGCCATTTTCACATGGCTATATATATGTACATGCCAAAAAATCAAACTCAAAAATTTCATTTATGCTATACATGCCATAAGCCCAAATTCAACTTAACAAAATACCGAAAGAAATAGTTGATAGTGTGATAGGCTTTGCTGACGATCCCCGAGCTCGTAACGTGACTCCAAAATCTATAAAACAGGGGTAAACAAGAACACACACACAGAGTAAGCTATTTAAGCTTAGTAAGTCAATAGCAAAGTAAAGTAAATTAACTTAGCAAAATCACATATACAAAATTTATATCAAGTAACACTTTATACATAATAACAAATATTTACTCAAATCTCAAATCAAAGTCACATAATATACTCTTTGGCCGAATACACATAGTAGAAGCTTATACACCATTCACATGTTTACACATTAACTTCTGAACAATATAATGAACATATAACTTACCTTTCACTTCTCAAAACCGAAACAAATACGTACCTGAGTTCTTTTAATTTAAATATCAAATTGGCCTTCACTTACACATGCCCGTTGAACCATTTGGAATTAAAAAGGATACGCGGATAGTCGGAAGCTCGTACAATGCCAACGTCCCAGACGTGGTCTTACATGTAATCACATATCGATGCCACTGTCCCAGACAGGGTCTTACACGTATACACAAATCGATGCCAACGTCCCAGACATGGTCTTACTCGGTAACACATAACGGATATCCTATGTCATGACATATGTATCCTATCTATTCCTAAGATTTGTACGGGGCTTACGGACGTCGAATCTCGGTCGAATCAAGCTCGAAATTTATTTAATTATACATACCCACATTCGGCCATAAGCAAAACTAAATTCAAATAATTCAATTCATTTCATAACTAATACATATTCATTGTTATATCAACATTTAAATGCTATTTGACTAACCTCGGATGTCGTCGACTATTAAATCGGCTACTCGACCACTTTCGTCTTTCCCCGATCAAATTCTGATTTCTTTAATTCTTGATCTAAACATATTCAAATTAAGCTTATTTAAACACCATTACACTCAATTTAGTCTAAAAACACATAAATGGGTAAATTACAATTTTTCCCCTAACATTTTACACTTTTTAAAATTTAGTCCTTTTTGCACAAAACACAAATTACACAAAATTTGACCACACTTCTTTAGGGCCGAATATTCATAGCATTATTACAAGCTCATACATTTCATTTATTTTTAATTTTAGTCCCTCAAAAATTTATTTTTGCAATTTAGTCCTAATTACTCAATTTCATCAAAAATTCAAAGACAAAACTTGTTAATCTAACACATATAATTCATATTTCATCATCAAACATCAAAAACCACAAGGTATCATCAATGACAAAACACAAAATCATCATCACAATAAAAAATTAAGACATGGGTTTTGTTCATTTCTAAGCAACGATTTCAAAAATGTAAAAATTATCAAGAACCGAACAATTAACATACCTTAATTTGAAGAATACCAAGCCGAACCCTAGGTGTTCTTGTTTCTTTTTCTTTTGTTGATATTCAGCCAAGAGAAAGTAAAGATGATAATGGCCTTATTTTTGTTTTATTATTACATATATTATGTTTTAATTAGATTACATATTTAACCTTTTTAATTAACAAAATTTTAACATATAACTCAAGGGTATTATTGTCCTTAGCCGCCCACTATCTTGTAAAATGGGCTAATTTCCCTTTAAGGACTCCATATTAAAAAGCCACTATCAAATAAACACTTTACACTTTAGTTTGTAACTTTTATATTTTACGTGATTAAGTCCTTTTATTTAATCGGGCACCTAAACGATAAAATTAAATCACAAAAATTTAACACCCACAAATTCACACATAATAAACACGAAAAATAATTTTTAAATATTTTTTTGACTCGGATTTGTGGTCCCGAAACCACTATTCTGATTAGAGTCAAAATCGGGCTGTTACACTTGTTTTGAAATACAACCACGAAGGACATGGTCGAGCCACACGCCCGTGTGCTCAACCGTGTGGGCAATTATATGCCATTTTCAAGGCCAAAATGGCACCCACACTTTGGGCTATCCCTACAAGCACATACAAGCATCATTTCAATTCAATTCATGTCAAAATAACCAACTTATTAAAGCATCCAAAAGCATATCAAGCACACCATCTTATATAACAATTAGCTCAACTAAAATACCATCATTTCTAAGCAAGTTTCCTTCACAAATTAACCATCATATTATAAGACATTTCTAATCAAACATATACCAAATTTTGCATCAACAAACTTACCCTTACCTTGACCATTTCATTAGCTAACAACCATATCAAACTAAGCATCATATAGCTTGACCACTCATACATATTACAAACATTTATCTATTTTAACTAGACTATACATGCCATACTTAATTTATACATGATCATAAGGTACCAAAATGTGATTTGAGCAGTGTGATGACAATCCTCGACGATCCCCGAGCCCTCAGTAGCTTTGATGATCTATATAACAAAGCAAACACACACAAAGTAAGCTTTCAAAAGCTTAGTAAGCCATATACAAATAAACTTAACATAAAATGCACATAATCATATTGATACAATGTCATTATTGTTTCTCATTTGCAAATTCATAAACTTTTCTTTGGCTCTTTTGTTTAGCCATAGCTTACCCACATTTCAACTCAAAGTATCACTTTTGCTCAAAGCACATTAAATCATATATCACATATTATCTCATCAAATCTATACACATCTTCACATTAGTAAGTTCATATATTCACTTACCTTTCATACACATACTTAATGTACCTTTCAGACATACCTGACTCATTTATACATCTTACGCAGTCTCTCATTTCTCGCCCGTTGAACCGTTTGGAATCAAATAGGATGCTCGGAATACTCAGAATAGTCGTACAATGCCAACGTCCCAGACGTGGTCTTACATGTAACAAGATATTGATGCCACTGTCCCAGACAGGGTCCTACACGAATCAATACGATGCCAATGTCCCAGACATGGTCTTACATGTAAATCTCAAATCGATGCCAACGTCCCAGACGTGGTCTTACACGATATCACATATCGGACACCTATGTCATGACATATACAATCCTATCTATTCCTAGGTTCATACGGGACTTTTTCGGATGTTGACATCATGTCGATACTATCTCAGATTTTATGTACACATCATCTCATATACATTCATCATTATAAATTTTCATATGAACATACATATATTAATGTAAATTCATTTATTTGTATATAGACTTACCTCGGATTCGGATAAACGGAAACGAACTCGGCTACTCAATTACTTTAGATTTCCCATGATCTAAGTCTGTTTTCTTCGGTTCTTGATCTATACATATTCAAATTTAACTCATTTATTCACTAATTCATTCAATTCAATCCAAAAACACATATTTATGGTAATTTACAAATTAGCCCTCATATTTTCACATTTTGACATTTTAGTCCCTATTTCATGCTTGTACCATGCTTAGGCCGAATATCACCCATGCTCATACATGTAACACCCCAAACCCGACCCAAAAGTTAGGCCCGAATCTGGCGTATCACATTGAAGTGTTTTTCGAAAACCATGTTTTCATTGAAAACCCTCCTTAATATTTAAAAACTAAAGCCTCAGTTTGTGTTCGTTCAATTTCAAAACTGGTTCATTGAAAAGTTAATCACTTTTAAAAACATTATTAACTTTGTAAAAAAAAATCTCTTTTAGTTGCGGAAGCTAGTTTAGGGTAAAGAAGTTTAAAACGTATATTTTTTTTATTTCAAAACAGTAATTGGGTTGAAAACTCGTCTACGTCTAACAGATATAAAACGTAACAAAATCCCAAATTCAAAATTAAATCCAGAGAGGCCTTATTACAGAAATTAAAACTCAAAATGGAATTTAAAACATATATAAAGTCCAAAGCATAATAGCCGCAGTCGTGAGGTCACCTCCGAGTCCCTCGCAGCATCGATCCTCCAAACGCTGGGGATTACCTGCACAGTTAACAATGGGGTGAGTTTACGAAAACTCAGAGTGTAATCCCCTTACTAGAGTAACGAACATTATACTGAAAAATAAGCCAAAAGCGATGCTGGGCCAAAGCCCTATAACAATGAGAATCTGATCTGACCCGATTCAGAGAGCATACGTGGGCCAAAGCCCACTACAATATCATTTGGGTCACAGCCCATAACAGAATCAATTGGGCCTAGCCCAAACCAATAACAAACATGTGGGCCCAAGCCCAGTTCAGTGGCAGATCTCATAAACAGATATGCAACAGTATGAGGATGCATCCCACCTTGATCCAGCCAACACACCACCCGTACCAACCCTACACTTACGTGGGGATAAAATCGACCCACCCAGCCAACACACCAAGCTTAGCACCGGTTGCGGCACTAAGTAAGCAGAGCGGCTCGTGGCGCCGTGGGACGAAGCGACTAATAGCCATAAGCAGAATGGTTATAAACCATAATCAGGATGGCACATAGCCATAATCAGGATGGCACAAAGCTATCGGTAACTGTAATAAGTTTGGCACATAGCCATCAGCGATGGTAATATAATCGGCACACAGCCATATGTAATTATGATCAACACAGAGTCATCATTATATATGTTAGGCACATAGCCACGGGTAAATACGATTGGGACAAAGCCAAATAAAGATGGCACAGAGCCATATTTAGGTTGGCACAGAGCCAGAATTAGATTACGCGACTTTAAGCCGTCCGTCGGTCTACAGTCATCTCATGCGACCCGTGCGACCTTAACGGATCAATACTGAATCCATAGTCGTCTCATGTGACTCGTGCGACCCTATCAGAACTTCCTCCGTATCAATGTCCCAACCCCATGCAATATGTCGTGTATGTCATGCTCAATCATTACACGTGTATGCAAATGGCCATGCTCAGTAACAGTCATTTAGACATATATTAAAAGCATATCATTCACACGACCACAGTCAAGTCAGTTTAAAACCAGTCATACGATCACAGTCAAATCAGTCAAATTCATAGTCTAAGTCAGTCATTTACCCACAAGGTCAAAATAGTCATCTTACCTTATAAGGGTATTTCGATAATCCTACCCTTCAGGGGTATTTTGGTAACTTCACAAATCAGGGGTATTTTGATAATTTCACAAATCGGGGGTATTTAGGTAATTCCATAAATCTAGGGTATTTCGATAATTTCACAAACTGGGGGTATTTCGGTAATTTTACAAATCGGGGTATTTCGATAATTTCACAAATTGGGGTTATTTCGGTAATTTTATTCGTGTGGCCCTTAAGGCCACTGGGCCCACATGGCCCATTTCGGCCCAACGAGGCCCAGAACAGCCCAAGACCACGAGAGCGCTCGTAGTGGCCTCTACAGACTAACGCCCATGTTCGGGGGCTCGGTTCACCACACGCACGATCGCACGCTCGTGTGGCATCATACGCCATATTTCTAGCTTTTCGGCACTTTACCGATCTACAGTCATAGCAGTGTAAACAACACATACTTTCGATTTTTTAGCCGGTTATCAAACATAGCATACAGTTACTCACACTCTATCGGCTTTCTTGCTGACTATCGAATACAGGGTACTGTTACACACCTGATCACGTAGAGAACTAAAAATTCCTGATCGCCAGAACCTTGACTAGATCGATCGACTGTGATTAGCCGACTCGAACCAGAGTTTGGTGCAGCCACCCTTCCGCATCCTGGCGGAAAGTCTCGAATAGTTGACACCGCACACCTCTTAAACTTGGGAGTAGAGGCTATGCGCTCCATCTCAGCCGACACCTTTGCCATCACTTTATCACTAGCACCCTCTTTATAGCACCTAATTCCAAAATGGTACTGACTGCCTACCTTGAATAGCAACCGGTTCCTCTCTTTAACCACCGATCAAAGCCGCCTTCCAAAACTTGACAGAATCTGTATAGCATTACCACCTTGTTAACTAAGACCGTGAATGACCAAGATTGGAACCAAAAGAACAACAACTTACCACTACTTAGGAGTATTCGGCCTCCTAAGGTACACTCTAGGCTTGAGTCCCACGAAGAACAGTCACACTCCTATCAGAAACGATGGATAAAGATAATGTTAATGAGGAAGCTTATATCGACAAAGAGAGAAAGAGGGAGAAGAGACCAAAAGGTACTCTATCACGCAAAACAAATGAGAGAGGCAGAGGGTGGAGAAGTTA
This sequence comes from Gossypium sturtianum, assembly GCA_025698515.1. Taxonomy (NCBI): domain Eukaryota; kingdom Viridiplantae; phylum Streptophyta; class Magnoliopsida; order Malvales; family Malvaceae; genus Gossypium; species Gossypium sturtianum. The sequence continues at coordinate 35,759,194 of CM046943.1, read as the reverse complement.
AATTCAGAGATGAAAGAAAAGAATAGCCACAAACATGAAAGAACAACACCTATATTCAGCCTTTCAATTCTATACTAAAGCGACAAAGAGGTAGAAAGGTTGCACGAACGGTAAAATTCCAGAATATGCATGGCAATACAGAGAAAAGAGGATAAGAAACTGAAAATGAAGAAAACCCGAAATGGCACAAAAGAATTCGGAACTATGGGAAAAAGGTCCTATGATCGAGTTTTCACAATGGGGAGTTCAAATTTTGGCAAACAACCCTTCCCATTTCAAATTCCCTGATTCCTCCTTGAATTTAGCCACCAACCGAGTTTGAATTACAATCAAACTCCTTCATCCAATCTTCTTCCCTTGAAACACACCCCTAAATCTGTAACATCCTAAAAAATTGAGTATCGATATGTTGCATGTTTTTGGTGCTTAGCTTGTGAATGATTCAATTTGTGTGTTTAATATAGTTTTGAGAAGGCTCGGGATTTATTCGAAATTAAAAAAAATAGTAATGAGTACTTTATTGAAGTGGATCAAGTGACCTTGATGTTTAAGGAAATTTAGTGTCAAAAACTAGCATAAGATGAGCTAGTAGTAAAGTGGAGTTGGCGCCATAAGTGTTGCTTGAGGGAAGAGGTTCGAATATTTAGGAATGCATTTTGTGACATTTATTTTTGCTCTTTCCTAGCAAATGTCGGCCAAGCATCAAATTTGGTAAGTTGGACTTTTATTTTTATGGTTAAGGTAAGCTTGGAACTTGGGGAAAGAAATCCTAAGCGTTTGGAAGGTGGGGGGACACATGACATATTTTAAGGGTTATGTTTTGGAAACTTGGAATGGCCAACTTGTCCATGAACTTGGACGGCTTGTTGGACTAAGGGGGAGCCAAAATTTTGGTGGTAAGCTTGGGTAAGGATGGTAGCTAGATAGAATCCCATTTGGTCATTTTTGCTCTCCCAAAACACCCATTTCCTCTCATCCTTTTCTCTCTTAGCCGAATGTGCCATATGCTTGGAGAAAACAACTTTGTTTTGTTTCATTTGGTCATTTCTTTTTGACCATTTGACCATTTGGTCATTTTGCCAACCTCTCAAGTGCTTCATTTTGTGTTTCTCTTCTAGTGCCGAAATCATCAAACACAAAAGACCATTTCTTTTTCTTTTTTATTCCCCATTGCCGAATGCACATTGTTCCAAACCTTACTTTTTGCTCTTTTCTCACCCTTGAAAACCGAATCATAAACACCTCATCTCTATTCTCTTTTCTTCTCAATTTTACTCATCCTTCAAACACATTTTTTCCTTCTTATTTCTTCCATGGCCGAATGTTAGAGACCACCTCCATAGCCGAAATTATTTTTCCCTTACCATTAAATCATAGCCAAATCTTCTTTTCCTCATAGACTTTATTCTCGATCATTTCTTCTATTCAACTTTGGACAACCGGTAAGAATCATCTTCCTCGTTTTCTTTTGCTATTTGGTCACCTTGACCGAATCTATAGGTTGGCTTAGAAGAGCCTTTAAATCAATAATTGTTCATTCTCTTAGACGATTTCCTTTCGTTTTTCTTTTAGTGATATAGTGGAGGGACGAATCACCATCTCGTCAAAGTTATCTTGAAGTTATTCAAGTTCGGATCATCTATTAAGGTAAAAGAAAAAGGAACTCTTCATGGATTTCATGATCACTCTCGATTTTATCAATGATTTTCAATTGGGTTTGTTATAACCTAAAGTTTTTATATAGGGATCCTTAGGAAATCACTCGAAATTTTAAGGCAAACAAGATAGGGTCGAAAAGAGTGGTGAATAGTGATCGGAAGAGGGGCAGTTTTGCTATTCCCTATAGATTCAAGCGAAGGACTGTTTCGGTAATCCGAGAATTTCCACCGGGTTGTGGACGACCCTCATCCGAAGAGAATCGATTATTCAAAGTTGTTCGTAGTTCGGAGCCATTAGCTGTTCGAGATTTTCCATCAGGTTGTGAACCATCAACCGAGGAGAACCGACAGATAGTTGTGGTTCGAGATTTCGAGGGTAAAGATCTAGATCGCTTATCTTTAGTATAGATTTATAATAAGTATTAGTGTTCTAATCAAACGTGACACGTATTTAGGTATCGACGAGCGGGAAAGTATAGTTCTCACCATAATCAGGTGTGTAATTTCACACTTATCTCATGTGTTAGATGTTATACCGTAAGCATTAGAATAAAAATTCGTAAAGTTGGTAAAATCAGAAAAATATGGTATATTATGTAACACCCCAAACCCGACCCATTCGTTACGACCGAATTTGAAATGCCACTGCGAAAAACGTTTGAAACAAATTTGAACTCAAGGATAAAACATGAAAATTTTGTTAAGTTTAGAAAACAATGTTCATTAAAATTCTTAAGTGAGATGTGGTGTTTATAAAAATATCCAGATTAAAACTTTAGTATATATAGATTTAAATAAAATCGTTTGCAAATAATTCCTCAATTGTCAATCCATAATAAAACATAATAATAAACTTAATGAAAAACACTTAAACAAAATTTAAATACTTTTAGGGGCCTTATTACAATAATTGAATAATCAAAGCATCGAAATATGAATGCTTAATTAATTAAAAATATCTTTCTCGCATGAAAATCGCTCGCATGGCCACCTTTGTATCCACTCCAACCCGGTCCGAGCATCAAGCATCACCTGTAAGGTTTAATAAAATATTGGGTGAGTCAAACAGACTCAGTGCATAGTCATTTCACATGTCTCCACATATGGGCTTGGCCCATATCCACCTGATCCATACACATAAATATGCAATTATGAAGCCCATCCCAACCTAGGGTCCATCCATTACTCCTACCTTAGCAGACTCCCTGTCCAAGGCCGTGGCTAATCCACCGATCACATAATGATCCACATATCTTACCTTGGCAGACTTACTGCTCAAAGCCATGGCTGAGCCACCGATCACCTAAGTGATCCCACATATCAATCGCCTACGGTGATGCACACACGACTATCAACCGCCAAGATGTGGCACCTAGCCATCACCTCCTTGATGAAGCACATAGCTAACATCAAGCGCTAATGTAGCACAAGGCTAACATTAGACCACGTACATAATGTACACCCTTTCCTCCAATAGTCACATCCCAAGTCCCATGCATATATATATGTACCATGGAAACATATTACTTGAAACAAATATACATCACATGCCATCACATTTTCATACATTCATCAATAATCATTTATTATCGTAAATCACTGACCTGATGATTCAGTCACCCACCACGGGTATTCACAATCTTAGCCCTTATTTCGGCTATCATTCACTTTATACACATACATAAAATAACACATATAAACATTCAAGAGATAGTGCGATAACTACACACCTGATTAGCACAATTGACTAAATCTCGAAACCCACGTCTAACGATTTGTACCTTTGTGATTGTAGAACTCCTTCCTACACCACCTAAGTCAGAATCGGCTACCATAATATACCAGAATGGCCTATGGCCGAATACCACATTAACTCACCTTGAGTAGTCGAATCCAAGAGGCTCTTCTAAGGCTCCTTAACGCTGGCACTATTGTTGCTTGTGAAGACTAAATGAGAATAGGTCGGCTCTTTTATGGTGAAGAAGAAAACACAAAAGTAGAGGGAGTTTTATCGCCTAGAGGATTCGGCTATGGTTCACCAAAGTATTTCTGCTTTTAAAAGAATTCTTAAAGAAAGGAAGAGAAGAAGGAGTTGAGCAATACGGCAATGGTGGCAAAGGGAAGATTCGGCTAACAAAAATAAAAGAAAGGAATTGGGAAAGAGATATAGATTCGGCCAAGAACAAATAGAAAAGAGGAATGAAACATAAGCGGCTTTGCACAAGGGAAAAACGGCACTAATGGGGAAAAGAAACTAAATTCGGCACCCCCCTCCTTATAAAGCTTCAAAACTGACAAGGCACCCCAAAGAGTCCCTCATTCGGCCACCACGTCAACTCATTATCATATCCCAATTTAATCTCCTATCCTATCTCCTAAAATAAATAAAATAAAATCTCATTTGATCTAAATAAAGCCATAATTATCCTATATTAAAATAAATAAAACTACACTTATCCTACAAGCTTAATCCTCACCCAATTAGGAGTCTATTTGCCATCCAACCTCTGCTTTCCCGCCTTGACGCATCAAGCAAAAATAAAAACCCATCTTTGCTTCCCACGCGAGTCGAACTTCCGACTGCTGGAGCCCTTAGACACAGTGTCTTGGTAACGCCTCTGACCACTTTGCCAAGGCGCTGTTTGTGATATAACCTCCCTGCACTTTCTTTTAAACCCTCTTTCGCGTGCGCCTTCTTAACGCAAAAATAAAAGTCCTTCCCGCCTCCTTCGCAACTCAAACACGGGCCTCTACCCATTGCTTGAGGCGTCACTTGCCCAAGCCTTAAGTAGCGCCCTGCTGCCACTTTACCAAGCCAACCCTTGTGTCATAAATCCCTTACGAATTTCCCTTAAAGCCTTTTTAGCCTAGTTCCCTTTTTGACGCAAAAATAAAAGTCTCTGATGCACCCCGCGTTACTCGAACCTCTTCCCTCCTGCACTCCCTTTTGACGCAAGCCTCAAGCCCCTAAAGTAGCGTCCCAAGCCACTTTACTAAGCCCAAGTTCATGTCCATAACCTCCTACAATTTTCCTTTAAGGCCTCCATCGCTTGACTTCTCCTTTTAAGCACTTAAAACAAAATTTTCCTAAGGCATTCCCTTTTTATCCTAGAGTTTTAAAAAAAACCTTAATACATCACCAACCACACTTAAAGCCTACCAACACTTGAGTTATGCTCCAACCGCACAACCCCTAATCTAGGATGTTACAGTTCTACCCTCCTTAAAAATGATTTCGTCCTCGAAATTACTTACTAACGAATAATCGTACATCTTAACTCACCGCACTACGCTTATGCTGCGCACTCTGATCTTAATAGAACCATCATACTTTCTAGGCACAATCTCTAAGTTCACGTCCCCTAGAACTCATTTCTAACGTCGCGATTTAATCTGATTAAAAAGTTTTATGCATCAAAAATTTTGTTCCACTGATTATTCGCGAACAGTTTTATGAAAAGAGATGTTCAGAAGTAGTTCTTTCGATCAACCAAAGTTTCTAGTTCAAGTTCACTACTCTAACTCAGGGAGTCACATTCACATTCATAGACAGAGACACATTCATTCATCAACAAGAACACATTCATTCAGTGGTATCTACCACACACATTCACTATCCGGACATTTCTGCCCGTTCATATCCCAGGGGTATTTTCGTCATTTGTCCTACAGGGGTATTTTGGTAATAAATCGGGGTCAATTCGAAAATATTTTCCAAATTAAAGGTATTTCAAAATTTACAAAATCTCTGGGTTATTTTGTTTTCCAAATCAGAGGTGTTGCAAAAATTCCAGAAATCGAGGTTATTTCGGTAATTTTGGAAGTCAAAGCGTTTTCAGTAAATTTTCCAAATCGGGGTATCTTGTTATTTGTAAAAGAAGTTTTGATATCTTTTGTAAAGTAGAAATATTTTAACAAAAGTTGAGGGTATTTTTGAAAATCTTAAAAACTAAGGGTATTTTAGTAATTTACAATACAGGGGCATTTTTGTAATTTTGTAAATCGGAGATATTTTGGAAAAATTTTTACAATAATCTTTTACTATAATTAAAAGGGTAATTTAGGGATTTTAAAACTAGGGTTTTTATCATGGCTAGTCCCTTTCGGGTTTTAATTATCGGGTTTAGCCCGTGAATAAGTCCTCTTAGTTAGGGTGAACCGTAGCTACACACCAGGTAGGATTCGAGTAAAGAGGAGGTGAGTCGCTAGGACTGCTTAAATACCAAGCTCTTACTGAATCCATTCCTAGACATGCGCACAACAGTTGCCACACCCTAGCTCGGCTACTTACTTCACAGGTTTGTTTAATAGTCCTTAAGTCTTATGCATGTGTTTGAGTGCACTAGCCCTAGGGTTCAATAGCCCTAATATTCTAATCTACGAGACCAATAAGCCCATAACAGTTCACATAAACAAGTCACTTCAATAATTAGAAGTACTTACCTGGTGGACTTCGGGCCGGAGATACATGTGCCATGCCAGAATAACCTGAAAAGTTTATGAAAGCCCATACTTTTGAAAAGCCCATCTTTGAAAAAAATTATTTTGGACCCAAAACCCTCAAAGCGAGAGTTTTAGGCAGGGCTCGATACCAATTTGTAACACCTAAACCCGGCCCATTCGTTATTTAACCGAATTTGAAATGCCATCATGAAAACGTTTGAAACAAATTTGAACTCAAGGATAAAACATGAAAATTTTGTTAAGTTTAGAAAATAGTGTTCATTAAAATTCTTAAGTGAGATGTGGTGTTTATAAAAATATCCGGATTAAAACTTTAGTATATATAGATTTAAATAAAATCGTTTGCAAATAATTCCTCAATTGTCAATCCAGAATAAAACATAATAATAAACTTAATGAAAAACACTTAAACAAACTTTAAATACTTTTAGGGGCCTTATTACAATAATTGAATAATCAAAGTAATTGGAAATATGAATGCTTAATTAATTAAAAATATCTTTCTGCATGAAAATCATACATGCATGGCCACCTTTGTATCCACTCCAACCCGGTCCGAGCATCAAGCATCACCGTAAGGTTTAATAAAATATTGGGTGAGTCAAACGGACTCGAGTGCATAGTCATTTCACATGTCTCCACATATGGGCTTGGCCCATATCCACACGATCCATACACATAAATATGCAATTATGAAGCCCATCCCAACCTAGGGTCCATCCATTACTCCTACCTTAGCGGACTCGCCCAAGGCCGTGGCTAATCCACCGATCACATAATGATCCACATATCTTACCTTGGCGGACTTTATCGCTCAAAGCCGTGGGTGAGCCACCGATCACCTAAGTGATCCCACATATCAATCGGTCTACGGTGATGCACACAGACTATCAACCGCCGAGATGTGGCACCTAGCCATCACCTCCCTTGATGAAGCACATAGCTAACATCAAGCGCTAATGTAGGACAAGGCTAACATTAGACCACGTATATAATGTACACCCTTTCCTCCAATAGTTACATCCCAAGTCCCATGCATATATATATATGTACCATGGCAACATATTACTTGAAACAAATATACATCACATGCCATCACATTTTCATACATTCATCAATAATCATTTATTATCGTAAATCACTGACCTGATGATTCAGTCACCCACCACGGGTATTCACAATCTTAGCCCTTATTTCGGCTATCATTCACTTTATACACATACATAAAATAACACATATAAACATTCAAGAGACAGTGCGATAACTACGCACCTGATTAGCACAATTGACTAAATCCCGAAACCCACGTCTAACGATTTGCACCTTTGCGATTGTAGAACTCCTTCCTACACCACCTAAGTCGAATCGGCTACCATAATATACCAGAATGGCCTATGGCGAATACCACATTAACTCACCTTGAGTAGTCGAATCCAAGAGGCTCTTCTAAGACTCCTTAACCCCGGCACTATTGTTGCTTGTGAAGACTAAATGAGAATAGGTCGGCTCTTTTATGGTGAAGAAGAAAACACAAAAGTAGAGGGAGTTTATCGCCTAGAGGATTCGGCTATGGTTCACCAAAGTATTTCACTTTTAAAAGAATTCTTAAAGAAAGGAAGAGAAGAAGGAGTTGAGCAATACGGCAATGGTGGCAAAGGGAAGATTCGGCTAACAAAAATAAAAGAAAGGAATTGGGAAAGGGATATAGATTCGGCCAAGAACAAATAGAAAAGAGGAATGAAACATAAGCGGCTTTGCACAAGGGAAAAACGACACTAATGGGGAAAAGAAACTAAATTCGGCACCCCCCTCCTTATAAAGCTTCAAAATCGACAAGGCACCCCAAAGAGTCCCTCATTCGGCCACCACGTCAACTCATTATCATATCCCAATTTAATCTCCTATCCTATCTCCTAAAATAAATAAAATAAAATCTCATTTGATCTAAATAAAGCCATAATTATCCTATAATAAAATAAATAAAACTACACTTATCCTACAAGCTTAATCCTCACCCAATTAGGAGTCCATTTGCCGTCCAACCTCTGCCTTCCTTGCCTTGACGCATCAGCAAAAATAAAACCCACTGCTGCTTCCCTTAGACACAGGCTGCTGGTAACGTCCCCAGCCACTTTGCCAAGGCGCTGTTTGTGATATAAGCTCCCCAGACTTTCTTTTAAACCCTCTTTCGCCAGGCGCCTTCTTAACGCAAAAATAAAAGTCCTTCCTGCCTCCTTCGCAACTCGAACCTGGGCCCTCTACCCATTGCTTGAGGCGTCACTTGCCCAAGCCTTAAGTAGCACCCTGCTGCCACTTTACCAAGCCAACCCTTGTGTCATAAATCCCTTACAAATTTCCCTTAAAGCCTTTTTAGCCTAGTTCCCTTTTTGACGCAAAAATAAAAGTCTCTGACGCGCCCCGCGTTACTCGAACCTCTTCCCTCCTGCACTCCCTTTTGACGCAAGCCTCAAGCCCCTAAAGTAACATCCCAAGCCACTTTACTAAGCCCAAGTTCATGTCCATAACCTCCTACAATTTTCTTTTAAGGCCTCCATCGCCCAGCTTCTCCTTTTAAGCACTTAAAACAAAATTTTCCTAAGGCATTCCCTTTTTATCCTAGAGTTTTAAAAAAAACCTTAATACATCACCAACCACACTTAAAGCCTACCAACACTTGAGTTATGCTCCAACCGCACAACCCCTAATCTAGGATTTTACATATTAACACTTTTTTTGTAAGTGCATGAAATCGGTATTAAAGTCGTGGAAATTACGGAATCGCCCTCAATGGGCTAATTTGTTAAAAAGTAATTTTTGGGCCTCATGTGATTAATGGGCCAAATTGCTAGATTGCTTAATGGGCAATGGGCCAATTTGCTAGATTGATTAATGGGCCAATTTGCTAGATTGATTAATGGGCCGAATTGCTAGATTGTTTAATGGGCCGAATTGCTAGATTGCTTAAGGAGCCGATTTGATAAATTACCATATGGGCCAAATTGAGAAATGGGCCAACTTGTAGTATGGGCCTTATGTTGAAATTATCATATGTAAAATTTTAAGCTTTGTTTATGTATACATGATTGCATGGGTTGGGATTAAATTGAAGAGAAGTTCTGGTGGTTCTACCACAATCTAGTTCGGGTGGCTCTGCCACAATCTAGTTCGGGTGGCTCTGCCACAAATTCTAGTTCGGGTGGCTCAGCCACAAACATTTTAAATGGCTTTATGCCTGCGATTGGTGTGTTGGCGGGGTGGGTTGACTTGATCCCCATAGGTGTGCTGGTTGGTACGGGTGGTGTGTAGCGGATGGAAATTTAGGCTTGGTTGGGAATTGCATTGCGCATGCATTTTTAATTACTATATTGTTAAATTCGTTAATAGGCTCAAGCCCAATAAAATGCTTTGATGATATGGCCCGGTGGATTTGGTAAGTGGGTTACACACTGAGTTCTAAGTAACTCACCCCGTTTTCTTACCCTTCTCAGGTAATAATAATTGATGGAGGCTTGGGCCGAGGATGACTTCGTGGAGGCCATACTTCAAATGATGGTTTTTATGAACTTTAAACTACTCTTTAGTATTTTTACTTAATTACTATTTTGGCGATGTAATAAGGCCTCTAGTATTGTTTTTATGGATTTTATTTCGTGGATGGATTTTAATATGTTTTAGATACTTAAAGAGGACTATTTTAAGTTTATAAATGTTTTCTTTAATTTACGTATAAAAAGGGGTTTTCTTAAATATCACTATCTCGTAAAAATGTTGGTGAAAACTCTTTTATAAATTTCGTTTTCAAATTTCTTTTGAACTCTTTTAAATTTCTTTAAAAAGTTAACCAATTATTTCTCTGAGATCAAATTATAAACTCCTATGTTCTAAAATCATAAATTTTAAATTAACCTCGGTTTTTGATAAACTCCATCTCCAAAATTGTTTTTGAAGACCTGTTTTCTTTAAATCATTAGATGACTAGATGTAGGTTCGATTTGTGTAGCATACCAAGTCTGGTCTTAACGCATAGACCGGGTTTGGGGTGTTATAAAATCACTCAACCTTCAATTCAAATTTCCTTGAAACACTCATGACCAAGTCATCCACAGAGTCTCAGTCCAACTCCACCACCTTCCATGGCCATCAGTAAAAAAAATCCCTATTTGCACAAGTGGGGATTCGAACCTCCGACCACTAGCTCACTTGTAAAGCCACCTCCACTAGACCACATTGCTCCTTGCGATATAAATTCATCCAAAAATATTCTTAAAGCCTACCCACTAACATCAAGGCTCCTTTAAGAGAAAATATAAATTTTTGCTAAAGCCCAGGTTTTAACCCAGGAATTCTCCAACGCTCCCAAACACTCCTAATCACTTAACCATTAAAGCAACAACCAATTTGTGATATTTCTTGCACACATAAACTTTTATGTGCAGACTCCTAGCGGCTCCCACGCACAAGGCCCAATCCTACTAGGCCCAACTCCAGGGTGTTACAATACAAGTCCATACATTTCATTTATTTCACAGTTTAGTCCCTCAAAATATTATTTTCACAATTAAGTCCAATTTACTCAAATTCACCAAAAATCCAAAGACAAACTATGTTAATCTAACACATATATTTCATATTTCATCATCAAACATCACAAAACTCATGAATTCATCAATGGCACATTTCAAAATCATCATCAATTCACAAAATTGAAGCGCGGGTTTTGAAAAACACAAAGCAACGATTACAAAAACGTAGAAATCATTAAAAACTGAACAAAAACTAACCTTGAATCACACTAAATGTTGGCCGAATAAGAAGGAGCTTGAAACCCTTATTTATTTTCTTAATTTTGGTTATGAAAAGATGAAGAACATAGCTTATTTCTTTTATGTTTTATGATATAATGACTTAATTTTCATTTTACATTTTTAACCTTTATTACTAAATATATAAAACATATAATACAAGGTCATTCTTGACCATTGCTGTCCACTCACTTTAATAGTGGGCTAATTTCCTATTTAGGACTTCACATTATAAAGACATTAACAAATTAACACTTATACATTAATTAGCCACTTTTTCATTTTACACGATTAAGTCCTTTTCTCAAATTAAGCACATAAATGACCAAATTAAATCACGAAACTTTCACACATGTTTAATCACGTATCATAGGCACAGAAAATAATATTAAAATATTTTTCTAACTTGGATTTGTGGTCCCAAAACCACTATTCTGACTAGGGTCTAAACCAGACTGTTACACCTGCACTTAGGAAAAATTTTGAGATTTCGCGAAAAATTCTCTGAGTACCCGGCTTAGTCCCGACTCATTTCAAATGCATGTTTTGGACCTCGAGGGTTCATATAAGGGACTTTATGATTAATTTCTGATATGAATACTGTATGATGTAGAATATCTGTTATTTGATCTGTAAATTTTGGTAATGCTCCGTAACCCTGTTCCGGCGACGGATTTGGGTTAGGGGTGTTACAGTTGAAGCAGGAAGCAGACATGGCCGATTGAAGAGGTTAGTAGAATGAGTTCTAAGATACCCATTATGATCTCCCTTTCTTCTTCTTCTTCTTCTTCTTCAAGCTGGTCATGTCCAATGTGGCTAGTTAACGGGCCACGTCACCTGTCCCGTTAGGCCTGTAACAAAAAATGTTAATGAGTGATTTATTTGTCACTTTTCGATAACGTTAATGATTATTTTGTTATTTTTGTAAATTTTAGTGACTAAGTTGTAACATTTCAAAATTTGATGACTATTTTGTTATTTTAATCAAAGTTGAGTGACTATTGGTATACTTTACCTAATAATTAATTGCTACAAATTAAAGATTACAATAACTTACATTTCAATTATGATTTAATTATTTATAATGTTTTAGCATTTCATGATATCTAAGTATAAATTTGAAAATTTTATGTTAAAAGCTTTAATAAAGATGACCAAAATTTATTTTTTCGGTGTTAAAAACATGCATTTTACAGTAAAAATATTATAGATGTTCTTGTATTAAGAGTCAGATTGCATTTTAGCCACTCTACTAAAAAAGTAGGAAAATTAGTTCTTATACATTAGATTAGAGAGCAAATTGGTCCTTGTTAGCTCAAATAATCAAACCAAAATTGCTAATAGGGGGTGAATTGACTTTTAAAATTTTTGTGGATGCTAGAGAGAAATGATAGAAAAATGAATACAATAATTTAGAGTGGTTCGACCCCAATTGCCTACGCCACTACATTAGCTTTCCACTACTAAGGATTTTTCCAAATTGTTTGCAAATTAAGCTCAATTACAATGAAAAACACTTGAGCAAATAGAATGAAAATAAAGCTCACAAGTGTGTGAAAGAGAATTATGAAAATATTTGGTACAAAAGTTGTTTGATTGATCTTTTTGCTTGAATATACTTTTTTTTTAGGACCTTTGGAAGATGGTATTTATACCCTCTAATTCATTTCCAACCGTTGGGGTTGTTGTGGAAGTTAATAAAGTTGTTGGGATGAAAAGACTAGTGCATTTTAATTCACATGTAACAAAAGGTATCAATACCAATTGGAAAAGTATCGACAATTTTAGCATTTAATTCCTTGATTCAATGACCATTTTTATCAATTTTAGGATAAAATTATCGGTACCAAACAAAATGTATCGATACTTAATGAATACCTCAAAATGGCAGAATGCTCATTTCATATCGATACTGAAAAATGTATTGAAAAAGAGTGACAAAATCGATACCATTTAAAGATTTATCGATACCTAACAAAAATGTATCGATACCGTATCGTTACTTGGGAAATTGTTTACAAGTCAGTAGCCTATTTTGGTATTGATTTCTAGAAATTTATCGACATCTGACAAAAAGTATCGATAGTGGAACGATACTTTTTGGCCTGGAGCATCTTTTACCTGTTTGAAAAATGTTTTGAAGCTTTGTTTTTAATTTACTTGGCGTTGAAAAATTTTCTAAGTATATATTTGATATTTTTGTATTTTGGAAATAATTTGAAGTACAATTTTGTTAAGTGTTGTTTAAAATGATTTTTATTCAAAACATAGTGTTTGTTATATCAAAATGTTTTTGTCAAATAAAGCTTGGGTCAACAATCCTTCTGCTAAAATTTTTATCCATTTCTACTATTAAAAATGGTATTTGTAACACCCCTAACTTGTATCCTTCGCCGAAACAGAGTTACGGAGCATTACTGGAGTTTACAGAACATTTACAGATAAATCATGTCAATCACTGTTCATTTTTCGAGATTATTCATAACGTCCCTTACATGGACCCTCGAGGCCCAAAATGAGTATTAGAATCGAATCGGGACTAAATCGGGAACTTAGAGAATTTTTCGCAAAATTCTAAAATTTTCCAAGATACAGGGCTCACACGCCCGTGTGGTCCAAGGGACACGCCCGTGTGACCCTAGGACACGCCTGTGCTGCAGGCCGTGTTCGACCTCGTGTAACTCTCTGACTTGTGCCACATGGCCGGCCACACGCTTGTGTGCTAGGCCGTGTGGTTAATTTTATTTTTCAAAATTAGGTGCAGGTTTCACACGGACATGACATACGCCCGTGTTCTAGGCCGTGTAGCACACACGGCTGAGACACATGCCTGTGTCTCTGCCCGTGTGCTCAATTCTAAGCATTCTGTTTCTCAAATTTAAGGTGCAGGGGACACACGGCCTAACCACACGCCCATGTACCAGGCCGTGTGTCACACACGATCGAGACACACGCCCGTGTGGACGAAATAAAGCCATTTCTAGCTTCATTTCTCACCCAAAATCATACCAATGACCTGCACTAAAACTCATATCCAAATGCCAACCTTTTCAAGCATTCAAATTAAGCAAACTCTATCATTAAACATGGCATATCATTACATGCATACATGTTTATAATCTTACCTTGGTTTAGTCCATATGTAGACATAATTTGATCAACTACTTAACATATATGTAGCTACCATAGTATGACATTACAAGTATGTCAAACCAAACTATTACTAGCCATTCCAATGGCTAGATTACAAGCATCATTTTCAAGCCACTAATGGCCAAGTTATCCTATACATGCCATCATACCAAAATGATTTTTACTATATATACCCAAAATAAACTAGTAGATAGTGTGATGATGCTCCACTGATCTCCAACCTTCGCGAGCTTCCGAGTACTATAAAATAGGGAAAATAAAACTAAGTAAGCATTACATGCTTAGTAAGTTCGTATAACAGGAATTAAAACTTACCAATATACATTTATTAACATTAAGCATTCAATAACATGCTTTTTCATCAATTTGGTGAATTTACCTATACACATACACTCAATCAAACAAGTTAGTTACATAAGTGTTCATACATACATCAAGTAAGCATAGATGAGCTCATCATACTATATTCCTTCAAGACATTATTCATTTCATCCCATAATTCTCTTATCATGCTAAGAGTTGTGTCCGTTGAATCATTGAAATTCCGATGGATACTCAAGTAGTACACTCAAGGTGTACAATTCAATAACCCGTTAATTCTTATTCAAGAGTACCCATTACGGCACTTAATCAAAGAACACACTCTCGAGCCACATATCGTATAACAGGATTACCAGTCCAGGCTAAATCCTTTATGTAACGTATGCTCAGAAGAGCTCAATTAGGATTACTAGTCCAGGCTAAATCCTAATTGTAACATATGCTCAAGAGGGATTTTTTTAGGATTACCCGTTAGGCTAAATCCTATCTGTAATGAGGTCAATAGGATTACTCGTCTGAGCTAAATCCCATCAGTAACAACTGCAGGATGTAACATCCTGAATTTTTGGGCCTATACATTTAATGGGTGAATATGTGTAATGAGTTAATTTGAGCATTAGGGGTCCAAATTGGGCTCGTGGATTGGGTGAAGCCTTAGTTAAATTTTTGTTTGGGCACTATAGGGTTTAAAAGGTGGTATACGAGTTTAAAATATCAAAATGGGCTTGTGGCCCGGTGGTCGATGGCGCCACTTAGGGAGCAAGGAGGTGACGCCACACAAGGGAGTAAAGGGCCCAAATTTAAGTTACATGGAGCCCAACTCTTTTAATTTAAGTTAGCTAAATTTCGGCGTTAGGGTTAGGTAGAGTGGACGGCAACAAGGCTCAAAAATAGGAGGATTTATGTGAATGGGATAATGTAGATAATATAGTTGATAATATGGAAGAAAAAGAGAGGAGAAAAGATAGGAGCTATCTACAAGGCTAGGAGTTGGCGAGAAATTCCATCACCTAGAGAAGTGAAGAAATCGGTTTCTTTATGGCAAAGGGGTGCGAATTTTCCCTTTTATTTGATTAATTTTTAGTTATCGGGAAGGGCACTTTCGGTTTTCATAGGTAAGTGCAGAAATTTCTATAAATAGGAGGGTTCTCTTCTTTATTTTTGGCATTTAGGGTTTCTACCTTTTCTTTCTCTTCTTTCTTCTAAAAGTGAAAACCCCATTATTCTTTTCTCTTCTTTCTCCTAAAAGCCGAAAACTCCATTATTCTCTTCTTTCTTCTAAAAGTCGAAAACTCCATTATTCTCTTCTTTCTTCTAAAAGCCGAAAGCCGAAAACTCCATTATTCCTTTCTCTTCTTTCTTCTAAAAGCCGAAAACTCCATTATTCTCTTCTCTTCTTTCTTCTAAAAAGCCGAAAGCTGGAAACTCCATTATTCTTTTCTCTTCTTTCTTCTAAAAGCCGAATCTCTATAGATTTCTTCGAATCATCTTCTCTTCTAATCTTCTCAAAAAGCTGGAATCTCTAAGGGGTAGTCGAATTCTCTGCGTTAAGGTGAGTGCCGATTTTCCTATCTCTTCAATCTCTCTTTCAGTTTTTAAGAGACAAGGCCGAATGGCCACTTGGTTGTTAAGGCTGTCGAATGAAGCTAATATTTCCTCTCTTTTGCGTTTGGACGGCATTCCGGGATTTGAAGGAAACCTGATCATCTAGATTTAAAAGCCGAAAATCGCTAGTCTCCAATTTCGGGATTTTAAGGTAAGGTGATTTTCCCTAGATTTTCACTAGATTCGTTCATCGCATGCGAGATCTTAACTTTATGATGTGGATTAACGATCATATGTTGTGATAGTAGTTCTGACAAGGACTTGCGATGGAATTAAATATGGATCAGGCAAAGGAGAGAATCCCTAAGTTTAAGAAACGAGCTGTGTCAGCAGTACGGGATTGGCCACCAGGTTGTGGACCAGCTTCTGAACAACATCTTAGGTAAGTAGCAGTTGTATCGACTTCTGATAGTGTCGACATAGAGAGTGTCATTCTAACGGTAATCAGGTGTGTAGATCTCTAACACACAAATAATCTGTATGAATGTATATATATATGTTTATGTATGGGCTAAAAGCCAGATAATAGGCTGTGTAGACAGTCGAATAAAACCCTAAAAGGGTAGGCAAGGGATGCCAGGTATGTAATCATAGAAACTTCTCTGTGTGTATCGATGTATGTGATAGACTGTGAACTTTTAGGTAGTATATTGTTTTGATTCTGCATGTATGTATGCATGGGATGGGATTGACATGATGAAGGGGAAGAAGGTCGCATAGCGATCGGTGGCTTTGCCACATAGGTCACATAGTGATCACTCTTTATGATAGGCAGCTCAGCTGTCGAAATACTACGATGTATTATTAAGGTCGCATGGCGATCGGTGGCTTTGCCACATAGGTCACACAGTGATCGGTCTTTAAGACAGCAAAGACAACCCTATCGATATGGTGTGTAGCGGTTGGAGGGTTGGTTGTAGAAATCCCCAAGGTGTGATGGTTGGTACGGGTTGGTGTGTAGAGGATGGATTTCTAGGCTGGGATGGGCCATAATGCATATATAGTTACCCTTGTATACGGGCCAAGGCCATAATGTGTTTGTGGGCCAAGCCTTTGATGTGTTTTTGGGATTTACACACTGAGTCTTGGTGGCTCACCCTATTATTTTTCCCTAACTTTGCAGATGAGCGGTAGATCGTGGACATGGGAGCAAAGGCGGACTCGAGGGCCATCAAGTTTTTATTCCTATAGATTATTTGATTTTTCCTTAAGTTTTTAATTTTAGAAACATTTATGTAATAAGGCCCCATAGTTTATACTCACTACTTAGTTTTTAATATTTGCAACTTATGGAACTTTGTCAAAGGTTTTACTATTCAAAATAATAATAATACAAGGTTTTCTTTTCAAAAGTCACTTGTTTATTCGAATTTTGCCTAATAACTTATGATTTACTAAAACCAACTTAGCAAAAGTTCTCAACGTACAACCCGTAGCATACCAGATCTGGTCGAAACTTATGAGCCGGGTTTGGGGTGTTGCACAGGACCTCATTCAATAAGGGAAATCACCTTTATCCATCGGAATTCAATATTCAAATGGAACTTAACCCTTTTTCACCGTTTCAAACATGTATTCAATTCTCCATTATAACAATCAAATAATTCACATCAATATCAGTCACATTCCATACAAACTTAACATTCAATTTAACATATTTACTTGCTCGATTAAGTTACACGAACTTACCTCGACACTTGTTCGCGTTTAAAAATCTACTAATCCGAAACTTTTTCTTTTCCTCGGTCTAACCTCGAATTTGTGTTGTCCGGATCTATATAAATGGATTTATTCATCAATTTATCACATTTCATATTCAAGTGGACTCAATTTACATCCTAGGTAAAATTACCATTTTGCCCTCAACTTTTCCATAAATCCCAATTTCATCCCTAGGCTCGGAAAATGAAATTTATGCAATTTACTCCCTATTCCAAGCCTAACCGAAATTTCAATATAAAATTTACAGCACATATATTCTATAAATTTCATAAATTTTCTTCAATTTTCACAACTTTACATTTTAGTCCCAAAATCATGTTTCCATCAAAAATCACTTTGTAAAAGTTGTTTATCTATCAACAACCTTTCATTTTCTACCGTAAATTTCAAATTTTCAGCATATTCATCCATGACCTAAATTCCATACTTTAATAAATTTTCAAATTGATCCCCCAAATAGATAGATTAAGCTATCCCGGTTTCAAAAATATCAAAATTACTAAAAATAGGACAAGAAAACTTACCCAATTAAGCCAAGAAAGTTTCTTCTCTCTCTCCTAGGGTTTCCATGTATTTTGGGGTTGAAGATGATATAAAATAAGATGATAATTCTTTTATCATCTTTTAATTAATTAAATTATTTCAATTTTTAATTTAGTTCTTGCCCTTTTTCTAAATTTCCATGGATGAGTCACCAAAATATCTACATACTTTTCTTTAATGGTCTAATTATCATATAAAGGCCTCAAGTTTTTAATTCCATATCTATTTAATCCTTCTAGCTACTAGAATTCAACTTTTGCATTTATGCAATTTAGTCCATCCCGTAATTAAGCACTTAATCGATAAAATTTTCTTATCAGAATTTTCACATGACATTTCTAACATAATACGGACCATGTAGTAAAATTAAAATAAATTTTATTTTCGACTCGGATTTGTGGTCCCGAAACCACTGTTCCGATTTCACTGAAATTGGGCTGTTACAGTATTTGTATGTCAGTATGAAGTAAATATGACACGTCACATGTTACTGTTGGTTACTCCGTCAACCATGCTAGTGTTTTTAGTAAAAATGATAAAACATAATTTGATTCCTAATACATTGGCCTCATAATAATTTTTCGACCTTTTATCATTTTAAAGTGTAATAATTAATAGAGTTTAAACTTTGAGAGAGAAAAAAAATTAAAAGTTTGGAACAACCAAGGGCAGATTTCAAATTCTTCTCTAGATTGTCTTCAACTTTTTTAATAGAATTTTTATAATTAAAAAAGGTCAAAATTTTAGTTTCGACACTTAAAATTTATAAATTGATTTGTTTTCAAAGTTAATTGCATCAAACATATCTAAACTATAACTTTTGTTGATATAGTGGTACAATAAGGAGTTAATATGGAGGAAATTAAAGAGTGGTGGTTGCTATGGAAGTTGGTTCACCCAGTTGGGGTAGAAAGTCGGAGGTTACAAAGAAAAAAAGTGAGAGAGTGTTAAGGTTGAGAGCTGCAGGTAAGTTGATAGAGTATAGGCTTGGTATTCTTGGAGAGTCGATCCCCTCTTCATTATTCCTAGAGGTATTTATAGGCAAGGATCCTGTGTAAGATGATGTTAACGTGTTGGACTTGTCATATAGACATCACTATGGAATGAGTGGGGCAGATTTCTTCGATGGGACGAGGATGTCATATAGACATCACTAAGAATTTGTTAACAAAATTCGATTTAACAATCTATCATTGCAGAGTTTTACCTAAAGGATGAGTTCATTTTACAAATTTTCAAAGAATAAACTTTGTTAACCAATTTAATTTACTCAAGCTCATCAAAGATAAATGCTGCCATAACGATCTTACAGTTTGTATGCACCTACTCTCAATCCAAAACCTTCGTATAGAAAGATAATAAACACATTTATCGATGTGTACACTCACAAAAGGCACTAAAAAGTTACTCATAACAAATAGAATAATGCTCATAATTTTCTAACTCCAATACCCAAGGATACACAGGAAACAACTCTTCCTTTACAAGCATGTAGCATGGCAGTAGAAAGATGAAATTTACTTCAAAAACTCTTCAAAAATAATCTTTAGAAAAAATCTTCACAATAATCTTCCATAATTTGTTCATGATCTCTTTCCAAATAAACTCATATCCACGTAATTTTTCTAGTTTCTATATTTTAAGAATAATTAATCTAGTCAAAGGAAAATCACAAAAGGAAAGAGATAAAATCCTATATTTTTTTTTGGTGTAAAGACAGTCTAAAAAATATAAAAAATTTACAAGGTAGAATCGGGGAATAGAGTACCCCTAACAATATCCTCTTTTGAAATTTCTTGAATCTCTAAAGGCGAGACGTCAAATTAGCATAACTCTCCCTCGTTTGCAAATGCCATTTTAGCTAAAGTATTCGCTGACTAATTATTCTCTCTAGGAAAGTACCATACGAACCACCTTTCTTTCTGGGATAAAATATGTTGAATTCTCCTAACGAGAGAAATACTTGATCTAGCTGGATTACGATCACAAATGGCTTTGACTACCTCTAAATTGTCAAACAGGATAAATACCCTATCATGCCATTGCTTCTGAAGCAGGAGCAAACCATCTAAGAGTCCCCATAACTCGGCAACAAAAACTGAAGACTTCCCCCAAAACCGACTATAGCCTAATATCCACTTCCCTATTTCGTTCCGAACCACGCCACCTACAACAGATAAACCAGTGTTTGTCTGAACAACACCATCAATATTGAGATAAACACACATACTGGGAATGAAGGTGCACAAATGGGAGCAGAACTGATCTTTGACGCTGCTGTATGAACTGAAAAAAGTTATTGGCCTAGCTGAAAGACACTTTGATAATCTTATTTGGATCCATAGAAATCCCTTGGAAAATAGAGAGATTTCTATTTTTCCAAATACGCCACGCTAGTAATTCGAAGAAGCAAGCCCAACTGGAATCCCTCGTGTTTTGACATGAATGATCTTCTAAGCTAGAAATCACCCATTCTATTAAGTTGCTTGAGAAAAAAAAGTACTTTGTTGGTCTTGAGGAATAACTTGGAGCCAAACATCCTTCGTGATTGGATGGTCTTTAAGCACATGCAAGCATCCTCGTATTGATGTCCAGAAAGGGAACATGATTCATTGTGACCAATCCTCCTTCGGACTCTCTCAACATTGTTTAGAAATCTCTGTTTAAGGACAATCCAAATGAAATGACTCTCTTCGAGGGCATGAAAATTTCCACACATATTCCAAACTGCATCTTTGGGGTTCCACGAGATAAAATCCTATATTTCAAGGCTACTCATATCCACATAATTATTTTAGTTTTGTAACAACCCAAACCCGGCCCAAACATTACGACCGAATTTGATTTGTTACGGAGAAAACCTTTTGAACACCATTTTAAAACCAATTTAAATTTTGTTGAAAACGTCTCGTTTTTGGTTATCTTGCCGAAACTATACTTAGAGTTAACTTGGAAATTTAGTTAAGTCAGGTTGTTATACAAATTTCAAGTGTGCCCGATGGCACGATAAAACCTTTTCGCGTTAATTTTAAGAAAACATGTGACTTTAATTCAATTTTAATAATATAGTTTAAACAAAATATCCAACATATACGAAATAAACAAAGTAAAGTTTATGGAGGCCTTATTACAACCAAAATAACAATAACCCAATAATAAAATAAAATAGCTGAGTTTAAAGTTCGGTTTATGCAAGTCCTTTGCATGGCCACCTCGAGTCCAACGGCTCCTCAACCGCCATCTACGAGTCACTGAAAAATGTTAAAGGAGAAGGTGAGTCACCAAGACTCGATATGTAACCCTTCCCCGTATGTAAACAATTTCATACACGCATATAATCAATCATCATGTACTAAGTCATGCACCCCGTCCTAGCCAACCAAACGCCTTTGTCTACCCCATGTGGTACCAAACCTTTGGTGACCGTAGTCACAATGTGTTACCAAAACACCGGTGGTGCCAAACCATCGGTGACATATAGTCACGATGTGTTACCAAAACACTGGTGTCCATGGACACAAATCGGGTGATGGGGCCAACCCATCGTGTGATACCAAATCACTGGCAGACGATCCCATATCTCAAGTGGGGCCAACCCACGGTGGTGTTAACCACAGGGATAAGTCGCTATGAGGTACCAAACCTCTGGAGGTACCAAACCTCTGGTGACATATAGTCACAGTGTGTTACCAAAACACTGGTGCTCTCGTCCACGAAATATCACTGCCCCCTCCACTCATCAATCCCACATCAACATTTATATCACATAATTTATGCTACCATATACTTAATCACATGTACAGGTTTCATCATCAGCAATAAGCAACGTGTACTAGACACACCATGCTTTCCAAAAGCATCTTAAAATATTTCATAGTCAACAAGGACTTACCTGGTTCCTTGCTTATACCATTCATGGTATTAATCCCGAATCTACACAGATCCGGTTAGCACACGCTGTGATTTAGTACATTTAATTAATTATAAGTGTGTATGTACACACACGATGTCGATGAGAAGTCTAAATCCCGAAAAGAGAAGTCGGCCACCCTAGATCTCACTGTACCTATATTCGGCCAACTATGGGATTAGTACTATGGCCTATTCGGCCAAACCCAAAATTTAAGAGGGTTCTCCTATGGATCCCAAAACCTTACCCGCGTGTTTTGAGTACTAGCCTTTTGTTTCACCACCCTAAAATCGGCACTCAACCAAGTTAGTAGCCTTTGGCTTAATCACTTAAAAAGAATAATCTATTAACAATAGGCCCTTACCACCACTTACCAAAGCCGAATGCTAGAGATTAGGAGCTTGGGTGATCGCTTCACGAACTTGGGTACCTAGGAGAGATCGTTTACCAAAACGTTTAGAAGCCTTGTTAACCTTTGCCGAAATCGGCACTTCCCCTTGTAAAAGAAATCGACAAAAGAAGGAAAAGGGGAGATAGATATTCGGCCATTACTTACCTTGATCCAACTCGATTAACAAAGGAGATGCAGGAAGATACTATGCTCAATATTCGCCAACAGAGAGTTTAATAAGAGGAAAAGAAATCAGCACTTCCAAGGGAGTGTATTCGGCCACGGGGAGAAAGAAAATATTGGGAAAGAAAGGTGCTAGGAATTTCGGCTTGAAAGGGTTTGAGAGAACAAAGAAAATAAAAGAGCACAAAGGGAGAGGGGTTAGGGATTTTCGGCAACTAGCAAGAATGGAAAAAAACCAAAACAAGGTGGTAGGGTGAGGTTTTTATAAGCATTGGCCCCCTCCTTAAGCTTGCCGTCCACCCTTGGCAACAAGGAGTTCAACTCCTAGCCAACTCCTAGCTTTTCTCTTGGCCACTCATTTGATTTAATTCAAACAATTTGAATTAATAAAATAATAATCTCCTAATAATCCATATAATAACCTCATTTATCTCCCATTATCCTTGAGATTAAACAATTAAAAATCTAATTTTAATGCTCATATTATCTCTTATTAATAATAATTAAAAGAGTTTAAAGGGAGGAAGACTCTCCCACTTGTGCCGTCCATACATAGTGCAAAAAGAAAGGGAACTTTGTGACTCGAACCAAGGCTCTCCCCTATCCCTTGTGGCGTCACATGCTAGCTCTTAAGTGGGCTTACTTTGCCACTTATTCTAGGCTCATCTTATGTCCAAATTATCCCCATTTATTCTTATAACCCCCACTTGTTAAGGCTCCCTACCTCAAAGCTTGAAAATAATATTTTTCCCACTACTCGGGCTTACTAAAAATCCATAATTAAGCCTTAACATTCCATAAATAATATCACAGCAGTTCATAATAAGAAAAATAATTAAATTCCAAATAACCCCATTTTTGGGATGTTACAGTTCTACCCCCTTAAAATAAATTTCGTCCTCAAATTCCTTGATCAAAAGAGATGGGGTATATTCTTTGCCGCATCACCTCCTCGGGCTCCCACGTAGCTTCTTCCACTCCGTGGTTCCGCCATAGCACTTTCACTAAAGGCCTTTGCCTTCCTACGTAGAACCTTCACATCTCGGTCTACAATCTGAACCGGTTCCTCTTCAAAAGATAAATCCGAGTTCACCTCAATCTCGCGCTCTTGGCACACCATGCGAAGGATCCGACCGACACCGTCTCAAAGATCGATACATGAAATACGTCATGAATCGATTCGATTCTGCCGGCAGCTCTAGGCGATAAGCTACCGGTCCTACTCGCTTTACAAGCAGATATGGCCCGATGAACCTTGGGCTCGGCTTCCTTTTCGTCCAAATCTCAACACCTTTTTCCAAGGCGACACTTTGAGAAAGACTTTGTCTCCCACAAAGATACTCCATTTCCTTGCGTTTGAGATCGGCATAAGACTTCGCCTATCGATGCTTCCTTGAGACGAGACCTAATCACCTTGACTTTGTCTTGATCTGCGTTACCAATTCTGGACCCAGAACTTGTCGCTCTCCCAACTCCGTCCAACATGTAGGAGTACGACACTTTCGTCCATATAGGGCCTCGTATGGAGCCATTTGAATACTCGCTTGATAACTATTGTTATAAGCGAATTCCGCTAATGGTAGGTACTCCTCCCAACTACCACTAAAATCCAAGACACAACCTCTTAACATGTCCTCTAAAACCTGTATCACCCTTTCCGATTGTCCGTCAGATTGTGGATGGAAAGCCGTACTGAAATCTAACCGTGTACCCAAAGCTTGATGCAACGCTTTCCAAAACCTTGACGTGAATCGGGATCCACGTCCGAGATAATCGATCTTGGCACACCATGCAACCTCACTATTTCACTCACATACAACCGCTAGCTTCCGGAGTGAGTAATCCATTCTCACCGGCATGAAGTGAGCCGATTTAGTCAAAGCGATCCACAATTACCCAAAGCGCATCCTTCTTGTTGGGCGTAAGGGGTAGCCCACTAACAAAATCCATGGTGATCCTCTCCCATTTCCATTGAGGGATCTTTATCGGTTGAAGTAGTCCCGATGGTAACTGATGTTCAGCCTTAACTTGCTGGCACGTCAGACACTTCCTCTGAACTCGGTTATCTCACGCTTCAACCTGTGCCACGTAATCAAGCTTTTCGCAAATCTCCATACATTTTGCTGCCCCCAGGATGCATAGCGTATGGGCTGCTATGTGCATCTTGGAGAATTTTCTGCCTTAATTCTGTATCCCTTGGCATACAAGCTCGTCCTTGAAAACAAAGCACTCCATCACTAGACAGACTGTATCCTTCCAAACCACCATCTTGAACTTGTACCCTCTTAGCGCTCAAGCCTTCATCCACTAACTGCTTTTCCTTAATCTCCTCAATCCAAGTCGGCTTTACTTGGAGTTCCGCCAAAAGACTCCCATCATCATATAGACTCAACCGAGCGAACATTGCTCTTAAGTCCGTCACAACCTTCCGACTCAATGCGTCAGCTACCACATTAGCCTTACCCGGATGGTACTCGATTGAACAATCGTAATCCTTTAGTAGTTCAATCCACCGACGCTGTCTCAGGTTCAGATCCTTTTGAGTCAGAAGATACCTCAAGCTTTTGTGATCCGTGTAGACTATCGACTTCTCCCCATACAGGTAATGTCTCCATATCTTCAGAGCAAAGACGACTGCCACTAACTCCAAGTCGTGCGTTGGGTAGTTAACCTCATGCGGTCTTAACTGACGGGATGCATAGGCTACTACCTTCCCATCCTGCATCAACACACATCCCAAACCGATTGTGAGATGCATCACAATAGATCTGTGAATAACTTTCCGCTTCAGTGTACCAAAACCGGAGCTTAGTCAAAATTTTCCTTAGCTTATCAAAGCTTCCTTTGTCGCTTCTCCGCCCATACAAATGGAACACCTTTCCTTAGTAACTTGGTTACGGGTAGCTGCTATTAGAGAGAATCCTTCCACGAATCTCCGATAGTACCTCGCTAAACCCGAAAACTTCGTATTTCACCCACCGACCTAGGTGGTTTCCACTCCAATCTTTGCTTCAATCTTGCGAGGGTCTACTCTAATTCCTTCCGCCGAGACCACGTGCCCTAAGAAAGCTACTTCCCTCACCTGAACTGCACTTATCGAATTTGGCATATAAGCGCTTCTCCTCAATACTTGCAGAATCGTGTCAGTAAATGCTTGTCATGCTCCTCTTCGTCTTTGAATAAACCAATATGTCGTCTATGAATACCACGACGAATGGTCCAAGTATCTTGTTGAAATACCCTATTCATTAAGTCCATAAATGCCGCCGGTGCATTGGTCACCGAATGGCATCACCAAGAACTCGAAATGCCCATACCGAGTTGAATGCCGTCTTGTGAACATCACCTCCTTCACCCTTAATTGATGATAACTCGACCTAAGGTCAATCTTCGAGAATACCGACGCACCTTTTCGGTTGGTCAAACAAATCATCGATCCGAGGCAACGGGTACTTGTTTTTGATCGTTAACTTGTTTAGCGAAGGTAGTCGATGCACATCCGCATAGAACCGTCCTTCTTCTTGACAAACAACACGGGTGCTCCCCACGGAGATATACTTGGTCGAATAAACCCTCTATCCAAGAGCTCCCGAATTTGAGCCTTTAGCTCCACCAATTCCTTTGGTGCCATTCGGTATGGTGCTATAGACACAAGGTGCCGTTCGGTAGCAAGTCTATACGGTCGACTTCCCGATCTGGAGGCGGACCGGAAGTTCTTCCGGGAACACATCAACAAATTCCCCAACCGTTCGGACCTTTTCAACTACTAACCCCTTAGCTTCCAAAGCACGTGATTTGAACCAAATACGCCTCACAACCCTTCTTGACCATCTTTTCACCTTCAAGGCGATCACTACATTGGATAGGTAGTTCCTTCTATCTCCTATCATAACCACTTCATCACCTTCACTGTCTTAAGAACCATGCGCTGGGCGCGCAATCCAAATTCGCTTGATACTTAACCGGCCGGTCCATTCAAGGATCAAATCGAACTCCCCAAACGGTAGTTCCATCGGATCGGCTACAAATACTACCCCTTGGAGTTCTAGGGTACGCCTCTATAAAGTTTGTCTACTATTACAGAGTGACCTAAAGGGCTAATCTGGTCATCTCCCCAGAGCGCTTTTGAGTTTAGGTCCATAGTTCCTACACACACTACTAGCAATGTACGAGTGCGTCGAGCCCACATCAATCAATGCAACATAAGGAAAACCAAAAATTAGAAACGCATCGGTTATGACATCCGGTGCGTCACCTTCCTCGCGACACCTCATTGCGTAAACTAAGCCAGCCGCCTAGCCTGTGTTGCCCTGAACTCTGCGCCTTGAGTTCCACAACCTCGGTTAGGACCGTTGTTTCTCTGCCATTACCACGACCCTCCGTGGTCCCACACTTCTATTGCGAGCACGATTACGCGCCTCCGGTGATTCTTAGCTAGTTTCGGGGACAATCTCGACACGATGCTCCAGAGACCCACACTCAAAACATCCTTTATCACCGGTCCAACAACCTCCCCAATGGGTCTTCCCACGGCGATTACACCGAGTCGGCCTGCGATTAGTAGTCGTGGGCCTTGCCGCTGATTGGGCCCACTTGGCCTAGCCTTTTCTCGAGCACTACCGCTTGATCCGGTGACCCAAATCCTCTTTTACGATTGTTCCTACTATAGCTTTGCCTCACGGCCTCCTTGATCCCTTCGGCTACCTTAGCCTTTTCCACTAGAGATGAGAACTCACGAACTCTTTGTGGGGCAATCAAGTAACCTTAAATCATCTCGAGTCCATCCTCAAAGCGGACACAACGCTCATGTTCGTGAGCCACGATGCCTCTAGCATACCTACTCACCTTAAAATTGCGCCTCATATTCCGACACGGACTTAGTTCCTTGTACTAATCCCGGAAAAGCCTTTCTCTCAAGGCGTCGGTGTATTTGGTACCCACATACTTCTTCCGATAGGTGGTTCTCGAAATACTCCTGTGTCAAATCATCTGCTGTAGCCCCATCTCGAACCGTAAGCCACCACCGACACGCTTCATCCTTTGAAAGCGACATCGCCCTTTCGGCTTTTCTTCCTCGGTCGGTCAAGGTCATCCATGATTCTTTCGGTTGACTCTAGCTTGATTCCATTTGACTGGTGCCACTCGACACACCTCGGAATACCTCCGCTCCGTTAGATCGGAGTCGCTCGGGGGCAGATTTTGAGCTCCCACATTTCCACCAGCCCCGACCACCATCTCCAAGACTCGCAAAATAGCTTGCGATACCGCCTCGCCACCGGTCCGATCCGGCTCCTCGCCTCTAAAAGTGGGAGGTGGTGGTGGCGATGGTACCTCATTTTCCGAACCTTGTCACGACTGACGGGTTCGGACACCGTCATCCTACCCTACCACGTCCACGGCGGCCCACGTCCTCTAGAACTCATTCTATCTACCGCGCTTTTAACTCGATTAAGAAAAATTTTATGCGTTAGCATTTGTTTCACTTTATTACTCGCGAAGAAATTTTATGTATAAGATTTAATCAGAGATTCTTTCGAGCAAACAATGTTCCAGTCTTCTTTCCTAGTTCACACAAAGAAGTTCATGCATCCATTCCTTAATACTTTCCATACCTATTTCGCTCATCGGACATTTCGCCCATTTCTATCCCGTGGGTATTTTCGTCTTTTTTCCTACTGTGGGTATTTTCGTAATTTTCCAGAACCAAAATATTTTGCTGATGATTTCCAAAGCTAAGTTGTTGAATATTTGTAAAATAGTTGAAATTTTTGGGCAAAACCATTGAATTAATATTTTATGGGTCAGGGGCATTTTGGTAATTTTACTCCTAAGGGTATTTCTGTAATTTTTCACAAGTCAAGTTTTTCGAGAAAAACATTGTAAAAGTAATGTTCTAGGATTTGAGAAAGTTATTGCACAAGTTTTGAAAACATTAAGGTTTGTTGTTTCATTCTATTTCGAAAAACAAGGCTAATTCCCTTTTCGGGTTTTAATCATTGTGTTTAGCCTATGACCGAGCCCTCCACGGTCGGGGTGAACCAAAGCTACGCACTGAGTGAGTGAGTGAAGAGGAGGTGGGTCACGCGGACCGCTTAAATACCAAGCTCTCACCTGAACCTTTCTAGACATGCGCACAGAGGTTACCACACCACCGAGCCCTCTCGAGTTAGGGTGAACCGAAGCTACGCACCTGTAGGATACTGCGAAGAGGAGGTGAGTCACGAGGATCGCTTAAATACTGTGCTCTTCCGGATCCAATCCTAGACATGCATGGGGTTACCACACCTAGCTCACCGACTAAGTCATAGGTTGGTTTAGTTCCTTAAGTCTTATGTTCTGTTTTGCGTTTGAGTAATCTAACCTTAGGGTCCAAGTCCTATAAGTCTATCTACGTTCCATGCTTCCTACCCTTCTACAGAATATATTTCACCAAGAGGTTTAGATATACTTACAGGCGATTGGTGCGGAGACTCGGGCCATCTTGTTCAAAAACCAAAAATCATTCCATAAGGCCTACCAAAACATTTTTGGGCCTTGGGCCCCCACAGCCGAGCTTTGAACTGGGCTCTGATACCAATTTTGTAACAACCCAAACCCGGCCCAAACATTACGACCGAATTTGATTTGTTACGGAGAAAACCTTTTGAACACCATTTTAAAACCAATTCAAATTTTGTTGAAAACGTCTCGTTTTTGGTTATCTTGCCGAAACTATACTTAGAGTTAACTTGGAAATTTAGTTAAGTCAGGTTGTTATACAAATTTCAAGTGTGCCCGATGGCACGATAAAACCTTTTCGCGTTAATTTTAAGAAAACATGTGATTTTAATTCAATTTTAATAATATAGTTTAAACAAAATATCCAACATATACGAAATAACCAAAGTAAAGTTTATGGAGGCCTTATTACAACCAAAATAACAATAACCCAATAATAAAATAAAATAGCTGAGTTTAAAGTTCAGTTTATGCAAGTCCACTGCATGGCCACCTCGAGTCCAACCGGCTCCTCAACCGCCATCTACGAGTCACCTGAAAAATGTTAAAGGAGAAGGTGAGTCACCAAGACTCAGTATGTAACCCTTCCCCCGTATGTAAACAATTTCATACACAGCATATAATCAATCATCATGTACTAAGTCATGCACCCGTCCTAGCCAACCAAACGCCTTTGTCTACCCCATGTGGTACCAAACCACTGGTGACCGTAGTCACAATGTGTTACCAAAACACTAGTGGTGCCAAACCACTGGTGACATATAGTCACGATGTGTTACCAAAACACTGGTGTCCGTGGACACAAATCGGGTGATGGGGCCAACCCATCGTGTGATACCAAATCACTGGCAGACGATCCCATATCTCAAGTGGGGCCAACCCACGGTGGTGTTAACCACAGGGATAAGTCGCTATGAGGTACCAAACCTCTGGAGGTACCAAACCTCTGGTGACATATAGTCACGGTGTGTTACCAAAACACTGGTGCTCGTCAGCACGAAATATCACTGCCCCCTCCACTCATCAATCCCACATCAACATTTATATCACATAATTTATGCTACCATATACTTAATCACATGTACAGGTTTCATCATCAGCAATAAGCAACGTGTACTAGACACACCATGCTTCCCAAAAGCATCTTAAAATATTTCATAGTCAACAAGGACTTACGGTTCCTTGCTTATACCATTCATGGTATTAATCCCGAATCTACACGAGATCAGGTTAGCACACACAATGATTTAGTACATTTAATTAATTATAAGTGTGTATGTACACACCGATGTCGATGAGAAGTCTAAATCCGAAAAGAGAAGTCGGCCACCCTAGATCTCACTGTACCTATATTCGGCCAACTATGGGATTAGTACTATGGCCTATTCGGCCAAACCCAAAATTTAAGAGGGTTCTCCTATGGATCCCAAAACCTTACCCGCGTGTTTTGAGTACTAGCCTTTTGTTTCACCACCCTAAAATCGGCACTCAACCAAGTTAGTAGCCTTCGGCTTAATCACTTAAAAGAATAATCTATTAACAATAGGCCCTTACCACCACTTACCAAAGCCGAATGCTAGAGATTAGGAGCTTGGGTCGACTGCTTCACGAACTTGGGTACCTAGGAGAGATCGTTTA
Organism: Gossypium sturtianum; assembly: GCA_025698515.1. NCBI lineage: Eukaryota > Viridiplantae > Streptophyta > Magnoliopsida > Malvales > Malvaceae > Gossypium > Gossypium sturtianum. The sequence continues at coordinate 35,728,306 of CM046943.1, read as the reverse complement.
CCAAAACGTTTAGAAGCCTTGTTAACCTTTGCCGAAATCGGCACTTCCCCTTGTAAAAGAAATCGACAAAAGAAGGAAAAGGGGAGATAGATATTCGGCCATTACTTACCTTGATCCAACTCGATTAACAAAGGAGATGTAGGAAGATACTATGCTCAATATTCGGCCAACAGAGAGTTTAATAAGAGGAAAAGAAATCAGCACTTCCAAGGGAGTGTATTCGGCCACGGGGAGAAAGAAAATATTGGGAAAGAAAGGTGCTAGGAATTTCGGCTTGAAGGGGTTTGAGAGAACAAAGAAAATAAAAGAGCACAAAGGGAGAGGGGTTAGGGATTTTCGGCAACTAGCAAGAATGGAAAAAAAACCAAAACAAGGTGGTAGGGTGAGGTTTTTATAAGCATTCGGCCCCCCCTCCTTAAGCTTGCCGTCCACCCTTGGCAACAAGGAGTTCAACTCCTAGCCAACTCCTAGCTTTTCTCTTGGCCACTCATTTGATTTAATTCAAACAATTTGAATTAATAAAATAATAATCTCCTAATAATCCATATAATAACCTCATTTATCTCCCATTATCCTTGAGATTAAACAATTAAAAATCTAATTTTAATGCTCATATTATCTCTTATTAATAATAATTAAAAGAGTTTAAAGGGAGGAAGACTCTCCCACTTGTGCCGTCCATACATAGTGCAAAAAGAAAGGGAACTTTGTGACTCGAACCAAGGCTCTCCCCTATCCCTTGTGGCGTCACATGCTAGCTCTTAAGTGGGCTTACTTTGCCACTTATTCTAGGCTCATCTTATGTCCAAATTATCCCCATTTATTCTTATAACCCCCACTTGTTAAGGCTCCCTACCTCAAAGCTTGAAAATAATATTTTTCCCACTACTCGGGCTTACTAAAAATCCATAATTAAGCCTTAACATTCCATAAATAATATCACAGCAGTTCATAATAAGAAAAATAATTAAATTCCAAATAACCCCATTTTTGGGATGTTACAAGTTTCCTTTTCCAAAAAAAAAATAAATATTTTTGTTGCATAAAATATCACTAAACAAAAATCTTACAAGTAAAAAATAACTAACACACAAAATATGAAATATGTGAAATATGTTTAAGCCCAAATACAAATAGCAAACAAAACCTGTTGCAACATACTTTATGTCTCCAAAGTATGATAAAGAAAGTGCTAACAATATTCTTCTTTGACATTTTTTACGAAACCCTACAAAAAATCATTCATACACCCAATAAAAAACAATCTATGAAGAAAGTAGAGTTATTAGGATAAAACCTATAAATCCTAATCATCAAGATTCCCCCTTAGTCAATGCACCATCAAATACCAAATAATTATAATATAAGCATATCATCATATAATGTTCCATCACCCAAGCATCAACATAATCCAAGCATCACCATAATAGAGTATGTAGGCAATAGTTAAGGTTACAAAAAAATCAAATGAAAAGAAAAGGTTAACAGTTCACCCTTTATTTGTAGCCTACTTTCCTTTATAAAATAATATAATGAATTCCAAAAATTCAAAAAAAAATATGAATTGTCTTGGTGATCGCGTGTCAGACTTTTAAAAATTTATATAATGAGATTGATCGAACCTGGAAACTAACTATGACAACGATTTGAGGCAAGCGCACCTATCGAACAATAGTATAGTTTAGGCTAGACCGGAATGTCAAACCCAAAGGAACTAAAAGTACTAATACTAACTTTCTTTTTATTATCTAGCCTAAAATAAAGGGAATTTGTTGTTTAAGCTAGATTAATTAACTACTAAACTAAAGACTCTAAGACAAAGAAGAATGAATTTGGGAAAATAACTTGAGGAAAAACCAATTGATTAAGACGACACCCAAGGAAGAATCCACCTAGACTTCACTTGTTATCTAACTCTGAACCAGACGATTTATTCATTTGACTTGATCCGTAAGATTCCCTAATGTATATTAAACCTTCTCTTGAAGCGAATAACGTCTAACCTTAGGTTGATTAATTGAAATCTCTTTCTAATTAAAACCCCTAAAATTGCATTAACTCGATCTATGGAATCCCATATTAGGTTTCACCCTAATCCGGCAAAATCTCGTCACCCTATCTCTAGGCACGCGATCAACTCCGCTTAACTATGCTAGATCTACTCTTAAGCAGGGACTTTTGCTCCTCCACCTAAGCACATCAAACTTGAATTAATATCCGTGAAATATCAACACAAGAATTAAGAACACATAATTAAGAACAAGTCAAATATTTATCATATAGTTTAGCAAACGATAACAAGATTCATCTAAGTTTCATCCCCCTCAGGTATCTGAGGGTTTAGTTCATAGCAATAAAAGAAAATATCTCAGAAGAAAAGATAAAACAAAACATAAGAAATCCCTAAAACTCACTGAAGGAATTGAAGAGGAGATCCTCCGTCTTGAGTATAATTCTGGCTTCTTGAGATGAATCAACTGGCTATCCTCGAGTGAATCCTCACGAATCTGCCTTCTCTGGCCTAGCAAGGCACCCCTAGACGATAGCCTTGGGCTCCCTCTTTTAGGTCATACTTAGGGTGTATATATAGGCTTTTGGAATGTGTTTCTTTGCCCCTAAGTATCCCAATCCGAACGAAACTTCTCTTTGCCACGGCAGGGGCACGTCCATGGCGCACGCCCGTGTGAATCGTGGCCAGGCCGTGTTGGACTCTGTTAATGAGGCACGGCCGTGTGGTCTTGGGCCCAGGCCGTGTGGATTTCGTGCTTTGGCCCATTTGGCCCGTTTTAAGCCCGTTTTCCGTTCTTTTCATCCTCCGGTGCTTCCCTGAGTATAAAACATGAAAGTAAAGGATTAAGAGCACCAAATTACATAAAATAAGGAATAATTCATCCAAAAGAATGCTAAATGTGGGATTAAAATATGTTACTTTTACGGTTTATCAAATACCCCCACACTTAAGCTTTTGCTTATCCTCAAGCAAAATTCTCAACTCATAATTAAAATGAACTTTCCTCAATTCATGATAGTCATTGATAATGTTTCGTCATAATTCAAGGATAATTCATACATGGATAATTCAACTCGAGGAGTCCTAGAGATTCAAACAGTCTAAGTCATACATTTGTAGCACAAAAACATAGGTGTTTCCCTTCATCTAAATAATTAACTCTAGTTCAAAACCGACAAGGATTGACATCCTCACTAAAGATTCACTCAAATCACTAAAAGTGTTTAAGGTTCAGAATTAAGTACTCAAAAATCAACTTGAAGAGTTAATCCCATAGGCTTGCATGAAAATCAAATCTCCACCATGTAATATGAAATGATGCACAAATCAAAAGGTCTTTAATGAGGTTGTAAATGAGGCTTAGGTTAAAGGAGTGGATAAAGGCTGAATTAGAGGGTTAGAATCGAGATTGAATTGACAAATTACCTAACTAGAAATAATGAACTTGAATAAATGTAATTACATCAATTGAAAACTGATAATACGAGCTTCTTTTTCAATAATTGGAATTTAACGTATAAGCTCACCTAATCACAAAACTAATAATGAATATACTTCATTTTTTTTAGAACAAGTCATCAAATATTTACAATAATAAGAAAGTACTTTAACAACTAAAATATAGAACATAGTTAGGCAACTGCTCAAAATCAAATCTCGACAAAAAGGGTAGTCAAAAAGGATGGTGATAACAAAAAAAGGGTTTTGGGTTAATATTAGCGGCTAAGTCAATAAAAAGGTTTGTTAGGACTCAACGGGGTTCACTAGGGGTTAATTATGAAGGTAAGTGTTTAGTGGAGTAGTTGGGTTAAAACCTAGGTGCCTTTATCATCTCTGTATATCAAATAAAAAAGTGTGGTCTCGACATGTATAATCAATGCAAGTTCTAGAATAACAAATCAATGTTGACACACTCATAATCAAAAAGTGAGCAAGATGAAGAATTTATGCTCTTATAAGGCTCAAAATTTCACAAAAATTATGGGTATTTTGATGTCAACCTCGTAAATTTCAAACTTCAAAGTAATATTTAAATTCAGGTAGACAACCTAGAAAAAATATTTAATTTCAAAAAAAAAAAGACTTATCATGCTTGATTCTCTAGTATCTTAGATTTTAACTATCAATGCACAATTATCAATGACTTAATCTAAGACATATCAATAAAAATCATAAATCAAAGGGAATTTCATTCTAATCATAATATGAGAAGCTTACTTTAGAACAAGGCATAATTCAGGGATTTGAGAATAATGCAAAAAGTTTGGTACCTAATTTCAAGAATTTGAGAATAATGAAAAAAAGTTAGGCACATTTTTAGATTGTTCACCCCCCAAACTTAAGATGTACATTGCCCTCAATGTACAAAGATATATATATAGACAATTAAGTATAAATTCAAAAGATATGGAGAGAGGTGAAACTCCCTGAATTATGGATGAAATCCTTGCGTTGGAGGTGAAAGATAAGTTGGAGGGGTCGTTCTTGATGACGATCCTGCGCTAGATGAAGAAATTGGGTAGCTCATGGAGGATTAGCCAGGATATAATAATAATAATTAAAACTATACTAATTAAATAATTAAATAAAAGCAAGCTAAAGTGAAGGAAAATAAAAAATAGAATAAAATTAAAGGGAAAGATAAGATAAATGGACCGTAGAGTCCTTATTGTTGGATGGTTCATGAGGTGGGCGTGATTTCTAAGGCTGTGGATATGGTGGTGGTCGTGGTGTGATTCCCTAGAAGCCTGAAGAACCTAAAACCAAGAAACTAAAATAAAATAAGTTAAATTAAGCAGAAGAGAAGTAAATATAAGGAAATTGAAGCAAAAGAGAAAAACAAAATAAAAACTAAATGGCCTCAAATATCCTTGGCTCGTTGAATGATTGAAGCGGCCGGCATGAACTTATATAGATCGGTCTCCCTCTGGGAGACTATGCTTGATTCCTTCCGCTTCTTTGGCATTTGGTGTAGCTCAAGGGTTTTGGGAATGTATTGGAGAAGAGAAGTAGGGGAAGGTTTGAATAATGGGATAGAATAAAGGGGATGGGGAGTAGGAAAGTGAGTAAAGGAAGAGATGGGAGGGGGTTTAAATAGATTTTCAAGCCTGGTGCAACCCCACGCCCGTGTGCCGTGGGCGTGCTAAGTCACACGGCTGCCTCGCACGGCCGTGTTGAGCATTGTATCATTTCTCCCACACCCATGTTTAGGTTGCTACGCCCGTGTGTAAACTACCAGTGTCGACCACGGCCGCATCGCACGGCTGTGGGGTTTTGTCGGTGCCCGTGGTGTGGTGGTTTGAGTCCGTGACTCTGAAAATTGATTTTCTCTGACTCGTACCATCTCTGCCATGTCAGTACGACAATTCGGTGCATCCACACGGCCACGGCCACGGCCGTGTGCAAGGCTGTGTGGCCTGGAATTCTGTACTTTTGGTTAGTTTATAGTTAGGTACTATAAAGAAAGGATAAAATAGAATAAAGAAGACAAAATAAAAATGTAAAAGTTAATGGGGTTAGTATTCGAGTTGCCTCCCAAGAAGCGCTCGTTTATAGTCTTAAGCTAGACTCTCCTCTCATTTGTATATTCATGGTGGTTGGCGGAGTTGAAAGTCCTTCCTCATGCTATCGGTTTCATTATCATGATAGAATTTAAGTCGAGATGCGCTTATATTGAAAGTGCCAAAGATAGGATTACCTCGACTGTTCCATATGAAAAAAGCACTGATTACCCTAAATGGTATTTCTTTGTTTGTGTTAGGGTTAGGAGGAGATATTCGAGGGTCTGTTTTTTCTCTCAATACCTGATCTCCGATTTTGAACTTGTTTGCCTCGTGGAGTGGCTCTGGTTCTGCTTCGTGTATTCCTAATTTTTCCTTGAAATGCGTCTTCCACTCGTCTAGATCGTCGATCTGAATCCTTCGTTCCTCACGAGTTATTTCTTTGTTAACACTGGGTCTAGGATCGGGTTCAGTTGTATTCTTTTGTGGTGCTTCCTGAAAAGAAGGGTTAACCGAATGGTTATCAATAAAATTTGTTTTCTCACCTTGGTTACTCGTTGTTCTAGCCGAATCAAGAGCTTTGAGAGTGACTGTCTCATTACCTACACGAAGTATGAGTTCTCCTGCATCAATATCAATTTTAGTCCTAGCAGTTGCTAAAAATGGTCTTCCTAAGATTAAGGGGATACTATTGTCCTCATCCATGTCTAAAACGACAAAGTCTACTGAGAATACGAATTTTTCAACTTTTACGAGTACATCTTCGATTATACCCCTAGGAATTCTAACAGTTTTATCAGCTAGTTGAATGTTCATCCTAGTTTGTTTGGGTTTCCCTAGACCTAGTTGTTTAAACAATTTATAAGGCATGAAATTTATGCTTGCCCCTAGATCAGCTAACGCATTGTTAATAGATAAACTACCAATTAAGCATGGAATTGTAAAACTCCCTGGATCTTTTAATTTCTGTGGTAGTTTATTCTGCAAGATTGCCGAGCACATTGCGTTTAGTTCCACATGTGATGCTTCGTCTATCCTTCGCTTTTTCATCAACAGCTCTTTTAGGAATTTTCTAGAGTTTGGCATCTGCGTAAGAGCTTCAAGTAACGGTAAGTTAATATGTAATTTCTTTAAAAGTTTAATAAACTTACCGAACTGTTCCTCTATGTCGTCTTTCCTTAATGCTTCGGGATATGGTATACGAGGTTGGTACTCTTTAATTACCAGTTTTGGCTTATTATTACTTACCTAAACCTTACCTTCTTTGACCACATTCTCTTGCCTTGAATTGGGCTCGTCTAACCCTTCACTTTCTTGAGCTGTTATGGCTTGGATTTGCTCCTTTGGGTTAATCTCAGTGTTGCTTGGTAGACGCCCTTGCGGTCATTCAGAAATTAACTTTGCAAGTTGTCCAACTGTCTTAGTAAGTTCCCCGACTTGGTTCTCAATCCCTTTGATCGATGCTTGTTGATTGTTAAGCGTTGTCTCAGTTTTTTGGAGAAGGGTATCTGTGGCTACCATGAATTTTGTCAGCATCTCTTCAAGGTTCGGCTTCTTCTCCTGTGGATAGGGCTGATTTTGGAAATTTTGAGGAGGTTGTTGTCTTTGGTTCCCTTGATTTCCTTGACCTCCCCATGAAAAATTGGGGTGATTCCTCCAACCTGGATTATAATTATTACTATAAGGATTATTATTAGGTCTGAAATTGTTACCTATATAGTTCATCTGTTCGCTCTCTGTGCCCGGTTGGTAGGGTAGGTACTCAGGATTTGCCACACTTCCATTTGCGTCGCACTGTATCACTGGATGTACCTGCGAAGAATACAAACTATCAAACTTTTTATTCATCATCTCTACTTGGTTTGATAGCATGGTTACTGCATCGAGGTTGAAAACTCCGGCTATTTTTGTTGGCCTTGTCCTTGTAACTTGCCACTGATAGTTATTCAGTGACATCTCCTCTATGAATTCATAGGCTTCTTCAGGAGTTTTGTTGTTCAGGGTTCCACCGGTGGCTGAATCAATTAGTTCCTCGTTAAGGGGTTCACACCATTGTAGAAAGTTTGGACTTGAAGCCACAAAGGTAATCTGTGGTGTGGGCATCTTCTCAAAAGATCCTTGTATCTCTCCCATGCGTCGTATAATGTTTCTAAATCCATCTGCAAAAAAGAAGAGATATCATTCCTTAATTTGGCCGTTTTGGCCGGTGGAAAATAATTTAATAAAATTTTTTCGGTCATTTGATCCCATGTGGTGATTGACCCTCGTGGTAATGAGTTTAACCACTATTTGGCTTTATTCCTTAATGAAAAGGGAAATAACCGAAGCCTTATGGCATCATCAGAAACGCCATTTATTTTGAAAGTATCACAGAACTCTAGAAAATTAGCTATATGAGTATTTGGGTCTTCGTCCTGCAAACCATCAAATTAAACAAATTGTTGAATCATTTATATAGTGTTAGGCTTTAATTCAAAATTATTAGCAGCTATAGCAGGCCTAACAATACTCGATTCGCCTCCTGTTAAATGTGGTTTAGCATAATCAAACATAGTACGAGGAGCATTATTTTCTCCCACATCTTGTGGTTGTGGATTATTCTCATCCATCCCTCCAGTAGGATTGGATTCGTCTTGTTGCTCTTCTTCTTAGTAATTTAGGGCTCGCTTGATTTCTCTGCGATTCCTGCGAGCGGTAGCTTCAATATCACTTTCGTATACTAAAGGTCCTCTCGGGTTCCTTCTAGTCATAAACTATAGGTACCTGCTAGGAAAAAGAAAGTGTTAAGTATGACTCCTATTTTCAGTCAAATTTGAGAAGTAATCTTCTAGTTAAACTCTGTTTATTTGTTTCAATCAAACACTGATTAGTTAGATTATTTTATTATTATTTGACCTATGAATTTAGCCTATAAATAGGCTCTTTTACAACCTTAGAAAATACATCCATTAGATATTAGAACTTATAACACATTTAGAGAATTTTGTGTTTACGTTTTGAGGGTTCTTTGTTTTTGGGTTTTCGGGGTTTAGTTTTATCTCCATCTTTTGTACTCTTCGTTCTGTTGCCATTATAGTAAAATTATCTTTGCCCGTGTTTTTTTTATCCTCTTTGGAGGGGTTTTTCCACGTTAAATTTGTGTGTCCAATTTCTCAATTTATTCCGCTACTTTTACTTGTTCGTTGCTTAATCGGGTCGATCCTAACAAGTAGTATCAGAGCTAGTTCAATTTTCATAGATCAGCCCATTCAGATATGTCAGCAACAAAGTTTGAAATTGAGAAGTTCGATGGTGAGACAAATTTCAATCTGTGGCAAGTTCGGATGATGGCAATTCTAGTTCAAACCGGCTTGAAAAAGGTTGTTATCGGGAAAAAGCCTGAGAATCTAAACCAAACAGAATGGGAAGAGCTTGATGAAAAGGATTTGTCTACAATCCAGTTGTGCCTCGCGAATACGGTATTGCAGGAGGTATTGATGGAGAAGACCTCATCTACCTTGTGGAAAAGGTTAGAAACTCTTTATGCGACTAAGTCTCTGGCTAACCGTTTAGTGTTGAAACAACGTCTATTTACGTTTCGCATGAATGAAGGTGAGCTTCTTAGAGATCACATCAGTCAATTCATTACTCTTTTAAATGATTTAAAGAATGTTGAGGTTCATATTGACGATGAAGATTAGACTATGCTATTATTGTGCTCTTTACCCCCTTTATACAAGTCTTTCAGGGAAACCCTGATTTATGGCAGAGACAAACTCTTATTCAAAGATGTGAAGGGTCATTTGTTGAGTAGAGACAAACTCGACAATGAGCTTCATTTGGATAGCAAGGCAGATAGGCAAGCTTCTGTTTTGATAGCATCAAAGAAACGAGACAAAACGTGTCACTATTGTAAAAAGTTAGGTCACGTCAAAGCAGATTGTTATAAACTGCGAAAGAAAAGAGCTGCTGAGAGTAACGAGGAAGATGTAGCTGGTGCTAATTTGGCCGATGAAAATGGCGATGATTTCTTGTTAGTGTTAACGAGCGATAACTCCAAGCTCACGTCCGAGTGGGTTCTAGATTCGGGATGTTCTTTCCACATGTGTCCCAATAGAGAATGGTTCTCCATACTGATTCGGTTGAAGGTGGAGTTGTGTGCATGGAAAACGATTCATCTAGTAAGGTAATTGGTATTGGTACTTTGTTAAAATTAGGATACACGATGGGACGATTAGGACACTCTCGGATGTCGGTATGTACACGATTTACTGAAAGAATCTCATCTCCTTGAGTATTTTAGACTTGAAAGGATGCAGAATCAACATCGAGTCGAAGCGGCATTAAAGTATCTCGTGGAGCGCTCATTTTGTTAAAAGGTAAAAGAACCGCGATCTTTATATTCGGAAGGTTCTCTGATGATTGGTGAAATCGGACGCCCTCGTCCGTTACAGAGTCGAAGTCAACTCATTTAGAGCGAAGGCAACTTGGTCATAGGAGGGAAAAAGGTATGACCGTTTCGTTGAAGAGAGGTTCTCTTTTGGATGTAGGTTTTGAAAAGTTAGGGCACTGTGTTCGTGAAAATCAAACCCGAGTTAGTTTTGATTTGGCAGTGTACAAGTCGAAGGCTAGAAGTCTTCCAGTTTCTAAGCACAGATTCGACTCAGTTAATTCCCTGCATGGTTCAAGATAGGCTCGTGGCGGGTTTTGGCAAAGATGGCATTGTGGAAATATGAGTCAAGGTGGAGATTTGTTAAGTATGACTCCTATTTTCAGTCAAATTTGAGAAGTAATCTTCTAGTTAAACTTTGTTTATTTGTTTCAATCAAACACTGATTAGTTAGATTATTTTATTATTATTTGACCTATGAATTTAGCCTATAAATAGGCTCTTTTACAACCTTAGAAAATACACCCATTATATATTAGAACTCATAACACATTTAGAGAATTTTATGTTTACGTTTTGAGGGTTCTTTGTTTTCGGGTTTTTGGGGTTTAGTTTTATCTCCATCTTTTGTACTCTTCGTTCTGTTGCCATTATAGTAAAATTATCTTTGCCCGTGGTTTTTTATCCTCTTTAGAGGGGTTTTTCCACGTAAAATTTGTGTGTCCAATTTCTCAATTTATTTCGCTACTTTTACTTGTTCGTTGCTTAATCGGGTCGATCCTAACAGAAAGAAAGAAAATTAGAAGAGTTAAGAATAAGATAAAAATTAAAATAAAAGTAAATTAAAAAATGGCTAAAGTAATAAAAATAGAGCTTTCTTAATATTTTAGTCCCCCGGCAACGACGCCAAAAACTTGATCGCGTGTCAGAGTTTTAAAAATTTATATAATGAGATTGATCGAACCTGGAAACTAACTATGATAACGATTTGAGGCAAGCGCACCTATCGGACAGTAGTATAGTTTAGGCAAGACCGGAATGTCAAACCCAAAGGAACTAAAAGTACTAATACTAACTTTCTTTTTATTATCTAGCCTAAAATAAAGGGAATTTGTTGTTTAAGCTAAATTAATTAACTACTAAACTAAAGACTCTAAGACAAAGAAGAATGAATTTGGGAAAATAACTTGAGGAAAAACCAATTGATTAAGACGACACCCAAGGAAGAATCCACCTAGACTTCACTTGTTATCTAACTCTGAACCAGATGATTTATTCATTTGACTTTATCTGTAAGATTCCCTAATGTATATTAAACCTTCTCTCGAAGCGAATAACGTCTAACCCTAGGTTGATTAATTGAAATCTCTTTCTAATTAAAACCCCTAGAATTGCATTAACTCGATCTATGGAATCCCATATTAGGTTTCACCCTAATCTGGCAAAATCTCGTCACCCTATCTCTAGGCGCGCGATCAACTCCGCTTAACTATGCTAGATCTACTCTTAAGCAGGGACTTTTGCTCCTCCACCTAAGCACATCAAACTTGAATTAATATCCGCGAAATATCAACACAAGAAATAAGAACACATAATTAAGAACAAGTCAAATATTTATCATATAGTTCAGCAAACGATAACAAGATTCATCTAAGTTTCATCCCCCTCAGGTATCTGAGGTTTTAGTTCATAACAATAAAAGAAAACATCTCAGAAGAAAAGATAAAACAAAACATAAGAAATCCCTAAAACTCCCTGAAGGAATTAAAGAGGAGATCCTTCGTCTTGAGTATAATTCCAGCTTCTTGAGATGAATCAACTGGCTATCCTCGAGTGAATCCCCACGAATCTGCCTTCTCTAGCCTAGCAAGGCACCCCTAGACGATAGCCTTGGGCTCCCTCTTTTAGGTCATACTTAGGGTGTATATATAGGCTTTTGGAATGTGTTTCGTTGCCCCTAAGTATCCCAATCCGAACGAAACTTCTCTTTGCCACGGCAGGGGCACGGCCATGGCGCACGCCCATGTGAATCGTGGCCAGGCCGTGTTGGACTCTGTTAATGAGGCACGGCCGTGTGGTCTTGGGCCCAGGCCGTGTGGATTTCGTGCTTTGGCCCATTTGGCCCGTTTTAAGCCCATTTTCTGTTCTTTTCATCCTCCGGTGCTTCCCTGAGTATAAAACATGAAAGTAAAGGATTAAGAGCACCAAATTACATAAAATAAGGGATAATTCATCCAAAAGCATGCTAAATGTGGGATTAAAATATGTTACTTTTATGGTTTATCACTTGGGCCCAAAAATGGGCTCAAATTTGGACTGTTAAAACTATTGGACATGGGTTTGACTTAATAATAAACTATTAAAATCATATTTTGGACCTTAGAAATAAGGTATAAAAAATGGGTTTTAATTTCAACTTTGGTTTAATATAAAATTTAAATGAATCAATAATTAATTTTAGAATAAAATTTAATTTCATTTAAAAATTTACTAATTAATTTTTGTTTTTCATGAATTAAAAAATTAATTTAAATCGAAATAGAATCTGACCCATTAAAAATCAATTATTCTTTTAGGAATTAGCGTTAGTCAAAAATCAATTTTAACAATTCACTTTCAATAAAGTCAAAGTCCAAACATCCAAATTTTGAATAAAACAATCCGAACAAAATGGGATGTCTAGGCATACGAAAGGGCTCAACTCTAATAACAGATAGGATAGGTAGGATTATCCTTGTGTACTTATTAAACTCAATGAGCTCATGCATTAGTTTTATAAAGCGCATAGCTATTGGATTCGTCGAGAAGTTTGAGGTTTCAGCTTGGGAGCTTCGCATCACCCTTCAAATTGAGGTTGTAATGTATTTATATCAGTTGTCATTTGTATAAGAACCTTGACATGTACTTAAATGATTAGATTGGAATTGTATTTGTAAATTTTTGATTCATAACTTGAATCTCTTTTGGTTTCCTTAATGAAGTTTTACTTTGTTATTCATTTCGAACATACGTATGTCTTGTACTTTGAGTTTAAATGAGTTTTGAAATTGAGTTATAATGATTTGAAAGCCACTGATATGTTTTGGTAGTGTTTGGAATGTTTTAGAGTGTTTTTGAATTGATTTCTAGTTCTAGGGGGTCTAGGTATTAGATTTTGGTCCAGTTGTTTTGGAATAGCTGAGCTAAAGAGCTTAAATGAGCATTCTACAGGAGTTGTATTACATCTCCCCAGAGGTAATGATACAACTACCCTAGACCTAGGCCACTGCACTCTTTTAGCCTGATTTGGCTTCTAGGGGCTCATTTTGGGTCCCAAATAACCCTGATGGCTCAGAACCTTTTATAAATGGTTTTAAATTATTTTTGAACTCCCCAACATATATCAATCTTAATTCATTGTGTTAAGCTCGATAATGCCAAGAGGGGGTGAATTGGTGTTTTAAAAACTTTAAGAAAATATGGAAAACAAGATAGACACAAGTATTTATAGTGGTTAGATCCCAATTGCCTACCTCCACTACTCTCGCTTACCACAACTAAAGCTTTCCCAAATTCACTATATTTGAACCTTTCAAGGACAATGTTTAACCTTTACAAAACATTATCTTTTCATTATGCAAGATAAAGCCATTTCCCTAAGGTTTTTGGGTTGCAAACCTTTACAAAGACGGGAAATAAGAATAAGGATTAAATGCTCCTCTTAAAGGAAGATATTACAATGATATAGCTCACTCAATAACAATATAACACTTGAAAAGAATAGAAAAGATGATTGCTCAAGTGTTTGTTTGCTAAACAAAGAGAATATCAATGAAAAGATTGGATTTTTGTGCAATTGGCTTTGCAAACTTGTTTCTTGTCTTCAATATGGAGATATTGACCTCTATTTATGCCTTCTAACAACCTCAGGGACTTTGGGAGCCAATTAAAGTTGTTGTTGTAGTTAATTCGAGCATTAATTTCAAACTACAAACCACTTGTATCACTATAAGTGGACTTGTGCCAGTAGAAGTCCACTTGTATTGGTAAAAATATAAGGGTTTCAAGGGTTTAGACTTGTGCCTATAGTTATATCGATAGAAGGTGCAAGGGAACCTAAAAATTTCTCACTAACTTACTTGTATCGGTAGAAGTCTGATGACTTACTTCTACTAGTAAACTCCTCAAAAGTATTGATACAACTGTGGATGTATTGGTAGAAGGGCCCTCAAGCATCGATAGAAGTCAGAAAGAATTCTTTGGGTACTCTTTGACTTGGTTTTACCAATACTTCTATACACTTGTATCGATAGAAGTGTTTAAAATTTGTAAAATTTGTTTTGAATAAGTTTTTTTCAAAGGCATTTTACAATTTTGAGTTTCTAAACATTTTGAAAATAATTTTGAGGGTTTATATAAAATAATTGTAAATTTGACTAAGTGAGAATTTAAAGTTTGAGTTTGTTATATCAAAACATTTGAAAAACTAAGGCTAATAATCTCCCTTTTTTGATATAACAAAACTATTGAAAAAATTTGCTAACTCCGCTTTACTCGAACATTATTTTCTAGTTAAGCTCTTTTAAAAAATTTATTCGATGAAGACATTTTTTTTAAAATTTTGAATTGATTTTCAACTTTAATAATGAAAACATTTTTAGAATTAGTTTATAAACAATCATTTTATGTTTTAAACCATATAGCTTGTATAAAGATATTTTCACTTCCAAATTTTACTTTTCTTCTCCCCTTTTTGTAATATAAAAAAGAAACATACATTTAAAAAACTAAGAGAGAACAAAAAAATGAAGAAAATAAATAGAAGATGAGAAAAGGATACAAAGTAAAATAAAATAAAGCATATAAGCACATGAAAAGTAGAAAGACACGAAGTAGAAACACAAGACAATTAATAAAATAAAAAAAACATGAAAAGTAGAAAGACACAAAGTAGAAACACAAGACAATTAATAAAATAAAAACCAAAGCATATTAGCAAATAAAAAAACATCCAAATTATCATGAGTCAAACATTAAAACCATAGAAAATATAATCTAAAGTAGAAATAAAAGAAAGCAAAAGCAAGCTAAGTAGCAAATATCCCAACCAAACAACTAGGACAGTTTTAAGCCAACAAAACAAACTAGGCATCGAGAGGCGGAAGGAACCGAGAGGCAAGATCCGAGATGCACTCATTCAAAAGATTGTACCGATCTAATACATGGGCTGTTAATGCATCAGCATGTAAAGACAACCCATGTATTACATCAAGAAGAGTGAGGGTACAAGGGGACAGAGAAGGTGCCAAAGCGAGTATATCCACTTGTTGAGGAGCATATTCTAGTGGCGCTCCTTACCCTTGATGACTAGTGGTGGCTTGTTGAGCTTGATGAGCACGCCCGGGATTGCAAATCCATTCACCATCATGTTTGATCCAACCAAAACTATAGGCAGTTGACATATCGAGATAGGAATTTTTTGCTCGGCCAGGATCGACATTAACGTTTAACTTAAGGGCCTAGAAGATATGAGAGAGAAATGTGCCATACTTAATAGTTTTGTTGCTAGATATCAAAAGATGGACAATCCCGACAATGTTAAGGAAAATGATTTAGGAAAGGTTAAGGCAAGGGTTTGTACGAAAGCAATGTCACATCCAACGATCTGAATTTTGAAATCTGGAATGCTTGTTGGTAGGGCCACTATCCAAGTAAAAATGAGATGGAGGATCCTATCTTGCAAGTCGAGCTCACTTACATAGTTGTTAGGGTAATAAGGTCGTAAAGGAATAAACCATGGTTGTTACTGTCACCCTTATTTGAAATGGAGAGATGTCTCGCAAGAGAAGAAATAAAGACCTCAACTTCTTCACCCATAACAAAATAAGTGATGAAAATGACAATTCAACCATCGAAACCATAGATAAATTTGGCGTTGGAGTAAAAAGCCCTAACGAGGTTTTCATAGAAAACACCCCTAATTTGTAGACAAGGTAACCAACCTCAATCATGAAGTTGATTGAGGTACTTAAAATCGAGTTGATTTGAGACAAAGTTAAGGTCTAGTGGATGAGATATTTGGAAATTTTGGGTGGCAAAGTATGTATTGAATTTTTCTAGGGTGTCATTTTCTTTGAAACAATTGGCTAAGGAAGGGGTTGGGATTGTACTAGAGGATTCACCCCTAGCACACTTCTTAGCAGGACTTTTAGTAAAGCTACAGGGAGTCATGATTAGACAAAGGGTAAACTAAGGGTAAATGAGACGAATAAAAAGTAGGTACCTATAAAAATAGAGCATAAACAAGCAATTTATATCCCCAAAAGCAGCAATTTTGATGCAAAAGTGATGATTTTAGAAACTATACAATGGTATTAAAGCGATGTGGAGAGATAGGGAAAACCAGAATATGTATATATATAATTGAATTGTATATACAATATGTAACACCCCAAACCCGGCCTAGAAGTTAGGCTCGAATCTGGCGTGTCATATTGAAGTGTTTTTTGAAAACCATGTTTTCGTTGAAAACCCTTCTTAATATTTAAAAACTTCTTGGCATTTAAAACTTGTGTAAAGCCTCAGCTTGCGTTCGTTTATTTTCAAAACGGGGTTCGTTGAAAAAGGTTGTTCACTTTTAAAAATGTTATTGATTTCCTTCAAAATCTCCTTCAACTGCGAAAGTTTTTTTTTTTAAAATGTTGCGGAAACGTGATAACTGAAAACAGTAGTTGTAATGTAGTGTTTGAAAATAGTAATCATTTTAGAAAAACCGCGATTTACTTCTTACATATATAAATTAAAATAAAACCAAACCTAAAATTTAAAATCCGAAAACTTTAAGAGGCATTATTACAAACCAATCCAAAATAAAGTACTTATGAATAACTTAACGGAAAAATAGAAGCAGTTGTGTGGCTATCTCCGAGTCCCTCACAGCTCCTATCCGTCTAAGGCTGGGGATTGCCTGCACAGTTAAAAATGGGGTGAGTTTACGAAAACTCAGTGCGTAATCCCCTAATATAAAAACAGTCAGTCAGATAATAGAATTCGAAGCGATGCAGGCTCGAGCCCTATTGATCCAAGATAGCCAGTGGGCCTAAGCCCATCGCAAAATCGTTTGGGTCTCGGTCCATAACAGAATTGTTTGGGCCTAGCCCATATCAATGTCAGATCTCATAAACAGAAATGCAATAGTGTACGAATGGACCCCACCCCAATCCAGCCAGCACACCACCCGTACCAATCAACACACCATGTGGGGATAAAATCGACCCATCCAGCCAGCACACCAATATTAGCAACGGTTGTGGCACTAACTGATATCGCAGCAGAGCTGCCAGAATATAAGCGGCTTAAAGTCGTTAGTAGGTCGACAGTCGTCTCAGGTGACCCGTGCGACCCTAACAATCAAATCGGTGGGTCTACAGTCGTCTCGGGCGACCCGTGCAACCCTAACAATCAAATCGGTGGGTCCACAATCGTTTCAGATGACCCGTGCGACCCTAACAATCAAATCGGTGGGTCCACAGTCATCTCGGGCGACCCGTGCGACCCTAACAATCAAATCGGTAGGTCCACAGCTGTCTCGAGCAACCCGTGCGACCCTAACAATCAAATCGATGGGTCCACAATCGTCTCGGGCGACCTGTGCGACCCTAACAATCAAATCAGTGGTATTTCAGTAATTTTAAAAATCGGGGTATTTCAGTAATTTCACAAATTGGGGGTATTTCGATAATTTTGCAAATCGGGGGTCTCAGTGACCCAACAGAGGGTCCACCGTTGCCTCGAGCGACTTAAGTAACCCAAACGGTCACAACAGCGTAAATGGGCCCCAGGCCCATTATTCGACCCAAAAGAAGCCTACACGCTCGTGTGGCCCAATTAGCTCAGAAATAGCCTCGGCTATACGAACAACACAGTTCAAACCAATAAAAACCATATAACATGCAATTTAATCCGTGTGGGGCCCATAGGCCCATTGGGCCCACACGACCCATTTTGGCCTCAACGCGACCTAAGCCCATGAGAACGCTCATGGTGGCCTCAACCATCTTACGCCCATATTTGTGGGCTCGGTCCACCACACGTGTGATCACACACTCGTGTTGCATCATTCACCGGTTTTTCAACTTTTTGACTTTTCGGCTGATCATCAACAGCACAAAGTTACACACCTGATTGCAAGCTTTCGCGAAACCCTAGAAGACCAACCTACACTTAACCCAAAAATTACAATCAGTCTTCCATGCATTAATGATCGAAAGCACTTACTCCCCAAAAGGATATTCACTACCATACCTTGACTGAGTACCAAGCAATCTATTGCCCTTAGATCGCTGACTAAGGATTGATCTGTAACAACCCAAACCCGGCCCAAACACTACGACCGAATTTGAGTTATTACGAAGTAAAACCTTGTGAACGCTATTTCGAAAAACATTCAATTTTCCATTGAAAACCCTCGTTTGATTTGTCCGGTTAAAGCTACCTTTAGATCTAATTCGAATTTTTAATTAAGTCCAATTGTTTTACCAGTTTCAAGTGTACCCGATGGCACGATTAAACTCTTTCGTGTTAACTTAAGAAAACATGTGATTTAATTCAATTTAATGACATAGTTTTAAGTAAATATCCAACATAAAAAAAAATAACGCAACTATAGTTTATGGAGGCCTTATTACAACCCAAAATAAAAATTAAACAACTTTAAAGTTCTCGTAAATTAAAATCCTTTGCATGGCCGCTCGAGTCCCACCGGCTCCTCAACCGCCATCTACGAGTCACTGAAAAATGTTAAAGGAGAAGGTGAGTCACCAAGACTCGAGATGTAACCCTTCCCCGGTTAATACAACATTTCATACACAACATATAATGATTAATTAAGCAAAGTATCATGTACCCAACCTAACCATCCAAACACCTTTGTCTACCCCACGTGGTACCAAACCACTGGTGACCGTAGTCACGATGTGTTACCAAAACACTGGTGGTGCCAAACCACCGTGACGTATAGTCACAATGTGCTACCAAAGCACCGGTGTCAAAGAGACACAAATCGGGTGATGGGGCCAACCCATCGTGTGATACCAAATCACCGCGCGACGATCCCATATCTCAAGTGGGGCCAACCCACGGTGGTGTTAACCACGGGGACAAGTCGCTATGAGGTACCAAACCTCCTGGAGGTACCAAACCTCCGTGACATATAGTCACAGCATGTGCTACCAAAGCACCGGTGCTCGTCAAGACGATATCACCGCCCCTCCTCTCATCAACCCATGTCAAGCGATTAATAACAGAACATACATACATCACATGTATCAAATAATCCATGCTTCCCAAAAGCATATTATCCATCTCATACATATAGAGACTTACGGGATCCTCGCTTGTACCATTAAGGTACTATTGCCACATCTACATAGAGCGATTTACACATAACATACACTTAATTAACTATTATAAGTGTGTATGTACACACTGTCACCCTTGGATGTTCTAAATCCCGAGAAGAAACGTTGGCCCCCTAGATCTCAACCGCACCTATATTCGGCCAACTAGGGATTAGTCTTAGGGCCTATTCGGCCAAATCAAATTATTGGGAGGGGTTCCTTGTGAACCCAAAATCTCACCTTCACACTTTTGGACACCAACCGCAACACCTAACTCCCCCAAATCGCTTCGATATCATGAATCGGCACTCTAAAGTTAGTAGCCTTGGCTAAAACAAATATCATCGACCATTAAAGTAGATCTCACCGTTACGTACATCACCAACCGAATACTAGAGATCAGCCCGAATCGATCGCTTCACTTCCCCGAGTATTTAACAAGAATCGGTTACTAACCGATTAGAAACCATTGCCGAAATCGGCACCTCCTTGTAAAAGAAATCGACAAACAAGGAGAGAAAAGAAAGATGGCATTCGGCCAAGATCACTTACCACCTTATGACCGATTGAAGGAGAGTCTCAAGAGTCTTATACCACCTTTAGGGTTCGGCAAAGTGCATCCAAAGAGAAGGGAATTTCGGCACTCTAGAGAGGTATATTCGCCAAAGCTTTGAAAATATGGAGAGGGGAAATTCGGCTATGGCTAGGGAGTAGATTCGGCTAACTAAGAAAAAGAGAAGAGGAAAGAAAGAAGATAGAGGAGAGGTTGATGTGTAGGGAATTCGGCTAAGGTCTTTTAGGAGAAGGGAAAGAAATAAAAGAAGAACAAGGAGAGGTTGAGGGTTTCGGCAACTAGCAAAAGTGAGAAAAAAGAAAACCTATTGATGGATGGGTGCTTATAAAGAAATTGGCACCCCCTCCCCTAATGCTTGCCGTCCATCCTTGGCAACAAGGAGTCCAACTCCTAGCCAACTCCTCTTCACCAAGGAGTCCCACATTCGGCCATCACCTAGTAGCCTTGCCGTCCACACCTCCTTGTTCAAGGAGTTCAAAACTTCGGCAACCTCTCCAAGTACTCTTGGCCACACATTTCAATTAATTCAAATAATTTGAATTAATCACTTAATAATCCCTTTTAATTAAAATAATATCCTTAATGCTATTATCAAATCTCTTGTATTATCAAAAGGTTTAAGCAAGTTAAAACTAATTAAAATGCTTAAATTATCCTTTAATAATTACACCTAATAAAAGAGTTTGAAGGAGAAAACTCTCCCCCTTGTGCCGTCCAAATAAAAACAAAAAGAGGAGGATTTTGTGACTCGAACACAAGCTCTCCCTTGCTCCTTGGTGGCGTCACATGTAGCTCCTAAGTGGGCTTCTTTTTGCCACTTTACCAAGGGCTTTTTAGTGTTAAATTACCCACACTTATTCTTATAACACCACTTACCAAGGCTCCCTTCTTTTTAAAAGTTAAAAACTCAAATTTCCTACCAAATCGAACCAACACAAAGCCTTAAATTGACCATTATTATTCCATAAATAATGACTCAAATAGATTCATACATAAGAAAAATTATCAAATTCCAAATAACCCCACATTTGGGATGTTACAGTTCTACCCCCCTTAAAATAAATTTCGTCCTCGAAATTCCTTGATCAAAAGAGATGGGGGTATTGCTGCCGCATCACCTCCTCGGGCTCCCACGTAGCTTCTTCCACTCCGTGGTTCCGCCATAACACTTTTACCAAAGGCACTGCCTTCCTTCGTAGAACTTTCACATCTCGATCTATAATGTGAACCGGTTCTTCCTCAAAAGATAAATCCGTGTTCACCTCAATCTCTGCCACTGGCACAACGTGCGAAGGATCTGACCGATACCGTCTCAGCATTGACACATGAAATACGTCATGAATCTGACTCAGTTCTGCCGGCAACTCTAGCTGATAAGCCACTGGTCCTACTCGCTTCACAACAGTATATGGCCCAATGAACCTTGGGCTTAACTTCCCTTTCCGTCCAAACCTCAACACCTTTTTCCAAGGCGACACTTTCAGAAAGACTTTGTCTCCCACAGCATACTCCATTTCCTTGCGTTTGAGATCGGCATAAGACTTCTGCCTATCCGATGCTTCCTTGAGGCGAGACCGAATCACCTTGACTTTGTCTTCCGTCTCGGTTACCAGTTCTGGACCCAGAACTTGTCTTTCTCCCAACTCCGTCCAACACGTAGGAGTACGACACTTCCGTCCATATAGGGCCTCGTATGGAGCCATTTGAATACTCGCTGATAACTATTGTTATAAGCGAATTCCGCTGAGTGGTAGGTACTCCTCCCAACTACCACTAAAATCCAAGACACAACCTCTTAACATGTCTTCTAAAATCAGATCACCCTTTCCGATTGTCCGTCGGTGTGGATGGAAAGCCGTCATCAAATCTAACCGTGTACCCAAAGCTTGATGCAACGCTTTCCAAAACCTCGACGTAAACCTCGGATCCCTATCCGAGATAATCGACATTGGCACACCATGCAATCGACTATCTCAACCACATATAACCTTGCTAGCTTCGGAGTGAGTAATCCATTCTCACCGGCATGAAGTGAGTCGACTTAGTTAGGCGATCCACAATTACCCAAATCGCATCCTTCTTAGTGGGCGTAAGGGTAGCCCACTAACAAAATCCATGGTGATCCTCTCCCATTTCCATTGAGGATCTTTATCGGTTGAAGTAGTCCCGATGGTGACTGATGTTCACCTTAACCGCCGACACGTCGGACACTTTCCTACGAACTCCGTTATCTCACGCTTCAACCCCGGCCACCAAAAGCTGTTTCGCAAGTCTCCATACATTTTGCTTCCTCCAGGTGCATAGCGTATGGCCGCTATGTGCATCTTGGAGAATTTTTCTCGCCTTAAATCTGTATCTTTTGGCATACATACCCGTCCCTGAAAACAAAGCACTCCATCACTAGACAAGCGGTATCCTTCCAATCCACCGTCTAGAACTTGTACCCTCTTAGAGCTCAAGCCTTCATCCACTAACCGCTTTTCTTTAATCTCCTCAATCCAAGTCGGCTTTACTTGAAGTTACGCCAAAAGACTCCCATCATCATACAGACTTAACCGAGCTTAACATTGCTCTTAAGTCCGTCACCACCTTCCGCTTAATGCGTCGGCTACCACATTAGCCTTACCCGGATGGTACTCGATTGAACAATCATAGTCCTTTAGTAGTTCAATCCATCGACGCTGCCTCGATTCAGATCCTTTCGAGTCGGAAGATACCTCAAGCTTTTGTGATCCGTGTAGACCATCGACTTCTCTCCATACGGGTAATGTCTCCATATCTTCGTGAGCGAAGACGACCATTGCTAACTCTAAGTCGTGAGTTGGGTAGTTAACCTCATGCGATCTTAATCGCGGGATGCATAGGCTACTACCTTCCCATCTTGCATCAACACACACCCCAACCAGGTGTGAGATGCATCACAATAGATCTGTGAATAACTTTCACGCCAAAGTTGCACCAAAACCGGAGCTTAGTCAAAATCTTCCTTAGCTTATCAAAGCTTTCTTGCGCTTTTCCGTCCATACAAACGGGACACCCTTCCTTAGCAACTTAGTCAACGGTATTGCTATTAGGAGAATCCTTCCACGAATCTCCGATAGTATCCTCGCTAAACCCAGAAAACTTCGTATTTCAACCACCGCCCTAGGTGGTTTCCACTCCAATACGCCTCAATCTTGCGGGGTCTACCCTAATTCCTTGGTGACACTACATGACCTAAGAAAGCCACTTCCCCAAGCCAAAATTCACACTTACTAAATTTGGCATACAATCGCTTCTCCTCAATACTTGCAGAACTATCAGTAAATGCTTGTCATGCTCCTCTTCTCGTCCTTGAATAAACCAATATGTCGTCTATGAACACCACGACAAACCGGTCCAAATATCTTTGGAATACTCTGTTCATCAAGTCCATGAATGCCGCCGCGCATTGGTCAACCCAAATGGCATTACCAAGAACTCAAAATGCCCATACCGAGTTCGAAATCTTTGTTTTGTGAACATCACCTCCTTTACCTTAAGTTGATGATAACGACCTAAGGTCTATCTTCAAAACACCGAGGCACCCTTCAGTTGATCGAACAAGTCGTCAATCCGAGGCAGCGGATACTTGTTCTTGATCGTCAACTTATTTAATCGACGGTAGTCGATGCACATCCGCATAGAACCGTCCTTCTTCTTGACAAACAACAGTGTGCTCCCCACGGAGATATGCTTGGTCGTATAAACCCTCTATCCAAGAGCTCCTGAATTTGAGCCTTTAGCTCCACCAATTCCTTTGGTGCCATTCGGTATGGTGCTATAGACACAGGTGCCGTTCCAGGTAGCAAGTCTATACCGAATTCGACTTCTCGATCCGGAGGCAAACCCGGAAGTTCTTCTGGGAATACATCAGCAAATTCCCCAACCGTTCGGACCTTTTCAACTACCAACTCCTTAGCTTCCAAAGCACAGATTTGAACCAAATACGCCTCACAACCCTTCTTGACCATCTTTTCAGCCTTCAAGGCAGTCACTATGTTGGATAGATAATTCCTTCTATCTCCTATCATAACCACTTCATCACCTTCAGTCGTCTTAAGGACCATGCGCTTAGCCGCGCAATCCAAACTCGCTTGGTACTTAACCAACCAATCCATACCAAGGATCAAATCGAACTCCCCAAACGGTAGTTCCATTAGATCAGCTACAAATACTACCCCTTGGAGTTCTAGGGGTACGCCTCTATAGAGTTTATCTACGACTACGGAGTGACCTAAGGGGCTAACTACAGTCATCTCTCTAGAAGCAGTTTCAGAGTCTAGGTCCATAGTTCCTACCACACTACTAGCAATGTACGAGTGCGTCGAGCCCGCATCAATCAATGCAACATAAGGAAAACCAAAAATTAGAAACGTACCGGTTATGACATCCGGTGCGTCACCTTCCTCGCGACACCTCGCTGCGTAAACCAAACCAGCCGCCTAGCCTCGTGTTACTGAACCTCCGCCTTGAGTTCCACGACCTCGGTTGGGACCCGTTGTTTCTCTACCATTACCACGACGACCCTCCGTGGTCCTACATTTCTATCTTGAGCACGGTACTCGTCCTTCCGGCGCTTCTTAGCTAGTTTCGGGGACAATCTCTGACGCGATGCTCCAAGGACCCACACTCAAAACATCCCTTATCGCCGGTCCAACATCCTCCCCAATGGGTCTTTCCACGCGATTGCAGACCGAGTCGGCCTTTGATTAGCGATCGTGGGCCTCATTGCTGATTAGACCCACGGGCCTAGCCTTTTCTCGAGCACTTCCGCTTGACCCGGTGACCCAAAACTTCTCTTCCGATTGTTCTTACTATAATTCCGCCTCACACGGCCTCCTTGATTCCCTCGGCTACCTTAGCCTTCTCCACTAGAGATGAGAACTCACGAACTCTTTGTGGGGCAATCAGTAACTTAAATCATCTCGGAGTCCATCCTCAAAGCGGACACGGCGCTCATGTTCGATGAGACACGATGCCTCTCGCATATCTACTCACCTTAGAAATTCCACCTCATATTCGACACGGACTTAGTTCCTTGAACTAATCCCGAGAAAAGCCTTTTCTCTGGCGTCGGTGTAGCTAATGCCTACATACTTTTTCTCGATGGCGGTTCGAAATACTCCCAAGTCAAATCATCGTTTGTAGCCCCATCTCGAACCGTAAGCCACCAGCGATACGCTTCATCCTTTAGAAGCGACACGCCCCTTTCGACTTCTTCTCTTCTTGATCAAAGTCAAGGTCATCCATGATCCTTTCGATTGACTCTAGCCGATGATTCCACAGACCGGGTGCCACTCGACACACCTCGGAATACCTCCGCTCCGTTAGATCGAGTCGCCGAGGACAGATTTCGAGCTCCAACATTTCCACCAGCCCGACCACCATCTCCAAGACTCGCAACACGACTTGCGATACCGATTCGCCACCGTCCGCTCCCGCTCCTCACTCTAAAAGTAGGAGGTGGTGGTGGCGGTGGTACCTCATTTTTTCGAACCTTGTCCCGACTGGCGGGTTCGGACACCGTCATCCTACCCCTACCACGCCCACGGCGCCCACGTCCTCTAGAACTCATTCTATCTACCGCGCTTTTAATCTGATTAAGAAAAATTTTATGCGTTAGCATTTGTTTCACTTTATTACTCGCGAAGAAGTTTTATGGACGAGGTTTAATCAGAGATTCTTTCGAGCAAACAATGTTTCAGTTTCCTATCCTAGTTCACACAAAGGAGTTCATGCATCCATTCCTTAATACTTTCCATACCTATTCACTCATCGGACATTTACGCCCATTTCTAACCCGAGGGTATTTTCGTCTTTTTCCTACTGGGGGTATTTTTCGTAATTTTCAGAACCAAAATATTTTACTGATGATTTCCAAAGCTAAGCTACTTGATATTTGTAAAATAGTTGAAATTTTTAAGCAAAACCGTCGAATTAATATTTTATGGGTCAGGGGCATTTTGGTAATTTTACTCCTAAGGGTAATTTTTTTTTTTTTTTTTTTGTAATTTTCCACAAGTCAAGTTTTCCGAGAAAAACATGGTATACTAAGTGTTCTAGGGTTTAAGAAGGTTATTGGACAAGTTTTGAAAACATTAGGGCTTGTTGTTTCCTTCTTTTTCGAAAACATGGCCGATTCCCTTTTTCGGGTTTTAATCATTGTGTTTAGCCTATGACCAAGCCCTCCTGGTCGGGGTGAAACAAAGCTACGCACCTGAGTGGACTTCAAGTGAAGAGGAGGTGGGTCACGCGGACCGCTTAAATACCAAGCTCTCACCGAACCTTTCTAGACATGCGCCACAGAGGTTACCACACCTTGAGCCTTACGAGTTAGGGTGAACCAGAAGCTACGCACTGCAGGATACTGCGAAGAGGAGGTGAGTCACGAGGACCGCTTAAATACCAAGCTCTTAGGATCCAATCCTAGACATGCGCATGTGGGGTTACCACACCCTAGCTCATTGACTAAGTCATAGGTGGGTTTAGTTCTTTAAGTCTTATGTCGTTGTGTTTGAGTAATCTAACCCTAGGTCCAAGTCCTATAAGTCTATCTACGTTCCATGCTTCCTACCCTTCTACAGAATATATTTCCCAAAAAGGTTTAGATGTACTTACCTAGGCGGATCGGTGCCGGAGACTCGGGCCATGCTGCTTAAAAACCAGAAATCATACCATAAGGCCTACCAAAAACATTTTTGGGCCTTGGGCCCTACAGAGCTTTGAACTGGCTCGATACCAATTCAGAACAACCCAAACCCGGCCCAAACACTACGACCGAATTTGAGTTATTACTAAGTAAAACCTTGTGAACGCTATTTCGAAAAACATTCAATTTTCCATTGAAAACCCCTCGTTTCGGTTGTCTGGTTAAAGCTACCTTTAGATCTAATTCGGAATTTTTAATTAAGTCCAATTGTTTTACCAGTTTCAAGTGTACCCGATGGCACGATTAAACTCTTTTCGTGTTAACTTAAGAAAACATGTGATTTAATTCAATTTAATGACATAGTTTTAAGTAAATATCCAACATAAAAAAATAACGCAACTATAGTTTATGGAGGCCTTATTACAACCCAAAATAAAAATTAAACAACTTTAAAGTTCGTAAATTAAAATCCTTTGCATGGCCGCCTCGAGTCCCACCGCTCCTCAACCGCCATCTACGAGTCACACGAAAAATGTTAAAGGAGAAGGTGAGTCACCAAGACTCGATATGTAACCCTTCCCGGTTAATACAACATTTCATACACAACATATAACAGATTAATTAAGCAAAGTATCATGTACCCAACCTAACCATCCAAACACCTTTGTCTACCCCACGTGGTACCAAACCATTTGGTGACCGTAGTCACGATGTGTTACCAAAACACCGGTGGTGCCAAACCACTTTGGTGACGTATAGTCACAATGTGCTACCAAAGCACCGTGTCCGTAGACACAAATCGGGTGATGGGGCCAACCCATCGTGTGATACCAAATCACCGCAAACGATCCCATATCTCAAGTGGGGCCAACCACGGTGGTGTTAACCACGGGGACAAGTCGCTATGAGGTACCAAACCTCCGGAGGTACCAAACCTCTCCGTGACATATAGTCACGAGTGCTACAAAGCACCGGTGCTCGTCACAAAGACGATATCACCGCCCCTCCTCTCATCAACCCATGTCAAGCGGTTAATAACAGAACATACATACATCACATGTATCAAATAATCCATGCTTCCCAAAAGCATATTATCCATCTCATACATATAGAGACTTACCGGGATCCTCGCTTGTACCATTAAGGTACTATTGCCACATCTACATAGAGCGATTTACACATAACATACACTTAATTAACTATTATAAGTGTGTATGTACACACTGTCACCCTTGGATGTTCTAAATCCCGAGAAGAAACGTTGGCCCCCTAGATCTCACTGTACCTATATTCGGCCAACTAGGGATTAGTCTTAGGGCCTATTCGGCCAAATCAAATTATTGGGAGGGGTTCCTTGTGAACCCAAAATCTCACCTTCACACTTTTGGACACCAACCGCAACACCTAACTCCCCAAATCGCTTCGATATCATGAATTGGCACTCTAAAGTTAGTAGCCTTGGCTAAAACAAATATCACCGACCATTAAAGTAGATCTCACCGTTACGTACCACCAACCGAATACTAGAGATCAGGCCAGAATCGATCGCTTCACTTCCTCGAGTACCTAACAAGAATCGGTTACTAACCGATTAGAAACCATTGCCGAAATCGGCACCCCTCCTTGTAAAAGAAATCGACAAACAAGGAGAGAAAAGAAAGATGGCATTCGGCCAAGATCACTTACCACCTTATGACCGATTGAAGGAGAGTCTCGAAGAGTCTTATACCACCTTTAGGGTTCGGCAAAGTGCATCCAAAGAGAAGGGAATTTCGGCACTCTAGAGAGGTATATTCGGCCAAAGCTTTGAAAATATGGAGAGGGGAAATTCG
Source organism: Gossypium sturtianum (assembly GCA_025698515.1). NCBI lineage: Eukaryota > Viridiplantae > Streptophyta > Magnoliopsida > Malvales > Malvaceae > Gossypium > Gossypium sturtianum. The sequence goes on along the minus strand of CM046943.1, from coordinate 35,699,973 downwards.
GCTATGGCTAGGGAGTAGATTCGGCTAACTAAGAAAAAGAGAAGAGGAAAGAAAGAAGATAGAGGAGAGGTTGATGTGTAGGGAATTCGGCTAAGGTCTTTTAGGAGAAGGGAAAGAAATAAAAGAAGAACAAGAGAGAGGTTGAGGGTTTCGCAACTAGCAAAAGTGAGAAAAAAGAAAACCTATTGATGGATGGGTGCTTATAAAGAAATTCGGCACCCCCTCCCCCTAATGCTTGCCGTCCATCCTTGGCAACAAGGAGTCCAACTCCTAGCCAACTCCTCTTCACCAAGGAGTCCCACATTCGGCCATCACCTAGTAGCCTTGCCGCCCACACCTCCTTGTTCAAGGAGTTCAAAACTTCGCAACCTCTCCAAGTACTCTTGGCCACACATTTCAATTAATTCAAATAATTTGAATTAATCACTTAATAATCCCTTTTAATTAAAATAATATCCTTAATGCTATTATCAAATCTCTTGTATTATCAAAAGGTTTAAGCAAGTTAAAACTAATTAAAATGCTTAAATTATCCTTTAATAATTACACCTAATAAAAGAGTTTGAAGGGAGAAAACTCTCCCCCTTGTGCCGTCCAAATAAAAACAAAAGAGGAGGATTTTGTGACTCGAACACAAGCTCTCCCTTGCTCCTTGGTGGCGTCACATGTAGCTCCTAAGTGGGCTTCTTTTGCCACTTTACCAAGGGCTTTTTAGTGTTAAATTACCCACACTTATTCTTATAACACCACTTACCAAGGCTCCTTCTTTTAAAAGTTAAAAACTCAAATTTCCTACCAAATCGAACCAACACAAAGCCTTAAATTGACCATTATTATTCCATAAATAATGACTCAGCAGTTCATACATAAGAAAAATTATCAAATTCCAAATAACCCCACATTTGGGATGTTACATGATCACCCATCCTTGGTACAACCTGCATTGTATCTTAACCTCTTTAACTATTACCATGAACGAAAAACAACTAGAACCGAAAGCACGAAAACTTACCACTACGTAGAACTAAGAACGATCGATAGAAGAAATTGGCCTATACCCACACGCAAGAGTCGAGACGCTTGTACCCGATTCATCAGAGAACCCTTACTAGCCGAAAACAGAGTGAATGACTAGGGGAAATTATTCGACTAACCCAACACATGGAAGGAAAGGAGAACAAAAACAACAGAAATGAGGGGGAAAGAGTAGATATATTCGGTCAAGGACAATGATCGATTGGAAGAGAGGGAGCATGAAGGTTCGGCAAAGGTAAAGAATAATTAAGGGAAGAAATAATCGACAATAGCAACATACTCGAAAGATGCCAGAGTATTCTACCAAGAAAAAGGGAAAAACAATTAGCCTCCAAGAGAGCATAAGACGAGAAAGAAGAGAATAAAAGAATAAGTTGCACCTAAAGTCAGCTAACAATTAATTGTCAAAAAGAAAAGACTCGGTTGAAGAAAACGCAAAGAACAATTCCAGCACCAAAGAACAAAAGAGCTGAATTTGGAAAAAGAAAAGCAAAATTTGGCAATGCCCCCCTTATTAATCCCCGAAGCCGACGATGAGAAAAACCTTCCTAGCCAAATTTTCCTAGGCTTCCTATACGAATTCGGCACAAACCCTCATCAATTCAAACTCTACCTTTTTCTCCATAAATCACTCCCTTAATTCTCCCCCAAAATCTCTCCACATTTTCCTCCACCAAGTCCCCAACAACCATCATCCATATCCCATGATACTCTCCCCCTTTTACCAAGTCTACAACTACTCCAAAGAGTTTGAATCCACCACAACTCTTGCCATCCATGCTGCAAAATAAAACCTCCCTTGCTCCTCAAAAGACTTAAACCTTAGACCACAAGCTTCACTCCCTACGCCACTTGCCACTAAGCCACAAGCTCCTCTTTTGTCACAATTTAATCTTAATTACTTAAAAGACTTGCAACCAGGAGGCATGGTTCCCCTAATGCTAAAAATAAAAAATTTCCCATATGACATGGCTTGAACCCAGGACTTCATAGAAGCCCCATAACCTTCCAAAATCACTCACCCAACAGATCCTTCATGCAAAAGTTCCATTTTCTTGTTCTCAAAAATTTTAAACACTCCCATGCCCAAGGCCCAATAGGCCCAATTCTACCAGGCCCAAAAATTCGGGGGGTTACACAATAATATACTTAAATAGTTTTCGAAATAATTATATATATACATAAAAAGTGTTGCAATAGAGATGTATACACAAATATATAACTAAATAGATATAAATATATATAAACTAAACAATATATATGTATATGAAAAAAAAATATATGTGCATATATACATAAGTTATACTTTCACTATGTATATAAACCTATCATTATATATAGTTGTAAAGATAGAATATAAATATATTTATACAAATAGATAATAAGTAAAAACTAACTATATATGGATTAAAATATGTAGTGATATATAATAGTAAAAATAAAATTTATATAACAATATAAGCCTATTTTCCCTCTTTGTTTTTTTTATAATGAAAATCAAAATCAACATACAAAGATGAAAGTTTTAATGCTAGATGGTCAAATTTTTAACAAATATTCACTAAAAACTAACATAAGATTTAAGGAAGAAATGTAAAAAATGAAAATGAAAAGTTAGGGTTTAGCTTTGAAAATTGGAAAAAAATGAGTGAAAAAGGTGTATTTTTTTATGGAAAATCTGTTGAAAGTGATGGAGAGCATGTGGGAGACAAGAATCTTGAAGAAATTTTAAGTAAAAAAAATAAAAAAATTTGTGGGGTAGAGAAGGTTTGAATCGAACGGTGAAGAGGAGAAAAGAAGGGGAAATTTTTTGATTGGTTTGGAGTGTTATGCAGAAAAGTAAAACGTTGTTGGGGTATATATATGCCCGCAACTATTGATACTTGGGCACTTGTATCGCAAGTATTGGTAGAAGTCTCTTTCTATCTATACCACAAGAAGAAATAACCCAAAAAACCAATTTGGCAAACTTCTAAGGAAACTTTTACTATGTAACGACCCGCTTTCAGTGAAATCAGAAAAGTGATTTCGGGACCAAAAATCCGATGTTGTGAAATTTATTTTAATATTATATTGTGGTCTACAGCATGATAGTATTATTGCATAAAAATTTTGTTAAGAAATTTTACCGTTTGTATGCTCAATTCGTGAAAAAGAACTAAATCGCGTAAAGTGCAAAAGTTGTGTTCTATTAGCTAAAGGTGTTAAATAGCTATAGAACTTTAAAGTGGAGGTCCTTATAGGGTAATTAGACCATAAATTGAGTTAGTGGATGTGCATGGTATGGTATTTGTGAAAATTTTAAAGTTAGGTAAGGGTAAAAAGGTAATTAGGTAAATAAAGGCTAAATTAATAAAAGAAATGATATCATCTTCCTCATTTCATCCATGCTAGCTGATTTTCACTATTAGAGAAGAGAAAAATTTTCTCCAACTATTTCTTTTGCATGTAAGTGCTATCTCATCCTGTTTTTGTTGATTTTTGTTTTCGGGATCGTTGTTGCTTAAGCTAGCTAAATAGGGGACTAAATTGCAAAATGATTGAAAGTCTAGGGTTTTACCATGAGAGCATGTTAGTTATTTTTGAAGTTTAATGGAAGAAAATGAATCCTTGTTGTGATCCCATGTGATCCCATTTTGAATGCCCACACGGCCTGAGACACGGGCGTGTCCCTTGGCCGTGTGAGACACACGGCCTTGCCACAAGGGAGTGTGTCCCATGCACTTTGAAAATTTTCCATGTTTTCCTAAAAATTCTTTAAGTACTCGGTTTAGTCCCGAACCACTTTTAATGTCTATTTTGGGCCTCGAGGGCTCGTATTGGGGACCATATAAATGATTATGAATGTTTTTGATTAGAATGATAATTGATTATGAATTGTTTGATGGTATAAGTTATAAGTCCGGTAATGCTCCGTAGCCCTGTTCCAGCGTCGGATACGGGTTAGGGGTGTTACATACTACTTATACCAAAACAAGTTTGCATAAAATGCCAAAAATCAGTCAAAAAGCATAAAAAAAAGAAAATATTGTTCTTATTTTTTATTTTTTATGCATTGGACAATTTAAAAACATGATTAGGAAATTATGGATTTTCAAAACAAGGAGATTGTTCTACATAAAACTCCTCGAAAGGGAAATTTCTTTTTTTTTCCTTCTTCACTTGGACGACAAAAATGAAGAAGGATGATAATTCTCATCTCTCTCCCACTCACTTACTATATATACTAAGTTTAAGATTATAATTAAATGCTTAATTAACTTATATTTTAACCTTTAAAACATGTTTAATATATAATCTTTCTTAACGAAACTAGGCGGATGTTATCATTATCACCACTATTATATAATAACAATGGTTTAATAACTATTTAGGTCCTTTTCATATTTGCTAATCGGATCCTTATGCACTTTCTAAATTAAAATTTAATAGCGGTTGAACTTTTACAATTTAGTCTATGTACTATAATTAATGATTTTTTGGATTTAATTACTTAACTTTTCTTTATTATATTTTTATACTAACTGCGCAAACCCTTCTACTCATATTTTCAATGACTCGATTTACAGAATTGAGTTTCGTAAATCCTTCTAAAACCAGGTCGTTACAAACATAATTACAAGTAATGTGATCATCTTTAACATATGATAGCTCTCTTGAGTGGCTAGTTTCCTTCTCAACTTGAGTTGGTTTTTGTAGATCATCAATTTTGAGTTCTTGAACCATCTCATCTAATGTTTTTTCTTCATGTGATGCTTTGTTAGGATGAGCTTGATAATTTTTTACATCATTAAGATCAGTAGACTCCTTTCTTCAATGAGAGTTAGATTCATAAAGAATCACATGTATAGACTCTTCTAGTACAAGGGTTCTCTTGTTGAAAATTTTATAAGCTTTAGAATTTGGGGAATATACAAGAAAAATTCCTTCGTTGCTGTTGGCAGTAAATTTTCCTAAATTTTATTTTCAGTTGTTTAAAACAAAATATTTGAAACCAAAAGGACGAAAATAGCTAATGTTCAGCTTTCTTCCTTTGAAAAGTTCATAAGAAGTTTTCTTTAAAATAAGCCTAACCATAGATCTATAATAATATAACAATAAGTGTTTATGGTTTCCGCCTAAAAATATCTTGGTAAGTTGTTTTCTCATAATATAGTCCTAGCCATTTCCTCTACAGTCCTATTCTTCCTCTCAACAACTTCTTTACAAAATTTATGGCTAATACCATGTTCATTACAAAATTTGTCAAAACCAAGATTTTTGTAACATCCTAAAATTTGAATTGTTTTATGTTGCATTATTTTGGTACTCAGCTAGTTTATTTATCCTATGTGTGTGTTAAAATAGTCCTGAGAAGGTTCAGGATTTATTTAGATTTGATATAATTTTTTGGAAATTATTATTTTAATGAAGTGGAACAAGTGACCTTAGAGTTTAAGGTAATTAAGAGGCATAAGTTAACATAAGTTGAGCAAGTAGTACAGGGGATATGGTGCCATGTGTGTTCCTTGAGGGAAGAGGTTCGAATCCCTTGATGTGCATGTGAATTTTATTTTTTTTCCTCATAGTGTCGGTCAAGCCTAGTATTTATGGTAGGTTGGACTTTAATTTTTATGGTAAGGTGGCTAAGAGAAAAGGCAAGTGTAAACTTAAGGAAGGGAATCATATGAATAAGGTATATAGGGGGAACACAAGGCACATAACAAGGAAGGTGTTTTGGAAAGTTTGGAGTGGCCAAACTTTGACTTTGTGGCCATGTACTTGGACGGTTTTAGGGGCTAGGGGGGGAGTGACCGAAATTTTGATGGCCTTTGGTAGCTAGTTGGTCACTTTGGCTTTTGGTCATTTTTGTTTTGTTTCTCCAACACTTTTCTCTACATTTCCTCTCCTTAGCCGAACGCACTTTGAACAATAGGTAAACATCTTTTGTTATTCTTTTAGTCATTTCATATTTTTGACCATTTCGATCTTATTGCTCCTTTTCTCTTCAAACCTTTTCCTCCTAAGTGCCGAAATCACCAAAACCTTGGAAAGCCATTTTCTCTTTTCTTTGCTTTTCTTTTTCACCCTTGCCGAATGCACACTAGCCTCAAACCCTTCTCTTTGTTCATCTTCCATTCTTGAAAAGAACCGAAACCTAAACACCATCCCCTTCAATTTTTCCTTCATAGCCGAATCTTCTACCACACTTATCTCCATCTCAATCATTTCTTTCTTTCTACTCACACTTTGATCAAAAGGTAAGTGGCTAGTACAATACTTTGGTATTGTTATTTTCCTTTTTTCTTTGTGCCGAATTTACATGTTGGTATGGGATGGCCTTTTTGGATCGAGACCATCATCATACCATATCTCATTCGAATCTTTTCTTTATCATAGAAACTTAGTGGAAGGCCAAAACTTGGAGTGTCCGAAATCATCGTGTATCGCTAGGATTCGCTCCAAAACTTTAAGGTAAGGATTTCTATCAAGGATTCCATATTACTCTCTATTTCGTTAAAGATGGGGTTTATTAACCGATTTTATCTTAGGGACTCTATCTCTTGTTTTTCATCCTTTGAACGTAAGGATTCGTGGCAAACAAGATCGAATCAAAAGGAGTAGTGAATAGTGATTGAAAAAGGAGCGGATTAGCTATTCCCTATAAATTCAAACGAAGGGCTGTTTCGGCAATCCGAGATTTTCCACAGGGTTGTGGACCCTCACCCGGTGAGAATGAACTATTCGAGGTTGTTCGCAGTTCTGATCCATTAGCTATTCAAGATTTTCCAACGGGTTGTGGACCGTTAACCGGGGAAAATAGACAAATCGTAGTTATTCGCGATTCCGAGGGTGTTGACGATCAAGAAAGTGTAGTGCTCACCGTAATCAGGTGTGTAATCTCACACCATATCTCGTGGGTTGGATAACTATATCGTATTAATCGTTGGATTAAATCACAAGTTAGTGAAATCGGGTAAAATAGTATATTTATCATTTTAATGGTAAAAACTATGAAATCGGTATTAAGACCGTGAAAATTACGGAATTTGCCCTTAATGGGCTAAATCGATAAAAGTGACTGAATGGGCCATATGTGATATTTGAAAAATGGGCCATATGTGATATTTGAAAAATGGGCCATATGTGATATTTGATAAATGGGCCAAGTGTGTTATGAGATTATATAGGCCAAAATGTGTAATGGGCCATATTGCAATAAATTTTTTTTTATAATAGGCCTTATGTTAGAATAATTATATGAATGGATTGTTATGCATATTATATACATGATTGCATGGGTTGGATATTTGACGAAGAGAAGTTCTGGTAGCTTGTAACATCCTGGAAAGGGCCTATGCATTTTCGGTTTAATTGTACGAAGTAACATGTTTTATGTACTAAGAATAAATTTTGAACAATTTTGGAAACCTGAAAATGTATGGAAATGTTAAGTTAAAAAAAAAATGGAAAGTGAACATTTTTGGAAACTTGGAAATGGATGGAAATGATTTGGAAATGATTCAAAATAGGAAAGTGCACATTTCGAAACTTGGAAATGTAAGAAAATGTCAAGTTTACTGAGCGAACGAAAATTTTTGGAAACTTAGAAATGACTTAGAAATGTCGAGTTTTAAAGTTTAAAAGAGGAAATTAAGGCAAGGTGGCCTTAAAAGAAAAAGTTTGTGAAATTTGACACACAAACAGGCTTGGAAAAGTGGCCTGAAGATGCCACTTAGGGCCTCTGGAAATGGTGCCACATGCAAGGTGTTGGGCACAGGTTCGAGTCACTTGGGAAGCAAATAAAAGAAGTTTTATTTTTGCTTCCGAAGCTCGAGGTGGGACGGCACAAGCCTTCTAGAAAGGAGGAGTTTTATTCTCTGTAATATTCGATTAATAAGGTGATAAATAAGGGATTTAATTTGGATTATTTTGAAGAGATAATAAAGGATTATTCTCTAATTATTTTAAATTATGAGATAAAGCTATCAAATAAAGAAGAGTGGTGGCCAAGTAAGGGATTACGAGGAGTAGTTTTGGCTATAAAAGGAAGGAAATAGGGCTACTCATCAATTTTTCTTCCTCCTCCTCTTTTTCTACTTAGAATTTTCGAGTGCTCTCTCTTCTCTTCTCTTTTTCTTTTGTCAAGCCGAATCTATAGTCCACCATTGCCAAAATTCTCAAGTTTCTTTTCCTTATTTTCGTGGAAACCAAATACTCCAAGAGAACCTCTAGTCGACTTCTCCATTAAATCCCAAAAGCCGAAACTTTATCATCTAGTCATCAAGGCCGATTCTTTAAGGGGCTTTTAACAAGGGTGCTACCGATTTCTTAAAAAGGGTAAGATCCAAAGTTTGGTTTCAATTCTTTTATATTTTAAACCTATCTAAAATTTAGGGACTAATCTCTATTATGGATTTTGGCCGAGTTATGGAAGGGTGTTTTCGGGATTTAAGAAATTGTCAACTACAAGAAGGTATCTTTCGGAACTTCTAAGATCTAAGGTAAGTTATGAATACCATTCGGCCATAAGCTATATTATTATGATTTAATGTTAGATTGGATCTAACATGGGTACATAGGGATTTCGACAGCAATAAAGAAGCAAGGATCCAATTCGGGTGTTAAGATTTTGAAGGTAAGAACAAAGGTAAATTCGGCCAAGGCCTATTTTAGTAGTAGATCTATTATTATGTGTTTTAAGCCGAAAACTAACCAATTCAAGGGATTTAGTGACTAGCCGATTTCAAAGGGGAAATATACGAGTTTTTGGGATTTGATTAAATCATCAAATCGACACCAAGGTAAGCTTTAAGAATACAAATCCTACTAGGATTTGGTTTTCTAAGCCGAATAGGCTTTGTGCTAAATAGTAAGTGATTAATCAATTGTAGGAACTTGAGGTCTAAGGCGAGAGATCAGATTTGGGATTTCAGTGAAGTGGTTAAGTAAATCGGTGTGTACCCCACACTACTTCTTAATATGTTTCATGGCCTGTTTTATTAAAATATGTGATATTAAGAATATGAAAGTGGCTAGGGTACCATGTTATGGTACTAAGTACTCAGCACGTTTCCTACTTCTACAAAGAATATGAAAAGGTCATTAGTAACATGAGAATATGATAAGAATGTGAACTCGGCATATTTATGCATATCATCATTATATGGGGCATATGGGTTTGTTTGAAAGGGAAGTGAATGTGGTGACTTAAGACCACGAACACGGTGACCTAAGACCGTGAAATCTGAAAGTGGTGACCTAAGACCACGATGTCTGAAAGTGGTGACCTAAGACCACATGTAATCGAACATGGTGACCTAAGACCACAAATGCGGTGACCTAAGACCGCGATATGGAGTGTAGCGGAAGGAGGGTCGACTTAGTAGTCCCCACGGTGTGCACAAAGTTGGTACGGGGAGTGTAGCGGATGGCTTATTAGGTTTGGGTTTGGGAATGCATCATAATTTGTATGCTATGATATGAATGCATAACATTTGTATGCCTGATTCTATTTTGATTTAGTGTTTGTGTACACATTGAGTCTGTTTGACTCACCCTGTTGGGGAATATTTTTGGTGATGATCAATGATGGACCAGGGACAGCAGAACTTGTGGTGGCCATGCTCAACATGAAGTTTTTATTTTATGAACTACTATTTCTATTTAAGTACTTGAATTACTTGGAAATTATTTGATGTAATAAGGCCATAAGGCCATAGTTGGGTTGTTTTCCATTTATTTCTATTTATTATGATTATGAGTTTTACCTATTAAAGTTTAAGTAAAATTTTTAATATAAAGAATTGAATTGTTTTCAACACAAGCCCAACCCAAAACAATTTTTTTAAAATCGCAAGTTTTCTCTAGGTAACGAAAGAATTTTGAAACCAGGTTTACTTGAGGAACATACCAAATGCGGGCAAATCTCGTGGGTAGGGTTTGGGGTGTTTTGATTTGGTATCGAGCCAGCTTTAAAACTCTCGGCTACTGTGGGCCAAGGCCCAAAACATTTTCAAAGCGAACCCAAATGAGTTTTTTTTGAAAATATTTTATGAAACAAGCAGGTTTTCTAGCATGGCACCTAAAGTCTCCTACCCGCAATCCACCAGGTAAGTACCCCTAACTATTTGTGTGATTATGTGTAATGAATATTAGAAGGGTAGAAAAGGAATGGAACGTAGAATAGCATGATAGGAACTTAAACCCTAGGACTAGTCTACTCAAACACAAACACATATGACTTAAGGAACGTTAAACAAACCCATGGCTAAGTCACTAAGTTAGGGTGTGGTAACCCCTCATGCGCATGTCTAGGATTGGATCGGAAGAGCACGGTATTTAAGCATCCTAGTGACTCACCTCCTCTTCGCAGAATCCCACCAGTGCGTAGCTTCGGTTCACCCTAACCCGAGAGGGCTCTCAGTGAGGTGTGGCAACCTGCATGCGCATGTCTAGGAATGGTTTCGGTGGGAGCTTGGTATTTAAGCAGCCCGCGTGACTCACCTCCTCTCCACTCGAATCCTGCTCAGTGCGTAGCTTTGGTTCACTACGACCAAGAGGACTCGGTCATAGGCTAAACACAATAACTAAAACCCGAAAGGGAATTAGCCGTGTTTTTATAAAAACAACAAAACCCTAGTTTTAGAACTCTTAAAACTTTCTTCTAAATTCATGAAAACCATCTTTACAAAATTTTCCGAAAGATTTCGATTTATACAAAAATGCCCCTAGTGGTAAAATTACCAAAATACCCTTGGTTTATAAAATGACCAACTACCCAACAGCTTTTGCCAAAATTTCATTATTTTATCAATGTTCAAAAACCCTAATTTGCAAATTATCAAAAATACCTTGAATTTTGGAAATTTCAAAATTGCCCCTAACTTATAAAATTACCAAAATGACCCTGATTTCTAAAATTTTTACAACATCACCGTTTTGAAAAGTACAATTCTCAAAAAGAACCCTCAAAGTTTTGCAACCTTTGAAATATCCCTGATTTATAAGATTTTACAAATTTACCCCGACTTGGAAAAAAAATCACCAAAATACCCCCGAGGTCCAAAATCACCGAAATACCCCTGGATTTCAAAATTTTTCAAAATACCCCAGAATTTAAAAATACCAAAATACTTTGTGAAAAAAATCACCAAGGAACTTTTTCCTTTTGAAAAATTACGAAAATACCCCTGTAGAACAGAATTACGAAAATACTCCTAGGTAGTGGAAGAAAAAAAACAATAACAATGAAAACTACAACCTTTCTCTGAATGAACGAGAGTTCATGATTGTTTGATGGATGTATGGATGAATGAATGGAAAGACTGTGTGCATATGAAAGAACCACTCCTAAAACTCTTTTCATAAAATTTCTTCGCGGGTAATCAAGTGAAACAAAGACTAATTCATAAAACTTCTTAGTCGATCACGACGTTAGAAATGAGCTCTAGAGGACGTGGTCGCCGTCGTGGACGAGGTAGAGGAAGGATGACGGTGTCGAACCCGTTAGATCGGGTCAAAGGTCAGCAATGAGATACCATCGCCACCACCACCCCCATTTGTTGGTGTTGAGCAAGCAAGCTCGGACGGGGATGATGCTATGTCGTCGCGGCCGTTTGCGAGTTTTGGAGTTAGTGGCTGGTGCGGGAGGAAATTCGGGAACCCGTAAGTGCGTACTGAGCGGCTCGAGCTAATGGAGCCAAAATGTTTCGTGGGGTATCGGGTGTGGCACCCGGTTCGGTGATAATTGGTTGGAAGCAGCAGAGCGCATCATGGATGAGCTTGACTTGACCCCGAGGAGAAGTTAAAAGGAATGGTGGTAGCTTTATTCGCGATGAAGCGTATCGGTGGTGGTTGATCGTATTCGGGATGGTGCCATGGCCGAGGATCGACACAGGAATATGTTAAGGAAGCATTTCGAGAAGAAGTATGTGGGAACCGGGTATCTTGATGAGCAAAGGAAGGCATTTCGGGGTGGTTCAAGGGAACAAGTCCGTGGCGGAGTATGAGGTGAATTCACGAGGTTGAGCCGATATGCTCGAGGAGTAGTGGCAACCCGAGCATGAGCGCGTGTGTCCGTTTTGAGGACGGGCTAAGGGATGATCTCGAGATCGTTGATAGCACCGCATTAGGAGCGGGAGTTTTACGCTTTGGTAGAAAAGGCCAAGGTGGTGAGGAATCAAGGATTCTACAAAGCAAGGCTATGGATAGGAATAGGCCCAAAAGAGGTTTTGGAATGTCTGGAAAGGTTCATAAGAGGCCTAGAGTTTGGTGGGCGCGAGGTCGACAAGTTGGTTCGGAAGAGGCGATGTCGACCTTGTGATGTGTATGGAAAGAAGCACTTAGGAGAGTCTTTGGAAGAAAAGCAGGAGGATGTTTTAGATGTGGGTCCAAGGACCATGTGATCAAGGATTGTCCTAAGCAATCGATGAAAGTCGACCAACACTCGGAATGTTAGTCGGTGGTAGAGGAGGACCGCACCTCAACGAGGTCATGGTTCGAGTAACAGAGGTAATGGTCTTTGCGCAGAGGCCGTGGAACACAAGGTAGAGGTCTTTGCTAATCTTTGAGGCAAGGCAACGGTGTTTGGTTTATGCGGTTCACCGAAGGAAGATGGAGACGCAGCACGGACGTTATAACCCCACACGTTCTTTATTTTTGACAAGCCCTATTTTTCTCTAATTGATGTGGGCTCGACCCATTCCTATGTTGCATGTAGTGTAGTGAAACACTAGGCCTAGACTCAAACCTTCGATAGGCGGATGATCGTAGTAAGCCCATTAGGCCTAATCGTAGTGGTGGATAAGATCTTTCGGAATGTACCCCTAGAGATTCAGGAGTGAACTTTGGTGACTTAATGGAACTACCTTTCGGGAGTTTGAACTTATACTTGGAATGGGTGGCTAGTAGAGCACCGAGCCGTGTTGGATTGTGCGGCTAAACGAATGGAACTAAGGACCCCGGAGGATGAAGTAGTAGTAATGATCGGAGAGAGAAGAAACTACTGTCCAACGTAGTTTTAGCGTTGAAGGTGAGAAAATGGTTAAGAAAGGGTGCAAGGCGTTCTTAGCCTTTCGTAAGTGCGTTAGGTGGAAAGGAAGAAGGTGTCGGTGGAGTTAGAACGGTGAAAGACTTTGAAGATGTATTTAGGAGGAATTACCAGAATACCCCGAGATAGGGAGGTGGAGTTTGGAATAGACTTACTACAGGGAGCAGCTCTCGTGTCAATCGCTCCATACCGAATGACGCCAAAGGAGTTAGTTGAGCTCAAGGCTCAAATCCAAGAATTGTTGGATTGTGGGTTCATACGACCCAGTGTGTCTCCATGGAGAGCACCGATTCTATTTGTAAGAAGAAGGGCGGAACTATGCGTATGTGCATAGATTACCGTCGATTGAATAAAGTGACCATCAAGAACAAGTATCCTTTGCCAAGGATCGATGACTTGTTCGATCAATTTGAAGAGGGCCGCAGATATTCTCAAAGATAGACTTAAGGTCGGGATATCACCAGTTGAAGGTGAAGGAGGCGGATATCCATAAGACCGCTTTTAGGACAAGATACGGCCATTTTGAGTTTGTGGTGATGCCGTTTGGATTGACAAATGCTCCGGCCAGCGTTCATGGATATGATGAACCGAGTTTTTCAACCCTACTTGGATAGGTTCGTCGTTGTGTTCATCGACGATATTTTGGTGTATTCTAAGTCCAAGAGGAGCATGATGAACATCTCGAGTGGTGCTACAAGTGTTAAGGAGAAGAAGCTCTATGCCAAATTCAGCAAGTGTGGATTTTGGCTTAAGGAGGTGGCATTCTTAGGGCATGTGGTATCCGCAGAAGGAATAAGAGTTGATCCTAGGAAGATCGAGCGGTGTTGGATTGGAAACCACCTAGGTCCGTGGCTAAGATTGAAGTTTCTTAGGTTTGGTGAGGCTATTACTGGAAGGTTCGTAGAAGGATTCTCGTCAATAGCCGCACCTTTGACAAAGTTACTAAGGAAGGAAGTACCCTTTGAATGGTCTGATAAGCAACAGAAGAGCTTTGACAACCTTAAGAAGGTGTTGACGGATGCTCCAGTGTTAATTCAGCCAGAGGCTGGGAAGGATTTTATGGTGTCTTGTGACGCCGCATACGGGATTAGGATGTGTGCTAATGCAAGAAGGAAAAGTAGTCGCTTATGCGTCTCGGCAACTAAGGCCTCATGAGGTTAACTACCCAACTCATGACTTGGGCCGGCGCAGATGGTTTTCGCCCTTAAGGTTTAGAGGCACTACCTCTATGGAGAAAGGTCAGTGATCTACATAGACCACAAGAGCCTTAAGTATCTGTTGACTCAGAAGGAGTTGAACTTGAGGCAACGAAGGTGGGTGGAGTTGTTGAAGGACTACGACAGTTCGATAGAATATCATCCGGGCAAGGCGAATGTGGTAGCTGATGCCCTAAGTCGGAAGGTTGTGTCGGATCTAAGGGCTATGTTCGCTCACTTAAGTTTGTACGATGATGGAAGCCTGTTGGTAGAGTTGCAAGTCAAGCCCACATGGCTGAAGGAGGTGAAAGAGGGACAGTTGGTTGATAAGGATCTAAGTGTTAAGTTACAACAAGTGCAGAACGGAGAGTTAGAGGATTATAGTGTTAATGATGAGGGAGTATTGTGTTACAAAGGAAAAGTCTCGTATCTTAGAAGGACAAGGAGTAAGACAAAGGATTCTTGGAGGCGCATAGTAGCCCTTATGCTATGCATCCCGAAGGCATTAAGCTGTACAAAGATCTAAGGGAACAATTTTGGTGGTCTGATCTTAAGCAAGAAGTGACTGAATTTGTGGGGAAATGTTTGACGTGTCGACAAGTTAAGAAATTTGAACACCAAGTTCCATCGAGGATTGCTTCAACCAATCGAGATTCCGCAATGGAAGTGGGAGAGAATTACCATGGATTTCGTTAGTGGGCTTCCCTTACGCCTACTAAGAAGGACTCGGTATGGGTGATAGTGGAACGTTTGACTAAGTCCGCGCACTTCATCCCGTAAGAGGCGACTATTCTCTTGGCGGCTAAGTTATATGTGGCAAAAATTGTGAGGTTACATGGTGTACCAAGATCGATCATCTCGACAGAGACCCAAGGTTTACGTCTCGATTCGGAGGGCACTTCATCAAGCTTTAGGCACTAAGTTGGACTTCACTCTACGACTTTTCATCCACAATCAGACAGGCGATGCGAACGAGTTATACAAGTGTTGGAGGATATGTTGAGAGGTTGTGTGATGGATTTCGAGGAAGTTGGGAAGACTATTTGCCTTTAGTTGAGTTCGCCTACAACAACAGCCTATCAAGGCTAGCATTTGGATGGCACCATATGAAGCATTGTATGGTTGGAAGTGTAGAACTCCTACTTGTTGGGTGAGTTAGGAGAACGTCGAGTTTTGGGTCCGAGTTAGTGGTCTAAATCGAAGAGAAGGTTGAGATGATTCGAGCACGGTTAAAGGAAGCCTCTCGATAGGCGTAAGTCGTAGCGGACCTTAAGAGGAAGGAAATAGAGTTTGAAGTGGGAGACCAAGTGTTTTTGAAAATCTCGCCTTGGAAAAAGGTAATGAGGTTTGGTCGCAAGGGAAGTTAAGCCCAAGGTTTATAGGGCCCTATCGATCAATCGAAGCGAGTTGGAGTAGTGGCATACCAATTGGAGTTGCCACGAGTTGTGGTGAGATGCACGACGTATTCCATGTATCCATGCTACGTCGTTACCGATCGGATCCGTCTCATGTGGTACACCGTCGAAGAAGTAGAGCTAAGGCCGGACTTATCCTACGAGGAAGAGCCGATTTGGATATTGGAACGTGATGTGAAAGTGCTACGGAGGAAGTCGGTTCCTCTAGTCAAGGTGTTATGGCACAATCATGGATCGGAAGAAGCTTCGTGGGAACGGAAGAGGCAATGCGACAACAATACCCTCAATTATTTTAGTTAGAAAATTTCGAGGACGAAATTATTTTAAGGGGTAGAATTGTAACATCCTAGAAAGGGCCTATGCATTTTCGGGTTTAATTTATGCAAGTAACATGTTTTATGTACTAAGAATAAATTTTGAACAATTTTGGAAACCTGAAAATGTATGGAAATGTTAAGTTAAAAAAATGGAAAGTGAACATTTTTGGAAACTTGGAAATGGATGGAAATGATTTGGAAATGATTCAAAATAGGAAAGTGCACATTCTGGAAACTTGGAAATGTAAGAAAATGTCAAGTTTCTGAGCGAACGAAAATTTTTGGAAACTTAGAAATGACTTAGAAATGTCGAGTTTTAAAGTTTAAAAGAGGAAATTAAGTCAAGGTGGCCTTAAAAGAAAAAGTTTGTGAAATTTGACACACAAGCAGGCTTGGAAAAGTGGCTCAAGATGCCACTTAGGGCCTCTGGAAATGGTGCCACATGCAAGGTGTTGGGCCTGGGTTCGAGTCACTTGGGAAGCAAATAAAAGAAGTTTTATTTTTGCTTCCAGAAGCTCTGAGGTGGACGGCACAAGCCTTCTAGAAAGGAGGAGTTTTATTCTCTTTAATATTCGATTAATAAGGTGATAAATAAGGGATTTAATTTGGATTATTTTTGAAGAGATAATAAAGGATTATTCTCTAATTATTTTAAATTATGAGATAAAGCTACCAAATAAAGAAGAGTGGTGGCCAAGTAAGGGATTTTGAGGAGTAGTTTCGGCTATAAAAGGAAGGAAATAGGGCTACTCATCAATTTTTCTTCCTCCTCCTCTCTCTGCCGAATTTCTGAGTGCTCTCCTCTCTTCTCTTCTCTTTTTCTTTTGTCAAGCCGAATCTATAGTCCACCATTGCAAAAATTCTCAAGTTTCTTTTCCTTATTTTCGTGGAAACCAAATACCCCAAGAGAACCTCTAGTCGACTTCTCCATTAAATCCCAAAAGCCGAAACTTTATCATCTAGTCATCAAGGCCGATTCTTTAAGGGGCTTTTAACAAGGGTGCTACCGATTTCTTAAAAAGGGTAAGATCTAAAGTTTGGTTTCAATTCTTTTATATTTTAAACCTATCTAAAATTTAGGGACTAATCTCTATTATGGATTTTGGCCGAGTTATGGAAGGGTGTTTTGGGATTTAAGAAATTGTCAACTACAAGAAGGTATCTTCTGAACTTCTAAGATCTAAGGTAAGTTATGAATACCATTCGGCCATAAGCTATATTATTATGATTTAATGTTAGATTGGATCTAACATGGGTACATAGGATTTCGACAAGCAATAAAGAAGCAAGGATCCAATTCGGGAGTTAAGATTTGGAAGGTAAGAACAAAGGTAAATTCGGCCAAGGCCTATTTTAGTAGTAGATCTATTATTAGGTGTTTTAAGCGAAAACTAACCAATTCAAGGGATTTAGTGACTAGCCGATTTCAAAGGGGAAAAATACGAGTTTCTGGGATTTGATTAAATCATTAAATCGACACCAAGGTAAGCTTTAAGAATACAAATCCTACTAGGATTTGGTTTTCTAGCCGAATAGGCTTTGTGCTAAATAGTAAGTGATTAATCAATTGTAGGAACTTGAGATCTAAGGCGATAGATCGATTTTGGGATTTCAAAGTGAAGTGGTTAAGCAAATCGGTGTGTACCCCACACTACTTCTTAATATGTTTCATGGCTTGTTTTATTAAAATATGTGATATTAAGAATATGAAAGTGGCTAGGGTACCATGTTATGGTACTAAGTACTCAGTGCAGTCACGTTTCCTACTTCTACAAAGAATATGAAAAGGTCATTAGTAACATGAGAATATGATAAGAATGTGAACTCGGCATATTTATGCATATCATCATTATATGGGGCATATGGGTTTGTTTGAAAGGGGAAGTGAATGTGGTGACTTAAGACCACGAACACGGTGACCTAAGACCGTGAAATCTGAAAGTGGTGACCTAAGACCACAGATAATTTGAAAGTGGTGACCTAAGACCACGATGAATCCGAGCGTGGTGACCTAAGACCACAAATGCGGTGACCTAAGACCGCGATATGGAGTGTAGCGGAAGGAGGGTCGACTTAGTAGTCCCCACGGTGTGTACAAGGTTGGTGCGGGGAGTGTAGCGGATGGCTTATTAGGTTTGGGTTTGGGAATGCATCATAATTTGTATGCTATGATATGAATGCGTAACATTTGTATGCCCTGATTCTATTTTGATTTAGTGTTTGTGTACACATTGAGTCTATTTGACTCACCCGCTGGGGAATATTTTTCGTGTGATGATCAATGATGGACCGGGACGACAGAACTTGTGGTGGCCATGCTCAACATGAAGTTTTTATTTTATGAACTACTATTTCTATTTAAGTACTTGAATTACTTGGAAACTATTTGATGTAATAAGGCCATAAGGCCATAGTTGGATTGTTTTCCATTTATTTCTATTTATTATGATTATGAGTTTTACCTATTATAGTTTAAGTAAAATTTTTAATATAAAGAATTGAATTCGTTTTCAACACAAGCCCAACCCAAAACAATTTTTTTTAAAATCGCACAAGTTTTCTCTAGGTAACGAAAGAATTTTGAAACCGGTTTACTTGAGGAACATACCAAATCTGGGCAAATCTCGTGGGCCGAGTTTGGGGTGTTTCATAGCTTTGCTAAAAAATTCTGGTGGCTTGCCCATAGTTTGATATATGGCTTAATGCCCAGTTTGATATATGGCTTAATGCCCAGTTTGATATATGGCTTAATGCCCAGTTTGGTCTGTTGGCGGGGTGGGTGACTAAAGCTCCACAGTGTGTGTTGGTTTGGTACGGGTGGTGTGTAGCGGATGGAAAACTAGGTTTGGTTGGGAAATTGCATAACACATGCATGTTATATATATGATATAATGATATGATTGTAATGGGCTTTGGCCCAATAAATGCTTAATTGAATTTTGGCCCAGTGAAAGTGGTAAGTGAATTACACACTGAGTTCTAAGTAACTCACCCCTGTTTTCCTTACCCTCCTCAGGTAATGATCACTGATGGAGACTTGGGCCGGGGACAACTCAGTGGAGGCCATACTACGAATAATGGGTTATTTACATTCCGAATTTCTTTTTAAGTACTTTTATTATTTTTACTATTTAAGTTAAGCTGTAATAAGGCCTCTGGTTAAATTTTTATGGATGTTTTACTTGTGGATGGATATTATAATACGCTTTAAATACTTATGTGGGGTGTCTTTTCTAAAAATAAAAATAAATGTTTTTCTTAAAATAAATATGCAAAAAGGGTTTTCATTATTAAATATTTTTACTACTTAAAATTGTGCATTAATGACGTTCTTCATAATTTTGTTTTCAAAATTATTTTCTAACTCTATTAAATTTTCTCGAAATATTATTTTAACTTCTTGTAAGTTTCAATTTATAAATTCTTACGACTCAAATTGTTTGAGTTATCAATCAACCTTAGTTTTCAATAAACTTCACGTCAAGATGTTTTGGAAAATCCGATTTCTTAAAATTTTTAATAAGACTAGATGTATATTTCTTTCCGTGTGACATGTCAAATTTGGTCTTAATGCATAGATCGGGTTTGGGGTGTTACATTTTATAGTATCAGAGCCCGGTTCAAAACTCGGCTGTGATTTGGGTTCAAAAATATTTATGGTTCAAAACTGTTTTGAAATTTAGAACTTATGTTTTTAAAGGTATTATGGCACTACGCGTATCCGGCACCAAGTCAAGTAAGTGTATGCAAATTTAATTATTATTATTATTATTGTGACATGACTATAGGAGCACTTTAGAACTTTTAGTTTTAGGTGTTGCAACTATAGAGATTGAGACTATAGGATGCGTTTACGAAAACAACTCTACTTCTTATATATCATAAAACATCGTTAATAAACACTGAAATAGTATACTAATTCATAAAACTTGTAATCAAATTAAACCGAAATAGTCAAAATGAGCGCTAGAGGATGTGGACGTGGTAGACATGGCCGTGGTAGAGGCCGAGGTGCTAGGGTTGCGTCTGAAGCGTCGGGACATATACCGTAAATGGGCCTTTGCATCACCGGGACGAGACTGGATCACATGACCATACGAGAGAGGACATTGCCTTGACCCAAGTAATGTTGCGAGTCTTGGAAAGGGTTGCTGGAGCTAGAACTGGGCCAGCAGCTCGTAGATCAATTTCGGAACGACTTAGATCGAGTGGTGCCAAGGTTTTTAGGGGTATCTCGGGAGTAGCCCCAAATGTAGCGGAGTATTGGCTCGAGGCTGTGGAGCGGGTCATGGATGATTTAGAGTGTACTACCGAGCAAAAACTGAGAGGAGCTGTGTCCTTGTTGAAGGACGAGGTGTATCAATGGTGGCTTACTGTTCGAGAAGGCACTCAGGCTGAACATGTTACTTGAGATTTCTTCAAAACTGCATTCCAAGGAAAGTATGTCGGGGCAAGTTATGTGGATGCCCGGAGGAAGGAATTCCTGAATTTGGTCCAAGGAAATAAGACGGTGGTAGCTTACGAGGCCGAATTTCTACGTTTGAGCCGTTATGCTCGAACAATAGTGCCAACTGACCATGAGCGTTATGTATGTTTTGAGGATGGGCTGAATGATGAGTTGCGGGTACTGGTAGCCCCACAACAAGAAAGGACTTTTGCCAAGCTTGTGGAGAAAGCCAAAATAGCTGAAGAGGCTAAGAACTCCGAGCGTCAGAATAGAGACATAGGTAGAGGCAAGAGGAACTTTGAGTACTCGGGTCCCGCTAAAAGGTTTTAGAAGAGGCCTAGGAATGAGGAGCCAGCTCCAGCTAGGGCACCTGCTGCTACCAATCAGATTCAACCATGTGTTGACTGTGGAAGACGACACCCTGGTGAATGCTGGAAGAGAACCGGTGGTTACTTCAAATGTGGTTCTAAGGACCACCAGTTTAAAGATTGTCCTCGACGGACCGCTCCGAATCAGGAAGCTTGTAACCATGATACGACCAAACGAGGCGCTCAAATAGCCCACCGAGAGGCCGTGGGCCAGGTTGAGGTGGTAATGGCAGAGGACGAGGTCAATATGCACCGGGTAGAGGAAATGGCTTCAGATGTAACGCGGAGGCGAGACAGCCAGGGTTAGTGTATGCGGTTAGACGCTGAGAGGATGGTGATGCACCTGACGTGATAACTGGTATGTTCTTCATCTCTGATGTACCTTTTATTTCTTTGATAGATATCGGATCTACCCATTCGTATGTTACTAGTGATATATCTAGAAATTTGAACATTAGATCTGAGATTACTGATAGGAAGATGACGGTAATTAGTCCTTTAGGACAGTCTGTGATAGTGGATAAATTGTTTAGAGATGTGCCCTTAGAAATTCAAAGAGAAATATTTTTGGCAGATTTGATGGAATTGCCTTTCGGAGAGTTCGACCTTATTTTGGGCATGGACTAGTTGGTGAAGCACCGTGCGCACTTGGATTGTGCTACAAAGCGGATGTCGATAAGCACTTTAGAAGATAAGGAAGTTGTGATGATAGGCGAGCGGAGAAATTATTTAGCAAATGTGGTATCTGCTTTAAAGGCAGAAAAGTTCGTGCCAAAAGGGTGTGGAGCATTCCTAGCCTTCATTAGTGCTTTGGATACCAAGGAATTATCGGTGGAAGGTGTTAGAACGGTGAAAGAATTTCCAGATGTCTTTCCCGAGGAACTTCTGGGTTTATCGCCAGATTGGGAAGTAGAGTTTGGCATTGAGCTTTTGCCCAGAACGGCTCCGGTGTCCATTGCTCCTTATAGGATGGCGCCGAAGGAGTTAGCAGAGCTTAAGGCTCAAATTCAGGAGTTGTTGGATTGGGGATTCATTCGACCGAGTGTGTTACCATGGGGAGCACCGGTCTTGTTCGTCAAGAAGAAGGATGGGTCGATGAGTATGTGCATCGATTATAGGCAGTTGAATAAGTTGACGATCAAGAATAGGTATCCATTGCCGAGAATCGATGACCTGTTTGATCAGTTGATAGGAGCTTCAGTTTTCTCCAAGATAGATTTGAGATCGTGTTATCATCAACTTAAGGTTAAGGAGGTGGATATTCATAGGACAGCATTTCGAACTCGTTATGGACATTATGAGTTCTTGGTGATGCCGTTTGGATTGACCAATGCACCAGCTGCATTTATGGACATGATGAACCGAGTCTTTCAACCCTACCTAGACCGGTTCGTGATGGTTTTCATAGATGATATCTTAGTATATTCGAGGAATGAAGAAGAGCATGACTCACATCTGCAGATAGTATTGCAATTACTGCGAGAAAAGTAACTTTATGCAAAATTCAGTAAG
Organism: Gossypium sturtianum; assembly: GCA_025698515.1. NCBI lineage: Eukaryota > Viridiplantae > Streptophyta > Magnoliopsida > Malvales > Malvaceae > Gossypium > Gossypium sturtianum. Next base: position 35,677,652 of record CM046943.1, on the reverse strand, counting down.
TGTGAATTTTGGCTGAAGGAAGTGACTTTCTTGGGACATGTTGTGTCGGCCGAAGGAATTAGAGTTGATCCTCGGAAGGCAGAGGCTGTGTTGGATTGGAAACCACCGAAGTCAGTGGCTGAGATTCGGAGTTTCCTAGGTTTGGCTGGTTATTATAGACGTTTTGTTGAGGGGTTTTCGTTGATTGCTGCACCCCTAACTAAACTATTGCGCAAGGGAGTCCCGTTTGTGTGGTCAGATCAGCAGCAAGAGAGTTTTGAGAGATTGAAGAAGATTTTGACGGAAGCGCCCGTACTGATTCAACCTGAGGTTGGAAAATAGTTTATTGTTTACTGCGATGCGTCATACACGGGCTTGAGATGTGTGTTGATGCAAGGTAGTAAAGTGGTGGCTTATGCATCTCGTCAGTTAAGGCCGCATGAAGTCAATTATCCTACTCATGATTTGGAGTTGGCTGCGATGGTTTTTGCCTTGAAGATTTGGAGGCACTACCTGTACGGTGAGAAGTCGATCATTTATACGGATCATAAAAGTCTGAAGTACCTCCTTACCCAAAAGGAGTTGAACTTAAGACAGCGGAGATGGATAGAGCTGTTGAAGGATTATGACTTCTCAATCGAGTATCATCCTGGAAAGGCTAACGTGGTGGCAGACGCGTTGAGTCGTAAGGTGATATCGGAGTTGAGAGCAATGTTTGCTCATCTTAGTTTGTATGAAGATGGCAGTTTACTAGCGGAACTTCAGGTGAAGCCTATGTGGTTAAAACAGATCAAGGAGAAACAATTATCAGATGAAAAGTTGGGTCCCTTAATTCAACGAGTTGAAAGTGGTGTAATAGGGGATTTTGGATTGAATAAAGATGGAGTATTGTGTTTTCGCGGAAGAATTTGTATGCCCAAGGATTCAGATTTGAGACTAATGATTCTGCGAGAGGCGCATAGTAGCCCTTATGCTATGCACCCCGGGGGAAATAAGATGTATCGAGACCTTCGTGATCAGTATTGGTGGCCAGGGTTGAAACGGGAAGTTACGGATTTTGTGAGTAAGTGCTTGACTTGTCAACAAGTGAAGGCAGAACATCAATTGCCATCGAGATTGCTACAACCGGTGAAGATTCCATTGTGGAAATGGGAACGGATAACGATGGACTTTGTTAGTGGGTTACCCTTATCGCCTACTAATAAAGATTCCGTCTGGGTTATAGTGGATTGATTGATGAAGACTGCCCATTTTCTACCTGTTCGTATGGATTTTTCACTACAGAAGTTGGCCAAGTTGTATGTAGCGGAGATCGTGAGGTTACATGGGGTACCAGTGTCTATTATTTCGGACAGAGACCCTAGGTTTACATCGCGGTTTTGGAAAGCTTTGCATGAAGCTTTGGGAACAAAGTTAAATTTCAGCACGGCTTTTCATCCTCAGTCAGATGGTCAGCCGGAAAGAGTAATTCAAATTTTGGAAGACATGTTAAGGGGTTGTGTGATTGACTTCAGAGGTAGTTGGGAGGATTTTCTACCATTGGCGGAGTTTGCATATAACAATAGTTATCAATCCAGTATCCAAATGGCACCTTATGAAGCATTGTATGGTCGTAGGTGTCGTACTCCTACTTGTTGAACTGAATTGGGGGAACGACAGTTATTGGGTCCTGAGTTGATATCAGAGACGGAAGAAAAAGTAAGGGTGATTCGAGCACGGTTAAAGGAAGCTTCGGATAGACAAAAGCCATATGCGGATCTGAGGCGTAAGGATATTGAGTTTGCGGTGGGAGATCAGGTCTTTCTAAAGGTCTCACTTGGAAGAAGATCTTCAGATTTGGAAGGAAGGGCAAGTTGAGCCCTAGGTTCATTGGACCGTACCGCGTGTTGAAGCATGTAGGACCAGTGGCTTATCAGCTTGGATTACCTCCGGAGTTGAGTCAGATTCATAATGTTTTCCATGTCTCTATGTTGAGGCGTTATCGATCGGATCCATCTCACATAGTACCGGTAGAGGAAGTTGAGTTAAGGCCTGACTTGTCGTTCGAGCAAGAGCCAGTGAAAATTTTAGATCGAGATGTAAAGGTGCTAAGAAAGAAGTCAGTATCGTTGGTTAAGATTCTATGGCGTAATCACGGAGCGGAGGAAGCTACATGGGAGCCTGAGTAGACAATCCGGCAGCAATATCCTCACCTCTTTTAACCAGGTAAATTTCGAGGACGAAATTTACTTTAAGGGGGGTAGAATTGTAACATCCTAAAATTTGAATTTTTATATGTTGCATTATTTTGGTGCTCAGCTAGTTTATTTATCCTATGTGTGTGTTAAAATAGTCCTGAGAAGGTTCGGGATTTATTTAGATTTGATATAATTTTTTGGAAATTATTATTTTAATGAAATGGAACAAGTGACCTTATAGCTTAAGGTAATTAAGAGGTATAAGTTAACATAAGTTGAGCAAGTAGTAAAGGGGATATGGCGCCATGTGTGTTCCTTGAGGGAAGAGGTTCGAATCCCTTGATGTGCATGTGAATTTTATTTTTTTTCCTCATAGTGTCGGTCAAGCCTAGCATTTATGGTAGGTTGGACTTTAATTTTTATGGTAAGGTGGCTAAGAGAAAAGGCAAGTGTAAACTTAAGGAAGGGAATCATATGAATAAGGTATGTAGGGGGAACACAAGGCACATAACAAGGAAGATGTTTTGGAAAGTTTGGAGTGGCCAAACTTTGACTTTGTGGCCATGTACTTGGACGGTTTTAGGGGCTAGGGGGGAGTGACCGAAATTTTGATGGCCTTTGGTATCTAGTTGGTCACTTTGGCTTTTGGTCATTTTTGTTTTGTTTCTCCAACACTTTTCTCTCCATTTCCTCTCCTTAGCCGAATGCACTTTGAACAATAGGTAAACATCTTTTGTTATTCTTTTAGTCATTTCATATTTTTGACCATTTCGGTCTCATTGCTCCTTTTCTCTTCAAACCTTTTCCTCCTAAGTGTCGAAATCAGCAAAACCTTGGAAGGCCATTTTCCCTTTTCTTTGCTTTCCTTTTTCACCCTTGCCGAATGCACACTAGCCTCAAACCCTTCTCTTTGTTCATCTTCCATTCTTGAAAAGAATCGAAACCTAAACACCATCCCCTTCAATTTTTCCTTCATAGCCGAATCTTCTACCACACTTATCTCCATCTCAATCATTTCTTTCTTTCTACTCACACTTTGATCAATCGGTAAGTGGCTAGTACAATACTTTGGTATTGTTATTTTCCTTTTTTCTTTGTGCCGAATTTACATGTTGGTATAGGATGGCCTTTTTGGATCGAGACCATCATCATACCATATCTCATTCGAATCTTTTCTTTATCATAGAAACTTAGTGGAAGGCCAAAACTTGGAGTGTCCGAAATCATTGTGTATCGCTAGGATTCGGTCCAAAACTTTAAGGTAAGGATTTCTATCAAGGATTCCATATTACTCTCTATTTCGCTAAAGATGGGGTCTATTAACCGATTTTATCTTAGGGACTCTATCTCTTGTTTTTCATCCTTTGAACGTAAGGATTCGTGGCAAACAAGATCGAATAAAAAGGAGTGGTGAATAGTGATCGAAAAAGGAGTGGATTCGCTATTCCCTATAAATTCAAACGAAGGGTTGTTTCGGTAATCCGAGATTTTCCACCGGGTTGTGGACCCTCATCCGGTGAGAATCAACTATTCGAGGTTGTTCGCAGTTCTGAGCCATTAGCTATTCGGGATTTTCCAACGGGTTATGGACCGTCAACCGGGGAAAATCAACAAATCGTAGTTATTCGCGATTCCGAGGGTGTTGACGATCAAGAAAGTGTAGTGCTCACCGTAATCAGGTGTGTAATCTCACACCATAACTCGTGGGTTGGATAACTATATCGTATTAATCGTTGGATTAAGTCACAAGTTAGTGAAATCGGGTAAAATAGTGTATTTATCATTTTAATGGTAAAAACTATGAAATCGGTATTAAGATCGTGAAAATTACGGAATTTTCCCTTAATGGGCTAAATCGATAAAAGTGACTGAATGGGCCATATGTGATATTTGAAAAATGGGCCATATGTGATATTTGAAATATGGGTCATATGTGATATTTGATAAATGGGCCATATGTGATATTTGAAAAATGGGACATATGTGATATTTGATAAATGGGCCATATGTGATATTTGAAAAATGGGCCATATGTGATATTTGAAAAATGGGCCGTATGTGATATTTGATAAATGGGCCAAGTGTGTTGTGAGATTATATAGGCCAAAATGTGTAATGGGCCAGATTGCAATAATTTTTTTTTTTATAATAGGCCTTATGTTAGAATAATTATATGAATGGATTGTTATGCATATTATATACATGATTGCATGGGTTGGATATTTGACGAAGAGAAGTTACGTAGCTTTGCTACAAAATTACGTGGCTTGTCCACGATTTGATATATGGCTTAATGCCCGATTTGATATATGGCTTAATGCCCGATTTGATATATGGCTTAATGCCCCGATTTGATATATGGCTTAATGCCGATTTGGTGTGTTGGCGGGGTGGGTGACTAAAGCTCCCACTGTGTGTGTTGGTTGGTACGGGTGGTGTGTAGCAGATGGAAAACTAGGTTTGGTTGGGAAATTGCATAACACATGCATGTTATATATATGATATAATGCTATGATTGTAATGGGCTTTGGCCCAATAAATGCTTAATTGAATTTTGGCCCCGTGAAAGTGGTAAGTGAATTACACACTTCGAGTTCTAAGTAACTCACCCTGTTTTCCTTACCCTCCTTAGGTAATGATCGATGATGGAGACTTGGGCCGAGGGCGACTCGGTGGAGGCCATACTACGAATAATGGGTTATTTACATTCCGCATTTCTTTTTAAGTACTTTTATTATTTTTACTATTTAAGTTTGTTTCGCAATAAGGCCTCTCTCAGTTAAATTTTTATGGATGTTTTACTTGTGGATGGATATTATAATACGCTTTAAATACTTATGATGGGTTTCTTTTCTAAAAATAGAAATAAATGTTTTTCTTAAAATAAATATGCAAAAAGGGTTTTCATTCTTAAATATTTTTACTACTTAAAATTGTGCATTAACGACGTTCTTCATAATTTTGTTTTCAAAATTATTTTCGAACTCTATTAAATTTTCTCGAAATATTATTTTAACTTCTTGTAAGTTTCAATTTATAAATTCTTACGACTCAAATTGTTTGAGTTATCAATCAACCTTAGTTTTCAATAAACTTCACGTCAAGATGTTTTGGAAAATCTAATTTCTTAAAATTTTTAAAAAGACTAGATGTATATTCCTTTCCGTGTGACATGTCAAATTTGGTCTTAACGCATAGATCGGGTTTGTGGTGTTACAATTTTCAAATTCTTTTTCCATGGTCACTTCTTACACTTGAAATTGAATATTGATCTGCCACAATTTTTTATGGAAAATTAGAGTCTTTTCGACACTTAACGAGCTTGTTTCTTAGCTCTTTTATTTGTTTTTATTACATTTTCAATATTTAGTAGTTTATATTTAATTTCAGTAAAATAAGCATTTTTATGTAGTTTTTAGTATTTTGACGACCCGTTAGGCCACCTCAGGCCTCGGGTATGACTAATGGGTTATTTGAGTATGTAGGGCATCAATTTGGGCTTAAATATGAAAGGAACAATGGCTGTGTTGTGAGATCAACATTCGACGTTGTGACACAAAACTTCGAAGCATCAAGGGCTGGAAATAGGATTGATGTCATGATGTAAGCATGAAAAAATGATGACTTTAGCGGTCGCATGAGCAGAATTTTAAAAATGTAATTTATTTATTAAATTAGGGGTATTTTAGGAATAAATTACCCTAATATTACCCTAGGTTTTACCTATATATACCCTCTTATAGTCTCATTAGGTGGTTATGTAACACCCCATACTCAGCCTAGTCGCCGAACCCGAGCTATGGAATGCCACATTAGCCACCTGTTTTACTCTCCATTAGCAACTAACCTAACCTCCATCACACCACATGTAGAACATAGAATATGCTTAAGTTATCAATGTGTAGCGAAATATCATATAAGAACTCTCATAAAAACTTTAAGTCCAACTAGCACACAAAATAAGGTTTGCATACTTATGGGTTTCACATATATAATAAGTTAAGGGTTCACATTTATAGGGAAGTAAAGTATGCACAAATTTAAAACAACTCAAGCTCACGAACTCAATTCGCAGGCTTTAGGGTTCGCAGCGATAGTAACATGCAAGCCTACTTCGTTGGGGTTAACTTATCAACTTTCTTGGAACATATTGAATATAGTAAAAGGAACTAATAGCAAGCGAACTTTAAGTTTTTATAAAACAATACACTTCACGGAGCACAGTAGTTCATCTATCTAACGTAGGGGTTCGTACCCATGCATAGCTTGCACATTTGAAGTTTTTTAAGGGAAAAGTTATTTAAATGGGGTAGGTCTTGCGAGCTACCTTTAAGAGCTAAGGTTATGCGAACTCAGTTTGCAAGGTTTCTGTGTTCCAAAAACTTTATGGGTTTGCAGATAGCAATTCGCCAATTGCTGGGGTTCATAGTATAGCAAGGTTCAACCCCTGTCACTTCACTGCAACCTTGGTAAACTCTATAAGTTGGTTAGTTTTAAAACTTTCATGCTATTGCCTTCGGTGTACTCAAGGTTTAGAGATTAGTGTTTAGTTGTGAACTTATCAATTAAGAAAACATCAATCTAACTTGGATTAAAATCTTACACTTGAAAATAGAGGTGTTTAATAAGTAATATCGATTCGCAGATGAAATATAAGGACAAACATAAGGAAACATAAAGAAAATAACTTAGTCCTAAGACAAACAATGAAGTAATTAGAAAGATATCTCTAAGCCCAAATAGAAACCCAAATTGCCTTTAATCTAAAGTTCATTTGTTCTACCTTTCCAAGGTTTTTGCTTCCTTGATCACTTGTCTCGCCATGACTCACCTTGCAATAAAAATCTCTACAGTGTATAGAAAGGAGTGTGTGAGTTCTTGCGAACTCAGTGAATAAACAGGTAAGAATAACCATGTTGCAGTACAAAAAATAAGTTAAATAGAATAATAGGCATGGTTATTGAATTGTGAACAGGGTTCACCTTACTTGTGCAAATTCTATTTCGTAAACACCAACAGTCAGATAACTTAGTAAAAACTTATGATTTCAGAAACAAAATCTTTTTCACTTGTTTGTTCCTGTTGGATAAGCGGATCTCCTTATAACGCCTCAGAATGACTCAATGTGTCCTTAACATGTCCCATAAGTGTAGCACCGGGCTAAATACTTTCCAACACACCAATATGTCCTATTGAATGGAGCTTAGCTTGACATTCTCTTATCTCTCCAACCTGTCCAAAGGCCTCAATGCCCAAAACTTACAATATAAATGTGAATACTCACAATCCTATGACATGCCATTACATCCAATAGATTCAGAAGGTTATCTTTTCAAATCATTTACTTAACACGGAGCTCGCAAAACATGAAATCATATAGAGCTCGCATATCGCTGTTCATAAAAAACACATATTTAAATACATTCATTGAACAAAGTTATAGAAAATACTTACTCTTGGAACTTAGGTCAAAACCCTAAGCTCCTGATTAACACTATGGTTTGCATATACAAGTGGCGATCCTTGAACACTTACCAATTCACTGAAACTTAAGCAAACTTCACTTTTCCTTTGTCTCTGCTTGTAGACTGTTCTGTTGGGTTCACAATAGACATACATAAGTTACAAAAAACACATTAAAAATACACACATAAACATAAGCGAACCTAGGTTCACACATACCGAACTTTTAGCGAACCTAGTTTCTTTTGTTGTGAACCTTTCTGAACATCAACAGAGAAACAAAATCTTACCTTGATTTCTAAGAGCTAATTCTTGGGTTCTTAGAACTTGGTAACAGAATAATCGATGATAAATTTGGGAGAATTCAGAATGTGAAATTTTCCAAAGGAAAGGGCTTAATTTGTAGGCACTCAGTCATTTTGTGTTCTTAGGATACTCTAGTTGTAATAGAAGTAGGAAATAGTTACGTGTATGAATGGTGTTGTAGTACATGTTGTCTTCCTAATTCTAGCATAACCGTTCTTTTCAAACGTAGCCAAAATTGGAAATCCCAATTCACCAACCTACTAGCGAACCCCTGTTTTCCAAACCTACTAGCGAACCCTAGTTTGCCAATCACACTAGCGATCTCATCTTGTTAGGCCTAAACCAATATATGCAATTCGCCAGGTCCACTAGCGACATCTGCTCACCAAATCTTCTGGCGAATACATGTTCGCCAATCCCTTTAGTGAACCTCTGTTAGCTAGACCTTTTGGCAAATACCTGCTTTGCTTGACTCTTTGGCGAACTATTGCTCGCCAAACCCCAAACTCTTAAGCCCTACCTTGGAATGTTACATTCTCTCATTCTTAAGGAATTTTTTCCCTGAAATTATCTATATAAGAACAGATGGGGATATTGACTCCTTATTGCTTCCTCTGTTTCCCTACTGGCTTTGCTAGTCTTGTGGTTTCGCCATAACACCTTAACTTAAGGAATTTTCTTGTTTCGCAGGACTTTCTCCTCACGAGCTATAATTTCCATTGGTTTTTCATCATATGTTAAATTAGATTGCACTTCTATCTTGTCTGTTGGTACAACATGGGATGAGTCCGCATGATACTTCCTTAGCATGGACACATGAAAAACATCATGGATTCGCTCAATTTCAAGTGGCAAATTAAGTCGATAGGCCACTGGACCAATCCTTTCAACCAGTTTATAAGGACCAATGAATCGTAGACTCAATTTCCCTTTTTACCCAAACCTTAAGACATTCTTCCATGGAAATACCTTTAAGAACACATGCTCGCCCACTTGGTACTCAATGTCTTGTCATTTTACATCAGCATAGGATTTTTTTTGGTTGATGCAGCCTTCAGCCTTTTGCGTATCAATTTGACCTTATCCTATTTTTTATGAATTAGTTCTAGTCCTACCGTTCGCCTTTCATCCAGTTCTGCCCAACATAAAGGAGTTCTACATTTTCTTTTATACAACGCTTCGAAAGGTGCCATTTGGATGCTTGCTCCATAACTGTTGTTATATACGAACTCTGCCAAAGGCAGGTATCGCTCCCAGCTTTTTAGGAACGCCAATACACAGTTTCGCAGCATATCTTATAGTATCTGTATTACCTTTTTTGGTTGGCCATCTGTTTATGGATGATAAGTAGAACTGAAGTTCAGTTTCGAACCCAAGGTTTCTTGAAAAATTTTCTAGAATCTTAAAGTGAATTGAGGATCTTGATCGGAGGCAATAGAAACTAGTACGCCATGGAGTTTTACTATCTCTATGATGTATAGCTTTACTACTTTCTGCAAAGTGTAACTTGTACGAATGCTAGGAAGTGTAAACTCCTCGTAAGACGATCTACCATCACCCATATCACATCTTTCTTTGTTGAAGTTAGAGGTAATCCTACCAAACATTCCACCATGGTGATCCTTTCCCACTTCTATTTTGGAATTTTGAGTGGTTGTAGAAGTCCTGAAGGATACTGGTGCTCTTCTTTCACCTTTTGACAGACTAAGCACAATGCCACAAAATCTATGACACCTCACTTCAAACCAGGCCACCAATACAGTTCGCAAAGGTCATGATACATCTTGTTACTTCCTAGGTTTATTGCATAAGGATTACTATGAGCTTCAATAAGGATTGCATGTCAAAGCTCTTTATCACAGGGTAGGTAGAGTCTTCCATGGAAACAGAGTACTTTTTCCTTATTTGGTGTGAAGTCCCCTTGTACTCCCTATTCTACTTGGTAAACCCTCTTCGCCAAGTCTTCATCTGTGGCTTGTTTCTTTTTTATTTGCTACAAAAGGGTTGGTTTCACTTGCAGTTCTATGAGCAGTCCCTCATCATTTGTCACACTTAACTATGCAAACAGAGCTCGCAGCTCACTCATTAACTTTCTTCTTAAGGCATCTATGACCACATTTGCCTTTCCAGGGTGATATTCTATCGCACAATTATAGTCCTTTAGCAGTTCTATCCACCTTTTCTATCTCAAGTTTATTTCCTTCTGTGTGAGCAAGCACTTGAGGGTCTTATGGCCTGCGTATATGGTACATCACTCACCATACAAGCAGTGTTGCCAAATCTTGAGTGGGAAAATTGTTGCTGCTAACTCCAGGTCATGCTTTGGTTAGTTTCACCTATGAGGCTTCACTTATCTCGAGGCATAAGCCACCACCATTCCATCCTGGATTAGCATGTAGCCAAGTTCCAAGTGTGAGGCATCACTGTAGACCACAAAGTCCTTTCCAGACTCTGGTTGTATCAACATAGGTGCTTTGGTGAGTATCGCTTTAAGTTTTTCGAAGCTCTTCTATCTTTCTTCCATCCACACAAACTCTTCCTTCTTCTGCAACAGCTTCGTTAAGGGTGCCGCAATGGTGGCGAATCCCTCAACAAACCTACGATAGTATCCTGCGAACTCCAAAAAGCTTCGCACTTCTATAACATATCTTGGCAATATCCACTCCACAATTGCATCAATCTTTTTTTGGTCTACACGAACTCCCTCTACCAAAACCACATGACCTAGCCAAAATTCACACTTGTTAAATTTCACGAATAGTCGCTTCTCTCGAAGAATTTGTAGCACAGTTCGCAGGTGAGCATTATGTTCTTCTTTGGTTCACGAGTACACCAAGATATCATCTATGAAGACCACCACGGATCGATCCAAATATTCATGGAACACTGGATTCATTAATTCCATGAACACAACAGGTGCATTTGTTAATCCAAAGGGCATGACCAAAAATTCATAATACCCATACCTTGTGCGAAATACTATCTTTAAAACATATGAATCCTTCACCTTAAGCTAGTAGTAGCCAGATCACAAGTCTATCTTTGAAAACACTGTGACACCTCACAACTGGTTGAACAAGTCATCAATTCGTGGCAAAAGGGTACTTGTTTTTGACAATTAACTTGTTCAACTGCCTATAGTCAATACATATCCTTAAGTTACCATCTTTCTTCTTCATAAACAAAACCGGTGAACCCCAAGGGGATACACTTCGTCGAATGAAACCTCTATCAAGTAGCTCATGTAGTTGCATCTTTAGTTCTTTAAGCTCTTTTGGTGCCATGCGATAGGGTGTAATTGAAACTATTGAACTACCAGGATATAGTACAATGGCAAAATCCACTTCGCGGTCTGGGGGTATACCAGGTAGCTCGTCTGAAAATTGGCCACCTCCGGACGTACTAACATCCAGAGTGTGAATACTGCAATAAAATATAGAATGACAAGGCGGTATCAGCAAGCATACGAGTCAAGTTGTAATATAGTGTTACAATGAAGTAGGTGAGTACTTCGAGGATCGTACCCAAGAGAGGCAAGTGCTAGATCAATTCTAATCTAAACACTAAAATATCTAATTAGTACTTTTAAATAAATTATAGTACGAGAGCATAAAGAGGGTTTTTTATGGTTTTTATAGTAATAAACTTAGATACCAGAAAATAAATAAAACTCAAGAGATAGAAGAGTAGAGTAAAACAAATCTTAATTATTGGTGATTAGCTCGCTTCGGTAATCCCTATCAACTGTTGCTTCGGGTTCCTCGTCAATCAACTAGTTGCTACCATAATAGGATCTTCTAATCTTCCACTAACATAATGAGTCATTAAGATCTACTTATCTTCCAACCTCACAGTCCAGATTGGCTTAGGGTAAAGGTGTTCACGAATGGGAAATACCAAATTTGGGTTAATTCCCACCTTGATGACTTCTCGGGGTTGCCAGGCCCAGGGTTTGGTTTACGTTCTTCCTTTCCCAAACAGTTGATCTGTTGAGTAACCTCTCGCTAATCCCCCATAGAAGGATTAGTTCCTCATGGCTTTCATAAATAACATGAAATAGATGGAAGAATTAATTATAATGAATGAATTGAAGTAATAGTTTAAGAAAATTCTGATTGATATTGATAATAAATATGAATCCATAGAAGTTGAACTCCTTCATAATTAAGATCTCTTGAAATAAAATAAAGACAAATAAGCTAAACTCTAGAAAACCTAAGAAAGCAAGAAAACAAAACTAAATCTAAAGAAATAATATAAGCTAATGGAATGGTGTCCATAACATGTGACAAAGGAGCCAATTTATAGCCTTTAGGTGGCCGTCATCCTTAACCCTAGGTCAGTTGACATTCCCGAGCTTTAAGATTGATTGTGTAGAACAAAACGCCCCTGCTTAATGTTTATTTTTTTGTCCCAGAGTTGATGTCGAGACACACCAAGACCTTTGCCGCAACAGATGTGGTAGTATACTCCTCCTTAAGACGTCTTCAGGGATATGTCGCAACACCATCAGTCTGTGTCGCGACATCGACGACAATTTCATACTTTCTCCATTATGCTCTCTAAGTTGCGACATCGAGCCTCCCGTGTTGCAACATAGCATCCAATATTGGTCTAAAATGCCTTATAATGGTCTATTGCACACTTACAAGGTACATTACCTCACCTTTAGGCCTCCTTTGACCCTTAAGGTCAATAAAAGACTCAATTAGCACATTTTATTGAAGGTAAGGAAAGCTAAAGAAACTTAACTAAAATATAACGAAAATGCTTGTATTCGAGCGACTTAAATGTGAAAATTAGTCTAATCTGCTACACTAATTTACGACAGATCAAACTCCCACATACTTAAGTCATTGCTTGTCCTCAAGCAACATAAACAAAAAGGAAAAATAAAATTGACGACCCTTGAGCAAATATCATAAAAGTGTTAAGTTCGAAGCATATGAATTAGGCATTTCAAGCTTACTAACAACTTTAACATGATGAATATTTTACTTACCACTTTTGATCTAAAATATCTATGTTCAATATGTTACAAAATATACAAGTATTAAGGGTATCACCTATAAAAATCCATCAATAAATCATACAAGTACTTTGATTATCTGAGCAGAATACAAATAGTCGTTTATGCATATGTTTAGTATGATGTCCATTCATGCATAAGGATGTTTAGGTCACATAAGACTTTTTGGCTTGTAACGTTCTGAAACTTAGGACATGTATGAAATTTAAAAACAGTAAGCATAAAAAAAGGGTTACAAACACAAAAATAGTTTACCATATCGTATTGATCCCTATTCTTCCCTACTTAGTGGCCCTTACCCGCTCACTGCCTTATTTCTCCTTCTCTCACCTTCCTTGTCTCTCCATATATAGGAAGTCATAGCATGACATAGTAACTATGGCTAGCCTTACGAGTTTTTGTGCACTAATGAACGAGTTTTTCTTTTATTTTGTGACTTTGTGAATTTTCTTTTTTATTTTTCAATACATCTCACTCATGAATGCTTTTTCGCTATTTAAGATTTTTTCTACTTGTACTAATTTTCTTTTTGGATTTCCTTTTTTGTTTCGCACATTAAACTAACTTATAGTTCCTATATCACACCAATCTTTCCTATTTCACTCTATTTTTACAAACTCCGCCGTGATGTATCTACTTAACCCTCAATACGTATGGCAAGACACCTATAATCATGCAGTTTAGGACAAAAAAAAGGGGCAAATACAAATTAACATTTTCAGGCTTGGGGCTTGTAATGAGGTTCATCAAGAAGTGTCAACTGGCTCAAAAATTGGTACTAAAGGTGAAAAAAAGGTAAGATTTTTGGCTCTGGATGTGTTCCAAGCAATGCCTTAGGTCGTCCCTAATTATCTCAACATGCACAAATTTAATCAACCAAACAACTACAAACTCAACCATTTATCATTCGTACTAGCATGCTCATTTCCTTGTATTTTCTATATCACTTGGTACAATTGATTGCTTAATGCCTATTTACAGTGTAACATATAGAATCTAATAATGAAAAATTTAAAATCACCTATTATCATGCCAAATTTATTCATAAACACAAGTAACCTATGTACATGCTCCTAATCAATCACTTAAATTTCTACAAGCTCAAGGACACAAAAGACAAGAAAAATCAAAGAAAATGTAAATATTGAAAACAAAACAAATTTTCTATGTTACCCCCCACACTTTAGTTGACACATTGTCCTCAGTGTATAGCCCTTAAAAAGATAAGGAAAGAAGTTACCCGATTGGTCGTGGTTGCTCCAATTGCTAATGGTGGGTGCTTCCTCCTTTGATGGTGTAAAACTCAAATTGTTTGTGTCTCCTTTGTGTTGGGTTCCTACATAGAACACTTACACAAAATGCAATATAACTAAAAATCTACTATTAATCCTACTCCTACAGAGTATAAATCAAAAGCATCCAAAAATCAATACAAGTCTTTAAAAAATAGAATTAAGAATTGTTCAATCACTACACCAAAACAGACTTTTAGCGGCATTTTTAGTGGCGTTTTAAGAAAAAACGCCGCAATAATTACACATTAGTGGCATTTGAAAGAAAACGCCGCAAAAAAAATTGAGCAATAGCGGCGTTTTGGCCGAAAATGCCGCTAAAGATGATAAATAGTGGCGTTTTTCTATAAAACGCCGCTATAGGTCTGAGCATTAGCGGCGCCTCCGCAGAAACGCCGCTATAGGTCTGAGCATTAGCGGCGCTTTCGTAGAAATGCCGCTATAGGTCTGAGCATTAGCGACGCTTTCGTAAAAACGCCGCTATAGGTCTGAGCATTAGCGGCGCTTTCATAGAAACGCCGCTATAGGTCTGAGCATTAGCGGCGCTTTTGTAGAAACGCCGCTATATGTCTGATCATTAGCGGCGTTTTCATAAAAACGCCACAATATGAAGAGCATTAGTGGCGCTTCTCAAAAAATGCCGCAAATATGTTAAGCAATACGACGACGTTTTGTTGTTGAGGTATAGTGGCTAGATCGAGGATTAGTGGCGTTTGTTGTTAAACGCCGCAAAAAGTCTTCATTAGCGGCGTTTTTCTTTAAAACGCCGCAAAAAAAATAAATTTAAGGGTTGTGATTTTAGGGGTTTGGCTATTATGCTTTAGGGGTTAGAGTTATTAATAAAAAAAGTAATTTATTTTAGGGTGTAGGTAAGCATTAACATTCTATTTTAATTACTTTTGTCCCTTATAAAATTTATATTTAGGGTTTTGCTAACTACGTTTAATTTATGGTTCAAGGAAATAATACTGTTGGAGAATTGGATGTACAAGAGTTGGATTTTTCTGAGATTCATGTCATTTTGTACTACATTTATATTATTTAATAGAATAATTTAAAATAATATTATTTAAAACAATTTTAAAGTTGTTTGAAATGTGATGATTGTTTTTTAATTTATATATTAAATAATTTCTCTTATATAATCGTAAATGAGATAGTATTAATTTAAAAATATTTTTGGTTTAACTTAACTTGTAAACATTCTCTTATTTTATTTAATTAGAAATTCACTCACATATATATTTATGTTTGGGGGTTAAGGTTTAAGGATAGATACTGTTTGGACTGAAAAACAGTATTTGGATTAATTAATTTACTAAGATTCATGCCATTTTGTAATATATCCATATTATTTGATATAAGCATATAATATATATATATATATATATATATATATAACATTGGCGATACAAATTTCCAAAAAATATGGTCTAGGATTATGGTTTAGGGTTTACATACAGTTTAGAGTTTAGACCATTTATGGGTTTTATGGTCTAGGATTTATGGTACTTAATTTAGGGATAGTTTAGGGTTTTAGAGTTTGGGGTTCAGTGTTGGTGATTCGTGTTTGTGGTTTATGGTTAATATGTTTAGGTATACGATTAAGAGTTTAATTTTGGATTTTTTAGAATATAAATCTAAATAAGATAATAAATATAAATTATTATTTTTAATATATATATATATATATATATATCAAAATTAATGGGTTAAATCCCAAAGGCATACATGAACAATAGTTTAGTGTGCAATTGTATACTTGAATTTGATCCAGATAAAATATTAACACATGCATGCAATTATATTGATATAATTAACACCATTTTATTATTATTTATATATGCATGCATAAATATTTATATTTATTCAATATAAAAATATATTGATGTATTTATTTTTTAAAATGTGTATGATAAAATCAAAATTAAAGTTTCAACTATACTTAGGGTTGAGAGTGTGTTTATGGTTTGAGGTTTAAGGTATACTATTAAAAACTGAAGTGTTTATGGTCCGAGCTTTAAGATATATATATACTGTTGATAATCAAGCAATATTTGGAATTTACTAAGATTCGAGGCCATTTAATTTGTACTATACCCATATTATTTAATATATAAGTATATAAAATATATATTTTGTTTATATTAAAAATTAAAATATAGGAAGTGGTTTAATTTTAGTGGCTTTTAATGAAAACGCCGCAAAAGAGTCTGCAAAACGTCACCGTTTTATGTGTACTTTTAGTGGCATTTTTGATAATAAACACCGCAAATATGGTCCGGGTACAAAAAACGATGACGTTTTCAGCTTTGTTTTAGTGGCGCTTTAAAAAACGCCGCAAAATATGGTGAACAGTGAGACGGTGCCGTTTTCACTTGTGCGGAGTTAGTGGCGTTTTTGTGAAAACGCCGCAAAATGTTATGAATTACCGGCGTTTTCCGAAAAAACGCCGCAAATTTGTAAACTAATATGGTAAATGTTGCCGTTTTATCTTGGTTATCCGTGGCCTTTTATCCTAAACGCCGCAATATGTTTATACATTACCGGCATTTTTAGCATAAACGCCACAAATATTGATAACTGTTTGCAATACGGTGTCGTTTTTATTCTTTGTTTTTACATTTCATTTACCCTCTTTGCTCCAGTTCAGAAATCCCGATTTCTTTCCCTTATTTTCCTAACTTTCGAAATCCCCAATTCCAAAATCCCCAATTTCTTCCCCAATCTCCCAAATTTGAGTACCTTCTTCCTCAATCTCTACAAATTATCAAAACTATTAAACTTCCTAAATCCCCAATTACGCTCGTGTGTCTGGAAACTGTTCGAATCATCTATCCGCCGCTTTAAAAGGAAGTTCTTTGCCTCTGCTCTCCATTGGTGCATCTTCTCTCTGCCACCGCCGCTGGATATTCGGGTCGTTGAGGTATTTTTAAACCATTTGCATGTAACCATTTTTAAACCATTTGTATGTTTGACCAATGTCGATTTGGAGTGTCTATACTTCGAATCTGTGAAGACATTATATATATAAATGCTGTACGTGTGTATTATATTTGATTTCTTTCAAATACTATCTGGATGCGTGTAGTATTTTAGGTTGCTATTTCATCTATTTTGCATCTTTAGTTGATAAAATCATTTGTGTGAAAATGCTTATTTAGTTTATGAACACCACTAATAATATAGCATGGGCACAAAATCGTGTGTGAAAATCCATCGTAAAAAATTCGCAGTTGTTTGTAGGAACTATCATCGTGACATCAAAGATTTAGTTATGAAATGCTGCAAAAAGAAGAAAGATAATAAGTAGTGGAATTTATTGGGACATTTAGAGGCATCCACTTACAAAATCCGTAACATATGGACTTCTACCGGGTTTTATCAACTAAACCGCACAATAACTTTTAAGTTTTAGTTTAGTACCTATATTAGAACCTTGGAAATAGAAGCTTTCAACTCCTTGTGAAATGTTGTCAATGAAGTTCGACCTCTACTGGTTTGGTCCTTTTTTCTCTTTGTGCTCACATACATTTTCGCTTTTGCATTGTGAACTTGTAGAGGCTTGAAGCTTTCTTTTGATCGAGCACGCTTATTCTAAAACGATTATATACATTTGTTTCAAAGGTTTGACCATGTTGTGCTAGTTCAGATCCTATCTCTTGGATTTTTGCTTGCTTGGTGTTCCAGTTCCTTGCTCATATATATTCTCAAGAATTTGAAGTCGCAATGCGATTGGACTCCATCATTTGTCTAGCGATGATCTTGTGCCCAACAGAGGTGATATTGGATCACAATATAGGTTTCCCAACCTTATACTTGAAACCAAAACAACAAACCATCCATAGATTGAGTACATTCACAATTTGAATCTGTAGTAATTTGAAATAACTTGAAATGATTTGGAGACATAATTAATAACGTTTGATATGTCCTTTCCATGAATTTGATTGCCATCTTATGCTTCATTGTTATAAAATATTGTTAGGGATGATACCTACGTTGGACATAAATTGCTTCAAATATGTGAGTTTATGGCCATTTATCCGCCTCATCCGTGAATTAGATTCGGTTATGATAGTATATGGTCGAGGAATGTTTTATGGAAGATACCTAGGGTAGCGACTTCTTGATTTCCTTTGCTCATCTATGATCTTATTAAGAGTTTCAAGTCGTTGATACTTAAGTG
Organism: Gossypium sturtianum; assembly: GCA_025698515.1. Lineage (NCBI taxonomy): Eukaryota > Viridiplantae > Streptophyta > Magnoliopsida > Malvales > Malvaceae > Gossypium > Gossypium sturtianum. Next base: position 35,659,217 of record CM046943.1, on the reverse strand, counting down.
GTATTATTTGAGACAACTGATTTCAACTGCTATAACTAGGTTTATATCTAATTTGATGCAAAGTTGCAATTGTTGGGTGGAGTTCTATTCAGTAAATACTCTTAAAATTGAGTATTGACAAATTCAATATTTGAAGAAGATTGTTTATGACTTTGGGTATTACTCAAATTGATTTTTAGCCAATATATAAATCATGTTTCAGTATCTAATACTTATCCTGTTATTTTATTAAAATATATTACTTATAGAAATTATGATTTTTTCTCATTCTTATATTGTTTTACTTTTAAATCTTATTTGAGATTGTACCATTTACGTGGCCTTGAAGGTTTGTTGATATCAACACATTGTTTCGTTCTCAACTTATTACCCAATTTTGTTCTTATGTTTCTCCCCGCCACTATCTCATGACTTTTAATGGCTACCCACACAGGCTATGCTATACCACTTGTTGATGTAATTGTTGCTTTGAAAATCGGTTTAGTCTTCGACTCTATAGGCCTTCTACAGTTAGCACGTAAGTATGCTGAAAACTGGTTTAATTTGTAATTAGGCATGTCCATGTTGAATGTTGTTGTTTGTTCTTTTGGCGTTTATCCAATATAAGCTTTCATTCTAATTCAACTGTCTCCTTTGCAGGTTTTATATAGTAACTGAAGCTTAAGTTCTGAAGGATTGACAAAAAGCTGTAATTACCTGGTAAGTGTCAAACACATTGAACTGTTGAAAAATGATTTTACACCATTTTACACCTTTTAATTTATCAACTGATTCGTACCAATTTGCAGCCTCTGTTTCTTGGTGAGAGTGGAGTAGAGTAGCTTCTTGAAATTATTAAGGTACGTTTTAGTTCAAAATTATGATCAGTAACAGTTATATCATGATGAATTTGTCCAAATTGTTGTTTATTATCCTGCTTGGTTGGTATATATGTTGTTTATTATTTTGCTGTCCAAAAAAAAAGATTCAAAGTATATAGGCTGGAAACCTAACGGGTTGCCTTATATCTCATTGTAAGATATAATGGATCCTCCCCAGGTGTAACAATGCCACGTATGATGAATCTTGAAAAATTGCTATCCAAATTGCTGTCCAAATGAGTAAGAGACGGTCTAATCATGCCGCTTAGATTTTTGACAAGCTTCCATGTATTATTTTTTAAAATTGAAGGTACGGTACGATATAAAAAATAACATAAATAAAATATAAAAGTTAATTGTTAAAATATGTTATAATTTTTTTATATTTTTAAAATTTTAAATTTAATTATTATACTTTTTTTAAAAATTTATTGTTGTTAAATTTAAAAATGTATATAAAATAAATAAATAAATAAATTATTTATTCATTTATTAATTAAAAGATTCTAACTTATAATACAATAATTTCTATACTATTTTCCCCATAATTGTACTAAAAAATGATAATACAAAGTTGAATTTTGCAAGTGAAGATAAGAGATTAACATAAATTTCATATTTTAATAAATATTTTCAAATATATGCGCACGTGTCACTACATATATTATATATTATATTAAAGAATTCATCATCTTTTTTTACTTTATCTTCTCTAATAATAACCTATGGTGTAATAATTTAATTAATCTCCTCACAAAAGTAGTGGGCTAATAATAGCAGTAGCTTTTCAATAAAATGAATTTAATTGTATTTATTTTTAATAAATGTTTTATAAATTAAAAAAAACAATTTATTTTTTTAAAAAGAATACTTACATTTATATGGCTTTTTGGTTTATTACTAATTACTAATTACTAATTTTTTATATTAATAATGTTTGATTTTAATATTTAATATTTTGAATGTTTTCCAAACTTATAAATATTTTGTTATCAATATAATAATATTGATCATTATTTAAATATATTTTAATATAAAAAATAAATTCTTTTTTTAAAAGAAGTAATTTAAAAACTTTTTAAAATGGAAATTTATTTTTGTTACTCATTAATTACTTTTTTAAGTTTTTTTATTTCTTTTTTCATTATTTAAAAATACAATGTAATGCATGCCATATATGTTCACACATCAACTGATTTCCGATTTGAAATTTTAATTTAAATTGAATCGAGTTTGCATAATTTTTTTATTTTTAATTTTTTTTAATTTAAGTATAAATAAATACTTGAAAAATATTTAAATTTTAATTATAAAAATTTGGTGCGTCATTCTCGAAGGTCTCCGTCAACATTAAACGGCTGTTAATCCTCGAACCTATAAAAACATATTAAAACGTAAATTCCTCATTCATTTTATTATGTTACCCATATTATGTTTTTTTCACATAATATACATAACTTACATAACATACATAAAGTACATAACTTACATAACTCAGATAACTTACATAACACATAACTCAAATAACTTACATAATACGTAATACATAATACATAGGTTAAAGATCAAATTTCATAGCTTTCATCAAATTATTTAACTTACATAATACATAACTTACATAATTTTAATATCAAACTTCATAACTTACATAATTTATATAACTTACATAATACCTGTATAGATAAACAACTTGCCCGTGTAAATTACTGTCAACTTTAGACTTCAACAACTACGAAATGGATAGAACTTGGATGAATTTGTCAAGGGTAAGCAACGACTATCGATATGGAGTAGAAACTTTTCTAAATTTTGCATTTCAAAATGCAAGCCAAGAGAATATGATTCTTTGCCCGTGTAAGAAGTGTTGCAATATCAATTGGCATTATAGTGAAGTTGTCTACGAACATCTAGTTGTTGATGGCTTTGATCGGGGGTATAAAAATGGATTTTTAATGGAGAGTGTACATCTAGTGGAGCCTCTTCTTCGATGAATCTGGGTTATCCTCATAGTGCTTACAATCAGAATGTTAGAGAAGATGACATGGGTGGCATGTTGCGGGATGCATTTAATATGCGCGGTGATGGTTTGCAATCATTTCCACCTGAATTGGGTGCAACTGATGATTATAATTTTGGTGGAAATACTTTCACCGAAAGGGAAAGAAGTGTACCTGATGATCAGCCAAATGAAGAAGCGGCGAAGTTCTACACGTTACTTGGTGAAATGAATGAAGAACTGTATGAGGGATCTAAATTTTCAAAACTGTCTTTTTGTATTCGTCTTTTTCACTTAAAATGTTTGGGAGGGTGGACCAAAAACTCTTTGACAATGTTGTTAGAGTTTTTGAGAGAAATGTTCCCATTTGCGAAGATCCCTCAATCTTCCAAAGACATGAAGAAACTGATCAAATATTTGGGCCTTGGCTACAACAAAATTCATAGTTGCCCAAATGACTGCATGTTGTATTGGGGCGACCGAAAAAACCAACAGTGCTGTCATGTATGCGGTCAATCCCGTTGGACGAATAGAAATACAGAGGATGGTAACGAGGATGAAAATGATGCACAGTCAAGGAAGCAGCCAGTTAAGATTTTACGGTATTTTTCGCTCATACCAAGGCTTCAAAGACTTTTCATGTCATCGAAGACAGCCGAGTCAATGACGTGGCACCATGATGGATGAATCGATGATGGATTGTTAAGGCATCCTACAGATTCTTTAGCTTGGAAATCATTTGACTCCAAATTTCCAAGCTTTGCAAGCGATCCTCGGAGTGTGAGGCTTGGGCTAGCATCTGATGGATTTAACCCTTACAAAATCATGAGCACTACATACAGTACTTGGCCTGTGGTGCTTGTTCCTTACAATTTGCCGCTATGGGTTTGCATGAAACAATCGTCCTTTATCTTATCTATGATTATCCCTGTAACACCCTGGTTTAGGGGCTGTGCGTATGGGGTATAAATCAAGTGTTAGTAGGTTTTTGGGAGTGCTTGGTTGAGTTTTAGAGGCTCTAAGAATGTTGGGATGAGAAGGGAAGGCTTTGGAAAATTTAGATTTTTAGGGTAAAAAGGAATTGGGCCTAGGAGAATTGAGCCCAATGGGCCCTTAGGCGTAGTAGCGTTTAAATTTTTTGGAGAACAAGAGACCGGCTTAAATGCAAGTTGGACCTATTGGATAAGTGATTTTGGAAGGTTAGAAGGCTTCTATGAAGTCCCGGGATCAAATATTAGCTTTGGGGAAATTTTGGTTTTAGGTGAAAAAAAAACCCTGGAAGTTGGCAGGTAGGCCTTAAGAATAAAATATGGAGGAAAATAACACAAGTGGAGTGTGTGGTGTAGTGGCAAAGTGAAGCCACATAAGAGACAAGGGGGTGACGCCACAAGGGAAGGAAGGAGGTCCAAGGTTCAAGTCTTGGCTTTTGCATTTTGGTTTTCTTTTTACTTGGACCTCAGAATTTGGCTATAGTTTATATTTAGTTGCGCATGGTTTAAGACCCAAGAGGAGCTTGTGGCCAAGTGGTTAACAGCGTGGATTATGTTGCAAGGGAGCCTGGGTTCGAATCTCATGAGAAGCAAGGGAGTATTTATTTTTATGATCTGGACGTGAAGAGTTTCAGTTGAATTTAAACTCTACTGACGAAGGGATCCCACATCGGAAAGATACAAAGAAGGAAGGTGAAGTGCTAGCTATATAAGGAGCATCCTAGGAGGAGAGTAAACACATCTTGGAGGGCGTTTGGGCACAGGAGTGGTCGGGCGCGGATTAACACGCAGTCCTATCGGTGTGTAACTCTCTCTACTCTAGTTGTAGAGCGGCGAATGCCGAAGTGCGATCCACGGCATTAGTAGCCACACAGCGTGCGCGCGCGCGTGTGGGGCTTCGACGCGATAGTTGAGGCCATCGTAGTATTCTCGTGGGTTTGGGGTGCTTGGGCCTCGATGGGCGAAGTGGGCCCAATGGGCCCGTGGGCCCATATGAGTAAATTGCATGATTGATTAGTATATAGTGAACTAGACTAGGTGGAACTTATATACGTGGCTAGATTTGTGTTAGGTGGCCACACGGCGCGTGTGGCCCGAATGGGCCGAAATTGGGCTTTAGGCCTAATAGTCCATTTCGACCGAAATGGTAGTTGGGTCGCTTCGGGCGACACCGGGCCTTTGGAAAGGCCATTCCAGTGCACGAAATTACCGATATACCCTTGGTGGGTAAATTACGAAAATGCCCTTAGTAGGTAAAATTACCATTTTACCCTTAAAGGTTGATTAGCAAGGTAAGGGCGTGTTAGTTTTCTTTGTGCTATAGTTTTGTCTTGGCCGAATGGCCTAAGTGTTCATTGTTTTTATGCCAAGGCCGATTGTAGGGAAGAAGAGCCCGTCATTTGGGAACCTTTTGTAAGTCCGTTAGTCATGCGGTGCGAAAGCGAAGTAGCGTTTGGGTTTTGGTATCATTTAGGTGCGTAATCATCGCACTATTTCGTGGTTTGGTTTGCTAACATGTTTATATGTGTATTATGTGTAATAGCCGTTTATAATGGCATAAGTGATGAGTAATCGGTGATGGTAAGTTAATCTTGATATACATTTATATATGTACAATGTGGTAGTGATAAGTGATAAATACTCATTCTATATGATATTCTTGCATGATTTATTGACACATGGGCATGGGATTGGATTGAAGAAGGAAGAAGTGTACACGGGATGTACGTGGTCTAATGATAGCTCGAGGTTACATTAGCGCTTGAGGGTTAGCTTTGTGCTACCTCAAGGGAGGTGTTGGCTAGGTGCCCATCTCGGTGGTTGATTGCTATGTGCATCACCGTAGGCGGATTACGATAATTGGATCACTTTGGTTGATCGGTGGCTCGACCACGGCCTCGAGCGGCGAGAATGCCGAGGTAAGATTTATGGATCACGATGTGATCGGTGGCTCACCACGGCCTTGTGCGCGGCCAGTCCGCCGAGGTAACATATGTGGGATCACTCGGTTGTGATCGGTGGATTAGCCACGGCCTTAGGCAGGGAGTCTGCTAAGGTTGGCGTATGGTTGGATAGTGGGTTGGGCTGAGATGCATACGTGCATGACTTGCGATGTGAATTGTTTGGTATTGGGCCAAGCCCATAAGTATGGAAATATGTGAGGTGATTATGCACTGAGTCAGTGGACTCACCCTATTCTTATTAACCATTTCAGGTGATGCGTAGAGTTGGACCGGGATCGGAGAGGCTGCAAGGTGGCCCATGCAGAAGGAAGAGTTTAAATATTTTAAGTTATTAAGTACTTGATCTTTTAAATATTGATGTAATAAGGGCCTTTTTTTTAGTTTTTATTTTTATTATTTTGGTATTATTTTATTATTATTTATGGCTTGTTCAAATTAAATTACTAGCTAGTGAAAATGATTTTACTCTAATCTACTTATTTAAAGTATTCATAAGATAATAAAGTGTTTTAATATGGACATTTTTATAATATCAAGTCTAAAGTATATTTTTTCAAAAGAACATGGTTTCCAAGATAAAATAAATTTTTACTATTTTATTCTAAGTCGAAATATTTTCACTAACATAACCAGATTCATTCGTAGTGAATGGGCGGGTTTGGGGATGTTCTGATTTAATATCGAGCCCGGTTCAAAACTCGGCTTTGAGGGTTTTGGGCCCAAAACATTTCAAAATGGGTTTTTATGAAAGGTTTTCGAGTTAGGTGGCATGGCACTGTACCTCAGGCCGAAGTCCACTGTAAGTACCCTTACTATTGCTTGTGAGTTATTGATGTGATCGGATGATTGCAATAGTGGATTACTTTAGAATCGAAACTTTGATTGCTCGAAGAACGACTTCCGTAAACTGTTCATAAAATTTGCTCGTGGATTAAACAAATTGGAACAAAATTTCTAATGCATAAAACATTTAATCAGATTAAATCGCGACGCTAGATATGAGTTCTAGGGGCGTGGTCGCACTTCTCGTGGACGTGGTAGAGGCGGTTTGGTGATTGTTTGTTTTGTTGCCCGTAAAGTATGTTAGCTCTTGGAGATCGAGTGCGCAGCGATAGCGTAGTGGAGAGAATTGGATCGTTAGTTTAGACAAGTAATTTCGAGGACGAAATTATTTTAAGGAGGGTAGAATTGTAACACCTGGTTTAGGGGTGTGCGTATGGGGTATAAATCAAGTGTTAGTAGGTTTTGGGAGTGCTTGGTTGAGTTTTAGAGGCTCTAAGAATGTTGGGATGAGAAGGGAAGGCTTTGGAAAATTTAGATTTTTAGGGTAAAAAGGAATTGGGCCTAGGAGAATTGAGCCCAATGGGCCCTTAGGCGTAGTAGCGTTTAAATTTTTTGGAGAACAAGAGACCGGCTTAAATGCAAGTTGGACCTATTGGATAAGTGATTTTGGAAGGTTAGAAGGCTTCTATGAAGTCCCGGGATCAAATATTAGCTTTGGGGAAATTTTGGTTTTAGGTGAAAAAAAAACCCTGGAAGTTGGCAGGTAGGCCTTAAGAATAAAATATGGAGGAAAATAACACAAGTGGAGTGTGTGGTGTAGTGGCAAAGTGAAGCCACATAAGAGACAAAGGGGTGACATACAAGGGAAGGAAGGAGGTCCAAGGTTCAAGTCTTGGCTTTTGCATTTTGGTTTTCTTTTTACTTGGACCTCAGAATTTGGCTATAGTTTATATTTAGTTGCGCATGGTTTAAGACACAAGAGGAGCTTGTGGCCAAGTGGTTAACAGCGTGGATTATGTTGCAAAGGAGCACAGGTTCGAATCTCATGAGAAGCAAAGGAGTATTTATTTTTGCGATGTCTGGACGGGAAGAGTTTCATTGAATTTAAACTCTCATCGACGAAGGATCCCACATCGGAAAGATACAAAGAAGGAAGGTGAAGTGCTAGCTATATAAGGAGCATCCTAGGAGAGAGTAAACACATCTTGGAGGGCGTTTGGGCACAGGAGTGGTCGGAGCGCGGATTAACACCGAGTCCTATCGGTGTGTAACTCTCTCTACTCTAGTTGTAGAGCGGCGAATGCGAAGTGCGATCCACGGCATTAGTAGTTACACGAGCGTGCGCGCGAAGCGCACGTGTGGGGCTTCGACGCGATAGTTGAGGCCATCGTGAGTATTCTCGTGGGTTGGGTCGCTTGGGCCTCGATGGGCCGGAAGTGGGCCCAATGGGCCCGTGGGCCCATATGAGTAAATTGCATGATTGATTAGTATATAGTGAACTAGACTAGGTGGAACTTATATACGTGGCTAGATTTGTGTTAGGTGGGCCACACGAGCGTGTGGGCCCGAATGGGCCGAAATTGGGCTTTAGGCCCAATAGTCCATTTCGACCGAGAAATGGTAGTTGGGTCGCTTTCGGGCGACACTGGGCCTTTGGAAAGGCCATTCGGTGTACGAAATTACCGATATACCCTTGGTGGGTAAATTACGAAAATGCCCTTAGTAGGTAAAATTACCATTTTACCCTTAAAGGTTGATTAGCAAGGTAGGGCGTGTTAGTTTTCTTTGTGCTATAGTTTTGTCTTGGCCGAATGGCCTAAGTGTTCATTGTTTTTATGCCAAGGCCGATTGTAGGGAAGAAGAGCACATCATTGGGAACCTTTTGTAAGTCCGTTAGATCTGTGCGTGCGAAGCGATAGCGTTTGGGTTTTGGTATCATTTAGGTGCGTAATCATCGCACTATTTCTGTGGTTTGGTTTGCTAACATGTTTATATGTGTATTATGTGTAATAGCCGTTTATAATGGCATAAGTGATGAGTAACTGGTGATGGTAAGTTAATCTTGATATACATTTATATATGTACAATGTGGTAGTGATAAGTGATAAATACTCATTCTATATGATATTCTTGCATGATTTATTGACACATGGGCATGGGATTGGATTGAAGAAGGAAGAAGTGTACACAGGATGTACGTGGTCTAATGATAGCTCAGGCTACATTAGCGCTTGAGGGTTAGCTTTGTGCTACCTCAAGGGAGGTGTTGGCTAGGTGCCCATCTCGGCGGTTGATTGCTATGTGCATCACCGTAAGACAGATTACGATATTTGGATCACTTTGGTTGATCGGTGGCTCACCACGGCCTCGAGCAGCGAGAATGCCGAGGTAAGATTTATGGATCACGATGTGATCGGTGGCTCAGCCACGGCCTTGTGCAAAAGCAGTCCGCCGAGGTAACATATGTGGGATCACTCGGTTGTGATCGGTGGATTAGCCACGGCCTTAGGCGGGAGTCCGCTAAGGTTGGCGTATGGTTGGATAGTGGGTTAATGAGATGCATACGTGCATGACTTGCGATGTGAATTGTTTGGTATTGGGCCAAGCCCATAAGTATGGAAATATGTGAGGTGATTATGCATCGAGTCGGTGGACTCACCCTATTCTTATTAACCATTTCGGGTGATGCGTAGAGTTGGACCAGGGATCGGAGAGGCCGCAAGGTGGCCCATGCGAGAAGGAAGAGTTTAAATATTTTAAGTTATTAAGTACTTGATCTTTTAAATATTGATGTAATAAGGGCCTTTTTTTTAGTTTTTATTTTTATTATTTTGGTATTATTTTATTATTATTTATGGCTTGTTCAAATTAAATTACTAGCTAGTGAAAATGATTTTACTCTAATCTACTTATTTAAAGTATTCATAAGATAATAAAGTGTTTTAATATGGACATTTTTATAATATCAAGTCTAAAGTATATTTTTTTCAAAAGAACATGGTTTCCAAGATAAAATAAATTTTTACTATTTTATTCTAAGTCAGAAATATTTTCACTAACATAACCAGATTCGGTCGTAGTGAATGGGCCGGGTTTGGGGATGTTACAATCCCTGGAGAGAAAGGACTCGGAAATGATATTGACATATATTTGCAGCCACTTATTGAAGAGTTAAAATAATTATGGGCTGGTGTTGAGACATATGATGTACTGCGAAAGGAGAACTTCAATTTACGTGCAGCTTTGATGTGGACTATTAATGACTTCTCGGCCTATGCCAATTTATCTGGTTGGAGTACCAAAGGATGTTATGCTTGTACTTGTTGTGCTGCGCAAACATGTTCGCAATGGTTATATAATGGGAAGAAGTTCTCTTACATGGGGCATCGTCGGTGGTTACCGAAAAATCATAGATTTAGATTTCAGAGTACTCAGTTTGACGGTACTGAAGAGTTTAGAGAAGCACATTCGCAGACCGGTGGATCTGAAATATTGTTCATGTTGAAAGATATGAATTTCATTTATGGGAAGATGAATCAACCGTCCAACACGCAAAGAAATAGAAGATCAAGGGATGAATCTGATGAAGAGGATGATCCTAATGAGGCGGATTTGTGGAAAAAAAGAAGTATTTGTTTTGAGTTGCCTAATTGGGAGCATCAGATTTTACGACATAATCTTGATGTCATTCACATCAAGAAAAATGTCTGCAAGAACATCATTGGGACTATTTTGAATGTCGATGGAAAATCAAAAGACAATCTTTAGAGTCATCTTGATTTAGTCCACATGGGAATTCAGCGTGAGCTTCATCCCCAAGAACTTCCGAATATGAAATATTGGTTGCCGCCTACTATTTTCTCAATGTCGAAGATGGAGAAAGAAGTGTTCAGTATGGTGTTGAAGGATATAAAGGTCCCAGATGCGTATGCATCAAATATATCCCGATGTGTGAGTCTTAAAGATCGAAGAGTATATGGCTTAAAATCGCATGACTATCACATCTTGATGCAAGACTTATCGCCCGGTTGCTATGCGGTGTTGTATGTCGAAAAAGGTGACGTCTTGTGTAATTGAACTATCCAATATAATGAAAGGCATTTGTGGCAAAGTTTTGGATGTTCAAGAACTTGAGACACTGCAAGATCGAGCTGCATTGACTTTATGCAATCTGGAGAAGACCTTTCCGCCTTCCTTCTTCACTATTATGGTGCACTTGTTAATTCATCTCCCTCGTGAAGCAATACTTGGTGGACCCGTTTTCTATCGATGGATGTATCCCATAGAAAGGTCTTAATTTATTTGCAAATTATTCCTTCATCCACCTTAATGCCTTTAGTTGCAACTTTTGATAATGTTGTATATCGTGTTTAGGTTCCTATCCAAATTGAAGTCTTACTGCCGCAATAAGCGTTATCCAGAAGGATCAATTGCCGAAGGCTACTTGGCAGAGGAATGTATGACTTTCTGTTCAAGGTATTTGGAAGATGTTGAAACAAGAATGAATAGACCAAGTAGAAATGCTGGGCTCACAGATCATAACTTGCCCGAAACTTATTTATTTCAAAGTTTCGGAGAACCGATCGGCAAAGTCGAAATTGTAGAATTAGACGATAGATCGTGGGTCCAAGTACATCGATACGTTCTTTTTCATCTTGATTCAATGGAACCATTACGCAAGTAAGTTATAGAATTTGATAAATATCCATCAATTATAATTTGTTTGTCTTCTAACAAAGTAAAACTTTTTTTAACATAGTGAGTACAAACAAATATTGAGAGCTCGTTCACGGTCCCGAAGATTACATCTACGAGAAATTAATAAGTTGTTCACAAAATCGTTTCATGAATGGTTAAGCCAAACGGTATGCAATTGAAGTTTTCATTGACAAGTAATAATGTTTTCTCATAACATTTATAATTACTCAATTTACTTTCGATTCGATAGGTTTGGAGCCAGAATGAAGTAAATGACGAAGTTAAATGGCTTTCACAAGGTCCAAATAGAATAGTGAAAATATATAGTGCCTTCCTCATCAATGGATTCAGATTTCATACAAAGTATCGCGAGAGATTGAGGAGAACCCAAAATTGTGGAATTGTTGTTAATTCTTCAATTACAAGTTATGCTAGTGCTAGGGATAGTAATCCTATCGAGGGGAATCTGGAGAATTATGGACTTCTTACTGACATAATTGAGTTGGATTATTATGGCAGATGGAAAGTTGTCTTATTTCGAGGAGATTGGGCTGATGTGAATACGGCTCACGAAATTAAAAACGATCAATATGGTTTTACAATGGTGAATTTTTCTCGATTGATTCACACTGGAGAACAATTGATGGACGAGCCGCATGTATTTTCTTCTCAAGTGAAACAAGTTTTTTACTCAAAAGATCCAACTGATGAGGGTTGGTACGTTGTACTTCGGAACACCCCTAGAGACTTGTTTGACATGGGAAATGGAAGTAGAGATGACATAGTCGAAAGATCAGAAACTTTGCCTTTTCCAGAACAAAACTTAAATGAAAATATCCCTAGTACTAGTCAACAATTTCAATGGGTTCGTCAGGATGTGGGCGAAGATATTTATGAAATATGATGTAGTAAGATTTTACGATTTTTTATTTATATGTAATATTATAATTTTAATATTGGTCATGTTATATAATTTAACTATTTTAAATGTACTATTATTGTTGTTATTTGTTACTAAAATTTTGCACTATTTTATGTGTATTGCAGGAAAAATGCCTAAAAGACGATTACGAGAGTTAAGTATTGTCCACAATACTCCAAATTCAGAAGAAGCAAATAGTGAACAACAAACAGTTGTTGGATCTTCTAGTATCTTAGGACATAGATGACGAGCTGCGAGAATTTCAAAGTAATGTTAAGTTTATTTTACATGCATGTTGAATTTTATTATTGATTCATTTTTCAATTTTAATATAACAATAATATATCATTTTTCAGCTGAAGGTGGTGGGACGCGAAGAGGTCGGGGACGTACACTCCTTAAAGATTTGTACGAGCTTAATCCTCTCGAGCGTGTTAAAGTAAGGAGAAACAGTCATGGCCAGCCCGTTGGATCTGAAGCTCGACTGTTAGCAGGCTATTTGGGCATTCTAGCATGAAATGCCAATATGTTGCCCATTAACTATGAATCATGGCATCACATGCCTGATGCCAACAAAAATCAGGCTCTCGATAATATTAAGGTAACAAAACGTGAATGTAATTTATAATACTTTGGTTTAACTTTCATTTATATTTACTTTTTAAACTTATGTTTTTTCAGGAGAGATTTGCTTTAGAGGTCTCTGATGACTATATTAAGAAGACATTGGGTAAAAAATGGAGAGACCATAAAAGCACGTTGAAAAAACAATATTTTAAGAAAGACATAAGCCTCGACGAAAAATTAAGAAATGTCCCGCCGGGAATGTTGAGGTACCAATGGGAAGATCAAGTTAGATTCTGGAATTCAAAGAAAGGAGAGGTATTACGTACTTCTAAAGTCTTATAAATTTTTCAGTTTATGGTATTTCCTATATACATAATTCAAATTTCATTATGTAGGACTGTGAGCGAGTTGGAATAAGCAGCAGACAGAAACAAAAATTTACGCACACGGCAGGGTCCAGAAGTTTTACTTGTGTAGCTGAGGCCGAGGTATTATTATTTATTAATTCTATCAAATATTAATGACTTTATACTATTAAATTATATTTTTTCTGCTACAATGTAGGAAGCCTCGTCTGGTAAAAAAGTTGGACGCCTTCACCTTTTTGACATTACGCATAGAAAGAAGGAGGGATCTCCGATGACATCCGAAGCTGTAGAAATTATGGTATATTTACTTAATAAAATTTGATTTAATATAAATATTTCTAATGTTTAATTATAATAGTTTAATTCATCGTTTGTAGTTTTAAATTTATAATGTTAAGTTATGTTGCATTCCTTCTTATTATATATTTCGTTTCTAACTCTTTGATTGATTTATTAGGATAAACTAAAGGAGAAGAAGGCGGAGTATGAAGCGGCTGCTTCGACTGATAGTTCTGTTAATCTTGAGGAGATTGATAACAAAATTATTACCGATGTTTTCGGTCCTGAAAGGTACGACTGCTTCGACTGATAGTTCTGTTAATCTTGAGTATATTTATAATAGAATTATCACTGATGTTTTTGGTTTTGAAAGGTATGGTCGGGTTCGATTTCAAGGATCTGGTGTTACCCCGACCTAATATTTTGGATCCGGCTCCTAGCAATACATGCCTTCCAGGAGTCAATCTCGTGCTGAAGTTCAGAGGCTAAAAGACCAGATAGCTCAGATGCAAGAGAGCACGATTGAGCAGAGGCAGCAAATTGCTGATGTTCAAAGAAAATATGAAGAACTCCAGTAACAGCTTAGAGCAGATACAGAAGTGGCAGCAGCGAGGGAGGCAGTGGTAGCTGCGAGGGAGGCAGAGGCAGCATTGATGCTAGCAAAGTAGAACAGTAAGTACGATGAGCTCCAGCTACAGCTTCAGCAAATGATGCAGATGCTTCAGCAGTCGCAGAAGCCGCCATCTTAGACATTTAGTTTCTCGTTGTAAGATTATTTTAACATTATTACATTTAACATTATTGTAAGAATATTTTCAGTTATAATTCATTTAATTTATTGAATTTCAAGTATCATTTAGAATTAATGCATTTGGTGTGATTTTTATGCTACATTTGCTGTTTTGGGTTGGAATCATATGCTATATTTACTGTTATTGGTTGGTTTTAGTGCAGGAGGGGTATGATATAAAACAAATTGTACACTTCAAATTTGTACAAATTAGCGGCGTTTGTAAAAAAAGCGCCGCTAAAAGTCATGATTTTTAGCGGCATTTGTGAGGAAAGCGCCGCTAAAGGTCATGACTTTTAGTGGCATTTCTGTGGAAAATGCCGCTAAAGGTCATAACTTTTAGCGGCGTTTGTGGGGAAAGCACCGCTAAAGGTCATGACTTTTAGCGGCGTTTGTGGGTTAAGTGCCGCTAAAGGTCATGACTTCTAGCGGCGTTTGCGGGTAAAGCGCCGCTAAAGGTCATGACTTTTAGCGGCGTTTGCGGGAAAAGCGCCGCTAAAAGTCATGACATTTAGCGGCGTTTGCGGGAAAAGCGCCGCTAAAGGTCATGACATTTAGCGGCGTTTGCGGGAAAAGCGCCGCTAAAGGTCATGACTTTTAGCGGCGTTTGTGGGGAAAGCGCCGCTAAAGGTCATGATATTTAGTGGCATTTTTTTCTCATAAACGCCGCTAAAGTTTGCGGCGTTTGATTTAGCGGCGTTTTTTGCAGCGCTTCTAAAAGCGCCGCAAATACTTTTAGTGGTGCTTATAAACGCCGCTAAAAGTCTGTTTTGCTGTAGTGAATCTCTTTCCTTAAAATCCATCTTTTCGCTTCCGTCGTCCTCCTCATCTTCTCCTTCCTCTTCGCTTTCATATACCTCTTCTTCTTATTCCAAATTTGTTGGCTCAAACATATCAAGTGTATAGTTAGGGACACAAATGTTGTTTTGCCTAGCAAATTCCTAAAAAATTGGTCCTGATTCTTGCATCCACTAAATCATCCAATATAACTTTAGATGACTGCTCTCACCAACTTCTTGTTGAGCTTGTGTCAACTTTTAGGATGAAGCTGGTGTAGCTATCGCTTCTTGCTGTCGCTTGTTCCAATCTTTTATCTGTTTTGCTCGTAGCTCAATGTATTATTCGAACAAGATGTCCTCGATGATACTTCTAGAAGGTTTCAGCGACTACTCAGTGGATGTCATAGATACACTTGCCTTTTTGCATAATTCCATCACTAGATGGGGAAAGAAAACTCCCACCTTCTGGCTACTGATGCACCTCTTCATATTCTGGTGGATCCATTTGCCAATGCGGGCATACTTTTCTGCAAAATAGCATAGAGTAAAACAGCTCTAAAGGTATTAACGTTAGAAACATTTAAAGCAGGTACTATTTGTGTGCACACAAATTGTATCCACATCTTAGCCTCAAGAAACATAACCTTTTGATGAAAAGATACTGGATATTGGTACCTACGCAATATTTCCATTCAGCCCTCCCTTCAGTCAAAAAGTTTATAATACTATCCATATCTATGTCTCGGAAATATTCTAGATCAATTTAATCAATGAAATCATTCTCATAGTATGAAGCATTATAAAAGTAGCAAATAATTCGAGGGGTTACTCGCACTTGCTTCCCCCATACAAGTACCATATCCCACATACAACCTTCAGTATTTCTAGATTATTCGTCCCATAAAGGCATATAAAACTCATGAATAATAGGGACCACAACATTGTCTTTAGGGATTGTCCAAAAATGTTCCCACCTATGATGTAACACCCCTCACCTGTATTCAACGCCGGAATAGGGTTACGGAGCATTACCGAACTTATATCACATATAACTATTCTTTTCTCATACATTCAATCAAATCATTCAATTATTAATCAATCTAAATAAATTTGTCCCTTATAATAGCCTATGAGGCTTTAAACATGCTTTAGAAAAAATTCGGGACTAAACAGATAATTTAGAATAAATTTGGGAGACTTAGAAAATTTTTGCTTCAAACAAGGGACACACGCCCGTATGGGCAGGCCGTGTGTCTCACACGGCCACTAGACACGCCTGGGTCACACGGCCGACCACACGCCCGTATGTCTAGCCCGTGTGCCCTTTGAAGTGGCCACACACGCCCGTGTGCCAGGCCGTGTTCTAGAAAGTGCCAAACCTGTAGGGTATACTGACTTATGCAACACGGTTAAGTCACAAACCCGTGTGCTAGGCCGTGTGCCATTTAGGGGGTATACTGACTTGTGCCACACGACTAGTCACATGCCCGTGTGTGAGACCGTGTAGAGCATACTGACTTCATTTTGATATCAACACGAGGGGACACACGGTCGTGTAACATGACCGTTTGTGACACACGGCTGAGACACATGCCCGTGTGGACAAAAATAGGTCATTTATAAGACCAAATTGCCACCCCAATTTCAATGTACCTACACAAGGCAAAATGTACAATTTTCATACACAAAGAGCAGCCAAATCAATCCCAATTCATGCATAATTCATGCTACAATAAGAACTTTCTCAAGCTTTCATCCACCAATTCAAATAACCATTTTAACTTCAATAATATCTTGGTTACAATCATGCCAAAACAAACCATCTCACAAGGCAATATAAACATCATACAAAAATCATTATCAACCATTTCTAATAGTCAAACACACATCAATATTAACATTATTTACAAGCCATATCGCATAGCTATAATCACAACCAAAATACCACATCTAGCCTATACATGCCATTATAACTAAAATTTATAAAACCACAATACCAAACTAGTCGATAGATAGTGTGATGAAATCTCTGCCAATTTCAAACCCGAACAAGCTTCCGGTATCTATGCACACAAAGAAATTAACACAAAATAAGTAGGAAATGCTTAGTAAGTTCGTAATTCAAAGAAATAAAAATTATAACTTCAATTTATAAGTATAATTCATTAAAGTCACTCCAACATGCCTTGGCATTAGCCTAAACAACATTAGCCTTTCAATTTAAACATCACATGAAATAGAAAATTAGTATAAAACATTATGACATAAGTTTACATTACTTATGTGTATTCACATTGTAACACCCGAAAATTCGAGTATCGATTATTGCATGATTTGGTGTTTAGATTATGAAGGAAAATTTTCTTATTATTTTTCGTGTTTATTATAGTCCTGAAGAAGAATTAGAATTATTCGGGGATGGAATAATTTTTAGTTTTTAAAATTTATTGAAGTGGAGCAAGTGGCATTGACACATAAGTTAATTAATGTGTCAAAGTGTAGCATAAGATGAGTATATGGCAAAGTGGTGTTGGCGCATGAGTTAGTGCATGAGGGAGAAGGTTCGAATCCCTTGTTTAGCATCTAGATGAATTTTATTTTTAATTTTTCTGCACATGTATAGCAAGTGTCGGCCAAGTGCATATATGGTAAGTGTTGACCTTGTTATTTTTAGTTAGTATATCAAAGGATTAAGGAACTTGTTAACTTATGGAAGGGAATCAAGAAATTAAGGAAAGATATGAAGATATGGGGCAAGTATCAAGGAAAAGGTTATGGAAATAAAATCATGGCCATTTGACCATGCATAGGGGACGGCAATATGGTCTAGGGGAGCCGAATTTTTGGTGTTAGTTTGGCTAGGATTTGAAGTCTCTTTTTGGTCATTCTTAGTTTTGTGCATAGTTTTGCAAATTCTCTCAACCTCTCTCCCTTGGCCGAATTTGATCCTTGGTAAGCCTTGATTATTTTGACCATTTGGTCATTATTGCACATCATTTGGTATTCTTTTTGTGCCTTTTTCTCATTAGTGCCGAAATCACCTACATCAAAAGACCACTCGTTTCTTTTCTCTCCTTTTCTCCATTGCCGAATGTGCCTTGATCTTAAACTCATCTCTTTCTTTCTCTTTTGTTTTCTTTGAAAACCGAATTATAATCATCCCTATTCTCTTATTTTGATTTCTTTTCAATCAATACTTTCTCCTTTAATCTCTTCATGGCTGAATGCTAGTGTACCTTAACCGAACCATTTTCTTTTTTTCTTTGATTCTTCATAGCCGAATATCTCTCTATTCATAAGCAACATTCTCAATCGTTTCTTTTCAACCGTGGAAAATAGGTAAGGGTTGTTTTTCGTCTTCGATTAGTTTATAGTATTTGGCCGAATATTGATGGTGGTTTGAAGGCTTTCTTAGATCAAAATAAACGTTCATTCTATTAACGTTTATTTTTGTTATACTTTAGTGTGATAACGGAAGATTGGAAATCAAGAGGTCGTGTGTGACATAGAACGCTTGGATCGATTTCCCTTGTGGAACAAGAATATTTGTGGTAAGGAAATCTCGTTCTCAAAGCCTTTAGTCATAATCGATATATATATATGATTAGGACGTGCTAACGATCTTTGTCTTTGAAAACAATCAAGATAGGGAAGAAACGGGCCGTATATAGTGTTCGGAAGAAGGGTGGTACCATTAATCCCCCTAAGTATAAACAAAGGACTGTATCAGCAATCCGGGATTTCTCACCGGGTTGTGGATGTTCATCCGAGGAGAATCAATTGTTTGAAGTAGTTCGTACTCCCGAACCATTATTTGTTCGTGGATTTGATTCGGTTAACGAACCATCAATCAGGGAGAAACCGCAAGTGGAAGTAGTTCAAAAATTCGAGGGTAAATTTTAGATTGTTATGTTTAGATCGGTTTTATTATTAGATTATAATGATCATAAGTTATCGTGATATGTATAGGTGTTGACGAGCGGGAAAGTCTAGTTCTCACCATAACCAGGTGTGTAACTTCACACTTATCTTTCGGGTTAGATACTAAACAGTAAGTATTATGATAAATCGTAAAAATGGCAAAAATCAAAATTTATGTGATAATTAACACTTTTGTGTAAATGCATGAAAACGGTTAAAGTCAGAAAAATTACTAGATCGATAAATTGAACCGAAATATTGCTAGATCGATAAATTGAGCCGAAATATTGCTAGATCGATAAATTGAGTCGAAATACTGCTAGATTGTTAAATTGGGCCGAAAGACTGCTAGATCGATAAATTGGGCCATAAAACTGCTAGATCGATAATATGGGCCAAAGTTTGCTAGATCGCTAATGGGCCAAAAACCCTCTAGTTCGAGATATGGCCAAAGTTTAATACTATATTGTTAATAGGCCCAAATGAAAGGTTTTATTAAAAACTCATTTGTATTATGGGTTACTTGATAAATCATTTATGATTAAAGTTTGTTATTCATATATAAATGCATGGGATGGGATTTGAGGAAGAGAAGAAAGGCCTGTGGCCACGTATCTAGTTCGGTGGCTCTGCCACAAAATTTTGGCTTAATGCCTCTAGTTCGGTGACTATGTCACAATCTAGTTCGGTAGTGCACTACAATATTATTTAAAAGGCTAAATGCCTACGATTGGTGTGTTTGGCGGGGTGGGTTGACTTGATCCCCACAGGTGTGCTGGTTGGTACGGGGGTGTGTAGCGGATGGAAATTAGGCTTGGTTGGGAAATTCATTTTACATGCATTTTAATATATTTTATTTCATTTTATATTGTTAAAGTTTGTAATTGGGCTCAATCCCAAATTAATGCCTTGATGGTCTGGCCCAATAATGGTGGTAAGTGAGTTACACATTTGAGTTCTTTGTAACTCACCCCGTTTTATTATCCATCTCGGGTAATGGAAATTGATGTGGACTTGGCCAGGGGATGACATGGTGGAGGCCATACTACGAGCATGGGTTTTATAAACTATGAACTTTATTTAAGTTACTTAGTTTAATTACTATTTTGGGTATGTTGTAATAAGGCCTCTAATTATGTTTTTATGGATTGTTTTTATGTGTGGATGGATTTAACTTTATTTTTAGATCATTAATATGGGCTTATGTTAAATCTATAAAGTTTCTTAAAAATATTGTGTTTTATAACAATTTTGGACACCTAAATTACTTTTCAATTTCTTTCAAATTCTTTTTTTAAAAAAAAAAAAGCAAGTTAAGGTTTTGACTAATATATATATAAGATTTCAACCAAGTATTTTTCTTAATTCATAATCATTGTACTTAGTTTTTATTAAACCTTATTTCTAAAGGCTTTGCATTACTATTTTACTTAAATCATTAGAGAAATTTTGGATGTTCGTTCGGTGTGACAAACCAAATCTCGTCTTAACGCATAGACCTGGTTTGGGGTGTTACATTTAATGGTATCCGAGCACAGTTTCAAAACTCGGCTGTGGTTTGGGTTCAATAATGATGTTTGTTTGAAAAACAATTCAAAATTTCTAGATTTTTTATTTAAAGGTAGTATGGCACCATGAGCATCCCGCGCCAAGTCAAGTAAGTATCTGTATATCGATTGTTTATATTGTGATATGATCATAAGAAACACTCTAGAACTTCTAGTTTTAGGTGTTGAAAACCGTAGAGATTGAGACAATAGGATATGGTTGCGAAAATAACTCTATCTCTTTCATATCATAAAACATCGTTAATAAACAACTGAAATAGTATTTTGATTCATAAAACTCTTAATCAGATTAAATCAGTCATTATAAGCTCTAGAGGACGTGGTCGTGGACGCGGTAGACGTGGCCGTGGTAGAGGACGAGGTGTTAGAGGCGCAACCGAAGCACCTGATCATATGCCGGAAATGGATGCACCTGCGTCACTCGAAAGTGAGACGGGATCACATAATCATATGGAAGAAGATAATGCGGTGACGCGAGCAATGCTGCGAGTCCTTGAAAGGGTCGCTGGAGCTAGAACTGGGCCAACAGCTCGTGGGTCGATATCGGAACGTTTGAAATCAAGTGGTGCTGAGGTTTTCAGAGGTGTCTCAAGTGTAGCTCCAAATGTCGCTGAATATTGGCTTGAGGCAGTGGAGCGAATTATGGACGATCTTGAGTGCACTGTGGAACAAAAATTAAGGGGAGCGGTGTCCTTGTTAAGGGACGAAGCATACCAATGGTGGCTTATTGCCCCGAGAAGGCATCAAGTCGCATTAGTTAATTGGGAATTCTTTAAAGTTTCCTTCCAAGGAAATATGTAAGAACGAGTTATGTTGATGCGGAAGGAAGGAATTTCGAATCTGGTCCAAGGAATAAGACGGTGGCGACATATGAAGTCGAGTTTTTGCGCTTGAGTCGCTATGCTCGAACAATAGTGGCAGCAGATCATGAGCGTTATTATGTACGCTTTGAGGATGGCTTGAACGATGAATTGCGGTTTTGATAGCCCTACAACAAGTTAGAACTTTTGCCACGCTTGTGGAAAAGGCCAAGATAGCCGAAGAGGTTAAGAACTCGGAGCGTCGAGAATCGGGAACGAGCTAGAGGCAAGAGAGATATGAAGTATTCGGGTTCTTCAAAAGGTTTACGAAGAGGCCTCGGAGCGAGGAACCAGCTCAAGGAAGAACACTGTAGTTTGTGAATCGAGTCGAGATTGTCTTGATTGTGGGAAAAGGCATTCGGAGAGTCTTTGGAAGAAAACGTGCTTGCTTGCTATAAATACGGTCGATGGATCATCAATATAGGAATTGCCCTCGTCGAATGGATACAACTCAGGAAGCTCGTAATACTGATGCACCACCGGCAAGAGGAATTCAGCAACCACCGAGAGGTCGTGGACCAGGTCGTGGTGGTAATGGGGCTGGACGTGGTCAAGGTGCAGCGGGTCGAGGCAATGGTCCTAGAGGCAACACGGATGCAAGACACCGGGATTGGTATATGCGGTTAGACGCCGTGAGGATGGCAATGCACGATGTGATAAGCTGCACGTTCTTCATTTTTGATGTACTGTTATTGCTTTGATAGATATTGGTTCTACCCATTCGTATGTTGCTAGCACCATATCTGGAAACTTGAATTTAGACTCTGAAATTTTTGATAATGAGATGAAGGTAATTAGTGTTTTAGGACAATCGGTATTGGTAAATAAACTGTTTAGAGATGTGCCCTTAGAAATTCAAGGAGAAATATTTTTGGCAAATTTGATGGAATTGCCTTTTGGCGAGTTCGATATCATTTTGGGCATGGATTGGTTGGTTAAGCACCGGGCGAAATTGGATTGTCTTTGAAAAGCGGATGTCAATAAGGGCGGTGGAGGATAAAGAAATAATTATGATAGGCGAGCGAAGGAATTACTTGGCAAATGTGGTATCTGCACTTAAGGCAGAAAAGTTGGTGCGAAAAGGGTATGGAGCATTTTTAGCATTTATTAGTGCTTTAGATGCCAAAGAGTTGTCAGTGGAAGATGTGAGAAACAATGAAGGAATTTCCGGATGTATTTCTGAAGAACTTCCGGTGTACCTCGGATCGGGAAGTGGAATTTGGTATTGAGCTTTTGCGGGCGGCTCAAAGTGTCCATTGCACCTTATAGAATGGCACCGAAGGAGTTGGCGAAACTTAAAGCTCAAATTCAAGAATTGCTAGATCGAGGCTTTATTCGACCGAGTGTGTCTCCGTGGGGAGCACCAGGTTTTGTTTGTTAAGAAGAAAGATGGGTCGATGCGTATGTGTATTGACTACGAGCAATTAAATAAATTGACGATCAAGAATAGGTACCCTCCGCCAAGAATTGACGACTGTTTGATCAATTGAAGGAGCTTGATTTTCTCCAAAATTGATTTGAGATCGGGTTGTCATCGACTTAAGGTGAAAGAAGCGGATATTCACAAGACGGCTTTCCGAACTCGTTATGGACATTATGAGTTTTTGGTGATGCCGTTTGGGTTGACCAATGCACCAGCTGCATTTATGGATATGATGAATCGGGTCTTTCAACCATATTTAGACCGGTTTGTGGTGGTATTCATAGATGACATTCTGGTATATTCAAGGAATGAAGAAGAGCATGATTCGTATTTGCGAATTGTATTGCGATTTCCGAGATAATCAACTGTATGCCAAATTCAGTAAATGTGAATTCTGGTTAAGGGAAGTGACTTTCTTGGGTCATGTGGTGTCAGCCGAAGGAATAAGGGTGGATCCTCGGAAGATTGAGGCTGTATTGGATTGGAAACCACCAAAGTCAGTAGCTGAGATTCGGAGTTTCTTGGGTTTGGTTGGTTACTATAGACGCTTTGTTGAGGGGTTTTCGTTGATTGCTGCACCCTAACTAAGCTTTTGCGAAAGGGAGTACCGTTTTTATGGACCTGAAAAACAAGCAAGAAAGTTTCGATGAATTGAAGAAGATTTTGTGAAGCGCCGTATTGATTCAACCTGAGGCTGGAAAGGAGTTTACAGTTTATTGTGATGCGTCGCATACGGGATTAGGTTGCGTATTGATGCAAAGTGGGAAAGTGGTAGCTTATGCTTCTCGTCAGTTGAGACCGCACGAAGTAAACTACCCTACTCATGACTTGGAGTTAGCTGCAGTAGTGTTTGCTCTAAAGATTTGGAGGTATTACCTCTACGGTGAAAAGTCTATCATCTATATGGATCACAAGAGTCTTAAGTATCTTCTTACTCAGAAGGAATTAAACTTGAGACAACGAAGATGGGTGGAGCTGTTAAAGGACTATGATTTCTCAATCGAGTATCATCCTGGAAAAGCTAATGTGGTAGCAGACGCGTTAAGTCGTAAGGTGTTATCTGATTTGAGAGCAATGTTTGCCCATTTAAGTTTGTACGAGGATGGTAGTCTGATAGCGGAACTTCAGGTGAAGCCTCTGTGGTTGGAGCAAATTAAGAAAAAGCAAATATTAGATGAAAAGTTGGGACCTTTACTTCAACAAGTTGAAAATGGAGGAATAGAGGATTTTGGTATAAACACGGAAGGTGTGTTGTGCTTTTGTGGAAAAGTCTGTATGCCTAAGGACTCAGATCTGAGACAAATGGTTCTACGAGAGGCGCATAGTAGCCCTTATGCTATGCACCCCGGAGGAAATAAGATGTATCGGGATCTTCGTGAACAATATTGGTGGCCAGGGTTGAAGCGTGAGATTTCTGAATTTGTGGGAAAATGTTTAACTTGTCAGCAAGTGAAGGCGGAACATCAATTGCCGTCATGATTATTACAACCGGTAAAGATTCCTCTTTGGAAATGGGAGCGGATAACAATGGATTTTGTTAGTGGGTTACCTTTAACACCTACTAAGAAAAACTCGGTTGGGTTAATTGTGATCGGTTTAACAAGACTTGCTCATTTTCTACCAGTTCGTACGGATTACTCGTTCTGAGAAGTTGGCTAAGCTGTACGTATCCGAAATCGTGAGGTTGCATGGGGTACCTGCGTCTATTATATCAGATAGGGATCCTAGGTTTACGTCACGGTTTTGGAAAGCATTGCATGAAGCTTTGGGAACAAAGCTAAACTTCAGTACGGCTTTTCATCCTCAGTCAGATGGTCAATCAGAAAGAGTAATTCAGATTCTAGAAGACATGTTAAGGGGTTGTATAATCGACTTCAAAGGTAGTTGGGAGGATTTTATACCATTGGCAGAATTTGCTTACAACAATAGCTATCAGTCTAGCATTCAGATGGCACCCTACGAGGCATTATATGGTCGTAGGTGTCGTTCTCCTAGTTGTTGGACTTAATTGGGCGAACGACAGATGTTAGGTCCAGAGCTGATCTCTGAAATGGAAGAAAAAGTAAAAGCTATTCGAGCACGGTTAAAGGAAGCTTCAGATAGACAAAAGTCGTATGTAGATCTGAAGCGTAGAAGTATCAGTATCTTTGTGGGGATCAAGTGTTCTTGAAGGTCTCACCTTGGAAGAAGATTTTTAGGTTTGGGAAGAAGGGCAAATTGAGTCCTAGATACATTGGACTATATCGTGTGGTGAAGCGTGTTGGTCCAAGTGGCCTATCGGATCGAATTACCTCCGGAGTTGAGTCGATTCATAATGTTTTTCATGTTTCCATCTTTGAGGAGCTATAGATCGGATCCTTCGCACATAGTACCGGTAGAAGAAGTGGAGTTGAAGTCAGACTTGTCTTTTGAGGAGGAACCAGTGGAAATCTTAGACCGAGATGTTAAGGTGCTAAGAATGAAAACCGTGCCGTTGGTCAAGATTTTATGGCATAACCACGGAGTGGAGGAAGCCACGTGGGAGCCCGAGGATGCAATTCGACAACAATACCCTCACCTTTTTTCAACAGGTAAATTTCGAGGACGAAATTTTTTTTTAGGAGGGTAGAGTTGTAACACCCTAAAATTTGAGTATCGATTATTGCATGATTTGGTGTTTAGATTATGAAGGAAAATTTTCTTATTATTTTTCGTGTTTATTATAGTCCTGAAGAAGAATTAGAATTATTCGGGGATGGAATAATTTTTAGTTTTTAAAATTTATTGAAGTGGAGCAAGGGCATTGACACATAAGTTAATTAATGTGTCAAAGTGTAGCATAAGATGAGTATATGGAAAAGTGGTGTTGGCGCATGAGTTAGTGCATGAGGGAGAAGGTTCGAATCCCTTGTTTAGCATCTAGATGAATTTTATTTTTAATTTTTCTGCACATGTATAGCAAGTGTCGGCCAAGTGCATATATGGTAAGTGTTGACCTTGTTATTTTTAGTTAGTATATCAAAGGATTAAGGAACTTGTTAACTTATGGAAGGGAATCAAGAAATTAAGGAAAGATATGAAGATATGGGGCAAGTATCAAGGAAAAGGTTATGGAAATAAAATCATGGCCATTTGACCATGCATAGGGACGGCAATATGGTCTAGGGGGGAGCCGAATTTTTGGTGTTAGTTTGGCTAGGATTTGAAGTCTCTTTTTGGTCATTCTTAGTTTTGTGCATAGTTTTGCAAATTCTCTCAACCTCTCTCCCTTGGCCGAATTTGATCCTTGGTAAGCCTTGATTATTTTGACCATTTGGTCATTATTGCACATCATTTGGTATTCTTTTTGTGCCTTTTTCTCATTAGTACCGAAATCACCTACATCAAAAGACCATTCCTTTCTTTTCTCTCCTTTTCTCCATTGCCGAATGTGCCTTGATCTTAAACTCATCTCTTTCTTTCTCTTTTGTTTTCTTTGAAAACCGAATTATCATCATCCCTATTCTCTTATTTTGATTTCTTTTCAATCAATACTTTCTCCTTTAATCTCTTCATGGCTGAATGTTAGTGTACCTACTTAGAACCATTTTCTTTTTTCTTTGATTCTTCATAGCCGAATATCTCTCTATTCATAAGCAACATTCTCAATCGTTTCTTTTCAACCGTGGAAAATAGGTAAGGGTTCTTTTTCGTCTTCGATTAGTTTATAGTATTTGGCCGAATATTGATGGTGGTTTGAAGGCTTTCTTAGATCAAAATAAGCGTTCATTCTATTAACGTTTATTTTTGTTATACTTTAGTGCGATAACGTAAGATTGGAAATCAAGAGGTCGTGTGTGACATAGAACGCTTGGATCGATTTCCCTTGTGGAACAAGAATATTTGTGGTAAGGAAATCTCGTTTTCAAAGCCTTTAGTCATAATCGATATATATATATATATATGATTAGGACGTGCTAACGATCTTTGTCTTTGAAGACAATCAAGATAGGGAAGAAAGCGGGCCGTATATAGTGTTCGGAAGAAGGGTGGTACCATTAATCCCCTAAGTATAAACAAAGGATTGTATCAGCAATCGGGATTTCCACGGGTTGTGGGACGTTCATCGAGGAGAATCAATTGTTTGAAGTAGTTCGTACTCGAACCATTATTTGTTCGTGGATTTGATTCGGTTAACGAACCATCAATCGGGGAGAAACCGCAAGTGGAAGTAGTTCAAAAATCCGAGGGTAAATTTTAGATCGTTATGTTTAGATCGGTTTTATTATTAGATTATAATGATCATAAGTTATCGTTATATGTATAGGTGTTGACGAGCGGGAAAGTCTAGTTCTCACCATAACCAGGTGTGTAACTTCACACTTATCTTTCGGGTTAGATACTAAATAGTAAGTATTATGATAAATCGTAAAAATGGCAAAAATTGAAATTTATGTGATAATTAACACTTTTGTGTAAATGCAAGAAAATGGTTAAAGTCGGAAAAATTACTAGATCGATAAATTGAACCGAAATATTGCTAGATCGATAAATTGAGCCGAAATATTGCTAGATCGATAAATTGAACCGAAATATTGCTAGATCGATAAATTGAGCCGAAATATTGCTAGATCGATAAATTGAGTCGAAATACTACTAGATTGTTAAATTGGGCCGAAAGACTACTAGATCGATAAATTGGGCCATAAAACTGCTAGATCGATAATATGGGCCAAAGTTTGCTAGATCGCTAATGGGCCAAAAACCCTCTAGTTCAAGATATGGCCAAAGTTTAATACTATATTGTTAATAGGCCCAAATGAAAGGTTTTATTAAAAACTCATTTGTATTATGGGTTACTTGATAAATCATTTATGATTAAAGTTTGTTATTCATACATAAATGCATGGGATGGGATTTGAGGAAGAGAAGAAAGGCCTGTGGCCACGTATCTAGTTCGGTGGCTCTGCCACAAAATTTTGGCTTAATGCCTCTAGTTCGGTGACTATGTCACAATCTAGTTGATAGTGCACTACAATATTATTTAAAAGGCTAAATGCCTACGATTGGTGTGTTTGGCGGGGTGGGTTGACTTGATCCCCACAGGTGTCTTTGGTTAGTACGGGGGTGTGTAGCGGATGGAAATTAGGCTTGGTTGGGAAATTCATTTTACATGCATTTTAATATATTTTATTTCATTTTATATTGTTAAAGTTTGTAATTGGGCTCAATCCCAAATTAATGCCTTGATGGTCTGGCCCAATAATGGTGGTAAGTGAGTTACACACTGAGTTCTTTGTAACTCACCCCGTTTTATTATCCATCTCGGGTAATGGAAATTGATGTGGACTTGGGCGGGGATGACATGGTGGAGGCCATACTACGAGCATGGGTTTTATAAACTATGAACTTTATTTAAGTTACTTATTTTAATTACTTTTTTGGGTATGTTGTAATAAGGCCTCTAATTATATTTTTATGGATTGTTTTTATGTGTGGATGGATTTAACTTTATTTTTAGACTGTTAATATGGGCTTATGTTAAATCTATAAAGTTTCTTAAAAATATTGTGTTTTATAACAATTTTGGACACCTAAATTACTTTTCAATTTCTTTCAAATTCTTTTTTTTAAAAAAAAAAACTGCGTTAAGGTTTTGACTAATATATATATAAGATTTCAACCAAGTATTTTTCTTAATTCATAATCATTGTACTTAGTTTTTATTAAACCTTATTTCTAAAGGCTTTGCATTACTGTTTTACTTAAATCATTAGAGAAATTTTGGATGTTCGTTCGGTGTGACAAACCAAATCTCGTCTTAACGCATAGACCTGGTTTGGGGTGTTACACACATATCAAGCATATGACTAAATATATTTCAATCATCCAAAAACTCATTCTTTTCTATGCTCTCAATAGCAATTCAAATCGAAGAATTTGCCGATCTTTACCTTTTTCTCATATCCGTTGAGTCACAATTTAAATGAATAAGCATATCTTAACATAACTCATATTGTTCCACAAACCTATCACACATTCATTCACAAGGTTAGTAATGGAATTCACAAATTCCATCTATTCACTGTGTAACATCCCAAAGTTGGGCCTAGTAGAATTGGGCCCAATGGGCCTTTGGCGTAGGAGCGTTTAAAATTTTTGGGAATAAGAGAACGGCTTTAGTGCAAGTTGGATCTAGTAGGTGAGGGATTTTGGAAGGTTAGGGGGCTTCTATGAAGTCCCGGGTTCAAACTTTGGCTTTAGGGAAATTTTGGTTTTAGGTGAATAAAACCCTGGGAGTTAGTAGGTAGGCTTTAAGAATAAAATGTGGAAAAAATGACACAAGTGGAATGTGTGGTGTAGTGGCAAAGTGACGCCACATAAGAGACAAGGGGTGACATACAAGGAAGGAAGGAGGTCCAAGGTTCAAGTCTTGGCTCTTGCATTTTGGTTTCTTTTTTAAAATGGATTCTAGAATTTTGCCATAGGGTTATATTTAGTTGTGCATGATTTTAGACACAAGAGGAGTTTGTGGCCAAGTGGTTAGCGCTGTGGATTATGCTACAAGGGAGCCTGGGTTCGAATCTCATGGAAAGCAAGGGAGTATTTATTTTGCTAAGTTGGGGCGGTAAGAGTTTGAGTTGGATTTAAACTCTGCTAACGGAGGGATCCTACATCGGAAAGATACAAAGAAGGAAGGTGATAAGCTAGCTATATATAGAGCAGTCTATGAGGAGGGTTAAGATGCCTTGGTGGGCATTTCGACACAGGAGTGGTCGGAGCGCGGATTAGCATCAGATTCCTATCAGGTGTGTACTTCTCTCTACTTTAGCTGTAGAGCGGCAAATGCCGAAAAGCCGGTCACATGGCAATGGTAGCCACACGAGCGGGCGAGCGCACGTGTGGGAGCTTTGACACAATAGTCGAGGCCACCATGAGTATTCTTGTAGGTTGAGGCTGCTTGGGCCATGATGGGCCAAGGTGGGCCCAATGGGCCCATGGACCCATATGAATAAATTGAATGACTGTGTAGTAGAAATTGGACTAGACTATGTGAATCTAATATCTGTGGCTAGATTTGGGCTAAATGGGCCACACGAGCGTGTGGGCCCATTTGGGCTGAGAATGGGCCCTAGGCCCAATTGCACCATTTCGATAAGAAAAGGTATCCGTGTCGCTCGAGGCGACAGTAGGCCGTCGGAAAGGCCATTAAGTGCAAAATTACTGAAATACCCCTGGTTTGTAAAATTACCGAAATACCTCCGGTTTGCAAAATTGTCGAAATACCCCTGGTTTGTAAAATTACCGAAATACCCCTGGTTTGTGAAATTACCGAAATACCCCCGGTTTGCAAAATTACTAAAATACCATTGGTTTGTAAAATTATCGAAATACCCCCGTTTTGCAAAATTGCTGAAATACCCCTGGTTTGTAAAATTACCGAAATACCCCTGGTTTGCGAAATTATCGAAATACCCCCGGTTTGCAAAATTACCGTTTTACCCCTACACGACAAAATGATCGTTGTACCCTCGTGGTAGTACTAGCGTTGTATGTGTTAATTGTATGATTGATTATGTTTGAGATGCGTTGCTTACATGGATTGGTTATGAGTAGAATTACAGAACTACCCCTGTAGGGTGGAATTACCAAAATACCCTTATAGGGTAAAATGAGTGATTTGCCCTTGTAGGTAAATGATCGACTTGTGCAATGAGTTGTCTAATTTTTACGTGGTTGTATGGTGATATGCTTTTATTACATGTTTAAATAAGTGTTACTGAGCATGTCCATTTTGCATACACGTGAAATGATTGAGCATGACATACACGACATATTGCATGGGTGAGAATTATGGTACGGAGGAAGATTTGAGGATCGCATGGCCGTATGGTATGGATCCAGGATCGTATGGCCGTATGGTATGGATGCACCACGGGCTTTTTAGCCACCGAAAGCGACCATGCCGCACCGATAATATTTACCGAAATTTGTGTGCCATTAATATGGGCTTCGTGCCATAATTATGGGCTTTGTGCCAATACCGAAGGCTTTGTGCCGTAATTATGGGCTTTGTGCGAATACCGAAGGCTTTGTGTTGTTATTATGGCTTTGTGCCAATCATATTTACCGTGGCTATGTGCCTAACATATATATATATTGATGACTCTGTGTCAATATTTGAGGATCGCATGGCCGTATGGTATGGATCCAGGATCGCATGGCCATATGGTATGGATCTACTGGAGGCTTTAAGCCCAATGTATGTGATTAAGCAGCTTTGCTGCAACATTCGGTAGTACCGCAATCGGGTTACCCTTGGTGTGTAGCGGTAAAGGTCGATTGTAGAAATCCCCACTGGTGTGTTTGGCAGGAATGGGTGGTGTGTAGCGGATGGAAAAATTAGGTTGGGCTGGGTTTACATCGCATTGCATACATTATCTGCTGTGACATATGATATGGGTTAGGGCTCAACCGAGGCTATTTTGGGCTAGGGCCCAATTGCCGCCGTTACTGTAATGGGCTTCGGCCCGGATTGTTGTGATGCATGTTCTTACCGATGAGGGTTGTACACACTGAGTTTTCGTAAACTCACCCCCTCTTTTTATTAAATGTTTCAGGTAATTCCCAGTGATAGAGGATTAGGAGCCGTGGAGGACTCGGGGGTGGCTATACATCGGAGATACTACTCGTGAAATTTAGTAATTTTGATTTTTACCTTATTTTAAGATTATTTATTTTGGGTTAATATTTTGTAATAAGGCCATTGGTTTATTTTTTCTAAGTTTTCATTTATAATTGTTAAACTTATAAATACGGGGTTTTCTTAAAACATTAGCAATCGTTTTCTAAAATATCATGTTTACGCAGCGATGCAAGTTCAACTTTCATAACAAAGCAGTTTTTCAAAATAATAACAACTTTTAAACGGTCATTTAGCAAATCGCGTTTTTCTCAAACAAACAACGAACTCGGAGTTCAAAAATCCGATAAAACTTTTCTAAACAATTGCTTAGCTTTTCAACTTCCTTCAATGTGACACTCCAGATTCGGGCCTAACTTCTAGGCCAGGTTTTGGGTGTTACAATTATGGTATCAGAGCTGGGTTGCAAAACTCGGCTGTGGAATGGGTTCGAAAATGTTTTTTTTAGAGTTATTTGAAATTTGGTTTAAAAAAAGTATCTTTATTGGAAGTATGACACCCGAGTCTCCGGCACCAAATCTGTAAGTCCCCTTACTTATTATATGCTATAATGACTGTGTTTATTCTGTGTATGTTTTGGATGTGATGTTTGAATGAAAATTTTTTATGTATGAGTGTTAAATATCTGTTTGCTTCTGTATTAGATATTTGGTTGTGTGAAGAGGTTGCAAGCTTAAGTTAGAAAGTGTATTACTATTTTAGAATCAGAGAGCTTGTGACGTGAGTGTAGTGTTGTAGGTTAGGATGTGCGATCATTGTTTCTATATATTTGGAAATTTCGAGGACGAAATTTCTTTAAGGAGGGTATATTTGTAACATCCCAAAGTTGGGCCTAGTAGGATTGGGCCCAATGGGCCTTAGGCGTAGGAGCGTTTAAAATTTTTTGGAATAAGAGAACGGCTTTAGTGCAAGTTGGATCTAGTAGGTGAGGGATTTTGAAAGGTTAGTGGGCTTCTATGAAGTCCCGGGTTCAAACTTTGGCTTTAGGGAAATTTTGGTTTTAGGTGAATAAAACCCTGGGAGTTAGTAGGTAGGCTTTAAGAATAAAATATGGAAAAAAATGACACAAGTGGAGTGTGTGGTGTAGTGGCAAAGTGACGCCACATAAGAGACAAGGGGGTGACGCCACAAGGAAGGAAGGGGGTCCAAGGTTCAAGTCTTGGCTCTTACATTTTGGTTTCTTTTTTAAAATGGATTCTGGGTTATATTTAGTTGCGCATGATTTTAGACACAAGAGGAGTTTGTGGCCAAGTGGTTAGCGGTGTAGATTATGCTACAAGGGAGCCTGGGTTCGAATCTCATGGAAAGCAAGGGAGTATTTATTTTGCTAAGTTGGGGCGGCAAGAGTTTGAGTTGGATTTAAACTCTGCTAACGGAGGGATCCCACATCGGAAAGATACAAAGAAGGAATGTGAGAAGCTAGCTATATATAGAGCACAATCTATGAGGAGGGTTAAGATATCTTGGTGGGCGTTTGGGCACAGGAGTGGTTGGAGCGCGGATTAGCATCAGATTCCTATCAGGTGTGTACTTCTCTCTACTCTAGGTCAGAGCGGCAAATGCCGAAAAGCGGTCACATGGCAATGGTAGCCACACGAGGCGGGCGGCGCTTGCGTGTGGGAGCTTCGACGCAATAGTCGAGGCCACCATGAGTATTCTTGAAGGTTGAGGCTGCTTGGGCCATGATGGGCCAAGGTGGGCCCAATGGGCCCGTGGGCCCATATGAATAAATTGTATGACTGTGTAGTAGAAATTGGACTAGACTATGTGAATCTAATATCTGTGGCTAGATTTGGGCTAAATGGGCCACACGAGCGTGTGGGCCCATTGGGTAGAGAATGAGCCACTAGCCCAATTGCACTGTTTCGATAAAAAAAGGTATCCGTGTCGCTCGAGGCGATAGTAGGCCGTCGAAAAGGCCATTAAGTGCAAAATTACTGAAATACCCCTAGTTTGTAAAATTACCGAAATACCTCCGGTTTGCAAAATTATTGAAATACCCCTGGTTTGTAAAATTATCGAAATACCCCTGGTTTGTGAAATTACCGAAATACCCCCGATTTGTAAAATTACTGAAATACCCCTGGTTTGTAAAATTACCAAAATACCCCCAGTTTGCAAAATTACCGAAATACCCTTGGTTTGTGAAATTACTAAAATACCCCCGGTTTGCAAAATTACTGTTTTACCCCTACACGACAAAATGATCGTTGTACCCTCGTGGTAGTACTAGCGTTGTATGTGTTAATTGCATCATTGATTATGTTTGAGATGCGTTGCTTACATAGATTGGTTATGAGTAGAATTACCGAACTACCCCTATTGGGTGGAATTACCGAAATACCCTTATAGGGTAAAATGACTGATTTGCCATTGTAGGTAAATGATCGACTTGTGCAATGAGTTGTCTAATTTGTCTGTGGTTGTATGAGTGATATGCTTTTATTACATGTTTAAATAATTGTTCTTGAGCATGTCCATTTTGCATACACGTGTAATGGTTGAGCATGACATACACGACATATTGCATGGGTGAGAATTATGGTACGGAGGAAGATTTGAGGATCGCATGGCCGTAAGGTATGGATCTAGGATCGCATGGCCGTAAGGTATGGATCTAGGATCGCATGGCCGTATGATATAGATCCACCACAGGCTTTTTAGCCACCGAGCGACCATCTTTGCACCGATAATGTTACCGAGGGCTGTGTGCCATTAATATGGGCTTCGTCTTTGTAATTATGGGCTTTGTGCCAATACCAGAAGGCTTTGTGCCGTAATTATGGGCTTTGTGCCAATACTGAGAAGGCTTTGTGCTATTATTATGGCTTTGTGCCAATCATATTCTTGTGGCTATGTGCCTAACATATATATATTGATGACTCTGTGTCAATATTTGAGGATCGCATGGCGTATGGTATGGATCCGAGGATCGCATGGCCGTATGGTATGGATCCACCGGAGGCTTTAAGCCCAATGTATGTGATTAAGCGACTTGCTTTGCAACGTCGAGTAATCGCAGCGGGCTACCCTTGGTGTGTAGCGGTGAGGGTCGATTGTAGAAATGTAACACCCCAAACCGGCCCATTCGTTCTGGCCAGAATTTGAAATGCCACTGCGGAAAAACGCGTTGAAGACTGATTTCACTTTTGGGAAAAACATTAAAAATTTTGTCATTTGAAAACCATGTCCAATTAAAAATTCTAAATAATATAAGCTTGATAAAAATATCCAAATTAAAACTTTATTATAAGCTTTTAAAATATAATTGCCAAAATTAAAAGCACTTCCCAATAATAATTTAATGGTCGTCTAGCTTAAACATAATAAAAATGTTCAATCACTTTAATGGGCCTTATTACAATAAACACTTAATCAAAATCTTGAAAATATAACTACTTAATTAATTAAAATATCTTTCTGCATGGAAATCGCATGCATGGCCACCTTTGTATCCACTCCAACCCGGTCCAAAAATCACGATCACTGCGATGTTTAATAAAAATTGGGTGAGTCATACTGAGACTCAGTGTGTAATTAGTCCTTTGAATTCCACCCACATGTTAACCACATATTAACTCATATATCGGATATCAATTATCAAATTCACATGTTATCACATTCTCGGCTTGGCCCATATTCATATCACATTCATCTAATAGGGTAGTTAACCACATAATTTCCACATCTTGGGCTTAGCCCCATTTCACTGTGATCCACATTCATATCTGGGCTTTGCCCATTTCCACATTAATCCACATATCATATTGGGCTTGGCCCATTTCCACATATGTTCACATACGAAATCATGCAATTATGAAGCCCAACCCAAACCTAGGGTCCATCCGCTACACACCCCTTATCCGACCTACCACACACGGGGATTATCAAATCACCCTCTCCTTTTCACTCCAAAGGCAATCACTGCTGTCCACGTGCAATTAAGCACAATAGTCCACAACGCGACCTCAGTCAGCGCCAATCCACGATGTAGCCGTAGCTAACACCAAAACCACGATGGGACACATAGTCACTCATCAACCACGATATGGCACATAGCCGATATCAACCACGATGAGGCACATAGCCACTCATCAAGCCACGTGAACTAAATCGCAATTAATCCACAACGTGACCTTAGTCAACGTCAATCCACGATGTAGCTCAAGGCTAACATCAAACCACGTACTCGAAGTACACCCGTACCTTCTTTCATATCATATCCCACCCATGCACATGCCACATAAAATAATGATACAATGTAATGATGCATGAGCATGTTCATCAAGCATATTATCACATATTCATATTAATAATCACATATCATCAGGTTTGGTACTTACCGGATTATCGACATACCCCTTGAGGGTATCCTTATCACAATTTCCACTCGCACTAGTTAGCACATTCATAACACATACACATTTCACATACATATCATATACGGAAAGCGGTGGGTTAATCACACACACGATCACTTGGAGAACTACGCTTTCGATCACGATGCTATCACTAGGCGATACTACGGCTATTTGCCTACTTTCTTGTTCGACGTTGGTCCACACCCGGTGGCCAATCACGAACTCGCCGAGACAGATCTCTTCTTAAACTTGGGATAGGACCTTCCCTTTCCTTTCTTGAATGGTATTCGCCTCCATCAACACACTTAATCAGAACAATCGATTTAATCATCAATATCGAATTCTTAACCAAATATCCACAACTTATCATACTTAGAAAGGGTCTTGAAATCTGAAAGCTCCTTGTAATCCCCTGTCGATTTGGCCCTAAACATCATGGTCAAGATCGGCTAATATTAATAACCCAAATGGCCTGTGGCTGAATACTACTATCACCTTACCTAGCTTTTCCAAGTCTCGAAATATCTGCTTACCTTAACGAATCGAATCCACGAAACTCCTTTGATGCTTCCTTAACGTTGGTTACACAAAGAAACACTTATAAGGACACTATGAACATTCGGCCATGACTAAAACCAAAGCCTCACTCACTTGATTTCGTCACACAATAAAAAGAAACAAACCGAATACTTAAATACTTACCACCCTAAGTTGCTTGAAGAGAGACCAAAAGTAAATAGTCGACAACACCTACCTTGGGGATTCGGCTTTTGAGAATAACAATGGTGTTTCGGCACCTTATTAATGAAGAGGAAAAGAATAGAGAATGAACACCTTTGAGCTTCGACTTTTAAAAGTAAAAAAAAGAAGAAGAAGCATAGGAGAATTCGACAATCACCAATGTATTTCGGCTTTTTGAACACCTATAATGAAGATGGGAAAGCTAATATGGTTGGCTAAGAACAAATAAAGAAAGAAGAAAAAGAAAGAACTCTCTTGACTTAAAATTTTGGCAATGGAGATTAAAAGATGAACAACAATTTTTAAAGTAGTAACGAGGATGAAAAGAAAGGTTTTGAAAGAGGAAATTTAGCACACACTAGCACCATATTTAAACAGAAAATACAAGCTCCTAGAGTCCTATATTCGGCCACCATATCCCCTCATATCATATCCCTTATTAATCTCTTACTTTATCTCTTATCTACTTATTTAACTAAATAAAAATAAAATAGCTATTATCTACTACTTATCCAGCCGAAATTCAAGATAATACAAGGTTTATCTCATCCATTTGAAGTCCCAAAGCCGTCCAACTCTTCTCCCTTGCCTTGTCGTCACATGCAAAATAAAACACCAAAATATTGCTTCCCACGCGACTCGAACTCCCGACCTGCTGGAACCCCTTTGACGCAGGCTACAGATAACGCCCCAAGCCACTTTGCTACTGGCTCCTTTGTGACATAAACTCCCCACAATTTTTTTTAAAACCTCCTTCACCTAGCTCCCCCCTTAACGCCAAAAGCAAAAATAAACCACGCCTCCCTGCTGCCAACAAGACTCAAACTCCAGACCTGCACCAAGCTTATGGCGTCATTTCAGAGCCCTTAAGTAGCGCCTTGCAGCCACACTTTACCAAGGCACGCTTTATGCCAAAAACGCCTACAATTTTTCCCTTAAGGCTTCCCTGGCCTTGCTCCCCTTCTTGACGCAAAAATAAAAGCCCATTGCTTCCCACGTCACTCGAACCTTCTCCCCCTTAAGGCTCCCTTTGACGCCACCTTCCAAGCCCCAAGGTAGCGTCCCTTGCCACCCTGCCAAATGATTTCTTTGTGTCATGAATCCAACACAAATTTTCTTAAGGCTACCTTAGCCTAACTCCCCCTTTTTAACTTAAAATCCAATTATTTTCCCAAAGCTTTCACCTTCATCCTAGAGTTCTAAAAACCCTTAATTCACTTCCAAACACTGCCAAAACCTACTAACTCATGAATTATGCACGAACGCATAACCCCTAATCTAGGATGTTACAAGAAATCCCCACTGGTGTGTTTGGCAGGAATGAGTGGTGTGTAGCGGATGGAAAAATTAGGTTGGGCTGGGTTTACATTGCATTGCATACATTATCTGCTGTGACATATGATATGGGTTAAGGCTCAACCGAGGCTATTTTGGGATAAGGCCCAATTGCTGCCATTATTGTAATGGGCTTCAGCCCGGATTGTTGTGATGCATGTTCTTACCGATGAGGGTTGTACACACTGAGTTTTCGTAAACTCACCCCCTCTTTTTATTAAATGTTTCAGGTAATTCCCAGCGATAGAGGATTGGGAGCCGTGGAGGACTCGGGGGTGGCTATACATCGAAGATACTAATCGTGAAATTTAGTAATTTCGATTTTTACCTTATTTTAAGATTATTTATTTTGGGTTAATATTTTGTTATAAGGCCATTGGTTTATTTTTTCTAAGTTTTCATTTATAACTGTTAAACTTATAAATACGGGGTTTTCTTAAAACATTAGCAATCGTTTTCTAAATTATCATGTTTACGCAATGATGCAAGTTCAACTTTCATAACAAAACAATTTTTCAAAATAATAACAACTTTTAAATGGTCATTTAGCAATTCGCGTTTTTCTCAAACAAACAACGAACTCGGAGCTCAAAAATCCGATAAAACTTTTCTAAACAATTGCTTAGCTTTTCAGCTTCCTTCAATGTGACACGCCAGATTAGGGCCTAACTTCTAGGCCGGGTTTGGGGTGTTACACACTACTTGCACAGTTCTTTTACATACCTGTACCATCTCATACCAATTCCGTACTCAATCACATTTTTTGTTTACTCGTTGAACCATTCAGAATAGAAGTCAGATACTCAAAGATCTCAATCAATAAGTACCTATACCATGTCCTGAAGCCAAATCAAGGTAACTTATCCCCGGAGTACCTATACCATGGCTCGTAGCCAAATCAAGGTAACTCATTTCCGGAATATCTATACCATGGCCCGTAGCCAAATCAAGGTATCACTCGTACTCGTAGTGCCGATATCGTGCCCCAAGCCAACACATCCGATATGCATGGCCCGAAGCCAAATCGGTATATCATCTTATAACATATCATCAGTATCCAAAATCTATTCCTAAGGTTCAACCGGGAAGTTGCACTTGTCATTTTCATCGTCGAACACATCCGTAGAGTCGTATTCACAATTCAAACATTATCCGTAATTTCATAATCACAGTTTATGCAATATCAAAGCATTTAACATACATTTATAATGAAATTACCACATACGAACTTACCTCGTTCGCTGTAACAACGAATTAGGTTGACTAATCCGATACTTTGTTTTCCCCCATTCTAGATCCAAATCTCATTTATCTCAATCTATATAATATCAAATTTTACTTATTTAATCATTAATTTAATTCAATTTAGCACAATTTACACATTTTGGCAAAAATCACATTTTTGCTCCTATTATTACACATTTTTGCAATTTAATCCTTTTCACATAAAATCACAATTCATTCAATTGAATACAATTTCATGCTGGCCGAATATTACCCAGTCTCATATCAGCCCATATTTTTCATTTATTTTAAAATTCAACCACTAAATTTTCATATTTCACAATTTAATCCAAAATTGACATTTTTACCAAAATTCACTTTACAAAACTTGTACATCTAACAACAATGATTTATTTTCCATCATCAACTAACAAAATACTCATGCATTCAACAATGGCAACATTCAAATACTTTAACAGTTTTGAAATCAGAGATACGGGCTAGCTAGATTAAGGTGCAACAATCTAAAAAACGTAGAAATTATTAAAAATGGGACAAAAATGGGACTTACATGCACAAGAGAGAGATTGCCGAATGTTGAAGCTCTCCCATGGCTTCTTTCTCTTTCAATTTCGGTTGAAACCATGTTAAAGATGATAACTTTGCCTTTTTGTTTTATTATTTTTAACTTAATACATAAGTTACTATATTAACCTCAGTAATAAAACATTTAAATCTAATAATGGTTGTCCATATTTGTCCAATAATATAATCAATGGTACAATTACCACTTAAGGACCTTAATTTTAAGGTTCTATATCTATTGAGCACCTTTATCTATTAGAACTCCACTTTTACACTTTACGCGATTTAATCATTTTTACCGAATTAAGCATTTAAACGGTAAAATTTCTTTACGAAACTTTCACGTAATTAATCTATCATACTATAGACCTTTTCGTCCCCGAAAATCTTACCAGAGAATAAATTAGAGATTTGCTTTCTTATAACCTTATCAACTTCTCACATAGTTTTGGATTTCTCAACTCTTTAATCTCATGAGCTAAGCTTCTGATCTGTCCTTCGCTATACGTCATATCAAGTTGAATTTCAATTTCTAAAAGAGTATTATATTCAAAGGGTCTTATCTGAATCGTCGCATCATTGATTTAAGAAACACATTATGGAGCTTCTCAAGTTCTGACAATAATATAAGTTGAATAAGCCACTGGCTTTATTTTCTCAATAATCTCATACGGCCCGGTGAATCACGAACTCAACTTCTCTTCATAGCTAATTTGAGAAATTCTATTCTCACGGCAATACTTTCATAAACACTCAGTTCACTAACTGAAATTCAATGCTTTTACGTATCAAGTCTACATATGTTTTCTGTCAATCTGAAACTGCCTTCTAACTGTTACGAGTTACTTTCACTTTCTCTTCAATTTCTCTGTTGAAATCAATCTCGTGAATCTTTTTCTCACAAAGCTCGATCCCATAACAGCAAAGTTTGGTAATTGCAATCATACAGTACTTCATACAATGCTATCTTTATACTCATATGATAACTATTAATATGCTTAAACTCAACCAACAGCAATTGTCGTTTTTAATTGCTTTCACATTCTAAAATACAATAACAAATCGTAGCTTCGAGAATCTAAATCACTTTCTCATATTATCCATCAGTTGGAGAATGAAATGTGGTGTTACAATACAACCTCATACCCAAAGTTTACAGTAGTTTTCTTTAGAAACACAATATAACCCTCGGATCTCTATCCAAATAATGGAGACTGGCACTCTGTAAAAACTGACAATTTCAGAAATGTATAACTTAGCTAGTCTATCAAGAGAGAAATTATATGTACTAAGATAAAATGTACAGACTTCTTCATAATCAATAATAGTTCAGATAACATATTCCTTTTACAAAATCCAACGAAATTCTATTTCATTTCCACTCAGATAATAACACAGACTGTAACAGTCCCGAAGGTAATTGATAATCAGCTTTAACCTATTGATAAATCAGACATTTGGATACAAGTCAGAAGTATCACGTTTCATACTCATTTACCAGTAAAACTATCTCAGATTATTTTACATCTTAGTATTCCCCGAATGAACAGATAATTACCACTGTAAGCTAGATATAACAATTGTTGTATAATCTCTGGATTTCTCGGTACATGCACTCTATCTCGAAACAACAATTAACCATCGGTTCCAATCTGAAGCTCTAAATCAGAAGTTAATTCACGTTGAACTCTTTTAACTTGCCATTCACTGATACATTTCTGAGCTTCACAAAATTGCAGAATAAACATCCATTTAGCTTTTAACTCAGCTAATATCTATCCATCATCTGATAAGATCAATCGCGTATTCATCGCTTGTAAAGCACACAAAGATTTCTTGTTCAAAATATCCGTGACTGTAATCGTTTGTCCAGGATGATAACCAATTACCGACTCAAAATCTTTTGACAGTTCAAGCCTTCTTTACTGTCCCAATTTCAGATATCTATGCAACATCAATTATTTTAAACTCTTGCAGTCATCAAATAGGTTACATTACTCACCAAACAATTAATGTCGCTAACTATTCAATGCAATTACAATGTCAACCATCTCTAATTCGCACGTCGAATAACTCTTTTCATGCAACTTTAACTGTATGGAAGCATAAGCCATCACTATACATTCTTGTACTAAAACACACTCCTAATCATTCAATGACGCATGACTGAAAATCATAAACTCTTTACCCGACTCAGGCTGAACTAAAACTGATGCTTCAGTTAACAATGTTTCCAACTGTTTATAACTTTATTAACATATACTAAACCAAATCAAACTTCGCACAAATGAAAACTTCAACAATCTAAATAACTTTAATTTACAATAATATTTCTCAAATAGAACCGTTCCGATAGATATTATTCTTTATCATGTCTTCTAACATATGAATTCTTCATTTAGACTATCCATTTATTTACCCGTGAACGCACAAAATTTATTTTTGGGCCCAAGGATAAACTCAAACACATATAACTCAATTAACCTTTCAAAAAAATAACCCAATCAAACTAAACAACTGAATCGATATTGGTTGTCAAACAATAACTTTTCAAAGAAAACCTTTCTTCTTATTGTCAAGATAACTCAGATATACAATTTATCGCAATTTCTTCAAGATACTAGTCAAAGATATTCTTAAAAACTGCATAATTCGAATATGACATAACATTCTGTCTTTACTCATTGACATATATCAAGATTTACCTGAAAGTGATAACTATTATACAGATTTGAACTTGATATTCTCTCGTCTATGCGTTTGTCGATGTCAATTCCCCTTCAAGAAAACTAGAAAGGATTATATAATAAAGCTATCTCAACTATTAATGATCGAAGCGTTGTACTATACTGAAGCCACATTTGTCAGACAAGAATCATAATGCCATAATAAAACTGACATCTCAACCGTATAAATAGATAATATCTCAACTGTTAATAATACATTTTGAACACAAAAGAAAATCAGATATGGTTTCAACATAAATAAATGCAGAAACATAACCTCTATAAATCTGATGACAATACCACTGTACTCCCATGATCAAACCAGAAATTATATTCATAGTAGATATATTCATCCCCGTCAAAAGAATATCTCTTGCAGATAATCACTTAGAATCATAATAAATCCGAGGTAGTGAAATCTCAAGGTATGGAATTATACAGAATTTCTGAAAATTATAACCCATATAGAATGATAAAGATCTCAATGATATCCTAGAGAAATTCCAGAAGAAAACATCACTCATAAGCCTTTGAAATCAAGCGTGATGAAGCAATATAATCTTCATGTATATTCAACAAAACAATAACTAATAGAAACAGAATACTAGCATCATACGAATTTTACCGTCGACTTTTCCATCAACACAATGGAATAGAATACCAGGGAAAGATAGAGCAATGCCGATCATAACCAAACAAACCAACGGTGCTTTCGTCTGTCATTATGTTTAGCTAGTGTTCTCATACGATAAGAGTTTTATTTGAAAATAAATAGCCACATATACCTCTTAGAATAATTGATCACATAGAATACCCATATGAGATCATTAGAATACCCACTGTCTAATTCT
Organism: Gossypium sturtianum; assembly: GCA_025698515.1. Taxonomy (NCBI): domain Eukaryota; kingdom Viridiplantae; phylum Streptophyta; class Magnoliopsida; order Malvales; family Malvaceae; genus Gossypium; species Gossypium sturtianum. The sequence continues at coordinate 35,615,965 of CM046943.1, read as the reverse complement.
GTCATTATTGATTCCTCTTTATCCCATCACTAACTGAAATCAATTAAGTATAATTTCCAATTAATACATTCTTTAGATATCATACCTGAATATTTTGTTTCATCGAAGTCAACTTCTTCTTTAATAATGACTTTGCATAATCCACATAGCCTTCAAAACGATCCGATATCTCTTCTAGTACTATCTTTACTGTTGACTCATTCTCTTATCTGACCACAGTATTAATCTTTCCATCACAAAACTCTGTAATTCCACACTTGTGAGCTTATTCAATCTAAATCTTACGGATTTCATTGTAACATTATACTGATAAGGGGGTGAGGGTCGTAAAGCATCAAATTTAACTCTCACATATACATACACATAACATAACATTTATCAATAACATAATATTATGAACCTTTATTCATACCTTTATGAATTTCAACTCATCATAAACACATTTTCGCTCAAATATTTGAGTACCACTATCTGCACTATCGGAATTAACTCGATTGGAAAGCATATCTGTCTAATTAAAACAATTTTCGTCAGAGTTGGGAGATATCACACTATCATAGGTTCTATATGGCATGTATAGATAGACTCACATATGCTACGTTAGTCCTAGAATCGACTAAACCGTAGCTTTGATACCAATAAATGTAACACCCGTCACCTGTATTCAACTCCGGAATAGGGTTACGAAACATTACCGGACTTATATAACGTATAACTGTACTTTTCTCATACATTCGATCAAATCATTCAATTATTAATCAATCTAAATCAATTCGTCCCTTATAATAGCCTATGAGGCCTTAAACATGCTTTAGAAATAATTCAGGACTAAACAGATAATTCAGAATAAATTTGGGAGACTTAGAAAAATTTTGCTTCAAACATGGTACACACGCCCGTATGGGCAAGTCGTGTGTCTCACACGGTCGCTAAACACGCCTGTGTCACCGGCCATGTGAAAACAGGGGGTACATACTGACTTGGGTCACACGGCCGACCACACGCCCGTGTGTCTAGCCCGTGTGCCCTTCGAAGTGGCCACACACGCCCGTGTGCGAGGCCATGCCAAACCTGTAGGGTATACTAACTTATGCAACACGGCTAAGTCACATGCCCGTGTCACCGGCCGTATGAAAATAGGGGGTACATACTGACTTGGGTCACACAGCCGACCACACGCCCGTGTGTCTAGCCCGTGTTCCCTTCGAAGTGGCCACACACGCCCGTGTGCTAGGCCGTGTGCCATTTAGGGGGTATACTGACTTGTGCCACACGGCCAGTCACACGCCCATGTGTGAGACCGTGTGGAGCATACTGACTTCATTTTAATATCAACACGGGGGGACACACGGCCGTGTAACATGACCGTGTGTGACACACGACTGAGATAGATGCTCGTGTCTCTGCTCGTGTAGACAAAAATAGGTCACTTACAAGACCAAATTGCCACCCCAATTTCAATGTACCTACACAAGGCAAAATGTACAATTTTCATACACAAAGAGCAGCCAAATCAATCCCAATTCATGCATAATTCATGCTAAAATAAGACCTTTCTCAATCTTTCATCCACCAATTCAAATAACCATTTTAACTTCCATAATATCTTGGTTACAATCATGCCAAAACAAACCATCTCACAAGGCAATATAAACATCATACAAAAATCATTATCAACCATTTCTAATAGTCAAACACACATCAATATTAACATTATTTACAAGCCATATCGCATAGCTATAATCACAACCAAAATACCACATCTAGCCTATACATGCCATTATAACTAAAATTTATAAAACTATAATACCAAACTAGTCGATAGATAGTGTGATGAAATCTCCGCCAATTTTAAACCCGAACAAGCTTCCGATATCTATGCACACAAAGAAATTAACACAAAATAAGTAGGAAATGCTTAGTAAGTTCGTAATTCAAAGAAATAGAAATTATAACTTCAATTTATAAGTATAATTCATTAAAGTCACTCCAACATGCCTTGGCATTAGCCTAAACAACATTAGCCTTTCAATTTAAACATCACATGAAATAGAAAATTAGTACAAAACATTATGACATAAGTTTACATTACTTATGTGTATTCACATATCAAGCATATGACTAAATATATTCCAATCATCCAAAAACTCATTCTTTTCTATACTCTCAATAGCAATTCAAATCGAAGAATTTGCCGATCTTTACCTTTTTCTCATATCTGTTGAGTCACAATTTAAATGAATAAGCATATATTAACATAACTCATATTGTTCCACAAACCTATCACACATTCATTCGCAAGGTTAGTAATGAAATTCACAAATTCCATCTATTCACTACTTGCATGGTTCTTGTACATACCTGTACCATCTCATACCAATTCCATACTTACTCACATCTTTTGTTTACCCGTTGTACCATTCAGAATAAAAGTCGGATACTCAAAGATCTCAATCGATAAGTACCTATACCATGTCCCGAAGCCAAATCAAGGTAACTTATCCCCGGAGTACCTATACCATGGCTCGTAGCCAAACCAAGGTAACTTATTTCCGGAATATCTATACCATGGCCCGTAGCCAAATCAAGGTATCACTCACACTCGTAGTGCTGATATCGTGCCCCAAGCCAACACATCTGATATGCATGTCCCGAAGCCAAATCGTTATATCATCTTATAACATATCATCAGTATCCAAATTCTATTCCTAAAGTTCAACCGGGAAGTTGCACTTGTCGATTTCATCGTCGAACACATTCATAGAGTTTTATTCACAATTCAAACATTATCCGTAATCTCATAATCAAAGTTTATGCAATATCAAAGCATTTAACATACATTTATAATGAAATTACCACATACGAACTTACCTCGTTCGCTATAATGACGAATTAGGTCGACTAATCCGATACTTTATTTTCCCCCGTTCTAGATCCAAATCTCGTTTATCTCAATCTATATAATATCAAAATTTACTTATTTAATCATCATTTCATTCAATTTAGCACAATTTACAAATTTTGGCAAAAATTACATTTTTACCCCTATTATTACACATTTTTACAATTTAGTCCTTATCACATAAAATCACAATTCATTCAATTGAATACAATTTCTGTAACATCCTGGATTTTGGGTTTATGCATTTGTGCTTAAATAAATGTGAAAGCTTGTCTATGTGTGTGTTAAATGTGTTTTATGAATTTTTGTGAACCCTAGAGTGTAGTGAATGCTTTAGAAATTATTAGATTTTAAATTCAAAAGAGGAAGCTAGGTAGAGTAGCCTTAAGAGAAATTGTAGGGGGAATATGACACACAAATGGGCTTGGAAAAGTGGCAAGGAGGCGCCACTTAAAGCCCAGTGAGTGACACCACAAGCATGAGTGCAGGGCCAAGGATCGAGTTACAAGGGAAGCAAAATAAAGGTTTTATTTTGCTGCAAGATTGAGCAGTAGTGGATGGAAATGGGGCACTAGGGGATGAGTTTAAAATGTGGTCTAATCCTTTTAAAATTTCGGCTAAAGTAAGGGATAATTGATGATTTATTTTAAATTATTTTGATTGTGCAAGGAAGAGGAAAAATAGGAGAATAACAAGGGATTTGATAGTGAGAGGAGGAGTTGGCCGAATAGGGGACTCTAGGTGGAGTAATTTCGGCAAAAAGGGGGAAGTGAGGCCATTCTTCATTCTTTTCTTCTCTTTTTCCCTCTGTCGAATTCTTTAGCAACACTTCTCTTCTCTTTTATTTTGCCAAAAGCCGAAAACTCAAGAAAGCCTAGCCGACTTCTCCATCTTTTTCTTCTTCAAAGATTATCACCATTGCCGAATTGCTCAACCCTTCTCTCCTTCTTCTCACAAGTTCATAAAAGCCGAAACTAAGTACTTGCTAGATCCTAGCCGATTGTTCATTGAATCCCAAAGCCGAATCTTACGTGGTGACGGACAAAGGGTCTTTGTCGATTTCTTGATGAGGGGTAAGATCAAATTGGGTTTCCATTCTTTTTCTTTTAGGCCTGTCGAAATCTAAGATCTAATCTCTACTATTGTTCTTTGGCCGAAACTATGAAAAAGGTTTCGGGATTTGCCTATTGTCGGCTTCAAGCAAGGATCATTCGGGATTTAAGGTAAGTCATGTGGTTTTCGGCCAAAGGCCATGTATTGTGATTAAATCTTAGTTTTGGATCTAACACATGTCTATGGGGATTTCGACAGATACCATAATCAAGTAGCTATTTCGGGATATTTAGATCCACAAGGTAAGTGCATGTGATATTCGGGCAAGGTCCTATTTAGTGACTTAGATCTGTTTCTTATTTATTCAAAAGCCGAAAACTAACTAGTTAAGGGAATTGGTGTCTAGCCGATTGCAAGAGGGAATATCACAGAGTTTCGAGATTTGATTAGTAATCAAATCGGCAGCAAGGTAAGGATTTTGGTTGCAATAATCCTTCGGGATTTGATCATATAGCCGAATAGGCTTTTGCTAAGCATTAAGCGATTGACTAAATGTAGGAATTAAAGATCTAAAGCGTTAGATCGGGATTTTCAGGATTTCGAGTGAAAGCGATAAGTATATCAGTGTGTACCTACTGCTTTGAATCTTGATTGATTTACGGTATTATTTTAATATATGTGTTAATAATAATATGAAAAGTGGGCTAAGGTACCATGCAATGGTACAAAGTACTCGTGCACGTAATCTTAACATCATGTTAATAAATGTTATGAACATGTGGAATATGGCATGTATGTGAACATTGATAAGAATGTGAAATAAGGCCTAAGCCATGATAATTGCATGATTTGTATGACATGGGGCATATGGGTGATTATGAAAGGGGAAGTGATTGGTGGTTTTGTACCCCAATATCTGAATGTGGTGACTTCGGTCACATAATCCGAATATGGTGACTTCGGTCACATAATCGAATGTGGTGACTTATGTCACAAAAAAATATATTATCTGGTGGCTATGCCACGAATTTATAAAGGCGATGTGCTAGTCGTCCATGCAGCGATCGCCTTCGCCGATGATGTGTAGCGGATGGGTGGGTCAATTTAGTAATCCCACGGTGTGATGGTTAGTACGGGTGATGTGTAGCGGATGGCATCTAGGTTTGGGTTCGGGATTGCATCATTATATTTAATTGCTATTTGTATATGTATGAATTGTTATGCCTAAATCGTTGGGATTTAGTGTTGTTGCATACACCGAGTCTGTTTGACTCACCCGTTGTGGGATATCTTTTCAGTGACACTCGGTGATGGACCGGGTCGGCGGGAGCTTAATGGTGGCCATGCTCATTTCGACTTTTATTCTACTTTATTTTATTTTGAACTTTAATTTTGAATTTCATTTTGGGTTTCCTTTGATGTAATAAGGCCACTAGTAGAAAACTGTTTATGCATGCATTTTATTTATTTAGCATGATACGAATTTTATCAATATAAAGTTTAAGCATTTTTTTTCTTAAAAATAAATTTTTAATGTTTAGACACCTAAACACAAATGATTTTCGAATTAAAGATTAAACCCCAAGACAACTCGGTATTTTTATAAAACCACCCCAAATTTTCTGAGGTAATAAACATGAAATTAAAATGTTTTACTCGAGGAACATACCAGATCCGGTCTGGGCTCGTGGGCCAAGTTTGGGGTGTTTCAATTTGGTATCAGAGCCCGGTTTAAAACTCGGCTCTGGGATTTTTAGGCTCAAAACGTTTTCTAAAAATGGGCTTTTGAAACATGCATGTTTTTAAATGATAACAGGTCTGTTAGCTCGGCATGGCACCTGCGTTTCCGGCCCAAGTCCGCCAGGTAAGTACCCTAAACCATTGTGTGATATACATGTGGGCTTTATGGGCTTTATGGGACGTAGACCTGTTTAAATAGACTCTGATGGACTATAGGCTTAGTTTAAACCACTTCTTAAATTTTCATAAGACTTAATTTCACTAAACAAACCCGTGAACGAGCCACAAGACTAGGGTGTGGTGCAGGCATACGCATGTCTAGGATTGGATCCGGGAAGAGCACGGTATTTAAGCGGTCCTAGTGACTCACCTCCTCTTCGTTGGAATCCTACCAGTGCGTAGTGGACTGTTCACCTTAGTCGAGTTAGGGTGTGGCAATAGGCGGGACGCATGCCTAGGAGTGGATTCGAGGAGAGCTTGGTATTTAAGCGATCCTAGCGACTCACCTCCTCTTCGCTGGAATCCTATCCTGCAGTGCGTGGTGACTATTCACCCTAGTTATGAGGACTCGTTGATGGGCTAAACCCTATAATTAAAACCCGAAAGGGACCAGCCACCCTAGTTTAAAAAAATTTGCAGAAATACCCCTGATTTCAAAGTTACCGAAATACCCTTATTTCATAAAATCACCAAGGAACCCTGAATTGGAAAATTTACAAAATCACCCCTGATTTACAAAATTTTCAAATTGACCCTAATTTATTACCAAAATACCCCTGTAGGTGAAATGACGAAAATACCCCTGGGATAGGAATAAGACGAAAATGTTTGAATGATGAATGTGTGTTGAATGAATGTGCTTCTCTAAATTAGGATAGAAGACTTGAAACTTTGAAATGATCGAAAGAACTGCTATTAAACTTCTTTTCATAAAATTTCTTCGCGGATAATCAGTGGAACAAAGACTAATGCATAAAATTCCTTAAAATAGATTAAAGCGCGATCGTAGAAATGAGTTCTAGGGGACGTGGTCGTAATGTACGAGGACATGGTAGAGGCAGAATGGCCGTATCGGAACCCGCTAGAGCGGGTCAAGGATCTGAAAATAAGGTACCACCACCCCCACCACCAACTGTTGGTGTTGAGCAGCAAGATCAGACGGGGGAGGATGCAGTATCGTAGGAAATGCTACGAGTTCTGAAGATGGTGGCTGGAGTTGGTGGAGGTATGGGAGCTCGAAAATCTGTGCGGCGACTTGAGCCAATGGAGTGAAGTATTAAAGTGGCGTATTCGGTGTGGCACCCAAAGACGCATCGAGTATTGGTTGGAAGCGGCGAACGAATTATGGATGAGTGGATCGACCACCGAGGAGAAACCGAAAGGAATGGTGTCACTACTTCGCGATGAGGCATATCAATGGTGGCTCACAGTTCGGGATGGTGCCACAGCTGAGGATCTCACTTGGGAGTATGTTAAAGTGGCGTACCAGAAGAAATATGTTGGAACTAGTTATACTGATGCACAGAGGAAGGCATTTCTAGGGGTGGTTCAAGGAACAAGTCCGTAGCGAATCTGAGGTGAATTCTTAAGGTTGAGCCGGTATGCTCGAGGTATCGTGGCTCTGAGCATGAGCGATGTGTCCGGTTTGAGGATGGCCTTAGGGATGATCTAAGGTTGTTGATAGCTCTGCAGCAGGAGCGGGAATTTGCCGTGTTAGTAGAGAAGGCTAAAGTAGCCGAAGGAGTTAAGGAATCTGTAAGGCAAAATACGGACCGGAATAGGCAAAAGAGAGGTTTTAGGTCGTCAGGGTTATCTGGGAATGCGTAGAAGAGGCCTAGAGTTGATGGGCCGCGAGGTCAGTAAGTTGTGACAGGAGGGCAGTATCGTACTTGTGATCAGTGTGGGAAGAGGCACCTAGGAGAGTGTTGGAAGAAGACAGGGGGATGTTTCAAGTGTGGGTCCAAGGACCATATGATTAAGGACTGTCCTATACAAATAGACGGGGGCCGACCAACAGGTCAAGGTTCTAATCGGTGGAAGAGAGGGGACAGCAGCCCGGCCGGGTCGTGGTCCGAATAGCGAGAGAAATGGTGCCGAAGAGGACGTGGAACACGTGTAGAGGTGTTAGTATATCGAGGCTAGACGATCGGGGATGGGTATATGCGATTCATCGGAGGAAGACGGCGATGCACGATGTTGTTATAACAGCAATGCGTTCCTTATTTGGAGTTACCCTTTATTGCTTTGATAGACATAGGGTCAACTCATTCCTATGTTGCTAGTAAAGTATTGAAACTTTGCATGTGAACTTTGAGACTGTACCTAGAAAGATGACTGTACTTAGTCCTTTAGGGCGATCGTGATAGTAGATAAACTCTTTAAGGAAGTGCCTTTAGAAGTTCAGGGGACGCAGTTCCCAGCTGACTTAGTGGAACTACCATTCGGGAATTTGATCTAATCTTAGGCATGGATTGGTTAGTGAAGTATCGTGCGAATGTGGATTGTGCCGCTAAACGCATGTCGTTGAGAACTCCCGACGATAAGGAAGTTGTGGTGATGGGCGAAAGACGGAACTATTTGTCGAATGTAGTATCCGCTCTTAAGGCATAGAAGATGGTAAGGAAAGGATGTCTTGCTTTTCTGATGTGGGTCAGTGCCTTGGACACTAAGGAAACAAGTGTTGAAGGGGTTAGAACAGTAAGGGAATTTGTGGATGTCTTTCCGAAGGAATTACCTGGAATACCCCCTGATAGGGAGGTGGAGTTCGGAATTGACTTACTGCCTGGAACGGTGCCAGTATCTATCGCTCCGTATAGAATGGCACCGAAGGAATTGGTTGAGCTCAAGGCTCAAATTCAAGAGTTGCTTGATCGTGGGTTTATTCGACCTAGTGTGTCTCCATGGGGAGCACCGGTCTTGTTCGTGAAGAAGAAGGACGAAACTATGCGCATGTGCATAGATTATCGTCAGCTGAATAAGCTGACCATCAAGAACAAGTACCCGTTACCGAGGATAGATGACTTGTTCTATCAGTTTAAGGGAGCCGCGGTGTTTTCGAAGATAGATCTAAGGTCTGGGTATCATCAGCTTAAGGTCAAGGAGGTGGATATCCATAAGACGACTTTTCGAACAAGATACGGGCACTATGAGTTCGTAGTAATGCCATTTGGGTTGACGAACGCCCCGGCCGCATTTATGGATATGATGAACCGGGTTTTTCAACCTTACTTGGATAGGTTCGTCGTTGTGTTCATAGACGATATCCTAGTATACTCAAAGTCTGAGGAGGAACATGACGAGCATCTCCGGAAAGTGTTGCAAGTGTTAAGGGAGAAGAAGCTTTATGCAAAATTCAGCAAGTGCAAATTTTGGCTGAAGGAAGTCGCATTCTTAGGGCATGTAGTGTCTGCAGAAGGGATAAGAGTGGATCCTAGGAAGATCGAGGCAGTGCTAGATTGGAAACCACCTAAGACGGTGGCAGAGGTTCGCAGTTTCTTGGGATTGGCGGGCTACTACAGAAGGTTCGTAGAAGGGTTCTCGTCAATATCCGCACCGTTGACGAAGTTGTTGAGAAAGGAAGTACCTTTCGTTTGGACAGATAAGCAACAGGAGAGCTTTGAGAAGCTTAAGAGGGTTTTGACTGAAGCTCCGGTTTTGATTCAGCCAGAGGCAGGGAAGGACTTTGTGGTGTACTGTGATGCATCTCACACAGGATTGGGATGCGTATTGATGCAAGATGGGAAGGTAGTCGCTTATGTGTCTCGACAATTAAGGCCACACGAGGTTATCTACCCGACGTATGATTTGGAATTGGCAGCAGTGGTCTTTGATCTTAAGGTATGGAGGCATTATTTATATAGAGAAAAGTCAGTGATCTACACGGACCACAAGAGTCTTAAGTATCTGTTGACTTAGAAGGAGCTGAACTTGAGACAGTGAAGGTGGGTGGAGTTATTGAAAGACTACGATTGTTCTATAGAGTATCATCCGGGCAAGGCGAATGTAGTGGTAGATGCCCTAAGTCGGAAAGTAGTGTCGGATCTGAGGGCAATGTTTGCACATCTTAGCTTGTATGATGATGGAAGTTTATTGGCAGAGTTGCAAGTCAAACCGACATGGTTGAATGAGGTGAAGGAAAGTCAGTTAATGGATGAGGATCTAAGTGCTAAGCTACGGCAAGTGCAGAGTGGAGAGTTGGAAGATTATAGTATTAATGACGAGGGAGTATTGTGTTTCAAGGGTAAGGTTTGTATGCCAAAAACTAAGGAGTTAAGGCAGAGGATTCTTCGAGAATCGCATGGTAGCCCTTATGCTATGCATCCTGGAGGTAGTAAGTTGTACAGAGATCTAAGGGAACAGTTTTGGTGGCCTGGTCTTAAGCGGGAAGTTACCGAATTTGTAGGGAAATGCATGACGTGTCAGCAAGTTAAGGCTAAACACCAAGTTCCGTCAGGATTGCTTCAGCCGATAAAGATTCCGCAGTGGAAGTGGGAGAGAATCACCATGGACTTCGTCAGTGGGCTTCCCCTTACGCCTACTAAGAAGGACTCGGTATGGGTGATAGTGGATCGGTTGACAAAGTCTGCGCATTTCTTTCCAGTGCGGGTTGATTATTCTTTGCAGAAGTTGGCGAAGTTGTATGTGGCGGAAATTGTAAGGTTGCATGGAGTACCGGTGTCAATTATTTCAGATAGGGATCCAAGGTTTACGTCTCGGTTTTAGAAAGCTCTGCATCAAGCTTTAGGCACCAGATTGGATTTCACTACGGCTTTTCATCCATGATCGGACGGTCGATCGAACGAGTGATCCAAGTGTTGGAAGATATGTTGAGGGGTGTGTAATAGACTTTAGAGGAAGTTAGGAAGAATACTTGCCTTTAGCGAATTTGCTTACAATAATGACTATCAAGCTAGTATTCGGATGGCACCGTATGAAGCATTGTATGGGCGGAAGTGTCGCACACCGACGTGTTGGGATGTAATTAGGGGAACGATGAGTTTTGGGTCCAGAGATTGTGGCGTAATCAAGAGAAAGTTGAGGTAATTCGGGCACGATTAAAGGAGGCATCGGCGAGAGCGTAAGTCGATGCGCAGATCTTAAGCGGAAGGAAATAGAATTTGATGTAGGGGATCAAGTGTTTCTTAAGGTGTCGCCGTGGAAGAAGGTGATGAGATTTGGTCGCAAGGGAAGCTAAGTCCCGAGTTTATAGGACCTTATCGGGTATTAAAGCGAGTTGGACCCGATGGCATACCAATCGAGTTGCCTTGAGTTGAAAGCGGATGCACGGCGTATTCCATGTTTCTATGTTACGTCGTTATCGATCGGATCCATCTCATGTAGTACCAGTTGAGGAGGTGGAGCTAAGACCAGATTTGTCCTACGAGGAAGAGCCGATTCAGATTTTGGAACGAGATGTGAAAGTGCTACGAAGGAAGTCAGTTCCTTTAGTCAAAGTGTTATGGCGCAATCATGGATCGGAAGAAGCTTCGTGGGAGCCGGAAGAAGCAATGCGACAGCAATACCCTCACTTATTTCAGCCAGGTAATTTCGAGGACGAAATTATTTTAAGGGGGTAGAACTGTAACATCCTGGATTTTGGGTTTATGCATTTGTGCTTAAATAAATGTGAAAGCTTGTCTATGTGTGTGTTAAATGTGTTTTATGAATTTTTGTGAACCCTAGAGTGTAGTGAATGCTTTAGAAATTATTAGATTTTAAATTCAAAAGAGGAAGCTAGGCAGAGTAGCCTTAAGAGAAATTGTAGGGGAAATATGACACACAAATGGGCTTGGAAAAGTGGCAAGGAGGCGCCACTTAAAGCCCAGTGAGTGACGCCACAAGCATGAGTGCAGGGCCAAGGATCGAGTTACAAGGGAAGCAAAATAAAGGTTTTATTTTGCTGCAAGATTGAGCAGTAGTGGACGGCAATGGGGCACTAGGGGATGAGTTTAAAATGTGGTCTAATCCTTTTAAAATTTCGGCTAAAGTAAGGGATAATTGATGATTTATTTTAAATTATTTTGATCGTGCAAGGAAGAGGAAAAATAGGAGAATAACAAGAGATTTGATAGTGAGATGAGGAGTTGGCCGAATAGGGGACTCTAGGTGGAGTAATTTCGGCAAAAAGAGGGAAGTGAGGACATTCTTCATTCTTTTCTTCTCTTTTTCCCTTTGCCGAATTCTTTAGCAACACTTCTCTTCTCTTTTATTTTGCCAAAAGCCGAAAACTCAAGAAAGCCTAGCCAACTTCTCCATCTTTTTCTTCTTCAAAGATTATCACCATTGCCGAATTGCTCAACCCTTCTCTCCTTCTTCTCACAAGTTCATAAAAGCCAAAACTAAGTACTTGCTAGATCCTAGCCGATTGTTCATTGAATCCCAAAGTCGAATCTTCTGTGGTGACAGCACAAGGGTGTTGTCGATTTCTTGATGAGGGTAAGATCAAATTGGGTTTCCATTCTTTTCTTTTAGGCTTGTCGAAATCTAAGATCTAATCTCTACTATTGCTCTTTGGCCAAAACTATGAAAAAGGTTTTGGGATTTGCCTATTGTCGACTTCAAGCAAGGATCATTCGGGATTTAAGGTAAGTCATGTGGTTTTCGGCCAAAGGCCATGTATTGTGATTAAATGTTAGTTTTGGATCTAACACATGTCTATGGGGATTTGTGAGATACCATAATCAAGTAGCTATTTCGGGATATTTAGATCCACAAGGTAAGTGCATGTGATATTCGGCCAAGGTCCTATTTAGTGACTTAGATCTGTTTCTTATTTATTCAAAAAGCGAAAACTAACTAGTTAAGGGAATTGGTGTCTAGCCGATTGCAAGAGGGAATATCACGAGTTTTGGGATTTGATTAGTAATCAAATCGGCGACAAGGTAAGGATTTTGGTTGCAATAATCCTTCGAGATTTGATCATATAGCCGAATAGGCTTTTGCTAAGCATTAAGCGATTGACTAAATGTAGGAATTAAGGATCTAAAGCGTTAGATCGGGATTTTCGGGATTTCAGTGAAAGCGATAAGTATATCAGTGTGTATTTACTTTGAATCTTGATTGATTTACGGTATTATTTTAATATATGTGTTAATAATAATATGAAAAGTGGGCTAAGGTACCATGCAATGGTACAAAGTACTCAGGTACGTAATCTTAACATCATGTTAATAAATGTTATGAACATGTGGAATATGGCATGTATGTGAACATTGATAAGAATGTGAAATAAGGCCTAAGCCATGATAATTGCATGATTTGTATGACAGGGGGCATATGGGTGATTATGAAAGGGGATGTGATTGGTGGTTTTGTACCCCAATATCTGAATGTGGTGACTTCGGTCACATAATCCGAATGTGGTGACTTCGGTCACATAATCTGAATGTGGTGACTTATGTCACAAAATATATTATCTGGTGGCTATGCCACGAATTTATAAGGGCGATGTGCTAGTAAATGCGCGGCGCCTTCGATGATGTGTAGCGGATGGGTGGGTCAATTTAGTAATCCCCACGGTGTGATGGTTGGTACGGGTGATGTGTAGCGGATGGCATCTAGGTTTGGGTTCGGGATTGCATCATTATATTTAATTGCTATTTGTATATGTATGAATTGTTATGCCTAAATCGTTGGGATTTAGTGTTGGCTGTACACCTGAGTCTGGTTGAATCACCCCGTTAATGGATATCTTTTCAGGTGACACTCAGTGATGGACCGGGTTCGGCAGGAGCTTAATGGTGGCCATGCTCAGCTCAGCTTTTATTCTACTTTATTTTATTTTGAACTTTAAGTTTGAATTTCATTTCGGGTTTCCTTTGATGTAATAAGGCCACTAGTAGCAAACTGTTTATGCATGCATTTTAATTATTTAGCATGATACAAATTTTATCAATATAAAGTTTAAGCAATTTTTTTTTTCTTAAAAATAAATTTTTAATGTTTAGACACCTAAACACAAACGATTTTCGAATTAAAGATTAAACCCCAAGACAACTCGGTATTTTTATAAAACCACCCCAAATTTTCCGAGGTAATAAACATGAATTTAAAACGTTTTACTCGAGGAACATACCAGATCTGGTCTGGGCTCGTGGGCCGGGTTTGGGGTGTTTCAATTTCATGCTGGCCGAATATTACCCATTCTCATATCAGCCCATATTTTTCATTTATTTTAAAATTCAACCACTAAATTTTCATATTTCATAATTTAATCCAAAATTGACATTTTTACCAAAATTCACTTTACAAAACTTGTACATCTAACAACAATGATTTATTTTCCATCATCAACTAACAAAATACTCAAGCATTCAACAATGGCAACATTCAAATACTTTAACAGTTTTGAAATCAGAGATACGGGCTAGCTAGATTAAGGTGCAACGATCTAAAAAACGTAGAAATTATTAAAAACGAGACAAAAATGGGACTTACATGCACAAGAGAGAGATTGCCGAATATTGAAGTTCTCCCATGGCTTCTTTATCTTTCAATTTCGGTTGAAACCATGTTAAAGATGATAACTTTGCCTTTTTGTTTTATTATTATTAACTTAATACATAAATTACTATATTAACCTTAGTAATAAAGCATTTAAATCTAATAATGGTTGTCCATATTTGTCCACTAATATAATCAATGGTACAATTACCACTTGAGGACCTTAACTTTAAGGTTCTATAGCTATTGAATACCTTTAGCTATTAGAACTCCACTTTTACACTTTATGCGATTTAGTCCTTTTTACCGAATTAAGCATTTAAACGGTAAAATTTCTTTACGAAACTTTCACATAATTAATCTATCATATTGTAGACCTTATTAAAAAATAAAATAAATAATATGACTTCAGATTTGTGGTCCCAAAATCACTGTTTCGATTTGACCAAAAACGGGCTGTTACATATGATATTTGACTAAAGGCCATATTTCCTTAAAAAACCATTAACAGATTGAATCCGCTCTCTTGGATAAAGGTTTTTCCTTGAAGTTCAGTAAAATATTTTCCAATATTTGGGTTTACAAAATTAGGGGGGTTTGGACCCGTCAATGAATCGGGTTCATTGGTTCTTCTAATTTTTCTAGGAGGCATGATATTTCAATCTTAATGCAATACTAAGCAAAAAATTCAATGGAACAGTAAAAAGTTGAATTTAGGAAACCTTAACCTTAAATATATAGTAGATGTATGTTTGACTTCCTTGCTCCCGCGATGTTCCTGTTCCTTGTTGCACCTAGTATAAATGAAGAGTAAAGAAAAATAGAATGTTTAAGAGATTGGGGGTTTAAGGTTTAAGAGATTTTTAGAGATTTGAGAGAGTTTAATGGATTAGGGGTTAAGAGAAGTTTTAATTAGAAATGAATATGGTTTTAGGTTATAAAATAGAGTTTTAAAGGGTTAAAATTGGGTTAAATAAAGGGTAGGTCACCGAGTTGCGCGAATGGTTCAGGTATCACGACATCCCTGTCAGTTTACCTGTGTCGTGACACAGGGGTTCTGTGTTGCGACGTATCCGTCAGTTTGGAGGTCTTGGGGAGACTGTTTGCTATGTTGGGACCCACTGGTGTCATGTTACGACATCGCTGTGTTCTTCATCGATATTTTTATTCTGTTCGTGGTGTCGCGACATAGGGTTGTTGTGTCGCGACATCGACTTTGTTTCAGCCATAAATTTCGTCTTGAGGATGTCTTGGTCTAAATATGTATCAAATAAATGTTAGAATAAAAACTCCACGGTTAGTTAAATATACAATAATTTACAACAGTTAAGCTATCATCAGTTCACTGATGGATGATTCTTCCATTCTGTCAGCATTAGTCCATCGTCCATTGTGACATTCCACATGCGCTCACTTGTCCGTTTCCTAAAACCTATTTATTCTTTCTGTACGCATAAGAGGAAGTGTGTCCCTTGATCCGAGAACGTTAGAATTAGATACTTTTTTGCATTGTTCTCCTAACTTTTTCCAACTTTCCTCTTTACTAAATTGATGGTTGCATTTAAATATTTCTTTCTCACCATTAATTTTCATGGTTAATTCATTCTTTTCTAAATCAATGGTAGACTTACAAGTAGCCAAAAAGGGTTTTCCTAACAAGATAGGTATCTCCCGATCTTCTTTGAAATCAAGAACAAAAAATCTGCAGGGATAATGAAACTTCGCACTTTGACTAACACATCTTCCAATAACCCTTCCGGATGTACTGATGACCTATTAACTAACTGTAACGCTATTTGAGTAGTTTTAAGATCCCCTAACCCGAGTTTTTCAAAAATTGATAGAGGCAATAAATTAATACTAGCTTTTAAATTGTATAGAGCTCTATTAAAGTGAATATTTCCTATCTCTATGGGAATAGTAAAACTCCTCGAGTCTTTCAAATCTTGAGGTAACTGTCTTGAAATAATCATGCTACAGGAAGCATTTAAATCAACTTGTTCTCCTACCTTGATTTTCTTACGCCTTGCCATCATCTCCTTTAAAAACTCGGCGTACTTTGGAACCTTCTCAATTAATTCGATTAAAGGTAGGTTAACGTTTAATGTTTTGAACAAGTTCAGAAAACTTATAAATTCATCCTCATCTCGTTTTTTTTTCTCCTCTAGTCTTGAAGGGAATGAGATTTTTGCACCGGCAGAATCTTTAGTTATTTCCTTCTCTGTCTCAGCTACCAGTGTGGTTACCTCTTCTGGTTCTGGCTCATCTTATGCCTCTAGGGATACCTCTTGAGGATCATCATTATTCTCTGCAGTTGTCTCCAGAATAGTGGCTTCTGGGCTACTCAGTACTTTGCCCGATCAGAGCGCAATAGCTTTCACATGCTCTTTACCTTCCCTCCGTGGATTATCTTCCGTGTTGTTGGGAATATTTGTGTCAATTTGTCTTTTGATGTCACCCATCATGCTTATCAATTAACTCATTTTATCCTTGAGTTTAGTCAATGTTCTTTTTGAATTGGTGCACTCAGATTGCACCTGCTTGACCTCCGTTCTCATTGACTGCATTTCTCCTTCAATTCTATCTTAACATTGACCACATGCAGTATGGTCATTTGGGTTGGCCCTATCTTGGGGTTTTTCCAAATAAGGAGGTTGGTAAATAATGTTTTTAGCTTGTTTTGAACTATTACCTACTCCTTGGTTCCCTTTCCATCTCAGATTCGGGTGATCTCTACAGCCAGGATTATATGTTTTCGAATAAGGTTTCCACCCCTATTCTCGATGTAATTTACATCCTCGGTAGGATTGTTGATATAGTGGAAGAGTGGTTTGTCTCCCCCATGCATAGACGATGTAGAAGCAGATTCGATACAGTTGAGTCTATCCACTAACTGTTGATACTTGTCATCCTCTTTGATAGCTTTTACCATGGTGGGTTTCTAGCCATATGTGAATCAATTGGCCACTGATAGGAGTTTAGTGTCATGTACTCAAAGATTTCATATGCATCCTCGTATGTTTTGTTCATAAGGGCTCCTCCTGCTGCTTCGTCTAATCCAGATCATGTATTTGCATCCAACCCATTATAAAATACCAACAGTTGCATCCACTCAGGAAATCCGTGGTGCGGGTATTTCTGAATCAACATTTTGAAATGTTCCCATGCCTCATAGAAACTTTCTCCCACCATCTGTCTAAAAACAACAATCTCTCTTCTTAGTTGAACTGCTTTGCTAATCAGGAAGAACTTCTGTAAAAAAATTTCGGTGAGTTCATCCCATGTCATGATAGACCCTGTGCCTGCGAGTCTAACCAAGAAAAAACATTATCAATCAAGGAGAAGGGGAACAACTGAAGACGAATAGTGTCATCAGTGACCTCGTTATACATAAAAGTATCATAGAGCTTGAGAAACCGTTTTAAGTGCTGATTAGGGTTCTTTGTCATAGTGTAACACCTTATACCCGGCCTGGTCGCCAGGCCCGAATATAAGATGCCACACCACCATCTCGTCTCATTTACGTTAAATAGGAAATTAGATTCAAGTAAATTGATCATATTTTTTTAGTCGAACAAGTTTTAATACGTTCAAGTGGTTAATTATCAGTATTACATGCAAAATCTTTCGTTAATCGATTGCACAAATAGCCAGAATCATGCATAAAGGCCAATCAACAAAATTTCAGAAAAATGTTCGTAGGTATAGATACTGATAATCAGGTATCGATATTGATAATCAGGTATCGATATTTTCCTATAGTGGTATCGATACCACTTGGAAAAACGATACCAATTGAGCATTTTGTTTCTTAATGAAAAACCCATTTGTCGAAAACTATCGGTACCTCTAAACCAAGTATCGATATTTTCTAATTAACATGCATCAAGTACTACGTTCAAAAATCATTCATACAGCTTATTGGAGAACATAAAATACCAAAACCGAGTTTGAACAACTGTCATCAAGCTAACATCAATGACTAAGTATTCTAACATTTTAATAACATGAAGTTCACATAAGCAAGCTCAAATGTGCAAAAATCAACAACTTAAATAAGTTCTACCACATTGCCAATTTCCCCAAAACAAATAGGAATAAATAATCACCTACGAAGAATGTTCAGCCTTCCTTGGATCACTCCCTTGGAAACCACACTGCCCACATCGTGACAATACTAATATGCAAATGTTGAAATGAGGGGAATGAGCATTTGCAAGCTTAGTGAATGAATAGAATAACCATAGCATAAACATGTCATCATGCAACACAACTAGTCATTCATTCACAAATAACACATTCTTAAGTCTAGTATTATCTAATATTAAAACTTGCATAGTCTAGGAGTCTTTTCGTAGCAAATATACAAAATCATTCAAGCGTAGAACATATTCTACACAGTTATATAACATAAGATAAGATGAGATATGATGGCACTTGGATTATGAAACATGTAGTGAGCTCTATCATCACTCATCGGATACACGGATCTCCTTACTCCACATAGACTCGTAGAGTCAAACATGTCCCAAAAGTGAAGCGTATAGCTAACATTCTCCTTATTTCCCCTCACATGTCCCGTTGAATGGAGCTTTAGCTCACATTCACTTATCCCTCCAAACATGTCCCAGGGCCTCAACGCCCAAAATCACTATACATATAAATGAGTACTCACAACCCTATGGCATGCCAACTATATGCAATGGTTCCAAGACCACAAGGCCAAAATATCCGAGAAACAACACATATTACTTATCGAGTATCCATGCACTATCACTGTATTATATCATCTTTTGCAGAACACTAGCATATTCATATAACTTATATATTGTACATTTATTACACTTTACACAATAAGCACCATATCCACATCTCACATATCATGCATATTATTCAATCACATAATCACAAGACAAGTATAGTTCAAGAAAACATACACTCAAAATTTAGAGTAGGGGTTTAGGCTACGTCTAAATTCCTGACTCGTGTTTACGAGTAGCAATTCCATACACTCAACACTTTTCGTCTTTTTCAAAAACTGAAAGCTCAACTAACGTTTCTTTAACTTGTAGCAAGATCTAATGAATCCGAAGCTTAACACATATATTCACACAATAACCACAGTCAAATATCAACCAAATATTCATTCAAACTAACTAAAACACAAGCTTTAAGCTAAGTCCCCATGTAGCTTAAACTATTAACATGACAACTTTATAAACTGATATCTTGATCTATACTAAACCTTTTTGCTTAAAATCAGTTTCATTCATCTAATTGTTCGTCTACGCCTAATTCACAACCTTCAAACTAGACAAATCTATTCAATTCATGGTATCGACATTTTTCGACATCTTTTAGGCAATTTTCGTAAAATTCGTTAAAACATGAGAAATCATTAACGAAACTTTAGGATAAGTTTGAAAACCTTCTAATCATGCTAAAACGAGTTGAAAAACACTTTGAAACCAAGTTTTTATTTAAAATCCTGAAATCCACCATTAATGACTGGATTTTCTGCTTTTATTTAAAATATGAAATTCAAGGGCTAATAATTCAGTTCTAGAGTCTAAATAACATTAAAAACTTATGAATACATGAATGATTATCTTTGGAGAAAGAATGAACGAGTTTTGATGAAAATCTGGAAACCCCACATTTGAAGAAGATGGTGAAATTTTATAGAGTTTTGGGTGTTTTTATTGAAGGTTTATGATAATAAATGACTTTGGAATGATGAGAAATCAATGTATTGTGATTTCAGTATAAAAAATAAATGGAAATAGCTAGGGCAAGGCAAGGGGCGACACAAGTTTGAAAGGGAGAAGAAACAGACGTGAAAAACATGTTGAAGGGGATGAAATAGGTTCAATTTTACAAAATGGTAAAATTGCAACATAAATGCGTACTATTTTGACTTTGTTACAAATCACCCCTTTTCAAAATTAAGGGTTTCTAGTACACTTTTTCAAAAATTGATTTGACAGTTTAGATTTCCTAGTCGAAAACACTATCGAGTACCAATCTTACGAAATTCTGAACTTATATAGGCCAAAATTCCCAAAATATTCCTAAAACTCCTAGCCCCTATTTTGGGGTGTTACACATAGTGCCCCTAAATTGCAGATTATTTGTAACACCCCAAACCCGGTCTATGCGTTAAGACCAGATTTGACATGTCACACGGAATGAATATACATCTAGTCCTTGAATGATTTAAGTAAAATAGAATTTAAAAAAAAAAATTGACGTGGAGTTTATTGGAAAAACTAAGGTTGATTGATAAATCAAACAATTTGAGATGTAAGAATTTGTAAATTGAAACTTAGAAAAATTTAATTAATATTTCGAGAAGGTTTAAAAGAGTTTAAAAATGATTTTGGGAAAAATTTGAAGAACATTGTCACGAGAAGATTTTTCGAGTTAAAATATTTAAGAAAGTTATCATGAAACCCTTTTTGCATATCCATTTGAGAAAATCATTTATTTAAGTTTTAGAAAAATCCCTCTTGAAGTATTTAAAGCAAATTATAAATCCATCAAACATAAAACAATTAAAATTTGTCCAGAGGCCTTATTACAACTTAACTTAAAATAGCAAAATAATTAAAAGTACTAAAAAGAAATCCCAATTTCAAATAACCATTATTCGCAGTATGGCCTCCACCGAGTCGTCCACGGCCCAAGTCTCCATCACTGATCATTACCTGAAAAAGGTAAGGAAAACAGGATGAGTTACTAGAACTTAGTGTGTAACCCACTTACCATTGTCCACTGGGCCAAAAATCCAATTAAGCATTTATTGGGCCAAAGCCCATTTACAATTATAACATAAAAAAAAGAAGAACATGTATAAAATATGCATGTGATATGCAATTCCCAAACAAAACCTAATTTCCATCCGCTACACACCACCCGTACCAACCAAAGACTTTTTGTGGGGAGCTTTAGTCACCCACCCCGCCAACACACCAAAATAGGCATTAAGCCGTTTATATCAATTTGTGGACAAGCCACCAGATTCACAGAGTTTACATGGCATTGCCATTTTTCAGATTTGTGGCAGAGCCACCAGAATTTTGTAACAGAGCTACCAGAACTTCTCTTCGTCAATATCCCATCCCATGCAATTCATGTATATAATACATATTCATTTACAACAATTCATTCAAATATTTATTACGAACAATTTGGACCATTATAACAATTATCACAAGCTGGCCCATATCACAATCTGGCCCATATATCAAATATCACAATTGGGCCCATATAACCAATATCTCATTTTGGCCCATATAGCAAATATCACAATTGGGCCCATATAACCAATATTTCATTTTGGCTCATATAGCAAATATCACAATTGGGCCCATATCATAATCTGGCCCATATAACAAATATCACACTTATCGGTTTGGCCCATTGAGGGTAATTTCGTAATTTTCACCGTTTTAATACCAATTTCATAGTTTTTACCAAAATAGTGAGAATTATGCCATTTTACCCGATTTTACTAACATGTGATTTAATCAAGCGATTAACTCAATATAATTATCTAACCCATGAAATACGGTGTGAGATTACACACCTGATTACGGTAAGCACTACACTTTCCTGATCGTCGACACCTAAAAATATTTCAACTCTCGATTAGACAATGAACGCGACATAGTAAATTTACTCTAAGATAAACGATCTAAGTGTTTTTACCCTCGGAATCGCGAACAACTACGATTTTCTAGTTCTCCTCGGTTGACGGTCCACAACCCAGTGGATAATCCCGAATCGCTGATGCCTCACAATTGTGAACAACCTCGAATAGTTGCTTCTGACCGGATGAGGGTCCACAACCCGGTGGAAAGTCTCAAATTGCCAAAACAGCCTTTCGTTTGAATCTAGAAGGGATCGTAAATCTGCTCCTTTTTCGATCACCAAACACTACCCCTTTTGATTCGATCTTGTTTCCCTCCTTTCAAAATAAATATTAGTCCAAACTAATATTACGTTGTTATAAACGATTGATCTTAGGGGTAAAGTCGGCTTACCACAAAAATTCGTATGATCTCAAGATAAAAGATCGAGCTATAGAGTCCCTATAATAATATCGATTAATCAACACTATCTTAACGAATAAAAAGTGATTATAGAATCCTCAAAGAATCCTTACCTTAGAGATTTTTTGGACCAAATTGTAGCGATTAAACGATGACTTCGAAAACTCCAAGTTTCGGCCTTCCACTATATTTCTATGGCAGAGAAAAGTGATTTCGTAAGAGAGAAAGTATGGTGATGGTCTCGATCAATATGGCCATCCCACACCAAGGTATAGATTCGGCACTAAGAGAAAGAATAAAGTAAAAAAAAAAAGAAATGTTGAAATGGATCACTTACCGATTGATCAAAGTGTGAGTAGAAATATAGTTGAGAAGAAAATATGTATGAATGGAAGACTCGGCTATAGGGAGATGATCAATGATATTCGGCTATGGTGAGAATATTGAAGGGGGAGTGATGTTTGAAAGTTTTTGCAAAAAGAAAAGAAGAAGAAAAAGAAGTAGAAGATATGGTGTTTAAGTTTCAGTTTTCAAGGATGAAAAATGAACAAGGAAAAGGTCTTCAAGTTGGTATGCATTCGGCAAAGAGAAAGAAAAGAAATGAAAATGCCTCTTCAAGGTTGCATGGTTTCGGCACAAAGAATAAAAGAGTTTGGGGAGTATGAACGATGATACCAAATTGGTCAAAAAGAAATGGCCAAAACAAACAAAAATTTACCTATTGCTATTGACCACATTCGGCTAGGGGCATAGAGTTTTGGAGAAGAGAAATGATACACTTGTTGCTAATAGAATTGACCAAAACTAGCACCTAAACCTTACCAAAATGCTAATAAAATTTGGTCATCCCCCTTAGCCCCAAAAACCGTCCAAATGCATAGCCAATTGGTCAAAATTTTGGCCAACCAAACTTTCCAAAACATCACCCATGGAATAAGCCTTATGCTCCCCTTACATGCCATTTTCATTTGATTCCTTTCCTTAACTTCAATCTTGCCTTTTTCTCTTAGCCATCTTGCCATAAAAATAAAAGTCCAACTTACCATAAAATCATGCTTGGCCGACAGTATAAGGAAGGAAAGCAAAAATAAAAATCACACATGCACTCAAAGGGATTCGAACTCCCTCCCTCAAGGTAACACATATGGCGCCATATCCACTTTACTAATTGCTCACTTATGCTAGCTATTTACCACTTTATTACCTTAAGCTTTAAGGTCACTTACTCCATTTCCTTAAAGTACTAAATGCCAAAAATTTTACTAAATCCAAATAAATCCCGAGCCTTCTCAGGACTACCTAAACACACACATTGGATAGTTTAACTAGCTGAGCACCAAAATAATGCAACATAAAAAAATTCAAATTTTTGGATGTTACAATTCTACCTCCCTTAAAGAAAATTTCGTCCTCGAAATTTACCTGATTAAAAGAGGTGGGGATATTGCTGCCGAATCGTCTCCTCAGGCTCCCATGTATCTTCCTCCGCTCCATGATTACGCCATAGAACCTTGACTAACGGCACAGTCTTCCTTCTCAGTACCTTAACGTCCCGATCTAGAATTTGCACGGGTTCCTCTTCGAACGACAAATCAGGTCTTATCTCAATTTCCTCTACCGGTACTATATGAGACGGATCCGATCGGTAACGCCTTAACATTGAGACATGAAATACACTATGTATCTGACTCAACTCCGGAGGTAACTCAAGCTGATAAGCCACTGGCCCAACTCGCTTCAACACACGGTACGGTCCGATGAACCTAGGGCTCAACTTGCCCTTCTTTCCAAATCTGAAGATCTTCTTCCAAGGTGAGACCTTTAGGAAGACTTGATCTCCTACCGCAAACTCAATGTCCTTACGCTTCAGATCCGCATAAGATTTTTGTCTATCCGAAGCTTCCTTTAACCATGCCCGAATTACCCTTACCTTTTCTTCCGTCTCTGATATCAGCTCAGGACCCAGTAACTGTCGCTCCCCCAATTCGGTCCAACTAGTAGGAGTACAACACCTACGACCATACAATGCCTCGTAGGGTGCCATCTGAATACTGGATTGATAACTATTGTTATATGCAAACTCTGCCAACGGTAGGAAATCCTCCCAACTCCCCCGGAAGTCAATCACACAACCCCTTAACATGTCTTCTAATATCTGGATTACTCTTTCCGACTGACCATCTGATTGAGGTTGAAAAGCCGTGCTGAAATTTAACCTTGTTCCCAAAGCTTCAAGTAAAGCTTTCCAAAACTGTGATGTAAACCTAGGGTCCCTGTCCGATATAATAGACATTGGTACCCCATGCAACCTCACGATCTCTGCTACATACAACTTAGCCAACTTCTGCAGTGAGTAATCCGTACGAACAGGTAGAAAATGGGCAGTCTTAGTCAATCGATCCACTATAACCCAAACAGAATCTTTCTTAGTAGGCGATAAAGGTAACCCACTAACAAAGTCCATCGTTATCCGTTCCCTTTTTCATAAGGGAATCTTCACCAGTTGTAGCAATCCCAACGGCAATTGGTGTTCTGCCTTCACTTGCTGACATGTCAAACACTTACTCACATATTCAGTAACTTCCCGTTTTAACCCTGGCCACCAATACTGCTCACGGAGGTCTCGATACATTTTATTTTCCCTGGGGTGCATAGCATAAGGGCTACTATGCGCCTCTCACAGAATCATTTGCCTCAAATTCGAATCTTTGGGCATACAAATTCTTCTGCGGAAACACAATACTCCATCATTGTTCATTCCAAAATCCCCTTTCACACCACTTCCCACTTGCTGAAGTAAGGAACCCAACTTTTCATCGATAATCGCTTTTCCTTGTCGACCTAACCACCTGGGCTTCACTGAAGTTCGGCTAGTAGACTACCATCTTCATACAGACTGAGATGAGCGAACATTGCTCTCAAATCTGATATCACCTTACGACTCAAAGCGTCTGCCACCACGTTAGCCTTTCAGGGATGATACTCAATTGAGAAGTCATAATCCTTCAATAGTTCTATCCACCTCCGCTATCTTAAGTTCAACTCCTTTTGTGTAAGGAGATACTTTAGACTCTTATGGTCTGTATAAATGATCGTCTTCTCACCGTAGAGATAGTGCCTCCAAATCTTCAAAGCAAAAACCACCGCAACCAACTCCAAATCATGAGTAGGATAATTGACTTCGTGCGGCCTTAACTGACGAGATGCATAAGCCACCACTTTTCCACCTTGCATCAACACACATCCTAAACCCGTGTGTGACACATCGTAGTAAACGATAAACTCTTTTCCAGCCTCAGGTTGAATCAGTACTGGCGCTTCAGTCAAAATCTTCTTCAATTTCTCAAAACTTTCTTGCTGTTGATCTGACGACACAAATGGTACTCCCTTTCGCAATAGTTTAGTTAGGGGTGCAGCAATCAACGAAAACCCCTCAACAAAACACCTGTAGTAACCAGCCAACCCTAGAAAACTCCAAATTTCAGCCACAGACTTCGGTGGTTTCCAATCCAACACAGCCTCTACTTTCAGGGGATCAACTCTAATTCCTTGCTGACACAACATGCCCCAAGAAGGTCACTTCCTTCAGCCAAAATTCACACTTACTGAATTTGGCAAAAAGTTACTTTTCCCGCAATATTTGCAATACTATCCGCAGATGTGAGTCATGCTCTTCTTCATTCTTCAAGTATACCAAGATGTCATCTATGAACACCACCACAAACCGGTCTAAATAGGGTTGGAAAACCCGGTTCATCATGTCCATAAATGCAGCTGGTGCATTGGTCAACCCAAACGACATCACCAAGAACTCGTAGTGTCTATAACGAGTTCGAAACGCTGTCTTATGAATATCCGCCTCCTTGACCTTAAGCTGGTGATAACCCGATCTCAAATCTATTTTTGAGAAAACCGAAGCTCCTCGTAGTTGGTCGAACAGGTCATCGATTCTCGGTAATGGATACCTATTCTTGATCGTCAACTTATTCAACTGCCTATAACCAATGCACATATGCATCGACCCATACTTCATCTTGACGAACAAGACCGGTGCTCCCCACGGTGACACACTCAGTCGAATAAATCCCCGATCCAACAACTCCTGAATTTGAGCCTTAAGCTCCGCCAACTCCTTCGGCGCCATCCTATAAGGAGCAATGGACACCGGAGCCGTTCTGGGCAAAAGCTCAATGCCAAACTCTACTTCCCGGTTCGGAGGTAAACCCAGAAGTTCTTCAGAAAAGATGTCCGAAAACTCCTTCACCGTTCTAGCACCTTCTACTGATACTTCCTTGGCATCCAACGCGCTAATGAAGGCTAGGAATGCTCCACACCCTTTTCGCACCAACTTTTCTGCCTTTAAATCAGATACCACATTCGATAGATAATTTTTCCTTTCACCTATCATCACCACTTCTTTATCTTCTGAAGTTCTTATCGTCATCCACTTTGCAGCACAATCCAAGTTCGTACGGTGTTTCATCAACCAGTCCATGCCCAAAATAAGGTCAAACTCACCGAAAGGCAGTTCCATCAAGTCCGCCAAAAATGTTTCTCCTTGAACTTCTAAGAGTACATCTCTAAACAATTTATTTACTATCACAGATTGTCCTAAAGGACTAATTACTGTCATCTCTCTAGCAGTAACCTCAAATCTAATGTTCAGATTTCCAGATACAGCACTAGCAACATATGAATGGGTGGATCCGATATCTATCAAAGCAGTAACAGGTGCATCGAATATGAAGAACGTACCGGTTATCACATCAGGTGCATTGCCATCCTCTCAGCGTCTGACCGCATAAACAAGCCCTAGCTGCCTCACCTCCGCGTTACCACCAAAACCAGTACCTCTACCCGGTGCACCCTGACCTCGTCCTCCGTCATTACCACGTCGACCTGGCCCACGGCCTCTCGGTGGCTACTGAGCGCCTCTAGCTGGCTGTGCTTCATAATTACGAGCTTCCTAAGTCGGAGCAGCCCGTCGAGGACAATCTTTAAGCTGATGGTCCTTAGAACCACATTTGAAACAACCACCGGTTCTCTTCCAGCATTCACCAGGGTGTCGTCTTCCACAGTCAGCACATGGTTGTATTTGATTAGTAGCAGCGGGTGCTCTAGCTTGAACTGGTTCATCATTCCTGGGCCTCTTCTGAAACCTTCTACCGGGACCCGAGTACTTAAAGTCCCTCTTACTCTTGCCTCTATCTTTTTCTCGATTTCGTCGCTCCGAGTGCTTAGCCTCTTTGGCTATCTTCGCTTTCTCCACCAGTGTGGCAAAATTCCTTTCTTGCTGTGGAGCTATCAGTACCCGCAATTCATCACTCAACCCATCCTCGAAACGCACGCACGCGGCGTTCATAGTCGATTGGCATAATACCTCGGGCATAATGACTCAGATGCGAAACTCGCCGTAAGTCGCCACGGTCTTACTTCCTTGAACCAAATCAAGGAATTCCTTCCTTCAAGCGTCCACATAGCTAGCCCCAACATACTTTCCTTGAAATGATGTTTTGAAGAAATCCCAAACGCGATCGGCACGAGTGCCCTCCCGAGCGATAAGCCACCAGCGATATGCCGTCTCTCAACAAGGACACAGCTCCTCTCGGTTTACGCTCGGTGGTGCACTCCAAATCATCCATGATCCGTTCCCGCGCCTCGAGCCAATATTACGCTATATTTGGGGCTACACCCGAGACACCTCTAAAAACCTCAAGACCGCTCGATCTAAGTCATTCGAAATTGATCCACGAGTGTTGGCCCGATTCTAGCCCCAAAGCAACCCTTTCTAAGACTCGCAACATTGCTTGGGACAAAGCAATGTCCTCCTCATACTGGTCATGTGATCCGATTTGATCCGGGTGATGCAGTGCGTCCATTTTCGAGATATGCCCCGACGCTCAGACGCGCAACTCTAGCGCCTCGGCCTCTACCACGGCCACGCGTCACCGCGCCCACGTCCTCTAGCACTCATGTTGGGTAATTCGACTTAATCGATTAAAAGTCTTATGAATCAAGATACTATTTCGATATTTATTAAACAATTTCTTATGAGGTATAAGAAGTAAAGTAGTTTTCGTAAACGTATCCTATAGTCTCAATCTCTATAGTTTCAACACCTAAAACTAAAAGTTCTAGAGTGTTCCTATAGTCATATCATAACAATCATAATCATACAATAACATACTTACTTGACTTGGTGCCGGATACCCGTGGTGCCATACTTCCTTTTTGAAACATGCATTTTAACTTTACAATTCAAAACAATTTTGGAAAACGTTTTTGAACCCAAACCACAGTCGAGTTTTGAACTTGGCTCTGATACCATAAAATGTAACACCCTAAACCCGGTCTATGCGTTAAGACCAGATTTGACATGTCACATGGAATGAATATACATCTAGTCCTTAATTGATTTAAGTAAAATAGAATTTGAAAAAAAAAATTTGACGTGGAGTTTATTGGAAAAACTAAGGTTGATTGATAAATCAAACAATTTGAGATGTAAGAATTTGTAAATTGAAACTTAGAAAAATTTAATTAATATTTCGAGAAGGTTTAAAAGAGTTTAAAAATGATTTTGGGAAAAATTTGAAGAACATTGTCACGAGAAGATTTTTCGAGTTAAAATATTTAAGAAAGTTATCATGAAACCCTTTTTGCATATCCATTTGAGAAAATCATTTATTTAAGTTTTATAAAAATCCCTCTTGAAGTATTTAAAGCAAATTATAAATCTATCAAACATAAAACAATTAAAATTTGTCCAGAGGCCTTATTACAACTTAACTTAAAATAGCAAAATAATTAAAAGTACTAAAAGAAATCCCAATTTCAAATAACCATTATTCGCAGATATGGCCTCCACCGAGTCGCCCACGGCCCAAGTCTCCATCACCGATCATTACGAAAAGGTAAGGAAAACAGGTGAGTTACTAGAACTCGCATGTGTAACCCACTTACCATTGTCCTTTGGGCCAAAAATCCAATTAAGCATTTATTGGGCCAAAGCCCATTTACAATTATAACATAAAAAAAGAACATGTATAAAATATGCATGTGATATGCAATTCCCAAACAAAACCTAATTTCCATCCGCTACACACCAATTGCACTCAACCAAAGACACCCGTGGGGAGCTTTAGTCACCCACCCCGCCTAACACACCAAAATAGGCATTAAGCCGTTTATATCAATTTGTGGACAAGCCACCAGATTCACAGAGTTTACATGGCATTGCCATTTTTGATTTGTGGCAGAGCCACCAGAATTTTGTAACAGAGCTACCAGAACTTCTCTTCGTCAATATCCCATCCCATGCAATTCATGTATATAATACATATTCATTTACAACAATTCATTCAGATATTTATTACGAACAATTTGGACCATTATAACAATTATCACAAGTCGCCCATATCACAATCGCCCATATATCAAATATCACAATTGGGCCCATATAACCAATATCTCATTTTGGCCCATATAGCAAATATCACAATTGGGCCCATATAACCAATATCTCATTTTGGCCCATATAGAAAATATCACAATTGGGCCCATATCACAATCTGGCCCATATAACAAATATCACACTTATCGGTTTGGCCCATTGAGGGTAATTTCGTAATTTTCACTGTTTTAATACCGATTTCATAGTTTTTACGAAAATAGTGAGAATTATGCCATTTTACCCGATTTCACTAACATGTGATTTAATCAAGCGATTAACTCAATATAATTATCTAACCCATGAAATACGGTGTGAGATTACACACCTGATTACGGTAAGCACTACACTTTCCTGATCGTCGACACCTAAAAATATTTCAACTCTCGATTAGAAAATGAACGCGACATAGTAAATTTACTCTAAGATAAATGATCTAAGTGTTTTTACCCTCGGAATCGTGAACAACTACAATTTACTGGTTCTCCCCGATTGACGGTCCACAACCCGGTGGATAATCCCGAATCGGTGATGCCTCACAATTGCGAACAACCTCGAATAGTTACTTCTCATCGGATGAGGGTCCACAACCCGGTGAAAAGTCTCGAATAGTCGAAACAGCCCTTCGTTTGAATCTAGAAGGGATCGTAAATCCGCTCCTTTTTTGATCACCAAACACTGCCCCTTTTGATTCGATCTTGTTTGCCTCCATTCAAAATAAATATTAGTCCAAACTTATATTATGTTGTTATAAACGATTGATCTTAGGGGTGAAGTTGGCTTACCATAAAAATCTGTATGATCTCAAGATGAAAGATCGAGCGATAGAGTCCCTATAATAATATCGATTAATCAACACTATCTTAACGAATAAAAAGTGATTGTAGAATCCTCGAAGAATCCTTACCTTAGAGATTTTTGGACCGAATTCTAGCGATTAAACGATGACTTCGAAAACTCTAAGTTTCGGCCTTCCACTATATTTTTATGGCAGAGAAAAGTGATTTCGTAAGAGAGAAAGTATGGTGATGGTCTCGATCAATATGGCCATCCCACACCAAGGTATAGATTCGGCACTAAGAGAAAGAATAAAATAAAAATACAAAAAAAAAAGAAATGTTGAAATGGATCACTTACCGATTGATCAAAGTGTGAGTAGAAATATAGTTGAGAAGAAAATATGTATGAATGGAAGACTCGGTTATAGGGAGATGATCAATGATATTCGGCTATGGTGAGAATATTAGAGGGGGAGTGATGTTTGAAAGTTTTTTGCAAAAAGAAAAGAAGAAGAAAAAGAAGTAGAAGATATGGTGTTTAAGTTTCGGTTTTCAAGGATGAAAAATGAACAAGGAAAAGGTCTTCAAGTTGGTATGCATTCGGCAAAGAGAAAGAAAAGAAATGAAAATGCCTCTTCAAGGTTGCATGGTTTCGGCACAAAGAATAAAAGAGTTTGGGGAGTATGAAAGATGATACCAAATTGGTCAAAAAGAAATGGCCAAAACAAACAAAAAATTACCTATTGCTATTGACCACATTCGGCTAGGGGCATAGAGTTTTGGAGAAGAGAAATGATACAATAGTTGCTAATAGAATTGACCCAAATTAGCACCTAAACCTTACCAAAATGCTAATAAAATTCGGCCATCCCCCTTAGCCCCCAAAACCGTCCAAATGCATAGCCAATTGGTCAAAAGTTTGGCCAACCAAACTTTCCAAAACATCACCCATGGAATAAGCCTTATGCTCCCCTTACATGCCATTTTCATTTGATTCCTTTCCCTAACTTCAATCTTGCCTTTTTCTCTTAGCCATCTTTCCATAAAAATAAAAGTCCAACTTACCATAAAATCATGCTTGGCCGACAGTATAAGGAAGGAAAGCAAAAATAAAAATCACACATGCACTCAAAGGGATTCGAACTCCCTCCCTCAAGGTAACACACATGGCGCCATATCCATTTTACTAATTGCTCACTTATGCTAGCTATTTACCACTTTATTACCTTAAGCTTTAAGGTCACTTACTCCATTTCCTTAAAGTACTAAATGCCAAAATTTTTACTAAATCCAAATAAATCCCGAGCCTTCTCAGGACTACCTAAACACACACATTGGATAGTTTAACTAGCTGAGCACCAAAATAATGCAACATAAAAAATTCAAATTTTTGGATGTTACATTATTCTGAATCATCTAAATCATGTCTCGAAGTTATTAGCTATAATCGCCGGCCTTGTTATACTTTCTTGAACCATGTCCACACTTGGTAAGGCATAATCTGTAACAGCCCAAAATAGGGCCTAGTCAGAACAGTGGTTTCGAGACCACAAACCCGATGTAAGAATATTTAATTTATGATTATTTTAGAGTCTATGATATGTTTGGGTGATAGTGTGCAAATTTTGTTAAGTAATTTTTATCGATAAAGTGCCCAATTTTATTATTGGGATTAAATTGCATTAATTGCAAAATATGAGTTCTAGAACATAAGTACTTGTTTTAGATGGGGGTTTAAACTAGAGGTCTTTCAATGGAAAATAGAGCATCATATTTTGTTATGGACAAAACTAGTCATGGAAGGGTAAAAATTGAAGGTTTAGTAAAAATGGCATTTTTGTCATTTGGGTGTTTTAAGGCATAAAAGACAAAATTGAAACCCAAAAATCTGCTCATTCTCTTCTCCATGCTGCCGAAATTTTCAAGAAGCCTTGGCTAGGGTTTCAAGCTTTTTCAAAGCTCAATTATAAATGCATTTGAGCCTCGTTTTTAATGTTCTTCGTATTTTTGAGATCCTAGAAGCTTAACCTTTCTATTTTTACCATTTATTTGCATG
Organism: Gossypium sturtianum; assembly: GCA_025698515.1. NCBI lineage: Eukaryota > Viridiplantae > Streptophyta > Magnoliopsida > Malvales > Malvaceae > Gossypium > Gossypium sturtianum. Next base: position 35,583,489 of record CM046943.1, on the reverse strand, counting down.
AAAAATGAAGTTTAAAAATTGACCCATGCTAGATATTTGTGCATTTTGATGTTTAATGGTAGAATAAGGGTGCACGAGGTTAGGAGAACGATTTTTGCTAAGTGATTTTCGTTGAAAATGGTTAAAACGGGTTAATTAGTAAAAGTTGTAAATGCTCTTAAAAGTGTGAAATAATAAGAAATTGAGGTTGCTTTGGAAGAGAAAATGGTTCGACTGACCTTGAATTTTATAGAAATTGAATAAAAATCATATTACGAGCCTAGGGGAAAATCGTAATTATGAGAAAGTTTAGGGGCAAATTGTAAATTTGTCGTAGTATGATTTTTGTATTAAAATGAGTAATGTGAGTGATAATTAAGTGAAATGTGACATTTTAGATCAAATAAATTGAGATTTGGACCAAGTACGGGGAAATGTCAATCAAAATGACCGATTCGCGTCGAGGTAAGTTCATATGGTTAGTCTATAGTGAACGATTATTAAATTTGAATTGAGATGATGTATTATTTTATTTATGTTTGTTATCTAATCATGACTTTATGCAAGTACAATATTGGATTGAAGGATAAATCGTGAGAAATGCAGGGTCAAGTACATTCGTACTACGACTCGTAACGAATTGACGGAAAAAACCATGGTTGGACCATGGCAGTGAGTGTGCCAGTGTAAGACCATGTCTGGGACATGGCATTGGCCTCAAGTTGTGTCAGTGTAAGACCATGTCTGGGACATGGCATCGACACCGAGATGAGTATGAGCTAGTGTAAGACCATGTCTGGGACATGGCATCGGCTCGAGATGAGTGCCAGTGTAAGACCATGTCTAGGGCATGGCATCGGCACCAATATGTGATCCCATGTAAGAGCATATCTGGGATATGGAATTGTCATCCTACCAGGTCTACGAGATATCCCGAAAATCCCTAATATTACAAGTAGTTCAATGGGAAATTCAATGAGTATGCTCAAGATAAGTAAGAATAGGATATGTGAGTATTATGACTAGGCACAGGTATGTATACGAGACTCATAAATAATGTGCTCAGATTATGATGCATTAATGATAAGGATGCAAACGAGTAAGATGTGTCTATGACCACTTGATTGTTATGTACCAAGTTATAATATGCTTTGGTGTAAGTGTGTATAAATGAAAGTGAACACAAAGAATTAATGAATGAGTGAAATTGACATTAAAATAGTTATGGGCAGCAACATTAGTATAACTTTGAAAAATCACCAAAAATTGTGGAAATTTAATTAAAGGTTAGGTAAGATATGAAATTAAAGCTTAATGAGTCTATTTTTTTATAAAAGAAACAGAGTAAGAAAAAGAATTGTGAATTATGAGATATTTGAATTTTAGTGAGACAGGGTCAGAATGAGTTTTGAAATTCCCTGATTCAACTTTGGAAAATCAGTAAAAATTTTACAAAAATAATTATGGAGTATAATTCATATTCTTGAAATCCTTAATAAGTATATTTTGAAGTGAAATAAACGAGAACATAAAATGAATTTTATACGAGGAGAAAATTGATTCGTAGTGAAGAAGTATCAGAACTATTGGACAGCGAAACATGGGTAAATTTAATGAATAAATTTTACTAATTGGCTAGACCAAAAATTCTGAAATTTCTATGGTAAGAATTTATGTGAGTCTAATTTCAGGAAAAATTAATGGTTCTTCATTCAGAGCTCTGTAGCTCGAGAAATAAATAATTTAGTGACAGTGACTCAAGTAGACAGATTAATGTGAACATCAGTAATAAGGAGTGAGCATGTGATATAATTATTATATCATCTTAAGAAATTATTGTGAGGATTTATCCACACAAGTTTATTAATTTCTTATTATTTGCATATGAACTTACTAAGCATTTATGCTTACTTCCCCTCTCTTTTCCCTTGCCTTGTAGTATTGCCTAGTTAGCTCGGGGATCGGTGGACGTCGGAGATTTGCTCACACTATCAATTGGAACACTTGGTATATCTAGATACATTAATTTTTAGGTTATGGCATGTATAGTAGGCTTGGTCGTTTTTTCATATATGACATATTTCTTATGGCCTAAAATGTTGGCCCTTATTTAATAAATGTTCATTTTGATTAACGCTATTTGGAGATGGCCAAAATTGATGGTTATTATACGCCTATGATGTGGTTATTCATGTATGTGGTAATTGCATAATTGAGATGTTGTGGATGTAATTTACAAATGATTTCATGACTGATGATGCGTATGGGAATGTGTATGCAAAATTGGATATCCGGATGTCCAATTATGGCATGATACATGTTGATGAAATGGATACAAGAGAGTTTGTGTTTTAGAGTGGGGAACTGGCTTGGAAAATAGCCAACTTCCAGGCCACACGGGCAGAGACACGGCCATGTGTCTTAGCCATGTGACAGACACGGCCTAAGAGCACGGGCGTGTGCCAAGGCCGTGTGACCTTATTTTGATGATGATGTCATAAACAAAGAGTTACACGGGTTAGGGACATGGGCGTGTCCCAGACCACACGGGCGTGTGACCCCTGTTTTGACAAAATTTTCTAAATTTTCCCAAAAGTTTCCAAAGTTCTCGGTTTAGTCCTAAACCATCCTAAAGGATGTTTTGAGCTTTATAAGCCCATATAAGGGACAAAATGCATGTGTTAGAAAAGTTTTAAATTTGACGAAATTTTATGACCCGATTTTACATGTTCAAGAAATTTTAAGTCCGGTAACGCCTCGTACCCTGTTCCGGCGTTGGATACGGGTAAGGGGTGTTACATAATCCCTTAAAGTTCTTTTGTTCTGAGCCATCTGTACATTTGCAGGAAGCTGTGTTATTAGTTGGTTTCTTAGGGCATTATCGCAAGCATCACCAAATAGTGGATTTTCATGTGGTACGTTATCTACAATAGTTAGCGATGGATCTTGCATTTGCTGCTGATGCTATTGCTGTCGGTGATTTCTTCAAATTATTCTCTCTGGATCTATGGCTGTTACAATAGGTGTGGCCTTACTTCAAGTCATACACTAAACCCAGAAAAAGGAGATTAGTAACAATAAATAAAATAAAATTGTATCTATAGCCTACAAATTTCCTAATTATTCTTTTAGAGTGTGAAAATTAAAATCAAACTAGTGACGTTGCCTCCCCAGCAACGGTGCCAACAACTTGACCACCTTTGGCAGTACTAACGTCCAGAGTGTGAATACTGTAATAAAATATAGAATGACAAGGCGACATCCGCAAGTATACGAGTCGAGTTGTAATATAGTGTTACAACGAAGTAGGTGAGTACTTTGAGGATCGTGCCCAAGGGAGGCGAGTGCTAGATCAATTCTAACCTAAACACTAAAAGAGTTATATTTCATGCCTTTAGACCTAGCTAATTTATTGCACTTAAGTACATTTTATTGCATTTTAGGACATTTTAGTTAGAATTTTTAATATTGCATTAGGACTTGGACTATGCTGGAATTAGGTGCTTTTAACTGCTTACGATGGAGTTTTTTTGTGTGATAGAAATAGGGTTAGAACGAGGAAATAAAGGAGTGAAGTTTTGTTAGGGCAAAGTGCAGACAATTTGCCAACACGGATGCCGTGGCAATGCTAGAAAGAACAGGTCAACATTTTCAGCACATCAGTCCCAATTCAAATTCAAACTTGTACCAGATAAATCCTCCTAAAATATGAGAAGATAATCACGAGCTGTTAGCTGACCCTAGCCTAATCTATCTATAAATTCCGATGAAGGGGACCTCACAAGGGCAAAAAAAAGAAAAGTGAGAGAGATCCTTAGGAGTGAATAAGGGTCCGGCTACACAAAAGACAAGAAGTCGGAGGCAGTCCTTCTTAGCGATCACAGGACACTGTGCTGCCGAAGTGTGGACTGGGTAAGCGAGAGTTGTTTCCCGAAGTTCTTCTATTATTTCCATTAGTGTTCCTTTGAAAGATTGAATTGAAGTAGTTGAACACAATGTCAGATAATATTTTGGTTTGGAATTTTATTTCCCAACCCATGAGCTAAATCTCATAGGGTTGGGATTACTTTCAATGAAACCTTAACTATTTTTATGGATGCAGTATATATCTAATTTACTTTACTATTTCATTTTATTGTTCTTATTTCTTAATTAAAATGCAAACGATCTCTAGACATAGAAGACTGTTCACATACTTATAAACTAATTCTAATTTAGAAAGGGTTAGATTGGTTGGATTAAAATTAAATGAAATGAGCAAGTACATTTTATTAAAAATGAAACTAAAATATAACAAAAATACCTGTATTCAAGCTCCTTAAATTTGAAAACTAGTTTAATATGCTACACCGATTTACGACATATAAAAAATACAACAGGAAAACCCCTTACCGTGCGTATGTCGCAAACACCTATCACCTTGTCCTGTAACATCCCAATTTTAGTTCAATAAAAAGTAGAAATATATCACAAATAAGGATTTTTTCTAATGGTTAGTTAATGGATGTGGGAACATGAAAGTTAGTTGGAGGTCTCAAGTTCAAGTATCATCTTTTACAAAATAAATTGATGTTTTGCAAATTCCCTTGGTTTTTTTTATGTATTGCCATCCAAGCCTAGTAAACCTAGGTATAAATACAATTTTTTATCAAAATAATCAGCTTGTAACTTCATTTTATTCTCCCTTACCTGTCCCTAAACCCCTCTCCCTCTCCTCATCTTTATTTTGTTTCCTTTTCCCTTTTTCCTCTATTGTTGTCATTACATACACCTACCCATTTAGCATCTCTTTCTTTTTCTTTTTGCATCAAGATTGTGCATCATCTTCATCCCTACCTTGCTGCCATTTTTCTTCAATTAAATCAGCCTTAAATCTAAAATTTTGAACTCCAAGATCAATCTCAAACATTGCCAAGAAAGTGCCATTGCCGTTTCTCTCAACTAGCTTGGGTAAGGTCTCTTTTCTCTTAAATTTATTGATTGATTTTGTCAATTGAAAACCTAAATTTCTAGATCTGAAATTTGGGGGAAATTAAATGATTTCGAAGGTATTTTTCTAGATTTTAAAGAGATTTCAAGCCGTTTTAAAATTTAGCCCCAATTTTGGCATGTAGAATTAGCACTGGCATTGGGTAAGTCTCTTAGGTAATGATCGAACTTAGGATCGGAATTGGCATGTGGACGTATGTCAGAATTCAAACTTCACCTTGTCATATTATTTTAATTTAATTATATTTTAGGTCATTTTATTATTACTTTTTGGTTTTGGATTGTAAAGTTTCTTTAAAATGTGGTTTGGGACTGTTTGAGTTTTTTTGGGGGTTTTTCATGCATGCATGACACTCATATTTGGTACAGATACACAGTCTTTATATATGTTGAAGTGGACTATGAATGATATATGGCTAAATTAATAATTTGACTAGTAATGGTACACTTCCGCTACTAAGAAGATAACAAAATGTTTTATTTTTTTGGCAACGCCATTAGTAAGTTTTTTTTATAAAAACTCACCTAATTCACTAATTTGACCTAAGCATGGTTGGACTAAGTAAATGGACATTTTCTAAAGTTAGCAATAGAAACCTCGGTTTTAAAAAAGAGTGTACTTGTAGGTTTTAAACTATTGTTGGAGTAGGTTCGACACTAAGGTGTCCAATGTGGCCTTCACGATTCAGCATAATGTCTAGGCCGGGTTGGGGAGGTTACATTTAGTGGTATTAGAGCCTTGGTTCAAAACCTCGGACTAAGTTTTTTAAATCTTTTTAAATAAGGTTGCATGCATGCATACATGAAAAAGGAAATTTTTGGGGAAAAATAACCAAACCACTGTGGATTTCAAAAAAAAATGTGTTTTTACAAGAAACAACAAAGTCCGAAGGTCCGATGCCAAGTCCATAGAAACAATACTGAATTTCTATTAATATTATAGAGACTATTTCATTAAACTTAATGTAATAATTATAAAAGTGAGTGCGTAAAAGACTAAACAAAGTATTAAAAGCTCTTGTAAATTGTAGATTCACAAAACACAGAAATGAATGCACGTGGAATGATAACTCATGGTAGGAGGGGTCGTAGGGGCGACCTCTGAGGGCTCTGGTTGAGTCCATAACACCCCTTACCCGTATCCGAGGCTAGAACGGGATACGAGGCATTACCAGACTCATATCACAAGCAATCGCACACTTCCGAGTCATAAATTTACGTCCAATTTAAAACCTTTCATAATCAATCATGAAGTCCCTAATACAAGCCTATGAGGCCCAAAACATGCTTTAGGTGGTTTGGGACTAAACCGAGAACTCAGGAAACTTTTACAAAACTTAGAAAATTTTTGCTAACTGCAGGGCTGACATGCCCGTTTGGTCCAAGGGAGACGCTCGTGTGACCCTGGGACACGCCCGTGCTTCAGACCGTGTTCAAATTAGGGTGCTCTCTGACTTGTGCCACACGGCCGTGCTGCACACCCGTGTGCTAGGCCATGTAGCACACACGACTGAGACATACGTCTGTGTCTCTGCCCGTGTGTTCAATTCTGGACATTCTGTTTTTCAAAATTAAGGTGCAGGGGACACACGGCTAAAACACATGCCCGTGGGGCAGGCCGTGTGTCACACACGGTCTAGACACACGCCCACATGTCTACCCATATGGACAAAATAAAGGCTATTTACCAAGCCATTTGCCACCCTTATTCACATACACTTCCACCAATTCAAAGGCACAAAACATAACATACTTAGGCAACCAAAACATCCTCAATTATGACCAACACATGCCAATACAATATCAACATCTATCATACTCACAAAATTTATTAAGCCACAATTGACTACCTTCAAGATACCTAATTGTACACCACTTTATCATCTCATTAATATACCACATTGCCAAACATTTTACATTCATGTCATAAATCACCTTTCCATCATTCACCAATCATATCATGACCATATCATCAAAGACATTGGCACATATATAAATATACTTAGGCTTACAACCATGATAGCCCAAAAAAGCCAATCTACATGGCCAAATATCAAAACAAACCTTTGACAATCACAAGTCAACACATTGGCTACAATCACAATGACACATATAACAAAAATGACTAAGTCCCTATACATGCCATAACTCAAAATGTTGAATTCATTGATACCAAAATAATTGTTGATAGTGTGTATGGATCTCCGACGATCTCTCAACCCCGAGCTAGCTTGGTGATACTATAAGACAAGGAAACGAAAGTGGAGTAAGATATATAGCTTAGTAAGTTCCTATGCAAATAATGAGCATCATAACCACACATTTAACATACAATTAACATGATAAAAATTAGCGTGAATGTTATTAAAATCTTAAAATCATAACTTACTCAATCACCACCTTACCAAGGGTTCATCACATATCGAGCTCATTACTTATGAGTTTTACGTACATACATGTACCAACTCGCATCATAGCCATATTCTTTCATAACCTTGACATTCCCGTTGAACACTCAGAATATTAATGGATACTCGGAAATCTTACACATAAGTGACATATATGTAGCTAAAGCTACCTCATATCTCATAATACAAATAGGCTCGCTTTCGAGCTATTCACGGGCCTACTCACACAAGCTGTCAGTCAGGACATATGTAACGACCTGAAATTGAGCCTAGTAGGATTGGGCCCAATGGGCCTTGGACGTAGGAGTGTTTAGAATTTTTGAGAACAAGAGAATGGCATTATTGCAAATTGGACTTATTAGGAAGGTGATTTTGGAAAGTTACGAGGTTTCTAGGAAGTTTCGGGTTCAAGTTAGGCTATAGGTAAATTTTAGTATTTGAGTACTTAAGGGGAAAAGGCAAGTGGCATCAAGGCTTAAGGTAATAAGTGTGTATTTTGCTAGCATAAGAGAGCATATGGCAAGGAGGTTAAGGCATCAAGTGAAGAGTATGGAGGGAAGAGGTTCTAATCCCATCTAGTGCAAATATTTTGGATTAATTTTTTGTACTAATAAGGTAAGTGTCGGCCAAGGCTTAAATAAGGTAAGTAAGACTTTTTAAATTATGGAAAGGTGGCTAAGGATTATGGAAAGGAGGAAGATAAGGGATAATGAAGGAAAGAAATGAAAGAAAAGGCAAGAGTAGGGAACATGTTGGCTTAAAGGGTGGAAGATGTTTTGGAAAGAATTGTTGGTCAACATCCATCCTTGTGGCAAGAGTTACATACGGTTTTGCTAGGGAGAGGGGGGAAACCGAAACTTTTCTTTGCTTTTGAGTGTTTTTTTTCGGGTTTCTTTTTGAGAGTGACGTTTTGGGTACTTCTTCCTTGAGCATTTCGGGTCATCTCCTTTTAAATTCTTCTTGTCGAATTCTTAAGCCCTCTCTTTTCTTCTCCAATTTCCTTCCTACTCATTCCTCTCCATAGCCTAACCTTTTCTCTCTTCCCTAATCCTTAATCATTTCATTCTTTTTCTCTCCTTAACCGAATGAGTGTCCCTCATATCTCAATCGTTATTTTTGTAGCGTAATAGTGGGAAGGTCGAATTTATCACATTTGATTCATCCGTAGCCATAAGTACAATCGGTAAGAAGTAGTTCTCTCTTTGTCAATAACTTTGTTCCATTCGAGTTCTTCCTTAATAATCATGTGTTCTTCTTTCTCTCTCGTTGGGTATGAGTTACATTCTTTTCTGTGATATGGCCATCGTTGGACTTAGGGCTTTCAACAAGGTGAAGGAGCACAAGTGATTTGTATTAACCAAATCGTTATCATCGACTCGTCAAGCAAGTGGGGTAAGAACGTTGTTATAAGATTTTTTTTGGTCAAAGGTGGGATAATTGCTAACGACTCTTTCGCTCACCAAATATTGTTAGGACGGGATTTCAGTAGCCAAAGGGTAGGATCGATTTTGGTGCACTGAGGGAGATCACATTCGTGGTAAGTGGAGTTAGCTTAGTAAAGTGTTTTTAGTTCTGATTATCAAAGTACAGACTAACCTTCTATCAATTATCATTATAGGTGTTGAAACGGTAGAAAGCACAACTCGTAATCAAGGTGTGTAATCCCGTACCCTTCCGAATACATGTTTGAAATGGTGTGTAATCTCATACCTCTCTGAATGTTTGTATGATATGTTCAATGATTCGGTCGAAATACCAAAGAAAACCGGAAAGTGGCATCTGAGACCACTCGGGAGTGCGTATGTTCGTAGTAGTAACCATATTTTGCAATGAAACAGTTTGGTTAGCAGCAGTGATGTGATTTTGAAAAATCACAAAAAATAGGATAAAGGGAGTTAGAAAGTGAAAAATATATTTAATTAAAGATTACTGTGTCTATTTTTATATGAAAGAAACAGAGGAGGAAGAGGAATTTTATATTCTGAGATATCTTAATTTTAGTGAGACTGGTTCTGGTGGACTTCGTAATGAGGACTTGGGCCCATGGATGACTCGGTGGAAGCCATACTTCAGAAATGATGTTATTGAAATTTAAATTTCTATTTCGGTTTATTTTATTATTTTGCTATTTTGGTTTAAGTTGTAATAATGCCTCTGGGATATGTTTTAAATTGCTTTATGTTTAGTCGTACTTGTAATATTGCTTGAATTGTTTTAACGGGGATTTTCTAAAATCATAAATAATGGTTTTCCAAAATTGATTAATAAATGGATTTTATAACAAACATTTACAAATATTTTAACTCGGAAATTTTCTCTCGAATTATCAACAATATTTTCAAAAGCCACGGTTTTAAAGCTCACTACCTCGATTTTCAACTCATCAAACGATCTCTCAAAAATACTTGTATTTTATCTACGTTTCCGCAACGATTTCAAAATACTTCTGCAGCTCTTTTTCTAGACATCACATTTTTGTAAATTGTTTATTTCAAATATGCTTTTGCCAGCAAAAAGGTTTTAAAAAAATAATTACGTTTTCAAGTAGTTAACAATTGCTTAAGTGTTTTGGGTTTTAACAAAGAGGCTGTAATTCTCAAACAAGTTATTCCATGTGACACATCAGATTCGGGCCTAACTTCTAGGCCGGGTTTGGGGTGTTACAACGTAGCTACACAGTGCTGCTCACACAAGCTGTCAGGTATCCGCAACATATGCCGGACTACCCAGCCACTGGTAGGATGTACAAGACCAGCACCCGGATCACATAATTGCATATACACATGGGTTCCTAGTGACATGTCACTCGTATCCTATTCTATTACTAAAGTTCAACCGGGATTTCTCGTTTGTCGAAACTTTGTTGAATACGTCCAAAGAGTCATCACAATTCATACAATATTAAAGAATTTAAAACGTAAATATAAAAATGCATTATTTACATACGAACTTACCTCGATACAAAAATAGCGGAAATGGACCTAATCGTCAAACACTTTGGTTTTCCCCCGATCTAGACCTGAACTTCGTTTTTCTTGATCTATAATACCAAAGTCATCTCATTTAATCATCACATTATTTATTTCAGCCCAAAAGTCATATTATGGCAAAATTACATTTTTGCCCATAAACTTTTGACATTTTACACTTTAGTCCCTATGCTCGTAAAATGAATTTCATTCAATTTCTTAAAAACCCAAGCCTAGCCGAACCATTTTCATACTCATAAAAGCCCACATTTCTCATTTATTCACATTTTTCTACTCATTTTATAGACTTTTAGAATTAAGTCCTTTTTGACATTTTTATTGAAAATCACTTAGCAAAAGTAGTTTAACAAACAACAAACATGCATTTTCTACCATCAAACATCAAAATACATACATGTTCAACATGGGTAAATTTTTAAACTTCACCTTTCTTTCAAATTAGTCCTTGAAATAGCTAAATCAAGCTACAACGATCTCAAAAATACAAAAATCGTTAAAAACGAGACAAGAATGGACTTACAATCGAGCTTGGAAGCTTGGAAAACCCTAGCTATGTCTTCTTCTTGTGAATTTCGGCCATGGGGATGAAAATAGAAAGATGAACATCTTTTATTTGTTAAATTTTGTCTTTATTAACCAAATGACTAAAATGCCCTTAATGAAAAACTTTAAAATTTCACTTATCCATGTCAGTTTTTGTCCATACTAGAGTATAATAGTCTAATTACCATTAAAGGACCTCCAATTAAAATCTCATAGCATTTAAACACCTCTAGCTTCTAGAACACACATTTTGCATTTATTACAATTTAGTCCTTCTAGCGAAATTGAGTGCTCAAACGTCAAAACTCCTGAACGAAAATTTCATGAAATTATTCCATAAAACTGTAGACTATAAAATAATAATAAAAATAAATTTTTCTTCGTCGAATTTATTGTCTCAAAACCACTATTTCGACTAGACCCAAAATCGGGCTATTACAGAGCCGACTGCATCATTAAGTCCAGAACAAGATAATGAACGGAATGAGGTTAGCAGTGAACCCACTACTAAGGGTGGGAATATGGAAAATGTGAATGATAATGATGACTATGTTGATAATGATCCAGTAACTCAGGCTTTATTGAGGGCCTTGAATGGGGTTGTTAGGGCTCCAATATGAGGTGTTAGTCGTGGGACTATTGCTGAGAGGCTCTGCTTTAGTGGGGCATAATTGTTTAGGGGTATTTTTGAACTACTCCTACAGTGGCTGAGTACTGGATGGAGGCCACTGAACGGATTTTGGAGGATTTGGACTGCACTCTTGAGTAGAAACTTAAGGGTGCCGTGTCTCTATTAAGGGATGGGGCATATCGGTGGTGGTAATCAGTGGTTAGGGGTACGCTTCCAAGGCATATTCATTGGGCTTATTTTCAAGAGGTCTTTCAGGGTAAGTATGTGGGCCCTCGCTATGTGAAGGTCCAACAGTTGGAATTTATTGAACTTAAAAAGGGAGACAAGATACTTTCTGAGTATGAGGCAGTATTTCTAAAGTTGAGCTGCTATGCACCTAGTATGGTGGTATCTGAGTAGAAAAATAATTTTTGTTTTCAGGAGGTTCAAAGGTATGACCTCAAAGTACAAGTGGCTCTGCACTAAGAGCGTGTGTTTGAGGCCTTGGATAAGAAGACCAAGATTATTGAGGATATTAAGTGCATGGAGCGTGAGAAGAAAGGAAACAAAGGGATCAATCCAAAATAGAAATGGGCCATATTGGCCTAAACCCGTGACCTGTTAAGCAGACTAGAGAAGCTAGACCACCGCAGAATAGAGAGGAAGTGGACCCTAGGGAAAGGCAGATTCAAGTTTGTCACTATTGTCAAAGGCGTCATCCGGGCGAGTGTTAGAGAAGGATGAATGCTTGTTTGGTATGTGGCTCGATGGAGCATAAGATTAGGGATTATCCTCGTCAACAAGATCAGGTGCAAGCTCTGGCTCATAATTAAGGCCCAGTTGGGGGTCAAAATCAGAGAGGTAATCAGGGTCCTTAGAGGGGTCGTAATCAGAATGGAAATAGGTATGGTATCGGGGTCAGAGAGCACTAGCTCAAGGTGCGAATCGAGTTGAGGCAAGACAACCTGCTTTGGTTTATGCGGCTAGGCGCCGAGAAGATAGTGATGCGATTGACGTCATAGTAGGTACCTTCAATATTTACTTGACACCTTATTTTTCTTTGATTGATATAGGATCTACCTATTCGTATGTTGCTTTTAATGTGGCTATAAAATTGGAAATTGGGGTAGAGGAAACTAAAAACATAGTAACTGTAGTTAGTCCCTTAGGATCCTCAACACTTGTGAATAGAGTTTATAAAAGATGTCCTTTAGAGGTTCAAAGAGAGGTGTTTCTTGCCGATTTGATGAAGCTTCTTTTTAATGAATTCGATTTAATTTTAGGGATGGACTGGTTAGTTCAGCATCAAGTTCGGTTAGATTGTGCATTGAAGAGGGTGACTTTGGTGACCGAGTCTGGGAAAGAAGTTGTTTTGGTGGGGGAACATCGGAACTATCTTTTTAGTGTGATCTATGCCTTAGTAGCAAAAAATATGGTGTGAAAAGGGTGCAAAGCATTTTTGGCTTATGTTTGAGATACAAGCGCCATTGATCCTGTGGTTGAAGGTATCCTTACAGTAAGGGAATTTCTCGATGTATTTCCTAAGGAACTACCAAGGTTACCTCTGAAAAGGGAAGTGGAATTCAGAATTGAGTTGTTGCTGGGAACGGAACCGGTGTCTATTGCTCCCTACCGCATGGCACCGAAAGAGCTTAAGAAGTTAAAGATGCAGTTGCAGGAAGTATTGGATAGGGGTTTTATTAGACCCAGTGTTTTGCTATAGGGTGCACTGGTTTTTTCTGAAAAAGAAAGATGGAACCTTACGGTTGTGCATTGATTATCGGCAACTAAATTAGTTAACTATCAAGAATAAGTACCCACCACCAAGGATTGTTGACCTTTTCGATTAGTTCAGAGGTGCAACTGTCTTTTCCAAAATTGACTTAAGATCTGGGTACTACCAACTCAAAGTGAAAGAATCCAATATTCCCAAAACCGCTTTTAGGACTCGTTATGGACATTATGAGTTCCTTGCCATGCCTTTTGGGTTAACTAATGTGCTAGCGGCTTTCATGGACCTTATGAATCATGTCTTTCAACCTTACCTTCATCAGTTCGTCGTGGTTTTCATTGATGACATCCTTGTGTACTCTAAGATGGAGACTAAGCATGATGAGCATTTAAGGGTGGTTTTACAAGTACTTTGATAAACCATAAAAGTAACACATTTTAATCCCACGCTTAGCGTGTTTTTGGAAGTTTATTTACATAATTTGGTGAATTCGATGCTCCTAATCCTTTAAATTCATGTTTCTATACTTAGGAGAGCATAGGGAAGTGAAAGTAACGAAAAACGGGCCAAAATCGGACAAAATCGGCCATATTAAGGATCCACACGGGTAAGCCAAAACCACATGGGCGGAGCACATGCCCGAGTGAACCACACAGGCTGGACACACACCCGTGTGCCATCCCGTGTCAATCGCGAGTCACCCAAATTTACACACGGCCTAGGCACTCTTACACGGGCTGATCACACGCCCGTGTCCCTGTCGCACCCTGCTTTATTTTCACGTTTTTAGGGTTTCTGGGTATTCTAAAGTATATAAATACACACCAGAAGAAGACTTAAGGGAGCACGCGGTGTAGATAGAAGAAATTACTCGAAGGAAGCCATCGAAATCATCTCGGAAGCAGATCCACTCCAAGATTGAAGATCTCCATCAAGTTCTTTAGAAGTTTTTAGGTTCTTTATGTCTTGTTTTTTTCTTATTTCTAAGATGTTTTCCTTCTACGTTATGAACTAAACTCCTTAAATACCTAGGGAGGATGAAACCTAAGACAAATCTTATTATTTAATTATCTGAATTACATGATAAATACTTGTTCTTGTTCTTAATTATGTGTTTTTAACCCTTGCTTTAATATTTTCAGGATATCAGTTCAAGTCTAATATGCTTATTAAGTGGAGCAAAAGTCCCTATTTAAGAGAAGATCTAGCATAATTAAGCGCAGTTGATTGCAACCCTAGAAATAAGATGACATAAATCTGCCGAATTAGAGTCAAATCTGATAAGGGAATCCATAGATCGAGTTAATGCGACGATATGGGTTTTAATTAGAAAGAGATTTCAATTAATCAACCTAGAGTCAGTTGTTCTTAGTCTTGAAAGAGATATTAACATAATTCAGGGATTTCTACGGATCAAGTCAAGTGAATAAATCATTTAATTCAGAGTCAAAATAATAAGTGAAGTCTAGGTGGATTCTTCCTTGGGTATTGTCTTTATTCATTGGTTTATTTCGGTTTCTTTCTTCACTCTCTGTCGCGTTCATAGTTATTTAGTTAGTTAAATTTTAGATTAAAATAAATCCCCTTAATTATTAGGCTAAATAACAAAAAGATAGTTATTACTAGTAATTTTAGTCCTTGTGGGTACGATATTCCGGACTCATCATAGCTATACTACTGTTCGATAGGTGCGCTTGCCTTTGTCGAAATATTAGTTAGTTTCGAGCCCATCATACTTCGAGAAAAGCAACTTTTTGCTAAACTGAGTAAGTGTGAATTTTGGTTTAAGGAAGTGATGTTTCTGGGTCTCGTGGTATCGGCTGAGGGCATCCGTGTAGACCCCAGGAAGGTCGAAGCTATCCTAGATTAGAGGCAACCGAAGAATGTTTCAAAAATTTGAAGTTTTCTGGGTCTCGCTTGGTATTATTGAAGATTTGTTGAGGGTTTTTCCTTGATAGCAGCCTCATTGACTTAGCTATTGAAGAAGAATACTTATTTTAAGTGGGGAGACGAATAGAGAACCAGTTTCGAAAAGTTGAAATCCTTGTTGATAGAAGCTCCCATTTTAATTCAACCAGAACCCGGTAAAAAAATATTTTGTGTATAGTGATGCTTCACATGTTGGACTTGGTTGCGTCTTGATGCAAGATGGTAAATTGGTGGCCTATGCCTTGAGACAACTTATGTAACACCCCTTACCCGTATTCTACGCCAGAACAGGGTACGAGGCATTTCCAGACAAAAACACAAGCAAACATGCATTTCCAAGTCATATATTTTTGTTCAAATTAAAACCATCTATATACACTCATATCGTCCCTAAAACGGGCCTACGAGGCCCAAAACATACATTAGAAGTGGTTCAAGACTAAACCGAGAACTTTAGAAACATTTACCAAACTTAGAAAATTTTCCATGCTATAGGGGTCACACGCCCGTGTGGGTTCGGGAAACGCCCACGTGACCCTGAGACACGCCCGTGCTGTAGGCCGTGCCACACGACCGTGTGCTAGACCGTGCGGTCGATTTAATTCTTATAATTTTTCATAAAACAGGTGTAGACTTCACACGGCCGGGGCACATGCCCGTGTCTAAGGCCGTGTAGCACACACGGTCGAGACACACGCTCGTGTCTCTGCCCGTGTGCTTAATACTGAGCATTCTATTTTGTAACAATTAAAGTGCAGGGGACACATGGCCGGGACACACGCCCATGGGGCAAGCCGTGTGTCACACACGGCATAGACACACGCCCGTGTGCCTACCCTGTGGACAAAAACAAGGCTATTTACCAAGCCATTTTGCCACCCTTACTTGCACCAACCTACATAACATAATATAACACCAATCCAAGTATATTCATACAACCGAATCATCCACGATCAATGCATTATCATGATATCTACATACTAACATCTATCATGCATAACCCATACATAGTTTCTTTTCCGTTCATGCCAATATCACACCCATGATGGATATCTATAATTGAACATACATTTAACTAATATTAACCATCCTTCATGGCCATGCACAAAATGAATCATCCACCATACTTAGCACTTAAGAATTTGGACATACATTAATATCATGCATGCACCAATTGAACATCCCCAGCCATTCCAATGGCTAAGTCACAAAGTATTACTTACAAGCCTTCATCTATGCCAAGTAGCTTATACATGCCATTATACCAAAATGAATCATTTAGCTATACCAAAAAAGGAGATTTATGGATAGTGTGCTCTTGCTCCGACCGAATCCTCCAACCTTCGCGAGCCTTACGAGAACTATAAAATAAGGAAAAGTAATACGGGGTAAGCATTTTCATGCTTAGTAAGTTCGCGTAATAGAAAGAAAACTTACCGGTCATGATTATTCAAATAAGCATACATACACATTCATTCCATCAATATTTTGACAAGTTACCTAAATACATTCACTCATTAAACAAGTTAGTCATACACATTGTGAAGTTATCAAACCAACATAGATGAGCTCATTTCTTTTCATTGAACATTTGTAATTTCGATGGATACTCGGGTAGTATACTCGAGGTATATGTGTCAACCATATGTCAATTCACATCCACAGTGCTCCTTAAGCACATATTCATAGAGCACACTCTCAAGACACATTTATATAATAGGATTACCAGTCCAGGCTAAATCCCGTCTTTAACATTCGCTCCCAAGAGCTTATTCAGGATTACCAGTCCAGGCTAAATCCTTTCGATAACATTAGCTCTAATGAGCTTACTATGGATTACCCGTCCGGGCTAAATCCATTTCATAGCATTTGCTCACGAGAGTGTAGCTCAGGATTACCCGTCCGGGCTAAATCCTTTCTATATCATTTTGTTCATTTCAACAAAATTTTTATAATCCATCGAAATACAATGTTCAACCGGGACAATGTCATTTTATTCATGTTTTCCATCTTGTGATTATTTCATAGTGTGTATCATCATATATATTATCTCAATCACACAATTCAATTAAAACATAAAAATATACCAAATTAAATTACACGAACTTACCTTGAGAATAGTTCGTATTTGAAACTCAACTAATCTGAGAATTTTCATTTTCCTCGATCTAGTTCCGAAATCGGTTGTTCAGAGTCTATATAAGAAAATTCGACTATCAATTTATCATTTTACACATACATTTACAATAATTTGCATCCTAGACAAAATTACCATTTTGTCCCTAACTTTTTGACATTTTACATTTTAGTCCCTAGGCTCATAAAATGAAATGTGTTCAATTTCTTGGTAACCCAATCCTAGCCGAACCATTTTCATGCTTATAGAAGTCCACCTTTTCCATTAAATCAGATTTTTACTACCCATTTTATAACTTTTTACAATTAGGTCGTTTTTATGCATTTTCATCAAAAATCACCTAGTAAAAGTTGTTTATCACACATCAAATATGCATAATCTACCATTAAACATCAAAATACACATATGTCTAACATGGGTCAAACCCTAGACATCAACCACATCTTAAATTAATGGTGGGAATAGGTAGATCGAGTGATGACGACTTTAAAAACATAAAGAGCATTAAAAACGGGGCTAGGATGTACTTACTATCAAGCTTCAAAGTGACAAAACCCTAGCTATGGAGTCCCTTCAAATTTCGGCACAAGGTAGGAGAAGATGAACAAATTTTTTCTTTCATTTTGCTTATTAATTCATTTAATTACTAGATGACCAAAATGCCCTTTTTCCCAAACTTTAAAATTTCACCTAATCATGTCCATTTTTGTCCATAAACTTAACTAATGGTCTAATTATCATATAAGGACCTCTAATTTAAAATCTCATAGCAATTGGGCACCTTTAACATCTAGAATTCAAGTTTTGTACTTTTTACAATTTAGTCCTTAAACTAAATTGAGTGCCCAAACGTCGAAATTTTCGAACAAGATTTTCACAGAATAGTTCCATAAAACTGTAGGCCATAAAAATACAATAAAAACAAATTTTACTGTGTCGAATTTGTGGTCCCAAAACCACTGTTTCGACTAGGCCTAAAATCGGGCTGTTACAACTCTCCCCCTTAGGGATTTTCGTCCCCGAAAATCTTATCGAAAAAAAGGTTTGGGTACTGTTTTGTCATAGCCTCCTCAAGTTCCCACGTTGCTTCCTCAACTCCGTGTCTTTGCCACAAGACTTTCACTAGGGCAATACTTTTATTTCTCAACTGTTTCACTTCCCGAGCTAATATCTTGATCGACTCTTCGCCATAGGTCATATCCGGTCTAATTTCAACCTCTAAGGGTGAAATCACATGTGAAGGGTCAAATTGATACCGCCACAACATAGACACATGAAACACATCATGAATCTTTTCCAACTCCGTCGGTAAAGCCAATCGATATGCTACGGCCCGATTCTTTCAATCACCTCATACGGCCCAATAAAACATGGGCTCAACTTGCCTTTCCGGCCAAATATGAGAACTTTCTTCCATGGAGATACTTTCAAAAACACTTTATCCCCTATTTGAAACTCAATCTCTTTTCTTTTCAAATTCGCGTATGACTTTTGTCTATCAGAAGCTGCTTTCAAACAATCACGAATTACTTTCACCTTTTCTTCGGTTTCTCTAACTAAGTCAACCCCGTGAATTTGTTTCTCACTGAGCTCTGTCCAATATTGAGGAGTTCGGTACTTACGGCCATACAACGCTTCATACAATGCCATCTTTATGCTTGACTGAAAACTGTTGTTGTAGGCAAATTCAACCAACAGTAGATATTTTTCCCAACTACCTTGGAACTCTAGAACACAACATCGGAGCATGTCTTCAAGAATCTGAATTACCCTTTCGGATTGACTGACGTTTTGCATATGGAAAGCGATACTAAAATTTAACTTCGTACCTAAAGCTTCTTGCAACTTCTCCCAAAACCGCGAAGTGAATCTCGGATCTCTTCCCGAAATAATCAAAATAGGCACCCCGTGCAATCTCACAATCTCAGCAATGTACAATTCAGCTAACTGATCAAGCGAGTAGTCAGTACGTGCCGGTATAAAATGAGCCGACTACGTCAATCTATCAACAACGATCCATATTGCATCTTTCTTTTTCGGGGTCAAAGGCAAACTCGTTACAAAGTCCATTGTGATTCTATCTCATTTCCACTCGGGAACCATCACTGGCTGAAGCAGGCCTGAAGGTACATAGTGTTCGGCTTTCACTTGTTGGCAAATTAAACATTTTGAAACAAATTCGGAGATATCTCTTTTCATACCCAACCACCAATACATTTTCTTCAAGTCATTATACATTTTCATACTACCCGGATGAACGGATAAACAACTACTGTGTGCCTCTTGAAGAATTTTCTAAATAATTTCATCACATTTCAGTACACAAATCCTATCTCGGAACATGAAATAGTCATCAGAACCGATACGAAAATCTGAGTCATTCCCCGATTCACACAGAGCTCTCTTAGCTTGCAATTCACTGTCACACTTTTGAGCTTCGCAAATCTGTTGAAGAAACGTCGGTCTAGCTCTCAATTCAGCTAGAATCAAACCATTATCTAATAAAGTCAGCCTTGTGTTCATTGCTCTCAAGGCAAACAAGGATTTCCTACTCAGGGCATCTGTGACTACATTCACCTTACCCGGGTGATAATCAATCCCCAACTCATAGTCTTTCAGTAACTCAAGCCATCTTCGTTGCCACAAATTTAAGTTTTTCTGAGTCATCAAATATTTCAAAATCTTGTGATCAATAAAAACATGGCATTTCTCACCGTACAAATGATGTCTCCAAATTTTCAGGGCAAAAACTATGGCGGCCAGTTCCAAATCATGCGTCAGGTAATTCTTCTCATGTGGTTTCAACTGTATCGAGGCATAAGCTATCACTTTGCCCTCTTGGATCAACACACATCCAAGACCAATCAATGATGCATCGCTATAAATCACAAATTCCTTTCCCGTCTCGGGTTGCACTAAAACTGGTGCCTCAGTCAATAAAGCTTTCAATTTCTCAGAACTTTGCTGACATTTTTTGGACCATTCAAACTTGACATCTTTTGTAACCATCTCGTCATAGGAGTAGCAATCATCGAAAACCCTTTGACAAACCAGTGGTAGTAACCGACTAAGCCCAAAAAGCTTCTAACCTCGAATACATTCTTCGGTGGTTTCCATCCAACTATAGCAGAAATCTTACTAGGGTCAACTCAAATACCATCACCCGAAACAATGTGCCCCAGAAATCTAACTTCTCGAAGCCAAAACTCACTTTTACTGAACTTAGCATATAACTATTTTTCTCTTAATATCTGTAAAATAGTTCTCAAATGCTCAGCGTGCTCGAATTCATCTCGAGAATAAATCAGAATATCATCAATGAACACAAACACAAATTTATCTAGGTATGGTCTAAAAATCCGGTTCATCAAGTCCATAAAAACTGCAGGAGCATTCGTTAGTCCGAAAGGCATAACAAGGAATTCATAGTGCCCATACCTTATTCTGAAAGCGGTCTTTGGTACATCCGACTACTTAACTCTCAACTAATAATAGCCCAATCTAAAATCTATCTTTGAAAACACTATTGCCCCTTTCAACTGATCAAACAAGTCATCAATTCTCGGTAACGGATACTTGCTCTTTATGGTCACTTTGTTGAGCTGTCGGTAATCGATGCACAGTCTCATAGAACCGTCTTTCTTCTTTACAAATAATACCAGTGCACCCCAGGGAGAATAACTCGGTCTAGCAAAACCTTTATCTATCAATTCTTGCAACTGAACTTTCAATTCTTGTTCAAGGGCTTTCTGTCATTTTCCTTGTTATTTTATTTATATTTTTGTTAGCCTGGTTAACTGTTGTTTATATTAATTTTAGAATAAGTTGTGTGTATTTTATATCTTGCATGTTTCGTTTGTGGATTTGATTTATTAATTAAGTAATTATTTACCTAAAATTGAGAGTTTATTCAAGAGTACTTAATATAATATCGAGATATGTGAGATCGATAGGGGGTAGTCTGTTGAGTATAGCTTGTGCCAAGCGATAAGGCCGAAAAGGTGACTTAGGTGTTAATCCTTAGTGAAGATGAGACCAAGAGGGTATTCGTTGTTATGGGTGGTAAACAACTTAGTTGAGGGTAGTTAATGACTTAATTGATAACTAGGGATTTAATCGATTATAGGCTGAGAGCACGTATTATCAACACTAGGAATAGGAAATTCCATTAGCTTAGTTTAGGTTAATTAATTTAATTATTTTAATTAATACTTTAATTTGGATTTGAACAACTAATTAGGAACTCAATTAGATTAGTACTTGTTTTTTGAAATTAATTTAATAATAAATTTCTCCAATTTACAATCCCTTGTGTACGATCCTCGGAATACTTTCCAAGTGTTTAATTGTAAACAAAATATATTACAATTTGACCTATATACTTGCGGACACCGTTGCTTAATTTTATTATCTTTTTCCTGCAGTATTTTCAATCCAGATGTTCAAACGTCTAGCGGCAATCAAGTTGTTGGTGCCGTTGTCGGGGATTTCATCGGTCATTTTTTATTGATTTAATTGCTTTCTAAAATAATACTAGTCGAAAGATAAACAAGTTAGATAGTGTATAAATTTTTAAATTTTTAACTTTCATTATTTTTCTATTATTTTTATTTTTATTTATTTAAATATTTTTTTAGATACCCTGCTGACTATTTAATTTAATCATGGATGCAATTGATGATGATAGCAATTGGGACAAGGAACGCGAGATGTCTGCTTGGTACGATGATGAAGTATATGAAGGAGTATATGATCAAGAAGAAATCATGGAGAACCAAAGATTGTTCATGATAAAGCTGCTCCAAAGAAAAGATGAAGCAATGAATCCCATGGACGAGATCGTGCATGATGTTTCCAACTCTGATCGCGAAGATCCTTGTATTAATGTCCACCATTCTAAACCTGATTGCACAAGTTAGCAAGAGTTGGAGATGTATTCAAAAAATGATGAGTACCTTAACAAAACATCAAGTTAGATGAACGGAGCCTCGACAAACCCATGGAGTTATGATAGAGAATATGGTATGCCCAGACAATTAGCCCATCAAGAATTGGAGTTAATAATACATGATGAGGTATACCAATATTTGTACGAGCAACATAGGAACAATCAAATATCAGGTCAGACAAACGGAGCCTCAACAAACCAGCGGATTTATGATTGAAGGTGTGGAGAATACGAATATTCATCTACATTTCTTCCTGAATCGGATTAATTCCAAACTAACCTAGAAAGAATTCAAAAACGGGTGGTCTGGCTAGAGGAATTATTTTGAAAGCAAATAGAGGTAGAGACTCCATTGGAAGAGGTCGAACACTAGGTTTCCAACTCAGATCATGAGAACCACTGTATCGTCATCAACCACTCTGAATTAAATGATAATAGTCACCAAGAGTATGGAATCGGAGACCATAGGGAGACATTGAACATAACTGAAGGCGTCGCTGATCTAATTAATGTAGTAGTAAATGTAGAGGTAGTCATAAGTGTAGAAGTAGACCTAACCACTAATATGAAGCTTAATCATATTTGAATAAAAGTGTATACAATCCGATACACTTTCTGGCCAAAATCCAGGAGGTGCCAAGCAAAGAAATCTATGAGTTCGTCTCATTCTTGTTCAATAATGAAAGTAAAACTCGGGCAACCAAAGCTTTTCACGACATGAAGGGTAGGAAGCTCGAATAATTAATAGCATGAAAAACCATTTGGGGTTTGGATATTGCACCGGTCAAAGATCATGTAACATCAATGGAATCGACCAAGGCTGTTGGTTTACATATCTCGATGTATGAACAAGCAAACTCATCAAAGTTTCGAGGACTAGCTGAAAGTTATTCTTTGGCGGAGATGCGGATTGTTCCGATTCCGAAAAATAACTTTCCATTTAAATTCATTTAATTTTGAATTTAAATTTTCACTTAAGGTGTTTGTAATTATTTTGTTAAATTTTGCAGCTATAGTATTTTAGGTGTATTTGCAGTGGTGGATGAGTTCGAGAAAAGAGGAGCAATGAACGAGTCGTAAAGTCAAAAGTTTTTGTGCAAGGTGGCCAAAATGATATGTGAAATCATGACGAGGAAGTCATGTCCTCATGACGAGCTTCCCACGTCCCGATGAGACTTCTTAATGTCACGACAAGAAGGCCACAACGAAGAAAACAAATTGACGGTGACATCACGACGAGAATAATCATGTCATTACGATGAGACATTTGATGTCGATCTTAGAAAACACTGTGGCTCCCTTCAATTGGACAAAAAAATCGTCGATCCTTGGCAAAGGATACTTGTTCTTAACTGTAACCTTGTTGAGCTGTCGGTAGTCTATACATAATCTCATCGACCCGTCTTTCTTTTTCATAAAAAGTACCAGACCACCCCATGGAGAATAGCTCGGTCTCGCAAAACCCTTATCCGTTAACTCTTGTAGCTGAACCTTCAAATCTTTTAACTCCAACGGTGCCATCCTATACGGGGCAACCGAAATAGGTGCCGTACCAGGGACCAACTCAATACCAAACTCGACTTCCCTCGTTGGAGGCAATCCAGGCAACTCTTCTGGAAACACATCCAGGTACTCACATACCACAGGCACTGACTCAATCTTTACTTCCGACACTTGAGTATTCAACACAAACGTGAGATAAGACTCATACCCTTTTCTTATACATTTCTCAGCCGCCAAATAAGAAATCACTACAGGCAAGCTATCCGATTCACCTGATTCAACCCGAAGGATATCCCCATTTTCACATTTTAGTTCAATAAATTTTCTCCCACAATTTACTATCACATCATGATTTGCTAACCAGTCCATACCAAGAATCACGTCAAATTCATCAAACGGTAGCAGCTTAAGATTAGCCGGAAAACAATGACCTCTAATTGTCAAGGGACAATTTCTACACACTTGGTCAACTAGCACATGCTTGCCTAAAGGGTTTGACACTTTTACCACAAATTCGTTAGACTCAACATGCATATTCATACTAAACACCAATTTCATACAAACATACGAATGGGTAGACCTCGGATCAATCAAAGCAACAACAGAGATATCATGAAGAGAAAAAAGTACCCATAATCACATATGGGGATAAAGCCTATTCGCGAGCGCGAATGGCATAAGTGCTTGCAGGAGCTTTACCCTCTGATCTCACAGTGGAATCTCTAGGCGCATGTAACACCCCTTACCCGTGTTCAATGTCGGAATAGGGTACAAGGCGTTATCGGACAATAACATTTGTGACTGAACAATTTCAAGGCATAATTTTTTGTTTAAAATTTAAAACTTTTATCTTATATCATCAAGTCCCTAAAATGGGCCTACAAGGCCCAAAATAAACTTTGGGAGCTATTCGGGACTAAACCGAGAACTTTTAAAATAATTGAAACATTTAGAAAATTTCCTTGTTTTGGAGAGTCACACGCCCGTGTGGGTAGGCCGTGTGGTTACACCCGCCCGTGTGGCCCAGGACACGCCCGTGTCCTCCACCCGTGTAACTCTATGTTTATGATGTCATCATTCGTTTTGGATCACACGACCAAGTCACACACTCGTGTGCTAGATCTTGTCCTTCACATGGCTGAGACACACGGCCGTGTCTCTACCTGTGTGGTCAAAAAGTTGGCTATTTTCCAAGCCAATTTCTACCCTATCACGCCCATACTTGAGTATAACTTGAATGAAACATTTCATGACATATTAAAGCTACCAAAACATACACCACACACACGTAACGAGTCATAGCATACAATTTACTCAACTCTGGAATGCATCCTCATGGGTTTATAGCATAACCAATTTATTTGGTCACATTAAATGACCTTATACAACAATGAAATCCGAACATCAAGGTTCATTATTCTAGGAAAACTCATAGTAACATACACACATGACCAAGTTCCCTATACATGCCATAACCTTAAGTATAACATTATCGATACCTAAATTGTAAGCTTGATAGTGTGATAGATTCTCTGGCGACTCCCAACCCGAGCTAACCTTAGTACATTATAAACACAGAAAATAATGGAGTAAGATATAAAGCTTAGTAAGTACGTATGTAAATAATAAACAATTGATTACAATTCTTTTAACAATCCTCTTTGTAAGCTCTCAAGAAAATACCATCATTATTACATAAAATTTCACAATTCATTTATGTTCATCTTGAGCTGTTTACTTGAGTTATAGTTACTAAATTATTTTTATCTGGAGCTACGGAACTCCAAATTAAGATCCGCTAATTTTCCCTGAAACTAGACTCACATATCTTCTTACCATAAAATTTCCAGAATTTTTGGTTCAGCAAATCAGTACATTTTATTCTTTAAAGTTTCCCCTATTTCGCTGTCCGATAGTTCCGACCCCTCTTCACTAAAAATTAACTATCTCATTGTACAGAACTTGAATGACGCTCAAGCATATAAATTTTATCCCATGATTATTTTTTTACAATTTTTAATGAATTTTCCAAGTCAGAATAGGGGATTCCGAGATCATTCTAACCCTGTCTCACTAAAATCCAAATATCTCACCATATGAAATTATTTTGCTTATCATGTTTCTTTTATGTAGAAATAGACTCAATAAGCTTTAATTTCATATCTCATTCAACCTCTAATTCAATTTCCACCATTTTTGGTGAGTTTTCAAAGTGATACTGTAACAGTCTGGTTTAAACCCTAGTCGGAATAGTGGTTTCGAGACCACAAATTTGAGGTCCGAAAAAAAAATTTTAATATTATTTTTGGTGTTTACAGTATGTGATGGAGAATGTGTGAAAATTCTGTTTGAAAATTATATCGTTTGTGTGCTTAATTTGCAAAAAAGACATAATCGCATAAAATGTAAAAGCTGTGTGCTGATTGTTAAAGTGTTTATTTGGCATGGCTTTTTGAATGAGGGGTCATTATGTTGATAATAGACCATTAATGGCTTGGATGGACAAAAATGGGCTTATATTAGTGGAATTTGAATGTTTAAATTAAAGGTTATAATGGTAAAATAAGTATTAATGTTAAATAAACAAAACAAACAATTAAATGGCCATTTTCTCATCATCTTTCCATCGAAAATAGAGAAAAGAAATAAGGTTTTATAAGTTTCTCATATTCGGCCATTGAAGATCTTGATTAAGGTATGGATTTTGATCGGTTTTTGATAATTTTTACGTTTTTGTGATCGTTGCTTCGTGTTCTAGCTAACCCATGTATTAATTTTTGAATTTGTTGGTGATTTTGAAAGATGCCATTGATGAATGTTTGATCTTTTTGATAGTTGATGGTGAAATATGAATGTTTGATGTTGGGTTAATATATTTTGTTCTTGAATTTTTGATGGAATTGGCTATTTTGGGCTAAATTGTGAAAATGAGAAATTGGAGGACTAAAATGTGAAATAAATGAAATATGTGGGCATGTATGGACACAATGAAAATTTGGCTAGGCATGTGTGAGATGAAATTATGTGAATTTGATGATTTAATGAAATAGGGACTTAAGTGTCGAAATGTGAAAATGTGAGGGCTATTTTGTAAAATGCCCTAAATATGTGTGTTTGGACTAAACTGAATGATTTGGTGATTGAATGAGCTAAATTTGAATATATATATAGATCAAGAGAAGAGATATTCGGATCGATATCGAGGCAAAGACAAAGTGCTCGATTAATCGACTTGTTTCGTAACTTCGACGTCCGAGGTAAGTTCGTGTATAATACGAGCCGTTTACTTTATAGTTATGTGTTATGTAATGAAAGAATATATGTAGTTGATGAATGGATAATGCTATATGTGGAACTGAATGTTGTGGCACTAAGTGTGCGTAATTAGAATTGAGACAGAAGTGAATAGCACTATGTGTGCGAAATAAAGAATGCCTCGGTTATATTGAATGGCACTGTGTGTGCGATACCGAGTTAAATTTGGTTTAATATAAAGGCACTAAGTGTGTGATGATATCAAAGCTTCGGCTAAGGAAATGGGCACTAAGTGTGCGAGTAAATCGAATGATTACTGAAGATTGATCGAAATGTGGTATTGAGCATTGAGTAGCAAAAGTGTTCGTTTACTAAGTGTTGGCGCAGGTATGTACGGAACCTATGTGGTTAATGATTTTGTAGATGGATAAATAGTTGATTGTGTGAGCATTTGGCTATGGATGAGATTGTGGATTCATGAGAATTAATCTAAGTGATGATTTGTTTTGTATTGATTTTGAAATATTGAGATAAATGTATTATATTACGAACTTACTAAGCTTAGAACTTACTGTGTGAAATGTTTCTCTGTTTTACAGTGTATTTAAAGCTTGCTCGGATTTGGGGATCGTCAGCGACTCAATCACACTATCAGCTATCTATTTTGGTACTTTTGGAAGATGTATATATTTGAATATGGCATGTATAGGCTAGTAGATATGGTATATTTTGAGTTGTATAGTTCTTGCCATGTGATATGGCTTGAAAGATGGATAATTTTGGTATATGCCTTAGATGTGAAAAAAGAATGGTTAATATCTGAATGTGTTGTAACACCCCAAACCCAGCCTAGAAGTTAGGCCCAAATTTGGCGTGTCACATTGAAGAGTTTTTCGAAAACCATGCTTTCATTAGAAACCTTTCTTACAATTTAAAACTTTCTGCCATTTAAAACCTCAGATTTCATTTGCTTAATTTCAAAACATGGTTTATTAAAAGTCATTCTCTTGTAAAACATTATTATCTTTAAAACCTTGTTTGTTGCAGAAACTTAATTTAAAACAGTTGCAGAAACTTAATTTAAAACAGTTGTTATTTTTGAAAACCATGTTCTACTTCCAGCAATTATAAAACCATAAAAAAAAACCCACAACTTCACTTACAAGGCCTTATTACAAAAATTTAAACCCAAACTAGATTCTCAAAAATATAGTCCAAAGTATAAAGAAACTGTAGACGTGTGGCCATCTCCGAGTCCCTCACAGCACTGATCCTCCTAAAGCTGGGGATTACCTGCACAGTTAATAAATGGGGTGAGTTTATGAAAACTTAGTGTGTAATCCCCTTATTAGAGTAACAATCAGTGTACGGTATGTAAAAACAGACTAGGCTGGAGCCCAGCACAGCCACAGTATCAGGTGGGTCTTAGACCATATTAGAAGCAGATGGACCTAAGCCCATTACAGAATCAATATCAGTAACAGATAACAGTGCAGTGTGGGCCTTAGCCCATTACAGTATCAGAATCAAAAACAGAATACAAGTGGGCCTAAGCCCAATACAATGACAGTATCAGTAACAGAATGCAACAATGCAATCGTGCAACCCGTCCCAACCAGCCAACACACCACCCGTACCAACCAACACACCATGTGGGGATAAAATTGACCCACCCAGCCAACACACCAAGCTTAGCACTGGTTGTGGCACTAAGTCAACAGAACAGCTCGGTGCCGTAGACAGAACGGCTTGGAACCGTGAATAGAACGGCTAAAAGCCATAAATATCGCATCAACGCCGCGATTAACGAGCAGTAAAAATTGAAAGTCAGCGTAATGGTTATAAACCATAATCAGGATGGCACAAAGCTATCGGTAACTTAATGAGTTTGGCACATAGCCATCAACGACGGTAAAATAATCAGCACACAGCCTTGGGTAAATATGATTGACACAGAGTCATCGATTCATATGTTAGGCACATAGCCACGGGTAAATACGTTTGGCACAAAGCCATAATCAAGATGGCACAGAGCAATATTTAGGTTGGCACAGAGCCATTATCAGATTATGCGGCTTTAAGCCATCAGTCGGCCCACAGTCGTCTTATGCGACACGTGCGACCTTAATAGATCAATACTTGATCCACAGTCATCATGCGACCCATGCGACCCTATCAGAACTTTCTTCGTATCAATGTCCCAACCCGATGCAATATGTCGTGTATGTCATGCTCAATCATTACACGTGTATGCAAAATGGCCATGCTTAGTAATAGTCATCTGAACATATATTAACAACATATCAGTCACACGCCTACAGTCAAGTCAGTTACATTCATAGTTATACAATCATAGTCAAATCAATCAAATTCACAGTCTAAATCAGTCATTTACCTACAAGGGCAAAATAGTCATTTTACCCTATAAGGGCATTTCGATAATCCTACCCTTCAGAACTATTTCGGTAATTCTACCCTACAGAGGTATTTCGATAATTTTGCAAATTGGGGGTATTTTGGTAATTTCGCAAACCAAGGGTATTTCGGTAATTTCGCAAGCTGGGGGTATTTCGGTAATTTTGTAAACTGAGGGTATTTCGATAATTTCACAAATCGGGGGTATTTCGGTAATTTTACAAGCTGAGTTTATTTTGGTAATTTTGCAAACCGGGGGTATTTCGTTAATTTCGCAAACTGGGGGAATTTCGTTAATTTCGCAAACTAGGGGTATTACGATAATTTTGTAAACCGGGGGTATTTCGTTAATTTTGCAAACTGGGGGTATTTCTGTAATTTTGTAAATCAAAGGTATTAACGACCCAACAAAAGGTCCACCGTCGCCTCGGGCGACTTAGGAAATCTAAATTGACTTAACGACAAAAATGGGCCTAAGGCCCATTACTCGGCTCAGGTGGGTCCATATATTCATGTGGCCCAATTAACCCAGAAACAACCACAGCTGTGCAAACGGCATAGCCCGAATCAATCACTTATCGCATCACATACATTTTAACCCAAAACAACTCTAGCCACGTGGACTACATAGCTCGATCTAACATTTACCACAATATACCAATTTACTCCGTGTGGGGCCCATATGCCTATTGGGCCCACACGGCCCAACGTAGCTCAGAACTGCCCTAAAACCACAAGAGTGCTCGGGGAGGCTTCTACAGTCCAATGCCCACGATTTGTGGGCTCGGTTCACCACACGTGCGATCGCACGCTCGTGTGGCATCACTCGCGGTATTTCAGCCTTCTGACATCTCATTGGCCTATAGTCGATTCAGTGCATAATACATACTTTCGGCTTATTAGCCGATCAACAAACAAAGTAGGGCATACGGTTACACACCTTATCACGCAGAGTACTAAATAATCACGAGCGCCGTCACCTTCACTAGAGCGATCAACTGCGATTTGCCCAGTTAAACCAAAGTATTCTAAACGGAGATAATGTTGCGAATGGGCCTAGGGCCCATTCTCAGCCCAAATGGGCCCACACGCTTGTGTGACCCATTCAGCCCAAATCTAGCCACAAATATGAGATTCACATAGACCAGTCCAATATCTACTACACAATCATACAATTTATTCACATAGGCCCACGGGCCCATTGGGCCTACTCGGCCCAAGGCAGCCTAAACCCATGAGAACACTCATGAGGGCCTCAACTATCGCGTCGAAGCTCCAACACGTGCGCTCGCACGCTCATGTGGCTACCATCGTCGTGTGACCGATGTTTCGATGTTTACCGCTCTACAGCTAGAGTAGTGCGAAATACACACCTGATAGGAATCCGAAGTTAATCCGCGCTCTGAACACTATTCTGCTCAGAAGCCAACAATAATCGTACCCTTGACCCCCAAGGGGTGTGTCGATCAACTTTGATCACCACCACTGCGACCCAACGGCATAAAGATCAACAAATGATCCAATGCCTAACCCAAATGAGCACGCCACAAAGCGAAAGGGATAAGCCAAGAAAGGTATGCTTACTCTCCTCATGGTTTGCTCTATTTAAAGCCAGCTTCTTGCCTATCCTCATGCCAGCTTCCCGATGTGGGATTCTCTATCAATCCTCAAAAATCGACTCCTTAGAAAAATAATCCACCTTTGCATGCAAAGGGATTCGAACCAAAGTCCTCTCGATAGCCATGTCACGCCACCACCACTAGGACACAAGCTCCTTTGTGTCATAAGTCCAACACATTTAACTATAAAGCCTACCTACTCGCTTCCAGATTTACTTAAAAGAGAAACCAAAATAAATTTCAAGAGCCAAGACTTGAACCTTGGACCCCTTGCTTCCTCTATGGCGTCACTTCCTTGTCTCCCATGTGGCGCCATTTGCCACTAGACCACAACTCCTTTTGTGTCTTATTTTACCCTAAATTATTTATGAGTCATACAATTAGATATCAGGGTTCCACTAAGACTAAAAATCAAAATTTTTCCTATGGCCTAACTTGAACCCGAGACTTTATAGTACCCTCTAAACACTCTAAAATCACTCACATAATAGGTCCAACTCGCATTAGTGCCATCCTCTTGCTCTCAAAAATTTTAAACGCTCCCATTCCCAAAGCCCAATGGGCCCAATTCTACTAGGCCAAAATTCAGGGTGTTACATGTGTGCTCTATGAGAATGGTCTTTATGAGTAGTCTTGGAGATATGGAAGTAGTATTATCATGCTTTGAAATGGTATGAATTTGATTATACATAAATTTCATGTTTTTGAATGTGTAATTGATAAATTGTGGTAGTAAGTTGAGAGGGATTTGTATAGGAAAATGATTGATGATGTTATGAGGTTATAAATATGCATAATTGGTATATTTTGATTGCATTTGTGGCATGGTTTGGAATTGGTTTGATGCTTGTAGGTGATTCCTAAGTGTGGGTGGCAAGTTTGGCCTTGCAAATGACCTATAATTGCCTACACGGTTGAGCACACGGGCGTGTGGCTCGACCGTGTCCTTCGTGGTTGTAATTCAAAATAAGTCAGACTCGACCACGGGCTGGACACATGGGCGTGTGACTGGTCGTGTGGTGCAAGTCAGTGTCGACCACGGGTGAGACACACGGGCGTGTCTCAGGCCGTGTGGACAAGTCAGTTTGTATGCCTTGTTTTTCCACGGCTCGGACACATGGGTATGTCTGAGGCCGTGTGAGGCACACGGCCTGCCCACACGGGCGTGTGACCTCTGTAGCTTTGAAAAATGTTTAATTTTTCAGAAAATTTTATATCTGTTCGGTTTAGTCCCTACCCCTTTCTAGTGCATGTTTAAGGTCTCGTAGACCTCGTTAAGGGACTATATGTATATATATCTTGATATGTTTGAATTATGAAATACTTTGTGTTGTAAAAGGATTGTAAATGTTCCGGTTTGTTCGGTAATACTCCTTAACCCTAATCCGGCAACGGTTACGGGTTAGGGGTGTTACAAATACAACTGCTGCTATCCAAACTGTTCTATTGCTAATTTAACTCTTTCATGTTTCCTTTATATTACTTTTTCATTTACACACATATAACACCAAAGTATATCCATGGTTAGCCATTCCAATAACTAGTCATTATCAAATATTTAAAAGCCAATCATTGGCCAATTTAACCTATTCATCAACAACAAAGACTTAAACATATCATTTCTCAATTTAATTTGGGCTAAAAGCCTCACACACAATCATCAATCACATTTACTACGTAATCATACCTCATAAGAATGGACTTATAATCACAAGGTCATTCTCATAGGTATAACTTACTCGTTTACATTCTTACCAAAATTCGATTACATGCCGAGCACATTGCTCATGAGTGTATACATACATATACCTACACTTAATCGCCAGATAATCACATTCATTTACACTTTAGTCATTTTCCATCTTTAACATAGACTTTAATTCTTTACCCCGTTGAACCATTTGGAATATCGAAGGATACTCGAAAATTGTCATACACGTAGTAGGATGCCAATGCCATATCCCAGATATGGTCTTACACTGGCTATCATCTCAATGTCGATGCCATGTCCCAGACATGGTCTTACACTGGCTCTCATAATGTGGCCGATGCCATGTCCCCGACATGGTCTTACACTAGCACACATATCACCCAAATGTCATAACATTTGTATCCCATCTATTCCTTAGGTTCAACCGGGATTCTCATTCTTGATTCTTCGCCAAATCATCATCAATCGAATCCGTAGAAACATATATATACAATTCATGCAATATCAAAATATTAATTACATAATATATTGCTGTATTATTTACACACGAACTTACCTCGACTTAAAATGGAAAAAGGGACTGAGTCGTCCAATATTCGTCTTTCCCCCGTTCTAAGCTCGAAACTCATTTTTCTTTATCTAAAATATCACATTTGACTTATTTAGTTATTATACTATTCAATTCAGTCCAAAAATCATATTATGGAAAAATTACATTTTTGCCCCAAAACTTTGTCATATTTACAGTTTTGCCCCTAAGCTCGTAAAATGATTTTTATTCAATTTCCTTGTATTTTAGGCCTTTCTAAACCATTTTCATAACTATAGCAGTCCACAAATTGCATTATTTCACACCTTTATCACCTATTTTACAACTTTTACAAAATGGTCCATTTTAAGTGTTTTCATGAAAATCACTTAACAAAAGTGTTTTATTTAACAACCAAGATTCATTTTATTCCATAAAAATGCAGCAAAAAACATGAATATTCTCATGGAAAAAACCTAGACTTGCAACCATTTTGCAAAATAGTCCCCTCATTAGCTAGATTAAGCTACAAGGGTTCCAAAAATACAAAAATCATCAAAAATGGCCATCAAAATCACTTACTTGTGAGAGTTAGAAGTTGCTGAAATTTTCAAGCTTCCATGGCCATTTCCTTGGGTAAGAATAGGTGGAGAAGAAAGAGAAATAAAAAAGATGGTAGCTTTTTTCTATTTTGTCCTATTACCCTATTAACTTATTCACCAAATTAAACCTTTTAATAACTTCACCAAATCCACCTACTACATGTCCATCTTTGTCTCCTCACTTTTCTATTGGTATAATTACCATGCAAGTTCTGATACTTTTCAATTCTATAGCTATTTAGTTCCTTTATCAATTAGACCTCAAGTTTTGCACCTTACGCGATTTAGTCCTTTTTATCAAATTGAGCACTCAAACGAGAAAATTTCTTTATGAAAATTTCACACAAATTTAGTATCATACTGTAGACATCAAAATAATAATAAAATAAATTTTTTTATGTCAGATTTATGGTCCCACAACCACTTTTTTGACTAGGCCCAAAATCAGGATGTTACAGCGTACCTCTACTGCTAGCCCCACTTCCCGGGTTCTTCTGTGGTCTACCTCTAGAAGGAGCATTACTCGCTCACACATCTTGCTTTCTATCTTTCTCATCCATCCTAGGACAGTTTCAAATGAAGTGGTCTAGTGAACCGTACTTGAAACAGCCTCTATCATTTCCTCAACACTCACTGAAATGTCGTCTACCACACTGCGAACACTTCGGTTTATTTGGTCGAGCACTACCAACACTCGCAATAGAATTGGTTTGAGCTTTAGACGCCGTGTACTGGTTATTCTTATTTCTACTCAAGAATCCCACTGAAGCATTTGATCGGGTAGTGAATTTCTCAATTTCTTGGATGAGGACTGAAATGATTTTCCCAACTGTCTTTTCTTTGAGTCACAAGACTCAATATCAGCCTTCCTTTTCTCTTTGGCCAATTCCTCGGCCTTGCAAGCTCTCTCAACGAGCACCACAAATTCCTTGAGCTCTAGAATGCCAACTAAAAGTCGAATGTCTTCATTCAATCCGTCTTCAAATCTCTTACACATGATGGCTTCAGTAGATACGCACTCCCTAGCGTATTTGCTGAGCCTCACGAACTCACGCTCATACTCTGTTACTGTCATTCGGCCTTGCTTCAATTCTAGAAATTCCTTCCTCTTCTAGTCTATAAACCTCTGACTAATATACTTCTTTCGGAATTCCTCTTGAAAAAACTCCCATGTAATCCTTTCCCTTGGTACAACCGACACAAGGGTGTTCCACCGTTGGTAGGCCGAGTCACGCAGGAGTGACACAACACACTTCATGCACTCCTCAGGTGTGCAAGATAATTCATCGAATACCCTAATGGTATTTTCTAGCCAGAACTCTGCCCTCTCTAGGTCATCATCTATATTCGCTCTAAATTCTTCAGCCTCTTACTTTCGAATTCTGTCTACCGAAGGTTTTTCCCTTCTAATCATTTCCACTACTTGGGGAGCTGTAGGGGCAGGCTAAGAAATTGGAGGGGGTGGAGGAGGTGGAGCGTTCGGGTTTGCACGAACAAACTCTGAATACCAGGCATTCATCATATGGAAGAAGGCTTCTCTAGCCCCTCCGTCATGACTCAGTGTCACGGGCCCACTTTCGACTGGCGCGATCCCTTCTATGGGAGCCGGCGCATTACTTTTGACATCATCCACCACTGCTCCGTCGGGATCTATTTACTATATAAAAACACATTTTAAATTGTCAGGAGTCATCACACTATCATAATTCATATATGGCATGTACAGCTAGACTCGTACACACGCTATGTTAGTCCGAGAATTGACTAAACCATAGCTCTGATACCATTAAATGTAACACCCCTTACCCGTATCCTATGCCAGAACAAGGTACGAGGCGTTACTTAACTTAATAACATGCATACAAACACTTCCAAGTTATGAAATTTCATTCAAATTTAAAACTTTTCAAACTTTGTCTTAAAATCCCTAAAATGAGCCTACGAGGCCCAAAACACACTTTAGAAACGGTTTGGGACCAAACCGAATTCTTTAGAAAACTTTGGAAAATGTCACTAAAAATAAGGGCACACACCGTGTGGAAAGGCGACACGCCCGTGTGATCTCATAACATGGCCATGTTGAAGGACAGTGTAACTCACACGACCTAAGCATATAGGGACACGCCCGTGTCCCTTGCTCG
Source organism: Gossypium sturtianum (assembly GCA_025698515.1). Classification (NCBI taxonomy): domain Eukaryota; kingdom Viridiplantae; phylum Streptophyta; class Magnoliopsida; order Malvales; family Malvaceae; genus Gossypium; species Gossypium sturtianum. Next base: position 35,547,449 of record CM046943.1, on the reverse strand, counting down.
TGTGGATTTAATTTTCAATTCGAACCTACAGGGGTTTTCACACGGCCTGGCACACGCCCATGTCCATGGCCCGTGTCCCTCACACGGCCATGACACGCCCGTGTCTCAGCCCGTGTGTTAAAACCTTGACATTCTATTTCTGACGTTAGCAACATTTTAGGGTCACACGGCCAAGGCACACGCCCGTGTGCTAGGCTGTGTGGCAAATTTAATTTCGCATTTAAGGGTCAGACTTCACACAGCCTGGGCACATGCCCATGTACAATGGCCGTGTCTTTCACAGGGTTGAGACACACGGCCGTGCCTCAACCCGTGTGGTTACTACTAGGCATTCTGTTTTACCAAACTAAGGTGCAGGGGACACACGGCCAGACTACACGCCCATGGGGCAGACCGTGTGTCACACACGGCCTAGACACACGCTCGTGTGTCTACCTGTGAGGACAAAAACAAGGCTATTTACCAAGCCTTTTTTCCACCCTTACTTGCACCAACATAAGCCACAACCAAGACATACACACATCAAGACCACTACACTCCATTCACATGCAAAACTTATCACATATTTCACCATGCAAATTGTACATTCATGAAAAACATCATCATTTACATATATCAATATCAAGTATTAGCCATCATCCATGGCCTTATACAAAATGAATCAATCTTCAAGACAAGCCAACACATTTGGCCAAAACAATATGACCCTTGACAAAAGACCAAGTCCCTATGCATGCCATACTCAAAATGATAAATCTAACTATACCAAATGTTCAGATTGATAGTGTGATCGAGCCTCCGACGTCCTTTGATCCCCGAGCTAGCTTGGCGATACTATAAGAAAATGGAAAGGAAAGGGAGTAAGCATAAAGCTTAGTAAGTTGCATGTAAATAAGTAACAACATCAACCATGCATCTTTAAACACATAGCATATTATAAACCAGCACAACATTCTTGATTTAAAAATGGTAGATTTACTACATATTTACACATCACAAGTATAAGCCAAAGATTACAAGATCGTCTCGAAATCATTCTCACAGATAGAACTTACTCAATTTCCTTACCATTAAGGAATCATAACTAAGCTCATATCTCATGAGTTTCGAGTAAGAACCTGTACCACTCACAACATGATTATATCTTTTCATATCTTTATCATAAGCTTAAATTGTAACATCCCAAAATTGGGCCTCGTAGAATTGGACCTATTGGGCCCATTGGGCCTTGAGCGTAGAAGCATTTTAAAATTTATGGGAATTTGAGAACAGCATTATTTCAAGTTGGACTTATTAAGAGGGTGATTTTGGAAAGTTACGAGGTTTCTAGGAAGTTCCGAGTTCAAGTTAAGTTATAGGAAGAATTTTGGTGTTTAAGCCTATTTAGGAGAAATAGTAAGTGACCTCAAAGCTTATGGAAATAAGTGAGTAAATTGCTAGCATAATTGAACAATTGGTAAGAAGGTTATGGCGCCACATGAAGTACCTTGAGGGAAGAGGTTCAAATCCCATTGTGTGCAAATTTTGACTATTATTTTTGCATTCTTTCCCTAAGTGTCGGTCAAGCTTGTAAATAAGGCAAGTTGGACTTTTTATTTTTGGCAAGATGGCTAAGGAAAATAGGAAAGGATGAAGGTGAGGAAAGAAATCAAGAGAAAGGGGAAAGTAAGGGGAACATGTGGCCTTTTTCAAGGGAAGTGTTATGGAAAGTGTGGTTGGCCAATTTTTGACCATTATGGTCATGAATGTGGACGGTTTTGGGTGTAGAGGGAGGTAGCCGAATTTTCTTTGGCAATTGGTAAAAGTTTTGGTGTTGTTTTGGCCAAAAACTCCTATTTGCAACTTTTGTGTCATTTTTCTTTCTCTCCAAATTTTTCTTCTCCTTCTTGCCGAATCTTCAAGCTTTGAGTGTACATCTTTCTCCTTTGTTTGGCCGAATCACTCACCTTTTGTTCATCTCCCGTAGATAGCTGAAACAATCTAGCACTCTTCTCTCCATCCATTCTTTTCTTTTGACCTTTTCATCAACATTTTCTCTATTCTTAATTCAATATTACCTTGTGATCAAATCATCCTCTTTTCGTAGTGATTTAAGTGAGTGGCGCTACAAGGAAATTAACAATCGGTAAGTAGTAGTTCTCTCTTTGTTAATAACTTTGTTTCATCCGAGTTTTTCCTTAATAATCGAGTGTTCTTCTTTCTCTCTCGTTGGGTCTGAGTTACATTCTTTTCTGTGATATGGCCATCGTTGGATTTAGGGCTTCCAACAAGGTGAAGGAGCACAAGTGATTTGTATTAACCAAATCGTTATCGTCGACTTGTCAAGCAAGTGGGGTAAGAACGTTGTTATAAGATTTGTTTTGATCAAAGGTGGGATAATTGCTAACGACTCTTTTGCTCACCAAATATTGTTAGGACGGGATTTCAGTAGCCAAAGGGTAGGATCGATTTTTGGTGCACTGAGGGAGATCACATTCGTGGTGTTGAAACGGTAGAAAGCACAACTTGTAATCAAGGTGTGTAATCCTGTACCCTTCCGAATATATGTTTGAAATGGTGTGTAATCTCATACCTCTCTTGATGTTTGTATGAAATTTTCTATGATTCGGTTGAAATACCGAAGAAAATTGGAAACCGGCATCCGAGACCACTCGGGAGTGCATATGTTCATAGTAGTAACCATATTTTGCAAAAAAATAGTTTGGTCAGCAGTAGTGACGTGATTTTGGAAAAATCACGAAAAATAAGATAAAGGGAATTAGAAAGCAAAAAAGATATCGAATTAAAGCTTACTGTGTCTATTTTTATATGAAAGAAATAGTGGAGGAAGAGAAATTTTATATTTTGAGATATCTTAATTTTAGTGAGACTAGTTCTGATCGACTTCGCGGTTCTCTGTTCTGTCTTGGAAAAATTGGTTAAAACTGTGCAAAGTGAATTATGAGTTATAAGTTATATGTATGGATTCCTTAGAGAACCTATTTTCAATAGAAACAAGTGGGAGCAGTATATAAAAACCGTACAGTGAGATATTTGAAATTAAGATAAGAGAGGTTAGAATCGTTGGACAGTGAAACAAGGGAAATTTTAAGAAATAAACTGTACTAAACGGCTAAGCCAAAAATTCTGAAAAAATTGTAGTAAGAAGATATATGAGTCTAGTTTCAAGGAAAATTCACGGATTTAAATTTTGAGTTTTATAACTCGAGTTATAGTCAATTTAGTCAGTATGATGCAGATGGACAGTTTCAAATTTTTATGCCCAAATTAGTAGTTAAGTCCGGGTTTACGAAATTACCAAAATACCCTTGGAGTGTAAATTACCGAAATACCCCTGGGTTGCGAGATTACCGAATTACCCTTAGTGGGTAAAATTACCAATTTACCGAAATGCCCCTATGGGCCGATTTGATAGATTGTTATAATGGGCCGATTTACCGAAATGTCCTTATGGACCGAATTACCGAAATGCCCCTATGGGTCGAATGATCGTATTGTTTTAATGGGATGATTCATAAAAAGTATTCAATAGGTTAATGGATGTTATTTTTATATGGATGTTTTACGATTATGTATGATGCATCTTTACATATTGCATGGGATAGGAAAATTTGAATGAAGAGAAGTATAGACCGGTGGCATTGCCACAAATTCTGATAATGGCTATGTGCCTAACATATGAATTAATGACTCTGTGTCGATCATTTTACCGTATATGAATCTGGTGGCTCAGCCAAAAATAGTATAAATGGCAGCTTGACTGCAAATTGGAGAGACTGACGGGGTGGGTGACTTGATCCCCACAGGAGAGACTGGCTGGTACGGGGGAGAGATTGGATGGATGGGTTGGGTTGCATACTTTGCATTCATATATATATATACTATTTTGTAATTGGTCTTCGGCCCAAGATTATCTTAAATGGGCTTAGGCCCAAGATATTTCTAAGCGGGTTCAGGCCCAGTGGATGACGGTAAGGGATTTCACACCGAGTTCTTGTAACTCACCCCCTTTTCTTAACCCTTCTGTGTAATGCTCAGTGACGAGGACTTGGGCCCATGGATGACTCGGTGGAGGCCATACTTCAGAAACGGTGTTTTATTTTGAACTTTAGATTTTTAATTTCGTTCACTTTACTATTTTGGGTTTTTATGTTGTAATAAGGCCTCTAGAGTGTTTTATTATTTGCTTTATGGTTGATATACTTATTATTTTGCTTAAATTGTTTAAAACGAGAATTTTCTAAAACTTAAATAAAGGTTTTCAAAAATTGATTAACATATGGATTTCATAACAAACTTTTACAAATATTTTTAACATTGGAAATTTTCTCTCAAATTATCAACGATATTTTCAAAAGCCACGGTTTTAAAGCTCACTACCTCAATTTTTGACTCATCAAATGATCTCTCAAAAATACTTTTATTTTATCTACGTTTCCGCAATGATTTCAAAATGCTTCTGCAACTCTATTTCTAAACATCACATTTTTATTTTGTTCATTTCAAATATGCTTTCATTACTAAAAAGGTTTTTTTTTTAAAGATTATTACGTTTTCAAGTAGTTAACAATTGCTTAAGTGTTTTGGTTTTAACAAAGAGGCTGTATTTCTCAAGCAAGTTTTTAATAATCGCAAAGATGGTTTTTTTTTTTTACTTCCATGTGACACACTAGATTCGGGCCTAACTTCTAGGCCGGGTTTGGGGTGTTACATAAATAACCCGTGGAACCATTTGGAATACTAAAGGATATCCGGTAAGCCTCACACAAGAGGGTAAAATGCCGATGCCATGTCCCAGACAAGGTCTTACACAGGCTCATATGTCGAGGCCGATGCCATGTCCCAGACATGGTCTTACACTGGCTCTCATAATGTGGCCGATGCCTTGTCCCAGACATGGTCTTACACTAGCACACATATCAACGCCGATGCCATGTCCCAGACATGGTCTTACACTGGCTCTCATATCAATGCCGATGCCATGTCCCAGACATGGTCTTACACTGGCTCTCATATATCCCTAATGTCATGGCATGGATATTCGATCTATTCCTAAGGTTCAACCGGGAGTATACCACCTCAAATTTCGTCATGCATATTCATAACAATAATCAAACATTTTATGAAATATCAATTGTTTAATGCATAATAAAAATAGAGTTTTATTATTTACGTACAACTTACCTCGGTATACAAAATATGGGCGACCAGTTTGATTTAATCCAATAGCTTGATTTTCCCCCGGTCTAAGTCCGGACTCCATTTTTCTTGATCTATAATGAAAAATTCACTTATTTAATTACTACATTAATCAAGACAATCTATAATTCATACCTGGGAAAAATTACCATTTTGCCCCTAGACTTTCACATAATTACAATTTTGCCCCTAGACTCGTAAAACGATTTTAATCAAATTTCCTCATTAACCAAGCCTAGCCAAACCTTTATTACTCTTATAGAAACTCACAAATCAAATTATTTCACACATTTACTACCCATTTTATAACTTTTACAAAAAGGTCCATTTTAGGTGTTTTCATGAAAACCCCTTTCACAAAAGTTGTTTATTTAACAACCAAGATTCATTTTCTTCCATAAAATTTTAGCAAAAAATATGAATACTCACATGGTAAAACCCTAGACTCTCAACCATTTTGCAAAATAGTCCCTCCATTAGATAGCTTAAGCTACAAGGGTCACAAAAATACAAAAATCAACAAAAATGATCATCAAAATGACTTACTTGCAAGGGTTGTAAGTTGCTAAAAATTTTCAAGCTTCCATGGTTGTTTTCTTGGAGAAAAATCTATGGAGAAAAGAAAAGATGATAGCCTTTTCTTTTTGTTTTATTTTATTTTATCTATTAAGTCACCAAACCACCTAACCTTGACCAATTTCACAATTAAAAATTCCATGTCCAGCCACCACATTTTTATTTGTCTATTTACTCAATAAATACCTCTACTTTAGTGTTCCATAGCTATTTAAAACCTTTAGCTTGTAGAATAAGACTTTCACACTTTATGCGATTTAGTCCTTTTTCAAAATTAAGCATGAAATCGCTAAAATTAATTTACCAAAATTTTCATGCACTAATATAATCATGATATAACACATAAAATAATTTTAAAAATAATTTCTCCAGCCTCAAATTAATGGTTCCAAAACCACTATTCTGACTAGCCCCAAAATCGGGCTGTTACAAGTTATTATTTATTCGAGCAAATCCTTTCAAGGTTTAAACACAATCACACAATTCACCAGATGGCGAGTACCATTCACAGACAGACAATACGCCAGTTTACTATTCATTTAGCGTATATAATATGCCCAGATGACCATTCAGACAAAACTTCTTCATGTTAGCCACATACCCAGATCCATAATTAGATTCATATCATTCAATCCATTCTTATTCCTTTGGTTTGTTTCCTTTGTCGTGATTTGCCAATTTGGTTTGCAACATACATTTGCCCTACCAGAGGCTACACAACCATTTTCATGTATTGTGATCTACTAGTTCAATGTACATTCCATCAAAGGAAATGCCATGAATAAACTTTCTTAACATCATTTCCATGATTCAAACCATATCGTTCTTGTCAGAAACAGAAGGTAGTGGCTTAAGCATGAAGAATGGTTCTTACACTTTAACACAGACATCACAGATCCAGACTGACAACTCGGAACAACCATTTTTCATATGCACACATTCACTTTTGTAGAGCATAAGTACTTACCTTACACAAAATATAACACAAGAATATTACACACATGGAAGTAAGAAAGAACTCACCAGAATACAACAAAGTCTATAAAGCAAGACCTTTGCCTTTATCACTCGATCCTGTAATAGCATCTTGAGCTAAAATGTAGATAATTAACCTTATTAGATCATTACTCTATTGAATCCAAACATGCATGCAAGAAACACTAACACATGACCTAGAAGCAGGAAGTTTCCTTCCTTACATATAAATCTAACTCTTATGCATGCAAAAATAACAGTACGTATATAACCATAAAAATAACCTACGGTTCATCAATATTTACCAGAGAGCTAAAACAACATGAGAGCTGGCTGAATAGAGCGAACCTAACTCCAGTAAGGTTTCTGGACTTAAGCTTTTCAAAGAGAGTGCAGAGAAACTCAAGTAGAAGATGAATGCAAAGAAAATGCAAAATTTTATTAGTGAAGACACTAATATCCTTATATACTTAAGCATGAAGAAAAGGTTTAGTGGAAGGATCAAATTATTCCACTAACACTCTTGATTTTCGTGATCAAGTGTGCTTATCATAATTTAAGTCTTATCAAGTATAGTACCTTAGTTCCATTCTAACCAGTTCTCACTGGTCTAACTAAATAGTCTTATAAAAATAATAAACAAATCTATGAAACTACAGATTTAATGACTTCACCAAAACATCTGGGGTGGTGTATACTCAACAGAAGAATCTGTCAAAACACAGACTTTGCCAAAACATAGACTTCACCAATCGGCACATACACAGAATCCTATACTTAGCCACAACTAATACTTTACTTAATCAGAACTACACTTAGTACAATAAACAAAAACCATAAATAGAGACTTCGCAAGGTGGGCTGTTACAAGTAGTTTATGTTTAATTTTAGTAAAATAAGCATTTTTACACTATTTTTAGTCTTTTGACGACCTGTTAGGTCAAATCAGGCCTCAGATATGAATAATGGATTATTTAAGTGTGTAGGGCAACAATTTGGGCTTAAGTATGCAGGGAGCAATGGTCGAGTCACGACATCAACATCTGGCGTCGCGACATTGAACTTCGAAGCATCAAGGGCTGAAAACAGGATTAACATCGCGACGAGGAGGACTTGACGTCGTGACATCATGATGCAAGCATGACAAAGTGATGACATCAACTATCAAGTGAGCATAATTTTAAAGTTGTAATTTGCTTATTAAACCAGGGATATTTTAGGAATATATTACCTTAATGGTTCCCTAGGTTTTGCCTATATATATACTCTTATAATCTCATTAGGTGGTTGTTGAAAGTTAGAAATTAGACGTGACTTAGACAGTTTTATTTCATTTTTATTTAGTTTTATTTTTATGTTCGCTTAGTCAGAATTTTTCCTATTCCGATGTGAAGACGACTGCGAACGGAGATTGCTTCAGAGTCGCGCTTATATTTATTCAAAAGCTTTCTCCCATTTTCTTTTTTCTTTTATTTATATTTTCATTAGCCTAATCAATTGATGTTTACATAAATATTAGAATAGGTTGTGCGTATTTTATACCTTGCATGTTTTGGTTATAGATCTGATTTATTAATTAAGTAATTATTTACCTAAAATTTAGAGTTTATTCAAGAGTACTTAATATATTAGGGAGTGACCCCCCAATAGAATATCGAGACAAGTGAGCCAAGAGGTGAGACCGAGAGGGTATCCGTATACCTAGAAAGAGATTGAGGAAGTGACTTAGGTGATAATCCTTGGTGAAGATGAGACCGAGAGGGTATTCAAAGCTAAGGGTGGTAAACAACTCAGTTGAGGGTAAAGAATGACTTAGTTGATAATTGGGGATTCAATTGATTATAGGCCGAGAGCTCGTATTGTCAACACTAGGAACAAGAAATTCCATTAACTTAGTTTAGGTTAATTAATCTAATTAGTTTAATTAATACTTTAATTTGAATTCACACTACTAATTCGAAACTCTATTATATTAGTACTTATTTTCTATAATTAATTTAATAATAAATTTCTCTAATATGCAATTCCTTGGGTACGATTCACGGAATACTTTCCAAGTGTTTTGTTGTAAACAAAATATATTACTGTAACATCTCGAATTTTTTATTTTAAGTTTGTAGAATTATGTCATGAATGAGTAATTGGCCAAATGGTTAAGTCCTAGTGAAGCTATCCTTGAGACCTGAGTTCGATTCCCTTCACCTGTATAATTTTTTATTATTGAATTTTTGCCTAAAATTCCTAAAGTGTCGCCCTTTCTTTGAAACCCTAGTATAAAACATAATTTTTATTATTAGTGGCTTGACCACAACAGTGGCAGCACTGTCTGCACTTATACTAGCAGTTAATCTGTATAACTATTACTGGTGGCTTAACCACAATGAGCTTTAGATCGTACTGTTTGAAGTTCGGTAGACGGGTTTCGGGGAACTTGTGGTGTGTAGTGGATGGATGGGTAAGATTATTGCACGTTCACTAAGCATGCCATATACATAAATTGTTATGCCATGGTGAACTGTATGCATTATGTACTGTGACGTTTGATATTCTGATTGTTTGTATGTCTACTTTTGCTTAGACTCACACTGAGCTTTCTTAAGCTCACCCCGTTAGTTTCCTACTTCTCAGGTAATGCTCAAAACCAGGACCAAACTCGACATGTGGATGACTCTCAAACATTAGACTGATTTTATAATAAATAATTTCTTTATAACTTTTCACTGGTTTTTGGAATTTAGTTTTGTTAGACAAGACTATGGCTTGGTAATTTTGTTTTGGGGAATATTTTATGCATGCATCACATGTTGAATAGTTCAAACATAATAACCGGTAAATGCATGCTATTTGGACTAAGTAAAACCTGGCATGGTTTATTTTCGCTGCAAAACGTGTGTTCATGGTTTTTATGGAATGAGTCGACGATAATATGATTTTACAAAGATGTTCACCTATATTAAATAATGAACTCTAAAGTTAAAATGTCCCATTAAATGAATGTTTTAACCTAAGGAGCAACTACTTTTTTTCAAAAATTAGACGAGTTAGGGGTTCTCTTTGAAAAGCTTTTGAAGTATGTTAACCATTCTGGTGGCTAATATAGCCTCTATGATTTGGCCATAACGTTTAGGCCAGGTTAAGGAGGTTACATTTGGTGGTATCAGAGCCCGATTCATAAACTCAGTCTGATTTTTCTTTTAAAATGGTTCTGCATGCATGCATTAAAATCAAATAGAATTTTAGGGAAAATGAGCCACAAGAATTTTTGAAAAAAAAGGAAAGAGAAAATAAATTTTCAAAGAAAATAAGTCCAAGATTTCGATACTGGTTGTTGAAGAAATATTTCTGAAACTATAGAGACATGGTAGGGTACATTGCATAAAATTTAAAACCAAGTATTAAAAAAATTAGAACTGAAAGAGAAATCTTTAACTAAAAATCACTAAGTACTTCATATCATTGAACTGTAGATAAAAGAAGAAAACAAGAAATCCCTAATGAGTACCTGTGGAACACGAAATCATGGTACAAGCGATCGTTGAGGGTGACAACGGGTGGCTCAAGTTGAGTCTTCTGCTACGTTGGAACATATGCTCGATTTGGAAACAAATGAGATTGTTGATGCACCCACTACTCAGGTTTGGGAATCAGAATACTAAGGATGTTGGGGATAACGCAGTAACTCATGCTATGTTGAGGGTACTATAGAGGGTAACTGCGGCCCAATCTAGTACTGGTAGTTGTGAGCCAGTTGTTGAAAGGCTTCGTTCGAGCGGGGCAGAGTTGTTCAGGGGTGTTTCTAGAACAACCCCTACAGTGGTTGAGTATTGGTTGGAGACCACTAAGTGTATATTAGAATATTTGGACAGCACTCTTGAGCAGAAACTCAAGGGTGATGCGTCCTTTTTGAGGTACGAGGCCTTTAGATAGTGGCAATCATTTGTTAGGCGTATGCTGCCTGAGCGTATCAATTGGGTATATTTTCAGGATGCCTTTCAGAGGAAGTTTGTGTGCACCTGATATGTTAAGGCCCGACGGTTGGAATTTATTGAGCTTAAGTAGGCCGACATGCCAGTCTCTGGGTATGAGTTTGAGCCGCTATGTACCTAGTATGGTGGCAACTGAGCTAGATAAGTGTTTAAGTTTTGAAAACGGGTTGAGGTATGATGCATGTGTTTGAGGCTTTGGTCGAGAAGACCAAAATTATGAAGGAAATTAAGCGTGTGGAGCGTGAAAAGAGGGATAAGAATAAGGCTCAGCCAAATAGGGAATCTGGTCCCGCAAGCTCAAACCTGTGACCTATGAAGTGGGCTAGAGATGTTAGACCACAACAGATTAATGTAGCTGCGAGTACTGGGTTGGTGGATTTTTAAAATGTGGGTTCTGTGATAAATGCCATTTGGGCGAATTTTGGAAAAGGTTGGGAGTCTGTTTCAGTTGTGGTTCAGCTAAACATAGGGTTAAAAACTGCCATTGTTGAGTAAATTAAATGCAAGCACTGCCATAGAATTAGGGTTAGAATAGGGTACAGAATCAAATGGGTAATCAATTTCCTCGTACGGTCCATGTTCAAAATCGTAATGGTAATTAGTGGTAGAGAGCACCAGATCAAGGTACAAATCGAGCTAAAGCTAGGCAGCCTGCCTTGGCCTATGTGGTTGATGTCATGATAGGTACATTCTTTATCCATTCAGTTCCTTATTTGCACTTATAGATATTGGATCTACACACTCGTATATTGCATGTGATGTGGCTACTAAACTAGGGGTTAGGGTAGAGAAAACTTCTAGAATCGTTACTATAGTCAGCCCTTTAGTACAATCTGTGATTGCAGATATAATTTATAAGAGATGCCCTTTGGAGATCCAAGGGGAATTTTTTTCCTACAGATTTGATGGAACTGCCATTTAATGAGTTTGATCTAATTTTGGGGATGGACTGGTTGGTTGAACACCAAGTCAGTCTGGATTGTGCTATGAAAAGGGTAACATTAAAGACAGTGATTGAAAAGGAAATTGTTATGGTTAGTGAGCGTCAAAATTATATATCAAATGTGATCTCTGCTATGGTAGCGGAGAAGAAGGTCCGGAAAGGGTGTAAGGCATTTATGGCCTACGTTCGAGATGCAAGTGCAGTTGGTTCTTCAGGGGACAATATTTGTACAGTTAGGGAATTTTTGGACATTTTTCCCGATGAGCTTCTAGGGTTACCTCTAGAGCGGGAGGTGGAATTTGGAATTGAGTTGCTATCGAGTACAGCACCGGTGTCCATTGCTCCCTATCGCATGGCAACCAAAGAATTAAAAGAGCTGAAGGTGCAGCTTCAAGAGCTTTTGGACTGGGGTTTCATAAGAACTAGTGTTTCACCATGATGTGCACCGATTCTGTTTGTTAAAAATAAAGATAGGTCGCTCATATTGTGCATTGACTTTAGGCAGTTGAATAAGCTGACAATAAAGAAAATTACCCCTTACCCATAATTGATGATTTGTCTAATGAGTTTAGAGGTGCAATTGTCTTTTCCATGATTGACTTGAGGTCTGGGTATTAATAGCTTAAGGTGAAAGAATGTGATGTACCCAAGACCGCATTTAGGACTCGTTACGGTCACTATGAGTTCTTAGTTATGCCCTTTGGATTAACAAATGCTCCTGTTGCATTCATGGATCTCATGAATTGGGTTTTTCACCATTTCTCGTTCAGTTCGTCATTGTGTTCATTGAAGACATATTTGTGTACTCTTAAGTCTAAATCTGAGCACGATGAGAATTTGAGGCTAGTTCTACAGATTCTCCATGAGAAGAAGCTTTTCTTTAAGCTTAGTAAATGTGAATTCTGGTTGAAAGAGGTTATGTTTTTGGGGCATGTGGTGTCTACTGAGGGTATTCGGGTGGATTAAAAGAAGATTGAAGCCATCTTAGGTTGGAAATAGCCAAAGAATGTTTCAAACATTCAGAGTTTTCTCGGTTTGGCGAGATATTATTGAAGGTTTGTGAAGGGTTTCTCCTTTATTGCAGCTCCATTGGCCAAGTTGTTAAGGAAGAACACTCCCTTTAAATGGACATATGACCAGCAGGCTAGTTTCAAAAAGTTGAAATCTGTGTTGACTCAAGCTCCAATTTTGATTCAGCCGGAATCTAGTAAGAATTATGTTGTCTACAATGATGCATCACTTATTGGTCTTGGATGTGTTCTAATACAAGGTGGCAAAGTGGTAGCTTATGCCTTGAGACAACTTAAGTCACATGAGTGCAACTATCCAACTCATGATTTGGAACTGGTGGTTGTTATCTTCACTCTTAATATATGGAGACACTATTTGTATGGTGAAAAGTGTATTATTTACATGGATCATAAGAGCCTTAAATATCTCCTCTCTCAGAAAGAGCTTAACTTGAGAAAATATCATTGGATCGAGCTTTTTAAAGGATTATGACTGCACAATTGAGTATCAACCTGGAAAGGCCAATATGGTGGCTGATACCTTGAGTAGAAGGGCAATGTTTGAGTTAAGAGCTATGTTCACCTGATTGAGTTTGTATGATTGTGGGGGCATTTTAGCTAAGTTGCAGGTGAAGTCTACATTGGTTCAGGAAATTAAGGATAAGCAGCCATCGGATGTTTCTTTAATACCTCAATTTAAGCAGGTTAAGCATGGTTCGATTGATTACTTTAGGATTAATTTGAAGGGTGTTTTATGTTTCGCAGGCAGTTATTGTGTGCCATATGATCGAGTTTTGAGGTATTCCATACTCCAGAAAGCGTATAGTAGCCCTTATGCTATGCACCCTAAAGGTGTTAAGATGTATCGAGATTTGATGGAGTTATATTGGTGGCCTGGTCTGAAGTGAAAGGTAATAAACTATGTATCCAAGTGTCTGACTTCTCAACAGGCTAAGGCTGAGCATCAGTTTTCGTATGGGTTATTACAGCATATCAAAATTCTTCACTGGAAACGGGAGAGAGTGACCATGGCCTTTGTTAGTGGGTTACCTTTAACACCTACTAAGAAAGATTCAGTGTGGGTTATTGTGGATAGGTTGACCAAGTCTGCTCATTTTCTACCGGTTCGTACTAATTTCACTCTTCAGAAGCTTGCTAAACTATACATCTCTGAGGTAGTGAAATTGCATGGGGTGCTAGTGTCGATTATTTCATATCGAGATCCCTGCTTTACATCTTGGTTCTGGAAAAATTTGCATAAGGCTTTGGGTACCCGATTGGATTTTAGTACAGCATTCCAACAGTAGTCAGATGGTCAGTCTAAAAAGGTTATTCAGGTTTTGGAGGATATGCTGATAAGCTATATTATTGATTTTCACGGTAGTTGGGAGGAGCATCTACTATTAGCTGAGTTCGCTTACAATAATAGCTTTCAGTCTAGTATTTAGATGGCACCTTATGAAGCTCTTTATGGTCGTAAGTGTCGTACACCCTTATGCTGGATTGAGTTGGGCGAGAAAAAGATGTTGGGTCCAAATTTGGTTTAGGAAATCGAGGGTAAGGTTTGTTTAATCCAGGACAGGTTAAAAGCGACTTCAGATAGACAGAAATCTTAAGCTGATCTAAAGTGGAAAGATATTAAGTTTAGTGTGGGTGATCGAGTTTACCTTAAGGTCTCTCCGTGGAGAAAGGTTCTAAGGTTTGGCCTAAAAGGCAAGTTGAGCCCTAGGTTTATTGGACCATATCGAATACTTAAGAGAATTGGTCCAGTAACTTATCAGCTCGAGTTGCCTCCAAAGTTGGATCGCATTCCCTATGTATTCCATGTATCAATATTGAAACATTATCGATTTGATCCTTCTCACATTGTTCGGACTGAGGAGATAGAGATTAGACCGGATCTATCTTTTGAGGAGGAGCCTATACAAATTTTTGATTGAGAGATTAAGGTTCTAAGGAGGAAGCAGATTCCTTTGATCAGGAATCAAAATTTTGGATAGTCATTTACTAAAAATCCTCTTAGCCACCCATTTCACATTTCTTATCACAAAAAAATATTATTATACGCATTCAATCAACTTTCTCATACTAAATATCTCAAATAAATAAGGTGGGGACATTAGAACCATATATTCATTGTAACAACCCTTACCCGGTCCGATCACCGAACCCGAATAATAGAATGCTACATGCAATAATAACAACCACATCTAAAATTTATATAATATAATTCGCATACATTGCAATTAAATAAATTGAAATCTACAAGGACTTAACTGTGAAATTCAAGTAAGAAATAGGATTGATTTGAAAATTTTCCAAAGTTATAAAGTTTCAAATTTTGTATAGATATTTAATTGTTGGTATCGATACCATACCTAAATAACGATAACAAAATTCAATTATGTTTGTTAGGCAAAAATGAGGGTATCGATATTTATTTCCTGGTATCGATATTTTAAGAAAAGTATCGATACTCGTAAAAATCGATACCATTTTATTATTTTTTTGTTTTAAAAACCATTCATATGGTCAAGTATCGATACCAAGTACAAAAATATAGATACTCAAGTTTAAAAATGGTAAAATTCCATCTTTAAAATGGCTATTTCAAGCTCAAAACATCTAAAATACAAATGATATCTTTAGAAACAATTAGAGCCCTGAAATCATCAATCAAAAGCATACTAACTAATAAATAAGACTTCTTATCATTATAGCATTTTCAATACTAATATACCAAGGTTTATCACACTCAACTATACCAATATGCCCTTAATGGCACCTCAAATAATCCATCAAACATGCATTCACTCAACCATTCAAACAATCTCCCATTTGATTCCATTACAACATATAACTTATGCATAAAGACTTACTAAGATCATACATTTAAACAACTCAAAACACAACAAAACATTTGCCAAAATAACACAAGTTCCTAGTTCTAACCAATATGCCATAAGGCACCATCATATCCAATCTAATTCAACAATTCATATCATATATCAAAACATTCACATAATCATCAACTAAAGCATAAACCACGCTCCACTTTCCAAGTTCAACCATTTCATAATTTAATTCAACATCTCAATCCCAAAATTTGCTTTATCACATCCTGTATAAGCATACCATAAAAACAAGTGATATAACATACTACATATCAACTTAAAACACATTATATTACCAACTAGAACTTAAGTTTTACGAACTCCAAAACCCTATATACATGCCACAAGACCAAAATAACAAATCAAAACCTACCGAGGTAGAAGCTTGATAGTGTGAGCCTTAAAGTTGATACATCTGATTAGTTCCACAAAACGTTAACTCAATCAAGTAATTGAATTTAACAACTTAACTTAAAGTAACCTGACATTCAATTTACAAAATAGGTGAGATTTGTATAAGATCAAATCATCATATAAATCATATTCACCACAAATTCAATCAAGTTCATGTCATATATATACTCATACACATTCTATCAAGATAAATCATGTTTATTCAATCAGAAATCATTTATATAAATTCTCATTTAGCTCCATTCATCTTTTTTATAATTAATCTCATTTCTATCTAGCCCGATGAACTATAGTAACATAACTCAGATACTCGGGTAACTACACCACACCAGAGAGCATCGTAATGCTATTTAGAGACACTAAAGTGCAATCCCGTACAAGCGCATGTTTTAACGCTATTGGCATGTCAATCGTATCCTAATCATTTACTACGTTCAAATGGACATCTAACATATTTCATAACATTTATTGTTAGGATCGACCCGATTAAGCAACGAACAAGTAAAAGTAGCGGAATAAATTGAGAAATTGGACACACAAATTTAACGTGGAAAAACCCCTCCAAAGAGGATAAAAAATCACGGGCAAAGATAATTTTACTATAATGGCAACAGAACAAAGAGTACAAAAGATGGAGATAAAACTAAACCCCGAAAACCCGAAAACAAAGAACCCTCAAAACGTAAACACAAAATTCTCTAAATGTGTTATGAGTTCTAATATCTAATGGGTGTATTTTCTAAGGTTGTAAAAGAGCCTATTTATAGGTTAAATTCATAGGTCAAATAATAATAAAATAATCTAACTAATCAGTGTTTGATTGAAACAAATAAACAGAGTTTAACTAGAAGATTACTTCTCAAATTTGACTGAAATAGGAGTCATAATTAACAAATCTCCACCTTGACTCATATTTCCACAATGCCATCTTTGCCAAAGCCCGCCACGAGCCTATCTTGAACCATACAGGAATTAATCGAGTCGAATCTGTGCTTAGGCTGGAAGACTTCTAGCCTTTGACTTGTACACTAATGCCAAATCAAAACTAACCCGGGTTTGATTTTCACGAACACAGTGCCTTAACTTTTCAAAACCTGAATCCAAAAGAGAACCTCTCTTCAACAAAACGGTCATACCTTTTTCCCTCCTATGACCAAGTTGCCTCCTATGACCAAGTTGCCTCCGACTCTGTAACGGACGAGGGACGTCCGATTTCACCATCCATGTAGAACCTTCCGAATATAAAGAGCGCAGTTCTTTTACCTTTTAACAAAACGAGAGCTCCACGAGATACTTTAATGCCGCTCGACTCGATGTTGATTCGCATCCTTTCAAGTCTAAAATACTCAAGGAGATGAGATTCTTTCAGTAAATCGGTACACATACGACATCCGAGAGTGTCCTAATTGTCCCATCGTGTATCCTAATTTTAACAGTACCAATACCAATTACCTTACTAGATGAATCGTTTCCCATGCACACAACTCCACCTTCAACCGAACAGTATGTGGAGAACCATTCTCTATTGGGACACATGTGGAAAGAACATCCCGAATCTAGGATCCACTCGGATGTGAGTTTGGAGTTATCGCTCGTTGACACTAACAAGAAATCATCACCACTTTCATCGGCCAAATTAGCATCAGCTACATCTTTCTCGTTACTCTCAGCAGCTCTTTTCTTTCGCAGTTTATAACAATCTACTTTGACGTGACCTAACTTTTTACAATAGCGACACCTTTTGTCTCGTTTCTTTGATGCTATCAAAATGGAAGTTTTCCTATCTGCCTTGCTATCCAAATGAAGCTCGTTGTCGAGTTTGTCTCTACTCAACAAATGACCCTTCACATCTTCGAACGAGAGTTTGTCTCTCGCCATAAATCGGGTCTCCCCGAAAGACTTGTATGAAGGGGGTAAAGAGCACAATAATAGCATAGCTTTGATCTTCATCGTCAATATGAACCTCAACATTATTTAAATCATTTAAAAGAGTAATGAATTGACTGATGTGATCTCTAAGAAGCTCACCTTCGTTCATGCGAAACGTAAATAGAGCGTTGTTTCAACACTAAGCAGTTAGCCCGAGACTTAGTCGCATAAAGAGTTTCTAACCTTTTCCATAAAGCGGATGAGGTCTTCTCCATCAATACCTCCTGCAATACCGTATTCGCGAGGCACAACTGGATTGCAGACAAAGCCTTTTCATCAAGCTCTTTCCATTCTGTTTTATTTAGATTCTCAGGCTTTTTCCCGGTAACAACCTTTTTCAAACCGGATTGAACTAGAATTGCCATCATCTGAACTTGCCACAGATTGAAATTTGTCTCACCATTGAACTTCTCAATTTCAAATCGTGTTGCTTCCATATCTGAATGGGCTGATCTATGAAAATTGAACTAGCTCTTGATACCACTTGTTAGGATCGACCCGATGAAGCAACGAACAAGTAAAAGTAGCGGAATAAATTGAGAAATTGGACACACAAATTTAACGTGGAAAAACCCCTCCAAAGAGGATAAAAAACCACGGGCAAAGATAATTTTACTATAATGGCAACAGAACGAAGAGTACAAAAGATGGAGATAAAACTAAACCCCGAAAACCCGAAAACAAAGAACCCTCAAAACGTAAACACAAAATTCTCTAAATGTGTTATGAGTTCTAATATCTAATGGGTGTATTTTCTAAGGTTGTAAAAGAGCCTATTTATAGGCTAAATTCATAGGTCAAATAATAATAAAATAATCTAACTAATCAGTGTTTGATTGAAACAAATAAACAGAGTTTAACTAGAAGATTACTTCTCAAATTTGACTGAAATAGGAGTCATAATTAACATTTATAATTAAGAGGCACTTCCAGAATATCAATACACCTACTGTAAATCAATTAGGTTCTTTTCAAAAACATATATAACTCATGTTTCGAATATGTTCATCACTTTACAAATAAATCTTACTCACACTTCACCTAATTGTAACAAATAACAATCTCAAACCAATATTAACATTTCAACCAAAATTTAATTAACAAAGTCATGACAACACCAAAAATAAATATATACATATATCCAAACTATGAACTTACCTATTAACTCAGATAATGGTTGACTCGTAGGGACTAATCTACAATTTTCCCTTTTCCCCGGTTATCCTCTATACAGTTCAATTATTGATCTATATAATAGTTAAACTCAATTTATCAATTTCAAAAACATTATCATACTTATTTTTATGCATATGACCTATATTATTCATTTTACAATTTTTTTCCTAAACTTTTACACTTCGCTCAATTCAGTCTCTAAAATCGAAACTATTAAAATCTTCATATTTGAGCCCCAATACACAAAATCGATTCTTATTACATCCATAACCATCCTTCAAACACTTAAAAATTACAAAATTTACATGCTAAAATTTACTTATTTTCATATTAGTCCCTAGACTCAAAACTAACAAAAATTCCTTTACAAAATTATCCTAATCAACAACCAAGCTTATAAATATTTCATTTAATCTCATGAACACCAAAAATTCATTAATGTCAAGTCCCTAAACCTTTAGCATTTTTACATAATAACCTCCGGTTAGCTAGATTAAGTTACGACGATCTCAAAACATAAAAATCATAATAAAAAAATGGAATAAAAAATGCACTTACATGCAAGAGCTTTGTTTGGCTGAACTAAAATATTCAACAATGGAGAAGTTTGGTTTTGATTTTCGGTGGAACCAAATAAGGAAGATGATAGCCTAATTTTTTTATGTTTTTACTTTATTATATTTGTTTTAACTTTAAATTAATCTATAAAATTTATAAAATACACCTACTAACCATCCCACTTAATAAAAATGGTATATTTGCTTTATAAAACCTCCCACATTTACTAAATAAGTCATTGAACCAATAAAATTCAATAGTGATTAAGTTTTTCACCTTTTATGATTTTGTCCATTTCTTTAGTTAATTATTAAATCGCTAAAACTACCGAATCAAGACTCAATTAAATTCTATAATAAACTCATAAATATTATAAAATAATATTTTGTGACTTGATAATAAAAAATCGAGGTTCCTAAACCACCATTTCCAGTACCACTAAAAGACGAGATGTTACATTCATACCTTAATTGAAGTTTTCTATCTCTAACTTCAACTTTATCTCACCAAACCACAAACCCTTGGGTATTGAATGAAGATGGTGATGGTGGAAGAAGAAGGGTTTTTTTCTGGTAAGATTTAATGGAGGAAACTTGGATTTTTCGATGGGTTTTATCTAGAAGTGAAAGGGAGAAGAAATAGCCATGGGAGCAGAGGTTCTCCTCATCTCTTGTTACTATCAAATTTGGGGATGAAAGGGTGAGAAAATCATTTTATTATTAGGTGACCATATCATACATATGGCATAATTCATTCATGTTTTCTTATTCACATATTCACTTAATTATTAGGGGACCAAATCACTGTGTCATTCATGAAACACCCCAAACCCGGCCCACGAGCTTTGACCAGATTTGGTATGTTCCTCAAGTAAACCGGTTCAAAATTCTTTTGTTACTTAGGAAAAACTTGTATGATTTTTAAAAAATATTGTTTGGGTTGGGCTTGAGTTGAAAACAAATTTATCTTATGTTAAAACCCATTTATCTAAGGTGACAAAACATTTAGAGTTAATTTTAAAAAGGAATTTACTTAAACTTTAATTGATAAAAATCCATAAACATAATAAATAAAAGAAAAATAAAGTAAACCACAATGGCCTTATTATATCAATGATCCCAAAGTAAAACTTAAAATACTTAAAATAAATTGAAAGTCCAAATCATAAATTTCTTGCTATGCATGGCCACCTTTAAGCTCCTGTAGACCAGGTCCATTATCGCTCATCACACAGAAAAATATTCCCCAAAGCGGGGTGAGTCAACAGACTCAATGTGTACACAACACTAAGTCATAATAGAATCAGGCATGCAAATGATACACATTCAAATCATAGAATACAATTAATGATGCATTCCCAAACCCAAACCTAATTAACCATCCGCTACACACCACCCGCACTCGCGGTCACACCGTGGGGACTACTAAGTCAACCCTCCATCCGCTACACACCATCAAGAAGGCGATCGCTGCGATCGGCGTGCTCATCGGCCATATAATTTGTGTCATTAGACACCATATTCAAATAATGTAACCGAAGTTACCAAATTCAGATAATGTAACAAAGTTACCATATTCAAATTTTGTGACCGTAGTCACCATATTAGTTGGTGAGACCAAGTCAACACCTTCTTCCCCTTTCACATAGATCCCGAATGCCCCATAAATTTTATATCATGCATAACATACTTAATTCTCATTCATGTTACTATTCATATGTTCAAAATATATCATATTCATAATCCTATCAGTAGGAAACGCGTGCTGGGTACTTTTACCACATTTGTGGTACTTAGCCACATTCACATTCTTATGCATATTCATATATTAAAATAATTGCCATATGATATATCGAAGGTTAGTATGAGTACACACATTCTTAATAATACATTTAATTTAAACATAGCCATGAACCTATCAAAACATAGGGTAGGGTACACACTGATTTGCTTAACGAATTCCTTGAAATCCCGAAATCGATCATCGCCTTAGATCTCAAATTCCTACATTTGATTAATCACTTACTAATTTAATAAAAAGCCATTCGACCATAAATCCAAATCCTAGTAGGATTAGTATTCTTAAAACTTACCTTGAAATTCTCAAATCCCAAAATCCTTGTATCCTCTGTCGAAATCCCTATAACTACATGTTAGATCAATTTCTAACATTTATTCACAACAAATAACCCTTAGCCGTATGTTAAATATGACTTACCTTAGATTCTTAAATCCGAAATTCACCGAATAACTAGGGAACACGCGACTTATGGTGTACCTTCGGGAAAAGAACTTCTCCTTCCTTGTAGTCGACACTTAGTAAATCCCGAAAGATCTCTTGACAACAGATATTAAGGGTATTAGAATCTTAATTTCGAAATGACCTTAAAAGAAATAGAATGAGAATCTAACCTAATCTTACCCTCATTGAAGAATTTGATGGAACTCTTGCTTGAACCCTTAGCGATGATTCGGCTATGGCTTTGATGTGGATAGCAATTTGGCTCTTGAGGCTTAGTGAGAAATCGACTAGGGCTATTGGTATCTTTGACTTTTGATTGTGTTAAGTAATAGAAGAAGAAAAAAAAAGAAAAAGAGAATAATGGCGAGAGAAAATTCGGCGAGAGAGAGAAGAGGAGAAACTTTAGAGAATTTCGTGAGGTTTTCTTGAAAAGAAAAGAATGAATGAAGAATAGCCTTACTCTTCCTTTTATAGCCAAAATTACTAGCTAGAGTCCTTTACTTGGCCACCACTCTTCTATTTTGATAGCTTTATCCCTTGATTTATCACTTTAATAAAACTTAATCCAATAATTATCTCTTATCTCTTAATAAAAATAATACTAATAATAATCCTCTTTTATCTCTTCCTTATCTATCAAAATAAAAGAAATAATATCCCCATTTATCTCTTGAAAATAATCTAAAATAAATCCATTATTTATCCCTTATTTATCCACCCCTTTATCTCTTAAAAATAAAAGAATAAAAGCTCCTAATTTATAGCCATGTGCCGTCCACCTCACTTCTTTCTGGAAGCAAAATAAAATTTCTTTTATTTGCTTCCCATGTGATTTCGAACTCGGGCCCAACACCTTGCATGTGGCGCCATTTCTAGAGGCCCTAAGTGGCATCTCCAGGCCACTTTTCCAAGCCTGTTTGTGTGTCAAATTCCTCATATTATTTTTCTTAAGGCCACCTTGCCTTAGTTTTCTCTTTTTAAGCCTTAAAACTTGACATTTCTTTACATTTCCAAGTTTCCAAAAATTTTCGTTTGGCTCTTTAAACTTGACATTTCCTTACATTTCCAAGTTTCCAGAAATGTTCACTTTCCTCTTTTAAACTTAAGGTTTCCAAAGCATTTCCTTACATTTCCTTACATTTCCTTACATTTCCATACATTGCCTTACATTTCCATACATTTCCATGCACCTTAGGGTTCCTAGAACTCCTCAGAACACATCCAACACACCCACTGAGCCCACTATCTCATGAATTACACACGAACGCATAACCCCTAATCTAGGATGTTACAATTCATTTTATTTAACCATTTATATCATATAGTTCCACTTATCCAAAAATCAAAATGTTCTTCAATTCTTATCATGTACTTCATTGTTTTAATAATTTCATATCTCATATTATCTTTCTCCATGATTTATTCTTGTAACATCCTAAAAATATGAGTATCGATATGTTGCATGTTTTGGTGTTTAGCTTGTGAATGATTAAATTTGTGTGCTTAATATAGTCTTGAGAAGGCATGGGATTATTTGGAATTAGAATAAATTTTAGTAATGAGTACTTTATTGAAGTGGAACAAGTGACCCTGATGCTTAAGGTAATTAAATGGCAAAAACTAGCATAAGATGAACTAGTAGCAAGGTGGAATAGGCGCCATGAGTGTTGCTTGAGGGAAGAGGTTCGAATCCCATGGATAGCATTTTGGTGAGATTTATTTTTGCTCTTTCTTAGCAAGTGTCGGCCAAGCTCTATTCTTGGTAAGGATGGACTAATTCTTTTATGGTAAGGTGGCTAAAGGTTATGGCAAACATGAATTTAGGGATAAAATTTGCTTGATTTTGGGGATAGGATTTCAAAACTTTTGGAAGGTGGAGGAACATAAGGCACCTCTTAAGGGAGAGTGTTTTGGAAAGGTATGATGGCCAAGTTTGACCATGTATGTGGACGGCATAGGGGCTAAGGGGATGGCGGGTTTTGGTGCTAGCTTGGTAGGATTAGGTGCTAAATGAGCACATCTTTCATTTGGTTATTTTGGGTTCTTTTCTTAAAAAATTTTCTCCATTTTTCCCTCTCCCTAGCCGAATGTGCCATAAGCTTTAGGGAAGCAATTGTTTCTTTTGGCCATTTCTTTATTTTACCATTTCGGTCATACGATTGATTATTCTCCAAATCTTTTTCTTCCCTTTGTGACTGAAACCATATAACCATCTAGGACCATTTCTTTTCTTCTCTTTTTCCTCTTCATTGCCGAATTCATATTGGTTTCAAAGTTTATTCTTGGTTCATCTTCCATCCTTGAGAACCGAAATACAAACCTCTCATCTCCATTTTTTCTTTTCTTTTTACTTCTCACAAAAGACTCACAAACATTTCTCTCTTCCAAAAATTTTCCACTATGGCCGAATGTTGATGACAATCTCCTTAGCCGAATCCTTCTCTCCACATCTATTCACTTCTCAATCATTCTTTTTATTCATACCTTGATCAATCATGGTGTAGTGGAGTGTCGATCATTTCTTCATCGATAGTCGATCTTAGGCATCATAAGAACGTGTGGAAAAGGATTTCATCATTCAAGGTAAGGGATTCATTTTATTTCGAGGGGGTTCTATGTTATTTTTTTTATTTGGCTTATGATGGTATTGATTAATCGATTCTATCATAAGGACCCTATTAATCGACTCTCTTTTTGTGAACGTAAGAACTTCGTGGCAATCAAGATAGGGATAAAAAGGGTTGTTAATAGCGTTTGGAAGAGGGGTGGTTCTGCTATTCCCCCTAAATTCAAACGAAGGACCGTTTCAGCAATCCGAGATTGTCCACCGGGTTGTGGACCCTCATCCGGAGAAAATCAATTATTTGAAGTCATTCGTACTCCTGAGCCTTTGACTGTTCGTGGTTCTTCATTGGGTTATGAACTATCGATCGAGGAGAAATCAAAAATAGCTGTTGTTCGAGATTCCGAGGGTAAAGATCTAGATCGTTCATCATTAGAATAGCTTTATATTAAATATTAGTGTTCTAATTAAGCGTGATAAATATTTAGGTATCGATGGAGGGAAAGTATAGTACTCACCGTAATCAGTGTGTAACTTCACACTTATCTCATGGGTTATACTATGCCGTAAGTATTTGATTAAAAAATCGTAAAGTCGGTAAAATTGGAAAATACGGTTTATTAGCACTTTTGGTGTGAAAGCATGAAAACGGTATTAAAGTTGTGAAAATTACGAATTTGCCCTTAATAAGTTATATTGTTAAAAAGTGATATTTTGGGCCATATGAATTATTTTTGATAAATTGGCCAAGTGAGAAAATTGTGAAAAGGGCCTCATGTGTATATATGGGCAAAACCGCTAGATCGATATATGGGCCAAAAGCGCTAGATCGATATAAGGGCCAAAATTGCTAGATCGTTAAATGGGTTAAATTGTTATTTTGACTAATGGGCCAAGTTGATAACTTGTAATATGGGTTTTTTTGTTGAAATTTACCTTATGAATATATTGTGATACATTCTATATATACATGATTGCATGGGTTGGGATAATTGTGAAGAGAAGAAAGGCACATTGCCAAAATCTAGTTCGGTGACATGTCACAATCTAGTTTGGTGACTCTGTCACAATCTAGTTCGGTGGCTCGCCACAAATATTTTAAATGGCTTAATGCCCGTGATTGGTGTGTTGGCGAGGTGGGTTGAGTTGATCCCCACAGGTGTGATGGTTGGTACGGGTGGTGTGTAGCGGATGGAAATTAGGCTTGGTTGGGAATTGCATATCACATGCATTTTTTTTATATTTGATTTATATATTGTATTTTTGTAAATGGGCTCAAGCCCAATTTAATGCTTAAATGGATTTGGTGATGGGCTTGGTAAGTGGGTTACACATTGAGTTCTAAGTAACTCACCCTGTTTTTCTTACCCTTCTCAGGTAATAATAATTGATGGAGGCTTGGGCCAGGGATGACTTGTAACATCCTGGAAAGGGCCTATGCATTTTCGGTTTAATTGTACGAAGTAACATGTTTTATGTACTAAGAATAAATTTTGAACAATTTTGGAAACCTGAAAATGTATGGAAATGTTAAGTTAAAAAAAATGGAAAGTGAACATTTTTGGAAACTTGGAAATGGATGGAAATGATTTGGAAATGATTCAAAATAGGAAAGTGCACATTTTTGGAAACTTGGAAATGTAAGAAAATGTCAAGTTTACAGAGCGAACGAAAATTTTTGGAAACTTAGAAACGACTTAGAAATGTCGAGTTTTAAAGTTTAAAAGAAGAAATTAAGGCAAGGTGGCCTTAAAAGAAAAAGTTTGTGAAATTTGACACACAAAGCAGGCTTGGAAAAGTGGCTGAAGATGCCACTTAGGGCCTCTGGAAATGGCGCCACATGCAAGGTGTTGGGCCCAGGTTCGAGTCACTTGGGAAGCAAATAAAAAAGTTTTATTTTTGCTTCCGGAAGCTCTGAGGTGGATGGCACAAGCCTTCTAGAAAGGAGGAGTTTTATTCTCTTTAATATTCGATTAATAAGGTGATAAATAAAGGATTTAATTTGGATTATTTTTGAAGAGATAATAAAGGATTATTCTTTAATTATTTTAAATTAAGAGATAAAGCTATCAAATAAAGAAGAGTGGTGGCCAAGTAAGGGATTCTAAGGAGTAGTTTTTGGCTATAAAAGGAAGGAAGTAGGGCTACTCATCAATTTTTTTCTTCCTCCTCTCTCTCTCGCCAAATTTCGAGTGCTCTCCTCTCTTCTCTTCTCTTTTCTTTTGTCAAGTCGAATCTATAGTCCACCATTGCCAAAATTCTCAAGTTTCTTTTCCTTATTTTCGTGGAAACCAAATACCCCAAGAGAACCTCTAGGCGACTTCTCCATTAAATCCCAAAAGCCGAAACTTTATCATCTAGTCATCAAGGTGATTCTTTAAGGGGGCTTTTAACAAGGGTGCTACCGATTTCTTAAAAGGGTAAGATCCAAAGTTTGGTTTCAATTCTTTTATATTTTAAACCTATCTAAAATTTAGGGACTAATCTCTATTATGGATTTTGGCCGAGTTATGGAAGGGTGTTTTTGGATTTAAGAAATTGTCAACTACAAGAAGGTATCTTTCGGAACTTCTAAGATCTAAGGTAAGTTATGAATACCATTCGGCCATAAGCTATATTATTATGATTTAATGTTAGATTGGATCTAACATGGGTACATAGGGATTTCGACAGCAATAAAGAAGCAAGGATCCAATTCGGGATTTAAGATTTGGAAGGTAAGAACAAAGGTAAATTCGACCAAGGCCTATTTTAGTAGTAGATCTATTATTATGTGTTTTAAGCCGAAAACTAACCAATTCAAGGGATTTAGTGACTAGCCGATTTCAAAGGGAAAAAATACGAGTTTCTGGGATTTGATTAAATCATCAAATCGACACCAAGGTAAGCTTTAAGAATACAAATCCTACTAGGATTTGGTTTTCTAGCCGAATAGGCTTTGTGCTAAATAGTAAGTGATTAATCAATTATAGGAACTTGAGATCTAAGGCAGTAGATCAGATTTTGGGATTTCAATGAAGTGGTTAAGCAAATCAGGTGTGTACCCCACACTACTTCTTAATATGTTTCATGGCCTGTTTTATTAAAATATGTGATATTAAGAATATGAAAGTGGCTAGGGTACCATGTTATGGTACTAAGTACTCAGGTACGTTTCCTACTTCTACAAAGAATATGAAAAAGGTCATTAGTAACATGAGAATATGATAAGAATGTGAACTCTGGCATATTTATGCATATCATCATTATATGGGGCATATGGGTTTGTTTGAAAGGGGAAGTGAATGTGGTGACTTAAGACCACGAACACGGTGACCTAAGACCGTGATATCTGAAAGTGGTGACCTAATACCACAGTAATCTGAAAGTGAAACACCCCACACCCGGCCCACGAGCCTGGACCGGATCTGGTATGTTTCTTAAGTAATCTGGTTACAAAATTCTTTTATTACCAGAGGAAAACTTGTGCGATTTTTAAAAACTATTGTTTTGGGTTGGGCTTGAGTTAAAAACCCATTGATCTTATTTTAAAGTCCAATTAACTAAGATGAAAACAAACAATTAGGGTTTATTTTTAAAGAAATAAATTTTACTTAACTTTAATTGAAAATAATTCATAACATAGTAATTAAAAATAAAAGTAAAGAAATGTAACTTATGGCCTTATTACATCAAGTAGAATCCCAAAATAAAATTAAAATACTTAAATAAATTTAAATATCCATATTGAATAAAACTTCAAGCTGAGCATGGCCATCCCTAAGCTTCCGCAGAACAGGTCCATTATTGATCGTCACCTGAAAAATAGTCCCACAACGGGGTGAGTCAACAGAATCAATGTGTACACAACACTAAAATTTAATAGATCAGGCATACATTTTTCATATCCAATACTTATTCATATAACAGATAAAAATGATGATGCAACCCAAACCCAAACCTAGGTGCCATCCGCTACACATCCCTGTACCAACCTCGCACACCGTGGGGACTACTAAGTCAACCCTCCATCCGCTACACACCATCCAGCGATCAGCTGCGATCGACGTGCTCATCGCCCATATAAAATTTGTGGCATAGCCACAGATAATTGTGTCATGAGACACCACATTCGAGATAATGTAACCGAAGTTACCACATTCGAGATAATGTGACCGAAGTCACCACATTCGAGATAGTGTGACCGTAGTCATCACATTCACTTCCCCCTTTTCATATATCCCGAATGACCCATATTATTCATATCATGCATATCATACTTAAATTCACATTCTTATCATATTTCACATGTTAAATATAACATATTTCGTAATCCTAATAGGAGTAGGAAACGTGCACTGAGTACTTTGTACCATATTATGGTACCTTAGCCACATTCTTATAAACATGCATATTTTACATATTACCATCAATCTTATTAAAAGTTAGTGTGGGGTACACACTGATTCGCTTAACGAAGTCCTTGAAATCCCAAAGAACCGATCTCACTGATTTAGATCCTTAACTCCTATATTCGGCCAATCATTTAAATACATTAATAAACCTTTTGGCTTTAAAACCAAATCCTAGTAGGATTTGTATATCAAAACCTACCTTGTTGCCGATTGACTTAAGAATCAAGTCCCAAAACTTTGTTGTATTCCTTCTTTGTGATCTCAAATCCGAAAAGTATTCCTTGCTTTCCTAAGGATGTCGAAATTCCTATAATCACATGTTAGGTTTAATCTAACATTAAAACTTAAAACAAGACCTTTGGATCTTATAGTTTCTTACCTTAGATCCCGAAATATTCCTCCTTGTAGTCGATGATTGTAGAAACCCAGAGATCCCCTTAATACTTGATCGACTACTTCCTTGCTTAGATTCACGGGGAGATTCGGCTATGGCTTCTAATGGAGAGGAAAATATTCGACTAGGTTCCAACAATTACTTAATTTCGACTTGACAGAAGATAAGAAAGAAAAGAAGAGAGGAGAGCACTAAGAATTCGGCAGAGAAAGGAGGAAGCACAAATTGATGAGTAGCCTTCCTTCCTTCCTTTTATAGCCGAAATTATCATCTAAGGAGTCCCTTACTTGGCCACCACTCCTCTATCTGATAACTTTATCATTTAATTATCACTTAAAATAAAAGATAATTCAGCAACTATCCTTACTTAGCCGAAATTATTAAACTCAAAGTCCCTTACTTGGCCATCACTTCTCCCTTATTTTCCTCTTTATCTCTTTATTCAAATTAAAAGAATTTAATCCAACAATTATCTCTTGAAAATAATGATAAATAAATCCCTTATTTATCCACTATTTATAAAATAATAAAAGCTCCTAATTTATAGCCATGTGTCGTCCACCTCAGTCTTCTGGAAGTAAAAATAAAACCTCCTTTATTTGCTTCCCAAGTGACTCGAACTCAGGCCCATTCCTCTTGCATATGGCGTCATTTCCATAGGCCCTAAGTGGCATCTTGAGACCACTTTTCCAAGCCCTTTGTGTGTCAAATTTCACAAACTTTTTCTTTTAAGGCCACCTTGCCTTAATTTCCCCTTTAAACCTTAAAACTCGTCATTTCTAGGTTATTTCTAAGTTTCCAAAAATTTTCGTTCGGCTCAGTAAACTTGACATTTTCTTACATTTCCAAGTTTCAGAAATGTTCACTTTCCTATTTTGAATCATTTCCAAATCATTTCAATCCATTTTCATACATTTTCGTGTTTCCAAAATGTTCATTTCTAACTCATTTTCATTCATTTCCGGGTTTCCAAAAATATTCAAAATTTATTCTTAGTACCTAAAACATGTCACTTCGTAGAACTAAACCGAAAATGCATAGGCCCTTTCCAGGATGTTACAGTTCTACCCCCTTAAAAAAATTTCGTCCTCGAAATTTCCTAACTAAAATAATTGAGGGTATTGCTGTCGCATCGTCTCTTCTGGTTCCCACAAAGCTTCTTCCGATCCATGGTTGCGCCATAACACTTTGACTAGAGGAACTGACTTCCTACGTAACACTTTCACATCACGTTCCAATATCCGAATCGGCTCTTCCTCGTAGGATAAGCCTGGCCTTAGCTCTACTTCTTCGACAGGTACCACATGAGACGGATCCGATCGGTAACGACGTAGCATGGACACATGGAATACGTCGTGCATCTGCCGCAACTCCGGTGGCAACTCCAATTGGTATGCTACTGCTCCAACTTGCTTCAGTACTCGATAGGGCCCTATAAACCTTGGGCTTAACTTCCCCTTGTGACCGAACCTCATTACCTTTTTCCAAGGCGAGACTTTCAGAAACACTTGGTCTCCCACTTCAAACTTTATTTCTTTCCGCTTAAGGTCATGCGACGACTTACGCCTATCGAGGCTTCCTTTAACCGTGCTCGAATTATCTCAACCTTCTCTTGATTTGGCCACTAATTCGGACCCAAAACTCGGACGTTCTCCTAACTCAGTCCAACAAGTAGGAGTTTTACACTTACGACCATACAATGCTTCATATGGTGCCATCCGAATGCTAGCCACGATAGCTGTTGTTGTAGGCGAACTCGGCTAAAGGCAAATAGTCTTCCCAACTTCCTCGTAAATCCATCACATAGCCTCTCAACATATCCTCCAAAGACTTGTATAACTCGTTGCATCGCCCGTCGATTGTGGATGAAAAGCCGTAGTGAAGTCCAACTTAGTGCCTAAAGCTTGATGAAGTGCCCTCCAACCGAGACGTGAACCTTGGGTCTCTATCGGAGATGATCGACACCGGTACTCCATGTAACCTCACAATTTTCGCCACATATAACTTGGCCAACTTCTGAAGAGAATAGTTTACTCTTACTGGAATGAAATGCACGGACTTGGTCAAATGGTCCACTATTACCCATACCGAGTCCTTCTTAGTAGGCGTAAAGGGGAAGCCCACTAACGAAGTCCATGGTAATTCTCTCCCACTTCCATTGGGAAATCTCGATTGGTTGAAGCAATCCCGATGGAACTTGGTGTTCAAAGCCTTAACTTGGCGACACGTCAAACATTTCCCCACAAATTGAGTAACTTCCCGTTTAAGATCGGACCACCAAAATTGTTCCCTTAGATCTCTGCATGCGACTACCATCGCCTCGGGATGCATAGCATAAGGGCTACTATGCGCCTCCCGAAGAATCCTTTGTCTTAACTCCTTGTCCTTCGGCATACAGACTTTTCCTTTGTAACACAATACTCCTTCATCATTGACGCCATAGTCCTTTAATTCTCCGCTCGTACTTGCTTTGAAACTTAGCACTTAGGTCCTTATCACCAAGCTGTCCCTTTTCACCTCATTCAGCCATGTGGGCTTGATTTGTAATTCTGCCAACAGGCTTCCATCATCATATAAACTCAAGTGAGCGAACATAGCCCTTAGATCCGACACAACCTTCCGACTTAGGGCATCAGCTACCACATTCGCCTTGCCCGGATGATATTCTATCGAACAGTCATAGTCCTTCAACAACTCCACCTACCTTCGTTGCCTCAAGTTCAACTCCTTCTCGAGTCAACAGATACTTAAGGCTCTTGTGGTCTGTGTAGATCACTGACCTTTTTCCATAGAGGTAGTGCCTCCAAACCTTAAGGGCGAAAACCACTGCTGCCAACTCTAAGTCATGAGTTGGGTAGTTAACCTCATGAGGCCTTAGTTGCCGAGACGCATACGCGACTACTTTTCCATCTTGCATTAGCACACATCCTAATCCGTATGCAAAGTGTCACAATACACCACAAAATCCTTTGACCTCTCTCCGTGAATTAACATGGAGCCTCCGTCAACACCTTCTTAAGGTTGTCAAAGCTCTTCATTGCTTATCGGACCATTCAAAGGGTACTTCCTTCCTTAGTAACTTTGTCAAAGGCGCGGCTATTGACGAGAATCCTTCTACGAACCTTCTGTAATAGCCTGCCAAACCTAAGAAACTTCGAATCTTAGCCACGGACCTAGGTGGTTTCCAATCCAACACTGCTTCGATCTTCCTAGGGTCCACTCTTATTCCTTTTGCGGATACCACATGTCCTAGGAATGCCACCTCCTTAAGCCAAAATTCACACTTGCTGAATTTGGCATAGAGCTTCTTCTCCCTTAGTACTTGCAGCACAATTCAGAGGTGTTCATCATGCTCTTCTTCAGACTTAGAGTACACCAAAATATCGTCGATGAACACAACGACGAACCTATCCAAGTATGGTTGGAAAACCCGGTTCATCATATCCATGAACGCGGCTGGAGTGTTCGTCAATCCAAACGGCATCACCATAAACTCAAAATGGTCGTATCTTGTCCTAAAAGTGGTCTTATGGATATCTGCCTCCTTCACCTTCAACTGGTGATATCCCGACCTTAAGTCTATCTTTGAGAATACTGCGGCCCCTTTCAGCTGATCGAACAAGTCATCGATCCTTGGCAAAGGATACTTGTTCTTGATGGTCAGCTTATTCATCTGACGGTAATCTATGCACATACGCATAGTTCCGTCTTTCTTCTTCACAGACAGAACTGGTGCTCCCCATGGAGACACACTGGGTCGTATGAACCCATGATCCAACAACTCTTGGATTTGAGCCTTGAGCTCAACTAACTCCTTTGGCGCCATTCGGTATGGAGCGATTGACACAGGAGCTGTTCCTGGCAGCAAGTCTATTCCAAATTCCACCTCCCTATCTGGGGGTATTCCTGGTAATTCTTCCGAAAATACATCTTCAAAGTCTCTTACAGTTCTAACTCCATTGTACTACGCTTATGCTGCGCACTCTGATCTTAATAGAACCATCATACTTTCTAGGCACAATCTCTAAGTTCACGTCCCCTAGAACTCATTTCTAACGTCACGATTTAATCTGATTAAAAGTTTTATGAATTAGTCTTTCTTTCACTTGTTTACCCGTGAAGAAGTTTTATGAAAAAGAATTTAGGAGTGGTTCTTTCGTATTCATACATGCACACAGTCTTTCCATTCATTCGTACATCCATCAAACAATTATGAACTTTCGTTCATTCAGAGAAACGTTGTAGTTTTCATTGTTATTGTTTCTCCACTACCTAGGGGTATTTTCTTAATCTTGTCCTACAGGGGTATTTTTGTAATTTTTCAAAAGGAAAAAGTTCCTTGGTGATTTTGTCATAAAGTATTTTGGTATTTTTAAATTTCGGGGTATTTTGGAAAAATTTTGAAATCCAGAGGTATTTCAGAAATTTTGACCTCGGGGGTATTTCGGTAATTTTTCACAAGCCGGGGTAAATTTGTAAAATTTAATAAACCAGGCATATTTCCAAAAGTTGCAAAACTTTGAGGGTTCTTTTTGAGAATTGTACTTTCCAAAATGGTGATGTTACAAAAATTTTGGAAATTAGGGTCATTTTGGTAATTTTGTAAGTTAGGGGCAATTTTGTAATTTTCCCAAAATCAAGGTATCTTTGTTAGTTTGCAAATTAGGGTTTTTTAACATTTATAAAATAATGAAATTTTGGCAAAACTGTTGAGTAGTTGGTCATTTTATAAACCAAGGGCATTTTTGTAATTTTACCACTAGGGGTACTTTTGTAATTTCACAAATCAGAAAATTTTTCGAGAAGTAAAGATAGTTTTCGCAATTTAAAAGAGTAATTTTAAGAGTTTTAAAACTAGGGTTTTGTTGTTTTTATGGAAACACGGCTAATTCCCTTTCGGGTTTTAGTTATTGTGTTTAGCCTATGACCGAGTCCTCTTGGTCAGGGTGAACCAAAGCTACGCACCAGGTAGGATTCGAGTGAAGAGGAGGTGAGTCACACGGACTGCTTAAATACCAAGTTCCCACCGAAACCATTCCTAGACATGCGCATGAGAGGTTGCCACACCCACCGAGCCCTGCAGGTTAGGGTGAACAGAAGCTACGCACGGGCAGGATTTCTGCGAAGAGGAGGTGAGTCACTAGGGACCGCTTAAATACTGTGCTCTTAGGATCCAATCCTAGACATGCGCATGAGGGTTACCACACCCTAACTCGTTGACTTAGCCATAGGTTTGTTTAACGTTCCTTAAGTCTTATGTGCTTGTGTTTGAGTAGACTAGTCCTAGGGTTCAAGTTCCTATCATGCTATTCTACGTTCCATTCCTTTTCTACCCTTCTAATATTCATTACACATAATCACACAAATGGTTAGGGGTACTTACCTAGTGGAGTGCGGGTCGGAGACTTAGGAGCCATGCCAGAAAAACCTGTTTATTTCATAAAATTCTTTCAAAAAGCTTACTTGGCTCGATTTGAAAATGTTTTGGGCCTTAGCCCACAGTGCCGAGAGTTTAAAGCGGGCTCGATATTAAATCGAAACACCCCATCCCCGGCCCACGAGCACGGACTAGGATCCGTATGTTCCTTAAGTAATCTGGTTACAAAATTATTTTATTACGGAGGAAAACTTGTGCGATTTTTAAAAACTATTGTTTTGGGTTGGGCTTGAGTTAAAAACCCATTGATCTTATTTTAAAGTCCAATTAACTAAGATGAAAACAAACAATTAGGGTTTATTTTTAAAGAAATAAATTTTACTTAACTTTAATTGAAAATAATTCAGTAACATAGTAATTAAAAATAAAAGTAAAGAAATGTAACTTATGGCCTTATTCCATCAAGTAGAATCCCAAAATAAAATTAAAATACTTAAATAAATTTAAATATCCATATTGAATAAAACTTCAAAGTGAGCATGGCCATCCCTAAGCTTCCATGAACCCGGTCCATTATTGATTGTCACTGAAAAATAGTCCCACAGCAGGGTGAGTCAACAGACTCAATGTGTACACAACACTAAAATTTAATAGATCGGGCATACATTTTTCATATCCAATACTTATTCATATAATGAGATAAAAATGATGATGCAACCCAAACCCAAACCTAGGTGCCATCCGCTACACATCCCCGTACCAACCTTTGTACACCGTGGGGACAACTAAGTCAACCCTCCATCCGCTACACACCATCGAAAGCGATCGCTGCGATCGGCGTGCTCATCGCCCATATAAAATTTGTGGCATAGCCACCGGATAATTGTGTCATGAGACACCACATTCGAGATAATGTAACCGGTTACCACATTCGGATAATGTGACCGAAGTCACCACATTCGGATAGTGTGACCGTAGTCATCACATTCACTTCCTTTTTCATATATCCCGAATGACCCATATTATTCATATCATGCATATCATACTTAAATTCACATTCTTATCATATTTCACATGTTAAATATAACATATTTCGTAATCCTAATAGGAGTAGGAAACATACCTGAGTACTTTGTACCATATTATGGTACCTTAGCCACAATATTATAAACATGCATATTTTACATATTACCATCAATCTTCTTAAAAGTTAGTGTGGGGTACACACCTGATTCGTTTAACGAAGTCCTTGAAATCCCGAAGAACCGATCTACTAATTTAGATCCTTAACTCCTATATTCGGCCAATCATTTAAACACATTAATAAACCTTTTTGGCTTTAAAACCAAATCCTAGTAGGATTTGTATACTGAAAACCTACCTTGTTGCCGATTAACTTAAGAATCAAGTCCCAAAACTTTGTTGTATTCCTTCTTTGTGATCTCAAATCCCGAAAAGTATTCCTTGCTTTCCTAGGGATGTCGAAATTCCTATAATCACATGTTAGGTTTAATCTAACATTAAAACTGAAAACAAGACCTTTGGATCTTATAGTTTCTTACCTTAGATCCCGAAATATTCCTCCTTGTAGTCGACATGAGTTGTAGAAATCCGAGAGATCCCCTTAATACTTGATCGACTACTTCCTTGCTTAGATTCACAGGAGATTCGGCTATGGCTTCTAATGGAGAGGAAAATATTCGGCTAGGTTCCAACAATTACTTAATTTTGACTTGACAAAAGATAAGAAAGAAAAGAAGAGAGGAGAGCACTAAGAATTGAAAGCAGAGAAAGGAGGAAGCACAAATTGATGAGTAGCCCTCCTTCCTTCCTTTTATAGCCGAAATTATCATCTAAGGAGTCCCTTACTTGGCCACCACTCCTCTATCGATAACTTTATCCTTTAACTATCACTTAAAATAAAAGATAATTCAGCAACTATCCTTACTTAGCCGAAATTATTAAACTCAAAGTCCCTTACTTGGCCATCACTTCTCCCTTATTTTCCTCTTTATCTCTTTATTCAAATTAAAAGAATTTAATCCAACAATTATCTCTTGAAAATAATGATAAATAAATCCCTTATTTATCCACTATTTATAAAATAATAAAAGCTCGTAATTTATAGCCATGTGCCCTCCACCTCAGTCTTCTGGAAGCAAAAAATAAAACCTCCTTTATTTGCTTCCCAAGTGACTCGAACTCAGGCCCATTCCTCTTGCATATGGCGCCATTTCCATAGGCCCTAAGTGGCATCTTCGGACCACTTTTCCAAGCCTGCTTTTGTGTCAAATTTCACAAACTTTTTCTTTTAAGGTCACCTTGCCTTAATTTCCCCTTTTAAACCTTAAAACTCGTCATTTCTAGGTCATTTCTAAGTTTCCAAAAATTTTCGTTCGGCTCTGTAAACTTGACATTTTCTTACATTTCCAAGTTTCCAGAAATGTTCACTTTCCTATTTTGAATCATTTCCAAATCATTTCCATCCATTTTCATACATTTTCAGGTTTCCAAAAATGTTCATTTCTAACTCATTTTCATTCATTTCCGGGTTTCCAAAAATATTCAAAATTTATTCTTAGTACCTAAAACATGTCACTTCGTAGAACTAAACCGAAAATGCATAGGCCCTTTCCAGGATGTTACAAAAAGTGGTGGCCTAAGACCACAGTAATCTGAACGTGGTGACCTAAGACCACAAATGCGGTGACCTAAGACCGCGATATGGAGTGTAGCGAAAGGAGGGTCGACTTAGTAGTCCCCACGGTGTACAGGTTGGTACAGGGGAGTGTAGCGGATGGCTTATTAGGTTTTGGTTTGGGAATGCATCATAATTTGTATGCTATGATATGAATGCGTAACATTTGTATGCTGATTCTATTTTGATTTAGTGTTTGTGTACACATTGAGTCTGCATTTGACTCACCCGTTGGGGAATATTTTTCTGGTGATGATCGGTGATGGACCGGACTACAGAACTTGTGGTGGCCATGCTCAACATGAAGTTTTTATTTTATGAACTACTATTTCTATTTAAGTACTTGAATTACTTGGAAATTATTTGATGTAATAAGGCCATAAGGCTATAGTTGGATTGTTTTCCATTTATTTCTATTTATTATGATTATGAGTTTTACCTATTAAAGTTTAAGTAAAATTTTTAATATAAAGAATTGAATTCGTTTTCAACACAAGCCCAACCCAAAATAATTTTTTTTAAAATCGCACAAGTTTTCTCTAGGTAACGAAAGAATTTTGAAACCGATTTACTTGAGGAACATACCAAATCTGGGAAAATCTCGTGGGCCGGGTTTGGGGTGTTTCAGTTTGGTATCAGAGCCCAGTTTTAAAACTCTCGGCCTGTGGGCCAAGGCCCAAAACGTCTTCAAAGCAAGCCCAAATGAGTTTTTTTTGAAAATATTTTATGAAACAAGTAGGTTTTCTAGCATGGCACCTAAAGTCTCCGACCCGCAGTCCACCAGGTAAGTACCCCTAACTATTTGTGTGATTATGTGTAATAAATATTAGAAGGGTAGAAAAGGAATGGAACGTAGAATAGCATGATAGGAACTTGAACCCTAGGACTAGTCTACTCAAACACAAACACATAAGACTTAAGGAACGTTAAACAAACCCATGGCTAAGTCACTAAGTTAGGGTGTGGTAACCTGCGTGCGCATGTCTAGGATTGGATCCCAGGAAGAGCACTCGGTATTTAAGCGAGCCCTAGTGACTCACCTCCTCTTCGCAGAATCCTGCAGTGCGTGGCTGCGGTTCACCCTAACCTGAGAGGGCTCGATGAGGTGTGGCAACCTGCGTGCGCATGTCTAGGAATGGTTTCGGTGGGAGCTTGGTATTTAAGCATCCGCGTGACTCACCTCCTCTCCACTCGAATCCTGCTCAGTGCGTAGCTTTGGTTCACCACGACCAAGAGGACTCGGTCATAGGCTAAACACAATAACTAAAACCCGAAAGGGAATTAGCCGTGTTTTTATAAAAACAACAAAACCCTAGTTTTAGAACTCTTAAAACTTTCTTCTAAATTCATGAAAACCATATTTACAAAATTTTCTGAAAGATTTCGATTTATACAAAAATGCCCCTAGTGGTAAAATTACCAAAATACCCTTGGTTTATAAAATGACCAACTACCCAATGGCTTTTGCCAAAATTTCATTATTTTATCAATGTTCAAAACCCTAATTTGCAAATTATCAAAAATACCTTGAATTTTGGAAATTTCAAAATTGCCCCTAACTTATAAAATTACCAAAATAACCCTGATTTCCAAAATTTTTGCAACATCACCGTTTTGAAAAGTACAATTCTCAAAAATAACCCTCAAAGTTTTGCAACCTTTGAAATATCCACGATTTATAAGATTTTACAAATTTACCCAGGCTTGGAAAAAAATCACCAAAATACCCCGAGGTCCAAAATCACCGAAATATCCTGGATTTCAAAATTGTTTCAAAATACCCTGTAAATTTAAAAATACCAAAATACTTTATGACAAAATCACCAAGGAACTTTTTCCTTTTGAAAAATTACGAAAATACCCCTGTAGGACAGAATTACGAAAATACCCCTGGGTAGTGGAAGAAAAAAAAACAATAACAATGAAAACTACAACCTTTCTCTGAATGAACGAGAGTTCATGATTTTTTGATGGATGTATGGATGAATGAATGGAAAGACTGTGTGCATACGAAAGAACCACTCTTAAAACTCTTTTCATAAAATTTCTTCGCGGGTAATCAAGTGAAACAAAGACTAATTCATAAAACTTCTTAATCAGATCATGACGTTAGAAATGAGCTCTAGAGGACGTGGTCGTCGTGGACGAGGTAGAGGAAGGATAACGGTGTCAGAACCCATTAGATCGAGTCAAGGGTCTGACAATGAGATACCACCGCCACCACCACCCCCAGTTGTTGGTGTTGAGCAGCAAGCTCAGACGGGGGGATGATCTTTGTGTCGCAGTCAGGCCGCGAGTTTTGGAGTTGGTGGTCGTACAGAGGAAATTCGGGAACCCGTAAGTTCGTGCTCGAGCGGCCACGAGCTAATGGAGCCGAAATGTTTCGTGGGGTATCGGGTGTGGCACCGATTCGGTGAGCATTGGTTGGAAGCAACAGAGCGCATCATGGATGAGCTTGACTTGACCCCGAGGAGAAGTTAAAAGGAATGGTGGCATTTATTACGCGATGAAGCGATCGATGGTGGTTGATCGTTTCGGGATGGTGCCACGGTGAGGATCGACACGGGAATATGTTAAGGAAGCATTTCGGAAGAAGTATGTGGGAACCAGGTATAATGATGAGCAAAGGAAGGCATTTCGGGGTGGTTCAAGGGAACAAGTCCGTATGGCGGAGTATGAGGTGAATTTCGAGGTTGAGCCGATATGCTCGAGGAGTAGTGGCAATCGAGCATGAGCACCGTGTCCGTTTTGAGGACGGGCTAAGGGATGATCTGGAGATTGTAGATAGCACCGCATCGGGAGCGGGAGTTTTCTGCTTTGGTAGAAAAGGCCAAGGTGGCTGAGGGAATCAAGGATTCTACAAAGCAGGCTATGGATAGGAATAAGCCCAAAAGAGGTTTTGGAACGTCTGGAAAGGTTCATAAGAGGCCTAGAGTTGATGGGCCGCGAGGTCAGCAAGTTGGTTCAGAAGGGCGGTATCGACCTTGTGATGTATGTGGAAAGAAGCACTTAGGAGAGTGCTGGAAGAAAACAGGATGATGTTTTGGATGTGGGTCCAAGGACCATATGATCAAGGATTGTCCTAAGCAATCAGATGAAAGCCGACCAATAGCTCAGAATGTTAGTCAGACAGGTAGAGGAGGACCGCAGCCTCAACGAGGTCGTGGTTCGAGTAACAGAGGTAATGGTGGCCTGGCAGAGGCCGTGGAACACAAGGCGGAGGTCTTTGCTAATCTTTGAGGCAAGGCAACCAGTTTGGTTTATACGGTTCACGGAGGGAAGATGGAGACGCACGGACGTTATAACCCACGTTCTTTATTTTTGACAAGCCCTATTTTTCTCTAATTGATGTGGGCTCGAGCCATTCCTATGTTTCATGTAGTGTAGTGGAAACACTAGGCCTAGACTCTGAACCTTCTGATAGGCAGATGACTGTAGTAAGCCCATTAGGCCTAACTGTAGTGGTGGATAAGATCTTTCGGAATGTACCCCTAGAGATTCAGGGAGTGAACTTTCGGGCTGACTTAATGGAACTACCTTTCGGGAAGTTTGAACTTATACTTGGAATGGACTGGCTAGTAGAGCACCTAGCCGTGTTGGATTGTGCGGCTAAACGAATAGAACTAAAGACCCAGAGGATGAAGTAGTAGTAATGATCGGAGAGAGAAGAAACTACCTGTCCAACGTAGTTTCGGCGTTGAAAGCTGAGAAAATGGTTAAGAAAGGGTGCAAGGCGTTCTTAGCCTTCGTAAGTGCGTTAGATGGAAAGGAAGAAGGTGTCAGTGGAGTTAGAACGGTGAAAGACATTGAAGATGTATTTTCAGAGGAATTACCAAGAATACCCCCAGATAGGGAGGTGGAGTTTGGAATAGACTTACTACCGGGAACAGCTCCTGTGTCAATCGCTCAATACCGAATGGCGCCAAAGGAGTTAGTTGAGCTCAAGGCTCAAATCCAAGAGTTGTTGGATCGTGGGTTCATACGACCCAGCATGTCTCCATGGGGAGCACCAGTTCTGTTTGTAGAAAAGAAGGACAGAACTATGCGTATGTGCATAGATTACCGTCAGTTGAATAAGCTGACCATCAAGAACAAGTATCCTTTGCCAAGGATCGATGACTTGTTCGATCGGTGAAGGGCGCGCAGATTCTCAAAGATAGACTTAAGGTCGGGATATCACCGATTGAAGGTGAAGGAGGCGGATATCCATAAGACCGCTTTTAGGACAAGATACGGCCATTTTGAGTTTGTGGTGATGCCGTTTGGATTGACAAATGCTCCGGCCGCGTTCATGGATATGATGAACCGAGTTTTTCAACCCTACTTGGATAGGTTCGTCGTTGTGTTCATCGACGATATTTTGGTGTATTCTAAGTCGAAGAGGAGCATGATGAACATCTCCGAGTGGTGCTACAAGTGTTAAGGAGAAGAAGCTCTATGCCAAATTCAGCAAGTGTGGATTTTGGCTTAAGGAGGTGGCATTCTTAGGGCATGTGGTATCCGCAGAAGGAATAAGAGTGGATCCTAGGAAGATCGAGCAAGTGTTGGATTAGAAACCACCTAGGTCCGTGGTCGAGATTCAAAGTTTCTTAGGTTTGGCGGGCTATTACTGAAGGTTCATAGAAGGATTCTCGTCAATAGCCGCGCTTTGACAAAGTTACTAAGGAAGGAAGTACCCTTTGAATGGTGCGATAGCAACAGAAGAGCTTTGACAACCTTAAGAAGGTGTTGACGGAGGCTCCGGTGTTAATTCACCGGAGGTGGGAAGGATTTTGTGGTAATCGTGACGCTCGCATACGGGATTAGGATGTGTGCTAATGCAAGAAGGAAAAGTAGTCGCTTATGCGTCTCGGCAATTAAGGCCTCATGAGGTTAACTACCCAACTCATGACTTGGAACCGCAATGAGTGGTTTTCGCCCTTAAGGTTTGGAGGCACTACCTCTATGGAGAAAGGTCGGTGATCTACACGGACCACAAGAGCCTTAAGTATCTGTTGACTCGAAGGAGTTGAACTTGAGGCAAACGAAGGTGGGTGGAGTTGTTGAAGGACTACGATCGTTCGATAGAATATCATCCGGCAAGGCGAATGTGGTAGCCGATGCCCTAAGTCGGAAGGTTGTGTCGGATCTAAGGGCTATGTTCGCTCACTTAAGTTTGTACGATGATGGAAGCCTATTGGCGAGTTGCAAGTCAAGCCCACTTGGTGAAGGAGGTGAAAGAGGGACAGCTTGGTTGATAAGGATCTAAGTGCTAAGTTACGCAAGTGCGAGCGGAGAGTTAGAGGATTATAGTGTTAATGATGAGGAGTATTGTGCTTCAAGGGAAAGGTATGTATGCCTAAGGACAAGGAGTTAAGACAAAGGATTCTTCGGGAGGCGCATAGTAGCCCTTATGCTATGCATCCCGAGGCATTTGTCTGCATGCAGATCTAAGGGAACAATTTTGGTGGTCCGATCTTAAGCAAGAAGTGATCGAATTTGTGGGGAAATGTTTGACGTGTCAACAAGTTAAAATTTGAACACCAAGTTCCATCGGGATTGCTTCAACCAATCGAGATTCCGCAATGGAAGTGGGAGAGAATTACCATGGATTTCATTAGTGGGCTTCCCCTTACGCCTACTAAGAAGGACTCGGTATGGGTGATAGTGGACCGTTTGACTAAGTCCGAGCATTTCATCCCGGTAAGAGTTGACTATTCTCTTCAGAAGCTGGCTAAGTTATATGTGGCGGAAATTGTGAGGTTACATAGTGTACCAGTATCGATCATCTCCGACAGAGACCCAAGGTTTACATCTCGGTTCTGGAGGGCACTTCATCAAGCTTTAGGCACTAAGTTGGACTTCACTACGGCTTTTCATCCACAATCGACGGGCGGTCAACGAAAGTTATACAAGTGTTGGAGGATATGTTGAGAGGGTGTGTGATGGATTTCGAGGAAGTTGGGAAGACTATTTGCCTTTAGCTGAGTTCGCCTACAACAATAGCTATCAGGCTAGCATTCGGATGGCACCATATGAAGCATTGTATGGTCGAAAGTGTAGAACTCCTACTTGTTGGACTGAGTTAGGAGAACGTCGAGTTTTGGGTCCAGAGTTAGTGGCCGAAATTGAAGAGAAGGTTGAGATGATTCGAGCACAGTTAAAGGAAGCCTCGATAGGCGTAAGTCGACGCAGCACCTTAAGCGGAAGGAAATAGAGTTTTAAGTGGGAGGCCAAGTGTTTCGAAAGTCTCGCCTTGAAAAAGGTAATGAGGTTCGGTCGCAAGGGGAAGTTAAGCCCAAGGTTTATAGGGCCCTATCGAGTACTGAAGCGAGTTGGAGCAGTGGCATACCAATTGGTGTTGCCACCAGAGTTGCGGCAGATGCACGACGTATTCCATGTATCCATGCTACGTCGTTACCGATCGGATCCGTCTCATGTGGTACTTGTCGAAGAAGTAGAGCTAAGGCCGACTTATCCTACGAGGAAGAGCCGATTCGGATATTGGAACGTGATGTGAAAGTGCTACGGAGGAAGTCAGTTTCTCTAGTCAAGGTGTTATGGCGCAATCATGGATCAGAAGAAGCTTCGTGGGAACCAGAAGAGGCAATGCGACAATAATACCCTCAATTATTTTAGTTAGAAAATTTCGAGGACGAAATTATTTTAAGGAGGTAGAATTGTAACATCCTGGAAAGGGCCTATGCATTTTCGGTTTAATAATTATGCAAGTAACATGTTTTATGTACTAAGAATAAATTTTGAACAATTTTGAAAACCTGAAAATGTATGGAAATGTTAAGTTAAAAAAAAATGGAAAGTGAACATTTTTGGAAACTTGGAAATGGATGGAAATAATTTGGAAATGATTCAAAATAGGAAAGTGCACATTTTGGAAACTTGGAAATGTAAGAAAATGTCAAGTTTACTGAGCGAACGAAAATTTTTGGAAACTTAGAAATGACTTAGAAATGTCGAGTTTTAAAGTTTAAAAGAGGAAATTAAGGCAAGGTGGCCTTAAAAGA
This sequence comes from Gossypium sturtianum, assembly GCA_025698515.1. NCBI lineage: Eukaryota > Viridiplantae > Streptophyta > Magnoliopsida > Malvales > Malvaceae > Gossypium > Gossypium sturtianum. The sequence goes on along the minus strand of CM046943.1, from coordinate 35,503,118 downwards.
AAAGTTTGTGAAATTTGACACACAAACAGGCTTGGAAAAGTGGCCTGAAGATGCCACTTAGGGCCTCTGGAAATGGCGCCACATGCAAGGTGTTGGGCCTGGGTTCGAGTCACTTGGGAAGAAAATAAAAAAGTTTTATTTTTGCTTCCAGAAGCTCTGAGGTGGACGGCACAAGCCTTCTAGAAAGGAGGAGTTTTATTCTCTTTAATATTCGATTAATAAGGTGATAAATAAGGGATTTAATTTGGATTATTTTTGAAGAGATAATAAAGGATTATTCTCTAATTATTTTAAATTAAGAGATAAAGCTATCAAATAAAGAAGAGTGGTGGCCAAGTAAGGGATTACGAGGAGTAGTTTCGCTATAAAAGGAAGGAAATAGGGCTACTCATCAATTTTTCTTCCTCCTCCTCTCTCGCCAAATTTTCGAGTGCTCTCCTCTCTTCTCTTCTCTTTTTCTTTTGTCAAGCCGAATCTATAGTCCACCATTGCCAAAATTCTCAAGTTTCTTTTCCTTATTTTCGTGGAAACCAAATACCCCAAGAGAACCTCTAGTCGACTTCTCCATTAAATCCCAAAAGCCGAAACTTTATCATCTAGTCATCAAGGCCGATTCTTTAAGGGGCTTTTAACAAGGGTGCTACCGATTTCTTAAAAGGGTAAGATCCAAAGTTTGGTTTCAATTCTTTTATATTTTAAACCTATCTAAAATTTAGGGACTAATCTCTATTATGGATTTTGGTAGGAGTTATGGAAGGGTGTTTTTGGGATTTAAGAAATTGTCAACTACAAGAAGGTATCTTTCGGAACTTCTAAGATCTAAGGTAAGTTATGAATACCATTCGGCCATAAGCTATATTATTATGATTTAATGTTAGATTGGATCTAACATGGGTACATATAGGATTTCGGCAGTAATAAAGAAGCAAGGATCCAATTCAGGATTTAAGATTTGGAAGGTAAGAACAAAGGTAAATTCGCCAAGGCCTATTTTAGTAGTAGATCTATTATTATGTGTTTTAAGCCGAAAACTAACCAATTCATGGGATTTAGTGACTAGCTGATTTCAAAGGGGAAAAATACGAGTTTTTAGGATTTGATTAAATCATCAAATCGACACCAAGGTAAGCTTTAAGAATACAAATCCTACTAGGATTTGGTTTTCTAGCCGAATAGGCTTTGTGCTAAATAGTAAGTGATTAATCAATTGTAGGAACTTGAGATCTAAGGCGAGATCAGATTTGGGATTTCAGTGAAGTGGTTAAGCAAATCAGTGTGTACCCCACACTACTTCTTAATATGTTTCATGGCCTATTTTATTAAAATATGTGATATTAAGAATATGAAAGTGGCTAGGGTACCATGTTATGGTACTAAGTACTCAGTGCACGTTTCCTACTTCTACAAAGAATATGAAAAGGTCATTAGTAACATGAGAATATGATAAGAATGTGAACTCGGCATATTTATGCATATCATCATTATATGGGGCATATGAGTTTGTTTGAAAGGGGAAGTGAATGTGGTGACTTAAGACCACGAACACGGTGACCTAAGACCGTGATATACGAAAGTGGTGACCTAAGACCACGAGTAATCTAAAAGTGGTGACCTAAGACCACGAGAATCTGAACGTGGTGACCTAAGACCACAAATGCGGTGACCTAAGACCGCGATATGGAGTGTAGCGGAAGGAGGGTCGACTTAGTAGTCCCCACGGTGTACAAAGTTGGTGCGGGAGAGTGTAGCGGATGGCTTATTAGGTTTGGGTTTGGGAATGCATCATAATTTGTATGCTATGATATGAATGCGTAACATTTGTATGCCTGATTCTATTTTGATTTAGTGTTTGTGTACACATTGAGTCTGTTTGACTCACCCCGTTGGGGAATATTTTTCAAGTGATGATCAGTGATGGACCGGGACGGCAGAACTTGTGGTGGCCATGCTCAACATGAAGTTTTTATTTTATGAACTACTATTTCCATTTAAGTACTTGAATTACTTGGAAATTATTTGATGTAATAAGGCCATAAGGCCATAGTTGGATTGTTTTCCATTTATTTCTATTTATTATGATTATGAGTTTTACCTATTAAAGTTTAAGTAAAATTTTTAATATAAAGAATTGAATTCGTTTTCAACACAAGCCCAACCCAAAACAATTTTTTTTTAAAATCGCACAAGTTTTCTCTAGGTAACGAAAGAATTTTGAAACCGGTTTACTTGAGGAACATACCAAATCTGGGCAAATCTCGTGGGCCGGGTTTGTGGTGTTTCATGACTTCGTGTGGAGGCCATACTACGAATGATGGGTTTTTATAAACTTGAACTTCTTTTTAATATTTTTTATTTTTATTTAAGTACTATTTTGATTGCGATGTAATAAGGCCTCTGGTATTATTTTATGGATTTTTATTCGTGGATGGAATTTTAATATGTTTTAGTTACTTAAATGGGGCTGTTTAAATTTTATAAATGATTTCTTAAACTTGCGTATAAAGAAAAATAAAAAAAAAAAGATTTTCTTAAATATCACATAATCCAAAATATTTTATGAAAACTCTTTTATAAGTTTAAGATTTCCACCAATTATTTCTCTGAAAATCAAATTGTAAATTCTTATGTTTTAAAATTATGGTTTTCAAATAAATCTCGGTTTATGATAAATTCCATTTTTTTCAAAATCGTTTTGAACAATTGTTTTCATTAAAAGCAGTGATGACTAGATGTAAGTTCTAATTGTGTGGCATGCCAAGTCTGGTCTTAACGCTCCTGAGCCTTTGACTGTTCGTGGTTCTTCATTGGGTTATGAACTATCGATCGAGGAGAAATCACAAATAGCTGTTGTTCGAGATTCCGAGGGTAAAGATCTAGATCGTTCATCATTAGAATAGCTTTATATTAAATATTAGTGTTCTAATTAAGTGTGATAAATATTTAGGTATCGACGAGCGGGAAAGTATAGTACTCACCGTAATCAGGTGTGTAACTTCACACTTATCTCATGGGTTATACTATGCCGTAAGTATTCGATTAAAAATCGTAAAGTCGGTAAAATTGGAAAATACGATTTATTAGCACTTTTGGTGTGAAAGCATGAAAATGGTATTAAAGTTGTGAAAATTACGAATTTGCCCTTAATAAGCTATATTGTTAAAAAGTGATATTTTGGGCCATATGAATTATTTTTGATAAATTGGCCAAGTGAGAAAATTGTGAAAAGGGCCTCATGTGTATATATGGGACAAAACTGCTAGATCGATATATGGGCAAAAACTGCTAGATCGATATAAGGGCCAAAATTGCTAGATCGTTAAATGGGTTAAATTGTTATTTTGACTAATGGGCCAAGTTGATAACTTGTATACGGGTTTTTTGTTGAAATTTACCTTATGAATATATTGTGATGCATTCTATATATACATGATTGCATGGGTTGGGATAATTGACGAAGAGAAGAAAGGCTCACTTTGCCAAAATCTAGTTCGGTGACACTGTCACAATCTAGTTCGGTGACTCTATCACAATCTAGTTCGGTGGCTCTGCCACAAATATTTTAAATGGCTTAATGCCTGTGATTGGTGTGTTGGCGGGGTGGGTTGACTTGATCCCTACTGGGTGTGATGGTTGGTACGGGTGGTGTGTAGCGGATGGAAATTAGGCTTGGTTGGGAATTGCATATCACATTCATTTTTTTTATATTTGATTTATATATTGTATTTTTGTAAACGGGCTCAAGCCCAATTTAATGCTTAAATGGATTTGGCCCAGTGGACGCGGTAAGTGGGTTACACATTGAGTTCTAAGTAACTCACCCTGCTTTTTCTTACCCTTCTCAGTGTAATAATAATTGATGGAGGCTTGGGCGTGGATGACTTCGTGTGGAGGCCATACTACGAATGATGGGTTTTTATAAACTTGAACTTCTTTTTAATATTTTTATTTTTATTTAAGTACTATTTTGATTGCGATGTAATAAGGCCTCTGGTATCATTTTATGGATTTTTATTCGTGGATGGAATTTTAATATGTTTTAGTTACTTAAATGGGACTGTTTAAATTTTATAAATGATTTCTTAAACTTGCGTATAAAGAAAAGTAAAAAAAAGGATTTTCTTAAATATCACTTAATCCAAAATATTTTGTGAAAACTCTTTTATAAGTTTAAGATTTCCACCAATTATTTCTCTGAAAATCAAATTGTAAATTCTTATGTTTTAAAATTATGGTTTTCAAATAAATCTCGGTTTATGATAAATTCCATTTTTTTCAAAATCGTTTTGAAGAATTGTTTTCATTAAAAGTAGTGATGGCTAGATGTAAGTTCGAATTGTGTGGCATGCCAAGTCTGGTCTTAACGCATAGGTCGGGTTTGGGGTGTTACAATTCTTATCACATTTCCATATGTTTCCATTCAAACAAAAATCTTATGACATTTTAATTTTCAAAGTGTATTACCAATTTTATTTTTGTCCAATTCAAGACAAAAATCACTGATGCTATCATTTCTTTCCAAGTTTCACAACACTCTAACACATGCCTATTCACATTCTAATACACATATTCATTAGATCAATTTATTATATCAAATAAAAATCATATAATTGTTGTAAATCCGTTGATAAATGGATGTCCATAACCCCAAAAAATTATCCTATTATAACCCCTAAAAGATGAATATCCATAACCCCTAAATTCATTATCTTGTAACCCCTAAATCATTTATAGGGTACCTCAATATTGGTCTTTATAACTTATGGTTTTTGAAGCCCTATAAATAGAGTGTATGTACAAGCTTATTGGATGCCAATTTAAAAGTTGAATCATCATTTCATCTTCTGTTCTTCTCTCTTGTTCATTATATATTTCTTTTAAGTTTTATAAGACATTATCAACAAGAACTTATACAAGTTTATAGTGAAGTTCATGTCATTGCGACTATATATAACTTGCCCGTAAAGCTCCCGTTGAATTATATACGGTATACGTATTTTCATCATTATTTTAATTTGTTCATCTTATTTTTATAAAAAAGAGAAATATTCAAAGCATACAAATCAAATTTTTTTCTTTTCTAAACTATTTTGGTTTATTCACCATTTTTTAAAGGTTACTAAAATAAATTCCATTATTTCAATTTGTTTTAAGTTATTATTTTGACTATTTCTCTCCATGTCAATATTTGACATACATATTATTATTTCGCAAATTTGGTATAAGTAATTGGCTTGTTTTACTATTGAGAATTTTTATTTTCATGATATTGCTCAAAGAAATAGTTTCTTTTATCGACGATCAAAATTACCCTCTATGATTTCCAAGATCTTAAACAGTAAGATGCAAAGTTTTTATAGGAAGGTTTTTTTTATTTAATATTTTATATCTTACTATTTTTTTAGCTAATTCATGATCTTTTATAATTGTTTTCATTAACTTATTTTATTTTTATGATCTTAGACAGATGGTGAAAGATTGAATATCGATATGGATTTTGTTTCAGTGCTCTTGACATTGGAGTGTCTTAGTATCATATAAGTTATTTTGAAATAAAAGTTTTCTGTTGATGAATTTTGAATTTGCTTAGTTTTTGATAAAATCGCCAAGACTCAACATTGAAAAAGAAATTTGCTATTAAAACTTTCATAGAAGAAAAGAAATTAAGGTAAATTTCACTTATCACATTACGTGCTTATATGTACTTGTATTTTTGTTCATAAAAGTTTGTTTTTCTTAATATATGCTATTTGATAATTACTTGGTAATTATATCTAAATGGTGATAGATTAATTTTAATGTTATAAATTGATAGATTTTTAAATCATGATTCATAATATTATCGGTCATTTTTATTAATCAAGGCCTAAGGTTCATCATAATATGTGACCTTGCATCGGTTCTTAGACATCATTAAACTAGTTATTTTATATGTTTATTTGATGGTTTCAATTTATATATATAAGTTTTCTAAATTGTAGACATTATATGTTTTTGGAATTTGATATTGTTTAAAATTATCTTTATCAACAATGATTAAATTTATTACATATATTAATAAAATCAAGATTCTTTCACACTAAACAATCAAATATTATTTCACATCAAACATGTTTGTTTAAATTCATTTCAATGACAAATTTTGAGGAATGTCTAAATTGATTTTTTGTGTTGATTCTAATATAGAATTTCAAGTATGGTTGTTGTCATTTCTAATTCTTGAATTATTTTGGTTGAAAACATTTTTATAAACTTAAAAATGAGAATTACTATATTAATTTGGCCATTGACATTTCTATGGACATTGTTTGTATTAACCGATTGTTATTTGATAAGAAGCATTAAAAAAAGGGTTGTGTTGTTTGATTTTGTAAATGCCTTGTATTTTTTCTACTATACAACCCTAACAAACTTATTACTTTTGTAGAGATGTTAAAAGTAGTTCATACCATTTATATTATTTCATATGTTAATTATTTAGAAAAATAGTATGAACAATTATAAATGGAAAGGTTTTAGTGAACATGAAATGTATTATTTTGAAGTAATTTCATGCATGTCTACAATGGTTTATGAAATTTTTGCTAGCACTAGGATTATATATGTTTGATATTTTGGATGCCAGTTTTATCTATACATTTTGTTAAAAATAACATCGGTAATGACAAATATATCACAAAGAAAAGAGAAATAAAAATAAAGAACACACAGATTTTACGAGGAAACCCTTTCGGGAAAAAAAACCACGGGCAGAGGAGAAGAAAATTCACTATGTCGAATTCAAATTATTACAAGAGGAACAGACTATGTCTATTTATAGGCTTGTAAAACCATATTCTAATAGAAGTGTAGTAAGATTGAAACACCTTATTCTAATCAATATCAAATAGATGGAGTTTAATAAGGTTTAAAAAACCTTATTTAAAATAAAATAAAAGAAGTGTAGTTCTATAAGGATTCTTCTTTTATTTTATTTTACCATTGTATTTTATTTAAATAAGGATTTGGGTCACTTAATTCTAATAATCTCCACCTTGACATGAATTCTCAATGAACAAGTTCTTCATCGCGAACTCTCAACGAACAAGTTCCCCACCTCTTCCATAAAACCCCTTAAGGGTTTAACTTCAACAATGAACACCAACCAAGTCTAAGCAATGCTCAAACTTGGTTATAGGAAGTGACTTAGTCATCATATCTGCAGGATTTTCATGAGTACTAATTTTGCTCACAACAATATCACCACGAGCAATAATATCACGAACAAAATGATACCGAACATCAATTTGTTTTGTTCTCTCATGAAACATTTGATCTTTTGTAAGGAAGATGGCACTCTGACTGTCACAAAATACTGTGCTGATTTGAAGGTCTTCATTGAGCTCACTAAAGAGTCCCTTCAACCAAATAGCTTCTTTACAAGCCTCAGTAATCGCCATGTACTCAGCTTCAGTGGTAGACAAAGCGACTGTAGTTTGCAAAGCAGCTTTCCAACTGATTGCACAACCTCCGATTGTAAAGACATAACCAGTGAGAGATCTTCTTCTATCAAGGTCTCCAGCAAAATCAGCATCAACATACCCAATGACTCCATCTCTAGTTCTTCCAAACTGTAAGCAAACATCAGTAGTACCTCGTAAGTATCTTAAAATCCATGAATCGCTTTCCAATGTTCTTTACAAGGGATTCGCCATGTATTTGCTAACTACACTGACTGCATATGATAAATCTGGACGTGAAGAAACCATAGCATACATGAGAGATCCCACTGCACTAGAGTATGAAACATGTGACATGTACTCAATCTCATCATCTGATTGTGGAGACAAAGCCGATGAAAGTCTGAAATGGGCTGCTAAAGGAGTACTAACAGGCTTAGCACTCTGCATATTGAACTCCGCAAAGAACTTTCTCAATGTACCCTTCTGACTTAGGTACAATTTACTTGCTTTTCTATCTCTGAGAATCTCCATACCAAGTATCTTCTTTGCTAGTCCTAAATCTTTCATTTCAAATTCTTCACTTAGTTGGCCTTTGACCTTTCTTATCTCTCCTTTATCTTTTGCTGCTATCAACATGTCATCAACATAAAGAAGTAGTTACACAAAAGAACCATCACTATTTTTCTTAAAGTAAACACAGCTGTCAAAACTACTTCTTTTAAAATCATGAGAAGCCATAAAGGAATCAAACCTCTTGTACCCTTTGTCTTGGTGATTTGTTTCAAATCGTAAAGGGACTTTTTCAGTAAGCAAACATAGTCCTCTTTTTCTGAGACTGTAAAACCCTCTCGGGTTGTTGCATGTAAATATCTTCCTCAAGTTCTCCATGCAAAAATGCGCTTTTACATCTAATCGCTCAAGCTCCAAATCATGCATGGCCATAATACCAAGCAAAGCTCGAATCGAACTATGCTTCACAACTGGGAGAACACATCTCGTGAAGTCCACTCCTGGAATTTGATCAGAACCCTTTGCAACAAGCCTTGCTTTATATCTCGGTTTTTCAACTCCTGGAGTCCTTCTATCTTTTAAACACCCATTTACAAATGAATCGTAATGTGACTCAATTTTGACCCTAATCGGAATAAAGTGGTTTTGGGACCACAAATTCGAGTCTGAAAAATATTTTAATATTATTTTATGTGTTAATTTTGTGTGAATTTACATGTGTGAATGTTTCGTGAATTAATTTTATTGTTTGTGTGCTTAATTTAAGAAAATGGCTTAATCGCGTAAAATGAAAATTTGATGGTTAAATAAGAAAGTGCCTAATTGTTGTTGTCTTTATAATTTGGAGGCTTTATGTTGTAATTAAGCCATAAGTGATGGTAGTGGACGGCATTATGTTAAATTATATAGCTTATTTTATTCAGTATAATGGTTTAATAAATAATAATATAATATAATGTTAATATAATAAAACAAACATAAGTTAAAAAGCCATTATCATCTTTTATTTCTACTAAACAAATGTAAAAGAAAAGAAAAAGAAAAGAACAAGCTTAGGGTTCGGCCATTGTTGAGTTTGATTAAGGTACTTATCTAGCTCAGTTTTTTATAATTTTTACGTTTTTGAGATCGTTGCTAAGTTATCTTCAAAGCCCATGTCTTAATTCTTGAATTTGATGATGATTTTATGTTTTTCCATTGATGAGTTTATGAGTTTTATGATGTTTGATGATAAATTATGAAATATATGTGTTAGATTAATTTGTTTTGTCTTTGAATTTTTGATGAATTTGAGTAATTTGGACTAAATTGTGAAAATAAATTTTTGAGGGACTAAAACGTGAAATTAATGAAATGTATGGACTTGTAAGGGCATGGTGATATTCAGCCTAGCTATGGTGATGTGAAATTTTGTGTATTTTGTGTTTTATGCGATAGGGACTAAATTGCAAAAAGTGTGAAATGTTAGGGGCAAAATGGTAATTTTCCCATTTATGTGTTTTTGGATTAAATTGAATGAATATGTGGTTAAATTAGTTAAATTTGAATTTATTTAGATCAAGAACGAAAGAAAACAGAATTAGATCGGGGGAAATCGAAAGTAGACGAATAGTCGATTAAACCGTTCGACAGCATCCGAGGTAAGTCTATAAGCATATAAATATTGTTAAATTGAAAATATATATTTGTTATGTGTTGAATTGAATTTTAAGAATATAAATATGCATTGGCTGATTGTGACTAAGCTTGGAAGATAAGTTACGAGTTCGATTCGATCGAGATACGTTGTCCAAAAATCCCGTACGAACCCTAGGAATAGATAGGATACGTATGTCATGACATAGGATTTTTGATATGTGTTATCATGTAAGAGCACGTCTGGGACGTTGGCATCGACTTGTGTATACGTGTAAGACCATGTATGGGATATTGGCATCGTATTTAATTTGTGTAAGACCCTCTCTGGGACAGTGGCATCGATATGTGATTACATGTAAGACCACGTCTGGTACGTTGGCATTGTACGAGCTTCTGACTATCCACGTATCCTTTTTAGTTCCGAACGGTTCAACGGGCAATATTAAGTAAAGACCGAATGTGAAATCGAATAAAAAGATTCAGGTATGTGCTTATCCTAAGTTGTGAAAATAAGGTACGTTGGATGTTAAATTGTTTGCATAAATGTTTAAGTTATAAATGTGAATTATGTGTATACATATGTGTTTGTGTATATTCGGCCAAATGAGATATATGTGATATTAGTAGTGAGAATTATATATATGTTCATGTGTAATTATGCATTTATCCATATGATATATGTGTGTATGATTAAAATGATAATTTGGTATTTGAGGATATGTATATTCGGCTTTATTAACTTAGTGTTATTATACAATCATTGATATATATATTTTGCTTATGAATTACTAAGCTTAAATAGCTTATCGTGTGTGTGTTTTTGTTTACCTCTGTTTTATAGATTTTGGAAGTCACGTTACGAGCTCGGGGATCGTCAGCAAAGCCTATCACACTATCGACTGTTTCTTTTGGTATCTTACTAAGTTAATTTTTGGCATATGGCATGTATAGAATAGTTGAAATGTTTGATTTTTGGTCATGTATATATATAAATAGCCATGCGAAGATGGCTTAATTTCCATGCTTGTGTTCAGTTTGGTTTAAAGATGGTTTATCCATGATCATTTTGCTTAACTTGAATTTTATGTGCTTTTGAATGGGTGCTTGATGTGTTTAATTTTTATGCTCGAATTTGACTAAATTTGATTATGATTTGAGCTTGCATTCGAATGAGATATTTAAGTTACATGTATGTGATAAACTTGGTTTATACTAGGTGTTAAAGTCTTAAGATATGAGTTGAATAAATAAGTGAAATGTTAAGAATATAATAGAGGGAATGTTAATTAAGTTCGATTATATGATATTTAATAATATGTGTATTTTCTGTCTTGTGGATTGTTACAAAATTGGTTATAATGTGCTTGTATATTCGGTTATGTGCTGAAATATTTATATTGATGTTTTGATCAGAAAGAATGAATAATGTGTATGAGCATATTTGGCTGGTTAGTATATGTGATATGGTGTATGGTATAATTATATAAATATGATGTATTAAAGCTATCTTATATGTCCGAATAGATAGTTAATAGTTGGTTCGGTGTATGTTTTTTAAGTAGGGTCAAATGACATATGAAATGAGTGTATTTTTAGTTGTTATTTGTGTTAAAGATGGTTTAAATTAATATGTATTATGCACATAGTCTTGTGATGAATTAAAATGGCTAAGTATATGGTTTGGTTTGGCTATTGAGCATGCGGATTAGATGCTACAAAATGTCTTTGAAGTTCGAAATTGATTAAAGATATTATAGTGTGTTACGCTTGAAATAGTAAAGCATATGAATATACTTGATCAATTGGTAATAATTTAAAATATCCCATGTATGAAATGAATATATTTGGTTTAAATATGCGTAAGTGGGTAAGTTGATATAATGGATGTATTGTTGTAAGTTGTGTAACACCCCAAACCCGGCCTAGAAGTTAGGCCCAAATCTGGCGTGTCACATTGAAGAGTTTTTTTTTTTAAAACCATGCTTTCATTAGAAACCCTTCTTACAATTTAAAACTATCTGCCTTTAAAACCTCAGATTTCGTTTGATTAGTTTCAAAACGTGGTTTATTAAAAGTCATTCTCTTGTAAAACATTATTATCTTTAAAACCTTGCTTGTTATGAAACTTAATTTAAAAACAAGTTTATAAAGCATGATATTTTGAAAAAATGAGAGTTAATTTGGAAGACCATGTTCTACTTCTAACAATTATAAAACCATAACAAAAAACCCACAACTTCACTTACAAGACCGTATTACAAAAATTAAAACCCAAACTAGATTCTCAAAAATATAGTTCAAAGTATAAAGAAACTGTAGACGTGTGGCCATCTCCGAGTCCTCACAAAGATGATCCTCCTAAAGCCGGGATTACCCGCACGATTAAAAACAGGGTGAGTTTACAAAAAATCAGTGTGTAATCCCCTATTACGGTCATGGTCTGGGCCCAAGCCCTATTCGGTAATAATCTGGGCCTAAGCCCTAAATCATATCAATGCAAAACATGCATGTACCCCAACCCTGTCCAGCCAACTCTCCACCTGTACCAACCATCTCTCCATGTGGGGACCACGTCGACCCACCCAGCCAATCTCTCCAATAATGTAGCCTAGCTGCTAGTATTTATACGGCTTTAAGCCTTCAATAACGGTCTCATAATTGGCACATAGCCATCGGTAACTGTAATAAGATCGGCACATAGCCATCAGCTACGGTAATATAACCGGCACACAGCCTTAGGTAAATATAATCGACACAGAGTCGTCAATAAACATGTTAGGCACATAGCCACGGGTAAACACGATTGGCACAAAGCCATAATCAAGATGGCACAGAGCCATGTTTAGGTTGGCACAGAGCCATAATCGGATTACGCGGCAATGCCACTATAACGGTAAATATGGTGATGCCACTGTAACGGTACTTCCTCCAAATCATAAAACCCAACCCCATACAATATGTCGTGTATGTCATGCTTAATCATTACACATGTATGCAAAATGGCCATGCTCAGAAACAGCCATTTACACACATATTGAAAACATATCAGCCATATAATCTCAGTCAAATCAGTTAAAACACAGTCATACATTCACATTTAGATCAATCATAGTTCTAATCAGTCAGTTACCTGTAAGGGCAAAATAGTCATTTTACCCTATAAGGGTATTTCGGTAATCCTACCCTATAGAGGTATTTCAGTAATTCTACCCTACAGGGGTATTTCGGTAATTCTACCCTATAGGGGTATTTCACAAATCAGGGGTATTTTGGTAATTTTACAAATCGGGGGTGTTCTAGTAATTTTGCAAATTGAGGGTATATTTTGGTGATTTTGCAAATCGGGGGCATTCCGGTAATTTTACAAATCAGGTGTACTTTGGTAATTTCGTAAACTGAGGGTATTTTTATGATTTTGCAAATCAGGGGTATTTCGGTAATTTTGGAAATCGAGGGTATTTCAGTAATTGTACAAACTGGGGGTACTTCTGTAATTTTACAAGTCGAGGGTGTTTCAGTAATTTTGTAAACCTAGGGTATTTCAGTAATTTTGTAAACCAAGGGTATTTCAGTAATTTTGTAAACCAAGGCTATTTCAGTAATTTTGTAAACCAAGGGTATTCTAAATAGAGATAACGATACGAATGGTCCTAGGGCCCATTCTTGGCCTAAATGGGCCCACACGCTCGTGTGGCCAATTTAGCCTAAATCTAGCCACAGATATGAGATCACACGTGCGCTCGCACGCTCATGTGGCTACCATCGCCGTGTGACCGGCATTTCGGCATTTTCTGTTTTACAGTTAGAGTAGTGCGAAATACACACCTGATAGGAATCTGAAGTTAATCCGCACTCTAAACACTGTTCTGTGCAGAAGCCAACAATGATCGCACTCTTGACCCCCAAGGGGTGTGTCGATCAACTTCGGTCACCACCACCGCGACAAAACGGCTTACAGATCAACGAATGATCCAACGCCTAACCCAAACGAGCACGCCACAAAGTGAAAGGGATAAGCCAAGAGAGGTCTCCTTACTCTCCTCATGGTTTGCTCTATTTAAAGCTAGCTTCTTGCCTATCCTCCTGCTAGCTTCCCGATGTGGGATCCCTCCTTCAGCAGAGTTTAAATCCAACACAAACTCTGGTTGTCCAATCCGCAAAATAAACACTCCCTTGCTTGACATGAGATTCGAACCCTTGCCCTTTCCTATGCTCCAGACGCTACATGCCACCACAACACAAGCTCCTTTTGTGACTTAGAACATGCGCAACTAAATATAAGCATATGGGCCAAAGTCTAAGTTCATTTAAAAGAAAAACAAAATGAATTGCAAGCGCCAAGACTTGAACCTTGGACCCCTTGCTTCTTCTATGGCGTCACTTCCTTGTCTCCCCTATGGCGCCATTTGCCACTAGACCACAACTCCTTTTGTGTCTTTTTTTCCCACAATTTATTCTTAAAGCCTACTTACTTACCCCTAGGGCTTTATTCACTTAAAACCAAAATTTTTCCTAAAGCCCAGGTTTGAACCCGAGACTTCATGGAAGCCCCCTAACCTTCCAAAATCACTCACCTAATAGGTCCAACTTGCATTAGTGTCGTTCTCTTGTTCTCAAAAATTTTAAACGCTCCCATGCCCAAGGCCCAATGGGCCCAATTCTACTAGGCCCAAATTCAGGGCGTTACAATTCTACCCCCTTAAAGAAATTTCGTCCTCAAAATTTCCAACTCTTAGAACAGTCTCACAACCCAACTACACAACCGCGCTTCCGCTGTGCACTCTATTTCCAAAACATTACCTCTTACGCACACCCGAAATACCAATTCACTAGAGCAGATAGATATCATACAAATACAATTTCCATATCCATAACATCACACAGAATAAATAAAAAATCTAAATTTAAGCATCACAGTATAATCTAATATCTAGGGTAATCATAGTGTTTCCTATTACATAACAGTAGACAACGGTTTTCAGAAAACTTACGGATTCGGCGCCGGAGACTCGGTGAACCACACTTCCAAAAAAATATTCAGTAAACATTTCACATACTTCAAATATTTTGAAATAGTTCTTTCAGAAATTAAATTTTAAAAACCCAACCCACAGTCAAGTTTTGCAACCTGGCTCTGATACCATTAAATGTAACACCCTAAACTCGGCCTAAAAGTTAGGCCCAAATCTGGCGTGTCACATTGAAGAGTTTTTTTTTTTTTTTTTTTGAAAACCATGCTTTCATTAGAAACCCTTCTTACAAATTAAAACTTTCTGCCTTTAAAACCTCAGATTTCGTTTGATTAGTTTCAAAATGTGGTTTATTAAAAGTCATTCTCTTGTAAAACATTATTATCTTTAAAACCTTGCTTGTTGCGGAAACTTAATTTAAAACAGTTGCGGAAGTATGATATTTTGAAAAACAGTAGTTAATTTGGAAAACCATGTTCTACTTCTAGCAATTATAAAACCATAACAAAAAACCCACAACTTCCCTTACAATACATTATTACAAAAATTAAAACCCAAACTAGATTCTCAAAAATATAGTCCAAAGTATAAAGAAACTATAGACGTGTGGCCATCTCTGAGTCCCTCACAGCACCGATCCTCCTAAAGATGGGGATTACCTGCACAGTTAAAAACGGGGTAAGTTTACGAAAACTCAGTGTGTAATCCCCTATTACGGTCATAGTCTGGGCCCAAGCCCTATTCGGTAACAATCTGGGCCTAAGCCCTAAATCATATCAATGCAAAACATACATGTACCCCAACCCTGTCCAGCCAACTCTCCACCCGTACCAACCATTTCTCCATGTGGGGACCACGTCAACCCACCCAGCCAATCTCTCCAATAATGCAGCCTAGCTGCTAGTATTTATACGGCTTTAAGCCTTCAATAATGGTCTCATAATTGGCACATAGCCATTGGTAACTGTAATAAGATCGGCACATAGCCATCAGCTACGGTAATATAACCGGCACACAACCTTAGGTAAATATGATCGACACAGATTCGTCAATAAACATGTTAAGCACATAGCCACGGGTAAACACGATTGGCAAAAAGACATAATCAAGATGGCACAGAGCCATGTTTAGGTTGGCAAAGAGCCATAATCGGATTACGCGGCAATGCCACTATAACGGTAAATGTGGCGATGCCACTATAACGTTAAATGTGGCGATGCCACTATAACGGTACTTCCTCCAAATCATAAAACCCAACCCCATGCAATATGGCGTGTATGTCATGCTCAATCATTACACGTGTATGCAAAATGGCCATGCTCAGAAATAGTCATTTACACACATATTGAAAACATATCAGCCATATAATCCCAGTCAAATCAGTTAAAACACAGTCATACATTCACAGTTAGATCAATCATAGTTCTAATCGATCGATTTACGCAAGGGCAAAATAATCATTTTACCCTATAAGGGTATTTCGGTAATCCTACCCTACAGAGGTATTTTAGTAATTCTACCCTACAGGGGTATTTCAGTAATTCTACCCTATAGGGGTAGTTCACAAATTAGGGGTATTTTGGTAATTTTACAAATCGGGGGTGTTCTGGTAATTTTGCAAATTAGGGGTAATTTGGTAATTTCGCAAACTGAGGGTATTTTGGTGATTTAGCAAATCGGGGGTGTTCAGGTAATTTTGCAAACCAAGGGTTGATCGCTGTGATGTCAGAGTTTTAAAATTTATAAAGAGAATGATCGAACCTGGAAACTAACTATGACAACGATTGAGGCAAGTGCACCTATCGAACAGTAGTATAGCTTAAGCAAGACCAGATTGTCGAACCCACAGGAACCAAAAGTACTAATACTAACTTTCTTTTTATTATCTAGCCTAAAATAAGTGAAGTTGTTGTTTAATCTAAATTAACTAACTACTAAGGTAAAGACGCAAAGACAAAAAGAATGAATTGGGGAAATACTGTTGGAAAAACTCAGTTGATTAAGACGATACCCTTAGGAAGAATCCACCTAGACTTTACTTGTTACCTAACTCTGAACCAGACGATTTATTTACTTGACTTGATCCGTAAGACTCCCTAATGTATATTAAACCCTCTCTCAAGCTTAATAATGTCTAACCCTAGGTTGATTAATTGAAATCTCTTTCTAATTAAAACCCCTAGAATTGCATTAACTCGATTTATGGACTCCCATATTAGGTTTCACCCTAATCTGGCAAAATCTCGTCACCCTATCTCTAGGCGTGCGATCAACTCCACTTAATTATGCTAGATCTACTCTTAAGCAGGGACTTTTGCTCCTCCACCTAAGCACATCAAACTTGAATCAATATCTCGGAAATATCAACACAAGAATTAAGAACACATAATTAAGAACAAATCAAGTATTTATCATATAGTTCAGCAAACGATAACAAGATTTATCTAAGTTTCATCCCCTTCAGGTATCTGAAGGGTTTAGTTCATAACAATTAAAGAAAACATCTCAGAAGAAAAGATAAAACAAAACATAAGAAATCCCTAAAACCCCCTAAAGGAATTAAAGGAGAGATCCACCGTCTTGAGTAGAATTCCGGCTTCTTGAGATGGATCAACTGGCTATCTTCGAGTGTTTCCCACAAATTTGACCTTTTCGGCTCGGCTCCTTGGCCTAGCTCACCCCCCTCTTCTAGGTTATACTTGGGGTGTTTATATAGGCTTTTGAAATAGGTTTCTTTGGTCCTAAGTATCCTTTTCCGAGTGAAATTTCTCTTTTCCCACAGCAGGACACGCCATGGCACACGCTGCGTGTGAATCGCCTTTAGGCCGTGTTCGAACTTTTAATGAGGTGACACGCCCGTGTAAATCGTGATTAGGCCGTGTTCTAGTCTGTCAAGGAGACACGGCTGTGTTGGCTTAAGTCCAGGCCGTGTTGATTTTCACTTTGGCCCAATTTGGTCCGTTTTGAGCCCGTTTCTCGTTCTTTTCATCCTCCAGTGCTTTCCTGAGTATAAAACATGAAAAGAAAGGATTAAAAGCACCTTTTTACATAAATCAAGGGATAAATCATCCAAAAGTACGCTAAATGTGGGATTAAAATATGTTACTTTTACGATTTTTCACATACCCCCACACTTAAGCTTTTGCTTGTCCTCAAGCAAAATTCTCAACTTACAATTAAAACGAACTTTCCATGATTCAATATTCCTATCAACAATGTCTCATCATAATTCATAGATAATTTATACATGGATAATTTAACTCAAAGAGTCCTAAAGATTCAAACAATATAAGTCATACATTTGTAGCACAAGATATAGGTGTTTCCCCTCATCTAAATAATTACCTCTGATCCAAAACCTACAACGATTGACATCCTCCCAAAATATTCACTCAAATCACTCGAAGTGTTTAAGGTTCAAAATTAAGCACTCAAACGTCAAACCTGAAAAGTTAATCCCATAGGCTTGCATGAAAATCAAATCTCCACGACTGTAATATGAGATGATGCACAAATCAAAAGGTCTTTGAAAGGGTTGTAACGGGGCTTGGGTTAAGGTGTGGATAAAGGCTGAATTAGAGGGTTAGAATCGAGATTGACCTGACAAATTACCTAGCTAGAAACAACGAACTAAAAGTAATTACATGAGCTTCTTCTTCAATATTTGGACTTCAAACGTATAAGCTCACTTAATCACAAAACTAATAATGAATATACTTCATTTTTTTTAGAACAAATCATAAATACATAATAAATTCATAATAAAGGATAAATTACTTAAATAAAAATTATAGTTAGTGAAACACCCCAAACCCGGCCCACAAGCTTTGACCAGATTTGGTATGTTCCTCAAGTAAACCGGTTCAAAATTCTTTTGTTCTTAGGAAAACTTGTGTGATTTTAAAAAAAAATATTGTTTTGGGTTGGGCTTGTGTTTGAAAACAGTTCGTTTATATTGAAATCCCTTTTATCTTAAGTGACAAAATATTTAGGGTTTAGTTTAAAAGAAATTTTAATTAAATTTTAATATATAAAATTCATAATCATAATAAATAAAAATAAGTGTAAAGTAATTTAACTATGGCCTTATGGCCTTATTACATCAAATAATTCCCAAAATAATTCAAAGTACTAAAATAAATTCAAGAGTCCTCAAAAATATAAACTTCATGTTGAGCATGGCCACCACAAGTTCTCGCCGTCCCGGCCCATCACTGCTCATCACGAAAAATGTTCCCAACGGGTGAGTCAAATAGACTCAATGTGTACACGACACTAAATCATAATAGAATCAGGCATATCACATATTACACATTCAAAACATAGAATACAAAAGTTATGATGCATTCCCAAACCCAAACCTAGTTGTCCATCCGCTACACACCCCGCACTCGCGGTCACACCGTGGGGACTACTAAGTCGACCCTTCATCCGCTACACACCATCGGAGGCAGACGCTGCAGTCG
Source organism: Gossypium sturtianum (assembly GCA_025698515.1). Lineage (NCBI taxonomy): Eukaryota > Viridiplantae > Streptophyta > Magnoliopsida > Malvales > Malvaceae > Gossypium > Gossypium sturtianum. Next base: position 35,484,095 of record CM046943.1, on the reverse strand, counting down.
ACGTGCTCATCGCCCATATAAAATTTGTGGCATAGCCACCAGATAATTGTGTCATGAGACACCACATTCAGATAATGTAACTGAAGTTACCACATTCAGATAATGTGAGACCGTAGTCATCACATTCACTTCCCCTTTTTCATATATCCCGAATGGCCCATATTATTCATATCATGCATATCATACTTAAATTCTCATTCTTATAAATTTTCACATGTTATAAATAACATATTTCATAATCCTAGTGGAAGTAGGAAACGTACCTGAGTACTTTGTACCATATTATGGTACCTTAGCCACATTCTTATAAACATGCATATTTTACGTATTACCATAAATCTTATTAAAAGTTAGTCTGGGGTACACACCTGATTCGCTTAAAATTTCCTTGAGATCCTGAAAAGCTTGATCTAATGCTTAGATCCTTAATCCCTACATTGATTTATCACTTATTACCTTAATAAAAAGCCATTCGGTCAAAACTCCAAATCCTAGTAGGATTAGTATCCTTACCTTGTTGCCGATTGGAACACCAACAAATCCCGAAACTATTCCTTGTTTCACTAGGAATGTCAAAATCCCTAAAACCTTACGTTAGACTTAATCTTAATCATCAAACATAAATCAAGGCCTTTGGCCGAATATTCACATGTCTTACCTTAATCTTAGAAATCCCGAATACTCCTCCTTTTAGTTGACTACTCTGATAATCCCGAAAGGTCCTTCCATATTCGACAACCATAATATGTATGGGGTTAGATTATCTCTGGCTAATCTAAAAGAAAAGAAAGGGAATCAAACTTGTTCTTACCTTTGAAGAAATCGACAAAGACCTATGCTTGAAGCCCTTCCAAGATTCGGCTTTTGATGGATTGGAAAGAAAAGAAAAGGAAGAATAAAGATGGAGGATTCGGCTAGAACACAAGGTATTTCGGCTTGGCAAAAATAAAAGAAGAAGAAGATTTGGTGAAGAGAATTCGGGCAGAGAAAGGAGGAAGCACAAATTGATGAGTAGCCCTCATTCCTTCCTTTTATAACCGAAATTATCATCTAAGGAGTCCCTTACTTGGCCACCACTCCTCTATCTGATAACTTTATCCTTTAATTATCACTTAAAATAAAAGATAATTCAGCAACTATCCTTACTTAGCCGAAATTATTAAACTCAAAGTCCCTTACTTGGCCATCACTTCTCCCTTATTTTCCTCTTTATCTCTTTATTCAAATTAAAAGAATTTAATCCAACAATTATCGCTTGAAAATAATGATAAATAAATCCCTTATTTATCCACTATTTATAAAAGAATAAAAGCTCCTAATTTATAGCCATGTGCCATCCACCTCTCTGCTCCTTGTAGCAAAATAAAATTTCTTTTATTTGCTTCCCATGTGACTCGAACTTAGGCCCATTCCTCTTGCATATGGCGCCATTTCCATTGGCCCTAAGTGGCATCTTCAGACCACTTTTCCAAGCCTGTTTGTGTGTCAAATTTCACAAACTTTTTCTTTTAAGGCCACCTTGCCTTAATTTCCCTTTTAAACCTTAAAACTCGTCATTTCTAGGTCATTTCTAAGTTTCAAAAATTTTCGATCGGCTCAGTAAACTTGACATTTCCTTACATTTCCATGACATTTCCTTACAAGACATTTCCTTACATTTCCAAGACATTTCCTTACATTTCCATGACATTTCCTTACAAGACATTTCCTTACATTTCCAAGGTTCTAAAAATGTTCACTTTCCTCTTTAAACTTAACATTTCCATACATTTCCGTGTTTCCAAAAGTGTTCAAAATATATTCATAATACATAAGATATGTCATTTCGTACAATTAAACCAAAAATGCATAGGCCCTTTTCAGGATGTTACAGTTAGGCAACTAATCAAATCAAATCTCGATATAAGGGTAGTCAACAGGAATGGTGATAACAAAAACAAAAGGTTTCTGGTTAAAATTAGTGGGTGAGTCAATAAAAAGGGTTGTTAGGATTAAAAAGGGTTCACTAGGGGTTAATTATGAAGGTAGGTTTTTAATGGAGTAAGTGGGTTAAATCCTAGGTGCATTTATCATCTCTGTATATCAAATCAAAAAGTGTGGTCTCGACATGTATAATCGATGCAAGTTCTAGAATAACAAATCAATGTTGACACACTCATAATCAATAAAGTGAGCAAGAAAAGGAATATATGCTCTATAAGGTTCAAAATCTCACAAAAATTATGGGTATTTTGATATCAACCTTGTAAATTTCAAACTTCAAAGTAATATTCAAATTCAGGTAGACAACCTAGAAATTATTTTTTTAAAATTCTGAAAAATAGACTTATCATGCTGGATTCTCTAGTAATCTTAGAATTTAATTATCAATGCACAATTATCAATGACTTCATCTAAAACATATCCATAAAGATCATGAATCATAGAAATTTCATTCTAATGATAATATGAGAAATTTACTTTAGAAACAATACTTAATTTAGGGATTTGAGAATAATGCAAAAATTTTGGCACCTAATTTCAGGAATTTGAGAATAATGGAAAAAGTTAGGCACCTTTTTTTTAGGTTGTTCACCCCCCACACTTAAGATGTACATTGCCCTCAATGTACAAAGATATATAAATACACAATAATAATAAAATTATAAGATATGGGGAGAAGTGAAACTTCCTGAATTATGGATGAAATCCTTGGAGGATGTGGAAAATACGTTGGAGGGGTCCTGGTGGCTATGATCGTGGTCGAGGTGGCTACCCACTATTGCTGCGCTAGATGAAGAAATTGGATAGCTCATGGAGGATTAGCCAGGATATAATAATAATAATAATAATTAAAACTATACTAATTAAATAATTAAAGAAAAGCAAGCTAAAGTGAAGAAAAATAAAAATTGAAATAAAATTAAAAGAAAAGATGGATGGACCGTAGAGTCCTTCTTGTTGGGTGTGATTTCTAAGGCTGGGGATATGGTGGTGGTCGTGGTGTGATTCCCTAGCAGCCTTTAGAACCTAAAATTAAGAAACTGAGATAAAATAAACTAGATTAAGCATAAGAGTGTTAAAGAGAAGGAAAATAAAGGAGAAGAGTAAAGAGGAAGAAAAATTAAATGGTCTCAAAGACCCTTGGCTTATCGAGTGATTGAAGCAGTCGGCATGAACTTATGTGGATCGGTCTCCCTCAAGGAGACTATGCTTATTTCCTTCCGCTTCTTCGGCATTTGGTGTAGCTCAAGGATTTTGGGAATGGATTGGAGAAAAGGAGTAAGGGAAAGATGCAAAGGGGTGGAAAAAATAGGGAGAGGGTTGAGAAAGAAAAAGGAAACTGAATGGGCTGAATGGGTGAGAAGAGGGATGGGTGGGTGGTTTAAATAGAATTCTCAAGTTAGGTATATTCACACGCCCGTGTCTCGTGGGCGTGTTGATTCACATAGCCGCCTCGCACGATCGTGTGTCTAGGCGTGTTGGTTCACCCACACCCGTTTTATAGATTGCCATGCCCGTTGGTGATAAGTCAGTTTCGTCCACGGCCGCGTCGCACGGCCGTGGCATTTTGTCGGTGCCCGTGGGGTAGTGGTTGGAGTCCGTGACTCAAAGATTTGATTCTTTCTGACTTGTACCCTCTCTGCCGTGTCAGTACGGTGATTTTGTGCCTCCACATGGCCACGGCCGTGTGTAAGGCCGTGTGGGCTGGAAATCTGCACTTTTAGTTAGTTTAAAGTTAGATACTATAAAGAAAGGATAAAATAGACAAAATAAAAATGTAAAAGTTAATAGGGTTAGTATTCGGGTTGCCTCCCGAGAAGCGCTTGTTTATAGTCTTAAGCTAGACTCTCTTCTCAATTGTATATTCATGGTGGTTTAAGGAGTTGTAAGTCCTTCCTCATGCTATCGGTTTCATTATCATGATAGAATTTAAGTCGAGATGCGTTTATATTGAAAGTGCAAAAGATAGGATTACTTACCTCGACTGTTCCATATGGAAAAACGTTGATTACCCTAAACAGTATTTCTTTGTTTGTGTTAGGGTCAAGAGGAGATATTCGAGGGTCAATTTTTTCTATCAATAACTGATCTCCAATTTTTAACTTGTTTGCTTCATTGAGTGGCTCTGGTTCTGCTTCGTGTATTCCTAATTTTTCCTTGAAATGCGTCTTCCACTCGTTTAGATCATCGATCTGAATCCTTCGTTCCTCACGAGTTATTTCTTTGTTAACACTGGGTCTAGGATCGGGTTCAATTGTATTCTTTTGTGGTGCTTCCTGAAAAGAAGGGTTAACCGAATGGTTATCAATAGAATTTGTTTTCTCACCTTGGTTACTCGATGTTCTAGCCGAATCAAGAGCTTTGAGAGTAACTGTCTCATTACCTACACGAAGTATGAGTTCTCCTGCATCAATATCAATTTTAGTCCTAGCAGTTGCTAAAAAGGGTCTTCCTAAGATTAAGGGGATACTATTGTCCTCATCCATGTCTAAAACGACAAAGTCTACTGGGAAAACAAATTTTTTAACTTTTACGAGTACATCTTCGATAATACCCCTAGGAATTCTAACAGTTTTATCAGCTAGTTGAATGTTCATCCTAGTTTGTTTGGGTTTCCCTAGACCTAGTTGTTTAAACAATTTATAAGGCATGACATTTATGCTTGCCCCTAGATCAGCTAACGCATTATCAATAGGTAAACTACCAATTAAACATGGAATCGTAAAACTCCCTGGATCTTTTAATTTCCGTGGTAGTTTATTTTGCAAGATTGATGAGCACATTGCGTTAAGTTCCACGTGTGATGCCTTGTCTATCCTTCGCTTGTTCGTCAAAAGCTCTTTTAAAAATTTTCTAGAATCTGGCATCTATGAAAGAGCTTCAAGTAACGGTAAGTTAATATGTAATTTCTTTAAAAGTTTAAGAAACTTACCGAACTGTTCCTCTGTGTTGTCTCTCCTTAATGCTTCGGGATATGGTATGCGAGGTTGGTACTCTTTGATTACCGGTTTTGGCTTATTATTACTTACCTCAACCTTACCTTTTTTGACCTCATTCTCTTACCTTGAATTGGGCTCGTCTAACCCTTCACTTTCTTGAGCAGTTATGGCTTGGATTTGCTCCTTTGGGTTAATCTCAGTGTTGCTTGGTAGACGCCCTTACGGTCGTTCGGAAATTATCTTTGCAAGTTGTCCAACTATCTTAGTGAGTTCCCCAACTTGGCTCTCGATCCCTTTAATTGATGCCTGTTGATTCTTAAGGGTGGTCTCAGTGTCTTGGAGAGACGGTTATCTCAGTAGTCGCCATGAATTTTGTCAAGCATCTCTTCAAGGTTCGGCTTTTTCTCCTATGGATAGGGCTGATTTTGGAAATTTTGAGGAGGTTGTTGTCTTTGATTTCCTTGATTTCCTTGTCCTCCCCATGAAAAATTTGGGTGGTTCCTCCAACCTAGATTATAAGTATTACTATAAGAGTTATTATTAGATCTCGAAATTGTTACCTATATAGTTCATCTGTTCACTTTCTGTGCTCGGTTGGTAGGGTGGGTACTAAGGATTCGCCACAGTTCCACTTGCGTCGCATTGCATTACTGGATGTACCTGTGAAGAACACAAACTATCAAGCTTTTTATTCATCATCTCTACTTGTGTTGATAGCATGGTTACTGCATCAATGTTGAAAACTCCGGCTGATTTTGTTGGTTTTGTCCTTGTAACCTGCCACTGATAGTTATTCAATGACATCTCTTCAATAAACTCGTAGGCTGCTACAGGAGTTCTGTTGTTCAGGGTTCCACCGGTGGCTGAATCAATTAGTTGCCTCTTTGAGGGGTTTACACCGTTGTAGAAAGTTTGGACTTGAAGCCACAAAGGTAAACCATGGTGCGGACACCTTCTCAAGAGATCCTTGTATCTCTCCCATGCATCATATAATGTCTTTAAATCCATCCGCACAAAAGAAGAGATATCATTCCGTAATTGGCGTTTTGGCGGTGGGAAATATTTTAATAAAAATTTTGGTCATTTGATCCCATGTGGTGATTGACCGTGGTAACGAGTTTAACCAATCGCTTGGCTTTATTCCTTAATGAAAAGGGAAATAATCAAGACGGATGGCATCATCGTAAACGCCATTTATTTTAAAGGTATCACGTAACTCTAAAAATTAGCTATATGAGTATTTGGATCTTCGCCCGCAAACCGTCAAATTGAACAAATTGTTGAATCATTTGTATAGTGTTAGGCTTTAATTCAAAATTATTAGCAGCTATAGCAGCCTAACAATACTTGATTTCGCTCCGTTAAATGAGGTTTAGCATAATAATCATACATACGCGCGAGTGTAATATCCCTGTTAGGGGGTCATTTTGTTGTTGCATGATATTGCATGTGTCTAGTGTGTCATGTGGCTATTTCTATGTTTTGGGGCTTAATTGAAGTCTAAATGTATGCCCGAGTGAATGGGAAAATTTTGATTTTTGGGTGTTAAGCCGTGGAGCCGTTGAGCTGGGTATAAGAGTTTTATTTGGTGTTCTTGAGCACAAAAGAAAAGCTAGTGGAGTGGCAAGGCATGCGTCACTTGGGGGGGCTTGAGTGTGGCGTCATCTGCAGGGGGAGAGATCTTGTGTTCAAGGCATGGAGTGGCCACATTTTGCATCCTTTTTGACGGCATGGAGGAGGAGAGTTGCAGGCGCTCAAACTCGCCTTGGACTTAGTCTACTCATTTGAATGGTGGGTGGAGAGTGGATTGAGGAGGAAGACTTGTTCAACTAATTTGAGATGATGGTGTGGAGTGTTTGTGGGGATTTGGCCAAATTTTAGGAGAGTTTGTGGGGAGTGGACGGTTTGGGTAGTGTGGGAGAGGAGTAGTGCCAATTTCTTTTGGCAATTTTCTTAGTATTTTCGGTCACCATTTTGGGTAAACCGAATTCTCTCCTTTGTTAATAGCCAACCGAAACTTCATTTGTTTTCTCTCATTTTTTTTTCTTGAAACCGAAGTGCAAAGCATGTCTTTGAATTAGTTTATTTCTTTTAGTTCTCTTAATAGCCGAATGCCCTTTTTGTGCCACCATTTCCACTTTGCTTTTATTTCTTTTCTTCTTGTGATTCCTTGGCCGAACCATATATCCTCCCAATCATTTCTTTTTCTTTATCATTTAGTGTAAGCCAAGCCATCATCCTTTTCCTCTCATACATTCTCTCATTTCTTGAAAACATTTGAGCCGAATCTTCCCCGCAACTTGTGGCCGATTTCTCTTCTTTTCTTGAACCACACTTCTTTGTTTTGCTTTCAAGTTTATAGCCGAATCCCTTGGTATTGCCGAAATTGCCTTCTATCACTTGTTCTTATTTTGGCCGAATATCAACCCCTCCTTTTTCATCCTTTTCTTGCGCTTTCTTTCTTGGGTTAGGCGAATCTCTCCTCCTCTTAGTAGATCTCTTTGGCCGAATATCGTGAAGGTTGATCGGGTTGGTTGTTCAATCATTGAACAAGGGCCTTGGATTGTGGTGGTGATCGGGTGAAGCGATCAATTGAAGCCTTGATCGTGAGTGACCGATTGGTAAGTTAGGGGTAAGTGATTGGTATTATTATTAGTTCAATCTTTTGATTTCGATTAAGTCAAAGGTGACTAAGGATTAACTATTTGTCTTAATAGGTGTGCCGATTGTTAAAGAATAACCATCGTTGGTTCGAGGTTTGGTAGGAAACCAAACCATCCGCAAGGTAAGGATTAAGCGATACACCCTTTGGTTTAATTGGTCATAGCCGAATGGTCTTGGTTACTAACCCCTGGTTTGGCCGATTCTAGGAGCAAGTTGATCGAGGGATTTAGACGGGTCTTTGGGATTTAGACTTGCGATTTACTGTGTGTGTAAACTAACACACTATACTTAGTAATATTGTTATTAAACCTGTTTGCCTATTAAAAACCATGACAAGATGATGGATTATTGGATACCCAAACGGGGTATGTATACGTATCCGGGTAAGTCTAATTTATTACAAGTTCTATTATGGATACCTTGGGTATTATGATCTATGATATGTATGCTATGAGAGGTAATGCTAGACATGTTGGCATGATATGCATGACTTGTATGATATGCATGATTACATGAGTATGGTATGTTGATGGGTGATATGAGTGGAGGGAGCATGATATTTTGTGCCGACGAGCACCGTTGTTTTGGTAACACACCTTGTGACTTTGGGCCACCAAAGTGCTTTGGTAGCACATTTGTGTCTTTGGGACACCGTGAGGTTGGGCACCTCATTGCGACTTGTCCCCGTGGTTAACACGACCGTGGGTTGGCCCCACTTTGAGATATGGGATCGCTCGCTAGTGATTGGGTATCACACGATGGGTTGGCCCCATCATTCGATTATTGTGACTACGGTCACCGGTGCTTTGGTAGCACATTTGTGTCTTTGGGACACCAGAGGTTGGGCACCTCATTGCGACTTGTCCCCGTGGTTAACACCACCGTGGGTTGGCCCCACTTTGAGATATGGGATCGTCTCGCTAGTGATTGGGTATCACACGATGGGTTGGCCCCATCATTCGATTATCGTGACTACGGTCACCGGTGCTTTGGTAGCACATTTGTGTCTTTGGGACACCAGTGTTTTGGTAACACATTGTGACTATATGTCACCAGTGGTTTGGCACCACCAGTGGTTTGGTACCACACGGGGTAGAAAAAGGAGATACGGATGGTTAGGATCGGGTTGCATTAATTATGTTGCTATGTATGATGTGTGTTAGCATGTTGTTTCATCGGGAGCGGGATTTATGCACTGAGTCACTCGACTCACCCTCTCCTTTGACATTTCAGGTGACTCGTAGACGCGACATGGAGCCCGGATGGACTCAGGGTGCTCATGCCATGCTTAATAAAGTTTTACTCCAACTCTATCATTTGGGTACTTTAGTTTAATTACTGTTATTTGGGTTTTAATTTGGATTTGTAAAAGGCCTTTAAATTATATTTTTATGAGGGGTATGTTTTAATTAGATTCTCAACCTGCTTAACAAATAACTTGGCATGATATTTTACTAAAACTTGGAAAGACAACGTTTTCAAAATTATATCGCAATGTGTTTTAAACTATACCATCGGGTATCTCGCTATGTTTTGCTATACAATAAACTCAAATTTTCCTCAAATTCACTATGTTTTCACCCCACTTCTAAACGAAAAAAAAATCGGATCACTCAAAGACGTTTTCCTCGTAACATACCGATTCAAGCGTGGTGTCTTGTCCGAGTTTGGGGTGTTACAATGGTGTATATCGAGCCAAGTTCAAAGGTTTCTACTGTGGGCCCGAGGCCCAAAATGTTTTCAAAAGATTGTTTTGTTAGTCTTTATTCGTAAAGTATGGTTTGAAAGGCATGGCACCGAGTCTCCTGCACCAGCCGCCTGTAAGTACCCGTACTATTGCTTGTGAATTGATTGGATGTGATATGATTTGATGAATAGCAATAGTATACTACTTAGAGATTGAAATCGATAGGATTTTGTGAACTCATGAGAACAAATCCTCTTAAAATATTCATAAGACTTGCTTTTAAACAAGTGGAATAAACATCGATGCATAAAAATTCTTAATCGATACGTAGGAAGTTTAGTCATGAGCGCTAGAGGTGGACGTGGTCGCGGACGAGGTCGTGGTAGGATGACGGTTTCTGAGCCCGTAGGTTCTGGTCAGGGTTCAGAAAATGAGATACCGGTTCCGCCACCACCGGAGGTGGTGAGTTCCAAGATCGATCGGGACAACGCCGTGGTCACAGCGATCTTTGCGCGAGTGTTGGAAAGAGTAGCTGGTGTTGGTGGTAATGCAGGAGTTAGGAAATCTGTTCCTGAGCGACTTCGGGCCAATGGGGCCGAATTCTTCCGAGGTGTTTCTAGTGTTGCTCCCAAAGATCGCTGAATATTGGTTGGAGGCAATCGAGCGGATCATGGATGATCTCGACTTGACAAACCAAGAGAAGTCAAGGGCATCGACGCTTCTCCGGGATGAGTCATATCGGTGGTGGCTCACGGTTCGAGATAGTGTGGCAGCAGAGGATCTAACATGGGATTATTTCAGGGCTGCATATCAAAAGAAGTACATCGGAGCTAGTTATGTTGACTCCCAACGGAAGGCATTTCTGAGGCTTGTTCAGGGAGTAAACTGCTGTTCGAGTACGAGGCCGAGTTCCTGGCCGAGTAGGTATGCCGGGGGCATTGTGGCCACCGAGCATGAGAGGTGTGTTCGTTTCGAGGATGGTCCGCGAGACGACTTGAGGTGCTTGATTGCTCCTCAGTAGGAGCGAGTTTGTTGTCTTAGTTGAGAAGGCTAAGGTAGCCGAGGGTGTTAAGGAGTCGCGAGGCGTGGCATGGACAGAAATAGACATAAGAGGAGCTTTGGGTCCTCCGGGTCGCCGGGTAATCCCGCAGAAGAGAGCTAGACCGAGTGGGCCGAACCACCGCTAGGTTTGTTGTCGCTAGGCAGGACCGCCGCATGTGATCGGTGTGGGAAATCTCATTGGGGGTGGCCGGATGGAGGAAAAGGTTGCTTCGAGTGTGGTTCTCCGGAGTATCGTGTGAGGGATTGTCCGCGTGAGGTTGGCTAGGATTCGGGCCCGAGAGGCGGGGCGTATGTCGGGCCAGAGGTAATGGACCGCCACCGCAGAGGGGCCGTGGCAATGGCAGAGGTGGTAATGGTTCGGTCGGGCCGTGGAGCACCGCAGAGGCGCTGGTAGTTCGATGCTAGACACCTGGATTAGTGTATGCCGCGAGGCGCCGAGAGGAGGGCGGACGCACCGGACGTCATAACCGCAGACGTTTCTAATTTTTGGTTCTCCATATATAACGCTTTGATTGATGTGGGTTCAACGCACTCTTATGTTGCCGTGAGTATAGTAGAGACCATGGATTTAGACTCGAGATATCTTCTAGGCGGATGACCGTGATTAGCCTCTAGGTCACTCTGTAGTAGTAGATAAACTGCTTAGAGAGGTACCCTTAGAACTCCAAGGGGTAGTGTTCGCGCGATCCGATGGAGCCGCCGTTTGGGGAGTTCGATCCGATTCTTGGGATGGATTGGTTGGTCAAGTACCAAAGCGAGGTTGGATTGCGCGCCAAGCGCATGGTTCTTAAGACGGTTGAGGGTGAAGAGGTGGCTATGATAGGTAATAGGAGAGATTACTTATCTAATGTGGTATCCGCTCCAAGCGCGCAGAAGATGGTCGAAGAAAGGCCGTGAAGCGTATGTAGTTCATGTGCATGCGTTGGAGCCTAAGGAGTCCGGCATTGTGGAGAAGGTTCGCACCGCTAAGGAGTTTCTCTGATGTTTTTCCCGAGGAGCTTCTGTGTTTGCCGCCAGATCGCGAGGTGGAGTTCGGAATAGATCTATTACCCAAATCGCGCAAAGTGTCTATTGCTCCGTATAGGATGGCGCCAAAGGAATTGGTGGAGCTTAAGGCTCAGATCTAGGAGTTACCGGATCGAGGTTTTATTAGGCCAAGTGTTTCGCCGTGGTGCGCTTGCAGTACTTTTGTTAAAAAGAAAGATGGCTCGATGCGGATGTGTATAGACTACCGCCATTGAATAAGTCGACGATTAAAAACAAGTATCCGCTGCTACGGATAGACGATTTGTTTGATCACCGGGGGCTGCGGTATTTTCAAGATCGACTTGAGATCCGGGTATCATCGATTGAAGGTTAATGAGGCCGATATCCATAAAACAGGCGTTAAGCCGGACTCGGTATGGGCACTACGAATTTCTCGTAATGCCGTCGGGTTGACTAACGACCTTGGCAGCGTTTATGGATATGATGAATAGGGTGTTTCAACGAAGATTCGGATCGATTCGTCGTGGTTTTCATAGAGCGACATCTTAGTGTACTCAAGGACGAGGAAGAGCATGATAAGCATTTGCAGTGGTGTTGCGATTTTGAGGAAAAGCACTCTATGCTAAGTTCGCATGAAGTGCGAGTTCGCTTAGAGAAGTGACTTTCTTGGGTCATGTAGTGTCTACCGAGGGGATTCGAGTAGATCCTCGTAAGATTGAGGCGATTTTGGATTGAAGCCGCCTAAGTCGGTGGTGAGATTCGGAGTTTTCTGGTTTGGCCGGATACTACCGAAGGTTTGTTGAGGGTTTCTCGTTGATAGCAAACACGATGACCAAGTTGTCGAGGAAAGAAGTTCCGCTTGTATGGACCGAGAAGAAGCGCAGAAAGCTTCGACAAGTTAAAGAAGATTTTGACCGAGGCTCGGTTCTAATTCAACCCGAGGTGGTAAGGAGTACACGATCTATTGCGACGCATCACATACGAGCTTGGGTTGTGTGCTTTGATGCAAGAAGGTAAGGTTGTGGCTTACGCTTCTCGGCACCGAGGCCACATGAGGTCAATTATCCGACGCACGATTTGGAGCTAGCAAACGTAGTCTTCGCTTTAAAGATTTGGAGGCACTACTTGTATGCGAGAGAGATCGATAGTCTACACAGCATCACAAGAGTCCAAGTATCTCGACGACTCGTAAGGATTTGAATTTGAGGCAGCGCAGATGGGTCGAGTTGTCGAAAGATTACGATCGTCCGATTGAGTATCATCCGGCAAGGCTAACGTGGTGGTCGACGCGTTGAGTCGCAAGGTTGTTTCGGACTTAAGAGCTTTGTTCGCCCACTTGAGCTTGTATGACGATGGGAGTATTCGCGCAGAGTTGCGGTGTTGCTTACTTGGGTTGAGCAGATCGTAGAGAAACAATTATTGGATGAGGTTCGAGTGCGCGAAGGTTGCAGTGCAGGATGGTGGTTTGGAGGGTTACGAGCCTTTGTCCGTGATGGGGTTCTGTGTTTTCAAGGTAAGGCTTGTATGCCTAAAGATGTTGAGCCGAGGCAGAAGATTCTTCAGACGCACATAGCAGTCCATATGCTATGCATCCCGGAGGTAGTAAGATGTATAGGGATCTTAGAGAGCGATTTTGGTGGCTCGGCTTGAAGAAGGAGGTGACAGAGTTTGTTGGGAAGTGTCCGACTTGTCGCCAGGTCAAGGCTGAACATCGCTGTTGCGTCGGGGTTGCTTCACCGTGAAGATTCCTCGCTGGAAGTGGGAAAGGATAACCATGGATTTCGGTGGGTTACCGCCACGCCAAGCAAGAAAGATTCGGGCTTTGGGTAGTGGTGGATCGATCGACTAAATCACTCACTTTATTCCGGTGAGGTTGACTACTCACTAAGCTAGCGAAGTCGTATGTTTCAGAGATAGTAAGGTTGCACGGTGTGCAGCGTTTCGATAATCTCGGATAGGGATCCTAGATTTACGTCAAGGTTCGAAAAGCGTTGCATCGTGCTCCGGTACTCGTTTGATTTCAAAGACGGCTTTTCACCCGCAATCGACGGTCAATCGTAAAGGGTTATTCAGTGTCTTAGAGGATATGCCGAGAGGTTGTATCTTGGATTTCGTGAGGTAGTTGGGAGGAGTTTCTACCATTAATCGAGTTTGCCTACAAATGCCAGCTACCAAGCGAGCATTAAGATGGCACCGTATGAGGCGTTGTATGGTAGGAAATGTCGCGCCACCTACGTGTTGGACTGAGTTAGGTGAACGCCGCTTGTTAGGACCCGAGTTGGTTGGTCGAGACCGAAGACAAGGTTAAGTCGATTCACTCGATTGAAGGAAGCTTCGGACCGCAGAAGTCTTATGCCGATCTTAAGCGAAGAGATATAGAGTTTCTTTGTGGGGATCGAGAGTTTTTCAAGGTCTCACCTTGGAAGAAGGTGTTGAGGTTCGGGAAGAAAGGCAAGCTAAGTCCGAGGTTTATTGGGCCGTATAAGGTATTGAGACGAGTTGGACCAGTGAGCGTATCAACTTGAGTTGCCGCAGAGTGAGTCGATTCATGACGTTTTTCACGCTTCGATGCTTCGACGTTATCGCTCGATCCATCGCATGTAGTAGCAGTGGAAGAGATCGAGGTAAATCCGATTTGACCATGGAGGAGGAACCCGTGCGATTCTTGATCGAGATGTGAAGGTTCTCGCGTAAGAAGTCCGTGCCTTTGGTTAAGGTTCTTTGGCGGAATCATGGCGTGGAAGAAGCGACGTGGGAACCCGAGGATATGATGAGACAAAGAATACCCGCAACTCTTCGATCGTAATTTCGAGGTCGAAATTATTTTTAAGGGGGTAGGACCGTAATATCCCGGGTTAGGGTCTGCTTTGTTGTTGCATGATATTGCATGTGTCTAGTGTGTCTGCGTGGCTATTTCTATGTTTTGGGGGCTTAATTGAAGTCTAAATGTATGCCCGAGTGAATGGGAAAATTTTGATTTTTGGGTGTTAAGCCGTGGAGCCGTTGGAGCTGGGGTATAAGAGTTTTATTTGGTGTTCTTGAGCACAAAAGAAAAGCTAGTGGAGTGGCAAGGCATGCGTCACTTGGGGGCTTGAGTGTGGTCATCCATCAGTGGGGAGAGATCTTGTGTTCAAGCTGCATGAGTGGCCACATTTTGCATCCTTTTTGGCATGGAGGAGGAGAGTTGTAGGCGTTCAAACTCGCCTTGGACTTAGTCTACTCATTTGAATGGTGGGTGGAGAGTGGATTGAGGAGGAAGACTTGTTCAACTAATTTGAGATGATGGTGTGGAGTGTTTGTGGGATTTGGCCAAATTTTAGGAGAGTTTGTGGGGAGTGGACGGTTTGGGTAGTGTGGGAGAGGAGTAGTGCCGAATTTCTTTTGGCAATTTTCTTAGTATTTTCGGTCACCATTTTGGGTAAACCGAATTCTCTCCTTTGTTAATAGCCAACCGAAACTTCATTTGTTTTTCTCATTTTTTTTTCTTGAAACTGAAGTGCAAAAGATGTGTCTTTGAATTAGTTTATTTCTTTTAGTTCTCTTAATAGCCGAATGCCCTTTTGTGCCACCATTTCCACTTTGCTTTTATTTCTTTTCTTCTTGTGATTCCTTGGCCGAACCATATATCCTCCCCATCATTTCTTTTTCTTTATCATTTAGGTAAGCCGAAGCCATCATCCTTTTCCTCTCATACATTCTCTCATTTCTTGAAAACATTTGAGCCGAATCTTCCTGCAACTTGTGGCCGATTTCTCTTCTTTTCTTGAACCACACTTCTTTGTTTTGCTTTCAAGTTTATAGCCGAACCCCTTGGTATTGCCGAAATTGCCTTCTATCACTTGTTCTTATTTTGGCCGAATATCAACCCCTCCCTTTTTCATCCTTTTCTTGCGCTTTCTTTCTTGGGTTAGGCCGAATCTCTCCTCCCTCTTAGTAGATCTCTTTTGGCCGAATATCAGTGAAGGGTTGATCTGGGTTGGTTGTTCAATCATTGAACAAGGGCCTTGGATTGTGGTGGTGATCGGGTGAAGCAGTCAATTGAAGCCTTGACTGTGAGTGACCGATTGGTAAGTTAGGGGTAAGTGATTGGTATTATTATTAGTTCAATCTTTTGATTTCGATTAAGTCAAAGGTGACTAAGGATTAACTATTTGTCTTAATAGGGTGTGCCGATTGTTAAAGAATAACCACTGTTGGTTCGAGGTTTGGTAGGAAACCAAACCATCTGCAAGGTAAGGATTAAGCGATACACCCTTTGGTTTAATTGGTCATAGCCGAATGGTCTTGGTTACTAACCCCTGGTTTGGCCGATTCTAGGAGCAAGTTGATCGAGGGATTTAGACGGGGTCTTTGGGATTTAGACTTGCGATTTACAGTGTGTGTAAACTAACACACTATACTTAGTAATATTGTTATTAAACCTGTTTGCCTATTAAAACCATGACAAGATGATGGATTATTGGATACCCAAACGGGGTATGTGTGTACGTATCGGGTAAGTCTAATTTATTACAAGTTCTATTATGGATACCTTGGGTATTATGATCTATGATATGTATGCTATGAGAGGTAATGCTAGACATGTTGGCATGATATGCATGACTTGTATGATATGCATGATTACATGAGTATGGTATGTTGATGGGTGATATGAGTGGAGGAGCATGATATTTTGTGCCGACGAGCACCAGGTGTTTTGGTAACACACCTTGTGACTTTGGGTCACCAGTGCTTTGGTAGCACATTTGTGTCTTTGGGACACCAGAGGTTGGGCACCTCATTGCGACTTGTCCTCGTGGTTAACACCACCGTGGGTTGGCCCCACTTTGAGATATGGGATCGTCTCGCTAGTGATTGGGTATCACACACGATGGGTTGGCCCCATTATTCGATTATTGTGACTACGGTCACCAAAGTGCTTTGGTAGCACATTTGTGTCTTTGGGACACCAGAGGTTGGGCACCTCATTGCGACTTGTCCCCGTGGTTAACACCACCGTGGGTTGGCCCCACTTTGAGATATGGGATCGTCTCGCTAGTGATTGGGTATCACACGATGGGTTGGCCCCATCATTCGATTATCGTGACTACGGTCACAGTGCTTTGGTAGCACATTTGTGTCTTTGGGACACCGGTGTTTTGGTAACACATTGTGACTATATGTCACCGGTGGTTTGGCACCACCAAAGTGGTTTGGTACCACACGGGTAGGAAAAGGAGATACGGATGGTTAGGATCGGGTTGCATTAATTATGTTGCTATGTATGATGTGTGTTAGCATGTTGTTTCATCGGGAGAGGATTTATGCATCGAGTCACTCGACTCACCCTCTCCTTTGACATTTCAGTGACTCGTAGACGCTTGGACATGGAGCCGGATGGACTCGGGTGCTCATGCCATGCTTAATAAAGTTTTACTCCAACTCTATCATTTGGGTACTTTAGTTTAATTACTGTTATTTGGGTTTTAATTTGGATTTGTAAAAGGCCTTTAAATTATATTTTTATGAGGGGTATGTTTTAATTAGATTCTCAACCTGCTTAACAAATAACTTGGCATGATATTTTACTAAAACTTGGAAAGACAACGTTTTCAAAATTATATCGCAATGTGTTTTAAACTATACCATCGGGTATCTCGCTATGTTTTGCTATACAATAAACTCAAATTTTCCTCAAATTCACTATGTTTTCACCCCACTTCTAAACGAAAAAAAAATCGGATCACTCAAAGACGTTTTTCCCCGTAACATACCAGATTCGGGCGTGGTGTCTTGTCCGAGTTTGGGGTGTTACACGGAGCATTATTTTCTGCCACATCTTATGGTGGTGGATTATTCTCGTCCATCCCTTCAGTAGGATTGGATTCGCCTTCTCGCTCTTTTTCTGTGTAATTTAAGGCTCGCCTAATTTCTCTGCGATTTCTACGAGCGGTAGCTTCAATATCACTGTTGTATACTAGTGGTCCTCTCGGGTTCCTTCTAGTCATAAACTAGAGGTACCTGCTAGGAAAAGAAAGAAAGAAAATTAGAAAAGTTAAAACTAAGATAAAAAATAAAAATAAAAGTAAATTGAAAAAATAAAAAAAATGGCTAAAGTAATAAAAATAGAGCTTTCTTAATATTTCAGTTCCCCGGCAATGGTGCCAAAAACTTGATCGCTGTGATGTCAGAGTTTTAAAATTTATAAAGAGAATGATCGAACCTAGAAACTAACTATGACAATGATTGAGGCAAGTGCACCTATCGAACAGTAGTATAGCTTAGGCAAGACCGGATTGTCAAACCCACAGGAACCAAAAGTACTAATACTAACTTTATTTTTATTATCTTGCCTAAAATAAGAGAAGTTGTTGTTTAATCTAAATTAAATAACTACTAAACTAAAGATGCAAAGACAAAAAGAATGAATTGGGGAAATACTCTTGGAAAAACTCAATTGATTAAGACGATACCCTTAGGAAGAATCCACCTAGACTTCACTTGTTATCTAACTCTGAACCAGACGATGTATTCACTTGACTTGATCCTTAAAACTCCCTAATGTATATTAAACCCTCTCTCGAAGTGAATAACATCTAACCCTAGGTTGATTAATTGAAATCTCTTTCTAATTAAAACCCTTACAATTGCATTAACTCGATTTATGGACTCCCATATTAAGTTTCACCCTAATCTGGCAAAATCTCGTCACCCTATCTCTAGGCGTGCGATCAACTCCACTTAATTATGCTAGATCTACTCTTAAGCAGGGACTTTTGCTCCTCCACCTAAGCACATCAAACTTGAATCAATATCTCGAAAATATCAACACAAGAATTAAGAACACATAATTAAGAAAAAATCAAGTTTTTATCATATAGTTTTGCAAACGATAACAAGATTCATCTATGTTTCATCCCCTTCAGGTATCTGAAGGGCTTAGTTCATAACAATAAAAGAAAACATCTCAGAAGAAAAGATAAAACAAAACATAAGAAATCCTTAAAACCCCCTGAAGGAATTGAAGGAGAGATCCGCCGTCTTGAGTAGAATTCTGGCTTCTTGAGATGGATCAACTGGCTATCTTCGAGTGTTTCCCACAAATCTGACCTTTTCAGCTCGGCTCCTTGGCCTAGCTCACCCCCCTCTTCTAGGTTATACTTAGGGTGTTTATATTGGCTTTTGAAATAGGTTTCTTTGCTCCCAAGTATCCTTTTCCGAGTGAAATTGCTCTTTTCCACGGCAGGGACACGGCCATGGCACACGCCTGTGTGAATCATCTTTAAGCCGTGTTCGAACTTTTAATGTGGTGACACACCCGTGTAAATCGTGATCAGGCCGTGTTCTAGTCTGTCAAGGAGACACGACTGTGTTGGCTTAAGTCCAGGCCGTGTTGATTTTCACTTTGGCCCAATTTGGTCCGTTTTGAGCCTGTTTCTCGTTCTTTTCATCCTCCGGCGCTTTCCTGAGTATAAAACATGAAAAGAAAGGATTAAGAGCACCATTTTACATAAATCAATGGATAAATCATCCAAAAGTACGCTAAATGCGGGATTAAAATATGTTACTTTTACGATTTATCAGGGGTACTTTTGTAATTTTGCAAATTGAGGGTATTTTGATGATTTTTCAAATCGGGGGTATTTTGGTAATTTTGCAAATCAGGGGTATTTCGGTAATTTTACAAATCGAGGGTATTTCTATAATTTTGCAAATTAGGGGTACTTTGGTAATTTCACAAATCGATGGTATTTCGGTAATTATACAAATCGAGGGTACTTCGGTAATTTTACAAGTCGAGGGTGTTTCAGTAATTTTGTAAACCAAGGGTATTTTAGTAATTTTTTAAACCAATGGTATTTCAGTAATTTTGTAAACCAAGGGTGTTTTAGTAATTTTATAAACCAAGGGTATTCTAAATAGAGATAACGATGCGAATGGGCCTAGGGCCCATTCTCGGCCCAAATGGGCCCACACGCTTGTGTGGCCAATTTAGCCCAAATCTAGCCACAGATATGAGATTCACATAGTCTAGTCCAATATTTACTACACAATCATACAACTTATCCGATTGGGCCCACAGGTCGATTGGCCCCACATGGCCCCTTTCGGCCCAGCGTGGCCCAAACAGCCTAAACCCACAAGAACACTCATGATGGCCTCAAGTATCGCATTGAAGCTCCCACACGTGCGCTCGTACGCTCGTGTGGCTACCATCGTCGTGTGACCGGTATTTCAGCATTTGCCGCTCTACAGCTAGAGTAGTGCGAAAAACACACCTGATAGGAATCTGAAGTTAATCCGCGCTCTGAACACTGTTCTGCGCAGAAGCCAATAATGATCGCACCCTTGACCCCCAAGGGGTGTGTCGATCAACTTCAGTCACTACCACCGCGACACAACGGCATACAGATCAACGAATGATCCAAAGCCTAACCCAAACGAGCACGCCACAAAGCGAAAGGGATAAGCCAAGAGAGGTCTCCTTACTCTCCTCATGGTTTGCTCTATTTAAAGCCAGCTTCTTGCCTATCCTCCTGCTAGTTTCCCGATGTGGGATCCCTCCTTCAGCAGAGTTTAAATCCAACACAAACTCTGGTTGTCCAATCCGCAAAATAAACACTTTCTTGCTTGACATGAGATTCAAACCCTTGCCCTCTCCTATGCTCCAGACACTACATGCCACCACAACACAAGCTCCTTTTGTGACTTAGAACATGCGTAACTAAATATAAGCCTATGGGCCAAAGTCTAAGTTCATTTAAAAGAAAAACAAAATGAATTGCAAGCGCCAAGACTTGAACCTTGGACCCCTTGCTTCCTCTATGGCGTCACTTCCTTGTCTCCCCTGTGGCGTCATTTGCCACTAGACCACAACTCCTTTTGTGTCTTTTTTTCCCACAATTTATTCTTAAAGCCTACTTACTTACCCTGTGGCTTTATTCACCTAAAACCAAAATTTTTCCTAAAGCCCAGGTTTGAACCCGGGACTTCATGGAAGCCCCCTAACCTTCCAAAATCACTCACCTAATAGGTCTAACTTGCATTAGTGTCGTTCTCTTGTTCTCAAAATTTTTAAACGCTCCCATGCCCAAGGCCCAATGGGCCCAATTCTACTAGGCCCAAATACAGGGCGTTACAAGTTGAGTATATGAAAGTGACATATGATTGATGTTTATTTAGGTGTTCAAATGCCTTACTATATAGCCATAAGATTCGGCTAATGGAATTATGATGTATATGAATTACGATATGATGTTTAATAATAGAAAAAAAATATGTTTTGTTAGTTGGCTAGGTGGTACACATTTAAGAATATTATAAATTTATGTCGTATGGTTTGAATTTGGTTTTCGTGAGTTAGTTTGATTGAATATTTGAATTGGATTGATTATAAAGCATGTGATTTTGGTATACTAGGATTTGTTCTTTGTGTTCAATAATGTTTAATGTGACTTTAGTGATATGAGTATGTTATAATAATATCAAAGTTATGTTCATCTATGATGTACTGTGATATGATTGAAGTATGTTTGATAATGTTTTAGGCATTCGATAGCCATGCAATTGATGTTCACACTATTCAAACTTTGTATTAATGAAGCATGTTTGTATATGTGAAATGTTTTAAAAAAAATATGATTGTACTGAATTGTGTCTTATACGGTAATGCCTCGTAACCCTAATTCAGTGACAGATACGGGTTAGGGGTGTTACATTTGATTGGTATCAGAGCTACGGTTTAGTCGATTCTAGGACTAATGTAGCGCGTGTGAGTCTAGCTATACATGTCATATTTTATATTGCGATAGTGTGATGACTTCTGACATCTGAAAATGTGTTTTCGTATAGTAATGGATCCCGTTCTGTAACACCCTAACCCGAAACCATCGCCAGAATAGGGTTAAGAGGCATTACCAAACAATCGAATCATTTCATATCCAATTCACAACACAAAGTCAATCATCATCAAAGCACATCAAACCATAATCAAATAGTCCCTTATTGAGGCCCACGAGACCTTTAACACATACTTAAGAGGGGTCGGGACTAAACCGAACATTTACAAAAGTTTTCAAAATTTCAAATATTCACCAAGTTTGTTGAGGTCACGCTTGGGTGCAACTGTGCCGTGTGTGCTCTCACGGTCACTGAGACACCCCCATGTGTCCAGCCGTGCCAAAACAGAGCAAGTATATCGACTTCTTCACACGGCCACTGTGCACGCCCGTGTGCTAAGGCCGTGTGCTCTTAGGCCATATACTGACTTATCCCCACGGCCATTAGACACGCCCGTGTGCCATGACCGTGTAGACAAAACAGGCCATATGCAAGGCCAAATTGCCATCCTCAATAGGTTCATGCCTACAAGCATCAATACAATACCAGATCAAGCTTACAAATGCCTTCAATCATACCATTTCATGCATTATTCATTCACAAACTAATCCATTTACTTCTATGCTTATTATCATCACAACTAAAGCTATTCAAAATGACAATTATATAACTCAAACATGCATATACTAAATTCATGAACTATCTTCAACCACATCCTTTCATCAACCACACCATCATGAGATATACCATTTTCATAACTCATTAATAAGGTCAACAACATTCAACTTCCAAGCCACCTCACATGGCAATGATTAAACATTTCAAGACATATCTTAACTACTAGCCTATACATGCCATAATTCAACTATATACATCTTTCCAAAGTACCAAAATAGATTGCCGATAGTGTGATAAAGACGCTGACGATCCTCGGATCTGAGCTAGCTTTATTGACACTGCAAAACAGAGAACAAATCACACAGTAAGCTTTCAAAGCTTAGTAAGTTCGAGATACAATAAAATTAATTCATTGAATCAAATCAATGTACAAATTGAACTATCACATAGATAATTTACCAATGATACACAAATTTAACTAAATCCAATACTCACATAGAATTTCATTCGTTTACTTCCAAATTCACCAACCACATAGGTATCATACATACCATCATTCATAGCCAATAATCCTACTCAACCATTCCCAAAATCATACACAATCTCATCAACCACAAAGGTTAAATACATACCTTTTTATCAACACATAGTTACTCACCAACCATTCTTCTCAACCACTCAGTTTTATATTCCGCTCAATCTTTGCTACTCTTTTGATTTATTCGCACACTTAGTGCTAATTTCATAATCAAAGCATAATTGCCAATGCACACTTAGTGCCAATTCAATAAACCGAATTTATATCGGTATCGCACACACAGTGCCAATTCGGTAAACCAAACTTACATCGGTATCGCACACACAGTGCCAATTTGGTAAGCCGAAGCTTCAATCTTTTCGCACACACAGTGCTATTCATTTTTGTCTCTTTTCTAATTTTGCACACTTAGTGCCTCAATACTTGATCTCATATGTAATACAGTATTAATACAACTCTATACATTCATTCATTTCTCATCACATAGATATAAATTTAATGACTAGTATTATATCCGAACTTACCTCAAACGTCGAAATACTAAAACGGTTGATTAATCGAGCACTTTGTCTTTGCCTCGATCTCGATCCAACCCTCTCTTTTCTTGGTCTGTACACATTCAAATTCAATCCATTTAATCACCAATTCATTCAATTTAGTTCATACACACTTATTCAGGGCATTTTACAAAATAGCCCTCACATTTTCACATTTTGACACTTTAGTCCCTATTTCATAAAATCATCAAATAAACACAATTTCATATCACATATACTTAGCCGAATTCTTCCCATGCTAATACAAGCCCACACATTTCATTCATTTCAATTTTAGTCCCTCAATTTACACTTTTCTCAATTTAGCCCAAATTACTTAATTTCACTAAAAATTCAAAGACAAAATATGTTCATCCTTCACATATCTTCCAAATTCCACCATTAAACATCCAAGAACTCACATGTTCATCAATGACACATTTCAAAAACATCATCAATTCACAAAATTTAAGCATGGGTTTTGTAGAGCACAAAACAATAATTGCAAAAACATAGAATTATCAAAAACCAAACACAAAATGCTTACCAATTGAAGCTTTCAAGTGCCGAACCTAGTTAGCCCTTATTCTCTTCTTTTTCTTTAAATTTTCAGTGAAGGATGAACAAACATCCACTAACTTATGTTTTATTTTAATATATTATAGCTTATAATATAAATTTTTAACTTTTATAATTAATAAATATTTATAAACTATATATATTAATCATAATGTCATCCACTATCATTATATTTGGGCAATTTACAACATAAAACCCCCCAATTTATAAAGACAACAATAATTAGGCACTTTAACAATCAGCACACAGCTTTTACATTTTATGCGATTAAGTCCTTTTTCATAATTGAACATACAATCAATAAAATCTTCACACAGAAATTTCACACAGGCTAAATCACATACGGTAAACTTAGAAAATAATAATATTAAAATATTATTCTAACCTCAGATTTGTGGTCTCGAAACCACTATTTTGACTAGGGTCTAAATCGGGCTGTTACACGTTCGAGCCGTAGCTGATGATGTCGAGAGTATAGCGCCTGCTCCCGCGCAGGGGACAGCGCCGGTTGAATCTCAACTGACTTTGAGTAACCAGGAGGAAGAGGCTAGACAAGCCTTTTATCAAATGATGAACGACTGGTTTACTCAATATATCTAGACTAATCCGGCTGCATAACAACCTCCACCCCCGACTATTCCATCTTCGATACCTATTATACCTCAAGTGAGTGATCCATTGATATTGTCTAAGCCTCATGTTCATAAAATCAAAAAATACGGAGCCGAAGAGTTCAGAGCTACTGATAATGATGATGCTGAGTGAGCTGAATTCTTGCTCGATAATACTATTCGAGTGTTTGATAAGTTATCTTGCACCCCTGATGAGTGCTTAAAATGTGCCATATCTTTACTACGAGACACTGCATATCACTGGTGGAATACACTAGTATCGGTGGTTCCAAAAGAACGAGTGACCTGGGAATTCTTTCAGACTGAGTACCGTAAGAAATACATCAGCCAGAGATTTATCGACCAGAAATGCAAAGAATTTCTTAAATTGAAACAGGGTCAAATGACAGTGACAGAGTATGAGCGAAAATTTGTGAGACTCTGTCGGTATGCCCGAGAGTGTGTTTCGACCGAAGCTATAATGTGTAAAAGATTTGAAGATGGGCTGAACGAAGATATTAAACTGTTAGTTGGCATACTTGAGATAAAAGAGTTCGTGGTACTTGTTGAGCGAGCTTGCAAAGCCGAAGAGCTCGGGAAAGAGAAAAGAAAAGCTGACTCTGAAGCTAGAGATTCACGTAAGAGACCATTCAGTAAGTCATTCCAGTCGACATCGAAGAAGTTTCGAGATGATGCTAGCCATCCAAAGACTACTGCGGGTTATTCTAGACGTGATCGGGATAGACTACCTGTGGGCTCGAGAGCTACCTTAGTAGCTAGTATGGGTAATGTTAGATCAAGTCAACCCGAGTGTGAACATTGTGGTAAATGACATCCCGGCAGTTGTAGATTGCATGATCGAGCCTATTTTAAACGTGGATCGAAGGATCATTTCATTCGTGAGTGCCCAGAGTTAGCGGAGAAAAATCTGGTACAGAATACAAGATCGGGTAACACTGCAGCTCGAGGTAGACCACCCAGAAATACAGGTAATGTGAGTGGCATTCAGAGTGGAACCAAAGATACAGCTGTTAGATCCGAGGCCTGCACACCTGCCAGAGCCTATTCTATTCGCGCACGCGAGGAGGCCTCATCCTCGGATGTTATTATCGGTATTTTCACTCTTTATGATACTCATCGTTGTTGCATTGATTGATCCCGTTCGACTCATTCTTATGTGTGTGAGACTTTAGTATTGAGAAGACTTTGCACTGTAGAGTCTCATCGAGTTTGTGATTAAAGTATCGAACCCCTTAGGCCTGGGTGTGTTTGGTTGATAAAGTGTGCAAGAATTGTCCGTTGATGATTCGAGATTCATGTTTTCCTACTGATTTGATGTTGTTGCCATTCGACGAGTTTGATATAATTGCGGGTATGGATTGGTTAACTCGCATGATGCTATTGTGACTCGCAAACGAAAGACTATTGATTTACGGTGTCATAATGATGAGATTATTTGGATTGAATCTAATGATCTGAATGGTTTACCAGCAGTGATATCTTTAATGTTAGCTCAGAAATACGTAAGAAAAGGTTGCGGAGCTTACTTTGCATATGAGCTTGATAGTAAAGTAACCGAAAGAAAGATTAAATCAGTACCTGTTGTGTGCGAGTATCCAGATGTGTTTCCTGAAGAATTACCGGGTTTGCCACCTATTCGAGAAGTTGAATTTGGTATTGAATTACTGTCAAGGACGACTCTGATATCGATAGCTCCGTATAGAATGGCACCTACGGAATTAAAAGAATTGAAAGCTCAGTTGCAAGAGTTGACAGATAGAGGTTTTGCGTGACCGAGTTTCTCTCCCTGGGGCGCACCAGTTTTATTTGTGAAAAAGAAAGATGGAACTATGAGAATGTGTATCAACTATAGAAAGCTTAATAAAGTGACTATAAAGAATAAGTATCTGTTGGCACGGATTGATGATCTATTCGATCAGTTGAAAGGGGCTACACTGTTTTCAAAAATAGATTTGAGATCAGGCTACTATCAGTTGCGAGTTAAAGACTCTGATGTGCCAAAGACAGCTTTCCAAACGAGGTACGGACACTATGAGTTTCTGGTTATGCCTTTCGGACTTACTAACGCACCTGTTGTTTTCATGGATTTGATGAATCGAATCTTCAGACAGTATCTGGATCGATTTGTGGTAGTATTCATAGATGACATTTTGATTTACTTCCGTGATGAAACCGAGTATGCCAAACATCTGAGACTTGTGTTACAGACTTTGCGAGATAAATAGTTGTATGCAAAGTTCAGTAAATGTGAGTTCTGGTTACGCGAAGTCAGTTTTTCGGGCCATGTTGTATCAGCATCGGGTATTCGGGTTGATCCGAGTAAAATTTTAGCTATACTTGATTGGAAACCTCCGAGAAATGTCTCTGAAGTTTAGAGTTTTCTGGGAATTGCTGGTTACTATAGACGATTTGTGAAAGGTTTCTCTATGACCGCAACACCGATGACGAAGTTGTTACAGAAAGATGTTAAGTTTGAGTGGTCAAAAAAGTGTCAGAAAAGTTTCGATCAGTTGAAAGCTCTTTTGACTGAAGCTCCAGTGTTAGTTCAGCTAGAATCGGATAAAGAATTTGTCATTTATAGTGATGCATCTTTGAGTGGTCTGGGTTGTATTTTGATGCAGGAAGGCAAAATCATAGCTTATGCCTTGAGACAGTTAAAGCCGCATGAAAAGAACTATCCGATGCATGATCTAGAATTGGCAGCTATTGTGTTTGCATTGAAGATTTGGCGTCACTATCTGTTCGGCGATAAATGTCATG
Organism: Gossypium sturtianum; assembly: GCA_025698515.1. Lineage (NCBI taxonomy): Eukaryota > Viridiplantae > Streptophyta > Magnoliopsida > Malvales > Malvaceae > Gossypium > Gossypium sturtianum. Next base: position 35,457,291 of record CM046943.1, on the reverse strand, counting down.
TTTATTCTGATCATAAAAGCCTGAAGTATTTGATGACTCAGAAAGATCTGAATTTGAGACAACGTCGATTGTTAGAGTTGTTAAAAGACTACGAGCTTGTGATTGACTATCATCCGGGAAAAGCTAATGTTGTTGCTGATGCTTTAAGTCAAAAATCATTATTTGCTTTGCGTGCTATGAATGCGCATATGGTTATATCTGATGATAGTTCAATAATAACTAAATTAAAAGTGATACCATTGTTTGTTCAATAAATTTGTGATGCTCAGAAAGTAGATAATGATTTGTTAGCAAAGCGAGCTCAATGTGAATCGAATGTTGAATCCGAGTTTCGAGTTGATATTGATGGTTGTTTGAGGTTCAAAAATTGAATATGTGTTCCGAGAAATTCAGAGTTGATCCAGATGATTTTGAACGAAGCTCACAACAGTCGGTTGTATGTTCACCCTGGGAGTACAAAAATGTATAATGATCTGAAACAGCTTTATTGGTGGCATGGTATGAAACGAGACACCTCTGACTTTGTTTCGAAATGTTTAGTCTGTCAACAAGTAAAAGCCGAGCATCAGGTTCCTTCTGGGTTACTTCAGCCGATTATGATACCCGAGTGGAAATGGGATAGAGTCACGATGGATTTTGTATCTGGTTTACCGTTGACACCGAGCAAGAAAGATGCAATCTGGGTTGTTGTGGATAGATTGACTAAATCGGCTCACTTTATTCCTGGTCGCATGCATTATTCGCTTGATAAACTGGCTGAATTATATGTTTCTCAGATTGTGAGATTACACAGAGTGCCTATTTCTATTGTTTCGGATCGAGATCCGAGGTTCACATCGCGGTTTTGGAAGAAACTGCAAGATGCTTTAGGTATGAAACTACACTTTAGTACTGCTTTCCATCCGCAAACAGATGGCCAGTCTAAACGAATTATTCAGATACTTGAGGATATGTTGAGATGTTGCATTCTCGAGTTTGAAGGTACGTGGGAACGATACTTACCTCTGATTGAATTTGCTTATAATAATAGCTTTCAATCTAGTATCAAAATGGCACCTTACGAGGCTTTGTACGGTCGTAAATGTCGTACACCATTATATTGGACTGAGCTCAGTGAAAATAAGATACACGGGGTCGATTTGATCAAAGAGACTGAACAGAAAGTGAAAGTAATTCGCGATAGTCTGAAAATAGCACCGGATCATCAGAAATCGTATACAGACTTGAAAAGAAAAGATATAGAGTTTTAGATCGAAGATAAAGTATTTTTGAAAGTCTAACAGTGGAAGAAAATACTCAGATTTGGTCGTAAAGGAAAATTGAGTCCGAGATTTATTGGGCTGTATGAGATTATAGAGCGTAGCGGGCCGGTTGCTTATAGACTACTATTGCCACCTGAGTTAGAAAAGATTCAAAATGTATTCCATGTTTTGATGCTCCGTAGATATCGATCTGATCCCGCATATGCGATTAGTCCGACAGAGGTTGAGATTAAGCCCGATATGACATATGAAGAAGAACCGATTTGTATTCTGGCTCGTGAGATTAAAGAATTACGAAATAAGAAAATTCTGTTAGTTAAGGTACTGTGGCATAAGCACAAAGTTGAGGAAGCAACTTAGGAGTCAAAGGATACAATGAAAGAGCGTTATCCGAACCTATTCACTGGTAAGATTTTCGGGGACGAAAATCCCTAAGGGGGGAGAGTTGTAATAGCTCGATTTTGACCCTAATTGGAACAGTGGTTTCGAGACCACAAATCCAAGTTCAAAAAATATTTTAATATTATTTTCTGTGTTAATTATGTGTGAATTTACATGTGTGAAAGTTTCGTGAATTAATTTTATTGTTTGTGTGCTTAATTTGAGAAAAGGGCTTAATCGCGCAAAATGAAAATTTGATGGTTAAATAAGAAAGTGCCTAATTGTTGTTGTCTTTATAATTTGGAGGCTTTATGTTGTAATTAAGCCATAAGTGATGGTAGTGGACGGCATTATGTTAAATTATATAGCTTATTTTATTAAGTATAATGGTTTAATAAATAATAATATAATATAATGTTAATATAATAAAACAAACATAAGTTAAAAAGCCATTATCATATTTTATTTCTACTAACCAAATGTAAAAGAAAAGAACAAGAAAAGAACAAGCTTAGGGTTCGGCCATTGTTGAGTTTGATTAAGGTACGTATCTAGCTCGGTTTTTGATAATTTTTACGTTTTTGAGATCGTTGCTAAGTTATCTTCAAAGCCCATGTCTTAATTCTTGAATTTGATGATGATTTTGTGTTTTTCCATTGATGAGTTTATGAGTTTTATGATGTTTGATGATAAATTATGAAATATATGTGTTAGATTAATATGTTTTGTCTTTGAATTTTTGATGAATTTGAGTAATTTGGACTAAATTGTGAAAATAAATTTTTGAGGGACTAAAACGTGAAATTAATGAAATGTATGGACTTGTAAGGGCATGGGTGATATTCAACCAAGCTATGGTGATGTGAAATTTTGTGTATTTTGTGTTTTATGCGATAGGGACTAAATTGCAAAAAGTGTGAAATGTCAGGGGCAAAATGGTAATTTTCCCATTTATGTGTTTTTGGATTAAATTGAATGAATATGTGGTTAAATTAGTTAAATTTGAATTTATTTAGATCAAGAACGGAGAAAATAGAATTAGATCGGGGGAAATCGAAAGTAGACGAATAGTCGATTAAACCGTTCGACAACATCCGAGGTAAGTCTATAAGCATATAAAAGTTGTTAAATTGAAAATATATATATTTGTTATGTGTTGAATTGAATTTTAAGAATATAAATGTGCATTGGTTGATTGTGACTAAGCTTGGAAGATAAGTTAAGAGTTCAATTTGATCGAGATACGTTGTCCGAAAGTCCCGTACGAACCCTAGGAATAGATAGGATACATATGTCATGACATAGGATTTTTGATATGTGTTATCATGTAAGACCACATCTGGGACGTTGGCATCGACTTGTGTATACGTGTAAGACCATGTCTGGGACATGGGCATCGTATTTGATTTGTGTAAGACCCCGTCTGGGACAGTGGCATCGATATGTGATTACATGTAAGACCACGTCTGGGATGTTGGCATTGTACGAGCTTTCAACTATCCGCGTATCCTTTTTAGTTTTGAACGGTTCAACGGGCAATATTAAGTAAAGACCGAATGTGAAATCGAATAAAAAGATTCAGGTATGTGCTTATCCTAAGTTGTGAAAATAAGGTAAGTTGGATGTTAAATTGTTTGCATAAATGTTTAAGTTATAAATGTGAATTATGTGTATACATATGTGTTTGTGTATATTCGGCCAAATGAGATATATGTGATATTAGTAGTGAGAATTATATATATGTCCATATGTAATTATGCATTTATCCATATGATATATGTGTGTATGATTAAAATGATAATTTGGTATTTGAGGATATGTATATTCGGCCTTATTAACTTAGTGTTATTATACAATCATTGATATATATATTTTGCTTATGACTTACTAAGCTTAAATAGCTTGCCGTGTGTGTGTTTTTGTTTACCTCTGTTTTATAGATTTTGGAAGTCACGTTACGAGCTCGGGGATCGTCAGCAAAGCCTATCACACTATCGACTGTTTCTTTTGGTATCTTACTAAGTTAATTTTTGGCATATGGCATGTATAGCATAGTTGAAATGTTTGATTTTTGGTCATGTATATATATAAATAGCCAGGCGAAGATGGCTTAATTTCCATGCTTGTGTTCGGTTTGGTTTAAAGATGGTTTATCCATGATCATTTTGCTTAAGTTGAATTTTATGTGCTTTTGAATGGGTGCTTGATGTGTTTAATTTTTATGCTCGAATTTGACTACATTTGATTATGATTTGAGCTTGCATTCGAATGAGATATTTAAGTTACATGTATGTGATAAACTTGGTTTATACTAGGTGTTAAAGTCTTAAGATATGATTTGAATAAATAAGTGAAATGTTAAGAATATAATAGAGGGAATGTTAATTAAGTTCGATTATATGATATTTAATAATATGTGTATTTTCTGTCTTGTGGATTGTTACAAAATTGGTTATAATGTGCTTGTATATTCGGTTATGTGCTGAAATATTTATATCGATGTTTTGATCAGAAAGAATGAATAATGTGTATTAGCATATTTGGCTGGTTAGTATATGTGATATGGTGTATGGTATAATTATATAAATATGATGTATTAAAGCTATCTTATATGTCCGAATAGATAGTTAATAGTTGGTTCGGTGTATGTTTTTTAAGTAGGGTCAATTGACATATGAAATGAGTGTATTTTTAGTTGTTATTTGTGTTAAATATGGTTTAAATTAATATGTATTATGCACATAGTCTTGTGATGAATTAAAATGGCTAAGTATATGGTTTGGTTTGGCTATTGAGCATGCGGATTAGATGCAACAAAATGTCTTTGAAGTTCGAATTTGATTAAAGATATTATAGTGTGTTTCGCTTGAAATAGTAAAGCATATGAATATACTTGATCAATTAGTAATAATTTAAAATATCCCATGTATGAAATGAATATATTTGGTTTAAATATGCGCAAGTGGGTAAGTTGATATAATGGATGTATTGTTGTAAGTTGAGTATATGAAAGTGACATATGATTGATGTTTATTTAGGTGTTCAAATGCCTTACTATATAGCCATAAGATTCGGCTAATGGAATTATGATGTATATGAATTACGATATGATGTTTAATAATAGAAAAAAATATGTTTTGTTAGTTGGCTAGGTGGTACACATGTGAGAATATTATAAATTTATGTCGTATGGTTTGAATTTGGTTTTCGTGAGTTAGTTTGATTGAACATTTGAATTGGATTGATTATAAAGCATGCGAATTTGGTTTACTAGGATTTGTTCTTTGTGTTCAATAATGTTTAATGTGACTTTAGTGATATGAGTATGTTATAATAATATCAAAGTTATGTTCAGCTATGATGTACTGTGATATGATTGAAGTATGTTTCATAATGTTTTAGGCATTCGATAGCCATGCAATCGATGTTCACACGTTTCAAACTTTGTAATAATGAAGCATGATTTGTATATGTGAAATGTTTTAAATATATATATATGATTGTACTAAATTGTGTCTTATACGGTAATGCCTCGTAACCCTAATTCGGCGACGGATACGGGTTAGGGGTGTTACACGAACAGCCTTTTTACCTTTAGGAAGTTTCACCAGATCCCATGTTCTATTTTTGTGGAGTGATTCCATCTCCTCTTGCATAGCAAACATCCACTTTTCTGAGTCTTCACAGCTAATCACCTCAGAATAATTAGACGGCTCTTGGTTTGCATCTATATCTTCGGCCACATTTAAAGCATAAGCAACTAGATCAGCCTCGGCATACTTCTTTGGAGGTGTAATTTCTCTTCTAGTTCCGTTTTTGGCAATAGAGTATTGTGGTGAAGAAGCAACTCTATTCTCAATTTTTGTACTGGCTTGAGGAGTCGACTCTGTATTAATCTAATGCTCCACCTGCTTTTGATTTTCTTTATTGGAAGAGTCTTTAAGAGGTATGTTAGGTAGCATAGTAGTTTCATCAAAAAAAAACATCTCTGCTAATCACAACTTTTCTATTTTCAGGACACCATAACTTATACCCTTTTACACCAGCTTTATAACCAAGAAAAAAACATTTAATGGATCTCGGTTCCAATTTTCCATTATCAACATGAGCATACGCAGGAGACCTAAAGATCTTTAAATCGGAATAATTAGTACGATTACCAGACCATACCTCTTGTAGAGTCTTTTTCTAAATGGCAACGGATGGAGATCGATTAATCAAAAAATTTGCAGTAGAGGCTGCTTCGGCCCAAAATGACTTTGGTAAGTTGGCATTTGACAACATACATCGAACCTTCTCCATAATCATTCTATTCATTCGTTCTGCTTATTTGTTTTTGTCGTGGAGTATGACAAACCGTCAAGTGTCTCACGATCCCTTCCGACTTGCACGTTTATTAAACTCATCGTAACAAAACTCTAAGCCATTGTCTGTGCGGAGGTATTTTATTTATTTTCCCGTCTGTTTTTCAATCATAGTTTTCCAAGACTTAAATGCGGAAAACACATCACTTTTTTGCTTCAAGAAGAATGCCCAAACTTTTCTAGAAAAATCATCAATAAAAGTTAGCATATAATTAGCTCCACCTCTCGAAGGCACTCTTGATGGCCCCCACAGATCAGAATGAATATATTCCAACGTTCCCTTCGTGTTATGGATTACTCTAGTGAATCAAACTATCTTTTGCTTCCCAAAAACGCAGTGCTCACAGAACTTCAGTTTGCAAATTCCTTGCCCATCAAGAAGTCCTCTTTTGCTCAATCCTGCCATGCCATTCTCACTCATATGCTCTAGGCACATATGCCAAAGTTTAGTAATATCATCATCTTACAAGGAAGAGGAAGCGACAGCTGCATCACCAATAACAGTAGAACCCTGCAAAACATATAACTTGGCAGTCTTTCTCTGCCCTTTCATCACAACGAGGGAACCTTTGGAAATCTTCAAAATCACACTTTCAGTTGTGTATTTGTACCCTTTTGAATCAAGAGTACTTAACGAAATTAAATTTCTCTTCAATTTTGGAACATGTCGTACGTCACTAAGTATTCTGACAACTCCATCAAACATCTTGACTTTAATTGTTCCAACACCTGCGATTTTACACGAAGTATTATTTCCCATCAAAACAACACATTCAGACACTATTTCGTAAGTTGTAAACCAATCCCGATTGGGACTCATATGGAAGGTGTAGCCTGAATCAAGTATCCACTCCTCGCTCACTTTAGAATTGTTGAAAAAAGCGACTAGAAGTTCACCATCGCTGTAGTCTTCTACAACATCAGCTTCACCGGAATTTTCTGGTTGTTTTCCCTTTTGATTCGTAACCTCCCTTTTAATCTTGTTCTGTAGCTTATAGCACTCAGATTTAATGTGCCCTTTCTTCTTGCAGAAGTTACAAGTTTTACCTCTGTTTGAAGACTTTGATCTACCCTTAGATTTACCGCGAGGATTTCGTTCTTGTGTCCTTCCACGATCATCATCAGCATTCTGATCTTGTCTCCAACGAACAATGAGACCCTCTCCCTGAGAGTCAGATTTAACCACAAGATGCTTCATCTTATCATACGAGGTCAAAGAATCATAAACCTCATCAACTGTGAGAGACTTGCGGCTATATAAAATCGTGTCTCTGAAGGTTGAATAAGACGGGGGCAACGAACAAAGTAGAATCAACCCTAGATCTTCCTTATCATACTGAACCTCCATGGCCTCCAAGTTTGAGAGAATTTCTTTAAACACTGTTAAGTGTTCGTGCACAGACGCACCTTCCTCCAAACGATGAGCATAAAGACGTTCCTTCATATGCAACTTGCTAGTTAGAGTTTTCGACATACATATTTATTCTAGCCTCTTCCATAATGCAGCGGTGGTCTTCTCCTTCATCACATCCTGCAAAATTTCGTTAGACAAATGCAGATATAACTGTGTTAACGCCTTTCGATCCTTGCGCTTCTTCTCTTCCTCTGTCAATGTCGAAGGCATCTTATCTACCCCTAGCAAGGCTTCCTCTAAATCCATCTGTGCAAGAACTGCCTGCATCTTTATCTGCCACAACGCGAATCGGGTGTTGTGATCCAATAGCGGAATTTTATACTTCAAAGACGCCATTACCGTGATCGAGATGAAAAACCCAGAAGCTCTGATACCAAGTTGTTAAAAATAATGTCGGTAATGACAAATATATCGCAAAGAAAAGAGAAATAAAAATAAAGAACACACAGATTTTACGTGGAAACCCTTTCGAGAAAAAAAACCACGGGCAGAGGAGAAGAAAATTCACTATGTCGAATTCGAATTATTACAAGAGGAATAGACTATGTCTATTTATAGGCTTGTAAAACCATATTCTAATAGGAGTGTAGTCAGATTGAAACACCTTATTCTAATCAATATCAAATAGATGGAGTTTAATAAGGTTTAAAAAACCTTATTTAAAATAAAATAAAAGAAGTGTAGTTCTATAGGAATTCTTCTTTTATTTTATTTTACCATTGTATTTTATTTAAATAAGGATTCGGGTCACTTAATTCTAACACATTTTATTTACAATAAACTCCATGCATGACTGGAATATTTCTTTCTAGTTAATTAAAGATGCAAAACTCTTGTGAAAAGGTTTTTAAAGTTTTCTGAATTGATCTTATGTCTTCTTATGGCTAAAAAAAATAATGAGTTATTCATTCTACTGGTTCTGCTCCATTCCCCGAAGTGAATGTAGCAATACATAACAATTATAAAAATTAAACATATTGTTATTATTGGCAAATAGATTAAAAAAAAGATGGATGATTCGAAATGTTGCTACATGTTCATTCTTAGAACATAATGATCAATGATTTATACTAATTAATCATTCCTTGAATTGGATAATATCTATATAATCTTATTGGTAAAGAATATGATCTACGCTTACATTATTGCCTGAATTATTTTTTGCCCATTTCTTGAAGTGAATGTCTACAATAAATATAACAACTTTTATAATCACTTTTGATCATTAAAGTCAATTTATAAATTTAATTTTTTTGACATATTCCCTGAAGTAAATATTGCAAATAATTGTTTGCAAATTATATTTCTTTTATTGAGTTAATGACATTATGTACTTAACATTGATGTAGACATTTTCAGAAGTAAATGTCACAATATTGTCTATATATGGATACAAAGTAAAAGGAATGACAATAAAATTATGAATTATCAAAATTTATATTGACATTATTAGTACAACTGAAAAGCATGTTAAAGTAAACCAGAAGTTTACTAATACAAATACATTTACTACTTCGCATGACTAGTTAGACCATCCTAGATCATAGATGATGCAAAAATTAATTGAGAATTGATATGGACATTCATTAAAGAACTACAAGTTTCTTTAATTCAAAGAATTCTCATGTGTTTCTTGTTTTCAATGATAATTGATTATTATAAACTCACTAGCTAAAGTTGATATTTAATGTCTTACCTTTCTAAAATGAATATAGGTTCATTCATCCACCATGTGAGTCATTTTGATATTATATGATTTTGGTGGATGCATCTACAAAATAATCACATATTTTATCAACTCGCAACCTATCATTTGCGAGATTGCTTATTTAAATGATTAATTTCAATTATGCAATTAAAACAATTCATCTTGCTAATGCTGGTGAGTTTATGTCCCAAACTTTCAATAATTATTGTATGTTATTGAGATAAAAGTTGAACATCCTGTAGCCTATGTTCAGACATAAAATGATTTAGTAGAATCATTTATCAAATGTGTAACATCCTGAAAAGGGCCTATGCATTTTTGGTTTAATTGTACGAAATGACATATCTTATGTGTTATGAATATATTTTGAACACTTTTGGAAACCTGGAAATGTATGGAAATGTTAAGTTTAAAAGAGGAAAGTGAATATTTTTAGAACCTTGGAAATGTAAGGAAATGTCTTGTAAGGAAATGTCATGGAAATGTAAGGAAATGTCTTGGAAATGTAAGGAAATGTCTTGTAAGGAAATGTCATGGAAATGTAAGGAAATGTCAAGTTTACAGAGCCGATTGAAAATTTTTGGAAACATAGAAATGACCTAGAAATGACGAGTTTTAAGGTTTAAAAGGGAAAATTAAGGCAAGGTGGCCTTAAAAGAAAAAGTTTGTGAAATTTGACACACAAACAGGCTTGGAAAAGTGGTCTGAAGATGCCACTTAGGGCCTATGAAAATGGCGCCATATGCAAGAGGAATGGGCCTAAGTTCGAGTCACATGGGAAGCAAATAAAAGAAATTTTATTTTGCTACAAGGAGCAGAGAGGTGGACGGCACATGGCTATAAATTAGGAGCTTTTATTATTTTATAAATAGTGGATAAATAAGGGATTTATTTATAATTATTTTCAAGAGATAATTGTTGGATTAAATTCTTTTAATTTGAATAAAGAGATAAAGAGGAAAATAAGGGAGAAGTGATGGCCAAGTAAGGGACTTTGAGTTTAATAATTTCGGCTAAGTAAGGATAGTTGCTGAATTATCTTTTATTTTAAGTGATAATTAAAGAGATAAAGCTATTAAAATAGAGGAGTGGTGGCCAAGTAAGGGACTCCTTAGATGATAATTTCGGCTATAAAAGGAAGGAAGGAGGGCTACTCTTCAATTTGTGCTTCCTCCTTTCTCTGCCGAATTCTTAGTGCTCTCTTCTCTTCTTTTCTTTCTTTTCTTTTGTCAAGCCGAAATTAAGTAATTATTGGAACCTAGCCGAATATTTTCCTCTCCATTAGAAGCCATAGTCGAATCCTCCATCTTTATTCTTCCTTCTCTTTTCTTTCTAATCCCTCCAAAAGCCGAAAGTTGTGAGATCATCATCTAGCCATAGCCGAATCTCTGAAGGTTGAAGTGAAGGTGCAATCGATTTCTTCAAGTAAGGGTAAGATCTCATTCGGTTTCATCCTTTTTTCTTAAGATTTGTCAAAATCTAGGACTAACCCCATTAATATCTTGTTGCCGAAACTTTGAAGAGATCTTTCGGGATTTACTAAGTGTCGACTACAAGGAAGGAGAAGTTCTTTTTCCAGAAGGTACACCATAGGCCACGTGTTCCCTAGTTATTCAGTTGAGTTTGAGATTTAAAATCCACAAGGTAAGTGTCTATAGTATTCGGCCAAGGCCATGTTTGGTAAATATATGTGTTCATTAATTATTCAACAGTAGAAAACTAACCAAGTTAATTGATTCAATGCTTGGCCGAATGCAAGAAGAGTATAGCAGAGATTTCAAGACTTGATTCTTAAGTCAAACGGCAACAAGGTAAGTTTAAGTATACTAATCCTACTAGGATTTGGATTTATGGCCGAATGGCTTTTTATTAAAGTAGTAGGTGATTAATCAAATGTAGGGATTAAGGATCTAAGCATTAGATCAAGCTTTTGGGATTTCAAGACCCTTTCGGTAAGTATGATAAGTTGTGGATATTTGGTTAAGAATTCGTATATTGATGATTAAATCGATTGTTACGATTAAGTGTGTTGATGGAGGCGAATACCATTCAAGAAGGAAAGGAAGGTCCCTATCCGAAGTTTAAGAAGAGATCTGTCTCGCGGTTAGGGATTGGCCACGGGGTGTGGACTAGCGTCGAACAAGAAAGTAGGCAAACAGCCGTAGTATCGCCTAGTGATAGCATCGATGATCGAAAGCATAGTTCTCCAAGTGATCGGTGTGCGATTAACCCACCGTTTTTCGGGTATATGATATGTGTGTGAAATGTGTATGTGTTATGAATGTGCTAACTAGTGCAAAGTGGAAATTGTGATAAGGATACCCTCAAGGGGTATGTCGATAATCCGGTAAGTACCAAAACCGATGATATGTGATTATTAATATGAATATGTGATAATATGCTTGATGAACATGCTCATGCATCATTACATTGTATCATTATTTTATGTGGCATGTGCATGAGTTGGGATATGAAAGAAGGTACGGGTGTACTTCGAGTACGTGGTTTGATGTTAGCCTTGAGCTATATCGTGGATTGACGTTGATCGAGGTCACGTTGTGGATTAATCGCGATTTAGTTCGGCGTGGCTTGATGAGTGGCTATGTGCCTCATCGTGGTTGATATCGGCTATGTGCCATATCGTGGTTGATGAGTAACTATGTGTCCCATCGTGGTTTTTGATGTTAGCCTTGAGCTACATCGTGGATTGACGTTGACTGAGGTTACGTTGTGGATTAATTGCGATTTAGTTCGCGTGGCTTGATGAGTGGCTATGTGCCTCATCATGGTTGATATCGGCTATGTTCCATATCGTGGTTAATGAGTGACTATGTGTCCCATCATGGTTTTTGATGTTAGCCTTGAGCTACATCGTGGATTGATGTTGACTGAGGTCACGTTGTGGATTAATTGCGATTTAGTTCGCGTGGCTTGATGAGTGGCTATGTGCCTCATCGTGGTTGATATCGGCTATGTGCCATATCGTGGTTGATGAGTGACTATGTGTCCCATCGTGGTTTTTGATGTTAGCCTTGAGCTACATCGTGGATTGATGTTGACTGAGGTCACGTTGTGGATTAATTGCGATTTAGTTGGCGTGGCTTGATGAGTGGCTATGTGCCTCATCGTGGTTGATATCGGCTATGTGCCATATCGTGGTTGATGAGTGACTATGTGTCCCATCGTGGTTTTGATGTTAGCCTTGAGCTACATCGTGGATTGACGTTGATCGAGGTCATGTTGTGGATTAATTGCGATTTAGTTGGCGTGGCTTGATGAGTGGCTATGTGCCTCATCGTGGTTGATATCGGCTATGTGCCATATCGTGGTTGATGAGTGACTATGTGTCCCATCGTGGTTTTGGTGTTAGCTACGGCTACATCGTGGATTGGCGCCGATCGAGGTCGCGTTGTGGACTATTGTGCTTAATTGCACGTGGACGGCGAGTGATTGCCTTTGGAGTGAAAAGGAGAGGGTGATTTGATAATCCCCGGTGTGTGGTAGGTGGATAAGGGGTGTGTAGCGGATGGACCCTAGGTTTGGGTTGGGCTTCATAATTGAATGATTTCGTATGTGAACATATGTGGAAATGGGCCAAGCCCAATATGATATGTGGATTAATGTAAAAATGGGCAAAGCCCAGTATATGAATGTGGATCAGTGTGGAAATGGGCTAAGCCCAGTATGTGGAAATTATGTGGTTAACTACCCTATTAGTTGAATGTGATATGAATATGGGCCAAGCCCAGAATGTGTTAACATGTGAATATGATATTTGTTATCTGATATATGGGTTAATATGTGGTTAACATGTGGGTGGAATTCAAAGTGGATTAATTACACATCGAGTCATGTATGACTCACCCAATTTTTATTAAACATCGCAGATGATTCGTGGTGATTGGACCGGGTTGGAGTGGATACGAGGTGGCCCATGCAGAAGACATCTTCTTTATTTTATTCAGTTTATTACTAAGAACTTTTGTTTAATTATTTGTTGTAATAAGGCCCAGTTAAAGTATTTAAGTATTTCTATTTGAGCATTTTATTATGTTTAAGCTAGATGACCATTAAATTATTATTTGCAAGTGCTTTTAATTTGGATATTTTTGTCAAGCTTATATTATTTAGAATTTTTAATTGGACATGGTTTTCAAATGACAAAATTTTTAATGTTTTTCCCAAAAGTGAAATCAGTCTTCAAATGTTTTTCCGCAGTGGCATCTCAAATTCGGTCGTAACGAATGGGCCGGGTTTGGGGTGTTACAAATTGGTATCAGAGCACGGTTCAAAACTTGACTTTGAGGGTTTTGGGTCCAAAAATATTTTTTTTCAAAGATGGGCTTTTCAAAAGTATGGGCTTTCATAAACTTTTCAGGTTATTCTGGCATGGCACCTGTATCTCTACAGAAGTCCACTGTAAGTACTTCTAATTGTTGAAGTGGTTTGAATATGTGAATGTTATAAGTATGAAGGGAACGTAGATTAGTGAACTAGGATCTGTTGAACCCTAGGGCTAGTGCACTCAAACACAAGTGCATAAGACTTAAGGACTATTAAACAAACCTGTGAAGTAAGTCGTCGAGCTAGATTGTAGCAACTGTTGTGCGCATGTCTAGGAGTGGATTCAGTAAGAGCTTGGTATTTAAGCAGTCCTAGCGACTCACCTCCTCTTTACTCGAATCCTACCTGGTGCGTAGCTACGGTTCACCCTAACCAAGAGGACTTATTCACGGGCTAAACCCGATAATTAAAACCCAAAAGGGACTAGCCATGATAAAAACCCTAGTTTCAGAATCCCTAAATTACCCTTTTAATTGTAGTAAAAGATTATTGTGAAAATTTTTCCAAAATATCTTCGATTTACAAATTTACAAAAATGCCCATGTATTGTAAATTACTAAAATACCCTTAGTTCTTAAGATTTTCAAAAATACCCTCGACGTTTGCTACAATATTTCTACTTTACAAAGATATCAAAAACTTCTGTTTTACAAATAACAAGATACCCTGATTTGGAAAATTTACGAAAATGCCCCTGACTTCCAAAAATACCGAAATAACCTCGATTTCTGAAATTTTTGCAACACTTCTGATTTGGAAAACAAAATAACCCAGAGATTTTGTAAATTTCAAATACCTCTAATTTGAAAAATATTTTCGAATTGACCGATTTATTACCAAAATACCCTTGTAGGAAAATGATGAAATTACCCACAGGTAGGGAAATGGATGGAATGGCCATAAAAGTGTAGTGAATGATGTTTTGAATGAATGTGACTTCATGGAGAAATGAATGTGTCTCTGCTTATGAATGTGAATGTGACTCCCTGAGTTAGAGTAGTGAACTTGAACTAGAAACTTTGGTTGATCGAAAGAACTACTTACGAACATCTCTTTTCATAAAGCGTTCGCGAATAATCGAGTGGAACAAAATTTCGATGCATAAAACTTTTAATCAGATTAAATCGCGACGTTAGAAATGAGTTCTAGGGGACATGAACTTAGAGATCGTGCCTAGAAAGTATGATGGTTCTATTAAGATCAGAGTGCGCGACATAAGCGTGAGTGCGGTGAGTTAAGATGTACGATTATTCGTTAATAAGTAATTTTGAGGACGAAATTATTTTTAAGGAGGGTAGAAGCGTAACATCCTCCGAAAAGGGCCTATGCATTTTTGGTTTAATTATGCGAAATGACATATCTTATGTGTTATGAATATATTTTGAACACTTTTGGAAAACTGGAAATGTATGGAAATGTTAAGTTTAAAAGAGGAAAGTGAACATTTTAGAACCTTGGAAATGTAAGGAAATGTCTTGTAAGGAAATGTCATGGAAATGTAAGGAAATATCTTGGAAATGTAAGGAAATGTCTTGTAAGGAAATGTCATGGAAATGTAAGGAAATGTCAAGTTTACTGAGCCGATCGAAAATTTTTGGAAACTTAGAAATGACCTAGAAATGACGAGTTTTAAGGTTTAAAAGGGGAAATTAAGGCAAGGTGGCCTTAAAAGAAAAAGTTTGTGAAATTTGACACACAAGCAAGCTTGGAAAAGTTGTCTGAAGATGCCACTTAGGGCCTATGGAAATGGCGCCATATGCAAGAGGAATGGGCCTAAGTTCGAGTCACATGGGAAGCAAATAAAAGAAATTTGATTTTGCTACAAGGAGCGAGAGAGGTGGACGGCACATGGCTATAAATTAGGAGCTTTTATTATTTTATAAATAGTGGATAAATAAGGGATTTATTTATCATTATTTTTAAGAGATAATTGTTGGATTAAATTCTTTTAATTTGAATAAAGAGATAAAGAGGAAAATAAGGGAGAAGTGATGGCCAAGTAAGGGACTTTGAGTTTAATAATTTCGGCTAAGTAAGGATAGTTCTTTGAATTATCTTTTATTTTAAGTGATAATTAAAGAGATAAAGCTATTAAAATAGAGGAGTGGTGGCCAAGTAAGGGACTCCTTAGATGATAATTTCGGCTATAAAAGGAAGGAAGGAGGGCTACTCATCAATTTGTGCTTCCTCCTTTCTCTGCCGAATTCTTAGTGCTCTCTTCTCTTCTTTTCTTTCTTTTCTTTTGTCAAGCCGAAATTAAGTAATTATTGGAACCTAGCCGAATATTTTCCTCTCCATTAGAAGCCATAGCTGAATCCTCCATCTTTATTCTTCCTTCTCTTTTCTTTCTAATCCCTCCAAAAGCCGAAAGTTGTGAGATCATCATCTAGCCATAGCCGAATCTCTGAAGGTTGAAGTGAAGGTGCAATCGATTTCTTCAAGTAAGGGTAAGATCTCATTCGGTTTCATCCTTTTTTCTTAAGATTTGTCGAAATCTAGGACTAACCCCATTAATATCTTGTTGCCGAAACTTTGAAGAGATCTTTGGGATTTACTAAGTGTCGACTACAAGGAAGGAGAAGTTCTTTTCCGAAGGTACACCATAGGCCACGTGTTCCCTAGTTATTCGGTGAGTTTCGAGATTTAAAATCCACAAGGTAAGTGTCTATAGTATTCGGCCAAGGCCATGTTTGGTAAATATATGTGTTCATTAATTATTCAACAGCCGAAAACTAACCAAGTTAATTGATTCAATGCTTGGTCGAATGCAAGAAGAGTATAGCAGAGATTTCAAGACTTGATTCTTAAGTCAAACGGCAACAAGGTAAGTTTAAGTATACTAATCCTACTAGGATTTGGATTTATGGCCGAATGGCTTTTTATTAAAGTAGTAGGTGATTAATCAAATGTAGGGATTAAGGATCTAAGCATTAGATCAAGATTTTTGGGATTTCAATACCCTTTCAGTAAGTATGATAAGTTGTGGATATTTGGTTAAGAATTCGTATATTGATGATTAAATCTATTGTTCTGATTAAGTGTGTTGATGGAGGCGAATACCATTCAAGAAGGGAAAGGAAGGTCCCTATCCCGAAGTTTAAGAAGAGATCTGTCTCGATGGTTAGGGATTGGCCACCGGGGTGTGGACCAGCGTCGAGAACAAGAAAGTAGGCAAATAAGCCGTAGTATCGCCTAGTGATAGCATCGATCGAAAGCATAGTTCTCCAAGTGATCGGTGTGTGATTAACCCACCGTTTTCCGGTATATGATATGTGTGTGAAATGTGTATGTGTTATGAATGTGCTAACTAGTGCAGTGGAAATTGTGATAAGAATGCCCTCAAGGGGTATGTCGATAATCCATGTAAGTACCAAACCCGATGATATGTGATTATTAATATGAATATGTGATAATATGCTTGATGAACATGCTCATGCATCATTACATTGTATCATTATTTTATGTGGCATGTGCATGGGTTGGGATATGAAAGAAGGTGCGGGTGTACTTGAGCACGTGGTTTGATGTTAGCCTTGAGCTACATCGTGGATTGACGTTGATCGAGGTCACGTTGTGGATTAATTGCGATTTAGTTCGCGTGGCTTGATGAGTGGCTATGTGCCTCATCGTGGTTGATATCGGCTATGTGCCATATCGTGGTTGATGAGTGACTATGTGTCCCATCGTGGTTTTTGATGTTAGCCTTGAGCTACATCGTGGATTGACGTTGGATCGAGGTCACGTTGTGGATTAATTGCGATTTAGTTCGCGTGGCTTGATCGATGGCTATGTGCCTCATCGTGGTTGATATCGGCTATGTGCCATATCGTGGTTGATGAGTGACTATGTGTCCCATCGTGGTTTTTGATGTTAGGCTTGAGCTACATTGTGGATTGGCGTTGGTCGAGGTCACGTTGTGGATTAATTGCGATTTAGTTCGCGTGGCTTGATGAGTGCCTATGTGCCTCATCGTGGTTGATATCGGCTATGTGCCATATCGTGGTTGATGAGTGACTATGTGTCCCATCGTGGTTTTGGTGTTAGCTGCGGCTACATCGTGGATTGGCGCTGATCGAGGTCGCGTTGTGGACTATTGTGCTTAAGTGCACGTGGGACGGCGATGATTGCTTTTGGAGTGAAAAGAGAGGGTGATTTGATAACCCACGGTGTGTGGTAAATTTGGATAAGGGGGTGTGTAGCGGATGGACCCTAGGTTTGGGTTAGGCTTCATAATTGCATGATTTCGTATGTGAACATATGTGGAAATGGGCCAAGCCCAATATGATATGTGGATTAATGTAAAAATGGGCAAAGCCCAATATATGAATGTGGATTATTTTATTCAAATGATTCAAAATCCCTATTAGTCGACAATGCTGATGATGGATTTTTATCGAAGCCACATAAAGGTCAATCTCAAATAGGATATTTATTTACATGTAGAGGTTGTAACAGCCCGATTTAGGGGCTAGTCGGAACAGTGATCTCGGGATCACTAATCCGAGGTTAGAGAAAAATATTTTCATGTTATTTTATGTGTTATAACATTTTTATAAGGGTGCATGAAAATTTTGGTGCTTTAATTTTAGCGATTTCTTGCTTAATCGCGAAAAAGGACTAAATCGCATCAAGTGCAAAAGTTCTATTTTATTTGTTAGAGGTGACAAATAGCTATAGAGTGTAAATTTGAGGTCTTTAAAGTGTAATTATACCTTCCTAAGTGTGATGGACGGTCAAGGGGATAAGGAATTAAAAAGTTGACAAGAGTTGGTGACTTTTGTTGACTAAATGAATAAAATAAGAGAAGAATAAAGAAAAGAAAGGTATCATCTTTTCTTTTCTTCATCACCACCAAAAATTGGTAGAAAACAAGGGTTGGAGAGCTCAAAAATTTCAGCAAACGTTTCTCTTCACAAGTAAGTGATTTTGGTGATCTTTCTTGATAAAAATTGTACTTTTGGAGTCCCCAAAGCTTAAGCTAGCTAATGAGGGGACGAATTTGCAATATGGTTGAAAGTCTAGGGACTTTCCATGAGAGATTTTATGTTGGTTTCTGAGTTTTTATGGAAGAAAATGAATGTTAGGAAGATGAGAAACAACTTTTGTGAAAGGTGTTGTCATGAAAACACCTAATTAGGACTAAGATGCAAATGTTGTAATTTGTTCATTAATGCATGAAATAGTTAGAATTGTGGAAAGTTGTAAGAGGATTAAATGTTCAGCTAGGCTTGCTTAATATGAAAATGTGATGAAAAGTGATTTACGAGAATAAGGGCAAAATTGTAATTTTGCCATTATATAAGGGCAAAATACTCATTTTTGCCTAAGTGTAGATTTTTTTGTATTATGAATTATAAGTGATTAAATGAGTAAATTCTATTGTTCTAGATCAAAGAAAACGAGATTTGGACCTAGAACGGGAGAAAAGAGAAATGTGGACAAATAGGTCCCTTTCGACCCCTTTTCGGCATCAAGGTAAGTTCGTGTGTAAATGTTGCAATTATGTACGGGTTATTTAATATTCCAATGTTGATAGTATTTAAAGTTGATTAAGTCATAGTTAATATAGCCAATTGTGTTGGCCTAAGAGAGTTTATGGTTCAGTTGTGTATAGCCATAAATGATGGCTTAAGTCGATTGTATTTATACTAGAAATAGTTCTCCCTTGTGTATGGGATGAAGACCTCATTCTTATAAATCAAATATGTTATAATTGATGATTTGAGAGTGCTGTGTGATGGTGTACGAATGTATGCAAGTGAGGGTGGCTAATGGCTTGGTAGATAGCCTTTCAATTGTCCACATGGGCTAGTCACACGGGCGTGTGCCTAGACTACGTGAGAGGCACGGCTAGTACATGGGTGTATGCCCAGGCCATGTGAAGTCTGCACCTTGCACTTGGAATTTAAATAGCCACACGGTTGAAGCACACAGACGTGTGTACAGGCCGTGTGGATAAGTCAGAATGCCAAGGTTTGACACACGGATCACGGCCACGGGCGTGTTAAGGCCTGTGAAATTAGTCAGTGTCGACCATGGGCTAGCACATGGGCGTGTGCCTAGGAAGTGTGTCACAAATAGAATACTCATGTTTTTATACACTGGGTAGGGACATGGGCGTGTCTGACCACACGGCCTGCCCACACGGGCGTGTCCCATTTCACATGGGCGTGTGGCCTCTGTTTAGGTGAAATTTTCTAAGTGTTTGAAAAGTTCAGGGTTTGGTTTCACGACATCACGAGTGGGTGTAAAGGGTCTCATTGACCCATGATAGGGACGTTACAATGGTGAATGAAAAGTTTTAAATTGGAGAGAATTTTTATAGCCTAAAGTGGAATGATTAAGCAAGTCAAGTTCGGTAATGCCTCGTGCCCGGTTCCGGCATAGAATCCGGGTAAGGAGTGTTACATTTAGTGGTATTAGAGCTATGGTTTAGTCGGTTCTCAGACTAACCTAGCGTGAGTAAGAGTCTAGCTATACATGCCATAGGCGGACCGTGATAGTGTGATATCTCCCGGCTCTAACAAAATTGTTTTGTTAAGACAGAGATGATTCCCAACCGAGCTAAATCCAATAATGTTGTAAGTGATAATGAGATAATTCTAAGTTGAGGGTTGAAATAAGAGTTATAAAGTGATAAGCTTATCTGTATTGGCTTGATATGCATACGATGTTATATACTCGACCTATTGGGTTAGGTGTATATAGTGGGTAAATATATCCAGAGAACGGGATACGTATGTATGTACGACTGTTTGAATGATGTATGAACAATATGTCCACATAGTTGAATCTCATATGCGACTGTTAAAGTAGAGGATGTATAATGTCTTATTTTATGACTCTGTTATGAAGCCACACATATTATAGTGTGGGAGTTAAACTGAGAAGTTTGACTAAGTAGAATCCAAGAGATGAGTACGGTCGTTCAATGATAAATTAATGAATAAGACCATGGTTGGACCATGGCAATACATGTGATCCCATATGAGACCATGTCTGGGGCATGGCATTGGCAACGATACGTGATCCCATGTAAGACCATATCTGGGATATGGCGTCGGCCTCGAATAGTGATTCCGTGTAAGACCACGTCTGGGACCTGGCTTCGGCATGAAATCGTGTAAGACCATATCTAGGATATGGTGTCGATATTGATATAAGATCCCGTGCAGGACCATATCTAGGATATGGCATCGGCATCAACATGAGTTTCCATGTAAGACCGTATCTGGGATATCGCATTGGTATTGATATGAGATTCCGTGTAAGACCATAGCGAGGCTATGGCATCGTGATGACATGTAAGATTATAGCTGGGCTATAAGGTTGTGATACGAGTAAGACCGTAGTTGGACTATGGCAATCAAGTAAACGACGTACTCAAATCGTAAGACATTCTCTAAATTAATAAGCAATGGTAAGAGAAATCAGAGTTTATTGTTGAATACTCGAGTTGACATTAATGTGGAACTTGAGTAAGTGAAGTCACTGTTTGAAATTATGGGTGATAGAAACAATTGTAGCATGAGTAAGTGTGAAAACTTGCCTGGAGCGAGTTGTGTGGCTACGATGATATCACATTAATGACGAATGTTAAATCATATGTATATAGTCATGAGAGTCAAGTTAGAGGCTTTACGACCTCACCCCCTTACTACTGTTGATTTATAATGAGATCCTTACGAGGGTTATGTAACATCCTGAAATTTGGCCTAGTAGAATTGGGCCTATTGGGCCCCGAACGTAGAAGCATTTTAGAATTTTTGAGAATATGAGAATGGCATAATTGTGAGTTGGACTTAACAGGTAAGTCAATTTGGAAGGTTAAGGGGCTTCTATGAAGTCCCGGGGTCAAGTTAAGCCATAGGTAAATTTTTGTGTTTAAGCCTTTAAGGAGAGAAGGCAAGTGGCATCAATATTTAAGGAAATAAGAGTGTGTTTTGCTAGCACAAGTGGAGCACATGGTGGAGTGGTGTGGCGTCAAGTGGAGAGCATGGAGGGAAGAGGTTCGAATCCCATATATTACAAATTTTGGGATTTATTTTTGTGTTTCTCTTCCAAGTGTCTGCCATGGTGATAAATAAGGTAAGGAAGACTTTTTATTGATGGAAAGATGGCTAAGGAAATATGGTAAGGAGGAAGATAAGGGAAAAAGAAGGAAAGAAATGAAAGAAAAGGAAAGAGAAGGGAACATGTTGGCCTATAATGTGGAAGATGTTTTGGAAAGAATTTTTGGTCAATTTTGCTCTTTTTGGTAAAAGGGTGCGGTTTTGGAAGGGGTCTTGGGAGCCGAATTCTCCTAGTCATTTTATTAGTTTTAGTGCTTGAAAGGCTTATTTTATTTTAGCATTTTCTTGGTGTTTTCTTTTCCAATTTTTTTTTTGCTTTGCTTAGAAACTCTAAAGCCAAATTATGCACTTCTTTTTCTCTTGTTGTAGCTTCTAAACACACTAGCCATTTGTTCATCTTTCTTTTCCTTTGTTTTGCCGTAACCCTCAACTCATTTTTGGTTCATCTTCTTTTGTTGTTAAATGAAATTACCTAGCATTCTTTTCTCCATCCCTTCTTTTCTTTTGACCATTTCATCAACCATTCTCCCTATCTCTTTAACCGACACAACTTTGTTTGGCCGAATCTTCTTTATTCTTTTCTCATCAATAGCTGAATTTCTATCATCTTCTCTTCTCCATCTTGCGAGTTGAGTATCTCTTCTTTGATCGAAACGGTAAGTGGTTCTATTCTATCCTTGTATTTTCTTTTTTGCAGAATATGTACCTTCTCTTTGGATGGTTCTCTAAATCGAAACATTCCTCTCTTCTACTCCCTCATTTCGTGATCATCTTCTATTTTGTAGTATTCTTGTGGGGTTTGCCGAATCTTTCATTTAGTCGAATCATCCGTAGTCGTAAGCCCAATCGGTGGAAATCGAATTTATCATCGTAAGGTAAGAAGTTTCTTTATGGATTATTTCGATCTCGCTCATTTTTTGATTAGTTTGCTAAACAGAATGATGGTTGTGACTAATCGGTTATTATAGGGATCATATCGATCGTTTTTATTCACTTGTTGATCCTACGGAAATAGTGGTAAGCTGAACATTTTCCTTAAACAATCGATTTATATCATCGTAATATCGTTTTGATTAAGACTTTTTCCAATGGAGGTAAGTGGTACCGATTTGAAAGGAAAAGTGACTGGAGAACACAAAAGGAGTGGATTTGCGATTCCTACTCCTAAGTTCAAGCGTAGAGCGGTATTGGCGGTTCGAGATTTCCCACCGGGTTGTAGACCATCATCCGGTGAGAATAGACAAATCGTGGTCGTTCACGATACTAAGAGTGCCGACGATCAAGAAGGATTAATTCTTACCATAATCAGGTGTGTAATCTCACACCGAAATCCCGTAAATCTGTGATTTATCATCATGCTAGAAAATCGATCGATGTTGCTTAAGAACTTAATAACGGTATTATGGTATAAATCGAGTGATTTGCTTAAACATCGTTAATACTAAGATTTGACAAAAACGGAGTTAGTTTGTAGAATTATGAAAATACTCTTATGGGCCGAATTACAAAAATACCCTTAATGGGCCATTTTTATCAAAATGCCTTAACGGGCCAAATTGCTTAAATACCTTTAAAGTGCCGATTTACGAAAATGCCCCTATGGGCCGATTTACAAAAATGCCCCTATGGGCTGATTTAATAGAATGCCTTAATGGGCCTAATTACAAAGTTCTATGATGTGACGGTTCACCGTAATAAATTATTGGATTAATGATTGTTGTACATATATGTGGATATTATGTTTAATTATGTATGATGCATGTTACATATTGCATGGGTTGGGAAAAATGATAAAGAGAAGTGTAGCCTGGTGGCATTGCCACAAAATATTCATTATAATGTTTACTTATAATTTTTGGTGGCTTGACCAGAAAATACCATATGAAAGCGGCTTGATCATAGCTGATACTGGTGGCTCGCCACAAATATTATAAATGGCAACTTGCCTGCGGGTGGTGTGAGCGGCGTGGTGGGTTGACTTGATCCCCACAGGTGTGATTGGCTGGTCGGGGGTGTGATGGACGGATGGGTTGGGTTGCATTCATATCATTTTATTATTGTTATGTAAATGGGCTTAAGCCCAAGTTATTGCTAAATGGATTCAGACCCAGTGGATGACGGTAAGGGGATTATACACTGAGTTCTAGTAACTCACCCCTTTTTCCTTAACCCTTGCAGGTAATGCTCAGTAATGTGGACTTGGGCCATGGATGACTCGGTGGAGGCCATACTTTAGAAATGGTGTTTCGAACTTTAGTAAATTTTCTTTCCATTTATTTCGTTGCTTTTACTATTTTGGATTTTAAAGTTGTAATAAGGCCTCTAGACTATTTTTATTTTGCTTTGTGTTTGGAATGTTTTTATTATTTCACTTGAATTGTTTAAAAAGGGGATTTTTCTAAAATCATAAATAACGTTTTCCAAAGTTGATTAACAAATGGATTTCATAAACACACTTGTACAAATAATTTAACTGGATTCTCTTTCAAATTACCAACGACATTTTCAAAAGTCACAGTTTTAATATCACAAATTTGAAAATCGATTCTTCAATTAAACCTCTCGGAATTAGTAGTATTTCTAATCAAACTCATTTTCTTAACCTTAACCAAATAATACCTATTTTAGTACGAATCACAAGGTTTTTATACGTTTTCCCTTATGTGACATGTCAGATCCGGTCGTAATGCATGGGTCGGGTTTGGGGTGTTACATTTTATGGTATCAGAGCCCAGTTACAAAACTCGGCTGTGGTTTGGGTTCAAAAGCATTTTCCAAAGCTGTTTAAAATTTTAATTTATAAATGCATGTTCTAAAGGAAGTATGACACCACGGGTATCCGGCATCAAGTCAAGTAAGTTTATGTTTTCATTTTATGATTATTGTGGTATGACTGTAGAAATACTCTAGAACTTTTAGCTTTAGGAGCTGAAACTATAAAGATTGAGACCTTAGGATATGTTTTGCAAAAATGACTTTACTTCCTATACTCCATAAAACACTGTTTAATAAACATTGAATAATATACTGATTCATAAGACTTGTAATCAGATTAAATCGACTTAGCAAACATGAGCGCTAGAGGACGTGAACGCTGTACATGCGGCCGTAGTAGAGGTCGAAATGTTTGGGTTAGATCCTCAACATCGAGGCATAAGCCGGAAAGGGAGGTGCTGACATCACCAGTGGCTAAGACGGAGGTTTTCGACGGAGCTGGAACGGGTATGCTGACTCAGCTAGTTAGGGAGGTATTGGAAGAGGTTAAAGGAATTCGAGAAACACTTCGAGTTGGGTGTGTGGATTGTAAGACGAAAAGAGATCGTGCTTCTCTAGGGTCGCAGTCTCGTTCTGTGAAGCATACAAAGGCACGCCCAAACTTTCCGGTTTGCGAATATTGCAAAAGGCGTCATCCGGGTGAATGCTGGAGGAGATCAGGAGCATGCTTGATATGCGGGTCTAAGGAGCATAAGGCTCGGGATTGTTCCATCACCATTAAGTCAGTTTTGTCTTGGTTGAATGGGGTGTTTGAATGTAGAAAATCTTATGAATGCGTGATAAGTACTTGTTTGCTTCTGTGGTTGGATATCTGGTTGAGTAAAGAGATTTCTAGATAAGGTTAGAAATGTATTAGTGTTTTGGGAATAAGAGTGCGCAGCGGTAGCGTGATAGAGTATTCGGTGCTAAACCATTGTTAGATAGCCAAAAATTTCGAGAACGAAATTTCTTTAAGGGGGTAGATTTGTAACATCCCGAAATTTGGCCTAGTAGAATTGGGCCTATTGGGCCCCGAATGTAGAAGCATTTTAGAATTTTTGAGAATATGAGAATGGCATAATTGTGAGTTGGACTTAATGGGTAAGTCAATTTGGAAGGTTAAGGGGCTTCTATGAAGTCCCGGGGTCAAGTTAAGCCATTAAGGAGAGAAGGCAAGTGGCATCAATATTTAAGGAAATAAGAGTGTGCTTTGCTAGCACAAGTGGAGCACATGGTGGAGTGGTGTGGCGTCAAGTGGAGAGCATGGAGGGAAGAGGTTCGAATCCCATATATTGCAAATTTTGGGATTTATTTTTGTGTTTCTCTTCCAAGTGTCGGCCATGGTGATAAATAAGGTAAGGAAGACTTTTTATTGATGGAAAGATGGCTAAGGAAATATGGTAATGAGGAAGATAAGGGAAAAAGAAGGAAAGAAATGAAAGAAAAGGAAAGAGAAGGGAACATGTTGGCCTATAATGTGGAAGATGTTTTGGAAAGAATTTTTAGTCAATTTTGATCTTTTTTGGTAAAAGGGTGCACGGTTTTGGGAGGGGGTCTTGGGAGCCGAATTCTCCTAGTCATTTTATTAGTTTTAGTGCTTGAGAGGCTTATTTTATTTTAGCATTTTCTTGGTGTTTTCTTTTCCAATTTTTTTTCTTTTGCTTGCCGAAACTCTAAAGCCAAATTGTGCACTTCTTTTTCTCTTGTTGTAGCCAAAACACACTAGCCATTTGTTCATCTTTCTTTTCCTTTGTTTTGCCGTAACCCTCAACTCATTTTTGGTTCATCTTCTTTTGTTGTTAGCTGAAATTACCTAGCATTCTTTTTCTCCATCCCTTCTTTTCTTTTGACCATTTCATCAACCATTCTCCCTATCTCTTTAATCGACACAACTTTGTTTGGCCGAATCTTCTTTATTCTTTTGTCATCAATAGCCGAATTTCTAGCATCTTCTCTTCTCCATCTTGCGAGTTGAGTATCTCTTCTTTGATCGAAACGGTAAGTGGCTCTATTCTATCCTTGTATTTTCTTTTTTTCCGAATATGTACATTCTCTTTGGATGGTTCTCTAAATCGAAACATTCCTCTCTTCTACTCCCTTATTTTGTGATCATCTTCTATTTTGTAGTATTCTTGTGGGGTTGGCTGAATCTTTCATTTAGTCAAATCATCTGTAGTCGTAAGCCCAATCGGTGGAAATCGGATTTATCATCGTAAGGTAAGAAGTTTCTTTATGGATTATTTCGATCTCGCTCATTGTTTGATTAGTTTGCTAAACGGAATGATGGTTGTGACTAATCGGTTATTATAGGGATCATATCGATCGTTTTTATTCACTTGTTGATCCTACGGAAATAGTGGTAAGCCGAACCTTTTCCTTAAACAATCGATTTATATCATCGTAATATCGTTTTGATTAAGACTTTTTCCAATGGAGGCAAGTGGTACCGATTTGAAAGGAAAAGTGACTGGAGAACACAAAAGGAGTGGATTTGCGATTCCTACTCCTAAGTTCAAGCGTAGAGCAGTATCGGTGGTTCGAGATTCCCCACCGGGTTGTGGACCATCATCCGGTGAGAATAAACAAATTGTGGTCGTTCACGATACTAAGAGTGCCGACGATCAAGAAGGATTAATTCTTACCGTAATCAGGTGTGTAATCTCACACCGAAATCCCGTAAATCTGTGATTTATCATCATGCTAGAAAATCGATCGATATTGCTTTAGAACTTAATAACGGTATTATGGTATAAATCGAGTGATTTGCTTAAACATCGTTAATACTAAGATTTGAAAAAAACGGAGTTAGTTTGTAGAATTACGAAAATGCCCTTATAGGCTGAATTACGAAAATACCCTCAATGGGCCGTTTTTATCAAAATACCTTAACGGGCCAAATTGCTTAAATGCCTTTAAAGTGCCGATTTATGAAAATGCCCCTATGGGCTGATTTAATAGAATGCCTTAATGGGCCTAATTACAAAGTTCTATGATGTGCCAATTCGCCGTAATAAATTATTGGATTAATGATTTTTGTACATATATGTGGATATTATGTTTAATTATGTATGATGCATGTTACATATTGCATGGGTTGGGAAAAATGATGAAGAGAAGTGTAGCCTGGTGGCATTGCCACAAAATATTCATTATAATGTTTACTTATGATTTCGGTGGCTTGACCCCGAAAATACTATATGAAAGCAGCTTGACTGCGCAGATGACATCTCGGTGGCTCGCGTAAATATTATAAATGGCAACTTGCCTGCGAATTGGTGTGAGAGGCGGGGTGGGTTGACTTGATCCCCACAAGTGTGATTGGCTGGTCGGGGGTGTGATGGATGGATGGGTTGGGTTGTATTCATATCATTTTATTATTGTTATGTAAATGGGCTTAAGCCCAAGTTATTGCTAAATGGATTCAGACCCAGTGGATGACGGGATTATACACTAAGTTCTAGTAACTCACCCCTTTTTCCTTAACCCTAGCAGGTAATGCTCAGTAATGTGGACTTGGGCCATGGATGACTCGGTGGAGGCCATACTTTAGAAATGGTGTTTCGAACTTTAGTAAATTTCCTTTCCGTTTATTTCGTTGCTTTTACTATTTTGGATTTTAAAGTTGTAATAAGGCCTCTGGACTATTTTTATTTTGCTTTGTGTTTGGGATGTTTTTATTATTTCACTTGAATTGTTTAAAAAGGGGATTTTTCTAAAATCATAAATAACGTTTTCCAAAGTTGATTAACAAATGGATTTCATAAACACACTTCTACAAATAATTTAACTCGGATTCTCTTTCAAATTACCAACGACATTTTCAAAAGTCACAGTTTTAATATCACAAATTTGAAAATCGATTCTTCAATTAAACCTCTCGGAATTAGTAGTATTTCTAATCAAACTTGTTTTCTTACCCTTAACCAAATAATACCTATTTTAGTACGAATCACAAGGTTTTTATACGTTTTCCCTTATGTGACATGTCAGATCCGGTCGTAACGCATTGGCCGGGTTTGGGGTGTTACAGGTTAAGTTGAATAAGCTCATGAGTTTGAAATGAAAGATTTTAGTGGCAAAACAAGTAGACACGTATATCGAGATAAGGGTAGTTAGAAAGTGAGAACAGCTTTGAGAAGAATATCTGAATGTTTTAAAGATTGCACTGATTATGCAATGTTAAGAGTAAAGAGAAAGTTAGCCTAGGCTATTTGACTCAATTGAGTAGGAAGCCTGAGGTGTACGCTTATCGAGACCTTCCTGATTTGATGTTCACTAATGAAAAGGAATAGTCAAAAAGTTTTGATAACGGAAATGGTTGGAGAAACAATATTTGAACTATAAAAGTGTTTGACCATGACAACCATAGTTGTATGGACCACAATGATCTCTTTGAGTATTTCGTATTAATATCTGTTGCCTTTCAGGGGTAATGTAGTTGTTCTTTTCATGAATCGTGATCGTGTGAGAATGTTAGCTGACTGTAAGATTAGACAAAACAGTTGTCAATTTAGTCGATTGAAATCGACATTCCTTTATCTCTTTGTAACCTTATTCTGGTACTTTAAGGAGGAAGTTAGTGATAAATCTTTATGTGAGATTTCTCTTATATTTCCGTTGATCATGGTTATCTTTAAAGTGTATGTTCTTTGAGTTGTGGTAGTTATATCTACTATGATTACGCTTTTGATTTGATCATAGAAAGGTGATAATTCTAGTATAAGAGGTGAAATCACAAGTTTCACGTTGTGCGATGGGTTTTCTGGTAAACCGAATAGAGTTAATGCACTTGATTGAGATGTCTCTTCTATCTTGAGATATGACGATAGTAAAGGTTTTAAATTAGCACATCAAGAGAAACTCAACGAGAGTGTGTTTGAAATATATTCTAAGTGAGGAGAAAAGAGTAGATTGATTTATTGAGATATGATTCTAGTTAAGTGTATATTTACGCATGAATCAATAAGGAGAATGAAATGCTATGTGTACATGAGTGAGGAGCATTATATAGAGGTATGCTCATTGAAACATTTTAACCGTGATGGTTAGGTTGGAAGTCATTAAAGGTACTATTAACTAAAAGTTTTAGTATTGAGTTTAGTGTGAATCGAGAAAAAAGAGTTTGTAAGTTTGTATGTGATTAATGCAACATTTATACTAGCATGTTGAGAATGCTTGGCATTACATTGATGTATAATGCTTTACTAAATTGATTAGTTAATGTTGAATGAGATGTTGAAGTCCTAGCGGACCATATTGAATATGAAAATGCCATCATCGAGATATGAAATAGATAAGGTCCCGTATAAGACCATGTTCGGGACATGGCCTCGGCACCGAGTTGAGATCCTGTATAAGACCATATCCGGGATATGGCTTCGGTAATGAAAATGAGAATCGTATAAGACCATATTTGGGATATGGCATCGATACTTGATGTGGAAGTCCATATAAGACCTTATCCGGGATATGGCATAAGCATTTAGAGGTGACTCCATGTAAGACCACCTCGGAGATGTGGCATTGGCTTTGTACCTACAGTAATGATGACGAATATGCGTATTTGACTATCCCTAGTGATTGATGGGATAAGTAGATGAGTTTAGAAGTAGAAATGAGAATTGTACTAAAGTCATGTGAATGAGTGAATACAGGTACTCGTGAATGAGTCACAAAGAAACGAGTATGATGTGTGGTACGGTATGTGCTAAATAAAGGCAATTGTAAGTAAGTACGGCATGAAGCCTATGACTTGTGTATGGTTAGTTAATGCCATGGATGGTATTTTAAATAAGCTCTGAGTGAGTTTGACTAAGACGTTAAAATTCAGGTCGAACAAGATTTCCATTGTTGATGTTACCTTAAGGTAGAATGTGTATATTGATGAATTCAGAACTTATACAGAAGGTTTTGGTATGAGACTTAGTAATAGCAGGTCTACTCATGCAAGACTAAGAAAAGATGCAATTATAAGCATAAATGTTTTGACAATTGAGTACATTTCATGATATGATTGAGTTTATGATCATAAGTAGACGATCGCTAAAGGTTGAATTTTTAAAGCGTGCAAGTCAGGACTATTACAGTCGATGAATATCCTAGTAATTAAGTTAGATAAATGCAATAGATTTCAATTTGAAGTGAATTGATTTCCAAGGAGGGGGTTGTCATCTGAATTTTTGTGAAGTATGCGATAAGGATCCGAATGATCATTTTAGCATGTGTCAAGTTCACAGATGTAAGATTACTGAGTATTTACACCCAGGAGGAAGAGTAATCTAAGTTTCAAGTTGTGCTTCGACCTTGTGTACTACAACTTAAAGGTTGTTGGCGAGAGAAGCTTAAGGATAAGTCGATTTGTGATTTTGATGAGTTGGTGGAAACGTTTCAGGAATGTTGAGAGTAACTTCTCCTGGTAAGATTTTCGAGGACGAAAATCCCTAAGGGGGAGAATTGTAATAGCCCGATTTAGGGGCTAGCCAGAATAGTGATCTCGAGATCACTAATCCGAGGTTAGAGAAAAATATTTTCATGTTATTTTATGTGTTATAACATTTTTATAAGGGTGCATGAAAATTTTGGTGCTTTAATTTTAGCGATTTCTTGCTTAATCGCGAAAAATGACTAAATCGCATTAAGTGCAAAAGTTCTATTTTATTTGCTAGAGGTGAAAAATAGCTATAGAGTGTAAATTTGAGGTCTTTAAAGTGCAATTATACCTTCCTAAGAGTGATGGACGGTCAAGGGGACAAGGAATTAAAAAGTTGACAAGAGTTCGTGACTTTTGTTGACTAAATGAATAAAATAAGAGAAGAATAAAGAAAAGAAAGGTATCATCTTTTCTCTTCTTCATCACCACTAAAAATTGGCAGCAAACAAGGGTTGGAGAGCTCAAAAATTTCAGCAAACGTTTCTCCTCACAAGTAAGTGATTTTGGTGATCTTTCTTGATAAAAATTTTACTTTTGGAGTCCCCAAAGCTTAAGCTAGCTAATGAGAGGACTAATTTGCAATATGGTTGAAAGTATAGGGACTTGCCATGAGAGAGTTTATGTTGGTTGCTGAGTTTTTATGGAAGAAAATGAATGTTAGGAAGATGAGAAACAACTTTTGTGAAAGGTGTTGTCATGAAAACACCTAATTAGGACTAAGATGCAAATGTTGCAATTTGTTCATTAATGCATGAAATAGTTAGAATTGTGGAAAGTTGTAAGAGGATTAAATGTTCAGCTAGGCTTGCTTAATAGGAAAATGTGATGAAAAGTCATTTACGAGCCTAAGGGCAAAATCGTAATTTTACCAATGTATAAGGGCAAAATAGTCATTTTTGCCTAAGTGTAGATTTTGTTGTATTATGAATTATAAGTGATTAAATGAGTAAATTCTATTGTTCTATATCAAAGAAAATGAGATTTGGACCTAGAACAGGAGAAAAGAGAAATGTGGACAAATAGGTCCCTTTCGACCCCTTTTCGGCATCAAGGTAAGTTCGTGTGTAAATGTTGCAATTATGTACGGGTTATTTAATATTCCAATGCTGTATGGAATGTATAATTATGCTATGAATGTATTAAATGTGTTTTGACGAGTTGTTAAGAGAATTGAATCTAAGATAGTGAGAAATGCAAATAGCATGATATTATGATAGTTAAGGTCCCGCGTAAGACCATATTTGAATATGGCCTCGGTGTGAGATATTGAATAAGACCATGTCAGGGACATGGCATTGATATGCTAATTCATGTAAGACCCTATCGGGGGCATGATGTCAATGTGACATTATGTGTATGAGACTCAAGGGTGTTATTTAACAATTTGAGTGATTCAACAAGTATGTTGAGAATGAGAATGAATGTGGTTGTACCACGAGAGGTACATGTATGTGTTAGAATTGAATTGAGATGAATTTGGTATATGATAAACCCATAGTGGGTATGTGTAAATGATGCACCTTGGTTGCATAAGTTATAATTATTAATGCATTGTGTGAATGCGAACGATTATCATAGAAAGCTAAGTAAGAATGATAATGTGTGAGGATGTTCCCGGATGGACATTTGAAATAGAGAAATGTATGTGGATAAATATCCGTGAATGTATAATTATGGTGGGCTATGTGCGATACCACCTTAAATTGTAAATGGTGGGCTATGAGCGATACCACCCTATTAGAGATTATAGGTGGGCTAAGTGCGAAACCACCGAGAGATTGTAGTATGAGTGACTTATTGAAAATGTTTGATGTATTGTTTTATGATATCATGTGGTGACAAGTGCAGGGATGTATGCAAGTTAACATGAGCAATCAGCTTGTGGCATGGTTAGAATGTGGTAAGAGGCAGAATGAGTAAGTCTCAAAAATGGTTGAGTAAGTAACCATGAGTTTAAGAGTAAAACTCATTATAATACCTTGTGGTTGAGTATAATCAATGAATATCAATAGTTGATAGTTATATGCATATGAACTTACTAAGCATTATTGATTACTCCTCTTCCTTTCTCATCTCTTATAGGTTAATTTAGCTAGCTCGGGTTGGAGACCGCCGGAGATATTTCGCACTATCGAGCAGACACTTGGTATGAGGTTTTAAGTCCTTATGAGTTATGGCATGTATAGGGATAGTATTTAAAGTTGATTAAGTCATAGTTAATATAGCCAATTGTGTTGGCCTAAGAGAGTTTATGGTTAAGTTGTGTATAGCCATAAATGATGGCTTAAGTCGATTGTATTTATACCAGAAACAGTTATCCCTTGTGTATGGGATGAAGACCTCATTCTTATAAATCAAATATGTTATAATTGATGATTTGAGAGTGTTGTGTAATGGTGTACGAATGTATGCAAGTGAGGGTGGCTAATGGCTTGGTAGATATCCTTTCAATTGTCCACATGGGCTAGTCACACGGGCGTGTGCCTAGACCGCGTGAGAGGCACGGCTAGTACATGGGTGTATGCCCAGGCCGTGTGAAGTCTGCACCTTGCACTTGGAATTTAAATCGCCACACGGCTAAAGCACACGGACGTGTGTACAGGCCGTGTGGATAAGTCAGAATGCCAAGGTTTGGCACACGGACCACGGCCACGGGCGTGTTAAGGCCGTGTGAAATTAGTCAGTGTCGACCACGGGCTAGTCACACGGGCGTGTGCCTAGGCAGTGTGTCACAAACGTAATACTCATGTTTTTATACACGGGGTAGGGACATGGGCGCCCGCGTGACACACGGGCCTGCCACACGGGTGTGTCCCATTTCACATAGGCGTGTGGCCCCTGTTTAGGTGAAATTTTCTAAGTGTTTGAAAAGTTCAGGGTTTGGTTTCACGACATCACGAGCGGGTGTAAAGGGTCTCATTGACCCATGATAGGGACGTTACAATGGTGAATGAAAAGTTTTAAATTGGAGAGAATTTTTATAGCCTAAAGTGGAATGATTAAGCAAGTCAAGTTCGGTAATGCCTCGTGCCCGGTTCCGGCATAGAATCTGGGTAAGGAGTGTTACAGAGGTACTGTCATATCATCGCGTTCAATAAAGCAGAGATTAATTGTCGCCTCTACAAATTATACAAAAATAATTGCAATGCATGAGGCAAGCCGAGAATGTGTTTGGCTAAGGTTATTGTGTAACACCCCAAACCCGGCCTAGACGTTACGACCTAATCTGGTGTGTCACATCAAAGTGTCTTTTGAAAAACCGAGTTTGTCGATAAAAGTTCGTTTTAAAATTTTAAATCCCATTTACCAATTGTTTTGGAAACGATAGTGTTGTAAACCTTGTTGTCCCATTATAGGTCATATCAATTGTTATAAGGTTACCAATCAGAAATAAAATCACGGAAGCCTTTTCTAGAAGTAAACTTTAAGATTTAAAATCGTGATTTTCAAAACCCGGTTATTGTTTCAAAACCCGTGTTTCCTAGACTAGCAGATTGAAATAAAGAGAACCACCAAATAAAAGTTTAAAAACCCCAAATGGCCTGATTACAAAATTAATAACCCAAATTATTAAAAATAAAATAACTAAGTCTAAGATTAAAACATATCGAGCGTGTGGCCACCTCCGAGTCCCTTGCAGCTCCAAATCAGCTAAGGCTGGGGATTACCTGCACTGTTAAAGAAAAGGGTGAGTTACGAGAACTCAGTGTGTAATCCCTACCATGCACAATAGTCCGGCCTCGAGCCCTATTCAGCATTGGGCTCACCGGGCTTTAGCCCATATAAGAGAGCAGCATGTGGGCCTAAGCCCAAATGATCACAGAACAGAACAGAAATGCAATCCAACCCAATCCAGCCAGCACACTACCCGTACCAACCAACACACCATGTGGGGACCACGTCGACCCACCCAGCCAATACACCAGTATCGCAGCATAGCTGCTAGTAGTAACGCAGCAAAGCTGCTAATAACAATAAACGTGGGCCAAGCCACTAAAATCAGAATACGTGGCGCAGCCACTAGATCAGTAAAATGTGGCAGAGCCACTAGTACAGTACTTCCTCCAAGCCAAAATCCCAACCCCAATGCAGAATGTCGTGTCATAAATAATTCGTGTATGCAGTATGTCACAATCATAATCAGCCATATAAATATCACACACATCACTTAACTACCACTAGGGGTATAATGGTCATTTTGTCGGTTAGGGGTAAAACGGTAATTTCACCCCTCGGGGGGTATTTAGGTAGTTTTACCCTTCAAGGGTATTTCAGTAATTTCACCCGTTGAGGGTATTTCGGTAATTTTACCCATCGAGGGTGTTTCGGTAATTTTACCCATCGAGGGTATTTCGGTAATTTTACCTATCAAGGGTATTTCGATAATTTTACCCATCGGGGGTCCGTTAGGCCCACGTGGCTCGTCTCGGTCCAACGAGGCCCATTACGCCCTAAACCCACGAACACATCCGTGACGGCATCTACGGTCTAACGCCAACGATTATGGCTCGATTTATCCCTACGAGCGTTCGCACGCTCGAGGGCCCTCAGATGCCGAAAGTTTAGCTTTTTGGCTTTTGCCGATTCACAGTAGCACAAGAGTGTGAGACACCTTTATCTAGTGTTTGAACAGTACGGTATTGGGTGTACGATTACACACCTGTTATGGGTTGTAGTTGAAGCGATTCCAAGACACCTATGATAACAACCGCCTCATTAATTAGTCACAACTCTTATTAGTCCATAATATTGAAACGCTTTAATCAACTAACTTTACTTACCATGAAACGAAAGGTATCTTGCAGTGGAAAGTAATCGGCCTACCCCTTGATTAAGGAAAACGAGTCCCTAGCAACATTCGACGAGAAAGAAAATGTTAGCAATACATATCTCCACGGCAACTAGGGAAAACCCTTTCGGCCTAAGAGAAACAAATTTGAATAAGGAGAATAAAGCCAGCCTAGATTCGGCTAAAATCACCACTTACCAACCAATCGAAGAGGTTCAGAAACGGTTAGGAACGAATAGGAAAAGATATCTAAGCCCTAATAGATTCGGCCTACACAAGAAGAACTTACATACGGTGCCATATAACGCCTACGACCATATAACGCCTCATACGGTGCCATCAGAATATTGGCTTGGTAACTGTTGTTATATGCAAACTCCGCTAGCGGCAAGTAGTCTTTCCAACTGCCTTTGAAATCAATTAAACAGCTTCTTAGCATGTCCTCCAATATCTGAATCACCCTCTCCGACTGACCATTTGCCTGAGGGTAAAACGCCGTACTGAAATCCAATCTTGTACCCAATGCCTCGTGTAGCTTCTTTCAGAATCGAGATGTGAACCTAGGATCTCTGTCCGAAATGATAGACACTGGTACCCCATGCAGTCTCACAATCTCAGCCATGTATAACTTACCTAACTTCTGCAGCGAATAAACAGTGCGGACCGGTATGAAGTGGGCAGATTTAGTCAGTCGATCAACAATAACCCATACCGAATCCTT
The DNA here is from genome assembly GCA_025698515.1 of Gossypium sturtianum. NCBI lineage: Eukaryota > Viridiplantae > Streptophyta > Magnoliopsida > Malvales > Malvaceae > Gossypium > Gossypium sturtianum. Next base: position 35,421,052 of record CM046943.1, on the reverse strand, counting down.
CTTAGTAGGCATCAAGGGTAGCCCACTAACAAAGTCCATGGTTACCCTCTTCCACTTCCAGAGTGGAATCTTAACGGGTCTGCGTGAAATCCGAGGGCGCTTGATGCTCACTTAACTTGTTGGCATGTCGTGCGCTTACTCACTCACGAAATCAGTAACCTCCCGCTGAGCCTCGCCACCGCGATGCAGATTCACGCAGATCTTGGTATAACTTGTTTCTGCAAGGATGCATAGCGTATGGACTACTATGCGCCTCTTGCAGTATAGACTGCCTTAACTCAAAATCCCTCGGTACACAGACTCTCCCCCGAAAGCATAACACACCCTCACTATTCAGCCCAAAATCCGCAGTCTCCCCCTTCTCAACCAGTCGGAAACGAGGGACCAACGATTCATCCAGCAACTGCTTATCCTTAATCTGATCAATCCAGATCGGTCTCACCTTGAGTTCAGCCAACAGACTACCATCCTCAACCAGGCTGAGACGAGCAAACATTGCTCTCAGATCAGCTACCACCTTACGGCTCAGTGCATCCGCTACTACGTTAGCTTTACCCGGATGGTACTCAATCGAGCAATCATAATCCTTAAGCAACTCTATCCATCTTCGTTGCCTAAGATTCAACTCCTTCTGAGTAAGGAGATACTTGAGGCTTTTATGGTCTGTGTAAATAGTAGACTTCTCACCGTATAAATAATGCCTCCAAATCTTCAATGCAAAAACCACTGCAGCTAACTCCAAGTCGTGAGTGGGGTAATTCGCCTCGTGAGGCTTAAGCTGGCGAGACGCGTAAGCAACCACCTTACCCTCTTGCATCAACACACATCCCAATCCGGTGTGCGACGCATCACAATAGATAATGAATTCTTTCCCAGACTCTGGCTGTATTGACACCGGGGCTTCAGTCAGAACCTTCTTCAGTTTCTCAAAACTCTCCTATTACTTATCAGTCCAGTTGAAAGGTACCCCTTTGCGTAGTAACTTAGTCAGAGGTGCAGCAATCAGTGAAAACCCCTCCACAAAACGTCTGTAATACCCAGCCAGACCCAGAAAACTTCGAATCTCAGATACAGTCTTTGGTGGTTTCCAATCCAACACGGCTTCAATTCTCTGAGGATCAACCCGAACCCCCTCGGCAGACACCACGTGACCCAAAAATGTCACTTCTCGCAACCAGAACTCACACTTGCTGAACTTTGCATATAGCTGCTTTTCCCATCATGATTTGCAAAACAATTCGAAGATGCGAATCATGATCCTCCTTGGTTCTTGAATACACCAGGATTTCATCTATAAACACCACTACAAACCGTTCCAAATAGGGCTGGAATACCCGGTTCATCATATCCATGAAAGTAGCTGGTGCATTTGTCAACCCAAACGGCATGACTAGAAACTCGTAATGCCCATAACGAGTCCTGAACGCTGTCTTGTACACATCTGCCTCCTTAACCCTTAGCTGATGGTACCCAGATCGAAGATCTATCTTGAAGAAAATCGAGGCTCCTCGCAGCTGGTCAAATAGATTATCTATTCTTGGTAAAGGGTACTTATTTTTAATCGTCAGTTTGTTCAGTTGACGATAATCGATGCACATGCGCATGGACCCATCCTTCTTCTTCTTTACAAATAACATCGGTTCTCCCCATAGAGACACACTCGGTCGAATGAATCCTCGATCTAGTAGCTCTTGAATTTGAGCCTTTAATTCTACCAGCTCCTTCGGCGCCATCCTATGAGGGGCAATGGACACCGGAGTTGTTCCAGGTAAGAGCTCAATACCAAATTCGACCTCACGGTTTGAAGGCAACCCAGGAAGCTCTTCGGGAAATACATCTAGAAACTCCTTCACAGTTCTGACATTCCCAACAGAAGAACTTTTAATATCAGACATGCTGACATAAGCTAAGAATGTCTAACAACCCTTGCAAACCAGTTTCTCGGCCCATAATGCTGAGATCACATTAGACAGATAATCCCTTCGCTCCCCTATCACCACTACCTCCTCATCCTCAGAAGACTTCAATACCATCCGCTTAGCAGCACAATCCAAATTTGCACGGTGTTTCACTAGCCAATCCATGCCCAAAATAAGATCGAATTCGCCAAACGGCAGTTCCATCAAATTCACCGGAAAAACAACCCCTTGGACCTCTAGGGGCACGTCCCTGAAAAAATTATTCACCCTAACCGACTGTCCCAGTGGACTCAACACAGTCATCTCTCTATTCGTAATTTCAAACTGGAAACCCAGTGTCCCAGCCACAGTGCATGCAACATACGAGTGTGTAGACTCAATGTCAATTAAAGCAGTGTATGGTACATTATAAATGAGGAACGTACCAGTTATGACGTCAAGAGTGTCGCCATCCTCTCGACGCCGAGCAGCATAGACCAACACTGGCTATCTCCCCTCAGTGCTACCAGTACCTCTGCCCGGTGCTCCACGACCTCTACCCAAACCATTTCCCCCTCTGGCCTGACCACGGCCTCTCGGTGGCTGCTGACCACCTCTCCCTGGCTGAACATAGCCCTGACTTACGGCTTGCATCTAAATAGGCCTCTGAGTACAGTTCTTAACCTGATGATCCATGGACCCACATCTGAAGCACGCCCCAGTTCTTTTCCAGCACTCACCCTGGTGAGATCTCCCACAATCAGTGCAAGGCTGTGGTCTAGCAGCAACAACAGGGACCCCAACTCGGAATGGCCCATCAAATCTAGGCCTCTTCTTAGGCCCACCAAAAGAATTTGAGGGCCCAAAATCCTTCTTATTTCTGCCTCTATCCTTCTCACGGTTCTGGTGCTCTGAGTGCTTCACATCCTCGGCAATTTTTGCCTTCTCAACAAGGGCAGCAAAGTCTCTTTCCCTCTGCGAAGCTATCAGCACCCGCAACTCATCTCGGAGGCCATCCTCAAAATGCACACAGCGTTCATACTCAGTCGTGACTATGCCCCGAGCATACCGGCTCAACCGCAGAAACTCTACCTCATACTCTACTACAGACCTATTCCCCTGGACCAGACTCAAAAATTCCTTCCTCCGGGCATCCACATAACTCGCCCCAACATATTTTCCTTGGAAGGCCGCCTTAAAGAAGTCCCATGTCAAGCGGTCGACATGCGTACCCTCTCTCACACTGAGCCACCATTAGTATGCCTCGTCTCGCAGTAAAGACACTGCTCCCTTCAATTTCTGTTCCACCGTACAGTCGAGGTCATCCATTATCCGCTCGGTAGCCTCTAACCAATATTCTGCCACGTTCGGGGCTACACCAAAAATGCCCCTAAAGATTTCCGTTCCATTAGACCGAGAGTCGCCGAATTGACCCTCGCCCATCGACCCGAAGATTTGCTCCAAAGAACCCTTTCCAAGACCCGCAGCATTGCTTGGGATAGAGCATCATCCCCAATGGCTCGGTCATGAGACCCCGTCTCCGTTACTAGTGAGGCTGGTGCCTCCTTAGCCGGCATGTATCCTGATGCTGAAGACCCAGCCCTAGCACCTCGGCCTCTACCACAGCCACGTGTACCCCTTCCGCGACCTCTTGTGCTCATATCGATGTAGCGTACTTATCTGATTTAAGATTTTTATGCATCAGCTTATAATTCCAATAATTAATAATGGATATTTTATGATAAACAGTAATTAGGGTTATTTTCGCGGATCGAGACCTCACTATAGTTTTCAGTCTTTTATAGGTTCAGTTTACTCTAACTAAAGAGTTTTAGTACTGTATTACTATCTTCAGTAGTTTCTCAGTATAACATTTAGATCTACGATAATAAATTGTGTCAGTGAACTTACAGATTTGGCGCCGGAGACTCGGTGTGCCACACTTTCAGTAACAACCTTTCTTTCCAAACCAAAATTTAGACAATTTGAGAAAAACTTTCAAAAACCCATTACACAGCCAAGTTTTGTAATCGTGCTCTGATACCACTAAATGTAACACCCCAAACCCGGCCTAGATGTTACGACCGAATCTGGCGTGTCATATCGAAGTGTCTTTTGAAAAATCGAGTTTGTCGATAAAAGTTCGTTTCTAAATTTTAAATCCCATTTACCAATTGTTTTGGAAACACATAGTGTTGTAAACCTTGTTGTCCCATTATAGGTCATATCAATTCTTATAAGCTTACCAATCAGAAATAAAATCGTGAAAGCCTTTTCTAAAAGTAAACTTCAAGATTTAAAATCGTGATTTTCAAAACCCGGTTATTGTTTCAAAACCCGTTTTTCCTAAACTAGCAAATTGAAATAAAGAGAACCACTGAATAAAAGTTTAAAAACCTCAAATGGCCTTATTATAAAATTAATAACCCAAATTATTAAAAATAAAATAACTAAGTCTAAGATTAAAACATATCGAGCGTGTGGCCACCTCCGAGTCCCTCACAGCTCCAAATCAGCTAAGGCTGGGGATTACCTGCACAGTTAAAGAAAATAGTGAGTTACGAGAACTCAGTGTGTAATCCCCAATCATGCAATAATAGTCTGGGCCTGAGCCCTATTCAGCACTGATTGATCACCGGGCTTTAGCCTTATACAGTAGCAGTGTGGGCCTAAGCCCAAATGGTCGCGTAACGTACTGCAATGCGTAAATGCAACCCAACCCAATCCAGCCAGCACACCACCCGTACCAACCAACACACCATGTGGGGACCACGTCGACCCACCCAGCCAACACACCAGTATCGCAGCATAGTTGCTAGTACTAACGCAGCAAAGCTGCTAATGACAGTAAACATGGGCCAAGTCACTAAAATCAAAATACGTGGCGAAGCCACTAGATCAGTAAAACGTGGCAGAGCCACTAGTACAGTACTTCCTCCGAGCCCAAATCCCAACCCCAATGCAGAATGTCGTGTCATAAATAATTCGTGTATGCAGTATGTCACAATCATAATCAGTCATATAAATATCACGCACACATCACTTAACTACCACTAGGGGTATAACGGTTATTTTGTCAATTAGGGGTAAAACGATAATTTCACCCCTCGGGGGTATTTCAGTAATTTTACCCTTCAAGGGTATTTCGATAATTTCACCCATCGAGGGTATTTTGGTAATTTTACCCATCGGGGGTCCGTTGGGCCCATGTGGCCAGTCTCGACCCAACGAGGCCCATTACACCCTAAGCCCACGAACACGTCCGTGACGGCATCTACGGTCTAACGCCAACGATTGTGGCTCGATTTATCCCTACGAGCGTTCGCACGCTCGAGGGCCCTCAGATGCTGAAAGTTCAGCTTTTCGGCTTTTGTCGATTCACAGTAGCACAAGAGTGTGAGACACCTTTATCCAGTGTTTGAATAGTATGGTATTGGGTGTACGATTACACAGCTGTTATGGGTTGTAGTTGAAGCGCTTCCAAGACACCTATGATAACAACCGCCTCATTAATTAGTCACAACTCTTGTTAGTCCATAATATTGAAACGCTTTAATCAACTAACTTTACTTACCACAAAACGAAAGGTCTCTTGCAGTGGAAAGTAATCGGCCTACCCCTTGATTAAGGAAAACGAGTCTCTAGCAACATTCGACGAGGAAGAAAATGTTAGCAATACATATCTCCATGGTAACTTGGGAAAACCCTTTCGGCCTAAGAGAAACAAAATCGAATAAGGAGAATAAAGCCAGCCTAGATTCGGCTAAAATCACCACTTACCAACCAATCGAAGAGGTTCGAAAACGGTTAGGAATGAAGAGGAAAAGATACCTAGGCCCTAATAGATTCGGCCTACACAAGAAGAACCAAGGTTTAATGTTCGGCTATCTTGCAAAGAAAAGAGAAGAATAATAAGAGGAAAAAGAAAAGGTTGTGTTCGGCCAAAGGAGAAACCGAAAGGAGCAACGGTGATTCGGCAGGAGGATGTGAAGAAGAAGGGTAGGTTTCAGTAATGAATTCGGCAAATGGGCAGTTGGTATTGTGCTTGACAAAAAGAATGACAGTTGAGAGCCAAAAAGTAAATAGGGAGAAGAGACTCGTATGGTCGAAAAGTTGCACGAAATGCCACGAAAAAGTAATCTCGAAATGAAAAAGAATAAAGAAAGACCCCAAAATGCAGAGAGAGTTTTCGATTCTATCCTCCCACCAAGCTGCCGAAAATGCTCCCATCCAACCTCTTAAGCCGAATTCCCCCTAACTCTATCTCTCCCATTCGGCCAAGACTCCTCCACATCCCAACTCCTTCAACTTTCCACCAAATCCTCCTTGAATTGCTCCCAGCCTCTCATTCGAAATTGTTGACCAATTCTTCAACCTCCTTTGCAGAGTTTGATCCAAACTCTACCTCTTGCACCACCAAGACATAAAATAAAAGCCCCCAATTTGCATGTCATGGGATTCGAACCTCACTCCCCTTGCCATCTCAGTGATGCCACAGCTACCAAGTCACAAGCTCTTTTTGTGACACAAAAACACACATTTATACATAAGTCTTACTGCTAATAGCCCATTCCTCTTGAGAGCAAAAACTAAATATTTTCCAAGGCTAGACTCGAACCCAAGCCTCCTAAGAACCCCCAAATACACTCAAATACCCATCTATTGAAGCACATCATGGAATTTAAGCCATTTCGGCAAAATTACAAACCCCACATTCTTGGGGCGTTACATATTGACCTAACATATCCTGAAGATATGTAATTTGTCTTTACAGGAAAATATGCCAACTATCTTATACGAAGATAATACAGCATGTATAGCTCAATTGAAGGGTGATTACATCAAAGGCATTGCCAACCACAACATTTGAAAGACTAGTATACAAGATTGAATGCGTCGACTCAAAGATGTAATGTGATGTTTCCATTAGGGGGAATCTAAAACACCCTGTACTATTTTCCTTTAACCAAGGTTTTGTCAAATTGGGCTTTCTTGGTAACGGTTTTTAATGAGGCAGCTTGTAATAGGAGATTGTGCACTCTTTTTCCTTCATTAGGTTTTTATCCCACAGGGTTTTTCCTAATAAGGTTTTAACGAGACATATTTTCATTGATGGACATCCAAGGGGGAGTGTTGTAAATCCATTAGTAAATGGATGTCCATAACCCCCCCCCTAATTTATCTTATTGTAACCCCTAAAAGATGAATGTCCATAACCCCTAAATTTATTATCTTGTAACCCCTAAATCATTTATAGGGTACCCTAATATTGGTCTTTAATGTTTTGTAACTTATGGTTTTTGAAGCCCTATAAATAGAGGGCATGTACAAGCTTATTGGATGCCAATGTGAAAGTTGAATCATCCTTTTATCTTTTGTTCTTCTCTCTTGTTCATTCTATATTTCTTTTAAGTTTTATAAGAATAATCACACTAGTAAGGGAAGTTAGCAAATCCAAAAGTACTTGGATGAACTCAATCCCAAAACTAAGCTTTCTAGCATGAATTCTCTCCTTCACACTAACTTGGAAGTCCACTTTTTCATCATTTCCTCATTTTTCTCATAGGCAAAAAAATATAACAATATATTAGTATACAAGGCTTTTAAAGCTTTCTCAAGACAAATACATCAAATATCAAAGGTAGGAATGAAGAACAATGATGTCTTACCTTACTTGAAGCTTTCTCTCTCTAGCTTCAACTTTCTCTCATTAAGTTTGGATGAAGAAGATGATAGTGGAAATGAGTTTAAGAGGTGATCATCTAAGTGATTTTAGTGAGAAATTCAAGTGGGGTGAAAGAATTTGTAGTTGATTTGAAGAAAAAAAATAAGAAAAAGAAAAGAGAATTTCTCTCATGGTGAAGAGAGGGGGTCGGCTGGTAGTGGGGCTAAAAGAGATGGATTTTCATCTCTTTTCCCAATTTCAAAACACTTAAAATGAGACCAAGCCAAATGGTCAAAGTCCAAGTTAAAGCCAACATGTTGACCACGTTTAATCTTCAACTTCTAATAAAACCCAATAGCTCAAATTGATCCCGAATTTATAATATCTCATAACAATAATATTTCCAACACTAATTTCGTACAAAAAGACCAAAACCAAACTTATACCCACGAGCTCCACGGTGAAAATAGAAAATTTTCAATTTGGTCTATATACTTTCCAATTTAGTTCAAGAGTGATTTCATTATAATAATTCTTATTCCAAATCATTCTCATGCAAAATGATCATTAATAACTCATATTTTCTCAATTTGGTTGCATTGCATTTAGTTCTCTAACTTTTAAAAAATTACAATTTGATCCTTTTCCCACTTTTTCGCAATTACAGTTTTCTAAATTGATTTTCATCTCCAATATCACTTTAATTCCTTAAAAAAAAAATTGTATCTGTATCATATCCATATTTCCTTGGAAAATCCTTGTGTTCAATCCTAGAACAGTACCATAAGTTGTATCAAAAAATTTGGGGAATTTTTTTTGCTATAATTTCCTTTAGCCTTATAACATAAAATAGGTTGGTTCAATAATTAACCAAGTTAGATTACCATTAATCGAACTAATCGAATATTTAAAATGCTTAACTAAATCAATCTAAGTTCGATTAATTTAATCGATTTTCAATTAATCGAACTAAAATAATAGCGTTAAGTATTTTAATTTTTGAGTTTTTTATTAGTTGTTAGATAATTTATGTTTTTTTTTAAACTGTTAATATTTTTTTTCTTTGGCCTACCACTGTATACAATTTGAATTTAAACTTTCTGTGTTCATTAGACTTATAATGTATAATATATAAAATATTTATCATTAATAATTTTGATTAAGTGATTAATTCAACTAACTAATTACTTTCAAACTAAATTTATCGATAATTAAAACTTCAAAAATCCTTTATCTGCTCCCTAATTGAACAAACTTCAATGGTCAATCCATTAACTGAATTAATTTGATTCAACCGGTTTATTCGATTTTATCTAATAAAGTAATTAATGAAGGATTATTATTCTATTTGTAGATTAAGAAAATGTTCATAAACGAGTTTAGGATGACGCTAACAGCTTTAGATTGCACTAAAATGACATCAAAATAATAGATTATGACACACTCATTATGTGAATGAAAATAATTATTTTTAAATTTATAAAAAGTATAAATATTAAATATTTCTTTAGTTGAGATTGTAAAATTGAGAGTAGAATTTATGATATTTTGGGTTGGAATATGTATACATATTTTCTAGATTTTATATAAAAATATAAAAATACCATCAAAATAATATTTTACGCTTTGTAAAAATAAGAGCTAGTAAATTCATAAGTGAGTTAGGAATTAGTTAAGGGCGACCTTAACTCTACCAAAACTTTAAATATTCATATAGATAATGATATAAGAGTTAATTGTATTATACATCCCTAAACTATGATCCTTATTCTAAACTAGTCTCTAAACTTTAAATTATTTTAATTGCATCCTTAAACTATTAATGTTATATCAATCAGATCCTTCCATTATTGAAATCGTTAATTTAACTATTAAATGACATGTAAAATATTATATGACAATTTAAAATGAAAATTTTAAAGAAAATTAAATAGTTACTTCATAACTTTTTTAATTAAATACTAATAAGAAAGTAAACAAAAGAGAGAGAGAGAGTGAGTGAATGTTAACTTTTGTAAAAGCTTCGAAAACCTCAAAACTAATATTTTTACAACATTCATTTCCACAATATTAATTTTTCTTTAAAAATTTTCATTTTAAATTATGTCACATAAAATTTGGCGTCTCCTTTAATGGTTAAATTAACATTTTAATAATGAAATGGCCTTATTGATATAACATTGCAATGGCGAAGCCAAGGGGCTAGCAGGGGCCCCAACACACCCTAAAATGGAAAATTTTTCGTTTAGGTCCCTTTATAATTTATAAAAATTTTAAATTAGTAATGATAAAGTTGCACTTTGGCCCCCAAAAATGATTAAAAAATTGAATTAATGCTTTAAAAATTATAAAGATATAAGGTATTAAAATGGTAAAATTGTATTTTTACTATCGTAAAAATATACAATTTAATTCCGTCCCCCAAAAAATTTATGGCTTCACCCTTATAACATTGATAGTTTGAGGATGTTTAATGTAATAATGAGTTAGCAGCATATCCGAAAAGTTTGGGGATGTTTGATGTAATTAACTCATAACCATATCCGAAAAGTTTTCACTAATTATCCATAAAAGAAACATCTTTCTCTATTGCTAAAGAGACAAAATAGAAAAACGGGTTTAACACAATTATTGAAACTAAAGCCCAAAGATCTGCCCATTTAAACAAAATGGTATACGTATACCAAGCAACCAATTATATCGCGCCACGTTTACCAATTTGCGTGAGCAAACCAATCAGGTCGAAGTCCATGACCCTTCATTTACCGTGTAATGCGGATGAATTAATCAGCAGCATACATAGCCCCTTATAACGACAGCCCGGGATATTTTCGCGAAGCGAGGAATAACCCCCTCCCAAACACACCCAAAGGAAAAATCGTCGCCGTAAAAGAAAGAGAAGAATTTCGCCTGAAATTTCATTCGCTTTCTCGACCGGCTACCTCGTCTCTCCCACATCATGGTAATCTTTTGATTTCCTCTTTTCTTTCTTTTTTTTGCATATTATATGAATCGATCTGAGCTATGCTTTCTTACGCTTCAATTTATCTTTTTCGAATTAAACCGGTTGCAGACTTATATAGATTGTAGATCTCAATTTAGCATATTTATGTCCTCAATAATTTAATCATGTGCTTGTTCGATATTTTTTTGAATGAATTAGGTAGACGATCCTTGACTCAGCCCTTTTAGTACTATTCATCATTTTCTTCTCAATATTGAGCATTTGTGAATTTTGTTTCTTTTCTTATCAAATTTCGAGTTATAAAAAAAGTGGGAAAAGTAAGAACTCCAGTGTTTTTCCTCCAGTATAAATGCTAAATCAATCACCATGATCGAAAATATGTATAAACTATTTCTTTTTTTAAATCTAAATTTAAATGGGATCCCTCTGATCTGGTTTGTGCAGACAACATCAAGGCGCCTTGCAGACAGGAAAGTGTTGAAGTTCGAAAAGAACATAACAAAGAGAGGAGTTGTTCCTGAAACAAGCACAAAAAAGGGGAAGGATTATCCTGTTGGCCCTATGTTGCTTGGTTTCTTCGTTTTCGTTGTCATTGGATCATGTAAGATTCCTGGCTGCTTATCTTTTCACCATTATATGTCCTTGGATATTTAGCATTGACTTTTGTTGTACCAAATACAATACATGATTTTCCTACCGATATGTTCAGCACGTTCTCATAATGTGTGTTGTTTCACCGGTGAATATTCTAATTTTGTTCGGTATGGACCTTATTAGCATGATATTTGGGAACTTGAATTTTAAAAGATGAATTTACTTTTCTAAAATGGTGTTAGTTGTGTGATAAAACACATAAATATCATGACCTTGCAGCACTGATGTAAATCTTGTTTTTTTCATCATCTGTTTCAGCTCTCTTCCAGATTATCAGGACAGCGACCAGTGGAGGCATGGCATAAGGCTGCATATAGCATTGCTTGTTTTGTTCTTTTTCTATAAGTTTTGTAGCGAACTGATGATATAATATGTTTACTAGATATGCGTTGTAACTCATGTTGTGAAGATTTCAAAAATTGAATAAGACCTCCCTTTCGTGTCTTTTTCTATTTTATATCCTTCTTTTTGCTTGTTTCTTTTGTGAATAAATAATTTATGAAATGGGCCAAAAGCATGCCTCTCGTGATGTTAAACACAATAGATGCACCAGATGATGTGGTTGTTTAATGTTGGCACTATTCATGGTTTGAAGTTTTCATAGTAATAGATTGTTTGATTCACACCTCATGTTCTGAGAAATATTTACCATTCAAAAAGTAGAAAAATCGGAGTCTTTGTCTGAAGAAATGCATTGAGAAAGGGTGGATGCACAGAACCTTTTAACGAGATCGTGCTTTTTCAACTCTCTCAAAATGGAATCTATTCCAAACATATATGCAATGATTCCTTACTTTAACAGGGTACAAATGCTTAAATTTGATATTTTTAGATGTTTTTTCAGACTTATTGTCAATACTAAGTAGCAGTCAAAATTTTGTATCCATTTTTCATGGTATTATGCATGGATCAGATATATCATGGCAAATTTTTTAGAAAAAAAATTGTCTTCCACAAAGGAATTTGATAAGTGAGATTTTGAGTAAGCATTTATATAATTTTCTTCTGTGTGAAGAAATGATTCATCGAAATAATGAGTCACCATTGAAATTGGCCCGAGCTGGGGAATCACTAATATATGATGCAAAATGGATCTTGTTCTATCATTGATAAGAGAAATCTTTATGAAAAATACAAATCGGAGTTTGAAGAAGAGGAAGGAGAAGGAGAACTTTGACTCACAACAAATAGAAGAGGATTTATTCAATCACATAGTTTGTGTAACACCCCTAACCTGTATCCGTTATCGGAACAGGGTTACGGAGCATTACCGGAGCTTTCAAAACATTTACGAATAATTCATGTCAAATTCTATTCATTTTCCGAATATTATTCATATCGTCCCTTAAATGGACCCTCGAGGCCCAAAATGAGTATTAGAATCAAATCGGGACTAAATCGGGAACTCAGAGAATTTTTCGCGAAATTTCTAAAATTTTCCAAGATACAGGCACACACGCCCGTGTAGTCCAAGGGACACGCCAGTGTAACCCTAGGACACGCCCGTGTTGCAAAGCCGTGTTCGACCAGTGTAACTCTCTAACTTGTGCCACACGGTGGCCACACTGCAGTGTGCTAGGGCGTGTAACACACACACGGTTACACACACACTGCCTCTCTCGCCCGTGTGCTCAATTCCCGAGCATTCTGTTTCTCAAATTTAAGGGTGAGGGGACACACGGCCTAACCACACGCCCATGTACCAAGTGTGTCACACACACGGTCAAGACACGCTTTGTGTGTCTACTGCGTGTGGACAAAATAAAGCCATTTTCTAGCTTTATTTCTCACCCAAACTTTGCCAATGACCTACACCAAAACTTTCATTCATATACCAACCAATTCAAGCATCATAATCAAGTAAATTTTAACATCTAACATGGTACATCATTACATGCATTCATGTTTATAATCTTACCCTTTTTGTGAACATACATGTTAACATAATTTAATCAACCACACTAAATACATGGATATTCATCATGGTATAACCTTATAATTTTACCAAAACAAATCTTTACTAGCCATTCCAAATGGCTAGATTACAATCAACCCTTTTACATGCCAATATGGCCAATTAACCTATACATGCCATTATAACCATAACTAATTTACCATATGTACCAAAATGAGCTTATGGATAGTGTGAGTGATCTCCGCCAAGCTTCCAATCCAACGAGCTTCCGATTTACTATAAAACAGGGAAACAAAACTAAGTAAGCATATAATGCTTAGTAAGTTCGTATAACATGGTACTTAATTTACCATTTATTTTATTTCAAGATAAACATGTAAGGCATATTCAATCAATTTGATCTCAAGCCCTACACATATCCTCATTGCCCTTGTTTGTAATATATTCCATAATAACACCAAGAAACATATATGGGTTCAACAACAATCAGGTTTCTAGGCACATATGCTTTCCACAACACGTATTCATTTAACATGAATAAATCATATCTTTATATTACAAGTATATTTTCTTAATAATTCATCTCGAGTTTAAATTATTTCATGTCAGAACTTTACTCATACAATTCAAAATATCAATGCCACACAAGTAGTACACTCAAGGTGTACAAATCTATAATCAAGGATGAACATATTCATCAAATAAATTCCATGTACAAATATCATCATCTCCTATTTCTATGTATCAATTATCATATATCATCATTTTTATGTATGTCAGGCAGATACGTGTAATAACTTATTTCTTATTCATATATTCTCATATTAGGATTTTTACCCGTTGAATTTATTCGAAATTTCGATGGATACACAGGTAGTACACTCGAGGTGTACAAATCAGGATCCGTCAATTCATATTCAGGGGTACTCATTAGGGCACTTAATCAGAAAGCACACTCTTGAGCCACATATCATAGAACAGGATTACTTATCCAAGCTAAATCATGTTTCCAACATATACTCTCAAGGGTTTAATCAAGGATTACCCGTCCGGGCTAAATCCTATATGTACATATGCTCAAGAGGGCTTATATTAGGATTACCAGTCCAGGCTAAATCTTTTCTGTAATGAGGTCAATAGCATTACTTGTCCAAGCTAAATCCCACCAGCAACAAATGCAGGACCTCATTCAATAAGGGAAATCACCTTTATCCATCGATTTTCATTTATTCAAACGGGATTTAACATTTTTCAAGCATTATCAGACATGTGATTATTTCATACATCTATAACATTCATATAATTTAAATAAACACATTCCATATTCATTTCAAGCATAAAAAGTAACATTTTTATCATTTATCATTTATCAGGCATTATCATTGATCGGGCTTTGTCAGATATGTTTTCAATGTCATATATATATGATATTTATATAATGCACATACACAAAATCTAATTCAAGCATTTAAATATACAATTTAGTTACACGAACTTACCTCGACAAATGTTCGTGTACGTAAAATCTTCTAATTCGACATTTTTCTCTTTTCCTCGTTCTAGCTCTGAATTTGGTCTATTCGGATCTATACGAGTAAATTTAACATCAATTTAATACAATTTAAACTCAATTCAGTCCAATTTACATCTTAAGCAAAATTACCATTTTACCTCTAAACTTTTAATTAATGACGATTTCGTCCCTAGGCTCGGAAAATGAAATTCATGAAATTTATTCCTTATTCCAAGCCTAACCAAAATTTCAATATAAAACTTACAGCACTTGTATTCTATAAAATTCAGAATTTTTCTTCAATTTACAAAACTTTACAATTTAGTCCCTAAATCATGTTTTCATCAAAAATCACTTTGTAAAAGTTGTTTATCTATCATCAACCTTTCATATTCTACCATAAATTTCAAATTTTCAGCATATTCATCCATGACATAATTTCTATACTTTGATAACTTTTAAAATTAATCCCCCAAATCGATAGATTAGACTATCCCGGTTTCAAAAATATAAAAATTACTAAAAACGGGGCTTGAATACTTACCTAATTTGGCCAAGAAAGCTTGCTTTCTCTTTCCTAGGGTTTCCAGGGAATATTTGGTAAAGAAGATGATATAAAATGATTTTTATTTCTATTTAATTATTTATCATCTTTTAATTTTATCATTTTCCAATTTAGTCCTTAGCCTTTTTCTAATTTTCCATGGATGAATCATCCAAAAATATCTACTAACTTTTCATTAATGGTCTAATTACCATATAAGGACCTCCAATTTAAATTTCTATAGCTATTTAATCCCTTTAGCTATTAGAACACAACTTTTGCACTTTACGCGATTTAGTCCTTTATCAAATTAAACATGTAATCGATAAAATTCCTTTACGAAATTTTCAAATAATATTATTATCATACTGTAGATCATAAAATAGTATTAAAATAATTTTTATTTTCGGGCTCAGATCTGTGGTCCCGAAACCACTGTTCCGATTTTATTAAAAATTGGGTTGTTACAGTTTGGGCTCCTAAGATTTGGCGCCCTTGGGGTTTTCTATTGATTGTATCGAAAGGCCTAATGAATTGGGATTTCCCTATTGGGCCAGGTCATTTCGAGGCAAGCGGATCATTTATGATGAAAAGGATGAGCTTCAAGAGAATGATTCAACATTCTTGCAGAGTGGAACCATGCACCACCAAGCACAAGATAGATCTTCCAAAGAACATTCATGATTGGAGTGATAGCTTTAGTTATTACAGTAAGGTTGATCATTTAGTTGACGTTAAAGGTATTCGAAATTTCATTTCTAATGACACCTTTTTAATTAGGGATAGTAATCAGGACCATCATTCCATATATTTTGATAGTGAAAAACAAATTTTTGAGCTTAACAATGATCATTCTTTTTTGAGTGAACTAGAATTTTTTTTTTATATAGTTATCGCAATTCTACTTATAATATCGTAGTTATTTTGGCCGATTGATCTTCCAATATTCTAGTTTCAACAATTCTAGTTCTTTACATTTCTTCTTAGTTGTTTGGCATGTAATAGGTATCTGATTCACCGCTTTAGGTATTAGAACTATGGCTTTCAACCTAAATGGTTTCAATTTTAACCAATCCATCTTTGATAGTCAAGGTTGTGTAATTAATACCTAGGTTGATATTATTAACTGTGCCAACCTTGGTATGGAAGTTATGCATGAACGTAATGCTCATAACTTCCCTCTAGACTTAGTTGTTATTGAAGCTCCATCTACAAATGGATAAGACTCAGATTTTAGTGTATACAAGTTTTTGAAAATAAAGGAGCAATAACCAATATCGTTGGACAGAAAAAAGAAAGAAAGAAATATTAAACATATACTGTATTGTGTCATTCAATTGAGTGATTCCTTTGTTTATTCTAACCTTGAAAGTATCGATAGATACTATCGAAGAGTAGATACTATGAATCAATTAATTGAGATTGAGTTCATTTTTCAAAATAATTATCGAAAAAAGTGATCTATTTGTTGTCATTTATACAACCAAAATATTATGATCATGATCATTAAGAATTTAACGGGACCCTTCCTCGCGAACCAAACAAAGAAAGAGAATGTGGGCCCCATTGAGTTCTTACACTTTCATGCCTATAACTTAGTTCGTCCCATTATTCCATATTACAAGGATGAACCCAATTCAGAATATGAACTATAAAAGAAAATACCTATTAAATCGATCACTGGAATACCAATTACCGTACCTATTATACAAAGAGGAACCCTTCCAATAGTATTGGCCATTTATCCTGCTTCCCTCTGCATTTCATCAAGTGGTCATGCTAAAAACATAAATAGTCATAGATGATTACGAGATACAATCCTTCCGAATGGGATAAGAGAATTCCTACTATTATTTAGTATTCTACTACTATTTTTTTCTTAATTGAAGAAATAATTGGAAAATAGAATAGTAAGTACAAAAATGAGTAATAACCCCTAATAGAGACCGGTACGATTCAATTCAACATTTTATTCGTTCGAGCTTGATTGTGTCATAACTCTATAATTAATTCGAATTAGGTTTATCATTGGATGAATTGTAATCCAAAAAAAAAAAAAAATTTAGGACTCCTTTTCACAAATGAATTTAGTAAGTTGAAACTTTGTAAAGATGAATAAAAAGGTTTATATAAAAGGAATGTTGTAAATATTCTGAAACAAACTATACTCATTGAAAAAGTTGCTTTTTCAAAAGTTGAATTGCTATAGCTCCAACAAATAAAGTAAATAGAAGCAATATAATAATAAGAAATAGCATAGTATTATCTGATTCACGAGGATAAGAAAAAGCCTTCTTGTAGCCAAAATTTGTAATAATAATAAGAATTTCTTTTTTTCCCCATTAATTGTATATGACTACTCGTTGTTATTCATTGTTAATGTTAATAAAGGAAATAAACGAAAATTTCTGTTAATTATTTTTTGCTTTTCTTTACCCCATAGTTCTATTTAATAGAAAGGGCTACTTTTTTGTCACTATATTTTTTAAAATGGACATTTAAATGTCCTTCAAAAGTAAGTAAATAGATCCGAAACACATAAAATATTGTTAATCCGATGATGGACCAAGTTATTATTGCAAAAATCGGTGAATACAACCAACTGCCACTAAGAATTTCATCTTTGGATAAAAACAAGCAAGGGGTAGAATACCACAAAAAGAAAGTGTACCTACTAAAAAAGTAATTTGTGTAATGGGCACTTGCTTTCTTAAACCGCTCATAAAAATTATATTATGGCTTTTCTCTGGAGAAATCCAACAATAGCTTCCATGGAATGAATAATCGATCCAGATGCTAAAAACAACAATGCTTTCGAATAAGCATGAGTAATCAAATGAAATATAGTGGCTCGATAAGACCCCATACCTAGAGCTAACATCATATAGCCCAGCTGGGACATTGTAGAATAGGCTAATCCCCTCTTAATATCTTTTTGGGCGGGCTAAAGTAGCCCCTAATAATACCATTATTATACCTATCAAAGATATTAGATGGTATAACTATTAGAAGAGGAAGAATGCGGGCTACAAGAAAATTCCCGCAACTACCATAGTGGCAACATGTATAAGAGCCGAAATAGGAGTAAGCCCCTCCATGGCATCAAGTAACCATGCTTGAAGAGGAAATTGCGCAGATTTAGCAACTGCGTCGGCAAATAATAAAAACCTCATTAATATAAATCAAGTTATTAAATATTTCAAACAAATCTTGAAATTCGAAACTTCCCGTTA
Source organism: Gossypium sturtianum (assembly GCA_025698515.1). Classification (NCBI taxonomy): domain Eukaryota; kingdom Viridiplantae; phylum Streptophyta; class Magnoliopsida; order Malvales; family Malvaceae; genus Gossypium; species Gossypium sturtianum. The sequence continues at coordinate 35,402,665 of CM046943.1, read as the reverse complement.
TCCAATAAAAACCTAAGATTCCTAATAATAAACCAAAATCGCCTATGTGATTAGTTACAAACGCTTTTTGACAAGTGTTTACCGCAACGGGTCGTGTGAACCAAAAACCTATTAATAGATAAGAAAACATTCTAACTAATTCCCCAAAAATATAAATTTGTATCAAATTCGAACTAGTAATTAATCCCAACATTGAAGTATTGAACAAACTCATATAAGCAAAAAATCTCAAATATCCTTAATCATGAGACATAATTGTCACTATAAATAAGAACAAAAATTTCAACAATAGTGATTAATATTGATATAATAGAGGTAAGTGAACCAATAAAGTAACCAAACTAAAAAAAAAATCATTATTGATGGTCCAAGATCATACATATTGATAGATAGAACTTCCAATTATTTGCTTAATAGACATATCGATTGAAAAAAATCATAATTATACTTAAAAATAAAATATTGAGAAAAGCAAGATTTTTGTTGCCGTCAAAAAAAAAAAAATAGGGAGTCACAAGAAACCATATATGTATTTTGAAAAGAAAACTCAAACAAGTATGCATGCAATTTGTGTACGGCGGAGCCGCCCAACTAGCAACCAGCTCACGCCATTGCTCCACGAGAACACCACAGGATGCCAGACCCTCCCCCCAACGAGAACACCACTGGATGGTATCCGACCAGGAGTCCTAGAGCTATCACCTCTAGATCCACTCAAAACCACCACAAAGCTACGAGAGGTTTATTTTCCAGAGAGAGGAGAAAAGTGGAGAAGGGGGAGGGTCGGCCAGCAAAACAGCCGGTTGCCAAGGGGAAAGCAAGGTTTTAGACTTTGAAGGCTAAACGACACTGCGACAGACCCAAACTTTCTTTTAGCCACTCAATTCTCTCTGTAACTAGGGGTGAGTATTCGATCGAGTCGAGTCGAATCGAGTCAAAAAAATTCGAGTTAGTCGAGTTGACGAATCAAATTTTAGCAACCAAACTCAATTTGAATTTTTTTCGAATCGAATCGAATCGAGTGAAAAAATTTCGAGTTAAGTCGAATCGAGTTAACGAATCATATTATTTATACTCAATGTTGTGTTTACATGGACCGATTATTTAACTAATAGATGAAATACAAAATTATTTAACTACATAAACAATATAATTGTTTTACATTTTAACTTAATGAGTAAATATTTATCAAAACAACGTAATTTTATCTTTTACCTTAATAATTTTGACTTTTAACTTTAGAAAAGGTAAACATTTATCAAAACGACGTAATTTTACCTTTTCTTATTCGGATTTTCGGATAACTCGAATTGTGTAATTCATATTCGAGTTAAACCAAAAAACTTAATTTTTTATTCGAGGTGATCCAAATAACTTGATTAACTCAAATAACCGGAACTATTTAATTCAAAATTTAAATTTTTTATCGAGTTTTTCGAATCGAATCGGATTTTGTTCACCCCTATCTGTAACTATTATATAAATTCAGCATGATTAAAAACAGTTTTAACGGATTCACTTACACAAGCCTCCTCCGAAACTAACTTGTTCATCCACATGTTTGTACAAAAAGAAAAGAAAGAAAATGGCCAATCTTGTTTACTCCATTAAAACAACAGAAAATCCGACTGAAATGGAACTAGCAGCAAAAGCTTGTTAGCAGCTAAGCAATAAACAGCGTCAGACTCAGAAAAATAGGAAAAAACCTTCTTTGACATGCCATTGCTGCCCGAAACAGAAAGAAGGGGAATTGAAATTAAGCAGTAGCAGTCAGGCAAGGGTGAAAGGCAGTGCCACATGCTATCCACTGTCGCTTTCTTCCCCGTGGTAGAACACATCCAGGAACCTTCATCCACTCCCTGCTCACCACATTGTATGTAACTAGTCGGTTCATTTGTCGTGATCTCAACGACAACATGAACAAACCTTTGTTGCCCAAGCAACTCATTCTAACGTGCTTCCCGTAAAACTCTAAGCACCATATGTTTGGCATTCTGTCCACCTCCTTCCACAAGAGCGTCATCTTCTGCAGCTCCCATATGCAGACGCAAGTGGCGGCATTTTTTGTCAGCAATCCCACAAGCATGATCCTGCCCTCACACTCAGCAAGTGTGTGGTCACTCAGATGTATTGGGGCTGGGATTATAAATTGCTTCCATACCCCAGAAACCATGTTGTAGGACACAATCCCTTCAGGGTCTGACTGCATGAAGTAAAGTGTGCTATCAATGGAAATTGCTTGTGACCGAAAGTTCAGTGATAGTGGCAGCTTAATGTTCGAGGGCATGCTTCCGGGTCGGCTCCATGAATTCTTCACCGAGTCATAAACTTCATACTCTCCATCACACCCCACCCACAGGATCTTGTAGCCTTCATTGGTTGAATTTCCATTCAGAGTCATTCCCACAGCAACACGCGACCACACTTTAACTGACCTTGCTGGCAACTCTTTAAATGACTGAGTCAAAGGGTTGCAGACATAAAAGTTTCTATGACCAATATCAAGAAAGCAAACTAGACCACCTACAGAAGCAACTGGCAGAGCAATCATCTTTGCTGGAAGAAAAGAGATTGTCGGGTGGTGCCATTTCTTGGTTGAAGGGTCATACATGGCTCCAACATTCATATTTTCATGAGTAATGGTATAAAACCAGGGATTGGCTTGTGGGATTTCAGCACAATGATGAGAGAAACTTTGTGATTCCAGCAAGGAATTCCATTTACGACAAACAGAGCGAAAGCGGAAAAATGTGGCAATGGGGAGTCTAGCAATAACAGCTTCAAAAAGGTCTTCCGGGAATTCTTTCCAAATTTCTTGATCCATAACCTCTGATGCAGGGGTACTTCCAGGTAATTTCCCTCGGTTCCGCTCCTTTCGTGATCTCTTGCTTGGTGGAGGCTTGAAAGGTTCCAACATCTTACAGTTTCCAGATTTCCCTGCAGCCATTACAAGACTGTAGTAATCCTCAGCAGAAGTATCATTGATATTCGGAAAACACCACCTGCATGAAAGCTAACAAGTTATCATGTTTGCAACTTTCTAATTAAACTTGAAATAACCTGAATGATAAGTAGAAAACTATCAATGAAATTTAGATCATTCAGATTAAATACGTTGAAGTTTAAAACACAAGTGCCAGTAACAACATTGAGTGCATCCAAATTAACATGGTACAGATCAAGAGTTATTGTGATTTGTTTAATTCATGCAGGCCTAAAGAGACAGTTGATAAACTTTTCTCACCATCTTATCAATCAATAGTTGCAGAAAACAAAACTATTTACCAGTTTTCCCTTTAGCTAATAAGTTTATATATAAAATTAAATTAGAACTGAAAAGGAGATCTCAGATTATCTTTATCCAAGGATAGTGGTAGTGTAATTAACATTGGCACTCACCAGAGAAAGAAAAGAAAAAAGAGACTGTCTAGCAACATTTACAAAAAAATTTCAGGAGAATTAAGTCTGGACTGCAGTGGTGAATTGATCGAAAAACCAACAATCCTAGAAAATTTCTTCAGATGAAATAAGAAAACTAATTATAGTAGAATAGTCAGCATCAAATTTGAAACTGTGACTATGGTTTCTATGCCCTTTACTTGCAAGTGAACCATTCTCTCAGGCAGCAACTGAGACAAAACTACCAGCTCCTAATCAAATTTACAAAAAAGACAAATGTAAAACATTCTTACATTACCCACAGTTCCACACACAGACACACACAAGAAAAAATGAAAGTCGCCAAAGAACATTGTATCTGAGGAGCAGCATAAATCAACAGACTAATGCTAGAGATTATAACCAATATTTGTAGGTGATGGTGCAAGTAACTAACAACCAAATTTACAAAAAAGACGAATGTAAAATATCTTTCTATCACCCACAAATCCACACACAAAAAGTAAGTTGCCAAAGAAACCTTTTGCCTGCAGAGCAACATGTTTCATAGCTAACCCATAGAAAAATGCTACAGATTATAACCAGACATCTTAGGAGGTCATGCATGTAACTAGCAATCCATGAGATTTTCAATATTGACATCATCTTTAAACTTCAAATCAACCTGTGACCTGATTTCAGTTAATGCCCTATGCAGTTGGCCTTGGCTAGATAAGGATCTTTCTGGTAATAAAAATAAACCTAAGCCCAAGCAGAACTGTTATGCCACAAGAACTTGTATGCTCCAGCCATGACAAAACAGGTTTCCAAACATATGCACCTTATGCCGCAACATCTTCATAATAATGCAAATGCACCTTACAATTTTCCTTACTGGCCTTTGCCAAATATTTTCATTAAAAAGAATCTCAAATGGAACTTAGCAAGATAGATGTTGACCACCTAACTTCTTTGTTAGAAAAGCTTAATCACAAAACATGTATTGGGGTAATAAAGAAATCATTTTTTTAAAATGTTATTTTCCATGAAACAGATAGAAGCTAACATTCACCTATTTTTCATGATTAAATATGAAAGAAGATATGTGAACGTTTTATATTGATCTTGACCAACTTCTCGAATTGCCTGATCACTAATATTGGACTATGTGGATACAAGGTACCTATGGTAGTTATAGAGTATACTAATTTTTCATTATTAACAGTTGAAAGAAGATATACTTGAAAAGTACCAGGTACTCGCTCTTAGTCCTTAGAATGTCAGGAATAGAATACCTGATTAGTCTAGAGCAATTTCTAATAATTAATCTTGGTATAAATTTGGACCAAAACATCAAGGGACAGAATACAAGGTCAAGACCTTCAACTCAATTGCATCAGAATAATGAACATAATATTCATACTACACAACCCAATTCGTAATAATTGCATAAAGAGTGGTCAAACAATATAGAGACGTACAAATGGACCACGAAAAAGCCCTCTACAAAATTAGGTATACATGATTCTCACAATTCATTGAGATTGTTTTCACCAGTAAGTCTGTACTTTTTAGTCATTTTTATGGACCCAGAATATGTGCAACAGGATGTTTAAGGTATCGTTTGAACAGAGTAAACTCAAATCATTGCACAGCCAAAGACCTCTATTCATCCAGCTATACCAACAGTATGTTGACAGCAATATCAACTAAATGCACTAATAATAGAAACTTTCAACCATAGGCTCTGTTACATTGCCATGAATGCTTTTGCATAAAGAATACCCTGTAAAAGAAGACTGAGAGAGAGAGAGACCTATGATGAAATATCAACAAGGGGATTGACAAATGAGCAAAGGCAAGCAGAGCATTATAAAATAACCTGAGAGCTAGGCCACTCAACATTCATTCATACAATCTTTAAGGAGAACTTCCAAGAGTAGTACAACAACTCTTTGTTACTCGAAACACCCAGGACGTTGTTGAATTAACTAGTAAATTAACTTTCTATTTTCCTTTGCGTATAGGAACATAAAGGAAAATTGAAAGGAGCTGATTAGTCAGTGGACTAAAAATTAATCAAGAATTATAGGTTTAAGTTCATGTTCTAAGGAAATCATATAGTAAACAGATACAAATGAGATTCCATCTTCATAGTCAATCATAATCATGCTAATCAACTAAGAAGAAAGATATTCAAGCATCAATTATCAAAAGGCAATAGCCAACAAGTTCAAAATTGACCATCACAATATGTAAAACTTTTAAAAAAAAACCCAGCAGCATGAACTCTTAATAAAGATGAGAGGAGGGTTTTGGGGGAGGGGACAAAGCAAACTGAAAATTGAAAAAAGGGAAAGGAAAACAAAGGCAAAAAGGGGTAAAAAAAAGAAACTACATGATTGGAATACGATGAAAGATAAATGCTGAAAACTAAAATTTTGAATGAACTTACTATTTTCGTCAAAAAGAGGTATAAAATAGTTTAATAATGTAAAAAATGGCCAAAAATTCAAATGCAGTAAACATGCGAAATCCCCTGAAAATAAAAATTAACAAAACGGCAGTGGCATAACAGAAAATAAACAAAAATCTAAACAACGAGAAATGCAAGGAAGAGAAATTAACATTATCGGATAACAACGGTAATCTACCATTAATCCACCTCATTACATCCCCCACACAAAAAAAGAAAAAAGAAAAAAAGAAAAAAGAAAATACAGAATCCGAGATGAATAAATCTGACAAGAATTCAAAATAAGCACATAAAAAAAATGTGAGGCGAGAGAAGAAAAACAGAAAATTGAAGAGATCTATGTAAAGAAAGAAGGAAAGGAAAAGAACCTGCGGTGGTGGTCGTGGAAAGGATGGGGCAGTTGGTGGAGGTGAAGAAGGTGAAAAGGAGAGGACGGAGGAAGCGGCGGAGGAGGAGAGCCGTAGAGATGCAAGAGGTCTTGAAGCTGACCGATGAGCTGCCTAAGCATGGCCAGCCCTTCCATGCCCCAATAACCCCTCCTCTACTCCAACACCACCAACAAAAAATGCTGCTCTCTTTCTCCCTTTGTTGTGAGTTAGCCAGTCATCTATTTACACGTCAGTTAGCCCATTATTACGATAATTTCTTGTAATAATTCTGACCCGCACGCAACTTTGTCATTGTAATGAATGATCCCACTTGATTTTCACTCCAATATGTATGTATGTATGCATCTACTTCTTTTCCACTTTTCTCCGTTCTTTTCATTTTTGCCCTTTCCTCCTCCCTTGTATATAAAATATTTTTTATTTGAATTAAATAATATAAATTTATTTTAACTTTTTGAATAATAAAGGTATATTCATAAGAATTTACAAGCATTGAAGTGAAAAGAAAAAGCCAAGAGATTTTAGATTTTGGGCCTATAATCATTTTAGTATCCACCATACCCATCCATACTTATTTTTTCCAATTTAAGTTTTATTTTGATTATATTTTAAGTATGATTTGATTATTTTGGTGCATTTAGATTTATCGATACTTATTTTTTCGATCTTAAATTAATATCAAGTAATTTAAGTTTCATTTTGATTATATTTTAAGTATAATTTGATTGTTTCGGTACATTTAGGTTCATTTAATCAAATATCGATTTGTATTGATGCGTACAAATTCATACTAGTTGATACAATTTTTAATCTTTTTACCTTAATATAATTACATTTAAAAAATAATATAATCATTTAATTAAAATTTGAAACTTAGGCCTTATTTTGATAATCAATTGAAAATATTAAATCAATTAAAATAAATATTTTAGTGATTTAGCTTTTTAAGTACTTTTGAGAATCAATAATAATAATATATCAAATAATAGAAATTTTCAACTAAATTAGAAAGATATGTTTTTTTTTAATTGGCCTTTTAGGCCCTTTTTTTTTTAAATTAGGGAAATAGGCCGTTTTTCCTCCAACGATCATTTTCCCAACAGCTTTTTAAATGTTGGCAACCGTAAAAAAATTTAAGGGCCAACGGTAATTTTTTTCCTATAAATACCAAGCCATTTTTTATTTTTTTCACTCAAATTCAACTCTCTCTATTCTCTCTAAACTCTCATCTCTCTCAATTCTCTCAATTTTCTCAAGTTTTGTTCTAAATTTTCCAATATGCTTGTTTAAAAATATTATATTTTTATTTAATTTTTTCATATATTATTCGTTTCGATTAAATTTTCACGAATGGCAAGCCCTCTGATTCGTTTCGACAATAAGCACATTTTCACTGCTCAAGCGATACTGGTAAGACAAAATTTTAAATTTTGTTATTTCAATTAAGTTAAATTTAAAGTTTTTATTTTTTAAAATATTTTAAAATAATTTATTTTTTCGATATAAATAGGCGGATGATCGTGTTTTGGAGGGGTTCATACATAACTTGTCAAAGAGCTCTGACATCAAAATTTGTAGTTACTTGCAAGACACAGGATTCTTGTATGCGTCTCGTATGCTCAGGGGCTACAAACTCGATCCTACACTCATTAGCGCGTTGGTGGAAAGATGGAGGCCTGAGACACACACTTTCCACTTTTCATGCGGCAAGTGTACAATCACACTTGAGGGCATAGCTTTACAACTCGGTTTACTGGTAGATGGGTCAGTCGTCATGGGGTCAGTGGTCGTTCCGGTAAAGAGGACCTTTACGAGGCACTTTTGGGGAAGGTGCTGAACAAGTTTCAAGGTGGTCGGATAGATATGAAGTGGTTGGAAACCAATTTCAAAGATCTTCTTAAGGATGCGCCTTACGTTGTCAAAGAATAATATGCCCAAGCATTCATCCTGAGGTTAATCGCGGGTATTCTAATGCCCGGTAAGTCTCAAAATTTGGTACACATAAGGTGGCTACTTCACCTAGTCGACTTCAAAGAATGCGTACAACTGAGTTGGGGATCAGTCGTGTTAGCCACGTTGTACCGGGAGTTGTGTCAAGAGACGAAATCGGATAAGATGTCAATCGGTGGTTGTCTGCTCCTGCTGCAGTCATGGGTCTGGTGGCGGCTACCATTTCTACGTCCTTGAGTGAACGACCCATATATGTTCCCATTAGTGACAAGATAAAAAAACATTCGATAATAAAAATGTAGTTAGTATAGTAAATGATGTTTATTTATTATATGTTTGAATTAGCATATCACTTGAATAGGTGGAACCATGGGTTGAGTTACATGAGACTACTAGAGTAGCTCGAAGATATCCAGCTGTTGTTAGATCAATGCTCGGAAGTTGAGGTTAATTACTTATTTTTTTCAAACCTATAATAATTATGCAATAATTTTTAATTTAAAATTCAGTTAATTTACAATTATGCTCTGAGGTTTGAATGGATACCATATGTTGATCCGGATATCATAAAATGTATCTTTCTAGAATTTTTGGCCATTCGAAGTATGTAGGATACGAAGGTGCCATTGATAGTGTACATGACGATGGATATGCACGAATTAGGCCAAGTGATATGGAAGTTCGAGTAGAGGCAAAAAATTTCATTGGCACCGCGAGACATGGAAGCACTGCACAAGTTGGACCTGTAGGGGAAGATCAACGAGAACTGGCAAGATTACCATAAATAGTACATCGACATTTGGGATATTCTTACCCATTTGCAAACCTTTTTTCTCATCAGACACGGCAGCCGGTTTGGAGTACATGCCGTAGTTCAAAGTCGCTAGCAAGCCATATTTGCTATCGGTGGAGGCGAGGAGTAGGCAACTTCATCAGAAGAGGTCACGATGAATGCCATAGCAGCATAGGTCCGGATGAGGTACCGCAATGGGTTCGTCCCTGTCTCCGACCCAACAAGCGCCATCGATGTCTATGCTACATCCTGATCAGTTCACTTCACTTATTCTTGTTCATTTCACTAACCCCGTGTGTTTTTCACAAGCACAACACTACGCACCACAACAACACCCTACATTTACACCTCCCGTAGGTACATTTTTCAAGGCACCTCCGTCCCTAGCATTCTACGCCCCATGCCGACACAAATGCCGACGCATGTACCATCACCGATAGTGACACCGATGCCAACATCGATGTCATCATCGATGTTAATATCGATGCCCGGGTCAATGTTGATGTATCTGGGTTTTGCGACATCGTACAGTTATTCACCGATAGTGTCACAAACACTCACCACGTCGTTGTTTTATCAATATGGGTCATTAGCTAAACCACCTTCTCATGGAGTGGAGGACAGACGATGGGAGGCTAGGACAGCAACGCACTCAAGCACGGAAGAAGAAAATAGAGACGAAGATGAAGTTGAGGATAAAGATGGATATGAAGATGTAGACAGCGATGGAGATGAAGATGAGCACGAGGGTAGAGGTGAAGACGAAGAAGATGAGGACGATGATCACGATCAAGTTGAGAGCCGGCACTACTAGTTGTGCGAAAAAATCCTACGTGCACACATCAATCATACCTTGCGGCACACATTTGACCCGACGACGCCGATGATGTATTTTTTATTTACCTATTGTGATGTAAATATAGATGACATCAATAAAAAATGATCAATTTTTTTTGTATATTTATATTGCAACTTATATTTGTCTTTATTAAATTCTAATATAAATTATACGTAAATTTCCATATATAATATTTGATATGAAGCATGTAACTTTGAATAGGTACCCTTATCGAATTAGTGATTAATAAAGGTACAGAGACTAACTTGTAAAAATGGTAAAAGTTCAATGGCTAGAGAAATTGTAATTGGTACTTGAAGTAGCGCTCAAAGTAGAAAATTTTCCACTATATAAATGTTAGTAGATGGGTGGCCGATACAATTGAAATGCATGGTAAAAAAAAGAAGAGATTTTTAAATAAAAAAAAGGAAGCATTGTAATCAATCTTATATCTCTGAAGAAAAATGAATGCTAGCGATGTAACAGACCGATTTTGACCCTAATCGGAACGGTGGTTTCGAGACCACGAATCCGAGTCCGAGAAATATTTTAATATTATAATTCGATTCTATAATATGTAAATTAATGTGTGTGAAAGTTTTGTATGAAAATTTGATCGTTTGTGTGCTCAATTAAGTAAAAAGGACTAAATCGCGTAAGTGGTAAAAGTGGCCTTTTATTTGATTTATGGCTAATTGATGTGGCTTTATTTTAGTGAAGTCCTTAAAGGGAAATATGCCCATTTTAAGTTATAGTGGACGGCAATATGGTGATATAACATGTTTTTTTTTATGTATTATTTTATATGTTAAAGGTTATATTATATTTATTTTATAATTTATAACTATATTATAATAAAACCAACATGATAGTGGAATTTTATTCATGCTTTCTTCCACCGAATAACACAAAGAAAAGAAAAAGTTTTGGAGCTTTGTACATTCGGCTATTTACAAGCTAAATTAAAGGTTAGTTTTTAATCGGTTTTACGATAATTTCTACGTTTTTGTAATCGTTGCTTGAATACTTCAAGACCCATGCTTGAATTTTTGATTTTGATGAATATTTTGAAATGTACCATTGATGAGTTCATGAGTTTTATGATGATAGTTGATGAATTATGAAAAATATATGTTAGATTAATATGTTTTGTATTGAGGTTTTGGTGATTTTGAGTAATTAGGGCTAAATTGCAAAAATAAATTTTTGAGGGGCTAAAATGCAAAATAAATGAAATAAATGGACTTGTATAGTCCCTATGAACATTCGTCCCTTAGGTGGTGTAGTGAAATTTTGTGTATTTTGTGTTTTGTGCAAATAGGACTAAATTGTAAAAATATGAAACATTAGGGGTAAATGGTAATTTTCCCATTTAGGTATTTTGGGACTAAATTGAGATGAAATGTGCTTGAATGAGATAAATTTTAATGTGTTTTAGATCAAGAGCAAAGAAAAACGGAATTAGATCGGGGAAAGACGAAGGTTCTCGAATAGCCGATTCGCACGGACTATCGACGACAACCGAGGTAAGTCCCTAAAGCGTTCTAATGTCAATGAAATTATTTATGAACTTAGTGAATGATGAATTTTAGAAATTAAAGCATAAATACATAATATAGCCGAATATGAGTGTATAGTATTGAAGTGAAACTATTTTGTTTAATGCAATGTGAATAGATGAGTTCGGTTCGATAAGTGAAAGTAGTATAAAGAATATGAGATGTTGGGATTTCATTATTGAGCATTGTGTATTGAATTGTTAAATGTGTGGATATTCGGGCTTCGAGCCCAGCAGTGCCTTGTGCTTGGTGAAATGTATCGGGCTTTAAGCCCAGCGGGCCTTGTGCTTGGGTGAAATGTATCGGGCTTTAAGCCCAGCAGGCCTAGTGCCTGGTGATTTATTTCAGAGCTTTAAGCCTAGCAGCGTGCTTTGTCTTGCAGTGTTACTTATCGGGCTATAACGCCTAGCAGTGCTTGATGCCTGGTGATGTGTTTTACAAAGGAGAAACCGAATTTTGTTCAAGGCAAACCATAGCTAATGTATCTAGTTAACTACTGTAAGCATGTAAGATATGTTATGTTTAATGTTACTTGAGTCGAGTTAATACTATGAGAAAAAGTGTTATATATATTTGAGGTTAAGATTGATGTGCATGAGTATTATATGAATGAATTTGAGCTTGAATGTATTATTATGGAGATTCGGTTTTCAAATAGAAATGCTAAGAGTTAAATAAATTTGGTACGATAATATGGTTGATATGAATGTCAGACTTATACGATTTGGAGCATGTGATTTTTGTAATATACTTATTTGTGCTTTGAAGAGATACAGTTTATGGAAATGAAATTCAAATACTTAGGTTAATGAACTATTAGTATTCGGCCTTGTATAAATCAATATACTTAAATGTTTATGTGCAATGTCATAAGTTGAATGATTTAAATGTTTAATTGTTTAAATGTTATATTATCATGAGCTTAGGACTTACTAAGCTAGTAAGCTTATTTGTGTGAAATGTTCTCCTCTGTTTTATAGATTAGGTTCGGCTACAAGCTCATCGGGATCGTCAAGAAAGTCGTCTACACTATCAATCTAATTTGGTACTCTTTCATTTTGGTTTTTGGATAGAGGCATGTATAGGAAAGACTTTGACTTTGTTTAGATGAAAACTTTTGTTCATGTATATATAATAGCCGTGCGAATATGGCTAAATTTTCTGTTAAGTATGTTTTTCATGCTTTTGATATAATTGTTGGTTTATATCAGTATATGCTTGTGCAAATTCAATCAAGGTTAAATCGAATATGGTAAGGAAATATATGTTTGTGAAATGAACATTTGAGTTGGGTAATGTGGTATGAATAATCATTTGTATACTCGATTATATTGAACCATAGTTGTGTTTTGTTCATAGGTTAGTGATGTTAGAATTTAATGTGAGTGTTAGAAGTATAAGTTAACTATATATATAAATTATTATGAAGCATGGATATTATGAAGCGTATGTGGGTATATTCGGTTATAATCTAGGTACATATCGTATACATATTTATGGATAGATATATATATTTAGATTAGTCATGATATATAAGCATGATGTGTTTAGTTGTGTGATATCAATTATTAAATATACATGTTTTACTTAAATGTGAATTGAAGTTATAAATCTCATAAGTTATGTATTCGGCAACACATGGTATTAAATAGAAAGTATACTTGGTTTTGGATTTCATTTGTACATGGCTAATAAACATCATATGCTTAGTTCAAATACGTTATTATAATGTTAAACTTATGATTTATGTATGTATTTTTTTAGGCAAATTGTGTGACTTTAAGACATGTATTTTGACTTGATAAAATGATTTATAATTGAAATGAATTCGATTGAACTGTGAGACATGATTTGCATATCAAGTGTGAATAATCATTTAAGACTAATATTAAATTAGTAAAATCTTATATATATATATATGCATTTTGGGGATAAGCTCTATGTAATTATGTGAATGTATGAAAACTGTATTTTCTTTGTACATGCCTCGTAACCCTAATTCGGCGACGAATATGGGTTAGGGGTGTTACAAGCGATGTTGAGGACCCAATGTATCCCTCAATATGGAACATGTTGCCTTCGTATGCCTTGGATTTTTATAGTACCCGCATAACCTCTGTTGCTTATTCTCCCCCGAACATCCATGTCAGCAAGGAAACTCTTTCAGCTGGACGAGTTTTCTCTAATATTTTCATAAAGTCTGCAAAAAAAAGTACCCTGACCTCGAAAATTTTTACAGATTTGAAGCATGTTTTGAAGGTATTCGATAAAAACGTTGGTCCTGCAATGGGTTTTCGACCACGGGGATTTTTTCTTTCAATCTCACCTTTCCCCTGTGCCTATAAAAGGGGGCTCCCCCTCCATACTCTATCATCCCTAAAACATCATCTTTCCCGGCCTCCATCCCTCCATTTTACAATATTTCTCTCTCTTTGTTTTCTTTCCCGATTTAATGTTAAAATTTTTTGTCGATAATAAAATTTCTAATTTGAGGTATTCTTGAGTTTTCGGTAATGTGATATCATTCCAAGACGCGTACATTTCATATAACCCGTCGAGATGGGACCATTACCTCCGAAACCTATCCTGTGGAAGTCGGGTTCTGAGGTTATTTTTCTTTGTACGGTCATGGGTGGAAGTTTACGTAGAGGTCTCAATCGACGATCGTTATGTAGTCATGGATCAAAGTATAACGGGAGAGCCAATTGACAGTTGTTACGCAGGTACGAGCTCAAACTTTTCGGATACCCGGAGATGTTGCCTTATAAATACTATATAGAATTTTGAGGGCATAATCATAGGGAAAAATTGTGGGGCTTCTCGCTATAATCATCGTAATTTTTTTCTCTATCTCCACGCAGTTGGTATCTTTAACCTTCCTTCTTATCCGAAGACCGACATCGCCGTAGACACAAGAGGACTTTCAAGTGGACAGTGGCTGTTGTGGTGCAGTAAAGGTATTCTTCTTTTGGGGTGGCAACAGTTGCCATTATTAAACAACTCATTAATAACTACAACTGTTGTCACGCCGACCTAAGTTTAACCTCTACTGTACCGGAACATCCACTTTCTGCTTAAGAGCCTTTTTGTGTCCACATCAGTGTCAGTCTTCGGATAAGAATGAAAGGTTAAAGATACCGGCTACCTGGAAGTAAAGAAACAAATTACGTTGATTACACCGGAAAACCCTTTGTTTTCCCCATGATTATGCATCAATCTTATGTATGGTATATAGAAGGCATCATTTGCGGGTATCCAAAAAGCTTGAACTTGTGACCGTATAACGACGATCAGCTGGCCCCCGGTTATACTTGACCCCGTGACCGCACGAATATCGACTGGGACCTCCACTTAGACTTCAACCCGTGACTGTATCAAGCACTGTCACCCAGAAACCTAACTTCTATAGGATGGGTTTTTGAGGCAATGGTCCTATCCCAGCATGACATATGAAATGTATGTGTTCTGAGGCGCATTATCGCATCCCCAACCCCTCAATTCTACCTATAAACTTTTGCGATTTCAACCCTAAAACCCTAACCCTAATTCCTAAAAAAACTCTAATCCTAACCCTATCAAAATTAAAAAAGGCTAGGACACTCTCTTCAAATCGACCTATTTCCCTAATTTAAAAAAAATGACCTAAAAGACAAATTAAAAAGAAATTGGCATATACCTTTAATTTACCTGAATTTTGCAATGAAAAATTGGAAAATAGAATTTTTTTTTCAATTTATTTATTTATTTTTTTAGCATTATTCTTTAAATACTTTACATTTAAAATTTAAAATTTTATATTTATCAAGCAATATAATTATATTTCATACTTAATTTTTAAAAATATATCAAATAAATTTTATAACTTAAATTTAGTATTTAATTTAAATTTAAATCTAGTATTTTTTTTCTAACACTTAATTCAAACACAACCTCAATTAAAATTTATATTTACGTATAAATATAAATGATTTAAAAATACCGATTAGTTTTGGGTTTCTACTTTTAATAATATTATTAAATGAAAATATAATAAATCTGGTTTGAAACACTTGTTAACAAATATGCTTTTATTTTGGTTG
Source organism: Gossypium sturtianum (assembly GCA_025698515.1). Classification (NCBI taxonomy): domain Eukaryota; kingdom Viridiplantae; phylum Streptophyta; class Magnoliopsida; order Malvales; family Malvaceae; genus Gossypium; species Gossypium sturtianum. The sequence goes on along the minus strand of CM046943.1, from coordinate 35,387,203 downwards.
TTAAAGTTAAAAGGTAGAGAGCATGGACGTGTGGGAAGTGTGAACGTGGGCTTTATACTAAGGTCAAGAAGACTTATTTTAGGGGCCCCCTTTTTTGATAAGGTTTTATTGCACATTGTTGGGTAAAGGGTAGGGAAATGAACGGCTGAGATGTTAGATGCACTTTGTCTCTGACTCTGACTAACTGGGTTTCTTGATTCCACGCAGAGGGCATGATTGTTTTGCTTGAGTCCCCATCCCCACCCACTTTTCTCCATTTTATCATGATTTTGTTACGCTCACGGAGCTACCAAACTCTATCATCATATTGATGCCCCCCCTAATGACATATTTGCCCTCTCCTTTAATTCCACTAAATTCTCTTCTTCCAACTTCGGGTTATAAAAACCATCTGTGAGTTGTACACGAAATAATTTAAATTAAAACAATATTAATCAAAATAAGCATCCCACAACTTAATACCATCTCATATGAATGGCCCACGTTATCTCGGTTTGATGAGATTGATCTTGGATAAAAAATTTTGTTGTCCCTCCAACCTAAATTTAAATTAAATATTTTTATTTGACTTTAATTATAAAAATGTAACGTCTCAAAATGTTTGATGTTAAAATTCGTGCCGTCTCAACGATAAAACAAATTGAAATTTCAAATATCAGCCTCTGTTTAAATGTTATTTATTTATGATCCGAAAAAAAAAAAACATTAGAACTGAATCATATGTCGAATATAAAAGTGGCATACGGATTAAATTGTGGGAATTGAAAAAGTGACATGTCAATTGAGTAGAGAAAAGAAATAGTGGAATTAATGGAGAAGGACTTTTGTAATAATTAACCAAGACTCTGGTGTGCAATTAAGGCATCATTAAACTAATTAAGCCATGATCTTACCCATTTATTTTCACTAATCATCTCATAATTCAATACTAGCCATTAGATGTATTTTTATGAGATATAATTAAACTAAATTATAATGGAAACATGAAAGAAAGAAAGAAAGAGACGAAGTGCCTTATTTCACCTTCTTCCCAAACGGCTGAGGAAAGAAAGAAAAGAAATTGCATGTATTTTTCCCCTCCATTGCCGCGTACTTAAACTAATGGTTACTCAAGTTTCCTTTTAATTTTTGTTAGATTATTAGTTTGATAGTTAAGAGTAATTTATATGAAATATTAAGGTTTTGGTAGTTACCATTGATGAATGCTTAGAAGCTAGAGTGAGAATGATTAGAACTTTGAAGAGAATATGTGTTTTTGAATAGTTTGAGATCCCTAAATTATAGTTGTAAGGACTTAGATTTGAAAAGGAGAATTACAAGATATGCGAAAAATAAAATGTTGGGTTCTAAGGAGTCAAATTGAAACTATGCATATCATGTTTGATTGTAATGATTTCTTTATTTGTATGTGTAGATCTAATATTGTACCATATTTGAATTATCGAACATAACCGAAGGCGAAATTGGGATCTCGAAAGATAAAGGAAAGGAAAAAGTGATCACCGAGTGACTACTTCAGTTGATGCTAATATAATTTGCTTCATTACATGAAACTATTAAGTAATTAAACTTAAGGAATGTTAATAATGATTGTTGGTATGAAATGTGTGATTATACTCTATGCCCTTCAAGAAAAACCATCGGAAGGGAGGTTCTCCTCCCATCTTACATTTGTGTCGGAAAAGGGGGAGAAAAGATGAGAAAAAAAATCATCTTCTTTCCTTTTATTTACCACATAAAATGGGGTCAAAGTCAACAAGTCAAAATTACTCAAATGTCTGATTCACCATTCATTTCTATGTTAAAATCTAATCTAATTACTCCAAATTGTTCCCAAAGAGTTTAAAATCTCAAAATATAATATTTCCAACGTAAATTTTATGTAAAATGGTCAAAATGTCTATGTGACAAAATTGTACTTTAATCCCTTGTTGTCTCATTACCTTTCTTTATTACATTCATGGCACTTAATACCTCAAAAAATTCATAATTTGCACTTATCATCCATAATCATCAATATACATACATAAATTTGCACTTAGGACCTTTCTCGATAAAAATAAAAAAATTACGATTTAATCCCTAAGCTTTCATTCCCATTCAGTTAGGTCCAAAAATCCCTCTTTCTTCACACTTACTTCTTTTTAGCTCATTTCTTCATCGTTAGATAATTTGCACTTTAAATATTCACACTTTTCATATTTTACAATTTGATCACTTTTCAAAAACCTCAAATTCACAACCATTCCCTAAAAATATCTTTTCTACAATTCAATTTAATTTTTTAGGACTTCAAGTGTAGAACTTGTTTTTTTTTTAATTGGTACAGAACTTCATTGTATCAGGTCCTAGAACAATACTGTTTACTATACTGAAAATTTGGAGTGTTACAAAATCTATAAAATTATTGAATATAATTGAATAAATTAAAAATAATAAAATTCAAGTTATTTATAATTAAATAAATATAATTTATCTATAAATATGATTTTATTTTAAATATGATAATAATTAAATCATGTCAAAAATAGAGAAAGGATTGTATGAAACTGTGATTCCACATCATCCTTATCCCTTTCCTATAGGAGAATGGCAAATCATATTTTTCCTCCTGATTTTCAACATTTTTAGTTGGATTTAAATTTTTTCAGGAGGAAAAAGCTAAAAATATGGAGGAAAAATATAATTTGTCATTCTCCATTTAGAAAGCGATAAGGATGATGTGGAATCATAGTTTCATATAATCCCTTCTCGTAAGAATATATTTTTATTATGAAATAATGAAAGGAAAGGACAAACTAAAGAGAAAATATCAATACACAAAGGTAATACAATAGAAAGATAAACGAGAGAACTTTTTATTTCATTTATTGTGTATATCTACAAGCCTTGTACATGTCTCTATTTATAAACCTTTTAACATAATACAATCCATTAAGTTACAAAGAATAAATAGAGGTTTAATTACAATATAAAAACCTCATAATTCTATTGGGGGTTACTACAGTGGAGGTTACAACTTTGAGAGTTATGGACATCCATAATAAAGTAATATTTATAGCACTCCTCTTTGGATGTCCATTAACAAAAAATGAATATGCTTCATTGAAACCTTACTAGGAAAAAACCCAGTGGGAAAAGAATCCCGGTGAAGAAAAAAGAGTACTATATTCATATTTATACATTGTAACATCCTGAATAATTGGGTCTGTGCATTTTATGCGTTTGGATGCTTAAAATATTAATTTGAGAATTTGAGGTACAATTGGGGCTCAAATTGGGCTGAGGCCTTATTTTAAATATTTTGTTTAGACACTCTAAGGGCTTAAATTGAAGTTGTAGTAGTTTAATTGACATATTGGGCTCTGGCCCAAAGAGCTAGGGGCACATGATGGGTGAGCTATAAGTGGCGTCACTAGTGCATAAGGAAGGCCCAAATTTTTGGTTGCTTGAAGCCCAAGTTATAGGGCTAGATTTCGGCACTTAATTGAGTAGGGGGGCGGCACAAGGCTATTTTTTTGGGAATCTTATTATATTTATTTCATGTGGATAATAAGCAGATAAAGGCTATTATTTAGGGATTTAGTCTTTAAGGACAATAAGCGGATAAAGGCTATTTTTGAGGAGATAATGATTAAGATAAGGGAAAAGGGATAGGAGCTATCATGTGTGGCAGTGTTGGCCGAAAATTAATCTCTGCTAAAGGGAGGAATCGGTTTTCTATATAAAGAGGGGGTGTGCCAAAATTTTGAACCCTCTCTTTTATTTTCTTTTCTCATCTTCTTCCTCTCAAAAGCCGAAAATCACCATCTTCTTCACCCTTTCTTCCTCTCTAAAATTTCCTGGTTGGCCGAATCTTTTAACCTCTATTGTTATTCTTCTTTTAATCTCTAAAAGCCGAAATCACATCTCTATTATTCTATTCTTCTCCTTAATATTCATTGAATCTCTCTTAGCCATCTCTTCAATTCGTACATCTTCTAAAAGCCGAAATTCTTAGATCTCACTTCCTGAAGTTACCGAATTCTCTTCAAAGGAGTTTGCTTGTGCCGAATCTTGAAGGAAACAATAGGTAAGTATTGATTTGGGATTTCAATGTTCTTAGGCTTTTCAAAAGTCCTTAGTCGAATGGCTATTAGAAACTAATCTCTTATTTCACTCTTCTTTTCGGCATTTCGGGATTTGAAGAAGGAGGCCAATCGCATAGATCTCTAAGTTATAGAATCGTGTTACTTTCGGGATTTCAAGGTAAGAGGATTTTTTTATTTATATATATAAAATCGGGTAGAATACTAACCATGGCCGAATATAGGAGAGGCCTATTTTCGCAATTGTTAGGCTTTTAAGCAAGGCTATAGATTGAGGATAATAGATCCAGATAGCAAGGACATCGACTAAGAATATTGGATTTCACAATATCGGTGTGTAATTCTCCACACCATCCGGATCTGTTTGATTAATATATGAAAATAAGTATTACATGTTTTGTTAAATGCCGAAACCCCCGGCATATTGACGGAACCCAAAGAGGGTAAAGCAAATCACCGAGTTAGTAAATGATCCGATTAAATGTTATAAGTATACGATTTTATGTGATTGCATGGGTTGGGTTTGATGAAAGGAGGAAGTTATATGTTGTAGCATTTTTATCGTGATCGTTGTAGCGGTTCCACCGCGTGATCTGTTGTAGCGCCTGCCGTGATGCATTGTAGTAGCTACGACCATGATCTCGATGATGAGCAAGCACGGCCGCCATCAAGGCGTGTAGCGGTGTGGGTTGATTGTAGAAATCCCCAATGGTGTGAATGGGTGCACACGGGGCGTGTAGCGGATGGACACCTAGGATATGGGTTGGGCTTTGCATATTATTTTTGTTACTTATATTTTGATTATTCTGTTTTATGGGGCTAAAACCCAAATCTAATGGTGCATGAGGGTTGCACATCTGAGTCTCGCGACTCACCCTTTAGTTTTAACCATCTCGGGTGACACTTAGGGCATCGGACCTGGGCCGAGAGGAGAGGAGAGCAAGGTGGCCATGCGACAGAGCTTTGAGAATTCAGCAAAAGACTTAGTCTAATTTTTTTATTTTCATTTAATTAATGGGTTCAAATTTCCTTGTAATAAGGCCATGGGCCACTAGACTACCATTTATGTCTTGGGATTTTGTTGGGCTTTTATTACTGGGTTTTAAGTTTTACGTTTTCAATTAAGTTAAGACCTGCATGAAATTTCGGTTTTTATTTAAAATCTACCAAGATAATTGGTTACTTAATATTTTATACTTTAATGAATTATTAAGCTTTCGAAATAAAGGTGTAAACCTAGTAATTATTTTCCAAAATGCGACATGTTATGTAAAATCTCTTAAGTGACATACCAGATCCGGTTGTAGCGTTTGGGCCGGGTTTGGGGTGTTACATACACATTGACAAATCTGCCTTATTAAAAACATTCTGCGTAAAACCCAGTGAGATAAAATCTCGTAAAGGAAAAAAGAGTACACTGTGTATTTTACTCCCCCTTATTTGAACATTATTTTATAACTTAATATTAAGACATTCAATATTATTATCAATAGTAAATCATCAACATATACAACAAATTCTGTTGATGCGTAACAATATAGCAATAAAATTCAATTGCATTCTCATACTTTAGATATCACCAAAAACTTTTTAAAGATTGACATATTGTATCATTCACTATTACCAATACAATGAGTGCATTGGGCACATAAAGAAATGGTACTTCAGGACCATCCTTTTATAACATTATTGTTTGACCATTTGTATTCCTTTTCAATATCTCCAATCTACATGAAAAATTAGTCTGATTAATTTTGATTATATAAACACTATGAAATACTTAATAGTAATTCTTTATAATATCATTGTGTAACAATTTGTCATTATTGAACACTCTATCTTCAGGTCAAGGCAACATTTCATTTTTAGATATACTTTCATTATAAAGTTTATTTATTGAATAATTATTTCTCTTGGAAATTCTTCAGGAACTCCAATAATATTTAATACATTAATATCAACAATAATGATAATAACCTATATGTATAAATATATTAATTCATAAAAACACATGAATAATTCATATTCACATTTAATGATTTCTCACAAAACTAAAGTTTTACGCTTCAGGCATTAATCCTTTAGGAATTTTCGTTTTTGATAATGTTATCAAATAATTTATATTAGTTGAATAAAAATCCACTAGACATAAATAAATAGCTTTATTTAGTGTCTGCATCTACCACAAATTAATCATTTTTCATAACCAAAACCAAGTGTCTCGTGAACGTTTGTATTACAAGTCAATTCTATATCTTATGACTTGTATTTTTTTATATTATGCTAACATGTACTCCACTTGGCTTTACACCTTCCGGGTGTTTGAACCTTAAGTTCAAGATACAATATAAAAGCGTCTCTTTATTTTGATGAGTTGTTCCCACATCAATGCTTTCAAGTATATTTCCATTCAAGATCCTTACTTTTCCATAATATTGAAGTGTTCTAAATATACTATCATTATTGGAAAAAAAATTTCTTTTGTTAGCTCTGTTAAACTGAACGTCGATAATGGCAATATAGAACGATCGCAAAGCAATAAGAAAGAAAAATAAAACACACAGATTTTTTGAGGAAACCCTTTCGAGAAAAAAACCACGGGCAGAGGAGAAGAAAATTCACTAATGTTGAAAATTGAATGATACAAGAGGAGTTGCGACTACATCTATTTAAAGGTTGAAAAACCTTATTCTGATCAATGCCAAATAGAAAAAATGTAGTTCTATCCGGATTCTACTTCGGCCCTCAGCCTTAAGCTCACCACATATCACCTAATTTTACTATTGTATTATTTCTTTAACAGGAATTTGGGTCACACAACTCTAACAATCTCCACCTTGACACGAATTTTCAATGAACAAGTTCTTCACCATGAAATTTCAAGGAACAAGTTCTCCACCTCTTCCACGAAACCCCTAAAAGGGGTATTCTTCAACAATGAACACCAACCAAGTCCAAACAATGCTCAAACTTGGTTATAGGAAGTGACTTAGTCATCATATCTGTAAGATTATCATGAGTACTAACTGTAACATCCTGGAAAGGGCCTATGCATTTTCGGTTTAATTGTACGAAGTAACATGTTTTATGTACTAAGAATAAATTTTGAACAATTTTGGAAACCTGAAAATGTATGGAAATGTTAAGTTAAAAAAAAAGGAAAGTGAACATTTTTGGAAACTTGGAAATGGATGGAAATGATTTGGAAATGATTCAAAATAGGAAAGTGCACATTTCTGGAAACTTGGAAATGTAAGAAAATGTCAAGTTTACAGAGCCGAACGAAAATTTTTGGAAACTTAGAAATGACTTAGAAATGTCGAGTTTTAAAGTTTAAAAGAGGAAATTAAGGCAAGGTAGCCTTAAAAGAAAAAGTTTGTGAAATTTGACACACAAACAGGCTTGGAAAAGTGGCCTGAAGATGCCACTTAGGGCCTCTGGAAATGGCGCCACATGCAAGGTGTTGGGTGTAACACCCCAAACTCGGACAGGACACCACGTCCGAATCTGGTATGTTACGGGGAAAACGTTTTTGAGTGATCAGATTTTTCGTTTAAAAGCGGGGTGAAAACATAGTGAATTTGAGGAAAATTGGGGTAGGCTTGTTTGATTAGATTTTGAAAACTTATCCAAAGTATATAGTTAAAAACGAGTTGATTTTCATTTAGCATTTCCAATAGTTTCTTAGTACTCTTTTGAAACATTTTTTTGACTTAGTAGAATATCGAGTTTGGTTTGAAAATCATTTGAGTTTACTTTATAGCAAAACATAGTGAGATACCCGATGGTATAGTTTAAAGCACATTGCGTTATAGTTTTGAAAACATTATCTTACCAAATTTTTAGTAAAATTTCATACCAAGTTATTTGTTAAGCAGGTTGAGAATCTAATTAAAACATAACCATCATAAAACATAATTTAAAGGCCTTTTACAAATCCAAATTAAATCTCAAATAAAAATAAATAAGCTAAAGTACCCAAAGTGAATAGTCCGAGCAAAACTTTTATTAAGGCATGGCATGTGCATCCCGAGTCCACCCTACCCATGTCCGCGCTCACGGGTCACCTGAAATGTCAAAGGAGAGGGTGAGTCGAATGACTCGGTGCATAAATCCCGCTCCCGATGAAACAACATGCTAACACACATCATACATAGCAACATAATTAATGCAACCCGATCCTAACCATCCGTATCTCCTTTTTCTACCCGTGTGGTACCAAACCACCTGGTGGTGCCAAACCACTGGTGACATATAGTCACAATGTGTTACTAAAACACCTGGTGTCCCAAAGACACAATATCCATCAATGTGGTGCCAAACCACCGGTGTCCCAAAGACACGTTTGTGCTACCAAAGCACCGTGACCGAAGTCACAAATCCAATGATGGGGCCAACCCATCGTGTGATACCCAATCACTAGCGACGATCCCAGTATCTCATGTGGGGCCAACCCCGCGGTGGTGTTAACCACGGGGACAAGTCGCAATGAGGTGCCCAACCTCGGTGTCCCAAAGACACAAATGTGGTACCAAACCACTTTGGTGACCGTAGTCACAATAATCGAATGATGGGGCCAACCCATCGTGTGATACCCAATCACTAGCGCAGACGATCCCATATCTCATGTGGGGCCAACCCACGGTGGTGTTAACCACGGGGGACGAGTCGCAATGAGGTGCCAAACCTCTGGAGGTGCCAAACCTCCGTGACCCAAAGTCACAAAGTGTGTTACCAAAACACGGTGCTCACAAAGACAAAATATCACCGCTCCCTCCACTCGTATCACCCATCAACATACCATACTCATGTAATCATGCATATCATACAAATCACGCATATCATGCTAATATGCCTAACCTCATATCCCATGTCACATATATCCATAGCCATGGTATCATATAGATCATTAGTAAACTCATAACAATAATAATACTGACTTACCCGAGTCCAAGATCATACCCATTAGGGTATCATATCAATCATCACTGTTTCATTAATTATCACACAAAGTTATCAATCATATTACTAAACGGAAGTGTGTTAGTTTACACACCTGGTAATACGAGTCTAAAATCCCAACGAAACGATCTAAATCCCTCGAGTACTAGCTCCTACAATCGGCCAAACATAAGGGTTAGGCATCCCTAACATTCGGCCAACATCAATTAACCAAAGGGGTTAATATCGAACCCTTACCTTTATGTTAGATTTGATTTCCTACCAAATCTTGAACCAAGCAGTGGTTCTCCTTTAACAATCGGCCACCCCTAAAAAGAGAACAGTTAAAACACTTGAAGCCTTATCTTATTGAAATCCAAAAGAATAGACTAACAGATAATCTTCTTACCACCACCTATCAAATGGTTAAGCAAAAGGTAGAAAGTTCCACTTGACTGCTTCGAAGTCCCCTTTGTCCTATGATGCAATCGGTTCCCACATAAGAGATAACACTCATCAATAGTTGTCATATACAACTCTTAAACAACTCAAATCGATTAAGAGAAAGAAAGAAACTAAATGACCATTCGGCCAAGGGCTTACCAACACCCAAACGATTGAAGCAAAACCCCAACACCAACAAAGATTCGGCCAAGATCTTTGAAAAGAAGAAAGAAAATGAAAATAAGGTAGATGCTTTTCGGTTTTGAGAGAAAAGATAATATGAAATGGAAGCGAGTTTGGCAAGAGTTGAGAAGAAGAGAAGTGGATGGAATGGAGGTACTTTCGGTTTTGAGAAGGTGTTTTGGTGGATATAGTTTCTGGCTAAGGTGATTTCAAAAGCAAAAGAAAAGAAAATATGAGAGGAAAAGAGGACTATTTTCGGTTTACACAATTTGAAGAAGAAAGGGAAGTGAAGATACTTGAGAACTTTCGGCCACACCAACTCAAAAGGCAAAACAACCGGCACATGAGAGCTTGAACTTTCGGTTTTCCAAGAAGAAAAGAATGAGAAACCCTCTTGGGACTCGGTTGCTTTTGACAAAAAAGAGAACTTGTTTGACACCCAAAAGTGACCGAAAAAGCACTAAGTTGGCAAGGAAATTTGGCACTACCTCAACACCACACTACCAACCCAAGCCGTCCACTTCCCCCACTCCAACACCCCCACAAATTCGGCCATAATCCCCAAACACACTCACCACCACTCATTTCAAATGAGTGGACCAAGTCCTCCTCCATATTTTGCTCTCCACCTTACATTTGAAAGTGAAGACCAAGTCCAAGTAGAATTTCACTAGCCTTCTACCTCTCCTCCATGCCGTCCCAAAAGAAGCCAAAATGGGGACTCTGTGGCTCGAACACCTGGACCTCCACCACCAAAGAGATGACGCCACACCAAGCTTCCCCATGTAGCGCATGCTTTGCCACTAAGCTAGCTCCTTATTTGTGCAACAAAACATCAATTAAAATTCTTAAACCCCTGACTTCCTCGGCTCCCTTCACTTAACACCCAAAAACCAAAATTTTCCCATTCCTCAGGCACACTCCTAGCCCACAATTAAGCCCCTAAAACACCGAAATAGCAACACAAAGACACTAAACACATGCAATTTCATGCAACAACAAAATAGCCCCTAACCCGGGATATTACATTGGGCCTGGGTTCGAGTCACTTGGGAAGCAAATAAAAGAAGTTTTATTTTTGCTTCCAGAAGCTCTGAGGTGGACGGCACAAGCCTTCTAGAAAGGAGAAGTTTTATTCTCTTTAATATTCGATTAATAAGGTGATAAATAAGGGATTTAATTTGGATTATTTTTGAAGAGATAATAAAGGATTATTCTCTAATTATTTTAAATTAAGAGATAAAGCTATCAAATAAAGAAGAGTGGTGGCCAAGTAAGGGATTACGAGGAGTAGTTTGGCTATAAAAGGAAGGAAATAGGGCTACTCATCAATTTTTCTTCCCCTCCTCTCTCTGCCAAATTTCTGAGTGCTCTCCTCTCTTCTCTTCTATTTTTCTTTTGTCAAGCCGAATCTATAGTCCACCATTGCCAAAATTCTCAAGTTTCTTTTCCTTATTTTCGTGGAAACCAAATACCCCAAGAGAACCTCTAGTCGACTTCTCCATTAAATCCCAAAAGCGAAACTTTATCATCTAGTCATCAAGGCCGATTCTTTAAGGGGCTTTTAACAAGGGTGCTACCGATTTCTTAAAAAGGGTAAGATCCAAAGTTTGGTTTCAATTCTTTTATATTTTAAACCTATCTAAAATTTAGGGACTAATCTCTATTATGGATTTTGGCCGAGTTATGGAAGGGTGTTTTAGGATTTAAGAAATTGTCAACTACAAGAAGGTATCTTTCGAACTTCTAAGATCTAAGGTAAGTTATGAATACCATTCGCCATAAGCTATATTATTATGATTTAATGTTAGATTGGATCTAACATGGGTACATAGGGATTTCGACAAAGAATAAAGAAGCAAGGATCCAATTCAGGATTTAAGATTTGGAAGGTAAGAACAAAGGTAAATTCGGCCAAGGCCTATTTTAGTAGTAGATCTATTATTATGTGTTTTAAGCCGAAAACTAACCAATTCAAGGGATTTAGTGACTAGTCGATTTCAAAGGGAAAAATACGAGTTTCGGGATTTGATTAAATCATCAAATCGACACCAAGGAACTTGAGATCTAAAGCGATGAGATCGATTTTGGGATTTCGGTGAAGTGGTTAAGCGAATCAGGTGTGTACCTACACTACTTCTTAATATGTTTCATGGCCTGTTTTATTAAAATATGTGATATTAAGAATATGAAAGTGGCTAGGTACCATGTTATGGTACTAAGTACTGTGCACGTTTCCTACTTCTACAAACAATATGAAAAAGGTCATTAGTAACAAGAGAATATGATAAGAATGTGAACTCGGCATATTTATGCATATCATCATTATATGGGGCATATGGGTTTGTTTGAGAGGGAAGTGAATGTGGTGACTTAAGACCACGAACACGGTGACCTAAGATCGTGATATCTCGAAAGTGGTGACCTAAGACCACGATGAATCGAAAGTGGTGACCTAAGACCACGATGAATCGAACGTGGTGACCTAAGACCACAAATGCGGTGACCTAAGACCGCGATATGGAGTGTAGCGGAAGGAGGGTCGACTTAGTAGTCCCCCACTGTGTACAAAGTTGGTACGGGGAGTGTAGCGGATGGCTTATTAGGTTTGGGTTTGGGAATGCATCATAATTTGTATGCTATGATATGAATGCGTAACATTTGTATGCCCGATTCTATTTTGATTTAGTGTTTGTGTACACATTGAGTCTGTTTGACTCACCCGGTTGGGAATATTTTTCAGTGATGATCGGTGATGGACCGGGACTGGCGAGAACTTGTGGTGGCCATGCTCAACATGAAGTTTTTATTTTATGAACTACTATTTCTATTTAAGTACTTGAATTACTTAGAAATTATTTGATGTAATAAGGCCATAAGGCCATAGTTGAATTGTTTTCCATTTATTTCTATTTATTATGATTATGAGTTTTACCTATTAAAGTTTAAGTAAAATTTTTAATATAAAGAATTGAATTCGTTTTCTACACAAGCCCAACCGAAAACAATTTTTTTCAAAATCGCACAAGTTTTCTCTAGCTAACGAAAGAATTTTGAAACTGGTTTACTTGAGGAACATACCAAATCTGGGCAAATCTCGTGGGCCGGGTTTGGGGTGTTTGATTTGTATCGAGCCAGCTTTAAAACTCTTACTGTGGGCCAAGGCCCAAAACGTTTTCAAAGCGAGCCCAAATGAGTTTTTTTTTTGAAAATATTTTATGAAACAAGTAGGTTTTTTGGCATGGCACCTAAAGTCTCCGACCCGCAGTCCACCAGGTAAGTACCCCTAACTATTTGTGTGATTATGTGTAATGAATATTAGAAGGGTAGAAAAGGAATGGAACGTAGAATAGCATGATAGGAACTTGAACCCTAGGACTAGTCTACTCAAACACAAACACATAAGACTTAAGGAACGTTAAACAAACCCATGGCTAAGTCACTAAGTTAGGGTGTGGTAACCCACATGCGCATGTCTAGGATTGGATCCGGAAGAGCTCGGTATTTAAGCGGTCCTAGTGACTCACCTCCTCTTCGCAGAATCCTACCAGTGCGTAGCTTCGGTTCACCCTAACCTGCAGGGCTCGATAGGTGTGGCAACCTGCGTGCGCATGTCTAGGAATGGTTTCGGTGGGAGCTTGGTATTTAAGCGATCTGCGTGACTCACCTCCTCTCCACTCGAATCCCGCACAGTGCGTAGCTTTGTTCACCCCGACCAAGAGGACTCGGTCATAGGCTAAACACAATAACTAAAACCCGAAAGGGAATTAGCCGTGTTTTTATAAAAACAACAAAACCCTAGTTTTAGAACTTTTAAAACTTTCTTCTAAATTCATGAAAACCATCTTTACAAAATTTTCTGAAAGATTTCCGATTTATACAAAAATGCCCCTAGTGGTAAAATTACCAAAATACCCTTGGTTTATAAAATGACCAACTACCCATGATTTTGCCAAAATTTCATTATTTTATCAATGTTCAAAAACCCTAATTTGCAAATTATCAAAAATACCTTGAATTTTGGAAATTTCAAAATTGCCCCTAACTTATAAAATTACCAAAATGACCCTGATTTCTAAAATTTTCGCAACATCACCGCTTTGAAAAGTACAATTCTCAAAAAGAACCCTCAAAGTTTTGCAACCTTTGAAATATCCCTAATTTATAAGATTTTACAAATTTACCAGGCTTGGAAAAAAAATACCAAAATACCCAGAGGTCCAAAATCACCGAAATACCTGGATTTCAAAATTTTTCAAAATACCCCAAAATTTAAAAATACCAAAATACTTTGTGACAAAATCACCAAGGAACTTTTTCCTTTTGAAAAATTACGAAAATACCCAGAGGGACGAATCATTTAAAATACACAGGTAGTGAAAGAAAAAAACAATAACAATGAAAACTACAACCTTTCTCTGAATAAACGAGAGTTCATGATTGTTTGATGGATGTATGGATGAATGAATGGAAAGACTGTGTGCATACGAAAGAACCACTCCTAAAACTCTTTTTATAAAATTTCTTCGCGGGTAATCAAGTGAAACAAAGACTAATTCATAAAACTTCTTAATCGAGATCACGACATTAGAAATGAGCTCTAGAGGACGTGGTCGCCGTGGATGAGGTAGAGGAAGGATGACGGTGTCGTAACCCGTTAGATCGGGTCAAGGGTCCGACAATGAGATACCATCGCCACCACCACCCCGGTTGTTGGTATTGAGCAAGCAAGCTCGGGACGGGGATGATGCTTTGTGTCGCAGCGGTATCGCGAGTTTTGGAGTTGGTGGTACAGTGCGGGAGGAAATTCGAGAACCCGTAAGTTCAGGCTCGAGCGGCTCAGGAGCTAATGGAGCCGAAATGTTTCGTGGGGTATCGGGTGTGGCACCCGATTCGGTGAGTCTTGGTTAGAAGCAACAGAGGCGTATCATGGATGAGCTTAACTTGACCCCTGAGGAGAAGTTAAAAGGAATGGTGGCACTGTTACGCGATGAAGCATATCGATGGTGGTTGACTGTTCGAGATGGTGCCACGGCTGAGGATCGACACGGGAATATGTTAAGGAAGCATTTGAGAAGAAGTATGTGGGAACCAGGTATACTGATGAGCAAAGGAAGGAATTTCTGGGGCTGGTTCAAGGGAACAAGTCTGTGGCGGAGTATGAGGCTGAATTCCTGAGGTTGAGCCGATATGCTCGAGGAGTAGTGGCAACTGAGTATGAGCACTGTGTCTATTTTGAGGACGGGCTAAGGGATGATCTGAGACTGTTGATAGCACCGCATCAGGAGCGGGAGTTTTCGCTTTGGTAGAAAAGGCCAAGATGGGTTGAGGAATCAAGGATTCTACAAAGCAGGCTATGGATAGGAATAGGCCCAAAAGAGGTTTTGGACGCGTCTGGAAAGGTTCATAAGAGGCCTAGAGTTGATGGGCCGCGAGGTCGACAAGTTGGTTCGGAAGGCGGTATCGACCTTGTGATATGTGTGGAAAGAAGCACTTAGGAGAGTCTTTGGAAGAAAGCAGGAGGATGTTTTAGATGTGGGTCCAAGGACCATGTGATCAAGGATTGTCCTAAGCAATCGGATGAAAGCCGACCAACAACTCGGAATGTTAGTCGATTTGGTAGAGGAGGACCGCTGACCTCAACGAGGTCGTGGGTTCGAGTATGAGGTAATGGTCTTTGGCAGAGGCCGTGGAACACAAGGTAGAGTCTTTGCTAATGCCGAGGCAAGGCAACCGAGTTTGGTTTATGCGGTTCGTCGAAGGGAAAATGGAGACGCCACGGACGTTTTAACCGCACGTTCTTTATTTTTGACAAGCCCGATTTTTCTCTAATTGATGTGGGCTCGACCCATTCCTATGTTGCATGTAGTGTAGTGGAAACACTAGGCCTAGACTCGAACCTTCTCGATAGGCAGATGACTATAGTAAGCCCATTAGGCCTAAGCTGTAGTGGTGGATAAGATCTTCGAGAATGTACCCCAGAGATTCAGGAGTGAACTTTGGGTGACTTAATGGAACTACCTTTCGGGGAGTTTGAACTTATACTTGGAATGGATGGCTAGTAGAGCACCGAGTCTGTTGGATTGTCTTGCTAAATGAATGGAACTAAGGACCCTAGAGGATGAAGTAGTAGTAATGATCGAGAGAGAAGAAACTACCGCCCAACGTAGTTTTGGCGTTGAAGGTGAGAAAATGGTTAAGAAAGGGTGCAAGGCGTTCTTAGCCTTCGTAAGTGCGTTAGGTGGAAAGGAAGAAGGTGTCGGTGGAGTTAGAACGGTGAAAGATTTTGAAGATGTATTTTCGGAGGAATTACAGGTGAATACCCCGGATAGGGAGGTGGAGTTTGGAATAGACTTACTACAGGAGCGACTCCCGTGTCAATCGCTCCATACCGAATGGCGCCAAAGGAGTTAGTTGAGCTCAAGGCTCAAATCCAAGAGTTGTTGGATCGTGGGTTCATACGACCCAAGTGTGTCTCCATGGGGAGCATCGATTGCTTTGTAAGAAGAAGGACGGAACTATGCGTATGTGCATAGATTACCGTCGATTGAATAAGTGACCATCAAGAACAAGTATCCTTTGCCAAGGATCGATGACTTGTTCGATCGGTGGGGGCCACAAGATTCTCAAAGATAGACTTAAGGTCGGGATATCACCATTGAAGGTGAAGGAGGCAGATATCCATAAGACCGCTTTTAGGAAAGATACGGCCATTTTGAGTTTGTGGTGATGTTGTTTGGATTGACAAACGCTCGCCCACCCAGCGTTCATGGATATAATGAACCGAGTTTTTTCAACCCCACTTGGATAGGTTTCGTCGTTGTGTTCATCGGCGATATTTTGGTGTATTCTAAGTCCAAGAGGAGCATGATGAACATCTCCGAGTGGTGCTACAAGTGTTAAGGGAGAAGAAGCTCTATGCCAAATTCAAGCAAGTGTGGATTTTGGCTTAAGGAGGTGGCATTCTTAGGGCATGTGGTATCCGCAGAAGGAATAAGAGTGGATCCTAGGAAGATCAAAGCAAGTGTTGGATTGGAAACCACCTAGGTCCGTGGTGAGATTCAAAGTTTCTTAGGTTTGGTGAGCTATTACAGAAGGTTCGTAGAAGGATTCTCGTCAATAGCCGCGCCTTTGACAAAGTTACTAAGGAAGGAAGTACCCTTTGAATGGTCCGATAAGCAACAGAAGAGCTTTGACAACCTTAAGAAGGTGTTGACGGAGGCTCTAAGTGTTAATTCACGGGAGGTGGGAAGGATTTTGTGGTGTCTTGTGATGCTTCAGATACGGGATTAGGATGTGTGCTAATGCAAGAAGGAAAAGTAGTCGCTTATGCGTCTAAGCAACTAAAGCCTCATGAGGTTAACTACCCAACTCATGACTTGAACCGGCAAAGCAGATGGTTTTCACCCTTAAGGTTTGGAGGCACTACCTCTATGGAGAAAGGTCAGTGATCTACACAGACCACAAGAGCCCTTAAGTATCTGTTGACTCAAAAGGAGTTGAACTTGAGGCAACGAAGGTGGGTGGAGTTGTTGAAGGACTACGACTGTTCGATAGAATATCATCCGGGCAAGGCGAATGTGGTAGCTGATGCCCTAAGTGGGAAGGTTGTGTCGGATCTAAGGGCTATGTTCGCTCACTTAAGTTTGTACGATGATGGAAGCTTTGTTAGCGAGTTGCAAGTCAAGCCCACATGGCTGAAGGAGGTGAAAGAGGGACAGTTGGTTGATAAGGATCTAAGTGTTAAGTTACAACAAGTACGGAACGGAGAGTTAGAGGATTATAGTGTTAATGATGAGGGAGTATTGTGTTACAAAGGAAAAGTCTGTATGCCGAAGGACAAGGAGTTAAGACAAAGGATTCTCCGGGAGGCGCATAGTAGCCCTTATGCTATGCATCCCGGAGGCCTTAAGCTGTATAGAGATCTAAGGGAACAATTTTGGTTGTCTGATCTTAAGCAAGAAGTGACTGAATTTGTGGGGAAATGTTTGACGTGTCAGCAAGTTAAGGCTGAACACCAAGTTCCATCAGGATTGCTTCAACCAATCGAGATTCCGCAATAGAAGTGGGAGAGAATTACCATGGATTTCATTAGTGGGCTTCCCCTTACGCCTACTAAGAAGGACTCGGTATGGGTGATAGTGGACTGTTTGACTAAGTCCAAGCACTTTATCCCGGTAAGAGTTGACTATTCTCTTCAGAAGCTGGCTAAGTTATATGTGGCGGAAATTGTGAGGTTACATGGTGTACCAGTATCGATCATCTCCGAAAGAGACCCAATGTTTACGTCTCAGTTCTGGAGGGCACTTCATCAAGCTTTAGGCACTAAGTTGGACTTCACTACGGCTTTTCTTCCACAATCAGACGGGCAGTCTGAACGAGTTATACAAGTATTGGAGGATATGTTGAGAGGCTGTGTGATGGATTTCCAAGGAAGTTGGGAAGACTATTTGCCTTTAGCCGAGTTCGCTACAACAACAAAACTATCAGGCTAGCATTCGGATGGCACCATATGAAGCATTGTATGGTCGGAAGTGTAGAACTCCTACTTGTTGGGTGAGTTAGGAGAGCGTCGAGTTTTGGGTCCGAGTTAGTGGCCGGCGAAGAGAAGGTTGAGATGATTCGAGCACGGTTAAAGGAAGCCTCGATAGGCGTAAGTCGACGCAGACCTTAAGCGGAAGGAAATAGAGTTTGAAGTGGGAGACCAAGTGTTTCGAAAATCTCGCCTTGGAAAAAGGTAATGAGGTTGGCCGCAGAGGAAGTTAAGCCCAAGGTTTATAGGGCCCTATCGAGAAATCGAAGCGAGTTGGAGCGATGGCATACCAATTGGAGTTGCCACCAGAGTTGCGGCAGATGCACGACGTATTCCATGTATCCATGCTACGTCGTTACCGATCGGATCCGTCTCATGTGGTACCTGTCGAAGAAGTAGAGCTAAGGCCAGACTTATCCTACGAGGAAGAGCCGATCGGATATTGGGCGTGATGTGAAAGTGCTACGGAGGAAGTCGGTTCCTCTAGTCAAGGTGTTATGGCGCAATCATGGATCGAAAGAAGCCGTGGGAACCAGAAGAGGCAATGCGACAACAATACCCTCAATTATTTTAGTTAGAAAATTTTGAGGACGAAATTATTTTTAAGGGGGGTAGAATTGTAACATCCTGGAAAGGGCCTATGCATTTTCGGTTTAATTGTACAAAGTAACATGTTTTATGTACTAAGAATAAATTTTGAACAATTTTGGAAACCTAAAAATGTATGGAAATGTTAAGTTAAAAAAAAAATGGAAAGTGAACATTTTTGGAAACTTGGAAATGGATGGAAATGATTTGGAAATGATTCAAAATAGGAAAGTGCACATTTCTGGAAACTTGGAAATGTAAGAAAATGTCAAGTTTACAGAGCCGAACGAAAATTTTTGGAAACTTAGAAATGACTTAGAAATGTCGAGTTTTAAAGTTTAAAAGAGGAAATTAAGGCAAGGTGGCCTTAAAAGAAAAAGTTTGTGAAATTTGACACACAAACAGGCTTGGAAAAGTGGCCTGAAGATGCCACTTAGGGCCTCTGGAAATGGTGCCACATGCAAGGTGTTGGGCCTGGGTTCGAGTCACTTGGGAAGCAAATAAAAGAAGTTTTATTTTTGCTTCGGAAGCTCTGAGGTGGACGGCACAAGCTTTACGGAAAGGAGGAGTTTTATTCTCTTTAATATTCGATTAATAAGGTGATAAATAAGGGATTTAATTTGGATTATTTTTGAAGAGATAATAAAGGATTATTCTCTAATTATTTTAAATTAAGAGAAAAAGCTATCAAATAAAGAAGAGTGGTGGCCAAGTAAGGGATTACGAGGAGTAGTTTCGGCTATAAAAGGAAGGAAATAGGGCTACTCATCAATTTTTCTTCCTCCTCTCTCTCTGCCGAATTTCTCGAGTGCTCTCCTCTCTTCTCTTCTCTTTTCTTTTGTCAAGCCGAATCTATAGTCCACCATTGCCAAAATTCTCAAGTTTTTTTTCCTTATTTTCGTGGAAACCAAATACCCCAAGAGAACCTCTAGTCGACTTCTCTATTAAATCCCAAAAGCCGAAACTTTATCATCTAGTCATCAAGGCCGATTCTTTAAGGGGCTTTTAACAAGGGTGCTACCGATTTCTTAAAAGGGTAAGATCCAAAGTTTGGTTTCAATTCTTTTATATTTTAAACCTATCTAAAATTTAGGGACTAATCTCTATTATGGATTTTGTAGGAGTTATGGAAGGGTGTTTTGGGATTTAAGAAATTGTCAACTACAAGAAGGTATCCTTCGGAACTTCTAAGATCTAAGGTAAGTTATGAATACCATTCGGCCATAAGCTATATTATTATGATTTAATGTTAGATTGGATCTAACATGGGTACATAGGGATTTCGACAGCAATAAAGAAGCAATGATCCAATTCGGGATTTAAGATTTGGAAGGTAAGAACAAAGGTAAATTCGGCCAAGGCCTATTTTAGTAGTAGATCTATTATTATGTGTTTTAAGCGAAAACTAACCAATTCAAGGGATTTAGTGACTAGCCGATTTCAAAGGGAAAAATACGAGTTTCGGGATTTGATTAAATCATCAAATCGACACCAAGGAACTTGAGATCTAAGGCGATGGAGATCGATTTGGGATTTCAGTGAAGTGGTTAAGCGAATCGGTGTGTACCCCACACTACTTCTTAATATGTTTCATGGCCATTTTATTAAAATATGTGATATTAAGAATATGAAAGTGGCTAGGGTACCATGTTATGGTACTAAGTACTGTGCACGTTTCCTACTTCTACAAAGAATATGAAAAGGTCATTAGTAACATGAGAATATGATAAGAATGTGAACTCTGGCATATTTATGCATATCATCATTATATGGGGCATATGGGTTTGTTTGAAAGGGAAGTGAATGTGGTGACTTAAGACCACGAACACGGTGACCTAAGACCGTGATATCCGAAAGTGGTGACCTAAGACCACGATGTCTGAAAGTGGTGACCTAAGACCACCACGAATCTGAATGTGGTGACCTAAGACCACAAATGCGGTGACCTAAGACCGCGATATGGAGTGTAGCGGAAGGAGGGTCGACTTAGTAGTCCCCACGGTGTATACAGGTTAGTGCGGGAGTGTAGCGGATGGCTTATTAGGTTTGGGTTTGGGAATGCATCATAATTTGTATGCTATGATATGAATGCGTAACATTTGTATGCCTGATTCTATTTTGATTTAGTGTTTGTGTACACATTGAGTCTGTTTGACTCACCCCTGTAACACCCCCAAACCCGGCCCAAACATTACGACCAAATTTGGTTTGCTACAGAGAAAACATTTTGAAAACCATTTTAAGACTGATTTTAAAATTTGTCGAAATGCCTTTTAAATTAAATTTCTTTGTTAAAAACCATACTTAATAAATATTTGTTGAGTCGAGTTGTTTACAAATTTCAAATGTACCCGATGGTACCTTAAAACATTTTGCGTTTAATTTGAAAAAACATGTGCATCCGTTTTAACATCATCGAATAGTTTAAACAAAACATTCAAAACATGCAGCAATAATAAAATAATCCTAGGAGGCCTTATTACAATTAAACAACATAAATCCAAAAGGAAGATAATAAAACCCAAAATTCATTTATTAAAAACTCCACTGCATGGCCACCTCGAGTCCATCCGGCTCCATTTTCGCGATCTACTCATCCGCAAAATGTTAAGGGAAAGGGTGAGTCACCAAGACTCGATGTGTAATCCCCACCCGGTAAAGTAACTCATACACAAGTCATTAATAAACATGCACATGCAACCCAACTAGCCATCCATACTCCTTTTCTACCCCGTGTGGTCAAAAACCTTTGGTGGTCAAAACCACCGATGACTTAGAGTCACAAATCGGATGATGGGGCCAACCCATCGTGTGGTCAAAACCACCGATGACCATGAGTCACAATTTATCAAATGTGGTCAAAACCTTTGGTGGTACCAAACCACCGGGACTTAGTCGCAATTAATCAATCGTTGTGGTCAAAACCACCGATGACCATAGGTCACAATAATCGATGGGGCCAACCCATCTTGTGGTCAAAACCAGCGACGACGAGTCCATAATTCATCCCCCTCCTCTCATCAATCCCACCATCACATGCTTATATATCAATTATCATGTTTCATGTCATAGCATTTAACATCATGTAATGGCATACAAATCATATATCAAAAATTACAAATTAGGGGACTTACCTGAATTCCATGCTTAGCCATAAGCAAATCACAACCAAAAGATCTAAGGCAAATAATAATAGCACGTAAATTAATAAAGTGTGTATAGAGATCTTACACACCTATTTTCTAGCAATTCTCGAATATACTAGCGAAATCCCGAGACGTTGTTTCCTCCAATTCACCGAATTCCCGTATTTGTCACTTGTCCTATCGAGATTCCTACCAAAACACTTGATAATAATTAGCTTGCACATCTATTCATAACCAAAGCCTATAGCCGAATGTTACTTACCACCTTTCCTTAGGAGAATAAATCCCAAAAGCTTCCCTTAATGGCTATGGCTTCCCTCTTACTAATGCTTGAAAAAGAATCCCAAAAAGGATCTTGTGCTCCTTGATATTCGACCAAAGTAACTCTAATGGAGAAGGAAAGATTTGGCTATATAGTAATGAAAGGAGAAAAATATGTGAATAAAAGTGAGGGAATATAAGTAGAAAAGAGAATAACAATGAGTGAATGGGGATTCGGTTTAATCAACAATGGAAGAAAGAAAAGAAAAGAGGATTTGAGGAAGAAAGAGGTTCGGCCAAATGAAAGAAAAAGGGATTTGTGTTTGAGCACAAATCAAAAGGAAAAGAGAGAAAATGGGGTTGAAAGATTCGGCCAACTCTTTGTTTACCAAAAAGAAAAGTGCATAAAATGCCAAAATGAAGTTTTAGTTTCAAGTGGAAAGATGAGAGAAAGAAAATAGTATTTTTGGTTCAATGAAATGAAGGCTAAAACAAAAAGCAAAATTTGCACAAAATGTACAATAAACATTCGGCCAAAGAAGAGTTTTTGGAGAGGAAAAGCAAAATGCAAAAAGATGCACAAAAGAGGAATTGGCCAAATATTCCCCCCCTAAACCACCTAACAAAATTCAGCCACCCACCTAGACACCCATGCCGTCCACATACATGCACTAAAGCCTAGGATTACTTTCCAAAACATCCTCCCTATTCCATGCCTTTGTCCCCTTATCATGCCATAAGTTCAAGATTCTTATCCCCTAAATTAAGCTTTCCTTAATCATAAATTCAACTTACCAAAAGTTATTAGTCCACCTATCATAAATAAGTTTGACCGGCCATCAATGCTAATACACAAAAATAAACCTTCAAAATGCTAAACATACCACTCGAACCTCTAACCTCAAGCTACCTTTCAAGCTCCTTAACCAACTTGCCACTTACTCCTCTTATGCTTTAAATGAACACTTAATTAACTTAAGTGTCAAGCTTACTTAATCCTACTTCATTAAATATCCCAAACTAAAAATTATTCTAACTTCCTAAATAAAAACAAGCCTTCACAAGACTATGCTATCACACAAAATTCATACCCAAGCCAACACAAAATAAATAATATTCTAATTTTCCTAAAGCCCAATTCCCAATCGGCCCAATCCTACTAGGCCCAATTTTGGGATGTTACAATTCTACCCTCCTTAAAGAAATTTCGTCCTCGAAATTTCCAACTAACTAACCGTCGTACATCCTATCTCGCCACACTAAGTTCTTCTTGCACAAGACTCGATCTTAATAAAACCACAATGTACTTTTAACAAAATCTTGAATCCTTTTTCCCATAACCAGACATCTAATCCACCATCGCAAACCATTATCTACCACTTATACCAAAAATTTTCCTACGCTCAATCATCACTTCCAATCAAAACATACCTGACTTAAGGGTGAGAAAACAATCCCGAGCCTTATGCTCACTAGACCCGCATCTCAAGCATGCTCTAACCCTCTTCCAATATTCTCCCGGATGACACCTTCCACAGTAATCGCAAGCCAATAAGTTCGATCATACCGATTTACAGAATGAAATTGTGACCCTAGAGAACCGTGATTTCTATACTTCTTACAGTCTACAGACCAAACTCAAAATGCTTCACCGATTCCTATAACTATCTCGAGTCGACTCATCAAACCGAACTTGATCATGATACTCATCACAAAGGCACTAGCGATGCTAACGCCTCCATTTTGAAAAATATGCCTCGGTACCGACGATCTAACCCTAGCACAATCGGCCTTTACCATGTTCATGACGACCACGATCTCGAGAGCTCATTCTAACTATCGTGCTTTAATCTGATTAGGAAATTTTATGAATTAGTACATGTTTCACTTGGTTATTCGCTAAGAAATTTTATGAAAAGAATTTAATAGAGATTCTTTCGATCAATCAAAGTTTTAAGTCTTCTATCCTAGTTTACACAGAAAAGTACATCCATTCCCTATACCTTTCATACTTATTCACTCTTGGGCATTTCTCGTAGTTTCTAACCCAAGGGTATTTTCGTCATTTTCCTACAGGGTATTTTTGTAATAAATCAAGAAAATTTTAAAACTTTAATGAATCAAAACATTTTGTAACTTCTATTACTGAGGAGTATTCCTTGTAAATTTCGCAATTTAAAGGTACAGCAAAATTTTGAAAACCAGGGTTATTTTGGTAATTTTGTCAATCAGGGGTAATTTTGTAAATTTTCCAAAGTCGAGTATTATTTGAAATACAAAATTTCACGTACATAAACAAAATAAAAATTTAATCAAATCGAGGTAATATGGTAATTTTAGAAACCAAGGGTATTTTCGTAATTTTGCCACTAAGGGCATTTTGGTAATTTTGATAAACCGGGAATATTTGATAATTTTTGAAGATAAATTTGTCCTACTATCTAAAAGAGATAATTTAGTGATTTTAAAACCGAAGTTTTTCTTAAAACATGGCTAGTCCCTTTCGGGTTTTATTTAGGGTTTTGCCTATGGCCGAGTCCTCTTGGTTAGGGTGAACCAGAAGCTACGCACTGCAGTAGGAATCTCGCGAAGAGGAGGTGAGTCACGAGGACTGCTTAAGTACCAAGCTCTTCCGGATCCAATCCTAGACATGCGCACCAAGGTTACCACACCCTAACTCGGCGACTTGGTCACGGGTTGGTTTTAATTAGGCCATTAAAGTCTTATGTCTTTGTTTGGAGTAAACTAGTCCTAAAGTTTAAAATACTATCACTATCTACGTCCCATGCTTCCTACCCTTCTACAGAATATAATTCATACAAAAAAGTCAGAGATACTTACTTGGGCAGGTTGGTGCCGGAGACTCGGTGCCATGCTTATTAAAAACCAAAAATATTTCTCAAAGGCCTACTAAAACATTTTAGGCCTTGGGCCCCCACAGCCGAGCTTTGAACTGGGCTCTGATACCAATTTTGTAACACCCCCAAACCCGGCCCAAACATTACGACCAAATTTGGTTTGCTACAGAGAAAACATTTTGAAAACCATTTTAAGATCGATTTTAAAATTTGTGAAATGCCTTTTAAATTAAATTTCTTTGTTAAAAACCATACTTAATAAATATTTGTTGAGTCGAGTTGTTTACAAATTTCAAATGTACCCGATGGTACCTTAAAACATTTTATGTTTAATTTGAAAAAACATGTGCATCCGTTTTAACATCATCGAATAGTTTAAACAAAACATTCAAAACATGCAGCAATAATAAAATAATCCTAGGAGGCCTTATTACAATTAAACAACATAAATCCAAAAGGAAGATAATAAAACCCAAAATTCATTTATTAAAAACTCCCTTTGCATGGCCACCTCGAGTCCATCAGGCTCCATTTCCGCGATCTACTCATCCGCAAAATGTTAAGGGAAAGGGTGAGTCACCAAGACTCGATGTGTAATCCCCACCCGGTAAAGTAACTCATACACAAGTCATTAATAAACATGCACATGCAACCCAACTAGCCATCCATACTCCTTTTCTACCCCGTGTGGTCAAAACCACCTGGTGGTCAAAACCACATGATGACTTAGAGTCACAAATCGGATGATGGGGCCAACCCATCGTGTGGTCAAAACCAGCGATGACCATGAGTCACAATTTATCAAATGTGGTCAAAACCATCGGTGGTACCAAACCACCGGGACTTAGTCGCAATTAATCAATCGTTGTGGTCAAAACCACCGATGACCATAGGTCACAATAATCTGATGGGGCCAACCCATCTTGTGGTCAAAACCATCGACGACAGTCCATAATTCATCCCCTCCTCTCATCAATCCCACCATCACATGCTTATATATCAATTATCATGTTTCATGTCATAGCATTTAACATCATGTAATGGCATACAAATCATATATCAAAAATTACAAATTAGGGGACTTACGAATTCCATGCTTAGCCATAAGCAAATCACAACCAAAAGATCTAAGGCAAATAATAATAGCACGTAAATTAATAAAGTGTGTATAGAGATCTTACACACCTATTTTCTAGCAATTCTCGAATATACTAGCGAAATCCCGAGACGTTGTTTCCTCCAATTCACCGAATTCCCGTATTTGTCACTTGTCCTATCGAGATTCCTACCAAAACACTTGATAATAATTAGCTTGCACATCTATTCATAACCAAAGCCTATAGCCGAATGTTACTTACCACCTTTCCTTAGGAGAATAAATCCCAAAAGCTTCCCTTAATGGCTATGGCTTCCTCTTACTAATGCTTGAAAAAGAATCCCAAAAAGGATCTTGTGCTCCCTTGATATTCGACCAAAGTAACTCTAATGGAGAAGGAAAGATTTGGCTATATAGTAATGAAAGGAGAAAAATATGTGAATAAAAGTGAGGGAATATAAGTAGAAAAGAGAATAACAATGAGTGAATGGGGATTCGGTTTAATCAACAATGGAAGAAAGAAAAGAAAAGAGGATTTGAGGAAGAAAGAGGTTCGGCCAAATGAAAAGAAAAAGGATTTGTGTTTGAGCACAAATCAAAGGAAGAAAAGAGAGAAAATGGGGTTGAAAGATTCGGCCAACTCTTTGTTTACCAAAAGAAAAGTGCATAAAATGCCAAAATGAAGTTTTAGTTTCAAGTGGAAAGATGAGAGAAAGAAAATAGTATTTTTGGTTCAATGAAATGAAGGCTAAAACAAAAGCAAAATTTGCACAAAATGTACAATAAACATTCGGCCAAAGAAGAGTTTTTGGAGAGGAAAAGCAAAATGCAAAAAGATGCACAAAAGAGGAATTGGCCAAATATTCCCCCCCTAAACCACCTAACAAAATTCAGCCACCCACCTAGACACCCATGCCGTCCACATACATGCACTAAAGCCTAGGATTACTTTCCAAAACATCCTCCCTATTCCATGCCTTTGTCCCCTTATCATGCCATAAGTTCAAGATTCTTATCCCCTAAATTAAGCTTTCCTTAATCATAAATTCAACTTACCAAAAGTTATTAGTCCACCTATCATAAATAAGTTTGACCGGCCATCAATGCTAATACACAAAAATAAACCTTCAAAATGCTAAACATACCACTCGAACCTCTAACCTCAAGCTACCTTTCAAGCTCCTTAACCAACTTGCCACTTACTCCTCTTATGCTTTAAATGAACACTTAATTAACTTAAGTGTCAAGCTTACTTAATCCTACTTCATTAAATATCCCAAACTAAAAATTATTCTAACTTCCTAAATAAAAACAAGCCTTCACAAGACTATGCTATCACACAAAATTCATACCCAAGCCAACACAAAAATAAATAATATTCTAATTTTCCTAAAGCCCAATTCCCAATCGGCCCAATCCTACTAGGCCCAATTTTGGGATGTTACAACCCCGTTGGGGAATATTTTTCAGGTGATGATCAGTGATGGACCGGGACGGCAGAACTTGTGGTGGCCATGCTCAACATGAAGTTTTTATTTTATGAACTACTATTTCTATTTAAGTACTTGAATTACTTGGAAATTATTTGATGTAATAAGGCCATAAGGCCATAGTTGAATTGTTTTCCATTTATTTCTATTTATTATGATTATGAGTTTTACCTATTAAAGTTTAAGTAAAATTTTTAATATAAAGAATTGAATTCGTTTTCTACACAAGCCCAACCCAAAACAATTTTTTTCAAAATCGCACAAGTTTTCTCTAGCTAACGAAAGAATTTTGAAACCGGTTTACTTGTGGAACATACCAAATCTGGGCAAATCTCGTGGGTCGGGTTTGGGGTGTTTCACTAACTTTGCTCACAAAAATATCACCACGAGCGATAATATCACGCAAAAAATGATACCGAACATCAATGTGTTTTGTTCTCTCATGAAACATTTGGTCCTTCGTAAGGAAGATGACACTCTGACTATCACAAAACTCTGTACTGATGTAAAGGTCTTTACTGAGTTCACCAAAGAGTCCCTTTAACCAAATAGCTTCTTTACAAGCCTCAGTAATCGCCATGTACTCAGTTTCAGTAGTAGACAAAGCAATTGTAGTTTGCAAAGTGGCTCTTCAACTGATTGCACAACCCCCAATAGTAAAGACATACGTTGTGAGAGATCTTCTTTTATCGAGGTCTTCAGCAAAATCAAAATAATGAGTCCATCTCTAGTTCTTCCAAACTGTAAGCAAACATCAATAGTACCTTGTAAGTATCTGAAAATCCATTGAACTGCTTTCCAGTGTTCTCTACCGAGATTTGCCATGTATCTACTAAATGCACTAACTGTATATGATAAATCTGGACGTGAGCAAACCATAACATACATGAGAGATCCCATTGCACTAGAATAAGGAACACGTGACTTGTAGTGTAACACCCCAAACCCGGCCAGTCGTTATGGCCAAATTCGGAAAGCTACATTAGTCACCGGAATGACCTAGAAAAACTTTCTTGATTTCAGACGTATTTTTTTAAACCATTTGCTTAGTTTGTTCAAAACTAGTAAAATCGAATGTTCAACTTTAATTTCAATCTCATTTCAAAAACCATTTGTCCACAAAAATGGTTGAAATAAACTTTCAAAATTTTGAAAAAATATTTTAAAACTATTGGCTTATCAATTTAAAACAAATGAAATAAAGCGTTTATTTTAATTTCATAAAAACCGTGCAAATTTTAGGAATCAAAATAAATAATATCTCAATTGTAAACATTTAATCATTTATTCAAAACTATTTCAGATTTTCAATCATACTTATAAATCATTTGTCTTTTTATTCAAAATCGGAGAACTTGGTTATTCGTCATTATTTAGGAAATAAAAACATATTAACTTCATAAATCAAATGTCTTTAGAAAACTCATTTGTAAACATTAATAATTTTGAAAACTAAGTCTAATTTTATTAAAAACTCATTTTTCAGAAATGCAGTGGAAAAATGTGTTATTGACAGATTCTATTTTAAAAACCGAGTTCAAGCGAAATCTTATCAAATTCTAATTTATGCAATTTTTAAAAATTAATGTCATGCAATCAATTTATGAAAATCAAAATGAAAAATCCCCAAAATAAAGTCACATGCCACAGTCTATACACAAACTTATTACAAATGTAACAGCTCGTTTTTAGTCAAATCGGAACAGTGGTTTTGGGACCACAAATAGAAATAAAAAATAATTATTTTATTATTAATTTGAGGTCTATAGCATGATAGAATGATTGTGTGAAAATTTCGTTAAGAAATTTTATCGTTTGAATGCTTAATTTGATAAAAAGGACTAAATCGCGTAAAGTGTAAAACTTGTGTTCTATTAGTTAAAGGTGTCTAATGGCTATGGTATATTAAAGTGGAAGTCCTTATGTGGTAATTAGCCCATTTTTATTGTAAGTGGACACTTATGTACATGGTTTAAGTGATTTTTAATGGTTTAGTTAAAGGTTAAATAAGTAAATTAATAATAAACTTAAGTAAAATAATAAAAAAACAATGTATCATCTTTCTAAATGACATATTCCACTGAAAATTAAAAGCTTGAGAAGCCATGGGAGCTTTCTAGGGTTCGACCATTACATTGCTTAATTGGTGAGTGATTTTTGTCCCGTTTTTAATGATTTCTATGTTTTTGAGATCGTTGCAGCTTAATCTAGCTAACCCGTGGACTATTTTGCAAAACTGTTAAAGATCTAGGGTTTTTCCATTTATGAATATGTGTGTGATTTGAAGTTTGATGAAAGAAACTGTATGCTTGTTGTTAGATAAACAACATCTGTAAAGTGATTTTTGACAAAATTGTCATTTAGGGATTAAATTGAGAAATGTTGAAATTTTGTGGTTAAAAAGTGAAATAAATGAAAAATATGGACTGCTAGAGACTTAATTGAAATTCGGCTAGCATGGGTATAAGTTGAATTTCATGAATTTGCATTTTTATGAGTTAAGGACTAAATTGTAAAAATGTTGAAATATTAAGGGCAAAAGTGTAAAGTTTCCTTAATGTGCATTTTGGACTAAATTGAATAAAGTGATAATTAAATAAGTTAATTTTGATTATATTTAGATCAAGAAAAGTGAAATTTGGATTTAGATCAGGGGAAAAACAAAATGTTGGACTAATCGACTCAGTTCGTTATTTTTGCATTCGAGGTAAGTTCGTATGTTAATAAACATTGTTATAATTGTATTTTAAATGCTTTAATATTGAATATATTGTGTATAAGACATTGCAGATATATTCGAAGGCGATTCGGTAATGAGAAATCCCGGTTGAACCTTAGGAATAGATTAGGATACGAATGACATGTCATTAGGGGTTATGTGATTTGGGTGCTGGTTCGCATGTCCTACCGGTGGATGAGTTATACGGCATGTGTTACGGATTCTAATAAGCTTGTGTGAGCAGCACCATGTAGCTTCATCATGACTGTAACAGCCTAATTTAGGGGCTAGTCAGAATAGTGATCTCAGGATCATTAATCTGAGATTTGAGAAATTTATTTTCATGTTATATTATGAGTTAGAACATGATAGCACTTGTGCATGAAAATTTTGGTGCTTTAATTCTAGCAATTTCATGTTTAATCGCGAAAAAGGACTAAATCGCATAAAGTGTGAAAGTTCCATTTTAATTTCTAAAGGTACCAAATAGTCATAGATTGTTAAATTGAGGTCTTTAAAAGGCAATTTAGCCCCTTGTAATTGCTTGGCCGGCCATAGACTAGATGGGAGACAAAGATGGACAAAATTTCGTCAAAGTTAGTAAGAGTTGGTGACTAATTTGACAACTTTAATATTAGACTAAAGAAAGAGAAAATATCATCTTTCTTGTTCATCTCTTCCACCGAAATTGCAAGGAAAATAAGGGTTGAAACCTTCAAAAATTTCAGCACACTCATCTCCTCATTAGTAAGTGTTCTAGTGATCTTTTCTTGAAAATAGTTGTACTTTTGAAACCCCTAGAGCTTGAGCTTTCAAATGTGGGGACTATTGTGTAATATGGTGAAAGGTTTAAAGTTTTTCCATGAGAGCTTTCATTGTTATTTGCTGCATTTTTATGGAAGAAATTGAGTCTTAGTTGTTAGATGAACAACTTTTGTGAGAGGTGTTAGCATGAAAACACCAAATAGGACCTTGATGAAAAGGTTACAAATTATGTAGTAAGTATGTGAAATATTGATTTTTGATGATAGCTTTAAAAGCATTAAATGTTTACCTAGGCCTGTTGAATTGATTTGAATTGATTTCCGAGCCTAGGGGTAAAATGGTCATTTTGCCAAAGTCTAGGGGCAAAATAGTAATTTTATCTAAGAATAATTTTTGGAATGCTTTTATTAATGAGATGATTAAAATGATCTAAATTGCTATTATAGAGCAAGAAGAATCGAGAATCTGCCTCGATCGGGGAAAGAATAAAGTCTCAGACTAACCCGTCGAGCTAGCACATTTTGAAATCGAGGTAAGTTTGTATGTGATTAATACAACATTTATGTTAGCATAATCGAGAATGCTTGATATTATATTGATGCATGGCACTCCATTAAATTGATGTTGAATGAGATGTTGAAGTCCTAGTGGACCATGTGAATATGAAAATGCTATCATCGAGATATGAAATAGATAAGGTCCCGTATAAGACCATGTCTGGCACATGGCCTCGGCACTGAGTTGAAATCCCGTGTAAGACCATATCTGGGATATGGCTTCAGTAATGAATATGAAAATCGTATAAGACCATATCCAGGATATGGCATCGATACTTGATGTGAAAGTCCATATAAGACCATATCCAGGATATGGCATTGGCGTTTAGAAGTAACTCCGAGTAAGACCACCTCGGGGATGTGGCAATCGCCGTCTCTACATGAACGAGCGTTGAATATATCGTCTCTCGACTATCCCTAGTGATTAAAGGGATAAGTAGATGAGTTTAGAATTTGAAATGAGATTTGCACTAAGGTCATATGAATGAGTGAATACAGGTACTTGTGAATGAGTCACGAAGAAATGTTTACGACATGTGGCATGGTATGTGCTAAATAAGGGCAATTGTGAGTAAGTATGGCAAGATGCCTATGACTTGTGTATGGTTAGTTAATATCATGGATGGATTATTTTATGAGCTTATTGTTGCTATTTATATTCATGCAAACTTACTAAGCTTTATGCTTACCCCTTTTCATTGCTCTTTTTCCTTGTAGTATTGCTTTGATAACTCGAGGATCGGGGACGTAGGAGTTCAGAAATCACACTATCGACACCACTTTGGTATAACAATTTAGACTTATTTTGAGTATGGCATGTATAGGACTCGAGTATTTTGTTAGGTCGTAATTGTTGGCCAAAGTGTTGGCTTTGTAAGGCATCAAAACCTCCTTTTGTAATGGTTTATTAAGTTAGGCCGATACTTGGCAAATTTTTATGATTAAAGAAAGTCATTTTTGTTTGAAGTGTATGCCCTCGTGTACGATTGTTGAATTGAGTACTTGGATATGTCCTTGGGTTGTGAATTGTGTTGAGATAGATTGGTAATTGCATGTGTGCAATGTGGGGTGGCGAAATGGCTTGGTAGATAGCCATCTAATTGTCCACATGAATAGACACATGGGTGTGTGTCTATACTGTGTGTCCCCATTGCATACTAGGTTTGCAAGTCAGTGTGCTCCACGGGCTAGGGACACGGGCGTGTGCCCAGGCCGTGTGAAGTCTGCACATTAACTGTGGAATTTAAATCAACCACGGGTAGAAGACACGGGCGTGTCTAGGCCGTGTGAAGTTAGTCAGAATTGACCACGGGTAGAAGACACAGGCATGTCTAGGCCATGTGAAGTTAGTCAGAATTGACCACGGGTGGAAGACACGAACGTTTCTAGGCCGTCTGAAGTTGATCAGGGTCGACCACGGGTGGATGACATGGACATGTCTTAGGGGCACACGGGTGTGACCCTAGACCAACACGGGCGTGTGGCCCCTGTTTTGTTGTAAAGTTCCCGCGTTCGTAAAAACTACCAGAATAGTTCAGATACCTCTCGGAGGCATGTTTGGGGCCTCTTAGGCCGAGTACGTACAAGTGATGAGTTTAAAAGAAATTTTATAGCCCGTTTCGAGATGTCAAGTGAGATTAATTAGGTAATGCCTCAATCCCGGTCCCTACTTCAGGCACGGGTAAGGGGTGTTACATTTATTGGTATCAGAGCTACGATTTAGTCGGTTCTAGGACTAACGTAGCGTAAGTACGTGTCTAGCTATATATGCCAAATGTAAGGGTGTCTGAGTAATGATAGTGTGATGACTCCTGACGTATAAAATTGTGTTTTATTTAGTATATGGGTTCTGATCCAGACCGAACTGCAGCCAATGATGCTGCGAGTAACGCGCCGGCTCTCGCTCAAGGGATCGCACCGACTAATAGTAGACCCGAGACCTTGGGTCAGGGGGAAGTGGCTCGAGAAGCCTTTCTCCACATGATGACCAACTGGTATACTGAGTATACCTTAGCAAATCCTAACGCTCAACCCCCTCCGCCCCCACCTATCCCTCAACCCGCTCCAGTAGCTCCTCAAGTGGTTGAGGTGGTGAGAAGAGAAAGGCCTCCGATGGATAAGATCCGGAAGCAAGGACCCGAGGACTTTCGAGCGAATAAGGATGATGACCCAAAAAAAGTGGAATTTTGGCTCGTGAATACCATCCGGGTATTCAATGAGTTATCCTGCACGCCTGAGGAGTGCTTAAAGTGTGCGGTGTCTCTCCTAAGAGATTCAGCCTACCAATGGTGGAACACCCTGGTGTCGGTGGTGCCAAGGGAGAGAGTTAGTTGAGAATTCTTCCAAGAGGAATACCAGAAGAAGTATATCAGCTAGAGGTTCATCGACCATAAGAGAAAGGTATTCTTGGAATTGAAGCAAGGCCATATGTCAGTGACTGACTACGAACGGGAGTTCGTAAGGCTTAGCAAGTATGCACGAGAGTGCGTGTCTACTGAAGCCATCATGTGCAAGAGATTTGAGGATGGATTGAATGAAGATATCCACCTATACGTGGGAGTTCTTGAATTAAAGGAATTAGTAGTGTTGGTGGATAGGGCCTGTAAAGCCGAGGAGTTGGCTAAAAAGAAGAGCAGCTGAGTACGAGTCTCGTGACTCGAGGAAGAGACAACTGAACAAGTTTCATCAATCTTCATCAAAGAAATTGAGGGATTTCACTACTTGATCAGTCACTTCAGCGGAATTTTCTACCCGAGATAAAGGTAAGAAATTTTCAAGGTCGAAAGGGCAAACCACATCAGTTGCTAGTGTGGGCAACGTTCGACCAAGTAGACCAGAGTGTCCTCAATGTGGAAGGTGCCATTCTGGTGAGTGTCGAGCTAACGAGAAAGCATGTTTCCATTGTGGGTCCTTAGACCACTTTATTAGAGATTGCACCGAGGTGGGCGAGAAAGAAAAGCCTCAGTATGCAAGATCGGGAAGTACTGCTAGGGGAAGACCACTGAGATACCCGAGAAATGAAATGGGTAGAAAGAATCCATCTAGAGAGCAAGCTACTAGAGTCGAGGGTAGAGCACCGGCGAGAACATATGCCATTCGTGCTCGTGAAGAGGCATCTTCCCCCGACGTAATCACAGGTACCTTTTCTCTTCATAATACTCGTGTTATAGCTTTAATTGATCCGGGATCCACCCACTCATACATATGCATGAAATTAGTCTCTAGCATGAGCATGCCCGTAGAGTTTACTGAATTCATAATAAGAGTGTCTAATCCCCTAGGCAAGTGTGTATTGGTTGATAGAGTTTGCAAATGTTGCCCTTTGATGATTAGGGGTCATTGTTTCCCGGTCGACCTTATGTTATTACCGTTTTATGAGTTTGATGTCATCCTTGGGATGGATTGGTTAGTTGCCCATGGTGTAATTGTGAATTGTGGGAAGAAGCATATCGAGTTGAGAGATGAAAATGGTAATTTTATTCGTGTTGAATTAGATAAGCCAGATAGGTCGCCAATAGTGATATCAACCATGTCGACTCAGAGGTACCTAAGGAAGGGTTATAAGGCTTATCTTGCCTTTGTGTTGAACACGAAAGAGACTGATTTGAGAATTGAGTCGGTACCCATGGTATGTGAGTACCTGGATGTTTTCCCGGACGAGTTACCAGGACTACCCCCGGTTAGAGAGATCGAATTTAGGATTGAGTTAACTCCGGGTACTACCCCTATTTCTATTGCTCCCTATAGAATGGCTCCAACCGAGTTAAAGGAGCTAAAAGAAACGATTGCAAAGAGCCGACGGATAAAGGTTTTGCAAGGCCGAGTTTTTCTCTGTGGGGTGCTCCCGTTTTATTCGTAAAGAAGAAAGATGGTTCTATGAGACTATGCATAGATTATCGGCAACTCAACAAGGTAACTGTGAAGAACAAGTACCCGTTGCCGAGGATCGATGATCTATTCGATCATTTGAAAGGAGCCACGGTGTTTTCCAAGATAGATTTGAGGTCAGGGTACTATCAGCTGAGAGTCAAGGACTCGGATGTGCTGAAAACTGCATTTAGGACTAGGTATGGCCACTATAAATTTTTGGTCATGCCTTTTGGTCTAACGAATGCCCCTGCAATCTTCATGGATTTGATGAATCGCGTTTTTCGACCATACTTGGATAAATTTGTCGTAGTTTTCATCGACGACATATTAATCTACTCTCGAGATGAGAACGAACACGCCGAGCACTTGAGTATGGTTCTGCAAGTTCTGAGAGAAGAGAAATTGTATGTCAAATTCAGTAAGAGTGAATTTTGGCTCAAGGAAGTGGGATTTTTGGGGCACATTGTCTCGGAAGATGGAATTAGAGTAGACCTGAGTAAGATTTCAGCGATTATTGACTGAAAACCTCCGAGGAGCGTAACGGAAGTAAGGAGTTTTCTAGGCCTAGCCGACTATTATAGGTGTTTTGTCAAGGGGTTTTCCATGATAGCTACCCCGATGACGAGACTTTTGCAGAAAGATGTGAAGTTTGTTTGGACAGAAGAGTGCCAACAAAGTTTTGAGAAATTGAAGACACTGTTGACTGAGGCTCCTGTTTTGGTGCAACCTAAATCGGGGAGAGAATTTGTGGTTTACAGTGATGCGTCTCTAAACGGATTGGGTTGTGTACTTATGCAAGAGGGTAAGGTGATTGCGTACGCCTCTAGGCAATTGAAGCCGCACTAGAAGAACTACCCGACTCATGATTTAGAGTTAGCCGCAATTGTGTTTGCGTTAAAAATTTAGAGACATCATTTATATGGTGAAAGGTGTCAGATTTTCACCGACCACAAGAGCCTAAAGTACTTGATGACTCAAAAAGAATTAAATTTAAGGCAACGAAGGTGGTTAGAACTGATTAAGAATTATGAATTGGTGATTGACTACCATCCGGGGAAGGCGAACGTGGTCGCCGATGCTCTGAGTAGAAAATCATTGTTTGCTCTAAGAGCCATGAACACTCAGATGATCTTGTTGGGTGATGGTTCCATTTTAGCCGAGTTGAAGGCTAAACCATTGTTTCTCCAAGAGATTTCTGACGCCCAGAAGGATGATAACAGTTTGCAAGCCAAGACAGTTTTATGTGAGTAGAGCGTTGAGATAGACTTTTGAGTAAATCTTGATGGATGTCTAACATTTCGAGATCGAGTCTGTGTACCTAGGAATGGTGAGCTCATTCGCAAAATCTTGCATGAAGCGCATAGCGGATGTTTGAATGTGCACCCAGCAAAGATTTAAGATGTACAATGATTTGATGAAATGGTATTGGTGGCTTGGTATGAAGAAAGATATTTTGAGTTTATATCGAAATGTCTCGATTTGTCGACAAGTGAAGGTTGAACATCAAGTACCTTCGGTTTACTTGACCCATTATGGTTCCTGAGTGGAAATGGGACCGTATCACCATGGACTTCGTGGCGGGCTTACCGTTGACTCCAAAGAAGAAAGATGCAGTATGGGTAGTGGTTAATAGACTCACAAAGTCTGCCCATTTTATACCAGTACGAGTCGACTATTCGCTTGATAAATTGGCAGACTCATACATGTCAGAGATAGTAAGACTCCATGGTGTACCGTTGTCGATCATCTCGGATAGAGATCCGAGATTCACGTCACAGTTTTGGAAAAAGTTGCAAGAAGCCTTGGGCACGAAATTAAATTTCAGTACAACCTTCTATCCACAAACCGACGGGCAGTCGGAGAGGGTAATCCAGATACTTGAGGACATGCTTCGATGTTGCATTTTAGAATTCCAAGGTAGTTGGGAGAAATACTTACCGTTGGTGGAATTCGCCTACAACAACAATTTTCAGTCAAGTTTGAAGATGGCGCCTTATGAGGCATTGTATGGGCGTAAGTGTCGAACTCCCTTGTATTGGTTAGAACTCAGAGAGAAACAGATACACGGGGTTGACTTGGTTAAGGAAACTGAGGAGAAGGTAAAAGTGATACGTGACTGTTTGAAAGTCACCTCAGATAGACAGAAGTCCTATTCAGATTTAAAAAGGAAAGAAATAGAATTCAAGGCCGGTGATAAAGTGTTCTTGAAAGTATCACATTGGAGAAAAGTCCTCAGATTTGGCCGGAAGGGAAAATTGAGTCCGCGCTTTATCGGACCTTATGAGGTTACCGAAAGAATAGGACCGGTAGCTTATCGGTTAGTTTTGCCACCTGAGTTAGAAAATATTCATGACATCTTTCACGATCCATGTTACGTCAATATCGTTCAGACCCTTCGCATGTTATAGAGTCGACAGAGGTAGAGATACAACCGGATTTAACATATGGTGAAGAACCAGTTAGAATTTTGGCTCATGAAGTCAAGCAGTTAAGGAACAAAAGCATAGCCCTAGTGAAAGTCCTATGGCAAAGGCACGGTATAGAAGAGGCCACATGGGAGTCCGAGGAATCGATCAGAAACCAATATCCAAATCTTTTCACTGGTAAGATTTTCGAGGACGAAAATCCTTAAGGGGGGAGAATTGTAACAGCCCGATTTAGGGGCTAATCAGAATAGTGATCTCGGGATCATTAATCCGAGATTTGAGAAATTTATTTTCATGTTATATTATGAGTTAGAACATGATAGCACTTGTGCATGAAAATTTTGGTGCTTTAGTTCTAGCGATTTCATGTTTAATCGCAAAAAAGGACTAAATCGTATAAAGTGTGAAAGTTCCATTTTAATTTCTAAAGGTACCAAATAGCCATAGATTGTTAAATTGAGGTCTTTAAAAGGCAATTTAGCCCCTTGTAATTGCTTGGCCGGCCATAGACTAGATGGGAGACAAAGATGGACAAAATTTCGTCAAAGTTAGTAAGAGTTGGTGACTAATTTGACTACTTTAATATTAGACTAAAGAAAGAGAAAATATCATCTTTCTTGTTCATCTCTTCCACCGATATTGCAAGGAAAATAAGGGTTGAAAGCTTCAAAAATTTTAGCACACTCATCTCCTCATTAGTAAGTGTTCTAGTGATCTTTTCTTGAAAATAGTTGTACTTTTGAAAACCTTAGAGCTTGAGCTTTCAAATGAGGGGACTATTGTGCAATATGGTGAAAGTTTTAAAGTTTTTCCATGAGAGCTTTCATTTTTATTTGCTACATTTTTATGGAAGAAATTGAGTCTTAGTTGTTAGATGAACAACTTTTTTGAGAGGTGTTAGCATGAAAACACCAAATAGGACCTTGATGAAAAGGTTACAAATTATGTAGTAAGTATGTGAAATATTGATTTTTGATGATAGCTTTAAAAGCATTAAATGTTTACCTAGGCTTGTTGAAGGTAGAAATTTGATTAGAATTGATTTTACGAGAGCCTAGGGTAAAATGGTCATTTTGCCAAAGTCTAGGGGCAAAAGAGTAATTTTATCTAAGCATGATTTTTGGAATGCTTTTATTAATGAGATGATTAAAATGAGCTAAATTGCTATTATAGAGCAAGAAGAATCGAGAATCCACCTCGATCGGGGAAAGAATAAAGTCTCGGACTAAACCGTCGAGCTAGCACATTTTGAAATCGAGGTAAGTTTGTATGTGATTAATACAACATTTATGTTAGCATAATCGAGAATGCTTGATATTATATTGATGCATGACACTCTATTAAATTGATGTTGAATGAGATGTTGAAGTCCTAGTGGACCATGTGAATATGAAAATGCTATCATCGAGATATGAAATAGATAAGGTCCCGTATAAGACCATGTCCGGGACATGGCCTCGGCACTAAGTTGAAATCCCGTATAAGACCATATCTGGGATATGGCTTCGGTAATGAATATGAAAATCGTATAAGACCATATCCGAGATATGGCATCGATACTTGATGTGAAAGTCCATATAAGACCATATCCGGGATATGGCATTGGTGTTTAGAAGTAACTCCAAGTAAGACCACCTCGGGGATGTGGCACTGGCTTCGTCTCTACATGAACGACGTTGAATATACGTCTCTGACTATCCCTAGTGATTAAAGGGATAAGTAGATGAGATTAGAATTTGAAATGAGATTTGCACTAAGGTCATATGAATGAGTGAATACAGGTACTCTTGAATGAGTCACGAAGAAATGTTTACGACATGTGGCATGGTATGTGCTAAATAAAGGCAATTGTGAGTAAGTATGGCAAGATGCCTATGACTTGTGTATGGTTAGTTAATATCATGGATGGATTATTTTATGAGATTATTGTTGCTATTTATATTCATGCAAACTTACTAAGCTTTATGCTTACCCCTTTTCATTGCTCTTTTTCCTTGTAGTATTGCTTTGATAACTCGAGGATCGGGGACGTAGGAGTTCAGAAATCACACTATCGACACCACTTTGGTATAACAATTTAGACTTATTTTGAGTATGGCATGTATAGGACTCGAGTATTTTGTTAGGTCGTAATTGTTGGCCAAGGTGTTGGCTTTGTAAGGCATCAAAACCTCCTTTTGTAATGGTCTATTAAGTTAGGCCGATACTTGGCAAATTTTTATGATTAAAGAAAGTGATTTTTGTTTGAAGTGTATGCCCTCGTGAACGATTGTTGAATTGAGTACTTGGATATGCCCTTGGGTTGTGAATTGTGTTGAGATAGATTGGTAATTGTATGTGTGCAATGTGGGGTGGCGAAATGGCTTGGTAGATAGCCATCTAATTGTCCACATGAATAGACACACGGGCATGTGTCTATACCGTGTGTCCCCATTACATACTAGGTTTGCAAGTCAGTGTGCTCCACGAGCTAGGGACACGGGCGTGTGCCCAGGCCGTGTGAAGTCTGCACATTAATTGTGGAATTTAAATCAACCACGGGTAGAAGACACGGGCGTGTCTAGGCCGTGTGAAGTTAGTCAGAATTGACCATGGGTAGAAGACACGGGCGTGTCTAGGCCGTGTGAAGTTAGTCAGAATTGACCACCGGTGGAAGACACGGGCGTGTCTAGGCCGTGTGAAGTTGGTCAGGGTCGACCACGGGTGGATGACACGGACATGTCTTAGGGGCACACGGGCGTGTCCCTAGACCAACACGGGCGTGTGGCCCCTGTTTTGTTGAAAAGTTCCCGCGTTCATAAAAACTCCCAGAACAGTTCAGATACCTCTCAGAGGTATGTTTGGGGCCTCTTAGGCTGAGTACGTACAAGTGATGAGTTTAAAAGAAATTTTATAGCCCGTTTCGAGATGTCAAGTGAGATTAATTAGGTAATGCCTCAATCCCGGTCCTGACTTCGGGCACGGGTAAGGGGTGTTACAATGACCGTTAGCTTGTGTGAGTAGACCCGTTGATAGCTCGAGAGTGAGCATTATATGTGATATGAGATTGAGATAGCTTCAGCTATGTATGTGGCACTTAGGGTGCGAGATTCCCGAGCATCCGATAGTATTCCAAATGGTTCAAAGGGTATATCAAAGATGTGAATAAATATGAGATCGATACGAGCTTGTACAGGTATGTACGTAAATTATACAATCATTGAATTAAAGAAGTTGGTGGAAATTGAGCTAAATCTTTGGATTGAATACATATGTTAAGTTATGATTCAATTCTAATTGCAATTTATGATCTTATGTTATTGAATTATTTGTTGGAAAGTTTTACTTATTTAGCATACTAATAAACCGTAAAAGTAACATATTTTAATCCCACATTTAGTTTGCTTTTGGATGAATTATCCCTTATTTTATGTAAAAATTTGCTCTTAACCCTTTCTTTTCATGTTATATACTCAGGAAAGCACTGGAGGATGAAAAGAACGAGAAACGGGCTCAAAACGGACCAAATTGGGCCAAAGTGAAAATCGACACGGCCTGGACTTGAGCCAACACGGCCGTGTCTCCTTGATTGACTAGAACACGGCCTGATCACGATTTACACGGGTGTGTCACCTCATTAAAAGTCCGAACACGGCCTAAAGACGATTCACACGGGCGCGTGCCATCGTCGTGTCCCTGCCGCGGCCAAGAGAAGTTTTGCTCGGATTTGGATACTTGGAGGCAAAGAAACACAATCCAAAGTCTATTTAAACACCCAAGTAGGAACTCCACTCAGATTTGGATACTTGGAGGCCAAGTAAGGCATCTCAAAGCCTATATAAACACCCTAGGGAGCAACTTATTCGGGGAGTTCGATAGAAACCCTCTGTCGAGGGGAGCCCAAAGCTATCGTTTAGGGGCGTCTTGCTAGGCCAGAGAGGGCAGATTTGTGGGATTTCGCTCGGGGATAGCCAGTTGATCCATCTCAAGAAGCCGGAATTATACTCAAGACGGAGGATCTCCTCTTTAATTCCTTGGGGGTTTAGGGATTTCTTATGTTTTGTTTTATCTTTTCTTACGAGATGTTTTCTTTTATTGTTATGAACTAAACCCTCGGATACCGAGGGGATGAAACTTAGATGAATCTTGTTATCGTTTGCTGAACTATATGATAAATATTTGACTTGTTCTTAATTATGTGTTCTTAATTCTTGTGTTGATATTTCGCGGATATTAATTCAAGTTGGATGTGCTTAGGTGGAGGAGCAAAAGTCACTGCCTAAGAGTAGATCTAGCATAGTTAAGCGGAGTTGATCGCGTGCCTAGAGATAGGGTGACGAGGCGTTGCCGGATTAGGGTGAAACCTAATATGGGAATCCATAGATTGCATTAATACAATTCTAGGGGTTTTAATTAGAAAGAGATTTCAATTAATCAACTTAGGGTTAGACGTTATTCGCCTCGAGAGAGGGTTTAATATAAATTAGGGAATCTCACGGATCAAGTCAAATGAATAAATCGTGCAGTTGGACTTAGATAACAAGTGAAGTCTAGGTGGATTCTTCCTTGGGTGTCGTCTTAATTAATTGGTTTTTCCTCAAGTATTCTCCCAAATTTATTCTTCTTTGTCTTAGAGTCTTTAAGTTTAGTAGTTAATTAATTTAGATTAAACAACCATTTGCTTAATTCTTAGGCTAAATAATAGAAAGAAAGTTAGTATTAGTACTTTTAGTTCCTTTGGGTTCGACAATCCGGTCTTGCCTAAGCTATACTACTGTTCGATAGGTGCACTTGCCCCAATCGTTGTCATAGTTGGTTTTCAGGTTCGGTCATTCTCATTATAAATTTTAAAACTTTGACATTACAGCGATCACATACGAGTTTACTAAGTTTTATAGCTTACATTGTTTATTTTTCTGTGTTTTATAGTGAAATCAAAGCTAGCTCGGATTCAAAAATCGTCAGAGACCTCATCACACTATCAAGCTATCACATGGTACTTTTAAGTTTATTTTTTGGTTATATGGCATATATAGGAACTTTGGTCATTTTGGTATATAGTTTGGTAATAAATTTAGTCATTTGAAATGACTTGTAAATGTTAAGTGTTTGGTTTGGTATATAGCCATGAAAGTTGGCTTATTTTGGTTGATTTGGTTGTGTATATATATGTAAATGGCCTTTGTCTTATGTTGATAATTGCTATGCAAATGCTTGTGGTGAATGGTTGATAATTGAGAATTTATATGCTTGTGAGTTTTGGGCAAAATTATGCATAATTGTAAGATGCCATTTAGGTGATTTGTGATTGTGAGTTTAGCATGAATGAAATGGTCAAATTTGATACTTGTGTATATTTTGGTTAATGGTATGAAATTATCATGAATTAAGCTTGGTTGGAGTTGATTTAAATGCCTATTTATGCCATGTTTTGTGCCATTTGATTTGGTGTAGGTGCATGCAAATTTGGGTGGCAAAATGGCTTGGTAAAAGCC
This sequence comes from Gossypium sturtianum, assembly GCA_025698515.1. Lineage (NCBI taxonomy): Eukaryota > Viridiplantae > Streptophyta > Magnoliopsida > Malvales > Malvaceae > Gossypium > Gossypium sturtianum. The sequence continues at coordinate 35,343,764 of CM046943.1, read as the reverse complement.
TATTTTTGTCCACACGGGTAGAGACACGAGCGTGTGTCACACGGTCAAGTTATACGGCCGTGTGTCCTCTGGTTTTGAATTAGAAATTAAGTCAGTATACCCTACACGTTTGTCACGGCCTAGCACACGGCTTGGCACACGGGCGTGTGTGGCCATTTCGAAGGGTACACGGGCTGGTCACACGGGCGTGTGGTTGGCAATGTGACCCAAGTCAGAGAGTTACACGGGGTCGGACACGGGCTGGGACACGGGCATGTGGTCCCATTTTGAATGTCCACACGGCCTGTGACACGGGCGTGTCTTTGGCCGTGTGAGACATACGGCCGACCCACACTGGTGTGTGTCCCCTGTATTTTGAAAAATTTTGTAAGTTTTTTAAAAGTTTCTTAAGTTATCGGTTTAGTCCTGAACAACTCCGAATGCATGTTTTGGGTCTCGTAGGCTCGTATTAGGGACGTTGTGAATGATGTTGAATGATGATTACATGAAATTTGAAAATATATGTGAAATGTATGTTTAATTGTATTATAAGTCTAGTAATGCTCCGTAACCTATTTCGGCATTGACTACGGGTGAGGGGTGTTATATTATTGGTATCAGAGCTACAGTTTAGTCGATTCTAGGACTAACGTAGCGTATGTGAGAGTCTAGCTATACATGCCATATATAACCTATGATAGTGTGATATCTCCTGACAGTTTTAAATCATGTTTTGTATAGTAAACGAATCCTAATCGAGCTGTAGCTGATGATGTTGAATGTAATATGCCAGCCTCCGTTCACGGAGTAGCGCAATCTGAGTCGAGACCCGTATCGGGTAGTCAGGGAGGAGAGGCCAATGAAGCCTTCTTTCAAATGATGAACGAGTAGTTTACGGAGTTTGTTCCAACAAATCTGGCTACTCAACAACCTCCACCCCCACCTATTCCCTAACCAGTCCTCGTAGCTCCTCAAGGTTTGGAACCTTTACGATTGAATAAGCCGTCTGTTAATAAAATCCAAAAATATGGGGTTGAAGAATTCAGAGCTACTGTTGATGACGACCTTGAGAGAGTTGAGTTTTGGCTTGAGAATACTATCAGAGTATTTGATGAACTATCCTGCACACCAGCTGAATGTGTAAAATGTGCCGTATCACTTTTGAGAGACACAGCGTATCAATGGTGGAATACTTTAGTATCTGTGGTACTGAGACAATGGGTTACCTGGGAATTCTTTCAGACTGAGTATGAAAAAGAGTTTGTGAGACTTAGTTAATATGCTCGAGAATGTGTTTCCACTGAGGCAATTATGTGTAAACAATTCGAAGACGAGTTGAATGAAGACATTAGATTGCTAGTCAGGATTCTGGAGTTGAAAGAATTTATTGTAGTAGTCGACAGAGCATGCAAAGTCGAAGAACTTGGCAAAGAAAAGAGAAAAGCTGATTTCAAGGCTAGAGATTCGAGAAAGAGGTCGATGAGTAAACCATATCAATCTTCGTCAAAGAAATCATGAGATTCGTATAACCAATCGACAGTTTCAGTGGGTTATTCAAACAGAGATCGTGTAAAGCAATATACGAGTCCTAAAACTCAAGTCACTTCAGTATCGAGTGTTGGCAGTGTGAGAAACAATAAACCAGAGTGTCAACAGTATGGACGACGACATTTTGGAGACTACTGGATGAATAATAAAGCTTGTTCGAAATGTGGTTCATTAGATCACTTTATTAGCGATTGCCCTGAGTTACCCGAGAAAGATAAATTTCAGAATGCAAGACCGAGCAACACAGCTACTAGAGGGAGGCCACCTAGAAATACGGGAAATGTAACCAGTAGTAAAGGTATGACAAAAGATTCGGCTGCGAGATCTGAGGCTAGAGCACCAATTAGAGCTTACGCTATTCGGGCTCGCGAAGAGGCGTCGTCACCAAATGTTATCACCGATACATTTTATCTCTATGACATTAATGTAATTGCATTGATTGATCCTGGATCGACTCACTTATATGTTTGTGAGAATTTAGTGTCTAGTAAGAGTTTGCCTATTGAGTCTACTGAATTTGTGATTAAAGTATCGAACCCCTTAGGCAAGTATGTCCTAGTTGATAAAGTTTGCAAGAACTGTCCTTTAATGACGCAAGGTTATTATTTTCTGGCAAATTTGATGCTATTACCGTTTGATGAATTCAATGTAATTCTGGGTATGGATTGGTTGACGCTACATGATGCTATTGTGAATTGTAGACGAACGACTATTGAATTGAAATGTCAGAATAGTGAAATCCTTCGAATTGAATCTGATGAGTCGATTGGATTACCTGTTGTGATATTGTCAATGTCAGTTTAGAGATATGTGAGAAAAGGTTGTGATGCTTATCTTGCGTATGTACTTGATACAAAAGTGTCTGAATTGAAGATTGAATCAGTGCCAGTGGTTTGTGAATATCCGAATGTGTTTCAAGAAGAGTTACCTGGGTTGCCATCGATCCGAGAGGTCGAATTTGCTATTGAATTAGTACCAGGAACATCACTGATATCGATAACTCCGTATAGAATGGCTCTGACAGAATTGAAAGAGTTGAAAGCTCAGTTGCAAGAATTAACAGATAGAGGTTTTGTACGACCTAGTTTTTTGCCCTGGGGTACACCAGTGTTGTTCGTAAAGAAGAAAGATGGATTAATGAGACTTTGTATTGATTATCGTCAGCTCAACAAGGTTACGATAAGGAACAAGTATCCTTTACCGATAATTGATGATTTGTTTGATCAGTTGAATGGAGCAACAGTGTTCTTGAAGATTGATTTGAGATCTGGCTATTATAAGTTGTGAGTTAAAGATTCGGATGTGCCAAAGACTGCGTTCAGAACAAGGTACGGGCATTATGAATTCCTTGTTATGCCTTTCGGATTAACTAATGCTCCTGCTGTTTTATGGATTTGATGAATCAGATCTTTAGACCGTATTTAGACAGATTTATTATTGTATTCATTGATGACATTTTGATCTATTCCCGAGATGAGTCTGAGCATGCTGAACATTTGAGAATCGTATTACAAACATTGAAAGATAAGGAATTGTTTTCTAAATTTAGTAAATACGAGTTTTAGCTCCGAGAGGTTGGATTTTTGAGGCATATTATTTTCGCGGAAGGAATACGAGTTGATCCGAGTAAAGTTTCAGCAATTGTTGATTGGAAACTACCAAGAAATGTATCCAAAGTCAGAAGCTTTCAGGGATTAGCTGGCTACTATCGACGTTTTGTAAAAGGGTTCTCGATGATTGCTACGCCGATGACCAGATTTCTACAAAAAGATGTGAAATTCGAGTGGTCTGAAAAATGTTAGCAGAGTTTTGAACAGTTGAAAGCATTGTTAACTGAGGCACCAATTTTAGTTCAGCCTGAGTCGAGTAAAGAGTTTGTAATCTATATGATCGTTATGTCAGAGTCTTAAAATTTTTTATTATGAATGATCTAGCCTAGAAACTAACTGTGACAACGATTGAGGCAAGCGCACCTATCGAACAGTAGTATAGTTTAGTGGCAAGACCAGAATGTCGAACCCAAAGGAAACAAAAGTACTAGTACTAACTTTCTTTCTATTATTTAGCCTAAGAATTGAAGTGAATTATTGTTTATTGTAAAATTAACTAACTACTAAGCTAAAGGCGCTAAGACAAAGAGAATGAATTGGGGAAATACTTGTGGGAAAAACCAATTGATTAAGACAATACCCAAGGAAGAATCCACCTAGACTTCACTTGATATCTAACTCTGAACCAGACGGTTTATTCACTTGACTTGATCTGTAGGATTCCCTAATGTATATTAATACCTCCGTCGAGGCTATTAACGTCTAACCCTAGGTTGATTAATTGAAATCTCTTTCTAATTAAAACCCTTAGAATTGCATTAACTCGATCTATGGACTCCCATATTAGGTTTGACCCTAATCCGGCAGATTTTCGTCATCCTATGTCTAGGGTTGCGATCAACTCCGCTTAACTATGCTAGATCTACTCTTAGACGGGGACTTTTGCTCCACTTTGCTAAGCACATCAATACTTGAATCAATACTGAAATATCAAAGCAAGAATTAAGAACACATAATTAAGAATAAATCAAGTATTTATCATATAGTTCAGAAAATAATAACAAGATCCGTCTTAGGTTTCATCCCCCTCAGGTATCTGAGGGGTTTAGTTCATAATAATAAAAGAATACATCTCAGAAGAAAAGATAAAACAAAACATAAGAAAACCCTAAAACCTCCTGAAGGAATTGAAGGAGAGATCCGTCGTCTTGAGTATGATTTCGGCTTCTTGAGATGAATCAACTGGCTTTCTTCGAGTAAATCCCACGATTCTGACCTCTCTTGCTCGGGTCCTTGGCCTAGCTAGACGCCCCTCTAAAGGTTGGCCTTTAGGGTGTTTATATAGGCTTTTGGAATGGCTTTCTTTGCCTCTAAGTACCCTAATCTGAATAAAATTCTTCTTTATCACGGTAGGGACATGCCCGTGTGGCACGCCCGTGTGAATCGACTTTAGGCCGTGTTCGAGCCTGCTTAAGGGGCATGGCCGTGTGCTTTGGGCCCAAGCCGTGTTGATTTCCTACTTTGGCCCATTTGGCCCGTTTTAAGCCCGTTTTCCGTTCTTTTCATCCTCCTATGCTCTCCTGAGTATAAAAAATGAAATTAAAGGATTAAGAGCACCAAATTCCATAATTCAAGGGATAAATCATCCAAAATCATGCTAAATGTGGAGATAAAATATGTTACTTTTACGATTTATCACTATAGTGACGCGTCATTAAACGGTTTGGGTTGTGTTTTGATGCAAGAGGGTAAAGTGATAGCTTATGCTTCTAGACAGTTGAAATCGCATGAAAAGAATTATCCGGCGCACGATTTAGAGTTGGCCGCTATTGTTTTTGCATTGAAAATTTGGCAACATCATTTATACGATGAAAAGTGCCATATCTTTACTGATCACAAGAGCTTAAAGTATATAATGACTCAGAAATATTTGAATTTGCGACAATGAAGATGGCTCAAGTTATTGAAAGATTATGAGTTAGTGATTGATTATCATCCGGGGAAAGCGAATGTAGTCGCGGACGCTCTGAGTAGAAAATCTTTATTTGGTTTGCGAGCAATGAATACGCAATTAACTTTGTCTGATGATGATTCGATTTTAGCTAAGTTAAAAGCTAAACTGTTATTTCTGCAGCAAATTTATGAAGCTCAGAAGTGTGATAATGAATTGCAAGCTAGAAGAGTGCAATGCGAGTTGACTACTGATTCAGAGTATCAGATCGGATCTGATGATTGTTAAATGTTCCGAGGTAGAATTTGCGTACCAAAGAATTTCGAGCATATTCAGAAATTTCTACACGAAGCACACAGTGGTTGTTTATCTGTTCACCCGGGTAGTATAAAAATGTATAATGATTTGAAACAATTGTACTGGTGGTCAGGCATGAAATGAGACATTTTAGAGTTTTTGCCGAGATGCTTGGTTTGTCAACAAGTTAAAGCCGAACATCAAGTGCCTTCGAGATTACTACAACCTGTGATGATACCAGAGTCGAAATGGGATAGAATTACGATGGATTTTGTATCGAGTTTGCCACTGTCTCCGAAAAAGAAAGATTCTATTTGGGTTGTCGTTGATTGACTGAAAAAATCTGCACATTTCATTCCGGTACGTATAGATTATTCACTTGATAAACTAGCTGAGTTGTACATCGCTGAGATTGTTAGATTGCACGGGGTGCTAGTTTCTATTATTTCGGATAGAGATCCGAGATTTATGTCGTGATTTTGTAAGAAATTGGAAGAAGCTTTGGGTACACGGTTGCATTTTAGTATTGCTTTTCATCCGTAAACTGATGGTCAGTCTGAGAGAGTAATTCAGATTCTCGAAGATATGCTTCGTTGCTGTGTTTTAGAGTTTGAAGGCAATTGGGAGAAAAATTTGCCATTGGTTGAATTCGCGTATAGTAACAGTTTTCAATCAAGCATAAAGATGGCACCGTATGAAGCATTGTATGGTCGTAAATGCCGAACTCCGTTGTATTGGACTGAGCTTAGTGAGAAAAAGATTCATGGGGTTGATTTGATTAGAGAGATTAAAGAGAAAGTGAAGGTAATTCGCTACAGTTTGAAAGTAGCTTCGGATCGGCAAAAATAGTACACGGATTTGAAACGCAAAGAAATTTAATTTCAAGTCGGTGAAAAAGTATTCTTGAAAGTATCTACGTGGAAGAAGGTTCTTCGTTTTGGTCGCAAAGGCAAATTGAGTCCGCGGTTTATCGGGCCGTATGAGATTATCGAAAGAATAGGGTCAGTGGCATATCGACTAGCTTTACCGTCAGAGTTAGAAAAGATTCACAATGTATTTCATGTGTCGATGTTACGAAGGTATCGATCAGATCCATCGCATATCATTTCACCGTCAGAGATTGAAATTCAACCTGATATGTCGTCTAACGAAGAACCGATCAGAATTTTGGCTCGAGAGGTTAAAGAATTGAGAAATAAGAGCATAGATTTGGTGAAGGTTTTGTAGCAACGTCACGGTGTTGAAGAAGCTACGTGGGAACCCGAGGAAGCTATGAGAAAACAGTACCCTAACCTCTTTTCTGGTAAAATTTTCGAGGACGAAAATTCCTAAGGGGGGAGAGTTGTAACAGCCCGTTTTTAGTCAAATCGGAACAGTGGTTTTGGGACCACAAATCCGAAGACAAAATAATTATTTTATTATTAATTTGAGGTCTATAGCATGATAGAATGATTGTGTGAAAATTTCGTTAAGAAATTTTATCGTTTGAATGCTTAATTTGATAAAAAGGACTAAATCGCGTAAATTGTAAAACTTGTGTTCTATTAGTTAAAGGTGTCTAATGGCTATGGAATATTAAAGTGGAAGTCCTTATGTGGTAATTAGCCCATTTTTATTGTAAGTGGACATTTATGTACATGGTTTAAGTGATTTTTAATGGTTTAGTTAAAGGTTAAATAAGTAAATTAATAATAAACTTAAGTAAAATAATAAAAATAATGTATCATCTTTCTAAATGACATATTCCACCGAAAATTCAAAAATTTAGAAGCCATGGGATCTTTCTAGGGTTCGGCCATTACATTGCTTAATTGGTGAGTGATTTTTGTCCCGTTTTTATTGATTTCTATGTTTTTGAGATCGTTGCAGCTTAATCTAGCTAACCCAGGGACTATTTTGCAAAACTGTTAAAGATTTAGGGTTTTTCCATTGATGAATATGTGTGTGATTTGAAGTTTGATGAAATAAAATGTATGCTTGTTGTTAGATAAACAACATTTGTAAAGTGATTTTTGACAAAATTATCATTTAGGGATTAAATTGAGAAATATTGAAATTTTAAGGTTAAAATGTGAAACAAATGAAAAATATGGGCTGCTAGGGACTTAATTGAAATTCGGCTAGCATGGGTATAAGTTGAATTTCATGAATTTGCATTTTTATGAGTTAAGGATTAAATTGTAAAAATGTTAAAATATTAGGGGCAAACATGTAAAGTTTCTTTAATGTGGATTTTGGACTAAATTGAATAGAGTGATAGTTATATAAGTTAATTTTGATTATATTTAGATCAAGAAAAGCGAAATTCAGATTTAGATCGGGGGAAAAACAAAGTGTTGGACTAATCGACTCATTTTCTCGTTTTTGCTTTCGAGGTAAGTTCGTATGTTAATAAGCAATACTATAATTGTGTTTTAAATACTTTAATATTGAATATATTGTGTATACGACATTGCAGATATATTCGATGATGATTTGGAAACGAGAAGTCCCGGTTGAACCATAAGAATAGATTAGGATACGAATGACATATCATAGAGGGTTATGTGATTTGGGTGCTGGTCCGTACGTCCTACCGGTGGCTGAGTTATCCGGCATGTGTTGCGGATTCTTGTCAACTTGTGTGAGCAGCACCGTGTAGCTTCCTCATGACCGTCAGCTTGTGTGAGCAGACCCGTCGATAGCTTGAGAGTGAGCATTATATGTGATATGAGATTGAGATAGCTTTGGCTATGCATGTGGCACTTAGGGTGCGAGATTCTCAAGTATCCGATAGTATTCCAAATGGTTCAAAGGGTATATCAAAGATGTGAATAAATATGAGATCGATACGAGATAGTACAGGTATGTACGTAAATTATACAATCATCGAATTGAAGAAGTTGGTGGAAATTGAGCTAAATCTTTGGATTGAATACATAAGTTAAGTTATGATTCAATTCTAATTGCAATTTATGATGTTATGTTATTGAATTATTTGTTGGAAAGTTTTACTTATTAGGATACGAGCTTACTAAACTTTATAGCTTACATTGTTTATTTTTCCGTGTTTTATAGTGAAATCAAAGCTAGCTCAGATTCGAAAATCATCGGAGACCTCATCACACTATCAAGCTATCACTGGGTACTTTTGAGTTTATGTTTTGGTTATATGGCATGTATAGGAACTTTGGTCATTTTCGTATATAGTTTGGTAATGAATTTAGTCATTTGAAATGGCTTGTAACGCCCCAAAAATTTAAGTCTTTAGTTTTTGCATGATATGACATAAGTTGCTTGTTTGCTTTAATGGCTAAGTGATTTGGGTGTGTATGGGAGTGTTTGAGAAGCCTGGGTTCAAGTCTTGGCTTTTGTAGAATTTTTAGTTTTGCTCTTAAATGAATCTGGACACTGGCATATAGGCCTTATAAATAATAGTGCTTGTTTTATGACAAAAAGAGCTTGTGGTCTAGTGGCAAGATGGCGTGTTGTGTAGCTGTGGGATCTGAGGTTCAAGTCCTGGGTTGCGCAATGGAGTATTTATTTTGCTGCTTGAGCTGTGTAGGTAGTGGAGTTGGAGTGAAACATAGCTAAGGGGAGTTTGAATAGAATTTGAAGGGAGTTGTTGGGGGAGTTGAGGAGAAATCGGTGGAGTATTTCAAGGAGGGATAAGGGGAGAGATACTAGGAGAAAATCAAGGAGTTTGATTGAGAGGAAGTGTTGTGCCGTTTGGGGGAACTCTAGCTTTGAGAATTCGGCTGGGGAAAATGTTTGTCATTTTCGGCATTGGAGGAACATTTTGGGTGTTAGCATCTGAAAAATTCTCCTTTTCTTTTCTTTCATTTATCGGCTTTTGGTTCTTTTCGGTTTCTATCCTAGCTGATTCGCTCTTCTCCCTTGTTTTCATTTTGTTTTCTCAAATCTGGCCGAAAAGTATATCCCTCCTTCCTTTCTCTATTTTTCTTTCGGTGTTCTTCTATTTTTGGGTTTGGCCGACTATTCCCGTACTCTACTGTGGTGTTGTAGTTTCGGTCTTGCAAGAGTTCTGACGAATCGGTAGGTACTCATAAGTTTCCTCCTTTGATTCTCTGTTATTTCTTTATGTGTTCTAATTCGTTTTCTTCTATCTTTTCTGAAATTCGAATGCTTCTTCTTACGTGTTCTAATTGCGATTCTTGTTTTTTCCTTGCAATGTGGTGGTTTGTTGGGTACTAGGTATTTCAGTGGAGTGAAGGGGTGCAAGTAACTGAATCAATCAAAACCTTTTTCGTTCATCGTTCAGTTAAGGTAAAAGCATTATCTTGGGTTTTTGAGCATAGGCCGAGTATCCCTATGTTTCTGCAAGTTTGATATTCATGGATTTAAGCCACTTGTGAATGATTCTACCTGATGAGATCTGTTGTTATTGCAGCAAGTCAGCAAGTAGTGTTCGATCGTTTTAGTCAGCGATCTAAGAGGAGTAAATCGCATATTACTTAGTCAAGGTTGGGTGCTTGAGAAACTTGGAGCGGTTGCGTAAACATGTGTGTATTCACCTTTGTTTTGATAGAAACGGAAAAAAATTTGAAAAGTTTGAAAAGCCGAAAAGCCGAAAGATTGGGCTTAGAGGTCACATGGGTGTGCGAACGCTCGTGTGGTCAAACCGAGCCCATGAATCACGGGCTTATTACTGTAGAGGCCTCCATGAGCATTTTCATGGGCTTAGGCCGTAATGGGCCACGTTGGGCCAAAAATGGGTCGTGTAGGCCCAATAGGCTCGTGGGTCCCACACGGATGAAATCCATGATTTATGGAAAATACTGTACTGGGCTATGTAGGTTTCATAGCCGTGGCAAAATCTGGGCTGAACGGGCCGCACGAGCGTGTGGGCCCACTTGGGCCGAGTAATGGGCCTTGGGCCCATTTACACTATTATGACCATTTAGGTTACCAGAGTCGCTCGAGACTGCGGACCTTCCGAGAGGTCGATATCTGCACTGAGACCCCAAAGTAGGTAAAATGACCAAAATACCCCTAAAGGGTGAAATGACTATTTTTGTAACATCCCAAAGTTGGGCCTAGTAGGATTGGGCCCAATGGGCCTTAGGCGTAGGAGCGTTTAAAATTTTTGGGAATAAGAGAACGACTTTAGTGCAAGTTGGATCTAGTAGGTGAGGGATTTTGGAAGGTTAGGGGGGCTTCTATGAAGTCCCGGGTTCAAACTTTGGCTTTAGGGAAATTTTGGTTTTAGGTGAATAAAACCCTGGGAGTTAGTAGGTAGGCTTTAAGAATAAAATGTGGAAAAAATGACACAAGTGGAGTGTGTGGTGTAGTGGCAAAGTGACGCCACATAAGAGACAAGGGGGTGACGCCACAAGGAAGGAAGGAGGTCCAAGGTTCAAGTCTTAGCTCTTGCATTTTGGTTTCTTTTTTTAAATGGATTCTAGAATTTTGCCATAGGGTTATATTTAGTTGCGCATGATTTTAGACACAAGAGGAGCTTGTGGCCAAGTGGTTAGCGGTATGGATTATGCTACAAGGGAGCCTGGGTTCGAATCTCATGGAAAGCAAGGGAGTATTTATTTTGCTAAGTTGGGGCGGCAAGAGTTTGAGTTGGATTTAAACTCTCCTAACGGAGGGATCCCACACTGGAAAGATACAAAGAAGGAAGGTGAGAAGCTAGCTATATATAGAGCAGTCTATGAGGAGGGTTAAGATACCTTGGTGGGCGTTTGGGCACAGGAGTGGTCGGAGCGCGGATTAGCATCAGATTCCTATCAGGTGTGTACTTCTCTCTACTCTAGCTGTAGAGCGACAAATGTCGAAAAGCCGGTCACATGGCAATAGTAGCCACACGAGCGTGCAAGCGCACGTGTGGGAACTTCGACGCGATAGTCGAGGCCACCATGAGTATTCTTGTAGGTTGAGGCTGCTTGGGCCATGATGGGCCCATATGAATAAATTGTATGACTGTGTAGTAGAAATTGGACTAGACTATGTGAATCTAATATTTGTGGCTAGATTTGGGCTAAATGGGCCACACGAGCGTGTGGGCCCATTTGGGCCGAGAATGGGCCCTAGGCCCAATTGCACCGTTTCGATAAGAAAAGGTATCCGTGTCGCTCGAGGCGACAGTAGGCCGTTGGAAAGGCCATTAAGTGCAAAATTACTGAAATACCCCTGGTTTGTAAAATTACCGAAATACCCCCGGTTTGCAATATTATCGAAATACCCCTGGTTTGTAAAATTACCGTAATACCCCTAGTTTGCAAAATTACTGAAATACCTCTGGTTTGTAAAATTACCGAAATAACCCCGGTTTGCAAAATTATCGAAATACCCATGGTTTGCAAAATTATCGAAATACCCCTGGTTTGCAAAATTACCGAAATACCCCCGATTTGCGAAATTACTGAAATACCCCCAGTTTGCAAAATTACTGAAATACCCCTGGTTTGTAAAATTACCAAAATACCCCTGATTTGTAAAATTGCCGAAATACCCCTGGGTTGTAAAATTACCGAAATACCCCTGGTTTGCAAAATTACCGCTTTACCCCTACACGATAAAATGATCGTTGTACCCTCGTGGTAGTACTAGCGTTGTATGTGTTAATTGTATGATTGATTATGTTTGACATGCGTTGCTTACATGGATTGGTTATGAGTAGAATTACCGAACTACCCTTATAGGGTGGAATTACCGAAATACCCTTATAGGGTAAAATGACTGATTTGCCCTTGTAGGTAAATGATCGACTTGTGCAATGAGTTGTCTAATTTGTCTGTGGTTGTATGAATGATATGCTTTTATTACATGTTTAAATAATTGTTACTGAGCATGTCCATTTTGCATACACGTGTAATGATTGAGCATGACATACACGACATATTGCATGGGTGGGAATTATGGTACGGAGGAAGATTTGAGGATCGCATGGCCGTATGGTATGGATCCACCGCAGCTTTTTAGCCACCGAGCGACCATCTTTTGCACCGATAATGTTACCGAGGGTCGTGTGTGCCATTAATATGGGCTTCGTGTCGTAATTATGGGCTTTGTGCCAATACCGAAGGCTTTGTGCCGTAATTATGGGCTTTGTGCCAATACCGAAGGCTTTGTGCTGTTATTATGGCTTTGTGCCAATCATATTTACCGTGGCTATGTGCCAACATATATATATTGATGACTCTGTGTCAATATTTGAGGATCGCATGGCCGTATGGTATGGATCCATGATCACATGGCCGTATGGTATGGATCCACCGGAGGCTTTAAGCCCAATGTATGTGATTAAGCAGCTTTGCTGCAACGTTCGGTAGTACCGCAATCGGGCTACCCTTGGTGTGTAGCGGTGAGGGTCGATTGTAGAAATCCCCACTGGTGTGTTTGGCAGGAATGGGTGGTGTGAAGCGGATGGAAAAAATTAGGTTGGGCTGGGTTTACATCGCATTGCATACATTATCTCTTTGTGACATATGATATGGGTTAAGGCTCAGCTGAGGCTATTTTGGGCTAAGGCCCAATTGCCACCACATCTTGTAATGGGCTTGGCCCGCATTGTTGTGATGCATGTTCTTACGGATGAGGGTTGTACACACCGAGTTTTTGTAAACTCACCCCCTCTTTTTATTAAATGTTTGGGTAATTCCCGATAGAGGATTAGAGGCTGTGGAGGACTCGAAGGTGGCTATACATCAGAGATACTACTCGTGAAATTTAGTAATTTCGATTTTTACCTTATTTTAAGATTATTTATTTTGGGTTAATATTTTGTAATAAGGCCATTGGTTTATTTTTTCTAAGTTTTCATTTATAACTGTTAAACTTATAAATACGGGGTTTTCTTAAAACATTAGCAATCGTTTTCTAAAATATCATGTTTACGCAACGATGCAAGTTCAACTTTCATAACAAATTTTTTTTTCAAAATAATAACAACTTTTAAATGGTCATTTAGAAAATTGCGTTTTTCTCAAACAAACAATGAACTCGGAGTTCAAAAATCCGATAAAACTTTTCTAAACAATTGCTTAGCTTTTCAACTTCCTTCAATGTGACACCCCAGATTCGGGCCTAACTTCTAGGCTGGGTTTGGGGTGTTACAATTTTACCCCTAATAGATGGAAATGACCGTTATACCCCTAAAGGTAGGTTGACTGATGTGTTCATGATTTGTAGATGACTGTTACTGAGTATGACATTCTACATATACATATGATTTATGACATGACTTACTGCATGGGGTTGGGATACTGTTATGGAGGAAGTATACTGTACTGGTGGCCTTTCCACATATACTTTACTGGCAGCTTTGCTGCGATACTGTTAATGGCAGCTTTGCTATGATATTGGTGTGTTGACTGGGTGGGTCAATTTTATCCCCACATGGTGTGTTTGTGGTACGGAGTGGTATGTTGGCTAGATTGGGATGGGTTGCATTATTGCACTGTACTGATATGGTATTGGGCTAAGGCCCACACTATTACTGTATTGGGCTAAGACCCACACTGTATTGTTACCGAATAGGGCTCAAGCCCAAACTTTTACTGCATGTTGTATATGGACTGACTGATAGGGGATTACACACTGAGTTTTCGTAAACTCACCCTTTCCTTTTTACTGTACAGATAATCCTCAGCCATAGGCGATTTGGTGCTGTGAGGGGCTCGGAGGTGGCCACACAACTGCAGCTGTTCTACACTTGGTTTCATTTAAATTCAAAGTTCGTGTTGGGTTTTGTTTATGCAATAAGGCCATTTATGTTTGTTTAAATTTTTAATTGGGCTTTTTCTTACTTATTTTAAACTGCTAGTTTAGGAGAAGACAAATTTTCAAAATAATTACTATTTTCAAAGACACGAAATTTAAACATTAGAGTTTTCAAAGGCTTTCGCGATTTTAAATCAACCTATTATAACAATAGCAGCTAATAAGGCAAACGTTTTGACCAGATGATTTGTTAAATAATAATAAAGGGGTTCTAAACTTAGAAATGAGTTTTTACCAACAAGTCCAATTTTTAAAAGACACTTCCATGTGACACGCCAGATTCGTCCATAACGTCTAGACCGGGTTTGGGGTGTTACATGGCTTGTAAATGTTAAGTCTTTGGTTTGGTATATAGCCATGAAAGTTGGCTTATTTTGGTTGATTTGGTTGTGTATATATATAGAAATGGCCTTTGTCTTATGTTGATAATTGCTATGCAAATGCTTGTGGTGAATGGTTGCTATTTGAGAATTTATATGCTTGTGAGTTTTGGGCAAAATAATGCATAATTGTAAGATGCCATTTAGGTGATTTGTGATTGTGTGTTTAGCATGAATGAAATGGTCAAATTTGATACTTGTGTGTATTGTGGTTAATTGTTTGAAATTATCATGAATTAAGATCGGTTGGAGTTGATTTAAATGCCTATTTATGCCATGTTTTGTGCCATTTGGTTTGGTGTAGGTGTATGCAAATTTGGGTTGCAAAATGGCTTTGTAAATAGCCTATTTTTTCTACACGGGCAGAGACACGGGCATGTGTCTCAGCCGTGTGTGACACACGGTCAGGTTATATGGCCGTGTGTCCCCTAGTGTTGAATTAGAAATTAAGTCAGTATACCCAACAGGTTTGACACTGCCTAGCACACAGCTTGGTACACGGGCGTGTGTATCCATTTCGAAGGGCACACGGGATGGTCACACGAGCGTGTGGTTGGCCGTGTGATCCAAGTCAGAGAGTTACATGGGGTTGAACACGGGTTGGGACACGACCATGTGGTCCCATTTCGAATGTCCACACAGCCTGTGACACGGGTGTGTCTTTGGCCGTGTGAGACACACAGCCGGGCCACACGGGTGTGTGTCCCCTGTATTTTGAAAATTTTTCTAAGTTTTCTAAAAGTTTCTTAAGTTATTGGTTTAAACCTGAACCACTCCGAATGCATGTTTTGTGTCTCGTAGGCTCGTATTAGGGACGTTGTGAATGATGTTGAATGATGATTACATGAAATTTGAAAATGTATGTGAAATGTATGTTTAATTGTATTATAACTCTAGTAATGCTCTGTAACCCTATTCCGGCGTTGATTACGGGTGAGGAGTGTTACAACAAACCCCAAATATCAAAATAAAATTTAATTACTTTATTTTTAAAAGACTTCCAAGAAACTCCTTCAAATGCCATCGTCAAATCCTAACCTCGGGGTTATCTGTAAAATCAGAAAACTAGAGGCGCGTGAGCTATAAAGCTCAGTGTGAGATTAACATAAACTTAATCACATACATATAAACATATACATTATACAATCATAATAATTGTACCAGTTTCATATAACTCAATATTTCACACTTATACTATGCATGATCATGTCAATACACATTTTGTAAAACAAAGTAGATTTTGTGAATACGGTCCTACCCATCTTTGCTACACATCATAATCGAGTTTTTCCCAGAACTCGTCCATCCAACACACCAAATTGTGAACATTGTCACCAAAATCGTAGATATACTGCCACATAATCAAAATCGTGAACAGTGTCACATTAATGCAGATAAACTGCCACATACTTCCACCTTTCACATATTCTACCCCATGCATGTGATATGGCTAAAATCACTCAAATCATATAGGCATGTTTAACATGCAAATCTCATATGTACACATGGTACCAAAATTTTACAATTTATTTTCATGGGAACATTACGTATGCCATATAATCATATAACATGAGAATGAGATGTAAATATTTTTCAAATCAATAATAAGCATCAATATCACACAACATGTTTTTGACAACATATACGGTTGGGGAAATACTTACTTGACAAAATCCATATCGATGGTTTATCTCTCTTTATGGATACATAAAGTATCATTATCAAGAACATTATTTAAATAACAACATTTTTATCAATATAAAACAAAGACTTAATTTAGTTTAGTGTTAAAACCCACACTTAATCGTAGATCCGATGTGCAACAACTCTCTAAGAACGCCCACACTTGGATCTAACAATTAGATTATCCTTAGAAAAATAATCACTTGGATTAGTGATTTCGATTCCTACTTTAATGATCTCTCAAGTTGGTGTCGATCGACCACTATCAATAAACAAGACATACGAGATGTTAAGATTTGAGAGAATAAATCACTAAGGCTCTCAAAAGCATTCGCCTAATGGAAGAAAATAGGGAGGAGAAAAATATTTTTACACCACCCTTACACTTACACTATCACGATTGGAACGAAAGGATCGACAGATCGTATTGATCACGAATCGGATGGGAAAGAATGATCTAAAAAGGAGAATTATTTGAAAATAAATCCAAGAAAATAGAGTTTAGAATTAATAATTAAACAAAATAATTAGTGTAGAATTTTCTTGACTACTAAAGAGAATAATGAATAATTGAAAGTGAAGAAGAAGGGAGAAAGAATCTCCACCGTTGGTGGTGGTGCTATGGCAGCAATGATGGTGACGACGACGATGGTGGTGTAGTGTCAGAGGCGGCGATCCTGTAGGGGAGAAAGGAAAGGGGTTATGGTTTTGATCACTCTCTTAAAGGAGAAGAGAGGAGAAAAGAAAAAAAAATATAAGAAAAAGGGCAAAGATGCGCGGTGGCTCGCAGTGTTTGACATAGTGGAGGAGGGCAGCGTTAAGGGCAGCAGTGGAGAAAATGGAGGAGAGGAGTAGCGACAAGGTAGAGGTCTGGTGGTGATGATAGTGGGTCGAGGCAAAAGAGTGGTGGAGGAGGAAAAATAATACCAATGGTGGTTGATGGCTAAATATAAAAAAAAAAGGGGGAAAATAGGGAGGAGCAAAAAAGAGGGTGGAAAAAATGAATAGGAAAATAAAATATGAACAACAAAAGGTTGTCACTCACCTTGTCCGGGTTCAATGTATGTCACAGAAGGTAAGGGTGGAAAAATAGGGATGTTGAGGGGACAAATGAGCAAAAAGGGGATTATGGGAGTGAAAAGGGGGCTATTGAGGGAATGTTGACTAGCTAAAGGAGGAAAAAAATCTTTCTTTGCATGGTAACTAGGAGTGGATGGTTATGGAAGCTTTGACCAAAGTTTTCTGAGCCAAAAATTAAATAAATAAAAAACATGAGAATGTGGGGAATTAAACATAAGACCTTTAGGAAATTATCTAAGCATTTAACCACTAAACCAACTCAATTCCTTGTTTTAATTCCTACAACATTTATTTTTAAAACATGGTGTAACCTTTTCTAAGGTTTAAGGCAAAATTGCATCACATAGAAAATAATGCGAGGGAAGTGACATGTAGTCAATCTCATCATTTTTGGGATGACCACTCTCGGTTCATTAACCCAATTTCTACTAACCCAATTTTTGGGATGTGACATGTAGTCAATCTCATCATTTGATTGCGGAGACAAAGCTGATGTCTGAAGTGAGCTGCTAATGGAGTACTAATAGGCTTGGCACTCTATATATTGAACCTGCAACAAACTTTCTCAATGTACCATTTCTGACTTAAGTACAATTTACATGCTTTTCTATCTCTGAGAATCTCCATCCTAGGTATTTTCTTTGTTGCTCCCAAATCTTTCATCTCAAATTCTTCACTAAGCTGGGCTTTGTCCTTTCTTATCTCTCCTTTATCTTTGGTTGCTATCAACATGTCATCAACAAAAAGAAGTAGATATACAAATGAACCATCACTGTTTTTCTTAAAATAAACACAACTGTCAAAGCTGCTTCTTTTGAAATCATGAGTAGTCGTAAATGAATCAAACATCTTGTACCACTGCCTTAGTGACTATTTCAGGCCATAAAGGGACTTTTTCAGCAAGTAAACATAATCCTCCTTTTTTGAGACTATAAAACCCTTTTGTTGTTGCATGTAAATATCTTCTTCAAGTTCTCCATGAAAGAATGCTATTTTTACATCTAACTGCTAAAGCTCCAAATCATACATTGCCACAATACCAAGCAAGGGTCAAACTGAACTATGCTTCACAACTGGAGAAAACACATCGGTGAAGTCTACACCTAGAATTTGACTGTAACCTTTTGCAACTAGCCCTTGCTTTATATATGGGTTCTTCAACTCTTGGAGTCTCTTCTTCATTTTTGAACACCCATTTACAACGAACAACCTTTTTGCCCTTAGGAAGATTCACTAGGTCTCATGTTCTATTATTATGGAGCGATTCCATCTCTTCTTACATGAAAAACATTCACTTTCTTGAATCTTCACAGCTAATTACCTCGGAATAAGTAGATGTCTCTTGATTTGCATCTATAACTTTAGCCACGTTTAAAGCATAAGCAACTAGATCAGCCTCGGCGAACCTCTTTGGAGGTTTAATTTCTCTTTTAGGTTTGTTCTTGGCAATAGAATATTGTGGTGAAGAAGCAACTCTAATCTGAGTTTCTATACTAACTTGAAGAGTAGACTCTATTGTAGATCCAGGATTAATCTGAAGCTCCACCTGCTTCATATGTGTGTTTGAACTTTTCTGGTCTTTATTGGAAGATTCTTTAAGAGATAAGTTAGGCAACATATCAATTTCATAAAAAATAACATCACTGCTAATTACAACTTTTCTATTTTCAGGACACCATAACTTATACCTTTTAACACCAGCCTTATAACCACGAAAAACACACTTAATGGATCTAGGTTTCAATTTCCCATTACCAACATGAGCATACGCAGGACACCTAAAAATTTTTAAATCAGAATAATCAGCAAGATTACCAGACCATACCTCTTATGGAGTCTTTTTCTCAATGCAATGGGTGGAGACCTATTAATAAAAAAACATGCAGTTGAGGCCGATTCAGCCCAAAATGAATTTAGTATACAAGAATTCGAAAACATACATTGAACCTTTTCCATGATTGTTCTATTCATCCGTTCAGTAACACCATTTTACTGTGGAGTATGACGAACTGTCAAGTGTCTCACGATCCCTTCTAATTTGCACAAATCATTAAACTCATTATAACATAATTCCAAGTCATTATCTATGCGGAGGTGTTTTATCTATTTTCTTGTCTGCTTCTCGATCATAGTTTTTCAAGCCTGAAATGTGGAAAACACATCACTTTTCTGCTTCAAGAAGAATGCCTAAACTTTTCTGGAAGAAATCATCAATGATCGTCAGTATATAATTAGCACCACCCATCGAAGGCACTTTAGATGGTCTCCAAAGATCAGAATGAATGTAATCCAGCATCCCTTTTGTGTTATGGATTTGTTTGGTGAATCGAGCTCTCTTTTGCTTCCCAAAAATGCAGTGCTTATAGAACTTCAGTATGCTAATGCCTTGTCCATCAAGAAGTCCTCGTTTGCTCAATTATACCATGTTATTCTCACTCATATGCCCTAGACATATATGCCAAAGTCTAGTAACATCATCATCTAGCAAGGAAGAGGAAGCAACGACTACATCATCAGTAACAGTTGAACCTTGCAAAACATATAACTTGGCAGTCTTTCTCTACCCTATCATCACAATGAGGGAACCTTTGTTAATCTTCAGAACCCCACTTTCAAATGTATACTTGTACTCTTTTGAATCAAGAGTACTTAACAAAATCAAATTCCTGTTCAATTCTAGTACATGTCGTATGCCACTAAGTGTTCTGATGACTCCATCGAACATCTTAATTTTGATTATGCCAATACCTGTGATTTTACATGAAGCATAATCAAAATTAAGATGTTCGATGGAGTTGTTCCCATTACCGTGGTCGAGACAAGCATAATCAAAGTCCCTGCCTATTCATAGATCTAGCATAATTACAGCGGAGTTGTTCGCGCGCCTAGAGATAGGGTGACAAAATTTTTTTGGATTAGGGTGAAACCTAATATGGGAATCCATAGATCGAGTTAATGCGATTCTAGGGGTTTTAATTAGAAAGAGATTTCAATTAATCAACCTAGGGTTAGACGTTATTCGCCTCGAGAGAGGGTCTAATGTACATTAGGGAGTCCTACGGATCAAGTCAAGTGAATAAATAAATGCAGTTCGGTGTTAGATAACAAGTGAAGTCTAGGTGGATTCTTCCTAAGGGTATCGTCTTAATCAACTGAGTTTTTCCCAAGTATTTCCCCAATTCATTCTTTTTTTCTTTGCGTCTTTAGCTTAGTAATTAGTTAATTTAGATTAATAAACAACTTCACTTATTTTAGGCTAAATAATAGAAAGAAAGTTAGTATTAGTACTTTTAGTTCCTTTGGGTTCGACAATCCGGTCTTGCCTAAGCTATACTACTGTTCGATAGGTGCACTTGCCTCAATCGTTGTCATAGTTAGTTTCTAGGTTTGATCATTATCTTTATAAATTTAAAACTCTGACTTCACAGCGATCAAGTTTTTGGCGTCATTGCCGGGGAACTAAAATATTAAGAAAGCTCTATTTTTATTACTTTAGCCATTATTTTCTGCAATTTATTTTTATTTTTATTTTTGTTTTGTTTTTAACTTTGCTAAATTTTCTTTCTTTCTTTTCCTAGCAGGTACCTCTAGTTTATGACTAGAAGGAACCCAAGAGGACCTTTAGTATACGACAGTGATATTGAAGCTACCGCTCGTAGAAATCGCAAAGAAATTAGGCGAGCCCTAAATTACACAGAAGAAGAGCGAGAAGACAGATCCAATCCTACTGAAGGGATGGACGGAAATAATCCACCACCACAAGATGTGGCAGAAAATAATGCTCCGCGTGCTATTATGCTAAATCTCATTTAACAGGAGCCGAATCTAGTATTGTTAGGCCTGCTATAGCTGCTAATAATTTTGAATTAAAGTCTAACACTATATAAATGATTCAACAATTTGTTAAATTTGATGGTTTGCAGGACGAAGATCCAAACAATCATATAGCTAATTTTTTAGAGTTCTGTGATACCTTCAAAGTAAATGGCGTTTCTGATGATACCATAAGGCTTCGGTTATTTCCCTTTTCATTAAGGAATAAAGCCAAACAGTGGTTAAACTCGTTACCATGAGGGTCTGTAACATCCCCAAACCCGGCCCATTCACTACGACCGAATCTGGTTATGTTATGGGAAAACTTATTGGCGAAAACAGGTTGCCATTTAACTTTTTGTCTAAACTCCTTTAGAGTAGTTTTACTTGCAGAAATCTTGGGCATGTTTGTTTGCAAACCGTTAGGTTACTTTGAAATCTCGGGGTTTCGTCTTTAAAACTCTTAGTTGTCAATTTCCTTAGGTTGGAAAACGTTTAAAACATCAGACTCAAGTGGTTTAAGCTTAGTTCATAAAAGTAACATTATTCCCAAATCTCTTTAGACATAAATTACCAAAAGAAAACCAAATAACTTAAGAGGCTCTTATTACAACATAATGATTCCAAGTACTTGGTAATAAAGTGCATAAAGAAAATATTAAAACGTCCTTTGCATGGGCCACCTTGTATCCACTCCAACCCGGTCCGATCATCCTTTCACCTGCGATGTTGGATAAGAGATTGGGTGAGTCACAATGACTCAGTGTGTAACTAAACCATCGAAATCCACCCACATGCAAACCACATAACATCCCAATTATCAAACGCAACATGCAAGTATAATTATTTAGACATTACCACAATCTGGGCTTGGCCCACCTTCAAATTATTACAAATACTAGACTAGGCCCTTTTCACATTAGTCCACTGATCACTGGGTTTGGCCCATGTCCACGTATGTCCCCAAAACATACCTATTCGTTGGGCTTGGCCCATTTTCATATTATTTCATAAACGGAATAATGCAATCATGAAACCCACCCAAACCTAGGGTCCATCCGCTACACACCCCTTATCCGACCTACCACACACGGGGACTATCGAGTCACCCTCTCCTTTTTCCTCCAAAAGGCAACCAATGCCATCCACGATGTAGCATATAGCTAACATCAAACCACGATGGAGCACACAGCAATCCATCAAGCCACGATATGGCATAAGCCGATATCAATCAAGGTAACCACGCGAACTAAATCGCAAAGATCCACAACACGACCTCAGTCAGCGCCAATCCACGATGTAGCACAAAGCTGACATCAACCACGTACTCGAAGTACACCCGTACCTTCTTTTCATACCCCACCCATGCACATGCCACATAAAATATAATCGTGATAATGCATGCACATGCTTATTAATGTCCATAAACATACTCATAAACAAATAATCACATTGCAACAGGTCCGATACTAACCTGATCATCGCTATACCCCTTAAGGGTACCATTTTCACATTTAACTGCACTTGTTAGCAAACATATACAATAGGCAAATATCACGCAAATCCCGAAAACAATGGCTAACTACACACCTTATTACTAGGAGTTCTAGACTCTCGATCCTCGACGCTATCGTCTAGCGAAACTACGGCTATTTGCTTAATGTTTTATGTTGCACGTCCACACCCCGGTGGCCAGTCTCGTACAGCAGAAACGGATCTCTTCTTGAAATTTGGGATGGGGACTTTCCCTTGCCCACCTTGACTGGTTGTGGCCTCCATCAAAAAGCTTAATCAGGTAAACAGGTTAACCCCCAAAACACCACTTAAGCATTTAACCTTAATAAATAACCTTACCTCCACTTGATCAAACTGACTGCTACAAACGGAGGCTTGGCCAACCACTAAAACCCCAGAGTATCTCGATCACGGAACCCGAAAAGATCTAAGTTAACATTGGCCCAAGTGCTATCAAGTTGAGAGAAAGAAATTCGGCAAAGGGTGATGGATGTAGATTCGACTATTAATTAAATCAAGGGGTAGGGAACATTGGTTTCAGCCAAAGAGAGGAGAAAGAAAGGTGTGGGGTGTACTTTCGGTTTTGAAGTGAAAAGGAAGGGAAATAGGGAGAGTGAAGGGTTGGCCACTTGAAAAAAATGTGAGAGAAGAAGAACAACAAGCTTTGGAGAAAAGATTTGGTAACCAAGGAAATGGGGAACAAATTCGGCAAGGAGAGAAGGCGGATGGTGAATGAATAATGAGCACTTCCCCTATTTATACTAAAAGGCCAAGCTCCAACCCCAAAAATAATCCTCAAAATTCTCCTAAAATACCTCCCTTCCACCCATTCAAAAGTTTGAATGAGTCAAACTTTTACCTAGCCAAATTCAAAAAAAATTGACCAAGTCTTCTCCACCTTTTAAGCCTTTCAAACCGTCCATCCACCCCACCAAGATGACGCAAAAACAATGCCCATCTGCTGCTCTTGCGAATCGAACCTGAGCCTCTTTCCCCTGCTGCCAAATGGCGTCACACACACAAGGCCTTAGTGGCGCCTATCCTGCCACTCCACCAGCTCCTTTCTTGTGACATAAACTCCCAAATAATTCTCTTAAGACACCCCTCGCCAAGCTCCCCTTTTAACCCCTAAAACTAAAAATTTTCTAAGGCAACCTACCACCACCTAGGGTTCTCAGGACTCCTAAAACTTACCCAACCACACACTAGAGTGTGCCAACACCCGAGCTAAGCACCAAATGCCTAACCCCTAAAACCAGGGTGTTACAATTCTACCCTCCTTAAAATAATTTCGTCCCCGAAATTACTTGTCTAAACTAACAGTCCAATTCCTCCCGCTACGCTATGGCTGCGCACTCTGATCTTAAAGAGCTAACATACTTCCCAATCATAGCCTCTAAGTTCGCACTCAAAATTCAAAGTAACTCAGAAAAGAGCTATTCCCACAAGCAAGCAAAGCAATTAAAGCATGCACCCAAAGCAGAGGAGCTTACCCGATATCACCTCCTTGGTTGATTCTGACTGGAACCATTCCCTCCATGGCTTGAACCATGACCCCTCGTTGATCGAGGACAGTTCTTAACCAGATGTGCCTTAGATCCGCACCGAAAGCATGTTTTACTATTCCCCCAACACTCTCCTGTGTGAGGTCTTCCACATCGAGCACAGAGACAATTCCGATTCTCAGCAACTGGTACGGGTGTATGTACCGTATTCCCAACTCTTGGTCTTTTCTGAGCATCTCCAAACGATGCTGACCATCCAACACTTCTCTTATTCTCGTTCCTACTCTTTCCTCGATTTTCCCTTACCGTCCTCTTAAC
The DNA here is from genome assembly GCA_025698515.1 of Gossypium sturtianum. Taxonomy (NCBI): domain Eukaryota; kingdom Viridiplantae; phylum Streptophyta; class Magnoliopsida; order Malvales; family Malvaceae; genus Gossypium; species Gossypium sturtianum. The sequence continues at coordinate 35,319,415 of CM046943.1, read as the reverse complement.
TTCTTCGGCTATACGAGCTTTCTCCACTAGCACCGCGAAGTCTCTTTCCCTCTGCGGAGCGATCAGCACTCAAAGTTCATCTCGCAATCCGTCTTCAAACCGGACGCACCTCTCATAGTCAGTGGCCACAATTCCCTTAGCATACTGACTTAGCCGTACAAACTCTGCCTCGTATTCCGCTATCGACTTATTTCCTTGCACCAGATTTAGAAACGCCTTCCTTTGCGCATCTAAGTAGCTTGCTCCAACGTATTTTCCTTCAAACTTTTCCTTAAAGTAGTCCCAATCCAATAGATCTGCCGGTACACCTTGTTTGTGGTGAGCCACCATCGATAAGCCTCATCCCGTAGCGGTAAACAAGCACCTTTCAACTTTTCCTCTGGGGCACAATCCAAGTCGTCCATAATTCTCTCGACTCCTTCTAGCCAATACTCCGCTACGTTCGGAGTCGTTCCCGACACTCCTCTAAAAACTTTAGCCCCATTCGACCTAAGTCTCTCGGACACTGACTTCCGAGCTCCATTTCCCCTACTAGCTCTTGCCACTTCCTTGAAGCAGCGTAACATTGCCTGCGACACTGCGTCCTCTTCACTTATCGGATCTTGTTCCTCTACATCCACTGCTGGCGGCACTTTGCTTTCTGACCCATAGCCAGACCCTACTGGTTCCGAAGCTGTCATTCTACCTCTACCGCGTCCCCTAGAACTCATCTCTAGCGCTTCGATTTAATCTGTTTAGAAAGTTTTATGAATTAGAAATTATTGTTTCACTGTTTTATTCACGAGCAATTTTATGCAATGAAGTTTCCGAGAGTAGTTCTTTCGAGCAATCCAGTTTCCTTTTCCTACCCAGGGGTAATTTCGTCATTTTCCTACAGGGGTATTTTTGTAATTTTGCCACTAGGGCATTTTGGTAATTTTATAAATCGAAAGAAAAACGTCCTTCACAATCAGATTTAAGGTTTCACAAACCAGAGGGGTAAATTTGAAAATTTAAAAACAGGGAATTTAGAAAACAGCAAGGCTAATTCCCTTTCGGGTTTTAATAATTAGTTCAGCCTGTGAACAAATCCTCTTGGTTAAGGTGAACTGTAGCTACGCACCAGGTAGGATTCCAGCGAAGAGGAGGTGAGTCACGAGGACTGCTTAAGTACCAGGCTCTTCCGGATCCACTCCTAGACATGCGCACAATGGTTGCCACACCTTAACTCGGCGACTTAATCACAGGTTTGTTTAGTAACCTTAAGTCTTATGCATGTGTTTGGGTAGACTAGTCCTAGGGTCCAACAGATCCTAGTATTCTATTCTACGAGCCCAAACTAAGCCCAAATCAATTCATACAAACAGATCACTTCAAGAGAGTCCGAAGTACTTACCTGGTGGACTTCGGGTCGGAGGTACAGGTGCCATGCCAGAGTAACCTGAAAACCTTTTTATAAAAGCCCCTATTTCGAAAAGCCCGTTTTGAAAACTATTTCGAGCCCAAAACCCTCAAAGCCGAGTTTTGAACCAGGGCTCGATATTAAATCGTAACATCCCCAAACCCGGCCCATTCACTACGCCAAGAATCTGGTTATGTTATGGGAAAACTTATTAGCGAAAAACAGTTGCCATTTAACTTTTGTCTAAACTCCTTTAGAGTAGTTTTACTTGCAGAAATCTTGGGCATGTTTGTTTGCAAACCGTTAGGTTACTTTGAAATCTCGGGGTTTCGTCTTTAAAACTCTTAGTTGTCAATTTCCTTAGGTTGGAAAACGTTTAAAACATCAGACTCAAGTGGTTTAAGCTTAGTTCATAAAAGTAACATTATTCCCAAATCTCTTTAGACATAAATTACCAAAAGAAAACCAAATAACTTAAGAGGCTCTTATTACAACATAATGATTCCAAGTACTTGGTAATAAAGTGCATAAAGAAAATATTAAAACGTCCTTTGCATGGGCCACCTTGTATCCACTCCAACCCGGTCCGATCATCCTTTCACTGCGATGTTGGATAAGAGATTGGGTGAAGTCACAATGACCCAGTGTGTAACTAAACCATCGAAATCCACCCACATGCAAACCACATAACATCCCAATTATCAAACGCAACATGCAAGTATAATTATTTAGACATTACCACAATCTGGGCTTGGCCCACCTTCAAATTATTACAAATACTAGACTAGGCCCTTTTCACATTAGTCCACTGATCACTGGGTTTGGCCCATGTCCACGTATGTCCCCAAAACATACCTATTCGTTGGGCTTGGCCCATTTTCATATTATTTCATAAACGGAATAATGCAATCATGAAACCCACCCAAACCTAGGGTCCATCCGCTACACACCCCCTTATCCAGCCTACCACACACAGGGGACTATCGAGTCACCCTCTCCTTTTTCCTCCAAAAAGGCAACCAATGCCATCCACGATGTAGCATATAGCTAACATCAAACCACGATGGAGCACACAGCAATCCATCAAGCCACGATATGGCATAAGCCGATATCAATCAAGGTAACCACGCGAACTAAATCGCAAAGATCCACAACGCGACCTCAGTCAGCGCCAATCCACGATGTAGCACAAAGTCGACATCAACCACGCACTCAAGTACACCCGTACCTTCTTTTCATACCCCACCCATGCACATGCCACATAAAATATAATCGTGATAATGCATGCACATGCTTATTAATGTCCATAAACATACTCATAAACAAATAATCACATTGCAACAGTCCGATACTAACTCGATCATCGCTATACCCTTAAGGGTACCATTTTCACATTTAAGCGCACTTGTTAGCAAACATATACAATAGGCAAATATCACGCAAATCCGGAAACAATGGCTAACTACACACCTTATTACTAGGAGTTCTAGACTCTCGATCCTCGACGCTATCGTCTCAGCGAAACTACGGCTATTTGCTTAATGTTTTATGTTGCACGTCCACACCCCGGTGTGGCCGCCTCGCATGTGCCAGAAACGGATCTCTTCTTGAACTTTGGGATGGGGACTTTCCCTTGCCCACCTTGAGTGGTTGTGGCCTCCATCAAAAAGCTTAATCAGTAAGCAGTTAACCCCAAAACACCACTTAAGCATTTAACCTTAATAAATAACCTTACCTCCACTTGATCAAAGCGTTTGCTACAAGCGGAGGCTTGGCCAACCACTAAAACCCCAGAGTATCTCATCCACAGAACCCAAAAAGATCTAAGTTAACATTCGGCCCAAGTGCTATCAAGTTGAGAGAAAGAAATTCGGCAAATGGGTGATGGATGTAGATTCGGCTATTAATTAAATCAAGGGGTAGGGAACATTGGTTTCAGCCAAAGAGAGGAGAAAGAAAGGTGTGGGGTGTACTTTCGGTTTTGAAGTGAAAAGGAAGGGAAATAGAGAGAGTGAAGGGTTCGGCCACTTGGAAAAAAAATGTGAGAGAAGAAGAACAACAAGCTTTGGAGAAAAGATTTCGGTAACCAAGGAAATGGGGAACAAATTCGGCAAGGGAGAGAAGGCAGATGGTGAATGAATAATGAGCACTTCCCCCCTATTTATACTAAAAGGCCAAGCTCCAACCCCCCAAAAATAATCCTCAAAATTCTCCTAAAATACCTCCCTTCCACCCATTCAAAAAGTTTGAATGAGTCAAACTTTTACCTAGCCAAATTCAAAAAAAATTGACCAAGTCTTCTCCACCTTTTAAGCCTTTCAAACCGTCCATCCACCCCACCAAGATGACGCAAAAACAATGCCCATCTGCTTTGCTCTTGCGAATCGAACTCGAGCCTCTTCCCCCTGCAAATGGCGTCACACACACAAGGCCTTAGTGGCGCCTATCCCGCCACTCCACCAGCTCCTTTCTTGTGACATAAACTCCCAAATAATTCTCTTAAGACACCCCTCGCCAAGCTCCCCTTTTAACCCCTAAAACTAAAAATTTTCTAAGGTAACCTACCACCACCTAGGGTTCTCAGGACTCCTAAAACTTACCCAACCACACACTAGAGTGTGCCAACACCCGAGCTAAGCACCAAATGCCTAACCCCTAAAACCAGGGTGTTACAGGGTCAATCACTACATGGGATCAAATGACCAAAATTTTTTTATTAAAATATTTCCCACCAGCCAAAACAGATAAATTACAGAATGATATCTCTTCTTTTGTGCAGATGGATTTAGAGACATTATATGACGCATGGGAGAGATATAAGGATCTCTTGAGAAGGTGTCCGCACCATGGTTTACCCTTGTGGCTCCAAGTCTAAATTTTCTATAACGGTGTAAACCCCTCAACGAGGCAGCTAATTGATTGTAGTCGGTGGAACCACTCGAACAATAGAACTCTGAAGCGACTCACGAGTTTATTGAAGAGATGTCACTGAATAACTATCGATTGGTAAAAGTTACAAGGACCAAACCAACAAAATCAGCCGGAGTTTTCAACATAGATGCAGTAACCATGCTATCAACACAAGTAGAGATGATGAATAAAAAGCTTGATAGTTTGTGTTCTTTGCAGGTACATCCAGTAATGCAGTGCGACGTAAGTGGAACCGTGGCAAATCCTGAGTACCCACCCTACCAACCGGGCACAGAGAGCGAATAGATGAACTATATAGGTAACAATTTCAGATCTAATAATAACCCATATAGTAATAATTATAACCCAAGTTGGAGGAACCACCCAAATTTTTCGTGGGGAGGTCAAGGAAATCAAGGAAATTAGAGACAACAACCTCCTCAAAATTTCCAAAATCAGCCCTATCCATAGGAGAAGAAGCCGAACCTTGAAGAGATGCTGACAAGATTCATGGCATCCACAGAAAACCATCTCCAAGACACTAAAACCACCCTTAAGACCCAACAAGCATCGATCAAAGGGATCGAGAGCCAAGTTAGGGAAGTCACTAAGTCAGTTGAGGAAGTTTCTAAGTCAGTTGGACAACTCGCGAAGCTGATGTCTGAACGATCGCAAGGGCGTCTACCAAGCAACACTGAGATTAATCCAAAGGAGCAAATCCAAGCCATAACAGCTCAAGAAAGTGAAGGATTAGACGGACCCAGTCCAATACAAGGAAACAAGGTAGAAAAAGGTAAAGTTGAGGTAACACAAGAAAAACCAAAACCAGTAATCAAGGAGTACCAACCTCGTATACCATATCCCGAAGCATTAACGAGAGACGACACAGAGGAACAGTTCGGTAAGTTTCTTAAACTTTTAAAGAAATTAATATTAACTTACCGCTACTTGAAGCTCTTTCACAGATGCCAGATTCGAGGAAATTTTTAAAACATCTCTTGACGAACAAACGCAAATTAGACGAGGATCCACATGTGGAATTAAACGCGGTATGCTCAAAGAATGTTACGAATAGAGTACCACAAAAGCTAAAAGATCCAGGGAGTTTTACAATTCCATGTTTAATTGGTAGACTAACTGTTGATAATGCGTTAGCTGATTTAGGGGCAAGCATAAATGTCATGCCTTATAAATTGTTTAAACAATTAGGTCTAGGGAAACCCAAACAAACTAGGATGAGCATTCAATTAGATGATAAAACTATTAGAATTCCTAGGGTATTATCGAAGATGTTCTTGTAAAATTGACAAATTCGTTTTCCCAGTAGATTTTGTTGTCTTAGACATGGATGAGGATAATTCGATTCCCTTAATTTTAGGAAGACCCTTTTTAGCAACTGCCAGGACTAAAATTGATATTGATGCAGGAGAACTCATACTTCGTGTAGGTAATGAGACGATCACCCTCAAGGCTCTCGACTAAGCAAGAACATCGAGTAATCAAGGTGAGAACATAAATTCTACTAATAACCATTCGGTTAACCCTTATTTTTAGGAAGCACCACAAAAGAATACAACTGAACCCGATCCTAAACCCCATGCCAACAAGGAAGTAGTTCATGAAAATCGAAGGATTTAGATCGATGATCTAGACGAGTGGAAGACACACTTCAAGGAAAAAATAGGGATACACGATGAAGAACCGGAACCACACAAGGTAAAATCGAAGGAGCCCCCAGAAGAGCTCATAGGAACAACAAACCACTTCAAAATAGGAGACCAGGTACTGTTAAATAAGGCAGATCCTCGAATATCTCCTCCAGACCCTAACACAAACAAAGAAATACCTTTTAGAGTAACCAGTGTTTTCCCATACGGAACAGTCGAGGTAAGTAATCCTTATTTTGGTACTTTTACTATAAACGCATCTCGACTTAAACTTTTTCACAAGGATAAAACTGATAGCATGAGGAAGGACTTCCAACTCCTCAAACCACCCTGATGATGCAAACGAGAGGAAAGTCTAGCTTAAGACTATAAACGAGCGCTTCTCGGGAGGCAACCCGAGCACTAAACCCATTAACTTTTTTTCTTATTTATTTTATTTTATCCTTTCTTTATAGTATCTAGCTTTAAACTAACCAAAAGTGCAGATTTCCAGGCCACACGGCCGAGCACACGGCCGTGGTCGTAGCCGTGTGGATGCCCCGAATCGTCGTACTGACATGGCAGAGGTGGTACGAGTCAGAGAGAATCAAATCTTCGAAGTCACGGACTCCAACCACCGCCCCACAGGCGCGGCAGAATGCCGCGGCCGCCGCGGCGCGGCGTGACGTGGGCGATCGACTTATCATCAACGGGTGTGGCAATCTATAAAATAGACGTGGGTGAACCAACACACCTAGACACACGACCGTATGAGGCGGCCGTGTGAATCGACACGCCCAAGGAGCACGGGCGTGGGATTGTACCAGGTTTAAAAATCTATTTAACCCCCCTCCCTTCCCTCTTCTCACCTAATTTTCACCATTCTTCATCCCTTGCACCCTTATACACCATACAATCTTATAGCATTCTTCTCAAACTTTTGGCCATGACGAAGAAGCGGAAGGAAACAAGCATAGTCTCCCTCAAGGAGACCGATACATATAAGTTCATGCCGGCCGCTTCAATCACTCGACAAGCCAAGGGTCTTTGAGACCATTTATTTCTTCTTTTACTTTACTCTTCTCCTTTATTTTCCTTCTCTTTAACACTCTTATGCTTAATTTAGTTTATTTTATCTTAGTTTCTTAATTTTAGGTTCTAAAGGCTGCTAGGGAATCACACCACTACCACCACCGCCAGCACCTCCGCAGCCTTAGAGGTCACACCCACCTCGCGAACCATCCAACAATAAGGACCCTACGGTCCATTTATCTTTTCTTTTAATTTTAGTTTCATCTTTATTTTTCTTTACTTTAGCTTGCTTTTATTTAATTATTTAATTAGTATAGTTTTAATTAATACTATTATATCCTGGCCAATCCTCCATGAGCTACCTAATTTCTTCATCTAGCGCAGGATCATCATCCAGACCGACCCCTCCAACTTATCTTTCACCTCCGACTCAAGGAATCCATCCAAAATTCAGGAAGTTTCACTTCTCCCCATATCTTATGATTTTAGTATTATTGTCTATATATCTAACTTTGTACATTGAGGGCAATGTACATCTTAAGTGTGGGGGGTGAACAACCTAAAAAAGTGCCTAATTTTTTTCATTATTCTCAAATTTCTGAAATTAGGTACCAAACTTTTTGCATTATTCTCAAATTCTGAATTAAGTCTTGTTTTTAAGTAAATTTCTCATATTACTAATTAAGATGAAATTTCTAATGATTTATGATTTTTATTGATATGTTTTAGATTAAGTCACTGATAATTGTGCATTGATAATTAAATTTTAAGATACTAAAGAATCAAGCATGATAAGTCCATTTTTTTCAATTAAAATTTGCTAGGTTGTTGAACTGAGTTTAAATATTACTTTGAAGTTTGAAATTTACGAGGTTGATGTCAAAAATAACCATAATTTTTGTGAGTTTTTGAGCCTTATAGAGCATATATTCTTTTTCATGCTCACTTTATTGATTATGAGTATGTCAACATTGATTTGTTATTCTAGAACTTGCCTTATTTATACATATCGAGACCACACCTATGATTTGATATACAGAGATGATTAAGGCACCTAGGTTTTAACCCACTAACTCCATTAAAAGCCTACCTTCACAATTAACCCCTAGTGAACCCCTTTTAATCCTAACAACCCTTTTTATTGATATAACCGCTAATATTAACCCAAAACCCTTTGTATTTGTTATCACCATTCTTTTTCGACTTCCCTTATATCGAGATTTGATTTGATTAAGCTACCTAATTATTTCATCTTAGTATATGAATAGACGTATTATATATATATATATATATATATAAAATCAAAGTATAGTCATTATTCATTACTAGTTTTATGATTAAGTGAGCTTATACGTTTGAATTCCAAATATTGAAGAAGAAGCTCGTATTATTAGTTTAAAAGTTTCAATCCATTATATAATTATTCAGTTTATTGTTTCTAGTTAGGTATTTTATCAATTCAATCTCGATTCTAACCTTCTAATTCAGCCTCTATCCACACCTTAACCCTAGCCCCGTTACAACCCTGACAAAGACCTTTTGATTTGTGCATCATATCATATTATAGTGGTGGAGATTTGATTTTCAGGCAAGCCTATGGGATTAACTTTTCATGTTCGACTTTTGAGCGCTTTTTCCTGAACCTTAAACACTCTAAGTGATTTGAGTGAATCTCTAGTGAGGATGTCAATCCTTTGTCGGTTTTGAATTAAAGGTAATTATTTAGATAAGGGAGACGCCTATATTTTCGAGCTAAAAATCTATGACTTAGATTGTTTGAATCCTTAGGACTCTTTGAATTGAATTATCCATGTATAAATTATCTATGAATTATGATAAGATATTGTTGATAAGAATTATGAATTATAGAAAGTTTGTTTTAATTGTAAGTTGAGAATTTTGCTTGAGGACAAGCAAAAGCTTAAGTGTGGGGGTATTTGATAAACCGAAATAGTAACATATTTTAATCCCACATTTAGCATACTTTTGGATGATTTATCCCTTGATTTATGTAAAAAGGTGCTCTTAATCCTTTCTTTTTATGTTTTATACTCAGGAAAGCACCCAAGAATAAAAAAAACGAGAAACGGGCTTAAAACAGACCAAAATGAGCCAAAGAAGAAATCGACACGGCCTAGACTAAAGCCCACACAGCCGTGCCTCCTCAAATATACTAGAACACGGCCTGATGTCGATCTACACGACCGTGCCTCACTAACGGAGTCCAACACGGCCTGGCCACGATTCACACGGGCGTGTACCATGGCCGTGCCCCTACCGTGGAGGAGAGTAATTTCACTCGGAAAAGGATACTTAGGGGCAAAGAAACCTATTTCAAAAGCCTATATAAAGACCCTAGGTATAACCTAAAAGAGGGCGGTTAGCTAGGCCAAGGAGCCGAGCCGAAAAGGTCAGATTTGTGGGAAACTCTCAAGGGATAGCTAGTTGATCCATCTCCAGAAGCCGGAATTCTACTCAAGACGGAGGATCTCCTCTTCAATTCCTTCAGGGGGTTTTAGGGATTTCTTATGTTTTGTTTTATCTTTTCTTCTGACATGTTTTTCTTTATTATTATGAACTAAACCCTTCAGATACCTGAAGGGGGATGAAACCTAGATGAATCTTGTTATTGTTTTCTGAACTATATGATAAATACTTGATTTGTTCTTAATTATGTGTGCTTAATTATTGTTTTAATATTTCGCGAATATTGATTCAAGTATGATGTGCTTAGGTGGTGGAGCAAAAGTCCCTGCCTATTCATAGATCTAGCATAATTACAGCGGAGTTGTTCGCGCGCCTAGAGATAGGGTGACAAAATTTTTTTGGATTAGGGTGAAACCTAATATGGGAATCCATAGATCGAGTTAATGCGATTCTAGGGGTTTTAATTAGAAAGAGATTTCAATTAATCAACCTAGGGTTAGACGTTATTCGCCTCGAGAGAGGGTCTAATGTACATTAGGGAGTCCTACGGATCAAGTCAAGTGAATAAATCGTCTGGTTCAGTGTTAGATAACAAGTGAAGTCTAGGTGGATTCTTCCTAAGGGTATCGTCTTAATCAACCGAGTTTTTCCCAAGTATTTCCCCAATTCATCATCTTTTTTTGTTTTTGCGTCTTTAGCTTAGTAATTAGTTAATTTAGATTAATAAACAACTTCACTTATTTTAGGCTAAATAATAGAAAGAAAGTTAGTATTAGTACTTTTAGTTCCTTTGGGTTCGACAATCCGGTCTTGCCTAAGCTATACTACTGTTCGATAGGTGCACTTGCCTCAATCGTTGTCATAGTTAGTTTCCAGATTCGATCATTATCTTTATAAATTTAAAACTCTGACTTCACATCGATCATCTACAGTATGATACTAAAGTTGTGTGAAATTTTCATAAAGAAATTTCCTCGTTTGAGTGCTCAATTTGACAAAAAGGACTAAATCACGTAAGGAGCAAAACTTGAGGTCTAATTAATAAAGGCACTAAATAGCTATAGAATTGAAAAGTATGAGCACTTGCATGGTAATTATACCAATAGAAAAGTGAGGAGACAAATATGGACATGTAGTAGGTGGGTTTGGTGAAGTTATTAAAAGGTTAAATTGGTAAATAAGTTAATAGGTATAATAAGACAAAAGAGCAAAAGCTACCATCTTTTTATTTTTCTCTTTCTTCTCCACCGATTCTTACACAAGGAAATGTCCATGGAAGCTTGAAAATTTCAGCAACTTCTAACCCTCACAAGTAAGTGATTTTGATGGTCATTTTTGATGATTTTTGTATTTTTGGAACACTTTTAGCTTAATCTAGCTAATGAGGGGACTATTTTGTAAAATGGTTGAAAGTCTAGGGTTTTTCCATGAGAATATTCATGTTGTTTGCTGCATTTTTATGGAAGAAAATGAATCTTGGTTGTTAAATAAACAACTTTTGTTAAGTGATGAAAACACCTAAAATGGACCATTTTGTATAAGTTGTAAAATAGGTAGTAGAGGTGTGAAATAATGGAAAATGTGGGCTGCTATAAGCATGAAAAAGGTTCGGATATGCGTGGGTAGTAAAGAAATTGAACACATTTCAATTAACGTGCCTAGGCGCAAAAGTGTAAATATGACAAAGTTTAGGGGTAAAAATTGTAATTTTACCAAAAATGTGAAATTGGGCTCATTTGAGTAGCATGATAAATAAATAAATTAAATGTGTTGTTATAGATCAAGGAAGATGAGATTCGGAATTAGATCGAGGGAAAAGCAAGATAATCGAGTAATTGACTTATTCCGTCGTTTCATACCGAGGTAAGTTCATATGTTAATAAGCATTAAATTTTATATGTTTAAATGCTTAACCGATACCATGTGTTATTTCGTATATTATTATTGGATCATGAATAATATAAAAATTATGAGATTGTATTGAAAGATCAAATTAAGAGAAATGCAGGGCGGAGTATGATCGAATTTCGACATGTCATGAATTGATGGTAAAGACCATGGTTGGACCATGGCAATATGTGTGCCAGTGTAAGACCATGTCTGGGACATGGCATCGGCATTGATATGTGTGCTAGTTTAAGACCATGTCTGGGACATGGCATCGACCACAATATGAGAGCCAGTGTAAGACCATGTCTAGGACATGGCATCGGCATTGATATGTGTGCTAGTGTAAGACCATGTCTGGGACATGGCATCGGCCACGATATGAGAGCCAGTGTAAGACCATGTCTGGGACATGGCATTGGTACGATACATCATGTACGAGTATCCTTAGTATCCCAAGAGGTTCAACGGGTAAATCTAAAGAAGATGTCAAATAAATGACAAAGTATGATCATGTTGAAAGGGTACAGGTATGTACGCAAAATTCATGAGTACTGAAATTGATGTATATGGGACATTTGGTAAATTGTAAATGAGTAAGTCATACCTGTGAAAATGATCTTGTGATGACCTTGTGACGATAGGTCTATACTTATGATGTATAAATAGGTGGTAAATTTGATTGATGACCATGTGTGAGGCTTTTAGGCCAAATTAAATTGAGACATGATAAGTTTAAGTTTTGTTGTTGATGTATAGGTTAAAGGGGCAAATGAATGGCATGTAAATATTCGATAATGGCTAGCTATTTGAATGGCTAGTTAAGGATATGCTTTGGTGTTATGTATGATTAAATGGATGTTAATACAAAGCAATCATGAATTAACAATAAAATAGTTTTGGACAGCAGCAGTTGTATAATTTTGAAAAATCACCAAAAATTGTGGAAATTTAATTAGAGGTTTAATGAGATATTAAATTAAATCTTATGGAGTCTATTTCTACATAAAAGAAATATAATAAGAAAAAGAATTTCATATGGTGAGATATTTGAATTTTAGTGAGACAGGGTCAGAATGATTTCGGAATCCCCTATTCTGACTTGGAAAAATAATTAAAATTTGTACAAAAATAATCAAGGGATAAAATTTATATACTTGAATTTATTAATGAGTATATTTTCAAGAGAAATAAATGGGAACATCATTCGAGTTTTGTACAATGAGAAAATAAATTTTTAGTGAAGAAGGGTCAGAACTGTCGGACAGAAAAATAGGGGAGACTTTAAAGAATAAAATGTATTGATTGGCCAAACCAAAAATTCTGGAAATATTATGGTAAAAATATATGTGAGTCTAGTTTCAGGGAAAATTAGTTAACCTTAATTTGGAGTTCCGTAGCTCCACAAAAAAATAATTTAGTGACTATAACTCGAGTAGACAGCTCAAGATGAACATAAATGAATTGTGAAATTTTATGCAATAATGATGGTATTATCTTGAGAGCTTATAATAAGAATTTTTAAAAGCATTGTAATCAATTGTTTATTATTTACATCCGTACTTACTAAGCTTTAAAGCTTACTTTATCTATTTTCTATGTTTATAATGTCCTCAGGCTAGCTCGGGTTGGAGAACGTCGGAGATACCATCACACTATCAAGCTATCACTTCGGGTATTGTTGAATTCAAGTAGTTGAGTTGTGGCATGTATAGGAGATTTAATTACGTTGTTAAGTGTCATAGATGAATTTGCTAAATGTGGGCATATGCTATTTGATAGATCATTTTGTATAAGGCCATGGATGATGGCTAATATTTGTTATTGTTATATGAAAATGGTGATGTTTTTCATGAATGTAAAAATTCGCATGGTTGAGCATATGGTATGTTAATGCATGATTGAGCAAGTTGTATGATTGAATTGATAAAGAATGTGATAAGTGTTGCATGTGAACGAAGTGAAGTGGCCATGTTGTGTAAATGTCTTAGTTGCGGTGAATTGGTCATGCATTATGTGTGGATGGGTGTTACTTGATGTTGTGTATGTTGGTGCAAGTAAGGGCGGCAAAAGGCTTGGTAAATAGCCTTGTTTCTATCCACACGGGTAGACACACGAGCTTGTGTCTGGGACGTGTGTGACACACAGTCTGCCCCATGGGCATTTAGTCCGGCCATGTGTCCCCTGCACCTTAATTGTGAAATTAAATTCACCACACGGCCTAGCACACGGGTGTGTGCCTTGGCCGTGTGACCTTAAAGGGTTGATGATGTCAGAAATAGAATATCAAGGTTTTTGCACACGGGCTGAAACACGGGTGTGTCACAGTCGTGTGAGGGACACGGGCCATGGACACGAGCGTGTGCCAGGCCGTGTGAAAATCCCTGTAGGTTCAAAAAGAGAAATAAATACACACGGGCTAGGGACACGGGCATGTCCCAATATGCTCAGGCCATGTGAGCTACACGGTCCTTCAGCATGGCCATGTTAAGAGGTCACACGGATGTGTCACTCTTCCAAACGGGCGTGTGCCTCTAATTTCAATGATATTTTCTAAAGTTTTTCTAAAGTGCTCGGTTTAGTCCTGAACCGTTTTCAAAGTGTGTTTTGGGCATCGTAGGCCCATATTAGGGACTTTAAGGCAAAGTTTGAAATGTTTTAAAATTGAACGAACTTTTATGACTCAAAAATGTATGTTTACATGTGTTTAAGATAGGTAACGCCTCGTACCCTGTCCCTGCGTCGGATACGGGTAAGGGGTGTTACATGGGCGGCTATGCAAGGGAAGGAAAAAGAAAATAAAATGTGGAGAAAATGCTAATGAGAGAAGAGAAATGAGTTGTGAGGGATGATGAATTAAGGGATTGGTGCGTGGTATTTATAGGTGAAGGTAAGGGGTAGAGTTAGCTAAAAATAGATTCAAAATTCCTTCTTTTTCTACCATGCATGGCTGGCCATATTTCAAGGAGAAGGGGATGACTTAGTCTCCTCAATTTGAATTCAAACCAAGGCTATTAATAGCCATAGGGTGGACAGTTTCAACAGCAAAGTAGTTGGGCTAATTTCTGATTATTTTCCAACTGTAAGGACCTTCAATTAAATACCCCAAAGCTTGCTTTTGGGCTGCCATCTACTTGTGCCGAAACTAGGCTTTAGTTTCCCCTTGTTGGACGATTTCTTAATCCAATAACTTAGCAGACATGTCCATATTTTAGTACCTCTTTTACTGGGTCAAATTATCAACCTCATGACCCAAATTGCATGGTCTTGCCGTCCACATGAATTTATTTGTGCATGTCCATGTTTCATTCACATCAATCACATCTTCAATGGTCCTCCTACATAGTGGAAAATCAAATATTAATAAATTAATATGAAATAATATAAAATATGTACAGAAATCATGTAATTAAACACAATTTCACATACTTTATAAATTCATGCCCAATATTACTAATTAAGTAAAATTCACTTATTTTAATAACAGTTACTCATGAAAAACTTAATTATTAAGTAGAAAGGTGATAAAAATATATAGAAAAACCCTATAAAATTTCAAGTTTACACACCCCTAAACTTAAACCATTGCTCATCCCGAGTAATGTTCATGCACAACACAACTTTTGCTAAGGCAATTTTGCCAAATGATAAAGTAGAATCAATCTTCGCACATAATCATGCTCAAAAATACTTTTTTTTTTTATAAGTAGCTCGAATGCAAATATTATTTCCAAACTTTATACTAAGCACATCATAATGTCAACATGAATCATAGTTAGCATGCATTTTCAAAGTCATACATAACATTCACCAATCAATATGCTTTCCTTATCATCGAAACATAACAATCCCAAGGTATAATTTGTGGTCTTCATAAGTTGAGCTTAGAAATTCCTTTCCACTAATGTAGTTGGTATAATCATTCAATCAAAAGGTCTTTTATTAGGTTGTAATGGGGCTAGGCTAAAGGTAGGGATAAAGAGAAGTTAATTTTGAGGTTCAATCATCTTAAACCTAACTTGTCTTGGATTTTTCTGTGTCACAACCTTCATAAAATCGGGTTTTTGGAACACCCCCAAACTTATTTCGAACTCATGCTCAACTTTTATTATTTTCAGACTTTGGGCAAACTTTGCTCTTTATTTTTAAGATTTTTTGAGCAATCTTTCTTTGCTTTTCATTCTTTTGGACAAACTTACATTCGTTTTTTTTAATCATGTGAAGAGCATCTACATCTTTTCATATGTTTCCTCAAACTTTGATCACCAAGACAAATTTTGTTAATATAGGTGCAAAAGAATAGAATAAAATAAAAAATATGATAATGTGGCTTATAATGTAGGTACTTTGCAATAAACATGCCATTAAGCTCAAAAATTAAGTTTCAAGGGTTAAATTAATAAGGTTGGCATGAAAGGCTCAAATGATCCAAAGAAAGTGTGCCTATATCATATTATATTCTTATACCTCCTAGAATTTTGCCTCAAGAAAGATACTAATTCAATTCTAAAGACTTAAACCTTCATACATGTCTATTTCTAAAGAAATCAATTTTTCATGGAAAATAGTACATAAGACTAAAGATCATAGAAGCATTCCACCATTCAAGATGACATACAAATAACTTAGATAAAATAAGAAATCATGCTTGCATTTGAACAAACTTATGAACAAAAATTCTTTTTGAACATTCATTTATTTCAGCATACTTAAGTAAAAAGATTGAAACATACTTTAAAATTCATGCGAAATACCTTATTAAAAATTCATGCGAAATGCCTTACCATAATGTGAAATGCCCTACCCCCCTTTAAAAAGAAGTAATGTCCTTATTGTGAAAACAAAGTAATGAATGAAAACTGAACACCAAGTAGGGTTGCAAGAGAAGAGAGGTGAGTCATAAAGACTGCTTAAGTACCAAGTCTTTCTCAACAATCTAATCCTAGACATGTTCATTCCCATTACCACATCACTTTTTTTTTTCTGTTGAAGAGGCATTGAGCTTATTTATTCATGCTTGCTACTTTATTATGCAAAAGAAAAAAAATTCTAACTAGGAAATAAAAATAAACACCTAAAAAGAAATAAAAACTAAATATAAGAAATTCCCCCTTTTATTTATTTGACTTATCCTCCTCGTCTTCTTCATTTGATGTTTCATCCTGGCTTGCATTCTTATCTTTCTTCCATGACTAGAAGATATAATCTGGGAACTCAGGAACAAAATTGTTAGAGATATTATTAGAAGTATTTTTTACAGAATCATCTCTAACTTTTGCATACTTCCAATAAGCCTGTTGTTGGTTATGCATAAATTTCATCAAATCCATTATAATTGACAATTCCTATTTCTTCACAATGTTTGAAGAAGTGGGCATCGAAATAGTCAACTCAAGATCAACACTTGGTTCAACTGGCTCATTATCATTCAGCTACTCTCTTGGTTTAGAGACTTCCAATTCTTTTATCGGTTCTTCTTCAGATTTTGCTTCTTCTGTCTCAATAACTGAGTTAACTTCCGTTTCAGAATTGTTCGATGACTCATCAGTTTCTGGTTCTGTTGGTTCACTCAGTTCAGGTGGGTTTAGTTCATCGACATTCTCTACTAACCTTTAAAGATCATGTGCTGTGATGCAACCTTGAACGTACGGGCCCTTCGGGTTTGCTTTTGTTTTCACTTAGGCCCTTAAGCAAAGTGTAACAACCCAAACCCGGCCCAAACACCACGACCGAATTTGATTGTTACTGAGTAAAACCTTGTGAACACTCTTTCAGAAAAACATTTAACTTCCTTTGTAAACTCTTTTTCTTTCGGTTGTCTTGCTAAGCTAACCCTAGATCTAATTTGGAATTTTAATTAAATCCGGTTATTGTACAAGTTTCAAGTGTACCCGATGGCACGTTTAAACTTCCACGTGTTAACTTAAGAAAACATGTGATTTAATTTAATTTAATGACATAGTTTAAGTCGATATCCAACATAAAAAAAAATAAAATAAAATGCAACTATAGTTATGGAGGCCTTATTACAACCCAAAATAGAATTTATCAAATTCAAAGTTCGTAAATTAAAATCCTTTGCATGGCCGCCTCGAGTCCCACCGGCTTCTCAACCGCCATCTACGAGTCACCGAAAAATGTTAAAGGAGAAGGTGAGTCACCAAGACCCAGTATGTAACCCTTCCCCATTTTAAAGCATTTTCATACACATCAAATAACAAATTAATTAAGCAAAGTATCATGTACCCAACCTAGCCAACCAAACACCTTTGTCTACCCCACGTGGTACCAAACCACTTTGGTGACCGTAGTCACGATGTGTTACCAAAACACCTGGTGGTGCCAAACCACTTTGGTGACATATAGTCACAATGTGCTACCAAAGCACCGGGTGTCATGAGACACAATTCAGGTGATGGGGCCAACCCATCGTGTGATACCAAATCACTGGCAGACGATCCCATATCTCAAGTGGGGCCAACCCACGGTGGTGTTAACCACGGGGACAAGTCGCTATGAGGTACCAAACCTCTGGAGGTACCAAACCTCTGGTGACCTATAGTCACATTGTGCTACCAAAGCACTGGTGCTCGTCCAAACACGAATACACCGCCCCTCCACTCAATCAACCCACATAGTCAACAAATCACATATAGATTTATCATATGTATTATCACAAAGCATGCTTCCCAAAAGCATAAAATAGCAATCATATGCACAGGTACTTACCAGGTTACCCCGTATACCGTTATGGTATTCAAGCCATTGCTACACACATCAAGTTAGCAATCACATTACTTAGCATAATTAGCAAGTTAAATGGTGTGTATGTACACACCTGTCACCAACAAGGAGTCTAAATCCCGAAAAGAGAAGTCGGCCACACTTAAGTCTTTGCCCCTATATTCGGCCAAACATGGGAGTTAGTACCCCAAAGGCCTATTCGGCCAAAACCAAAATACCCAAAAGGGGTTAAGATTTAACCGGAAGCCTTACCTAATGCCCTTGAGTACCGGGTCACCAAACTATTTATTTTGCTCCCCTACAATCGGCCATTGCCATAACTCCCATTAGTAGCCTTCGGCTTAAATGGATATCAAATAACTAACCAATGTAAATCTTACCATTACTTACCAAATCGATTACTAGAGGATAGGAGTTGGGATTAAGCACTTCAAAATTTCGGGATACCTAGTGGAATTGGTTCCAAAGAAGATAAATGGTTAGCCGTTACCAACACAAAATTTGGCTTTTCTTTTCACTTTAGTCGACAAAAATACAAGATTAAAAGAGGAAAATTCGGCCCTTCTTACCTTCCTCAAACCGATTGCAAACTAACTTCCAAAGGGCCTTATACTTCCTTTAGTATTCGGTTAACAATGCGCCAAGGAGGAGTGCGAGATCGGTTCTTCAAGGGGGTGTATTCGGCTATTGAAGGAAGGAAAATAATGGGGATGAGAGGAGAGAAGTTTGGCTAAATGGGTTTGGGAGGCTGGAAGAAAAAAATAAAAAGAAGATTGAGAGGAGGAGGGCTAGGGTTTTTGGCAAGTAGAAAAATGAAGAAAAGAAAGAAAGGTGCTAGGTTGCTCCTTTTATAGCCATTCGGCACCCCCTTAGTAGCATTGCCGCCCACTCCTCTCATGAGGAGTTCAAATTTCGCCAACTCCTTGCTTCTCTCTTGGCCACTAATTTGAATTAATTCAAATCACTTTGAATTAATAAAAATAATCTCCCAATATCTCATCCATTATCCTTGAATATCTTCTCCTAATTATTATAATTAAAACTCTTCTATTATCCTCTAATATTTACACCTAATAAAAGAGTTTGAAGGGAGAAAAACTCTCCCCCCTTGTGCCGTCCAAAAAAAAAAAGAACTAAAAAGGGATTTCCGTGACTCGAACACAAGCTCCCTTGTTCCCCCTTGTGGCGTCATCTCTAGCCCTTAGGTGGGCTTCTTTTGCCACTTTACCGGGGCCTATTTTGTGTTAAATTACCCACTCTTATCCTTATAACACCACTTACCAAGGCTCCTTCATTTAGAAGTTAAACAACTGAATTTTTCCATTAAACCGAGCCAACACAAAGTCTTAATTTAATCATTATTATTCCATAAATAATGACACAGCAGTTCATACACAAGAAAAATAATGAAATTTCAAATAGCCCCGCTTTTGGGATGTTACAGTTCTACCCCCCTTAAAATAAATTTCGTCCTCGAAATTCCTTAACTAGAAAAGGTGGGGGTATTCTTTGTCTCATTACATCCTCGGGTTCCCACGTAGCTTCCTCTATACCATGGTTCCGCCCACAGTACCTTCACCAAGGGCGCGACTTCCTACGTAGAACTTTCTCATCTCGGTCTAAGATCCGAACGGCTCCTCTTCAAAAAGATAACTGGATTCACTTCGATTTACGCATCGGCACAACGTGCGAAGGATCTGGACCGATACCGCCAAAGCATTGATACATGGAATACGTCATGAATCGACTCGATTCTGCCGGCAACTCTAGGCGATAAGCGGATGGTCCTATTCGCTTCACAACAGTATATGGCCCAATGAACCTTGGGCTCAACTTCCCTTTCCGTCCAAATCTCAACACCTTTTTCCAAGGCGACACTTTCAGAAAGACTTTGTCTCCCACAGCATACTCCATTTCCTTGCGTTTGAGATCGGCATAAGACTTCTGCCTATCCGATGCTTCTTTGAGACGAGACCGAATCACCTTGACTTTGTCTTCCGTCTCGGTTACCAACTCTGGACCCAGAATTTGTCTTTCTCCCAACTCTGTCCAACATGTAGGAGTACGACACTTTCGTCCATACAGGGCCTCGTATGGAGCCATTTGAATACTCGCTTGATAACTATTGTTATAAGCGAATTCCGCTAGTGGTAGGTACTCCTCCCAACTACCACTAAAATCCAAGACACAACCTCTTAACATGTCCTCTAAAATCTGTATCACCCTTTCCGACTGTCCGTCAGACTGTGGATGGAAAGCCGTACTGAAATCTAACCGTGTACCCAAAGCTTGATGCAACGCTTTCCAAAACCTCGACGTGAACCTCGGATCCCTATCCGAGATAATCGACATTGGCACACCATGCAATCTCGACTATCTCGACCACATATAACCTTGCTAGCTTACGGAGTGAGTAATCCATTCTCACCGGCATGAAGTGAGCTGATTTAGTTAGGCGATCCACAATTACCCAAATCGCATCCTTCTTAGTGGGCGTGAGGTAGCCCACTAACAAAATCCATGGTGATCCTCTCCCATTTCCATTGAGGATCTTTATCGGTTGAAGTAGTCCCGATGGTGGTGATGTTGCCTTAACCTGGCGACACGTCGGACACTTCCCTACGAACTCCGTTATCTCACGCTTCAACCCGGCCACCAAAATCGTTTTCAGTAAATCTCCATACATCTTGCTTCCCCGTGGTGCATAGCGTATGGGCTGCTATGTGCATCTTGGAGAATTTTTCTCGCCTTAAATCTGGATCCTTTGGCATACGGACTCGTCCTGAAAGCAAAGCGCTCCTTCACTAGACAGGTGTACCCTTCCAAACCACCGTCTTGAACTTGTACCCTCCTAGAACTCAAGCCTTCATCTATTAAATCGCTTTTCTTTAATCTCCTCAATCCATGTCGGCTTAACTTGAAGCTCAACAAAAGACTTCCATCATCATACGAGACTTAACCGAAGCGAACATTGCTCTCAAGTCCGTCACCACCTTCCGGCTCAATGCGTCGGCTACCACATTAGCCTTACCCGGATGGTACTCGATTGAACAATCATAGTCCTTTAGTAGTTCAATCCATCGACGCTGTCTCAGATTCAGATCTTTCTGAGTCAGAAGATACCTCAAGCTTTTGTGATCCGTGTAGACCGTCGACTTCTCTCCATACAGGTAATGTCTCCATATCTTCAGAGCGAAGACGACCGCTGCTAACTCTAAGTCGTGAGTTGGGTAGTTAACCTCATGCGATCTTAACTGACGAGATGCATAGGCTACTACCTTCCCATCTTGCATCAATACACACCCCAAACCGGTGTGAGATGCATCACAATAGATCGTGAATAACTTTCTGCTTCAGTCGTACCAAAAACGGAGCTTAGTCAAAATCTTCCTTAGCTTATCAAAGCTTTCTGCTGCTTTTCCGTCCATATAAATGGGACACCCTTCCTTAGCAACTTAGTCAATGGGCTTTGCTATTAGAGAGAATCCTTCCACGAATCTCCAGATAGTATCCTGCTAAACCCAGAAAACTTCGTATTTTCAACCACCGCCCCTAGGCGGTTTCCACTCCAATATCTGCCTCAATCTTGCTTGGGGTCTACTCTAATTCCTTGGTGACACTACATGACCTAAGAAAGCCACCTCCTTCAACCAAAATTCACACTTACCGAATTTGGCATATAATCGCTTCTCCTCATATTATTTGCAGAACTAACCGTAAATGCTTGTCATGCTCCTCTTACGTCTTTGAGTAAACCAATATGTCGTCTATGAATACCACACGACGAATCTGGTCCAAAATCTTCTTTGGAATACTCTGTTCATCAAGTCCATAAATGCCGGGGCGCATTAGTCAACCCAAATGGCATTACCAAGAACTCAAAATGCCCATACCGAGTTCGAAATGCCGTTTTGTGAACATCGCCTCCTTTACCCTAAGTTGATGATAACTCGACCTAAGGTCTATCTTCGCGAACACCGAGGCACCCTTCAGTTGATCGAACAAGTCGTCAATCCGAGGCAACGGATACTTGTTCTTGATCGTCAACTTATTTAATCGCGGTGAGTCGATGCACATCCGCATAGAACCGTCCTTCTTCTTGACAAACAACACAGCGCTCCCACGGAGATATACTTGGTCGTATAAATCCTCTATCCAAGAGCTCACGAATTTGAGCCTTTAGCTCCACCAATTCCTTTGGTGCCATTCGGTATGGTGCTATAGACACAGTGCCGTTCGGGTAGCAAGTCTATACCGAATTCGACTTCTCGATCCGGAGGCAAACCCGAAAGTTCTTCCGGGAACACATCAAGCAAATTCCCCAACCGTTCGGACCTCTTCAACTACTAACTCCTTAGCTTCCAAAGCACGATTCGAACCAAATACGCCTCACAACCCTTCTTGACCATCTTTTCAGCCTTCAAGGCGGACACTACGTTGGATAGGTAATTCCTCCTATCTCCTATCATAACCACTTCATCACCTTCCACCGCCTTAAGAACCATGCGCGCTTGGTCGCGCGCATCCAACCTTGCTTGGTACTTAACCAACCAATTCATACCGAGGATCAAATCGAACTCTCCAAATGGTAGTTCCATTAGATCGGCTACAAAAACTACCCCTTGAAGTTCTAGGGTACACCTCTATAGAGTTTATCTACGACTACGGAGTGACCTAAGGGGCTAACTGGTCACCACCCCTAGAAGCGATTTGAGTCTAGGTCCATAGTTCCTACCACACTACTAGCAATGTATGAGTGTGTCGAGCCCACATCAATCAATGCAACATAAGGAAAACCAAAAATTAGAAACGCATCGGTTATGACATCCAGGTGCGCCACCTTCTTCGCGACACCTTGTTTGCATAGACTAAGCCAGCCGCCTAGCCTCTCGTGTTGCCCGAACCTCTACCTTGAGTTCCACGACCTCGGTTGGGGCCGTTGTTCCCTCTACCATTACCACGACCCTCCGTGGTCCTACATTTCTATCTTGTGCACAGTTCGCCCCTTACTGGTCGCTTCTTAGCTAGCTTTTGGGGACAATCGACGACGCGATGCTCCAAAGACCCACACTCAAAGCATCCTTTATCACCGCCCAACATCCTCCCCAATGGGTCTTTCCACAGCGATTGCAGACCGAGTCGGCCTTTGATTAGCGATTGTGGGCCTTGTTGCCTGATTGGGCCCACTTGGCCTAGCCTTTTCTCGAGTACTACCGCTTGATCCGGTGACCCAAAACTTTCTCTTCGATTGTTCTTACTATAATTCGCCTCACGGTCTCCTTGATTCCCTCGGCTACCTTAGCCTTCTCCACTGTGGATGAGAACTCACGAACCCTTTGTGGGGCAATCGGTAACCTTAGATCATCTCAAGTCCGTCCTCAAAGCGAACACAACGCTCATGTTCGTAGCCACGATGCCTCTCGCATATCTACTCACCTTAAAAATTCGCCTCATATTCCGACACGGACTTAGTTCCTTGAACTAATCCCCTAAAAGCCTTCTCTGCTGGCGTCGGTGTAGCTAGTGCCCACATACTTTTTCGATGGCGGTTCAAATACTCCCAAGTCAAATCATCGGTTTGTAGCCCCATCTCGAACCGTAAGCCACCACTGATACGCTTCATCCTTTAGAAGCGACACTGCCCCTTTCAGCTTCTCTTCATCAGTCAGGTCAAGGTCATCCATGATCCTCTCAGTTGACTCTAGCCAAGATTCACGACTGGGTGCCACTCCCGACACACCTCGGAATACCTCCGCTCCGTTAGATCGGAGTCGCCGGGGATGATTTCCGAGCTCCAACATTTCCACCAGCCCCGCCACCATCTCCAAGACTCGCAACACGACTTGCGATACCGATTCGCCACGTGCGCTCGGCCTCTCACTCTAAAAGTAGGAGGTGGTGGTGGCGGTGGTACCTCATTTTCCGAGCCTTGTCCCGACTGACGGGGGTTGGACACCGTCATCCTACCCCTACCACGTCCACGGCGCCCACGTCCTCTAGAACTCATTCTATCTACCGTGCTTTTAATCTGATTAAGAAAAATTTTATGCGTTAGCATTTGTTTCACTTTATTACTCATGAAGAAGTTTTATGGATGAGGTTTAATCGAGAGATTCTTTCGAGCAAACAACGTTTGATTTCCTATCCTAGTTCACACAAAGAAGTTCATGCATCCATTCCTTAATACTTTCCATACCTATTCACTCATCGGACATTTCGCCCATTTCTAACCTGTGGGTATTTTCGTCTCTTTTTCTACTGAGGGTATTTTTGTACTTTTCCACAAATCAAGTTTTCCGAGAAAAACATTGTATACTAAGTGTTCTAGGGTTTAAGAGGGTTATTGAACAAATTTTGAAAGCATTAGGGCTTGCTATTCCATTCCATTTCGAAAAACAAGGCTAATTCCCTTTTTCGGGTTTTAATCATTGTGTTTAACCTATGACCGAGCCCTCCCAGGTCAGGAGTGAAACAAAGCTACGCACTGTGCGAGTGAGTGAAGAGGAGGTGGGTCACGCGGACCGCTTAAATACCAAGCTCTCACCGAACCTTTCTAGACATGCGCACAGAGGTTACCACACCACCGGAGCCTTACGAGTTAGGGTGAACCGAAGCTACGCACTGTAGGATACTGCGAAGAGGAGGTGAGTCACGAGGACCGCTTAAATACCAAGCTCTTCCGGATCCAATCCTAGACATGCGCATGTGGGGTTACCACACCCTAGCTCGTTGACTAAGTCATAGGTTGGTTTAGTTCTTTAAGTCTTATGCTTCGTTGTGTTTGAGTAATCTAACCCTAGGGTCCAAGTCCTATAAGTCTATCTACGCTCCATGCTTCCTACCCTTCTACTGAGAATATATTTCACACAAAGGTTTAGATGTACTTACAGGCGGATCGGTCTTAGGAGACTCGGGCCATGCCGCTTAAAAACCAGAAATCATACCATAAGGCCTACCAAAAACATTTTTGGGCCTTGGGCCCCACAGTAGAGCTTTGAACTGGCTCGATACCAATTTGTAACAACCCAAACCGGCCCAAACACCACTTAACCGAATTTGATTGTTCTTGAGTAAAACCTTGTGAACACTCTTTCGAGAAAAACATTTAACTTCCTTTGTAAACTCTTTTTCTTTCGGTTGTCTTGCTAAGCTAACCCTAGATCTAATTTGGAATTTTAATTAAATCCGGTTATTGTACAAGTTTCAAGTGTACCCGATGGCACGTTTAAACTTCCACGTGTTAACTTAAGAAAACATGTGATTTAATTTAATTTAATGACATAGTTTAAGTCGATATCCAACATAAAAAAATAAAATAAAATGCAACTATAGTTATGGAGGCCTTATTACAACCCAAAATAGAATTTATCAAATTCAAAGTTCGTAAATTAAAATCCTTTGCATGGCCGCCTCGAGTCCCACCGCTTCTCAACCGCCATCTACGAGTCACTGAAAAATGTTAAAGGAGAAGGTGAGTCACCAAGACCCAGACATGTAACCCTTCCCCATTTTAAAGCATTTTCATACACATCAAATAACAAATTAATTAAGCAAAGTATCATGTACCCAACCTAGCCAACCAAACACCTTTGTCTACCCACGTGGTACCAAACCCTTTGGTGACCGTAGTCACGATGTGTTACCAAAACACTGGTGGTGCCAAACCACTTTGGTGACATATAGTCACAATGTGCTACCAAAGCAACGGTGTCCGCAGACACAATTCAGGTGATGGGGCCAACCCATCGTGTGATACCAAATCACCGTGACGATCCCATATCTCAAGTGGGGCCAACCCACGGTGGTGTTAACCACGGGGACAAGTCGCTATGAGGTACCAAACCTCCGGAGGTACCAAACCTCGGTGACCTATAGTCACGATGTGCTACCAAAGCAACGGTGGTGCTCGTCAAGACGAATACACCGCCCCTCCACTCAATCAACCCACATAGTCAGCAATCACATATAGATTTATCATATGTATTATCACAAACATGCTTCCCAAAAGCATAAAATAGCAATCATATGCACAGTACTTACCGAGGTTACCCCCGTATACCGTTATGGTATTCAAGCCATTGCTACACACATCAAGTTAGCAATCACATTACTTAGCATAATTAGCAAGTTAAATGGTGTGTATGTACACACTGTCACCAACAAGGAGTCTAAATCCAAAAGAGAAGTCGGCCACACTTAAGTCTTTGCCCCTATATTCGGCCAAACATGGAGTTAGTACCCCAAAGGCCTATTCGGCCAAAACCAAAATACCCAAAAGGGGTTAAGATTTAACCCGGAAGCCTTACCTAATGCCCTTGAGTACCACCACCAAACTATTTATTTTGCTCCCCTACAATCGGCCATTGCCATAACTCCCATTAGTAGCCTTCTGGCTTAAATGGATATCAAATAACTAACCAATGTAAATCTTACCATTACTTACCAAATCGATTACTAGAGGATAG
Organism: Gossypium sturtianum; assembly: GCA_025698515.1. NCBI lineage: Eukaryota > Viridiplantae > Streptophyta > Magnoliopsida > Malvales > Malvaceae > Gossypium > Gossypium sturtianum. The sequence goes on along the minus strand of CM046943.1, from coordinate 35,292,923 downwards.
GAGTTGGGATTAAGCACTTCAAAATTCGGGATACCTAGTGGAATTGGTTCCAAAGAAGATAAATGGTTAGCCGTTACCAACACAAAATTTGGCTTTTCTTTTCACTTTAGTCGACAAAAATACAAGATTAAAAGAGGAAAATTCGGCCCTTCTTACCTTCCTCAAACCGATTGCAAACTAACTTCCAAAGGGCCTTATACTTCCTTTAGTATTCGGTTAACAATGCTGCCAAGGAGGAGTGCGAGATTCGGTTCTTCAAGGGGGTGTATTCGGCTATTGAAGGAAGGAAAATAATGGGGATGCGAGGGAGAGAAGTTTCGGCTAAATGGGTTTGGGAGGCTGGAAAAAAAATAAAAGAAGATTGAGAGGAGGAGGGCTAGGGTTTTCGGCAAGTAGAAAAATGAAGAAAAGAAAGAAAGGTGCTAGGTTGCTCCTTTTATAGCCATTCGGCACACCCTCCCCTTAGTAGCATTGCCGCCCACTCCTCTCATGAGGAGTTCAAATTTCGGCCAACTCCTTGCTTCTCTCTTGGCCACTAATTTGAATTAATTCAAATCACTTTGAATTAATAAAAAATAATCTCCCAATATCTCATCCATTATCCTTGAATATCTTCTCCTAATTATTATAATTAAAACTCTTCTATTATCCTCTAATATTTACACCTAATAAAAGAGTTTGAAGGGAGAAAAACTCTCCCCCCTTGTGCCGTCCAAAAAAAAAAAAAGAACTAAAAAGGGATTTCCGTGACTCGAACACAAGCTCCCTTGTTCCCCCTTGTGGCGTCATCTCTAGCCCTTAGGTGGGCTTCTTTTTGCCACTTTACCAGGGCCTATTTTGTGTTAAATTACCCACTCTTATCCTTATAACACCACTTACCAAGGCTCCCTTCTGTTAGAAGTTAAACAACTGAATTTTTCCATTAAACCGAGCCAACACAAAGTCTTAATTTAATCATTATTATTCCATAAATAATGACACAGCAGTTCATACACAAGAAAAATAATGAAATTTCAAATAGCCCCGCTTTTGGGATGTTACACAAAGTGAAGTTATTAATGATGGAAAATAAGCACTTCCAGTCTTCTTTCTAGCACAATCATGGATTTCCTTGAGAATGATCTTCCCAACATTGATAGACCTTTCTGTCATAATTGCATACAACAAAAGTATTCACCCCATCGAGATAGTGGAATTGTGTGAGATAGGCATGAAACTATATCGAACAAAGTAGAACCATACCTTAGCCAACGACTTTAAACATTCCCTTCAGTAAGAATGACTACCATACTTTCTTATAATCCACTGGGATCTTAGATTTGTCACAACATTAATCACTTGTTGAAGAAAATCCCAATTTATGTTTGCCTGTAACAACCCATTTTTCAGTGGTGATGGAACAGTGGTTTTGGGACCACAAATTTCCATTGCGTTGACACATAAATATTATTTATAGAATATTTATGGAGTCATTAGAGTCGTATTAAAATTTGGTTAAGAAATTTTAATGTTTAGATAGCTAATTAAAGAAAAAGGACTAAATTATAAAAGGAGCAAAAATTAGTAATTATTGCATTTAGATGATTTAATAGCTTAACTAATAAAGGCAGGAGGGCCAACAAGGAAATTAGAAGTTATTGTTAGATAGTGGACGGTAATAGAGTGAAAATTTAAATGAAAATTGAAAGAAAATTTTGTTAATGGTAATTTTGTAAATTTTTGCAAAATCAAAACAAATTAATTGAAGAATAAACACTTTCTTCTCCATTTCTTCAGATTCTTACTGAAACACCATTGAAAGAGGGCTCCAAGCTTCAGTTTCATTTCCTTAGTGCATGTGAGCGTAATTCTCACCTATCTTGTAATTTTTATGTTTTTGAGATCGTTGCAACTAGGTCCAGCTAGCCTGTACCTTCATTTTGGAATCTGTTAAAAATGTTAGAAGTTTCCATTGATGAATCTTGGTTGTTTTTGATGATAATTATGTGTTTGGAGCTTTGATTGTGGTATTTAGTTCTTTTATGAAGTAATTTGATTAGTTTTTGAATTGAGGATTAAATTGTTAAAATGTCAAAACCATATGGTTAGTTGATGATTAAGAAGTGTTTTTTGGATTGTTTAGAAGCCTTGAACATTCGGCTGGTATGCTGAGTTTTTAGAAATGGTTAATTTGAGGATTTTCTGGTTAATGGACTAAATTACAAAAGTTGTAAAAGTTAGGCGCAATTGTGTAAATTTCAAAAATAAAAGAGCATAAAATGTAGAATAAATTGGAATATGAAATGTAAGCTAATAATTGAGAAATTTTACACTTTAGATCAAGACCCTGTTGACTTACGTGGAAAAAAGAAAATTGCAAAATAGTCCCTGAACTTCTGCAACTCTTACAACTCAGTCCTGGTAAGTTCGTTCGGTTTATAATTTAATATCTATATGAATTGTATGATGATATGATATGAAATAATGGATATTACTTGTTCTATTGATGATGTAAAGTTATTTGGGAAAATGTTATTGAATTTCGATACTTGGGCCAAATGAATGCGAGATAGAGTACAACTGAATGACAGTGTGTTATGCGAGGATTGGAGTGGAGATCGATGTGGTGTGCTTTATATATTTTTCCAGAGTATACGAAGGTGCAACATTTTTTGAGAACCCTCGTGTTATATTATTTTAGTGCCGAGGTGTGTTATTGGTTGGATTAGCTCTTATGAACGTTTGGCGTGTTTTGGTTGGATTACTTGTGTACTCGTATTTGTAAGTCATTCATCAGGTCATAAACTATTGTCTTATAACTTTTTCAATGAATTTGAATGGCATGACATGTTTTGAAAATCATTATTGAGCTTTGAATTGAACGATGTAATTCACTGGTTTGAAATTGTGGATGACAGGAAACAAAACATTTGTTGTTGAATTATATTTGATTAAATTTTGATATTTACTTCGGTAAGATTTATTCGTCAAACTTACTAAGCTTAAATAAGCTTACTTGTGTTAATTTCTATTTCTTATAGATACTTTTGAGGGTTGGATGATTGGATCAGCGCTTAAGTCACACTATCCATCCAATTTCAGTAGTTTTTGAATGTTTATTTTGGATTATATGGCATGTAATAGGCTTGTTATGACATTACTTTTGTTTTGGTATGTAAAATATATAGAGTGTGCCTAAGTGCAAGTTGATAACATGAGCATCACTACAATGATCTTGGTGTTCATTTGGTAAATGTTTAGTTGATAACTTATTGTGATATATGAATGATGGAAGATGTATTTGGTACAAACTTTTAGCATATGTATGATTAATAGGTTATATTGAATTGTTGTGAATTGAGGTGCCTATGATAGGCATATTGGTTAGAAGTTTAAGTTGGGTGAATTGACATGTTTTTGGTTGATGGTTTATATTGTTGTATAAGTGTGTATACTTGTGGTACCATTGAGGGTACATTTGTTAGACACGTAAGATGGTTGAATTAGAATGATTTGAGCATGTTTAATGGTATTTTGTATAGGTCTAATGGCTGGTAAATGGATTGCTTAGTGTACAAGAAATCTTGAAATGATAAACTTGATGTTTAAGGTTCATTTAGGTGCACACGGCCTGAAACATGGGCTGCCACATGGCCGTGTGTGGAATGACGGAAATGTGCAAGTGTACACAATCGCAACAAGTAATAAAGTGACAAGTAAATGTCGAGTTATCGTACTTAATGAGGATTGTGAAAAGAATTATTTATGAATGCTATTTAAAACACTTTGGTGAAGAAAAATATTTTGTTTGAAGAGGGTGATTAAAAACTAAGATTTTAAACTAAGTAAACTAAATAAATAAATCTCAAATGCACGATTTCAAAATACGATTTTAATCAAGATGACATAATTGTGTTAGATTAATTACATTTCTTAACTTAGAATTATTAAACTCATGTTTATATTGTTACGAATAAATTCTCAGCAACTCGGTAATTTGCTAACTTATGAACATACTCACCTACCAAAATCCATTCATCTCTTGACTATATCCCTATGTCAAATCAACCGATTAAACAAATCTTAATAGGCAAATATGTTATTGCACATATATACTTATTAAATCGAAATAATCTCTTGTACATATCCCTATGTCAATTCAAACGATTAATTAAATCTAATAAGCACATAAAAGACTATGTGAGGTAAAAAAGTATCCCTACCTTGAAACAGTTTAATCACAATAATCTTGCAAGTTATGCAAGGCAAATGTATCGTCAGATACCGTTGCTAATTTAACCCTCAGCTACCTTAGATGATTAAACATGCATTGATTAAGTACTGTGTCCATTAATTACAATTTCAAACCGTTTAAATAATTATTTCATTAGCTACCTCACAATTGTAATGAAAAAATAACTTAGTCATGATTTTACTTAATTAAGCATCTTACTGAGGCCTATAACAACATAAACACAATTTTAACAATTTTAGCAAACGAAATGCAATCAACCTAACACGAATTAAATTCAAGCTAAATTGATTAAATTAACCATTCCAACAACATAAATATTCATAGATATGTTTATCATAACAACAACAAAAATTAAAGAGATAGGGAACAAGAATCAAATCCGGTGTTTTTCCGTGGCTTGACTAGTTTGCTCTATTCTTCCTTCTCAGGTGTCCTCGTCGACCAAGGCTACTATGAACACTTAATTGCTGCTCCATGTAACACCTCAAACCCGGCCCAGACGTTATGGCCAAATCTGGCAGCGTCACATTGAAAGGTGAATCGTAAAATCCGAAGTTGATGTAAAACCTTGAAGTCTTTTGAGGAGTTCTTAGTTTAAAACATTTTCCAGTGATAACTTAATGTTATGTTCAAATTCTTTTGGGTAAATTAGGGTTTGATTAAAAACTTTATGTAGGAATCTCTAAACTTGTTACTTAAACTTTCAAAATACAGCGGAAGCTTTTCTTTGAAAAGGTTTGTGTACTTACGATTGGTTTGTAAAACGTTGTTTTCTTTTTTTTTAAACCCGAGACCTAAAACTAGAAGTTATGCAATCAACACAATTAAATCCCAAAATTTAAAACACAACCAGAGAAAGGCCTTATTACAACAAAACCCAAATTAAAGAAAACATAATTAAAAATAAAGTAAATTAAAACACGGAAGTACAACTGTTCGTAGTGTGGCCACCTCCGAGTCCCCCAGTACGTCGAACCGTCTCACTAGGGATTACCTGAAAAATTAAAAAGAGGGGAGAGTTTGCGAAAACTCAGTGTGTACAACCCCAACAATCAAATAACATACATCACATCTATCTGGGCCTAAGCCCATTACAGTAACGGTGGCAATTGGCCTTAGCCCCCATCAGCCTCGATTGGGCCTGAGCCCATATCAAATGACACATATCACATCTATCTGGGCCTAAGCCCATCTCAATATCAAAATCAATATATGCAATGCATAAATACCCAAAACAACCCTGCACTCCGTCTTCTGTCCAACCTAACACTCCTGTGGGGATTAAATCGACCCACCCATCCCTACACTCCTTATGTAGCACCGGTTACGGCACTAACCAATATTGTAGCAGAGCTGCCAATCACATAATTGGCTTAAAGCCATCGGTGGGTCCAAAATCGTCTCGCGTGACCCGTGTGACCCTCACATATCAATCACTTCCTCCAATACAAGATCCCTGATGTGTCTCTAGCTAACTATGACCACAATAAAGGCAAGCGCACCTATCGTTTAATAGTATAGTTACGGTAAGACCAGAAATATTGTATCCACAAGGACCAAGAGTACTAGTAATTACTATCCTTTTATTATCTAGCCTAAAAATTGGAGTGATTTCTTTTTAAACTAAAACTAATTAATTAAAACACGAAAAATAATGAATTAGGAAAATACTTTTAGACAACTTATGTGATGGAGGCAATACCTAAGGAAGAATCCACCTAGACTTCACTTATTACTTTTGATTCATATGATTTATTCACTTGACTTAATCTGTAGAAATCCCTGATTTATGTTAATATCTCTCTCAAGACTAAAAACAACAGAATCTAGGTTGATTAATTAAAATCTCTTTCTAATTAAAACCCCTATTGTCGTATTAACTCGATCTATAGATTCCCTTATTAGATTTGACTCTAATCCGACAGATTTTTGTCGCCCTATTTCTAGGGTTGCAATCAACCCCGCTTAATTGTGTTGATCTACTCTTAAACAGGGACTTTTGCTCCTTTGAATAAGCACATTCGACTTGAATCAATAACCTGAATTATCTAAACAAGAATAAGAACTCACAATTAAGAATACGAACAAGTATTTATCTTATAAATCAAATAATAAGATCCATCTTAGGTTTCATCCCCTTAGGTATTTAGGGGATTTAGTTCATACTGATAGAGGGAAGCATCACAGAATAGGAAAAACAACAAAACATAGGAAAACCCAAAAACTCCTAAAGAACTTGATGGGAGATCTTCAGTCTTGATGGAGATCTGCTACTTTCGATGGTTGTCTTTGAGTAATTTCTGCATTCTATTCTGCGCCCCTTTAGGTCACCCCCTAGGGTGTTTATATAGGCTTTGGAACGTCTTTTTTTGCCCACAAGTAACCTTTTCCGGATAGAATTAATCTTTGATACGGCAGGGACACGCCCGTGTGACACGCCCGTGTTCGATAGTCTTGGGCCGTGCTCGCTTCTGCTCCCCACACACGACCGTGTGGTCTTCCCATGTACGTTGATCCTGGCCGTGTCCGATTCTGCTCGTAACACACGACCGTGTTTGATAGCCCAGGCCGTGTTGGTTTCTAAGGTAGGCCCATTTTGTCCCTTTTTGGCCCGTTTCTTGTTCTTTTCGACTCCCTAAGCTCTCCTGAATGTAAAACATGAAATTAAGAGATTAGGAGCATCAAATTCATCAAATCTAATGAGAATTCATCCAAAAATAAGCCAAGCATGAGGTTAAAATATGTATAAATTAAGGTTTATCAAATATCCCCACACTTAAGCGTTTGCTTGTCCTCAAGCAAAATCTTCAACTCATAATAAGAATTAACTTTCTTAATTCATAACTCTCATCAATAATGTCTCATCATAATTCACAGATAATTCATACATTTATAATTTAACTAGAAGAGTCCTAGAGATTCAAACAATCTAAGTCATAGATTTTTATAGCATGAAAACATAGATGTTTCCCTTTACCTAAATAATTACCTTTGATTCAAAACTGACAAGTATTGATGATAAACCGAAATAGTAACATATTTTAAGCCCACATTTAGTACGCTTTTGGATGAATTATCCCTTATTTTATGTAATTTGGTGCTCTTAATCCTTTCTTTTCATGATATATACTCAGGAAAGCACCAGGGGATGAAAAGAACGCAAAACAGGCTTAAAACAGGACAAATGAACCAAAGCATGAAATCGACACGGCCTGGACCAAAGACTACACGGCCGTGCCTCACTGATCATCTAGAACACGGTCTTCTCTCGATTCACACGGTCGTGCTTCATTAAAGAAATCTGAACACGGCCTGTCCACGATTTACACAGGCATGTGCCATGGCCGTGCCTCTACCGTGGAGAAAAGCAATTTCATTCGGGAAAGGATACTTAGGGAGAAAGAAACGTATTTCAAAAGCCTATAAATACACCCTAAGTATGACCTGAAAGGGGGAGCCAAGAGCCATCGTCTAGGGGCGTCGTGCTAGGCCAGAGAAGGCAGATTTGTGGGGATTCGCTCAGGGATAGCCATTTGATCCATCTCAAGAAGCCAGAGTTATACTCAAGATGGAGGATCTTCTCTTCAATTCCTTCAGGGGGTTTTAGGGATTTCTTATGTTTTGTTTTATCTTTTCTCTTGAGATGTTTTCCTTTATTGTTATGAACTAAACCCTTCGAATACCCGAAGGGGATGAAACCTATGATGAATCTTGTTATTTGATTATTTGAATTATATGATAAATGCTTAGTTTGTTCTTAATTATTTGAGCTTAATCCAAATTTTAATGTGCTTAGGTGGAGGAGGAATAGACCCTGCCTAAGAGTAGATCCAACATAATTAAGCGGAGTTGACCGCACGCCTAGAGATAGGGTGACGAGATTTTGTCGGATTAGGGTGAAACCTAATATGGGAGTCCACAAATCGATTTACTACTATTCTAGGGGGTTATTATAAGAGAACGAGAGTTCCACTAATTAACCTAGGGTTAGACGTTATTCGCCTCGAGAGAGGGTTTAATATATGTTAAGGAGTCTTACGGATCAAACTAAGTAAATAAAATCATATGGTTCAGTGATAGATAACAAGTGAAGTCTAGGTGGATTCTTCCTAAGGTATCGTCGAAATCAAATGAGTTTTTCCAAAGTTATTTTCCAAATTCATTCTTCTTTGTCTTAGAGTCTTTAGTTTAGTAGTTAATTAATTTAGATTAATAAACAAACTTCACTTATTTTAGGCTAAATAATAAAAAGAAAGTTAGTATTAGTACTTTTAGTTCCTTTGGGTTCGATAATCCGGTCTTGCCTAAACTATACTACTTTGTTCGATAGGTGCACTTGCCTTTAATCGTTGTCGAGTTAGTTTCGTGTTCGATCATTCTTTTATAAATTTTAAAACTCGATTTCTGATGATCAAGTTTTTGGCGCCGTTCTTGGGAACTAAAATATTAAGAAAACTCTATTTTTATTACTTTAGCCATTTTTTTCTGCAATTTATTATTATTATTATTTATTATTACTTTGCTAAATTTTCTTTTATTTGATTTTGACAGATAGAGGAGATGGCTTTGAATAACTATCGGGGCAAGTTATGAGGACAAAGCCAACAAAAAGCGGCCCGATATCACGACTCGACCCAGTAACCGGGCTATCAAACGATTAGAGATGTTACATAAAAAATTTAATGGTTTATACGGTTCCTCGCAGGTACATCCAGTTATGCAGTGTGAAACAAGCGGAGGCGTGGCGAATCCTAAGTACCCACCCTACGGGCATGGCATGCAAAGCGAACAAGTCCACTATATGAGTAACTATTCTAAACCTCAAAATAATTTTTATAGTGAAACTTATAATGCAGGTTGGAGGTACCAGCCTAATTTCTCGTGGGATGATCAAAGTAGCCAAAGACAGGAACTTCCTATAAATTTTCAACAACCATCTCACCAACAGGAAGAGGAGTCGAACCTTGAAAAGGTGCTGACAAAACTCATGGTAGCTACAGATAACCGTCTCCAACAAAAGGAGACAACACTTAATGACCAACAAGCATCGATCAAAGGGATCGAGAGCCAAGTTGGGGAGCTTACTGAGTCAGTTGGGGAACTTACTAAGTCAGTTATACAACTTGCTAAGCTGATCTCAGAACTACCACAAGGAAGCTTGCCAAGCAATACTGAAACTAACCCGAGTGAGCAAAATCAAGCCATTTACGATAGTGAAGGGTTAGACGAACCAAACTCAAGGGAAGAACCTGTGGTAAGTGAAGGTAAGGTTGAAGTGTGCCATGATATACCAAAACCAACAATTATAAAGTACCAACCTCGTGTGCCATATCTCGATGCAACAAAGAAAGACCACACAGAGGAAGAGTTCGGTGAACTCAAACTTCATGTAGACAACGAAAAAATCACTCTTCAAGCTCTTGACTCAGCTAGGACATCGAGTAATAAAGGTACGAATGTTAATTCTATTGATAACCATTTGGTTCAACCCTCTTTACAGGAAACATCACGAAATCACCTAAAGTGAGCTAGATCTTAGACCTCGTACCCATAAAGAAATAATTCATGAAGAACTAAGGCTTGGTCGATGAATTAGGCAGTGGAAAACACACTTTAAAGAGAAACTAGGAATACACGAAGTAAAATGAAGGAAACCCCAGACAGTGATAGGAACAACAAATCACTTCAAAATAGGGGATCGGTATTGTTGAATAAGGAAGACCTCGAATCGCCAATTCAGACCTCAAGACAAACAAAGAAATCACTTTTGAGGTATTTGATGTCTTCCTATATGGGCCAGTCGAGGTAAGTAATCCTAAATTCTGTACTTTTGAGGTAAACACTACTCGACTTAAATTTTATATCAAAAATCAAGTTGATCGCATGAGGAAGGATTTTCACCTCCTCAAACCACCTTGACCATACGAATGAGAGGTAAAGTCTAGCTTAAGACTATAAGCAGCGCTTTCGGGAGGCAACCCGAGCACTAACCCTATTAATTTTTACATTTTTATTTTACTTTTATTTTTCATTTTAGCACCTAACCATAAACTAACCAAAGTACTGATTTCCATGCTCACACGGCCTTGCACACGGCCGTGGCCGTGGCCCGTGGGGAAGCAGAAGGACAAACCACGGACGTGCTAGTAACCGTGCATGACAAAGAATGATTTCTTTTCCCAACACGGGCTGCGATAAAAGCCACGCCCGTGCCAACTTCCCGTGTGAGGTTGCGACTTATTGAGCACGCGGGCGAGACACTACTGTGCCCTACAACCGTCGCGAGGTTACTGACTTGACGAGCACGGGTTAAACACGCCCATTCTAAAGGACTGTGAGAAGAATACACGGGCGTGCTACGAGACCCAAGGCCGTGGTAAAACACCTAAACGCGCCCAAAATTCAAAATCACGAAAAACACGGACTGATTAAACTCGAACAAGGGCGTGGACCGTATCACTATTTAAATATTTACTTTTATTTCTATTTTCATTTTCATTTTCATTTTTATTTTCATTTTTATTTTTATTTTCATTTTCATTTTTATTTTTATTTCCTTTCTTTTATTTTCTTTATTATTTTCTTCTTGTTATTCATTCCATTTAGATTTAGCTTAGGATACAAAAGAAATTAGGATGGCTGCTTCGAGGACTCAACCAGTTCGAGACGCTTCCCCACGCTCACCTCCAATCCTATTCGGTTTCTTCTCATTGGCTTCATCCAAAATTCAGGAAGTTTCCCTTCTCTCCCCATCTTACGATTTTATGATTATTTTGATATTATCTACCTTTGTACATTGAGGACAATGTACATCTTAAGTGTGGGGGGGTTAACTATAGTATTATTTGAAAATCCCTGAATTATGTCTTGTCTTAAAGTAAGTTTCTCATATTATGATTAGGATGAAATTTCTGATAATTTCTGATTTTTATTGATATGTTTTAGAATAAGTCATTGATAATTGTGCATTGATAATTAAATTTGAAGAATACTAGAGAATCAAGCATGATAAGTCTATTTTTCAGAAATTAAAAATTTTTCTAGGTTGTCGAACTAAGTTTAAATATTACTTTGAAGTTTGAAATTTACGAGGTTGGCATCAAAATACCCATAATTTTTGTGATTTTTTGAGCCTTATAGAGCATAAATTCTTTTTCTTGCTCACTTTATTGATTATGAGTATGTCAACACTGATCTGTTATTCTAGAACTTGCATCGGTTATACATGTCGAGACCACATTTTTTTGATTTGATATACAGAGATGATAAAGGCACCTAGGATTTAACCCACTAATTCCATAAAAAAAAGCCCACCTTCACAATTAACCCCTAGTGAACCCCGTTTAATCCTAACAACCCATTTATTGACTCACCCACTAATATTAACCCAGAACCCCTTGGTTTTTGTTATCACCATTCCTTTTAATTACCCTTATATCGAGATTTGATTTGATTAATAGCCTAACTATGTTTTTATTTCAGTAATTTATCTTTTATTATGTATTTATGATTGTTATTACAAAAAAAAATGAAGTTTATTCATTATTAGTTATGTGATTAAATGAGCTTATACATTTATTCCAAATATCGAAGAAGAAGCTCGTATTATTAAGTACTATTAGTTTTCAATTGATGTAATTATTATTAGTTCATTAGTTCTTAGTTAGGTAATTTGTCGATTCAGTCTCGATTCTAACCTTTTAATTCAGCCTTTATCCACACCTTAACCCTAGCCCCGTTACAACCCTATCAAAGACCTTTTGATTTGTGCATCATCTCATATTATAGTGGTGGAGACTTGATTTTCAGGCAAGCCTATGGGATTAACTTTTCATGTTTGACTTTTGAGTGCCTAAATTTTGAACCTTAAACACTTTGAGTGATTTGAGTGAATCTTTTGTGAGGATGTCAATCCTTGTCAATTTCGAATCAGAGGTAATTATTTAGATGAAGGGAAATACCTATGTTTTGTGCTACAGAATCTATGACTTATAATGTTTGAATTTTTAGGACTTTTTGAGTTGAATTATCCATGTATAAATTATCCCTAAATTAGGATGAAACACTATCAATGACTATTATGAATTATAGGAAGTTTGTTTTAATTGTAAGTTGAGAATTTTGCTTGAGGACAAGCAAAAGCTTAAGTGTGGGGGTATTTGATAAACCGAAATAGTAACATATTTTAGGCCCACATTTAGTACGCTTTTGGATGAATTATCCCTTAGTTTATGTAATTTGGTGCTCTTAATCCTTTCTTTTCATGATATATACTCAGGAAAGCACCATGAAAAGAACGCAAAACGGGCTTAAAACAGGACAAATGGGCCAAAGCATGAAATCGACACGGCCGTGCCTCACTGATCATCTAGAACACGTTCTTCCCTCGATTCACACGGCCGTGCTTCATTAAAGAAATTCGAACACGGCCTGTCCACGATTTACACAGGCATATGCCATGGCCGTGCCTCTGCCGTGGAGAAGACCAATTTTATTCGGGAAGGATACTTAGGGAAAAAGAAACGTATTAAACACGCTGTGCCCTACAACCGTACGAGGTTACTGACTTGACGAGCACGGGTTAAACACGCCCGTTCTAAAGGACCGTGAGAAGAATACACGGGCGTGCTACGAGACCCACGGCCGTGGTAAAACACCTAAACGCGCCCAAAATTCAAAATCACGAAAAACACGGACTGATTAAACTCGAACAAGGGCGTGGACCATATTACTATTTAAATATTTACTTTTATTTCTATTTTTATTTTTATTTTTATTTTTATTTCCTTTCTTTTATTTTCTTTATTATTTTCTTCTTGTTATTCATTCCATTTAGATTTAGCTTAGGATACAAAATAAATTAGGATGGCTGCTTCGAGGACTCAACCAGTTCGAGACGCTTCCCCACGCTCACCTCCAATCCTATCCGATTTCTTTTCATTGGCTTCAACCAAAATTCAGGAAGTTTCCCTTCTCTCCCCATCTTACGATTTTATGATTATTTTGATATTATCTACCTCTGTACATTGAGGACAATGTACATCTTAAGTGTGGGGGGGTTAACTATAGTATTCTTTGAAAATCCCTGAATTATGCCTTGTCTTAAAGTAAGTTTCTCATATTATGATTAGGATGAAATTTTGATAATTTATTATTTTTATTGATATGTTTTAGAATAAGTCATTGATAATTGTGCATTGATAATTAAATTTGAAGAATACTAGAGAATCAAGCATGATAAGTCTATTTTTCAGAAATTAAAATTTTTTCTAGGTTATCGAACTAAGTTTAAATATTACTTTAAAGTTTGAAATTTACGAGGTTGACATCAAAATACCCATAATTTTTGTGAGTTTTTGAGCCTTATAGAGCATAAATTCTTTTTCTTGCTCACTTTATTGATTATGAGTATGTCAACACTGATCTGTTATTCTAGAACTTGCATCGATTATACATGTCGAGACCACATTTTTTTGATTTGATATACAGAGATGATAAAGGCACCTAGGATTTAACCCACTAATTCCATAAAAAAAAAGCCCACCTTCACAATTAACCCCTAGTGAACCCCGTTTAATCCTAACAACCCATTTATTGACTCACCCACTAATATTAACCCAGAACCCCTTTGTTTTTGTTATCACCATTCCTTTTGATTACCCTTATATCGAGATTTGATTTGATTAATAGCCTAACTATGTTTTTATTTCAGTAATTTATCTTTTATTATGTATTTATGATTGTTCTTACAAAAAAAAAATGAAGTTTATTCAGTATTAGTTATGTGATTAAATGAGCTTATACATTTATTCCAAATATCGAAGAAGAAGCTCGTATTATTAAGTACTATTAGTTTTCAATTGATGTAATTATTATTAGTTCATTAGTTCTTAGTTAGGTAATTTGTCGATTCAGTCTCGATTCTAACCTTTTAATTTAGCATTTATCCACACCTTAACCCTAGCCTCGTTACAACCCTGTCAAAGACCTTTTGATTTGTGCATCATCTCATATTATAGTGGTGGAGACTTGATATTCAGGCAAGCCTATGGGACTAACTTTTCATGTTTGACTTTTGAGTGCCTAAATTTTGAACCTTAAACACTTTGAGTGATTTGAGTGAATCTTTTGTGAGGATGTCAATCCTTGTCGATTTCGAATCAGAGGTAATTATTTAGATGAAGGGAAACACCTATGTTTTGTGCTACAGAATCTATGACTTATAATGTTTGAATTTTTAGGACTCTTTGAGTTGAATTATCCATGTATAAATTATCCCTGAATTAGGATGAAACACTATCAATGACTATTATGAATTATAGGAAGTTCGTTTTAATTGTAAGTTGAGAATTTTGCTTGAGGACAAGCAAAAGCTTAAGTGTGGGGGTATTTGATAAACCGAAATAGTAACATATTTTAGGCCCACATTTAGTACACTTTTGGATGAATTATCCCTTATTTTATGTAATTTGGTGCTCTTAATCCTTTCTTTTCATGATATATACTCAGGAAAGCACCAGGGGATGAAAAGAACGCAAAATGGGACAAATGGGCCAAAGCATGAAATCGACACGGCCTAGACCAAAGACCACATGGCCGTGCCTCACTGATCATCTAGAACACGGTCTTCCCTTAATTCACACGGCCGTGCTTCATTAAAGAAATCCGAACACGGCCTGTCCACGATTTACACAGGCATGTGCCATGGCCGTCCCTCTGTCGTGGAGAAGAGCAATTTCATTCAGGAAAGGATACTTAGGGAGAAAGAAACGTATTTCAAAAGCCTATAAATACACCCTAAGTATGACCTGAAAGGGTGAGCCCAGAGCCATCGTCTAGGGGCGTCGTGCTAGGCCAGAGAAGGCAAATTTGTGGGGATTCGCTCAGGGATAGCCAGTTGATCCATCTCAAGAAGCCAGAGTTATACTCAAGACGGAGGATCTCCTCTTATGTTTTGTTTTATCTTTTCTGTTGAGATGTTTTCCTTTATTGTTATGAACTAAACCCTTCGGATACCCGAAGGGGATGAAACCTATGATGAATCTTGTTATTTGATTATTTGAATTATATGATAAATGCTTAGTTTGTTCTTAATTATGTGAGCTTAATCCAAATTTAATGTGCTTAGGTGGAGGAGGAATAGACCCTGCCTAAGAGTAGATCCAACATAATTAAGCAGAGTTGATCGCACGCCTAGAGATAGGGTGACAAGATTTTGCCGGATTAGGGTGAAACCTAATATAGGAGTCCACAGATCGATTTACTGCTATTCTAGGGGGTTATTATAAGAGAACGAGAGTTCCACTAATTAACCTAGGGTTAGACGTTATTCACCTCGAGAGAGGGTTTAATATACGTTAGGGAGTCTTACGGATCAAACTAAGTAAATAAAATCATATGGTTCAGTGATAGATAACAAGTGAAGTCTAGGTGGATTCTTCCTAAGGTATCGTCGAAATCAACTGAGTTTTCAAAAGTTATTTTCCAAATTCATTCTTATTTGTCTTAGAGTCTTTAGTTTAGTAGTTAATTAATTTAGATTAATAAACAAACTTCACTTATTGTAGGCTAAATAATAAAAAGAAAGTTAGTATTAGTACTTTTAGTTCCTTTGGGTTCGATAATCCAGTCTTGCCTAAACTATACTACTGTTCGATAGGTGCACTTGCCTTTAATCGTTGTCAGAGTTAGTTTCCAGGTTCGATCATTCTTTTATAAATTTTAAAACTCTGATTTACAGCGATCAATTGACATCCTCATTAAAGATTCACTCAAATCACTCAAAGTGTTTAAGGTTCAAATTACGCACTCAAAAGTCAAACATGAAAAGTTATTACCATAGGCTTGCTTAAAAATCAAATCTCCACCACTATAAAATGAGATGATAAACAAATCAAAAGGTCTTTAAAAGGGTTGTAACGGGGCTTGGGTTCAAGGTGTGGATAAAGGCTGAAAAGGAGGGTTAAAAATCGAGATTGAATTGATAATTTACCTAACTAGAAAAATAAACTAATACTGAATAATTACAATAATTGAAAACTTATCAATTATAACACGAGCTTCTTCTAAAAAATGTAAAATTAACTGCTTAAGCTCAAATAACCAAGAACTAATAATGAATAAATTTCTAACTTTTTTTTTAAAATAAGAACAAGTACATGATAAAAGATGAATTTAACCACTGAAATAAAGAATGTAGTTAGGCAACTGATCACATCAAATCTCGACAAAAGGGTAGCCAAGAAAAATGGGGATAACAAATCAAATAACTAGGTTTCGGGTTAATATTAGTGGTATATCAAGAAATGGTTGATTATGCTTCAAAGGGGTTCACTAGGGGTTAATTATGAAGGTAGGCTTTGAATAGAGTAAGTGGGTTAAATCCTAGGTGCCTTTATCATCTCATTATATCAAACCAAAGGTGTGGTCTCGACATGTATAATCGAAGTAAGTTCTAGAATAACAAATCAATAATGACACACTCATAATCAATAAAGTGAGCACGAAAAGAATATGCTCTAAAAGGCTCAAAAATCTCACAAAAATTATGGTTTTTGATATCAACCTTGCAAATTTCAAACTTCAAAGTAATATTTAAATTTAGGGAAACAACCTATTAATATTTTTGATTATGAAAATAGACTTATCATGCTTGATTCTCTAATATCTTAAAGTTTAAACCATCGATGCACAATTACCTATGACTTAATCCAAAACATGTCAATAAAAATCATAAATCGATAGAAATTTCATTCTAATAGTAATGTGAGAAAATTTACTTAAGAATAAGGCATAATTCAGGGATTTTCTGATAATCAATTAAATAACCTCCCCACACTTAAGATGTACATTATCCTCAATGTACCAAAATAAATAATGACAATATAATGAGAATATCATAAGAGAGGGAGAGAAGTGAAACTTTCTGAATTTTGGATGAAATCCATGGAATAGTTGATGCGGAATTGTAGATATAACAAAGTGAAGTGCATAATTCTGAGTAACTATTAAGAAAATAAACACAACTGTGGAAGAAGGTTAAGGGATTACTCGATTAGGAATAATTATAAAAACTAAAATAAAGTTCAAAATATAAAAGATAAGTCTTTTGGAATTATTATACGAAACATAAAGGGAAATAGACTAGAAATAAAAATAAAATGAAAATAAAAATAAAAATAAAAATAAAAATAAAATAAATGTTCTCAAAGGTCCTCATCGTCAGATGCTTCGCGAGGTGGGGGTGGCGGCGAGATGTAAAAATGCTAAAAAATCTGTTGCAGCATCGCCTTGATGCCGTTGAATCATCGAGCATTGTCATTAAATTGCTGAGTACAGTATTGCTCGAACTGAGTGAGGCGTTCAGAGATGTCAAAAAGTGAAGCAGCCGCATGAACTGGTCGGCGAGGGGGGTGTGGCGCCGAAGATGGCTCCTCTTGATGTGGTGGGACATCATCAGTAATGTCCTCCAGGTCGACCTGCTCTGTGGCTTGTGAAAGACGGTACTGAGGAGGATCAAACCCACGGCGGCACTCAATCATCCTCATGTGAAACATCGTCTGGATGCCCTCTGGGGACATCTGTCCTATAAGTGTGAGTGAGGAGGACTGAGCGGCGGTGTTGAGGAGCCCAAAATATCGAGCCAGGCGCGTGATGTAGGGACCCATGGAGATGACTCCTCTCCTATGCTACTCCATCTGATGTTGAATGGTGCGGGCGATGAAGTAAGCTAAGTCGAAGACGTGGCCGTTCGCCATGCACCATAAAAAGTAGGCGTCGTGAGTGTTGATGACACCGATGCTCTCTCGCCTACCCGTCAAAGTATGAGCTAGGATGGCGTGTAAGTACCTCAATGATGGGGCGAGAGCTATCGTACTGGAGCGACTAGGGTCGTACGTGGCCGATGAGGTAGCTAAGTCACTCCAGCAAGATGAAGGAGAGTAGTGGATGTGGCGGTGGAGGTCCTCAAAATCATCATCCTCCATGAACTCTTCGGTGTAGAGTCCCAAAGCGGCCCCGTACTGTGGGACACTCAGCTCGCGTACGAGGCCTCCGAGATGGAATTGGACTGTGCCGGGGTCATCAAAATTGGTCATCACCGTCTGAAGGTGGAAGGTAGAACAGAGCTCCAGAGTGAGCTCTAGATATGTCGGCTCGACAATCTCGAAGAAGTGCCCCCATGGGTTGGTAGTCAGGAGGGCCCGGATGGCATCGGCGAGTTGGACCTGCTCCAAAGCGGCCCAATCAATGCACCTCCCCACGCTGAGGGGTCGCGCGCGAAGTATCTGAAAGAGGTCCTCCTGGGGTCCCGGAGGAAACTGTAGGAATGGATGGCGCACTTCGGCAGAGGCACGCGAGGAAGTCGCACCGGGTCCCTTCCACTTTTTTAAAGCGGGGACAGCGGTCTTTTTCCCACGTGGGGGAGTCATTACGTACCTGAAAAACAAATAGTTTCCATAAATCAAATATTATTGCCAGCCAAACAATTATTCATTCCTAGTATCCTAAATAATGTATTCCTATAGTAGTATATTTGTCAAGTAATGCTAAAAATCATTAAGAAATAGTAATGACTAAATTTAGTAATAGACTCAGACTAAATAAACTAGACTATAAACTAAGAATTTGAAAATAGATATCATGATAAGAATAAAAATAATAGATAATAAAATCAAATAAAATCAAATAAAAAATGAAAGAAATAAGTAGCAATGGTGAGGAAAGGTGAACCGATGGGGATGTTGGAGCGGTGACACGGTCGTGGCGGTGACGCACGGTCGTGGTGTTCTTACACGGGCGTGGACTGCGCGTGGATAAGGGAGGGGAAAGACTAGAGGGAAAGGAGAAAAATGAGGGAGAGAAGAGCAAAGGGAAACAGAGGGAGGAAGGGAAGTTTACAGTGGTGGCCGGAATAGGAAAGTGAGTAGAGAGGGTAGAGAGTGGCTAGGGTTTTTAGGAGGGGGATTTGGGGGGAAGATGAATAGTGGGTTGGTTTAAATAGAAATTGGGGCACACGGTCAAGGCCCACGGCCGTGTGCCTTTTATTTAGCCCGTGTGTTTCAAAATTTTAATTTAGGGCGCGTCTGATCCTTGTCCCACGCCCGTGTTCCCTAGGCGTGTTGAGTCACACGGCCTAATCGCACGGTCGTTTAATGCTTCATTCGTTTCTCCCATGCCCGTGTTTAGGATCACACACCTGTGGTAATTAGTCAGTATCGTCCACGACCTATAGGCACGGGCGTGCCCCACGCCCGTGTGATTTATTCAGTTTTAACCATGGCTTCTGGGCACGGGTGTGTTGCACGCCCGTGTCATTTACTCAGTAACAACCACAGCTGAATCGCACAGCCGTGGCACTTTATTGCAGCCCGTGTTTTTGAGTCAGTTTTGACCACAGCCACATTGCACGGCCGTGGTGTTTTATTGTAGCTCGTGTGTTGGGGAAACTTTTTCTTCTTTGGCCTACACGATCTCCGCCATGCCGATGTGCCTACTCGTGGTGTCCATACAGCCACGCCCGTGTGCAAGGCCGTGTGGTATGGAAACCTGCACTTATTAATCTGGTTAGTTTTTAGTTAGGTGTTAAAACTCGAAAATATGGTCATTAATGAAGTTAGTGCTCGGGTTGCCTCCCGAGAAGCGCTTGTTTAGAGTCCTAAGCTAGACTTACCTTGTATCCGTTCTTTATGGAGTTTCACAGAGCTGAAGCTCTTCTCTAATACCTCTAAAATCCTCACCGTTATATAGTTTAAGTCGTTGACCGTTTACCTTGAATGTGCCATGAGTCGGATGAGTTACCTCAATTGTGCCATAGGGAAAAATGGTTTTGATTACGAATGGACCTGACCATCTTGATTTCAGCTTTTCAGGGAACAATTTGAGCTTCGAACTGTATAGTAGAACAAGATCTCCAACTTCAAACTGCTTAGGTTGCTTCAAACGAGCATCATGGCGTCGCTTTGTTGCTTCTTTGTATAAACGTGAGTTCTCGTAGGCATTCGCTCGCCACTCATCTAGCTCGTTTAACTTCATCAATCTTTTCTCACCTGCAAGTTTAATATCATAGTTTAAGAATATTATAGCCCAAAATGCTTTGTGTTCTAATTCCAATGGTAGATGACAACTCTTCCCGTAAACAAGTTTGTATAGAGATGTTCCTATGGGGGTTTTAAAAGCGGTTCTATAGGCTCATAAAGCGTCGTCTACTTTTAATGCCCAATCCTTCCTATTTGATTCTACAGTTTTCTCTAGAATACATTTGAGCTCTCGATTGGCTACTTCAACTTGTCCACTGGTTTGAGGGTGATAAGGGGTAGTTGTTCTATGGTGCACTCCATATTTCTTTAAGATTTTATCAAATTGAGTATTACAACTAGGTGTTCCAAATCGAGAGAAGAGTTTCTTAAGAAATCTCACTACCACTCTAGCATCATTAGTAGGTAAAGCTTGAGCTTCCACCCATTTTGACATATAATCAACCGCTACTAAGATGTATTTATTCCCAAATGAGCTAGAAAATGGACCCATAAAATCAATACCCCATACATCAAATAATTCACATGATAGCATATACGTTTGAGGCATTTCATCGCTTTTAGAGATATTACCTATTCTCTGACATCTATCACACGAAGTAACATACCTGTTAGCGTCTTTGAATAGAGTGGGCCAATAAAAACCTAATTCGAGCATTTTATGTGCTGTCCTAGTCCCACTGTAATGTCCTCCTGTTGGTCCTGAACGACAATGTTCTAGGATTTGGCTTGCTTCTGCCTTTGTAACACATCTCCTAATTACTTGATCTGTACATACATGGAAAAGAAAAGGGTCCTCCCAAAAATAGTTTTTCACATCAGCAAAGAATCGCTTCTTTTGATGATGTGTCAACCCCACAGTAGGATGCTAGCAGCTAAGTAATTCGCAATATCTCGCAAAACCAAGGTACCTCAGAGTCGGATATAGCCAAGAGTTTTTCTTTAGGAAATGAGTCATTTATCTCACTCTCATCGAGTTCTTTGATGTGTGGATTTTCAAGCCTGGAAAGATGGTCTACCGCAAGATTTTCAGCTCCTTTTTTATCCTGAATTTCCAAATCAAATTCCTGTAAGAGTAAAATCCATCTTATGAGTCGAGGTTTTGCATCAGATTTAGTTAAAAGATAACGAAGAGCTAAATGGTTAGTGTAAACGACAACTTTAGATAATATCAAATACTGTCTAAATTTATCAAATGCAAAAACCACAGCTAGCAACTCTTTTTCTGTGGTGGTGTAATTTTCTTGTGCGGCCGTCAATGTCTTGCTAGCATAACAAATCGACTGAAAATGCTTGTCTCTTCGCTGTCCTAAAATCGAACCTACTGCAAAATCACTCGCTTCACACATTAGTTCAAAGGGTAAATTCCAATCAGGTGCAATTATAATTGGAGCATTTATTAATTTATTTTTGAGGGTATTAAATGCATCTAAACATTCCTGATCAAAATTGAAAAGCACATCTTTTTCTAGTAGTTTCGTTAAAGGCTTAGCTATTTTAGAAAAATCCTTAATAAATCTTTTATAAAATCCAGCATATCCTAAAAAGCTTCTAATAGCCTTAACTGAACTAGGAGGAGGCAATTTTTCTATGGTTTCAATTTTTTCTTTATCAACCTCAATTCCTTTACTAGAAATTTTGTGACCTAACACAATTCCTTCTCGAACCATAAAGTGGCACTTTTCCCAAGTAAGCACAAGGTTCGTTTCCTCACATCTCATTAGAACCCGCTTTAAATTTTTAAGGCAAAGGTGGAAAGAATTACCAAATACTGAAAAGTCATCCATAAATACCTCCATAATATCTTTCACAAGTTCATCAAAGATGGCTAGCATGCAGCGCTGAAAAGTAGTAGGAGCATTACATAATCGAAAAGGCATTCTACGATAAGCAAACGCACAGTATGGACATGTAAATGTTGTCTTTTCTTGATCCTCAGGAGCTATTGGGATTTGGAAGTAGCCAGAGAGTCCGTTTAGGAAGCAATAATACATATGCCCAGATAATCTTTCTAACACTTGATCAATGAAGGGTAAGGGTAAGTGATCTTTCCTCGTGGCATCGTTCAACTTCCTATAACCAATGCAAACTCTCCAACCTATGACTGTTCTTGTTGGAATCAATTCATTCTTCTCGTTGGCTATAACAGTCATGCCTCCTTTCTTTGGAACAACACGCACAGGACTTACCCAAATCTTTATCGGAAATAGGATAAATAACTCCAGCATCTAGAAGTTTAATTACCTCAGCTTTAACAACATCCTTCATGTTGGGATTTAATTGTCTTTGAGGTTGCACACATGGTTTATATTCATCTTCCATTAAAATTTTATGGGTGCAAAACGATGGGCTTATCCCTTTAATGTCAGAAATCTTCCAAGCTATGGATCTTTTATGCTCCTTTAGTACCTGTAGTAACTCATCTTTCTCATTGGGTTCCATTTCTGAGGAAATAATTACCGGTAGTGTAGAATTATCTCCAAGGAATGCATACTCTAAGTGATTTGGTAACTGTTTCAATTCGAAATCGGGAGGCTCTTCAATAGAGGGTTTTTGTTTTAGTTCGTCATTTATTTCAATGCCCTCATACTTCTTTTGTCTTGGGGGAAAGTACTAGAATTTAACTCAATTTTTATTTCCCCCATCTCACTAGTATCGTCATCTGCCTCCTCACATTGGGCAAGACACAGTTCCAACGTGTCTTCATTTATGATTTCCTGAAAAGAATCTTGAATAGAATGATCAATAGCATCGATAAAATAACATGAATCATCTTGCTCTCTAGAATATCGCATAGCATCATAAATTTTAAAAATAACTTCCTCATCACCTACCCTAAGCACAAGTTTACCATCACCTACATCAATAACAGCCCTAGCAGTAGCTAAAAAGGGGCGTCCTAAAATTAAAGGCACTTCAACGTCCTCATCCATATCAAGCACAACAAAATCAACAGGGAATATGAATTTATCAACTTTTACCAAAACATCTTCAATAATTCCCCTAGGATATTTAATAGATCTGTTAGCTAATTGGATACTCATCCTAGTGGGATTTGGTTCCCTAAGACCAAGCTGCTTGAACATTTTATAAGGTATTAAATTAATACTGACACCTAAATCAGCTAATGCTTTCTCAATATTTAAACTACCAATTAAACAGGGAATAGTGAAACTTCCTAGATCTTTCAATTTGGTTGGTAATTTATTTTGGAGAAGCTGAACATTCCTCGTTAAGCTCCACGGTTGATAGCTCTTCAAACTTCCTTTTATTTGTTAAAAGCTCTTTTAAGAATTTTGCGTACGTAGGCATCTGCGAAATAGCTTCAACAAAAGGTAAGTTAATATGTAATTGTTTAAAAAGTTCAAGAAATTTACCGAATTGTGCGTCCATGTGGTCTTTCTTCAACTTTGCGGATATGGGATCGGTGGTTTTTATACTCTTTAAATCACCAGGTGTTACATTCTCGTTTACTTCCTCACCCTTTGCCTTATCAGTTTCTTGTGGCATCTTGTTTTCAGCTTCAACCAACTCCTTCCCACTCCTTAGTGTAACTGCCTTCACATGCTCTTTTGGTTTGGGTTCGGTGTTACTAGGTAAACTACCTGGCTGCCTTTCAGAAACTAACTTAACCAGTTGTCCAATTTGATTCTCAAGCCCTTGAATCGATGCTTGCTAATTTTTCAACACCGTTTTGGTATTCTGAAAATGAATCTCTGACACCGAAATAAAATTTGCTAGCATATCTTCAAGGTTCGGCTTTCTCTCTTGCTGGTAGGATGGTTGGACAACTGGAGAGATTTGCTGTCTTTGATTCCTTTCATTACCCCATGAGAAATTTGGGTAGTTCCTCCATCCTAGATTATATGTATTATTGTAAGGAATATTTGGAGGTTTAGAGTTATTACCCATATAATTCAGTTGCTCATTTTCTATGCCAGGGTTGTAGGATGGATATTCTGTAATGCTCATTCCTCCTCCATTCGTATCACACTGCATAACTGAATTTACCTACGAAGAACTACACAAACTATCAATCTTTTTATTTAAAAGTTCTACCTGGTTTGATAGCATGGTCACTGCGTCGAGGTTGAAAACGCCGGCTGCCTTTGTTGGCTTTGTTCTCATAACTTGCCACTGATAGTTATTTAGTGACATCTCTTCAATAAATTCGTAAGCAACCTCAGGTGTTTTATTGTTTAGTGTACCGCCGGCGGCTGTATCAATCAATTGCTTAGTTGAAGGGTTCACACCATTGTAAAAGGTTTGAACCTGTAGCCATAATGGTAACCCATGGTGAGGGCACCTTCTCAGTAGATCCTTGTATCTCTCCCATGCATCGTAAAGTGTTTCTAAATCCATCTGCACAAAAGAAGAGATATCATTTCTCAACTTAGCCGTTTTAGCCGGCGGAAAATATTTCAATAAGAATTTTTCGGTTATTTGTTCCCATGTAGTGATTGATCCTCGTGGTAACGAGTTCAACCACTGTTTAGCTTTATTCCTCAATAAAAAGGGAAACAATCGAAGGTGAATGGCATTGTCAGAAAAGCCATTAATCTTGAAAGTGTCGTAGAATTCCAGAAAATTTACCAAGTGATTGTTTGGGTCCTCATCCTGCAAACCATCAAACTGAACAAATTGCTGAATCATCTGAATAGTGTTAGGTTTCAGTTCAAAATTATTTGCAGCAATGACATGCCTAACAATACTTGATTCAGTTCCTGTTAAATTAGGTTTAGCATAATCATACATAGTGCGAGGAGCAAGGTTCTGATTTACTGGATTTGCAGCGACCACATGAGGTAGCGGATTATTCTGGGGATCAGCCATCTCTTCGGTATTAGTGATATCGTTCTCTTTCTCTTCTTGTATGTATTGTAAGTTTCGCCTTATCTCTCTTCGGTTTCTTCGAGCTATACTCTCAATCTCACTGTCGTAAAGTAAAGGTCCTGACGGGTTTCTCCTAGTCATAAACTAGAGACTCCTTCCAGAAGCAAGAAAGAGAAAATTAATAAAAGTAAAAAAAATTGTAATAAAAAAATGGCTAAAGTAATAAAAAAATAGTGTTCCTAATATCTTAGTCCCCGGCAACGGCGCCAAAAACTTGATGTGTCTCTAACTAACTATGACCACAATAAAGGCAAGCGCACCTATCGTTTAATAGTATAGTTATGGTAAGACCGGAAATATCATATCCGCAAGGACCAAGAGTACTAGTAATTACTATCCTTTTATTATCTAGCCTAAAAATTGGAGTGATTTCTTTTTAAACTAAAACTAATTAATTAAAACACGACAAAGAATGAATTAGGAAAATACTTTTAGACAACTTATGTGATGGAGGCAATACCTAAGGAAGAATCCACTTAGACTTTAGTTATTACTTTTGATTCATATGATTTATTCACTTGACTTAATCCGTAGAAATCCCTGATTTATGTTAATATCTCTCTCAAGACTAAAAACAACTGACTCTAGGTTGATTAATTGAAATCTCTTTCTAATTAAAACCCCTATTGTCGCATTAACTCGATCTATGGATTCCCTTATTAGATTTGACTCTAATCGGTAGATTTTCGTCGCCCTATTTCTAGGGTTGCAATCAACTCCGCTTAATTGTGTTGATCTACTCTTAAACAGGGACTTTTGCTCCTCTGAATAAGCACATTTGACTTGAATTAATAACCTAAATTATAAAAACAAGAATAAGAACTCGCAATTAAGAATAAGAACAAGTATTTATCTTATAAATCAAATAATAATAAGATTTGTCTTAGGTTTCATCCCCTTAGGTATTTAGGGGATTTAGTTCATACTGATAGAGGGAAACATCACAAAATAGGAAAAACAACAAAACATAGGAAAACCCAAAAACTCCTAAAGAACTTGATGGGAGATCTTGGTCTTGATGGAGATCCTTCCTCCTCAGCGACTTCAGATGGTTTGTCTTGAGTAATTTTTGCATTCTATTCTGCGTCCCTTTAGGTCGCCCCCTAGGGTGTTTATATAGGCTTTGGATCGTCTTTCTTTGCCCACAAGTAACCTTTTTTGGATAGAATTAATCTTTGATACGGCAGGGACACGCCCGTGTGACACGTCTGTGTTCGATAGTCTTGGGCCGTGCTCGCTTCTGCTCACCACACACGGCCGTGTGGTCTTCCCGTGTACGTTGATCCAGGCCGTGTCTGATTCTGCTCGTAATGCACGGTCGTGTTTGATAGCCCAGCCCGTGTTGGTTTCTAAGGTAGGCCCATTTTGTCCCTTTTTGTCCCGTTTCTTACTTTTTTCGACTCCCTAAGCTCTCCTGAATGTAAAACATGAAATTAAGAGATTAGGAGCATCGAATTCATCAAATCTAATGAGAATTCATCCAAAAATAAGCCAAGCATGAGGTTAAAATATGTATAAATTAAGGTTTATCAATCCCATCCCCATGCAACAAAATATCACATATGAATGCGAACATATCATCAAATGGCATACAAGGTCAGTCATGTATCATATAGGGGTATTTTAGACATTTTTCCCTTCAGGGGCATAACAGTCCTTTCTCACATTGGGGTCCAAGTATGTGTACCAACTCATCAATAGGTCCACAGTCGATCCGTATGACTTGTGCAACCTTTAGCAATCAAAAGGTATAGTTGGGCCCAAAAGGAGACCACACGCTCGTGTGGCCTGCTAAGCCCAAAACTACCCTTAGCCATGTGAACGACATGGCTGAGCTCATTATTTCACATAAGTTCATGAAGTTGGCCCTTGTGGGGCCTGCGAGCCCATTGGGCCCACACGGCCCATTTCGGCCTATTTGACCCAAAAGTGGCCCAAGACCATGAGACCGCTCATGGTGGCCTCCGTCATTGTATCGACTTTCCCACACGAGCGTTCGTGCGCTCGTACGGTAACCATTGCCGTATTTTCAGCTTTTCGGCATTTCGGCATTTCGGCTTTTCGACATTTCGGCATTTCAGCATTTCGACATTTCGGCATTTGCCGATCTACAATTGGAGTGGTGTGTGTACACACCTGTTTGTGATAACAAGTGAATAGTTCACCGCCCAAAGCCTACATTCATTCAAAATATACAGTTAGTCTACCAATCGTTAGGGTTCACCAACACTTAATTCCCAAATCGCCAAACACCACCTACCTTGAACGAACGAATATGGCTTAATGCTCTTAGGTTGCCGGTGAAAATTGATCACCAGATCCTTGCCGATTAACTATATCAACAATATACCTACCAATCAGGATTGTTCATATATGTGGCCTACATTCACAAATGTAAGCCCACAGAACACAAACAATATTCGGCCTATACCAAAAGAAGGTAAGATAACACATTTACCTTAATTGAACGATGAGAGAAACAGGTTTAGATTACTTCAACAACACTTGCACTCCTTCACTCCTCGAAAAACCCAGAAACCCAACGAACTACACATCACGAGGAAGGGATCAAAAGTCGGCAATCAGAGGACAAGAAGAAAGAGCATTCAGCTTTAAGCTGAAAGTAAAAGAGTATACTTGAAAACATACCGATTGACAAAAAACTCTTGCCACACCGAACAATACACCAACAGCAGTGTAAGGGAGTAACCAATAACTATAGAACCGACAAAAAAAGGATGAGGGGAAAAGGATATACGGCACTGCTCAAGAGAGAAGGAAGAAATGGTATTTGGTTTAGGGTACTAGGATGAGCACGTTAGAAAGGATAAGAAAACTGAAAGAAAGAAAGAAAAAAAAATGCCAAAGTAGAAAAATATCTGAATGGCCAATGCGTAAAACGGCTACCAAAACAAGCTTGAAACCAAAAGAGAGAAAAAGCATAAGAGGAATACCTACCAAAAAACAAATAAAAAAAAGCTAGACAATTTCGGCACTAAGTGCCTATGACCAAATTGGCACCAAAGGAAATCCTACTTTTGGCCAACACTACCACTTCCCTACTCCTTGATCCACTCCTCACATCTCTCCACAATATCCTCCTTATTTTTCTCCTCATATCACTCCACAAATCATTCAACATCCAATTCAAATTGCCTACAACCACCTCATGACCAATTCAAACTCAGTGTTCCAGTCCAACTCCACCTCCTACACGGCTTGGGCAGCAAAATAAATACTCCTTGTTGCTACGCCAACACTCGAACCTTGGATCTCATGCACCACTCTACACGCCACTACCACTGGACCAACAGGCTCTTTGTGTCATAAATTAACTATAATTATTCTTAAGGCCTCCAGGCCAGAATCAAGGTTCACTTAAGAGAAAAACTAAAATTTTGCTAGAGCCTAGGCTTAATCCCAGGACTTGTTAGACACTTCTAAACACTCCAAATCACTTAACCACTGAAGCAGACAATCATTTATGTCATTTTATTACACATAAATTTTTATGTGTTCCCACGCTCAAGACCTATTTCCTTCTAGGCCCAAATTCAGGGCGTTACACTCCAAATGGCTGATGAATGCCCCTTTTCCAAGAGGAGAAATCGGCAAGAGAGCAAGGGAATTTGGAATGGAAAAGAAGAGAGAAAGTGGAGAGAATAGAGAAAAGATGTGAATGCTTGAGATGTGTTTTAAATGACCAGCATAAGGGGGTTTTTATAGCTGAAGAGGGCTGCTAAAAATAGCTAAAATTATCAGCCAAAGAGCCCTCCCTTGGTCGGCCACACATGTGGCAAGGTTGATAGTTTCAACTTTACTAATTTAGGCTTGGGGTAAATCTATAAAGCCACCAATTGTGGAGGGGTTTGTTTGCAACTTGAACAAGTTTTCAAGGGCCTCTTTGCAAGCTAAATAATCAGCCAATAAGCTGATTTGAGTCAGCATATGGACGGCTTTGGGCTGTCCACTTCTTGGTCGGTTCGGTTCACTCAGTTCGGCTCGATTGGACCATTTTTTCATAATTAATTAATAATAATTTATTTAATCCAAATTAAATTGGATATAAATTAAAATTAATTATATCATGAATTAATACACATAATTGGACCGACTTAGGCTGAAAATTAATTCGCCTTGATACTTCAAATTGCTTCTCGGTTTTGAACTTCTAGCAGTGTCTGCCGAGTCAATTTTTTGCCCTTTGTGCAAATCTGTCAAAAAATGATCAAAATTAATCAAAATTAATTATAAAATTAATTAAAATTCAAAATGTTCATAATTTAAGTACAATTTAATTATTTTATAAAAATTAATTATTTTTTGATAAGAAATTTATCAAAACTGCATGAATTTGAGTTAAAAAGGGTATGAAAAAGTGTGTATATTTTTGTGTTTCCACACCCCTAAACTTAATTCATTGCTTGTCCCGAGTAATGCAAAAAATTGAGAAAAATTTCTTGGAAACACCTTTGAAAAACTCCTTCAGAACAACATTCTTCCCAGAATTATGAATTTAATATACTTATGCTCAAAAACAAAAAATTTGATAGTTATGCTACTTAAGTATACATATCGTACAAATTAATCTAAACAACTATTATGATAGCAAAATTAGACTAAATGCTTCCTTAACAAAGACATGTTAACCCTTACCAATTTGATTTTATTTCCTTATTCAAGATTAAGCTGCAATCATTAAGTTTAGCTTATGTCTTCATATGTTGAACATAGCAA
The DNA here is from genome assembly GCA_025698515.1 of Gossypium sturtianum. Classification (NCBI taxonomy): domain Eukaryota; kingdom Viridiplantae; phylum Streptophyta; class Magnoliopsida; order Malvales; family Malvaceae; genus Gossypium; species Gossypium sturtianum. Next base: position 35,263,025 of record CM046943.1, on the reverse strand, counting down.
TTTCTCTCCACTAATGTAGGTAGCATAGAAAACTTGAATCAATAGGTCTTTAAAAAGGTTGTAATGTGGCTAGGCTAGGGGTAGGTAAAAGATAGATAAATGTAGGCTTAAAACTTTAGAATCAGCTTCAGTCGGACCTTTGGAATAATTTCCCTCAATACACCAACTTACTTTGCTTTCACATGCTCTTTTGTACATTTATTTTCTTTCAAGTACATGTGCTCTTTTTTTTTTCAACACGAGCATTTTACTATATGTACTACAATTTTTAGAGCGTTTGATACTTCTTTCAACCCCCCAAGCTTATTTTCAAAGGATACTCTGAATAGTACTGAGTCTAGTGTTTGTGACAATTTAAAGATAATTATGAGAAAAGTGATGGCTAAATATTGCAAAGGTTCAAATAAAATTAGGCCATATAGTCTCAAAGTTGGGTTTCAAGGGATAAAATTTCATTATGGTTGGCTTGAAAGGCTCAAACGGTCCCAAAAAAAGTTGCCTAAATCATTTTCAACATTCCATGCTTCCTAGGATTTCGCCTCAAGACTTAAACTTTCATGCACATCTAACTTTCCTAAGGAACTAAAAATTTTATGGTACGATTTGCATGCTTTATTAAAAATACATTTATATCATTATTAAGCTAACATAACAATTTATTGAAATAATAGAACTTTATTTATACTGAAGTTTAGCATACTTAACAAAATTTCAAATTATTGAACAAAATATATCCTAATCATAATTAAAAGAACTATTTATTCTGAGTGGAAATAATTTCAATTTTTCGATCCCCCTACTTAAAATGAACAATGTCCTCATTGTTTAAAGTGAATAGATACTATACACCAGGTAGGATTCTAGAAAAGAGGAGGTGAGTCAATTTGACTTCTTATGTACCAAGCTCTTTCTAAATCTAATCCTAGACATGTATATATCTATTGCCACACTTTATACTTCGCGACTTGTTCAATTTTATTAATGATTTCCATCTCTTGTTTTATTATGCGGGAATAAAAATTCCTAATTAACTTTATCCTAAAATAACCTAAGAACATAAATAAAATAAAGTTGAGATCCCCCCTTTATTTATTTGCAGATCCTTCTGAATTCGACTCATCTTTTGCTCCATCATTATTGTCTTTGGATGAATTGCTTTGCTCCTTCTTCGATAATGGGCTCCATGGTTCAAGTATGTAATCTGGAAACTCAGGCACAAAAATAAATGGGTCATTGTAAATTTTCGTAAGAGCACTTCTCATTGAGTCATCCCTTATTTTTGAGTATCTCCAGTAAGCTTGTTGCTGCCACTGCATATGTTGCATTATGTCTATCAACTTTGATAGCTCATCTTGAAGATCTGGGTGAGGCGGTTGAGCTCTGAACATTGAAGTCTCGACATCAAGTTCAGCTTCTGGTTCCATTGGTTCCACCTTATCAGGGACTTCAGCCGATTGCACTGGCCCGATCTCTGTGGGATCTTCTTCTTCTTCTTCTTTGGGATCCTCACTTTCTTCAACTTGTTGCTGTAAAACAGAGTCTCCAGCTATTCGATAGAGGTCCCAATCTGTGATCGTGCCTTGGTTATATCCTGTCTTCTTTACGTTTGCAAGAATTTTAGCTTTTGTAACATCCTAGAATTAGGGGTTCTGCATTTTATGCTAATTGAGGTGTTTGGTTTGTTTAGCATGTTATTTTGGTATGTTTGGGGGTCCTGGGGAGGCTCGGGGTTCGAGCAGTAATCGTAGAAAATTTTACTTGTTGGGCACTCTGGAGGGGAGAGCTAGGCCGAGGCGGTGTCTTATGTGTAATTGCCTATAGTTGTTTGCACAAAGAGGAGTGTGGTAGAGTGGCAAGTGACGCCACATAAGGTGCAAGGAGTGGCGTCACAAGGGAGCGAGAGAAGGGAAGGAGTTCGAGTCTCTCTCTGCAACAAGTGGCGCTTTATTTTATGCTCAAGGTGGTGGAGTGTTGGCTCTCTACCGGGACTCTCCTTGGTGGTTGTTGAAGGAGTCAAAGCATTTGAAATGAGTGGTCATGAGGAGTTGGTGGAGTTTGAATTGGTCAAACCAATTCAAATGGGTGTTGAAGAGTGAAAGTAGGAGCAAATCAAGGGATTTGGTGTTGGTGGAGGTGTTGGCCGAATGTGGGGAGCTTGAAGGGGGGAAATTTTGGTTTAGTGCTAGGAGAGGTGAGTGTGCCGAAAATTCCATAGGTCTTAGGCATTTCTCTCATTTCTTTTGGTGCATATTCGGTCATTAAGGGGGGTGAGTGCCGATTTTTTTGCAAGCCTTCTTGAGCTCTCTTTTTCTCTCTTTGGTTTACCTATTTTCTCTGTGCCGAAATTGTCTTTGTTGCTATTCATCTCTTTTGTTCTTTTGACTCTAGCCGAAAGTGGTCACCATTCGGGCATTTTTTCTCTTATTTTTCTTTCTTTGTTTCTCTTGGCCGAAACTCTCTTCTCCTCTACTTCTTCTTCTTTAGGCGAAACCTTGCATTTGTTCCATTGAATAGTCCCTTTAATTCCAAGTGAATGGTTTCACCACGCTTACTCGGGTATTGAAGGTATGTTTCTTTTCTCTCTTGTCGCAAAGAGCCGAATCTCCCTCTCCTTCTGTTTCTTTTGGTTTCTTTCTCTTTTCTTCTCTAAACTCCTCTATCTCCATCTTCACTAACCAAATCTTTGTTTCTTCTTTTCATCTTGAACCAATGCTGTTTGAGTAGCCTAGGGTGTGAAGCTTACTTTCCTGCCGAATCTGCTTTGGCTTTTCACCATCCATTTCAACACAAGGTAACTTCGTGCAATACCTTATTATCTTTCTTTAAAGACTTCTTTTAAGTCGAATGCTCAAGGCCTATTCTTGACTGTTAGGCAGAATCTTTGCTTCTCTCGCGATTCATCTCTGATTCTGGGGCGAATAAGTGATTGTGTGGTCCATCGTTTACCAAGGTAAGGGTCACTTCTTTTTGATTCATGGCTGTTATATCCCTTATTGGTTATGGACTGCCTAAATTGATTCTCTTGTTAGATAAGCGATGTTTCACTCTGAGTACTAATCAAATCTCTTCATGGATGCAAGTGCCAGTCAAACTAAGGAGGGGAGTGGACTAGTAGCCTCTGCCCCTAAGTTTAAAAGACATACGGTGTCGGCGGTTCGAGACTTTCTGCCGGGCTGTGGTAGAGAGCCGACGTCTGCCCGGGATAGACAAATCACTGTTTTCCCTGCTAGTGAGAGCGTCGACGTAGAGAGTCTAGTTTTACGCGTAATCAGGTGTGTAATGCTCACACTTCACCTTATTAATCTATGTTAATGTTTATGTTGGCTGAAAGCCGAAACGACTGTTTAGATAGTCGAGATACCCTTGTGGGTAAGGTTGGAGACACCGAGTAAGTTCCGCTACTACGTCACTTACAGATTATTGTATGTTTTAATTAATTATATGTTATACACTGAAAGTATGTTGCATTCATCACAGTATGACAATATGTTGCATGGGCTTGTGGGAAATGATTAAAAAGGGGAAGTGTGATTATGTGACTCTGTCACGGTGGTCTGGAACCACGGTGGGCTAGCCCCACGTATTTATTCAGTGACTGATGTCACGGTGGTCTAGGACCATGGTGGTTTGAAACCACATATACATATATCAGTGACTTGTCTCGGTGGTCTGGGACCACAGTGGGTTGGCCCCACGTATAATATTTAGAGATCATCACGGTGGTCTAGAACCACGGTGGGTTGGCCTCACAATTATATATCATGTGACTTTGTCACGAGTGGTCTGGGACCACGGTGGCATAACGCCACGGGTGTTTGGCTGATTCAGGAGACCTAGAGGATGGAAAACTAGGTTGGGTTGGGCTGCATTGCATACATGTTTAATATGTTGTATTGTGTGGGCTAGGGCCTAATGTGCATCTGTGGGCTTAAAGCCCAGATTGCGTTAAAAACGGATTTACACACTGAGTCTTGATGACTCACCCCTCTGCTTAATTTTGCAGGTAATCCGTAGATTGCAGTTTTGGGAGCCAAGGCGGACTTCGAGGTGGCCATGCATTGTTTTCCACGTAAACTTTCGGATCTTATTTAATATTACTCTTAAATTTTGGGGATTTTAATTATGTAATAAGGCCACTATAACTCTAAATTTGGGATCTGCATTTACACTGTTATCACACTTTTTATGATTTATCGAACGTGGGATTTTTTTTCCTAAAATAGAAACATAAATCAATATTTTCCTAAAATGGTGTTAACAAAAGATGACATACGGATGGCTAATTAATTTGGAGATTTTATTAAAACCGCTACATGGATTCCAACTGTCACATTTCTGAAATTTCCCTAAGATCGGCTTTTACGAAAGAAACCCATTCCCAACTCTTAGTTATTTTAATAAGAAGTTGGTAAGATATTCTCAAACAGAATCTTTAAATTAACCTTAAAAGGGAATCACTAAACAAAAAGTTTTTCTCAAATTACGATGCTCCATTAAAAGAATTTCAAAACTATATTTTCTGTAACATACCAGATTTAGTCGTAACGTATTGACCGGGTTTGGGGTGTTACAGCTTTCAAGCACAGAATTGTTATTGTAAAAGGAAAGTAAGCTGGGCCAGAACGTCTAACGGCACAATTCCGCATTTCTCTTAGGATGATTTTTCCCACATCAATGGTCTTTCCAGTTAAAATCGAGTATAATAAGACCATTAGCTCTAATGAGATTGTAGTCCCATACGAACTAGGCATAAGGCTGAAACGGATAAAATAGAACATACCTTTGCGAGTGGTGTCAAATATTCTCTTCTACAAGTGTGGATTCCTTGCTTTGACACAGTCCACTTAGAACCTGGAACTGTAAGTTCCTCGAGTATTTCTTGCAAATTTTTAGGCTTGATATTGCTCATTAAGGAAGAATATTCATCATTTTCGAAATCAGGTAATTCAAAGAACTCATTAATAGCATTTGAAGTTATTGGTACCTTGATTCCGCGGATAGATACTTCCGTCAACTCGCTTGATGTTAAATTCGCATAAAATTCACGAACTAACGCCTCATCCACACTAGGTTTTTTCTCACAAAACAACTCCCAATTGAGAGTTTCAGTAACTTGATGAATGCGCCCCATGAAATCAATATAATTGTTTTCTTTCAATGTGAAGCCTTTCTCTGGATGCATCTGTTGATTCTTGAAAACACTTTCGTATCTCGCTTTGGCTTCTTCACAGTGGAATTTGCTTTATGGTTCGTCAATTTGGGCAGAGGCACGAGTTCTTTTGTGAGGCATGATTAAACTGAACATAAGATGGAAAACAATTTCTCAAAAATTTAATTAATATAAAATATTAATAATTTAATAAATTGAAAAATTAAATGATTAAATAAAATTTAAAATTTAAGAGAAAAATTTCTCTTACCACCTTTTTATAAAAAAATAATTAGAAAACAAAAAAGGTCGATTTAGGGTAGGTTGGAGGGTTATTGGCTAAGGATGGGGTGTTGGTGTGAGTAATAGGGTGATGTGTTTGACGGTGTCGGGCGCAAGAAGCGACGAGCGGGCCGCATCAGCGAGTTCAAGGAGCGACACAACCTGGCGTGGAACGCTGCTCGGCGGTGGCGATGAGAGGGCGCGCGCGGGTTGGGGTGAAGAGCAGGTGCAGCGCCAAGGAGAAGGCCAGTAAGCTGGCGAGTGCGCGCTATGTGCGAGGGTTTGGGCGTGTCTTTGGCCGCCGATTGGGCTATCTCCCAGAGGCTTTGCGGCTAAGGAGTTGAGGGCTATGGCACTAGGTGGTTTGGTGGGATGGAAGTTTGAATGAAGAAAGATGGAGAAGGTTGGTGGTATTTATAGTGAGGGAAATAAGAGTTAAAGTAGAATTCTTAGAGAAATTTAATAATTAAAAAATCTAAGTTCTAATTCTACTCAAAGTAAATAACAATTAATAATTAATATAATGCATACTAAATTATTATTTGCCATTAATTTATTAAGATAAAAGCTTATTAATACTAATCCTAATTTTATTCAAAGTTGATAATAATTAATATATATTATAATAGATATAATTATATATTAAAGATTATCATATATATGTTTTATAAAATTAAAAACATTTATTCTAAATGCCTTTTGAAAATATTTACAAAAAAGAGGCACCTAATTTTTATTATTCACAAAAAGAGTAACCAAATTTTAAAAATAGTTCAATTAAGTCCCTAGACTTAATGGAAATTTGAAATTGAGTTGCAATTTTAAAACTTGGATAAAAATTGACCCTTTTATTTGAAAATTTAAAAAAAATTATTTTGCCTTTTAGGGAATAATTTCTTGGAAAATTATGTCAAAATCAATTCCCAAGAAAGATTGGAGGGGTCACAAGCGGTTCCGCTTAAGTTCCAATGTCCTAGACATAATTTATTTAAACATACTAGTCCTAAAAATACATCCTAAATCATTTATTTAAAAAGAAAACAAGAAAAGTTAATCATTTGATAAAATGAATGAGATTTGATCCTGTTCAATTTTATCTCCCCAGTAATGTTTCAAGCGTTGAGCATTAACTCAAAAATTACCTCCCTTACCTTGAAGTTCAACAACTCCGTATGGATAGACTCAATGAATCATAAATGGACCGGACCAACGTGATTTTAACTTACCTGGAAAGAACCTTAATCTGGAATTGAATAACAAGACTTGCTGACTTGCTTCAAATTCTCGATCTCGAATGTTCTTGTCATGCCATTTCTTGAGTCTCTCCTTAAGTAATTTGGCATTCTCGTATGAAGACATTCATAATTCTTCTAACTCGTTAAGTTGAAGCATTTGTTTCTCTTTAGCAATTTTAAGATCCAAGTTGAGTCATTGGAGAGCCCAGTAAGCTTTGTGCTCTAACTCCAAAGGCAGATGACAGGCTTTCCCAAAGACCAACCTATAGGGTGACATCCCTAAAGGTGTCTTGTATACTGTCCTGTAAGCCCATAAAGCATCATCAAGTCTTTTGGACCAATCTCGTCAATTTGGGCAAACTACCTTCTCAAGTATGCCTTTGATCTCTTTGTTTGCCAGTTCAGCTTGCCCACTCGTCTGTGGATGGTAAGCTGTGGCAACCTTGTGCTTCACTCCATGTTTGTCAAGTAACCATTTCAACCTCTTGTTCACAAAATGGGACCCTTCATCACTAATGATGGCTCGTGGGGTTCCAAACCTTGTGAACACATGCTTCTGCAAAAACTTCATCACAATCTTAGCATCGTTTGTCAGATATGCTTCAGCCTCAATCCACTTAGACACGTAGTCTACAGCTACCAATATGTACTTGTGACCAAAAGACGGAGGGAAAGGACCGAGAAAGTCTGTAACATCCTAGATTAGGGGTTATGCGTTCGTGTGTAATTCATGAGATAGTGGGCTCAGTGGGTGTGTTGGATGTGTTCTGAGGAGTTCTAGGAACCCTAAGGTGCATGGAAATGTATGGAAATGTAAGGCAATGTATGGAAATGTAAGGAAATGTAAGGAAATGCTTTGGAAACGTTAAGTTTAAAAGAGGAAAGTGAACATTTTGGAAACTAGGGATGTAAGGAAATGATGTGGAAATGATTCAAAAGAGGAAAGTAAACATTTCTGGAAACTTGGAAATGTAAGGAAATGTCAAGTTTAAAGAGCCAAACGAAAATTTTTGGAAACTTGGAAATGTAAAGAAATGTCAAGTTTTAAGGCTTAAAAGAGAAAACTAAGGCAAGGTGGCCTTAAGAAAAATAATATGAGGAATTTGACACACAAACAGGCTTGGAAAAGTGGCCTGGAGATGCCACTTAGGGCCTCTAGAAATGGCGCCACATGCAAGGTGTTGGGCCTGAGTTCGAGTCACATGGGAAGCAAATAAAAGAAATTTTATTTTGCTTCCGTAAGAAGTGAGGTGGACGGCACATGGCTATAAATTAGGAGCTTTTATTCTTTTATTTTTAAGAGATAAAGGGTGGATAAATAAGGGATAAATAATGGATTTATTTTAGATTATTTTCAAGAGATAAATGTGGATATTATTTCTTTTATTTTGATAGATAAGGAAGAGATAAAAGAGGATTATTATTAGTATTATTTTTATTAAGAGATAAGAGATAATTATTGGATTAAGTTTTATTGAAGTGATAAATCAAGGGATAAAGCTATCAAAATAGAAGAGTGGTGGCCAAGTAAAGGACTCTAGCTAGTAATTTTGGCTATAAAAGGAAGAGTAAGGTTATTCTTCATTCATTCTTTTCTTTTCAAGAAAACCTCTCACGAAATTCTCTAAAGTTTCTCCTCTTCTCTCGCCGAATTTTCTCTCGCCATTATTCTCTTTTTCTCTTTTCTTTTCTTCTTCTATTACAAACACAATCAAAAGCCGAAGATACCAATAGCCCTAGTCGATTTCTCACTAAGCCTCAAGAGCCGAAATTGTTATCCACATCAAAGCCATAGCCGAACATCGCTAAGGGTTCAAGCAAGAGTTCCATCAAATTCTTGATAAGGGTAAGATTAGGTTAGATTCTCATTCTATTTCTTTTAAGGTCATTTGTAAATTAAGATTCTAATACCCTTAATATCTCATTGTCAAGAGATCTTTGGGATTTACTAAGTGTCGACTACAAGGAAGGAGAAGTTCTTTTCCGAAGGTACACCATAAGTCGCGTGTTCCCTAGTTATTCGGTGAATTTTGGATTTAAGAATCTAAGGTAAGTCATATTTAACATACGGCTAAGGGTTATTTGTTGTGAATAAATGTTAGAAATTGATCTAACATGTAGTTATAGGGATTTCAATGAGAGGATACAAGGATTTTGGGATTTGAGAATTTCAAGGTAAGTTTTAAGAATACTAATCCTACTAGGATTTGGATTTATGGCGAATGGATTTTTATTAAATTAGTAAGTGATTAATCAAATGTAGGAATTTGAGATCTAAGGCGATGAGATCGATTTCGGGATTTCAAGGAATTCGTTAAGCAAATCAGTGTGTACCCTACCCTAAGTTTTGATAGGTTCATGGCTATGTTTAAATTAAATGTATTATTAAGAATGTGTGTACTCACACTAACTTTCGATATATCATATGGCAATTATTTTAATATATGAATATGCATAAGAATGTGAATATGGCTAAGTACCATAAATATGGTAAAAGTACCTGTGCACGTTTCCTACTTTTGATAGGATTTTGAATATGTATATTGTTACATGTGAATAATGAGAAATTAAGTATGTTATACATGATGATAAAATATATGGGGCATTCGGGATATATGTGAAAGGGGAAGAAGGTGTTGACCGGGTCTCACCAATGTAATATGGTGACTACGGTCACAAAAATTTGAATATGGTAACCCGGTTACATTATCTCGAATTTGGTAACTTCGGTTACATTATTTGAATATGGTGTCTAATGACACAAATTATATGGGCGATGAGCACGTCGACTGCAGCGACTGCCTTCGATGGTGTGTAGCGGATGGAGGGTTGACTTAGTAGTCCCCACGGTGTGGTGGCAGTACGGGTGGTGTGTAGCGGATGGTTAATTAGGTTTGGGTTTGGGAATGCATCATTAATTGTATTCTATGATTTGAATGTGTATCATTTGCATGCCTGATTCTATTATGACTTAGTGTTGTGTACACATTGAGTCTGTTGACTCACCCCGTTTGGGGAATATTTTTCAGGTGATGAGTAGTAATGGACCGGGTCGGCAGGGGCTTAAAGGTGGCCATGCATAGCAAGAAATTTATGATTTGGACTTTCAATTTATTTTAAGTATTTTAAGTTTTACTTTGGGATCATTGATATAATAAGGCCATTGTGGTTTACTTTATTTTTCTTTTATTTATTATGTTTATGGATTTTTATCAATTAAAGTTTAAGTAAATCCCTTTTTAAAATTAACTCTAAATGTTTTGTCACCTTAAATAAATGGGTTTTAACATAAGATAAATTTGTTTTCAACTCAAGCCCAACCCAAACAATATTTTTTAAAAATCATACAAGTTTTTCCTAAGTAACAAAAGAATTTTGAACCGGTTTACTTGAGGAACATACCAAATCTGGTCAAAGCTCGTGGGTCGGGTTTGGGGTGTTTCAGTTTGGTATCAGAGCCCAGTTTTAAACTCTTGGCCTGTGGGCTAAGGCCCAAAACGTTTTCAAATCGAGCCCAAAAGAGTTTTATGAAAGTATTTTTGAAAATAAACAGGTTTTCTGGCATGGCACCTAAGTCTCCAACCCGCAGTCCACCAGGTAAGTACCCCTAACCATTTGTGTGATTATGTGGTTTATGTTATGAATTTTGGAAGGGTAGAAGAGGAATGGAACGTAGAATAGCATGATAGGAACTTGAACCCTAGGACTAGTTTACTCAAACACAAACACATAAGACTTAATTCCATTAAACAAACCTATAACTAAGACGCCGAGTTAGGGTGTGGCAACCATTGTGCGCATGTCTAGGATTGGATCCGGAAGAGCCTGGTATTTAAGCGATCCTAGTGACTCACCTCCTCTTCGCAGAATCCTACCCAGTGCGTAGCTTCCGGTTCACCCTAACCAAGAGGACTTATTCATAGGCTAAACCCCTAACTAAAACCCGAAAGGAACTAGCCGTATTTTCAAAAAAAAAAAAACCTAGTTTTAAAACTCTTAAAATTATCCTTTTGAATTGCAAACATGATTCTATAAAATTTTCTCAAGTATTCTTGATTTATAAAAATTACTAAAATACCCCTATTTGCAAAATTACTAAATTGCCCTTGGTTTATGAAATTTCCAAAATACCCAGTTCTTATCAAAAATTCATTACTTTATAAAATGTCCAAAAACCCTAATTTGCAAAATATCAAAATACCTTGATTTTGGAAAATTACAAACCGCCTCTAACTTACAAAACTACCAAAATGACCCTAATTTCCAAATTTTGCAACATCACCGTTTTGGAAAGTACAATTCTCAAAAAGAACCCTCAAACTTTTGCAAAATTTGGAAATACCCGAAAATATTAAACTCTACAAATTTACCATGGTTTATTACCAAAATACCCTCGAGCTCCAAAATTACCAAAATACCCCTGATTTCAAAATTTTTCAAAATACCCGAGAATTTAAAAATTCCAAAATACTTTTTGACAAAATCACCAAGGAACCACATTTTGACAAATTACAAAAATACCCCAGAGGGCAAATTACGAAAATACCCTGTGTAGTGGAAAAACAACAACAATGAAAACTACAACATTTTCCGAATGAACGAAAGTTCATAATGGATTGATGGATGTATGAATGTAAAGACTGTGTGCATGTATGGATACGAAAGAACGACTCCTAAAATTTTTCCATAAAAATTCTTCGCGAATAATCAGTGAAACAAGGACTAATTCATAAAACTTTTTACTCGGATTAAATCGCGACGTTAGAAATAAGTTCTAGGGGACGTGAACTTAGGGATTGTTCCTAGAAAGTATGATGGTTCTATTAAGATCAGAGTGCGCAGCGAAAGCATAGTGCGGTGAGAAGGATTGTACAGCTGTTAATAAGTAATTTCGAGGACGAAATTATTTTAAGGACCGAGAAAGTCTGTAACATCCTAGATTAGGGGTTATGCGTTCGTGTGTAATTCATGAGATAGTGGGCTCAGTGGGTGTGTTGGATGTGTTCTGAGGAGTTCTAGGAACCCTAAGGTGCATGGAAATGTATGGAAATGTAAGGCAATGTATGGAAATGTAAGGAAATGTAAGGAAATGCTTTGGAAACGTTAAGTTTAAAAGAGGAAAGTGAACATTTTTGGAAACTAGGGGATGTAAGGAAATGATGTGGAAATGATTCAAAAGAGGAAAGTAAACATTTCTGGAAACTTGGAAATGTAAGGAAATGTCAAGTTTAAAGAGCCAAACGAAAATTTTTGGAAACTTGGAAATGTAAAGAAATGTCAAGTTTTAAGGCTTAAAAAGAGAAAACTAAGGCAAGGTGGCCTTAAGAAAAATAATATGAGGAATTTGACACACAAACAGGCTTGGAAAAGTGGCACGAGATGCCACTTAGGGCCTCTGGAAATGGCGCCACATGCAAGGTGTTGGGCCTGAGTTCGAGTCACATGGGAAGCAAATAAAAGAAATTTTATTTTGCTTCTAGAAGAAGTGAGGTGGACGGCACATGGCTATAAATTAGGAGCTTTTATTCTTTTATTTTTAAGAGATAAAGGGTGGATAAATAAGGGATAAATAATGGATTTATTTTAGATTATTTTCAAGAGATAAATGTGGATATTATTTCTTTTATTTTGATAGATAAGGAAGAGATAAAAGAGGATTATTATTAGTATTATTTTTATTAAGAGATAAGAGATAATTATTGGATTAAGTTTTATTAAAGTGATAAATCAAGGTATAAAGCTATCAAAATAGAAGAGTGGTGGCCAAGTAAAGGACTCTAGCTAGTAATTTTGGCTATAAAAGGAAGAGTAAGGCTATTCTTCATTCATTCTTTTCTTTTCAAGAAAACCTCTCGAAATTCTCTAAAGTTTCTCCTCTTCTCTCTCGCCGAATTTTCTCTGCCATTATTCTCTTTTTCTCTTTTCTTTTCTTCTTCTATTACAAACACAATCAAAAGCCAAGAAGATACCAATAGCCCTAGTCGATTTCTCACTAAGCCTCAAGAGCCGAAATTGTTATCCACATCAAAGCCATAGCCAGAATATCTCGCTAAGGGTTCAAGCAAGAGTTCCATCAAATTCTTCAAGAAGGGTAAGATTAGGTTAGATTCTCATTCTATTTCTTTTAAAAATTTGTAAATTAAGATTCTAATACCCTTAATATCTGTTGTCAAGAGATCTTTCGGGATTTACTAAGTGTCGACTACAAGGAAGGAGAAGTTCTTTTCAGAAGGTACACCATAAGCCGCGTGTTCCCTAGTTATTCGGTGAATTTTGGATTTAAGAATCTAAGGTAAGTCATATTTAACATACGGCTAAGGGTTATTTGTTGTGAATAAATGTTAGAAATTGATCTAACATGTAGTTATAGGGATTTAATGCAGAGGATACAAGGATTTTGGGATTTGAGAATTTGAAGGTAAGTTTTAAGAATACTAATCCTACTAGGATTTGGATTTATGGCCGAATGGCTTTTTATTAAATTAGTAAGTGATTAATCAAATGTAGGAATTTGAGATCTAAGGCAGATCGATCAGTTGGGATTTCAAGGAATTCGTTAAGCAAATCAGTGTGTACCCTACCCTAAGTTTTGATAGGTTTATGGCTATGTTTAAATTAAATGTATTATTAAGAATGTGTGTACTCACACTAACTTTCGATATATCATATGGCAATTATTTTAATATATGAATATGCATAAGAATGTGAATATGGCTAAGTACCATAAATATGGTAAAAGTACCTGTGCACGTTTCCTACTTTTGATAGGATTTTGAATATGTATATTGTTACATGTGAATAATGAGAAATTAAGTATGTTATGCATGATGATAAAATATATGGGGCATTCGGGATATATGTGAAAGGGGAAGAAGGTGTTGACTTGGTCTCACTAACGGAATATGGTGACTACGGTCACAAAAATTTGAATATGGTAACCGGTTACATTATCCGAATTTGGTAACGGTTACATTATTTGAATATGGTGTCTAATGACACAAATTATATGGGCGATGAGCACGCCGATCGCAATGATCGCTTCGATGGTGTGTAGCGGATGGAGGGTTGACTTAGTAGTCCCCACGGTGTGACTGGCAGGTACGGGTGGTGTGTAGCGGATGGTTAATTAGGTTTGGGTTTGGGAATGCATCATTAATTGTATTCTATGATTTGAATGTGTATCATTTGCATGCCTGATTCTATTATGACTTAGTGTTGTGTACACATTGAGTCTGTTGACTCACCCCGTTTGGGGAATATTTTTCAGGTGATGAGTAGTAATGGACCGGGTCGGCAGGGGCTTAAAGGTGGCCATGCATAGCAAGAAATTTATGATTTGGACTTTCAATTTATTTTAAGTATTTTAATTTTTACTTTGGGATCATTGATATAATAAGGCCATTGTGGTTTACTTTATTTTTCTTTTATTTATTATGTTTATGGATTTTTATCAATTAAAGTTTAAGTAAATTCCTTTTTAAAATTAACTCTAAATGTTTTGTCACCTTAAATAAATGGGTTTTAACATAAGATAAATTTGTTTTCAACTCAAGCCCAACCCAAACAATATTTTTTAAAAATCATACAAGTTTTTCCTAAGTAACAAAAGAATTTTGAACCGGTTTACTTGAGGAACATACCAAATCTGGTCAAATCTCGTGGGCCGGGTTTGGGGTGTTTCAAATTCAATACCCCAAACATCGAACAATTCTACCTCAATGATGTTTGTTCGAGGCATCTCGTTTCTGTTGGTGACATTTTCGACCCTTTGACATCGATCACAACTCTTTACGTAAGCATATGCATCTTTAAATAGTGTTGGCTAAAAGAATCCAGCTTGCAATACTTTGGCTGCAGTACGTGTTCCTCTGAAGTGTCCCTCACTCGGAACTGAGTGACAGTGGTATAAAATCTTATGTACTTCATCTTCTGCCACGCATCTCCTGATTATTTGATCTGCACACTTTTTAAACAAATATGGTTCTTCCTAGAAATAGTACTTCACATAGTGAAGAAACTTTTTCTTTTGATGATGTGTCTTATCAATCGGCATCAAACCATAAGCTAAATAGTTAGCAATATCAGCAAACCAATGGGTATTATGGACATGATTTACCTTCAGTATGTGTTCATCTGGAAATGTCTCCTAAATTGGTATAAGTGGAGAATTCCCTTCTTGCGGCTCCAATCTGGACAAGTGATCTGCTACTTGATTTTCTACTCCCTTTCGATCTTGAATTTCTAGATTGAAATCTTGAAGTAAAAGTACCCACAGGATCAGTCTCGGCTTAGCATCTTTCTTGGCAAGTAAATACTTAATTGCCGAGTGGTCCATATAGACAGTCACTTTGGTACCTACAAGATAAGATCGAAACTTATCAAAAGAAAACACAATAGCAAGTAACTCTTTTTCTGTTACCGTGTAATTCAGTTGAGCTCCTATCAGAGTCTGACTCGCATAGTAGATGGGATGAAAAACTTTGTTCCTTCCTTGACCCATGACAAACTCGATCGCTGAAGTCACTTGTGTCACACATCAATTCAAATGGAAAATCCCAGTCTGGTGTGACTATTATGGGTGCCGAGACTAACCGACTCTTCAAATCATTGAAAGCTCTTAAGCACTCCTCATCAAATTTAAACCGTGTCCTTCTCCAATAATTTGCATAAGGGTTTAGCAATTTTGGAGAAGTCTTTGATAAATCTTTGATAGAAATCCGCGTGGCCCAAAAAGCTCCTAACACCCTTTACAAATGTCAGAGGTGGGATTTTTTCAATAACATCTACCTTTGCTTTATCTACCTCGATTCCATGTCTTGTTATCCGATGCCCTAGAAAAATACCTTCTCGTACCATGAAATGACACTTTTCCCAGTTAAGTACAAGGTTTGTTTCTTTGCATCGCCTTAGTACCTTGGCTAGATTGGCTAGACAATCATCATATGTATCTCCAAATATTGAAAAATCATCCATAAAAACTTCCAAATATTTCTCAACCATGTTAGTAAAAATAGACATCATACATCTTTGAAATGTAGTAGGTGCATTACATAAACCATATGGCATGCGCCTAAATGCAAATGTACCGTACGGGCAGGTGAATGTTGTCTTGTGTTGATATTTTGGTGCTACTGTAATCTGTTTATACCCCGAGTATCCATCAAGAAAACAGTAATAGTCTGACCTCCCGAGTCTATCCAGCATCTGATCCAAAAACGGCAAAGGAAAGTGATCTTTCCTAGTCGCCTTGTTCAGCTTCCGGTAATCAATGCAAATTCTCCATCCCGTAATTGTTCTAGTCAGTATCAACTCGTTATTCTCATTTTCAATGACCGTGATACCTCCTTTCTTCAGTACGCACTGGACCGGACTTACCCATGAACTGTCTGAGATGGGGTAAGTTATACCCGCATCTAACCACTTGATGATTTCTTTCTTTACTACGTCCTTCATGATGGGGTTTAGTCTTCGTTGTCCATCAATCGTCCCTTTCTCGCCATCTTCTAGTATGATCTTGTGCATGCATACAGATGGACTAATACCATGAATATCGGCTATGGTCCATCCGATAGCCTTCTTGAATTGTTTCAATACAAGGATGAGTTTCTCTTCTTGCTCATTGGTTAATTCTGCTGAAACAATCACAGGCAAAGTAGAAGCGTTACCTAAATAAACATATTTTAAATGTGAAGGAAGTACCTTAAGTTCTAATTTAGGTGGCTTCTCGATTGACATTTTTGGTTGGGCATAATCCCTATTCTCTAACTCCAAAGATTCGAAATGGGATTGCGGATTAAATCCCCTTTGATTAGCTTCTAGCAAAGCTAAGTATTCATCCTCCTCTTCATCATTTTGAGGGTCTGATGTCAAAATTTGTTCTAATGGATCCTCAACATAGTTGAGTTCCTTCTCCATGATTAAATCCTCTAATTCGGACACTACAGAACAATAATCAACTGTGTCAGGAAATCGCATAGACTTAAAAATGTTAAATGTTACTTGATCATCCTGAACACGCACAGTAAGCTCACCCTTCTGCACATCAATAAGGGTCCTTTCGGTTGCTAAGAATGGTCTTCCTAGGATGATTGGCACCTATTTGTCTGCTTCAAAGTCTAGAATCACAAAGTCAGTAGGAAAGATAAATTTGTCTACACGTACCAATACGTCCTCGATTTTTCATTCTGGATGTGCTAAGGATCGATCTACTAATTGAAGTGTAACCGTAGTCGGTCTAACTTCACCTATCCCTAACTTCCTAAATATTGACATAGGCATCAAGTTGATACTCGCACCCAAGTCACATAGTGCCTTACCACAATATGTTGCTCCAATGTTGCAAGGTATGGTAAAACATCCAGGATCCTTCAACTTTTGGGGTAGTTTGTTTTGAAGATATGCACTGCATTCCTTTGTCAAGGCTACCGTCTCAAATTCTCCAGGTCTTCATTTTTTAGACATGATATCCTTCATAAACTTGATGTAGTTCGGCATTTGTTCAAGTGCTTCAACCAACAGGATGTTGATATGAAGTTGCTTCAGTATGTCTAGGAACTTCTTGAATTGAATTTCCTGCTTCTGCTTCTAAAGTCTTTGAGGGTAGGGTGGTGGAGGTTTCTTTACTAGAACTGTTTGATTCATCTTTTGTGGTAATTCTACATATAACAGAGTTGTTAGTTGATCAGAATTAGCTAGTTCTGAAGTTACCTTGTCAGATTTTGTAGATTCTAGTTCTTGTGAAACTGGAATTTCAACACTCGGTTAAACATCCTCTGAGCCTTGAGTGTCACCTGGATCCTTCTCAACTTTGACGAAATTGGGCTCTAAATTCTTTTCGCTCCTCAATGTAAATGCTTTACAGTGCTCCTTCCCTGGATTCCTCAGATTCTCCGTATCACTAGGTAAAACACCTTGTGGTCGGTTCCTGAGTTCAGTAGCAAGCTGGCCCATTTGGTTTTCTAGATTTTTCAATGTAGCTGATTGGCTTTGAATTAAGGCATCATTCTTCTCCATGTATGCCTTTAACAAATTTTCTAAGCCATTGGATGGTTCAACTTTGGTTGGTTTCTGAACTTGTTGGGGAAAACTAGGTGGCTGGGTCGATCTAGGTTGGGCGTAAGTGTTACTGGTTCCAGCCCATTGGTTACTCCAGGAAAAATTCGGCTGGTTTCGCCATGATGGGTTATAGAAATTGGATTGCAGTCCTTGCCTTCCTCGATTTTGGTTCTTGTTACCCATGTAATATATGGATTCTGGGTTCGATGGACATTCTTCAAACAAATGTCCTTCCCCACAATAGACATAGGCTATATTTTCAAATTGATTTGGTGGCTGTGCTGCAAAACTATTAGACCCATTAGTAGTAAGATTTTTTAACATTGAGGATATTGATGATACTTGAGATACGAGTGAAGTAAGAGTGTCTACTTCATGTATTCCATTAACTCATCTTCCTGACGCTGCTCGATTGGTTGGCCATTGATAATTGTTACTGGAAATCCTCTCAATGATTTCATAAGCCTCATTATAAGAATTAGAAACGAGAGCACCGTTAGCAGAAGTGTCCACTGCCATTCTCATGTGAGCATTGAGACCATTATACAACGTCTCAAGTTGGATGCAATGTGGGATTCCATGATGAGGGCACTTCCATAATAATTCTTTGTACCTTTCTCGTGCCTCATACAAGGACTCATCATCCATTTGTTAGAAAGTAGTGATCTCATTCCTCAACTTAGCATTCTTGGTAGGCGGGAAATACTTCATGAGAAATCTTTCTACTAACTCTTGCCATGTGGAAATTGAATTTGGGGGCAATGAGTTCAACCAGGCTCGAGCTCTGTCCCTTAGCGAATACGGGAACAGCTTCAATCGTAATGCGTCTTCGGGTACTTCGGCTAACTTGAAAGAGTCACTCACCTCCATAAACAGTCTTAAGTGAAGATGAGGATCTTCGGTAGGCATTCCACTGAATTGGCCCATAGTCTGAAGCATTTGGAACATAACTGGCTTTAGCTCGAATTGTTTTGCCTCAATTTCGGTTCTCCTAATTCCCGAATTAAGATAATTAAACATTGCCGCTGCATACTGTCTTAAAGCTCTATCCCTATCATCAGCAATAAGGATAGGATTTTGAGCAGGGTCTACTCTGTTTCCTTGATTCAAATTTTCAAACTTCATCTCTTCGGTCCTTCTCTGATTCGCTTGTCTTCTTCGCTGTCGAAAAGTTCTTTCTATCTCAGGGTCTACAGGAAGTAAGTCAATAATTTGGTCAACACCTGAAATAATCACAGAAAAATTAATTAAGTTAAAATTTAAATAGAAAATTAAACCAAAATGCAAAACTAACAAATTCACAAATAATGACTTTTTAAAACAGTCCTCGGTAACGGCACCAAAAACTTGGAACGACAGAAATGTACAAGTGTACACAATCGCAACAAGTAATAAAGTGACAAGTAAATGTCGAGTTATCGTACCCACAGGGAATATGAAAAGAATTATTTATGAATGCTATTTAAAACACTTTGGTGAAGAAAAATATTTTGTTTGAAGAGGGTGATTAAAAACTAAGATTTTAAACTAAGTAAACTAAATAAATAAATCTCAAATGCAAGATTTCAAAATGCGATTTTAATCAAGATGACATAATTGTGTTAGATTAATTACATTTCTTAACTTAGAATTATTAAACTCATGTTTATATTGCTACGAATAAATTCTCGGCAACTCGGTAATTTGCTAACTTATGAACATACTCACCTACCAAAATCCATTCATCTCTTGACTATATCCCTATGTCAATTCAACCGATTAAACAAATCTTAATAGGCAAATATGTTATTGCACATACATACTTATTTAATCGAAATAATCTCTTGTACATATCCCTATGTCAATTCAAACGATTAATTAAATCTATTAAGAACATAAAAGACTACGTGAGGTAACAAAGTATCCCTACCTTGAAATATTTTAATCACAATAATCTTACAAGTTATGCAAGGCAAATGTATAAATCGATACCGTTGCTAATTTAACCTCATTTGCCTTAGATGATTAAACATGCAATTGATTAAATCTTGTGTCCATTAATTACAATTTCAATCCATTTAAATAATTAATTCATTAGCTAACTCACAATTGTAATGCAAGAATAACTTAGTCATGATTTTACTTAATCAAGCATCTTACCGAGGCCTATAACAACATAAACACAATTTTAACAATTTTAGCAAACGAAATGCAATCAACCTAACACGAATTAAATTCAAGCTAAATTGATTAAATTAACCATTCCAACAACATAAATATTAATAGATATGTTCATCGTAACAACAACAAAAATTAAAGAGATAGGGAACAAGAATCAAATTCGGTGTTTTTCTGTGGCTTGACTAGTTTGCTCTGTTCTTCCTTCTCCGTTGTCCTCGTCGACCAAGGCTGCTATGAACACTTAATTTCTGCTCCAAATAGCTGATGAATGCCCCTTTTCCAAGAGGAGAAATCGGCAAGAGAGCAAGGGAATTTGGAATGGAAAAGAAGAGAGAAAGTGGAGAGAATGGAGAAAAGATGTGAATGCTTGAGATGTGTTTTAAATGACCAGCCTAAGGGGGTTTTTATAGCTGAAGAGGGTTTCTAAAAATAGCTAAAATTATCAGCCAAAGAGCCCTCCCTTGGCCGGCCACACATGTGGCAAGGTTGATAGTTTCAACTTTGCTAATTTAGGCTTGGGCCAAATCTATAAAGCCACCAATTGTGGAGGGGTTTGTTTGCAACTTGAACAAGTCTTCAAGGGCCTCTTTGCAAGCTAAATAATTAGCCAATAAGCTGATTTTGGCCAGCATACGGACGGTTTTGGGCTGTCCACTTCTTGGTCGGTTCGGTTCACTCGGTTCAGCTCGACTGGACCACTTTTTCATAATTAATTAATAATAATTTATTTAATCCAAATTAAATTGGATATAAATTAAAATTAATTATATCATGAATTAATACACATAATTGGACCGACTTAGGCTGAAAATTAATTCGCCTTGATACTTCAAATTGCTTCTCGATTTTAAACTTCTAGCAGTGTCAACCGAGTCGTTTTTTTGCCCTTTGTGCAAATCTATCGAAAAATGATCAAAATTAATCAAAATTAATTATAAAATTAATTAAAATTCAATATGTTCAAAATTTAAGTGCAATTTAATTATTTTATAAAAATTAATTATTTTTCAATAAGAATTTTATCAAAACTGCATGAATTTAAGTTAAAAAGGGTATGAAAAAGTGTGTATATTTTTGTGTTTCCAGTGTGTCATGCATGGTCTGAGACACGACCGTGTATATCAAGTCAGTGAGTTACACAGGTAGAGACACGGACTGGGACACGGTTGTGTGTCCCAACTTCGAAAGTCACAAGGTTTGGGGCGTTCCACACGGCCTGGCGGCACGGCCGTGTGTCCCCTGTTTTTGAAATTTTTCATATTTTCCTAAAATTTCTTGACTTGTTTCAAATTAGTCCCTGATAGTGTAACACCCCAAACTCGGACAAGACACCACGCCCGAATCTGGTATGTTACGGGGAAAAACGTCTTTGAGTGATCCGATTTTTTTTTTTCGTTTAGAAGTGGGGTGAAAACATAGTGAATTTGAGGAAAATTTGAGTAGGCTTGTTTGATTAGATTTTGAAAACTTATCCAAGTATATAGTTAAAGCGAGTTGATTTCATTTAGCACTTCCAATAGTTTCTTAGTGCCATTGTGAAACATTTTAGACTTAGTAGAAAATCAAGTTCGATTTGGAAATCATTTGAGTTTATTGTATAGCAAAACATAGCGAGATACCCGATGGTATAGTTTAAAACACATTGCGATATAATTTTGAAAACGTTGTCTTTCCAAGTTTTAGTAAAATATCATGCCAAGTTATTTGTTAAGCAGGTTGAGAATCTAATTAAAACATACCCCTCATAAAAATATAATTTAAAGGCCTTTTACAAATCCAAATTAAAACCCAAATAACAGTAATTAAACTAAAGTACCCAAATGATAGAGTTGGAGTAAAACTTTATTAAGCATGGCATGAGCACCCCGAGTCCATCCCGGCTCCATGTCCGCGTCTACGAGTCACCTGAAATGTCAAAGGAGAGGGTGAGTCGAGTGACTCAGTGCATAAATCCCGCTCCCGATGAAACAACATGCTAACACACATCATACATAGCAACATAATTAATGCAACCCGATCCTAACCATCCGTATCTCCTTTTTCTACCCCGTGGTACCAAACCACTTTGGTGGTGCCAAACCACCGGTGACATATAGTCACAATGTGTTACCAAAACACTGGTGTCCCAAAGACACAAATGTGCTACCAAAGCATCGTGACCGTAGTCACGATAATCGAATGATGGGGCCAACCCATCGTGTGATACCCAATCACTAGCGCAGACGATCCCATATCTCAAAGTGGGGCCAACCCACGGTGGTGTTAACCACGGGGACAAGTCGCAATGAGGTGCCCAACCTGCGGTGTCCCAAAGACACAAATGTGCTACCAAAGCACCGGTGACCGTAGTCACACAATAATCGAATGATGGGGCCAACCCATCGTGTGATACCCAATCACTAGCGCAGACGATCCCATATCTCAAAGTGGGGCCAACCCACAGTGGTGTTAACCACAGGACAAGTCGCAATGAGGTGCCCAACCTCCGTGTCCCAAAGACACAAATGTGCTACCAAAGCACTGGTGACCCAAAGTCACAAGGTGTGTTACCAAAACACTTTGGTGCTCGTCGGCACAAAATATCATGCTCCCTCCACTCATATCACCCATCAACATACCATACTCATGTAATCATGCATATCATACAAGTCATGCATATCATGCCAACATGTCTAGCATTACCTCTCATAGCATACATATCATAGATCATAATACCCAAGGTATCCATAATAGAACTTGTAATAAATTAGACTTACCAGGATACGTACACATACCCCGTTTGGGTATCCAATAATCCATCATCTTGTCATGGTTTTTAATAGGCAAACAGGTTTAATAACAATATTACTAAGTATAGTGTGTTAGTTTACACACAGTAAATCGCAAGTCTAAATCCCAAAGACCCCGTCTAAATCCTCGATCAACTTGCTCCTAGAATCGGCCAAACCGAGGGGTTAGTAACCAAGACCATTCGGCTATGACCAATTAAACCAAAGGGTGTATCGCTTAATCCTTACTTACCTTGAGATGGTTTGGTTTCCTACCAAACCTCGAACCAACGATGGTTATTCTTTAACAATCGGCACACCCTATTAAGACAAATAGTTAATCCTTAGTCACCTTTGACTTAATCGAAATCAAAAGATTGAACTAATAATAATAATACCAATCACTTACCCCTAACTTACCAATCGGTCACTCACAGTCAAGGCTTCAATTGACTGCTTCACCCGATCACCACCACAATCCAAGGTCCTAGCAGGAAAATGGTTCAACACAAAAGATTAACCCCCTTCAACACATGCCCAAGATCGGCTATTAACCAAACCACAATCAATAGAGAACAAGAGAGGGGAAAATGGCCATTCGGCCACCCACTTACCTTGTTCAATGATTGAACAACCAACCTGAGATCAACCCTTCACCGATATTCGGCCAAAAGAGATCTACTAAGAGGGAGGAGAGATTCGGCCTAACCCAAGAAAGAAAGCGCAAGAAAAGGATGAAAAAGGGAGGGGTTGATATTCGGCCAAAATAAGAACAAGTGATAGAAGGCAATTTCGGCAATACCAAGGGATTCGGTTATAAACTTGAAAGCAAAACAAAGAAGTGTGGTTCAAGAAAAGAAGAGAAATCGGTCACAAGTTGCGGGAAGATTCGGCTCAAATGTTTTCAAGAAATGAGAGAATGTATGAGAGGAAAAGGATGATGGCTTCTGGCTTACCTAAATGATAAAGAAAAAGAAATGATGGGGAGGATATATGGTTGCCAAGGAATCACAAGAAGAAAAGAAATAAAAGCAAAGTGGAAATGGTGGCACAAAAGGGCATTCGGCTATTAAGAGAACTAAAAGAAATAAACTAATTCAAAGACATGTTGCTTGCACTTTCGGTTTCAAGAAAAAAATGAGAGAAAACAAATGAAGTTTGGTTGGCTATTAACAAAGGAGAGAATTCGGTTTACCCAAAATGGTGACCAGAAAATACTAAGAAAATTGCCAAAAGAAATTCGGCACTACTCCTCTCCCACACTACCCAAACCGTCCACTCCCCACAAACTCTCCTAAAATTTGGCCAAATCCCCACAAACACTCCACACCATCATTTCAAATTAGTTGAACAAGTCTTCCTCCTCAATCCACTCTCCACCCACCATTCAAATGAGTAGACTAAGTCCAAGGCGAGTTTGAACCGCCTACAACTCTCCTCCTCCATGCCGTCAAAAGGATGCAAAATGTGGCCACTCGCAGCTTGAACACAAGATCTCTCCCCTGCAGATGACGCCACACTCAAGCCCCCAAGTGACGCATGCCTTGCCACTCCACTAGCTTTTCTTTTGTGCTCAAGAACACCAAATAAAACTCTTATACCCAGACTCCAACAGCTCCCGGCTTAACACCCAAAAATCAAAATTTTCCCATTCACTCAGGCATACATTTAGACTTCAATTAAGCCCCCAAAACATAGAAATAGCCACGCAGCACACTAGACACATGCAATATCATGCAACAACAAAACAGCCCCTAACCCGAGATATTACAGATAGTTTTAAGATTATTTATTTAGTCCCTTAAGCTCGATTTAAGCCTCGTAAATGTTTGTTATTATTGTAATTCAATTACTTTGTGGTATTTGAGAAATTATATTGTAATGATCATGATTTTTACCTGTTATTTCTGTTAACTTGCTGTATTTCGATGACGGATAAGGGTTAGGGGTGTTACATTGTCATCATGGCAAAGTATTCATCTTCTTTAATATCAGGTAAGGTAAACAAATTATTAATGGACTTAGAAGTTAGAGATACCTTCTTCTTGTGAACAAGAAATTCAGTATCATCCGGCTTAGTTAGATTGGCATAGAACTCTCGAACTAACTCCTTATTGGGCAATGATCGTGCATCGCAAAAATAATTCCAATTGAGGGTGTCAATTGTCTTTTGAATCAGCAAAGGCACAACCATCTTATCATTGCTTTCCAAGTTGAAACCTTTTTTCGGCATCATAGGTTGATTCTTGAAGATGGAATCAAACCTTTCTTTCATTTCCTCATCTTGAATCACAATGGGATTTTCGGCAGAGGTCTTGGAAGATCTAGTTATTTTGCGAGACATGGTGATTTTTCCCAAAAAATAGGCAAAATTTCAGCAATGGATGAAACATGGTGTTTTGCGGCGATGATAGGCGTGCGGCAATAATAAGCTAGGGTTTTGCAATAATGAGAGGAATTTGGGGAGATTCTTTAGGATTTAGGAGGATGACTAAGAGGGAAAAGAATGAGTGGCTAGGGTTTAAGCTAATTGCTTGAAGGCTTGTGAAAAATGTGGTGGTAGAGAGGGTTTATATAGTGATGAATTAGGGCTAACTTGTAGAAAAATTTTAGCTACTTAAGTGACTTGGACGGCAAGTATAGATGGAGGGAAAAGTTGTAACAGCCCTATTTCAGTGATATCGGAACAGTGGTTTCGGGACCACAAATTTGAGTCAAAAAGAAATTTATTTTAATAATATTGCATGGTCTGCATTATGATAGGAATGACGTATGAAAATTTCGTTAAGAAAATTTTACTGATTTCATGTTTAATTATAGAAAGGACTAAATTGCATAAAATGAAAAAGTTGAATTTTAGTAGCTAGAAGGATTAAATAGCTATGGAATTCAAAATTTAAGGTCCTTATAAGGAAAATAGACCATTAAGAGAAGTTAGTAGATATTTATGATGATTCATCCATGAAAATTAGAAAAAGAAAAGGACTAAATTTGAAATTGAATGAATTAAAGATGGAAATAACCTAATATCATCTTATTTCATCATCTTCCCCAAATTAAAGTACGTGGAAACCCTAGCTAAGAGAAAGTGAGTTCAAGCAAGTTGTTTTCGCTCAATTAGGTATGAATTCTTGTCCCGTTTTTAGTAATTTTTATATTTTTGAGATCGTAGTAACCTAATTTACCTATTTTGGGGATTAATTTGTAAAGTTATCAAAGTGTAAATTTTTTTTCATGGATGAGTATGCTGAAATTTTGAAATTTATGGTAAAAAATGAAAGGTTGTTGATAGATAAACAACTTTTGTAAAGTGAATTTTGATGAAATTGTGATTAAGGGACTCATTTGTAAAGATGTAAAATTCATGGAAAATTTCTAAATTTTATGAATTTCATGGGTTGTAAATGTTATATAAAAAAATTTGGTTAGGCTTGGAATAAGGATTAAATTGCATGAATTTCATTTTTCGAGCCTAGGGACGAAATTGGAATTAATTAAAAAGTATAAGGGCAAAATGGTACTTTTCCTAAAATGTAAGTTGGATTGAATTGAATATAAAATGTGTTAAATTAATGTTATATTCATTTATATAGATCCAGAAAGATCAAATAAAGAGTTAGATCGAGGAAAAGAAAAAGTATCGGATTAGTAGATCTCCGTATACGAGAAAATGACGAGGTAAGTTCGTGTAACTAAATTATGTATATTAATGTGTTTGAGTTGAAAGTTATGATTGTTGTAACGCTCCGAATTTGGGCTTAGAAGTATTGGGCCTTAAGTATGGGTCCATAAAAAAGAAGCTGTAAATAGGTATTTAATTGTGCAAGGAAATGACATAATTAAATGTCTGCTCAAGTGGTTAAGGGTCCTGAGAGGAGTTGGAAAAGTCCTGGGTTCAAACCTGGGCTCTTAGCAAAATTAGAAAAATAAAAGGACTAAATTTGAAATTGAATTAATTAAAGATTGAAATAAGCTAATATCATCTTATTTCATCATCTTCCCCAAATTAAAATACATGGAAACCCTAGCTAAGAGAAAGTGAGTTCAAGCAAGTTGTTTTGGCTCAATTAGGTATGAATTCTTGTCCCGTTTTTAGTAATTTTTATATTTCTGAGATAGTAGTAACCTAATTTACCTATTTTGGGGATTAATTTGTAAAGTTATCAAAATGTAATTTTTTTTTCATGGATGAGTATGCTGAAATTTTGAAAGTTATGGTAGAAAATGAAAGGTTGTTGATAGATAAACAACTTTTGTAAAGTGAATTTTGATGAAATTATGATTAAGGGACTCATGTGTAAAGATGTAAAGTTCATGGAAATTTTTTGAATTTTATGAATTTCATGGGTTGTAAATGTTATATAAAAAAATTTGGTTAGGCTTAGAATAAGGATTAAATTGCATGAATTTCATTTTTCGAGCCTAGGGACGAAATTGGAATTAATTAAAAAGTATAAGGGCAAAATGGTACTTTTTCCTAAAATGTAAGTTGGATTGAATTGAATATAAAATGTGTTAAATTAATGTTAAATTCATTTATATAGATCCGGAAAGATCAAATAAAGAGTTAGATCGAGGAAAAGAAAAAGTATCGGATTAGTAGATCTCCGTATACGAGAAAATGACGAGGTAAGTTCGTGTAACTAAATTATGTATATTAATGTGTTTGAGTTGAAAGTTATGATTGTTGTAATGCCCCGAATTTGGGCTTAGAAGTATTGGGCCTTAAGTATGGGTCCGTAAAAAGAAGAAGCTGTAAATAGGTATTTAATTGTGCAAGGAAATGTCATAATTAAATCTGCTCAAGTGGTTAAGGGTCCTGAGAGGAGTTGGAAAAGTCCTGGGTTCAAACCTGGGCTTTAGTAAAATTTTTGGTTTTAAGTGAACAAAACCCTGGATGCTTGGATATAGGCCTTTTTAAATTATTGTGTTTAAAAAATGACACAATGAAGCTTGTGGCCTAGTGGTTGTGGCGTCATTAAGGGTGTAAGGGAGCCTGGGTTCAAGTCTTGGCTCTTGCAGAAATTTTTAAATTTTTGGCTCTTAAAAGAATCTGGACACTGGCACATAGGCTTTATAAATATTTGCGCATGCTTTAAGTCACAAAAAGGAGCTTGCGTTGTGGTTGCATGTAGCGTGTGGAGCATAGGAGAGGGCAAGGGTTCGAATCCCATTGCAAGCAAAAAAATATATTTATTTTGCAGTTGGGACAGCTGGAGTTTGTGTTGCATTCGTACTTTGATGGATGAAGGTTGTTGTGGACTTGGTAAAAGGGTGAAGTTTGAATTGGTCATAAGAATTTGAATTGAATTTGAATGGGAAGTTGGAGTAAATCGAGGAGAAATCGGTGGGGGATTTGAAGGATTTTTGATGTGAAGGGAGTCATAGCCGAATGGGATAGCTTGAGTGGGGGATTCGGCTATGGGCATTTCATTTGGTGCATTTCGGCAGTGTGAGAGGGGGTAGGTGCCGAATCTCTTCTAGCATTTTCAGGTTTTGCTCTCCTATTTTGGCACGTTTTTGACCATTCAGGTCTGTTCCATTTTAGCATTACTTTGCAGTTGTTTCCCCTTTTTTTCGGAACTCAAGTGAGCAAATGCCAGATTCTCTCAAAAGCCTTCTTTTCTTCTTCCCTTAGTTTCTTCTTTGACCGAAGCTGTTTCATCTTCTTTGCTTACACCGAATCCTTTCCCCTTTTTCCTCGTATTACTCTGTCAATTCTTTTTCTATAGCCGAATTTTTCCTCATTCATCCTCTTCTCCCTTTCTTCTCCTAGGCCGAATACCATGCATCTTCTTTTTGTTTTGGTTTCCTATTAGATTGTGAAACGAATCTTTTCTTGATTAGTTCTGTGGTGACCAAATTATCCGTTTTCCTTTCCTCTCTCTGTTTCAGTTCTGCAAGCATTTTGAAATCGGTAAGTCTCTCGGTCCCTTTTAGTACTCTCTTTTACTGATTAAGCCAAGGGTGCGATCCCTTATGACCGCTTCCTTTCCTGTGTATGTCATTTTGGGTTCTAGAACTTCCGATGGGTGAAGAGGGTGCTAGTAATAAAGCGATGGCAAAGGTACCGGCTGAGGGTGAGCGTGTAGCCTCTACTCCCAATTTCAAGAGGCGTGCGGTGTCGGCTATTCGGGACTTTCTGCCAGGATGCGGAAAGGTGGTTGCACCAGACTTTGGTTCGAGTCGGCTAATCACAGTCGACCGATCTAGTCAAGGCAAGTGGTAGTCGACCTCTCGGTTAAGTGGTTATTAAGATTTTTCCTAACATTAGTTGTTTAGTGATTAATTGAATGTTATGTTTGAATATAGGTTCCGGCGATCGTGATTTCTTAGTACTCTACGTGATCAGGTGTGTAACTTTGTGCTCTGTGGATGATCGGCTGAAAAGCCAAAAGTGTGTATTCACACTTTACTGATTGTAGATCGGCAGAAGCCAAAATGCCGGAGGGGGTTGATGGTCCCGTAGGCCCACTTGTGTAAACCCAACCGCTAGGTGGGTAATGGTTGGACTTGTCATGTCGCGCACATGACTTAGGTTCTTTTGGGCCTCGTTGTGCCGAAAGGGGCCGTCTGGGCCACTGGGCCTGTGGGCCCCACACGGATTAATTTGCATGTTATATGGTTTCTATTGATTTGAACTGTGCTGCTCGTATAGCCAAGGCTATCTCTGGGCTAGTTGGGCCACGCGAGTGTGTGGACCCACTTGGGCCGAGTAATAGGCCATTTACACCGTTGTGTCTGTTTGGGGTTATTTAAGTCGCTCGAGGTGAAGGTGGACCTTCTGTTGGGTCACTGAGACCCCAGTTCCAAAATTACTGAAATACCCCCGATTTGTAAAATTACCGAAATACCCTCAGTTTGCAAAATTACTGAAATACCCCCAATTTGCAAAATTACCGAAATACACCCAGTTTGCAAAATTACTAAAATACCATCAGTTTGCAAAATTACCAAAATACCCTCAATTTGCAAAATTACCGAAATACCCTCGGTTTGCAAAATTATCGAAATACCCTCGATTTGTAAAATTACCGAAATACCCTCGATTTGTGAAATTATCAAAATACCCTCGATGTGTGAATTACTAAAATACCCTCGATTTGTGAAATTACTGAAATACCCTCGATTTGTGAAATTATCGAAATACCCTCGTTTTTTGAAAATACTGAAATACCCCCGGTTTGCAAAATGACCGAATTAACCTTATAAGGTAAAATGACTATTTTGCCCTTGTGGGTAAATGATTGACTTAGACTATGAATTTGACTGATTTGACTGTGATCGTATGACTGCGCTTTAACTGACTTGACTGTGGTCGTGTGACTGATATGCTTTTAATATGTGTTTAAATGACTGTTACTGAGCATGGCCATTTTGCATACACGTGTAATGATTGAGCATGGCATACACGACATATTGCATGGGGTTGGGACATTAATACGGATGAAGTTCTGATAGGGTCGCATGGGTCAAATGAGACGACTGTGGATCCAGTGTTGATCTGTTAAGGTGGCACGAGTCGCATGAGACGACTGTGGACCGATGGACGGCTTAAAGCCGCGTAATCTGATTATGGTTCTATGCCAACCTAAATATGGCTCTGTGCCATCTTGATTATGGCTTTGTGTCAATCGTATTTACTTGTGGCTATGTGCCTAACATATATATCGATGACTCTGTGTCGATCATATTTACCCAAGGCTGTGTGCCGATTATAATACCGTCGCTGATGGCTATGTGCCAAACACAATACAGTTACTGATGGCTTTGTTCCAATTATAATACCGCTACTAAAGGCTTAGAGCCACAACCGGTGCTAACATTGGTGTGTTGGCTGGGTGGGTCGATTTTGTCCCCACGTAAGTGTAGGGTTGGTACGAGTGGTGTGTTGGCTGGATCGGGGTGGGATGCATCCTCATACTATTGCATACTTGTTTATGAGATCTGTCACTGTACTAGGCTTAGGCCACCTGTTCTGTTATGGGTATGGGCTAGGCCCCATTTGATTCTGTTATGGGTTGTGTCCCAAATGTTATTGTAGTGGGCTCTGGCCCACATATGCTCTGAACTGGACTGTATTGTTATTGTTAAAGGGCTTTGGCCCAGACTGTTTCGGGTTCTATTTCTGTTTACTGATTGTTACTCTAGTAAGAGGATTACACACTGAGTTTTTGTAAACTCACCCCATTTTTAACTGTGCAAGTAATCCCCAGCCTTAGACAGATCGGTGCTGCGAGGGACTCGGAGAAGGCCACACACTACTTATGTTTTTCGTTTTGATTACTTACATTCAAGTATTTTGATTTGGGTTGTAATAAGGCCTCTTTAAGTTTTTGGATTTTATCTTTGGGTATTTCTTTACTTTGAATTATATCCGTTAGAAGTAAATCACGGTTTTCCAAAATGTTAACTATTTTTAAAACAACACTACGTTTTCGCAACATTTTCAAAGTGGTTTTGCGACTTAATCTTTTTCGTAAATCAATTACTTTCAAGATTAACTTTCGCAACTGGAAAGATGTTTTGGGAATAAATTAATAATTTTTCAATGTACCACATTTTAAAAATAAACTAACGTAATTGGGATTTTACTTAAGCTTTTAAACAAGAAGGGTTTTCAATGAAAACATGGTTTTCGAAAAACACTTCAATGTGACACGCCAGATTCGGGCCTAACTTCTAGGCCGAGTTTGGGGTGTTGCAATTGTGAAATGTATGATTGCCATGTATAAACATAAATCACATATCCAATAATGTCTGACAAGTACTAAGTCCCGTTTGAATAAATGAAATTCAATGGATACAAGATATTCCCGTACTGGTTGTGGTCCTGCATATGTTGCGGACACACCATAGCTCTAATGAGCCTCCTGTAATAAGCCCTCTCGAGCTTCCCGTTATATGGTTCCTGCGAGCAGCCTGATTGGTAGTGATCCTCCATGTGTTGCGGACTACCGCAGCTCTTTGTGAGCGTCTTGTTATATGATCAGTTGTGATCCTACATATATTGCGGACACAAACATAGCTCTTTATGAGCGTCCTAATATAGGCTCTTTGTGAGTTTCCTGATATGGCTCACTTGAACTTCCTGTTACATGGCTATCCGGAGCTCCCTGATAATAACTCTTCTGAGTTACCTATTAAGCTCAATGAGCTTCCTGTTTTAAACTCTTGTGAGTTTCCTATTATAGCCCGGATAAGCTTCCTGTTACATGGCTCACATGAGCATCCTGTTATATGGCTCGAGAGAGTGCTTCCTGATTATGTGCCCTAATGGGTACCCCTGAATATGAGTTGATGGATTACGGTTTTGTACACTTCGAGTGTACTACATGTGTATCCATCGATATTTCAAATAAATTCAACGGGTAAAGTTCTGACATGGTTAAACTGAGCTTAAGATGATTTTTCATGGAAATGCACATGTTAAACGAAAATAAGATATGAAAAGTATATGCATATGAAAGTTATTACATGATGAGCTCATCCTTGATTGTTGATGTTTACATGTAATACTTGACTAACAAGTTTCTTGAGATTATATGTGTTTAGGCAAATTTCCAAATTTCTTTGGATGAATTTTGTATGCTTATCTTAAATGTAAATGAGTGGTAAGTAAATTT
The DNA here is from genome assembly GCA_025698515.1 of Gossypium sturtianum. NCBI lineage: Eukaryota > Viridiplantae > Streptophyta > Magnoliopsida > Malvales > Malvaceae > Gossypium > Gossypium sturtianum. Next base: position 35,230,750 of record CM046943.1, on the reverse strand, counting down.
TCTGTTATACGAACTTACTAAGCATAATATGCTTACTCTGTTTTATAGTGCTCAGAAGCTCGTGAAGGTTGAAACTTGGTCAGAGACACATCACACTATCCCTTGGACTTCTCGATATATAAAGCAAGCTAACTTTAGGTATAATGGCATGTATAAGCTAACTAAAGCATAATGAGGAAATATTTTGGTTATAACTAGCCATTAGAATGGCTAGTGTTAAGCATATTTTGATGTAGTTATATAAGGCCTTATCATGGTTGATGTGTGTAATGAAATGGTTGAATGATGGAAGTTACATGAATATATTAATGGTTGCATGAATGGGTAAAATATACTCATATGTTTATATGGCAAATTAGGTAAGATCAAATACTTAGTTAAATGGAATGTTATGACATGTTTTGAACTTGAAATTGGCTTGAATTGAAGGTATTATTGTGACTTGTAATGGTACAAAAATTTGTGGGATAGGTTGATGCCAGGTTGGGTGAGAAATAAGGCTTGGAAATGGCCTTATTTTTTCCACACGGGCAGAGACACGGGCCTGTGTCTCAGCCGTGTTTGACACATGGCCATGCACACGGGCTTGTGGTTTGGCCGTATGTCCCCTACATCTTAAAATTTGAGAAACAAAATGCCTCGAATTGCTCACACGGGCAGAGACACGGGTGTATGTCTCAGCCGTGTGTGTCACATGGCCTAGCACATGGGCATGTGACTTGGCCGTGTGACCCCTGTACTTAATTTTCGAAAATTAAATTGTCCATATGGCCTAGCACACGGGCGTGTGGCTGGCCGTGTGACCCAAGTCAGAAAGTTACACGGGTATAGACACAGGCTGGGACACGGTCGTGTGCCTCACATCGAATGCCCACACGGCCTGACCACACGGGCGTGTGTCCCCTGTACCTTGGAAATTTTTTTTTGAAATTTTGCTAAAAATTTCTTGAGTTCCCGGTTTAGTCCCGACTTGTTCCAAATGCATAAATTGGACCTCAAGGGTTCGTTTAAGGGATAGTATGATTGAATATGATTGGTTTCGGATATGAATAGTAAATAACATGAATTAATTGTATTTATTCTGTAAACTTTGATAAGGCTCCGTAACCCTATTTCGGCAATGGATATGGGTTAGGGGTGTTACAAAAGTGGTGGCAAAAATTAGGGTTTTGGGGAACCCTTATGGACAATAATATGGGTGAATTTCTCCTCTATTGTTTTAGGCCTTGAGCCCACACTGTATTTTCAAACTAGACAGGTTAAGATAAAATAAACTGATTAGTACTTGGGCCAAATTGACCCCCTTATTGAACATAAAATTAAAATTAAAAATTAAAATGGAAATGAAAACTTCTTTTGGGCTACTTAGAAAATTTCTTCTCGAAAAATTACATCAAATTAAATTCCCAGGAAAGGTTGGAGGGGTCACAATTGGTCCCGTTTAAGTTCCAATCTCCTTAGACAGAATTAATTTGAAGTACTAATTCAAGAAAAATAATTCCTAAGCATGTCATTTATTCAAACGAGAGAGAAAAGAAAAAAACTAAAAATAAATTAACGGCAGAGAGAGTGAAGAGGACTCCTTCAATGTTATTGATGATTGTCATTGATAAAGGCGATGTCACACGACTATTTATCATACCAACTGTATCCATCTAGAAAGAAGAAGTAATGTTGCCTATCAAATTTATTCAATATTTGCTAGAAAAATAGTAGCAGGAAATGGTCTTTCTGTTTCGCTTTGCTAGATTATCTGTCATTCGTACACATCTGCCTACCCATAATGATCCTAAACAAAATCAACTCATTTTCCTTTATACCTTCTTTTTTTGGTACAAGTCCCACCCACTGAATGTTATAGATGGGATTCATGATCCTTGCTATTAACCATTGAGACTCATGATCCTTGCTTTTAACCATTGAGACTTGAGTTTCCCAGGATCAAATACTTGAGATTGAATCGAACTCTTCTGTCCCTTAACATATCCCTTTTCAATATTTGCAACAGTCCACTCGATATCTTTCTTATTTCTTTTCAAAATAGTTAATTTAACTCGGATGACTCTTCTCTTGATGGGTTGGGTTGCTTGTATTCATGTGATGATAGCTTTAATAACTCGAACTAAACTTTTGAACTGAATTCTTCCAAGTTAGTTTCCACACATGTATCATCCTCATCTGAATGTGAGGAGTCATATGAAATACCTTCCAATGGATCATTGGGAATGAATGGATCTTCCATGGAGACGGTAAAATTGTAACACCCCAAATCGGCCTAGAAGTCTAGACCGAATCCGGGATGCCACATTGATCACCGAAGTGGTCGTAGGTGAATTTTTGCAAAACAAGCTAACATGTTGAGTCGTACCATTTAACTGTTTAAGATCCGATCAGAAAAAAAAATCAGTTAAAATATATGTTTATATTAACAGAATAAAAGTGTATAAAACTTAAAACAGAATATGTACCACAGCTTTATAAAATCTTACAGTTTAAAATGAACAAATACCAAGATAGTATCATTAAACAAAAAGTGCATGATTGTTGTTCACAAGTCTGTCCGATACCTCCGCGTACTGAGTCCAGCATCCAAAATTCTAAAATGTACCTGTAAGGGGAAACAGAAGAGGGGGTGAGCTACTCAAGCTCAGTGTGAGATAAAAACAAATTAACTACGGAATCAGACATAGAAAACCAGCAGTAGTCCTGAAATGGAACATACTTAGAGAGTTGTACAGAAACAGTTGGTATGTTCGAACGGACGTACCGACAGACAGCAATATTTTTTTAGAGCATATCGAAATCACACTCAGTTACACAATCGCAAATACTACTCAGTCCAGTAACAAAAGTCTCAATAGTCACTAGTCTCAATTAAGTCAGTCAGATACAATCAGAGTTTAACAATTTCACAGTGTCATAAATGCTTTTCAGTCGAACCGTAAAATAGACAGTTGCACTCACAAAATAATCAATAAGATGCATATGAATGCAATTGATTTAAAAAAAAAACCCACCCATCCAGCCAACACACCTCTCCGTCCCCCATCACTCCTCAATAGAGCTATTAAGCTCGTCCAACCAATCACTCCATATAGGACCTCGAAAAGCCCATCAAACCCTACACTTCATATGATGCCATCCCGGGTTTCCCAACAACGATGGCCATCAGCATTGTCCAAGACCCTCCAGGTATTAGGACTACCCTTGACCCTCTGGGTATTGGGGCTAACAGTATGCAGATAGACTACCAGTCACGTATATTACGCAGCAAAGCTAGCGTATAAGCTGTATTGTGCAATGCGATAAACCGCGGTATAGACATGCAGTATGAACTGCCAGATTAGATAGTGGTACGTAGCGTAGCTAATGTTCATGCGGTACAGTGCAATGCGGTAATCTGCTATACCGTTATCAGTGAAGTCCATGACCTTTCAGGGTATTGGGACTGCCCTCGACCCTCTTGGTATTAGGGGCTATCAGTAACCAGCAGAACAGCTGCCAGTTCAGTCAATATTCCTTCTCTTCAAAATCCCACCCAAAAACAGTATATGCATATGTATGTATGTAGTCAGATGTACACGATCAGAATACAAGTTTTAGATAGTTAATCAGAAGCAAACACTCATATCCAATCAGTCAGTTACTGAATCAAACATGTGTACACTCATAACTCGAGTTCAGTATCAAGCTTATCCCACAACCAATCACAAATAACACACACATCAAGCCCAGGTCAGAGTCATAATTACCCTCAATAAAGATCAGTTGAGGATTTGAACACACAGAGTTGCGATTACACTTAAAATTTGACCTAAAATCATTATTTGGCGAGATAGGGCCACACGCCTGTGTGCTCTGGCCGTGTGGAGCAATCCAGGCCGTGTGGGGGTCCAAACGGCTATGTGAAGGGTGGCACATGACTGTGTGATAGAGGCACAGCCCGTGTAAAGTAGGGACAAGGCCGTGTGAACAGGACGTGTAACTCACTGTCCAATTTCGCAAAAATCAAGTGCAGGGCAGACATGGCTGTGTGAGAATCTCACACGCCCGTGTGCCTATCAGACACGGCCGTGTGTTTCGAAACACACACCCGTGTGGGATCCCTAAATCCCCAAATCAGTCACACAGCCGTGTGGCCAGGCCGTGTGACCTAAAAACTCTAAAACCCTAATTCCCAATCTCACACACCCATGTGCCCGAGGGACACGGCCGTGTGAAAGTTGAAAAAAATCCCCAAATCAGCCACACGGCCGTGTGGCACCCAATTTGGCCCGAAAACCCTAATTTCCAAATCCACACGACCGTCTGCCAGGGCACACGCCCGTGTGGCCGTCGGGGTGATACGAAACCACCCTACAACAGTCCCAAAACTGCCGTTTTAGCCACCTGATTCGTCCCTAACCTTCTCCCTATCAACATATATCAGAAAGTGACGATTTTCCATCACTTCCATTAAATAAAACCACAAATCTAATGGTTTAGCCTATAGTTAATAGAAACCGACATAAACTTTGTAAAGAATAAAACAGTGTAGTAAAAGTTTGAATCTCACATCTGTTTGTGATCGGAGAAGACGGCAGAGGCGCAAAATTCCTGAATCCACCAATCAACCATTTTGAGAAATATTTAGAAAGCAAAAGAAAGGGGAGGAGAGGAGAACGTGAAAACATAAAATCTAAAAATAAAATAAAAGAGAAAAATAAAAGCAGCTTTAGTCATAAACTAATAATTTAATAATTATAAATAATTATAATTATTAACTAAAAAAAAATAAAATACCTACCAAAACGTTCACACTAAGACTCGAACCTGGAACCATGAGGTTCCCTAACACTCTCTCAACCACCAAACCAGCAGGCCCATTCTGATACTAAGCTGCACATCCACACACATATGTGCAACCTCCCCACTGTAACATCTCGATTTAGGGGCTAGCCGGAATAGTGGTTCGGAACCACTAATACAAGGTTAGAGAAAATTATTTTTCATGATATTTTATGAGTCGGAGCATTATTATATTAGTACATGAAAATTTTGGTATTTTAATTTTAGCGATTTCTTGTTTAATCGCGAAACAGGATTAAATCGCATAAAGTGTAAAAATTTCATTTTATAAGCTAAGGGTGCCAAATAGCTATAGAATGTTAATTGGAGGTCTTTAAAAGGCAATTAACCCCTTAAATGATGGTTGACTGGCCATAGGGGGACAAAGAAGTCAATAATTGGTCAAAGTGGGTGTAGTTGGTGGATTAAATTGATAAATAGAATAAAATAAAGAAAGAAAAGATATCATCTTTTTCTCTTTTCTTCACCACCGAAAATAGAAAGAAAAATAGGGGTTTCGAAAGCTCAAAATTTCAGCAAGCTCTTCTCCATTCAAGTAAGTGAATTTAATGGTTTTTCTTGATGATAGTTATACTTTTAAAACCCCTAGAGCTTAAGCTTTCTAAATAGGGGACTAATTTGCAATATGGTGAAAAGTTTAGGGCTTTTACATGAGAGCTTGTATGTGATTTGCTGCATTTTTATGGAACAAAATGAGTCTTAGTTGTTAGATGAACAACTTTTGTGAAAGGTGTTGCCATGAAAACACCTAAATGAACCTTTTTGTAAAGGTTGTAAAATTGGTAGTAAATGTGTGAAATGTTGGGTTTTGATGATAGCCATAAGAGAAATAAATGTTCACCTATGCTCATTAAAGGTAGAAATTTGATTAGAATTGATTTCCGAGCCTAGGGGTAAAATTGTCATTTTGACAAAGTGTAAGGGCAAAATAGTAATTTTGCCAAAGCATGATTATTAAAATGCTTTTGTTAATGTGATGATTGAAACGAGCTAATTTTCTATTATAGAGCAAGAAGAACCAAGAATCAACCTCGATCGGGGAAAGAATAAAGTCTCGGACTAGATCGACGATCTAGCTTATTTTGAAATCGAGGTAAGTTTGTATGTGATAAATTCAACATTTATGCTCATATTCTTTGAGAATATTTGACATTATATTGATGTACGATATTTTAAGAAATTGAAATGTTGAAGTCTCGGTTGGACTATAATGAATGTGAGTATATTATCATTGAGACATGAGATAGATAAGGTCTCGTGTAAGATCATGTCGGGGACATGGCTTCGGCACCAAATTGAAATTTCGTATAAGACCATATCTGGGATATGGCTTCAGTATTTAATATGAGAATCGTATAAGACTGTATCCGGGATATGGCATCGATACTTGAGGTGAGGTTCCGTATAAGACCATATCTGGGATATGGCATCGGTAATCAAAGGTAATCCCATGTAAGACCGCATGTGGCATTGGCTTCGGGTTCATGATAGTGGTAATGAATATGCATCTTTGAGTGTCCCTAGCAAGTTATTGGGATTAAATAATCTAGCAGTAAATATAGCATTGCGATTGGTATTTAAAGTTATGTGATTGAGTGAAAACAGGTATGCGTGAATAATTCACGAGGAACATTTACATTATGTTGCGTGGTAAGTGCAAGATAAGGGCAAATACGAGTAAGCTATGGTAAAGAGCCTATGACATTGTGTATGGTTATTTAATGTCATGGATGGGTATCTTTATGAGTTTATGGTTGCTATTTAATTCCATGCAAACTTACTAAGCTTATTGCTTACCCCTCTCATTTCTCTCTTCCTTGTAGTATTGCCAAGATAGCTCGAGAAATCGCAGATGTCAGAGTTGGAGATCACACTATCGACTACTATTTGGTATAGCCCACTAGATTCATTTTGAGTATGGCATGTATAGGACTTGGTATTTTTGTCATGTCATATTTGTCAGCCAAATGTGTTGGCTATTCTAGTTCAATTTATTTTGTAAAAGGTCATGGGAGGTTGGCCAATACTTGATATGTCCATATATTCAATGAAGATGAATTTCATGAAGTGTATGTTTTTGTGGATGTCTTGATTCTTTTGAGTTCTTAGAGGTACCATATGGTAATCTTAAATATTGAATTGTTTTGGCATGAGTGTGATTTCTTGCTAGGGTGGCAAATGGCTTGGTAGATAGCCATATAATTGTCCACACGGGCAAACACAAGGGCGTGTGTAGGCCGTGTGTGACACAAGGTCAGCCCCATGGGCGTGTTCCCAGGCCGTGTGAAGTCCACACCTGAAGTTAGGAATTTAATTCGACACACAGTCTGAGGACACGGGCGTGTGCCTTGGCCGTGTGACCATAGTGAGTTGATGACATCATAAATAGAATGCTAAGGTTTTGGCACATGGGCTAAGACACGGGCGTGTCGAGGCCGTGTGAGGGACACGGGCCAGGGACACAGGCGTGTGTCCGGCCGTGTGTATTAAGTCAGTGTCGAGCACGGGTGAGGAGCACGGGCATGTCTCAGGGGCACACGAGCGTGTCCCTTGAGCAACACGGGCGTGTGGGCCCTATTTAGGAAAGATTTTTCTAAGTGCGTAAAATCTTCCGAATAATTCCCGAAACCTTCCGGAAGTATTTTTAAGGCCTCATAGGCCTAGGATGAGTATGTTATGGGTTTAAATGGAAATTTTTTGAGACGAAACGAAAATTTATAGCTCGAAACGTCATGTTTAAGCAAGTTGAGTTAGGTAATGCCTCGTATCCGGTTCCGGCTTCGAACACGGGTAAGGGGTGTTACATTTAGTGGTATCAAAGCTACGATTTAGTCGATTCTCAGACTAACATGGCGTTAGTATGAGTTTAGCTGTAACAGCCCGATTTAGGGGCTAGTCAGAATAGTGATCTCGAAATCAATAATTCGAGGTTAGAGAAAATTATTTTCATGATATGTTATGTGTTATAACATGTTTATAAGGATGCATGAAAATTTTGGTGCCTTAATTTTAGAGATTTCTAGCTAAATTGTGAAAGAGGACTAAATCGCATAAAGTGCGAAAGTTTTATTTTATTTCCTAGAGGTGCCAAATAGCTATGGATCATTAATTGGAGGTCCCAAATGTGAAATTTGGCCTTGTTTTAAGTGAGTTGGCCGTCCATGTGACATTGGGGGACAATAACATTAAATTTTGGTCAAAATTGGTGGAAATTAGGTGGAAAAATGAATAAAATAAGATAAATAAGCAAAAAGCTATCATCTTTTTATTTTATTCTCTTCCTCCACCGAAAATAGCAGCCATGGGAGGGGTTTTTGAAGCTTAAAATTTCAGCAAGCTTCTCTTCACTCAAGTAAGTGATTTTGATGGCTTTAGTTGATAATTTTTGTACTTTTGAGACCCCTAAAGCTTAAGCTTTCTAAAGAGGGGACTAGTTTGCAATATGGTTGAAAGTCTAAGGACTTGCCATGAGAGATTTTATGTTGTTTGATGAGTTTTTATGAAATAAAATGAATGATAGGATGATGAGAAATAACTTTTGTGAAAGGAGTTGTCATGAAAACACTTAAATGGGACTAAAATGCAAAAGTTGTAATTTGTTCATTAAGGCATGAAATTGATGGAATTGAGAATAGTTGTAAGAGGATTAAATGTTCAGCTAGGCTTTTTTAACAAGGAAATGTGATGAAAATTTATTTACGAGCCTAGGGGCAAAATCGTAATTTTGCCAAAGTATAGGGGCAAAATGGTCATTTTTGCCTAAGTAGAGATTATGTTGTAATACGATCATTAAGTGATTAAATGAGTAAATTTCATTGTTCTAGATCAAAGAAAATGAGTTTCGGACCTAGAACGGATGGAAAGAGAAATATGGGCAAAAAGGTCCTTTTCGGCTCTTTCGACATCGAGGTAAGTTCATGTGCGAGTGTTGAAATTACGTATGAGCTCATTTAGTATTCCAATGTTGTATGGAATGTATATTACTCTATGAATGTATGAAATGTCTCTTGATGAGATGTCAATGGAATTGAACTTAGAGTAATGGGAAATGTATGTTGAATGATATGATGATAGTTAAGGCCTCGTGTAAGACCATATTGGAATATGGCCTCGATGTAAGAATTCATATAAGACCATGTCAGGGACATGGCATCGACATGTTAATACAAGTAAGACCCTATTGGGGTATGAATGCTATGTGACATTATGTGTATGAGACTCGAGAGAGAGTTATTTAATAACTTGAGTGATTCAACGTATACGTTGAAAGAAAGAAAGTACGCGGTCATACCACGAAAAAAGCACAAGTGTGTGTGCTAGAATTGAATTGATATGAATTCGGTATATGATGAACCCTTAGTGGGTTATGTGTATTCAATACACCTTAGTTGTATGATATAGATTCATTAATGCATCGTGTGAATGGGAGCGAGCATCGTAGAAAGTTAAGTAAGAATAGAAGTATGTGAGGATGTTCTCGGAGGAACATTTGAAATTGAGATATACTTGAGGATTATTATTCATGAATGTAAAATAACGGTGAGCTATGTGCAATATCACCATATTGATAGTAACCGATGGGCTAAATACGAAACCACCGAGATATTAGTAGCATGAGCGGCTTATTGAAAATGTTTGATGTGTTGTTATATATGATCATGTGGTGATCAGTGCAGGAATGTACGCTTATTAAACGAGCAGTTGGCTTGTGACATGGTAAAAAGGTGGTAAGAGACTGAATGAGTAAGTTTTAAGAAAAGTTGAGTAAGTAACCATGAGTTTATGAGAGACACTCTTCATGATACTTTGTGATTATGTATATCAATATTTGACACATTATGCAGATGAGCTTACTAAGCATTATTGCTTACTCCTTTACTTTTTTCATCTTTTATAGGTTATATTAACTAGCTCGGGTTGGAGGCCGCCGGAGATGTTTTCACACTATTCAGCAGACACTTGGTATGATGTATCAAGTCTCTTTAAGTTATGGCATGTATAGGGCTAGTACCTAAGGTTGAATGAGTCATTGTTGATGTGGCCAAATTATGTTGGCCTAAGAGAACTTATGTTTGTTTGTGTATAACCATAGATGATGGCCTGAGTTGTTTGTAATTATATGGGAATTAGTTCTCCCTAGTGTATGGGATACAGACCTCATTCTTTTCTACTCAAATGCCTTTAATTCAAGAGTAATGTTGATACTATGTGTAGTTATTTGATGAGGTATGAATGTAAGCAAATGTGGGTGGAAAAAGGCTTGGAAGATAGCTTCTAAGTGTCCACACGGATAGACACTGCAGGCGTGTGTCTGGGCCGTCGCGTAACTGGACCTTAGTTTTATAAGTCGAGGATAGGCGGGGCTAATCCCATGGCCGTGTGTTAAGGCCGTGCATGATACACAGTTGGAACATGGGCGTGTGCTCGGTCGTGCGAAATAAGTCAGTATGTCAAGGTATAGTACACGGTCTAAGTCCACGGGCGTGTCAAGGCCGTGTGGATTTAGTCAGTGTCGACCACGGGTGGAAAGCACGGGCATGTCTTAAGGGCACACGGGCGTGTTCCCAAACCGCATGGGCGTGTGCCTTAACCGTGGGGCATTTGGCAGAATGCTTGGGTTTTTAAGCACGGTTGTTGAACATGATCGTGTGAGTCTACACACGGGCGTGTCTCATTATACACGGGCGTGTGGCCCCTGTTTTAAAGAAGAGTTTCCTTTAACTCGTAAAAGTTTTCGAACGCAAGTTTAAGGCCTCGTAGGCCCACGATACGAATGACTTGACTAAGAAAGAGAAGTTTTTAATTTGGAACAAAATTTTATAGCCCGTAAGTATATGTTTAAGGAAGTTCAAGCATAGTAATGTCTCGTATCCGAGTTTTGCCTTAGAAACGGGTATGGGGTGTTACATTTGATGGTATCAGAGCTATGGTTTAGTCGGTTCTAAGACTAACCTAGCGTGAGTAAGAGTCTAGCTATACATGCCATATGTGGACAGTGATAGTGTGATGTCTCCCGGCTCTAACAAAATTGTTTTGTTAAGACAGTGATGATTCCCAACCGAGCTAATTTCAGTAAGTTGTATGATTTCCAAGCTTCATGGATATTTTCATTGAATTTCTTGCTATGTTGCTAAATGTACATTATTTCCAAGAAAGTGTTTAATGATTTATTAAACAAAGAAGTTATTAAGAGCATGAATATGAAAGTCCCGATTGAAAATGAATTACTTAGGATACTCAATCGCCATATGAGACAAGAAAGTCCGTATAAGACCATGTCAAGACATGGCATCGGCAAACAAGCAAGTTATCATGTAAGTCCAAGGCAAGCTTGGCATTGACAAGTTATCATGTAAGTCCAAGGCAAGCTTGGCATTGACAAGTTATCGTGTAAGTCCAATGCAAGCTTGGCATTGACAAGTTATCATGTAAGTCCAAGGCAAGCTTGGCATTGACAAGTTATCATGTAAGTCCAAGGCAAGCTTGGCATTGACAAGTTATCATGTAAGTCCAAGCCAAGGCTCGGCATTGACCACTTCATGAGTAAAGATACCAAGTAAGACCATGTCAAGACATGGCAATGGTAAGTTCCCAAGGGAACTCACGAGAAAGACTTCGTATAAGTCCATGTCAAGACATGGCCTCGAAACCAAGATGAGAGATCCCATGTAAGACCATATCTGGGATATGACTTTGGCATCGAGATATATGTGAGATGAGATTCAGTATCCTCAGTCATTCATAGTAATTCATTGGGCAAAAGAGTAAAGCTTAAATGAGATAGAAAGAAAGTTAGTAGTAAAGTTGGTATTATGTCATACTAGTGAAGGCTGACTAATAAGTATAATTCATGTTATGAATGATGATGTTGAGATTATGCTTATTATAGTAAGATATACTGATCTATGTGATCAAGTGTTACAGGTACCTTGTTTACCTTACAAACATGGGACTAGTAAGTACCATGATGTATGTGAGAAACAGAAAGAGTAAGTAAGCAATTGAGATTGGTGATGCAATTGGTTATGATAAACATGTCCACATGGTTAAATCTCATGTGGGACTATTAAAGTAGAGAATGTATAATGTTTTGTTTTATGATTCTGTTATGAAGTCACACATATTATAGTGTGAAAGTTAAACTAAGAAGTTTGACTAAGTAGAATGCAGGAGATGAGTACGATCGTTCAATGATAAAATGATGAATAAGACCATGGTTGGACCATGGCAACACGTGAACCAGTATAAGACCATGTCTGAGACATGGCATTGGCCACGATATGAGAGCCAGTGTAAGACCGTGTCTGGGACATGGCATTGGCATTAATACATGATCCCGTCTAAGACCATATCTGGGATATGGCATCGACATCGAATAATAATCCCGTATGAGACCATGTCTGGGACCTGGCTTCAGTATGAGATAATGTAAGACCATATCTGGGATATGGCGTCGATATCGGTATAAGATTTCGTGTAAGACCATATCTGGGATATGACATCGGCACCGATATGAGTTTCCATGTAAGACTGTATCTGGGATATGGCATTGGTATTGATATGAGATTTCGTGTAAGACCAAAGCGAGCCTATGGCATCGTGATGACATGTAAAGTAATAGCTGGGCTATGACGTTGTGATACGAGTAAGACCATAGTTGGACTATGGCAATCAAGTAAACGATGTACTCAAACCCATAAGACATTCTCTAACTTGATAAGCATTGATAAGAGAAATTAGAGTTTAATGTTGAGTACTCGAGTAGACATTAAGGTGGAATTTGAGTAAGTGAAGTCACTGTTTGAAATTACGGGTGATAGAAACCATTGTAACATGAGCAAGTATGACAACTTGCCTAGAGCGAGTTGTGTGATTACGATGATATTTCGTTAACTAGGAATGTTAAATCACATGTATCTAGTCACGAGAATCAAGTTCGGGGCTTTACGACTTCACCCCTTACCACTGTTAAAGTATGATAAGATGTTATGAGAGTCAAGTTGAATAAGTCTACGTGTGATTGATGCAAAATTTATGCTAGCATAGTTGAGAATGCTTTGTATCACGATACATAATAATACTACTACTAAATAGAGTAATTGTTGTTGAACATGAGATTGAAGTCATAGAGGACTAAAATGAAAAGGGTTATAATTGATATATGAAAGAGATAAGGTTCCGTATAAGACCATGACCGGGACATGGCCTCGACACCGAGTTGAGATCCCGTATAAGACCATAACCGGGATATGGCTTCGGTAATGAATATGAGACTTGTGGGAGACCATATTCAGAATATGGAAACGATATTTGATATAGAAGTCCATATAAGACCACCTCGTGGATGTGGCATTGGTTTCGTACCTACATGAATGATAATGAATATGCGTCTTTGATTATCCTTAGTGATCAATGGGACAGATAGATGAGTCTAGAGGTAAAAATGAGAATGGAACTAAAGTCATGTGAAAGAGTGAAATCATGTACTCATGAATGAATCACGAAGAGACGATTACGATATATGGCACGGGACGTGTTATATAAGGGCAAGTATGAGTAAGTTGGCTAGAAGCCTATGGGTTGTGCATGGTTAGTTAATGCCATGGATGGGATTATAATGATCTCCTTTAGTATTATGTACTAATACATGTTTCCCTTCAAGGATAATGTGGTCGTTCTTTTCATGAAATTGTGATTGTGTGAGAACGTTAACTGACGGAAAAAGTAGACTGACGGTTGTCGATTTAGTTAATTGAAATCGACATTCCTTTATCTCATCGTGACCTTAATTGGGTACCTTGAGGAGGAAGTTGGTGATGATTCTAGTATAAGAAGTGGAATCACAAGTTTCACGTTGTGTGATGGGTTTCGGACAAGCCGAATAGAGTTAATGAATTCGAACAAGATGTCCCTGCTATTATGAGATATGACGATAGTAAAAGTTTAGATTTGCATAGCAAGAGAAATTCAGATGAGAGTGTTTTTGAAATATGTTCTTGGTGTGGAGAAAAGAGTAGATTAATGTATTAAGATATGATTCGAACTCTATGTATATTCACGCATGAATCAATAAAGAGGGTAAATTCTATATGTACGTGAACAGGGAGCATGATATAAAGATATGCTCATCGAAATGGTCAAACCGTGATGGTTGAGTTGAAAGCTATTGAAAGAACTATTTATTTGAAAGTTCTAGTACTGAAATCAGTCTAAATCGAGAGAAAGAGTTGACAGGTCGGTGATCCAGAGACGATCACTTTTGTGTCTGTGTTGTGAGTTAAATATTATGTATTGATCCATGGGATCATCGATGTGTATTTTCTGAATTTTTAATGATGAAAGAGCATCATATGCTACAGGAGATTTTGAAAGTGAAATAGTGAAACGGCTAGAGCTAATACAATGACAGGTATAGTTATTGTAATACTTTCGGATAGTAGACATAGTACAGATGTCTGAATGAATGATCCATGTTAGACAATGCGAGTTAGTTACTCGGTTGATCTTAGTTGGTAATATCCTAATTTCAGCAAGGTTAATGACTAGAGCGAGTCTTCCTTTTAGAACAACAGGGTTCAGAAGTGAGTTAGCAAATGGTATTTTAAATAAGCTCTGAATGAGTTTATTGAGATGATAAAATCCAGGTTGAATAAGATTTCCGTTGTCAATGTTTCCTCGAGATAGAATTTGAGTGATGATAAGTCCAAAACTTATACAGAAGTTTTGGTATGGAATTCAGTAGTGGCATATCTTCTAATGCAAGAATAAGGAAATGCAGTTATGTGCATAAATGTTTTGACAATAGAGTACATTTCACGATATGATTGAGATTATGGTCAGAAATAGTCGACCACTAAAAGCTGAGTTTTCAAAGCGTATAAGTCAAGACTATTACAATCGGTGAATGCTTTAATGAAAAAGTGAGATGAAACCTTATAGATTTCAAAATTTAGTTTGACAAGATTCCCAAAGAGGGGGATGTCATTCGAATTGTAGTGAATCAATCAATGTAGATCCGAACGATCATTTGGACATGTACATAGATCCAAATTAGTGGATTTCTGGATATAGTATATGCCCCAGAGGAAGAATAACCTAAATCTCCAGTTACATTTCGATCTTATGTATCACAGCTAAGAGTTAATGGTAAGAGAAACATGAGGATATGTGGATCCACGATTTTGAAGAGTTTATGGAAACGTTTTGAGAATGATAATAGCAACTCCGCCTGATAAGATTTTCGGGGACGAAAATCCCTAGGGGGAGAATTGTAACAACCCGATTTAGGGGCTAGTCGGAACAGTGATCTCGAAATCAATAATTCGAGGTTAGAGAAAATTATTTTCATGATATGTTATGTGTTATAACATGTTTATAAGGATGCATGAAAATTTTGGTGCCTTAATTTTAGCGATTTCTAGCTAAATTGTGAAAGAGGACTAAATCGCATAAAGTGCAAAAGTTCTATTTTATTTCCTAGAGGTGCCAAATAGCTATGGATTATTAATTGGAGGTCCCAAATGTGCAATTTGGACTTGTTTTAAGTGAGTTGGCCGGCCATGTGACATTGGGGGACAAGAGCATTAAATTTTGGTCAAAATTGGTGGAAATTAGGTGGAAAAATGAATAAAATAAGATGAATAAGCAAAAAGCTATCATCTTTTTATTTTATTCTCTTCCTCCACTGAAAATAGCAGCCATGGGAGGGGTTTTTGAAGCTTAAAATTTGAGCAAGCTTCTCTTCACTCAAGTAAATGATTTTGATGGCTTTAGTTGATAATTTTTGTACTTTTGAGACCCCTAAAGCTTAAGCTTTCTAAAGAGGGGACTAGTTTGCAATATGGTTGAAAGTCTAAGGACTTGCCATGAGAGATTTTATGTTGTTTGATGAGTTTTTATGAAAGAAAATGAATTATAGGATGATGAGAAACAACTTTTTTGAAAGGAGTTGTCATGAAAACACCTAAATGGGACTAAAATGCAAAAGTTGTAATTTGTTCATTAAGGCATGAAATTGATGGAATTGAGAATAGTTGTAAGAGGATTAAATGTTCAGCTAGGCTTTTTTAACAAGGAAATGTGATGAAAACTTATTTACGAGCCTAGGGGCAAAATCGTAATTTTGCCAAAGTATAGGGGCAAAATGGTCATTTTTGCCTAAGTAGAGATTATGTTGTAATACGATCATTAAGTGATTAAATGAGTAAATTTCATTATTATAGATCAAATAAAACGAGTTTCGGACCTAGAACGGATGAAAAGAGAAATGTGGGCAAAAAGGTTCTTTTCGGCTCTTTCGACATCGAGGTAAGTTCATGTGCGAATGTTGAAATTACGTATGAGCTCATTTAGTATTCCAATGTTGTATGGAATGTATATTACTATATGAATGTATGAAATGTCTCTTGATGAGATGTCAATGGAATTGAACATAGAGTAATGGGAAATGTATGTGGAATGATATGATGATAGTTAAGGCCTCGTGTAAGACCATATTGGAATATGGCCTCGGTGTAAGAATTCATATAAGACCATGTCAGGGACATGGCATCGACATGTTAATACAAGTAAGACCCTATTGGGGTATGAATGCTATGTGGCATTATGTGTATGAGACTCGAGAGAGAGTTATTTAATAACTTGAGTGATTCAACGTAGATTTTGAAAGAAAGAAAGTACGCGGTCGTGCCACGGAAAAAGCACAAGTGTGTGTGCTAGAATTGAATTGATTTGAATTCGGTATATGATGAACCCTTAATGCGTTATGTGTATTCAATACACCTTAGTTGTATGAGATAGATTCATTAATGCATGGTGTGAATGCGAGCGAGCATCGTAGAAAGTTAAGTAAGAATAGAAGGATGTGAGGATATTCTCGGAAGAACATTTGAAATAGAGATATACTTGAGGATTATTATTCATGAATGTAAAATAGCAGTGAGCTATGTGCAATATCACCATATTGATAGTAACCGATGGGCTAAATGCGAAACCACCGAGATATTAGTAGCATGAGCGGCTTATTGAAAATGTTTGATGTGTTGTTTTATATGATCATGTGGTGATCAGTGCAGGAATGTACGCTTATTAAATGAGCAGTTGGCTAGTGACATGGTAAAAATGTGGTAAGAGACTGAATGAGTAAGTTTTAAGAAAAGTTGAGTAAGTAACCATGAGTTTATGAGAGACACTCTTCATGATACTTTGTGATTATGTATATCAATATTTGACACATTATGAAGATGAGCTTACTAAGCATTATTGCTTACTCCTTTACTTTTCTTATCTCTTATAGGTTATATTAACTAGCTCGAGTTGGAGGCCGCCGGAGATGTTTTCACACTATCGAGTAGACACTTGGTATGATGTATCAAGTCTCTTTAAGTTATGGCATCTATAGGGCTAGTACCTAAGGTTGAATAAGTCATTGTTGATGTGGCCAAATTATGTTGGCCTAAGAGAACTTATGTTTGTTTTTGTATAGCCATAGATGATGGCCTGAGTTGTTTGTAATTATATGGGAAGTAGTTCTCCCTAATGTATGGGATACATACCTCATTCTTTTCTACGCAAATGGCTTTAATTCAAGCGTAATGTTGATACTATGTGTAGTTATGTGATGAGGTATGAATGTATGCAAATGTGGGTGGAAAAAGGCTTGGAAGATAGCTTTAAGTGTCCACTATTGGAGACGCACACACAGAGCGTGTGTCTAGGCCGTGCGTAACCTGCACCTTAGTTTTATAAGTCAGGATAGGCCACGGGCTAATCCCATGGCCGTGTGTTAAGGCCGTGCATGATACACGGTTGGAACATGGGCGTGTGCTCGGTCGTGCAAAATAAGTCAGTATGTCAAGGTATAGTACACGGTCTAAGTCCACGGGCGTGTCAAGGCCGTGTGGATTTAGTCAGTGTCGACCACGGGTGGAAAACACGGGCATGTCTTAAGGGCACACGGGCGTGTTTCCAAACCGCATGGGCGTGTGCCTTAACTGTGGGGCATTTGGAAGAATGCTTGGGTTTTTAAGCACGATTGTTGAACATGACCGTGTGTGTCTACACACGGGTGTGTGTCATTATACACGGGCGTGTGGCCTCTGTTTTAAAGAAGAGTTTCCTTTAACTCGTAAAAGTTTCCGAACACAAGTTTAAGGCCTCGTAGGCCCACGATACGAATGACTTGACTAAGAAAGAGAATTTTTTACTTTGGAACAAAATTTTATAGCCCTTAAGTATATGTTTAAGGAAGTTCAAGCATAGTAATGTCTCGTATCCGGGTTTAGCCTCAAAAACGGGTATGGGGTGTTACATTAGCTATACATGCCATATGTAAGAGTAATTGAGTAATGATAGTGTGATGGCTCCTGACGTTTTAAATTGTGTTTTTATATAGTACATGGATTTTGATCCAGACCAAACTGCAGCCGATGATGCTGCGAGTAATGCGCCGGCTCCCGCTCAAGGGACTGCGCCAGCAGATAGTCGACCCGAGACCTTGGGTCTAGGAGAATAGGCCCGAGAAGCCTTTCTCCATATGATGAGCAACTGGTATACTGAGTACGTTCGAGTAAATCCTAATGCTCAACCCCCTCCACCCCCACCTATTCCTCAACCCGCTCCGATAGCTCCTCAAGTGGTTGAGGTAGTAGAAGAGAAAGGCCTCCGGTGCGAAAACAAGGAGCCGAGAAATTCCAGGCTAGTAAGGATGATGATCCAAAAAGAGCAGAATTCTGGCTCAAGAATACCATCAGGGTATTCGATGAATTGTCATGCATGCCTGAGGAGTGCCTAAGGTGTGCGGTATCTCTCTTGAGAGATTCGGCTTACCGGTGGTGGAACACCCTTGTGTCGGTGGTACCAAGGGAGAGAGTTAGCTGGGAATTCTTACAAGAGGAATTCCAGAAGAAGTATATCAGCCAGAGATTCATCGACCATAAGAGAAAAGAGTTCTTGGAATTAAAGTAAGGCCGAATGACGGTGACCGATTACGAACGGGAGTTTGTAAGACTTAGCAACTATGCCCGAGAGTGCGTGTCTACCGAGGCTATCATGTGCAAGAGATTTGAGGACGGGCTAAATGAGGATATCTGTTTATACGTCGAAGTTCTCGAACTAAAAGAATTTGTAGTGTTGGTAGATAGAGCCTGTAAGGCGGAAGAGTTGGGTAAAGAGAAAAGAAGAGCTGAGATTGAGTCTTGTGACTCGAGGAAAAGACAGCTGAATAAGTCACTCCAATCTTCATCTAAGAAATCGAGGGATTTTGCTACTCGACCATCTACTTCGGTCGGGTTTTCAAACCGAAGTAAGGGCAAACAATTTTCGGGGTCTAAAGTGCAGACCACATCATTTGCTAGTGTGGGCAACGTTTGACCGAGTAGACCAGAATGCCCGCAGTGTGGCAGGCGTCATTCTGGTGAGTGCCAAGCGAATGAGAAGGCTTGTTTTAGACATGGGTCTTTAGACCATTTTATCAGAGATTGCCCCAAGATGGGCGAAAAAGAGAAGTCTCAGAATGCAAGACCGGGAAGTGCTGCTAGAGGAAGACCACAAAGAAACCCGGGAAATGAGATGAGTAGCAAGAATCCATCTAGAGAGCAGACTGCAAGAGTCGAGGGTAGAGCACCGGCGAGAACATATGCCATTCGTGCTCGTGAAGAGGCATCTTCTCCTGACGTAATCACGGGTACATTTTCTCTTTATGATACTCGTGTTATAGCTTTAATTGATCCGGGATCTACCCACTCATATATATGTGATAAATCATAATAGTAACATATTAAGCCCACATTTAGCATGCTTTTGGATGAATTATCCCTTATTTTATGTCATTTGGTGCTCTTAATCCTTTTTTTCATGTTTTATACTCAGGAAAGCACCGGAGGATGAAAAGAACAAGAAACGGGCTTAAAACGGGCCAAATGGGCCAGATCACGAAATCGACACGACCTGGGCCCAAGACCACATGGCGTGCCTCATTAATGGACTCCACACGGCCTGCCCACGATTCACACGGGCGTGTGCCATGGCCGTGTCCCTACTGCGGCCAAGAGGAGTTTTTCTCGGAATAGGATGCTTGGAGGCAAAGAAACACAATCCAAATTCTATTTAAACACCTTAGTAGGAATTCTACTTGGATGAGGATACTTAGGGGCCAAGCAAGGCATCTCAAAGCCTATATAAACACCCTAGGGGGCAACTTAAAGGAGGGAATCGACAGAAGCCCTCTGTCAGGGGGTCCAGCTAGGCCAAGGAGCCTAGCCAGAAAGATCAGATTTGTGGAAATTACTCGAAGGATAGCCAATTGATTCATCTCAAGAAGCCGGAGTTATACTCAAGACGGGGGATCTCTCTTCAATTCCTTCAGGGGGTTTTAGAGTTTTTCTTATGTTTTTTTTTTATCTTTTCTCTTGAGATGTATTCTATTTTTGTTATGAACTAAACCCTCAAATACCTGAGGGGGATGAAACCTAAGATGAATCTTGTTATCGTTTGCTGAACTATATGATAAATATTTGATTTGTTCTTAATTATGTGTTCTTAATTCTTGTGTTGATATTTCCGGGATATTAATTCAAGTTTGATGTGCTTAGGTGGAGGAACAAAAGTCCCTGCCTAAGAGTAGATCTAGCATAATTAAGCGGAGTTGATCGCACGCCTAGACATAGGGTGACGAGATTTTGCTGGATTAGGGTGAAACCTAATATGGGAGTCCATAGATCGAGTTAATGCAATCATAGGGGTTTTAATTAGAAAGAGATTTCAATTAATCAACCTAGGATTAGACGTTAGTAGCCTCAACGAAGGTATTAATATAACCTAGGGAATCTTACGGATCAAGTGAAATGAATAAATCGTCTGGTTCAGAGTTAGATAACAAGTGAAGTCTAGGTGGATTCTTCCTTGGGTATTGTTTTAATCAATTGGTTTTTTCCACAAGGATTTCCCCAATTTAATTATTTTTGTCTCATCATCTTTAGCTTAGTAGTTAGTTAATTTTCTAGATTAAACCGATTCACTTCAATTTTAAGGCTAAATAATAAAAAGAAGGTTAGTATTAGTACTTTCGGTTCCTTTGGGTTCGACAATCCGGTCTTGCCACTAAGCTATATTACTGTTCGATAGGTACACTTGCCTCAATCGTTGTCATAGTTAGTTTTTAGGCTCGATCATTGTCATTATAAATTTTAAGAACTGACATAGCGATCAAGTTTTTGGCGCCGTTGCCGGGGAACTAAAATATTAAGAAAGCCCAATTTTTATTACTCTAGCAATATTTTATTTTTGCAATTAAATTTTATTTTTATTTTTCTAATTTTTCTTTTATTTGCTTTTGTCAGGTAATTTTAGTTTATAGAGGAGATGGCACTAAATAACTATCAGTGGCAAGTTATGAGGACAAAGCCAACAAAAGCAGCTGATATCTATAACCTCGACACAGTAACCAAGCTTTCAAACCAGTTAGAAATGTTACATAAAAAATTTGATGGTTTATACGGTTCTTCACAGGTACATCCAGTTATGCAGTACGAAATAAGTGGAGGCGTGGCGAATTCTGAGTACCCACCCTACGGATATGGCATGGAGAACGAACAAGTCCACTATATGGGTAACTATTCTAGACCTCAAAATAATTTTTATAGTGACACTTATAATGCAGGTTGGAGGTACCATCCCAATTTCTCGTGGGATGATCAAAGTAGCCAAAGACCGGAACTTCCTCCAAATTTTCAACAACCACCTCACCAATAGGAAGAGGAGTCGAACCTTGAGGAGATGTTGAAAAAATTCATAGCAGCCATAGAAACACGTTTCCAAAATATAGAAACAAAACTTAAAAAACAGGAAGCATCGACACAGGAGCTCAAGGATCAAATTGGGCAACTTACTAAGTTAGTTTCTGAAATGCAATCAGAAAGCTTACCTAGGGAAAAGGAGCAAATTCAAGCCATAACAACTCAAGATAGTGAAGAGTTAGACGAGCCCAATTTTAGGCAAGAGCCTGTGGTAAGTGAAGGTAAGGTTGAGGTAAGCCATGATTTACTAGACCTGGTAAGTACAGAGTACCAACCTCATGTGCCATACCCCAATGCAATAAAGAAAGACCACACAGAGGAGCAATTCGGTAAATTTCTTAACCCTCCAAAGAAGTTACATATTACCTTGCCATTTCTTGAAGCTCTTTTGCAGATGCCAGATCCTAGACCTCGTGTCAATACAGAAGAAATTCATGAGGAACGAAAGCTTCGGATCGATGAACTAGACGAGTGGAAGATACACTTCAAAGAAATACACGAAGCAACAATGAGGCAACTCCACGAGAAACTTAACGATGGGACAACCTAGCTTAAGATAGGAGATCAGGTACTCAAAATCTTCCCAGATGGAACAGTCGAGGTAACTAGTCCTAAAATCAGAACCTTTAAGGTAAACACTACTCGACTTAAACTTTATATCAATAACCGAATAGATCGCATGAGAAAGGATTTTCACCTCCTCAAACCACCCTGATAATGCGAATGAGAGGTAAGTCTAGCTCAAGACTTTAAACGAACGCTTCTCGGGAGGCAACTCGAGCACTAACCCTACTAATTAGTTTAGTTTTATTTATTTCCATGTTTAGGCGCAGGTTTTCCATACTCACACAGCCTTGCACACGGCCGTGGCCGTGGCCATGTGGGCACCATAGGTAAGAAAAAGGGCGTGGCCGTAGACGTGTGGCAACAGGACAAATTTTTTTTCCCAAAACACGGGCTGCATCTCTATTTAGACCCCCTTCTTCCTTTTTCTTTTCCAATTGTCTTTCTTCCTTCATTTTCCATTATTTACTTTTACTTTTATTTTTATTTTTATTTTTACTTTCTTTATTATTTTCTTCTTATTCTTCATGCCGCTTATATTTAGCTTAGGATACAATAAAATCAGGCTGGCTAATTCGAGGATTCAAATTCAAACGGTTCGAGGCACTCCCCTACGTTCACCTCTGCCAATCCTATCCGGTTTCTTTTCATTAACTCAATCCAAAATTCAGAAAGTTTCACTTCTCCCCCTATCTTATGATTTTATTATTATTTTGCTATTATCTATCTTTGTACATTGACGGCAATGTATATCTTAAGTGTGGGGGGTTAACAATAGTATTATTTGAAAATCCCCGAATTATACCTTGTCCTAAAGTAAGTTTCTCATATTATAATTAGAATGAAATTCCTTTGATTTATGATATTTTTTGATGTGTCTTGGATTAATTCATTGAGAATTGTGCATTGATAATTAAATTCTAAGATACTAGAGAGTCAAGCATGATAAGTCTATTTTTCAGAATTAAAATTTTTTCTAGGTTGTCTACTTGAATTTAAATATTACTTTGAAGTTTGAAATTTACGAGGCTGACATCAAAAACCCATAATTTTTATGAGATTTTGAGCCTTATAGAGCATATATTCTTTTTCTTGCTCACTTTATTGATTATCAGCGTGTCAACATTGATTTTTTATTCTAGAACTTGCATCGATTATACTTGTCGAGACCATACTTTTGATTTGATATACAGATATGATGAAGGCACCTAGGATTTAACCCACTTACTCCACTAAAAGCCTACCTTCACAATTAACACCTAGTGAACCCCGTTTAATCCTAACAACCCTTTTTATTGACTCAACCACTAATATTAACTCAAAAACCTTCGTTTTTGTTATCACTGTAACACCCTGGTTTTAGGGGTTAGGCATTTGGTGCTTAGCTCAGGTGTTGGCACACTCTAGTGTGTGGTTGGGTAAGTTTTAGGAGCCCTGAGAACCCTAGGTGGTGGTAGGTTGCCTTAGAAAATTTTTAGTTTTAGGGGCTAAAAAGGGGAGCATGGCGAGGGGTGTCTTAAGAGAATTATTTGGGAGTTTATGTCACAAGAAAGGAGCTGGTGGAGTGGCGGGATAGGCGCCACTAAGGCCTTATGTGTGTGACGCCATTTGCGTGGGGAAGAGGCTCAGTTCGATTCGCAAGAGAAGCGAGATGGGCATTCTTTTTTTGCGTCATCTTGGTGGGATGGATGGACGGTTTGAAAGGCTTAAAAGGTGGAGAAGACTTGGTCATTTTTTTTTTTGAATTTGGCTAGGTAAAGTTTGACTCATTCAAACTTTTGAATGGGTGGAAGGAGGTATTTTAGGAGGATTTTGGGGACTATTTTTGGGGGTTGGAGCTTGGCCTTTTAGTATAAATAGGGGAGTGCTCATTATTCATTCATCATCCGCCTTCTCTCCTTTCTCCTTCTCTCACATTTTCTTCCAAGTGGCCGAACCCTCCACTCTCCCTATTTCCCTTCCCTTTTCACTTCAAAACCAAAAGCACACCCCACACCTTTCTTTCTCCTTTCTTTGGTGAAACCAGTGTTCCCTACCCTTGATTTAGTTAATAGCCGAATCTACATCCATCACCCCTTTGCCGAATTTCCTTCTAGCACTTGGGTGAGTGTTAACTTAGATCCTTTCGAGTTCCGTGGATCGAGATACTTGGGGTTTTAGTGGTTGGCCAAGCCTCCGTTGTAGTGATCGGTTTGATCAAGTGGAGGTAAGATTATTTATTAAGGTTAAGTGCTTAAGTGGTGTTTTGGGGGTTAACCTGTTTACCTGATTAAGCTTTTGCATGGAGGCCACAACCAGTCAGAGTGGGCAAGGGAAGGTCCCTATTCCGAAGTTTAAGAAGAGAGCGGTTTCTGCTGTACGAGATTGGCCACCGGGGTGTGGGCCAGCAGCAGAAAACGATAGGCAGATAGCCGTAGTTTCGCTAGACGATAGCATCGAGGATCGAGAGTCTAGTACTCCTAGTAGTAAGGTGTGTAACTAACCTACTGTTTCCGGGTTTTATGTGTTATATGTTTTACTAACAAGTGCAGTAGTAAGTGTGCTATATATATACCCCTAAAGGGTATAGCGATGATCAGGTTAGTATCGAACTTGTTGCAATGTGATTACTTGCTTGTATATGAGTATGTTTATGGATATTAATAAGCATGTGCATGCATTATCACGATTATATTCTATGTGGCATGTGCATGGGTGGGATATGAAAAGAAGGTACGGGTGTACTTCGAGTACGTGGTTGATGTCAGCTTTGTGCTACATCGTGGATTGGCGCTGACTGAGGTCGCGTTGTGGATCTTTGCGATTTAGTTCGCGTGGTTACCTTGATTGATATGAGCTTTATGCCATATCGTGGCTTGATGGATTGCTGTGTGCTCCATCGTGGTTTGATGTTAGCTATACGCTACATCGTGGATGGCATTGGTTGCCTTTTTGGAGGGAAAAGGAGAGGGTGACTTGATGGTCCCCTGGTGTGTGGTAGGCTGGATAAGGGGGTGTGTAGCGGATGGACCCTAGGTTGGGTTGGGGATCATGTTGCATCATTTTTGTAATAATATGGAAATGGGCCAAAGCCCAATATGACATGTGGATAGGTATGTTTTGGGAACATACGTGGAAATGGGCCAAGCCCAGTTGATATGTGGTTTATTGGGAAATGGGCCTAGCCCAGTATTTGGGTATGATTTGAATGTGGGCCAAGCCCAGATTGTGGTAATGCTTAAATGAATATATATATATACTTGTTGCCTTTGATAATTGGGATACCATGTGGCTAAGCATGTGGGTGGATTTCAGGTGGTTATCTTACACATTGAGTCTGTATGACTCACCCAACTTTTAATCGTCGCAGTGAGTCGTGATTAGTGGGCGGGATGGAGTGAATACAAGGTGGCCCATGCAGAAGGAGATTTTCATACTGAAAATGTTTCACTTTATTTAAGTATTCTATATTATCGTATTTTGGGATTTTATTGATGTAATAAGGGCCTATTTGGTTTAAAGTACTCTATTTATTAATGTTGAAGTTTACACTACACTTAGTAATATTTTCGCAAAAGATTCATATCATAGCAACTTATAATAATGTTTTAATTCGGAAGTTTTCAACAAGCTTATACTATTTATTAAATTTTAAATTGACACGATTTCCAGAGATAATAAAATTTTCAAGTTTAATTCTAAAGTCAAAGATTTCCAACCGTCTTTCCCAAGTGACATATCCAGTTCTGGCCAGTAGTGAATGGGCCGGGTTTGGGGATGTTACAGTTTGGTATCAGAGCCAAGTTCAAAACTCGGCTTTGAGGGTTTTGGGGCCCAAAAACGTTTTCAAAATGGGCTTTTCAATGGGCTTTTATAAAAGGTTTTCAGGTTACTCTGGCATGGCACTGTACCTCAGACCGAAGTCCACTGTAAGTACTTCGGACTTTTGAAGTGATTTGTTTGTATGAATTGTTATGGGTTTATTTGGGCTCGTAGAATAGAATACTAGGATCTGTTGGACCCTAAGATTAGTCTACTCAAACACGTGCATAAGATTTAAAGTGCCTAATAAACAAACCTGTGAAGTAAGTCGCCGAGTTAAGGTGTGGTAACCTTGGTGCGCATGTCTAGGAGTGGATCCGGAAGAGCCTGGTACTTAAGCAGTCCTCGTGACTCACCTCCTCTTCGCAGGAATCCTACCTGGTGCGTAGCTACGGTTCACCTTAACCAAGAGGACTTGTTCATAGGCTAAACCAGTTATTAAAACCCGAAAGGGAATTAGTCTTGCTATTTTTTTTTTTTTAAAATTTCCTGTTTCAAAATTTTCAACTCTACTCCTTGGGTTTGTAAGCTCTAAATCAGTTTTTGAAAGATGTTTTCTCGATTTGCAAAATTACCAAAAATACCCCTGTAGGAAAATGACGAAATTACCCCTGGGTAGGAAGGAAACTTTGATTGATCGAAAGAACTACTCTTGGAACCTTCATTGCATAAAATTGCTCGTGAATAAAACAGTGAAACAATAATTTCTAATTCATAAAACTTTCTAAACAGATTAAGTCGAAGCGCTAGAGATGAGTTCTAGGGGACGCGGTAGAGGAAGAATGACAGCTTCGGAACCAGTAGGGTCTGGCTATGGGTCAGAAAGCGAAGTGCCGCCAGCAGTGGATGTAGAGGAACAAGATCCGGTAAGTGAAGAGGACTTGATGTCGCAGCTATGTTACGCGTGCTTCAGCAAGTGGCAAGAGCTAGTAGGGGAAATGGAGCTCGGAAGTCAGTGCCCGAGAGGCTTAGGTCTAACGGGGCTGAAGTTTTTAGGGGAGTATCTGGAGTAGCTCCGAACGTAGCGGAGTATTGGCTAGAAGGAGTCGAGAGAATTATGGACGACTTGGATTGTGCCCCAGAGGAAAAGTCGAAAGGTCTTTCAGATCGCTTCTTGAGGATGAGGCTTATCGTTGGTGGCTCACCGTGAAACAAGGTGTACCGGCAGAGCGATTGGATTGGGACTACTTTAAGGAAAAGTTTGAAGGAAAATACGTTGGAGCAAGCTACTTGGATGCGCAAAGGAAGGCGTTTCTAAATCTGGTGCAAGGAAATAAGTCGATAGCGAATCACGGCGAGTTTGTACGGCTAAGTCAATATGCTAAGGGAATTGTGGCCACCGACTATGAGAGGTGCGTCCGGTTTGAAGACGGATTGCGAGATGAGCTTCGAGTGCTGACGCTCCGCAGAGGGGAAAGAGACTTCGCGGTGCTAGTGGAGAAAGCTCGTATAGCCGAAGAAGTTAAGAGGACGGTAAGGGGAAACCGAGAAAAGAATAGGGACGGGAATAAGAGAAATATTGGACCGTCAGCATCGTTTGGTAATGTCCAGAAAAGACCAAAGATCGAGAATCCTCGTAAGTGTACTTGTATCAATGGATCGGAATTGTCTCTATGCTCGATGTGGAAGACCTCACACAGGAGAGTGCTGGGGGAATAGTAAAGAATGTTTTCGGTGTGGATCTAAGGCACATCTGGTTAAGAATTGTCCTCAAGCGACGAGGGGTCGTGGTTCAAGTCATGGAAGGAGTGGTTCTAGCCTGAGTCAACCAAGGGTGTGATTCTAGGTAAGCTCCTTTGCTTGGGTACTTGCGTTAATTACTTTGTTTGCTTATGAGTTAGCCTTTCTGTGTTGCTAAGAGAGGCGTTTCGAGTTTTGAGCGAATTTGGAGATTGTGTAGGTCACGATAGCCTTAGTAAGATCAGAGAGTGCAAACATAAGCGTAAGGTGGTGAGATAGGTTGTATGGACGTTTGTTAGTAAAGTAATTTCGAGGACGAAATTATTTTAAGGAGGGTAGTATTGTAACACCCTGGTTTTAGGGGTTAGGCATTTGGTGCTTAGCTCAGGTGTTGGCACACTCTAGTGTGTGGTTGGGTAAGTTTTAGGAGCCCTGAGAACCCTAGGTGGTGGTAGGTTGCCTTAGAAAATTTTTAGTTTTAGGGGCTAAAAAGGGGAGCATGGCGAGGGGTGTCTTAAGAGAATTATTTGGGAGTTTATGTCACAAGAAAGGAGCTGGTGGAGTGGCAGGATAGGCGCCACTAAGGCCTTATGTGTGTGACGCCATTTGCAGGGGGAAGAGGCTCAGGTTCGATTCGCAAGAGAAGCAGATGGGCATTCTTTTTTTTTGCGTCATCTTGGTGGGATGGATGGACGGTTTGAAAGGCTTAAAAGGTGGAGAAGACTTGGTCATTTTTTTTTTGAATTTGGCTAGGTAAAAGTTTGACTCATTCAAACTTTTTGAATGGGTGGAAGGGAGGTATTTTTGGAGGATTTTGGGGACTATTTTTGGGGGGGTTGGAGCTTGGCCTTTTAGTATAAATAGGGGAGTGCTCATTATTCATTCATCATCTGCCTTCTCTCCTTTCTCCTTCTCTCACATTTTCTTCCAAGTGGCCGAACCCTCCACTCTCCCTATTTCCCTTCCCTTTTCACTTCAAAACCAAAAGCACACCCCACACCTTTCTTTCTCATTTCTTTGGTTTGAAACCAGTGTTCCCTACCCTTGATTTAGTTAATAGCCGAATCTACATCCATCACCCCTTTGCCGAATTTCCTTCTAGCACTTGGGCGAGTGTTAACTTAGATCCTTTCGAGTTCGTGACTGAGATACTTGGGGTTTTAGTGGTTGGCCAAGCCTCCGTTGTAGTGATCGGTTTGATCAAGTGGAGGTAAGATTATTTATTAAGGTTAAGTGCTTAAGTGGTGTTTTGGGGTTAACCTGTTTACTGATTAAGCTTTTGCATGGAGGCCACAACCGGTCAGAGTGGGCAAGGAAGGTCCCTATTAGAAGTTTAAGAAGAGAGCGGTTTACGCTACGAGATTGGCCACCGGGTGTGGGGGCAGCAGAAAATGATAGGCGAGATAGCCGTAGTTTCGCTGAGACGATAGCATCGAGGATCGAGAGTCTAGTACTCCTAGTAGTAAGGTGTGTAACTAACCCATCTGTTTTAGGGTTTTATGTGTTATATGTTTTACTAACAAGTGCAGTAGTAAAGTGTGTTATATATATACCCCTAAAGGGTATAGCGATGATCAGTTAGTATCGAACTTGTTGCAATGTGATTACTTGCTTGTATATGAGTATGTTTATGGATATTAATAAGCATGTGCATGCATTATCACGATTATATTCTATGTGGCATGTGCATGGGTGGGATATGAAAAGAAGGTGCGGGTGTACTTGAGTACGTGGTTGATGTCACTTTGTGCTACATCGTGGATTGGCGCTGATCGAGGTCGCGTTGTGGATCTTTGCGATTTAGTTCGGCGTGGTTACCTTGATTGATATGAGCTTTATGCCATATCGTGGCTTGATGGATTCTTTGTGTGCTCCATCGTGGTTTGATGTTAGCTATACGCTACATCGTGGATGGCATTGGTTGCCTTTTGGAGGGAAAAGAAGAGGGTGACTTGATGGTCCCCTGTGTGTGGTATTTGGATAAGGGGGTGTGTAGCGGATGGACCCTAGGTTGGGTTGGGGATCATGTTGCATCATTTTTGTAATAATATGGAAATGGGCCAAAGCCCAATATGACATGTGGATAGGTATGTTTTGGGAACATACGTGGAAATGGGCCAAGCCCAGTTGATATGTGGTTTATTGGGAAATGGGCCTAGCCCAAATATTTGGGTATGATTTGAATGTGGGCCAAGCCCGCATTGTGGTAATGTTTAAATGAATATATATATATACTTGTTGCCTTTGATAATTGGGATACCATGTGGCTAAGCATGTGGGTGGATTTTGGTGGTTATCTTACACACTGAATCGTATGACTCACCCAACTTTTAATCGTCGCAGTGAGTCGTGATTAGTGGACGGGATGGAGTGAATACAAGGTGGCCCATGCAGAAGGAGATTTTCATACAGAAAATGTTTCACTTTATTTAAGTATTCTATATTATCAGTATTTTGGGATTTTATTGATGTAATAAGGGCCTATTTGGTTTAAAGTACTCTATTTATTAATGTTGAAGTTTACACTACACTTAGTAATATTTTCGCAAAAGATTCATATCATAGCAACTTATAATAATGTTTTAATTCGGAAGTTTTCAACAAGCTTATACTATTTATTAAATTTTAAATGGACACGATTTCCAGAGATAATAAAATTTTCAAGTTTAATTCTAAAGTCAAAGATTTCCAACCGTCTTTCCCAGTGACATATCCAGATTCGGTCGTAGTGAATGGGCCGGGTTTGGGGATGTTACAATCACCATTCCTTTTAACTACCCTTATATCAAGATTTGATTTGATCGGTTACTTAAATATTTTCTTTATTAGTTGTTAAATTCTATATTATTATTACTTACTTGATTTGTTCTTAAAAAAAATGAAGTATATTCATTATTAGTTCTATGTTCTATGAGCTCAAAACAATTAAATTCACATCTTTAGAAGAAGCTCGTGTTATTATTAGTGTTATGATTTTTCAATTGATGTAATTACTTATATTCAATTCGTTGTTTTTGGTTAGGTAATTTGTCAGGTCAATCTCGATTCTAACCCTGCCTTTATCCACACCTTAACCCAAGCCCCGTTACAACCCTTTTAAAGACCTTTTGATTTGTGCATCATTTCATATTATAGTGGTGGAGATTTGATTTTCATGCAAGCCTATGGGATTAACTTTTTAGGTTTGACGTTTGATTGCTTAATTTTGAACCTTAAACACTTTGAGTGATTTGAGTGAATCTTTAGTGAAGATGTCAATTCTTGTAGGTTTTGGATCAGAGGTAATTATTTAGATGAGGGGAAACACCTATGTTTTGTGCTACAAATGTATGACTTAGACTATTTGAATCTTTAGGACTCTTTGAGTTGAATTATCCATGTATGAGTTATCTTTGAATTATGATGAAACATTATTGATGAATATCATGAATCGAGGAAGTTTGTTTTAATTATGAGTTGAGAATTTTGCTTGAGGACAAGCAAAAGCTTAAGTGTGGGGGTATTTGATAAACCGTAATAGTAACATATTTTAAGCCCACATTTAGCATGCTTTTGGATGAATTATCCCTTATTTTATGTCATTTGGTGCTCTTAATCCTTTGTTTTCATGTTTTATACTCAGGAAAGCACCGGAGGATGAAAAGAACAAGAAACGGGCTTAAAACAGGCCAAATGGGCCAGATCACGAAATTGACATGGCCTGGGCCCAAGACCACACGACCGTGCCTCATTAATGGACTCCACACGGCCTGGCCACGATTCACACGGGCGTGTGCCATGGCCGTGTCCCTGCTGCGGCCAAGAGGAGTTTTTCTCGGAATAGGATGCTTGGAGGCAAAGAAACACAATCCAAAGTCTATTTAAACACCTTAGTAGGAATTCTACTTGGATTAGGATACTTAGGGGCCAAGCAGGGCATCTCAAAGCCTATATAAACACCCTAGGGGGCAACTTAGAGGGAGGAATCGACAGAAGCCCTCTGTCGGGGGGTCCAGCTAGGCCAAGGAGCTGAGCCAGAAAGATCAAATTTGTGGAAATTACTCGAAGGATAGCCAGTTGATTCATCTCAAGAAGCCGAAGTTATACTCAATACGGAGGATCTCTCTTCAATTCTTTTAAGGGGTTTTAGAGTTTTTCTTATGTTTTGTTTTATCTTTTCTTTTGAGATGTATTCTATTTTCGTTATGAACTAAACCCTCAAATACCTGAGGGGGATGAAACCTAAGATGAATCTTGTTATCGTTTGCTGAACTATATGATAAATATTTGATTTGTTCTAAATTATGTGTTCTTAATTCTTGTGTTGATATTTCCGGGATATTAATTCAAGTTTGATGTGCTTAGGTGGAGGAGCAAAAGTCCCTGCCTAAGAGTAGATCTAGCATAATTAAGCGGAGTTGATCGCACGCCTAGACATAGGGTGACGAGATATTACTGGATTAGGGTGAAACCTAATATGGGAGTCCATAGACCGAGTTAATGCAATCTTAGGGGTTTTAATTAGAAAGAGATTTCAATTAATCAACCTAGGATTAGACGTTAGTAGCCTCGACGGAGGTATTAATATAACCTAGGGAATCTTATGGATCAAGTCAAATGAATAAATCGTCTGGTTCAGAGCTAGATAACAAGTGAAGTCTAGGTGGATTCTTCCTTGGGTATTGTTTTAATCTATTGGTTTTTTCCACAAGTATTTCCCCAATTTCATTATTTTTGTCTCATCGTCTTTAGCTTAGTAGTTAGTTAATTTTCTAGATTAAACCGATTCACTTCAATTTTAAGGCTAAATAATAAAAAGAAGGTTAGTATTAGTACTCTCGATTCCTTTAGGTTCGACAATCCGGTCTTGCCACTAAGCTATATTACTGTTCGATAGGTACACTTGCCTCAATCGTTGTCATAGTTAGTTTTTAGGCTCGATCATTCTCATTATAAATTTTAAGACTGTGACATAGCGATCAATATGCATAAATTAATTCTCTAGCATGATCATGCTTATAGAGTCTACTAAATTTGTAATAAGAGTGTCTAATCCCTAGGCAAGTATGTGTTGGTTGATAGAGTATGCAAAGGTTGCCCTTTGACGATTAGGGGTCATTTCTTTCTGGTTGATCTTATGTTATTACCGTTTGATGAGTTTGATGTCATCCTTGGGATGGATTGGTTAGTTACTCATGATGTAATCATAAATTGTGGAAAAAAGTTTATTGAGTTGAAATGTGAAAATGGGGATTTGATTCATGTTGAATCAGACGAGCAGGATAGATCACCAGTAGTGATATCATCCTTGTTGACTCAAAAGTGTTTAAGAAAGGGGTACGAAGCTTACCTTGCCTTTGTGATGAATACTAAAGAGACTGAGTTGGAAATTGAGTCGGTACCCATAGTATACGAGTATTCAGATGTTTTCCCGGAAGAATTTCCAGGGTTACCTCCGGCTAAAGAGATCGAATTCAGGATTGAGCTAGCTCCGGGTACCGCCCCCATTTCTATTGCTCCATATAGAATGGCTCCAACCGAGCTAAAAGAGTTGAAAGCACAGTTGCAAGAACTAACAGATAAAGGTTTCGTAAGACTGAGTTTTTCTCCGTGGGGTGCTCCCGTTTTATTCGTGAAGAAGAAAGTTGGTTCTATGAGATTATGCATAGATTATCGACAACTTAACAAGGTAACTGTGAAGAAAAAGTACCCGTTGCTGAGAATCGATGATTTATTTGATCAATTGAAGGGAGCCACATTATTTTCCAAGATAGATTTGAGGTCAGGGTACTATCAGCTGAGAGTCAAGGACTCGGATGTACCGAAAACCGCATTTAGGACTAGGTATGGCCACTATGAATTTTTGGTCATGCCTTTTGGTCTAACGAATGCCCCTGCCATTTTCATGGACCTGATGAATAGCATTTTTCGGCCATACTTGGATAAATTTGTTGTGGTCTTCATCGATGATATACTGATCTACTCTAGAGATGAGAATGAACATGCCGAGCATTTGAGTATGGTTCTAAAAATTTTGAGAGAAAAACAATTGTATACCAAGTTTAGAAAGAGTGAATTTTGGCTTAAGGAAGTAGGATTTTGGGGGCACATTGTCTCGGGAGATGGGATTAGAGTCAACCCGAGTAAGATTTCAGCAATTGTTGATTGGAAACCACCGAGGAGCGTAACTGAAGTAAGGAGTTTTCTAGGCCTAGCCGGCTATTATAGGCGTTTTGTCAAGGGGTTTTCAATGATAGCTACCCCGATGATGAGACTTTTGCAAAAATATGTAAAGTTTGATTGGACAAAAAAGTGTCAACAGAGTTTTGAGAAACTAAAGGCGTTGTTGACCGAGGCTCTTATTTTTGTACAACCTGAGCCGGGAAGAGAATTTGTGGTTTACAGTGATGCATCCTTGAATGGATTGGGTTGTGTACTTATGCAAGAGGGTAAGGTGATTGCATATGCCTCTAGACAATTAAAGCCGCACGAGAAGAATTACCCGACCCATGACTTAGAGTTGGCCGCCATTGTGTTCGCATTGAAGATATGGAGACACCATTTGTATGGCGAAAGGTGTCATATATTTACTGACCTTAAAAGCCTAAAATATTTGATGACTCAAAAAGAATTGAATTTGAGGCAACGAAGGTGGTTAGAGCTGATTAAGGATTATGAGTTAGTGATTGACTACCATCCGAGAAAGGCGAACGTAGTCACCGATGCTTTGAGCAGAAAATCATTATTTGCGTTGAGAGCCATGAATACTCAGATGGCTTTGTGGGATGATGGTTCTATTCTAGCCGAGCTGAGGGCTAGACCATTATTTCTTCAAGAGATTTGTGAAGCTCAGAAAGAAGACAGCAGCTTACAAGCCAAAAGAGTTCCATGTGAGTCAAATGTTGAGTCGACTTTCGGGTAAATACGATGGATGTTTGACGACGATCGAGATAAGTGCGTGTACCCGAAATAATGAACTTGTTTGTAAGATTTTTATGAAGCACATAGCGGATGCTTAACTGTGCACCCAGGTAGCACGAAGATGCACAATGATTTGAGAAAGTTGTATTGGTGGCCTTGTATGAAGAAAGACATTTCTGAGTTCGTGTCGAGATGCCTAATTTGCCAGCAAGTGAAGGCTGAACACCAAGTACCTTCGGGTCTACTTCAGCCCATTATGGTTCCCGAGTGGAAGTGGGACCGTATTACTATGGACTTCGTGACGGGTTTACCGTTGACGCCCAAAAACAAAGATGCTGTGTGGGTCGTAGTCGATAGACTTACGAAGTCAGCCCATTTCATACCAGTACGAGTCGTTTACTCGCTTGATAAATTGGCAGATTTGTACGTGTCAGAGATAGTAAGACTTCATGGGGTACCATTGTCGATTATTTCGGATAGAGACCCGAGATTCACGTCATAGTTTTGGAAGAAGTTACAAGGGGCCTTGGGCACAAAATTAAGCTTCAGTATAGCTTTCCATCTACAAACTGACGGGCAGTCAGAAAGAGTAATATAGATACTCGAAGACATGCTTCGATGTTGTGTTTTGGAATTCCAAGGTAATTGGGAGAAATACTTACCGTTGGTGGAATTCGCCTACAACAACAATTTCCAGTCAAGTTTGAAAATGGCGCCTTATGAGGCATTGTATGGGTGTAAGTGTCGAACACCCTTGTATTGGTCAGAACTCAGAGAGAAATAGATACATGGGGTCGACTTGATCAGGGAAACTGAAAAGAAAGTAAAGGTCATACGCGAGTGTCTAAAAGCGGCCTCAGATAGACAAAAGTCCTATTCGGATTTAAAAAGGAAAGAGATTGAATTCCAAGTCGCTGATAAAGTATTTCTGAAAGTATCACCACGGAGGAAGGTCCTCAGATTTGGCCGGAAAGGCAAATTAAGTCCGCGTTTTATCGGACCTTATGAAGTTACCGAGAGGATATGACCGGTAGCTTATCGTTTCGCTTTACCACCCGGACTGGAAAAGATTCACGATGTCTTCCACGTGTCCATGTTGCGTCGATACCGTTCAGACCCTACACATGTAATAGTACCAACAGAGGTAGAAATTCAACCGGACTTGACTTATGGTGAAGAGCCGGTTAAGATCTTGGCACGAGAGGTCAAACAGTTAAGAAACAAAAGTATAGCTCTTGTTAAAGTACTATGGCAGAGACATGGAATAGAAGAGGCTACATGGGAGCCAGAGAAGCTATGAGAAATCAATATCCCAACCTTTTCGCCGGTAAGATTTTCGGGGACGAAAATCCTTAAGGGTTGAGAATTGTAACAGACCGATTTAGGGGCTAGCCGAAACAGTGGTTCAGAACCACTAATTTGAGGTTAGAGAAAATTATTTTTCATGATATTTTATGAGTCGGAGCATGAATATATTAGTACATGAAAATTTTGGTATTTTAATTTTAGCGATTTCTTGCTTAATCGCGAAAAAGGACTAAATTGCATAAAGTGTGAAAATTCCATTTTATAAGCTAAGGGTGCCAAATAACTATAGAATGTTAATTGGAGGTCTTTAAAAGGAAATTAACCCCTTAAATGAAGGTTAACCAGCCATAGGGGGGACAAAGAAGTAAAAAATTTGTCAAAGTGGGTGTAGTTGGTGGATTAAATTGATAAATAGAATAAAATAAAGAAAGAAAAGATATCATCTTTTTCTCTCTTCTTCACCACCGAAAATAGCAAGCAAAATAGGGGTTTTGAAAGCTCAAATTTCAGCAAGCTCTTCTCCATTCAAGTATGTGATTTTAATGGTTTTTCTTGATGATAGTTGACTTTTAGAACCCCTAGAGCTTAAGCTTTCTAAAGAGGGGACTAATTTGCAATATGGTGAAAAGTTTAGGGTTTTTCCATGAGAGCTTGTATGTGATTTGCTGCATTTTATGGAAGAAAATGAGTCTTAGTTGTTAGATGAACAACTATCGTGAAAGGTGTTGCCATGAAAACACCTAAATGAACCTTTTTGTAAAGGTTGTAAAATTGGTAGTAAATGTGTGAAATGTTGGGTTTTGATGATAGCCATAAGAGAAATAAATGTTCATCTATGCTCATTAAAGGTATAAATTTTATTAGAATTGATTTCCGAGCCTAGGGGTAAAATGGTCATTTTGACAAAGTGTAAGGGCAAAATAGTAATTTTTCCAAAGCATGATTATTAAAATGCTTTTGTTAATGTGATGATTGAAACGAGCTAATTTTCTATTATAAAGCAAGAAGAACCAAGAATCAACCTTGATCGGGGAAAGAATAAAGTCTCGGACTAGATCGACGATCTAGCTTATTTTGAAATCGAGGTAAGTTTGTATGTGATAAATTCAACATTTATGCTCGTATTGTTTGAGAATGTTTGACATTATATTGATGTACGATATTCTAAGAAATTGAAATGTTGAAGTCTCGGTTGGACTATAATGAATGTGAGTATATTATCATCGAGACATGAGATAGATAAGCTCTCGTGTAAGATCATGTCGGGGACATGGCTCCGGCACCAAATTAAAATTTCGTATAAGACTATATCCAGGATATGGATTTGGTATTGAATATGAGAATCGTATAAGACTGTATCCGGGATATGGCATCGATACTTGAGGTGAGGTTCCGTATAAGACCATATCCGGGATATGGCATCGGTAATCAAAGGTAATCCCATGTAAGACCGCATGTCTAGGCCGTGTGTGACACATGGCCAGCTCCATGGGCGTGTGCCCAGGCCGTGTGAAGTCTGCATCTGAAGTTAGGAATTTAATTCGACACACGTTCTGAGGACACGGGCGTGTGCCTTGGCAGTGTGACCATAGTGAGATGATGACGTCATAAACAGAATGCCAAGGATTTGGCACATGGGCTAAGACACAGGCGTGTCGAGGCCGTGTGAGGGTCACAGGCATGTGTTCGATCGTGTGTATTAAGTCAGTTTCGACCACGGGCGAGGAGCACAGGCATGTCTCAGGGGCACACGGGCGTGTCCCTTGAGCAACACGGGCGTGTGGCCCCTGTTTAGGCAAGATTTTTCTAAGTGCGTAAAAGCTTCCGATTAATTCTTGAAACCTTCTGGAAGTATGTTTAAGGCCTTGTAGGCCTAGGATGAGTATGTTATGGGTTTAAATGGAAAGTTTTTGAGACGAAACGAAAATTTATAGCCTGAAACGTCATGTCTAAGCAAGTTGAGTTAGGTAATGCCTCGTATCCGATTCCGACTTCGAACACGGGTAAGGGGTGTTACACCCACTGTCCCTATGCTTAAAACTCAAAACTTCTAGGCCCAGAATTCATGGCGTTTCAAAAATAATCTTTAACTTCATTAGGAGATCTTAGGGTTTTGAGTACATAAAAGGTTACTTGTTCATCTTGAACTTGCATGGTGAGTTTACCTTTTTGTACACCGATTCTCGTGCTGCCAGTTTCCAAGAAAGGTCTTCCTAGGATGATTGGTACTCATTTATCTGCTTAAAATCTAATATAATAAAGTCAATAGGAAATATGAATTTTTAAAACAAACCAAGACATCCTCGATCTTTCCTTCGGGGTATGCTAAAGATTGATCCGCCAATTGAAATGTAATTGTAGTTGGTTTGGCCTTACCAATACCTAATCGTTTAAACACAGATGTAGGCATTAAGTTGATACTCAATCCGAAATCACACAAAGTCTTACCGCAATAAGATTCTCTAATATTGCAAGGTATGATGAAACTTCCTGGATCCTTAAACTGAGGAGGCAGCTTATTTTTCTGAAAAAATAGGCTACATTCTGTAGTCAGGGCTACAGTTTCAAATTC
The DNA here is from genome assembly GCA_025698515.1 of Gossypium sturtianum. NCBI lineage: Eukaryota > Viridiplantae > Streptophyta > Magnoliopsida > Malvales > Malvaceae > Gossypium > Gossypium sturtianum. The sequence goes on along the minus strand of CM046943.1, from coordinate 35,192,284 downwards.
TCTAAACCTTCTCTTTTTAGATAGAAATTCCTTCATAGCTTTCGCATAGTTTGGCATTTGCTCCAAAGCTTCTACCAACGATATTTTGATACGTAGCTGTTTCAACACATCCAACATTCTCTTAAATTGTGTATCCTGTTTATGTTACTGGAGTCTTTAACGATATGGAGGTTTTGGAACTTTGGCTTGGATTGAAAAACTCTTTCAAGGTAATATTTTTGCATCTAATGAAGAGATTAACTTATCAGAATTCACTAGTTTAGATTTTACATTTTCAAAATTTGCAAAATTTGGCTTCTCTAGTGCAGGAATTTTGTAACATCCTGAATTAGGGGTTGTCTAAAATTTAATTAATTTCCCATGTGTGCGCTTGAAGAATTAAATACTAGGATCATTTGGCATGTTTTAGGGTCTAGAAATAACCCCGGAGTTAGGCCTGACTTAGACCTAAAAATTCTTTTTAAATTATCTAAAAGGAGGAGCTAGGAGATAGGGGTTAAGTATAAATCTGGAAGAAACATGACACGAAAAATGGCTTGGAGAAGTGGCTTCCATGCGCCACTTAGGTGCTACAAGGGTGCATCTAAGGGTGTTGCAAGGGAGGTCTTGGGTTCGATTCATGGGAGAAACAAGGGGTGTATTTTAATTTTTGGGGCTTTTTTTGCGTTAAAAGAAAGAGTAGAAAGAATGTCTTATAAATAAATGTTGTGGTTTTATGACATGAAAGTCGGTTGGGAAAGATGGCATGGGGCGTTGGAAGAAGAAATGGGTCATGCAATAAGGTCCTGGTTCGAACCAAAGAAGCAAAGATGGGGTTTTTATTTTTTGGCGTCCCGGAGAGGGGGTCATGGCTCTGCACGTGGGACTTAATTTGATAACAATCAACCTTGTTGTTATTAATTTGGAGTGGGAATAAATATTAGTTTATTTTATTTATTTATCTTTATTTGAAGAGGTGATAAAGGCAAGGGTAGGAGATAAATATTATTCTTTTTGGGTGATAATTAAGCTGGAATTATCACCAAAAAGTGAGGTGATGGCCCGATTATGGACTCTTATCTTGATAAGGAGAGCTATTCTTTTGCATATTTTTAATTTGGAAGGGTGTTTGTAGTAGTTTATTTTATTTTGAATTGTTAAGAGGTGGATAGGAGATAAAGATTAAAAGATAAAGTTTTATCTCATGGGAGGCAATGGCCGAAATAGGGACTCTCTAGGGCTGTCCATATCTGATTTGAATAGCAAAGAAGTGCCAAACTCATCAATTTTTCTCTCAATTTCTTTGTCGCCGAATTTCCCCTTGTTGCATTGCCTAAATTGTTCAAAAAAATTCCAGCTTCTTTTTCTTCTACTAAGCCGAAACCACCACCACTTCCCCTACATCTCTTCTTTCTCTCTTTCTAATTCCTATTAGCCGAACCTACCTCTTTCTCTTCTCAAAATTCCAGCCTTCAAACTTGAGTTAGCCGAATCTCTTCCATCCCCTTCTTGCCAAAATCTTTCCTCCTCCATTAGAGTTACCTTGGCCGAATATCAAGGGAACACAAGTTTCTTTTTGGGATTCTTTTTCAATCATTAGTAAGAGGTATGTGGACATGGCCGAATGGTTCTTTTTGAATCTATGATTATGGCCAAATGGCCTAAGACCCTTATTAATACGGTTAAAGCAATTGTAGGGAAGCCATAGCCATTAAGGGAAGCTTTCGGGATTTATTCTCCTAAGGAAAGGTGGTAAGTAACATTCGGCTATAGGCTTTGGTTATGTATAGATGTGCAAGCCAATTGTTAACAAGTGTTTTTGGTAGGAATCTCGACAGGACAAGTGACAAATTCGGGATTTCGGTGAGTTTGGTAAGTGGTTAAGCACATTCGGCCAAAGGCCATATTTTTGGTACATCGTATCCTTCGGGATTATTTGGATTGGCTGAATAGGCCAAAATCCCTAACCCTGTTGTTGGCCGATTATAGGGTCAAGGATCTAGCGTCGTAGATCGGATCTTCGGGATCTAGGAATTTCGGTAGAAACAGGTGTGTACATACACACTTTATAACTATTAATGTGCTAAGTTTTGTGTATGCTAAAACATTACTGTGTAGATTTGGATTTAATACCATCATGGTATAAGCAAGGATTCAGGTAAGTCCTTGTCGTTATGAGTTTCTTTATGATGCTTTTGGGAAGCATGACATATTTGGTATATGTGACTTAAATACATGGTTATTGATAAATCCAGTGTATGTTGCTATGTAAGCATGTTGACATGATTTACGTTAAATAACATTGATTGATGTGGGTTATATGAGAGGGGGAAGTGATATTTGTGTCGAGCGGACACGGTGGTTTGGTACCACATTTCGTGACTACGGTCACCAGAGGTTTGGCACCTCCAGAGGTATGGCACCTCATAGCGTCTCGTCCCAGTGGCTTAGCACCACAGTGGGTTGGCACCACAGTTGACATTATGGGATCGACACCAGTGATTTGGTATCACACGATGGGTTGGCCCCATCATTTTATTTGTGACTTCGGGTCACCAGTGGTTTGGCACCACAATATGATGGATATCGTGACATTAAGTCACCAGTGGTTTGGCACCACCAGTGGTTTGGTACCACACGGGGTAGAGGAAGGTGTTTGGATGGCTAGGTTGGGTGCATGATTTAGTGCATGTTAATTTGTTATAAATTGTGTATGTTGTTGCTCTAAATCGGGGAAGGGTTACGCATTGAGTCTTGGTGACTCACCTTCTCCTTTAACATTTTTCAGGTGACTCGTAGATTGCGGATGAGGAGCCGGATGGACTCGAGGTGGCCATGCAGTGGAATCTGAATTTAATGGACTTTGAATTTTTGTTTATTTTATTCGATTGTTGGTTTTATTTTAATCAAGTTGTAATAAGGCCTCCTAGAATTATTTTACTATTTTACATGTTTGAATGATTTGTTTAAATTATTTAATGAAATTAAAATAAGTACACATGTTTTCTCAAGTTATGCATAAAATGTTTTATCGTGCCATCGGGTACATTTAAAATATATAATAACTTGACTTAATAAATATTTTTAAATAAACCTCATTATGGGTTTTATACACCTCAACTATTTTAAACCGGACACTATCTTTTATCAAAAAGTTAAACCGGTTTAAAGGAGTTTTCAAAGAAATGTTTTCTCAGTAGCACACCAAATTATTGGTCGTAATGTTTGGGCCGAGTTTGGGGTGTTACAAAATTGGTATCGAGCCTAGTTCAAAACTCATTTGTGAGAGGCCCAAGGCCCAAAATGTTTTGGTAGGCCTTTTTGGAAATATTTTTGGTTTTGAACAAAGATGGCCCGAGTCTCCGGCACCAATCCGCCTGTAAGTACTTCCGACTTCTTTATGAATTATTATCTCGTAGAAGGGTAGGTATGGAACGTAGATAGTATGATAAGTGTTTAGACCCTAGGACTAGTTTACCCCAAAGAAAAGACATAAGACTCTAAAAGCCTAATTAAACAAACCTACGACCAAGTCGCGAGAGTTAGGTGTGGTAACCCCAGTGCGCATGTCTAGGATTGGATCGGAAGAGCTTGGTATTTAAGCGGTCCTCGTGACTCACCTCCTCTTCGCAGAATCCTACCAGTGCGTAGCTTCGGTTCACCCTAACCAAGAGGACTCGGTCATAGGCTAAACATCTTGAATAAAACCGAAAGGGATTAGCCATGTTTTATGAAAACCCTAATTTTAAAAATCATTACAATACTCCTTTTAAATAGTAGGGAAAAATTATTTTTGGAAAAAATTTTAAAATATTCTTGGCTTATCAAAATTACCAAAATGCCCCTATGGGCAAAATTACTAAAATGCCCTTGGTTTCTAAAATTTTCAGATACCCGATTTTAATAAAATACTTTGCAAAAGTATCCAAAATTCTGTATTTCAAAACAATACCGACTTTGAAATTTACAAAATTACCCCGATTGACAAAATTACCAAAATACCCCGGTTTCCAAAAATTCGCTATACCTTTAATTTACGAAATTTTCGAAAATACCCTCCAGTCTTGGGGAAATTTCAAAATGTCTTGATTTATTAAAGTTTCAAAATTCCTCTGATTTATTACGAAAATACCCCTGTAGGAAAATGACGAAAATACCCCTGGGATAGAAACGGACAGAAATGCCCGAAGAGTGAATAGGTATGAAAGGTATTAGGGAATGGATGTGTTTTCTGTGTGAACTAGGATAGAAGACTTAAAACTTTGATTGATCGAAAGAATCTCTATTAAACTCTCCTCATAAAATTTCTTCGCGAGTAACCAAGTGGAACAATTACTAATCCATAAAAATTTCTTAACCAGATTAAAGCGCGATAGTTAGAATGAGCTCTAGAGGACGTGGCCGTCATGGACGCGATAGGGGCAGGATCACCGTGTCAGAACCCGTTAGGTCAGGTCAAGGATCGGACAATGAGGCACCACCGCCACCACCACCCCCAGCTGTGGGCGTTGAACAGCAAGCCCAAACGGGGATGACGACGTGATCGCAGCCGTGGCCGCGAAGTTCTAGAGTTGGTGGCTGGTGCAGGAGGAAATTCGAGAGCTCGGAAGTCTGTTCCCGAGCGACTCCGATCCAACGGAGCTGAGGTATTCTGGGGTGTGTCGGGAGTAGCACCCAGTGCGGCAGAATATTGGTTAGAATCGACTGAGAGAATCATGGACGACCTCGATCTGACAAATGAGGAGAAGCTGGAAGGAGCGGTGTCGCTTCTAAAGGATGAGTCATATCAATGGTGGCTCACGGTTCGGGACGGTGCTACGGCAGATGATCTTACTTGGGAGTACTTCAAAACTGCTTATCAGAAGAAGTATGTGGGTACCAGCTACACTGATGCACAGAGGAAAGCTTTTCTGGGGTTGGTACAAGGAAATAAGTCGATTGTCGGAGTATGAAGCGAGAATTCTCGGTGAGCCGCTATGCTCGGGGAATTGTTTCAACTGAGCATGATCGTTGTGTCCGCTTTGAAGACAGACTTAGGGATGAGTTAAGGTTGCTGATTGCTCCATAGCAGGAGCGTGAGTTTGCTATTCTGGTAGAAAAGGCTAAGGTAGCCGAAGAGGTCAAGGAGTCCGTAAGATAGAATCACGAAAAGAATAAATAGAAGAGAGGCTTTGGATCGCCTGGATCGGGCAGTAATGTGGAGAAGAGGGCTAGATTTGGGGAACCAGAAAGAGCAACAAAGCCTGCTCAGTGGCCACCTCAGTATGCTAGATGCGGGAAATCCCACTCGGGAGAATGTTTGGTGGAAGTAGAGGGTGCTTTGAGTGTGGATCAATGGAGCACCGGGTAAGGGATTGTCCGCGAAGTTGGCTAGGACTCAAGCCGAGGATCAAGGACGTGGTCAGTCGGGAGGGATGGCCAAGAACCACAAAGGGGTCGAGGTTCACTAGAGGTAATGATAATGGTAACAGGCGTGGCCGAGGTGTCAAGGTGCAGAGGTGAGGCAACCAAGGTTGGTTTATGCAGTTTGGTCGTCGCGAGGAGGAAGATGTGCCGATATGACAACGGGTAAGTTTCTTATTTAGGAATACCCTCAATTGTCTTGGTTGTGGTTACGTTAGTTCGTTCTTATGTTGCTAGTAAAGTGTATGGAACTTGGATTATGAACTTAGAGAATGTGTCTAGAAAGTATGATAGTTCTTTAAGATCAGAGTGCGCAACAGTAGCGTAGTGTGATGAGTTAAGGATGCACGATTGGACGATAGTAAGTAATTTCGAGGACGAAATTATTTTAAGGGGGTAGAATTGTAACATCCTGAATTAGGGGTTGTCTAAAATTTAATTAATTTCCCATGTGTGCGCTTGAAGAATTAAATACTAGGATCATTTGGCATGTTTTAGGGTCTAGAAATAACCTCGAGTTAGGCCTGACTTAGACCTAAAAATTTCTTTTTAAGTATCTAAAAGGAGGGAGCTAGGAGATAGGGGTTAAGTATAAATCTGGAAGAAACATGACACGAAAAATGGCTTGGAGAAGTGGCTTCCATGCGCCACTTAGGTGCTACAAGGGTGCGTCTAAGGGTGTTGCAAGGGAGGTCTTGGGTTCGATTCATGGGAGAAACAAGGGGGTGTATTTTAATTTTTGGGGCTTTTTGCGTTAAAAGAAAGAGGGCCGAGAAGAAGGTCTTATAAATAAATGTTGTGGTTTTATGACATGAAAGTCGGTTGGGAAAGATGGCATGGGGCGTTGGAAGAAGGGGGCATGGCAAAGAAGGTCCCTGGGTTCGAACCAAAGAAGCAAAGATGGGGTTTTTATTTTTTGGCGCCCTGAGAGAGGGGGTCATGGCTGCACGTGGGACTTAATTTGATAACAATCAACCTTGTTGTTATTAATTTGGAGTGGGAATAAATATTAGTTTATTTTATTTATTTATCTTTATTTGAAGAGGTGATAAAGGTAAGGGTAGGAGATAAATATTATTCTTTTGGGTGATAATTAAGTGGAATTATCACCAAAAAGTGAGGTGATGGCCCGATTATGGACTCTTATCTTGATAAGGAGAGCTATTCTTTTGCATATTTTCTATTTGGAAGGGTGTTTGTAGTAGTTTATTTTATTTTGAATTGTTGAAGAGGTGGATAGGAGATAAAGATTAAAAGATAAAGTTTTATCTCATGGGAGGCAATGGCCGAAATAGGGACTCTCTAGGGCTGTCCATATCTGATTTGAATAGCAAAGAAGTGCCAAACTCATCAATTTTTCTCTCCAATTTCTTCGCTTGAATTTCCCCTTGTTGCATTGCCTAAATTGTTCAAAAAATTTCCAGCTTCTTTTTCTTCTACTAAGCCGAAACCACCACCACTTCCCCTACATCTCTTCTTTCTCTTTTTCTAATTCCTATTAGCCGAACCTACCTCTTTCTCTTCTCAAAATTCAGCCTTCAAACTTGAGTTAGCCGAATCTCTTCCATCCCCTTCTTGCCGAAATCTTTACTCCTCCATTAGAGTTACCTTGGCCGAATATCAAGGGAACACAAGTTTTTTTTCGGGATTCTTTTTCAATAATTAGTAAGAGGTATGTGGACATGGCCGAATGGTTCTTTTTGAATCTATGATTATGGCCGAATGGCCTAAGACCCTTATTAATACGGTTAAAGCAATTGTATGGAAGCCATAGCCATTAAGGGAAGCTTTCGGGATTTATTCTCCTAAGGAAAGGTGGTAAGTAACATTCGGCTATAGGCTTTGGTTATGTATAGATGTGCAAGCCAATTGTTAACAAGTGTTTTTGGTAGGAATATCGACAGGACAAGTGACAAATTCGGGATTTCGGTGAGTTTGGTAAGTGGTTAGCACATTCGGCCAAAGGCCATATTTTTGGTACATCGTATCCTTCGGGATTATTTGGATTGCTGAATAGGCCAAAATCCCTAACCCTGTTGTTGGCCGATTATAGGGTCAAGGATCTAGCGTCGTAGATCGGATCTTGGGATCTAGGAATTTTGGTAGAAAGCAGTGTGTACATACACACTTTATAACTATTAATGTGCTAAGTTTTGTGTATGCTAAATGCATTCGTAGTAGATTTGGATTTAATACCATCATGGTATAAGCAAGGATTGAGTAAGTCCTTGTCGTTATGAGTTTCTTTATGATGCTTTTGGGAAGCATGACATATTTGGTATATGTGACTTAAATACATGGTTATTGATAAATCCGATTGTATGTTGCTAAGTAACCATGTTGACATGATTTTGTTAAATAACATTGATTGATGTGGGTTATATGAGTGGAGGGGGAAGTGATATTTGTGTCGAGCGGACACCAGTGGTTTGGTACCACATTTCGTGACTCTGATCACCAGAGGTTTGGCACCTCCGAGGTTTGGCACCTCATAGCGCCTCGCCCCGGTGGCTTAGCACCACGCTGGGTTGGCCCCACGATTGACATTATGGGATCGACGCCGGTGATTTGGTATCACACGATGGGTTGGCCCCATCATTTGATTTGTGACTTCGGGTCACCAAAGTGGTTTGGCACCACAATATGATGGATATCGTGACATTAAGTCACCAGTGGTTTGGCACCACCAGTGGTTTGGTACCACACGGGGTAGAGGAAGGTGTTTGGATGGCTAGGTTGGGTGCATGATTTAGTGCATGTTAATTTGTTATAAATTGTGTATGTTGTTGCTCTAAATCGGGGAAGGGTTACGATTGAGTCTTGGTGACTCACCTTCTCCTTTAACATTTTTCGTGTGACTCGTAGATTGCAGATAAGGAGCCGGATGGACTCGAGGTGGCCATGCAAAGTGGAATCGAATTTAATGGACTTTGAATTTTTGTTTATTTTATTCGATTGTTGGTTTTATTTTAATCAAGTTGTAATAAGGCCTCCTAGAATTATTTTACTATTTTACATGTTTGAATGATTTGTTTAAATTATTTAATGAAATTAAAATAAGTACACATGTTTTCTCAAGTTGTACGCAAAATGTTTTATCGTGCCATCGGGTACATTTAAAATATATAATAACTTGACTTAATAAATATTTTTAAATAAACCTCAGTATGGGTTTTATACACCTCAACTGTTTTAAACCAGACACTATCTTTTATCAAAAAGTTAAACCGGTTTAAAGGAGTTTTGAAAGAAATGTTTTCTCTGTAGCACACCAAATTCGATCGTAATGTTTGGGCCGGGTTTGGGGTGTTACAAATTTCAAATGTGGGTCTGGGAGGTTCATCTTCAACCTCAACCTTATTGAGTTCAAAAGTTCTTCTACTTCGTAAATTGACCGCTTTGCAATTTTCCTTACTCAGTTTTCTTAGGTTCTCCATGTCACTGGGAAAGCTCCTTGTGGTCTATTTTGAAGTTCGTTGGCTAGCTGCCCCATCTGGTTCTCCAAATTTCTCAAAGTTTCATCATTGTTCGCCATGTATGCTCTTAATAAGTTCTTAAGATTATTAGAAGACTCAGCTGATAGAGGATTTTCTATGCTACTTGGTACAACACCTTGGGGTTTGCTTCTAAGCTCATTAACTAATTGTCCCACTTGATTTTCCAGATTCTCCAATATTGTTGCTTGGCCTTGAATCAAGGCATCATTTTTAACAACGCATTCCTTCAACAAATTCTCCAAATTATTTGAAGGTTCAACTTGCGGTAGGTTTTGAACTTGGTGATTGAAACCAAGAGGTTGATTTGATCTATACTGCATGTAATGTTGTTCGGTCCACCTCCTTGGTAATAGATTGGTGGCAAAGTTGCAACATGATTTAAATAGTTAATAGTAAACTATTTCAACATTAAGAGATAGACGATACCTGAGCTGAGAGTGAAGTAAGGACGTTTACTTCATGCACTCTGACTACTCGTCTTCCTAAAGCTGCTTGATTTGTCAGCCACTGGTAATTATTACTGGCTATTCTCTCGATGATTTCGTAAGCCTCATTATAAGACTTCGACAAGAGAGAACCATTCGTAGAAGCATCTACCACCAATCTTGTGTGTGCGTTGAGACCATTATAGAATGTCTCTAACTAGATACAATATGGAATCTCGTGATGAGGGCATCTACATAGTAACTCCTTGAATCTTTCCCACGCTTCATATAAGGACTCGTCATCCAATTGTTGAAAAGTAGTGATCTCATTCCGCAAATTAGCATTTTTGCTAGGTGGGAAATACTTTACCAGAAAGCATTCAAGTAATTCTTGCCAAGTAGAAATTAAGTTGGATGGTAATGAATTAAGCCATACTCGTGCTCAATCTCGCAACGAGTATGGAAATAACTTCAACTTCAACCTCAATGCGTCTTTAGTTACACATGTTCTCTTGAAGGAACCGCTCACCTCCATAAATAATCGAAGGTGAAAATGTGGATCTTTTGTGAGAATTCCACTGGCCTATTGTTTGAAGCATCTGAAACATCATAGGCTTCAATTCAAACTGCGGTGCCTCAATCTTTGGTCTCCTAATTCCTAGATTTATTTTGTTAAGAAGTGGCACGACATACTGTCTTATGGGTTGATCCCTATCATCAACAATAAGGATTGGATTTCGAGCATCAGCGGCTCTATTCCCTTAATCATCATTTTGATTCTCAAGGTCCATTTCTGCGGCTTGTCTCTGGGCTAATCTTTCTCATTTTCTTTTTGTAAATGCCCGTTCGATTTCAGAGTCTACAGGGGGTAAATCGATGATTCGGTCTATGCTCATGACGGTCTGAAAAGAAAATCACAAAAAACTAAAGAATAAAGAATAAAATAATAATAATAAAGGGAAAGAGAAAAAAAATTAAAGAATTTATTAGCAAAGTTAGAAATTAAATAAAAATAAAATAAAAACCAAATTGCAAAGAGTAATTCCAAAAACAAATGATTAAGGCAACAGTCCTTGGCAACGGAGCCAAAAAATTGTAATGTGAAATATGCGCAAGTGTACACAGTCGTTCAAGTAATAAGTAAGTAAAATGAGTTATCGTCTCCACAGGGACTGTATAAGCTTAATCGATTGATTGCAAAATTATAATTAACAATTTGATGTAAAAACTCAATAATTTGGATGGTGATGATTAAACTAAGTAAAATTAACTAGATGCAAAGATTGATCCCTATGCAATTCTAATCTAGATGCAATTTACCTAAATGTATGAATGAATGGCTTTAGCAACAAAAAAAACAACATTAAATGGTCTAGGATAATTATATTAATCAATTCAATTTACATTATCATGCTTAACAATGTTCGGAAATACTTACACGACAACTTGATCTTTCATGAGTTTGGAAACCAAATTAAGTCCTTTCAGAATCTTTTACTTAGCTAAATATGCATTTTACTGATCATATTAACTAAGGGTTTCTTAGCATTTATGTAAGGTCACAGGGACATTTACGTTTACAATAGTTTAATTACATAAACTTAAAAACTATGGAAGATAATAGAGCTACCTAAAGATATTATGAACCTCAACTTAGTCGGGTTTAAGGATCTAAATTGAGCATTGCACTTTCCAATTATGTGTCTACTAGCCGTCGTCTGGTTAGGATCGTTCAACTAATCTAAGTGCACCCAATCACATATGAATGAAATGCATCATGATATTAACTGAAAACATGATTGACTGAGGCCTAAACATGTTAAACATGAATAAAATAGATCTTATTGAACTAACATAACCATCCTAGCAAATATGATTTAAAATATCATCATTGATGTCAAAAACAATAAACTCAAAGCAAACATAATAGAAATAAATAATAAGAGGAAAAAGTAAACTCTATTCAATTCAGCAACCTTTCGGATCTATTCTGACTAATTCAGTTCAGCAACTTTTCGAATCTGTAACATCCCGAAATTGGGCATAGTAGGATTGGGCCCAATGGGCCTTGAGCGTAGAAGCGTTTTAAAATTTTGAGAACAAGAGAACGGCATTATTTCAAGTTGGACTTATTAAGAAGGTAATTTTGGAAAGTTACGAGGTTTCTATGAAGTTCCGGGTTCAAGTTGGGCCTTAGTAAAATTTTGTGTTTAAGCCTATTAAGGAGAGATAGTAAGTGGCATCAAGGCTTATGGAAATAAAAGAGTAAATTGCTAGCATAAATGAGCAATTGGTAAAAGGGTTATGTCGCCACATGTAGTACCTTGAGGGAAGAGGTTTGAATCACTTTGTGTGCAAATTTTGACTTATATTTTTGCACCCTTTCCTTAAGTGTCGGCCAAGAGGCATTCATGGCAAGGTTGAAGTTGGGGAAAGGAATCAAGAGAAATAGGAAAGTAGGGGGAACAAGTGGCCTTTTTCAAGGGAAATGTTATGGAAAGTATGGTTGGCTAATTTTGACCATTTTGATCATGAATGTGGACGGTTTTGGGTGTAAGAGAGGTAGCCGAATTTTTGTTAGTGTTTTGGTAGAAACTTTGGTGCTTGGTTGGTCAAAATTCCTTCTTGCATTTTTATGCCATTTCTCTCAAATTTCTTCTCATCTTTGCCGAAACTTCAAGCCATTAGTGAGCATTTCTTTTCTTCAAGTCTTTCTTGTTGCCGTAGGTACCAAACCATTGAGACCAAACTATTTTCATTCATCTTCTCTTGAAAACCGAAATTTGATAAGCACCCCTTCTCAACCTTTCTTTTCTTTTCACGAAATTCTCCAACTCTACTATCTTTTTCCTCTAATCCATACCCTCATAACCGAAACTATTCTTGTTCATTTTCTTCCATAGCCGAAACTCACAATCCATAATCACTCCTTCATAATTTCTTTCTCATTTGAGGTGACATTCTTTCTTCGATTAAATTGGTAAGTGAATTCTTTTCTATGATCATATTCTTTTCTCTTTAGCCGAATAAGTATTTATCACTATTCGGTTGTAAATCGTGATCGTAACCGAAAATGGTGTTATCCTCCACTTCTTCATGTCTTAATCACTCTCTTTTCGTAGTGCTTTAAGTGGGAGACCGTGTATTGTTCTAGCCGAAGTCAAACGGTGGAAATTGGATCCAATATCGATAAGGTAAGGGGGTTCATTTTTGGATTTTTCGTTATATCCCTATTTGGCTATGTTGCAAATCGGATTGAAGTTTCGACTAATCGACTATATGTTTTAGGGACAAATCACTCGATATATTTCTACCTTCGGATATAGTGGTAAGTGATTCAAGTGTAAGTGATACGAAATCTTTTGGAAATCCGAGGCTAACTTTTGGTTGGTATTGTTCTAGGTCATCGACGAGTGGTTCTTTAGGAAATCAAAATCAGGTGTGTAATCTCGTACCTTCCGAATACATGTTTGATATGGTGTGTAATCTCACATATCTCTGAAAGTTTTATGATATGTTCTGTGATTTGGTCAAAATACCGAAGAAAACCGAAAACTGGCATCCGTGATCACTCGGGCGTGCGTATGATCGTAATGGTAATCGTATTTCGTAATAAAATAGTTTCGGTCAGAAAAAGTGACGTGTATTTGAAAAATCATAAAAAAATAGGAGAAAAGGAATTACAAAGGGAATAAGATATCGGATTAAAGCTTACTATGTCTATTTTGATAAGGAAGAAGCAAGGAAGGAAAAGGAATTCTATATTCTGAGATATCTTAATTTTAGTAAGACTTGTTCTGCATGACTTTGTGGTTCCCTGATCTGTCTTGGAAAAATGGTATAAAATTGTACAAAGTGAATTAAGGGTTATAATTCATATGTATGGATTCATTAGTGAGCCTATTTTCATTACAAACAAGTGGGAGTAGTATATGAAAACCGTATAGTGAGATATTTGAAATTAAGGTAAGAGAGGTCAGAATCGTTGGACAATGAAACAAGGAAAAATTTAAGGAATAAACTGTACTAAATGGTTATGTCAAAATTTCTGGAAAAATTATCGTAAGAAGATATATAATTCTAGTTTCAAGGTAAATTTACGGATATAAATTTTGAGTTTCCTAATCCGAGTTATGGTCAGTTTAGTCAATATGACGCAGATGGACAGTTTCAATTTTCTATGCTCAAATTAGTAGTTAAGTCTGGGGTTGTCGAATTACCAAATAACCCTTGGAGGGTAAATTACCGAAATACCCCTGGGTTACGAGATTACCGAATTACCCTTAGTGGGTAAAATTACTGATTTACCGAAATGTCCTTATGGATCGATTTATCAAAAATGCCCCTATGGGCTGATTTGATAGAATGCCTTAATGGGCCGAATTGCAAAGTATTATAATGGGCCAATTTATCGTAACAAATCTCTGGAGTAATAATTGTTGTTTATATTTGTAAATATGATGCCTTACTATGAATGTTGCATTTACATAATTTTGCATGGGATGGGAAACTTGAATGAAGAGAAGTATAGACCGGTGGCATTGCCACAAATTCTGATAATGGCTATGTGCCAACCTAAATATGGCTTTGTGCCATCGTGATTATGGCTTTGTGCTAAACGTATTTACCGGGGCTATGTGCCTAACATATGAATTAACGACTCTGTGTCGATCATTTTTTTTACCGAGGCTATGTGCCGATTATATTATCAGATATGATTCTCGGTGGCTCAACCACAAATAGTATAAATGGCGGAGTTGACTTCAAATTGAGAGGCGGCGGGGTGGGTTGACTTGATCCCCACAGGAGAGATTGGTTGGTACGGGTGGAGAGTTAGACGGCTGGTAGGATGGGATGGGTTGCATTCATTTCATTTATTTATTATTTGTTTATGGGCTTTGGTCCAAGATGATTGTTATATGGGTTCAAGCCCAGTGGATGACGGTAAAGGGATTTTTCACATCGAGTTCTTGTAACTCACCCCCCCTTTCTCTTAACCCTTGTAGGTAATTCTTGATGATATGGACTTGGGCTATGGATGACTCGAGGGAGGCCATACTTCAGAAATGGTTTATTTGGACTTTAGACTTCTTTCTCGTTTATTTTATTACTTTACTATTTTGGGTTAAATGTTGTAATAAGGCCTCTGGACTATTTTTATTTTTGCTTTTTGGTTGGGATGTTTTTATTATTTTTCTTAAATTGTTTAAAAAGGGGAATTTTCTAAAAACTTAAACAATGGTTTCCAAAATCGATTAACAAATGGATTTCAAAATAAACTTTTACAAATATTTTTAACACGGATATTTTCTCTTGAACTATTAACGATATTTTCAAAAGACTTGGATTCTCTTTCGAATTTTCAACGTCGTTTTCAAAAGTCACGATTTTGTAAGATCATTAGTTCAAATTTATCGATTTATCAATCAAATCTTTGAGGTTAGTAGTATTTTATCAAATCAAACTTGTTTTCTTGATTTTTAACAAAGCAATATTTTAGTACGAACAAAAAGGGTTTAACATGTTTTGCTCGTGTGACATACCAAATCCGCTCATAACGCATGGGCTGGGTTTGGGGTGTTACAGAATCTATTCTAACTAATGTGCTCCTTCATTTTGCTCGATGCTTCTTTTGCTAAGGAGTTCTAAGGTGGCCGACCAATGAATGCTTTTGACACAGCTTTTGTGGCTAAATGATGGAAAAGAGATGGGCGGCTATGCAAGGGAAGGAAAAGGGAAATAAAATGTGGAGAAAATGCTAATGAGAGAAGAGAAATGAGTTGTGAGGGATGATGAATTAAGGGATTGGGGCATGATATTTATAGGTGAAGGTAAGGGGTAGAGTTAGCTAAAAATTGATTCAATATTCCAATATTTCAAGGAGAAGGGGATGACTTAGTCTCCTCAATTTGATTTCAAACCATAGCTGTTAATAGCCATAGGGTGGAGGGTTTCAACAGCAAGGTAGTTGGGCTGATTTTTGATTATTTTCCAACCGTAAGGACCTTCAATTAAATACCCCAAAACTTGCTTTTGGGCTACCATCTACTTGTGTCGAAACTGGGCTTTAGTTCCCCCTTGTTGGACGGTTTCTCAATCCAATAATTTAGCAAACATGTCCATCTTTTAGTACCTCTTTTACTGGGTCAAATTATCAACCTCATGACCCAAATTGCATGGTCTTGCCGTCCACATGAATTTATTTGTGCATGTCCATGTTTCATTCACATTAATCACATCTTCAATGGCCCTCCTACATAGTGAAAAATCACAAATTAATAAATTAACATGAAATAATATAAAATATGTACAAAAATAATGTAATTAAGCAAAATTTCACATACTTTATAAATTCATGCCCAATATTACTAATTAAGTAAAATTCATTTATTTTAATAACAATTACTCAAGATAAATGTAATTATTAAGTAAAAAGGTGGTAAAAATATATAGAAAAACCATATATAATTTCGAGTTTCCAGCTGCACACATGTGATACATGAGCTCATATATTATTTTGATTGCATAAAAAAATGCAACCGACCTCTAACTTTAGCTTGTGTTAGTTTAATTTCTCTAAAGAATTAGTTTTGATGACGATTATTAAAATGAAGATTGCTTCTTATTCTTTAATATAATAATATAAATTCCCATCAAATTATCTTGCATCATCATTGACTCGGGATTGTCTAATCGGTCATACCAACACTATGAACTTCTTTTCACTATCTTATATGTCAATAATATAAGTGTAATATATTCCTTCGGGGAATAAATATAATACAAATACACGAGTATCTCATGTTATTTCTATCTATAGTTTTAATGTATAACACATAAAGATTTCCTTCAACAAATATCTTTTTGATCTGAAAAATAGTATTATGTTTTAAAAAAATTTGCATCACAATGAGGTAAAATATTAGCTTTTAAAAGCTTTTTACAATTTGATACAATATTAGCTCTTCAAAAGCATGTAATCATTTTATTATGTAACCTTAATGAATGCTTAATTTATTTTAAATAATATACACTTTTGCACTTCTTTTCAACATGAATGATAAAAATTTCTTATATTTAAAAACTTTATTTATTCATATAAAAATAAAATGAATAGGTATAAATAAAACATATATTAAACATAAATAATAAATTCATGTTACTAATAAATCACTATGGTTAGATAATATATATTTATATATATATACCATAACACAACAAAATACAAAGTATTATAAGGTCAGATTAAGGTAACTTTACACTTTCTAACCTCCACTTCAATCATTAAACTATCTAGATAGGGTGAATATCCCAAAGTTCATGAAAACTAAGTACTTTTACTCCCATTCCACAATAATCATATATCTTAATCAAAATTAAAATTAAACCAATCAATTCTATTAAAAATGAACTAATAAAAAATAAAAACATTTATCTCCACATAAAAATCCCAATAACTAAATCCCAAAATTTAGGGGGTTAATTGAAAAGATTAACCAACAAAATTGAATAAACTTGATGGTTAAGTAGTTAGTGCCCTCCCTAAAGAACCTAAGTTTGAGTCACCTTGTCCCGTTTCTTTTTATTTCATTTTCAGTAACCTTGGATAAAAGCCACAATAAAATATATATTTCTAGGAATAAAAACTAACAAGAAATGGGAAACAACCCAATGGTTAAGCATTAGAATTTTCCCTTTGATGACTTAGGTTTGAGCCACCTCATCCCCAAATCCATTTTATTTTTTTGACAGCTAGGGGAAAATTTTTATGCCGCCCCTAGGGTTTCCCAAACCCTAGGTATTTAGTCTAACTTTTCCCAAATATACCTGAATTTTGATTCTTTTTAAATCCCTTTAGAATTATGCCTTCTTCTATCTATTTCTTCTTCTCTTTCTTTTCTTTCCTCTTCTTTGCATCATATTTTACATCCTTTTTTCTGTTGAATATGCTTTCCCAGATTAAAACATCCTGTAACACCCCAAACCCGGCCTAGACGTTATGGCCGAATCTGGAGATGTCACAAAGAATGGGTTTTGATATCGATCTCTACACGTTAAAACCATTTTAGTTTTAAAACTCCTATTTGCCTTTATCCATTGTCAAAATGTTTATTCAATTACTTAATTAGTCTCAAATCGTGTTTAATAGCGGAAGCTTACGAAAACGTTGTATTTCAAGAAATTTGTTCGTATTCTTAGAAAAACCTTTGTTTTAGTAGAAACCATACTTTTTAGGTATCAGTTGCATATTAAATACTAAAACGAAAACCAAATCCAAAAGAAAACCAGCCAAAAAGTCCAGAGAGTCCAATTGTTACAAAAATCCAGAAATAATCTTTAAAATAAAACCATAAATATAACTAGTTTATAAACTCGTGGTCACCGAGAGGCCTTGTTGCACCAATCCGTCTAAATCTATGGATTACCTGACAATATAGACAACAGATGTGAGTTTACGAAAACTCAGTGTGTAACCCAGCAGAATTAAGCATGCAAACATACGGAATTCAGTTTCAGATTCAGATTCAGATAACAGATTCAATTTCAGATATACAGAATCCTACCCCCATTCTCTACTCACCAACTCCGTCCATCCCATCACACCATGTGGGGTTAAAAACACCCACCCATCCCTACACACCACATTGTGCCATTAAGACACATAATAGAATATATGCAGTCGAGCTACCAGAATATAAGCGATCAACGCCGAACAGAACACTTCCTCCACATATACAAATCCCACCCTAAAAACAGAAACAGAAAATCAGATACAAATATAGCAGATTACACATGCTCAACATGCTTATATACAGATAACAGTTATACGTATGGCAGTACAGTCAGGCATACATACAACATCCTACTCTGATCAATTTATTAGTACATCACAGCATACAAATAGGGGTTTAACAGCCCTTATTGACCCTACAGTAGGCCCACAGTCGATCGGAGCAACCCGTGCGACCCTAGGGAAATTTTTAGCATTATGGGCCCACATGCCCGTGTGGCTTACCCGTGTGGGCCCACACGCCCGTTTCGCCCACACGGGCTGGCCCAAATTCCACACGCTCATGTGACAAGCCCGTGTGGGCCCACACACCCGTGTGGTTTACACACCCAACTTGGCATGGCTCGTGTGGCCCACACGGCCACACTCGAGCCACAACACGCCCGTGTCTTGCGCAGGGCCAAGTCTTTGTCGACCACATGGACGTGTCTCGCACACGGCCTTCAACACGGGCGACCACACGCCCGTGTGGCGTCGACATATTTATTTTTTGGCTTTTGCCGAAGCCTCATTTTTTTCATTTTGGGTACACACCCGGTTCGATTTTGATGCCACTGCCAACACAAACTCACCAGGACCTAAAAACGACATACCAACGCTCAAAATTAGACTTAAAACACGATTAAATTGTGACTATGAAACCGACGACAATTTAATTCACACGATCAACACTTACCAATACGAACGAATACTGTTGACTGAAACACCACAATTTGAGAGAACAAAAAGAGGGTACTAATCAAAGAAAAAGTAACAGAATAGACGAAAAAGAGAAGAAGCAAAAAGGACGTCAAAAATTTGGAAGAGAAACCGAAATTTTGGAAAAGAGAACAAAAAATAATAATAAAACAAAAATCAAAAAAATAAAGATGAGATACACATCTCTTATTTTTCTCCAACTATCCACTAACCTACACTACATCATAATCCCAACTCCACTGAAATACTTGCACATAACCGAGCCAAAAATAACATCCACGCTTGCGCAGAGATTCGAACTTAGGACCTTCAACATACTAACCCCCTTACCACCCGAACCAGCAGGCTCATTCTGATATGAATTTATAGGCAATTTAATATAAACCCACTGAACAAGGATAAGGCTTAATTCCAAAAATAACAAAATTTAACAGAGGTGGGGTTTGAACCCAAGACCTCACACACACACCCAGAACACTTAACCACTGAAGCAGATACACACTTGTGTCAGATTTTACAGAAACATAAATAAATTATCAGGGCGTTACACATCCTCCATTCGGTCATTCTTTCCATCGATTTTAGAATTATTGTCAATAGAATTCTGATCTTTGCCAAGAAATGGTAAGTACATCTCGTTTTAAAGATTAGATCTCAAATTTTCGTAATACTTCTATACGAAACTAATCTTTCATTCAATCTAATCAATCTTTTATGATTCTTGCTGTAACTTTCGATAATCTTGAAAAATCTTAAAATCAATTGTTAGCTCGTGTATAAATGTCGTTTTGTAACACCCCTTACCCATATCCGACGTCGAGATAGGGTACGAGGCACTACCGGACTTAACTTACTCAAACATACAACCTCGAGCTATAAATTTTTGTTTCATCTTTAAACTTCTTCATTCATAATCATAGCATCCTTATTATGGGCCTACGAGGCCTTAAACATCCATACAGAAGGTTTTAGAATTAAACCGGGAACTTTGGTGCACTTAGAAATTTTTTACCTGAAACAGGGCCACACACCCGTGTGGAATGGAACACACCCGTGTGGGTAGGCCGTGTGGTCACACACGCCCATGTTCTCAGCCCTTGTGGAATTTATTTTTCATTTCGAACCTACAGGAGTTTTCACACGGCCGAACACACGCCTGTGTTTGTGGCCCGTGTCCCTCACACGGCCTAGACACATCCGTGTCCTCACCCGTGTGTGAAAACCTGGGTATTCTATTTATGACGTCAGCAAACCCTTAATGGCACACTACCTAGGCACACGCCCGTGTGCTGGCCCGTGTGGCGAATCGAATTCTCGCAAATTTGGTGCAGGGGACACACGGCCTATCAGCACAACCATGGGGCTGACCGTGTGTCACACACGGCCTAGACACACGCCCGTGTGTCTACCCGTGTGGACAATTAAAAGGCTATTTACCAAGCCAATTGCCACCCTGAAACATAAACAGCCATATACCAACACAAGCAACACATAACATGGCAATAATATACACTATGAAGAGTCCCTAATCATCATTCATACACTTCACATTTTACTCCGTCAATTGCATGAACTTTCACGTCATAAAACTCATCATCATTAAGATAATAAACTTGACAAGTATTGGCCAATTCCTAATGGCCATTTACAAAATGAGTGTATAACATTTATAACCAACACTTTGGCTTTCAAATATGACATAACACAAAATGACCAAGTTCCTATACATGCCATACTCAAAATGAATCAACTTTACTATACCAAAAGAATAGTTGATAGCGTGACCCGAGCTCCGACGTCCTACGATCCCCGAGCTAGCTTGGCGATACTACAAAGAAAAGGGAAAAGAGAGGGGTAAGCACATAGCTTAGTAAGTTTGCATGAATTGAAATAGCAACATAAGTACTCATGGTAAAATCCATTCATCTAATAGAACGATAACAACACAAGTTCTCAAGTTCTTTGACATACTTACTCATACTTACGCTTACCCATCACATATCACATTAGGGTTTCATAACTCGTATTTTACTCATAGTACCTGTATCACTTCATCACATAATTTAGCACTTATGTTATCATGAACATAAACTTAAATCATAATCATCTTTCACTTAAATGTAACTCTTTTTCACCTTTGTATAGCTTAACTCTTGTCATCTTTGCATGCTTAACTCTTTTGCCCGTTGAATTACTCGAAATATCAGAGGATACTTAATCTCATCGTACATGTATCACTATGCCAATGCCATATCCTAGATATGGTCTTACATGGGATCACCTCTTGATGCCGATGACATATCCCATATATGGTCTTACACGAGATCTCTTAGCTCGATGTCGATGCCATGTCCCAGACATGGTCTTATATGAGATCGTACATAGATGTCGATGCCATGTCCCAGACATGGTCTTACATGAGATCTTCCTTTGGTGCCGAGGCCATGTCCCAAACATGGTCTTATACGGGACCTCCTTTATTTGGTGCTACTGCCATGTCCCAGACATGGTCTTACACGGGACCTACATTCGGTGCCGATGCCATGTCCTAGACATGGTCTTACATGGGACCTTCATTATTGTAACAGCCCGATTTAGGGGCTAGTCGAAACAGTGATCTCAGAATCACTAACTCGAGGTTAGATAAAATTATTTTTATGTTATGTTATGTGTTATAACATGTTTATAAGGATGCATGAAAATTTTGGTGCCTTAATTTTAGCAAATTCTAGCTAAATTGTGAAAAAGGACTAAATCGCATAAAGTGCGAAAGTTCTATTTTATTTGCTAGAGGTGCCAAATAGCTATAGATTATTAATTGGAGGTCCCAATTGTGCAATTTGGCCTTATGTAAGTGAGTTGGCCGGCCATACTAATACATAGGGGACAAGAGCATTTATTATGATAGAAAATTTGGTGATATTAGTTGGAAAAAGAAATAAAATATGATGAAATAAGCAAAAAGCTATCATCTTTTTATTTCTTCTCTTCTCCAACCGAAAATATCAGCCATGGGAGGGGTTTAAAAGCTTAAAATTTCAGCAAGCTTTACTCCATTCAAGTAAGTCAATTTGGTGTTTATTTTTGATGATTTTTGTATATTTGGAGTCCTTAAAGCTTAAGCTAGATATTGGGAGGACTAGTTTGCAATATGGTTGAAAGTCTAGGGACTTACCATGATAGAGTTTATGTTGTTTGATGAGTTTTTATGGAATAAAATGAATGTTAGGATGATGAGAAACAACTTTTGTGAAAGGTGTTGTCATGAAAACACCTAATTGGGACTAAAATGCAAAAGTTGTAATTTGTTCATTAAGGCATGAAATAGTTGGAATTGTGGATAGTTGTAAGAGGATTAAATGTTCAACTAGGCTTGTTTAACAAGAAAATGTGATGAAAATTTATTTACGAGCCTAGGGGTAAAATCGTAATTTTGCCAAAGTGTAGGGGCAAAATAGTCATTTTTGCCTAAAGTGTAGATTATGGTGTATTATGATTTATAAGTGATTAAATCAGTAAATTTCATTGTTCTAGATCAAAGAAAACGAGTTTCGAACCTAGAACGGATGAAGAGAGAAATGTGGGCAAAAAGTCCTTATCGGCCCTTTAGACATCGAGGTAAGTTCATGTGCAAACATTGTAATTACGTACGAGTTAATTTAACGTTCCAATGTGGTATGGAATGTATATTTACCATATGAATGCATGAAATATCTTTTGATGAAATGTCAATAGAATTGAAATGTGTATAGCATCATATGATGATGGTTAAAGTCTCGAGTAAGACCATATTAGAATATGGCCTCGATGTAAGAGTTCGTATAAGACCATGTCAGGGACATGGCATCAACATGTTAATGTATGTAGGACCTTATTGGGGTATAATGTCAATGAGAACTATGTGTATGAGACTCAAGAGAGTTAGTTAACAATTTGAGAAATTCAACGGATATGTTGAATGTATGTGGTTGTACCACGAGAAGTACACGTATGTGTTAGAATTGAATGGAGATGAATTCAATATATGATGAATCCCTAGTGGGATATGTGTAATTAATGAACCTTAGTTGCATGAGATAGATTTATGGATGCATTGTGTGAATTCGAACGAGTATCGTAGAAAGTTAAGTAAGAATAAAAGTATGTGAGGATGTTCTCGGATGAACATTTGAAATAGAGATATACTTGTGGATTACTATCCACGAATGTAAAATAACGGTGAGCTATGTGTGATATCACCTTATTGATGGTAGTGATGGGCTGTGTGCGATACCATCAATTACATTATTATCAGTGGGCTGTGTGCGTTACCACCTAATTAATTAGTAATCGATGGGCTGTGTGCGATACCATCGCTTATAAATGATTGGTGAGCTAAGTGTGAAATCACCATAAGTATAAATGATTGGTGAGCTAAGTGTGAAATCACCATACGTATAAATGATTGGTGAGCTAAGTGTGAAATCACCATAAGTATAAATGAATGGTGGGCTATGTGCGATACCCCCTATTAGAGATTCAATGGTGGGCTAAGTGCAAAACCACCGAGATATTAGTAGCATGAGCGGCTTATTGAGAATGCTTGATGTGTTGTTTTATATGATCATGTGGTGATCAGTGCAGGAATGTATGCTAATTGAACGAGCAATTGGCTTGTGATATGGTAAGAAGGTGGTAAGAGATTGAATGAGTAAGTTTCAAGGAACCATGAGTTTATGAGAGACACTCTTCATGATACTTTGTAATTATGTATATTCAATGAATATCAATATTTGACACATTATGTAGATGAGCTTACTAAGCATTATTGCTTACTCCTTTACTTTTCTCATCCCTTATAGGTTATTTTAACTAGCTCGGGTTGGAGACCACCGGAGATGTTTTCACACTATCGAGCAGACACTTGGCATGAGGTATCGAGTCCTTATGAGTCATGGCATGTATAGGGATTCTTTTAAAGTTGATTAAGTTCCAACCGATGTAGCAAAATTGTATTGGCCTAAGAGAATCTAGAGTTGGTTGTGTATGACCATAGATGATGGCTTAAGTTGGTTGTATTTGTATTGGGAGTAGTTCTCCCTAGTGTATGGGATAAAGACTTTATCTCTTTAATGATTAAATGTTTTAATTCATTTGTTTTAATTGATGATTTGAGAATGTTTTGAAGTAGTATCTGAATGTATGCAAACAGGAGTGGTAAAAGGCTTGGTAAGATAGCCTCTAGGTGCCCCCACGGATAGACACACGGGCGTGTGTCTAGGCCGTGTGTCTCCTGCACCTTAGTATCTTAAGTCAGATTAGACCACGGGCTGGTCACACGGCCGTTTGTTCAGGCCGTGTGATACACACGATTGGCACATGGGCGTGTGCCAAGGCCATGTGAAGTCTGCACTTGACACTTAGAAATTTAATTGTCACACGGCTGACGCACATGGGCGTGTGCTCTGCACTCCTTTGGATAAGTCGAGAATGCCAGGTTGGCCACACGGGCTAGGGCCACGGGCGTG
The DNA here is from genome assembly GCA_025698515.1 of Gossypium sturtianum. Lineage (NCBI taxonomy): Eukaryota > Viridiplantae > Streptophyta > Magnoliopsida > Malvales > Malvaceae > Gossypium > Gossypium sturtianum. The sequence continues at coordinate 35,167,983 of CM046943.1, read as the reverse complement.
TCCAGGCCGTGTGGATTTAGTTAGTGTCGACCACGGGTAGAAGGCACGGGCATGTCTTAAGGGCACACGGGCGTGTGTCTAGGCCTTGTTTCTCCTGCACCTTAGTATCTTAAGTCAGATTAGACCACGGGCTGGTCACACAGCCGTTTGTTCAGGCCGTGTGATACACACGGTTGGCACATGGGCGTGTGCCAAGGCCGTATGAAGTCTGCACTTGACACTTAGAAATTTAATTGTCACACGGCTGATGCACACGAGCGTGTGTATAGACCGTGTGAATAAGACAGAATGCTAAGGTTTGGCACACGGGCCAAGGCCACGGGCGTGTCAAGGCCGTGTATAATTTGCCAGTATCCTCCACGGGTGAAAGACACGGGCATGTTTTAGGGGTGCACGGGCGTGTCCCAAGTCACATGGACGTGTGACCCCTGTTTCGAGAGGAAGTTTCCAGTTGAGTTCCGAAAGTTTTGGGACGTAAGTCTGAGGCCTCATAGGCCCAGGAAATGTCTGATTTGACTAAGAAAGAGAAGTTTTTAATTTTGAACGAAATTTTATAGCCCGTAAGTACACGTTTAAGAAAGTTCAAGTATAGTAATGTCTCGTATCCGGTCTTAGCCTCGGACTCGGGTATGGGGTGTTAAACTTATTCAGTGCCGAGGCCCATGTCCCAGACATGGTCTTACACGGGACCTTCCTTGTCTCATGTCATGACATAAGTATCCTCGTTATTCTGAATCTTCAATCGGGACCTCATCTTAACATATTTTCATCAAATTCTCATCGAGATATCATTAGTTAATTTCATAGAAATAATATTCATTTCTCATAATATCAAGCAAATTAAAACATAAAAACATTATGTAGCTATAATTTCACACAAACTTACCTCGGTACTCAAAATATGTGTAGGTGTTTGATTTAGTCCACAACATTGTTCTTGCCTCGGTTTCGATTCGGGCTTCTTGTTTCTTGATCTATAATAACAATTTCACTTGTTTAATACTCACATTGACTAAATTGACTCATGAATCACACTTTGGCAAAATTATGATTTTGGCCCTAAACTTTCACATAATTACACTTTTGCCCCTAGGCTCGTAAAATGATTTTCATTCAATTTCTTTATAGTTCAAGCCTAGCCAAATCACTTTCATAACTACAGCAGCCCTCAATTATACTAATTCACTCATGTATGACCATTTTCATAACTTTACAATTTAGTCCTTTTTATGAATTTCTCATGAAAATCACTTAAGAAAAGATGTTTATCATACATCAAACTCTCATATTCTTCCATAAATCATCAAAATACATGCATGTCATACATCGGTAAATTTTTGAACATAAACCCTAGCTCAAAATATAGCTAGAAATAGCTAAATCGAGCTACGGGGATCTAAAAAATACGAAGAACATTAAAAATGGGGCTAGGAGGTACTTACAATCAAGCTTGGAAAATGAACAAACCCTAGCTATGTCTTTCTTAGGGAGTTTCAGCCAAAGGAGAAGAAGATGGACAAGATTTTGACTTTATTTTCCCTTTTAATTCTTTTATTAACCAAATGACCCAATTGCCCTTAATGCCTTTTCTTAAGATTTTTCCTTCCCATGCCCATTTTTGTCCATCTAAACATACAATGGTCGAATTGCTAAATAAGGACCTCTAGTAATTTTTATAATTCTATTTCATACTTAAATCTTCTAGAATCTCATATTTTCAAATCTTTGTAATTTAGTCCTAATGGACAAATTGATCACTAATAAATAAAATTTCCTCATGAAATTTTCACACAATCATGAAATCATATCATAAGCCTCATAAAAATCATAAAACACTTATTTCTACCTCGAATTTGTGGTCTCGCAACCACTATTCTGACTAGGCCCTAAATCGAGCTATTACAATTCTCCCCCTTAGGGATTTTCGTCCCCGAAAATCTTATCGATAAAAAGGTTTGGGTACTAGTTTCTCATAACCTCCTCGAGCTCCCATGTAGCCTCTTCTACCCCATGTCTTTGCCATAATACTTTCACGAGAGCTATACTTTTATTCCTTAGCTGTTTAACTTCCTGTGCTAGAATCTTAACCAGTTCTTTGCCATATGTAATGTCGGGTTGAATTTCAACCTCTGTCGGTGTAATCACATGCGAAGGATCTGATCGATATCGACGTAACATCGACACGTGAAGCACATCATGTATCTTTTCCAACTCAGATGGAAAAGCCAATCGATAAGCTACCAGCCCTATCCTCTCAGTAATCTCATATGGTCCGATAAAACGCGGACTCAATTTTCCTTTCCGACCAAATCTGAGAAATTTCTTCCATGGTGACACTTTTAAGAATAACTTATCACCAACTTGAAATTCGATCTCTTTCCGTTTCAAGTCCGAGTAGGATTTTTGTCTATCAGAAGCAGCTTTTAAACAATCACAGATTATCTTTACCTTTTCTTCGGTTTCTCTAACCAGATCGACTCCGTGAATCTGGTTTTCCTTGAGTTCAGTCCAATACAAAGGAGTTCGGCATTTACGCCCACACAAAGCCTTATAAGGCGCCATTTTTAGACTCGACTGAAAACTGTTATTATAAGCAAACTCTACCAACGGTAAGTACTTTTCCCAGCTACCCTGAAACTCAAGGACACAACACCGGAGCATATCCTCAAGTATCTGTATTAACCTCTCTGACTGTCAGTCGGTTTGTGGGTGAAAAGCAGTACTAAAACTCAACTTTGTGCCCAGAGCTTCTTGCAACTTTTTCCAAAATCTAGATGTGAATCTCGGATCTCTGTCCGATATAATTGACAAAGGCACTCCAAGAAGCCTTACAATCTCAGAAACATACAAATTTGCTAACTTATCAAGTGGATAGTCAACATGTACAGGTATGAAGTGGGCCGACTTCGTAAGTCTATCTACCACAACCCATACGGCATCCTTCTTACTCAGTGTCAACGGCAAACCCGTCACAAAATCCATCGTAATACGGTCCCATTTCCTCTCGGGAACCATAATAGGCTGAAGTAGACCCTGGGGTACTTAGTGTTTAGCCTTCACTTGCTGGCAAATTAAGCATCTCGATACAAACCCGGAAATATCTTTTTTCATATTCGGCCACCAATATCATTTCTTCAAATCGTTATACATTTTTGTACTGCTCGGATGTACAGATAGACATCCGCTATGTGCCTCGTGTAAAATATTCCGAATAAGCTCATCATTCCTCGGTACACAGACTCTGTCTCTGAACATCAAACATCCATCAGAGTTTATCCGGAATCAGACTCAACTCCCGACTCACACTGAACTCTTTTGGCTTGCAAGTCGCTGTCATCTTTCTGAGCCTCATAAATCTCTTGAAGGAACATCGGTCTAGTCCTCAACTCGGCTAGAATGGAACCATCATCTGACAAAGTCACCCATGTATTCATATCCCTCAATGCGAATAGAGATTTTCTACTCAAAGCATCGGTGACTACATTCGCCTTTCCCGGGTGGTAGTCAATGACTAGCTCATAGTCCTTTATCAGCTCTAACCATCTTCGCTGCCTTAAATTCAATTCCTTCTCAGTCATCAAGTACTTTAGGCTCTTATGATCGGTGAATATCCGACATCTTTCACCATACAAATGGTGCCTCCATATCTTCAAAGCAAACACAATGGCAGCTAATTCTAAATCATGTGTCGGGTAATTCTTCTCATGCGACTTTAACTGTCTGGAGGCGTATGCTATCACCTTGCCTTCTTGCATAAGCACAAAGCCCAATCCATTCAAGGATGCATCACTGTAGATCACAAATTCTTTTCCCAGTTCAGGTTGCACTAGAACTAGGGCCTCAGTCAATAAAGCCTTTAATTTCTTGAAACTCTATTGGCATTTCTCTGTCCATTCAAACTTTACATCTTTCTGTAGTAGTCTTTTCATCGGAGTGGCTATCATAGAAAATCCCTTGACAAAACGTTGGTAGCAGCCAGCTAGGCCCAGAAAACTTCTAACCTTTGATACGTTTCTTAATGGGTTCCAATCAACAATAGCTGAAATCTTGCTTGGGTCTACTCGGATTCCATCTCTCGAGATAATGTGCCCCGAAAATCCAACCTCTTTAAGCCAAAACTCACTCTTGCTAAACTTGGCATACAACTGATTATCTCGTAAAATCTGTAAAATCATCTTCAAGTGCTTGGCATGCTCATTCTCATCACGAGAATATATTAGTATATCATCAATAAAAACCACAACAAATTTATCCAAATATGGCCAAAAGATGCGGTTCATTAAATCCATAAACACGGCAGGGGCATTTGTCAAACCGAAAGGCATGACTAAAAATTCATAGTGCCATACCTTGTCTGAAATGCGGTTTTCGGCACATTTGAGTCTTTGACCCTCAATTGGTAATAACCGGAACTCAAATCTATCTTGGAAAACACCGTGGCTCCCTTTAACTGATCAAATAAATCGTCGATCCTTGGCAATGGGTACTTATTCTTTACAGTAACCTTATTAAGCTACCGGTAATCTATACATAATCTCATGGAACCATCTTTCTTTTTCACAAATAGCACCGGAGCACCCCACGGAGAATAACTTGGTCTTGCAAAGCCTTTGTCCGTTAACTCTTACAACTGTGCCTTCAATTCCTTCAACTCAGTTGGAGCCATTCTGTATGGAGCAATCGATATAGGTGCAGTACCAGGGACTAACTCAATGCCAAATTCAATTTCTCTCACCGGAGGCAACCTTGGCAACTCTTCTGGGAATACATCTGGATACTCACATACTATCGGTACTGATTCCATTCTTAACTCAGTTTCTTTGGCATTCATCACAAAAGCAAGATATGCTTCGTATCCCTTTCTTACATATTTCTGGGCAGACATATGAGAGATCACTACAGGCAGTCTGTCTTGCTCATCAGATTCAACGTGAAGGGTGTCCCCGTTTTCACATCTCAATTCAATGTATTTCTTTCCAAAATTTACTGTCACATCATGAGTGGTTAACCAGTCCATACCAAGAATTATATCGAATTCATCCAATGCAATAGCATGAGATTTGCCTTAAAATAATAACCTCTAATCATCAATGGGCAATCTTTGCATACCCTATCAACTAATACACTTTTGCCTAAAAGATTGGACACTTTTATAACAAACTCTATAGACTCTACAGGCATGCTCATACTAGATGCTAATTTCATGCAAATATATGAGTGGGTAGATCCCGGATCAATTAAAGCAACAACATTAGCATCATGGAGAGAAAATGTACCCGTAATTACATCTGGGGATGACGCCTCTTTGCGAGCGCGGATAGCATAGGTCCTCGCATGCGCTCTACCCTCAGATCTTGTAGCCTGCTCTCTAGGTGCACTCTTACTACTCGTTCCACTTCCCGGGTTTCTCTGTTGTCTCCCTCTAGTAGTGCTTCTCGATCTGGCATTCTGAATTTTCTCTTTTTTCAACCATCTCAGGGCATTCTCTAATGAAATGGTCTTGGGAACCACACTTAAAGTAGGCTCTCTCGTGGGCTCGGCACTCACCGGGATGTCATCTGCCACACTCTGGGCATTCTGATCTATTAGGTTGAGTGTTCCCAACACTGGCAACTGAGGTAGTCTGAGGTTTAATCCCCGGAGTACTGTTTACTCTTACTTCTGTTTGAAAACCTTGCTGAAGTAGCTGATCAGGTAGGGAAATCTCTCGAATTCTTAGACGAGGACTGAAATGACTTATTCAATTGTCTCTTCCTTGAGTCATGGGACTCCATCTCAGCTTTCCTTTTCTCTTTCACCAATTCCTCAGCTTTACAAGCCCGATCCACTAGCACAACAAATTCCTTCAACTCAAGGACACCAACAAATAATCTGATATCTTCATTTAATCTGTCCTCGATCCTCTTACACATGATGGCTTCAGAGGACACACACTCCCGAGCGTACTTACTGAGCCTTACAAATTCATGTTCATACTCAGTTACTGTCATTCTACCTTTGTATAGCTTAACTCTTGTCATTTTTGCATGCTTAACACTTTTGCCCGTTGAATTACTCGAAATATCGGAGAATACTCAATCTCATCGTACATGTATCACTATCCCAGATATGGTCTTACATGGGATCACCTCTTGATGCCGATGCCATATCCCAGATATGGTCTTAAACGGGATCACTTAGCTCGATGTTGATGCCATGTCCCAGACATGGTCTTATACGAGATCGTACATAGATGTTAATGCCATGTCCCAAACATGGTCTTACACGAGATCTTTCTTTGGTGCCGAGGCCATGTTCTAGACATGGTCTTATACGGGACCTCCTTTATTCGGTACCGCTGCCATGTCCCAAACATGGTCTTACATGGGACCTATATTCGGTGCCGATGCCATGTCCCAGACATGGTCTTACATGGGACCTTCCTTATTCGGTGCCGAGGCCATGTCCCAGACATGGTCTTACACGGGACCTTCCTTGTCACATGTCATGAAATAGGTATCCTCGTTATTCTGAATCTTCAACCGGGACCTTATCTTAACATATTTTCATCAAATTCTCATCGAGATATCATTAGTTAATTTCATAGAAATAATATTCATTTCTCATAATATCAAGCAAACTAAAACATAAAAACATTATGTAGCTATAATTTCACACAAACTTACCTCGGTACTCAAAATATGTGTAGGTGTTCGATTTAGTCCACAACCTTGTTCTAGCCTCGATTTCGGTCCGGGCTTCGTGTTTCTTAATCTATAATAACAATTTCACTTGTTTAATACTCACATTGACTGAATTGACTCATGAATCACACTTTGGCAAAATTATGATTTTTCCCCTAAACTTTCACATAATTACACTTTTGCCCCTAGGCTCGTAAAATGATTTTCATTCAATTTCTTTGCAGTTCAAGCCTAGCCGAATCACTTCCATAACTACAACAACCCTCAATTTCTACTAGTTCACTCATGTATGACCATTTTCATAACTTTATAATTTAGTCCTTTTTATGAATTTCTCATGAAAATCACTTAAGAAAATATGTTTATCATACATCAAACTCTCATATTCTTCCATAAATCATCAAAATACATGCATGTCATACATGGGTAAATTTTTTAACATAAACCCTAGCTCAAAATATAGCTAGAAATAGCTAAATTGAGCTACGGAGATCAAAAAAATACGAAGAACATTAAAAACGGGGCTAGGAGGTACTTACAATCAAGCTTGGAAAATGAACAAACCCTAGCTATGTCTTTCTTAGGGAGTTTCAGCCAAAGGAGAAGAAGATGGACAAGATTTTGACTTTATTTTCCCTTTTAATTCTTTTATTAACCAAATGCCCAATTGCCCTTAATGCCTTTTCTTAAGATTTTTCCTTCCCATGCCCATTTTTGTCCATCTAAACATATAATGGTCTAATTGCCAAATATGGACCTCTAGTAATTTTTATAATTCTATTTCATACTTAAATCTTCTAGAATCTCATATTTTCTAATCTTTGTAATTTAGTCCTAATGGACAAATTGATCACTAATAAATAAAATTTCCTCATGAAATTTTCACAAATCATGAAATCATATCATAAGCCTCATAAAAATCATAAAACACTTAAATCTACCTCAGATTTGTTGTAACAACCCGATTTAGGGGCTAGTCAAAACAGTGATCTCAGAATCACTAATTCGAGGTTAGATAAAATTATTTTTATGTTATGTTATGTGTTATAACATGTTTATAAGGATGCATGAAAATTTTGGTGCCTTAATTTTAGCGAATTCTAGCTAAATTGTGAAAAAGGACTAAATCGCATAAAGTGCGAAAGTTCTATTTTATTTGCTAGAGGTGCCAAATAGCTATGGATTATTAATTGGAGGTCCAAATTGTGCAATTTGGTCTTATTTAAGTGAGTTGGCCGGCCATAATAATACATAGGGGACAAGAGCATTTATTATGATAGAAAGTTGGTGATATTAGTTAGAAAATTGAATAAAATAAGATGATATAAGCTAAAGTTATCATCTTTTTATTTAGTATTCTTCTCCAACCAAAAATATCAACCATGGGAGGGCTCTGAAAGCTTGAAATTTCAGCAGCTCATTTTCTCTTCAAGTAAGTAACTTTGATGGTTATTTTTTAAGATTTTTGTATTTTTGGAGTCCTCAAAGCTAAAGCTAGCTATTAGGGGGACTAGTTTGCAATATGGGTGAAAGTATAGGGACTTACCATGCTAGAGTTCATGTTTTTTAATGAGTTTTTATGGGAGGAAATGAATGATAGGATGATGAGAAACAACTTTTGTGAAAGGTGTTGCCATGAAAACACCTAATTGGGACAAAAATGCAAAAGTTGTAATTTGTTCGTTAAGGCATGAAATAGATGGAATTGTGGATAGTTGTAAGAGGATTAAATCTTCATCTAGGCTTGCTTAATAAGAAATTGAGATGAAAATTTATTTACGAGCCTAGGGGCAAAATCGTAATTTTGCAAAGTGTAGGGGCAAAATGGTCATTTTTGCCTAAAGTTTAGATTATGGTGCACTATGATTCATAAGTGATTAAATCAGTAAATTCCATTTTTCTAGATCAAAGAAAATGTGTTTCGGACCTAGAACGGGTGAAAAGAGAAATATGGGCAAAAAGGTCCCTTTCGGCCCTTTCGACATCGAGGTAAGTTCATGTGCGAATGTTGCAATTACTTATGAGTTAATATAATATTCTATTTTTTTATGGAATGTATGATATATCTTTTGATGAGATGTCAAGAGAATTGAATTTGAGAGTAATGAGAAAGGTATATAGTATGATATGATGATAGTTAAAGTCTCGTGTAAGACTATATTGGAATATGGTCTCGATGTAAGAATTCGTATAAGACCATGTCAGGGACATGGCATCGATATGTTAATGCAAGTAAGACCCTATTGGGGTATAAATTCTATGTGATATTATGAGTATGAGACGCAAGAGAGTTATTTAATAACTCGAGTGATTCAACGTATATGTTGAAAGAAAGAAAGTATGTGGTTGTACCATGAAAAGCACAAGTGTGTGTTAGAATTGAATTGATATGGACTCAGTATATGATGAACCCTTAGTGGGTTATGTGTATTCAATACACCTTAGTTGCATGAGATAGATTTATTAATGTATTGTGTGAATGCAAACGAGTATCATAGAAAGTTAAGTAAGAATAGAAGTGTGTGAGAATGTTCTCGGATGAACATTTGAAATAGAGATATACATGTGGATGACTATCCATGAATGTAAAATGAAAGGTGGGCTAAGTGCGAAACCACCATAAGTATAAATGATTGGTGGGCTATGTGCGATACCACCCTATTAAAGATTCAATGGTGGGCTAAGTGCGAAACCACCGAGATATTAGTAGCATGAGCGGCTTATTGAAAATGCTTGATGTGTTGTTTTACATGATCATGTGGTGATCAGTGCAGGAATGTATGCTAATTAAATGAGCAATTGGCTCGTGACATGGTATGAATGTGGTAAGAAATAGAATGAGTAAGCTTCAAGTGTGGTTGAGTAAGTAACCATGAGTTTATGAGAAAAACCCATTATAATACCTTGTAGTCATGAATATTCGATGACTATCAATATTTGTCATATTATGCAGATGAACTTACTAAGCATTATTGCTTACTCCTTTACTTTTCTCATCCCTTATAGGTTATTTTAACTTGCTTGGGTTAGAGACTGCCGGAGATGTTTTCACACTACCGAGCAGACACTTGGCATGAGGTATCAAGTCCTTATGAGTCATGGCATGTATAGGGATTCTTTTAAAGTTGATTAAGTTCTAACCGATGTAGCCAAATTGTATTGGCCTAAGAGAATCTAGAGTTGGTTGTGTTTGACCATAGATGATGGCTTAAGTTGGTTGTATTTGTATTGGGAGTAGTTCTCCCTAGTGTATGGGATAAAGACTTTATCTCTTTAATGATTAAATGTTTTAATTCATTTGTTTTAATTGATGATTTGAGAATGTTTTGAAGTAGTATCTGAATGTATGCAAACAGGAGTGGTAAAAGGCTTGGTAAGATAGCCTCTAGGTGCCCCCACGGATAGACACACGGGCGTGTGTCTAGGCCGTGTGTCTCCTGCACCTTAGTATCTTAAGTCAGATTAGACCACGGGCTGGTCACACACTACCGCTTGTTCAGCGTGTGATACACACGATTGGCACATGGGCGTGTGCCAAGGCCGTGTGAAGTCTGCACTTGACACTTAGAAATTTAATTGTCACACGGCTGACGCACATGGGCGTGTGTACAGACCCTTTGGATAAGTCAGAATGCCAAGGTTGGCCACACGGGCTAGGGCCACGGGCGTGTCCAGGCCGTGTGGATTTAGTCAGTGTCGACCACGGGTAGAAGGCACGGGCATGTCTTAAGGGCACACGGGCGTGTCCCTATGCCCACATGGGCGTGTAGCCCCTGTTTTAAAGAAAAGTTTCTTTTAGCTGTGAAAGTTTCTGGACGTAAGTCTGAGGCCTCGTAGGCCCATGAGTTGTCTGATCGGACTAAGAAAGAGAAGTTTTTAATTCAGAACGAAATTTTATAGCCCGTAAGTATATGTTTAAGAAAGTTTAAGCATAGTAATGTCTCGTATCCGATCTTATCCTCGAACTCAGGTATGGGGTGTTACATTTAGTGGCATCAGAGCTATGGTTTAGTCGGTTCTAGGACTAACCTAGCGTGAGTAAGAGTCTAGCTATACATGCCGTATGTGGACCGTGATAGTGTTATGTCTCCCGTCTCTAACGAAATTGTTTTGTTAAGACAATGATGATTCCCAACCGAGCTAATTTCAATAAGTTTGTATGATTTTCAAGCTTCATGAATATTTCATTGAATTGCTTGTGATGTTGTTATATGCACATTATTTCCATGAAAATGTTTAATGATTTATTAAACAAAGAAGTTACTAAGAGCATGGATATGAAAGTCCCGATTGAAAATGAATTACTTAGGATACTCAATCTGCCACACGAGATAAGAAAGTCCGTATAAGACCATGTCAAGACATGGCATCGGTAATCAAGCAAGTTATCATGTAAGACTAAGACAAGTCTTGGCATTGAAGAGTTACTATAAGATGAAGACCCATATAAGCCAAGCCAAGGCATGGCATTGGCGAGTCTCCAAGCAAAGATGTCATGTAAGTCCAAGACAAGTCTTGGCATTGAAAAGCTATCAAGAGATAGAGATCCCATGTAAGTCCAAGCCAAGGCTCGGCATTGACCAGTTCATGAGTAAAGTTACCAATAAGACCATGTCAAGACATGGAAATGGTAAGTTCCCAAGGGAACCCACAAGCAAGACTTCGTGTAAGTCCATGGCAAGACATGGCATCGATACCAAGTAAGAAATCCCATGTAAGACTATATCAAGGATATAGCATTGGCATCAAGATACATGTGAAATGAGATACAGTATCCCCAGTCATTCATAGTAATTCATCGGGCAAAAGAGTAAAGCTTAAATGAGATAGCAAGAAAGTTAGTAGTAAAGTTGATATTATGTCATGCTAGTGAAGGCTGACTAACAAGTATAATTCATGTTATGAATGATGATGTTGAGATTATGCTTGTTATAGTAAAGTATACTGATCTATGTGATCAAGTGTTACAGTACCTTTTTACCTTACAAACATGAAACTAGTAAGTACCATGATGTATGTGAGAAGCGATAAGAGTAAGTAAGCATTTGAGATTTGTGATGCCATTGTTTATGATAAATATGTCCACATGGTTAAATCTCATGTGTGACTGTTAAAGTAGAGAAGGTATAATGTTTCGTCTTATGACCCTGTTACAAAGTCACACATATTATAGTATGAGAGTTAAAACTGAAATGTTTGACTAAGTAGAATGCAGGAGATGAGTACGGTCGTTCAATGATAAAATGATGAATAAGACCATGGTTGGACCATGGCGGTATATGTGATCTCATATAAGACCATGTCTGGGGCATGGCATTGGCATCGATACATGATCTCGTGTAAGACCATATCAGGGATATGGCTTCGGTATTGAATAAGATAATCGGATAAGACCATATCTGGGATATGACATCGGCATCGATATGAGTTTCCATGTAAGACCGTATCTGGGATATGGCATTGGTATTGATATGAGATTTCGAGTAAGACCATAGCGAGGCTATGGCATCGTGATGACATGTAAAGTAATAGTTGGGCTATGATGTTGTGATACGAGTAAGACCATAGTTGGACTATGGCAATCAAGTAAATGATGTACTCAAACCCGTAAGACATTCTCTAACTTGATAAGCAATGATAAGAGAAATTAGAGCTTAATGTTGAGTACTTGAGTAGACATTAAGGTGGAACTTGAGTAAGTGAAGTCACTGTTCGAAATTTATGGGTGATAGAAACCATTGTAACATGAGTAAGTATGAAAACTTGCTTGGAGCGAGTTATGTGACTACGATGATATTTCGTTAATTAGGAATGTTAAATCACATGTATGTAGTCACGAGAATCAAGTTAGGGGCTTTACGACTTCACCCCCTTACCACTGTTAAATCATGATGAGATGTTATGCGAGTCAAATTGAATAAGTTTTCATGTGATTAATGTAAAAATTTATGTTAGCATAGTTGAGGATGCTTTGTATCACGCTGATACATGATACTCTACTAAATAGAGTAATTGCTGTGGAACGTGAGGTTGAAGTCCTAGGGGACTATAATGAATATGATAATGCTATCATCAAAATATGAGATAGATAAGGTCCCGTATAAGACCACGTCCAGGACATGGCCTCGGCACCAAATTGAGATCCCGTATAAGACCATATCTGGGGTATGGCTTCGGTAGTGAATATGAGAATCGTGTAAGACCATATTCAGAATATGGCATTGATGCTTGATGTTGAAGTCCATATAAGACCTTATTCGGGATATGGCATTGGCATTTAGAGGTGACTCCATATAAGACCACCCCGGGAATGTGGCATTGGTTTCGTACCTATATGAATGACGATGAATATGCGTCTTTGATTATCCTTAGTGATCAATGGGACAGATAGATGAGTCTAGATGTAGAAATGAGAATGGTACTAAAGTAATGTGAAAGAGTGAAAACATGTACTCGTGAATGAATCACGAAGAGACGATTACGATATATGACACGGAACGTGTTATATAAGGGCAAGTATGAGTAAGTTGGCTAGAAGCCTATGGTTTGTGCATGGTTAGTTAATGCCATGGATGGGATTATAATGATCTCCTTTAGTATTATGTACTAATACATGTTTCCCTTCAGGGATGATGTGGTCGTTCTTTCATGAAATTGTGATTGTGTGAGAATGTTAACTGACGGAAAAAGTAGACCAAACGGTTGTCGATTTAGTTAATTAAAATTGAAATTCCTCTATCTCCTCATAACCTTAATTGGGTACCTTGAGGAGGAAGTTGGTGATGATTCTAGTATAAGAAATGAAATCACAAGTTTCACGTTGTATGATGAGTTTTCGAATAAGATGGATAGAGTTAATGAATTCGATCGAGATGTCCCTGCTATCGTGAGATATGACGATAGTAAATGTTTTAGATTAGCATAGCAATAGAAACTCAGATGAGAGTGTGCTTAAAATATGTTCTCAGTATGGAGAAAAGAGTAGATTATTATATTGAGATATGATTCAAATTCTGTGTATACGTGAGTAGGGAGCATGATACAAGGGTATCCTCATCGAAATGTCCAAATCGTGATAGTTGAGTTGAAAGCTATAGAAGGAACTGTTAATTGAAAGTTTTAGTACTGAGTTCAGTACGAATCGAGAAAAAGAATTGATAGGTTGGTGATCCTGAGACGATCACTTTTGTGTCTTTGTTGTAAGTTAGATGTTATGAAATGATCCATGGGATAATCGATGTGTATTTTTTGAATTTTAATGAATGAGAGTATCATATACTACAGAAGATTTTGAAAATGAAATAGTGGAAACGGCTAGAACTATTACAATGGCAGGTATAGTTATTGTAATACTTTTCGGATAGTAGACATGGTACAGGTGACTGAATGAAAGATCCATGTTAAAAAAAATGCGAGTTAGTTACTCGGTTGATCTTAGTTGGTAATATCCTAATTTCAGCGAGGTTAATGACTAGAGTGAGTTTTCTTTTCAGAACAAAAGGGTTCAGAAGTGAGATAGTAAATCGTATTTTAAATAAGCTCTGAATGAGTTTAGTTAAGGTGATAAAATTCAAGTTGGATAAGATTTCCGTTGTTGATGTTTCCTTGAGATAGAATTTGAATGATGATGAATCCAGAACTTATGCAGAAGTTTTAGTATGAGATTTAGTAGTAGCATATCTACTAATGCAAGAATAAGTAAGTACGGTTATGAGCATAAATGTTTTGACAATAGAGTACATTTCACGATATGATTGAGTTTATGGTCAGAAGTAGTTGACCACTAAAAGTGGAGTTTTTAAAGCATACAAGTCAAGAGTATTAAAGTTGGTGATTGCTTTAATGAGGAAGTGAGATGAAACCTTATAGATTTCGAATTTGGTTTGACATAATTCCCAAGAGGGGGGATGTCATTCGAATATGTCATTCGAATTGTAGTGAATCAACCAATAAAGACTTGAATGATCATTTGGACATGTACAGAGTTTCAAATTGGTGGATTACTGGGTATAGTATATACCCTAGAGGAAGAATAACCTAGGTCTCAAGTTACGCTTCGACCTTGTGTATCACAGCTTAAGAGTTATTGGCAAGAGAATCTTGAGGATAAGTGGATTCGCGATTTTGAATAGTAGATGGAAACATTTTAAGAATGTTGGTAGCAAATCCTCCTGATAAGATTTTTGGGGACGAAAATCCCTAAGGGGGAGAATTGTAACAGCTCGATTTAGGGTCTAGTCAGAATAGTGATCTCGGAATCACTAATTTGAGGTTAGATAAAATTATTTTTATGTTATGTTATGTGTTATAACATGTTTATAAGGATGCATGAAAATTTTGGTGCCTTAATTTTAGCGAATTCTAGCTAAATTGTGAAAAAGGACTAAATCGCATAAAGTGCGAAAGTTCTATTTTATTTGCTAGAGGTGCCAAATAGATATGGATTATTAATTGGAGGTCCCAATTGTGCAATTACTTAAGTGAGTTGGCCAGCCATAATAATACATAGGGGACAAGAGCATTTATTATGATAGAAAGTTGGTGATATTAGTTGGAAAATTGAATAAAATAAGATGATATAAGCTAAAGTTATCATCTTTTTATTTAGTATTCTTCTCCAACCAAAAATATCAACCATGGGAGGGCTTTGAAAGCTTGAAATTTCAGCAGCTCATTTTCTCTTCAAGTAAGTCACTTTGATGGTTATTTTTGATGATTTTTGTATTTTTGGAGTCCTCAAAGCTTAAACTAGCTATTGAAGGACTAGTTTGCAATATGGGTGAAAGTCTAGGGACTTACCATGCTAGAGTTCATGTTGTTTAATGAGTTTTTATGGGAGGAAATGAATGATAGGATGATGAGAAACAACTTTTGTGAAAGGTGTTGCCATGAAAACACCTAATTGGGACTAAAATGCAAAAGTTGTAATTTGTTCATTAATGCATGAAATAGATGGAATTGTGGATAGTTGTAAGAGGATTAAATCTTCAGCTAGGCTCGCTTAATAAGCAATTGAGATGAAAATTTATTTACGAGCCTAGGGGCAAAATCATAATTTTGCCAAAGTGTAGGGGCAAAATGGTTATTTTTGCCTAAAGTGTATATTATGGTGCATTATGATTCATAAGTGATTAAATCAGTAAATTCCATTGTTCTAGATCAAAGAAAACAAGTTTCGGACCTAGAACGGGTGAAAAGAGAAATGTGGGCAAAAAGGTCCCTTTCGGCCCTTTCGACATCGAGGTAAGTTCATGTGCGAATGTTGCAATTACTTATTAGTTAATTTAATATTCCAATTTTGTATGGAATGTATGAGATATCTTTTAATGAGATGTCAAGAGAATTGAATTTGAGAGTAATGAGAAAGGTATATAGTATGATATGATGATAGTTAAAGTCTCGTGTAGGACCATATTGGAATATGGCCTCGATGTAAGAATTCGTATAAGACCATGTCAGGGACATGGCATCGATATGTTAATGCAAGTAAGACCCTATTGGGGTATAAATTCTATGTGACATTATGAGTGTGAGACTCAAGAGAGTTATTTAATAACTCGAGTGATTCAACGTATATGTTGAAAGAAAGAAAGTATGTGGTTGTACCACGAAAAGCACAAGTGTGTGTTAGAATTGAATTGATATGGATTCAGTATATGATGAACCCTTAGTGGGTTATGTGTATTCAATACACCTTAGTTGCATGAGATAGATTTATTAATGTATTGTGTGAATGCAAACGAGTATCATAGAAAGTTAAGTAAGAATAGAAGTGTGTGAGAATGTTCTCGGATGAACATTTGAAATAGAGATATACATGTGGATGACTATCCATGAATGTAAAATGAAAGGTGCGCTAAGAGCGGAACCACCATAAGTATAAATGATTGGTGGGCTATGTGCGATACCACCCTATTAGAGATTCAATGGTGGTCTAAGTGCGAAACCACCGAGATATTAGTAGCATGAGCGGCTTATTGAAAATGCTTGATGTGTTGTTTTATATGATCATGTGGTGATCAGTGCAGGAATGTATGCTAATTAAATGAGCACTTGGCTCGTGACATGGTATGAATGTGGTAAGAAATAGAATGAGTAAGCTTCAAGTGTGGTTGAGTAAGTAACCATGAGTTTATGAGAAAAACCCATTATAATACCTTGTAGTCATGAATATTCGATGAATATCAATATTTTTCATATTATGCAGATGAACTTACTAAGCATTATTACTTACTCCTTTACTTTTCTCATCCCTTATAGGTTATTTTAACTAGGTCGGGTTGGAGACCGCCGGAGATGTTTTCACACTATCGAGCAGACACTTGGCATGAGGTATCAAGTCCTTATGAGTCATGGCATGTATAGGGATTCTTTTAAAGTTGATTAAGTTCTGACCGATGTAGCCAAATTGTATTGGCCTAAGAGAATCTAGAGTTGGTTGTGTATGACCATAGATGATGGCTTAAGTTGGTTGTATTTGTATTGGGAGTAGTTCTCCCTAGTGTATGGGATAAAGACTTTATCTCTTTAATGATTAAATGTGTTAATTCATGTGTTTTAATTGATGATTTGAGAATGTTTTGAAGTAGTATATGAATGTATGCAAATGGGAGTGGTAAAAGGCTTGGTAAGATAGCCTCTAAGTGCCCCCACGGATAGACACACGGGCGTTTGTCTAGGCCGTGTGTCTCCTGGACCTTAGTAACTTAAGTCAGATTAGACCACGGGCTGGTCACACGGCTGTTTGTTCAGGCCGTGTGATACACATGGTTGGCACATGGGCGTGTGCCAAGGCTGTGTGAAGTCTGCACTTGACACTTAGAAATTCAATTGTCACACGGCTGACGCACACGGGCGTGTGTACAGACCGTGTGGATTTAGTCAGTGTCGACCACGGGTGGAAGGCACGGGCATGTCTTAAGGGCACACGGGCGTGTCCCTATGCCCACACGGGCGTATGGCCCCTGTTTTAAAGAAAAGTTTCTTTTAGCTGTGAAAGTTTCCGGACGTAAGTCTGAGGCCTCGTAGGCCCATGAAATGTCTGATCGGACTAAGAAAGAGAAGTTTTTAATTCAGAACGAAATTTTATAGCCCGTAAGTATATGTTTAAGAAAGTTCAAGCATAGTAATGTCTCGTATCCGGTCTTAGCCTTGAACTCGGGTATGGGGTGTTACATTTGTGGTCTCACAACCACTATTCTGACTAGGCCCTAAATCGGGTTGTTACACGTTTGAAGGACCTTTTTTAGGTGTATTAGATCAGACTTGATTAGAAGGAACGTCGATCGGGCTCCTGGAGAAATATGCGTGTTCTTTTACAAGTGAGTCAAGGCAAACCATGGCTAGGAATATGGCCACACGGTCTCCCACATGGGTGGATCGCATGACCCCCCACAGCCATGTACCTTTGAAACCCTAGGCTAGTTCGTGAACCACATGGTCATAACCCTTCCACACGGCCTGCCACCCGACTGTGTCTCCCCTGTAGGTTAATTTTTGCAATTGCCATACAACCACAGTTTGCTACACGGTCTGGCCATACTGCCGTGTAACCGTTGCACACTACCTATAGCTTCTCACACGACCTGGCCACACGGCCGTGTGTCCCCTATTTTGTAGTTTTTCCTAGAATTTTGTGAATTGTTCAGTTTAGTCCTATATAGTCCCCGAACTATTTTTAGTGTTTTATTTCATTCAATTGAGTCCCTGATAATATGAATATTTTTGAACCCATGACCCAATTGACTGAATTACTAATGTATATGCATGATATGTAATGATACGTGCCTATTATCTCTGTATTTTTTTATAAATTATTACTATTTAATTCTACCACTGTATTATTGATTGCATGTTAAGCATGCTTATTGCTACTGTTAAACCGAATACACGTTAAGCATATCTACTGCTACTGTTAAATTGAATACATGTTAAGTATGTCTATTGTTTCTATACTGAATTGATACTAGCATGTCATACTGCATTGCATGGGGTAGGATGCTTTGAAAGGAGGAAGTTTTGGCAGTTTAATAATCTGCAACTCTGGTGGTTCATCCAAAAAATTTTCTGGCAGTTCTTATCTGCAAGCACGTTGTGTATTCACAAACCACTGGCAGTTTATCTGTATATTTTCTGGTGGTTTATCCACAACATGGTGTGTAGGGATGGAAGGGTTTTGGGGAACTCATACTATGGTGTGTAACGATGGGGTAGGATCTTTTCTGTTAAACTAAAACTGCATTGCATTCATAAAGCATGAGCACACAAAACTGTGAATTCCAAGATAATGTTATGTTGGGTTGGTCTGAAATAATGATAACCTAAATTGTTATTCGTTTGTGATTATCCTATGCATTGTTATTCAGTTCATTTTATCTACTGTTTGCACTGATTTTCTTGTGAACTCACATTGAGCTTCTTAAGCTCACTCCCCCATTATTTCCATCTTTACAGATAACTCACTAGGTTAGGACGCAGACCCGGTATCTGGAGGGTCTCGACTCAAAACATTTTTTATTATTTGAATTATTTTAGGTTTATTTTCCACATTTTCTATTATTCAAAAGACTATATTGTTTTATGATTAAACTATGGCATGAGACTTAGGTCTTGGTTTATATTGCTTGCATGACATTTAATTTGATGAAATATGGATTTTAATTATTTATGCATGAAATATAGTTTTTATTAAAACTAAGTTAAATATTAGTTTTTCCCTACTAGGTTATAATTAAAATTTGAGCAATAAATAAAATTAGAAATTAACTAAGTTTTCAAAGGTAATCACCGTTACAAAAAAAAAAAAAAATTGTTAAACTTAATTGATTTTTTTAACTCATGAGTTTTTCTGAAATAGGCTAAGTTTTCTTTTAAGATAAACAAATATTTTAAAATGACTATTTTATAAACCCCGATTACTTATTGGGCCATTTCAGTTGCCAATGTAATCTTCTGAATTCGGGCCTAACGTCTAGGTCGAGTTGGAGAGGTTATATTTGGAGTTTTACGAATAGATAATTATATAAATTGAACTTCTTAATAGAAATCAAATCAAATTTCAAATGAAGCTGATTAGACTGACTTAGGTTACCATGAATGAGAAGTAATGATTATAACCATCCTTTGTGATGAAAAGAAAGAGATCATGCCTAAGCAAATATCAAGTAGCCATTGATTCTAATGATTCTTAAACCAAAAAATTAAATTTCAATGCTTGGATCTCAACAAAATTTTGACACAAATTAAGAACATATTAATCATCCTTGTATGCATGGTCAGCTTTAGCATCATAGTAAAAAAATTCATCTTTTGCTGAAAAATTATCCTCCATTTCATCATTTTGGGATAACGAAATTTGTCTCAATATTGTTTCTCTTTTTTTTAATGGATGCTTTGATAAAGTTTTACTAGATGGTTGAACAAACGATTGGTACGTGACCAATACATTTTCATACCACATTGGTAGCATGAATTTTCAATAACCTTCGAATATTTTGATCACCATTTTCTTGGCTTAGGCCCAGTACAGTGACAGATCTCATAAATAGATATGCAACAGTATGAGGATGCATCCCAACCCAGTCCAGCCAACACACCTCCCGTACCAACCAACACACCACGTGGGGACCAAGTCGACCCACCCAGCCAGCATACCAATAACGCAGCCAAGCTGCTAATAATAATGCAGCAAAGCTGCTAATAACAGTATACGTGGCTGAGAAACTAAAACCAGATTACGTGGCGATGCCACTATAACAGTAAAACGTTGCAGAGCCACTAGTAAATAGTACTAACGCAGCAGAACTGCTAATAACAGTGAACGTGGCCAGGCCACTAAAATCAGTATACGTGGCAAAGCCACTAGAGCAGTAAAACGTGGAAGAGCCACTGGTACAGTACTTCATCCAATTACAAAACCCAACCCCATGCAATATGTCGTGTATGTCATGCTCAATCATTACACGTGTATACAAAATAGCCATGCTTAGTAACAGTCATTTCAACACATATTAACATCATATCAGTCACATGCCCACAGTCAAGTCAGTTAAAACACAGTCATACGATTACAGTCAAATCAGTCAAATCATAGCACAAGTCAGTCATTTACCCACAAGGGCAAAACAGTCATTTACCCCATAAGGGTGTTTCTGTAATCCTACCCCTCAGGGGTATTTCAATGATCCTACCCTACGGGGTAATTCGGTGATTCTACCCTACAGGGGTAATTCGATAGTTCTACCCTACAGGGGTATTTCAGTAATCTCAAAAATTAGGGTATTTCGAAAATTTTGCAAATCGGGGTATTTCAGTAATTTGTAAACCAAGGGTATTTCAGTAAATTTTACAAACTGAGGGTATTTCAGTAATTTTACAAACCGAGGGTATTTTCATAATTTTACAAATCGAGGGTATTTCTGTAATTTTACAAACCGAGGGTATTTCTATAATTTTAAAAACTGAGGGTGTTTTAGTAATTTTACAAATCGAGGGTATTTCTGTAGTTTTACAAACCGAGGGTATTTCAGTAATTTTACAAACCGAGGGTATTTCAGTAATTTTGTAAACCAAGGGTATTTCAGTAATTTTGTAAACTAAGGGTATTTCAGTAATTCTGTAAACCAAGGGTATTCTAAACATAGATAACGATACAAATGGGCCTAGGGCCCATTCTCGGCCCAAATGGGCCCACACGCTCGTGTGGCCCATTTAGCCAAAATCTAGCCACAGATATGAGATTCACATAGTCTAGTCCAATATCTGCTACACAATCATATAATATATTCAAATGGGTCCACGGGCCCATTGGGCCCACATGGACTCTTTCGGTCTATCGTGGCCCAAACAGCCTATACCCACAAGAACACTCATGGTGGCCTCAACTATCGCGTGGAAGCTCCCACACATACGCTCGCACGCTCGTGTGGCTACCATCGTCCGCAGGATCGGCATTTCGGCGCTTTCGCATTTACACCACCGCAGTAGTGTGAAATACACACCTGATAGGAATCTGGAGTTAATCCGCGCTCCGAACACTCCTATGCCCAAACGCCAACCAAGTTATGCTTACTCTCCTCATATATCTCTCTAGTTAAAGCCAGCTTCTCGCCTACTCTCATGCTAGCTTCTCGATGTGGGATCCCTCCATCAATCTTCCAAAACCGTCCCAAATTAGCAAAATAGTCACCTTTCGCATGCAAGGGGTTTCGAACCTCAGACCATTAGGACACTCCACACGCCACTTGCCACCTTTACCAGTAGACTCCTTGTGTAACAAAACAAGCACAACTAAATATAAGTCTATGGGCCAAAGTCTAAGTTCATTTAATAGGAAATCAAAATGAATTGCAAGCGCCAAGACTTGAACCCATGCTCCCTTGCAACCTTAATGGCGCCTTGCCACTAGGCCACATACTTCCTTGTGTCATTTTTTTCCCACAATTTATTCTTAAAGCCTACTTACTTACTCCCAAGGTTTTATTCACCTAAAACCAAAATTTTTCCTAAAGCCCAGGTTTGAACCCAGGACTACATGGAAGCCCCCTAGCCTTCCAAAATCACTCACCTAATAGGTCCAACTTGCATTAGTGCCATTCTCTTGTTCTCAAAAATTTTAAACGCTCCCATGCCCATGGCCCAATAGGCCCAATTCTACTAGGCCCAAATATTCAGGGCGTTACAATTCTACCCCCTTAAAGAAATTTCATCCTCAAAATTTCCAACTATAGGAACAGTCGCACATCCTAACCTAGCACACTACGCTCTCGCTGCGCACTTTGATCTTAATAACACTAACACGCACCACACTATCTATCCATCAGAGCGGATGGATATCACACTCAAATTGTTTCCAGAATATACACAGAATAAATACAACTCTAAGTTTAAGTATAGTAATACAGTCTAATAACTAAGAAATCATAGTATCTTTATCTACTGCTTTTCAACGAAACTAACAACAGTTTCAAAAACTTACAGATTCAGCGCCGGAGACTCGGTGTACCACACTTTCAGAAAACGGTCAATACAATTTTAGAACTTTAAATCTTTTCAAGTCTTTTTGAAACAATACTTTCAGAAATTCAATTTTGAAGACCCAATCCACAGCCGAGTTTTGTAACCTGGCTCTGATACCATTAAATGTACCACCCCAAACTCGGCCTAGAAGTTAGGCCCTAATTTGGCGTGTCACATGGAAGTGTTTTTCAAAACCATGTTTCTTGTTGTTAAAACTTGTTTGAGAGTTACAGCCTCTTTGTTAAAACTCAAAACACTTAAGCAATTGTTATCCACTTGCAAACGTAATTACTTTTAAAACTTTATCTGTTACAGAAGCATATTTAAAATAAATAATTTACGAAAATGTGGTGTTTAAAAATTGAGTAGCAGAAGCATTTTGAAAACATTGTGAAAACGTAGTGTATTGAAGACAGTTATCGTTTCGAAAATCATATCCCACTTTTAGCAGTTAGAAAACATCATAAATAAATATAAAAAATAATAAGTTAAAATTAGAGAGGCCTTATAAGAATCCAAATAAAAATATTTAAAAGTAAATAATCAAAGCAGCAAGCATAAGCAGGGTGTGGTCTTCTCCGAGTCCCTCGCAGCTCCGATCCGTCTAAGGCTGAGGATTACCTGCAAAGTTAAAAACGGGGTGAGTTTATGAAAACTCAGTGTGTAATCCCCTTACTAGAGTAACAACCAAGATATACGTAAATAGAAATCTAAACGATGCTGGGCCAAAGCCCTTTAAGAGTAACAGTACAGTCAGTTCAACCCATACGTGAGTCAAAGCCCACTACGATATCATTTGGGTCACAGTCCATAACAGAATCAATTGGGCCTAGCCGAAACCAACGGCAGAACAAGTGGCCTAGGCCCAAAGATGCTGATGTGGATCTCATAAATAGATATGCAACAAAGATGAGGATGCATCCCAACCCAATCCAGCCAACACACCTCCCGTACCAACCAACACACCACGTGGGGACCAAGTCGACCCACCCAGCCAGCACACCAATAATGCAACCTAGCTGCTAATAACAACGTAGTAAAGCTGCTACTAACAGTATACGTGGTTGAGCCACTAAAATCGACACGTGGCGATGCCACTATAACGAGAAAGCGTGGCGAGCCACTAGTACATAGTACTAACGCAACAGAGCCGCTAATAATAACGTTGAACGTGGCTAGCCACTAAAATCGGTATATCGCGGCGGCCACTAGAGCAAGAAACGTGGCGAGCAACCGTACGAGACTTCCTCCAATTACAAATCCCAACCCCGTGCAATATGTCGTGTATGTCATGCTCAATCATTACACGTGTATGCAAAATAGCCATGCTTAGTAACAGTCATTTCAACACATATTAACAAAGATATCGACCGACGCCTACGCGATCAAGTCAATTAAAACACAGTCATATGATCACAGTCAAATCAGTCAAATCATAGCACAAGTAAGACATTTACCCACAAGGGAAAAACAGTCATTTACCCCATAAGGGTGTTTCGATAATCCTACCACTCAGGGGTATTTCGGTGATCCTACCCTACGGGGTAATTCGGTGATTCTACCCTACATGGGTAATTCGGTAGTTCTACCCTCCAGGGGTATTTCAGTAATCTCACAAATCACGGTATTTCGAAAATTCTTTAAACCAAGAGTATTCTAAACAGAGATAACGATGCGAATGGGCCTAGGGCCCATTCTCGGCCCTAATGGGCCCACACGCTCGTGTGGCCCATTTAGCCCAAATCTAGCCACAGATATGAGATTCACATAGTCCACTCCAATATCTACTACACAATCATACAATATATTCATATGGGCCCACGGGCTTATTGGGCCCACATGGCCCCTTTTGGCCCATCGTGGCCCAAACAGCCTATACCCACAAGAACACTCATGGTGGCCTCAACTATCGCGTCGAAGCTCCCACACGTGCGCCGCACGCGCGGTGGCTACCATCACCGCAGTGATGACATTCAAAGATTTGCCGCTCTCTGCCTAGAGTAGTGTGAAATACACACCTGATAGGAATCTGGAGTTAATCCGCGCTCCGAACACTACTATGCCCAAATGCCAACCAAGGTATGCTTACTCTCCTCATAGATCGCTTTATTTAAAGCCAGCTTCTCGCCTACTCTCATGCTAGCTTCCCGATGTGGTATCCTTCCATCAATCTTCCAAAACCGTCCCAAATTAGCAAAATAGTCACCTTTCGCATGCAAGGGGTTTCGAACCTCAGACCATTAGGACACTCCACACGCCACTTGCCACCTTTACTAGTAGACTTCTTGTGGAACAAAATAAGCACAACTAAATTTAAGTCTATGGGCCAAAGTCTAAGTTCATTTAAAAGGAAATCAAAATGAATTGCAAGCGCCAAGACTTGAAGCCATGCTCCCTTGCAACCTTAATGACGCCTTTCCACTAGGCCACATGCTTCATTGTGTCATTTTTTTCCCATAATTTATTCTTAAAGCCTACTTACTTACTCTCAGGGTTTTATTCACCTAAAACCAAAATTTTTCCTAAAGCCCAGGTTTGAACCCGGGACTTCATGAAAGCCCTCTAGCCTTCCAAAATCACTCACCTAATAGGTCCAAATTGCATTAGTGCCGTTCTCTTATTCTCAAAAATTTTAAACGCTCCCATGCCCAAGGCCCAATAGGTCCAATTCTACTAGGCCCAAAAATTTGGGGCGTTACAGACATTGAATTTTAGATCAGTGACAAAGTGTTTTTGAAAGTATCTCCGTGGAAGAAAACACTTCGTTTCGGTCTTAAAGGCAAATTGAGTCTGAGATTCATCGGGCCGTATGAGATCATCGAAAGAATTGGTCCAGTGCCATATCGGCTAACTTTACCGATTGAGTTAGAGAAAATCCACAATATTTTTCATGTGTCGATGTTGCATCGATATCGATCGAATCCCTCACATGTGATTTCTCCATCAGAGATTGAGATTCAGCCTGATATGACGTACAATGAAGAACTGATGAGAATTTTGGCTCGAGAGATTAAAGAACTGAGAAATAAACGCATAGCTTTGGTGAAAGTCTTGTGGCAACTTCATGGTGTCAAAGAGGCTATGTGGGAGCCCTAGGAAGCTATGAGAAAACAATACCCTAACTTATTCACTGGTAAGATTTTCGGGGATGAAAATCCCTAAGGGGGGAGAGTTGTAACAACCCATTTTTGGTCAAATCGAAATAGTAGTTTTGGGACCACAAATCTGATGTCAAAATATTTATTTTATTATTATTTTAATGTTTACAGCATGATTGAGTGATTGTGTGAAAATTTCGTTAAGAAATTTTATCGTTTGAATTGTCAATTTGATAAAAAGGACTAAATTGTGTAAATTGCAAAAGTAGTGTTCTAATAGCTAAAGGTGTCAAATAGCTAAGGAACATTAAAGTGGAGGTCCTTATGTTGTAATTATACCATTAATAGCATGAGTGGACATATATGGACATTTATTAAGGTGTTTTTAATGTTTTAAACCAAGGTTAATTTAGTAAATTATGTATTAATGATAAAATATATAAAATCAAAATATGTTATCATCTTATAGTTTTCTTCCTCAACCGAAAATTAGGGCTTGAATAAAACATTTTTATACCTTTCATTCGGTCGAGCTTCTCATGCTCTTTAAGGTACAGTTTTTGTCCCGTTTTTAATGATTTCTACGTTTTTGAGATCGTTGCAGCTTAATCTAGCTAGCCCAAGGACTAATTTGCAAAACTGTTAAAGATTTTGAATGTTTCCATTGATGAATATGTATGATTTTTGATGATTGATGATAGATTTTGAATGCTTGTTGATAGTTAAACAAGTTTTGTAAAGTGATTTTTAGTGAAAATGCAAAATAAGGATTAAATTGAGAAATGTTGAAACTTTGTGGCTAAAATGAGAAATAAATGAAAAATATGGGCTGCTAGGGGCATTATGGTAATTCGGCTAGCATGGGTATATTTGGAATTTTATTAATTTATGATTTTATGAAATAAGGACTAAATTGTAAAAAATGTGAAAGTTTAGGGGAAAAAGTGTAAATGTGCCCTAAAGTATATTTTGGATTGAATTGAATAAATAGATGATTAAATAAGTTAATTTTTAATATATTTAGATCAAGAAAAGTGGAATTAAGATCTAGATCGGGGAAAAACGAAAGTTATCGACTAATCGACTTATTTCGTCATTTCCACATTCGAGGTAAGTTTGTATGTAATAAGCACTGTTCTAATTATGCTTTAAATGCTTTGATATTGTATAAATTATATATATGAGACTACAGTCATGTTTGACGACAATTCGATTATGTATGGCACTTAGTGTGCAATTCAAGATAGCTTCGACTATGTATGGCACTTAGTGTGCGATTTGAGATAGCTTCGACTATGTATGGCACTTAGTGTGCGATTCGAGATAGCTTCGGCTATGTATGGAAATTAGTGTGCAAGATTAAAATAGCTTCGGCTATGTATTGGCACTTAGTGTACGAGAATTTGGGTATTCGACATCATTCCGTTTGGGTATGAGTTTGTTATTGATTGGTTCAGGTATGTATATGAATTATACGAGCTTAAAATCGAAGAAGTTATGAAGTTTGCATATAAGCGTATGATTAAGCATGTGGAAAGTTTGTTAGTATTTATGAATTACAAGCTAATAAGTTCTAATTGATGATTTGTGTATTTATGATTAGTTGAGTTTATTTCATACGAGCTTACTAAGCTATAAAGCTTTTTTCGTTTTTCCCATGTTTTGTAGTGTTATCAAAGCTAGCTCGCATTCGAGGATCGTCGGAGATCGTTTCACACTATCCACCTTTCACTTGGTACTTATGAACTTGGTATTTTAAGTATATGGCATGTATAGGGACTATGGTCATGTTGGTTATGATTTAGTAGTGAGTTTTTCCATTTGAGATGGCTTGTAAATGTATATGTTTTGGTTTGCGTATATAGCCATGAAAGTTGGCTTGTTTTGGTATGTTTGAACTATGTGTATATATACATAAATATATGGCTTATGTTGTGAGTTCATGAATAGATATATGTGGCTTGTATATTATATAAATTGTGGAGGTTATTTGATTGATATTGAAGTAGTTATATGCTTATGATCTTGATGCATAATGATGCATGTTTGGAAGGGTATAAATAGTAGAATGGTAAATGTGAAGTTTTGTATAAATTGTATGATATGTTTTGTGATTAATGTGCATAGAGAATGGGAGTAGTGAATATATATATGAGTTAAGCTCGAATTGGATGGTTATAATGTTATATTTTGCTATGTTGTGGTGCCATTTGGGTTAATGTAGGTACATTCAAATTTGGGTGGCAAATTGGCTTGGTAAATTGCCTATTTTTGTCCACACGGGTAGAGACACGGGCGTGTGCCTCATCTGTGTGTGACACACGGTCATGTTACACGGCCGTGTGTCCCCTGGTGTTGAAATTGAAATCAAGTCAGTATGCTCCACATGGCCTCACACACGGGCATGTGACCTGGCCGTGTGGCATAAGTCAGTATACCCTACAGGTTTGGCACTGCCTAGCACACGGCCTAGCACACGGGCGTGTATGGCCATTTTTAGGGCACACGGGCGTGTGTGTTGGCCGTGTGACCCAAGTCAGAGAGTTACACGGGGTCAGACATGAGCTGGGACACGACCATGTGCTCCCATTTTGAATGTCCACACGGCCTTTGACACGGGCGTGTCTGGTGGCCGTGTGAGACACACGGCCTGGCCACACGGGCGTGTGTCCCCTATTTTGAGAAAAAAATTATAAGTGTTTCAAATGTTTCCAAAGTTATCGGTTTAGTTCTGAACCACTTCTAATGCATATTTAGGTCCTCGTAGGCTTGTATTAGGGACGATATAAATGTGTTCATTGATATTTGAATGGCATAATGGAAATGTATGAGAAAATGTATGTGTAATTGTGTTATAAGTCTGGTAATGCTCTGAAAACGTATTCCGGCATTGAATACGGGTGAGGGGTGTTACATTTATGCATTGTTGCATTCACTTCAAGAAGTGGAGCCTTTTTCACTAGAAGGCATGGGATCATTTCAAAGTTCTTTTAAAGCTTTTTTCACAATATTGCTGCTGCAGGAGCACATTAGATATTTCAATCATAACAAACTTTAGATAATATTATCGTTTTCTAATACTCAAATTATTCTTTCAAATTATTACGCAATTCAAGAGTCAAGAGTATCTTTCGCAATTAGATATTCCACTTTTAATCCTTCATGTAGTTGATGTTGGACAAAAACAACAGTTTTTGTTATCTATATAAAAAGTCAAATTTGTTTATACTCACAAATCATGTGTGGCTTTATTGGAAATAATCTAATAGGCAACGTAGTACATTTCGTAAAGGTCACCAAATAAAATAATATTTTAAAAATGGCTAGTATTTTTTAATCATATCAATGACATATGTTATGAAAGATATACATATTTTAGCAAAAATATTCAAGTTGTTGATACTTCAATCTTATTTAAAGTCTTAGATCATAAACAAGCATACCATGGAATATGTAAAACATAAATTCATACTTAAATACGAAAAAAAATGAGCATCATTTTTAACTTTTTTTCATTAAGAATATTAAAACCTCAAAATCTTTCAAGCATTCAAAGAAAATGTAACCTCCCAAACTCGACTTATACATTATGATCGAATTGTGAAGGTCATGTCGGACAACCAAAACAACAACACTACTCTATCATTGGTTAAAAACCTTACAAACACACTCTTTTAATAAAACTGAAATCACCTTTGTTAATTTGGGAAAACATTCATTAATTAGCCCAATCTTTATTAATTCAAGTTAGTAGTACTGGCGTGGTTTAACAAAAACTCTTTGCCCATCTTTGCTTTTGAAAAAATAACTTTGTTTAACTTAATAGTAGCGGAAAAACAAAATCGATTTAAAAACCTAATTATTAATTAAGCCAAGTAACATGCTTAATCCATTTTCAGTATATAATAAATAATCAATCTCATGTACGAAACTATGCATGCATGAAAAATCCCCAAAACAAAAACAGTCCCAAACCAAAGTTCAAATAACTTTAGAATCCAAAAATCGAATAAATTTAGGGAATTTTGAATTAAAGAAAAATGAAAATAATAGTTTGAAATAGGGTCTGAATTCCGTCGTACGTCCACATGCCAAACCCATTCCTAATTCTGTTCATTACTTGGGAAGTTGAGGTAATGAGGTGAGCTTAACGTGCTCAGTGTGAGTCTAACAAATAAGCATTTAGCATACATCCAATCATTTTCACAAGAACAAATTTTATTTTTATTTTATTAAATGAATCCAAATATCACAATCAAACAACTCTAGCAATATTTTAATGAACCATGATCATGACACAATCCACATGAGAGTTCTTACCCTAACCATCCATTACACACCACAAGTTCCCAGAACTCGTCTGCCGAACTCTAACGAACGCGATCAAAGCTCGATGTGGTAAAACCACCGAATAATCATAAATGCAGAAAATCTATCGAATAACGAATAATGCGATAAAATGGCTAATCTCCTCAGTACCCCAGGTGCAGTGCACTAATTACAAATAAATGTGGACTTAATATGCCACTGGTACTCCACGGAACTCCTCCGTCAACCACAATGATAACCCATCCCAATGCACATGCAATATGTCATATGATCGTTGTGAATCAGAGCTTTAAAATTTATGAAAAGAATGATCGAACCTGGAGACTAACTCTGACAACGATTGAGGCAAGTGCACCTATCGAACAGTAGTATAGCTTAGGCAACACCGGATTATCGAACCCAAAGGAACTAAAAGTACTAATACAAACCTTCTTTTTATTATCTAGACTAAAAATAAAGAGAGATTGTTTATCTAATCTAAATTAATTAACTACTAAACTAAAGACTCTAAGACAAAAAAGAATGAATTTGGAAAATAACTTGGGAAAAAATCAGTTGATTTAGATGATACCCTAGGAAGAATCCACCTAGACTTCACTTGTTATCTAACACTGAACCATACGATTTATTCACTTAGTTTGATCCAGTAAGACTCCCTAACGTATATTAAACCCTCTCTCGAGGCTTAATAACGTCTAACCCTAGGTTAATTAGTGGAACTCTCGTTCTCTTATAATAACCCCTAGAATAGCGAAAGAAATCGATC
This sequence comes from Gossypium sturtianum, assembly GCA_025698515.1. NCBI lineage: Eukaryota > Viridiplantae > Streptophyta > Magnoliopsida > Malvales > Malvaceae > Gossypium > Gossypium sturtianum. Next base: position 35,137,090 of record CM046943.1, on the reverse strand, counting down.
TATGGATTCCCATATTAGGTTTCACCCTAATCCAAGCAAAATCTAGTCACCCTATCTCTAGGCGTGCGATCAACTCTCGCTTAATTATGTTGGATCTACTCTTAGGTGGTCTATTCCTCCTCCACCTAAGCACATTAAATTTGGATTAAGCTCACATAATTAAGAACAAACTAAGTATTTATCATATAATTGAGAAAACAATAACAAGATTCATCATAGGTTTCATCTCTCTGGTATCTCAAGGGTTTAGTTCATAACAATAAAGGAAAACATCTCAAGAGAAAAGATAAAACAAAACATAAGAAATCCCTAAAACCCCTGAAGGAATTGAAGAGGAGATCCTCCGTCTTGAGTATAATTCTAGCTTCTTGAGATGGATCAACGGCTATCCTCGAGTGAATCCCCATAAATCTGCCTTCTCTGGCCTAGCACGACGCCCCTAGACGATGGCTTTGGGCTCCCCTCTTTTAGGTCATACTTAGGGTGTATTTATAGGCTTTTGAAATACGTTTCTTTCTCCCTAAGTATCCATTCCCGAATGAAATTGCTCTTCTCCACACAGCAGAGGCACGGCCATGGCGCACGCGCGTGTGAATCGTGGCTGTGCCGTGTTTGGATTTCTTTAATGAGACACGGCCGTGTGAGTCGGGGTTAGACCGTGTTCTAGATGATTGACATGGCACGGCCGTGTGGGTCCAAGTCCAGGCCGTGTCGATTTCCTCTTTGGTCCGTTTTGAGCCCGTTTCTCGTTCTTTTTATCCTTGGGTGCTTCCCTGAGTATAAGACATGAAAAGAAAGGATTAAGAGCACCTTTTTACATAAATCAAGGGATAATTCATCCAAAAGCATACTAAATGTGGGCCTAAAATATGTTACTATTTCGGTTTATCATCATACAATCTCATACATAGTCTGTAACAGTCCGGTTTCGACCTTAATCGGAACAGTGGTTCCGGGACCACAAATCCGAGTTAGAAAAATAATTAAATATTTTTTTCTGTGTTTATAATGTGTGAATTGATATCTATGAAATTTTCATGAATTAATTTTATCGTTTGAGTGTCTGATTTAATAAAAGGATTTAATCACGTAAATGGTAAAAGTTGCTAATTATTTGTAAAAGTACTAAATTGATTTGTTCTTTTAATGGGAGGTTTTTATGGTGCAATTTTACCATGAAACCTAGTGATGGATGGTTATGTGCATAATATATAAGATGTTTATATTAAATAATAAAGGTTAATTTAGTAATTTGAAATATATGTTAATTAAATAAAACATATAACAAAGAAACATGCATGTTCATCTTATTGTTTTTGCCGAAACTAAAAGAAAAAGAAAGAAAGAAGAACAAGCTTCATTTGGCCATAGCTAAACTTGATTAAGGTATGTAACTAGTTTAGTTTTTGATAATTTTTACGTTTTTGAGATCGTTGCTATGAAATTTACAAAGCCCATACTTTAATTTTTGATTTTGATGAATATTTTGAGTTAAGCCATTGATGAATTTATGAGCTTTGTGATGTTAGATGATGGATTATGAAAGATATGTTTTGGATTAATATGTTTTGTATTGGAAATTTTGATGATTTTGAGTAATTAGGGTTAAATTGTAAAAATAATTAATTGAGGGACTAAAATGTGAAATAAATGAAATGTATGGATTTGTATGAACATGGGGTAAATTCGGCCTAAGCATGAAACATTGAAATTTTGCATATTTTGTGTTTTATACAATAGGGACTAAATTGTAAAAAGTGTAAAATGTTAGGGGCAAAATAGTAATTTGCCCATTTATGTGTTTTTAGACTAAATTGAATAAAATTGTGTTTGAATAAGTTTAATTTGAATATGTTTAGATCAAGAACCAAAGAAAATAGACATGGATCGGGGGAAAACAAAAATAATTGAATAGTCGTTTTATTTCGTCTGTTGATATCTGAGGTAAGTTTATAAGCAAATAAATGCTGTTAATTTTGAATATATGTGAACTTTATATGTTGAATTGAATTTTATGAATGTATATAAGTGATGGCCGAATGTCTATATGCTTGGGAGCAATGTTTATGAGATCGATTCGATCGAGTTACGACGTCCGAAAGTCCCGTACGAACCTTAGGAATAGCTAGGATACATATGTCATGACATAGGATTCCGTTATGTGTTATCGTGTAAGACCACGTCTGGGACGTTGGCATCGACTTGTGATTTACATGTAAGACCCTGTCTGGGACAGTGGCATCGATATGTGATTACATGTAAGACCACGTCTGGGACGTTGGCATTGTACGAAATGTTCGATTATCCGAGTATCCTTTTAAATTCTGAATGGTTCAACGGGCAATGATAATTTAAGATTGAGTGTAAAATCGAGTTAAAAGGCTCAGGTATGTACATATACTAAGTTATGAAAATATGGTAAGTTGGATGTTTGAATTGATGATATAATGTTATATGTTAATGTGAACTATGTGTATATATATGTGAATGTATATATTCAGCCTAATGATGGATTTGTGTTGTAGAAAGTAAAGGTTAAATATATTAATGTACAAATAAGTATTCGGCCAAAGGAAAATTTATGCAAAATTTATGTGTTTTGATATATGAAATTATAAGTTGGAAATATATATGAATTTATGATGGCTTGTTTCGGTTTAGCTAGATTAAAGTTTGTATATGATTAAACGTCTCATTTGCTTATGACTTACTAAGCTGTGAAAGCTTACTGTGTGTATTTGCTCTTTGTTTTATAGATTTTGGAAGTTGGTTACGAGCTCAGGGATCGTCAGAGAATTCTATTACACTATCGATTGTTTTTGGTATTTTATTAAGTTTGAATTCGAACATATGGCATGTATAGTCTAGTTAATATGTTTGATTTTGGGGTATGTAAATATGAGCCATGCGAAAATGGCTTATTTATTTTGTTAAGTTTGGTTTTTATGCTTTATTTCAAATGATATAAATGTTTGGATTCGGTGATTTGATCATGGTATATATATATATATATATTTATATATGTGAATTATGTTTTGTTAAGAATGTGGTAAATGTTTCGGTATAAAGTAAGTCCGGTTATAGCATATAGGTGTAGTAAGTTTGGTATGTCTTGTTAATCCTTGAAATTGATTATGGCTTAAGTTTATTTGGGTATTAATATCATGCATATATATAAAGTGATGTTTGATTATGTGTTTCGGCAATAAGTTGAGTAATGGATGTTAGTTAAGGTATATTATGTGTTAGTTAGATAATAGACATGTCATACATGTATGCATGTGGAGTTCTTGATAAACGTTTGATTTGCTCATGCAAGTGGTCTTAACATTTGGCTTTGTATTTGTAAAATGATATGAATTGTATGGATTTTTGGAAATGGCTCAATTGGTGTATTCATATGCGCAAACTTGTAATAGATAAATATGTATGTTTTTAGTCTTTTAAATGATATATAAATGTCTTTTAAATAGGCTTAAAGTTAATAAATAAGGTACATACAAATTCGGCTAATGATAGTTAAATGAGTAATGCATGTTTGAATTTAGCTTATATAAATTTATTTAATTAGCCGTATAGAGGATAAGTTGATTTGTATTGTGCGTATATAGTTTATGATTGAATGATTCAAAATTGATGTGGTGAAATGTGCATAATGATTTATTTACTCAATGATATATATATATATTTATATAATTGATCAATTGGTATTATTGTTTATGTCACATATGATTTTAAACACTAAGTTTTGTGATATGATTTGTTTGGTCTATTAAATGCAGGTATACTAATAAATAATAAAGTGTTTAATAGTTATTAAGCATTCAAATATCATTGAAATGATAAGTTCACAATTTGTGCGTATATTTAGAAGCAAATTTTGTATGACTTTAAGGCATGTGTATTTAAATATAAATATGATTATATGCAAGAGAATTGTCTTTTGTTTTATGATTAATAATGTATGTTTAATTTTTAATTAGTTATTTGTTTTATTTCTACGAATATGACATGTGTGCATATGTAATTGTTCGAAAGTTGTGTCTTGTTCAGTAATACCTCGTAACCCTAATCCGGCAACGGATACAGGTTAGAGGTGTTACATAGTCATAATTCAATACTTTCTCAATTTATTTACATGTTCAACATGCCCTCGAATTATCAAATACTTTCAGTGAACAGGATCGTGGATCCCACTTTCGATTTACCATTAAGGTGGTATCATTCAACAAATCACAATTTCACATATTCTTACAAAAAAATTCTGTGTACATGTATAACAATCTTTCAAGCATTTCATAGCAAATTACCCGTACAAATATATCATGCATAAGCCTAATTTTTCATTTAGAATCATGCTATACATACAACCAATCATACATCAAAGTAACCAATATCTCACAATAATATCAATCATGCAATCACTCAGTCAAACTAGCAACTTTGCTAACATGCCAAATAGTTAGGGCTCAAAACGTACTTGGTTTGGCCACTTACAAATTTAATTACTTAGCTATTTATCCAAGCCCGATCAACAAGCTAAATCATCAATTATATCATTAAAATCATTATTAACATTCAAGTTTTTGATTTAGGACCCACACATTATTTATCGCCCTTCTACAGCACACTTGTAAATCTCACGATTTCTCTAATAAGCTTTAAAATTAAACTAAACTAAAAATCAGTATTAAACTCAATTATTACACCTCCCGAATAGCCCCAAAATACCCACTTATGGGTTCAATCCAATATTTACAATTATAACTATTTTTTGAATCCAAACTAATTAGATATTTTACACTGATTTGATGCGAACTGTACGCGCGAACGTCTTTCAGCTTCACTGTTGGTTTGGGGCGTTTAAGTCGACACCTAACACATTTAAATACTTTAAAATCAGTAGCTAATCCATGATTAAAATTCTTTATTTGATCAATTAAGAATCTTTCCCCAATACTAAACCGAAACTATAAACTAGCTTACAATCAACCACACATACGCTTCTTGAATGGTTAATCTGAATTGTCGATTGATCAAGATTTATTTTCCCTAATTAACACATAATTAAAGGCTGATTAGGAGGGGTTCAAGAAACCAAAGATAATTCTGAAAAAATATGGGAAAACTTAAAGAAGCAACAACCCCCTTCTTGCCCATAGGCGTACGCACCACCACCAATGGTGGGCAAATTAGGTCTGATTTAAAACCACCTTTAAGATCACTTAGAAAGCTGAAAAAAATTCCCTTTTAAATATTTAAAAATCCCTCAAATTCTAGATCAAGAAGTTTGTGTTTTTAACTCACAATATTCATCAAGAAATTGAGAGAAAAGTACTTACACAAACAATGTGATAGGGGTGGCAATGGCACTTCTTGGCAAGAATGAGAATCGATCTTGGAGGTCCAAAATTTCAGATTTGGTGCTGGAAAATTAAGGGGAAAATGACAGCAGGGTTGTGAGGAAGATGATGCAAGATCTTGTGGAAAAAAGAAAAGAAAAAAAGATGGTGATGTAAGGGTTTGGGCGACGACAATAAGGAAGGGAGAAAGAAAAATTGAAAAGAGAGGAGGAAAGGAGAAGGGAGGGACGGCTAGGGTGGAGAAAATGGGATTAAAGGCTGATCAATTTGTTTAAAAATAATATTTATACCTAGGTCTATAAGGGTATGGACGACACACACATTAAAAAAACAAGGGATATTGCAAAATTTAATTATTTTGCAAGAGAAAATATTTGAACTTGGGACCTTAATTTAACTATCATGCTTTCATAATTATCAATCAACCCTTGTACTATTCCGTTATTTTTGAAATAATTTTGCATTCTCATTAATCTAAAATTTGAGATGTTACAGAAAATCACATACCATAGGATTGTTGCTTCAACAAGGACGCTATACATCTAGATTACTTATTCTCCTACGGAATATTGAATACTATTGGCCAAGCTCGTGCTAATAACGCGTTATGAAATAATGAAAGGAAAGAACAAACTAAAGAGAAAATATCAATACAAAAAAGCAATACAATAGAAAGATAAAGAAGAGAACTTTTTATTTCATTCATTGTGTATATATACAAGCCTTGTACATGCCTCTACTTATAGACCTTTTAACATGATGCAATCCCTGAAGTTACAAAGAATAAATAAATGTTTAATTACAATATAAAACCCTCATAATTCCATTGGGGGTTACTACAATGAAGGTTACAACTTTGAGAGTTATGGACATCAATAATAAAGTAATATTTATAACAAATTTTTTTTATAATTACTAGAAATTTGATGCATGAGATTAATATTGTATATATAAGCCAATATCAATATATAGGGTTTTTAATTATTATTTGATATGTTAAGTTATTATTTGATATTTAATACTTTTACTACTATTTGATTTTAACAATACTTAAATGTAAATGATTGATATCATTGAATATATTAGTATAAATTAAAAAAAATAAAATAAAATATTTTTATAATTAAATATTTTAATTAAATAAATCTAATTTTTATATATAAATATGATAATAACTGAATCAAGTCAAAAATACTTTTTTTATAATTAATAGAAATTCGATGTATGAGATTAATATTATATATATAAAAAGGGAATATCAATATATTAAGACTTATTATTATTATTTGATGTGTTCAGTTTTTTATTATTATCTAATACTAGAATTTGTCCCTCGCTATGCTGGGGTTCTTATTTTTTTATTTGTATAATTTGTATTTTTTGTTTTGTGTGTAAAAACAAGCTAAATTAAAGAAAAACAAAGCCTAAATCTAAACCTTTTTTCGACAATTGTTCTTAAGTTATGCTCGATTTCGTTAATTAAATCTTGAGATGGATCCCACGTATGAGAGTTGGTATATCGTCTCGCCCAACAAACAAAAATCTTGATGGTTTCTGCTAGACTCCATGTTAAACATTGAAAAACAAATAGGTTCGTATTTTTCCATATACGTCATGCAACTAACTAGCCCAAAAAGGGTGGGCCAGGAAGTTTTAGCCCATGTCAGCCACTCGTGATATCTTAAATTTTCCTCCACCCATTCAAAAATATTACTTGAAAAGAATTGGGTTTGCCAGCTTAGAGGGACAATGTTTAACCTGTATAATTTGTATTTAATTAATAATTAAAATTAATTTCAAAATAAATTTTAAAAATTTATAATTATTTGGTGTTAATCCTTTTATTATGCCCAAATTTAGAATTAAGCCCCTATACTTTAATTTTGATAGAATTTCATCCATTTACTTTTCCGATGCTATTAATTATTTGAAATAGCTAACACTTTTAACTATGCCAAATAAAATAATGTAGTATATATGTTTTTTCCTTCTTAAAATCACCGCTTTTAATTAAATCATGGCTTAATCACCTTCTAACTAATCATATTAACATAGATTTTTTTATCGAAATGAGTATGTTTAAGAAAAAACCCACCTCAACATTTTAATGAAATTATTAACCAAGTTAATTATTTGGACTAACTAAATTATTGTTTCATCACTTTATAACTAATCATACTTACAAATATATTTTCTTTGTTGGTACGAGTATATATAAGGAAAATTCACTTCAACATTTTAACTGAAATGATTAATTGTGTTAATTATTTAGATTAACTAATTATATTATTGTAACAGTCCGTTTTTTAATGGTGTTGGAAACGGTGGTTTCGGACCCACAAATCTGACGAGTGAGTCCGTAAATTAATATTTTCAAGTTAAATATAGAATTACATTTAAATTTGATTTAATGATTTATTGTTAATTGAACGAATAATTAGGTTCAAGTAGTATGTCTTTAGAGTCAAGTGGTTTTAGAAAATGAGGTATTGGGACATTCTTTCTAAAAAAACTGAGGCCGTAAATATTTAATAAAATATTTACGGAATGTTATTAACGTTGTATTAAAATTTGGTTAAGATATTTTGACTTTTAGATAGTAAATTAGTATAAAAGGACTAAATCGTAAAAGTCACAAAAGTTTACTTTTATTAGATAAAGGTGTTAAAGGCTAAATTAACAAGGGTTTATGTGGCAATTCCACCATTTTTTTAGTGGCATGCTCAGTTAGTATAGTTTATGGGTGAATAAATGTGTCGATATTAATAAAATATTAAAATAAGTTAAGAAAAATAAAGAAACAATAAAATAAAAAGAAACATATCACTTTCATTTTTTTATGGATTATCTTCCTCAAACTGAAACTCCATTTTTGGAGACAAAGGAAGTTACGGCCAACTCTTATTCCATGCATGGTTGTGGTTTTGAGGTTTGTTTTTAGTGATTTTTATGTTCTTGTAACCGTATTTGTAAGACCCCTCACCTGTATTCAACGCTAGAATAGGGCTACGGAGTATTACCAGACTTATAATACAATGACACTTACATTTCACATACAATTAATCAAATCATAAACATTTAATTCATAACCAACCATTTTATCCCTAATATGAGTCTATGAGGCCCTAAACATGCATTGGTAGTGGTTTGGGACTAAATCGATAACTTTGGAAACTTTTTGAACACTTAAGAAATTTTCTCAAAAACAGGGGACACACGCCCGTGTGGCCCGACCGTGTGTCTCACACGGCCACAGACACGCCCGTTTCATAGGCCGTGTGGACATTCGAAATGGGAGCACATGGTCGTGTCCCAGCCCGTGTCCGACCCCGTGTAACTCTCTGACTTGGGTCACACGGCCAACATACACGCCCGTGTGTCAGGCCATGTGCTAGGCTATGCTAAACCTGTAGGGTATACTGACTTATGCCACACGGCCAAGTCACACGCCCGTGTGTGAGGCCATGTGGAGCATACAGACTTGATTTTAATTTCAGCACTGTCGAAACCATTTTTAAGTTTTTGAAAAAAACGGGGATCGACTTTTAAAAAAACGAAAATGGAGTCGCCACCAATCCCTTTTTGCTTAGGTGCGATCGGATCACCTTATAAAAGTTTTATTTCAAAACAATGATTTTGGTCTACGAAATTTGAGAAAACGGGTTCGGGAGTCGGTTACGTACGAGGAAGGATTAGCACCCTCATAACGCCCAAAAATTGGTACTTAATTGATTAATTAATGTCCTTATGTCGAGAATTTGAAAAGATTTTAAAATACAATTCCTTTTAAAGAATGTTTATATAACCTATTTTGGAATATTAAGACTTTTTTGTTCCAAAAGGATAAAATATCACATCCAATATGTTAGAGTGCGACATTTTAACCCCGAAACTAAGATCATCCCTTAATTTCCCAAAACCCAAAATTAAAAGGATATTTAACTATTTGGACGAACGAAAAACCGAAACCCAGCACGTTAGGGCACAATTTCTCGAAATTCCAAACACGCAACATTGCCTTGTTTTTCGAAATCCTTATCTTGAGATAACGAAATGTCACATCCAGTGCGTTAGGACACAACATTTTCAAATTCCCGAGAATAAGTTTTTTATTTGAAACTCATGTGTTTTGATTTGAAATGGGTGCTCGATTACTTAGATTCAACGAGGAAAATTAGAACCCAGTAAGTTAGGGCACAATCTTCTCGAAGCGCCCAAATACCGAGTATTGCCTTTATTTTCTTTTAAAGTTTTCTTTTTGAATTTGAGGGAAAAGAAAAGTGATGCAACGTCAAAATGATGTAAAAATAAAAACATTGATGAATAAAAAAAATATGAAAATACAGATATACAATTTATTGAACACATAATGGAAATGACCACATAATATACATTATCTAAGAAGCTAATATTAATAACCAAAGTCAAATGCATCAAAAGACATATACAACAGTCTAAATTTACAAAACGAATTGAGATGAAGTGTAAAACAATTTAAAAACAATAATAAATGAGTTCAAAATAATAATGTGAGAAAAGAATCTGAAAATTAATAATATGCAAAATGATTTTTTTTTTTTTTGGAAATGACAAAATCTAAAATAAATAATGTATATAAAAAACAAAATAAATCACATGAAGAATAAGTTCAAAATAAACAATAAAAGCATTTAAAATAATAATATGTAAAAGAATTTGAAATAGATATTATGTAAAAACTTGGAATAAACAAATAAAATAGAAATTTGTAAAAATGAAAATAAAATGAATTTATACCTAAAAATGATAAGTAAATAAACAAACGAATAAATATTAAGTATTTAGCAAATTAATTTAATAGTATGATAATAAAACAAATACATAAATAAAAAAGGGTATAATAATAATATTATTATTAAGCTAATTAATTTAATAATAATAAAATAACCAAAAATAACAAAGAAGGGACGAAATTATAACTCGAGTAATATTTTAGGGCGGATTTTGAATATAAGTAAAAAGATAAGGCTGATTAAGGGCTTGATTAATATGCGCGCGAGAGTGTAGGGACTAGAAAAGAAAATTTTCTTTATCCGTGTGCGTTTTTTAACCGTGGATCGAAATGAAACAAAGGTAGAAATAACGGGCAAAATAAAAAAACAAAAAAGAAAGAAATGGACCGAATTTAAATAACATAAAAATGCGGAAGGACCAAGGGTGCAAATAACCCATCTCATAGAAACGCGCGGATCCTCCCCGGGTCAGGTCAACGCGCGGGCCAAAGGGAGCAAAACAACGTCGTTTTGGACAATTGAAGCCAGCCCCAAAACGGCGCCGTTTTAGAGGCTTATAAAAACCATTTTTTAAACAAAAATTTCATTTTTCCTCTCTTCCAAAAAAAAAAAAATCAGAATAGCTCTCCTCTCTCTCTCTCCCTGGCAATTTCCGGCGAGGACTCCGGCTCAACTCCGGCGCCGATCACTGCCGCCCGTCGCCGTCTTTTTTTTACAAGTTATTTAAATATATATATGTAGGAAAAGAAGAAAAAAAATCTTTTATCTATGAACAGTTTCGAAAATTGCTAATAAAGGGAAAAAAAAGACCTTTTGCGAATCTGTTTTTTTGCTATTGTATGTATTCGTATTGTCTGTGTATTACAAATTATTGTAGGGATTTTATAGCCCCCAAAATAACAAATAAAAAAGGAATACAAAGATTTTGTCCCGTTTTGCCATGTTTTGCTGCTATGTTCTTTCCCTTTTTGCAGGTGAGTGACGAGGAATCTGGTGGTGGAGTGCTGTCTGTGCGCTGATTGCGGCGTGACCGAGGGGTTAATATTGGGGCTTGCGGGGCGAGGAAAAAATAGGGTTTCAGAAACCCTTAGTTTTTGAGTTGGTTTGGGCCTTTTGGGATCCGCGAGTTGGGTCTAGGCTAATGGGTGTAATGGGTTTAGGGCTAGTATTTTGGGTTTTAGTTTTGGGCTGTTAATTGGTTTTGTAAATGGACTGTAAAAATAAATTGGACATTTATTTATTATTATTTTTTTTATTTTTTTTGCTTTTGTTTGTTTAAGCCCGGGCATAAATGGGCTACTACAGCTGCCCTTCTTTGCTCATTGTCGTGTAACGAGAATAAAGCAAAGACGATAAAAGGACCCATTTTGCCCGGTCTTGTCAAATGGCTGTGTTTTCAGGGAGATAGGCTAATATCTTCAATCTGCTTCACTACAACTTCAGGAAGACAAGGTTTACTATCTTTAATCTGCTCCCTTGCTACCTCAGGGATGTCAAACTAGTATCTTTGATCTGCTTCACTGTAATTTCAAGAAAACAAGATCTTCTATCTTTGGTCTGTTCCACTGTAAACTTAGGGATGCAAGACCAATGTCTTTGATCTGCCAGATCTGCTATCTTCGATCTGCCCCACTGCAACTTCAGGGAGGTCAGACTAGTATCTTCGATCCGCTTCACTTTGCAATCTCTCGGAAGGCGAGATCTGCTGTCTTTTAGCTCGCTCTCTCGCAAACTCGAGAGAGGCAAGGTGATGTCTTTGATCTCGCTTTCTTCGCAACCGGGAATGCCGGATCTGCTATTTTCGACCGCTTCCATCGCAAACTCGGGGAGACAAGATCGATGTCCTTGATCCGCTTCTCGCAACTCCGCAAAGGCAAGATCCATTGTCTTCGACCGTTTCATTTCACTGCTTCGGGAATGCAGATTAGTATCTTCGACCGCTTCTGTAATCTCGGGAAGGCGGATCGCTATTTTTAATCGCTCCACCGCAAACTCGGGGATGCCAGATTAGTATCTTCGACCGCTTCATTGTAATCTCAAAAGGCCGGATCTCGCTATTTTTAATCTGCTCCATCGCAAACTCGGGGATGCAGATTAGTATCTTCGACCGCTTCATCGCAAACTCGGGAAGACAAGATCTACAATTTTTAGTCCGCTCCATTGCTACATCGGGAAGATAAGACTATAATCTTCAGCCTGCTCCCTTGCTACCTCAAGAAGATAAGGCTAGTGGCTAAAATCTGCTCCCTTACTATATCGGAAGATAAGATTCGCCATCTTCGATCTGCCCCATTGCTATCTCGAGGAGACAAGATCTACAATTTTTAGTCTGCTCCCTTGTTACATCAGGAAGATAAGACTATAATCTTCAGCCTGCTCCCTTGCTACACCAGGAAGATAAGACTACAAACTTCAGCCTGCTCCCTTGCTACCTCAGGAAGATAAGGCTAGTGGCTAAAATCTGCTTCCTTGCTACATCAAGAAGATAAGATTCGCCATCTTCGATCTACCCCACTAATATCTCGAGGAGACAAGATCTACAATTTTTAGTCTACTCCCTTGCTACATCAGGAAGATAAGATTATAATCTTCAGCCTGCTCCCTTGCTACCTCAAGAAGATAAGGCTCGCCAAATTTGATCTGCTCCACTACTGCTTAGGGAGATAAGATCTGTAAATTCACCAATGTTGCTACACCGTCCTTTGATGGACATGTACTGTAGACTCGATTCCATATGTTTACGCCAAATGACCAGGGTGCTATGATCAGAATGAATCAAATACTTCTAGCCACATATGTTGTGAATGCAACATGTCATGAAAATGATTCCTTTTTAAAATGATTAGGATGCAATGATCGGAATGAATCTAATGCTCCCAACTAAATGATATTAGGGATGACATTTGCATGAATGCAGAATGTCTTGAGAATGATCTCCTTCTCTTTTTTTTTTAATGTACAACGATTAGGATACAATGATCGGAATGAATCAAATGCTTCTAATTGGAAGTGTATGAATGATATATAAATGCATGAGAATGATCCCTTTTTAATGTTTGGGTTGTAATTGCTCATAGTTCATCAAGGTTCTATTACTGATGCGTTACCATGCTTTCTCGTTTAGCTTGTATCTTTGACAGAAAACCAAAGAAACAATCATATTCTCGCTTTCAAGCAAGCTTGCCCATTGTAATTTGAGTCCCTTCCACTTTGTACCTTACGGGACATAAAGTTTGTACCTCCCACACGCAACTTCGGGGAATAACATTTGGTTTCTTCCATCCATCTTGTTACCACTCAGAGGTATAGAATTTGTCTCATCTTTAATCAATTTGATCCGTTACACCATTCCCTGGGTGTAATGACCAAATGTATGAATGCAGGGTATCATTTTTCTTTTCCTGAGAATGACCACCTCTTATACTTGGGTTGACATTGCTCGTCATTTTTCGAAATGGTATCATCGATGAAATGTCTTATCCAGTAAAAATCCGAAGAGATAATCATCTTTCAATATTTCCAACCCTTAGGCTTGGTGAGTTCTAAACAATAGTCCTGTTTCAGATTCTCATATTATTTAGAAGCTTCCAGAGTAATATGCAAAACTCCTTTAATGAAAGTATTATTAGTCCATTAATCGTTATTTCAATATAAAATGCTTGAAAAAGATCACAACAATGGACAGGAAAGAAAATAATCAGGAGCATAGCTCGAAACAAATAAGTTAATCAAAGATAACCAAGGCAATAAAAGAAAATTGACTGGGGTGTATATTGGAAAGAATAAAGTAATCAAAGATAACGAATTCAAAATGGGTAAGATAGAAGCTAGGTGCCCCAGATATCGTAGCATGAGCGTCTTTGTACAAACTTCTTGAGGACCATTTTGAGCTTAATACATATTTAGAGGATCTGGAGTACTTTGTCAATGCCCCAAGACGTAACATACTTCCTCGTTATTAATTCAGGCATAGCAAGACTACAACATGCCCTTTCTTTGATCAAAATTTGAGCCGCCCTTTTCGGGTTTTCAGCTCAAAACCCCTTTGGTCTCAAAGCGCCCTTTGCGGGTTTTCGCCTTGGCCTCTCCTCTTTTTTCTTTCTTTCTTTTTTCTTTTCTTTTCTATTTTTTTAATTTGATCTCAAGGCGCCCTTTGTGGGTTTTCACCTTGGCCTTTCCCCTTTCAGGTAAAATACTTCTTAACTGAACCTGAATCCACCGGATTGGGCAAGTCTTTGGCATCCATCTCGGTCAATATCAATGTTCTTCCAGAATAGGCCTTCTTTACAACATAAGGTCCTTCCCAGTTTGGCATCTGCTTTCCTCTGAAATCATTTTGTAGAAGAAAAATCTTTCAATACTAGGTCCCCATCATGACATTCCCTTGGGTGGACCATTTTCGACATAAATCAGCACCATCCATTTTTGGTACATTTGACTATGATGAATACTTTCAAATTCTTTTCTTCAGCCAAGTTTACTGGAGACATTCTACTTCATCCAATTCTTGACTTAATCAAAGCTTGGAGCAAAGGAATCTATATTTTTATGGGCAAGACCACTTCTATTCCATAAACCAATGGGAAAAGTGTTGCCCCAGCAAAAGTCCTGGTCAACATTTGATAAGCATAGAGAATAGATGGTAGCTTCTTATGCCAATCTTTACAAGTCTCGGTCATCCTTCCTACAATCCTTATTTTTTTTGTTTTTGTTTTTTTTTTCTTTTTGGCTGCCTTTGTTGCTCTATGATATGGCGTATGATCTTTGAACATACTACAAACTTTTGACATTGTCCTTTTTGGCATTCTTTGTCGGTGCTTGATCTCTCTTTTTTTTTTTGAATTTGATGACTATCGACTTTGTAATATTGGCATATGAAGCTACTTCCACCCTCTTAGTGAACTAGACGATGACCACGACGATGAATCGATGTCGACTAGAAGCTTTTAACGAGACCGGCCTCATAATATCCATTCCCCGCATATAAAAAATCTGTGAAGAAATAGATGAGGCTCATGAGTCTTGTATTCGACATAACTGAAGCAATCTCCCTTTTATGGTGGATCAATAGTACCCAAACCTTATGATTAGTCTAGCTATTGTAGAATCATTATCATGTTCTTTAGACACCCTTATGGACCTCTTTTAAGATTTTCCTAGGCGTGTCTTGATATGATCGTGTGAAAACATCTTTGAATTCTTGAAAATAACTCAAAGATGTCTTGCCTTATTTCTGTGGTAAGCTAGGCTACAATCTTCACCTCTTTTCTAGGCTCATAATATCCACTGACCTTATGTAAGGTAGGATCTGTTTTTCATCATGTTCTACCATCCTTAACAAATCAGAAGATAGGTTACAATCTCTGTCATCTTCCAAGTCCTGAGATCCCTCTAAACACATATATCACTCGAAAGGAGACTCTGAGTCAGTAGCAGTGTTGCTCACATCGTTGATATCTGGAGACCTATTGTAGGTTCGAAGGAAGATTCGAAAGAATAAATGATTCAAAGAATGATTATTTGTATGGTCATAAAGAATGAAAGAATACTTGAAAGAAAGTCTAAAGAACAAACAAAAAAAAATTGTTTGTACAGTATGAAATAGTAAAAATAAAAGAATATTTTCTCAAAAAGATGCATTTTATTGAAATAAAAATTCCGGACACAAGCCTATTTCGCAAAAGGATTCTTATTGCCTCTAGGCTTAAGGCAACAAGTGTTTTTTGAATATTACTCTAGATTAGCTCTAAAAATATAGGGATCTCTTCCACAGTCCCATTATTCAAAACACTCCCAAGTATGCAAGGTCTTGGAAACTTCGTTCCTCGGTTCCATCTCCGCTATATCTAAATCAAGGATAATAGGATCAGTAAGGTTATCTCCTGGGTCAGATCCTGAGCCAACTTGGAAATTCATGGGTACCCCAGCATCAGCTTGACCTTGTTGGGGCCTAATTGTAACAGATGGCCTTTGAGGATATGCTTCAGGCTGTGCATGCGGTGGGGTAAAACTTGGAGGGTAATCCTCATTATTTTCTCCAGCATTAGTCATGGGACCTTTTCCCTTGTCCATTGCCCCATTCAGTAGCTAAATCATTTGAGCCACCATATTCCTTTGGGCTTCCATCATTTGTTCCCTCATATCTTGTTGGATTTTTGCCAACTGCTCTTGCAGCTAATCTTGCATGTCTCTTTGGATCTGTTCGAGTCTTTGATCCATGTTTTTTCTTTTTTTTAGCGTGTATACCGCAACGGTGTTTAGTTTCCATATTAACCTTTTATTCTTTATCTCTCTTTAATAATTTCAACTAATTAGGGTCCTTCTGTAACGTCCTCGAAAGGGCCTATGCATTTTCAGTTTAATTGTACGAAATGACAAGTCTTAAGCACTATGAATAAATTTTTGGTATTTTTAGAATTCTAGAAATACATAGAAATGGAAATGAACATTTTTGGAAACTTGAACATTTTTGGAAACTTGAAAATTTTTGGAAACCTGAATATTTTTGGAAACTTGAACATTTTTGGAAACCTGAACATTTTTGGAAATGTTTCAAAAATGGAAAGTGAACATTTCAGGAAACACGAAATGTAAGAAAAATGGCAAGTTACTGAAGCGATCGAAAATTTTAGGAAACTTGGAAATGACCCTAAAATGATGAGTTTTAAAGTTTAGAATAGGAAATTAGGGCAAGGGGGCCTTAAAGGTAAAAGTTGGTAAAATTTGACACACAAACAGGCTTGGAAAAGTGGCCTGAAGATGCCACTTAGGGCCTCTGGAAATGGCGCCACATGCAATGTGTTGGGCCTGAGTTCGAGTCACTTGGGAAGCAAATAATGAAGGCTATATTTTTGCTTCTGAATAGGTGAGGTGGACGGCACATGCTTCTAGAAATAAAGGTGTTTTACTCTCATTAAAATGTGAATAATAAGTGATAAATGAAGGATTTTCTTTTAATATAATTATTGAGGAGATAAAAGATGGATTAAACACTTTTATTTTTAAATAAAAGAGATGATATTATCACAAGGAAGAGTGGTGGCCAAGTCAAGGACTCTTGGCCTAGTAATTTCGGCTAAAGGAGGAGAGTTAGGCTATTCTCTCATCTTTTTCCTAGTGTGTAGAAAAATTCCTAGCCCTCTTTCTCTCTCTCGAAATTTTTCCTAAGCAAAACTCCATCTTTTCTTCTCCTCTCCTTTGCTATTGCCGAGCCAAAACACTCTTTGATCCCTGTTAAATCTCCATAGCCGAATCTCTGTGACCTTAGGCAAGGAAGCAATCGGCTAAAGGCATTAAAGGTAAGGTTAAGCATCATTCAAGTTCTTTTTTCTTTTCTATTTGCCGAAAGAGAAGGGTCTAATCCCTATTCCTGTTTTTGGCCGAATCTGCAAAAGGGGTCTCTCGTGTTTCTACAATTGTTGAAAACAAGGATCAAGGATCTAAGGTGAGATAAGTATATATTTGGTGAAGGTTACGTTTTATATGTTAGATCTAACATATGAATTATAGGAATTTTGATATCACTAAAGGGAGCAAGGAACCAGGATTTTTGAGATCTCATCTCTCAAGGTAAGTGGTTATAATCGGCCAAGGTTCTTTCTTAAATGTCTAGATCTATTTGTTTTAATCGAGAGACTAATCAAATCGAGTGGATTTAATGGTTAGCCGAATTCAAGGGAAGAACACAAATCTTCTGGATTTGATTATCAATCAAATCGGCAAACAAGGTAAGTGTTAGTAATACCATTCCTAGTAGGATTTGGTTTTAAAATCGAAAAGGTTATTAATATGTTTATGTATGGTGTAATAATATAGGAATTAATGAGATCTAAGGCCTAGATCGGGATTTTCGAGATCTCAAGGAATCTATTAAGCAAATCAGGTGTGCACTCACACTAACTTTCGATATATCATATGGCAATTATTTTTAATATATGAATATGCATAAGAATGTGATTGTGGCTAAATACCATAGATGTGGTAAAAGTACCCAGGTACGTTTCCTACTTTTGATAGGATTATGAATATGTATATTGTTACATGTGAATAATGAGAAATTAAGTATGTTATGCATGATGATAAAATATATGGGGCATTCGGGATATATGTGAAAGGGGAAGAAGGTGTTGACTTCGGTCTCACCAACGGAATATGGTGACTACGGTCACAAAATTTGAATATGGTAACTTCGGTTACATTATCTAAATTTGGTAACCGGTTACATTATTTGAATATGGTGTCTAATGACACAAATTATATGGGCGATGAGCACGTCGATCGCGGCATTGCCTTCGATGGTGTGTAGCGGATGGAGGGTTGACTTAGTAGTCCCACGGTGTGATTGGCGTGTACGGGTGGTGTGTAGCGGATGGACAAATAGGCTTGGGTTTGGGTTGCATCATTCTTTTTATGAATATGTCTTTGATATGAACATGTATGCCTGGATTGTTGAATGTTAGTTTGTGTACACATTGAGTCTGTTGACTCACCCGTTGGGAATATTTTTCAGGAGATGATCGTAATGGGTAGGGTCGGCGGGAGCTAAAGGTGGCCATGCATAGCAAGGAAAGACTTTTATTGTTTGGGACTGTTATTTATATTAAGTACTTAAATTTTTATTATTTTTGGGTTTTGATTGATGTAATAAGGCCATAAGGCCCAAGTGAATTTGTTTATTTCTTTTGCTTTACTATTGGATATTATGTCACGAACTAATTTGGATGTAAGTAAGTACAAAATTACTTTTCTAAAAAAAGAACTCAAAAATTCTTTTGTCACCTTAATTAAATTGGATTTATAAAATTAAATAAATGGGTTTTAATCTAAGCCCAACCCAAAAACGAAATTTTCTTGAAAATACACGAATTTTCTCTAAGAAACAAAGAATTTTGAAACCAGGTTTACTCAAGGAACATACGAGATCCGGTTCGTGCTCGTGGGGCGGGTGTGGGGTGTTTCAGATTTGTATCGAGCCCGATTTTAAACTCTCGGCTTTGTGGGCTAAGGCCCAAAACATTTTTAATTCGAGCCCAAATGATTTTCTTTAAAATAAAGCAGGTGTTCGGCATGGCACCTAAGTCTCAGACCATGATCCACCGGTAAGTACCCTAACTTTATGTGTGATTCGTGATTTATGTAGAAAAGGCATGGAACGTAGAATAGAATGATAGGAACATGAACCTTAGGACTAGATTACTCAAACACAGAACCACATAAGACTTAAGGCACTAAACAAACCTATGGCTAAGTCACGAGCTAGGGTGTGGTAACCCTCATGACGCATGTTCAGGATTGGATCGGAAGAGCACGGTATTTAAGCGGCCCCTAGTGACTCACCTCCTCTTCGCAGAATCCTACCTAGTGCGTAGCTTCGGTTCACCCTAACTCGGAGGGCTCGGTGGTGTGGCAACCTGCATGCGCATGTCTAGGAATGGTTTCGATGGGAGCTTGGTATTTAAGCGATCCGCGTGACTCACCTCCTCTCCATTCGAATCCTACCAGTGCGTAGCTTTGGTTCACCTACGACCAAAGAGGGCTCGGTCATAGGCTAAACCTAATGAGTAAAACCCAAAAAGGAACTAGCCATGTTTTTAAAAAAAAGAAAAAAAATGAAAAAAAAAGAACCCATAAAGTTTTACAAATTTTGGAATATCCCTAACTTACTAAATTTTACCAATTTACCCTGATTTATGGAAAATTACCAAAATACCCCCGAGGTCAAAAATTACCGAAACGCCCTGGATTCCAAATTTCTCTTTCCCAAAATTACCCCAGAACTTTAAAATTTCCAAAATACTTTTGACAAGATCACCGAGGAACTTTCTGTTTGAAAAATTACGAAAATGCCCCTGTAGGATAAAATTATGAAAATACCCCTGGGTAGTGGAAAAGCGATAACAATGAAAACTACAACATTTCTCTGAATGAATGAAAGTTCATAATTGTTTGATGGATGGATGAATGAATGAAAGACTGTGTGCTTGTGTGAATACGAAAGAACCACTCCTAAAACTCTTTTCATAAAACTCCTTCGCGGATAATAAGTGGAACAATGACTAATCCATAAAACTTTTTAATCAGATCTCGACGCTAGAAATGAGCTCCAGAGGACGTGGTCATCGTGGACGAGGTAGAGGAAGGATGACTGTGTCAGAACCCGTTAGATCGGGTCGTGGTTACGACAATGAGATACCACCGCCACCACCACCCCGGTTTGTTAATGTGGAGCAGCAAGCTCAAGCGACGGAAGATCTTTGTGGTCGCAAGTCGTGGCTGCGAGTTTTGGAATTGGGTGGTAGTGCGGGTGGAAATTCGGGAACCCAAAATGCGTGCCTAAACGGGCCCGAGCTAATGGAGCTGAAATGTTTCGTGGAGTGTCGGGAGTGGCACCCAGTACAGTTGAGTATTGGTTGGAAGCAACGGAGCGCATCATGGATGAGCTTGACCTGACCCCTGAGGAGAAGTTGAAAGGAATGGTGGCACTGTTACGCGATGAAGCATATCAGTGGTGGTTAACTGTGCGAGATGGTGCTATGGCGGAGGATCTGACCTGGGAATATGTTAAGGAGGCATTCCAGAAGAAATATGTGGGAACCAGGTATACGGACGAGCAAAGAAAAGCTTTTCTGGGGCTAGTTCAAGGGAACAAGTCCGTAGCAGAATATGAGGCAGAATTTCTGAGGTTGAGCCGTTATGCTCGAGGGTAGTAGCGATCGAACATGAACGCGTGGTGCGATTTGAGGACGGACTAAGAGACGACCTGAGACTGTTGATAGCACCGCATCAGGAGCGGGAGTTCTCTTCTTTGGTGGAAAAGGCCAAGGTGGCCGAGGGAATTAAAGATGCTACCAAGCAGGCTGTGGACAAGAATAAGCCTAAGAGAGGTTTTGGACCATCCGAAAGGGTCATAAGAGGCCTAGGGTTGATGGGCCACGAAATCAACAAGCCGGTACAGTGGCCGCAAGACGCCTTGTGAGCATTGTGGAAAGAAGCACTTGGGAGAGGCCGGAGAAAGACGGTGGATGTTTCAAATGTGGATCCAAGGACCATATGCTTAAGGATTGTCCCAAACAACCGGATGAGAGCCGATGGCGCTCGTAATGCTAGCTTGTGGTAGAGGTGGACAACAACCTCAACGGGGTCGTGGTTCGGCTAACAGAGGTAATGGTGCTTGAAGAGGCCATGGAGCACAGGGCCGAGGTGCTTACTAGTGCGAAGCAAGGCAATCGGGATTGGTTTATGCGGTTCACCGAAGGGAGGATGGTGACGCACCGGATGTAATAACTGCACGCGTTCTTCATTTTCGACAAACCCTATTTTGCTCTGATTGATGTGGGCTCGACCCATTCCTATGTTGCATGTGGTGTAGTGGAAACACTAGGCCTAGACTCAGAACTCTCTGATAGACAGATGACTGTAGTAAGCCCATTAGGCCAAACCGTAGTGGTAGACAAGATCTTTCGGAATGTACCCCTAGAGATTCGGGAGTAAACTTTCTGGTGACTTAATGGAACTACCCTTCGGGAGTTTAAACTTATACTCGGAATGGATTGGTTAGTAGAACACCGAGCCGTGTTGGATTGTGCTTGCTAAAGCGGATGGAGCTAAGAACCCGGAGGATAAAGTGGTAGCTATGATCGGAGAAAGGATGAACTACTTGTCTAACGTGGTTTCGGCGCTAAAGGCCGAGAAGATGGTTAAGAAGGGGTGTAAGGCATTCTTAGCCTTCATTAGTACGATAGGTGGGAAGGAGGAAGGTATTAATGGAGTTAGGACGGTAAGGGACTTCGTGGATGTATTTCTAGAGGAATTACCAGGAATACCCCCAGATAGGGAGGTGGAATTTGGGATAGATTTGCTACCAAGAACAGCTCCTGTGTCAATTGCTCCACACCGAATGGCGCCAAAGGAGTTAGTTGAGCTCAAGGCTCAGATCCAAGAATTGTTGGATCGTGGGTTCATTCGACCCAGTGTGTCTCCATGGGGAGCACCAGTCCTGTTTGTGAAGAAGAAGGATGGAACTATGCGTATGTACATAGACTACCGTCAGTTGAATAAACTGACCATCAAGAACAAGTATCCTTTGCCAAGGATAGACGACTTGTTCGATCAGCTGAAAGGGGCAGCTGTGTTCTCGAAGATAGACCTAAGGTCGGGATATCACCAGTTAAAGGTGAAGGAGGCAGATATCCACAAGACGGCCTTTAGGACAAGGTGCACGCCATTTGAGTTTGTGGTGATGCCGTTTGGGTTGACGAAACGCCCGTAGCGTTCATGGATATGATGAATCGGGTTTTCCAACCCTACTTGGATAGGTTCGTCGTGGTGTTCATCGGCGATATTTTGGTGTATTCAAGGTCGGAGGAGGAGCATGATGAGCATCTCCGAGTGGTGTTGGAAGTGTTAGGGAAAAGAAGCTTTATGCCAAATTCAAAGCAAGTGTGAATTTTGGCTAAAGGAGGTGGCATTCTTAGGACATGTGGTATCCGCAGAAGGAATAAGAGTGGACCCTAGGAAGATCGAGGCGGTGTTGGAATGGAAACCACCTAGGTTCGTGGCTGAAATACTGAAGTTTCTTAGGCTTAGCAAAGCTATTACGTAAGGTTTGTGGAAGGGTTCTCGTCAATAGCCGCGCCTTTGACAAAGTTGCTAAGGAAGGAAGTACCCTTTGAATGGACTAATAAGCAACAGGAGAGCTTTGATAAGCTCAAGAAGGTCTTGACGAGCTCGGTGTTAATTTGGCGAGAGGCGTGCAAGGATTTCGTAGTATATTGTGACGCTTCACACACGGGGTTAGGTTGTGTACTAATGCGGGGAAGGAAAAGTGGTCGCGTATGCGTCTAAGCAATTAAGGCCTCATGAGGTTAACTACCCAACTCATGACTTGGAACTAGCAAAGCAGTGGTTTTCGCCCTTAAGGTTTGGAGGCACTACCTTTATGGAGAAAGGTCGTTATCTACACAGCACCACAAGAGCCTTAAGTATTTGTTGACTCGAAGGAGTTGAACTTGAGGAAGCGAAGGTGGGTGGAATTACTTGAAAGACTACGATTGTTCGATAGAATATCATCCGGCAAGGTGAATGTGGTAGCCGATGCTCGAGTAGGAAGGTTGTGTCGGATCTAAGGGCTTTGTTCACTCACTTAAGTCTATATGATGATGGAAGGCTTTGTTGGCGAATTACAAGTCAAGCCCACATGGTGAATGAGGTGAAAGAGAGGCCGGTTGGCGGATAAGGATCTAAGTGCTAAATTCGCAAGACAGAATCTGAGAGAAGTAAAGGATTATGGCGTCATTGATGGTGGAGTCTTGTGCTACAAAGGAAAAGTCCGCATGCCGAGGGACGGTGAGTTGAGACAAAGGATTCTTCGGAAGCGCATGGTAGCCCCTATGCTATGCATCCGGAGGCATTAAAGTCGTATAGAGATTTAAGAGAACAATTTTGGTGCTTTGATCTTAGCGGGAAGTGCGAGAATTCGTGGGAAAGTGTCCGACGTGTCGACAAGTCAAGGCTAAACACCAAGTTCCATCAGGATTACTTCAACCAATTGAGATTCCCCAATGGAAGTGGGAAAAGATTACCATGGACTTCGTTAGTGGGCTTCCCTTACGCCTACTAAGAAGGACTCGGTATGGGTGATAGTGGACCGTTTGACCAAGACCGCGCACTTTATTCCGGTAAAGGTTGATTATTCTCTCCGAAATTAGCCAAGCTGTATGTGGCGGAGATCGTAAGGTTGCATGGAGTACCGGTATCAATCATCTCCGATAGAGACCCAAGGTTTACGTCTCGGTTTTGGAAGGCACTTCATCAAGCTTTAGGCACTAAGTTAGACTTCTCAACGGCTTTTCATCCACAATCGACAGGCGATGCGAAGGCGGGCTATACAAGTGTTGGAGGATATGTTGAGAGGTGTGTGGTGGATTTTCGAGGAAATTGGGAAGATTACTTGCCTTTAGCCGAGTTCGCCTACAACAACAACTATCGTGCAAGCATACGGATGGCACCATACGAAGCATTGTCTGGTAGGAAGTGTAGAACACCTACTTGTTGGACCGAGTTAGGAGAACGTCGAGTTTTGGGGTCCGAGTTAGTGGCTGAAAACGGAAGAGAAAGTTGAGTTAATTCGGGCACGATTGAAGGAAGCCTCTGATAGGCAAAAGTCGTACGCCGACCTTAAGCGGAAGGAGATAGAGTTTGAAGTGGGAGACCAAGTGTTCCTAAAGGTCTCACCTTGGAAGAAGGTAATGAGGTTCGGTCGCAAAGGGAAGCTAAGCCCAAGGTTTATAGGGCCCTATAGAGTATTGAAGCGAGTTGGACGATGGCATACCAATTTGGAATTACCGCCAGAGTTGCAGCAAATGCACAATGTTTTCCATGTGTCCATGTTACGTCATTACCGATCGGATCCGTTCCATGTGGTACCAATCGAAGAGGTGGAGCTAAGGCCGGACTTATCCTACGAGGAAGAACCGATTCGAATCTTGGAATGTGATGTGAAAGTACTACGAAGGAAGTCAGTGCCTCTAGTCAAAGTATTATGGCGCAATCATGGATCGGAAGAAGCTTCGTGGTTGTCAGAAGAGACAATGCGACAGCAATACCCTCAGTTGTTTAGTTAGGAAATTTCGAGGACGAAATTTTGTTAAGGGGGGTAGAACTGTAACGTCCTCGAAAGGGCCTATGCATTTTCAGTTTAATTGTACGAAATGACAAGTCTTAAGCACTATGAATAAATTTTTGGTATTTTTAGAATTCTAGAAATGCATAGAAATGGAAATGAACATTTTTGGAAACTTGAACATTTTTGGAAACTTGAACATTTTTGGAAACTCGAATATTTTTGGAAACTTGAACATTTTTGAAACACGAACATTTTTGGAAATGTTTCAAAAATGGAAAGTGAACATTTCAGAAACACGAAATGTAAGAAAAATGGCAAGTTCTGAGCCGATCGAAAATTTTAGGAAACTTGGAAATGACCTAAAATGATGAGTTTTAAAGTTTAGAATAGGAAATTAGGGCAAGGGGGCCTTAAAGGTAAAAGTTGGTAAAATTTGACACACAAACAGGCTTGGAAAAAGTGGCTCAAGATGACACTTAGGGCCTCTGGAAATGGCGCCACATGCAATGTGTTGGGCCTGAGTTCGAGTCACTTGGGAAGCAAATAATGAAGGCTATATTTTTGCTTCCAGAAGGCTGAGTTGGATGGCACATGCTTCTAGAAATAAAGGTGTTTTATTCTCATTAAAATGTGAATAATAAGTGATAAATGAAGGATTTTCTTTTAATATAATTATTGAGGAGATAAAAGATGGATTAAACACTTTTATTTTTAAATAAAAGAGATGATATTATCACAAGGAAGAGTGGTGGCCAAGTCAAGGACTCTTGGCCTAGTAATTTCGGCTAAAGGAGGAGAGTTAGGCTATTCTCTCATCTTTTTCCTAGTGTGCCGAAAAATCCCTAGCCCCTCTTTCTCTCTGCCGAAATTTTTCCTAAGCAAAACTCCATCTTTTCTTCTCCTCTCCTTTGCTATTGCCGAGCCAAAACACTCTTTGATCCCTGTTAAATCTCCATAGCCGAATCTCTGTGACCCTAGGCAAGGAAGCAATCGGCTAAAGGCATTAAAGGTAAGGTTAAGCATCATTCAAGTTCTTTTTTCTTTTCTATTTGCCGAAAGAGAAGGGTCTAATCCCTATTCCTGTTTTTGGCCGAATCTGCAAGGGGTCTCTCAGGTTTCTACAATTGTTGAAAACAAGGATCAAGGATCTAAGGTGAGATAAGTATATATTTGGTCGAAGGTTACGTTTTATATGTTAGATCTAACATATGAATTATAGGAATTTCGATATCACTAAAGGGAGCAAGGAACCGATTTTTGAGATCTCATCTCAAGGTAAGTGGTTATAATCGGCCAAGGTTCTTTCTTAAATGTCTAGATCTATTTGTTTTAATCGTGAGACTAATCAAATCGATGGATTTAATGGTTAGCCGAATTCAAGGGAAGAACACAAATCTTTCGGATTTGATTATCAATCAAATCGGCAAACAAGGTAAGTGTTAGTAATACCATTCCTAGTAGGATTTGGTTTTAAAATCGAAAAGGTTATTAATATGTTTATGTATGGTGGGCCGAATATAGGAATTAACAGATCTAAGGCCTAGATCGGGATTTTCGGGATCTCAAGGAATCTATTAAGCAAATCAGGTGTGTACTCACACTAACTTTCGATATATCATATGGCAATTATTTTTAATATATGAATATGCATAAGAATGTGAATGTGGCTAAATACCATAGATGTGGTAAAAGTACCTGTGCACGCTTCCTACTTTTGATAGGATTATGAATATGTATATTGTTACATGTGAATAATGAGAAATTAAGTATGTTATGCATGATGATAAAATATATGGGGCATTCGGGATATATGTGAAGGGGAAGAAGGTGTTGACTTGGTCTCACCAACGGAATATGGTGACTACGGTCACAAAAATTGAATATGGTAACTTCGGTTACATTATCCGAATTTGGTAACCGGTTACATTATTTGAATATGGTGTCTAATGACACAAATTATATGGGCGATGAGCACGTCGATCTGCATTGATCGCTTCGATGGTGTGTAGCGGATGGAGGGTTGACTTAGTAGTCCCCACTGTGTGATTGGCGTGTACGGGTGGTGTGTAGCGGATGGACAAATAGGCTTGGGTTTGGGTTGCATCATTCTTTTTATGAATATGTCTTTGATATGAACATGTATGCCTGGATTGTTGAATGTTAGTTTGTGTACACATTGAGTCTGTTGACTCACCCCGTTGGGGAATATTTTTCAGAGATGATTAGTAATGGGTAGGGTCGGCGGGGAGCTAAAGGTGGCCATGCATAGCAAGGAAAGACTTTTATTGTTTGGGACTGTTATTTATATTAAGTACTTAAATTTTTATTATTTTTGGGTTTTGATTGATGTAATAAGGCCATAAGGCCCAAGTGAATTTGTTTATTTCTTTTTGCTTTACTATTGGATATTATGTCACGAACTAATTTGGATGTAAGTAAGTACAAAATTACTTTTCTTAAAAAAAAGAACTCAAAAATTCTTTTGTCACCTTAATTAAATTGGATTTATAAAATTAAATAAATGGGTTTTTAATCTAAGCCCAACCCAAAACGAAATTTTCCTGAAAATACACGAATTTTCTCTAAGAAACAAAGAATTTTGAAACCGGTTTACTCAAGGAACATACCAGATCCGGTTCAGGCTCGTGGGCCGGGTGTGGGGTGTTTCACCTTTTATAAATTTAAATACATATGATGCTATGTAATGCAAATGCATGAAATGAATGCATAAAGAAATAGAGGCGTTGATTCTGAATTCAATTTCACTAGAACAACTTTTCTAGAAAATAAATTCCTTTACATAAAAAGGATTACATATGCGGCCTTGCCCTCATATTCCAAGCAAAAGCATCAATCCCCTTCTTCGCAGAGGTCAAATCTTGCAAACTTCTAATAGATGCCTCCACTAGCTCCTTTTTGCTTGGGCTGCGACTCCTTACTCACTTATCCTCGCAATGCTTGTTAGCCTCTTCAAGAAAGTCGAGACGTGGTGATTCTCGAATAGTCTTTGTCAACTTGAATCCTTGGGCAATAAAGCCTTGTATTCCTTCACGGACTATCATTCTTCTCTCGTTGTGTTTGCTTGGGTCATATTCGAACGACCGTATTGTAATCCACTTTATCAAGAAATCTATTTTCTCATGACAAACTCTTCTATTTAGCAATCGAATTTGAATCAACGCCTTTTTTCTATGATGGGGATGCAATGCAATCAAAACAAAAGAGAACACGTTAGCACAAAAGAAATAAATAACAAAATAGGGTACCTATCTGGGTGTCCACTAGGGTTTTGGCATAGTTCTACCTAGGGTAAGCCCTTAGGTTTTCTACATGTGGTTTAGATCTAAAGTTGAGGTACCCGAACCAGCAGATTCCTCGATCCTCACCCATTATAGGTTCATATGGACCGAGTTCAGTTCAGGGGAATACATTTCCCTATGGCTATGCGGAGGTGAAAACCTCATGAAGACATAGGTACGGATGTATCCCGGAAGCAGTCCCCTAGCCTGTACGGAGGTGAAAACCTCACGAAGGCATAGTTTCTCACTCCCACTTAAAAGGTGTGACCACAACGGTCATGCAATGTGATGCAAGAGCACCCTACGAGACTCAAATCATAACAAACATATGACACGACACAAACTCATGCGGTAAAAGAATCAAAATCAAATTTTAATTTTCGCTAAAAGGATAAAAAATAATCAATTCTACGGCTTGACTCTCTTATAGATGTCCCCAGCGGAGTCGCCAAGCAGTCGAAACCATTTTTATTTTTGAAAAAAACGGGGATCGACTTTTAAAAAAACAAAAGTGGAGTCGCCACCAATCCCTTTTTGCTTAGGTGCGATCGGATCACCTTATAAAACGTTTTATTTCAAAACAATGATTTTGGTCTACGAAATTCAATAAAACGGGTCCGGGAGTCGGTTATGTACGAGGAAAGATTAACACCCTCGTAACGCCCAAAAATTGGTACCTAATTAATTAATTAATGTCCTTATGTCGAGAATTTGAAAAGATTTTAAAATACAATTCCTTTTAAAGAATGTTTATATAACCTATTTTGGAATATTAAGACTCTTTTATTCCAAAAGGATAAAATATCACATCCAATATGTTAAAGTGCGACATTTTAACCCCAAAACTAAGATCATCCCTTAATTTCCCAAAACCCAAAATTAAAAGGATATTTAACTATTTGGACGAACGAAAAACTGAAACCCAGCACGTTAGGGCACAATTTCTCAAAATTCTAAACACGCAACATTGCCTTGTTTTTTGAAATCCTTATCTTGAGATAACGAAATGTCACATCCAGTACGTTAGGACACAACATTTTCAAATTCCCGAGAATAAGTTTTTTATTTGAAACTCATGTGTTTTGATTTGAAATGGGTGCTCGATTACTTAGATTCAACGAGAAAAATTGGAACCCAGTAAGTTAGAGCACAATCTTCTCGAAGCTCCCAAATACCGAGTATTGCCTTTATTTTCTTTTAAAGTTTTATTTTTTAATTTGAGGGAAAAAAAAGTGATGCAACGTTAAAATGATGTAAAAATAAAAACATTGATGAATAAAAACAATATGAAAATACAGGTATACAGTTTATTGAACACATAATGGAAATGACCACATAATATACATTATCTAAGAAGCTAATATTAATGACCAAAGTCAAATGCATCAAAAGACATATACAACAGTCTAAATTTACAAAACGAATTGAGATGAAGTGTAAAACAATTTAAAAACAATAATAAATGAGTTCAAAATAATAATGTGAGAAAAGAATCTGAAAATTAATAATATGCAAAATGATTTTTTTTTTAAATGAAAAAATCTAAAATAAATAATGTATATAAAAAACAAAATAAATCACATGAAGAAAAAGTTCAAAATAAACAATAAAAATATTTAAAATAATAATATGTATAAGATTTTGAAATAGATATTGTAACACCCCAAACCAGGTCTATGCGTTAAGACGAGATTTGGTTTGTCGCACAGATCGAACATCCATTTAATTCTCTAATGATTTAAGTAAAACAGTTCTACAAAACCTTTTGAAAGTCAAGTTTAGTAAAAATTAAGAGCAATGATTTAAAAATCGATGAATTAAGAAATTCTAGTTTGAAATCTTATCATTTAGTATTTAATTGTCAAAAACTTTAAAGTAGTTTTTAAATAGTTCAAAAGAATTTGAAAATAAAAAATAATTAAAGTATCTAAAATGTTATAAAACACAATTTTTAAGAAAACCTTATAGAATTAACATAAGCCCATATTAAGTGTCTTAAAACCAAAATTTAAATCCATCCACGCATAAAAATCCATAAAAATATTAATAAAGGCCTTATTACATCATACCCAAAATAGTAATTAAAATAAATAACTTAATAAAAGTTCATGGTTTATAAAACCCATATTCGTAGTATGGCCTCCATGAAGTCATCCTTGGCCCAAGCCTCCGTCAATTGCCATTACCTGAGATGGATAAATAAACAGAGTGAGTTACTTAGAACTCAGTGTGTAACCCACTTACCACGTTCATTGAGCCAGATCATCAAGAGATTGTTTTGGGCTTGAGCCCATTTACGAATATAATATAATAAATAAAATGCATGTAAAATGAAATTTCCCAACCAAACCTAATTTTCATCCGCTACACACCCCCGTACCAACCAACACACCTGTGGGGATCAAGTCAACCCACCCCGCCAACACACCAATCGTAGGCATAAAGCCATTTTAAATATATTGTGGTGCACCACCGAACTAGATTGTGACAAAGTCACCGAACTAGAGGCATTAAGCCATTAAAATTTTGTGGCAGAGCCACCGAACTAGATTTTTGGCAAATGGACCTTTCTTCTCTTCATCAATTATCCCAACCCATGCAATCATGTATGCATAACAATTTATAACCATATAATAATTTAACAAAAAGCTCACAATACATGTGATTCTATATTTTAAATTTCATTTAGGCCCATAAGATAAAATAGCATTTAGCCCATTTAACGATCTAGCAATTTTTGGCCCATTTAACGATCTAGCGCTTTTTGGCCCATTTAACGATCTAGCGCTTTTTCGCCCATTTAACGATCTAGCGCTTTTTTCGCCCTTTTAACGATCTAGCAGTTTTTTGGCCCTTTTAACGATCTAGCAGTTTTTTGGCCCATTTAATGATCTAGCAATTTTTCGTAAATTCCACGACTTTAACTATTTTCATACATTTACACAAAAGTGTTAATTACTACATATTTTCTGATTTTGCCATCTTTACGATTTTATCCCAATACTTACGGTATAATATCTAACCCGAGATAAGTGTGAAATTACACACCTGGTTATTGTGAGAACTAGACTTTCTCGCTCGTCGATACCCTCAAAATTTCGAACCACTTCTATATGCGGTTTCTCCCCGATTGATGGTTCGTTACCCGATGAAAATCCACGAACAAACAAAGGTTCGGGAGTACGAACGACTTCAAACAACTGATTCTCCTCGAATGAGCGTCCACAACCCGGTGGGAAATCCCGAATTGCTGAAACAGTCATTCGCTTAAACTTAGGGGGAATAGCAGAACCACCCCTCTTCTGAACACTATTCACCACCCTTTTCGCCCCTATTTTGATTATCTCTAACGAAAAAAGATCATTAGTCCGACTAATAATATATCAAAATTATGACTAACGGTTTTGAGATTGCCTTACCACAAAATATCCTTGTTCCACAATATGAGAATTGAGCAAAACGTTCCCTTAACACCTTAAATCGATTCCAACGTTCTACGATACTCACGAACACTTGAGTTCCGGTCCTCCACTATCACACTAAAATATAACGAAAGAAAACGTTTAATAGAATGAACGATGATTTCGATCAAAGAGATCCTTCTTACCACCATCAAGATTCGGCCAAAGCAACTAATAACCAACATAAACTAAAAGAACTCTTACCTATTGTCCACGGTTGAAAAAGAAATGATTGAGAAGAATGCTTATGTATGATGAAAGATTCGGCTATGAATAACCAAAGAAAAGAGAAAATGATTCGGCAATGGAGTACACTAACATTCGGCCATGAGATAAAATAAAGAAGAAGGTATGGTTGAAAAGAAATAAAAGGTGAGAGAAAGAGATGATGATGATTCGGCTTTCAAGAGGGAAAAAGGAAAAGAAAAGAGATGTGTTTTGGAGCAAAGGTACATTCGGCAATGGGGAAAGAAAAGGAAAAGAATGGCCTTTTTGTGTTGGTAGTTTCGGCACTAAGAGGAAGACACTAAAATGATTAGCAAAGAAATGACCAATTGGTCAAAAAGATGGCCAAACGAAATAAAGCAATAGTTGCTTTCTTCTACCAATACATTCGGCCAAAGGAAGGAAAAGATGAGTGGAGAATAATGTCTTCAAACAAAATGACCAAAAAGAATTCTAACAAGCTATCATCCTACCCCAAGCTAAACACCAAATTTTGGCTCCCCTCCCTTTGTCCATAATGCCGTCCATGTTCATGGTCAAGATGGCCATGAAATAGTTTCCAAAACATCCACCTTGATACATGCCTTGTAATCCTCCACTTTCCCAAAGTTTAAGAAATCCTATCCCTAAAATCAAGCAATTCGATCCCTTAATTCATGCTTACCATAACCTTAAGTCTCCTTACCATAAAAATTTAGTCCATCTTATCCATAATTGATGGTTGGCCGACACATGCTAGGAAAAAACAAAAATAAAAGCTCCCAAATTGCATGCTAGGAGATTCGAACCTCTCCCTTCAAGTCCAACTTATGGCGCCATCACCACTTTGCCAATTACTCATCTTATGCCATCTTTTATCACTTAATTAACTCAAACTTCAAGGTCACCTGATTTCTCTACACTAAAGTATTCTTTACTAAAATTTATTCTAATTCCAAGTAAACCCGAGCCTTCTCAAGACTATATTTAGCACATAAAAAAAATCATACCCGAGCTAACACCAAAGACAAACAACATATTGATACTCAAATTTTTAGGATGTTACAGATATTATGTAAAAACTTGGAATAAACAAATAAAATAGAAATTTGTAAAAATGAAAATAAAATGAATTTATACCTAAAAATGATAAGTAAATAAACAAACGAATAAATATTAAGTATTTAGCAAATTAATTTAATAGTATGATAATAAAACAAATACATAAATAAAAAGGGTATAATAATAATATTATTAAGCTACTTAATTTAATAATAATAAAATAACCAAAAATAACAAAGAAGGGACGAAATTATAATTCGAGTAATATTTTAGGGCGGATTTTGAATATAAGTAAAAATATAAGGCTGATTAAGGGCTTGATTAATATGCGCGAGAGTGTAGGGACTAGAAAGGAAAATTTTCCTTTATCCGTGTGCGTTTTTTTAACCGTGGATCGAAATGAAACAAAGGTAGAAATAACGGGCAAAATAAAAAAAAAAAGAAAAGAAAGAAATGGACCGAATTTAAATAACACCAAAATGCGGAAGGACTAAGGGTGCAAATAACCCATCTCACAGAAACGCGCGGATCCTCCCCGGGTCGGGTCAATGCGCGGGCCAAAGGGAGCAAAACGACGTCGTTTTGGGCAATTGAAGCCAGCCCCAAAACGACGCCATTTTAGAGGCTTATAAAAACCATTTTTAAACAAAAATTTCATTTTTCCTCTCTTCCAAAAAAAAAATCAGAATAGCTCTCCTCTCTCTCTCCCTGGCGATTTTCGGCGAGGACTCCGGCTCAACTCTGGTGCCGATCACTGCCGTCCGCCATGTTATTGTAGGGCTCAAATTCGTATTGTCTGTGTATTACAAATTATTGTAGGGCTTTTATAGCCCCCAAAATAACAAATAAAAAAGGAATACAAAGATTTTGTCCCGTTTTGCCATGTTTTGCTGCTATGTTCTTTCCCTTTTTGCAGGTGAGTGACGAGGAATCCGGCGGTGGAGTGATGTCCGTGCGCTGATTGCGGTGTGACTGAGGGGCTAATGTTGGGGCTTGCGAAACGAGGAAAAACTAGGGTTCCAGAAACCCTTAGTTTCTGATTTGGTTTGGGCCTTTTGGGCTTCGCATGTTGGGTCTAGGCTAATGGGTGTAATGGTTTTAGGGCTAGTATTTTGGGTTTTAGTTTTGGTCTGTAATGGATTGGGTTGTTAATTGGTTTTGTAAATGGACTGTAAAAATAAATTGGACATTTATTTATTATTATTATTATTTTTTTGGCTTTTGTTTGTTTAAGCCCGGGCATAAATGGGCTACTATAAGCACCAGGGGACACACGGCCGTGTATATAACCGTATGTCACACATGAGTGAGACACACGCCCATGTGGACAAAAATAGGCTATTTACCGGGCCAATTTGCCGCCAAATCTTATGCACACCTACAACAACCCAAATGGCACCAAAACATAACATAATTTGGCATTTAAACCAACCAATTCAAGCCTAAATCATGCATATTCTATACCATTTACAACATCAACCAATACAAAACATAAATACCACAATATGCCATACAAATTCATACCAAATTAAAATGTGCATCAATGCCTAAATGCACTAGCATACCAAGGTTCATAACCCAGCCATTTGCTATCCATAATACTAATTATCCACAAGCATCATGTAACAACCCGATTTTGGGGCTAGTCGGAACAGTGGTTTCGGAACCACTAATCCCAAATCAGAGAAATTATTTTTAATATTATTATATGTGTTATATCATGATTATATGAGTACATGAAAATTTTGGTGCATTAATTTTTGTGATTGCATGCTTACTAAATCGCATAAAGTGCGAAAGTTTCATTTTACAAGCTAGAGGTGTCAAATAGCTATAGAATTTTAATTGTAAGTTCTAAATGTGCAATTAGGCCTTTTTAAAGGCAATAGTCGGCCATAGGGGGGACAAGAGTGTAACATCCCCAAACCCGGCCCATTCACTACGACCGAATCTGGTTATGTCACTGCGGAAAGACGGTTGACAATCTTTTTGACTTTTGAATAAATCATGAAAATTGTTAACTTTTAAAAAAAATCCTGTCCATTTAAATTTATAAATAAAACTTTGTCTTTATACAAAATTTTCAAGATGACCCCGAGATTTTGTAAATTTTGAAATATCTTTAAGTTGGAAAACTATTTTCAGAATTGACCCTAAGTTTCCCATGCTTGGAATATTCTCTGTTGTTTTGTTCGTTTTGGTGACTGTTTACTTTGTTGCTTGTAAAGTATCTAGAACCTTGAGTATGATAAATACTGTGCCTAAAAGTATGTTAGCTCTTTAAGATCAGAGTGCGCAGCTATAGCGTAGTGGGTTGTTAGTCTAGCCAAGTAATTTCGAGGACGAAATTATTTTAAGGAGGGTAGAATTGTAACACCCTGGTTCTAGGGGTTAGGCTTTTGGTGCTTAGCTCAGGTGTTGGCACACTTCAGTGTGTGGTTGGGTGAGTTTTAGGGGTCCTGAGAACCCTAGATGATGGTGGAATGCCTTAGTAAATTTTTAGCTTTTAGTGGTTAAAAGGGGAGCTTGGCAATGTTGGGTCTTAAGAGAAATTTTGGTGAAAATAAGGCACAAAGAAGGGCTTGGCAGAGTGGCAAGGAGGCACCACATAA
This sequence comes from Gossypium sturtianum, assembly GCA_025698515.1. Classification (NCBI taxonomy): domain Eukaryota; kingdom Viridiplantae; phylum Streptophyta; class Magnoliopsida; order Malvales; family Malvaceae; genus Gossypium; species Gossypium sturtianum. The sequence continues at coordinate 35,101,694 of CM046943.1, read as the reverse complement.
GGCATGGGAAAGTGACGCCTCAAGGGGGAGCTGGAAGGGGTCTCATGTTCGATTCGCAAGGGCAGCAGATGGGGCTTTGTTTTTGCGTCATTTTGGTGAGGTGGTGGGCGGTTTTTGAAGGCTTAAAAGATGGATGAAGACTTGGTCTTCCTTTTTTTGAATTCGGCTAGGAAGGAAGGATTAAAGTTTGACTCATTCAAACCTTTTTGAATGGATGGCTAGGAGAAGAGATGAGTTGGAGGTTATTTTGAATCTTTGAAGGGTTGGTGTAGAGTGAAAGTAGGAGGATTTTTGGGAGTTGGTGGGGGTTGAGTTGTTGGCCGAATCTTGCTTTCTTCTAGGGGGGAGCTTTGGCCGAATGTTATAAATAGGGGAGGTGCTCACCTTTTTGGTTTTTCCCATTTTGCTTGCTTGCCGAAAAGTGCTTCACAAATTCTCCATTTGTTCTCCCCATTTCACCTGAGCTGAAACCTCCATTGCCATCTTCTTTTTCTCTTCTTTTGGATCCTTGGTCGAACCACTCACCTTTCATCTCTCTTTTCTCCCATTTTGCTAAACCGAAAGTACACTCCCATACTTTTCTTTCCTCTTCTCAAACCTTTGGGCGAAACCCCTATTCCCTTTTCATTGATTTTCTTTCATTGTTAACCGAATCTACATCCCATCTTTGTGCCGTGCTCCTTTTCCCTTACTTGGTAGCACCTTGGCCGAGTGTTAGCATAGATCTTGTTGGGTTTCCGTTTGCAACCGTTGTTAAAGGTACTCTGGGTTTGAAGTAGGCAGTCAAGCCTCCGTTTGTTAGCAGTCAGCTTGGTAAGTGATTTTGGGTAAGGGATATTTATTAAGATTTGTTACTTAGTTTGTGATTTGGAGGGTTAACCCGTTTATCTGATTAAGTGTGTTGATGGAGGCCAACACCAGTCAAGGTGGGCAGGAGAAAACCCCTATCCCAAAGTTCAAGAAGAGAGCTGTCTCGGCAGTTCGAGACTGGCCACCGGGGTGTGGGCCAGCAGCAGAGGATAGTTATAGGCAGATAGCTGTTGTCTCGTTGAGCGATAGCGTTGGGGTCGAGAGTCTAGAACTCCAAGTGATTAGGTGCGTAATCATCGCACTATTTCTTCGGTTTTTGGTTTGCTAAACGTGTTTACATAGGCGTGATGTGTGATGGCCGATTATAATGGCTTGAATGGTGAGTTATTTATGATATATACATGATATGATAATCAACATGTGATGCTTACTCTTTTGTTATAATCTGACATGTTATACTTATGCATACATACATGGGAGGTGGATTTGATCGATGAAGGAAGGAGTGTACATATGATGTACGTGGTCTAATGTTAGCCTCGGCTACATTAGCGCTTGATGGTTAGCTTTGTGCTACCTCAAGGGAGATGTTGGCTAGGTTCCCATCTCGGCGGTTGATGGCTATGTGCGTCACCGTAGACAGATTATGATGTTGTTGGATCACTTTGATTGATCGGTGGCTCAGCCACGGCCTTGAGCAGCGAGCTTGCCAAGGTAAGGTTTATGGATCACGATGTGATCAGTGGTGGATTAGCCACGGCCTTAGGCAGGGGGAGTCTGCTAAGGTTGGCATTACGGTTGGATTGTAGGTTGGGCTGAGATGCATATTTGCATGACTTGTTATGAGAACGGTATGGTTATGGGCCAAGCCCATACGTATGGAATACGTGTTATGATTATGCACTGAGTCTGTGGACTCACCCGATTATTTTCCTAACCATTTCAGGTGATTCGTGATTAATGGACTGGGTTGGAGGGGATACAAAGGTGGCCATGCAGAAGGAGATTATTTTGACTACTTTATGTTTTTAATATTAAGTATTGGGTTTAAATATTGGGTTGTAATAAGGGCCTTTCTATTTTTATTTATTTTGGGAACTATTTTATTATTATTTTAAATTATGGTTGGATTATATTAAATTACCATGTGAAGATGAATTTTTCCTAACAACGTGATTATTCAAAATTGGTTTTATATATTCACTAAGGTTGATTTAGACATTTTATAACAATTAAGTTTTAGTTATGTTTTCGAAAGAACTTGGTTTCAAAAAGATGATTAATTTCCATGTTTATTTCAAAGTCAAAAATACTTCCAACTGCCTTTCTGCAGTGACATAACCAGATTCGGTCGTAGTGAATGGGCCGGGTTTGGGGATGTTACAAAGAGACTCAATTTAGTCAATGTTTGGTGGATTAGGTGACTTAATTGAATAAAATAAGAGAAAAACAAGAAAGCTATCATCTTTTTCATTCTCCTTCATCCTCCACCGAAATTTTCATCAAGAAATAGGGGTTTTTGAAGCTCAAACTTTCAGCCAAGCTATTCTCTTGCAAGTAAGTGATTTTTAAGGTCTTCCTTGATAATTTTTGTACTTTTGGGACCCCTAAATCTTAAGCTAGCTAATGAGGGGACTATTTTGCAAAATGGTTGAGAGTCTAGGGATTTGCCATGTGAGCATTTGTGTTGATTTCTAAAATTTTATGGAAGAAAATGAATCTTATTTGGTTAAAGAACAACTTTTGTGAAAGGATTTTTGCATGAAAACTCCTAATAGGACTACTTTGTAAAAGTTATAAAATAAATAATAAGTTTGTGAAATAATTGAAATTGTGAGTTGCTATAAGAGAGAAAATGAATCAGCTAGGCTTAGATATGTGAAAAATGAACACATTTCATTTTACGAGCCTAGGGGCAAAAGTGTAAGTTTTTTGAAAGTATAGGGGAAAACTGGTAATTTTGCCAAAATAGAAATTTTGAAATGTTTTGAATAATGTGGTGATTTAATAAGTTAAATATGTCATTAAAGATAAAGAAGAACGTGGAATCAACCTTGACTGAGGAAAAGGCAAGGTTTCAGACTAAATTGCAATTGGCATAATTTATATCGAGGTAAGTTTATGTGTAAAAGATACATCCTTATTGCGCATGTTTTACTTATTAATGCATTGTGTAAATGCAAATAATTATTGTTAAGGTCTAATAAAAATGATAGAAAGTGAGGAAATTCTCGGATGAACCTTAGGAATATGAAAATGGGTGCGAATAAATATCCGTGAACATGTGCTTATTGGTGGGTTGTGTGCGATACCACCGTATTTATTTATTATTGGTGGGTTGTGTGCGATACCACCTTGTTATTTATAAACGATGGGCTGTGTGCGATACTATCGTATTTATTGTCATTGGTGGGCTGTGTGCGATACTATCGTACTTATTGTCATTGGTGGGCTGTGTGCGATACCACCATAGACATGTAATTATTGGTGGGCTGTGTGCGATACCACCTTGTTGATTATTTGTAACACCCCTTACCCGGGTTCTACACCGGGAACCGACCCCGAGGCGTTACCGAACTCAAACCACTTAATCGCCACTTGGGCTCAATGTCATTACTCTCTATAACCTCATTCTCGACTTACGAGGCCTCACTCATACATACGAGGGCTCTCGAGACTAATCCAGAACTTTTACGATCCTTAAAATTTTTCTTTTTTATATAGGTCTCACACGCCCGTGCAAGATTAGACACGCCCGTGCATGGACACACACGCCCATGTCCCCAAATCGTGCCTAAAAACCCAGCATTCTGCCAATGCCCCACGGCCAAGGCACACGCCCGTGCTTACCACCCGTGGTGCACACTAACTTCACACACACGGCCTCAAAGTCTAGTCACACGCCCGTGTGGCTAGCCCGTGGACTATCCTGATTTAAAATGTTAACATGCGAGGGACGCTTGACGGCCACAAAGACACGCGCCGTGGTGACTGACAGTGTGTCACACATGGCCTAGACACACGCTGTGTGTCTATCCACATGGTCAAGAACAAGACTAAGTGTCAAGTTCTTTTCACCCTTCTAACATACACAACATATACTCATCTAACACCATCATAATCAACTCAAATTGAAGTGCATTCTCACATAGAAAACTACATCTTTCTTTCATATAATGTAATAGCCAACAACCATGGCATTATACAAAATAAGCTATCCATCTAAAGGCTAACACATCTTAGCCATTTACAACAAAATCAACTAACTTGTCTAGCCCCTATACATGCCATATACAAAACATTAAGTTTCATGTACCAAAGTGTGCTGATATGTGGGCTGTCTTCTGATGATCCTCGTATCTTGATTCCACACTTTTAATCTATAAGACAAGGGAAAAGAAAGAGAGTAAACTTTGAGCTTGGTAAGTTTACACATAAACAAATAAGCCTCATAGTATAAGCTAAACAACAATTAGCATTATACTACCAAAAATAATGAACAACATTGCTTACTCTTTCTGACTCTTACCACCTTTCCAATACATCATGAGTCACATACTCATAACCATCAAAATGCACCCCTGCTGTAACACCCCAAACTCGGCCTAGAAGTTAGGCCCGAATCTGGCGTGTCACATGGAAAAAACTTGTTTGAGAATTACAGCCTCTTTGTTAAAACCCAAAACACTTAAGCAATTGTTAACTACTTGAAAACGTAATTATCTTTTAAAAAAAAAACCTTTTTGGTGGCGAAAGCATATTTGAAATAAACATTTTACAAAAATGTGATGTTTAGAAATAGAGTTGCAGAAGCATTTTGAAATCATTGCGAAAACGTAGATAAAATACAAGTAATTTTTGAGAGATCGTTTGATGAGTCGAAAATCGAGGTAGTGAGCTTTAAAACCGTGGTTTTGAAAATATTGTTGATAATTCGAGAGAAAATTTCCGAGTTAAAATATTTGTAAAAGTTTGTTATAAAATCCTTTTATTAATCAATTTTGGAAAACCATTATTTATGATTTTAGAAAATCCCCGTTAAAACAATTCAAGCAATATAATAAGTACGACTAAACATAAAGCAATTTAAAACATATCCCAGAGGCCTTATTACAAATTAAACCGAAATAGAAAAATAATAAAATAAACTGAAATAGAAATTTAAAGTTCAATGACACCATTTCTGAAGTATGGCCTCCACCGAGTCATCCATGGGCCCAAGTCCTCGTTACGGAGCATTACCTACAAGGGTTAAGAAAAAGGGGGTGAGTTACAAGAACTCAGTGTGAAATCCCTTACTGTCATCCAGTGGGCCTGAACCCATATAACAACATCTTGGGCCGGAGCCCACTATCATAACAGAACATATATATATATATATATATATATATGAAGCAAATGTATGCAACCCAACCCATCCAACCAGTCTCTCCCCCGTACCAACCAGTCTCTCCTGTGGGGATCAAATCGACCCACCCCGCCAGTCTCTCCAATTTGCAGACAAGCTACCATTTATAATAATTTTGTGGCTTAACAACCATAGTATCATATACTGTAACATAATAGGCACACAGCCTTAATCACGATGGCACAAAGCTATATTTAAATTGGCACATAGCCCATATCAGAATTTGTGGCAGAGCCACTGGAATCATATATGGTAATATGATCGGCACATAGCCTTAATCACGATGGCACAGAGCCATATTTAAATTGGCACATAGCCCATATCAGAATTTGTGGCAGAGCCACCGGAATCATATACGGTAATATAATCGGCACACAGCCTTAATCACGATGGCACAAAGCCATATTTAAATTGGCACATAGCCCATATCAGAATTTGTGGCAATGCCACCGGTCTATACTTCTCTTCATTCAAGTTTCCCATCCCATGCTATATGTGATGATGCAATACACATAACAACATAAAATATCCACATGTATAACAATCATTAGTCTAGTAATTTAATACGATGAATCGGCCCATTATTGAGCTTTGTAATTCAGCCCACTAAGGCATTCTATCAATTCAGACCATAGGGGCATTTCAATAAATCGGTAATTTTATCCACTAAGGGTAATTTGGTAATCTCGCAACCCAGGGGTATTTCGGCAATTTACCCTCCAAGGGTATTTTGGTAATTCGGCAACCTAGACTTAACTACTAATGTGAGGCATAAAAATTGAAATTGTCCATCTGCGTCATACTGACTAAATTGACTATAACACGAGTTAGGAAACTTGAAATTTAGATCTGTAAATTTTCCTTGAAACTAGACTCATATATCTTCTTACTACTATTTTTCCAGAATTTTTGGCATATCCGTTTAGTACAGTTTATTCATTAAAGATTCCCTTGTTACACTGTCCAACGGTTCTGCCCTTTCTTACCCAAAATTCAAATATCTCGCTGTACGGTTTTCATATGTTGCTCCCACTTGTTTCTATTGAAAATAGGCTCACTAAAGAATCTCTACATATAACTTATAACTCATAATTCACTTTGTACAATTTTAAACGATTTTTCCAAGACAGAACATGGAACCACAGAGTCAATCAGAACCAGTCTCACTAAAATTAAGATATCACAGAATATAATATTCCTCTTTCTACTACTTTTCATTCATATGAATATAGACGCAGTAAGCTTTAATTCGATATCTTATTCACTTTCAAATTCCCTTTCTCCTATTTTTCGTGATTTTTCAAAATCACGTGACTGCTACTGACCAAACTGTTTCATTGCAAAAATATGGTTACCACTACGAATATAGGCACGCCCGAGTGGTCACGGATGCCGGTTTTCAGTTTTCCTTCGGTATTTCGACCGAATCACAGAACATTTCATGCAAACTTTCAGAGAGGTATGAGATTACACACCATTTCAAACATGTATTCGGTAGGGTACGGGATTACACACCTTATTCGGAATCCGTAACACGATACTCTTCGCGGCACCTAAAGGTACAATCGGTTAACAATTAGTCCAAAGCCCAATTTTCAACTTCAACCAAGTATTGCGATTGATTAACATTCTATATCACTTACCAACAATCTGAGTCTCTTATTACGAGGGATAGGTGATCGGGCGATTTGGTTCCTATAGTGACCGATTAGTCGAAACTATTAATCCATTTAGCAACCAATCGAATAATGAACGATATCAAATAATCCATAAAGAACTCCTTACCTTGTTGCGATTTCCACCACTTGACTTATGGCTAGAATGATATTCGGCCACCCACTAAGATCACTATGAAAGAGTATTGATCACAATATGAGAATGATGGAGAGAGTGACGTTTTGATAAGAAACAAAGTTGACTAACTGAATAACGATGAACATTCATATTAGATTAGGAAGAAAAAGAACATAAAAATAGATAGAGGGATATAAGATCACTTACCGATTTGATTAAGAAGAGATTATCCTACATGATGGGGAATGAAATGATGAAGAAATAGGATGATAAGGGGTTCGGCTATAGAGAAAATCGAACAGGAAATGTGATCACAAAGTGATGTCGATTAAAGAAGAGGAAAAGGTTGATGAAATGGTCAAAAGAGAAAAATGAATGGAGAAAAGTGCTTTGGTAATTTCGGCTATCAAAGGGGAGATGAGCAAGGTGAGTGTTTCGGCCAAACAAAAGAAAAGAATGCACAAATGTGTTGGGAGATTTCGGCCAAAGCTAAGAGGAAGATGGATTTGAAAAGAAGACACAAATGTTCAAAGAGAAAAGTGTACCTCTTATGCACCCAAAAACTAACAAAATGATCTAAAAAGAAAAGAGAAATTCATCTCTTCCTTTCCCCCTAACAAAACCGTACATACCTTGGCAAAAAGGTCAAACATTTGCCAACCAAAAATTTCCAAAACACTTTCCTCTCTTTGTGCCAACATGTTCCCTATACTTTCCTTTCCTTTTGATTTCTTTCCCTACCTTCATCCTTTCCTAATATCCTTAGCCATCTTGCCAAACTTAAAAAGTCCAACTTGCCTTATTTATTAGCTTGGCCGACACTTAGAAAAGAATACAAAAATAATAGTCAAAATTTGCAAAAGATGGGATTTGAACCTCTTCTCTCCATACTCTACACTTAATGCCATAACCTCTTTGCCATATGCTCACTTATGCTAGCACATTAATCATTTAATTCCATAAACATTGAGGTCACTTACTATATCTCCTTAAAGTGCTAAAACATAAAATTTACCTATAGCCTAACTTGAACCCGGAACTTCCTAGAAGCCTCGTAACTTTCCAAAATCACCCTCCTAATAAGTCCAACTTGAAATAATGCCGTTCTCAAATTCCCATAAATTTTAAACACTCCTACGCCCAAGGCCCATTGGGCCCAATCCTACTAGGCCCAATTTTCGGTCGTTACAATTCTACCCTCCTTAAAGAAATTTCGTCCTCGAAATTTCCAACCAACTACTAAACGCATCGCTCAAATCACACCACTATGGTTTCGCTGCGCACTCTGATCTTAATAACACTAATGTACTTTTAACATAATCTTGAATCCTCTTTCACACAACCAAACATCTAACCACAGAAGAAAATAGTTATCCACCACTTATACCTAAAATTTTCTACATTCAATCATCACGTCCAACCAAAACATACCTAACTTGATGGTGATGAAACAATCCCGAGCCTTATGCTCCTTAGACCCGCATCTCAAACATGTTCCTGACCTCCTCCAGCATTCTCCCGGATGACGCCTTCTGCAATAATCGCAAGCCGAAAAGTTTGGACGTGCCTTAACACGCTTCACAGAACGAGACTGCGGCCCTAAAGAACCGCGACCTAATTTCTTCTTACAGTCCACGCGCCCAATTCGAAGTGTTCGACCAATTTCTCTAACCTCCTCCACAAGCTCCCTAACTAGCTGAGTCAGCTCATCAATTCCAGCTCAATCATAAGACTCCGTCTCAGCCACTGGAAATGCCAACACCTCCCTTTCGGAAACATGCCCCGATGCTGAAGATCTAGCCCTAGCACCTCGGCCTCTACCACGTCTACGTCTACCGCGTCCACGTCTTCTAGCGTTCATGTTCACTAATGTCGACTTAATCTTATTACGAGTTTTATGAATCAGTATACTATTTCAGTGTTTATTAAACGATGTTTTATGGAGTATAGGAAGTAAAGTTGTTTTCGCAATACGCATCCTAAAGTCTCAATCTCTATAATTTCAGCTCCTAAAACTAAAAGTTCTAGAGTATTCTATTTTGTGGAATTTTCTTACCACAGTACTAACACAATAATCATAAAATAAAAACACATACTTACTTGACTTGGTGCCGGATACCCGTGGTGCCATACTTCCTTTAGAACATGTAATTAAAATTTTAAACGGCTTTGAAAACACTTTTGAACCCAAACCACAGCCGAGTTTTGCAATCGGGCTCTGATATCATAAAATGTAACACCCCAAACTTGGCCTAGAAGTTAGGCCTGAATCTGGCGTGTCACATGGAAAAAACTTGTTTGAGAATTACAGCCTCTTTGTTAAAACCCAAAACACTTAAGCAATTGTTAACTACTTGAAAACGTAATTATCTTTAAAAAAAACCTTTTTGGTGGCGAAAGCATATTTGAAATAAACATTTTACAAAAATGTGATGTTTAGAAATAGAGTTGCAGAAGCATTTTGAAATCATTGCGGAAACCTAGATAAAATACAAGTAATTTTTGAGAGATCGTTTGATGAGTCGAAAATCGAGGTAGTGAGCTTTAAAACCGTGACTTTTGAAAATATTGTTGATAATTCGAGAGAAAATTTCCGAGTTAAAATATTTGTAAAAGTTTGTTATAAAATCCTTTTATTAATCAATTTTGGAAAACCATTATTTATGATTTTAGAAAATCCCCGTTAAAACAATTCAAGCAATATAATAAGTACGACTAAACATAAAGCAATTTAAAACATATCCCAGAGGCCTTATTACAACTTAAACCGAAATAGCAAAATAATAAAATAAACCGAAATAGAAATTTAAAGTTCAATGACACCATTTCTGAAGTATGGCCTTCACTGAGTCATCCATGGGCCCAAGTCCCCATTACGGAGCATTACCTACAAGGTTTAAGAAAAAGGGGGGTGAGTTACAAGAACTCAGTGTGAAATCCCTTACCGTCATCCACTGGGCCTGAACCCATATAGCAACATCTTGGGCCGGAGCCCACTATCATAACAGAACATATATATATATATATATATGAAGCAAATGTATGCAACCCAACCCATCCAACCAGTCTCTCCCCCGTACCAACTAGTCTCTCCTGTGGGGATCAAGTCAACCCACCCCGCCAGTCTCTCCAATTTGCAGACAAGCTGCCATTTATAATAATTTTGTGGCTTAACCACTAGAGTATTATATACGGTAACATAATCGGCACACAGCCTTAATCACGATGGCACAAAGCCATATTTAAATTGGCACATAGCCTATATTAAAATTTGTGGCAGAGCCACCAGAATTATATATGGTAATATAATCGGTACACAGCCTTAATCACGACGACACAAAGCCATATTTAAATTGGCACATAGCCCATATCAGAATTTGTGGCAGAGCCACCGGAATCATATACGGTAATATAATCGGCACACAACCTTAATCACGATGGCACAAAGCCATATTTAAATTGGCACATAGCCCATATCAGAATTTGTGGCAATGCCACCGGTCTATACTTCTTTTCATTCAAGTTTCCCATCCCATGCAATATGTGATGATGCAATACACATAACAACATAAAATATCCACATGTATAATAATCATTAGTCTAGTAATTTAATACGATGAATCGGCCCATTATTGAGCTTTGTAATTCAGCCCACTAAGACATTCTATCAATTCGGCCCATAGGGGCATTTTGATAAATCGATAATTTTATCCACTAAGGGTAATTCGGTAATCTCGCAACCCAGGGGTATTTCGGTAATTTACCCTCCAAGGGTATTTTGGTAATTCAGCAACCTAGACTTAACTACTAATGTGAGGCATAAAAATAGAAACTGTCCATCTGCGTCATACTGACTAAATTGACTATAACTCGAGTTAGGAAACTTGAATTTTGATCCGTAAATTTTCCTTGAAACTAGACTCATATATCTTCTTACAAAAAATTTTCCAGAATTTTTGGCTTAGCCGCTTAGTACAGTTTATTCATTAAAGATTCCCTTGTTACACTGTCCAACGGTTCTGCCCTTTCTTACCCAAAATTCAAATATCTCACTGTACAGTTTTCATATGTTGCTCCCACTTGTTTATATTGAAGATAGGCTCACTAAGGAATCTCTACATATAACTTATAACTCATAATTCACTTTGTACAATTTTAAATGATTTTTCCAAGACAGAACAGGGAATCACGAAGTCAATCAGAACCAGTCTCACTAAAATTAAGATATCACAGAATATAATATTTTTCTTTCTACTCCGTTTCTTTCATATGAAAATAGACGCATTAAGCTTTAATTAGATATCTTATTCGCTTTTAAATTTCATTTCTCCTATTTTTCGTGATTTTTCAAAATTACGTCACTACTGCTGACCAAACTGTTTCATTGCAAAAATATGGTTACCACTACGAATATACGCACGCCCGAGTGGTCACGGATGCCGGTTTCCGGTTTTCCTTCGGTATTTCGACCGAATCACAGAACATTTCATGCAAACTTTCAGAGAGGTATGAGATTACACACCATTTCAAACATGTATTCGGTAGGGTACGGGATTACACACCTTATTCGGAATCCGTAACACGATACTCTCCGCGGCACCTAAAGGTACAATCGGTTAACAATTAGTCCAAAGCCCAATTTTCAACTTCAACCAAGTATTGCGATTGATTAACAATCTATATCACTTACCAACAATCCGAGTCTCTTATTACGAGGGATAGGTGATCGGGCGATTTGGTTCCTATAGTGACCGATTAGTCGAAACTATTAATCCATTTAGCAACCAATCGAATAATGAATGATATCAAATAATCCATAAAGAACTCCTTACCTTGTTGCGATTTCCACCACCTGACTTATGGCTAGAATGATATTCGGCCACCCAGTAAGATCACTACGAAAGAGTATTGATCACAACATGAGAATGATGGAGAGAGTGACGTTTTGATAAGAAACAAAGTTGACTAACCGAATAACGATGAACATTCATATTCGATTAGGAAGAAAAAGAACATAAAAATAGATAGAGGGATATAAGATCACTTACCGATTCGATTAAGAAGAGATTGTCCTACATGATGGGGAATGAAATGATGAAGAAATAGGATGATAAGGGGTTCGGCTATAGAGAAAATCGAACAGGAAATGTGATCACAAAGTGATGTCGATTAAAGAAGAAGAAAAGGTTGATGAAATGGTCAAAAAGAAAAATGAATGGAGAAAAGTGCTTTGGTAATTTCGGCTATCAAAGGGAGATGAGCAAGGTGAGTGTTTCGCCAAAAAAATAAAAGAATGCACAAATGTGTTGGGAGATTTGGCCAAAGCTAAGAGGAAGATGGATTTGAAAAGAAGACACAAATGTTCAAAGAGAAAAGTGTACCTCTCATGCACCCAAAAACTAACAAAATGATCTAAAGAGAAAAGAGAAATTCAGCTCTTCCTTTCCACCTAACAAAACCGTACATACCTTGGCAAAAAGGTCAAACATTTGCCAACCAAAACTTTCCAAAACACTTTCCTCTCTTTGTGCCAACATGTTCCCTATACTTTCCTTTTCTTTTGATTTCTTTCCCTACCTTCATCCTTTCCTAATATCCTTAGCCATCTTGCCAAACTTAAAAAGTCCAACTTGCCTTATTTATTAGCTTGGTCGACACTTAGGAAAGAATACAAAAATAATAGTCAAAATTTGCAAAAGATGGGATTTGAACCTCTTCTCTCCATACTCTTCAATTAATGCCATAACCTCTTTGCCATATGCTCACTTATGCTAGCACATTACTCATTTAATTCCATAAACATTGAGGTCACTTACTATATCTCCTTAAAGTGCTAAACCATAAAATTTACCTATAGCCTAACTTGAACCCGGAACTTCCTAGAAGCCTCGCAACTTTCCAAAATCACCCTCCTAATAAGTCCAACTTGAAATAATGCCGTTCTCAAATTCCCATAAATTTTAAACACTCCTACGCCCAAGGCCCATTGGGCCCAATCCTACTAGGCCCAATTTCGGGTCGTTACACCTGCATTCTATGTCACATTTATACAATATATAACACATCATTATTTCTCGTAATACATCCACACAGTTTATCCACATAACTTATCCACACAGTCTATTTTTCATAGTTTATCCACATAACTTACTCACACGGTCTATCCACACAGCTAGTTCACATAACTAATCCACACAGCTATTACACACAGCTAATACACACAGTTAATCCACACAGCCAATATCTCAGTGGTTTCGCACTTAGCACACCACAATTAATTAATAAGGTGGTATCGCACTTAGCCTACCACAAAGGTATTCATAGTGATTCAGCACATAGCTCACCAAACAATATACCTCACGATAGCATCGCACATAGCTAGCTCATCGTCAATATGCATTAGGATGGTATCGCACTTAGCCACCATCTAGCATTATCACAACACATGCACTAGTCTACTTAATCATTCTCGATCATACATTTATTCCACATTTTCTACTACATTCAACCCACATAGGTTCTCAAACATGCTACACACTAGCTAGCATTAACAAATTGTAAGTATGAATGCATTATTTATGCATAGACTTACCTCGATACTCAAAAGTATGGAAATATGCAATTTAGTCCACCACCTTGCTTTTGCCTCGGTTTCGATCCGGGCTTCGTCTTTCTTGATCTATAATGAATAATTCAGCTTATTCAATACACACATTGACTAAATTGACCCACATTTCATACTTTAGAAAAATTACTATTTTGCCCCTAAACTTCCTCATATTTACACTTTAGCCCCAAGGCTCGTAAAGTGATTTTTATTCAACTTCCTATCCTTTCATGCTTAGCCGAACCACTTACTCAACTAAAGCATTCATCAAATCTCACTAAATCATACATGTATGACCAAACTAAAGTTTTTCACAATCAAGTCCCTACATGCATTTTCATGGAAAATCACTTAACAAAAGATGTTTCTACTACATCAAGCTTTCATAATCTTCCATAAAACATCAAAATACATGCATGTCATTCATGACCCCATTTTTGAACATCCATTATAGCTCATCAAATAGCTAAAAATATCTTACTCATGCTACCAGGACTTCAAAAATACAAAGAATATCAAAATCGGGCTTAGGAGCACTTACTAGCAAGCTTGAAAAATTGAAAGAGCCCTAACAATGGCTATTAGAATTTTTGGCAGCTTGGGGGATAAGATGAATGAATTTGTTATCTTTTCACCTATTTTAATCACTTATTTGATAAATGACCAAAATGCCCTTTTTGATAAACTTCAAATTTTGACTCATCTATGCCCATTTTTGTCCAAAAATTAGAATTTGGATAAATTACTATTTAAGGACCTCTAATTAATAATCTAAAGCTATTTCACACAGATAGCTTCTAGAAAACACATTTTGCAACTTTTGCAATTTAGTCTTTTTGGACAATTCAACCACAATTTCACAAAATTGCTTCATGAAACTTTCACACTGGCATGCATACAAGGCATAAACCTCAATAACTCATTTATAACCCTCGGATTTGTGGTCTCGCACCACTATTCCGACTAGGCCCTAAACCGGGATGTTACAACTCTCCCCCCTTTAGAGATTTTTGCCCCCGAAAATCTTACCAGAAAAGAGGTTTGGATGTTGCTCTCTCATAGCTTTTTCCATTTCCCACGTAGCCTCTTCCACGCCATGTTTTTGCCATAACACTTTCACTAGTGCTATGCTCTTATTTCTCAACTGTTTCACTTCTCGAGCCAAGATCTTAATCGGCTCCTCTTCATAAGACATATCCGGTCTTATCTCAATTTCCATTGAAGGATTCACATGTGAAGGATCGGAGCGATACCGTCGCAACATCGACATATGGAACACATTATGAATCTTTTCCAACTCTACCGGCAAAGCCAATCGGTAAGCTACAGGCCCAATTTTGTCTGTAATCTCATACGGCCCTATGAACCTTGGACTTAATTTCCCTTTCCGTCCAAATCTCATAATCTTCTTCCACGACGATACTTTCAAAAATACTTTGTCGCCTAACTCAAACTCAATTTCTTTTCTTTTCAAATCCGCATACGACTTCTGTCGGTCTGAAACAGCTTTCAGACTATTACGGATTACTTTCACTTTCTCTTCGGTCTCTTTTACTAGATCGACCCCATGGATTAGCTTCTCACTAAGCTCGGTCCAATACAAAGGAGTCCGACACTTACGACCATACAAAGCCTCATACGGTGCCATCTGTATACTTGACTGGTAACTATTGTTATAGGCGAATTCGACCAAAGGTAGATATCTCTCCCAACTACCTTCGAATTCTAACACACAGCATCGAAGCATATCTTCAAGAACTTGAATCACTTTTTCAGACTGACCATCGGATTGCGGATGGAACGCAGAACTGAAATTCAATCTCGTACCCATGGCCTCTTGCAACTTCTTCCAAAATCTCGAAGTAAACCTCGAATCTCTATCCGATATAATAGATACAGGTACACCATGTAATCTCATTATCTCTGCCATGTACAACTCAGCTAACTTATCCAGTGAATAATCAACACGTACTGGAATAAAGTGAGTCGACTTCATCAATCTATCCACAACAACCCACACAGCATCCCTCTTTCTCGGAGTCATCGGCAACCCCGTTGCAAAATCCATGGTAACCCGATCCCATTTCCATTCGGGAACCATCATTGGCTGAAGCAATCCCGAAGGCACTTGATGCTCAGCCTTCACCTGTTGGCAAATCAGACACTTAGTCACAAACTCTGAAATCTCTCTTTTCATACCTGGCCACCAGTACAACTTCCTCAAGTCGTTGTACATTTTCGTACTGCCTGGATGTACTGACAAACACCCACTGTAGGCTTCATGCAAAATATTTCGAATCAACTCCTCATTTTTAGGAACACAAATTCTGTCGCGATAAAGCAAACAACCATTCAAACCCATTTGAAAATCAGAATCACATTCCGACCCGCACTTAGCTATCTTAGCTTGCATCTCATTGTCATTTCTCCGAGCCTCACATATTTGTTGAACAAATAGTGGCTTAGCTCTCAACTCGCCAAAATAGCACCATCATCGGACAATGCTAAACTCGCTCTCATAACTCTTAGAGCATACGGGGATTTCCTACTCAAGGCATCCGCAACCACATTCGCTTTTCCCGGGTGGTAATCAATAACTAACTCATAGTCTTTCAACAATTCAAGCCACCGTCTCTGTCTAAGATTCAGATCCTTCTGATCCATCGAATACTTTAAACTCTTGTTATCCGTGAAGATTCGACACTTTTCACCATACAAATAATGTCGCCAAATCTTTAATGCAAAAACAATCGCAGCTAACTCCAAATCGTGAGTCGGATAATTCTTCTCGTGCGGTTTTAACTGCCTCAAGGCGTAAGCGATTACCTTACCCTCTTGCATCAACACGCAACCAAGACCATTAAACGACGCATCACTATAAACCACAAACTCCTTCTCCGATTCTGGTTGAACCAAAACCGGTGCCTCGACCAACATTGTTTTTGGTCTCTCAAGCTCATTGACATGTCTCATCCATTCAAACTTGGCATCTTTATGCAACAACTTCGTCATCGGAGTAGCAATCACGGAGAACCCCTTTACGAAACGTCTGTAATATCTCGCTAATCCCAAGAAACTCCTGATTTCAGACACGTTCCTCAGCGGTTTCCAATCCATAACAGCCGATATCTTACTCGGGTCAACTCTGACACCATCTCCTGACACCATGTGTCCCAGGAATCTGACCTCTCGGAGCCAAAACTCACTCTTGCTAAACTTAGCATACAACTGCTTGTCTCTCAAAGTTTGCAAGACAATACTCAAGTGCTCTTCATGATCGTTCTCATCCCGAGAATAGATCAATATGTCGTCAATAAAGACAACCACAAACTTGTCCACATATGGTCTGAAAACACGGTTCATCAGATCCATAAAAATCGTAGGTGCATTCGTCAAACCAAACGGCATGACCAAAAACTCATAATGGCCATACCTTGTCCGAAATGCAGTTTTCAACACATCTTGTTCTTTCACTCTGAGCTGATAATAACCAGACCTCAAGTCTATCTTGGAGAACACTGTAGCTCCTTCTTGCTTGATCAAAAGATCATCAATCCTTGGTGAAGGATACTTATTCTTAACCGTCACCTTGTTCAGTTGTCTATAGTCTATACACAACCTCATAGACCCATCTTTCTTCTTCAAGAATAATACCGGAGCACCCCACGGCGAGTAGCTCGGTCTTGCAAAACCCTTATCTGTCAACTCTTGCAACTGAACCTTCAGTTCTATCAGCTCTACTGGTGCCATTCTGTACGGAGAAATCGAAATAGGTGCCGTTCCCGGAACTAACTAAATTCCAAATTCAACCTCTCTCACTGGAGGTAATCCGGGTAACTCTTCCAGAAATACATCTGGGTACTCACATACCACTAGCACTGTTTCAAACTCTACTCCAACCTCTTGAGTATTCAACACAAACGCAAGATAGGACTCACACCCTTTTCTCAAACATTTCTCAGCCACTAGGGAAGAAATCATCACTGGTAGACTGTCCGATCCACCTGATTCAACCCGAACCACATCTCCACTCTCACATTTCAGTTCAATAAACTTACTACCACAGTTCACTAAGACACTATGGGTAGTCAACCATCCATGCCTAGGATTAAAACAAACTCATCAAATGGCAACAACATCAGGTTTGCCGGAAAATAATGATTCTCAATCAACAAAGGACAATTCTTACACACTTTGTCCACTAACACATACTTTCCTAACGGGTTTGACACCTTAATCACAATGTCCGTAGACTCAACGGTCATACTCAAACTAGATGCTAATCTCAAGCAAATATAAGAGTGAGTAGACCCTGGATCTATTAAAGCAATAACAAAGGTGTCAAAGAGAGAAAAAGTACCCGTTATCACATCAGGGGAGGATGCCTCTTCGCGAGCGCAAATGGCATACGTCCTCGCAGGTGCCCGACCCTCTGGTCTCACAGTAGAATCTCTGGGTGCACCTCTACCACTAGCCCCACCTCTTGGGTTCCTTGGTGGTCTACCCCTCGTAGACATATCACTAGGTTTCACTTCTTACTTCTCTTCCTTATCATCCCTCTCGGGACAGCTACGGATAAAGTGGCTAGGGGAACCACACTTATAACATTTTCGATTGTTTCTCCAACACTCTCCGGTGTGATACCTACCACAACTAGGACACTCCGGTTTACTCTTTGTATTGCCCACACTTTCCATCGAGGGGGCTTGGACTCTCGAACCCGAACGAGTATTGCCCAAGTCTCGATACGAATAACCCACTGGTGCCGTCGTTCGAGGATTCACTTCCTTGGATCTTTTCGACTGGGCTTGATACGACTTGCCCATCGGTCTCTTTCTAGCATCTCGGGCTTCACTCACAGCCCTTCTCTTTTCTGAACTCAATTCCTCGGCCTTACTTGCCCTCTTAACTAGTACCACAAATTCTTTCAACTCCAAAATGCCCACTAGGAGTTTGATATCCTCATTCAGCCTATCTTCGAACCTCTTGCACAAGATGGTCTCTGTCGACACACATTCTTGAGCGTATTTCCTAAGCCTAACAAACTCACGCTCGTATTCCGCTACTGTCATCCTTCCTTGCTTCAGCTCAAGGAATGCTTTCCTTTTTCGGTCAGTAAACCTCTAGCTTATATACTTCTTCCAGAACTGTTCCAGAAAGAAGTCCCACGTCACCCGCTCTTTTGGGACCACTAAAGTCAGCGTCTTCTACCAATGGTATGCCGAATCTCTCAGCAATGATACGGTGCACTTCAAACTCTCCTCAGGTGTACATGAGAGTTCATCGAACACCCTCATCGAGTTCTCCAACCAGAACTCCGCCCTCTCTGGATCATCATCTACCTTAGCTCTAAACTCCTCAGCCCCGTGCTTCATAATCTTATCCACCGGGGGTTTCGATATCCTCACCACATCCATACCTTGGGGAGCCACAGGATTTGGCTGAGGTATAGGAGGAGGTGGAGGAGGTTGAGCATTAGGGTTCGCTCGAACATAATCCGAGTACCAATTACTCATCATTTTTAAAAAGACTTCCCGTACCTCTTCCCCTTGACCCCTAGCCTTGGGTCCACTCTCAACAGGTGCGGTTCCTTGCGCAGGAGCCGGCGCATTACTAGCTGCTTTATCAGCAGTCAATGGATCGAAATCCATATACTATATAAAACAAGTTTTAAATCATCAGAAACCACCACATTATCATTGTACACTTATGGCATGTATAGCTAGACTCTTACACCCACTACGGTAGACCTAGAAACGGCTAAACCATAGCTCTGATACCACTAAATGTAACACCCCTTACCCGGGTTCTACGCCGGGAATCAGGCCCTAGGTGTTACCGAACTCAAACCACTTAATCGCCACTTAGGCTCAACGTCATTACTCTCTATAACCTCATTCTCGACTTACGAGGCCTCACTCATACACACGAAGGCTCTCGAGACTAATCCGGAACTTTTATGATCCTTAATTTTTTTCTCTTTTATACAGGTCTCACACGCCCGTGCAAGATTAGACACGCCCGTGCATGGACACACACGCCCATGTCCCCAAATCGTGCCTAAAAACCCAGCATTCTGCCAATGCCCCACGGCCAAGGCACACGCCCGTGCTTACCACCCGTGGTGCACACTAACTTCACACACACGGCCTCAAAGTCTAGTCACATGCCCGTGTGGCTAGCCCGTGGACTATCCTGATTTAAAATATTAACATGCAAACGATGCACGGCCACAGTACACGCCCGTGGGCTGACCGTGTGTCACACATGGCCTAGACACACGCCCGTGTGTTTATCCACATGGTCAAGAACAAGACTAAGTGTCAAGTTCTTTTCACCCTTCTAACATACACAACATATGCTCATCTAACACCATCATAATCAACTCAAATTGAAGTGCATTCTCACATAGAAAACTACATCTTTCTTTCATATAATGTAATAGCCAACAACCATGGCATTATACAAAATAAGCTATCCATCTAAAGGCCAACACATCTTAGCCATTTACAACAAAATCCACTAACTTGTCTAGCCCCTATACATGCCATATACAAAACATTAAGTTTCATGTACCAAAGTGTGCTTATATGTGGGCTGTCTTCTGATGATCCTCGTATCTCGATTCCACACTTTTAATCTATAAGACAAGGGAAAAGAAAGAGAGTAAGCTTTGAGCTTAGTAAGTTTACACATAAACAAATAAGCCTCATAGTATAAGCTAAACAACAATTAGCATTATACTACCAAAAATAATGAATAACTTTGCTTACTCTTTCTGACCCTTACCACCTTTCCAACACATCATGAGTCACATACTCATAACCATCAAAATGCACCCCTGCATTCTATGTCACATTTATACAATATATAACACATCATTATTTCTCGTAATACATCCATACAGTTTATCCACATAACTTATCCACACAGTCTATCCACACAGTTTATCCACATAACTTATCCACACGGTCTATCCACACAGCTAGTTCACATAACTAATCCACACAGCTATTACACACAGCTAATACACACAGTTAATCCACACATCCAATATCTCAGTGGTTTTGCACTTAGCACACCACAATTAATTAATAAGGTGGTATCGCACTTAGCCTACCACAAAGGTATTCATAGTGATTCGACACATAGCTCACCAAACAATATACCTCACGATAGCATCGCACATAGCTAGCTCATCGTCAATATACATTAGGATGGTATCGCACTTAGCCACCATCTAGCATTATCACAACACATGCACTAGTCTACTTAATCATTCTCGATCATACATTCATTCCACATTTTCAACTACATTCATCCCACATAGGTTCTCAAACATGCTACACACTAGCTAGCATTAACAAATTGTAAGTATGAATGCATTATTTATGCATAGACTTACCTCGATACTCAAAAGTATGGGAATATGCAATTTAGTCCACCACCTTGCTTTTGCCTCGGTTTCGATCCGGGCTTCGTCTTTCTTGATCTATAATGAATAATTCAGCTTATTCAATACACACATTGACTAAATTGACCCACATTTCATACTTTAGCAAAATTACTATTTTGCCCCTAAACTTCCTCATATTTACACTTTAGCCCCAAGGCTCGTAAAGTGATTTTTATTCAACTTCCTATCCTTTCATGCTTAGCCGAACCACTTACTCAACTAAAGCATTCATCAAATCTCACTAAATCACACATGTATCACCAAACTAAAGTTTTTCACAATCAAGTCCCTACATGCATTTTCATGGAAAATCACTTAACAAAAGATGTTTCTACTACATCAAGCTTTCATAATCTTTCATAAAACATCAAAATACATGCATGTCATTCATGAGCACATTTTTGAACATCCATTATAGCTCATCAAATAGCTAAAAATAGCTTACTCATGCTACCGGGACTTCAAAAATACAAAGAATATCAAAATCGGGCTTAGGAGCACTTACTAGCAAGCTTGAAAAATTGAAAGAGCCCTAACAATGGCTATTAGAATTTTCGGCAGCTTGGGGGAGAAGATGAATGAATTTGTCATCTTTTCACCTATTTTAATCACTTATTTGATAAATGACCAAAATGCCTTTTTTGATAAACTTCAAATTTTGACTCATCCATGCCCAATTTTGTCCAAAAATTAGAATTTTGATAAATTACTATTTAAGGACCTCTAATTAATAATCTAAAGCTATTTCACACAGATAGCTTCTAGAAACACACATTTTGCAACTTTTGCAATTTAGTCCTTTTAGACAATTCAACCACAATTTCACAAAATTGCTTCATGAAACTTTCACACTAGCATGCATACAAGGCATAAACCTCAATAACTCATTTATAACCCTCAGATTTGTGGTCTTGCACCACTATTTCGACTAGGCCCTAAACCGGGATGTTACATTATTAAATGGTGGGCTGTGTGTGAAACCACCGAGTATTTAACTTTATTCCAAAGTGTTCATCGAGAAACTTGTCTAAGTGAAATTACATGTGGCTTTGTGGTGATAAGTGCAGGGTATAAGTGCAAGTAAATGTGAGCATTGTTATATGATATGTGTTTGGGATGTGGCAAGGTTTGGAATGAGTAAGCATGATTATGAGGATCTGAATTGTTTTTACTTAGTATGTAATGTTTTTGATTGATAAGTATGTGTTATGATGCTTATTGTTTACATATAGACTTACTAAGCTTAAAGCTTACTCCCTTCTCTTTTCCTTTGTTTTATAGTGTCGAAGAGCCAGCTCGGGATATGGCGATAGTCGAAAGATCACCAACACTATCCACACATCTTGGTATAGTTAGACTTAGCATTTTTAGTATAGCATGTATAGGGACTCAGTTTTAGTTAAATGTCATCTTGTTTTGGCCAAAGGTGTTGGCTCATATGAGAATGAATTCTTTTGTATAAAGCCATAGTTGATGGCTATTTCTTACTAATCAATGAAATGATGAGGTTATTCATGAATGTGCAAAGTGCATGGTTGATTAATTGGTTTACTTATGCATGAATGAGTTGGTTACTTAATGTGGTTTATGATGGTGCAAGTAGGGGTGGCAATAAGGGCTTGGTAAATAACCTTGTTCTTGTCCACACGGGTAGGCACACGGGCGTGTGTCTAGGCCGTGTGTGACACACGATCTGCCCATGGGCGTGTTGTTAGGCCGTGTGTCCCCCTGCATGCTAAGTTGGCAAGTCAGTATGCTCAGTAGTAACCACACGGGCAGAAACATGGCCATGTGTCTCATCCGTGTGAAAGACACGGCCTTAGGCATGGGCATGTACCCAGGCTGTGTGACGTCTTCACCTAAATTAGGAATTTAATTCGCCACACAGTCGAAGGACACGGGCGTGTGCCTTGGCCGTGTAAAATTTATGGGGTGATGACGTTAGAAACAGAATGCCAAGGTTTTTGCACACGGGCTAAGACACGGGCGTGTTGTGGCCGTGTGAGAGACACGGGCGTGTGTCCGGTCGTGTGAAAACCCCTGTAGGTTTGAAATGAGAAATAAATCCACACGAGTGTGGAACACGGGCATGTGAAGTTCCACACGGGCATGTCTTTTTCTCCACACGGGCGTGTGGACTGTTTGATGAAAATTTTCTAAGTCTTTCTAGAGATCTTTTTAAGAGTTCAATTTGATTTCGAACCGTTCCTAAAGTATGATTTAGGCCTCGTAGGCTTGTTTAAAAGGTGATATGAAAGGTTTTAATTTATTTTTTAGTGGGAAGTCATGTATCGGTTTTGCATGTTTGCTTGTGTATAAGTCTGGTAACGCCTCGTACCCTGTTTCGGCATCGAATAAGGATAAGGGGTGTTACATTTAGTGGTATCAAAGCTATGGTTTAGTCTGTTCTCGAACTGCCATAGCATGTGTGAGAGTCTAGCTATACATGCCATAAATATATTATGATAGTGTGGTGACTCCTGACAATTTTAAACTGTGTTTTCATATAGTAAATAGATCCCGATCGAGCTGCTGGCATGATGATCTTGCTTGATGATGATCTGCTTAGTAATGCGTGGCTCCACGCAAGGGACCACGCTAGTAGAAAGTAGACTCGAGACCTTGGGTCGAGGAGAAGAGGATCGGGAAGCCTTTCTCCACATGATGAGTAACTGGTATACTGAGTTTGTGCGAGCAAATCCTAATGCTCAACCTCCTCCACCCCCTTCTATACCTCAGCCAGTTCTCATAGCTCCTCAAGGTATAGGTTTAGTAAGAATGAATAAACCCCCGGTCGATAAGATTCGAAAACAAGGGGCCGAGGAATTTAGAGCCAACATAGATGATGATCCTGAGAAACCAGAGTTCTGGCTCAAGAATTCTATGAGGGTGTTTGATGAACTTTCTTGTACGCACGATGAAAGCTTAAAATGTGCTGTGTTATTACTGAGGGACTCAGCATATCGCTGGTGGAAAACGCTGACATCTGTAGTTCCAAGGGGGAGAGTGACATGGGACTTCTTCAATGTCTGTGGCAGGGTATGAGCATGAATTTGTTAGACTCAGTAAGTATGCCCAAGAGTGTGTGTCTATGAATGCTATTATGTGCAAGAGATTTGAAGATGGGCTAAACGAGGATATCAGATTGTTAGTCGGGATTTTAGAGTTGAAAGAATTCGTGGTGTTGGTTGATAGAGCTTGCAAGGCTGAAGAGTTGAATAAAGAAAAGAGAAAAGCTATGATTGAGGCCCGAGATGTAAGGAAGAGGCCGATGAGTAAGTCATTCCAAACTGAATCAAAGAGATCCAAAGAAACGAACCCTAGAACGACTGCTTCAGCTGGGTATTCACACCGAGATCGTGGTAACACATATTCGGGCTCTAGGGTTCAAGCCACTTCGATGGCAAGTGTGGGCAATGCAAAGTCAAATAAACTCGAGTGTCCAAATTGTGGTAGATAACATATTGGGGAGTGTTGGGGAAATAATCGAGCTTGTTACAAGTGCGGTTCACTAGACCACTTCATTCGAAACTGTCCTGATAAGGATGAAAAAGATAGAAAATAAGAAGTAAGAGCGAGCAATGTACCTTCGAGGGGTAGACCACAGAGGAACCCGGAAAGTGGGACTAGTAGTAAAGGTGCACCTAGAGATTCTGCTGTTAGATCAGAGGGCAGAGCACCTGCAAGGACTTATGCCATTCCCGCTCGCGAAGAGGCATAATCTCCAGATGTGATAACGGGTACCTTTTCTCTTCATGATATCTCTGTTGTTGCTTTGATTGATCTGGGGTCTACCCATTCCTATATTTGCATGAAATTGGTATCTAGCATGAATATGATTGTTGAGTCTACAGAATTTGCGATAAAAGTGTCAAACCCGTTAGGCAAGCATGTGCTAGTTGACAAAGTGTGTAGAAATTGTCTCTTGACGATTAGAGGTTATTTTTTTCGGCTAATCTCATGTTTTTTCCGTTTGATGAATTTGACCTAATTCTTGGCATGGATTGGTTGACTGCTCATAATGTTTTAGTAAACTATGGTAGTAAGTTTATTGAACTGAGATGTTTAAATAGAGATATTATTCGGGTTGAATCAGGTAAATCGGGTAGTTTTCCTGTAGTTATTTCGTCTATGGTAGCTGAGAAATAAATGAGAAAAGGGTATGAGTCCTATCTTGCATTTGTGTTGAATACCCAAGAGTCAGAAGTAAAGATTGAATCAGTACCTATGGTATGCGAGTATCCAGACGTGTTTCTGGAAGAGTTACCCGGATTGCCTCCAGTAAGATAAGTTGAGTTTGGCATTGATTTAGTTCCGGGTACGACACCTATATCAGTTGCCCCATATAGGATGGCACCGTTGGAGTTAAAAGAGTTGAAGGTTCAGCTACAAGAGTTAACAGATAAGGGTTTTACAAGATCGAGCTATTCACCGTGGGGTGCTCCGGTACTTTTTGTGAAGAAGAAAGACTGGTCGGTGAGACTGTGTATAGACTACAGACAGCTCAACAAGGTGGTAGTGAAGAATAAGTATCCTTTGCCAAGGATTGACAATTTTTTCGACCAATTGAAGGGAGTCGCGGGGTTTTATAAGATAGACCTAAGATCTGGCTATTACCAGTTAAGAGTTAAGGAGCAAGATGTGCTGCAAACTGCATTTCGAACAAGGTATGGTCATTACGAGTTCCTTGTCATGCCCTTTGGCTTAACGAATGCTCCTGCGGTATTTATAGATTTAATGAACCGTATCTTTCGACCGTACTTGGATAAATTTGTAGTCATTTATATTGATTACATACTAATTTATTATCGGGATGAGAGTGAGCACGTGGAGCACCTGAGAACTGTTTTGCAGACTCTAAGAGACAAGCAGTTGTATGCTAAGTTTAGCAAGAGTGAGTTTTGGCTCCGAGAGGTCAGATTCTTAGGACACATTGTGTCGGGTGATGGAATTAGAGTTGATCTGGGTAAGATCTTGGCTATTGTGAAGTGGAAACTGCCGAGGAATGTGTCAGAGATTAGGAGCTTTTTGGGCTTAGCGGGTTACTATAGACGGTTCGTTAAAGGGTTCTCCATGATTGCTACACCGATGACGAGACTGCTACATAAAGATGTTAAATTTGAATGGACCGAGAGGTGCCAACAGAGTTTCAAGAAACTGAAAGCATTGTTGACTGAAGCACCGGTTTTGGTACAACCTGAGTCGAGAAAGGAGTTTGTGATCTATAGTGATGCGTCATTAAATGGTCTTGGCTGTGTGTTGATGCAAGAGGGTAAAGTAGTAGCTTATGCCTCGAGACAGCTAAAACTGCATGAAAAGAATTATCCGACGCACGATTTAGAGTTGGCTGCTATCGTTTTTGCTTTGAAGATTTGGCGTCATTATTTATATGGTGAAAAATGCCGAATCTTTACTGATCACAAGAGTTTGAAATACTTAATTAACCAAAAGGATTTGAATTTGCGACAAAGGCGGTGGCTCGAATTATTTAAGGATTATGAGCTAGTAATCGATTACCATCCGAGTAAAGCGAATGTGGTTGCGGATGCCTTGAGCAGAAAATCCCTCTATGCTTTGAGAGCTAAGAGTACAAGCTTAGCATTATCTGATGATGGTTTTATATTGGCCGAGTTGAGGGCTAGACCATTATTTCTTCAGCAGATCCGTGAAGCTCAAAAGAATGATAGTGAAATGCAAGTTAAGAGAGCTCAGTATGAATCGGGAAATAACTCTAATTTTCGGGTTGGTTCAGATGATTGTTTAATGTTTCATGATAGAGTTCGTGTACCTAAAGATGATGAGTTGATCTGGAAAATTTTACAGGAGGCACACAATGGTTGTTTGTCAGTACATTCGGGCAACACAGAAATGTATAATAATTTGAACAAGTTGTATTGGTGGCCGAGAATGAAAAGAGATATCTCTGAATTTGTTACAAAGTGTTTGATCTGTCAACAAGTGAAAGCCGAGCATCAAGTACCTTCTGGATTACTTCAGCCAGTGATAGTTCCCGAGTGGAAGTGGGATCGAATCACGATAGATTTGTAACGGGGTTACCTATGACTCCGAAAAAGAAAGATGCTGTGTGGGTTATTGATAAACCGTAATATATACATATTTTAATCCCACATTTTACATGCTTTTGGATGATTTATCCCTTGAATTGTGGAATTTGATGCTCCTAATCCTTTAATTTCATGATTTATACTTAGGAGAGCATAAGAGGAAGAAAAGAACGAGAAACGGGCTGAAAACGGAGAAAATGGGCCAAAGTGAGAAATCAACACGGCCTGGAAGTTCACCACACGGCCATGCCACCTTAGCAGGCCCGAACACGGCCTGGGCTCGATTCACACGGGCGTGCTCCACGGGCGTGTCTCTGCCGTGACCCGTTGTAATTCTACTCGGAAAAGGATACTTAGGGGCGAAGAAAGGCATTCCGAAGTCTATATAAACACCCTAAGTATGACCTAAAATGGGGGCGAAGCCAGAGAGGACTGAACACATGGAATTACTCCAAGAAAGCCAGTTGATCCATCTCAGAAGCCGGAATCATGCTCAAGACGGAAGATCTTCCCTTCAATTTCCTTCAGGGGTTTTAGGGTTTTTCTTATGTTTTGTTATTTACTTTCTTCTGAGATGTATTTGTTATTAAACATGAACTAAACCCCTCAAATACCTGAGGGGGGTGAAACCTAAGACGGATCTTGTTATTGTTTTCTGAACTGTATGATAAATACTTGATTTGTTCTTAATTATGTGTTCTTAATTCTTGTTTTAATATTTTAGGATATTGATTCAAGTATTGATGTAGGCAGTGGAGCAAAAGTCCTTGTTTAAGAGTAGATCTAGCATAGTTAAGCGGAGTTGATCGCAACCCTAGAGATAGGATGACAAGAATCTGCCCGATTAGAGTCAAACCTAATATGGGAGTCCACAGATCGAGTTAATGCAACACTAGGGGTTTTAATTAGAAAGAGATTTCAATTAATCAACCTAGGGTTAGACGTTAGTAGCCTTGAAAGAGGTATTAATATAAATTAGGGAATCCTACGGATCAAGTTAAGTGAATAAATAAATGCAGTTCGAGTTAAATAACAAGTGAAGTCTAGGTGGATTCTTCCTCGGGTATTGTCTTAATCAACTGGTTTTCCCACAAGTATTTTCCCAATTCACTCTCTGTGTCTTAGCATCCTTAGTTAAGTAATTGGTTAATTAACCATCGATTCCCTTAATACTTAGGCTAGATAATAAAAATATTGTAACTACTAGTACTCTTGGTCCTTGAGGATATGATACTTCCGGTCTTGCCATAGCTATACTACCAAACGATAGGTGTGCTTGCCTTATTCGTTGTCATAGTTAGTTTGGACACGATCAAGTTTTTGGCGCCGTTGCCGGGGACTAAGATATTAGGAACACTTGATTTTTATTACTTTAGCCATTTTTATTTTTGCAATTAACTTTTATTTTATTTCTACGTTTCTAATTTTTCTTTTTCCTTACTTCTGGCAGGTATTCTAGTTTATGACTAGAAGAAACCCGTTAGGACCTCTACTTTACAATAGTGATATAGAAGGAACCGTTTGCAGAAATCGAAGAGAGATAAGGCGAAGCCTACAATACATACAAGAAGAGCAAGAGGACGATACTAATAACACCGAAGAGATGGCTGATCCCCAGAATAATACACTTCCTCCGGTGGTGGCCGAAGATCATGCTCCTCATCCTTGGTATGATTATGCTAAGCCGGGTTTAATAGGAACTGAATGAAGTATTGTTAGACCTGCTGTCGCTGCAAATAATTTTGAACTGAAACCTAACACTATATAGATGATTCAACAATTTGTTCAGTTTGATGGTTTGCAGGATGAGGATCCTAACACACCCTTAGCAAACTTTTTGGAATTATGCGATACATTTAAAATTAATGGCGTTTCTGATGATGTCATTTGCCTTCGGTTATTTCCCTTTTCTTTAAGGAATAAAGCCAAAGAGTGGTTGAATTCTCTTCCACGAGGATCAATCACTACATGGGAGCAAATGACCGAAAATTTTTTGTTAAAATATTTTCCGCCGGCTAAAACGGCTAAGTTGAGGAATTATATCTCTTCTTTTGTGCAGGTGGATTTAGAGACACTTTACGATGCATGGGAGAGATATAAGGATTTATTGAGAAGGTGCCCTCATCATGGGTTACCATTATGGCTCTGAGTTCAAACCTTTTACAACGGTGTGAACCCTCGACTAGGCGATTGATTGATGCATCCGCCAGCGGTACACTAAACAATAAAACACCTGAGGCTGCTTATGAATTCATTGAAGAGATGTCACTGAATAATTATCAGTGACAAGTTATGAGAACAAAGCCAACAAAAGCCGCCAGTGTTTTCAACCTCGACGTAGTAACCATGCTATCAAATCAGATAGAACTCTTAAGTAAGAAAATTGATGGTTTGTGTGGTTCCTCGCAGGTACATCCAGTGATGCAGTGCGATACAAATGGAGGAGGGTCGAACAATACAGAATATCCACCCTACAACCCTGGCATAGAAAACGAACAGATGAACTATATGGGTAACAATTTTAGACCTCAAAATAACCCTTATAGTAACACTTATAATCCAGGGTGGAGGAACCATCCAAATTTCTTATGGGGAGGTCAAGGAAATCAAAGACAACAACCCCCTCCAGGCTTTCAACAACAACCCATCCCACAAGAGAAAAAGCTGAACCTTGAGGAGATGCTAACAAAATTTATCGCGGTGTCAGAAACCCGTTTTCAAAACAACGAGACAATGCTAAAAAATCAGTAGGCATCGATTCAAGGGATCGAGAACCAGTTAGGTCAGCTAGCTAAGCTAATCTCAGAACGACCGCAAGGTTGCTTGCCAAGCAACACTGAAACTAACCCAAAGGAGCAAATTCATGCCATTACTGATCACGATAGTGAAGGGTTAGTAGAATCCAAATCTGAGCCAAGGCAAGAACCCGTGGTAAATAAAGGTAAGGTTGAGGTAAGCCACGATACACAGAAACCTGTGATTAAAGAGTATACACCTCAAGTGTCATATCCCAATGCGATGAAAAAAGACCACACAGAGGAACAATTTGGTAAATTTCTTAAACTTTTAAAGAAATTACATATTAACTTATCGTTTCTTGAAGCTTTCTCGCAGATGCCAGATTCAAGGAAATTTTTAAAAAAGCTTCTGACAAACAAACGGAGGTTTGACGAGGCATCGCATGTGGAGCTAAACGCAGTGTGCTCAGCAATTCTAAAAAACAAACTACCACGAAAATTAAAAGATCCAGGGAGTTTTACGATTCCTTGTTTAATTGGTAGTTTATCTATTGATAATGCTTTAGCAGATCTAGGGGCAAGCATCAACGTCATGCCTTATAAACTATTTAAACAACTAGGTCTAGGGAAACCCAAACAAACTAGGATGAGCATTCAATTAGCTGATAAAACCATTAGAGTTCCTAGGGGTATAATCGAAGATGTGCTAGTGAAAGTTGATAAATTTATATTCCCAGTAGACTTTGTCATTTTAGACATGGATGAGGACAACAATGTTCCTTTAATCCTAGGAAGACCTTTTTGAGCAACTGCCAGAACTAAAATTGATGTTGATACAGGAGAACTTATACTTCGTGTAGGTGACGAGACGATCACTCTTCAAGCTCTTGACTCAGCTAGGACATCAAGTAATAAAGGTGAGAACATAAATTCTATTAATGACCATTTGGTCAAACCTTCTTTTTAGGAAGCACCACAGAACTTCACAGCTGAGCCAGATCCTAGACCTCATGCAAACAAGAAAGTAACTCATGAGGAACGAAGGCTTCAGATCGATGAACTAGATGAGTGGAAGACGCATTTCAAAGAGAAACTAGGAACACACGAAGCAAAATCGAGGCAACGCCATAAGTCAAATCAATTTAAGATCGGAGATCAGGTATTGTTGGATGAGAAAGACCCTCGAATCACCATTTCAGAACTTAAAACGAACAAAGAAATCCCTTTTAAGGTACTCAATGTCTTTTCATACGGAACGATCGAGGTGACTCACTCTGAATTTGACACTTTTAAGGTAAACACTACTCGACTCGAACCATATGATGATCATAAAACTGATAGCAGGAAAGAGGAGTTTCAACTCTTCAAACCACCATGATCGTGCGAATGAAAGGTAAGTCTAGCTTAGGACTTTAAACAAGCGCTTCTCGGGAGGCAACCTGAGCTCTAACCATGCTAATTAGTTTGTTTTTACTTCTATTTATGCTTTAAAGTATAGGTTTCACCTCCACACGGCCTTGCACACGGGCGTGGCTATGGCTGTATGGACACCACGAGTATGCATATTGGCGTGACGGAGGCCGTCCGGACCAAGGACGAAAAATTCCCAAAACACGGGCTACGATAAAACACTACGGCCGTGCGATTTGGCCGTCGTCAAAACTGAGTAAACGACACAGGAGTACGACACGCCCGTGCCTTATAACCGTGGCCAAACCTATTGAATTAACACGAGCATGGGGAAGAATGAAACGAGCGTGGGAGAAGTGAACGAAGCTCAGTACGACCGTGCGACACGACCGTGTGGGACAACACGCCCAAGACACACGAACGTGGGCCGCAAGACCAGGCATACCAAAACCCTAATTTTTGAAGCACATGGGCTCATAACGACTTACACGGGCGTGTGACACGCCCGTGTACCCCTGTTTCTATATAAACCCCTCACTATTCATCTTCTCCACCAAACACTTTTCTCTCAACCCTAAACATCATAGTTATTATTCACCATCATCCCCATGTCGAAGATGCGAAAGGACCCTAGCACAGTCTCCCCGTGCGAGACCGATCTACATAAGTTCATGCCGGCCGCTTCATCGACTCGACAAGCCAAGGACATTTGAGTCCATTTAGTTTTTCTTTTTCTTTTCTCTTCTCCTTTATTTTCCTTCTCTTTATCTGTCTTATCTTTAAATACATATTTAGTATATTTTGAATTATTCTTATTATTTCCTTGCTCTTTCTTCACAAGTCACCCAATTTCTTCATCTAGTACAGTGATTGTTGGCGGCCACCATACCACCACCAGAAACGCCTCCTTCAACTTATCTTTCACCTCCGAATCAAGTTTCCACACTTCCAAATCAAGAAATCCATCCGAAATCTAAGAAGTTTCACCTCTCTCCCTCTCTTATGATCTATTACTACATGGTTATTATCTATATTCGTACCTTGAGGGCAATGTACATCTTAAGTGTGGGGGGGTGAATTTTATCTTGAAAAGTTCCTAACTTTTTGCATTATTCTCAAATCCCTGAATTATATCTTGTTCTTAAGTAAATGTTCTCATATTACTGTTAGAATGAAATTTCCTTTAATTTATGATTTTCATTGATATGTTTTGGATTAAGTCATAGTTAATTGTGCAGTGATGATTTAAACTTTAGGAGACTAGAGAATCAAGCATGATGAGTTTATTTTCAGAACTAAAAATTTGTTAGGTTGTCTACCTGAATCTAATTATTACCTTGAAGTTTGAAATATACAAGGTTGACATCAAAAGCCCATAATTTTTGTGAGATCTTGAGCCTTTTAGAGCATACATTTTTCGTGCTCACTTTATTGATTATGAGTATGTCAACATTGATTTGTTATTCTAGAACTTGCTTCGTTTATACATATTGAGACCACACTTTTGATTTGATATACAGAGATGATAAAGGCACCTAGGTTTTAACCCACTTATTCCACTAAAAAGCCTACCCATTTAATTAACACTTAGTGAACCCCTTTGAATCCTAACAAACCGTTTCTTGACTCACCCATTAATATTAACCAAAAACCCACTTTGTATTTGTTATCACCAATTCTCTTGACTACCCTTATATCCAGATTTGATTTGATTGGTTACTTAACTATTTTCTTTATTTCATTTGTTAAACTCTATCTTATTATTATTGTACTTGATTTGTTCTTAAAAAAAATGGCTCAACTATTCATTATTACTTCTTTGTTATTGGAGCTTAAGCAGTTACTTTTACATTTTGAGAAGAAGCTCGTGTTATTAATTCTTAATTGATGTAATTATTTAAATTTTAGTTAGTTTTCTAGTTAAGTAATTTATCAATTCAGTCTTGATACTAACCCTCTAGTTCAGCCTTTATCCACACCTTTAACCCAAGCCCCGTTACAACCCCTTTTAAAGACCTTTTGATTTGTGTATCATATCATTTTATAGTGGTGGAGATTTGATTTTCATGCAAGCTAATGGGATTAACTTTTCATGTTTGACTCTTCAGTGCTTATTTTTGAACCTTAAACACCTCGAGTGATTTGAGTGAACCCTTAGCGAGGATGTCAATTTTTGTTGATTTTGAATTAAAGGTGATTATTTAGGCAAAGGGAAACACCTATTTTTCGTACTATAAAAACTATGACTTTGATTGTTTGAATCTTTAGGAACCTTCTGGTTAAATTATCAATGTATGAATTACCCATGAATTATGATGAAACATTATTGATGAAGGTTATGAATTGAGGAAATTCTATTTTAATTGTGAGTTCAGAATTTTGCTTGAGGACAAGCGAATGCTTAAGTGTGGGGGTATTTAATAAACCGTAATATATACATATTTTAATCCCACATTTAGCATGCTTTTGGATGATTTACCCCTTGAATTATGGAATTTGATGCTCCTAATCCTTTAATTTCATGTTTTATACTTAGGAGAGCATAGGAGGAAGAAAAGAATGAGAAACGGGCTGAAAACAGAGAAAATAGGCCAAAGTGAGAAATCAACACGGCCTGGAAGTTCACCACACGGCCGTGCCACCTTAGCAGGCCCGAACATGGCCTGGGCTCGATTCACACGGGCGTGCTCTACGGGCGTGTCTCTGCCATGACCCGTTGTAATTCTACTCGGAAAAGGATACTTAGGGGCGAAGAAAGGCATTCCGAAGTCTATATATTACTCCAAGAAAGCCAGTTGATCCATCTTAGAAGCCGGAATCATGCTCAAGACGGAAGATCTTCCCTTCAATTTCCTTCAGGGAGTTTTAGGGTTTTTCTTATGTTTTGTTATTTACTTTCTTCTGAGATGTATTCGTTATTAAACATGAACTAAACCCCTCAAATACCTGAGGGGGATGAAACCTAAGACGGATCTTGTCATTGTTTTCTGAACTGTATGATAAATACTTGATTTGTTCTTAATTATGTGTTCTTAATTCTTGTTTTAATATTTCAGGATATTGATTCAAGTATTGATGTGCTTAGGCAGTTGAGCAAAAGTCCCTGTTTAAGAGTAGATCTAGCATAGTTAAGCGGAGTTGATCGCAACCCTAGAGATAGGATGAAGAAAATCTACCGGATTAGGGTCAAACCTAATATGGGAGTCCACAGATCGAGTTAATGCAACACTAGGGGTTTTAATTAGAAAGAGATTTCGATTAATCAACCTAGGGTTAGACGTTAGTATCCTCGAAGAGGTATTAATATAAATTAGGGAATCCTACGGATCAAGTCAAGTGAATAAATCGTCTGGTTCAGAGTTAAATAACAAGTGAAGTCTAGGTGGATTCTTCCTCGGGTATTGTCTTAATCAACTGGTTTTCCCACAAGTATTTTCCCAATTCACTCTCTGTGTCTTAGAATCCTTAGTTAAGTAATTGGTTAATTAAACATCGATTCCCTTAATACTTAGGCTAGATAATAAAAAGATAGAAACTACTAGTACTCTTGGTCCTTGAGGATACGATATTTCCGGTCTTGCCATAGCTATACTACCAAACGATAGGTGCGCTTGCCTTATTCGTTGTCACAGTTAGTTTGGACACGATCAGTTATCATTGATAGATTAACGAAATTTGCTCACTTTATACCGGTGCGTGTTGATTTCTCACTTGACAAGTTGGCTGAGTTGTATATTGCTGAAATTGTGAGATTACATGGGTTGCCAATGTCTATTATCTCGGATAGAGATCCAAAGTTTACTTCGAGGTTTTGGAAAAAGCTGCAAGAAGCCTTGGGTACAGAATTGAATTTCATTACCGCGTTCCATCCGCAAACTAATGGCCAATCTGAAAGAGTGATTCAAGTTCTAGAAGACATGCTCCGATGCTGTGTTTTAGAATTCGAAGGATTATATGGTCGCAAGTGCCAGACCCCATTGTATTGGACCGAGCTTGGTGAGAAGAAAATTCACGGGGTTGATCTGGTTAGAGAAACCGAAGAGAAAGTGAATGTGATCCGTGATAGTTTGAAAGCTGCTTCAGATCGACAAAAGTCATATGTGGATTTGAAAAAAAAGGAAATTGAGTTTCAAGTGGAAGAAAATTTTGAGATTTGGCCGGAAGGGCAAATTGAGTCCGCGATTTATAGGACCGTATGAGGTTATTGAAAGGCTTGGACCAGTAGGTTACCAGTTAGCTTTGCTGGTGGAGTTAGAGAAATATAAAACGTGTTTCATGTGTCGATGTTGCGGTGATATCATTCCAATCCTTCGTATGTGATTCCTCCAACCGAAATTGAGATACGACCGGATATGACCTATGAAGAGGAACCAATTAAGATTTTGGCTCAAGAGGTTAAACAGTTGAGGAACAAAAGCATAGCCTTAGTGAAAGTGTTGTGGCAAAAGCATGGTGTAGAAGAGGCTACGTGGGAACTGGAAGAAGCTATGAGGGAACAGTACCCAAATTTCTTTATCGGTAAGATTTTCGGGGACGAAAATCTCTAAAGGGGGAGAGTTGTAACAGCCCGATTTTAGGGATAGTCAAAACAGTGGTTTCGAAACCACTAATTCAAGATCAGAGAAACTATTTTTAATATTATTATATGTGTTATATCATGATTATATGAGTGCATGAAAATTTTGGTACATTAATTTTGGTGATTGCATGCTTAGTTGCGAAAAAGGACTAAATCGAATAAAGTGCGAAAGTTTTATTTTACAAGCTAGAGGTGGCAAATAGCCATATAATTTTAATTGGAGGATCTAAATGTGTAATTAGGCCTTTTTAAAGGCAATAGCCGGCCATAGGGGGGACAAGGGACTCAATTTAGTCAATGTTTGGTGGATTAGGTGACTTAATTGAATAAAATAAGAGAAAAACAAGAAAGCTATCATCTTTTTCATTCTCCTTCATCCTCCACCAAAATTTTCAGCAAGAAATAGGGGTTTTTGAAGCTCAAACTTTCAGCCAAGCTATCCTCTTGCAAGTAAGTGATTTTTAAGGTCTTCCTTGATAATTTTTGTACTTTTGGGACCTCTAAAGCTTAAGCTAGCTAATGAGGGGACTATTTTGCAAAATGGTTGAGAGTATAGGGATTTTCCATGTGAACATTTTTTTTGATTTCTGAAATTTTATGGAAGAAAATGAATCTTAGTGGGTTAAAGAACAACTTTTGTGAAATGATTTTTGCATGAAAATTCCTAATAGGACTACTTTGTAAAAGTTATAAAATAAATAATAAGTGTGTGAAATAATTGAAATTGTGAGTTGCTATAAGAAAGAAAATGAATCAGCTAGGCTTGGATATGTGAAAAATGAACCCATTTCATTTTACGAGCCTAGGGGCAAAAGTGTAATTTTGTGAAAGTATAGGGGCAAAATGGTAATTTTGCCAAAATAGAAATTTTGAAATGTTTTGAATAATTTGGTGATTTAATAAGTTAAATATGTCATTATAGATCAAGAAGAACGTGGAATCAACCTTGACCGAGGAAAAGGCAAGGTGTCGGACCAAATTGCAATTGGCATAATTTGTATCGAGGTAAGTTTACATGTAAATGATACATCCTTATTGCGTATGTTTTACTTATGAATGCATTGTGTAAATGCAAATAATTATTGTTAAGATCTAATAAAAATGATAAAAAGTAAGGAAATTCTCGGATGAACCTTCGAAATAGGAAAATGGGTGCGGATAAATATTCGTGAGCATGTGCTTATTGGTGGGCTGTGTGCGATACCACCGTATTTATTTATTATTGGTGGGCTGTGTGTGATACCACCTTGTTATTTATAAGCGATAGGTTGTGTACGATACCATCATATTTATTGTCATTGGTGGGTTGTGTGCGATACCACCGTAGACGTGTAATTATTGGTGGGTTGTGTGTGATACCACCTTGTTGATTATTAAATGGTGGGCTATGTGCGAAACCACCGAGTATTTAACTTTATTCCAAAGTGTTCATCGAGAAACTTGTCTAAGTGAAATTACATGTGGCTTTGTGGTGATAAGTGTAGGGTATAAGTGCAAGTAAATGTGAGCACTGTTATATGATATGTGTTTGGGATGTGGCAAGGTTTGGAATGAGTAAGCATGATTATGAGGATCTGAATTGTTTTTACTTAGTATGTAATGTTTTGATTGATAAGTATGTGGTATGATGCTTATTGTTTACATATAGCCTTACTAAGCTTAAAGCTTACTCCCTTCTCTTTTCCCTTGTTTTATAGTGTCGAAGAGCCAGCTCAGGATACGACGATAGTCGGAAGATCACCCACACTATCCACACATCTTGGTATAGTTAGACTTAGCATTTTGAATATGGCATGTATAGGGACTCAGTTTTAGTTAAATGTCATCTTGTTTTAGCCAAAGGTGTTGGCTCATTTGGGAATGAATTCTTTTGTATAAAGCCATAGTTGATGGCTCTTTCTTACTAATCAATGAAATGATGAGGTTATTCATGAATGTGCAAAGTGCATGGTTGATTAATTGGTTTACTTATGCATGAATGAGTTGGTTACTTAATGTGGTTTATAATGGTGCAAGTAGGGGTGGCAATAAGGGCTTGGTAAATACCCTTGTTCTTGTCCACACGGGTAGGCACACGGGCGTGTGTCTAGGCCGTGTGTGACACACGATCTGCCCATGGGCGTGTTGTTAGGCCGTGTGTTCCCCTGCATGCTAAGTTGGCAAGTCAGTATGCTCAGTAGTAACCACACGGGCGGAGACATGGCTGTGTGTCTCATCCGGATGGAAGACACGGCCTTAGGCATGGGCATGTACCCAGGTCGTGTGAAGTCTGCACCTGAATTAGGAATTTAATTTGCCACACAGTTGAAGGACACGGGCGTGTGCCTTGGCCGTGTGACATTTATGGGGTGATGACGTCAGAAATAGAATGCAAAGGTTTTTGCACATAGGCTAAGACACGGGCGTGTTGTGGCCGTGTGAGGGACACGGGCGTGTGTCTGGTTGTGTGAAAACCCCTGTAGATTTGAAATGAGAAATAAATCCACACGAGTGTGGAACACATGCATGTGAAGTTCCACACGGGCGTGTGGACTGTTTGATGAAAATTTTCTAATTCTTTCTAGAGATCTTTTTAAGAGTTTGATTTGATTTCGAACCGTTCCTAAAGTGTGATTTAGGCCTCATAGGCTTGTTTAAAAGGTGATATGAAAGGTTTTAATTTATTTTTTAGTGGGAAGTCATGTATCGGTTTTGCATGTTTGCTTGTGTATAAGTCTGGTAACGCCTCGTACCCTTTTCCAGCATCGAATAAGGATAAGGGGTGTTACATTTAGTGGTATCAAAGCTATGGTTTAGCCTGTTCTCGGACTGCCATAGCGTGTGTGAGAGTCTAGCTATACATGCCATAAATATATTATGATAGTGTGGTGACTCCTAACAGTTTTAAACTGTGTTTTCATATAGTAAATTGATCCTGACCGAGCTGCTACTGATGATGCTGCTGCTGATGATACTGCTAGTAATGCACCGGCTCCTGCGCAAGGGACCGCACCAGTAGAAAGTAGACCCGAGACCTTAGGTCAAGGAGAAGAGGCTCGGGAAGCCTTTCTCCACATGATGAGTAACTGGTATACTGAGTTTGTGCGAGAAAATCCTAATGCTCAACCTCCTCCACCCCCTCCTATACCTCAGCCAGTTCCCGGAGCTCCTCAAGGTATAGATTTAGTAGGAATGACTAAACCTCCGGTCGATAAGATTTGAAAACAAGGGGTCGGCGAATTTAGAGCCAACATAGATGATGATCCTGAGAAACCAGAGTTCTGGCTCGAGAATTCTATGAGGGTGTTTGATGAACTTTCTTGTACGCACGATGAAAGCTTAAAATGTGATGTGTCATTACTAAGGGACTCGGCATACCGCTAGTGGAAAACGTTGACATCTGTAGTTCAAAGGGAGAGAGTGATATGGGACTTCTTTAATGTCTATGGTAGAGTATGAGCGTGAATTTGTTAGACTCAGTAAGTATGCCCAAGAGTGTGTGTCTACGGATGCTATTATGTGCAAGAGATTCGAAGATGGGCTAAACGAGGATATCAGATTGTTAGTCGGGATTTTAGAGTTGAAAGAATCCGTGGTGTTGGTTGATAGAGCTTGCAAGGCTGAAGAGTTGAATAAAGAAAAGAGAAAAGCTATGATTGAGGCCCGAGATGCAAAGAAGAGGCCGATGAGTAAGTCATTCCAAACCCAATCAAAGAGATCCAAAGAAACGAACCCTAGAACGACTGCTTCAGCTGGGTATTCACACCGAGATTGTGGTAACACATATTCGGGCTCTAGGGTTCAAGCCACTTTGATGGCAAGTGTGGGCGATGTGAAGTCAAATAAACCCGAGTTTCCAAATTGTGGTAGACAACATACTGGGGAGTGTTGGGGAAACAATCGAGCTTATTACAACTGTAGTTCACTAGACCACTTCATTCGAAACTTGTAACGGCCCGATTTAGGGGCTAGTCAGAACAGTGATCTCGAAATCACTAAATCGAGGTTAGAGAAAATTATTTTCGTAATATGTTATGTTTTATAACATATTTATAAGGATGCATGAAAATTTTGGTGCCTTAATTTTACCAATTTCTAGCTAAATTGTGAAAAAAGACTAAATCGCATAAAGTGAAAAAGTTCTATTCTATAGGCTAAAGGTACCAAATAGCCATGAAACATTAATTGGATGATTTTAAATGGCAATTAGACCATCTTGGATATGATGGCCGGCCATATAGACAAGAGGGGACAAGAGTTTTTAATTTTGGTCAAAGTTGGTGGGTTGAAAGGGTGTTTTATAATAAAATAAAGAAAGGAAAAAGATATCATCTTTTTCTCTCTTCTTCTCCACCGAGAGTTGCAGCAAACAAGGGGTGTTTGAAGCTCAAAATTTCAGCAACACTTCTCCTCCTCAAGTAAGTGATTTTGATGGTATTTCTTGAAGAAAATTGTACTTTTGTGATCCCCAAAGCTTAAGCTTTCTAAAGAGGGGACTAGTTTGCATTATGGTAAAAAGTTTAGAGATTTGCCATGAGAGATTTTAAGTTGTTAGCTAAGTTTTTATGGAAGAAAATGAATGTTAGGATGTTGATAAACAACTTTTGTGAAAGGTGTTGTCATGAAAACACCTAATTTGGGCTAAAATGCAAAAGTTGTAAATTGTTAATTAAGGCATGAAATAGTTGGAATTGTGGATTGTTATAAGAGGATTAAATGTTCAGCTAGGCTTGATTAACAAGAAAATGTGATAAAAATTTATTTACGAGCCTAGGGGCAAAATCATAATTTTGCCAAAGTGTAGGGGCAAAATAGTCATTTTTGCCTAAAGGGTGTATTATGGTATATTATGATTTATAAATGAATAAATCAGTATATTTCATTGTTCTAGATCAAATAAAATGAGTTTCGGACCTAGAACGGATAAAAGGAGAGATGTGGGCAAATAGTCCTTTTCGGCTCTTTCGACATCGAGGTAAGTTCATGTGCGAATGTTGCAATTATGAATGAGTTTATTTAGTATTCCAATGTTGTATGGAATGTATGTTACTATATGAATGTATGAAATGTCTCTTGATGAGATGTCAAGAGAATTGAATTTGAGAGTAATGGAAAATGTATGTAGTATGATATGATAATGGTTAGAGTCTCGAGTAAGACCATATTAGAATATGGCCTCGATATAAGAGTTCGTATAAGACCATGTCAAGGACATGGTATCGATATGTCAATATGTGTAAGACCCCATTGGGGTATGATGTCAAAGAAAACTATGTGTATGAAACTCAAGAGAGTTATTTAACAATTTGAATGATTAACGGATGTGTTGAATGTATGTGGTTGTGCCACGAAGAGTACAAGTAAGTGTTAGAACTGAGTGAGATGAATTCAAGATACGATGAACCCCTAGTGGGATATGTGTTATTAATGCACCTTAGTTGCATGAGATAGATTTATTGATGCACTGTGTGAATGTATAGTAACGGTGAGCTTGTGCAAATTCACCTCATTGATGGTTGTTGATGGGCTGTGTGCAATACCATCAACTATATTATTATCGGTGGGTTGTGTGCGTTACCACCTGATTAATTATTAATTGATGGGCTGTGTGCGATACCATCAATTACACTATTATCGGTGGGCTGTGTGCGTTACCACCTGATAAATTAGTAATCGATGGGCTGTGTGCGATATCATCGTTTGTAAATGATTGGTGAGCTAAGTGCGATATCACCATTAGTATTAAGTGATTGGTGGGCTGAGTGCGATACCACCCTATAAGAGATTCAATGGTGGGCTAAGTGCGTAGCCACCGAGAGATTGGTAGAATGAGTGGTTTATTGAGAATGCATGTTGTATTGTTTTATATGGTCTTGTGATGATCAGTGCAAGACGTATGCTAATTTAAACGAGTGAATTGGCTTGTGGCACGGTAAGTTAATGAATACGAGCAGTAAGCCCGAGATATGGTTAGAATATGGTAAGAGACGAAATGAGTAATCATTATAAATGATTGAATAGGTAACTGTGAGTTCAAGAGTAAAACTCATTCTAATACCTTGTGATTGAGTATAAGCATATGAATATTGGTAGTTGATTCTTAGTTGCATATGAACTTACTAAGCATTATTGCTTACTCCTCTTTCTTTCTCATCTCTTATAGGTTAATTTAGCTAGCTCGGGTTGGAGACCGCCGGAGATGTTTTCACACTATCGAGCAGACACTTCGTATGAGGTATCAAGTCCTTATGAGTTATGGCATGTATAGGGCTAGAATTTAAGGTTGATTAAGTTATTGTTATTGTGCCAAATATGTTGGCCAAAATGAGTTATGGGATAATTGTATAATGCCATAGTTGTTGGTTATTATGTTTTATGAAAAGATGTATTTATCTATGTGGGATGGCATTTTAACTTGAGTAATTATGAATGGGATGGATGAGTATAAGTTGTGTAAGCTATAGGAGTGCAAAGAGCTTGGCAAACGGCCTTGAATAGATCCACACGGGTAGTCACACGGGCGTGTGTCTAGGCCGTGTG
Organism: Gossypium sturtianum; assembly: GCA_025698515.1. Lineage (NCBI taxonomy): Eukaryota > Viridiplantae > Streptophyta > Magnoliopsida > Malvales > Malvaceae > Gossypium > Gossypium sturtianum. The sequence continues at coordinate 35,059,308 of CM046943.1, read as the reverse complement.
CGACACACGATCAAGCCATGGGCGTGTGCCCTGGCCGTGTGGAGTCTGTATCTTGAAATTAGAATTTGAATGGTCACACGGTTAAAGCACACGGGCTTGCTGAGGCCGTGCTGAATAAGTCAGAATACTAAGGTATGGCACACGGTTTAGGCCCACGGACGTGTCAAAACCGTGTGTGATTAGTCAGTGTTGACCACGGGTGAAAGGCACGGACGTGTGATAGGGTACACGGGCGTGTTCCCAAAATGCATGGGTGTGTGCCTTAACTGTGGGCAAATTGGCAGAATACTGGGTTTTTAGGCACGGTCTGGGGACATGGGCGTGTGTGCCTATGCACGGGTATGTCTAATCTTGCACGGGCATATAAGACCTGTTTGGCAGAGAAAAATTTTAAGGTTGGAAAAAGTTCTGGATTAGTCTCGAGAGCCTTCTTATGTATGAGTGAGGTCTCGTAAGTCGAGGTAGAGGGTATAGAGAGTAATTACATTGAGCCTATGTGGCGATCAAGTGGTTTGAGTTCGATAACGCCTCGGGCCCGATTCCCAGCGTAGAACCTGGGTAATGGGTGTTACAAAACTGTCCTGAGAAGGATGAAAAAGACAGAAAAAAAGAAGTAAGAGCGAGCAATGTACCTTCGAGGGGTAGACCACAGAGGAACCCGGGAAGTGGGACTAGTAGTAGAGGTGCGCCTAGAGATTCTGCTGTGAGATTAGAGGGCAGAGCACCTGCAAGGACTTATGCCATTCGCGCTCGCGAAGAGGCATCATCTCCAGATGTGATAACGGGTACCTTTTCTCTTCATGATATCTCTGTTGTTGCTTTGATTGATCCGGGGTCTACCCATTCCTATATTTGCATGAAATTGGTATCTAGCATGAATATGATTGTTGAGTCTACAGAATTTGCGATAAAAGTGTCAAACCCGTTAGGCAAGCATGTGCTAGTTGACAAAGTGTGTAGAAATTGTCCCTTGACGATTAGAGGTCATTGTTTTCCGGCTAATCTCATGTTGTTGTCGTTTGATGAATTTGACCTAATTCTTGGCATGGATTGGTTGACTGTTCATAATGTTTTAGTAAACTGTGGTAGTAAGTTTATTGAACTGAGATGTGTAAATAGAGATATTATTCGGGTTGAATCAGGTAAATCGGGTAGTTTGCCTATAGTGATTTCGTCTATGGTAGCTGAGAAATACATGAGAAAAGGGTATGAGTCCTATCTTGCATTTGTGTTGAATACCCAAGAGTCAAAAGTAAAGATTGAATCAGTACCTGTGGTATGCGAGTATCCGGACGTGTTTCAGGAAGAGTTACCCGGATTGCCTCCAGTTAGAGAAGTCGAGTTTGGCATTGAGTTAGTTCCGGGTATGGCACCTATATCAGTTGCCTCATATAGGATGGCACCGTTGGAGTTAAAAGAGTTGAAGGTTCAGCTGCAAGAGTTAACGGATAAGGGTATTGCAAGATCGAGCCATTCACTGTGGGGTGCTCCAGTACTTTTTGTGAAGAAGAAAGACGGGTCGATGAGACTGTGTATAGACTACAGACAGCTCAACAAGGTGGCAGTGAAGAATAAGTATCCTTTGCCAAGGATCGACAATTTGTTCGACCAATTGAAGGGAGCCACGGTGTTTTCTAAGATAGACCTAAGATCTGGCTATTACCAGTTAAGAGTTAAGGAGCAAGATGTGCCGCAAACTGCATTTCGAACAAGGTATGGTCATTACGAGTTCCTTGTCATGCCCTTTGGCTTAACGAATGCTCCTGCGGTATTTATGGATTTAATGACTCGTATCTTCCGACCGTACTTGGATAAATTTGTAATCGTTTTTATTGATTACATACTAATTTATTATCGGGATGAGAGTGAGCACGCGGAGCACTTGAGAACTGTTTTGCAGACTCTAAGAGACAAGCAGTTGTATGCTAAGTTTAGCAAGAGTGAGTTTTGGCTCTGAGAGATCGGATTCTTAGGACACATTGTGTCAGGTGATGGAATTAGAGTTGATCTGAGTAAGATCTCAGCTATTGTGAAGTGGAAACCGCCGAGGAATGTGTCAGAGATTAGGAGCTTTTTGGGCTTAGCGGGTTACTATAGACGGTTCGTTAAAGGGTTCTCCATGATTGCTACACTAATGACGAGACTGCTACATAAATATGTTAAGTTTGAATGGACCGAGAGGTGCCAACAAAGTTTCGAGAAACTAAAAGCATTGTTGACTGAAGCACCGATTTTGGTACAACCTGAGTCGAGAAAGGAGTTTGTGATCAATAGTGATGCGTCATTAAATGGTCTTGGTTGTGTGTTGATGCAAGAGGGTAAAGTAGTAGCTTATGCCTCGAAACAGCTAAAACCGCATGAAAAGAATTATCCGACGCACGATTTGGTGTTGGCTGCTATCGTTTTTGCTTTGAAGATTTGGCGTCATTATTTATATGGTGAAAAATGTCAAATCTTTACTGATCACAAGAGTTTGAAATACTTGATGAACCAAAAGGATTTGAATTTGCGACAAAGGCGGTGGCTCGAATTATTGAAGGATTATGAGCTAGTAATCGATTACCATCCGGGGAAAGCAAATATGGTTACGGATGCCTTGAGCAGAAAATCCCTGTATGCTTTGAGAGCTAAGAGTACGAGCTTAGCATTATCTAATGATTGTTTTATATTGGCCGAGTTGAGGGCTAGACCATTATTTCTTCAGCAGATCCGTGAAGCTCAAAAGAATGATAGTGAAATGCAAGTTAAGAGAGCTCAGTATGAATCAGGAAATAACTCTGATTTTCGGGTTGGTTCAGATGATTGTTTAATGTTTCATGATAGAGTTTGTATACCTAAAGATGATGAGTTGATCTGGAAAATTTTACAGGAGGCACACAATGGTTGTTTGTCAGTACATTCAGGCAGCACAAAAATGTATAATGATTTGAAGAAGTTGTATTGGTGGCCGAGAATGAAAAGAGATATCTCCGAATTTGTTACAAAGTGTTTGATCTGTCAACAAGTGAAAGTCGAGTATCAAGTACCTTCTGGATTACTTCAGCCAGTGATGGTTCCCGAGTGAAAGTGGGACCGAATCACGATGGATTTGTAACGGGGTTACCTATGACTCCGAAAAAGAAAGATGTTGTGTGGGTTATCATTGATAGATTAACGAAATCGGCTCACTTTAGACCGGTGCGTGTTGATTACTCACTTGACAAGTTGGTTGAGCTGTATATTGCCGAAATTGTTAGATTACATGGGCTGCCAATGTCTATTATCTCGGATAGAGATCCAAGGTTTACTTCGAGGTTTTGGAAAAAGCTACAAGAAGCCTTGGGTACAAAATTGAATTTCAGTACCGCATTCCATCCGCAAACTGATGGTCAATCCGAAAGAGTGATTCAAGTTCTAGAAGACATGCTCCGATGCTGTGTTTTAGAATTCGAAGGTAGTTGGGAAAAATATCTACCTTTGGTTGAATTTGCTTACAACAACAGTTATCAGTCGAGTATACGGATGGCACCGTACGAAGCATTATATGGTCGCAAGTGCCAGACCCCATTGTATTAGACCGAGCTTGGTGAGAAGAAAACTCACGGGGTTGATCTGGTTAGAGAAACCGAAGAGAAAGTGAAAGTGATCCGTGATAGTCTAAAAGATGCTTCAGATCGACAAAGGTCATATTTGGATTTGAAACGAAAGAAAATTTAGTTTCAGGTGGGTGATAAAGTATTCCTGAAAGTATCCCCGTGGAAGAAAATTTTGAGATTTGGCCGAAAGGGCAAATTGAGTCCGCGATTCATAGGACCGTATGAGGTTATCGAAAGGATTGGACCAGTAGCTTACCGGTTAGCTTTGCCGGCAGAGTTAGAGAAAATATACAACGTGTTTCATGTGTCAATGTTGCGGCGATATCGTTCCGATTCTTCGCATGTGATTCCTCCAATCGAAATTGAGATACGACCGGATATGACCTATGAAGAGGAACCAATTAAGATTTTGGCTCAAGAGGTTAAACAGTTGAGGAACAAAAGCATAGCCTTAGTGAAAGTGTTGTGGCAAAAGCATGGTGTAGAAGAGGCTACGTGGGAACTAGAAGAAGCTATGAGGGAACAGTACCCAAATTTCTTTATCGGTAAGATTTTTGGGGACGAAAATCTCTAAAGGGGGAGAGTTGTAACAACCCGATTTTAGGGCTAGTCAAAATAGTGGTTTCAAAACCACTAATTCGAGATCAGAGAAATTATTTTTAATATTATTATATGTATTATATCATGATTATATGAGTGCATGAAAATTTTGGTGCATTAATTTTGGTGATTGCATGCTTAGTTGCAAAAAAGGACTAAATCGCATAGAGTGCGAAAGTTTTATTTTACAAGCTAGAGGTGGCAAATAGATATAGAATTTTAATTGGAGGTTTTAAATGTGCAATTAGGCCTTTTTAAAGGCAATAGCCGGCCATAGGGGGGAAAAGAGACTCAATTTAGTCAATGTTTGGTGGATTAGGTGACTTAATTGAATAAAATAAGAGAAAAACAAGAAAGCTATCATCTTTTTCATTCTCCTTCATCCTCCACAAAAATTTTCAGCAAGAAATAGGGGTTTTTGATGCTCAAACTTTCAGCCAAGCTATCCTCTTGCAAGTAAGTGATTTTTAAGGTCTTCCTTGATAATTTTTATACTTTTGGGACCCCGAAAGCTTAAGCTAGCTAATGAGGGGACTATTTTGCAAAATGGTTGAAAGTCTAGGGATTTGCCATGTAAACATTTGTTTTGATTTCTGAAATTTTATGGAAGAAAATGAATCTTAGTGGGTTAAAGAACAACTTTTGTGAAATGATTTTTGCATGAAAACTCCTAATAGGACTACTTTGTAAAAGTTATAAAATAAATAATAAGTGTGTGAAATAATTGAAATTGTGAGTTGCTATAAGAGAGAAAATGAATCATCTAGGCTTGGATATGTGAAAAATGAACACATTTCATTTTACGAGCCTAGGGGCAAAAGTGTAATTTTGTGAAAGTATAGGGGCAAAATGGTAATTTTTCCAAAATAGGAATTTTGAAATGTTTTGAATAATTTGGTGATTTAATAAGTTAAATATTTCATTATAGATCAAGAAGAACGTGGAATCAACCTTGACCGAGGAAAAGGCAAGGTGTCAGACTAAATAACAATTGGCATAATTTGTATCGAGGTAAGTTTACGTGTAAACGATACATCCTTATTGCGTATGTTTTACTTATTAATGCATTGTGTAAATGCAAATAATTATTGTTAAGATCTAATAAAAAATATAGAAAGTGAGGAAATTCTCGGATGAACCTTCGGAATAGGAAAATGGGTGCGGATAAATATCCGTGAGCATGTGGTTATTGGTGGGCTGTGTGTGATACCACCGTATTTATTTATTATTGGTTGGCTGTGTGCGATACCACCTTATTATTTATAAACGATGGGTTGTGTACGATACCATCGTATTTATTGTCATTGGTGGGTTGTGTGTGATACCACCTTGTTGATTATTAAATGGTGGGCTATGTGTGAAACCACCGAGTATTTAACTTTATTCCAAAGTGTTCATCGAGAAACTTGTCTAAGTGAAATTACATGTGGCTTTGTGGTGATAAGTGCAGGGTATAAGTGCAAGTAAATGTGAGCACTGTTATATGATATGTGTTTGGGATGTGGCAAGGTTTGGAATGAGTAAGCATGATTATGAGGATCTGAATTGTTTTTACTGAGTATGTAATGTTTTTTATTGATAAGTATGTGGTATGATGCTTATTGTTTACATATAGACTTACTAATCTTAAAGGTTACTCCCTTCTCTTTTCCCTTGTTTTATAGTGTCAAAGAGCCAGCTCGGATACAACGATAGTCGGAAGATCACCCACACTATCCACACATCTTGGTATATTTAGACTTAGCATTTTGAGTATGGCATGTATAGGGACTCAGTTTTAGTTAAATGTCATCTTGTTTTGGCCAAAGGTGTTGGCTCATTTGGGAATGAATTCTTTTGTATAAAGCCATAGTTGATGGCTATTTCTTACTAATCAATGAAATGATGAGGTTATTCATGAATGTGCAAAGTGCATGGTTGATTAATTGGTTTACTTATGCATGAATGATTTGGTTACTTAATGTGGTTTATGATGGTGCAAGTAGGGGTGATAATAAGGGCTTGGTAAATAACCTTGTTCTTATCCACACGGGTAGGCACACGGGCGCGTGTCTAGGTCGTGTGTGACACACGGTCTACCCATGGGCGTGTTCTTAGGTCGTGTGTCCCCCTGCATGCTAAGTAGGCAAGTCAATATGCTCAATAGTAACCACACGGGCAGAGACACGGCCGTGTGTCTCATCCATGTGGAAGACAAGGCCTTAGGCATGGGCATGTACCCAGGCCATGTGAAGTCTGCACCTGAATTAGGAATTTAATTCGCCACACGGTCGAAGGACACGGGCGTGTGCCTTGGCCGTGTGACATTTATGGGGTGATGACGTCAGAAACAGAATGCAAAGGTTTTTGTACACGGGCTAAGACACGGGCGTGTTGTGGCCGTGTGAGGGACACAGGACATGGACACGGGCGTGTGTCCGGCCGTGTGAAAACCCCTGTAGGTTTGAAATGAGAAATAAATCCACACGGGTGTGGAACACGTGCATGTGAAGTTCCACATGGGCGTGTGGACTGTTTAATGAAAATTTTCTAGGTCTTTCTAGAGATATTTTGAAGAGTTCGATTTGATTCCGAACCGTTCCTAAAGTGTGATTTAGGCCTCGTAGGCTTATTTAAAAGGTGATATGAAAGGTTTTAATTTATTTTTTAGTGGGAAGTCATGTATCGATTTTGCGTGTTTGCTTGTGTATAAGTCTGGTAACGCCTCGTACCCTGTTCCAGCATCGAATACAGATAAGGGGTGTTACACATCACATATCCAATATTCAAAACATCACACAAGCTACATACACATATATATATACATGATTCAATCATACCAAAATAAGTCAACTTATATGGCAATATACCAAACCAAACTTAGAACATTTACAAGCCAACTTAAATTGCTACATTTATCATCAATTCATGAACCAAAATGACCAAAGTCCCTATACATGCCATATACCAAAATACCAAAATTCAAAAATACCAAGTGATTGTAACATCCCAAAATTGGTCCTAGTAGGATTGGGCCCAATGGGCCTTGAGCGTAGAAGTGTTTTAAAATTTTGAGAACAAGAGAACGGCATTATTTCAAGTTGGACTTATTAAGAAGGTAATTTTAGAAAGTTACGAGGTTTCTATGAAGTTCCGGGTTCAAGTTGGGCCTTAGTAAAATTTTGTGTTTAAGCCTAATAAGGAGAGATAGTAAGTGGCATCAAGGCTTATGGAAATAAAAGAGTAAATTGCTAGCATAAATGAGCAATTGGTAAAAGGGTTATGGCGCCACATGTAGTACCTTGAGGGAAGAGGTTCGAATCACTTTGTGTGCAAATTTTGACTTATATTTTTGCACCCTTTCCTTAAGTGTCGGCCAAGAGGCATTCATGGCAAGTTTGACTTTATTATTTTGGTAAGGTGGCTATATGAATAAGGCAAGGTTGAAGTTGGGGAAAGGAATTAAGGGAAATAGGAAAGAAAGGGGGACATGAGGCTTATTTCGTGGGTGATGTTTTGGAAAGCTTGGGTGGCCAAACTCTTATCCTAGGGGGGATGCATGTGGATGGTTTTGGGTGAATAGGTAGCTGAATTTTTAGTTGGCATTTGGTAAAGACTTAGTAGTGTTTTGGCAAAAATTCCCTTTGGCAACTTTGTGTCATTTCTCCCAATTTGCAACCCTCCTTGCCGAAACATATTAGCACAATAGTGCATTGTTTCTCTCTTTTGTTTGGTCACATACTCATTTTCTTTCCACCTTCCTTGATAGCCGAACTCTCCTTTGCCTTTTGATTGAATTTTTGGTGCTTGTTAGGCCAAAACCTTTCTCTTTGCACTATTTGGTATTCTCCAAATTTCTTTCTACCTTGTGCCGAAATTACAAGCCACTAAAGAACATATTCTCTTCTTTTCTTTCTTCTTGCTGCCAAATGTACCCAAACCATTGAGACCAAAATTTGTTCATTCATCTCTTCTTTATCATTTTCTCAAGTGGGTTGACATTCTTTCTTCGATTAAATTGGTAAGTGAATTCTTTTCTATGATCATATTCTTTTCTCTTTAGCCGAATAAGTATTTATCACTATTCGGTTGTAAATCGTGATCGTAACCGAAAATGGTGTTATCCTCCACCTCTTCATGTCTTAATCACTCTTTTTTCGTAGTGCTTTAAGTGGGAGAACGTGTATTGTTCTAGCCGAAGTCAAACGGTGGAAATTGGAACCAATATCGATAAGGTAAGGGGGTTCATTTTTGGATTTTTTGTTATATCTCTATTTGGTTATGTTGCAAATCGGATTGAAGTTTCGACTAATCGACTATATGTTTTAGGGACAAATCACTCGATATATTTCTACCTTCGGATATAGTGGTAAGTGATTCAAGTGTAAGTGATACGAAATCTATTGGAAATCCGAGGTTAACTTTTGGTTGGTATTGTTCTAGGTCATCGACGAGTGGTTCTTTAGGAAATCAAAATCAGGTGTGTAATCCCGTACCTTTCGTATACATGTTTGATATGGTGTGTAATCTCACATCTCTCTGAAATTTTGTATAATATGTTCTGTGATTTGGTCAAAATACCAAAGAAAACCGAAAACCAGCATCCGTGATCACTCGGGCGTGCGTATGATCGTAATGGTAATCGTATTTCGTAATAAAATAGTTTCGGTCAGAAATAGTAACGTGTATTTGAAATATCACGAAAAATAGGAGAAAAGGAATTACAAAGGGAATAAGATATCAAATTAAAGCTTACTGTGTCTATTTTGATAAGGAAGAAACGGAGAAGGAAAAGGAATTCTATATTCTGAGATATCTTAATTTTAGTGAGACTGGTTCTGAATGACTTCGTGGTTCCCTGATCTGTCTTGGAAAAATCGTATAAAATTGTACAAAGTGAATTATGAGTTATAGTTTATATGTACAGATTCCTTAGTGAGCCTTTTTTCATTAGAAACAAGTGGGAGCAGTATACAAAAACCGTATAGTGAGATATTTGAAATTAAGTTAAGAGAGGTCAAAATCGTTGGACAGTGAAACAAGGGAAACTTTATGGAATAAACTGTACTAAATGGTTAAGTCAAAAATTCTGGAAATATTATCGTAAGAAGATATATGAGTCTAGTTTCAAGGAAAATTTACGGATCTAAATTTTGAGTTTCCTAATCCGAGTTATGGTCAGTTTAGTCAATATGACACAGATGGACACTTTCAATTTTCTATGCTCAAATTAGTAGTTAAGTCCGGGGTTGCCGAATTACCAAATAACCCTTGGAGGGTAAATTACCAAAATACCCCTAGGTTACGATATTACCGAATTACCCTTAGTGGGTAAAATTACCGATTTACCGAATTGTCCTTATGGACCGATTTACCGAAATGTCCTTATGAACCGATTTACCAAAATGTCCTTATGGACCGATTTACCGAAAATGCCCCTATGGGCTGATTTGATAGAATGCCTTAAAGGGCCAATTTATCGTAACAAATCTCTGGAGTAATAATTGTTGTTTATATTTGTAAATATGATGCCTTACTATGAATGTTGCATTTACATAATTTTGCATGGGATGGGAAAATATGAATGAAGAGAAGTATAGACCGGTGGCATTGCCACAAATACCGATAAGGGCTATGTGCCAATATAAACGTGATTTGGCTTTGTGCCATCGTGATTATGGCTTTGTGCTAAACATATTTACCGGGGCTATGTGCCTAACATATGAATTAACGACTCTGTGTCGATCATTTTTTATCGAGGCTGTGTGCCGATTATATTACCGTATATGATTCTGGTGGATCAGCCACAAATAGTATAAATGGCGACTTGATCGCAAATTGAGAGATCGGCGGGGTGGGTTAACTTGATCCCCACAGGAGAGATTGGTTGGTACGGGTGGAGAGTTAGACGGCTGGTAGGATGGGATGGGTTGCATTCATTTCATTTATTTATTATTTGTTTATGGGCTTTGGTCCAAGATGATTGTTATATGGGTTCAGGCCCAATGAATGACGGTAAAGGAATTTCACACTGAGTTCTTGTAACTCACCCCCCTTTCTCTTAACCCTTGTAGGTAATGCTTGATGATATGGACTTGGGCTATGGATGACTCGAGGGAGGCCATACTTCAGAAATGGTGTTTATTTTGAACTTTAGATTTCTATTTCTGTTCACTTTACTATTTTGGTTTTTATGTTGTAATAAGGCCTCTGGACTATTTTTATTTTTGCTTTTTGGTTGGGATGTTTTTATTATTTTTCTTAAATTGTTTAAAAAGGGGAATTTTCTAAAAACTTAAACAATGGTTTCCAAAATCGATTAACAAATGGATTTCAAAATAAACTTTTACAAATATTTTTAACATGGATATTTTCTCTCGAACTATTAACTATATTTTTCAAAAGACTTGGATTCTCTTTCGAATTTTCAACGTCGTTTTCAAAAGTCACGGTTTTGTAAGATCATTAGTTCAAATTTATCGATTTATCAATCAAATCTTTGAGGTTAGTAGTATTTTATCAATCAAATTTGTTTTCTTGATTTTTAACAAAGCAATATTTTAGTACGAACAAAAAGGGTTTAACATGTTTTGCTCGTGTGACATACCAAATCCGCTCATAACGCATGGGCCGAGTTTGGGGTGTTACAGTGATAGTAGGATAGTGTGACGTAGTCTCCGACGATCCCCGAATCCGAGCTAGCTTTGAAGTCACTATAAAACATGGAAAAATAAACAAAGTAAGCTTTAAAGCTTAGTAAGCTCGCTCAATATAATCATAAATACACAATTCAACAAATTGAATATATCATCATATACTCATATTAACCAACAAACCTTTCACTTATTCAATCATAAGATTATATGTGATCTTTACAAATCACTTCGATTTAAAGCTTATACGGTTCATGTACATACATGTACCATCTCGTATCAATCTCATACTCAACCACGTCATTCATTTACCCGTTGAACCATTTGGAATACTATCGGATACTCGGGAAACTCGCACCAAAGTGCCACATATATAGCCAATGTTATCTCAATCTCATATCACATATATGCTCACTCTTGAGCTATCAACGGGCCTGCTCACACAAGTTGTGGGTCAAGACGTAGCTACACGGTGCTGCTCACACAAGCTATCAAGTAACTGCAACACATGCCAGTATACTCAACCACCGGTAGGACGTACAGGGCCAGCACCCGGATCACATAATCACAATAAGCCCTAATGACATGTCATTCGTATCCTAATGTATTCCTAAGGTTCAACCGGGATTTCACACTTGCTGAATTGTCGTCCAATCATTGCCGAACATGTTCGTAGTCTCGTATTCACAGTTTATGCAATATCAAAGCATTTAAAATACATTTATAATGAAATTTATTACATACGAACTTACCTTGGATGTAAAAACGACGAAACAGATCAATTAGTCGATAACTTTATTTTTCCCCCGATCTAGATCCAAGTTTCGCTTTTCTTGGTCTATATATAATCAAAATTTAACTCATTTAATCATCAAGCTATTCAATTTAGCTCAAAATCACAATAAGGCAAAAATTACATTTTTGCCCCTAATATTTTAACACTTTTACAATTTAGTCCTTAGCTCGTAAAATGCAAATTCATGAAATTTTAATCACACTCAAGATAGCTGAATTATCACTATATCTATAACAGCCCATAATTTTCATTTATTTCATATTTCAACCACGAATTTTACACATTTCACAATTTAGTCCATATTTGTACATTTTACTAAAAATCACTTAACAAATGTTGTTTATATAACAACAACCATTTATTTTCTATCATCAAACTTCAAAAAACATGTGCATTCATCAATGGCAACACCCTATACTTTTAACAATTTATCAAATTAATCCCTGGGCTAGCTAGACTAAGTTACAACGATGCCAAAAACATAGAAATCATTAAAAACGGAACGAAATTCACTTACATGCAAGCTTGAGAGTGAACCGAATGCTTCTAGCTATGTTAATGGCTTCCTTAGGTATATTTTCGGTGGATTAATGATAATGGAAGATGATAGGAACTATTGTTTTGTTTTAATTTATTTTTATTTACTGATTTACTATATTAACCTTAGTTATAAATCATTAAATTCACCTAACACATGTCCAACAATGTCCACTAAAATTATAAATGGAATAATTACCATTTTAGTACCTCCAATTAAAGTTCCATGGCTATATAACACCTTTAGCTAATAGAACATAAGTTTTACACTTTATGCGATTTAGTCCTTTTTACCGAATTGAGCATTCAAACGATAAAATTTCTTAACAAAATTTTCACACCATCATATTATCATGCTTTAAACATTATAATAATAAAATAATAATTTTGACCTCATATTTGTGGTCTTGAAACCACTTTTTTATTTGACTAAAAACGGGCTGTTACAGTATTAGCTTAATTTAGTTTGCTCGGGGGTTAGTTCGTTAGTTGTTAAAAGTTGAGGGATTTTCCATGAATGAATTGGTAGTATTTGTGGTCTTGGTTGATAAATTAGTAAGCTTGATTGTTAAGTAGAAGTCATTTGTTAAGTGATTTTTGGTAATTTTAATGTTTAGGGATTTATTTGTGAAAATAGTAAAATTTAATGTAAATATTGTGAAATGGTGGTAAAAATGGGCTGATTATAAGCCCTGTGAAAATTGGCTAGCATGAACTTTATTTAAAAGTGGTTAAATTGCAAGTTTCAGGTTTAGGGACTAAATTGCATAAAAGGTAAAATATTGGGGGTAATTTTATAAATTTCCCATTTTCAAGGGTTATAAGTTTAATTAGTTATTTTTAAGTTTTTTGATGGTTTAATTGAATGAAAATTATTATTTAGATAAAGAAACGAGCCAAATGGATCTAAACTGAGGGAGAAGTTAAAGTGTAGGATTAGTAGGAGGCTTCGTTTTTATAACTATTTTTGTCAAGGTAAGTTCATGTTTCATTTTAAAATATTAAATTTGAATTTATAAGATTAATTATATATGTGTTTATGAAATTGTTTATTTGGTTGATTTAAATTGAAAAAAGAAGAAGAAATGATTGTGATTGAAATATCTCATGGTATTATACTCGGAAAGGAAAAGACCATGGTTGAAAGACACCATGGAACCACATTCAAAATTTTTGAATACTTAAAAATGTTGAAAAGGAAGTTACCCGAAAAGGATAACACATGAAAAGGTTGAAAAAGAAATATCCGAAAAGGATATCAAATGAAAAGGTTGGAAAGGACGCAATCCGAAAAGGATATCAATGAAAGGTCGAAAAGGATAGCAATGAAAGGTCAATGTCTCATCATTCAACCATCCGCTATTCAGGTAACATGTTTCAGGTGAGATATGTATCATAAGTATGAATATGAGATGCATGTTTTGATTAGTATAGTTTGATAATGAATATTAGTGCCTTGGTAATTATATGTTTTGTATGTCTATAAATATGTTATCTAGTTATGCTCGTCGAGTGTTTAGAGAATTAAATGGTTATATGAGTATTATCTTGAGTATTCGATGTTATTCTATTTGGTTCAATGGGTAATGTAATGGTTAAAAATGAAAAGGTATGTAAATGAAATGAACTATGATTTTTGAGTAATGATATGGATTATGATGAAATGTGCAATTGAAAGGAAAAATTGGTTTAATTTATGTGTATGAGAGATGAATTACGAAAGTGAAATGTTAGATATATTTTTATATCATGCTCTAATTTGATTTATATATAAAATGTTGCACCAACTAACCTTGTGAGGTGATGTGTATAGGAAAGGAAAGTTGGCTTATGATATAATGAAGTTATGCTTGGTTGTTTAACTTAAAATGTTCAGTAAGTAAGTATCCTTGATATGAGCTTACTAAGCACTAGTTGCTTATGTTGTTGTTTTCTCTGTCTTGCAGATCATCAGAAAGGTTAATCGGTTGGAATCTCGTCGGAGTATCATCACACTATTCATTCATCATGTTGGTAGCTTTGGCTTTTTTGGGTTAATGGTTATAAATGGCATGTAATAGGAGTTTTTTATGTTAGTTGTCAATATGATGTGGTTAAAGCTTATTTGTCTATATGGCTTGATATTGGCTTATAAATGTATATATGTAAGTATGTGTTCTGTTCACTTGTGAATGCCTTGAGATTTAAATGGCTTCTGGTTCATTGATGTGTGAAGGAAGTGGTTAAATAGTATGTGTGTGATGTAAGTTTAAGGTATTGAATTATGACATTGGGTTTGAATTGATTTAGATGTTAACATGTGGTACCAATGAGGGTACATTGGATAGGCATTTAAATTAAATGATATATGTTTGTTTTGGCATGTATAGGATTGTATGTCTATTTGGTATATATTGGATTGTGCCAAGCCTTGGTGTGCCTTAATTCTTTTGTTGATGGTTTGTATATGAAGTGTATTTATAAGATGTTAATGGTTGTGCATGGCCTTTTGAAATTAGGAAGGAAATGGTTAATTGAAATGTTTTTGGATGTGGATATTTGGTATATTTGAAGTATGTTAAATGATAGAACTTATGATGTTAAATTCATTTAGGATAAGTGTTTGAAATGTGGTTCCTTTGAATGGCTTATGGGTTAGAACATATATGATGGTTGAATTGGTATGTTTTTCATGTGTTTAAGGCGTGTTCTGGTCATATGAATGTGTATGGGAAAGGTGTGTTATGGTATGCAAGTATAGGTTTTGAAATGGCTTGTTTTAAGGACTAAATTTGGAGCACACGGCCTGGGACACAGGCTATCACACGGCCGTGTGTCACGTACAGTTACCTCACACGACCGTGTGTCATTTATATTTTAAGTGCATGTTTCACACGGTCTGGAACACGACCTAGAATATAGCCTTGTGTCTCAAAACAGTTTGTCACACGATTTAGCAAATGACCTGCAGCATGACTGTGTGGCCTTATTTCGAATATGCACACAAGCAGACACACGGGCTGGAACACGACCATGTGACCCCTGCTTTCTCAATTTTTTAGGTTTTTCCTAAAATTTTCTGATTTATTCAAAATGATCCTCGATCATTTTTAAATTGTTTCTAGGGCCCTAGAAGCTCTATTTAAGGCCCTAATGTGTATTTTTGCTATAGTTGGATGAGTTATAAGAAATTTATACTTAAGTTGAATTATTGTTCTATTTTGAAGTTTAAGGTTCTATTTTGTACAGTAATGCTCTGTAACTCTAATCTGATGATGGAGACAAGTTAGGGGTGTTACAATTATTAAAGTAAATGATAATTTATTTCAAATTAAATTATAGTGACTAAACCTAAAATTGAGTATAACAAAAGGACCAAAACCACAATTTGACATTATAAAAATAGATGAGACAATTATGCCAAATTAAATTATAGGAACTCTGTAACATCCCGAAATTGGGCCTAGTAGGATTGGGCCCAATGGGCCTTGTTTTTAAAATTTTTTTAGAACGGCATTAATGCAAGTTAGACTTATTAGGTAAGTTATTTTGGAAGGTTAGAGGGCTTCTATGAAGTCCCGGGATCAAATATTAGCTTTGGGGAAATTTTGGTTTTAGGTGAAAAAAACCCTGGAAGTTGGCAAGTAGGCCTTAAGAATAAAATGTAGAGGAAAATGACACAAGTGGAGTGTGTGGTGGAGTGGCAAAGTGACGCCACATAAGAGACAAGGGGGTGACGCCACAAGGAAGGAAGGAGGTCCAAGGTTCAAGTCTTGGCTTTTGCATTTTGGTTTTCTTTTTACTTGGACCTCAGAATTTGGCTATAGATTTATATTTAGTTGCGCATGGTTTAAGACACAAGAGGAGCTTGTGGCCAAGTGGCTAGCAGTGTGGATTATATTGCAAGGGAGCACAGGTTCGAATCTCATGAGAAGCAAGGGAGTATTTATTTTCTTGTCTGGACGGGAAGAGTTTCATTGAATTTAAACTCTCTTGTGAAGGGATCCCACATAGGAAAGATACAAAGAAGGAAGGTGAAGAGCTAGCTATATAAAGAGCATTCCAGAGGAGGGTTGACACACCTTGGAAGGCGTTTGGGCACGTGGAGTGGTCTGAGCGCGGATTAACACCGAGTCCTATCGGTGTGTAACTCTCTACTCTAGTTGTAGAGCGGCAAATGCCGAAGTGCGGCCACGGCAATAGTAGCCACACGAGCGCGGCGAGCGGCGTGCGTGTGGGGCTTCGACGCGATAGTTGAGGCCATCGTAGTATTCTTGTGGGTTGGGAAATTTTGCTTGGGCGCGATGGGCGAAGTGGGCAATGGGATGGGCCCGTAGGCCCTTATGAGTAAATTGTGCGATTGAGTAGAATATAGTGAACTAGACTAGGTGGAACTTATATACATGGCTAGATTTGTGCTAGGTGGGCCACACGAGCGTGTGGGCCCGAATAGGCCAGAATCGAGTTTTAGGCCCAATTGTCCTAAGACGACCGAATGGTATTTGAGTCGCTCGGGGCGACATTTGGGCCTTTGGGAAAGGCCATTGCAGGTGCAAAATTACCGATATGCCCTTGGTGGGTAAATTACGAAAATGCCCTTGGTGGGTAAATTACCGATATACCCTTGGTGGGTAAATTACGAAAATGCCCTTGGTAGGTAAAATTACGGTTATACCCTTAGAGGTTGATTAGGGTGATTATGTTGTTTTATGTCTATCTGATTATGATGGTAATTCATGTTATACTTATATTTGATATATGTCTAGCATACATGACATAACGCATACACACAATTATTATGTCATATTGCATGGGTTATATGAGTGGAGGGGCGGTGATATTCGTGTCGACGCACCGGTGGTTTGGTACCACATTGTGACTACGGTCACCGAGAGGTTTGGCACCTCCGGAGGTTTGGCACCTCATAGCGACTCGTCCCCGTGGTTAACACCACAAAGTGGGTTGGCCCCACGATAATACAACGGGATTGACGCCGGTGATTTGGTATCACACGATGGGTTGGCCCCATCACTATTATTCGTGACTTCGAGTCACCGGTGGTTTGGCACCACAATATTGATAAATATCGTGTCCTTGGACACCGAGTGGTTTGGCACCACCGGTGGTTTGGTACCACACAGGTAGAAAAAGGAGTTGCGGATGGCTAGGTTTGGGTGCATGATATGCATATTTTCATATGAAATTGTGTAAGGGCCTGTTGGATGGGGATTTACACACCGAGTCTCGATGACTCACCCCTTAGTTAAATTTTGTAGGTAATCATTAGATCGCGGATTTGGGAGCTGAGGTGGACTCGTGGAGGCTATACATATGTTCACTCGTAAATTCGTTTCTTTTATTTGGACTTAATTTTTATTTGAGTTTTTGTTATGTAATAAGGCCTTGGGTATTTTATTTGGTTTCACTTTCAATTTGTTTATTGCTTATTATTAAATGATCAATATGGGATTTTCCTAAAGTGATAATAAACCATTTCTTATTCAAAATTACTTAAACTCGATTTCTCACCACAACTATAAAGAATATGAGCTTTTAACGAATGCACGCTTTTTAGACATTCCTTTCATGTGACATGCCGAGTTCGGTCGTAACGTTTAGGCCGGGTTTGGGGTGTCACAATTATATATCGTCGAGCCTAGGTTCAAAAAAAACTCGGCTTTGGGTTTGGGTTCAAAAAAATGTTTTCAAAAGATGGTTTGGAAAATGGTTTAGAAAAATATATATCTGTTCTTTTTTTAAAATATGGCACCCGAGTCTCGGCACCAATCCAAGACTGTAAGTTTCCTGATACTTTGCTTTGTTATATGCTGTATTTTGAATATCTATTCTGTGTGTTTGGGTTGGATGTGATGTTCGGATATAGAGTTGATTGCGTACGAAATATTTGTCTGCTTTAATGGTTAGGTTTTTTTTAGTATGTGTAGGATTTCTAAATTCTAGTTAAAAGTATATTAGGGTTATTGGAATCAGAGTGCGCGGTGCAGAGCACAAACATTGTAGGTTAGGTGGTACGAATGTTCCTGTAGTTGGAAATTTCGAGGACGAAATTTCTTTAAGGAGGGTAGATTTGTAACATCCCGAAATTGGGCCTAGTAGGATTGGGCCCAATGGGCCTTGTTTTTAAAATTTTTGAGAACGGCATTAATGCAAGTTAGACTTATTAGGTAAGTTATTTTGGAAGGTTAGAGGGCTTCTATGAAGTCCCGGGATCAAATATTAGCTTTGGGGAAATTTTGGTTTTAGGTGGAAAAAACCCTGGAAGTTGGCAGGTAGGCCTTAAGAATAAAATGTAGAGGAAAATGACACAAGTGGAGTGTGTGGTGGAGTGGCAAAGTGACGCCACATAAGAGACAAGTGGGTGACGCATACAAGGAAGGAAGGAGGTCCAAGGTTCAAGTCTTGGCTTTTGCATTTTGGTTTTCTTTTTACTTGGACCTCGTAATTTGGCTATAGATTTATATTTAGTTGCGCATGGTTTAAGACACAAGAGGAGCTTGTGGCCAAGTGGCTAGCAAAGTGTGGATTATGTTGCAAGGGAGCACAGGTTCGAATCTCATGAGAAGCAAGGAGTATTTATTTTATGATGCCTGGACGGGAAGAGTTTCATTGAATTTAAACTCTCTCTTGTGAAGGATCCCACATAGGAAAGATACAAAGAAGGAAGGTGAAGAGCTAGCTATATAAAGAGCATTCCAGAGGAGGGTTGACACACCTTGGAAGGCGTTTGGGCACAGGAGTGGTCGGAGCGCGGATTAACACAGAGTCCCTATCAGTGTGTAACTCTCTCTACTCTAGTTGTAGAGCGGCAATGCCGAAGCGCTTGCGGCCACGGCAATAGTAGCCACACGAGCGTGCGAGCGTACGTGTGGGGCTTCGACGCGATAGTTGAGGCCATCAGTAGTATTCTTGTGGGTTGGGGCTGCTTGGGCCGCGATGGGCCGAAGTGGGCCCAATGGGCCCGTAGGCCCTTATGAGTAAATTGTGCGATTGAGTAGAATATAGTGAACTAGACTAGGTGGAACTTATATACATGGCTAGATTTGTGCTAGGTGGGCCACACGAGCGTGTGGGCCCGAATGGGCAGAATCGAGTTTTAGGCCCAATTGTCCGGTACGACCGGAAATGGTAGCTGAGTCGCTCGGGGCGACATTTGGGCCTTTGGGAAAGGCCATTGCAGGTGCAAAATTACCGATATGCCCTTGGTGGGTAAATTACGAAAATGCCCTTGGTGGGTAAATTACCGATATACCCTTGGTGGGTAAATTACGAAAATGCCCTTGGTAGGTAAAATTACGGTTATACCCTTAGAGGTTGATTAGGGTGATTATGTTGTTTTATGTCTATCCGATTATGATGGTAATTCATGTTATACTTATATTTGATATATGTCTCAGCATACATGACATCTGCATACACGTAATTATTATGTCATATTGCATGGGTTATATGAGTGGAGGGGCGCAGTGATATTCGTGTCGACGGGCACCAAAGTGGTTTGGTACCACATTGTGACTACGGTCACGGAGGTTTGGCACCTCCGGAGGTTTGGCACCTCATAGTGACTCGTCCCCCGTGGTTAACACCACGGCTGGGTTGGCCCCACGATAATACAACGGGATTGGCGCCGGTGATTTGGTATCACACGATGGGTTGGCCCCATCACTATTATTCGTGACTTCGAGTCACCGGTGGTTTGGCACCACAATATTGATAAATATCGTGTCCTTGGACACCGTGGTTTGGCACCACCGGTGGTTTGGTACCACACGGGGTAGAAAAAGGAGTTGCGGATGGCTAGGTTTGGGTGCATGATATGCATATTTTCATATGAAATTGTGTAAGGGCTGTTGGATGGGGATTTACACACCGAGTCTCGATGACTCACCCCTTAGTTAAATTTTTGCGGTAATCATTAGATCGCGGATTTGGGAGCCGAGGTGGACTCGTGGAGGCTATACATATGTTCACTCAGTAAATTCGTTTCTTTTATTTGGACTTAATTTTTATTTGAGTTTTTGTTATGTAATAAGGCCTTGGGTATTTTATTTGGTTTCAGCTTTCAATTTGTTTATTGCTTATTATTAAATGATCAATATGGGATTTTCCTAAAGTGATAATAAACCATTTCTTATTCAAAATTACTTAAACTCGATTTCTCACCACAACTATAAAGAATATGAGCTTTTTAACGAATGCACAGTTTTTAGACATTCCTTTCATGTGACATGCCAGATTCGGTCGTAACGTTTAGGCCGGGTTTGGGGTGTTACAAACTCAATGTCAAATCTGAATATGATAAAAGGACCAAATCATCAATTCCACATTCTTTTTTCTCCCCTCTAGCAGGGCCCAGTCCTTTCTCTCTTTCCCCCAATACTCCACCCAACTAAATAAATTAATAAATAGAAATGTTAGGCTAAACACTTCTACAATGCTTAGCTACAGTAAAACATGTATTTACTTTTTATATATGTTATAAATTTGATATTTTTTATTTTAATAACACTTATATTGTAACATCCCGATTCAAGGCCTAGTCGAAATAGCGGTGCGAGACCACAAATCTGAGTTAGTAAATTGAGTTCTTAATGTTTATGACATGTTTTCATGATAGTATTAAAGTTCCATGTAGAAATTTTGTGAAATATACATGGAATGATCAAATAGGACTAAATTGTAAAAGTTTCAAAATATGAGTTTCTAGAAGCTTTTTGTATAAAATAGCTTTAGAATATTAATTATGAGTCCTTAAATAGCAATTTTCCCAAATTATAAGTTTTGGACAAAAATGGACATGAGTAAGTAAAAGGGAAAATTTTTAAGAGGACATTTTGGTCATTTGTCTAATAAATGATTAAAATAAGAAAAAGATGATAAAATTTCATTCATCTTCTTCCTCTTGTGCCGAAAATTTGGAGACTCCATAGCTAGGGTTCTTCATTTTTTTTCAAGCTTGCTAGTAAGTTCATCTTAGCCTCGTTTTTAATATTCTTCGTGTTTTTGAAGTTCTCGTATTATGAATTAGCTATTTTTAGCTATATAATAAGCTAAGATGCATGTTCAAAAATCTACCCAAGAGTGACATGTTTGTAAAATGATATTTTATGGAAGTTTATGAGAGTTTGATGTTAGATAAACATCTTTTTCTAAGTGAATTTCATGAAAAATGCTAGTAAGGACTAGTTTGTAAAAATTATGAAATTGGTCATACTTATTAGAAATAATGGGAATTGATGATTGCTATAGTAGAGAAAATGAATCATCTAAGCATGAATTTTAATAAAGTTTAATGAAATTCATTTTACGAGCCTTTGGGCAAAAGTGCAAATATGAGAAAGTATAGGGGCAAAATAGTAATTTTGCCAAAGTATGAGTTAAGAGTCAATTTAGTCAATGTGAGTTTTAAATGATCTATTTATGATTATAGATCAAGAAGAACGAAGCCTGGATCGAAACCGAGGCAAGAACAAAGTCGAGGACTAAATTGCATACCTACATACATTTTGTATATCGAGGTAAGTTTGTATAATTTCTGAGCTTTATGATTAATATCATTGAATTGCTTAGTATAATGTACAATATTATTATGAAAATGTTTAACGTTATGTTAAACAAAGTAATCAATGAGATCAAGCATGAGAAAGCCCTAATTGAAGATGAATAGCTTAAGATACTCGACCTATCACATGAAATGAGAAAGTCCGTATAAGTCCAAGCCGAGGCATGGCATCGGCAATCAGACAAGTTATCATGTAAGACCAAGACAAGTCTTGGCATTGAAGAGTTGTTATGAGATGAAGACCCATGTAAGTCCAAGCCAAGGCATGGCATTGGTGAGTCTCCAAGCAAAGATGTCATGTAAGTCCAAGGCAAGCTTGGCATTGAAAAGTTATCATGTAAGTCCAAGGCAAGCTTGGCATTGAAAAGCTATCAAGAGAAAGAGATTTCATGTAAGCCCAAGCTAAGGCTCGGCATTGAC
Source organism: Gossypium sturtianum (assembly GCA_025698515.1). Lineage (NCBI taxonomy): Eukaryota > Viridiplantae > Streptophyta > Magnoliopsida > Malvales > Malvaceae > Gossypium > Gossypium sturtianum. The sequence goes on along the minus strand of CM046943.1, from coordinate 35,037,189 downwards.
CAGTTCATGAGCAAAGATACCAAGTAAGACCATGTCAAGACATGGCAATGGTAAGTTCCAAAGGAACTCACGAGAAATACTTCGTATAAGTCCATGTCAAGACATGGCCTCAAAACCAAGATGAGACATTCCATGTAAGACCGTATCTAGGATATGGCTTTGGTATTGAGTTATGTGAGATGAGATTTAGTATCCTCGGTTATTCATATAAATTCATCGGGCAAACGAGCTAAGCTCAAATGAGATAACAAGAAAGCTAAGTAAGCAAAGTTATTATCAAGTGAAAATGAGTATTATTCATGTTATGAATGATAAATTAGAGATTATGATTATTATGTAAATGTATGCTGATCAATGTGATCAAGTGATACAGGTACCTTGTTTACCTCACAAGTATGAGACTAGTAAGTATCATGAGATGTGTAAGAATCAAGTATGAGCAAGTAAGCTTTATAGCTGAAATTATGATACCATTGTTTATGTCAAATGGTTTAATTTAAGCAAGTATTTTGTTATATGCATTATATGCAAACTTACTAAGCTAAATGCTTACGTCTTTCACTCTTTCTTTCCATGTAGTCCCGCCAAGATAATCTCATGGATCATCGTCATCGGAGCTCGGAGCACACTATCAATCGCTATTTTGGTATAGTCAAGTTGTTTTATTAAGTATGGCATGTATAGGAAACACTTCATTTGAGTATATGTTTTAAGAAGAGCCATAGTATAGGCTATCTTGTTCATTATCCTTTTTGTATATGGCTAGAGAAATTGGCCAACTTTGACTAAGTGTGTATGTTTATAGATATCAATGAAAGATGTAGTAATTTGAGTAATTGAATTGAGTATGAATGTGATCTCGATTTCAGGGTGGCAATTGGCTTGATAAATAGCCTCTAAGTGCCCACACGGTTGGATACATAGGCGTGTGTCTAGGCCATGCGTACCTTGCACTTTTATACTTGAAGTCAGGATAGGCCACGAGCAGATCACACGGTCGTTGGTTCAGGCCGTGTAACACACACGGTTGGCACATGGGCGTGTGCCAAGGCCGTGTGAAGTCTGTACTTTTCACTTAGAAATTTAATTGTCACACGGTCGAGATACACGGGCGTGTTTACAGACCGTGTGGATAAGTCAGAATACTAAGGTTTGGCACACGGGCCAGGCCACGGGCGTGTCCAACCCGTGTGTAACAAGTCAGTGTCGACCACGGGTGGAAGACACGGGCATGTCCAGGAGTACACGGGTGTGTTTCAAGTTGCACGGGCGTATGGTCCGTACTTCGAGTAAAAGTTTTCAGATGAGTTCTGAAAGCTCCCGGATATGTGTTTAAGGCCTCATAGGCCCATGATATGTACGATTTGACCTAGAAAGAAGAGTTTCTATTTCGAGACAAAATTTTACAGCCCGTAAGTACATCTTTAAGCAAGTTAAAGCATGGTAATGTCTTGTATCCAGTTTTAGCCTCGAACTCGGGTATGGGGTGTTACATTTAGTGGTATCAGAGCTACGGTTTAGTCGGTTCTAGGACTAACGTAGCACAAGCACGAGTCTAGCTATACATGCCATACGTAAGAATGTTTTTATAATGATAATGTGACGACTCCTGATGACTTAAATTATGTTTATACATTTAGTAAATGGATCCCGATAGAGCTGTGGTGGATGACATAGAAAGTAACGCATCGGCTCCCATCGAAGAGACGGTGCCGAACGAGAATGAGAATCGACCCACTACGGTGAGTCAAGAAGGAGGAGAAGAGGCTAGAAAAGCCTTCCTCCATATGATGAATACATGGTACACGGAGTTCGTTCGTACGAACCCGAATGCACAACCCCCTCCACCCCCACCTATTCCTCAACCTATCCCAGTAGCCCCTCAAGTAGTAGAGGTGGTAAGAGGAGAGAAGCCTCCGGTTGATAGAATCATGAAACATTGGGCAGAAGAAATTCGGGCTAGAAAAGATGATGATCCGGAAAAGGCTGAGTTATGGATAGAAAATACTATCAGGGTCTTTAATGAGTTGTCGTGCACTCCTGAGGAATGCATGAAGTGTGTAGTCTCTCTTCTAAGAGATTCTGCTTACCAATGGTGGAACACCCTTGTGCCGGTGGTACCGAGGGAAAGGATCACATGGGAATTTTTCCAAGAAGAATTCAAGAAAAAGTATATCAGTCAAAGGTTTGTGGACCAGAAAAGGAAAGAATTCCTAGAACTGAAGCAAGGCAAGATGTCAATGACTGACTATGAACGTGAGTTTGTACGACTCAGTAAGTACGCTCGCGAATGCGTGTCCACTGAGGCCATCATGAGTAAAAGATTTGAAGATGGGTTGAATGAGGACATCAAACTGTTTGTTGTTGTCCTAGAACTAAAGGAATTTGTTGTGCTAGTAGAGAGGGCTTGTAAAGCCGAGGAATTAGTAAAAGAGAAAAGAAAGTCTGAAATGGAGTCTCGTGACTCTAGGAAGAGACAGTGGAATAAGTCATTCCAATCTTCATCCAAGAAGTTAAGAGATTTCCCTACCCGATCTGCTACTTCCACTGGATTTTCAAGGAAAGACAAGAGTAAGCAGTATTCGGGAGGTAAGGCACAGACAACCTCAGTTGCTAGTGTGGGGAACATCCGGTCGGATAGACCCGAATGTCCACAGTGTGGCAGACGTCATCTTGGAGAATGCCGAGTGCATGAAAATGCATGTTTTAGATGTGGTTCCCAAGACCACTATATAAAAGATTGTCCAGAGACGACAAAAGAAGAAAGAACTCAGAACCCGAGATCCGGGAGTGTGGTCAGAGGAAGACCGCAGGGGAACCCAAGAAGTGAGGCGAGAGGAAGAGGTAACCCTAGAGAACAGGCTGCGAGACCCGAGGGTAGGGCGCCTACGAGGACTTATGCCATTCGCGCTCGCGAAGAGGCATCTTCTCCTGATGTTATTATTGGTACCTTTTCTCTTCATGATGTTAAAGTTATTGCTTTAATAGACCTCGGATCCACACACTCTTACATTTGTATGAAACTAGTATCCAGTATGAAAATGCCTATAGATTCTACAGAATTTGCGATTAAAATGTCTAATCCTTTAGGCAAGAGTGTGTTAGTGAATGAAGTATGTAGAGAATGTCCATTAATGATTAGAGGTCATTACTTTAAAGCAAATCTTATGTTGCTACCATTTGATGAGTTTGACATCATTCTTGGTATGGACTGGTTGACCACTCATGGTGTAATAGTTAATTGTGGGAAGAAATATATTGAGATGAAATGTGAGAATGAGGATACTCTCCATGTAGAATCAGATGAGCAAAGTAAATCTCGGCAATGATTTTTACATGACGGCACAGAGATACGTAAGAAAGGGTATGAGGCATATTTGGCCTTTGTGATGAATGATAAAGAAACAGAGTTAAAGATTGAGTCAATTACCAATAGTATGTGAGTACGTGGATATTTTTCCGAAGAATTACCAAGACTACCACCGCTAGAGAAGAAGTTAAGTTGAGCATTGAGCTAGCTCCTGCAATCTTTGCACCAATATCTATTACTCCTTATAGAATGGCTCCAACGGAGTTGAGAGAGTTGAAGTCACAGTTGCAAGAGTTGACAGATAAAGGTTTTGCGAGATCAAGTTGTTCTCCATGGGGTGCTCCGGTTTTATTTGTGAAAAAGAAAGATGGCGCCATGAGATTGTGCATAGATTACCGTCAACTTAATAAAGTGACGGTGAAGAACAAGTACCCATCGCCTAGGATCGATGATTTGTTCGACCAATTGAAAGGAGCCACTGTGTTCTCCAAAATAGACTTGAGATCAGGGTACTACATGCTGAGAGTAAGAGAATCAGATGCATCTGATCAATGTGAATCAGAGCTTTAAAATTTATAAAAAGAACGATCGAACCTGGAAACTAACTCTAACAACGATTAAAGGCAAGTGTACCTATCGAACAGTAGTATAGCTTAGGCAAGATCGGATTATCGAACCCAAAGGAACTAAAAGTACTAATACTAACTTTCTTTTTATTATTTAACCTAAAATACGTGAAATTGCTTTTAATCTAAAATTAACGAACTACTAAGCTAAGGACACAAAGACGAAAAAGACTAAAATTGGGGAGATAACTTTCAGAAAAACTCAGTTGATTTAGACGATACCCTCAGGAAGAATCCACCTAGACTTCACTTGTTATCTATCACTGAACCATATGATTTTATTTACTTAGTTTGATCCGTAAGACTCCCTAACGTATATTAAACCCTCTCTCGAGGCGAATAACGTCTAACCCTAGGTTAATTAGTGGAACTCTCGTTCTCTTATAATAACCCCATAGAATAGCAGTAAATCGATCTATGGACTCCCATATTAGGTTTCACCCTAATCCGGCAAAATCTTGTCACTCTACCTCTAGGCGTGCGATCAACTCCGCTTAATTATGCTAGATCTACTCTTAGGCAGGGTCTATTCCTCCTCCACCTAAGCACATTAAATTTGGATAAAGCTCACATAATTAAGAACAAACTAAGTATTTATCATATAATTTAGAAAATAATAACAAGATTCATCATAGGTTTCATCCTTCTGTATCTCGAGGGTTTATTTCATAACTAAATAAAAAAATATCTCAAGAGAAAAGATAAAACAAAACATAAGAAATCCCTAAAACTCCCTGAAGGAATTGAAGGAGAGATCCGCCTCTTGAGTAGAATCCCGCTTCTTGAGATGGATCAACTGGCTATATTCGAGTGATTCCCACAAATCGACCTTCTCGGCTTGGCTCCTTGGCCTAGCGAACCGCCCGACAAAGCCCCCGCGAAGGCCTCACGAACTCTTCGATTAAGTTGCCCCCTAGGGTGTTTATATAGGCTTTGAGATGTGTTACTTGGCCTCCAAGTATCCTAATTTGAGTGAAATTCCTATTTGGGGGTTAATTAGACTTTGGCGTGTGTTTCTTTGCCTCCAAGCATCCAAATCCGAGTAAAACTCCTCTTGGCCGCGGCAGGGGCACGGCCATGGCACACGCCCGTGTAAATCGTGACCAGACCGTGTGGACTTCGTTGATGAGGCACGCTTGTGTAAATCGTGGTCCAAGCCGTGTTCGAGATCTTTAAGGAGGCACGGCCGTGTGATCTTTGGTCCAGGCCGTGTCGATTTCATGCTTTGGCCCATTTGTCCCGTTTTAAGCCCAATTTCCGTTCTTTTCATCCCCTGGTGCTTTCCTGAGTATAAGACATGAAAAGAAAGGATTAAGAGAACCTTTTTACATAAATCAAGGGATAAATCATCCAAAAGCATACTAAATGTGGGATTAAAATATGTTACTATTTCGGTTTATCAAATACCCCCACACTTAAGCTTTTGCTTGTCCTCAAGCAAAATTCTCAACTTACAATTAGAATGATTTTCCTCCAATTCATAATAGTCATTGATAGTGTTTCATCATAATTTAGAGATAATTTATACATGGATAATTCAACTCAAAGAGTCCTAAAGATTCAAACAATATAAGTCATACATTTGTAGCACAAAACATAGGTGTTTCCCCTCATCTAAATAATTACCTCTGATTCAAAATCGACAAGGATTGACATCCTCACTAAAGATTCACTCAAACCACTCAAAGTGTTTAAGGTTCAAAATTAGGCACTCAAAAGTCGAATATGAAAAGTTAATCCCATAGGCTTGCATGAAAGTCAAATCTCCACCACTATAATATGAGATGATACACAAATCAAAACGTTTTTAACAGGGTTGTAACGGGGCTTAGGTTAAAGGTGTGGATAAAGGCTGAATTAGAGGGTTAGAATCGAGATTGACTTGACAAATTACCTAACTAGAAAAATGAACTAATCCTTAATAATCACATAAACTTATAATACTAATAATACGAGCTTTTTCTTCAAGATGTGGAATTTAAATATAAGGCTCAAAATCTCACAAAAATTATGGGTGTTTTGATGTCAACCTCGTAAATTTCAAACTTCAAAGTAATATTTAAATTTAGGTAGACATCCTAAAAAATTTTTTAATTCTTGAAAAATAGACTTATCATGCCTGATTCTCTAGTATTCTTAGAATTTAATTATCAGTGCACAATTATCAATGACTTAATCTAAAACATATCAATAAAAATCATAAATCATCAGAAATTTCATTCTAATCATAATATGAGAAGCTTACTTTAAGACAAGGCATAATTCAAAGATTTTCAAATAATACTATAGTTAACCCCCCCACACTTAAGATGTACATTGCCCTCAATGTGCAAAGATAGATAATAGCAAAATAATCATAAAATCATAAGATAGGGAGAGAAGTGAAACTTCCTGAATTTTGGATGAAGTCAATGAAAAGAAACCGGATAGGATTGGAGGTGAACGTGGGAAAGCGTCTCGAACCGTTTGAGTCCTCGAAGCAGCCGCCCTAGTTTTATTGTATCCTAAGCTAAATCTAAATGGAATGAATAATAATAATAAGAAAATAATAAAGAAAATAAAAGAAAATTAAAAGAAATAAAAATAAAAATAAAAGTAAATAATGGAAAATGAAAAAAGAAAAACAATTGGAAAAGAAAAAGGAAGAAGGGGGTTAAATAAAAAATTATGGATCTGGTGGTTGCCCCCGCCCTTGTACCTTCCCGTGGTGGCCACACGGCCACAACCACGGCCGTGTGTAAGGCCGTGTGGTCTGGAAATCTGCACTTTGGTTAGTTTATGGTTAGGTGCTAAAAGGAAAAATAAAAAATAAGAATAAAAAATGAAAAATAAAAAATGTAAAAATTTATGGGGTTAGTGCTCGGGTTACCTCCCGAGAAGCGCTCGTTTATAGTCTTAAGCTAGACTTTACCTCTCATTCGTATGGTCATGGTGGTTTGAGGAGGTGAAAATCCTTTCTCATACGATCAATTCGGTTGTGGATATAAAGTTTAAGTCGAGTAATGTTTACCTCAAAAGTGTTGAATTTAGGATTGCTTACCTCGACTGTGCCGTATAGGAAGACATTAAGTACCTCAAAAGTGATTTCTTCATTTGTCTTGAGGTCTGAATTGGTGATTCGAGGGTCTTCCTTATTCAGCAATACCTGATCCCCTATTTTGAAGTGATTTGTTGTTCCTATCAGCTCGTCTGGGGTTTCCGTCGGTTTCACTTCATGTATTCCTAGTTTCTCTTTAAAGTGTGTTTTCTGCTTGTCTACTTCGTCGACCTTAAGGCTTCGTTCCTCATATAGTTCTTCTTTATTGGCACAAGGTCTATGATCTGGCTCCGGTTTGTAGCTTTGTGGTGTTTCTTGCAATGAAGGTTGAACAAGTTGGTTATCAACTGAATTTACTTTCTCACCTTTATCACTTGATGTTCTGGCCGAATCAAGAGCTTGAAGAGTGACTATCTCGTCGCCTACACAAAGTATGAGTTCACCTGCATAGATATCAATTTTAGCTCTGGCAGTTGCTAAAAAGGGTCTTCCTAAAATTAAAGGAATATTATTGTCCTCATCCATGTTTAAAACGACAAAGTCTCTCTGGGAATACGAATTTATCAATTTTTATTAGAACATTTTCTATTATACCCTAGGAATTCCGATAGTTTTATCGAGTTAATTGGATGCTCATCCTAGTTTGTTTGGGTTTCCCTAGACCTAGTTGTTTAAAGCAGTTTATAAGGCATAACATTTATGCTTGCCCCTAAATCGCTAACGCATTTTCTATAGATAAACTACCAATTATGCATGGAATTGTAAAACTCCTGGATCTTTTAATTTCTCGTGGTAGTCTATTTTGTAGAATTGCCGAGCACTTTGCGTTGAGTTCCACATGTGATTCCTCGTCTATCCTTCGCTTTTTCCTTATGACTCCCTTAAAAATTTTCTAGAGTCCAGTATCTCATGAAAAGAGCTTCGAGTAGAGGTAAGTTAATATGTAATTTCTTTAAAAATTTAAGAAACTTACCGAACTGTTCCTCTGTATCATCTCTCTTTAATGCTTGGGGTAAGGTATGCGAGGTTGGTACTCTTTGATTACCAGTTTTGGCTTTTCTCGTGTTACCTCTACTTTACCTTCTTCTACCTCGTGTTCTTGTATTGAGTTGGGTTCATCTAACCCTTTACTATCATGAGTCGTGATGGTTTGAATTTGCTCTTTTGGGTTAGTTTCGGTGTTGCTTGGCAAGCTTTCTTGTAGTTGTTCGAGATCAGCCTTCAAGTTGTCCAAGCCCGACTTAGTAAGTTCCCCAACTTGGTTCCCGATCCCTTTGATTGATGCCTCTTGATCTTCGAGTGCTGTTTCAGTGTTTTGGAGACGAGTTTCTGTGGATGCCATGAATTTTGTCAGCATCTCTTCAATGTTTGACTCATCTTCCTGTTGGTGAGGTGGTTGTTGAAAATCTGGAGGAAGTTCTAATCCTTGGCTATTTTGATCATTCCATGAGAAATTGGGATGGTACCTCCAACCTGCATTATAAGTGTCATTATAAAAATTATTTTATGGTCTAGAATAGTTACCCGTATAGTGAGCTTGCTCGTTTTCTATGCCATATCCGTAGGGTGGGTACTCAGGATTCGCCACGCCTCCTAGATTCGAGTCATATTGCATTTCTGGGTGTACCTGCGAGAGACTATACAAACCATCCATCTTTTCATTCATCATCTCTAGCTGGTTAGATAACCTGGTGACCATGTCGAGGTTGAAGACACTGACGGCTTTTGTTAGCGTTGTCCTCATAACTTGCCACTGATAGTTATTTAGTGCCATCTCCTCTATAAACTAAAATTACTTGTCAAAGCAAATAAAAGAAAAATTAGCAAAGTAAAAAAAATGAAACTAATAATAATAATAATAAATTGCAATAAAAAAATTGGCTAAAGTAATAAAAATTAAGCTTTCTTAATATTTTAGTTCCAAGAACATGGCGCCAAAAACTTGATCATTGTGAATCGGATCTTTAAAATTTATAAAAGAACGATCGAACACGAAACTAACTCGACAACGATTAAAGGCAAGTGTACCTATCGAACAAAGAGTATAGCTTAGGCAAGACCGGATTATCGAACCCAAAGGAACTAAAAGTACTAATACTAACTTTCTTTTTTATTATTTAACCTAAAATACGTGAAGTTGCTTTTAATCTAAAATTAGCGAACTACTAAGCTAAGGACACAAAGACGAAAAAGACTAAAATTGGGGAGATAACTTTCAGAAAAACTCAGTTGATTTAGACGATACCCTCAGGAAGAATCCACCTAGACTTCACTTGTTATCTATCACTGAACCATATGATTTTATTTACTTAGTTTGATCCGTAAGACTCCCTAACGTATATTAAACCCTCTCTCGAGGCGAATAACGTCTAACCCTAGGTTAATTAGTGGAACTCTCGTTCTCTTATAATAACCCCCTAGAATAGCAGTAAATCGATCTATGGACTCCCATATTAGGTTTCACCCTAATCCGGCAAAATCTCGTCACCCTATATCTAGGCGTGCGATCAACTCCACTTAATTATGCTAGATCTACTCTTAGGCAGGGTCTATTCCTTCTCCACCTAAGCACATTAAATTTGGATAAAGCTCACATAATTAAGAACAAACTAAGTATTTATCATATAATTTAGAAAATAATAACAAGATTCATCATAGGTTTCATCCCCTACAGGTATTTGAGGGGTTTAGCTCATAACTAAATAAGAAAACATCTTAAGAGAAAAGATAAAACAAAACATAAGAAATCCTTAAAACTCCCTGAAAGAATTGAAGAAGAGATCCGCCATCTTGAGTAGAATCCCAGCTTCTTGAGATGGATCAACTGGCTATCTTCGAGTGATTCCTACAAATCTGACCTTTCCGGCTTGGCTCCTTGGCCTAGCTAACCGCCCCGACAAAAGCCCTGGCAGAAGGCTTCTGCCAAACTCTCCGATTAAGTTGCCCCCTAGGGTGTTTATATAGGCTTTGAGATGTGTTACTTGGCCTCCAAGTATCCTAATTTGAGTGCAATTCCTATTTGGGGGTTTAATTAGACTTTGGAGTGTGTTTCTTTGCCTCCAAGCATCCAAATCCGAGTAAAACACCTCTTGGCCGCGGCAGGGGCACGGCCATGGCACACGCCTGTGTAAATCGTGACCAGACCGTGTGGACTTCGTTGATGAGGTACGGTCGTGTAAATCGTGGTCCAAGCCGTGTTTGAGATCTTTAAGGAGGCACGGCCGTGTGATCTTTGGTCCTGGCCGTGTCGATTTCATGCTTTGGCCCATTTGTCCCGTTTTAAGCCCGATTTGCGTTCTTTTCATCCCCTGGTGCTTTCCTGAGTATAAGACATGAAAAGAAAGGATTAAGAGCACCTTTTTACATAAATCAAGGGATAAATAATCCAAAAGCATACTAAATGTGGGATTAAAATATGTTACTATTTCGATTTATCAGCGTCCAAGATGGCTTTTCGAACAAGGTATGGGCATTATGAATTTTTAGTCATGCCTTTTGGTCTGACCAATGCTCCTGCGATGTTCATGGACTTAATGAATCGCATTTTTAGACCATACCTCGACAAGTTTGTAGTCGTTTTCATTGACGACATACTGATTTATTCCTGAGATAAGAATGAGCATGCTGAGCACCTACGGACAGTTTTACAAATTCTACGAGAAAATCAATTATATGCCAAGTTCAGTAAAAGTGAATTTTGGCTCAAGGAAGTAGGATTTCTGGGACATATTGTCTCGGGAGAAGGAGTTCGAGTAGACCCCGGTAAGATTTCGGCTATTATGGACTGGAAGCCACCAAAGAATATCTCTGAAATTAGAAGTTTTCTAGGCCCCGGCCATTATTACAGACGATTCGTCAAGGGGTTTTCCATGATTGCAACCCCGATGACTAAATTGTTACTAGAAAAATGTGAAGTTTGAGTGGGATGTAACGATGCCAACAAAATTTCGAGAAGTTGAAAGCAATGTTGTGAAGCCCCGCTTTTAGTACAACTGAGACACGGGGAAAGAATTTGTAATTTACAGCGATGAATCCTTAAATGTATTAGGCTGTGTACTTATGCAAGAAGGGAAAGTGATTGCTTATGCCTCCAGACAGTTGAAGCCTCATGAGAATAATTATCCGACGCATGATTTAGATTTGGATGCCATAGTCTTCGTATTGAAGATATGGAGACATCACCTATATGGTGAGAGATGTCGGATTTTCACTGATCATAAGAGTTTGAAGTACTTGATGACATAGAAAGAGTTGAACTGAAGATAGCGGAGATGGTTAGAGTTGATAAAACATTATGAGATGGTCATTGACTACCATCCTGGGAAGGCGAATGTGGTTGCCGACGCTTTGAGTAGAAAGTCCCTATTTGCATTAAGGGCAATGAATTCACGGATGACTTTACCCGACGATGGTTCTATTCTAGCCGAGTTGAGAGCTAGACCAACTTTCCTCCAAGAGATCATTGAAGCTCAAGAAGAAGATAGTGAATTGCAAGTCAAGAGAGCTCGTCATGAGAGACGGATGTTGAATCGACTTACGGATTAGTCCCAATGGAATTCGATGTTCAAAGATAGAGCTTGTGTACCGAGAAAAGAAGAGCTTATTCAGAAAATTTTGCATGAGGCCCATAATGGATGTTTGTCTGTACATTGGGTAGTACCAAGATGTATAATGACTTGAAACAACAAATATTGGTGGCGAGAATGAAGAAAGATATTTTGAGTTTGTTTCAAATGCTTGATTTGTCGCAAGTAAAGGTGAACACCAAGTACCTTCGGGTTTGCTTCAACCCATTTTAGTTCGGAGTGGAAGTGGGACCCGTATTACTATGGATTTTGTAACTGGTCTACCATTATCTCCGAGCAAGAAAGATTTCGTATGGGTTATAGTTGATAGACTTACAAAGTCAGCTCATTTTATACCTATTCGAGTTGATTACTCACTAGACAAGTTGGCAAACTTGTACATTTCAGAAATAGTAAGGCTTCACGGTGTTCCGTTATCAATCATCTCGGATAGAGATCCGAGGTTTACATCCAGATTTTGGAAGAAGTTACAAGAGGCCTTGGGTACAAAGTTGAACTTTAGTACCGCTTTTCATCCTCAAACTGACGGTCAGTCGGAGAGGTTAATTCAAGTACTCGAAGATATGCTCAGATGTTGTATTCTTGAATTCTGAGGCAGTTGGGAAAAGTTTATCCCATTGGTAGAGTTTACCTACAATAATAGTTTTCAGTTGAGTTTAAATATGGCGCCTTATGAGGCTCTATATGGGCGAAAGTGCAGAACGCCTTTATTTTGGACTGAACTCAAGGAAAACCAAATTCATGAGGTTGATTTGGTTAGAGAAGTTGAAGAGAAAGTGAAAGTGATACGAGAATGTTTAAAAGCTGCGTCAGACAGACAGAAGTCCTATTCGGACTTAAAAAGAAAAGAGATATAGTATCAAGTCGGAGATAAAGTTTTCTTGAAAGTGTCACCATGGAGAAAAGTTCTCAGATTTGGCCGGAAAGGCAAGTTGAGTCCACGTTTTATTGCACCGTATGAGATTACCGAGAAAGTTGGATCGGTAGCTTACAGATTGGCTCTGCCATCAGAGTTAGAAAAGATACATGATGTGTTTCACGTGTCAATGTTGAGACACTACCGATCGATCCTTCACATGTAATTACCCGATCAGAGATAGAGATTCATCCCGACATGACTTATGGTGAAGAACGATTAAGATTTTAGCTCGGGAAGTCAAGCGACTAAGGAATAAAAGTATTGCCCTGGTAAAAGTATTGTGGCAAAGACATGGAATAGAAGAAGCTACGTGGGAACCGTAAGAAATCATGAGAAACCAAAGACCCAAACATTTCTTTGGTAAAATTTTCGAGGACGAAAAATTCCTAAGAGGGGGAGAATTGTAACATCCGGATTCAGGGCCTAGTCAGAATAGTGGTGCGAGACCACAAATATGAGTTAGTAAATTGAGTTCTTAATGTTTATGACATGTTTTCATGATAGTATTAATGTTCCATGTGGAAATTTTGTGAAATTGACATGGAATGATCAAATAGGACTAAATTGCAAAACTTGCAAAATATGAATTTCTAGAAGCTTTTTGTATAAAATAGCTTTAGAATATTAATTATGAGTCCTTAAATAGAAATTTTCCCAAATTATAAGTTTTGGACAAAAATGGACATGAGTTAGTAAAAGGGAAAATTTTTAAGAGAAGGGCATTTTGGTCATTTGACTAATAAATGATTAAAATAGGAAAAAGATGATAAAATTTCATTCATCTTCTTCCCCTTGTGCCGAAAATTTGGAGACTCCGTAGCTAGGGTTCTTCATTTTTTTTCAAGCTTGCTAGTAAGTTCATCTTAGCCCCGTTTTTAATATTCTTCGTGTTTTTGAAGTTCTCGTATTATGAATTAGCTATTTTTAGCTATATAATAAGCTAAGATGCATGTTCAAAAATCTACCCAAGAGTGACATGCTTGTAAAATGATATTTTATGGAAGTTTATGAGAGTTTGATGTTAGATAAACATCTTTTTCTAAGTGAATTTCATGAAAAATACTTGTAAGGACTAGTTTGTAAAAATTATGAAATTGGTCATACCTATTAGAAATAATGGGAATTGATTATTTCTATAGTAGAGAAAATGAATAAACTAAGCATGAAGTTTAAGAAAGTTTAATGAAATTCATTTTACGAGCCTTTGGGCAAAAGTGCAAATATTAGAAAGTATAGGGGCAAAATAGTAATTTTGCCAAAGTATGAGTTAAGAGTCAATTTAGTCAATGTGAGTTTTAAATGATCTATTTATGATTATAGATCAAGAAGAACGAAGCCTGGATCGAAACCGAGGCAAGAACAAAGTCGAGGACTAAATTGCATACCTACATACATTTTGTATATCGAGGTAAGTTTGTATGATTTCTGAGCTTTATGATTAATATCATTGAATTGCTTAGTATAATGTACAATATTATTATGAAAATGTTTAACGTTATGTTAAACAAAGTAATCAATGAGATCAAGCATGAGAAAGCCCTAATTGAAGATGAATAGCTTAAGATACTCGACCTATCACATGAAATGAGAAAGTCCGTATAAGTCCAAGCCGAGGCATGGCATCGGCAATCGACAAGTTATCATGTAAGACCAAGACAAGTCTTGGCATTGAAGAGTTGTTATGAGATGAAGACCCATGTAAGTCCAAGCCAAGGCATGGCATTGGTGAGTCTCCAAGCAAAGATGTCATGTAAGTCCAAGGCAAGCTTGGCATTGAAAAGTTATCATGTAAGTCCAAGGAAAGCTTGGCATTGAAAAGCTATCAAGAGAAAGAGATTTCATGTAAGCCCAAGCCAAGGCTCGGCATTGACCAGTTCATGAGCAAAGATACCAAGTAAGACCATGTCAAGACATGGCCTCAAAACCAAGATGAGACATTCCATGTAAGACCGTATCTAGGATATGGCTTTGGTATTGAGTTATGTGAGATGAGATTTAGTATCCTCGGTTATTCATATAAATTCATCGGGCAAACGAGCTAAGTTCAAATGAGATAACAAGAAAGCTAAGTAAGCAAAGTTATTATCAAGTTAAAATGAGTATTATTCATGTTATGAATGATAAATTAGAGATTATGATTATTATGTAAATGTATGCTGATCAATGTTATCAAGTGATACAGGTACCTTGTTTACCTCACAAGTATGAGACTAGTAAGTATCATGAGATGTGTAAGAATCAAGTATGAGCAAGTAAGCTTTATAGCTGAAATTATGATACCATTGTTTATTTTAAATGGTTTAATTTAAGCAAGTATGTTGTTATATGCATTATATGCAAACTTACTAAGCTAAATGCTTACGTCTTTCACTCTTTCTTTCAATGTAGTCCCGGTAAGCTAGTCTCGTGGATCATCGTCATCGGAGCTCGGAGCACACTATCAATCGCTATTTTGGTATAGCCAAGTTGTTTTCTTAAGTATGGCATGTATAGGAAACACTTCATTTGAGTATATGTTTTAAGAAGAGCCATAGTATAGGCTATCTTGTTCATTATCCTTTTTGTATATGGCTAGAGAAATTGGCCAACTTTGACTAAGTGTGTATGTTTATAGATATCAATGAAAGATGTAGTAATTTGAGTAATTGAATTAAGTATGAATGTGATCTCGATTTTAGGGTGGCAATTGGCTTGGTAAATAGCCTCTAAGTGCCCACACGGTTGGATACACGGGCGTGTGTCTAGGCCGTGCGTACCCTGCACTTTTATACTTGAACTCAGGATAGGCCACGAGCAAATCACACGGTCGTTGGTTCAGGCCGTGTAACACACACGGTTGGCACATGGGTGTGTGCCAAGGCTTTGTGAAGTCTGCACTTTTCACTTAGAAATTTAATTGTCACACGGCCGAGATACACGGAACTGTTTACATACCGTGTGGATAAGTCAGAATACTAAGGTTTGGCACACGGGCCAGGGCCACGGGCGTGTCCAGGCCGTGTGTAACAAGTCAGTGTCGACCACGGGTGGAAGACACGGGCATGTCCAGGAGTACACGGGCGTGTTTCAAGTTGCACGGGCGTGTGGTCCCTGCTTCGAGTAAAAGTTTTCAGATGAGTTTCGAAAGCTCCCGGATATGTGTTTAAGGCCTCATAGGCCTATGATATGTACGATTTGACCTAGAAAGAATAGTTTCTATTTCGGGACAAAATTTTACAGCCCGTAAGTACATCTTTAAGCAAGTTAAAGCATGGTAATGTCTTGTATCCAGTCTTAGCCTCGGACTCGGGTATGGGGTGTTACATACATAATTGTGAATGTCTTTTACCATGTTGTTTTGAAATATTAAGTCAAAATTAATGGTTTTTCAAGATGAAATTTTATAACATATTTAAATGACAAGTTATTTTTATCTAATTGCTTAATATTTTTTTAAATTAACTACAGATTATCTACAACACGAGTACTTGCATGTTGAGCATCTATACCCGAAAGGCTGAGGTCTCCACTCTCAATTTTGTGTATTCCTTGCATTATTTTCAACAGATGCAACCAACCTATGTACCTTAGATCTTGCCCAGCACCATGAAGATTGGAAAATATGATGCATATTGAAAGGCTCCCCTTGAAACACACAAAAGTTTCGTTATTTCCACAATTTCTAGCAAATAATTCCAAATAAAGAAAGCCAATCAATTTCTGGAAAACCTAACTCAAAATCATTCCTCAGATTCGTGGTGACCCATTCAAACAACGGGGTGGAGAAATACAGAGGCCAAACTCCCACCGAAATAATTTGTTTCCACACTTCACGTGTCTTGTAATAGTATTTAAGCACACGAAGAATAGATTCCTCAGCAATACCACAAATGCTACAAGAAGCCGTACTGACCATATCTCGTCCAAAGCGTTCAACATTAGTCAACAATCATTCTTTGAACACCAACCAAAGCAACTGTCTAACTTGTTGAAGACCAGCAAAAGACCAAACAAGCTTCCTGTAACACCCCAAACCTGGCCTAGATGTTATGGCCGAATCTGGCGATGTCACATAATAGTGTGTTGAAACTAAGTTGTTACGATAAAATCGTTTTCATTTATTTACTCTTGTTGACTCCAAAATCGCTTACTTATTTAATCGATTATTTTAAAACACAACTCGTTGCGGAAGCTTTAGAAATCATTTATTTTATGAAAAGCCGAGTTAATTAGGTAAATCCATCCATCTTAGGAAACCCCTTTGTTTTAGAGAAAACCGTTTGTTCGTTGAATTTGTGCAGTTTTAAATCCACGAAAACAGTCTAAAATCCGAAATAAAAGCAAACAGTCCAAAAAGTTCAATTTACATAAAAAAAATAACCCAGAAAATAATTAAGAAATAAATACCAAAACTGAAATTAAAATAGTTTAAAATACGTGTGGCCACCATCGAGTCCTCCGCTGCACCGATCCGTCAAGTCTGGGGATTACCTGTGCACATTAAACAAAAAGGGTGAGTTTACGTAAACTCAGTGTGTAATCCCGCAGAACCAAACAAACAATCGTATTCACGAAGGTACGCTGAAAAGTCTTGGGCCTAAGCCCTTTTCGAAGATCGATGATAGTTTGGGCCTTAGCCCATCTCAATCTGATTTCAAAATGCAAGAAGACCTTAGCCCATCACAATATCGATGAGCGATATATGCTTATGCAAAGAATAAAATCCTACCCAACCAGCCTCTACACACCATCTCTGTCCAACCCTACACTCCATGTGTGGATATAATCAACCCACCCATCCCTACACTCCAAGTAGTACCGAATGCGGCTGTCTGATGAGTTTGCGGTGAGTCGCTAGTAAATTAGGCTTAAAGCCTTTCGGTACACTTCCTCCGAATAATAACCCCTAACCCAATGCAATGCAACACACAATGGATGACATGCTATTATGCAATTTCAGTACATATATTCAGTTCAGATATTAACATGCCCAGTACAGATATCATTCAGTCAATTTCACACATTTAGGGGTCTAAGTAGCGCTTACCGACCCTACATTAGGTTCACAGTCGACTTGGACGACCCGTGCAACCTTAAAAACATTTTGGTAAAAACGGGCCCACATGCCCATGTGATCTACCCGTGTAGGCCCACACGCCCGTGTGGCCCACTCGGCCCAAATTGGCCTTGGCCGTGTGATCCATTTTTAAAGTAACCCATGTTAGCTCAATACTCATATATGTTTTCACTATTTACTTATATGTTCATTCAAAGCTGTCTACTTGAGTCATTATCACTAAATTATTTATATCTTGAGCTACAGAATTCCAAATTAAGATCCGCGTGATGTTTTTGAAACTAGACTCATATGCCTTTCTACCATAAAATTTTAAGAATTTATAGATTATCAAATAAGTACAGTAGAATCTTTAAAGTTATCCCTATTCTGCTATTTGACAGCTTTGACCTTTCCTTACTAAAAATTATTTATCTCTTAGTAGGAAATTTAGATGATGTTTCTGTTTGTTTCTCTTAAAAATAGACTTGCTAAGGATTTCAAAATATAAATTTAAGCCCCTAATTATGTTTTTAAAATTTGTGATGATTTTCTAAAGTCAGAACAGGGGAACCCGAAATCATTCTGACCTTGTCTCACAAAATTTATTATAACTCAAGATTTACAATTCCATTGCTTACAATATTTCTTCCATGAAAGACTAGACTTAATAAAATTTGATTTCATATTTTATTAAACCTCTAACTCAATTTACACTATTTTTGATGATTTTTCAAAGTTAGACTACTGCTGCTGTCCAAAACTGTTTTAGTGCAAAATGTTGATTTCCTAGTTTTTAACACCCTTATTTCCTTTCTCTACAATTTTTCGCATCATTTTCTCTTATTTCTCTTATTTCTCGACAGCAAGCAATTTTAGCTATTTTCCGAACCCCGTTTTTTGCGTTTCGGGCACACACCTGGTATCGTTTTGATGCCTAATCACTCCCGAGCACTTCAAGGCCTAAAATCAAGATACTCAACATAAATTTAACAGATTTACAAGCGAATTGACAACCAAGAACGAACAGAAACCCAACTTACCGCCAACGATAACCCTCCGTTTAACTATTGTTAAAATGAGAACACTGAATTCACCAGTCCGAGCCTCCCCCTACACCCAAATCGCAGAGAAAAAAACATTACCACTTCAGTCGCTAAGAGATTCATGACAGAAACGAAGAGAAACACTTACCGAAACTAAGTGAGCACTAACCGCGTGCAAAAACGATGGAAAATAAATGGATTAGGGAAAAATCAAGAAGAAGAAAAAGAAGAGAAAGATGGAAAAACTCAGAGAATTTCAACAAGAGGAGAGGGAGAAGAATAGACGGCAGATTTTTTTTTTTGGAAAAAGGGAGCCAAAATTTGATTATGGGAAAAAACTAAAATAAAATCCCGATAACCCCCCAAATCCCTTAATCTTCTCCCCTAATTCCCACTTCACATCCACTACTCAAAATCCCCCTATTACACAACTCTATCCCGAAATTTGAGCAAAAAAATAATACATTTGCCTGCGTAGGGATTCGAACACAAGACCTCCACCATAATAACACACCACTTAACCACCAGACCAGCAGGCCCATTCTGATGTAATTTACCCAACATTTAAACTTAAGCCCTTTGCACAAGGTTAAGGCTTTATTTATAAAAATACCAAAATTTTCCCAAGTAAGGCTTGAACTTGGGACCTCTCACACACACCCAGAACACATAACCACTGAAGCAGATAGACCTTGTGTGTTACACATACACGAAATCAAAAATTAAAATTTTGGGGCGTTACACTTCCATTTGTTCTCCACCGGATGTAAACAGTTCTACATAAGAATATTATAGGTAGATTTAATAGTAAATTGGCCATTAGAGGACCATTTAGACACTAGAACGTCATACCCAACAAAAGGACATAGAGCCGGAATACATACAATATAAGGGAGCACATTATTATCCACAAACCTATGCAAAAAACTTTAGTTCCAATTAGTGTCTGCCAATGTCAGCTCATTGAGAGTGGTGGATACATCAATAGGTTCAATATTCCTACAAAAAATTAATCAAAGGACCAACTTCTGGAACCCATGTATTAGTTCAAAACTTAATAAGGCTGCCATCACCCACTAACCAAACGAGACTCTATCAGAAAAGAGGCCAGATCTTAGAGAGGGATCTCTAAACAAAAGAACACGATCTCCTCGTAATATCCCCAGGATAATCCACATTAATTTTATATTTAGCTCGAAGAAAATTTACCCATAATGTATTTTTATTCATGAGTAGATTAAATCCCAATTTGTGTAGGAATGAATCGTTCTACTCCTTCAGACTTCAAATACAGAGGCCTCCATTAGAAAGAGGTTGACAGTAATCCGCCCATTTAACTAAAAAAATATTTGACTTCACACTATCCTTCCATAAAATAAAACCCTTAGAAAGTTTCTCAATTTCAACACAAATGGTAACATGAATTTTCACAATTTGCATGAAGAAATTTGTCATATCCCATTTTTTTAATAATTTAATAGTCAAAAGGGTGAATCTATCAGCTCCTATGTTTTAAAAATAATTGCGCAATTTGAAAATAAGAAAGTGTTGTGGCTGAGTGATAGGAAGCTTCTTAGCTATCTTTGAGGTCCTTAGTTCGAACCTTTTGTGTACATATTTTTTATTTAATTTTTGCACATTTTTAGCATGTGCTAGCTAGTCTTGCCATCCACCTATGTTGCCATATAGGGAGGATTCCTTTCCTCCATTAGCAATTCAAACTTGCCTTTTTAAGAGAAACATATCCCCCTTATTGCTTCTATGTTCCCTCATCTTTATCATACCTCATCCTTACCAAAAGTGCTTGTGTTGACCACCAAAACACCCCTTGGCCGGCCATACACCCCATTTTCCATCATTTTCTTCTTTTTTTTCCTCTTCCCCACTCTTCTCTTCTTTCTTTTCGGCCACCACAACCACCACCGTAAGTTTATTTGCACCACCACTTCATCACCGTCCATAACCAACATTCTCTCTCTTTTCCTTTTGGTTTCCCCTCCCCTCTTCCACCGTGTACCACCGTGAGCCGCCGCGTCCACCACCGCAACCACTGCGGATTACCTTCTCCTCCATCGATTTTTTTCTCTTCCCTCTTTTTCTACTCTCTTTCAATTAAAAGGTACTGAACCCTCCTCCCTACTTGTATTTTACACCACCATCGGACAACCGCACCCCCCATAGCTGGACCATTATCGAGCCACCACCGTCGGTGATCGATTTCTTCCTTTTTGTTTTGTCTTTCTTTTGCTGATTACCCTAGTGAATAAAACACATATTTTCTTTTCTTTTATTCGATTATTTTAGATTACCCAACCATCTATTTTGCTTCATTTTCATTCCTACGATCATCTCGTAATGAAACAAGTGTAAATGAAGTTTTGGGATTGAAAATCCTTCATCTTAAAATTTTGTGCCATGGTCAAATGGTATAGGGCCTAAATAATTCGTATTTTACTTTTACTATTTTGAAAATTATTAGTACTAATACAATCTTGTGTTAACATGAAGGATCGATTAACAATGCTCCGAGAAATCAATATTGAAACATCGCGAGAGTGACGAATCCGAGCATTCAAATTTAGGGTAAGTATTGGTGAGATTTTCACATTAAATTTCGTATTAAAAGCCATGTTATTCGAATAGATCATGACTAAAATGGGTTAATCGTGTGTTTAGAATTGCAAGCAAGACTAGACCTAAATGAAACTTCTACAAGACAGCAAACAGTTTAGATCTGTATTAAGGTGTGGGATCTAACTCTTGTTTTAAGTGAAGTTTAATATTACTATTTAATTAAAATGTTATTTAATTAATTAATGTGTGAGTACCTTAAGTACTCGTGTGGAGTTGAAAAACTCAATCAAAGAGGAAATCAAGTAAATGACCTAAACTATTAAGTGTTGTGAAAAATTTGTTATTTGTGATATGTGATGCGTGAAATGATTTCAACTCTATGTTATGTTATTTGTGGCTAGATTAATATGCAATACTACGGACAATTTGTAAAAGGATTCTCGGTGATAGTCCTTCCATTGACTAGATTGCTATAGAAGAATGTTAATTTTGAATGGTCCGAAAAGTGCCACCAAAGTTTTGAAAAGTTGAAAGCAATGTTGACTGAAGCCCTGATTTTAACTCAACCTGAGTCGAGAAAATATTTTTTTTGTTTTCAGCGACTCATCTCTCAATGATTTAGGATCTGTGAAGATGTAAGAAGGGAAAGTGATTGCTCATGTTTCCCAGTAACTTAAGCCACACGAGAAGAATAATCTTACTCACGACTTGGAACTCACAATTGAGTTTTTGCTATGAAGATTTGGAGTCACTATCTATACAAAGAAAAATGTCATGTCTTTACCGATCACAAGAGTTTGAAGTATTTGCTTACACAAAAAGAGTTAAATTTAAAAAGCGCAGGTGGCTCAAACTTTTTAAAGACTATGATTTGATCATTGACTATAAGCCTAGAAAGGCCAATGTTATGGTTGACGCTTTAATTTGAAAATCCTTGTTGGCTTTGAAAGCGATGAATGCATATTTGAATTTAGATAAAAATGGCTCTATTTTGGCCGAGTTGAGGGCTAAACTCATATTCTTTTCAAAAGATTTGGGAATTAAAAAATGTGATGGCGAGATAGAAGCTAAGCAAAAGCTTGTTGAAAATTAGCAAACCAGTGAATTCAACATAAGTGGCAATGGGTTGGATTTGAAATGAGATATTCTCCACAAGGCTCACAAAAGTACTTCTATGATGCATCCTGGTGGAAAAAAAATGTATAATGATTTGAAATAGTTATATTGGTAGTCGGGCATGAAAATGGAGATAATTTAATATGTAGCTAAGTGTTTGGTATGTCAACAAGTAAAGGCAGAACATCAAGTTCTTTTAGGATTATTGCAACCTATAATGATTCCTGAATGGAAATAGGATCGTGTCACTATGAATTTTGTGACAGGGTTTTCGTTATCACGGAAAAAGAAAGATTCAATTTGGGTGATAATTGAAAGGTTGACGAAGTCCGCTCATTTTATTACGATGAGAGTTAATTATTCACTAGAGAAACTAACCGAATTGTACATTTCAGAGATCGTGAGATTGCATGGTGTGCCATTATCTATCATTTCAGATCGAGATCTGAGGTTTACCTCTAAATTTTGGGGTAAATTTCACGAATTGCTGGGCATTAGATTGAATTTTAGCACAACATTTCACTCTCAGACTGATGGTCAATCAAAGAGAATAATCCAAGTGCTCGAAGATATGTTACGATGTTGTGTAATTGATTTGAAGAAAGCTAAGAAAAATTCCTATCATTGGCTAAATTTGCATACAACAATAGCTATCAATGGAACATCAAAATGGTGCCTTCTGAAGCTTTATATGGCCGTAAATGTCGAACTCATATGTGCTAGTTAAAGTTGAGCGAAAGAAAGATGCCAGGAAATTATTTGATGCGAGAGACCAAAGTAAAAGTCAGGGTTATCCAAGAATTTTTAAAGGCTACTTCAGACAGAAAAAAGTCATACGTCGATTAGAAAAGAAAAGAATGAATTTGAGATTGGTTATAAAGTATTTCTGAAAGTTTCACCTTGAAGGAAAGTTCTTCATTTCGATAGAAAAAAGGGAAGCTTAGTTCGAGGTTTATTGGATCGTATGAAATTCTTGAAAGAATTGGGCTTGTAGAAAATATCATTTAGCCCTTCTTTCAGAATTGGATAAAATCCATAATGTTTTCCATGTGTCAATCCTGAGGAGATTTGATCCAATCCCTCTCATGTTATAACTCCTAATGGGATTGAGTAGCAACCTAATTTGTCTTATGGTGAGGAACCAATTAAAATCTTAGCTCGGGAAGTGAAAGAAATGAGAAATAAGGGCGTGGCGTTGGTGAAAGTATGATGGCACCATCAGGGCACAAAAAAGGCTACTTGGGAGTCGAAAGGAGCTATGAGATCTCAATACCCCCATCTTTTCTTAGGTAACTTTTGAGGATGAAATTTCTTAAGGGGGAGAATTATAAGGACCTGATTTTCAGTAGTACCGAAAAATGAGGTTTCTGAACTCCATAAATGACTCCATAAATATTTAATATTAGTATTTATGGAGATAATAAAAATATAATAAAGATGGGTCTAGTAATTTTGCTGAATTAATAGTTAACTAAGGCTCAGGGACTAAATTGTAAAAATCTAATTGCTATAGATTTTTAATTGACAAAAGGTTTGATGATTACAATAGAAAATAGCCAAAGGTCTAAAATGGTAAATAAACCACTTTTAAATAGAGATTAGTGAATGATGATGTTAAATTCACTAAGAACGATTAGTTAAATAATTAAGTAAAATTAGTTAAATTAATCAAACCTTAACTAACCTAAATATATAAGTTTGTGGAAAGAAAGTGAAACAGTTCTCTTCATCTTCAAGCTCATGAGCATCCACCATTAAGAAAGAAAATAGGAAAGTTCAATGGTTTCAAGCATTCGTCCACACAAATTAAGTATGGAAATTTAGTCATTTTCTTGTAATTTTTATAGATTTGAGATATGGGAGCTTGATTTAGCTAGCCCATGTACTAATTTGTGAAACTGCTAAAGTTTTAGAAAGTTGTCATTGTTTATTTCTTGAAGAATTAGGCTTGAAATTAATCGATTTTAAGCTTAAATTATAAAAAGGACTAGCTTGTAAAGTTAATTTAGCTTATTGTTAACTTTGTTATATTAAGAACCAAATTGGATAAATGTGAAACTTGTTAAGAAATTATGTTAGTAATAAAAATTATAAGGTCTCTAATAAGAATATATGAAATCAAATATTAATCTGAAGCTAGGAATCGAAAGTTATGTTTATCCCGAGTTCAGGGACTAAATTGAATAATATGTAAAGTAGGGGAGAAATTGAAAAATGGAATTATATAGGTTCATGCATATCATAATATTATGAAAGTGATTGGCATTGATTTGATATAAAATAATTGTATAGATTAAGATTTGGACCAAAGTGGAGCTAATAGGGGAAAAGCTAAAATTACAGATTAGTCCCTAAAGTATCCACACTTTCCACATTTTGAACAGGTAAGTTCATATGGAACTTACTATCTTATTTTATGTTATGTGTGATTTTGTATTTGACTCCATAAATATATGTATGAACGAAATTAGAACATCAGTGAATTTAGCATAAATGGTTAGTATGGATTGAATTGAAATGTTATGTGATATTTGGTTATAGTGAAATAGTACAGGGCAAGTAATTGAAACATGCGACCATATACAAGGTACAATATGAAATATGGATAATTACAGGGATGATATTGGGATATGTGAAATTGATGCCCGTGTGAACTTAGTAAAAGGTTAGGATAGGATTGGCATGCCAATAGGGTCTTGTACGCGCTGTATGGGTATTTTAACAGGTTTTAACGGGATACGACATTCATAAGGGTTCTTGGGTATTGTGTGACACAGGTTTAGCTCGGACGAGTAACCTGATGTGCCGTGATATAGGTTTAGCTCAGACGGGTAACCTGACACATATATATATTCAGCTTGGATGAGCAACTTGGTGTGGTGTAGTTTA
Source organism: Gossypium sturtianum (assembly GCA_025698515.1). NCBI lineage: Eukaryota > Viridiplantae > Streptophyta > Magnoliopsida > Malvales > Malvaceae > Gossypium > Gossypium sturtianum. The sequence goes on along the minus strand of CM046943.1, from coordinate 35,012,051 downwards.
CCTGTGTATCGGGCAAAACAATATAAATAAAAATGAAAAGTTGAAACGAGGATAAAATGGAATTATAATCAAATTGAATTGCCATTGAATGGATTTGATTGTATTTTATACATTTATATAATTGATGGTGGAGAGAAGTGATTGTAATGAATCATGTATTCATTGTCACACCTAATTTCTTTTAAGTCTAGAAATTAAGGAATAATTAAGGGTTTAAATTGAAAGAAGCCATAAATTGGCGGCTTTTATTTTGAAATCAAGAAAACTTAGTGCCCGAATTGGACATGGTTGAGAATCAATTCTGGTTTGATTGGATTGGAACTAATTGGTTCCTTAGTGGTAGACAAAATGATTGTCAATGGATGGTTGTTATACAGTTGAAGATCATGCGTGAAAGGCTATAAATAGTTGGGGAATGACTTCTTAGGGAGGAATCATCTCCATTTTGATTCACTTTCCTCTATTCTTCATCTTCTTCTCTGGTTACTCTGAGGAAGAGATGGTTATGGAAAATTTTGCATAGAGTGGTGATTATGAGGATTTAGTAAAAAAAGTAGAGAATCTAGGGAGCTGGTAATTTTCTAAGTCTTTTGATGTACGTAAGATTTAGAAAATAAAGTTAATGGTTTTCAGAACCATTTTATGGGATTATGCATGTTTCTCGAACACTGAGTTTTAAGCTGAGAATACTGAGTTTAACTCATGATTTTGGGTTGTCATGCTTAGTTTCCAAGAAAGTGGAAGCTCTATCGTTCGAAAAAGCTAAGCGGAGGAGGAGGCAAGAAGTGTCAGGCGAGTTTCTATACTCCATCCCTAGAATGTTGTGTGGTTGGCATGATTCTGTAATGATATATGAATTCTACTGATTTTGAATGCCAAGCATGCACAAGATTATTTGATTTATGGTATCCTCCATGTAGTTCAGTATGCATGAGGTAGTTAGAAATCCATGTTTAAAAGGATAGCATACTCTATGCTAGTATTTAAGTGAAATGCGTGTATTGCATGATAATATTAGAGGGGTACGACGGGGAAATTATTGATGGGATAGATGGAGTTAGGAATTGAAAACGGGAATTTCTATTAGATACCACCATATGTTATTATTGTGTGCAAACCGTGATGTGCAAAGCTCCGGGCCTTAAGGAAGGGACAGTACGGTGTTCAAGCATCAATGTTAGGAATAAGTCAATGAATAGAGAAAATGGAATTCCGTTAAGATACTGTTATATGGTGTTGTTGAGCGTAGTCGTGATGTGCGAAGATTCGGGCTTTGCGGGGGGACACTACAGTATTCGAGCATCAAGGTGAAATGTGAAACAGGTCCTTCGGGACGACACTGTGACAACGATTATAAGACCGCGATGGCAGTCAGCAGGCTCTATAAGGCGACACTACGATGGTGATAAGGTCCTACGGGGTGAGGCCTCAATAGAGTTCTAATGTGTAAGACCATATCTTGGCTATGGCAACCAATATAGTTTGCTAGGACAGTAAACACAAGGTAGTCATTCGGGACACTGAAAATGGGATAATTTGCCAGGATGATAACTGGGGGAAATCACGCGGACAAAGAAAAATGGGGATTGAAAGAAAAGTTTAAGTGTTGATGAAATGATGGTTAGCCATTAGTTTAGTATTGAATCCATCGAACAAAGTGAAAGAGATAGAAAAGGAAGTAGTCCGCCAAAAACAGTAATCCTAAAAGCTGGTAAGGCATATAGGTGGTAACCCAGCAAGAATCGGTCATGGGAAAGACGTGCCAGTGGTGCCTAGTGTTTAGGCAAATGAAAGAGGGTTAACCAAAGGATTTCAGATAAGGATCCACCATTAGGAAACACTAGAGGGCGCTCAGAGAAACCCTGTAGGCTAGAGATTTATCATAATGTACTTCGGTTAGTCTATAAAGAAAAGAATGGTTAGTTAGAACCCATTGGTAGAAAGAGTAGACTGAAAGACTACCTTATAAGCACATGGTGAAAAAAATAATCCAAAACTAGGTATAAATAAATGAAAGAATGCAGGTAAAGTAAGGACAGAGTTTGTAAATATGGCGTGATAGCCGAGGGAACGTAGAAAATAGTCAAAAGGTGGTAGAATTTACCAAGGGAAAATCTCTTAACCGTCTAGCCACAGATAGATGAGCTCAGTAATTAAATCAGAGAACGCCATTTCGAGTTGAGGGAAATTGTTCCAAAAATGAGTAGGGAGTTAAAAATATTTAAATTATTTTCATTTACTACCCTCATGAGACAGGGTCTATCTTTGAGTAAATTAGTAAAAAGACTCTTTAAGTTCTTCTGAACTTATAGAATTTCTGCTTGTGCTTGCAGGGCTCATGGGTGATTAATAACTTGAGAAGGAACCAAGTCAGATCGTGTTGGACTTAAGATCACCGTCAATTTAGTGTTATTCACATAGGAAAGAGAGGTACCTTTAGAGGCTTTACCTCGGGGTAAACGACATTGTATTTGAGTAGATCTCTTTAAAGTCTGAACATTTTGAGATAGTAATTTTTTATTTAATTTAATTTCTCTTTTGTAGGAACATTTAATGATAAGAAATACAATCAATCTTTAAAATTGTTAAGTCTAGAAATTGGCTTTTTCTTAATCTAGTTCATTGTGGCATCCGGTACCTAGATTCAACGACCGGTTCAGGTGAGGGTGTTACATTCTTGATATGAATTTATAATTTGTTGATTTAATATGCCATTGTAATAAGTATAAGAAAGTAATATAAATTGGGATGCTTAAGTTACATGTATCATTTGATGATCTTGGATATTGTTATAAGCTCACCTTATTGATGTTTAAATACCTTGTTCTAGCCAACATTATGCTAAACTAAGGTTTGCTTTGTGCTTATATAAGAACAAGGCAAGCATAGAATTTTCAGTTTAACTTACTAAGCATTCTATATACTTACTCTAGTTGTTTTCTTCCATTGTAGATCATCACCTTGCAGAACTTCCAAGTTGGATTAGAGAGAAGCTCACAATATCATCAAAGCAGTAGAGTTATGCTCATTTTGGTTATAATGTTGTGGCATGTATATAGGGTCAATATGTCACTTGAATTGTTCACATAATGTATATACCAAGGATGTGTTTTTGGAAATGCTTGTGTTTGCACTTGCTAGTTTTTCATTTGGCTAAGTTGATGCTATTAGGAAATGTTCCCATATTGTAGTAAACATGTAATTGTTTTCTACGTATTTGAACGATGAATAAATAAATAAAGTTAGTTTCACATATTACTGTTATATCTTTTGTGTTTGTCTTTCATGTTTTGCATAATTAGCAAAATTGTGACAAGCAAATATTAGCTCATTGATTGTCTAAATTCAAACTGATGATAAGTGGCATTGTAAGTGTAACACCCCTTACCCGTAACTGACGCCGAGACATGGTACGAGGCGTTACCTATCTTAAACACATGCAAACATACATTTCCGATTCATAAAATTTCGTTCAATTTTAAAACTTTTAAACTTTCCCTTTAAGTCCCTAATATGGACCTACGAGGCCCAAAAAACACTTTGAAAATGGTTCGGGACTAAACCGAGCACTTTAGAAAAACATTAAAAAATATCATTGAAATCAGGGGCACACGCCCGTGTGGAAGAGTGACACGTCCGTGTGACCTCTTAACATGGGCATGCTGAAGGACCGTGTGGCTCACACGGCTTGAGCATATTGGGACACGCCCGTGTCCCTAGCCTATGTGTAAAAACCTTGACATTCTCTTTCTGACGTCATCAACCCTTTAAGGTCGCACGGCCAAGGCACACAGCCGTGTGCTAGGCCGTGTGGTGAATTTAATTTCACAATTAAGATGCAGGGGACAAACGGTCGGGCTACATGTGTAACAGCCCAAAATAGGGCCTAGTCGGAACAGTGGTTTTGAGACCACAAACCCGAAGTAAAAATATTTAATTTATGATTGTTTTAGAGTCTATGATATGTTTGAGTGATGGTGTACAAATTTTGTTAAGTAATTTTTATCGATAAAGTGCCCAATTTTATTATTGGGATTAAATTGCATTAATTGCAAAATATGAGTTCTAGAACATAAGTACTTGTTTTAAATGGGGGTTTAAACTAGAGATCTTTAAATGGAAAATAGACCATCATATTTTTTTATGGACAAAATTAGTCATGCAAGGGTGAAAATTGAAGGTTTAGTAAAAAGGGCATTTTTGTCATTTGGGTGTTTTAAGGCATAAAAGACAAAATTGAAACCCAAAAATCTGCTCATTCTCTTCTCCATGCTGCCGAAATTTTCAAGAAACCATGGCTAGGGTTTCAAGCTTTTTCAAAGCTCAATTGTAAGTGCATTTGAGCCCAGTTTTTAATGTTCTTCGTATTTTTGAGATCCTAGAAGCTTAACCTTTCTATTAATACCATTTATTTGCATGAAAAATGAAGTTTAAAAATTGACCCATCCTAGATATTTGTGCATTTTGATGTTTAATGGTAGAATAAGGGTGCACGAGGTTAGGAGAACGATTTTTGCTAAGTGATTTTCGTTGAAAATAGTTAAAACGAGTTAATTAGTAAAAGTTGTAAATGCTCCTAAAAGTGTGAAATAATAAGAATTTGAGGTTGCTTTGGAAGAGAAAAAGGTTCGGCTGACCTTGAATTTTATAGAAATTGAATAAAAATCATATTACGAGCCTAGGGGCAAAATCGTAATTATGAGAAAGTTTAGGGGAAAAATTATAAATTTTCCGTAGTATGATTTTTGTATTAAAATGAGTAATGTGAGTGATAATTAAGTGAAATGTGACATTTTAGATCAAAGAAATTGATATTTGGACCAAGTACGGGGATATGTCAATCAAAATGATCGATTCGCGTCGAGGTAAGTTCATATGGTTAGTCTATAGTGAACGATTACTAAATTTGAATTGAGATGATGTATTATTTTATATATGTTTGTTATCTAATCATGACTTTATGTAAGTACGAGATTGGATTGAAGGATCAATCGTGAGAAATGCAGGGTCAAGTACATTCGTACTACGACTCGTGATAAATTGACGGAAAAGACTATGGTTGGACCATGGCAGTGAGTGTGCCAGTGTAAGACCATGTCTAGGACATGGCATTGGCCTCAAGTTGTGTCAGTGTAAGACCATGTCTGGGACATGGCATCGGCTCGAGATGAGTGTGCCAGTGTAAGACCATGTCTGGGGCATGGCATCGGCACCGATATGTGATCCCATGTAAGACCATATCTGGGATATGGCATTGGCATCCTACCAGGTGTATGAGATATCCCGAACATCCCTAATATTACAAGTAGTTCAATGGGAAATTCAAGGAGTATGCTCAAGATAAGTAAGAATAGGATATGTGAGTATTATGACTAGGCACAGGTATGTATACGAGACTCATAACTAATGTGCTCGGATTATGATGCATTATTGATAAGGATGCAAATGAGTAAGATGTTCATATGATCACTTGATTGTTATGTGCCAAGTTATAACATGCTTTGGTGTAAGTGTGTATAAATGAAAGTGAACACAAAGAATTAATGAATGAGTGAAATTCACATTGAAACAATTGTGGGCAGCAGCATTAGTATAACTTTGAAAAATCACCAAAAATGGTGGAAATTGAGTTAAAGTCTAGGTGAGATATGAAATTAAATCTTAATGAGTCTATATTTTTATAAAAGAAACAGAGTAAGCAAAAGACGTGTGAATTATGAGATATATGAATTTTAGTGAGACAGGGTCAGAATGAGTTTCGTAATCCCCTATTCCAACTTTAGAAAATCAGTAAAAATTGTAAAAAAGATAATTATGGAGTATAATTCATATTCTTGAAATCCTTAATAAGTCTATTTTCAAGTGAAATAAAAAATAACATCATATGAATTTTATAAGAGGATAAAATTGATTTGTAGTGAAGAAGTGTCAGAACTGTTGGACAGCGAAATAGGGGTAAATGTAATGAATAAACTGTACTAATTGCCTAGACCAAAAATTCTAAAATTTCTATGGTAAGAATTTATGTGAGTCTAGTTTCAGAGAAAATTAACGGTTATTCATTCGGAGCTCTATAGCTCGAGAAATAAATAATTTAATGACAGTGACTCAAGTAGATTGATTAATGTGAACATGAGTAATAAGGTGTGAGCATGTGATATGATGATTATATCATCTTAAGAAATTATTGTGAGGATTTATCCACACAAGTTTATTAATTTCTTATTATTTGCATATGAACTTACTAAGAATTTATACTTACTTCCCCTCTATTTTCCCTTGCCTTGTAGTATCGCCTAGTTAGCTCGGGGATTGGTGGACGTCGGAGATTCGCTCACACTATCAATTGGAACACTTGGTATATCTAGATATATTAATTTTTGGGTTATGGCATGTATAGTAGGCTTGGTTGTTTTGTCATATATGTCATATTTCTTATGGCCTAAAATGTTGGCCCTTATTTAATAAATGTTCATTTTGGTTAAGGCTATTTGGAGATGGTGATAAACCGTAAAAGTAACATATTCTAAGCCCACATTTAGTATGGTTTTGGATGATTTAAGCCCTAATTTTTGTAAAAAGGTGCTCTTAATCCTTTCTTTTCATGTCTTATACTCAGGAAAGCACCCGATGACGAAAAGAACGAAAGCGGGCTTAAAATGGACCAAGTTGGGCCAAGCCACAAAATCAGCACGGCACGGACTTCAAGCCACTGCGGCGTGCCACCATTCCTACTAGAACACGACCTTACCACGACTTACACGCCGTGCCTCATTCAGCTTGATTTGAACACGGCCTGGCCACGATTTACACGGGCGTGTGCCATGGCCGTGCCTCTACCGTGGAGAAGAGAAATTCCATTCAGGAAAGGATACTTAGGGAGAAAGAAACGTGTTTCAAAAGCCTATAAATACACCCTAGGTACCAGCTGAAAGGGGGGCGAAAAGCTAGGCTAAAAAGCCAAGCCAAAAAAGTCAGATTTGTGGGACTCACTCGAAGATAGCCAGTTGATCCATCTCAAGAAGCCGGAATTCTACTCAATACGGAGGATCTCCTCTTCAATTCCTTCAGGGGGTTTTAGGGATTTCTTATGTTTTGTGTTATCTTTTCTCTTGAGATGTTTTCCTTTATTATTATGAACTAAACTTTCGGATACCCGAAGGGGATGAAACCTATGATGAATCTTGTTATTTGATTTTTGAATTATATGATAATAACTTAGGTTGTTCTTAATTGTGTGAACTTAATCCAAATCTAATGTGCTTAGGTGGAGGAGGAATAGACCCTGCCTAAGAGTAGATCCAACATAATTAAGCGGAGTTGATCGCACGCCTAGAGATAGGGTGACGAGATTTTGCCGGATTAGGGTGAAACCTAATATGGGAGTCCACAGATCGATTTACTGCTATTCTAGGGGGTTATTATAAGCGAACGAGAGTTCCACTAATTAACCTAGGATTAGATGTTATTCGGCTCGAGAGAGGGTTTAATATACGTTAGGGAGTCTCACGAATCAAACTAAGTGAGTAAATCATATGGTTCAAGGTTAAATAACAAGTGAAGTTTAGGTAGATTCTTCCTAAGGGTATCGCTTGAGTCAATTGAGTTTTTCCAAAAGTTATTTCCCGAATTCATTCTTTTTGTCTTTGAGTCTTAGCTTAGTAAGTAGATTAGTTTTAGTTTAACAACCTTCACTTTATATTAAGGCTAAATAATAAAAAGACGGTGAGTATTGGTACTTTTAGTTCCTTTGGGTTCGATAATCCGGTCTTGCCTAAACTATACTACTGTTCGATAGGTGCACTTGCCTCAATCGTTGTCGAGTTAGTTTCGAGGTTCGATCATTCTTTTATAAATTTTAAAACTCGATTTACTGATCAGTTTTTTGGCGCCGTTCTAGAGAACTAAAATATTAAGAAAACTCTATTTTTATTACTTTAGCCATTATTTTTATTTTTTTCTTAATTTGTTTTTATTTTTAGTTTTAATTTTAAATTTTGCTAAATTTTATTTCTTTCTTTTCCTAGCAGTACCTCTAGTTTATGACTAGAAGGAACACGAGAGGACCTTTAGAATCTGACAGGTGACATTGAAGCTACCGCTCGAAGAAATCGCGAGAGAAATTAGGCGAGCCCTAAATTACCAAGGAGAGCGAGAAGACCGATCCAATCCTACTGAAGGGATGGACGAAAATAATCCATCACCACAAAACAATGTGGCGGATCAGAATGCTCCTCGTACTATGTTTGATTATGCTAAATCGCATTTAACAAGAGCCGAATCTAGTATTGTTAGGCCTGCTGTAGCTGCTAATAATTTTGAACTAAAGCCTAACACTATTCAAATGATTCAACAGTTTGTTCAATTTGATGGTTTGAAGGACGAAGACCAAAATACTCATATAGCTAATTTCTTAGAGTTCTGCGATACCTTCAAAATAAATGGTGTTTCTGATGATACCATACGTCTTCAGTTATTTCCCTTTTCACTAAGAAATAAAGTTAAACAGTGGTTAAACTCGTTACCACGAGGGTCAATCACTACATGGGAACAAATGACAGAAAAATTTTTATTAAAATATTTTTCACCGGCCAAAACGGCCAAATTACGTAATGATATATCTTCTTTTGTGCAGATGGATTTAGAGACATTATACGACGCATGAGAGAGATACAAAGATCTCTTGAGGAGATGCCCACACCACGGATTACCATTGTGGTTCCAAGTCCAAACTTTTTACAACGGTGTGAATCCTTCAACGAGGCAATTAATTGATTCAGCCGCCGGTGGAACCCTGAATAATAAAACTCCTGAGGCAGCCTACGAGTTTATTGAAGAGATGTCGCTGAACAACTATCAGTGGCAAGTTACAAGAACAAGGCCAAGAAAAACAGCCGGAGTTTACAACCTCGACGCAGTAACCATGCTATCAAACCAGGTAGAGTTGATGAACAAGAAAATTGATAGTTTATGTTCTTCGCAGGTAAATCCAGTGATGCAAAGGCAGCGACGCAAGTGGAAGCGTGGCGCAGTGCAGTACCCACCCTACCAACCAGAGAGCGAACAGATGAACTATATAGGTAACAATTTCAGATCCAATAATAACCCATATAGTAATAAATATAATCCAGGTTGGAGGAACCACCCAAATTTTTCGTGGGGAGGACAAGGAAATCAAAGACAACAACCTCCTCAAAATTTCCAAAATCAGCCCTATCCACAGGAAAAGAAGCCGAGTCTTGAAGAGATGTTGAACAAATTCATAGCATCCACAGAAGCCCATCTCCAAAAAAATGAGGTAACGCTCAACACCCAACAAACATCAATCAAAACGATCGAGAACCAAGTTGGAGGACTTATAAAGGCAATCGGGGAAATTACTCAATCAGTCAGAGAAATTGCAAAGCTATTATCCGAACGACCGCAAGGGCGTCTACCGAGTAATACTGAAATTAATCCAAAGGAGCAAATCCAAGCCATAACAGCTCAAGAAAGCGAAAAAGTAGACGAACCCAGTCCAACACAAGGAAACGAGGTAGAAAAAGGTAAAGTTGAGGTAACACAAGACAAGCCAAAACCGGTAATCAAGGAGTACTAACATTGCATACCTTACCCTGAAGCATTAAAAAGAGACGACACAGAGGAACAGTTCGGTAAGTTTCTTAAACTTTTAAAGAAATTACACATTAACTTACCACTCCTCGAAGCTCTTTCGCAGATGCCTGATTTAAGGAAATTCTTAAAGAAGCTTCTGACAAACAAGCAGAAACTAGATGAAGATTCGCATGTGGACCTCAACGCAAAGTGCTCAGCAATCTTGCAAAATAAGCTACCACAGAAACTAAAAGATCCAGGGAGTTTTACAATTCCATGTTTAATTGGTAGACTAACTGTTGATAATGCGTTAGCTAATTTAGGGGCAAGCATAAATTTCATGCCTTATAAATTGTTTAAACAATTAGGTCTAGGGAAACCCAAACAAACTAGGATGAGCATTCAATTAGCTGATAAAACTGTTAGAATTCCTAGGGGTATTATCGAAGATGTTCTTGTAAAAATTGACAAATTCGTTTTTCGAGTAGATTTCGTTGTTTTAGACATGGATGAGGATAATTCGATCCCCCTAATTTTAGGAAGACCCTTTTTAGCAACTACCAGGACTAAAATTGATGTTGATGCAGGAGAACTCATACTTTGCGTAGGTAATGAGACAGTCACCATCAAGGCTCTCGACTTGGCTAGAACATCGAGTAATCAAGGTGAGAACGTAAATTCTACTAATAATCATTCGGTTAACTCTTATTTTTAGGAAGCAGCACCAAAGAATACAACTGAACCCGATCCCAAACCCCATTCCAATAAAGAAATAACTCATGAAGATCGAGGGATTCAGTTCGATGATCTAGACGAGTGGAAGACACACTTCAAGGAGAAATTAGGGATACACGACGAAGAACCAGAACAACACGAGATAAAACCGAAGGAGCCCCCAAAAGAGCTAATAGGAACAACAAATCACTTCAAAATAGGGGACCAAGTACTACTAGATCAGGTAAATCCTCGAATATCTCCTCCGGACCCTAGCACAAATAAAGAAATATCTTTTAGGGTAACCAGTGTTTTTCCACACGGAGCAGTCGAGGTAAGTAATCATATTTTTAGTACTTTTACTATAAACACATCTCGACTTAATTTTTTTCACAAAGACGCAGATGATAGCATGAGGAAGGACTTCCAACTCCTCAAACCACCCTGACAAAGCAAACGGGAGGAGAGTCTAGCTTAAGACTATAAACGAGCGCTTTTCGGGAGGCAACCCGAGCACTAACATAATTTATTCTCATATTTTGCTTTAAATTTATTTTTCTTTTCTTCTCTTCTTTACGAATACGTAGTTATAAACTAACAAGGGTGCTGTAATTCAAGGACACACGACACGGCACACGGCCGTGGTGTGGCGATGTGTACCTCAAGAATCTTGGTACTAACATGGCGAGGATGGTACACGCCGAATGAACTAATTGCTGGCAATCATGGACTCAACCACTCTCCCACGGGCATCGACAAAGTGACACGGTGTGCTCTACGGCCGTTTGAAGCTACTGACTTACCAACCATGGGCTGCACACGCCCGTGCCGGATAACCGTGGCAATATACTGACTTGTCGAACATAGGCTAGACACGAGCGTAGGGAACCAACACGCCCTAGACCATGGCCGTGGGAGGCGGACGTGTGAATCGACACACCCTTAACCCACGGGTGTGGGAAAACTGTCAGACCTGAAAGTTTATTTAAACACCATACCCTACTCATTCCCCTTATTAACCCACTTCTTTCTTCTTTCCTTCTTCCTTCCTTTCCTTTCTCTTTCCTTTTTCTTTTTCGTAATAAATCCTTAGACTCTTGAGCTACATTAAAATCATATCCATGGCAAAGAAGCGTAAGAGGCCAATCTCCCCAAAGGAGACGTATTCACCTGAGTTCATGCCGGTAGCTTCATCTAAACAACAAGCCAAGGGTCTTTGAGACCAATTATCTGTTCTTTTATTTTTATCTTCTCATTTTTTTTCTTTATCGTTACTTCTATACTACTTAATTTAGTTTACTTTGTTTTAGTTTCTTGTTTTTAGGTTCTTAAGGCTGCTTGGGAATCACGCCACCACCACCACCATAACCTCAGCCTTAGAAATCACACCCAAAAATAAGGACTCTACGGTCTATCCATCTTTTCTTTTAATTTTAGTTTTCTTCTTAGTCTCCTTCTCTTTATCTTTCTTGTCCTTAATTTCATATTTAGTTTACTTTAATTATGTATTAAGGATCCTCAGCTAATTCTCTACGAGCTGCCCAATTTCTTCATCTAGCGCGGGTTCGTCATCAAGACGACCCATCACCAAAGACACAAAGGCACAATCTCATCTCAAGGAATCATCAGAAAATTCGAGAAAGTTTTCACTTACCCCCATATCTGATGATTTTATTACAAGGTTATTATATATCTTTGTACATTGAGGGCAATGTACATCTTAAGTGTGGGGGGTGAACAACCTAAGAAGATACCTACCAAAAACCCTGAATTTAGTCTTGTTTGAAAGTAAATTACTCATATTACTAATTAGGATGAAATTTCTGATGATTTATGATTTTTATTGATATATTTCAGATTAAGTCATTGATAATTGTGCATTGATAATTAAATTCTAAGAATACCAAAGAATCAAGCATGATAAGTCTATTTTTTTAGAAATTAAAAATTTGCTAGGTTGTCAAACTGAGTTTAAACATTACCTTGACGTTTGGAATTTACGAGGTTGACATCAAAATACCCATAATATTTGTGAGTTTTTGAGACTTATAGAGCATATATTCTTTTTCTTGCTCACTTTATTGATTATGAGTATGTCAACAATGATTTGTTATTTTAGAACTTGCATCGATTATACATGTCGAGACCACATTTTTTGATTTGAAACACAAAGATGATAAAGGCACCTAGGATCTAACCCACTTACTCCATAAAAAACCTACCTTCACAATTAACCCCTAGTGAACCCCTTTTAATCCTAACAACCCTATTTTGACTCACCCACTGATATTAACCCAGAACCCCTTTGTTTTTGTTATCACCACTCTTTTTGACTACCCTTATATCGAGATTTGATTTGATTAATAGCCTAACTATGTTTTCTATTTCAGTTATGTATTTTTAGTTTGCTCTTAAAAAAAATGAAGTATATCCATTATTCATTATTAGTTGTGATTAAATGAGCTTATACGTTTGGATTCCAAATATCAAAAAAGAAGCTCGTATTATTAGTATTATTAGTTTTCAATTGATGTATTTATTATTAATAGTTCATTAGTTCTTAGTTAGGTAATCTGTCAATTCAATCTCGATTCTAACCCTCTAATTCAGCCTTACTTCACACCTTAACCCTAGCCCCGTTACAACCCTAACAAAGACTTTTTGATTTGTGTTTCATCTCATATTTCAGTGGTGGAGATTTGATTTTCATGCAAGCCTATGGGATTAACTCTTCATGTTTGACTTTTGAGTGCCTAAATTCCGAACCTTAAACACTTTGAGTGATTTGAGCGAATCTTTTGAGAGGATGTCAATCCTTGTCGATTTCAAATCAGAGGTAATTATTTAGATGAAGGGAAACGCCTATGTTTTGTTCTACAGAATCTATGACTTATACTGTTTGAATTTTTAGGACACTTTGAATTGAATTATACATGTATAAATTATCTATGAATTATGATGAGACACTATCAATAAGAATTTTGAATTACAGGAAGTTCGTTTTAATTCTAAGTTGAGAATTTTGCTTGAGGACAAGAAAAAGCTTAAGTGTGGGGGTATTTGATAAACCGTAAAAGTAACATATTCTAAGCCCACATTTAGTATGCTTTTGAATGATTTAAGCCCTAATTTGTGTAAAAAGGTGCTCTTAATCCTTTCTTTTCATGTCTTATACTCAGAAAAGCACCCGATGACGAAAAGAACGAGAAACGGGCTTAAAACAGACCAAGTTGGGCCAAGCCACGAAATCAGTATGGCCTAGACTTCAAGCCACGCGGCCGTGCCACCATTCCTACTAGAACACGGCCTTACCACGACTTACACGGCCGTGCCTCATTCAACAGTTTTGAACACGGCCTAGCCACATTTACACGGGCGTGTCCCATGGCCGTGCCTCTGCCGTGGAGAAAAGAAATTCCATTCGGGAAAGGATACTTAGGGAGAAAGAAACGTGTTTCAAAAGCCTATAAATACACCCTAGGTACCAGCTGAAAGGGGGGCGGAAAGCTAGGCTAAAAAGCCAAGCCGAAAAGGTCAGATTTGTGGGACTCACTCAAAGATAGCTAGTTGATCCATCTCAAGAAGCCAGAATTCTACTTAAGACGGAGGATCTCCTCTTCAATTCCTTCAAGGGGTTTTAGGGATTTCTTATGTTTTGTGTTATCTTTTCTCTTGAGATGTTTTCCTTTATTATTATGAACTACACCTTCGGATGCAGAAAGAGATGAAACCTATGATGAATCTTGTTATTTGATTTTTGAATTATATGATAATAACTTAGTTTGTTCTTAATTGTGTGAACTTAATCCAAATCTAATGTGCTTAGGTGGAGGAGGAATAGACCACACGCTAAGAGTAGATCCAACATAATTAAGTGGAGTTGATCGCACGCCTAGAGATAGGGTGACAAGATTTTGCCGGATTAGGGTGAAACCTAATATGGGAGTCCACAGATCGATTTACTACTATTCTAGGGGGTTATTATAAGCGAACGAGAGTTCCACTAATTAACCTAGGATTAGACATTATTCGTATCGAGAGAGGGTTTAATATACGTTAGGGAGTCTCACGGATCAAACTAAGTAAGTAAATCATATGGTTCAAGGTTAAATAACAAGTGAAGTTTAGGTGGATTCTTCCTAAGGGTGTCGCTTGAGTCAACTGAGTTTTTCCAAAAGCTATTTCCCGAATTCATTCTTTTTTTCTTTGCGTCTTAGCTTAGTAAGTAGATTAGTTTTAGTTTAAAAACCATCACTTTATATTAAGGCTAAATAATAAAAAGACGGTGAGTATTGGTACTTTTAGTTCCTTTGGGTTCAATAATCCGGTCTTGCCTAAACTATACTACTGTTCGATAGGTGCACTTGCCTCAATCGCTGTTAGAGTTAGTTTCCAGGTTCGATCATTCTTTTATAAATTTTAAAACTCTAATTTACAGCGATCAGATGGCCAATATTGATGGTTGTTATATGCCTATGATATGGTTATTCATGTATGTGGTAATTGCATAATTGAGATGTTGTAGATGTTGTTTACAAATGATTTCATGAATGACGACGTGTATGGGAATGTGTATGCAAAATTGGATATTCGGATGTCCAATTATAGCATGATACATGTTGATGAAATGGATACAAGAGAGTTTGTGTTTTAGAGTGGGGAACTGGCTTGGAAAATAGCCAACTTCCAGGCCACACGGGCAGAGACACGGCCATGTGTCTCAGCCATGTGACAGACACGGTCTAAGAGCACGGGCGTGTGCCAAGGCCATGTGACCCTATTTTTATGATGACGTCATAAATAGAGAGTTAGACGGGTTAGGGACACGGGCGTATCCCAGACCACACGGGCGTGGCCCCTATTTTGACAAAATTTTCTAAATTTTCCCAAAAGTTTCCAAAGTTATCGGTTTAGTCCCGAACCATCCTAAAGGATGTTTTGATCTTTATAAGCCCATATAAGAGACAAAATGCATGTGTTAGAAAATTTTTAAATTTGACGAAATTTTATGACCCGGTTTTACATGTTCAAGAAATTTTAAGTCCGTAACGCCTCGTACCCTGTTCCGGTGTTGGATACGGGTAAGGGGTGTTACATTTAGTGGTATCAGAGCTATGGTTTAGTCAATTCTTGGACTAACCTAGCATGAGTAAAAGTCTAGCTATACATGCCATATGTGGACCGTGATAGTGTGATATCTCCGGGCTCTAACGAAATTGTTTGTTGAGACAGAGGTGCTTTCCAACCGAGCTATTTTCAAAAATACTGACATTGACACTGAGATATTTGAAAATATGTTTGTGATAAGTTGAAATGTGGTAAGGTATGAATAAGAGTTCACAATATGCATGTGGTGATGTATAAAATGAAATAACTATGATTTGAGAATTTTGGGTACAATGTTACTGTCCTGGTTGAATGTCGTATTTCGATGAGTTATGGTGATTTTATGTAATAGATAAAATGTTATAAATGTTGAGAAGTTATGAAAAAGGAATTAAATGTGTAAACCGAGTAGAACGATGGAAATGGGTACTTTCGTTTAGAGACATGTGATGAATTGACGATAAAGACCATGGGTTGACCATGGCAGCATGTAAAAAAAATGTGACTATGTGATTTCTGTATAAGACCATAGCTGGGCTATGGCTTTGGTGCGTAATATGTGTATATGTGAAAGACCATAGTTGAACTATGATATTGTGCAAAACGAAGTACCCAATTTCGTAAGACGTTCTCTAATTTGACTAAGGGTGGGTTTGGATGGGCGATTGAGTGCGGTGCGGTGCGTTTAGCTTACTTTTTGTCTCACGCTACAATATCGTTACAGTATCTAATCTCACCGCCACCGCTATTTTTACACTAACCGCAGGTAAACGCACCGTCCATCCAAACCCACCCTAAGAGTAGTAAATGAAAGTGTACGAGGATTTAAAGGATAAATTTGTAGTGAACATGAAATTGAGCTTGAATGAATGATTTTATTAAAGAAATATTGTGTATGGCAGTATGTGAATATATTATTATTGGTGGGCTGTGTGCGATACCACCGTATTTATTATTATTGGTGGGTTGTGTGCGATACCACCGTATTTATTATTGGTGGACTGTGTGCGATACCACTGTATTTATTATTAATGGTGGGCTATGTGCGATACCACCGTATTTATTATTATTTGTGGGCTGTGTGCGATACCACCATGTTTATTATTACTGGTGGACTGTGTGCGAAACCACCGTGTATTCGGTATTATTCTGAAGTGTTCATCGGGAAACTTTGACTAAGTGAAATTACGTGTGACTATGTGATGACAAGTGCATGGTATAATTGCATGTAAATGTGAGCAATGTTTATGATATGTATTTGGAATGTGGTAAGATTTGAAATGAGTAAGTTTATATGTAAATGATACATCCTTTTTTACTTATATTTTTATATATTAATGTATTATGTGAAATGTGAGTGAATATTATTGATATTTATTAAAATGATGGAAAGTGAGGAAATTCCCGGATGAACCTTCGGAAGAGACAAAGGATACGGATGAATACCATGAAAATGTGTGTTAAATTGCCTAAAATAACTGGTGTGTTATGATGAAATTTTATGAGAATTATGCTTGAAACATGGAAAAGTACAATGAAATAAGAGTTATAAAGTGTTAAGCACCCATGCTTGATTGTATCAGTATGAGATTATATGTTTATTTAGTAGATAAAGTGAATGTGATGAGTAAACTTACTCAAGATTTATTGATTATATTTATAAGTGCGCTTGTTTGGCTAATATGATTAGAAAGTTTTTGAGACATGAGTATATAATTTAAATTACTTGAAGCAAACTGTATGACTGTGATAAAATTTTGATGATAATATGTGTCAAAATTGCTAACTAAGTGAATGAATTCAAGATTAATAGAATGCATGAATAAGTACGTTCATTTGCATAAGGTGAGCAGAAGGTTATTATGAGATGAACATTCATGTCAATTTGCTTAAAGTAAATTGCATGAACGTAATAGTGTGTTAAAAGCTTATAAGTGTTAAGTTATGTACATGTGTATATGAAGACTATGTTACTTCTGTTATCGTTCAGTGCTTATAAGTATTGTTTTCCTTCTGGAAATTTTCTGAGAATTGTCGAAGTCGGTATTATTTCTCTTATAAGCTATATTCTAAGTGTAATATCCGAGATTTTGGGCTTGTGCATTTTTGCTAAATTGAATGTGCTAGTATGCCAATGTGTGTTTTGAATGTGTTTTATAGATTTTGAGAACTTTAGAGTGTAGGTGAATGTCTTAGAAATTATCAGATTTTAAGTCTTGAAGTGGAGCTAAGCTTGATAGGCCTTAAGAGAAATTGTGGGGGAAATTAGACATAAAAAATGGGCTTGTTTAAATGGCAAGGAGGCGCCACCTAGGGCCTTAGTAAGTGACGCCACAAGCAGGGTAAAAGGGCCAAGGTTCAAGCAGCAAGGGACGCAAATAGGAGTTTTATTTTGCAGCAGGGAGGAACAGAGTTGGACGGCACAAGAACTTCAAGTGGATGAGGATGAGACTTAGTCTTTTTCTTTTGAATATTCGGCTAAGGGTAGGGGGATAAAGTTTGACTCATTCAAATCTTTTGAATAAGTGTTGAAGAGAGAAAATAAGAGAAAAGCAAGGGGAGATAGAGTTGAGTGTTAGCCGAATTACTTAAGGCCATTCAAGTGCCATTTTGGTCACTTTCTTATGCCGATTTTCAACATCTTTCTCTCCCAAATCTTTCACCTTTTTCTTTCATATTCAAACCCCATCAAGATTCTCTCTTTTTCCCTTCACTGAGACTTTGGCCGAATATCTCTCTCTCAAAATCCCATCATTGTCGATTCTCCCTAAAGCCTCATACTCTTCCTTTTCTTTCCCTTGTTGAAGCCGAATCTCCCTAGTGTTCATCAAAAGCCGAATACTCAAAGTAACCCCTAGCCGATTGTTCAGCAAAATTCTAGAGCCGAAAGCTCACTTCATTGTCACTACTTGAATTGATTTCTTCTACAAGTTTTCTTGTCGATTTCGTGAAGGTGGGTGACCAATTGCGTTTTGGTCATTCTGTTTGGTAAGGGATATCTCTTGGGTTTAAAAATCTCTTTTCTCTAATTTGATCTATCGAAATCAAGACTCTAATCCCATTATTGTTCTTTGGCCGAAACTTTGAAGGAGGAATTCGGGATTTGGTTGTTGTCATCTACAAGGAGGAGATCATTCGGGATTTCAAGTTCTAAGGTAAGCCATGTGTGGTATTCGGCCAAGGGCCATTTTCATAGATCTTGTACAAAAGGCTGACCCTAACATGTATCATATGGGATTTCGACATCTCCATAGCCAAGTGACTATTTTTAGGATTTAAATCCGTAAGGTAAGTGAATATGAATATTCGGCCAAGGCCGTGATAGGTATTAGTGTTTAGCCGATTCTGACTTTAATCTTTAGGGAGGAGTATAAGCTGTTTCGGCAGACTTTTGGGATTCAGTGAATACGTTAGTAACCAGGTGTGTAGCCCTACGCTAATTCCTAATAGATCTAAGGTATTATTATTATGTATGTGTTAATGGAAATATGAAAATATGGCTAAAGGTATCATTCAATGGTACAGAGTATTCAGGTATGTTAACATACTACTACGATGTTAATAATGTTTATGAACACTGAATATGACACACATGTGAATTTGTTATGAATATGGAATAAAGTACATGGCATGATCTCTGTTTGTTTTGTATTATGCATGGGCATATGGGTGATATTGAAAAGGGAAGTGATCCGGTGGTTTTACCACAATATCCGTGACTCATGTCACGTGACCGAATGTGGTGACTTATGTCACATATTGTTATCTGGTGACTACGGTCACATATTAATATCCGTGACTTTGTCACATTATCGAGTGGCTATGCCACAATTTATAAGAGGCGATGAGCATGTCATCCGCAGCTGATCGGCTTCGCCGATGATGTGTAGCGGATGGAGGGTCAACTCGTAGTCCCCACGGTGTGATGGTTGGTACGGGTGATGTGTAGCAGATGGTTATCTAGGTTTGGGTTCGGGGTGCATCATTATTTATATTCGTTATATGTGTATGATTTGATGTGCCTAAATCGTTGGGATTGGTGTTGGTTATACACACCGAGTCTGTTTGACTCACACCCGTTGTGGGATATTTTTCAGGTGACACTCGATGAACGGACCAGGGTCGGCGGGAGCTTAGTGGTGGCCATGTTCAACTCGGACTTTATTTTAATTTTGGACTTTTTACTTCTAAGTATTTTGGATTTATTTCGGGTTTTGTTTGGATGTATTAGGCCATAGCTATAAACTGATTATGCATGCATTTTTATTTGTTTTATTATGATACAAATTTTATCCATTTAAAGTTTAAGCAACTTTTCTTAAAAATAAATTTTAAATGTTTAGACACCTAAACACAAACGATTTTCGAATTAAAGATTAACTCCAAAACAACTCGGCATTTTTTTTTATAAAACCACCCAAATTTTCCAAAGTAATAAACATGAATTTGAAACGTTTTACTCGAGGAACATACCAGATCTGGTCTGGGCTCGTGGGCCGGGTTTGGGGTGTTTCACTCAGACTTCTAGTATGGTACCGAATCTTGGATTTCCTTATCTTGGATTTCTTATCGACTTTATTTTGTGAATTGTGCAAGAGATATTCATTTACTGGAAGTAATCATACTTTTGTGATTATGAAATCTAGTTTGATAGTGAACGTACAGTGTTACTGTTGTTAGATGTGTAAAGACTATGCTTTTGTATTGGTTAAAATATTGTTTATCGGTGTGACTGAGATGTTAGCCTTGAAATGGCGCTACGATTTTAATTGTTAGAGAGATGCAATTCCAATGTGGTTCAATATTTTGAGAATTAACAGTAAAATGAATTTCATTAGATGTGATCTATCTTTAGATTTTGGGAAAGGAATCAACATTGATAAAAGAGTAAACAAGGAAGGATCAAGCTAGAATCCGCGCTATAGTTGTTATTTCTGAGTAATTTGATATATCTCAAAGAGTTAAAACGAGATTGTTATGTATCATTGAAACTGTATAGTTGATTTAATGATCATTGATTCGTAACCGGAAAGAATTGCAATAGGATACATGTCTGAGTTATCATGGCAACCAGATGAAAATGGTTCCTTTAGAAGGGTACTGTGAAACAGCCAAGACCAATTCAATTATTCAGTCTGGAT
The DNA here is from genome assembly GCA_025698515.1 of Gossypium sturtianum. Taxonomy (NCBI): domain Eukaryota; kingdom Viridiplantae; phylum Streptophyta; class Magnoliopsida; order Malvales; family Malvaceae; genus Gossypium; species Gossypium sturtianum. The sequence continues at coordinate 34,991,496 of CM046943.1, read as the reverse complement.
AGTTTATTGGTTTGAAGTGTATTTTGATACAAGAACGTGAAAAATGGTAGCTTATGCTTGCACTCAGTTAATACTGCATGAAAAGAATCTTATGATGTGAATTAGAAATTGATTATTATTCAGAAATAATGATGCTTATTCCATGATTTTGTGAAACTTAGAATTTTGTCAGTAAATGGTAAGTTAGAAGTGTTCGATAGGAACTAACTTACGATTCGAGAACTCAGTCGGAAGCCCGACCATTTATTTGTTGTTTCGAGAGCAGTGTGTGTACCAAGAAATCAATTATAGATTATCGAAATTGCATCTGAACCAGAAAGGTAAGAGTATTGAAACTTAGATAAGTGACAGTGCTTCGAAAGTATCTTTGTGTGAATTTTTTTATTTTTATTTTATTTGGTAAATAAAGAAAAGTGATTTACGGTTCATCGAAGAGTATAAGACTATTGATAGAATGAGGCCAGTTACTTATCAGTGTGTATTTCGTCAGAACTTGAGAAAATTCAGTGATGTGGTTCTTATGTCCGGATAAGAAAATGCAGATTCGAGAATCTTAGTTTAAGAAGTGAGATGTTGAGGATGCCAAGTCGCACGAGAATTTGACAAGATTGCTTTGAAATCAATCCTAAGTTTATCTTTTGGTAAAATTTTCGGGGACAAAAATCTCTAAGGGGGGAGAATTGTAACAGCCCAAAATAGGGCCTAGTCGGAACAGTAGTTTTGAGACCACAAACCCGGAGTAAAAATATTTAATTTATGATTGTTTTAGAGTCTATGGTATGTTTGAGTGATGGTGTGCAAATTTTGTTAAGTAATTTTTATCGATAAAGTGCCCAACTTTATTATTGGGATTAAATTGCATTAATTGCAAAATATGAGTTCTAGAACATAAGTACTTGTTTTAAATGGGGGTTTAAACTAGAGGTCTTTAAATGGCAAATAGACCATCATATTTTGTTATGGACAAAACTAGTCATGGAAGGGTGAAAATTGAAGGTTTAGTAAAAAGGGCATTTTTGTCATTTGGGTGTTTTAAGGCATGAAAGACAAAATTGAAACCCAAAAATCTGCTCATTCTCTTCTCCATGCTGCCGAAATTTTCAAGAAGCCATGGCTAGGGTTTCAAGCTTTTTCAAAGCTCAATTGTAAGTGCATTTGAGCCCCGTTTTTAATGTTATTCGTATTTTTGAGATCCTAGAAGCTTAACTTTTCAATTTCTACAATTTATTTGCATGAAAAATGAAGTTTAAAAATTGACCCATGCTAGATATTTGTGCATTTTGATGTTTAATGGTAGAATAAGGGTGCACGAGGTTAGGAGAACGATTTTTGCTAAGTGATTTTCGTTGAAAATGGTTAAAACGGGTTAATTAGTAAAAGTTGTAAATGCTCCTAAAAGTATGAAATAATAATAATTTGAGGTTGCTTTGGAAGAGAAAAAGGTTCAGGTGACCTTGAATTTTATAGAAATTGAATAAAAATCATATTACGAGCCTAGGGGTAAAATCGTAATTATGAGAAAGTTTAAGGGCAAAATTGTAAATTTGTCATAGTATGATTTTTGTATTAAAATGAGTAATGTGGGTGATAATTAAGTGAAATGTGACATTTTAGATCAAAGAAATCGAGATTTGGACCAAGTACGGGGAAATGTCAATCAAAATGACCGATTCACGTCGAGGTAAGTTCATATGGTTAGTCTATAGTGAACGATTACTAAATTTGAATTGAGATGATGTATTATTTTATATATGTTTGTTATCTAATCATGACTTTATGTAAGTACAAGATTGGATTGAAGGATCAATCGTGAGAAATGCAGGGTCAAGTACATTCGTACTACGACTCGTGATAAATTGACGGAAAAGACCATGGTTGGACCATGGCAGTGAGTGTGCCAGTGTAAGACCATGTCTGGGACATGACATTGGCCTCAAGTTGTGTCAGTGTAAGACCATGTCTGGGACATGGCATCGACATCGAGATGAGTATGAGCTAGTGTAAGACCATGTCTGGGACATGGCATCGGCTCGAGATGAGTGTGCCAGTGTAAGACCATGTCTGGGGCATGGCATCGGCACCGATATGTGATTCCATATAAGACCATATCTGGGATATAGCATTGGCATCCTACCAGGTGTACGAGATATATCGAACATCCCTAATATTACAAGTAGTTCAATGGGAAATTCAAGGAGTATGCTCAAGATAAGTAAGAATAGGATATGTGAGTATTATGACTAGGCACAGGTATGTATACGAGACTCATAAATAATGTGCTCGAATTATGATGCATTATTGATAAGGATGCAAACGAGTAAGATGTGTCTATGGTCACTTGATTGTTATATGCCAAGTTATAACATGCTTTGGTGTAAGTGTGTATAAATGAAAGTGAACACAAATAATTAATGAATGAGTAAAATTGACATTGAAACAGTTATGGGCAGCAGCATTAGTATAACTTTGAAAAATCACCAAAAATGGTGGAAATTGAATTAAAGGCTGGGTGAGATATGAAATTAAATCTTAATGAGTCTATATTTTTATAAAAGAAACAGAGTAAGAAAAAGAAGTGTGAATTATGAGATATATGAATTTTAGTGAGACAGGGTCAGAATGAGTTTCGTAATCCCCTGTTCCAACTTTGGAAAATCAGTAAAAATTTTACAAAAATAATTATGGAGTATAATTCATATGCTTGAAATACTTAATAAGTCTATGTTCAAGTGAAATAAACAATAACATCATATGAATTTTATACGAGGAGAAAATTGATTCGTAGTGAAGAAGTGTCAGAACTGTTGGACAGGAAAAAATGGGTAAATTTAATGAATAAACTGTACTAATTGGCTAGACCAAAAATTCTGAAATTTCTATGGTAAGAAGTTTTGTGAGTCTAGTTTCAGGTAAAATTAACGGTTCTTCATTCGGAGCTCTTTAGCTCGAGAAATAAATAATTTAGTGATAGTGACTCAAGTAGACAGATTAATGTGGACATGAGTAATATGGTGTGAGCATGTGATATAATGATTATATCATCTTAAGAAATTATTGTGAGGATTTATCCACACAAGTTTATTAATTTCTTATTATTTTCATATGAACTTACTAAGCATTTATGCTTACTTCCCCTCTCTTTTCCCTTTCCTTGTAGTATCACCTAGTTAGCTCGGGGATCGGTGGACGTCGGAGATTCGCTCACACTATCAATTGGAACACTTGGTATGTCTAGATACATTAATTTTTGGGTTATGGCATGTATAGTAGGCTTGGTCATTTTGTCATATATGTCATATTTCTTATGGCCTAAAATGCTGGCCCTTATTTAATAAATGTTCATTTGTGTTAAGGCTATTTGGAGATGGCCAATATTGATGGTTGTTATACGCCTGTGATGTGGTTATTCATGTATGTGGTAATTGCATAATTGAGATGTTGTAGATGTGGTTTACAAATGATTTCATGAATGACGACGTCTATGGGAATGTTTATGCAAAATTGGATATTCAGATGTCCAATTATAGCATGATACATGTTGATGAAATGGATACAAGAGAGTTTGTGTTTTAGAGTGGGGAACTGGCTTGGCAAATAGCCAACTTCCAGGCCACACGGGCAGAGACACGGCCATGTGTCTCAGCCATGTGACAAACACGGTCTAAGAGCACAGGCGTGTGCCAAGGTCGTGTGACCCTATTTTGACGATGACGTCATAAACAGAGAGTTACACGGGTTAGGGACACGGGCATATCCCAGACTACGCGAGTGTGGCCCCTGTTTTGACAAAATTTTCTAAATTTTCCCAAAAGTTTTCAAAGTTCTCGGTTTAGTCCCGAACCATCCTAAAGGATGTTTTGAGCTTTATAAGCCCATATAAGGGACAAAATGCATGTGTTAGAAAAGTTTTAAATTTGACAAAATTTTATGACCCGGTTTTACATGTTCAAGAAATTTTAAGTCCGGTAACGCCTCGTACCCTGTTCCGGCGTTGGATACGGGTAAGGGATGTTACAACATGCCCATGGGGCAGACCGTGTGTCACATACGGCCTAGGCACACGCCTGTGTGTCTACTCGTGTGGACAGAAACAAGGCGATTTACCAAGCCTTTTGCCACCCTTACTTGCACCAACATACACAACATCAAGTAACACCCATCCACACATAAATACATGACCAAATCACCACAACTAAGACATTTACACAACATGGCCACTACACTTCATTCACATGCAACACTTATCACATTCTTTATCAATCCAATCATGCAACTTGCTCAATCATGCATTAACACACCATATGCTCAACCAAGCAAATTTTCACATTCATGAAAACATCATCATATGCATATGACAATAACAAATATAAGCCATCATCCATGGCCTTATACAAAATGATCTATCAAATAACATAGGCCCAAATTTAGCAAATTCAGCTATGACACTTAACAACATAATTAAATCTCCTATACATGCCACAACTCAACTACTTGAATTCAACAATACCCAAAGTGATAGCTTGATAGTGTGATGGTATCTCCGATGTTCTCCAACCCGAGCTAGCCTAAGGACATTATAAACATAGAAAATAGATAGAGTAAGCTATAAAGATTAGTAAGTACGTATGTAGATAATAAACAATTGATTACCATACTTTTAACAATTCTTATTATAAGCTCTCAAGATAATACTATCATTATTGCATAAAACTTTCACAATTCATTTATGTTCATCTTGAGTTGTCTACTCGAGTTACAGTCACTAAATTATTTTTATCTGGAGCTACGGAACTCCAAATTAAGATCCGCTAATTTTCCCTGAAACTAGACTCACATATCTTCTTACCATAAGATTTCCAGAATTTTTGCTTCATCCAATCAATACAGTTTATTCTTTAAAGTCTCTCATGTTTTGCTGTCTGATAGTTCTAACCCTTCTTCACTAAATATTTATTTTCTCATTGTACAGAACTCGAATGATGTTCAAGTTTATTTCTCTTGCAAATAGACTCATTAAAAAAATTAAAGAATATAAATTTTATCCCTTGATTATTTTAATACAAATTTTAATGAATTTCCCAATTCAGAACAAGAGATTCTGAAATCATTTTGACCCTGTCTCACTAAAATCCAAATATCTCACCATATGAAATTATTTTGCTTATTATGTTTCTTTTATGTAGAAATATACTCCATAAGCTTTAATTTCATAACCCATTCAACCTGAAATTCAATTTCCATAATTTTTTGTGATTTTTCAAAGTTATACATCTGCTGCTCTCCAAAGCTGTCCAAAGTTATACATAACACCAAGGCATATCCTTAACTATCCATTCAAATAGCTAGTCATTATCGAATATTTACATGCCATTCATTTGCCCCTTTAACCTATACATCAACAACAAAACTTAAACTTATCATGTCTCAATTTAATTTGGCCTAAAAGCCTCACACATGGTCATCAATCAAATTTACCACCTATTTATACATCATAAGTATAGACCTATCGTCACAAGGTCATCACAAGATCATTTTCATAGGTATGACTTACTCATTTACATTTTACCAAATGTCCCATATACATCAATTTCAGTATCATGAATTTTGCGTACATACCTGTACCCTTTCAACATGATCATACTTTGTCATTTCTTTGACATCATCTTTGGATTTACCCGTTGAACCTCTTGGGATACTAAGGATACTCGTACATGATGTATCATACCAATGCCATGTCCCAGACATGGTCTTACACTGGCTCTCATATCATGGCCGATGCCATGTCCCAGACATGGTCTTACACTAGCACACATATCAATGTCGCTGCCATGTCCCAGACATGGTCTTACACTGGCTATCATATCGTGGCTGATGCCATGTCCCAGACATGGTCTTACACTAGCACACATATCAATGCCGATGCCATGTCCCAGACATGGTCTTACACTGGCTCTCATATCGTGGCCGATTCCATGTCCCAGACATGGTCTAACACTAGCACACATATCAATGCCAATGCCATGTCCCAGACATGGTCTTACACTGGCTCTCATATCGTGGCCGATGCCATGTCCTAGACATGGTCTTACACTAGCACACAAATCAATGCCGATGCCACGTCCCAGACATGGTCTTACACTGGCACACATATTGCCATGGTCCAACCATGGTCTTTACCGTTAATTCATCACATGTCGAAATTCGATCATACTCTGCCCTGCATTTCTCTTAATTTGATCTTTCAATACAATCTCGTAATTTTTATATTATTCATGATCCAATAATAACACACAAAATAACACATGGTATCGGTTAAGCATTTAAACATATCAAATTTAATGCTTATTAACATACGAACTTACCTCGGTATGAAACGACGAAATAAGTTAATTACTCGATTATATTGCTTTTCCCCCGATCTAATTTCGAATCTCATCTTCCTTGATCTATAACAACACATTTAATTTATTTATTCATCATGCTACTCAAATTAGCCCAATTTCACATTTTTGGTAAAATTATATTTTTACCCCTAAACTTTGTCATATTTACACTTTTGCCCCTAGGCTCGTTAAATGAAATGTGTTCAATTTCTTTACTACCCATGCATAGCCGAACCTTTTTCATACTTATTGCAGCCCACATTTTCCATTATTTTACACCTTTACCACCTATTTTACAACTTTTACAAAATGGTTCATTTTAGGTGTTTCCATGAAAATCACTTAACAAAAGTTGTTTATTTAACAACCAAGATTCATTTTCTTCCATAAAAATGCAGCAAACAACATGAATATTCTCATGGTAAAACCCTAGACTTTTAACCATTTTGCAAAATAGTCCCCTCATTAGCTAGATTAAGCTACAAGGGTTCCAAAAATACAAAAAAATAATCAAAAATGACCATCAAAATCACTTACTTGTGAGGGTTAGAATGTAACACCCCTTACCAGGGTTCTACGGCGGAACCGGGCCCGAGGCATTACCGTAAAAATCTCATGATCACCACTTAGGCTTATCTTAACTACTCTCTCTCTAGTCATCTTAGTAACCCCATTCTCGACTTACGAGACCTCATTCATACACACGAAGGCTCTCGAGTTTATATCAGAATTCTTTCGAAACTAAAAAAAAATTCTCTTTTATACAAGGCTCACACGCCCGTGTAATAAGAGACATGCCCGTGTGAAGTCACACACGCCCATGTCTTCAAACCGTGCCTAAAAACCCAAGCATTCTGGCAATGCCCCACGGTTAGGGCACACGCCCATGCTCTCCAACAGTGGTGGACACTGACTTTACCCACGCGGCCTAGAGTCTAGACACACGCCCGTGTGCCTAAACCGTGGCCAATACTGATTAACACACACGTCCTAGGCACACGCCCGTGTGACTAGTCTGTGGCCTATTCTGACTTAGAATGCCAACATGCGGGACGACGGCCAAAGCACACGCAGTGTGGTGACTGACCGTGTGTCACACATGGCCTAGACACACGCCCGTGTGTCTATCCACATGGACAAGAACAAAGCTATATGCTAAGTTCTTCTCACCCCTATAGCACACACACAACATATATTCATTCAACACAACTTTTAACAGTCCAATTAAAATACCATCTCACATAGATAATTACACCTTTGCATAATATAGAATAGCCAACAACTATGGCATTATACAAAATGTATCATCCATCTAAAGACCAACACATCTTAACCATTTACAAAAAAAAATTCACTAACTTGCCTAACCCCTATACATGCCATATACAAAACATGGAGTCTAGATATACCGAGGTGAGCTGATAGTGTGGGCGATCTCCTGAATGTCTTCGTATCTCGTCTTGGCTCTTAAATTCTATAAAACAAGGGAAAAAGAGAAGGGGGAGTAAGCTTTAAGCTTAGTAAGTTTACATGTAACAACATAACATTATAACATGCATTAAACAATTACATAGCATTACATACTAAGCAAGAAATAATTTACATTCATGATCATGCTTACTCATTTTCTCTATTCCCACATTCCCACCATGTCATAAGCATAGTACATACATTCATTAACAGATTTCCCTGCACATAGCATCATAAAATCACATAATACAACACATCACTATCTCTAGTTCCTTTGCTCATAATTAAATTGCTCGGTGGTTTCGCACTTAGCCCACCAACAGCCTTTATTAGGGTGGTATCACACTTAGCCCACCAAAAAGATTAAAGACGATGGTATCGGACATAGCCCATTGTAATTAAGAAACAAGGTGGTATCGCACTTAGCCCACCAAAAAGATTATAGACGATGGTATCGCACATAGCCCATCATAATTAAGCAACAAGGTGGTATCGCATTTAGCCCACCAAAAAGATTATAGACGATGGTATCGCACATAGCCCATCATAATTAAGCAACAAGGTGGTATCGCACTTAGCCCACCAACAAGTGTCGTCATTACATATTTATATGACTATTTCATCATTCACACAATAATTATTCAACGATTACCACATTCCATCCATTTGAACCACACGTTCTCAATCATGCCATACACTAATTAGCAACATAATGTTTACACAATTATGCATTGTTTACACATAAACTTACATCGGTGCAAAACGTGATAACCAACGACTTAATCCGTCACCTTGCCTTTTCCACGGTCAAGGTTGATTCCGCGCTCTTCTTGATCTATGAGAATGAAATTCATTTGTTTAGATCATTCTATGATCATAATACGTCAAATTCTACACTTGGGCAAAAATGACCATTTTGCCCTTGTATATTAGTAAAATTACGATTTTGCCCCTAGGCTCGTAATTTATTTTTCAACACATTTCCTCAATAATTAAGTTTAGCTGAACATTTATTTCTCTTACAACTACTCACCATTCTCATAATATCATGCATTTATAACACAACCTCATTCTTGCTTTCAATTCCTACTTAGGTGTTTTCATGCAAACACCTTTCACAAAAGTTGTTCCTCATCTCCCTAACATTCATTTTCTCTCAAAAAAACTCAGCTAACAACATAATTACTCTCATGGAAAATCCCTAGACTTTTAATCATACCACAAATTAGTCCCCTCATTAGCTAGCTTGAGCTTTGAGGACTCCAAAAGTACAAAAATTATCAAATAAAACCACCAAAATCACTTACTTGCAAAGAGATAGCTTAGCTGAAAGTTTGAACCCAAAAACTCTATATTTTCTCTTCAAATTTCGGTGGAAGAAGGAGGGTGAATAGTGATAGATGATATCTTTTCTTTTTAGCATTTTTTTTATTCATCTTTTTATCACCTAATGTCACCAAATTTGACTACAATTAATGCTCTTGTCCCCCTAGCTTCCTATGGCCGGCCAACACTCTCAATATGGCCTAATTACACATTAAGGACCTTTAATTTAAAATTCTATGGCTATTTGACACCTCTACCTTGTAAATTAGAACTTTCGTACTTTATGCGATTTAGTCCTTTTTTGCAATTAAGCAATCAATCATTAAAATTAAGGTACCAAAATTCTCATACATCCCTATAAACATGTTACGACACATAAAAAAGTATCAAAATAATTTCCTCAAACTCAGATTAGTGGTCTCGAAACCACTGTTCCGACTAGCCCCAGAACCGGGCTGTTACATAGAAGTTACTGAAATTTTTAAGCTTCCATGGTCATTTCCTTGGGTAAGAATCGGTGGAGAAGAAAGAGAAATAAAAAAGATGGTAGCTTTTGCTATTTTGTCTTATTACACCTATTAACTTATTTACCAATTTAACCTTTTAATAACTTCACCAAATCCACCTACTACATGTCCATCTTTTTCTCCTCACTTTTCTATTGGTATAATTACCATGCAAGTGCTCATACTTTTCAATTCTATAGCTATTTAGTGCCTTTATCAATTAGACCTCAAGTTTTGCACCTTACGAGATTTAGTCCTTTTTATCAAATTGAGCACTCAAACGAAGAAATTTCTTTATGAAAATTTCACACAACTTTAGTATCATACTGTAGACATCAAAATAATAATAAAATAAATTTTTCGATGTCAGATTTGTGGTCTTGCAACCACTGTTCTGACTAGGCCCAAAATTAGGATGTTACAGTAAGAACGTCTACAATGCGAGAAAGACAACTTACTTCAGTAGATAATCTAAACGAGAATGTAATCCCATAAAAGAATCAAAGTGAGCATTTGATTCAAATATTATAAGGATTATTATGTCGTATACAATTCCAATTGGGGAGATGACTAGTATTGGCTATTGGAGCAATTGACTCCACAGGTAGAGACATAGATATACTCATTCGAAGAATGATACATCAGAGTGGACCCAAGTTGAATTAATTCTAAATCTATTTGTAAATTAATTTACTTGTGACGTTCATGGTGTGAGTTACCTAAATCTTGAGTTAGTCACTGACCATGCGTATGTAATTTATGTGCTTTGATATAAGTGGAGGCTTATGCTCTAAAGAAGGCCGAGCCCATAGCCGGTATGTTCGGTACATGACTTGTGTATGACATGGCTTTGCTGGCAACAATGGAATTCATAGCTCGATTAAAGAGTTATCGATATCTTCTCAGTACCATTGTATGGATTGATAAATATGGAACGTGCCCAAGGGTTGCTCATTCTTGAACGATAAATTTATCACAGTCATTTCTTGACAATGATCATATTAATCATTAAGAAGACACAATGGTAACAATGAGAAAAAATAGGATTATATTGAGTGAACGAATTTAACTCAAAGGAAACAAGGATATCATATGAGGGTAACACACATATGACGAGGTCATTAGACAAAGCAGTTGAATGAATTGCTTTCATAAAGAGTATACAATAAGGAGTTTTCAATCATGGTACTTCTTTTGGACAGACTTATTGATTAACTAAATTGTGAATTATTGAAACAATGCTTTTGGACATAATTGCAATTACTCGAGCCTAGTTGTATATGTCTGATTGGCTCCTCCTCTAGCTCAACAAAAGCTCAATCGGACTACATTTGAATCATAAGAAAATTCTACGACCTAGGAAATAATTTAATTGAGTCAATTTATTCGATGTGGAATTAAATTCGGTAGTCGTGAGAATTGTTCAACTAGAGAATTTTCTTGAAAAATTAATTTTGGGAAATCTCAATGATTTGTGGGAAAATTAATTTTAATCAAGCAAAATTAAATTAATCAAATTAATTAAAATAAATATGATATTTAAAAAAATTAGTTTTTAAGTCAGACAATTGGCTCAATGGGTAATTGAACTTGAAAATTGGATTTGAGATCGAAAATTAGGCTCGAGAACCCAAAACGAAGACTGTGACCTAAAAACTGGTCGAACCGAATCGACTCAGGATACCGTAAGGGTATCGCACTGGTGATGGCACCACCGGACACGACGGTGTCACGGTTGCGACAGTGACATTCTGGTGGTCTGCGGGTGGTCCTTCGGTGGTTGAGTAGTGGAGGAATCACACTTTTACTGGGACTCCACCGGATAATTTAATTTTAGATTAACTATTGCAAAAAAAAATTTATTTTAATAGATTTAATATTAAATTTAATTTAATTGATAAATATTCTATTAAATTAATAAGATTTAATATTAAATTTAATATAATATTTGTCTTGATAAATACTATATTAAATTTAATGTTAAAGTGATTAAATTTAATCATAGTTAAACTCTCTATATGAAGAGAGCCATGGGTCATTATTTTTCACATACTTGAATTCAAAAGAAAGTTGTAGAGAGAAAAATCTATGAAGAAATTATTTTAGAAAATTTATAGAGATATTTTTTTATTTACAACTTGGCTCAGAAGTTTAAATAAATTGCGAAATTTCCCCATTGGTAATTTTTAAGAAAATTTTCTGATTTGAAGAAAGCCCACACTTGGCAGACGTGACCTTAAGGATATTGAAGAAGACTACTTAGTTGACGCGTTCATCCTTGACAAATCGAAAAGGTACAAATTTGATTAAGTGTTTATTACTTTAGATATTACAACCAAGTTCTTATTTTTGGAAAAAAATATTTAAAACTTTGCTTTTTCCTCAAATCTATTTTCCACTGCATTTTCCAAACCCAATTTCTCAACAGATGCTTGGTTTTGGATGTTAAGTTTGATGAATGACCTAATTGATACATGTTTAGTTATGTTTGATGCTATTAAAGATAGTGATCAAGAACTTGCATGAATTGTCAGGTTAAGGATTGAAAAGTGAGGTAGTTTAGGTATAATAAGCTGATATATATGTTAGAATTGATATGTTTAAATGTAAAGATGAATTTGAACTCAAATGAAGATCTTTTGGTATTTGAAATATTAAATTTTTCATTGAAATAGTTATGTGTTCATATTGGCATGAAATTAAGATTTTTTTTTTTTTTTTGTAAAAAGATGTATGAAACATTTAGGTTGGGTTGAAAATTATTGAATTGGAACCAAATGGGATTTTTGCCAAAAACAAGGGCCACATCGCAACTACCAACTTTCGACGTTGCAACATGGCGCGACAATGAGTGACGTCACGACGTGGAAACCAGGAAGTTGTGACGTCAACCTGAAGTTTTGTAAACTTTACAATTTGGTCCTAATCACCCTCAGGTTAGCAAAAGAGCTTTCATAAGTTTGGATAGGTAAGTTGATACATATATATATTGTTCACATAATGCATGTATCAAGGATGTGGATTTGGAAATTTTTGTGTTTGCACTTGCTAGTTTGTCATTTGGCTAAGTTGATGCTTGGTTTTGGATGTTAAGTTTGATGAATGACTTAATTGATGCATGTTTTGTTATGTTTGATTCTATTAAAGATAGCGATCAAGAACTTGCATGAATTGTTAGGTTAAGGATTGAAAGGTGAGGTAGTTTACGTATAATAAGTTGATATATAAGTTAGAATTGATATGTTTAAATGTAAAGATGAATTTGAACTCAAATGATAATCTTTTGGTATTTGACATATTAAATTCTTGGTTGAAATAGTTATGCGATCATATTAGCATGAAATTAAGATTTTTTTATTTTTTTTGTAAAAAGATGTATGAAACATTTAGGTTGGGTTGAAAATTATTGAATTAGAACCAAATGGGATTTTTTCCAAAAACAAGGGCCACGTCGCAACCACCAACTTCTGGCGTTGAAACATGGAGCAAAAACGAGTGACGTCGCGACGTGGAAACTGAGAAGTTGTGATGTCGACATGAAATTTTGAAAACTTTACAATTTGGTCCTAATTCACCCTCAGGTTAGCAAAAGAGCTTTCGTAAGTTCAGACAGGTAATCTGATACATATATATTGTTCACATAATGCATGTACCAAGGATGTGGTTTTAGAAACTTTTGTGTTTGCACTTGCTAGTTTGTGTAACAGCCCATTTTTGAGTCAAATCAGAACAGTGGTTTTGGGACCAGAAATCTGAGGTTAAAATATTTATTTTATTATTTTATTATTGTTTACAGCATGATAGAATTATTATGTGAAAGTTTCGTAAAGAAATTTTACCGTTTAAATGCTTAATTCGGTAAAAAGGATTAAATCGCGTAAAGCATAAAACTTGTGTACCAAAAGTTTAATGTGACTTATAGCTATGGTTTACTAAATTAAAGGTCCTTGTAATGTTATTATGCCATTGATAAGGTTAATGGACATTAATGGCCTTATATTTGCTGATTAAATAGTTTAATAACCAAGGGTAAAATGGTAAACTATGTATTAATGTATTAATAATAAAACAAAACATAAAATTAGGGTTATTTTTCATATTTCTCACTGAAAATCAAAGGAAGAAAGACCATTTGAATCATTTCAGGGTTCGACCCTTTGTAGTTTTGATTGAGGTATGTTTTGAGTTCAATTTTTGATAATTCTACGTTTTTGTGATCGTTGCTTCGTATTCTAGTTAGCATGTACCTTAATTTTTGAATTTTTTCATGATTCTGTGAAGTGCCATTGATGATTATTTGAGTTTTTAGATGTTTGATGATGAAATATGAAAATTTGATGATAGATTTTAATGTTTGGTAAAGTGATTTCTGACAAAAATGTCAAAAAAGGATCAAATTGTGAAATTGTAAAATGAGGTGGTTAAAAGTGTGAAATAATGAAAGATATGGGCTGCTAGTGATAGGTGGTAAATTCGGCTAGGCATGGGTTGGTATTAAATTGCATGAATTTGCAATTTTATGTGATAAGGACTAAATGGTAAAAAATTTAAAAAGTATAGGGGCAAATGTGTAAATTTGCCAAAATATGAATTATGGACTAAATTGAATAGATTGAATGCTGAATGTATTGAATTTGATAATATATAGATCAAGATAAGCTGAGATCCAGTTTAGATCGGGGAAAAGGAAAGATCGACGAATAGCCGATAGTTTTTATCCGAGCAATACGAGGTAAGTTCGTATAATTAGAATTGAGCTTTTAAATATTTGTATTTATTTGAAATGTATGTATATGTTTGAGGAATTGATATACTTGGAATACGAATGCCTAATCGATATATATATTGATGGTTACCGAGCCCCGTTTGAACCGTAAGAATTCGTAGGATACGAGTGACATGTCACTAGGGTTACCGTTTTGGTCGAGTTCCTGCATTTGTTGTGGACTCACCACAGCTCGTATGAGCTTACCTATATATCAGCTCGTAAGAGCTTACTGTTTTTAGCTCATTGGAGCTTACCATTTCAGCTCGTATGAGCTTACTGTTCAGCTCGATAGAGCTTACCGTTTCAGCTCTATAGAGCTTACTGTTCATCAACTCGGGAGGAGCTTACCGATCATGGCTCGAAAGATCATAATTGATAATGAATTGATGGATTAATGATGTTTATCACCCGAGTATCCTGTAGAGTTCTAATTGGTTCAACGGGCATAAATTCTGTTTATAGGGATGAGTACTGTTATTGAATGAATTATTGGTTATATGATTGAGAATGAAATGTTGAATTCTAGTTATATTGATTATTGAATTATGGTAATGGATGATTTCATGTAATAACTTGTCTAACCTATGGATGAATGCTTGTGATAGGCATTTGGAAATTGTATGGAGTTTACTTTAGTAATTGCCTTGATTTTTGTATAAATGGTAAGTTTAATTCTAAATTATACGGGCTTACTAAGCTATAAAGCTTTCTCTATTTCTTTTTCTATGTTTTATAGAGGTTCGTTAGCTCGCTCATTTCAGACAATCCGGAGTTGCACATAACACTATCCAATTTTCGATTGGTACTTTTGAATTTGTGGATAATTGTAAATATGGCATGTATAGGCTAGTTTAAAAGATGTTAGTTATGGCTACTAGATATTATGGTTTTGGAATATTTTGTGTATGAGTTAAGCCATGTGATTTGGCTTATTTTGGTACTATGTTTTGGTTGAGTTTAAGTGTTCAATTATGGTATGTTTTGGGCAAGGAATTGATGGAATGAAAAGGTGCAAAAGATGTCTTGTTATGTAGTTGATATGTGAATGAATAATGCATGATGTTAATTAGGCATTTGAGTACTAAATTGAATTGGTATATTATGTGTATGAAATGTTATGGAATGATTTCCAATTGGATTATGAAATGTGGTCATTTATGCTTATAAATGCTTGTGTGTATAGGGTGGAAAATGGCTTTGCAAATAGCCTATTTTTGTCCACACCAGCAAGGACACGGGCGTGTGTCTCAGCCGTGTGTGACACACGGTCATGTTACACGGCCGTGTGTCCCCTGGTGTTGAAATGGAATAGAAGTCAGTATGCTCCACACGGCCTCACACACGGGTGTGTAACTGGCCGTGTGGTACAAGTTAGTATACCCCCTAAATGGCACACGGCCTAGCACACGAGCATGTGGCTTGGCCGTGTTGATAAGTCATTATGCTCTCCAGTTTTCACACGGCCTGGCACACAGGCATGTCCTCAGCCGTGTGACCCAAGTCAGTATGTATGCCCTGTTTTCACATGGTCTAAGACACGGGCGTGTCTACTAGCTGTGTGAGGCACACTGCCTGTTCACATGGGCGTGTGATACTTGAAATGTTGAAAATTTTTTTAAGTTTCTAAAATTTTCATATGTTACCGATTTAATCCCGAATGCATGATTGAAGCCTATATGCTTGATTTAAATATATATTAAATGTGAATGAATGATATTTACTGAAATAAGATGATATTTGATAAATGATTATTCTGAACTGAGTTTCTAGTTCGGTAATACCTCTTAACCTATTTCGGTGACGATTACGGGTTAGGGGTATTACATTTGTTGGTATCAGAGCTACGATTTAGTCGATTCTAGGACTAACGTAGCGTATGTGAGTCTAGCTATACATGCCATAAATAAAACTGTGATAGTGTGATGACTCCTGACGTTTTCAAATGTGTTTTTATATAGTAATGGATCCCGAAAGAGCTGTAGCAGATGATGTAGAAAGTGACGCGCCAACTCCCGCTCAAGGGATTGCGCCTACTGAATCTAGACCCGTGTCTAATAGTCACAGGGGTGAGGCTAAAGAAGCCTTTTTTCAGATAATGAATTAGTGGTTCACACAATATATTCGTACGAACCTGACTGTTCAGCAACCTCCATCCACACCTGTTCCCCAACTGATCCCTATATTTCCTCAAGGTATTGATCCTCTGCGATTGAATAAACCAGCTGTTGACAAGATACGGAAACACGAGGCCGAAGACTTCAGAGCCACTGTTAATGATGACCCTGAGAAAGTCGAGTTTTGGCTCGAAAACACAATTTAGGTATTTGATGAACTGTCCTGCACAGCTGAAGAATGTTTAAAATGTGTTGTATCATTGTTACGAGATACTGCGTATCAGTGGTGGAATACCTTGATATCCGTAGTTCCACGAGAAAGGGTTACTTGGGAGTTCTTTCAAGTTGAATTTAGAAAGAAATACATCAGCCAAAGGTTCATCGATCAGAAAAGAAAAGAATTTCTTGAATTGAAGCAAGGTCGTATGTCAGTCACAGAATATGAAAGAGAGTTTGTACACCTCAGTAAATATGCCCGTGAATGTGTATCTTCTAAAGCTATAATCTGTAAAAGATTCGAGGATGGATTGAATGAAGAAATCAGAGTGTTAGGTAGAATTCTTAAGCTGAAAGTGTTTGTTGTTTTATTTGACCGAGCTTGTAAAGTTGAAGAGCTTTGCAAAGAGAAAAGAAAAGCCGATTTTGAGGCTAGAGATTCTAGAAAGAGATTTGCGGGAAAATCACATCAGTCAGCATCAAAGAAATTTAGAGAAAATCATCCTCGTTCTACGACTTTATCGAGAATTTTGATTAGAGACAGAGATGTGAGACATTTCAGTTCTAAACCTCAGGCGACATCCGTTGCCAGTGTGGGAAGCGTTAGAAATACTGGACCTGAATGTAAACATTGAAATAAGAAACATTATGGTGAATGTAGATTAGTGAGCAGAGCTTGCTTTAAATGTAGATCTCTTGATCATTATCTCCGGGACTGTCCAGAAAAGTTTACAGTTGAAAGAGAACAACCGGTAAAGTAAGTAACACAACTACTAGAGGGAGACCACCCCGAAATACTGGAAATATGAGTGGTACTAGAGGTGCTACGAGAGATTCGACTGTGAGATCTGAGGCACGAGCACCTGCCAGAGCTTATGCTATTCATGCACGGGAGGAGGCATCATCGCCAGACGTTATTACCGGTACTTTTTCTCTTTTTGATACTGATATAGTTGCGTTGATAAATCCTGGATCAACTCATTCATATATCTGTATGAACTTAGTATTTAAAAAGAGTTTACATGTCGAATCTACAGAATTTGTAATTAAAGTATCGAACCCCTTAGGCAAGTCTGTTTTAGTTGATAAAATTTGTAAGAATTGTCCTTTGATGACTCGGGGTTACTGTTTTCGGGCTGACTTGATGCTTCTACCGTTCAATGAGTTTGATGTAATTCTTGGAATGGACTGGTTAACTATGCACGATGCGGTTGTGAATTGTAGACAAAAGACTATCGAATTGAAATGTCAAAATGGTGAGATTCTTCGGATTAAGTCTGATGATTCGAATGAATTATCTACTGTGATATCGTCTATGTTAGCTCAGAAATATTTGAAAAAGGGTTGTTATGCATATTTTGCATACGTACTAGATACAAAGGTGCCTAAATCAAAGATTGAATTTGTACTTGTTGTTTGTGAGTTTTCATATGTATTTCCAGAAGAATTACTGGGTTTGCCACCGATCAGAGAAGTTGAATTTGGTATTGAATTAATACCGGGAACAACGCCTATATCGATAGGTCCATACAGAATGGCTCCAACAAAATTAAAAGAATTGAAAGCTCAGTTGCAAGAATTGACAGACAGAGGTTTTGCACGATCGAGTTATTCTCCCTGGGGTGCACCGGTATTGTTC
Organism: Gossypium sturtianum; assembly: GCA_025698515.1. Lineage (NCBI taxonomy): Eukaryota > Viridiplantae > Streptophyta > Magnoliopsida > Malvales > Malvaceae > Gossypium > Gossypium sturtianum. The sequence continues at coordinate 34,973,074 of CM046943.1, read as the reverse complement.
ATGAAAAAGAAAGATGGCACGATGAGAATGTGTACTGACTACAGACAGCTGAATAAAGTGACTATAAAGAATAAATATCCTCTACTGTGGATCGATGATTTATTTGATCAGTTGAAAGGGGCTATAGTATTTTCAAAGATTGATTTGAGATCGGGCTATTATCAGTTGTGAGTTTAAGAGTTGAATGTGTCGAAATTTTCATTTAGAACAAGGTATGGTCATTATGAATTCCTTGTTATGCCTTTCAGTTTAACTAATGCTCCTGCCATTTTTATGGACTTGATGAATCAAATATTCAGACCGTATTTAGACAGATTTGTTGTTGTATTCATTGACGATATTCTGATTTATTCACGAGATGAATCTGAGCATACCGAGCACTTGAGAATTATGTTACAAACTCTTCGTGATAAGTAGTTATTTGCAAAATTCAGTGAATGTGAGTTTTGGCTCAAAGAGGTTGGATTTTTAGGGCATATTGTCTCAGCTGACGGTATTAGAGTTGACCCGAGTAAAATTTCTACTATTGTTGATTGGAAACCTCCGAGAAATGTATCTGAAGTCTATAGTTTTCTGGGCTTACTAGGATATTATCAAAGATTCGTGAAAGGATCCTCGATGATTGCGACACCAATGACACGACTAATACAAAAAGATGTGAAGTTCGAATGGTCAAAAAAATGTCAGCAGAGTTTTGAACAGTTGAAAGTACTATTAACTGAAGCACTAGTTTTGGTTCACCGAAATCGGGGAAGGAATTTGTGATCTATAGTGATGCATCATTAAACAGTCTGGGATGTGTTCTGATGCAAGAAGGAAAGGTTATAGCTTATGCTTCCCAACAATTGAAACCGCATGAAAAGATCTATCCGACGCATGATTTAGAGATGGTTGCGATTGTATTCGCATTGAAGATTTGGCGACACTACTTATAAGGTGAAAAATGCCACATTTAAACAGATCACAAAAGCTTGAAATATCTGATGTCACAAAAAGACTTGAACCTACGACAGCGAAGATGGCTCGAGCTACTGAAAGATTATGAATTTGTGATAGATTATCACCCGGGAAAAGCTAATGTTGTTGCTGATGCCTTAAGCAAAAAATCTTTGTTTGCATTGCGAGCAATGAACACCCAGTTGATGATTTGTGATGATGGGTCTATTTTAGCTGAATTAAAAGCTAAACCGGTATTTCTTTAACAAATCTGTAAAGCTCAAAAAGATGACAGTGATTTACAAGCTAAGCGAATTCAATATGAGTCTAATTCTGATTCAGAATTTCATATTGGAACTGATGACTGTTTAATGTTCCGAAATAGAATTTGTGTACCGAGAAATTCAGAACTCATTCAAAAGATTTTGCACGAAGCACACCATAGCTACTTTTTTGTTCATCCGGGTAGTATTAAGATGTATAACGATCTGAAATAGTTGTATTGGTGGTCGGGTATGAAACAGGATATATTAGAGTTTGTATTGAAATGTCTGATTTGTCAGCAAGTAAAAGCTAAAAATCAAGTACCATCGGGATTACTGCAGCCTGTTATGATTCCTGAGTGGAAATAGGATAGAGTTACAATGGATTTTGTGTCGGGACTACCCCTAACTCCGAAAAAGAAAGATGCAATCTGGGTTGTCGTTGATCGACTAACGAAATCTGCTCATTTCATACCAGACGCATGCTGATTACTCACTTGATAGATTAGCGAGTGTACATTTACGAAATTGTTCGGTTACACGGAGTGCCACTATCTATTATTTCTGATAGAGATCCGAGATTTACATCGCGATTCTGGAAGAAACTACAAGAAGCTCTGGGAACCAAGTTGAATTTCAGTACTACTTTTCATCCTCAGACTGACGGTCAGACCGAGAGAGTTATTCAAATTCTCGAAGATATGTTGAGATGTTGTATTTTAGAGTTTAAGGGCAATTGGGAAAAATACTTACCGTTAATTGAATTCGTGTATAACAACAGTTTCCAAACGAGTATAATGATGGCACCGTACGAAGCTTTATATGGCCGTAAGTGTCGAAATCTACTATACTGGACTGAATTGAGTGAGAAAAAGATTCACGGGGTTGAATTGATCAGAGAGACTGAAGAAAAAATGAAAACGATTCGCGACAGTTTAAAAGCAGCTTCAGATCGACAAAAATCCTACGCGGATTTGAAACATAGAGAAATTGAATTTCATGTTGGGGATCGAGTGTTTCTAAAGGTGTCACCGTGGAAAAAGGTTCTTCAATTCGGTCGTAAAGGAAAGTTGAGTCCGCGTTTCATCGGACCGTATGAAGTTATTGAACGAATAGGGCTAGTGGCATATCGACTAGCTTTACCGTTAGAACTTGAAAAGATCCATAATGTTTTTCACGTTTCTATGCTACGTCGATGCAGATCCAATCTGTCACATGTGATTTCTCCAGTAGATGTTGAGATACAAGCTGATTTGACATATAACGAATAACCCATCAGGATTTTGGCTCGTGAAATCAAAGAGTTGAGAAATAAACGCATAGCCCTAGTAAAATTTCTCTAGCATAAACACGGGATAGAGGAAGCTACATGGGAACCCGAGGAAGCTACGCGAAAATAGTACCCTAACCTATTTACCGGTAAGATTTTCGGGGACGAAAATCCCTAAAGGGGAGAGTTGTAACAGCCCGTTTTTGAGTCAAATCAGAATAGTGGTTTTGGGACCACAAATCCGAGGTTAAAAATATTTATTTTATTATTTTATTATTGTTTACAACATGATAGAATTATTATGTGAAAGTTTCGTAAAGAAATTTTACCGTTTAAATGCTTAATTCGGTAAAAAGGATTAAATCGCGTAAAGCGTAAAACTTGTGTGCCAATAGTTTAATGTGCCTTACAGCTATGGTTTATTAAATTAGAGGTCCTTATAATGTTATTATGCCATTGATAAGGTTAATGGACATTAATGGCCTTATATTTGTTGATTAAATAGTTTAATAACCTAGGGTAAAATGGTAAACTATGTATTAATGTATTAATAATAAAACAAAACATAAAATTAGGGTTATTTTTCATCTTTCTCACTGAAAATCAAAGGAATAAAGACCATTTGAAGCATTTTAGGGTTCGACCCTTTGTAGTTTTGATTGAGGTATGTTTTGAGTTCGGTTTTTGATAATTTCTACGTTTTTGTGATTGTTGCTTCGTATTCTAGTTAGCCCGTACCTTAATTTTTGAATTTGTTCATGATTTTGTGAAGTGCCATTGATGATTATTTGAGTTTTTAGATGTTTGATGATGAAATATGAAAATTTGATGATAGATTTTAATGTTTTGTAAAGTGATTTTTGACAAAAAGGGATTAAATTGTGAAATTGTAAAATGTGGTGGTTAAAAGTGTGAAATAATGAAAGATATGGGCTGCTAGTGATAGGTGGTAAATTCGGCTAGGCATGGGTTGGTATTAAATTGCATGACTTTGCAATTTTATGTGATAAGGACTAAATGGTAAAAAAATTAAAAAGTATAAGGGCATATGTGTAAATTTGCCCAAATATGAATTATGGACTAAATTGAATAGTTTTGAATGCTGAAGGTACTGAATTAGATAATATATAGATCAGGATAAGCCGAGATTGTGTTTAGATCGGGGAAAAGGAAAGATCGACGAATAGTCGATAGTTTTTATCCGAGCAATACGAGTTAAGTTCGTATAATTAGAATCGAGCTTTTAAATATTTGTATTTATTTGAAATGTATGTATATGTTTGAAGCATTGATATACTTGGAATACGAATGCCTAATCGATATATATATTGATGGTTATCGAGCCCCGTTAACCGTAAGAATTCGTAGGATACGAGTGACATGTCACTAGGGTTACCATTTTGGTCGAGCTCCTGCATTTGTTGCGGACTCACCACAGCTCGTATGAGCTTACCAATATATCAGCTCATAAGAGCTTACTGTTTTTAGCTCATTGGAGCTTACCATTTCAACTCGTATGAGCTTACTGTTCAGCTCGATAGAGCTTGCCGTTTTAGCTCAATAGAGCTTATTGTTCATCAGCTCAAGAGGAGCTTATCGGTCATGGCTCGAAAGAGCATAATTGATAATGAATTGACGGATTAATGATGTTTATCACCCAAGTATCCTATAGAGTTCTAATTGGTTCAACGGGCATAAATTCTGTTTATACGGATGAGTACTGTTATTGAATGAATTATTGGTTATATGATTAAGAATGAAATGTTGAATGCTAGTTATATTGATTATTGAATTATGATAATGGATGATTTCATGTATTAACTTGTCTAACCTATGGATGAATGCTTGTGATAGGCATTTGGAAATTGTATGGAGTTTACTTTAGTAATTGCCTTGATTATTATATAAATGGTAAGTTTAATTCTAAATTATACGGGCTTACTAAGCTATAAAGCTTACTCTGTTTCTTTTTCTATGTTTTATAGAGGTTCGTTAGCTCGCTCGTTTCGGACAAGTCGAAGTTACACATCACACTATCCAATTTTCGATTGGTACTTTTGAATTTGTGGATAATTGTAAATATGGCATGTATAGGCTAGTTTAAAAGATGTTAGTTATGGCTACTTGATATTATGGTTTTGGCATATTTTGTGTATGAGTTAAGCCATGTGATTTGGCTTATTTTGGTACTATGTTTTGGTTGAGTTTAAGTGTTCAATTATGGTATGTTTTGGGCAAGGAATTGATGGAATGAAAAGGTGCAAAAGATGTCTTGTTATGTAGTTGATATATGAATGAATAATGCATGACGTTAATTAGGCATTTGAGTACTAAATTGAATTGGTATATTATGTGTATGAAGTGTTATGGAATGATTGCCAATTGGGTTATGAAATGTGGTCATTTATTCTTATAAATGCTTGTGTGTATAGTGTAACATCCCCAAACCCGGCCTATTCACTACGACCGAATCTGGTTATGTTAGTGAAAATATGTTTCTTTACTTAGAATTTAAAACATGAAAGTTTATTATCTTCGGTAAAGTCATGTCCATTTAAAATTATTAAGTAATATATGCTTGGGATGAATTAAAACTTTATTATAATTTACTATAATATAACTCTTTTGTAAAAATATTGCTAAATACGTTATAACCTTTAACAACTATAAATAGCGTACTTTAATCAAAAGTGACCCTTATTACATCAAATAAATAAACCAAGTACTTAAAATGCTTGAAATAAAGTAAAACATCTTCTGTATGAAAATCTGCTTCTGCATGGGCCACCTTGTATCCACTCCAACCCGTCCACTAGTCACGACTCACCTGCGATGATGGATAAATAATTGGGTGAGTCACAATGACTCAGTGTGTAAGTTAACCACTGGAATCCACCCACATGCTAGCCACATAATAACCCAATTATCAAATGCAACAAGTAATATATATTCATTTTAAACATTTACCACAATCTGGGCTTGGCCCACTTTCAAATCACATCACATACTGGGCTTGGCCCAATTCTCAATAAACCACATATCATCTGGGCTTGGCCCATTTCTACGTATGTTCCCAAAACATACCTATCCACATGTCATATTGGGCTTGGCCCATTTCCATATCAATTCATAACGAAACCATGCAATCATGATACCCAACCCAACCTAGGGTCCATCCGCTACACACCCCCTTATCCAGCCTACCATACACCAGGGGACTATCGAGTCACCCTCTCCTTTTCCCTCCAAAAAGGCAACCAATGCCATCCACGATGTAGCGTATAGCTAACATCTAACCACGATGGAGCACACAGCAATCCATCAAGCCACGATATGGCATAAAGCCCATATCAATCAAGGTAACCACGCGAACTAAATCGCAAAGATCCACAACGCGACCTCAGTCAGCGCCAATCCACGATGTAGCACAAAGCTGACATCAACCACGTACTCGAAGTACACCCGTACCTTCTTTTCATAACCCACCCATGCACATGTAACATAATATAATGCGTAGATGATGCATGAGCATGTCTTTCACACAAATATAGGCATACAATCATATTTAAATCAGTGATCACATAGTAACAAGTTTGCCACTAACCTGGTCATCGTCATACCCCTTAAGGGTGCCATTTTCACATTTAACTGCACTTGTTAGCAAACATATAAAATAGGCAAATATCACGCAAATCCCGGAAACAATGGTTAACTACACACCTTATCACTAGGAGTTCTAGACTCTCGATCCTCGACGCTATCGTCTAGCGAAACTACGGCTTTCTGCCTAACGTTTCTTGCTGTTGGCCCACACCCTGGTGGCCAATCTCGAACAGCAGAAACGGATCTCTTCTTGAACTTTGGGATGGGGACTTTCCTTGCCCACCTTGGTGGTACTCGAACCCACGTCCATCGTAATCACTTAATTAGAACCCTTTGGTTAAACACCATAATACAAAATCTCAAGCGAACAACTATAATTTAACTACTTATCAAACGATCTTAAATCTCAAAGGCTCCTCTGTACTTTTGTCGACTTGCCCTTGATGAGTCCAAACAATTCAAGACCTTCCTTTAGACTCCTTGGCACTTGGCTACAAGCTCGAATGTCGAATGACATTACACCTCACCGATTCGGCTTCAAACTTGATAAAGTAGGAGAGTGATGGAGGGCTAAGAATTTCGGCTATCAAGGGGCTAAAAGAAAATAAAAGAAATACTTGGCTACAAGGCCAAAGGAGAAATCGGCACACCAAGAGGGAGAGGCAAAAGACTTGATGAACAACTAGCACTCCCCCTCCCCTATTTATAGCATTCGGCCAACCCCCCTTGAAGTCTCCAAAATTTGGCCAACACCTCACTAATTTAATTCCACTTGAATACTTCACTAATAATCCAATAATAATTCTTTTAATCTTCATAATATCCTTGATTATCTCCTAAAACAATCCTAAAAAAAAAAAACTCATATTATCCTTAATAAAAATCCAATAATAATGCTCATATTATCCCATTATTATAAAAATAATAATTATCCCACTTAACTTAATTAATAAAAAAAATAAAAAATAAAAAAAATAATAAAAACATAATCCTTATCAAAATCAAAGTCTTCTAGCCGTCCAACACTTCCTAAAATTGCTGCCAAAAATCAAAATAAAAACAACACCCCAAATTGCTGCCCATAGGTCTCGAACCTGGGACCTGGGGAAGCAAACAGCCAAGTAGTGCCCAGGCCATTCGGCCACTTTGATTTTCATTGCCATAAAGCCACCCATTTTATTTTTAAGGCCTTCATACCACAGTCCATATCCGCATAAAATAAAACATGCCAAAATGTTGCTTCCAGCCCTCGAACCCGCGACCTGCACAAAGCCCCTTCTCAAGTAGCGCCTTAGCCACTCCGCCCACCTGCCTTTCATGTCCATAAGCCACACCATTTAATTTTTAAACCCTTCCTACGCCAGCCCATAACCGCATATAAAATAAAACACCAAAATGCCGCTTCTACCACTCGAAACCAGCGCCCTCACGCACCTTCAGCGCCTAAGTTCCGCACACAGCACCACTGGACCAATTTGCTCCTTGCGACCAAACACGCCCCAAATTATTTTAAGGCCTTCTACCCCGCAACGCCATACTCCAAAAATTAAAACCCATGCTGCCTTCTTGGATCGAACCTAAGACCCTCACAGCGCTACCTCCAACCCTTTAAATCACAAGACATGACCACTTTGCCAAAGCCTCACTTGTGCAAAAATTACCAAAAATTAATCTTAAGGCCTCCCTTGGCCCAATTCCTTTTTACCCTAAAAATCTAAAAATTTTCTAAGGCATTCTTTGCCTTCTAGGGTTCTCCAAACCCCTCAAAATTCCTCCAACATGACCCTAAGCCTACTAAACACTCGGGTTATGCCCCAAACGCATAACCCCTAAATCAGGGTGTTACATATAGGGTGGCAAATGGCTTTGCAAATAGCCTATTTTTGTCCACACGGTTAGGGACACGGGCGTGTGTCTCAGCCGTGTGTGACACACGGTCATGTTACACGGCCGTGTGTCCCCTAGTGCTGAAATGGAATAGAAGTCAGTATGCTCCACACGGCCTCACACACGGGCGTGAGACTGGCCGTGTGGTACAAGTCAGTATACCCCCTAAATGGCACACGGCCTAGCACACGGGTGTGTGGCTTGGCCGTGTTGATAAGTCAATATATTCTCCAGTTTTCACACGGCCTGACACACGAGCATGTCATCGGCCATTGACCCAAGTCATTATGTATGCCCTATTTTCACACGGTCTAAGACACGGGCATGTCTACTAGCCGTGTTAGGCACACGGCCTGTTCATACGGGCGTGTGATACTTGAAATGTTGAAACTTTTTATAAGTTTCCAAAATTTTCATATGTTACCGATTTAGTCCTGAATGCATGATTGAAGCCTTGTATGCTCGATTTAAATATATATTAAATGTGAATGAATGATATTTACTTAAATGAGATGATATTTGATAAATGATTATTCTGAACTGAGTTTCTAGTTCGTTAATGCCTCTTAACCTATTCCGGCGACGGTTAAGGGTTAGGGGTGTTACAGTTTGTCATTTGGCTAAGTTGATGCTTGGGTTTGGATGTTAAGTTTGATGAATGAATTAATTCACACATGTTTAGTTATGTTTGATTCTATTAAAGATAGTGATCAAGAACTTGCATGAATTGTTAGGTTAAGGATTGAAAAGTGAGGTAGTTTAGGTATAATAAGTTAATATATATATATGTAAAGACCCGATTTCTAGTGTTGTCGAAAAATGTGTTATCGGGACCTCATTTTCGTAAAGTGAGTCCGTAAATATTAAATAAAGATATTTACAGAATTAGTGTATGGATGATTTGAAATTTGGATAAGCAATTTAGTCAAAATCTGGTTAATTAAGGCCTAGGGACTAAATTGTAAAATTTTAATCGCTATAGATTTTTAATTAGGAAAAGACTTGGGGACTTAGATAGCAATATCCAAATGACTAAAATGGTTAATAAACCATTTTAAAATAGTTGATAGTGATTTTAATGATGATTAGTGATTAAACTAATTAATTTTAGTTAATATTATAGGAAATGATTAATTAAAGGTTAATTTTGATCAAGTGAATCTTAATTACACATATAAAGAAATGTAGTGGACGGAGAGATAATAATTCATCTTCTCCAACCGGCCAAATTAGGAAAAACCTAAGAGAAGAAATGTCATTTTTGAATCCTTGCACTTTTGACTTTGATTTCAAGTAAGTCCCTAGCTAGTTTTCTTTGATTTTTATGGAAATTGAATCTTGACAGCTTGATTTAGCTAGCCCATGTACTAATTTTTAAAACTGTTAAAGTTTTTTAAAGTTGCCATTATTGAGAAATAGATGAAATTTGTGTGAAATTGTTAGAAATTAAGCATAGTTTATAAAAAGGACTAAATTGTAAAGCTTAATTACTAGTTTTGTACATTAGGGACCAAATTAAATAAAATAAAAAATTGTTATGAAATGTTGGTAGGAATAGAAAATAAAAGGTCTCTAATGAGTTTTGGTGAAATCGGATTTTAATCCGAAGCCCTAAATGGAAATATATAATTGTCTCAATTTTAGGGACTAAATTGAATAAATTACAAAACATGTGTGACTTTTTAATTGAATGTGGTTTGATATTAAACTTGATATTGTGTTTTTTTTATTCGTAGCTAAAGACGACGTAGGGTCGTCAAGAGGGAAAGGAAAGGCAAGAGCCGACGATGAGTAACTCAAGTTTTCGGTTTGTATTTCTATGATTTGGATCAATTTCATAATTACATATTCATGAAGTTTTGCATAGTATGATACTGAGGTGAGTTGAAAATGGTTGTTTGAATTGAACTGACATGATTGGGATTAATTATTGAGATAGAGGACTAAATTGAATAAAATAAAAAATAGCATAGCTTAATGATTTATGGTGTTTTGTATGAAATTGAGTTGAGATATGTTGTATGACTTGATGAAATGATGAATTGATAATAAAATGAGATTGATAGAATGTGAATTGAGCTATATGGTAAATTGAATAATTGGTTACCCTATTAACTTTTCAGACAGTCGGATATAGTGGGTGTGGCATAGGATAGATTGAGTACAGGATTACTTCGTCTATACGTCAATGAGCACTGGGCGCATTTTCCTTTGGACATTTCGATGAGTGCAAGGAACAACTTTTATTTCGGTTATACCAATGATCGTTGGGTGCAATCTATTTACTTCGGACGTTCCGATGAGGCACTAAGTGCCAAATTAGTGTGTTGGTTGAGATCTGTGTATCCATCTGAGTCTGAGTCATGTTAATAGGGGATATAATTTATGAATTGGCTGAAATTTGAAAATGATTAAATGTCATGAAGTTGAACTACATGTACTTATATACGATATTTGATTATCGATAGCATGTGAAAGGCCATGCGAACCAGTTAACGAGCCTGAGGGCCAATATGGTAAGATAGCAAATGATTTGATTTGGTTTGGTAAGAAAATGTGATATAATAAAATATTGCAAATTGAATAGTTGTGTGAATTTCATTAACATTGAAATGTTGTTATAATATAACCATTTGGCTTGACTAATTCTAGTAATGTATAGGTGATTCATATAAAGTATTTGGTATAATTGTGATATATGCATATATTGATGTATTGGATGAGATTTTGTATATGATGTACTTGTATTAATTGACCTTAGATATCATATAAATTGTCTGCAATTGATTATATTCTATGTTATATTGATTTGAATCATGGAAATACTACTGAGCTTTATCGCTCAGCGTACGGTTTGTTTCTCGTACGTAGTTATTGATACATCTCGAGATCCCGAGCAGTGACTCCAGCATCCATCCAGAAATCCCCAATTCATCAATGTTTGTAAAGTCCCTTTCTGTTCGTTATACAGCATGTACCTAGGTGGAGTCAGTTTCGGTATAAAATATGAACTTGTGAATATTTGATGTTTAAATGGTAACTTGAGAATGTCTATTGATTTGAATTCTTGTACTAGGAATTGGTACTTAATGAAATTTCTTAAAATGTTGCCCTATTAGTAATATATATATGATTTGAATTCTTGTACTAGGAATTGGTACTTAATGAAATTTCTAAAAATGTTGCCCTATTAGTTATATATATATATATAATGGTCGTAAGTGTGAAGTTTTAACATGTATCTTTGAATTCCTAATGCATGAAAGGTAATATATGTTAGAAATGAAGTATTGTGAATAGTACAATTGATTTGCAATGGTATGCATATGAAATGGAATTTGTTTTTAGGTGAATCCTATGGTGTCAAAATGGTATCAATTAGAAACAGTGTGTAATGTTGTCAGGCGATTGTCGTCACGATGACAAGAAGTTTCCATGCCATGACACGACGCCGAGTTTTGATCGTTACAATGAGACCTACTTAGCACAATAAAAAAACTTATAATATCAAATCTATAAAGACTCATAATCAACCTTATCAAAGCTCAAAATGAGATGGAGTATGTGCATGCATGCCATCAATGTAAAGGTTATGATGTTTTTGGCTCAAGGCGAACCAGACATGCTCTAAATAGAATTAGTTATGACATCCATTACAATTTTGTAGTAGCATGAAAAAAATGTATATTTATTCCAAATAAGACTCTCTAGTGCATGCCACTAGGATTAGAAAAATACAAATACAATTGTTTCATACTATCCGATGACCACAATGGTGTGAGATGGTAATCTTCAAGCTTAATCGAGCTTTACAACTGGATAACCTACGCACAAAGAATAATAGCTCATTAAGCATAAAACTTAGTAAAATAATAGTCATTGTACTTGCCTCTTAAATCATGGTTTGAACACCATTTAGAAGAGTAATTAAACAAATCATAATTAGAGCAATGACATACAACTTTTACTTGGGACAAACGGTAATCATTTCAATTTCAAAATAAACATCCATATCTCATTTACCAGTTTTAATGAATCATTCATAAAATGGAAATTTGAGTAAATTTCAAATTCAGTTTCCGTTGGAATAAATTGAAATTTAATTTTTGATTTTATATTATTTGTATTTATAATTATTGATTGATATTTAAAAGAAAGGAAAAGGGAAAATAGTAGAAAATGGGAAAGAAGGCAATTGGTATGGATTTGTTTTCCTCTATGCTTACTTATTTCATGCATTTTTTTATATTTATTGTTTTTCACGTTTTGAACAATTGTCTGTTCATCTTGTGTACGTCTGAACTTTGGTGTTATTTTTTAATGTTTGCTGCTCGAATATATGTTATATTGATAAAAGGAAACATTCATTAGGAAGTTCTGTGATCGGGTTTGATTCATAGTAAAAGTTCATCATGTTTAATGTGTGTACATGCTATATCTCAAAGTTGTAACCAAACTGCATTCAAGATTTACGATTCTGTATTTTATTAGTTTTAATATATTAACATGAGTTTAATGTCCTCGGGGTGCTACACAAATTGTATTTTATTTTTAAATATATATTTCATTTGGCTTCTTAAATTATCTTTTTTGTCCCTGGGATGCCACCGACTTATATGATTTATACAGTATATACACATTTATTTTCATGTTTTGAGTTTGTATTATGCGATTTGTTAATACACGTGTATACTTGCTTTGGAGTTTCATGTGATGCCTTAATAGGTTTGGATGTAAATTTTCATTTTGTTTCATTGTATGCTGACGTGTTTCTCTCGTTGCAGTATATTATATATATTGACTTGTATTATTCACATTGACCAAGTTTTTTACTTAGACTTAATTGCCAATAAAAATATTTAAAACACCTTTAAAAGTAAGGCAATGTTCTAATACGATGATAATTTTGGATTATCGTGGGATGTTACGGGACACTTAATAATTATTTATTGTAAAAGAAAATCCTTTTTCATGATTGAAACGAGATTTTTCAAAAGTTTTTAATCATAGGATTCCACTGGCCCTTGATATTTTTCTTTTTTTTTCTTTTAATAATAGATTTGTTTCATTCGTTATAACTTGATTTTATAACCATAATATTTTTTTATCAAATTTAAACTTATTTCTTCAAAATTAAGGATAACATATAATTAAATGATACTATTTTTATTAACAGGCGTTATGAGAGTGTTAATACCTTCCTCACACGTAATCATACTCCCAAATTTAATTTTTGTTTCGCAGATCAGAAATTATCTTTTTAATAAATTTTAATTTAATTTTAAAAAAATTATTAAATGGAACTTTTAGGTGCCCAGTCACACCTAATCAAAAAAACTTGGTGGTGACTCTGTATATTTTAATATTCGTCTAGTGAACCTAAAAACTGTTACGACGCGACATGTACTCGAGTTTCCAAAAGACTTCCATAGACTAGGATCATAACATCAATCCACCTATATTCACGTCTCTTAAACCTTCCTCTTTACTCTTGTTCCTATCTATTCTTAGGTGGCATTATCAAAGTGGTTCTAACGAAGTTTTATCCTATTACGAATCTTATCCATCTATCTGAACTTATCTTATAGAAGAAATCAAGTGAACTCCTTTCTGACATTCTTCCATAATTCTACACAAGACTCATAGACTTAAAACACGACTCTTTAAAGTATTTCTTGGTCATTAAAAGCGCATTTAGGACTACTTGTCTTTAGTGCTCCTTTAAAATTCCATCCCACTACGGTTACTAATGTATCAAGCCTTATTAGGAAAATATATTTCAATACACTCTTAACCAACTCATTACTAATATACACATATCAAATTATATCAAATTTACCACCAAATTTATAACAATTTGGTCTCAAGCTTTCAAAAGCTACTTGAGAATCACATTACCTTTGACTCATAATTTGGCATGAAAACTTAGACTTGACTCATGTGTTCAGTTTAGTCCTATAACCGACTAAACATTATCTCTGATACCACTAAATGTAACACCCCTCACCTATTTTAAACAACCGATACAAATGGGAGATGCCACCAATGCATGTATGAGTAAGAAATCCTAAATTTCTTTAAGAGTTAAAAGTTGAGAACATTTTTATAAAATAATTAAGATATGTTTTAGACGAATTGAAAGTTTTAAAAACAATTTAAAATCATTTAAGATTTATTTGGAGTTGATCGGAGGTGATCAGAACCCAAAACGAGCCCCGAAAGGTCAAAACAACTTAAAATAGTTCAGGGCTATAATAGTGGCACGATGTTGCGACGAGGGACTTATGACATTGCAATGTGACTTACTGAATAACGAAGTCATGATGTTCGGCATCGAAGTCACGAATTGAAAATTCATGGTCGTGACGGGACTCATTGAATATGCCCAAAACACTTCAAATCACTCTAAAACATCCTTAAACACCATTAAACCATAACTCATGGTTCCAAATCATTTAAAAAATTTCTAAATCATCTTTAATCATAATTCAAAGTCATAAACATGTTCAAACTAATTTATAACTCAAGAACTTGTCTTAATCTTTCAAGGAGATTACAAACAACTCTTGATTTTACAAATCCAAGTACTTATAAAACATTGATGATAGTTTAAGTCTCTATGTACATGCCAATGACCTATACAAATAACATTTAATAATTAAAGAACAACCTGAAAAACTTGATGGGTGATGCGATGCTTCTGAACAAAGCTTCAAACTTCTCAAGCAAGGTCTTTTTGCCTATGTATTTTAAACAACTAATGCGTGAGTTTTAAAAGCTCATTAAATATCAATGGATAAACCTATTTATCCTATCCTTATTAAGGTTGAACACTTATTATGGGTCACTTACTAGTTTTTATTCAACCATGTTTTAATGCTATTCGATGATTTATTTCAATTTACCGAAGTTCAAGGGCTCATCTTATGTGTTGATGGCATGTTAACCAATTCATTTAAAGAAATTCTTATTCATGACCTCAAGGTAGAGTCCATAGTATCATGACATGCTCTTTAACATTTCCATTTATAGTTTTAACCCTTATGAGAATCATATACATCATTTTCGTTTATTCGAACTATAGCATGCTTAAACCACAAAAGTCCCTTTAATATTGTTTAAGATAAGTTCACTCGGCCACTCATTTTTTTAGCTCATTATGTGAAATTCTCTTTTACTTACCAATTCATTTACTTTATTTCCATCACTTTTTGTTACTAGACATCAACAGTCACGTTTAAATATTATTAACAACATTTAATTCATTTTGGTCCATAGTAGACTCTAATAAAATTGACTTTGATACAAGGGACTCCTCCACCACACCAATAGGCACCAAAGTGCAAAATCATATAATAGATTAAAACATCCCTCCACCATACCAATAGGCTCATAATGACATAAACTACACCACACCAAGATGCATCAAAGTGCATGACTCGAAGGCAATATAAAGCACACATACATGCAAAACCTTTACCATACCAAAGGGCACCAAAGTGCCAAGCTCGAAGGTAATAGAACCCCATATACAAGACTTTAACATGTTATAGACCCTAATTGGCATGCCAACCTTATCCTAACATTTCACTAAGTCTACTAGGGCATACTTTACAAATATAATTAACATATTTTCATCAAGGCCACTAACACATACATGTACACATATCATATAAGGGCACTTTAAGTGCCTTCACATATTCATTATCAAACCCATACTAATAAAGGCTTTATGAGCATGTCAATTTTCACATGTAGGAACCAATGGTGCTTTATGTTTGCAAACATGTTTTCACTTTTCTTTAGGTCATATACATATATCCATTTCATATAATAGTTTCATATAGTAGGAAGACATATTTTTTTTTACTCTTTAACTTTTACATAACAAATTTATGCTTTTAACAATGTATTGACTAAAACTAGGAAATAAACAATATGTCCCATTTACGGTCATAGTGACATTTATTTACATTTTAAATTAACAATATAATTTAAACTCATCAAATAACAGTTAATGCTACTTCCATAGCTATAACAACCCGAAAGTCGATAGTGTCAAAAAATACGGTCTCGAGACCCCGTTCCTGTAAATCAAGCCCGTAAATATTTAATAAAAATATTTATGGAGTTATGTTATAAGTTAATTAAACTTTGGATAAATAAATTAGTTGAATTAGTGATTAATTAAGGTAAAATGACTAAATTATAAAAAAAGGTTATCACTGTAGGTTTTAATTAAGAAATGAGTTGAGGACTTAAATTGAAATTAAAACAAGGATTAAAATGGTAAATATACCATCTTAAAAATGATAGTGGACGGTAGGGAGTTTGGTCCATTAAATTGATTAAAATAAAATTTTGTTTTATTAAATTTAATTAAATAAATTAATATTATATGAGTATTATTAGAGAAAGTGGAGGAAGGGATGAAAATATCATCTTCTTCCTCATTTACCCAAAACAACAAAGAAAGAAAAGAAGGTTTAATGCCATTTAGGGTTTTTGGAATCTTTAGCCTTAAATTCAAGTAAGTCCTTAGCTATTTTTTTTGTAATTTTTATGGTTTTGAGATCGTGGAAGCTTAATCTAGGTAGCCCATGTACTAATTTGTAAAACTGTTAAAGTTTTATAAAGTTACCATTGCTGATTTCTTGGAAATTAAGGTGTTAAATTGATAGATTTTTAACTTAGAGGTGAAAAAGGACTAAATTGTGAAGTTATTTGATAGTTTCGTACATTAGGGAATAAAGTGAATAAATTGTAAAATTTATTGTAGAAATAAGAAATAGGAGATCTCAAATGAATTATAATGAAATCAAATTTCAAGTTGTAGTTTTAAATTGAAAGTTATGCTAGTCTCGGTTTTAGGAACAAAATTGAATAAAATGCAAAGTTTGTATAAAATGATGATTGACTGTGAAATTGATTGAATATTGATGGAATTGTATGTTTATGTTAATTCGTAACTATCGTTGACCCGGATTCCTCGAGAGGGAAGGAAAAGCTAAAGTTGTTGGCAAATGGCTTAGAGTTTTCGGTTTGTATTTCTACTATTTGAATTGTTTAAATTGTTGCATAACTGCATATTATAACACAGTAAGATATTGAGGTGAGTTGGGATTGATCATTTGATTTGTATTGGTATGGAAATGTTGATTTTTGAAATGAACTAAATTGAATAAAAGTGAAATAGTGTTAATTGATAAATGTGAAATTGAATTGGTGTAATAGCCTATTTTTCAGTGAGATCGGAACAGTGGTTTCGGGACCACAAATCCGACCCAAAAATAAAAGTTATTTTTATTTCATTATATTGTTTGTATTATGATAGACATGTCGTGCGAAAATTTTGATACAAAAATTTTATCGATTAAGTGCTTAATTACGAGAAGGACTAAATCGCATAAAATGCGAAAGTTGAATTTTAGTAGCTATAAGGATTAAATAGCTATGGAAATCAAAATTAGAGGTTCTTATATGGTAATTAGACCATCAAGAAAAGTATGTAGATTTTTCTTGGTGACTCATCCATGGAAATATAGGAAAAGGGCAAGGATTAAATTGAAAATATCAAAATACTTAATTAATTAAAAGATGAAAAGAAAATATATCATCTTATTTTCATCATCTTCAACCTAAAAACACATGGAAACCCTAGGAGAGAGAAGAAACTTTCAAGGCTTAATTGGGTAAGTTTCCTTGCCCCGTTTTTAGTAATTTTGATATTTTTAAAACCGGGATAGCTTAATCTACCTATTTGGGGGACTAATTTAAAAAGTTATCAAGCTATGGAAAATGGGTCATGGATGTATATGCTGAAAATTTGAAATTTATGGTAGAAAATGAAAGGTTGTTGATAGATAAACAACTTTTACAAAGTGATTTTTGATGAAAACATGTTTTAGGGACTAAAATGTAAACTTGTGAAATTTGATAAAAAAATTCTGAAATTTTATGAATACATGTGCTGTAAAATTTGTAATGGGATTTTGGTTAGGCTTGGAATAGGGAGTAATTTGCACAAGTTTCATTTTTTGGGCCTAGGGACAAAATTAAAATTTATGGAAATGTTAGGGGCAAAATAGTAATTTTACCTAGGACGTAAATTGAGTCCATTTAAATATGAAATGTGTAAAATCGATGGTTAAATTCATTTATATAGATTCAGACAACACTAATTCGAGGTTAGATCGAGGAAAAAAGGGTTTTGGATTAGTAGACTTCTAACGCGAACAAGTGTCGAGGTAAGTTCGTGTAACTTAATCGGGCATGTAAATATGTTTAATTTGAATGTTATGTTGTATGGAATGTGAATTATATTGATGTACATTACTTGAATGCTATAATGAGAAATTCAATACATGCTTGAAATGGTGAAAAAGGGGTAAGTCCCGATTGAATATTGGATTCTAATGATTATATGTGCTTTCCCGAAACGAATAAGGTTTTGCATTTGTTGCGGATGGGATTTAGCTCAGACGAGTAATCCTGTTGACCTTGTCATAGAAAGGATTTAGCCCGGATGGGTAATCCTGATGTGATACTTCTCGAGTATACGTTATCATTAGGGTTTAGCCTGGACTGGTAACCCTAATTGAACTCTTTGAGCATACGTTATATAAGGGATTTAGCTTGGACTGGTAATCCTATTATACAATATGTGACTCGAGAGTGTGTTCCTTGATTAAGTACCCTAATGGGTACCATCGAATAAGAATTGACGGATTATGGAATCGTACACCTCGAGTGTACTACTTGAGCATCCATCGAAATTCCAATAAATCAACGGACCTAAAACTCTTGACATGACATGAGAATTATGAGATGAAATGATAATGTCTTGAAATTGTAATGCATGATGAGCTCATTTATTCTTACTTGCTATATATGTAAACTTTGTGACTAACATGTTTGATTGGATGCATATGTTTAGGCAAATTTAACCAAATGGATGGAAAACGTATTATTGTATGATTAGATTAAATAAACGGGATTGGTAAGTTTAATTTCCGTTATACGAGCTTACTAAGCATGTAATGCTTACTCTGTTTTATTTTCCCTGTTTTATAGTGCTCAGAAGTTCGTGAAGGTTGGAGATCATTGGAGCATCGTCACACTATCAACTAGCTTATTTTGGGTATACTTAGTAAAATCATTTTGGTATAATGGCATGTTTAGGACAACTTGACCATTGGTAGCTTGATAATGATGTCTTGTAACCTAGCCATTGGAATGGCTAGTAATGGCCTATTTTGGTATGATTAAGTAGGTTATTATGATATATATTCATATGCGTCATGTTAAATACATGTAATCAATGATTTTAATGCCTAGTTAATCCAAGGTAATTTTATAACCACCTATGCATGTAATGATATGCCTTGTTGAATGATGAAGTTTGTTTAATTTGAATGCTTGGATTGGTTAGTATTGGTTGTGAGTTTCAAGTGCAGGTCTTGGGTGAAATTTTGGGTGAGAAATGAAGTTAGAAATGGCTTCTTTTTGTCCACACAGGTAGACACACGGGCGTGTATCTAGACCGTGTGTGACACACAGCCTAGTAACATAGGCATGTAGTTAGGTTTTGTGTCCCCTGCACCTTAGTTTTGAGAAATAGAATGCTCAGAATTGGGCACACGGGCAGAGACACAGGCGTGTGTCTCAGTCGTGTAGTTGACACGGCCTTGGACACGGGCGTGTTACACGGCCATGTGAAAACTGCACTTGAATTTCGAAAATTAAATTCGCCACACGGCCTAGCACACGGGCGTGTGACTTGGCCATGTGACTTCAATTTCTTCATGTCTTAAAAGTCAGTGAGTTACACGGGTTAGGGGCACGGGCGTGTGTAGTACACGGCCTGACCACACGAGCGTGTCCCTAGACCACACGAGCGTGTGAGCCCTGCACCTAGGAAAATTATTGGAATTTCGCAAAATAATTCCCTGAGATCCCAATTTAGTCCCGATTCGTTTCTAATGATCGTATTGGGCCTCGAGGGCCCATTTAAGGGACGTTATGAATAATCCCGATGTATAAATAGAAACTTACATGAATTGTTTGCAAAATATTCTGAAAGTTTCGGTAATGCTCTGAAACCCTATTTTGGCGATGAATACGAGTATAGGGTGTTATAATTAGATTTGGACTGATTCATGCTATTATATGAATGAAATTATTATTTTATTGATGAATTGAATATGGTAAATTATGAATTGATATAATTGTAAATTGAATGGTTATTACCGTATTAACTGTTCAAGCAGAGTCAGATATAATTGGTATGCCATAAGATAGATCGAGTACGGGTTAGTACAGGTTACTTTGACTACGGGTCGATGAGTGCTGGGTACATTTATACTTCGGTTATACCGATGAGTGTAGGGCATAACTTAATTACTTCAGCATCATCCAATGAGGCACTGAGTGCCAAATTGGTGTGTTGGTTGGATCCACATATCCGTTCAAGTCTGAGTCTAGTTAATAAGGACTTAAAATAAAAATGTGAAAATGGTATTTGAAATTAACTATTACTGTGAAATATTATGTGAACTGGACTAAAAATCGAAAGATTAGTATATGGTGAATGAATCAATTGACCCTATTTGGAATTTGATATGTTAATGTGATTATTCCCAAATTAACCTTTGTTGTGTTTATTAAATCATATGATATAAATGTTTTAATTGATAGCATGATTTGCATGCTATAGCTTTACTTGCATTGATCTTTAATTTGTTGAAATACAATTGAGTTTATTATTCAGCGTATAGTTTTTCTTTTCGTGCACAGGTTAGGTTAATACGA
Source organism: Gossypium sturtianum (assembly GCA_025698515.1). Taxonomy (NCBI): domain Eukaryota; kingdom Viridiplantae; phylum Streptophyta; class Magnoliopsida; order Malvales; family Malvaceae; genus Gossypium; species Gossypium sturtianum. The sequence goes on along the minus strand of CM046943.1, from coordinate 34,952,305 downwards.
GATCTTGAGTATCGGCATCAGCATCCAGATGAAATCTCAGACTCAACAAAGTTGGTGATGTTCTTTTGTTATTTAATCGGCATGTACCTAGTGAAGCCTCTTATATTTTGCTATGTCGTGATGTTTAATTTAAAATGTGGTTAATGGCATATAACTATGTTTTGCAAGTTGGTATTTAAAGTGGTATGTCTTGATTTTATGTCAAATATTGAAAGTTGATAAATTAGAAATATGCAAGATTGAAATGGGAATATGGTATGAATGAATTATAATGTTAAGATGATAGAATTGTAACTGATTATTTAGTTAATGAATACTTTGGTTGATTGAAAAATGGTTGGTTTGGATGTGAGGTATATTTTGAATTGGTTGTGCAGGTTTTTAAGTGTGCATTTAGGCACCAAATTGAATAGGTTTGATTTGGACATGAAATGGGTACCAAAATGGTGGATTTTGACATTTTTGGCATTGACGTACCGATACGCTGGTAAAGGTATTGATACTTAGCTCTTTTCAAGCAAATTTTCAAGAAGTAGAATCTCAAAATGGTATCGATATCAGACTAAAGTATCGATACTTTATACTAACAGTATCGATACTTTACAAGAGTATCAATACAATTGGTTTTATTCAATTTTTTGGCAAAACATCGATCCTTAAAATGGTATCGATACCAAAGTATCGATACTGGTACTTAAAGATGAGTATCGGTACTATAGTCCTAGTATTAATACATCTCAATTTTAAATTAATTTTTTCAGAACATCGAATCTAAAAACAGTATTGATACCTATTAAGGGCATCGATACCTGATTGGAAACTTTTAAAACTTTACAATTTGGTCTCATTTCAAGTTCGGATTAGTAATTGAGTCTTCGTAAGTTTGATTGAGGCTATGAAATGTTTGTTTAACATATAATGATTATAATATGAAGTGTTTGAATGTCCAAATTATTTTAAATTCAATGTTTTCGACGGTAGTTGTTCCGGGGACGAATGTGATATTATGTTACTTGGACCCCGTGATCGGGTCGAGTATCGGGGTGTTACAATGGCAATTAATGTTTCATACCTCATTATTAATCAATTTTTTTAATATACATTATTAGTTGATTTTAGTATTTTGTACTTAATGCTTATTTTATTTCCATTTTCACAACTATCATATTAACACATCAAGCCATGAGGAATTTCATTTACTCATTATTAAATTATTTAAACACTTATCACATAATTATTACCAAGTTCATAAACTTTTAAAATTGAATAAGGTAGAGTCTAAGGTACTTAACTTTTGGATGCTTTATAATACAAAACTTTACTTCCATAACTCAAACCCCACCTCCATCAAGCTTGAAACTCTATTAATCAACATTCCCCCATTTCCATACACATAAAAATATATAATAAAAAAAGAAGTAAATATCCATTATTCTGAGCTTTTTCATAACATTTCATAACAAATATCAAGTTAGAGAAGGTGGTAAAGACCATTGCTTACCTTATTAAAACTTTCTCTCACTAGCTTCATTTTCTCTCTTAAGAAGCACCAAAAATCCTTACTAAAAACGATGCATTTGAGGAATGATTCAAGCTCCTGAAATTGATTTCTAGGTGATTTTGACAAAATCTTAAAGTGGGTGTTGAAATTTTTGAAGAAATTTAAAAGAAAAGGCAAAGAAAATGAGAGGAGAAGATGAAGTTCTCAATGGGGTGTAGCCAGCTCCTCCAAGGCTATTGGGGGTTGGTTCTACACCCTTCCATCCTTAAAAAAATATATCCAAGTGGCCAAATCCACATGACAAGGCCAAAACCTTGAAATAATTATAACTCGCTCCCTTAAATCATAATCCAATAGCCCAAAAATTATCCATATATCAATATTTTTGATCGGTATGTCACAGTCTTAAAATTTATAATGAGAATGATTGAGCCTAAAAACTAACTATGACAATGATTGAGGCAAGTGTACCTATCGAATAGTAGTATAGCTTAGTGGCAAGACCGAATTGTCAAACCCAAAGGAACCGAAAGTACTAATACTAACCTTCTTTTTATTATTTAGCCTTAAAATTGAAGTGAATCGATTTAATCTATAAAATTAACTAACTACTAAGCTAAAGACGATAAGACAAAAAGAATGAAATTAGGGAAATACTTGTGGGAAAAACCAATTGATTAAAACAATACCCAAGGAAGAATCCACCTAGACTTCACTTGTTATCTAACTCTGAACCAGACGATTTATTTATTTGACTTGATCCGTAAGATTCCCTAAGTTATATTAATACCTCCGTCGAGGCTACTAACGTCTAACCCTAGGTTGATTAATTGAAATCTCTTTCTAATTAAAACCCCTAAGATTGCATTAACTCGATCTATGGACTCCCATATTAGGTTTCACCCTAATCTGGTAAAATCTCGTCACCCTATGTCTAGGCGTGCGATCAACTCCGCTTAATTATGCTAGATTTACTCTTAGGCAGGGACTTTTTCTCCTCCACCTGAGCACATCAAACTTGGATTAATATCCCGAAAATATCAACACAAGAATTAAGAACACATAATTAAGAACAAATCAAATATTTATCATATAGTTCAGCAAATGATAACAAGATTCATCTTAGGTTTCATCCCCCTCATGTATTTGAGGGTTTAGTTCATAATGATAATAGAATACATCTCAAAAGAAAAGATAAAACAAAACATAAGAAAAACTCTAAAACCCCCTGAAGGAATTGAAGAAAGATCCTCCGTCTTGAGTATAACTCCGGCTTCTTGAGATGAATCGACTGGCTTTCTTCAAGTAATTTTCCACAATTCTGATCTTTCTGGCTCGGCTACTTGGCCTAGCTGGACGCCCCCTGACAAAAGCCTTGGGCTCCCCTCGACAGAGGGTTTCTGTCGAACTCCCCGCTTAAGTTGCCCCTTAGGGTGTTTATATAGGCTTGGAGATGCCTTACTTGGCCTCCAAGTATCCTAATCTGAGTGAAGTTCTTACTTGGGTGTTTAAATAGACTTTGGATTGTGTTTCTTTGCCTCCAAGCATCCTATTTCGAGTGAAATTTCTCTTTCTCACGGCAGGGGCACGGCCATGGCACACGCCCGTGTAAATCTTGGCCAGGCCGTGTTGGGTCAATTGATGAGGCACGGTTGTGTGGTCTTGGGCCTAGGCCGTGTCGATTTCGTGATCTGGCCCATTTGGCCCGTTTTAAGCCTGTTTTTCATTCTTTTCATCCTCCGGTGCTTCCCTGAGTATAAACATGAAAACAACGGATTAAGAGCACCAAATTACATAAAATAATGGATAAATCATCCAAAAGCATGCTAAATGTGGGCTTAAAAATATGTTACTATTTCGATTTATCAAATACCCCCACACTTAAGCTTTTGCTTGTCCTCAAGCAAAATTCTCAACTCATAATTAAAACGAACTTCCCTCAATTCATAATATTTATCAATAATGTTTCATCATGATTCAAAGATAATTTATACATGGATAATTCAACTCAAAGAGTCATAAAGATTCAAACAATCTAAGTCATACATTTGTAGCATAAAACATAGGTGTTTCCCCTCATCTAAATAATTACATCTGATCCAAAACCTACAAGAATTGACATCCTCACTAAAGATTCACTCAAATCACTCAAAGTGTTTAAGGTTCAAAATTAAGCACTCAAACGTCAAACCTGAAAAGTTAATCCCATGGGCTTGCATGAAAATCAAATCTTCACCACTATAATATGAAATGATACACAAATCAAAAGGTCTTTAAAAGGGTTGTAACGGGGCTTGGGTTAAGGTGTGGATAAAGGCCGAACTAGAGGGTTAGAATCAAGATTGACCTGACAAATTACCTAACCAGAAACAACGAACTGAATATAAGTAATTACATCAATTGAAAACTCATAACACTAATAATAACACGAGCTTCTTCTAAAGATGTGAATTTAACTGTTTTGAGCTCATAGAACATAGAACTAATAATGAATATACTTCATTTTTTTAAAGAACAAATCAAGTAAGTAATAATAATATAGAATTTAACAACTGATAAAGAAAATAGTTAAGTAACCGATCAAATCAAATCTCGATATAAGGGTAGTTAAAAGGAATGGTGATAACAAAAACGAAGGGTTTTGGGTTAATATTAGCGGTTGAGTCAATAAAAATGGTTGTTAGGATTAAACGTGGTTCACTAGGGGTTAATTGTGAAGGTAGGCTTTTAGTGGAGTAAGTGGGTTAAATCTTAGGTGCCTTCATCATCTCTGTATATCAAATCAAAAGTGTGGTCTCGACAAGTATAATCGATGCAAGTTCTAGAATAATAAATCAATATTGACACACTCATAATCAATAAAGTGAGCAAGAAAAAGAATATATGCTCTATAAGGCTCAAAATCTCACAAAAATTATGGGTTTTTGATGTCAGCCTCGTAAATTTCAAACTTCAAAGTAATATTTAAATTCAGGTAGACAACCTAGAAAAATTTTTAATTCTGAAAATTAGACTTATCATGCTTGACTCTCTAGTATCTTAGAATTTAATTATCAATGCACAATTATTAATGACTTCATCCAAGACACATCAACAAAAATCATAAATCAAAGGAATTTCATTCTAATTATAATATGAGAAACTTTCTTTAAGACAATGCATAATTCAGGGATTTTCAAATAATACTATAGTTAACCCCCCACACTTAAGATGTACATTGCCCTCAATGTACGAAGATAGATAATAGCAAAATAATAATAAAATCATAAGATAGGGGGAGAAGTGAAACTTCCTGAATTTTGGATGGAGTTAATGAAAAGAAACCGGATAGGATTGGCAGAGGTGAACGTGGGGGAGCGCCTCGAACCGTTTGAATTTGAATCCTCGAATCAGCCAGCCTAATTTTATTGCATCCTAAGCTAAATCTAAGTGGCATGAAGAATAAGAAGAAAATAATAAATAAAGTAAGAATAAAAATAAAAATAAAAATAAAAGTAAATAATGGAAAATGAAGGAAGAAAGACAATTGGAAAAGAAAAAGGAAGAAGGGGGTCTAAATAGAGATGCAGCCCGTGTTTTGGGAAAAAAATTTTGTCTTGTTTCCACACGTCTACGGCCACGCCCTTTTTTCCTACCTATGGTGCCCACACGGCCACGGCCACGGCCGTGTGCAAGGCCGTGTGAGTATGGAAACCTGTGCCTAAATATGAAAAGAAATAAAACTAAACTAATTAGTAGGGTTAGTGCTCGGGTTGCCTTCCGAGAAGCGCTTGTTTAAAGTCTTGAGCTAGACTTACCTCTCATTCGCATAATCAGGGTGGTTTGAGGAGGTGAAAATCCTTTCTCATTCAATCAATTCGGTTATTGATATACAGTTCAAGTCGAGTAGTGTTTACCTTAAAAGTGCTGAATTTAGGACTAGTTACCTCGACTGTTCCATCTAGGGAGATTTTGAGTACGTGATCTCCTATCTTAAGCTGGGTTGTCCCATAATTAAGTTTGTCGTGGAGTTGCCTCGTTTTTGCTTCGTGTATTTTTAGTTTCTCTTTGAAGTGTGTCTTCCACTCGTCTAGTTCATTGATCCGAAGCCTTCGTTCTTCATGAATTTCTTCTTTATCGGCACGAGGTCTAGGATCTGGCATCTGCGAAAGAGCTTCAAGAAATGGCAAGTTAATATGAAATTTCTTTGGAAGTTTAAGAGACTTACCGACTTGTTCCTCTGTGTGGTCTTTCTTTATCATATTGGGGTATGGCACACGAGGTTGGTACTCTGTACTTACCGGGTTTATTAAATCATGGCTTACCTCAACCTTACCTTCACTTACCACAGGCTCTTGCCTAAAATTGGGCTCGTCTAACTCTTCACTATCTTGAGCTGTTATGGCTTGAATTTGCTCCTTTTCCCTAGGTAAGCTTTCTGATCGTATTTCAGAAGCTAACTTAGTAAGTTGCCCAATTTGATCCTTGAGCTCTTGTGTCGATGCTTCCTATTTTTCAAGTTTTGTTTCTATATTTTGGAAACGTGTTTCTGTGGCTGCTATGAATTTTGTCAACATCTCCTCAAGGTTCGACTCCTCTTCCTGTTGGTGATGTGGTTGTTGAAAATCTGGATTTTCTGTGGCTGCTATGAATTTTGTCAGCATCTCCTCAAGGTTCGACTCCTCTTCCTGTTGGTGAGGTGGTTGTTGAAGATTCTAGGAAGTTCCGGTCTTTGGCTACTTTGATCATCCCACGAGAAATTGGGATGGTACCTCCAACCTGCATTATAAGTGTCACTATAAAAATTATTTTGAGGTCTAGAATAGTTACCCATATAGTGGACTTGTTCGTTCTCCATGCCATATCCGTAGGGTGGGTACTCAAGATTCGCCACGCTCCGCTTGTTTCGCATCTTTGCATAACCTGGATGTACTGTGAAGAAGCGTATAAACCATCAAATTTTTATGTAACATCTCTAAGCTGGTTTGATAGCACAGTTCTTTGCGTCGAGGTTGTAGATATCATTTGCTTTTGTTGGCTTTGTCCTCATAACTTGCCACAGATAGTTATTCAGTGCCATCTCCTCTATAAACTAAAATTACCTGACAAAAGCAAAGAAAATAAAAATTAGCAAAATAAAAATAAAATCTAATTGCAAAAATAAAATATGGCTAGAGTAATAAAAATTGAGCTTTCTTAATATTTTAGTTCCCCGGCAACAGCGCCAAAAACTTGATCGTATGTCACAATCTTAAAATTTATAATGAGAATGATCGAGCCTAAAAACTAACTATGACAACGATTGAGGCAAGTGTACCTATCGAACAGTAGTATAGCTTAGTGGCAAGACCGGATTGTCGAACCCAAAGGAACCGAAAGTACTAATACTAACCTTCTTTTTATTATTTAGCCTTAAAATTAAAGTGAATCGGCTTAATCTAGAAAATTAACTAACTACTAAGCTAAAGACGATGAGACAAAAAAAATGAAATTAGAGAAATACTTGTGGGAAAAACCAATTGATTAAAACAATACCCAAGGAAGAATCCACCTAGAATTCACTTGTTATCTAACTTTGAACCAGACGATTTATTCATTTGACTTGATCCGTAAGATTCCCTAAGTTATATTAATACCTCCGTCGAGGCTACTAACGTCTAACCCTAGGTTGATTAATTGAAATCTCTTTCTAATTAAAACCCCTAAGATTGCATTAACTCGATCTATGGACTCCCATATTAGGTTTCACCCTAATTTGGCAAAATCTCGTCACCCTATGTCTAGGCGTGCGATCAACTCCGCTTAATTATGCTAGATCTACTCTTAGGCAGGGACTTTTCCTCCTCCACCTAAGCACATCAAACTTGAATTAATATCTCGAAAATATCAACACAAGAATTAAGAACACATAATTAAGAACAAATCAAATATTTATCATATAGTTCAGCAAACGATAACAAGATTCATCTTAGGTTTCATCCCCCTCAGGTATTTGAGGGTTTAGTTCATAATGATAATAGAATACATCTCAAAAGAAAAGATAAAACAAAACATAAAAAAAAACTCTAAAACCCCCTGAAGGAATTGAAGAGAGATCCTCCGTCTTGAGTATAACTTCGGCTTCTTGAGATGAATCGACTGGCTTTCTTCAAGTAATTTTCCACAATTCTGATCTTTCTGGCTCGGCTCCTTGGCCTAGCTGGACGCCCCCTGACAAAAGCCTTGGGCTCCCCTCGACAGAGGGTTTCTGTCAAACTCCCCGCTTAAGTTGCCCCCTAGGGTGTTTATATAGGCTTGGAGATGCCTTACTTGGCCTCCAAGTATCCTAATCTGACTGAAGTTCTTACTTGGGTGTTTAAATAGACTTTGGACTGTGTTTCTTTGCCTCCAAGCATCCTATTCCGAGTGAAATTTCTCTTTCTCACGGCAGGGGCACGGCCATGGCACACGCCCGTGTAAATCTCGGCCAAGCCGTGTTGGGTCAATTTATGAGGCATGGCCATGTGGTCTTGGGCCCAGGCCGTGTCGATTTCGTGATCTGGCCCATTTGGCCCGTTTTAAGCCCGTTTTCCGTTCTTTTCATCCTCCGGTGCTTCCCTGAGTATAAACATGAAAACAAAAGATTAAGAGCACCAAATTACATAAAATAAGGGATAAATCATCCAAAAGCATGCTAAATGTGGGCTTAAAAATATGTTACTATTTCGGTTTATCAATTTTCATCATAAAATACTTTGTAAATGATAAAATTACCATTTTAATGAAAAAAAATTACTATTTTTCCCTTTTTGTTTCAAAGTACAATTTCTTTACAACTATAGTCACCTTACCAATCCAAATCTCATACTCCATATCTATCCCTTAATATATATATCTTTGGATAAGGAAAATTACATATTTGTTCTTTTTCTTGGTAAAATTGAAAATTTTATAATTTATACCATGTATTTTTGAATTTCTTTCAATTTGGTCTTAAAAGTGATTTTAATACACGAACACACAATCCAATTTATCCTCATCCCAATTAGTCACAAATAGCTCATTTTCACATTTTGGTCAATTTGTATCATGGTCCTCAAACTTTCTAAATTTTATGATTTAGTCCTTTTATCACATTTCATCATCTAAATTTCTTTTCATTAAATCACATCTCAATTATCAAATTTGATTCCATAAAATTCCTTTATCCAACTCATTTTTCAAATTTTCTTAGAGATTCTCTATATTCGTTATTGGAATAGTGCTATGTGTCCAGTCGAAAATTTTGGGATGTTATTGTTGGTGGCATGAGCTCAAATATTAACATTTTAATTTTTATTTATTTTTAATAAAAAGAAAAAATTACCGTCGTAATAATATAAATCATTTAAAATAATAAGGTTATTTTACTAATTTTCTTAACCAAGTTGGTGTTGAGTTGACTTATGACACTAACTCAATCACACACTAAAGCAGTAGATATAATATAACTTATTTAAAATATGAATGTTATTTAGTAATTTCCTTGATCAAGTTAGTGTCGAGTTGACTTGTGACACCAACTTAGTCACACACTTAAATAATAGTATATGTATACAAAAAATGTGGGTGAAACAATTTGTGTAATAAAATTGAAATGTATAAAAAATACTAAAATAAAGTTTTGGTTGAAGCGATAAAAAAGATATTTTATAGATGTTGGTGGCATAAGTTCAAATCTTAACATTTGAAACATTTTTTATTAATTTTTTAAATATAAAAAAGATAAAAATACTCTCATAATAATATAACTTATTAAAACTGAGTTTGTATCGAATTCACTCATACCACCAACTCAATCGCATAGATAAATTTTATTTCAATGCCAACTCACAAAAGACTGGTCAATTCTTTTTATCTTTTAATTTGGTTTCATAATAGAAGTCAAATATAAACATATTTTTTATATAAATTGAAAATGTGCTTTTAGTTTTATCTTCTCCTCACCCCTTAAACTTTAATTTTATTAATAACAAAAACATAACATTAAGTAATTAATAAAAGTAACTTATTTAAATTTTGTTAATTTAAATATATATTCCCTCATGTGATAAAAATAATAAAATTATATCAAAAACTTGATTTCTTTTAAATGTTTAGTATTTTAGCTTAATATAAATGTTAAAACAAAATTGTTAAAGGGTGTGATCATACTAGCTCTAATGTATCGGATTCTATCAAAACTACGTAGTTAAACATGTTTGGGCGAAAGTAGTACTAGAATGGATGACCTTTTGGGAAGTTCTCGTGTTACACCTTTCTTCTTTTTTTAAAAAAACTTTGTGTGTTGACTTGATGGTCAAAGTATTCACCACTTTAAGTATGATATGAGTTTAAGTCACACTAATTACATTAGTGTTAGGATTTTGTGAAAAAAAATTGTTCAAAATTAAACAACTCCTATATATAAATTATACTTCAATTTTGTCACCAAAACCCATGGATTGGTGCATTTTCATTAGGGGTAAAATGGGAATGAAAAAAAGAAAAGGGAAGTCTCATGATGACGGGAGAGGGTAGAGTAAAGGCAAGAGAGGAAGGGGAACTAGAAACGCTAATGATTAGGTTTGACAAATACAAGGGCAATGGGAAACGAGGGCAATCATTTCAGCTGCCCACTGTTTTCTTTTTAACTATTGACTTTAATCATTCAATCAGTTTATATATTATTTATTATAATAAATATAAATAATTTAATTTATATCTACTTTTATATTAAATTATTATCGCGAGTCAATTGAGTATCAACTTTGTTAAAAGAATTATTAAAATGTTATTTTGTATTTAAAATATATTATACTATAAGAAATACTTTTAGTTTTTTTTTTTAATTTTAAAAAACCAAATAAAATATGCATATGATAATTTAAATTTATACCAATTACATTACTAAAATTTTAAATTTATCACCCAACTAAAAGTTTTTTTTTTTTTTTTAGATAACATCATGATAAATATTTATATTCATTTTTTATATAACCACTTGTTTTCATCCATTTTATGATTTGATAGTAAACCTGATCAAGCTAGGGGTGGTATTCATTTAGTATTTCTTTTTTATTTCATTTTAATATCTTACATATTTTATATATTGTTATTAATTAATTTCAAATTATACTTTCATTATTTATTATATATTATTTTCAAACATATATTTATAATCTAAATACATAGTTTCCACAAGTATATGCTTGTGATAAAATTTTTAGTATTAATAATATTGTTAATTAAGTTCGTATCACAAGTTAGCTTGACACCAACTCAATATTTATGGCAACACCATGATAAATATTCCTATTTATTTAGTGTTCTTAATCAGGCATGTTTATGTGCTTAAATTTAATTTTACTCACAATTTGATTTATTTTTTAATTTTAATATTATAAATATTTCATGTATTATTATTGATTAATTCAAACTATACGTTTCATCATTTACTATATATAACTTTTAAACACATCTCTATATTCTAAATACATTATTTTTAAATGCATACACATATGAGAGAATTTTTAGAATAACTTTTATACGGTCGGAAATTTAACAAGTTAATCATAAATAAATTAAATTATATTAAATAATTATTATTTAACTATCTTATATTTTATTTTTTTCGAATAATTTTAGAATGCCATTTGAATAATCATAATAATTTACTAATGTATTAGGTAAATTGTGATAAAAAAAATGATATTAAAAACTTAAAATAAGACACGGTACAAAAATAATATGAAAACAAATAATAAGACCACCTTAAATAATGTTTTCAATTCCAAGAAATAAATTATTTAAATAATCTGGATTAAGTGCGTATGAATTAACTCCTTTAAATATATCATTTAAAGAAACTACAAACAAAACCATGTACAAATCCTAAATCAAATTAAGATTGGATGTTTAAAATTAAAATAAATATTATAAACAAGAATAATAGATAAAAGTTGAATATGAGAATACGAGGGTGTCTATTGCATTCTCTTATTTTTCATCATCATTACAAGTACTATATTCCTATATATATCGGGAGATTAGACTCCTCATTTTTTAATACATAAATAAGAAATGATTACAAGGAAATGTAAGGTGAAGAATTAAGGTAGATGAAAGGTGAAAGGTTGAACATCCACTTAATAGCATTCATAACACCCCCCCTTAGATGCTCATTGTATAAAGAAGATGTCTCATTAAAAACTTTACTAGGAAAAATCCTGTGGGACAAAAACCTAGTAAAGGAAAAAAGAGTACATAATCCTTTAATACATAGTATATCACAACAAAAATGTAGTGTGAATTTACTCCCCCTCATGTAAGCATCACTTAAGATCTTTGAGACAATGCAATCCAATGTTGAAATTCAACTTCTCAAATATAGCAGTAGGGACCGCCTTAGTAAAAAGATTTGACAAATTCTCACTTGAACGAATCTTTTGAACATTTATATCTCCATTCTTTTGTAGATCATGAGTTAAGAAAAATTTTGGTGATAAATATTTTGTTCTATCACCCTTAATATATCCTTATTTAAGTTGTGCAATGCAAGTCGTATTATCTTCATATAAGACTGTTTGAGCTTCTTTTTTAGAGTATAAACCATAATCTATTCGTATGTGATGAATTATAGACCTTAGCCACACACATTCACGACTAGCCTCATGGATTGCCAAAATCTCAGCATGATTAGAAGAAGTAGCAGCAACTGTTTGTTTCATAGAGCGCCAAGATATTGCAGTACCACCATATGTGAAAACATAACCAATTTGTGATCGAGCATTGTGAGGATCAAATAAGTACCCTACATATTAAAAACCAACCAGTTCTGTTTTAGGTAGGTTAAGGAAGAACAAACCTATATCTCTTGTACCTTGAAGATAACGAAAAACATGCTTAACCCCATTCCAATGTCTTCGGGTTGGATAAGAGCTAAATCTTGCTAATAAGTTGACAACAAATGATATATCAAGTCCTGTATGACTAGCAAGATACATCAATGCACCAATAGCACTTAAATATGGTACTTCAGGACCAAGAAATCTTCATCATTTTCTCGAGGACGGAAAGTGTCATTTTTTACATCAGGTGACCTAACAACCATTGGGGTGCTCAACGGATGTGTGTTTTGCATGTAAAATGTTCTTAGCACTTTTTCTATATATGTTGTTTTATGCACAAGGATTTCATTCTGTAACGCCCCAAAATTCTTATTTTTTTGTTGTTGTTAAAATGTGACACAAAATGTGTATCTGCTTCAGTGATTAAGTGTTCTGGGAGTGTCTGAGAGGCCCCAAGTTCAAGTCTTGCCTTTGGAAAATTTTGTTATTTTGGGGAATTAAGCCCTATTTTTGTTTAGTGGGCTTATATTTAATTGGTTGTCAAACCATATCAGAATGAGCCTGCTTGTTCGAGTGGCAAGGGAACTGGTGTGTTGGAGGTCCTGTGTTCGAATCTCTGCATTAGCGTGGGTAATAATTTTTGCTCGTTTGACCGAGAGAGTTTCAGTCAAACAGGAATTCTGAGGAGGTTGAGTAGTGGGTTAATGGGAGAGATATGTGGAATTTGGGTTATCTTTTATTATTTTATTATTTTATTTTTAATTTCATTTTCTCTCTCCTTCAGAAAACTTTTGACGTTATTCTAAGAAATTCCTCTCTTCCAACTCTTCTTTTGTGTTCTTCTTCGATTCCGATTTGATATTCTATTCTTTTTTCAATCTCTGCAATTGGGGGGCAGTGATTCGATTCGGTTTGTGGTAGGTAAGTCTTCTTTAAGTTTGGAGCGTTTAAGAATCAGTTTCGGATGCGTTAATGTGATTAATTTGTGTAGGTGTTTATCAAGGGGATTAGGATTCGGCTTCCTTCGTATAGTGGATTAGAGATTTCGATACTATTTTGGTAAGTATTCGACTATGTCGATGGAATTGTCTTTCAATGTGGTTCAGGTTAGTATATTGTTTTAGCGTCTAACTCGGGGTTAATTGATCAATTTTAGATTCCAGAAGGCTCAGGAGTGTTTTCGTTGTGAATCGACACCAGGTGTGTACCCGAAACGCAAGAAAATAAGTTTTCGGCAAAAGTCGAAAACCTTACTGTCGACGACACACGGTCGTGTGGTAGGCCGTGTGGTAGGCCGTGTGCGATGACACGGGCATGTGGTTGATGAAAGCCAGACCGTTCGCTAGACACGGCTGTGTGATGGCCATGTAGGCCGTGTGTGACACACGGGCATGACCGAATTGGGCCGTATGGGCCACACGGGCATGTAGGCCCACACGGATAGTCTACACGGGCATGTGGAATTTGGGCCAGGCCGTGTGATCCACACGGGCCAAGGCTAATCTAGGCGTGTGGGCCACACGGGCAAACCACATGGGCGTGTGGGCCCCTTTAGCTAAAATGTTTCCTAGGGTTGCACGGGTCGCCCAAGTCGACTGTGAACCTACTGTAGGGTTGTTAAGCGCTACTTAGACCCTAAATCGTGTGATCTAAATATACACTGTATGTATTGAGCATGTTAAATTTATGCATGTTTACTGATCTGTACGTGTGACTTATAACTGAATGCTAGCATGTAAGCATGTATTTCTGTATATCTGCATTGAGCATGTTTAGTTGCATCGGCATTTGGGGGGGGATGATTGATTATTGGAGGAAGTGTACTGAAAGGCTTTCATGCCTATTATCTAGCAGCCCAGCTGTAATATTACTGATATGTACCGCATTCAGTACGACTTGGTGTGTAGGGCTGGGTGGGTGTTTTAAACCCCACATGGTGTGTAGGGATGGTCAGAGATGGTGTGTAGAGGCTGGTGGGTAGGATACTAATTTTTGTTACTGTATGCATATTGATGGCCTAAGGCCCTAATTTATATCTAGAACTGAATCTGTAATGGGCTTAGGCCTAGACCGCATTTGACTGATTACTTTTGTTTGACTGTATGCATGTCTTCTGTGGGGATTACACACTAAGTTTACGTAAACTCACCCCTTTTCTGTTTTATCTGTACAGGTAATCCCCAGATTTAGGCGGATTGGTGCGGCGGAGGACTCAATGGTGACCACACGTCTATTGAACTGTTTTAATTTCATTTAAGGTTTTTAATTCCTATTATTTTTGGGGTATTTTTATGTAATTTGGACTGTTGCCTTTATTTTGGACTTTAACTGTTTTCATGAACTTTAGAACTGCAACGAAAACTCGGTTTTATTAAACACAACATTTTTCCTAAACGCGAACGATTTTCTTTAAATATCACGATTTTAAAAGCTTCCGCTACAGAATATGTTTTTAAACGAGTCAAATTAGAAAGAAAATGGTTTTGAAATTGACAAAAGATAAATGAAAGCTAATAAACGGAAACGATTTTAACTTGATAAACTCGATTTCAAATTCCATTCCATGTGACATTGCCAGATTCGGCCATAACATCTAGGCCGGGTTTGGGGTGTTACATTTGGTGGTATCAGAGTCAAGTTGCAAAACTCGGCTGTGGATTTTAGGTTTTAAAATTTGGATTTTAAGAACTGATTTTCAAATGATTTAAAATGATCTGATTGGGAATATGGTACATCGAGTCTCCGGCGCCAATCTTGTAAGTATTCTGATGAACTGTTATGATATTGTAGATAGTTTGTACTAAAAATACTCTAGTTAGTGTATACTGAAATTGTAGTAAAACTGAAAATGATAGAGGCTGTGCTTACGAAAAACAAACTTTGAAACTATGATACTGCTTTACATAAAAGATCTGTTAATAAATACTGAAACGATAATTGATTCATAAAATTCTTAATACAGATAAATTCGAATAGACATGAGCACATGTGGTATCTGTGGACGTGGTACTAGAGGTCGAGGTAGAGGCCGTAAGGGGTTCAAGCTGAATCCTCTTTTCTGGGCAGCATGCCAAACCTAGATACGAGTGAGACGCCGGTGTCACCTGTTACAGAGACTGGGTCTCAAGATCGCATGGCTGGGGACAACGCAGTCCCAAGCTATGTTAAGGATATTGGAGAGGGTCGTTGGGCCCAATACTGGATTTGGGGGCCGAGGGCCGGTTACGGAACGACTCCGGTCCAATGGAGCTGAACCTTTTAGGGGTGTCACTGGAGTCGCCCCTAATGTGGCTGAGTATTGGATGGAGGCGACTGAGAGGATAATGGATGATTTAGACTGTACCCCTGAGCATAAATTGAAGGGTGCAGTCTCGTTGCTTCGCGATGAAGCCTATCAGTGGTGGCTGGCCATTAAGGAGGGCACTCAGCCCGATCATCTGTCTTGGGAGTTCTTTAAATCTGCCTTCCAAGGAAAGTATGTGGGAGCAAGTTACATCGATGCTCGTAGGTGTGAGTTTCTGAACCTCACTCAGGGAGCCCGATTAGTGGCTGAGTATGAGGCCAAATTTTTTAGATTGGGCTGTTATGCACGATGTATGGTGGCAACTGAATATGAGAGATGTGTCCGTTTTGAGGACGGCCTTAGGGATAATCTAAGGGTACTGATAACTCTGCAGAGGGAGCGAGAGTTCTCCGTTATGGTAGAGAAGGCGAAGATCACCGAAGAGGTTAAGCGCGCTGAGCGCCAAAACAGAGATCGTGAGAGGAGTAAGAACAAGAGGGATTCGGAGCCCTTGAGTTCAATACAGAGGCCTAAGAAAAATCCCAGGACTGATGGGCCGGTTAGAGCTAGGCCCCTTGTTGCTCCTACTGGATTGCAGTTATGTGGAGACTGTGGTAGACGCCATCAGGGCGAGTGTTGAAGGAGGACTGGGGCGTGTCTGAGGTGTGGGTCGTTAGAGCATTGCATTCGAGAGTGCCCGTTGAGGGCCGATCAGGTGCAAGCTCCCAGTTCTGGTACTGCACAACCACAGAGGGTAGTTCAGCAGCCACCGAGGGGCTGTGGTCAGGCTAGGGGTGGTAACGGTATGGGTAGTGGGACGAGAGAGCACCGAGCAGAGTCTTTGCATGATCGAGGCGAGGCAGCCTGCTCTTGTTTATACTGCTCGTCGTCGAGAGTGCAGAAATGCTCTAGACATCATTACCGGTACGTTCTTTATTTATGAAGTACCTTACTTTTCTTTGATAGACATAGGTTCCACACATTCCTATGTTGCTAGCACTGTGTCTGAAAACTTGGGGATATTGGTTGAGAGTACTTCTAGTGAGGTGACTTTGCTGAGTCCATTGGGGCAATCGGTTCGGGTTAGCAAACTGTATAAAGATGTTCCGCTAGAGGTTCAAGGGTCGATATTTCAGCTAATCGATGGAGCTTAGTTCGGGAGTTCAACTTTGATTCAGGTATGGATCGTTGGTCAAGCACCGTGTCGATCGGTGTGCGACTAAGAGGGTCGTCTTGAGAACTGAGGAGGATAATGAGGTGGTCATGATTGACGAATGTCAGAATTATTTTGCTAATGTGATCTCTGCACTGGTGGCTGAGAAACTTGTTCGTAAGGGATGTGAGGCATTCTTGGCCTATATTAGTGTTTTCGTTTCTAGGGACTCTACTGTAAAGGACATTAGAACTGTAAGGGATTTTCTGGACACCATTTCTGAGGAGCTACCGGGTTTACCTCCGAATCGGGAAGTGGAATTTGGGATTGAGCTTCTTCCTGGTACAGCTTCGGTGTCGTCTATCGCCCCTATCGAATGGCACCGAAGGAGCTTACAGAGCTTAAGGCTCAACTGCAGGAACTTTTGGACCGTGGTTTCATCCATCCTAGTGTGTCTCCGTGGGGAGCACCGGTTTTGTTTGTTAAGAAGAAGGATGGGACCATGAGGATGTGCATTGACTATCGGCAGTTGAACAAGCTGACCATTTAGAACAAGTATCCACTTCCGTGATTCGACGACTTATTTGATCAGTTCCGAGGGGCTTCTGTATTCTCTAAGATTGATCTCCGGTCAGGGTATCATCAGTTGAGGGTTAAGGATGTGGATATTCATAAGACTACTTTTAGGACTCGTTATAGGCATTACGAGTTCTTGATTATGCCTTTTGGGTTGACGAATGCATCGGCCGCATTCATGGATCTGATGAACCGAGTGTTTCAACCCTATCTTGACTAGTTCATCGTGGTTTTCATCGACGACATTTTGGTATACTCTAAGACTGAAGATGAGCATCTTAGAGTTGTACTTCAGATTCTACGTGAGAAGCAAATGTATGCTAAATTCAGCAAGTGTGAATTCTGGCTGAGTGAAGTAACTTTTCTGGGGCACGTAGTGTCTGCTGAGGGGATCTGAGTCGATCCTAAGAAGATTGAGGCTGTACTGGATTGGATACAGCCTAAGAACGTGTCCAAAATCTCCAGTTTTCTGAGTCTGGTGGGTTATTACCGGTGGTTTGTGGAAGGCTTCTCACTGATTGCAGTGCCCTTAACTAAGTTGCTATGTAAGGGTGTTCCGTTTGTCTAGACTGATGTGTAGCAGAAGAGCTTCGAGAAGCTCAAGACTGTTCTGACTCAGGCTCCTGTTCTGATACAGCCTGAATCCGGCAAGGAGTTTGTAGTGTACAGCGATGCGTCACATGTCGGTTTGGGATGTATTCTGATGCAGGAAGGTAAGGTTGTGGCATATATCCGACGCATGATTTGGAATTGGCCGTCATATTCTTTGCTTTGAAATTCTGGAGGCACTATCTGTACGGTGAGAGGTGTATTATTTATACCGATCACAAAAGCCTCAAGTACCTCCTTACTCAGAAGGAGTTGAACCTTAGACAGCATCGATGGATTGAGTTGCTTAAGGATTACGACTGCACGATAGAGTACCATCCTGGTAAGGCCAATGTGGTGGCCGATGTTCTAAGTCGTAGGGCGATGTCTGATTTGAGGGCGATGTTTGCTCGCCTTAGTCTGTTTGATGATGGGAGTCTGTTGGCTGAGTTGCAGGTTAAGCCGACTTGGATAGAACAGATTCGGGATAGGCAGCTAGAGGATGAATCGTTAGGTCTTCGGTTTTGTCAGATTGAGAGTGGTAGCACTACTGACTTTAGGTTGAATGATGATGGGGTACTCTGTTTCCGTGGTCGGATTTGTGTACCGAATGATACTGATCTGAGGCAGTCTATTCTGAGAGAGGCGCATAGTAGCCCTTATGCTATGTATCCCGGTGTGAATAAGATGTATCGAGATCTTTGGGAACTGTATTGGTGGTCGGGATTGAAACGGGAGGTTACTAATTTTGTGGCACGACGTCTGACATGCCAGCAGGTTAAGTCTGAGCATCAATTACCTTCGGGTTTGCTACAGCCGGTTAAGATTCTGCTATGGAAGTGGGAGCGAGTAACGATAGAATTCGTTAGTGGGTTGCCTCTAACACCCACTAAGAAGGATTCTGTTTGGGTCATCGGGGATCGATTGACCAAGTCTGCACAATTCATTCTGGTTAAGATCGACTACTCAATTTAGAAGTTGGTGAAGCTCTACATCTCAAAGATAGTGAGACTGCATAAGGTACCGGTCTCAATCATTTCTGATAGGGATACTCGCTTCACGTCTCGGTTCTGGAAAAAGTTACATGAGGCTCTGGGTTTGAGATTAGACTTCAGTACTGCGTTTCATCCTCAGACCGATGGTCAATCTGAGAGGGTGATTCAGATACTGGAGGATATGTTGAGGAGTTGTGTTATCGATTTTCGAGGCAGTTGAGAGTATTATTGATAAACCAAAATAGTAACATATTTTAATCCCACATTTAGCATACTTTTGGATGATTTATCCCTTTATTTATGTAAAAAGGTGCTCTTAATCCTTTCTTTTCATGTCTTATACTCAGGAAAGCACCCAAGAATAAAAAGAACGAGAAACGGGCTCAAAATGGACCAAAATGGGCCAAAGAAGAAGTCGACACGGCCTGGACAAAAGCCCACATGGTCGTGCCTCCTCAAATATACTAGAACACATCCTGATGTCAATCCACACGGCCGTGCCTCACTAACGGAGTCCAACACGGCCTGGCCACGATTCACACGGGCGTGTGCCATGGCCGTGCCTCTGCCGTGGAGAAGAGCAATTTCACTCGGGAAAGGATACTTAGGGGCAAAGAAACCTATTTCAAAAGCCTATATAAAGACCCTAAGTATGACCTAAAAAAGGGCGGTTAGCTAGGCCAAGGAGCCGAGCCGAAAAGGTCAGATTTGTGGGAAACTCTCAAGGGATAGCCAGTTGATTCATCTCAAGAAGCCAGAATTCTACTCAAGACGGAGGATCTCCTCTTCAATTCCTTCAGGGGGTTTTAGGGATTTCTTATGTTTTGTGTTATCTTTTCTTTTGAGATGTTTTTCTTTATGATTATGAACTAAACCCTTCAGATACCTGAAGGGGGATGAAACCTAGATGAATCTTGTTATTGTTTTCTGAACTATATGATAAATACTTGATTTCTTCTTAATTATGTGTGCTTAATTCTTGTGTTGATATTTCGCGGATATTAATTCAAGTTGAATGTGCTTAGGTGGTGGAGAAAAAGTCTCTGCTTAAGAGTAGATCTAGCATAATTAAGCGGAGTTGATCGCGCACCTAGAGATAGGGTGACGAGATTTTGCCGGATTAGGGTGAAACCTAATATGGGAAGTCCATAGATCGATTTACTGCTATTCTAGGGGGTTATTAATGGGAAAGAGATTTCAATTAATTAACCTAGGGTTAGACGTTATTCGCCTCGAGAGAGGGTTTAATATACGTTAGGGAGTCCTACGGATCAAGTCAAGTGAATAAATCGTCTGGTTCAGTGTTAGATAACAAGTGGAGTCTAGGTGGATTCTTCCTAAGGGTATCGTCTTAATCAACTGAGTTTTTCCAAGTATTTCCCCAATTCATTCTTTTTGTCTTTGCGTCTTTAGCTTAGTAATTAGTTAATTTAGATTAATAAACAACTTCACTTATTTTAGGCTAAATAATAGAAAGAAAGTTAGTATTAGTACTTTTAGTTCCTTTGGGTTCGACAATCCGGTCTTGCCTAAGCTAAACTACTGTTCTATAGGTGCACTTGCCTCAATCGTTGTCATAGTTAGTTTCCAGGTTCGATCATTCTCTTTATAAATTTTAAAACTCTGACTTCATAGCGATCAAATTTTTGGCGCCGTTGCTGGGGAACTAAAATATTAAGAAATCTCTATTTTTATTACTTTAGCCATTATTATTTTTTTATTTTCTGCAATTTACTTCTATTTTAAGTTTAAATTTTAACTTTGCTAAATTTTTCTTTCTTTCTTTTCCTAGCAGGTACCTCTAGTTTATGACTAGAAGGAATCCAAGAGAACCACTAGTATACGACAGTGATATTGAAGCTACCGCTCGTAGAAATCGCAGAGAAATTAGGCGAGCCCTAAATTACCAAGAAGAAGAGCGAGAAGACAGATCCAATCCTACTGAAGGGATGGACGAAAATAATCCACCACCACAAGATGTGGCAGAAAATAATGCTCCACGTACTATGTATGATTATGCTAAACCTCATTTAACAGGAGCTGAATCTAGTATTATTAGGCCTGCTATAGCTGCTAATAATTTTGAATTAAAACCTAACACTATACAAATGATTCAACAATTTGTTTAATTTGATGGTTTGCAGGACGAAGATCCAAACACTCATATAGCTATTTTTTTAGAGTTTTGTGATACCTTCAAAATAAATGGCGTTTCTGATGATGCCATAAGGCTTCGGTTATTTCCCTTTTCATAAAGGAATAAAGCCAAACAGTGGTTAAACTCGTTACCATGAGGGTCAATCACCACATGGGATCAAATGACTGAAAATTTTTTATTAAAATATTTCCCACTGGCCAAAATGGCCAAATTACGGAATGATATCTCTTCTTTTGTGCAGATAAATTAGAGACATTATATGACGCATGGGAGAGATACAAGGATCTCTTGAAAAGGTGTCCGCACCATGGATTACCCTTGTGGCTCCAAGACCAAACTTTCTATAACGGTGTAAACCCCTCAACGAGGCAACTAATTGATTCAGCCGCCGGTGGAACCCTGAACAATAGAACTCCTGAAGCAGCCTACGAGTTTATTGAAGAGATGTCATCTGTATAACTATCGTTGGCAAAGTTACGAGGACCAAACCAACAAAATTAGCCAGAGTTTTCAACATAGATGTAGTAACCATGCTATCAACACAGGTAGAGATGATGAATAAAAAGCTTGATAGTTTGTGTTCTTCGCAGGTACATCTAGTAATGCAGTGCGACGCGAGTGGAACCGTGGCGAATCCTGAGTACCCACCCTACCAACCGAGCACAGAAAGTGAATAGATGAACTATATAGGTAACAATTTCAGATCTAATAATAACCCATATAGTAATAATTATAATCTAGGTTGGAGGAACCACCCAAATTTTTCGTGGGGAGGTCAAGGAAATCAAAGACAACAACCTCCTCAAAATTTCCAAAATCAGCCCTATCCATAGGAGAAGAAGCCAAACCTTGAAGAGATGCTGACAAGATTCATGGCATCCACAGAAAACCGTCTCCAAGACACTGAAACCACCCTTAAGACCCAACAAGCATCGATCAAAGGGATCGAGAGCCAAGTTGGAGAACTTACTAAGTCAGTTGGGGAAATTACTAAGTCAGTTGGGCAGCTTACTAAGATAGTTTTTGACATTCGATCAGAGATTTTTTCTAAAGAAACAGAACAAGTAAAGGCAGTTACACTGAGAAGTGGAAAGGAGTTAGTCGAACCAAAGAAAAAAATACTACATGAAGATGACAAAGCAAAGGATAAGGGAGTTGAGGATGTAACTCCAGTGCGCAAAGAAAGTAAACCATCAATCCCGTACCCAGCAAAGTTGAAGAAAGGCCGATTAGATGCCCAATACGGTAAATTTCTTGAACTTTTTAAACAAATACATATTAACTTACCCTTTGTTGAAGCCATTTCACAGATGCCGACATACGCAAAATTCTTAAAAGAACTCTGATTTAATAAAAGGAAGCTTGAAGAAGTATCAATCTGTGGAGCTTAATGAAGAATGTTCAGCCATCCTCCAAAACATGTTACCAACCAAATTAAAAGACCCAGGAAGTTTTACTATTCCTTGTTTAATTGGTAGTTTAAATATTAAGAAACTATTAGTTGATCTAGGTGCTAGTATTAATTTAATGCCTTATAAAATGTTTAAACAACTAGATCTAGGGGAACCAAAACCCACTAGGATAAGTATTCAATTAGCTGATAGATTGATTAAATATCCTAGAGGAGTTATCGAGTATGTTTTGGTAAAAATTGATAAATTTATTTTCCCTGTTGATTTTGTTGTGCTTGAAATGGATGAGGATATTGAGGTTCCCTTAATTTTAGGGCACCCTTTTTTAGCTACTGCTAGGGCTGTTATTGATGTAGGTGACGGTAAACTTGCATTAAGAATAGGCGATGAGGAAATTATATTTCAGATTTATGATGCCATGCGATATTCTAAAGAACAAGATGATTCCTGTTATTTTGTTGATACTACTGATCATATCATTCAAAACTCATTACAGGAAATTATACATGACGACACGATGGAACTATTCCTGACTCAAGAAGAGGGGGAAGAAGATGAAGTTGACAAGCTGAATCTGAATACATCTTCATCTAGACAAATGGAAAAAGAGAGCATTGAAGTCAATGATGAACTAAAACAAAAACCCTCTATTGATGAGCCGCCCAAATTAGAATTAAAATAGTTGCCGAAACACTTAGAATATGCATTCCTCGGGGATAATTCTACGCTACCAGTAATTATCTCTTCAGAATTGGAACCCAAGGAAAAAGAGGAGTTGATACAGGTACTCAGAGAACATAAAAGAGCCATAGCCTGGAAAATCTCTGACATTAAGGGAATAAGCCCATCGTTTTGCACCCACAAAATTTTAATGGAAGAGGAATACAAGCCATGTGTGCAACCTCAAAGACGATTGAATCCCAATGTAAAAGAAGTTGTGAAAGCTGAGGTAATTAAACTTCTAGATCTTTGGAATAATTTATCCTATTTCCGACAAAGAATTGGGTAAGTCTGTGCTGAGTTGTTCCAAAGAAAGGAGGCATGACGGTGGTAGCCAACGAGAAGAATGAACTAATTCCCACTAGAACACGACTACTGAGGTTGGAGAGTGCATTGATTACGGGAAGTGAGCGACGCCACTAGAAAAGATCACTTTCCTTTGCCCTTCATTGATCAAATGTTAGAAAGGTTATCTGGGCATATGTACTATTGCTTCCTAGATGGACTCTCCGGCTATTTCCAAATCCCAATAGCACCTGAAGATCAAGAGAAGACAGTATTCACATGTCCATATGGTACATTTGCTTATCGTAGAATGCCTTTTGGATTATGTAATGCTCCTGCTACTTTTCAGCGTTGCATGTTGGCAATCTTTGACGAACTTGTGGAAGACATTATGGAGGTATTTATGGATGATTTCTCGGTATTCGGTAATTCTTTCCATCTTTGCCTTAAAAACTTAAAACGAGTTCTAATGAGATGTGAGGAGACAAATCTTGTCTTAAATTGGGAAAAATGCAACTTTATGGTACAATAGGGAATTGTATTAGCACATAAAATTTCTAGTAAAGGAATCGAGATAGATAAAGCAAAGGTCAAAACCATAGAAAAATTACCTTCTCCTAGTTCAGTTAAGGCTATTAGAAGCTTTTTAGGACATGCAGGATTTTATAGAAGATTTATTAAAGATTTTTCTAAAATAGCTAAGCCTCTAACGAAATTGCTAGAAAAAGATGTACCTTTTAATTTTAATCAGGAATGTTTAGATGCATTTAATATTCTTAAAGAGAAATTAATAAACCCTCCAATTATAATTACCCCTGATTGGAATCTCCCTTTTGAACTAATGTGTGATGCAAGTGACTTTGCAAAGAGGTGCGATTTTAGGATAGCGAAAAGACAAGCACTTCCGGTTGATTTATTACGCCAAAGAAGACATTAACAACATGACAAGAAAACTATACTACTACTGAAAAAGAATTACTAGATGTGGTCTTTGCGTTTGATAAATTCAGACAATATTTAGTATTATCTAAAGTTGTCGTTTACACTGACCACTCTGCTCTTCGTTATCTTTTAACTAAACCTGATGCAAAACCACGACTCATAAGATGGATTTTACTTTTACAGGAATTTGACCTGGAAATACAGGATAAGAAGGGAGCTGAAAACCTTGCAGCAGATCACCTCTCCAGGCTTGAAAACCCACATCTTGAAGAGCTCGATGAAGGTGAGATAAATGACTCATTCCCTGAGGAACAACTCTTTTCTATAACCTGCTCCGAGGTACCATGGTTTGCAGATATTGTGAATTATTTAGCCGCTAACGTCCTACCGAAAAAGCTAACACATCAGCAAAAAAAGCGATTCTTTTCTGATGTGAAGAACTATTTCTGGGAAGACCCCTTTCTTTTCTGCATTTGTACAGATCAGGTAATTCGAAGATGCGTTTCAAAGACAGAAGCAAGCAAAATCCTACAACATTGCCATTCAGGGCCTTCAGGAGGACACTACTGGTGGCATTAAGACAACACATAAAATACTCGAATCGAGTTTTTATTGGCCCACTCTATTCAAAGATGCCACTGGGTATGTCGCTTCATGTGATAAATGCCAAAGAACAGTAATGTTTCTAAACGTGATGAAATGCCTCAAACATATATGCTATCTTGTGAAATATTTTATGTATGGGGTATTGATTTTATGGGTCCATTCCCTAGTTCATTCGGAAATAAGTACATCCTAGTAGCGATTGATTACATGTCAAAATGGGTGGAAGTTGAAGCTTTACCTACCAATGATGCTGGGGTAGTAGTTAAGTTTTTAAGAAACTGTTTTCTCGATTCGGAACACCCAGAGCCATCATTAGTGATAGGGGTACTCATTTTTATAATACTCAATTTGATAAGGTCTTAAAAAAATATGGAGTACACCATAGGATAGCTACCCCATATCACCCTCAAACCAGTGGGCAGGTAGAAGTAGCAAACCGAGAACTTAAGCGGATCTTAGAGAAAACAGTTGAATCCAACAGGAAAGATTAGGCAATAAAAGTAGACGACGCTTTATGGGCCTATAGAACAGCCTTTAAAACCCCTTTAGGAACATCCCCGTACAAACTTGTCTATGGGAAAATTTGTCATCTACCATTTGAGTTAGAACATAAAGCTTACTGGGCTATAAAATTTTTGAATTACGATATTAAAACTGCAGGTGAGAAGAGAATGATGTAGATGAACGAGCTAGATGAATGGAGAGCTGATGCCTACGAGAACTTGAAATTATACAAGGAGGCAACAAGCGACGCCATGATGCTCGTCTAAAGAAATCGAGACAATTCAAAGTAGGGGACTTGGTCCTACTATACAACTTGAGGCTTAAACTGTTCCCTGGGAAACTGAAATCAAGATGGTCAGGTCCATTCATGATCAAAACAATTTTTCCCTATGGCACAATCAAGGTAACTCATCCCACTCAAGGCACATTCAAGGTAAATGGTCACCGACTCAAAATCTATAATGGTGAAGATTTTAGGGATATGAGAGAGGAGCTTCAGCTCCGTGAACCTTCTTTTTAAAATGAAAACAGGGTAAGTCTAGCTTAAGACTTTAAACGAGCACTTCTCGGGAGGCAACCCGAGCATTAACCAAACTAACATTATATTCTTAATTTTTAGCATTTAATCCCATACTAATTAATTCAATAAAACGCAGGTTTTAGACCACACGGCCTTGCACACGAGCGTGCCCGTGGCTGTGTGGAAGCCATGGAACAAAACACGGACGTACTTATAGCCGTGCTCGACAAAGGTGACTTTTATCCCCAAACACGGGCTACAATAATAGCCCCACGCCCGTGCTGAGCAACCATGGACTATATTGACTTGCCAAACAAGGGCCCAACACGCCCGTGCTTCACAACCGTGGACTAAACTAACTTGCCAAACACGGGTTCAACACGCCCGTGCATCACAATTGTGGACTATACTGACTTGAAGAACATGGGCGTGTCACTGTAACCACGGCCGTGGCCAAGCACCCTGATCGCGCCCAAAATTTGAAAATTGCGAAAAGCACGGGCTGAAAAGAATCGAGCACGGACGTGTCCCTTGCCCGTGGCCGATCCCCTATATATAGAACATGACACTCATCTTTCCCAAATTTCATAACCCTAAACCGATTTCCCCCAAAATCCCCACCCCCACCCCGGCCATCACTCACAAAACTTATCCCCATTGCCTCCCACCACCTCCTCAACACTCTCTCTTTCACATAAACACCAAAAATCGAAGCCACGCCCGTGTTATTAGAAGCCACGACCTCGCCACCACCGTGTTGCCCAGATTTTTGCAGCACACGACCGTGCACCACCAGTACACGCCCGTGCTCCGCCTACCACTTCAATCGCGCCACTTATATCCAAAAACACCAGTGGTTACCTCTAATTTTTACATTTTCCTACATTAAACTTCCTTTATTACTAGAATTTTATTTAGTTCTTATTTAGTTTTATTTAGTTTTTATTTAGTCTTTATTTTTCATATTGATTTCTTTTTCACAATTAGATTGATTTAGTTATTCAATCCTTGTTTAAAAGTAATTGATGGTTATGCTGAGGAACTTTATACAAAATGTCATGGCTGGAATTCTCTGTTATTATGAAATATCTGCTATTCTCAGGTAAAATGTCATCGTCTCGAGGAAAGAAAGCAGCAGTCCCGAGCTCGAAAAAGTGAAAAGGACCCGGATCATCATCCGCAAGCGCATCTGCCGAAGTCCGCCATCCGTTCCTCCAATTTCCTCTGGGGATTTAAGAGGACCGATATAAAGTACTTCACGCGCGACCCCTCGGAACAGGTAGGTGTATCGACTGGGCCGCTTTGGAGCAAGCCCAGTTAGCAGTAGAGATTCGCGCCCTATTATTCACAGATCCGTGGGACCAATTCTTCAACATTGTAGAGCCCACATACCTAGAGCTCACCTTGGAGCTCTACTCAACATTCAAACTTCAGACGGTGATGAACCGTCACGATGATCCAGGGACAATACAATTCCGCCTCGGAGAACCATACGACGCTTAAGCGTACCATAATTTGGGGCGCATTAGGACTTTATCTGAGACAACTTCGTGGCGGAGCATGATCTTTCGTAATTGCATCGACATATCCATTCCGGCCCCATCGAATGTTGGCGCAAATTAGCTACCCACTCCTTCAACTATGACCCCTGATGCGCTCAAAAGCGGCGACCATGACACCATCTTTGAGGTACATTCACGCAATTTTGGCTCATACTATGACAGGTCAACGGGAGAGCACCGGCGTCGTCAATACTCATGACGCCTACTACCTATGGTGCATGTCAAACGAACATGTTATCGACCTAGCATACTTTATAGCCCGAGCCATACAACATCAAACGGAGCAGCATCGGCGAAGGATTATATCTATGGTCCCTACATTACACGCCTAGCTCGGTACTTCGGGCTCCTCAACACCGACGCACAAACCTCCTCACTTACATTGATAGGGCAGATGGCCCCACACGGCATCCAGACGATGCTACATATGAGGATGATCCAGCGTCGACGTGGGATCGACCCTCCTCAATATCGGCTGCGCCACTCATCGACGAGGAGAACCACGAGGACATTCGCGATGATGTCCCACCACCACGAGGAGGCACGATCCCGAGCCAAGCGACCCTCCCATGCAGCAGCTTCATTTTCAGACATTTCTGCACGCCTCAATCGGTTCGAGCAGTACTGTACTCAGCAATTTCAACACTTTGACGGAATCGAGTCCACCCTCCAGCAGATTTGTCATCACTTCCATATTTCTACACCACCACCACCACAGGCCCCAGCTGACGATGAGGACCTCTAAGTCCTTCTATTTTCCTTATGTTTAATTTCTTTATTTCTAGTTCATTCGTTTTAAACTTTTATTTGTCCTAATTTAAACTCTTTTGCCTTTATGTTTAATACCTTTATTGGCTATCTAACCTTAGAGTATTACTAACAAACATTTATTTAATTCCGCCCCCGAGACATCTAACTAATGACTTCGCAGTTTCAATTGTACACTCTAAAATAATGAATAAATCACTAGGAGTAATTCACTGCTACATAAGTCATCTGTCACCTCCGACTCAAGAAATCCATCCAAAATTCAGGAAGTTTCACTTCTCTCCCTATCTTATGATTTTACTATTATATTTATATTATCTAACTTTGTACATTGAGGGCAATGTACATCTTAAGTATGGGGGGTGAATCTTAGAGGTGCCAAAATTTTTGCATTATTCTCAAAATCCTGAATTTAGTCTTGTTTTTAAGTAAATTCCTCATATTACTAATTAGGATGAAATTTCTAATGATTTATGATTTTTATTGATATGTTTTAGATTAATTCATCGATAATTGTGCATTGATAATTAAATTCTAAGAATACAAGAGAATCAAGCATGATAAGTCTATTTTTCAGAAATTAAAAATTTTCTAGGTTGTCGAACTGAGTTTAAATATTACTTTGAAGTTTGAAATTTACGAGGTTGATATCAAAATACCCATAATTTTTGTGAGTTTTTGAGCCTTATAGAGCATATATTCTTTTTCATGCTCAATTTATTGATTATGAGTATGTCAACATTGATTTGTTATTCTAGAACTTGCCTCGTTTATACATATCGAGACCACACCTATGATTTGATATACTGAGATGATTAAGGTACCTAGGTTTTAACCCACTAACTCCATTAAAAGCCTACCTTCACAATTAACCCCTAGTGAACCCCTTTTAATCCTAACAACCCTTTTTATTGACTTAACCGCTAATATTAACCCAGAAACCCTTTGTTTTTGTTATCCCCATTCTTTTTAATGACCCTTATATCGAGATTTGATTTGATTAATAGCCTAACTATGTTTTTATTTCAGTAATTTATCCTTTGTTATGTATTTATGATTTGTGTTTAAAAAAAAATCAATCAAAAGTATAGTCATCATTCATTATTAGTTGTGATTAAATGAGCTTATATGATTGAATTCCTAATATTGAAGATGAAGCTCGTATTATTAGTATTATTAGCTTTCAGTTGATGTAATTACTTTTATTCAGTTTATTGTTTCTAGTTAGGTATTTTATCAATTCAATCTCGATTCTAACCTTCTAATTCAGCATATATCCACACCTTAACCCTAGCCCCGTTACAACCCTAATTAAAGACCTTTTGATTTGTGCATCATTTCATATTATAGTGGTAGAGACTTGATTTTCAGGCAAGCCTATGGGATTCACTTTTCCTGTTCGAATTTTGAGCGTTTTTTCCTGAACCTTAAACACTTTGAGTGATTTGAGTGAATCTCTAGTGAGGATGTCAATACTTGTCAGTTTTGAATTAAAGGTAATTATTTAGATAAGGGGAGACGCCTATATTTTTGAGCTACAAATCCATGACTTAGATTGTTTGAATCCTTAGGACTCTTTGAATTGAATTATCCATGTATAAATTATCTATAAATTATGATAAGATATTGTTGATAGGAATTATGAATTATTGAAAGTTCATTTTAATTGTAAGTTAAGAATTTTGCTTGAGGACAAGCAAAAGCTTAAGTGTGGGGGTAATTGATAAACTGAAATAGTAACATATTTTAATCCCACATTTAGCATACTTTTGGATGATTTATCCCTTGATTTATGTAAAAAGGTGCTCTTAATCCTTTCTTTTCATGTCTTATACTCAGGAAAGCACCCAAGAATAAAAAGAACGAGAAACGGGCTCAAAACGGACCAAAATGGGCCAAAGAAGAAGTCGACACGGCCTGGGCTAAAGCCCACACGGCCGTGCCTCCTCAAATATACTAGAACACGGCCTGATGTCGATCCACACGGCCGTGCCTCACTAACGGAGTCCAACACGGCCTGGCCACGATTCACACGGGCGTGTGCCATGGTCATGCCTCTGCCATGGAGAAGAGCAATTTCACTCGAGAAAGGATACTTAGGGGAAAAGAAACCTATTTCAAAAGCCTATATAAAGACCCTAAGTATGACCTAAAATAGGGCAGTTAGCTAGGCCAAGGAGCCGAGCCGAAAAGGTCAGATTTGTGAGAAACTCTCAAGGGATAGCGAGTTGATTCATCTCAAGAAGCCAGAATTCTACTCAAGACGGAGAATCTCCTCTTCAATTCCTTCAAGGGGTTTTAGGGATTTCTTATGTTTTGTGTTATCTTATCTTTTGAGATGTTTTTCTTTATGATTATGAACTAAACCCTTTAGATACCTGAAGGGGGATGAAACCTAGATGAATCTTGTTATTGTTTTCTGAACTATATGATAAATACTTGATTTGTTCTTAATTATGTGTGCTTAATTCTTGTGTTGATATTTCACGGATATTAATTCAAGTTGAATGTGCTTAGGTGGTGGAGCAAAAGTCCCTGCTTAAGAGTAGATCTAGCATAATTAAGTGGAGTTGATCGCGCGCCTAGAGATAGGGTGACGAGATTTTGCCGGATTAGGGTGAAACCTACTATGGGAAGTCCATAGATCGATTTACTGCTATTCTAGGGGGTTATTAATGGGAAAGATATTTCAATTAATTAACCTAGGGTTAGACGTTATTCGCCTTGAGAGAGGGTTTAATATACGTTAGGGAGTCCTACGGATCAAGTCAAGTGAATAAATCGTCTGGTTCAGTGTTAGATAACAAGTGGAGTCTAGGTGGATTCTTCCTAAGGGTATCGTCTTAATCAACTGAGTTTTTCCAAGTATTTCCCCAATTCATTCTTTTTGTCTTTGCGTCTTTAGCTTAGTAATTAGTTAATTTAGATTAATAAAAAACTTCACTTATTTTAGGCTAAATAATAGAAAGAAAGTTAGTATTAGTACTTTTAGTTCCTTTGGGTTCGACAATTCAGTCTTGCCTAAGCTATACTGCTGTTCGATAGGTGCACTTGCCTCAATCGTTGTCATAGTTAGTTTCCAGGTTTGATCATTCTCTTTATAAATTTTAAAACTCTGACTTCACAGCGATCAATTATCTACTGTTAGCCGAGTTCGCCTACAATAACAGTTTCCAGTCGAGTATTCAGATGGCACCTTATGAGGCTCTGTATGGTCGTAAGTGTCGTACTCCTTTGTGTTGGACTGAGTTGGGTGAACGTCGAGTTTTGGGTCCTAAGTTGGTTTCTGAGACTAAGGATAAGGTTCGACTGATTCGAGATCGTCTGAAGGCTGCTTCTGATAGGTAGAAGTCTTATCTTGATCTAAAGAGACGTGAGATTGAGTATTCTGTGGGGACCTCCGTGTTTCTTAAGGTCTCTATATGGAAGAAGGTTCTGAGGTTCGGTCGCAAGGGCAAGTTGAGCCCTAGTTTTCTTGGGCCTTACTGAATTCTGAAGCGAGTGGGACTGGTCGCTTATCAGTTGGAGTTACCTCTAGAGCAAGACCGTATTCATGATGTATTCCACGTCTTGATGTTGACGCGTTATCGCTCTAATCCTACTCATATTGTCCATGTTGAGGAGATTGAGGTTTGGCCAGATCTGACCTTTGAGGAGGAACCGGATCAGATTTTGGATCGCGATGTAAAGGTTCTTCGGAAGAAGTGCATCCCTTTAGTGAAGGTGCTTTGGCGGAATCATAGCACTGAGAAGGCCACGTGGGAGCCTGAGGATGCGATGCGTCAGCAGTATCTTCATTTGTTCTGATCAGGTAAATTTTGAGGCCGAAATTTTCTTTTAGGAGGTTAGAGTTGTAACGCCCCAAAATTCTTATTTTTGTTTCTGTTAAATGTGACACAAAATTGTGTATCTGCTTCAATGGTTAAGTGTTCTAGGAGTGTCTGAGAGGTCCCAAGTTCAAGTCTTGCCTTTGGCAAATTTTGTTATTTTTGGGAATTAAGCCCTATTCTTGTTCAGTGGGCTTATATTTAATTGGTTGCCAATCCATATCAGAATGAGCCCACTGGTTCGAGTGGCAAGGGAACTGGTGTGTTGGAGGTCCTGTGTTCGAATCTCTGCGTTAGCGTGGGTAATAATTTTTGCTCATTTGACCGAGAGAGTTTCGGTCAAACAGGAATTCTGAGGAGGTTGAGTAGTGGGTTAGTGGGAGAGATATGTGGGATTTGCGTTGTCTTTTATTTTTTTATTATTTTATTTTTAATTTCATTTTCTCTCTCCTTCAGAAAACTTTTGACGTTCTTTTAAGAAATTCATCTCTTCTAACTCTTGTTTTATGTTCTTCTTTGATTCCAGTTTGCTATTCTATTCTCTTTTCAATCTCTGCGATTGGGGACTGTGATTCGATCCGGTTTGTGGTAGGTAAGTCTTCTTTTAGTTTGGAGCGTTTAAGAATCGGTTTCGGATGCGTTAATGTGATGAATTTGTGTAGGTGTTTATCAAGGGGATCAGGATCCGGCTTCCTTCGTATAGTGGATTAGAGATTTTGATACTGTTTTTGTAAGTATTTGACTATGTCGATGAAATTGTTTTTCGATGTGGTTCGGGTTAGTATATCATTTTAGCATCTAACTCGGGGTTAATTGATAAATTTTAGATTCCAGAAGGCTCAGGAGTGTTTTCACTGTGAATCGACACCAAGTGTGTACCTGAAATGTAAGAAAACGAGTTTTTGGTAAAAGCGGAAAACCTTACTGCCGACACCACACGGTCGTGTGGTAGGCCGTGTACGGCGACACAAGCGTGTGGTTGATGAAGGCCAGGCCGTGCGCTAGACACGGCCTTGTGATGGCCAGGTAGGCCGTGTGCGACACACGGGCATGACCGAATTGGGCCGTGTGGGCCACATAGGCGTGTGGAATTTGGGTCATGCCGTGTGATCCACACGGGCCAAGGCCAATCTGAGCGTGTGGACCACACAGGCAAACCACATGGGCGTGTGGGCCCATTTAGCTAAAATATTTCCTAGGGTTACGGGTCACCAAGTCAACTGTGAAACTACTGTAGGGTCGGTAAGCACTACTTAGACCCTAAATCGTGTGATCTAAATATACTCTGTATATATTGAGCATGTTAAATTTATGCATGTTTACTGATCTATACGTGTGACTGATAACTGAATGTTAGCATGTAAGCATGTATTTCTTTATATCTGCATTGAGCATGTTTAGTTGCATCTACATTTGGGGGGGATGATAGATTATTGGAGGAAGTGTACTGAAAGGCTTTCATGCCTATCTAGCAGCTCAGGTGCAATATTACTGATATGTGCCGCATTCAGTACGACTTGGTGTGTAGGGCTAGGTGGGTGTTTTAAACCCCACATGGTGTGTAGGGATGGTCGGAGATGGTGTGTAGAGGCTGGTGGGTAGGATATTGATTTCTGTTGCTGTATGCATACTAATGGGCTAAGGCCCTAATTTATATCTGGAACTGAATCTGTAATGGGCTTAGTCCCAGACCGCATTTGACTGATAACTGTTGTTTGACTGTATGCATGTCTTCTGTAGGGATTACACACTGAGTTTACGTAAACTCACCCATTTTCTGTTTTATCTGTACAGGTAATCCCAGATTTAGATGGATCGGTGCGGCGGAGGACTCAATGGTGACCACACGTCTATTGAACTATTTTATTTTCATTTAAGGTTTTTAATTCCTATTATTTTTGGGGTATTTTTTATGTAATTTGGATTGTTGCCTTTATTTTGGATTTTAACTGTTTTCATGAACTTTAGAACTGCAACGAAAACTCGATTTTATTAAACACAATGTTTTTCCTAAACGTGAACGCTTTTCTTTAAATATCACGGTTTTAAAAGCTTCCGCTACAGAATATGTTTTTAAACGAGTTAAATTAGCGAGAAAATAGTTTTGAAATTAACGAAAGATAAATGAAAGCTAATAAACAGAAACGGTTTTAACTTGATAAACTCGATTTCAAATTCCATTCCATGTGACATCGCCAGATTCGGCCATAACGTCTAGGCCGGGTTTGGGGTGTTACACATTCTTTAGGTGCTCAATTTGTAACCCTAAACAAAATTATATCTTTCCAAGGTCTTTCATTTCAAATTCTTTCTTTAAGCATTCCATTGTTACTAAATCTCTTCAGGAGTCCCAATGATATTTAGATCATCAACATACACAATAATTATAACAAATCCTAATCTAGACCTCTCTATTAAAATGCATGGGGAAATAGGATCATTCTTATAGCCTTCCCTCAATAAGTACTCACTAAGGCAATTATACCACATGCGCCTAGATTGTTTCAATCCATAAAGGGATCTGTTTATTTTGATTGAGTAATGTTCTCGAGTACATGAATTAGCCACTTCTGGCAGTTTAAAGCTTTTTGGGAGTTTCATGTAAACGTTATTATCAAGTGGGCCATACAAATAGGCTGTAAATACATCCATTAGGCGTAAATCAAAATCTTATCTTATTGTTAGAATAATCAAGAACCTAAAAGTAGTTGCATCCGCCATAGGAGAGTATGTCTCTTCATAATCAATACCAGGTCTTCGTGAAAATCCTTGTGCAACCAAACACGTTTTATATCTCATAGTTTATCCATTTTCATTTCTTTTTCTCAAAAAAACCCATTTATATCCCACAGGTTTTACACCTTTAAGTGTACAAACTACATGTCTGAATACATCTCTATTCACAAGAGATTTTAATTCAGCGTCAATTGATTCTTTCCATTTTGGCCAATCATCTCTTTGTCTACATTCTTCAATTGATATTGGTTAATAATCCACATTTTCATTCAAAAAATCTAGCATTACATTTCATACAAATATGCATCAGCGTCGATTTGATTTCGGTTCTACTTAATTCTAGACATGTCATAATTTGTTGAGATCTCTTCATTATCAGGTACTTGAGATTTTTCTTGAACTTCATTCATGTCTAAAATCTCTTCTGGTAAAGTCATTGCTTCATCGATCTGGCCATCATTTGTTTTTGCTCCTTTTCTTTTTCGAGGATTTTTATCTCTGGAACCGACTGGTCTACCACTCTTCAAATGTGCTTTAGATTCACTAGCAACTAGAGTTTGTCCTTTAGGGACATTAATTTTGATGAGAGCATTTACAGTTGGTATATTTGATTTTGTTACTCTTTTTGGATCAGTAAATGCGTCTAGCAATTGATTTGCTAAACTTTGTAAATGAATTATCCTTTGAACCTCCAATTCACATTGTTGCATACGAGGATCAAGATGATACAATGATAATTCCTTCCAAGCTATTTCTTTTTCCAACTGTTTATTTTCTCCCCTTAAAATTGGAAAAACTGACTCATTAAAATGACAGTCAACAAATCGAGTCATAAATAAATTCCTCGTTTATGGCTTGAGATATTTAATTATTGATGGGGATTCATATCCAACATATATTCCTAATCTCATTTGAGGACCCATCTTAAATCGTTATGGTGGAGTAATCGGAACATATGCAGCATATCCAAAAATTCTTAGATGGGAAATATTTGGTTCCTGACCAAAAATCATTTGTAATGGGGAGAACTTATGATAACTTGTTGGCTTGACTCGAATGAGTGATGCTGCATGTAGTATGGCATGCCCCCAAGCAGAAATTGGAAGTTTTGACTTCATAAGTAATGGTCTTGCAATCAATTGAAGACATTTGATTAATGATTCAGTAAGATCATTTTGTGTATGAACCTATTCTAGATGTTCAACACTTAATTCCAATAGACATACAAAAATTATTGGAAGCTTGGGAAGTAAATTCACCAGCATTGTCAAGACGAATTGTCTTGATAGGGAAATCTGGAAAATTTGCTCATAATTTGATCAACTGAGCTAGTAACCTCGTAAATGCCAGGTTGTGAGTTGATAACAAGGATACATTCGACCATCTAGTCAAAGCATCGAGTAAAACCATAAAATATCTAAATGGTCTACAATGAAGGTGTATTGGTCCACATATATCTCCTTGTATTCGTTCTAGAAAAGTGATAGATTCATAATTTGTCTTGGCTGGTGATGGTTGAATGATTAATTTGCCTTGAGAACAAGCATCACATGAAAAATTATTAGCTTAAAGAATATATTGGCTCTTCAATAAGTTTCCACATGAATTTTCAATAATTTTTTGCATCATAATTGAACAGGGATAGCCTAAACGGTCAGGCCAAATAATAAATTCATCAGTAAACTTCTGATTTATTATTTCATGTGTTTCAATTGTACTAATTCTTGTGTAATACAAACCAGATGAGAGTGCGGACAATTTCTCCTAAATATGTTTATTTCCTTGAATTATACTCATAATTTGAATATATTCATCATTCCATTCAATTATTGGCTAAATATGATATCCATTATGGCAAATATCTTTAAAACTCAAAAAAATTCTTTGAGACTTAGGAGAGCATAACGCATCTTTAATTTGAAACTTAGTTCCTCTAGGAAATAATATATTTTCTCTTTTAGTGCTTTCTTTGATTTTGGTACTACCTAATATAATACTCACACTAGCTTTTTGCATTGTCAAATGAGAAAAATATTTTTTATTCTTAATTATAGTATGAGCAGTTGCACTGTCTGCTAAGCATAAGTTTCACCATTTATCGCTAATTGAATTTGAGAGGTATTCATATTCTTTAAAGAAAACAAATAAATGTCACATAAATTTTCAAATATATAAAATTTTCGTAAATAGTTCAAAACATAATATAATAACCATGTTGTTAATAACATAAAAAACTAGCATAAATTTTATTCTTTAAAATTATAATAATAAAATGAAAAGATCAATTATTCCCTTTAGGGATGGTGAAGAAATCAACAACTTCCAAGTGAGTTGTACCAACAATGCCATAATCATCTTCACCTTGTCACAAACAAAATTTGTCCATATTTTCTTCCCTTTATCCTTTAATGATTGTTGATATAGTTCCATAAGATGCTTTGGTGTACGACAGGTACGGGACCAATGGTTTTTACCTCCACAACGATAATACAAACTTTTCACTTTCCCAGTTGTATCTTTATCATTCTTTCCATCCTTATAATCCCACTTCTGGTGAGTATTCTTGAAATGACCACCACGTCCTATACCACGACCACGACCATGTCCTCGACCATGACTGCTAGCATAGCCTTTATCCTTTCCGTTATATGATATCATATTCGCTTCAGGGAATGGACTAGAGCCAGTTGGACATGACTCATGATTTTTTTCATTAACATTTCATTATTTTGCTCAACCACAAGAAGACAAGATATTAACTCATAATATTTCTTAAAACCTTTTTCACGATATTGTGTCTGTAGGAAACATTATTTGTGTTAAATGTAGAGTATTTTTTCTAACATATCCTTATCAAATATGTTCTCTCCACATAATTTCAATTGGCAAGTGATTCTAAACATAGCTGAGTTATATTCACACACAGATTTAAAATCTTGTAATCTCAAATGCAACCAATCATAGCGAGCTTTAGGAAGTATTACGGTTTTCTGATGGTCATATCTTTCTTTTAGACTATTCCAAAGGACAAGTGGATCTTTAATAGTCAAATGTTCAGTCTTTAGTCCCTTATGGAGGTGATTACAAAGAAATATCATAGCTTTGGTCTTATCTTGACTAGATGATTCATTTCCTTCACCAAGGCCTTTTGCATCTAAGTGTATTTCAGCATCTAACATCCAGGATAAATAATTCTTTCCTGTAATATCAAGAGCCACAAATTCAAGTTTTGCAAGGTTCGACATTGATGATGGAACTACAATGTAAATTTAATATAAATATAAGTAGTCCCTTAAAAAACTTTCAAGCAAACATAAGTAATCAAAACTTTCAAAGCATAACATAATAGAAGAGTACTCGGATAATTACAACAATTTAGTCACAAAAAAAATTACAAGTAATTTGGCTATGTTAGAAGTTTTAACAAATTACGGGATTAGTGGAACCTTTAAAAAATGAAACAAATTATAAACATAAGTAATTTTATCATAATGAACATCATGATAAAATTTATTACATACCTTGATCCAAATTAATGAAAATTGCAAGACTCTTGGATTAATTTAAGCATTTGCAACACACCCATACATGATTTAATTTTAAGGAATTATTTTTATAATATATTAATAGTATTTTAATTTTAAGATATATATTATTTTTTAAAATATATGTTATTTTACTCATTTCATTTAAATAATTTGAATGTTATTTTGGTCGATATGGTTTGCAAGGAATGCAACTTGATTTGAAAAAAAGAAATGGAACGTAGATGAACTTTTTATTCCAAGTTAAGTTGAGATGTCTATTTTGGATCAAGGTGACAAAGGATAATGTTGTTATCTTAGAATTGGCATGGTGGGTTTCTCTTTTTCTTTGCTCTTGATAGGTGATATGCAAACAAGGGTTCTCTATTCTCATTTTAGTTTACTTTCTAGTAAAATCGAGTTATTTTGGAGTTTAAATGTTTTATAGGTCGAATATATGAGTAGTTGTGTTCTTATGTTCATTTTAGTGTTTTAATGTAGTTTTAGTTTTTTTAGGTGATATATGATGCTTAAGTTGTGTGTGGTTGAATGTGTAGGTGAGCTAGAGGCTAAGATGCACAATGCTTGGAAGCTTGGGCAAAACAAAGAGTCATGTCACAACATGAGGGAGCTCAATGTCATGACGTGAGGAACTGTCCAAGGATGTCTTGAGGTGACTAGCTATGAGGTCGCGTTGTGGAAGGATCTAAGTTCACGACCTGATTGTGTGAACATAAGGGAGTTGAGCAACCAAGGCAATGTTGAAACATCATAAAGTGAGGGCTCAACGTCGAATGAATGAAGCTTGGAAGAGTGGAAGACAATGAATGACGCCACGACATAAGATTGCATGATCTCATGTTGCAGGGTCGTTAAGTCGCGACGTGGGAACCTAAAGGTTGTGATGTCGACATCCTAAGCCAAGACTAGGAGAACTTTCCTTCTTCAAATCATGACACCGTGAAAGTGGAGGTCACAATGTCGCACTGTAGATTTGTTTTAGTTGATGATTACTTAAAGGCATTTTAAGGGAATTATTATTTCCAGCCTTTAGAAAATTGATTTTTAGTGAGGGCAAAAGAGACTTTTAGCTCATTAATATATAAACACACTTTAAATCATAAATTGGGGGGATAGAGTTAGAGGATTGAAGAGAGAGCTAAGTAGAGATTGAGTTAGAGAGAATTTCAAATTTTCTTTTAAACACTTTATACTTTTGGTATAGATTTTCTCTTTCTTAGGCTGAAGATGATGTAGCATGGACATCAATGCATTCATTATTTCTGGATTTGAACATTAATATATGGTTGAGCATTCCTAACTTGTGTTCCATTTGCTTAAGGATCATGCCCTGACGTGCGTACGTCAGGGCTTAGAGAATTGCAATTGAATATGGAATTAGAGTGCGGTATATGGAAGCGAATAGATCAAATTGTAATATAGATTTTTGTTTACAACGAAACACTTGAGTACTTTGAGGATCATACCCAAAGGAGGTTTGTTTAAACTAAATTACTAGCAAGGAATAGCACACTACCTAGGTCTAAATAGATACTAATCTACTAACCATATTACAACAAAAACTAAATGGATAAATTGTAGAAAAGAACTAAAGTACAGAAAATACTAACTACCAAATTCACAATCAAATTAAGCAGACAAAAGGGTGATTAACTTCTATGTTCATGATTAACTTGGATCTAGGGGGTTTTTCTAATTAGCTAACAGTTAACCTAATTAATACCTTTCAGCCTATAACTAGGTCAATTAATCGACTTAAATCACTTATCTTTTAATTTGACGAATTAAATTGAGCTAGGTTGAACTAGTGCTAAGTAGAATACCTTTTCGGACTCATCTACCTAAGTTACTTCCTAGATTGTCAATTCTAGGGTTTAATCTCATTCAACCTAATCCAATTAATCAATTTTGAAACCTTAAACCCAATCTAATCACTGCCACTTCAGTCATCTAACCTTTTTAGGGTTTTAGTTACCGATCATTCTAGATGAAACACCCCTTACCCAATCCAGTTGTTGAGCCCAAGCTACAAGATGCTACAACAGTTAATAGAATAGTTCACATGCGTTTCTGACTTTAATATTCAATGAATCAACAAAACAATTCATTATTCAAGTTTAGCATGCTTCACAACCAAATACATGTAATTAAAACTTAAAATAAATTAATCATTTCATAATCCATACAAAACAAGATTTACAAACTAATCCGAGTCTCAATTGAGCTTACGAAAGCTCTAAAACAAATTTAGGATTGAATGAGGACAAAATTAAAATTTTTGAAACAAAGAAGGGCAAACATGAAAATAGAGGTCACACGGCCGTGTGTCTAGGTCGTGTAACTAACTGTGGTTGTGTGGATAAAAAATTACAAAACCTACAGTACCCACATGGGCGTGTGGCTAGCTCGTGTGGAGCAAAAATTTGTCTTTTAATTATCTAACATATACTATATCAAACCAATGCTTCAAATAATACATAAATGGCCAAATACCCTGTACAAAATCAACTAACATTTATACCAACACATAAAATCAACCAACTACAAGACCATTCATCCACATCACATTAATTTTTTATTTTACCAAGGTTAACAACTTATGCATTCAACAACTAACAAAACTTGTAACAACCCGAAAATCAGTGGAGTTAGAAACGGCGGTTTTGGAATGCTATTTTCCTATAATAGAATTAGTGAATATTGTTTGCTAATATTTATGAGAGTATTACAGTATTTTATTGAAGTTTGGTTTTATAATTTTGGTTATTTGGAAAGTTAGATAAGGTACAAGTGTATCGGCTCTAAAGTCGGTGATTTTGGAAATTGAGGTATCGGGACCTTGTTTCCGTAAACTGAACTCGTAAATGTTCTTATTAAATACTTACAGAGTTATATTAGAAGCAAATTGAATTTCGGTTAGAAATTTTCATTGATTTAATTTTTAACTAGGGTACAGGGACCAAATCGCTTAAGTGGTAAAAATGTGATTATTACTAAATTATAAACTAAAATATAACTAAAGGACTTGAAAGGCAAATATACCTTTGTTTTTAGTTGTAGTGGACGATCATTAATGTCACGATATATATAATTTATATATAAGTTATATATATTATGTTAAATCTAATATATGTTATATTAATTTATATTGAAATAAAATAACATAATAAATAAAATAAAGATAGTGGGAATTAAAGAACAAAAACCCATTTCCTTATTCTATTTCATGCAAACAGAAATTAAGTAGAGTAGAGTAAAGAATAAGAGCATTCGGTCTTTGGTTCAAAGAGTTTCAAAATTGGTTAGTGCAATTTAGTCCTTTTCTTGTAATTTTTACGTTTCTGGAATCCCAATTGTAACCTCTCAAAATAGGGTCTAGGAGTTTTAGGGGTATTTTAGGAATTTTAGTCTTAGAGTGTTCATAATTTTGCGACATGGTTTATTGGTAATGTTTTTTACTATAATTTTTGGAAAAAATAAATCAATTTTTGAAAAAGAGTTTTAGAAACCTATAATTTTAGAAAAAGGACAATTTATAAAAAGAACTAAGGTTTGAGTCTTTATGAAGCAATTAAACCAAATTTTAAAATTCAACCTACGACTTCCCCCACCTACATATATTTCACATTAGTTTCTTCCCCTCCCATTCTTGTTGTCGTCCCTTTGTTTTCCCTCACCCTCTCCATTCGATTTTTTATTTCAAACTCTAGTCTTTTGATTTCCATCATCCTTACAACATTACACCTCCATCATACTTCAAGAAAAACACCCAAAAACACCATAGATTCCTCTATTGTCAAGTTTGTGAGTTTTCCGGGTTTTCAATAAAACGTTCAATTTTTCGTCAACTAAGGTAACATTTCATCTTCTTATTGGTTTTAAATGTTATTTAGTCTGTAAAACCAAGTTTTTAGCCATTAAATCGCATGTTTTGAATAAAAGCCGAAAATTGGGTTGTTAATGGTGGATTTCGAGATTTTGCATAAAAACGTAGTTCCAAGTGTTTTTCAACTTTTTTTAACATGATTAGAAGGTTTCTGAATTTAATTTGACGCTTCGTTAAAGAATTCTTGAGTTTTAATGAATTTTTGGAAAATTACCATAAAACATGTCAAAAAAGTCGATACTATGAATTGAGTATTTTATTGTAGTTTAAAGGTTGGGAATTAGTCGTAGGTGAATTATAAGATGAACAGAATTGGTTTTAGGTGAAAAGATTAAGTATAGATAGATATATTCGAATTTAAAGTGTGATATATTATAAGTTTCAGTTATATGGGAACATAGCTTAGGCTTATGTTTTTGATTGCTTGTGGTGAGTTCTTAGCTAATTATTGAATGCATTGTTGTGTGAATTGCCGTGTTGAAGTTTCAGATTCGATAGGACCTTCTATGAGTAGAGATAAAGACAATGAAAAGCTAGTTTGAGCTTTCAGCTTTTCGGCGAAAGCGTAATTGGTGAATGTTTGGAATAATTACTTGTGGACATGATTCAATGCGTTATTTGGGAATTTCATTTTAGCCTAAACCCCTACTCTAATTTTCAAGTGTAAGCTTTCTCATAACTATGCTATCTTGTGAACAATGTGCTTATGTGTTTGTGAATATGTTAATTGAGATGAGATGCTATAACATATGATATGTGGTTATGTTAACCATTTTGAAAGTGCAAATGTGTACATGATATGTATATGTTAAATGTTAGTGATAGTGTTTTGCTAAAGATGCAAATATGCAGTGATAGTACATGGATAATCGATAAGTGATGTGTTTGATTTCGGATATTTTAGCCTTGTGATCTTGAAACCGTTGGATATAGTTGGCATGCCATAGGATTGTGAGTACTCACCTATAGTGATTTTGGGCGTTGAGGCCCTGGGACATGTTGGAGGGATAAAGGAATGTGAGCTAAGCTCCATTCAACGGGACATGTAAGGGGAAATAAGGAGAGTGTTAGCTTTACGCTTCACATTTGGGACATGTTTGACTCTATGAGTCTATGTTTGGTGTGCTGGAGATCTGTGTATCTGATGATTAATGATAGAGCTCACTTTTATGTTTCATAGCTCAAGTGTCAAATTATCTTAAAATGTATATATGTGTAATGTGATGTATGCCTAAATGAGTATACGACCATTACACAATTTATCTATAAAGATGTTTTGAATATTGTGATATATGCTTGAATGTTAGGTGATTATATATGTAATAGGATATATGCTTAAAAGTGAATATGTTTACCACGTAAAATAACTAGTAACAATGCACAAGTAAGTATAATATGGCACTAGAGTTGGAACTGTTGAGGTTATGCTATATGGTTGTTTTGTTGATGCTTGATGAATTGTTTGCATTGTGGTTATT
Source organism: Gossypium sturtianum (assembly GCA_025698515.1). NCBI lineage: Eukaryota > Viridiplantae > Streptophyta > Magnoliopsida > Malvales > Malvaceae > Gossypium > Gossypium sturtianum. Next base: position 34,908,434 of record CM046943.1, on the reverse strand, counting down.
CTGAGCATTCACTAAGCTTATTAAGCTCACCTGCTCCTTTTAAACCCATGCAAATTAGTCTGGAGCTGGTGTGAGCGGTGTGGTTTCCGAGAGGTGATCCAAGCAAGTCCATTTGTTATTTCGTAGGTGTTCTACATTTATTTACATTTTGGGGAATAAGGCAATATGGTATAATTGTTACAGCCATGTTAACTTCTAGACATTTTGCTAGTTTTTGGTTCGGTTTATAAGGATTACATGTTATTGTTATGCTTGGGTTTATGAACATGTGGATGGATTGACGTTACTTGCTCGAACACTATTTTTTGATATTAAACTGTTAATTAGGCCGTTGAATGATTATTTGTTGAAGTAATTGATGCATGATGTTTAGGAACTAAATTGGAAAGGATTAATTGCTTATGTATGCTGCATTTTTTAGGTCTGGAGCAGAAGTATCGATAATCGGGTTTAAAAATTGATACCTTTGTGTTTTGAAACGTGCAGGGAATCAGAATAGAGATTTGGTATCGATACCTTTGCTCAAGTATCGATACTCGAGGTCAAAATATTGATATTTCATGATAGGTATCGATAATTTTTGAGACTTTGGGATTTTATTCGAGAAACAGAATGCAAGTTTGGTATCATTTTTCCAATTGGTATCGATACCACCTAGGGAAAATATTGATACCCAAGTGTCAGTATCGATACCTACAGAAAAGTTTTGAAAATGTTGTAAAATAGACTTTACGCATGTTTAAGTATTATTATACGACTATTTGATGCATGGTTAGCACGTAACATTAATAACTAACAAATATAATTTACTTAAAACCTATATGAATGGTAATATGAAAGATTTTTCTTTTAGAATGGACTTTCACTCATTGTATATGACATGAGACGATGGTGTGGCATCCCGTATTTGGGCTTGGCGACCAAGCCGGGTACAACGGTACTACAAGCTAGCTGACCCATGTTGTAATTTTTGTTATTGTTAAAATTTGAGTAGGCTACCTTAGTTGAATGGTTGAAGTTTAAGGTGTTATTTTGATAAATTTAAAGGTTTAATGTGAAATAGGACTAATTTGTAAAGTCAATTGATAATTTTGTACAATAAGGACTAAATTGTGTAAAAATTCAAATTTGGAGGTGTAATTGAGAAATAGGAAGTCCTATAGGGACTCTAGAAAATTCGACATTAGATTTTGGAGACTAAATATGAAAATTTTATAGTCTTGGTTTTGGGGACTAAATTGAATAATATGCAAAAGTTGTATAATTTAACAATTAAATTCAAATTGGGATGTGTAGTGTTAATTTATTATATTTGTTTTAATACATAGCTAACGTCGATCCAAAATCCTCGAGAAAGAAAGGAAAGGAAAAGGTCATCGACAAATAGTTCGGAGTTTACAATTTGTGTTTCTATAACCCAAACAACTTCAATTGCTGCATTTATGAACTGTATTGTATGGGAAGATCATAAGATAAGCTATCAATGATAAAAAAGCTGAATTGGTTCGATTCAAATTTATTATTTGCGATGAGGATTAAAGTGAATAGCTTTTGAAATATCGTATAACAATATAAATATGAAATTTAATTTGTTTAGAGATGTGATATATATAAATATAATTTCGTATATGCATATAAGTATGATGGATGAAATAATGATATGGATTTGGGACATTGATTATAAATGAAATTGAATAAAGGATAACAGCATGAAGTCCAAAAATATGTATATAATATTGATGTGATAAAATTATTTTGATTGTTATAGGGATAAATGTATATTTGTTGTAATTATGTTAGATTGAATTATTATAAGTAAATCGAATTGTAATATTAAATGATGCATTATGACATGTAGCTTTCCAATATTAATTTGTATTAGATATTGTTGTTAAGTCATGCATTACTTAATTTATATTATAATTTAATATTGGATATAGAAATACCACTGAGTTATACTCACTGTACGTTATCGTTTGTTTGTGTGCAGGTTAGGTATTATTCGTTTTGTACGTTGATTCAGCATCCAGCAAGAATCTTGAACTTAAGCGTTGGTGAAATTCTTATTTTGATGTTGGTATGTACCTAGAGAGTCTTGGGTTTGTAGTGTTGGTTTTACAGTTGATGGCTAGTTGAATCTTGATGTCCTTATAATTATGTAAATATGTAAGGTATTTTGGTAATGATCAAAGTGTTAACAGCTTGAAAGTTGTATTGCTTGGTAATTGCCTAATGTGGTCTCGATTGAGTTAGTTACATGCTTGGCTTGAGGATTGATGATTGCTTGAATTTTGTTGATACATTTTGTGCCTTGATTATATTAGTATGGAATGGGTAGTAGTCAAGTTATAACTATGCTTTTACCTTAATAGTTTTGGTAGTTTTGTGTATAGGTTGTGAGGTTATGAAGCAAGGCAAATATGGAATGGTTATATGCTTAGGTGATCAAGTTTGGCATGTTTAATCAAATTCTTTTTGGTTGATTTGATTTGTAAATTGAGGTGTCATTATGGGCATATTGGTTAGGCACTTAGGTTGATTAGCATTTATCATGTTTTGGCATAATTTGATGTGTTTTAAAAAGGGTATTGATATTTGCAAATGGTATGGTTTGGAGCCTAAGTTAGGATAGGTGAAATGGCTTGAATTTAAGTTTCTTAAGGTGTACACGGGCTGACACACGGTCTGTCATATGGCCGTGTGTACCACACAGTTATGTGGAGTGACTGTGTTGTCTATTATATTTTGGTGCAAGTTTGGCATGGGCAGTGACGCGGTCGCGTAACCCAGGTTCACACGGGCAAAGCCTATTACACAATTTGGCCACACGACCATGTTTAGAGCTACATAGTCTGGGCTCTGTCACACGCCCTTGTGACCCCTATTTTCATATTTTTCTCAACTTCTTGTCTTTTATTCAAATTGATCTCTATCTAATCCGAAATTTGTTTCAAGCTTCCGTATACTCAATACTCACCTGAAATAGATCGATTAATGTATTTATACATGCTCGTGTGTGATTATTTAATATTTATTTGTGATTTAGAATTGTAAATTGTTTATAATTGTGTGGTAATTGTTTGTAGCATTCAATTGATCGGGTCCGGTGACCGGACCGGGTGAGAGGTGTTACAAAACTTGTACAAAACAAGTACATTTCAAGCCAAAACTTCAATTTCAATATTCATCTAAGCATATAATCAAGATGCCACATTTGGCACCATTGTAATCAATAAGCATAAGTCATCACAAGTTATATTTATATCATCACATTTAATCATTTCATAGCATAAATTGAATCATTTGCATATCATTTACTAAACTTCGCCATTCACATAAGCCATTCCATGTACAAGCCTATACAACCAACTCATAAGCATTTCATTAAGTCACCATATACTTATATGTAGAGTTCCACTATACCAAAACATACATATATGTATTTACAAGTGATTGGCCAACCTATATACATGTCACATATAACGAAACTCAAAACAAAAAAAAAGTCTACCAAATCAAGAGACGAAGGGTGTGTGCTTCTCGCCAATCCGATTGACACGATTCAAACATCCAAAATCTACAAAGAAAGTAGTAACAATGAGTAAGTATTATAAATACTTAGTAAGCTCATACAATATAACCAATTTACTTACCTCAAATACTTATCACATAATATTCAATATACAAAACAATTATCGCTATCAAGGCATAATACAACATCATCGAATAGGTAAGGTTTTTGGATTATAATCATCCATATAATCTCAAATAACCATATATCAAGCACTAGTCAATTTGCATTTCATATACATATTGTGCTCACCTTTTGCCAACATCAATTTCATAGTTCCACATTATTCCATCTTTTGTTTTTACTTGATGAAACATCGTAAAAGAACTCAGTACACAAGTGAAAATAATGTCAAATGCTCGTTCAAGCTAATCATAAACACTAGTGTTAGGTTACCTGTCTGGGCTAAACCTATAAAATGATATCAGGTTACTTGTAACGACCCGATAGTTAGAGTGTCAAAAAATAAAGTTCAGGAATCTATTCCTGTAAATCAGACTCGTAAATATTTTTAATAAATATTTACGAAGTTAGTTGTGTAGTTAATTAGATTTCGGTTAAGTGAATTTGCATGAATTAAGAATTATTATTGCATAAGGACTAAATCGCGTATAGAGTAAAAGTTGAATTATAGATTAAAAATTATTGAGGGACTAAAGTAGCAAATATACATTTGCTTTATTTAGTGGACGGCATTAATGATATATATAACATATATGTAAACTTATTATATATATTATAATAGTTAATAAATTAAAAGTTAAAAGTATGTATATATGTATTATATAATATTAAAGTATAATAAATGAAAATAAAGTGAAATTGGATGAAAGAAAGCATGCAATTCGAATAGAAAATAAAAGAAAGAAAAAGAAGAAGAAGAGAAGACATATGGCTAAGGGTTTAAGCTCAATTGGTTAGTGCAATTTAGTCCATTTTTTTGTAATTTTTATGTTTTTAGAATCCCGGTACTTAGGGCTAGCCGACCCGTGTTGTAATTTGTAACATCCCAAAAATTTGAGTATTATTTGTGTTGGCTCGGGTATGAATTTTTGTGTGTTAGCATAGTCTTGTGAAGGCTTGATTCTATTTAGGAAGATAAAATAATTTTTAGTATGGTTTATTTAATGAAGTGGATTAAGTGAGCTTAGCACTTAAGTTAATTTAAGTGTTAATTAAAGCATAAGAGGAGTAAGTGGCAAGTTGGTTAAGGAGCTTGAAAGGTGGCTTGAGGTTAGAGGTTCGAGTATCATGGAAAGCATTTTTGAAGACTTTATTTTGTGTTCTAGCATTGATGGACGGTCAACCTATGTTTATGATAGGTTGGACCTTAAGTTTTTGGTAAGTTGAATTTTGGAAAAGGAAAGCATGAAATAGGGGATAAGAATCTTAAGGTTATGAAAGGTTGGGGAGACATAAGACTTGGTTGTAGGAAAATGTTTTGGAAAGTATTCCAAGGCTTTTAGTGAATGTATGTGGACGGTATGGGTGTCTAAGGGGGTGGCGAATTTTGTTAGGTAGCTTGGGGGATAGTTGGCCAATTTTTCCTATTGAACATCTTTTTGCATTTTTGTTTTTCCTCTCCAAAAACTCCCACCTTTGGCCGAATGTCTATGGTACTTTTGGTGCAAAATTGCTTTTGGTTTTAGCCTCATTTTGTTTGAAACAAATACCACTTTTTTTTTTCTTTCTTTCATTTGTCCTTTTGAACCAAAACTACATTTTTGTATTTTGTGCATTTTCTTCTTTGGTAAAATAGGTGTTGACCGAATCTCATTTCTCCCATCCCTCTTCTTTTCTTCTTTTGATATTTGCTCAACCACATTCCCTTTCTCTTTCTTTTTGGCCGAACCTTCTCTTCCCTATCTTTACTTGATTTTTCTTCCATTGTTTACTAAAACCGAATTCTCTCTCTCATTTTATCTTCTCTTCTACTTTCGTATTTCATATCCTATTAGACTCAAATCAATTGTTTTCTTTTCCTCATAACCAAATAGCCGAATCTTCTACTTCCTTTTAGTTTAGTTTGGCCGAATATTCAAGGGTAGACTCTCTTTGGTTTCTTCAATCGATTTTGGTTAATAAGTATTCTTGGCCGATTTTCCTATTATTTCTTTTCTCCTCTCTATGTTATTTTCTTGTGAACAAGGGCTGAATCTATGGGCATTTGTTGCAAGGTTTTAACCATTTTAGGAATCGGTTTCTTTTAGGCTCCTCGGGATGTTGGAAGCAATCGATCTAAGCCTCGTATCTTTATCGATCGTTTTGGGTAAGCCTTTAGGTAAGATTGGTATTTCGAAGGATAACTCTTTGGGATTTTGATGTTGGCCGAATGGCCTTTGTTCATAATCTTAGTATTGACCGATTGTAGGACAAAGTGATCTAGTGCGGTAGATCGGATCATCGGATTTTAGTATTGCTTTGGTGAAAGGTGTATATCTTACACACTTTATAACTTGGTTTATATATGTATATTTGTGTGTTATATAACTAATCATATTATGAAAGTGGGTAAATCGATGAGATCTGGATATGATACCATGATGGTATGAATGAAGATTCGGGTAAGTCCGTTTCAATATGTTGTTAATGCATGTGGATTGAAATCATGATCTACGATTTATGATATATTCGTTATGAGATACATATCAAAGTTTATTGACATGATTTGTTTATCTATTGCATTGGTATGGGCAATATGAGAGGAGGGGGAAGATTGATTCGTGTCTTCGGACACTAGAGGTTTGGTACCTCCAGTGATTTGGTATCACATTCGTGTCTTCGGACACCAGAGGTTTGGCACCTCATAGCGACTCGTCCCTGTGGTTAATACTACCTTGGGTTGGCCCCACTTTTGAGATATGGGATCGAAATGCGCGGTGATTTGGTATCACACGTGGGTTGGCCCCACAACTTGATGATTCGTGTCTTGGACACGGTGGTTTGGCACCACCAGTGATTTGGTATCACATTCGTGTCTTCGGACACCAGAGGTTTGGCACCTCATAGCGTCTCGTCCCTGTGGTTAACACCACCGTGGGTTGGCCCCATTTTTGAGATATGGGATCGACGCCAGTGATTTGGTATCACACGTGGGTTGGCCCCACAGATGGATTATTTGTGACGTTGGTCACCAGTGATTTGGTATCACATTTATATCGTGACTTCGGTCACCAGTGGTTTGGCACCACCAGTGGTTTGGTACCACACGGGGTAGAAAAGGAGTTATGGATGGCTAGGTTGGGTGCATTATACATATATGTTGCTTTGTTATAATTTGTGTAAGTATGTGGTATTTACCCGGGAGAGGGAATATGCACTGAGTCTTGGTGACTCACCTTCTCCCTTATATTTTCAGGTGATTCGTGAGATCGCGGATATGGAGCCGGATGGACTCGAGGAAGCCATGCAATAAAGTTTGGTTTTACATGAACTTCCATTTGGGTACTTTATTTTAATTTGGTTTTCATATTTTATGGATTTGTAATAAGGCCTCTTTAATTATGGTTTTGAATTATTTATATGCTTTGGGATTTATTCTAAACATGTTTAAGTATATCACTTGATTAATTTAATAATTGAGCTCAAAGTTTTCTAAACTATAAACTCGCAATGGTTTTAAAAATCTTACCATCGGGTAATATGAATAGTTCGATAGAAAAATTACAAGTTAAGTGTTTTCAACAAATTAAGTGATTTCCAAAAAAAAATTCAAGTTTCTATACTCAATTGCAAACGGAATTTCAAAGTGATATTTCAAATTTTCTTAAAAAGATATAAATGTTTTCTATCCTATGATTTATCAACTAGGTTTTAAAGTTTTATGTAATTCAAAGTAAATCTCAGTTTTAACTTATTTCCGACAAATTAAGAATTTCAAAGAGTTTTTCACAAAATTTAATTGTTAATTCGATTCTTCAAAAATATTTTCCTTAGTGACATACCAGATTCGGTCGTGGCGTATTGACCGGGTTTGGGGTGTTACAAATTGGTATCAGAGCCAAGTTCAAAAGCTGTTTGTGGGCCCGAGGCCCAAAATGTTTTAAAGAATGGATTTTAAAATGTTTTGTTGAAAATTATATGGTTGGAAAGGCATGGCCTCGAGTCTCAGACATCAATCTTACAGTAAGTACATCAAATTGTTGATTTTGATGATATGATATGATGATGTTGGCATGATCAGTATAGTAGTAGGAACTACTCTAGAGACCCAAACTATAGGTTGAATGTACTCATGAAATAACTTCTTATTAAAATTATTCATAAAAGCGTGCTTTAAAGAAAGTGGAATATTGACTAATGCATAAAACTTTTAATCGGATAAGTCGAGACTTTAGACATGAGTACTCATGGTCGAGGTCGTATGATTCGTGGACTTGGTCGAGGTAGGATGGGCGCGTATGCGAGAGCGGTGAGGTCCGGTCAAGGATCCGAAAATGAGGTACCACTACCCCCACCACCAGCAGTTGGAGTTGAGCAACAGGATCAAACGGGGGATGACGCAGTGTCTCGGGCGATGCTGCGAGTTCTTGAGAGGGTATTTGGAATAGGTGGAGGCGCGAGAATTCGGAAATCCGTATCTGGGCGACTTCAAGCCAATGGAGCTGAGGTATTTCGAGGTGTTTCAGGCGTGGCTCCTAGTGCGGCTGAATATTGGCTAGAGGCGACGGAGTGAATCATGGATGATTTGGATCCGAATGCCGAGGAAAAGGTGAAAGGGATCGTATCGCTTCTTGGGATGAGTCATATCGGTGGTGGCTCACGATCTGAGAATGGTGCTTTGCGTGGAGGATCTCACTTGGGATTATTTCAAGGGCGTATCGACAAAATACGTTGGGTCTAATTACATTGATGTGCGGCGTAAGGCATTTTCGAGTTTGATCAAAGGTAGTAAGTGCGTGTCGAATATGAGGCAGAATTTTTAAGACCGAGCCGGTATCTTTGGAGGTATTGTGGCATCGAGCACGAGCGATGTGTTCGATTCAAAGATGGTTTGAGGGACGAAGTGAGATTGTTGATTGCTCCACATCGAGAGCGAGAGTTTGCTACTTTGGTTGAAAAGGCTAAGATAGCCGAAGGAATCAAAAGAATCTGCAAGCGCGAGATTACGGCCGGAACAAGCATAAGAGAGGTTACGGATCATCGGGATCGGCCCGGTAATTCTCAAAAGAGGGCTAGGCAAAGTGGGCCGAATCGATGCGGGAGGCACATTATCGCTAATCGGGACCCAGCACGGTGTAACCGATGTGGGAAATATCATTGGGGCAAATGTTGGACCGGAGGAAATGATGTTTCGAGTGTGGCTCATTTGGATCATCGTGTGAGAGATTGTCCACGTAAGCTAGCCAAGAATCGATCCCGAGGTCAAGGTCGTGCTCGGTTCAGAAATGAGGGACCGCCACCACGGAGAGAGGTCGTGGTAATGGTAGAGGAGGTAATGGTTTAGTCGAGGCCGCGGAGCATCTGGCGAGAGGTGTCTTGGCAACACCGAGGCAAGACACCTGGTTTGGTGTATCTGTGAGGCGTCGAGAGGAGGCGGCCTTGCCGGACGTCATAACCGAGACGTTCTTAATCTTTGGTGAACCATATCTTGCTTTGATAGATGTGGGTTCGACACATTCGTATGTTGCCGAGTAACATAGTAGAGACTATGAATCTAGACTCGAGACTACTTCTAGGAAGATGATGCGGTACTTAGTCCTCTGGGTCACTCAGTAGAAGTAAATAAGTCAGTATAGAGATGTACCCCTAGAACTCCAAGGGGTAGTGTTAAGAGGTGATCCGATGGAGTTGCCATTTGAGGAGTTCGATCGATACTTGGGATGGGTGGTTGGCCAAGTACCAAGCAAGTTTGGATTGCATTTGCTAAGCGCATGGTTTTGAAGTCGAGTTGAGGCGAAGAGGTGGTCATGATAGGTAATAGAAGAGATTATCTATCCAACGTGGTATCTGCGTTGAAAGCTGTGAAGTTGGTTAGGAATGGCTGTGAGGCATTCGTGGTCCATGTGTGTGCGTTGGAGACTAAGGAGTCTAATGTGGGGAATGTCATCACGGTAAAGGAATATGTTGACGTATTTCCTGAAGAACTTCTGGGACTACCTCCGGACCGTGAAGTTGAATTTGGTATAGATCTGTTACACGGAACGGCGCCAGTGTCTATAGCTCCGTATAGGATGGCACCGAAGGAATTGATGGAATTAAAGGCTCAAATTCAGGAGTTGTTGGATCGAGGTTTCATTCGACCAAGTGTTTCGCCATGGGGAGCACCGGTACTTTTTGTCAAGAAGAAGGATGGTACGATGCGGATGTGTATAGACTCTCGCGCCGATTGAATAAGCTAACGATCAAAAACAAATATCCTTTGCCGAGGATAGATGACTTGTTTGATCACCAAAGGGGCGATGATTTTCTCCAAGATTGATTTAAGGTGCGGATATCATCGGTGAAGGTGAAAGAGGTGATATCCATAAGACGACATTTCGCACTTTTCGGTATGGGCACTACGAGTTTACGGTAATGCCATTTGGGTTGACTAACGCGCGGCGGCATTCATGGACATGATGAATCGAGTATTCCAGCAGATTTTGGATCGGTTTGTTGTGGTATTTATAGGCGATATTTTGGTATACTCAAAGTCGGAGGAGGAGCATGATGCGCATTTGCGAGTAGTGTTGCAGATTACGAGGAAAAAGCAAACAGACGCCAAATTTAGTAAGTGCGAGTTCGGCCTAGGGAGGTGACTTTCTTGGGTCAAGTAGTATCGGTGAGGGATTAGAGTGGATCCTCGGAAGATTGAGGCGATGTTGGATTGGAAGCCGCCTAAGTCGGTGGGTGAGATTCGGAGTTTTCTAGGTGCAGCGGGGTATTACGAAGATTTGTAGAGGATTTTCTTTGATAGCAAAGCACCTATGACCAAGTTATTGAGGAAAGGAGTTCCATTTGTATGGACCGAGAAGCGGCAGGAAAGTTTCGACAAGTTGAAAAAGATTCGACTGAAGCTCCAGTTTGATTCAACTCGAGGCGTGCAAGGAATTCACGGTTTATTGTGATGCATCGCATCTTGTGCAGGATGTGTTTGATGCAAGAAGGGAAGGTAGTGGCTTATGCATCTCGGCTAGATTGAGACCACATGAGGCTAATTATCCGACGCATGATCTGGAATTAGCTGCAGTGGTTTTCGCTCTGAAGATTTGGAGACACTATTTGTATGGAGAGAAGTCGATAGTGTACACGGATCACAAGAGTCTTAAGTATCTTTTGACTCAGAAGGACTTGAACTTAAGGCAGCGTAGATGGATTGAGTTGTTGAAGGACTACGACTGTTCGATCGAATATCATCCCGGCAAGGCTAACGTGGTGGCAGACGCGTTGAGCCGTAAGGTTGTATCGGATTTAAGATTGATGTTTGCTCGACTTAGCTTATACGATGATGGGAGTCTTTTGGCAGAATTGCAAGTCAAGCCGACTTGGTTAGATTAGATCAAGGAGAAGCAGTTAGAGGATGATGGTTTAAATGATCGGAGGTTGCGAGTTGAGCGGAGGTTTAGAGGAATATAGTTTGTCCAAATGATGGAGTCTTGTGTTTTAAAGGAGAGCTTGTATGCAGAAGGATGTTGAGTTGAGGCAAAGGATTCTTCGGGATGCACATAACAGCCCATATGCTATGCATCTGGAGGAAGCAAGATGTATCGGGATTTAAGAGAGCGATTTTGGTGGCAGTGCAAGCGTGAGGGTGGCGAGTTTGTGGGTAAATGTCCGGCGTGTTAGCGAGGTCAAGGCGGAGCATCGGCCTATCCGTCAGGTTACTTCTTGGCCGATGAAGATTCCACAGTGGAAGTGGGAAAGGATCACTATGGACTTTGTCGGTGGATTACCTCTTACGCCTAGTAAGAAGGATTGATTTGGGTGATTGTGGATCATCGACTAAGTCGGCTCATTTCATTCCGGTAAGGATGGATTATTCGCTTGAAGTTAGCTAAGTTGTATGTGGCGAGAGATAGTGAGGTTGCACGGTGTACCGGTGTCGATCATCTCGCACGAGAGATCCTAGATTTACGTCGAGGTTTTGGAGAGCGTTACATTAGGCTTTGAGTACGCGGTTGGATTTTAGTACCGCATTTCATCACTGATCGGCGAGGCGATCGGAAAGAGTTATTCAGATTTTAGAGGATATGTTGAGAGGTTGTGAATTGGAGTTGAGGCGGTGGGAAGAGTTTTTACCATTAGCTGAGTTTGCATACAACAATAGTTACGGACAAGCATTAAGATGGCACCATATGAGGCGTTGTATGGTAGGAGGTGTCGCACACCTACTACTTGCCGGATGAGTTGGGTGAGCGTCGGATGTTAGGACCGAGTTGGTTGCAAAAGCGAGGATAAGGTTAAGATGATTCAGGCTCAAATCGAAAGAAGCTTCGGATAGGCAAAAGTCATATGCCGATCTCAAGTGGAGGGATATAGAGTTTGCCGTGGGTGACAAAGTTTTTCGAAGGTCTCGCCATGGAAGAAAGTGTTAAGATTTGGGAGAAAAGGCAAGTTAAGTCCAAGGTTCATTGGACCGTATAAGGTGTTGAGACGAGTGGGACGGTAGCCTCTATCGGCTCGAGTTGCCATCGAGTGAGTCCGATTCACGATGTGTTCCATGTCTCCATGCTTAGACGATATCGTTCGATCCATCGCATGTTGTGGCGATGAGAGGAAATAGAGATGAGTCCAGATCGACGGTAGAAGAAGAAACATGCGATTCTAGATCGAGATGTGAAAGTTTTTGCGTGGGAAGTCCGTTCCTTTAGTGAAGGTTTTATGGAGGAATCATGGCGTGGAAGAAGCTACGTGGGAACAGGAGGATGCGATGAGGCGTGGTACCCTCAACTCTTTTGAGCGGGTAATTTCGAGGGCGAAATTTTTTTAAGGAGGGTAGAATTGTAACATCCCAAAAATTTGAGTATTATTTGTGTTGGCTCGGGTATGAATTTTTGTGTGTTAGCATAGTCTTGTGAAGGCTTGGTTCTATTTAGGAAGATAGAATAATTTTTAGTATGGTTTATTTAATGAAGTGGATTAAGTGAGCTTAGCACTTAAGTTAATTTAAGTGTTAATTAAAGCATAAGAGGAGTAAGTGGCAAGTTGGTTAAGGAGCTTGAAAGGTGGCTTGAGGTTAGAGGTTCGAGTATCATGGAAAGCATTTTTGAAGACTTTATTTTGTGTTCTAGCATTGATGGACGGTCAACCTATGTTTATGATAGGTTGGACCTTAAGTTTTTGGTAAGTTGAATTTTGGAAAAGGAAAGCATGAAATAGGGGATAAGAATCTTAAGGTTATGAAAGGTTGGGGAGACATAAGGCTTGGTTGTAGGAAAATGTTTTGGAAAGTATTCCAAGGCTTTTAGTGAATGTATGTGGACGGTATGGGTGTCTAAGGGGGTGGTCGAATTTTGTTAGGTAGCTTGGGGGGGATAGTTGGCCAATTTTTCCTATTGAACATCTTTTTGCATTTTTGTTTTTCCTCTCCAAAAACTCCCACCTTTGGCCGAATGTCTATGGTACTTTTGGTGCAAAATTGCTTTTTGTTTTAGCCTCATTTTGTTTGAAACAAATACCACTTTTTTTTTCTTTCTTTCATTTGTCCTTTTGAACCAAAACTACATTTTTGTATTTTGTACATTTTCTTCTTTGGTAAAATAGGTGTTGACCGAATCTCATTTCTCCCATCCCTCTTCTTTTCTTCTTTTGATATTTGCTCAACCACATTCCCTTTCTCTTTCTTTTTGGCCGAACCTTCTCTTCCCTATCTTTACTTGATTTTTCTTCCATTATTTACTAAAACCGAATTCTCTCTCTCATTTTATCTTCTCTTCTACTTTCGTATTTCATATCCTATTAGACTCAAATCAATTGTTTTCTTTTCCTCATAACCAAATAGCCGAATCTTCTACTTCCTTTTAGTTTAGTTTGGCCGAATATTCAAGGGTAGACTCTCTTTGGTTTCTTCAATCGATTTTGGTTAATAAGTAAGTATTCTTGGCCGATTTTCCTATTATTTCTTTTCTCCTCTCTATGTTATTTTCTTGTGAACAAGGGCTGAATCTATGGGCATTTGTTGCAAGGTTTTAACCATTTTAGGAATCGATTTCTTTTAGGCTCCTCGGGACGTTGGAAGCAATCGATCTAAGCCTCGTATCTTTATCGATCGTTTTGGGTAAGCCTTTAGGTAAGATTGGTATTTCGAAGGATAACTCTTTGGGATTTTGATGTTGGCCGAATGGCCTTTGTTCATAATCTTAGTATTGACCGATTGTAGGACAAAGTGATCTAGTGCGGTAGATCGGATCATCGGATTTTAGTATTGCTTTGGTGAAAGGTGTATATCTTACAAACTTTATAACTTGGTTTATATATGTATGTTTGTGTGTTATATAACTAATCATATTATGAAAGTGGGTAAATCGATGAGATCTGGATATGATACCATGATGGTATGAATGAAGATTCGGGTAAGTCTGTTTCAATATATTGTTAATGCATGTGGATTGAAATCATGATCTACGATTTATGATATATTCGTTATGAGATACATATCAAAGTTTATTGACATGATTTGTTTATCTATTGCATTGGTATGGGCAATATGAGAGGAGGGGAAGATTGATTCGTGTCTTGGACACGGAGGTTTGGTACCTCTAGTGATTTGGTATCACATTCGTGTCTTGGACACGGAGGTTTGGCACCTCATAGCGACTCGTCCACGTGGTTAATACCACCGTGGGTTGGCCCCACTTTTGAGATATGGGATAAATGCGCCGGTGATTTGGTATCACCGCGTGGGTTGGCCCCACAACTTGATGATTCGTGTCTTGGACACCGGTGGTTTGGCACCACCGGTGATTTGGTATCACATTCGTGTCTTTGGACACAGAGGTTTGGCACCTCATAGCATCTCGTCCCACGTGGTTAACACCACCGTGGGTTGGCTCCACTTTTGAGATATGGGATCGGCGCCGGTGATTTGGTATCACACGTGGGTTGGCCCCCACAGATGGATTATTTGTGACTTTGGTCACGGTGATTTGGTATCACATTTATATCGTGACTTCGGTCACCGGTGGTTTAGCACCACCGGTGGTTTGGTACCACACGGGGTAGAAAAGGAGTTCGGATGGCTAGGTTGGGTGCATTATACATATATGTTGCTTTGTTATAATTTGTGTAAGTATGTGGTATTTACAGGGAGAGGGAATATGCATTGAGTCTTGGTGACTCACCTTCTCCCTTATATTTTCAGGTGATTCGTGAGATCGCGGATATAGAGCCGGATGGACTCGAGGAGGCCATGCAATAAAGTTTGGTTTTACATGAACTTCCATTTGGGTACTTTATTTTAATTTGGTTTTCATAATTTATGGATTTGTAATAAGGCCTCTTTAATTATGGTTTTGAATTATTTATATGCTTTGGGATTTATTCTAAACAAGTTTAAGTATATCACTTGATTAATTTAATAATTGAGCTCAAAGTTTTCTAAACTATAAACTCGCAATGGTTTTAAAAATCTTACCATCGGGTAATATGAATAGTTCGATAGAAAAATTACAAGTTAAGTGTTTTCAACAAATTAAGTGATTTCCAAAAAAAAATTCAAGTTTCTATACTCAATTGCAAGCGGAATTTCAAAGTGATATTTTAAATTTTCTTAAAAGATATAAATGTTTTCTATCCTATGATTTATCAACTAAGTTTTAAAGTTTTATGTAATTCAAAGTAAATCTCAATTTTAACTTATTTTCGACAAATAAAGAATTTCAAAGAGTTTTCACAAAATTTAATTGTTAATTCGATTCTTCAAAATTTTTTCCTTAGTGACATACCAGATTCGGTCGTGGCGTATTGACCGGGTTTGGGGTGTTACAAATTGATATCGAGCCAAGTTCAAAAGCTCATTTGTGGGCCGAGGCCCAAAATGTTTTAAAGAATGGATTTTAAAATGTTTTGTTGAAAATTATATTGTTGGAAAGGCATGGCCTCGAGTCTCCGACATCAATCCATACAGTAAGTACATCAAATTGTTGATTTTGATGATATGATATGATGATGTTGGCATGATCATTGTATAGTAGTAGGAACTACTCTAGAGACCCAAACTATAGGTTGAATGTACTCATGAAACAACTTCTTATTAAAATTATTCATAAAGCGTGCTTTAAAGAAAGTGGAATATTGACTAATGCATAAAACTTTTTAATCGAGATAAGTCGAGACTTTAGACATGAGTACTCGTGTCGTAGAAGTCGTATGATTCGTGGACGCGGTCGTCGGGTAGGACGGCCGTGTGCGAGAGCGGTGGTCAGTCAAGGATCCGAAAATGAGGTACCACTACCCCCACCACCAGCGGTTGGAGTTGAGCAGCGAGGATCAAGCGGGGATGGCGTAGTGTCTCGAGCGATCTTTGCGAGTTCTTGAGAGGGTATTTGGAATAGGTGGAGGCGGGAATTGAAATCCGTATCGGCGACTTGAGCCAATGGAGTGAGGTATTTCGAGGTGTTTTGGCGTGGCTCCTAGTGCGGTGATATTGGCTAGAGGCGACGGAGCGAATCATGGATGATTTGGATCCGAATGCCGAGGAAAAGCTAAAAGGATCGTATCGCTTCTTCGGGATGAGTCATATCGGTGGTGGCTCACGATGCTGAGAATGGTCTTTGCAGCGGAGGATCTCACTTGGGATTATTTCAAAGCGCGTCGGCAGAAATACGTTGGGTCTAATTACATTGATGTGCGCTTAAGGCATTTTCGAGTTTGATCCAAGGTAGTAAGTCCGTGTCGAGAATATGAGGCGAAATTTTAAGACCGAGCCGGTATCTTTGGAGGTATTGTGGCATCGAGCACGAGCGATGTGTTCGATTCGAAGATGGTTTGAAGGACGAGTGAGATTGTTGATTGCTCCACATCGGGAGCGAGAGTTTGCCGCTTTGGTTGAAAAGGCTAAGATAGTGAAGGAATTAGGGAATCGCAAGCGAGTTACGGCCGGAACAAGCATAAGAGAGGTTACGGATCATCGGGATCAGTAGGTAATTCTCAAAGAGGGCTAGGCATAGTGGGTCGAATCGGTCTAGGAGGCACATTATCGCTAATCGGGGACCAAAGACGGTGTAACCGATGTGGGAAATATCATTGGGGCGAATGTTGGGTGGAGGAAAGGATGTTTTTGAGTGTGGCTCGCTAGATCATCGTGTGAGAGATTGTCCACGTAAGCTAGCCAAGAATCGATCGAGGGTCAAGGTCGTGCTCGGTTCGAGAAATGAGGACCGCCACCACGAGAGAGGTCGTGGTAATGGTAGAGGAGGTAATGGTTACGAGTCGAGGCCGCGGAGCATCTGGCGGAGGTGCTTGGCAACACCGAGGCAAGACACTGGTTTGGTGTATGCAACGAGGCGTCGAGAGGAGGCGACGCTTGCCGGACGTCATAACCGTGATGCGTTCTTAATCTTTGGTGAACCATATCTTTGCTTTGATAGATGTGGGTTCGACACATTCGTATGTTGCCGAGAACATAGTAGAGACTATGAATCTACACTCTGAGACTACTTCTAGGAAGATGATGAAGACTTAGTCCTGCGGGTCACTCTGTAGATGTAAATAAGTTTGTATAGAGATATACCCCTAGAACTCCAAGGGGTAGTGTTCGTAGCTAATCTGTGGAATTACCATTTGAGGAGTTCGATCGATACTTGGGATGGGTGGTTGGCCAAGTACCAAGCAAGTTTGGATTCTTATTTGCTAAGCGCATGGTTTTGAAGTCGATTGAGGGCGAAGAGGTGGTCATGATAGGTAATAGAAGAGATTATCTATCCAACGTGGTATTTGCGTTGAAATTTGTGAAGTTGGTTAGGGAGAGGGCCGTGAGGCATTCGTGGTCCATGTGTGTGCGTTGGAGGCTAAAAGAGTCTAATGTGGGGAATGTCCGCATGCGGTAAAGGAATATGTTGACGTATTTCTGAAGAACTTAGGACTACCTCGGGACCGTGAAGTTGAATTTGGTATAGATACATTGCAGGCAGCGCCGGTGTCTATAGCACCGTATAGGATGGCAATCAAGAAATTGATGGAATTAAAGGCTCAAATTCAGGAGTTGTTGGATCGAGGTTTCATTCGACCAAGTGTTGCGCCATGGGGAGCGCCGGTACTTTTGTCAAGAAGAAGGATGGTACGATGCGGATGTGTATAGACTATCGCTTGATTGGATAAGTCGACGATCAAAAACAAATATCCTTTGTCGAGGATAGATGACTTGTTTGATCGGCTTAAAGGGGCGATGATTTTCTCCAAGATTGATTTAAGGTGCGGATATCATCGGTGAAGGTGAAAGAGGTCGATATCCATAAGACGACATTTCGCACTTTTCGGTATGGGCACTACGAGTTTACGGTAATGCCATTTGGGTTGACTAACGCTTGGCGGCATTCATGGACATGATGAATCAGGTATTCCAGCAGATTTTGGATCGGTTTGTTGTGGTATTTATAGAGCGATATTTTGGTATACTCAAAGTCGGAGGAGGAGCATGATGCGCATTTGCGAGTAGTGTTGCGATTCTCGAGGGAAAAGCGGTGCACGCCAAATTTAGTAAGTGCGAGTTCGGCCTAGGGAGGTGACTTTCTTGGGTCACGTAGTATCGGTGAGGATTAGAGTGGATCCTCGGAAGATTGAGGCGATGTTGGATTGGAAGCCGCCTAAGTCGGTGGTCGAGATTCGGAGTTTTCTAGGTGCAGCGGGGTATTACAGAAGATTTGTAGAGGATTTTCTTTGATAGCGGCACCTATGACCAAGTTATTGAGGAAAGGAGTTCCATTTGTATGGACCGAGAAGCGGCAGGAAAGTTTCGACAAGTTGAAAAGATTCGATTTGAAGCTCAGTTTTGATTCAACTGAGGTAGGCAAGGAATTCACGGTTTATTGTAATGCATCGCATCTTGAGTGCAGGATGTGTCTTTGATGCAAGAAGGGAAGGTAGTGGCTTATGCATCTCGGCAGATTGAGACCACATGAGGCTAATTATCCGACGCATGATCCGGAATTAGCTGCAGTGGTTTTCGCTCCAAGATTTAGAGACACTATTTGTATGGAGAGAAGTCGATAGTGTACACGGATCACAAGAGTCTTAAGTATCTTTTGACTCGAAGGACTTGAACTTAAGGCGGCGTAGATGGATTGAGTTGTTGAAGGACTCACGATTCGATCGAATATCATCCCGGCAAGGCTAACGTGGTGGCGACGCGCGTTGAGCCGTAAGGTTGTATATCGGATTTAAGATTGATGTTTGCTCGACTTGGCTTATACGATGATGGGAGTCTTTTGGCGTAATTGCAAGTCAAGCCGACTTGGTTAGATCGAGATCAAGGAGAAGCGGTTAGAGGATGATGGTTTAAATGATCGGAGGTTGCGAGTTGTAAGCGGAGGTTTAGAGGAATATAGTTTGTCCGGCGATGGAGTCATCGTGTTTTAAAGGGGAGCTTGTATGCGAAGGATGTTGAGTTGAGGCAAAGGATTCTTCGGGATGCACATAATGACCATATATGCTATGCATCTGGAGGAAGCAAGATGTATCGGGATTTAAGAGAGCGATTTTGGTGGCAGTGCTCAAGCGTGAGGTAATGGCGAGTTTGTGGGTAAATGTCCGACGTGTCGCGAGGTCAGCGCGAGCATCGGCTACCGTGCAGGTTACTTCACCCGGTGAAGATTCCACAGTGGAAGTGGGAAAGGATCACTATGGACTTTGTCGGTGGATTACCTCTTACGCCTAGTAAGAAGGATTGATTTGGGTGATTGTGGATCGTCGACTAAGTCGACTCATTTCATTTCGGTAAGGGTGGATTATTCACTTGAAGTTAGCTAAGTTGTATATGGCGAGAGATAGTGAGGTTGCACGGTGTACGGTGTCGATCATCTCGCAGCAGAGATCCTAGATTTACGTCGAGGTTTTGGAGAGCGTTACATTAGGCTTTGGAGTGCACGCGGTTGGATTTTAGTACCGCATTTCATCCACGATCGGCAGGCGGCGGAAAGAGTTATTCAGATTTTAGAGGATATGTTGAGAGGTTGTGAATTGGAGTTCAGAGGCAGCTGGGAAGAGTTTTTACCATTAGCTGAGTTTGCATACAACAATAGTTACCGGACAAGCATTAAGATGGCACCATATGAGGCGTTGTATGGTAGGAGGTGTCGCACACCCACTTTGCCGGACAGAGTTGGGTGAGCGTCGGATGTTAGGACCGAGTTGGTTGCAAAGGCGAGGATAAGGTTAAGATGATTCGGGCTCAAATGCGAAAGAAGCCGGATAGGCAAAAGTCTTATGCCGATCTCAAGCTGAGGGATATAGAGTTTGCCGTGGGTGACAAAGTTTTTCTGAAGGTCTCGCCATGGAAGAAAGTGTTAAGATTTGGGAGAAAAGGCAAGTTAAGTCCAAGGTTCATTGGACCATATAAGGTGTTGAGACGAGTGGGACCAGTAGCCTATCAGCTCGAGTTGCCATCAGAGCTGAGTCTGATTCACGATGTGTTCCATGTCTCCATGCTTAGACGATATCGTTCTGATCCATCGCATGTTGTGGCAGTAGAGGAAATAGAGATGAGTCCAGATCTGACGGTAGAAGAAGAACCTGTGCAGATTCTAGATCGAGATGTGAAAGTTTTGCGTAGGAAGTCCGTTCGTTTAGTGAAGGTTTTATGGAGGAATCATGGCGTGGAAGAAGCTACGTGGGAACCGGAGGATGCGATGAGGCAGCAGTACCCTCAACTCTTTTGAGCAGGTAATTTCGAGGACGAAATTTTTTTTAAGGAGGGTAGAATTGTAACATCCCAAAAATTTGAGTATTATTTGTGTTGGCTCGGGTATGAATTTTTGTGTGTTAGCATAGTCTTGTGAAGGCTTGGTTCTATTTAGGAAGATAGAATAATTTTTAGTATGGTTTATTTAATGAAGTGGAATAAGTGAGCTTAGCACTTAAGTTAATTTAAGTGTTAATTAAAGCATAAGAGGAGTAAGTGGCAAGTTGGTTAAGGAGCTTGAAAGGTGGCTTGAGGTTAGAGGTTCGAGTATCATGGAAAGCATTTTTGAAGACTTTATTTTGTGTTTTAGCATTGATGGACGGTCAACCTATGTTTATGATAGGTTGGACCTTAAGTTTTTGGTAAGTTGAATTTTGGAAAAGGAAAGCATGAAATAGGGGATAAGAATCTTAAGGTTATGGAAGGTTGGGGAGACATAAGGCTTGGTTGTAGGAAAATGTTTTGGAAAGTATTCCAAGGCTTTTAGTGAATGTATGTGGACGGTATGGGTGTCTAAGGGGGTGGCCGAATTTTGTAGGTAGCTTGGGGGGGATAGTTGGCCAATTTTTCCTATTGAACATCTTTTTGCATTTTTGTTTTTCCTCTCCAAAAACTCCCACCTTTGGCCGAATGTCTATGGTACTTTTGGTGCAAAATTGCTTTTGGTTTTAGCCTCATTTTGTTTGAAACAAATACCACTTTTTTTTTCTTTCTTTCATTTGTCCTTTTGAACCAAAACTACATTTTTGTATTTTGTGCATTTTCTTCTTTGGTAAAATAGGTGTTGACCGAATCTCATTTCTCCCATCCCTCTTCTTTTCTTCTTTTGATATTTGCTCAACCACATTCCCTTTCTCTTTCTTTTTGGCCGAACCTTCTCTTCCCTATCTTTACTTGATTTTTCTTCCATTGTTTACTAAAACCGAATTCTCTCTCTCATTTTATCTTCTCTTCTACTTTCGTATTTCATATCCTATTAGACTCAAATCAATTGTTTTCTTTTCCTCATAACCAAATAGCCGAATCTTCTACTTCCTTTTAGTTTAGTTTGGCGAATATTCAAGGGTAGACTCTCTTTGGTTTCTTT
Organism: Gossypium sturtianum; assembly: GCA_025698515.1. Lineage (NCBI taxonomy): Eukaryota > Viridiplantae > Streptophyta > Magnoliopsida > Malvales > Malvaceae > Gossypium > Gossypium sturtianum. The sequence continues at coordinate 34,886,960 of CM046943.1, read as the reverse complement.
AATCGATTTTGGTTAATAAGTAAGTATTCTTGGCCGATTTTCCTATTATTTCTTTTCTCCTCTCTATGTTATTTTCTTGTGAACAAGGGCTGAATCTATGGGCATTTGTTGCAAGGTTTTAACCATTTTAGGAATCGATTTCTTTTAGGCTCCTCGGGACGTTGGAAGCAATCGATCTAAGCCTCGTATCTTTATCGATCGTTTTGGGTAAGCCTTTAGGTAAGATTGGTATTTCGAAGGATAACTCTTTGGGATTTTGATGTTGGCCGAATGGTCTTTGTTCATAATCTTAGTATTGACCGATTGTAGGACAAAGTGATCTAGTGCGGTAGATCGGATCATCGGATTTTAGTATTGCTTTGGTGAAAGGTGTATATCTTACACACTTTATAACTTGGTTTATATATGTATATTTGTGTGTTATATAACTAATCATATTATGAAAGTGGGTAAATCGATGAGATCTGGATATGATACCATGATGGTATGAATGAAGATTCGGGTAAGTCCGTTTCAATATGTTGTTAATACATGTGGATTGAAATCATGATCTACGATTTATGATATATTCGTTATGAGATACATATCAAAGTTTATTGACATGATTTGTTTATCTATTGCATTGGTATGGGCAATATGAGAGGAGGGGAAGATTGATTCGTGTCTTGGACACGGAGGTTTGGTACCTCCGGTGATTTGGTATCACATTCGTGTCTTCGGACACGGAGGTTTGGCACCTCATAGCGACTCGTCCACGTGGTTAATACCACCGTGGGTTGGCCCCACTTTTGAGATATGGGATAAATGCGCCGGTGATTTGGTATCACACGTGGGTTGGCCCCACAACTTGATGATTCGTGTCTTGGACACGGTGGTTTGGCACCACCGGTGATTTGGTATCACATTCGTGTCTTGGACACGAGAGGTTTGGCACCTCATAGCGTCTCGTCCTCGTGGTTAACACCACCGTGGGTTGGCCCCACTTTTTGAGATATGGGATCGACGCCGGTGATTTGGTATCACACGTGGGTTGGCCCCATCGATGGATTATTTGTGACTTTGGTCACCGGTGATTTGGTATCACATTTATATCGTGACTTCGGTCACGGTGGTTTGGCACCACCGGTGGTTTGGTACCACACGGGGTAGAAAAGGAGTTACGGATGGCTAGGTTGGGTGCATTATACATATATGTTGCTTTGTTATAATTTGTGTAAGTATGTGGTATTTACCAGGGAGAGGAATATGCACTGAGTCTTGGTGACTCACCTTCTCCCTTATATTTTGGGTGATTCGTGAGATCGCGGATATGGAGCCGGATGGACTCGAGGAGGCCATGCAATAAAGTTTGGTTTTACATGAACTTCCATTTGGGTACTTTATTTTAATTTGGTTTTCATATTTTATGGATTTGTAATAAGGCCTCTTTAATTATGGTTTTGAATTATTTATATGCTTTGGGATTTATTCTAAACATGTTTAAGTATATCACTTGATTAATTTAATAATTGAGCTCAAAGTTTTCTAAACTATAAACTCGCAATGGTTTTAAAAATCTTACCATCGGGTAATATGAATAGTTCGATAGAAAAATTACAAGTTAAGTGTTTTCAACAAATTAAGTGATTTCCAAAAAAAAATTCAAGTTTCTATACTCAATTGCAAACGGAATTTCAAAGTGATATTTCAAATTTTCTTAAAAAGATATAAATGTTTTCTATCCTATGATTTATCAACTAAGTTTTAAAGTTTTATGTAATTCAAAGTAAATCTCAGTTTTAACTTATTTTCGACAAATAAAGAATTTCAAAGAGTTTTTCACAAAATTTAATTGTTAATTCGATTCTTCAAAAATATTTTCCTTAGTGACATACCAGATTCGGTCGTGGCGTATTGACCAGGTTTGGGGGGTTACATAATTTCTAGTATTGCTTAGAATTTTGGATGTTAATATTGTTGAATATTTCAAATACTAGGGATTAAATTGATATATTTCAATGTATAAAGTGAAAAAAGGACTAAATAGTAAAGTTAATTCTTGATTTTGAGAATAGGGACTAAATTGTGAAATTTTTGAAATTTAAGGGTTTAATTGAAAGTAGGGAGCTAAATTTAGCTTAAAATGAAATTAGTATAAAAATATAGGATTAAATGTGAAGAATAAAAATTAGTCTCAGTTTAGGGACTAAATTGGAATTTAAGCAAACATTGAGTAAAAATTGAAATATTCAATGTGAAATTGAATTTTGCTGTATTGATGTATTTTAATTGTTTTAATTCCATAGCTAACGTCGTATTGGAATCCTCGACTAAAAAGGGGAAGGATAAAATCGATGTCGAATAGCTCGGAATCTACGGTTTGTGTTTCTATAATCCGAACTAAGTTGTAAATTATTGCATATGGTAAGCATTGGAGGTGAGAATTAATGTGCTTTACAATTGAATTGAATTCATAATTGATTGAATTAGATTGATTTGGCATATGTTATAAATGTATTGAGTATTTGGAAATTGAAATGAATATATGTGTAAATGTGATAATGTGCAAATATGAGAATTGGATATTAGTTGTATTTGAAAAGTGAAATGAAACCCTATTAACTGTATCGGGCTGAGTCGGATATAAATGGCATGCCATAAGATAGTAAGAGTTCAGAGATTTCTTCGACTTTGAGTCAATGAGGAATTGGGTGCCAATTTTCTTCGGTTTAACCGATGAGACACTGGGTGTCAATTTATATAGCGTTGGGCGCAGTTATTACTTCAGATTTATCCGAGAGGCACTGGGTGCCAAACTGGTGTGTTGGTTGGATCCGTGTATCCATCCGAGTCCGAGTTGTGTTAATAGGGGTAATTAAATAATAAAGTTCTATAATCGATATTGAAATGGCATGGTATGTGAAATGGAAATGAGATAATGAATTGAAACATGAAATATGAGATATGAGGTGAATAAATGAAATACATGAGTTATGTACGCATGATTTGAATATGGAATGGATAATGTCATTGTAAAAACAAATGTGGATTGATATGTGAAAAGCTATTTGTATAGCAAGTGATGTGAATTGAGATATTTGTTAAACAAATCAAATATAATAGCATGTGAAAATTTTGTATAGTATGAAATGATATGGTAATATGCATAAATTTGAAATGATGGTATATGGTAATTGTAAGCTTAGACAATAGTATGTTCGTATAATTCCAATTATGCATTTTTGTATCATTATGTCTTTAATTGTTCAGATTATAGAAATATCACTGAGTTTTACTTAGCCTACGGTTTTTTTTTCCTTGTGCAGGTTAGGTACTTCTCTTTTGATCGTCGACTCAGCATCCAACAACGATCCCGACCTTAAATGTGGTGATGTTTACCTTTCGTGATAGCATGTACCTAGGGTGTCGCAGTTGATAGTTATTTTTTGGATGGATTGTAAATAAGGTTATAAGTATAAGTTTGGTTTGAGTATATAAATATATGTTTGTGTTTGAAGCCATAATTTGGCATATTGTTGTGAACCAATGCTTGTTAGGTGTATGTGAACTTAAGCTTGATATTGAGGTAGTTATAAGCTAAGCTAAATTAAGTGATTTTGGCATGTTTTAACCTTTGATTTGAATGATGCTTTTATGATATGTTTTGATGATATAACTTGTGGTACCAATAAGGGTACATTGGTTAAGCACCTCAGATGATTGTTTTGGCATGTTTTGAATAGGTTAAATGATTGGTTTTTGAGTTGCTTAATGCACAAGCAAGTAGGAATTGGTAAACTTGTTGTTTAAGGTACATTTTAGGCCCACATGGATGTGTGACTTGGCGGTGTGAGACACACGGCTGGGCGACACGGCCGTGTGACCCAAGTCAGAGAGTTACACAAGTACGGACACAGGCTGGGACACGGCCGTGTGTCCCTATTTTGAGAGCTACATAGCCTGAGACACGGGCGTGTATCTCAGCCATGTGAGTCACACGGCCGTGTGACCCCTGTAGTTGAATTTTTCTAACTTTTTCCTCAATTTTTCAAATGTTCCCGATTGAGTCCTAAATCGTTTCTAAAATGATTCTAAGGCCTCGAGGGCTTGAATAAGGGACGATATGCATGTTTAATGATGGATTTTGTTATGATTATTGAAATGTTTTGAAATGAATGATTTAGGTTATGTTTATTCGGTAATGCTTCGAAACCCTATTCCGATGATGGATACGGGTTAGGGGTGTTACATTACTCGTCCGAGCTAAACCTGTGTCACATGTATCTTCGAGTCTGCAACAAATGTTGGAGATCAGAATTATCAGGCATCAACCCGTAACCTCGTATACAAGACTTTTACTAAGTTCATTGGGATTTAGTTTCAATACTTCCAATTTCGTACTATTTTATTACGATTAAGTCTAACTCCAATTCGAGTACTATTTCTAAATCAATCCAAATTTTCAATCAAGCATTAATATACATTCAAATACAATTCAACAACAATTTTAACTTATTTATACTGTATGAAGTTACTTGACAAAACAACAATAAACACGACAATAGGGACTATTCTGTAATTTTCTCTTTTCGCGATTGTCTTCCGACTTGTTCAGATCTTGATTTATAATATAAATTTATTTCAATTTAATCACTCAAATATCATATAACAACCTATTAAAAATATATGTAAGCTCAATTTTAGTTTTCAGTTATTTCCTCAATTTTTACGTTTTATTCAATTTAGTCCCTAAAAATCAAACTTGTCATAACTTCCAATTTTGAACCCCAAACTTTAAAACCAACATAAAATATATTCAATTACAGCCTCCTTATATAAAAAATTACAGAAATTACATACCAATTTCAAGATATTAACAATTTAGTCCTTATATTCAAAACTAACAAATTTCACGTTACTAAGTAGTCCTTTTTTTCATTTCTAAGATCAAAATCTAACAACTTAACATCAAAAGCTTCAAATATTAACAATGGGAACATTTTCAAACCATAATAGTTTTAAAAACGAACATATATATTAGCTAAAATGAGTTACAATGATTCCAAAAACATAAAATTTACGAGAAAAGGGACCCCGAAACCTTACCATGCACTTGGCCAAATGTAAAACTCTCCTAAGCTTGCCTTCAATGGTGAAATCAATAGAAGGGTGGAAGATGAACAAATGTTTTCTCTCTTCTTCCACCATACATATTTGTTTCTTTTAATTATAACATTTTTATGTTATTTTAATTATAAATTATAATAATATATCGTATAAAACTAAACCAAACAGTCCACTAAATTCCAATGTGGTATAATTACCACATTGGTCCTTAATTTAAGTTTTCTACTTACAAATGTATAGCAATTTAACTTTTACTAGTTTTACAATTTAGTTTTTGCTTCACAATTAACTATTTAAACACCAAAATTTCTAGACCAAACCTCAATTCACCTATAATATAGCTCAATAAATATTCAATGGAAATATTTACGAGCTTGATTTTCAAAAATAAGGTCCCGATACCTCATTTTCAAAAACCACTGACTTTTGATACGAACCATTTGTACTGAGTGTAACTGACCAGTTACCAATTCTATCAAATCATGATTCACTATATTACTAGATTTGACTCGTATATATTAAATAATATTTTTTATGGACTCACTCGTCATAATTGTGATTCCAAAATCACTATTTTTGACACCATTGAAAAATGGGTTGTTACACTATATGCAAACATTCATACCGAGTTATCAAATATTCAATTAAATGCAAAAGAAAAAAGAAAGGAAAGAATGCTTTGAAATCTGAAAATAATGATTGGATATTTGATTGCTTGAACCCACAAATGATGATTGAATATAGATCTACTCTAAAACCCTAATTAATCTATGAAAAGAAAGATGAATCACATTCAAAACCCCCTTAATCTATTCTCTTGAGCCAATATTTATAGTGTTAATGTATTATAACCTATTTAGGTTAATTATAGGCTACTAATCAATTTAAGTGAGATTATGCGAATGAAAACACCATTACAGAATTATTAGCCTTGTTGAATGGATGTCACAACACCCTATATTCAGTGTCACGACTTTACTGGAAGAATACTTGGCCTATGGGACTTCAGATGGAATGTCATGACTTTGCCATCATGATGTCACGACATCGACTCCAGTAGCTTGCCTCGTGGTATCAATTTGAAAAATTAGCTAAATGTTGAGGCTTACTTCAATGTCCCAACTTTCTCCTTGCTACATCCATGGCAGTCCACTAACTCCTCAACTTAAAATATTGTCTTGTACATTCAATCAACTTGTTAGTTCATCCTTAGGCCCGAATCGCCCTAAAAGGTCATAAAAAACACAAAAATCTCAATTTATTCAATTTTAACCTTAAAACTAAATAATTCTAAAAATGAACTTAAAAGACATAAATTTACTTCAATACAGGCTACTTAAGTAGTGAAAAGAGCTTAATTTGCCACTGTAACAGCCTGGTTTTAGTTAAATTAGAATAGTGGTTTTGAAACCACAAATCTGATGTCAAAAAATTATTTTAATATTATTTTCGGTACTTACAGCATGTTAATTGATATGTGTGAAAATTTGGTGATTTAATTTTATTGTTTAATTGCTCAATTTGAGAAAAAGGACTAAATCGCGTAAAGAGTAAAATGTGAGTTCTAATAGCTAAAGGTATTAAATAGCAATGGAATATTAAATTAAAAGTCCTTATGATGATATTATACCATTGGTTGTGTTAATGGACATTAATGGACATGCAATATAAATTTCTATGTTTATTCATTAAGGGTAAATAGGTAAATTGATAAATTAAGTTAATAAAATTATAACAAAACATGAAATTGTGTTCATATTCTTCTTGGTGACCGAATATCAAAGCAAAAAGAAATAATTGAAGCTTGTTAGGGTTCGGCTATTGCATGGTCTAATTGGTGAGTAATTTTTACTCAGTTTTTGATGATTTCTATGTTTTTGTAATTGTTGCAGCTTAATCTAACTAGCCCGCACCTTAGATTTTGAAATTGTTTAACATGTTTCCATTATTGAATACTTTATAAATTTGATGATTGATGATAGAATATGAAAGCTTGAATATAGTTTTACATGTTTTGTTAAGTGATTTTTGATGAAAATGAATAATAGGGATTAAATTGTGAAAAGTGCAAATTGAGTGGTTGAAATGTGAAATAAATGGAAGTTTTGGGCTGCTAGGGACCTATATGCAATTTTTCCAAGCTTGGGTTTATTGAAATTATGTGAATTTTGTGTTTTGTGAAATAAGGACTAAATTGTAAAAGTTGTGAAATACTTGGGGCAAAAGTGTAACAGTGCTTTAAAGTGTGATTTGGACTAAATTGAAAGAATATGTGATTGAATAAGTTAATTTTGAATTCATATAGATCAAGAAAGAAAGAATTCAGATTTAAATCGGGGGAAAAGCAAGGTTATCGAGTAGTCGACTCGATCCGTCATTTCTGTATACGAGGTAAGTTTGTATAATTGAACTTAAATGTGCATTTGTTTAATTGATGGATAGAATTGAGATTGTATGTATTCCATTAGTTAAATTTGGAGATATTGAATTTAAATGTACGGTTTAAGCATACGAGTTGCTGAATAAGACCATAGCTAGGCTATGGCAAATCGGAAAATAAGACCATAACCGAGTTATGGCATATGACTGTAAGACCACGGCAGGGCCTTGGCAATGTACGTATAAAACCATAGTTGGACTATGGCATCGAAAAAATCGATGAATTTGTATCATAAGTATTTATAAGCCAAAGTGGTTTGATAAGAGAATTGTCGAGAGATAGATAAGTATCGGTACAGGTATGTTCGGAAAACTGTTCAAGTAATGTGTTAGAAGATGTTGAGGACTTATGAGTTACGATGTGGTTTAACTATATGTTAACTCGTTGATTAATGCTCTAAACGCTAATTATGTTATCCGTTTTGAAAATACTAATAAATGTTGAGATTATTTCATATTTACATGCGAACTTACTAAGCTTTATAGCTTACTTTGTTTAATTTCTTCTATGTTTTATAGTATATCGAAGCTAGCTCAGAACCGGGGATCGACAGGAACTTCATCGCACTATCGGACATCTATTTGGTACTTTTGAGTTGTGTAAATATGGTACATGGCATGTATAGGCTTGTTTCATTTTGGTATGTTTGGTGAATATGTATTTTGGCCTTTTGGGTTTGCATAAAATGATGAACATGATGATGTTATAAATGTGCAAATGGTTCTATTTTGAGTTTGGTAAATTGACTTATGTTAGATGATTGAAGTTGATAATTTGGAAATTATGTGTTTGTGAATTAATGCTTAATAATGCATGTTTAAAATGAATTAGTAAATTGAATCATATATGTGAATCATGGTAAATTAACTATATTGTTGATGTCATTTTGGTTTATATTTGAGTAAGTGAAATGGTTGTAATTGTATAGCATGAAATGTGCATGAATTGGGATTGATTTGGCTGCATATTGTGCCTTGAAATGGTACCATTTGTACTTATGTAGGTATGTGCAAAATGGGGTGGCAAATTGGCCTTGCAAATGGCCTATTTTCGTCCACACGGGCATGTGTCTCATCCGTGTGTGACACACGGCCATGTGTCTCCTGGTGTTGAAATTAAATTGAAGTCAGTATGCTCCACACGGTCTCACACGCGGGCGTGTGACTGGCCGTGTGGTACAAGTCAGTATACTCCCTAAATGGCACACGGCCTGGCACACGGGCGTGTGACTTGGCCGTGTTGCATAAGTCAATATACCCTACAGGTTTGGCACGGCCTTGCACACGGGTGTGTGTGGCCACTTCGAAGGGCACACGGGCTGGACACACGGGCGTGTTGTTGGCCGTGTGACCCAAGTAAGTATGTATACCCTGTTTCCACACGGCCTGAGACACGGGCGTGTCTGAAGCCGTGTGGGGCACACGGCCTGTTCACACGGGTGTGTGACCCCTGAATGATTGAAATTTTTCTAAGTTTCCAAAAATTTCCCGAGTTATCGATTTAGTCCCGAACCACTTCTAAAGCATGTTTAAGGCCTCGTAGGCCCTTATAAGGGACAATGGGATTGTGATTAAATGATATTTGAGTATGAATGCATAAATGTATGAGATATGTATCTTAAATGATATGTATTGATCGGTAATACCTCGTAACCCTACTCCAGTGACGGATATGGGTTAGGGGCGTTACATTTATTAGTATCAGAGCTACAGTTTAGTCGATTCTAGGACTAATGTAGCATGTGTGAGAGTCTAGCTATATATGCCATATATACTCTGCGATAGTGTGATGATTCCTAACAGTTTAAATTGTGTTTTCGTATAGTAATGGAACCCGAACGAGTGATAGCTGATGATTTAAAGAGTAATACGCCCGCTTCCGCTCAAGGGACAGCGCCTTTCGAATCTAAACCCGTGTCTAGTAGTCACAGAGGTGAGGCTAAAGAAGCCTTTTTCCAGATGATGAATGAGTGGTTCACTAAATACGTCCGGACAAATTCGGCTGCTCAACAACCTCTACCCCTCCTATTCCCCAAACTGTACCTGTAGCTCCTCAAAGAGTCAAGCTTTTAAGATTGAATAAGCCTCTAGTTGTTAAGATCCGTAAACACAGGGCTGAAGAGTTCAGGGCTAATGTTGATGATGACCTTGAGAGAGCTGAGCTCTGGCTTGAAAATACTATCCGAGTGTTTGATGAACTTTCGTGTACGCCAACTGAATGCTTAAAGTGCACTATTTCTCTTCTGAGAGACTCTGCGTATCATTGGTGGAATACTTTAGTGTCGATAGTGCCGAAAGAGTGAGTGACCTGGGAATTCTTTCAGACCGAGTTCCGGAAGAATTACATCAGTCAACGATTCCTTGACCAAAAGCATAAAAAATTTCTAGAATTGAAACAGAGCCGTATGACCATAACTGAATATGAAAGAGAATTTGTACGGTTGAGCAAGTATGCTCAAGAATAGGTTTCTACTGAAGAGATAATGTGCAAGCGGTTTGTTGCTGGGCTGAATGAAGACATTAAACTTCTAGTCGGGATATTGGATTTAAAAGAATTCGTTGTGTTAGTCAAACGTGCTTGCAAAGATGAAGAACTGGGCAAAGAAAAGAGAAAGGCTTATTCGAAAGCTAGAGATTCGAGAAAGAGATTGATGAATAAACCCTATCACTCTTCATCAAAGAAATCCCGAGATTCATATAGTCGATCAAATGCACCAGTGGAGTACTCTAATAGAGATCGTGGGAAGCAATTTACGAGTTCAAAAACTCCAGCTGTGTCAGTGGCAAGTGTGGGTAATGTTAGACTGAACAAACCTGAATGTGGACAATGTGGAAAACGACATTTTGGAGAGTATAGACTGAATGATAAAGCCTGTTTTAGATGTGGATCGCACGAACACTTCATTCGAGATTGTCCTGATTTAGATGAGAAAGATAAATCTCAGAGTGCAAGACAAAGCAACACGACTGCGAGAGGAAGACCATTCCAGAATGTTGGAAATGTGAGTGGTGGTAGAGGTGCGACACGAGATACTATTGTGAGATCCAAGGCCAGAGTACCTACTAGAGCCTACGCTATTCGCGCTCGCGAAAAAGCTTCATCTTCAGATGTTATCACCGGTACTTTCATTCTCTATGATACTAATGTGATTGCATTGGTAGATCCAGGATCAACTCATTCTTATATATGTATGAATTTAGTATCTAGTAAGACTTTGCCTGTAGAGTCTACTGAATTTGTGATTAGAGTATCGAACCCATTAGGAAAATGTGTTTTGGTTGACAAACTCTGCAAGAATTGTCCGTTAATGTATCGGGATTTTTATTTTCTGGCTAATCTGATGTTGTTATCATTTGATGAATTTTATATGATTCTAGGTATGGATTGGCTAACGATGCATGAGGCTATAGTGAATTGTAGATGAAAGACAATTGAACTGAAATGTCAAAATAATGAGACTACTAGAATTGAATCTGATGATCTGAATAGTTTGCCAGTTGTGATCTCGTCTATGTTAGCTCAGAGATTTGTGAGAAAGGGGTGTGAAGCTTATCTTGCCTATATACTTGATACGAAAGTGACAGAAACAAAGATTGAATTAGTACCAGTTGTGTGTGAGTATCCAAATGTATTTCCCGAAGAGTTACCGGGTTTACCACCTATCAGAGAGGTTGAGTTTGGTAGTGAATTAGTACCGGGAACAACACCGATATCAATAGCTCTGTACAGAATGGCTCCGACAGAGTTAAAAGAATTGAAAGCTCAGTTGCAAGAGTTGATAGATAAAGGATTTGCTAGACCGAGTTTCTCTCCTTGGGCTGCACCAGCGTTATTTGTGAAAAAGAAAGATGGCACGATGAGAATGTGTATAGGCTATCGACAGCTCAACAAAGTGACAATCAAGAATAAATACTCTTTGCCATGAATAGATGATTTGTTTGATCAATTAGAAAGGGCAACAGTGTTTTCGAAAATTGATTTGAGATCAGGTTATTACCAGTTGCGAGTTAAAGACTTAGATGTGCCAAAGGCTGCATTTAGAACAAGGTACAGACACTACGAATTTCTTGTTATGCCTTTTGGACTAACAAATGCACCTATTGTTTTCATGGACTTGATGAACCGGAATTTCAGGCCATACTTAGACCGACTCGTAGTTGTATTTATTGATGACATTGATTTACTCTCGTGATGAATCTGAGCATGCCGAGCATTTGAGAATCGTGTTACAAACTCTGAGAGATAAACAGTTGTTTGCAAAGTTCATCAAATGTGAGTTTTGGTTACGAGAGGTTGGTTTTCTGGGACATATAATTTCAGCCGCGGGTATCCAAGTTGACCTGAGCAAAATTTCTACGACTGTTGATTGGAAGCCTCTGAGAAATGTATCTAAAGTCCATAGTTTTCTGGGACTAGCCGATTATTATAGACGACTTGTGAAAGGCTTCTCGATGATTGCGACTCCGATGACACAATTGCTTTAAAAAGATGTTAAATTTGAGTGGTCAGAAAAATGTCAGCAGAGCTTCAAACAGTTGAAAGCATTATTGATAGAGGCACCAGTGTTAGTTCAGCCTGAGTCGGGTAAAGAATTTGTAGTTTTCAATGATGCATCATTAAATGGCCTGAGTTGTGTTTTGATGCAGGAAGGAAAAGTTATAGCTTATGCCTCGAGACAGTTGAAGCCGCACGAAAAGAATTATCCGACGCACGATCTAGAGTTAGCCGCAATAGTATTCGCATTGAAAATTTGGCGTCATTACTTGTTTGGTGAGAAATTCCATATTTATACCGACCACAAAAGGTTGAAATATTTGATGACTCAGAAAGATTTGAATTTGCGACAGCGGAGATGGTTAGAATTGCTAAAAGACTATGAGTTAGTGATTGACTATCAACCAGGGGAAGCAAATGTAGTTGCTGATGCTTTGAGCCGAAAGTCCTTATTTGCTTTACGTGCTTTGAACATACAATTAGCTTTATCTGATGACGGTTCGATAGTAGTCAAGTTGAAAGCGAGACTACTATTTCTACAGCAGATTTGTGAGGCTCAAAAATTTGATAATGAATTGCAAGCAAAACGAACTCAGTGTAAGTCGACTTTTGATTCAGAGTTTCGAATAGGGCCTGATGAATGTTTGATGTTCCGAGGTAGAATTTGCGTACCGAGAAATACCGAGCTTATTCAGAAGATTTTAAACGAAGCACACAGTAGTTGTTTATCAGTACATCCGAGAAGCACGAAAATATATAACGATTTGAAACAGCTTTATTGGTGGCACAGCATGGAACGAGATATCTCAGAATTTGTTTCAAAATGTTTGATTTGTCAACAAGTCAAAGCTGAGCATCAAGTGCCGTCAGGTTTATTACAGCCTATTATGATTCCTGAGTGGAAGTGGGATAGAGTAACAATGGATTTTGAATCGGGTTTGCCCTTATCTCCAAAAAAGAAAGATACGATCTGGGTTGTTGTTGACAGATTGATGAAATCAGCTCATTTCATTCCGATACGTACAGATTTCTCGCTTGATAAATTAGCTGAGTTATATATTTCCGAAATTGTGAGATTACATGGTGTTCCCCTATCTATTGTTTCGGATAGAGATCTGAGGTTTACATCGAGATTTTGGAAGAAATTACAAGAAGCTTTGGGTACTAAGCTACATTTTAGCACTGCGTTTCACCCGCAAACGGATGGTCAATCCGAACGAGTTATTCAAGTACTTGAGGATATGTTGCGTTGTTGCATTCTTGAGTTTGAAGGTAGCTGGGAGAAATATCTACCCCTGATTGAATTTTCTTACAATAATAGCTTCTAATCGAGTATAAAGATGGCACTATACGAAGCTCTATAGGGTCGTAAATGTAGAACACCATTGTACTGGACTGAGCTCAGTGAAAATAAGATTCACGGGATTGATCTGATCAGAGAAACAGAAGAAAAATTGAAAGTAATTCGCGATAGTTTGAAAGCAGCATCGAATCGACAGAAATCGTACGCAGACTTGAAATGGAAAGATATTGAGTTCCAGATCAGGGATAAAGTGTTTTTGAAAGTGTCATCGTAGAAAAAGCTATTGCAGTTTGGTCGGAAAGGGAAATTGAGTCCGTGATTTATCGGACCGTATGAAATTACTGAGCGAGTTGGGCAAGTGGCATATCGGTTGTCCTTACCGTCTGAGTTAGAAAAGATACATAATGTATTTCATGTTTCGATGCTTCGACAATACCAATCCGACCCTTCACATGTCATGCAACACCCCATACCCGAGTCCGAAGCTTAGAATGGATACGAGACGTTACTATGCTTGAACTCACTTAAACATGTACTTACGGGCTATAAAATTTCATTCCGAATTAAAAACTTCTCTGTCTCAGTCTAATCATACATTTTATGGGCCTACAAGGCCCTAAACACGTACCTAAAAACTTCGGAACTTAATCAGAAACTTTTCTTTAAAACAGGGGTCACACGCCCATGTGGCTTGGGACACGCCCGTGTACCCCTTGACACGCCCATGTCTCCACACCGTGGTCGACACTAACTATATTCACACGGCCTTGGCACGCCCGTGCCTTCCAACCGTGGTCTACACTGACTACATTCACACGGCCTAGGGCACCCACCCATGTTCTATCCGTGTGGCATACACGGCTTGAGCAAACGGCCGTGGGATTTTCCCGTGGCCTATTCTGACTTAAGGTACAATGGTGCAGGGTGCACACGGCCTAGACACACGCCCGTGTGTCCATCCGTGTGGGCACTTAGAGGTTATTTACCAAGCCAATTGTCACCCTGAAATCAAGACCAAACTCAAGCTCAATTCAGCGACTCAAGTATTACATCTTTCATGAACAATACAACATGCTTCATTGATATCAATAACATACATACTTAGTCAATCTTGGCCAATCACTTAGCCATTTACAAAAGAATAATAAACTTGATAGCCCATACTTTTACCCTTTCTAAGACATATATACAAAAATGAAATGTTTCCTATACATGCCATAATTAATATAATTTCAACTTGGTTATACCAAAATAAGGATTGATAGTGTGCTTCGAGCTCCGACTTCAACGATCTACAAGTTAGCTTGGCGGGACTACATAGAAAGAAAGAATAAAAGACGTAAGCATTTAGCTTAGTAAGTTTGCATAATGTTCATAGCAACATAGTTGCTTAATATAAACCATTTGACATCAACAATGGTATCATAAATTTCAGCTATAAAGCTTACTTACTCATGCTTGATTCTTACATATCTCATGAAACTTACTAGTCTCATACTTGAGAGGTAAACAAGGTACTTGTATCACTTGATCACATTGATCAGCATACTTTAACATAATAATCATAATCTCTGATTCATCATTCATAACATGAATAATACTCATTTTCAGTTTGATAATAACTTTGCTTACTCAACTTTCTTGCTATCTCACTTTAACTTTACTCATTTGCCAGATAAATTTCTGCGAATAATCGAGGATACTAAATCTCTTCACATGAACTTGATGCCAAAGCCATATCCTAGATACGGTCTTACATGGAATATCTCATCTTGGTTTCGAGGCCATGTCTTGACATGGACTTATACGAAGTCTTTCTTTTTCTCACCAATGCCATGCCTTGGCTTGGACTTACATGGGATCTCTTTCTCTTGATAGCTTTTCAATGCCAAGCTTGCCTTGGACTTACATGGTAACTTGTTCAATGCCAAGCTTGCCTTGGACTTACTTGATAACTTGTTCAATGCCAAGCTTGCCTTGGAATTACATGATAACTTGCTTGATTGCCGATGCCATGCCTTGGCTTGGTCTTATACGGACTTTCTAATCTCATGTGGTAGATTGAGTATCCTGGGAAATTCCATCTTCAATCGGGACTTGCTCGTATTTAATTTCATTTATTTCTTTGTTTAGCAAAACATTAAGCATTCCATGATAATAATGTACATTATACTAAGCAATTCAATGATAGAAGTCATAAAACTTAGAAATCATACGAACTTACCTCAATATACAAAATGTATGTAGATATGCAATTTAGTCCTCGACTTTGTTCTTGCCTCAGTTTCGGTCCGGGCTTCGTTTTTCTTAATTAGCAAGCTTGAAAAAAATGAAGAACCCTAGCTATGGAGTCTCCAAATTTTCAGCAATGAGAGGAAAAAGATGAATAGATTTTTCTATCATCTTTTTCCTATTTTAATCATTTATTAACCAAATGACCAAAATGCCCTTCTCTTTAAAATTTTCATAATTACTAACTCATGTCCAATTTTGTCCAAAAATTATATTTTGGGCAAATTACTAATTAAGGACTTCTAATTGATATTCTAAAGCTATTTCATACAAAAAGCTTCTAGAAACTCATATTTTACAACTCTTGCAATTTAGTCCTTTTTGGACCAAACAACTTCAATTTAACGAAATTGCTTCATGAAACTTTCACACTAGCATGCAAACATGGCATAAACTTTAAAACTCATGAATTCACCTCGGACTCGTGGCCTCGCACCACTATTTTGACTAGGCCCTAAATCAAGCTGTTACAATTCTCCCCCCTTAGGGATTTTCGTCCTCGAAAATCTTACCAGCAAACAGATTTGGATACTGGTTTCTCATGATTTCTTCTGGTTCCCACGTAGCTTCCTCTATCCCATGTCTTTGCCACAATACTTTCACTAGGGCAATATTTTTATTCCTTAGTTGTTTGACTTCCCGAGCCAAAATCTTAATTGGTTCTTCACCATAAGTCATGTTGGGATGAATCTCTATCTCTGACGGAGTAATTACATGTGACGGATCTGATCGGTAACGTCTCAACATTGACACGTTAAACACATCATGTATCCTTTCTAACTCTGTTGGCAAAGCCAATCGGTAAGCTACTGGTCCGACTTTCTCGGTAATCTCATACGGTCCAATAAAACGTGGACTCAACTTGCCTTTCCGGCCAAATCTTAGAACTTTACTCAACTTGCCTTCCCGGCCAAATCTTAGAACTTTTCTCCATAGTGACACTTTCAAGAAAACTTTATCTCTGACTTGATACTCTATCTCTTTTCTTTTTAAGTCCGAGTAGGACTTTTGTCTGTCTGATGCAGCTTTTAAACATTCTCGTATCACTTTCACTTTCACTTTCTCTTCAGCTTCTCTAACCAAATCAACCCCGTGAATTTGGTTTTCTTTGAGTTCAGTCCAAAATAAAGGCGTTCTGCACTTTCGCCCATATAAAGCCTCATAAGGCGCCATCTTTAAACTCGACTGAAAACTATTATTGTAGGCAAATTCTATCAATGGGAGAAACTTTTCCCAACTGCCTTGAAACTCTAAAATACAACATCTGAGCATATCCTCGAGTACTTGAATTAGCCTCTCTGACTGACCATCAGTTTGAGGATGAAAAGCTGTGCTAAAACTCAATCTTGCACCCAAGGCTTCTTGCAGCTTCTTCCAAAATCTGGATGTGAATCTCGGATCTCTATCCGATATAATTGATAAGGGAACTCCGTGAAGTCTTACTATTTCTAAAACATAGAAGTTTGTTAACTTGTCGAGTGAGAAATCAACTCATACAGGTA
This sequence comes from Gossypium sturtianum, assembly GCA_025698515.1. NCBI lineage: Eukaryota > Viridiplantae > Streptophyta > Magnoliopsida > Malvales > Malvaceae > Gossypium > Gossypium sturtianum. The sequence goes on along the minus strand of CM046943.1, from coordinate 34,869,823 downwards.
CAAAATGGGCTGACTTCGTGAGTCTATCCACTACGACCCATATAGCATCCTTCTTGCTGGGTGACAACGGTAAACCCGTTACAAAATCTATGGTGATACGGTCTCATTTCCACTCGGGAACCAAGATGGGCTGAAGTAAACCCGAAGGTACTTGGTGTTCAGCATTTACTTGCTGACAAATCATGCACTTGGAAACAAACTCTGAAATACCTTTCTTCATTTTCGGCCACCAATACTGTTGCTTCAAATCATTATACATCTTTGTACCTCCCAGATGTACAGACAAACATCTGTTATGTGCTTCATACAAAATTTTCTGAATGAGCTCCTCTTTTCTCGGTACACGAACTCTATCTTTAAACATCAAATATCCATCGGAATTAATCCGAAAGTCAGATCCAACATCGGATTCGCACTGAGCTCTCTTGGCTTGCAATTCACTATCTTCTTTCTGAGCTTCCAAGATCTCATGAAGAAACATTGGTCTAGCTCTCAGCTCAGCTAAAATAGAACCATCATCGGATAAAGATATCCTTGAATTTAATGCTCTTAATGCAAATAGGGACTTTCTGCTTAAAGCATCGGTGACCACATTCGTCTTTCTTGGATGGTAGTCAATGACCAATTCATAGTCTTTTATCAATTCTAACCATCTTCGTTGCCTTAAGTTCAACTCTTTCTACATCATCAAGTACTTCAGACTTTTGTGATCAGTAAAAATCCGACATTTTTCACCATATAAATGGTGTCTCCAAATCTTCAAAGCGAAGACTATGGCAGCCAACTCTAAATCATGCGTCGGATAATTCTTCTCATGAGGCTTCAACTGTCTTGAGGCATAAGCAATCACCTTGCCTTCTTGCATAAGTACACAGCCTAATCCATTTAAGGATGCATCGATGTAAATTATAAACTCTTTACCTGACTCGGGTTGTACTAAAACTGGGGCTTCTGTCAACATTGCTTTCAACTTCTCAAAACTTTGTTGGCATCGTTCTGTCCACTCAAACTTCATATTTTTCTGTAACAATTTAGTTATCGGGGTTGCAATCATGGAAAACCCCTTGACGAATCGTCTGTAATAGTCAGCTAGGCTTAGAAAACTTCTAATCTCAGGGATGTTCTTCGGTGGCTTCCAGTCCATTATGGCTGAGATCTTACTAGGATCTACTCGGACTCCATCTCTCGAGACAATATGTCCAAGAAATCCTACTTCCTTGAGCCAAAAGTCGCTTTTACTGAATTTGGCATACAACTAACTTTCTCGAAGAGTCTGTAAAACTATCCGTAGATGTTCAGCATGCTCATTCTCATCTCGGGAATAAATCAGTATGTCGTCAATAAAAACGACTAAAAACTTGTCGAGGTATGGTCTAAAGATGCGGTTTATTAAGTCCATGAATACCGCGGGAGCATTGGTCAACCCAAAGGGCATGACTAAAAATTCATAATGCCCATACCTTGTTCGAAATGCGGTCTTGGATACATCTGAATCCTTCACTCTCAGCTGGTAGTACCCTGATCTCAAGTCTATTTTGGAGAACACAGTGGCTCCTTTCAATTGATCGAATAAATCATCGATCCTAGGCAATGGGTACTTGTTCTTTACTGTCACTTTATTAAGCTGACGGTAATCTATGCACAATCTCATGGTGCCATCTTTCTTTTTCACAAATAAAATCGGAGCGCCCCATGGTGAACAACTTGATCTTGCAAAGCCTTTGTCTGTCAACTCTTGCAACTGTGACTTTAGCTCTTTCAACTCTGTTGGAGCCATTCTATAAGGAGTAATAGATATCGGTACAGTACCGGGAGCTAGCTCAATATTGAACTCAACCTCTCTAACTGGTGGTAGTCCTGGCAATTCCTCAGGAAAAACATCCAAGTACTCACATACTATCGACACTGACTCAATCTTTAACTCTATTTCTGTATCATTCATCACAAAGGCCAAAAATGCCTCATACCCTTTTCTTATATATCTCTGCGCCATCATATGAGAAATCAATACCGGCAATTCACCTCGTTCATCTGATTCTACATGAATAGTATCCCCATTCCCACATCTCATCTCAATGTATTTCTTCCCACAATTAACTATTACATCATGGGCAGTCAACCAGTCCATACTAAGAATGAGGTCGAACTCATCGAATGGTAGCAACATAAGATTTGCTTTAAAGAAATGACCTCTAATCATTAATGGGCAATTTTTACATACTTTATCAACTAACACACTCTTGCCTAAAGGATTAGACACTTTAATCATAAATTCTGTAGAATCCATAGGCATACTCAAACCGGACACTAATTTCATGCAAATATAAGAGTGTGTGGATCCGGGATCTATTAAAGCAATAACTTTGATATCAAAAAGAGAAAAGGTACCCGTAATAACATCATGAGAAGATGCCTCTTCGTGAGCGCGAATGGCATAAGTCCTTGCAGGCGCTCTACCCTCGGGTCTCGCGGCCTGCTCTCGAAGGTTACCTCTTCCACTTGCCCCACTTCTCGGGTTTCTCTACGGTCTTCCTTGGACCATACTCCCAAATCTCGGGTTCTGAGTTCTCTCTTCTTTCATCATCTCTGGACAGTCTTTTATATAGTGGTCTTGGGAACCACATCTAAAGCATGCATTTTCATGTGCTCGGCATTCTCCAAGATGACGTTTGTCACATTGTGGGCATTCGGATCTGTCAAATCTAATATTCCAAACACTTGCAACTGAAGTAGTCTGTGCTTTATTCCCTGAATATTGCTTACTCTTGTCTTTCCTTGAAAACCCAGTAGAAGTAGCAGATTGGGTAGGGAAATCTCTTAACGTCTTGGATGAAGATTGGAATGACTTATTCCACTGTCTCTTCCTAGAGTCACGAGACTCCATTTCAGACTTTCTTTTCTCTTTTAATAATTCCTCGACTTTACAAGCCCTCTCTACTAGCACAATAAATTCCTTTAGTTCTAGGACAGCAACAAACAGTTTGATGTCCTCATTCAACCCGTCTTCAAATCTTTTACTCATGATGGCCTCAGTGGACACGCATTCGCGAGCGTACTTACTGAGTCGTACAAACTCACGTTCATAGTCAGTCACTGACATCTTGCCTTGCTTGATTCTAGGAATTCCTTCCTTTTACGGTCCACAAACCTTTGGTGATATACTTTTTCTTGAATTCTTCTTGAAAAATTCCCATGTGATCCTTTCCTCGGTACCACCGACACAAGGGTGTTCCACCATTGGTAAGCAGAATCTCTTAGAAGAGAGACTACACACTTCATGCATTCCTCAGGTGTGCACGACAACTCATTAAATACCCTGATAGTATTTTCTATCCAGAACTCAGCCTTTTTCAGATCATCATCTTTTCTAGCCCGGAATTTTTCTGCCCCATGTTTCCTGATCCTATCTACTGGAGGTTTGTCTCCTCTTACCACCTCTACTACTTGAGGGGCTGCAGCGATAGGTTGAGGAATAGGTGGGGGTGGAGGGGGTTGCGCATTTGGGTTGGTACGAATGAACTCCGTGTACCATGTATTCATCATATGGAGGAAGGCTTTTCTAGCCTCTTCTCCTCCTTCTTGACTCACCGTAGTGGGTCTATTCTCATGCTCGTTCGGCACCGTCCCTTCAGCAGGAGCCGGTGCGTTACTTTCTACGTCATCCGCCACAGATCTATCGGGATCCATTTACTAAACGTATAAACATGATTTAAGTCGTCAGGAGTCATCACACTATCATTATAAAAACATTCTTACGTATGGCATGTATAGCTAGACTCGTGCTCGTGCTACGTTAGTCCTAGAACCGACTAAACCGTAGCTCTGATACCACTAAATGTAACACCCCATACCCGAGTCTGAAGCTTAGAATGGATACGAGACGTTACTAGGCTTGAACTCACTTAAACATGTACTAACGGGCTATAAAATTTTATTCCGAATTAAAAACTTCTCTATCTCAGTCTAATCATAAATTTCATGGGCCTACGAGGCCTTAAACACGTACCTAAAAACTTCGGAACTTAATCAGAAACTTTTCTTTAAAACAGGGGTCACACGCCCATGTGGCTTGGGACACGCCTGTGTACCCCTTGACACGCCCATGTCTCCAAACCGTGGTCGACACTGACTATATTCACACGGCCTTGGCATGCCCGTGCCTTCCAACCGTGGTCTACACTGACTACATTCAGACAGCCTAGGGCACACGCCCATGTTCTATCCGTGTGGCATACACGGCTTGAGCAAACGGCCGTAGGATTTTCCCGTGGCCTATTCTAACTTAAGGTACAATGGTGTAGGGTGCACACGGCCTAGACACACGCCCGTGTGTCCATCCGTGTGGGCACTTAGAGGTTATTTACCAAGCCAATTGTCACCCTGAAATCAAGACCAAACTCAAGCTCAATTCAACGACTCAAGTATTACATCTTTCATGAACAATACAACATGCTTCATTGATATCAATAACATACATACTTAGTCAATCTTGGCCAATCACTTAGCCATTTACAAAAGAATAATAAACTTGATAGCCCATACTTTTGCCCTTTCTAAGACATATACTCAAAAATGAAATGTTTCCTATACATGCCATAATTAATATAATTTCAACTTGGTTATACCAAAATAAGGATTGTTAGTGTGCTTCGAGCTCTGACTTCAACGATCCACAAGTTAGCTTGGCGGGACTACATAGAAAGAAAGAATAAAAGATGTAAGCATTTAGCTTAGTAAGTTTGCATAATGTTCATAGCAACATACTTGCTTAATATAAACCATTTGACATCAACAATGGTATCATAAATTTCAACTATAAAGCTTACTTACTCATGCTTGATTCTTACATATCTCATGAAACTTACTAGTCTCATACTTGAGAGGTAAACAAGGTACCTGTATCACTTGATCACATTGATCAGCATACTTTAACATAATAATCATAATCTCTGATTCATCATTCATAACATGAATAATACTCATTTTCAGTTTGATAATAACTTTGCTTACTCAACTTTCTTGCTATCTCACTTTAACTTTACTCATTTGCCAGATAAATTTCTGCGAATAATCGAGGATGCTAAATCTCTTCACATGAACTTTATGCCAAAGCCATATCCTAGATACGGTCTTACATGGAATATCTCATCTTGGTTTCGAGGCCATGTCTTGACATGGACTTATACGAAGTCTTTCTTTTTCTCACCAATGCCATGCCTTGGCTTGGACTTACATGGGATCTCTTTCTCTTGATAGCTTTTCAATGCCAAGCTTGCCTTGGACTTACATGGTAACTTGTTCAATGCCAAGCTTGCCTTGGACTTACATGATAACTTGTTCAATGCCAAGCTTGCCTTGGACTTACATGATAACTTGTTCAATGCCAAGCTTACCTTGGACTTACTTGATAACTTGTTCAATGCCAAGCTTGCCTTGGACTTACATGATAACTTGCTTGATTGTCGATGCCATGCCTTGGCTTGGTCTTATACGGACTTTCTAATCTCATGTGGTAGATTGATTATCCTGGGAAATTCCATCTTCAATCGGGACTTGCTCGTATTTAATCTCATTGATTTCTTTGTTTAGCAAAACATTAAGCATTCCATGATAATAATGTACATTATACTAAGCAATTCAATGATAGAAGTCATAAAACTTAGAAATTATACAAACTTACCTCAATATACAAAATGTATGCAGATATGCAATTTAGTCCTCGACTTTGTTCTTGCCTCGGTTTCGATCCGGGCTTCGTTTTTCTTGATTAGCAAGCTTGAAAAAAATGAAGAACCCTAGCTATGGAGTCTCCAAATTTTCGGCAAAGAGAGGAAGAAGATGAATAGATTTTTCTATCATCTTTTTCCTATTTTAATCATTTATTAACCAAATGACCAAAATGCCCTTCTCTTTAAAATTTTAATAATTACTAACTCATGTCCAATTTTGTCCAAAAATTATATTTTGGGAAAATTGCTAATTAAGGACTTCTAATTGATATTCTAAAGCTATTTCATACAAAAAGCTTCTAGAAACTCATATTTTACAACTCTTGCAATTTAGTACTTTTTGGACCAAACAACTTCAATTTAACGAAATTGCTTCATGAAACTTTCACACTAGCATGCAAACATGGCATAAACTTTAAAAATCATGAATTCACCTCGGACTCGTGGCCTCGCACCACTATTCCGACTAGGCCCTAAATCGGGCTGTTACATGTCATTTCCCCGACCGAGGTTGAAATTCAGTCTGATATATCATATGCTGAAGAACCGATTCGAATTTTAGCTCATGAGATCAAAGAGCTGAGAAATAAGAAAATAGCATTAGTGAAAGTATTATGGCATTGACACGGGTTTGAAGAAGCTACATGGGAACCCGTAGATGCTATGAGAAAATAATACCCGAACCTATTCACTGGTAAGATTTTCGGGGACGAAAATCTCTAAGGGGGGAGAGTTGTAACAACCCGGTTTTAGCTAAATCAGAATAGTAGTTTCGAAACCACAAATTTGATGTCAGAAAATTATTTTAATATTATTTTCGATATTTACAGCATGTTAATTGATATGTAAGAAAATTTGGTGATTTAATTTTATTGTTTAATTACTCAATTTGAGAAAAATGACTAAATCGCGTAAAGAGTAAAACGTGAGTTCTAATAGCTAAAGGTATTAAATAGCTATGGAATATTAAATTAAAAGTCCTTATGATGATATTAGACCATTGGTTGTGTTAATGGACATTAATGGACATGCAATATAAATTTCTATGTTTATTCATTAAGGGTAAATAGGTAAATTGATAAATTAAGTTAATAAAATTATAACAAAACATGAAATTGTGTTCATCTTCTTCTTGGTGACTGAATATCAAAGGAAAAAGAAAGATTTGAAGCTTGTTAGGGTTCGGCTATTGCATTGTCTAATTGGTGAGTAATTTTTACTCGATTTTTGATGATTTCTATGTTTTTGTAATCGTTGCAGCTCAATCTAACTAGCCCGTACCTTAGATTTTAAAATTATTTAACATGTTGCCATTGTTGAATACTTGAGTAATTTGATGATTAATGATAGAATATGAAAGCTTGATGATAGTTTTACATGTTTTGCTAAGTGATTTTTGATGAAAATGAATAATAGGGATTAAATTGTGAAAAGTGCAAATTGAGTGGTTGAAATGTGAAATAAATGGAAGTTTTGGGCTGCTAGGGACCTATATGCAATTCGGCCAAGCTTGGGTTTATTGAAATTATGTGAATTTTGTGTTTTGTGAAATACTTGGGGCAAAAGTGTAAAAGTGCTTTAAAGTGTGATTTGGACTAAATTGAAAGAATATGTGATTGAATAAGTTAATTTTGAATTCATATAGATCAAGAAAGAAAGAATTCAGATTTAGATCGGGGGAAAAGCAAGGTTATCAAGTAGTCGACTCGATCCGTCATTTCTGTATACGAGGTAAGTTCGTATAATTGAACTTAATTGTGCATTTGTTTAATTGATGGATAGAATTGAGATTGTATATATTCCATTAGTTAAATTTGGAGATATTGAATTTAAATGTACGGTTTAAGCATATGAGTTGCTGAATAAGACCATAGCTAGGCTATGGCAAATCAGAAAATAAGACCATAATTGGGTTATGGCATATGAATGTAAGACCACGGCAGGGCCTTGGCAATGTACGTATAAGACCATAGTTGGACTATGGCATCGGAAAAATCGATGAATTTGTATCATAAGTATTTATAAGCCAAAGTGGTTTGATAAGAGAATTGTCGAGAGATAGATAAGTATCGGTACAGGTATGTACGGAAAACTGCTCAAGTAATGTGTTAGAAGATGTTGAGGACTTATGAGTTACGATGTGGTTTAACTATATGTTAACTCGTTGATTAATGCTCTAAACGCTAATTATGTTATCCGTTTTGAAAATGCTAATAAATGTTGAGATTATTTCATATTTACATGCGAACTTACTAAGCTTTATAGCTTACTTTATTTAATTTCTTCTATGTTTTATAGTATATCGAAGCTAGCTCGGAACCGGGGATCGACAGGAACTTCATCGCACTATCGGACATCTATTTGGTACTTTTGAGTTGTGTAAATATGGTATATGGCATGTATAGGCTTGTGTCATTTTGGTATGTTTGGTGAATATGTATTTTGGCCATTCGGGTTGGCATAAAATGATGAACTTGATGGTGTTATAAATGTGCAAATGGTTCTATTTTGAGTTTGGTAAATTGACTTATGTTAGGTGATTGAAGTTGATAGTTTGGAAATTATGTGCTTGTGAATTAATGCTTGATAATGCATGTTTAAAATGAATTAGTAAATTGAATCATATATGTGAATCATGGTAAATTAACTATATTGTTGATCTTGTTTTGGTTTATATTTGAGTAAGTGAAATGGTTGTAATTGTATAGCATGAAATGTGCATGAATTGGGATTGATTTGGCTGCATATTGTGCCTTGAAATGGTACCATTTGTACTTATGTAGGCATGTGCAAAACGGGGTGGCAAATTGGCCTTGCAAATGGCCTATTTTTGTCCACACGAGCAGAGACACGGGCGTGTGTCTCAGCCGTGTGTGACACACAGTCATGTTACACGGCCGTGTGTCCTCTAGTGTTGAAATTAAATTGAAGTCAGTATGCTCCACACGGTCTCATACAAGGGCGTGTGACTGGCCGTGTGGTACAAGTCAGTATACCCCCTAAATGGCACACGGCCTAGCACACGGGCGTGTGACTTGGCCGTGTTTCATAAGTCAGTACACCCTACAAGTTTGGCACGGCCTAGCACACGGTCTGGCACACGGGCGTGTGTGGCCACTTCGAAGGGCACACGGGCTGGACACACAGACGTGTGGTTGGCCGTGTGACCCAAGTCAGTATGTATGCCCTGTTTCCACACGGCCTGAGACACAGGCGTGTCTGGAGCTGTGTGAGGCACACGGCCTGTTCACACGGGCATGTGACCCCTGAATGGTTGAAATTTTTCTAAGTTTCCAAAAAATTTTCGAGTTATCGGTTTAGTCCCGAACCAATTCTAAAGCATGTTTAAGGCCTCGTAGGCCCTTATAAGGGACAATAGGATTGTGATTAAATGATATTTGAGTATGAATGCATAAATGTATGAGATATGTATGTTAAATGATATGTATTGATCGATAATACCTCGTAGCCCTACTCCGGTGACGGATACGGGTTAAGGGTGTTACAGCCACAACAAATTGTGGCAAATCAAATCTCCCCACACTTAAGTCTTTGCTTGTCCTCAAGCAAACAATACACTTAACGAGCAAATAAAGAAATCCCTTGAACATGCTTAATTACAAGTAACTAGTTTGAAACATAGAAGCTAGGAATGCTTACTATAATATGCAACTTCAAAATGATATGCGAAATACTCATGGTTCTCAAAGTTAAACATGACAGTTCACTAAATTACAAGATCAACAAGTAAAAAGGTGATTAAGCATATGACTCCATCAAAACAAACTACATAGTTATAGGATTTATGTTAGAAGAACGCAAGCAACCAAAATTCGTACAACTTACCACGACTTTCATCCATGAACAAAATTACCTAAGTCACATAGGACTTTTCAACTTGTAACATTCTGAGGCTTAAGGTTGGCTTGGATTTCAAGGATTGGGAGCATCAAAACGCTTCAAGCATGAAAATAGTTTGACACATGATGTTGTTCTATACTCACGCCTTAGTGTATCTTTTAGCTCACCTCCTTATATCTCTTTCTTTCACATTCATTATATTCTGATTAGTCCTTCCATTGACTTAGTATAGTGTTAAATGGATTGCATAATAAGAAATGTGAATGAATAGACGGAAACAATGAATGAGAAATAGATTGCATGTATTACTATTCGTAGTGAATGCATTTTCTCGATAAGAGAATACATGACTTAAGATTACTTTAATTTCTTTGGATTGTTATTTAATTGGACATATAGATTAAATATTTGAGTTCAAAGTGAGAATTAAATTATGTAGTCATTGTAGTTTAATTCTATTTGGATAATTAAATAAGTTTGCACACAAATTCTAATATGGTAACTTCATCATGGTTTTAATAAAATTAAAAATGTGTTGCTTAAATTATTTAATTAGGATTAATTAAGTGAATTATTTTTAATAATTAAATTTTGGAAGAATATTTAATTATTGAGTTAATCAAATATATGGACTTGATTTTTTTATTTAAACCAAGAGAGGTAAGCTCATAAAATTGGACCGGCTAGTGTGTTGCAGCACAAGGGGACTTATTCCCCTTTGAATGTTGTCGACTATGATATAAGGAAACTTAATTGGACTTTAACTCCTCCGATTTAATTAATTAATGTATGAAAAATAAGAATTAAACTCTTACAAATATCCTTTTATATAAACCCTCTAATAGCCGAAAATCATATAGTCAATGTAATAGAGAAAACTCTATTGAAATTTAGCGGGAAGTTACTTGAGTAATTTAAATTCTATTTTTCTTGAGTTTGGATTCTAAATTTGTGACAATTATAATTGCTATCATCCAACAATTATAATACAAGTCTAGAAGTTGGAATTTTTGCTTCGAATACACACATAGGGATTTCGACTTCCACCCTTGGGAAGTCTTGATTTTTGTCCCATGTTCAATTTTTTGAATTAGAGTCTAATTTTAAGAATCTAAGATTTTGAGAATAGAAGATCATTCTATTGAAAGTTTGAAGTCTTCAAACTTCAGTTCGAGTTTATTACAAAAGCTGGGTAGCCTCCCAGCCCATTTGCAATTTGGACTATCTCCTTGAGCCTTGGAACACATGTACCTTGTTTTATTAAATTTATTACTTTAGATAGCACGAAAAATGTTTGTTTTAGAAAATGAGCTAAAATTCCATTATGCTTGTGTTTTTGAAACGGTTTTTCACCACTTATTACTAGAGGTAATTTTAGATTTCATGAACCAAAATATCTCCTAAAAATAATCTTATTTTTCGTAAACTAAATGTCCCTTAAATGTAATATTACATTTTGTGAACTAAATATTTGATAAATTGTGTTGATTGATTTATTCGGATCAAATTTTGAAAGGAAAGGAAAATTATTTAAGATTTCATAGAAGATAATTATTTTTAAATAAAACATGACATTAAGTAAGTAACAATTCAGTTCAGACCAACTTAAATTTAAAATATTATTTTAGGGCCCAAAGTAAAATCAAGTAAATAATTTAATGCTAGAAGAGATCTAGCTAGATTATATAATGGTAATATGAAAATTATAATACCTTTCATTTTTAATATTTAATTACGAGTTAGTATTTGGTATATTAATATTTTCATTATTTGATATATTTTTATTTTAATTTAAGAAGTTTATTTTTTTTCACTTAATAGTTCAATGATTAAAATAATATTATATTTTACAATATAAAATATGTCTTTCAAATTATTAAAATTAGTATAGTTCCCAACCCATGTATTGCGTTGTTTGCCTCAAGTTATAGAGTAAAAAATTGAAGGGCAAAATATGTTAAAGTCTCCATGCACTTCATATATTTGGAATTTAATCTCTTTACTTGTATTTTTAGAAATATAGTCATATACTTTTCGGATTTAAAAATTCAAGTCCAGTTATTACCACCATCAAAATTTTTCTACCAAATTCTTTAGTGTGACATTTGAAATTTAAAAAATATTCACTTGATATTCATATAACAATAAAAATAATGTTGAAAAAATTTATTAGGATTTTTCCCTTCAAAATCATCATGATAAAAAAAAATGTTGGAATATTGTTATTGAGAAAAATTGATCCTAGCATTTTGATTGAAATAGTTAACAATATTAACTATTTAGACTAATTAATGATACAATAAGAGAGAGGCGCCAATTATATCAAAAATTAAAGTATATAAATTAAATATCAAATTTTAATATAGTTTAGGAGTCAAAATTGAAATTTGACCATTATCTTATAATGTCAAATAAAGCGGAGTAAACTTAAAAAGAAATGCAAAACCACTTTTAAGGTATTCAAATTTTACATAATTATATAATATTTTAATTAAAAAGTTAGCATTATTAACAATTTGGATTAGTTAATAATATTATAAAAATAAAAGAATCAAATTATGTTAGAAAGTAAAATATATAGATTAAATTTTAAATTTATAATTACCAAAATTGAAATTTAATCTATTTTTTAAATGAAAAAGAAAAGGAAATTATTAGTATGTTACGTGTTAACCACATGAAGGTCATTTATATAAATTTTATTATAAAAGTTAATAAAATATATAAAATTACTTTAATTTAGTGAACAACTTAGGTTAATATTATCCTAAAAATTTTAGTATTTAGACACCAATCAAATAAAACTAGGTAATTAATTTTTAAAGATATAAAATATTAATATACATCCACCCATACATAATCACCCCTCTAATTCAATTAAGAAGAAATAAACGTTAAAACTAAAAAGAATTCACAATCAGCCAAATCTAACATCTTTTTATTCCACTTTTCTCTGGATATATTACTTATACATGGTTTGTATCTATAAAGTTTTAATTTTTTTTTTTTAGGTCTTGGGCTGCATGATGCTACAACAATACATCCACCATTGAAATTTTGTCATGATTGAGTTTTTTTTTTAACACTCAATATGTTGTTAATTTAAAGATTTTTATTTTCAATCTATTTTATTTACTAATTATAAAAAAAGATACAAAGTTATGACAACTGATAAAAATTATAGGAGATGTAGAATTATTCTACTAAAGATGAAATAAATATTAAATTTCAAGATGAGATTGATGTTGATTTAATTTAATGTATTAAACAAATTTAAAATTGTCTCTAGCGTATCATTAGATCCGTGTAAAGGAATGCAATTTGATGAGCTAGAAGATGTCGAGGCATGTTATAAGGCGTATTCTAGATAAATAGGTTTTAATATTCGAAAGATCCATAGTCGATTGTCTCACAATGATAAATTTTTAATTGGAGTAAATTACACTTATTCAAGAGAAGGTTTTCGACAAAAAAATTATAAAAAGAATGATTCAAAATGTGTGGAATGTCTAGAAACAATAATTGGTTGCAAAGCGATGATGGGTTTGAAGAAAGATAAGGCAATTGGGTAGTAAATTTTTAAATATACACAATCATGAACTCCTTACACCTAGAAGTGCAAGTTTTCTTTGTGGACATCAAAAAATAACGATGGCCCAAAAGGATCTTATCAATACATTGAACGAAGCCGGTATACCAACTCGAAAAATTGTATCTTTTTTAAGTCAAGAATCTGGTGGTCATTACAATATTGATTTTACTTTAGTATATCCAAAATTATCTAGGAAATAAAAGAAAGAAATTTCTTAGAAGGGGATGCGCAAAGGTTATACAAGTACTTTAAAGAATGTGAAACAATAGATCTTGATTTCATTTATGCCATTCAAGCTGATGATTGTGGTCATATGAGAAATTGTTTTTGGGTGGATGTGAGATCAAGAATCACATACTACTTTGGAGATATCATCACTTTTGATGCTACATGTCTAAAAGGTCGATATGGTATGCCTTTTGTACCATTCTGTAACACCCCTAATACGTCTTCGTCGCCAGATTAGGGTTATAGAGCATTACCGATCAATAGAAAAATATTTGTCATCATAACATTTAATAAATTAGTCTCAATCAAAATCACATCAAACATTTGCATTTGGTCCCTAAATCGAGCCTTCGAGGCCCTAAAAATAGCTTAGAAGTAATTTGAGACTAATTTAAAACAAAACAGAAGTTTTAAGTAAAGTTGCAAAAATGTGAAAATAGGGGTCACACGGCCGTGTGGCCAGGCCGTGTGACAATCGAACAAAGGGACACACGGCTGTGTCCTAGCCCGTGTAACTCACTAAGTAGGGTCACACGGCCGTGTCCCATCCCGTGTCTTCACCCGTGTAACTCACTGAGTAAGGTTACACAGCTGTGTGCCACGGCCGTGTGCCAGGCCAAGTAACTCTTTGACTTGCCACACACGCCCATGTCGCAAGCCGTGTGCTAGGCCGTGTAACTCATTGACTTAAAGCACTAGGATTTTACAAATGACACAAAGCCGTGTAGCCAGGCTGTGTGTGTCACACGGTCGTGTAACAGCCCGTGTCTCAAGCCGTGTGGTCCATAAATTTACCCTAAATTTAAGTCATTTCAAGGCCAAATCATACCTAACCAGCCATTCCATTGGGGCACACATTCAAGGGATTTAACATCATTCAAACACACCTAAACATACCATTTCAAACATCCTAATTCATCTAACCAATATGTCATTCAAAGGCACCACATTTATATCAAAACATCATTTACCCAAAACAAGTCAATATTGTCATATTCCAAGCATAAAAACCTAGTTCATTTATCTACCAAATGATGTCAAAAATGATCATTTCCAAGCCATCACAGACATACCAAAATACCATGCATTTCAATTACCTAAAGGTGGTCAAAATAACCTAACTTAACAAGCATTACAAGTCCATCAAACCAAACATAATCTTCAAAGCATATGCATACCAAAACATCCATTACACATTCAAGCAATACCATTACAAAAGGTCCTATACATGCCATATATAACTTTGGCCAAAATACACCAAAAACTACTAAAATGGTTGCTAAATAGTGTGATAGGTCTCCGACGAGCTTCCAACCGATCGAGCTTCCGATTATCTATAAAACAAAGGAAAGTATCTATGTAAGCAACTAGTACTTAGTAAACTCGTATAAATTTAAACATAACTTACCATTTCATTAGCACAATTTATAGAATAAGCACAATATCGTAACCAAGACTATAAGCTTAGCATAATCCTATACAAGCACCGTCAAAATCATAAGTTGGGATGATTAACCATGATACAAATGTATTCAATCATATATTAGGTAAGTTCCACATATACATCATTTAATTCATCAACTTTTTCATATGATCATAAACCGTTTCATTTGTATACTTAAATGCCATTTCCTTTACTTACCCATTGAACAATCTAGAATTACATCAGATATTCAGGAATGCTCACACATAGTGTGCCTTTCCATATAACCGTAACCTTTCCTTTTCAATAATGCTCACATGAGCTGTGAAATGGGCCTGTTCACACAAGTTGTGGGTCAGAATGTTAGCTACACAATACTGCTCACACAAGCTGTGGAGAATTCGCAACAAATACAGGACCTCAACCATCGGTAGGGCATTCAAGACCAACACCCGAAACATGAAATCCCTAATGACATGTCATTCGTATCCTAAGAATTCTTAAGGCTCAAACGAGATTCGTTATACGCCTATTATTCATACATTGTTACCTATGCAATTTCAAGTCTGTTTATATTAACACAACATAGTAAATAATCAATTAGGCTATCAATAGTATGATCATAATTCATATGAGCTTACCTTGATAACTAGGGTCGTAGAAGTAGTGTTGCAAACTAATCCGAATCTTTAGTCTTTCCTCGACTTAAGTCCGATTGTGGTTTATCTTGGTCTAAATAGATAATTTCATTCAATTAAGTACTTCAAGTATTCAATTTAATCCATAATTCATGCTTATGTAAAATTACAAAATTACCCCTAACAATTTAACTTTTCACAATTTCGTCCTTAAGCTCATAACTTGAATATAACTCATTTTAACCTAAATCCAATTTAACCAATGCTACAAGGGACCTTGAAACAACCCATAATTATCAAAACTCCAAAAGAAATTCATTCAACGGGAAAAAAAAGTGTAATGTTTGCAAGCAACATGGATATGCAAAACTACATGTTTTATTAACAAACGATTGAAGTATGTATACATTTATTTTTAAGTAGATATTTCAAATTTGAATAGTTTAATAGAATTAGATTCTTTTTTTATGTCTAGGGAGGATATAAATTTGTCATCAACAATTATAGATCCTATGTCATTTACTTAAGGAGATAATATTTTTAAGGTAAATTAATTAAGCAATTATATATTGATTAAATAATATTTTAAAGGACTAATTTTTTTATATATTATGTTAGACAAAACACGTTAACGAACAAAATAAATTAATTATAAATAAATACATATGAAATAAAATATAAATAAAATGATTTATAAATAATTTATCAAATACGAAAATCAAATAAGACCATAATAGACAGTGGAAATAAAGGAGAATTAAGATTTTGCGAAACGTTGAGGCCTGTGAAACACAGTTTTCTTAAGATAGATTTAGTCGCTCCTACGATTCTTGGAGTAACGTTGGTCGAATGTCTCCTAGGATACAACAACAACAGTGATTAAAGTAGCAGCACCTCTACAACAATTGAACAATGTCTTTTTCTATCACCGGAATGTTTGAAAATACGAAGGAGGGAAAAGAAGAGTTTTGAGAACAACAGAGTTTCGGCAAGAGAAATTATCAGAGAGTATGAGTGTATAAAACCCTTCAGAAATCATGACCTTTTATAGGCATGGAGAGTTGGAATTTTGGGAAAAAATCCACAAAATTTGCCATTAAATCTATTTGATTTAAAAATTTTATATAAGCAGATTTTGTATGCTGAGGAAAATAAATTGAAGTTGGGCTAAAATATTTGTAAGCCCAACCAGTTTGAACATTTCGCGTCGCCCATGTCGTGCGACTGCACCTCAACCCCGTCAAGTTTGGACCTGCACTCCCTCCCTGCGCATGAGGCAAGGTTACAAACATTGGTAACCCTACAACTAGAACATCCAATGTTTGAACAAACAAGCTCCCTAAGATTAAACAATTGCAGTCAAAATCCTAGCACTTGTGATGCAACCACCCTTACCTTAGATACAGGTCATTGTATGTTTCTCACACTTGTCTTGCAACCATGTCAGCCTTATCTTGCCCGCCTTCTAAAGAGATAAGGTTTTCCTTAGGGTGGGGTCTTCGAAGAGATTCAAAATAGAGCCACTCTTCAATGTCTTGTATCTTATACAATGCTTTAATGTAATTAGTTATGCTAAATTTCTCATCAGTTGGTTTTGTGGTGACCTCATAAACCATCTAAATCAGAAGCAAAAGCACAAAGCAAGTAAATAGCCATAACTGGTTAAAGTCAGCCATATGCAACAGAAGCCACAACCCTGCAAAATGAAAGTACACTTCCAAATGCATATGAACTTTAAAGTCACCAATGGATCTTCTAATCCGCCGCTTTTTGGTTTTCTTCTCGCTAACCATTGTGAATCACAATCAGATAATACTAAACCCAACTCTTCTACTATAAAGGAGGTAATGGCCGGAACATGGAATCATCCACAAGCCTGGCACACAAAGATGTTAAATATTTTCTTTGTTTGACAATTCAACACTTGGAAGAACCATTTATATGACAGATTGTGTGTAGTACGATGTTAAACCACCATCAATATCAACAAAAATGTTAATGCATAAGTAACGGCTTACTTCGTTCCAAGCCAAGGTGAGAGTGACATGTTCTCTTATGGATAACCGAGATCAAGAGTGAAAACTGTTAATATTTGAAGGATGCAAAGATTATAGCATCAGCCCTGCGGCCACTGTTCCCATGGCAGTATATCACACAGGGTAGAGGTTTTCCTTCAAGACTAACCAGGGGTATGTAGTGACTACATGGTAGAACATCGTCCCTATTGTTTTTAACCTCTCCGCTAACATTTTCCTTCCAACAAGGAGAACCTATCGCCCTGCCTGTGCTGATTCATAGAATTCGGAAAAGTTTTCATGCTGCTGAGTTGAAATGATTAAGGAGGAGATGAAAAATCAATATGTCATGAGATTAATGAACTAAAATAGTCATTTTAATCCTATGAGAAGTTAGAGTTTCTAGAAGAAACCAAGCTGTGAAAGCCTCCTAAGTATGAGAATTAAGCTGGTGATAATGATTGCAGAAGGGAATTATTTTTTACATAATTAAAATTGAGTTAAAAAAAAAGAGGGTGTATATTAATATTTTTATATATTTAAAAAATTGATTGTAGTGTCATCTTTAATTTAATACACATTTTAATACTCAATTAATTAATTTCACAATCAATCTTCATCTTGCCGTAGTTTCTAATCACGCTGTCGATCCAAGTGGATAAGAAGTGAATTGAAGCTGTCATCGTCGAGTTGACTCGTCATAGCCGAGTCAAGTGAATCGGTTGAAAATTCCTTTCTGGCTCGCTACCAACACTATTAAGTACTTCTTACCGCCACGTGTCCTTATTTTTAATTACTACAGATTTTCAAATGTATAAAATTGGAAAATAAAACGGAAAGGAAAGAAAATGCTTTCGTCCCAAAAAGCGAAGGTATTTTTTTCCGCTTTTAGTTGTTTCTGCCATTGTTTTTTCCTCTATTTTCAGTCTCCAGTCAGACTCAGCTGAGGGCGATCGTAAGTAACTCACCAGTAAGTTTCTTCTCTTTCTTTTTTTAAAAGATTAATAAAGAGAGTGATAATGAGGAACTAGAATTTCTAAAAATGGAGAAACATCTTGCTTTTGCGCCTCAGATTGATACATTAGTTTCTTCATACCTTCTATTATTATATCAATTATTTGAACTTTAGAAAAGGTAATATGAAAAGAAAATTATATATGCATTTTCAAAAAACAATAAATTCGTTATTGTTACTTTCCTTTTGGTATCTTGTTTTCTGGGGAAAGTGAAGGAAAACGACTACGTTTTCTATATATAAACAGTTTTCCTTTTTGTTTTTCACTTTATATTTCTGGCTGAAATTTATTTACTATAAAATGAATAAAGATGTGATGGGTGATAGCTGGTAAGGGAGCAGATACTTTCTAAAATTTATTTTCTGTCATGATTTCTATAAAAGAAATTAGTTTACTTATTTCTGTTTCTGTTTCTGTTTCTGTTTCAGTGCGGAACTAATAACTTCTGTCTGTAAAATAAATTTACGACTAATGAGTATAATTTCATTTCTTGAAATGATTCTCTTTTGATGCATTTCTTGTATTTGACTTTTTTGTTGATTGCTTCTTATATTTTCTGTAGGGGTAAGAACTAAGAAGAGGTTGCTGGGTAGCTTTCTTTTTCCCTTCTTAAGGCTATAACTTTTGATTTATGGTAGATTAGGGTTTAATTCAATATTTCTTTTTTCAAGTATTCATCGGTCTCTTGTGGGTCTCAGTCAGGGACCTACTTTGTGGGATTGCCCGGATAATTGAATTATTGAAGTGAATTATTGAAGATGTGAAATTTTTTAGAGTACGGTAACATCAGCGAAGTTTAATCGTCAGATTTTTTTTCTTCTTTTACCCCTTGAAAACTGTTACTGCTTCCTATAATAATTGGTGAGAGAGAGCCGACTGTTAATGGTGCAAAAACCTGGTAGTTTGTTTCCGATGGGTTGATAGATAAGGGTAAACTCCTCTAGGATTTTGGTCCAAGTGTTGCAAGTTTAGGGAGCGCTTTGATACACACACTTATTTACTTGGGACTGAAGTGAAACTTTTTATCCGGATGGTGTAGACTTACTTATTACAAGAGTGAACAGTGAGATCCTTTGGAATTATGCTATTAACATGTCATTGTCTGCAGAATGAAAGGAGGAGAAAAGCTGTACTACTTTTCTTGCTCCGAATTTTTAGACCTAATCTATGATTTTTTTGCATCCTTGCTTAAGTTATCTGTTTTAGAAAGATGGAAATTGATATCTGCGTAAAAACTTGCTTGGCTTGAAAATTGGTTTCTAGTTTAGTTCAACCTCTCTGATATTTGTTGCGTTTTTCAGTGAAGCATATTTGAAGTGTCATCAGCAAATGCTTTTAGCGAAAAAATTGGGGAAGGGGTGAACGAACTATTGTTATGTTAAAGTGGATTGACATTTTTCTAAGTTGCACTCCTCTAGATCTGAAAAACAGAGATGATTGGACTCTGATGCTGTTGGATGTATAGGTAAAATTTGTTCTTTACGTAACAGAATGATTTCGCATATTTTTGGTTTTGCATGCTCTGTATCCATATGGAGTTCACGAATGGTTTCCTTCATGTATAGTTGAATTTAGCATAATTGAATCTTCTTTGCCCGGTTTATTTCCTTTATGAATTGAACAAGCGTCAAAGGTTATACTTTCAGGATCTGGTGACAGGTTGCTTCTGTTTTATATGAAGACTGTGCTTAGTGTTCTATGAGTTCTATCTCTCCGATGGATTGGAATGCCAAAACGCCTTTGCAATGGGACTGGGAAAACTTGATGATGTTAAATGGAACACCAACTGAAATTCCAAGGAAGCTCAGACCTGAAGAGTGGGATATTGATGGAGAGGGAGGAATGAACTCAGGGTCTTTCTATTCTTCTGGTGCTGCTGGAGGTAGTGGTGGTTCTGGCTCAGATTTGGGCCTTGCTTCTTTGTCTAAAAGTTCAAAATCGGCATCTATTAATTCTTCTTCTATTGGGGAGGTAAAAATGACCAAATTTACTTCGGAAGCCTTTGAAGCTATCCCAGATGATATTAGCAACCAGAACGAAGCTTTCAGGGCTGAGCTGGCTGGTACTTCCCCAACACTTGAGGCTTCAGTTGGCTCTGGTGAGCCATTGCTCAGTTTAAAGCTTGGTAAACGGACATACTTTGAAGATGTTTCTGGAGGAAGCAATACTAAGAATTTGTCTTATTCTTCCACTTCTGGACAATCTCCTGCCCAAGCAAAGAGATCTAAACCCAATTGTCAGGGCATACATGTTCTGCGTTGCCAAGTTGAAGACTGTAACTTTGACCTCTCCTCAGCAAAGGATTACCATCGGAAACACAGAATTTGTGAAAGTCATTCAAAGAGTCCAAAGGTCATTGTACGTGGTCAGGAACGACGGTTCTGCCAACAGTGTAGCAAGTAAACTTTTTTCTTTATTCTGATGATTTTTACATTGGAAGTTGATTGTATCCAAGAATATTTTCTTTATTGATTGTGTATTTGCATGGTGATGTTTTACTTATCTTAGTAGCAAACAGTAGTAGGTATTTGATTCCTTATTGTTGGGCTTGTGAACTCTTGATGAATGTTAAAATCATAATTATGTTAATGCTGTCAAAGGTTCCATGGCCTGTTGGAGTTTGATGAAAAGAAGAGAAGTTGTCGCCGGCGCCTTTCTGACCACAATGCAAGACGCCGCAAACCACAGACAGAAGCATTCCACTTCAGTGGTACAAGATTTTCATCTTCACCAAATGGTATCAGTTTCAGACTTAGATTTGATGTTTTTTATGCATATAATTTTGTTGTATGTTACTTGTCCATCAAGATATTATGCGAGTGACTTAATTCATGCTTATTGAGTAGTTGCTTGATTTTATTCTATAACATCTTATACTCAAATAGTTTGGGTCACCTTACTTTATTGGATGCTATGTTTCTATTATAATTGCTGTCCCAGTTTTCAAGTATATGTGTTAAGGCTTTATAAGTTGTGCCTCTACTTGTTGCAGATGGGAAGCAACAGATGAGTTTCATCTGGAATAAAGTGCCATTTCTTCATAATGCTAGACCCAATGAAATTTTTACATGGGAAGGCACATTTGATTCCAAGTCCTCTCAAATGAAAGGTTATACACCTACAAAAGTTGGAAATGTTAATGGACAGCCAAACCTCCCTGGCAATCAGCTTTTGAATTCCATCACAATGCGATGTCATGATTCCAATGGATTCCTGCCCACCAAGGGCAAGCAAAGTACAGATGACATTCTCAACCAAGGTTTGGTTTGTTTATCTTACTAAGAAACAAGATTTATGATATGCATTTTGATTTTGATTAATGACAAATGTTATCTTCTAGTGCTAGTTTAACACAAATTGTTTTTAAATGAACCTATATATGGAGTAAAATATATGCCCCAAGAATGCTCCCTTAAGATAAAAACATGATCACAATCATGAGAGGATGAGCGTGAGGCCAAAGAGGTGAGAATCTTGATGTGCAGTATTTTGCTAGGTCTCTACCTTTGAAAATTGTTTTCTCCCAAGTTAGGATAATAAATGCTCAATTCTTCATCAAAAGGTGAAGAAATAACGTGCCTACTTATTTCATAAAGCTTTTGCTGTGTCATGTGGAAGTGAAGGTTCTTTCTGTTTGGATAAACAGATTTAGGACAATGATTTTTCGACTTTTAGATCCTTACGCTACAAGTCCTTTCCTGAACACTTTTGGATAGCGTCTAGGTAGTTAGCAATAGATGTTTGATGATGGAACGGTTTCCTATGGAATGATCAATGTAAATTAAGTGACATGCTGCCCTCAATGGGACATGGAGTAATGCTACTTGAGGGATTGGAGTTTTTTGCCGAAATATGATGTACATATGTGACGGAATGTTGAATAATTAACTTTCAGCAGAGGTACATGATGGTTATCCTGATGGGAGATGAGTGATGGTTCTGAAGGCCTTTAATGGTTATTAAAATGATGCTCTCCTTATGGAACTGATATACAAGCTTAACAAATTTGGTCAAATTTTGTAGGTGTAGAAGATTCCAGAGTTGATTCAAACATGGCTAGGACGCAAGATCTTCATCGTGCTCTCTCTCTTCTGTCAAACGAATCCTGGGTTTCTTGTGAGCCAAAACACGGTTCAATTGCATACCCCATGCATGTTAACCCTAGTACCAGTATGTCTCAGCCAGCAATGAGTGCAATTTCACGAGGATTTCCAAGTGCCTTATCTGAAAACTGGCAGATGGAACAGCAGACAACTGAATCTCAAGTGCATAATAGTGATGGTGACAACCATTTCCAAGAGTTCCAGCTGCTCAAGGCTCCCTATTATAGTGGCTTTTATTCCAATCAATGAGCTGAATGAGTGCGCTCAATTCAGCCAATTTGAAATTTGTGATCCCACACTCAAAGCTTAAATAATGTTTTGTTTTGGTAGGAACTCTCGGATATTCCAGTTTGCTGTTTTTCTTTTTCTAGAAAAGAAAATATCATTTGCTTTTACAACTTTGTTTCTTCACTAACTTCAATTTTTTTTTGGTATAAATGTTGAATTTTTCAAGTGTCCATCAGGCGTATATGTGTCTGAGCTTAGGTAGTTTTGGTTTTGAAAAAGAAAATTTTATTATATTTTACAATAATCGAGCTTTTAAACTTCATTGAAATTGATTCTTCAAAATAAAAAAATATATATTCGGACTTGTATGGAGAAATGAACGTAGTGCAAAATCCCTTTGGAGAGAACTGCATTTCATCCTTGTCCCTGAAGACAATTTTGTTATTGATCTACACTACATCATTGTGAAAAAATTTCGTGTTAATTAAGTTGATAATTCTTATTTTATCTTCGATTTAAATTTTTTTCGAATCAAGTAGAGTAAACTAAAATTCGAGTCGAATCGAGTGAAATTGTTCGAGTTAAATTAAACATGTTAAATTAAAATTTTGTTACAATGTAATTAATTTCATGCTAGAGCACATAATTTTGAAACATTTTAAAACTTTTTCAAAGAAAAATAATAAAAAAGATACTTTAGTATGATAAACATGAACCATTATTTAGGTCCCAAAATTATTATCCTACAAAATTTTTAATTTTTAACTTTCTTTATATATGTTTTAGAATTTTTTTTGAATTTTTATAATTTTTTTAAAAATATAAATTTTGAAATTTTAAAAATTATTTTGAATTATATTGTAATTTTTGTTGAGAGAGGCCAATTGACTCATTTTCAAACTTGACAGGGACCAAAAGGGTATATACACTAATATATTATTCGAGTTATTTGAATTATAAAATTCAACTCGATTCGAACTCGAAACTCGAATTACTTATTCGAGTTGACTCGAATAATTTGAATAACTCAATTCGGTTAATTCAAAATTCAAATTTTCTTTTAATTTTTTCAAATCAAATCGAATTTTACTCACCGTTAAATAATGTTTGTAACCATCATCTTTTTCGTTTCAATTTTTTGGAATTATGTAAAATCTATTCATATAAAGAGTAACATGAATATTTTAGGAAACTTGTTTCAGGCTTTCAAAATATTTTCTATTTTAGTTATATTTAAAAGGTTAAATTACACAACTATAAAAAAATTCTCACGCATTTAAAATAAAAAATTAATTTAAATATTTACGTTACATAATTTGTTATTTTTGTCATTTTCATTAAAAATGGTCAGTCTCCTTAAGAATTCAAACAGAAAAAATCTAACATGACATTTTTTAAAACATAAATCAATTATTGGATACCACAGCACAATTTACCATGTCTTAAGTGTTGCATACTAATTAAAGGACTAAAATATAATTTGCCCCAATATTAATAATTAATCAAATTAAAAGAAAAAACAATAATTAAAAAGTTGAAAAAACCTTCTTCCTCACCTTGCAAACGACATACAATTAGAAAAAAGAGAACTTATAGGCTTCCTAACAACAACATGCAGCTTTCTATCAGCTTCGTTTCTAGTTGAGTAAGGTCCAAAAACCAGCTGCCTAGGCCTCCACCGCATAGCAGAGCCTTCATCGGAGCCCGATTCTAAGGTCCTCGGAGGCTCCCCTTGATTACTAGGACCAAACTTCATCCATAACTATCCCCCCGCAAAGAATCAACGTTTTCTAACCCCAAAATTAACTATTATCCTCAATAACCCCAAAATTTATTATTATCCTCAATAACTCCATTAAAGAAGAAACAACTCAAAACACCATAATAACTCCATTAAAGAAGAAACAACTCAAAACACCATCAATCGGATTGTAGTTTCCAAGTCAAGGTTGAAACTTTGGTTACTTTTCAAAGAACCATTCAGCTAACTCAAATCCCATTCTTTTTTTTTATATTGATTCTAAGAAGAATCAGAAATAAAATGTTTTGGTAATTTATAACAATTTTTTTAAAAAAAAAAAAACCCAAATAAAATGTATATATTATTCAAGTCAAAGATTGAAACTTTAAGTATTTTATAATAAAATGTTTATTTTTTTCAAATTTGAGAAGGAAGATGAGGTTTAGATTTTATCACTTTTTTTGAACTATTTAATTATTGTTTTCTTTTATTTTGCTTAATAATTAGTATTGGATAAATTATGTTTAGTCCTTTAAAATGGGTAAATTACCAAATAATGTCCTTTTTTTTTCAAAATTTATGGAAAATGACATTTTTTCCAATTATTTACCGGAATGGGCCATTTTCCCCAAAAGCGCGTCCATGTCAAAGACGATGTCGAGTGCGTGGCGGAAAGCAGCGTCCTGGGGGCGTTTTTGCCACATCAAAGAAAAATCGCGTCCTTGAGGCGCGCTTTGCTGATGTGGCAAAAACGCTCCCCCAGGGACGCATTTTGCCCGTTTATTTCGTTAGGGTTTTTAGTTGTTTTTAGGGTTAGGATTAGGATTTTTAGGGTTTAGAGTTTTTTATGATTTTTTAGGGTTTAGGGTTTAAGAGAAATTTAATGAACTAGAGTTTAGGGTTAATTAATTAAAATAATTTTATATTTAGGGTTTTTGGAAAAATATATTAGCAATATAAAAATTATTTTTTTTTACAGTAGTATCTGGTAAAATAATTTTGAGAATACGTTTCTGAACAAATAATGACTAAAACGCTTCAAGCGAGGATGCCTTTGTCGGCAAAGTCTTGAAAAAAGCTCCCACGTGGATGCTCTTTTACTCTGATAGTTCTGAAAAGATAATTTTGAGAAGACGTTTCTGAACAAATAGTGACCAAAACACTTCAAGCAGGATGCACTATCAGCAAGAGTACTGAAAAAAGCTCCCACATAGACGCTCTTTTGCTACAGTAGTTCCTATTTGTCCTTAGACTATAAATGAGCCAAATTTCATTCTCAGGTTGCATAATAGAAATTGAGGCAAAAGTATAATAGAAACTGAAGATGAGTGAACGTATTAGTGCTGTTATTTACTATGATGGTGAGGTTCGTGACACCGAAAATGGAGTTATTTTTTTATCGGAGAACACAGCGCGACTGGTTTTTAACCAGAATATAGATTTGACAGAACTTCGCAAAAGAATTAGGCGTAAAATCTTCGGAACAACGCCAATGAAAGTTCTATCTATTAAGTATAAATTTTGTGCTTCGGTTGATCCCGTGAGATATGACTCATTCGACATCAAAGGTCCTCGGAGCTTGGAGGCAATGGTGGAGACTCATCTTGCCAGTGGATCACCCTATCTTGAGGTATATGTACAATTTTCATCGCCAAGTGATATTCCTTCGACTTCAACATCTACTGATGTTCGAGGGGAATACACGACCCCAAGCCGACACTCTGTTAGTGGGAGGTAGAATACAGAAGCGCCCGTGTTTGGTGGTAGTATGGAAAACACAACCCCTGCATGACACTCGGTTGGTGGATGGGACAAGCATATCGGTGGGTCGATGTTCGATGCTAGAAATACGTATTGGGGAACGTCATCAACTTCTAGTGGTTGGCAATCCACATATGATTGGGGACGTTACGAAAGTTGTTTAAGAAGGGATAATGTACTCCCCACGACATCCACCGGCGAGGGGACCTCGTTCGTTGCAGATGATAGTGGGTCGGATGATGAATCCGTTGTGGATCCACCTCGAGAGCCCGGCCTCGATGGTGTAGAAGTTGCATTATTTTCTGAACCGGAGCTTGTTCCAACCATACCTGAAGATGTTGAAGGGGGTTCAGATGAAGAAGAAGAAGATCCGTGATTCAGGGCGTACTCGCCTCCAGCCCACATGCATAATGTCGATCTATCTCAAGACGATACGTTGGAGTTTCCTGAACTACCACACAGAAGACGTGACCGTACAAGTTCGTCGTTAGATTCGGGTGAATTAGAAGTTGGTAAAGAGTTTTCCAAGAAGGATAGTTCTCTTGGTGCATTGAAACAATATAGCATCAAGAACGGGGTTAACTACAACGTGGTTAAATCCAAACTCGATAAGTATCTGAGGCTAAGTGTGCGATGCAAGGCGGTACATGTTCATGGAAAATCATGGCCTCGTTGAGGAAAAGGACAGCTTGTGGGAGATTAAAAGTACAAAGGTCCACATACATGTCTTGCTTGATGCAGTATCACTAGGTGTTTAGGGTTTTTGAATAATACTGATATTATGTAATGTTGCATTATTTAACGTACTTCGTTGACAGGTGTTCCACAAGATCATCCCAAGATGGATTCAGATATGTTGGCTAGCTTAATAATACCGACGATGAAGGCGAATCCCAAGGCTTCAGTGCCGGTCTTAATTGTCAATATTTGTAGCCAATTCGGGTACACGCCCTCTTACCGCAAGACTTGGATAGCTAAGCAGAAGGCGTTGGAAAAGTTGCATGGTCGGTGGGACGCTTCATATAATGAAGTGTGGCAGTAGTGTCAGTCTTTGGAGAGATGTGTCCCGAGCAAAGATAACGGACCTTGAAAGCGTACTGCAGATTACAACGATCGATTGCTCCGTGGATGCCAAGTGTTCAAGCGTGCATTTCGGACATTTAAGCAATGCCGAGATGCATTTCTATACTGCAAGCCATTGGTACAAATTGACAGTACCTTTATGTATGGTAGATATACGCATCGGCTATTGCTAGCTATGGCACAGGATGGCAGTGGGAGAATCCTTCCAATTGCGTTTGCAATAACATCGGGGGAGTCAGCTGATGATTGGGATTTCTTTCTATATAGGTTAAGGAGGCATGTCTGCCCCCAACCTGATATATGCGTTATATCGGATCGGGGCCCTGGAATACTAGCCGCAATAGAGCGACAGGGAAGCCTATGGCATCGCACACACCATTGATATTGCCTAAGGCATGTTGCGTCCAACTACCACGGGCAACATCGATCTACAAGTGAACGACGGCAAGTGACCAACTTGGGTATGTAATACCTATTAATATAATTTCTTTTGTAATATTCAATTTATTCTTAATTGAAGAGTGATATGTAATATTCGCTATCAACTTATATTGGCAGGGTACGAGATCAGCAAAGATTATTTTCACGAGATGTTAGTGATTTTGCGCTCAGTTAACGAACAAGGCGCAAACTACCTATGTAACATACCTTTCAAACAGTGGATACAAGCATACGACGGCGGCCTACGATATGGTCATATGACCTCAAACCTGGCTGAATGTATAAATTCTGTTCTAAAAGGAACGCGTCATTTGTCGATAACATCGGTTGTGCAAGAGACATATTTTCGCTTAGCGGCACTATTTTCGAAGCGAGCAGCGAGTTATAAAGGCCAAATGCAGGGAGGCCATGTATGGTGCGCGAAGGTATTGCGAGAAATTAACAAGGCGAAGGCACGGGCCAACACAATGCACATAGTGTGTCACGATTGCGACAACCTATGGTTTCGTGTGACGGAGTTTAATAGACCGAACCAAGGTATTATTGGCGGGCAATATCGTGTACACTTGAGAAATATGACCTGGGACTATGGGATATTTGACGCACTTCGTTATCCATGCGCTCATGTAATTGCAGCTTGTCAGAATCTCCGTCTAGATTCCATGAGCTATGTCGACGAAGTGTACAAAATAGAATACATGTACAATGTGTGGAGACACGTATTCCCACCAGTCCCAGATGAACGTAAGTGGCCGTTTGTATCGCTTGCTCCATTTAAGCTGTTACCGGATAGAGAACTGCATCGCAAACCAAAGGGTCGACCTTGCTCGACTAGAATACGCAACAATATGAATATCCGAGAAACAGCCAACCAACGGAAGTTAAGCGGATGGTGTAGGAACCTAGGCCATACATCTCGCTCATGTCCAAATCGGAATAGTTGATAGTCTCCTTATCATTTTTGTCTCTTGGTGGCTATGAAAATTCTTTTAATTTCTTGATGAAAATAGTAAACTTTTGTAGAAGGACTAAGTTGCAAAACAAAAAAAAAGTTATTCAATTAATCTAAAATATCACCATCATCATTATTCTTCAAAATTATCTTTCTTGCTAAATGATTATTTTGCCCCTTACGATCCTTCAAAATTCCTTGTAACATCCTAGGAAGGGCCTATGCATTTTCAGATCAATTGTATGAAATGACAAGTCTTAAGTATTATGAATAAATTTTTGATACTTTTGGAAACCTAAAAATGAATGAAAATAGAAATGAAAATGAAAATGGAAATGAAAATGGAGATGGAAATGAAAATGGAAATGGAAATGGACATTTTTGGAAACTTAGACATTTTTGGAAACCTAAACATTTTTGGAAATGATCCAAAAATGGAAACTTGAACATTTCGGGAAACTTGGATATATGAGAGAAATAAAGGAGTTTTATTCACATAAATATGTGAATAATAAGAGATAAATAAAGGAGTTTTATTCACATAAATATGTGAATAATAAGAGATAAATAAAGGAGTTTTATTCACATAAATATGTGAATAATAAGAGATAAATAAAGGAGTTTTATTCACATAAATATGTGAATAATAAGAGATAAATAAAGGAGTTTTATTCACATAAATATGTGAATAATAAGAGATAAATAAAGGATTATTTTCTAATGAGATAATTGAGGAGATAATTGATGGATTAAAGGCTTTTATCTTTTAAATAAAAGAGATAATATTATCAAAAGAGGAGTGGTGGCCAAGTAAAGGACTCCTAGGGTGATAACTTTGGCTATAAAAGGAGGACAGGAGGGCTACTCATCAACACTTGCTCCCTCTTCCTCTCTGCCGATATTCTCCTAGGCAAAACCCTCTCTCGCCGAATTTTCATTAAGCAAAAAAAATCCTCTCTTTTTTTTCTTCTATTTTCTTCTCCGTTCTCATTGTTAAAAATTTGAATCTTTGTGGATTCTAAGAAAGAGGCAATCATCCACAACATCAAAAGGGATCTTTCGGGAAATCTAAGGATCTAAGGTAAGGATTATAAATATAAATATGTGGTTAAAGATTATGATTCACGTTTTCAAAGTTAGATCTAATCTAACACAAAGTTATAGGATTTCAACAGGCTTATAAAGGAATCCTCTTGATTTGGAATCCCATCATAAGGTAAGGGATATTCGGCCAAGGCATAATTTGTTTAAGTGTTTTCCATTATTTCAAAAACCGAAAATCGACTTGGTTACATACCTAGTATTAGCCGATTTCAAGGAAGAGGAATTCTAGCAGCTGTTGGGACTTGATTAAATCAATTCGGCAACTAGGTAAGTAATTCTACTTCTAGTAGGATTTGGTTTTAAGACCAAATAGGTTTATTTATATGTTTTAATTAATGGCCGAATATAGGAGTGAAAGATCTAGATCGGTAGATCGCTCTCTGGGAATTCATGAAACTATTAAGTTTAAAAAGGTGTGTACTCTTACTAACTTTCAATAAATTGCATGGCAATCATTAGATATGTAAATATGTAACAAGTATGTGAATGTGGCTAAGCACCACAAATGTGGTAAGGAGTACCAGTGCACGTTTCCTACTTTTGATAGGATTGTGAATGTGATATATTTTGAACATGTGATTAGTAACATGAATGAAAATTAAGTATGTGAAATATGTTATGAAATAATTGGGGCATTCGGGATATTTGTGGAGGAAGAAAGTGAAGGTGATGACTACGGTCTCACCAACGTAAAGTGGTGACTACGGTCACATAAAGTGAAAAGTGGTAACTTTGGTTACATCTAGTGAATCTGATGTCTAATGACACAACATAAGTGGGCGATGAGCACGTCGATCGCAGCGACGCCTTCGATGGTGTGTAGCGGATGGAGGGTCGACTTAGTAGTAGTCCCCGCGGTGTACTGTTAGTACGGGTGGTGTGTAGCGGATGGACAAATAGGTTTGGATTTGGGTTGCATCATCCTTTATTTTGTATGAACATGATATTGATATGACTTGTATGCCCGATTTGTTGGAAATTAGTACTATGTACACATTGAGTCTGTTGACTCACCCGTTGGGAATTATTTTTCAGGTGATGAGCGGTAATGGACCGGTCGGCAGGAGCTAAAGGTGGCCATGCATCGCTTGAAGAAATTATTTGGAATTTGGACTTTATGAAATTTTAGTACTTTAAACTTTATTTTGGGTTTGAATGATGTAATAAGGCCATAAGGCCCAATTGGATTTTCTTTATTTCTGTTTATTTTTATTTGAATATGATACAATTTATGTTTGATTAAAGATAAGTAAATTTATTTCTTTTAAAATAATAAACCCAAAAATTATTTTGTCACCTTATTTAAGTTGGATTTCAGAATTTATTAAATAGGTTTCAAATTAAGCCCAACCCAAAACAATTTTTAAAATTACACAAATTTTCTCTAAGTCATTTAGAACATTGAAAACCGATTTATTTAAGGAACATACGAGATCCGGTTCTGGGCTCGTGGGTAGGGTGTGGGGTGTTTCGATTGGTATCGAGCCGATTTTAAAACTCTCGGCCTGTGGGCTCGGGCCCAAAACGTTTTCAATTCGAGCCCAAATGAATTTCTTTGAAATAAGCGAGGTTTTATGGCATGGCACCTAAGTCTCCGACCCGCATGATCCACCGGTAAGTACCTCTAAACCATCCGTGTGATTATGTGAATTATGAATTGTAAAAGGGTAGCAAAGGCATGGAGCGTAGAATAGTGTGATAGGAACTTGAACCCTAGGATTAGACTACTCAAACACTTGAAACTCATAAGACTTAATGAACTTAACAAACCTATGACTAAGTTATTAAGCTAGAGGTGTGGCAACCCACATGCGCATGTCTAGGATTGGATCGGAAGAGCACAGTATTTAAGCGATCCTAGTGACTCACCTCCTCTTCGCAGAATCCCGCACGGTGCGTAGCTTCCGGTTCGCCCTAACTCGAAGGCTCGGTGGTGTGGCAACCTGCATGCGCATGTCTAGAAAGGTCGGTGAGAGCTTGGTATTTAAGCGATCCGCGTGACTCACCTCCTCTTCATTGAAACCTGCACAGTGCGTAGCTTTGGTTCACCACGACCAAGAGGGCTCGGTCATAGGCTAAACACAAAGAATAAAACCCGAAAGGGACTTAGCCGATTTTTCTATATATAAAAAAAAATACCCTTGGTTTATAAAATGACCAAACCACCCATAGTTTTAACAAAATTTCATTACTTTATCAAATGTTCAAAAAACCTAATTTGTAAAATATCAAACTATCTTGATTTTGGAAAATTACAAAATTGCTCTAACTTACAAAATTACCAAAAACGACCACGATTTCCAAAATTTTTTACAATATCATTGCTTTGAAAAGTGTAACTCTCAAAGGAACCCTCAATGTTTTAAAATCTTGGAAAATATCCTAACTTAATAAATTTTACAAATTTACCCCGATTTTTGGAAAAATTATCAAAATACCCTTGAGGTCAAAAATTAGAAATACCTGGATTTCAAAATTCTTCCAAAATTTCCCGGAACTTTAGAAGTACCAAAATACTTTCGTCAAAATCACCAGGAACTTTTTATTTTTGAAAATTTACTGAAAATACCCCCTGTAGGATAAAATTACGAAAATGCCCAGGTAGTGGAAAAGCAAAATAACGAAAACAACAACAAGAATTACAATGTTTCTTTGAATGAACGAAAGTTCATATTTGTTGATGGATGAATGAATGAATGCAAGATCTGTATGCATGTATGAATCTGAAAGAACCACTCTTAAACTCTTCTTCATAAGATATCATCGCGGGTAATAAGTGAAACAAGAATACTAATACATAAAATTCCTTAATCGGATCTAAATCGATAATGAGCTCAAGAGGACGTGGTCGTCGTGGAAGAGGTAGAGGAAGGATGACTGTTAGATCGGGACAAGGTTCTGACAATGAGATACCACCACCACCATCACCCCCAGCTGTCAATGTTGAGCAGCAGGCTCAGACAGGGGAAGATGCCGTGTCGCAGGCTGTGCTACGAGTTTTGGAATTGGTGGCTGGTGCAGGAAACAATTCAGGAAATCGTAAGTCTATGCCTGAGCGGCTCCGTGCTAATGGAGCTGAAATATTTAGATGAGTATCGGAAGTGGCACCCAGTACAGCTGAGTACTGGTTGGAAGCAACTGAGAGCATCATGGATGAGCTCGACTTGACCCTCGAGGAGAAGTTAAAAGGGATGACGGCACTGTTACGCGATGAAGCGTATCAATGGTGGTTAACCGTTCGGGACGGTGCCACGGCGGAAGATCTGACCTGGGAATATGCTAAGGAAGCATTTCAGAAGAAGTATGTGGGAACCAGGTATATAGATGAGCAAATGAAGGCTTTGCAGGGTTGGTACAAGGAAGTAAGTGCATCACCGAATATGAAGTGGAATTCTTGAGGATGAGCCAATATGCCCGAGGAGTAGTGGCGATCGAGCATGAAGCATTTGTGTTCGTTTTGAGGGACGGACTTAGGGACGATTTGAGACTTTTGATAGCACCGCATCGGGAGCGGGAATTCTCTCGCCTTGGTGGAAAAGGCTAAAGTGGTGAGGAATTAAGGGCGCCACCAAGCGGTGTGGGCGAAATAAGCCCAAAAGAGGTTTTGGGCCATCTGGAAAAGGCCACAAGAGGCCTAGAGTTGACAGCCACAAAGCCAGCAGTGAGTACTGACACTGGCAATTTCGCCCTTGTGAACATTGTGGAAGGAAGCACGGGGAGAGTGTTGGAAAAGGCGGGACGATGTCTCAAGTGTGGGTCCAAGGACCATATGATTAAGGATTGCCCCAAGCTATTAGATGAGAGCCAACCAGCGACTCGAGAATGCTAACCAGTGGTAGAGGCGACAAGCAGACCTCAAAGAGGTCGTGGGTCGCCAACAGAGGTAGTGGCAGGCCGTGGAGCTCGTGGCCGAGGTGCAGCGACTAACGCCAAGCAAGGCAACCGGGTTTGGTTTACGCGGTTCGCCGGAGGGAAGAGGGAGACGCGCCGGATGTTATAATCGGTACGTTCTTTATTCATGACAAACCCTATTTTGCTCTTATTGATGTGGGCTCAACTCATTCCTATGTTGCATGTAGTGTGGTTGAAACACTAGGCCTAGACTCTGAACTTTACGATAGGCGGATAAGCGTAGTAAGCCCTTTAGGCCAAGCGGTGAGGATAGATAGGATCTTTCGGAATGTACCCTAGAGATTCGGGGAGCGAACTTTCGGGCTGACTTAATGGAATTACCCTTCGGAGAGTTTGAGCTTATACTTGGAATGGATTGGCTAGTAGAGCATCGAGCCGTGTTGGATTGTGCGGCTAAACGTATGGAACTAAGAACCCCGGAAGATGAGGTAGTAGTGATGATCGGAGAAAGGAGGAACTACTTGTCTAACGTAGTTTCGCACCAAGGCCGAGAAAATGGTTAAGAAAGGATGTAAGGCATTCTTAGCCTTCGTGAGTGCGTTAAGAGGAGAAGAGGAAGGTGTTAAGGGAGTTAGAACAGTAAGGGATTTTGAGGATGTATTTCCGGAGGAGTTGCCGGAATACCCCCGGATAGAGAAGTAGAATTTGGAATAGATTTGCTACCAGAGCAGCTCTGTGTCAATCGCTCCCTACCGAATGGCACCAAAGGAGTTAGTGGAGCTCAAGGCTCAAATCCAAGAGTTGTTGGATCGTGGGTTCATTCGACCCCAGTGTGTCTCCGTGGGAGCACCGGTTCTCTTTGTGAAGAAGAAGGATGGAACTATGCGGATGTGCATAGATTATCGTCGATTGAACAAACCGACCATCAAGAACAAGTATCATTTGCCAAGGATAGATGACTTGTTCGACCAAGCTGAAAAAAGGCATTTGTGTTCTCAAAGATCGAACTTAAGGTCGGGGTATCATCAAGCTGAAAGTGAAGGAGGTGATATTCATAAGACCGCTTTTAGGACAAGGTGCGGTCATTTTGAATTTGTGGTGATGCCGTTTGGGTTGTGAACGCACCGACGCGCGTTCATGGATATGATGAATAGGGTTCTCCAACCCTACTTGGATAGATTCGTCGTGGTGTTCATCGACGACATTTTGGTGTATTCCAAGGCGGAGGAGGAGCACGATGAGCATCTCCGAGTTGTGTTAGAAGTGTTAAGGAAAAGAAGCTTTATGCCAAATTCGCAAGTGCGAATTTTGGCTCAAGGAAGTGGCGTTCCTAGGACATGTGGTATCCATGAGAAGGAATAAGAGTGGATCCTAGGAAGATCAAGCAAGTATTGGATTGGAAACCACCTAGGTCGGTGGCTGAAATCGAAGTTTCTTAGGCTTGGCGGAGCTATTACAGAAGGTTCGTGGAAGGATTCTCGTCAATAGCCGCACCTTTGACAAAGTTACTAAGGAAGGAAGTACCGTTTGTGTGGACGGATAAGCAACAGGAGAGCTTTGAAAAGCTTAAAAGGTCTTGTGAAGCTCGGTGTTAATTCAGCGGAGGTAGGTAAGGACTTCGTAGTATATTGTGATGCTTCACACACGAGGTTAGGTTGTGTGCTAATGCAAGAAGGAAAGGTAGTCGCTTATGCATCTCGAAGCGATTAAGGCGCATGAGGTGAACTACCCAACTCATGACTTGGAACTCATGGCGGTGGTTTTCGCCCTCAAAGTTTGGAGGCACTACCTTTATAGAGAAAGGTCGATGAATTTACACGGACCACAAAAGCCTTAAGTATTTGTTGACTCGGAAGGAGTTGAACTTGAGGCAACGAAGGTGGGTGGAGTTATTGAAAGATTATGACTATTCGATAGAATACCATCCGGCAAGGCGAATGTGGTAGCCGACGCCCTAAGTAGGAAGGTTGTGTCGGATTTAAGGGCTTTGTTCGCTCACTTAAGTTTGTATGAAGGCGGAAGCTTTGTTGGCGAGTTACAAGTCAAGCCAACTTTGGTGAAAGGAGGTGAAAGAGGGACAGTTGGCGGATAAGGACTTAAGTACTAAGTTACTGACAAGTGCGGCAAGGAGGATTAAAGGATTATGGCGTCAATGATGAAGGAGTACTGTGCTACAAGGAAAAGGTTTGTATGCCGAGGGATAAGGAGTTGAGACAAAGGATTCTTCGGGAAGCGCATGGTAGTCCTTATGCTATGCATCCCGGAGGCATCAAGCTGTATAGAGATCTAAGGGAACAATTTTGGTGGTCAGACCTGAAACGAGAGGTGACTGAATTTGTGGGGAAATGTTTGACATGTCAGCAAGTAAAGGCGGAACACCAAGTCCCATCAGATTGCTTCAACCAATTGAGATTCCCCAATGGAAGTGGGAAAGAATTACCATGGACTTAGTTAGTGGGCTTCCCCTTACGCCCCACTAAGAAGGACTCGGTATGGGTGATAGTGGACCGTTTGACCAAGTCCGCACATTTTATCCTGTGAGGATCGACTATTCCTTCAAAAGTTAGCCAAGTTATATGTGGCGGAGATCGTGAGGCTACACGGGTACCGATGTCGATCATCTCCGATAGAGACCCAAGGTTTACGTCTCGATTTTGGAAAGCACTTCATCAAGCATTAGGCACTAAGCTAGACTTCACTACGGCTTTTCATCCATAATCGACGAGGCGACCAACAGGTTATACAAGTGTTGGAAGATATGCTAAGAGGTCGTGTGATGGATTTCCGAGGAAGTTGGGAAGATTACTTGCCTCTAGCCGAGTTCGCCTACAACAACGGCTATCAGGCAAGCATTCGGATGGCACCATACGAAGCATTGTATGGAAGGAAATGTAGAACACCAACTTGTTGGACCGAGTTAGGAGAACGCGCGCGTTTTGGGTCAGAGTTAGTGGCGAAACCGAGGAGAAGGTGGAATTAATCGGGCACGGTTGAAAGAAGCTTACGATGAAGACGTAAGTCGTCACGCAGACCTTAAGAGGAAAGAAATTGAGTTTGAAGTAGGAGACCAAGTGTTTCTAAAGGTCTCACCTTGGAAGAAGGTTATGCGGTTCGGTCGCAAAGGAAGCTAAGCCCAAGGTTTATAGGGCCCTATCAAATCATCAAGCGAGTTGGGCGATGGCATACCAATTGGAGTTGCCACGAGTTGCATCAAATGCACGACGTATTTCATGTGTCTATGCTACGTCGCTATCGATCGGATCCGTCTCATGTGGTACCTGTTGAAGAAGTGGAGTTAAGGCGGATCTATCCTACGAGGAGGAGCCGATTCGGATCTTGGGCGTGACGTGAAAGCACTACGAAAGAAGCCGGTGCCTTTAGTCAAGGTGTTATGGCGCAATCATGGATCGGAAGAAGCCGTGGGAGCGGAAGAGACAATGCGACAAACAATACCCTCAAGCTCATTTAGTTAGGAAATTTCGAGAGACGAAATTTTATTTAAGAGGGTAGAAGCGTAACATCCTAGGAAGGGCCTATGCATTTTCGGATCAATTGTATGAAATGACAAGTCTTAAGTATTATGAATAAATTTTTGATACTTTTGGAAACCTAAAAATGAATGAAAATAGAAATGAAAATGAAAATGGAAATGAAAATGGAGATGGAAATGAAAATGGAAATGGAAATGGACATTTTGGAAACTTAGACATTTTTGGAAACCTAAACATTTTTGGAAATGATCCAAAAATGGAAACTTGAACATTTCGGGAAACTTGGATATATGAGAGAAATAAAGGAGTTTTATTCACATAAATATGTGAATAATAAGAGATAAATAAAGGAGTTTTATTCACATAAATATGTGAATAATAAGAGATAAATAAAGGAGTTTTATTCACATAAATATGTGAATAATAAGAGATAAATAAAGGAGTTTTATTCACATAAATATGTGAATAATAAGAGATAAATAAAGGAGTTTTATTCACATAAATATGTGAATAATAAGAGATAAATAAAGGATTATTTTCTAATGAGATAATTGAGGAGATAATTGATGGATTAAAGGCTTTTATCTTTTAAATAAAAGAGATAATATTATCAAAAGAGGAGTGGTGGCCAAGTAAAGGACTCCTAGGTGATAACTTGCTATAAAAGGAGGACAGGAGGGCTACTCATCAACACTTGCTCCTCTTCCTCTCTGTAGAAATTCTCCCTAGGCAAAACCCCTCTCGCCGAATTTTCATTAAGCAAAAAAAAATCCTCTTTTTCTTCTATTTTCTTCTCCGTTCTCATTGTTGTTTAATCTTTTGGATTCTAAGAAAGAGGGCAATCATCCACAACATCAAAAGGGATCTTTCGGGAAATCTAAGGATCTAAGGTAAGGATTATAAATATAAATATGTGGTTAAAGATTATGATTCACGTTTTCAAAGTTAGATCTAATCTAACACGAAGTTATAGGATTTCAACAGCTTATAAAGGAATCCTCTTGATTTGGAATCCCATCATAAGGTAAGGGATATTCGGCCAAGGCATAATTTGTTTAAGTGTTTTCCATTATTTCAAAAAACCGAAAATCGACTTGGTTACATACCTAGTATTAGCCGATTTCAAGGAAGAGGAATTCTAGCAAGCTGTTGGGACTTGATTAAATCAATTCGGCAACTAGGTAAGTAATTCTACTTCTAGTAGGATTTGGTTTTAAGACCAAATAGGTTTATTTATATGTTTTAATTAATGGCCGAATATAGGAGTGAAAGATCTAGATCGGTAGATCGCTCTACGGAATTCACGGAAACTATTAAGCGAAA
Source organism: Gossypium sturtianum (assembly GCA_025698515.1). Lineage (NCBI taxonomy): Eukaryota > Viridiplantae > Streptophyta > Magnoliopsida > Malvales > Malvaceae > Gossypium > Gossypium sturtianum. Next base: position 34,831,242 of record CM046943.1, on the reverse strand, counting down.
AAGGTGTGTACTCTTACTAACTTTCAATAAATTGCATGGCAATCATTAGATATGTAAATATGTAACAAAGTATGTGAATGTGGCTAAGCACCACAAATGTGGTAAGGAGTACCAGTGCACGTTTCCTACTTTTGATAGGATTGTGAATGTGATATATTTTGAACATGTGATTAGTAACATGAATGAAAATTAAGTATGTGAAATATGTTATGAAATAATTGGGGCATTCGGGATATTTGTGGAGGAAGAAAGTGAAGGTGATGACTACGGTCTCACCAACGTAAAGTGGTGACTACGGTCACATAAAGTGAAAAGTGGTAACCGGTTACATCTAGTGAATACGAGTGTCTAATGACACAACATAAGTGGGCGATGAGCACGTCATTGCAGCGATCGCTTCGATGGTGTGTAGCGGATGGAGGGTCGACTTAGTAGTCCCCATGTGTATGCGAGGTTGGTGCGGGTGGTGTGTAGCGGATGGACAAATAGGTTTGGATTTGGGTTGCATCATCCTTTATTTTGTATGAACATGATATTGATATGACTTGTATGCCCGATTTGTTGGAAATTAGTACTATGTACACATTGAGTCTGTTGACTCACCCCGTTGGGAATTATTTTTCAGGTGATGAGCGGTAATGGACCGGGTCGGCAGGAGCTAAAGGTGGCCATGCATCGCTTGAAGAAATTATCTGGAATTTGGACTTTATGAAATTTTAGTACCTTAAACTTTATTTTGGGTTTGAATGATGTAATAAGGCCATAAGGCCCAATTGGATTTTCTTTATTTCTGTTTATTTTTATTTGAATATGATACAATTTATGTTTGATTAAAGATAAGTAAATTTATTTCTTTTAAAATAATAAACCCAAAAATTATTTTGTCACCTTATTTAAGTTGGATTTCCAGAATTTATTAAATAGGTTTCAAATTAAGCCCAACCCAAAACAATTTTTTTAAAATTACACAAATTTTCTCTAAGTCATTTAGAACATTGAAAACCGATTTATTTAAGGAACATACCAGATCCGGTTCAGGCTCGTGGGTCGGGTGTGGGGTGTTTCATTCCTACATTGGATCAACACCCATCTTGATAAAATTACAAATTAACCCCTCATACTTTTTCACTTATTCAATTTAGTCCTAATTCATCCATTTCTTCTTAGTTTCTAGATCCTTCCACCCTTAAAATATTTACACCATTGGCCCTTCAAGTTTTTTCATATATACATTTTAACCCCTCAAATTTTGAATATTTACTATTGAGCCACAAAAAATTTCTCATATTTCTGATTTAGTCCTTACTTGAACCAATACAATTAGGATATTAAAAACAACTTTTATTTTATTAAAAATATAAAAAGTAAATTACAATTAAAAAATTAAAATCAACTTTTATTTTATTAAATGTAACAATATAAAAAAGTTTGTAGAAATATATTAAAAATATAAAAATTTTAAACATATTGCCTTATTAAAAAAAATTGATTTTATTAAAAATATACAAAGTAAATTACAATTAGGATATTAAAAACAACTTTTTATTTTATTAAAAATAAAAAAATTAAATTACAATTAGGATATTAAAAACAACTTTTATTTTATTAAAAATAAAAAAATTAAATCACAATTAGGATATTAAAAACAACTTTTATTTTATAAAAATATAAAAAAATAAATTAAAATAAAAAATAAAAAACAACTTTTATTTTATTAAAAATATAAAAATTAAATTACAATAAAAAATAAAAAACAACTTTTATTTTATAAAAATATAAAAAATAAATTACAATAAAAAAATAAAAAACAACTTTTATTTTATTAAAAATATAAAAAGTAAATTACAATTAAAATATTAAAAACAACTTTTTATTTTATTAAATGAAACAATATAAAAAAGTTTATACAAATATATTAAAAAAATCAATGTTGGTGCCAGTTAGAATCAGTGCCACATGGGGGTGGTCGTGATTCTGTGCTACCGATTCCTCCTTGTTCCAGCCTTCCGCGGGGTTGTGGTTGCTCGTGGATTCTGCAGTTCCTCCCGGCGGGAAGTCGGTGGTGGGTGTTGGGAGGATGACCCACCTTGATAAAATAATGACTGCGGAGGTGTTTGCATCACCCATGGCGGAGGTGTTTGAATCCCATAAGGCATCGGAGATTGGTAAAAAGAAGAGCTCCCCGATGGCGCCTCATGCGATCCCTCATGCGACGACGGCCTATAGATTGGCGGTCTACTCGGAGTAGTCAGGAACGGACTCGAACCGGGCAATGCATTCCAACCTGCCATAGGACTGGGAAAAGGAAACATATAAGGGTTAGGATACATATAAGGGCTAGGATACGCTTTGGCATAACAGGAAAAGGTGTGATGTGGGTGTCGTCCGAGTGAAGTGTTGGGCCGGTGATTGTGTGGAGTCTTTGTTGATGGGCCCGGTGATTGTGTCGGTGCTGTTGATGGGCCCATCCTTCTCCTTGGATTTAAAGGGCCCCGTCGTTCCCTTTGTACACGAAGTTGCCGTCACCTCTCTTCTTCTAACAATAAATACGGCTTGTCATGGATCCTAAACCATGGCATGTATTCCGGCACGAACGCTAACTCAGGAACGATTATCGGTTCCTGAGTAGGTACATAATCATATCGATTTTCCCACAATTCGATATATGCTGACCAAAATCTTGGCCAATCCGTATGCAACTGCCGTAAGTCGACTTTGTGCTCATCATCGAGCACCTCAGGTGCCACGGGAATTGGTTGGCGAAATCCAAATTGACGTAGAACCCGATCTGACTGGTGCATCTCCACGGTGGCATAGTTGACCAATGGGACCTTCATATGCCAAATGTTCGGATTTTGAAAAAACTCATCCGGAATTACTGCCCGAATTGACGGATCCTCGTATGGTGTCCATTGAAACTATATTAACATGATAAAAATATTAGTTATATACTAAATACTAAATACTAAATACTAAATACTAAATACTAAATACTAAATACGAAACGACTATTTTATTACGAAAATATATTTTATTTAATACTTACTTGTGCTTCCGACCGTTGGTCTAATAGAAGCCGTATATCTTCAAGCGAGGTAGGTATTCCAACATAACTCGTCGAATGGTTCCACCTAATTAAATAAATTTTTAGCATACAATTATATTTTAAATCTACGTAATAATTGTAAAATCTAATATTAAATTTACCTCGTTATGAGTGGGAATGTATATGGGTGGTCCACTCGAGGACGTAAAAATGGAAAGCGAAACCGTGCCCATGATTGCAGTAGTGATAGGCAACCTCCGATTTTGGCTTTATTCGGTCGCGTCGCCCCGCACATCTCCCGATACAATTTTGCTAGCATGGCAGACCCCCAACTCAATTTATCTATTTGCTCTAAAATCAACGAGTTTCAGTGATCATCTCGGATGTACGAGGTTTCGTGACAAGTCCGGCATCGAGATAGCCCCAATCATCTCAAGAATGTATGCCCGAGCATACCGTATTCTTTTCTAATTCGATCGAATCATTATCCGCTCGGGAATGTGTCTCGTAACCAGCCCATCTCGATCCGACCTCCGTTAATGTTATCCGGAATAGCACCCAAAAGCTCGTGAGCATACGACTCCCCAATCACCGGCGATTGCGGACGGTGACTACGTACCCATCCACCGACAATCCCAATTGCAATCGCACGTCTTCCAAAGTGATAGTACACTCTCCGCATGGAAGATGGAAAGTGCGCGTCTCGGTCTCCACCTCTCTATCAACGCACCGATTAGCCGGGTCCAACTTGCACCCCGGCCTATCGTGGCCACGTGCCAAAAACCCGCTTCTGCGGGTAATTCTCGATCAACAGCAATGGCGGACCAGGCATATTGCGAATATAGCATTACAACACCCGATCTACAGACTGTTATAAAAAATTATAAAATAAAAATTAATTAAAATTGCATAAACCTAAAAAATGTTAAATAGTATTGAAAAATTAAAATTATAACTTACCATTGTCATTTGATCGACGGAGATGTGTTTATTGTCGAGACGAATTAATTCTCCGGCCATTGCTAATACGATCGAATATTTTTAAATTAAAAAAAAACTAATTCAAAAAACTTTTAAACAGGGCTTTTTTGTAAAAATTAAAGGACTTTTGTGAAATTTGAGAGAAATTTGAGAGGAATTTGAGAGAAAGTTGAGAGAAATTTGAGAGAAAGTTGAGTAAGGACCTTTGTGTGAAAAAAATGAAAGAGGGGGATTTTATAGTTTTTTTTTTGACCGTTGGAGGCCCAACGGTAAAAAAAAAAGGTCGTTAGGGAAGGGTAAAAACGCGTCCCTGGGGGAGCGTTTTTGCCACATCAGCAAAGCGTGCCCTCAAGGACGCGATTTTCTTTGATGTGGCGTAAAAACGCCCCCAGGACGCGCGTTTTTCGCCACGCACTCGACATCGCTACCGACGTGGGCGCGCTTCGGGAAAAATGGCCCATTCCGGTAAATAATTGGAAAAAAATATCCTTTTCTGTAAATTTAAAAAAAAAAAGGTATTTTTTGGTAATTTACCCCTTTAAAATAGTATGCAATACTTTTGACGTGGTAAGTACGCATGTTAAAAAATTTGTCATCTAGATTTTTGTTAGCGTGTTTAATGGGAGTTATTAAAATGAACAAACTATGTAACGTGAGTGTCTAAATTACAATTATTTTTTTTTTATTTTAGATACCTAAAATGATAATTTTTTATAATTGCATGACTATCTACATAGTTCACTCTATTTAAAATTGGTCTGTTTTTAAATATAATTTCTTCAATAGTAATAATTAAGTTTTAAATAATAAACATATTTAAACATTATACATATGTGTATTAAATAAATAAATTACATTTAAGTAATAAAATAATAGATAAACAATGAGGATACATGTTTTGGTGCATTGTGTGTATAAATTTAGCCTTCGTACAAATCTTTATGCATGGGTTAATTTATAATATTACATCTTCTTAAATTTAAACATTGTATGTATATTTATGTAATCATTTTATAATATCATACTTATAAATATTTATATCAGTTACTTTTATACATAATTTATTTAATAACAATAGAAGTGTGTATAAAATAAATATTTGAATAATCACCCTAAATATAATATCATAAATTAAATGTTAAATTGCAAAATTTGAATACAATTACATATCATATATATACACACACAAAACTTAAACCTAATTACAAAAAAGATAATCATTATTTGAATTATTTTAACATTGTAGTGTCTAAATTTTATATTTTATATTTTATATAATGTTTTAATTTATTTAAGCATTATTTGGTTGACATTAAATAATTTTTTAATATAAAACTTACTATTAATTTTTAACTTAAATTTATTTATTTTGTAATTTATACATGTTATTAGTACAAACAAACATTTAATACTATTTGAATCTTAGTGTTTTTTGAAATTTTACATGAAGATTAAAGAATAGTATGTTTTTTTTACGATACATTCCTAACTTTTATTGTAAATAAAACTAAAATTATAGTTTGTCTCACATTAAATCATTTTGTTTAATATATGTTTATATTTTTATTAATGAAATATATTTTAATTAACACATGATTATTATGTGTAAAGTAGTTTTTAATACTATTTAAATTTCAATATTTTTTCCACAAAATTTATACATATATATTCAAAATATTACAAACATTATATTCCAAATAATATATATAGTAAATATATGCTTCGCACGATAAAGAAAACAAATATAATATAAAAGAAGGTACGGAAACACATATGAAAACATTGAGTCCTTGGAGTTCGAAAATATTTTCCTTTTTAGTTATATTTAAAGTGGATCCCATTTTTATATTTAAATTTTAAATATGATTTTCTTTCCAGATTTAATTAGAATTTATTTATAATTTGTAATGATGGTGTATAATTACATTAATGAGAGATTTAAATATATCAACTTTAAACTCATAATTATATTTGTTTTATTGATGATATATTAACACATGAAATGACAAGTCAATCTATAATGATAACTACATTTGCTTTATTGATAATATGTGAAATCATTTATTAACATTATAATTACTTTTTAAAAAAGGGATAAATCTCTAAACTATATATGAACTATGGTTCAATGTGCAAATTGTATACATAAATTTTGATTTTGTGCATTTTATACATGAAATTTTGGTTTAATCTAATTCTTATAAATTATTAACACAATTATTGATATAACATCATTTTATGTTTATACTGCATACATAAATAATTATATTTATCCAATATAAAAATAAATTGATGTATTTATTTCTTTAAATGTGTATGATTAAATTAAAATTAAAGTTTCAACTATACATTTGAACCACAATTAGAGTTTCACATGTATAATCGCACCAAATTAAAGTTTATGTATACAATTGCACATTAAATCAAAGTTCATATATAATTTTGAGATTTATCCCTTTAAAAAATGTTCCCATTAATCAACATGAGTATTAAACATCATATGATAATCACGATGTATAAAAGACTTAAAACTGCAACTAATAATATAGAACAAACTGTATAAAAAAACAGAAAAAGTAATTAAGTATACATTGGTGTAAGTCAAGATCTCGTAGTCTCCCAAAGAAACAGGTCTGCTGTGGTTGGGTTCTAAGTAGGGCGGTGACGAAGATAGTTATGGAGAGGGATGACATCCCTCTCCTAGAAGAAGAACTGGTACATCTGACAGTTAAAAGCTCGCCGGTAGTCCCCAGTGGAAAGCTGACTCTCTTAGGAATGGTCTGGACAACGAAAACCTACAATCCGGATAGCTTTCGAGCCCAATTAAAAAGTATATGGAAAATAAAAAAGCAATTTGACATCAAAATCATTGGTCAAAACCTGTTTATGATTGAGTTTGATGATGAGGAAGATCTGGAATTAATACTGGCAGGAAGGCCTTGGCTTTTTAGACGAAAAATGGTGATTTTCAAAAAATTGGACAAGACAATGGAAAGAAGCAACCTTCATTTGGTTGAGTTTCCCTTTTGGCTTAAAATAGGTCCATGTCCCCCTGAATGCGAAAATAAAGATCTTACACATGCGATTGGATCCACTTTTGAAGGAATCATTAGTTCAGAAATAAATGGGGATTATGTCGTATAAAAGTGGAGTTAGACATTCAAAAGCCTCTACGTAGAGGGATTTTCATTTTGGCTAGTATGCAAGGAAAATCTTGGGTCCCTTTTAAGTATGAAAATTTTCCTGGATTTTTCTTTGGATGTGGGCGAATGGGACATGAAATTAAGGAATGTAAAGATACTCTAGATGAATCTAAGGAATTACCAAGAGACAATCTACCTTTCTCTTTAGTTTTAAAAGCAGAATCAAGCTTAATGGGGAAGGTAAGTATGCGGCTAGGAGAAAATATGAAGAAATCAATAATGCAATGCTTCTACTTGGGGAGATCTGATGAAACAAGGGGGAAAACAAAAATTTTAATATAGTTTAGGGCAAAAGGTGGACGACGGTGAAGGACAATTCAGGAATAAGGGAGGTAGAGACCAACATGGACTCTCACTTGTCATGACCAAATATCAAGGAAAAAGATAAGGATAAAATTTGGTGTGATGATAAGAATGAACACAATGATAAAGTCTTCTATTCTAAAATTTCAAATAGTGATAAAATGGAACAAAATGGGCCTTTAATTTGGGCCAGCTCTCCTTTAGCTACGAAAATGGGCCAAGTAGATTCATATCATAACATCATTGATGAACCCAAGGGATTAAGGAAAGGATGGAGACGAATAGGAAATAATACCCCAATGGATCAAAGTGAGGGGAATTCACTTATCGGAAAAGGAAAGGGGATTGGGAGGATCTGAAGGATTTAGGATCACTCTCCGTAGGTAAAGTCGGGGGGAAAAGGGAAAAACTAGTAGCTGAGGAATCTGAAATTGGAGAAAACATATTTCAAAGGGGTAATTCTATAGTAGAAGATCAAAAATCACCAAATCTAGGATCGGCGACAGCCAGTTGGCTTGCCAACCGGGCGTAATAAAAATCTTATGCTGGAATGTCCGTGGTTTGGGGAATCCATGGGCAGTGCGTCGACTTTGGAATGTACTGAATTTATATAAACCCCAATTTGCCTTCTTTATGGAGACGAAACTTGATAACCATAAGATGAAATTAGTTAGGAGGCAGTATGGTTTCATAAACGAGATTGAGGTGGGGGCGGAAAGGACCAAAAATGGTTTATGTTTAGCATGGAAGGAGGAGGTGGATATTATACTTTGGAGTTTCTCTAGGAATTATATTGATGTGATGGTTAAGTTAAAAGAAGTGGAGTTGAAATGGCGTTTTACGGGGTTTTATGGATCTCTGTTTGCAAACGAAAAAAGTGATTCGTGGAATAAGTTAAGAAGACTGAGGACGACTATTGATCTTACATGGTTAGTTTGTAGAGATTTTAATGAAATTTTATATGCGTTTGAGAAAAAGGGTGGATTGCCAGGAGAAGAAAAAAAAATAGAGTAGTTTCGAGAAATTCTTTCGTATTGTGGTCTTTATAATATGGGTTTTTTGGGTCCATAGTTTACATGGGAAAGGGGAAATCTACCGGAAATGAATATTAGTGAGCGAATTTATAGGGGAGTGGTGAATACAAATTGGTTAGAGCGATTTTCACATGCTTCAGTTCAACATTTACCATATTTTTTCTTTGACCATTGTCCTCTCTTAATTCAATTAGGAGAAAAGGGTATAGAGAGGAACAGAGAAAATTATTATTTTGAAGCTTGGTGGATGATGGAGGAGACCTTTGAAGGAGAAGTCCAAAGAATATTGAGTTTGACAAGTGAGGATTTCTTAAAAAAAATGGAAAGCCTTGGTAGGGGTTTGATGAGATAGGGTCGATGCATTCGGTGGAAAAAGAATGAATTAAAAGCGAAGCTGAACCAAAAGCTGGAAGATTTAATGAATGTAATGCCCCGAATTTGGGCCTAGTAGAATTGGGCCTATTGGGCTTTGGGCTTTGGGTCTCAGAAAATTTTTAAATGAGCAAGAAAATGATAAATGACATGTTGGCTTTAAGGGTTTAATAAACTTGGAGTGTCTCGGGGTGCTGGAGAAGTTCTGGGTTCAGACTTTGAGGAGAAGGAATTTTTAGTTAATTATTAAAGGAACCAGGGCGGTGAATAGTTAGGCTTTTAAATAAAAATAGGGAAAAATGACATCAAAGAGTCTTGTGGTGAAGTGGCTAAGTGACGCCACTTAGGGTATAGGAAGGTGGCGTTATAGGCTAGCAAGGAGATCCTACGTTCGAATCCTAGCTTAATATTTTTTAGGAGTTTAATTTTGGCCTTCTAGAAGGTTGGAAGTGGTGTGGTGATGGACTCTAAGGAGAGTGATCAGAAGAGAAAATTTAGGAAAAGGATTGGGGAGTTAGCAAGGAGAAAAACGAGGAGATGAGATGGGGAAGAGTTGGAGCCGATTGGGACTTTGTAGAGTTTCAGTTTGTGTATAAATAGGGGGTGCCGAATTCCCTCTGTGCTATTTCGGCAATTGGAATTCCCTTTGTGCTATTTCGGTAACTATAGTGCTCTGCCGAATTCTCCTCCACTTTTTCTGTTCTAAACCTCGCCTCTTCCTTATGTGTTTTCTTTTCTTCTCTCCTAAAGCCTTAAATCGAATATCATTCTCTTCTTTCTCCATTGCTTATGTCGTCCCACCTTCATCTCAATTGTTGGGGACCAAATATTCGTGACTTCAAAAGCCGAAAACCTTTGCTCTTGAAGCAGATTTCTTCATCGCCCCAAACCTTGTGCCGAATATTCTAGTGACCAAATCTCTGTCGTGCTGTCATCATTCCTTTTGATTTTTGGTTTATCGGATCTTGGAAAAAAATCAGAATCAAGCTTGGATCTACAAGTCTCTGCCGAAAAGCTATCCATACGTTTTGGCTTTTGGGTAAGTGTTCTTGATTTTGGGATAAGTTGGTCGAATAGTCTATAGTAAGGGAAAGGGTGACTTAAGTGGATACAAGTCACCTACTATTTTGTCTTTAACGATTAAGATTGATGCAGATCTAGGGGATATTCGTGAATAGTAGCTAAGAAAGGGCTATTAGGACTGGTGGCACACGGTAAGGTTATGGTAAGGCTTCGGTTTTTGGTAAATATTGTGGTTAAGTGTGTGATTGATTGGAGGTTGGTATTGGTTGTAGGTTCAAGGCTGAGGATAGTGTAACACGTCTCATTTACCAGGTGTGTACATACACTTCACACACGACAATCGACAAAAGCCAAAATCCCGAAAAATCAGAATGCTGAAAAGCCGAAAAGCCGAAAGGTTGGCGCCGGCAACCACACGAGCGTGTGAACATTTGTGTGGGAACACCGATACGATTACCGGGGCCAAGAGAGGGATCTCATGGTCTCGGGCCACTGTTTGGCCGACCGGGCCAGACGGGGCTAAATGGGCCTGCCGAGCTCGTGGGCCCAAATCGGCAAGAGTTGATATGAGAAATTGAATGATGGATTGATATGGGTGGTTATATGATTTGATTATGATCGGGGCTAATGGGCTACATAAACATGATTGGGCTTAATGGGCTATATGGACATGATTGGGCTTAGTGGGCCTTATGGGATTTTAGAAATGCATGCTAGGGTTTTAATGGACTCTAGGCCTAGTTCTGATAAATTCTTAAATAGCATAAAACTTAAGTTAATAATCAAACATGTCTGTGGACAAGTCGCTAGGTTAGTGTGTGGCAATGGACATATGCATGTCTAGGATTGGATCTAGGGAGAGCTTGGTAATTAAATGGTCCTAGTGACCCACCTCCTCTTCTCTGGGATCCTACCTGGTGCATAGTGTCTATTCACTTTAGCCGCGAGGACTTGTTGATGGGCCAAAGTTCATAACTAAAACCCGAGGTGAAATAAATTACGAAAAATACCCCTGTAGGGTAGAATTACAAAAATACCCCTGTAGGGTAGAATTACGGAAATAACCTTGTAAGGTAGAATTACGAAAATACCCCTGTGGGGTAAAATTACGAAAATACCCCTGTAGGGTAGATTTAAAAAAATACCCCTGGGTAGTGAAATGACTAAAATACCCCTAGGTGCTTAATGTGTGAAAATGTGTATGTTGCATTCATGAGATATATGTTGCACTTGGGTGGGTTTGATGATACGGAGGAAGATATGTGAGGATCGCATAGTCGCTTGATGACCGTGGATCCACCGGTGGCTTTAAGCCCATTATATGCTTAGCGACTTTCTTCGCAACGTTTGAAGTAGTGCCGTTGTTGGTGCTACCTTTGGAGTGTAGGGATGGGTGGGTTGATATTTATATCCCTACGAGAGTGTAGGGTTGGAAGGAAATGGAGTGCGGGGTTGGATTTGGGATGGGAGCATTGCATTCATGTGATCTTGTCACGATATGAGGTCATTGTAGGCTAAGGCCCAAGACCACCGATTTTGATAGGGCTTAGGCCCAATGTGATAATTGCATGTTGGTTGGATTACCAAGGGTCGTACACACTGAGTTTCGAAATTCACACCCTTTTTTTTTAAATGTTTTAGGTGACTCTCAGTAAACGGCTCGACGTGGAAGAGGACTCGGAGGTGGCCACACTAGAAACTACTTAGAAGTTTTTAATTAGCTTCGAATGACTTTATTTTAATTACTTTATTTTCATTGGGATGTAATAAGGCCTTGTATCTCCAATTTGACTTTACACTTGGGTTTTATTATTGATTCAACTGCCTAATTATTAAACTTAAATAAATTTCTAAAGTTTAATATGGTTTTCGAAATAACTATAACATATGGACGTTTTCCTAAAACATGGGCTTTCTTCATAACTTAACAAGTTGCAAGGATTTTGGGTTTCTGAATCTTAAACTTAAGTTTTAAACTAAACAAAGTCGTCTTAGAATTATCCCTTTGATGTGACATCACTGGATTCACTTAACTTTTCTTTAGAAGGGTTTTCAATGAAAATAAGGTTTTTGCAAAAACACTTCAATGTGACACGCCGGATTCGGGCCTAACTTCTAGGCCGGGTCTGGGGTGTTACAATGAATGCAGATCGACAAAATAAAACTTTAGACGATTTAATTGATACAAAAATCCAATTAAATTGAGAGGTTGACAAGAAGGAACTGCACTGAGAACAAAGGGCGAGGATTAATTGGCTTAAGGTCGGCGATAAAAACACGAAATTCTTCCATAGCTTTGCCTCGCTTTAACAGCCTAATTTTCAGTGGTGACAGAACAATGGTTTCGGGACCATAAATTTCATCGTGTCTACTCGTAAATATTATTTTTAGAATATTTATGGAGTCATTATAGTTGTATTAAAATTTGGTTTAGAAATATTAACGTTTAGTTAGTTACTTTAGGAAAAATGACTAAATTGAAAAAAGATACAAAAGTTGTTAAATAATGCATTTAGGTGATTAAATTGATTATTTATTAATTGAAGAATGATCTATATGGTAATTATGCCTTAATTAATGAGGTGGGACGGCATTAATAAGGAAAAAGATAAAAAAAAATAGTAATTAATAGCAAAATGATAAATAAATTGAAATTAGTTAAAAACAAATAGAAAAACAAAACAATTTCTATTCATCTTCATCATTTGGCCAAATTTAACATTTTGGGGGGAGATCTTCACATTTTGGTTCTTTATCTTCTTGCATGTAAGTTCAATTCTTACCTGTTTCTTGTAATTTTTATGTTTTTGAGATCATTGCAACTAGGTCTAGCTAGCCCGTACCTTCGTTTCTGATTCTGTTAAAAATTTTGGAAGTTGCCATTGTTGAATGCTAGATGTTTTTGATGAATATCATGTATTTGGAACTTTGATTGTGTTGTGTGATGATTTGGTAAAGTGATTTTTGTTAAATTTTGATTTTTAGGATTAAATTGTGAAAATGTCAAAATATTAGGGTTGGATAGTGAATTTGATGTTTATTAGGGGCTTTTTGAGGGCCTAGAATATTTGGATAAATTATTGATTTTGATAAAATTAGTTAATTCGATGAATTAACTAATTAAGGGATTAAATTGCAAAAATTGTAAAAGTTTGGGGTAATTGTGCAAATTTGAAAAATAAAAGAGTATTAATTGTAAAATGGATTGGAAATGAAATATATGCTAATAAATGAGTAATTTTATATTTTAGATCAAGATTCCGTAGATACTCGTGGAAAAGGAAAAATAGCGGAATAGTCCTTGAACTTCTGCAATTACTACAATTCAGTCTAGGTAAGTTTGTACAGTTAAAATTTAACATTTGTATTAATTGGTGATTGGTATTATATATGTATTCTATTGTTTGAAATGAATTATTTTTTGAATTATAATATTGAATTTGATAATCGGTTGGAATTGAACGCGTGATTTGAGTACATTCGTGATTTGGTGTATGACGGTGGTTTGGAGTGGAGATGGTACTGGAGGGAGATATCGGCATTTTACCCAAGTAAACCGAGGTTCAGCATTTGTTGCGAACTCTCGCTTTTTACTTTCTGTTTAGCATGATTGGGTGGATCAGCTCTCACGAGCTTCTATTCAACTCTTATGAGCTTCTATTTAGCTTTCGAGCTTCTGTTGGCGTATTTGGGAGGACCAGCTCTTATGTTTTTTTGTTGATGATGTACTCCTACCCGTAAGTCTTTCTTCGAAAGGAAAATCTCGGTAAGGTGATATATTTAACGAATTTGAAAAACATGTTATTTATTTTTGTATTGATTTGAACACAGATGTATTTATCGATTGAAGTTGTGAATGACAGGTAGTTCTCTTGGATGATTTTTATTGTTTGATTTATTATAGTTAGTTCGGTAAGATTTTCGTTTAACTCATCAAACTTACTAAGCTTCATTAAGCTTACTTGTGCTGTTTAATGTCATTGTAGATTTTCGGAAGGTTGGACAATCGGATCGGCATTCAAGTCACACTATCCAGTTTATCTCGGTAGTTTTTGAAACGCTTAATTCAGATTATTTTGCATGTATAGGCTTTTGTGTGATTTTGGTCAAAGTTTGGCTTATGTAAATATTATGAATAATATTTTGTTTATATAACCAACTTGCATATTGGTATGAGAATGATGTATAATTGTGATGCTAGTATGTGTGATATATATATGTATTTGAATTGTGGTGATTGTGGTAACTTTGTTAGGTATATTGATTAGGTATTATTTGAAAGAGTTGATGAATTGAATTGAATTGAATTGATGTTTATTTTGTGGTGAAAATGTTATATACTTGTGGTACCATTGAGGGTACATTGGTTAGACACTATTTAGGTTTGTTTGACATGTTTATGGCTCGATTATTGTCATTTTGGATTGGTATTTTGATTGGTATTTGAGTTTCTTAAGGTCTAAGCAATTATTAAATGGTAAATTTGTGTTTTAAGGTCCATTTTGGGACCACATGGCCTGAGACATAGGCGTGTGTCTCAACAGTGTGTCCCTTGTAGGTTCAATGCATACAAGTCAAGCTATTACACGGCCTGGCACACGGGCGTGTGAGATCATTTCGAAGGGTACACGGCCTGGCACACGGGCATGTGGCTTGGCTGTGTGACCCAATTTAGTGAGTTATACGGGCACGAACATGGGCTGAGATACGGCCTTGTGTCCCTATTTTGAATGTCCACACGGCCTGAGACACGGGCGTGTGTCTCAGCTGTGTGAGTGACACGGCCGTGTAACCCCTGCAGTCCAAATGTTTCAACATTTTCCTAAAATTTCCAAATGTTTCTGGTTTAGTCTCAGACTGTTTTCAAAGTATTTTTAGGGCCTCGAAGGCTCGATTAAGAGACATTATGAATGTGTAATTAGATTATGTTTGTATTGATGTATGAATTGAATGGTTTACTATTTTGTTAGTTCGGTAATGCTCTGTAACCTTGTTCTGACGACAGATACGGGTTAGGGTGTTACATTTAGTGGTATTAGAGCTACGGTTTAGTCGATTCTCAGATTGAATGTAGCGTGTGAAATGTCTAAAATTACATGCCATATAAATATGCGATAGTGGTGCTGTGTATGATCTGATCTAACCTTCATTTTCTTATAGATTGTAAAGATGTTAGACGGATCTGATCGTATTGACAATGATGAGGTTAACAGTAACGTACCGACTTCTGATCATCGAACGAGTAGTAATGTCCCGATTCCTCCGATTTAGGAACATGAGCTTAAAAATATGTTCTTTAGGTATCTGAACCAGTGGTTCAGCGAGTTTATGCAAGTGAAAAATCTGGCTCAGCGACCTCCACCTTATATTATACCACCCGTTGTACCCCCGGTTGCACCTCCACCTCCTCCAGTGATTGAACCTTATAGACGTATTCCGATTGAGAAACTTAGAAAGTGTGGTTACAAGAAGAATTTGAAATGTGATTAGAGGATGGTTCGGCTAAAAAAGTGAAATCTTGGCTTCAAAATATATTACGGGTTTTCGAAGAAATGGCTTGCTCTCCTGATGACTTTCTTAGATGTGTTGTTTCGTTATTAAAAGAGGAAGCGTATAGTTGGTGGTCAAAAATAGTAGCTGTGTTACCGATAGAGAAAATTTCCTGGGAATTCTTTCAGACCGAGTTCAAAAAGAAATATGTCGGGAAAAGGTATTTGGACAAGAAAAAGAGAGAATTTCTTGAGTTACGTCAGGGAAATAGATCGGTAGCTGAATACGAGAGAGAATTTATGTATCTCAATAAATATGCCTGAGAAATTGTGCCTACTGAAGAAGAAATGTGTATCCGATTTGAAGATGGCCTGAATGATGAAATCTGAATGATGATCGGAGGTAATGAAATACGAGAATTTGTTGTCTTGTCTAATCGTGCACAGAAAATGGAAGAAATGTACAATCACAAGCTACAACGGGATAGACGGATTCGAGAGTTCCACAAGAGAGGTTCTTCCAAGTCGTATTCTGCATCCCCAGCGAAGAAGACTAAAGATTATTTTAGCTGAGCTACTTTAGTGTCTGAGCATCCGAACAAAAACAAGACGATTAAACATGATTTCAGAGTACCTACTAGACCAACTGACAGTGTGGGTAGTGTACAAAATGCTCCGAAGCCCAATTGTAGATATTACGGGAAATATCATATTAGCGAGTGTAGAGGTAAATCGGGAGCCTGTTATAGATGTGGATCAACTGAACATTTTATGCGTAATTGTCCAAAATTGCCAAAAGAGGATGAAGATTAGAAAGAAAAGTAAATGTCTACCTCTTAGAAAAGTAGACGTTTGGGCCAGAATAGTGCTACCAGGACTACTCGTATGGGAATGAAAGACACTGTCATTCGGTCAGAGGCTAGAGCACCTTCTCGCACCTACGTCATTCGAGCCAAGGAGGAAGCTACTACTCCAGATGTGATTGCTGGTATATTCTATCTCTTTGATGTTACTGTGCATGCATTGATTGACCCTGGGTCGACTCATTCTTATATTTGCACTGCATTAGTAACGGAAAAGAAGTTACCTATTGAATCTACTAATTATGATATTCAAGTTACTAATCCACTAGGTTAGAGTCTGATAGTTAACTTAGTTTGTCATAATTGTCCACTGAAAGTTAGGGGCTGTGAATCCTCTGCTTATTTGATGTTGTTACCCTTTCAGGAATTTGATGTTATTCTAGGTATGGATTGGTTATCTTTGCATGATGCTGTGGTAAACTGTAGACAGAAACGGATTGATATGAAATGCCAGACAGGAGAGATGATTTCAGTTGAGTCTAAGAGTCCAAAAGATGTTGTTAGAATTATTTCAGCTTTTACTGCTCAAAGATTGATACGAAAAGGTAGCGAAGCATTTCTAGCATATATCCTTGATAGCTGATATTCAGAATCGAAGCTAGATTAGTTACCAGTTGTTAGTGAGTTCGTTGATGTATTTCCTGAAGATTTGTCGGGTTTACCTCCTGATCGTGAAGTTGAGTTTGTGATTGATTTGTTTCCTGGAACTATTCTGATATCAATACCGTTGTACCGTATGGCACCAACTGAATTAAAAGAATTGAAAGCACAGTTATAAGAGTTATTAGACCGAGGGTTTATTCGACTGAGTGTGTCTCCCTGGGGTGCACCTATATTGTTTGTGAAAATGAAAGACGACTCTTTGAGATTGTGTATAGACTACAGACGGTTGAACAGAGTCGCGATAAAAAATAAATACCCTTTTCCACGTAAATACAATTGTTTGATCAATTGAAAGGTGCCACAGTGTTCTCGAAGATAGATCTCATATCTGGGTATTATCAGTTGAAGGTTAAAGATTGCGATGTGTCAAAGACTGCTTTCAGAACTCGTTATGATTATTATGAGTTTTTGGTAATGCCATTTGGTTTGACTAATGCCCTTGCTGCTTTTATGGATTTAATGAATCGATTTTTTCAACCTCATTTGGATAGATTCATTGTTGTGTTCATTGACGATATATTGATCTATTCCAAGACAGAATCCGAGCATGCTCAACATCTGATAATCATATTACAAACTTTGAGAGAAAAGTAGTTGTACGCAAAATTTAGTAAATGTGAATTCTGGCTTCACGAGGTTGGATTTTTGGGTCACATAGTATCGGCCGATGAGATTCGAGTTGATCTGAGTAAAGTTTTTGCTGTGATGAATTGGAAGACTCCGAAAAATGTTTCAGAAGTGCGAAGTTTTTTGGGTTTAGCAGGTTACTATCGATGTTTTGTTAAAAACATTTCGATTATTGCTTCGCCAATGACCAGATTATTATAGAAAAATATTGAGTTTGGTTGGTCCAATAAGTGCCAACAGAGTTTTGATCAGCTGAAGAAAATGTTGACGGAAGCTTCAGTCTTGACTAAGCCTGAATCTAGAGTAGCATATGTTGTTTATAATGATGCGTCTCTCAACAGTTTGGGTTGTGTGCTGATGTAATCAGGAAAGGTAGTAGCCTATTCTTCTCGACACTTAAAGTCGCATGAGAAGAATTACTGTACTCATGATCTCGAGTTGGCCGCGATTGTATTCGCTTTGAAGATTTGGAGATATTATTTATACCGCGAGAAATGTCACGTGTTTACAGATCACAAAAGTTTAAAGTATTTGATGACTCAGAAAGAATTGAATTTGAAACAGAGATAGTGGTTAGAGTTACTGAAAGATTACGATCTGAATATTGATTATCATCTGGGAAAGGCTAATGTAGTTGTTGATGCATTTAGTTGAAAGTCGTCATTGTTTGCACTTCGAGCATTGAACGCCCATTTAGCTCTTAATGAAGATGGTTCTGTATTAGCGGAGTTGAGAACGAATCCCCTATTTCTACAATGAATTCAAGAATTGCAAGACGAAGATTCGAGGTTGATGATGAAACAAAAATTGATTCAGGATAATTTGAGTTCAAAGTACAGTATTGATGATAGTGATATATTGCATTATCATGGTAGAATTTGTGTTCTGAATAATCTAGAATTGAAACACGATATTCTTTCTGAAGCTCATAGTAGTACTATTCTATTCATTTGGGTAGTACAAAGATGTATTGTGACTTGAAACAGATGTACTGATGGCCGGGTATGAAACGAGAAATTTGTGAATTTGTAGCTAAATGTTTGATTTGTCAGCAGGTGAAAGCAGAACATCAGGTACCGTCAGGTTTACTACAACCTGTTATGATTCCTGAATGTAAGTGGGAGCGAGTCACGATGGATTTCGTATTTGGTTTACCTGTAACTCCGAGAAAGAAAGATTCGATCTGGGTGATTGTTGACAGATTGACTAAATCGGCACATTTTATTTCAATCAGAACAGACGTTACACATGAGAGATTAGCGGAACTATATGTATCTGAGATTGTGAGACTATACGGAGTTCTGACATCTATTATTTCAGATCGAGATTCGAGATTTACATCCAGATTTTAGAGCAAACTTCATGAAGCTTTAGGCACTAAGCTTAATTTTAGCACGACATTTCATCCTCAGATTGACGAGCAATCAGAATAAGTGATTTAGATTCCTGAAGATATGTTGAGATGTTTTATACTCGAATTTGAAGGTAACTAGGAAAAATATCTACCGTTAGTTGAATTCGCATATAATAACAGTTATCAATCCAGTAAAAAAATGCCACCATTTGAAGTTCTTTACGGGAGAAAATGTAAAACACCATTGTATTGAACTGAGCTGAGTGAATCCAAAATGGTGGGAGTTGATTTGATCCAAGAAACTGAAGATAAAGTTCAGATTATTCGGGATAGTTTGAAAGCTGCATTTGATCGTCAAAAATCATACGCGGATCTGAAAAAAATAGATATAGAATTTGTTGTTGGTGATCGGGTATTCTTAAAAGTCTCTCCATGGAAGAAAGTGTTACGGTTCGGCAGGAAAGAAAAGTTGAGTTCGAGATTTATCGGACCGTTGAAATTGTTGAAAGAATCGACCCTGTAGCTTATAGATTAGCTTTTCCCTCTGAACTCGAGAAAATCCATAATGTGTTTCACATATCGATGCTGAGATGGTACAGATCTGATCCTTCACATGTGATTCCTTATAGTAAGATTGAGCTACAGTCAGATTTGACGTACTCAGAGGAACCAGTGAGAATTTTAGCTCGGGAAGTCAAAGAATTGTAGAATAAATGAGTTTCGTTAGTAAAAGTATTGTGGCATCGTCATGGTTCAGAAGAAGCTACCTGGGAAACCGAAGAATCAATGAAATTACAATATTCGAATCTATTTTCAGGTAACAATTTTGAAGACAAAATTTCTTAAGGGGGAGAGTTGCAACACCCAGATTTTCAGTGGTAACGAAACAGTAGTTTCGGGACCATAAATTTTGTCGTGTCGACTTGTAAATATTATTTTTAAAATATTTATAGTCATTATAGTTTTATTAAAATTTGGTTTAGAAATATTAACGTTTAGTTAGTTAATTTAGGAAAAAGGACTAAATTGAAAAAGATACAAAAGTTGTTAAATAATGAATTTAGGTGATTAAATTGATTATTTATTAATTGAAGAAGGATCTATATGGTAATTATGCCTTAATTAATGAGATGGGACGTCATTAATAAGGAAAAAGATAAAAAAAATTAGTAATTAATGGAAAAATGGTAAATAAATTAAAATTAGTTAAAAACAAATAGAAAAACAAAACAATTTCTATTCATCTTCTTCATTTGGCCAAATTCAACATTTAGGGGGAGGGCTTCACATTTCGATTCTTTATCTTCTTGCATGTGAGTTCAATTCTTTCCCGTTTCTTGTCATTTTTATGTTTTTAAGATCGTTGCAACTAGGTCCAGCTAGCCCGTACCTTCGTTTCTGATTCTGTTAAAAATTTTGGAAGTTGCCACTGTTGAATACTAGATGTTTTTTTATGAATATCATGTATTTGGAACTTTGATTGTGTTGTGTGATGATTTGGTAAAGTGATTTTTGTTAAATTTTTATTTTTAGGATTAAATTGTGGAAATGTCAAAATATTAGGGTTGGATAGTGAATTTGATGTTTATTAGGGCTGTTTGAGGGCCTAGAATATTTGGATAAATTATTGATTTGAGAAAATTAGTTAATTTGATGAGTTAACTAATTAAGGGATTAAATTGCAAAAATTGTAAAAGTTTGGGGTAATTGTGAAAATTTGAAAAATAAAAGGGTATTAATTGTAAAATGGATTGGAAATGAAATATATGATAATAAATGAGCAATTTTATATTTTAGATCAAGATTCCGTAGATACTCGTGGAAAAAGAAAAATAGCGGAATAGTCCTTGAACTTCTGCAATTACTACAATTCAGTCTAGGTAAATTTGTACGTTAAAATTTAACATTTGTATTAATTGGTGATTGGTATTATATATATATATTCTATTATTGGAAATGAATTGTTGTTTGAATTATAATATTGAATTTGATGTTCGGTTTGAATTGAACGCGGGATTTGAGTACATTCTTGATTTGGTGTATGACGGGGGTTTGGAGTGGAGATGGTACTGGAAGGAGATATCGGCATTTTACCCAAGTAAACAGGGGTTCAGCATTTGTTGCAAACTCTCACGTTTTACTTTCTGTTTGGCGTGATTGGGTGGATCAGCTCTCATGAACTTCTGTTCAGCTCTTACGAGCTTCTGTTTAGCTTTCGAGCTTCTGTTGGCGTATTCGGGAGGACCAGCTCTTATGAGCTTCTGTTGACAATGTACTCTTACCCGTAAGTCGTTCTTCAAATGGAAAATCTCGGTAAGGTAATTTATTTAACAAATTTCAAAGACATGTTATTTATTTTTGTATTGATTTGAACACAAATGTATTTATAGATTGAAGTTGTGAATGACAGAGAGTTCTCTTGGATGATTTTTATTGTTTGATTTATTATTGTTAGTTCGGTAAGATTTTCGTTTAACTCGTCGAACTTACTAAGCTTCAGTAAGCTTACTTGTGCTGTTTAATGTCATTGTAGATTTTCGGAAGGTTAGATGATCGGATCGGCATTCAAGCCACACTATCCAGTTTATCTCGGTAGTTTTTGAAACGCTTAATTCAGATTATTTTGCATGTATAGGCTTTTGTGCGGTTTTGGTCAAAGTTTGGCTTATGTAAATATTATGAATGATATTTTGTTTATATAACCAACTTGCATATTGGTATGAGAATGAGGTATAATTTTGATGCTAGTATGTGTGATATATATATATGTATTTGAATTGTGGTGATTGTGGTAACTTTGTTAGGTATATTGATTAGGTATTGTTTGAAAGAATTGATGAATTGAATTGATGTTTATTTTGTGGTGAAAATGTTATATATTTGTGGTACCATTGAGGGTATATTGGGTAGACACTATTTAGGTTGGTTTGACGTGTTTATGGCTCGATTATTGTCGTTTTAGATTGGTATTTTGATTTGTATTTGAGTTTCTTAAGGTCTAAGCAATTATGGAATAGTAAATTTGTGTTTTAAGGTTCATTTTGGGACCACATGGCCTGAGACACGGGCGTGTGTCTCAGTCGTGTATGACACATGGTCATGTGTCCCCTGTAGGTTCAATGCATACAAGTGAGGCTGTTACATGGCCTAGCATACGGCCTGACACACGGGCGTGTGGCTTGGCCGTGTGACCCAAATCAGTGAGTTACACGGGCACGAACACGGGCTGGGACACAGCCGTGTGTTCCTATTTCGAATGTCCACACGGCCTAAGACACGGGCGTGTGTCTCAGCCGTGTGAGTCACATGGCCGTTTGACCCCTGCAGTCCAAAATTTTCAACTTTTTCCTAAAATTTCCAAATGTTTTCGATTTAGTCCAGGACTATTTTCAAAGTATTTTTATGGCCTCGAATGCTCAATTAAGGGACATTATGAATGTATTTGAATGTAGTTAGATTATGTTTGTATTGAGTTCTGAATTGAATGGTTTACTATTCTGTTTGTCCGGTAATGCTCTATAACCCTGTTCTGGCAATGGATACGGGTTAGGGGTGTTACACTCGCAACGAAAAAAAGGAATACAATTAATTGTCTTGACGCTGAAGATTGCAAGGTCATGAAGGAACAAAGCAAGATGGCTCATATCACAAAAGCTTTTTTTGAAGGTTTTTTCACATCAAAACAAGGGACGTCTAGCATGCAGCATATTTTATCGGGGGTTGAGAAATGTATTTCCGATGAGATGAACTCTGAGTTAACAAAGCCCTATTTAGAGGATGAGGTTCTTGCTACTTTGAAAGGAATGAGACTTATTAAGGCACCAGGTATTGATGGATTTTTAGGCATTTTTTTCCAGCGATGCTGGCATATTGTAGGGAAGGAGGTTAGTCTTTTCTGTTTGAGTGACCTTAATGATAAGATAAGCATGAAAAATTTAAATGCTACTAATATTGTTCTTATTTCAAAGGTCCAAAACCCAAAAAATATGACTAGTTTCAGACCCATTAGCTTGTGTAATGTCATCTATAAATTGGTGGCAAAAATGATAGCAAACTACTTGTAGAAGGTTCTTGACTTATGTATTGATAGTTTTTAAAGTGCTTTTGTTCCGAGCAGGCTAATATCGGATAATATCTTATTGGCATATAAGATATTGCACACTTTTGGTCAAAAAAAGGAGGAATTAAAGGGCTAATGGCCCTAAAATTGGATATGAGTAAAGCTTACAATAGAATGGAATGGGGTTTTTTAAAAGAGATAATGACTAAAATGGGTTTCATAAAGGCCTGGCTGGATATGGTGATTAAGTGTATATCAACTATTTTCTATTTAGTAAGCATAAATGGACTGAGAGGAGACTCTTTTTGCCCTATAAGGAGGCTAAGGCAAGGGGATCCCTTAAGCCCTTTTCTTTTTTTAATTTGCAGTGTGGGTTTATTTACTCTAATGCATCTTACTGGTAGTGAGGCGAAATTAAAGGGGGTTAAGGCAAGTCAAAGTGGACCTACAATGTCGCATTTACTCTTTGTAGATAACTGCATCCTTTTTGGGGAAGCTACTACTAGAGGTGCAACTGTTTTGAAAAATATATTAAAAGAATATGAAGATTGCTCGGGACAATGTGTGAATTTTGATAAGTCTATGGTTTTCTTCAGTATGAATACTCCTAAAAGTGAAAGAGTACAATTATCTAATGAGCTAGGAGTGAGATATTCAAATAATCCAGAGAAGTACTTGGGGTTTCCTAATGTGGTTGATAAAAGGAAAAAACATCTTTTCAAATCTTAAAGGATCAGATGAAAAAACAATTGACAACTGAAGTACATGATTCTTATCGCAAGGAGGGAAAAAAGTCTTAATTGAAGCAGTTTTACAGTCTATTCTAACCTATTCTATGGCTTGCTTTCTGCTTCCAGAATCGTTATGCGTAGAAATAGAGGGAATAATTGCCCTGTTTTGGTGGCAGAAATATCAGGGAAAACGTGGCTTACATTGGTGTGCATGGGGGAAATTATGTGATTTGAAGGAAAATGGGGCTCTGAGGTTTCGAAGTTTGGCAAATTTTAACGTAGCCCTACTAGCAAAATAGGGATGGAGACTCATTTCAAACCCTAATTCTTTACTGGTAAAAGTTCTTAAAGCAAAATATTATTCCAATTCGGATTTTTTACAGGCAAGTTTAAAACATAATGCTTCTTACATGTGGAAGAGTATATGGGCGACGAGAAAAATGCTCTAGGAAGGCACGTGCTGGAGAGTGGGAAAGGGTGATAAGGTTTCTATTTTTTAATCATGTATGGTTACTAGGTTCTGATAATTACAAGTTAAGTCATCCAGTTGATAATTGCAATTTGGAGTGTGTTGCTGAGCTCATTGACAATATAAAAGAGAATGGAAAGAAGAGATAATTTCCAATACCTTTACTGCAGCTAATGCAGGAAGGATCCTTCGAATCCCATTGGCAACAATACCTCATGAAGATGAACTAGCCTAGAGGGTTGAGCCATTGGGAGTGTTCTCGGTACGCAGCGCCTACAAACTATTACAGATGGGTATTCCTACTCCTACTTGAAATACATTACAACTCATTTCTAGAGATTTCTACCCAACATTATGGAATCTAAAACTCCCACCTAAACTTAAGATTACAGTATGGCGCATCTCAAAGAATTTCATCGCAACTAAAACAAATCTTCATGTTAAGAGACTAGTAACAAACACAGAGTGTCCACGATGTGGGAAAGAAGCCGAAAATACATCATATTTCTTACTTCACTACCCTGTTGCAACAAATGTATGAAGATTAGTGAATCTACAGTGGTTAATACCAAATAATATTCAAAACTGGTTTGAATGGCTTACTTGGGCTTTTGGTAACTATTCAAATCCCAGAGGCAAGTGATTTGTGTTTGCCTTTGGGTCTTATGGACGGAGAGGAACAAATATGTGCATGAAGAAATAAATAAATCAAGTAAAGATATGGCTTTTTTCATTCAAAGATATATAAAAGAGCTAGACAACTTAGAGGAGAAAGGACTTACCAAGGCAACGATAAGAGAAACATGGACTCCCCCGTCCGGAAAAGATATAAAAATCAACTTCGACGCCAGATTTAATAGAGACCTTTCCAGAGCAAGCTCGGGAGTGGTTGCTAGAGATGGAAAGGGTAAAGTGATCGCCTCCAGAGCGCCCATCCACAAAAATGTCGGTTCGACTTTCACAGCAGAAGCACATGCATGTTTAGAGGCAGTTAAACTAGGGTTAAAAATGAAAGATCGTAACATCTATATTGAAGGGGACTTGGTATCATTCATTAAGAAATGCATTTCAGACTCTAGAGACAAATCAGAAATATGTTCTATTATTCAAAAACATAAAGGCTTTACAGAGCGAGTTTAGATCTATCAAATTCCAACATATTCATCACATAGCAAACAATCTGGATGAAAAAATAGCCTCTAAAAGCTTGGAGAAAAGGGAAGGGTTTTACCTGGAAGGCTAAGTACCAAGATACACAGTTAAAGCTCAAGAAGATGATTCGATCAAAGAACCAGATTGAAGTTTTATGAGAAACACAGTGTTTGCTTCCTAGGAATCAATGTAACACCCCTAACCCGTATCTGTCGTCGAAATAGGGTTACAGAGCATTACCGAAGCTTTTAGAACATTTATGAATAATTCACATTAATAACTATTCATTTACCGAAATTATTGATAACGTCCCTTAAATAGACCCTCAAGGCCCAATATGAGTATTAGAATCGAATCGGGACTAAACCGAGAACTCATAGAATTTTTCGTAAAATTTAAAAAAATTTCCAAGATGCAGGGCACACACACTCGTGTGGTCAGGATACATGCCCATGTGATCATATGACACGCCCGTGTCACAGGTCGTGTCTGACCCCGTGTAACTCTCTGACTTGCACCACACGGCCAGCCACACGCCCGTGTGCTAGGCCGTGTGGTTAATTAAAATTTTCAAAATTAGGTGCAGGTTTCACACGGCCAAGACACACGCCCGTGTTCTAGGCCGTGTAGCATACACGGTTGAGACACACACCCTTGTCTCTGCCCGTGTGCTCAATTCTGAGCATTTTGTTTCTCAATTTTAAGATGCAGGGGACACACGGCCTAATCACACGCCCATGTACCAGGCCGTGTGTCATACACGGTCAAGACACACGCCCGTATGTCTACCCATGTGGACAAAATGAAGCCATTTCTAGCTTCATTTCTCACCCAAAACTTTTCCATGAACCTACATCAAAACTTACATTCAAATACCAACCAATCCAAGTATTGAATTCAAGCAAATTCTAACATAAATATGTTATATCATTGCATACATATATGTTTATAATCTTACCTTGATTTAATCTATACATTAAACATCATTTAATCAACCATACTTAACACATATGTGTTTATCATGATATAATGCCTTATAAATACACCAAGATAAACCATTACTAGTCATTCCAATGGCTAGATTACAAACAACATATTCAAGCCAACAATGGCCAAGTTAACCTATACATGCCATTATACCAAAATAAGTTTACTATTTATACCAAAATAAGATTGTAGATAGTGTGATGATGCTCCAACCGATCACCAATCTTTGCGAGCTTCCGAGTACTATAAAACAGAGGAAATAAAACCTAATAAGCATTATATGCTTAGTAAGTTTGTATAACAGGAATAAAACTTACCAATCTCATTTATTAAATTTAAGCATACAATAACATGTTTTCCATCAACTTGTCAAATTGCCTAAACATATGCACTCAATCAAACAAGTTAGTTACATATGTCTCATGTATATCAAATATACATAGATGAGCTCATCATGCTATATTCTTTCAAGACATTATTCATTTCATCTCTTAATTCTCATATCATGTCAAGTATTTTATCCGTTGAATCATTGAAATTTCGATGGATATTCAGATAGTACACTCAAGGTGTACAATTCAATAACCCGTAAATTCATATTCAGGAGTACCCATTAAGGCACTTAATCATAAAGCACACTCTCAAGCCACATATCATATAACAGGATTACTTGTCCAAGCTAAATCCTGTTTCCAACATATACTCACCAGAGCTTAATCAGGATTACCCGTCCGGGCTAAATCCTATCTGTAACATATGCTCAAGAGGGCTTATATTAGGATTACTAGTCCAGGCTAAATCCTTCCTGTAATGAGGTCAATAGGATTACTCGTCCGAGCTAAATCCCGTCAGCAACAAATGCAGGACCTCATTTAATAAGAGAAATCACATTTATCCATCGAAATCCAATATTCAAACGGAACTAAACCCTTTTCAAACAGTTTTAAGCATGTATTCATTTCTTATATTGTAACATCCAAATAATTCACATAAATATAAATCACATTCTATACAAATACAACATTCAATTCAACATATTTACATGCTCAATTAAGTTACACGAACTTACCTCGATAATAGTTCGTACAAGAAATATACTAATCCGAAACTTTCTCATTTCCTCGATCTAGCTTCGAATTTGAGTTATCCAGATCTATATAAATGAATTTAATCATCAATTTCTCACATTTCATATTCATTCGAACTCAATTTACATCCTAGGAAAAAATGCCATTTTGCCCCTAAACTTTTCATAAATTCCAATTTCGTCCCTAGGCTCAGAAAATGAAATTCACGCAATTTACCCCCTATTCCAAGCCTAACCGAAATTTCAATATACAATTTACAGCACATGTGTTCCATAAATTTCAGAATTTTTCTTCAATTTCATAACTTTACAAATTAGTCCCTAAATCATGTTTTCATGACAAATCACTTTGTAAAAGATGTTTATCTATCAACAACCTTTCATTTTCCACCATAAAATTTTCCATGGCATAATTTCTATACTTTGATAACTTTTCAAATTAATTCCCCAAATAGATAGAGTAAATTATCCCGGTTTCAAAAATATAAAAATTACTAAAAACGAGACAAGAAAACTTACCCAATTAAGTTTGATTAGTTTCTTCTCTCTCTCCTAGGGTTTCCATGCAAATTTCGGGGAAGATGATATAAAATAAGATGATATTTCTATTTAATTTAATTATCATCTTTAATTTTATCACTTTCCAATTTAGTCCTTAGCCTTTTCTAATTTTTCCATGGATGAATCATAAAAAATATCTACTAACTTTTGATTAATTGTCTAATTACCATATAAGGACCTCAAGTTTTGAATTCCATAGCTATTTGATCCTTCTAGCTACTAGAATTCAACTTTTGCATTTTATGCAATTTGGTCCTTCCCGTAATTAAGCACTAAATCGATAAAATTTTCTTATCAGAATTTTCACATGATATTCCTATCTAAATGCAAATCATGCAAAAATATAAAAATAATTTTTTTTTCGGTTCGAATCTGTGGTCCTAAAATTACTGTTCCGATTTCACTAAAAATAGGTTGTTACAATCAAAACATTAGAGAATAAATGTTTTTGATGGAAATTATTAATTGAAAATTAGGGGAGCGTTTTGGATGGAAAAAAAGGTTTTTGGGAAAGATAAAATGTCAGGTAATTATGGCTGGATAGTTGATGGGGCGGATGATGGCTTTCTCGAGGAAGTAGGCTTTAGTACTCTGTTTTTCTTTAATAAATGCTTTTTCTTTCTCTCTTCATAATGTTGTTATTGAAAAGTTGTTAGATTTTGATAGTGGGTCGTGTAGTGGCTCTTGGACATGAGACCTAATCCCTGTTCATTTTGATTTTATTATTATAAAGCCCAGTTCGTTTTTGCTCAAAAAATTTCAACTAATACAATATATCATTATTGATTAATTATTATCAGTACTATATCTCTTAACCTGTCAATCAAATATAATTATATGATCTTTTCAAAAAAAATAATTACATGATAAAAAATTATTATCCTATAACTACGAGTTTTATGGCCTATTTCTGAAACTATTTCTGAATTTTTTAAATGATTATGAAAATATCATTAAAAATTACTAACAATATTAATAAAACCAAACCAATCTGTGCATCGTACGGATCAAAAGATAGTATATAATATAAAAGAAGGAACGTAAGTATATATGGAAACATTGAGTTCTAAGTTAGTTCTTTTAAGTTTCAAAATACTTCCTTTGTTTTTTTGTTCAAAAAATACTTTCTGTTTTAGTTATATTTAAAGTGAGTAACATTTTTAGAATTAAGTTCTAATAATGATTAATATTAATTAATAAATACAATTAAGTACATAACAAAATTTGTTGTAACTCTATTTCATTTTTAATAATTTACAATACTAAAATAACAAAAATTATAATTTTATATTGTTATCTATATATTTTTATAATGAAATTTAAATAAAAATATTTTTAAATTTTATTTAATTGAAATTCGGGTTGGAACGGGTTGAAGAGAAAAAATAATAATTAACACTTATTTAATATACTTTCACTTTTAATTTCTTTATATTTACTTTAATTAAATAAATCAAATTTATGGATTTAACTATTTAATATACATTCACTTTTAATTTTTTTTCAAATTTACTTTAATTAAATTGAATTCAATCAATTATATTTATGAATCAATGAAATAAAAATAACATCGCATTTGTTTATTTAAATTATAAACTCTTTATTTATTTCAAGTTACAATATTAATTTTAAATTCTATTTTTTATTTTTATGAACATGTGAATTTATATTTATTTTTTAAATAATTTTAATAACATATATCCAAACTAACAAATGAAACATTTATGTTGTTAATTTTTTTTTATAAAATTCTAAGTGAAATGCTTCAATTAAAAAATATTATATTAATTTTAATTAATATATATTATCTGTGCATCGCACGAATAAAAAGACTAGTGTATAATATAAAGTAAGCAACATAAGCATTTTGGGAAATTTTGAGTTTTAGGTTAGTCTTTTGAATTCCAAAATACTTCCTTAATTATTAGGTTATAATTTTTATCCTTAATTAATATTTAATAATTTATCCTATTTTTTTCATTAATTAATAATTTAAATATGTAAAGCCTATTTTTCAGTAGTTTTGAGAACAGTGGTTTTGAGACCACAAATCTGACAAGTAAGCTCGTATTATTATTTAGTATTTATGAGTTAATTACATATTATATTAAATTCAGGCTTAATAAATTTTATAAATTGAACGAATAGATAAGTATAAGTGGTTCAGTCCAAAAGTAAAGTGGTTTTTGAAAATGAGGTATTGGGACATCGTTTCTGTAATTTAAGGTTGTAAATATTTTTATTAAATATTTACAGAATCATATTATAGGTGAATTGAAGTTTGGTCCGGTACATTTTGACGATTGATTGCTTAATTAAGGTAAAAGGATTAAATTATAAATGAGGTAAAAGTTAACCGCTATAGATTTAAAATAGTAAAGGGACCAAAGTGGTGATTAAACCATGGTCAAAAAGTCCAAGTGGTGGTGGATATTATTAATCTACTAGCTTTTGGGCTATTTGCTTATTAAGTCCTAATTAGTTTAGGGTTAAATTGAAATTAAGCTTCGTTAGTTAAAATTGTAAAATAATTGAAGGACCAATTGTGCAATTAAATCCTCCTTAGATGGTAATTATACCATATACTTATATTATGGACATGATTTAGTAATTTTATAAGTTATATTTAAAGGTTAATTTTGTAAATAGTTAAAAGCTAAGTTAAAAATTAAAGGATTAAAGAATAATATCATTAATTTCCTTTCTTCTTGTTGTTGTTGAGAACTGAATACACCATGGGAGGACCTTGCTAGTTTCGGCCAAGCTAGGGTTTCTTATTTAGTAGGTAATTTTTTCCTGTTTTTAGTAACTTTTATGTTTTCGAGCTCGTTTTAGCTTGATCTAGCTAACCCGGGTTCTAATTTGTAAAGTTGTTAAATGTTATGGTTATGTAATTGGTGAGTTTAGTATGTTTTTTAAGTTTTAAGATAGATTATTAAGCTTGATTGTTAAATAAGACTATTTTGTAAAGTAATTTTTAGTAATTTTATGTTAAAGGACTAAAATGTTAAAGTGATAAAATTACAAGGACTTGATGTAAAATAACAGCAAGTATGGGCTTTAGTGAAGTAGTTAATGATTTGGCTGAACTTAGTTTTAGTTGGAAATGGTAAAATTGCAAGTTTTGGACTTAGGGACTAAATTGCATAAAAGGTAAAATGTTAGGGTAATTTTGTAAAAATGTCTAAAAGGACTTATTTTCATAAAATTAATTTATTATGTTGCTGGAAGTTGATAATTGAATGAAATTATTATTTTAGATCAAGAAATAAATCGATCAGGCTCAAATCGCAGAAAGGCTAAAAGTAATGGATTGATCATTGTCTCGACTTCGACTTCGTTTTTGTTCAAGTAAGTTCAATCGATTTAATTTAATATATTTTTTACTATATTTTTGAGTGAGAGTTTAATCGTGAATAGTTTATTATCTACATTCGATGATAAGTTGATGAGAATTGAGTTAATGATTCGTATGTAATACTAGTTAAAGATGATATCTCCTGAGCTGGATGAACGTAGGATATAGTACGTTTGACATGCCAATAGGTTATATTGTGCACACGGTACGAGTTTGATATGTGATGATGACAATTCATGATATTTCCTGTTCACTGAATATACCGAAGTCCAGCATTTGTTACGGACTATCGTATTATATTTATAGTGTTTCTGGTGTGTTACTGGGGGCGAATGTAAAGCCTTCGAGCTTGACACTTGGTACCGAGGTGTGTTCTGGAGGGATGTTAGCCTTCGGGTTAGGCACTTACTGTAAGGTTGTGTTATTGGTTGGATTAGCTCGTATGAGTTCTTGGTGTGTTCTCGAATGGTTAACCGTGTATTCATATCTATATATCGTTCATCGGGCTATGTTCTAGTGAAAATGGATTATTATTAAATTATGAGAAGTTTCTCATAAACTTCTGATAGCTCTATGAATCAATAATTTATAATCGTATTCTTGTTGAGTATTACTCACCTGTTCTAAACTGTGGTTGATAGGAAACTTCGTTTAATAATTTTGTTATTTGAATTATTATGCTTTATTCGATAAGCTTTATTGTTTTAATCATCGCACTTACTAAGTTTTATAAAAGCTATCTCGTGTTATTTATCTTGCTTCCTTGTAGATAGCGATTATTAGAGAATCGGGTGATCGGATCAGCTCGAAGAAATCACACTATCTAGAGATCTTTTGGTAGTAATGTACTGCTCATTGTGGGTTATATGGCATGTAATAGGTGTTTTGTAAATGTTTTGAACTTGTATACTTATTATGCCTTGTCTTGTAGTTGTAAAAGTTTTTATGTATGTGTTTGTCTTTTTGATTCAAGCTATATATGAATGGCTAGACTATAGTTATAAGCTAAAGTAGAGTGAATGAATGTATTGAAATGGTAAGTTTAGAATGAAGTCATGGTGGTGCTTTGGAAATGAATGTAAGTCATTTAGAAAGTGTGTTAGTAGTTTGAGTATCTAGCTAAAGTAATGAATTGTTTAAGTGTTTGAATTGTGGTGTCATTGATGATATATTGGTTAGGCATTAGGTTGATTGTTTGGCATGCTTTTGAGTGTTTTGAAATGTATTTAAAAGTCTTGAAATCATGTGTTATTGAGTATGTTTAAGTACCTAAGCATTTAAGAGTGAGAATGGCAGGACTTGGGATGATTTTGATGCACATGGCCTGGGGCACGGCCTGCCACACGACCGTGTGACACACACAGGCAACCCACACGGGCATGTGCCCCTATTGTGCTAGGTGCAGGGTTCACATGGGCTAGCACACGGCCTGCGACACGGTCGTGTGACCCAAGTCAGTAGCTAACATGGGTAGACACACAGGCTGAGACACAGGCGTGTGAGCTTTCCACGGCCCAAGCACACGACCGTGTGACCCATTTTTTGAAAATTTTCATATTTACCCTAAGCCTTCAGTTTTATTTCGAGTTGTTCCCTGAATGTTTCTAAACTATTTTTTAAGGCCTCATAGATCTGGTTTAAGGGCCATAAGTGTATGCTTTAGTTTAAATTGAATGACATATGGATGTTGGTATTTAATTTGTAAACTTGATGTCAATTGATACTGAATGTTCTGAATTATTTGGTAATACTCCATAACTCTAATCCGATGACGGAAGCGGGTTATGGGTGTTACAAAATACATATTTGAATGATACATATGTATAATTTTTATCCTGTCTCGAGACAAGGAAGGTAATGGCTTAAAATCTATAGTGACATAGGTCATGCCTTGAGACATTGACCTAATGTCTCGAGGCATACTTCCCTGCACCACAAAACATAAGGCACCTCACACTCGACTCGAATGGTAGGTCTGAATGCAAGATGTCACATCCGTTGTTGAAGTAACTCAGACTACGATCCATCATTCATTACAAGTGTATATTGACGAAAATGCTACACTTAGGGCACTAGATCCAACATGGTGTTCGAGCATCAATGTTGAATGAGAAAAATAAATGATATCAACTGGTCTTTTGGGGTGACACCGTAACGACGGTAATTAGGTTCCATAGAGCAACACCACAATGGTGGTTAGCAGGCTCTATGGGGCGACACTTGGAAAGAGGTTTAACGTGTACGACCTTGGCTTGGCTATAAAAACCAGTATAGTCCACCGGGACAGTAAACACGGAGTAGTCCGTCGAGATAGGAAACACAGGGTAGTTCACCGAGATAATATACACGGGGTAGTCTGCTAGGACAGTAAACGCAAGGTAGTCCACCGGGACAATAAACATAGGCTAGTCTGCCAGGACGTTAAATATGGGATGAAAGAGCGTATGACCATAGCTCAACTATGACAACCAACAAAGTCCGCCGAAACATTAAACACGAGGTAGTCTGCTAGGACATTAAATGCAGGGTAGTCCGCCGGGACATTAAACACAAGGTAAACCGCCAAGATAGTAATTATGGAAAAATCACGCACATGAGAAAAGAGTTAGAAGAATAATGCAAATGTTGGCAAGCGGATTTTGAGGAACCTGCCAAACAAGGCAAAAGTTTTAGAAAAAGGGAATAGTCTACCAAAACAGTAATCATAGAAGCCGGTAGGGTGTATAGTGATAACCCAACTAAGATCTGTTGGGGGAATGATGTGTCGTTAATGCCTTGTATATGGGTAATGGAAGGGGATTTATCTGTAGATTGCGGGTAAGGATTCGCTGTTAAGAACCGCCAAGTAGTGGTCGAAGAAGTTCGGCATGGTAAGGGTAAACCTTGGAATGTTATTAGGAGATACGCCCCCAATATAAGGTTTGTTGATCATGGTTTGAAAGAAGAGGGTTAATCGTTTATACTCAGGATCGACTAATAGGCAAAGAGGGGTTAATTAGAGCCCATTGATAGAAAGAGGTATTAATAAGGAATAACTGAGTGATAGATATGTCTGTCAAGACTATTCCTCTTTAATGGGAAACTATTGAGAAAGTACTAGCCAAAGGGCTAGTTCCGTATAGAAACATCATATGAGAGAAATAGTAAACTCAAATAGTCACTCGGATGATAATCTACTGAATACTGTAGACTCAAATGGTCCACATCAAACAGATATATGCCTTAAAAGTAAGGTATCGTTGTTAGGGCGATTCACAATGGAGTAATCCAAACAACATTACAAACCGGATGTAGGATGAAATGATATTTATTCCGCCAAAGTGGCGTGGGTCCTCATTAGCTAAACCCACTAGTGGAGTGTCAATAAGTCCTACAAGACTAAAGTAAGAAAATAGAGTTTGCAAAGGACTAACCGGGTTTACTATGACCGCCAAGGAAGGCAACTCAAAAGGGTTATTATGGTGATAGGCAGGATGATTACCTTATAAGTCCAAGGTGGAAAAGAAAATCTATATTGGTAACTGACGACCCAATTAAGTGATTAAGGAATTAAAAATTATGAGTAGAAGGATGTTTGGGAATGGAGATGGACAAAGGAAAGAATATACGTAAGAAAAGGACAAAGTACGTAGTTATGGTGAGACACTTGTGAAACTACCAAAGCTTTTTGAGTGGCTTAGGATCAGCCAGGGGAAGATAGTTTAACGACCTATTTGCTTATAGATAAGTTCAGGGAATGAATCAAAGATCGCCAACCTAGATTGAAAGAAATTGTCCCAAGACAAACATGGAGTTAAATGTGTTTACTTATTTTATTATTCCAACAAGTTTGGGGTTATCTTGCACAATATAGTAAAGAAACTCACTGAGTTCATTTGAACTTACAAAATCTAGCTATGTAGGACTCGTTGGATGAGTAAGGACCTTAAGGAGGGACCCAACCTGATCGAGATAGATCAATGAGTAATCATTAGTTTGGTGTCATGCACGTAGGAATGGGGTACCTTTAGACGCTTTGCTTAGGGGTCAAATATAATGTAATCAAACAGTTCCCTTAGAGTTTGAAATTAGAGATAGTAAGTTATATTTTAATTTAAGGCTTTTATTGTAAGAATATTTATTAATGAGTAACAAACTTTGCTCTTTAAAATAGTTAAGGTGGAAATTTGTGGTTAGGACCAGTCTGGTTAAATTGTGACATTCCATACCTAGATGTAGCAATTGGGTCGAATAAGGGTTTTATAGGTTCTTTCCTCATTTAAAAGGACCAACAAATAGGCCCAAGCTCAACCTTTCTAAGTCTAATTTTGTCAAATTATGGCCTGATTTTTTATTATGAGGTTTGAACAATCCAAAATAATTTTGAATATCAAATATCATGATCAAATAGTATTTTCATCATAAAAGTCTCAAAAATTGATCAAATTACCCTTTTATGGCAAAATTACTATTTTGTCCTTTTTACCATTTTTCACGATTTCTTCTCAAAATTTGATATGTAAACCAATTCAAGTTCACAATTCATAATAAACCTTTAATATAATTCCATGAGTGGTGAAAATTTCACTTTTTCTCTTTTCCTGGTAAAATAAGAAATTTACAATTTAGCCCCTACACTATTTTTTTTTCAATTTAGTCCTGAAAGTGATTTTCGTCTCACCAAATCATGTATCTAATCTATTTCATATCCAATAATCCACAATGATTCATATTTCCTCCTTTAGACAACTTTGCACATTAGTCCTCATACCTTTTAAAATTTATGATTTGGTCCCTTTTGTCATATTTTCACCTTTACAACTATTTTCACGCAATTCCTCTTCCAATATCATATTAATTTCATAAAATTTCTTATCCGATTCATTCCCTAAAATTTTCTCATAATTTTTTTTCTTAATATTTGAACTCGGAATTATGTCACGTGTCATATTGGAATTTATGGGGTGTTACATTTAGCGTTTTCGTACTCAAATCAATTTGAAAAGTTGCATTTTGAGCCACTCTAGTACTCCAAAATACTTGCTTTATGTTTTCATTTATCTTAGCCCCCGAAAAATATGTTAAGTGATTTTGAAAACGTGTTTAAATCTTTGTAAATGTTGAAGTTAGTTTTATGAAAATTTATGATATGGGCAATTCTTGATTTTTGATAAAGTTCCCCTTTTGTTAAAGTGATTGTTTTGTCAATGTGATATCATTTATCGGTAACTATCATCGGGACAAGTAAGAGGTGTTACATTATTTTTTGCCATATCTTTGATTATTCTCGCAGCCTGTATAGGTGAATTACTTGATGGTGCCCTATTAGTTGCTACATCTAGATTACCTTTGATTGATTCTTTTAACCCAGTGTAGAAAGTCCAAATTTACAACCAATTTGGCACCTGATGGTGAGCACATTTCTTCTGCAAGTCCTTGAACCATTTATATTCCTTGTGTAATGTTGTCCAATCAGCTAGAAGCTAAATATGCTATTATGCAATTTAGCTATCTTAAATGGAGGGAGAACTTAGCTAAGAAAATTTCCATCACTTGGTCCTAATTTGTAATAAACCCATCTAATTAATCCACAACTTTTCTAGTCAGGGAAGATGGATATTGTTTTACTTTAACGGTTTTTTTAAGAAACACCATTAAACTTAAATATATTGCATAATTTAATTAACTTTTGCAAATGTTGATTTGGAATGTTGATGAGAAAATCCAGAAATATGCTTCAACCTTTTGGATAACCACTAGCTTGCTCTAAAAGTTGTTTACTTCCACCATCAAAAAGCAAATACTAGTTGAGAGTCCTTTGACGTGAGATATAACATAATCTCTAGCAGACACCGAAGCAGTAGGAAGAGCTGATGCATTAGCATTAGCATTCACATTGATGTCCTTTGTAATTAATTCCTCAAACTCAATGTCTAAATGAATGTTAAGTCTTCCAAGTCTTCATAAAATCTTCTCAATCTCTAAATCTAGCAGGAATAATTCAAGATTTTGACTACTTGATAGTATACTATCGTAACAAGTAGTATAATATTATCGTTCCCACAAAGAGCTAATAATCACCAACTATTACTTTATATTGATAGAATATTTTTAAAAACTAAATCTAGCAAATAAAATTAACAAAGCAAATTAAAAGTAGTAGTTAATCAATATAAAAAAAAAAGTTAAGATTACTGTACAACCCCAATTTTGCCCGGGCTTACAAGCCCAATTATTGCCCGGGCCCAACAAAATTAAAACCCAAATTAAAAAAAACCTAACCCATCTAACCTAGCCCAATTGCCAAACCCAAAACAGAAAATCAAAAGGAAAAAAAAAACCCCTAGCCACTTGCTCTGCCTCTGACGCCGCACCTGCTCTGCCTTCTGACCCTCACCACCTGCTCCACCGCCCATCAGCCACCGCCCTAGCACCTGCAAAACAAGACAGAAGCAACGCAACACGCAAGCAAAAGTAGTAGAAATACTATTATATTGTAACATTTCAGAGGGATAAAAGGGGGGGTTCGAAGACGAATGTAAGGGGGAGATTTTCGGATTCAAAAAGAAAAAGAATACAAAGCAAATAAAAAAAAACTGAACTGAAACATCAAGGTTTTCGATTTCTCTTTATTCTCTATTGTTATTTACTTTCGATTTTATTTTATTTTTACTACTTCAAATCTTTGAAAACAAAGTCGAAAAAAAAAAGGGGAAAGGACCTTACCTGAATCCGCCCGAACGCGTAGTCGGAGGTCTCACACCGTCGTCGAGGTTGGATTCGAAAAGGGGGGTCGAGAGCCTTCGACCTTGGTGCCCATGGTGGTTCAAGGGCCCAGGTTCGAATGGGGCTAAAACCCCCTCTCCGCGCGGCGTTGGCCACCGATTACGAAGGTGGCGCGGAGATCGGCCAGGGGAGCCCAATCGTCGGGCTAGATAGAGAGGGAGAGAAGAAAAAAGGGGAAAGGTTGGCTACTGATTTTTTTTAAAAAACTTTAGGGTTAAAATCTGATTTTTGGGGAA
This sequence comes from Gossypium sturtianum, assembly GCA_025698515.1. Taxonomy (NCBI): domain Eukaryota; kingdom Viridiplantae; phylum Streptophyta; class Magnoliopsida; order Malvales; family Malvaceae; genus Gossypium; species Gossypium sturtianum. Next base: position 34,792,878 of record CM046943.1, on the reverse strand, counting down.
ATAAAGATGGTTTAATGACCATCAGACAAAACGGCACCGTTTGGTTAACAGGCTTACTGCGCATATTCCTTAAAAGGAATATTTGCGCGATCAGTCCCCCGTTTTTGCGACGCTATTTGATCAAGCCCTATTTTGCTTTTTTTTCTTTTTTGCAATTTTACCCTGTTATTTTATCTCATTTCCGATTTGACCCGCGCCTTGGCCGATTGAAGCGCCATGGCAGGCAGTGGGGTTATTCACCCGTTTGGTCCCCATCGGTTTAAGTGCGCGACACTATGGTCCCTGGCGCCCCCTTTTTGATTTGTTGCATTTTAACCCCTTGACTTTTATTCTATTCTCAATACTGATCCTTAATTTGCTAAATAAGTTTATTTATTTGTTTTCTTTAAAAATCATGTTATTCTTATTATTAATATTATTTTATTATTACTATTTCTTACTTTTTGCATTATTATTTTTATTATTACCATTTTATTACTATTATCTATTTTTATTATTATTTCTTTTACTACTATTATTATTATAAATATATTATCATCATTACTTTTTATTTTATTATTGTTATCACATTACTATTATCATTATATTTTGACGTTTTATTCCTTTTCTATTATTTATTATATTTTCTATCATTATTATTAGATTATTATTTTCTTATTAAGGTATTATTATTTTCTACTTTATTACTATTATTATTATGAATGTATTGTTATTATTATTCTTTATTTTACTATTATTTGATATTCTCATTATTCTCATTATTATTATTAGTATTTTTATCTATATTTATTTTCTTAGTTTAATGTTATTATTTATTTAATTTTTGTTCATATCTATGCTTATATTATTATTATGTATATACCTCTACTTTCACTCATATATTTATCATATTTTATATATATTTCTACTCATATTACTATATCAATATTATTTTCATTATCATAGTTATTATCATTATTATTATTTCTTTTCTTTTCTTTCCTTCTTGTAAAACTTTCATCTTGCCGTTTATCCTTTTGTTTTCTATTTATTATCATTTAACTTATTGGTTTTATTTTATTTTTGTTTTATTATTGTCATTTGTATTTAATGCGTTTATTCTATATGCTTTGCTAATACCGTAATTCATTTCTTACATTTTGCTACGTTGATATTGCAATTCGTTTTACATTTTACTATAAACTTGCGTTACCTCAACTCTTCCCGACACAAAATGGATTCTTTTTTAAAGGCAATATTCCGTATTTAGAAATTCGAGGGTCGTGCCTAAAGTATTGGGTTTCGATCCTTCTCGTTTAATCTAAATAACCGAATATCCTTTTAAAACAAATACATTTTTAACAAAAAGCTTATTCTAAGGGAACTCAAAATGTCATGTCCTAAAGCATTGGATGTGGTGTTTTGTTATTCGAGATAAGATTTTCTAAAACCAAGGCGATGTTCTGTATTTAGAAGCTCGAGAAATCATGCCCTAAAGTATTGGGTTTCCTTTTCTCGTCCATTCTAAATAACAAAATATCCTTTCGATTAAATCCATAAGTTTTGAATAAAAGGCAAGTTCAACTTTAAAGGTCGAAATGTGGTGTCCTAAAGTATTGGATGTAACACTTCACCTAAAACGAGACTGACCCTTGGCATACATTGCCAATTTATCCAAATTTATTCTTCAACAACAAGAGGATCGTATTTTGAATTCTTAAGTTTTCAACTTTCGACATTAAGACATTAGATAATCAATTAGGTACCAATTTTGGGCGTATCGAGGGTGCTAACCCTTCCTCGTGACGTAACCGACTCCCGAACCCATTTTACGATTTTTCGTAGACCAAAATTGTGTTTTTGATAAATTAATCGATTATTAAAAACAAACACTTTTAAGGTGACCCGATCACACCTCATCAAAAAAGATTGGTGGCGACTCGTTTTTTATAATCTTTTTCAAAACCCACGTCGACCGTTTTTTTGCCAAAACTCAAAAAATGGTTACGACGACTTAGCGACTCCACTGGGGACCCCAAAAGAGAGTCAGCCGTAAATTGATTATTTTTGTCCTTTGTCGAAAGTTTGGAAATTTGATTTAAAATTTTTTTACTATCCTTGTGTTGCATTCATTTGTGTCATTGCATATGATTTCTATTTTCTTGTGCACGAGTACATTGCATGACCGTTGTGGTCGCACCTTTAAGTGGGAGTGAGAAACTATTCCTTCGTGAGGTTTTCACCTCCGTGCGGGATAGTGGATCGCTCAGGGATACATCCGTACCTATGTCTTCGTGAGATTTTCATCTCAGATGCGACCATAGGGAAATGTATTCCCCGAATCGAACTCGGTCTATATGGGCCTATAATGGGTGAGGATCGAGGAATCTGCTGGTTCAGGTACCTCAAACTCTAGAACTAAAACCACATGTAGTGAACCCTAGGAGCCCACCTTAGATAGAACTACATCAAACCTTAGTGGTCACCCAGGTAGGTGTTTGTTCATTTTCACTTGTTTTACTTTGCGATACTGACTCGTTGCATTTTATTTTCGTGCATTCATCTCATTTTCTAAAGAGGTATCGATTCACGGTCAGTTTCTGAGTTAGAAAGCTGGTTATGGAAAATGAATTCCTTGATAAAATGGAAGACAATGCAGTCGTTCGTATAGTTAGAACCTAGGCAGTTAGAAGGGTATGGATCCATTTGAGCAAAAGGAAATGTGGCGATGCTAAAATCTGGTGGTCATCCTTTAGGCGACAAAGGGGTTGGAAGGAAAGTGATTGGCGAGAGGGCAAGAGACACTGTGACATTGAATTGGCTGAAAAGGACTTTGCTTACGACAAGGAGAAAAGTTTATTTACTATTGGTACTCCTCCAAATAACAAGCATGAATTTATAGTTGTATTTGAGGATGTTACATCTAATGAGAAACAACGGTAATGCAAGACTCGATGTCCATGATGACTCAAGTGGGCAAGACAGAAAGAGAGTTAAGCGGCCTTATCGGTCAAATCAACTTTGTTGCATAGACACCCATGCGAGCAACTCAAAATGCTTGGCGCGCGGACAGAATCGAAAACTCTCAAGAAGCATTGAGGGTGATAGATGTCATTTTAAGATAGCATCTTTGCGCTAAAGCGAGGATGCCTCTTTGGTTTGCCAATCTTTCAAGATAATCGAAACGACTTCACAGATATTGGAAGAGGTGCTCTTGGCAATAGGGGCATCCATCCAAATTTCATGGCCATTCAAAGAGGCCTTTCACGAATATTGATATTCGTCCTAGCCGGTTGTGGATCCTTTCCAATCGAACGCCACGGATCTCGGATGGACCATGGCTAAGCGAAGCTTTAAGAACACGAGGACAAAAGTCATCCATCCAATCACGAGTACAAGATCACTTTGGATTGAGCGACCGGTTGCGCAAAGATCCGTTGTTTTCATTAAAGGAGAAAAGTGTGAAAAAGTTAATGGTGAAGGCGAGAATCTAGAGATTACTTGTCTATAATCATTTTGTCGACCATCGCAACATACGGTCGCGCTTTCTCTGTAAGGCTTGCCATGCTTAAATGTTGGAGAGCCGAAACAACCTACATATATTCTTTTGGAGCTCCATTCCTTGATGTATTTGCAATTGACAAAGCGGCTGACTAGAGAGCTTCTTTGGTTAAGGCGAAGTCTCGGGGAAAGAATGAAAGCTTTATTCTATGCTTCACGGGGAGCGACCATAGTGCCGAGCCAATCTTTGTGTTCTTGTGGTGTTTCTTTCAGCACTAATTTCACCCAAGTTGAAGGTCGTGCTCTGTTAGGGGCAATGATGGAAATTTCTTTCCGAAGAATGGGCGTTGGAATTTGTGGAACCATCTAGGATGGAAGGATAGGCTGTTGTTAACTTCTAGGCTCATCGTGGTGATGCAAACAACATTGCAAGGGATTTGATTCGTGTGAAGAAATAAAAGGAATTTGTATTGACCCGATTAGGTAGATCCAAAAGAGACAAACCAGAATAGACGACTTTCACCTGTGGTTAGAATTGGAAAAGATATCGAACGGATACGATCTAAAATGTCCAGAGCTCGCGGTTTTCTTCTTTGTCTAGAAAAACTCTAATCTTTATGAGCCTTGGAAGCGGAAGAATCCCTCGGGGTATGGCGCTAGCTAGAGTGAATGATCAATACTTTTACGAAGAATTGATGACTAAGCTTAGACGACCTCTTCACTACCATCGAAGCTATAACTCTGCAATCGAGTTGAAGTTAAGCTGAACAAGATTAAAGAAATGAAAGGTGGGATCGAAAAGTTAGAACCGACATTACACAATTGTGAATCATGGATCGAGCTTCTCGAAACAAGAGAGGAGTAGAAGACCTTCATCATTCTTATGATCAACAATTTAAAGAGTCGAGATTACCTCGTGAGGAAGCAATAGTGCTTGATTCAAAAGGTATTTGGTCATCTATAGATTTTGGCATCACGGTGAATATGTTGAGCATAAAATACTAGCTGCTGACTTAACCATAGTCAAGAGCTAGATCCACTGCTTGGGAAACCAAAACCTTTAGGACTTAGGACGAAAGCATATAGTAGTCCGTTTTATGTAAAAGAACTTGTTTTCTAATAAAGTTTCCTAAAATGAAGTTGATCAGAATCGATACCTCTTTGCATTCATGCATTAGTACTACATTGCATTCGCATTACATTGCATTCATTTGTATTAGACCTTTACAAAAGGACCCTAATTAGGTAAAATGTTTGATTAACTGGAAAACATGGAACAAAGGTTGGTGAGGATTGAGCAAAGGCAAATCACGGATGCAAGAGCAATTGACCCAAATTCAACAAGAAATGCGAGAGCAAATGCTATACTTCCAAAAGAACATGATGGGCCAACTAACTCGATTACTAGCGGGAGGACTTGAAAAAGAAGTGACCTAGCGATCGACAATGTGGATAATGATGAAGAGATCGTTTATTCCCCAATGAATTTCCCAACTCAACCAGACGCGCACTCTCGCGTGGTACTGTCATTATTGGATCTCAATATAGGGGTGATACTTGGTCTTCTTTGGACTCTCCGATGGGCCACGGTAATGAGCAAGTCAATCGTGTTGTTTTTGGTCTACCGGAGAGAGAGAAAAAGGAGAAGGGGCTTCAAAAGCCCGAAGAGGAAGGACAAGGGCGTGGCTAGCATGCAGTGGGTATACTAAGGGTTATTGAAGCCGCGTTCTGACAAACCGACCAAAAAGAAGGTAGTTACCAGTCACTGGTCCCCAAAGCAAAACCCAATCCGAGAGCGTATTCGGAAAAACCTCGTTCACTCCTATTCCCATGGCGTATATGGAGTTATGCGAACTTATTTGATATGCATGTTGTAGCTCCTTTTATATAAAACCACTTTGCAACCTCCATACCCAAAATGGTATAACCTAAATGTCCGGTGTGAGTATCATGCGGGGATTACAGGACACTCAATAGAAAATTGCCTGACTTTTAAGAGGTTGGTGGAAAAATTCATCAAAATAGGTGTTGTGGAGATAGGCGACGCACCAAAAGCGAAGCATAAACACTGGGGGCATTTTGAGCAATGAGCTGCGGAAGAAATTCTGTAGTATTTAGAAGCTTACGGAGTAATGTACAAAATATCTTTGGTTGCGTTAAGCCTAGAAGCAATGAGAACTCTTTTGTGAAATAGGCTCGTGTTAAAAATTACTATTTGATAGAAATGCATCTTTTTGAACCGATATTTTTGTTGTTGTTCTTTTTCGTGCTTTAAATTCTACTGGATGTTCTTTTATTCTTCATTCATAAATAACCATTCTTAGAATCATTTATTCTCTGGAAATTACTTTCATACGGACAATGGGTCCCGGATATCAATGACATGAGCGTGGCTGTTACGGACTCCTTTCTAGTGAGATATGTGTCCGAAGAATCTAAGGACTTAGAAGATGATAGAGATTGCAACTTATTTCCAACTTGTTAAAAATGGCAGATCCTACCTTGCGAAATGTCGGCCGACACTGCAAGCCAACGAGAGAGATGAAGATGGAAACTTAGCTCTTTGCAAGAATAAGGCAAGACATTATCGCAGGATCACGACCCGGACATGTTAGGGCCAGCTCAAACGTGGATTCCTATATGTGAGGCATGGGCGCTTATCAGGCTAGTCTCCTCATAATCTTTGAACCAACATCGATTCATATTCATAGCCTTTGATTACCTTACCTAGAGGGTAAAGGTCGCTTCACATGTCAAAATTACAAAGTCGTGATCGTCAACTTCAAATTTTAATTTCGAAAAAAAAGAAAAAAAAAACAAAAAGAAAAAGAAAAAGAAAAAAAGAGAGTGGTGATAAAGGATACCAGAAAGGAACGTGTTTAACGTGATAACACGAATTTATAGTCTGTTCAAAAGTCGGACACCACATCAAGTCTGACAAGAGAGCCAAAAACCATCCAAATTCTTTCGAGGACAAGCGATATTTGTAAAAGTTGGCATCGAGAAGTTACCATTTACTTTCTATGTTGGCCAAGATCCTCACAGGGGTAACGCTTTTCTCATTGGTTCATCAAAATAAGAGCAATTATCGGAAGTTAAGATTCCTTTTGGACAAAGTTTGACATCTACGATAAGTCTAATTGAAGCATTCATACAAAGCTACGACAAAAAGGTCCGTTCAAAAGACTGCATTAAGAAGGATTCTCATATCCAAAAGGACTCGGAGGAAAAGTAAGTGCCCTATGCAGACAAAGAAGGCACGGGCTTGGAAAACATAGGCACTAATCAAGATGGATGATAAGGACTTGCCTAATCCTATGAGTTGATTGCAAAAAAAAAAAAAAAAAAAAAAAAAAAAAAAAAAGAAAAGAAAAGCACACAAAAAGGAAAGAAAAAGAAGAAAAGGAGAGGCCAAGATGAAAACCCGCAAAGGCGCCTTGAGACCAAAAGGGATTTGGGTTGAAAACCCGAGAAGGGCGACTCAAATTTCGACCGAAGAAAGTAAGGCATGCGGTAGTCTTGCCACGCTTGAGTTAACAATGAAGAAGTATGTTGCGTCTCGAAGCATCGACAAAGTACTCGGATCCCCTAAACACATATTGAGCCTAAAATGGTCCTCAAGAAGTTTGAAGCAGAGAAGCTCAGTCTGCGATATCCGGGGCACCTAGCTTCTATTTTACCCATTTTTTGTTATTTATTTCCCTTGCAAAATACCGCCAATAAATTTCCTTCTTAATTACATTTGCTATTTTTTGCTTTACCTATTTGTTTTGAGCTATGCTCCTAACTAGCTTCTCTCTTATCCGTAGTTATGGTCTCTTTCGGGCATTTTGCATTGAAATAATGATTAATAGAATAACGACACTTTCACAAAAAGAGTTCGCATATTACTCTAGGAAACTTTTGAGTAGTGCTTGGAACTGAAACAGGACCATTGCTTAAAACTCCTCGAGTTTAAAGGATCGGGAATAATGATGGAGAAAATTACGAATCGAGGCTATCTCTTGAATTTGGTTGAAAATAGTGATCGAACAAAATGACGAGGTATTACGTAAGTAGTATCATCTCGATGAAAACGGCGATGTATGAATGGGCAATCATTCGCGCGAAGATTGATTTTGTATCCATCATGCGTGCACACCTGGTCATGAAACTTAGGGAATGGAAGGTGTAGTAGACCAAATCATTTGAATAAGTTACAAATTCTGTACCCCGGAGTCGTAGTGGGATGGATCGAAGATGACGCAGACCCTATACCCCTCTGAATTGCAGAGAGGGTTTTATAAGCCTTAAAGTCCTATAGGTACCATGGAATGGACCTTGAAGTTATATTGGGGCAAGTTATTTGAGCAAAATATGATTGTTTCTTTGAGTTTTTGGCAAAGGTACTAGCGGAGCGAGATAGCAGCGTAATACATCAGCAATAAGACTCTGATGGACGACGAGCAGAGACAACCCTAAGCATTAAAAAGGGATAATTTCATTTTACATTCATACATCATCATTAGGGGCGTTTCGGTCATCGCATCCTGATCCTTATATGTTTGTTAACAAAGAATCATTATCATGACATTCCGCATTCATGTAAATGTCCTCTATAATATCATTTAGTTAGGAGCATTCGATTTATTTCGATCATTGCGTCTTAATCATTGAAAAAAAATCATCATTCTCATGACATTCTGCATTCACGTAAATGTCATCCATAGCACATGTAGTTAGGAATGTTTGAGTCATTCTGATCATAGCATCCGCATCATTTGCATAAACACAAGCATATAAAATCGAGTCTACAGGATATGTCCCCAGAGGACGGTGTAGAAACATTGGTGAAGCCACCATCCTATTGCCACTGACCAGCATTGGAATAGGTCGAAGATTACCCTATTGCCACTAACCAGCAGTGGAATAGGTTAAAAGACCATCCTATTGCCACTGACCAGCAGTGGAGTAGGTTGAAGATTGTCCTATTGCCATTGACCAGCAGTGGAATAGGTTAAAGACCATCCTATTGCCACTGACCAGCAGTGGAATAGGTTGAAGATTGTCCTATTGCCATTGACCAGCAGTGGAATAGGTTGAAGATCATTCTATTGCCTCTAACCAGTAGTGGAATAGGTTAAAGACCATCCTATTGCCACTGACCAGTAGTGGAATAGGTTGAAGATGTTCCTATTGCCACTAACCAGTAGCGGAATAGGTTGAAGATTGTCCTATTACCACTAACCAGTAGTGGAATAGGTTGAAGATTATCCTATTGCCACTGACCAGCAGCGGAATAGGTAAAAGATTTCCTATTGCCATTGACCAGCGATGGAATAGGTTGAAGATCAGTCATATTACCACCGACCGCAAAGTGAAATAGGTCAAATTTGTAGATCTTGTCGCCCTAACCAGTAGAGGGGCAAGATCGAAGGCAAATCTGTCTCCCTAAAGCAAGAGGGAACATGATTTAAGCCATCATCCTATTGTCTTGGCAGCAGTGGAATAAGTGAAGATTACAAACCTCACCCCCTAAAGCCGCTGCAATGAGCGGTTTGAAGATGTAAATCTATCCCCACGAAGTTGCAAAGTGGAGCGATTTAAAATAAACAAGTCTCATCCTCGAAGTCGCAGCGAGGAGCAAATTGAAGCTATAGGTCTCATCTCTCCGAAAAGGCGGTGGAGTGGATCAAAGAAACAAGATGCAATGGTGAAATGAAGCTACTTGAAGAAGATAAGCACCAAAGAAGTCAAGACTCGAGTAAGACCGGGCAAAATTGGACTTTTAAAGTCTTTGCTCCATTCTCGTTACACGACAACGAGCAAAGAGGGGCATTGTACAACCCAATTTTGCCGGGCCATAAGCCCAATTATTGCCCGGCCCAACAAAATTAAAACCCAAATTAAAAAAAACCTAACCCATCTAACCTAGCCCAATTGCCAAACCCAAAATAGAAAATCAAAAGGAAAAAAAAAACCCCTAGCCACTTGCTCTGCCTCTGACGCCGCACCTGCTCTGCCTTCTGACCCTCACCACCTGCTCCACCGCCCATCAGCCACCGCCCTAGCACTGCAAAACAAAGATGAAACAACGCAACACGCAAGCAAAAGTAGTAGAAATACTATTATATTGTAACATTTCAGAGGGATAAAAGGGGGGGTTCGAAGACGAATGTAAGGGGGAGATTTTCGGATTCAAAAAGAAAAAGAATACAAAGCAAATAAAAAAAAACTGAACTGAAACATCAAGGTTTTCGATTTCTCTTTATTCTCTATTGTTATTTACTTTCGATTTTATTTTATTTTTACTACTTCAAATCTTTGAAAACAAAGTCGAAAAAAAAAGGGGAAAGGACCTTACCTGAATCCGCCCGAACGCGTAGTCGGAGGTCTCACACCGTCGTCGGGGTTGGATTCGAAAAGGGGGGTCGAGAGCCTTCGACCTTGGTGCCCATGGTGGTTCAAGGGCCCAGGTTCGAACGGGGCTAAAACCCCCCTCTCCGCGGCGTTGGCCACCGATTACGAAGGTGGCGCGGAGATCGGCCAGGGGAGCCCAATCGTCGGGCTAGATGGAGAGGGAGAGAAGAAAAAAGGGGAAAGGTTGGCTACTGATTTTTTTTAAAAAACTTTAGGGTTAAAATCTGATTTTTGGGGAAATAAAGATGGTTTAATGACCATCAGACAAAACGGCACCGTTTGGTTAACAGGCTTACTGCGCATATTCCTTAAAAGGAATATTTGCGCGATCAGTCCCCCGTTTTTGCGACGCTATTTGATCAAGCCCTATTTTGCTTTTTTTCTTTTTGCAATTTTACCCTGTTATTTTATCTCATTTCCGATTTGACCCGCGCCTTGGCCGATTGAAACGCCGCGCAGCAGGGGGTGGGTTATTCACCCGTTTGGTCCCCATCAGTTTAAGTGCGCGACACTATGGTCCCTGGCGCCCCCTTTTTTGATTTGTTGCATTTTTAACCCCTTGACTTTTATTCTATTCTCAATACAGTCCTTAATTTGCTAAATAAGTTTATTTATTTGTTTTCTTTAAAAATCATGTTATTCTTATTATTAATATTATTTTATTATTACTATTTCTTACTTTTTGCATTATTATTTTTATTATTACCATTTTATTACTATTATCTATTTTTATTATTATTTCTTTTACTACTATTATTATTATAAATATATTATCATCATTACTTTTTATTTTATTATTGTTATCACATTACTATTATCATTATATTTTGACGTTTTATTCCTTTTCTATTATTTATTATATTTTCTATCATTATTATTAGATTATTATTTTCTTATTAAGGTATTATTATTTTCTACTTTATTACTATTATTATTATGAATGTATTGTTATTATTATTCTTTATTTTACTATTATTTGATATTCTCATTATTCTCATTATTATTATTAGTATTTTTATCTATATTTATTTTCTTAGTTTAATGTTATTATTTATTTAATTTTTGTTCATATCTATGCTTATATTATTATTATGTATATACCTCTACTTTCACTCATATATTTATCATATTTTATATATATTTCTACTCATATTACTATATCAATATTATTTTCATTATCACCGTTATTATCATTATTATTATTTCTTTTCTTTTCTTTCCTTCTTGTAAAACTTTCATCTTGCCGTTTATCCTTTTGTTTTCTATTTATTATCATTTAACTTATTGGTTTTATTTTATTTTTGTTTTATTATTGTCATTTGTATTTAATGCGTTTATTCTATATGCTTTGCTAATACCATAATTCATTTCTTACATTTTGCTACGTTGATATTGCAATTCGTTTACATTTTACTATAAACTTGCGTTACCTCAACTCTTCCCGACACAAAATGGATTCTTTTACAAAGGCAATATTCCGTATTTAGAAATTCGAGGGGTCGTGCCCTAAAGTATTGGGTTTCGATCCTTCTCGTTTAATCTAAATAACCGAATATCCTTTTAAAACAAATACATTTTTAACAAAAAGCTTATTCTCGGGAACTCAAAATGTCATGTCCTAAAGCATTGGATGTGGTGTTTTGTTATTCGAGATAAGATTTTCTAAAACCAAGGCGATGTTACGTATTTAGAAGCTCGAGAAATCATGCCCTAAAGTATTGGGTTTCCTTTTCTCGTCCATTCTAAATAACAAAATATCCTTTCGATTAAATCCATAAGTTTTGAATAAAAGGCAAGTTCAACTTTAAAGGTCGAAATGTGGTGTCCTAAAGTATTGGATGTAACACTTCACCTTAAAGCGAGACGGCCCTTGGCATACATTGCCAATTTATCCAAATTTATTCTTCAACAACAAGAGGATCGTATTTTGAATTCTTAAGTTTTCAACTTTCGACATTAAGACATTAGATAATCAATTAGGTACCAATTTTGGGCGTATCGAGGGTGCTAACCCTTCCTCGCACGTAACCGACTCGAACCCATTTTCTCGATTTTCGTGAGACCAAAATTGTGTTTTTGATAAATTGTCTGATTATTAAAAACAAACACTTTTAAGGTGACCCGATCACACCTCATCAAAAAGATTGGTGGCGACTCGCTTTTTTTATAATCTTTTCAAAACCCACGTCGACCCGTTTTTTTTTGCCAAAACTCAAAAAATGGTTACGACAATTACAATTTTATCCAATTTATAGCTAATTATTCTATTTCCACCTAATTTATTCTGAGTATTAAATTTTCTTCAACCCTTTTTCGAGAAATTAAAAATCTAACTTAAATATAATTACACAGGCATATTCACATGCCAATAAATTAAGTTATTCATTGTTAACCTAAATCATAAAATCTTTTTCCAATGTCTTTTTGTCAAAAATATTAGTTGATTAGACTATTAACGATAAAATGTGGGAATGAATAACTAATCAAAACTGAGGAATGGACTAAACAAGGAATTAGAAAAATTTTAATTGATGGAAAAATTAAAAGCATCTCTAAATAGAAATCATGGAAAATAGAACAAGAAAAAAAGGAGATGAAGAAATTGAGCCTTCTTACTAATTTAAATGTTTTTGGCTTTTAGATGAACAAATTTAATTTGAAAATATAAATTTACTCTTCTCATTTATATTGGGTATACAAATGTAGAGGAATTTTAAATTACAAACATAATATATATTTGTAAAATTTAAAATTTTAATATATATTAACAGATACACAATATATATTTAAATTTGATAAAAAATTATATACAGTTTTAATATCTAAAATATGAGTTATACATTCAAATAAAATTTTACTTCAAAATTATTCAATAAAGGGTTAATGAGAATCCAAATTAAACTACAATAATTAATATTTAAAAACATATTTTGAGAGTATGATAAAAGTAATATAATAAAATCATTATATTATTTGAATAAATAGAAAAAAGGAATATGAAGGGAAAAAATTGGAGTAACGTAAAGTGACATAAGCGAAAAACTGCTATGGTAGGGGGGAGCAGGTGGACGAGTGGTGTTTTGCCAACTCTTCCGTACACGCAGATATTTCCTTCGCTTCCCTTCCCCCTCCCCCTCTCCTTCATCACTCCCAATGCCCCCGCTTCTCTCTGCTTCTTAACACAACAACTCTTCACCAAATTAACCCCCAAAATAAGCTTCCTTTCCAGAGCCCCCGCTCTCTCGAATCTCGATCTCCAACCCAGAATATTTCATCAAACCAAAACTTATCTTTCAATTCATTATTATTATTATTATTATTATTATTATTAAAACTTACATTTTGTTCGTCTATAATTTATGCCAATGGCTCACCAAACTTCTGATCGATTGACCTCTACTGGTACGTCGTCGTTGAACCATAATCTCCGTAAACCAACAAACAAAAATTGAAATATGAGATATGATTTATGTCTTCTTTTTTAGGCTGTAAATTTTCAATATAGCTCTTTGGCTTTTTTTGATGTGTTCTTGTTTGATTTTATGGAAGTGTCGAATGAGAAATGTGGAATCTATTGCGAGATTGTTTTGCTGGTTTCTTTTATTTGTTTAAAGGATATTATTGGAGATGATCGTGGACATAATTAATGTTTGGCAACAAATAGTATCATCGCCTAACCATGTTTGTTCGACAGTTATGATCTATTCTTATGTGTTTATGTTTTCAATGTTTGACGTACTTGTTTACTTACATGCTGCACATTATTGTTCAATATTTGTTGGTTAATCAAAGATTTTGATAATGGTTTTGGAATTCTAGACTCAGCAGAGGTTTTCAACGTTATGGTTCTGGATGGCAACATCCTTGCTAACCCGAACGCTTTGACTAATAAGGTATATTGTTGCTTGCATTGCTTCATTTTGTTGGTTGCCTTGATTAGATTGATATTGCCATTGTTTTAAACCGCTGCGCTCTGCTGACTAACTGTTGTTTGTAATTGATCATTACTTAGGATGTTGTTATTTGTTCATTTACTTGCACAGGATTTGGTAACTGTTGGTTCCTTGAGGGATGGTTCATCCCATCAGTCGGGATTCATGCCATCTGTTGTTGAGTCCAAGACAACCTATTTGCCCAATGCCTATTCTCCTGAGGCACAGTTCCATCAAGAAGGTTAGTTCCTCTGCATTTGTCATATAAAACTTTATCTTGTTTGTTAACCTAGTTTCTGATTTCATGTATGTTAAAATATATGTAGACACCTAGGATTAATGGTGTATCAGTATAAGGTTTACAACTTGGATATTTCTTAGGGAATTGATATTCATTCTTGTGCTGATAGGAAGGGTAACTTATTTTGCGGTAAGCAATTCATCTTGTAAATATTTTTTTCCACTTTCTGGTCAAAGTGAAATTAAAAAAATTCAATATTTGACTTCTAATCTATTCAATGTGGGAACATAGCGGTGGTATTTGAAGATAGAATCTACAAACCTTACGGCAGAAGAACTTCTTTGTATGATTACATTGTGGTTCCTTCGTAGTATCAATAACTGATCTTTGATTTACAGAGTTTTGCCAGGTTGGCTTATGATTGAATAGAAGTTTTATCAAATTATGTCCAAGTCTATACTGGACTTATGTTAATAGTTGCATATCATTTTTAATGTTTGAGGTTGATGTTTTTCCTGTTAGTATTTAGAATAAAATGGCTTTGTTTTTAAGAAACAATAATTTTTTTTCCTTTTTTAGATTCCACTGAAGGTGATTCTAAATTGGATGTGAGGCATGACATGCAATTTTATGGGCTACGGTTGCTTAGGCAGCTAGTTAGCACGGTTGTGGCTGGCAGAATAAGCTTTTTGTATGGCACATAATGCTCTTTCTTACTTTGCTCATTACTCATGAAGTTTTCTCTATGCTTTTGGAATGCAGCTCATAAACCGGGTTCATTGCTTCCATATGTTAATGCTGAGGGTTTGGACAATGGTTTTCATGTGTGTAAACCTACTATGGTTTCCAATCATTTACGATAATAACTATTTGTTTCATTTACTATTATTACTATTTGTTATTTTCTTTCCTTCTATGAATATGTCTTACAAAGGTGTTACTTTTGTTTACCTTACCCAGGACATCTACAATGAAACTGCATCTCTTGGGTTTCATGGTCTTGGGCATAGTCCACAAATGCAACAAAGAGCTTATGCTCCGGTTTCATCTTATCTGCCTCCTGTTGGGGATCCTATCGGGCTGTCCAATGCAAGGCATTTCATCACCATAGATTCATCTTATC
The DNA here is from genome assembly GCA_025698515.1 of Gossypium sturtianum. Taxonomy (NCBI): domain Eukaryota; kingdom Viridiplantae; phylum Streptophyta; class Magnoliopsida; order Malvales; family Malvaceae; genus Gossypium; species Gossypium sturtianum. The sequence goes on along the minus strand of CM046943.1, from coordinate 34,777,703 downwards.
ACCAGCCATCAGTTCCCCGAAATATTCCACATGTTAATTCAAAGGCCCAGTTTTCTCATTTAGAGTGTCCTGCAAATATTGAGCAACAAGTGGTTGGAAAAAGATTTGGGCTGAGAACCAATTACCTTCCTCAGTCAGGATCATTTGATGGAGGAAGAAACTTCTTTGGAAGCTCCAGCAGTCTTTGCTCTTCATACCAAGGGTCTGATGGTTTTGCGGTTGGTGGATTCTGCTCAGACTGGTCAAAGCCTTTTAGTGGGAAGAGTTCTCTGTTTCATCCCTCATATGCACCAGCTTCTCCAAAACGGGTTGGTTCACTAGAGTTTTCTTCAAACGACCCTGCAATGGTTAGTTCTTTTCCTATCACATATTTTAGGTAGATGGGAAGCTAGCCTTTTTATTTTCTTTTATTTTTCAGATTTTAGATGGCCATTGAAAATTTGGAAACATAAATTCCATATTTCCTAGCAAGTATTTTTGGCAAAAGGAAAAGCTATATCATGGTTGGAGTCGGGCATGCAGCTAAGAATGGTTATAGACCTTCTCCCCTCTCTCTCTCTCTTTAGGGGTGGAGTGGAGGTGTTAAAGAGGTCATTGAACTTTAGTCTTGGTATGATTAATTCAACTCTTAAGTTGGCTTAATTGGCACCTGCCATAGAAAGTGGTTCTTGTATTAATAATGCAATTGGCTGGTATAAATACCAACTTTTAAGGTGATCAAGGAAAGAACACAAATCTAAGCTCAACTCCTAGAGCTGTCCAGCAATTTTAACTAAAAAAATGTTTAAGATCTAAGCAATTTTGAAGGCACAATTACTCTATTCTCACCAAAACAGGCACCACTCCCCACCTTAAACTATCTTAGTCTAGCCAACAATATCATTATCTTCTCTCCTCCCTCTCTCTCTCTTTCACCATCTAGCATTACTACACAACTCTGTTGATTTTGCATTCTCTAATATTTTCTTGCAATAAATTGTTTCATGCTTAATCATATTGTGTAGTTATATAGACATGAAGCCTTAAGTTCTCCATTGAGCTTTTTCAGTAAACTGCCGTCAATTTCAGTTTCCTGCCATTCTTGTAGTTATCAGTATTTGGTAGCATCTGACTCTGCTTTGACTTGTTGAGAAGAAGAAAGTCAGGTGCTAGCATGGCTGTAGAGAGTGGAGAAAGTCAGGAGGCATGGCAGTGGTGCCCGAGAAAAAGAGAGCTTTTTTTGGTCTTTGGTTTTGTTGGTCCTATTTTGTTTTTTTCCACCCTTGGCATCTATTTCCTCTTTTTAAATTGGCTAGTTGCTAAACGATCATGGTAGGATCGATAACCAAGACCCTAACAGGTAAGTAAATCCTGCAAGATGCTAGGTCAGCAGAGGCGGGTAGCCTGTCTATAAATGGAATATTTTTATCTGATTAGTTTCATTGAATTGAAAATAGAAGCATAGGTACTCTATTCTAAATTTCAGGGATGTATTTTGTTGTTGCTAATTTCAGATTCTTGAAATAGGTTCACCTTTCATGTGACCTTAGAAAAAGATCAACTTTTCATTTTGGCCTTAAAATCTCATTTCAGCTTTTTGTCATTTGCTTTCTGGCAAAAGGAAATGAAAGAACTTACATCAAGTTGATAGCATGAACTTTGGAGTTCCCAGATGAACACGTGTAAATCATGCGTCATGCATCATTTCTCCTGAGCAGCATTTGCTTAAGCTTTCAATGGATCAACTCGTGTAAAGCATGCATCATTTCTCCTGAGCGGCATCTGCTTAAGCTTTTACCTTCTTTTTTTTTTTTCCCTCCATTCAAGCTCAAAAAGATTGAGGAACTTATATTAGTGCCTCTTGGAATTGTAGCTCAAATGGTAGCTAATTTGCTAATCCTTGTATTCCATCACATGATTGTGTTTTATGTGCAAGAATGTGACTTCATGATTTTGGTTTGCATCTTTGATTTATCATTAGATTGTAATCCTGAGATGTCTCTAGTTCATTGTCTGTGAAATTGATACTGTCAACTGATTGATTCTAGTTTATTGCCTAACAGTTAAATCACATGCAGGTTTCTTTTCAAAAATGGCCATTTAATGGGTTTGGTTGTACTAGCTCCAGCTCTAGAGGCTACAGTGGTAGCCAAAGTGATCAAAGTTCTTGTCATGGCAGTGTGTCTACTAATAGTTTAGAAATAAGTGGTCATAAATGGCCTACGCTTGCTGAAGCAAGACAAGGAGGGAGCTGCAATGACTTCTCCTGCAGTTGTACTGTAACGCTTGATACACTAAGTGAGCGTAACAGGGGACCTAGGGCATTTAAGCCGAAAACACAGATAACTACAAAGGGTTTTATTGTTGATAGCAGCAAGAATGGCACAATTAATGGCATTACCAATGGATCCTACAACCGACACAATTTTGTCACTGATTATGAGGGTGCCAAGTTCTTTGTGATAAAATCTTATAGTGAAGATAATGTTCACAAGAGCATTAAGTATGGTGTCTGGGCAAGCACTCCGATCGGCAACAAAAAATTAGATACTGCTTATCATGAGGCAAAAGCTAAACAAGGAATATGCCCTGTCTTTCTCTTATTTTCGGTAATCTGCCTTATATTGAATTCCTGATGTTGGAGAGGAAAAATGAACAACAAAAAATGATGCTGTCATTTAATTTAGGGTTAATGTAAATTTTGGTCCATAAACTTGATATAGGTCTACTTTGATCCACTTTGATACTTGTATTTTTGTCAACTTTGTTACCTGAACTTGACAGCTTTTCCCATTTAGTCCCCAATTTTGGATTTTGTAAGTGTGATGGCATGGCACTATGAGATTGTGTCATTTTATCACCTGAAAGTTTTTTAATTTTTTACTTTTTAGATTTTATATAAATTTTTTATTTTCAGGTGATGATGTGCACAATCTCAAAGTGCCACGTTATCATACTTTTACATAATCTAAGTTCAGGTGCCAAAGTGGATAAAAGAAGTACCAGTACCAAACAGGACCAAAATGTCAAGTTCAGGGGCCAAAAAATACATTAACCCTTCAATTTAACTTACTAAAATAGTTGATAGATAGAATTCAGTAGGCGGTAAAGATTATGAACTAGTAGCTGAAATCCCTAGTATGTAATACATGTACTTTCCTTCTAGTTTATTTGTAAGTAGAGACCACGAATGAGGAAATGAAATTAACTTAGTTGTTCATATGTTATCCATGCAGGTCAATGCTAGCGCTCAGTTTTGTGGAGTGGCTGAGATGGTGGGACCTGTTGACTTTGATAAAAGTGTGGATTATTGGCTTCAGAATAAGTGGTCTGGGCAATTCCCTGTAAAGTGGCACATTATTAAAGATGTCCCCAATAGTCAGTTCCGCCACATTCTACTTGAAAGTAATGACAACAAGCCTGTTACTAACAGTAGAGATACTCAAGAGGTAAGGATGCATTTGAAGTTGACACTGTATGGTCACTTTTGCTTGCTGATCTGATTTTTGGTGTGTCCGGTTGCATTCATATATTAGTGTCATCGTGGCTATTTTAACTAGAGCTTCTGAGGTGATTGTGTTAGTCCATAATTGAATTCTATTTGACCAAGCCAACATGAAACTAGTCTACAATTCCAGTGCTCACTTGTTTTTTTTTTTTCCCTCAAGTAGATACTTGGGGTGTACTTACGATTTTTGTTGAAATGTAAGATGTATAACTGGATAAACTCAAAGAGACAATGTACATTACAGAGCTAGAAGATAACCAACCTTGTTTCCATTTGAATTTGTGAATTGGCATGCATTGCATTAACATCAACTTGTCATGTAATGGGGTATTGAGCATGCAAGCAAAATCGCACATGCATTGCTGATATGTAAGACCTGATGATGCGTCCTTCCTATGAATCCAGTTTCTGCACCATTATACTTATTTTGTCTGAGTGTGGTTACATCAAGTAAGGTATAATCTTTCTTGTCTTTCATTGCAACGCGATTGAATGGTATCTGAAGCTGCTGCATCAAATAATATTTGCAGGTGGAGTTTGAACAGGGCATTGAGATGATAAACATTTTCAAGAATTATGAAAGTCATTCTTCAATCCTTGATGACTTTTATTTCTACGAAGAGCGGCAAAAAGCAATGCAGGAAAGGAAGGCCAGGCAGCTAACCAGCCTAGTGGCTTCCGATGATTTAGTGTGTGAAGCATCAAACCTCGTCTTACTCCCTAATGATATCGTGAAGAAAATGTCCAAGAGCTTTGCAGAAGTTCTTTTGTTAAACGAGAATGAGAAAGCAGGCGGAGGAACTGGAAAGGTGCTCTCTGCTGCCTGTGGAGGCCATGGTAGATAGGTGCAACTACAAATTTGGCCAACAAGGAAACAAATATGATGGGTAGGGAATTACAGTTTATACCTTTATATGCATATTATGAAAAGTGGGTTTAAATCCAACCAATGTCACCTCTTACGTTGATCTCGTGTTTGTTTCTTTATTGTTTCCTGCCTCACAAGTTTTGAGAAGGCACCTAGTTTGGGTTATCTTGGTTTATGGATTTTATTTGTTTAGATTAGATAGACATATTCTGCAGCAGTCCGTAAGATAGACTTGGTTCATAACTTTATATCGTATGTATACAGTATATATACCTCAGCTAATATATCTAACTAATTTTATTCTTTACAAAAAGCATACAAGGAGAAATGGTGAAGTTGTATGAAAAGGTTGGGAGTCTAGTTCATTTGTCCTTTCTCTAATTCTCTAGGAGCCTGTCTGTCTTTGTGTGTGTGGATGGTGGGTACTAGGATAGCATTATAGACTGGACTTCGGTGGGCTTCTCCTCTAGTCCTTTGCTCTTTTTCTTTCTTCAAATTTTTAACTTGCTGCGTTAGTTATAAAGGAAAATATAATAGAAGATAAAAAATTGGTAGAAATGGTCCCAACACTCCAAAATGGGTATGGTAATTGTAGTTTGCACTCTTGGACTGGAATGCGGTATGTAGAGGTTCAGAACAGATTATTAGTAAAATTATGAGTATAGCAATATATTTTTAATGCCTTAAATCATGTGTAGCGGTGGTGTCTTTGTGGTATCGGCATGTGAGGCAGTTCTTGTCCAGACAAGTGTGTTCACTGTTCAGTGTTCTGGCTTCACGGGCCTAATTTCAGCCTCGAAAACGTATGATAATGGTTGGGTTTGAATTAGTTTTGAAAACGTTATGGTTAATGTCTAATAGTTTTATTTTTTCAAGAATTGAGCCGAATATCAAAGTCATTGGGCAGACCCAAATCCAATTTCATCGAGGTGGATTTTAATTTTATTTAAAGGGAGGGGTAAATTGCAACAAAAAAAGAAGTTTACAATTTAACACCCATGTTTAGTTTTGTTTTCATTTTGGTCACTATGATTCTATTGACTAACGGAATCCCAACGGGCTGGCCAGATCAGTTTCTTTTTTCCCACCAAATCATTCTTTTTTAATTTTCCACCACCCTCCGAGTACAAGCAACTAATACTCAACCTCGCCACACAGCCTCCATAGTCGTTCCTCCACCATTAATCACCCTCAGCTCCACCTTCAACACCCACCATTCCGCTCTCATTCAATCTTGCCTCAACCCTCAATTTCCATCTTCAAAACTATTATCATACTCTACACCTAAAGTCAACCACTGCCATACTCCACCATCCCAACTAAAAAAACCTAATAATTCTTCTACCCAAACAACTTGCAGACCAAAACCTAAATTAACCAACAACCAAAGGAAAGAAAAAAAACCTAAGAAGCTCCTTGTTTTGGAAGCCCCAAATCATAAACTGAAAACCCCAAAAAGGTCAGAAACGAAATAAACAAGCAAAAACAAATGAAGCATCTTAAGTTCGAATAGCAAGATCTAGGTGGTTTGACGATCTGAACAGTGAAAGAGTAGCTCCGACCAAAAGGAGCAACATACTTCGGAACCAAGCCAACCAGACAGCTGCCGGCGGCCGACTTGCATTTTTGGCTTCGATCATTTTCTTGGGTTTTCGAAGGTTTAGGGCATCTTTCAAGGAAATCTAAACCATAGGGAGAGAAGTCTATAGATCGGTGAACTCCGATTGACACTCCGACGGTGGCGCTAGATCTAACGGCGACTAGGGTTTAGAGTGATTTATGATAAAATGTTAGTGACTAAAATTAGCAAAAACAAAAAAGAAAAAGAGATGTATATTATACAAATCCCAAATAGAAAATAAAAAATATGATCTGGCCAACCACGTTGGGATTCCATCGGCTAATATACCCATAGTGGGTAATTTTTTTTTTATTAAAATGAAAATTTATGATAGTGGAGTGATTAGGTATAATTTATCTAAAAAATTATGAATATATTATAAATTAATAAATTGAACTAAAACCCATTTTAATTTATAATAATCATAGTAAAATCCAACAAAATGCTATAGTTGATATCCATTTTCTTTTCTTTCTCAATCACGGATGACATATGTTTATACATTCATTCAATCTAAATATAAAAAAAATAGAGATTTAGAACATATTAATCCGAAAATAATTAACCAACGTAAATCACAGAATCTGTACTAAAGTATCAGAATATTCAAACAATCACCCAAGTTGAATTATTATTAAAAAAAAAAATCATGAAACAAGTACCTAGAGTTAACATCTCCCCTAAATATGATGATTGAAGTTAAGAAAGAAAGTACAAGAATGGTAAAATCATGTTGCAGCTGCAGCTGAAACAAAACACGAAAACAAAAGGAATTTCAAGCATTTTTAGTTCACTCCCATCCCATGCATGCACACCGCCTAAAACAGGGAAGCCAATCCCGGTGGGAGTGCATACAAAAATGATGCCGATGCAACCAGTAACGTGAAACCAACCAAGTGAGCAGTTTCTAGCTTTGTTCCACCGGAGTTATTATCAGCATTCTCTGAAGCACTTGACGGTGTCCCGGTGGATGGCGTCGTCGGTGTTGAGGAAGAATTTGTAAATATAGCCGCGTCTGGTGAGTTTGGTGCTAATCCAAGAAGCTCTATTCATTCATTCCAAACACAACATGCATTAATTTTATTACATATCAAAGCAAAAGGAGAGAAAAGAGAGGTTACTACTTACTTGGGCAGTCAGTGACGCTAGAGTTCTTCAACTGGCAAGCAGAAGGAAGTTGAAGAAGCTTATCTTGCTGAACGCCTAAGCTCTTAAGATTCTGAGCCCCGGATGCCTGGGTCTGCTGAAGAATATAACACAAACACTTCGGTTCTTCTTCTTTTATACTCGAAACAGAACTGCAACACTCCTTTGAAGGTTTCTCCATCTTCCCTTGCGCAAAGCTCAAGCAAGTCATCACGCTCTGTACATCTTTGCTGCACTCTTTAGCTAAACCACTCTCATCACCCGCACCAACCACCACCACCAAACTCATCATCATCACCTTCACTGCCCAACCCTTTCCCATTGTTTGAGTTCAGAGTCTTCTTCACACAAAAATATCTTGGAACTACATATGAATGCGTATATTTATGGAAGACTGAAATTTTAGGGTTTAGTATTAATGATGTGCAGTTGAATGGAAAGAGAGGATTGTTTGTGGAGCGTTGATATGTCACACCTGATGTGGAATCAGCGGTGGTGATGTTAAGATATAAATGGAGGCCCCCTCTCATTAGTTGGGCGGCAAGCAGAGTAAGGTAAGGAGTGACAAGTTGTTGGTTTTACAAAGGGGAGTTTAAATGAGGTTGCGCTGGGCAGCCAACCGTGGCGACAATTGGTTGGTAAATTAATTAAAAATTTTATTTTAACATAAGAAAGTTTTAAATGTTTCCGGTTTGGAAATTGGAACTTCATTAATTATATAGGTTAGTGTTCTGTAACTCAAACTCAAAATTCGGAACTCGATACTTGATTTAAGTTGGATCAAATATTTATTGTCATACCTTAAATTATATACTATTAAAAATTAAGATTAAACAAGAAATGAGTTATAAATTTTATGGGTAAGTGTTAGAATCCTTTTCTAGAGACCCAAATTTGAGTGCCTACTTCCCTTTTCTTTTTTTTTTTTTTAAATTTTCGGCAATTTTGAGTAAACTAATTGTGTCGCACCTAGGGTTTACTAACCCTAGATATGTAATCAATTATTTCTCCTATTTTGGTTTTCACTTTGCCCCTTTTTCAAATTCTTTTTTTTTTTCTTTTATTCTTGCACCATATTTTCAATCTTTGGACTGTTGATTCTTTTTCTTTCATTATTGAATTCTTCTCCAATCCTTTAATTTCTATCGGTATTTAGAACTGTCGTCAATAGCATTTGATATCTTTGCCGAAGAATGGTAAGTACACTTCGTTTCAATGATTAGATTTCATAAATTTTTTCATTCAATTAATCGATTTTTCGGATCTTGCCAAATCTTTGATAATATTGTCAAAATCTTGACATCAACCATTAATTCATGTGTATTTGTTGTTGAAAGATCGAATCTAGGTAAGAAATAATCTGAATTAATGTGTATAAATACAAAAATTATATAATAATATAATAAGATTTTTATAGATATATAATATTTTAAATATGATAGATATAATCAAGCATCCTGTTCCAATAATAAATCGAAACAATTATGTTTTATTTTTTTATGTGTGTAAATTTTTATTTGTACTGGTTATACAGATTCATATATGTTAGTATAAAATTTTAATATTTTAAATTAAAATTTATTTTTGTATCTTAAATTATTTTATTTTTATATAACATTAAAAATTAAAATATAACCACTTAATTAATTATTAAACATAATTAATATTTTTATATAAATAATTATATATATGCAATTGAGCTATATTTATATATAAAAGATTTTTTTAAATACAAAATGATAATATTAAAACACACTGATTCTGATGTTTACGGGGATAAAACAAAAATGACACATTTATGTATAGGGTGGAAAGTAAAGGGTAATTACCCTAGGATCAAAATGTAGGTTAGTCTCATTTATAAGCTCCCATTATTGAAAATGGACGAGGTAAGTGTCCTTTTCTGTTTTATAAGTTCAATGGCCTTAACGAAAGAGATAAGATCTTATCTTAACATGATAGATGAGTTAATAGGATTAAGTATAATTCTTAGATTAAATTGAGTGAAAATTTTTAAATTAATTGAGTTGGCGAGTCTTATTTTATTATTTTAATTTGATTTAAATTTTTTCAAATTAAGTCGAGTGAAATGAAATCTAAGTCAAGTCGAATCGAATCGAGTGAAATTATTCGAGTTAAATTAAAAAATTAAACATGTAAATTTAAAATCTTATTCTAGTATAATTAGTTTAATGTTAGACCACATAAATTTGAAATCATATATATTTCAAAACTTTTTCAAAGCAAAATAAGAAAAAAAATATTTTAGTATAACTTGAATCATTAATTAATTTATTTAGGTCCCAAAATTATTATTTTAGAAAATTTTTAAAAATTTAACTTTCTTTATATACTCTTTAGAATTTTTTTAAACTTTTTTTTATAATTTTTTTAAAATATAAATTTTGGAATTTTTATAAAATTTTGAATTTTTGAAAATTATTTAGATTTTTTTTTTTAAATTTTTGTTGAGAGAGAGACCAATTTGTTTATTTTCAAAATTGATAGGGACCGAAGGGGTATTTACATCAATCTGTTATTCGAATTATTCGAATAGTAAAATTTAACTCTATAACCTCTCCAACCCGACCTAGACGTTAGACCTGGATTCGGAAGATTATATTAGCCACCGAAATGGCCCGATAAACTAACGACGTTTTTTTAATAAAATAATCATTTTAAAACATTTGTTTATCTTTGGAAGAAAACTTAGTTAATTACCAATTTATCTACTACTCAAAATTCTTAATTGTAATTTAGCAACGGAAAAGTGATTTTTTCAATAAAAGCCGATATTTATGCATAATTAATTAATATTTATATTTAAATATCCTAAAATAAATTTAAATGTCATGCATGCTGTAACAGCCCATATTTCAGTGAAATCGGAACAATGGTTTCGGGACCACAAATCCGAGTCAAAAGTAAAATTTATTTTTATTTTATTATATGGTCCGTGTTATGTTAGAAATGTCACGTGAAAATTTTGATACAAAAAAATTATTGATTAAGTGTTTAATTACGAGAAGGACTAAATCGCATAAAATGCAAAAGTTGAATTCTAGTAGCTAGAAGGGTTAAATAGCTATGGAATTCAAGACTTGAGGTTCTTATATGGTAATTAGACTATTAAAGAAAATTATGTAGATATTTTGGTGACTCATCCATGGAAATTTAGAAAAAGGGCAAGAACTAAATTGGAAATTAAAATAATTAAATTAATTAAAAAGATGATAAAAGATATCATCTTATTTTATGTCATCTTCAACCCCAAAATTCTATGGAAACCCTAGGAGAGAGAGAAGAAACTTTCATGGCTTAATTGGATCCAGACAACACAAATTTGAGGTTAGACCGAGAAAAAGAAAAGGTTTCGGATTAGTAGATTACTTACGCGAAAAAGTGTCAAGGTAAGTTCGTGTAACTTAATCGAGCATGTAAATATGTTTACTTGACTATTGTGTTTGTATGGAATGTGACTTATATTGATGTACATTATTGGAATGCTATAATGAAAAAATTGAATATATGCTTGAAATGGTGAAAAAGGGTTAAGTCTCGATTTAATATTGAATTCCGATGAATACATGTGCTTTCCCGAAATGAATAAGGTCCTGCATTTGTTGCGGACGGGATTTAGCTCGGACGAGTAATCCAATTGACCTCATTATAGAAAGGATTTAGCCCGGACGGGTAATTCTAATATAATACCTCTTGAGTATACGTTACGATTAGAGTTTAGCCTGGACTGGTAATCCTGTTATACGATATGTGGCTCGAGAGTGTTTTCCTTGATTAAGTACCCCAATGGGTACTTTTGAAAAAGAATTGACGGGTTATTGAATCATACACCACGAGTGTACCACTTGAGCATCCATCGGAATTTCAATGATTCAACGGACATAAAACTCTTGACATGGTATGAGAATTATGAGATGAAATGATAATGTCTAGAAAGAATATTGCATGATGAGCTCATCTATCCTTACTTGATGTATATTTAAAGTTTGGGACTAGCATGTTTGATTGGATGCATGTGTTTAGGCAATTTTGTCAAATGGATGGAAAACATGATATTGTATGCTTAGACTTAATAAACGGGGTTGGTAAGTTTAGTTTCCGTTATATGAACTTACTAAGCATGTAATGCTTACTCCGTCTTATTTTCCCCTGTTTTATAGTGCTCGAAAGCTCGCGAAGGTTGGAGATCATTGGAGCATCGTCACACTATCAACTAGCTTATTTTGGTATATTTAGTAAAATCACTTTGGTATAATGGCATGTATAGGACAACTTGGCCTTTAGTGGCTTGATAATGATGTTTGTAATCTAACCATTGGAATGGCTAGTAATGGTTGTTTTGATATACTTGTAATGTCATGCTATGGTAGCTATATATATATGTTAAGTAGATCAAATCATGTTTAACACATGGATTGAACCAAAGTGAGATAGTAAACATGTATGCATGCAATGATATGTCATGTTGAATGATGAAAATTGCTTAAATTGAATGCTTGAAATAGTTGGAATGTGTTTGGTATGTTTTAGTGCAGGAAAATGGTAAATTTGGGTGACAAATGAGGCTAGGAAATGACTTTATTTTATCCACACGGGCAGACACACGGACGTGTGTCTAGACCTTGTGTAACACACGGTCGGGTACATGGGCGTGTAGCTAGGCCGTGTGTCCCCTGCACCTTAATTTTGAGAAATCGAATGCTCAGAATTGAGCACACGAGCAGAGACACGGGCGTGTGTCTCAGCCGTGTGCGCTACACGGCCTAGAACACGGGCGTGTGTCTTGGCCGTGTGAAACCTACACCTAATTTCGAAATGAATTAATTAACCACACGGCCTGGCACACGGGCGTGTGGCATGGTCGTGTGCACAAGTCAGAGAGTTATACGGGGTCGAACACAGATTGCAGCACAGGCGTGTCCCAGGGTCACACGGGCGTGTCCCTTGGACCACACGGGCGTTTGAGCCCTACACCTTGGAAAAATTTTGAAATTTCACGAAAAATTCTCAAAGGTTCCGATTAAGTCCCGACTCGATTCTAATGCTCGTATTGGACCTCAAGGGTCCATTTAAGGGACGTTACGGATGATTTCAAAATTTGAATAGTAACTTGTATGATTTATCTGTAAATGATTCTGAATGTTTTGGTAATGCTCTGTAACCCTGTTTTGGCGACGGATACGGGTTAGAGGTGTTACATTTAGTGGTATCAGAGCTACGATTTAGCCGATTCTCGGATTTGACGTAGCAAACACGAGTTTAGCTATACATGCCATTATATAAATTGTGATAGTGTGATGACTCTTGATCATTTTAAATGTGTTTTTCATATAGTAATGTAATCCAACCGAGCTAGAGCTGAATCTGAAGAAGCTGAGAGCAATACTTCAGCTTCAGTTCAAAGAGTTGCTTCTGCGTCTGGTAGTGAAAGGCCCATGTCTGAGGGCCGAAGTGAGGAGGCAAAACAAGCCTTCTTTCAAATGATGAATGAATAGTTTACACAATATCTGAGAATAAACCCTGCTGTACAACGACCTCTCCCACCTTCTCCTCAACCGGTTCCCGAGGTACCACAGGGTGCTGAACCTGCTAAAACTGGCAAGCCCTTGGTAGATAAAATTCGTAAATATAGGGCGGAAGAATTTAGAGCTACCGCAGATGATGATTCGAAAAGGGCTGAGTTTTGGCTAGAAAATACTATCCAGGTTTTTGATGAATTATCTTGTACGCCTGCTGAATGTCTGAAATGTGCGGTATCGTTACTGAAAGATACAGCTTATCAACTGGTGGAATACCATAACTTCGGTGGTACCGAGGGAGAATGTTACATGAGAATTCTTCCAGGCTGAATTCAGGAAGAAGTATATGAGTCAGAGATTTATGGATCAGAAAAAGAAAGAATTTTTAGAGCTCAAGCAGGGAAATATGACTGTGTCTGAATATGAACTAGAATTTGTTCGGCTGAGTAAATATGCCAGAGAATGGGTCCAGTCTGAGGCCGAGATGTGTAAACGTTTTGAAGAGGGTTTAAATGAAGACATCAAATTGTTGATCGAAATTCTTGAAATAAGGGAAATTGTGGTACTGGCTGAACGAGCACATAAAGTTGAAGAATTGAGTAAAGAGAAAAAACAAGCTGAAAGAGAGGCTCGGGTTTCTGGAAAGAGAACTCTGAGTAAGTCACAATCATTTGCTTCTAAGAAATTAAAGAAGTATTATGATCGTGTTACCATATCTACGGGATGTTCTGGAAGATAGTGGGGCTCTCAACGTTCTAATCCGAGGTCTTCCTCTCCATCTGTGACCAGTGTGGGTAGTGTCGGTAATCCCAAATCAAAATGTAAGCATTGCAACAAATTTCATCATGGGGAATGTTGGTCTAGAAGTGGAGCTTGTTTTGGATGTGGTTCACTTGACCATTTTCTCATAGATGGTCCAGAAAGAGTTGAAAAAGAAATGGAACCAGCTCCAAAGTCTAGTAATCCTGTTTCAAGAGGCAGACCACCCTGTCACCCCGGAAATGTTAGTGTTAGTCAAGGTACTACCAGGGATACAACAGTTAGATCTGATGCATGAGCACCTGCAAGAACATATGCTATTCGTGCTAGAGAAGATGCCTCTGCACCAGACGTCATTACTGGTACATTTTCTCTACTTGATACTGATATTATTGCTTTGATTGACCCTGGTTCCACACATTCATATATATGTACGAACTTAGTGACTGTTAAAAATTTACCTGTTGAGTTCACTAAATTTGTGGTTAAAGTTTCAAATGCCCTGGGTCAGAGTGTCACGGTGGATAAAGTTTGCAAAAAATTGTCCATTGATGGTAAAAGGTTATTGCTTTTCGGCTGACTTGATGTTATTGCCATTTGATGAATTTGATGTGATTTTGGGAATGGATTGGTTAACCTAATATGATGCAGTGGTGAATTATAAGTAGAAATATATTGTATTGAAATGTGAGAATGGTGAATTACTTCATGTTGAATCTGATAAACTGGATGGATTACCTAATGTGATTTCAGCAATATCAACACAGAAATATGTCAGAAAGGGGTATGACGCTTATCTTGCATATGTGTTGGATACTAAAGTATCTGAGTTAAAGATTCAGTCAGTGCCGGTTGTATGTGAATTTCCTGATGTATTCCCAGATGAATTACCTGGTTTACCACCGGATAGAGAAGTGGAATTCTCTATAGATCTTGTTCCAGGAACAACACCGATATCCATATCACCTTATAGAATGACTCCTACTGAATTGAAAGAGTTGAAAGCACAGTTGTAAGAATTGATTGACAGGGGTTTTGCTCGACCCAGCTTTTCACCTTGGGATGCGTCGGTTCTGTTTGTAAAGAAAAAAGATGGATCGTTGAGGCTGTGCATTGATTACAGACAGTTCAGTAAAGTTACAATAAAGAACAAGTATCCATTATCTCGTATTGATGACTTGTTTGACCAGTTAAAATATGCCATTGTATTTTCAAAGATTGATCTCCATTCTGGTTACTATCAATTACGAGTAAAAGATTCAGATATACCTAAGACTTCTTTTAGAATTAGATATGGACATTATGTGTTTCTTGTGATGCCATTCAGTTTAACAAATGCACCTACAGTGTTTATGGATCTGATAAATAGAATTTTCAGCCTATATTTAGACAGATTTGTGGTGGTATTTATAGATGATATTTTGGTTTACTCCCGAGATGCAAATGAACATGCTGAGCATTTGAGAATAGTGTTGCAAACTCTACGAGAGAAACAATTGTATGCCAAATTCAGTAAATGTGAATTTTGGCTACGGGAAGTTAGTTTTCTTGGGTATATAGTATCTACTGAAGGTGTCAGGGTAGACCCGAATAAAATTTTAGCCATTGTTAATTGGAAGCCACCAAGGAATGTGTCTGAAGTCAGAAGTTTTCTGGGACTAGCTGGTTATTATCAGAGGTTTGTAAAAAGTTTTTCAATGATAGCTTCTCCGATGACTCATTTACTATAGAAAGATGTAAAGTTTGAGTGGACTGATAAATGCCAGCAAATTTTTGATAGATTAAAGGCTTTATTGACAGAAGCACCAGTGTTAGTTCAGCCTGAATCAGGAATTTATAATTTATAGTGATGCATCATTAAATGGTTTAGGCTGTGTTTTGATGCAAGAAGGTAAAGTAGTAGCCTATGCTTCAAGACAACTAAAACCACATGAAAGAAACTACCTGACACATGATCTTGAATTGGCAGCCATAGTGTTTGCATTAAAAATCTGGCGGCATTACTTGTTTGGTGAAAAATGTCACATATTCACTGATCATAAAAGTTTGAAATATTGGATGTCACAGAAATATTTGAATTTGAGACAGCGCAGATGGCTTGAATTACTGAAAGATTATGATCTTGTTATTGACTACCATCCGGGAAAAGCCAATGTAGTGGCAGATGCTCTGAGCAGAAAATCTCTGTATACTTTACGAGCAATGAACACCCGGTTGTCATTATCTGACAATGGTTCAATCATAGCTGAGTTAAAAGTTAGACCAACGTTTTTACAGCAAATCTCTGAAGCTCAGAAAAATGATAGTAAGTTGCAAGCAAAACGGAGACAAAGTGAATCGACTCCTGACTCAGAATTTTAGATTGGGACTGATGGTTGTTTGTTATGTAGAGACAGAGTATGTGTACCGAAAATGTAACATCCCAAAATTGGGCCTAGTAGGATTGGGCCCAATGGGCCTTGAGCGTAGAAGCGATTTAAAATTTTGAGAACAAGAGAACGAAATTATTTCAAGTTAGACTTATTAAGAAGGTAATTTTTGAAAGTTACGAGGTTTCTATGAAGTTCCGGGTTCAAGTTGGGCCTTAGTAAAATATTGTGTTTAAGCCTATTAAGGAGAGATGGTAAGTAGCTTCAAGACTTATAGAAATAAATGAGTAATGTGCTTGCATAAATGAGCTATTGGTAAAGAGGTTATGGCATCAAGTGATGGACTTTGAGGGAAGAGGTTCAAATCCCATTGTGTGAAAACTTTAACTATTATTTTTGCACTCTTTCCTTATGTGTCGGCCAAGAGGCATTCATGGCAAGGTTGACTTCATTATTTTGGTAAGGTGGCTAAAAGAAAAAGGCAAGGTTGAAGTTGGGGAAAGGAATCAAGAGAAATAGGTAAGTAAGGGGAACAAGTGGCTTATTTTGTGGAGAATGCTATGGAAAGAATGGTTGGCAAAATTTTGACTCTTATGGCTTGAATGTGGACGGTTTTTGGGGCTAAAGGGGTGAGAGCCGAATTTTGTTAGTGTTGGCAAGGCTTTAGTGCTAGTTTTGGGTCAAATTTCATTATGCAACTTTTGTGACATTTTCTCTTCTCTCCACATATCCCTCTTGCCGAATTTTCAACTTGGAGTGTGCAAATTCTTTTCTTCTTGTTGACGATTGTACACCAACAATTGAGACCAAAAGTTGTTCTTTCATCTTTCTTGGAAATCAAGCTAGTGAACCATTCTCCTTCTTCTTCCTTCTTTTCTTTTTCGCAAAAATCCTTCAAGCATCTCTTCTATTCTAATCCTTTCCTCCATATCCGAATATTGTGCCCATTACTTCTCCATAGCCGAAACCTCCATTTCTTCATTAATCTTTTTTTCATTCGAATTGTCACTCCCCCATTGACCAATCGGTAAGTACTCTATTCAACTTTTTATTTTCTTTCTCCTAATGCTGAATCTATGTTTTGGTTTGGGATGGTCATATTGACCGAGACCATCATTTTATTCTACTCTCTCAAACGAGATCATTCTCCATTTTGTAGTATTCTAGTGGGAGGCCGAACATCATTCTAGCCTTAAGTCGAACGGAGAAATCGGATCCAATATTAATAAGGTAAGGAGTTCTTATGGATTATTGATATTATTCAATATTTGATTGGTTGCTAACGGAGTAATAATTTGAAATAATCGACTATATGTTTTAGGGACAAATCACCCGATATATTCTACCTTCGGACTTAGTGGTAAGTGATTCAAGTGTAAGTGATACGAAATCTTTTGGAAATCCGAGGCTAAATTTTGGTTGGTATTGTTCTAGGTCATCGACGAGTGGTTCTTTAGGAAATCAAAATCAGATGTGTAATCCCGTACCTTTCGTATACATATCTGAAATGATGTGAAACCTCACACTTCTTTGAAAGTTTGTATGAAACATTCTGTGAATCGGTTGGAATACCGAATAAAACCAAAAACCGGCATCAGTGATCACTCGGGCGTGCGTATGATCGCAGTGGTAATCGTATTTTGTAATAAAATAGTTTCGGTTAGAAGCAGTGACGTGTTTTTCAGAAATCACGAAAAATAGGAAAAAGGGAATTAGAAAGTGAATAAGATATCGAATTAAAGCTTACTGTGTCTATTTTAATATGGAAGAAACGGAGAAGGAAAAGGATTTTTATATTCTGAGATATGTTAATTTGAGTGAGACTAGTTCTGAATGACTTCGTGGTTCCCTGATCTGTCTTTGAAAAATCGTATAAAATTGTACAAAGTGAATTATAAATTATAGTTTATATGTACAGATTACTTAGTAAGTCTATTTTCAATAGAAAAAGTGGGAGCAACATATGAAAACTGTACAGTGAGATATTTGAATTTTGGATAAGAGAGGTCAGAATCGTCGGTCAGTGAAACAAGGGAAACTTCAAGGAATAAAATGTACTAAATGGTTAAGCCAAAAATTCTAGAAAATTTTTAGTAAGAAGATATATGAGTCTAGTTTCAAGAAAAATTTACGGATTTAGATTTCGAGATTTCTAACTCAAGTTATAGTCAATTTAGTCAGTACAATGCGGATGGACAGTTTTAAATTGTTATGCCCAAATTAGTAGTTAAGTCTGGATTGCGAAATTACCGAATTACCCTTAGTGGGTAAATTAGCGAATTACGAAATTGCCCTTACGGGCCGAATTATGGAAATGCCCTAAAGGGCCGAAATACGAAATTGCTTATGGGCCAATCTGATATTTTGATAAATGGGCCGATCTGATATTTTGATAAATGGGCCAATCTGATATTTTGATAAATGGGCCAATCTGATATTTTGCTATATGGGCCAATCAGATATTTTGATAAATGGGCCAATCTAATATTTTGATAAATAGGCCAATCTGATATTTTGTTATATGGGCCAATCTAATATTTTGTTAAATGGGCCAATCTGATATTTTGATAAATGGGCCAATCTGATATTTTGATAAATGGGCCAATCTGATATTTTGATAAATGGGCCAAATCTGATATTTTGCTAAATGGGCCAAATATGATATTTTGCTAAATGGGCCAAATATGATATTTTGCTTAATGGGCCTTTTGATTAATTGTTGTAATGGGCCATAATTTTGTAATAAATATCTGAATAAATTGTTGTGAATGGCTATGCATTATATACATGATTTGCATAGGATGTGATAATGATGAAGAGAAGTTCTGGAAGCTCTGTTACATAAATCTGGTGGCTCTGCCACAAATCTGAAAAATGGCAATGCCATGTAAATTCTATTAATCTGGTGGCTTGTCCACAAATCTGATATAAATGGCTTAATGCCTACGTTTGGTGTGTTGGCGGGGTGGGTGACTAAAGCTCCCCACAGGTGTGCTGGTTGGTACGGGTGGTGTGTAGCGGATGGAAAACTAGGTTTGGTTTGGGAATTGCATATCATATGCATATTATATTTGATACATTATTGTTATTGTAAATGGGCTTAGGCCCAAAATATTGCTAATTGGGTTCCGGCCTAATGAATAACGGTAAGGGGATCTCACACTGAGTTTTTGTAACTCACCCCCCTTTCTCTTAACCCTTGTAGGTAATGCTTGATGATATGGACTTGGGCTATGGATGACTCGAGGAAGGCCATACTTCGGAAATGATTTATTTGGACTTTAGACTTCTTTCTCGTTTATTTTATTACTTTACTATTTTGGGTTAAATGTTGTAATAAGGCCTCTGGACTATTTTTATTTTTGTTTTTTTTGTTGGGATGTTTTTATTATTTTTCTTAAATTGTTTAAAAAGGGGAATTTTCTAAAAACTTAAACAATGGTTTCCAAAATCGATTAACAAATGGATTTCAAAATAAACTTTTACAAATATTTTTAACACGAATATTTTCTCTCGAACTATTGACGTTATTTTCAAAAGACTTGGATTCTCTTTCGAATTTTCAACGTCGTTTTCAAAAGTCACGGTTTTGTAAGATCATTATTTCGATTATCGATTTAT
This sequence comes from Gossypium sturtianum, assembly GCA_025698515.1. Taxonomy (NCBI): domain Eukaryota; kingdom Viridiplantae; phylum Streptophyta; class Magnoliopsida; order Malvales; family Malvaceae; genus Gossypium; species Gossypium sturtianum. Next base: position 34,758,292 of record CM046943.1, on the reverse strand, counting down.
CAAACAACCTCTCAAAATACTTGTATTTTATCTACGTTTCATAGCGTTTTCAAAATGCTTACGCAACTCTATTTATAAACGTCACATTTTCGTAAATTGTTTATTTCAAATATGCTTCCATAAGCGAAAAGGGTTTTTAAAGATTATTATGTTTTCAAGTAGTTAACAATTGCTTAAGTGTTTTTGGTTTTAACAAAGAAGTTTGTATTTCTCAAGCAAGTTTTTAATAATCGCAAAGATGGTTTTTAATTCCATGTGACACACATTCGGGCCTAACTTCTAGGCCGGGTTTGGGGTGTTACATTTTATAATATCGAGCCAGGTTGCAAAACTCGGCCGTGGTTTGGGTTCAAAAGCGTTTTTAAAGTGTTTAGAATTTTGATTTATAAATATATGTTCTAATCTAAGTATGGCACCACAGTATCGGCACCAAGTCAAGTAAGTATTTGTTTTCATTTTATGATTATTGTGTTATTACCGTGGTACGAAAATTCTATGAAATAGAATACTCTAGAACTGTTAGCTTTAGGAGTTGAAACTATAGAGATTGAGACTTTAGGATGCGGATTTGACACTCGAAAACAACATTTCTACTCATACTCCATAAAACATCGTTTAATAAACATCGAATAGTATACTGATTCATAAAACTCGTAATCAAGATTAAATCGACTTAGTAAACATGAACGCTAGAAGACGTGGACGCGGTAGACGTGGACGTGGTAGAGGCCGAGGTGCTAGGGCTAGATCTTCGACATTGAGGCATGTTTCCGAAAGGGAGGCGTTAGCATCGCCAGTGGCTGAGACGGGGTCTCATAACCGAGCTGGGGTTGTCGAGTTGACTCAGATAGTTAAGGAGTTATTGGAAGAGGTTAAAGGAATCGGTGAAGCGCTTCGAGTTGGGTCTGTGAGCTGTAAGAAGAAATTAGATCGCAGTTTATTTGGGTCGTAGTCATGTTCTGTAAAGCATGTCAAGGCACGACCAAACCTCCCGGCTTGTGATTTTTGCAAGAGGCGTCATCCGGGAGAATGTTGGAGGAGGTCAGGAGCATGCTTGAGATGCGGGTCTAAGAAACATAAGGCTTGGGATTGTTTCATCACCATCAAGTCAGGTATGTTTTGGTTGGACGTGATGATTGAATGTAGAAAATTCTAAGTATAAATAGTAGATAACTGTTTGCTTCTGTGGCTAGATGTTTGGTTGTGTGAAAAAGGATTCAAGATTTTGTTAAAGGTACATTGTGGTTATTAAGATCGAGTCTTGCAATGAAAGCATAGTGGTGTGATTTGAGCGGTGCGTTTAGTAGTTGGATGGAAATTTCGAGGACGAAATTTCTTTAAGGAGGGTAGAATTGTAACATCCCGAAATTGGGCCTAGTAGGATTGGGCCCAATGGGCCTTGAGTGTAGAAGCGTTTTAAAATTTTGAGAACAAGAGAACGGCATTATTTCAAGTTGGACTTATTAAGAAGGTAATTTTTGAAAGTTACGAGGTTTCTATGAAGTTCCGGGTTCAAGTTGGGCCTTAGTAAAATTTTGTGTTTAAGCCTATTAAGGAGAGATGGTAAGTAGCTTCAAGACTTATAGAAATAAATGAGTAACGTGTTTGCATAAATGAGCTATTGGTAAAGAGGCTATGGCATCAAGTGATGGACTTTGAGGGAAGAGGTTCAAATCCCATTGTGTGCAAACTTTAACTATTATTTTTGCACTCTTTCCTTAAGTGTCGGGCAAGAGGCATTCATGGCAAGGTTGACTTCATTATTTTGGTAAGGTGGCTAAAAGAAAAAGGCAAGGTTGAAGTTGGGGAAAGGAATCAAGAGAAATAGGTAAGTAAGGGGAACAAGTGGCTTATTTTGTGGAGAATGCTATGGAAAGAATGGTTGGTAAAATTTTGACTCTTATGGCTTGAATGTGGACGATTTTTGGGGCTAAAGGGGTGAGAGCCGAATTTTGTTAGTGTTGGCAAGGCTTTAGTGCTAGTTTTGGGTCAAATTTCATTATGCAACTTTTGTGACATTTTCTCTTCTCTCCACATATCCCTCTTGCCGAATTTCCAACTTGGAGTGTGCAAATTCTTTTCTTCTTTTCTTCTTGTTGCCGATTGTACACCAACAATTGAGACCAAAAGTTGTTCTTTCATCTTTCTTGGAAATCAAGCTAGTGAACCATTCTCCTTTTTCTTCCTTCTTTTCTTTTTCGCAAAAATCCTTCAAGCATCTCTTCTATTCTAATCCTTTCCTCCATATCCAAATATTGTGCCCATTACTTTTCCATAGCCGAAACCTCCATTTCTTCATTAATCTTTTTTTCATTCGAATTGTCACTCCCCCCTTGACCAATCGGTAAGTACTCTATTCAACTTTTTATTTTCTTTCTCCTAATGCCGAATCTATGTTTTGGTTTGGGATGGTCATATTGACCGAGACCATCATTTTATTCTACTCTCTCAAACGAGATCATTCTCCATTTTGTAGTATTCTAGTGGAAGGCCGAACATCATTCTAGCCTTAAGTCGAACGGAGAAATCGGATCCAATATTAATAAGGTAATGAGTTCTTATGGATTATTGATATTATTCAATATTCGATTGGTTGCTAACGAAGTAATAATTTGAAATAATCGACTATATGTTTTAGGGACAAATCACCCGATATATTCTACCTTCGGACATAGTGGTAAGTGATTCAAGTTTAAGTGGTACGAAATCTTTTGGAAATCCGAGGCTAACTTTTTGTTGGTATTGTTCTAGGTCATCGACGAGTGGTTCTTTAGGAAATCAAAATCAGGTGTGTAATCCCGTACCTTTCGTATACATATCTGAAATGATGTGTAATCTCACACTTCTCTGAAAGTTTGTATGAAACATTCTGTGAATTGGTTGGAATACCGAATAAAACCAAAAACCGGCATCCGTGATCACTCGGGCGTGCGTATGATCGTAGTGGTAATCGTATTTTGTAATAAAACAGTTTCAGTTGGAAGCAGTGACGTGTTTTTGGAAAATCACAAAAAATAGGAGAAAGGGAATTAGAAAGTGAATAAGATATTTAATTAAAGCTTACTGTGTCTATTTTAATATGGAAGAAACGGAGAAGGAAAAGGATTTTTATATTCTGAGATATGTTAATTTGAGTGAGACTGGTTCTGAATGACTTCGTGGTTCCCTGATCTGTATTGGAAAAATCGTATAAAATAGTACAAAGTGAATTATAAATTATAGTTTATATGTACAGATTACTTAGTAAGTATATTTTCAATAGAAACAAGTGGGAGCAACATATGAAAACTGTACAGTGAGATATTTGAATTTTGGATAAGAGAGGTCAGAATAGTTGGTTAGTGAAACAAGGGAAAATTCAAGGAATAAACTGTACTAAATGGTTAAGCCAAAAATTCTGGAAAAATTGTAGTAAGAAGATATATGAGTCTAGTTTCAAGGAAAATTTACGGATTTAGATTTCGAGATTTCTAACTCAAGTTATAGTTAATTGAGTCAGTACGACGCGGATGAAAAGTTTTAAATTGTTATGCCCAAATTAGTAGTTAAGTATGGATTGCGAAATTACCGAATTACCCTTAGTGGGTAAATTGCGAATTATTGAAATTGCCCTTACGGGCCGAATTATGGAATTGCCCTAAAGGGCCGAAATACGAAATTGCTTATGGGCAAATATGATATTTTGACAAATGGGCCGATCTAATATTTTGATAAATGGGCCAATATGATATTTTGATAAATGGGCCAATCTGATATTTTGCTATATGGCCCAATCTGATATTTTGATAAATGGGCCAATCTGGTATTTTGATAAATGGGCCAATCGATATTTTGCTACATGGGCCAATCGATATTTTGTTAAATGGGCCAATCGATATTTTGATAAATGGGCCAATCTGATATTTTGATAAATGGGCCAAATCTTATATTTTACTAAATGGGCCAAATCTGATATTTTGCTAAATGGGCCAAATCTGATATTTTGCTTAATGGGCCTTTTGATTAATTGTTGTAATGGGCCATAATTTTGTAATAAATATCTGAATAAATTGTTGTGAATGGCTATGCATTATATACATGATTTGCATGGGATGGGATAATGATGAAGAGAAGTTACGTAGCTCTGCTACATAAATCGTGGCTCGCCACAAATCGAAAAAATGGCAATGCCATGTAAATTTGTTAATCTGGTGGCTTGTCCACAAATCTGATATAAATGGCTTAATGCCTACGTATGGTGTGTTGGCGGGGTGGATGACTAAAGCTCCCCACAGGTGTGCTGGTTGGTACGGGTGGTGTGTAGCGGAAGGAAAACTAGGTTTGGTTTGGGAATTGCATATCATATGCAAATTATATTTGATACATTATTGTTGTTGTAAATGGGCTTAGGCCCAAAATATTACTAATTGGGTTCCGACCCAATGAATAACGGTAAAGGGATTTCACACTGAGTTCTTGTAACTCACCCCCCTTTCTCTTAACCCTTGTAGGTAATGCTTGATGATATGGACTTGGGCTATGGATGACTCGAGGGAGGCCATACTTCGGAAATGGTTTATTTGGACTTTAGACTTCTTTCTCGTTTATTTTATTACTTTACTATTTTGGGTTAAATGTTGTAATAAGGCCTCTGGACTATTTTTATTTTTGTTTTTTTGGTTGGGATGTTTTTATTATTTTTCTTAAATTGTTTAAAAAGGGGAATTTTCTAAAAACTTAAACAATGGTTTCCAAAATCGATTAACAAATAGATTTCAAAATAAACTTTTACAAATATTTTTAAAACGGATATTTTCTCTCGAACTATTAACGATATTTTCAAAAGACTTGGATTCTTTTTCGAATTTTCAACGTCGTTTTCAAAAGTCACGGTTTTGTAAGATCATTAGTTTCGATTATCGATTTATCAAACAACCTCTCAAAATACTTGTATTTTATCTACGTTTCATAACGTTTTCAAAATGCTTCACGCAACTCTATTTATAAACGTCACATTTTCGTAAATTGTTTATTTCAAATATGCTTCCGCATAAGCGAAAAGGGTTTTTAAAGATTATTATGTTTTCAAGTAGTTAACAATTGCTTTAGTGTTTTTGGTTTTAACAAAGAGGTTTGTATTTCTCAAGCAAGTTTTTAATAATCGCAAAGATGGTTTTTACTTCCATGTGACACACTGCATTCGGGCCTAACTTCTAGGCCGGGTTTGGGGTGTTACATTTTATAATATCGAGCCAGGTTGCAAAACTCGGTCGTGGTTTGGGTTCAAAAGCGTTTTCTAAAAGTGTTTAGAATTTTGATTTATTAATATATGTTCTAACTAAGTATGGCACCACAGTATCCAGGCACCAAGTCAAGTAAGTATTTGTTTTCATTTTATGATTATTGTGTTATTACTGTGGTACGAAAATTCTACGAAATAGAATACTCTAGAACTGTTAGCTTTAGGAGTTGAAACTATAGAGATTGAGACTTTAGGATGCGGATTTGACACTCGAAAATAACTTTTCTACTCATACTCCATAAAACATCATTTAATAAACATCGAATAGTATACTGATTCATAAAACTCGTAATCAAGATTAAATCAACTTAGTAAACATGAACGCTAGAAGACGTGGACGCGGTAGACGTGGACGTGGTAGAGGCTGAGGTGCTAAGGCTAGATCTTCGGCACTGAGGCATGTTTCCGAAAGGGAGGCGTTAGCATCACCAGTGGCTGAGACGGGGTCTCATAACCGAGCTGGGGTTGTTGAGTTGACTCAGATAGTTAAGGAGGTATTGGAAGAGGTTAAAGGAATCGGTGAAGCGCTTCGAGTTGGGTCTGTGAGCTGTAAGAAGAAATTAGATCGCAGTTCTTTTGGGTCGTAGTCACGTTCTGTAAAGCATGTCAAGGCACGACCCAACTTCCCGGCTTGTGATTTTTGCAAGAGGCGTCATCCGAGAGAATGTTGGAGGAGGTCAGGAGCATGCTTGAGATGCGGGTCTAAGAAGCATAAGCCTCGGGATTATTTCATCACCATCAAGTCAGGTATGTTTTGGTTGGACGTGATGATTGAATGTAGAAAATTCTAAGTATAAATGGTAGATAACTTTTTGCTTCTGTGGCTAGATGTTTGGTTGTGTGAAAAAGGATTCAAGATTTTGTTAAAGGTACATTGTGGTTATTAAGATCAGAGTGCGCAGCGAAAGCATAGTGGTGTGATTTGAGCTGTGCGTTTAATAGTTGGATGGAAATTTTGAGGACAAAATTTCTTTAAGGAGGGTAGAATTGTAACATCTCGAAATTGGGCCTAGTAGGATTGGGCCCAATGGGCCTTGAGTGTAGAAGCATTTTAAAATTTTGAGAACAAGAGAACGGCATTATTTCAAGTTGGACTTATTAAGAAGGTAATTTTTGAAAGTTACGAGGTTTCTATGAAGTTCCGGGTTCAAGTTGGGCCTCAGTAAAATTTTGTGTTTAAGCCTATTAAGGAGAGATGGTAAGTAGCTTCAAGACTTATAGAAATAAATGAGTAATGTGCTTGCATAAATGAGCTATTGGTAAAGAGGTTATGGCATCAAGTGATGGACTTTGAGGGAAGAGGTTCAAATCCCATTGTGTGCAAACTTTAACTATTATTTTTGCACTCTTTCCTTAAGTATCGGCCAAGAGGCATTCATGGCAAGGTTGACTTCATTATATTGGTAAGGTGGCTAAAAGAAAAAGGCAAGGTTGAAGTTGGGGAAAGGAATCAAGAGAAATAGGTAAGTAAGGGGAACAAGTGGCTTATTTTGTGGAGAATGCTATGGAAAGAATGGTTGGCAAAATTTTGACTCTTATGGCTTGAGTGTGGACGGTTTTTGGGGCTAAAGGGGTGCGAGCCGAATTTTGTTAGTGTTGGCAAGGCTTTAGTGCTAGTTTTGGGTCAAATTTCATTATGCAACTTTTGTGACATTTTCTCTTCTCTCCACATATCCCTCTTGCCGAATTTCCAACTTGGAGTGTGCAAATTCTTTTCTTCTTTTCTTCTTGTTGCCGATTGTACACCAACAATTGAGACCAAAAGTTGTTCTTTCATCTTTCTTGGAAATCAAGCTAGTGAACCATTCTCCTTCTTCTTCCATCTTTTCTTTTTCGCAAAAATCCTTCAAGCATCTCTTCTATTCTAATCCTTTCCTCCATATCCGAATATTGTGCCCATTACTTCTCCATAACCAAAACCTCCATTTCTTCATTAATCTTTTTTTCACTCGAATTGTCACTCCCCCCTTGACCAATCGGTAAGTACTCTATTCAACTTTTTATTTTCTTTCTCCTAATGCCGAATCTATGTTTTGGTTTGGGATTGTCATATTGACCGAGACCATCATTTTATTCTACTCTCTCAAACGAGATCATTCTCCATTTTGTAGTATTCTAGTGGGAGGCCGAACATCATTCTACCCTTAAGTCGAACGGAGAAATCGGATCCAATATTAATAAGGTAAGGAGTTCTTATGGATTATTGATATTATTCAATATTCGATTGGTTGCTAACGAAGTAATAATTTGAAATAATCGACTATATGTTTTAGGGACAAATCACCCGATATATTCTACCTTCGGACATAGTGGTAAGTGATTCAAGTTTAAGTGATACGAAATCTTTTGGAAATCCGAGGCTAACTTTTTGTTGGTATTGTTCTAGGTCATCGACGAGTGGTTCTTTAGGAAATCAAAATCAGGTGTGTAATCCCGTACCTTTCGTATACATATCTGAAATGATGTGTAATCTCACACTTCTCTGAAAGTTTGTATGAAACATTCTGTGAATTGGTTGGAATACCGAATAAAACCAAAAACCGGCATCCGTGATCACTCGGGCGTGCGTATGATCGTAGTGGTAATCGTATTTTGTAATAAAACAGTTTCAGTTGGAAGCAGTGACGTGTTTTTGGAAAATCACAAAAAATAGGAGAAAGGGAATTAGAAAGTGAATAAGATATTTAATTAAAGCTTACTGTGTCTATTTTAATATGGAAGAAACGGAGAAGGAAAAGGATTTTTATATTCTGAGATATGTTAATTTGAGTGAGACTGGTTCTGAATGACTTCGTGGTTCCACGATCTGTATTGGAAAAATCGTATAAAATAGTACAAAGTGAATTATAAATTATAGTTTATATGTACAGATTACTTAGTAAGTATATTTTCAATAGAAACAAGTGGGAGCAACATATGAAAACTGTACAGTGAGATATTTGAATTTTGGATAAGAGAGGTCAGAATAGTTGGTTAGTGAAACAAGGGAAAATTCAAGGAATAAACTGTACTAAATGGTTAAGCCAAAAATTCTGGAAAAATTGTAGTAAGAAGATATATGAGTCTAGTTTCAAGGAAAATTTACGGATTTAGATTTCGAGATTTCTAACTCAAGTTATAGTTAATTGAGTCAGTACGACGCGGATGAAAAGTTTTAAATTGTTATGCCCAAATTAGTAGTTAAGTATGGATTGCGAAATTACCGAATTACCCTTAGTGGGTAAATTACCGAATTACGAAATTGCCCTTACGGGCCGAATTATGGAATTGCCCTAAAGGGCCGAAATACGAAATTGCTTATGGGCAAATATGATATTTTGACAAATGGGCCGATCTAATATTTTGATAAATGGGCCAATATGATATTTTGATAAATGGGCCAATCTGATATTTTGCTATATGGCCCAATCTGATATTTTGATAAATGGGCCAATCTGGTATTTTGATAAATGGGCCAATCTGATATTTTGCTACATGGGCCAATCTGATATTTTGTTAAATGGGCCAATCTGATATTTTGATAAATGGGCCAATCTGATATTTTGATAAATGGGCCAAATCTTATATTTTACTAAATGGGCCAAATCTGATATTTTGCTAAATGGGCCAAATCTGATATTTTGCTTAATGGGCCTTTTGATTAATTGTTGTAATGGGCCATAATTTTGTAATAAATATCTGAATAAATTGTTGTGAATGGCTATGCATTATATACATGATTTGCATGGGATGGGATAATGATGAAGAGAAGTTCGTAGCTCGCTACATAAATCACAGTGGCTCGCCACAAATCGAAAAATGGCAATGCCATGTAAATTCTGTTAATCTGGTGGCTTGTCCACAAATCTGATATAAATGGCTTAATGCCTACGTATGGTGTGTTGGCGGGGTGGGTGACTAAAGCTCCCCACAGGTGTGCTGGTTGGTACGGGTGGTGTGTAGCGGAAGGAAAACTAGGTTTGGTTTGGGAATTGCATATCATATGCAAATTATATTTGATACATTATTGTTGTTGTAAATGGGCTTAGGCCCAAAATATTACTAATTGGGTTCCGACCCAATGAATATGGTAAAGGGATTTCACACCGAGTTCTTGTAACTCACCCCCTTTCTCTTAACCCTTGTAGGTAATGCTTGATGATATGGACTTGGGCTATGGATGACTCGAGGAGGCCATACTGGAAATGGTTTATTTGGACTTTAGACTTCTTTCTCGTTTATTTTATTACTTTACTATTTTGGGTTAAATGTTGTAATAAGGCCTCTGGACTATTTTTATTTTTGTTTTTTTGGTTGGGATGTTTTTATTATTTTTCTTAAATTGTTTAAAAAGGGGAATTTTCTAAAAACTTAAACAATGGTTTCCAAAATCGATTAACAAATAGATTTCAAAATAAACTTTTACAAATATTTTTAAAACGGATATTTTCTCTCGAACTATTAACGATATTTTCAAAAGACTTGGATTCTTTTTCGAATTTTCAACGTCGTTTTCAAAAGTCACGGTTTTGTAAGATCATTAGTTTCGATTATCGATTTATCAAACAACCTCTCAAAATACTTGTATTTTATCTACGTTTCCGCAACGTTTTCAAAATGCTTCTGCAACTCTATTTATAAACGTCACATTTTCGTAAATTGTTTATTTCAAATATGCTTCCGCAAACGAAAAGGGTTTTTAAAGATTATTATGTTTTCAAGTAGTTAACAATTGCTTTAGTGTTTTTGGTTTTAACAAAGAGGCTGTATTTCTCAAGCAAGTTTTTAATAATCGCAAAGATGGTTTTTACTTCCATGTGACACACCAAATTTGGGCCTAACTTCTAGGCCGGGTTTGGGGTGTTACATTTTATGGTATTAGAGCCAGGTTGCAAAACTCGGCCGTGGTTTGGGTTCAAAAGCGTTTTCTAAAGCTGTTTAGAATTTTGATTTATAAATATATGTTCTAACGGAAGTATGGCACCACAAGTATCCGGCACCAAGTCAAGTAAGTATTTGTTTTCATTTTATGATTATTGTGTTATTACTGTGGTACGAAAATTCTACGAAATAGAATACTCTAGAACTGTTAGCTTTAGGAGTAGAAACTATAGAGATTGAGACTCTAGGATGCGGATTTGACACTCAAAAACAACTTTTCTAATCATACTTCATAAAACATCGTTTAATAAACATCGAATAGTATACTGAATCATAAAACTCGTAATCAAGATTAAATCGACTTAGTAAACATGAACGCTAGAAGACGTGGACGTGGTAGACGTGGACGTGTTAGAGGCCGAGGTGCTAGGGCTAGATCTTCGGCATCGAGGCATGTTTCCGAAAGGGAGGCGTTAGCATCGCCAGTGGCTGAGACGGGGTCTCATAACCGAGCTGGGGTTGTCGAGTTGACTCAGATAGTTAAGGAGGTATTGGAAGAGGTTAAAGGAATCGGTGAAGCGCTTCGAGTTGGGTCTATGATCTGTAAGAAGAAATTAGATCGCAGTTCTTTTGGGTCACAGTCATGTTCTGTAAAGCATGTCAAGGCACGACCAAACTTCCCGGCTTGTGATTTTTGCAAGAGGCGTCATCCGGGAGAATGTTGGAGGAGGTCAGGAGCATGCTTGAGATGCGGGTCTAAGAAGCATAAGGCTCGGGATTGTTTCATCACCATCAAGTCAGGTATGTTTTGGTTGGACGTGATGATTGAATGTAGAAAATTCTAAGTATAAATGGTAGATAACTGTTTGCTTCTGTGGCTAGATGTTTGGTTGTGTGAAAAAGGATTCAAGATTTTGTTAAAGGTATATTGTGGTTATTAAGATCAGAGTGCGTAGCGAAAGCATAGTGGTGTGATTTGAGCGGTGTGTTTAGTAGTTGGATGGAAATTTTGAGGACGAAATTTCTTTAAGGAGGGTAGAATTGTAACATCCCGAAATTGGGCCTAGTAGGATTGGGCCCAATGGGCCTTGAGCGTAGAAGCGTTTTAAAATTTTGAGAACAAGAGAACGGCATTATTTCAAGTTGGACTTACTAAGAAGGTAATTTTGGAAAGTTACGAGGTTTTTATTAAGTTCCGGGTTCAAGTTGGGCCTTAGTAAAATTTTGTGTTTAAGCCTATTAAGGAGAGATGGTAAGTAGCTTCAAGACTTATAGAAATAAATGAGTAATGTGCTTGCATAAATGAGCTATTGGTAAAGAGGTTATGGCATCAAGTGATGGACTTTGAGGGAAAAGGTTCAAATCCCATTGTGTGCAAACTTTACCTATTATTTTTGCACTCTTTCCTTAAGTGTCAGCCAAGAGGCATTCATGGCAAGGTTGACTTCATTATTTTGGTAAGGTGGCTAAAAGAAAAAGGCAAGGTTGAAGTTGGGGAAAAGAATCAAGAGAAATAGGTAAGTAAGGGGAACAAGTGGCTTATTTTGTGGAGAATGCTATGGAAAGAATGGTTGGCAAAATTTTGACTCTTATGGCTTGAATGTGGATGGTTTTTGGGGCTAAAGGGGTGAGAGCAGAATTTTGTTAGTGTTGGCAAGGCTTTAGTGCTAGTTTTGGGTCAAATTTCATTATGCAACTTTTGTGACATTTTCTCTTCTCTCCACATATCCCTCTTGCCGAATTTTCAACTTGGAGTGTGCAAATTCTTTTCTTCTTTTCTTCTTGTTGCCGATTGTACACCAACAATTGAGACCAAAAGTTGTTCTTTCATCTTTATTGGAAATCAAGCTAGTGAACCATTCTCCTTCTTCTTCGTTCTTTTCTTTTTCGCAAAAATCCTTCAAGCATCTCTTCTATTCTAATCCTTTCCTCCATATCCGAATATTGTGCCCATTACTTCTCCATAGCCGAAACCTCCATTTCTTCATTAATCTTTTTTTCATTCGAATTGTCACTCCCCCCTTGACCAATCGGTAAGTACTCTATTCAACTTTTTATTTTCTTTCTCATAATGCCGAATCTATGTTTTGGTTTGGGATGGTCATATTGACCGAGACCATCATTTTATTCTACTCTCTCAAGCGAGATCATTCTCCATTTTGTAGTATTCTAGTGGGAGGCCGAACATCATTCTACCCTTAAGTCGAACGGAGAAATCGGATCCAATATTAATAAGGTAAGGAGTTCTTATGGATTATTGTTATTATTCAATATTTGATTGGTTGCTAACGGAGTAATAATTTGAAATAATCGACTATATGTTTTAGGGACAAATCACCCGATATATTCTACCTTCGGACATAGTGGTAAGTGATTCAAGTGTAAGTGATACGAAATCTTTTGGAAATCCGAGGCTAACTTTTGGTTGGTATTGTTCTAGGTCATCGACGAGTGGTTCTTTAGGAAATCAAAATCAGGTGTGTAATCCTGTACCTTTCGTATACATATCTGAAATGATGTGTAATCTCACACTTCTCTGAAAGTTTGTATGAAACATTCTCTGAATTGGTTGGAATACCAAATAAAACCAAAAACCGGCATCCGTGATCACTCGGGCGTGCGTATGATCGCAGTGGTAATCGTATTTTGTAATAAAACAGTTTCGGTTAGAAGCAGTGATGTGTATTTGGAAAATCACTCAAAATAGGAGAAAGGGAACTAGAAAGTGAATAAGATATTGAATTAAAGCTTACCGTGTCTATTTTAATATGGAACAAATGGAGAAGGAAAAGGATTTTTATATTCTGAGATATGTTAATTTGAGTGAGACTGGTTCTGAATGACTTCGTGGTTCCCTGATCTGTCTTGGAAAAATCGTATAAAATTGTACAAAGTGAATTATAAATTATAGTTTATATGTACAGATTACTTAGTAAGTCTATTTTCAATAGAAACAAGTGGGAGCAATATATGAAAACTGTACAGTGAGATATTTGAATTTTGGGTAAGAGAGATCAGAATCGTTGGTCAGTGAAACAAGGGAAATTTCAAGGAATAAACTGTACTAAATGATTAAGCCAAAAATTCTGGAAAAATTGTAGTAAGAAGATATATGAGTCTAGTTTCAAGGAAAATTTACGGATTTAGATTTCGAGATTTATAACTCAAGTTATAGTCAATTTAGTCAGTACAACGCGGATGGACAATTTTAAATTGTTATGCCCAAATTAGTAGTTAAGTCTGGATTGCGAAATTACCGAATTACCCTTAGTGGGTAAATTACCGAATTACAAAATTGCCCTTACGGGCCGAATATGGAAATGCCCTAAAGGGCCAAAATACGAAATTGCTTATGGGCCAATATGATATTTTGATAAATGGGCCGATCTGATATTTTGATAAATGGGCCAATCTGATATTTTGATAAATGGGCCAATCTGATATTTTGCTATATGGGCCAATCTGATATTTTGATAAATGGGCCAATCTGGTATTTTGATAAATGGGCCAATATGATATTTTGCTATATGGGCCAATATGATATTTTGTTAAATGGGCCAATATGATATTTTGATAAATGGGCCAATCTGATATTTTGATAAATGGGCCAAATATGATATTTTGCTAAATGGGCCAAATCTGATATTTTGCTAAATGGGCCAAATTTGATATTTTGCTTAATGGGCCTTTTGATTAATTGTTGTAATGGGCCATAATTTTGTAATAAATATCTGAATAAATTGTTGTGAATGGCTATGCATTATATACATGATTTGCATGGGATGGGATAATGATGAAGAGAAGTTCGTAGCTCTGCTACATAAACCGTGGCTCGCCACAAATCGAAAAATGGCAATGCCATGTAAATTCTGTTAATCTGGTGGCTTGTCCACAAATCTGATATAAATGGCTTAATGCCTACGTTTGGTGTGTTAGCGGGGTGGGTGACTAAAGCTCCCCACAGGTGTGCTGGTTGGTACGGGTGGTGTGTAGCGGATGGAAAACTAGGTTTGGTTTGGGAATTGCATATCATATGCAAATTATATTTGATACATTATTGTTGTTGTAAATGGGCTTAGGCCCAAAATATTGCTAATTAGGTTCCGGCCCAATGAATAACGGTTAGGGGATTTCACACTGAGTTCTTGTAACTCACCCCCCTTTCTCTTAACCCTTGTAGGTAATGCTTGATGATATGGACTTGGGCTATGAATGACTCGAGGGAGGCCATACTTCGAAAATGGTTTATTTGGACTTTAGACTTCTTTCTCGTTTATTTTATTACTTTACTATTTTGGGTTAAATGTTGTAATAAGGCATCTGGACTATTTTTATTTTTGTTTTTTTAGTTGGGATGTTTTTATTATTTTTCTTAAATTGTTTAAAAAGGGGAATTTTCTAAAAACTTAAACAATGGTTTCCAAAATCGATTAACAAATGGATTTCAAAATAAACTTTTACAAATATTTTTAACACGGATATTTTCTCTCGAACTATTAACGATATTTTCAAAAGACTTGGATTCTCTTTCGAATTTTCAACGTCGTTTTCAAAAGTCACGGTTTTGTAAGATCATTAGTTTCGATTATCGATTTATCAAACAACCTCTCAAAATACTTGTATTTTATCTACGTTTCATAACGTTTTCAAAATGCTTACGCAACTCTATTTATAAACGTCACATTTTCGTAAATTGTTTATTTCAAATATGCTTCCGCAAACGAAAAGGGTTTTTAAAGATTATTATGTTTTCAAGTAGTTAATAATTGCTTAAGTGTTTTTGGTTTTAACAAAGAGGCTGTATTTCTCAAGCAAGTTTTTAATAATCGCAAATATGGTTTTTACTTCCATGAGACACACCAGATTCGGGCCTAACTTCTAGGTCCGGTTTGGGGTGTTACAGAAAAGTTTAGAACTAGTACAGAAGATTTTGAATGAAGCTCATAATGGTAACATGTCTATTCATCCTGGTAGTAATAAAATGTACAATGATCTGAAAAAGATGTACTGGTGGCCGGGAATGAAACGAGATATTTTTGAGTTTGTATCTAAATGTTTGATATGTCAGCAAGTAAAAGCTAAACATCAGTTGCCTTCTGGACTATTACGGCCAGTTATGATACCAGAATGGAAATGGAAAAGAATTACCATGGACTTTGTATCAGGGTTACCCCTGTCTCCAAAGAAGAAAGATGCCATTTGGGTGATTGTTGATCGGTTGACAAAGTCTACACATTTTATTCCAGTACGTATGGATTTTTCCTTGGATAGATTCGCTGAATTATATGTCTCTGAGATTGTCAGATTGCATAGAGTGTCTGTCTCCATAATTTCAGATAGAGACCCTCGATTTACATCAAGATTCTGGAGCAAATTGCAAGAAGCTCTGGGTACTCAGTTACACTTTAGCACTGCATTTCATCCCCGCATGATGATCGATCCCGAGCGGGTATCTGATTTTGGAAGATATGCTTCGGTATTGTATACTTGAGTTTGAAGGTAACTGGGAAAAGTATTTGCCTTTGGTTGAATTTTCTTATAGTAACAGTTATCAGTCTAGTATTAAAATGGCACCGTATGAAGCTTTATATGGTCGCAAATGTAGAACTCCATTGTATTGGACTGAACTCAGTGAGAAAAAGTTACACAAAGTTGACCTAGTCCGTGAAACCGAGGAAAAAGTTAAAGTAATTCGAGACAATTTGAAAGCAGCCTCTGATCGTCAAAAGTCTTATGCTGAACTGAAAAGAAAAGAGATAGAATTTCAGGTCGGTGAAAAGGTATTCTTGAAAGTATCGCCTTGGAAGAAAGTTCTCCGGTTTGGTCGCAAAGGAAAACTGAGTCCACGGTTCATTGGACCATATGAGATTACAGAAAGAATTGGACCGATTGCATATCGATTAGCTTTACCACCAGAACTTGATTGGATTCATAATGTTTTCCATGTGTCTATGTTACGACGGTATCGATCGGATCCTTCACATGTTATTTCTTCGACAGAAGTTGAGATACAGCCTGATATGACTTACAGTGAGGAACCAATCAAAATTCTCGCACGTGAAACAAAGGAGTTAAAAAATAAAAAAGGTAGCATTAATAAAAGTTCTTTGGCAACGACACGGTATAGAAGAGGCCACTTGGGAACCAGAGAACACTATGAGGAAGCAATACCCGAATCTTTTTACAGGTAAGATTTTCGAGGACGAAAATCCTTAAGGGGGGAGAGTTGTAACAACCCATATTTTAGTGAAATCGGAACAGTGGTTTCGGGACCACAAATCCAAGTCAAAAGTAAAATTTATTTTTATTTTATTATATAGTCCGTGTTATGTTAGAAATGTCACGTGAAAATTTTGATACGAAAATTTTATTGATTAAGTGTTTAATTACGAGAAGGACTAAATTGCATAAAATGCAAAAGTTGAATTCTAGTAGCTAGAAGGGTTAAATAGCTATGGAATTCAAGACTTGAGGTCCTTATATGGTAATTAGACCATTAAAAAAAAGTATGTAGATATTTTGGTGACTCATCCATGGAAATTTAGAAAAAGGGCAAGGACTAAATTGGAAATTAAAATAATTAAATTAATTAAAAAGATGATAAAAGATATCATCTTATTTTATGTCATTTTTAACCCCAAAATTCTATGGAAACCCTAGGAGAGAGAGAAGAAACTTTCATGGCTTAATTGGATCCGGACAACACAAATTCGAGGTTAGACCGAGAAAAAGAAAAGGTTTCGGATTAGTAGGTTACTTACGCGAACAAGTGTCGAGGTAAGTTTGTGTAACTTAATCGAGCATGTAAATATGTTTAATTGAATGTTGTGTTTGTATGGAATGTGACTTATATTGATGTACATTATTGGAATGCTATAATGAAAAAATTGAATATATGTTTGAAATGGTGAAAAAGAGTTAAGTCCTGATTGAATATTGAATTTCGATGAATACATGTGCTTTCCAAAAATGAATACGGTCCTGCATTTGTTGCGGACGAGATTTATCTCGGACGAGTAATCCTATTGACCTCATTACAGAATGGATTTAACCCAGACTGGTAATTCTGATATAATACCTCTCGAGTATACGTTACGATTAGGGTTTAGCCTGGACTGGTAATCCTAATTGAGCTCTTCTGAGTATACGTTATATAAAGGATTTAGCCTGGACTGGTAATCCTGTTATACAATATATGGCTCGAGAGTGTTTTCCTTGATTAAGTGCCCTAATAGGTACTCTTGAAAAAGAATTGATGAGTTATTGAATCGTACACCTCGAGTGTACCACTTGAGCATCCATCAAAATTTCAATGATTCAACGGACATAAAACTCTTGACATGGTATGAGAATTATGAGATGAAATGATAATGTCTAGAAATAAGATTGCACAATGAGCTCATCTATCCTTACTTGATGTATATGTAAGGTTTGGGACTAACATGTTTGATTGGATGCATGTGTTTAGGCAATTTTGTCAAATGGACGGAAAACATGATATTGTATGCTTAGATTTAATAAACGGGGTTGGTAAGTTTAGTTTCCATTATACGAACGTACTAAGCATATAATGCTTACTCCATCTTATTTTCCCCTGTTTTGTAGTGCTCGAAAGCTCGCGAAGGTTGGAGATCATTGGAGCATCGTCACACTATCAACTAGCTTATTTTGGTATATGCAGTGAAATCATTTTGGTATAATGGCATGTATAAGAAAACTTGGCCTTTAGTGGCTTGATAATGATGTTTGTAATCCAGCCATTGGAATGGCTAGTAATGGTTGTTTTGATATACTTGTAATGTCATGCTATGGTAGCTATATATATATGTTAAGTAGTTGATCAAATCATGTTTAACACATGGATTGAACCAAGGTAAGATAGTAAACATGTATGCATGCAATGATATGCCATGTTGAATGATGGAAGTTGCTTAATTTGAATGCTTGAAATGGTTGGAATGTGTTTGGTATGTTTTAGTGCAGGAAAATGGTAAATTTGGGTGACAAATGAGGCTAGGAAATGGCTTTATTTTATCCACACGGGCAGACACACGGGCGTGTGTCTAGACTGTGTGTGACACACGGCCGGGTACATGGGCGTGTAGCTAGGCTGTGTGTCCCCTGCACCTTAATTTTGAGAAACAAAATGCTAAGAATTGAGCACACGGGCAGAGACACGGGCGTGTGGCATGGCCGTGTGCACAAGTAAGAGAGTTACACTGGATCGAACACGACCTGTAGCACAGGTGCGTCCCAGGGTCAAACGGGCGTGTCCCCTGGACCACACGGGTGTGTGAGCCCTGGACCTTGAATTTTTTTTGAAATTTCGCAAAAAATTCTTAGAGGTTCTGATTAAGTCTCGACTCGATTCTAATGCTCGTATTGGACCTCAAGGGTCCATTTAAGGGACTTACGAATGATTTTGGAATTTGAATAGTAACTTATATGATTTATCTATAAATGTTTTTGAATGTTTCTGTAATACTCCATAACCCTGTTCCGGCGACAGATACGGGTTAGGGGTGTTACACATGCTAAAAGAAAACAAATCCTAAGTCTCACGCAACAATTCAAAATAAAACAGTACATTGTCTGAATAAATAAAATATCATATGATAATGTGAAAGTATTTCAATGAACGATATCGATCCGAGACCTTTCGGCTATCGCATCCGCGTCCTAACCGTGTGGGTTATTTGTAAGGATGGAAATTAAAAGAGGGAATGAGCTATGATGCTCAGTGTGAGTTCAATCACAAGAAACTAGTGCAAACGTATAAGCATACAGAAATATGTCACACATAAATAATTTACAGTGGCAATATCAAAATATTGATGTTTTAGATTATTCAACAATATACATATATATCTACTATATCAAAAATTTTAGTTTTGTATGCACATGTTTTTACAGATGCCATACAACTTCGGTTTTAACAGAAAAGATCCTACCGCACCGCTACACACCACAATGGGAGTTCCCCTTGAGCTCCAACCACCAACACATTGGGTTGTGGCTTAACCACCAAAAATTTGCAGGTAAACTGCCAATGGTTGTGGAAACACAAAAAAACACCGAAAATGGAATCTGCCTATGGCTGTGGATACACAATAAAACAATGCAGGTAAAATCTACCACTAGCTGTGGATGCACAACATGTTTGCAGGTAATAGCTACCGATGGGTTGTGGATGCACAACAAAAGTGCCGCAGAAGGAATCTGCCTATGGCTATGGGTACACAACAAAATAATACAAATCAACTACCAATACTTCCTTCGTACATATCGTCCCACCCCATGCAATGTAATATGACATGTTCAAAAAAGATCAATACAGTAGCATTTAATATGCTTTTGATAGAACAATACGGTAGTAATCATTATGCTTATAATAATTTGATACAGTGGCATATATTATGCTTAAAACAGATTGATTCAATAACAAAAGGCATGCTTATCATGTGTTCGATTTAACAGTAACTGGAACGATGGAAATGTGCAAGTGTACACAATCGCAACAAGTAATAAAGTGACAAGTAAATGTCGAGTTATCGTACCCACAGGGACTGTAAAAGAATTATTTATGAAAGTAATTTTAAACACTTTGGTGAAGGAAAAATATTTGGTTTTAAAAAGAGATAATAAAAAAACGAAGAGTTAAAAACTAAGTGAAATAATTAAAATAAAACAAAGAAATTCTAGTGCACGATTCCAAATATGATTTAATCAAGATGATATAATTGTGTTGGATTAATTATATTTCCTTACCTTAGAATTATTAAACTTATGCTTATACTTGTTACGAATAAATCACGGCAACTCGGTAATTTGCTAACTTATGAACATATTTACAAATCAAAAATCCATTCATCTCTTGTACATATTTCTATGTCAATTCGACCGATTAAACAGATTTATAAAGGTAAACATGTTATTGCACATACATACTTATTAAATTAAACAATCTCTCACATATTCCTATGTTGATTCAAACGATTAATTCAACCTAATAAGCATATAAAAGACTATGTGAGGTAACAAAGTATCCTTACCTTGAAACAGTTTAATCACAATAATCTTGCAAGTTATGCAAGTCATATGTATCGCCAAATACAATGCTTATCTAATCTTCAGCTACCTTATAAGAATTAAACATGCATTGATTAAGTACTGTGTCCATTAATTACAATTTCAATGCATTTAAATAATTAATTCTTTAGTTATCTAAACAATTATAATGCCAGAATAACTTAGGCATGATTTTACTTAATCAAGCATTTTACCGAGGCCTATAACAGCATAAACATAAATTTAACAAATCAAGAGGACGAAATGCAATCAACCCAACACGACTTAATTCAAGCTAGATTGATTAAAATAACCATTTCAAAGACATGAATATTCATAGATATGTTCATAATAAAAACAAGAGAAATTAAAAAGATAGGGAACAAAAAGCAAATCCGGTGTTTCTCTGTGGCTTGACTGATTGCCCCTTCTTTCATCTCTGTTGTCCTCGCCGATCAAGGCTTCTACGAACACTCGCTTGCTGCCCCATATGGCTGAGAAAACACCTCTTTTCCAAGAGGGGAAATCGGCACAAGAAGGCTTGGTTTTTTGGAGAAAAAGAGAGAATGGAGAGAAGAGAAGTGATGAGAGAATGAGAGTGTTGAGGGATGATTTGAATGGGCAGAAAATGGGGGTTTATATAGCTGAGGATGGCTGCTAAAAGTAGAAATTTTCAGCAGCCAAAGAGCCCCCTCATGGCCGGCCATCTTACATGGCAAACTTGAGACTTTCAACTTTGCTAAAATTAGCCTGGGGCAAATCCGTAAAGCCTTAATTTAAGGTGGGGTTTGAATGCAATTTGGAAGTCTTCCAAGGGCTTTTTGCAAGCTCATTTAATCAGATAAAATGCTGATTTGGGTCAGCATTTGAACGGTTCTGGACTGCCCAATTGGTGGCTGGTTCGGTTCGCTCAATTTGGTTCAACTGGTGCGGTTCAACTGGTGCGGTTCAACTGGGCCCTTTTTCCATAAATAATTAAAATTAATTTATTTAGCCCAAATTAAATTGGGAATAAATTAAAATTAATTATATTATGAATTAATACACATATTTGGACCGTCTTAGGCTGAAAATTATTTCGCCTTGTTACTTTGAATTGCTTCTCGGCTTTGTTCTTCTAACGGTGTCTGCCGGGTCAATTTTCGCCATTTGTACGAATCTGTCAAAAATAATCAAAATTCACTAAAAATAATTGTAAAATTGACTAAAAATTAACATGTTCAAAATTTTAATACAATTTAATTATTTTATAAAAATTAATTATTTTATGACAAAAATTCTATCGAAAATGCATGATTTTAAGTAAAATTAGGTATGAAAAAGTATATAAATATTTGTGTTTCCACACCCCCAAACTTAAATCATTGCTCGTCCCGAGTAATGGACAAATTTCGAAAAGAATTTCTCGAAAACACTTTTGAAAAACTCCTTCAGAACAACTTTTTTCTCAAAATTATGAATTTAATATACTTAGGCTCAAAAATAAGAAATTTGATAATTATGCTACTTAAGTATACATATCATTCAAATTACATCCAACAACTATTATAATAGCAAAATTAGACTAAACGCCTCTTTAACAAAGACATGTTAACCCTTACCAATTTGATTTTTTTATTCCCTTATTCAAGACTAAGTTGCAATCATTAGTTTAACTTATGTCTTCATATGTTGATCTTAGCAATTTCTCTCCACTAATGTAGGTAGCATAGAAACTTGAATCAATAGGTCTTTATTAAGGTTGTAACGTGGCTAGGCTATGGGTAGGTAAAAGATAGATAAATTTTGGCTTAAAAACCCTAGACTCAGCGTAAAATCGAACCTTCGAAATTTTTACCTTCGATACACCAACTTATTTTACTTTCACATGCTCTTTTGTACATCTATTTTCTTTCGAGTACATGTGTTTTTTTTAATTCAAATTCGAGCACTTGCTTCATGTACTACAATTTTCGAGCAATTGATACTTCTTTTCAATTCCCCCAAACTTATTTTCAAACGATATTCTGAATAGTACTGAGTCTAGTGTTTGGGACAATTTTAAAGATAATGAAGAGAAAAGTGATGGCTAAATATCGAAAATGTCCAAATAAAACTAGGCCATATAGTCTCAAAGTTGGGTTTCAAAGGATAATTTTATCATGGTCGGTTTGAAAGGCTCCAACGGCCCAAACAATAATTGCCTAAATCATTTTCAATATTCCATGCTTCCTAGGATTTCGCCTCAAGAAATTACTAAGTCAATTCTAAAGACTTAAACTTTCATGCATGCCTAATTTTTTCGTAGGGAACTAAAAATTTTATGGTACGAATTTGCATCCTTTATTAAAAATACGTTCATATCATTATTAAACTAACATAATAACTTATTGAAATAATAGAACTTTATTAATACTGGAGTTTAGCATACTTAACAAAATTTCAAATTATTAAACAAAAAATATCTTAATCATAATTAAAAGAAAAATTTATTCTGAGTGGAATTAATTAAAATTTTCGGTCCCCCTACTTAAAGTGAACAATGTCCTCATTGTTTAAAGTGAATAGATACTATACACCAGGTAGGATTTTAGAAAAGAGGAGGTGAGTCAAATTGACTGCTTAAGTACCAAGCTCTCTCTAAATCCAATCCTAGACATGTATATACCTATTGCCACACTTTAGCCTTTGTGACTTGTTCATATTTTATTCATGATTCCTATCTCTTGTTTTATTGTGCAAAAATAAAAATTCCTGATTAACCTAATCCTAAAATAACTTAAGAATAAAAATAAAATAAAGTTGAGGTCCTCCCTTTTTTATTTGTTTGCCGATCCTTCCGAATTTGACTCATCTTTTTCTCCATCATTATTGCCTTTGCATGAATCGCTTTGCTCCCTCTTCGATAATGAACTCTATGGTTCAAATATGAAATCTGGAAACTCAGGCACAAAAATAAATGGGTCATTATAAATTTTCCTAAGGGCACTCCTCATCGAGTCATCCCTTATTTTTGAGTATCTCCAGTAGGCTTGTTGCTGCCATTGCATGTGTTGCATTAAGTCCATCAGCTTTGATAGCTCATCTTGAAGATCTAGGCTAGGCGGTAGAGCTCCAAACATTGAGGTTTCGATATTAGGTTCAGCTTCTGGTTCCATTGGTTCTGCCTCATTAGGGACTTCAGTTGATTGCTCTGGCGGGATCTTTGTGGGGTCATCTTCTGCTTCTTCGGGATCCTCACTCTCTTCAACTCGTTGCTGTAGAACAAAATATCCAGCTACTCGGTATAGGTCCCAATCGGTGATTGTGCCCTGACTATACCCTGTCTTCTTTACGTTCGCAAGATTTTTTGCTTTTAAGCATAGAATTGTTATCGTAAAGGGGAAATAGGCTGGGCCAGAATGTCTAACGGCACAATTTCGCATTTCTCTTAGGATGATTTTGCCTACATCAATGGTCTTTCCAGTTAGAATCGAGTATAATAGGACCATTCTCTCTAATGAGATTGTAGTCCCATGTAAACTAGGCATAAGGCTGAAACGGATGAAATAGAACCATACCTTCGCAAGTGGTGTCAAATATTCTCTTCGACACGTGTGGATTCCTTGCTTTGACACAGTCCACTTAGAACCTGGAACTGTAAGTTCCTCGAGAATTTCTTGCGAGGCATAATTGACCTGAACATAAAATGGACAAAAAAATTATTTTTTCAAAAATTTAATTAAAAATTATTAATAATTCATAAAGAAAAGTAAGTCTTACCACTTTTTTTTGGAAAAAAAATGTAAGAACTCTTAAAAATAATAATGAAGAAATAGATGGTAATTTAAAACTTGGATCAAAATTTGACCCTTTTATTTGAAAAATAAAAAAATTATTTTTTCATTTAGGGAATAATTTCTCGAAAAATTATGTAAAAATCAATTCCCAGGAAGATTGGAGGGGTCACAAGCGACCCCTCTTAAGTTCCAATCTCCTAGACAAAATTTATTTAAACATAATAAATCCGAAAATATACCCTAAATAATTTATTAAAAACAAGAAAATTTAAATTTCTGATAAACTGAACAAGGTTTGATCATGTTCAGGTTTTTCTCCGTAGTAATGTTTCAAACGCTGAGCATTAACTTGAAAATTACCTCCCTTACCTTGGAGTTCAACAACTCCATATTGATAGACGTGATGAATCGTAAATGGACCGGACCATCGTGATTTTAACTTACCTGGGAAGAACTTCAATCTGGAATTAAATAACAAACTTGCTGACCTGCTTCAAATTCTCTAACTCGAATGTGCTTGTCATGCCATTTCTTGAGTCTTTCTTTGAGTAATTTGGCATTTTCGTATGAGAACATTCGAAATTCCTCTAGCTCATTGAGTTGGAGCATCCGTTTCTCTCTAGTAAGCTTAAGATCCAAGTTGAGTCATCGAAGAGCCCAATAAGCTTTGTGCTCTAACTCCAGAGGTAGATGACAAGCTTTCCCAAAGACCAACCTATAGGGTGACATTCCTAAAGGTGTCTTGTATGCTGTTTTGTAAGCCCATAAAGCATCATCTAGTCTCTTGGACCAATCTCGTCGGTTTGGGCAAACTACCTTCTCAAGTATGCCTTTGATCTCCTTATTCGCTAGCTCAGCTTGCCCATTCGTCTGCGGATAGTAAGCTGTAGCAACCTTATGTTTCACTCCATGTTTATCTAACAACCATTTTAACCACTTGTTCAAAAAATGGGTCCCTTCATCCCTGATAATAGCTCTTGGGGTTCCAAACCTTGTGAACATGTGTTTCTGCAAGAATTTCATCACAACCTTAGCATCGTTCGTCGGATAAGCTTCAGCTTCGACCCACTTAGACACATAATCTACTGCTACTAATATGTACCTGTGACAAAAAGACGGAGGGAAAGGACCAAGAAAGTCAATACCCCAAACATCGAACAATTCTACCTCAATGGTATTTGTTCGAGGCATCTCATTTCTGTTTGTGACATTTCCAACCCTCTGACATCGATCACAACTCTTTACGTAAGCGTATGCATCCTTGAATAGTATGGGCCAAAAGAATCCAGCTTGTAATACTTTGGCCGCAGTGCGAGTACCTCCAAAGTGTCCCCCACTCGGAGCTGAGTGACAGTGGTATAAAATCTTCGGTATTTCATCTTCTGCCATACATCTCCTGATCATCTAATCTGTACACTTTTTAAACAAATATGGCTCTTCCCAGAAATATTACTTCGCATCGTGAAGAAACTTTTTCCTTTGTTGATACGTTTTATCAATCGGCATCAAACCACAAGCTAAATAGTTAGCAATATCAGCAAACCAAGGAATATTATGGACAAGATTTACCTTCAGTATGTGTTCATCTGGAAATGTCTCCTGAATCAGTACAAGTGGAGAATTTCCCTCTTGCGGCTCCAATTTGGACAAGTGATCTACTACTTGGTTTTCTACTCCCTTTCGATCTTGAATTTCTAGGTCGAACTCTTGAAGTAGAAGTACCCACCGGATCAATCTCGACTTAGCGTCTTTCTTGGCCAGTAAATATTTAATTGCCGAGTGGTCCATATAAACAGTCACTTTGGTACCTATAAGATAAGATCAAAACTTGTCGAAAGCAGATACAATAGCAAGTAACTCTTTTTTTGCTACCGTATAATTCAGTTGTGCTCCTGTTAGAGTCTGACTTGCGTAGTAGATGGGGTGAAAAACTTTGTTCCTTCGCTGGCCCATGACAGCTCCAATTGCAAAGTCACTTGCATCACACATCAATTCGAATGGAAGATCCCGATCTGGTGTGACGATGATGGGTGCCGTAACTAATCGATTCTTCAACTCTTTGAATGCTCTTAAGTATTCATCATCAAACTTGAATGTCGCGTCCTTATCCAATAATTTGTACAAAGGTTTTTCAATTTTGGAGAAGTCTTTGATAAATCTACGATAAAAACTGGCGTGGCCCAAGAAACTCTTAACACCCTTTACAGATGTTGGAGGTAGGAGTTTCTCGATAACGTCTACCTTTGCTTTGTCTACCTCGATTCCATGTCTCGATATCCGATGCCCTAGAACAATCCCTTCTTGTACCATGAAATGGCACTTTTCCCAGTTGAGTACTAGGTTTGTTTCTTCACATTGTCTTAGTACCTTAGCTAGATTGGCTAAACAATCATCATAAGTGTCTCCAAATACTGAAAAGTCATCCATAAAAACTTCCAAACACTTCTCAACCATGTCAGTAAAAATTGACATCATACATCTTTGAAATGTAGCAGGTGCATTACATAAACCAAATGGCATGCATCTAAATGCAAACGTACCGTACGGGCAGGTGAATGTCGTCTTGTGCTGACCTTCCAGTGCTACTGTAATCTGATTATACCTTGAGTATCCATTGAAAAAATAGTAATAGTCTCGTCCCGCGAGTCTATCAAGCATTTGGTCCAAGAACGGCAAAGGAAAGTGATCTTTCCTGGTCGCCTTGTTCAGCTTTCAGTAATCGATGCAAATTCTCCATCCCGTAACCGTTCTGGTCGGTATCAACTCGTTATTCTCGTTCTCAACGACCGTGATGCCTCCTTTCTTTGGCACGCACTGGACCAGACTTACCCATGAACTGTCTGAGATGGGGCAAATTATACCCGCATCCAACCACTTGATAATTTTCTTCTTCACTACATCCCTCATGATGGAGTTCAGTCTCCGTTGTCCATCAATCATTCCTCTCTTGCCATCTTCGAATATGATCTTGTGCATGCATACAGATGGGCTAATACCGTAAATATCAGCTATAGTCCATCCGATAGCCTTCTTGAATTGTTTCAAAACTATGATAAGTTTCTCTTCTTGTTCAGTAGTTAATTCTGCAATCACAGGCAGAGTAGAAGCGTTACCTAAATAAACATATTTTAAGTGTGTAGGTAATACCTTGAGTTCTAACTTAGGTGGCTCCTCGATTGATGCTTTTGGCTGGGTGTAATCCCTTTTCTCTAATTCCAAAGATTCAAAACAGGATTGCGGATTAAATCCCTTTTGATTAGCTTCTAGCAGAGCTAAGTATTCATTCTCCTCTTCATCATTTGGAGGGTCTGATGTCAGAATTCGTTCCAACAGATCCTCAACATAGTTGAGTTCTTTCTCCACTATTAATTCCTCTAAATCGGATACTGCAGAACAATCATCAATTGTGTCAGGAAATCACATTGACTTTAAAACATTAAATGTTACCTGATCATCCTGAACACGCATAGTCAGCTCGCCCTTCTGCACATCAATAAGGGTCCTTCTAGTTGCTAAGAATGGTCTTCCTAGGATAATTGACACTACTTTGTCTACTTCAAAGTCTAGAATTACAAAGTCAGCAGGAAAGATAAATTTATATACACGTACCAATACATCTTCAATTTTTCCTTCTGGATGCGCTAAGGATCGATCTGCTAGTTGAAGTGTAACCGTAGTGGGTCTAACTTCACCTATCCCCAACTTTCTAAATATTGACATAGGCATCAAGTTAATACTCGTACCTAAGTCACATAATGCCTTACCATAATAGGTTGCTCCAATATTGCACGGTATGGTAAAACATCCAGGATCCTTCAATTTTTAGGGTAGTTTATCCTGAAGATATGCACTGCATTCCTTTGTCAGGGCTACCGTCTCAAATTCTCCAAGTCTTCATTTCTTAGATAGGATATCTTTCATGAACTTGACATAATTCGGCATTTGCTCAAGTGCTTCAACCAACGGGATGTTGATGTGAAGTTGCTTAAGTACGTCAAGGAACTTCTTGAATTGAATCTCCTGACTTTGCTTCTAAACTCTTTGAGGGTAGGGTGGTGATGGTTTCTTTACCGGAACTGGTAAGGGTTGATTCATCTTCTGTGGTAATTCTGCATCTAATGGAGTTATTAGTTGATCAGATTTAGCTGGTTCTGAGGTTACCTTGTCGGGTTTTGCAGATTCTGGTTCTTGTGAAATTGGAATTTCAACACTCGGTGAACTTCCTCTGATTCTTGAGCATCAGCTTGCTCCTTTTCAGCTTCAATGGTATTGGGCTCTATCGTCTTTCCACTCCCAATGTCAGCGCTTTGCAGTGCTCCTTTTCCAGATTTCTCGAATTTTTTGTATCACTAGGTAAGGTACCCTGTGGTCAGTTCCTAAGTTCAGTTGCAAGCTGGCCCATTTGGTTTTCCAAATTCTTCAATGTAGCTACTTGGCTTTGGATTAAGGCATTATTCTTTGCCATGTATGCCTTCAGCAAACTTTCCAAGCTATTGGATGCTTCAGCTTGAACTGGTTTCTAAACTTGTTGAGGGAAACTAGGCAGCTGGATTGGTCTGGGTTGGGTGTAAGTGTTACTGGTTCTAGCCCCTTGGTTACTCTAGGAAAAATTTGGGTGGTTTCTCCACGATGGCTTATAAAAATTGGATTATAGCCCTTGCCTTCCTCAATTTTGGTTCTGATTACCCATGTAGTATATAGATTTTGGGTTCGACGGACATTCTTCAAACAAATGTCCTTCCCTACAATAGACACAGGCTATATTCTCAAATTGATTAGGCGCCTGTGCTGCAAAACTATTAGACCCATTAGTAGTAAGACTTTTAAGCATTGAGGATATTGATGATACCTGAGATGCGAGTGAAGTAAGAGCGTCTACTTCATGTATTCCAGCGACTCATCTTCCTAACGCTGCTCGACTGGTTGGCCATTGATAGTTGTTACTGGCGATCCTCTCGATAATTTCGTAAGCCTCATTATAAGACTTAGAAAGGAGAGCACAATTAGCAGAAGCGTCCACTACCATCCTCGTGTGAGCGTTGAGACCATTGTAAAACGTCTCAAGTTGGATGCAATGTGGAATTCCATGATGAGGGCACTTTCGTAATAACTCTTTAAATCTTTCCCATGCCTCATACAAGGATTCGTCATCCATTTTTTGGAAGGCAGTGATCTCATTCCTCAACTTAGCATTCTTGCTAGGCGGGATATACCCATAAGAAATCTCTCTGCTAAGTCTTGCCATGTGGAAATTGAGTTCGGTGGCAATGAGTTCAACCAGGCTCGAGCTCTGTCCCTTAGTGAATATGGGAACAACTTCAATCGTAATGCATCTTCGGGTAATCCGACTAATTTGAAAGAGTTGCTCACCTCCATGAATAGTCTCAAGTGCAGATGAGGGTCTTTGGTAGGCATTCCACTGAATTGGCCCACTGTCTGAAGCATCTGGAACATGACTGGCTTCAGCTCAAATTGTTGTGCCTCGGTTTCGGGTCTTCTAATACCCGGATTAAGATCATTGAACACTGGCATGGCATATTGTCTTAAGGCTCTATCCCTATCATCAGCAATAAGGATAGGATTTTGAGCAAGGTTTGCTCCATTTTCTTGATTCATATTCTCAAAATTCATCTCTTCGATCCTCCTTTGATTTGCTTGTCTTCTACGTCATCGAAAGGTTCGTTCTATCTTAGGGTCTACAGGGACTAAATCGATAATTCGGTCAATACTCATAAACAACTGAAATATTCACAGAAAAAAATTAATTAAGTTAAAAATTTAACAGAAAATTAAACCAAAATGTAAGACTAACAAATTCACAAATAATGGCTTTTGAAAAACAGTCCCCGGCAACGACGCCAAAAACTTGGAACGATGGAAATGTGCAAGTGTACACAATCGCAACAAGTAATAAAGTGACAAGTAAATGTCGAGTTATCGTACCCACAGGGACTGTAAAAGAATTATTTATGAAAGTAAATTTAAACACTTTAGTGAAGGAAAAATATTTGGTTTTAAAAAGAGATAATAAAAAAACGAAGAGTTAAAAACTAAGTGAAATAATTAAAATAAAACAAATAAATTCTAGTGCATGTTTCCAAATATGATTTAATCAAGATGATATAATTGTGTTGGATTAATTATATTTCCTTACCTTAGAATTATTAAACTTATGCTTATACTTGTTACGAATAAATCACGACAACTCGGTAATTTGCTAACTTATGAACATATTTACAAATAAAAAATCCATTCATCTCTTGTACATATTTCTATGTCAATTCGACTGATTAAACAGATTTATAAAGGTAAACATGTTATTGCGCATACATACTTATTAAATTAAACAATCTCTCACATATTCCTATGTCGATTCAAACGATTAATTCAACCTAATAAGCATATAAAAGATTATGTGAGGTAACAAAGTATCCTTACCTTGAAACATTCTAATCACAATAATCTTGCAAGTTATGCAAGGCATATGTATCGCCAAATACAATGCTAATCTAATCTTCAGCTGTAACAGCCCGATTTAGGGGCTAGTCGGAACATTGATCTCGGAATCACTAATTCGAGGTTAGATAAAATTATTTTTATGTTATGTTATGTGTTATAACATGTGTATAAGGATGCATGAAAATTTTGGTGCCTTAATTTTAGCGAATTCTAGCTAAATTGTGAAAAAGGACTAAATCGCATAAAGTGCGAAAGTTCTATTTTATTTGCTAGAGGTGCAAAATAGCTATGGATTATTAATTGGAGGTCCCAATTGTGCAATTTGGCCTTATTTAAGTGATTTTTCCGGCCATAATAATACATAGGGGACAAGAGCATTTATTATGATAGAAAGTTGGTGATATTAGTTGGAAAATTGAATAAAATAAGATGATATAAGCTAAAGTTATCATCTTTTTATTTAGTCTTCTTCTCCAACCAAAAATATCAACCATGGGAGGGCTTTGAAAGCTTGAAATTTCAGCAGCTCATTTTCTCTTCAAGTAAGTCACTTTGATGGTTATTTTTGATGATTTTTGTATTTTTGGAGTCCTCAAAGCTTAAGCTAGCTATTGGGAGGACTAGTTTGCAATATGGGTGAAAGTCTAGGGACTTACCATGCTAGAGTTCATGTTGTTTAATGAGTTTTTATGGGAGGAAATGAATGATAGGATGATGAGAAACAACTTTTGTGAAAGGTGTTGCCATGAAAACACCTAATTGGGACTAAAATGCAAAAGTTGTAATTTGTTCATTAAGGCATGAAATAGATGGAATTGTGGATAGTTGTAAGAGGATTAAATGTTCAGCTAGGCTTGTTTAATAAGAAATTGAGATGAAAATTTATTTACGAGCCTAGGGGCAAAATCGTAATTTTGCCAAAGTGTAGGGGCAAAATGGTCATTTTTGCTTAAAGTGTAGATAATGGTGCATTATGATTTGTAAGTGATTAAATCAGTAAATTCCATTGTTCTAGATCAAAGAAAATGAGTTTCAAACCTAGAACGGGTGAAAAGAGAAATGTGGGCAAAAAGGTCCCTTTCGGCCCTTTCGACATCGAGGTAAGTTCATGTGCGAATGTTGCAATTACTTATGAGTTAATTTAATATTCCAATTCTGTATGGAATGTATGAGATATCTTTTGATGAGATGTCAAGAGAATTGAATTTGAGAGTAATGAGAAAGGTATATAGTATGATATGATAATAGTTAAAGTCTCGTGTAAGACCATATTGGAATGTGGCCTCGATGTAAGAATTCGTATAAGACCATGTCAGGGACATGGAATCGATATGTTAATGAAAGTAAGACCCTATTGGGGTATAAATTCTATGTGACATTATGAGTATGAGACTCAAGAGTGTTATTTAATAACTTGAGTGATTCAACGTATATGTTGAAAGAAAGAAAGTATGTGGTTGTACCACGAAAAGCACAAGTGTGTGTTAGAATTGAATTGATATGGATTCAGTATATGATGAACCCTTAGTGGGTTATGTGTATTCAATACACCTTAGTTGCATGAGATAGATTTATTAATGTATTGTGTGAATGCAAACGAGTATCATAGAAAGTTAAGTAAGAATAGAAGTGTGTGAGAATGTTCTCGGATGAACATTTGAAATAGAGATATACATGTGGATGATTATCCATGAATGTGAAATGAAAGGTGGGCTAAGTGCGGAACCACCATAAGTTTAAATGATTTGTGGGCTATGTGCGATACCACCCTATTAGAGATTCAATGGTGGGCTAAGTGCGAAACCACCGAGATATTAGTAGCATGAGGGGCTTATTGAAAATGCTTGATGTGTGGTTTTATATGATCATGTGGTGATCAATGCAGGAATGTATGCTAATTAAACGAGGAATTGGCTTGTGACATGGTATGAATATGGTAAGAAATAGAATGAGTAAGCTTCAAGTGTGGTTGAGTAAGTAACCATGAGTTTATGAGAAAAACCCATTATAATACCTTGTAGTCATGAATATTCGATGAATATCAATATTTGTCATATTATGCAGATGAACTTACTAAGCATTATTGCTTACTCCTTTACTTTTCTCATCCCTTATAGGTTATTTTAACTAGCTCGGGTTGGAGACCGCCGGAGATGTTTTCACACTATCTAGCAAACACATGGCATGAGGTAACAAGGCCCTATGAGTCATGGCATGTATAGGGATTCTTTTAAAGTTAATTAAGTTCTAACCGATGTAGCCAAATTGTATTGGCCTAAGAGAATCTAGAGTTGGTTGTGTATGACCATAGATGATGGCTTAAGTTGGTTGTATTTGTATTGGGAGTAGTTCTCCCTAGTGTATAGGATAAAGACTTTATCTCTTTAATGATTAAATGTGTTAATTCATGTTTTTTTAATTGATGATTTGAGAATGTTTTGAAGTAGTATATGAATGTATGCAAACGGGAGTGGTAAAAGGCTTGGTAAGATAGCCTCTAAGTGCCCCCACGGATAGACACACGGGCGTGTGTCTAGGTCGTGTGTCTCCTGCACCTTAGTATCTTAAGTCAGATTAGACCACGGGCTGGTCACACGGCCTTTTGTTCAGGCTGTGTGATACACACGGTTGGCACATGGGCGTGTGCCAAGGCCGTGTGAAGTCTGCACTTGACACTTAGAAATTCAATTGTCACACGGCTGACACACACGGGCGTGTGTACAGACTGTGTGGATAAGTCAGAATGCCAAGGTTGGGCACACGGGCCAGGGCCACGGGCGTGTCCAGGCCGTGTGGATTTAGTCAGTGTCGACCACGGGTGGAAGGCACGGGCATGTCTTAAGGGCACACGGGCGTGTCCCTATGCCCACACGGGCGTGTGACCCCTGTTTTAAAGAAAAGTTTCTTTTAGCTGTGAAAGTGTCCAGACGTAAGTCTGAGGCTTCGTAGGCCCATGAAATGTCTGATCGGACTAAGAAAGAGAAGTTTTTAATTCGGTACAAAATGTTATAGCCCGTAAGTATATGTTTAATAAAGTTCAAACATAG
This sequence comes from Gossypium sturtianum, assembly GCA_025698515.1. Lineage (NCBI taxonomy): Eukaryota > Viridiplantae > Streptophyta > Magnoliopsida > Malvales > Malvaceae > Gossypium > Gossypium sturtianum. The sequence continues at coordinate 34,724,819 of CM046943.1, read as the reverse complement.
TAATGTCTCGTATCCGGTTTAGCCTCGAACTCGGTTAGGGGGTGTTACATTTAGTGGTATCAGAGCTATGGTTTAGTCGGTTCTAGGACTAACCTAGCGTGAGTAAGAGTCTAGCTATACATGCCGTATGTGGATCGTGATAGTGTGATGTCTCCCGGCTCTAACGAAATTGTTTTGTTAAGACAGTGATGATTCCTAACCGAGCTAATTTCAGTAAGTTTGTATGATTTTCAAGCTTCATGAATATTTCATTGAATTGTTTGTGATGTTGTTATATGCACATTATTTCCATGAAAATGTTTAATGATTTATTAAACAAAGAAGTTAATAAGAGCATGTATATGAAAGTCCCGATTGAAAATGAATTACTTAGGATACTCAATCTGCCACATGAGACAAGAAAGTCCGTATAAGACCATGTCAAGACATGGCATCGGCAATCAAGCAAGTTATCATGTAAGACCAAGACAAGTCTTGGCATTGAAGAGTTACTATGAGATGAAAACCCATATAAGCCCAAGCCAAGGCATGGCATTGGCGAGTCTCCAAGCAAAGATGTCATGTAAGTCCAAGACAAGTCTTGGCATTGAAAAGCTATAAAGAGATAGAGATCCCATGTAAGTCCAAGCCAAGGCATGGCATTGGTGAGTAACAAGGAAGATTTCATGTAAGTCCAAGCCAAGGCTCGGCATTGACCAGTTCATGAGTAAAGTTACCAATAAGACCATGTCGAGACATGGCAATGGTAAGTTCCCAAGGGAACCCACAAGTAAGACTTCGTGTAAGTCCATGTCAAGACATGGCATCGATACCAAGTAAGAGATCCCATGTAAGACTATATCAAGGATATAGCATTGGCATCAAGATACATGTGAAATGAGATTCAGTATCCTCAGTCATTCATAGTAATTCATCGGGCAAAAGAGTAAAGCTTAAATGAGATAGCAAGAAAGTTAGTAGTAAAGTTGATATTATGTCATGCTAGTGAAGGCTGACTAACAAGTGTAATTCATGTTATGAATGATGATGTTGAGATTATGCTTGTTATAGTAAAGTATACTGATCTATGTGATCAAGTGTTACAGGTACCTTGTTTACCTTACAAACATGAAACTAGTAAGTACCATGATGTATGTGAGAAGCAGTAAGAGTAAGTAAGCATTTGAGATTTGTGATGCCATTGTTTATGATAAATATGTCCACATGGTTAAATCTCATGTGTGACTGTTAAAGTAGAGAAGGTATAATGTTTCGTCTTATGACCCTGTTACAAAGTCACACATATTATAGTGTGAGAGTTAAAACTGAAAAGTTTGACTAAGTAGAATGCAGGAGATGAGTACGGTCGTTCAATGATAAAATGATGAATAAGACCATAGTTGGACCATGGCGGTATATGTGATCTCATATAAGACCATATCTGGGGCATGGCATTGGCATCGATACATGATCCCTTGTAAGACCATATCAGGGATATGGCTTCGGTATTGAATAAGATAATCGGATAAGACCATATCTGGGATATGGCATCGGCATTGATATGAGTTTCCATGTAGGACCGTATCTGGGATATGGCATTGGTATTGATATGAGATTTCGTGTAAGACCATAGCGAGGCTATGGCATCGTGATGACATGTAAAGTAATAGCTGGACTATGATGTTGTGATACGAGTAAGACCATAGTTGGACTATGGCAATCAAGTAAACGATGTACTCAAACCCGTAAGACATTCTCTAACTTGATAAGCAATGATAAGAGAAATTAGAGCTTAATGTTGAGTACTTGAGTAGACATTAAGGTGGAACTTGAGTAAGTGAAGTCACTGTTCGAAATTTATGGGTGATAGAAACCATTGTAACATGAGTAAGTATGAAAACTTGCTTGGAGCGAGTTGTGTGACTACGATGATATTTCGTTAATTAGGAATGTTAAATCACATGTATGTAGTCACGAGAACCAAGTTAGGGGCTTTACGACTTCATCCCCTTACCACTGTTAAATCATGATGAGATGTTATGAGAGTCAAATTGAATAAGTTTGCATGTGATTAATGCAAAAATTTATGTTAGCATAGTTGAAAATGCTTTGTATCATGCTGATACATGATACTCTACTAAATAGAGTAATTGCTGTGGAACGTGAGGTTGAAGTCCTAGGGGACTATAATGAATATGATAATGCTATCATCAAAATATGAGATAGATAAGGTCCCGTATAAGACCACGTCCAGGACATGGCCTCGGCACCAAATTGAGATCCCGTATAAGACCATATTTGGGGTATGGCTTCAGTAATGAATATGAGAATCGTGTAAGACCATATTCAGAATATGGCATCAATGCTTGATGTTGAAGTCCATATAAGACCTTATCCGGGATATGGCATTGGCATTTAGAGGTGACTCCATATAAGACCACCCCGGGAATGTGGCATTGGTTTCGTACCTATATGAATGACGATGAATATGTGTCTTTGATTATCCCTAGTGATCAATGGGACAGATAGATGAGTCTAGAGGTAGAAATGAGAATGGTACTAAAGTCATGTGAAAGAGTGAAAACATGTACTTGTGAATGAATCACGAAGAGACAATTACGATATATGACACGGAACGTGTTATATAAGGGCAAGTATGAGTAAGTTGGCTAGAAGCCTATGGTTTGTGCATGGTTAGTTAATGCCATGAATGGGATTATAATGATCTCCTTTAGTATTATGTACTAATACATGTTTCCCTTCAGGGATGATGTGGTCGTTCTTTCATGAAATTGTGATTGTGTGAGAACGTTAATTGAAGGAAAAAGTAGACTAAACGGTTGTCGATTTAGTTAATTGAAATCGACCTTCCTCTATCTCCTCGTAACCTTAATTGGGTACCTTGAGGAGGAAGTTGGTGATGATTCTAGTATAAGAAATGAAATCACAAGTTTCACGTCGTATGATGAGTTTTTGAATAAGATGGATAGAGTTAATGAATTCGATCGAGATGTCCTTACTATCGTGAGATATGATGATAGTAAAGGTTTTAGATTAGCATAGCAACAGAAATGCAGATGAGAGTGTGCTTAAAATATGTTCTCAGTATGGAGAAAAGAGTAGATTATTGTATTGAGATATGATTCAAATTCTGTGTATACGTGAGTAGGGAGCATGATACAAGGGTATGCTCATCGAAATGTCCAAATCGTGGTAGTTGAGTTGAAAGCTATAGAAGGAACTGTTAATTGAAAGTTTTAGTCTTGAGTTCAAGATTTAATCGAGAAAAAGAACTGACAAGTTGGTGATCCTGAGACGATCACTTTTGTGTCTTTGTTGTAAGTTAGATGTTATGAAATGATCCATGGGATAATCGATGTGTATTTTCTGAATTTTAATGAATGAGAGTATCATATGCTACAGAAGATTTTGAAAATGAAATAGTAGAAATGGCTAGAACTATTACAATGGCGGGTATAGTTATTATAATACTTTTTGGATAGTAGACATGGTACAGGTGACTGAATGAAAGATCCATGTTAAAAAAAAATGCGAGTTAGTTACTCGGTTGTTCTTAGTTGGTAATATCCTAGTTTCAGCGAGGTTAATGACTAGAGCGAGTTTTCTTTTCAGAACAAAAGGGTTTAGAAGTGAGATAGTAAATGGTATTTTAAATAAGCTCTGAATGAGTTTTTTTAAGTTGATAAAATTCAAGTTGGATAAGATATCTGTTGTTAATTTTTCCTTGAGATAGAATTTGAATGATGATGAATCCAGAACTTATGCAGAAGTTTTAGTATGAGATTTAGTAGTAGCATATCTACTAATGCAAGAATAAGGAAGTACGGTTATGAGCATAAATGTTTTGACAATAGAGTACATTGCACGATATGATTGAGTTTATGGTCAGAAGTAGTTGACCACTAAAAGCTGAGTTTTTAAAGCGTACAAGTCAAAAGTATTAAAGTCAGTGAATGCTTTAATGAGGAAGTGAGATGAAACCTTATAGATTTCGAATTTGGTTTGACATAATTCCCAAGAGGGGGGATGTCATTCGAATATGTCATTCGAATTGTAGTGAATCAACCAATAAAGACTCGAATGATCATTTGGACATGTACAGAGTTCCAAATTGGTGGATTACTGGGTATAGTATATACCCTAGAGGAAGAATAACCTAGGTCTCAAGTTACGCTTCGACCTTGTGTATCACAGCTTAAGAGTTATTGGAAAGAGAAACTTGAGGATAAGTGGATTCGCGATTTTGAAGAGTAGATGGAAACATTTTAAGAATGTTGGTAGCAAATCCTCCTGATAAGATTTTCGGGGACGAAAATCCCTAAGGGGGGAGAATTGTAACAACCCGATTTAGGGGCTAGTCGGAACAGTGATCTCGAAATCACTAATTCGAGGTTAGATAAAATTATTTTTATGTTATGTTATGTGTTATAACATGTGTATAAGGATGCATGAAAATTTTGGTGCCTTAATTTTAGCGAATTCTAGCTAAATTGTGAAAAAGGACTAAATCGCATAAAGTGCGAAAGTTCTATTTTATTTGTTAGAGGTGCCAAATAGCTATGGATTATTAATTGGAGGTTCCAATTGTGCAATTTGGCCTTATTTAAGTGAGTTGGCCAGCCATAATAATACATAGGGGACAAGAGCATTTATTATGATAGAAAGTTGGTGATATTAGTTGGAAAATTGAATAAAATAAGATGATATAAGCTAAAGTTATCATCTTTTTATTTAGTCTTCTTCTCCAACCAAAAATATCAACCATGGGAGGGCTTTGAAAGCTTGAAATTTCAGCAGCTCATTTTCTCTTCAAGTAAGTCACTTTGATGGTTATTTTTGATGATTTTTGTATTTTTGGAGTCCTCAAAGCTTAAGCTAGCTATTGGGAGGACTAGTTTGCAATATGGGTGAAAGTCTAGGGACTTACCATGCTAGAGTCATGTTTTTTAATGAGTTTTTATGGGAGGAAATGAATGATAGGATGATGAGAAACAACTTTTGTGAAAGGTGTTGCCATGAAAACACCTAATTGGGACTAAAATGCAAAAGTTGTAATTTGTTCATTAAGGCATGAAATAGATGGAATTGTGGATAGTTGTAAGAGGATTAAATGTTCAGCTAGGCTTGCTTAATAAGAAATTGAGATGAAAATTTATTTACGAGCCTAGGGGCAAAATCGTAATTTTGCCAAAGTGTAGGGGCAAAATGGTCATTTTTTCCTAAAGTGTAGATTATGGTGCATTATGATTCATAAGTGATTAAATCAGTAAATTCCATTGTTCTAGATCAAAGAAAATGAGTTTCAGATCTAGAACGGGTGAAAAGAGAAATGTGGGTAAAAAGGTCCCTTTCGGCCCTTTCGACATCGAGGTAAGTTCATGTGCGAATGTTGCAATTACTTATGAGTTAATTTAATATTCCAATTTTGTATGGAATGTATTAGATATCTTTTTATGAGATGTCAAGAGAATTGAATTTGAGAGTAATGAGAAAGGTATATATTATGATATGATGATAGTTAAAGTCTCGTGTAAGACCATATTGGAATATGGCCTCGATGTAAGAATTCGTATAAGACCATGTCAGGGACATGGCATCGATATGTTAATACAAGTAAGACCCTATTGGGGTATAAATTCTATGTGACATTATGAGTATGAGACTCAAGAGAGTTATTTAATAACTTGAGTGATTCAACGTATATGTTGAAAGAAAGAAAGTATGTGGTTGTACCACGAAAAGCACAAGTGTGTGTTAGAATTGAATTGATATGGATTCAGTATATGATGAACCCTTAGTGGGTTATGTGTATTCAATACACCTTAGTTGCATGAGATAGATTTATTAATGTATTGTGTGAATGCAAACGAGTATCATAGAAAGTTAAGTAAGAATAGAAATGTGTGAGAATGTTCTCGGATGAACATTCGAAATAGAAATATACATGTGGATGACTATCCATGAATGTAAAATGAAAGGTGGGCTAAGTGCGGAACCACCATAAGTATAAATGATTGGTAGGCTATGTGCGATACCACCCTATTAGAGATTCAATGGTGGGCTAAGTGCGAAACCACCGAGATATTAGTAGCATGAGGGGCTTATTGAAAATGCTTGATGTGTTGTTTTATATGATCATGTGGTGATCAGTGCAGGAATGTATGCTAATTAAACGAGCAATTGGCTTGTGACATGGTATGGATGTGGTAAGAAATAGAATGAGTAAGCTTCAAGTGTGGTTGAGTAAGTAACCATGAGTTTATGAGAAAAACCCATTATAATACCTTGTAGTCATGAATATTCGATGAATATCAATATTTGTCATATTATGCAGATGAACTTACTAAGCATTATTGCTTACTCCTTTACTTTTCTCATCCCTTATAGGTTATTTTAACTAGCTCGGGTTGGAGACCGCCAGAGATGTTTTCACACTATCGAGCAGACACTTGGCATGAGGTATCAAGTCCTTATGAGTCATGGCATGTACAGGGATTCTTTTAAAGTTAATTATGTTCTAACCGATGTAGCCAAATTGTATTGGCCTAAGAGAATCTAGAGTTGGTTGTGTATGACCATAGATGATGGCTTAAGTTGGTTGTATTTGTATTGGGAGTAGTTCTCCCTAGTGTATGGGATAAAGACTTTATCTCTTTAATGATTAAATGTGTTAATTCATGTGTTTAATTGATGATTTGAGAATGTTTTGAAGTAGTATATGAATGTATGCAAACGGGAGTGGTAAAAGGCTTGGTAAGATAGCCTCTAAGTGCCCCTACGGATTGACACATGGGCGTGTGTCTAGGCCGTGTGTCTCCTGCACCTTAGTATCTTAAGTCAGATTAGACCACGGGCTGGTCACACGGCCGTTTGTTCAGGCCATGTGATACACACAGTTGGCACATGGGCGTGTGCCAAGGCCGTGTGAAGTCTGCACTTGACACTTAGAAATTCAATTGTCACACGACTGACACACATGGGCGTGTGTACAGACCGTGTGGATAAGTCAGAATGCCAAGGTTGGGCACACGGGCCAGGGCCACAGGCGTGTCCAGGCCGTGTGGATTTAGTCAGTGTCGACCACGGGTGGAAGGAACGGGCATGTCTTAAGGGCACACGGGCGTGTCCCTATGCCCACACGGGCGTGTGGCCCTTGTTTTAAAGAAAAGTTTCTTTTAGCTGTGAAAGTTTTCGGACGTAAGTCTGAGGCCTCGTAGGCCCATGAAATGTCTGATCGAACTAAGAAAGAGAAGTTTTTAATTCGAAACGAAATTTTATAGCCCGTAAGTATATGTTTAAGAAAGTTCAAGCATAGTAATGTCTCGTATCCGGTCTTAGCCTCGAACTCGGGTATGGGGTGTTACATCAGCTACCTTAGAAGAATTAAACATGCACTGATTAACTACTGTGTCCATTAATTACAATTTCAATGCGTTTAAATAATTAATTCTTTAGTTATCTAAACAATTATAATGCCAGAATAACTTAGGCATGATTTTACTTAATCAAGCATTTTACTTAGGCCTATAACAGCATAAACATAAATTTAACCAATCAAGAGGACGAAATGCAATCAACCCAACAAGACTTAATTCAAGCTATATTGATTAAAATAACCATTTCAAAGACATGAATATTCATAGATATATTCATAATAAAAACAAGAGAAATTAAAAAAATAGGGAACAAGAAGCAAATCCGGTGTTTCTCAGTGGCTTGATTGATTGCCCCTTCTTTCGTCTCTGTTGTCCTCGCCGATCAAGGCTTCTACGAATACTCTCTTGCTGCCCCAAATGGCTGAGAAAACACCTCTTTTCCAAGAGGGGAAATCGGCACAAGAAGGCTTGGTTTTTTGGAGAAAAAGAGAGAATGGAGAGAAGAGAAGTGATGAAAGAATAAGAGTGTTGAGGGATGATTTGAATGGGAAGCAAAGGGGGGTTTATATAGCTGAGGATGGCTGCTAAAAATAGCAATTTTCAGCAGCCAAAGAGCCCCCTCATGGCCGACCATCTTACATGGCAAAGTTGAGACTTTCAACTTTGCTAAAATTAGCCTGGGGCAAATCCGTAAAGCCTTAATTTAAGGTGGGGGTTTAAATGCAATTTGGAAGTCTTCCAAGGGCTTTTTGCAAGCTCATTTAATCAGATAAAATGCTGATTTGGGTCAGCATTTGAACGGTTCTGGGCTGCCCAATCGATGGCTGGTTCGGTTTGCTCAATTTGGTTCAACTGGTGCGGTTCAACTGGTGGAGTTCAACTGGGCCCTTTTTCCATAAATAATTAAAATTAATTTATTTAGCCCAAATTAAATTGAGAATAAATTAAAATTAATTATATTATGAATTAATACACATATTTGGACCGTCTTAGGCTGGAAATTATTTTGCCTTGTTACTTCGAATTGCTTCTTGGTTTTGTTCTTCTAACGGTGTCTGCCGGGTCAATTTTCGCCCTTTGTACGAATTTGTCAAAAATAATCAAAATTCACTAAAAATAATTGTAAAATTGACTAAAAATTAACATGTTCAAATTTTTAATACAATTTAATTATTTTATAAAAATTAATTATTTTATGACAAAAATTATATCGAAAATGCATGATTTTAAGTAAAATTAGGTATGAAAAAAATATATAAATCTTTGTGTTTCCAGTAACATAAGGTAGGTTGTACGTACAATCACAAATACAGACACCATAGAGATGTATATTTCATTAAAAATTCATGCAAATGTATAATTTTAATTCAGTAAATCAATTCAAGGATTCTAACATTATTCATATTACCATGGACTTAATTGAATAAAATAAAACACTAAAAATAGTTTGGGAACCATTCAAAGACTAAATTAAACAAATCATAAAATTTCTGAGCGAAACTGTAAAATAGGGGGCACATGGCCGTGTGGCCAGGTCATGTGGGATTTTATAGACTGTGTAGAGGGATTACACGGCTGTGTGGCTAGGCCACGTAACAGACTGTAGGCGTGTGGAAATTGAAAAATCAAGATATAGGGGAGACAAGATCATATGGCAGGCTGTGTGAAGGGTTCTTAGTCGTGTGAAATTTGAATTACCCTAGGGTTTCAGAGGCAAATGATCGTGTGAGGGGTCGTGTGGTCCACATGCTCGTGTGACCCTAATCCTAAGCACGGATTGCCCTGATTTGCTCGTAAAAAACACATACCTGTCACCAGGATCCTGAACGACGTTCTTCGTGATCAAGGATGGTTCGTTTCACCTAAATCAAGTCCTTGAACGACAAATTTCGCATGAGTTAACATTGGGTATCAAGATTCTATGATATTATCAAAATATTTTGGCAAGAACCGACAAAGAATGTTTTATCGATTGCAACATTATTATTAAATAGAAATTTTATAAGGAGTCAAGATCAAACATCGGGATTGAGATGTACTGTAACATCCCAAATTTAGCTCCATAAAATTTAGAAATATATCAAAAATAGGGAATTGACCCAATGGTTAGTCATTAAATGTGAAAGCTTGAAAGTTAGTTGGAGGTCCCAAGTTCAAGTTTCAACTCTTACAAAATAAATAAATTTTGCAAATTTATTTTTTTATTTTTTTATGTGTTGGCATCCAAGCTTAGTAAACCTAGGTATAAATACATGTTTTTATCAAAATAATCAGCCTTTTAACCCATTTTCTTCTACCTTAGCCGTCCCTAACCCCCTCTCCCTCTCTTCACCTTTATTATTTTTTTCTTTTCCCTTTTTCCTCCATTGTTGTCGTTGCCTACACCTCCCATTTTACCATCTTCTTCTTCTTCTTTTTGCATCAAGATTGTGCACCATCTCCTTTACTATATTGCTGCAATTTTCCTCAATTAAATCAGCCCCAAATCTGAAATTTTGAACTCCAAGATCAATCCCAAACATCACCTAGAAAGTGCCATTCTCGACTAGCTTGTGTAAAGTCTCTTCTCTATTCAATTTCTTAATTAATCTTGTCCATTAAAAACCTAAATTTCTAGATCTAGAATTTAGGGGATTTTAAATGTTTTTAAAGGTATTTTTACAGTTTTAATGATGTACCACCCCTAACCCGTATCCGTCGCTGAACTAAGGATTAGAGGCATTACCGGACATAACACATCTTCCGAACATTCGCATATTACAAATCATGCACAAAGTTATATCGACTCCTTTATAAAAATTTTCAACTCAATTTGCAACCATTCACACATCCATATAAGTCAAGTCCGCATATACAAAGCACAAGACCAAAATAAATCAAACATACATTATTAATCATATTACAAAAATAATCATGTGCATTACTAATTCATATGCAATCTACTATAATATCTTTAATCATTTTCGAACATCCTACACATTTCATAACGTACCTAATCTGTATGCTTAATAACCAATCCAAACCAAATATGCCTATCCATTTTAACTCATCACAAGACAATGCGCATAAGACCATATTAGTTCTCAACTTGTAACATAACCAAATTCTTACAATGTTCACTTGACTAACATTGGCCATTTTCTATGTACTTTAGCCGAATCAAGACATACCAATTCCATATGCTTTAAACCATGCCAAAATTTTATTCACACAACTAAGCTAATTTATTTCATATTCGGTCATTTAATAAAACTTCCATAACATTTATTTTTCCTACCTTTAATCGATTATCAAGCTCATCACCTAAGCCGAATTAAAACATTCCATAAATGCAAAACAAACCAAATACAACATCACATATATATCAATATAAGTATAATACCCTAGTCGAATATTCATATATTCATTACTCACCATTTCCAAAAGTAAAATTCTCATAACATAGCATAATCCACACTTAACAAATATAACAAAATTTAACGTTAACATATAACTAGACATTTAGCTCCATGATTTAAAACACCACTACCAAATCACAAGGTAATTTATAATCATCAATTAAAAATCATTCATCAACCATACCTTATTCACTTGAATCAAATTATATCAAACCATAATTGCAAATCATACCAACTTTCAAGACTATATCATCAAGCATATACCAAATACATCATATACCTATAATATACATATTGCTTTCGGAATAGGCTTAAACTATAACTAAATTACACAACCATTAACAATTATGCCAAACACATCACACATATATATATACCATAACCGAAATTTGCATAAACTTAAGCATCATATCTAGCCATTTTCGCATGGCTTAATATTTACAAATTCAAAACTAGCCCAAAACACAAACTAGCCTATACATGCCATAGGTGTAAAGTTCATCTTTTGAAAATACCGAAATAGCGATCGATAATATGACTGATTACTCTGACGATCCCCTAGCTCATAACTTGTTTCCAAAATATATAAAACAACGAACAAACACACACACACACACACACACACACAGAGAGTAAGCTTGAATAGCTTAGTAAGTCATAAGCAAATAAATCATTTCAATGACATTTATAATATAATTTAACTAGGCCGAATCAAGCAACTCTTAATCACATATACATTTATCATACTAGCGAATTCATATAAAATCATATAAATATTAGCATTTTAACACCATTTGACCGAATGCACATATATTCATAAGCACATATAACTCTCAACTTTAATATCACAAATACATCATTTGGCCGAATATGAGCATTCATATATATATACATATAATTCACTTTATATCATGTATAATTTATATCACCATTTCAAATACCAAGCTTACCTTATTTTCATTAACATTAAACTTAGCACTTACCTGACCCTTTTAGCTTGATTTCACATTCAATCATATCTTGATAATGCCCGTTGAACCATTCAGAATTGGTAAGGATACTCGGATAGTCGAAAAGCTCGTACAATGCCAACGTCCCAGACGTGGTCTTACATGTAATCACATATCGATGCAACTGTCCCAGACAGGGTCTTACACGTAAATCACAAGTCGATGCCAACGTCCCAGACGTGGTCTTACACAAAATCAAATATCGAAATCCTATGTCATGACATATGTATACTAACTATTCCTAAGGTTCGTACGGGGCTTCCGGATGTCGTAACTCGATCGATTCAGGCTCGTAAATAATTCCCTCATGCTTGTATCAATTCGTCATACACATATATTTTTAATGAAATCCAATTCGGCACTTATATTTCATATATATTCAAAATTAATAACATTTATTTGCTTATTAACTTACCTTGGACGAAGACGGACGAACTAGAACGACTATTCTACAACTTAAGATTTTCCCCGATCCAATTCTGATTTCCTCTTTTCTTGATCTAAATTAGTATAAATTAAACTTATTTAATCACATATTCAATCAAATTAATCCAAAAACACATAAATGGGCAAATTACACTTTTGCCCCTGACATTTCACATTTTTCACAAATTAATCCCTATTTCACAAAATACAAAATAAACATAATTTCATTACACAATAGCTTGGCCGAAAATTCACTAAGCTCATATAAGTCCACACATTTCATTTATTTCACATTTTAGTCCCTCAATTTATTATTTTCACAATTTAGCCCAAATTACTCAAATTCATCAAAAATTCAAATACAAAACATTTTAATCTAACAACATATATTTATTTTCTATCATCAAACACAAGATTCATCAAGCTTTCAACAATGAAAAAACACAAAATCATCATCAAATCCAGGAATTGAAACATGGGCTTGATAGATTACATAGCAACGATCTCAAAAACGTAAAAATCATAAAAAACGGAGCTAAATACATACCTTAATTGGACTTGGACAAAGCCGAACCTAAGAACTCTCTTTTCTTTTCTTTTTCTTTCAACTTTAGGCTAAGATGAACACAAAATGCATGGCTTTTTATTATATGTTTTATTATAATTAACATTTATTATACAATTACTAATATAACCTTAATGAAATAATATGAAAATTTTATACTATAAGCCTAATGCCGTCCATCCCAATATTAAATGGTCTAATTCCATTTTAAGGGCTTTAAAATTAAGAAGCTATAGCAAATAAGCACTTTAGCAAATAGCAAGTCACTTTTGCATTTAACGCGATTAAGTCTTTTTATTAAATCAAACACTCAAACGATAAAATTAAATCACAAAAATTTTCACACATATAAATTAACATGCTCCAGACACCAAAAATAATAATAAAATATTTTTCTGACTCAGATTTGTGGTTCCAAAACCACTATTCCGATTAGGGTCTAAATCAGACTGTTACAACTCTCCCCCCTTAGGGATTTTCGTCCCCGAAAATCTTACCGGCGAATAGGTTTGGGTAATGTTCTCTCATAGCTTCTTCGGGCTCCCACGTAGCTTTTTCAACCCCGTGTCGATGCCATAAGACTTTTACTAAAGAAAATTTCTTATTTCTCAATTCTTTCATTTCGTGATCTAAAATCCGGATCGGTTCTTCCTCGTATGTTATATCGGATCGAATCTCAATCTCAGACGAGGAAATTACATGCGATGGTTCGGATCGATATCGTCGAAGCATCAAAAAATGAAATACATTATGGATCTTTTCTAACTCGGGTGGCAGAAACAGTCTGTAAGCAACCGGCCCAATACGCTCAATAATCTCATACGACCTAATAAATCTCGGACTCAATTTGCCATTACGACCGAATCGAAGTATTTTCTTCCACGGTGAGACTTTCAAAAACACTTTGTCCCCTATCTAAAATTCAATATCTTTTCGTTTCAGGTCTGCATACGATTTCTGACGATCTGATGCAGCTTTCAGACTATTGCGAATCACTTTTACTTTCTGTTCAGTCTCTTTGATCAATTCGACCCCGTGTATCATATTCTCACTGAGCTCAGTCCAATACAATGGTGTTCGACATTTGCGATCGTACAAAGCCTCGTAAGGTACCATTTTGATACTCGATTGAAAGATATTATTATACGCAGATTCAATCAATGGCAGGTATCGTTCCCATGTACCTTCAAACTCGAGAATGCAACATCTTACATATCCTCGAGTATCTGAATGATTCGTTCGAACTGACCATCTGATTGCGGATAGAAAGCAGTGCTGAAATGTAATTTTGTACCTAATGCATCTTGTAGTTTATTCCAAAATCGCGATGTGAATCTCGGATCTCTATCCGAAATAATAGAAATAGGTACTCCGTGCAATCTCACAATCTGAGAAATGTACAACTCATCAAGCTTATCAAGTGAATAATATGTGCAAACCGGAATGAAATGAGCCGATTTAGTCAATCTATCCACAACAACCCAAATTGCATCTTTCTTGCTCGATGTCAAAGGTAAACCCGATATAAAATCTATCGTGACTCTGTCCCATTTCCATTCGGGTATCATAATCGGCTGAATTAACCCAGAAGGTACCTGATGCTTGGCTTTGACTTGTTGACAAATTAGACATTTCGAAACAAATTCAGAGATGTCTCGTTTCATACCAGGCCACCAGTAAAACTGTTTTAAATCATTATACATTTTCGTACTACCCGGGTGAACAGATAACTGACCGCTATGAGCTTCATTCAAAATCATCTGAATCAACTTTGAATTTTTCGAAACACACATTCGGTCTTTGAACCTCAAACAACCTTCAGTATCAACTCGGAACTTTGAATCAGTATTCGCATCACATTGAGCCTGTTTTGCTATCAATTCGTTATCAACTTTTTGAGCCTCACAAATCTACTGAATAAATAACGATTTCGCTTTCAACTCAGCTACTATCGAACCGTCATCGAATAGGGCCAACTGAGTATTCATTGCACGAAGGGCAAACAATGATTTCCAACTCAAAGCATCAGCAACAACATTGGCTTTCCCCGGATGGTAGTCAATTATAAGCTCGTAATATTTTAACAACTCTAACCATCTTCGTTGTCGTAAATTCAGATCTTTCTGAGTCATCAAATATTTTAAGCTTTTGTGATCAGAATAGACGTGTAACAGCCCGATTTAGGGCCTAGTCAGAATAGTGGTGTGAGGCCACGAATCCGAGGTGAATTTCTAAGTTTTTAAAGTTTATGCCATGTTTGCATGTTATTGTGAAAGTTTCATGAAGCAATTTTGTTAATTGAGGTTGAATGGTCCAAAAAGGACTAAATTGCAAAAGTTGCAAAATATGAGTTTCTAGAAGCTTTTTGTATGAAATAGCTTTAGAATAGTAAATAGAAGTCCTTAAATAGAAAATTTCCCAAATTATAATTTTTGAACAAAATTGGATAAGAGTTAGTATATTGAATTTTTTAAAGAAAAGGGCATTTTGGTCATTTATGTATTAAATGATTAAAATGGGAAAAAGATGATAAAAATCTATTCATCTTCTTCCCCTTATTGCCGAAAATTTGAAGGAAGCCATAGCTAGGGTTCTTCAATTTTTCAAGCTTGCTAGTAAGTTCATCTTAGCCCCCCTTTTTAATATTCTTCGTATTTTTAAAGTTCTCGTATTATGAATTAGCTATTTTTAGCGATAAAATGAGCTAAGCTACATGTTCAAAAATCTACCCATGAATGACATGCATGTTAAATGATGTTTTATGGAAGATTATGAGAGTTTGATGTTAGATAAACATCTTTTCCTTAGTGAATTTCATGAAAAATGATAGTATGGACCAATTTGTAATAGTTATAAAAATTGGTCATACATACTAGAAATAATGAGAATTGATGATTGTTATAGTAGAGAAAATGAATCAGCTAAGCATGAAGTTTAAGAAAGTTGAATGAAAATCATTTTACGAGCCTAGGGGCAAACGTGCAAATATGAGAAAGTTTAGGGGCAAAATAGTAATTTTGCCAAAATATGAGTAAAGAGTCAATTTAGTCAATGTGAGTATTAAATGGTCTATTTATGATTATAGATCAAGAAAATCGAAGCCCAGATCGAAACCAAGGCAAGAACAAAGTCGAGGACTAAATTGCATATCTACATACATTTTGTATATTGAGGTAAGTTTGTATGATTTCTAAGCTCTATGATTTCTATTATTGAATTGCTTAGTATAATATACATTATTTCGACGGAATGCTTAATGCTATGTTAAACAAAGAAATCAATGAGATTAAGTATGAGTAAGTCCCGATTGAAGATGAATTTCCCAGGATACTCGATCCACCACATGAGATAAGAAAGTCCGTATAAGACCAAGCCAAGGCATGGCATCGGCAATCAAGCAGAGTTATCATGTAAGTCCAAGGCAAGCTTGGCATTGAACAGAGTTATCATGTAAGTCCAAGGCAAGCTTGGCATTGAACAGAGTTATCATGTAAGTCCAAGGCAAGCTTGGCATTAAGCAGAGTTATCATGTAAGTCCAAGGCAAGCTTGGCATTGAACAGTTGTCATGTAAGTCCAAGACAAGTCTTGGCATTGAAAAGCTATCAAGAGAAAGAAATTTCATGTAAGTCCCAGCCAAGGCTCGGCATTGACCAGTTCACGAGTAAAGACTTCGTATAAGTCCATGTCAAGACATGGCCTCGAAACCGAGATGAGAAATTCCATGTAAGACCGTATCTAGGATATGGCTTTGGCATCAAATTACAAGGGATGAGATTTAGTATCCTCGATTATTAGCAAAAATTCATCGTGCAAAATGAGCGAAGTTAAAATGAGATGGCAAGAAAGCTAAGTAAGCAAAGCTATTATCAAGTTGAAATTGAGTATTATTTATGCTATGAATGATGAATTAGAGATCATGATTTTCGTATTAAAGTATGCTGATCAATGTGATCAAGTGATACAGGTACCTTGTTTACCTTACAAGTATGAGAATAGTAAGTATCATGAGACATGTAAGAATCAGTATGAGTAAGTAAGCTCTATAGCTGAAATTTATGATAACATTGTTATGTCAAATGGTTTATATTAAGCAAGTATATTGATATATGCTTTACATGCAAACTTACTAAGCTAGATGCTTATGTCTTTAATTCTTTCCTTCTATGTAGTCCCGCCAAGCTAACTTGTGGATCGTTGGAGTCGGAGCTCGTAACACACTATCAATCGCTATTTTGGGTATAGTAAAGTTATTTTACTAAGTATGGCATGTATAGGAAGCATTCATTTTGAGAACATGTTTTAAGAAGGGCCATTGTATAGACTATCAAGTTATTATTCTTTTGTATATGGCTATGTGATTGGCCAAAGTTGACTAAGTATGTATGTGTATAGATATCAATGAAGTATGTAGTATTATTCATGAAAGATGGGTTTAATTGAATTGTTGAATTTGAGTATGAGTATGATCTTTATTTCAGGGTGGCAAATGGCTTGGTAAATAGCCTCTAAGTGCCCACACGGTTAGACACACGGGCGTGTGTCTAGGCCGTGCATACCCTGCATCTTTATTATTGAAGTCAGAATAGGCCATGGGCAAACACCACGGCCGTTTGTTTAAGCCGTGTATGACACATGGTCAGAACATGGTCGTGTTCCCCAGGCCGTGTGAATAAGACAGTATATCAAGGAATAGCACACGGTTTAAGTCCACGGGCATGTCAAGGCCGTGTGAATATAGTCAGTGTCGACCACAGTTAGAAGACATGGGTGTAACACCCCATACCCGAGTCCGAGACTAAGACTGGATACGAGACATTACCATGCCTGAACTCACTTAAACATGTACTTACGGGCTATAAAATTTTGTTCCGAATTAAAAACTTCACTTTCTCAGTCTAGTCATACCTTTCATGGGCCTACGAGGCCTTAAACACTTGTCTAAAACTTTCGGAACTTATTCAGAAACTTTTCTTTAAAGCAGTGGTCACACGCCCATGTTGCATGGGACACGCCCGTGTACCTCTTGACATGCCCATGTCTTCCAACCATGGTCGACACTGACTATATTCACATGGCCTTAACACGCCTGTGGACTAAGATCGTGGTCGACACTGACTATATTCACACGGCTTGGGACACACGCCCATGTTCCAACCGTGTGTCCTACACAGCTTAAACAAACGGCCGTGGGGTTTGCCCGTGGCCTATTCTGACTTCAATTATAAAGGTGCAGGGTACGCACGGCCTAGACACACGCCCGTGTGTCTAACCGTGTGGGCACTTAGAGGCTATTTACCAAGCCATTTGTCACCCTGAAATAAAGATCATACTCATACTCAAATTCAACACTTCAATTAAACCCATCTTTCATGAATAATACTACATACTTCATTGATATCTATACACATACATACTTAGTCAACTTTGGCCAATCACATAGCCATATACAAAAGAATAATAACTTGATAGTCTATATAATGGCCCTTCTTAAAACATGTTCTCAAAATGAATGCTTCCTATACATGCCATACTTAGTAAAATAACTTAACTATACCCAAATTAGTGATTGATAGTGTGTTACGAGCTCCGACTCCAACGATCCACAAGTTAGCTTGGCGGGACTACATAGAAAGAAAGAATTAAAGACGTAAGCATTTATCTTAGTAAGTTTCCATGTAAAGCATATATGAATATACTTGCTTAATATAAACCATTTGACATAACAATGGTGTCATAAATTTCAGCTATAGAGCTTACTTACTTATACTGATTCTTACATGTCTCATGATACTTACTATTCTCATACTTGTAAGGTAAACAAGGTACCTGTATCACTTGATCACATTGATCAGCACTTTAATACGAAAATCATGATCTCTAATTCATCATTCATAACATAAATAATACTCAATTTCAACTTGATAATAGCTTTGCTTACTTAACTTTCTTGCCATCTTATTTTAACTTTACTCATTTTGCCCGATGAATTTCTGCGAATAACCGAGGATACTAAATCTCATCCCTCATAACTTGATGCTAAGGCCATATCCTAGATACGGTCTTACATGGAATTTCTCATTTCGGTTTCTTGGCCATGTCTTGACATGGGCTTATACAAAGTCTTTATTCGTGAACTGGTCAATGCCGAGCCTTGGCTGGGACTTACGTGAAATTTCTTTCTCTTGATAGCTTTTCAATGCCAAGACTTGTCTTGGACTTACATGATAACTCTTGTTCAATGCCAAGCTTGCCTTGGACTTACATGATAATTCTTGTTCAATGCCAAGCTTGCCTTGGACTTATATGATAACTCTTGTTCAATGCCAAGCTTGCCTTGGACTTACATGATAACTCTGCTTGATTGCCGATGCCATGCCTTGGCTTGGTCTTATACGGACTTTCTTATCTCATGTGGTGTATCGAGTATCCTGGGAAATTCATCTTCAATCGGGACTTACTCATACTTAATCTCATTGATTTCTTTGTTTAACATAGCATTAAGCATTCTGTCGAAATAATGTATATTATACTAAGCAATTCAATAATAGAAATCATAGAGCTTAGAAATCATACAAACTTACCTCAATATACAAAATGTATGTAGATATGCAATTTAGTCCTTGACTTTGTTCTTGCCTCGATTTTGATCCGGGCTTCGTTTTTCTTGATCTATAATCATAAATAGATCATTTAATACTCACATTGACTAAAATGACTATTAACTCATACTTTGGCAAAATTACTATTTTGCCCCTATACTTTCTCAAATTTGCACTTTTGCCCCAAGGCTCGTAAAATGAATCTCATTCAACTTTCTTAAACTTCATGCTTAGCTGATTCATTTTCTCTACTAAAAAAATCATCAATTCTCACTATTTCTAATAGATATGACCAATTTCATAACTATTACAAATTAGTCTATACTATCATTTTTCATGAAATTCACTAAGGAAAAGATGTTTATCTAACATCAAACTCTCATAAACTTCCATAAAATATCATTTTACAAGCATGTCACTCTTGGGTAGATTTTTGAACATGCATCTTAGCTTATTTTATAGCTAAAAATAGCTAATTCATAATACGAGAACTTCAAAAATACGAAGAATAATAAAAACGGGGCTAAGATGAACTTACTAGCAAGCTTGAAAGATGAACAAACCCTAGCTATGGGTTCTTTGAAAATTTCGGTAATGAGGAAGTAGATGAATGAAATTTTTACCATCTTTTTCCTATTTTAATCATTTAAATGGTAAATAACCAAAATGGCCTTCTTTTTAAAAATTTACAAATTACTAACTCATGTCCATTTTTGTCCAAAACTTATAATTTGGGCAAATTGCTATTTAAGGACTTCTAATTAATATTCTAAAGCTATTTCATACAAAAAGCTTCTAGAAACTCATATTTTGCAACTTTTGCAATTTAGTCCTTTTTGGACCATTCAACCTCAATGAACAAAATTGCTTCATGAAACTTTCACAATAACATGCAAACATGGCATAAACTTTAAAAACTCATAAATTCACCTCGGATTCGTGGCCTCGCACCATTATTCTGACTAGGCCCTAAATCGGGTTGTTACAATTCTCCCCCTCTTAGGGATTTTCGTCCTCGAAAATCTTACCAGCAAAAAGGTTTGGATACTAGTTTCTCATACTCTCTTCTGGTTCTCATGTAGCTTCTTCTATTCCATGTCTTTGCCACAATACTTCCACTAGGGCAATACTTTTATTTCTTAGCTGCTTGACTTCCCGAGCTAAAATCTTAACTGGTTCTTCATCATAAGTCATGTCGGGATGAATCTCTATCTCTGACGGGGTAATTACATGTGAAGGATCTGATTGGTAGCGTCGCAACATTGACACGTGAAACACATCATGTATCTTTTCTAACTCTAACGGCAAAGCCAATCGGTAAGCTACCGGCCCAACTTTCTCGGTAATTTTGTAAGGTCCAATGAAACGTGGACTTAACTTGCCTTTCCGGCCAAATCTGAGAACTTTTCTCCATGGTGACACTTTCAAGAAAACTTTATCTCCGACTTGATACTCTATCTCTTTTCTCTTTAAGTCCGAATAGGACTTCTGTCTATCTGATGCAACTTTTAAACATTCTCGTATCACTTTCACTTTCTCTTCAGCTTCTCTAACCAAATCAACCCCGTGAATTTGGTTTTCCTTGAGTTCAGTCCAAAATAAAGGCGTTCTGCACTCTCGCCCATATAGAGCCTCATAAGGCGCCATCTTTAAACTTGACTGAAAACTATTATTGTAGGCAAACTCTACCAATGGGAGAAACTTTTCCTAACTGCCTCGGACTTCAAGAATACAACATCTGAGCATATCCTCGAATACTTGAATTAACCTCTCAGACTGACCGTCAGTTTGAGGATGAAAAGCGGTACTAAAGTTCAACTTTGTACCCAAGGCCTCTTGTAACTTCTTCCAAAATCTGGATGTGAATCTCGAATCTCTATCCGATATAATCGATAAAGGAACTCCGTGAAGCCTTACTATTTCTGAAACATTCAAGTTCGCCAACTTGTAGAGTGAGTAATCCACTCGTACAAGTATAAAATGGGCTGACTTCGTGAGTCTATCAACTACAACCCATATAACATCCTTCTTGCTTGGTGAAAATGGTAAACCCGTTACAAAATCCATGGTGATACGGTCCCATTTCCACTCGGGAACCAAGATGGGCTGAAGTAAACCCGAAGGTACTACATGTGGTTTAGCTCTAAAGTTGAGGTACCTGAACCAGCAGATTCCTCGATCCTCACCCATTATAGGCTCATACGGACTGAGTTGATTAGAGGAATACATTTCCCTATGGCTGCGCGGAGATGAAAATCTCACGAAGACATAGGTTCAGATGTATCCCGAAAGCGATTCACTATCCTGCACGGAGGTGAAAACCTCACGAAGGAGTAGCTTCTCACTCCCACTTAAAAGGGTGTGACCACAACGGTCATGCAATCCAATGCAGAAATACTTTACAAGATTAGAACAACATGCAATAAAAGGATCATAATTTTTCAAATCGGATTTTCAAATTTAGACAAAAGGACAGAAATAATCAATTTTACGGCTTGACTCTCTTATTATATCCCAGTGAGTCGCTATTTATCGAAACCATTTTTAATTTTTTTTTGAAAAAACGGGGATCGACTTTAAAAACGAAAATGGAGTCGCCACCAATCTTTTTTCGAGGTGTGATCGGGTCATCTTGAGATTAATCATTTTAATAAAACATTTTGATTTATTAAAATAAAGATTTTGGTCTACAAAATTCGAGAAAAGCGGGCTCGAAAGTCGATTACATTACGAGGAAGGATTAGCACCCTCGTAACGCCCAAAAATTGGTACCTAATTGATTAATTAATGTCCTAATGTCAAAAATTTGAAAAGATTTTAAAACACGATCCTTTTGAAAAACTTATGTCCTTTAATTTTAAATGGACATTTAATTATTTGGATTTTAAAAGAAAAATCGAATCTCAGTAAGTTAGAGCACGATCCTTCGAATTTTCCAAACACCGAATATCCTTTGCTTTTTAGAAATCCTTGGCTCGAGATGACGAAACGTCGCATCCAGTGAGTTAGAACACAACATCTTAAATTCCCAAGAATAGGTTTTTTATTTAAAAATTCATATGTTTTAATTTCAAAAAGGGTATTCAATCATTTGGACTTAATGAGAAAAATCGAAACCCAGTAAGTTAGGGCACGATTTTCTCAAAACTCTCAAATATCGAATATTGCCTTATTTTTAAATTTCAGAAATCATGGCTTTTGAAATATGAAGGTATACTTGGCCACATTAATAAATAAAGATTAATGATTTTTTTTTTAAATAACAAATCTAAAAAACAAATAAAAAATAAAATGCACCAAGCTTTCAAATAATAATGGACAATGTTAAAACAAATAATGTGAAAGAAAAGGATTTTGAAATCGACAATAAAAAACAATTTAAAAATAAATTCATGTATAAAAATTTTAAAGTAGGTAATATATGTAAAAGTTTGAAATAAATCCAAAAAAAAAGATAAAAATAAATAATATATGAAATAATAATATATAAATGAATTTTAAAATAAATATTATATAAGAAGTAAGTTTAAATAAGTAATATATAAAACAATATATATATATATATCAATTTAAATAAATAATATACAAAATGACTTAAAGAAAATGATATGTGACAAATCCTAAAAAAGATACGTATAAGTTTAAAATAAACAATATACGAAAACTTAAAATAGATAATATAAAACAGTTTAAAATGATATAAATAAAATCACTTTAAAATAATCGTTATATAAAACAATAAGAAAAATGAATGATATATAAGATAATTTAAAGTAATAATATAAAAAAAACTTAATCAAAATAAAACTATTTAAAATAAGTAATATCAAAAATAATAAAATAAAACAGCTTGAAATAAGTACCACAAAAAAAATTTGGAATAAATAAATAAAATACAAATTTGCAAAAGTGTGAAAATAAAATAAATCTCTATACAGAAATAATAAATAAACGAAAAAAATAAAAAGAATAATTAATAATTAAACAATTAAATGGATAAATAAAAAAGGTTGAAAAAACGAAGATGAATGAAGAATAAAATAAGAACAAACCATAGAAAATAAGAACGCAAGAGAGAGAGAAATTTGAGTGAATGCTCTCAAGAATTCTTATTGCTTCCCCAAAACTCCAGTCCCTTTACAATGAAGGGAGAGACCTCTATTTATAGTTGAGCCTCCCCAAATCCAACGGTACAGATCAATTACATCAACGGCTAAGATTAAAAGGTATCTACAAATTAAATCTCTAAGATTACAAAAGCATATCTTCTAAGATTGCATACCATATCTTCTAGGATTACATATCATATCTAAGATTTGCATATCATATCTAAGATTGCATATCATATCTTCTAGGATTGCATATCATATCTAAAATTTGCATATCATATCTAAGATTGCATATCCTTGAAGATTGTGTTCCCATATACGTCAAGCTTGTAGATGGACCTTCAATCTTTTCAAGTAATGGGCCATTCCGATCGGGCCAAATGATATATTTTGGACTGGACTTGGACTTTGTTTTATTATTTTGGGTTTATATTATTTTTTTGTATTGGGCCCAAGCTAAATTGGCTCATTCATATACTGCCCCTCTTTGCTCATTGTCGTGTAACGAGAATGGAGCAAAGAATATGAAAGGACCAATTTTTGCCCGGTCTTGCCGAGCCTTAACTTCTAGATCCTCATCTTCTTCAAGTAGTCTCTAACCCAACTGCAACTTCAAGGAGATTGAATCTGTAGCTTTAATCTTATTCTACTGCAACTTCAGGGAGATAAGACTTGCTCTTGTAGATTTAATCCATCCTACTGTAACTTTAGGAAAGTGAGACTAGTATCTTTGATCTTCCTTCACTACAATATTCAAGAAAACAAGATCTGCTATTTCCAGTCTACTCCGCTACAAACTTAGGGAGGCAAGCTAATATCTTCGATCTGCTTCCTGCAACTTCAGGAAGATAAGATCTGCTGTCTTCAGTCTGTTCCGCTGCAACTTCAGGAAAACAACATCTGCTATCTTTAGTCTGCTCTACTGCAAACTCAGGGATGCCAGACTAGTATCTTCGATCCGCTTCACTGCCATCTCAAGAAGACAAGATCTGGTATCTTCAATCTGCTCCACTGCAAACTCAAGGATGCCAGGCTGGTGTTTTTGATCCGCTTCACTGCAAACTCAGGAAGACAAGATCTGCTATCTTCAGTCTTCTCTACTACAAACTCAGGGATGCCAGACTGGTATCTTCGATCCGCTTCGGTGCAAACTCAAGATCTGCTATCTTCGGTCTGCTCCACTGCAAACTCAGAGATGCCAGACTAGTATCTTCGATCCGCTTCACTACAATCTCAGGAAGACAAGATCTGCTATCTTCAATCTGCTCCACTACAAACTCAGGGATGCCAGGCTGATGTTTTCAATCCGCTTCACTACAAACTCAGGAAAACAAGATCTACTATCCTCGGTCTGCTCCACTGCAAACTCAGGGATGCCAGACTAGTATCTTCGATCCGCTTCACTACAATCTCAGGAAGAAAAGATCTGCTATCTTCAATCTGCTCCACTGCAAACTCAGGGATGTCAGGCTAATGTTTTCAATCCGCTTCACTGCAAACTCAGGAAGACAAGATCTGCTATCTTCGGTCTGCTCCACTGTAAACTCAGGGATGCCAGACTAGTATCTTCGATCCGCTTCACTGCAATCTCAGGAAGACAAGATCTGCTATCTTGAATCTGCTCCACTGCAAACTCAGGGATTCCAGACTAGTATCTTCGATCCGCTTCATTCCAATCTCAGGAAGACAAGATCTGCTATCTTCAATCTGCTCCACTACAAACTCAGGGATGCCAGACTAGTATCTTCGATCCGCTTCACTGCAATCTCAGGAAGACAAGATCTGCTATCTTTGGTCTGCTCCACTGCAAACTCAGGGATGCTAGACTAGTATCTTCAATCTGCTTCACTGCAATCTCAGGAAGACAAGATCTGCTATCTTCAATATGCTCCACTGTAAACTCAGGGATACTAGGTTGATGTTTTTGATCCGCTTCACTGCAAACTCAGGAATACAAGATCTGTGAATTCACCGATGTTGCGACACGGTCTTCTAGGGGACCTATCCTGTAAAATCGGTTTTATGTGTTTATGCTTATGCAAAATGGTTAGGATGCTATGATATGAACGAATCAACTGCTCATAACTGAATGACATATCTACGAATGCAAAATGTCATGAGGATGATCCTTTTTAATAATTAGGACGTCACCACTTGTTGCTCATCAGGGCTCTATCATTAACGTAGTACACTGTCTTCCTACTCGGCTGGCATTTGATAGAAAACCCGAAAACATTTTTGCTCAACTGATTTACCCCACTAACTTCAGGGTCCTTTCCACTGTACCTCAAGGACATAAGGCTTGTACCATTTTCAAACCATCTCACTGCGGTTCAGGATTATAGGATTTGAAACTTTTTCGATCAGTTCCCACTGTAATTCAAGGGTATAGGACTTGTATCTTTTTCAATTCATCCCACTGCAACTTTGGGGTATAGGATCTCAGAACTTGTTCCATCCATCGATCACTCCCGGTGACCACGCACAGATGATGTGTATGCATGATACTCGCATGGATGCAGAATGTCATTTTTTTCTTTTCGAGAATGATTCCTTCTACTCTTGGGTTGTCATTGCTTATTTTCTGTCGGATTTGTATCACCGATGCAATATCTAGTCTTTTGATCAACCAATGTCCTTGACAGAAAATATGAAGAGATAAACTCACTTTGGGCTCAAATATTTCCAACCCTTAAGCTTGGTGAGTTCTAAACAATAGTCCTGTTTCAGGTTCTTATACTATTTAAAAGCTTCCAGAGTAATACGCGAAACTCCTTTTATGAAATTATTATTAGTCCATTAATCGTTATTTCAATATAAAATGCTTGAAAAAGATCACAACAATAGACAAGAAAGAAATTAATCAGGAGCATAGCTTGAAACAAATAAGTTAATCAAAGATAACCAAGGCAATAAAAGAAAATTGATTGGGGTGTATCTTGAAAAGAATAAAGTAATCAAAGATAGCCTAGGCCATAAAAGAAATTTGATTGGAGTGTATCTTAAAAAGAATAAAGTAATCAAAGATAGCAAATTCAAAATGGGTAAGATAGAAGCTAGGTGCCCTAGATATCGCAGCCTGAGCTTCTCTGTACAAACTTCTTGAGGACCATTTTGAGCTCAATATGTGTTTAGAGGATTCGGAGTACTTTGCCAATGCCCCAAGATGTAGCATACTTCCTTATTGTTAATTCAGGCATAGCAAGACTACCACATGCCCTATCTTTGATCAAAATTTGAGCCGCCCTTTTCGGGTTTTTGGCTCAAAACGCTTTTGGTCTCAAAGCGCCCTTTGCGGGTTTTCGCCTTGGCCTCTCCTCTTTTTTTTTCTTGATCTCAAGGCACCCTTTGCGGGTTTTCACCTTGGCCTTTCCCCTTTCAGGTAAAATACTTCTTGACTAAACCTGAATTCACCGAATTGGGCAAGTCTTCGACGTCCGTCTCGGTCAATATCAATGCTCCTCTAGAACAAGCCCTTTTTTTACTACATAAGGTCCTTCCCAGTTTGGCATCTGCTTTCCTCTGAAATCCTTTTGCATAAGAAAGATCTTTTTCAACATCAGGTTCCCCTCGTGGAATTCTCTAGGAAGAACCTCTTTGTCGTAAGCTTTCATCCTCTGACCGTGATGGATAACTTTTAAACTTTTCTTCGATTAGGTTTAATTGGCAAAAACACTTCCATTCCATAAACCAATGGGTAAGATGTTGCCCCGGCAAAGGACCTGGCCAACGTTCGATAATCATAGAGGATAAATGGTAACTTCTTTATGCCAATCTTTACAAGTCTCGGTCATCTTTCCTATAATCCTTTTTTTTTTGCTCTATGATATGGCGTCTGATCTTTAAACAGACAACAAACTTTTGACATTGTCTTTTTTGGCATTCTTTATCGGCGCTTGATCCTTTTTTTTTACTGTCGACATTGTAAAATTGACATGTGAAGCTACTTTCTCCTTCTTAGTGAAGTAATCGACGACCACCAAGATAAATCGGTGTATACTAGAAATTTGGCCAAGATTGGCCTGCCCCACATAGAGAAAGTCTGTGAAGAAATTAATGAGGCATATGAATCTTGTCTCCTTAAATACGGCATAACTGATGCCATCCCCTTCTATGTAGATTAGCATTACCCAAACCTCATGATTAGCTTGGCTATTGTAAAACCATTAGCATGTGTCCTTCTGACATCCTTATGGACCTCTTTTAAGATTTCAATATACCCGCGTCTTAGTAGCCCAGGCATGTCCTGATATGATCGTGCAAAAACATCTTTGAATTCTTGAAAATAACTCAATGATATCTCACCTTATTTCTGTGGTGAGCTAGGCTACAATCTTCACCTCTTTTCTAGGCTCGTAATATCCACTGACCCTTTGTAGAGTAGGGTCTGTTTTTCATCTTGTTCTACTATTCTTAACAAATCAGAAGATAGGTTACAATCTCTGTCATCTTTAAAGTCCTGAGATCCCTCTAGACACATATCTTACTCGAAAGGAGACTCTGAGTCAGTAGCAGCGTTGCTCACATCGTTGATATTTGGAGACCTATTGTAGGTTCGAAGGAAAATTCCAAAGAATAAATGATTCAAAGAATGATTATTTGTATGGTCATGAATGAAGAATGAAAGAATACTTGAAAGAAAGTCAAAAGAACAAACAAAAGAAAAAAAACTAAGAACAATTGTTTGTACAGTATGAAATGGAAAAAAAATAAAAGAATATTTGCTCAAAAAGATGCATTTTATTGAAATAAAAATTCCGGACACAAGCCTATTTCACAAAAGTGTTCTTATTGCCTCTAGGCTTAAGGCAACAAGTATGTTTTGAATATTACTCTAGATTAGCTCTAAAAATACAGGGATCTCTTCCACAGTCCCATTATTCAAAACACTCCCAAGTATGCAAGGGCTTGGAAACTTTGTTCCCCGATTCCCTCTTCGATTTTGACTTCTTCAAGGAGTCGCAACTTTCTTGTCTCCTCCTCCAATTATCGCATTTACTACCTCGTCAAAGATCAGGTTCTGATGAAACGTCAAACTTCACAATTCCCATTTTAATGAACCTTTCGACCAACTTTTTAAACCTAGTACAGTTTTCAATTGAGTGACCCGTTATTCCCGCGTGGTACTCGCATTGGGCATTCTCATTATACCATTTTGGGAACAGAGGTTGCACGGGTTTCGAGTAGGACGGAGACACCACATGCACATAAAAAAGATTCTGATACAGCTCCTTATATGTCATCGGGATGGGTGTGAACTGGAGCTTTTCTGTATTTGGCCTCAAATTGAATTCTTGTCTTGAAGAGCCTTGATATCTAGTGGTTACTTTTGGTTAACTGACAGTAATTGACTTCGAGTACCCTTTGTTATATGTACTCGTATTATTCACCTCGTTCTCCTTTTTCCTTGGAGCTGACCTTTTGGAGTTTTCCCCTTTTTCTATCTTGCCACCTCTTATGGCATTTTCAATCATTTCTCCTGCCATTACTATATCCGCAAAGCTCTTTGTGGTACTTCCTATCATGTGAGTAATGAATGGGGCCTTTAAAGTATTGATAAAAAGCATTGTAGTTTCCTTTTATAGGAGCGGTGGCTGAACTTGCATGGCAACTTCCCTCCATCTTTGTGCATACTGCCTGAAGCTTTCATTTGATTTTTTTCCATGTTTTGCAAGGTGATTCTATCAGGCATCATGTCTGTCACATGATTGTATTGTTTCATAAATGCTTGTGCTAGGTCTCTCCAGGAATTAATCCTAGCACGGCTCAATTAGTTGTACCATCTGGACGCTACCCCCACCAAGCTATCTTAGAAACAATGGATCAACAGTTGATCGTTATTAACATACCCAGTCATCCGTCTACAGAACATGGTAATATGGGCTTCAGGATAGCTAGTCCCATTGTACTTCTCAAATTCTGGCACTTTGAACTTGTGAGGAAGCACCAAATCTGGAACCAAGCTCCAGTCTTTAGCATCAATTCCATGGTGATTATCAGTGTTTTCCAAGGCCTTGAACTTTTCTTCTAACCATCTACAACGGTCCTCTAACTGCCTTGGTAATTTAATTCTCGTCCCTTCCCTCTCCGCTATATCTAAATCAGGGATAACAGGATTAGCAGGGTTATCTCCTAGGTTAGATCCTGAACCAACTTGGAAATTCATGGGCACCCCAGTATCAGCTTGACCTTTTTGAGGCCTAATTGTAACAGATGGCCTCCGAGGATATGCTTCAGGTTGTGTTTGTGTATGCGGTGGGGTAAAACCCGAAGGATAATCCTCATTATATTCTCCAGTATTAGTCATTGGACATTTTCCCTTGTCCATTGCCCCATTCAGTAGCTGAGTCATTTGAGCCACCATATTCCTTTGGGCTTCCATCATTTTTTCCCTCATATCTTGTTGGATCTTTGCCAACTGCTCTTTCAGCTGGTCTTGCATGTCTCTTTGGAACTGTTCAAGTCTTTGGTCCATTTTTTTTATCTTAGCGCGTGTACCGTAACAGTGTTTAGTTTCCATATTAAATTTTTCTTCTTTATCTCTCTGTAATAACTTTAACTAATTAGGGTCCTTCTATAGATTTAAATGCATATGATGTGATGTAATGCAAATGCATGAAATGAATGCAAAAAGAAAGAGAGGCGTTGATTCTAAATTCAATTCCATTAGAACAACTTTTATAGAAAGCAAATTTCTTTACATAAAACGGATTACATATGCGACCTTGCCCTCATATTCCAAGAAAAAACATCAATCCCCTTCTTCGCAAAGGTCAAATCTTGCAAATTTCTAATAGATGCCTCCACTAGCTCATTTTTGCTTGGGCCGCGACTCATTACTCACTTATCCTCGCAATGCTTGTTAGCCTCTTCAAGAAAGCCGAGACGTGGTGATTCTCGAATAGTCTTTGTCAGCTTGAATCCTTGGGCAATAAAGTCTTGTATTCCTTCACGGACTATCAGTCTTCTCTCGTTGTGTTTACTTGGACCATATTTGGATGACCGTATTATAATCCACTTTAATAAGAAATCCATTTTCTCATAACAAACTCTTCTATTTAGCAATCGAATTTGAATCAACACCTCTTTTCTATAATGTGAATACAATGCAATCAAAACAAAAGAGAACACGTTAGCACAAGAGAAATAAATAACAAAATAGGGCACCTATCTGGGTGACCACTAGGGTTTGGCATAGTTCTACCTAGGGTAAGCCCTTAGATTTTCTACATGTGGTTTAGCTCTAAAGTTGAGGTACCTGAACCAGCAGATTCCTCGATCCTCACCCATTATAGGCTCATACGGACCGAGTTCAGTTCAGGGGAATACATTTCCCTATGGCTGCACGGAGATGAAAATCTCACGAATACATAGGTACAGATGTATCCCGAAAGCGATTCACTATCCTGCACGGAGGTGAAAACCTCACGAAGGAGTAGCTTCTCACTCCCACTTTAAAAGGTGTGACCACAACGGTCATGCAATGCAATGCAGAAATACTTTACAAGATTAGAACAACATGCAATAAAAAGGATCATAATTTTTCAAATCGGATTTTCAAATTTAGACAAAAGGACAGGAAATAATCAATTTTACGGCTTGACTCTCTTATTATATCCCTAGCGGAGTCGCCAAGCTGGCGAAACCATTTTTAATTTTTTTTGAAGAAACGGGGATCGACTTTAAAAATGAAAATGGAGTCGCCACCAATCTTTTTTCGAGGTGTGATCGGGTCACCTTGAGATTAATCATTTTAATAAAACATTTTGATTTATTAAAATAATGATTTTGGTCTACAAAATTCGAGAAAACGATCTCGAGAGTCGGTTACGCATGAGGAAGGATTAGCACCCTCGTAACGCCCAAAAATTGGTACCTAATTGATTAATTAATGTCCTAATGTCAAAAAATTGAAAAGATTTTAAAACACGATCCTTTTGAAAAATTTATGTCCTTTAATTTTAAATGGACATTCAATTATTTGGATTTTAAAAGAAAAATTGAAACTCAGTAAGTTAGAGCACGATCCTTCGAATTTTCCAAACACCGAATATCCTTTGCTTTTTAGAAATCCTTGGCTCGAGATGACAAAACGTCGCATCCAGTGAGTTAGAAAACAACATCTTAAATTCCCGAGAATAGGTTTTTTATTTAAAAATTCATATGTTTTAATTTCAAAAAGGTTATTCAATCATTTGGACTTAATGAGAAAAATCGAAACCCAGTAAGTTAGGGCACGATTTTCTCAAAACTCCCAAATATCGAATATTGCCTTATTTTTAAATTTAAAAAATCATGGCTTTTGAAATATGAAGGTATATTTGGCCACATTAATAAATAAAGA
Organism: Gossypium sturtianum; assembly: GCA_025698515.1. Classification (NCBI taxonomy): domain Eukaryota; kingdom Viridiplantae; phylum Streptophyta; class Magnoliopsida; order Malvales; family Malvaceae; genus Gossypium; species Gossypium sturtianum. Next base: position 34,692,991 of record CM046943.1, on the reverse strand, counting down.
TTAATGAATTTTTTTTAAAAAAATAACAAATCTAAAAAACAAATAAAAAACAAAATGTACCAAGCTTTCAAATAATAATGGACAATGTTAAAACAAATAATGTGAAAGAAAAGGATTTTAAAATCGACAATAAAAAGCAATTTAAAAATAAATTTATGTATAAAAATTTTAAAGTAGGTAATATATGTAAAAGTTTGAAATAAATCAAAAAAAGAAGATAAAAATAAATAATATATGAAATAGTAATATATAAATGAATTTTAAAATAAATATTATATAAGAAGTAAGTTTAAATAAGTAATATATAAAACAATATGTATATCAATCTAAATAAATAATATACAAAATGACTTAAAGAAAATGATATGTGACAAATCCTAAAAAGATACGTATAAGTTTAAAATAAACAATATACGAAAACTTAAAATAGATAATATAAAACAGTTTAAAATGATATAAATAAAACCACTTTAAAATAATCGTTATATAAAACAATAAGAAAAATGAATGATATATAAGATAATTTAAAGTAATAATATAAAAAAAACTTAATCAAAATAAAACTATTTAAAATAAGTAATATAAAAAATAATAAAATAAAACAGCTTGAAATAAATACCACATAAAAATTTGGAATAAATAAATAAAATACAAATTTGCAAAAGTGTGAAAATAAAATAAATCTCTATACAAAAATAATAAATAAACGAAAAAAATAAAAAGAATAATTAATAATTAAACAATTAAATGGATAAATAAAAAAGGTTGAAAAAACGAAGATGAATGAAGAATAAAATAAGAACAAACCATAGAAAATAAGAACGCAAGAGAGAGAGAAATTTGAGTGAATGCTCTCAAGAATTCTTATTGCTTCCCCAAAACTCCAGTCCCTTTACAATGAAGGGAGAGGCCTCTATTTATAGTTGAGCCTCCCCAAATCCAACTGATGCATGCATCAATTACATCAACAAACTAAGATTAAAAGGTATCTACAAATTAAATCTCTAAGATTACAAAATCATATCTTCTAAGATTGCATACCATATCTTCTAAGATTGTATATCATATCTAAGATTTGTATATTATATCTAAGATTGCATATCATATCTTCTAAGATTGCATACCATATCTTTTAGGATTGCATATCATATCTAAGATTTACATATCATATCTAAGATTGCATATCATATCTTCTAGGATTGCATATCATATCTAAGATTTGCATATTATATCTAAGATTGCATATCCTTGAAGATTGTGTTCCCATATACGTCAAGCTTGTAGATGAAACTTCAATCTTTTCAAGTAATGGGCCATTCCGATCAGGCCAAATGATATATTTTGGACTGGACTTGGACTTTGTTTTATTAATTTGGGTTTATTATTTTTTTTGTATTGGGCCCGGGCTAAATTGGCCTATTACAGAGCCAATATTGGACATGCACCTTCTCATTACCACACTTCTCATAGCAATTGAATAACCTAAAAAAGTGGATGAAATAATACAACACATGTATTTACTCATTACCAAACTTCTTATTTTTTAATCGATCCACTATGGATCATCTCATACATATATATCAAATTTATAATATAACATAATATAAATATTATAAACAATTATAAAACATATATATAAGGAGATGAGTAATTAAAATAAAATTGTTAGCCAAGATTTCCATGGTTCTATTTCTAGAAAATAAATGAACAACAAAAATTACATAGGTTTTCACCACAACGCATTCCTTGGGTCTTCAACTACCATTGCTCCATCTTCTCCTCGTCATGGACTCCTTGTGGAAAAAAAATACATTTAAGTCATATGTCTGTTTCCAGCTCACAAGAATTCTATGAATTAAAAAAAAAAAGTCTTACATGGAGATTATAGTCCACGGTCTATTTTCTAAGAACCACAACATTGGCAAAAAATAACAAATATATAATATCACATCTATTCCCATGTATAACTCAAAACATGCATAAGATCTAGATAATGTTATTTTCTATGTAATAGATTCTTTCAAGAAGAAGAGAAATCTATTTTTATTATTTGTTTATACTTATAGATGGAGCACAACTTGGCTCTGATACTAATTGTTTGAAAAATGCAGCGAAAAATAAGTTTAAGGGAAAAACTAGAGTTTTAATTGTTTTTCTAAAAACAAGCTCTGATACTTAGTTGTGATATATAAAGTGATAAACATTTAATCAAAATTGTACTTTTACAATTCGTTTAGGATGAACTCTTCAACCGAGTAGTCTTCTCTGTTATCCTCACGTCTGCAAAGCGTGGGCTCACTTCGAATCAGAGTAATTTCCACAAAATTACTAGTAGGGCAATTTCATAATTTCTGTAAACTTTAAAGTCAACTTGTAAATAAGAAAAATATTTTTAGAAATTTTATGAAATAATTTCTTTAGAGAAATTTCTCTTATAACTTTCTCTTGAATTTAAGTGCGTGTGTAAAATAATGACCCATGACTCTCTTCATATAGGGAGAGTTTAGAGAGTTCAACTATGATTAAACTTAATCACCTTAATATTAAATTAATATAATACTTAACAAGATAAATATTAGGTTAAATTTAATATTAAATCTATTAAATTAATAGAATACTTATCTACAAAATAAATATCAAATTAAATTTAATATTAAGATAATCACTTTAATATTAAATTAATAAAATACTATTAAGAAAAATATTAAATTAATTTTAATATTAAAACTATTAAAATAATATCATTTTTGGAATAGTTAATCTAAAATCAAATTATCCAGTAGAGTCCTAGTAGGAGTGTAGTTCTTCCACTGCTCACTGTCGGCACCATTGTGTCTGGTGGTGCCATCGCAGGTGCAACACCCTCATGACACCCTCAAGCCGATTCGATCCAGTGATGGCCTGACCGGTCCGGTCCAGCCACCAGTTGGATCGTTGTCTCGGTTTCACATATCAGGCTACGTTCGACCAATTTTTGGGTTTTAGTCTTGGTTTTGGGTTCACGTGCCAAATTTTTTTATCTCAAATTTAATTTTCAAATTCAATTACGCATTTGGAAAATTTTCTGACTTGAAAATTAATTTTCAAAAATATCATATTTATTTTTATTAATTTAATTTTATTTGATCAAAATTAATTTTCCCAAAAATCACTTGGATTTTTCAAATTAATTGTTTTGAAGAAAATTATTTAATAAAATTCTCTAGTTTTAATTCCACAACGAATAAACTGACTCAATTAAATTTTTTCCAAAGCTGTAGAATTTTCTTCTGATTTAAATACAGTCCGATCGAGCTTTTGTTGAGCTAGCAGAGGGACCAATCAGATATAAACATTTTGGCTCAAGTAATTGTAATTATGTCTAGAAGCATCGTTTCGATAATTCACAATTTATTTAATCATGGAGTCAGTCCACAATAAGTACCATGATTGAAAACTCCTTATTGTATACTTTTTACGAAAGCAATTCATCCAACTGCTTTGTCCAATGACCTAATCATGTGTGTGTTACCCTCATATGATATCATTGATTCTTTTGAGTTAAATACACTCACTCAATACAATCCTATTTTACCTCATTATCACCATTGTGTCTTCTTTAATGATTAATATAACCATTGTGAACAAATGACTGTGATAAATTGCTTGTTCGGGAATAAGCAACTCGTGACCATGTTTCATATTTATCAATCCACACAATGCCAATGAGATGATATTGTTAACTCTTTAATCGATCTATGAGTTCCATTGTTACTAGTAAATCCATGCCATACACAAGTCATGTACCCAACATACGGGCTATGGGCTCGATCATTTTTAGAGCATAAGCCTCCACTTATATCAAAGCAGATGAGTTACATATGCATGGTCAGTGACTAACTCAGGATTTAGGTAAATCACATCTTGAACGTCACAAGTGAATTAATTCATAAATAGATTCAGAATTAATTCATCTTGAGTCTAGTCCAATGTATCATTCTTCCAACGAATACATCTATGTCTCTTCCCGTGGAGTTAACTGCTCCGATAGCCAAGACTAGTCATCTCCCTAATTGGCATTGTAGACGACATAATAATCCTTCTAAGTGTTTGAATAAAATGATCACTTTGATTCTTTTATGAGATTACATACTCGTTTAAATTATCTACTGAAGTAAGTTCTCTTTCTCGCAATGTAAACATTCTTATAGTGTCACTTATCATCAATTTGAACATAGACAATCAATGAGCTAATATTTGCTTGTCACAATCTCACTATGCATGCAAAACACGAAATACAAAAATACAAAAGACATAATAGTGAAATGTGAAATTAACTTTATTTATTTATTCAACATTCAAATACATAGAAAACAACTACATGTTTACTACAATATGGACATATTTCCCAACACGTTGTCCTGACGAGAAAAGACCTGTAATGTCACAGTGAGATGAGGAACCCCGTCATCTCGACGAGGCCAACACAATAAGTGGCGTCACAGCATCAAGTGGCCTGACTTCATGACGTGACAAACTATTTGGCGACGCATGACGTGGAAACGTTGATGTCACAACGTTAACCCTGTATTTTGGGACTTTACAATTTGGTCATTCTTTGACCTCGGGTTACTATTTCAGCTTTCGTAAGCTTGTGTAAGACCCGGAAATTATTTTGTATTGTATTAAATGTATGTTTTGGTTTAATTTAAGCATTAAATGGTATAAATTGACTATGATTTATTATAGTTTCTTCCATAACGAATGTGACGCCTTGTAGCTCGGACCCAGCGATCGGGTTGGGTATGGGGTGTTACACTGTACTCTTTTCCTTTAATCAAGATTTTGTCCCACTAGGCTTTCCAAGTAGAGTTTTTTAAGGAGACAACTTGTAATAGAAGATTGTGTACTCTTTTTCCTTCATTAGGTTTTTATCCCACATATGGTTTTTCCTAATAAGATTTTAACGAAACACATTTTTTTATGGATATCTAAGGGGAGTGTTGCAAAATGGATGTCCATATAACTCCCATAACCCTTAAGAATTCATTTTCTTGTAACTCTTATAACTTCTAAATTTTTATATGGAACCTTAATTATCTTTATTATAATTTTGTAACCTATGGTGATTGAGGCCCTATAAATAGAGAACATGTATAAGCTTTTAGGTATCCCAAAATGAAAGTTAAATCATCCTTTCATTTTTCTAATTCTTCTCTCTTCTTATAATTCTCTTAGTTCATAATAAAGAAATTTTTTTCCATTACAAAATCCCTTTGAAATTTATTAATATTTAAAAATACTATTTTTACTCCAAAAATATATCTCTTACCAAATCCTTATTTTTTTTAACCATACTAAATTTTGAGGGAATATAAAAAAATATTAGGAAGTAAAAGAAAGTGAGTATACCAAAAAATTTGAAGAAGTATAAAAAATTATGAGGATACACCAATTATTATAAGGAAATATAAAAAATAATGAGAATATATCCATTCTTAGCTCTTAGCTTGTAACATGTTTAACGGGTAGAAACTTGTCATAATTTTTTTAGTAAGTTTACAATAGAACCCCAACTATAACCTCCCGTCAATTTTTTAAAAAAAATAATGTGTACTTTATATATAATATATATTTGATAGAATAATATTTGATACACCATTGGTGTATAAGTTTTATGCATCATTGGTGAATAATAACATGACACATCATCATTCAATTAAAAAATATATGGAGGACTTGTAAATAAATACTAATAGTTTTATTTAAACATAATCGTAACTATTGTAAATATTATTAATAACTTTCAGATTTTGTATCATGGGTTTAAGGGTTTAAGGTTTTAGCATTTATTTATAGTTAATTATTATTTAATTATGTTTAAATAAAATTATATCTATTTATTTATATGTGTTTGTAATGTAAAAAAAAAATTTTTTTTTTTGTTTTGGAAAATATTTTCGATTGAGGAAAATCCTGACTGTTGCAAAATATTAATCCCTCTACTATTTTTGGAAATTGGCACTGCTATTTTACTATTTTTCCCCTTTAGAAAACAATATAAATAGCTGGTCATTCTTCTCATTTTTAACAACAATAAGCAATCGTTTTTGCCACAGCTCATATGTTTCTTTTAGAGTTTATGTTCTCTGGTTTCGATTCCTTTGTGAGAGGAGCAGTACCAATTGTGTTCCACCTTCTTTATTCGGGTGTACATATATTGAAGTACTATGCTAACCTTGGGGGGCGACGTCTACTACACGGTTACATCGGTCAAGACAGATTTTCTTCTAAGGCAGTGGTTCTTCCACGACACAATGATTCTTTTATAATCTACGCTCAATTGATTTTTTTCCTGTCAGTGCTAACGGTTTTCGTTTTGCATTAGTATATTTCTAACCATTTAGAAGTAACTCCTCAACTACTATTTAAGCATGTCTTTAACAATTAACAAGTTCATAACCGACTGTGAACAGTGAGGATGACATTTTGAACCAAATTCTTGGTGCCCACAGAATATGACCCTTACTGTTACTCGGGCAAATTGTAGTCCATCTTCTTCTAATGCTCACCATAATGGGAGAGGAAAAATACATCAAAGTCAGCTCGTTGACTAGCATATACAAAACAATATGACATTTTTTACTCCCAAGAAACTACACCAGCAAACAATGGAGGAAAAAGAGTATAAGATTTTGGTGTTCTTTATTATTTTCTTTCTATATTTTGTTGGGTAAAATTGTAGTGATATATTGTACTACTAAATTACATTGGAGGGAGATTTTGTCTACGAGATTGGGTTTTAAGAGGGACCGTTTGTGACCCCTCCAAAATTTCCTGGGAATTAAACCTAGTGTGGTTTTTTAGTACAATAATTTACTCTCTTTTACCCTATTCGTACAACAAGAGATATCAAAGCTGAAGGTTACTTGAAGTGTGCTCTATGGTTGTGTTTTGAACTGATCTTCCATATTAGAAAAGATTTCCTTGGGCATATTGGAAGACTATGGTTGACACGGTGGACAATCTAATAGTACCAACATCATCCATGTGTTGAGACCAATGTTGGAAAATACGAGATTGGTAGTAGAGATCTTCGATGGCACGAGTAATTTCGATATGTGGCAAAGTGAAATTCTAGATGCTCTTTTTCGGAAAGGTCTGGGCATTGCCATTGGTGAAAAGAAACCAGATGATATGGAGGAGAAGGATTAGAAGACTTTCAATCATTTGACATGTGGTATAATTAATAGCATGGATAATGATAAACAAGATAATATGTTAATTCAATATGAGCATACAGAAGGCTTTGACTTTGGTCAACTTTTGGGAGGCAATGATGATATCAGCATTGGTGATAATTTTGAAGTAACTGATAATGATATGAATGATTCGAAAATAGTTGCTACTTTGAAATCACTAGGTTGGGCCAATGACTCTAATCCAAGTGAAAACATTATGCCTCGGTCTACTCCTACTAACAGGGAGATCTACATGGAGCAAGTGAAGTGTCCTCTTGAGGCAATCGAGTTTCAAGGCACCTGAGTAGTGCAAGAGTACGCTTAAGTAGTGTCAGAAGAATTCCAAGCTCCATCTGTGTTAGCTAGTGGGCCATTGCGTTCAAGATGGGCTTGGAAGGCCTAGCGAGATTGAGCGATCAGAGGACCACTCGAGATTGTGGCATGATAAGCCAATCTTGTATTTTGTGTTGTACTGGTCAACAGACCTATTGAGTCGAGAAAGGTAGAAGTAAGACTTGAGTTTGAGTCGAGATGGGTCAAAAGACCCTTAAGTTTGAGTTAGACGAAGGACCATGAGCGAATCGTTAGATCCTTGTGTTTTGGATAAGGCTTACAATGCCCTTATCCATAATGCACTACTAATTCATTAGATTTTTAGACCTATTCCAAAGCATCATTGGGTTTTGATCCAGAGCAGACTAGAGGATTATTGAGTCTGAGAGCTTGAACAAGAGAACAAGTGGAGGGATGTCTTGTTTAGGCAACCTATGAGATTGTGTGAAGAAATGAATAGTGTGCCAGAGTTTACGTGTATGAGCTTTAAAGTCTGAGATTGAGATTGAGATTGAGATCGAGCTAGTAAGGTGGTGCCACATGTGTTGTGGTTAGCCAAGATGGCCACAACCAATGGGGTGACAAGGGAGAGGCCGAAAGGGCCTAAGTTGAGGATGGCCAATGTGTTTGAATTTCCCATGTTGAGAACCTTAGTGTTGGTGCCTCAAGGGGCAGTTGGCATAAACCAAGTCCACGGGGACGCATTCAATGGAATGCCGCAAGAATGCTGTTTGTGCTAGATCCAGAGGAATGTAGTTTTGAGTATCAAAGACATGGCAATATTTAGTCGGTAAAGGGTTATACCATTAAGGTTCCTTAAGTTTGTAATTTGATTATTATGTGTTGTAGAGTTAAGTCTAAGTGTTTGGTAGAGGAATGTGTAACGCCCCGAAATTTGGGCCTAGAAGTTCTGGGTTTTGAGTGTAGTAACAGCGAGGAGGTTGCACACAAAAGTTAAGTTGTGCAATTTAGTGACAAGAATGGGCCTGCTGGTCTGGTGGTTAAGTGGAGTGTTAGTTTGCGTTGGGGACCTGAGTTTGAGTCCTTATGTACGCACTTTGGGGAGTCTTTTATTTTTGTTCCACTTTAGTAAATAATTATAAATGTTTATTTGTTATATTATATTTTTATTTGTTATTTGTTTTATTGAGAGGATACTTTCGTTTTTGTTTTATTTTTGTTCTCTTTTTTCACGTTCTTTTCCGTCGGTTCTTCCTTACTTTCTCCGTTCCTTTTCGTTATCCTCTTAGCTTTTGAAATCATTTTTTTGGGAATCACTAGAGTTAGGCTTCTCCGACGTCATCTCTAAACACAAACAGGTGTGGGATTCCCCGTCTATTCTACTTTCATTATTTTGGAAAATTTTATTTCGACTTTGCGAATAGTTGATTAAGGACGGAATATCGTCGTTTTATGATTGGAATGTGCATGATTGTGTATATTTTTGATCTATTGAGTATTGGGAAGTGTTTCGGGGCTGGAAATGACGGTTTTGGGGCTGATTTGGGGTGGTTTTGTGACCTCCCCGATGGCCACACGGGCGTGTGCCCTGGCACACAGCCGTGTGGATATGGGAATTAGGGTTTTCCGGCCAAATTGGGTGCCACACGGTCGTGTGGCAGATTTGGGGATTTTTGTCGACTTTCACATGGCTGTGTCCCTCGGGCACATAGGTGTATGAGATTGGGAATTAGGGTTTTAGATTTTTGGGGTCACACGGCCTGGCCACACGGTCGTGTGACTAATTTGGGGATTTAGGGATCCCACACGGGCGTGTGTTTCGGAACACACGGTCGTGTCTGATGGGCACACGGGCGTGTGAGATCCTCACATGGCCGTGTCTGCCCTGCACTTGATTATAGTGAAATTGGACAGTGAGTTACACAGCCTGTTCACATGGCCGTAACCTTGCTCGACACGGGTGTGTGCCTCCGTCACACGGCCATGTGCTACCCATCACACGGGCGTTTGGATCCCCACACGGCCTGGTTTGCTTCATACGGCCGGAGCACACGGGCGTGTGGCCCTATTTAGCCAAATAATGCCTTCAGGGTGAATCTATTTGTAATCGCGACTCTGTGTGTCTTAACCCTTGGCTAAGCCTTAGTAAGGGTAGTTAGGACTGCTTCGACGACCGTTTTAGGTGAGATTCGTGTTTGAATGCATAACACGTATGTTTCTGAATTCGGTCGACGGGGTGTGTGTAAGCAATATGCTTCTGTTTAATTGTCTAACTGACTAGTTGTGAATGACTATCTGAATCTTTGTACTCTGATTCTATTCATCTACATACATACATACATATGCATAAACTATTTTGGGTGGGATTTTGAAGAGAAGGAAGATTGACTGAACTGGCAGTTTTACTGCAACATATCGATATAGCGGATTACTGCATTGCACTGTACTGCATGTATGTTAGCTATGCTACATACTACTATCTGATCTGGCAGTTCATACTTCATATCTGTACTGCGGTTTACCGCATTGCACAGTACCGCTTATATGCTAGCCTTGCTGCGTAATATACGAGAGTGGCAGTTTAACTGCATACTGTATCCACTAAATACCCAGAGGGTCGTGGGCAGTCCCAATACCCAGAGGGTCGTGGACTTTACTGATATCAATATAACAGATTACCGTATTGCACAATACCGCATGTACATTAGCCAGGCTACGTACAACTATCTGATCTGCCAGCTCAGCTGCAAATTTACATGCGTGCGCATTCGAGTGCGACTTGTAAGTGTAGGGATGGGTGGGTTGATTAAATCCCCACAGAAAGTGTAGGGTTGGACGGAGAGGTGTGTTGGCTGGATGGGTGGGTTTTTTTTTTATAACTCATTTGCGCTCATATGCATTTGATTGAATCTGTTTGACTGAATGTGATACTGTGACTGGATGTGATTGTACTGTTCGACTGAAATGTTTGATTGATCTGTTTGGTGAACGCGTTATTCTTGTGGGTGAATGTGATTGATTATTCGATGAAAGGCACTCGTGCCTAAGAGAATTCATGAGACTTGGCCGCTCTTTGCATTGAGATGGGTGAAGGCCCAATCTGATGATTCTGAAAGGGGTTAGGCCCAGACTATAACTATTGAGAATTATTGCTACTATATGACTGTAAAGTACATTTCTATTTGTTTGATTTTGGGCAAATTCACTCAACTGTTAGCCGTCTGTAATTATGTTCTGGTTTTAAACTGCTTCTAGTTCTCTATTTCTGCTTCTGTAGTTTAGCTGGTTTGATCTCACACTGAGCTCAAGTAGCTCACCCCCTCTTCTGTCTCCCTTTCAGGTACAGTTCTGGATTCCGTAGTTGGGCTCAGTACGCGAAGGTCTCGGATAGGCTTGTGAACAGCAATTGAACAGTTTGTGTATTCTAGTTTTTACATTTGGTTTTGAACTGTAAAGATTTATAATACTGTGTTACCATTACTATTTTAAACATTGTTCGTACATTATGTTTTGTTACGTTTGCGAACGGTATTTTTAAACGATTAAACGTTTTGGTTTGTTTTGAGATAAATATATTTAGAAATGGAATTTTGAACGACTGGCTTTTGTTAAATTTTCCTACGATCACCTCGGTGATCAATGTAGCATCCTGGATTCGGTCTAGACTTCTAGGCTGGGTTTGGGGTGTTACAAAATGAGCATAGACGAGACTACACTAGTGATTGAGATGAGACCAAGTTCAAGTTTATGTCTGATGTGCACTGAATGGATCATAACCTCAGGCCTTGAAGGCCCAAGATGGACTTAAGAATGAAATGTCAACTCGATGCAACAAGGTTTCTAAAGGTGTGGCTCCATGTCAATAACGGCATTGACATAGTAAGTGGGGGAGAGTGTCATAGTCCACAAGTTACTATGCAAGTTATCAAGATTGAGCTTTCCCCAAATGGTCTTGATTGAAGTTAAAGTAAGTGAGCGTTTACCTTAGTCCTTTTAGTGATTGAGAAATATAACTCTTGACTGGGTCAGGCAAGAGGCCGAGTGGCTTAGAAATCTTCTTGTAAGGATTCCTTTATGGGAGAATGAAATACTTGCTTTAAAGTACGTGAGGTCTAAAAGGAACCTAGCTGATCCACTAACCAAAAGGTTAAGTAGGAAAAGTTCATTGATTCGTTGAGGGGGATGGGTCGTAAGCCTAGTGGTTGAGGAATTTATGGTGGATACCCAACTCAATTTTCAAGTTCAATGTGGTTAGATGAAACCATGGAAAGACTCATAGTGTACATTTTACCTATCCTATGGCGAATAATGTACACAAATAAGGTTAATTTCTTACTTTTAATGAATCCATATCCCAAAGTTTGGGTGGTCTTGTAACAGCCCATTTTCGGTAAAATCAGAACAGTGGTTTCGGGACCACAAATTCGATTTTGGAAGAAAAAAATTATTTTTATATTATTTTATGGTCTATAGCATGATAGTAATGTAGTATAAAAATTTCGTAAAGAAATTTTACCGATTACATGTTTAATTTGATAAAGGACCAAATTGCACAAAGTGCAAAAGTTGAGTTCTAATAGCTAAAAGGATTAAATAGCTATGGAATTCAAAATTTGAGGTCTTTATATGGAAAATAGACCATTAAAAATGCTTAGTGGTTAAGGATGATGATTCATCCATGGAAAATTAATTAAAGAAAAGGATGAAATTAGAAAGTGAAAAAAAATAAAAGATGATAATTAATTAAATAATGGAAATATCATCTTTTTCATCATCTTTCCCAAATTATTTCCATGGAAACCCTAGCAAAGAAAAAGTAGCTCAAGCAAGCTTACTTTGATCAATTAGGTATGTTTTCTTGTTCTGTTTTTAATGATTTTTATATTTTCGAGATCGTAATAGCTTAATTTAGCTATCTCGGGGACTAATTTGTAAAGTTATCAAAGTACTAGGGTTTTTCCATGGATGAGTATGCTGAAATTTTGAAATTTATGGTAGAAAATGAAAGGTTGTTGATAGATAAACAACTTTTGTAAAGTGAATTTTGATGAAATTATGATTTTAGGACTAAATTGTAAAGTTGTAAAAATTCATGGAAAATTCTGAATATTTATGAAATACATGGGCTGTAAATGTTATATGAAAATTTTGGTTAGGCTTGGAATAAGGATTAAATTGCATGAATTTCATTTTTCGAGCCTAGGGATGAAATCGTCATTAATTAAAAGTTTAGGGGCAAAATGGTAATTTTGCCTAAGATGTGAATTTAATTGAAATGAACATGAATTAATGTCGAATTCATTCATTTAGATTCGGATAGACCAAATTCAAAGTTAGAACGAGGAAAAGAGAAAATGTCTGATTAGTAGATTTTACGTACACGAACATTTGTCGAGGTAAGTTCGTGTAACTAAATTGTGTATATTTATATGTTTGAATTGAATGTTGTATATGTGTTGTGTAATTGAATTGTATGTATGTGATTGTACTATTGACATGTATATGAAAGTATTCACATATCCGACAATAATCAATAAGTAATAAGTCCCATTTGAATATATATGAAATTCGATGAATACAGGATTTCCCGTATTGGTTGTGGTCCTGCATATGTTGCGGACACACCCCGCTATAAGCCCTCTCGAGCTTCCCGTTATATGGTTATGGTTCCTGCGAGCATCCTGATCGGTAGTAATCTTGCATGTGTTGCGGACTACCGCAGCTCTTTGTGAGCGTCCTGTTATATGATCGATAGTGATCCTGCATGTGTTGCGGACATACTGCAGCTCTTTATGAGCGTCCTATTATATGGCTCTCCGGAGCTTCCCGATATTGCTTGCTTGAACTTCCCAATAGATGGCTATCTGGAGCTCCCGTTACATGGCTCTTCGTGAGCTTCCTGATTAAAAGTTCTTTGTGAACTTCCTGATTATGGCTCTTATGAGCTTCCTGTTATATAGCCCGGATAAGCTTCCTGATAGGCTCTTTGTGAGCTTCCCGATTAATGGCTCTTTGTGAGCTTCCTGTTATATGGCTCGAGAGAGTGCTTCCTGATTTTGTGCCCTAGTGGATACCCCTGAATATGAGTTGACGGATTATAGTTTTGTACATTTCGAGTGTACTACCTATGTATCCATCAATGTTTTCAATGATTCAACGGGCAAAATCTTGACATGAGAAAATATGAACATGAAATGAATTAATACATGTATCTTCCTAAAATACATGGAAAATGATGATACATGATATATGGAAAAGATATCACTTGATATATTGAAGCATGACATGCTTGGTACACGAGTGTGGAACATGCTTAATGACTTTGTTTATCCTTAATCTGGTATATGTCTGAAATACATGAAACTGATGTTACAAGACATGTTGAAATACGAGAGGATAATATTTGAACATGGAATTTGTTTCATGAATATGTTCATTCATGATTATAGATTTGTACACCTTGAGTGTATTACCCAAGTGACACTGACATTTCAAATGATTTAATGGGCAAAGTTCTGACATGAAATAATCTGAACTCGAGATGAATTATTATGAAAATATACTTGAAATACAAGGATATGATTTGTATATGTTATATGAATACATGATGTGGAAAGTACATGTACATGGAAATCTAATTATTGTTGAGCCCATACATGTTTCGTGATATTTATATGAAATATATGACTAACAAGGGTGATGAGGATATGTGTTAGGGCTTGTGATCAAATTGCTTGAATGTGCCTTGTATGTTTATCTTGAATTTGAATGAGTGGTAAGTTAATCACCATGTTTTACGAACTTACTAAGCATTACATGCTTACTCTATTTTATTTTTCCCTGTTCTATAGTAATTCGGAAGCTCATTGGATTGGAAGCTTGGCGGAGATCAATCACACTATCCATTGGCCCATTTCGATATATATATGGTAAATCAACTATGGTTATAATGGCATGTATAGGTTATTTAGCTAATAATGGCATGTAAATGTTTTGAATGAAACTAGCCATTGGAATGGCTTGTGTTTAACATATTTTGATATGTTTATAAGTGGATCTATCATGTTTGAAGAATGAATGTAATCATGCATATATGCAATTGGTACCTAGACAAGTATGAATGATAGATTAACATGTTAATAAATTGTCATCTGGGGCACCTAAGAGTACATTGGTTGTATGTGACAAACATGATTTGGACTTGTTTTAAATACTTTGATATGGTTTGTAAATGTGTTTAAGTGTTGGTGTAGGTGAAAGACAAGATGGGTGAGAAACGTGGCTTGGAAAAATAGTCTATTTTCGTCCACACGGGCAAAGGCATGGGCATGTGTCTCAGCCGTGTGTACATGGGCGTGTGGCCTGGTCGTGTGTCTTTTGCATCTTAAAAATTCAAAACAGAATGCTTAGGATTTTTCACACAGCCTGGCACACAGGCGTGTGGCTTGACCATGTGATCCCTGTACCTACACAGGACCTAGCACACGGGCGTGTGACTTGGCCGTGTGACCCAAGTCAGAGAGTTACACGGGTACGGACACGGGTTGACACGACCATGTCCCCTATTTTGAATGTCCACACAGCCTAGGACACGGGCGTGTCACATGGCCGTGTGAGCCACACGGCCTAACCACACGGGCGTGTGTACCCTATAACTAAGAAAAATTTTTAGATTTTGTGAAAAATTCTTTGAGTACCTGGTTTAGTCCCGACTCATTTCTAATGTATGTTTTGGACCTCGAGGGTTCATATAAGGGACTTTATGTTTAATTTCTGACATGAATACTGTATGAAATGAAATATATGTTTACTTTATCTGTATATTCTGGTAATGCTTCGTAACTCTATTTCGATGATGGATACGGGTTAGGGGTGTTACATTTATTGGTATCAGAGCTACGGTTTAGTAGGTTCTCGGATTGAACGTAGCATGTGTGAAGTCTAGAAATACATGCCATTATAGAACCTGTGATAGTGTGATATCTCCGACTCTGATGAGAATTGTTTTACTAATAGACAAAGATGCTTTCCAACTGAGCTAATTCCGATAATGTTGAAAGCGATACTCAAGTATCTGATTAAAAAGGTTGCTTATGATGAGTAGAGACTCATAAATGTATAAATAAAAGTTTGTAATGAACATGTTGACGATAAATTTCATGTTATACGTGTGTATATATGAAAGTCAAATTTTGAGGCTTTACAACCTCCACCCCCTCACCAGTACAGTCTTATACAATAAAATTCACAAGATTTATATTGATTAAGTTCACAAGTGTGAAAACGAAGAGTTCAGTAGTTAAATGAATAATAATGTGGTCAGAACTGAGAATGGGTTAGCAAGTAAAGACGGTTTTAGAAGAGATATCAAATTATTCTGAAGATTATTCGGGATATACAATATTGTTATTAAAGAAGAAGTTATTCACGAGTAATCGATTTATTCAGGTATGGTATGGTATTTAAAGAACAGGTTAACCGAAATTTCTTCTGAATTGATTTCTATAGTGATTGGAATAATGTGGGATCATTGATGACTGTAGTAGTCAGTGGGATAGTGTTGAAATTGCAAAGATATCTGAAAGCAGCTGTTATAGTTGAGTATTTTATAGCGATCTCCTCTAGGTATTCTATATGTTCTGTTATTTTAAGAGACATATGTAATTGTTCATGTTCAGATGCGATGCTTATCATATAGAAAGGTTGGCTAATTATAACAATAGACGGAATTATTTTAAGTCTGGTTGATTCATGAGCGGTATTGCTCTATTTTTTTCTTTGGTTTTCTAATCAATTATGTTTGAGAGAAGACTTGATGATAAGATTCATATGATACTATTTTCTACTTCTACTGGTTGAAGCTCTGAATTGCAAATATGCAATTTATATTGTCTCTATCACAGCTGTTTCTAGTGCGTATGTTCAATATTACTCTTCTGGATTTTTTCTGGGAAATCATCGATCTCTTTATCATTCAATATGGGTTGTATTTTCGGAAATTCAGTATAGCTTCACATTTTGGATTTCATTATCTCAGTTTTCTTGTCATTCTTATGGTCTAATTTTATCTAGAAAACATGATTTATCTGTGAAAGATATTCATTGGCCGGAGGTAATTATATTTATTACTGTTATAAATCCTGATTCGATTATGGGAGTCCAGTACTATGGATCTCAGATTATAGAAGTTGTATTACTGCACTGGTTGTTATTGGCACTACTTTCGGTTTTCCTCTTCTATTTGGAGAGTACTATTGATGTTGAGGTATTGTTCCATCTATACTGTTGAAACGTCAATCCTATTATGGCACTATGGTTTTTAATCTATCTGATGATTGTGGCTTCGAAATAATTCAAAGCTTCAGTGTTAATAATTGAAATAGCTTTATCATATAATTTCTTTTTAATTTTCGTGAAAGGGTTTTCTATGATAGCCACGTCAATGATATAGTTATTATAGAAAGATGTAAGATTTGAATGGTCTGATGAATGTAAGTAAAGTTTTGACCAGATGAAAGCTCTGTTGACCGAAGCATAAGTTCTGGTTCAGCCGGAATCGGGTAAGAAATTTGTGATTTATAGTGATGCATCATTGAATGGGTTAGACTGTGTTTTGATGCAGTAAGGTAAAGTAATAGCCTATACTTCCAGACAGTTAAAACCGTATGAAAAGAATTATCTGATGCATGATTTAGATTTGACAACTATTGTATTTGCACTGAATATTTTTCGATATTATCTGTTTGGTGAAAATTACTATATATTTATTGATCATAAAAGTTTAAATTATCTTATGTCGAAAAAGATTTGAATCTGAGACAGTGTGGATGGCTTGAACTGTTGAAAGATTATGAGTTGATTATTGACTATCATCTGGGAAAAACAAATGTTGTTGTAGATACTCTAAGTAGAAAGTCTCTGTTTGCTCTGCGAGCCATGGATACCCGATTGTTATTGTCTGATGATGGCTCAATTTTAACTGAGCTTAAAGCTAAATCGATGTTTTACAATAGATCTGTGAAGCTCAGAAAAATGGTAATGGGTTGCAAGTTAAACGAGTACAAAGTAAGACAACTTTTGATTTAGAATTTCAGATTGAATTTGATGATTGTCTATTATTCCGAGGTATAGCCTGTGTACCGAAGGATTTAGAGCTTGTACAGAAATTTTTACACGAATGCTCAGAATGGTATTATGTTTGTTCATCTGGGAAATAATAAAATGCATAAAGATCTAAAACAGATGTATTGGTAGTCCGGAATGAAACATGGTATTTCTGAATTTGTATTTAAATGTTTGATATGCCAGCAAGTTAAAGCTGAACATCAGATACTGATATCTTCAGAACTGTTATAGCCAGTTATGATACCGGAATGGAAATGGGATAAAATTTCTATGGATTTTTTATTGGGATTTCCCCTATCTCTGAAAAAGAAAGATACTATTTAGGTAATCATCAATCGTTTGATGAAGTCTGCACATTTTATCCCAGTATGAATGGATTTTTCACTTAATAGATTGTCTGAATTATATATTTTTGAGATTGTCAGATTACATGGTGTGCCAGTTTCTATTATTTCTGATAGAGATCTACAGTTCATATTCCGATTCTGGAACAAGTTACAAGAAGCTCTGGGTACGCGGTTACATTTTAGTACCGCATTTCATTCTCAGACGGATGGTCAATCTGAACGTGTGATTTAGATTTTTGAATATATACTTTGGTGCTATGTTTTAGAATTCGAAGGCAATTGGAAAAGAAATAATTGTCGTTAGTTGAATTCACATACAATAACAGTTATCGGTTAAGTATGAAATGACACTGTACAAGGCTCTGTATTATCGTAGATGTAGAACTCCATTGTATTAGACTGAGCTTGGTGAGAAAAGATACATGGAGTTGATCTGATTCGTGAAACCAAAGAAAGGTGAAAATGATCTGAGACAGTTTAAAAGCAGTATTTGATCGTCAGAAACCCTATGTGGATTTAAAACGAAAAGCAATGGAGTTTTAAATTAACGACAAGGTATTCTTGAAAGTTTCGCTTTGGAAGAAAATTCTTCGGTTTGGTCGTAAAGGAAAGTTAAGTCCTCGATTTATTGGGCCATAGGAGATCACTGAAAAAATCTGACCTATTGCATATCGATTGGTATTACCATCAGAACTTGACAGAATTCATAATGTTTTTCATATGTTATGTTATGACGGTATCAATCAGATTCGTCACATGTTTTTTCTCCAATAGATATTAAAAGTCAGTTTAACATGACTTATAATGAAGAACCGATCAAAATTCTTGCACGGGAAACGAAAGAGTTAAGAAGTACTTTTTTTTTGTTTTTCAGAATATTTTCGATTGAAGAAAATCCTATGACTATTGTAGAATATTTTCGATTGAGGAAAATTCTCTCACTGTTGCAGAATATTAATCATCTACTATTTTTTGAAACTAACACTATTATTTTACCATTTTACCCCTTTAGAAAATAGTATAAATATTGGTCATTCTTCTCATTTTTAACAACAACAAGCAATCTTTTCTCCCACAGCTCGTCTGTTTCTTTCAGAGCTTTTGTTTTTCGGTTACGATTCCTTTGTGAGAAGAGCAATACCAATTGTGTCCTACCTTCTTTATTTAGGTGTACGAATATTGAAATACTATGTTAACCTTATGGGGCGATGTCCACTACACGATTATACTGATCAGAACGAATTTGCTTCTAAGGCAGTGATTCTTTCACGGTACAATAAATTTTTTATTATTTATGCTCAATTGATTTTTTTTTCTATCCGTGCTAATGGTTTTCGTTTTGCAATAGTATATTTTTAACAATAAATCTTTCATTATTTTTTATTTAATGATGATGTTATTATTGTATAACTTTATCTACGAAAATTTCATCCTATAGGTGATAAAATTTTAAGTAATTGGTGAAGATAAGAGAGTTTCATTCTTTTATTATAAATAAACCACTAAATCATAGACAAAACATGAACTACTGTCGAAAGTTATGCTCATTCAAAGCCTTATCCCAAGATTGAGGGGAATTCATTTATTTTAAAATGAACCAGAATTTCACCCCTTTTTTTTTCCCGACATTTAATAATAGGATTAAACAGCTTTCTAAAAAAAAAAAAAGAATAAGCAAACTGTATTATCAGGCTAGTGAAGAGAAGAACAATGTCAAGAGAAGACAATGTCATGAATCGACATTACTTCGCCGATGGGAGAAAGCTTTCCCTCGTCGCAATCGCCGGCCTTATTGCCGGAGTGATACTTATCTTGAGCTTCAGAAAACCCGGCGATTACTCCCTCCTGTGCTCTCTCGCCAAGTTTAGAGCTCAACCCATCCATGAAGGTGAATTCTCCGACATGGAAACCCAACTCCAAGCCATAGTCCACTACGCCACCTCAAAAATCGTACCGCAACAAAACTACGGCGAGATCTCCATTACATTCGACGTCCTCAAAAAACGCGCACCTTGCAATTTTCTCGTCTTTGGCCTCGGCTACGATTCCCTCATGTGGAATTCTCTGAATCCCCATGGCAAAACGACGTTCATTGAAGAGGATCCCAAATGGGTCGAAATCGTGCTCAAAACCGCCCCCGGCCTCCATGCCTACCCCGTCAAATACCGTACGGAGCTAAAAGAAGCCGACGATTTGCTCTCCCATTACCGGTCGGAACCCAGCTGTTTTCCGTCGAAAGCTTACTTACGCGGTAACGACCAGTGTAGGCTTGCCTTGACGGGGTTTCCCGATGAGTTTTACGATACGGAATGGGATTTAATAATGATCGATGCGCCGCGTGGGTATTTCCCAGAGGCACCGGGTAGGATGGCGGCAATATTCTCGGCTGCCGTTATGGCGAGGAACAGGAAAGGATCCGGCGTGACGCACGTGTTCTTGCACGATATTGATCGGAGGGTGGAGAAGCTTTTCGCGAACGAGTTTTTGTGCAAAAAGTACTTGGTTAAAGGCTTTGGGAGACTCTGGCATTTCGAGATTCCGTCCGCCGTTAACATGACCACCCACGACGGTTCTGGTTTTTGCTAAAATGCACTCCTCCATTACGGCGGTGCTCGTTTTTGCTAAAGTACACCCCTACATGTCATTGTTATAAGGTTTTTTTAGGTACATGCGAATTGATTTACCAAAATGTAAAAAATAGCAGCTATGGAGCTGTTAAATTTTACGTTAGACAATCCCATTCATAAGTCATTTTGTTTGGTTTTTGAGACATTTCTTATACTAATATCACCCCTCAACAACAAGTTCTAGTATATTTTCCTTTGCATATCTTTACCTGTTTTAACAAAGTCTCAAACATCTTAAATAAATAAATAAACAAACCAAACATCATATAAGCAAAAATCACAGTTTAAACAAAATTTATGTAGCAGAAAAATTAAATAGAAATACTTCCAACTATTGTTCGAATCAAATGTCAAAATCCAGACATTGTAACACCACATGTCGAGTGCGTCAAAGACCCGATGAGAACATTGTATTTGGCTATACAAAAACACAAAAATTGGAAAACACAAAAACGCCAAAATCTTCTAAGCACTTGAAAACCTCACTAATGATATTATTTTCAGAAAATATATTTTCGATGCTTAGGGACCTTAAGCTTGGGGTATTTATAGTGGTGGTTCCCTACAAAAAACCACCATCCCACTATTCATATACACCTACTATCACACAACAAAGTAGTGGGCAGCAAAATGTGGGGGTTGAGGGCAGCAAAAGTGGGAATAACCCACGAACCAAAACGGTTCCAACATTCTCCCACTTGGTTCGTATTTCCCATGAATACTTAAAGTCGAAACATAATGCATGAATCATGACGATATTTTCTCTTAGAATTTGAGTAGTATCTTCCATGTTTCACAATACATCATACCTCAACACTTTAGCCCAAATTTCTTAATGAATAAACCCAATGTTTATTCTAGGTCCAAACTTTAGTGATATTTCTTGAAACAATCAAATTAATGTGCGCACAAAATATGAGAATCATCAACCTTAACAGAGTTTCATTATAATCGTTCTTACAACAAAAAATTACAAGGCGGGAACAAGTCCCATAGTGACAACATGATCCTTAAATTTGTGTGGTGGCATGCCTTTAGTCAAAGGATCAACTTACATATGTTCAATGTTAATATACTCAATGACCACTTTCTTTTCGTTAACACATTTTCTTATGGCTAAATACTTAATGCCGATACGTTTGCTTCAACTTCCACCTTTTTTTTTTTGTTTTTAGCCATAAAGACAGCAACTGAATTGTCACAATATATCATCAACGACTTAGAAATCGAATCCACAAGTTTAAGCCCAAAAATAAAACTCTTCAACCATACTCCATGTGAGGTAGCCTCAAAACATGAAACGAACTCAACCTCCATGGCGGAAGTAGCAGTTAAAGTCTACTTCATGCTCCTTCAAGATATAGCTCCGCCCGCAAATATAAATATGTAACCTGATGTTGATTTACATGAATCAACACAGCCGACAAATTCTGAATCGGAGTAGCCAATCACCTCAAAATTGTCTGATTGTTTGTACGTAAGCATGTAGTCATTTGTCCCTTTAAGATATCTCAAAACTTTCTTTGCAACTCTCCAATGTTTAATACCTGGATTACTCTGATATCTTCCCAACATTCCAACTGCAAATGCAATGTCAGGTTTTGTGTAGACTTGAGCGTACATCAGAATTCCAACAAAGAAGCATATGAAATATTTTTCATTTGCTCCCTCTCAAATTCGTTCTTTGGGCACTGGTTCAAATTGAACTTATCACCCTTCACGATAGGAACAACACTTGGTGAACAATCTTTCATCCGAAATCTTTCTAAAATTTTGTTGATATAGGTTTCTTTAGATTGACCTAAGATACCGCGATGTCTATCACGATGAATCTTAATGCCAATGACATAAGACGCAACACCCATATCTTTCATATCAAAATTTTTAGAAAGAAATTGTTTCACCTCATGTAGCATACCCTTGTCATTTGTTGCAAGTAAAATGTTGTCTACATATAGAATAAGGAAACAAATTTTACTCCCATTAAACTTTTGGTATATGCATTGATCCATGACATTCTCGACAAAACCAAATGAAGAGAAAACTTCATGGAACTTTAAATACCACTGTCGGGAGGCTTGTTCCAATCCATATATAGACTTCTTTAGCTTGTATACCAAGTGTTCACCATCACTAGAGGAGAATCCTTTAGGTTGTTTCATGTATACCTTTTCCTCTAGGTCACCATTGAGAAAGGCAGTTTTCACGTTACAACTCAAGGTTAAAATGAGCTACTAATGCTAACACAACGTGTAAGGAATCTTTCTTACATACATAACTGAAAGTCTCAGTATAATCGATTCCTTCTCGCTGAGTGAATCCTTTTGCAACGAGTCTAGCTTTATATCTTTCTATGTTGCCCATTGAGTCTCTTTTTGTTTTGAAGACCCATTTACATCCAATGACTTTTACGCCTTCAGGCAACGACACAAGATCTCAAACCTCATTACTTTTCATGGAATTCATCTCTTCCTTCATAGCATTGTACCACAATTCTAACTCTTTGCAACTCATAGCTTGTGAAAATGACTCAGGATCATTCACAGCTCCAATATTATAGTCAGACTCTTGCAGACACACAATATAGTCACTAGAAATTGTTAATTTCCTTTCTCTAGTAGATCTTCTCAATGTTCAACCAATAATTTCTTATGGATTATGTTGTTCAACTAGTTGTTTACTAATTTCTAGATTTTCTTGAATAACTTGATCTACTAGAGTGTTTTCAGTGACTTATAGATTTTCATTAATTAGTTGTTCGACATCCGATTGAGCTTAAGGAGTGTTTTGTATAATAACAAATCTCTCACTTGAGGTGGACGGTTCACCTATTTGAATTGTGTCCCGAGATAGATTGCTTCCACTTATTGAGTCATTCTCAAGAAAATTTGTATTTCTCAATTCCATAATTCTAGTGCTATGATATGAACAATAGAATCTGTATCATTTGGACCTTTTATGCATTACAAAATTCCAAAGTGATTTACTAAATCAAAAAATTCTTTTACGAATTGATTGCAAATTAGCAAAAGAAGTTTTACAAAAATATGTTCAAAATATTGGCTCAAAACAAATTTTTATAAGATGGCGGGCAATTTTCAGCATATTTGATTTTGATATTGAATACATCAAAGGAGAAACTAACTCTTTGCCTAATTTTCTCACCATAGAGTTTCTTCAAAAATGTAAGCCAAACTCCAAGACAAAGGAAAAGGAAAAATAGGAGAAACATCCAAAACCCAAATTTCCTCAAAACCAATTAAGTCATGGTATAAAATTTGCCATGAAGAAGAAAATGATAGATCATCATCCTCATCAAAATCCTCCAAAAATACATTCGTTCAAGATACACAAGATCCAAATGAAATTGGTTCTCAAATCAAAAAATGGATTGAGTCCCTTTCTCCATCTCCAAAAGTGGCATTGACCTTTTCTCAAATGAAAGAGGAAACTCCTCTCAAGCAAATTACTGGTGAAGCAATAAAGATTTCAAAAAATAGAGAGATTGTTTTACACAAACCAAAATCTCTCAAAAATATTTTAAAAAAGACATCTCTCCAAGATGTTTTTCCAAAAGAAAAAGCTAATCTTCATAGACTGCTACACAAAGATCCTCACAATATTTTCTAAACAAATGTTTTGAAAAAATTATTATTATGGAGGAAGAATTTTCAGAAAAACCTCCACATATACTTGCAAAAGAACTTTTCAATGGATAGCATTTCAAGCCATTGGATTCTCAAAAACCCCAGCAGTATTATGAAAACATACTGGTTCAAACTGGATCAATACTGTTCAAACACTACACAGACCCCAAAGATCCAAATTTTGTTACCCATTCAATAGCCCAAATATTAAAAATTCTTGGACCAAGGGATTGGGGTGAAAATCAAAATTCTCCAAAGAAATTTCCAGCCAAATTTACTACCAAAATTGACCACCACCCATATTTTACATATTAGGATTACCAAATGGCATGGTGCAACCAGGGGCGAAGCCAGGGGGGCTGGCATGGGCCCTGGCCCCCCCTAAAAGGTAAAATTACTATTTAGGCCCTTGAATTTTTTTTAAAATTTTAAATTAGTAAAAGTAAAATTGCACTTTGGCCCCCATAAAATTATAAAAATTTGATTTAATCCTTTACAAATTAGAAAGATATAAACTATAAAAAATTAAAATTTCATCCGGCCCCCCTAAAAAATTGTCCTGGCTTCGCCCCTGGGTGCAACGCCTTCTTAATGAACAATCAACATGTGAGACATTCTTGGCTCATATATTTCAAATACGGTACCCAATTCAAATTCCTAAAATGGTTCCAAGAATGATGGAATTGGTATGGACCATCATCTTTTGAGATCCTACCAGAAAAAAGTTTAAAACTTATGGCCCAAATTCTTTGACAAATTTCAACCTGAACCAGACCAAAAACACATTTACAAAACAATCTATTTTTTTATCAAAACTGTGCATTTCTTGGATTGTTTCTTGGAATTACTCCTATGAACAAGATCCACATACTGGAATTCTGTTATTAGATCGAAACTTCAGAACTAAATTTTTGGACAAATTTAATGATGAAAAATATGATTCAAAATATTTAGATAATTTTTTCAAAAAGAATTCAAGATTATGCAAGTTCGCAGCCCCATATCAAACCACAACAAATTTCCTTCAAGCAAAATTGACAGCTAGTGTTATGTTAGCTCAAGCCAAGACCGAGAAAGAATACAAGAAACTCATGGCTGAAATGCTCAGCTCAAAGGATTCCGAATCCGAAGACGAGAAATCTTCAACGTCTTCAATCAAAACGGTGGACCTAAAGTCAAGTGATTTTAGAAAATGAGGTATCGAGACCTTGTTTCTATAAACCGAGAGTGTTATTAAGGTTGTATTAAATTTTCGTTAAGAAATATTAATGTTTCGATAGTTAATTAAGGAAAATGGACTAAATCGAAAAAGTTGAAAATGTCAATCACTATTAGTTTAAAGGTGTTAATTGATTAAAGAATTATAATCGGATGACCTTAATGGGTAAATTACCTATTCTTAAGTTGGTGGATGGTTAAAGCTTTATTTTATTTTAATTTTATATGTGATTTATATGTTATAACATTATTATTAAAAGATAAAGATAAAATAAAGAAATAAAAGTTAATAAAATAAGAAAACAAAAGGTTTTCTTCTCTACTTGATATGTTCATCACCAAAACACCATGGCAAGAAGAACCAAGGTTCGGCTATGCTTCAATTCATGCATGGTAAGCCATTTTCACCCGTTTTTAATATTTTTTATGTTTTTGAAATCGTTGCAACTAGGTCCAGCTAAACTGTGCCTTCGTTTTTGAAACTGTTAAAGATTTTGAATGTTTCCATTGATGAATATTTGTTAATTTAGATGTTAAATCATGAATTTGAAGTGTTGGTTAGTATTTAAAAGTATTTTTTTAAATGATTTTTGATGAATTTGCTAATTAGGGACTAAATTGTTGAAATAGTATTAGTTCAAGGACTTGATATGAAATTTTTGAAAAAATGGGCTGAAATGGATGCTATCAATATTTGGTTGGCATGGTTTGTAATAAAAATGGTTAATTTTCATGTTTTAGGCTTAGGGACTAAATTGAAAAAAAGTAAAAATGTTAAAGGTAATTTCGTAAAAATGTCAAAAATGACTAAATTGCATAAAATAAATTGTCTTACTAAATTGCATAAAATAAATTGTCTTACTATCTAAATTAATTAATTGAGTGAAATTCTTAATTTAGATCAAGAACGAGTGGAAAATCGAAGAGAAGAGAAAATTACCAAATAGCCCCTGTACTTAGTTATTTTTACAATTTAACCAGGTAAGTTCATATGTATAGAATTGTACATACCTATATATATAATGTTTTTTGTTTATTTATGAATGTATATACTTATATATGATTTTTAAAATGTGAGTTGGAACTCGAAATATTATAACTGAATATAAAGTGAGAAAGGATTTATTAGAAAACTATTGAATATTTATGAAATATGAGATATGCGATTTCAGAATTATTATGAATTGTTATAGCATGTGTATTGAGAAATATGAAAGTGATTAATGGATGATGTCAATCTTTGTGATGGTACATTGATAGTATGAATAAATGTATTGATATTATATTATGTGTACAGAAACAATGAAGTGCCATCGAATGATAAATATGTTTAAAGGAAATGGATTACATGAAATGCTCGGTTGAACGTAGTAATCACTAGGATACGATTGGCATGCCAATAGGGTTAGAATGCGCACTTGTACGGGATTTGCACTTTGGTGCCCCTGTATACACTTCGGTGTCCCTATTCGCACTACGGTGCCCCTGTTTGCACATTTGTGCCCCTATCTGCACTTCGGTGCCCCTGTCTACACTTCGATGCCCTTGTTATGCATTTATGATGCCTTTGGTATGGTGTAGTTACCCGAGTCTTCGAGTTAAGTTACTAGTTTGTTGGGCTAACTGTGAATGAAATTTACAAAATTATTTTAATGTTAAAGGCTAATGTTGTAACACCCCTTACCCGTATTCAACACCGGAATAGGGTACGAGGCATTACCAGACTTACAACACAAGCATTCACACAATTTCGACTCATAAATTTGCGTTCAATTTAAAACCATTCATACTCAATCACAAAGTCCCTAATACGAGCCTACGAGGCCCAAAACATGCATTGGAAGTGGTTTGGGACTAAACCGATAACTCAGGAAAATTTTACAAAACTTAGAAAATTTTTGCTAACTGCAGGGCTCACACGCCCGTGCTTCAGACCGTGTTCAATTTAGGATGCTCTCTAACTTGTGCCACACGGCCGTGCCACACACCCGTGTGCTATACCGTGTGCTTATTTAATTTAATTCAAATTAAGTGTAGGTTTCACACGGCCAAGACACAAGCCCGTGTTCAAGGCCGTGTAGCATACACAGCTGAGACACACGCCCGTGTCTCTGCCTGTGTGCTATATTCTGGACATTTTGTTTTTCAAAATTAAGGTGCTGGGGACACACGGCCGATACACACGCCCATGGGGCAAGCCGTGTGTCGCACATGGCCTAGACACACGCCCGTTTGTCTGCCCGTGTGGACAAAAATAAAGCTATTTACCAAGCTTTTTTGCCACCCTTCCATGCATATACCTACACAGCATCATATAATACTAATTCAAGCATATACAAGCAACCAAAACAATTAAAACCAAGATATTAACATCCCATCCACATGCTAACATCTATCATGCTTTAACATCATAATATATCAACACAAATCATGCAAGTTTCCACATTCATGAATGGTGTTAACATATAAATATACTTCCACCAACATAAGCCATCATTCATGGCCATATACAAAATGAAATCATTAACCATTATAAGCCAATACATTTGGCCACATTTCTAATGACACATATAATAAAATAACCAAGTCCCTATACATGCCATAACTCAAAATATTGACATTTCAATGGTACCAAAAATAATGGTTGATAGTGTGAATGGATCTCCGACAATCTTCAATTCCTAGCTAGCTTGGTGACACTATAAGATAAGGGAAAGAAAGGGGAGTAAGCTATACAGCTTAGTAAGTTCATATGAAAATAATAAACAACATTAATTATACATTTATCATATGCATAACATAACATGAATCAACATAAATGTCATTAGAACTTCATGAACATAACATACTCAATCATATTCTTCCCAATAGTTCATCATATACCGAATATATTTCCTTTGAGTTTTTCGTACATACCTATACTAACTCGTAACATAATCACATACTTTCTCATATTTAACATACCCGTTGAACCACTTGGAATACTATCGGATACACGGAAAGATTTGCACATAAGTGCCACATATGTAGCCAGTGCTACCACAAATCTCATAACACATATAGGCTCGTTCTTGAACTATCCTCGGGCCTGCTCACACAAGCTGTCAGTCGAGACGTAGCTACGCGGTGCTGCTCACACAAGCTGTCAAGTATCCACAACATATGCCGGTATACCCAGCCACCGGTAGGACGTACAAGATCGGCACTTGGGACACATAAATCACATAATTACATATTCACATGGGTTCCTAGTGACATGTCACTTGTATCCTAATCTATTCCTAAGGTTCAACCGAGATTTTCTCGCTTGTCAAAACTTCGTCAATTACACCCATAGAGTCAATTATACAATTCATGCAATAACAAAACATTATAAATACAATTATAACATTGCATTATTAACATACGAACTTACCTTGGTACAAAGAATAGTAGAAGTGGACCTAATCGTCAAACACTTTGTTTTTCCCCCGATCTAGGTCCGAACTTCGTTTTTCTTGATCTATAATAGCAAGTTTAACTCATTTAATACTCACATTATTCAATCCAGTCCAAAAATCACATTATGGCAAAATTACATTTTTGCCCCTAACTTTTTGACATTTTACACTTTAGTCCATAGGCTCGTAAAATGAAATATAGTCAATTTCTTCAAAACCCAAGCCTAGCCAAACCATTTTAATACTCATAACAGCCCAAAATTTTCATTAAATCACACTTCTACTACATATTTTACAACTTTTACAAATAGGTCCTTTTTAGGCATTTTCATCAAAAATCACTTGGTAAATGTTGTTTATCTAACATCAAACGTACATTTTGTACCATTAAACATCAAAATAAAAAAAATTTAACATGGGTAAAATTTTAGACTTTGACATCTTTTCAAGTTAGTCCTTGAAATAGCTAGATTAGGTTGCAAGGATCTCAAAAACATAAAAATCATGAAAAACGGGGCAAGAACGGACTTACAATCGAGCTTGAAAGATGGCCAAACCCTAGCTATGGAGTCCTTCCAAATTTCGGCACAAGGGGGGACTATTTTGAGAAGATGACATCTTTTCTTTGTTTTATTTAGTCTTTAAATACCATTTTACCAAAATGCCCTTAATGCCTAACTTTGAAATTTCACCTAACCATGTCCATTTTTGTCCATACTAAAGTATAATGGTCTAAATACCATTTAAGGACCTCCAATTTAAAATTTCATAGTAATTAGACACCTCTAGCTTCTAGAACACACATTTTGCACCTTTTTCAATTTAGTCCTTTTAACTAAATTGAGTGCCCAAACATCAAAATTTTTGAACGAAATTTTCACGAAATCATTCCATAAAATTGTAGACCATAAAAATATAGTAAAAATAAATTTTACTGCGTCAGATTTGTGGTCCCAAAACCACTGTTCCGACTAGACCCAAAATCGGGCTATTACAACTCTCCCCCCTTTAGGGATTTTCGTCCCAAAAATCTTACTGGAAAAGAGGTTTAGGTACTGTTTTCTCATAGCTTCCTCGGGTTCCCACGTAGCCTCTTCTACCCTGTGTCATTGCCATAAAACTTTCACTAGAGCTATACTTTTCTTTCTCAACTGTTTGACCTCCCGAGCCAAAATCTTTATCGGTTCCTCACCATAAGTCATATTGGGTCGAATCTCAACCTCTGTCGGAGAAATCACATGCGAAGGGTCTGATCGATAACGTCGCAACATTGTCACATGAAATACATTGTGAATCTTTTCCAACTCTATCGGCAAAGCTAACCGATATGCCACTGGCCCTATTCTTTCAATAACCTCATACGGCCCAATGAAATGCGAACTCAATTTGCCTTTGCGACCAAATCTCAGAGTTTTCTTCCACGGTGATACTTTTAGAAATACTTTATCACCAACTTGAAACTCAATCTCTTCTCTTTTCAAATCCACGTAGGATTTCTGTCAATCTGAAGCTGCTTTCAAACAGTCGCGAATTACTTTCACTTTCTCTTCGGTATCTCTAACCAAATCGACCCTGTTAATTTGTTTCTTACTAAGTTCGGTCCAGTACAATGGTGTCCGACATTTGCGACCATACAATGCCTCATACGGTGCCATCTTTATACTCGACTGAAAACTGTTGTTATAAGCAAATTCGACTAACGGTAGATATTTTTCCCAACTACCTTCGAATTCTAAAACACAACATCAGAGCATATCTTCGAGAATCTGAATCGTTATTTCAGATTGACCGTCGGCTTGTGGATGAAATGCGGTACTAAAGTTTAACTTTGTACCCAAAGCTTCTTGCAACTTCTTCCAAAATCTTGACGTAAACCTCGGATCTCTATCCGAAATAATAGAAATAGGCATACCGTGTAATCTAACAATCTCGATAATGTATAATTCAGCTAGCTTATCAAGTGAATAGTAGGTACGTACCTGAATAAAATGAGCCAATTTCGTCAATTTATCAACAACGACCCAAACGACATCTTTCTTTTTCGGAGTCAGAGGTAATCCAGTTACGAAATCCATCGTAATTCTGTCCCATTTCCATCAGGTACCATCACTGGCTGAAGTAAACCCGAAGGTACTTGGTGTTCAGCTTTTACTTTTGACAAATCAAACATCTCGAAACAAACACTGAAATATCTCACATCATACCCGACCACCAATACAATTTCTTCAAATCATCATACATTTTCGTACTGCTCGGATGAATAGATAAACAACCATTATGTGCCTCATGAAGAATTTTCTGAATAATCTCATAATTTTTCGGTACACATACTCTATCTCGGAACATTAAGTAATCTTCAGAACCGATCCAAAAGTCTGAATCACTACTCGATTCACACTGAGCTCTTTTGGCTTGCAATTCACTATCACTTTTCTAAGCTTCACAAATTTGCTGAAGAAGTACCAGTCTAGCTCTCAAATCAGCTAGAATTGAACTATCCTTAGATAAAGTCAACCTCGTATTCATAGCTCTCAAGGAAAACAAGGAATTTCTGCTCAAAGAGTCTGGGACTACATTCATCTTTTCGGGATGGTAGTCAATTACCAACTCATAATATTTTAGTAGCTCAAGCCATCTCCGTTGACGCAAATTCAAATCCTTCTGAGTCATCAAGTACTTTAAACTTTTATGATCTGAAAAGACATGACATTTCTCACCATACAAGTGATGTCTCCAAATCATCAAAGCAAACAAATGGCAGCCAATTCTAGATCGTGCGTCGGATAATTCTTCTCATACGGTTTCAACTGTCTCTGTAACACCCATTACCCATGTCCGACGCCGAGACAGGATACGAGGCATTACCGGACTTAACTTGCTTAAACATACAACATCGGGCTATAAAATTTCATTTCAACTTAAAGCTTCTTATTCAAATTCATAACATTCTTATTATGGGCCTACGAGGCCCTAAACATACATACGGAAGGTTTCGAAATTAAACCGGAAACTTTTGCGTACTTAGAAATTTTTTGCCTAAACAGGGCCACACGCACGTGTGGAATGAAACACGTCCGTGTGGGCAGGCCCTGTGGTCACACACGCCCATGTTCCTAGCCCGTGTGAAATTTATTTTTCATTTCGAACCTACAGCGGTTTTCACACGGCCGGACACACGCCCATGTCTGTGGCCCGTGTCCCTCACACGGCCTCGACACGCCCGTGTCCTCACCCGTGTATGAAAAACCTGGGTATTCTGTTTGTGACATCAGCAAGCTCTTAAGGGCACACGGCCTAAAACAACGCCCGTGTGCTGGCCCGTGTGGTAAATCAAAATCTCACAAATTTGATGTAGGGGACACACGGCCTATCAGCACACCCATGGGGCTGACCGTGTGTCACACATGGCCTAGACACACGCCCGTATGTCACACACGGCCTAGACACACGCCCGTATGTCTACCCGTATGGACAATTAGAAGGCTATCTACCAAGCCAATTGCCACCCTAAAAAACAAACACACTTATACCACCACAAGCAACACATAACATAGCAATAATACACTATGAAGAATCACTAATTCATCATGCATACACTTTTCATTTTCACTTGATCAATAGCATGAACTTGCACTTCATGAATATCTTCATGATCATAAGATATGTAAAACTTGACAAATATCGACCAATTCCTAATGGTCATTTACAAAATGAGTGTATAACACTAATAGCCAACACTTTGGCTTTCAAATATGACATAACACAAGATGACCAAGTTCCTATACATTCCATACCAAAAATAAATCAACTTTACTATACCAAAAGAATGATTGATAGTGTGATCCGAGCTCCGACGTTCTACGATCCCCGAGTTAGCTTGGCGATACTACAAGGAAAAGGGAAAAGAAAGGGGTAAGCATATAGCTTAGTAAGTTTGCATGAATTAAAATAGCAACATAAGTACTCATGGTAAAATCCATTCATATCATAGAACAATAACAACACAAGTTCTCATGTACTTTGACATACTTACTCATACTTACGCTTACCCATCACATATCACATTACGGTTTCATAACTCGTATTTTACTCGTGATACATGTGTCACTTCATCACATAATTTAGCACTTATGCTATTTTGGACATAAACTTGAATCATTATCATCCTTAACTCAATTGT
The DNA here is from genome assembly GCA_025698515.1 of Gossypium sturtianum. Lineage (NCBI taxonomy): Eukaryota > Viridiplantae > Streptophyta > Magnoliopsida > Malvales > Malvaceae > Gossypium > Gossypium sturtianum. The sequence continues at coordinate 34,659,893 of CM046943.1, read as the reverse complement.
AACTCTTTGTCATTTTCGTATAGCTTAGCTCTTTGTCATCTTTGCATACTTAGCTCTTTTGCCCATTGAACTACTCAGAATATCAGAGGATACTCAATCTCATCATACATGTATTACGATGCCAATGCCATATCCCAGATATGGTCTTACATGGGATCACCTCTTGATGCCGATGTCATATCCCAGATATGGTCTTACACGGGATCTCTTAACTCGATGTCGATGCCATGTCCCAGACATGGTCTTATACGAGATCGTATATAGATGTCGATGCCATGTCCCAGACATGGTCTTACACGAGATCTTCCTTTGGTGCCGAGGCCATGTCCCAGACATGGTCTTACACAGGACCTTCCTTATTCGGTGCCGATGCCATGTCCCAAACATGGTCTTATACGAGACCTTCCTTATCTCATGTCGTGACATAGGTATCCTCGTTATTCCGAATCTTCAACCGGAACTTCAACTCAATACATTCTCATCATTTTCTCATCGAGGCTTCATTAGTCAATTTTCAAGAAATGATATTCATTATCATAAGATCAAGCAATTTAAAATATAAAAACACTATGGAGCTTTATTCACACAAACTTACCTCGGTACTCAAAATGTGAGTAGATGTTCGATTTAGTCCAACACTTTGTTCTTGCCTCGATTTTGGTCCGGGCTTCATGTTTCTTACTCTATAATAACAATTTCACTTGTTTAATACTCACATTGACTAAATTGATTCATGAATCATACTTTGGCAAAATTACGATTTTTCCCTTAAACTTTCACATAATTACACTTTTACCCCTAGGCTCGTAAAATGATTTTTATTCAACTTTCTTGTATTTTAAGCCTAGACGAATTATTTTCTTAACTAAAACAACCCCCAATTTCCACTATTTCACTCATGTATGACCATTTTTATAACTTTTACAATTTGGTCCTTTTATGCATTTTTCATGAAAATCACTTAGAAAAAGATGTTTATCACACATCAAACTTTCATATTCTTCCTTAAAACATCAAAATACATGCTTTCCATACATGGGTAAATTTTTGAACATAAACTATAGCTCAAAATATAGCTAGAAATAGCTAAATCGAGCTACGAGGATCTCAAAAATATGAAGAACACTAAAAACGGGGCTAGGATGCACTTTCTATCAAGCTTGGAAGTTGAAGAAACCCTAGCTATGTCTCCTTGCAAATTTTGGCACTTATAGGAAGAAGATGGACAAGATTTTGACTTATTTTTCCCTTTTTAATTCATTAATTAACCAAATGACTAAAATGCCCTTAAGGCCCTTTCTTGAGATTTTTCCTTCCCATGTCCATTTTTGTCCATCTTGACGTTTAATGGTCTAATTACTAAATAAGGACATCTAGTAATTTTTATAATTCTATTTCATACTTAATTCTTCTAGAATCTCATATTTTCTAATCTTTACAATTTAGTCCTAATGGACAAATTGATCACTAATAAATAAAATTTCCTCATGAAATTTTCACACAATCATGTAACTACATCATAAGCCTCATAAAAATCATAAAACGCATATTTCTACTTCAGATTTGTGGTCTCGCAACCACTATTCTGACTAGGCCCTAAATCAGGCTGTTGCAGTCTCGAGGCATAGGCTATCACTTTGCCCTGTTGCATCATTACACATCCTAATCCATTCAGTGACGCATCGCTAAAAATCACAAACTCTTTTCCCGGTTCAGGTTGCACTAAAACCGGTGCCTCAGTCAATAATTCTTTCAACTTCTCAAAACTTTGCTGACATTTTTTGGACCATTCAAACTTAACATCTTTTTGCAACGGCTTAGTCATAGGAGTAGCAATCATTGAAAAACCCTTAACAAAACGTCTATAATAGCCAGCTAAGCCCAAAAAGCTTCTAACCTCTGATACATTTCTCGGCGGCTTCCAGTCAATAATTGTAGAAATCTTACTCGGATCAACCCGAATACCATCTCCTGAAACAATATGTCCCAAAAATCCGACTTCTCAGAGCCAAAACTCACTTTTACTGAATTTAGCAAATATTTTTTTATCTCTCAAAGTCTGCAATACAGTTCTTAAGTGCTTAGCATGCTCAGTCTCATCTTGAGAATAAATCAGGATATTGTCAATAAACACAACCACGAATTTGTCTAAATATGATCAGAAGATTCGGTTCATTTAGTCCATAAAAATAGCAGGAGCATTAGTTAGTCTGAAAGGCATGACAAGAAATTCATAGTGCTCGTACCTCAAAGAACACACCCTTTATAAATAACCATGATCAACGGAAATATAAAAGAAATCTCACAGGAAGTTTCAGCAGCAACTTCCTCCTCAAAGTACCCAAATAGGATTACGAGGAGGTAAAGGAATGTCGATTTAAATTTTCTAAATCGACAACCGTTTTGTCTGATTTTTACTATCAGCTAACATTCTTACATAATCACAGTTTATGAAAAGAACAACTACATCAGTCCTGAAAGGCAACAGATCTTTATACCTAATACACAAGGAGATTATTATAATCTATCCATGGCATCCACTAACCATGCACAAACTACAGGTTTCGAGTTAACTTACCCAAACTTGCCATTTATTTAGCACATACCGTGCCACACATCGTATTGGTTTCTTTTTGACTCATTCACGATTACCTGTATTCACCCATTCACATGGCTTTAGTACAATTCTCATTTCTACCTCTAGACTCATCCATCTGTCCCTTTAATCACTAGGGATGATCAAATACGCATATTCATCGTCATTCATGTAGGTATGAAACCAATGTCACATCCCCGAGGTGGTCTTATATGGACTTCCACATAAGGTATCGATACCATATTCTGAATATGGTCTCATACAATTCTCATATTCTTTACCGAAGCCATATCCCAGATATGGTCTTATACGGGATCTCAACTTGGTGCTGAGGCTATGTCTCGGGCATGGTCTTATACAGGACCTTATCTTTTTCATATCCCAATGATAACCTTTTTATTATAGTCCCCTAGGACTTCAACCTCATGTTAAACAACAATTAATCTATTTACTAAGGTATCATGTATCAACGTGATACAAAGCATTCTCATTTATGCTAACATAATTATTGCATTAATCGAATGCAAACTTACTCAACTTAACTCCCATAACATCTAATCATAATTCAACAGTGGTAAGGGGTGAGGTCGTAGCGTCCAATAACTTGACTCTCATGACCACATACATATGACTTAACATTCATCATCAATGAAATATCATCATAGTCACACAACTCACTCCAAGTGAGTTTTCACATTTTTCATGCCACAATTGTTTCTATCACTCATACTTTCGAACAGTGACTTTACTTACTCAAGTTCCACATTAATATCTACTTGAGTATTCAACATTTGATTCTACTTCCTCTTACTATTGCTTATCAATCTAGAGAATGTCTTTCGGGTTTTGAGTACGTCGTTTACTTGATTGCCATACTCCAACTATGGTCTTACTCGTATCACCCACCATAGCCCAACTATTTCTTTACATGTCATCACGATGCCATAGCCTTGCCATGGTCTTACACGAAATCTCATATCAGTACCAATGCCATACCCCTGGTACGGTCTTACATGGAACTCATGTCGTTGCCGATGCCATATCCCAGATATGGTCTTACACGGGATCACTATTTGTCACCAATGTCATGTCCCAGACATGGTCTTATATGGGATCACATGTAACGCCATGGTCCAACCATGGTCTTATTCATCATTTTATCATTGAACGACCGTACTCATCCCTGCATTCTACTTAGTCAAACTTCCCAGTTTAACTCTCACACCATAATACTCGTAGTTTCATACAGAGTCACGAAATAAAACATTATACATCATCCATTTTAATAGTCGCACATGAGATTCAACTATGTGGACATACTGATCATACATCGCTTAAACAATCATACATACATATATACCCCATTCTCTGGGTAAATTTACTCACTATATGCACCTAACCCAATATGTTGAGTATATAACACCTTATGCACATCCAGCCAATGCAGATAAGCTTCTCATTTCATGCATTATCGCACACATGTCATATGCTTCGACTCATACCTCTTTGAATCTCATCATTGTATAAGAGCATTTCAATTTCCCCATCATCACTTACAAAATTATTGGATTTAGCCCGGCTGGGAACCATCCCTGTCTTAACAAAACAATTTCGTTAGAGCCGGAAGATATCACACTATCACAGTCCACCTATGGCATGTATAGCTAGACTCTTACTCACGCTAGGTTAGTCCGAGAACCGACTAAACCATAGCTCTGATACCACTAAATGTAACATCCCTTACCCGTATTCGAGCCGAAACAGGGTTTGAGGCATTACCTAACTGATCTTACTTAAACATCTCAATTAGGGTTATAAAAAAAATTTCGTTAGAACCCATCATTTGAACAAACTTGGCCAAAAAGGCCCTAAACATACTTTCGAGAAGTTTGGAAACTATTCCGGGAACTTTTACGAATTCAAGAAACTTTTTAACAAAACAGGGGCCACACGCCCGTGTGCCCTTAAGACCTGCCCGTGCCTTCCACCCGTGGTCGACACTGACTAAATCCACACGGCCTGGACACGCCCGTGGCCCTGGCCCGTGTGACAATTAAATTTCTAAGTGTTAAGTGCAGACTTCACACGGCCTTGGCACACACCCATGTTCCAACCATGTGTATCACACGGCCTGAACAAACGGCCGTGTGACCAGCCTGTGGCTATTCTGACTTAAAACACTAAGGTGTAGAAGACACACGGCCTAGACACACGCCCGTGTGTCTATCTGTGTGGGCACTTAGAGGCTATCTACCAAGCCTTTTTCTACTCTCATTTGCATACATTCATACCTCATCACATAACTACACATAGTATCAACATTACTCTTGAATTAAAGACATTTGATTATAAAAGAAATAAGGCCTTTAACCCATACACTAGGGAGAACTAATTCTCATAGAATTACAAACAACTTAGGCCATCATCTATGGCTATACACAAACAAACATAAGTTCTCTTAGGCCAACACAATTTGACTACATCAACAATGACTTATTCATCCTTAAGTACTAGCCCTATACATGCCATAACTTATAGAGACTTGATACATCATACCGAGTGTATGCTCGATAGTGTGAAAACATCTCCGGCGATCTCCAATCCGAACTAGCTAAATTTACCTATAAGAGATGAGAAAAATAAAAGGAGTAAGCAAAAATGCTTAGTAAGTTCATCTGCATACAACTGATAAACACTGATATTCTTTGAATATACATGACTGCAAGTTACTATGATGAGTTTCTCTCATGAACTCATGGTTACTTACTCAATCATCCATAAAGCTTACTCATTCTACCTCTTACCATATTCTTACCATACCATAAGCCAAATGCTCGTCTAATTAGCATACATTCCTGCACTGACCATCACAAGATCATATAAAACAAAGCATCACGCATTCTCAATAAGCCACTCATACTACTAATCTCTCGGTGGTTACGCACTTAACCCACCATTGAATCTCTTATAGGGTGGTATCACACACAACCCACCAATCATTTATACCTATGGTGATTTTGCACTTAGCTCACCAATCATTTATAAGCGATGGTATCGCACACAGCCCATCGATTACTAATTTATCAAGTGGTAACGCACACAGCCCACCGATAATAATATAGTTGATGGTATCGCACACAGCCCATCAATTAATGATTAATCTGGTGCTAACGCACACAGCCCACCGTGAATAACATAGTGATGGTATCGCACACAGCCCATCACTAACCATCAATAAGATGATATCACACTTAGCTCACCGTTATTATACATTCATGGATAATTATCCACATGAAATTCTCTATTTTTAAACGTTCACCCAGGAACATCCTCACACACTACTATACTTACTTAACCTTCTACGATACTCGTTTACATTCACACAATGCATTAATAAATCTACCTCATGCAATTAAAGTGCATTAGTTACACATAACCCACTAGGGTTCATTATATACTGAATTCATATCCATTGAATTCTAACACACACTTGTGCTTCTCATGGTACAACCACGTACGTTCTCACCTTCAACTTACCCGTCGAATCACTCAAATTGTTAAATGACTCTCTTGAGTCTCATAAATATTGTGTCGCCTTGACATCATACCCCGATGGGGTCTCACTTGCATTAACATGTCAATGCCATGTCCAAGACATGGTCTTATACGAATTCTTACACCGAGGTCATATTCCAATCTGGTCTCACACGGAACCTTAACTATCATCATTTCTTACTATTTACATCTCTTACTATTCTTAGATTCAATTCACTTAACAACTTATCAACAAGTACTTAATACATTCATTGCGTAATTATAAATTTCACACAACATTGGAATATTTAAAATAACTCATACGTGTTTACCACATCTGCACATGAACTTACCTCGATGCCGAAAGGGTTAAAAAGGGACTTTTGCCCACATTTCTCTTTTCACCCGTTCTAGGTCCGAAACTCGATTTCTTTGATCTAGAACAATGGAATTCACTAATTTAATCTCTTATAAATCATAAAACATTATAATCTACACTTTAGGCAAAAATGACTATTTTGCCCCTACATTTTGGCAAAATTACGATTTTGCCCCTAGGCTCGTAAATGAATTTTTATCACATTTTCTTGTTAAACAAGCCTAGATGAACATTAAATCCTCTTACAACTATCCACCATTCCATCTATTTCAAGCCTTAATGAATAAATTACAACTTTTGCATTTTAGTCCTAATTAGGTGTTTTCACGACAACACCTTTCACAAAAGTTGTTTATCAACATCCTATCATTCATTTTCTTCCATAAAAACTCATCAAACAACATGAAATCTATCATGGCAAGTCCCTAGACTTTCAACCATAATGAAAACTAGTCCCCTCTTTAGAAAGCTTAAGCTTTGGGGACTCCAAAAGTACAATTTTTATCAAGAAAAATCATCAAAATCACTTACTAGAGAGGAGAATTGCTTGCTAAAATTTTAAGCTTCAAAAACCCCCTTGTTGCTGCTCATTTTCGGTGGAGAGAAGATGGAGAAAAGATGATAGCTTTCTTTTCTTTATTTTTCCCCTTATTTATTCCTTTAGTCAATTAATGTCACCAACCCTTGTCAAATTTTAATTCCTTGTCCCCTTGACCGTCCATCACTTATAGGAAGGCATAATTGCACTTTAAAGACCTCCAATTCACATTCTATAGCTATTTGGCACTTCTAGCAAATAAAATAGAACTTTCACACTTTATGCGATTTAGTCCTTTTTCGCAATTAAGCCCTCAATCGCTAAAATTAAAGCACCAAAATTCTCATGCCTCTATATAAACATTTAATAACACATAAAATAATATCAAAATATTTTTCTTCAACCTTGAATTAGTGGTCCCGAGACCACTGTTCTGACTAGCCCCTAAATCGAGCTGTTACACTTTTAATTTGGTCAGAGCCATTCTATACGGAGCAATTGATATCAGTGAAGTCCCTGGTGCTAAATCAATACCAAACTTAACTTCTCTAATCGGTGGCAAACCAGGCAACTCTTCTGGAAAAACATCCGGATATTCACAAACTACAGGCATTGATTCAATTTTCAATTCAGACACTTTTGTATTCAACACATAAGCTAGATAAGCTCTACAACCCTTTCTTACATATCTCTAGGAAGACATCGAAGAAATCACAACAGGTAACTCACCCGACTCATCTAAATCAATCTGAAGAATCTCACCATTTTCACATTTCAATTCAATAATTTTCCGTCTACAATTCACTAGGCATCACGCAGTGTCAACCAATCCATACCCAATATAACATCAAACTCATCAAATGACAACAACATTAAATCAGCCAAAAAATAGTGACCTCGAATCATCAAAGGACAATTCTTGTAAACTCTATCAACTAATACATGTTTGCCTAAGGGGTTTGACACTTTAATCACAAACTCAATAAACTCAACAGGCAAGCTCTTACTAACTACCAATTTCATGCAAATATAAGAATGAGTTAATCTAGGATCAATCAATGCAACTACATTAGTATTATAGAGAGAAAAAGTACCAGTGATAACATTGGGAGATGTCGCTTCTTCGTGAGCACGGATAGTATAGGCTCTAGTGGGTGCTCTAGCCTCAGATCTTACAGTTGAATCTTTAGTTACACCCTTACTACTGGTCGCATTCCCCGTATTCCTCGAGGGTCTCCCTCTAGTGGTAGTGTTGCCCGATCTTGCATTCTGAATCTTGTCTTTCTCAGCCATCTCAGGGCAGTCCCGAATAAAGTGGTCTTGTGAGCCACAATTAAAGCAAGCCCGGTCATTCATTCTACATTCACCAGAATGTCGCCTACCACAGTGTTGACATTCAGGTCAATTGGATCTAACATTACCAACACTCGCTATCAATGTAGTTTGGGATTTAGAACCCTAATATTGTTTCCCACGATCTTTGTTGGAATACCCAGCTGAAGCACTCGAACGAGCATACAAATCTCTCGATTTCTTAGACTGAGATTGAAATGACTTACTCATCGGCCTCTTTCTCGAATCTCTAGTCTCAATTTCAGCTCTTCTCTTCTCCTTGCTTAATTCTTCAGCTTTACAAGCTCGGTCGAATAGCACTAGAAATTCTTTCAGCTCAAGGACTCCAACTAACAATCGAATATCCTCATTCAACCCGTCTTCAAACCTTTTGCACATGATAGCCTCGGTGGAAACACACTCTTGAGCGTACTTACTGAGCCTGAAAAACTCTCGTTTGTACTCGGTTATAGATATTCGGCCCTGTTTCAGCTCTAAAAACTCCTTACATTTCTGATCAATGAACTGTTGGCTGATATATTTCTTCCTAAACTCATCTTGGAAGAATTCCCAGTTAACCCTTTCTCTCGGTACTACTGACACAAGAGTTTTCCACCACCGGTAAGTTGAGTCTCTCAAAAGCGACACAGTACATTTTAGACATTCATCCGGTGTGCAAGACAGTTCATCAAATACCTTGATGGAGTTTTTGAGCTAAAACTCGGATCTCTCGGGATCATCATCGACATTAGCTCTGAAATCTTCAGCCCCATGCTTTCAGATCTTATCAATCGGAGGCTTACTCAATCTTACAAATTCCATACCTTGTAGAGCTACGGGAACCGGCTTAAGAATAGGTGGGGGTGGAGGGGGTTGAGCAGTCGGATTTGTTCGAAAAAACTCCGTATACCACTCATTCATCACGTGGAGGAAGGCTTCCCTAGCCTCTTCTCCTTGACCAATTGTCACTGGTCTACTTTCAGAGGGCGCAATCCCTTGAGCGGGAGCCGGCACATTACTTTCTACGTCATCAGCTTCAGCTCGATTGGGATCCATTCACTATATAAAAACACAATTTAAAGTTGTCAGGAGTCATCACACTATCACAGTTTATTTATGGCATGTATACCTAGACTCTTACATACGCTACGTTAGTCCGAGAATCGACTAAATTGTTGCTCTGATACCACTAAATGTAACACCCCTTACCCGTATTCGACACTGGAATAGGGTACGAGGCATTACCGGACTTACAATACAAGTATTCACACAATTTCGAGTCATAAATTTGCGTCCAATTTAAAACTATTCATACTCAATCACAAAGTCCCTAATATGAGCCTGCGAGGCCCAAAACATGCATTGGAAATGGTTCTGGACTAAACCGAAAACTCAGGAAAATTTTACAAAACTTAGAAAATTTTTGCTAACTGCAGGGCTCACACGCCCGTGTGGTCCAAGGGACACCCCCATGTGACCCTAGGACACGCCCGTGCTTCAGACCGTGTTTAATTTAGGGTGCTCTCTGACTTGTGCCGCACGCCCGTGTGCTAGATCGTGTGCTTATTTAATTTAATTCGAACTAAGTGCAGGTTTCGCACGGCCAAGACACACACCCGTGTTCAAGGCCGTGTAGCACACACGGCTAAGACACATGCCCGTGTCTCTACCCGTGTGCTATATTCTAGACATTCTATTTTTAAAATTAAGGTACAAGGGACACACGACCGATACACACGCCCATGGGGCAAGCCGTGTGTCGCGCACAGCATAGACACACGCCCGTGTGGACAAAATAAGGCTATTTACCAAGCCTTTTTGCCACCCTTCCATGCATATACCTACACAACATCATATAATACAAATTCAAGCATATACAAGAAACCAAAACAATCACAACCAAGATATTAACATCCCATCCACATTCTAACATCTATCATGCTTTAACATCATAATATATCAACACAAATCATGCAAGTTTCCACATTCATGAACGGTATCAACATATAAATATACTTCCACCAACATAAGCCATCATTCATGGCCATATACAAAATGAAATCATTAACCATTATAAGCCAATACATTTGGCCACATTTCTAATGACACATATAACAAAATTACCAAGTCCCTATACATGCCATAACTCAAAATATTGACATTTCAATGGTACCCAAAATAATGGTTGATAGTGTGAATGGATCTCCGGCGATCTCCAATCCCGAGCTAGCTTGGTGACACTATAAGATAAGGGAAAGAAAGGGGAGTAAGCTATACAGCTTAGTAAGTACATATGCAAATAATAAACAACATTAATTATACATTTATCATATGCATAACATAACATGAATCAACATAAATGTCATTAGAACTTCATGAACATAACATACTCAATCATATTTTTCCCAATAGTTCATCATATACCGAATCTATTTCCTTTGAGTTTTTCGTACATACCTGTACTAATTCGTAACATAATCACATACTTTCTCATCTTTAACATACCCGTTGAACCACTTGGAATACTATCGGATACACGGAAAGATTTGCACATAAGTTCCACATATGTAGCCAATGCTACCACAAATCTCATAACACATATAGGCTCGCTCTCGAGCTATCCTCGGGCCTGCTCACACAAGCTGTCAGTCGAGACGTAGCTACGCGGTGCTGCTCACACAAGCTGTCAAGTATCCGCAACATATGCCGGTATACCCAGCAACCAGTAGGACATACAGGACCGGCACCTGGGACACATAAATCACATAATTACATATTCACATGGGTTCCTAGTGACATGTCACTTGTATCCTAATCTATTCTTAAGGTTCAACCGGGATTTTCTCGCTTGTCAAAACTTCGTCAATTACACCCATAGAGTCAATCATACAATTCATGTAATAAAAAAATATTATAAATACAATTATAATGCTAAATTATTAATATACGAACTTACCTCGGTACAAAAAATAGTAGAAATGGACCTAATCGTTAAACACTTTATTTTTCCCCGATCTAGGTCCGAACTTTGTTTTTCTTGATCTATAATAGAAAATTTAACTCATTTAATAATCACATTATTCAATCCAGTCGAAAAATCACATTATGGCAAAATTACATTTTGGCCCCTAACTTTTCAACATTTTACGCTTTAGTCCCTAGGCTCGTAAAATGAAATATAGTCAATTTCTTCAAAACCCAAGCCTATTCGAACCATTTTCATACTCATAACAGCCCACATTTTTCATTAAATCACACTTCTACTACATATTTTACAACTTTTACAAATAGGTCCTTTTTAGGCATTTTCATCAAAAATCACTGGGTAAATGTTGTTTATCTAACATCAAACATACATTTTGTACCATTAAACATCAAAATACACAAATATATAACATGTTTAAAATTTTTGACTTTGACATATTTTCAAATTAGTCCTTGAAATAGCTAGATTAGGTTGCAAGGATATCAAAAACATAAAAATAATGAAAAACGGGGCAAGAACGACTTACAATCGAGCTTGAAAGATGGCCAAACCCTAGCTATGGACTCCTTCCAAATTTCAGCATAAGGGGGGACTATTTTGAGAAGATGACATCTTTTATTTGTTTTATTTAGTTTTTAATTACCATTTTACCAAAATACCCTTAATGCCAAACTTTGAAATTTCACCTAACCATGTCCATTTTTGTCCATACTAAAGTATAATGGTCTAATTACCATTTAAGGATCTCCAATTTAAAATTTCATAGCAATTAGACTCCTCTAGCTTCTAGAACACACATTTTGCACCTTTCTCAATTTAGTCCTTTTAACTAAATTGAGTTCCCAAACATCAAAACTTTTGAACGAAATTTTTACAAAATCATTCAATAAAACTGTAGACCATAAAAATATAATCAAAATAAATTTTACTGCGTCAGATTTTTGGTCCCGAAACCACTGTTCCGACTAGACCCAAAATCGGGCTGCTACAAATGTATAGTCAAGATATTAGTAAATGTTAAATGTTAAATGTTCAATGAATTACTTGATGATATGTGAGTGTCATTATATTGATGATTATTCGATTAAAGATTTATGTTTATATACATATATGAATGAGTTTGGATTGAACTATTACAGTACAAGAAGCATACGATGAATCATTTTCAATACTAAACTTAAAATGTATAACAGGTATGATTAATTTATTCATTTAGATTTAATCTTTTTTAGTGAAAGTAAGTGATTCTAGAATGATATATTTATAGGAAAGTTTGAGACAAATGATGAATTACAGAATGATTATTAGTTAAATGTGAAAGAGTTATGTTTAAATGCACTAGCACTAGCTTATGGTTATGGTTGATGTTTGTGCTTATGTCTTGTGTGTTATGCAAATGAAACGAGTGAGAATAGATATTGAAATGATAAGTTCATAGATGAGACAAAATATGATAAAATAAAAAGGATTGTTTAGTTAAATGACTTACTTGTAATGAAGGAATTTACTTATGATATATGTGAGTTTACTTATGTCACGAATAAATACGTTAATTCGTGAATTGATAACGTAATTAAGCTTATGCTAAGCAAATGGAATGGTAAGTAAGTAAATGAAATTATTCACTGTTTTAAGAAAGGTTGATGATTATGTAATTCAACTTATAAGACCTTAAATGTTATAAATGGAAAGTATTCGGAATGTTAATGAACCTATTTATTTGTGAGTTGATAGTTATATAGTTTGATAAATCCTGAGGCATTGGTATAGGTTTATTTATGACTTATAAAGTTCATATTTAAAATGGAATATTATGATTAAAGTTTATACGAGCTTACTAAGCATTCATTACTTATGTGGTTATCTTTCTCTTACTTCACAAATTATCGAAAGTTCGATTAGGTTGGAAGCTAGTCGGATATCTATCACACTATCCAACGATTATATCAGTAGATTTTAATGATTTGGTCATGGTTATAATGGCATATATAGGTGGATGTATGTCTAATGTTTAGTTGATGTTTATGGCATGTAATGTTGCTTTGGATTTGTGGTACTTATGGTATTTTGATGCTTCGTTGGTGGTTGTTAATATGGTTAAATTGATGCATGTTTGGAATGACCATATTTGGTATGTTTATAATATGGCCAAGATGGATTATGCTTTGAGGTAGTTATGAACTATTGGTAATGATATAAATGTAGTCAAATATGGTAAGTTTGGTATGGAAATAGGTTAGGTGTGATTGGTTGATGTATGGATAAATATGCACATGTTTTGACAGGTTTGATGAATTGTGATTGAGGTGCCTTTTGGCATATTGGTTGTATTGACACTTGGTATAAATATTTGGTCATTTTATGCATTGATTTGGGTATGTTTTAAGGCTATTGTATATATGTGCAGATGGCTTGTAGGTTCATGTTTTAAAGGGTGAGAGAAATGGCTTGATATTGGCCATTTTCTTGTCCACACGGCCTAAGACATAGGCGTGTGTCTCAGCCGTGTGTGACACATGGCCATGTGAGACGGCTGTGTGTTTCCTGTAGGTTTTAAAGGTTGCATTTCGAAGGTTACACGGCCTAGCACACGGGGGCGTGGCTCGACCGTGTGACCCAAGTCAGAGAGTTACACGGGAACAGACACGGGCTGGGACATAGTCGTTTGTCCCTAATTTGATTGTTACACGGCCTGATACACAGGCGTGTGTCTCAACCGTGTGACCTCTACAGTTTTATTATTTTTCTAAATTTTTCCTTAAGGTTTCATATGTTTCCGATTTAGTCCCGAATAGTTTCTAAAGTGTTTCTAGGGCCTCGAGGGCTCGAAAAAGGGACGATATGCATGTGTTTGATTGTATTATGCTATGTTTTATGAAATGTTTGAAAATGAATGTTTTAAATTACGTTTTTACGGTAATGCTCTATAACCTTATTTCGACGATGGATACGGGTTAGGGGTGTTATATTGCATATCCATATCTGGGCAACATATATCAGAATGGATGATTTTCAATATGGTCAAACTTCTCTTGGCACCTTTCTTTGACTTGTTAGTCTGCTTGCCCTTAATGCAGACTATACAAGTATTAGAATTAGTAAAATCTATAGTACTAAGTACCCCATCATTTACTAATCTCTTAAACCTTTCAATGAAAATGTGTCCTAAACTCTGGTGCCATAAAATAGAGGAATCTTCATTTATAACACAACATGTAGTACCGGTTTGAACATGTATAACATTATGAGTGACATTATTTTGCAAATTAAGAGAATAAAGACCATCAGATAAAACACCATTTCCAACAAGTTCAGATTTGTAAAATAAATTGAAACCGGTGTTTGAAAAACTAAAACAATATCCAAATGGTGCAAGTCTTGAAATAGAAACTAAATTTCTATAAAAATTGAGAATTTAAAAAGTCTTTTATAACATTAAAACAAAGCCACTCCTAAGCACTACTTCGCATGTTCCAATTGCTTCCACATGCGACTCCATCTTATTTCCTGGATAGATGTGTCGCTCAACTCCCATTGGTTCCCTTAGGTTTCTTAATCCCTGTAAGGAATTTGAGATATGGATTGTAGAACCAGAATCAATCCACCATGTGTTATAACTAACATCAACCATAGTAGACTCAAAGAAAACAAGTGAGATTGGTTTACCTTTCTTTTGAAGCCAACTTTTAAACTTAATACAGTCCTTCTCTAAATGTCCCTTATTTTTACAAAAGAAACATTTGGACTCTTTCTTTATGTCAGCTTGGGGTTGCATTTTAGCCTTCCCCTTTTGCTTGGCTTGGATCGTCTTCTTTCCTTGAGTAATTGTTAGTGCACTCTCTCCCATATCTACTATGAGTCTAGCCTCCTCTTGATCACACATGGTCAAAAGCTCATCGATAGACCACTTATCCTTATATATGTTATAAGAGATCTTAAAAGGCCCAAACTGAGGTGGAAGAGTGTTCAATGTAAAGTACACCAGGAAAGATTCAGACATTTCAACCTCAAGTGCTCTTAATCGAGCTGCTTAATCTCTCATCTTGTTGATGTAATCACATACACCTTTCACGATAATGAGCTTTATTGATGTAAACTTCATGATTATGGTGCTAGCTAATGACTTTTGAGAAGTTTTGAATTGTTTTCTAATAGCCGCCAATAATTCTTGGACATTCTCATAATGTTCAATTGAGCCACAAACATCAGTAGGAACTTACTCTTTATGAACATGATACTTAAGTGATTAGATCGCTCCTATTTTTCATACAGAGCAAGATCAACATGAGTGCTGGTTTTTGTAATATGTGGCTCAGATTTCCTTATGGCATAGTCAATATCCAAGCACCTTAATTGGAGAAGAATACTCTCCTTCCAAAACTTAAAGTTCTCACGAGTTAATTCAGAGATATCTACTTTATTATCAGACATTATCAAGGTTGTAAAACTGCAAAATAAATTAACATATATGCTTAACAGAAATTTGAGGCAAACATAAATCATAATCTACCAATACAAATTATGTAAATAATGAATCTAGTGACATAAAAATTGTCTGCGAGCTAAATTTTTAATTTAATTAGATTCATTTTATAATAGAATTAATTACTATCCTTTCGATAAAAATTATTAAATTCATTTTCATAATTCCTGTGGGTAACTATGAAAAATCAGTTAATAATTTTATCTTAATAAATTATGTAATGAGATTTAATAGCTATGTTTTTCGTATATGATTTTTAACTTTAATAAATTTATTTAACTAAAGATGTTGTGGCTTGTCTTTAACTAAATAAAATTATGAAAACCACTTAGCTAGATATTAATCTTTAAACTTTAGTTAAGATTGTTGCCAAGCCATTATGGAACATCTAATGTCTATAAACCTTATTAGATCCTTACTATAATAAATAAATTTATTTAATTAAAGTTGTTGTGGCTAATTCTCTAATTGAATAAAACTATTTGGATCCCTAGACATATATTTTATAGTTTTATTGCTAAATACCTTATGCAATAAGTCTAAAAATTTTATGCACCTAAAAATGTATGTAACTAATAACCAGATAATTCAAATACAACCATTTACTTCAGACACATAAAAAATATTCAAACAACAAAATTTTAAAATTTTTCGCTAAATTTTTATAACAAAATTAATTTTAGAAATTTCACTTTAATAAAATCCAATGATTTTACAAAAAAAATTGTAGTACAAATTCTCAAAGACAAATGTTTAAAAATAATTCAAGAAACATGGAATTGTTATTTTGAGAAATTAACAAAAATTTAAAACAGGACTAGGCAAAATTAACCAAGCTCTAATACCAAATGTAAGCACAAATCACGGTTTAAATAAAATTTAAGCTGCGGAAAAATCAAACAGAAATACCTCCAACCGTTGTCCGAACTAAATGTCAAAAACCAGACATTGTAACACCACTTGTCGAGCGCGTCAAAGACCCGATGAGAACGTTGTACTTAGCTATTCGAAAACATAAAAATTGAAAAACACAAAAACATCAAAGTCTTCTAAACACTTAAAAATCTCACTAATGGAATTGTTTTCAAAAAATGTATTTTCGATGCTTAGGATCCTTAAGCTTAAAGTATTTATAGTGATGATTTCCTATCAAAAACCACCATCCCATTATCTACATACACCCACTACCACACAACAAAATAATGGGCAGCAAAATGTGGGGTTGAAGGCAGCAAAAGTGGGAATAACACACGAACCAAAACGGTTCCAACAATTTGCTTCCATAGCAAATCAAATCACAAAATAAATAAATAAAAAAAATTAAGAAGGAACTTACAAGTTACAATGGAATCGAAGCAATTTGCTTATTTGTGTGTTTGAAGGAAGAGAGGTCAGAAGTTGAAATGAAAATGAAGGAAATTGTTTGAAGCGAGAGTATGAGCAACGGTTTATTTGGATGATTGGCATGTAAGTTTTTGAGGATTACAAGAGTTTGGTAATTCTATCATACACCACCACATCATTAATAATTACTCACAGCAATCAAGAAATCTTGAAACAAGTTCTGCACCTTGTGTCTTGATCAAGTTAAAGAAGAAAAGATTTGTCTCTGTTTGGATCTTTTCCCAATGAAACTTCTCAAAATCTCTATGTTGAAAAATTATACCTTTAAATTCATTCCTCCAACAAAACTAAAAATACATTTCTTTCTTTGGATTTTTTCTCCAGATAAAAATGAAAAATTATAATTAATTTTATTTAGATTTATTTTAATGATATGAGGAATTGTGATTTACTTATGTAATTTTTTTAAGAAGTTATGATTTAAATTATTTTTATATGTTTAAAAATATAATAAATGTATTTTCATAATAATATTTATCATTTTTAAAAGAGATTATTTTTAGGTTTTTTCTTCACTAAGTTGGTGTATTAACTTATGACATTAATTTTTGGTAAAAAAATCCTTAAAAATTATTTTTAATGTCAATTTTATTATTCATATTTAGAATTTGTAGTTATCTCTTCTGCCTATTTTTCTAAAAAACTAATTGTAGTATATGAGTGCCCGGTTAATCTCAGGTTTTATTGATTTTTTTCTTTAGCCTAATTTTCAAGTTTGATATTTTTATTCAAACCAAATAATATTTTTAAAGCTTTTAAAGTACTTTAATGATGAGAAATTAATAATGTATTTTTTTAATCTTTTAATCGTGGATTGATTTCAGAAGACTGTAAATACAACATTAAACTTCTTTATGATATTTTTATATCTCAACATCTTTACATCTTCCAAAGAAAATAGAAACCGTTATCATAAAGAGCAATGATGCAGATTTGAAACAAGGCACCATGGCATGTACATTACTCAAAAAGAATAATCTCATGTATTTTGAATTTTTTTTAATAAATTGATTTATTTAGGTCAAATTTTGTTATTAATTCTCTATATTTTAGGTAAATTGTTAATTTAATTTTTACACTTTAATTTGATTATTTTTAGTTATTGTATTTTTCAAATTTTAAAAATTCAATATTAACCCAAATAGCAGCAGTTAAATTCGTTAAGTTAAATTATGCTATTTTCAAAATCTTATATAGAAAACATATTATCACATGTGTATTATTCCCACGAAACACCCACAAAAAAGTCACATTATTTTAGTTAATGAATTTAATGACTACCATTTGAGTCATGAAATTTCAAATTTTGAAATTTGTAAAAACTAAAAATGATCAAATTAGAGAATACAAACTAAATTCATAACTTACACATAGTAAGAGACTAATAGAATAATTTGGCCTAAGGAATATAACAGCTACAATTTGAGTCATTACTAAAATTTTAAAATTCGAAAAGTGAAAGAACTAAAATGACCAACTTATAATACAATAATTAAATTCACAACTTACTAATAATACAGGGACTAATAGTAGAATTTGACCATTTATTTATGGATTTAACAAGTTGTAACATAAACCTTCATGTGCAGGCAAAGCTAAGTAACACCAAACAATTTTTTTTTTCTTTTTCTTTTAATTTATTTTCTTTGAAAGCATAAATTTGTGTTGCTAATGTTTAAAAACACCTCGTTGAGAACCTCGTGTGTTGGCTTGATGGTCAGGGTGTTCACTGCTTCAGGTGTGGCCTGGATTCTGGTCACACTAGTCGCGTTGCTGTTAGGGCTTTGTCCTCCTCTTGTAATTCACCAAAAACACGTCGTTGATGTTCTTGAATCTCTTTTTCTATCTCTTAATCTTTCAGATAATTGCTTCTTTGTCACTTCAGAATGAATGGATTTTTTAATATAATTTAGAAGTTTTCATTATAACACATAAGTTTATTGTAAATTTATTTTTTGTGTTTTATATGTACCATTTATAATTTCTTGTTAAGATATTGTTAGGATAAAATATTTAAATTTTACATAAAAACAGATTAATCATTGTACGCACAAATTAGAAGTCGAATATAGGAAATTAAAGAATTTTTTTTTTTATAAATTTTGAGTAACAATTTCTAGATAAATCTTTTGATGGAGTTTTCATCCAAGGGTCGTATAGATTTGATATTGGATGGATGTTAGCTACTCCAAAGGCTATTGATATTTGATCTTTGACCACGCCCTGACGCATGTTCGTCAAGGCTAAGAATCAATACAAATATAATCAATTGTAATATTTATAATGTTACAATGGAATACTCGAGTATTTCAAGGATCGAACCCAATAGAGTTTGGAGACAATGTGATTAATGTGAAACAAGCATGCAAATAGGAAGTCTAGCTAACTACTCGCTAAGTATTGTATTACGACAAATCATTTCAAAGAGGTAATTAATCTAAATTAACTATCTAAGATTAAGAAGGACCAAAAGCAATTAACAATTCAAGAAACACAAGCGGTTGGTTGACTTCCATGTTGTTGATTGGTCTTTGGATTAGGGATCTAAAAGGCTTAAACTTCTAATTGATTCAAATTTACCTCTCGATCACCATTTTACCAACTTAAATGATTTAATCTGATTTATTTCTCGATCTCATCAAACTAATTCAGGACAACCAAATTGGTGCTCAATAGCATCTCCTCTCGGTCTCACCTACCTAAATGTTCACCTAGAGGTGTCAATTCTAAGTTTTGAAGCCTATTATATTTAGTCCTATTTTTACAATTTAGTCATTGTACCAAAAACTAACCAAACAACATGTTCATCAACCAACCACCATCGATTTAGTTACCCAACATCATTTTCATGCAACAAATAGTCCAACACATACTCAAATAGCTCATTAAAATAAACATAAGAGTAATTTTAAAGAAAGCTTCAGAATTTCTTGGATGGTTGCTTGAAGAAGATGATGACAGCAACAATGGAGGAGAAAACACAAATAAAGTTCAGATTTTTATGCTTTTTAGAGTAAATAAAACTAAAATGTATTTAAGGTTTTCAAATAAAATCAAATACAAAGTGAGTTTAAGGACTAGATTGCAAAGAAAATAAAAGAGCTACAGTAAAAACTAACTAAACTAACAACCCAACTAACTAAGTTCAGAAAGTAAATACCCTAAATCTAACAATGGAGAAGAAGACAACTACTTAAGCTAAAAAGATGAAAAGATAAAGTTGGCTCCTTTAGTTTTTCAGCCAAAAATGGCTTTTATCAACTGAGATCAAATCCAACATCTTGAAAAAAAATGCCCCTAAAAGTTATATTTTAGCTTGGATTGGTGATGGACAAAAGACTTACCTTACAACAAATTTCTTCTTGTCAGGCATTGATGTCGCGACACCCTTGACAGTGATATAGGTGTGGCTCTGAGGTTCTCGGTGTCGCGACATCACTAGTTGTGACCACAATTTTTTTTACTTTAACACCTTTAGGGATATCACAACCTTGGAGGCTAGGTGTCAAGACATCATACCCTCGGTGTCGCGACTCTCTCGACAACCAACTCCATATTGATTTCTCGTTGCAGTTTTGCACCCTCGGGGTAAAGGGACTTGGTGTCAGGACTTTCAAGCATTAGTGTTGCAAAACCCATGTTGAATGTTGTTTTCCTCAAGGTTGGGCCATTGTCATCTCCCTACACCAACTCAAACACCCTGTTAGGCCCCTATGGCACCATTTTTTCAATTGGGGTTTCAAAAGAAACAAAAAAAAAAACAAAAAAAATGATTATTAATAGTGAAAAATAAAAATCAACAAAAAATTAGAAAAGACGCCTAAATTGCTTGAAAATAAGCTCATCGAGGGCTTTTGAGAGCCTAATTTAAAATATCAAATTACGACAGATCAATCTTGAAATTGGGCTTGGAGAGATGATTGATTGAGAATTTGATTTGATTTTGGTTGAAGAGTTTGAGACTTGATCTTGAATCAATGAAATGCACTTCAAGGGTTATTGAGATTTGATCTTGAAAGCTGATGTTATTACCTTTGTGTTGATGCAACCAGGTTGGGGAGTACTTTGATCAAAGAGTCTTTGAGATTTGATATATGATGGATGATTCTATTTCAAGGGCCTTTTTAGACTTGATCTTGAAGCCTACTTTTTGTCAGTTGCTTAAGATCAAAGAGTAACTTTCTTCAAACCTGATGCGATGCGGTTTAGAATTTCTTCAAGTTCTTGGTATTTTGAAGTGAACTTCTAGTTTTCAAAAATCTTCTCTTCAAGCTTTGATTTCTAAATTTCTGAACTTCAAAACTTGTGAAGTCATGAAGTTGCGTTGAATGGCTTGGAAGTGACACTTTTTTTATAGTGCCATTAAGTAAAGTGAAAAAGAGTTCTTGTAGTTTATAATCTATTTATTTGAGAGGTCTACAAGGATTAAAATAGTTTATTTATTATTTATCTCATATTAATTTAAATTAATGGGAGAAAAAATAATCCTTAAAGAACATATATTTTTATAAGAGAGTTCTAAAAGGATTTAATGTAATACCCCGAAATTCTCGGTGTAATATATGGTACCATTCTAGGAAATTGTGTTATAGGCCCAATTTGCCCGGCCTTTGAAATAAATCAAAAATAAATAAATAAACAGTTTCTTACAGTCCTTTTACAGAAACCAATTTACAAAGCCCAAAATACAGACCCAACAGACCCTGACTCCTCAGACCCAAAACAAAAACGGCCCAAAAGGGCCCAAATGTTAACAGAAATAGGAAACCTAGGGTTTTTGGGAAACCCTAGGCGCCGCAGTACTCCAACAGTCGCGCCGCAAGCACACCAGTAGCATCCCCAGCCTCGCGCCACAATCAACGCCTCGCGCTCACGCCAGCCCTCGGTCGCGCCGCGGTTCGCGCGCGAATTCCCCTATCGCCGCCACGATCCTCGTCCAACTGCAAAAGAAAGGAAAGAAGATAGCAGCAAGAATGGCAACAATATGATTTTCCTTTTTTATTTTCATTTTTCAAGGCTATAAAAGTCGATTATTCTGTAAATCGAGGACAGAGAAACAAATACACAGAAAGAATAGGCATAAAAAAATAGAAATAAAAAAACACCAAACAGAAGGTGATTACCCATTTCGTATTTGCGTTGTTTTATTTTCTTTCCGATTCCTGCAAACAGTAAAAATTTTAGTAATATAAAAAAGGAGAGGAAGTTTTACCTTTCAAGTCAGGTCTGAAAATCAGAGTTAGTGGCCTCCGGCCACCGACCACGGAGGCGCGTGGCGCGCGTAGGGGCAAGAACCCAGAAGTCTAGTGACCAGACCTCGGACAGGAAAGGGGGGTTTCTGGGGAGCTTTTTTGATTTTTTTTTTAAAACGGAGTAAAGTGATTTTTTGGGCCGAATTTTAGATTTTATAAGCCTGAAAGAACGACATCGTTTTCCCTTAAAAGATCCGCGCGTTGACCTAATAACCCGGGTAGGATCCGCGCATTTTTAATTAATGGTCTAATTTTAATTTTGGTCCCTCCGCTATTTTAATATTATTAATTCGGTCCAATTTGAATTTTCATTATTTATTAAATTAGCCCTAAATTTTGTTTACATTCCAATTTAATCCTCGGGCTGCATTAAAGGCTAAATTTATTACGACATCGTTTTGAAACTTGGCAAAATTGCCATTTTAATCCCTGTTTCTTTTTTTATTTTAATATTGTATTAAATTATTTTACTATATTAGATAATTTATATTATTTTCTTTATTATTTATATATTAATACATTAATAGTATAAATTTATATATTGTTTCTATGTAATATCTTTTTATATTAAACTATTATTATTTTTTAATTTTTATTTAGCTTAAAATTATTTTCATTATATATTATTTCTATATATTAATTACTATATTATATGTTTTCGAAATCTTTATATTATTTAGTACTATTTTAATGTCACATGAAATCTTATTTTTGTATATTTTATAACATGTTTCATTTATACTACTTATATTATATCTTTATTCAATTATTATATATTATTCGTTATATATTATTTTTATATATATTAAATTATATTTATTATAATATTTTATAAATATTTTTATACATATTAATTATTTTACAAAATTATTATTTTTTTTATCTTTTATTTTGTTTTGTTAAATAATTATTTAGAGTTTAAGTATATCTTCCCCTTTTCGTTTAATTTGGTTATTTCATGAAAATTTTCATTATCGTTATGTATTTTGTCACATTTTTATTTATCTGTATCCTTTTAATCGTTTATTATTATTTAATATAGTTCTTTATATATTTATGTTATATTATTCTTTTATCATTTACTATTAGTATAATTTGTAGTTATATAGAATTGCTATTAACATGTATGCTAAAATGTCTTGCTCAAATTATTGTTTTATAAAAACGCCTCTTTCAAATGATTTTTCAAAATACGGTGATATGTGATATTTGGGGAATTTCGAGAAGAATTTTGCCCGAACTTACTGGGTTCGATTTTTCTCGTGAAACTTTAGATATTACATATCCCTTTTAAAAAAAAAAACTGAGATTTACCAATTTCAAATCAAAAAACCTATTCTTGGGAATTCAAAGCATTGTGTCCTAACTTACTGGGTACGACATTTTGCGTCTCGATGTAGGAATTTTCTAAAATAAAGACATACTTAGTTTCAAAGTCATGAGATGCTATATCCTAACTTACTTGGTATGGTGTTTTATTTCTTTGAGATAGGTAAGTCTGGAATTTTTCTTCAAATAAAAGGTCTATTTTTTAAATTTTTTAAAGTTTCAACATTAGGACATGATTTTATCGATTAGGTACCAATTTTTGGGCGTTATGAGGGTGCTAATCCTTCCTCATACGTAACCGACCCCTGAACCCGTTTTCTCGTTTTCGTAGACCAAAGTCAATATGTTTTAAAATAAAACATTTTTCAAGGTGATCCAATCACACCTAAGTAAAAAGGGATTGGTGGCGACTCCCATTTTCATTTTTACAAGTCGATCCCCATTTTTAAAAACCAAACTTTAAAATGGTTTCGACAGCTTGGCGACTCCACTGGGGACCAATAAGAGAGTCAGGCCGCAAAGTCGATAATTTCATGTCTTATTGTTGCAAATTTGAAATTCTGATTTGAAAAAATTATCATTTTTTTATTGCATGTGATTTTATTTTTTAATATCTTTGCATTGCATTTGCATGACCGTTGTGGTCGCACCCTTAAGTGGGAGTGAGAAACTATGCTTTCGTGAGGTTTTCACCTCCGCAGGGGCTAGTGGACTGCTTCCGGGATACATCCGTACCTATGTCTTCGTGAGGTTTTCACCTCCGCATAGCCATAAGGAAATGTATTCCCCTGAACCGAACTCGGTCCGTATGAGCCTATAATGGGTGAGGATCGAGGAATTTACTGGTTCAGGTACCTCAACCTTAGAACTAAACCACATATAGTGAACCCTAAGAACCCACCTTAGGTAGAACCATGTCAAACCTTAGTGGTCACCCAAATAGGTGTTTGTTTATTTTACTTGCTTTATATTCCATGATACTAACTTGTTGTGTTTTATTCTTTTGTGCATATCATTTCATACTTTAAGAGGTATCGATTCACGGTCAGTTTCTAAGTTAGAAAGCTGGTTATGGAGAATGAATTCCTTGATAAAGTGGAAGACAATGCAGTCGTTAGTATATGGTCAGAGCAAAGGCAATTAGAGAAAGAAGGGTATGGATTCGTTTGAGCAAGAGGGAAATAGGGCAGCACTAGAATCCCTGCCACATGTGCCTCCTGATGTTGTTCTGATCAAAGCAGAATCGAATGCGAAGAAGATTGTACGACACCCTATGGCAAGGTGTGGTGTTGGAACTAAAAGGCGAGAAGGTAACTATACTCACCAATCACTTCAAAGTGAGCGTGAAGAATGCGGATGGACACTTCTACCATTGCAAAGTGCTTCTCTTTCATATGGAAACTTGATCGCCTTGTGGATGGTAAGGGTGTTGGAAGGAAAGTGATTGGCAGAGTGCATGAGACCTACAAAAATCATTTGGATGGAAAGAATTTTGCTTATGATGGCTTCTCGGCTTCTCGTTGTGATCCAAACAACATTGCAAGGGATTTGATTCGTTGTGGAGAAATAAAAGGAATTCGTATTGATCCCCATTTGATATATTCAATGAGATGAACCAGAATAGACGCCTTTCACATGTGGTTAGAGTTGGAAAAATGTTTGAACAGATACAATCTAAACTTCCTGGAGCACCGCAGTTCTTTCTTTGTCTGCTCCTTGATAGGAAAGATTCTGATCTTTATGGGCCATAGAAGCGGCAGAATCTTTCTGAGTATGGCATTGTGACTCAATGTATGGCACCAGCTAGGGTGTATGATCAATACTTTACAAATCTTCTTCTGAGGATCAATGCTAAGCTTGGACGGTCTCTTTATCACCATCGAAGCCATAATTCCGCGATCGAGTTAAAGTCAAGCCTAAAAGGTAAGTTAGAAGCAGCATTGCACAGTTGTGAACTTTAGATCGAGCTTTTTGAAACAAGAGAAGGGCATTGGAAGGAAGAGCTTCATCATCCCCATGACCAAGTTAGAAGTTGGGATTACCTCATGGGTGAAGCAATAGTTCAGACTCGAGAGGTAGCTGATCATCTACAGATTTTGGCATCACAGGCTGATACGTTGAGCATGAAATATAAGCTACGGTTGAATCGTGGTCAAGAGCTAACCTCTTTATTTGGGAAAATCAAAACTTTAGGACTTAGAGCGAAAGCATGTTTGTAGTCCGTTTTATGTAAAGGATTTTTTTTCTAATAATTTTTTCTAAAATGAAGTTGATCAGAATCGATGCCTCTTTGCATTCATACATTCGCATTACATCGCATCATTTGCATTAGAATTTTACAAAAGGGCCCTAATTAGGTAAAAATATTTCAGTTAACCTGGAAAACATGGAACAAAGGTTGGAGAGAATAGAGCAAATGCAAATGCAGATGCAGGGGCAATTAACCGAGATTCAACAAGAAATATGAGAATTCCAAAAGAATGTGATTGGCCAGTTAACCCAGTTACTAGCTGAAGGACTTGGAAAAAGGAGTGGCCCAGTGGTCAACAGTGTGGATGATGAGGACATTGTTTGTTCCCCAATAGGTGTTCCGACTCAACCAGGCGTGCATTTGCATGGGTTACCTGTCATTATTGGACCCCAATGTAATACTGGTACTTCGGCCCTATTAAACTTCCCGAGGGGTTCAGGTGTTAACCTGGATGATGATCAAGCCAAACCGGTGGTACTGGCAGAAACAAAAGGAAAAGGAGAGGGTACTTTAAAAGCCCTGAAGAAAAAGGAAAATAAAGCGGAGGGCTATTTAGAGCCGATTACAGTAAGCCAGCCAAGGATAGTAATTACCAGACATCGGGTCTCCCCAAGGCAAGAACCCAATTCAAGACCAAACTCAGAGAAACCTCAGTTCGCACCTATTCCAATCACTTACAGGGAATTGCACCGAGTTCTGTTTGACGCACATGTCATATCCCCTTTTTATATAGAACCAATACAGCCCCCGTACTCTAAATGGTACGACGAAAATGGTCAATGCGAATATCACGGGGGAATCACAGGACATTCGATCGAGAATTGCGTCACTTTTAAAAAGATGATCGAAAGACTCATCAAATTGGGTGTCATAAAATTCGATGATCCCTCTGGTGTAGAAAATTCGTTACACAACCTTCCTATTAATGGGGTAAACATTATGAGCTCCATGATAGATAGGGGCAGGAGATCCAAGAATGCATCGAGCTCAGGACCCTAGTGCATGATTTGATTGAGGAGATCAAGGACCCGATGGGAATGTTGGGGAATCTAAGCATTAACGACATGTTTGAATCGGGGAATAAAAGTTTCCAAGCCCTTACATACTTTGGAAAATTTTAAACAATGGAACTGTGGAAAGGATCATTGTATTTTTAGAGTGGATCTAGAGTAATATTTGAAACACGCTTGTTGCCTTAAGCCTAGAGGCAATAAGAACCCTTTTGTGAAATAGGCTTGTGTTCTGAAATTTTATTTCAATAAAATGCATCTTTTTGAGTACATGTTCTTTTATTCTTTCTATTTCATACTGCACATTCTTTTACTTTTTTTAGAATATTCTTTTATTCTTTATTCATGACCATACCAATAATCATCCTTAGAATCGCTTATTCTTTGGATTTCTTACCTTCATACTTAGGACTCCATATATCAACGATGTGAGTAACGCTGTTGCTGATTCCCTTTTTGAATAAGATATGGGTTTAGGGGATCTAAGGACTTTGAAGATGACAGAGATTGTAACCCATCTTCTGATTTGTAAAGAATGATGAAAAACAGACCTTACTCTACAAAGGGTCAGTCGATATTATGAGCCTAGAAAAGAGGTAAAGATTGTAGCCCAGCTCATCACAGAACTAAGGCGAGACATCATTGAGTTATTTTCAAGAATTTAAAGATGTTTTCACACGATCATATCAGGACATGCTTGGGCTAGTAAGACGCGGGCTAAACATGAGGATTGGGCACTGTTGGTCTACCATGGAAGGGGATTGCATCAATCATACCGTAAATATTGAATTGAACGAAACAAGATTCATGTGCCTTCTCCATTTCTTCACAAATTTTCCATATGTAGGGGCATGGATATTATGGGGCCAATCTCGCCAAACGCTTCTAGTTGACATCAATTTGCCGTCATGGTCGTCGTCTATTTCACTAAGAGGGTGGAAGTAGCTTCATATGCCAACATTGCAAAGTCGGCAGTCATCAAATTCCAAAAAAAAAGAATAAAGGAAATGATCAGATGCCAGCAAAAAATGCCATAAATGATCACGCATAACTGTACAAAGTCAAAGTTTACAGTTTTCCCAAAGATCAGGCAGCATATTACAGTACAGCAAAAGTTGCAAAAATAAAAACTATAAAAGGTGACTTAGACTCGTAAGGATTGGCATAAGAAGCTACCGTTACCTTCTGTCTTATTGACGTCGGCCAGAACCTTCACTGGGGGCAACATCTTACCCATTGGTTTATGGAATTAAAGCGTTTTGCTAATTAAACCTAATTGAAGAAAAGGTTAAAAGCTATTCGTCACGGCCAGATGATGCAAGCTTACATTGAAGAAGTTCATCTTAGGGAATTCCACGAGGGAACCTGATGTTGAAAAAGACCTTTCTTCTATAAAACGATTTTAGAAGAAAGCATATGCCAAAATGGGAAGGACTTATGTAGTGCCTATTCTAGAGGAGCATTGATATTGACTGAGACGGATAGTGAAGACTTGCCCAATCCGGTGACCTCAGGTTCAGCCAAGAGGTATTTTACCTGAAAGAGGAAAGACTAAGGTGAAAACCCGCAAAGGGCGCCTTGAGAATATTTTCAAAAAAAAAAGAGAGGCCAAGGCGAAAACCCGCAAAGGGCGCTTTGAGACGAAAGGGGATTTGAGTTAAAAACCCGAAAAGGGCAGCTCAAATTTTGACCAAAAAGAGGGGCATACAGTGGTCTTGCTACGTCTGAACTAACAATGAAGAAGTATGTTATGTCTTGAGGCATTGAAAAAGTACTCCGGATCCCCTAAACACATATTGAGTTTAAAATGGTCCTCAAGAAATCAGAACAGAGAAGCTCAAACTGCGATATCTGGGGCACCTAGTTTCCCATCTTACCCATTTTAAATTTTCTATCTTTGATTACTTTATTCTTTTCAGAGAAACACCCTAATCAATTTTCTTTTATAGCCTTTGCTATCTTTGTTTACTTTATTCTTTTTAAGATATACCAATCAATTTTTATTTATTGCCTTGGTTATCTTTGATTAGCTTATTTGCTTCGAGCTATGCTCCTGATTAATTTCTTTCATGTCCATTATTGTGATCTTTTTCAAGAATTTTATATTGAAATAACGATTAATGGACTAATAACACTTTCATAAAAGGAGTTTCGCATATTACTCTGGAAGCTTCTAAATAATATGAGAATCTGAAACAGGATTATTGTTTAGAACCCACCAAGCCTAAGGGATTGGAAACATTGAAAAATGATTATCTCTTTGGATTCTTATTGGATAAGACAATTTCGTTGGTGATACCATATTAGCGAATGACAAACAAGGTCAATCCAAGTGTAAAAGGGGATCATTGTCGGGGGACCCTGCATTCATGTAAATTTCAGACTCATACATCCAGGGAATGGAGACGAACTAAGGAACCCTGAATTGTGGTGGAATAGGTTGAATTCAAAATAAACCCTATACCTTGAAAAGTGAAGATGGGTCAGATGGAAAAAGTTTCAATTCCCATTATAGTAAGATGGTACAAGCCTTGTGTTCTCAAGATTCAAGCGGAGTTGACTCAGAAATTACATGGGGGCAAGCTTGTTGAATAGAACATGATTGATGAACAAAAAAGGAAGGACAAATGAGTGATAACACCTAAAGTAGGAATCATACTCATAACATTTTTTTTGCATCATAGCAAATCTCATTAAGGGCATTTGATTCATTGTAATCATTGCATCCTAATCCTTTAAAAGGAATCATTTTCATGACATGTTGCATTCATGTCACTCATAAAACATTCAATTAGGAGCATTTGATTTATTCTGAGTATAACATCTTAATCATCTTGCATAAGCATATGCCCATTCTACAGGTTATGTCCCTTAGAAGACAATGTAGTAGGGTAGATCGAAGACATCAGTCTAGCATTCCTGAGTTTGCAGGAAGCAGATTGAAGATAGTAGATCTGGCATTCCTGAAGTTGTAGGAAGCAGATTGAAGACATCAGTCTGGCATTCCTGAGTTGGTATGAAGCAGATTGAATATAGCAGATCTGGCGTTCCTGAGTTTACAGGAAGCAGGTTGAAGATACCAATCTGGCATTCCTAAGTTTGCAGGAAGCAGATTGAGGATAGTAGATTTGGCATTCCTGAAGTTGTAGGAAGCAGATCGAAGATACCAATCTGGCATCCCTGAGTTTGCAGGGAGCAGATTGAAGATACCAATCTGGCATTCCTGAGTTTGCAGGAAGCAGATTGAAGATAGTAGATCTCGCATTCCTGAAGTTGCAGGAAGCAGATCGAAGATACCAATCTGGCATCCCTGAGTTTTCAGGGAGCAGATT
This sequence comes from Gossypium sturtianum, assembly GCA_025698515.1. Lineage (NCBI taxonomy): Eukaryota > Viridiplantae > Streptophyta > Magnoliopsida > Malvales > Malvaceae > Gossypium > Gossypium sturtianum. The sequence continues at coordinate 34,629,467 of CM046943.1, read as the reverse complement.
GAAGATACCAATCTGGCATTCCTGAGTTTGCAGGAAGCAGATTGAAGATAGTAGATCTGGCATTCCTGAAGTTGCAGGAAGCATATTGAAGATGCCAATCTGGCATCCTTGAGTTTGCAGGGAGCAGATTGAAGATACCAATCTGGCATTCCTGAGTTTGCAGGAAGTAGATTGAAGATAGTAGATCTGGCATTCCTGAAGTTGCAGGAAGCAGATCGAAGATACTAATCTGGCATCCCTGAGTTTGCAGGGAGCAGATTGAAGGTACCAATCTGACATCCCTGAAGTTGCAAGGGCAAATTAAAGATAGCAGATCTGGCATTCCTAAAGTTGCAGGAGCAGATCGAAGACATCAGTGTAGCGTCCCTGAAGTTACATGGGCAGATTGAAGATAGCTGATCTAGCATTCCTGAAGTTGCAGGAGCAGATCGAAGATACCAGTCTGGCATTCCTGAAGTTGTAGGAGCGGATTGAAGATAGCAGATCTGGCATTCCTGAAGTTGCAGGAGCAGATCGAAGATATCAGTCTGGCATCCCTGAGGTTGCAGGGAGCAGATTGAAAATAGCAGATCGAATCTGGCATTCCTGAAGTTGCAGGAAGCAGATCAAAGACGTTAGCCTTGGCCCTCTGAGTTTACAGTGGAGCAAGCTAAAAGATAACAGATCTTGTCTTCCTGAGTTTGCAACGAAGTGGATCAAAGATATTAGTCTGACCTCTCTGAGTTTGTCAGTGGAGCAGATTAAAGATAGTGGATATCGCATTCCTGAAGTTGCAGGGAAGCAGATTGAAGCTATCAAACTTACTGAAATCAAGATGAAGTTTCAAGTACCCCTGAAGATACAGTTGGGATTGGAAGCCATTTGAAGAAGGCAAGGATCAAGAAGTCGAGGCTCGGCCAAGACCGGGCAAAATTGGTCCTTTTATAGTCTTTGCTCTATTCTCGTTACACGATAATGAGCAAAGAGGGGCAGCTGTTATAGGCCCAATTTGCCCGGCCTTTGAAATAAACCAAAAATAAATAAATAAATAGTTTCTTACAGTCCTTTTATAGAAACCAATTTACAAAGCCCAAAATACAGACCCAACAGACCCTGACTCCTCAGACCCAAAACAAAAACGGCCCAAAAGGGCCCAAATGTTAAAAGAAACAGGAAACCTAGGGTTTCTAGGAAACCTTAGGCGCCGCAGTACTCCAACAGTCACGCCGCAAGCACACCAGCAGCATCCCCAGCCTCACGCTGCAATCAACGCCTCGCGCTCACGCCAACCCTCGGTCGCGCCGCGGTTCGCGCGCAAATCCCCCTATCGCCGCCACGATCCTCGTCCACCTGCAAAAGAAAGGAAAGAAGATAGCAGCAAGAATGGCAACAATATGATTTTCCTTTTTTATTTTCATTTTTCAAGGCTATAAAAAGCCAATTATTCTATAAATCGAGGACAAAGAAACAAATACACAGAAAGAATAGGCAAAAAAACAAAAGCAGAAATAAAAAACACCAAACAGAAGGTGATTACCCATTTTGTATTTGCGTTGTTTTATTTTCTTTTCGATTCCTGCAAACAGTAAACATTTTAGTAATATAAAAAAGGAGAGGAAGTTTTACATTTCAAGTCGGTTCTGAAAAACGGAGTTAGTGGCCTCCGGCCACCGGCCACGGAGGCGCGTGGCGCGCGTAGGGGCAAGAACCCAGAAGTCCAGTGACCAGACCTCGGACAGAAAATGGGGGTTTCTGGGGAGCTTTTTTGATTTTTTTTAAAAAAACGGTGTAAAGTGATTTTTTGGGCCGAATTTTAGATTTTATAAGCCTGAAAGAACGACGTCGTTTTCCTTTAAAAGATCCGCGCGTTGACCCGATAACCCGGGTAGGATCCGCGCATTTTTAATTAATGGTCTAATTTCAATTTTGGTCCCTCGGCTATTTTAATATTTTTAATTCGGTCCAATTTGAATTTTCATTATTTATTAAATTAGCCCTAAATTTTGTTTACATTCCAATTTAATCCTTGGGCTGCATTAAAGGCTAAATTTATTACGACGTCGTTTTGAAACTTGACAAAATTGCCATTTTAATCCCTGTTTCTTTTTTTTATTTTAATATTGTATTAAATTATTTTACTATATTAGATAATTTATATTATTTTCTTTATTATTTATATATTAATACATTAATAGTATAAATTTATATATTGTTTCTATGTAATATCTTTTTATATTAAACTATTATTATTTATTATTTTTATTTAGCTTAAAATTATTTTCATTATATATTATTTCTATATATTAATTAATATATTATATGTTTTCGAAATCTTTATATTATATAGTACTATTTTAATGTCACATGAAATCTTATTTTTGTATATTTTATAACATGTTTCATTTATACTACTTATATTATATCTTTATTCAATTATTATATATTATTTATATATATTAAATTATATTTATTATAATATTTTATAAATATTTTTATACATATTAATTATTTTACAAAATTATTATTTTTTTTAGCTTTTATTTTTTTTTTGTTAAATAATTATTTAGAGTTTAAGTATATCTTCCCCTTTTCGTTTAATTTGGTTATTTCATGAAAATTTTCACTATCGTTATGTATTTTGTCACATTTTTATTTATCTGTATCCTTTTAATCGTTTATTATTATTTAATATAGTTCTTTATATATTTATGTTATATTATTCTTTTATCATTTATTATTAGTATAATTTGTAGTTATATAGAATTGCTACTAACATGTATGCTAAAATGTCTTGCTCAAATTATTGTTTTATAAAAACGCCTCTTTCAAATGATTTTTCAAAATACGGTGATATGTGATATTTGGGGAATTTCGAGAAGAATTTTGCCCTAACTTACTGGGTTCGATTTTTCTCGTGAAACTTTAGATATTACATATCCCTTTTAAAAAAAAAAACTGAGATTTACCAATTTCAAATCAAAAAACCTATTCTTGGGAATTCAAAGCATTGTGTCCTAACTTACTGGGTACGACATTTTGCGTCTCGATGTAGGAATTTTCTAAAATAAAGACATACTTAGTTTCAAAGTCATGAGATGCTATATCCTAACTTACTTGGTATGGTGTTTTATTTCTTTGAGATAGGTAAGTCTGGAATTTTTCTTCAAATAAAAGGTCTATTTTTTAAATTTTTTAAAGTTTCAACATTAGGACATGATTTTATCGATTAGGTACCAATTTTTGGGCGTTATGAGGGTGCTAATCCTTCCTCATACGTAACCGACCCCCGAACTCGTTTTCTCATTTTCGTAGACCAAAGTCAATATGTTTTAAAATAAAACGTTTTTCAAGGTGATCCAATCACACCTAAGTAAAAAGGGATTGGTGGCGACTCCCATTTTTGTTTTTACAAGTCGATCTCCGTTTTTAAAAATCAAACTTTAAAATGGTTTCGACAAATTGTATAGTGAAATTTCTAAGAAAATATGAAAATGAGTTTATTAAATGATTTTTTATGGAGTTAATTTGGTGTTTGGGAAATGAAATTAGTGAACATAAAGTGAGTGTAACATTTTGGGAAAAAAAGGACTAAATTGAATATTTGGAAAAGTATGAAAACTAAAGTGTAATTTGAAAAAAAATAAAGAAAAAAGGATTGATATTAATTATTTGGTATGAAAATGACATGGAGTATGAATGAAGATGAAGAAATTAATGTTTGGACTAAATTAAATAAACGTTAGAAGTACATAGTAATTTTTCCATTTTTTGCAGAGAAATGATATAAGTGCAATTTTTATGTGAGGAAATAATTTCATGGATCCTAATTATGATTTATGAAGCCAAAATATGATAGGTGTTAAATGCAGTGAGAAATGAAAAGTGATGAGGTAAAAAGTGGCTAAAGTGTAAAATTTTCGACATTTTGGATTTTTCACATGGGACTATATTATTTAATTTTAAATGAAGATATAATGGATGTATGGAAGCAATATGAATCCTTAGTTATATTAAACTTATGAGATTAATGTGGACCATGCAATTTTAAGTGGATGTTGACTTGGGTTTTTTTTTTTTTTTACTTTTCCTTTTTAAATGGATTAAAAAAAGATGAAAAATGGTTGAATTAATTAATAAGTTGATTATTAGCATTGTTAATAAGAATAAACTTTATTAAAGATACAAAACAGATGGAAAACGACTCGATCTCAATCCCTCTTCTACTATCCATGGTGGAGGACAAAGCAACCACAAAAGTTCTCTTTTGAAATGAGCAATCTGTTGATGGAGATCAGATGGTGGTGGTGGATAGTAATGGAAATCCCTTGAGGTTGGACATGAATATTGTTGGGTGTAGGTCCTTCAAGGATATGCTGGTTGGATCTGTGGATTTGGCGAATCAACAATCATAAGAGGAAGATGATGATTTGCAATTGTTTGAGGGAGATGTGTCTGTTGGGACGGAAGATGGTTTGCTGTCAATTAGATTTTCTAAACGAGTTCATCATCTCTTATATAATAGCATGTCTTGGGCAATAGTTGTCAAATTTCTTGGAAGGAAGATTGGTTATCATGCTCTTACCAGTAAGATTTATAGTCTGGGAAGCCGTCAACACCTATTAGTGTCATGGATTTAGAAAATGATTATTTTTTGGTTAAGTTCCAATCTGAAGCAAATTATGTTAGAGCACTTACCGAAGCACCATGGATTGTGTATGGGAATTATTTGACTGTTCAACCTTGGTCGGAGTATTTTTCTACTTCCCAACCTTTCTCGTCTGGAGTGATTGCTTGGATTCAACTCCCTGGGATTCCGAAATTCATGTATAGAAGAAATATTATCGAGACCATCGGGAAATTTGTTGGCCGTGTTATCAAACTGGATAGTAATACATGTAAGGCTTAACATGGATGTTTTGTTCACATGGCTATTTTATTGGATCTGAACAAGCCCCTTGTTTCTAATATTAAAATAGATGGTCGTGTGCAACGGCTGGAGTATAAATCTCGTCCTAATGTATGTTTCTCCTGTGGGCATTACAACCATATGAGGGAAAATTGTGTAATGCAGGTTTAGCAAAATGGGTCGATGGAGGTGGGTGGTGCTATACCGAGTGTGGTGAAAGGTGTTGTTGTTCATAGTGCTGAGGTTGGTCCCCGGACAATGACTGGTAAATAGGTTTAGATAGAGGCATTTGGCGAGTGGATGTTGGTGAGTCTCCGGAACCGTAAACCTGCTCGAAAGCCAACTATCAGAGATGGGGTAAAGGAACAGGCGGATTTTTAGGAATCACGCTTTAATGTGTTGCATGAATTTGGGAATAAAGATTCCGTTGGAAACCAAGCTACAAATCCTACAAAATGAGCTAATCTTAAAGGCAAGGGGACTACTATTTATGACAACCCATTGGGCGTTGATAAGGGGGTTTGTTTCATGATGGCTAACAAGGAATAGGGGGAGCCTAGCCCTAAAGATCTATCGATCTATAATTTTTTGGATTCATCAAAGAAGCCCAACAAGCCAAATATTATTATGGGAATCTCCTCCAAATGTGGCAATAAATCTGTTGATCCAATTGTGAATTTATCTCCTATTCAAGTTGGCCCAAGTTCATCTAGCCCAAGAATAGATAGGACTCCATCTGCTCAAGTAATTTTCCAAAATTCCAACAATTCATTAGTGAGTGGAAGGCAGCACAATTCTGTGGTGGAAAGGGTTTTGAAAACTTCTTTGTGTACTGCCTGCCACTTAGTGGTCTCATTCGTTGAAAATTTAGACCCAAATATCATGCCTGGTGCTGCGCCAAAATTTGCTTCTTCACTGATCTTTGCTAAATATAATCCTGAGTCGATGAAGGAAGGGCGTTCTAAGAAAATGAGGAAACCACCTAATATAAATTTACTCAAGGGCAAGGGTAATAAATTCAAAGTGTGGGCTCCTGCTCGTATCCCGATATCTAATGCGATGTCCAAAATTATGGAAAACATTGGGGTTGACAAGTCGAATAATGAACTTATCTAATGAAAGGAGGGTTATCAGAGGCTAACGCAACTGATTCTTTTTCTAGTTGAAACGATATGGTCTTCCTTTCTCTATTTGATTATGATGTTACCAAATATTTTCGAGTGGAATTGTTAAGGGGGAGCTAGTTCGAAATTTGTTAAAGTTGTTAGAAGTTATTTGGATGATTTTGATTTTCCGGTTGCAACTTTTCTTGAGACTAGAATTAGTGGTCTAAAGGCTATTTATTTCCAAGCATGGGTTTGATTGTTCGCATAGAATTGAACCTTGAAGGTTCTCCAGAGGTTTGTGGGTCTGCTGGAAAAAAGAGTGTTCAAGTTTATGTGCTTAATAATGATCCATAGTTCGTCCATTGTTGCATCAGGAAGAACTCAGTTTTTAAGATGTTTGTGACATTTGTTTATGGGAGCCCGAAAAAGCGATTGCGTGGTTTTCTTTGGGAGAGGTTGGATTATTTGGCTCAATCGATTAAGGAACCTTGGGTATTGTTAAGGGATTTCAACTCATTGTTATCTCTAGATGAAAAGAGAGGAGGTTGGCTAGCAATCTCAGGTTGTAAGTTGTTTTAGAAATTCATTCAAGATAATGGATTATGAGACCTTGGTTTTAAGGGTCTGAAATTTACTTGGCGAAGAGGTGTAGTTTTTGAAAGGTTGGATAGGGCGATTAAGAATAGTGAGTGGTTCTGTTCTTTACTAGGTGTAGTTTTGTTTCACCTTCCCCAGCTAAAATCGGATCATCAACCCATTCTTATTTCTTCACAGTCGACAAGACAGACTCGACACAACATACCATTCCTCTTTTTGGCTTCTTGGATTAAACACCCTTCATTTTCACAACTTATTATGGATTGTTGGAAAATAGGTTTAGATATGCCAAACAATCTTGTTTCTCTTGTTTCTGATATGAAAAAGTGGAATAAAGAAGTGTATTACCATAAGGAAGCGCTCGTTGGCTCGTTGTATTAAGAATATCCAAGATGTTCTAGATCGTAAGTGCTCGAAGTTTCTTTTGGATCTTGAAATGGATCTGTGGTTTTAATTTGAAAAAGTTCTTGATCAAGAAGAGTTAATTTGGTTGCAAAATTCCTGAGCAGATTGGATTCAACAAGGAGATAGAAACACCAATTTTTTTTCATAAAAAAACTCTCTCTAGGCGTAAGTTAACGAGATCTCTGATTTGAAGATCGATGGTGTTTGCTACTATGACGATAAAGAACTCCAGAAAAAAAGCTGTTACTTTTTTCTCATTGTTGAATTCTTTGAATGACCAAAATCGGGCTACATTTCCTCTACATGGTTTCTATCCACACATCGATTTACATGATATGGAATCCCTAATTAGGGAAGTTACAATAAAGGAAATCTAAAAATCTGTCTTTAGCATAGGGCCCTTGAAGGCTCCAAGACCAGATGGCCTTCATGCCTTATTTTATCAGAACCAGTGGGAGATGGTGTAACACCCCTTACCCGTATTTGACGCTGGAACAGGGTATGAGGTGTTACCTAACTCAAACGCATACTAACATACATTTACGGGTTATAAAATTCCATTCAAATTTAAAAATTTTCAATCTCCATCTTAAAGTCCTTAATATGGTCCTACGAGGCCCAAATCATACTTTAGAAATGGTTCGGCACTAAAGCAGACACATTAGAAAACTTTGGAAAATTTTACTAAAAACAGGGGCACACGCCCGTATGGCAAGGGACACGCCCGCGTGGCAAGGGACACGCCCGTGTGGACAGACCGTGTAGTCACACACGCTCATATCCCTAGCCGTGTGGATTTATTTTTCAAATTTGAACCTCCAGGGGTTTTCACACGGCCCGGCACACGTCCATGTCCATGGCCCGTGTCCCTCACACGGCTATGACATGCCCGTGTCTCCACCCGTGTGTAAAAACCTTGACATTCTATTTTTGATGTCATCAACTCAATAAGGTCACACAGTCAAGGAACACGCCCGTGTTCTTAGGCCGTGTGGCGAATTAAATTTCTAAATTCAAGTGCAGACTTCACACGGCCTGGGCACATGCCCATGTCCTATGGCCGTGTCTTCCACACGGTTGAGGCACACAGCCGTGCCTCAACCTGTGTGGTTACTACTGGGTATTCTGTTTTGTCAACTTTGGGTGCAGGGGGACACACGGCCGATCTACACGCCCATGGGGCAGACCGTGTGTCACACACGGCCTAGACACACGCCCGTGTGTCTACCCGTGTGGACAAAAACAAGGCTATTTACCAATCCCTTTCTGCCACCCCTACTTGCACCAATTTAAGCCACAACAAGCATACTACTCATTCATGCATTAATATACCAATAACTCAGCCAATGCAATTTACCCATTCATGAAAAACATCATCATTTTCATATATCAATAATTAGGAAATAGCCATCATCCATGACCTTATACAAAATGAATCAAATCTCCAAGTCAAGCCCACACATTTGGCCAAAACAATACGACACTTGACAAAGAATAAGTCCCTATACATGTCGTACTCATAATGATAAATCTGACTATACCAAATGTTCAGATTGATAGTGTGATCGTGCCTCCGACGTCCTTTGATCCCTGAGCTAGCTCGGTGATACTATAAGAAAATGAAAAGGAAAGAGAGTAAGCATAAAGCTTAGTAAGTCGCATGTAAATAATTAACAACAATTAACATGCATTATCATACTCATAGCATATTATAAACTTGTACATGATTCTCGAATGATTAAAGGCACAACTTACTCATTTCCACCCTTACTAATCACACAACATAATTCGAGCTCATTTATCATGAATCTCATGTAGGTACCTGTATCACTTACAACATAGCTGTAATTTTTCTCACTTTTGAGACAATCTTTAATTTACCCGTTGAACCCATTGGAATACCAAGGAATATCCGATAAGCCTCACACAAGAGGGTAAAATGCTGATGCCATGTCCCAGACATGGTCTTACACTGGTTCACATGTCGAGGCCGATGCCATGTCCCAGACATGGTCTTACACTAGCTCTCATCTCAATGTCGATGCCATGTCCCAGACATGGTCTTACACTGGCACACACATCAACGCCGATGCCATGTTCCAAACATGGTCTTACACTGGCTCTCATAATGTTGCCGATGTCATGTCCCAGACATGGTTTTACACTAGCACACATATCAACCCAAATGTCATAGCATGGATATCCAATCTATTCCTATGGTTCAACCGGGAGTTTTTATATGCAATATCAATTTTTTAATGCATAAATACAATAACGTTGTATTATTTACGTACAACTTACCTCGGTATACAAAAAGTGAGCGGCTAAATTGAATTAGTCTATTAGCTTGGCTTTCCACCGGTCTAAGTTCAGACTCCATTTTTCTTGATCAATAATGATAAAATTCACTCATTTAATCACCACACTAATCAAGACATTTCAAAATTCCTACTTTGGCAAAATTACTGTTTTGCCCCTAGACTTTCACAAAATTACGATTTTGCCCCTAGGCTCGTAAGTCAATTTTCATCAAATTTCCTCATTAACCAAGCCTAGCTGAATCTATTTTAAGCTTATAGCAACTCACAAATCCAATTATTTCAAACATTTACCACTTATTTTACAACATTTACAAAAAGGCCCATTTTAGGTGTTTTCATGAATACCCCTTTCACAAAAGTTGTTTATTTAACAACCAAGTTTCATTTTCTTCCATAAAAATTCAGCAAACAACATAAATGCTCTCATGGAAAAACCCTAGACTCTCAACCATTTTGCAAAATAGTCCCCTCATTAGCTAGCTTAAGCTTTAGGGGTTCCAAAAGTACAAAATTATCAAAAATGACCATCAAAATCACTTACTTGCAAGGGTTTAAGTTGCTGAAAATTTTCAAGCTTTCCAAAGCCCCCTTCTTGCTGAATATTTTGGTGGTAGAGGAAAATGAAAAAGGATGATATAATTTTCCCTTTATTTTATTTTATTACATCAATTTAGTCTCCTAATTCCACCAACTTTGACCAATTTTAATTTCTTTGTCTGTAACACCCCTTACCCGTATCCGACGCCGGGACAGGGTAAGAGGCATTACCAGGCTTAACTTACTCAAACATACAACTTTGGGCTATAAAATTTTGTTTCAACTTTAAAACTTTTCATTCATATTCTTAACATCCTCATTATGGGCCTACGAGGCCCTAAACATACATTTAGGAGGTTTCGGGATTAAACCGGATACTTTTGAACACTTAGAAATTTTTTACCTAAAACAGGGCCACACGCCCGTGTGAAATGGAATACGCCCGTGTGGGCAGGCCGTGTGATCACACATGCCCATGTTTCCAGCCCGTGTGGAATTTATTTTTCATTTCGAACCTTCAGGGGTTTTCACACGGCCGGACAAACGCCCGTGTCTGTGGCCCGTGTCCCTCACACGGCCTAGACACGCCCGTGTCCTCACCCGTGTGTGAAAACCTGGGTATTCTATTTATGACATCAGCATACCCTTAATAGCACACGGCCTAGGCACACGCCCGTGTGCTGGCCCGTGTGGCAAATCGAATTCTCACAAATTTGATGCAGGGGACACACGGCCTATCAACACACCTATGGGGTTGGCCGTGTGGACAATTAGAAGGCTATTTTCCAAGCCTATTGCCACGTTGAAACATAAACAAGCATATACCAACACAAGCAACACATAACATGGCAATAATACACTATGAAGACTCACAAATCATCATTCATGCCCAACATAGATCTCATCATCATTAAGTTATAAAACTTGACAAATCTTGGCCAATTCTTAATGGCCATTTACAAAATGAGTGTATAACATTAATAGCCAACACTTTGGCTTTCAAATATGACATAACACAAAATGACCAAGTTCCTATATATGCCATACTCAAAATAAATCAACTTTAATATACCAAATGAATAGTTGATAGTGTGATCCGAGCTCCGACGTCCTACGATCTCTGAGCTAGCTTGGCGATGCTACAAGGAAAAGGGAAAAGAGAGGGGTAAGCATATAGCTTAGTAAGTTTGCATGAATTAAAATAGCAACATAAGTACTCATGGTAAAAATCCATTCATCTCATTGAATAATAATAATAACACAAGTTCTCAAGTACTTTGACATACTTACTCGTACTTACGCTTACCCAATTACATATCACATTAGAGTTTCATAACTCGTATTTTACTCATGGTACCTGTACCACTTCATTACATACTTTAGCACTTATGCTATCATAAACATAAACTTAAATCGTAACTATCTTTCACTTAAATGTAACTCTTTGTATAGCTTAACTCTAGCCATTTTTGTATACTTAGCTCTCTTGCCCGTTGAACTACTCGGAATGTCGGAGGATACTCAATCTCATCATACATGTATCACGATGCCAATGCCATATCCCAGATATGGTCTTACATGGGATCACCTCTTGATGCTGATGCCATATCCCAGATATGGTCTTACACGGGATCTCTTAGCTCGATGTCGATGCCATGTCCCAAACATGGTCTTATACGGGACCTTCCTTATTCGGTGCCGATGCCATGTCCCAGACATGGTCTTATATGGGACCGTCCTTATCTCATGTAGTGGCACAGGTATCCTCATTATTCCGAATCTTCAATCGGGACTTCAACTTAGCATAATCTCATTATAATCTCATTGAAACATCATAAATCAATTTCATGTAATTTATATTCATTTCTCTTAAAATAAGGTAATTAAAAGCATAGTTATATCACGTAGCTATAAATCCACACAAACTTACCTCGGTACTCAAAATGTGTGAAGATGTCCGATTTAGTCCAACACTTTGTTCTTACCTCGGTTTCAGTCCGGGCTTCGTGTTTCTTGATCTATAATAACAATTTCGCTCGTTTAATACTCACATTGACTAAATTGATTCATGAATCATACTTTGGCAAAATTACAATTTTTCCCATAAACTTTCACATAATTACACTATTACCCCTAGGCTCGTAAAAATTATTTTTATTCAACTTTCTTGTATTTTAGGCCTAGACGAATCTTTTTCTTAACTAAAACAACCTCTAATTTCCACTATTTCACCCATGTATGACCACTTTCATAACTTTTACAATTTAGTCCTTTTTATGAAATTCTCATGAAAATCACTTAGGAAAAGATGTTTATCATACATCAAACTTTGATATTCTTCAATAAATCATCAAAATACATGCATGTCATACATGGGTAAATTTTTGAACATAAAACCTAGCTCAAAATATAGCTAGAAATAGCTAAATCGAGCTACAAGGATCTCAAAAATACGAAGAACATTAAAAACGGGGCTAGGATGCACTTACTATCAAGCTTGAAAGTTGAAGAAACCCTAACTATGTCTCCTTAGTGATTTTCGGCCATGGGAGAAGAAGATGGACACAATTTTGACTTCTTTTTCCCTTTTTAATATTTTATTTACCAAATGACAAAAATGCCCTTAATGGTCCTTTCTTGAGATTTTTTCTTCCCATGTCTATTTTTGTCCATCATAATCTATATTGGTCTAATTGCTAATTAAGGACCTCTAATAATTTTTATAATTCTATTTCATACTTGAATCTTCTAGAATCTCATATTTTCTAATCTTTGCAATTTAGTCCTAATGAACAAATCGATCACTAATAAATAAAATTTTCTCATGAAATTTTCACATAATCATGCAAACATATTATAAGCCACATAAAAATCATAAAACACATATTTTTACTTCGAATTTATGGTTTCGCAACCACCATTCTGACTAGGCCCTAAATCGGGCTATTACATTGTCCCCTATGGCCGGCCAACACTCTCCTGAGGGTCTAATTGCACATTAAGGACCTCCAATTTAAGGTTCTATAGCTATTTAACAACTTGAGCTTGTAGAACAAAACTTTCGTACTTTATGCGATTTAGTCATTTTTTTAAAATTAGGCATACAATCATTAGAATTAATTCACCAAAATTTTCATGCACTCATATAATCATGCTATAACACATAAACTAATATTAAAAAATAATTTTCTCTGACCTCAGATTTGTGGTCCCGAAACCACTGTTCCGACTAGCCCCAAAATTGGGCTGTTACAATTCTCCCCCTTAGAGATTTTCGTCCCCAAAAATCTTACCAGTAAAAAGATTCGGGTATTGGTCTTTCATGGTTTCCTCGGGCTCCTATGTGGCCTCTTCAACCCCATGTCTATGCCATAGTACTTTCACAACTGCTATACTTTTATTCCTCAATTTCTTGACCTCCCGATCTAAAATCCTAACCGACTCTTCACCATAGGTCATGTCTGAACAAATCTCAACGTCTGTTGGTGAAATTACATGTGATGGGTCAGATTGGTAACGGCGCAACATAGACACATGGAATACATCATGGATCTTTTCTAATTCGGATGGCAAGGTTAATCAGTATGCTACCGGTCCAATTCTCTCAATCACCTCATAAGGTTCAATAAACCGTGGACTTAATTTTCCTTTCTTACCAAATCTGAGGACTTTCTTCCACGGGATACTTTCAAAAACACCTTATCACCGACTTGAAACTCAATTTCTTTTCGTTTCAAATTCGCGTAGGATTTCTATCTATCCGAAGCGGTCTTCAAACAGTCATGAATCACTTTTACTTTCTCATTGGTTTCTCTGACTAAGTCAACCCCATGTATCTGGTTTTCCTTGAGTTCGGACCAATACATAGGAGTTCGGCATTTACGTCCATATAAAGCCTCATAAGGTGCCATTTTCAAACTCGACTAATAGCTATTGTTGTAGGAAAACTCTACCAACGGCAAATACTTTTCCCAATTGCCTTGAAACTCGAGAACACAACACCACTACATGTCTTCAAGAATCTGAATTACTCTTTTCGACTGACCGTAGGTTTGCGGATGGAAAGTCGTGCTAAAATTTAACTTTGTCCCCAAAGCTTCTTGTAACTTTTTCCAAAACCGTGATGTGAACCTCGGATCTCTACCCGAAATGATCGATAAAGGTACCCCGTGAAGTCTCACAATTTCAGAAACATACAAATCGGCCAATTTCTCAAGTGGATAATCAGTACGCACAGGAATAAAATAAGCCGACTTAGTTAGCCTATCGACCACAACCCATACAGCATCTTTCTTCTTTGGCGTCAACGGCAATCCAGACACAAAATCCATGGTAATACGGTCCCATTTCCACTCAGGAACCATCATGGGCTGAAGTAAACCCGAAGGTACTTGGTGTTCAGCCTTCACTTGCTGACAAATTAAACACTTAGAGATAAAATCTGAGATGTCTCTTTTCATTCCTGACCACCAATACATTTTCTTCAAGTCATTATACATCTTCACACTACCCAGATGGATAGACATACAACTGCTATGTGCTTCATGCAGAATTTTTCGAATAAGCTCATCATCTTTGGGTACACAGATTCTGTCTTGAAACATTAAACAGCCATCGGCACCAATCCGAAAATCTGATTCAATTCCTGCCTCGCACTAAGTTATCTTGGCTTGTAACTCTTTATTACTTTTCTGAGCTTCACAAATTTCTTGCAGAAACATCGGTCTAGCTCTTAACTCTGCTATGACCGAACCATCATCAGTCACAGATAACTGGGTATTCATAGCCCTCAAGGAAAACAATGACTTCCTACTCAAAGCATCGGCAACCACATTCGCCTTTCCAGGATGATAGTCAATCATCAACTCGTAATCTTTTATAAGCTCTAGCCATCTCCATTGGTAAAGGTTCAATTCCTTTTGAGTCATCAAATACTTTATACTTTTATGGTAAGTGAATAATCGACATCTCTCGCCATACAAATGGTGTCTCCAAATCTTTAGTGCGAACACTATGGCAGCCAACTCTAAGTCGTGAGTCGGATAGTTCTTCTCATGCGGCTTCAGTTGTCTCAAGGCATAAGCTATCACCTTGCCTTCTTGCATAAGCACACACCCCAATCCATTTAAGGATGCATCACTATACACCACAAATTCCTTTCCCGGGTCTGGTTGCACTAAAATTGGAGCTTCAGTCAACAATGCCTTTAGTTTCTCGAAACTCTGTTGGCACTTCTCTATTCATTCGAACTTAACATCTTTCTGTAGCAACCTCATCATCGGAGTAGCAATCACGGAGAATCCTTTAAAAAACCATCTGTAGTATCCCGCTAAGCCCAAAAAGCTTTTAATCTCTGACACATTCCATGGCAATTTCCAATCAACGATAGCCGATATCTTACTCGGGTCAACTCTAATTCCATCACCCGACATGATGTGTCCTAAGAATCCGACCTCTCGGAGCCAAAACTCACTTTTGCTAAACTTAGCATACAACTGCTTATCTCTTAAAGCTTGTAAGACAGTTCTCAAATGCTCCGCATGCTCACTCTCATCACGAAAATAAATTAATATATCATCAATAAAAACAACAACAAACTTATCCAAATACGGCCGGAAAATACGATCCATTAAGTCTATAAAAATGGCAGGAGCATTTGTTAAGCCAAAGGGCATGACGAGGAACTCATAATGGACATACCTCGTCCGAAATGCAGTTTTCGGTACATCCTGCTCCTTAACTCTCAACTGATAGTAACTAGACCTCGGGTCTATCTTAGAAAACACTGTGGCTCCCTTCAATTGGTCAAACAAATCGTCGATCCTTGGCAAAGGATACTTGTTCTTAACTGTAACCTTGTTAAGTTGTTGATAGTCTATACATAATCTCATCGACCCATCTTTCTTTTTCACAAAAAGTACCAGAGCACCCCACGGAGAATAACTAGGTCTCGCAAAACACTTATTTGTTAACTCTTGCAACTAGATTGTTAGCTCGTTTCATTACGTCGGAGCCATCCTATATGGGGCAATCAAAACAGGTGCCGTACCAGGGACCAACTCAATACTGAACTCAACTTCCCTAATTGGGGGCAATCCGGGCAACTCCTCCGAAAATACTTCCGGATACTCACATACCACTGCCATTAGCTCAATCTTTACTTCTGACTCTTGAGTATTTAACACAAACGCGAGATAAGACTCATACCCTTTTCTTATACATTTCCCAGCTGCCAAAGAAGAAATCACTACTGGCAAGCTATATGATTCACCCGATTCAACCCGAAGGATATCCCTATTTTCACATTTCAGTTCAATAAATTTTCTCCTACAATTCACTATCACATCATGAGCTACTAGACAGTCCATACCAAGAATCACATCAAATTCATCAAACGGTAGCAGCATAAGATTTGTCGGAAAACAATGACTTCTAATTGTCAAAGGACAATTTCTACACACTTGGTCAACTAGTACATGCTTGCCTAACGGGTTTGACACTTTTATGACAATTTCTGTGGACTTAACAGGCATATTCATACTAGATACCAATTTCATACAAACATACAAATGGGTAGACCCCGGATCAATCAAAGCAACAACAAAGATATCATGAAGAGAAAAAGTACCCGTAATCACATCTGGTGACGATGCCTCTTTGCGAGCGCGAATGGCATAAGTCCTTGCAGGCGCTTGGCCCTTGGACCTCACTGCTGAATCTCTAGGCACACCTCTGCTGCTAGCCCCACTTCCCGAGTTCTTCTGTGGTCTACCTCTAGAAGGAGCATTACTCGCTCGCACTTCTTGCTTTCTATCTTTTTCTTCCACTTCAGGACAATTTCGAATGAAAATGTCTAGTGAACCGCACTTGAAACAGCCTCTTTCATTTCCTCGGCACTCACCGAAATGTCGTTTACCACACTACGAACACTTCGATTTATTTGGTCGAGCACTACCAACACTCGCAATAGAAATGGTCTGAGCCTTAGAAACCGTGTACTGCTTACTCCTATTTCTACTCGAGAATCCCATTGAAGCATTTGATCGAGTAGTGAACTCTTTCGACTTCTTGGATGAGGACTAAAATGATTTCCCCAACTGCCTTTTCTTTGAGTCACGGGACTCAATATCAGCTTTCTTTTTCTCTTTGCCAATTCCTCAGCCTTGAAAGGTCTCTTCACTAGTACAACAAATTCTTTCAATTCTAAAATGCCAACAAAAAATAGGATGTCCTCATTTAATCCATCCTCAAACCTCTTACACATGATGGCTTTGGTGGATACACACTCTTGAGCATACTTACTGAGCCTCACAAACTCACGCTCATACTCGGTTACTGTCATTCGGCCTTGCTTTAGCTCAAGGAATTCCTTCCTTTTCTGGTCTATAAACCTCTGACTAATATACTTCTTTCGGAACTCCTCTTAGAAAAACTCCCATGTAATCCTTTCCCTTGGTACAATCGACACAAGGGTATTCCGCCATTGGTAGGTCGAGTCTCGTAGGAGTGATACAACACACTTCATACACTCCTCAGGTGTGCAAGACAACTCATCAAATGCCCTAATGGTATTTTCTAGCTAGAATTATGCTCTCTCTGGGTCATCATCTATATTCACTCTAAATTCCTCAACCCCTTGCTTCTGAATTCTATCAACTGGAGGTTTTTCCCTTCTCAACATCTCCACCCCTTGGGGAGCTACAGGGGCAGACTGGGGAATTGGAGGGGGTGAAGGAGGTGGAGCATTCGGGTTTGCACGTACAAACTCTGAATACCATACATTCATCATATAGAGGAAGGCTTCTCTAGCCCCTCCGCCCTGACTCAGTGTCACGGGCCCACTTTCAGCTGGAGCGATCTCTTCTGCGGGAGCCGGCGCATTACTTTCTACATCATCTGTCACAGCTCCGTCGGGATCAATTTACTATATAAAAACACATTTAAGTTGTCAGGAGTCATCACACTATCATAATTCATATATGGCATGTATAGCTAGACTCGTACACACGCTAGGTTAGTCCGAGAATCGACTACACCATAGCTCTGATACCACTAAATGTAACACCCCTTACCCGTATTTGATGCTAGAACAGGGTACGAGGCGTTACATAACTCAAATGCATACTAACATACATTTTCGGGTTATGAAATTCTGTTCAAATTTAAAACTTTTTAATCTCCATCTTAAAGTCCTTAATATGGGCCTACGGGGCCCAAATCATACTTTAGAAATGGTTCGGCACTAAACTAAGCACATTAGAAAACTTTGGAAAATTTTACTAAAAATAGGGGCACACGCCCGTTTTGCAAAGGACACGCCCGTGTGGACAGACCGTGTAGTCACACACGCCCATATCTCTAGCCGTGTGGATTTATTTTTCAAATTCAAACCTTCAGGGGTTTTGACATGGCCTGGCACACGCCCGTGTCCATGGCCCGTGTCCCTCACACGGCCATGACACGCCCGTGTCTCCACCCGTGTGTAAAAACCTTGACATTCTGTTTCTGACCTCATCAACTCAATAAGGTCACACGGCCAAGGCACACGCCCGTGTTCTTAGGCCTTGTGGAAAATTAAATTCCTAAATTCAAGTGTAGACTTCATACAGCCTGGGCACATGCCCATGTCCTATGGCCGTGTCTTCCACACGGTTGAGACACACGGCCGTGCCTCAGCCCGTGTGGTTATTACTGGGCATTCTATTTTGTCAACTTAGGGTGTAGGGGGACACACGGCCGATCTACACACCTATGGGGCAGACTGTGTGTCACACACGACCTAGACACACGCCCGTGTGTCTACCAGTGTGGACAAAAACAAGGCTATTTACCAAGCCCTTTCTGCCACCCCTACTTGTACCAATTTAAGCCACAACAAGCATCCTACTCATTCATGCATTAATATACCAATAACTCAGCCAATGCAATTTACCCATTCCTGAAAAACATCATCATTTTCATATATCAATAATTAGGAAATAGCTATCATCCATGACCTTATACAAAATGAATCAAATCTCCAAGTCAAGCCCACACATTTGGCCAAAATAATACGACACTTGACAAAGACTAAGTCCCTATACATGCCGTACTCATAATGATAAATCTGACTATACCAAATGTTCAGATTGATAGTGTGATCGTGCCTCCGACATCCTTTGATCCCCGAGCTAGCTCGGCGATACTATAAGAAAATGGAAAGGAAAGGGAGTAAGCATAAAGCTTAGTAAGTCGCATGTAAATAATTAACAACAATTAACATGCATTATCATACTCATAGCATATTATAAACTTGCACATGATTCTCGAATGATTAAAGTCATAACTTACTTATTTCTACCCTTACTAATCACACAACATAATTCGAGCTCATTTCTCATGAATCTCATGTAGGTACCTGTATCACTTACAACATAGCTGTAATTTTTCTCACTTTTGAGACAATCTTTAATTTACCCGTTGAACCCATTGGAATACCAAAGAATATCCGATAAGCCTCACACAAGAGGGTAAAATGCCGATGCCATGTCCCAGACATGGTCCTACACCGGTTCACATGTCGAGGCCGATGCCATGTCCCAGACATGGTCTTACACTAGCTCTCATCTCAATGCCGATGCCATGTCCCAGACATGGTCTTACACTGGCACAGACATCAACACCGATGCCATGTTCCAAACATGGTCTTACATTGGCTCTCATAATGTGGCCGATGCCATGTCCCAGACATGGTCTTACACTAGCACACATATCAACCCAAATGTCATAGCATGGATATCTAATCTATTCCTAAGGTTCAACCGGGAGTTTTTACCACAGTAGTTCTCATCATGCATATTCACGACAATAATCAAAAATTTTATGCTATATCAATTGTTTAATGCATAAATGCAATAACGTTGTATTATTTACGTACAACTTACCTTGGTATACAAAAAGTGAGCGGCTAAATTGAATTAGTCTATATGCTTGGCTTTCCCCCGGTCTAAGTCTGGACTCCGTTTTTCTTGATCTATAATTATAAAATTCACTCATTTAATCACCACATTAATGAAGACATTTCAAAATTCCCACTTTGGCAAAATTATCGTTTTGCCCCTAGACTTTTATAAAATTACGATTTTGCCCCTAGGCTCGTAAATCAATTTTCATCAAATTTCCTCATTAAACAAGCCTATCTAAACCTATTTTAAGCTTATAGAAACTCACAAATCCAATTATTTCATACATTTACCTCCTATTTTACAACCTTTACAAAAAGGCCCATTTTAGGCGTTTTCATGAATACCCCTTTCACAAAAGTTGTTTATTTAACAACCAAGTTTCATTTTCTTCCATAAAAATTCAGCACACAACATAAATGCTCTCATGGAAAAACCCTAGACTATCAACCATTTTGCAAAATAGTCCCCTCATTAGCCGGCTTAAGCTTTAGGGGTTCCAAAAGTACAAAAATTATCAAAAATGACCATCAAAATCACTTACTTGCAATGGTTTAAGTTGCTGAAAATTTTCAAGCTTTCCAAAGCCCCCTTCTTGCTGAAAATTATGGTGGTAGAGGAAAATGAAAAAGGATGATATCATTTTCCCTTTATTTTATTTTATTACATCAATTTAGTCACCTAATTCCACCAACTTTGACCAATTTTAATTTCTTTGT
This sequence comes from Gossypium sturtianum, assembly GCA_025698515.1. Taxonomy (NCBI): domain Eukaryota; kingdom Viridiplantae; phylum Streptophyta; class Magnoliopsida; order Malvales; family Malvaceae; genus Gossypium; species Gossypium sturtianum. The sequence continues at coordinate 34,608,956 of CM046943.1, read as the reverse complement.
CCCTTATGGCCGGCCAACACTCTCCTAAGGGTCTAATTGCACATTAAGGACCTCCAATTTAAGGTTCTATAGCTATTTAACACCTTTAGCTTGTAGAACAAAGCTTTCGTACTTTATGCGATTTAGTCCTTTTTTAAAAATTATGCATACAATCACTAAAATTAATTCACCAAAATTTTCATGCACTCATATAATCATGCTATAACACATAAAATAATACTAAAAAATAATTTTCTTCGACCTCGGATTAGTGATCTGAAACCACTGTTCCGTCTAGCCCCAAAATCGGGCTGTTACAGACGGTAGGTCAGGATTTGTACAATTGGGTTCAGGGTGTGTTCTCGAGCCAGCCTATTGAACGAAGTATTAACAGAACTCTTTTGGTTCTTATTCCAAAAAACCAAAGTCCTGAGTGCATTTCTCAATTTTGCCCAATAATTCTCGGTAATTTTTTGTTTAAGATTGTGACAAAGATTATTGCTAATCGACTCAAGCCTATTTTTCCCTTACTTATTGCATAGAATCAAGTGAGCTTTATTGCTGGAAGATATATTACAGACAACATAATTGTGGCTCAAGAGATAGTGCATTCGATGTGCATCAACAAAGTAAAAAAGGGTTGGATGGCTATAAAAGTAGACCTAGAAAAGGTGTATGATCATATCCAATGGGGTTTTATTGAAGACACTTTGTTGGATGTTAGTTTTCCAATGTCGTTGGTGAGAGTTATCATGGAATGCTTATCTTCTGTTTCGATGCAGGTTGTGTGGAAAGGTAACCTTTCAAATGTGTTCAGTCCATTGAGAGGTATACGTCAAAGCTGTCCACTTTCACCATATCTTTTTGTTCTTTGTATGGAAAGGTTGGGACATCTTATCCATAAAGAGGTGGATGATAAATCTTGGAGGCCTATTTCTTTAGGGAAGAATGGTCCAAAAATTTCACATCTTTTCTTTGTTGGTTACCTCTTTTTTTTCTTTTTTCTTTTTTTTTACAGAAGCAAATGTGGATCAAGCAAGAACGATTAAGGAAGTTCTGGAGATTTTTGGTTTGGCATCGGGACATAAGGTTAACACTAAAAAAATAAATGTTTTCTTTTCCAAAATTGTTGCCTCTGATGTTGTTGCTGAAATCTGTATTGTTCCTGGGTTTAAAGCGATAACTGATTTGGGAACTTATTTGGGCATGCCTTTGTTCCATCAACGGGTGACAACTAGTACTTTCAAATTTATGATTGGTAAGGCTCGAAGGAAACCAGATGGATGGAATGCTAAACTTCTTTCTTTGACAGGGAGAGTTACTCTTGCTCAGTCAATTATTTTGGCCATTCCAAATTAATTTATGCAAACTGTCAAGATTCCTGTGAGTGTTTGTGCGACCATAAAAAAAATAGCCCATGACTTTGTTTGGGGAAATCATCAACCAGTCATAAGCTTTCCTTAGTTAAATGGTTGGACTATTGTCAGCCTCTGTCAAATGAGGGGTTAGGTATTCACAGCTTTAAGACTTAGAATGGTTCTTTTATGTTGAAATTGGGTTTTAACCTACTCATGAATAAAAATGCATTATGGGCTAGGGTTCTTCGATCCAAGTACAAGCTTACAGATAAGGTTCCACTTGATATTTTGAGAAGTTCGTGTTAATTTGTTTGGAGATCTCTTACAAAATTTTGGCCACTTTTATGTCAAGACATTGGATGGTCAGTGGGTGATGAGACTCTTGTTAAATATTGACAGATACTTGGATTACGTCTATTGGTCCTCTAATTAATTTATGCCTTAATACGAATCTTATCGATTGCTTAGGTACACTTCGAGATATGACTACGACTGATGATAATGGGATTGGTCCTACCTGAACAGGATTTTGGATAATAATGTCATTTCTTATATTGAAGGTATCCCTACCCCCAAACCTATTAGTTGGTCCTGATGCTTTGGTTTCGAGATGCTTGGCTAATGGGTTATTTACGATGAAGTCAACTTATAACTCTCTCATGAAAAATCTTTTACATCCTACGGAGGGAAAATGGAGGCTTGCTTGGCACTTCGATGGCCCACAATGTGTCAAACAATTCCTTTGGTTAGTTTTTAAAGAACGATTACTCACTAAAAATCCATTATCCATGTTCTTCGGGACTTCTGTAAAGCTATAGAAGTTTGGAAGCAATTTATTCCTTCAAGGATTATGATGCAGTTCTTTTCCTATCCTTTGGAATATTGGGTAATCGCTAATTTGGAGAATAAATTTGGACTAGTTTTTCATGAGGTTAATTGGTGATCCTTTTTTTTTGGATTTTATGCTGGAAAATTTGGAAACAAAGAAACCTATGTATTTTTCAAGATGAGCAGTTTAACAACACTCAAATTATACAATCTGGTTGGTGTTGGGCGAAAGTCACTAAGCATAGGTTGGGACTATCAAAGGGTTTAAATATATGGTTGTTTCAAAATCATCAATCGAAGCCACCTCCAGGATCCATTAAAGTTAATATGGATGGGGCACGTAATCCTTATTCGGGGCAAGTAATCCTTATTCGGGGCAAGCATCTTCGGCAGCTGTGGCTAGGGATGAGTGTGGCAATTGGCTTTGGGGAATCAAAAGAAACATTGGGAGAAGTAACATTGAGCAAGCTGAGTTATGGTCTATTTATGATGGCATCCTATTTACGTGGAAAGCAAAATGGAAAAATGTCATCGTCTAAATGGATTATGTTTTTGCTATTGAATCCATTCAACGTAGATTTCAAGGGCAACTGAATAGAGATTTAACTATAAGAATTATTGAACTGTATCGAAGACAATGGAGGATAGTGATCCAATATGTCTCGAGAGAGGCTAATGTGATTGCACATGCTCTTACCAAATTGATGAAGCAATTTCCTGTTGGTCCACATGTTTTTCAGAATATACCTTTAGTGGTAGCAGATCAATTACGAAGAGAGAATTCTTCATTTAGCTTCGGATACTATGGTTAATATGTAATTTCTATTATTTTATCAAAAATAAAAAATAGGAATTGACTTTAACAAAGTGAAAATGAGTTAAGAAAGTGAAATGAAATTTTTTGAGCCAAGTTATGAAGTAACATTTTGAGTGGCACTCGATAGTGCCCACTGCAATCCATCACTGCGATAGTGAAGTAAAACTTGTTATATTTATGTTGGCAATTTAATGAAACAAAATCTTTGGGCTATTAACTTAGTTTATATTTTGATGATATGGAAACCCATCTATAGAAACCAATAAGTTGCCTATGAATATTGGATTGGAGAAGATTGAATCAAATACAACCCTTGACTTATGGAGATTTGTCCGAATCGAGTTGTTGTTTTGCTAAGAAGACTGTATCTCCATCAGAGTGCGATTTATTGGACTTTATTAGTATATTATCTTTACTATTTTGTAGTTGGTAATTTCAAGGAATTGTTTTGTATCCAATCTCTAGTATGATAGCAAGTCGAACCTAATATACACTTTGAGGTTTGTATAAGTTATGAAAGAGAGCATATTGAGAGCAATTTTTTTTGTTCATTAAGGAACTTATTATGTAAGTTCAATTGAACTATAAATCTTTAGTGTTTACAATCCAAGTTCTCATAAGGAGGATTTAGAGGTGAGTGATCTAGTTTTAGGAATAAAGGTGATATCTCTATACTTGGGGAGTCATAGAGTGTGATTCACTTGTTCTGTAACATTTCTCACCCGTCCCAAGATCTGGTGTGGATGGGGGATGCTAGCAACGCACATTCATGACAAAATTATTAGATTTATTTAAGAAATCAAATATTTAAATTTTTTTTATAAAATCATTAGAAATATCTAAAATCGAACTTAGAACTTTAATAACATGTTTAAGACATGTAGAAAGGATTTAAAAGCATCTGAAAGTGTTCAGGACTGAAAACAAGCACTGAATGGCCTAAAACTACCAAAACAGTGTAAGGATTCTGCCTTGACACTGTTGTATTGATACAACTCCCAATTTGTATCAATACAAGTTGTAACACCCCGTTTTCAGTGAAATTGAAACAATGGTTTTGGGACTACAAATCCAACGAGTAAATTATTATTTTATTATTTTTTTAATATCTATGGCATTATATTAAGGTCATGTTAAAATTTCTTAATTTTAATGTTTAAATGGTTAATTAAGTGAAAAAGACTAAATCGTAAAAAGGGTAAAAGTTGAGTTCTATTAGTTAAAAGGGTCAAATGGCCATGAAATTTTAAACTAAGAGACTTGAATGGTAATTATACCAATAAATGGATTAGTGGATGTGCATGGACATGGTTTGTAACATCCTGAAATTGGGCCTAGTAGGATTGGGCCCAATAGGCCTTGAGCGTAGTAGTGCTTAAAATTTTTGAGATCAAGAGATCGGCATTAGTGCAGGTTGGACCTATTAGGTGAGTGATTTGGAAGGTTAGGGGGCTTCTATGAAGTCCCGGGATCAAATTTAGGCTTTAGGAAAATTTTGGTTTTAGGTGAATAAAACCCTGGGAGTTAGTAGTAGGCTTTAAGAATAAAATGTGAAGGAAAATGACACAAGTGGAGTGTGTGGTGTAGTGGCAAAGTGACGCCACTTAGGGAGCAAGGGGTTGACGCCACAAGGAAGGAAGGAGGTCCAAGGTTAAAGGCGTGGAACTTGCATTTCTTTTAGATTATTTTATTAAATGGATTTAGACCTTGTCCATAGACTTATTTTTAGTTGGGCATGTTTTAAGACACAAGAGGAGCTTGTAGCCTAGTGGCAAGGTGGCGTTACAGCTGGCAAGAGTTCTGAGGTTCAAGTCTCAGGATCAGCAAGGGAGTATTTATTTTGCGAATTGGACGGTCAGAGTTTGAGTTGGATTTAAACTCTACTAGAGGAGGGATCCCACATCGGAAAGATACAAAGAAGGAAGGTGAGAAGCTGGCTATATATAGAGCTATCTATGATGGGAGGAAGGATACCTTGGTTGGCGTTTGGGCACAGGAGTGGTCGGAGCGCGGATTAGCACCAGATTCCTATTAGGTGTGTATTCTCTCTACTCTAGTTGTAGAGCGGCAAATGCCGAATGCCGGTCACACGGTGATAGTAGCCACACGAGCGTGCGGGCGCACGTGCAAGGGCTTCGACGCGATAGTTGAGGCCATCATTAGTGTTCTTGTGGGTTGATGTTGTTTGGGCCACGATGGGCCGATAGGGGCCAAGTGGGCCCAATAGGCCCGTGGGCCCATATGAGTAGATTGTATGATTATGTAGTATATATTAGACTGGACTAGGTGAATCTCATATCTGTGGCTAAATTTTTGCTAGTTGGGCCACACGAGCATGTGGGCCTGAATGGGCCGAAATCGGGCTTTAGGCCCAATAGTTCGGTAACTACTGAAAGTGGTAGCCGAGTCACTCGGGGCGATATTAGGTAAATTACGAGAATACCCTTGGTAGGTAGTGTTGAGCGTTATCAGGTGTGTAATTCTCACACCTTTGCCTGTTGTTTTTGTTAATATGTGTTTGTATTACTAAATGTCAAAACTTCGGTATTGGCTATCATGGAGGGTAAAAACAAGACATCAGGTTAGTGACTTTTGATTATGCTATATAAGCGATTATGTTGACATGATTATGTATGTACTTTGAACATCTTATATATATAGATATCTGCTGCATCCATACATCATGATTTTATGTTGCATAGGGATGGGCATATGCTATTAATGAAAGGGGAAGTGTATCTGGTGACTATGTCAACATCTGTTCTGGTGGCTTTTGCCACAACTGCATTCGTGGCTTTTGCCACAACCGATCCGTGGCTCTCGCCACACTGCTCGTGGCCATGCCATTTCGGTCCGTGACTCTGTCACAATTTGACGATGAGTAGCTAACTGCAGCATGACTGCCATCGATGTTGTGTAGCGGTGAGGGTTGATTGTAGAAATCCCCATTGGTGTGATTGGCAGGTAAGGGTGGTGTGTAGCAGATGGAAACTAGGTTGGGTTGGGATTTGCATCATATTTCACTTATATCTGATTATCTGCTATACTCTACTAAAACGGCTAAGGCCCAGTCTGTTTTTGTGCGGGCTTCGCCCAAAATGATTTGTAAGGGCTAAGGCCCAGTTGGCAAAAGAATGGGCTCGGGCCCAGTAATGGTGTATGTAGAGTAATTGCACACTGAGTCTCGGTGACTCACCCCCTCTACTTTAACTTTTGTAGGTAATCCCTAGCTTGAGGATTTGGAGCCGAGGTGGACTCTGTGGTGGCCATATGTCATCACTTTAGTAAATTAAGTGTTATTTTTTTTTTAAATTTCATTTTAATTCGGGATTATGTTCTGTAATTAAGCCACTGGGATTTTAATTTGGTTTTTGTTTTAATGTGGTTATTATCTATGATGAAATGATCAATACGGAGTTTTCCTAAAAACTCAAATAACTGTTTTCCAAAATATTAATGAACGGTTAACAAACTACTGATAATCAAAACTCGAAATTTTTAAACGATCGCGAATTTTTTTTAACTACCTTTCCTTGTGACATACCAGATCCGGTCGTAACGTGTAGGCCAGGTTTGGGGTGTTACAATTATGGTATCAGAGCCTAGGTTGCAAAACTCGACTTGTGGAATGGGTTCAAAAATGTTTTTCAAAATTCATTTGAAATCTGGTTAGGAAAAATATGTCGTTTTGGATGTATGGCACCTGAGTCTCCGGCACCAAATCCGTAAGCTTCTTTCTACACTATAATCTATTATATGCTGAAATGTCTGTATTACTAGTATTTATTCTGTGTGTTTGGTTTGGATGTGACATTGAATACAGAAACTGTGTGCATATGTGGTAAGATCTGTTTGCTTTTGTGTTAGATATTTGGTTGTGTAAAGTGGTTCCAAGATTAAGATAGAAAATGAATTAGTGTTATTAAGATCAGAGTGCGCAGCGTGAGCGTAGTGTTATAGGTTAGGATGTACGACTGTTGGTTAGTTGGAAATTTTGAGGACGAAACTTCTTTAAGGAGGGTAGATTTGTAACATCATGAAATTGGGCCTAGTAGGATTGGGCCCAATAGGCCTTGAGCGTAGTAGCGCTTAAAATTTTTAAAATCAAGAGATCGGCATTAGTGCAGGTTGGGCCTATTAGGTGAGTGATTTTGGAAGGTTAGGGGGCTTCTATGAAGTCTCGGGATCAAATTTAGGCTTTAGGAAAATTTTGGTTTTAGGTGAATAAAACCCTGGGAGTTAGTAGTAGGCTTTAAGAATAAAATGTGGAGGAAAATGACACAAGTGCAGTGTGTGGTGTAGTGGCAAAGTGACGCCACTTAGGGAGCAAGGGGGTGATGCCACAAAGAAGGAAGGAGGTCCAAGGTTCAAGGCATGGAACTTGCATTTCTTTTAGATTATTTTATTAAATGGATTTAGACCTTGGCCATAGACTTATTTTTAGTTGGGCATGTTTTAAGACACAAGAGTAGCTTGTGGCCTAGTGGCAAGGTGGCGTTACAACTGGTAAGAGGTCTGAGGTTCAAGTCTCGGGATCAACAAGGGAGTATTTATTTTGCGGATTGGACGGTCAGAGTTTGAGTTGGATTTAAACTCTACTAGCGGAGGGATCCCACATTGGAAAGATACAAAGAAGGAAGGTGAGAAGCTGGATATATATAGAGCTATCTATGATGGGAGGAAGGATACCTTGGTTGGCATTTGGGCACAGGAGTGGTCGGAGCGCGGATTAGCACCAGATTCCTATCAGGTGTGTATTCTCTCTACTCTAGTTGTAGAGCGGCAAATGCCGAATGCCGGTCACACGGCGATAGTAGCCACACGAGCGTACGAGCGCACGTGTGGGGGCTTCGACGCGATAGTTGAGGCCATCGTTAGTGTTCTTGTGGGTTGATGTTGTTTGGGCCACGATGGGCCGATAGGGGCCAAGTGGGCCCAATAGGCCCGTGGGCCCATATGAGTAGATTGTATGATTGTGTAGTATATATTAGACTAGACTAGGTGAATCTCATATCTGTGGCTAAATTTGTGCTAGTTGGGCCACACGAGCGTGTGGGCCCAAATGGGCCGAAATCGAGTTTTAGGTCCAATAGTTCGATAACGACCAAAAGTGGTAGCCGAGTCGCTCAGGGCAACATTAGGCCTTCGAAAAGATCATTACAGGTGCAAAATTACTAAAATACCCTCGATAGGTAAATTACGAGAATACCCTTGGTAGGTAGTGTTGAGCGTTATCAGGTGTGTAATTCTCACACCTTTGCCTATTATTTTTGTTAATATGTATTTGTATTACTAAATGCCGAAACTTCGGTATTGGCTATCATGGAGGGTAAAAACAAGACATCAGTTTAGTGACTTCTGATTATGCTATATAAGCGATTATGTTGACATGATTATGTATGTAATTTGAACATCTTATATATATATATATATATATATATCTGCTGCATCCATACATCATGATTTTATGTTGCATGGGGATGGGCATATGCTATTAATGAAAGGGGAAGTGTATCTGGTGACTATGTCACATCTGTTCTGGTGGCTTTTGCCACAATCTGTTCTGGTGGCTTTTGCCACAATCTGATCTGGTGGCTCTGCGACACTCTATTCTGGTGGCCATGCCATTTCAGTCTGGTGACTCTGTCACAATTTGACGATGAGTAGCTAACTGCAGCATGACTGCCATCGATGGTGTGTAGCGGTGAGGGTTGATTGTAGAAATCCCCATTAGTGTGATTGGCAGGTAAGGGTGGTGTGTAGCGGATGGAAACTAGGTTGGGTTGGGATTTGCATCATATTGCACTTATATCTGATTATCTACTATACTCTACTAAAAGGGCTAAGGCCCGATCATTCTCATGCGGGCTTCGCCCAAAATGATTTGTAAGGGCTAAGGCCCAGTTGGCAAAAGAATGGGCTCTCGGCCCGATGAATGGTGTATGTAGAGTAATTGCACACTGAGTCTCGGTGACTCACCCCCTCTGCTTTAACTTTTGCAGGTAATCCTTAGCTTGAGGATTTAGAGCCGAGGTGGACTCTGTGGTGGCCATACGTCGTCACTTTAGTAAATTAAGTGTTATTTTCTTTTAAATTTCATTTTAATTTGGGATTATGTTCTGTAATTAGGCCACTGGGATTTTAATTTGGTTTTTGTTTTAATGCAGTTATTATCTATGATGAAATGATCAATACGGAGTTTTCCTAAAAACACAAATAATTGTTTTCCAAAATATTAATGAACGGTTCACAAACTACTGATAATCAAAACTCGAATTTTTTAAACGATCGCGAATTTTTTTTAACTACCTTTCCTTGTGACATACCAGATCCGGTCGTAACGTGTAGGCCGGGTTTGGGGTGTTACATGGCTTTAGTGAAATTTTGATAATTTTTAAAGGGTAAAAAGGTAATTTAGTAAATAAAGCTAAAATAACCTAAGAAAATGCATTCATTTTCTTCATTTTTCACTACACAACCGATTTTCACCATTGAAGGATAGGGCTAGGTTTGGCCAAGCTTCCTTTAGTGCATGGAAGTGTTTTCGAGCCACGTTTTTAATGATTTTTATGTTTTTGAGTTCATTTTAGCTTAATCTAGCTAGCCCCGGGGTCAATTTGTAAAATTGTTAAAGATTGAGGATTATGCCATGAATGTTCTTAAATGGTTCTTGATGTTTAATGTTAGATTATGAATCTTTGTTGAAAAATAAACAAGTTTTGTTAAGTGATTTTTGTTGAATTTTGGAATTAGGACTAATTTGTTTAAAGTATAAATTCTATGGTTTTAATGTGTAATGATGATAAACGTGGGTTGTTTCAAGGTCCCTTGCATATTTGGTTAACATGGATTGAGATTAAAATGGTTAGTTTTTAAGTTATAAGCTTAAAGACTAAATTGTGAAAAAGTTAAAATGTTAGGGGCAAAATGGTAATTTTGTATAATTATGAAATGTGGATTAAATTGAATACTAGAAGTATTAAATTGATTGAAATTGTTTACTTAGATCAAGATAAACCACGTACGGGCCTAGATCGAGGTAAAACAAAAGCTTCATATTAACTCGATTAAACTTCTACGCCCCTAGTTGTCAAGGTAAGTTTGTATAAATGGTTATCTTATTAAAGCTATTTAAATCAGATGTTATTATGTTATTTATAATGTGAAAGATTATGATTTGATCATTGATTATCATCCAGGAAAGACTAATGTCATTGTTGATGCCTTGAGTAGAAAATCTTTGTTTACTTTGCGAGCTTTGAACACACGGTTGACATTGATTGATAATTCCAGAGTGGAAATGGGAATGTGTCACGATGGATTTCGTATCGGGATTGCCTCTATTTTCGAGAAAGAAATATGTTGTATGGGTCATTGTCAATCGTTTGACTAAATCCACACATTTATTCTAATGCGTATGGATTATTCACTCGAGAGATTGGTAGAATTGTATGTTTCTGAGATTGTTAGACTGCACGGTGTGCCAGTTTCTATTATCTTTGACAGGGATCCACGATTTTCGTCTCGATTTTAGAGTAAATTAAATGAATCTATGGGTACTCGACTGCATTTTAGTACAGTGTTTCATCCACAAATCGATAGTAAGTCTGAGTGAGTAATTTAGGTACTCGAAGATATGCTTCGATGTTGTATTTTAGAATTTTAAGGTAACTGAGAGAAATTTCTACCGTTAGTTGAATTTGCATACAATAACGGTTATCAGACGAGTATTAAAATGGCACCGTACGAAGCTTTGTATGGTCGAAAATGTCGAATGCCATTATATTAGACTGAGCTGAGTGAGAAAAAGTTATTCGATGTTGATTTGATTCGAGAAATCGAAGAAAAAGTCCAAGTGATACGTGACAGTTTGAAAGCGGCTTCTGATCGTCAGAAATCCTACATGGATTTGAAAAGAAAAGATATAGAGTTTTAAGTCGGCGATAAGGTATTTCTAAAAGTATCGCTTTGGAGGAAAGATCTTTGATTTGGTTGAAAATGAAAGCTTAGTTCGCGATTCATTGGGTCGTATGAAATTATTGAGAGGATTGGGCCAGTAGCTTATCGATTGGCTTTACCGTCAAAGTTAGAAAAGATTCATAACGTATTTCATGTATCGATGTTACGACGGTATTGATCAGATCCTTCACACGTGATTTCACCCATAGATGTTGTGATTCAGCTAGATATGACATACAGTGAAAAACCAATCAGAATTCTAGCTTGGGAAGTTAAAGAATTGAGAAATAAAAGTATAGCTTTAGTTAAGGTTCCCGTTAGTATGGGTTTCCTCTAGTTTCTATGGAAATGGATTTTAAGGAAGGTTCTGATGAGCGTGTTACAGTTCATGATTTTGGAATATCGGCTGGCTCTATTGAACAGAGCAGTCGAACACTATGAAACTCTTAAGTTGCAATGTCTGAGCGTTGGGGAACTTTTGAGTAGTACGGCACCTTCGACATATGTTGAAGGAGTTTAACTGAAGTGCGGTGTTTTTCATTGAGACAAAGATTTATACTAGTCGGATGGAGAAGGTTCACAAGGGTTTAGGCTTTTCTTGTGGTATTGAAGTTAGTAGTGATGGTTCGTAAGGAGGTTTGACTTTATGTTGGAAGGAGACATGTACAATTCAATTACGTAGTTTTTCTCCTAGTCACATTGATGTGCTAGTGGAGGATCATTATAAAGGTAATAATTTGAGGTTCACCAAGTTTTATGGCTCACCAATTGAAAGTCGATGCTTGAAATCGTGGGATCTTTTGCGACACTTAGTGGATGATGGCGACTACCTTTGGCTTGTTATGGGCAATTTTAAAGAAGTTATATTTTCTTATAAAAAGAAAGGGGGCGTCTTCGGGATGATAGGCTTATGGATTCTTTTCGTGATGTGCATGAGGACACTAAGCTGTTTGATCTGGGATATACTGGACATTGGTATACGTTGTAACAGTCCGGTTTCGACCCTAGTCGAAACAGTGGTTTCGGGACCACAAATCTGAGTCTGAATATTATTTTTAATATTATTTTTTGTGTCCTTGATATGTGATTAAGCATGTGTTAAAATTCCGTAATTTAATTTATCCGTCTGAGTGCTTAATTTGAGAAAAAGGATTAAATTGCATTGAATGCTAAAATAGCACGCCATAAGTTAAAAGCACTTAAGTGTCATGTCTTTTTAAAGTTGGTGGCCTTATGTTGCTATTAAACCATTATTTTTTGCTATTAAACCATTATTTGGTTAGTGGATGGTTAAATGACATAATAACCATAGTGTTTAATTGTCTTATATGATCAATAAATGGGTAAAATAGGAAATGAATAATTAACCTATTATTCATAAAACAAAAGGCTTAAAATAAGCCATTATCATCCTTCACCTAGCCAAATATTGAAAGAAAAGAAAGAAAAAGAGTAAACATGGGTTCGGCCATGGTTTTGGCTTAATTCAAGGTTAGTTTTTGGTTCGTTCTTGATAATTTCTATGTTTTTGCAATCGTTGCTTCGTATTCTATAAAACCCATGTTATAATTTGAAGAATTGATGATGTTTGTGCGATGTGCCATTGATGAAATGGTAAGCTTTGTAGTGAGTATTGGTGTTAAATGAAAGATATGTGTTTAATGAACATATCTTGTTCTTGAATTTTTAATGAATTTAGCTAATTAGGATTAAATTGTGAAAATAGCATTTTGAGGGGCCAATTTTTGAAATAAAGGAAATGTATAGACTTGTATGAGATACATGAATATTCGGCTAAGCATGGGTATATAGTAATTTTGTGTAATTTTTGATTTTGTGAATTTGGGACTAAATTGTCCAAATGTGAAATGTGAGGGCTAATTTGTAAATTGCCCTAAATATGTGTTCTTTGATTGAAATGAATGAGTTAGTGAATAAAAGAGTGAAATTTGAATATGTATAGATCAAGAACCGAAGAAAATGAACTTTGATCGCGGGAAAGCAAAATTAGTCGAATAACCGAGTCCGAACGAATATCCGAATCCTAGGTAAGTCGATATACAAATAAATGTATTTGTATTAAATTATAAATGTTCATATGACTATTGTTCAGGATGAATGCATATGAGATTGTGTGTACGTGAATTCTGAGATAGAATCGACTTAGTGTCAACATCCGAGAAGTCTCATTTGAACCTAGGAATAGATAGGATAGTATATGTCATGACATAGGTGTCTGTTATGTGATATCATGTAAGACCACGTCTGGGACGTTGGCGTTGAATCGAGATTTCGTGTAAGACCACGTCAGGGACGTTGGCATCGATAAGAGATTTCGTGTAAGACCACGTCTGGGACGTTGGCATCGATCTAAAATTTACGTGTAAGACCATGTCTGGGACATTGACATCGTGTTTGATTCGTGTAAGACCCTGTCTGGGACAGTGGCATCGATATCAGATTACATGTAAGACCACGTCTAGGACGTTGGCATTGTACGACTATTCTGAGCACTCTGAGTATCCTATTAGATTCCGAACGGTTCAACAGGCAAATTCGAGATACGAATGACTATGTGAATTGTATATCTGTTTCAGGTACGTTTGGTATGTACACTAAGTGTGTATGAAAGGTAACTATCTAAATAAACTTACTAGGATGATTATGTATATGAAATGATGAGATTATATGAAAATTTATGCTTGAATGAGCCATGCGTATGTGTGATATTTGAGTTGAAGAAATTGGTAAGATATGGCTAAGTAAGTGAGCCAAAGAATATATGTGATGAATTTGCTATGAGAACCAATAATGTCATTGTGCCAATATGGTTATATGCATTTTATGCTAAGTTTATTTGTATATGGCTTACTAAGCTTTTGAAAGCTTACTCTGTGTGTGTTTGCTCTGTTTTATAGATCGTCAAAGCTACTGAAGGCTCGGGGACCGTCGAGGATTGTCATCACACTACTCATTTTGGTACCTTTTGGAAATGTATATACTAAGTATGGCATGTATAGGCTAGTGATTTGGTATATATTTGATATGTAAATAGCCATGTGATTTGGCTAGTTAATGTTGGTGATGTGCATGAGTGAATATGATATATGATGCATGTTTTGGTATGGTAAGTTTTCTATTGAAATGGTCAAGGCTATGGTAAGCTTATGAATGCATTATGAGTATGTATGTTTGATCAATGAAATGGTTACATAGAAGATAAATGTGGTTGACTCATGCTTGGATGTATATGTGTTTTGGTTGTACAAATTGGTATATAAGTTAGTATGATTGAAGTTGTGATTGGATGAAATTACATGATGATCTTTTGACATAATTCTTGAATGTCAAATGTATTTGAAATGAATTGGTATGTTGCTTGTAGGGTAAACCCAAGTGTGGGTGGCATATTGGCCTTGCAAAGGGCCTGTTATGCATACACGGTTATGGCACACGGGCGTGCCTAGTGACCGTGGGATTAAGTCAGTATCTAGTCTAAGAGTACACGGCCATGGTACACGGGCGTGCCTGGTGGCCGTGGGGATAAGTCAGTATACATGCTCTGTTTTGGCACGGCCAGGACACATGAGTGTGTCTAGTAGCCGTGGGAGGCACACGGCCTGGCTGCAAGGGCGTGTGACCTCTGCAGTGTTCAAAAAGTTTTAATTTTTCGAGAATTTCCGTATGTGTTCGGTTTAGTCCCGACCCTTCTCTAAAGCATGCTTAAGGTCTCGGTGACCTAACTAAGGGACACTGTGATTGCAATTGATGACTTGTTTTATTAAATGTCTGTAAAAGTTTTCGATCTGTCCGGTAATACCTTTAACCCTAATCTGGTGACAGATATGGGTTAGGGGTGTTACATTTGGTTGGTATCAGAGCTACGGTTTAGTCGATTCTCGGACTAACGTAGCATGTTAGAGTCTAGCTATACATGCCATATATCTGAACTATGATAGTGTGATGAATCCTGACGTGAAAAAAATGTGAATTTCGTATAGTAATGGATCCCGAAAGAGCCGTAACTGACGATGTAGAAAGCAATGTTCCTGCTCCTGCTCCTGCTGAAGGGATAGCGCCCTCTGATCTGAGACCGGCTACGAGCGATCAAGAGGGAGAATCTAAAAAAGCTTTCTTCCAGATGATGAGTGAGTGGTTCACTTAGTTTGTAAGAAATAATCTGATTGTTTCACAACCTCCGCCCCCGCTTAATCACCCTCAGACATTTGCTATGCCTCTGACTATGAATCTGAATCTGTTGAACAAGCCTCCGGTTGACAAAATCCGTAAGTATGGGGCTGAAAAGTTTAGGGCTACCAATGATGATGATGCTGAGAAAGCCGAGTTCTGGTTAGAAAACACTATCCGGGTATTTAGGAAAGTATTAAATGTGTTGTATCATTGCTACGAGACGCGGCCTATCAGTTGTGGAAAACTCTGATTTCAGTTGTTCCGAAAGAATGGGTGACATGGGACTTCTTTCAGATTGAGTTCTGGAAGAAATACATCAGTGAGAGATTCATCGATCAAAAATGAAAGGAATTTTTGGATTTGAAACAGGGCCGTATGTCTGTCACTGAATATGAAAGAGAGCTCGTGAGACTGAGTCAGTATGCCCGAAAATGTATATCATCAGAAGCAATAATGTGTAAGAGGTTTGAAGATGGTTTAAATGAAGACATCCGCTTGCTATTCGGGATTTTAGAGATAAAAGATTTTGTGGTACTTGTTGATCGAGCATGTAAAGCCGAGGCACTCGGGAAATACAAAAGAAAAGCTGAGTCTGAAGCTAGAGAAGTGAGAAAAAGATTTCTGAGCAAATCATTTCAGTCTGCTTCGAAGAAATTCAGAGATAAATATAGTCGTTCAAAGAATAATGTGGGACATTCTAGTAGAGATCGAGTTAGATCACATTTGAGTTCCAAAGCTCCGGCAACATCAATGTCAAGTGTTGGAAATGTTCGATCCGAACAACCTGAATGTAAGCATTGTGGTAAAAGACATCTGGGAAGTTATAGATTGAATGATCGAGCTTGCTTCAGATGTGGATCGTTAGATCATTTTATTCGTGATTGCCCAGAGTCTGTTGAACCAGAGACTGTTCAGAATCTGAGATCAGATAATGCTCCAGTGAGAGGTAGACCTTCCCAAAATGTAAGAAATGTCAGTGGTAGTCAGAGAACTACGAGAGATACTGTTGCAAGATCTGAAGCTAAAGCACCTGCCAGAGCGTATGCCATCCAAGCTCGTGAGGAAGCTTCATATCCGGATGTTATAACGGGTACATTTACACTTTATGATACTTCTGTGATTGCATTGATAGACCTTAGTTCAACTCGTTCGTATATATGCATGAATTTAGTATCCAGTAAGACTTTGCCTGTAGAGTCTACTGAGTTTGTTATAAAAGTATCAAACCCCTTAGGTAAAAGAGTTTTGGTTGACAAAATATGTAAGAACTGTCCGTTAATGTTTTGAGATATCTGTTTCCCTGCTAATCTGATGCTATTACTGTTTGACGAGTTTGATATAATTCTGGGTATGGACTGGTTGACATTGCATGATGCTATTGTGAACTGTAAAAGGAAGACTATTGATTTAAGTTGTCAGAATGGTGAAATAGTTCGTATTGAGTCAAATGATTTAAATGGATTGCCTGCTGTGGTATCTGTGTTGAAAGCTCAGAGTTATATGAAAAAGGGTTACGAAGCTTATTTTGCTTATGTGATTTATTCGAAAGTTTCTGAAAAGAAAGTTGAATCAGTGCCAGTTATTTGTGAGTTTTCTGATGTATTCCCTGAAGAATTGTCGGGATTGCCTCCGATACGTGAAGTTGAATTTGGTATTGACCTGTTGACTGGTACGACACCTATTTTGATAGCTCCGTATAGAATGGCATCTACAGAGTTGAAAGAATTGAAGTCACAGCTACAAGAATTAACTAACAGAGGGTTCGCAAGATCGAGTTTTTCACCGTGGGGTGCTCCCATTCTGTTTGTGAAAAAGAAAGATGGCACGATGAGAATGTGTATAGATTATCGTCAGTTGAATAAGGAAACTATAAAGAACAAATATCCGTTTCCCAGGATTGACAATTTATTTGATCAGTTAAAAGATTCAGACATTCCGAAGACTGCTTTCAGAATGAGGTACGGGCATTATGAGTTTTTAGTTATGCCTTTCGGACTAACGAATGCTCCTGCTGTTTTTATGGATTTGATGAACAGAATTTTCAAACCGTACCTAGATCGATTTGTTGTTGTATTCATTGATGACATTTTGATATATTCAAAGGATGAAACTGAACATGCTGAGCATCTAAGGATTGTGTTACAAACTCTGCGAGAAAAGCAATTGTATGCGAAATTCAGTAAATGTGAATTCTGGTTGTGTGAAGTCAGTTTTCTGGGACATATTGTATCGGCCTCTGGAATACGAGTTGATCCGAGCAAGATTTCTACTATTCTGGATTGGAAACCTCCGAAGAATGTGTCTGAAGTTTGTAGTTTTCTGGGACTTGCTGGTTATTACTGTAGATTCGTAAAAGGCTTTTCGATGATAGCTACTCCGTTAACTAAATTGCTTCAGAAAGATGTGAGATTTGAATGGTCCGATAAATGTCAGAAAAGTTTTGATCAGTTGAAAACTCTGTTAACTGAAGCTTCAGTGTTAGTACAGCCAGAATCGGGTAAAGAGTTTGTGATTTACAGTGATGCTTCGTTGAATGGTCTGGGATGTGTTTAGATGCAGGAAGGCAAAGTAATAGCTTATGCTTTGAGACAGTTTAAGCCTCATGAAAATAATTATCCGACACACAATCTTGAGTTAGCTGCGATTGTATTCGCATTAAATATTTGGCGTCATTATCTGTTCGGTGAGAAATGTCATGTGTTTTCAGATCATAAAAGTCTGAAATATCTGATGACCCAGAAAGATTTGAATCCACGACAAAGAAAATGGTTAAAGTTGTTGAAAGACTATGAACTTGTGATAGATTATCACCCGGGTAAAGCAAATGTCGTTGCTGATGCACTGAGTAGGAAATCATTGTTTGCACTATGTGCTCTGAATGCTCAATTAGATCTGTCTGATGATAGTTCAGTGATAACTGACTTGAAAGTAAAGCCGATGTTTTTACAACAAATAGTTGATGCTCAAAAAGTTGATAATGAAATAATAGCAAGACGAGCTCAGTGTGATCCGAATTCTGATTCTAAATTTCGAGTTGATAATGATGATTGCTTGAGATTTCGAGATCAAATCTGTGTTTCGAGAAGCTCAAATTTAATTCAGTTGATATTAAGTGAAACTCATAACATTCGTTTATCTGTTCATCCGGGAAGTACAAAGATGTACCATGATTTGAAGCAACATTATTGGTGGTCTGGTATGAAACGAGATATTTCTGATTTTGTGTCGAAATGTTTAATCTGTCAGCAAGTTAAAAATTTGAACATCGAGTTCCATCTGGTTTGTTACAGCCGATTCTGATTCCCGAATGGAAATGGGATAGAGTGACGATGGACTTTGTTTCTGGTTTGCCTATGACTCCGAGAAAGAAAGATACAATTTGGGTCGTAGTTGATCGATTAACGAAATCTGCCCATTTTATTTTGGTACGATCTAATTTCTCGCTTGATAAGTTAGCTGAGCTTTATATTTCTGAGATTGTGAGATTGCACGGGGAACCACTATCCATTGTGTCTGACAGAGATTGTAACATCCTAAATTAGGGCATTTGCATTTTATGTGTTTGGGTGTGAATGCTATGTTTGTCATGCTAGTTTAGGGTACTTTAGGGTCTAGGAATGACTTAGGGGTAAGCCGGAGCCTTAGTAAAAATTTACTTTTTGGGCACTTTAAGGTAGAGCTGAATGGGATAGGACTTAAGGGTGGTTGGTTGTATGTTTAGACTCAAGAAGCGCTTTAGTAAAGTGGCAAGGAGGCGCCACTTAAAGCTCAGGAAGGTGACGCCTCAGGGAAGCTGGCAGGGAGCAGGTTCGAGCTACGTGGATTCCCTTTTGGGGATTTCTTTTTGACGCCAAGGTGGGGGAGAGTTGCTTTCAGCTTGGACTCTAGTGGATGAGTGTTGAATGGGTCAACACATTTGAATAAAGGGAAGAGAGTAATTCAAGGAGAAGGAATCGGTCAACAGGTTTGAATGGAGAATGGAGAGTGATCGGTGGAGAGAATCGTGGGATTGGGAGAGAGGGAGAGAGTTTGGCTGAATGTGGGGTGTGTGAGTGTGTGTGCTCAGTTTAGTGAGGTTAAGGGGGTGGCCGAATGTTAAGTGATAGCATTAGAGGGACTGTTGAGCATTTTCGGCTAGCTAGAAAGGACCAAGAGCATTCTTTTGTTCTTTTCTTTTGTCAAAATCGAAACACCCTCATACCACTTGGTGCATTTTTCTTTTCTCTCAAAATACCAAAACCAAAACACCTTCTAATCCTCTTCTCATTTTCTTCTTCTTTTGTGCTTGGCCGAAACCTACATTGCCTTTCACTCATCACTTTTGTTTATTTTCTTTGCCATTAACATCAAAGCCGAAACCCTCTAAAGCCACACCTTTTGTCGAAACTCTGTCATTCTCTTCTCTTTTCTTTCGAACACTTTAGCCAAATCTCTCTTGGTAGATAGCACCTTTCTTCTCCATCTCTTTCTTTTCAAGAGTAGAACAACTTCGACATTTGTGGATTTTTGTTACCTATTTTTCTCCACTCCCAATCAGTTTCTCTAGTGTTTGGGGTAAGTGTTTTCTCTTCGGTTCAATCATCTCTTCTCATGTTTGCGTGCCAAAGGCAGTAATCATATTCTTTAACTCTTGGCCGATCATAGGGAGGCTTTGTCTTCACGTTCTTCTGGCTTTTGGTCTGCGTTTGGAGTGCTTAAAGGGATAATCGATTCTACTCGATTCAAGTACTCGAGCGGTGCAGAATTCAAACCTTCTTAATCTCCGGGATTTGTTGATCTAGGTAAGGACCCTTAGTCTTGAGTGTTATTCCCTTTTTGTTCGATTTCACTACGTTAATCTGATCTAGTGACCAAGGTTCTGTTCATGGACTCAAATGTTAGCCAAGCGAAAGGAGGGGTTGGACCCGTAGCCCCAGCCCCTAAGTTCAAGAAGCGAGCGGTGTCTGCTGTTCGAGATTGGCCACCAGGTTGTGGGCCGGCTTCTGACCAAAATAGGAGGCAGATAGCAGTAGTTTTTGAAAGCGATAGTGTTGACATAGATAGCATAGTGCTGCGTGTAACCAGGTGTGTAATATTTACACACTTTAATATTATTATGTGTTATTAATTCTTTGAAATTTGAAAAAGTCAAACGGCTAGATGAACAAGCGTTATGCCACTATGGGCATGGCCGAAATACTGTAAGTACCTAGTTGGTTATGTATGTCTTTGATGAATGTATGCCATAATGATATTGTGCACTTGATAAACATGTTGCATTCATTTGACACTTGTATGCATGGGTTGGATTTGATGTGAAAGGGAAGTGTGTAAGACTGTCACCGGTGGTTTGGTACCACACGTGGGTTGGCCCCACATTCTTGACTCGTGACTAAGTCTCAGTGGTTTGGAACCACCAGTGGTTTGGTACCACATAAATGTATGATTCATGACTCGTCCCAGTGGTTTGGTACCACAGTGGGTTGGCCCAACATATATGATTATTCGGGATTGTCACTAGTGGTTTGGTACCACAAGTGGGTTGGCCCTACATATGATATCTTGTGACTATGTCACCAGTGGCTAGGTGCCACAAATGGAGTGTAGCGGATGGAGGGTTGATTGTAGAAATCCCCACGGAGTGATCGGTTGGTACGGGTGGTGTGTAGAGGATGGAAAATCTAGGCTTGGGCCGGGTACATTGCATCCATATCTGTACATGCTATTTTGAGTGGGCTAAGGCCCAATATGTGTTTGTGGGCTTGGAGCCATTTATATGACTTAAGGGGGACTTACACACTGAGTCTCGGTGACTCACCCCCTCTGCTTAATCTTGCAGGTGATCAGTGAGACGTGGACTTGGGAGCCGAGGGGACTCGAGGAGGCCATAGCTTGATATTTTTCATTATACTTAGTTTCTTTCCAAGACGTTTTAAATTTGGGTTTTTAATTGATGTAATAAGGCCTTCTAAATTGTTATTTGGTTTTACGTAATTACTTCGCTTTGATACGACATTAATTTACGACTTAAACGTATTTGTTAAAAAGAAGTGTTCTAAACAACTGTAACCTGAATATCGGTTTTCTCACAAGTGCTAGCAAAAATAGCAAATGAGCGATTAATCCAACCTGAAATTTTTCTTAAGTTACAAACCCCTGTTTTCAAAACATCACCTAAAACAAAGAGTTTCAAACTTACGGTTTCCATCAAAATTTCAAAATTTCCTTATAACCTTTTTCCCTGTGACATACCAGATCTGGTCGTAACGATTAGACCGGGTTTGGGATGTTACAATTTTTGTATTAGAGCCCGGTTGCAAAACTTGGGCGGTGAAAATGGGTTCATTAACGCTCTATTAAGTTGGTTTAAATGGTTTTAGAAAGGAATGTTTTGATTAGAACATGGCATCCGAGTCCGTCCGCACCCGATCCACCCAGGTAAGTGTTCTAACAATTACTGATAATGTATGCATGCAATGATTGTTACCGTGAGTAAATATGGTTATTTGTTCTAGAAGACTCGGACTATAGGGTGAAACTTTGATGTGTTTTATGAAATTACTCTCTAAAACTATTTTTCATAAAATTGCTCGGTGTTAAAAAAAGTGAGAAATAATTAACTCATAAAACTTTTAACCAGATTAATGACGAACGTTAGTCATGAGCACTCGAGGTCGTGCACGAGTGTGCGTGGTCGCGACAGAGGCGGGATTCTTTGTGATCGGAACCGATTGGATCCGGTCATGGGTCGTAGTGAGATGCCGATCGCGGCAAAGCGAGTGGAAGCGGAATTTTAGGACCAAACATGCGGGGATGATGCGGTGTCTCAGGTAATGTTACGGGTTTTGGAGAGAGTTGTGGGGGCAAGCATGAGTACTGGGGCCCGAAAATCTGTGTCTGAGCGACTCCGAGCCAATGGAGCGGAGATGTTTAGGGGTGTTTCAGGCGTAGCCCCTAATACAGCTGAATATTGGTTAGAAGCAAGTGAGCGCATAATGGATGATCTAGACTTCACGGTAGAGGAGAAGTTGAAAGGGGTGGTGTCTCTTCTGCGAGACGAGGCGTATCAGTGGTGGCTCACGGTTAGGGATGGTACGGTGGCTGAGCATATCACCTGGGATTTCTTTAAGATGGCATTCCAGGGGAAGTACGTCGGATCAAGTTATGTGGATGCACAGCGTAAGGCATTTTTAAATCTGGTTCAGGGAAGTAAGTCGGTATCTGAGTATGAGGCGGAATTCTTACGTCTAAGTCGTTATGCCCGGGGTATTGTGGCCGCAGATCACGAGCGCTGTGTTCGGTTCGAAGATGGGTTGAGAGATGATCTGCTTGTACTGACAGCTCCACAGCGAGAGAGGGAATTTGCTGTTCTTGTGGAAAAGGCTAAGATAGCCGAGGAGGTGAAGCGGTCCGAAAAGCAGAATCAGGAGAGAAATAGAAACAAGACAAATTTTGGTTCGTCAAGATCAGTTGGGCGGTTTCAGAAGAGGCCTAGGGTTGAGGGTCCGAACCGTGTGGGGAGACCTGCTGTTGATAGTCGGCCTTCGAGGTGTGCTCGATGTGATAAATTTCATTTTGGTGAGTGTTGGGTTGGTAGTAGAGGTCGTTTCAAGTGTGGGTTTACGGAGCATCGAATAAGGGGACCGCCCACGGGAGAGAAAGCGAGCGCAACCAATGGGTCGTGGTTATGTTGATCGGTAGAGGTAGACAAAGAACCACCGAGAGGTCGAGGTCCGGTCAGAGGGGGTAACGGCTTCGGTCGTGGACGTGGAGTACCAGGCAGAGGTGCTGGGAGCAGTGATGCAATGAGACCTGGGCTGGTCTATGCAGCCAGACGTCGAGAAGAGGGAGATGCACCCGACGTCATAACTGGTATGTTTCTTATTTATGGGTTGCCTTATACTGCATTAATTGATATAGGATCAACACATTCATATATTGCTAGTGGGATATCTGGAACTTTAAGAATAGACTTTGAGATTGCCTCTAGGGAGATGGCCGTAGTTAGCTCGCTAGGACAATCAGTAGTGGTGAACAGACTTTATAGGGATGTACCTTTGGAAGTTCAAGGGATGGTTTTTCTGGCTGATCTGATGGAACTACCGTTCGGAGAGTTTGACCTGATTTTAGACATGGATTGGCTAGGGAAGTATCGAGCAAATTTGGATTGTGCTGCCAAGCACATGGTATTGAGAACTCTCGAGGATGAAGAGGTAGTGGTAATAGGTGAGAGAAGGAACTACCTATCACGTAATATCTTCTTTAAAGGCTGAGTGAATGGTGAAGAAGGGTTGTGAGGCGTTCATAGCGCTGGTTTGTGCCTTGGAGGGCAAGGATTTGTCTGTGGGGGATGTTAGAACAGTGAAGGAATTTCCCGATGTTTTTCCGGAAGAGCTTCCAGGATTGCCTCCGGATCGAAAGGTGAAATTTGGTATTGATCTTTATCCGGGGACAGCGCCTGTTTCGATTGCCCCATATAGGATGGCACCCAAGGAGTTGGTAGAATTAAAGGCTCAGATTCAGGAACTGTTGGATCGAGGTTTTATCCGACCGAGTGTATCACCTTGGGGAGCACCGGTGTTATTCGTCAAGAAGAAGGACGGATCAATGCGTATGTGCATTGACTACCGTCAGTTGAACAAGTTGACCATCAAGAATAAGTACCCGCTGCCGAGGATTGACGACTTGTTCGATCAACTGAAAGGGGCTTCAGTCTTTTCGAAGATAGATTTGCGGTCAGGTTATCATCAGCTTAAGGTCAAGGAGGCAAACATTCATAAGACGGCATTTTGAACTCGCTATGGCCACTATGAATTTCTGGTGATGCCATTTGGTCTAACCAATGCACCAGCAGCGTTTATGGACATGATGAACCGGGTTTTCCAACCCTATCTGGACCGATTTGTCGTAGTATTCATAGACGATATTTTGGTCTATTCCAGATCGGACGAAGAGCATGGCTCGCATCTTCGTGTGGCCTTACAAATTCTGAGGGAAAAGCAACTGTTCGCCAAATTCAGTAAGTGTGAGTTTTGGCTAAAGGAAGTTACCTTTTTGGGTCATGTTGTGTCTGCTGAAGGGATTAGGGTTGACCCCCGGAAGGTCGAAGCTGTGCTAGATTGGAAGCCACCTAGGTCTGTGGCAGAAATTAGGAGTTTTCTTGGTCTAGCTGGGTATTATAGAAGATTCGTTGAGGGATTCTCTTTGATTGCGTCTCCATTAACCAAGTTGTTAAGGAAAGGGGTTCTGTTTGTTTGGTCTGACAACCAGCAGGAAAGTTTTGAGAAGCTAAAGAGGATTCTGACGGAAGCTCCGGTGTTGATTCAGGCAGAGGCTGGGAAGGAGTTTGTGGTTTACTGTGATGCTTCACACACAGGATTAGGGTGTGTGTTGATGCAAGACGGGAAGGTTGTTGCGTATGCGTCTCGACAGTTAAGACTGCATGAGTTAAACTATCCCACGCATGACTTGGAGTTGGCGGCGGTGGTTTTTGCTCTGAAAATCTGGAGACGCTATCTATATAGGGAGAAATCTGTCATCTATACGGATCACAAGAGTCTTAAGTACCTTCTCTCTCAAAAAGAATTGAATTTGAGGCAGAGGCGATGGGTGGAGTTGTTAAATGATTATGATTGTTCGATCGAATACCATCCGGGTAAAGCTAACGTGGTGGCAGATGCATTAAGTCGTAGGGTAATCTCGGATCTAAGGGTGATGTTTGCACGTCTTAGCCTGTACGATGATGGGAGTCTATTAGCTGAGCTGCAGGTGAAATCGACGTGGATAAGTCAGATCAAGAAGAAGCAGTTATTGGATGATGTCTTGAATGCACGACTACTTCAAGTTCAGAATGGTGGGATAGTGAATTTTAATATGAGTAGTGAGGGAGTTCTGTGTTTCCGGGGAAAGATTTGCATGCCGAAAGATTCAGAGTTGAGGCGTAGAATTTTGCAGGAAGCGCATAGCAGTCCATACGCTATGCATCCCGGAGGAAGTAAGATGTATCAGGATTTGCGAGGATAGTTTTGGTGGCCAGGTCTGAAGCGAGAAGTAACCGAATATGTGAGTAAGTGTTTGACGTGTCAGCAGGTGAAAGCAGAACATCAGTTGCCTTCGGGTTTGTTACAGCCAGTGAAGATTCCGCAGTGGAAGTGGGAAAGGATCACAATGGACTTCGTTAGTGGGCTTCCCCTTACACCTACTAAAAAGGATTTGATTTGGGTAGTGGTTGATCGTTTGGCAAAGTCTGCTCATTTCATACCAGTACGAGTGGAATACTCTCTTCAGAAGTTGGCTAAATTATATATAGCAGAGATTGTAAGGTTGCATGGGGTGCCAGTGTCGATTATCTCAGAAAGAGACCCTAGATTTACGTCAAGGTTTTGGAAGGCGTTGCATCAAGCGTTGGGCACAAAGTTAGATTTTAGTATAGCATTTCATCCGCAGTCGGACGGACAGTCAGAGAGGGTAATCCAAATCTTAGAGGATATGTTGAGAGGTTGTGTCATGGACTTCAGAGGTAGTTGGGAAGAGTTCTTACCATTGGCAGAATTCGCGTACAATAACAGCTACCAATCGAGTATTCAGATGGCACCGTATGAGGCATTGTATGGTCAGAAGTGTCGCACTCCTACTTGTTGGACGGAGTTGGGTGAACGTCAGATGTTGGGTCCAGAATTGGTCGCTGAAATGGAGGACAAGGTTGAGCTAATTAGGGTTCGGTTGAAGGAAGCTTAGGACAGACAGAAGTCTTATGCAGACCTAAGGCGTAAGGACATAGAATTTGAAGTAGGGGACCAGGTATTCTTGAAGGTGTCGCCGTGGAAGAAAGTGCTTAGGTTTGGACGGAACGGCAAGCTAAGCCCCAGGTTTATCGGGCCTTATCGAATAGTGAAGAGTGTGGGACCAGTAGCCTATCAACTCGAGTTACCTGCAGAGTTAAGTCAGATTCATGATGTGTTTCACGTGTCGATGCTAAGACGTTATCGTTCGGATCCATCTCACGTGGTGTCAATGGAGGAGATCGAAGTGAGGCCTGATCTATTCTTTGAGGAAGAACCAGTTCGAATTTTGGATCGGGATGTCAAAGTATTATGAAGAAAGACAGTTCCATTGGTTAAAGTTCTATGGCGTAATCACGGTTTCGAGGAAGCTACGTGGGAATCCGAGGAATCGATGCGATAGCAATACCCTCATCTCTTTTGACCAGGTAATTTCGAGGTCGAAATTATTTTAAGGGCGGTAGAACTGTAACATCCTAAATTAGGGCCTTTGCATTTTGGGTGTGAATGCTATGTTTGTCATGCTAGTTTAGGGTACTTTAGGGTCCACGAATGACTTAGGGGTAAGCCGGAGCCTTAGTAAAAATTTACTTTTTGGGCACTTTAAGGGAGAGCTGAATGGGATAGGACTTAAGGGTGGTTGGTTGTCTGTTTAGACTCAAGAAGCACTTTAGTAAAGTGGCAAGGAGGCGCCACTTAAAGCTCATGAAGGTGACGCCTCAGGGAAGCTGGCAGGGAGCAGGTTTGAGTGCGTGGATTCCCCCTTTGGGGATTTCTTTTGACGCCAAGGTGGGGAGAGTTGCTTTCAGCTTGGACTCTGGTGGATGAGTGTTGAATGGGTCAACACATTTGAATGAAGGGAAGAGAGCAATTCAAGGAGAATGAATCAGTCAACAGGTTTGAATGGAGAGTGGAGAGTGATCGGTGGAGAGAATCATGGGATTGGGAGAGAGGGAGAGAGTTTGGCCGAATGTGGGGTGTGTGAGTGTGTGTGCTCGGTTTAGTGAGGTTAGGGGGGTGGCCGAATGTTAAATGATAGCATTAGAGGGACTGTTGAGCATTTTCGACTAGCTAGAAAGGACCAAGAGCATTCTTTTGTTCTTTTCTTTTGTCAAAATCGAAACACCCTCATACCACTTGGTGCATTTTTCTTTTCTCTCAAAATACCAAAACCAAAACACCTTCTAATCCTCTTCTCATTTTCTTCTTCTTTTGTGCTTGGCCGAAACCTACATTGCCTTTCACTCATCACTTTTGTTTATTTTCTTTGCCATTAACATCAAAGCCGAAACCCTCTGAAGCCATACCTTTTGCCGAAACTCTGTCATTCTCTTCTCTTTTCTTTTCTTTCGAACACCTTAGCTGAATCTCTCTTGGTAGATAGGACCTTTCTTCTCCATCTCTTTCTTTTCAAGAGCAGAACAACTTTGACATTTGTGGATATCTGTTACCTATTTTCCTCCACTCCCAATCAGTTTCTCTAGTGTTTGGGGTAAGTGTTTTCTCTTCGGTTCAATCATCTCTTCTCATGGTTGCGTGCCGAAGGCAGTAATCATATTCTTTAACTCTTGGCCGATCATAGGGGGCTTTGTCTTTGCGTTCTTCTGGCTTTTGGCCTGCGTTTGGAGTGTTTAAAGGGACAATCGGTTCTACTCGGTTCAAGTACTCGAGCGGTGCAGGATTCAAACCTTCTTAATCTCCGGGATTTGTTGATCTAGGTAAGGACCCTTAGTCTTGAGTGTTATTCCCTTTTTGTTCGATTTCACTGTGTTAATCCGATCTAGTGACCAAGGTTCTGTTCATAGGCTCAAATGTTAGCCAAGCGAAAGGAGGGGTTGGACCCGTAGTCCCAGCCCCTAAGTTCAAGAAGCGTGCGGTGTCTGCTGTTCGAGATTGGCCACCAGGTTGTGGGCCGACTTCTGAGCAAAATAGGAGGCAGATAGCAGTAGTTTCCGAAAGCGATAGTGTTGACATAGATAGCATAGTGCTGCGTGTAACCAGGTGTGTAATATTTACACACTTTAATATTATTATGTGTTATTAATTCTTTGGGGCTAAAAAGCCGAAACGGCTAGATTAACAAGCGTTATGCCACTATGGGCATGGCCGAAATACCAGGTAAGTACATAGTTGGTTATGTATGCGCTGATGAATGTATGCCATAATGATATTGTGCACTTGACAGCATGTTGCATTCATTTGACACTTGTATGCATGGGTTGGATTTGAGGTGAAAGGGGAAGTGTAAGACTGTCACTAGTGGTTTGGTACCACACGTGGGTTGGCCCCACATTCTTGACTCGTGACTAAGTCTCAGTGGTTTGGAACCACCAGTGGTTTGGTACCACATAAATGTATGATTCGTGACTCGTCCCAGTGGTTTGGTACCACAGTGGGTTGGCCCAACATATATGATTATTCGGGATTGTCACTAGTGGTTTGGTACCACAAGTGGGTTGGCCCCACATATGATATCTTGTGACTATGTCACCAGTGGCTAGGTGCCACAAATGGAGTGTAGCGGATGGAGGGTTGATTGTAGAAATCCCCACGGAGTGATCGGTTGGTACGGGTGGTGTGTAGAGGATGGAAAATCTAGGCTTGGGTCGGGTACATTGCATCCATATCTGTACATGCTATTTTGAGTGGGCTAAGGCCCAATATGTGTTTGTGCGCTTGGAGCCATTTATGTGACTTAAGGGGGACTTACACACTGAGTCTCGGTGACTCACCCCCTCTGCTTAATCTTGCAGGTGATCAGTGAGACGTGGACTTGGGAGCCGAGGGGACTCGAGGAGGCCATAGCTTGATATTTTTCAGTAAACTTAGTTTCTTTCCAAGACGTTTTAAATTTGAGTTTTTAATTGATGTAATAAGGCCTTGTAAATTGTTATTTGGTTTTACGTAATTACTTTGCTTTGATACGACATTAATTTATGACTTAAACGTATTTGTTAAAAAGAAGTGTTCTAAACAACTGTAACCTGAATATCGATTTTCTCACAAGTGCTAGCAAAAATAGCAAATGAGCGATTAATCCAACCTGAAATTTTTCTTAAGTTACAAACCCCTGTTTTCAAAATATCACCTAAAACAAAGAGTTTCAAACTTATGGTTTCCATCAAAATTTCAAAATTTCCTTATAACCTTTTTCCCTGTGACATACCAGATCTGGTCGTAACGATTAGACCGGGTTTGGGATGTTACAGAGATCCAAGGTTTACATCACGGTTCTGGAAGAAACTGCAAGAAGCTTTGGGTACAAAATTACATTTCAGTACCGCTTTTCATCCGCA
Source organism: Gossypium sturtianum (assembly GCA_025698515.1). Lineage (NCBI taxonomy): Eukaryota > Viridiplantae > Streptophyta > Magnoliopsida > Malvales > Malvaceae > Gossypium > Gossypium sturtianum. The sequence continues at coordinate 34,579,768 of CM046943.1, read as the reverse complement.
AACGGATGGTCAATCTGAGCGGATCATTCAGATTCTCGAGGATATGTTGAGATGTTGCATTCTTGAGTTTAATGGTATGTGGGAACAGTACTTATCACTAATTGAATTTGCATATAATAATAGCTTTCAGTCGAGTACTAAAATGGCACCTTCTAAAGCTTTGTACGGACGTAAATGTCGAACACCTCTGTATTGGACCGAACTCAGTGAAAATAAGCTACACGGGGTTGATCTGATAAAAGACACTGAAAAGAAAGTGAAAGTAATCCGCGATAGTCTGAAAGCAGCGTCTGATCGTCAGAAATCCTATGCAGATTTGAAACGTAAAGATATTGAATTCGAGATCGGTGACAAAGTGTTTCTGAAGGTGTCTCCGTGGAAGAAAGTACTCCGATTTGGACGCAAAGGCAAGTTGAGTCTGAGATTCATCGGACCGTATGAAATTATTGAGCGTGTTGGACCAGTTGCATACAAATTATTGTTGCCACCTGAGCTAGATAGGATACATAATGTATTTCATGTTTCGATGCTCCGTAGATATCGATCTGATCCGTCACATGTGATTGCTTCGTCTAAAATTGAAATCCGATCAGATATGACTTACGAAAAAGAGCCGATCCATATTTTAGCTTGTGAAGTAAAAGAGTTGAGAAACAAGAAAATTTTGTTAGTCAAAGTATTGTGGCATCGACACGGAATAGAAGAGGCTACGTGGGAGCCTGAAGATTCAATAAGGCAGCAATATCCAAATCTATTTAACGATAAGATTTTCGGGGACGAAAATCCCTAAGGGGGGAGAATTGTAACAGTGCGGTTTAGACCCTAGTTGAAACAATGGTTTCGGGACCACAAATCCGAGTCTGAATATTATTTTAATATTATTTTCTGTGTCCTTGATATGTGATTAAGCATGTGTTAAAATTTCGTAAGTTAATTTATCCGTCTGAGTGCTTAATATGAGAAAAAGGATTAAATTGCATTGAATGCTAAAATAGCATGCCATAAGTTAAAAGCACTTAAGTGTCATGTCTTTTTAAATTTGGTGGCCTTATGTTGCTATTAAACCATTATTTGGTTAGTGGATGGTTAAATGACATAATAACCATAGTGTTTAATTGTCTTATATGATTAATAAATGGGTAAAATAGGAAATGAATAATTAACCTATTATTCATAAAACAAAAGGCTTAAAATAAGCCATTATCATCCTTCACCTAGCCAAATATTGAAAGAAAAGAAAGAAAAAGAGTAAACATGGGTTCGGCCATGGTTTTGGCTTAATTCAAGGTTAGTTTTTGGTTCGTTCTTGATAATTTCTATGTTTTTACAGTCGTTGCTTCGTATTCTATAAAACCCATGTTATAATTTGAAGAATTGATGATGTTTGTGAGATGTGCCATTGATGAAATGGTAAGCTTTATAGTGAGTATTGGTGTTAAATGAAAGATATATGTTTAATGAACATGTCTTCTTCTTGAATTTTTGATGAATTTAGCTAATTAGGGTTAAATTGTGAAAATAACATTTTGAGGGACTAATTTGTGAAATAAATGAAATGTATGGACTTGTATGAGATACATGAATATTCAGCTAAGCATGGGTATATAGTAATTTTTTGTGATTTTGTGAATTTGGGACTAAATTGTCCAAATGTGAAATGTGAGGGCTAATTTGCAAATTTCCCTAAATATGTGTTCTTTGATTGAAATGAATGAGTTAGTGAATAAAAGAGTGAAATTTGAATATGTATAGATCAAGAACCAAAGAAAACGAACTTTGATCGCGAAAAAGCGAAAGTAGTCGAATAACCGAGTCCGAATGAATATCCGAATCTGAGGTAAGTCGATATACAAATAAATGTATTTGTATTGAATTATATATGTTCATATGACTATTGTTAAGGATGAATGGATATGAGATGGTGTGTACGTGAATTCTGAGATAGAATCGACTTAGTGTCAACATCCGAGAAGTCCCGTTTGAACCTAGGAATAGATAGGATAGTATATGTCATGACATAGGTGTCTGTTATGTGATATCAGGTAAGACCACGTCTGGGACGTTGGCGTTGAATCGAGATTTCGTGTAAGACCACGTCAAGGACGTTGGCATCGATAAGAGATTTCGTGTAAGACCACGTCTGGGACGTTGGCATCGATATGAAATTTACGTGTAAGACCATGTCTGGGACATCGGCATCGTGTTTGATTCGTGTAAGACCCTGTCTGGGACAGTGGCATCGATATCAGATTACATATAAGACCACGTCTGGGACATTGGAATTGTACGACTATTCCGAGCACTCTGAGTATCCTATTAGATTCCGAACGGTTCAACGGGCAAATCCGAGATACGAATGACTATGTGAATTGTATATCTGTTTCATGTACGTTTGGTATGTACACTAAGTGTGTATGAAAGGTAAGTATCTATATAAACTTACTAGGATGATTATGTATATGAAATGATGAGATTATATGAGAAGTTATGCTTGAATGAGCCATGCGTATGTGTGATATTTGAGTTGAAAAAATTGGTAAGATATGGCTAAGAAAGTGAGCCAAAGAATATATGTGATGAATTTGCTATGAGAACCAATAATGTCATTGTGCCAATATGGTTATATGCATTTTATGCTAAGTTTATTTGCATATGGCTTACTAAGCTTTTGAAAGCTTTCTCTGTGTGTGTTTGCTCTGTTTTATAGGTTGTCAAAGCTACTGAAGGCTCGAGGACCGTCGAGGATCGTCATCACACTACTCAAACTCATTTTGGTACCTTTTGGAAATGTATATACTAAGTATGGCATGTATAGGCTAGTGATTTGGTATATATTTGAGATGTAAATGGCCATGTGATTTGGCTAGTTAACGTTGGTGATGTGCATGAGTGAATATGATATATGATGCATGTTTTGGTATGGTAAGTTTGCTATTGAAATGGTCAAGGCTATGGTAAGCTTGTGAATGCATTATGAGTATGTATGTTTAATCAATGAAATGGTTACATAGAAGATAAATGTGGTTGACTCATGCTTGGATGTATATGTGTTTTGGTTGTCCAAATTGGTATATAAGTTAGTATGATTGAAGTTGTGATTGGATGAAATTACATGATGATCTTTTGACATAATTCTTGAATGTCAAATGTATTTGAAATGAATTGGTATGTTGCTTGTAGGGTAAACCCAAGTGTGGGTGGCATATTGGCCTTGCAAAGGGCCTGTTATGCATACACGGTTATGGCACACGGGCGTGCCTAGTGACCGTGGGATTAAGTCAGTATCTAGTCTAAGAGTACATGGCCATGGTACATGGGCGTGCCTGGTGGCCGTGGGGATAAGTCAGTATACATGCTCTATTTTGGCACGGCCAGGACACATGGGTGTGTCTAGTAGCCGTTGGAGGCACACAGCCTGACTGCTTGGGCGTGTGACCTCTGCAGTGTTCAAAAAGTTTTAATTTTCTGAGAATTTCTGTATGTGTTCGGTTTAGTCCCGACCCTTCTCTAAAGCATGCTTAAGGTCTCGGTGACCTAACTAAGGGACACTGTGATTGCAATTGATGACTTGATTTATTAAATGTCTATAAAAGTTTCTGATCTGTTCGGTAATACCTTTAACCCTAAACTGGCGACGGATACGGGTTAGGGGTGTTACATACATGGGAGAGGGGTAAACTCCCTCAGAATAATATATGAAAGCAACTTGATAGGGGTGTGGTTCGGTCGGAGTGGAGAATTTGTTCTCGAATTACTGGCTCACTCACTGTGTGTATTCCATCTCGGATCATTGCCTGCTTTTGCTTAATATAGTTTATACATTTTGATGGTGTTTTGAACTCAAAGATTTAGGTTTGAGGCCCCTTGGCTATTGGAGAAGACTTGCGAGGCTAAGGTTTGGCATCTTTGGGAGACTTTGATTGGCACTGTTCCTGATCGACTTCACTCGATGGTAAGGGGCTATTAGTTTGGGCTCGAAGAGTTCGGGGCAAGTTGAAAACACAGGTGTACCATTTGTAGTAGCGTCTTCATGCTCTTAGAAATGTTGTTCCTGATGATAATGTTCTTGAAGAGATGGTTCTGGGTAAGATGCATCTTAATATTGAGATTGATAAAACTGAAAGATATTCGGAGCAACGGGCTCATACAACATGGTTGCATCATAAGGACTATAATACATCGTTCTTTCATATATTTGCAACGCACCGACGATGAGTCAACACTTTGCATAGTCTTGAGGACACTACTGGGAATTTGGTTGAGGGGGAGAGGGAGATTGCTAGAGTGGCATGCCAATACTTTACGGATTTGTTTATGACTCAAGGCCCGGGGGACATGAGTCGGTTATTATCTGGTATCTCAATTCATGTTACTGATGACATGAACGCCTATTTGCGTGATGCTTTCATCATAGAGGAGGTTCTGATAGCTGTCCGAGGGATGATGCCAACTAAGGCTGCGGTTGTGATGGGTTGCCCGTTTTATTTTATCAGAAATTCTAGCATATCGTGGGTATGGAAGTCTGTGATTTTTGTTTACACATCCTTAATGACAGTGGTTCCCTTTCCTAAATTAATGACACCAACATTATTCTCATCCCAAAGCAATGTGATCCATAAAATTTGACACATTTTCAACCAATCAGCTTATGTAATGTGTTGTTTAAGATTATTTCTAAGGTGTTTGTGACTAGATTACAGAAGATTATGCCTCATTGCATTAATAAGGGGCAGAGCACCTTTGTTCCGGGCCGATTAATAACTGATAATACCATTATTGCTTTTGATTTAAAAAGAAACGAAGGGGCCTTTGGGGTAATTTTATTTTGAAGTTGGATATGAGTAAGGATTATGATAGAGTAGAGTGGCATTTAGTGCAGGCAGTTATGATCAGGTTGAGTTTCGAGGAGCGTTGGGTTGAGTTGATTATGCGATGTGTTTGGACTGTCAGATATTTTGTCGTTGTGAACGGTAAGGCTCAAGGATCCATTATCCCCTCTCGTGGCCTTCGTTAGGGAGACCCTCTAAGTCCCTTATTGTTTTTATTCTGTAGTGAGGGCCTTTCAGCTTTGCTAAGGGTGGCATGTAATGATGGCCTTTTGAAGGGAGTACAAGCAAGTCGGGGGGTCCTCGAATTTCCCACTTATTCTTTGTAGATGATAGTTTAATATTTGGCACGGCTTTTACTGAGGGGGCAAATAACGTAGTGACTGTCCTACGGGAATATGAACGATGTTTCGAGAAGCAAATCAATTTTGGCAAATCCCTTGTTTATTTTAGTTCAAATGTTGATCATGGTATACATGCTACTGTTGAGGGAGCGTTGAGTGTTCGTAGTACTACAGATCCTGGGAATTATTTGGGGTTACCTGTGGTTATGGGGAGTAACAAAAAATATGCATTACGGGCAATTAAAGATCGCTTTCTTGGAAAATTTGGAAGTTGGTATAATCAGTGCCTCTCACAGGGTGGTAAGGCCGTATTCATTAAATCAATCCTACAAGCTATTCAGCTATACTCAATGTCTTATTTTTTATTTCCTAGTTCTTTTTGTAAATATTTGGAGACGTTAATGTGTCAATATTGGTAGGGAAAGACAATCTCAAGGAGTGGGATTGGTGTTCGTAGGAGGGCTTGTGTTTTTTTTAAAGAGGTTGGTGGGTTTGGGTTTCGAGATCTCTCAAAGGTTAAGATTGCGTTATTGGCTAAGCAAGGCTGACGCGTGCTGACAAATCCGAATTCTTTAATGTCTCATGTGCTTAAAGCTAAATACTTTCCTGCATGCAGTTTTATGGAAGCAGGGTCAATGTAACAACCTTCATTTGTTTGGTGTAGTATTTGGGTTGCTAAAGGCCTCCTTCAAATGCGAAGTGGTTGGCAAGTGGGGAATGGGTGCTCCATCTCTGTATAAGATGATGCTTGGCTTCCTAGTCCACAGCCTTGCAAAATCAATATTGATCGTGTTAGTGGAATTGACAGAGTTGTAGATTTGATTGATGTGGATAGGGGCGAGTGGCGGAGTGAGTTAAGACGGACTTTATTTCCTGAATCGCTTGGGCAGTCCATACTGAGTATCCCGTTGGCTGGGCATGATTTATCGGATCGTTGGCACTTGTTCTTGGAGGACAATGGTGAATATTCAGTCTGGAGTGGCTACAAGCTACTGTTGCGAGGCATCTCGGGGACAGATGATGATCGTTACATTAATATTACATAGCATACACACCTACTTTATAAACATCTATGGGGGGCTCATGTGCTCGAGAAAATGAAAATTACATGTTGTTACATTAATAATTTTCTACCTACAAAGGTTAACTTGTATCAGTGTAGACTTGGGTCCGATCGTATGTGTCCCCGCTGTGGTGGTGGCCCCGAGACCATTCTTCATGTCTGTCGAGATTGCCCTGGAGTCCTGCACATTTGGCACAATTGGGTATTAGTTGGGATCCTGTTCCAGCGGATAATGATAAACCCCTTACTTGGGTTGGACAGTTATTTGCTCAAGGCACTTGCCATGTACAGCTCTCTATTCTCACTATATGGATATCTGGACCTCACGTGATAAAATCGTACGCTACTTATCTTTGTTTTGGGGTATCTGCGCGAATTAGACTTTCTTCCATCGAATAGGGGTGGGGTTCTGGCTGTGAAGCCCATGCTTTGGAAGCTTCCTGTTGATCCTTGGGTCCGTGTCAATTTTGATGCGGGGTTCTTTACGAATCTGCAGGCTGCCAGCGTCGGAGTTGTTGTTCGGGATTCTGCTTGGTTGCTTTTGGGATCGGCTTGTTCCTAGCAGAAAAACGTCTCATGTTCGCAGACATCGGAGGCCCTTACTTGCATTCAGCCTATCTGTTTTGCTTAGGATTTGGGGTTTTAGACAGTTGAACTGAAGGGTGATTCAGCGGTGCTCATCTCCAAGTTCAATGTTGTTGCTATTGACAGATCGACGATAAGTTCCATTATCTGGGATGCGAAACGATTAGTGCTAGGTTTTGAGCATTTCATGTTTCATCACATAAAACGGGAAGGTAATACAGTAGCAAACCTGTTAGCTCGCGAAGGTTTTCTCCGGCGGTGGGATGTCTGTTGGATGGAGGAGGGAGGAGGGACCAACATTGATTTAGGCGGCAGTGGATAGTGATCAGAGGGGGAGGGTCTGGTCATGCGGCTATGACTATGGACCTTGCGGTTCTTGCTCGATCTGGTTCCTTTCTAGCAATTCTTGTTTTGGCTTCAACCTTGTTCGTTGATCGGTGGCTGACTCTTGTGGCGTTGGAGCTTTTTCGGGCATGCAATTTTGGCCGTGAAGAACATTTGCGTCTTTCCAGCTACTTTTGACTAGTGTTTTCATTTATTTTGTTTCAGTTTTACTTTTTTACAGTTTTTGGTGGTGTGATGCACATTAAAGGGCCGCTTCCCCTAGGTTGTTTCTTTTCTGTTTTGTTTAACTATAATAAATGCATGCCGGTTTTATTCAAAAAAAAAAAAAAAAGTTTTAGAAATCATAAATCTATTAAAAATATTATTCTCTCTTAAAATTATAATTCATTATTTAAATCATAATTATTTTTAAATTTTATTACCCATTACTAACTCTATAAATACTATATATCATGAAAACACTATTTTTTTCTACTTATACCTTTCATTTTTTTAATTTGCTTATATTGAGTTATTTACTTTGTTTTTATATTTTAACTAACATGAATTTTATAATGTTTTAATATATTTATTTATATGTTTTTTAATGTTCACTCAAGTTGCATTTACTAATAATATTTTTTGTTATTTTTCAATATTATTTGTTTTTACTAGATAGAATAAGAGATAAATTAAAGAAAATTTTAAAATACCCCGTTGTAATCTAAATTATTTTTAAATTTTTTATTAATAAATTTATTAAAAAACCTTAATTATATAATTAACTAACTTCACATCATCATCTATCATGTATTCTTTTCCAAACTAAAACTATCAGTCTGAAAGGTATGTACTTTTTTTTTTTTAGATAAATATCTTATTTCTTATTTTTTTATATTTGTTATTAATACTTTTTCTTTCAAAATTTTACTTAAAATAAAATTATTTAAATTTATTTATTATATCAATCATAAAAATTAAGTTTATACAAAATTAAAAAATAATTTTAATTGATACATATGTTCAAATTAGAGCATCATCATGTAAGACAACTATTTTTTTTATATATATATTTGTTATTTTTTCACTTATAACTTGTATATTTTATTTTGGGGAATGATCCACTTACACAATTAGTTTTATACATTTCCGTAACCATTTTATATAATTAATATTTTAGTGATCTAAAAATTAAATTTATCAATATAATTGTACTTGTCATGCATGTAAATTTTCGAGCCGGTCTGATATCTCTATTATATTAATCTAAAATACTCTATATATTGATATATATTCAACGGTTGAATTTTTGTTACATAAAATAAATAGTTATAAATTTTAAATTTACATCAAATTTAACTATCTATATGAATAGACTATAAAATATAACGATTAAATCGTTAAAATATTAATCACATAAATAATTATAGAAATGTATAAACTACTTTAGTTTTTACATTTTTGTTATGATTCTATAATCCAATTAATTTTTTTATAAAATTCTAAAATCTTAAATCATAAGTCTCTAAAAATCCTAAAATCCAAATTTTAAACCTAAATTTATATATTTTTAAAAAAATTGAAGTTGAAGATTTGTCACTGATTCCATAAGAAATTCATGGACTGTTACCTCATTCCCCTCCCTTTTTTCTATCACTAAGTGTTTATTCTTTAACAATAAAATATATTATTAAAACTTGGGATAAATCTTAAAATTATAAATGAATTTTAGTTTAATGTATAATTTATACATGAATTTTGATTCCAGAGGCATAGCTACTACGGACAGGAAAGAGTCTTGACCCCTTGACTTAAAGGAAAAATTGTTTTATAACCCTCTTCTCAAAATTAAAAGATTCAATTTAATCATTTTTAACCTTGATTAAATAAAAAATTATACTTCTAGTCCTTTTAAAAAATTAATAATTTAATTTAAATATTTTTAATACGATTTTTAGCTTTGCCCCTAAATTTATAATCTTATCTCGACCCCTCCAAACAAAAATTCCGACTCCACACCTATTTGTACAATTTTATAAATAAAATTTTGATTTAATAAAATTCTCGCAAAGTATTAATACAATTATTGATATAAAATCTTTTTATGTTTATATTACATACACATAATTATGTTTATAATTGAACCACAATTAAATAATACAATTATTGATATAAAATCTTTTTATGTTTATATTACATACACATAATTATGTTTATAATTGAACCACAATTAAAATTTCATATGCATACTTACACTAAATCTTTCTATAATACAATTATTATACATTTAATCCATCTAAAACGTTACCTCTTTCTAATTATTTATTCTCTTTTTTCTAAAATAAGAAATGATTAATGTTTTTAATTGTATTTTATTATCCTAATTTCTTTTTACAGTCTGTTACAGTTTTCTATAACATTTTTGTGTCGAGTAACATCCGCTTCTATTATTTTAATGACAAATTTTCATTTAAATAATTTGTTGATTATTATTCTGGTTTGTCACTTCATTTTAATATTTAGTTTACATTAATTTGTATCAAACTAACCAATCTTGAAACATGAGGCCTACTCCGTTCAACCTCTTTAAACAGTATGCAGAGTTAAAACTCTAAAGATTATGTCAAGGCCTCAATGATGATTAATAAATAAACGATCATATACAAATAATATAACATAAAATAAAACCATCAGAATGCCTTCTGGTTAAAGAGACAAACCAACCAGATTGAAGATACCTCCTCTACATGATCACATTCAACTCAAAACAAGAATGAGGATCATATCACATTATAAAAAGTATTTCATCCGATCATCTCTCTTCATGGCATTGTATACGGCTTGAACCTGTGCAACACAACAACTACTTCTATCAGACTCAACTATTTCAAGTAATTTTTATTAATCAAAATCCAGGTACAGTGAATGATTCCTATGTCTAGTAGTGTGTTTGTAGGCACGGGCATGTGTGTGTGTGTGCGTGCATGCGTGCGTGTGTGTGTGTGTATGTGAGAGAGGGAGACAGAGAGAGAAAGACCTGTTCACTAGATACAACTTGAACAGGACCAATGTTGACAGATACATATTTCCCCCTAGATGATAACTTCTGCCTCACCCGACCCTGTCACAGCAACTTGTTACATGCATTATATATGAAAAGAAGCGGAAAAATATGGAAAGAGCATATTATATTTGGACTGATCTTAATTCATTTCCAGAAGTAAATTCTTTCTGCAGACAGAAGAAAATGAATTCAAATAATTCATCAATGATCGGTCATATCTTCCCTTGAATTCCTTCCTGGAGAAGGAGATCCAAGGTCAGTGTAGAACAGTTTGATACTTGCATAAATATTGAAGAGACAATAGTTACACAAAAAATGTATTTCCTCATCATGAAACTTTCTAGGTTGAAACAGCGTCAACAAACCATAAGTTCATCGACTTAAACCCATGTTCTTCTTCACCAAGAAGAAATGCCCACATAACACATACATTCAATCTTTGTCTAAACCAGACCTATTTTCCTGATATAAATTTAAAGTGTGTCGGATCAAACTTGTACAAATGCTAAATAACTTAGATCTTTTCTGAAGCCAATTACTCAATTGCAGCCCAGTGATAGAAAAAGAGTTATCCAGAATATGAAAAGAACATTCCAAAAGAGTGTGTCCACAATTACAACCTTACACAGGCAGCTACAGTTACTCACTAGCAACCAAATGTTAAATGACTGAGGTACTCAGTTTCAAAGGTAGCAGAAATTCCAATTTTATCAGAACCCCATATTTATTCTAAACTCCTATCTAATCTTTCAATGTTATATCAAAATTTCCAAATTCTTTCTTCGGTCATATTGGACTGATGTAATACTTAGCTAATATAATACACATTTGGGTTTCCATTTTATATGGTAGGCAATCACTTGTTCTGCAGATCCATGACTGTGCAATGCGGAAAGGTAATTCGTGTATTGTCCAGATCCTATGCAGCTGCTCCAACATGCTCAAACCAAATGACTTTTATATAAATAATACAACATTGAAGTCCAAAAGAGATCTATAGAGATATTCTTGAGAATCCACTAATTCCTAGAGTGAAACAAAATGGTAGTTTTTGCCATCAGAAAACATGCAGGCACATCGCCTTATAGACTAAAATGTCATGTCAAAATTTATTCTGCTGTCTATTTTCAAATGCATAAACAAATGGACATCTTGATCCGCAATTGACTTTCAGCAATAAAGATTGGTATAGCCTTATAGGTACCTCAGGAATCGGCTGTTGTATCACAGATTCCACAGCAACAACCATAGCTTGCACAAAATCATCGCCACCTGTTCCAATTGCTGTAAATCCTCTAACAGTAGGGTATGAGTTGACCTGAAGAGTAAAAATAAAACAAAAGTAAGCAGCAGAAACAATCTCAACGCATTTATCATCTTCAGGCTAACAAGCTGCTTGTGCCCTTCATATAATCTCTTCAGATTTAGTTTAAAAGCAATGAAACTAGCAAAACCCTTGATAGGATCGGATATTAGGAGTGCATACTATATACCTTCTGATCCAAAGCAAGCCATTCGTTAGTTGAATCATCGGCTACTGTACCACCAATAACCACATTTGTAGTTTGCCCAACTCTCCCTTCTGTCTTTGATACCTCTGAATTCCAAAACCAAGAGTGATTTCAAAAATATCTTTACACCCTTTTACAAGTTAAAAAAAAAACAATGGAAGATATAAGGAAAAGCAAAAGCTAAACAGCAAGGATTTAAGGAAGCAACAAATTCCATTGATAAACTGATAATTAAACAAATATACTCGAACCAGTTAATTTACTTTTTGAAGAGGGTTTAAGTTATCTTACACCAAAGTTTCAGACTTCGATACAGTTTGTTGTGATTTTCTTTTATTTTTTAGTAAAAAAATGCTACACAAGTATGCTAATCTTTATCCAAAAAAAAAGAAACAAACAAAATCGGGGAATAAAATAAAATAGAATAAAGTTTAAATCAGAAGATGAAGGGAACCTGAAATTGCTTTGAGAACGGCTTCCTGAGGAGGGCCTTGCTCGAGGTCATCCTCCTCGGATGTCGACGACGGCGACGTTTCGTTATCAGAACAATTCAGTTTCTGAGTCCGTTTCCAGAAGTGAAGGTTTCGAACCCTAACCACCGCCCCCCGGCATCCTCTCTTCGCCGTAGTTATTCCAAAGCTCCTCAACGTTTTGACAGAATGGGAATTCCCGTTTCTTTGAAGTGGCCTCCACGGCTCCGTTACAGGAACGGAACGTAATACCGTCATGCACGCCATCTCTGCTACTTCGTTTATTTTTTCAGATTAATTCCTATTTTCTTAAATAGATTTTTTTTGTGTCAATGGTTTTTACGGGCGCCGCAAAATTTCAAGTTACCATTTGTTTCCACGTGAAGTTACTTATTTACCCCCCATTATCAACTGAAGTCACTCGGGGCTAATTGTCTTTTTGGTTTGTGGAAATCAACAACTTAACCAAATTCCAGTAGTCCCGGGAACACCTTAATTTTATAAATTCCCTTCCTTTTTTTTTCCAGGTAAAATAAAACCGTTTCGAAACCCAGTTAAAACCCTAAGCTTGTATCGCCGGCGGTTTACTTCGGCTAATTCCGAGTTAACTCTTCTGGGCAGAGAACATGTACGGATCCGACAAAGCCGGTGGCGATGTAGAACGGACCGCTTTCTGGAAAGCGGAGAAGAAGTACAAGCTTTATTACGATGATAATTCGAAATCCACCAAAAAGGATCACTTCTGCTTACATCTCAAATTCAATTCGCTTTAATTTAAAATCAAACCAATTTTTTTATTGATTATTGATTTGAAATTCTCAGGAATAGACAACCAAAACAAGTGGATTTATCAGAAGTTTTGGATTTCAAATACATTTCAGAAAGCTGCACTTACTCAAGGAGTTGTAGCGATTAAAAAGGGATTAGATCGTCCAGTTTTTGGCTTGGACAATCGGTGTGGTATCAATTTGACTGGTCTAAGGTAGGTGTCTAGGTGATACTCATTTAGTCTTCGATCCTCTTCCTTGCATCTTTTGTCGATGAATTTGTTAACTGTCTAATTACAGACGATGATGCTCATACAACACCATTGTATGCAATTGTAAGGTTCTTTAAATTTGATCCAGTTGGTTGAACTTTGTTTAGTTCTAGGTTTCTCAATCTGAAAACATAAGTATCCATTTCTACTTCCGTGGTATCATGTAACTTTGTAGAAGTCTTTATGAGGTAATAAGCCATCATGCAATTATGACGGTATGCTGATCATGCTCCTCGTTGAGGGTAAGATCCAACATGGAAGGGTTGTGACGGAGTTCGGCGGTTCACCTTGTTGGAAAAATTTGGTTTAAAAAATAAATTTCAGTTATGGTTTAAAAATTTTAACAGTTAAGTTGGATTATGGTATTTATAACAATAAATATTTAACGAAAAATACTAGAACCAGACGCAGAACCAAAACAAGAAATTGATAGAAATTATTATTCTCTACAAATAAAATTTATTTTAAAAAATAAATTTTCATTACTTTCTAGCAAAATAACAATTTGTGAAACTTATCTGTAAAGCAAATAATTTATGTAAATAATTTTACCAATATCATCTATTTACAAGGAGAGATGGAAGATTTTTTATTTAATAGGTGTAACACAAATAATATTTATTTTTACTAAAAGAGGGGAACGACACACCCTAGATAAAAACACTAGAGTTGCCACCCCCACTGTCTAAAATAAGGAGAATTGGGCCCTTAATGTATTGAGTCTAATTATGTGTTTTATTGACTTTTGACCTAACATTTCATAATTTAAATCAATCAAATATTTATTTTTTATTTTTAAAATAAATATTTATCATTTAATTAAATTAACTAAATTAATTTCAATTAAATAATTTTCTCAACTCAATTCTAATTTTATTAAAGTCATGACGACTTTACCGTAAAAAAATTACGAGTAATTATATTTAATTCTATATTCAACGAATTCATAATAACTAGTTAATTTAATTTCACTTTTGAATTTCAATAATTTAATTATAATTAATTAAATAATAATTTAAAAATCTTAAATTAATTTTCAAGTTATTTTTATACTTAATGAGAGAAAACATTTATTTGTGAATTCAACTCATTTCTCTAACTTCATTATTTCTATTCATTTTCTTTCATTTGGTTCTACATGCAATTCAAGTAGGACCAATTGGATATATGTAATTAGGGCTAAAATAATTTATAATTAAGTTTTAGCTTTTCATCTATAAATTATAAACTTATTTAGTCACGAAGTCATTCTAGTATGGTATCGTGATTCAGTTCTCCTTATTTACATGCCATTACGCAAGCTACTTAATTAGTGCTCGTCCAATAACTTTGTCATCAATGTGTTACCCTCTTAAGATATCTTTAATCTTTTTAGGATAAATTCATTCTCTCAACATGGTTATATTTTTATCTCATGGTGACAATTGCATCTTTCTTTATAAAAAGTTAATTACTATCGAATAATAATCAAGTCATTTATTATAAAGATAAACGACTCATTACCACATTAATTTTTAATCTATCATGTAATGCCGATTAGAGAATATCATTTACCCATTAGTTGATATATGAATTTCACTATTGTGAATGATGTTACATACTGCAAAAGTCAAATACCCAATGCATTAGTTTTCGGTTCTTTATCTATTTGAACTTAAGTTTTTTACTTACATCAAAGTATACGAGTCACGCATACATAGTCTATCATCCACTCAGTATTAAAATATGACACATTATAAATGTCACAAGTGAATAAATCTATAAACAGATTTAAGATGTAACAGCCTGATTTAGAGGCTAGTCGGAACAGTGGTCTCGGGATCACTAATCCGAGGTCAGATAAAATTTATTTTAATTTTATTTTATGGGTTATAGCATGATTATAAGGGTGCATGAAAATTTTGGTGCTTTAAGTTTAGCGATTTCATGCTCAATCGCGAAAAAGGACTAAATCGCATAAAGTGCAAAAGTTCTATTTTATTTGCTAAAGGTGCCCAATAGCCATAGAATTTTAATTGGAGGCCCTTAATGTGAAATTAGACCTTTTTAAAGGTCATAGCCGGCCATAGGGGGGACAAGAAAGGACTTTGTCATTTGTTAGATGGAAATTTGGTGATAAAAATTGATTTTTAATCATAAAATAAGGAAAAGAAAATATCATCTTTTCTCTCCATCCTCTCCACCGAAAATGAGCAGCCAAAATGGGGGTTGAGAACTCAAAATTTCAGCCAAGCCTTCCTCCTTGCAAGTAAGTGATTTTGGTGACCTTTCTTGAAAATTTTTGTAGTTTTGGAACCCCCAAAGCTTAAGCTAGCTAATGAGGAGACTATTTTGCAAAATGGTTAAGAGTTTAGGGTTTTTCCATGAGATCAATTGAGTTTTTTTCTGTACTTTTATGAAATAAAATGAGTCTTAGTTGTTAGATAAACAACTTTTGTGAAGGGTGTTATCATGAAAACACCTAAAAGGACCTTTTTGTAAAAGTTGTGATATGAGTGGTAAATGTGTGTAATAGTTGAAATTTTAAGTTGCTATAGAAGGGAATATGAATCGGCTAGGCTTAATTAGCAAAGAAGTTGGATGAGAATCGATATACGAGCCTAGGGGCAAAATCATAATTTTGCCAAAGTTTAAGGGCAAAATGGTAATTTTGCCAAAATAGAATTTTTAAAATGTATTAATTAGTGTGGTGATTAAATGAATAAATTTTATTGTTCTAGATCAAAGCAAACGAGATTCGGACCTAGAACGGGAGAGAAGAGAAATATGGACAAATAGGTCCCTTTCTACCCTTTTCAGTATCGAGGTAAGTTCGTGTGCTAATAATTCAACTATAGTGAAGTATTTAATATTTTAATGATTTATGAATTGAATATTGACTCTATGAATATATTAAATACGTTTTGACGAGATGTCAAGAATTGAAAGTCTTCAATTGAATCTAAGAATAGAGGGAATGCAAATAGCATGATACTATGATAATTAAGGTCCCGTGTAAGACCATATTTGGAATATGGCCTCGGTGTGAGATTTCATATAAGACCATGTCAGGGACATGGCATCAATATGATATTTCATGTAAGACCCTATCGGGGGTATGATGTTGATTTGGTACTATATGTATGAAATTCAAGAGTGTTCTTTAGCATTTTGAATAATTCAACAGGTATGTTAAAAATGAGAAAGTATGAGGTTATACTATGAGAGGTACAGGTATGTGCCTAGAACTCATTTGAGGTGAATTCGGTATGTGAGGAAACCATGGTGAGTTATGCGTTAACGATGCACCCTGTTTGCACATGTTATATTTATAAATGCATTTCGTGAATGCGAATGATTATTGTAGAAATCTATTTAAGAATGATAGTGTGTGAGGATATTCTCGGATAAACATCTGAAATAGGAAAATGTATGTGGATAAATATCCGTGAATGTATAATAATGGTGGGCTATGTGCAATACCACCTTATAAATTGTTAGCGATGGGCTGTGTGCGATACCATCGCCAATATTATCAATGGTGGGCTGTGTGCGATACCACCTTATTAATTATTAAATGGTGGGCTATGTGCGATACCACCTTATAAATTGTTAGCGATGGGTCGTAATGCGATACCATCGCCAATATTATCAATGGTGGTCAAAAGTGCGATACCACCTTATTATTTGTTCTTGATGGGGTGTAATGCGATACCATCGTGTTTAGTATAAATGGTGGGCTGTGTGCGAAACCACCGAGTATTTATTATTATTCCGGGGTGATAACGAGAAACTTGATTAAGTGAAATTTGTATGTGGCTTTGTGGTGATAAATGCCAGTAAAGATGAACAATATTTTATGATATGAGTTTGTGACAGGTGAAAGTTAAGAATGAGTAAGCATTATGAATGATTGAATGGGTAACTATTACCTTTAGTGTAAATCTCATTATATTACCTTGTGGTCAAGGGTAATAGATAAATGACAATAGTTGCTTATCATTTGCATATGAACTTACTAAGCGTTATTGCTTACTCCCCTTCCTTTCCTATCTCTTATAGGTTAACTTAACTAGCTCGGGTTGGGAACCGCCGGAGATGCTTTCACACTATCAAGCAGACACTTGGGTATGAGATTCAAGTTTTCTTGAGATATGGCATGTATAGGGATCTTAATTTGGTTTAATTAAGTCTTAGTTAAAGTAGCCAAATGTGTTGGCCTAAAAGAGTTTATGGTTCGGTTGTGTATAGCCATAGATGATGGCTCAAGCCAGTTGTAATTGTACTATTAATAGTTCTCCCTCGTATATGGGATGAAGATTTGATTTTCATGATTCAAATGTGATAATTCAAGAGTTATAATTGATGATTTGAAAATGTATTGTGATGATGTGTGAATGTGTGCAAGTGAGGGTGGCTAAATGGATTGGAAAATAGCCTTGAATTGGTCCACACGGGTAGACAAACGGGCGTGTGTCTAGGCCGTGTGTGACACACGGTCGGTCCCATGGGCATGTGACTTGGCCGTGTGTCCCCTGCATGTTAGTGTTGCAAGTTAGTGTCGACCACGGGCTAGACACACGGGCGTGTGCCTAGGCCGTGTGCCTATAAATGGGTTGCTGGCATCACAAACAGAATACTCAGGTTTTTACACACGGGCGAGGACACGGGCGTGTCTAGGCCGTGTGGAGCACACGGGCCAAGAACACAGGCGTGTGCCCGGCCGTGTGAAAACCCCTGTAGGTTTGAAAAGAAAATAATTCTACACGGGCATGGAACACGGGTGTGTGATATGTCACACGGGCGTGTGGTCCAATTTTATGTCAAAATTTTTAAAGTGTGTAAAAGTTTCGGTTTGGTCCCTCAGCATCCCGAGTATATGAAAAGGGTCTTGTAGACCCATGATAGGGACGTTACGATTGTAAATGAAAATTTTTTAAATTGGGACGAATTTTATAGCCCAAAGTCGAATGCTCAAGCAAGTCAAGTCCGGTAATGCCTCATACCCGGTTCCAGAGTTGAATACGGGTAAGGGGTGTTACATAAGATCTATTCTACTTAGGTTTTATCCGATGTATTGTCAGTCCAATCAATCATATCTATGTCTCTATCTTTTAAGAGTCATCCGTTCCGAAGCTTAAGACAAAATATATCCCTAATTGGACTTGATAGAAGATAAATTAGTCTTCCAATCAGTTTCCTCATTTTTTTTATTAAACTAAGGATATGTTTAGGTTCATCTATTAATACAAGCTATTTTTTCGTATTACGATCTAACCACAAAATATTGTTTGATATTAGTTAAACAAATAACTAGTGAATCAATATTTGCTTCGGTTTTGCTTTGCGTGCAAAAATATTAGAACAATACACAAATGTGTTATTACTAAATCAATTTATTCGAAAAATATAAGTACGCAAAACGAATTTATTACACTTAGGACACCAAATTCAACATACCTAGCTTAAGACAAGAAAGGTTGTAATCTCGAGATGCCACGTGCCCTGATGTTATTGGTGACCGGGGGTGATTACATTAGTTGGTTTGTCGTGGTAGGCCTAGGCCTATGTCTGGCTGCTAGGGTGGCGATTGCCAATCATGTTAGACGAAATTAATGTCTAGTTGTTGGTGTCATAAATGGTGCTTTAGTGGGGCCCTCATATGGTTTATGTGTAGGTGTGCTTGGACTGAAAGGTTTCTAAGGAGTTCTCATGTCGTGGTCAAGCGAGGAGTTTGTACATTTGGTGCTTCGAGAGGTGGTATGTAAAGGGTTTTCCTGAAGTGTGGTACTTGCTCTAAGGAGTGGGCCTAATTCCCGAAGAGTGTTGTTTTGGGGTATTTTTCAAGATGTTGACTTTGATTCTTGAGGAGTTGTACCCGAAAGGTTAGGGGTATAACAATAGCCCCCTAGTCTAGAGGGAGGTTATTAAGTGACCTTCCTCTAGACGTTGCCAGTGCTAACTAAGTTTGAGTTGTTTGCTGGGATTTTAGAATTTGAATCATTTTGGCTTTGGTGCATGTAACATACGTGTGGTCTGTACTGTTTCTCTTTTTTGCGCGTGCATGTACTTGTATTGATTGCCATAGGGTACAACTCATTCTTGGGAAACAGCGGAGTCTTTTTCCATTGCACTATGTTGTTTTGTTGGACACATGTCTGTTGTCTGATGGTTGTACTTTGATGTTTGTTTTAGAACCTTCTATGGTTTAAAAAAAATTTATTAAGTTTTCGTTTTTTACCCTACGGATGTTTTATTACAATTGAAGCGCTTTCAAAGACAAGTTTCTTGTTTCTTATCTCTTTTGTTTGACTCTTGTGTCTTTCTTTCGAGTGAAAGTTCTTCTGTAACACCCCAAACCCGGCCTGGACGTTATGGCCGAATCTGACAATGTCACATTGAAGTGTTTTTCGTAAAATATGTTGTCGTTGAAAACCTCATTCCTATTTGATCACTTTGTGTTATTCAATGATGAGTAAAAACGGGTCGTTCATTTTTAAAGCATGATACATTTGAAAAGTTATTTACTTTTAAAAACGTTATAAATTTTTAGAGCGTCATTTATTGCGGAAGCTTTTGAATAGGTTGCGTATTCGTGGTATTTTTGCTAAAACATTTGTCTTTTTGAAAACTCGCGTCTTATCCTACTGCTAGCAGTTATAAATCAAAACGACCAGAATCCCAAATTAAAATAAAAATCCAAAGAGGCCATTATTACAGTAAAATACCCCAAAAATTAAATCGAAATCATAAAATACTAAATCGAATTAGATAAGTCGTGTGGCCACCGCTGAGTCCTCCGTTGCACCGATCTGCCTATGTCTGGGGATTACCTGTATAGTTAAAACAGAAGGGTGAGCTTGCGAAAACTCAGTGTGTAATCCCATCTAAGAAAGCAGCATGTAAAAACACACGATGGGCCTAAGCCCTGCTCGAAGATCGATGTCAATACCAGTTTGGGCTTTAACCCATCTCAGTACAGAACAGTCACGTGGTTGGGCCCTGGCCCATTACAGTATCAATGATCAGTGCAGTAATTGTAACACCCCTTACCCGTATTCTATACCGGAATCGGGCCCGAGGCATTACCGAATTAAAACCACTTGATCGCCACTTAGGCTCAACATGACTACTCTCAAAAGCTACCACAACTACCTCATTAAGGACCTACGAGGTCTTAAACATACATACGAGAGCTCCCGAGGCTCTACCAAAACTTTATCGATCTTAAAATTTCTTTCACTTAGACAAGGGTCGCACACCCATGTGGAATGGGACACGCCCGTGCACCCTCAAGACATGCCCGTGTCTTCCACCCGTGGTCGACACTGACTAAATTCACACGGCCTGGACACGCCCGTGTTCTCCACCTGTGGTGTTCTCCACCTGTGGTGAACACTGACCACTTTACACGACCTAGGCACAAGCTCGTGTGGCTAGTCCGTGGTCTATTCTGACTTGAAATGCTAACATGCAGGGGACACACGACCAAGTCACACGCCCATGGGCTGATCGTGTGTCACACATGGCCTAGACACACGCCCGTGTGTCTACCCACATGGACAAGAACAAAGCTATTTGTCATGCCCTTCTCACCCCTCTAGCATACACAACAAGTACTCATTCAACACATCCATAACCAACTCATAATGAACATAATCTTACATGGATAAATACATCTTTTCATATAATAATGTAGCCATCAACTATGGCATTATACAAAATAGGTTATCCATCTAAAGGCCAACACATCTTAGCCAAAACAACAAAATACCCTAACGTGTCTAGCCTCTATACATGCCATATACAAAACATTAAGTCCAATGTACCAGAGTGTGTTGATAGTGTTGGCGATCTTCCGATTAATCCACGTATCACGATTCAATCCTTGTTCTCTATAAGACAAGGGAAAAGAAAGGAGTAAGCTTTGAGCTTAGTAAGTTTACACATAAAAAATTTAAGCATTCTAGTATAAACTAAACAATAATTAGCATTATACTAACATATGTAATTGACATCCACTACTATGCTTACTCTTTCTATCCCTTACCACATCTCCAACACATCATGAGTCACATACTCATAATCATTGACATGCACCCCTGCACTCAATAGCACATTTACTCAAAATACAACACATCATTATTTCTCAATAATACATCCACACAGCTAAATTACTCGGTGGTTTCGCACTTAGCCCACCACAATCAGATCATAGGGTAGTATCGCACATAGCCTACCACAAAGGATAATTATAGTGATTCCGCACATAGCTCACTAAATAATATGCCTAACAATAGTATCGCACACAGCCCATCATTGTTAAGTACCAAGGTGGTATCGCACTTAGCCCACTATCAAGCATTATCACTACACATTCACATGTCTACTTTGTAATACATTCATCCATTCACAACTACTATCTCATTCATTCCACTAGAATTGAATAGGTTCTCAATCATGCTACACATTAGCTAGAATTAACAATGTATACGCATAAATGCATCATTCATACGTAAACTTACCTCGGTATTCAAAAAGTATGGAGTTGTGCAATTTAGTCCACAACCTTGCCCTTGCCTCGGTTATGATCCGGGCTTCGTCTTTCTTGATCTAAAATGATAAATCAACTCGTTCAATACACACATTGACTAAATTGACCCTTATCTCATACTTTAGCAAAATTACCATTTTGCCCCTAAACTTTCTCATATTTACACTTTTGTCCCAAGGCTCGTAAAGTGATTTTCATTCAACTTTCTAGCCTTTCATGCTTAGCCGAATCATTTACTCAACTAAAGCAATCATCAATTCTCACTAAATCACTCATGTATGACCAATCTCAAGACTTTTACAAAATAGTCCCTACATGCATTTTTCATGGAATTCACTTAGCAAAAGATGTTTCTACTACATCAAGCTTTCATATTCTTCCATAAAACATCAAAATACATGCATGTCATACATGGTTACATTTTTGAACATCAATCCTAGCTCAACATATAGCTAAAAATAGCTTACTCATGTTACTAGGACTTCAAAAATACGAAGAATATTAAAAACGGGCTTGGATGCACTTACTAGCAAGCTTGAAAAATTGAAGAACCCTAACAATGGCTCCCTTCAAATTTTGGCAGCTTGGAGAAGAAGATGAATGAAATTCCATCATCTTTTTCCCTTTTTAATCACTTAATTGACAAATAACCAAAATGCCCCTTGGTCAAACTTTTCCAATACCATCCACCCATGCCCATTTTTGTCCAAAAATTAGAATTTGGGAAAATTACTATTTAAGGACCTCTAATTGATAATCCAAAGCTATTTCATACAATTAGCTTCTAGAATTTCACATTCTGTAACTTTTGCAATTTAGTCCTTTTGGACAATTCAACCGCAATTTAACAAAATTGCTTCATGAAACTTTCACACTAACATGCAAACATAGCATAAACCTCAAAACTCATACATATACCTCGGATTTGTGGTCTCGCATCACTATTCTGACTAGGCCCTAAATCAGATTGTTACAGTAATAGATTTAAACAGTACACAAGTCCTACCCATCCAGCCTCTATACTCCATCTCCGTTCAACCCTACACTCCATGTGGGGATATAATCAACCCACCCATCCCTACACTCTAGAGAGTATCGAATGCGGCACTATACAGTAATATGCAGCTGGGCTGCCAGTAATTTAGGCTCGAAGCCTTTCAGTACACTTCCTCCGATCAATGTAAAACCCATCCCCATGCAATGCATCATGCAATCATGTTATGACATACCACGGTATCATACATTTATTCAATACAATTTAAATAGCATGTTAAAATATAGTCATACATGTACAGATATATATCACACAGGGGTATAATAGTCATTCAGTCAATTAGGGGTCCAGATAAGCTTACCGACCCTACAGTAGGTCCACACTCGACTTGGGCGACCCGTGCAACCTTAGCTGTTAAACAGTGAAAATGGGCCCACGAGCCCATAATGCTAGCCCTTGTGGGCCCACACGCCCGTGTGGCCCACACGGTCCAAAATGGCCTTGGCCGTGCAGATCACACGACTTGGCCCAATAATTTCCACACGCCTATGTGGTTTGCTCGTGTGGGGCCCACACGCCCGTAAGCCCACACAGCCCAATTCGACCTGGCCCATGAATCGCCCATGGCCAGCCTCGTCGATCGCACGCCCACGTTTAGTCACACCGCCTACCCCACGGGCAGCCGCACGCCCGTGTGGCGTCGACATTTCACACTTTTCGGCTTTTCACCGATATTGTTTATAAAGTACTGTTACACACCTGGTTACGAAAATAGCACACTCAGTCCTTGAACCCTCCAAATCTAAGTTCAAAACATAAACAATCGATTAGTCGTAAGACCAACGAATTAAAACGACTCTACTCGACCCATTTAATCACTTCGTTGACATCCACTTACCTCATTTGAACAACCGAGGCCTGCCCCACTTAACCTGTCAAAATCGAAGGATCACTAGTTCCTGCAATTCAACCGAACCCTTATTAACCAATATTCGTATGAATTGTTTGAACCAAACCTGAAATCAACTTACTAAAAACACCAAACCACGAAGAGGGAAAGAAACTAACGGCACAATAACACCAAAAGAAAGGGCCAATGTCATAGTAATTCGACAGAGAGCAGAAAAATGTGATGATCACGGCAGCAAGGGAAGAAAGTAGGGAATGGCATAGAGGGGGGAGCAGAAAAAGAATTGTCAAGAGAGGTGAAGGGAGAATCAGACGTGGGAAAGACAAGACCGAATGGAACCACAAGATGTAACAAACTCCCCACTAACAAAATTCGGCACAAGTCTTCGGGAAGAGTAAGAATTCAAAATGAGCAATTTAGCAAAATAAACAACGAATCAATAGGGTTGGAATGAAGAAGATCGGCAACACAAGCAAGGTGTTATGAGAAGCAGACCAAATCGGTAGAGAAAACTAGGAGCGTGCGGCCGCAGAGAGGGAGAAAAATTTAACAAAATCCCAAAAAAACTCTCTGAAAGACCGAAATTAGCAAAATGAGGGGAGGGGCCGAATTCAACATCGACCAAATCGGGATATCCCCTCAATCCCATAATTTCCTCCTCAAATCACTCCAACCTTCCCACTACTTAGACTTTTAATAAAACACAAACACTAGCCGTCCATAATAGCAAAAAATTAATCCCTTTCGCGCATGCAAGGATTCGAACTTCAAACCTCATGTAACAATATCACACCTCTTATCCCCTAGACCAGCAGGCTCATTCTGACATATTTTTACCAACTTTTATTAATAAGCCTACTGACCAAGGTTTAAGGGTTTAATCAATAAAACAACAAAAAATTGCCCAAGCTAAGGCTTGAACTTGGGACCTGTCAGACACATTCCAGAGCACTTAACCATTGAAGCAGACAGATATTCGTGTAACAACAATATACGAAAATAATTTATAAAGGATTTTTGGGTGTTACATCTTCATTTATCTGAAAGTAGTTGAACAACTAGTTCTAATATGTTTCTTTATTGATCTTGTTTTTCCTGGTCAGTAGAGGGAAAATGGTGAGGAGTTGTAATAACCCATTTTTTGTGGTACCAGAAATGGTGATTTCGGAACTCCATTTTTTAATGATCGAGTTAGTAAATATTATTTATTAATATTTATAAGTCATTTATAGTGTTATAATGATTTTTGGTGCGATGTTTTTGTTGATCAGTTAGTTATTGTGCTGCAAAGACTAAATCATAAAAATTACAAAAGTTAATCACTATTAGTTTATACAGGCTAAATGGGTTTAAAAGAAAATTTTAATAATTTTAAATGGAAATTATGCCATAATGGATTATAGTGGGACAGTTAGTGCTTAAAGATTTGTGAATTATATGTTAAAAGTATAGTTAAAAATTAAATTAAAGTAAAATAAAACATAAAAAACATTTGGCCATCATCTTCCTTATTGTTTTCTTCACCATTTCTTTAACGTAAAAACCTAAGGAAGCCAATTTTTTCAAGCTTGAGGTTCGACCAGTGCATGTGAGTATTTTCGAAACTCGTTTTTTGTATATTTTATTTTATTTTAGATTGTTGTAGCTTAATCTAGTTAGCTCAGGGACTATTTCGTAATACTGTCAAAGTTTCGAAAAGCTATCATTATTGTTTTTAAATATTTTTGGATGTTAATGGTTGAGTTTAAAGGTTTATTACAAAATAGGACTATTTTGTAAAGTAAATTTGGTTAGTTTTGAGTTTAGGGACTAAAATATTAATATGTTAAAATTGACATGAAATTCTTATAAACTTAGATGATTGAGAGCTGTGAAGGGATGGGAATGAATTCAGTTTTAAAGTTTAGGCCTTAGTTGTGAAAAATATGCTTGTTACAGTTTTAGAGCCTAAATTGAATAAAATGCAATTCTTTAAGGAAATTGTGAAAAATAATAATAGGATGTCATATGCATTAAATAAAATGTTATAAGGTATTTAGAATTGATAATTTGAAATGAATTATTGTATAGATTAAGAAACGTATCAATCAGTAGATAATAGAGAAAAAGAAAAAATAACAGATTAGTCCCTGGCACTTCTTCTATTTGTTGTTATTAGTTAGTAAGTTCATATGGTATAATTCTATGAATTTCCATAATATTTATGTTTGAATTGTATAATTGGAATGTTTGGATGTAAACTCAACTGTTACATATATCGAGCCCGACTAAACATGAGATAATATACAATTGGCATGCTAATAGGATTATTTGTGTGTTGTACGGATTTTATATGAGATAAGATGATGATTGATGATATGTTTATATGCTCACTGAAAATGCCGAAATCCAACATTTGTTGCGGATTACTGAGTTATATTTACAGTGGTTCAAATGTGTTTTTAGGGAGGATGTGTAGCCTACGGGCTTGGCACTTATTGCACAGGCGTGTTTCTGGAGGGATGTTAGCCTACATGCTTGACACTCAGTGTCCAGGCGTGTTCTTGGATGGTTAAGCTCTTTTGAGTATTCTGACATGTTTTGGGTGGATAACCGAGTATCTGCATCTATTCATAATTGTTCATCGGGTTGAATTGTTATTGTTAATAGATTTTATGACTGGTAATCAGGTATAATCTAGTGAAGCATAGATGAATAAATTGAAATTTGTTTATGTTAATTGATATAATGACTTGATATGGTGTTGGATCAACTTGCATAGTATGGAAAGTTATATGACTTGATTGTGATGAACTCACCTATTGATATGAATTATGGTAATATGGTAAAATGTTTAATTAAATGTTTTATTACGTAAACGTGAAAATTAATGTATGTTATATTGTTTCCAACGTATCAACTTACTAAGCTTAATTTAAGGTTACTTTGTTTCGTTGCCTATTTCCCTGTAGTTATCATTTTGTGGAACTCGACGATTGGATCAGCTTAAAGATAGACCTTGAAAACATTTTATTTCATTTATGTGGAATGTAATAGGAATTAAATTGTATATAAGTATTTTATAAAAGGTAGAGTGTAACACCCATTACCCGTATTCAACGCCAGAACTGGGTACGAGGCATTACCGGATTTACAACATAAGCATTTACACAATTCCGGGTCATAAATTTTCGTCCAAATTAAAACCATTCATAATCGATTGTAAAGTCCCTAATATGAGCCTACGAGGCCCAAAACATGCATTGGAAGTGGTTCGGGACTAAACCTAGAACTCAGGAAATTTTTACAAAACTTAGAAAATTTTTGCTAACTGCAGGGCTCACACGCCCGTTTGGTCCATGGGACACGCCCGTGTGACCCTGGGACACGCCCGTGCTTCAGACCGTGTTCAATTTAGGGTGCTCTCTGACTTGTGTCACACGCCCGTGCCACACGCCCGTGTGCTAGGCCGTGTGGCTAACTAATTTAATTCAAATTAAGTGTAGGTTTCACACGGCCAAGACACACGCCCGTGTTCTAGGCCGTGTAGCACACATGGCTGAGACACACGCTCGTGTCTCTGCCATGTGCTATATTCTGGACATTCTATTTCTCAAAATTAAGGTGCAGGGGATACACGGCCGGAACACATGCCCGTGGGGCAGACCGTGTGTCACACACAACCTAGACACACGCCCGTGTGGACAAAAATAAGGCTATTTACCAAGCCATTTGCCACCCTCATTTACACCTACACTTACACCAATTCAATGGCACAATTCATAGCATACTTAGGCAACCAAAACATCCATAACCAAGGTATTAACATTACATGCTAACATCTAACATGTTTCAACATCATAATTTATCAACACAAATCATGCAAGTTTCCATATTCATGAATGGTATCAACATATAATTATACTTCTACCATCATTCATGGCCATATACAAAATGAAATCATTAACCATTATAAGCCAATACATTTGGCCACATTACCAATGACACATATAACAAAATGACCAAGTCCCTATACATGCCATACATTCAAAATGCTAAGACCATTAATACCCAAAATGAGAGTTTGATAGTGTGATCCGAATCTCCGACGATCTCCGATTTTGAGTTAGCTTGACGACACTATAAAAACATGGAAAATAAACGGAGTAAGCTATATAGCTTAGTAAGCTCGTATGCAAGAAATAAGCAACCTTATCGTGCATATAACATTCAATTATTATAACATAATTAATTGTAGATTTACCATGGTATCATGATCATAATCTATTCCATCATAAAAACTTACCTCATATTCATCATTTCACACATTTACTAAGCATGAGCTTTATGTATATACCTGAGTCATCTCGAAATGAACTTACACATATTCTCATCTTTGACATACCCGTGAACCACTCGGAATAACAATGTCGAATACTCGGGAAAATTTGCACACTAAGTGCCATATATGTAGCCAAAGCTACCTAAGTCTCATATCACATAATCGCTCGCTCTCGAGCTATCGACGGGCCTGCTCACACAAGCTATCAGTCAAGATGTAGCTACACAGTGCTGCTCACACAAGCTATCAAGTATCAGCAACAAATGCCGATATAATCAGCCACCGGTAGGACGTACGAGACCAGCACACGGATCACATAATCACATAACACATAATGACCCTAGTGACATGTCACTTGTATCCTAACCTATTCCAAAGGTTCAAACGAAATTTCTTGCTTGTCAATTCATCTTCGGATTCGTTCGTAGGATTATACTCATTCACAAAATCAAACATACAATTCATGCATTATTAAAGCATTTCAATACAATTATTCTAAAGCTTATTTTTAACATATGAACTTACCTCGATACAAAATGGATAATTGTTCGATTTAGTCCACAATCTTGTTCATTCCCCGGTCTAGGTCAGAACCTCGTCTTTCTTGAACTATAATATCAAATTTAACTTATTCAATTATCACATTATTCAATTTAATCCCCAAAACACCTTATGGCAAAAATTACATTTTTGCCCCTAACTTTTCAACTTTTTACATTTTAGTCCCTAGGCTCGTAAAATGATTTTCATTCAATTTCATTAACCCAAGCCTAGCCAAGCCTATTT
Source organism: Gossypium sturtianum (assembly GCA_025698515.1). Taxonomy (NCBI): domain Eukaryota; kingdom Viridiplantae; phylum Streptophyta; class Magnoliopsida; order Malvales; family Malvaceae; genus Gossypium; species Gossypium sturtianum. The sequence continues at coordinate 34,550,998 of CM046943.1, read as the reverse complement.
CATGCTCATAACAGCCCACATTTTTCATTTATTCACATTTTTACACACATTTTACAACTTTAACAAATAGGTCCTTATTTAACATTCATCAAAAATCACTTATTAAATGTTGTTTATCTATCACCAAACATTCATTTTCTACCATTAGACATCAAAATACACAAATATCTAACATGGTTAAAATTTTAGACTTTTATTTTCTTTCAAATTAGTCCTTGAAATAGCTAAATCAAGTTACAACATTCACAAAAACGTAAAAAGCATTAAAAACGGGACAAGGACGGACTTACAATCGAGCTTGAAAGCTTGGCCAAAAACCCTAGCTATGGTGACTCTTCAAATTCGGCACAAGGGGACTAAATTGGAGAAGATGACATCTTTTTATTAGTTTTATTTGTCTTTATTTACCATTTTACCTAAATGCCCTTAATGCCAAACTTTGAAATTTCACCGAACCATGTCCATTTTTGTCCAACTTAAAGTATAATGGACTAATTACCATTTAAGGACCTCCAATTTAAAATTTCATAGCAATTAGACACCTCTAGCTTCTAGAACACACCTTTTTCACCTTTTGCAATTTAGTCCTTTTAACTAAATTGAGTGCCCAAACATCAAAATTTTCGAACGAAATTTTCACGAAATCATTCCATAAAACTGTAGACCATAAAAATATAATAAAAATAAATTTTACTGCGTCAGATTTGTGGTCTCAAAACCACTGTTTCGACTAGGCTCAAAATCGGGCTGTTACAACTCTCCCCCTTTAGGGATTTTTATCCCCGAAAATCTTACCAGAAAAGAGGTTTGGGTACTATTTTCTCCTAGCTTCCTCGGGTTCCCATGTAGCCTCCTCGACCCTGTGTCGTTGCCACAAAACCTTCACTAGTGCTATGCTTTTATTTCTCAGTTGTTTAACTTCCCGAGCCAAAATCTTTATCGGTTCCTCACCATAAGTCATATCTGGTCGAATCTCAACCTCTGTCAGAGAAATCACATGCGAAGGGTCTGATCGACAACATCGCAACATTGACACATGAAATACATTGTGAATCCTTTCCAACTCTGTCGGCAAAGCTAACCGATATGCCACTGGCCCTATTCTTTCAATAACCTCATACGACCCAATAAAACGCGGACTCAACTTGCCTTTGCGACCAAATCTCAGAATTTTTTTCCACGGAGATACTTTCAGAAATACTTTATCACCAACTTGAAACTCAATTTCTTTTCTTTTCAAATTTGCGTACGATTTCTGTCTATCCAAAGCTGCTTTCAAACAATCACGAATTACTTTCACTTTTTCTTCGGTTTCTCTAACCAAATCGACCCCGTGAATCGCGCTCTCATCGAGCTCACCCAAGATAACGAGTTCGACACTTGCGGCCATACAATGCCTCATACGGTGCCATCTTTATACTCGACTGAAAACTATTGTTATAAGCAAATTTGACTAAAGGTAGATATTTCTCCCAACTACCTTCGAACTCGAGAACACAACATCGGATCATATATTTGAGAATATGTATCTTTCTTTTAGACTGACCATCAGTTTGCGGATGAAATGCGGTACTAAAGGTCAATTTTGTACCCAAAGCTTCTTGCAACTTTTTCCAAAAATGTGAAGTAAACCTCGGATCTCTATCCGAAATAATAGAAATAGGCACCCCGTGCAATCTAACAATTTCATCAACATACAACTCAGTTAGTTTATCAAGTGAATAATCTGTACGTACCGGTATAAAATGAGCCGATTTCGTCAATCTATCAACCACAACCCATACGACATCTTTCTTTTTTGGAGTCAAAGGCAAACCCGTTACGAAATCCATCATAATTTTGTCCCATTTCCACTCGGGTACCATTACTGGTTGAAGGAAACCCAAAGGTACTTGGTGTTCGGCTTTTACTTGTTGACAAATCAAACATTTCGAAACAAATTCTGAAATATCTCGTTTCATACCTAACCACCAATACAATTTCTTCAAATCATTATACATTTTCGTACTGCCCAGATGAATAGATAAACAACCATTATGTGCCTCATGAATAATTTTCTGAATAATCTCATCATTTTTTGGTAAACATACTCTATCTTGGAACATTAAGCAATCATCAGAACCGATCCGAAAGTCTGAATCACTAGTTGATTCGAACTGAACTCTTTTAGCTTGAAGTTCTTTGCCATTTTTCTGAGCTTCATAAATTTTTTGAAGAAATACCGGTCTAGCTCTCAACTCAGTTAGAACCGAACCATCATCAGATAAAGTCAACCTCGTATTCATAGCTCTCAAGGTAAACAAGGACTTTTTGCTCAAAGCATCTGTGACTAGATTCGCCTTTCCAATGTGGTAGTCAATTACTAACTCATAATCTTTTAGTAGCTCGAGCCATCTCCGTTGCCGCAAAATCAAATCTTTTTGAGTCATCAAATACTTTAAACTTTTATGATCGGTAAAGATACGACACTTCTCACCGTACAAATGATGTCTCCAAATCTTCAAAGCGAACACTATGGCAGCCAATTCTAGATCATGCGTCGGATAATTCTTCTCATGCAGTTTTAACTGTCTTGAGGCATAGGCTATCACCTTTCCCTCTTGCATCAACACACATCCTAATCCATTTAGTGACGCGTCGCTATAAATCACAAACTCTTTTCCCGGCTCAAGTTGTACTAAAATCGACACCTCAGTCAATAAGGCTTTCAACTGTTGAAAACTCTTTTGGCATTTCTTGAACCATTAAAACTTAACATCTTTTCGCAACAACTTAGTCATAGGAGTAGCAATCATCGAAAAACCCTTAACAAAACATCGGTAGTATTCGGCTAAGCCCAAAAAGCTTCTAACCTCAAATACATTTCTCAGCGGTTTCCAATCAACAATTGCCGAAATCTTACTCGGATCAACCCGAATACCATATCCTAAAACAATATGTCCCAAAAATCTGACTTCTCGAAGCCAAAACTCACTCTTACTGAATTTAGAAAATAATTTATTATCTCTCAAAGTCTACAATACAGTTCTTAAGTGCTCGGCATGCTCAGTCTCATTTCGAGAATAAATCAAAATATCATCAATAAATATAACCACAAACTTATCCAAATACGGTCAGAATAGTAGGAGCATTAGTTAATCCAAAAGGCATAACTAAAATTCATAATGCCCATACCTCGTTCTGAACGCGGTTTTTAGCACATCCGAGTCTTTAACTCTCAGCTGATAATAGCCGAATCTCAAATCTATCTTCAAAAATACTGTTGCCCCTTTCAACTAATCGAACAAATCATCAATCCTCGATAAGGGATACTTGTTCTTTATCGTAACCTTGTTGAGCTGACGATAATCGATACAAAGTCTCATGGATCCGTCTTTTCTCTTGACAAATAACACTGGTGCGCCCTAAGGAGAAAAACTCAGTCTCTCAAAACCTTTATCTGTCAACTCTTGTAACTGAGACTACAATTCTTTCAATTCAGTCGGAGCCATTCTATACGGAGCTATCGATATCGGTGCAGTCCCTGGTACCAAGTCAATAGCAAACTCCACCTCTCTGACCGGTGGTAACCCTGGTAACTCTTTTGGGAACACATCCGGATATTTACAAACTACTGGTACCGATTCAATCTTTAATTTAGACACTTTCGTATTCAGTACATACGCAAGAAATGCTTCACAACCCTTTCTTACATACCTCTGAGCCGACATAGATGAAATCAAAACATGCAATTCACCCGACTCATCTGATTCAACCCAAAGAAATTCATTGTTTTGACATTTTAATTCAATAAATTTTCATCTACAATTCAGTACTACATCATGTAGTCTCAACCAATCCATTCCAAGAATCACATCAAACTCATCAAATGGCAAAAGCATTAAGTCCGCCGAAAAACAATGACCCTGAATCATCAAAGGAAAACCCTTGCAAACTTTATCGACTAATACATATTTGCCTAAGTGGTTCGACGCCTTAATCACAAACTCAGTAGACTCAACAGGTAAATTGTAACAGCCCGATTTTAGCTAAATCAAAAAAGTGGTTTCAAAACCACAAATCTAATGTCAGTAAATTATTTTAATATTATTTTATGTGTTTACAGCATGACAGCATGTATGTGTGAAAATTTCGTTAGCTAATTTTATCGATTGGTTGCTCAATTTGAGAAAAAAGGACTAAATAACGTAAAATGCAAAAGTTGCATTCTTCTTCTTAAAAGTGCCAAATATCTTTGGATTTTAAATATGATGGCCTTAAATGGTAATTAGACTATTTTAAATGGTAGTGGACTTTTATGGACATGTATTAAGGTATTTTAATAGTTATTTACTAAGGTTAAAAAGGTAAATTGGTTAATTAAGTTATAATAAATAAAACCAAATATTTTATCATCTTATTTTCATCTTCCATCACCGAATATACATGAGAAAAATAGCCATGGAAGTTTGAGTATTCGGCCAAGCTATTTTGTTCAATCAAGGTACGATTTTTGCTCGGTTTTTAATGATTTTTATGTTTTTGTAATCGTTGCAGCTCAATCTAGCTAGCCCGTACCTTTAATTTTGAAACTGTTAAAGATTTTGAGAGTTTCCATTGTTGAATCTATGAGCTATTTGATGTTTAATGTTGAAATATTAAAGCTTGATGATAGTTTTACATGTTTTGTTAAGTGATTTTTGACAAAAATGTCAAAAACGAATTAAATTGTGAAATATGCAAATTGGGTGGTTGAAATGTGAAATAAATGAAAGTTTTGGGCTACTAGGGACTTATTAATAATTTGGCCAAGCATGGGTTTTGATGAATTATGAGAATTTTGTGTATTTGTGAAATAGGGACTAAATTGATTAAATGTGAAAATGTAGGGGCTAATGTGTAAAAAGAACCTAAATGTGTGTTTTGGACTAAATTGAAAGAATATGAGATTGAAGAAGTTAATTTTGATTATATATAGATCAAGAAAGAAAGAATTTAGATTTAGATCGGGGAAAAGGCAAGGTTATCGAGTAGTCGCTTCGATTCTTCAATTCCGAATACGAGGTAAGTTCGTATGTGGTAATTTCATTATAAATATATGTTAAATGCTTTGATATCGCATAAACTGTGTTTCTGAGATACGAATAATATTTGAATTGTGAATACGCCTCTACGGATATGTTTGACGATGAAATTGACAAGTGTAAATTCCTGGTTGAACCTTAGGAATAGTTTAGGATGCTAGTGACATGTCAATAGGTTATTGTGTTTGCTTCGGGCCATGATATCGGCACTACGGGTGCGGGTGATACCTTGAGTTACCTTGATTTGGCTACTGGCCATGGTATAGGTACTCCGGGATAAGTTACCTTGATTTGGCTTCAGGCCATGATATAGGTACTTATCGATTGAGATCTTTGAGTATCCGACTTCTATTCCGAATGGTTCAATGGGTAAATGAATGATGTGGTTGAGAAAGAGGTTAGTACGAGACGATACAGGTATGTACGGAACCAATTCGAGTATTAAATACAGAAAGTTCGATGAGTTTATATTTGATCATGTTTTGAGACATGAGAAAGGTTTGTAGTTATCATGTTTATGATTTTGTCATGTGTAATTAGTTGAATTACATTTATTCAATGAATTGAGTTATTCACTTACGAGCTTACTAAGCTATAAAGCTTACTTTGTGTTATTTTTCTATGTTTTATAGTGAATTAAGGCTAGCTCGGATTCGGGAGTCGTCAGGAACTTCATCGCACAATCGAATATCTATTTGGTACTTTTGAGTTGTGTATATATGGTATATGGCATGTATAGGTTAAGTGTGGTATTTTGGTTGTGTTTAAAGCCATGAAAGTTGGCTTGTTAATGATGATAATATTGACGTGTGTTTAACTATTAGAAATGGCTTGTAAATGTATATGTTTTGGTTGTATATATATAGCCATGAGTGATGGCTTATTTGGCATGTTTGTCATGGATATGGTTAAATGACTTGTGAAGTATAAATGCTTGAGAAATGATTTGATGAAGTATGATTTTAGAAGTTGAGTTGATAAAGTATTTGATTAGGTAAATGGCATTAAATTGAGTATTGAAATTAGTTGAAATGGATAAGGTATTTGTGCATTTGGATGATGATTTTGTCTGCTTAGTTGTGTGATGAAATGGTGCTACTTGAGATTTGATAGGTATGTGCATAATGGGTGGCAAATTGGCCTTGCAAATGGCCTATTTTTGTCCACACGGGAAGAGACAGGGGCGTGTGTCTTAGTCGTGTGTGACACACGGTAATGTTACACGACCGTGTGTTCCCTGGTGTTGAAATTAAATGAAGTCAGTATGCTCCACACGGTCTCACACACGGGCGTGTGACCGACCGTGTGGTACAAGTTAGTATACCCCCCTAAATGGCATACGGCCTAGTACACGGGCATGTGACTTGGCCATGTTGCATAAGTCAGTATACCCTACAGTTTTGGCACAGTCTAACACATGGCCTGGCACACGGGCGTGTGTGGCCACTTCGAAGGGTACACGGGCTAGACACACGGGCGCGTGGTCGGTCGTGTGACCCAATTCAGTATGTATGCCCTATTTCCACACGGGTGTTTGACCCCTGTATGATTGAAATTTTTCTAAGTTTCCAAAATTTTCGTATGATATCGGTTTAGTCCCGAACCACTTCTAAAGCATGTTTAAGGCCTCGTAGTCCCTTATAAGGGACAATGTGATTGTGATGAATGATTTATGAGAATGAATGCTTTATGGTTGATAAATGTATGCTATATGTTGTATATTGATCGGTAATACCTCGTAACCCTATTTTGATGGTGAATACGGGTGAGGTGTGTTACATTTATTTGTATTAGAGCTATAGTTTAATCGATTCTAGGACTAACGTAGCGTGTGCGAGAGTCTAGCTATACATGCCATATATACTCTGCGATAGTGTGATGATTCTTGACAGCTTGAATTGTGTTTTTGTATAGTAATGGATCCCGAACGAGCTGTAGCCGATAATGTAGAGAGTAATACGCCCGCTCCTGTTCAAAGGGCAACGCCATCAGATTCTAGGCCTGTAACGAGTAGCCACGAGGGAGAGGCTAAATAAGCTTTTTTCTAAATAATGAAGGAGTGGTTCACAAAGTTCGTTCGAACGAATCCGGCTGCTCAACAACCTCCATCCCCACCTATTCCTCAACAAATCTCTATTGTTTCTCAAGTTATAGATCCGATACGGTTGAATAAGCCTCCAGTAGATAAGATACATAAATATGGGACTGAAGAGTTCCGGGCTACTGTTGATGATGATGCTGAAAGAGCTGAGTTTTGGCTCGAAAATATGATTCGAGTATTTGATGAATTGTCTTGTACTCATGATGAATGTATTAAATGTGTTGTATCTTTATTGAGAGACACCGCTTATCAATGGTGGAACACGTTGATATTTGTGGTTCCGGAAGAATGGGTTACCTGGGAATTCTTTCAGACAGAGTTCCGAAAGAAATATATAAGCCAATGATTCCTTGATCAAAAGCATAAAGAATTTCTAGAGTTAAAACAAGGCAGAATGACTGTTACTGAGTATGAAAGAGAATTCATACGATTAAGCAAGTATGCTCGAGAGTATGTGTCTACTGAAGAAAGAATGTGCAAGCGGTTTGTTGATGGGCTGAACGAAGATAAAGCTTCTAGTTGGATTTCTAAAGTTGAAAGAATTTGTTCTGGTTGAAAGGGCTTGTAAAGCCGAGGATCTTAGAAAAGAAAGAGAAAAGCATATTTAGAGGCTAGAGACTCGAGAAAAAGATTGATGAGTAAGCCGTATCAACCTTCATCAAAGAAATTCAGAGATTCGTATGCTCGCCCAAATGCTTCAAACGAATATTCGAGTAGAGATCGTAGAAAACAATACTCCTGTTCTAAAGCTCAAGCTACATCAGTGTCGAGTGTTGGCAATGTGCGAGACAACAAACCCGAATGTCAGCAGTGTGGTAGACGACATTTCAGAGAATGTTGGAATAAAAATAATAAAGCTTGTTACAAATGTGGTTCGTTAGATCACTTTATCCGAGATTGCCCTGAGGTGAATGAGAATAGTAAAGTTCAGAATGTGAGACCAAGTAAATCGTCGAATAGAGGTAGACCACTTAGAGTTGCCGAAAATGTAAGTGGTAGTAGAGGGGCGACAAAGGATTCAGCTGTGAGTGTAACACCCCTTACCCGTGTTCTACGCCGGAACCAGGCTCAAGGCGTTACCTTAATAAAGTCCTCATAATCACCACTTAGACCTATCATGACTACTCTCTCTAGTCGCCTTAACAACCTTGTTCTCGACTTACGAGACCTCACTCATACACACGAAGACTCTCGAGATTATACCGAAACTTTTTCAACCCTTTCACATTTTCTCTTTTATACAGGGCTCACACGCCCGTGTAAAATGTGACACGCCCGTGTGTAGACACACACGCCCATGCTCCTCAACCATGGTGAATACTGACTAGATACACACGGTCTCAAAGTCTAGTCACACACCCGTGTTCGACACCCGTGGACGACACTGATTTGGGTCACACGACCTGGACACACGCCCATATGGCTGGTATGTGGTCACCTCTGACTATTTCCCCACGGTCTAGGCACGCCCGTGTGGTTTAACCGTGTGACCATTCAAATTCCAATTTCAAGGGGCAGACTTCACATGGCTTGGGCGCACGCCCATGGCTTGATCGTGTGTCTCACACGGCCTAGACACACGCCCGTGTGCTTACCCATGTGGACAAGAACAAGGCTATTTGTCAAGCTCTTTGCACCCCTATAGCTTACACTAAATGAATCCATTCAACATACTAGAAAACATCTCATAATTTCAACTTGAACTCCCATAGATAACTTGTAATTTCATAAATGGTAAAATGAGCCATCATGCATGGCTATTTACAAATTAAATGTCTTAGCAAGAGCCAAAACACCTTTGGCCAAAATAACAAAATAATTTAACTAGTCTAGCCCCTATACATGCCATTTACAAAATCATTAAGTCTAGGTATACCGAGATGAGCTGATAGTGTGGGCGGTCTTCTGGTTATCGGCATATCCCGGCTCGGCTCTTAAGCTCTATAAAACAAGGGAAAGTAAGGGGAGTAAGCTTTAAGCTTAGTAAGTTTACATGTAAACAATGTAACATTTTAACATGAAATAAACACTTCCATAGCATTATTTACTAAGCAAGAAACAATCTACATTCAAGATCATGCTTACTCATTCCTTCCATTCACACATTCCAACCACATCTCAAGCATGATGCATACATTCATTAACGGTTTCCCTACACTCAGCATCATAAGGTCACATAATACAATGCATCACTATATCGAAATACATTACTCATATTCACATTACTCGGTGGTATCGCACACAGCCCACCAAATGATTAATTACGGTGGTATCGCACACAGCCCACCAAAGGATTAATTACGGTGGTATCGCACATAGCCCACCAAAGGATTAATAGACGATGGTATCGCACATAGCCCATCGTAATTTAGCAACAAAATGGTATCGCACTTAGCCTAGCCCACCATCAAGTATTGATATAACACACTCACATATCCATTCCATCATTCATATTAGAGTTATTCAATAACTACCACTTTTTATCTACTTGGATCATATATATATTCTCAATTATGTCATGCGCTAATTAACAACAATAATGTGCATATAAAGTGCATCGTTTACGCGTAAACTTACCTCGGTGCAAAACGTGTCGATTTGCGGTTTACTCCGTAACCTTGCCTTTTCCCCGGTCAAGGTTAATCCCGCGTTCATCTTGATCTATGACAATAAAATTCATTCATTTAAAACATTTTACGATCATGATGCACCAAAATCTATACTTAGGCAAAATGACCATTTTGCCCTCATACCATGGCAAAATTTACGATTTTGCCCCTAGGCTCGTGAATCATTTTTCACTATATTTTCTAAATAAACAAGCATAGATGAACATTTATTTCTCTTACAACTACTCACCATTCTAACTATTTCACGCATTTATGACACAAATTAAATCTTTGCATTTAAGCCCTATTTAAGTGTTTTCATGCTAACACCATTCATAAAAGTTGTCTCTCACCTCCCTAACATTCATTTTCTTCCATAAAAACTCAGCTATCAACATAATTTCTCTCATGGTAAGTCCCTAGACTTTCAACCATATCACAAATTAGTCCCCTCAATAGCTAGCACAAGCTTTGGGGACTTCTAAAGCACAAAAATCATCAAAAATAACCATCAAATTGACTTACTAGGGTGAGGACAAGTTGTTGGAATTTCAAAGCCTTCAAAACCCTTCTTTTGAGTGTAAAAATTGGTGGAAGAAGAAGAAAAGGGAAAAAGATGATAGCCTTCCCTTATTTTATCATATTTTAGTCAACTAGTCAACAACTATCACCAAATTTGACTAAAAATTAATGCTCTTGTCCCCTATGCACCCTATGGCCGGCCATCACTAAATAAATGGCCTAATTGCACTTTAAAATCCTCCAAATTACATTCTATATCTATTAGGTACCTTTATCTTGTAAAATAGAACTTTCGTACTTTATGCAATTTAGTCCTTTTTCGAAATTATGCATGCTATCACTCAAATTAGAACACCAAAATTTTCATGCATCCATAAAGTTATGCTACAACACATAAAATGACATCAAAATAATTTTCCTCGACCTCAGTTTAGTGGTCTCGTAACCACTATTTCGACTAGCCCCAAAACCGGGCTGTTACAACTCTCCCCCTTTTAGGGATTTTCGCCCTCGAAAATCTTACCGGTAAAGAGGTTTGGATATTGCTCTCTCATGGCTTCCTCCGGTTCCCACATAACCTCTTCTAACCATGTTTTTGCCATAACACTTTTACTAAGGCTATGTCCTTATTCCTCAACTGTTTCATTTCTCGAGCCAAGATTTTAATCGGCTCTTCCTCGTATGTCATATCCGGTCTTATCTCAATTTCTGTTGGAGGAATCACATGCGAAGGGTCAGAGCGATAACGCCTTAACATTGATACATGGAACACATTTTGAATTTTCTCTAACTCTACCGATAAAGCCAACCGATATGGCACTGGCCCAATCCTTTCAGTAATCTCATACGGCCCTAGGAATCTCGGACTCAATTTACCTTTTCAACCAAATCTCAATATTTTCTTCCACGGCGACACTTTTAGAAATACCTTGTCACCCACTTGGAACTCAATTTCTTTTCTTTTCAAATCCGCGTACGACTTTTGTTGGTCCGAAGTAGCCTTCAGACTATCCCGGATAACTTTCACTTTCTCCTCAGTCTCTTTAACTAAATCAATCCCATGAATTTGCTTCCCTCTCAGCTTGGTCCAATACAAAGGGGTCCGACACTTACGACCATACAAGGCTTCATACGGTGCCATCCGTATGCTCGATTGATAACTATTGTTGTAAGCGAATTTGACCAAGGGTAGGTATCTTTCCCAACTACCTTCAAACTCTAACACACAACATCGGAGCATATCCTCAAGAACTTGGATTACTCTCTCAGACTGACCATCAGTTTGAGGATGAAATGCAGTACTAAAATTCAACCTCGTACCCAAGGCCTCCTGTAACTTCTTCTAAAACCTCGAAGTAAATCTCGGGTCTCTGTCCGAGATAATAGATACAGGCACTCCATGTAATCTTACTACCTCTGCAACATACAACTCGGCCAACTTCTCTAGTGAATAATCAATACGCACATGTATAAAATAAGCCGACTTCATTAATCTATCAACAATAACCCATACAGCATCTCTCTTCTTCGGAGTCATAGGCAAGCCCATAACAAAATCCATGGTAATCCAATCCACCATCACTGGCTGAAGTAATCCCGAAGGCACTTGATGCTCCGCTTTCACTTATTGACAAATCAGACATCTTGTTACATACTCCGAGATGTCTCTTTTCATTCCCGACCACCAATAGAATTTCTTCAGATCATTATACATTTTCGTGCTGCCCGGGTGTACTGACAGATAACTACTATGTGCTTCTCGTAAAATTTCTCGGATCAATTCGTCATCTTTAGGCACACAAATTCTATCATGGAACATTAAGCAACCATCCGAACTCACCCGAAATTCAGAATTAGTTCCTGATTCACACTTAAATCTTTTAGCTAGTATCTCACTATCATTCCTTTGAGCCTCACATATTCGTTGAACAAATAGTGGTCTAGCTCTCAACTCGGCCAGTATAGCACCATCATCAGACGATGACAAACTCGTGCTCATAGCTCTCAAAGCATACAAGGATTTTCTACTTAAAGCATCCGCAACTACATTTGCTTTCCCCGAATGGTAATCGATCACTAGCTCGTAGTCCTTCAGTAATTCAAGCCACCGTCGTTGCCGTAAGTTTAATTCCTTTTGATCCATCAGGTACCTCAAACTCTTATGATCCGTGAAGATTTGACACTTCTCACCATATAAGTAATGTCGCCAAATCTTTAACGCGAAAATAATTGCGGCCAACTCCAGGTCATGAGTCGGATAATTCTTCTTATGTGGTTTTAGTTGTCTCGAGGCGTAAGCGATTACTTTACCCTCTTGCATCAACACACAACCGAGACCATTTAACGATGCGTCACAATAGACCACAAACTCCTTTCCCGACTCAGGTTGTACCAAAACCGGTGCCTCTGTCAACAACATTTTCAACCTCTCGAAACTCTGTTGGCATTTTTTAGTCCATTCAAACTTAACATCCTTGTGCAATAGTTTCGTCAATGGAGTAGCAATCATAGAGAATCCCTTCACGAACCGCCTATAGTACCCCGCTAAACCCAAAAAGCTTCTGACTTCCGACACGTTCCTCGACGATTTCCACTCCACAATAGCCGAGACCTTTCTCGGATCAACTCTAATACCTTCTCCCGACACAATATGTCCTAGGAATCCTACCTCTCGAAGCCAAAACTCGCTCTTACTAAATTTAGCATATAATTGCTTGTCCCTCAAAATCTGTAAGACAATCCTTAAATGCTCCGCATGATCACTCTCGTTTCGAGAATAAACCAATATGTCATCAATAAAGATAACCACAAACTTATCCAAATACGATCCGAAGACACGGTTCATTAAGTCCATAAAAACCACAGGAGCATTTATTAAACCGAACGGCATGACCAAAAACTCATAATGTCCATACCTCATCCTGAATGCTGTTTTCGACACATCTTGTTCCTTAACCCTCAACTGGTAATAACAAGACCTCAGGTCAATCTTGGAGAACACCGTAGCTCCCTTCAGTTGATCAAATAGATCATCTATCCTTGGTAAAGGATACTTGTTCTTCACAGTTACTTTGTTGAGTTGTCTGTAGTCTATGCACAATCTCATCGACCCATCTTTTTTCTTTACAAAGAGTACTGGGGCACCCCACGGTGAATAGCTCGGTCTTGCAAAACCCTTATCCGTCAACTCTTGCAACTGAACTTTTAGTTCTTTCAACTCTAGCGGGGCCATCCTATACGGAGCAACCGAAATAGGTGCTGTTCCCGGAATTAACTCAATTCCAAACTCGACCTCTCTAACTGAGGGTAATCTGGGCAACACTTCCGGGAATACATCCGGATACTCACATACAACCGGTACTGTTTCAATCCTTACTTCAGATTCTTGAGTGTTTAATACAAAAGCGAGATAAGATTCATACCCTTTTCTCAGATATTTCTCAGCTATCATGGAAGAAATCATCATCGGTAAACTATCTGACTCACCTGATTCAACCCGAATAACATCTTTATTTTCACATTTCAATTCAATAAATTTACTACCACAATTCACTAAAACACTATGGGCAATCAACCAATCCATACCAAGAATCAAATCAAATTCATCAAACGGAAACAACATAAGGTTTGCCAGGAAACAATGACCCCTAATTATCAGAGGACAGTTCCTACACACCTTGTCAACTAACACCTGTTTACCTAGTGGGTTTGACACTTTTACCACAAACTTAGTAGACTCAACAATCATACTCAAACTAGATGCCAATCTCATACAAATATAAGAGTGAGTTGATCCCGGGTTAATTAAAGCAATAACAGAGGTGTCATAGAGAGAAAATGTACCCGTTATTACATCCGGTGGTGACACCTCTTCTCGAGCGCGAATAGCATAAGTTCTTGCTGGTGCCTAACCCTCTGACCTCACAGTGGTGTCTCGTGATACACCTCTACCACTAGTTCCGCCTCCCGGGTTCTTTTGTGGCCTACCTCTAAAGGATGCACTGCTTGATCTTATCTCTTGCTTCCTCTCCTTGTCATCCCTTTCAGGACAATTTCGGATGAGATGGTCGGGGGATCCACACTTATAACAATTTCGATTGCTTCCCCAACACTCCCCAGTGTGATGTCTGCCACAACTTGGGCACTCTGGTTTGGACCTTGGATTGCCCACACTTGCCATTGAGGTGGCCTGAACTCTTGAACCCGAGTACATGTTGCCTTGCTCTCTCTGCGAATACCCGACTGATGTAGTCGTCCGAGGGTTCACTTCTCTGGACCTCTTTGATTGAGCTTGGTATGATTTGCTCATCGGCATCTTCTTCACATCTCGAGCCTCACTCAGGGCTTTCCTCTTTTCCTTACTCAATTGTTCGGCCTTACTAGCCCTATCCACCAATACCACAAATTCTTTTAGCTCTAAAATCCCGACTAAGAGTCTGACATCTTCATTAAACCCATCTTCAAATCTCTTGCATAAGGTAGCTTCCGTGGATACACATTCTTGCGCATACTTGCTGAGCCTAACAAATTCGCGCTTATATTCCGCCATAGTCATTTTTCCTTGCTTTAACTCAAGGAATTCTTTCCGTTTCTGGTCTACAAACAGTTGACTTATATACTTCTTTTGGAACTCCTCCAAGAAAAAGTCCCACGTTACCCTCTCTTTAGGGACTATTGATGTCAACGTTTTCCACCAATGGTATGTCGAGTCCCTCAGCAGAGATACAGCGCATTTCAAGCTCTCCTCAGGTGTACAGGAGAGTTACTCAAAAACCCTCATTGAGTTCTCTAGCCAGAACTCCGCTCTCTCAGGGTCATCATCTATATTAGCTCGAAAATCCTCAGCCCCTTACTTACGGATTTTGTCTACTGAGGGCTTAGTTGTCCTCACCACTTCTATACCTTGGGAAGCCACAGGAACTGGCTGAGGTATAGGAGGAGGTGGAGGAGGTTGAGCATTGGGATTTTCTTGTACGTACTCAGTGTACCAGTTACTCATCATTTGGAGAAAGGCTTTCCGAGCCTATTCTCCTTGACCCCTAGTCTCGGGTTCACTCTACACAGGCGCGGTCCCTTGCGTAGGAGCCGGCGCATTACTAGCTGTGTCATCAGCAGCCGACTGATTGGGATCTATATACTACATAAAAAAATTTAAGATGATCAGAAGCCATCACACTATCATTATACGCTTATGGCATGTATAGCTAGACTCCTACACACGCTACGGTAGTCCTAGAACCGACTAAACCATAGCTCTGATACCACTAATTGTAACACCCCTTACCCGTGTTCTATGCCGAAACCAGGCTCAAGGCATTACCTTAATAAAGTCCTCATAATCACCACTTAGACCTATCATGACTACTCTCTCTAGTCGCCTTAACAACCTTGTTCTCGACTTACGAGCCCTCACTCATACACACGAAGACTCTCGAGACTATACCGAAACTTTTTCAACCCTTTCACATTTTCTCTTTTATACAGGGCTCACACGCCTGTGTAAAATGTGACACGCCCGTGTGTAGACACACACGCCCATGCTCCTCAACCGTGGTGAATACTGACTACATACACACGGTCTCAAAGTCTAGTCACACGCCCGTGTTCGACACCCGTGGACGACACTGATTTGGGTCACACGACCTGGACACACGCCCATATGGCTGGTCCGTGGTCGCCTCTGACTATTTCCCCACGGTCTAGGCACGCTCGTGTGCTTTAACCGTGTGACCATTTAAATTCCAATTTCAAGGGGTAAACTTCACACGGCCTGGGCGCACGCCCATGGCTTGATCGTGTGTCTCACACGGCATAGACACACGCCCGTGTGCCTACCCATGTGGACAAGAACAAGGCTATTTGTCAAGCTCTTTGCACCCCTATAGCTTACACTAAATGAATCCATTCAACATACTAGAAAACATCTCATAATTTCAACATGAACTCCCATAGATAACTTGTAATTTCATAAATGGTAAAATGAGCCATCATGCATGGCTATTTACAAATTAAATGTCTTAGCAAGAGCCAAAACACCTTTGGCCAAAATAACAAAATAATTTAACTAGTCTAGCCCCTATACATGCCATTTACAAAATCATT
The DNA here is from genome assembly GCA_025698515.1 of Gossypium sturtianum. Classification (NCBI taxonomy): domain Eukaryota; kingdom Viridiplantae; phylum Streptophyta; class Magnoliopsida; order Malvales; family Malvaceae; genus Gossypium; species Gossypium sturtianum. The sequence goes on along the minus strand of CM046943.1, from coordinate 34,534,601 downwards.
AAGTCTAGGTATATCGAGATGAGCTGATAGTGTGGGCGGTCTTCTGGTTATCGGCGTATCCCGGCTCGGCTCTTAAGCTCTATAAAACAAGGGAAAGTAAGGGGAGTAAGCTTTAAGCTTAGTAAGTTTACATGTAAACAATGTAACATTTTAACATGAAATAAACACTTCCATAGCATTATTTACTAAGCAAGAAACAATCTACATTCAAGATCATGCTTACTCATTCCTTCCATTCACACATTCCAACCACATCTCAAGCATGATGCATACATTCATTAACGGTTTCCCTGCACTCAGCATCATAAGGTCACATAATACAATGCATCACTATATCGAAATACATTACTCATATTCACGTTACTCTGTGGTATCGTACACAGCCCACCAAAGGATTAATTACGGTGGTATCGCACACAGCCCACCAAAGGATTAATTACGGTGGTATCGCACACAGCCCACCAAAGGATTAATAGACGATGGTATTGTACATAGCCCATCGTAATTTAGCAACAAAGTGGTATCGCACTTAGCCTAGCCCACCATCAAGTATTGATATAACACACTCACATATCCATTCCATCATTCATATTAGAGTTATTCAATAACTACCACTTTTTATCTACTTGGATCATATATATATTCTCAATTGTGTCATGCGCTAATTAACAACAATAATGTGCATATAAAGTGCATCGTTTATGCGTAAACTTACCTTGGTGCAAAACGTGTCGATTTGCGGTTTACTCCGTAACCTTGCCTTTTCCCCGGTCAAGGTTAATCCCGCGTTCTTCTTGATCTATGACAATAAAATTCATTCATTTAAAACATTTTACAATCATGATGCACCAAAATCTATACTTAGGCAAAATGACCATTTTGCCCTCATACCATGGCAAAATTTACGATTTTGCCCTTAGGCTCGTGAATCATTTTTCACCATATTTTCTAAATAAACAAGCATAGATGAACATTTATTTCTCTTACAACTACTCACAATTCCAACTATTTCATGCATTTATGACACAAATTAAATCTTTGCATTTAAGCCCTATTTAAGTGTTTTCATGCTAACACCATTCATAAAAGTTGTCTCTCACCTCCCTAACATTCATTTTCTTCCATAAAAACTCAGCTTTCAACATAATTTCTCTCATGGTAAGTCCCTAGACTTTCAACCATATCACAAATTAGTCCCCTCAATAGCTAGCACAAGCTTTGGGGACTTCTAAAGCACAAAAATCATAAAAAATAACCATCAAATTGACTTACTAGGGTGAGGACAAGTTGCTGGAATTTCAAAGCCTTTAAAACCCTTCTTTTGAGTGTAAAAATTGGTGGAAGAAGAAGAGAAGGGAAAAAGATGATAGCCTTCCCTTATTTTATCATATTTTAGTCAACTAGTCAACAACTATCACCAAATTTGACTAAAAATTAATGCTCTTGTCCCCTATGCACCCTATGGCCGGCCATCACTAAATAAATGGCCTAATTACACTTTAAAATCCTCCAAATTACATTCTATATCTATTAGGTACCTTTATCTTGTAAAATAGAACTTTCGCACTTTATGCGATTTAGTCCTTTTTCGAAATTATGCATGCTATCACTCAAATTAGAACACCAAAATTTTCATGCATCCATAAAGTTATGCTACAGCACATAAAATGACATCAAAATAATTTTCCTCGACCTCGGTTTAGTGGTCTCATATCCACTGTTCCGACTAGCCCCAAAACCGGTCACACATTCTGTGAGGTCCGAGGCCGAGCACTGCTAGAGCCTACGCTATCGCGCACACGAAGCGTCATCTCCAGATGTTATCACCGATACTTTCACTCTTTATGATACTAATGTGATTGCATTGATAGATCCAGGATCAACTCATTCTTATATATGCATGAATTTAGTATCTAGTAAGACTTTGCCTGTAGAGTCTACTGAATTTGTGATTAGAGTATCGAACCCCTTAGGCAAATGTGTTTTGGTTGACAAAGTCTGCAAGAATTGTCCGTTAATGTTTCGGGATTTCTGTTTTTCGACTAATTTGATGTTGTTTCCATTTGATGAATTTGATATGATTTTGGGTATAGACTGGGGAACGATGCATGAGGCTATAGTGAATTGTAGACGAAAGACAATTGAATTGAAATGTTAGAATAATGAGACTATTAGAATTGAATCTGATGATCTGAATAGTTTGCCAGTTGTGATCTCGTCTATGTTAGCTTAGAGATTTGTGAGAAAGGGGTGTAAAGCTTATCTTGCATATTTACTTGAAACGAAAGTGACAGAAACAAAAATTGAATCAATACCAGTTGTGTGCGAATATCCAGATGTGTTTTCTGAAGAGTTATCGGGTTTACCACATATCAGAGAAGTTGAGTTTGGTATTGAATTAGTAGCGGGAATAGCGCCGATATCGATAGCTCTGTACAGAATGGCTCCAACAGAGTTAAAAGAATTGAAAGCTCAGTTGCAAGAATTGACGGATAGAGGTTTTGCTAGACCGAGTTTCTCTCCCTGGGGTGCACCGGTGTTATTTGTGAAAAATAAAGATGGCACGATGAGACTGTGTATAAACTATCGACAGCTCAACAAAGTGACAATCAAGAATAAATATCCTTTGCCATGAATAGATGATTTATTTGATCAGTTAAAAAGAGCAACGGTGTTTTCAAATTTGAGATCGGGTTATTACCAGTTGTGAGAAGAATCCAATGTGCCAAAGGCTGTATTTAGAATAAGGTCCGGACACTACAAATTTCTTGTTATGCCTTTCGGACTAACAAATGCACCTGCTATTTTTATGGACTTGATGAACCGGATTTTCAGGCCATACTTAGACCGATTCGTAGTTGTATTTATTAATGATATTTTGATTTACTCTCGTGATGAATTTGAGCATGCCAAGCATTTGAGAATCGTATTACAAACTTTGAGAGATAAACAGTTATTTGCAAAGTTCAGCAAATGTGAGTTTTTGCTACGAGAGGTTGGTTTTTTAGGACATATAGTTTCAGCCGAGGGTATCCGAGTTGACTCGAGCAAAGTTTCTGCGATTATAGATTGGAAACCTCTGAGAAACGTATCTGAAGTCTGTAGTTTTTTGGGACTAGCTGGCTATTATAGATGATTTGTGAAAGGTTTCTCCATGATCACGGCTCCGATGACAAGATTGCTTCAAAGAGATGTTAAATTTGAATGGTCAGAAAAGTGTCAATAGAGCTTCGAGCAGTTGAAAGCATTATTGAGAAAGGCACCAGTGTTAGTTCAGCCTGAGTCGGGCAAAGAATTCGTAGTTTACAGTGATGCATCGTTAAATGTCTTGGGTTGTGTTTTGATGCAGGAAGGCAAAGTTGTAGCTTATGCTTCGAGACAGTTGAAGCCACACGAAAAGAATTATCCGACGCACGATCTAGAGTTATCCGCGATAGTGTTTGCATTGAAAATTTGGCGCCATTACTTGTTTGGTGAGAAATGCAATATTTATACCGACCAAAAAAGCTTGAAATATCTGATGACTCAGAAAGATTTGAATTTGCGACAGCGGAGATGGTTAGGTTTGCTAAAATACTATGAATTAGTGATTGACTATCATCCAGGGAAAGCGAACGTAGTTGCTGATGCTTTGAGTCGAAAGTCCTTATTTGCTTTATGTGCGTTGAACACACAATTAGCTTTGTCTGATGACAGCTCGATAGTAGTGAGTTGAAATCGAGACCGTTGTTTCTAGAACAGATTTGTAAGGCTAAAAAATTTGATAATGAATTGCAAGCAAAACGAGCTCAATGTGAGTCGACTTCTGATTTAGAGTTTCGAATAAGGCTTGATGACTATTTAATGTTTCGTGATAGAATATGTGTACCAAGGAATTCTGAACTCATTCGGAAGATTCTAAACGAAGCACATAGTAGTTATTTATCAGTACATCCGGGAAGCACAAAAATGTATAATGATTTGAAATAGCTTTATTGGTGGCACGACATGAAACGAGATATCTCAGAATTTGTTTCAAAATGTTTGATTTGTCAGCAAGTCAAAGCTGAGCATCAAGTGCAGTCAGGTTTATTACAGCCTATTATGATTCCTGAGTGGAAGTGGGATAGAGTAAAAATGGATTTCGTATTGGGTTTGCCCTTGTCTCCAAAAAAGAAAGATGCGATCTAGGTTGTTGTTGATAGATTGACGAAATCAACTTATTTCATTTCAGTACGTACAAATTTCTCGCTTGATAAATTGGCAGAGTTGTTTATTTCAGAGATTGCTCGATTGCACAGAGTGCCACTATCTATTGTTTCAGATAGAGATCCGAGATTCACTTTGCAATTTTGGAAGAAATTGCAAGAAGCTTTAGGTACAAAGCTGCATTTTAGCACTACGTTTCACCCGCAAACAGATGGACAACTCGAACGAATCATTCAGATACTTGAGGATATGTTGCGATGTTGTATTCTTGAGTTTAAAGGTAGCTGGGAGAAATATCTACCGCTGATTGAATTTGCTTATAATAATAGCTTCCAATCGAGTATAAAGATGGCACCGTACGAAGCTTTATATGGTCGTGTAAATGTCGAACACCATTGTACTGGGCTGTGCTTAGCGAGAGTAAGATTCACGAGGTTGATCTGATCAGAGAGACAGAAGAGAAAGTGAAAGTAATTCATGACAGTTTGAAAGCAGCTTTGGATCGACAGAAATCATACGCAGACTTGAAATGGAAAGATATTGAGTTCCAAATCGGGAATAAAGTGTTTTTGAAAATATCCCCGTGGAAAAAGATATTACAGTTTGGTCGGAAAGGGAAATTGAGTCCGTGATTCATCGGACCGTACGAAATTATCGAGCGAATTGGGCCAGTTGCTTATCGACTATCTTTATCGTCTGAGTTAGAGAAAATACATAATGTGTTTCATGTGTCGATGCTTTGATGATACCGATCTGACCCTTCACATGTCATTTCCCCGACCGAGGTTGAAATTCAGTCTGATATGTCATATGCTGAAGAACCGATTAGAATTTTAGCTCGTGAGATAAAAAAGCTGAGAAATAAGAGAATCGCATTAGTGAAAGTATTATGGCATCGACACGGGGTTGAAGAAGCTACATGGGACCCGAGGATGCTATGAGAAAACAATACTCGAACCTATTCACTGGTAAGATTTTCGGGGACGAAAATCCCTAAGGGGGAGAGTTGTAACAGCCCAGTTTTAGCTAAATTAGAAAAGTGGTTTCAAAACCACAAATCCAATGTCAGTAAATTATTTTAATATTATTTTATGTGTTTACAGCATGACAGCATGTATGTGTGAAAATTTCGTGAGCTAATTTTATCGATTGGTTGCTCAATTTGAGAAAAATGACTAAATCGCGTAAAATGCAAAAGTTGAATTCTTCTTGTTAAAGGTGTCAAATAGCTTTGGCTTTTAAATATGATGGCCTTAAATGGTAATTAGACCATTTTAAATGGTAGTGGACTTTTATGGACATGTATTAAGGTATTTTGATGGTTATTTACTAAGGTTAAAAAGGTAAATTGGTTAATTAAGTTATAATAAGTAAAACCAAACATTTTATCATCTTATTTTAATCTTCCATCACCGAATATACATGAGAAAAATAGCCATGGAAGTTTGAGTTTTCGGCCAAGCTATTTTGTTCAATCAAGGTACGATTTTTGCTCAGCTTTTAATGATTTCTATGTTTTTGTAATCGTTGCAGCTCAATCTAGCTAGCCCGTACCTTTAATTTCAAAACTGTTAAAGATTTTGAGAGTTTCCATTGTTGAATCTATGAGCTCTTTGATGTTTAATGTTGAAATATTAAAGCTTGATGATAGTTTTACATGTTTTGTTAAGTGATTTTTGACAAAAATGTCAAGGGATTAAATTGTGAAATATGAAATTATGTGGTTGAAATGTGAAATAAATGAAAGTTTTGGGATGCTAGGGACTTATTAATAATTCGGCCAAGCATGGTTTTTGATGAATTATGAGAATTTTGTGTATTTGAGAAATAGGGACTAAATTGATTAAATGTGAAAATGTAGGGGCTAATGTGTAAAAAGGGCCTAAATATGTGTTTTGGGCTAAATTGAAAGAATACGATATTGAATAAGTTAATTTTGATTATATATAGATCAAGAAAGAAACAATTCGGATTTAGATCGGGGGAAAAATAAGGTTATCGAGTAGTCGATCCGATTCGTCAATTCCAAATACGAGGTAAGTTCGTATGTGGTAATTTCATTATGAATATATGTTAAATTCTTTGATATCACATAAACTGTGTTTATGAGATACATATATTATTTGAATTGTGAATACGGCTCTACGGATTTGTTTGACGATGAAATCGACAAGTGTAAATTCCTGGTTGAACCTTAGGAATAGTTTAGGATGCTAGTGACATGTCATTAGGTTATTGTGTTGGCCTCGGGCCACGATATTGGCACTACAGGTGCGAATGATACCTTGATTTTGCTACGGGCCATGGTATAGGTATTTTAGAGAGGAGTTACCTTGATTTGGCTACGACCCATGGTATAGGTACTCCGAGATAAGTTACCCTGATTTGGCTTCGAGCCATGGTATAGGTACTTATCGATTAAGATCTTTGAGTATCCAAATTCTATTCTGAATGGTTCATGATCGCTGTGATGTCAGAGTTTTAAAAATTTAAATAATGAGAATGATTGAACTTGGAAACTAACTATGACAACGATTGAGGCAAGTGCACCTATCGAACAGTAGTATAGCTTAGGCAAGACCGGATTGTCGAACCCAAAGGAACTAAAAGTACTAATACTAACTTTCTTTCTATTGTTTAGCCTAAGAATTAAGCGAATGGTTGTTTAATCTAAATTAATTAACTACTAAACTTAAAGACTCTAAGACAAAGAAGAATGAATTTGGGATAATACTTGAGGAAAAACCAATTAATTAAGACGACACCCAAGGAAGAATCCACCTAGACTTCACTTGTTATCTAACTCAAACTGCACGATGTATTCACTTGACTTGATTAAGTAGGATTCCCTAATTTATATTAAACCCTCTCTCGAGGCGAATAACGTCTAACCCTAGGTTGATTAATTGAAATCTCTTTCTAATTAAAACCCCTAGAATTGCATTAACTAGATCTATGGACTCCCATATTAGGTTTCACCTTAATTCGGCAACGCCTCGTCACCCTATCTCTAAGCGCGCGATCAACTCTGCTTAACTATGCTAGATCTACTCTTAGGCAGGGACTTTTGCTCCTCCACCTAAGCACATTAAACTTGAATCGATATCCGCAAAATATCAACACAAGAATTAAGAACACATAATTAAGAACAAATCAAATATTTATCATATAGTTCAGCAAACGATAACAAGATTCATCTAAGTTTCATCCCCTCGGTGTATCGAGGGTTTAGTTCATAACAATAAAAGAAAACATATCAGAAGAAAAGATAAAACAAAACATAAGAAATCCCTAAAACCCCCTGAAGGAATTGAAGAGGAGATCCTCCGTCTTGAGTAGAATTCCGGCTTTTTGAGATGGATCAACTGGCTATCCCTGAGCGAATTCCCACAAATCTACCATCTCTGGCCTAGCAATACGCCCCTAAACGATAGCTTTGGGCTCCCCCTTTTTAGGTCATACTTAGGGTGTATTTATAGGGTTTTGGAATGTGTTTCTTTGCCCCTAAGTATCCAAATCTGATTGAAATTGCTCTTTTCCGCGGCAGGGACACGGCCATGGCACACGCCCGTGCGAATCATCTTTAGGTCGTGTTCGAACTTTTAATGATGTGACACGCCCGTGTATCTCGTGGCTAGACTGTGTTCAAGATTGAGGAGGCACGGCCGTGTGGTCTTGGGCCCAGGCCGTGTCGATTTCGTGCTTTGGCCCATTTGGCCCGTTTTAAGCCATTTCTCATTCTTTTCATCCTCCGGTGTTTTCCTGAGTATATAACATGAAAAGAAAGGATTAAGAGCACCTTTTTAAGCTCGTTTAAATGCATCTCGACTTAAACTCTATCATGATAATAAAACTGATAGCATGAGGAAGGACTTTCAACTCCTCAAACCACCCTGACGATACAAACGAGAGGTAAGTCTAGCTTAAGACTTTAAACGAGCGCTTCTCGGGAGGCAACCCGAGCACTAACCCTAGTTACTTTTGCTTTTGTTATCATTCTCTTTTCTTCTCTTAGTCTTAAATATCTAACTTTAAACTAACTAAAAGTGTAGATTTTCAGGCCACACGGCCTTACACACGACCATGGCCGTGGTCGTGTGGAGGTACAGAATCGCCATACTGACACGGCAGAGAGGGTACAAGTCAGAAAGAATCAAATCTTTGAGTCACGGACTCCAACCACCAACCCACGGGCACCGACAAAACGCCACGGTCGTGCGACGTGGCCGTGGACAACACTGACTTAGCACCAATGGGCGTGGCTAAGAGCTTAAAAAGGTGCTCTTAATCCTTTCTTTTCATGTTTTATACTCAGGAAAGCACCAAAGGATGAAAAGAACAAGAAACGGGCTTAAAACGAGCCAAATGGGCCAAAGCACAAAATCAACATGGCCTGGGCCCAAAACCACACGGCCGTGCCTCATTAATGAAGTTCGAACACGGCGTAAAGACGATTCACACGGGTGTGTGCCATGGCCGTGTCCCTACCATGGAAAAGAGCAATTTCAATCGGATTTGGATACTTAGGGGTAAAGAAACACATTCCAAAAGCCTATAAATACACCCTAAGTATGACCTAAAAGGGGGGAGTCGACGGGAGCCCAAGGCTATCGTTTAGGGGCGTCTTGCTAGGCCAGAGAGGGCAGATTTGTGGGGATTCGCTCAGGGATAGCCAGTTGATCCATCTCAAGAAGCTGAAATTTTACTCAAGACGGAGGATCTCCTCTGCAATTCCTTCAGGGGGTTTTAGGGATTTCTTATACTTTGTTTTATCTTTTCTTCTGAGATGTTTTCTTTTACTGTTATGAACTAAACCCTCAGATACCTGAGGGGGATGAAACTTAGATGAACCTTGTTATCGTTTGCTGAACTATATGATAAATATTTGACTTGTTCTTAATTATGTGTTCTTAATCCTTGTGTTGATATTTCGCGGATATTAATTCAAGTTGGATGTGCTTAGGTGGAGGAGCAAAAGTCCCTGCCTAAGAGTAGATCTAGCATAGTTAAGTGGAGTTGATCGCGTGCCTAGAGATAGGGTGACGAGGCATTGCCGGATTAGGGTGAAACCTAATGTGGGAGTCCATAGATCGAGTTAATGCAATTCTAGGGGTTTTAATTAGAAAGAGATTTCAATTAATCAACCTAGGGTTAGACGTTATTCGCCTCGAGAGAGGGTTTAATATAAATTAGGGAATCTCACGGATCAAGTCAAATGAATAAATCGTCTGGTTCAGAGTTAGATAACGAGTGAAGTCTAGGTGGATTCTTCCTTGGGTGTCGTCTTAATTAATTGGTTTTTCCTCAAGTTATTCTCCCAATTTAATTCTTCTTTGTCTTAGAGTCTTTAAGTTTAGTAGTTAATTAATTTAGATTAAACAACCATTCGCTTAATTCTTAGGATAAATAATAGAAAGAAAGTTAGTATTAGTACTTTTAGTTCCTTTGGGTTCGACAATCCGGTCTTGCCTAAGCTATACTACTGTTCGATAGGTGCGCTTGCCTCAAATCATTGTCATAGTTAGTTTCTAGGTTCGATCATTATCTTTATAAATTTTAAAACTCTTACATCACAGCGATCAAGTTTTTGGCGTCGTTGCCGGGGAACTAAAATATTAAGAAAGCTCTATTTTTATTACTTTAACAATTATTATTATTATTATTATTATTTTACTTTGCTAAATTTTCTTTTATTTGATTTTGGCAGATAGAGGAGATGGCACTGAATAACTATCAGTGGCAAGTTATGAGGACAAAGCCAACTAAAGCAGTCGATATCTACAACCTCGACCCAATAACCAGACTATCAAACCAGTTAGAGATGTTCAATAAAAAGTTTGATGATTTGTGTTCTTCGCATATGCATCCAGTTATGCAGTACGAAACAAGCGAAGGCGTGGCGAATCTTAAGTACCCACCCTACAGATATGGCATAGAGAGACAACGCTTAATAATCAACAGGCAGCAATTAAAGGGATTGAGAGCCAAGTTGGGGAACTCACTAAGATAGTTGGACAACTTACTAACACAGTTGGACAACTTGCAAAGTTAATTTCCGAACGACTGCAAGGGCATCTACCAAGCAACACTGAAACTAACCCAAAAGAGAAAATTCAAGCCGTAACAGCTCATGACAGTAAAAGGTTAGTGGAATCTGACCTAAGGTAAGAGCCTGTGGTAAGTGAAGGTAAGGTTGAGGTAAGCCATGATTTATCAAATCTGGTAATTACAGAGTACCAACCCCGTGTGCCACACCCCGATGTGAAAATAAAGACCACACAGAGGAACAACTTGGTAAGTCTCTTAAACTTTCAAAGAAATTTCATATTAACTTGCCGTTTCGAGAAGCTCTTTCGCAGATGTCAGATCCTAAACCTCGTGTCGATAAAGAAGAAATTCATGTGGAACGATGGCTTTGGATCGATGAACTAGACGAATGGAAGACACACATCAGGGAGAGACTAAAAACACACAAAGCAAAAACGAGGCAACTCCACGACGAACTTAATAATGAGACAACCCAGCTTAAGATAGGAGATCAGGTACTCAAAATCTCCCAGATGGAACGATCGAGGTAACACATTCTAATTTCGACACTTTTGAGGAAAACATTACTCGACTTAAAATTTATATCCACAACCGAATTGATCACATGAGAAAGGATTTTCACCTCCTCAAACCACCATGACAATACAAACGAGAGGTAAGTCTAGCTTAAGACTTTAAACGAGCGCTTCTCAGAAGGACACCCGAGCACACCCTAGTTACTTTTGCTTTTGTTTTCATCTTCTTTTCTTCTCTTAGTCTTAAACACCTAACTTTAAACTAACCAAAAGTGCAGGCCACACGGCCTTACACACAGCCGTGGCCATGGCCGTGTGGAAGTACAGAATCACCGTACTGACACGGCAGAGAGGGTACAAGTCAGAAAGAATCAAATCTCTGAGTCACAGACTCCAACCACCACCCCACGGGCACCGAAAAAATGCCACGGTCGTGCGACACGGCCGTGGACGACATTGACTTAACACCAACGAGCGTGGCAATCTGTAAAACGGTTGTGGGTGAACCAACACGCCTAGACACACGACCGTGCGAGTCGGCCGTGTAAATCAACACGCCCACGAGAAACGGGCGTGTGATTGTACCTGACTTGAAAATTCTATTTAAACCACCCACCCCTCCCTCTTCTCACCTATTCAGCCCATTCAATTTTCCTTTTCTTTCTCAACCCTCTCCCTATTTTTCCACCCCTTTGCATCTTTCCTAATACATTCCCAAAACCCTTGAGCTACACCAAATGCCGAAGAAGCAGAAGGAAACAAGCATAGTCTCCTCGAGGGAGACCGATCTATATAAGTTCATGCCAGCTGCTTCAATCATTCGACGAGCCAAGGATATTTGAGGCCATTTAGTTTTATTTCGTTTTTCTCTTTTGCTTCAATTTCCTTATCTTTACTTCTTTTCTGCTTAATTTAACTTATTTTATCTTAGTTTCTTAATTTTAGGTTCTAAAGGCTGGTAGGGAATCATGCCACTTCTGCCACCACTAGCACCTCCACAGCCTTAGAGGTCACACCCACCTCGCGAACCATCCAACAATAAGGACCCTACGGTCCATTTATTTTTTCTTTTGGTTTTAGTTTCATCTTTATTTTTCTCTACTTTAGCTTGCTTTTCTTTAAATATTTAATTAGTATAGTTTTAATTATTACTATTATATCCTGGCTAATCCTCTATGAGCTACCCGATTTCTTCATCAAGCGCAGGATCGTCATCCAGACCGACCCTTCTGACCTATCTTTCACCCTTAAACCAATGATGCCATCCGAAAATTCAGGAAGTTTCACTTCTCCCCATATCTTATGATTTTATTATTATTGTGTTATTATATCTTTGTACATTGAGGGCAATGTACGTCTTAAGTGTGGGGGGTGAACAACCTAAAAAGGTGCCTAACTTTTTTCATTATTCTCAAATTCCTGAAATTAGAGGCCAAACTTTTTACATTATTCTCAAGTCCCTGAATTATGTCTTGTTTTAAAGTAAGTTTCTCATATTATAATTAGGATGAAATTTCCATGATTTATGATTTTTATTGATATATTTTAGATTAAGTCATTGATAATTGTGCATTGATAATTAAATTCTAAGAATACTAGAGAATCAAGAAGCCGGAATCACGCTCAAGACGAAAGATCTTCCCTTCAATTTCCTTCATGGGGTTTTAGGGTTTTTCTTATGTTTTGTTATTTACTTTCTTCTGAGATGTATTCTTTATTAAACATGAACTAAACCCCTCAAATACCTGAGGGGGATGAAACCTAAGACGAATCTTGTTATTGTTTTCTGAACTATATGATAAATACTTGATTTGTTCTTAATTATGTGTTCTTAATTCTTGTTTTAATATTTCAGGATATTGATTCAAGTATTGTTGTGCTTAGGAAGTGGAGAAAAAGTCCCTGTTTAAGAGTAGATCTAGGATAGTTAATCAGAGTTGATCGCAACCCTAGAGATAGGATGACGAAAATCTACCGGATTAGGATCAAACCTAAAATGGGAGTCCATAGATCGAGTTAATGCAACACTAGGGGTTTTAATTAGAAAGAGATTTCAATTAATCAACCTAGGGTTAGACATTAGTAGCCTCAAAAGAGGTATTAATATAAATTAGGGAATCCTACGGATCACGTCAAGTGAATAAATTGTCTGGTTCAGAGTTAAATAGCAAGTGAAGTCTAGGTGGATTCTTCCTCGAGTATTGTCTTAATCAACTGGTTTTTCCCAAAAGTATTTTCCCAATTCACTCTCTGTGTCTTAGCATCCTTAGCTAGTAATTAGTTAATTAAACATCGATTCCCTTAATACTTAGGTTAAATAATAAAAAGATAGTAACTACTAGTACTCTTGGTCCTTGAGGATATGATATTTTTGGTCTTGCCATAGCTATACTACCGAATGATAGGTGCGCTTGCCTTATTCATTGTCATAGTTAGTTTGGACACGATCATATATATACATATGATGATGTTTTCATGAATGTGGGAAATTGCATGGTTTGAGATGCTAAGTATGTGATGTTTGTATGTGATAAATGATAGCACGTAAATGATATGTGGATGCCTTGTGTGTGGCTGATTGGTTTGAAAGTATATGCTTGGATTGGTGCTATGTTTTGTTGTGTAGGTTGGTGCTTGGAAGGGTGGCAAAAAAGCTTGGTAAATAGCCTTATATTTTTCCACACGGGTAGACACACGGGCGTGTCTAGGCCGTGTGCAACACACGGTCTGCTCCACAAGCATGTGTTTTGGCCGTGTGTCCCCTGCACCTTAATTGTTGCAAAATAGAATGCTCAGTACTGGGCACACGGGCAGAGACACAAGCGTGTGTCTCAGCCGTGTGGATGGCACGGCCTTGAACACGGGCATGTGCCCTGGCCGTGTGGAATCTGCACCTATTTTATGAAAAATTATGAAAATTTAATCGATCACACGGCCTAAGCACACAGGCTTGTGACTTGGCCGTGTGACTTTAATTTGATGATGACGTCATAACAGAAAGCTCCCTAAATTGAACACGGCCTGAAGTACGGGCGTGTCTTAGGGTCACACGGGCGTGTCCCGAACCCACACGGGCGTGTGACCCTTTTTACATGAAAAATTTTCTAAGTTTTCCAAAAGTTTCCAAAGTTCTCAATTTAGTCTCGAACCACTTTTGATGCATGTTTTGGGCCTCGTTGGCTCGTTTTAGGGACGATATGAATGTTTTTGAAAGGTTTTAAATTTGAGTGGAAATTCATGTCTCAGTTTTGAATGTTTGCTTGTGAATAAGTCCGGTAATGCCTCGTACCCTATTCCGGCGTTGGATACAGGTAAGGGGTGTTACATTTAATTGTATCAGAGCTATGGTTTAGTCAATTCTCGGACTAACGTAGCGTGTGTAAGAGTCTAGTTATACATGCCATAAATGAACTGTGATAGTGTGATGACTCCTGACAATTTTAAATTGTGTTTTCATATAGTAATGGATCCCAATCAAGCTGAGGCTGATGAAGTCGAAAGTAATGCGTCGGCTCCTGCTCAAGGGGCAGCGTCGTCTGATAGTAGACCTCCTACGGTCAGTCAAAGAGAAGGAGGTAGGGAAGCCTTTCTCCATATGATGAATGAGTGGTATACGAAATTTGTTCGAACAAATCCGAATGCCCAACCTCCTCCACCCCCACCCATTCCTCGACCGGTTCTCGTAGCCCCACAAGGTATGGACTTTGTCAGAATGAATAAGCTCCCGGTTGATAAGATCTGAAAGCATGGGGCTGAAGATTTTAGAGCTAATGTGGATGATGATCCCGAGAGAGCCGAGTTTTGGCTCAAAAACTCGATCAGGGTATTTGATGAGTTGTCCTGCACACCAGATGAGTGTTTAAAGTGTGCTATCTCACTTCTGAGAGATTCTGCATACCATTGGTGGAATACACTTGTATCTGTAGTTCCGAGAGAAAGGGTCACCTAGGACTTCTTTCAGGAGGAATTCTAAAAGAAGTATATTAGCCAACGGTTCATCGACCAGAAACGTAAAGAATTTCTTGAGCTGAAACAGGGTCATATGAAAGTGACTGAATATAAGCGAGAATTTGTTAGACTGAGCAAATACGCTCAAGAGTGTGTTTCTACGGAGGCTATTATGTGCAAAAGATTTGAAGATGGATTGAATGAAGATATTCGTGTGTTAGTTAGGATTTTAGAGCTGAAAGAGTTTGTGGTATTGGTTGAACGGGCTTGCAAGGCTGAAGAATTGAACAAAGAGAACGGGAAAGATGATCTTGAAGCTAGAGACTCGAGGAAAAGACCGATGAGTAAGTCATTTCCATCTCATTCTAAGAAATTGAAAGAGATGTATTCCCATTCAAATGTTTCAACGGGGTATTCACGCAGAGATCGTGAGAAACAACATTCGAGTTTTAAATCTCAAGCTACTTCGATGGCAAGTGTGGGTAATGTAAAGTCTAACAGACTCGAATGTCAACAATGTGAAAGAAGACATCCCGGTGAGTGTAGGATGACTGACCGGGCTTGTTTCAAGTGTGGCTCTCAAGAGCACTTTATCCTAGATTGTCCTGAAATGGCTTAGTAGGAAAAATTTCAGAGTGTGAGGCAGAGTAATACTGCTAATAAAGGTAAGCCACAGAGAAATACCAGAAATGGAGCTAGTAGTAAAGGTGTGACAAAGGATACAACTGTGAGATCCGAAGCTCGAGCACCTGCTAGAGCTTATGCCATCTGTGCTCGCGAAGAAGCGACATCTCCCGATGTTATCACTGGTACTTAATACTATTGTAGTTGCATTGATCGATCCTAGATCGACGCATTCTTATGTATGTGTGAAATTTGTAGCTAGTAAGAGCTTGCCTGTTGAGTTTACTGAATTTGTGATTAGAGTGTCAAACCCCTTAGGCAAACATGTTTTAGTTGATAGAGTTTGCAAGAATTGTCCCTTGATGATTCGAGGTCACTGTTTTCTGGCTGATTTAATGATGTTGCCATTTGATGAATTTGATGTTATTTTGGGTATGGATTGGTTAACATTGCATGATGCCGTAGTGAACTGTGAAAGAAAGATTATTGAACTGAAATGTGAAAATGGTGAAATTCTTCAGATTGATTCAGATGAGTCGAGTGAGTTACCTGTTATGATTTCTTCAATGACTGCCCAAAGATATGTAAGAAAAGGTTGTGAAGCTTACCTTGCTTATGTGTTGAATACAAAAGAATTTGAATTGAAAGTTGAATCGGTGCCAATAGTTTGTGAATATCCGGAGGTGTTCCCGGAAGAGTTACCTGGGTTACCTCAAGTTAGAGAAATTGAGTTTGGTATTGACTTAGTACCGGGGACCTCGTCGATATCTATTGTTCCGTATAGAATGGCTCCGACCAAATTGAAAGAGTTAAAAACTCAGTTGCAAGAGCTGACAGATAAGGGTTTTGCGAGACCAAGTTATTCTCCCTGGGGTGCTCCAGTGTTGTTCGCAAAGAAAAAAAAAAGACGGGACTGTGAGACTTTGTATAGATTACCGACAGCTCAATAAGGTAACCATTAAGAACAAGTATCCTTTACCGAGAATTGATGATTTATTTGACCAACTGAAAGGAGCGACAATGTTCTCGAAGATAGATTTGAGATCTAGTTACTATCAGTTAAGAGTAAAAGAGTCGGATGTGCCGAAAACCGCTTTCAGAACAAGGTACGGACACTATGAATTTCTTGTCATGCATTTTGGACTAACGAATGCTCCTGAAGTTTTTATGGACCTAATGAATCGAATCTTTAGACCGTATTTGGACAAGTTTGTAGTTGTTTTTATTGATGACATACTGATTTATTCTTGTAATGAGTCCAAACATGTCGAACACTTAAGAACTGTTTTGTAGACTTTGAGAGATAAGAAGTTGTATGTGTAATAGCCCGATTTTGACCCTAATCGGAATAGTGGTTCTAGGACCACAAATCCGTGTCTGAAAAATATCTTAAAATTATTTTCAGTGTTTACTATGTGTGAATTTTCTTGTGTTAAATTTTCGTGTTTTAATTTCGCTGTTTGAGTATCCGATTAAATAAAATGGCTTAATCGCGTAAAATGAAAATTTGATGGTTAGTTGTGAAAGTGCCTAGTTGTTGTTGTATTTTTAATATGGAGGATTTATGTTGCAATTAGGCCATTTTTATTATGTAGTGGACGGCAACATGCCACTATTATATGTTTTTATATGTTAAATTTTATAAATTAAAATTTATATTAATATAATATAATGTTATATTATAATAAATTTAACATAAAAACAAAAGCCATAGTTTTATTTCTATTTCCATGACCGAATAACAAAACAAAAAGAAAAGAGAAAAGAGTTAGGGCATTCGGCCATTGTGGGATTTGATTAAGGTATGTATCTAGCTCGATTTTTTTATAATTTCTACATTTTTGAGATCGTTGCTTCGAGTACTACAAAGCCCATGTCTTAATTTTTGAATTTGATGAATATTTTAAGTTTTGTCATTGATGATAGCTTGTGATTTTTGTTGTTTGATGATGAAATATCAAAGATATGTGAAGGATTAATATGTTTTGTCTTTGAATTTTTGATGAATTTGAGTAATTTGGACTAAATTACAAAAATAATTTTTTAAGGGACTAAAATGTGAAATAAATGAAATGTATGGACTTGTATGAACATGGGTAATATTCGGCCAAGCATGGGTAATGTGAAATTTTGTGTATTTTGTGTTTTGTGCAATAGGGACTAAATTGTAAAAAGTGTGAAATGTCATGGGCAAAATGGTAATTCGCCCATTTATGTGTTTTTAGACTAAATTGAATAGAATGGTGTTTAAATAAGCTTAATTTGAATATGTTTAGATCAAGAACCAAAGAAATCGGATTTGGACCGGAGAAAAATAAAAGTAGTCGATTAGTCGATTTTACCGATCGTCGACGTCCGAGGTAAGTCAATAAGCATTTAAATGTTGTTATATTTATGAATATATATATTGCTATGTGATAATTTGAATTATTTGATTAAAATTATGCCTTAGCCGAATGTGATATTGAGAATTGACTATGTTCCGAGTTTGATTCGATCGAGATCCGATGTCTGAAAGCCCCGTTCGAACCCTAGGAATAGTTAGGATACATA
Source organism: Gossypium sturtianum (assembly GCA_025698515.1). NCBI lineage: Eukaryota > Viridiplantae > Streptophyta > Magnoliopsida > Malvales > Malvaceae > Gossypium > Gossypium sturtianum. Next base: position 34,516,725 of record CM046943.1, on the reverse strand, counting down.
TGTCATGACATAGGATATTCGATATGTGTTATCGTGTAAGAACACGTCTGGGACGTTGGCATCGACTTATGTTTACGCCTGTCTGGGACAGTGGCATCGGTATGTGATTACATGTAAGACCACGTGTGGGACGTTGGCATTGTATGAGCTTCCGACTATCCGTGTATCCTTTTTAATTCCGAATGGTTCAACGGGCATTGTTAATTGAAGAACCAATGTGAAAATCGAATAAAAAGGGCTCAGGTATGTATTTGAACCATGTTATGGAAGTAAGGTAAGTTGTTTGTTTATTTGATTGTATAAATGCTAAAGTTATATATATGTGATCTATGTGTAAGCAATTTGATTTAGTATATTCGGCCAAATGTGATTATTGTGATATTAATAGTGAGAATTTTATAAGTTCATGTGTATATGTACAATTAACCATTTGATATGTGTAAGAAAGATTTTAATGCTAAGTTTGTATTTGTAATTTTGTATATTTGGTTATGATAATTTAGTTGATATTTACTTGCTTATGACTTACTAAGCTTAAATATCTTACCTTGTGTGTATTTTTGTTTAACTTTGTTTATAGATTTTGGATTCACGTTACGAGCTCGGGGATCGTCAGTAAAGCCTATCACACTATCGACTGTTTCTTTCGGTATTTTACTAAGTTGAATTTTGGCTTATGGCATGTATAGCATAGATGAAATATTTGATTTTGGGACTTGTATATATATAGCCATGCGAAAATGGCTTGTCTTTGATCATTATGATTAGGCTCGGTTTATATGAGTTTTTGATCAAGTGTTAAAGGTGTTTGGTTTTGTCAATTTGGCTATGGTTTATTTATATGTAGTATATGGTTGCTATATTTGGTTAATAATGTGGTGAATGAATTGATATATGTATATGATATGTGTGGTATATATGGATTTGGTAACTGATTGAGTTGGTTATGTCTTATAAAATGAAGTATATACATAAAGGTTGGAAACCATTTATAATTCGGTTTAGTAATGAGGGAAAAATATGATTAATTGTTTGAATGTGTATTGGTAAGATGATTATAAGTTTGGATTTATATAAGTAATTTCGATTCGATTTGTATTGATAATGTATTTGAGTGTATATTGGTTATTTATGTTCGGTTGTAAAATGGTAAGTAGTAAATGTGTTTTATAATTCTTTTTTATATGAATCAAAAAGGGGAAATGATGGATATGGTTTAAGTATGTTTTGGTTAGTTTGTTAATGGATAGTTAAAAGAATGTGATATTAAGTTCAGGTATACTATTATATATATATGCGAATTAGGTTTATAATGAGATGTTGTTTGTGTTTTAATGTTTTAAATGTGGCTCTTGATTTTATGATAAATATGCGCACCATATATATATTTATATAAGCTTCATTAGTATGTTCGGCTATGTGTATGTTACTATGTTTACATATGTGATTGACTATTATTATTATAAAGAGAAAATTTGTTCGATTAATTTTGTTATATGCAAGCATAGAATATATAATGGATATGTGAATATTCTGATAAGAAAATAGTATGTCTTGTTTATGCAATATATTTATATATTTGATATATGCTCGATATGTGATATGTAATGTTATATGATTGAAACAAACAAAATTTTAATGTGTGATCGATGTGAACTTAGGAGTATTAAGGTTCGAAATTTAAATAAGATAAGTGTATTGATGAGGTTCATTTATGTAGTATGGAAGATATGAATGTCTGATCTGAATGTCTGTTCTGAATTGTGTTTTGTTTGGTAATGACTCATAACCCAAATCTGACGACGGATACGGGTTAGGGGTGTTACATTTGATTGGCATCAGAGCTACGGTTTAGATGATTTTAGGACTAACGTAGCGCGTATGAGTCTAGCTATACATGCCATATTTTATACTGTGATAGTGTGATGAATTTTGACATCTGAAAATGTGTTTCCATATAGTAATGGATCCCGATCGAGCCGTGGCTGATGATGTCGAGAGTATAGTGCTCGCTGCTCCGCGCAAAGGACAGTACGCGGTTGATTCTTGACCGACTTCGAGTTACGGGAGGGGAGGCTAGACAAGCCTTCTATCAAATGATGAATGACTGGTTTACTCAATATATTCGGACTAATCCGGCTGCACAACAACCTCCACCCCTGATTAATCCATCTTGATTACCTACTATACCTCAAGTGAGTGATCCAATCGAGATTTTCTAAGCCTCACGTTGATAAAATCGAAAACATGGAGCCGAAGAATTCGTGAGCTACGATGATGATGATCTTTGAGCGAAGTGAGTTCGGCTCGATAATACTATTCGAGTGTTTGATGAATTATCCTATACCCACGATGAATGTTTAAAATGTGCCATATCTCGCTACGGGACAATCGTGCATATATCACCGGTGGAATACACTAGTATCGGTGGTTACGAAAGAACGAGGACACTGGGAATTCTTTTTGATCGAGTTAAAGTAAGAAATATATTAGTCGAGATTTATTGACCAGAAACACAAAGAATTTCTTGAATTGAAACAGGGTCGGATGACAGTGACAAAGTATGAGCGGAAATTTGTGAGACTCAGTCGGTATGCCCGAGAGTGTGTTTTGACCGAGGCTATTATGTGTAAAAGATTTGAAGATGGGCTAAATGAAGATATTAAACTGTTAGTTGGCATACTTGAGATAAAAGAGTTCGTGGTACTTGTCGAGCGAGCTTGCAAAGCCGAAGAGCTCGGGAAACAGAAAAGAAAAGCTAATTCTGAAGCTAGAGATTTACGTAAGAGACCATTCAGTAAGTCATTTCAGTCGATCTCAAAGAAGTTTTGAGATGATGCTAGCCGTTCGAAGACTACTGTGGGTTATTTTAGACGTGATCGAGATAGACCACCTGTGAGTTCGAGAGCTACCTCAATAGCTAGTGTGGGTAATGTCAGATCAAATCAACCCGAGTGTGAACATTGTGGTAAAAGACATCCAGGCAGTTGCAGATTGCATGACAGAGCCTGTTTTAAATGTGGATCTAGAGATCATTTCATTTGGGAGTGTCCAGAGTTAGCGGATCAAAATCCGGTTCAGAATACTAGATCGGTTAATACTGCAGTTTAAGGTAGACCACCCAGAAATACGAAAAATGTGAGTGGAAGTCAGAGAGGGACCAAAGATTCAGCTGTTAGATCTGAGGCTCGTGCACCAGCTAGAGCTTATGCTATTCGCGCACGCAAGGAGGCTTCATCCGCAGACGTCATTACTGGTACTTTCACTCTCTATGATACTACTGTTGTTGCCTTAATTGATCCTGGTTCAACTCATTCTTATGTGTGTGAGACTTTGGTATTCAGTAAGACATTACCTGTTGAGTCTACTGAGTTTATGATTAAAGTATCGAACCCCTTAGGCCGGTGTGTTTTGGTTGATAAAGTGTGCAGGAATTGTCCGTTGATGATTCGAGATTCATGTTTTTTGGCTGATTTGATGTTGTTGCCATTCGATGAGTTTGATATAATTCTGAGTATGGATTGGTTAACTCTGCATGATGCTATTGTGAACTACAAACAGAAGACTATTGATTTGCGATGCCAGAATGATGAGATTATTCGGATTGAATCTAATGATTTGAATGGTTTACCGGCAGTGATATCTTCAGTGTTAGCTCAGAAATATGTGAGAAAGGGTTGTGAAGCTTACTTTGCTTATGTGCTCGACTTTAAAGTGACCGAAAAGAAGATCGAATCAGTACTTGTTGTGTGTGAGTATCCGGATGTGTTTCCTGAAGAGTTCTCGGGTTTGCCACCTATTCGAGAAGTTGAATTTGGTATTGAATTAGTGCCAGGGACGAATCTGATTTTGATAGCTCCATACAGAGTGGCACCTACGGAATTAAAAGAATTGAAAGCTCAGCTGCAAGAGTTGACAGATAGAGGTTTTGCACGACCGAGTTTCTCTCCCTGGGGCGCACCAGTTTTATTTGTGAAAAAGAAAGACGGAACTATGAGAATATGTATCAACTACAGACAGCTCAATAAAGTGACTATAAAGAATAAGTATCCATTGCCACGGATTGACGATCTATTCGATCAATTGAAAGGGGCTACAGTATTTTCAAATATAGATTTGAGATCAGGCTACTATCAGTTGCAAGTTAAAGACTCTGATGTACCAAAGACTGCTTTCCGAATGAGGTACGGACACTATGAGTTTCTGGTTATGCCCTTCGGACTCACTAATGCACCTGCTGTTTTCATGGATTTGATGAATCGGATTTTTAGACAGTATTTGGATCGGTTTGTATTCATAGATGATATTCTGATCTACTCCCGTGATGAAACTGAGCATGCCGAACATCTGAGACTTGTGTTACAGACTTTGCGAGATAAATAGTTATATGCAAAGTTCAGTAAATGTGAGTTCTGGTTACGCGAAGTCAGTTTTCTGGGTCATGTTGTATCAGCATCGGGTATTCGGGTTGATCCGAGTAAAATTTCAGCTATACTTGTTTGGAAACCTCCGAGAAATGTCTCTGAAGTTCGAAGCTTTCTGGGACTTGCTAGTTATTACAGATGGTTCGTGAAAGGTTTCTCTATGATCGCGACACCGATGACGAAGTTGTTATAGAAAGATGTTAAGTTTGAGTGGTCAGAAAAGTGTCAGAAAAGTTTTGATCAGTTGAAAGCTCTTTTGACCGAAGCTCCAGTGTTAGTTCAGCCAGAATCGGGTAAAGAATTTGTCATTTACAATGATGCATCTTTGAGTGGTCTGGGTTGTGTTTTGATGCAGGAAGGCAAAGTCATAGCTTATGCCTCGAGACAGTTGAAGCCACAAGAAAAGAACTATCCGACACATGATTTGGAATTAGCAGCTATTGTGTTCGCATTGAAGGTTTGGCGTCACTATCTGTTCGGTGAGAAATGTCATGTTTATTTTGATCATAAAAGTCTAAAGTATTTGATGACTCAGAAAGATCTGAATTTGAGACAACGCCGATGGTTAGAGTTGTTAAAAGACTATGAACTAGTGATTGACTATCATCCGGGAAAGGCTAATGTTGTTGCTGATGCTTTAAGTCGAAAATCATTATTTGCTTTCCGTGCAATGAATGCGCATATGGTTATATCTGATGATGGTTCAATAATAGCCGAATTAAAAGCAAGACCATTGTTTGTTCAACAAATTTGTGATGCTCAGAAAGTTGATAACGATCTGATAGCAAAGTGAGTTCAGTGTGAAACGAATGTTGAATCTGAATTTCGAGTTGATGAAAATGGTTGTTTGAGGTTCAGAAACTGAATATGTGTTCCGAGAAACTCAGAGTTGATTTAGATGATTTTGAATGAAGCTCACAGCAGTCGGTTATTTGTTCATCCGGGTAGCACGAAAATGTATAACGATCTGAAACAGTTCTATTGGTGGCTTGGTATGAAACGAGGCATATCTGACTTTGTTTCGAAATGCTTATTCTGTCAACAAGTAAAAGCCGAGCATCAGGTACCTTTTGGGTTACTTAAGCCGATTATGATACCCGAGTGGAAATGGGAAAGAGTTACGATGGATTTTGTATCTGGTTTACCATTGACACCGAGCAAGAAAGATGCAATCTGGGTTATTGTGGATAGATTGACTAAATCTACTCATTTTGTTCCGATTCGCACAGATTATTCACTTGATAAATTGGTTGAATTGTATGTTTCTCAGATTGCAAGATTACATGGTGTGCCTATTTCTATTGTTTCAGACCGAGACCCGAGGTTCACATCGCGGTTTTGGAAGAAATTGCAAGATGCTCTAGGTACGAAACTACACTTTAGCACGACTTTTCATCCACAAATAGATGGTCAGTACGAATGAATCATTCAGGTACTTGAGGATATGTTGAGGTGTTGCATTCTCGAGTTCGACGATATGTGGGAACGATACTTATCTTTGATTGAATTTGCTTATAATAATAGCTTTCAATCTAGTATCAAAATGGCACCTTACGAGGCTTTGTACGGTCATAAATGTCGTACACCATTGTATTGGACTGAGCTCAGTGAAAGTAAGATACACGGGGTCGATTTAATCAAATAGACTGAACAGAAAGTGAAAGTGATTCGCGATAGTCTAAAAACAGCATTGGATCGTCAGAAATCATATGCAGACTTGAAACGAAAAGATATAGAGTTTCAGATCGGGGATAAAGTGTTTTTAAAAGTCTCACCGTGGAAGAAAATACTCAGATTCGGTCGGAAAGGCAAATTGAGTCCGAGATTTATTGGGCCGTATGAAATTATAGAGCGTATCGGGCCGGTTGCTTATAGATTGCTGTTGCTACCTGAGTTAGAGAAGATTCACAATTATTCCATGTTCCGATGCTCCGCAGATACCGATCCGATCCTTCACATGTGATTAGTCCGACAGAGGTTGAGATTAAGTCCGATATGACATATGAAGAAGAACCGATTCGTATTCTAGCTCGTGAGATTAAAGAATTGAGAAATAAGAAAATTTCGTTAGTTAAAGTATTGTGGAAAAAGCACGATGTTGAGAAAGCAACTTGGGAGTCAGAGTATACAATGAAAGAGCATTATCCAAACCTATTCACCGGTAAGATTTTCGGGGACGAAAATCCTTAAGGGGGGAGAGTTGTAACAGCCCGATTTTGACCCTAATCGAAATAGTGGTTCCGGGACCACAAATTCGAGTCCAAAAAATATTTTAAAATTATTTTTAGTGTTTATTATGTGTGAATTTGCTTGTGTTAAATTTTCGTGTTTTAATTTCGCTGTTTGAGTATCTGATTAAATAAAAGGGCTTAATCGCGTAAAATGAAAATTTGATGGTTAGTTGTGAAAGTGCCTAATTGTTGTTGTCTTTTTAATATGGAGGATTTATGTTGCAATTAGGCCATTTTTATAATGTAGTGAACGGCACCATGCCATTATTATATGTTTTTATATGTTAAATTTTATAAATTAAAATTTATATTAATATAATATAATGTTATATTATAATAAATTTAACATAAAAACAAAAGCCATAGTTTTATTTCTATTTACATGACCGAATAACAAAAAAAAAAAGAAAAGAGAAAAGAGTTAGGGCATTCGGCCATTGTGGGATTTGATTAAGGTATGTATCTAGTTCGATTTTTGATAATTTCTACGTTTTTAGATCGTTGCTTCGAGTACTACAAAGCCCATGTCTTAATTTTTAAATTTGATGAATATTTTGAGTTTTGCCATTGATGATAGCTTGTGATTTTTGTTGTTTGATGATGAAATATCAAAGATATGTGAAGGATTAATATGTTTTGTCTTTGAACTTTTGATGAATTTGAGTAATTTGGACTAAATTGCAAAAATAATTTTTTGAGGGACTAAAATGTGAAATAAATGAAATTTATGGACTTGTATGAACATGGGTAATATTCGGCCAAGCATGGGTAATGTGAAATTTTGTGTATTTTGTGTTTTGTGCAATAGGGACTAAATTGTAAAAAGTGTGAAATGTCAGGGGCAAAATGGTAATTTGCCCATTTATGTGTTTTTAGACTAAATTGAATAGAATGGTGTTTAAATAAGCTTAATTTTAATATGTTTAGATCAAGAACCAAAGAAATCAGATTTGGACCGGGGAAAAACGAAAGTAGTCGATTAATCGATTTTACCGACCGTCGACGTCCGAGGTAAGTCAATAAGCATTTAAATGTTGTTATATTTATGAATATATATTGCTATGTGATAATTTGAATTATTTGATTAAAATTATGCTTTAGCCGAATGTGATATTGAGAATTGACTATGTTCCGAGTTTGATTCGATCAAGATCCGATGTCCGAAAGCCTCGTTTGAACCCTAGGAATAGTTAGGATACATATGTCATGACATAGGATATCCGATATGTGTTATCATGTAAGACCATGTCTGGGATGTTGGCATCGACTTATGTTTACGTGTAAAACCCTGTCTGGGATAGTGGCATCGATATGTGATTACATGTAAGACCACGTCTGGGACGTTGGTATTGTATGGGCTTCCAACTATTCACGTATCCTTTTTAATTCTGAATGGTTCAACCGGCATTGTTAAATGAAGAACCAATGTGAAAATCGAATAAAAATGGCTCAGGTATGTATTTAAACCATGTTATAGAAGTAAGGTAAGTTGTTTGTTTATTTGATTGTATAAATGCTAAAGTTATATATATGTGATCTATGTGTAAGCAATTTGATTTATTCGGCCAAATGTGATTATTGTGATCTTAATAGTGAGAATTTTATAAGTTCATGTGTATATGTACAATTAACCATTTGATATGTGTAAGAAAGATTTTAATGCTAAGTTTGTATTTGTAATTTTGTATATTTGGTTTTGATAATTTAGTTGATATTTACTTGCTTATGACTTACTAAGCTTAAATAGCTTACCTTGTGTGTGTTTTTGTTTACCTTTGTTTATAGATTTTGGATTCACGTTACGAGCTCTGGGATCGTCCAAGAAAGCCTATCACACTATCGATTTGTTTTTCGGTATTTTACTAAGTTGAATTTTGGCTTATGGCATGTATAGCATAGATGAAATATTTGATTTTGGGACTTGTATATATATAGCCATGCAAAAATGGCTTGTCTTTGATCATTATGATTAGGCTCGGTTTATATGAGTTTTTGATCAAGTGCTAAAGGTGTTTGGTTTTTTCAATTTGGCTATGGTTTATTTATATGTAGTATATGGTTGCTATGTTTGGTAAATAATGTGGTGAATGAATTGATATATGTATATGATATGTGTGGTATATATGGATTTGGTAACTAATTGAGTTGGTTATGTCTTATAAAAATGAAGTATATACATAAAGGTTGGAAACCATTTATAATTCGGTTTAGTAATGAGGGAAAAATATGATTAATTGTTCGAATGTGTATTGGTAAGATGATTATAAGTTTGGATGTATATAAGTAATTTCGATTCGGTTTGTATTGATAATGTATTTGAGTGTATATTGGTTATTTATGTTCGGTTGTAAAATGGTAAGTAGTAAATGTGTTTTATAATTCTTTTTGATATGAATTAAAAAAGGGGAAATTATGGATATGGTTTAAGTATGTTTTGGTTAGTTTTTTAATGGATAGTTAGAAGAATGTGATATTAAGTTCAGGTATACTATTATATATATATATATGCGAATTAGGTGTATAATGAGATGTTGTTTGTGTTTTAATATTTTAAATATGGCTCCTGATTTTATGATAAATATGCGCACCATATATATATATTTATATAAGCTACATTAGTATGTTCGGCTATGTGTATGTTACTATGTTTACATATGTGATTGACTATTATTATTATAAAGAGAAAATTTGTTCGGTTAATTTTGTTATATGCAAGCATAGAATTAATAATGGATATGTGAATATTCGGTAGTAAAAATAGTATGTCTTGTTTATGCAATATATTTATATATTTGATATATGCTCGATATGTGATATGTAATGTTATATGATTGAAACAAACAAAATTTTAATGTGTGATCGATGTGAACTTAGGAGTATTAAGATTCGAAATTTAAATAAGATAAGTGTATTGATGAGGTTCATTTATGTAGTATGGAAGATATGAATGTCTGATCTGAATGTCTGTTCTGAATTGTGTTTTGTTTGGTAATGCCTCATAACCCAAATCTGGCGACGGATACGGGTTAGGGGTGTTACAGTATACTAAGTTCAGTAAAAGTGAGTTTTCGCTCCGAGAAGTCAGATTTTTAGGACATATTGTCTCAGGTGATGGTATTCGAGTTGATCCAAGTAAAATTTCGGCAATTGTTGATTGGAAACTGCCAAGTAATGTGTCTAAAGTTAGAAGCTTTTTGGGCTTAGCCGGTTACTACCGCCGGTTTGTCAAAGGGTTTTCGATGATTGCTACCCCTATGACCAAGTTGTTGCAAAAAGATATCAAATTTGTATGGTTCGAAAAATGTCAGCAAAGTTTTGAGAAGTTGAAAGCTTTATTGACTGAGGCATCGGTTTTAGTGCAACCTGAACCGGGAAAGGAGTTTGTGATTTATAGCGACGCGTCACTGAATGGATTGGGATGTATGTTGATGAAAGAGGGAAAAGTGATAGCCAATGCCTCGAGACAATTGAAGCCACATCAGAAGACACGTATGATTTGGAATTAGCCGCTATTGTGTTTGCTCTAAAAATTCGGAGACATCATTTGTACGATGAGAAATGCCATGTTTTTACTGATCACAAATTTTGAAGTATTTGATGACTTAGAAAGATTTAAATTTGCGGCAACGAAGATGGCTTGAGTTACTGAAAGACTATGAGTTGGTGATTGATTATCACCCGGGTAAGGCGAATGCAGTTACAGATGCCCTAAGTAGGAAATCTTTGTTTGCCTTGAGAGCAATGAACACGAGGTTAACATTGTTCGATAATAATTCGATTATAGCTGAGTTGAGAGCTAGACCATTATTTCTTCAGCAAATTTGTGAAGCTCGGAAATGTGACCGTGATTTGCAAGCCAAGAGAGCTCATTGTGAATCGGTTAGTGATTCAGATTTTCATGTCGGACCCGACGATTGTTTGATGTTTCGAGGTAGAGTTTGTGTACCGAAAAATGATGAAATTATTTAGAAAATTCTTCATGAGGCGCATAATGGTTGTTTATCTGTGCATCCGAGTAGTACGAAAATATATAATGATTTGAAGAAATTGTATTGGTGGTCTAGTATGAAAAGAGATATCTCTGAGTTTTTTTTTTTGAAATGTTTGATTTGTCAACAAGTAAATGCCGAACACCAAGTACCTTCGGGTTTACTTCAGCCAGTGATGGTACCCCTATGACCAAGTTGTTGCAAAAAGATATCAAATTTGTATGGTTCGAAAAATGTCAGCAAAGTTTTGAGAAGTTGAAAGCTTTATTGACTGAGGCATCGGTTTTAGTGCAACCTGAACCGGGAAAGGAGTTTGTGATTTATAGCGACGCGTCACTGAATGGATTGGGATGTATGTTGATGAAAGAGGGAAAAGTGATAGCCAATGCCTCGAGACAATTGAAGCCACATCAGAAGACACGTATGATTTGGAATTAGCCGCTATTGTGTTTGCTCTAAAAATTCGGAGACATCATTTGTACGATGAGAAATGCCATGTTTTTACTGATCACAAATTTTGAAGTATTTGATGACTTAGAAAGATTTAAATTTGCGGCAACGAAGATGGCTTGAGTTACTGAAAGACTATGAGTTGGTGATTGATTATCACCCGGGTAAGGCGAATGCAGTTACAGATGCCCTAAGTAGGAAATCTTTGTTTGCCTTGAGAGCAATGAACACGAGGTTAACATTGTTCGATAATAATTCGATTATAGCTGAGTTGAGAGCTAGACCATTATTTCTTCAGCAAATTTGTGAAGCTCGGAAATGTGACCGTGATTTGCAAGCCAAGAGAGCTCATTGTGAATCGGTTAGTGATTCAGATTTTCATGTCGGACCCGACGATTGTTTGATGTTTCGAGGTAGAGTTTGTGTACCGAAAAATGATGAACTTATTTAGAAAATTCTTCATGAGGCGCATAATGGTTGTTTATCTGTGCATCCGAGTAGTACGAAAATATATAATGATTTGAAGAAATTGTATTGGTGGTCTAGTATGAAAAGAGATATCTCTGAGTTTTTTTTTTTGAAATGTTTGATTTGTCAACAAGTAAAAGCCGAACACCAAGTACCTTCGGGTTTACTTCAGCCAGTGATGGTACCCGAATGGAAATGGGATAGAATTACGATGGATTTCGTAACTGGATTACCTCTGACTCTGAAAAAGAAAGATGCCGTTTGGGTCGTTGTTGATAGATTGACGAAATCGGCTCATTTTATTCTAGTACGTACCGATTATTCGCTTGATAAGCTAGCTGAGTTGTACATTTCTGAGATTGTAAAATTGCACGGGGTGCCTACTTCAATTATTTTGGATAGAGATTCGAGGTTCACTTTGAGATTTTGGAAGAAGCTACAAGAGGCTTTGGGTACGAAATTGAATTTTAGTACTGCATTTCATCCACAGACCGATGATCAATCCGAAAGGGTAATTCAGATACTTAAAGATATGCTTCGATGTTGTGTTCTAGAATTTGACGGTAGTTGGGAAAAATATCTACCATTGGTCGAATTTGCCTATAACAGCTGCCATCAGTCGAGTATAAAAATGGCACCTTATGAGGCATTGTATGGCCGCAAGTACCGAACACCTTTGTATTGGACCGAGCTTAAAGAGAAACAGATTCACGGGGTTGACTTGGTTAAGGAAACCGAAGAAAAAGTAAAGGTAATCTGAGATTGCTTGAAAGCCGCTTTAGATCGACAAAAGTCGTATGCAGACTTGAAAAGAAAAGAGATCGAATTTCAGGTCGGTGACAAAGTTTTTCTGAAAGTATCTCCATGGAAGAAGATTCTAAGATTTGGCCGTAAAGGCAAGTTGAGTCAACGTTTCATTGGGTCGTATGAAGTTATTGAAAGAATAAGGCCAGTGGCATATCGGTTAGCTTTACCGATAGAGTTGGAAAGAATCCATAATGTGTTCCATGTGTCTATGCTGCGACGATATCGATCAGACCCTTCATATGTGATTTCTCCGACAGAGGTTGAGATTCGACCTGATATGACTTATGGTGAAGAATCGATCAAGATTTTGGCTTGGGAAGTTAAACTGTTAAGAAATAAAAGTATAGACCTAGTGAAAGTTTTATGGCAATGACACGGAGTCGAAGAGGCTACGTGGGAACCTGAGGAAGCTATGCGAAAACAGTACCCAAACCTATTCTCTGGTAAGATTTTTGGGAACGAAAATCCCTAAGGGGGAGAGAGTTGTAACAGCCCAATTTTAGGCCTAGTCAGAACAATGGTTTCGGGACCACAAATCCGACACAGAAAAGTTCATTTTTTATTATATTTTTATTGTCTATAGTTTCACGGAATGATTTTGTGAAATTTTCGTTCGAAAATTTTGACGTTTGGGCACTCAATTTAGTCAAAAGTACTAAATTGTAAAAAGTGCAAAAGTTGAGTTCTACATGTTAGAGGTGTCTAATTTCTATGGTATTTTAAATTAGAGGTCCTTATATGATAATTAGACCATTTCTTAAGATAGTGGACAAAAATGGAGATGGCGAGATAAAATTTTAAAGTTTGGCAAAAAGGGCATTTTGGTCATTTAGTTAATAAAAGAATAAAAAGGGAAAATAAAGCCAAAATTTGTTCATCTTTCTTCTACCTTGGCTGAATTTCATAAGGGCTCCATAGCTAGGGTTTTGCCACTTTTCAAGCTTGATAGTAAGTGCATCCTAGCCCCATTTTTAATGCTCTTTACATTTTTGAAGTCCTCGTAATCCGGTTTACCTATTTCTACCATTATTTTGAAGTAGGGTTCATGTTTAAAAATTTAACCATGTGTGACATGCATGTATTTTGATGTTTGATGGAAGATATTGATTGTTTAAGGTGTGATAAACAACTTTTACTAAGTGATTTTTAGTGAAAATGTATAAAAAGGACTTATTTGTAAAAAGTTGTAAAATGGGTCGTAAAAATCTGATTTGATGAAAAATGTGGGCTGTTATGAGCATGATTTAGGTTCGGCTAGGCTTGGGATTCAAGGAAAATTGATACATTTTATTTTTCGAGCCTCGGGGTAAAAATGTAAATACGTCAAAGTTTAGGGGAAAAAATGTAATTTTTCCATAGTGTGATTTCGGACCGATTTGAGCAATGTGATAATTTAATAAGTTAAATTTTCCATTATAGATCAAGAAAGACAGGGTTCGGACCTTGATCGGGGGGAAAACAAGGTTATTGACGATTAGGTCCATTTCTTCTATTTTTGTACCGAGGTAAGTTCGTATGTAAATAATGCATTATTATTTATGCTTTAATTGTGTTATTATTGTATGAATTGTGATTTACTCTTTGAATGAATTCGACAAATTTCGGCAAGCGAGAAAAAAATCCCGGTTGAACCTTAGGAATTGTTAGGATACAAATGTCATGACATTAGGGTTAGTTGAGATTACGTGTAAGACCATATCTGGGATATGGCATCGATATGAGATTTCATGTAAGACTATAGCTGGGCTATTAGCCTCGATATGAGATCCCATGTAAGACCATATCTGGGATATGGCATTGGTATGGTACTATGTGTGTGAGATTTCCCAAGAATCCTTTAGTATTCCAAGTGGTTCAACGAGAAACTTAACGGCAAAGTTTAAGTTGTGAAAGACTATGGTATGATGTGAAAGATTATGGTAAGTTGCAAGTTGGTACAGGTATGTACATAAAACTCATGCTTAATGAGCTCGATATGTGATGAAACCTCGGATTGGTTCAATTGAGTAAGTTATGATGTTAAGATTTTAATAACATCTATGCTAAGCTTGATTATGAATTCACAATGGCATTTATATTAATTTAATTTATGTTAAATATATGTTAAAGTGTGTATGATGCTTATTATTTGCATAGGAATTTACTAAGCTTTAAAGCTTACTATTATTTGCATAGGAATTTACTAAGCTTTAAAGCTTACTCCCTTTCTCTTTCTCTTGTTTTATAGTGTCACCAAGCCAGCTCGGGGATCGAAGACGGTCGGAGATTCATTCACACTATCAAATTAACATTTTGGGTACTTATGATTTCAATATTTTTAGTTATGGCATGTATAGGGACTTGCTCTTTTGTTATGTGTCATAATTGATTTGGCCATAAGTGATGGCTTCAATAGTTGATAATTCATTTTGTAAATGGCCATTTGATATTGGCTAATATTGGTTAAGTATATATACATATGATGATGTTTTCATGAATGTGGGAAATTGCATGGTTTCAGATGCTAAGTATGTGATGTTTGTATGTGATAAATGATAGCATGTAAATGATATGTGGATGCCTTGTGTGTGGCTGATTGGGTTGAAAGTATATGCTTGGATTGGTGCTATGTTTTGTTGTGTAGGTTGGTGCATGGAAGGGTGGAAAAAAAAGGCTTGGTAAATAGCCTTATATTTGTCCACACGGGTAGACACACAGGCGTGTGTCTAGGCCGTGTGCGACACACGGTCTACTCCACGGGCATGTGTTTCGGCCGTGTGTCCCCTGCACCTTAATTGTTGCAAAACAGAATGCTTAGTAATGAGCACACGGGCAGAGACATGGGCGTGTGTCTCAGCCGTGTGGACGGCACGGCCTCGAACACGGGCGTGTGCCCTGGCCGTGTCAAGTCTACACCTATTTTATGAAAAATTATGAAAATTTAATCGATCACACGGCCTAAGCACACAGGCGTGTGACTTGGTCGTGTTACCTTAATTTGATGATGACGTCATAAAAAGAAAGCTCCCTAAATTGAACACGGCTTGAAGCACAGGCGTGTCCCGAACCCAAACGGGCGTGTGACCCCTTTTACATGAAAAATTTTCTAAGCTTTCCAAAAGTTTCCAAAGTTCTCGGTTTAGTCCCGAACCACTTCTGATGCATGTTTTAGGCCTTGTAGGCTTGTTTTAGGGACGATATTAATGTTTTTGAAAGGTTTTAAATTTGAATGGAAATTCATGTCTCGGTTTTGAATGTTTGCTTGTGAATAAGTTCGGTAATGCCTCGTACCCTATTCCGGCGTCGGATACGGATAAGGGGTGTTACACACACGATAAGTACCTATACTATGGCCCGAAGCCAAATCAAGGTAACTTAACCGAAATACTAATATCATGGCCCAAAGCCAAATCAGCCGATATGCATGGCTTGAAGCCAAACCGGTTTATCTCGCACACAAAGTGCTATATCGTGGCCCGAAGCCAGCTCACTGTATCCCCTAATGACATGTCACTAGTATCCTAAACTATTCCTAAGGTTCAACCGAGATTCTAACTATCAAATCATCGTCGAATCATTTCCAAACTCGTCTGTAGTCACATAATCACAATTTATGCTATATCAAAGCATATAGAATACATTTGAAATGAAATTATAACATACGAACTTACCTCGGTTGCTAAAACGGCGAATCAAGTCAACTATTCCGTAAATTTGTTCTTTTCCCGATCTAAGTCCGTATTTCTCCTTTATTGATCTAAATATATTCAAAATTGACTTAATTAATCATCTATTTATTCAATTCAATCCAAAATATAATTTAGGGCTATTTTACACATTTGCCCCTAAACTTTCACATTTTTTACAATTTAGTCCTTATTTCATAAAATCACAAATTAATGAAATTCCAAATATACCCATGCTAGCTGAATTACTATTATGCCCCTAGCAGCCCATATTTTTCATTTATTTCACAATTTAATCACACATTTTTCACATTTCACAATTTAACCCCTAATTTGCATTTTCACTAAAAATCACTTAACAGAACTTGTTTAACTAACATCAAATATTCATAATCTATCATTAAATATCAAAATAATCATATATTCATCAATGAAAACATTCAAAATCTTTAACAGTTTTGCAAATTAGTCCCTGGGCTAGCTAGTACTAGTTGCAACGATCACAAAAACATAGAAATCATTAAAAATCGAGCAAAAACGGACTTACAATTAAGCATCAAAGTGACCAAAACTTTCAAGCCCTAAAAAGGCTTTTCTTCAAGCTTCATTCGGCTATGGTAAAGATGATAGCCTTTAATTATTAGTTTGTTTTATTTATTTTATGTTATTTACCAAATTACAATTATACCCTTAATGAAAAACCATTTAAAACATTCATTTAATGTCCAAATATGTCCACTCATGTGTAAAATGGTAAAATTACAACATAAGGACCTCTAAATTAAGATTCCATAGCTATTGAATACCTTTAGCTAATGGAACTCCACTTTTACACCTTACACGATTTAGTCCTTTTTATCAAATTGACTATTCAAATGATAAAATTTCTTAACGAAATTTTCGCACAACCACTCAATCATGTTGTAAACATTAAAATAATAATAAAATAAATATTTTGACCTCAGATTTTTGGTCCCGAAACCACTGTTTCAATTTGACCAAAAATGGGTTGTTACATATTGGGTTAAAATCCTGGGAAGTACTTGTAATTGGACCCGATATGGAAAAGGTCCAATAGCCCCTTATTTAATAAGGGGGTGACAAACCCTAGTAAAATTAACTAGGGCTGTCACCCCCTACAACCTAGTTGAACTAGGATTCCGTTTTTCTAGTTGAAATATGGAACAGGTCTAATAGCCCTTTATTTAATAAGGGGGACGACAAACCCTAGTATAATTAACTAGGGTTGTCACCCCCTACAACCTAGTTGAACTAGGATTCCGTCTTTCTATTTGAAATAAACTTCTATGATTCAACAATGACTCTACCTTCTCTCCCTATAAATAGATGTCACCGATAGGACAATTTACACAACTTTCAGATATCGTTATTCTACCGGAAAATAGAAAAAAAATTATTCCCTAAGAATTAAATATATTTTCTGAAATAATGATTTTACCGATTTCTGTTTAAGAAGAGAATTTTTATTTTCACCCCCAAAGAAAAAAAATTATTTATAAGTTTTTTGTTTGATTCGAATAATTTGATCCCAAACTCAAAGTAATTCGTGGTACGAGAATAGTGAAAAAGATCAACTGGTTGAACGTCGAGAATGATAAGAATCTGTCTATCTAAATACATAGGTACAATTTTAGTCTAGGTTTTATTGCTATAAATATCACAAACCAGGTTGGTTTTCAAAATTTTTATTTTTAGTTGTGCAAGAAAGCTGTTTTCGAATCAAAATTTTTCCAACACTTTAAACACGAGAATCGAGAAGCTCAAGAGAGAGCTTGTTGTGTTTCAAGTTGTCGTGGGTAGAGGAGTGTTGTGTGCAACACTCAATTGCAAGATAGATGTCCCAAAGTCGAAAGATTTTATGAGGACAAGGTTCGCAAGTGATGTGGAAAACTTCTTGTAGAGAATAGAGCAATAGTTTCGTGCCAAAGGCATCATGGACGATGCTAGTAAGGTAAACAATGTTTCTATGTATTTCACTGATGTTCCTCTTTTATGGTGGTGTCATAAATCCACAGATGAAAAATATGGTGGAACTGCAATTGGGACTTGGGAGGAGTTCTAAAAGGAATTTGAGGCACAATTTTACCCAGAGTATGTCGAGGACGAGGCTCTGGAAAAGTTACGTCGGCTTACGCAATGAGGAACAATTAGGGAGTATGTGCGAGAGTTCAGTGAACTCATGCTCCAAATTTTCCAATTTAAATGACAACGAGGCATTTTTCTCCTTTATGGATGGGTTGAATCCATGGGAAAAGTAAGAGTTGCAACGCTGAGAAGTCCAGGAACTTACCAAATCCATGATAGTAGTAGAGGCCTTAATTGAACTTATTCTGATGAAAAACAAGTTCAAGTCTTCCAAGACCAATGGGAAGGGCAATGGTGGGGAAGATGAAGAATGACATGGCGAGTATGGCAACAGTAATAGTGGTAATGGGAAACCATGAAATTCGAAGTGGAAAACAAACAACAACCTAAAGGAGAAGGGGATGATGAGTCAGAAGAAGTGCATATAGAAAGGAACTGTCTGAAGAGATCTGTGTTTTCTGCCACCAAAAGGGGATGATAAGTTAGAAGAAGTGCCCATGAAGCTTGGTTCGATTGTGAATGGTGTCAAAGCCAAGAGGGCCAAGGAGAACAAGAAGAAACTAGTGGAGTGCTTCTTTTGTTGTGGTCTGTATAAGTTGCGGAACTATCCAAAGCGATCTAAGCTATCCGCAATCAGTAAATGAGAGAAAACGATGCCCAATGAGAGTAAGGCTTCAAAGCTTGAGTCAATGATACTAACTTCTGCGAAGAGGAATAGCAAGCAAGTAGGGTTGATGTTTTGTGGACATCAACATCGCAGGCTAGAGAAGGAGTGATCTTGTTGATATGGGAGCATCAGACTTGTTCATATCGGAGAAAGCCGTGGGTAAACTTGGTTTTCCAGTTAGAAAATCAAATAAGAAGATCAAGACGGTAAATTCTGAAGTGGTCCCAACTATAAGAGTAGCATGAGGACTAGAGTTACAAATCAGCGAGTGGAAAGGTAAGGAAGATTTTGAGGTAATCCACTTAGATGATTAAAGTTTTGTTCTTGGTTTGAACTTCCTTGACGGAATTAAGGTGTGTCATTTTCCTTTAGTTGATTGCATTCATATCTTCTATGATTGGAAACACAAAAATATATAGACTTTTTCAACACCTTCTGAACTCTAATTCATGCAGTTTTGTAGTATTTTTTGTCGAAATTTATATTTTAATTATAAAATAATTAAATTACACTCAAATTATGAACATATTGAATTTCAACTGCTTTTATAATAAATTTATACAAATTTGATTTATTTTTGACAGTTTTGCACAAAGGGTGAAAATCGACTCGGCAGTCACCTTGAGAAGCTTGAACTGTTGAGGCAATTTTTGTATCAAGTGACCCAAGAGTATGGCCGATCATTTTTTCCATCCATGGATTGTAAATAATAATTATTGGAAATATTTTATAATTAATTTTGATCCAACACAAATTGGGTTAAAATTAATTACAAGCCTATTGAAGAGAAATGAGTCCAATTGTGCTAAGTGAATAGGACTGATCCACCAAGAAATTTGGCAGCCCAAACCGTCCCATGTAGCTGACCCAATCAGCTTATTTTAGCTTATTTTTATAATTGCAAATCAGCCATTGATCTTGTCTTTAATTCCGTTCAAACCCTTCCCCTTTTCAAGCTTGTTATTTTTAGCTTGTGGCTAAAAATAGCAAGTTCAAGTCAAACCATCCCTCCTACCATGCATAGCCGACCAAGGGATGGCGGATTGGCTTCTATTTTTAGCAGCCATCTCCATCTATAAAAATCCCCCTTCACTCATTAAATTTTCATCCCTCACTCCACACATTTTCTCTCTTTTTCCCTTTGCGTTGCCTTTCACTTCCTTTCTTCCCTTGTCGATTTCCCCTCTTGAAAAAGAGCTTGCATGCCTCTTGGAGTAGCTACAATCAAGTGTTCGTGAAGGCTTTGGATCAGCAAAATGAGCAAAGAAGAGAAGAACGCACTAGTCTGGCTTCGGAAAACCACCGAGATTCATTTTTCTAGTTCCCTTCTCTTAATCTTGTTTTTAGTTTTGTTTTTATCATGAACATGAATTTTTGCGTTGTTGTTCTTCAATTAATTAAAATGACTTAAATTTCTTCCATGTTAGATAAATAACATTTCGTCCGCTTAGATTATTAAAAATGTGTTTGTATTGTTATTAGGTATCAGTAAATTGTTCTATTAAATAAAACCATACTCATGTTATGCTTGCATTTTAATTGTAAGGTAACAATTGAATTAATTATTTAAAATAATTAAAATTGTAATTAACGGACACAATATTTAATAGATGCATGTTTAATCTTCTAAGGTAGTTGGGGGTTAAATTAGCGACGGTATTAAACAATACATTAGTCTTGCACAACTTGCGAGATTATTGTGATTAAATTGTTTCAATATAGAGATATATTTTTACCTCACGTAATTTTTTATTTTCTTATTAAAATTTGATTAATCGATAGAATTGACATAGAAATATGGTCAAGAGATTAATAGGTTCTAATAAGTATGTGCATTAATTAGCAATTTTCCAAGTTACCGTGAAATTATTTGTAACAACATAAACACAGTTTTAATTTTTCTAAGTTAAAGAATTAAATTGATCTAACACATTTATTTCATATTGATTAAATTCATCTTTTAGAAATCGTGCATTGGAATATTTTAACTTTTTTTTCTTAGTTAAATTACTTAGTTAATCTTTAGTTTTTTCAACACCTCTTCAAAATTTTCATCACCAAACTGTTAAATTTGCATTTCATAAATATTTTCTTGCACAGTCCCTATGGGTATGATAACTCGAAATTACTTGTCACTTTATTACTTGATATGATTGTGTACACTTGCACATTTTTGTCGTTCCAAGTTTTTGGAGCCATTGTCGGTGACTGTTTTAAAAGACATTATTTGTGAAATTGTTAATTTTGCATTTTGGTCTAGTTTCTGTTCAACTTTAATTTAATCATTTCTTTTTTGTGCTTGTTTCGGGTGTTTATGAGTATTGACAGAATAATTGTCTTACTCACTGTAGATCCTAAAATTGAAAGGACATTTTGACAAAGAAGAAGACAAGTAGCTTAGAAAAAGACCGAAGAGATGAAATTCGAAAATCAAAACCAAGGAAATGGAACAAATCTTACTCAAAATTCTATCCTTATTACTGATGATATGGACAGAGCTTTAAGATAGTATGTCGTTCCATTGTTTCATGAGCTTAATTCTGGTATTGTGAGACTCGATATCAAGGCACAACAATTCGAGCTGAAGCCAATCATGTTCCAGATGCTTCAAACAGTGGGTCAATTCAGCGAAATGCCTACTGAAGATCCTCACCTTCATCTCAGATTGTTTATGGAGGTGAGTGATTCCTTCAAGTTAGCTAAAGCACCCGGATATGCACTAAGATTACAGTTGTTCCCATATTCACTAAGGGACAGGGCTCAAGCCTTGTTGAACTCATTGCCACTAGATTCCATTACCACATGGCAAGAGTTAGCAAAATGATTCCTTATGAAATATTTCACACCTAGAAAGAATGCCAAGTTGCGGAACGAGATCACTACCTTCCAACAGATGGATGAAAAGTCCTTGTATAAGGCATGGGAAATATTTATAGAACTAGTACGAAAATGCCCTCATCATGGAATCCCACATTGTATCCAGTTAGAGACATTCTACAATGGTCTCATTGCTCACATGAGGATGGTGCTCTTCTTTCTAAGTCTTATAATGAGGCTTATGAAATCATCGAGAGAATTGCCAACAACAATTACTAATGGCCAACCAATCGAGCAACTTCAAGACAAGTTGTAGGAGTACATGAAGTGGACGCTCTCACTTCACTTACAGCTTAGGTATCTTCGATATCCTCAATACTTAAGAACTTTACAACTAATGGGTTTAATAATTTTGTAGCTCAGTCACTGAATCAATTCGAAAATGTATCATGTGTTTATTATGGGGAAGGGCACTTGTTTGAAGAATGCCCATCAAACCCAAAATCTATTTATTACATGGGTAACCAAAACCAAGTAAGGTAAAGACTGCAATCCAATTTCTATAACCCATCTTGGCAACACCACTCGAATTTCTCTTGGAGTAACCAAGGGGTTGGACCCAGTAACACTTACGCACAACCTAAACTGACCCAGCCATCTGGATTTACCCAACAAGTTTAGAAATCAACACAAGCTGAACCCTCCAATAGTCTAGAGAACCTATTGAAGGCATATATGACAAATAATGATGCCACCTTAAGGAATTTGGATAATCAAGTGGGTCAACTTGCTACTGAACTTAGGAACCAACCACAAGGTGTTTTTCCAAGTGAAACGGGGAATCTAAGAAATCTGGGGAAGGAGCATTGTAAAGCATTGACACTGAGGAGCAGAAAGACGATAGAGCCCAACACTGTTGAAGTTAAGGAAGAGCTAGCCGATGCTCAAGATAAAGTGGAAGTTCAACAAAGTGTTGAAGATCCAGCTTCACCAGAACCAAAATCTGCAGAATCTGATAAGGTAACTTCTGACCCAGCCAAATCTAATAAACTAACAACTTCATTAGATACAGAAGTGCCACAGAAGACAAATTGCCCAGTTCAAGTAAAGAATTCTCCACCACCTTACCCTCAAAGACTTCAAAAGCAGAAACAGAAAGTCCAGTTCAAGAAGTTCCTAGACGTACTCAAGCAACTTCATATCAACATCCCATTGGTAGAAGCACTTGAACAGATGCCAAACTATGTTAAATTCATTAAGGATATCTTGTCCAAGAAACAAGACTTGAAGAATTTGAGATAGTAGCTCTGACAAAGGAATGCAGTGCATATCTACAAGATAAACTACCCTCAAAGATAAAGGACCCTAGATGTTTTACCCTACCTTGCCACATTAGAGCATCTTATTGTGGTAAGGCACTATGTGATTTGGGTGCGTGCATCAAATTGATGCCCATGTCCATATTCAAAAAGTTGGGGATAGGTGAGGTTAGTGCAACTATGCTTACACTTTAA
Organism: Gossypium sturtianum; assembly: GCA_025698515.1. Lineage (NCBI taxonomy): Eukaryota > Viridiplantae > Streptophyta > Magnoliopsida > Malvales > Malvaceae > Gossypium > Gossypium sturtianum. The sequence continues at coordinate 34,493,587 of CM046943.1, read as the reverse complement.
TTAGCAGATCGATCTTTAGCACATCCAGAAGGAAAAATGAAGGATGTATTGGTACGTGTAGACAAATTTATTTTTCTTATTGATTTTTTTTTATTTTCGACTTTGAAGCAGATAAGGAGGTGCCAATCATCTTAGGAAGGCCTTTCCTAAAAAATGGAAGGACCTTAATTGATTTACAGAAGGGCGAGCTTATCATGCGTGTTTAGGATGACCAGGTAACGTTTAATGTTTTTAAGTCTATATGATTTACTGACACAGTTAGTGATCATTCTGCAATATCTGAGTTAGAAAAGTTAATCGTAGAATAGGGACTCGACTCTTTTGAGGACCCATTGGAACAAATCTTGATGTTAGACCCTCCAAGTGATGAGGAGGGGGAGGAATATTTATCTTTGTTAAAAGCTGGCCAAAGGGGATTTAATCTGCAATCGCGCTTTGAATCTTTGGAATTAGAGAGTAGAGATTATCTCCAACCAAAATAATTGATCGAAGAGCCATTTAGAGTGGAACTTAAGGTACTTCCTTCACACTTAAAATATGTTTATTTAGGTGACGCTTCTACTTTGCCTATGATTATTTCAACAGAATTATCTAAAGAGCATGAAGAGAAACTTATTTTAGTGCTGAAACAATTCAAGAAGACTATCAGATGGACCATAGCTGATATCAGTGGTATTAGTCCATCTGTGTGCATGCATGAGATCATCCTAGAAGATGTTGAGAAATGGACGGTTGATGGATAACAGAGACTGAACTCCATTATGAAGGATGTGGTAAAAAAGGAAATCATTAAGTGGTTAGATGCGTGTATAATTTACCCTATCTCAAATAGTTCATGGGTAAGTCTAGTCCAGTGTGTGTCAAAGAAAAGAGGCATTGTGGTCATGGAGAACGAAAACAACGATTTAATACCAATCAGAACAGTTACAGGATGGAGGATTTTCATAGATTATTGGAAATTGAACAAGGCAACTCGAAAAGATCACTTTTCTTTGTCATTCTTGGATCAATTGCTAGATAGACTCGCAAAGCGAGACTATTACTGTTTTCTTAATGGATACTTAGGGTGCAACCAAATCACGATAGCGTCGAAGGATCAACACAAAACAACATTCACATGCTCATACGATAAGTTTTCCTTTAGATGTATGTCATTTGGTTTATGTTATACACCTGCTAAATTTCAAATATGTATGATTACAATTTTTACTAACATGGTGGAAAATTTTTTGGAAGTTTTTATGGACGATTTTTCAATGTTTGGAGAAACTTATGATGATTGCTTAGCCAATCTAGCCAAGGTACTAAGGTGGTGCGAAGAAACAAACATTGTACTCAACTGGGAAAAGTGTCATTTCATGGTACGAAAGGTATTGTTTTGGGGCACCGAATAACGAGACAAGGGATCGAGGGTGTAACACCCCTTACCCGTATCCGTCACCGGAATAGGGTACGAGGCATTACCGGACTTAATCACATATAACCGATCATTTCTGAGTCACAAATTTCCATTCAAATTTAAAACTTTTCATTCATAATCATATTGTCCCTATTACGGGCCTACGAGGCCCAAAACATGCTTTGGAAGCAGTTCGGGACTAAACCGAGAACTTTGGAAAATTTCACAACACTTAGAAATTTTTTCTTCAAAACAGGGTCACACTCAATATGCATCCTCAACAACTCTTATACATGCATAATTATATCTAATTATCATACCATACCATTGAGCCAAACTTAGCCATTTGACATCAAGACTACTAGCACATTCAACCATTAGGTATTTAGGCCATAACCCACAACTCATCATGTATAATGCAAACACAGCTCACATCACAAGACATTGGCATATAAATAATATATATATATAGGCTTACAATCAATTAGCCAATATAAGCCAATTAGCATGGCTACATACTACAATAACCTTTAACCTTTACAAGCCAATACATTTTGCCAAAACATAATAACACATACAAAAAATGACTAAGTCCCTATACATGCCATAGACTTAAATTACTTGAAGGCATTGATACCAGTCAAAAGCTTGATAGTGTGATAGAATCTCCGACGATCTCCAACCCGAGCTAGCTTCTGTGACACTATAGGAAAAAGGAAAGGAAGGGGGGTAAGCATTATAGCTCAGTAAGTAGGTATGTAAATAATAAGTGATTTATTAACAGGCTTTTATAAATCTTCACAATATATATTCTCAAGATAATACAATCATAACTGCACATAGTTCCACTATTTATTCATGTTCATCTCAAGCTATCTACTCGAGTCACAGTCACTAAATCATTTATATCTTGAGCTACAGAACTCTAAATTAATATCCATTACTTTTCCCTAAAACTAGAATCAAATATCTTATTACCATAAAATTTTCATAATTTTTGGTTTAGCCAATAAGTACAGTTTATTCTTTAAAGTCTCCCCTGTTCTGTTGTTTGACAGTTTCGACCCTTCTTCACTAAAAATTAATTATCTCATTAAAAAGAATTTGGATAATGTTCCCGTTTATTTCTCTTTAAAGTAGAATCATTAAGAAATTTAATAATATAAATTATAAACCATAATTATTTTTATACAATTTTTAATGATTTTAGAAAGTCCGGACAGGGGATTCTGACACTATTCTGACCCTGTCTCACAAAAATTTGAATATCACAGAATATGAAATTATTTTATTTACACCGTTTATTTTATGTGAAAATAGACTCATTCAGATTTAATTTCATTTCTTATTCAACCTCTAATTCGATTTCCACCATTTTTGGTGATTTTTCAAAGTCACACAACTGTTGTTGTCCAAAACTGTTTTGTTGCTAAATTTACTCTGTCATAATTTCACTTACTCCATTTCATCTTACCGAAGGTTCGATCAAATATCGGGCACATTTTCATAAATTTTCACACTTATACCTGCACTTATTCATCACATAATCATATTCAATTACACTTAGTCGTTACATGATCACATGTATTTTCACTTAGTCATTTTCCCGTTGAACTCATCGGAATAATAATAGATACACGGTGGCTTGCACATAGTACCACCCTTGTAGCCGAAGCTATCTGGTGCACATAGTAGCCTGCACTTAGTACCACATATGTGATCAAAGCTATCGGGTACGCATAGTAGCCTGCACTTAGTACTACACATGCGACCTATCCGTCTGGTACACGTAGTAGCCTGCACTTAGTACTACACACGTGACCTACAACCATCTCGTGGCTCTCTTGTACACATAGTGGCCTACACTTAGTACCAAACATGTGACCTAGCTACCTCATTCGTATCTATTCCATTCCGAACCGTGAATTCTCACTTTTCAACATTTTACCAATTCATCCACAATCAATCACAATTCATAATTTACATCAAATAATTACTCCATAATCAACCATATCTCATATAATATAATAAAATATTAAAACATAAATAAAAAAGATATTTTATTTACATACAAACTTACCTCGAAAGCAAAATCGGTGAAAAGGACTTATTTGTCAATGACTCATTTTTCCCTCGTTCTAGTTCCAAACCTCGTTTTCCTTAATCTATAATATCACATTTAATTTATTTATTAGTCACATTATTCAATGTGACCCAAAAATCATATCATGGAAAAATTATGTTTTTGCCCCTAAAGTTTCACATTTTTAAAATTTTGCCCCTAGGCTCGTAAAATGATTTTTATTCAATTTCCTTGTATTTTAAGCCTAGTCGAACCATTTTCATAACTATAGCAGTCCACAATTTCCATTTATTTACACACTTACACACATTTTACAACTTTTTATAAACTAGTCATTTTTGACAATTTCACCGAAAATCACTTAGTAAAAGTTGTTTCTCTAACCATAAACATGCATAATCTACCTTTAAACATAAAAATACACACATTTTCATCATGGGTCAAAACCCTAGACTTCAACCATATCTCTTAATATTGGTAGAAATAGATAGATCTTGTTACAAGGATTTCAAAAACGTAAAAATCATTAAAAACGGGGCTAGAACGGACTTACAATCGAGATTGGAAGCTTGAAAAACCCTAGCCATGGTTTCTCCTTGTGAAATTCGGCCATGGGGTTGAATATGGACAAAAATTGGCTTTTAATTTTGTTTTTAATTCATTTTAATTACTAAATGACCAAAATGCCCCTAACTTAAAAATATTCTATTTCACCTACTTCATGTCCATTTTTGTCCAAAAAATTAACCAATGGTCTAATTATCATTTAAGGACCTCAAATTTAAAATTTCATAACAATTGGATACCTCTAACATGTAGAACTCAACTTTTGCACTTTTACAATTTAGTCATTTTGACTAAATTGAGTGCCCAAACGTCGAAATTTTCGAACGAAATTTACACAAAATCATTTCGTGAAACCGTAGACCATAAAAATGTAATAAAAATAAATTTTTCCTCGTCAGATTTGTGGTTTCGAAACCACTGTTCTGACTAGGCCCAAAATCGGGCAGTTACAGAGAGAGATAAATCAAAGGTAGATGTCATTGAGAAAGTCCTACCTCTAACATCTGTAAAGGGTGTTAGGATATTTTTGGGACATGCCGGATTCTATCGGAGATTTATCAAAGACTTCTCCAAAATTGCTAAACCCTTATGCAAATTATTGTAGAAGGATACAACATTCAACTTTGATGAAGAATGTTTAAGAGCTTTTAAGAATTTGAAGAATTGGCTAGTTTCGGCACCAATTATCGTCACACCGGATTGGGAATTTCCATTTGAATTAATATGTGACGCAAGTGACTTTGCGGTAGAAGTTGTGATGGGCCAGCGAAGGAACAAATTTTTTTCATCCCATCTACTATGTAAGTCAGACTCTGACGGGAGCTCAACTGAACTATACGGTAACAATAAAAATTTACTGCTATTTTATTTTCTTTTGACAAGTTTCGATCTTATCTTATAGGTACCAAAGTGATTGTCTATACGAATCATTTGACAATTACATATTTACTTGCCAAGAAAGATGCTAAGCCGAGATTGATTCGATGGGTACTTCTACTTCAAGAGTTCAATCTAGAAATTCAAGATTGAAAAGGGGTAGAAAATCAAGTAGCAGATCACATATCCAGATAAGAGCAGCAAGAAGGAACCTCTCCGCTTACACCTATTCAAGAAACATTCCCAGACGAGCATATACTTAAGGTAAATCATGTCCATAACACTCATTGGTTTGCTAATTTTGCTAGCTATTTAGCTTGTGGTTTGATACAACTTGATAAGACATATCAGCAAAAGAAAAAAATTTCCACAATGTGAAGTACTACTTCTGGGAAGAGCCATACTTATTCCAAAATTTCACAGATTAAATGATCAAGAGATGTTTGGCTGAAAATGAGATACAAGAAATCTTATATCATTCCCACACAGCTCCAAGTGGAGGACACTTTGGAGGATCAAGCACTTCATCTAAAGTATTTTAAGTCGAGCTCTTTTGGCCAACTCTATTCAAAGATGTGTATGCTTACGTAAAGAGTTGTGATCAATGCCAGAGGGTTGGAAACATAACCAACATAAATGAGATGCCCCGAACAAAAATTATTGAGGTAGAATTATTCGATGTTTAGGGTATTGACTCTCTTGGTCCTTTCCCTCATTCTTTTGGTCACAAATATATATTAGTAGCAGTATACTGACGAACGATGCCAGGGTAGTGATGAAGTTTTTTTAGAAACATGTGTTCACAAGGTTTGGAACTCCTAGAACTATTATTAGTGATGAGGGGTCCTGTAACATCCTAAAATTTGAGTTTTTATATGTTACATTATTTTGGTACTCAACTAGTTTAATTATCCAATGTGTGTGTTTATTTAGTCCTGAGAAGGCTCGGGATTTATTTTAGATTTGGAATAATTTTTGGTATTTAGTACTTTAAGGAAATGGAATAAGTGACCTTAAAGCTTAAGGTAATTAGGTGGTAAAAAGTTAGCATAATTGAGCAATTAGTAAAGGGGATATGGCGCCATGTGTGTTCCTTGAGGGAAGGAGTTCGAATCCCTTGGTGTGCATGAATTTTATTTTTATGCTTTCCTTCCTCGTAGTGTCGGTCAAGCCTAGTACATATGGTAAGTTTGACTTTTATTTTTATGGTAAGGTGGCTAAGAGAAAAGGCAAGTTTTAACTTAAGGAAGGGAATCAAATGGAAAAGGTATGTAGGGGGAACACAAGGCTTAAAACAAGGAAGATGTTTTGGAAAGTTTGGGGTGGCCAAACTTTGACCTTTTGGCCATGTACTTGGACGGTTTTAGGAGCTAGGGGGGTGGCTGAATTTTTGATGGCTTTTGGTAAGGTTTAGGTGCTAGTTGGTCACTTTGGCATTTTGGCATTTTTGTGTTTCTCTTCAAAGTTTTTCTCTCTAATTTCCTCTCCCTAGCCGAATGTATCTTAAACAATAGGTAAACTTTTGCTTTCTTTTTGGCCATTTCATTTTTGACCATTTCGGTCTTAATTGCTTATTCTCCCAAACCTTTCCCTTTTGGTGCCGAAACCACATAACCTTGAAGGGCCATTTTTCTTTTCTCTTCTTTTCTTCTTTGCCGAATGCACACTAGTCTCAAAGTTTCTTATTTGTTCATCTTCCATTCTTGAAAAGAACCGAAACCTAAACACCTAATTTTCTTATACCTTTCTTCTTCTTTTTCTTCTTGCAAAAATCTCTCAAACATCATTCTCTCTTTAATATTCACCATGGCTGAATGTCATTAAGCACCATCCCCTTCAAATTTTTCACCATAGTCGAATCTCCTACCACACACATATCTCCTTCTCAATCATTTTTTCTACTCTCACTTTGATCAATCGGTAAGTGGCTAGTTTCAACATTTTGGTATTTTTATTTCACCTTATCCATTGTGCCGAATCTATACTTTGTTGTGGGGTGGCCTTTTTGGATCGAGACCATCATCATACCATATCTTATTCGAATCTCTTTTTCTCTATCATAGAAATTTAGTAAAAGGCCGAAACTTGGAGTGTCCGAAGTCATCGTGTTATCATTAGGAATCGGTCCAAAAATCTAAGGTAAGGATTTCTTTCAAGGATTCCATATTACTCATTAAAGATAGGGTGATTAACCGATTTTTATCTTAGGGACTCTATCGTTCGATTTTCATCCTGTGAACGTAAGGATTTTGTGGTAAGCCGACTTCGCTCATAAGACCAATCGTTTTTAATTATGAAATATTAGTTTGGACTAATATTTAATTATCAATGGAGGCAAACAAGACCGAATCAAAAGGAGTGGTGAATAGTGATCGGAAAAGGAGCGGATTCGCGATCCCCTCTAGATTCAAACGAAGGGCTGTTTTAGCAATCCGGGATTTTCCACCGGGTTGTCGACCCTCATCTGGTGAGAATCAACTATTCGAGGTTGTTCGCAGTTCTGAGCCATTAGCTATTCGGGATTTTCCAACGGGTTGTGGACCGTCAACCGGGTAAAATCGGCAAATCTTAGTTATTCGCGATTTCGAGGGTAAAAATCCTAGACCGTTTATCTTAGAATAGATTTACTATAAGTGTTAATGTTCTAATCGAGCGTTAAAAATATTTTTAGGTGTCAACGATTAGGAAAGTGTAGTGCTTACCGTAATCAGGTGTGTAATCTCACACTATATTCCATGGGTTAGATAATTATATCGTGTTAATCGTTTGATTAAATCACATGTTAGTGACATCGGATAAAATGGTATAATTATTACTAAAATGGTAAAGACTATGAAATCGGTATTAAGACTGTAAAAATTACGAGATTACCCTTAATGGGCCAAATGTGATATTTGATATATGGGCCAAATGTGATATTTGATATATGGGCCAAATGTGATATTTGATATATGGGCCAAATATGATAATTGATATATGGGCCAAATGTGATATTTGATATATGGGCCAATGTGATATTTGGTATATGGGCCAAAAAGGTGATATGGGCCAGATTGTGGAAATTTTTATAATGGGCCATATTGTTCATAATAATTATATGAATGGATGGTTGTAAATTAATATGCATATTATATACATGATTTGCATGGGTTGGGATATTGACGAAGAGAAGTTATGGTAGCTTTGCTACAAAATTCTGGTGGTTCTGCCACAAATCTGAAAAATGGCAAATGCCATATAAACTCTGTAAGTCTAGTGGCTTGTCCACAATTTGATAAACGGCTTAATGCCTATTTTGGTGTGTTGGCGGGGTGGGTGACTAAAGCTCCCCATAGGTGTGCTGGTTGGTACGGGTGGTGTGTAACGGATAGAAATTAGGTTTGGTTTAGGAATTGTATATTACATTCATTTAATACATGTTATAATGTTATATTTGTATTGGGCTTTGGCCCAATAAATGCTAAATTGGATTTTGGCCCAGTGGACGATGGTAAGTGGTTTACACACTGAGTTCTAAGTAACTCACCCCGTTTTTCCTTACTTTTCTCAGGTAATGATCAGTGACGGCGACTTGAGCTGTGGCCATACTACGAATAATGGGTTATTTGAATTTTGATTTCTTTTAAGTACTTTTAATTATTTTACTATTTTAAGTTAAGTTGTAATAAGGCATTCGGATAAATTTTTAATATTGCTTTAGGTTTGATGGATTTTATAAATAGCTTTAAATACTTCAAGAGGGATTATATTTTCTAAAAACATAAATAAACGTTTTCTCAAATAGACATAAAAAAAATAAAAGATTTTATTCTTAAATACTTTAACTCGGAAAATTTTCTCTTAACATTGATTCTTCAAACTTTTCCAAAGTTATCATTCAAACTCTTTTTCTCAAATTAAACTTTCCAAAGTTTCGTTTCATAAACTCTTACGACTTAAATTGTTGATTCAATAATCAACTTTAGTATTCAATAAACTCCATGTCAAAATGTTTTTTTTTTGAAAATCCGATTTCTTTAAATCTTTAAAGGACTAGGTGTATGTTCATTTTGTGTGACATGTCAAATTTGGTCTTAACGCATAGACTGGGTTTGGGGTGTTACATTTTATGGTACCAGAGCCCGGTTCAAAACTCGGCTGTGGTTTGGGTTCAAAAACATTTATGGTTCAAAACTGTTTTGAATTATATAACTTATGTTTTTAAAGGTAGTATGGCACCACGAGTATCCGGCACCAAGTCAAGTAAGTGGATTGAATAATTCTTATTATTGTGATATGACTATAGGAACATTCTAGAACTTTTAGTTTTAGGTGTGGAAACTATAGAGATTGAGACTATAGGATGTGTTTGCGAGAACAACTCTACTTCTTATATCTCATAAAATATCGTTAATAAACACTGAAATAGTATATTGATTCATAAAACTTGTAATCAGACTAAACCGAAATACTCAAAATGAGCGCTAGAGGACGTGGACGTGGTAGACGTGGCCGTGGTAGAGGCCGAGGTGCTAGGATTGCGTTTGAAGCGTCGGGACATATACCAGAAATGGACGCACCTGCATCACCCGGGACTGAGACTGGATCACATGACCATACGAGAGAGGACATTGCCTTGACCCAAGCAATGTTGCGAGTCTTAGAAAGGGTTCCTGGAGCTAGGCGGGGGCAAGCTCGTGGATCAATTTCGGAACGACTTAGATCGAGTGGTGCCGAGGTTTTTAGGGGTGTCTCGGGTGTAGCTCCAAATGTAGCGGAGTATTGGCTCGAGGCCGTAGAGCGGATCATGGATAATTTGGAGTGCACCACCGAGCAGAAACTGAGAGGAGCTGTGTCCTTGTTGAGAGATGAGGCGTATCAATGGTGGCTTACTGTTCGGGAGGGCACCCAGGCCGATCGTGTTACTTGGGATTTCTTCAAAACTGCATTCCAAGGAAAGTATGTCGGGGCAAGCTATGTGGATGCCCGAAGGAAGGAATTCCTTAATCTGGTTCAAGGAAAAAAGATGGTGGTCGTTTACGAAGCAGAATTTCTACGTTTGAGTCGTTATGCTCGGACTATAGTGCCAACTGACCATGAACGCTGTGTGAGTTTTGAGGACGGGTTGAATGATGAGTTGCGGGTACTGATAGCCCCACAATAAGAAAGGACTTTCGCCATGCTTGTGGAGAAAGCCAAAATAGCTGAAGAGGCTAAGAACTTCGAGCGTCAGAACCGAGAAAGAGACAGAGGCAGAGGCAAGAGGGACTTTAAGTACTTGGGTTCCGCTAAAAGGTTTCGGAAGAGGCCCAGGAATGATGAGCCAACTCAAGCTAGAGCATCTGCTACTACCAATCAGATTCAACCATGTGCTGACTGTGGAAGACGACACCCTGGTGAGTGCTGGAAAAGAACCGGTGGGTGTTTCAAATGTGGTTCTAAGGATCATCAGCTTAAGAATTGTCCTCGACGGACTGCTCTGACTCAAGAAGCTCATAACCCTAATACACAGCCAGCTAGAGGCACTCAACAGCCACCAAGGGGTCGTGGACCAGGTCGAGGTGGTAATGGCGCAGGTCGTGGTCAAGTTGCACCGGGTAGAGGTAATGGCTTCAGGGGTAACGCGGAGGCGAGGCAGCTAAGGTTAGTTTATGCGGTCAGACGTTGAGAGGACGGTGATACACCTGATATGATATCTGGTACGTTCTTCATCTCTGATGTACCTGTTACTTCTTTGATAGATATCGGATCTACCCATTCGTATGTTGCTAGTGCTATATCTGGAAATTTGAAAATTAGTTCTGAGATTACTGATAGAAAGATGACGGTAATTAGTCCTTTAGGACAGTCTGTGATAGTGGATAAATTGTTTAGAGACGTGCCCTTAGAAATTCAAAGAGAAATATTTTTGACGGATTTGATGGAACTACCTTTCGGAGAGTTCGACCTTATTTTGGGCATGGACTGGTTGGTGAAGCACCGTGCGCATTTGGATTGTGCTGCAAAGCGGATGTCGATAAAGACTTTGGAAGATAAGGAAGTGGTGATGATGGGCGAACGGATAAACTATTTAGTAAATGTGATATCTGCTTTAAAAGCAAAAAAGTTGGTGCGAAAAGGGCATGGAGCATTCCTAGCCTTCATTTGTGCTTTGGATGTCAAGGAATTATCAGTGGAAGGTGTTAGAACGGTGAAAGAATTTTTAGATGTTTTTCCCGAGGAACTTTCGGGTTTACCTCCAGACCGGGAAGTAGAGTTTGGCATTGAGCTTTTGCTCGAAACGGCTCCGGTGTCCATTGCTCCTTATAGGATGGCGCCGAAGGAGTTAGCGGAGCTTAAGGCTCAAATTCAGGAGTTGTTGGATCAGGGATTTATTCGACGAGTGTGTCACTGTGGGGAGCACCGGTCTTGTTCGTCAAGAAGAATGATGGGTCGATACGTATGTGCATCGATCATAGGCAGTTGAATAAGTTGACGATCAAGAATAGGTATCTGTTGCCGAGAATCGATGACCTGTTTGATCAACTGCGAGGAGCTTCAGTTTTCTCAAAAATAGATTTGAGATCGGGTTATCACCAGCTTAAGGTCAAGGAGGCGGATATTTATAAGACAGCGTTTCGAACTCGTTATGGACACTACGAGTTCTTGGTGATGCCGTTTGGGTTGACCAATGCACCAGCTGCATTTATGGACATGATGAACCGGGTCTTCCAACCCTATTTAGACCGGTTTGTGGTGGTGTTCATAGATGACATCTTGGTATTTTCGAAGAATGAAGAAGAGCATGATTCACATCTGCGGATAGTATTACAAATATTGCGGGAAAAGTAACTTTTTGCCAAATTCAGTAAGTGTGAATTTTGGCTGAAGGAAGTGACTTTCTTAGGACATGTTGTGTCGGCCGAAGGAATCAGAGTTGGTCCTCAAAAGGTAGAGGCTGTGTTGGATTGGAAACCACCAAAGTCAGTGGCTGAAATTTGGAGTTTCCTAGGGTTGGCTGGTTGCTACAGGCGTTTCGTTGAGGGGTTTTCGTTGATTGCAGCACCTCTAACTAAACTGTTGCGTAAGGGAGTACCATTTGTGTGGTCAGATCAGCAACAAGAGAGTTTTGAGAAATTGAAGAAGATTCTGACGGAAGCGCCCGTATTGATTCAACCTGAGGCTGGAAAAGAGTTTATTATTTACTGCGATGTGTCACACACGGGCTTAGGATGTGTGTTGATGCAAGGTGGTAAAGTGGTGGCTTATGCATCTCATCAGTTAAGGCCGCACGAAGTCAATTATCCTACTCATGATTTGGAGTTGGCTGCGGTGGTTTTTGCTTTGAAGATTTGGAGGCACTACTTGTACGGTGAGAAGTCGAACATTTATACGGATCATAAAAGTCTGAAGTACCTCCTTACCCAAAAGGAGTTGAACTTAAGACAGTGGAGATGGATAGAGCTGTTGAAGGATTATGACTTCTCAATCGAGTATCATCCTGGAAAGGCTAACGTGGTGGCAGACGCGTTGAGTTGTAAGGTGATATCGAAGTTGAGAGTAATGTTTGCTCATCTTAGTTTGTATGAAGATGGCAGTTTGCTAGCCGAACTTCAGGTGAAGCCTATATGGTTAGAACAGATCAAGGAGAAGCAGTTATCAGACGAAAAGTTGGGTCCCTTAATTCAACAAGTTGAAAGTGGTGTAATAGGGGATTTTGGATTGAATAAGGATGGAGTACTGTGTTTTCGTGGAAGAATTTGTATGCCCAAGGATTCGGATTTAAGACTAATGATTTTGCGAGAGGCGCATAGTAGCCCCTATGCTATGCACCCCGGGGGAAATAAGATGTATCGAGACCTCCGTGAATAGTGTTGGTGGCCAAGGTTGAAGCGGGAGGTTACTGATTTCATGGGTAAGTGCTTGACTTGTCAACAAGTGAAGGCAGAACATCAATTACCGTCGGGATTGCTACAACCGGTGAAGATTCCATTATGGAAATGGGAACGGATAACGATGGACTTTGTTAGTGGGTTACCCTTATCGCCTACTAAGAAAGATTCTATCTGGGTAATAGTGGATCGATTGATGAAGACTACCCATTTTCTACCTGTTCATATGGATTTCTCACTTTAGAAGTTGGCCAAGTTGTATGTAGCGGAGATCGTGAGGTTACATGGGGTACCAGTGTCTATTATTTCGGACAGGGACCCTAAGTTTACATCGCGGTTTTGGAAAGCTTTGCATGAAGCTTTGGGAACAAAGTTAAATTTCAGCACGGCTTTTCATCCTCAGTCAGATGGTCAGTCAGAAAGAGTAATTCAGATTTTGGAAGACATGTTAAGGGGTTGTGTGATTGACTTCAGAGGTAGTTGGGAGGATTTTCTACCGTTGGCGGAGTTTGCGTATAACAATAGCTATCAATCCAGCTTCCAGATGGCACCCTACGAGGCATTGTATGGTCGTAGGTGTCGTACTCCTACTTGTTGGACTGAATTGGGGGAACGACAGTTATTGGGTCCTGAATTGATATCAGAGACGGAAGAAAAAGTAAAGGTGATTCGAGCACGGTTAAAGGAAGCTTTGGATAGACAAAAGTCGTATGCGGATCTGAGGCGTAAGGATATTGAGTATGCGGTGGGAGATCAGGTCTTTCTAAACCTCTCACCTTGGAAAAAGATTTTTAGATTTGGAAGGAAGGGCAAGTTGAGCCCTCGGTTCATCGGACCGTACCGTGTGTTGAAGCGTGTAGGATCAGTGGCTTATCAGCTTGAATTACCTCCGGAGTTGAGTCAGATTCATAGTGTTTTCCATGTCTCTATGTTGAGGCGTTATCGATCGGATCCGTCTCACATAGTACCGGTAGAGGAAGTTGAGTTAAGGCCTGACTTGTCGTTCGAGGAAGAACCAGTGAAAATTTTAGATCGAGATCTTAAGGTGCTAAGAAAGAAGTCAGTACCGTTGGTTAAGGTTCTATGGCGAAATCACAGAGCAGAGGAAGCTACGTGGGAGCCTGAGGACGCAATTCGACAGCAATACCCTCACCTCTTTTAACCAGGTAAATTTCGAGGACGAAATTTTCTTTTAGGGGGTAGAATTGTAACATCCTAAAATTTGAGTTTTTATATGTTACATTATTTTGGTACTCAGCTAGTTTAATTATCCAATGTGTGTGTTTATTTAGTCCTGAGAAGGCTCGAGATTTATTTTGGATTTGGAATAATTTTTGGTATTTAGTACTTTAAGGAAATGGAATAAGTGACCTTAAATCTTAAGGTAATTAGGTGGTAAAAAGTTAGCATAATTGAGCAATTAGTAAAGGGGATATGGCGCCATGTGTGTTCCTTGACGGAAGGAGTTTGAATCCCTTGGTGTGCATGAATTTTATTTTTATGCTTTCCTTCCTCATAGTGTCGGTCAAGCCTAGTACATATGGTAAGTTGGACTTTTATTTTAATGGTAAGGTGGCTAAGAGAAAAGGCAAGTTTTAACTTAAGGAAGGGAATCAAATGGAAAAGGTATATAGGGGGAACACAAGGCTTAAAACAAGGGAGATGTTTTAGAAAGTTTGGGGTGGCCAAACTTTGACCTTTTGGCCATGTACTTGGACGGTTTTAGGAGCTAGGGGGGTGGCCGAATTTTTGATGGCTTTTGGTAAGGTTTAGGTGCTAGTTGGTCACTTTGGCATTTTGGCATTTTTGTGTTTCTCTTTAAAGTTTTTCTCTCTAATTTCCTCTCCCTAACCGAATGTATCTTGAACAATAGGTAAACTTTTGCTTTCTTTTTGGCCATTTTGGTCTTAATTGCTTATTCTCCCAAACCTTTCCCTCTTGGTGCCGAAACCATATAACCTTGAAGGGCCATTTTTCTTTTCTCTTCTTTTCTTCTTTGCCGAATGCACACTAGTCTCAAAGTTTCTTCTTTGTTCATCTTCCATTCTTGAAAAGAACCGAAACCTAAACACCTTATTTTCTTATACCTTTCTTCTTCTTTTTCTTCTTGCAAAAATCTCTCAAACATCATTCTCTCTTTAATATTCACCATGGCCGAATGTCATTAAGCACCATCCCCTTCAAAATTTTCACCATAGTCGAATCTTCCACCACACACATATCTCCTTCTCAATCATTTTTTTTTACTCTCACTTTGATCAATCGGTAAGTGGCTAGTTTCAACATTTTGGTATTTTTATTTCACCTTATCCATTGTGCCGAATCTATACTTTGTTGTGGGATGGCCTTTTTGGATCGAAACCATCATCATACCATATCTTATTCGAATCTCTTTTTCTCTATCATAGAAATTTAGTGGAAGGCCGAAACTTGGAGTGTCCGAAGTCATCGTGTTATCATTAGGATTCGGTCCAAAAATCTAAGGTAAGGATTTCTTTCAAGGATTCCATATTACTTATTAAAGATAGGGTGATTAACCGATTTTTATCTTAGGGACTCTATCGTTCGATTTTCATCCTGTGAACGGAAGGATTTTGTGGTAAGCTGACTTCGCTCATAAGACCAATCATTTTTAATTACGAAATATTAGTTTGGACTAATATTTAATTGTCAATGGAGGCAAACAAGATCGAATCAAAAGGAGTGGTGAATAGTGATCAGAAAAGGAGCCGATTCGCGATCCCCTCTAGATTCAAACGAAGGGCTGTTTCGGCAATCCGGGATTTTCCACCGGGTTGTGGACCCTCATCCGGTGAGAATCAACTATTCGAGGTTGTTCGCAGTTCTGAGCCATTAGCTATTCGGGATTTTCCAACGGGTTGTGGACCGTCAACCGGGGAAAACCGGCAAATCTTAGTTATTCGCGATTCCGAGGGTAAAAATCCTAGACCGTTTATCTTAGAATAGATTTACTATAAGTGTTAATGTTCTAATCGAGCGTTAAAAATATTTTTAGGTGTCAACGATCAGGAAAGTGTAGTGCTTACCGTAATTAGGTGTGTAATCTCACACCGTATTCCATGGGTTAGATAATTATATTGTGTTAATCGTTTGATTAAATCGCATGTTAGTGACATCGGATAAAATGGCATAATTATTACTAAAATGGTAAAGACTATGAAATCGGTATTAAGACTGTAAAAATTACGAGATTACCCTTAATGGGCCAAATGTGATATTTGATATATGGGCCAAATGTGATATTTGATATATGGGTCAAATGTGATATTTGGTATATGGGCCAAAAAGGTGATATGGGCCAGATTGTGGAAATTTTTATAATGGGCCATATTGTTCGTAATAATTATATGAATGGATGGTTGTAAATTAATATGCATATTATATACATGATTTGCATGGGTTGGGATATTGACGAAGAGAAGTTCGTAGCTTTGCTAAAATTTCAGTGGCTCGCCACAAATCGAAAAATGGCAAATGCCATATAAACTCAGAATCTGGTGGCTTGTCCACAAATTGATAAATGGCTTAATGCCTATTTTGGTGTGTTGGCGGGGTGGGTGACTAAAGCTCCCCACAGGTGTACTGGTTGGTACGGGTGGTGTAGCGGATGGAAATTAGGTTTGGTTTGGGAATTGCATATTACATTCATTTAATACATGTTATTATGTTATATTTGTATTGGGCTTTGGCCCAATAAATGCTAAATTGGATTTTGGCCCAGTGGACAATGGTAAGTGGTTTACACACTGAGTTCTAAGTAACTCACCCCGTTTTTCCTTACTCTTCTCGGTAATGATCGATGGATTTGGCGACTTGAGTCATGACAACTCGGTGGGGGCCATACTACGAATAATGGGTTATTTGAATTTTGAATTTCTTTTAAGTACTTTTAATTATTTTACTATTTTAAGTTAAGTTGTAATAAGGCCTTCGGATAAATTTTTAATATTGTTTTAGGTTTGATGGATTTTATAAATAGCTTTAAATACTTCAAGAGGGATTATATTTTCTAAAAACATAAATAAACGTTTTCTCAAATAGACATAAAAAAATAAAAGATTTTATTCTTAAATACTTTAACTCGGAAAATTTTCTCTTAACATTGATTCTTCAAACTTTTCCAAAGTTATCATTCAAACTCTTTTTCTCAAATTAAACTTTCCAAAGTTTCGTTTCATAAACTCTTACGACTTAAATTGTTGATTCAATAATCAACTTTAGTATTCAATAAACTCCATGTCAAAATGTTTTTTTTGAAAATCCGATTTCTTTAAATCTTTAAAGGACTAGGTGTATGTTCATTTTGTGTGACATGTCAAATTTGGTCTTAACGCATAGACCGGGTTTGGGGTGTTACAGGTCCCATTTTGTGAACAAATGGTTGAAATGGTTGCTTGATAGACATGGAGTGAAGCACAACGTTGCCACAGCTTACCTTCCACAAACAAATGGGTAAGCTAAATTGGCAAATAAGGAGATAAAAGGTATACTCGAGAAGGTAGCTTTTCCAAACCGATGATATTGGTCCAAGAGACTAGATGATGCTTTATGGGCCTACAGGACAACATACAAAACACCTTTAGGGATGTCTCCCTATTGGTTGGTATTTGAGAAAGCCTGTCATTTACCCTTGGAGTTAGAACATAAAGCTTATTGGGCTTTTCAGTAGCTCAACTTGGATCTTAAGCTTGCTAAAGAGAAAAGGATGCTTCAACTTAATGAGTTAGAAGAGTTCCAAATGTTCTCATATGAAAATGCCAAATTTTTCAAGGAGAGATTGAAAAGATGGCATGAAAAACACATCTGAGTTCGTGAATTTGAGGCAGATCAGCAAGTCTTGTTGTTTAATTCTAGATTAAGGTTCTTTCCAGGTAAGTTAAAATCACGTTGGTCCGGTCCATTCACTATTCATCATGTTTTCCCATACAGGGTTGTTGAACTTCATAGTAAGAATGGTAATTTCAAAGTTAACACTCAAGGCTTGAAACATTACTGGGGGGATAAAATTGAGCAGGATAAAACCTCGCTCATTTTATCAGATTCCTAAATTTTTTCGTTCTTCTTTTCAAATAAATGACTTAGGCTATATTTTCTAGATTAATATGTTAAAATAATTTTTTCTAGGAGATTGGAACTTAAGCAGGACCACTTATGACCCCTCTAATCTTTGCTGGCAATTTATTTTAACATAATCTTCCGAGAAAATATTTCCTAAGTGACAAAATAAATTTTTACTTTGTTGAATAAAAGGGTCGATTTTGATCCAAGTTTTATATTTCTATTTAATTTTCAAATTATCTTTAATTTCAGGTCCTTAATTGAATTATTTTCAATAATTAGCTGCCTTTTTCTATAAATATTTTAAAACAACTAAAATAAAGGTTTTTAATTTTACTTTTTAATAAATAGGATAATAACAACTAATATATTATTATATTTTATATAATATATATTAATTGTTATTAACCTTGTATAGGATTAGAATTGTTCATTATTTTATCATTATTTTACTTTAGAGTTTTTATTTTTAATAAATAAGGTAATAACAAATAATATTTTAATATATTTTATATTATATATTAATTGTTATTGTCTTTATATAAGATTAGGAGTTATAATATTTTAATATTGTTTTATCTAAGAGTTTGAGTTGAACACCCCCTTGCTTGCACTTTAAATACTACCTTCCCATACATCTTTGCCATCCATCACCATCCACCCTTCCTAGTGTCGTAACCCCCATTAGCAGCCGCTCGCACCAAGCACAACCAGTGCCTAGCGCACAGCACCAGTCTTCCACCCTGCTCCCTCACGCGCTACTGCTCCTTGCTTACTAGCTCGTGCGCTGTTGCTCTTTGCACACCAGCCCTCACTCGCCCCTGCTCACACATGCCAGCCCGCACGCACCTACTCCCTTTGTAACACGCAACCGCCACAACCTTCAAGCACCCAATCGAACACCTTCCACCAACACTTAAAGTAGCATCAAATCTCCCAATTCAACACCCTTTAACCCAACACAATTTGCTTCACCCTCTCATTATTTTCTTAGTTTTTATCTAGTGAATTACAATGGTGGTACGAAATTTTCCCAAAATTTTAATTTTTTTAATTAACTAACTTTTTCAATTTATTGAATTGTTAATCTTTTATTTCTAATTAAATTTGGGGAAATTGTTATTTGTTTCCGTGTTGTGTAATATTCAGGTTAAATCATGCCTCCCAAAAGAACTTGTGCCTCTGTCCAAGTTGAAGAATCACAAAGCAAATTTCATTGTGAAGAAGCCAAAGCAAGATATGAAAACATCTTCAAAATGAACAAATGCTTTCGAAGAAAGGTTTTACATTGAAAGAAAGTAACCGTACTGATTTCATGACAAGCATTCAACAAGTTGCTAAAGCTTTAAATTGTGGAGTGCTTTGTGAGAAAAGACCTAGTGCAGATGAAGAGTTAGTCCAAGAATTTTATGCAAATTTGACCTCAAGCGAATTAACAGAAGTCTCTGTCCGAGGAATCAAGGTACCAATAAACTCATGTACTATTAATGAATTTTATGATTTACCTGATTTCGAAGAACTTACAGTTCCGGGTTCTAAATGGATTGTGTCAAAGAATGAGACTCACACTTGTCGTAGAGAATATTTGACACCATTAGCGAAGGTATCTTTTATTTTATTTAGTTCAATCTTATGCTTATCAAACATGGAACTATGATTTCAGTAGAACGAATGGTCCTGCTATACTCAATTATGATAGCAAAGACCATTGATGTGGGAAAGATCATTCTAAGATAAATTTGAAATTGTACCGCTAGACGTTTCGGGCCAACCTACTTTCCTTTTACGATCATAGTTTTGTGCTTGAAGGCTAAAATTCTTGCAAACGTAAAGAAGATAGGGTATAGCCAAGGCACAATAACAGATTAGTACATTTTCCAAGTAGCAGGAAATTCTATTCTTCAACAACAAGCTGAATCGAACAATAAACCCGAACAAGAAGTTCCTATAGAGACAGAACCAATGCAACTAGTTGAAATCCCTGATCTGGAAAGAGCCAACTAAACCAATTTTCAAACCTGACATGGCTACCTCAACGTTCAGAACTCATTCACCTCGCCCAGATCTTCGAGATGAATTGTCAAAGTTGATGGACATAATGTAACATATGCAGTGGCAGCAACAAGCTTATTGGAGATACTAAAAAATACGGGATGACTCAATTAGAGGTGCTTTTACTAAAATATTCCATGACTCGTTTATTTTTTTCCTTGTAACACCCCTTACCCGTCACAGTCACCGGACCCGAGTAATAAGATGCTACGACATTATTAAACAATTCAATAAATACCTTACTTAATGAAAATTCAATTATTTCTTAATAAATTATGGATATAAAGAAATATATTAAATAATTAGAATTATACAATGACCAAATTACAAAATACAAGCATATAGTAAGATTGGATTGTAAAATTTTGAAGTTAAAAGTCAATAACAAAATTTCACAGATGGTATCGATACCAAATCAATACCTTCTGAAAATCGATACCAAAATTCAATTATGTTTACTTAAAAATCACTAGCATTGATATTTATTTTATGATATCAATATTTTATGAAAAAGTATCGATACTTAAATAAAAATCGATACCATTTTGGCATTTTGTTTGTTTTAAAACTATTCATAAGGTCAAGTATCAATACCAGATGCAAAAGTATCGATACTTGAGTTCAGAAATGGTAAAAAATTATATTTAAATGTTCCACTTATGCTCAAAATTTACCTAGGCATAATAAAGGCATGTAACTCAACATCCAAGCATTCCATTCATTTACAACTCAATTCAATACATTAATATCTAAGCCAAATACATATGCTTAAGTTCAACCCACCTAAACAATCAACCATTAAGGTACTTCAATATGAATAACTAAGCTTCCAATTTCATTTGTAAACATGCACCAAGGCATTATCATCCATTGCACATCTATCATCCATCATTCTCATAACTATGCATTAACCAAAAGCTCACCTGGCATATTAACTTTTCAACCATTTGTTCAATATGGACATAATCAAACTACTTAACAAGAAATATTCAATATGACCAATCCTACCAACCACACACATACATATATGCAATATTTATAACATAGAAACCCAAATACCAACAAGATACAAAATGACCATTAAAATACAAAACTAACTTTATAACTTAAAAGACTTCCTAGGTACATGCCAAAATAAAAATAAGAACATTACCAACACTTGAGTTTGAGATGGTCATTGGATGCTGAGTAGACTATCAAACTGATAAGTACCTAACTTGCATACGGGAAACAAAATCGTACACTGAGTATAACTCAGCGTATTTTTATAATTCAAAAATAAAAGTAAAATATAATACAATTATATGCTCAAGTTAAAATAAATGATGTTATGCAATATTATCTCAATCATAGTTCAATTCATTTCATATTTAATTAAATATCATTCTTTAAATACATATTGTAACATCCCCAAACCCGGCCTATTCACTACGACCGAATCTGGTTATGTTAGTGAAAATATGTTTCTTTACTTAGAATTTAAAACATGAAAATTTATTATCTTTGGAAAATTATGTCCACAAAAATTTAATACACAATATAAGTTTGTTGAAAATTTCTGAATTAAAACATTGTTATAAATTACTATAATATGAACCTTTTTAATAAAAATATTTCTGAATATAATGTAAACTTCAACAAAATTAAATAGAGTACTGTAATCATAGTGGCCCTTTGGTTAAACACCTTAATACAAAATCTCAAGCGAACAACTACAATTTAACTACTTACCGAAACGATCTTAAATCTCAAAGGCTCCTCTGTACTTTTGTCGACTTGCCCCTTGATGAGTCCAAACAATTCAAGACCTTCCTTTAGACTCCTTGGCGGCTGGCTACAAGCTCGAATGTCGACAAAGACTACACCTCACCAGTTCGGCTTCAAACTTGATAAAGTAGGAGAGAGATGGAGGGCTAAGGATTTCGGCTATCAAGGGCTAAAAGAAAATAAAGAAATACTTGGCTACAAGGCCAAGGAGAAATCGGCACACCAAGAGGGAGAGGCAAAAGACTTGATGAACAACTAGCACTCTACCCTCCCCTATTTATAGCATTCGGCCAACCCCTTTGAAGTCTCCAAAATTTGGCCAACACCTCACTAATTTAATTCCACTTGAATACTTCACTAATAATCCAATAATAATTCTTTTAATCTTCATAATATCCTTGATTATCTCCTATAACAATCCTAAAAACTCATATTATCCCCTTATCATTAAAAAAACAAATGAATAATAATAGGTCCACTTAATCTAATTAATAAATAATAATAAATAATCCTATAATAATAAACTAACAAAGCTACCCTCTCAAATTAATTTAAAAACTAACCACTAATCTAATCCTATTAAAATACTCCTACAATTATCCTATTATCTAAAATAAATAAAAAAAAATAAAATAAAACCCACCCTTATCACTCCAGCCGAAATAAAACAAAATTAATCTAATCTTTATCCCCACCTGCAGGTTCCATGTGCCGTCCATCCTTCAAATTTGCTACAAAAATCAAAATAAAAACAACACCCCAAATTGCTGCCCATAGGTCTCGAAACTGGGACACGGGGAAGCAAGCAACCAAGTAGTGCCTGGCCATTCGGCCACTTTGATTTTTATGCTAGAACCCCAAAGCATTTTATTTTTAAGGCCTTCATACTACAGATCCATATCCGCATAAAATAAAACATGCCAAAATGTTGCTTCGACCCTCGAACCCGCGACTGCACAAAGCCCCTTCTCAAGTAGCGCCTTAGCCACTCCGCCCACACGCCTTTCATGTCCATAAGCCACACCATTTAATTTTTAAACCCTTCCTACGCTTGACCCATAACCGCATATAAAATAAAACACCAAAATGCCGCTTCTACCACTCGAACAGCGCGCCTCACGCACCAGCGCCTAAGTTCGCACACAGCACCACTGGACTACCGTGCTCCTTGCGACCAAACACGCCCCAAATTATTTTAAGGCCTTCTACCCCGCAACGCCATACTCCAAAAATTAAAACCCATCTCACGCCTTCTTGGATCGAACCTAAGACCCTCACAGCGCTACCTCCATTTCTTTAAATCTGCAAGACATGACCACTTTGCCAAAGCCTCACTTGTGCCAAAAATTTCCAAAATTAATCTTAAGGCCTCCTTGGCCCAATTCCTTTTTACCCTAAAAATCTAAAAATTTTCTAAGGCATTCTTTGCCTTCTAGGGTTCTCCAAACCCCTCAAAATTCTCCCAACATGACCATAGCCTACTAAATGCTCGAGTTATGCTCCAAACGCATAACCCCTAAATCAGGGTGTTACAATTCTACCCTCCTTAAAAATAATTTCGTCCTCGAAATTACTTATAACCGAACAATCATAATTCGCTATTCTACGCCTCTGCTGCGCACTCTGATCTTACTAAGGCTATCGTACCTACACAATCTCTAAGTTCATGCTAAAAAAAATTTGAAACACCTCTCTTAGCAACGCAGAAAAGGCTAAATCGTAGTCAAACCGAGTAATTAAAGCATGTACCAAAGCAAAGGAGCTTACCTAATATCACATCCTTGGTTGACTCTGACTAGAACCATTCCTTCCATGACTTGAACCACGACCCCTCGTCGCTCGAGGACAATTCTTAACTAAATGTGCCTTAGATCCACACCGAAAGCATTCTTTACTATTTCCCCAACACTCTCTCGTGTGAGGTCTTCCACATCGAACACAAGAACGATTCCGATCCTTTGGTACAAGTACACTTACTGTGGTTCTCGGTCCTTGGTCTTTTCTGGACATTTAAGCCGAGCATCGACGGTCTAATATTTCTCTTATTCTCGCTCCTATTCTTTTCTCGGTTTTCTCTTATAGTCTTCTTAACCTCTTCAGCGATCCGAGCTTTCTCCACTAGCACCGCGCGAAGTCTCTCTCTCTCATGAGCAATCACCATTCAAGTTCATCTCGCAATCCATCTTCAAACCGGACGCACCTCTCATAATCGGTGGCCACAATTCCTTTAGCATACCGACTAAGTCGCACGAATTCCGCTTCAGACTCAGCCTATCGACTTACTTCCTTGTACTAGATTTAGAAACGCTTTCCTTTGCGAGTCCAAATAAGCGGCTCCTACGTACTTTCCTTCAAACTTAACCTTAAAGAAGTCCCAATCCGATCGATCTGCAGACACTTTGCTTGACGGTGAGCCACCAACGATAAGCTTCGTCGCGAAGCAACGAAACAAACACCCTTCGACTTTTCTTCATTGGTGCATCCAAATCGTCCATGATTCTTTCGATCGCTTCTAGCCAATACTCCGCCACGTTCGGAGCTACTCCGGATATTCCTCTAAAGATCTCGGCTCCATTCGATCTAAGCCTTCCGACATCGACTTCCGAGTTCCATTTCCCTACTAACTCCTCGCTACACGTTCTAAAATTCGTAACATGGCTCGCGACATCGCGCCATCTTCTCCCCGTCTGGTCTTGCCCTCTACGCCCACCGCTGGCGACTTCACTTCGACCCATGGCGCACTACTATCGGCCTCGATGCGGCCATTCTACCTCTACCGCGTCCCCTAGAGTTCATCTCTATTGTCGCGATTTAATCTGTTTAAAAAGTTTTATGCATTAGTAATTATTGTTTCACTATTTTATCCACGAGCAATTTTATGCAATGAAGTTTCCGAGAGTAGTTCTTTCGAGCAATCAAGTTTCCTTCCCTACCTGTGGGTAATTTCGTCATTTTCCTACAGGGGTATTTTTTTAGAAATTTTAAAACTAAGGACTTTAAAACAGTGAGGCAAATCCCTTTCGGGTTTTAATAATGGGTTTAGCCTATGAACAAGTCCTCTTGGTTAAGGTGAACCGTAGCTACGCACTGTAGGATTCCAAATAAGAGGAGGTGAGTCACGAGGATCGCTAAGTACTGTGCTCTTCCGGATCCACTCCTAGACATGCGCACAATGGTTACCACACCTTAACTCTACGACTTAATCATGTGTTTGTTTAGTAGCTTTAAGTTTTATGCATATGTTTGAGTAGACTAGTCCTACGGTTCAATAAATCCTAGTTCACTAATCTACGAGCCCAACTAAGCCCATAACAGTTCATATAACAAATTACTTCAAAAGTCCAAGTACTTACCGGTGGACTTCTGGCCTGAGGTACAGTGCCATGCCGTAATAACTGAAAATAATTTCCTAAAAGCCCAAAAGCCCATTTTGAAACGTTTTTGGGCCCAAAACCTCAAAGCCGAGTTTTGAACCTGCTCGATATTAAATCAGAACATCCCCAAACCCGGCCTATTCACTACGACCGAATCTGGTTATGTTAGTGAAAATATGTTTCTTTACTTAGAATTTAAAACATGAAAATTTATTATCTTTGGAAAATTATGTCCACAAAAATTTAATACACAATATAAGTTTGTTGAAAATTTCGAATTAAAACATTGTTATAAATTACTATAATATGAACCTTTTAATAAAAATATTTCGAATATAATGTAAACTTCAACAAAATTAAATAGAGAAATCTTGAATCATAGTGGCCCTTTGGTTAAACACCTTAATACAAAATCTCAAGCTTAACAACTACAATTTAACTACTTACATCAAACGATCTTAAATCTCAAAGGCTCCTCTCTGTACTTTTGTCGACTTGCCCCTTGATGAGTCCAAACAATTCAAGACCTTCCTTTAGACTCCTTGGCGCTGGCTACAAGCTCGAATGTCGACAAAGACTACACCTCACCAGTTCGGCTTCAAACTTGATAAAGTAGGAGAGAGATGGAGGGCTAAGGATTTCGGCTATCAAGGGCTAAAAGAAAATAAAAGAAATACTTGGCTACAAGGCCAAGGGAGAAATCGGCACACCAAGAGGAGAGGCAAAAGACTTGATGAACAACTAGCACTCTACCCTCCCCTATTTATAGCATTCGGCCAACCCCCTTTGAAGTCTCCAAAATTTGGCCAACACCTCACTAATTTAATTCCACTTGAATACTTCACTAATAATCCAATAATAATTCTTTTAATCTTCATAATATCCTTGATTATCTCCTATAACAATCCTAAAAACTCATATTA
Organism: Gossypium sturtianum; assembly: GCA_025698515.1. Taxonomy (NCBI): domain Eukaryota; kingdom Viridiplantae; phylum Streptophyta; class Magnoliopsida; order Malvales; family Malvaceae; genus Gossypium; species Gossypium sturtianum. The sequence continues at coordinate 34,467,617 of CM046943.1, read as the reverse complement.
TCCCCTTATCATTAAAAAAACAAATGAATAATAATAGGTCCACTTAATCTAATTAATAAATAATAATAAATAATCCTATAATAATAAACTAACAAAGCTACCCTCCAAATTAATTTAAAAACTAACCACTAATCTAATCCTATTAAAATACTCCTACAATTATCCTATTATCTAAAATAAATAAAAAAATAAAATAAAACCCACCCTTATCACTCCAAGTTAAATAAAACAAAATTAATCTAATCTTTATCCCCACCGCAGTTCCATGTGCCGTCCATCCTTCAAATTTGCTACAAAAATCAAAATAAAAACAACACCCCAAATTGTCGCCATAGGTCTCAACACGGGACCGGGGAAGCAAATGACCAAGTAGTGCCAGCCATTCGGCCACTTTGATTTTTATGCTAGAAACCCCAAAGCATTTTATTTTTAAGGCCTTCATACTACTGATCCATATCCGCATAAAATAAAACATGCCAAAATGTTGCTTTCCAAACCCTCGAACCCGCGACCGCACAAAGCCCCTTCTCAAGTAGCGCCTTAGCCACTCCGCCCACCGCCTTTCATGTCCATAAGCCACACCATTTAATTTTTAAACCCTTCCTACGCCAGACCCATAACCGCATATAAAATAAAACACCAAAATGCCGCTTCTACCACTCGAACCAGCGCCTCACGCACCTTCAGCGCCTAAGTTCCGCACAGCACCACTGGACCATTGCTCCCTTGCGACCAAACACGCCCCAAATTATTTTAAGGCCTTCTACCCCGCAACGCCATACTCCAAAAATTAAAACCCATCTGCACGCCTTCTTGGATCGAACCTAAGACCTCACAGCGCTACCTCCACTTCTTTAAATCTGCAAGACACACACCACTTTGCCAAAGCCTCACTTGTGCCAAAAATTTCCAAAAATTAATCTTAAGGCCTCCCTTGGCCCAATTCCTTTTTACCCTAAAAATCTAAAAATTTTCTAAGGCATTCTTTGCCTTCTAGGGTTCTCCAAACCCCTCAAAATTCTCCCAACATGACCATAGCCTACTAAATGCTCGAGTTATGCTCCAAACGCATAACCCCTAAATCAGGGTGTTACACATATTCATTCACTATGTAACGCCCTGAATTTGGGCCTAGAAGAAATGGGCCTTGAGTATGGGAATAGCTAGGAGACTGCACGTAGGTATTTGGATGTGCAAGGAAAGGACATAAATAAATGAATGCTTGAGTGGCTAAGTGTACTGAGAGTGTAGGTGAAATCTTGGGTTCCAGCCCTAGCTTTTGCAAAATTTTGGTTTTCTCTTAAGTGAACCTTGGTGTTAGCATGTAGGCTTTAAAAGAAATTGTGTTGTAATTATGACATAAAAAGAGCGTGTGGTGTAGCGGCAAGGTGGCGTATGGAGTTCTCTTGAGGTCTAAGGTTTAAGTCATGGCAAGGTAAAAATAGTATTTATTTTGCTCTCTTTCCATGTGAGAAGCAGAAGTCGACTAGAACTTTGCAAAGTTGGAATTTAAATTGGTCAAGGAGAAGTTTGTGGAGAGGATGATGGAGGAATTTGAATGAAGTTCAAATTGGATGGTTGAGATATTTGTGGAAGGATTTTGGGAGAGATTAAGGGAGGAAAAAGAGAAGTTTGAAGGGGAGTAGAATTGTGCTGAATGGGTAATTGGAGGCTCATGAATTCGGCTATGATTGCCTCCTCTTTTCATTTTTACCTATTTGGTTTCGGTTTTGTCTGCTTGAAGGCCGATTGTGGTAAAGGTGCGTTCGGGTTTTTTCATTTTGGGACCCTTTTTGTTTATTCTTTGGTAACCGATTTCTTTTTCCTTTGTACCGAAGTTTGTGAGAGATTTCAAGTGTCGATCGGTTTTGGCAATTCTCTTCCTCTCCTTGCATCTAGAGTTTCTTTTGGGCCGATTCTCTCTTCTTTTCTCCCCCACTCTCGAGTTTTGGTGACTTTGTTTTTCCCTCTCACTCAAACACTTTGCTCTGGCTGATTATTTCCTCTCCTCCTCTTTTTCATTTCTTTCGACTTTGGCCTTGGTACATGACCGATTCTTTCCTTCTTCAGCCTTTACTTCTTCATTTGTGTTTTCGATTTGACATCTATTCTCTGGCAACCGGTGAGTATTCTCGACTCTTTCTTGTATTTTTTTCAAGCCATCTCTCTCTACACTGTTGAAAGTCGAATACTTCTTTCTCCTCTTGATTTTCTTGTTGCCGATTGTGTTCTTCGGGTTCTAGAATTCCACGAGGAGTGAAGGAGTACTCAAGAAATACTGAAGCATTTCGAAACGTTCCTATCGTCATTCGTCTGAAGGTAACCCCGTTGCTATTATTGTGCTCAATCTAGAGTGTGTTGGTTGTATATTTTGTTGTGGCCGAATATTACTTTCCTTTACCCAGGGGTTTGTGACTATGATCAACCTTTGGGTTTAGGAAATTGTGTCTAATAGGAGTGCACTTGTAACGCAGATATTCGGCAAGCAACGGGTGATCAATCCTAACCAGCGATCTAAGTGAGCTAAGCCACATCTGTCGATCAAGGCAAGTATTAAATCATTTTGGATAGTGGTATTGAAAGGGATTATCTAAATCCTATTGATTAAGAGACTGATGGTGTATCGTGGTTGATTAGGTTTGGAGTTCTCGTGGATCTTAGCACATTTTCGCAAACAAGTGTGTAATCACACTATCTTTTCTGTGAATCAGAAAAAGCCGAAAAGCCGAAACTTTGGCATTTGAGGCCTCACGAGTGTGCGATCACTCGTGTGGTAAACCGAGCCCACAAACCGTGGTGGTAGACTGTAGAGGCCACCACGAGCGTTCTCGTGCTCTTGGGCCGTGTGGGCCTATTGGGCTCGTGGGCCCCACACGGACAAAATCCTCGATAATTGGCAAACACTGGACTGGGCTACGTTGTTCGCATAGCCATGACTCAATTTGGGCTAGATGGGCCACACGAGCGTGTGGGCCCACTTGGGCCCATTTACATCATTTTGATCATATAGGTTATCGGTGTCGCTCGGGGCGACTGTAGACCTTTGGAAAGGTCGTTATCTACACTGAAACCCTAAAATAGGTAAAATGACCAAAACACCCCTAAAGGGTAAAATTACTATTTTACCCATAATAGATGGAAATTACCATTTTACCCCTAGAGGTAATTCGACTGATGAATGTATATTATTATATAACTTACTGAGTAGGACATACTGCATACACGAGATATTTATGACATAGCATACTGCATGGGGTTGGGATACTGTTATAGAGGAAGTGTACTATTACTGGTGGCTTTGCCACAAATACTGTTACTGGCAGCTTTGTTGCAATACTGATACTGGCAGCTCCGCTGCGATACTATTACTGGTGGCTTTGCCACATATACTAAAACTGGCAGCTATGCTGCAATATTGGTGTGCTGGCTGGGTGGGTCGATTTTATCCCCACATGGTGTGTTGGTAGGTACGGGTGGTGTGTTGGTTGGATTAGGGTGGGTTGCATATTTTCACCATACTGATACTGCATTGGGCTTAGGCCCACATTGACTACTATAATGGGCTAAGGCCCACACCTGCATCATATTATTGTTAAAGGGCTCGTGCCAGCATCGATTCTGTTTTCGTATATATCGATCGTTTCTTTAGTAAGGGGATTACAAACTGAGTTTTTCGTAAACTCACCCCGTTTTTAACCTTTCAGGTAATCCCCAGCGTTAGACGCTTCAGAGCTGCGAGGGACTTGGAGAGGGCTACACAACTGTACATGTTTTATTCTGTTTTGCTCATTTACTTAAGCACTTTGATTTTGATTCGGGTTGTAATAAGGCCTCTATAATTTCTGGATTTTAAATTTGGGATTTTATTGATTGTGATTTATATCAGCTAGAAGTAGAACACGGTTTTCCAAAACAATAACATTTTCTAACACTACGTTTCCGCAACTCAATTTTTAAATATCACGTTTTCGTAAATCATCTGTTTTAAATTAAGCTTCCGCAACAAATAAGGTTTTAAAGGTAATAACGTTTTAAAAGGGAATAAATTTTTAATAAACCACGATTGAAAATAGACAAATGCAAACTGAGGTTTTGTACAAGTTTTAAATGGCAAGAAGTTTGAAATTTCAAGAAGGGTTTTCAATGAAAACATGGTTTTCGAAAAACACTTCAATGTGACACGCCAGATTCGGCCATAACATCTAGGCCAGGTTTGGGGTGTTACACACTACTTTAGTTTCCAATTCACATTTCATTCTATATTTCACTTCATTCTGTCACATTTACTATTCAATAGCATTGCCATTTTCAAATCATTACCATCTCAAGTCATTATCTCGAGTTTATCGTTTACTTCCCCTATTAACGTGACTCGGACTCGGACACGTGTATTCCAACCATCCCATTTTCATATCATATCCAATATCCCATACCATATACAATATTTTATTTTACAACTATGCAATTTAATACCTTCTCACTAATAATCAATCAATCATCTCATTCAATTCAAATTCACATCTGATGAAATTGTTTCAAAGGAATAACTCACCTTATATATATACTTACCAAATAATGCAATGTATAAAAGCAGTGTTTTTAAATAGTTTAGATTATAGAAACACAAACAGTAAATTCCAAGCTATTAGTCGTCGACCTTGCCTTTTCCTTTCTTTCTCGAGGATTCCGAAACAGCGTTAGTTACGGATTGAAATAATTAAAATAAATCAACAATACATAACCCAATTCACATTCAATTAAAAAATTTATACTACTTTTGCATAAAGTTTGATTTAGTCCCTAAAATTGAGACTAACTTAACTTCCACATTTGACCTCAAATTTTTATACCAATTTCACTCTAATCCAAATTTAGCTCACTGTTTCTCAATTCTACCCCATAATTTCAATTTTTCATAATTTGGTCTCTATTGTACAAAATCATTAATTGACTTTGCAATAAAGTCCTTTATCAGTTCCTAATATATAATCTATCAAAGTAACACCTTAAACATCAAAAGTCTAACAATGGTAACATCCTAAATCTTTGACAGTATTTAAAATTACATGGGTCAGGTAGTTCTAGATATCGGGATTCCAAAAATATAAAAATTACAAGAAATAGACTAAATTGACTAACCAATTTAAGCTTAAAACCTTAAAGCTCCTATGGCAGTTCATGAGTTCTTCTCCCCCTTTAGCTTTCGAAAGTTTGCATGAAAAAAGGATGAAAGTTTCTCTTTCATTCCACTCCCATCATCTTTTCTTTCATTTTGTTTTTATTATTTTAATAAAATTTTATTATAACACGTAATAATGTTAATATAATATATAACTTATATAATATATATATATATGATGACCGTCCACTATAATTTTAAAGCAAAGGAATGCCTTTCAAGTCCCATAGCTATATTTTAGCTTATAATTTAATAATAATCACATTTTCACCACTTAATCAATTTAGTCCCTATACCTAATTAAAATCTAATTCAACAAGAATTTCTAACTGAAATTCAATTCACTTCTAAGACAACTCCGTATATATTTAATAAAAATATTTACGATTCTGATTTATGAAAATAGGGTTCCAAAACTACATTTTTCGACACCACTAATTTTTGGGTCGTTACATGCCTAAATTTCCAGATTTTATATTCGAACCATGGACTCCAATGTTGAATAAGGAACGAGGCGCTTCAAGCAAAAAAAAAAAGGACGATGAAGCAAAAGATTGGTCAAATTCTGAGTAGTTTGCACATAAATAAAAAAGGGGGGATTTTGTCTTTACTTTATTTATTTTTCTTAGGATATTTTCAGTTTTTAGTTCTTAGCTTTCCTTTAGGATATTTTTATTTTGCGCATAATAAAATAATAGGTTGAAGTCATAAATAAAATTGAACAATTTGTAAATAAGGAGTGTGGCAATAGATATGTACATGTCTAGGATTGGATTTAGGAAGAGCTTGGTATTGAAGCAGTCAAATTTAACTCACCTCCTCTTTTTGAGATCCTACCTGGTTTTTAGTATCTATTCACTTCTATATTTTCATTATCTCTATTGTTTTTAACAATGAGGACATTGTTCATCTTAAGTAGGGTGACCAAAAAAATGAATTATTTCTTCTTATTGAAATATGATTAAGTGATATTTTGCTCAAAAAATTGATTTTTTGTTGTTGATTATGCTAAACTTTAGTATAAATAAAGCTTTATTATCTCAATAATTATTATGTTAGCTGAATTTTGAAATAATTGGTAGTCTTAATAAAGTATGTATATAGATCCATGAAATTTTAACTCCTTAGAAAAGCTATGCATGCATGAATGTTTAAGTCTCTAGAATTGACTTAGTAATTTCTTGAGGCGAAATCATAGGAGGCATTAAATTTTGAAAATGATTTAGGTAGACTTTGTTTGGACCATTTGAGCCTTTCAAGCCAACCATAATAAATATTTACCCCTTGAAAGCCTAACTTTGAGACTATATGGCCTGATTTTCTTTGAACCTTACAATGATAAGCCATATTTTCTCACATACTTATCTTTAAATTGTCTCAAACACTAGACTCATTCTATCCAGAATATTCTTCAAAAATAAGTTTGGGGGAGTTGAGAAGAAGTATCAAATGCTCAAAAAAATGTGTAGTACATATAGTAATATGCCCTCGTGTTAAAAGAGAGAGAGAGAGAGAGAGAGAGAGAGAGAGAGAGAGAGAGAAGAAAAAGAATAGAGAATATGTACTCAAGTTTGAAAAGAGTTGGGAATTTGGAGGTAATTATTCCGAACGTTCGATGCAAGCTGAGTCTAGGCTTTTAGCTTAAAATTATCTATCTTTTACCTACCCCTTGACAAGCCATGTTACAACCTATTTTAAAGACCTTTTGATTCATATTTCTATGTCGACTACATTAGTGGAGAGGAATTGCTAAGTTCAACATATGAAGGCATAATTAAACTTAGGGATAGCAACTTAGTCTTAGATGAGGAAATAAAAGTTAACTGATACGAATTTAGCATATAATTATTAGGAAAGCATTTAGGTTATATTTTTGCTATCATACTAGAGTTGAGAATAATTAGAACAATGTGTATACTTAAGCTGCATAATCTCAAATTTTTTGTTCTCGGGCATAATTACACTAAACTCATAATTGTGGGGAGAAATTATTTTTAAAGAAAATTTTCAAGGGTGATTTCAAGCAACTTCTTTTGAAATTTGCACATTGCTCAGGACGAGCAATGAATTAATTTTGGGGGTGTGGGAACACAAAAATATATAGACTTTTTCAGCACCTTTTAAGCTCTAATTCATGCAATTTCGTAGTATTTTTTGTCGAAATTCATATTTTAATTATAAAATAATTAAATTATACTCAAATTTTGAACATCTTGAATTTTAATTATTTTTTAATGAATTTACAAAAATTTGATTTATTCTCGATAGTTTTACACAAAGGGTGAAAATCGGCTCAGCAATCACCTTGAGAAACTTGAACCGTTGAGAAAATTTGTGTATCAAGTGACCCAAGAGTATGGCCGATCATTATTTTCAGCCATGGAGGGTCCAATAATAATTATTGAAAACATTTTATAATTAATTTTGATCCAACACAAATTGGGTTAAAATTAATTACAAGCCTGATGAAGAGAAATGGGTCCAATTGTGCTAAGTGAAGAGGATTGATCCACCAAGAAATTTGGCACCCCAAATCGTCCCAATCAGCTTATTTTATCTTATTTTTATAGTTGCAAATCAGCCCTTGATGTTGTCTTTAATTTCGTGCAAACCCCTCCTTTTTTCAAGCTTGTTATTTTTAGCCACAAGCTAAAAATAACAAATTCAAGTCAAACCATCCCTCCTACCATGCATGGCCGGCCAAGGGAAGGGGGATTAGATACTATTTTTGGCTATTTTAGCAACCATCTCCACCTATAAAAAGCCCCCTTCACTCCTTCATTTTTCATCCCTCACTTCACACATCTCTCTCACACACATTTTCTCTCTTTTTCCCTTTGTGTTGCCTTTCACTTCCTTTCTTCCCTTCCCGATTTCCCCTCTTGAAAAAGAGCTTACATGCATCTTGGAGTAGCAACAATCAAGGGTTCGTGAAGGCCTTGGATCAACAAAACGAGTAGAGAAGAGAGGAGCGCGCTATTCTGGCTTTGGAAGACCACCGAGATTTGTTTTTCTAGTTCCTTTCTCTTAATCTTGTTTTTAATTTTGTTTTGATCATGAACATGAATATTTATGTTGTTTTTCTTCAATTAATTAAAATGACTTAAATTTCCTCCATGTTAGATTAATTGCATTCTATCCACTTAGATTATTAAAAATGTGTTTGTGTTCTTATTAGGTCTCAATAACTTGTTCAATTAAATAAAACCTTATGTTATGCTTGCATTTTAATTGTAAGGTAACAATTAAATTAATTATTTAAACAGATTGAAATTGTAATTAATGGATACAATATTTAATTGGTGCATGTTTAATCTTCTAAGGTAGTCGAAGGTTAAATTAGTGACGGTATTAAACAGTACATTATCCTTGCACAACTTGCAAGATTATTGTGATTAAATTATTTCAATATAGAGATATATTGTTACCTCACGTAATATTTTATTTGCTTATTAAAATTTGATTAATAGGTTGAATTGATATAGAGATATGTTTAATAGATTAATAGGTTCTAATAGGTAAGTATGAGCATTAATTAGCAATTTTTCTAAGTTAAAGAATTAAATTGATATAACACATTTATGTCATATTGATTAAATTCATCTTTTAGAAATCGTGCATTGGAATATTTGTACTTTTTTTATTTTTCTTAGTTAAATTAGTTAATTAATCTTTAGTTTTTACAACACTTCTTCAATTTTTTCATAACCAAACTGTTAAATTTGCATTTCATAGATATTTTCTTGCACAGTCCCTGTGGGTACGATAATTCGACATTACTTATCACTTTATTATTTGATATGATTGTGTACACTTGCACATTTCCGTCGTTCCAATGATCCACAACCACGATGTGTTGTGTCGGTAAATCAAGCTATGAGGATTGGGATCAATGTATTGTCGACAATCCTACTAGTAAAGGATGTTTCGTATGGGAGGAACATCGACTTGGTAGAACAGAATGCCACAAAGACCTTCTCGAAAATGCTAGAGGCATGGCAAACATATATGAAGCCTGTTGAGACTTTAGTGGGGCTACCACCTATGAGAGATGTGAGTTGTGCATCAGACTTTGGGGGTAAAATAGTGATGCAAACTAGGCAATTAGAGCGAGTAAATGCAACGAGTGAGGTACATCTCAAACAATTTGGTTGTGTTTTTAATTTTGACTTACCTTTTCCTTGACAATGACATAGGAGCCCTTTCAAAGTTCTGAAACGGGTAAGCCGAGGAGCTTGCAGACCAGATTTGGCGGGAATACTCAAGGTTAACCTAGTTTTAAAGGTGGGCATGCCAAAGCCTAGTTGTGCGGATCAAGCGGATCCCAAACGAGGCAAGTCACAATTGAGGCAAGTAAGAGCAATGGGCTCTTGCAACCGAGATGTACCAATGAGTGGAATAGTTTAAGCTAAGAGACAACAGAAGCTGAGGCAAAGGTTCTGAGGGGCGGGACTACCCGATAGTGAGATTAGTCGGGAAAGGGCCAAGGCATCAAGAAAGATTGAAGGCGAGTCAAACTAGGGTCATTTTGAGGATGTAACGAGGATATTGTGAGAATGGGTGGGGGAGATTGTCACGGGCCGCAGTTCAAAACCCGTGACCATTGCACAAAGAACGTCTCATGGAGGTCAATCTATTAAATGATGCTCATTTGACCCACTTGAACTGGCCCATTTCAAAGAACAAATGATGAAGTCTATCTACTTGAAGACTTGAATGCTTGGTGTCCCAGTGAAGCACTTATGGTAAATTAGGGCTACCTTGGTAAATAGGGAAAGTAATCTTAGAAGATTTGTAATCTGATAAGATTTGATTTTGTAATCTTAGGGATTATGTAAATCCCTTAATTGTAGATATGCTTCAATCTTGTTCGTCAATGTAAAGCTAGCTGTACCGTTACATTTGGGGGGAGCTCAACTATAAATAGAGGGTCTCCCTTTCATTTGTAATCATCAATTGTATTCTATTCTTTAGTAATGAATACTAATTGTGAGTATTTACTCAAATACTTGGTGTGCTTTGTTTTTCTGTAGCTATTTAGTTTTTTCGCACTTTTTTTTGTCTTTGAGTTGCTTTTGTTATTTTCGATGCCTTAAGAGAATTTCAATCGAGAATTCTCACTTTGCGAGAGTTAGGTTGACTTAAGCGCATTTGAAGTGATGAAATCGCCTAAGGCCGCACAGATTGCGAAACGAAAGGTTTATCCCCATTATAGTGCATGAGGTACTTGCTAGTTGAGAGGAGAGAGGAAGGGTGTAGTTTAAGTTAGTTCCACCCTTCCTCTCCCAGTTTACACATTTTAGTATCATCTTGTTTTGATCTTGACTGTGTTTTCACTCTCAATTTGGACTGTAAATCCGTCATCCTACTAGGAGGAAATTCTGGACAGGATGAACCATTAGCCATGTTTCTCCGGAGTGGTGATGTTGTAATCATGGCAGGAGAAGCTAGGGAATGCTTTCATGGTGAGATTTCACTTTTCAGTGGCTTGCTATGTTACGGGCTATTTCCCTATGATTTTGCAATTTTTTCTAGACCTGAACTTGATGATAAAATCTGTCTTTCTATCAAATAGCAACTCATGCTGCAATGGTAATTGCAATATTGAGTTTGCAGAGTTATGGGGTTTGTTTCAAGGTCTGCAGCTAGCTTGGAGTAAGGGTGTTGGTGAGTTACAAGTTGAGTTGGATTTACCGTGTTCGGTTAGCTTTGTTCTAAAGGGTGTGGGGGATAAGCATCCGGCATATGCACTAGTTAAGGTAATTCAAGAGTTAATAGGGAGGGATTAGAATTGCATGCTTCGGTCTATTCCACAACAGAAAAATAATGATGCAGACTGGCTTGCTAAGTTTTCATAATGCGGATGGTTTGGTTGTGTTTACGGATCCACCTAGTGGTCTTTCCCATTTGTTACTAGCAGACACTCTGGAAATAGTTTTTCCCAGATAAGTTTCTTAGTTTGTGTAGAGTCTCTCCTTTCTCACTCATTTTTAGATATGCACTTGCATTCTAGAAGTGGATTCTGTTGCGTTGTTTTACAGATTTATTACTCTATTAGATAGCAACACTCATGGAATAGCATTTCCCAGACAAGTTTCTTAGTTTGTCTAAAGAATATTTCTCTCCATTCTCGATTGGGAAAAGAAAAACAATTGTGTTGTGGTAAGTGGGATTTGATTTGAATCTACGGTCTTTCAAACTAGAACTATGATCCAGCGCTTTAAAGCAACTCGGCCATCTCCACTGTTATAATACCATCTCTTATATTTTGTTTATATCTGCTATTGAACTGCAGTTTTCACATGATGATGATCATTGTTTCTAACATCAATCCTAATTCTACCTTTTTTAAAAAGGTCACTTGGTTATACCAGTGTATAATTTACTCTCTTATTTTATGATAATGATCTTATTATAACAGACCGATCTTCGGATTTTAATTTATTATCAACTTATCTTCGTTGCAACAATGGACTTTCAACATTCAGTACGAAGAGGTCTCAATTGCATTGATTAGTTATAAAAAATGATTCGTTTTGGGATTGCCATGCGATGGTAGTGCTTAGTTTCGAGATTGAGAATTTAAGATCTACAACAATGAAATTAAGTAGGTTAAAAAAGACAATACATTGAATGGTATGCAGAACTATGTGATATTAAAAAAATCTAAGCAACTGACAACTAACAAGTACTCAAAATATGAATTTTTATCATTCCAATTACAGTGCAAAGTCCAAAAACTCATCTCATGGAATTAGATGTGCCAATGGGTCGTGTTCGAGTTGAGTTTATGCAAGGTATTTAGATTAATTTTTCAAGTTTAAGTTTGATCCGAAAATTGGGCTTACCTTTTTACCCAAATTTGACCCAATTTAATAGAGATAAACTTGACTTGCCCATATTTGAGACTTTTAGATTAGTTTTTATTTAAAAATTTTAAAAAATATAATGCATTAAATGCACTTTAAAAACGCTAAAATAAAAATTTTCTAACACATTAAAAATAATTTAAAAATTATTTATATTAAAAAGTACTATCATAAATATAATAAATGTTTTATTATATTAAAAAATACAAATAAATATTTTCCTATATTAAATATAATTTTTATATTTTATATTTTTTGTTGGATTATTTAGTTGGGTAGGTTTTTTTAGGTTTTGAGTGATTAGTTTAATTTGTTATTGAGTTAGTGATTTAATATAAATATATATAATTATTATTTAACATATATAATTAATATGGTATTTTTATAACATAATATAATTTGGGTCAAGTTGGACTAAAGTCAAAAAATCTTGCTGAAGGCTCAACTCATATAGAAAACAGGCCTTAAATTTTATCTAATTTTATTTCTCGGGCCTCGTATTTGTCCAAACCTTCTAATTTTTCAAGCGGGTGACTCGACTAATGAGCAGGTCTACACCGAACACACACTTAATTTAAACTATATTGTTTTTATTATCTTCATACTTACAATTTTTTTACTATAAATGCTACTTAAATTACTTTTCTTTTGTTAAATAATTTTATTACTCCTAAGTCTATTTAAAAAAAAAAACTTAAATTAATTCTTTTTTTTTTCATTGTGATATCTAAACATTTTTTTATCACAAGTGATATTTAAACTTCTTTTTTTCATATTGATACTAGTGGTTCACTATTTAGTTAAATCATTATTTTAACTTTGAGAATAACTTATATTAGGATGATGCTAAAATCAGTGGCATTTAAGCACTCATAAAATAGAGCCACACCCTCAATTTTCAAATATGTACAAATATTATTATACACTCGTTCATATCTAATAACTTCCCTATTTTAATTTAATTTAATTTAATTTAATTTAATTTACTTAAAATAATTAAAATTTTGAAAAAAAAACATGTTGAAACGAAAAAAATTAAAATTTGAAAAGCTGAAATGAATAATTAAAAATTGAAAAACGATAAAACATCATAAGCAAAAAAGTGAATGAAAAAAAAAAACTAGAGCTAATAATTAAAAATTATGAAAAAAAAACTGAAACAAAAGACTATAAGCAAAAATTGAGAATTGAAAAAAAAAATCATAACTGCCATTATTAAACTTTGGTATTTGATTAAAAAATTCACTTAAAAAAGATTAGAAATTCAAAAAATTGGTTGCTTCATAAAAGAAAAAAACCTTATAAAATAAATAAAAACTATTGAAATTTAAAAAGAAAAACTAAAATATTTAAATTATAAAAGAAAAAAGAAAAAAAAAACTTGTTTGTTTAGTTTTTTATTTTTTTAAAATTTAACTATAATTTAATTAAATTAGAGAAGATAATATGAATAAGTGTATGATACATTCATGTCTTTAAAAATTGATCATAAGATCCTATTTTATTAGTGCGTATCATGTTAATATAAATTATTCTTGTTATCTTTATACGTTTTTTTTCTTTTATATTTTTTCTTTTTTCCCTCTCATCTTGGGCTTTTTTTACAATTGTGGGCATTTTGGGGTTTATGACTTTTATTAAGGTTTTTAAAACTAGATTGATAATTGAACTAGTCAAGCCATAAGTTTCTGGTTTAATCAATTCATCCAATTCGATCAAATTAATTATTAAAAAATCATAAAAATAAAAATATTTTAAAATAGAGAAAAAAATTAAATGGTTCAACTAGTTTTTTTCGATCGATTCAATCAATACGTATTAATTTGTAGGTCAATTGCTTCAATCCCTATCTTCAGTTTGGTACATTAGTTGGTTCCTGGTTCAACTAGTTTGACCGGTCGGTCTATTTCTAAAAACACTAGTTTTGATTTATGAAAGTACCTTTTTAATCCTATTAGATCGAGCAAGTAAGCAATGAGGTTTAAGAACATAATTAATTGCTAGCATGCCAACTTCAGGAAGGTGAATTTTGAGCATTTGGCATCTCTAAACATTATAAAAGAAGAAAAAAAAAAGGAAAAAAAGTACAAAAGAAATAAAGAGAGATAATGTAAAAGAAAAAAAAATAAAATTAAAGAAATATTTTTAAGTTTATATTACATGGAAGTCTATTATTAGGTGAAATTTTTTTTTCTGAATATAACATTTTGGTGTAAAATGGGCAACAGAAGAATAGTTTACGTACCACTTATGAAAAAAATTATGTACCAACTTGGGAAAAGAATGTATAGTTTAGATACTAATTTGTGGGTTAAGCTTTTATTAAAATAGACTTAATTGCTAAGGTGCCAACTTGTGAAAAAAGTAGTTTCTTGTGGCAAAAAAAAAAAAAAAGGGGTACTAATATGAGAAAAATTATATAGTTTAGGTATGGATTAAACCTTTTTAAAATATATTAATTGTTATAAAATAAATAGATAGAGAGTAAAGAACAAAGAAAATGAGAGAGCAAAAGAAATATAAATGAAGTAGAGATCTACTTCTAATCACTATTAGAATTTAAAGTACATCAAAAGTTATATTGATCTTGATGGACATCCACTTAATAAGATATTCATAACACTCCCCCTTGGATGTCCATTGGTAGATAAAGTGCCTCGTTAAAACCTTACTAAAATAAAAACAATGTGGGAAAAAAAATCATTGTGAAGGAAAAAGAGTACACATATTTATAATACGCATAATATGTTGCCTCATTAAAAACCTTACGAGGAAAACCCTATAGGACAAAACTTCGGTTAAGGGAAAAAGAGTACAGCGTGTATTTACTCCCCCTTATGAAAACATCACATACTTTCTCATATCCTACGTATTCAATCTTTAATACTAGCTTTTCAAATGACTATTTGAATATATTACTAAGCATTTATATCACTATTATTTTGAAAGTCATGAGTGAGGGAAAATTTTAGGAAAATATATTTTGATCTTTTCAGGAGTTTCAACAATAATCATAACAAACTTTAATCATGATCCCTCTATAACAATACAAATAGGTATTTTGGATCATTTTATAATCCTCTTTTAACTACTATTGACTAAGTCAAATTTACCACATATGTTCAATTATTTCAATTCATATAAATGAATAATTTCCTGATAACTTCAATATGCTTCTGGTATTCTAAATCCTTCAAGGATTTTAACATAAACTTTACTATATAGTAATTTATAAAAGGTTGTAACAACCATTAGACGCAAGTTAAATATTTTATGAATTGCCAAAATAATATATCTAAAGGTTATTGCATCTATCACAAAAGAATATTATATATTTTTATAATCAATGCCAGAACTTAGCGAAAAACTTCATATTTTTATTCCGCTTTTGCAAAACTACATTTGCACCCTCACTGGCTTTATACATTTAGATATTTGGACTACTGGTCCAAAAACTCCATGAATTTAATTATACTTGAGTTACGTCTTTCTATTTTGATCAATTTATTCCATATTATATTTCTCAATATATTTATTCAAGATCCTCCTTTTATTTCATTATTTCAATAATAATATTGCATGCAAAATCATTGTCGACCACTTTTATTATTCAGTTCCACATTTTCTCGAATTGACATAACTTATCGAGATCTCTTATTTTTATTATTTTAATCTTCAGTTTTAGGTACCTTAATCTCTTCTGGAATTTCACTTATTAGTTATGTCTTGGGTCTCTTCTAGAGCTCCTGCCTCCACTATATGACCGTCTAGAAGAGTTTTTATCTTTGGAACCGATCAATCTATTATTTATTCTAACTGATTGTCCCACTAGGACTTTGATTCAAATTAAAATATTAGATGGTATATAACACTTGGTTATTCTCATTAAGTTTGTAAATACATCTGATAATTAACTTGTAATGAGTTATCCTTGTTGAACTTCTAGTTCAAATTACTCTCCCCCTAACTCATAAAAGTTATTATTTCTCTCCCCTTAATGTCGGGAAAACTATCAAATCTAAATTGTAATCACAAATCATGACATAATTAAATCTCTAATACATTCAAAACATCTAATAGTACAAGGAGACTCATAATTAATATATATTCCCAACTTTGTTTGAGGAGTCAATCATCTTTGTGCATTTTGGTGGATCAATTAGAATATATGTGCACATACGAAAATTCAAAGATGGGAAATATTTAGCTCTTGATCAAAAACCAATTCTAATGGGAAGTATTTATAACTTATTGGCTTGATATGTACAACACATAAATCAACATAATCTCATGTTGAAATAGGAAGTTTAGTTCTCATAAGTAATTGTTTAGACATTAATTAGAGGCGTTCAATCAATAATTTCTCTAAACCATTATGCGTATAAATAATAAACTTTTACAAAAGTTTTTCAAACTCAACCAATAAAAGACTGAGATATAAACTCATCAGTATTAGCAAGATGAATTGTCTTAATTGCATTATCTGAAATTAATTATTTAAACAAGCAATCTTGCAAATGACATGTTGCAAGTTGATAACACATATGTGATTATTTTGTAGATGCATCTACCAAAATCATCTAATATCAAAATCATCCACATGGCGGATGAATGGGCCCATATTCATTTCTTAAATGCAAAACATTAAATCTCAACTTTAGCTAGTGAGTTTCTAATAAGCAATTTTCATTAAGAACAAGTAACAAATGAGAATTCTTTAAATTAAAGAATCTTCTAGTTCTTTAATGAATGTTCGTATGAATCCTAAATTAATTTTCACATCATATATGATCTAGGATGGTCTAACTGGTCACGCCAAGTAGTAAATGCATTTGTATCAGTAAACTTTTGGTTTACTTTAACATGCGTTTCAATTGTACTAAATTGTAACTGTAACACCCCTAACCCGTATCCGTCGTCGGATTAGGGTTAAAGGTATTACCGAAAAGATCGGAAACATTTACAGACATTTCATAATGCAAGTCATCAATTGCAATCACTACGTCCCTTAGATAGGTTACCGAGACCTTAAGCATGCTTTAGAGAAGGGTCGGGAATAAACTGAACACATACGAAAATTCTTGAAAATTTAAAACTTTTTGAACACTGTAGAGGCCACACGCCCGTGTAGTCAGGCCGTGTGCCTCTCACGGCTACTAGACACACCCATGTGTCCTGGCCGTGCCAAAACATGGCATGTATACTGACTTATCCCTACGGCCACAAGGCACGCCTGTGAACCATGGCCGTGTACTCTTATGCTATATACTGACTTAATCCCACGGTCACTAGGCACGCCCGTGTGCCACAACCGTGTCTACTTAACAGGCCCTTTGCAAGGCCAATATGCCACCTACACTTGGGTTTACTCTACAAGCTACAAACCAATTCATTTTATTTACAAATAAAAACCAAAGACATGTCAAATGATCAACAATTCTTCACAACCAAACTCATTTCTAATAATGCCAATTTGCACAACTAAATCATACATATACATAAGCATGGTTTAACCACATTTACCCTTCATAGAAACATTCTTTTGATCAAACATGCATACTCATAATGCATTCATATGCTTACCATAACTTTGACTAATTCATTGGCTATCAAACCATACCAAACTAAGCATTAAATAACACATTTACTCATGCATATTACCAACACTTATTAAGCCACATCTCATGGCTACTTTATACACATTTCAAAGATAATCCAAAGTGACTAGCCTATACATGCCATATCTAGCTATATACATTTCCAAAAGGTACCAAAATGAGTTTGAGTAGTGTGATGACGATCCTCGACGGTCCCCAAGCCTTCAGTAGCTTTGACGATCTATAAAACAGAGCAAACACACACAAATAGTAAGCTTTCAAAAGCTTAGTAAGCCATATACAAATAAACTTAACATATTATGCACATAACCAAAATGATTTAATAACATTATTGATTCTCTTAGCAAATTCATCTCATATATTCTTTGGCTCAATTGCTAGGCCATATCTTACAGTAATCTTCAACTCAAATATAACTCAAATACCACATATACATATGGCTCATTCAAACATATCTTCACATATTATCTCATAATTTCAAAACACATATTCACCGTAGTAAGTTCATATAGACACTTACCTTTCATACACACTTAGTGTACATATCGAACGTACCTGAAACAGATATACTAATAACATAATCGTTTGTTTCTCAGACTTGCCCGTTGAACCGTTCGGAATCTAATAGGATACTCAGAGTGCTCGGAATGGTCGTACAATGCCAACGTCCCAGACGTGGTCTTACATGTAATCAGATATTGATGCCACTATCCCATAGGGGGTCTTACACGAATCAAATACGATGTCGATGTCCCAGACATGGTCTTACACGTAAATCTCATATCGATGTCAACGTCCCAGACGTGGTCTTACACGAAATCTCTTATCGATGCCAACGTCCCTGACGTGGTCTTACACGAAATCTCGAATCAACGCCAACGTCCCAGACGTGGTCTTATATGATAACACATAACAGACACCTATGTCATGACGTACGTAATTCCTATATATTCCTAGGTTCACATGGGACTTCACGGACTTTATCAGTTTATCGACTTATTAGCCAACTCAAAGTTCACATGCATTCCATCTCAATGGATAATCATAGTATTTCACATATCATATAGATTCAAATAATTCAATGCAAATACATTTATTTGTATATCAACTTACCTCGGTTTCGGATATTTGTTCGGACTCGGTTATTCGACTACTTTTTCTTTCCCGTGATCTAAGTCTGATTTCTTCAATTCTTGATCTATACATATTCAAATGTAATCCATTTATTCACTAATTCACTCAATTCAATCCAAAAACATACATCTAGGGCAATTTGCAATTTAGCCCTCACATTTGCACATTTTATCAATTTTGTCCATTTTTCTCAAAACATCAAATATACACAATTTGTTCACATACATGCATAGCTGAATCTCCCTAGGGACTATACAAGTCCATACTTTTCATCAAATTCACAATTTAGTCCTCCAAAATAATATTGTCTCAATTGAGTCCAAAATACTCAAATTTAACAAAACTTCAAATACAAACTATGATAATCAAATACATATCTTTCATTTTTCATCATTTAAAATCATAAAAGACATGAGTTCATCAAAGGCTCATTTCAAAAACATCATCAATTCTTAAAATTAAGGCATGGGTTACAAAGTATACGAAGCAACGATTACAGAAACGTAGAAATTATCAAAAACGGATCAAAAACATACCTTGAATTTAAGCCTTAAAGTAGCCGAATATATAAAACTCAAACCCTTGCTTTCTTCCTTTTAATAATCAGTGAATGAACATAAAAGATGATAATATTTTGGCTTTTTTTTTGTTTAATAACATTTTATTAATTCTTTACCATATTAACCTTTTTAAAACAAATAAGAAAAATGCATAAACCATGTACAAAACTGTCCATTAATAATCCACTATCTTAAAAGTGGTTTAATTTCCTCATAAGGCCACAACATTCAAAAGCCACAACACATAGCTACTTTAACAAATAGCATGCTAGTTTGCATTTAATGCAATTTAACCCTTTTCTCAAATTAAGCACACAGACGGACAAGTTAACTTACGGAACTTTAACACATGCTTAATCACATATCAAAGACACAAAAAATAATATTAAAATATTTTACTTACTCGGATTTGTGGTCCTGAAACCACTGTTCCGACTAGGGTCTAAACTAGACTGTTACAATTCTCCCCCCTTAGGGATTTTCGTCCTCGAAAATCTTACCGTTTAACAGATTCGGATATTGCTGTTTCATTGAATCTTCAAGCTCCCATGTAGCCTCTTCAATTCCGTGTCGATGCCATAACACTTTAACTAACAGAATTCTTTTGTTTCTCAATTCTTTCACTTCACGAGCTAAGATACGAATCGGCTCTTCGTCGTAAATCATATCAGATCGGATTTTAATTTCAGACGAAGTAATCACATGTGACGGATTAGATCGGTATCTACGGAGCATCGAAACATGGAATACATTGTGTATCTTTTCTAGCTCAGAGGGCAACAACAATCTATACGCAACAGGCCCAACACGCTCAATGATTTCATACAGTCCAATGAACCTCGGACTCAACTTGTCTTTATGTCCAAATCGGAGTACTTTCTTCCACGGAGATACTTTTAAAAACACTTTGTGGCCGATCTCAAATTCAATATCTTTCCGTTTCAAGTCTGCATAAGACTTCTGACGATCAGACGCTGCTTTCAGACTATCACGGATTACTTTCACTTTCTGTTCAGTGTCTTTTATCAGATCAACCCCGTGTATCTTATTTTCATTGAGTTCAGTCCAATACAGAGGTGTACGACATTTGTGTCCGTATAAAACTTCATAAGGTTCCATTTTAATGCTCGACTGAAAACTGTTGTTATATGCAAATTCAATCAGTGATAAGTACTATTCCCACGTACCGTCAAACTCAAGAATGCAGCATCTCAACATATCCTCGAGAATTTGAATGACCCGCTCGGATTGACCATCCGTTTGAGGATGAAAAGCTGTACTGAAATGCAGTTTTGTGCCTAAAGCTTCTTGCAATTTCTTCCAGAATCGCGATGTAAATCGCGGATCTCTATCAAACACAATAGATAGTGGTACCCCGTGCAATCTCACAATCTCAGAAATATAAAGCTCAGCTAACTTATCAAGCGAGAAATCAAATCGTACCAAAATAAAATGGGCAGATTTCGTCAATCGATCAACTACGACCCAAATCGCATATTTCTTTCTCGAAGTCAGAGGCAATCCCGAAACAAAATCCATTGTCACTCTATCCCATTTCCACTCGGGAATCGGGAATCATTTGTAACAACCTGCATGTAGAACACGATGTTTCGCTTTCACTTGCTGACAAACTAAGCATTTCGATACGAAATCAGAGATATCTTGTTTCATACCAGACCACCAATAGTGTTGCTTTAGATCATGGTACATCTTTGTACTACCCAGATGAACAGATAGACGACTATTATGTGCTTCGTTCAAAATCAATTAAATCAACTCTGAGTTTCTCGGAACACAAATTCGATCTCGAAATTTCAAACAATCATTAACATCAACTCAAAATTCTGGATCAGAGTTCAAATCACACTAAGCTCGTTTCGCTAACAATTCGTTATCAGCTTTCTGAGCATCACATATCTGCTATAAAAACAACGATTTCGCTTTCAATTCAGCTGACACTGAACTATCATCAAACAGATCTAATTGAGCATTCATAGCAAGTAATGCACACAGTGACTTTTGACTCAATGCATCGGCAACTACATTAGCTTTACTCGGATGATAATCTATCATAAGTTCATAGTCTTTTAACAGTTCTAGCCATCTTCTCTGTCATATATTCAAATCTTTCAGAGTCATCAGATATTTCAGACTTTTATGATCTGAAAACACATGACATTTCTCACCGAACAGATAATGACGCCAAATTTTTAATGCGAACACAATCGCGGCTAGCTCAAGATCGTGTGTCGGATAGTTCTTTTCATGAGGCTTCAACTGTCTTGAAGCATAAGCTATTACTTTGCCTTCCTGCATCAGAACACATCCCAGACCATTTAACTAAGCATCACTGTAAATCACAAACTCTTTACCCGATTTTGGCTGTACTAACACTTGAGCTTCAGTTAACAGAGTTTTCAACTGATCAAAACTTTTCTGACATTTATCGGATAATTCAAATCTCACATCTTTCTGAAGCAATTTAGTTAACGGAGTAGCTATCATCGAAAAACCTTTTACGAATCTGCGGTAATAACCAGCAAGTCCCAAAAAACTACGAACTTCAGACACATTCTTCGGAGGTTTCCAATCCAGAATAGCAGAAATTTTGCTCAGATCAACTCGTATTCCAGAGGCCGATACAATATGTCCCAGAAAACTGACTTCACGCAACCAGAATTCACATTTGCTGAATTTCGCATACAATTTTTTTTCTCGTAGAGTTTGCAACACAATTCTCAGATGTTCAGTATGTTCAGTTTCATCCCGTGAATAAATCAAAATGTCGTCTATGAATACAATAACAAATCAATCTAGGTACGGTCTGAAGATTCTGTTCATAAGATCCATAAAAATAGCAGGAGCATTCGTTAGTCCGAAAGGCATAACAAAAAACTCATAATGTCCATACCTCGTTCTGAAAGCAGTTTTTGGAACGCCTGAGTCTTTTACTCTCAGCTGGTAGTAACCCGATCTCAGATTTATCTTTGAAAACATAGTGGCTCCTTTTAGCTGATCAAACAAATCATCAATCCTAGGCAATGGATATTTATTCTTTATGGTTACTTTATTCAACTGACGATAATCAATGCACATTCTCATCGTACAATCTTTCTTTTTCACAAATAGAACGGGAGCACCCCAATGCGAAAAACTCGGTCTGGCGAACCCTCTGTCAGTTAATTCTTGCAATTGTGACTTTAACTCTTTCAACTCTGTTGGTGCCATTCTATACGGAGCTATCAAAATATGTGTCGTACTAGGCAACAGATCAATACCAAATTCAACTTCACGTATCGGAGGCAAACCCGACAATTCTTCAAGGAATACATCAAAGAATTCACAGACTACTGGCACTGATTCAACTTTCCTTTCAAATACTTTCGAATCAATCACATAAGCAAAATAAGCTTCGTAACCCTTTTTTCATATAACTCTGAGATTTCAACACAGATATCACAGCAGGCAATCCATTTAAATCATTCGACTCAATACGATCTATTTCACCATTCTAACGGCTCAAATCTATAGTCTTTCTTTTACAGTTCACAACAGCATCATGCAATGTCAACCAGTCTATACCCAGAATTATATCAAACTCATCAAACGGTAATAGCATCAGATTAGCAGGGAAATAGATATATCGAAACATTAACGGACAGTTCTTACATTTTTTGTCAACCAGAACACTTTTACCTAAGGGGTTTGACACTTTTATAACAAACTCAGTAGACTCTACAGGCAAAGTCTTACTGGATACTAGATTCATGCATATATACGAATGAGTAGAACTAGAGTCTATCAATGCAATTACAGTAGTATCATAAAGTGTAAATGTACCCGTTATAACATCCGAAGATGAAGCTTCCTCACGAGCTCGGATGGTATACGCTCTGGCAGGCGCTCTAGCTTCAAATCTCGAAACAGTATCTCTCGTAGTTCTCTGACTACCACTAACAATTCTTGTATTTCGCGAAGGTCTACCTCTCACTGGAGCATTATCTGATCTCGAATTCTGAATAGTCTCTGGCTCAACAGACTCTTGGCAATCACGAATGAAATGATCTAATGATCCACATCTGAAACAAGCCCGGTCATTCAATCTACAACTTCTCAGATGTCTTTTACCACAATGCTTACACTCAGGTCATTCGGATCAAACATTTCCAACACTAGCTACTGAAGTTGCCGGAGTTTTGGAGCTCATTTGTGATCTAGCTCGATCTCTATTCAAATGTCCCACATTAACTCTTGAACGGCTTTGTTCATCTCTAAATTTCTTTGATGCAGACTGAAATGATCTACTCCGAAATCTCTTTCTCAGATCTTTAGCTTCAAACTCAGCTTTCCTTTTATCTTTCCCGAGGGCTTCGGCTTTGCACGCTCGATCAACAAGTACCACAAACTCTTTTATTTCCAAAATCCCAACAAGTAAACGGATGTCTTCGTTAAGACCATCTTCAAACCTTTTACACATTATTGCCTCTGTGGATACACATTCACGAGTATACTGACTCAATCTCACGAACTCTCGTTCGTATTCAGTAACAGACATACGGCCCTGTTTCAAGTCCAAAAATTCCTTCTATTTCTGATCAATGAATCTCTCACTGATGTATTTCTTTCGAAAATCAATTTGAAAGAAGTCTCATGTCACCCGTTCTTTCGGAACAACAGAAATTAAAGTTTTCCACCACTGATAGGTCGCATCTTGTAGCAAAGAAACTACACACTTTATGCATTCCTCAGGACTCAGTGACATTTCATCAAATACCCGGATTGTGTTTTCTAACCAGAATTTGGCTTTCTCGGCATCATCATCACTAGTAGCCCTGAACTCTTCAGCCCCATATTTACGAATTTTGTCAACTGGAGGCTTGTTAAACAGATTCAGATTCATAGTCGGAGGCATAGCAGATGTCTGAGGGTGATTAGGCAGGGGCGGAGGTTGTGAAATAGTCGGGTAATTTCTCACAAACTGAGTGAACCACTCACTCATCATCTGGAAGAAAGCTTGTCTAGCTTCTCCCTCTTAACCGCTCGTAGCCAGTCTCGAATCAGATGGCGCTGTCCCTTGCGCGAGAGCAGGCGCATTACTTTCTACATCGTTAGCTACGGCTCTTTCGGGATCCATTGCTATACGAAAGTCACATTTTATACGTCAGGATTCATCACACTATCACAATTCATATATATGGCATGTATAGCTAGACTCTGACATGCTACGTTAGTCCGAGAATCGACTAAACCGTAGCTCTGATACCAACCAAATGTAACACCCCTAACCCGTATCCGTTGCTGTATTAGGGTTAAACGTATTACCGGATAGATCGGAAATGTTTACAGACTTTTCATAATACAAGTCATCACTTGCAATCACTACGTCCCTTAGATAGGTCACCGAGACCTTAAGCATGCTTTAGAGAAGGGTCGGGACTAAACCGAACACATACAAAAATTCTCAGAAATTTAAAACTTTTTGAACAGTGCAGAGGCCACACGCCCGTGCAGTCAGGCCGTGTGCCTCCCACGGCTACTAGACACACCCATGTGTCTGGGCCGTGCCAAAATAGGGCATGTATACTAACTTATCCTCACGGCCACCAGGCACGCCAGTGTACCATGGTCGTGTACTCTTATGCTATATACTGACTTAATCCCACGGTCACTAGGCACGCCCGTGTGCCACAATCGTGTCTGCTTAACAGGCCCTTTGCAAGGTCAATATGCCACCTACACTTAGGTTTACCCTACAAGCTACATACCAATTCATTTTATGTACAAATAACAACCAAAGACATGTCAAATGATCAACAATTCTTCACAACCAAACTCATTTCTAATAATGCCAATTTGCACAACTAAATCATACATATACATAAGCATGGTTTAACCACATTTACCCTTCATAGAAACATTCTTTTGATTAAACATGCATACTCATAATGCATTCATATGCTTACCATAACTTTGACTAATTCATTGGCTATCAAACCATACCAAACTAAGCATTAAATAACACATTTACTCATGCATATTACCATCACTTATTAAGCCACATCTCATGGCTACTTTATACACATTTCAAAAATAATCCAAAGTGACTAGCCTATACATGCCATATCTAGCTATATACATTTCCAAAAGGTACCAAAATGAGTTTGAGTAGTGTGATGACGATCCTCGACGATCCCCAAGCCTTCAGTAGCTTTGACGATCTATAAAATAGAGCAAACACACATACAGAGTAAGCTTTCAAAAGCTTAGTAAGCCATATACAAATAAACTTAACATATTATGCACATAACCAAAATGATTTAATAACATTATTGATTCTCTTAGCAAATTCATCTCATATATTCTTTGGCTCAATTTCTAGGCCATATCTTACCATAATCTTCAACTCAAATATAACTCAAATATCATATATACATATGGCTCATTCAAACATATCTTCACATATTATCTCATCATTTCAAAACACATATTCATCATAGTAAGTTCATATAGACACTTACCTTTCATACACACTTAGTGTACATATCGAACGTACCTGAAACGGATATATTGATCACATAATCGTTTGTTTCTCAGACTTTCCCGTTGAACCGTTCGAAATCTAATAGGATACCCAGAGTGCTCGGAATGGTCGTACAATGCCAATGTCCCAGACGTGGTCTTACATGTAATCAGATATCGATGCCACTGTCCCAGATGGGGTCTTACAAGAATCAAATACGATGCCGATGTCCCAGACATGGTTTTACATGTAAATCTCATATCGATCCCAACGTCCCAGACGTGGTCTTACACGAAATCTCTTATCGATGCCAACGTCCCTGACGTGGTCTTACACGAAATCTCGAATCAACGCCAACATCCCAGACGTGGTCTTACATGATAACACATAACAGACACCTATGTCATGACATACGTAATTCCTATATATTCCTAGGTTCATATGGGACTTCACGGACTTTATCAGTTTATCGACTTATTAGCCAACTCAAATTTCACATACATTCCATCTCAATGGGTAATCATAGTATTTCGCATATCATATACATTCAAATAATTCAATGCAAATACATTTATTTGTATATCAACTTACCTCGGATTCAGATATTCGTTCGGACTCGGTTATTCGACTACTTTCGCTTTCCCGCGATCTAAGTCTGATTTCTTCAATTCTTGATCTATACATATTCAAATGTAATCCATTTATTCACTAATTCACTCAATTCAATCCAAAAACATATATTTAGGGAAATTTGCAATTTAGCCCTCACATTTGCACATTTTATCAATTTAGTCTATTTTTTCTCAAAACATCAAATATACACAATTTGTTCACATACATGCATAGTCGAATCTCCCTAGGGACTATACAAGTCCATACTTTTCATCAAATTCACAATTTAGTCCTCCAAAATAATATTTTCTCAATTGAGTCCAAAATACTCAAATTTAACAAAACTTCAAATACAAACTATGATAATCAAATACATATCTTTCATTTATCATCATCAAACATCATAAAACACATGAATTCATCAAAGGCTCATTTCAAAAACATCATCAATTCTCAAAATTAAGGCATGGGTTACAAAGTATACGAAGCAATGATTACAGAAACGTAGAAATTATCAAAAACAGATAAAAAACATACCTTGAATTTAAGCCTTAAAGTAGCCGAATATATAAAACTCAAACCCTTGCTTTCTTCCTTTTAATAATCGGTGAATGAACATAAAAGATGATGATATTTTGGCTTTTGTTTTTGGTTAATAACATTTTATTAATTCTTTACCATATTAACCCTTTTAAAACAAATAAGAAAAATGCATAAACCATGTACAAAAGCGTCCATTAACAATCCTCTATCTTAAAAGTGGTTTAATTGCCTCATAAGGCCGCAACATTCAAAAGCCACAACACATGGGTACTTTAACAAGTAGCATGCTAGTTTGCATTTAATGCAATTTAACCCTTTTCTCAAATTAAGCACACAGACGGACAAATTAACTTACGGAACTTTAACACATGCTTAATCACATATCAAAGACACAAAAAATAATATTAAAATATTTTACTGACTCAGATTTGTGGTCCCGAAACCACTGTTCCGACTAGGGGCTAAACCAGACTGTTACAGTAACAAATTGATAATTTTACTATTATTCCTTTTACTTTGTATCCACATATAAATGCTATTGTGGGATTTACTACTGGAAATGTCTAAATTAATGTGAAGT
This sequence comes from Gossypium sturtianum, assembly GCA_025698515.1. Classification (NCBI taxonomy): domain Eukaryota; kingdom Viridiplantae; phylum Streptophyta; class Magnoliopsida; order Malvales; family Malvaceae; genus Gossypium; species Gossypium sturtianum. The sequence goes on along the minus strand of CM046943.1, from coordinate 34,440,002 downwards.
CTATAATGCCACTAAGTCAATAAATATATTTTTCAAATAATTATATGCAATATTTGCTTCAGGGAATATGCCAAAATCTTCAAATGCGGGGCATTTGGTCTAGTGGTATGATTCTCGCTTCAGATGCGAGAAGTCCCAAGTTTGATTCAAAATACTTTTAAAACCCTTTTAACAAGAGTTTTGCATAATCAGTATACTATCAAGAATAATTGCCTAGGTCATGTATAGAAACAAGCCTATATTAAATATATCAATAAAAGTCACATCTCAAATATAAAAATATGACATAATGAAAAACTAGAAAAAAAAATTCATAACCATCATCATAAACATGCATGAAATTTAATTCAAAATACAACTATTCATGCTCATAGAACTTTTCATTTACAATTGCTCATGTCATTTCTCTAAATAATTAAAAAATGGAATAATATAAAACGTATGAACTACTACTTTTAACAATTCTTTGAACTAAATCAAATCCGAATAATCATAAAATTCATTGATTTATTAACACAAATTTGCATATTAGTATGTTTTAATCAAATATATTATTTAATTATAAAACCTACTATAGCGACATAAATAAATCAGTTAATATTCATTTTCATAAGCAAATGATATGCTTAAAACAATATGTAACCCATGTAATCAAAACTTAAAAAGAAGACCATCTCAAATATTTAAACCATATATCAAGTTGATTTAATATTTAAAGATGTACCTTTTTTTTTTCCGCGTTGAGTCTTGACGATTTTATCAAGAAGTAAGAAAATTAAACTCCAGTAATAGACTTTGAATCCAATCAAAATCTATTGATAGCAAACTTTGAGAGTGGATCTTATTTTCCAAGTGTATAATAGGTACATAATCAATGACTCTTCATAAATAAATTGTCTCTCTTCTTAAGAAGTTCTTGGAAATTCTTGTTCTTTTCTTGCTTTCTTCATTCTTCCACTTCTGGTGGTGAAAAAAATTATTATAACAATCCCCCATAACTATTATTATAGTTCAATTTACTACATCCACATTAAAGATTATGTCTTTTGAATTTTTTACATATTGTTACATTCTCTTCAAGGAATGGTTAGGTTTTGTGGTTAAAAACTTTTGTTCAATCATAAGTAAATTTTTTTCATGATATTGCTACCGTAGGAGCACATTTGAATCATGAAAAGTTGAATAAGTTCTCTCTTGAAAGGTTCTCATCAGTAATATTTTTCCACGTAATTTTAATTAAGAACTTATTCTGAATACTGTAGAGTTATACTCACAATGTAAAAAAAAAAAAAACTTGCAACTTCAGGTGCATCCAACCATAATGAGCTTTAGATAGAATTACCATATTCTATTACTCATAAGTAGATCTTTCACAGTCAAATATTTTGTTTTCAATCCCTTAATGGGGATAATAACAAAAGAAGATCACAAAGATAGGCACAATCAATTCAATTTAATAACAAGAGTAATCAATAATTCAATCCTGTTTTAATTCATATGAAATATAATATTTTCCTCATTCACAATCTCAATATGAGATCTATTATGAATATCTTGTAAAACCAATGGATTAACCATAACAAGATATTAATATATTAGCTCTTCTGGAGCTTTCGACTAATTTTGTACTACCAAATGTTGAAATAATATTAGTTTATATTTTCTTTTGCGTTCACTTCTGGGAATGCAATAGATTTACTAGGACAAACTTATAAATATCCTAAAAAATTCTTTATTTCATATTCACCATCGCAAACATGCGTGGATTTTAAATCAAAATCTATCTATTCATGTTGTCATGATTAGTCTCCAATTATAATAAACATGATATAATAAATAAATCATAGTCTAATATACCTGAAGATCTGAGTTGTTAAAGGCTCTAATGATTACCCATAGTGCGCAGGCCTCAATTGAATACCAAAATTGCAATAGCTCTAGAAGGCAATTGACAACAACTTGAGTAGCATATTTAGAGTGACTATATTATAAAATAAAAGAGAATCGTGCTGATAACGTGTTATAAAATAAATAAATAGAGAGTAAAGAGCAAAGAAAATGGGAGAGCAAAAGAGAGAGCGTATTTTATTGATCAATTGAAATATTTACAAAGTTTCTCCAAAGTCTCTATTTATAGGCATAAAAAGTATAAATGAAGTAGAGATCTACTTCTAATCACTATTAGAATTTAAAGTACATCAAAATTTATCTTGACCTTGATGGACATCTACTTAATAAGATATTCATAACATTAACATTTTAATTGAGATTTTTACAAAAATAATATAAAAACTTTTTTCCAAAAAAATATGGGCTTGATTTTTTTTACTCAAATAATATGTTTTGAATAATGAAAGTGTTGGCCACGGTTCCCAAAAGTCCAAATTGGCTTAGTTTGTGGTGATTTGGGCAAAGCATCGAATTTGAGGCTCAAATCGCCACAAACCAAATTGATTTGAGCTTTTGGGAAACATGACTTGTAGTTCACTTTTGAGGTGTGGATAACGGCAAAGAATCCTACTAAATCAGGTTGAATAGTGCCAATTTGAGCAGGAATCTCTGCCCAAATCGATCCATTTTTTGGCGATTTGGGCAGAGATTCCCTACCCGACAAGACTCCACAATCCTAAAAAATTCAAATCCTTCTGTCCCCACTATATAAACCCAAAAAATCTATAAAAAAAAACACAACCACAAAAATACAAGAAAAACCCCTAAACTCCTAAAATACTTTTTAACTTTAAACCACTCAAAAAACCATAAACCACTTCTAAATTCAAAATTAATCTAATTTCATCAGCATTATATAATTATATTTAGAATCGTTCACTTTTTTTTTTAGAAATATGATTTTGACATTAATTTCATTAATATTATCTGAAAAGAAATTATGGTGTAAGTTAGAAATATAATGATAATAATAATGTAATAATATTGGTGAAAATAAAATATTTTTTAATTTAAAATATTATGAATTTGATAATTTAAGTTTATATTAATATAACTAATAGTATTTTAAAATTTTAATTATTATTTAAAATTATGTTATATTGTGAGAAATGCTTTAAATACGGTAAGAATTAATTTATATATTAGTGTAGAAATACTTTTTTGTTACTAAGAATATCATATTAAAATAGATTAGATTATTGTAATTAATTATCCATGTGTTGTTGGTTTACAAGGTTGGAATATTAAACAAGAAATCTCGGGAAAACGTTGTAGGCCATTTTATCATGTGATATTTTAATATATATATATATATATATATATATGTATGTATGAGTTTGTAATTATGTTTCACAAATATAAATTTTTTAGACAAGTATGTGAATGTGTATTGTTGATAATTATGGTGAAACACTTAATGTAAGTGTAGTTAATAATTATCAAGTAAATGTCATACATAAGTGATAATGGTAACAATATCATTGGATATACTTGGTGCAGTGAAAATGGCTAGGCCTTATTATACTTCGAGACGTGTTAAGAATCAAGAGCAAAGTGAAACGATGGCTAGTTTTGAGGCTCAAATTAAGAAATTATAGGATGAACCGTAACAACCAAATTAAGAAATTATAGAATGAACCCTAACAACATGTATTGTTGCACACATAATTTTTGTAGATAGCATAATGCAAAAATTGATTTTGATGTGTTATTCTGGTCTTAGGCTAGAAATATAGAAATATAATTCTTTAAGGGAAACATTTATTTATATAGTATAACGACTCAAAAGTCAATGATGTCGCAAAATGCAATTTCGAGACCTCATTTTCGTAAATTAGGCTTATAAATATTAAATTAAAATATTTATGGTGTGGGTATAAAACAATATTAAAGTTTGGTCCTTCAATTTTTTCTATTAATTGCTTAATTAAGGTACAAAGACTAAATTATAAAAGTCTTATCACTATAGATTTTTAATCGGAAAAAGGTTTAGGGATTTAAATTGCAATTAGTCAAAGGTCCAAAATTACAATCAAACCATGTTACATAATGAGTTAGTGGATGATTATGGTTTGAGCATTAAAAGATGATTAGTGATAAAGTGAAGCTAATTAATCAAGCTTAATTAAGTTTAATTATATTATAAATATAAGTGAGTGGAATGAATGAGAAGATGTTCATCTTCGTAATTCCTCCATCATCGAAAATACAAAGAAAATAAAAGGAGAAAACCAAGCTAGGTCTTCAAACATTCTATCTTTGATTAATAGGTAATTTCAAGTACTTTTCTTGTAATTTTTATATTTTTGAGGCCATGGGAACTTGATTTAGCTAGCCCTTGAACCAATTTGTAAAATTGTTAATTTTTTTGAAAGTTGTCATTGATGATTTCGTAAAGAAATTGGTGTTAAATTGATAGGTTTTAAGCTTAGATGTGAAAAAGGACTAGATTGTAAAGTTTAATTGTTAGTTTTGTTCCTAAAGACCAAATTGAATAAATTGTAAAATTGATAGTAGAAATAAGAAATAGGAGGTCCCTAATGAGAAATTGTGAAATTGAATTTTAATTTGAGGTTTTAAATTAAAAATTATGTTTGTTCTGGGTTTAAGGACAAAATTGAATAAATTACAAAATATGTATGACTTTTTAATCAAATGTGATTTTGATGGAATTTCATATTATACCATTTCTGAATTGTTATTCGTAGTAAAAAAATGACACAGGATTATCGAAAGGGAAAAGAAAGGCAAGAGTTGAAAACGAGTAACACGAGCTTTCAGTTTGTATTTCTATGATCCTATTCAATTTAATTATTTCTTGTTCATGTTAAATTGCATGATTTAGTCATGATTGATATGATATACCAAGAAAGACAACTAAATTTAATAAAATAGAAAGTTGCATTGGTATGAAATTGAGTTGAGATTCGTTATATGCGGTATTGGAATGGTAAATTGATGATGAAATTGAGATTGATAGAATGTGAATTGAACTTATAATGGAATTGGAAATTGGTAACCTATTAAATATACATGTTATGCTTCAGTTTATCTGATGATACACTGCTTGTGCAGTATAATTCCTTCAATTTATTTGATGATGCACTGTGTGTGCCAATATAATTGCTTTAGTTTATCTGATGATGCACTACGCGTGCCAATATAATTACTTCGGTTTATCCAATGATGCATTGTTTGTACTAGTATAATTGTTTCAATTTATCTGATGATATAGTACGTGTGCTAGTAAATTACTTCGACTTGTCCAATGATGCACTGTGTGTGTCATGTCACACCCTAAAAATCGAGTTAGTAGAATCGGGTAATAAAATCAAGGGCTCGAGTTAGATATCGAGATTAGTTCATAGAAATTAATATAAAATGAAATAAATAAATAATTAGGCAATAATAATTGGGTTAATAAAAATATACTAGTGATGATTAAATTAAAATAGTTCTAGAATTAGAGGTTTAATGTGTAAATTAAGAGTTTTAATTGAAATAGGAGCCACTAGAACAAGGGAGAAAATAGGAGGGGGTTAGGGCTCAATAGCCCAAATTTTAAATTTCGGTTGCCTATATAAGACCACCTATCATCCCTTCCCTCTGCATTTTCAACCATTTCAAAAAAATAATTGTTAGATTTGAAATCAAGAGTTTTCTCTCCAAATTCCCTTCATCCTTTCGATTTCTTAGCATCCAAACATTATTTCCTCTTCAATTTCAAAAGAAATCCACTCTTCCTCTTTCCATTTTCTACTAACACTTAGCTCGATTTTTCTCAAATTGATCCAATTTCATGGAGATCTTAGAATTAAAGGTAAACATTCTTATTTCTTATGGTTTAACACATTTGATAGGTGATTTCAATTCGAATTTTTACGAATCGAATCAAGAAAACCTAAGATCTATGATTTTAAAGCTTAATTTTGCATAAAAATGGTGGATCTCGTAATAGTGAGCTAAGTGATGATTTTAAAACAATTTTTAACTCATTTTACAGTAATTAAGAGGTTTATAAACTTGATTTAATAAATCCTTAAAGAAATTGCACGAATCAAATGATTTTACCTCTTAAGATTGATAACGAAAGTGATTTTTTAGAAAATATTCATTATTGAAATCGTGTAAAATTAATGGCTAGATTTGTAATTAAACCTTAGTTAAGGTGTTAGGAGGTGGAAATTAGAGATCTAATCGAGTTAAAACAAAGTAATTTTAAGACTAAAGTTAGGCGAGGTGAGCTCGCCAGTTTTGTAAGAGTGGCGAGTTGTCAAGTGTTAAGGATGCTACTTATTGTGAATGGTTAGTAAACTATATGTTTTTATGTGATATGTGAAGCCTCTGTTGGTGAGGGAACGTCTATAAGCAAGGGCAAGAAAAAAGTGGTGTAGATTAAACAATATTAGCGAGTCAACAAGTGAGTGCTCTTGCACACTGCATCATAAACACGAGTTCGTGTGCTAAGGAAAGCCAAGTAGGCATACGAACCTGGCAGGTAACATGTGAGCCCTATTTTTAAATTGTGCAAACATATATATTTTTTCGAGCCTATATGTTGTTTACAAACCCTGTAAATTTTATGCGAACCTTATACATTTATTGAGCGAACCCTGTTATACAAAATATGCGAACCGTATTCACATGCATGCGAGCTTGTACATCTACGCGAGCCTATTGACATGCATGCAAGCCTATATGTGTGAGTCTATATAAGTATGTGAGCCTTGAACATGTGCGAACCCAGATGTTGTATGCAAGCCATGAATATGTGATAATCCATATGTTGTATGGGAACCATGAATATATGTCCGAACCCATATGTTGAAAGCGAGCACTAATTATATGCACGCCCTAAATGTATGTGAGAATTATATTGTGTTATGCGAACCTGATGCTATGTGAACCCATGTCATTGCGACCCTATGTGCATTGTGAGCCCTGCAGTATTGCGAGCTCTATTAAATGCGAACTATGTAATTGCGAATTGTTGTGTGCAAGCTCTACCATATTACGAGCTCTTTAAAAATTTTGTATTGTGAATGTGATAAGAACGATATGTTGGCATCGTGAATACTTTAATCCATTATATATCATTGGCATGCCATAGGTTTGTGAGTACTCACCATTTTTACTATGTGTTAGGGCATATGACCTAGAGATAGTGTTGGAGAGATAAAGGAATGTCAAGAATAGCTCCATTCACCGTAGATAGCATGGAGTGTTTGGAGAGTGTGAGCACTCGTGCTACACTTATCAGAGATAGCGTAGGACTCTTTGAGTCATTTGGAGTGCTTTTGAAGATTCATTTATCCAATGCGTATATAATATGAATATGTTTCACACTCACAAATTGCCAATATATCACTATGATGAGTATGATTATTGTATTTTTGTGAACTATTACAACATGTCAAAATCTTAGCATGATTGATGTGTTTATTTGTGTTGTATGCTTGAGCATTCACTGAGCTTCAATAAGCTCATATTCCTTGCATATACCTTGTAGATAAGTAGCTCGCAGGACTAATGGTGAAGAGTGGCAATCCAGTGATCCATCACAAGGAAATCCCTTGAGTATGTGACATTTTTTCAAACTCCAATGTGGAAGGCAATGTGGGACTCTTCCAAGGGTTTAGAATTAGACTAGACTTTTTAAATAATTTTTGACGGGTTGTAAACGAACATTACAGACTGTTTAATTTTGGATTTTAGACTTTATAATTGCTTGTTTGGGTGCATGATTGATTGGATTATTATATGGTGATTGTTATTAAATTGATAAGCTAACGAACTTATGTAGGTGATGAGCTCGCTGGGTACTAAGGTATGCTTTTAGATCTTATGTATGTGGAAATAAATTAATGACTTAGTATGCATGAAATAAAAGTAATAACACGTTGAATAAAACTTACGAACCATCTAGGAGTGGTTCGAGCTGGGGGTCGCAAGAATGGGGTCTTACAAGAGTTAAAAGAGTCTCAATAGGGTTAGGACTTTGCCAAAACCATAAGAGTTCACCATTTAGAAGCTCGCCATTAAGGATTGCCAATCTGGGAGGGGTTCACCAAACGTTTGGAAGTTCGCCTACCACTGAGTTTGCCAGAGTCAGTAATTGCCAAACAATAGTGAGTTCACCAGAAAAGATTGGTTCGCCAAATAAAGGAGTTTGTGAGCAATCCATTCACTAAACAATCACCAAAATAGGGAGAGTGGTATGTACAAGTTCATGGGATTTGGAGGTTCGCCAGTCTTTAGGGATCGCAAGGTGAGATGTGAGCTAGGTTCCCCAATTAGAATGAAAACCAAGGGGCTCGCGGGACAAGTTACGAGCCGGGTTTGCGAGTAGGTCATGAGTTGTTGCTCGCCAAGTGGCATGCGAGGTGGGCTCTCAAGTGGTTAGAACTTGAAATTTTTGTGCTTTGTTTTGATGGTGTGTTTAGAAAGGCATGCAATTAGAATTATTCTTTATATGATTTATGTTACAATTGTGTGGTGTACGTGGTTGGTTTGTGTGTTTCGTGTTATTTTAACGAAGAGTCACTTCGGTGGCTAATGTGACGTTCAGAATTCCAGTTGAACTGTCTCATTCAAGTTTGGGGCACCACATGCCAATATATTTCCTTCATTTTATCTAATGATGCACTACAATGCCAGATTGGGATACAGGTTGGTAATTCGTATATCCATCTTGAAGTTCGAGTAAAGTCAATAGGATTATATAAACATGATTTCTCTAGGTTATATGGTAGATTGAGATGAAATATGATTGTGATATTCGATAGCATGTGAAAGACCATACGAATTTGCTGGAAACAAACCTTAGGGACCAACTGAGTATTTACGAGCGAATAGCCTGATTGAATTGATAAAATGGAATTGCATATATGAATTGATGAACATGTACATATATGAGTATATGTTATAAATGGTGATATGAAATGATCATGTATGAAGTGTAATATATGGAAAATAAATGGTTATATAGGTGCTAGAAAGTAAGATATGAAATAACCAATTGAGTTGATCACTAAGTCTACGTTACAATTTGGTATGCGAATTAGTTAAACAATAGATTTGAATTGAGTATTTGCATTTGGGTAACATATATGTTATATTGATTTGAATTATAGAAATACCATTGAATTCTATCGCTCAGCGTATGATTTGTTTTTCTGTACACAGGTTAGGTCCCAAATAGGATCCCGAGCATTGACTTCAACATCCAGTAAAGATACCTGACTCAACAATGTTTGTATAAATCTCTATTTTTTTTGGTTATAAGACATGTACGTAGGTTGAGTCAAGTTTGGTATATAAATTATATGAATATACACTTATGGTTTTAAATAGTTAACGTTAGAATTTGATTAAATGTATATAGCTTGTAATGGAGTTAAAGGTAGTTTGAAATGGTATGAAATGTTGCAAACATATATATATGAACTTGGTGAAATAGGTAAGTGTGCAAATAACTTAAATGGTTTGCATTAGGTAAATGGATTGTAGGTGATAAGGTATTGGCCTAATATCATATAAGGTATGAAGATGCAGGAATCGATGCTATATAGTTGCAATTATTGGCTGGTTAATGTTTGAATTTGTTTAGAAACTTGGTTGGAAAATTTCAGGTTGAAGTTCAATTAGGAATTCAGGAAACAATATGTGATGTCCCGATGAGAAATGACCTATAATTCACAGCGTGACAAGAGACACCATCGTCTTGACAAGGCCAAACAGTATGTCATGTTGCGACGTCAATCCTGTAATTTGATTTCTTTAAAATTTAATCATAATTTGATCTCAATTTAGCATTAGAGCTTTCGTAAGCTCGTATAAGTCCCAAGAATGGTTATTCATTGTATCACTTGCTTATATTACTCGTATTTCTATGTCTAATTTTATGAATTTTATTTAAATTTGATTGTAGTTCCTTCGGTAACGAATGTGGCACCTTGTAGCTTGGACCTGACTATCGGGTCGCGTATAAGGTGTTACATATAGAGCACCAAGTTAGGTTAGATAAATTATGACTATTTGTAATAAGATGTCATAAAGAGAAGGTATGGTATGAAATGTTGGGTGCAAAGCGAATTATCTAGCATTTTACGGGCAACAACATCCAATAAAACCATTCAGAAAACTACAGAAATTCATTGGATAAGAAATTTGGTCCTTAATAAATTATTGGAAGATTTTATAGAATCTATACTAGTGCGAGTAAAGGGGATCAAACCCCAAGATCTTGTACAAGTTTAGGCTTTACTGTTAACACACTGTAATTGTAATATTAAGTTATGTAGAACCTAAAATTCAAAAATGTTAATTAAATAATTTGATTCAACTTATTGTTTATTTTACCTTTATAAGGTTTAGCAAATATTCATATAATATTCACGCCAAATAGCGATTCATATTGAGGTTATTTAAAATTGAACATGAAATTTTATTAATGCCATATTACACTTCAACTATTCATTTAGTAAAGTAAAATGATCAAAGTTTTTAGTGTAAAAATGTAATCAATTTAAAATTTATTTAATTCACTGTACATTTATAGGGTTTTAAATATGAGTAACCAATTCATGCTTTACGTATATTACGATGGAGAAATTCGTTCGACGGACCATGGTTCTATTTTTGAATCGAGCCAAAAGCTTGCACTAACTTTCAGTGTTAATGCTACCCTTGCAGAAATAGTGTGGAATATTGGTTTGAAAAGCGTGTGTAGATGTAAACGGAGTTTATCGAGACTTATCTATAGGTTTCTGATGTCCAACACCTCCTACGTATAATATGTTGCCACTCTTGGACTACAAGGACGTACAGACAATGATATGGACACATTTCCGCATTGGACTTTTGCATGCGACCGAGCTTTTTGCCGAATTGGTCGAGGAGGATAAGGGACTAGCTGTGGATAATATGTTATCATCTTCAGGGCAAGATGTTCATTCCAACCCCATTAAACCAATATTATGAAGGTCAAGCCTCATATATAGACCCACCGAGACAATTAGTTGGTAGGAAGTCTTTTGCAAGTAAGTTTGACTTTGATCTTAATGGTGTAATGGTTGATCCATTCCTGGCTAGTTTCTAAATGGGTTTAGTGTTTGGAGAGGGTTTCATGGAAGAGTTCGATGAGGAAGAGGTCCCCCTATGTTCAACATAAAGACTTCAGTGATCTAGAGGTGGATAAGGTGCCTCGTGAGGGGTATGACAATGAACATGTAAATACTTTGAATGAATTTCCACATACATGGCATCTTTCTAGTGGGATTGTTTTATGTAATAAACAAACGACCTTTATGCTTAAAAATAGACCTAAATGTGGCACATGCTTATGAGTTCCCTGAATACACATACATCATTCGTAGCATGTTTAGGTTGTTGTCATGTGTTTTTTTTTAAATGACATATGTAAATATCTTAAACATGGTTGTGGGTTTTTTTATTCTACAGATAGTGTAACAAAATAATTACCCATATTTTAAACACATTTAGAAAGGGTGAACTACAAAATTAGTCATTCAACTATTAGTGTGCTTTTGTTTTGGTCACTTAGGTGCAAAAAATTCTATTTTAGTCACTAATATTACCAACATATGATATTTTGGTCACTCTTTCATTAAATCATTAATAGAATTTTGATGAGACCTTTTTTATTGGGATAATAATAAATTTAGCCCTCTAATATTTATAGATTTTATAAATTTGGTCCTAATTCTAAAAAATAAACAAATTTGGCCATCAAATTTACACATTCTATTAATTCAGTATTGATTCTTAAAATTCATGTTGGACCCATAGTTGATAATAGCAAAGTAAACAACTACTAACAACAAAAGTGCTAACTCCAAAGGCCATTGAAGGTGACACTATGACAAGAAAACTAAAATAAGAACATAACATGTTTACGTGGTTTAGTTTTCCTACGTTTGTAAAGTTTAGCTCAGTTAGTAAGTCTACTATCTTTGATCCCAATACAATGGGTGATTTAAGTCTTATCATACTCTGGTATAGAAAACTCACTTTTGTACTTAAAGATCTAAATCACTCACTTTAAGTTCTCTCATTGAGAACTTACGCTATAAACCAAGCAACAAACTTGTTTGCACTCTCACCATTTTTTATTTTTCTAACATAGAATTTATTTATTAAATTAAAATAGTAATTTTATAAATAAAATAATTTAAGGAGAGAAAAACACACATGAAGAAGTCTTAAACTAGATTTAGACCTCCCCTTCTTTTTTCTACATTAGCAATCACCAACACAACCATCCTTCGTCATCATTAGCCTCTTTCGATTAGTGCAAGCTTGGCATAAAAGTTTCTCTCTCCACCATTTTCCATCTTCAACCTCTACGCACCTCCAACCTCCAACCTTTCAACTTTTCACCATTATCAATCTTTACAAACATCCTCACCACCAGTCCACCATTTCACCATATTCACTAACCTAAACCCAGTAATCCAACCAAACCCAAGCATGATCGTGTCACAACAAACCCCCAACAGTTCCATACCATTCCATAAACATGAGACCTCTCACTAAAACTCATCTCCAATAACCAAGTACAATCACCCATTTCTCTACTACCAAAAGCTTCTCGATTTTTGAGGCTAAAAGAAAATTTGCAAAACAAAAAGAAATCCAAAGTTAGCCATTGAAAAATAATGGGAATCCAAATTTGACCATTGAGAAAATCTGCAAAACAAAAAAAAATCCAAAGTTGGCCATTGAAACCAAAGGAAAATCTACAAAATAGAAAAACCCAGAAGAGAAACATACACAAATTTGTTTTTATTTTCATAGGTTTGAAAGAGTTCAGATTTTCTTTTCCGAAGATCCCAATGATGGAAGTGTTGGCCTTAGTAGAGAGAAGCCCTAGTTTGATTTTTAAGCCAATTTAACGATTAAAGATTATTACATATTTATGATCACAAACCTGAAACCAAGATAAAATCTGGATCACCTAACTGTGACCCGGTTGGGCCCTACCTATTGGATGCGTGCAGGCCTTGTAGTGGGGGCTCATTAGAAGGGCTCGCAAGGGAAGTTCGCGGTCCTAGTTCGCAACCCAGTTGGGCCCTACCAGTTGGATGTGTGTAGGCCTTGTAGTAGGGGTTTGCCAAAAGTGCTCACAAGGGAAATTCGCAGTCCCAATTCGCATATACCAAGAAATTCACATGTGGGAGCTACGAAGTCAATGAGACAGACCAAAATAGTACATGTGTCCAGCATGCATAGAGCCTACCAAGAACGTCAATTCCATGAACAGTAACCATGTGTATAAATAATCGATTGTCCCCTTCAATGAGACACGACGAAAAAATATTCAACAATTGGTGTGGTGAGCGTGGATAGTTTGAAAAACTAGTTAATGTATGTTGATGGCTCCGCAGCCAAGGCAGGGTCAGGAGCAGGGGTACTCCTGATTGATCTCAGTGGGAATGAATGGGAATACGAATTATCTTTTGGATTTCAAACATCCAAAAACATAATAGAATATGAAGCTTTGGTATTAGGGTTACAACTAGCACACCACCTAGAAGTGAAGGATCTGATCATCCATACAGATCCACAGTTGGTGGCAAAGAAAATGAATGACGATATAAGGTGAAAGAGGTAGTGTTAAAGAGATATCATTCAGTCGCAGTTCAACTACTCATAGGATTTGACAATGTTCAAAGAAAGCAGCTCGCTAGGAGTGACAACACACTTGCAGATGCCTTATCTAAACTGGCATCCTCTATTGTCATTGAGCAAAGAGGGAAAATTCTGTTGGAGTACAGGGATACCCTGAGCTATGACATGCCATAAGTTTTGAGTATAGATCAAAAGGAGACATGGATGACTCCTATAGTTTGCACACTACAAGGAGTGTATGATAATTTGAACAAGAAATATATCAAAAAGTTACAATGCAAAGTTGCAAGGTATGTCGTTGTCACAAATTACATATGCCTGAAAATTTTAAATCGGTAAGTTAGACATTTGAATTCTGTGTAGATAATTGTTAAATTACTCAATTACATAGTGAGTTAAAATAATTCGTTTTGTCCTGCAATTGTTAGGTATACCCTTTTAGAGGGTGTACTATATAGAAAGGGGTTTTCACATCTAATATTACGATGCCTATCACCGTCTGTGGCTGAGCACGTAATGTGAGAAATACATGAAGGCATCTGTGGTGACCATTTGGGTGGAAGACTGCTTGCCCAATTTTTTTTCAAAAAAGTGTATTATTGGCCTACGGTTCAAAAGGATGCACATTATTTGGTTCACACATATGACTCCTACCAGAGATATGCCCAGGTGCAACAAAAACCAGTAGAACCTCTTCAAGTCATGTTGAGCCCTTGGCTATTTGTGGCCTTGGGGAATTATTGTCCTCTATCCATTCCTGATAGCTACAGCACAGAAAGATTCATAGTGGTGGATGTCGACTATTTCACCAAGTGGATTGAAGTTGAAGCTTTGGCGACTATCATAAAGAAACAAATGAAATCTTTTGTCTGGAAATCAATTGTGTGCAGGTTTGGTGTACCTCGCTTGATTATCACAGATAATGGCACACAGTTTCAAGGAAAGTTCAAAAATTTATGCGTGAATCTTCAGATTGCTTTATCTCAGAGTTTTGTTAAAATGCCACAAATGAATGGGCGGGTAGAAGTAATGAATAAGAAGATCCTAACTGCCTTAAAAAAGAAGGTTGGTGAGGCTAAGGGTGCATGGTTGGAGGAGTTGCTAGGAATCTTATGGGCCCTGCAAACTTTGCCTCATATTGCAATAAGAAAAACCGTATTTTCCCTTGTCTATGGCATGGATACAGTAATTCCTGCTGAGATCAGTATGAGGTCACATATGACAACACATTTTAACAAAGATGCCAACCAGGAGGCTATCATGCTTAACCTTGATCTTATCAATGAATTTAGAGAGGCAGAGGAGATCAAGAATGTAGCGCGCGCTCAACAAGTAGCTCGGCATTACAACTCTAAGGTTAAGAACAAGCAATTCCAAGTAGGTGATCTTTTCCTTAGAAACACTAATGCTAGTTTCCCAGCTTCGCAGTAAGGGAAAATGTCTCCAAGCTGGGAAGGGTCATACAAATTCATTGAGAAAATAGGTTATAGAGTGTATAAGCTAGAAAAAAATGGAAGGCATGGTTCTACTGCGAACATGGAATGCTCGTCACCTCAAGAAATACTATGTGTAATTTCTTACTCCTTAAATATAAATATTCTTTTTTATGAAAACTTATACATAGTATAATGTAAAGGTTTTTCGGTTTAAGATTGCAACCTCCAAAGCAGCTAGTGGACTTACGTTCCCAGCTGGCATTACAAGAGCTCACAGCTTCGACACAGCTAGTGGACCTACGCTCCTAGTTGATGTCATAAAGGTTTGTCGGTTTAAGATTGCAACCTCCAAAGCAACTACAGACCTACGCTCCCAATTGACATTACAAGAGCTCGTAGAGTTAAGCTCGCAGCTCCGACACAGCTAGCGGGCCTACGCTCCTAGTTGATGTCATAAAAGTTTGTCAGTTTAAGATTGCAACCTCCAAAGCTAGCAGACTTATGCTCCTAGCTGATATTACAAGATCTCATGGAGTTAAGCTCCCAGCTCCGACATAGCTAGCGAACCTAGGCTCCCAACTGATGTCATAAAAGTTTGCCGGTTTAAGATCGTAACCTCCAAAGCAATTAGTAGACCTATGCTCCCAACTGACATTATAAGAGCTCGCGGAGTTAAGTTCGTAGCTCCGGCACAGCTAGCGGACCTACACTCCCAACTGATGTCATAAAGGTTTTTCAATTTAAGATCGAAATCTCTAAATCAGCTAGTGGACCTACGGTCCCAACTAACATTATAAGAGATTGTAAAGTTAAGCTCGCAGCTCCAACACAGCTAGCAAACCTACACTCACAATTAATGTCATAAAGGTTTTTTGGTTTAAGATCACAACCTCCAAAGCAACTAGAGGACCTACGCTCCCAACTGACATTATAAGAGCTCGCGGAGTTAAGCTCATAGAACTAACACAGCTAATAAGGCTACCTTCCTATGTGGTACTTAAGGCTTAATTGATTTTATATCGTAACTTAATTTCCTTCGAGTTTTGTAACATCCTGAAAAGGGCCTATGCATTTTTGGTTTAATTGTACGAAATGACATATCTTATGTGTTATGAATATATTTTGAACACTTTTGGAAACCTGGAAATGTATGGAAATGTTAAGTTTAAAAGAGGAAAGTGAACATTTTTAGAACCTTGGAAATGTAAGGAAATGTCTTGTAAGGAAATGTCATGGAAATGTAAGGAAATGTCTTGTAAGGAAATGTCATGGAAATGTAAGGAAATGTCTTGGAAATGTAAGGAAATGTCTTGTAAGGAAATGTCATGGAAATGTAAGGAAATGTTAAGTTTACAGAGCCGATCGAAAATTTTTGGAAACTTAGAAATGACCTAGAAATGACGAGTTTTAAGGTTTAAAAGGGGAAATTAAGGCAAGGTGGCCTTAAAAGAAAAAGTTTGTGAAATTTGACACACAAACAGGCTTGGAAAAGTGGTCTGAAGATGCCACTTAGGGCCTATGGAAATGGCGCCATATGCAAGAGGAATGGGCCTGAGTTCGAGTCACTTGGGAAGCAAATAAAGGAGGTTTTATTTTTGCTTCCAGAAGACTGAGGTGGACGGCACATGGCTATAAATTAGGAGCTTTTATTATTTTATAAATAGTGGATAAATAAGGGATTTATTTATCATTATTTTCAAGAGATAATTGTTGGATTAAATTCTTTTAATTTGAATAAAGAAATAAAGAGGAAAATAAGGGAGAAGTGATGGCCAAGTAAGGGACTTTGAGTTTAATAATTTCGGCTAAGTAAGGATAGTTGCTGAATTATCTTTTATTTTAAGTGATAATTAAAGGATAAAGTTATCGATAGAGGAGTGGTGGCCAAGTAAGGGACTCCTTAGATGATAATTTCAGCTATAAAAGGAAGGAAGGAGGGCTACTCATCAATTTGTGCTTCCTCCTTTTCTCCGCCGAATTCTTAGTGCTCTCTTCTCTTATTTTCTTTCTTTTCTTTTGTCAAGTCGAGATTAAGTAATTGTTGGAACCTAGCTGAATGTTTTCCTCTCCATTAGAAGCCATAGCAAGAATCCTCCATCTTTATTCTTCCTTCTCTTTTCTTTCCAATCCATCAAAAGCCGAATCTTTGAGGGGCTTCAAGCATAGGTCTTTGTCGATTTCTTCAAGAAAGGGTAAGAACAAGTTTTGATTTCTATTCTTTTCTTTTAGATTTGTCGAAATTTAGGACTAATCCCATCAATATTCTTATTTGCCGAAATTTGGAAGGATTCTTTCGGGATTTTTGCCATAGTCGACTATAAAGGAAAAGATCTTCAGGATTTGACCATCAAGGTAAGTCATATCTGACATTCGGCCAAGGGCCATTGATTGTGATTAAAGGTTAGAAGTTGATCTAACATGTGGTTTTAGGGATTTCGACAGAAGCTATAACCAGTGGATAATTTCGGGATTTAAGATCCTTAAGTGATTAGCCGATTTCAAAGGGGAAGAATACAAGTTTCCGGGATTTGATTAATTATCAAATCGGCAGCAAGGATCTAAAGCGATAGATCGATTTTTTGGGATTTAAGTGAACCGCTAAGTGTATCAGGTGTGTACCCCACACTAACTTTTAATAAGATTGATGGTAATATGTAAAATATGCATGTTTATAAGAATGTGGCTAAGGTACCATAATATGGTACAAAGTACTGTGCACGTTTCCTACTTCCACTAGGATTATGAAATATGTTATTTATAACATGTGAAAATTTATAAGAATGAGAATTTAAGTATGATATGCATGATATGAATAATATGGGTCATTCGGGATATATGAAAAAGGGGAAGTGAATATGATGACTACGGTCTCACTATCTCGAATGTGGTGACTTTGGTCACATTATCGAATGTGGTAACCGGTTACATTATATCGAATGTGGTGTCTCATGACACAATATCTGGTGGCTATGCCACAAATTTTATATGGGCGATGAGCACGTCGATCCTGCAATGATCGCTTCGATGGTGTGTAGCGGATGGAGGGTTGACTTAGTAGTCCCCACTGTGTGACTGGGCCGGTACGGGGTGTGTAGCGGATGGACAACTAGGTTTGGGTTTGGGAATGCATCATAACTTTGTATTCTATGTTTTGAATGTGTAATATGTGATATGCCTGATTCTATTATGATTTAGTGTCGTGTACACATTGAGTCTGTTGACTCACTCACTCGTTGGGAACATTTTTCGTGTGATGAGCAGTGATGGACCGGGATGGCGAACTTGTGGTTGCCATGCTCAACATGAAGTTTATATTTTGAGGACTCTTGAATTTATTTTAGTACTTTGAATTATTTTGGGAATTATTTGATGTAATAAGGCCATAAGGCCATAGTTGAATTACTTTACACTTATTTTTATTATGATTATGAATTTTATCTATTAAAATTTAATTAAAATTTCTTTTAAACTAAACCCTAAATATTTTGTCACTTAAGATAAAAGGGATTTCAATATAAAACGAACCTGTTTTCAACACAAGCCCAACCCAAAATAATATTTTTCTTAAAATCACACAAGTTTTCCTAAGAACAAAAGAATTTTGAACCGGTTTACTTGAGGAACATACCAAATCTGGTCAAAGCTCGTGGGCCGAGTTTGGGGTGTTTCAAGTTTGCATACTTAAATTCACAACACAAAATGTTTAAGAACATTCAGGTCAAAATTGATAATAAGTCACTTAAAACAAAACCATTGAATTGCGCTAAGTCAATTAAAGGTTTCTGAGAATATCTTTAAATTTTTGTTTAAGTTCAAATTTTTGGTACAAGCAGTAGTGTTATGCGATAAAGATAAAATGATTTCACAAAAGGATATGATGTTATAACAGTAGTAAGCAAATTTGAAAATTTTCAAAGTTTAAATTTTCATTTCAAGATGAGAAAACTAATACAAAGTTATAATCAAAGCACATTATAAGCCCCTTCAAGGTCACTGGGGATCTCATTTTCTCCTCTTCCAACATCTTTGTTGTTGTCATTCCCATCAATAGGAGCAATGTTGGCTTTAGCGGGGTCCTCATTGGCTTTATTGTTATTAGCAGGAGCGGTGTTGGTTTCAGCTAGGTCTTCGTCCAGGTAAAATTCTTTTGAGTTCCTCCATTTGGATGTGAACTCATCCCAAGTAGCTCCTGAGGGGATGCAGATATTGAAACCTAGTTGGCTCATATCTACATTGCAGAGCACATCGAGGTCAACTTTGCAAGCGTTAAAAAGGCCACCCATAACTTGGGTATGTAAAAGTATATTTGACTTGAGCTCCTAAGCAAGGTTACTCAAGTTCTCAAAAGTTTCCCTTTTGAATTCCTCTATGGCTTTTGTTTATTTCTGCTCTAACCTCACCATAGCAGCTTTGTCTTCCTCAACGATTCAATTTACAGTAGCCTTGTGCTCTTCGGCCATTTTCTTTATATTAGCATCCAAGGCTTATTTCCCTTCTTTTTTAGCTGTAACTTCATGTGATAACTTATCAATTTTGACCTTAGTGGCCCCCAGGTGACCAACAAGCTCGGCATTTCACCTATAAAGCTCTTCATTCTCCTCTATTATCTTAAGGTATAGCTCGCGAGTTCTCTCCAACTCCAACTTAGTTTCCTCGAGCTCTATTTGACTAGCATCAACGCTACAAACATTTTTGCTAAGGCCTACGTTAACCATGGTAGCCTCAGCCAGCAAAACCTGTAAGGATGAGGTAAGCTTTGACAACTAATTCTTCTTCGCACCACTGAAAGACTCAGCGATACACATATGCCTCTTTATAGTATCTGGTAAAGAAGCCTTACACTTCTCAACAACTTCGCTGGGATTATAGGGGTACTCCCGCGTGCTTAGATGTTTGCACCACTAGAATAGGTCACCATCTTATCCAACTAAGGATTCCTCAATAGGGGGTAGAAAAGAATGAATACAATGAGCAGAAGGAGGAGAACTACCGTGAGCAGCAATCGGAGAACTTGTATAAGCCATAAATGGTGAGCTCACCGAGGGAGAAGTAGGAGTAGCGGCTATCATAGAAAAAGGCCGAGCATGATCTGCCTTCCTTTTACGATGATGCTCTAGTCTTCTACTATCTACCTCATCTTCGCTGTTGATAACCACATTTACAGGCCCCACATCGATTCTGCGCTTCTTACGCATGTCCCTTAGAGAAGCTCACAAGTCCATAACTTCGTTAATTTCTCAGGACAGACTTGTAGTTTCCTCCAAGTCGCTTCTAGAATCCAAGCTATGCCTACACCACTAATAATTTCAGGGTCAACAAGAACAGTTATCAAATTAATATTTGCACAACTTTCTTCGTACGATGAGATCGCTGAGATCCATGGGCGAAGTCTCATCCTACAGAATTTGTAAAAGAAGTTCAGTGGTTCCTCTTTATATCCTGTTAATATCGGACCTAGGTTATCCTTGGCCATATGAGGTCATGTCTGTCTTTCAGGTCGTGCACCAACTGCCTCAGCCACTTCCCTGCGATCACCTCACCTCCAAACAATATCAAAACACATGAGGCCATGTGAAGTGATGGCTCTAATGAGCGCCATTTTATAACCCTCCTTAGACCCAATAGGGGGACTAGATTGTTAAGTATTTATGATCACTAACCCGAAACCCATTTAAAGTCCGGATCGCCTACCCGCGACCCGGTTGAGCCCTACCAGTTGGATGCGTTAAGGCCTTGTAGTGGGGGCTCATCAAAAGGGCTCGCAAGGGAAGTTCGCGACCCGATCGGGCCCTACCAGTTGGTTGTGTGCAGACCTTGTAGTGGGGGTTCACTAGAAGGGCTTGCAAGGGAAGTTCACGGCCCTAGTTCGCATATACCAAGGAGTTCGCATGTGGGGGCTACGAAGTCCAGCATGCAGACCAAAACAGTACATGTGTCCAGCATGCATAGAGCCTACCAAGAACGTTAATTCCATGAACAATAACCATGTGTATAAATTTTCGATTGTCCCTTTCAATGAGGCACGATGGAAAAATACTCAACAGAGATAAAGATTGATAAGGGTAAGGTTGAACTTCCGAGCCTAGATTCATTGAGTTTAGGGTGTTTTTTCGATGAAATGAAAGATGGATTCGAGCTCAGAAGGTAAAATACTACCAGCTGTGAAAGTTTGGGTTCACCGACCATCGGAGATGGTGACCGGCACGGCGACCAGCACGACGATTTTCAAATTTTAACTATTTTCTATTATTATTTTAGAGAGAAGTTAGAAAGAGAAAAGAATATGTATTCATTTATTTATAATTTTATATTTATTTTTTATTTTTAAATATTTTATTTTTAATTTTAGATTTTTAAGAATCAAGACTAAATTGACAGAATAGGTAAAATTGAGGGCAAATTTTATTGTTTTTTTTAATTAAGACCAAATTGATAGAATTTGTAAACATTAGAGTGCTTCATTTCTTATTCTGTCAATAAATAAGGTTTCGTCAATCCGTTAATGAATTAATATAATAGTGACCAAAATATTAAATGTCAATAACATTATTAAAGTAGAATTTTTTGAACCTAAGTGATCAAAATAGAAATACACTAATAATTGAGTGACTATTTGTAGAATTTATCCCATTTAAAAGTTTCATTTTTAACTTTACAAGTAGAGTTTTCTATCTCTACAAGCCACATTAAAGAACATGATTAATATTTAGTACTCTAAAAAAATCAAAATTATTTATTTATCTTATTTTTATTTTTTAGAATATATACTTAAGACTTAATAACCTTGCTTTTTAAATTAAAAAGGTTTGCTTTTGTATATATAGGGTTTTATCCATATTATTACTAAAATAATTAATCGAGTTATTATCACTCATCAATCGAATTTTAATTCAATTTTAAAATTACCAAAAACTCATCTTTTCTATAATGTAATATACATTACTATGAGAATAATTTTATCTTTTTTATATTTTATGTAAAATAAAAAATAGACATAATGAGAATCATTAATATCTTAAGTTTTTTTTACATTATTATTTATAAGTATTTTTGCTACATAAAACATTTTCACCATAATTTAGTTTATATTTACGTTATTAATAGAAAACACGAAATAAATGCACTGAAATTAATAAATCTAAAAATATTATAACTTTTCAAACCACTTATATGGTTTTACTTGGAAATTGTTCAACAGTCGATGAATTATAAAATACATAGAAGAACCGAAGTAACTGAGGTGGCTTCACTACGCTTATTTCAAGAGCAGAACCTTGGTGATTGCAAATAAACTAGTTTCATCTTTTTCTTTAGGCAATTAGCCTGATCTATATATGGATTTTGCAACAATTTTGGGGCTTCTACAGATTACATTTCTACTTTACAAAACTTTTTTCATAATATAAAATTTGGGATGTTTGTATATTCATGTCAATTTCATTTTTATATCATATTCGGACTAAAAGCTAATAAATGTTGGTTAACCTTAATAAATATTCATTGCGTCTAATTTCATAAAGGTATTTGTACAACACTCAACAGAGGCATTACAATGATCTACTGATACAAGCATCCCCATACACATCTTTCCATCTCCTTGCTGATTAGGTAAAAAGGTGTATGTATGATGACCATCGATGTTTCTCCAACATTTCCATGGCTGTTAGGGTTCCCCCCTCCTAGTGTCTCACTTGGGGGTGAAAGCCTGAAATGGAGAATAACAAACAACAGTTAGTATAAACTCTACAAAACAAGCAAATATATGATCAAAAACAGGAGCTGAACTTACAGCAAAAATGGTGGCATGACCAGGATCGGCAAGGTGGGCAAAGAGGTTGTCAATGGGCCCAGTGCCGGTGTAGATATGTTGGAACCATGCACCCATCACTGCCAACATAGCCAATCGGCCATTCTTGATCTCTTTGGTCCTCAGCTCCTTGATCTTCTCAGGCGAACCACTTCCCCACCCAAGAGGGTCAAACCACAGGCCACCTGGGTATCCAACATCGGTCCCGGTGAGCTTGTTGTTAGGGAAGATGGGGTCGGTGTTTACACACCCTGGCTTGAGAATGTCAGCCCATCTTCTCCCTTCAGCCCAGCCGATAAAAATAAGCTCAACGATGAAGAGAGTTGTGGTGTCAGTGAAGTATTCCTCTGTTCCAGCTGAGTACCACGATGGAGTGTTTAAAATCCCAATCTTGGTTAAGAACTCTGGGATGAAAATACCAGCAGCTCCCAACATTGCCCATCTGCAGTGCACCAGCTCTGCTTGTACGTTCCATCTCAATGTCTCAGGGTCAGAACCTGTTACAACACCCCCATTATAGATACTTATATTTGCCTTTGGTTCAAATGACTGTTGAGGTACTGATAGGGATTAAACTTACCAAGACCGAGAGGATCGAAACCAAAGTCACCAGGGAGACTGCACCAAAAGGGTTTCAATAAAATGTTAGAATAAGTTTAGAGTAGGAAAGAAGAGGCCAAAAACTGGTGGTTTTAAGTGACTGAACCTGCCATCCAGCCATGGAGGAGGAGTGCTGCCTGGGAACCAAAGGGGTCTATCGGGGTCGGCGGCGGCGCACACTGGAAATGTTGGTCCGGTAGCTGGTTTTGTGTACTTTCTCACAGATCTAAGTTTCTTCCCTGTAAGGAAAGAAGCCTTTGTTGTCCCCACTACTGATCCAGTCTTCTGGGAACTGTAACAGGTTTACAACATCAATCCAAATATAAAAATTTCACAACAAATAACATGGAAAAAATCGATGGAATCCTAAACTATGATCATTAATTTATAACTGGTTAACTATAAATTCATCATTTCTAGTACATTTGAAGCAGAAAAGAACTTGCCTGGGGGATGAGATGGCAACAGCTGCAATAGCCGAAGAAGCACAAACAGAGGCCATTTTGGGTCAAATTTTGTGCCTTGAATGAGATTGGGGTTGATCAGTTAATGTATTAAGGGGCTTATCTTAAAAGATAGGAAAATAGATATGGAATCGGCTAATGAGTTGCCATGTGTCAAGCAGAATCTGATATGAAGCCCATTCGTATCCACTTCTTCTGCTTATTCGGATTAAATTCTCAAGTTGGTGGTTCACTTTGCATGTGTTGTGTGGCTCACATATCCAAAACCAAAAATATCAATGGCATTGCCTGGCAGCAGGTCAAAGGGCCCTGTACACTCTGTCTAACTTTGTTTATATTTTTAATATCGAATTTGTAAAGCATTCTTAAATTTTACTATGGATATATTCTAAAATTTTGATTTGACATAAATGTATATATAATTTTTCATTCAATCATATGTATTTAAAATTGTTTTTATATCGATTAAATTTAATGATTTTTATATGTAATAAATGTAAAATGATACTAATCGGGAATAAGGATACTTTAAATGAAATCTCACATTATTCTACATCTCTAAGAAAATAAGGAATAAGAGGGTTTTTTTTTTTTTTTTTTGGGGGGAAGGAGGGTGACAAGGCATAAGAGGTTTTTAAGTCTATATACCAAGATGAAGTCCTTGGTTAAGAGATTTCGCGAGTGTTGTTAAAAAAAAAATTCCAAGTGAGTTTTCACTTTTGCTTTTTTCTCTCGTTGCTAAGTATTTTTTTTTTTGGGTGGCGTTGTTCTTCTTTTTGTACTTATAATATAAGTATTTGTTGAATTTTAGAGATACATTGTGAAACAGAGTTCCCTTAAAATAAGTGCATATTTAGGAACGGTTCTATCCAGGAAAAACTTGGTACTTAAAAGTTGTACACAATTGATTTTGTCTAGGAAAGACATGGTGCACAATTTCTCTTCTACAATCTTAAGGATATTTTGGATACTACTCATATTGTTTTTGTCACTAATAACGGTATTCCCACAACTGCATTCGGTGCTTCACATGCTACCAAAGTTGCTACAATACCAAAATTTTTTAATGTTTCATATGTCAACTTGGTGGAAAACATCACAAAAACAAGTATGAAAAAACATGATTACATGCCCAAATTAATAATCTTAACTTTGAGAATAAAGAAAACTGTTTTGTCTATGTCGAACTAGGCCATCATGGACATCAGTGCAAAACCCGAAAGGGCGAACCAAACTATCATACACATTAATGCAGAAACCAAAAGGGGAGAAATGACAATCCTACCAAATCAAATGTCAATTTGGTTAAAGCAAATGATGTAACACCCCAAGTTTTTGGTACAATAAGCGACATTGTTCTAGGACCCAAAACATTGGAATTCTGAGGAAATTCGAAAACAAGTTTAATAAATGAAGTCATAAGAAATTTATTTGATTTTTAGAAATGGAAATCACGAGAATGATTATGAATATGAGATGATGGTACAAAAAGGCCAAATCATAAATTTTGAAAAGGTAGAGGATAGAAATGTAAATTAACTAAACTGAGGAAATAGGATTTAATAATGATTTTTGGACATGAGGATGATTTAGGATATGTATTAATATGATGGAAGTCACTTTGGGGGAATTGAATGAAAACAAAAGTTTAGGGACTAACTTGTAAAATTTTCATTTTATGAGATAGGTTCTAAACGCAAATTTATGCAAAAATTATAAATGATTATGGATGATAAGCATAAATTAAGAGAGTTTGGAGGTATTAAGTGTCTTAAATGGAATAAAGAAAGGTAATGAGACAAAAAGGGATTGAAGTGCAATTTTACCACATAAGGGGTATTTTAGTCATTTTACATGAAATCCATATTGGAAATATTTATTTTGAAATATTAAATCATTGGGAATAATTTGGATCCATTGGATTGGATTTTTAACATGGGGTGAAATCATTGGGAGTAATTTTCACTAGTTGACTTCGAACAATTTTATGTGGCTATTAAAAGGAGACAAAATGAGACTTCTTTTTTCTCATCTTCTTCTCTCCATTTTCAGAAACAACAAGAGAAGGGAGAAGAAGCTCTCCTCGCATGGCTTTTTTTCTCCCTTTCTCTTCTAAGAAACATCCACCCAAAAACCCAAGTTTTCATCCATTAAAACTTGCTACAAAACAACCTTTTGGTTGATTTCCTCCATAATCTTCTTCATTTAAGTCTAGGGTTTCAAGTGGATTAGTGAGAGAAAGTTATGACTAGAGAGAGAAAGCTCCAATCAAGGTAAGAAACTGTGTCTTCTTCATTTCCACCTTAACTCATTAAAGTAATTTGTATAGGAAGGTTGTTGGAGCATGTATACTAATATTGTTGTCCATGTTCTTATAATGAGACATGTTGGGTGGGTGAATATAATGAATTCGGGTGAATGATAAAGTAGATTCAAGTGTTGAGAATGTATGAGGAAGCTTTCTTTGGAACTTTTTCTATTAAGAAAGCTAAGTTCCATGAATTCTTTTACTTTTCCTTAAAAGAATTCTCAAATTTCTACTATCGACCATTGTTGAGCTTAAGAGAAAAGCTTTAAAAACCCTCATTCAATCGACCATCATTTACAAGTAAGTACCTATCCAATTTTCTTTTATTTTTATAATTTTTTTTTTATCATGAGGGCTTGATTAAGCTAACCCGTGTATCAATTTGTTCAATTGGTGAGATTTTGATAAGTTTTCATTGTTGAGAATTGGATGAATTAGGTGTAAAATGGATAGAAATTAAGCATAGATTATGAAAATGACTAAATTGTAAAGCTTAACAAGCTTGATTGTTAGCTTTGTTATATTAGGGACCAAATTGAATAAAATGCAAACTTATTATGAAATTTTGGTAGGAGTAGAAAGCATAAGGCCCCTAGTGAAAATTTTTTAAATCAGATTTTAATCTGAAGCTTTATACCAAAAGTTATGCTTGTCTCGAGTTTAGGGACAAAATTGAATAAATTAAAAAATATGATTGATATTGTATTTGATTGTGAATTGAATGGAATTTTATAGTGTTATATGTTTTGTGACTGCACGTAGCTAACGTCGATGCTAAGCCTTTGAGAAGGAAAGGAAAATCGAAAGTTATTGACGAGTGACTCGGAAATCCCAATTTGTACATTTATCATTCAAGATAAAAATATTTGTTTCTATATGCATGTTTATTGAATGATTGATCAATGAGGTAAGTATTAGTGGTAGCCTGAATTGTTTTGATTAACTTTGATATGGAATATCGATATAAAGGGCTAAAATGAATAACATGAAAAATAGCATCGACTATATGAATTATGTTATGTGAAATGGAAATTGGATAGAAATATGTTTTATAATAATAAATAAATGTGTATAGATAATGTTTTGGATTATGATTATGATTATGATTGAGAAATGGTATATGTATTGAATTGTAAAATGAAATTGAATATCGACACCTTATTAATTAGTCAGGCTAAGTCAGAGATAGATGGCATGCCATAGGATTGGATTGTGTGCGGGATTATGCGCTTATGTGCCAGGATGCACCTTGTGTGTTAGGATGCATTTCGTGTGACAAGATGCGCTTCGTGCACCAGGATGCGCTTTGTGTGCCAGCATGCACTTTACGTGCTAGATTTCCCTACTTCAATTTATCCGATGATGTACTTGAATGCCAGTTAGGTGTGTTGGTTGGATGACCCGTGTATCCATCTGAGTTCGAGTCATGTTAATAGGGGTTATAAATGGAAAAGTTGGCAAATGGTATCGAGATGAAATGGTATGATGATATGTAACAAAAAATGTGCATATATGAACTATGATAAAGAAACATATATCTTATCGTGCAAATAAACTGAAAAAGAGCCCTAGGGGCTAAAACGAGTATTAATAAGTCAATAGACTCCAAGAAAGGATTGAATGGTAAGTAAAAAAGGAAATTGATATGGTTTGATCAAGGAATTTTGATGATTTAATATCAATGATAAGTATGTATAATGTTGAATTCATGTTTGATAATGAATGCCAAATAGCTTATTTATAGACAAATGAGTAAATGAATTGAATTGGTTAAAAGGGCTGGTTCATATATATCGACAGCGGAACAAACGTAGAATCAAATTTCTTCCATGGTGGTGATACGGATCGTCCCGATTTTTAAAGAACTTCTTTTTCCTATTTTAATTTTTTTATTATTATTCATTTATTTTATTTCTACTTTTTAGTATTAATTTTATTTGAGTTTAGTTGTTTTTCCACAACAGGTGTATATACCATGGAGTGAGAGAACCAAAAAAATCGAATAAGCCAAAAATTGGGCTCAATGCCGCAACATCACACCCTAATGTCGCGGCATCCAATACAGCACGCCACATCACAACATTGAAAGGCCAAGTTCATCTGAATTATTTTATTTTGACGCTTTGTTATCCATTATCAACACTTCTTCGTCTTCTTCTTTGTATTTGTATTTGTATTTTCTTTACTTTATATTTCATATTTCTTTTCGTAGAATTTTTTTAGGTACTCTTTCGTTCGCTTGTAACACACAGATCCCAAGACTATCACGGAAATAAGGAATCGACCCTTTAGGGAAGTTTCTTTTTTTTAAGCTTATGTTTTTTTACATTGAGGATAATGTATGTTCTAAAGTTGGGGGAAGTACATAGGATCAGTCTGCGTGCTTTCATTTGTGTGTTTACTTTGTTATTTATTGATAAAAAAAACTGTGTTATTGTTTTTGTTGCATGGTTCTTGGATTATATTAATACTATGAATAATGGTTGAAAATAATAAAGAATCTAATGATTTTTGTCAAGCATGAATTTTTTTACTGGTATGAGATAATTTGATTATTTTAAGGGAAATTGATTAGGTTACTTAGTTAAATTGCATAATAGATTAGAAGTAATGATCTGACGTAATTCGGTGTAGCAAATTAAACTAGTTTTCACACTTAAAGAGCCTAAATGCAAGAATTTTCATTACGTTTTAGTTAAGTTTCTTTAGTTTTACTTACATTTAATAAAATGTGCAAATTGAGTCTTTTATTGACCTTAAGGGCCAAATGAGGCCTAAGGGAGAGCTAACGTACTTTGTAAGTGTGTAGGAGACCATTAGAAGGCATTTTAGGTCAATACTGGACACTATGTCACAAAATGGATGTCTAATGTTGCAACATAGGGAACAGAATGAAGAAAACTCAAGTCTGGCTACGATATCGCGACACAGACTAAGGGTGTCGCGACATACCCCTGCAGATGGCTACAGATGAGCATATTGGTTGCTATGTCGCAACACAGGTACTGGTGTGTTGCGACATCAACTCTAGGACGGAAATTAAACACGAAGTAGGGGTGTTTTGGTCCACACAATAGAACTTAAAGCTCGGGAATGTCAACTGACCAGGGTTAAAGACGACGGCCACTTGAAGGCTATAAATAGGCTCATTTGGCACATGTTAAAAACACCTTTTCATTAACCTAGTTTCTTTCTTTAAGATTTAGTTTTGTTTTCTTTCTTAGGTTTCTAGAGTTTAGTTTATTTGTTTGTTGTTTTTTTTTTCAAGAGATCGGGATTGTGGAATCATTCAACTCTGTAGATTTACGCTTAATATCAATACAATCAGGTCCTTTAATTTACTCTATCTTGTCGATTTAATTAGCATGCTTTCTCTTTACATCGATTATATATTCTTTATAAATGCCATGAGGAACTAATCCTTCTATGGGGGATTAGTGAGTGGAGGTATGATCTGTTAACTATTTTGTAGGGTTACTCAACGGATCAACTGTTTGAAAAAGGGAGAGCGTGAAACAAACCCCGGGCTTAACAACCCCGAGAAGTCATCAGGGTGGTGAGAATTAACCCAAAATTGGTATTGCCCATCCGTGAATACCTTAACCCCAAACCAGTCTAGACTGTGAGGTCGAAAGATAAGTAGTTCTTGCTGACTCATTATATTAGTGGAAGGTCAGAAGATCCTTCTAGGGTAGGAACTAGTTGATGATGAAGAAACTCGAGACGATAGTTGATGAATATTACCGAAGCGAGCTAATCACCCATAATCATATTTGATTTATTCTTCCTTTTTAATCTCTTGAATCTTATTTTTTTATGTTGTTTTATTTTTATTATTATAAAAACCCCTAAAATCCTTTATTTTATATTCTTCGTACTATAACTTAGTGGATAGTACTAATTAGATCTTTTAGTGTTTAGGTTAGAATTGATCTAGCACTCGCCTCCCTTGGGTACAATCCTTGGAGTACTTACTCTGTTGTAAAATTATATTACAACTAGACCTGTATACTTGCAGATACCACCTCGTAATTCTATATTTTAGTGCAATATTCACACTCTGGATGTTAGTACGTTTGAAGGCGGTTAAGTTGTCACTGTTGTCGGGGAGGTAACATCACTAGGTTTATTTTAATTTTTGCATGTAAACAAATAATTAGGAAATTTCTCGTTTATAGATACGATTTTCTTTTCTTTTATTTATTGTTACTATTTTTTTTTTTTGGCTTAGTGTATGACTAGCAGTAGAGGCACACCTATTGTAGCAACCATAGATACAAAGAGAATAATCCGAAGGAATCACCGATAGCAACAGCAACAATAGATGAAAGATCCACCACCTGCAGCAGGTAACATACCACATGAAAATCCACTGTTTGATGACACTGAAAATAACGCCCTAGGAAACCCACCAACGCCACAGCTTCCTGCAAAATTTAGATGGCTCGAGACGAAAGAACTTTAAAGGATTATGCCTTGCCAAGTTTAGACATAGTTCAAGAAAGTATAGCAAGGTCGACAATTACAGCTAATAATTTCGAGATAAAATCAGCTATGATTCAGATGATCCAGAACAATTTGCAGTTTAGGTGCACTATGATAGAGGACCCTAATCAACAATTAAAACGGTTTCTTCAACTTTGTGATACTTTTAAGTATAATGGGGTCACTAATGACTCTTTTCGTCTTCGATTGTTCCCCTTCTCCTTGATTGATAATGCTTTTTTTTGTTAGACTCGCAGGTACCAGGGTCTATCACGACATGGGATGAACTCGTTGGAAAGTTCTTACAGAAGTTTTTCTTAATTAGCAAAGCAGTGCAACTAAGAAGAGAGATTGTTGTTTTTAGACAGATGGAGGGAGAAAGTTTCTATGAGACATGGGAATAGTTCAAAATGTTGATTAAAAAATGTCCACACCACGGATTTCCTGAGTGGATGCGACTGTAGGTATTTTATAATGGGTTGGATGCAAATGCACGATCTGGATTAGACAAAGCAGTAAGAGGAGCGCTTCTTAACAGAACGTACAAGGATGCATATGAGATCATCGATAATATGGCACTAAACTCCTACCAGTGGCGAATTGAACGATTCACATATGGTCAAAAACCCATTACGATAAAGGGAGAGCATGAAACAAACCCCATGCCTAACAACCCCAGGAAGTCATCAAGGTGGGAATTAATCCAAAAATGGTATTGCCAATTCGTGAACACCTTAACCCCAAACTATTCTAGACTTTGAGGTCAGAAGATAAGTAGTTCTTGCTGACTTGTTATGTTAGTGGAAGATCAAAATATCCTACTAGGGTAGTGACTAGTTGATTGACGAGGAACTCAAGATGATAGTTGATGAAGATTATCGAAGCGGGCTAATCACCCATAATCAAATTTGATCTGTTCTTCCTTTTTAATCTCTTGAATCTTATTTTTTTATGTTGTTTTATTTTTATTATTATAAAAACCACAAAAATCCTTATTTTATATTCTTCATACTATAACTGAACGGAAAGTACTAATTAGATCTTTTAATGTTTAGGTTAGAATTGATCTACCGCTCGGGTGCAATCCTTAGAGTACTTACCCACTCCGTTGTAAAACTATATTACAACTAGGTCCGTATACTTGTGGATACCACCTCGTAATTCTATATTTTAGTGCAGTATTCATACTCTGGACGCTAGTACGTCCGGAGGTGGTCAAATACCTAGATAAGAATGTTTGGTGATGTCATATGAGATATAAGTCTTATAGATAGTCGTAGAGACATGAATGCTTGAATTGACTATTATTCATTTGGTTTAATCCAAAGAATGACAGAAATTGTGTATAGTGGGATGCTTAGGGATGACCTAAGGCATTGTTTCAATAGCAAGTTCTCAAATGACCATACCTTAATATTAGGAATCCCTTATTCCCTCAGGGAAATTGCATCCTCTAGAAATTCTTGAGTGGAAGTAGGACAAGATCACCATGGATTTTATTTCAGGTCTTCCTCTCAGTCCTACTAAAAAGAACGCAGTTTGGGTTATTATGGATCAGCTGACTAAGTTACCCCATTTCCTACCAATATGCATAAACTATTTGTTGGAGAAATCGGTGGAGCTTTACAAATTTGAAATTGTATGTGTCCACGGTATACCGACATCCATCGTTTCAGATCGAGATTCAAGGTTCACGTCGAGGTTTTGGAAACAGCTAAAAATGTCCTTAGAAACCAAGCTACGGTTTAGTATTGCCTTCCATCCTCAAACAGATGGGCAATCAAAAAGAGTAATTTAAGTTCTTGAATACATGCTCAAAATTTGTGTATTAGATTTCGGATTGAATTGGGAAAAATATCTTCATTTGGCAGAGTTTGCATAGAACATGTAACATCCCAATTTTGGGTCTAGTTGGAACAGTGGTTTTGGGACCACAAATTCGGCATAGTAAAATTCATTTTTATTACATTTCTATGGTCTACAATTTTACGAAATGTTTTCGTAAAAATTTCATTCAAAAATTTTGACGTTTGAGCACTTAATTTAGTAAAAAGGACTAAATTGTAAAAAGTGCAAAAGTTGAGTTCTACATGCTAGAGGTGTCTAATTGCTATGAAATTTTAAATTAGAGGTCTTTAGTTATTAATTAGACCATTGGATAAATTGGTGGACAAAAATGGACATGGTGAGATAAAATTTCAAAGTTTTAAGTGAAGGGCATTTTGGTCATTTGGTAAATAAATGAATAAAAAGGGAAAATCAAGCCAAAATCTTGTCCATCTTCTCCCCCTTGTGCCGAAAATTAGAAGGAAGACATAGCTAGGGTTTGGCTAACTTTCAAGCTCGATTGTAAGTCCGTTCGTGCCCCGTTTTTAATGCTCTTTACATTTTTGAAGTCGTTATCACTCGATCTATCTATTTCTACCATTAATTTAAGGAATAATCAAGGTCTAGGGTATGAACCATGTTAGACATTTCTGTGTTTTGATGTCTTATGGTAGAAAATGAATGTTTGGTGTTAGATAAACAACTTTTACTAAGTGATTTTTCATGAAAATGATTAAAAGGACCTATTTGTAAAAGTTATAAAATATGTAGTAAAAGAGTGTTTTGATGGAAATTGGGGGCTGTTATAGTTTTAAAAATGGTTCGACTAGGCTTGTACATTAAATAAATTGAACACGTTTCATTTTACGAGCCTATGGACCAAAATGTAAAAATGTTACAGTTTAGGGGCAAAAATGTAATTTTTCCATAATAAGATTTTTGGACTGAATTGAATAATGTGAATAATAAATGAGTTAAATTTGCTATTATAAATCAAGAGAGACAAGGTTCGGACCTAGATCAGGGGAAAAACAAAGTATTTGACGATTAGGTCCCATTTCTACTATTTTTGTACCGAGGTAAGTTCGTATGTAAATAATGCATTGTTATTTATGCTTTAATTGCTTTAATATTTTATGAATTATGATTTACTTTTCGAACGTAATTGACAAAGTTCAACAAGCGAGAAATCCCGGTTGAACCTTAGGAATAGTTAGGATACAAATGTCATTACATTAGGGTTATTTGAGATTTCGTGTAAGACCATATCTGGGATATGGCATCGATATGAGATTTCGTGTAAGACCATAGCTGGGCTATTTGTAACAGCCCGATTTTTGGGCTAGTCAGAACAGTGGTTTCGAAACCACTAACCGAGGCTAGAGAAATTATTTTAATATTATTTTACATGTCATAGCATGATTATATGAGTGCATGAAAATTTTGGTGCATTAATTTTAGTGATTTCATGCTTAATTGCGAAAAAGGACTAAATTGCATAAAGTGCGAAAGTTCTATTTTACAAGCTATAGGTGTTAAATAGATATAGAACCTTAAATTGAAGGCCCTTAATGTACAATTAGACCTGTCTAATGTTGATAGCCGACTATAGGGACAAGAAAATTTAATTTGGTCAAGATTTGGTGGATTAGGTGACTTAATGGAAATAAAATAAAATAAAACATAAAAAGCTATCATCTTTTTCCTATCACTTTCTTCCTCCACCGAAAATACCAACAAGAATAGGGGTTTGGAAGCTTGAAATTTTCAGCAACTCATCCTCCCTACAAGTAAGTGATTTTGGTGGCCTTTCTTGATAATTTTTGTACTCTTGGAACCCCTAAAGCTTAAGCTAACTAATGAGAGGACTATTTTGCAAAATGGTTGAGAGTCTAGGGTTTTTCCATGTGAGTAATTATGTTGATTTCTGAAATTTTATGGAAGAGAATGAATCTTAGTTGTTAAATAAACAACTTTTGTGAATGGAGTTTCCATGAAAACACCTAAAAGGACCTTTTTGTAAAGGTTATAAAATAGGTGGTAAAGGTGTGAAATAATTGAAATTATGAGTTGCTATAAGAGGGAATATGAATCGGCTAGACTTGGGTGTGTGAAAAATGAACATATTTAATTTTACGAGCCTAGGGGCAAAATAGTAATTTTGTAAAAGTCTACGGGCAAAATGGTAATTTTGCCAAAATAGGAATTTCGGAGTGATTTGAATAATGTGGTTATTTAATATGCTAGATATGTCATTATAGATCAAGAAGAGCGTGGAATCAACCTTGACCGAGGAAAAGGCAAGGTTTCGGACTAAATCGCAAATTGACATATTTTGTATCGAGGTAAGTTTATATGTAAATGATACATTCTTTTTACTTATGATTTTACATATAAATGTATTATGTGAAATGTGGATAAATATTGTTAATAATTATTAATTGATAGAAAGTGAGGAAATTATGAATGAATACCGTAATTATTATTATTAGTGGGCTATGTGCGATACCATTGTAATTATTGTTATTAGTGGAATGTGTGCGATACCACCATAATTATTGTTATTGGTGGGCTTTTTGCGATACCATTGTAATTATTGTTATTGGTGGGTTGTGTGCGATACCACCGTATTTATTATTATTGGTGGGCTGCGTGAGAAACCACCCTATATTTGGTATTATCCCGAATGTGTTTATCGAGAAACTTTGGATTAAATGAGATTACGTGGGACTGTGTGATGATGAGTGCAGGGTATAAGTGTATGTAAAGGTGAGCAATGTGTATGTTGTGTATTTGGAATGTGGTAAGATTTGGAAAATGAGTAAGCACAATTGTAATGATCTGAATTATTCTTGATTAGAATGTAATGTTCTTGATTGATAATTATGTGGTATGATGTTTATTGTTTACATATAGACTTACTAAGCTTAAAGCTTACTCTCTTTTCTTTCCCCTTTGTTTTATAGTATCGACAAGCCAGCTCGGGGAACGAAGACCGTCGGAGGATCACCCA
Organism: Gossypium sturtianum; assembly: GCA_025698515.1. NCBI lineage: Eukaryota > Viridiplantae > Streptophyta > Magnoliopsida > Malvales > Malvaceae > Gossypium > Gossypium sturtianum. The sequence continues at coordinate 34,404,460 of CM046943.1, read as the reverse complement.
CATTATCTACACATTTGGTATAGTTAGAGCATTTTTTTTAGTATGGCATGTATAAGGTTTTGGTCTTTTGGGTTATATGTCATATTGGTTTAGCCAAATGTATTGGCTTGTGATGATATTTGATTCATTTTGTATAAGTCCATGAGATGTGGCACATAATATTTATTTGAATGTAAACCTATTCATATATGCATGTATGTGTCAGTGCCATTATGTTATGGCCTATGGTTATTGTTGGTTGAATGATGACATGTTGCATGGGTTTATGGATGTTTAGTGTAGTTTTGATATTGTGAAAGTTGGTGCAAGTTTGAGTGGCAAAAAGGCTTGGTAGATAGCCTTATTTTGTCCACACGGCCGAGGCACGCGGCCAGTGTCTCAGCCGTGTGGTGGAGACACGGCCATAAGACATGGGCATGTGCCCAGGCCGTGTGAAGTCTGCACCTGATTTTAAGAATTTAATTCGCCACACGGCCTGAGGACACGGGCGTGTGCCTTGGTCGTGTGACCTTAGAGAGATGATGACGTCATAAACAGAATGTCAAGGTTTTCACATACGGGCTAAGACACGGGTGTTTCATGGCCATGTGAGGGATACGGGCCATAGACATGTGCGTTTACCAAGCCGTGTGAAAACCCCTATAGGTTCGAATTTGAGAAATAAATCCACACGGGCTAGGAACATGGGCGTGTTCATTTCCACACGGGCGTGTGGCCTTTTTTTGAGTAAAAATTTTCTTAGTGCTCGTAAGAATCCGGATTAGTTCTAAACTACTCCTTATGTATGTTTTGGGCCTCGTAGGCTCGTTTAAAAGGGTGACATGGATATTTAAGGAAAGTTTTAAATTTGAATGGAAAATTATGTATCGGCTTGTAAGATTGCTTGCGTGTAAGTCTGGTAATGCCTCGTACCCTGTTCCGGCGTCGGATATGGGTAAGGGGTGTTACATTTAGTGGTATCAGAGCTATGGTTTGTCGGTTCTCGGACTACCGTAGCGTGTGTGAGAGTCTAGCTATACATGCCATAAATATATTGTGATAGTGTGGTGACTCCTGACAATTTTCAACTGTGTTTTCATATAGTAATGGATCCCGACCGAGCTGCAGCTGATGATACTGCAAGTAATGCACCGACTCCCGCGCAAGGGACCGTGCCAGTGGAAAGTAGACCCGAGACCTTGGGTCAGGGAGAAGAGGCTCGGGAAGCCTTTCTCCATATGATGAGCAATTTGTATACTGAATTTGTTCGAGCAAATCCTAATGCTCAACCTCCTCCACCCCATCCTATACCTCAGCCGGTCCCCGTAGCTCCTCAAGGTATTGACTTGGTAAGATTGACTAAACCCCCGGTTGATAAAATTCGAAAACAAGGGGCCGAGGAATTTAGAGCCACCATAGATGATGATCCCGAGAAAGTAGAGTTCTGGCTTGAGAATTCTATGCGGGTATTTGATGAACTCTCTTGCATGCCCGAAGAGTGCTTAAAATGTGTCGTATCGTTATTGAAGGGCTCGACATACCGTTGGTGGAAAACGCTGACATCTGTAGTTCCGAAAGAGAAGTGACATGGGATTTCTTCTTAGAGGAGTTCCGAAAGAAATACATAAGTCAGCGATTCATCGATTAGAAATGGAAAGAGTTTCTTGAACTGAAGCAAGGCAAAATGACTGTGGCAGAGTATGAACATGAATTCGTTAGACTCAGTAAGTATGCTCAAGAGTGTGTGTCTACCGAAGCTATTATGTGCAAGAGATTCGAAGATGGGCTGAACGAGGATATTAAATTGTTAGTTAGGATTTTAGAATTGAAAGAATTAGTGGTTGTAACAGCCCGATTTAGGGCCTAGTCAGAATAGTGGTGCGAGACCACGAACCCGAGGTGAATTTATGAGTCTTTAAAGGTTTATGCCATGTTTGCATGTTAGTGTGAAAGTTTCGTGAAGCAATTTGGCTAAATTAAGGTTGAATGGTCAAAAAGGACTAAATTGCAAAAGTTGCAATTTATGGGTTTCTAGAAGCATTTTGTATGAAATAGCTTTAGAATAGCAATTATGAGTCCTTAAATAGCAATTTTCCCAAATTATAATTTTTGGACAAAATTGGACATGAGTTAGTAAGTTAAGAAATTTTTATGATAAGGGCATTTTGGTCATTTGTCTAATAAGTGATTAAAATAGGAAAAAGATGATAAAAATCATTCATCTTCTTCCTTGTGTGTGCCGAAATTTTGAAGAACCCATAGCTAGGGTTTGTTCATCATTCAAGCTTGCTAGTAAGTTCATCTTAGCCCCGTTTTTGAAATTCTTCGTATTTTTGAAGGCCCGGTAGCATGAGTAAGCTATTTTTAGCTATAAAGTGATCTAAAGTGCATGTTCAAAAATCTACCCATGATTGATATGCATGTTAAATGATGTTTTATGGAAGTTTATGAGAGTTTGATGTTAGATAAACATCTTTTTCTAAGTAAATTTCATGAAAGATGATAGTATGGACCATTTTGTAATAGTTATGAAAATTGGTCATACATGTTAAAAATAGCAAGAATTGATGATTGTTATAGTAGAGAAAATGATTCAGCTAAGCATGAAGTTTAAGAAAGTTGAATGAAATTTTTTTACGAGCCTTGGGGCAAAAGTGCAAATATGAGAAAGTATAAGGGCAAAATAGTAATTTTGCCAAAGTATGAGTAAAGAGTCAATTTAGTCAATGTGATTATTAAATGATCTATTTATGACTATAGATCAAGAAAAACAAAGCCTGGATCGAAACCGGGGCAAGAACAAGGTCGAGGACTAAATTGCATAGCTAGCTACATTTTGTATATCGAGGTAAGTTTATATGATTTCTAAGCTTTATGATTTATATCATTGAATTGATTAGTATAATGTACAATGTTATTATGAAATTGTTTAACGTTAAGTTAAACAATGAAATTAATGAGATCAAGTATGAGAAAGTCCGTATAAGACCAAGCCAAGGTATGGCATCGGCAATCAAGCAAGTTATCATGTAAGTCCAAGGACCCAAGCTTGGCATTGACAAGTTTATCATGTAAGTCCAAGGACCCAAGCTTGGCATTGACAAGTTTATCATGTAAGTCCAAAGACCCAAGCTTGGCATTGACAAGTATATCATGTAAGTCCAAGGACCCAAGCTTGGCATTGACAAGTTTATCATGTAAGTCCATGGACCCAAGCTTGGCATTGAACAAGTTATCATGTAAGTCTAAGGATACAAGCTTGGCATTGAACAAGTTATCAAGAGGAAGATTTCATATAAGTCCATGTCAAGACATGGCCTTGAAACCAAGATGAGATATCCCACGTAAGACCATATCCAAAATATGGCTTTAGCATCAAGTTCATGGTAAGAGATTTGGTATTCTCGGCTATTCATAGGAATTCATCGGGCAAATGAGATAAGCTCACAAGAGATAACAAGAAAGTTTAGTAAGCAAAATCATTATCAAGTGGGGACAAATATTAGTGATATTATGAATGATAAAATAGAGATTATGATTACTATGTTAAAGTATGCTGATCAATGTGACCAAGTGATACAAGTATCTTGTTTACTTCACAAGTATGAGACTAGTAAGTATTACAAGGCAGGTAAGAACCAAGTATGAGCAAATAAGCTTTATAGTTGAAATTATGATACCATTGATTATGTCAAATGGTTTATCTAAGCAAGTATGTTGATATGTGTTTCATATGCAAACTTACTAAGCTAAATGCTTATGTCTTTAATTCTTTCTTTTCATGTAGTCCCGCCAAGCTAAACTGTGGATCATTGAAGTCGGAGCTCGTAGCACACTATCAATCGCCATTTTGGTATAGCCAAGTTGATTTTAAGTATGGCATGTATAGGAAACATTTAATTTTGAGTACATGTTTTAGAAAGGGACAAAAGTATGGGCTGTCAAGTTTATTATTCTTTTGCAAATGGCTAAGTGATTGGCCAAGTTTGACTAAGAATGTATGTTATTAATATCAATGAAGCATGTTATATTGTTCATGAAAGATGTAATAATTGAGTTGCTAAATTGAGCTTGAGTTTGGTCTTAATTTCAAGATGGCAATTGGCTTGGTAAATAGCCCCTAAGTGCCTACACGGTTAGACACATGGGCGTGTGTCTAGGCCGTGCATAAACTGCACCTTAGTCTTATAAGTAAGAATAGGCCACGGACTAATCCCACGGCCATGTGTTAAGACCGTGCATGTCACACGATTAGAACATGGGCGTGTGCCCGGTCGTGTGAAATAAGTCAGTATATTAAGATGTAGTACACGGTCTGAGTCCACGGGCGTGCCATGGCCGTGTGTTATAAGTCAGAATGCTAAGGTTTTTCACACGGGCTAGGACCACGGGCGTGCCATGGCCGTGTAAAATTTGGCAGTAAACTCGAGTTTTAAGCACGGTTGGGAGACATGGGCGTGTCTCAGAGTTACACGGGCGTGTCCCAACTCACATGGGCGTGTGACCCCTGTTTCCATGAAAAATTTTTGATTGAGTTCCGAAAGTTTACGGACATGAGTTTAAGGCCTCGTAGGCCCGTGAAAAGTACAAGTTGATTAAGAAGGAGAAGTTCTTAATTCAAAACGAAATTTTATAGCCCGTAAGTACATGATTAAGCAAGTTCAAGCATAGTAATGTCTCGAATCTGGTCTAAGCCTCGGACTCAGGTATAGGGTGTTACATTTAGTGGTATCAGAGCTATGGTTTAGTCGGTTCTAGGACTAACGTAGCATGAGCACGAGTCTAACTATACATGCCATACGTAATAATGTTTTTATAATGATAGTGTGACGACTCGTGATGACTTAAATTGTGTTTATACATATAGTAATGGATCCCGACAGATATGTGGCGGATGATATAGAAAGTAATGCACCAGCTCCCGCAGAAGGGACGGTGCCAAATGAGAATGAGAATAGACCCGCTACGGTGAGTCAAGAAGGAGAAGAGGCTAGAGAAGCCTTCCTCCATATGATGAACACATGGTATACGGAGTTCTTTCGTACGAATCCAAATGTACAACCCCCTCTACCACTGACTATTCCGCATCCTATTCCTGCAGCCCCTCAAGTGATAGAGGTGGCAAGAGGAGTTAAACCTCCAGTTGATAGGATTAGGAAACATGGGGATGAAGAATTTTGGGCTAGAAAAGATGACGATCCGGAAAGAGCTGAGTTCTGGTTAGAAAATACCATCAGGGTATTTAATGAGTTGTCATGCACATCTGAGGAATGCATGAAGTGCGTAGTCTCTCTTCTAAGAGATTGCGCTTACCAATGGTGGAACACCCTTGTGTGGTAGTATCACAGGGGAAAAGATCACATGGGAGTTTTTCCAAGAAGAGTTCAATAAAAAGTATATTAGTCAAAGGTTTGTGGACCAGAAAAGAAAAGAATTCCTAGAACTGAAGCAAGGTAAGATGTCAGTGACTGACTATGAGCGTGAGTTTGTAAGACTCAGCAAATACACTCGAGAATGTGTGTCCACTGAGGCCATCATGAGCAAGAGGTTCGAAGATGGACTAAATGAGGACATCAAATTGTTTGTTGCTGTCCTAGAATTGAAGGAATTCGTGGTGCTAGTCGAGAGGGCTTGCAAAGCTGAAGAACTAGTAAAAGAGAAGAGAAAATCTGAAGCAGAGTCCCGTGACTCCAAAAAGAGACAATGGAATAAGTCATTCCAATCCTCATCCAAGAATTCAAAAGAATTCCCTACCCGATCGGCTACTTCCACTAGATCTTCATGGAAGGACAAGAGTAAGTAGTATTTGGGAAATAAGGCACAGACTACTTCAGTCGCTAGTGTGGGGAATGTTCGATTTGACAGACCCGAATGCCCACAGTGTGGCAGACACCATTTTGGAGAATGCCGAGCGCACAAAAATGTATGCTTCAGATGTGGTTTGCGAGACCACTACATAAAAGATTGTCCAGAGATGACGAAAGAAGAGAGAGCTCAGAATCTGAGATCCGGGAGTATGGTCAGAGAAAGACCGCAGAGAAACCCAGAAAGTGGGGTAAGAGGAAGGGGTAACCCTAGAGAGAGCGAAGCTACGAGAGACCGAGGGTAGAGCACTGCGAGGACTTATGCCATTCGCGCTCGCGAAGAGGCATCTTCCCATGAAGTTGTTACGGGTACCTTTTCTCTTCATGATATTAAAGTTATTGCTTTAATAGATCCCGGATCCACACACTCCTATATTTGCATGAGATTAGCATTCGATTTGAGTATGCCTATAGACTCTATAGAATTTATGATTAAAGTGTCTAATCCCTTAGGTAAGAGTGTGTTAGTTGATGAAATATGTAAAGATTGTCCATTAATGATTAGAGGTCATTGTTTTAAAGCGAACCTTATGTTGTTACCATTTGATGAGTTTGATCTCATTCTCGATATGGACTGGTTGACTGCCCATAATGTAATAGTTAATTATGGGAAGAAATACATTGAGATGAGATGTGAGAATGGGGACACCCTTCACATAGAATCAGAGAAACAGAGTAGATTGCCGGTATTGATTTCTCATATGACGGCACAGAGATACATGAGAAAGGGGTATGAGGCATATCTGGCTTTTGTGATGAATGATAAAGAAAGCAGGTCAAAGATTGAGTCGGCACTGGAGATAGTATGTGAGTACTTGGATGTCTTTCCGAGGAATTACAGGATTACCTCCAATCGGAGAGAGGTTGAGTTCAATATTGAGTTAGTTCCTCGATCGCATCGATATCTATTACTCATACAGAATGGCTCCGTCGAAATTAAAAGAGTTGAAATTCTGAGTTGCAAGAGTTGACAGATAAAGGCTTTGCAAGATCTAGTTGTTCACCATGGGGTGCTCCGGTTTTATTCGTGAAAAAGAAAGATGGCACCATGAGATTGTGCATAGATTACCGTCAGCTTATTAAAGTGACAGTAAAGAACAAGTACCCTTTGCCAAGGATTAATGATTTGTTCGATCAATTGAAGGGAGCCAATATGTTCTCCAAGATAGAATTAAGATCGGGGTACTACCAGTTGAGAGTAAAGGACTCAGACGTGTCCAAGACAGCTTTTCGAACAAGGTATGGGCATTATAAATTTTTAGTCATGTCCTTTGGTTTGACCAATGCTCCTGCAGTATTCATGGACTTAATGAACCGCATTTTTAGACCATACCTCGACAAGTTTGTAGTCGCGTTTTTATTGACGACATACTAATTTATTCCCAAGATGAGAATGAGCATGCTTGAGCACCTACGGACAATTTACAAGACTCTTGAGAAAATCAGTTATATGCCAAGTTCAGTAAAAGTGAATTTTGGCTCAAGGAGGTAGGATTTCTGGGACACATTGTCTCGGGAGAAGGAGTTCGAGTAGACCCAAGTAAGATTTCGGCCATAATGGACTGGAATCCTCCGAGGAATGTCTCTGAGGTTAGAAGTTTCCTAGGCCCAACCGGCTATTACCGAAGATTTGTCAAAGGATTTTCCATGATTGCAACCCCGATGACGAAATTGTTACAGAAAAATGTGAAGTTTGAGTGGACAGAAAAATGTCAACAAAGTTTTGAGAGATTGAAAGCATTGTTGACGGAAGCTCCAGTATTAGTACAACCTGAGACAGCGAAAGAATTCATAATTTACAATGATGTGTCCTTAAATGGATTAGGCTATGTACTTATGCAAGAAGGTAAGGTGATTGCATATGCCTCCAAACAGTTGAAGCCTCATGAGAAGAATTATCCGACACACGATCTAGAGTTGGCTGCCATAGTCTTCGCATTGAAGACATGGAGACACCACTTATATGGTGAAAGATGTCGGATTTTTACAGATCACAAGAGTTTGAAGTACTTGATGACGCAAAGAGAGTTGAACTTAAGGCAAAGAAAATGGTTAGAGTTGATAAAAGACTATGAGTTGGTTATTGACTACCATCCTGGAAAGGCGAATGTAGTCGCCGATGCTTTGAGCAGAAAGTCCCTTTTTGCATTAAGGGCAATGAATTCACAGATAACTTTATTCGACGGTGGTTCTATACTAGCTGAGTTGAAAGCTAGACCAGTATTCCTTCAAGAGATTTTTGAGGCTCAGAGAGAAGATAACGAGTTGCAAGTCAAAAGAGCTCAATGCGAGTCAGATGTTGAATCCGATTTTCGGATTAATCCCAATGGAAGTTTGATGCTCAAAGATAGAGTTTGTGTACCAAGAAAGGAAGAGCTTATCTGAGAAAATTTTGCATGAGGCCCATAATGGATGTTTATCTGTGCATCGGGTAGTACCAAGATGTTTAATGATTTCAAGCAAATGATATTGGTGGCCAATAATGAAGAAAGACATTTGAGTTCGTTTCCAAGTGCATGATTTGTCAACAAGTAAAGGTGAACACCAAGTACCTTGGGTTTGCTTCAACCAATTATGGTACTCGAGTGGAAATGGGACCGTATCACGATGGATTTTGTGACCGGTTTACCGTTATCACCGAGTAAGAAAGATCTTTGTATGGGTTGTAATTGATAGACTCACCAAGTCAGCCCATTTTATACCTGTTCGAGTAGACTTCTCACTCGACAAGTTGGCAAACTTGTATGTTTCAGAAATAGTAAGACTTCACGGAGTTCCCTTGTCAATTATATTGGATAAAGATCCGAGATTCACATCCAGAGTTTGGAAGAAGTTACAAGAGGCCCTGGGTACAAAGTTGAACTTTAGTACGGCCTTTCATCCTCAAACTGACGGTCAGTCGGAGAGGTTAATTCAAGTACTCGAAGATATGCTTCGATGTTGTATTCTTGAATTCCAAGGCAGTTGGGAAAAGTTCCTCCCATTAGCAGAATTTTCCTGTAACAATAGTTTTCAGTCGAGTTTAAAGATGGCACCTTATGAGGCTCTTTATGGGCGTAAATGCAGAACACCTTTGTTTTGGACTGAACTCAAAGAAAACCAAATTCACGGGGTTGATTTGGTTAGAGAAGCTGAAGAGAAAGTGAAAGTGATATGAGAATGTTTAAAAGTCGCCTCAGAGATGCAGGTAAATCCTATTCGGATTTAAAGAGAAAAGAGATAGAGTACCAAGTCGGGGATAAAGTTTTCTTGAAAGTGTCACCGTGGAGAAAAGTTCTCAGATTTGGCCGGAAAGGCAAGTTAAGCCCACGTTTTATTGGACCATATGAGATTACAGGAAAGGTTGGGCCGGTAGCTTACCGATTGGCTTTGCCATCAGAGTTAGAAAAGATACATGATGTGTTTCACGTGTCTATGTTGAGACGCTACAGATCAGACCCTTCACATGTAATTACCCCGTCAGAGGTAGAAATCTATCCCGACATGACTTATGGTGAGGAACCAGTCAAGATTTTGGCTCGAGAAGTCAAGCAGCTAAGAAATAAAAGCATTGCCCTAGTGAAAGTATTGTGGCAAAGACATGGGATAGAAGAAGCTACGTGGGAACCGAGAAGAGAGTATGAGAAACCAAAGTATCCAAATCTGTTTCTTTGGTAAGATTTCCAGAGGACGAAAATCCCTAAGGGGGGAGAATTGTAACAGCCCGATTTAGGGCCTAGTCGAAATAGTGGTGCGAGACCACGAACCCGAGGTGAATTTATGAGTCTTTAAAGGTTTATGCCATGTTTGCATGTTAGTGTGAAAGTTTTGTGAAGCGATTTGGCTAAAATAAGGTTGAATGGTCAAAAAGGACTAAATTGCAAAAGTTGCAATTTATGGGTTTCTAGAAGCATTTTGTATGAAATAGCTTTAGAATAGCAATTATGAGTCCTTAAATAGCAATTTGCCCAAATTATAATTTTTGGACAAAATTGGACATAAGTTAGTAAGTTAAGAAATTTTTATGATAAAGGGCATTTTGGTCATTTGTCTAATAAGTGATTAAAATAGGAAAAAGATGATAAAAATCATTCATCTTCTTCCTTGTGTGTGCCAAAATTTTGAAGAACCCATAGCTAGGGTTTGTTCATCTTTCAAGCTTGCTAGTAAGTTCATCTTAGCCCCGTTTTTGATATTCTTCATATTTTTGAAGTCTCGGTAGCATGAGTAAGCTATTTTTAGCTATAAAGTGAGCTAAAGTGCATGTTCAAAAATCTACCCATGATTGATATGCATGTTAAATGATGTTTTATGGAAGTTTATGAGAGTTTGATGTTAGATAAACATCTTTTTCTAAGTAAATTTCATGAAAGATGATAGTATGGACCATTTTGTAATAGTTATGAAAATTGGTCATACATGTTAAAAATAGCAAGAATTGATGATTGTTATAGTAGAGAAAATGATTCAGCTAAGCATGAAGTTTAAGAAAGTTGAATGAAATTTTTTTTACGAGCCTTGGGGAAAAAGTGCAAATATGAGAAAGTATAAGGGCAAAATAGTAATTTTGCCAAAGTATGAGTAAAGAGTCAATTTAGTCAATGTGATTATCAAATGATCTATTTATGACTATAGATTAAGAAAAATGAAGCCCGGATCGAAACCGAGGCAAGAACAAGGTCGAGGACTAAATTGCATAGCTAGCTACATTTTGTATATCCAGGTAAGTTTGTATGATTTCTAAGCTTTATGATTTATATCATTGAATTGCTTAGTATAATGTACAATGTTATTATGAAATTGTTTAACGTTAAGTTAAACAATGAAATCAATGAGATCAAGTATGAGAAAGTTCGTATAAGACCAAGCCGAGGCATGGCATCGGCAATCAAGCAAGTTATCATGTAAGTCCAAGGACCCAAGCTTGGCATTGACAAGTTTATTATGTAAGTCCAAGGACCCAAGCTTGGCATTGACAAGTTTATCATGTAAGTCCAAGGACCCAAGCTTGGCATTGACAAGTTTATCATGTAAGTCCAAGGACCCAAGCTTGGCATTGACAAGTTTATCATGTAAGTCCAAGGACCCAAGCTTGGTATTGACAAGTTTATCATGTAAGTCCAAGGACCCAAGCTTGGCATTGAACAAGTTATCATGTAAGTCCAAGGATCCAAGCTTGGCATTGAACAAGTTATCAAGAGAAAGATTTCATATAAGTCCATGTCAAGACATGGCCTTGAAACCAAGATGAGATATCCCATGTAAGACCATATCCAAAATATGGCTTTAGCATCAAGTTCATGGTAAGAGATTTGGTATTCTCGGCTATTCATAGGAATTCATCGGGCAAATGAGATAAGCTCACAAGAGATAACAAGAAAGTTTAGTAAGCAAAATCATTATCAAGTGGGGATAAATATTAGTGATATTATGAATGATAAAATAGAGATTATGATTACTATGTTAAAGTATGCTGATCAATGTGATCAAGTGATACAAGTATCTTGTTTACTTCACAAGTATGAGACTAGTAAGTATTACAAGGCAGGTAAGAACCAAGTATGAGCAAATAAGCTTTATAGTTGAAATTATGATACCATTGATTATGTCAAATGGTTTATCTAAGCAAGTATGTTGATATGTGTTTCATATGCAAACTTACTAAGCTAAATGCTTACGTCTTTAATTCTTTCTTTTCATGTAGTCGTGCCAAGCTAAAATGTGGATCATTGAATTCGGAGCTCGTAGCACACTATCAATCGCCATTTTGGTATAGCCAAGTTGATTTTAAGTATGGCATGTATAGGAAACATTTCATTTTGAGTATATGTCTTAGAAAGGGGCAAAAGTATGGGCTATCAAGTTTATTATTCTTTTGTAAATGGCTAAGTGATTGGCCAAGTTTGACTAAGAATGTATGTTATTAATATCAATGAAGCATGTTATATTGTTCATGAAAGATGTAATAATTGAGTTCTTTGAATTGAGCTTGAGTTTGGTCTTAATTTCGGGATGGCAATTGGCTTGGTAAATAGCCCCCTAAGTGCCTACACGGTTAGACACACGGGCGTGTGTCTAGGCCGTGCATAAACTTCACCTTAGTCTTATAAGTAAGAATAGGCCACGGACTAATCCCACGGCCTGCCGTGTGTTAAGGCCATGCATGTCACACGGTTAGAACATGGGCGTGTGCCCGGTCGTGTGAAATAAGTCAGTATGCCATGGCCGTGTGTTATAAGTCAGAATGCTAAGGTTTTTCACACGGGCTAGGACCACGGGCGTGCCATGGCCGTGTGAAATTTGGCAGTAAACTCGAGTTTTAAGCACGGTTGGGAGACATGGGCGTGTCTCAGAGTTACACGGGCGTGTCCCAACTCACATGGGCGTGTGACCCCTGGTTCCATGAAAAGTTTTTGATTGAGTTTCGAAAGTTTATGGACATGAGTTTAAGGCCTCGTAGGCCCGTGAAAAGTACAAGTTGATTAAGAAAGAGAAGTTCTTAATTCAGAACAAAATTTTATAGCCCGTAAGTACATGATTAAGCAAGTTCAAGCATAGTAATGTCTCGTATCCGGTCTAAGCCTCGGACTCGGGTATGGGGTGTTACAGTGGTATTGGTCGATAGAGCTTGCAAGGCTGAAGAGTTGAATAAAGAAAAGAGGAAAGCTATGATTGAGGCCCGAGATGCAAGGAAGAGGCCGATGAGTAAGTCGTTCCAATCCCAATCAAAGAGGTCCAAGGAAACGAATCCTCAGACGACCGTTTCAGCTGGGTATTCACACCGAGATCGTGGTAAAAAATATTCGGACTCTAGAGTTCAAGCCACCTCGATGGCAAGTGTGGGTAATGCGAAGTATAATAAACCCGAATGTAAGAAGTGTGGTAGACAACATTTTGGAGAGTGTTGGGGAAACAACCGAGCTTGTTACAAGTGTGGTTCTCGAGAACATTTCATCAGAGACTGTCCTGAGAATGTTGAGGGAAAGAAACTTCAGAGTGTTAGACCGAGTAACACTACTAGCAAAGGTAGACCACTGCGAAATGCTGAAAGTGGAGCTAGTAGTAAAAGTATGATAAATGATTTAGCTGCGAGGACAGAATCGAGAGCACCTGCTAGAGCTTATGCCATACGAGCTCGTGAGGATGCATCATCCCCCGGCGTGATTACGGGTATATTTTCTCTTTACGATTCTAATGTCATTGCTTTAATTGACCTCGGATCCACTCATTCTTATGTTTGTGTAAATTTGGTAAATAGTAAGAAATTATCTGTTGAATTGACTGAATTTGTGATTAAGGTGTCAAATCCCTTAGGCAAGTATGTGTTAGTAGATAAGGTTTGTAGGAATTGTCTTTTCACGATTCAAGGTCACTATTTTCTGGCTAATTTGATGTTGTTGCCGTTTGACGAGTTTGATGTTATTTTGGGCATGGATTGGTTGACATTACATGATGCTAAGGTAAATTGTAGACAGAAAACTCTTGAGTTGAAATGTGAAAATGGTGAGATTCTTTGGGTTGAAACAGATGACTCACATAAGATGCCTGTGGTGATTTCGTACATGTCTACTCAGAAGTGTATGAGAAAAGGGTGTGAAGCATACCTTGCATATGTGTTGAATATTGAGATGACTGAGTCAAAGCTTGAATCTGTGCTAGTAGTTTGTGAGTTTCCAGATGTTTTTCCGGAAGAATTACCTTGGTTGCCTCCAGTTAGAGAAATTGAGTTTGCTATCGATCTAATACCTGGGACTGCACCGATCTCCATTGCTCCGTATAGAATAGCTTCGACCGAATTGAAAGAGTTAAAGGCTCAGCTGCAACAGTTGACTGATAAGGGATTTGTTAGACCGAGTTTTTCTCCCTGGGGCACTCCCGTATTATTTGTAAAGAAGAAAGACGGAACAATGAGGCTTTGCATTGACTACCGTCAACTTAACAAAGTAACTATAAAGAATAAGTACCCATTGCCGAGAATTGATGATTTGTTTGATCAACTGAAGGGAGCAACCGTGTTTTCAAAGATAGATTTACGGTCCGGCTACTATCAGTTGAGAGTCAAGGAATCTGATGTGTCGAAAACTGCTTTTAGAATGAGATATGGACACTATGAATTCCTGGTGATGCCTTTCGATTTAATTAATGCTCCAGCTATGTTCATGGATTTAATGAACCGAATTTTTCGGCTATACTTGGATAAATTTGTAGTAGTGTTCATAGACGATATATTGATTTATTCCCAAGATGAGGCCGAGCATACCGAACACTTAAAAATGGTATTACAGATTCTATGGGAGGAGAAATTGTTTGCTAAGTTTAATAAAAGTGAGTTTTGGCTTCGTGAAGTCGAATTTCTGGGACACATAGTTTCAGGTGATGGTATTCGGTTGATCCGAGCAAAATTTCGGCGATTGTTGATTAGAAGCCGCCAAAGAATATATCAAAAGTTAGAAGCTTTTTAGGCTTAGCCAGGTACTATCGACGTTTTGTCGAGGGATTTTCGATGATTTCTTCTCCGATGACTAAGTTGTTGCAAAAGAATGTCAAGTTTGAATGGACTGATAAATGTCAACAGAGTTTCGAGAAGTTGAAGGCACGATTAACTGAAGCACCAGTTTTGGTACAACCTGAGTCGGGAAAGGTGTTTGTGATTTATAGTGATGCGTCATTGAATGGTCTTGGTTGTATGTTGATGCAAGAGGGCAAAGTGGTAGCTTATGCCTCGAGAAAGCTAAAACCACATGAAAAGAATTATCTGACGCAGGATTTGGAATTGGCCGCCATCGTCTTTGCTTTGAAGATTTGGCGTCATTATTTGTATGGTGAGAAATGCCGAATCTTTACCGATCACAAAAGTTTGAAGTACCTGATGAATCAAAAGGACTTGAATTTGCGACAACGGAGGTGGCTCGAATTATTGAAAGATTATGAGCTAATGATCTATTATCATCCAGGGAAAGCGAATGTAGTTGCAGATGCATTGAGCAGAAAATCCTTGTTTGCTTTGAGGGCTATGAAAATGAGTTTGATTTTGTTTGACGACGGTTCGATTTTGGCCGAGTTAAGGGCTAGACCATTATATCATCAGCAAATTTGTGAAGCTCAAAAGAAAGAAAAAGAATTGCAAGTTAAAAGAGTTCAATGTGAATCGGATAGTGATTCAGATTTTCGAATCGAACCAAATGACTGCTTGATGTTCCGTGATAGGGTATGTGAACCGAAAGATGATGAGCTGATTCAGAAAATTTTACAAGAGGCACACAGTGGTTGTTTGTTAGTACATTCGGGCAGTACAAAAATGTATAATGATTTAAAGAAGTTATATTAGTGGCCGGGTATGAAAAGAGACATCTCTGAGTTTGTGACAAAGTGTTTGATCTGCCAACAAGTGAAAGTCGAGCATCAGGTATCTTCGGGTTTGCTTCAGCCAGTGATGGTTCCTGAGTGGAAATGGGATCGAATCATGATGGATTTTGTAACAGGGTTGCCTATGACTGCGAAAAAGAAAGATGTTGTGTGGGTTATTGTTGATAGATTAATGAAATTAGCTCACTTTATACCAGTACATACTGATTATTCACTTGAAAAGTTGGCTGAGCTGTATGTTGTTGAAATTGTGAGATTACATGGGTTGCCTATGACCATTATTTCGGATAGAGATCCGAGGTTTACTTCGAGGTTTTGGAAAGAGTTACAAGAAGCCTTGGGTACGAAATTGAATTTTAGTACCACTTTCCATCCGCAAACTAATGGTCAATCCGAAAGAGTGATTCAAGTTCTCGAAGACATGCTTCGATGCTATGTTTTAGAGTTCGAAGGTAGTTGGGAAAGATATCTACCTTTGGTCGAATTTGCCTACAACAACAGTTATCAGTCGAGTATACAGATGGCTCCGTACGAAGCATTATAAGGTCGCAAGTGTCGAACTCCTTTGTATTGGACCGAGCTTAGGGAGAAGCAAATTCATGGGGTTGATTTGGTTAGAGAAACCGAAGAGAAAGTGCAAGTAATCCGTGATAGTCTAAAAGCTGCTTCGGACCGACAAAAGTCATACGCGGATTTGAAAAGAAAAGAAATTGAGTGTCAGGTGGGTGATAAAGTGTTTCTGAAAGTATCCCCATGGAAGAAAATATTGAGATTTGGTCGAAAGGGAAAATTGAGTCCGCGTTTCATGGGACCATATGAGATTATTGAAAGGGTTGGACCAGTAGCATACCGGTTAGCTTTACCGGCGAAGTTGGAGAGAATACACAATGTGTTCTATGTGTCAATGTTGCGACGATATCATTCTGATCCTTCGCATGTAATCCCTTCTACAGAAATTGAGATACGGCCGGATATGACCTATGATGAGGAACTAATTAAGATTTTGGCTCGAGAGGTTAAACAGTTGAGAAACAAAAGTATAACTTTGGTGAAGGTGTTGTGGCAAAAACATGGTGTAGAAGAGGCTGCGTGGGAACCTGAATAAACTATGAGAAAACAGTACCCAAACCTTTTTATTGGTAAGATTTTTAGGGACGAAAATCTCTAAAGGGGGGAGAGTTGTAACAGCCCGATTTTGGGGCTAGTCGGAACAGTGGTTTCGAAACCACTAACCCTAGGCCAGAGGAATCAATTTAATATTATTTTACATTTCATAGCATGATTATATGAGTGCATGAAAAATTTGGTGAATTAATTTTAGTGGTTTCATGCTTAATTGCAAAAAAGGACTAAATTGCATAAAGTGCGAAAGTTCTATTTTACAAGCTATTGGTGTTAAATAGCTATAGAACCTTAAATTGGAGGCCCTTAATGTGCAATTAGACCTTTCTAATGTTGATAGTCGGCCATAGGGATAAGAATATTTAATTTGGTCAAGATTTGGTGGATTAGGTGACTTAATGGAAATAAAATAAAATAAAACATAAAAAGCTATCATCTTTTTCCTATCACTTTCTTCCTCCACCAAAAATACCAACAAGAATAGGGGTTTGGAAGCTTGAAATTTTCAGCAACTCATCCTCCTTACAAGTAAGTGATTTTGGTGGCTTTTCTTGATAATTTTTGTACTTTTGGAACCCCTAAAGCTTAAGCTAACTAATGAAGGGACTATTTTGCAAAATGGTTGAGAGTCTAGGGTTTTTCCATGTGAGTAATTATGTTGATTTCTGAAATTTTATGGAAGAGAATGAATCTTAGTTGTTAAATAAACAACTTTTGTGAATGGAGTTTCCATGAAAACACCTAAAAGGACCTTTTTGTAAAGGTTGTAAAATAGGCGGTAAATGTGTGAAATAATTGAAATTATGAGTTGCTATAAGAGGGAATATGAATCGGCTAGGCTTGGGTGTGTGAAAAATGAACACATTTCATTTTACGAGCCTAGGGACAAAATAGTAATTTTACGAAAGTCTAGGGGCAAAATGGTAATTTTGCCAAAATAGGAATTTTGGAGTGATTTGAATAATGTGGTTTTAATAAGCTAAATATGTCATTATTGATCAAGAAGAGCGTGGAATCAACCTTGACCAAGGAAAATGCAAGGTTTTGGACTAAATCGCAAATTGACATATTTTGTATCAAGGTAAGTTTATATGTAAATGATACATTCTTTTTACTTATGATTTTACATATAAATGTACTATGTGAAATGTGGATGAATATTGTTAATAATTATTAATTGATAGAAAGTGAGGAAATTATGAATGAATACCGTAATTATTATTATTTGTGGGCTATGTGTGATACCACCGTAATTATTGTTATTGGTGGGCTGTGTGCGATACCACCGTAATTATTGTTATTGGTGGGCTTTGTGTGATACCACTGTAATTATTGTTATTGGTGGGTTGTGTGCGATACCACCGTATTTACTATTATTGGTGGGCTGTGTGCGATACCACCTTGTTATTTATTAGTGATGGGATGTGTGAGAAACCAACCTATATTTTGTATTATCCCAAATGTGTTTATCGAGAAACTTTGGATTAAATGAGATTACGTGGGATTGTGTGATGATGAGTGCAGGGTATAAGTGCATGTAAAAGTGAGCAATGTGTATGTTGTGTATTTGGAATGTGGTAAGATTTGGAAAATGAGTAAGTACAATTGCAATGATCTGAATTATTCTTGATTAGAATGTAACGTTCTTGATTGATAATTATGTGGTATGATGTTTATTGTTTACATATAGACTTACTAAGCTTAAAGCTTACTCTCTTTTCTTTCCCCTTTGTTTTATAGTACCGACAAGCCAGCTCGGGGAACGGAGACCGTCGGAGGATCACCCACACTATCTAAACATTTGGTATAGTTAGAGCATTCTTTTTGAGTATGGCATGTATAGGGTTTTGGTCTTTTGGGTTATATGTCATATTGGTTTAGCCAAATGTATTGGCTTGTGATGATATTTGATTCATTTTGTATAAGTCCATGAGATGTGGCACATAATATTTATTTGAATGTAAACCTATTCATATATGTATGTATGTGTCAATGCCATTATGTTATGGCCTATGGTTATTGTTGGTTGAATGATGACATGTTGCATGGGTTTATGGATGTTTAGTGTGTAACATCCCGATTTAGGGCCTAGTCAGAATAGTGATGCGAGACCACAAATTTGAGGTATATGTATGAGTTTTGAGGTTTATGCTATGTTTGCATGTTACTGTGAAAGTTTCATGAAGCAATTTTGTTAAATTGCGGTTGAATTATCCAAAAGGACTATATTGCAGAAGTTACAAAATGTGAGATTCTAGAAGCTATTTGTATGAAATAGCTTTGGATTATTAATTAGAGGTCCTTAAATAGTAATTCTCCCAAATTTTAATTTTTGGACAAAAATGGGCATGAGTGGATGGTATTGGAAAAGTTTGACTAAGGGGCGTTTTGGTCATTTGTCAATTAAATGATTAAAAAGGGAAAAAGATGACAAAATTTCATTCATCTTCTTCTCCAAGCTGCCGAAAATTTCAAGAAGCCATTGTTAGCGCTCTTCAATTTTTCAAGCTTGCTAGTAAGTGCATCCAAGCCCCGTTTTTTAATATTCTTCGTATTTTTGAAGTCCTAGTAACATGAGTAAGCTATTTTTAGCTATATGTTGAGCTTGGATTGATGTTGAAAAATGTAACCATGTATGACATGCATGTATTTTGATGTTTTATGGAAGAATATGAAAGCTTGATGTAGTAGAAACATCTTTTACTAAGTGAATTCCATGAAAAATGCATGTAGGGACTAGTTTGTGAAAGTCTTGAGATTGGTCATACATGAGTGATTTAGTGAGAATTGATGATTGCTTTAGTTGAGTAAACGATTCAGCTAAGCATGAAAGGCTAGAAAGTTGAATGAAAATCACTTTACGAGCCTTGGGGCAAAAGTATAAATATGAGGAAGTTTAGGGGCAAAATGGTAATTTTGCTAAAGTATGAGATAAGGGTCAATTTAGTCAATGTGTGTATTGAACGGGTTGATTTGTCATTTTAGATCAAGAAAGACGAAGTCCGGATCTTAACCGAGGCAAGGGCAAGGTCGTGGACTAAATTGCACATCTCCATACTTTTTGAGTACCGAGGTAAGTTTACGTATGAACGATGCATTTATGCATATACATTGTTAATGCTAGCTAATGTGTATCATGATTGAGAACCTATTCAATTCTAGTGAAATGAATGAGATAGTAGTTGTGAATGGATGAATGTATTACAAGTAGACATGTGAATGTGTAGTGATAATGCTTGATAGTGATACTTAACAATGATGGGCTGTGTGCGATACTATTGTTAAGCATATTATTTAGTGAGCTATGTGCGAAATCACTATAATTATCCTTTGTGGTAGGCTATGTACGATACTACCTTATGATCTGATTGTGGTGGGCTAAGTGCGAAACCACCGAGTAATTTAGCTGTATGGATGTATTATTGAGAAATAATGATGTGTTTTATTTTGAGTAAATGTGCTTTGAGTGCAGGGGTGCATGTCAATGATTATGAGTATGTGACTCATGATGTGTTGGAGATGTGGTAAGGGATAGAAAGAGTAAGCATAGTGGTGGATGTGAATTACATATGTTAGTATAATGTTAATTGTTGTTTAGCTTATACTAGAATGCTTAAATTGTTTATCTGTAAACTTACTAAGCTCAAAGCTTACTCCTTTCTTTTCCCTTGTCTTATAGAGAACAAGGATTGAATCGTGATACTGTGGATTAATCGGAAGATCGCCCACACTATCAAAGACACACACTCCGGTACATTAGACTTAATGTTTTGTATTTGGCATGTATAGGGGCTAGATAAGTTAGTGAATTTTGTTGTTTTGGCTAAGATGTGTTGGCTATTAGATGGATAAACTATTTTTGTATAATGCCATGGTTGTTGGCTACTTTATTATATGAAAAGATGTGTTTATCCATGTAAGATTATGTTCATTATGAGTTGGTTATGGATGTGTTGAATGAGTACTTGTTGTGTATGCTAGAGGGGTGAGAAGGGCATGAAAAATAGCTTTGTTCTTGTCCATGTGGGTAGACACACGGGCATGTGTCTAGGCCATGTGTGACACACGGCCAGCCCATGGGCGTGTGACTTGGCCGTGTGTCCCCTACACGTTAGCATTTTAAGTCAGAATAGACCACGGGCTAGCCACACAGGCGTGTGTTTAGGCCGTGTAAAGTGGTCAGTGTTCACCACGGGTGGAGAACACGGGTGTGTCTAGGCCGTGTGAATTTAGTCAGTGTCGACCACGGGTGGATGACACGAGCATGTCTTAAGGGCACACGGGCGTGTCCCATTCTAAATGGGCGTGTGACTCTTGTCTAAGTGAAAGAAATTTTAAGATCGATAAAGTATTGGTAGAGCCTCAGAAACTCTCGCATGTATGTTTAAGACCCCGTAGGTCCTTATGGAGGTAGTTGTGGTAACTATTGGGAGTAGTCACGTTGAGCCTAAGTGGCGATCAAGTGGTTTTAACTCGGTAATGCCTCGGGCCCGGTTCTGGTGTAGAATACGGGTAAGGGGTGTTACGTAGTGTGGTTTTGATATTGTGAAAGTTGGTGCAAGTTTGAGTGGCAAAAAGGCTTGGTAGATAGCCTTATTTTGTCCACACGGGCTGAGGCACGGCCGTGTGTCTCAACCGTGTGGCAGACACGACCATAAGACATGGGCATGTGCCCAGGCCGTGTGAAGTCTGCACCTGATTTTAGGAATTTAATTCGCCACACGGCCTGAGGACACGAGCATGTGCCTTGGCCGTGTGACCTTAGGGAGATGATGATGTCATAAACAGAATGTCAAGGTTTTCACACACGGGCTAAGACACGGGCGTGTCATGGCCGTGTGAGGGATACGGGCCGTAGACACGGGCGTGTGCCAAGCCGTGTGAAAACCCTTGTAGGTTCGAATTTGAGAAATAAATCCACACGGGCTAGGAACATGGGCGTGTGTGATAACACGGCCTGCCCATACGGGCGTGTTCATTTCCACACGGGCGTGTGGCCTTGTTTTGAGTAAAAATTTTCTTAGTGCTCGTAAGAATCCAGATTAGTTCTGAACTACTCCTTATGTATGTTTTGGGCCTCGTAGGCTCGTTTAAAAGGGTGATATGGATATTTAAGGAAAGCTTTAAATTTGAATGGAAAATTATGTATCGGCTTGTAAGATTGCTTGCTTGTAAGTCTGGTAATGCCTCGTACCCTGTTCCAGCGTCAGATACGGGTAAGGGGTGTTACAATATTAAAAGAATATGGCATTGGTATGGTAATGTGTGTGAGAGATTCCCGAGTATCTTTTAATATTCCAAGTGATTCCACGGGAAATTCAAAGAGTATGTCAAAATTGTGAAAGGTTATGATTATGTTACGAGTTGGTACAGGTACATACGTAAAACTCATTGAATAATGAGCACAATATGTGATGAACCCTCGGTAAGGTTATGAATGAGTAAGTTATGATCAGAAGACATAAATACTATTTATGCCAAGTTTATCATGTTATTTGTATGTTACATGTGTAGTTATAATGCTTATTATTTGCATATGAACTTACTAAGCTATATAGCTTACCCCCCTTTCTTTTCCCCTTGTCTTATAGTGTCACCAAGCTAGCTCAGGGATCAAAGACTGTCGGAGATCCATTCACACTATCAACTCAATGTTTTGGGCACCATTGATTTTGATATTTTGAGTTATGGCATGTATAGGGACTTGGTCATTTTGTTATGTGTCATAATTGATTTAGCAAAATGTGTTGGCTTATGTTGGTTGATAATTCACTTTGTAAATGGCCATTGAAATTGGCTAATATTGATTTAATATATATATATATATATATATGCACAGGATGATGTTTTTCATGGATGTGGGAAATTACATGATTTAAGTTAAGATATATGTGATGTTTGTGTATGATAAATGATATCATGTGAATGATGTATTAATATCTTGTTTGTGGCTGATTTGGTTGTATGTATATGCTTGGATTAGTGTTGCTTGTTGTTGTGTAGGTTGGTGCAAGTAAGGGTGGCAAAATGGCTTGGTAAATAGCCTTATTTTTGTCCACACGGGCGTGTGTCTAGGCCGTGTGCGACACACGGCTTGCCCCACGAGCATGTGTTTCAGCCGTGTGTCCCCTGCACCTTAATTGATGCAAAACAGAATGTCTAGAATTGAGCACACGGGCAAAGACACGGGCATGTGTCTCGGCCGTGTGAAGTCTGCACCTATTTTATGAAAAATGATGAAAATTAAATCGACCACACGGCCTAGCACACGGGCGTGTGGCACGACCGTGTGGCACAAGTCAGAGAGCTCCCTATTTTGAAGACGGCCTGTAGCACGGGCATGTCTAAGGGTCACACGGGCGTGTGAGCCCTGTAACATGAATTGTTTTTAAGTTTTATAAAATTTTCTAAAGTTCTTGGTTTAGTCCCGAACCACTTCCAATACATGTTTTGGGCTTCGTAGGCTCATTTTAGGGACGATATGAATGTATGTGAAAAGTTTTAAATTTAAATGGAAATTACGTCTCAATTTTGTATGTTTGCTTGTGTTTAAGTCCGGTAATGCCTTGTACCCTATTCCGGTGTCGAAAACGGGTAAGGGGTGTTACACAACAATAGTCATCATGTTAGCCTGAGAATGTCAACTTTCGAAGCGTTGTATGGAAAAAGGTGCAAACCACCCATCTATTGGTTGGAGCTCAGTGAAAGGAAGATAGTTGGTCCTAATTTGGTATGGGAAATGGAAGAGAAAGTTTCAATCATGTGAACCCATTTAAAGGATGTTCAAGATCGACAGAAGGCTTACGCTAATCAAAAAAGGAAGGATATTTTATTTGAAATAGGAAACAAGGTATTTTTGAAAGTTTCTCATTGTAAGAAGGTTATAAGATTTGGAATAAAAAGGAAGTTGAGCCCACGATTCATATGATCGTACGAAGTTCTAAAATAGGTTGGTCCAATGGGGTATAGATTGACACTACCTCCGAAACTATCAAAGATTCATAACGTGTTTCACGTGTCTATGTTGAGGAGATATCGATCGAATCTAGACCATGTGGTACAAGTAGAGACACTAGAGGTGGAGCCCAACTTATCTTATGTCGATGAGCATGTTCGTATTTTGGCAAGAGAAGTGAACGAGTTGAGAAATAAAAGAATCTCACTGGTAAAAGTATTATAGAGGAACCACAATAAGAAGGAAGCCACCTAAGATAGGGAGAGTTTGATGAAAGAGGAATATCCTCAGTTATTCGCAGGTAAGAATTTTAAGGATGAAATTTTCTAAGCGAGGGAGGGTTGTAACAGCCTGCCTGGTGTAAACTGTATCAATATGCTATTTGGCGTATAGTTGCATAAACCAGGGTAGAAAAAGGGTGAGATTGGTGAACTATCCTTTATAAGTTTGGGTGGCGTATTGCGTGGATTCGACAATATGCCCATTTGTGGAACACCTTGCTAGAATTTTCCGTTTGGCGAACTCTAGGGTTTGGCGGACTCTTTTGTGTGGCAACTCACCAACCCCAAGTACTTGGGCCAAGCTCGTTAGTACGCGGATTGATAGACTTTCTTTTCGTGTTTTAGGGTAAAAATGATAGCAATAAGTATCGTTAGAATTTAGTTGAGACCTAGTTGGAAGTGAACTAGAGTACTACAGATGACAGCTTGATGTGTTTAGGTACCTGAATGACTTGTTTAGTTGGCTTGAATTAGTATACAAGCAACGCTTTAGTACTCACTAAACTGATTAGTGGTAGTAGTTAAGTTTGGTATATGTGTAGGCAAGTCTACTCTCGGGTTTCAAGGGCTATAGTGGGATTTTCTGACCCTCCCACTGAGATTTGTCCCTGTTGCCTTTGCTGTATAAGAATGTTGATAGCCTACATGTTTCACCTTTGTTTTTCTATATGTTCCTTTTAATTCTCTAGAAATTTTCAAGGTATCTTCGTTAGAGAAGACAAGGAAGGTTTTCAGTAGCTAGCCAAAACACCCTTGTTAAGTATCAACTTACTAGTAATTTCTAGAAAACCCTTAGGTTGTTGTTAAAAGGATTTACGTTTTTACATTATGCATGCATGATTAAATTAGATAAAAGGGGTCTGATAGTTATAACTATTTCTTATTAAGCTTAAGAATCTAGTGAAGGTCCAAGCAATCGAGGCAAATGACCTGTAGAGTATATTATGTTTTGAAGTTGCTTGTGAGTTCCTTCATACTTCCTTTGAGTCATGAAACTACCATGATATGTGAGTTGTGTGTGATAAGTTCTCTTACTATAAATGAGTCGATGTGTTATGTCTAGACGTGTGCGTAAGTATGGCCATTTTTAATGTAAAAACACCTTCCTTGCTGCACGATCCCAATACAAGATAATTTATAATATGTGAACATTGTGGAAGGGAGATCTATATATGAAGCCTCTAGTAGGGCAACTATATTGTAAATCAGACTTGTAGATCATGGCCCGACCTTACGAGAGAACACGTCTGATAGTAGACCTCCCATGGTTTGTCAGGGAGAAAGGGGTAGGGAAGCCTTTCTCAACATGATGAATGAGTGGTATACAGAATTTGTTCGAACAAATTCGAATGCCCAACATCCTCCTCCCCCACCTATTCCTCGACTGGTTCCTGTAGCTCCACAAGGTATGGAATTCGTAAGAATGAACAAGCCCTCGATTGATAAGATCCGAAAGCACGGGGCTAAAGATTTCAGAGCTAATGTGGGTGATGATCCCGAGAGAGCCGAGTTTTGGCTCGAAAACTCCAACAGGGTATTTGATGAGCTGTCCTGCACACCGGATGAGTGTATAAAGTGTGTCATCTCACTTCTCTGAGATTTGGCATATCACTGGTGGAATACACTAGTATCGGTGGTACCAAGAGAGAGGATTACATGGGAATTCTTTCAAGAGGAGTTCCGAAAGAAATATATTAGTTAGCGGTTCATCGACCATAAACGTAAGGAATTTTTTTAGCTGAAATAGGGTCGTAAGATAGTGACGGAGTACGAGCGAGAATTTCTCAGACTTAGTAAATATGCTCAAGAGTGTGTTTCCACCTAGGCTATTATGTGAAAAAGATTTGAGGATGGATTGAATGAGGATATTCGTGTGTTAGTTGGGATCTTAGAGCTGCAAGAATTTGTGGTGTTGGTTGAACGGGCTTGTAAGGCCGAAGAGTTGAATAAAGAGAAGAGGAAAGCTAATCTTGAAGCTAGAGATTCAAGGAAAAGACCGATGAGTAAGTCATTTCCATCCCAGTCAAAGAAATCTAAAGAAATGTATTCCCGTTCGAATGTTTCAGCGGGGTATTCCTACAGAGATCGTGGGAAGCAACATTCGAGTTTTCAATCTCAAGCTACTTCGATGGCAAGTGTGGGTAATATAAAATCTAATAGACTCGAATGTCAACACTGTGGAAGAAGACATCCCGACGAGTGTAGAATTAATGACCGGGCTTACTTTAAGTGTGGTTCTCAAGAGCATTTTATCCGAGATTGTCCTGAAATGGCTGGGAAAGAAAAATTTCAGAGTGCGAGGCTGAGTAATACTACTAATAGGGGTAGACCACCAAGAAATATTGGAAATGGAGCTAGTAGTAAAGGTGTGACGAAGGATACAACTGTGAGATCCAAAGCTCGAGCACCTGCTAGAGCCTATGCCATCCGTGCTTGCGAAGAAGCAACATCTCCCGACGTTATCACTGGTACTTTTTCTCTCTATGATACTAATGTTATTGCATTGATCGATCCTGGATCGACTTATTCTTATGTTTGTGTGAATTTAGTAGCTAGTAAGAGCTTGCTAGTTGAGTTTACTGAGTTTGTGGTTAGAGTTTCAAACCCCTTAGGCAAACATGTATTAGTTGATAGAGTTTGCAAGAATTGTCCCTTGATGATTCGAGGTCACTGTTTTCCTGCTGATTTAATGTTGTTTCCATTTGATGAATTCGATATTATTTTGGGTATGGATTGGTTGACACTGCATGATGCTGTAGTAAACTATAAAAGAAAGATTATTGAACTGAAATGTGAAAATGGTGAAATTCTTCGGATTGATTCAGATGAGTCGGGTGAGTTACCTGTTGTGATTTCTTCGATGTTTGCCCAAAGATATGTGAGAAAGGGTTGTGAAGCTTATCTAGCTTATGTTTTGAATACAAAAGTGTCTGAGTTGAAAATTGAATCAGTGCCGATAGTTTGTGAATATCCGGATGTGTTCCTGGAAGAGTTGCCAGGGTTGCCACCGGTCAGAGAAGTTGAGTTTGGTATTGACTTAATACCAGGGACCTCGCCGATACTGAATTGAAAGATTTAAAAGCTCAGTTGCAAGAATTGACAGATAAGGGTTTTGCGAGACCGAGTTATTCTCCCTGGGGTGCTCCAGTATTGTTCGTAAAGAAGAAAGACGGATCTATGAGACTTTGTATCGATTATCGACAGCTCAACAAAGTGACTATAAAGAACAAGTATCCTCTGCCGAGGATAGATGACTTGTTTGATCAGTCGAAAGGGGCAACGGTATTCTCGAAGATTGATTTGAGATCTGGCTACTATCAATTGAGAGTTAAAGAGTCGGATGTGCCGAAAACCGCATTCAGAACAAGGAATGGACACTATGAATTCCTTGTTATGCCTTTTGGATTAACAAACGCACCTGCTATTTTTATGGACTTGATGAATCAAATTTTCCGACCGTACTTAGATAAGTTTGTGGTTGTGTTCATTGATGACATCCTAATTTATTCTCGAGACGAGTCCGAACATGCTGAGTACGTGAGAACTGTATTGCAGATTTTGAGGGATAAGAAATTGTTTGCTAAGTTTAGCAAAAGTGAGTTTTGGCATCGAGAAGTCAGATTTTTGGGACATATTGTCTCTGAAGATGAAATTTGGGTTGATCCGAGTAAGATATCGGTAATTGTTGATTGGAAATCGCCAAAGAATGTATCTGAGGTCAGAAGCTTTTTGGGCTTAGCCGGTTATTACCGATGTTTTGTCAAAGGATTTTCGATGATTGCTACTCCTATGACTAAGCTGTTGCAAAAGGATGTTAAGTTCGAATGGTCAGAAAAATGTCAACAAAGCTTTGAGAAGTTGAAAACATTATTGACTGAGGTGCCGGTTTTAGTAAAACCTGAACTGGGAAAAGAATTTGTGATTTATAGTGACGCGTCACTGAATGGACTAGGATGTGTGTTGATGCAAGAGGGCAAAGTGATAGCCTATGCCTCGAGACAGTTGAAACCACACGAAAAGAATTATTCGACGCATGATTTGGAATTAGCCGCCATTGTGTTTGCTTTGAAAATTTGGAGACACCATTTATATGGTGAGAAGTTCCATGTCTTTTCTGATCATAAGAGTTTAAAATACTTGAAGACTCAGAAAGATTTAAACTTGCAGCAACAGAGATGGCTCGAGTTACTGAAGGATTATGAGCTAGTGATTAACTATCACCGGGGTAAGGCAAATGTAGTCGCGGATGCATTGAGTAGAAAGACTTTGTTTGCTTTGAAAGCAATGAATACACGGTTAACCTTGTCTAATAATGGTTCGATCCTAGCCGAATTGAGAGATAGACCGTTATTCCTTCAAAAAATTTGCGAAGCTCAGAAATGTGATAGTGGATTACAAGCTAAAAGAGCCCAGTGTGAATCTGGTAATTATTCAGATTTTCATATCGGAACCGATTATTGTTTGATGTTCCGAGGTAGAATTTGTGTACCAAAAAATGATGAACTTATTAAGAAAATTCTTCATGAGGAGCATAATGGTTGTTTATCTGTGCATCCGGGTAGTATAAAAATGTATAATGATTTGAAGAAATTGTATTGGTGGTCAGGTATGAAACAGGATATTTCTGAGTTTATTTCGAGATGTTTAGTTTGTCAACAAGTAAAGGCCGAACACCAAGTACCTTCAGGTTTACTTCAGCCAGTGATGGTACCCGAGTGGAAATGGGATAGAATTACGATGGACTTCGTGACGGGTTTACCTTTGACTTCGAAAAAGAAAGATTCTGTTTGGGTCGTGGTTGATAGATTGACAAAATCGGCCATTTTATACTGGTACGTACGAATTGTTCACTTGATAAGCTAGCTGAATTGTACATTGTTGAGATTGTGAGATTACACGGAGTGCCCATTTCTATTATTTCGGATAGAGATCTGAGGTTTACTTCGAGATTTTGGAAGAAGTTACAAGAGGTTTTGGGTACAAAGTTGAACTTTAGTACCGCTTTTCATCCGCAAACCGATGGTCATTCTGAGAGAGTAATTCATATTGTTGAAGATATGCTTCGTTGTTGTGTTTTAGAATTCGAGGGTAGTTGGGAAAAATATCTACCATTGTTCGAATTTGCCTATAACAACAGTTTTTAATCGAGTATAAAAATGGTGCCTTATGAGGCATTGTATGGTCGCAAGTGCCGAACACCTTTCTATTGGACCGAGCTTAGTGAGAAACAGATTCACGGGGTTGACTTGGTTAGAGAAACCGAAGAAAAGGTAAAGGTAATCCACGATTGCTTGAAAGCAGCTTCAGATTGGAAAAAGTCGTACGCAGATTTGAAAAGAAAAGAGATCGAATTTCAGATTGGTGATAAAGTATTTCTAAAAGTATCTCCATGGAAGAAGATTCTGAGATTTGGCCGTAAAGGCAAGTTGAGTCCACGTTTCATCGGGCAGTATGAAGTTATTGAAAGAATAGGGCCAGTGGCATATCGATTAGCTTTACTGACAGAGTTGGAAAGAATTCATAATGTATTTCACGTGTCGATGTTGCGACGATATCGTTCTGATCCTCCACATTTGATTTCTCCATCAGAGATTGAGATTCGACTGGATATGACGTGTGGTGAAGAGCCGATCAAGATCTTAGCTCGGGAAGTTAAACAGTTGAGAAATAAGAGTATAGCCCTAGTGAAAGTTTTATGGCAAAGACATGGTGTTGAGAAGGCTACGTGGGAACCTGAAAAAGCTATGTGAAAACAGTACCCAAACCTATTTTCTGGTAAGATTTTCGGGGACGAAAATCTCTAAAGGGGGAGAGTTGTAACAGCCCGATTTTGGGTCTAGACAGAATAGTGGTTTCGGGACCACAAATTTGATGTAGTAAAATTCATTTTTATTACATTTCTATGGTCTACAGTTTTACGAAATGATTTTGTAATAATTTTGTTCAAAAATTGACGTTTGAGCACTTAATTTAGTGAAAAAGACTAAATTGTAAAAAGTGCAAAAGTTGAGTTCTACATGCTAGAGGTGTCTAATTGCTATGAAATTTTAAATTAGAGGTCCTTAGTTAGTAATTAGACCATTGGATAAATTAGTGGACAAAAATGGACATGGTGAGATAAAATTTCAAAGTTTTAAGTGAAGGGCATTTTGGTCATTTGGTAAATAAATGAATAAAAAGGGAAAATCAAGCCAATATCTTGTCCATCTTCTCCCCCTTGTACCAAAAATTAGAAGGAAAACATAGCTAGGGTTTAGCCAACTTTCAAGCTCGATTGTAAGTCCGTTCTTGCCCCGTTTTTAATGCTATTTACATTTTTGAAGTCGTTATCACTCGATCTATCTATTTCTACCATTAATTTAAGGAATAATCAAGGTCTAGGGTTTGACCCATGTTAGACATTTGTGTATTTTGATGTCTAATGGTAGAAAATGAATGTTTGGTCTTAGATAAACAACTTTTACTAAGTGATTTTTCATGAAAATGCTTAAAAGGACCTATTTGTAAAAGTTATAAAATATGTAGTAAAAGTGTGTTTTGATGGAAATTGGGGGCTGTTATAGTTATAAAAATGGTTCGGCTAGGCTTGTACATTAAATAAATTGAACACGTTTCATTTTACGAGCCTAGGGACCAAAATGTAAAAATGTCAAAGTTTAGGGGTAAAAATGTAATTTTTCCATAATAAGATTTTTGGACTGAATTGAATAGTGTGAATAATAAATGAGTTAAATTTTCTATTATAGATCAAGAGAAACATTGTTTGGACCTAGATCGGGGGAAAAATAAAGTATTTGACGATTAGGTCCCATTTTTACTATTTTTGTACCGAGGTAAGTTCGTATGTAAATAATGCATTGTTATTTATGCTTTAATTACTTTAATATTGTATGAATTGTGATTTACTTTTTGGACGTAATTGACAAAGTTCAACAAGCGAGAAATCCCGATTGAACCTTAGGAATAGTTAGGATACAAATGTCATGACATTAGGGTTATTTGAGATTTCGTGTAAGACCATATTTGGGATATGGCATCGATATGAGATTTCGTGTAAGACCATAGCTGGTCTATTGGCATCGATAAGAGATCCCATGTAAGACCATATCTGGGATATGGCATTGGTATGGTATTGTGTGTGTGAGATTCCTGAGTATCCTTTAATATTCCAAGTGGTTCAACGGGAAATTCAACGAGTATGTCAAAGTTGTTAAAGGTTATGATTATGTTGTGAGTTGGTACAGGTACGTACGTAAAACTCATTGAATAATGAGCTCAATATGTGATGAACCCTTGGTAAGGTTATGAATGAGTAAGTTATGATTAGAAGACCTAAATACTATTTATGCCAAGTTTATCATGTTATTTGTATGTTGCATGTGTTGTTATAATGCTTATTATTTGCATAGGAACTTACTAAGCTATATACCTTACTTCCCTTTCATTTTCCCTTGTCTTATAGTGTCACCAAGCTAGCTCGGGGATCGGAGACTGTCGGAGATCCATTCACACTATCAACTCAATGTTTTGGGTATCATTGATTTTGATATTTTGAGTTATGGCATGTATAGGGACTTGGTCATTTTGTTATGTGTCATAATTGATTTAGCCAAATGTGTTGGCTTATGTTGGTTGATAATTCATTTTGTAAATGGCCATTGAAATTGGCTAATATTTATTTAAGTATATATATATGTACATGATAATGCTTTTCATGGATGTGGGAAATTACATGATTTAAGTTGAGATATATGTGATGTTTGTGTATGATAAATGATAGCATGTGAATGATGTATTAATATCTTGTTTTTGGCTGATTTGGTTGTATGTATATTGTAACACCCCAAACTCAGCCTAGACATTATGGTCGAATCTGGCGATGTCACATGCTAGTGCCTTAGAAAACGTAACTGCGTTAAAACCATTTTTTGGTATCTTAGGCTATCGCCAAAATGTGTCGTTTATTTATTCATTATCTGTTTCCAACTTTATACGTTGTGGAAGCCTTTTAAAACAATTTGCAAGGTCGTACGTATTTTGATAAAACCTTTGTGTATTTTGAAAACTCGCGTCTTGTCGTACTGCTAGCAGTTTATAAAGTAATGATCCCAACTTTTAAACAAAAATTCCGAAAGGCCTTGTTACATAAAATTTACCCAAATATAACCAAATCATAATTAAAAATAAATTGTAAATAAGTGTCCAGAACCGTGGTCACTGCCGAATCCTCCGCTGCACCGATCCATCTACTGGTGGGGATTACCTGAACAGAATAAACAGAAAAGGGTGAGTTTTCGCAAACTCAATGTGTGATCCCCACAAAAAACATGCACATAGTAATAATAGATAATAGACATCAATTCACAGTTCGGGTCTGAGCGCATTAGAGAAACGGTGTGGACTTCAGCCCACTCAGATATAGAATCAGATATGGTCTAGGGCCTTAGCCCATTTCAGTCATAATAAACAGATCAGACAGAATAGCAGAATCCTACCCACTAGCCTCTACACATGAACTCCGTCCAACCCTACACACCATGTGGGGATAAAATCAACCCACCCATCCCTACACACCATGCTGTACCGAATGCGGCACATAATCAAAAAGTTGCGGTGGTTTTGCGGATAATGAGCTTGGGAGCCCTTCAGATACTTCCTCCGAATCATCAACCCACCCTGATGCAATGCAACATACATAACATGTCATGCTATTATGCAAACACATTTCATACATTAAGATATCAGAATTCATGCTCGGTACAGAAATCAGAAAGTCAAGTCACATAAATAGGGGTCTAGGTAAAGCTTACCGACCCTACATTAGATCCACAGTCGACTAGGGCGACCCGTGCAACCTTACAGAACATTATAGAAAAATGGGCTCACACGCCCATGTGGCCTGCCCGTGTGGGCCCACATGCTCGTGTGGCCCACACGGCCCAATTGGTCGAGCTCGTAAGTCGCACACCGCCTTGCCCAGCCGTCACACGACTGTGACGCTCGTGCACAGCCTGGCTCGTCGATCACACAGCCGTGTGGTGACTAACAGTCTTGCACGCGACCTACCACACGGGCGACCACACGCCCGTGTGGTGTCGACAGTGAGGTTTTTGACTTTCGCTGAAACCTTGTTTTTTGCATTTTTGGGTGCACACCTGGTTCAATTTCGACGCGTAACCACTCCCGAACACTCCAAACCTATAATCGACAATTGAAAACCCAATTTCAGTCACTTAATCCAAGTTGTTATGAATAGGAGATTTCTCGAAACTTACCGACCACCTTACCTTTAACGAGCAAAAAGTAGTGTCTTGAAACACGAGAACCCGTTTAAAGCCTTTGAGCAGTACCTAAACGTGAGTAAAATGATTCCTCCGTTAATCGCTTAATCAAAAATAACACTAAGACTATAGAAAACCACTTATCGATCGCGCGTCCCAACTACAGATAACAGACACGGTTGAAAGGAAGGAGAACCGAAATAAGAGAGGGGAAAAATAGTAGAATTTCCGCAGGGAATTTGGCAGAAAACGTCAAAAAGAACAGGAGAAAATTTTGGGAAACAAAGTGGAAAAACTGAAAAATAGCAAAGTAATCAGATTGGCAAAAATTCTGATAACTCCCCTATTCAAATCTCCTTAATTATCTCCAACAACCTCTCCACTATCAGAATTTCAGTCCATCTCAACCTCTTCACACGGTACATGTAGCAAAAATAAATCCCTTGTTCGCACAGGGATTCAAACTCAAGACCCCAAACTTAACCAACACTCCACCTAACCACCAGACCAGTAGGCCCATTCTGTTAATTACTTACACACTTTAACTTATAAGCCTATTAACCAGAGTTTGGGCTTTATTCATAAAAATACCAAAATTTACCCAAGTTGAGACTTGAACTTGGGACCTCCCACACACACCAAGAACACATAACCACTGAAGCAGATACCCAATTGTGTGACAATTTTACAAAAGCTGAAATTATAGAAAAATCGGGGCGTTACATATATGCTTGGATTGGTGTTGCTTGTTGTTGTGTAGGTTGGTGCAAGTAAGGTTGGCAAAATAGATTGGTAAATAGCATAATTTTTGTCCACACGGGTAGACACACGGGTGTGTGTCTAGGCCGTGTGCGACACACGGCTCCACGGGCATGTGTTTCAGCCACGTGTCCCCTGCACCTTAATTGATGCAAAATAGAATGTCTAGAATTGAGCACACGGGCAGAGGCACGGGCGTGTGTCTTGGCCGTGTGAAGTCTGCACCTATTTTATGAAAAATCATGAAAATTAAATCGACCACACGGCCTAGCACATGGGCCAGTGGCACGACCGTATGGCACAAGTCAGAGAGCTCCCTATTTTGAAGATGGCCTATAGCACGGGCGTATCTAAGGGTCACACGGGCGTGTCCCTTAGACCACACCCTATAACATGAAAAATTTCTAAGTTTTGTAAAATTTTCTAAAGTTCTCGGTCCAGAACCACTTCCAATACATGTTTTAGGCTTCATAGGCTCGTTTTAGGGACGATATGAATGTATGTGAAAAGTTTTAAATTTGGATGGAAATTACATCTCGATTTTGTATGTTTACTTGTGTTTAAGTTCGGTAATGCCTCGTACCTGTTTCGGTGTTGAATACGGGTAAGGGGTGTTACACAACAATAGTCATTATGTTAGCCTAAAAATGTCAACTTTCGAAGCGTTGTATGGAAAAAGGTGCAAACCACCCATCTATTGGTTGGAGCTCAGTGAAAGGAAGATAGTTGGTCCTAATTTGGTATGGGAAATGCAATAGAAAGTTTCAATCATGTGAACCCATTTAAAGGATGTTCAAGATCGACAGAAGGCTTACGCTAATCGAAAAAGGAAGGATATTTGATTTGAAATAGGAAATAAGGTATTTTTGAAAGTTTCTCATTATAAGAAGGTTATAAGATTTGGAATAAAAGGGAAGTTGAGCCCACGATTAATATGATCGTACGAAGTTCTAAAATAGGTTGGTCCAATGGGGTATAGATTGAC
The DNA here is from genome assembly GCA_025698515.1 of Gossypium sturtianum. Lineage (NCBI taxonomy): Eukaryota > Viridiplantae > Streptophyta > Magnoliopsida > Malvales > Malvaceae > Gossypium > Gossypium sturtianum. The sequence continues at coordinate 34,369,889 of CM046943.1, read as the reverse complement.
ACTACCTCCGAAACTATCAAAGATTCATAATGTGTTTCACGTGTCCATGTTGAGGAGATATCGATCGAATCTAGACCATGTGGTACAAGTAGAGACACTAGAGGTGGAGCTCAACTTATCTTATGTAGAGGAGCATGTTCGTATTTTGGCAAGAGAAGTGAAAGAGTTGAGAAATAAAAGAGTCTCACTGGTAAAAGTATTATGGAGGAACCACATTAAGAAGGAAGCCACCTGAGAGAGGGAGAGTTTGATGAAAGAGGAATATCTTCAGTTATTCACAAGTAAGAATTTTGAGGATGAAATTTTCTAAGTGAGGGAGAGTTGTAACAGCCTGCCCGGTGTAAACTGTATCAATATGCTATTTGGCGTATAGTTTCATAAACTAGGGTAGAAAAAGGGTGAGATTGGTGAACTATCCTTTATAAGTTTGGGTGGTGTATTGTGTGGATTTGACAGTACGCCCATTTGTGGAACACCTTGCTAGAATTTTCCATTTGGCGAACTCTAGGGTTTGGCGGACTCTTTTGTGTGGCAATTTGCCAACCCCAAATACTTGGGTCAAGCTCATTAGTACGCGGATTGATAGACTTGTTTTTCGTGTTTTAGCATAAAAATGATAGCAATGAGTATCGTTAGAATTTAGTTGAGACCTAGTTAGAAGTGAACTAGAGTACTACAGATGACAGCTTGATGTGTTTAGGTACCTGAATGACTTGTTTAGTTGGCTTGAATTAGTATACAAGCAAAGCTTTACTACTCACTAAACTGATTAGTGGTAGTAGTTAAGTTTTGTAGATGTGTAGGCAAGTCTATTCTCGGGTTTCAGGGGCTATAGTGGGATTTTCTGACCCTCCCACTGAGCTTTGTTCCCGTTGCCTTTGCTATATAAGAATGTTGATAGCCTACATGTTTCACCCTTTTTTTTCCCTATGTTCCTTTTTAATTCTCTATAAAGTTTTAAGGTATCTTCGTTAGAGAAGACGAGGAAGGTTTCCAGTAGCTAGCCAAAACACCCTTGTTAAGTATTAACTTACTAGTAATTTCTAGAAAACCCTTAGGTTGTTGTTAAAAGGATTTACGTTTTTACATTATGCATGCATGATTAAATTAGATAAAAGGGGTCTGATAGTTATAACTATTTCTTATTTAGATTAAGAATCTAGTGAAGGTCCAAGCAATTGAGGCAAAGGACCAGTAGAGTATATTCTGTTTTGAAGTTGTTGGTGAGTTCTTTCTTACTTCCTTTGAGTTGTGAAACTTCCATGATATGTGAGTTGTGTGTGATAAGTTCTCTTACTATAAATGAGTCGATGTGTTATGTCTAGACGTGTGCGTAAGTATGGTCATTTTCAATGTAAAAACACCTTCCTTGCTGCACGAGCCCAATACAAGATAATTTATAATATGTGAACATTGTGGAAGGGAGATTTATATGTGAAGCCTCTAGTAGGGCAACTATATTGCAAATTGGACTTGCAGATCATGGCCCGACCTTACGAGAGAACACGTATTCAACTTAACAAGGATACAAAATTAAAAATAAATATGGTCGATATGTGATTCTGATATTTGATATATGGGTTCGAGGTTGGCATAAGGATAGGTTGTTGATAACCATGCAAGGTTGTGGGAGATGTGAAACACCCTTTAGCCCATCGGGAAGACTTAGCGTACATCATTTAGCTAGACATACCACTCAACGAACTGGGGCATTGCTGATGGATTCAAAATTCTTTGGTTTCATTTAAATATTTGAGGAAATAGTTATGAGGATTCTCCTTTTTGTTACAAACCATTATTGTATTCTCTAAATTAGTAACATACCTTTAAAGGAGAAAATAGTAGGGGTTATAAAAGATAGTCTATTAATCATTCATTGTCATCAATGGCTAATACATATAAAGGAGTTCACAAACTGTGAATCAAGTAACCTTGGTGTACACTTTTATAATAAGGAATAAATTCTATTTTCAAGGCCAAACAATACATCTACGAGGTAAAAGAAAAAGTTAATTACAAAACATTTGTATACGCCATCCACTAAATAGCCATGCATGATACAAAAATAGACAAGTAGCTCACTTGTAGATGCAACTTTGGCGTAGTCCCCTTCTACCGATCTTCTGCTACTAATCAAACGCCTGAGAAATAAAAGTAACGAAGTAAGTTCAATTGAATTCAGTGAGTTCCAAATAGACACAAAATGATTATCAGGTTACCTAATCAATGAAAAAATAGAGACATTTTCGAGACTCAGTCTTACAGACACATTACACCAAGTTGTCAGTACAATTCTCTAGTGACAACACTTCACCAATATAACACAGTATCCCCAGTGGACACATACCACCATCTAGTACATACTCTCTCAATCATGTAGGTTTACCTATGACCCAACCCTGTACCAGCCTCAGGCCCATATTTTAGAAATTAGAATCAGATATCAGCCATAATCATATTTATATTCATACTCCTTATTAAATTGAACACGTGCTCTCCCACAAGGTCGGGTCGTGCTCTCCCAGTCCGATTTGAAATAAAGCTTCTCTACCGGAGGCATCATAAATAAATTTTTTTTCCACATTTTACATGTAACAAAAGTCTGGTACTAGGCTCGCACACAAGGTGGGTATTTTCACCTTGACCATGGCCATACTCACACATACTACACTGATTTATTGCACGCACGCCAATTCACAACACATTGACCCATCTTTAGTAAAGACAACTTACCTTACACAACCCACATATAATAGAATTTTAATAATTAAAAGGAAGTAAGAAAGAACTCACCAGAAAACTTCAAAATAAAATCTACTCTACTGGTCATTTGCCTCGATTGCTCGAACCTTCACTAGCTTATTAAGCTAAATAAGAAACAATTATAATCATAAAACCATTTCCAATAAAATTTAATCATGCATGCAAAATGTAAGAACGTAAATCCCTTTGACAATGACCTAAGGGCTTTCTAGAAATTACCGTAAGTTGGTAAGTATGAATGGCGTTTACTAGCTGCGGATACCTTCCTTGTCTTCTCTAACAAAGATAACTTAGAAATTTCTAGAGATTTAGGGAAGAACTTAGAGAGAAACAAAGGTGAAACTTGTCGGTAATAGGCATCCTTATATAGCACAAATAGCGGGGACAAAGCATAGTGGAACGGTCAGAAAATCCCACTATAACCCTGTTGTAACAGCCCAATTTTTTAGTGGTCCCGAAAATAGTGGTTTCTAAGCCACCAAATCCGGTGAATAAGTTCGTAAATATTATTATTTAATATTTACGAGTCAAATATGGTTTTAAAAAGGTTTTTGATTTGGTAATTTATGTTTTATAACGATTTATTAGGTTCAAGTGGTAAGACCTTAAGGTCAAGTGGTTTTAAAAAGTGAGGTATCGGGACCTCGTTTCTATAAATCGAGCCGTAAATATTTTTATAAATATTTACAAAGTATCATTAAGGTGGTATTAAAGTTTCGATGAAAAATTTTAACGTTTCGATAGTTAATTAATTAAAAAGAACTAAATTGAAAAAGGTGCAAAACGTGCTAATTATAGCAATTAGGTGATGAAATGGTGTAATTATTAATTGAGGAAGGACTTTAGTGATAATTAAGCCCTAAATAGTATAGTGGGACAGCAAATTGATGGATAAGGACAAAATAATTAAATTATAATGGCAAACTTGTAATTTAGTTGAAATTTAAACAAAATTAAGAAGAAATAGGTTTTCTTCTTCATTTTCTTCTTTTGTCACTGCCGAAACACCATAGAAATAGCTTGGAGAATCGGTTGAGCATAGGAGCTTCTATGTGAGTTTAATTCTTACCCGTTTCTTGTAATTTTTATGTTTTTGAGATCGTTGCAACTAGGTCCAGCTAACCCGTACCTTCGTTTCTGATTCTGTTAAAAATTTTGGAAGTTTCCATTGATAAATATTAGATGTTTTTTATTAATAACATGGATTTGGAGCTTTGATTGTGTTGTGTGATGATTTTGAAAAGTGATTTTTGTTAAATATTGATTTTAGGATTAAATTGTGAAAATGTCAAAATATTAGGGTTTGATAGTGAATTTTAGGTTTATTAGGGGCTGTATGAGGGCCTAGAATATTTGGATAGATTATTGATTTGAGAAAATTAGTTAATTTGATAGATTAACTAATTAAGGGATTAAATTATAAAAATTATAAAAGTTTGGGGTAATTGCATAAATTTGAAAAATAAAAGGGTATTAATTGTAAAATGGATTGGAAATGAAATATATGCTAATAAATGAGTAATTTTATATTTTAGATCAAGATCCCGTCGATACTTGTGGAAAAGGAAAAATAGCAGAATAGTCCCTGAACTTCTGCAATTACTACAATTCAGTCCAGGTAAGTTCGTATGGTTAAAATTTAACATTTGTGTAAATTGATGATTGGTATTTTGTATATATTCTATTGTTGGAAATGAATTATTGTTTGAATTATAATATTGAATTGGATATTCGGTTTGAATTGAACGTGAGAGTTGATTACATTCGTGATTTGGTGTATGACGGGGGTTTGGAGTGGAGATGGTATTGGAGGGAGATATCGGCATTTTACCCAAGTAAACCGGGGTTCAAAATTTGTTGTGAATTCTCATGTTTTACTTTCTGTTTGGCGTGATTGGGTGGATCAATTCTTACGAGCTTCTGTTCAGCTCTTATGATCTTCTGCTCAGCTTTCGAGCTTCTGTTGGCGTATTCGGGAGGACTAGCTCTTATGAGCTTCTGTTGATGATGCACTCTTATCCGTAAGTTGTTCTTCGAATGGAAAAATCTCGGTAAGGTGATTTATTTAATGAATTTGAAAGACATGTTATTTATTTTTGTATTGATCTGAATACAGATGTATTTATCGATTGAAGTTGTGAATGACAGGGAGTTGTCATGGATGATTTTTTATTTGATTTATTATAGTTAATTCGGTAAGATTTGTGTTTATCTCGTCGAACTTACTAAGTTTTATTAAGCTTACTTGTGTTGTTTAATGTCATTATAGATTTTTGGAAGGTTGGACAATCGGACCAGCACTCAAGTCACACTATCCAGTTTATCTCGATAGTTTTTGAAACGTTAAATTTGAATTTTATGGCATGTATAGGCTCTTGTGCTATTTTGGTTAATGTTTGGCTTATGTAAATGTTATGAATGATATTTTGTTCAAATAACCAATTTGCAAAGGGTATGAGAATGAGTTATAGTTGTTATGCTAGTATGTGTGGCTTACATATATTTGATTTGTTGTGGTTGTGGTAACTTTGTTAGGTATTTTGATTTGGTATTGATTGAATGAGTTGATGAATTGAATTAATGTGTATTTTGAGATTAAATTGTATATAATTATGGTACCAATGAGGGTACATTGGTTAGGCACATATTAGGTTGGTTTTGATATGTTTTTGACCCGATTAATGTCATTTTGATTTTGTATTTTGATTAGTATTTGAGTTTCTTAAGGCCCAAGAAATTTGATTATGTTTGTATTAATGTATGATTTGAATGATTTACTATACTGTTGTTCTGTAATACTCTGTAACCCTATTTCGGTGACAGATACGGGTTAGGGGTGTTACACTTGTAACCCGAGAATAGGCTTGCCTGCTCATCTACCAAACATAACCACTACCACTAATAAGCTTAGTGAGTAGTAAACGTTGATTGTACACTAAAACAAGGCAAGTAAATCATTCATTCAGCTACCTAAACACATCAAACTATCATCTACAGTACTCTAGCTCAATTCCAACTAGGTCTCAGCTAGATTCTAATGATGCTCACTGAGCCATTGTTTTCTAGCTTAAGCACAGAAAAAAATTCTATTACTCCTTGAACTAACGAGTTCGCCCAAAGTATCTGGGGTTTGCGAATTCTCTCACAAAAGAGTCCGACGAACCTTAGAGTTCACCAAATGGCAAATTCCAGCAAGACGTTCCTCACAAAAGAATCCTCACAACACGCCACCTAGACATTTAACAGACCAGTCACTATTCTAATCCTTTTACAACCTGTAATAGCCCGATTTTGGGGCTAGTCGGAACAGTGGTTTCGAGACCACTAATCCGAGGTTGAGGAAAATTATTTTAGTATTATTTTATGTGTTATAGCATAAATATTTGGCTACATGAAAATTTTGTTGCTTTAATTTTAACGATTGAATGCTTAATTGTGAAAAAGAACTAAATCGCATAAAGTGCGAAAGTTCTATATTTCAAGTTAGAGGTGTCTAATAACCATAGAATATTAATTGAAGATCCTTAAAGTGCAATTAGGTCATATAGAGTGTGTTGGCCAGCCATAGGAAGCAAGGGGACAAGAGCATTAATTTTAGTCAAAATTTGGTGACATTAGGTGATAAAAAAATGAAAAAAAATAAGATAAAAAGATGATATCTCATATTTTACTATTCATTCTTCTTCTACCACCAAAATTTGAAGGAAATTAGAGGGTTTTGGAGTCCAAACTTTCAGCAAAGCAACTTTCTTGCAAGTAAGCGATTTTGATGGTTTTAGTTGATAATTTTTGTACTTTTGGATTTTTTTATGATCATATCTTTTGTACAAGGGCAAAATCATCATTTTTGCCTAAGTAGAGATTAAGATGCATTATGATCATAAAATGATTTAAATGAGTGAATTTTGTTATAGATCAAGAAGAGCACGAAATTAACCTTGACCGGGGAAATGCAAGGTTTCGGATTAAACCGCAAATTAACGCATTTTGCACCGAGGTAAGTTTATGTGTAAACGATGCATCTTAAATATACATGTTGTTACTTATTGGTGCATTGTATTATTGAGAACACTTACAATTTAAATGGATTGAATGTGGTAGAAAATGAATAAATTCCTTATGGATGTTGAATTAGATATGTAGGTATGGAATATTATCTGTAGTAATTAATGGTGGGCTGTGTGCGATACCACCTTAATTATTCTTGTTGGTGGGCTATGTGCGATACCACCTTAATACTTATTCACGATGGGCTGTGTGTGATACCATCGTTTGGTGGGCTAAGTTCGATACCATCGTAACTAATCTCGTTGGTGGGCTATGTGCAATACCACCCTATTAAAGTTAAATGGTGGGCTAAGTGCGAAACCACCGAGTGTTAGGTAATACTATGAATGGCTTATTGTGGAATTGTTGAGTGTTGTTTCATGAGATTATGTGGTGATATGTGCAGGATTGTATGTTAAATAATGTGAGCATTTGGCTCTTGATAAGCTCGGAATATGGTAAGGGATGAAATGAGCAAGCATGATTATGAAAGTGGATTGTTCTTGTTTAGTATGTGATGCTATTTATTGATTAGCACATATTATGATGTTTGTTGTTTACATGTAAACTTACTAAGCATAAAGCTTACTCCCTCTCTTTTCCCTTGTTTTATAGTGTTAAAGAGCTGGGTCGGGATACGAAGATAATTGGAAGATCACCCACACTATCAGATCATCTCGGTATATCTAAAACTAGCATTTTGAGTATGGCATGTATAGGCGCTAGAATTAGTGAATTGTTTTGTTATTTTGGCCAAGAATGTATTGATTTCCTTAAGGATGAATTCTTTTGTATATTGCCATAGTTGATGGCTCATTATGTTTAAGTTATGAAATATGAGGTTATTCAAGGAAGTGTTGTTGCATAAATTGAGTTGCTTGATGGTGTGTTGAATGGAAATATGTTGTGTGAACTAGGGTGGCAAAAATAGCTTGGCAAATAGCCTTGTTTATGTCCACACGGGTAGGTACACGGGGTTGTGTCTAGGCTGTGTGTGACACACGGTCAGTCCCATGGGTGTGTGACTAGGCCGTATGTCCCCTGCATGTTAGTGTTTCAAGTCAGTGTCGACCACGGGCTAGCCACATGGGCGTGTGCTTAGGTCGTGTGTCCCTTATGAGATTGCTGACGTCACAAACAGAATACCCAGGTTTCTACACACGGGCGAGGACACGGGCGTGTCTAGGCCGTGTGGAACACACGGGCCAAGAACACGTGCGTGTGTCCGGCCATGTGAAAACCCCTGTAGGTTTGAAATGAAAATAAATCCCACACGGGTTAGGGACATGGGCATGTGTGACCACACGGCCTGCCTACACGGGCATGTCCCATTTCACATGGGCGTGTGGTCCCTGTTTAGACAAAAAAATTATATGTACAAAAGTTCTCGGTTGGGTCCCGAGATCCTCCGTATGCTTGATTAAGGCCTCGTAGGCCCTTAATGAGAATGTATTAATTGTAAATGGGAAATGTTAAGTTGGAATGAAGTTTTAAAGCTTAAAGTTGTATGACCTAGAAAGTCAAGTCCGGTAATGCTTCGTACCCGGTTCCGGCGTAGAATACGGGTAAGGGGTGTTACACTACCCTTGGCTCAGACTATGTGCCAATCAGTATCTATAAGGTGAACGTTGGACGGGCTATTACAAGATGTGTATAAGTCGAAGGAATGTGTCGGCTTGAGTGTTGTATGTGTTATGTTAAATTGGTGTAGTGTTGCCATCAAGGAATTGTGGATAGCAATCAGTGTATTATGTCTATATAATAGAGTCTCACGAAAAAGTCTGTTTTTCTTTTTCTTACGAGTACTGATGCTTGTTGATTATTGGAGTAAGTGTAAAAATAATTGTGTCTATTTTTGGAACTCACTAAGTTCAAATGAACTTACTCTGTTACTTTTTCATCCTCAAGCATTTGATAGTAGAAAACGGAACAGTTGAAGAGGACTACGCCAGAATTACGGTTGCGAGTGAGCCACTTATTTTATTTTATTTTTTTGTATCATGCATGGCTATGTGGCAGATGGCATATACATATGTTTTGTAATTAACTTTTGCAATTAACTACGTTGTTTGTATTGTTTTATCTTAAAAAAGAATTGCCCATTCTTTTGAAAGTATACGCTAAACCCTCTTGATTTGCTGATCATAAATTTTTATGATTTTGATATATATGCCATAACTATGCAGTATTTGAATAATAGATTTTTCTTTTATAACTTCTATTATTTTCTCTTACATTAAGGAAAATCTTCATAATTGTTTTTCTAAAATTTTTAAGTTAAGCCGAAGGATTTGAATCCGCTAATAATGCCCCAGTCCGTCAGGTGGTCTGGCTGGCTGAATGATACATGCCATGTCTTCCTGATGGGCTAAGGGGTGTTATAGCTCTTGATAGGATATAAAGTTAAATTCTAAGTTTAATTGTTGTTTGTAATGGTGCCTTATGGCATATTGGTTAGAACTAGACAAATGACATGTTTTGGTATGCTTTTGATGTGTTTTGATTTGATTTAATTAATGGTTATTGGCATGTTTGGGACTTAAGTAACCATTGATGGTATGTCTTGCATTTCAAGGTACAATTTAGCACACATTGGCAGACACACAAGCTATCACATGGTCGTGTGTCAAGCATGGCTAGTGACACGGCCGTGTGCTCTGTTTGATTTTGGTGGTTTTAGGTACACACGGCCATAGTCTGTTACACGACCTGATGACACGGTCATGTAACCCTTTTCTACATGGCATCAGTCTGTTGCACAATTTAGGGATACGACTGTGTGATATTGCACTATATGACCTCAGCCTGTCACATGGCTTAGCCACACGGCCGTGTGACCCGTATTTTTTATTTTTACCCTACTTCTATATTATGTTTCAAATTAGTCCCTGCTTATTACTGAATTGATCCTAGAGCTTCGTAGGCTTGATTTAAGTCCCATTTTTGTACGAATGATATTATTATTGAATGAATATATATTAATGTTTTTTTTGAAGTAAATCTTGAATTGAAATTGCATATCATTGTCTTGTTAAATGCTGTAGCAACCAGTAAACCTAATCTAGTGACGGAGATGAGTGATGGGCATTACACATGTGTCCGAGTTCGTTTTTACTAGATTGCATTAGGTGAAAACTTAATATGAATATGTAACAGATTCAATGAGATAAAGAATTATAATTTCAATATGAAATATAAAAGAGAATAGGAAATTTTGATAACATTGTGATTCTTGTATAAGAGTTCTATACATATGTAATTATTTACGAAAGAAATGTTATGAAATGGAATGAGGAATATCATATGAAATTTTCATGTCTACATGATCTTTTCAAACATGGGATTTAATATGATGTAATTATTTATAAATGACGTGTTGAGAAGTGATGTTAACTTGTTAATTTAGCAAAGTGATTTATTAGCATGTTTGATTGTTTAAATGTTTTATTATTTTCAATTCAAATTGTGCTAGCACCATTAAGCATTTAATGCCTAGCGTGGAAATGTGTTTCTTCTGTACGCAGGTCTCAGCGAAGATAGGTCATGATCATTTAGTTTGAATGCATCTAAAGGTATTGCAACTCAGCTCATGCTAAATGATATATTTTATTGTAAAATATTTAAATATATATATAAGTAGGTTTATTCATGGATCGAATGGCCCACATAGTGTAGTAGGCTTAACTTGACTTGGGTCGGACTTGAAAAAAGATCTTTGTTTATAATGTCGAAACCATTTTTTTCGTTGGGTTTGGAAAAACGGGAATCGACTTTAAAAACATGGAGTCGCCACCGATCCTTTTGTTTAGGTGTGATCGGGTCACCTATAAAATAAATTTTGGTCTACGAATTTCCAAAAGAAAATAGGTTCGGGAGTCGGTTACGTGCCAGGAAGGATTAGCACCCTCACAACGCCCAAAATTGGTACCAAATTGATTTATTGATGTCCTAATGTTGAAAAGTTTGAAATGATTTTGAAATTCTGTTCCTTTTTTTTTATAATTTTAAATAACTTGATTGAATATTGAGATTCCTTTGTTCCAAAGGAATAGAGTATCACATCCAGCACGATTGGATACGACAATCTGAGTCCGCGAATTCAAGATCATCCCCAAAATTATCCAAGCACTTATTGAAATTTTGAAAGGGTATTTGGTTATTTGGACAAATAAAAAAACCACACCCAGCACGATTGGGCACGATTTCTTCGAATTTCCAAACGCACAAATATTACCTTATTTTGAAAATATGGACTGAAAGGATATTCGTTTATTTGGTCAAACAAAAAACCACACCCAGCACGATTGGGCACGATTTCTTCGATTTTCCAAACGCACGAATATTGCCTTGTTTAAAAGCGTTTTAAATAAATGATCTTAAAATCGATTTAAAATAGTTTTATTGAATTACTAGGTAATAAAAAAACATAATATCGACTATGGAATAATAACATGTGAATACAACCTTTGTACAAATAGATGTCAAGAATAATGATATGAACATTCAATTTAGAATATATAATAACGATAATTTCACAACGCAACATATTCAAAGCAATATCATCAATCACGTGTTGCATGGCAAACTAATAAAATATAGAACAAACTTTTGGATGATAACAAATGAATTTAAAGTATAAATATTTGAAATCAACAATTTTATGAAACAATTTAGAAAAAACTATTAATCAATACAATAATTTTATTTGTGAAATGACTATTATGTAAAAAGAAATTTAAAATATACAATATACAAGATAATCAAAACAAATATTCCTATCCAAAATGAATTTTACAAATAATGTATATGTAAAAGCACTATAAAAAATGTTTGATATAAAGTAGAATATAATTTAAAATAAGATTTCCTAAAAGAGCAATTATGTACATTTATATATAGATTTAAAATAATATATATATATAAATAGATTTAAGAGGAAGTATATATATATATATAATAATATGAAATTAATAATAAGTATAAAATAAGGTGATTTTAATACAGATTATATAATATATATATGTATGAATTAGTAATATATTTAGAAGAATGTTTGAGTTGAATATTATACAAAACATTAAGACAAAGAGACATATAAAAGGATATTTTGCAATCAAATATTTATACAATAAAATAAAATATATATATATATGAAAGTTTAAAGTAAATTAAAACATTGAAAATAACTTATTAAAACAGCTTTTGAAAATAAATAACGAATAAACTTTATAGACTAAAAACAATACTTAATTGAAGTAAAAATAAAGTTAACAAGCTATATTATAAAAATTTAAAGAGAGTTAAGGACTGAATTAAAATGCGCTTAAATAAACGGGGGTTAAAAATAAAATTTAACCAAAAATCTGAACGCAGCGCATAAGCTTGTACTGATTTGAAATGGCGCTCAAATTTCATGAAAAATTTAAAAACAAAGAAAATATACAATGGATTTAATCGAATGGCAGCACGAAACAAAGGGACCAAATGCGCAAATTGTCCTTTTAAAGCGAAAACACAAATCCCACCCCACCAAATGACTTCGTTTTGTTCAAAGTTTTAAAACCCATCTTCTATTCTGTTTCATTTCAATCTAGGTTCAGAAGAAAAGAAAAAAAAACGTTAAAGCTTCTTCCCCTTCTCCCTTTCTACCGACGCTCAGGCCCTTTAGACGCCGCATCACCGCGCCACCACCGTATCGGTGGACAACGATGCATGGGGATGGGCCTTTGTGCCTCGTTTCGTCGCCCATTAGAAGGCCAAGCCGTTTGTGCTCCAAAATCTGAAAGAAAAAAAAAAAGAAAACCCCCCTTTTGCCTTCGATCCGGCTTCGACGACGGAGAGGAGACTCCGACGACGAGGTCCCGGGGCTCATGTACGTTCCTTTTCTCCTTTTTGTTATTGTTTGTGAAGATTTGAAATGACCAAAAATAATAATAATAAAATGAAAAAAACAGCAAATATTGATAGAAGATAAAAATAAAAGAAATTAACCTTGATTTTTTTCTTGTTTCTGATTGCTAATTGTTCGTAAAAAGGGCCCCCCCTTTACAATGGTTTGTTTCAGGCTTTTTAAAGTCGAAATCGGAGAAATAAAAAAAAATCAAATCAAAATTAAAAATACAACTGTTCTTTTTGTTTTTCTCTACTGTTATTTGCTGTTGTCATCCGTTGTTCTCTTGCGCAGGTACAACGATCGTACGGAGGCGGACGTGGCGGTACGGAGCTGTTGCGGCGCTAGAGGCTTGCGTGTGGGGCTGCGGTGCAAAAACTCCAGAAAGCTCCCCTAGGGTTTTTGTTTGCCGAACTCGTTTGGGCCATTCGGGCTCTTCTGATTTGGGTCGTTTGTAGTTCTGGGCCGCCAATTGGGTAGGGGTTAGGTTTAGTTTATTTGGGTTTGTATTTGGGGTTTGGGTTTGTATAGGCTAAAGTTATGAAATGGGTTAGGTATTGGGTTTGAAATTTTATTTCTGGGTTTTTGTAACTGTTTATGGACTTTTAAGGACTTTTGTTTTATTTTATTTTTTCTCTTTTTTGGTTTTTTAGTTTTTGTTCTGTTTTGGTTTTAAAAAACATGGGCCGGGCAAAATGGGCCTATTACAGCTGCCCCTCTTTGCTCATTGTCGTGTAACGAGAATAGAGCAAAGACTTCAAAAAGGACCATTTTGGCCTGGTCTTCGAATCTTGGACTTCTTTGTGCTTTTCTTCTTCGAGTATCTTCATTCCATCCCACTGCATCTTCAGGGGCATGAGAACTGGCGCTTCGATCCCATTCCGATGTAATTTTAGGGAGAAGTGATTCGTAGTTTCAACCTACTCCACTGAAACTTTGAAGAAATACGGATTGATCCTCATTGTAAACTCAGGGAGGAAGGATTTGTAGCCTCAACCTACTCCACTGGAACTTTGAGGAGATAGAAATTCAGAGAGAAGAGATTCGTAGTTTCAATCTTCTCTGCTGAAACTTCAAAGAAATACGGACTGATCCTCATTGTAAATTCAGAGAGGAGGGATTTGTAGCCTCAACCTACTCTGCTGGAACTTTGAGGAGATAGAAATTCAGAGAGAAGAGATTCGTAGTTTCAATCTTCTCTGCTGAAACTTCAAAGAAATACGGACTGATCCTCATTGTAAACTCAGGGAGGAGGGATTTGTAGCATCAACCTACTCCACTAGAACTTTGAGGAAATAGAAATTCAGAGAGAAGATATTCGTAGTTTCAATCTTCTCTGCTGAAACTTCAAAGAAATACGGACTGATCCTCATTGTAAACTCAGGGAGGAGGGATTTGTAGCATCAACCTACTCTACTGGAACTTCGAGGAAATAGAAATTCAGAGAGAAGAGATTCGTAGTTTCAATCTTCTCTGCTAAAAAAAAGAAATACGGACTGATCCTCATTGTAAACTCAGGGAGGAGGGGTTTGTAGCATCAACCTACTCCACTGGAACTTCGAGGAAATAGAAATTCAGAGAGAAGAGATTCGTAGTTTCAATCTTCTCTGCTGAAAAAAAGAAATACGGACTGATCCTCATTGTAAACTCAAGGAGGAGGGATTTGTAGCATCAACCTACTCCACTGGAACTTCGAGGAAATAGAAATTCAGAGAGAAGAGATTCGTAGTTTCAATCTTCTCTGCTGAAACTTCAAAGAAATACGGACTGATCCTCATTGTAAACTCAGGGAGGAGGGATTTGTAGCATCAACCTACTCCACTGGAACTTCGAGGAAATAGAAATTCAGAGAGAAGAGATTCATAGTTTCAATCTTCTCTGCTGAAAAAAAAGAAATACGGACTGATCCTCATTGTAAACTCAGAGAGGAGGGATTTGTAGCATCAACCTACTCCGCTGGAACTTCGAGGAAATAAGACTTGTATGGCTTCGATCTGCTCCTACAACTTCAGGATTGCCAGATCTTCTATCTTCAATCTGCTTCACTCAGGAAGGCAAGATATTCGAATTCGCCGATGTTGCGACAACGTCCCCTAGGGAACCTGTCTTGTAAAATTAGTTTTGTGTTTATGCTTATGCAAAATGGTTTGGATGCAATGATCAGAAATAATCTAATGCTTCTAACTAAATGTATTATGGACGACATTTGCATGAATGCAGAATGTTATGAGAATGGTCTTTTTACAAAGATTAGGATGCAATGATCGGAATGAATCAAATGCCCCTAAATAGATGTGTCTTATGGATGACATTTGAATGCAGAATGTCATGAGACTGATCTCTTACAATGATTAGGATGCAATGATCGGAATGAATCAAATGCTTCTAACTAAATATGTTTTGCATGAATGCAGAATTTCATGAGAATGATCCCTTTTTACAAGTTTAAGGTGTCATCGTTCATTGTCTATTAAGGCTTTATCACTGATGTATCACGCTGCCATCTTGTTAGGCGGGTATTTTCAACAGAAAACTCGAGAAGACGATTATATCTTGCTCAATATATTTGCCCCACTGTAACTCCAAGGTTCATCTCATTGTGACTTAGGGGTATAAGATCTGAATTGCATCCACTGCAACTCCGAAATGTAGGATTTGTTTCTTCTTCAATCCATCATATTGTTATTCAAAGGTATAAGATCTGTATTATCTTCCATCTATCCCACTATAACTCGGGGGTATAGGGCCTGTAGCTTGTTCCATCAACTGATCACTTCTCAGGTGACCCAATCGGATGTGTATGCATGATGCTTGCGTGAATGCAGAATATCATTTTTTCTCGAGAATGATCCCCATTTTACACTTGGGTTAACGATGCCCACTGACTCAATATCTTGTTGTTTGCTCAACCATCATTTTTAACAAAAATCCGAAGAGATAACCTTAATTTAGACTCTTCCTTAAACTTGGTGAGTTTTAAACAATAATCCTGTTTCGGGTTCTTGTATTATTTAGAAGTTCCCAGAGTAATATGCGAAACTTCTTTTATGAAAGTATTATCAGTCCACTAACCGTTATTTCAATGCAAAATGCTTGAAAAAGATCATAACAATGGACAAGAAGGAAATTAATTAGGAGCATAGCTCGAAACAAATAAGCTAGGCAAAGATAGCAATTGCAAAAGGAAATTTATTGTGAACATATTTTGAAAAGAATAATATAATCACAAATAACAAATTTAGCATGGGTAAAATGGAAACTAGGCGCCCCACATATCGCAGTCTGAGCTTCTCTGTTCCAACTTCTTGAGGACCATTTTAAGCTCAATATGTGTTTAGGGGATCTGGAGTACTTTGTCGATGTCCCAAGATGTAGCATACTTCTTCATTATTAATTTAGGCATAGCAGGACTGCTATATGCCCCACTTTTGATCAAAATTTGAGCCGCCCTTTTCGGGTTTTCAACTCAAATCCCCTTTGGTATCAAAGTGTCCTTTGCGGTTTTTCACCTTGGCCTCTCCTTTTTCTTTTTCTTTTCCTCTTTTTTTTGTTTGTTTTTCTCTTTGGAAAACTTTCTATTGAGTCTAAATTCACCGGATTAGGCAGGTCATTGCTATCTATCTCGATCAATATTCATGCTTCCCCAGAACAGGCTTTCTTTGCCGTATAAGGTCCTTCCCAGTTTGGCATCCACTTTCTTCTGAAGTCCCATTTGCATGGGAAAAGTCTTCTTCAAAGCCCTATCATGAAATTTTCTAGGGTGAATCATTTTTTTGTGAACTCGCATCACCTGACCATGGCAGATAGCTTTTAACATCAACTAATCATATTGAGATTGGATCTATTCTGCCTCATCCAACTTCAGCGGTGACAGAATTTCGACTCCAATGGGCAAAACCAATGAGAAACGTGTTGCCCCCGTGACAGTCTTGGCCAAAGTTTGATAAGCATAGATGGTAAATAGTAACTTCTGTATGCCAATCCTTACAAGTCTCGGTCTTTTTATGATCCTTTGTTTTTTCTCTTTTGCTGCACTAATATGTGGCACCTGATCTTTGAACAGACCGCAGACTTTTGACCTTGTGCAGTTAAATGTGATCTTTTTGACATTTTTTTTCTTTTTTTTTCTTTGTTCCGATGACTATCAACTTTGTAATATTGGCATATGAAGCGACTTTTACCATCCTAGTGAAGAAATTGACAACCACGGAGATGAATTGGTGTCACCGAAGCTTACGATGAGGCGGCCCGATAACATCCATGCCCCACATATAGGAAATCTTGTTTCTGCATTGAGCCAGGCTTTGATCTTCATCTCCTTCCTTGGCTCGCGACGTAGGATCTATTTTTCATTCAGCATTAACAAATCAGAAGATAGATTACAATTTGTGTCATCTTCAAAGTCCTGCGATCCATGGAATGAATGCAATGCAATGTACTCAAAACAAAAGCAACATGTTAGAGAATTAATCAACATAGAACACCTGACCGGGTGACCACTAGGGCTTGGTGTGGTTCTATCTAGGGTAGGCTTTTAGGGTTCACTATATGTGGTTTAGTTTTAAAGAATGGGTACCTGAACCAGCAGATTCCTCAATCCTCACCCATTATAGGCTCATATGGATTGAGTTCGGTTCAGGGGAATACATTTCCCTATGGCCATGCGGAGATGAAAATCTCACGAAGCACATAGGTACGGATGTATCCCGGAAGCAGTCCGCTAGCCCATGCGGAAGTGAAAACCTCACGAAAGCATAGCTTCTTACTCCCACTTAAAGGTGTAACCACAACGGTTATGCAATGCAATGCCAGAGTATTCTACGAGATTTTAACCATAACATCGGTAAATGCATTAAAAGAAATATGATTTTCCAAAACAATTTTCCAAATTTTCAATCAAAGAACAAGAATTAATCAATTTATGGCCTGACTCTCAACCAGTCCCCAGTGGAGTCGCCAAGCTGTCGAAACCATTTTTTTCGTTGGGTTTGGAAAAACGGGAATCGACTTTAAAAACATGGAGTCGCCACCAATCCTTTTGTTTAGGTGTGATCGGGTCACCTATAAAATAAATTTTGGTCTACGAATTTCCAAAAGAAAACAGGTTCGGGAGTCGGTTACGTGCCAGGAAGGATTAGCACCCTCGCAACGCCCAAAATTGGTACCAAATTGATTAATTGATGTCCTAATGTTGAAAAGTTTGAAATGATTTTGAAATTCTGTTCCTTTTTTTTATAATTTTAAATAACTTGATTGAATATTGAGATTCCTTTGTTCCGAAGGAATAGAGTATCACATCCAGCACGATTGGATACGACAATCTGAGTCCGCGAATTCAAGATCATCTCCAAAATTATCCAAGCACTTATTGAAATTTTGAAAGGGTATTTGGTTATTTGGACAAACAAAAAAATCACACCCAGCACGATTGGGCACGATTTCTTCGAATTTCCAAACGCACAAATATTACCTTATTTTAAAAATATGGACAAAATTTGAAAGGATATTCGTTTATTTGGTCAAACAAAAAACCACACCTAGCACGATTGGGCACGATTTCTTCGATTTTCCAAACGCACGAATATTGCCTTGTTTAAAAGCGTTTTAAATAAATGATCTTAAAATCGATTTAAAATAGTTTTATTGAATTACTAGGTAATAAAAAAAAACATAATATCGACTATGGAATAATAACATGTGAATACAACCTTTGTACAAATAGATGTCAAGAATAATGATATGAACATTCAATTTAGAATATATAATAACGATAATTTCACAACGCAACATATTCAAAGCAATATCATCAATCACGTGTTGCATGGCAAACTAATAAAATATAGAACAAACTTTTAGATGATAACAAATGAATTTAAAGTATAAATATTTGAAATCAACAATTTTATGAAACAATTTAGAAAACAAACTATTAATCAATACAATAATTTTATTTGTGAAATGACTATTATGTAAAAAGAAATTTAAAATATACAATATACAAGATAATCAAAACAAATATTCCTATCCAAAATGAATTTTACAAATAATGTATATGTAAAAGGACTATAAATTTTTTTTGATATAAAGTAGAATATAATTTAAAATAAGATTTCCTAAAAGAACAATTATGTACATTTATATATAGATTTAAAATAATATATATATGTAAATAGATTTAAGAGGAAGTATATATATATATAATAATATGAAATTAATAATAAGTATAAAATAAGGTGATTTTAATACAGATTATATATATATATATGTATGAATTAGTAATATATTTAGAAGAATGTTTGAGTTGAATATTATACAAAACATTAAGACAAAGAGACATATAAAAGGATATTTTGCAATCAAATATTTATACAATAAAATAAAAAATATATATAAATGAAAGTTTAAAGTAAATTAAAAGATTCAAAATAACTTATTCAAACAAACTTTTGAAAATAAATAACGAATAAATTTTATAGACTAAAAACAATACTTAATTGAAGTAAAAATAAAGTTAACAAGCTATATTATAAAAATTTAAACAGAGTTAAGGATTTGAATTAAAATGCGCTTAAATAAACGGGGTTAAAAATGAAATTTAACCAAAAATCAACGCATGACGCATAAGCTTGTACTTGATTTGAAATGGCGCTCAAATTTCATGAAAAATTTTAAAACAAAGAAAATATACAATGGATTTAATCGAATGGCGACTGAAACAAAGGGACCAAATCATAAATTGTCCTTTTAAAGCGAAAACACAAATCCCACCCCACCAAATGACGTCGTTTTGTTCAAAGTTTTAAAACCCATCTTCTATTCTATTTCATTTCAATCTAGGTTCAGAAGAAAAGAAAAAAAAACGTTAAAGCTTCTTCCCCTTCTCTCTTTCTACCGACGCTCAGGCCCTTTAGACGCCGCATCACTGCGCCACCACCGTATCGGTGGACAACGATGCATGGGGATGGGCCTTTGTGCCTCGTTTCGTCGCCCATTAGAAGGCCAAGCCGTTTGTGCTCCAAAATCTGAAAGAAAAAAAGAAAAGAAAACCCCCCTTTTGCCTTCGATCCGGCTTCGACGACGAAGAGGAGACTCCGACGACGAGGTCCCGGGGCTCAGGTACGTTCCTTTTCTCCTTTTTGTTATTGTTTGTGAAGATTTGAAATGACCAAAAAAAATAATAATAAAACGAAAAAAAACAGCAAATATTGATAGAAGATAAAAATAAAAGAAATCAACCTTGATTTTTTTCTTGTTTCTGATTGCTAATTGTTCGTAAAAAGCCCCCCCCTTTACAATGGTTTGTTTCAGGCTTTTTAAAGCCGAAATCGGAGAAATAAAAAAAATCAAAACAAAATTAAAAATACAACTGTTCTTTTTGTTTTTCTCCTTCGTTATTCTTTGTTGTCGTCCTTTGTTCTCTTCTTGCAGTACAACGATCGACGGAGGCGGACGTGGCGGTGCGGAGCTATTGCGGCGCTAGAGGCTTGCGTGTGGGGCTACGGCGCAAAAACTCCAGAAAGCTCCCCTAGGGTTTTTTTTTTTGCCGAACTCGTTTGGGCCATTCGGGCTCTTCTGATTTGGGTCATTTGTAGTTCTGGGCCGCCAATTGGGTAGGTGTTAGGTTTAGTTTATTTGGGTTTGTATTTGGGGTTTGGGTTTGTGTAGGCTAAAGTTTGTAAATGGGTTAAGTATTGGGTTTGAAATTTTATTTACAGGTTTTTTAATGCTTGTTTATGGACTTTTAAGGACTTTTGTTTTATTTTATTTTTGCTCTTTTTGGTTTTTTAGTTTTTGTTACATTTTGGTTTTAAAAAACATGGGCCGGGAAAAATGGGCCTATTACATATAAGATTGTTCAATTCGACTAGAGTTCGGTCTAAATAATAAAAATAATTTAAAGTTTAAGTTTAATTATAAAGATATAAAATTATTTTTTATTAGTATTTGAATAGTGAAAGGTGCAAACATGTTGGGTTGGGTTGACCTAAAAATGAGCCTAGGTTTGAATTTTTTTTTTTTTTAAATCGAGTTGTAGTTCAACTCGACCTCTATATTTAAGTGATAAAATAATTTTTATTAAATTTATGAAATTATATTTTATTATTTATATAATTATATTTAATGTAATATAATTTAAATTTTTATTTAATATGATATGATATATTATTTATTTAATTGTACAAATATTTTTAAAGGTGAATCTAAAAAATATATATATTTGCTATTCAATGTTGTAGGAAATAGTTATTTTTTGATATCAATTATAAAAAGAAAAAGGAGTAGACCATTCCATTGAATGAGCCATTTCCCCTTTTATTCAGTGATGAACGATGAATGATTCATTAGTTTGGTTGAAAGAATGCTCATTCAATGGATAAGTTTTACTGTTACAGTTATTGGATGCATATTTACAATTAACTTTAATCTAATTAGATGAAAATTCATTTATTATTTGTATACCATCAGGACTTGTAGGCCTGCATATGAGCTATGCGCTACTATGGTCCAGTTTCTTGAACCTAATGAGGCCATACTCTTCCTAAAATGGCTAAACAAAAATATAGTATTACTGGGCTAGACTTTCAAGCATAAACCAACCCAATTGGTCTTCTAAATTATGGGCCTAATTAACAAAATTGGGATTCTAATTTGCGTTAACCTACTCACTTATTAATTTTTTTAAAAAAAATTTAATTATTAGAATCCGTCACACTTTTACTATAACGATATTGAAATGTAATGAAGTGACATTAACAACTAATAACACAACAACGCGTGACAGCTTAAAATTATAACATGCAACAAATAAATAAAAAACAAAAAATCTTTAAAATGTATAAATTTATAAAAAAAATATAAAAATTATTTCATATTCAAAATGGATCTAGCCATGTTCAAATTAACCTGGACATTATTTTAATAGGTTCACTAAAAGCGTGCTCTTTTTAGTAATACATAAATATCGAAGCATAGAAAATCAAGTACAAACATATCAATTCTTCACAAAACCTCAAGGAATTAAAAAAAGAAGACATAATAACGAACAATAGCAATTAAAACGGTTTTTACTTACACAATTCCCTAAAATAAGTCATAGAATTGAAAACCCGGAGAAATCTCTTTCCTTTGAAGCTCATGATAACCGATTAAAACCAAGAGTGTATTTTTTTTTTAAAATTATCTTTTGAATCTCTCTCAATTTCAAAATTAAGTAAATTAGTCCTTAAAAAAATTTAGAGCAACTAAGGAAAATTAATCACAAAATTAATGTCTTCCATCAATTGTATATGATTTTGATTGGTATAATGACAAATTTAGCATCAATGTTTATATATTTTGTCACTTTGGCCTTAATTCTAAAAAATTCAAAAACTTAGCCTCAATATTTACACATTTACACAAATGTGGGAGGATAAATTTGTTAATTAGGACCAAATTGATAGAATGTGTAAACTTTGCGGGTTAAATTTGTTATTATACCAATCAAAATCGTGCACAATTGTTGGAAAATATTAATGTCATGATTAATTGTCCTTAATTGCTCACTTTCGAAATTGATTGGGATTAAATTGCTTTGATTTTTTCGATGGGCCAATTTATTCAATTTTAAAATTGGGAGACTGAATAGAATTTTTTTTTACCAATTATTTTCAAATAAAAAACATTATCAAGCCAAAAAAAAAATTCCCAGCAAACCACGTAATTATTGAAGTAAACATTAAAAAAAAAATTTAAACTAGGTGAATGCAAATGAATCATCTATGTAGTGTATAAAAATGAGTGAGAGATAATAATAATAATAATAATAAGAGATCAGAGCAAAAATGAGCAAAATCGGTAGTTTTATTGAAGATGAAAGAAGCCCTTTTAAAGAAGAAAAAAAAATTTGAAAAGTACAAAAAATTCTAAAATTTTTTAAAATGCCTGATATTTTTTTTTCTAAATTTTTTTAAAACATTAAGCAAATACAAAAAAAAAAAAGAGAAAAAACTAAAAAGAATATCAAGATACCTGAAAATTTTATAAAACTATCAGGTTTTTTATATTATTATTTTGAAATATATTTAAATACTAAAAATATTACGTCCAAAATAAATCAAAGCGTGTGACAAATTTTAAGTACAAAAAAAATAAGTAGAAGGCGTAATTTGGATTACTAATGATACAATATCCCTTCCCTATTTCCAACGCAATTCCCAGGAAAATGTAATTGCATTACAAGAGTTGAGAAATCCGGAATTTGTCAAATTTTACACAAATGAAACTAATAATTATGTTTCCAAGCAAATGAAAGGGTCCCAATTCTCAAATTCTGTACTAGAAATTGCACCCCACAACGATAAAAGCACCGACCAGGAGATGGAAGTTTGGTAGACTTACCACCTTATATATTATCTGCCATACCTTTCCCCTCATCTCCTCTTATGATCAACACCCAAAGTTGGGTTTTTTTTTCACATGGCATGGCTGACCCCAACATTATTGTGAAAGTTTCGATCCTTTTTTAAGGAAGCAAATGGGGTGGTTGTTGAAGCATTTAAATAAAACCTAAATGTAATTAATTGGTGATTATTTAAGGTCCACCAACAACATCAAAGCATGTTTGATTGGAATGGGAAAATCCTTTACATAGGAAACATGGTTTCCATGCCTTCTTTTTACTTAAAGCTTTGGATTCCTTCTTTCTCTTCTTTATTTCATGCAGGCATGTGCTGCCTAATTAATTACCACTTTTTAATCATACCTTAATGAGATTTGTATACGATCCGACGATCTGTGCATGCATATCGTGTACATGTTATTTTATGTCGCCTTTAAATTGAAAGGATTCATCCTTACTTGCGGAGTCAACAAGCAAAACACTTCAATTCTTACTCCTTTAGGCATCATTAACATGTGTGGGAGAAAGAACAAAACACTCACTCGTTGAGTTCTTGTTCTGAAAGTACTAAATTATGGGGACATTTGGTTGTTATAATGACCATACCAAATTGCCTTGAAAAAGTGGGATTATTGTGTCGGATTCCCCTTCCTTTGCTTGACCCCAAAATTTATCATGGTGTTTTTCATCCGCTTATGTTTTGTAGCATTATTACAGATAAAAATTTTAGAAATTTCGAAATCTAATTGCCATTACTTGACCAATTATTGCAGTGGATGAGTGTTTTGCAAGAACTGCTAAAAACTGGGATTGTTGGAGCCTTTGATGTTTAGGATGTAGACCAGCATGTTTTGAAGACGATTTCCGACAAACCCAGACAATCATACGTGTTTGTGTTATTTTCCGGAGACAATTTATTAATATACATAAATTTTGATATAATTATATAATTTTGTCTCGACTTCAATTTTGTTTAAGGAGGTAGTTTTTGAAATTTACAAAACTTTGATATTTACATGATGATTCATCGACATGGATTATATATGCGCTAAAGTATCAAGGCATAATCATTTACTTAGTCCTTAATTTTACAAAAAAATAAATTATTTTAGCATTTCATTTAATTTTTTACCTATTTTAGTTTTTGAACTTGTATTGTTTGTCAAATCACCCAAAAATGGATAGAAAAGTTAATGTCAGATAACTTTGTTGACATGGCATCCACGTGTATGTGTCATGGGACTAGAATTTTAGTCTCACAAGCCACATAGTCTTAGACGATTTCTTTATTTTAAATCCGTCTAAGTCAACCTAACTCTCAAAATTGAGAATTCACAAGGGAAATTCTCTAAGACACCGAAATAAAGCAGAAGCAAACTCTCAAACGAAGAACCAAAAAGCAAACAGAAAATCCACAAGAAAACTAAGCACACCAAGTGTTTGAGTAAATGCTCTCAAAGTATATTTAATAACTCTGAATGGGACGAATGGGATGATTACAAATGAGGCGGAAGACCTCTATTTATAGTTGAGCCTATCTATAATATGAGAGTCTTAAGCGATTTAAACTCTATACAATCTTATCCCTTATGATTTACAATATTCGATATGGTAACTCTACTTTTACTAGAGTGTCCCACTAGGCCACCAAGGCTTCAAGTAGATGGGTTTCTACATATGTTCCACGAATCGGGCCAGTTCAAGTGGGTTAAATGAGCCTCATTTAACCAATTGACCTCATGGGACATTTTAAATGAGCATCATTTAATCAATTGACCTCATGAGACATTCTATGTGCATTTTTCATGGGTTTTGATCCGCGACCCGTGATATTCTCCCCTACCCATTCTCATGACACTCTCGTCGCGTCCTTGGAATGACACTAGTCTAACTCATCTCGGAATTGCCACGACACCTCGGTTGATTCCAAACAATTCTCTTTGTTAGGTAGTTTTGCCCCTCGAAACATTTGCCTTCGCTTATGTCTTTGTCATTGTCTAACTCAAACTGTTTCTCTCCTTTGTACATCTAGTTCGTAAGAGTCCACCGCTTTTACTTGCCCCCATTGTGACTTGCCTCGATCAAAATCTCCTTAATCTTTACAATAGGCTTTGGCACACCCACATTGAACATTGGGTTAACCTTGAGTATTGCCTCTATCCTAGTTTGTAAGCCCCTCAGCTTACCTGTTTTAGAATTCTGAATGGGCCCCTATGTCTTTGCCAAGCCAATGGTAAGTTATAATGTAAAACACTAGGAAAATGTTTGAGATGTGTCTCACTCGTAGCATTTACTTGATTTGACTGCCCAATTTGCATCACCATTTTTCCTACAAAGTTCGATACACAACCCACATATCTCATAGGTGGTAGCCCCACTAATAACTCAACAAGCTTTACATCGGTTTGTTACACCTTTAGCATTTCCAAGGAGGTCTCCTTAGCACTCTGATCTGCCAAGTCAATGTTCTTACGACAATGAACATCCTCGACTAGTTGGATTGCCAACAATACCTTGGTTTCAGCTTTCTCATCACGTGTAACACCCTATATCTGGCCTAGTCTCCAAGCCCGAATACTAGAACGTTACATCACCGTCTCAATTCTTATTCATCAAGACTACATTTTGCTAAGTGAACATGCATTTTTTCAGATTGCTTTTAAAAGATAGTACTTAGAAGCCAATTATGAGTCATGCAGACTCAATTTGAAACTTAGTCGAGCAACCATACAACATTCGAGCTTAATTTGAGCATTTATCAAGCATTGGGACCTCATAGAAAAATTTCCCAAAAAGGTTATGTAGGTATCGATACTAAATCTAAGGTATCGATATTTATTCTTCGTGGTATCAATACCACATAGAAAATCGATACCAAAATAGCCCACTGTTTTCCACCTGAAACCAAACTTATCGAAAAATATCGGTACCTCTCTTAGGGTATCGATAATTACACCTCAAGTATCGATACTCGAGCCATGCTATCGATACCAATTTTGTATTCTGACCCCTTGCACTTTCGTGAATACAGATGTATCGTTTTTTAAACCTATATATCAATACCCCTACTTCTAATTACAAAAATCCAGCATATATGAGCACTTAAATCATTCAAACTTAGTTCTTAAACGTCATATTTCATTCATTTAATCAAATAAGCATCAAAACAACTAAAACAATAATCCAAAATACCATGTCTAAATCCAAATGCTTCTAAACATATTTAACATGCAAACAATTAATCCAAAATATACTCAACAAAACCATCATAAACATCTATCCCATTGCCTTAACTTATATACTCAAGAATAATTAATAACACCTACTATAACGACTAAAGAATAGTTTGGATCAACCCCTTGACGGCCACACCGCTTATACCAGCACTAAGTATCTGCAATGGTAAAAATGGAGTGGGTGAGCTTTACAAGCTCAGTGAATGCTTAGAGTAACCACTTGTGCAAACAAGTCATCTAACAACATCAATGCAACATATATCATATTGTTTAACACATGCGACTTGCATAAAATTTCATATATACACCCATAATCATGCATTTAATCACAAGAAACACATACAAGTACAAAGTAAGATAGATTGGCTCTTGAGAGGATGAAACATAAAGTGGACTTTATTACCACACATTGGATACACGAATCTCCACCACACCACACATAGACTCATTGAGTCAATCATATCCCATAAGTGAAGCGTATAGCTAACACTCTCCAACACACCACACATACATGTCCCCATGAATGGAGCTTGACTCATATTCCCTTATCTCTCCGAGTTCTATCCCTGAGCCTCAGTGCCCCAATATCACAACACATGTAAATGAGTACTCATAATCCTATGGCATGCCAACTATATCCAATGGTCTCGTTAAATCACAAGGCAAAAACATCTATAATAAAAACACATAATTACGTATTGATTTTTTGCATGTTTTTATTGCACATACACATTCATATCACTTTATAATCTCTCTGACATGACATGTTTAACATACCTTCATAATCACATACACAACAGTCATCTCATGTTCATGGCATATGCTCTAGCATTACATTTATATTCATAAGTCTGCAATCTCAATTCCTACAACATACATACAACCCATTTTGTCATAAATGTGAGAACACTTAGAGTAGGGGTTTAGGCTACTTCTAAATTCACAAATACACAGTGATTTGCTTGCGAGCGATTATTCCAAAACACTCACCAAATTGCACACATTTTCCGAAAGCCGAAAGCTTAGGTAAGCTTTTCCTTGCCTTTATCTCTACTCGTTGAAAGTCCTACTAACTTTGACGCTTCAACAAGGCAACCCATACAAATACACCATCAACTCATTAAAACAGTCACAAACATAAGCCTAAACTACCTTAGCTTTTAACAGAAACTTTTAACATAGAAACTTTAGATTCAAATATCTTGACCTACACTTAATCTTTTCGCACGAAACAAATTCCATTCACATAATTGTTCATCTACGACTAATTGCAAACATTAAAACTACTCAAAACCACACGTTTTAAGGTATCAAAATATTTCGACAAGTTTTAGCCTTTAGAACGAGAATTCATTAAAACTCAAGAATTTCTTAACGAAACTTCAAAGTATATTTAGAAAGCTTATAATTATGTTAAAACAAGTTGAAAAATACTTTAAAATCAAGTTTTTATCCACAAACCTGTAATCCACCATTAATGACCATAATTTCTGCTTTTACCTAAACCATGCATTTTACAAGCTAATAATTTAATTTAAAGAACTAAAAAAAATTTACAACTAATAGGAAGATGATTAATTACCTTGAATGGAGAAAAATAATGATTTTGACACAACAAAAAAAAT
Organism: Gossypium sturtianum; assembly: GCA_025698515.1. Lineage (NCBI taxonomy): Eukaryota > Viridiplantae > Streptophyta > Magnoliopsida > Malvales > Malvaceae > Gossypium > Gossypium sturtianum. The sequence continues at coordinate 34,341,947 of CM046943.1, read as the reverse complement.
CCACGTTTCGAAGAAGATGATGTAGTTTTTGGGTGATTTACTTGGTGTTAATAGAGGTTTAAGGTTCAAGGGTAATGGAAATCAATGAGATTTAAGAATCAAAGTTCAAAATCACTTAGAAGAGCAAGAAAAGAGCAAAAACGACAAAAGCAAAAAGAAGAGAAAATTTTAACATGAAAGCAAACTAGAATTAGGTTTTATTGGGTTGATTTTAAAATTCTGGTCAATCTACTTCATAAAGACTCCCAGTTTTGACACCTTTATGAATCAGTCCTATTTAATAAATTGAAGACATCTAAAACTTTTTCAGGAATTGACTTAATTTTATGCAAACCATTGTCGAGAACATTATCGATTACCCAACTTAAGAAATTTCGAACTCATCTAAACCAAAATTCTTAGAATACCCCTAAAACTCCTAAGCCCAATTTTAGGTGTGACATCACGACTCACCGGCACAACACATTATTGTTGATGAGTATCCAAGATACATATGCAATTGGCAAAAGGAATCAACAGAGCATTAATCTTATTAAGGAAATTCAAGCAAAGAACAATGTCATAATCATCTAAATGACTTACCTCAAAATCTTCCTTACCTTTCCATTGACCAATCTATAGCTCAACTCCTTATGCTACTCCTACAATAGTTCGGACCTATTTGGAATTCACATTCTTAATCTTCTTAGTCGATTTGCTAATTGAGAGATGAAGTTTACTTGCAATTTTTTCCGACATGAACAAATCAAATGCCCCCGTATCAACAAGAGAAATCTTCCTCCGACCTGCGATGTTGATGTCCACAAACACCAACCTTTTCTTCTTGTAGTCCCTCTTTGCTTTAGCAAAATTGAGTATCATTGACCTATGCCTCAACACCCTTTCCTCATCCAGCTCCGCTTTCTTTTCTTTACTGATCACGACGAACTTGGATTGCTATGGGCAATCTTGCACCCTATGCAAACCACAACGTAAGAAGCACTCCATTGGCTCTTTCGGTTTGTTCTAAGGCTTTCACTTCCCATTATGCTATTTCACACTACCATCATTTCCCCATTGTCATTTTTAACTTGTCATTTTTCATCTCCCCCACCATTGCCTTTCTTCTTGGGCTTGGAAGACTCAAACTTGAAACACCCCAAACCCGGCATAGACGTTATGGCTTAATCTAGCGCATGGAAGGGTTTTTGACAACGGAGCCTACTCGATAAAAACTTTAAAATTATATTGCTTTTATTTACTTTCATACATATATTCAATTTAGCGGAAGCTTAAGAAAACCATCGTGTTTAAGAAAACCATTCGCATTTTTAGAAAAACATGTTTTTAGTTAAAACCAACGACAACTAAACAGGTTAAATCCAAAAGCCCAAACAGTTTTAAAGAGTCCAGAGTCCCAAAAAATACAAACTTTCAAAATATACCCAAAATAGTAAATAAAACCATAAATCGAAAACTTAAACAGTGCTCTGGAAAAGGTGGTCACCGTCGAGTCCCTGTTGCACCGATCCGCCTAAGTTTGTGGGTTACTTGTACAGAATGAACAGAGAAGGGGTGAGTTTACGTAAACTCAGTGTGTAACACAGCAGAATTAAGTATGTACACACACAGAATATCACATATCAAACAGGCTCATATTCGGGCCTGGGCCCATGTCAGATACATATACAAATTCGGGCCTGAGCCCATTTTAGATGCAGACACAGTTACAGATATACCAATCAAATATCAGAAACCAGAGTTCTACCCCTATCCTCTACACACCATCTCCGTCCATCCTTACACACCATGTGGGGTTTAAAACACCCACCCAGCCCTACACACCATACTGTACCGATGCGGCACATAACAGATATAATGCAGCCATGCTGCAAGATAATAGGCACGAATGGCTTTCAGAACACTTCCTCCAATAAACATCATCCCATCCCCAATATCAGATAACATATCAAACATACAGAATTAACATATATATCATACTTAACATGCTCTTAACATGCGTTCATAAAAAAATAGCAGATAACAAGCATAGGCATGCTCATAACAGTACATCAGTCTAACAGAGCATATAGTTTTAGGGTTTAGTAAGCCTTTACCGACCCCACGATAGGCCCACGGTCGATTAGGACGACCCGTGCGACCCTACAGAAAATTTCAGTATAATGGCATGCCTAGATTGGCCTCGCCTGTGTGGATCAAACGGCCTGGCCCAAAGTTCACACGCCCGTGTGGCTCACCCGTGTGGGCCCACACGCCCAGTCTAGTTTTGCCCGTGTAGCCCACACGGCCACACTCCAGCCATCACACTGCCGTGTCTTGCACATGGCTTGACCTTCGTCGATCATACGGCCGTGTAATTGCACACAGCTTACCACACGACCATGTGGCATCGACAGTAAGGTTTTCGGCTTTTGCCAAAAACTCGTTTCCTTGCGTTTCGGGTACACACATGGTACGATTTCAATGTAAAACCACTTCCGAGCCACACGACACCTAAAAACAAAAAAGGAACTCCTCGAATCAATTCTAAACCTTACATTTACCAAATTGAAGAAACCGACACAGATTTAAAGTAAGTGCTCAACACTTACCCTACCACTCCGAATGATTTCGATTACATTTTCGCGAGAGGAGAATCCTGATATTCACAATTTACCACTGTCAAAACACAAAATCAATGCCAAGAAAAGCATTCGACAAGGCTATACCGATTTAAAAGAGAACTCCCCACTTCGAGATAAACAACAGTCCTTACTTACCAAACCGATTAAAGAACCCAAAATCCGTAGTAGCAACAACTCAACGAGGAAAACGACAACAATTAATTAAAAAAACGGAATTGAAAGTGGAAAAAAATAAGGGGGAGAGGAAACGTCAAAGAAAAGAATGAGTTTTTTTTATTAAAATAAACAAAAATTCAATTAGAAATATGTTTCCCCTAATTTTGCTCCCATAAATCCCACTACACCTTAACCACCCACTACTCAGAATTCTGATGCAACTGAAATTCCATCCCAAAGCCGACTAAAAATAATCGCTAATGCAGGGACTCGAACACGGAACCTCCAACACTCTATCTCCCTTACCACTCGAACCAGCAGCTCATTCTAATTTGGAATTACAGACAATTAAATATATGCCCATTGAACAGAGATAAGGCTTAAATCCAAAAATACTCAAAATTTGCCAAAGCCAAGGCTTGAACTTGGGACCTCTCACACACACTCAGAACACTTAACCACTGAAGCAGATACACAGTTGTGTCAAACAATTATAGAAATAGAAATATTGGGGCGTTACAAAACTTGTCTCTCATAAAAAAAACTTAATTAAGGACTCTGTTATGGTTATGGCTTTGGTAAGTTTTTTAACCCCTCGATGTTGCAATTCTTGATTCAATTAAAGTTTAAGCCCATCTATAAAGGAGAAAGATGCCTCATTCTCACACAAACTGGAAATCTGAAGCATCAATTCACTGAACTGCTTCACATATTTTCTAATTGTGCATTGTTACGTAAGCCAATACAACTTAGCTCGAGCCTCATCCTTAGCATACTCTAGGTAAAATTTCCTTTTTAATTCATTTTGGAACTCCTCCCAAGTATCAATTGTAGCTCCACCTCGTTTCTTATTTGTAAACCTATGACGCCACCATAAAAGAACGAATTAGTAAAATACATAACATCAATATTTACCTTAGTAGCATCATCCATGATGCCTCTGGCACAGAAGTATTGCTCCATTTCTTACAAGAAGTTTCCCACATCCCTTGTAGATCTCGTCCCTATAAACTCTTTTGGCTTGGGGACATCCACCTTAGGCTTGGGTGTCGTAGCCAATACCCCATTACCCAAAACAACTTTGTAGATAATGAGCTCCCCTTTCAGATCATCAATCTGTTCCTTTAAAGTCATCACCATGGCCTCAAGAGCATCATCCTTTACTATCTACTTACCTGTAGTAGAATTGAGCACTTTTGCATCACTTCCACATTGGAACTGAGAGACTCCACCACAAATTCCCTGAGCTGCTCTTCCATCGAGTCCAACTCTACGATGCATCCCTCAACTCCCTCTAGTGTTTCCTTTACATCACCCATGGATTCATCGAGATTAGTCACTCGACCTTCCAAAGTTGACAACATATCCTTCGATCTGCTAGCTTTCCTTCCCCCACCACGAGTCTCCCTAGGCTCAATCTGACCATCTAATCCTTTTGACATCTCAATCGGTACATTCAGACCTTAGCTCGGATACCAATTGTCACAGGGCTAGAACTTTAGTCTGGTAAACTGTGCGACCTTAGGCGATTTCTTTGCTTCAAATCCACCTAAGTCAGCTTAACTATCGCAAATGAGACTTCACAAGGGAAATTCTCTAAGGTACCAAAATAAAGAAGAAGCAAACTCTCAAATGAAGAAGCAAAAAGTGAACAAAAAAGTAATAAGAAAACTAAGCACACCAAGTGTTTGAATAAATGATCTCAAAGTATATTTAATAAATTTGAATGGGATGACTAGAAATGAAGGGGAAGACCTCTATTTATAGTTGAGCTCCCCCATATCCAATGGTAGAGTTTAAATTACATTGACGATCAAGATTAAAACTTATCTTGTAATAGCCCGATTTTGGGTCTAGTCAGAACAGTGGTTTCAGGACCACAAATCTGACGCAGAAAAATTTATTTTTATTATATTTTTATGGTCTATAGTTTTATGGAACGATTTCGTGAAAATTTCGTTCGAAAATTTTAACGTTTGGGCACTCAATTTAGTTAAAAGGACTAAATTGCAAAAAGTGAAAAACTTGAATTCTATATGTTAAAGGTGTCCAATTACTATGAGATTTTAAATTGGAGGTCCTTAGATGGTAATTAGACCATTGGTTAAGTTGGTGGACAAAAATGGACATGGTTAGGTATGTTTCTAAAGTTTTTCATTAAGGGCGTTTTAGTAATTTGGTAATTTAATGAATTAAAAAGCCAAATTAAAAGCCAATTTTTGCTCATCTTCTACCCCTTGGATGAAATTTACAAGAGGAAGACATAGCTAGGGTTTTTCAAGCTTCCAAGCTCGATTGTAAGTCCGTTCTAGCCCCGTTTTTAATGATTTTTATGTTTTTGAGATCCTTGTAACTCGATCTACCTATTTCTAGTACTAATTTGAAGTATGATTAAGGTCTAGGGTTTGAAACATGTTAGATATTTGTGTATTTTGATGTTTAATGGTATATTATGCAAATTTGATGTTGGATAAACAACTTTTACTAAGTGATTTTCGGTAAAAATGTCAAAAAAGGACATATTTGTAAAAGTTATAAAATATGTAGTAAAAGTGCAATTTAATGGAAATTGTGGGCTGTTACGGGTATGAAAATGGTTCAGCTAGGCTTGTGTATTAAAGAAATTGAGTACATTTCATTTTATGAGCCTAGGGACTAAAATGTAAAATGTCAAACTTTAAGGGAAAAAATGTAATTTTATCATAATGTGACTTTTGGACTGAAATGAATAATGTGATGATTAAATGAGATGAATTTGGTATTATAGATCAAGAAAAACAAAGTTCGAGTCTAGATCGGGGGAAAACCAAAGTGTTTGATGATTAGGTCCATTTCCGCTATTTTTGTATCGAGGTAAGTTCGTATGTTTAATAAGCATTAACTTATATATATATATATATATATATAAATGCTTAATTGATATAATTGTGGTAAATGCTACATTATTGAAATGAAATGTGAATGCCATTGAGTACGATACTACGGAAATGACCGACAAAGATTCGATACAACGAAAGTCCCGGTTGAACCTTAGGAGTAGATAGGATATAAATGTCATGACATTAGGGTTACTGAGATTACGTGTAAGACCATATCTGGGATATGGCATCGATATGAGACTTCGTATAAGACCATAGCTGGGCTACTGGCATCGATATGAGATTACATGTAAGACCATATATGGGATATGGCATTGGTACGGTACTGTGTGTACGAGATTCCCAAGTATCCTTTAGTATTCCAAATGGTTCAACGGGAAATGTTGACAAAATGTGGTTACAAGTGATGGTACGACTCAGTCAAGGTACTCGTAACAGAAATCGACGAGTAAGTGTTAAAAGTGAATTTCATATGATGAGTAAGTGGAAAATTATGAGAATTCATATGGTTCAATTGAATATTCATAAATATGATGGCTATTGATTTGAATATAGTTTATTTCTATTTGCTTATGCTTATGTAAATGTGAATGAATTGATAAGAAGTATTCAAACCATGTAAGCATTGAAATGAATAAACCTGTGAAATTCTTGGTTAGCTATGTGAACGAATATATGGTGAATTCAGTTGACGGTTATGTGATTGGTTTTCGGGCCAAATTGAGTTATGATATAGCATGTTTTATTCACACAAATTGTGATTTATCGGATATGAGAAAAAAGGAAGATTGGCATAATTGCCTATTAAAAATGGTTATGGAAGTATGGGAAGATAAGAGCTTAGGTAATTGAAAGATGTTAAAGTATATGCTTGAAATGTAAATACACATAATTAATGTGTATGTTTTCTATGAGGTTTGAAATGGTTTTGTAACACCCTTAACCCATATCTGTCGCCGGATTAGGGTTACAGGACATTACTAGACTTAGTAAAAATCATAGCAAAATAATTTCTATATAGTTAATCATAACCAAATACTTAATTAACAGAGATATATTTACGAATTGAAATGATTAAACAATCATGCTCTTAGCTCATTTCTATATTCAAACAAGTACAAGCATATATGTATACATTTATATCACCTAGTAAAAATCACTATTCATTTGGTCATTTTAATGACAAAACCCGATTATGCACATTTGCTCTTTACTAATCTACCAAACAGATACGAACATTTAAAACATTAACATAGTAACTATTTCACATACATATAGTTAAACAACCCATTTATCTAACCAAAATGCATGAGCTCAATCTATCATTTAAAAATTTGTATATCATATTGTCGATTATGCCTAAAGTATAACATATACATTAATCTAAATCCAAGGAACATTTCATCAATAATTTACTCATGCTCACGGCATTTACACATTTATCCATATCCCCTTGACCTATTATGGCACATTTCATATTTTTCAATTCATTAAACATACTCAAACCGAATATCATAGTCAATTTAAACTTCTAATTGAACATGATTTAAACTTAAATAAAGGGCTATTTATAAGTTATGCATATCTTTATACAATCAAAATATGTACTCCAAATTATCAATCATACATATCATAATACTACTTACCCAATTTCGCAAGGTACCATGAGATGAAATTCCAAATCAAGTTTATATCAAGACCGAATATCCACAAACATTAACATCTTGATCAAACATTACCAAATCAAACCCATGCATAGAAATATAGCCATTTTCGCATGGCATATATGTACATCTCATTCATAATGAATTCAAAAGAGTAATATAGCCTATACATGCCATAGTTTCAAAAGTTCAACTAATAAAAGATACCAAAATTTAGTTGATAGTGTGATAGACTTTTGACGATGATCCCCGAGCTTGAAACTTGTCTCCCAAAATCTATAAAATAATGCAATCAAACACACAGAGTAAGCTATCATAGCTTAGTAAGTTTTAAGCAATTACAAAACAATAAAGCATTAAATGTAACTTAGTAAATTGTTTCATTTATATCCTTATGGTCGAATAGTCACATAGACAAAAATAGATTTCTAAATAAAGGTTATATGTATACATATATATATATCACCTTCACATAACAAAAGTAACAGCATATACATCAGTCCTTACCAAATTCCTAATTACAACTCAAGCTTTCATGAATCACAAGATGATATGTATAATACAAAATCCTATTTCATCCACCATTACAAAATTTACCACATTTGTATAAACTATAGTCGCATACCCGATCATTCTACTCTACTCAACATTATCAGTAATAGGTATCTTTGAAAGAGCATCAAACCTGTGCATTTGTTATAAAAATTCTGTAACGTATCGCACACTCAGTGCCGTTACTTTAATATCTCGCACACTTAGTGCTAAATTTCCGTAACGTATCGCACACTTAGTGCCCCTACCTTAAACTTTCGCACACATAGTGCCAAGTGACCGATTTCGCACACTTAGTGCATCTCTTGAGCCTATTAATTCATTTAAAAACACACTTATACATATAAAATTTCATCCACAACCACACATATACACATATATATATAAATTCCCTTATCTCATTCCCAAATCAACATCACATTCGGCTAAAACATTAACATATAATTAAACATTACCTTCGACTATATTTATCTCTCAAATTAATGTCTCCCATAGCTATATTGCATCATTAGCATGTATATACACATCATACTTAAATGGAATCAACTTTTAGCCAACATCACATTCGGCAATCTCACATTGAATACATCTATTTCTATTGACTACATGTGATTCATTATAATTTAAAAATCAACTCAGCTCAATTACTTAAAAACTTACCTCGAGTATCGACGGACTTTGTTTTCTGACTATTCGATTATCTTTTCCTTTCCCCGATCTAATCCCGATCCTTTTTGTTCTTGATCTAAATCAATTTCAAATTAAACTCATTCAACATTTTTTTCATTCAATTTAGTCCCTATTGCATAAAACACAAAATATGCAAAATTTGAACACACTCCTTTAGGGCCGAATGTTACTCATGTCCATACAAATCCATGCATTCCATTTATTTCACATTTTGACCCTTCAATTTACAAATTTCACAATTTAGTCTTAATTACTCAAAATCATCAAAATTTCCAATATAAAACATATAAATCTAAGACATATCTTTAATGTATATTCATCAAACATCACAACACACAAATTTTCATCAATGGCCGAACCCCAAACATGCATCAAAATTAGAAATTCTAGCATGGGTAGGATAGTATTTGAAGCAACGATATCAAAAACGTAAAAATTATCAAAAACCGAGCTAATCTCATACCTTATTCAAGCTTGAACAATGCCGAAACCCTTGAAGTTTTTCTCTTCTTTTCTCTTTTTATTTTCGGCAACAAGATGAGCAACATAAAAAAAATATTTGCATGGTTGTTTTTAATGTATTTTATTATACTTTATTATATAATAATATCTTTATTAACTAATAATATAAATATATATAATAAGGCATAATTCATGCATGTTGCTGTCCACTAGTGTAAATTTTGGCTAATTTACAACATAAGGCCACATATACAAGAAGACATATCAATTAAGCCACTCAATCAAGAAAAAGACTATTTTTATCACTTATGCGATTTAGTCCTTTTTCTTAAATTAAACACACAAACGAGCAAATTATCTTACGAAACTTTAACACATGCTCAATCATATATAATTAACACGAATAATAATATTAAAATATTTTTCTAACTCGGATTCGTGGTCCCGAAACCATCGTTCCAATTAGGGCCAAAATCGGGCTGTTACAACTCTCCCTCCTTAAGGGATTTTCGTCCCCGAAAATCTTACCAGTGAATAAGTTTGGGTATCATTCTTTCATCGAATCCTCAAGCTCCCAAGTTGCTTCTTTGACCTCGTGCTTATGCCACAGTACTTTCACCAACGAGATTTTCTTATTGCGTAACTCTTTCACTTCGCGAGCCAAAATACTAATCGGTTCTTCCTCATAAGTTAAATCAAACTGAATCTCAATTTCTGATGGATTAATCACGTGAGAAGGATCGGATCTATATCGTCGAAGCATTGAAACATGGAAAACATTGTGGATTTTTTCTAATTCAGGTGGCAATATCAACCTGTACGCAACCGGCCCGATACGCTCAATAACCTCGTACGGCCCAATAAATCTCGGACTCAGCTTTCATTTACGACCAAATCTAAGTATCTTTTTTCCACGGTGAGACTTTCAAAAATACTCGATCACCCAATTGAAACTCTATATCTTTACGTTTCAAGTCCGCATATGATTTCTGACGGTCTGACGCTGCTTTCAAACTTTCTCGAATCACTTTTACTTTCTGTTTGGTCTCTTTGATTAAATTAACCCCGTGTATCTTGCTTTCACTTAGCTCGGTCCAATATAAAGGTGTACGACATTTACGACCGTACAAAGCTTCATAAGGTACCATTTTGATACTCGATTGAAAACTATTATTGTACGCAAATTCAATCAAAGACAAGTATCGTTCCCAAGTACCCTCGAACTCAAGGACACAACATCTCAACATATCCTCGAGTATTTGAATAATACGTTCGGATTGACCATCCGTCTGAGGGTGAAAAGTAGTACTAAAATGCAATTTGGTACCTAGAGCACCTTGCAGTTTCTTCCAAAACCGTGATGTAAATCTCGGATCTCTATCCGAAACAATAGAAATAGGTACTCCGTGCAATCATACAATCTGAGAAATGTACAATTCAACTAACTTATCAAGTGAGAAATCTGTACGTACCGAAATAAAATGAGCCAATTTCGTCAATCTATCAAAATAACCCAGATTGCATCTTTCTTGCTCGGTGTTATCGGTAATCCAATTACGAAATCCATTGTGACTCGATCCCATTTCCACTCAGGTATCATAATCGGCTAAATTAATCCCGATGGTACCTGATGCTCAGCTTTTACTTATTGACATATTAAACATTTCGACACAAAGTCTGAAATATCTCGTTTCATACCATGCCACCAGTAATGCTGTTTTAAATCATTATACATCTTTGTGCTACCCGGATGAATAGACAATCTACTATTATGAGATTCTTTGCAAATCATCTGAATCAACTCAGGATCCTTTGGTACACATATCCGGTTTCTGAACCGTAAACATCCCTCAGCATCAATCTGAAATTCTGAGTTAGTATTCGAACCACAATGATTCCTTTTTGCTAATAAATCATTATCAACCTTTTGAGCTTCGCAAATCTATTGAATGAATAACGGTCTCACTTTCAATTCTGCAATGATCGCACCGTCATCAGTCATAGCTATATCCACATTCATTGCACGTAGCGCAAATAGTGATTTTCAGCTTAGTGCATCAGCAACCACGTTAGCCTTTCCCGGGTGATAGTCAATCACGAGCTCGTAGTCTTTTAACAATTCCAACCATCGTCGCTGTCTCAAATTCAGATCCTTTTGAGTCATTAAGCATTTTAGACTCTTGTGATCGGAATAGACATGATATTTTTCACCAAATAGATAGTGACGCCATATTTTCAAAGCGAAAACTATGGCAGCCAACTCGAGATCGTGCGTCGGATAGTTCTTTTCGTGTGACTTCAACTGTCTCGAGGCGTAAGCTACAACTTTACCCTCCTGCATCAAAACACAGCCCAAACCATTTAAGGATGCATAGCTGAAGATGATGAACTCTTTACCCGACTCTGGTTGAACAAGCACTGGAGCTTCCGTAAACAAGGTTTTTAGCTGATCAAAACTCTTCTGGCACCTCTCTGACCACTCGAACTTGACATCTTTCTACAACAGCTTTATCATTGGAGCTGCAATCATTGAAAACCCTTTCACAAAGCGTCTATAGTAATCGACAAGTCCCAGAAAACTTCGAACTTCAGAAATATTTCGTGGGGTTTTCCAATCAAGTATAGCTGATATTTTACTCGGGTCAACCCGAATACCTGATGCTGAAACAACATGCCCCAAAAAGCTAACCTCACGTAGCCAAAACTCACATTTGCTAAATTTCGCATACAACTGCTTATCACGCAAAATCTGTAACACAAGTCTTAAGTGTTCGGCATGCTCAGTTTCGTCACGCGAATAGATCAGAATATCATCTATAAATACAACCACAAACTGATCCAGATACTGTCTAAATACCCGATTCATCAAATCCATGAAAACAGCAGGGGCATTAGTGAGTCCGAACGGCATCACCAAAAACTCATAATGGCCGTATCTCGTCCAAAAAGTAGTCTTAGGTACATCTGAGTCTCTAACTCGCAGCTGATAATAACCTGATCTCAGATCAATCTTTGAAAATATTGAGGCTCCCTTTAGCTAATCAAATAAATCATCGATACGCGACAATGGATATTTATTCTTTATGGTCACTTTATTGAGCTGTCGGTAGTCGATGCACATTCTCAAAGTTCCGTCTTTCGAAAATATTGAGGCTCCATTTATAATCGTCCGTGATCTTGGGAATCTTTCGTCATTGGCTTGTACTACCTCTGCCATGTCAGTACAGATATCCGTAGTATCCACACGGCCACGGCCGTGTGCAAGGCCGTGTGGTATGAAAATCTGCACTTTTTGTTAGTTAATAGTTAGATGCTAAAAAAAAGAAATAAAAGTAGAAATAAATGTAAAAATAAACAGAGTTAGTGTTCGGGATGCCTCCCGAGAAGCGCTTGTTTAAAGTCTTAAGCTGGACTTTCCTCTCGTTCACAAAATCAAGGTGGTTTGAAGAGTTGAACATCCTCTCTCATGCTATCAGTTCTACTATCATGATATAACTTGAGTCGAGTAGCATTTACTTTAAAAGTACTGAAAATAGGATTACTTACCTCGACTGTTCCGAATGAGAAAACATTCAGTACCGTAAAAGGGATTTCTTCGTTTGTATTAAGGTCTGAAAGAGATATTCGAGGATCTGTTTTATCGAATAATACCTGATCTCTGATCTTAAATTTGTTTGTCCCATGGAATGGCGTTGGTTCTGCTGCGTGCATCCCTAATTTCTCTTTAAAATATGTCTTCCATTCGTCTAGTTCATCGATTTGAAGCCTTCATTCCTCATGGGTTATTTCTTTGTTGGCATGAGATATAGGATTTGGCTCAGTTGTGTTGTTTCGTGGTGCTTCCTAAAAAGAAGGTTTAACCGAATGGTCATTAATAAAATTAATTTTCTCACCTTGATGACTTGATGTTCTAGCCGAGTTAAGAGCCTGAAGAGTGACTGTCTCGTCACCTACACGAAGTATGAGTTCACCTGTATCAATGTCAATTTTAGTTCTAGCAGTTGTTAAAAATGGTCTTCCTAAAATTAAAGGGATCGTATTGTCCTCATCCATGTCTAAAACGACAAAGTCTACTGGGAATACAAATTTATCAATTTTTACAAGTACATCTTCAACTATACCCATAGGAATTCTAATAGTTTTATCGGCTAATTGAATGCTCATCCTAGTTTGTTTGGGTTTCCCTAGACCTAGCTGTTTAACCTCGTCTAGCACACTGCGTTCAGCTCCATATGCGATGCCTCGTCTAACCTCCGTTTGTTTGTCAAAAGCTCTTTTAAAAATTTCCTTGAATCTGGCATCTGCGAAAGAGCTTCAAGGAACGGTAAGTTAATATGTAATTTCTTTAAAAGTTTAAGAAACTTACCTAACTATTCCTCTATGTTATCTTTCTTCATTGCTTCGGGATATGGTATGCGAGGTTGGTACTCTTTGATTACCGGTTTTGATTTATCATGACTTACCTTGACCTTACCTTCCTCTGCCACATCCTCTTGCCTTAATTTGGGCTCATCTAACCCTTTACTATCATGAGCGGTTATGGCTTGAAGTTGCACATTTGGGTTAGTTTTAGTGTTGCTTGGAAATCTACCTTGTGGTCGTTCTGACATGATCTTGGTAAGTTGACCTACCTGATTCTTGATCTCTTGAATCGATGCTTGTTGATTTTTAAGTGTTGTTTCGGTGGTTTGGAAACGTGTTTCTAACACCGCTATGAATTTTGTCAGAATCTCCTCAAGGTTCGACTTCTTTTCCTGTGGGTAGGGCTGTTGTTGGAAGTTTGGAGGGGGTTGCTGTCTCTGATTTCCTTGACCTCCCCATGAAAAATTGGGGTGGTTCCTCCAACCTGGATTATAATTGTTACTATAGGGGTTATTTTGAGATCTAAAATTATTACCCATATAGTTCATCTGCTCGCTTTCTATGCCAGGGTTGTAGGGTGGATGTTCCGTATTGTTCGACCCTCCATTTGTATCACACTGCATCACTGGATGTACCTACGAAGAACTATACAAACCATCAATGTTTTTATTTAAAAGTTCTACTTGATTTGATATCATGGTTACTGCGTCGAGGTTGAAAACACTAGCGGCTTTTGTTGGCCTTGTCCTTGTGACTTGCCACTGATAGTTTTTCAGTGACATCTCTTCTATAAACTCGTGGGCCGTTTCAGGAGTTTTGTTGTTCAGCATTCCGTCGGTGGCTGAATCAATTAACTGCCTGGTTGAAGGGTTTACACCATTGTAAAAGGTTTGGACCTGTAGCCACAAGGGTAATCCATGGTGTGAGCACCTTCTCAATAGATCTTTGTATCTCTCCCATGCATCATAAAGTGTCTCTAAATCCATCTGCACAAAAGAAGAGATATCATTCCTTAACTTAGCCGTTTAACCGGTGGAAAATATTTTAATAAAAATTTTTCGGTCATTTGCTCCCATGTAGTGATTAACCCTCGTGGAAGAGAATTCAACCACTGTTTGGCTTTATTCCTCAAAGAAAAGGGAAATAACCGAAGACGAATGGCATCATCAGAAACGCCATTTATTTTGAAGGTATCACAGAATTCAAGAAAATTCGCTAAGTGTGTGTTAGGATCCTCATCCTGCAAACCATCAAACTGAACAAACTGTTGTATCATCTGTATAGTGTTAGGTTTCAATTCGAAATTATTTGCAGCAATAGTAGGTCTAACAATACTTGACTCAGTTCCTGTTAAACTAGGTTTAGCATAATCATACATAGTTCGAGGAGGAGGATTTTCGGCAACCACAGGAGGGAGTGGATTATTCTGGTGATCAGCCATCTCTTTTGTGTTATTAGTATTGTCCTCTTGCTCTTCTTCTATGTAATTTAGGCTTCGCCTTATTTCTCTACGATTTCGACGAACGGTTCCTTCAATATCGCTGTCGTAAATTAAGGGTCCTGTCGGGTTCCTTCTAGTCATAAACTAGAGGTACCTGCTAGGACCAAAATAAAAGAAGAAAAGTTAGCAAAGTTAAAAACAAAATAAAAGTAAATTGCAAAAATAAAAAAAATGGCTAAAGTAATAAAAATTGAGCGTTCTTAATATTTTGGTTCCCCGGCAACGGCGCCAAAAACTTGGTCGTATATGTCAGAGTCTTAAAATTTATATAATGAATGATCTAGCCTAGAAACTAACAGTGACAATGATTGAGGCAAGCGCACCTATCGAACAGTAGTATAGTTTAGTGGCAAGACCGGAATGTCGAACCCAAAGGAACCAAAAGTACTACTACTAACTTTCTTTCTATTATTTAGCCTAAGAATTGAAGTGAATTATTGTTTAATTTAAAATTAACTAACTACTAAGCTAAAGACGCTAAGACAAAGAGAATGAATTGGGGAAATACTTGTGGGAAAAACCAATTGATTAAGACAATACCCAAGGAGGAATCCACCTAGACTTCACTTGTTATCTAACTCTGAACCAGACGATTTATTCACTTGACTTGATCCGTAGGATTCCCTAATGTATATTAATACCTCCGTCGAGGCTACTAACGTCTAACCCTAGGTTGATTAATTGAAATCTCTTTCTAATTAAAACCCCTAGAATTGCATTAACTCGTTCTATGGACTCCCATATTAGGTTTGACCCTAATCAAGTGATTTTCGTCATCCTATGTCAGGGGTTGCGATCAACTCCGCTTAATTATACTAGATCTACTCTTAGACGAGGGGACTTTTGCTCCACCGCCTAAGCACATCAATACTTGAATCAATACCTGAAATATCAAAGCAAGAATTAAGAACACATAATTAAGAACAAATCAAGTATTTATCATATAGTTCAGAAAACAATAACAAGATCCGTCTTAGGTTTCATCCCCCTCAGGTATCTGAGGGTTTAGTTCATAATAATAAAAGAATACATCTTAGAAGAAAAGATAAAATAAAACATAAGAAAACCCTAAAACCCCCTGAAGGAATTGAAGGAGAGATCCGCCGTCTTGAGTATGATTTCGGCTTCTTGAGATGAATCAACTGGCTTTCTTTGAGTAAATCCCACGATTCTGACCTCTCTGGCTCGGCTCCTTGGCCTAGCTAGACGCCACTGACAAAAGCCCCCTTTTAGGTTGTACTTAGGGTGTTTATATAGGCTTCGGAATGTGTTTCTTCGCCTCTAAGTATCCTAATCCGAGTGAAATTCCTCTTTGTCACGGCAGGGACACGCCCGTGTGGCACGCCCGTGTGAATCGACTTCAGGCCGTGTTCGAGCCTGCTAAAGGGGCACGGCCATGTGCTTTGGGCCCAGGCCGTGTTGATTTCCTACTTTGGCCCATTTGGCCCGTTTTAAGCCCGTTTTCCGTTCTTTTCATCCTCCTATGCTCTCCTGAGTATAAAACATGAAATTAAAGGATTAAGAGCACCAAATTTCATAATTCAAGGGATAAATCATCCAACAGCATGCTAAATGTGGAGATAAAATATGTTACTATTATGGTTTATCAAATATTAGCAATTAACTTTCATCGAATCAACCCTAAAACCCAAATTAAATTCGATCCATCGGACTTTATTTGACAAATTCAACAAATTCAAAATTAACATTAAATTTATTCTATTAACAAAATCATAAAAAATTCAAACTTAATAATATTAATAATTAACTTTTATCAAAACAACCTTAAAATCTAAATTAAATACTAAAAAGTTGATATTGTTAGCTTTGGGTACAAAATATATATAAGTTTTTTTTGTGAAAAATAGGTATCAAATTGGATAAAACATAACACATATTACAGAATAGAAAAAAAATGTCAAACTTGATTACCAAATTATGCATCAAACCAAAAAAAAAATCTAAATATGTTATTTATAATATATATATATATATAGAGAGAGAGAGAGAGAGCATGTAACACCCCAAACCCAGCCCAGATGTTATGGCCGAATCTGGAAATATTACGAAGAAGGGTTTTGAGACAAACTTTCATGTTAAAACCTCTCGTATTAATTGTTCTAAAAGAGTCCACATTTTCGGAAAAACTTAATAATATTCCCTTTAATGAAACTGTCATTATTGCCCTTTTTACATAAAATATAAATTTGCAAAAATTTTATAAGTCGTTATAGTTGAAAATCGAGCTTGTATTTTTAGAAAATCATTTGTTTGCGTAAAACCATTGTTTTCGTGAACCGTTTTGTTGAAAACCACAGAATAAAAATATAAACAATTTCAAAATCTAGAAATTTAAAACCAACAGTCCAGAGAGTCCAAAAATTACAAACTCTCAAAATAATCTAGAATTTAAATAAAAATCGTTAATTAAAACAGTTTGCCAACTAGTGGTCACAGCTGAGACTTCGTCGCACCGACCTGCCAATGTCTAAGGATTACCTGAATAAAACAGAAAAACAAATGTTAGTTTTCATAAACTCAGTGTGTAACTTAACAGAGACACGCATACTCATAAACTCAGTTTTCTCAGTATTTTAGAACAAAAGTGGACATAAGTCCTTAACAGAACCAGATCATATCAGAATCAGATTATCAGAAACATACAAATATGCAAAGTCCTATCCCCATCCTCTACACACCATCTTTGACCATCCCAACACACCATGTCGGGTATAAGACACCTACCCGTCCCTACACACCACATAGTGCCTTTACGACACTTATTAGAATAGTTTGCAGTCAAGCTGCCAGTATAACGGTGAAATGTCGTCTCACAGAACACTTCCTCCACATATAAAAATCTCACCCCATACACAGATACAAATAAAAGATAACAGATATAACAGAATTAACATGTCACACATGCTTATATACAGATAACATACATGTTATTACGAACCAGTCAAATCATACATCTCAATTTCTAAATGCACAAATCAGTCTATCAGAATAGCAGATATCATGCATTAGGGTTTGCTTTGCCCTTACCGACCCTACGGAAGGCCCACAGTTGATCGGAATAACGTGTGAGACCCTAGGAAAAATTTTAGAATTTTGGGCCCACATGCTTGTGTGGCTTGCCTGTATGGCCCACATGCCCAGATTGGCCTTTCCCGTGTGGCCCACGGTGTGTGGGCCCACAAGCCCAAATCGGCCTAGCCCGTGTGACTCACATAGCCACACACTCACCTATCACACGACCGGGCACATGCCTGTGTGGCATCAACAAGCCACTTTTTTCAGCTTCCACTGAACCTCGTTTTCTCACATTTTCGTTACACACCTGATTCGATTCTGATGCAAAAGCAATCCCTAGACCACTAAAACCGACAACGAACCGGAAACACCCCGCACTCAATTTGCTGGAGAAGCACCAATTGCATCTTGCCTTTCCCCTAAACAAGAATTAACGAGAATCCCCATTAAACACTAACCAAGAAACAGTAAAACCACGCCTACCCGAACTTATCGAAACAAATGAAATGGAGATTTGCACAAAAGATGATGCCGAACGACAAAAGGGTAACCCCCGATTTGTCGTTTGAAACGCAAGAGGAGAGGAAGAAGAAAAAGAAATGAAATTGTGCAGAAAAGGAAAAAAGAACTGAAAACTAACGTGAAATCAAGAGGGGACTTTTTTGGAAAACAAAATTAAGATTAATCAAAATTAATTAATCAAAATTTGAAAAAAAAAACTAAAATCCCATATTAACTCCCCCACTAACAACACAATCCCACCAAATCTGACACCTCAATCCATATCCAACTACCTCAGAATTTTAACTCTACCGAACCTCTATTAAACAACCGAAGCAAAAATTATCATCCATCCTCACACGGGGATTCAAACATGAAACCTTAGGGCAAACTAACACCTTACCACTCGAACCAACAGGCTCATTCTGATATGAATTTACCAAGAAAATAACATAAACCCACCTAAAATGAATAAGGCTAAGACCAAAAATAACATATTTTTAAAAAGTGTGACTTAAACTTAAGACCTCAAACACACACCCGGAACACTTAGCCACTGAAGCAGATACATATTTGTGACAAAATTCACAAAAAAAAAATTAAATAATTCAAGGCGTTACAGAGCACACCATATATAGAGCACGCCCTAGCCCAACCGAATGTTTGACCCTAGATTTGACCTCTCACCATCGTTCAACTTGCCCGCTCACCATCGTCTAACTCGCTCGTTTCCTAGCTTTTCTATCAATGACACGCATGCTCGCCACTCATCTTAGTCCACAACATATAGCCTAGATAACCAATGTCCTACTCGCATTCCCTTACTCGCCAACATCCTCCCGAGGACATCTAAGGACACGTGTCACCCCTAAAGGGGTAATGTGTCGCCACGCATGGCGCCTAGTATCAATGGACTGTGCCTTATAAATACGAGGATGGGCCTCTCTGAAAGGGGATAGAGAAATTGACCCTCAACAAAAAAAAAATAAAACTAGTGGTATGATGAGTTGCAAACTTGTTACAAAATTAGTTTATCTGTTGATAACAAGTTAGAGTTTGATTTGGTAATAGGAATTCTATCGGTTAACTACTTCCTTTGAAGCCTCTGACTTTGCTCTCAAAAGTTGAGACATTCATATCAACTAAGCATATTTAACTGGTATTTATGTGTATATGCGTAGACCTTCGAAAGTAGCGTCCCTGTTGGTCATCTGTTATCTTGATTCTACAATTTTCTTAATAATGTTTGTATACGTGTGTTTAAGTTAACATAAAAATAAGGATTTTATTTTTTTAATAAAATAAATAATTGGTATTTATTCTATAATCAATTTGTATAATTGATATTATTCAAAAACACATATCTTCTCTTAGATGATCAATATTCGATGGTAAGGATTAGATGCCGACCAAGCATCACGTATTTTGTTTCTTTAACACAATGAATGATGCAATCATTGCAGGCGAAATTACCTAATCCGATCCAGCCTTTTAATTTCAATACTGCTCTCATATATCAAAGTCAACTCTTTTTATAATTATTATTATTTTTCTCTAAAATTATGATTATATCATGTTAACACAAACAAACATGTCAAGTTAGATCAAATGGAGCTGGCAATGGTGACGTTTAATTGGCTATACATCAAGCTTCATACATATACATGTATTGGATACATTATTATATACTTCTAGTGGCTAAAATCTAAACAAAAGCGGTTGCACTTTTCCTTAATTCATGACTTCAACTAGTGTTTTTTAAAAGCTATGTACCTGCATCGATATGTCATGTATTTTAGGTAATGCTTAGCATTTTATTTAAGGTTAGTATTTGGTATATTATCAGTATATTTTTTTTATTTTATAAATAATATTAAAAATTATTATGTGTGTCTTTTATTTAACTATTTATTTTTAATATTTTACTATATTTACGATATTTATCAAATTCTAATTCTGCTTGTGAAGTTTAAAAATTCCAATGACAATATGTAAAATAATTTTTTTGTTTATTTATTTGCTTTTCAGGTTTAGGTTTGGAAAAGAACCCTTTTCTTTTTTTCCCTGAGATGTTGGGGCTTACAAATCGACAACGTTGTCTTCACTAGCTAACCTTGTGAGATCTACTTTCAATTTCTAGAAACCTGTAAACATCAAGCAGAAAGTCGAAAATTGTAAACAAAAAACTAACAACTTGTGGCTGATGTCTTGTGATGTTGTTTGGAGTACTTTATCATGTTATTGTTCATGTCAATATCACCTTCGTGATATTAAGAATTTGAGTCAATTAATTAAAAACTGAATCTGATGCTTTATGATTGCATGTTGCTCTTTCTTTTGGGTTGTTTTTTAGTTCCTTGTTTATCATATAATCTCAAATCAAAATCAATTCACATCATTCTTATAATCTTATCATAATCTTGTTTAAAGTATTATATATTATATTAGTGTCAGCTGCGTTGTAATATAGGGAACATCTAACATGCTATTGTAACTTGTCTTATTTGATTGACATGTTTTGACTAAACTTGTTTTGAACTTTAATTGATGATTTTTGAGAAATTTTAGCAGCCCATTATTGAAGACAATTCGTGCAAGAGTTAAGCCAAGCAAGGATGTGAACAAGACTTTCAATGTGATCAAAGTTTTCATAAATAAGAGATTTGAATTTAAAGGAGTTTGATGACATGATCTCTGAAGTTATTAAAGACTTATTTGGATGTTATATTTGTGATATTAGATATTCACATTGATTGTAATTTAAACAAGTCACTTTATGCTTATATATAGGACAACTTATTTAGGTTATTATGTACGTGAGATATATCACTTTACTTGTTTATTAAAGAATTGTTTTGAATTGCAAAACCGTACAAGTAAACTATATTGTTTTATTAGTTTACATCTAGGCTTTCAAGGGGAAAGACTTTGACGAAGAGTGATCTAATTTGAAGTATACGAGTGAGGTTGAAGCTTGGTGAGTGAGTTGAACTTAAATCACATCCTATGCTTGTTGATCAATAGTGAATTACTCTGTGGGCAATGCCTCCTAGACGTAGGAGATTCAGAACAATGTGAACAATTTTTTGTGTCTTTCTTTATTTTTATAACTACTAGTAACTTTGTCTAGTTGCAACTAAATGAATATCTTATAGGAAAAATCAACACAACTTTCAATTGATTATAAGAGTAAGATACTTGACACATTAAGTGGAGATCTTGTAGTTGATTTGTCATTGAGATGAAAGGTTCATCAATTTCTATGGATAGCACAAATTATGCCTACTATAAGGTAAGGATGGGAGCCTTTATGAAGTAAAAGGATGAAAAAGTCTGGCATTCGATTTTGACTAGATAAGAGCCTCAAACTATTGTTGTTAATGGTGTAAATACTCCTAAACATGAACTAACTTGGACCAACGATGAAGAAAAACTCACTAATGCCAACTCTAAGATTCGCAATACAATCTTTTATGGTGTTAACCACTAGGAATTTACGAAAATCTCAAAATTCATGATTGTCAAGCATCATTGCAAAAGAATCTTGGACAACCCTTGCAAATGCTCATGAAGGAACCAATACAGTGAAGCAGTCCAAACTTCAAATTTTTATTACACGGTTTGAGACTTTAAAGATGCAATACAATGGGGTCCTGACTAAATTCCATGCAAAGCTTTGTGACATCTCAAATCAAGCTTTTGTCCTTAGAGAAAATTTCAAACTAGAATCTTGTTAAGAAGGTGCTTTAATCTTTACCTGAAAAATTTGCAACCAATGTGACTACTAACGAGGAAGCAAAAGATATTGACAATATGAGAATTTATGAACTTTTTTTTTTGCAAACCTTTGAGATGAATCTCGATGAGTTAAGGAGGAGAAAAGGAAAATGTGAAAAGAATATTGCTTTGCAAGTTTCAACCTCAATTCCATCAAAGGGTGACTCTAACGTTGAAGATGTAGGAGCAAATGATCCTACTCTCTCAAAACTTGAACAGGGAGTCTAAGAAGTTGACCAAGAGGAACAAAAACACATACCAAAACACCTCCAACATAGTGAACATAAACATGCTACAAGAAAAACCATTTAAAAGTATATACCTTCATGAAACACATTCAAAACAATCAAACTCATGGAATACATTGTACCAAAACCTAGATGTAACATCCTGAAATTCGGGATTTTATGTTTTGCATTATACCACGCGTTAGGCTAGTTAAAAATGTTAGTTGTGTATGTTTAGGGGCCCTAAGAAGGCTTGGGGTTGAGTTGGGCCCTAGTAGAAATGTTTGTGTTTAAGCACTTTAAGGAGAGAAGGTAAGTGGCGTCAAGGCTTAAGGAAATAAGTATGTATTTAGCTAGCACAAGAAGAGCTAGTAGCAAAGTGGTGAGGCGTCACATAAAGGAGCTAAAGGGGTGGAGTTCGAATCCCACCTATGGTAACTTGTGGATTTAATTTTTTTTGTGCTAATCATGTGGAAGATGGTAAGTGTCATCCAAGACATTAAAGAAGGAAAGGAAGACTTTCTAATGATGGAAAGAACACTAAGGAGAAGAGTGAGGAGGAGATCAAGGGAAAAATAAGGAAAGAAATAAAGGAAAGGGATAAGGGAGGGGATATGTTGGCCGAATTTTTGGAAGGATTTTGGGGAAAGAATTTTGGTCAACACTTATCTTTTTGGTAAAGGTGGTACACGGTTTTGGTAGGGAGAAAAGGGGAGCCGAAATTCTTTTGGCTTTTTTTTTTGCAAGTTTGTGCATGAAAGGCTTTCATTTCTTTTTAACATTTTGGTGCTTTCTTTTCCAATTTTTTTTTCCTTTGATTGCCGAATTTTCTTAGGCACTTTGAGAAGTTTTTGTTCCATTTGAAAGTTCTTTTCTTTTGACCATTTAGTACTTCTTTCCTTGCCTAAAACCGTGACCTTAAGGAATACTTTCTCTTCTTTTTCTCATCTTTTTATAGTTTTCTTTTCTTTTCTTTTCTTTCTCACCATTCCCCAATCTTCCTCTTTTTCATTAGTCAATAATACTTGATGGCCGAATCTTCCTTGTCTTTTTCTCTCTAAATAGCCAAACCTTATAGCACTTTATCTCTTCTTCATTTTCCTTTGTGTTGGGCACTCTCTTCTTTGACCGAATCGGTAAGTGGTTTCATTCTCCTCTTTTCATTTTCTTTTCTTCATGGATGATTAGGTGCTCTTATCATTGGATGGTTCTCTAAACTGAAAACATCACTCTCTCCTACTCCCTCATATAGTGATTATCTCTTTTTCGTAGTGTTCTAGTGGGTGGTCGTATATCACATCCTTGTCGATTCATCCGTAGCCATAAGCCCAATTGGTGGGAGTCGGATCTATCATTGTTAAGGTAAGGAATTTCTTCAAGGTTAATTTCGATCTCTTTCATTGCTTGGTTATTCCGTTAAAACGGATCGATGGTTATGTCTAATAATTTATTCTAGGGACTAAATCACTCGTTTTTCTATACTCGTTGGTCCTTCGGAAGTAGTGGTAAGCCGAAATCCTCTCCCTAAACAACTACTTTCTCTCATCGTAGTATTATTATTCTAATCGAGACTCTTTCAATGGAGGCAAGTGGTAGATTTATTAAGGGAAATTTGATAGGAGGACAAAAAGGGAGTGGACTTGCAATCTCTACTCCCAAGTTCAAATGAAGGGCGGTATCGGCAGTTCGGGATTTTCCACCAGGTTGTGGACCATCTTCTAGTGAGAGTAGGCAAATCGTGGTCGTTCACGATACTAAGGGTGTCGACGATCAAGAAGGTTTAATTCTTACCGTAATCAGGTGTGTAATCTCACACCGAAATTTCATAGATTCGTGATTCACTATCATGTTGGAAAATAGATCGTTGTTGCTTATAAATCTAATAACTGTAATATGGCATGAATCGAATAGCTTGCTTAAACAACATTAGTTCTAAAGATCTGTCAAAATTGGTATTAATTTGCTAAATTACAAAAATGCCCTATGGGCCAATTTACCAAAATGTCCTAACGGGCCGATTTGCTAGAATGCCCTTATGGGCCGAACTATCAAAGTGCTTTAATGGGCCGATTCACCGAAATTTTTTATTAGATTAATGGTTGTTATATATGTGGATATATTTTTATTATGTTGCATCTGTACATATTGCATGGGTTGGGAAAAATTGTATGGAGAGCAGTGTAGCCTGGTGGCTTTGCCACAATTCGTTTATTATTGTGCTTAATTATGATTTCGGTGGCTTGACCACAAAAATATTATACAAATAGCAGCTCGACTGCAAATTGGTGTGAGCGGCAGCGTGGGTTGACTTGATCCCCACAGGTGTGATTGGATGGTCGGGGGTGTGATGGATGGATGGGTTGGGTTACATTCATTTCATTTAAATATTGTTATGTAAATGGGCTTCGGTCCAAGATGTTGCTATACGGGTTCAGGCCCAGTGGATGACGGTAAGGGGATTATAAACTAAGTTCTAGTAACTCACCCCATTCTCTTAATCCTTGCAGGTAATGATCAGTAATGAGGACTTGGGCCCATGGATGACTCGGTGGAGGCCATACTTTGGAAACAATATTTTCGAACCTTAGTAAATTTCGTTTCCGCTTTATTTCGTTACTTTTACTATTTTGGGTTTAAAGTTGTAATAAGGCCTCTGGGATTTTTATTTTGTTTTATGTTTGACGTATTTATTATCTTCCATGAATTGTTTTAAATGGGGATTTTCTAAAATCATAAACAACGGTTTTTCTTAAAATTTATCAACAAACGGATTTCATAATAAATATGTACAAATAATTTAACTTGGATTTTTCCTGCAAATTATCAATAATATTTTCAAAAGTCACGGTTTTAAAAGATCACTAGTTTGATTATCGATTCTTCAATCAACCTCTAGAAATTAGTAGTATTTTATCGATTAATTATAACCAAACTTGTTTTCTTAACTATAACCAAATAACGTCAACTTTAGTTCTTTATACGTTTTCTTTATGAGACATGCTAGATCCGGTCATACCGCATGGGCCGGGTTTGGGGTGTTACACTAGATGACTAACCAATTAATAACATAAAAACATATATATACATGGATGTAAATCTAGTACAAAAGTTCACAGAATGAACTATATCATACTCAAATATAGTCATAACATCCAATTGCCCAAAATTATCAAGTAAGATTCATAAAACTCCCTTAAACCTAAGTACATGCCATTTACACAAAATTCTAAACAACTTTACGATCAAATGGTGAGCTTAGACTTGAGTCTTTGAATGTTTCCAACCACACAAGCCAGTTAGAAACATCACCAAACACCTGCACATGAAAACAAACATGTTCACATGCTGAGCATTGAAAGCTCAGTAATGCGAACATAATTCTATTTCAAAACATAAAGATATTAAGCAATGAAACATTCTAACAAGACACTAAATCATATCATTCAGTCAAGTTTCGTAATAATCTACAATGAACATATGTATATCAAGATACCAACTCACCCTCAGGGTATTCGACTTAACATTTCCTTTATTCATACATATAACACAATATCACATATCATTATATCATTCATAAATTCCATATCATTCCACAAAGCTCACATAACTACATATCATTTTATTAATTCACCCTCAGGGTATTTAAACAACAGTAAACACATGGTAACATATAATTGTATCATGTCACCTTCAAGGAGTTTGGTTCACTTACATTTTAGAATGAGGTTACAATGTTTGGATTGTCAACATTCTGCCCATTTTGTAATCTCACATTACATATACTGTCAAGATGTCATAATATAAGGTCTAATCTCATGCGACGCACTCCTTAGGTTATTTAAGATTATGAGCGTATCTTAAATTTTGGACCAATTTTCCCTTTGTTTTTTATTATTTTAATCAATTTAGGCCTTTTGTTCTTAAATAAAGTTTAAGATTAATTAAAAAAAAAATTTCTTAACAATGAACCAGTAGATGTCATACATTACAATTACAATTATTATATTATATTTAATAATTTATTTATTAATATATTAATTATGGTTATAATTATAATTATGGTTGGCGTTGCAATCACTTTTCATGAATTATTATAATTACTATTTGTAAATTTATTTCAACTTCATATATTTACTTATTAATATATAAATTGTAATAAGAAGTAAGAAATGTAATAATTTATCATAATTTTATGGAAATTGAGACTAAATATATTAAAAAAACTAAACTTGTTAGAAAACAAATTCTATAACAAGGACAATTTAGTAAAATGTGCTTCTTGCTAATATTACATTCCGCCAACCAAACACTTTCCAGCCAAATGAACCAAACAAAATAATCTCATATTCCACCTATAATCTTACATTCCTGTAATATTGGTACAAAATGTAATCTAAGATTTGGCGAACTAAACGCACCTTTAGGGTATTTGAACTTGCATCATGATTTTTCACATATCACTTTTTCAAATACACATTATATGAACACATAACCAAATAGCATATATAAATTCACCTTAGGGTGTTTTAGCAAATACTATCATTAATCTTTCATTTACCATATCTCATTTTCCCATTACACAAGTTCATATTACATTTCATTATACCATCTTTTAACCCTTATTAACAAAATGCGAGCTCAAAAACGGATACACAGATTTATCTACCAACACACCAGTTATCCACTAACACATCAAATATATGCTTTTGACCCTCACAGTATTATATAAGTGTCAAATAATATGTTCTCAAGCCTCAGGGTATTATATGAGATTGTTCCCACCCTCAGGATATTATATGGGAGTCAAATAAAATACGCACAAGCATTAAAAACTTCCTCCGACACAAATGAATCCTATAACATACCAACTATGCCCGAAACTCTATTTAACATTGTTTAAAAGAGCATTTTAAAAACATAATTCAATATAGTTTTCGTCATGGTATTATAATTAGATCACATATGCATACTTACCAAATTGCTAACCATTTTAAATTTCACCAAAAAAGTCACACATTCCATAACATCCATTATCATTAACAATTACTTAGGCTTAGATACTTAATAGATTCATGTAAGGAAAACAAATTAAGTTAGCACAAACTGAAACCGTCACTCGTCGATCATCTTTTCCTTTCCTTTGCCTTTCGAGATCCTGATGTCGTCTTGTGAAAAATATATCGTTGGTAATGACAAATATATCGCAAAGAAAAGAGAAACAAAAATAAAGAACACACAGATTTTACATGGAAACCCTTTCGGGAAAAAACCACGGGCAGAGGAGAAGAAAATTCACTATGTCGAATTCGAATCTATTACAAGAGGAATAGACTATGTCTATTTATAGGCTTGTAAAGCCATATTCAAATAGGAGTGTAGTAAGATTGAAACTCCTTATTCTAATCAGTATCAAATAGATGGAGTTTAATAAGGTTTAAAAACCTTATTTAAAATAAAATAAAAGAAGTGTAATTCTATAGGGATTCTTCTTTTATTTTATTTTACTATGTATTTTATTTAAATAAGGATTCGGCTCACTTAATTCTAACAATCTCCACCTTGACACGAATTCTCAATGAACAAGTTCTTCATCGCGAACTCTCAACGAAAAAGTTCTCCACCTCTTCCATAAAACCCCTTAAGGGTTTAACTTCAACAATGAACACCAACCAAGTCTAAGCAATGCTCAAACTTGGTTATAGGAAGTGACTTAGTCATCATATCTGCAAGATTTTCATGAGCAATAATTTTGCTCACAACAATATCACCACGAGCAATAATATCACGAACAAAATGATACCGAACATCAATGTGTTTTGATCTCTCATGAAACATTTGATCTTTAGTAAGGAAGATGGCACTCTGACTGTCACAAAATACTGTGCTGATTTGAAGGTCTTCATTGAGCTCACTAAAGAGTCCCTTCAACCAAATAGCTTCTTTACAAGCCTCAGTAATCGCCATGTACTCAGCTTCAGTGGTAGACAAAGCGACTGTAGTTTGCAAAGTAGCTTTCCAACTGATTGCACAACTTCCGATTGTAAAGATATAACTAGTGAGAGATCTTCTTCTATCAAGGTCTCCAGCAAAATCAGCATCAACATACCCAATGACTCCATCTCTAGTTCTTCCAAACTGTAAGAAAACATCAGTAGTACCTCGTAAGCATCTTAAAATCCACTGAACTGCTTTCCAATGTTCTTTACCAGGATTCGCCATGTATCTGTTAATTGCACTGACTACATATGATAAATTTGGACGTGAACAAATCATAGCATACATGAGAGATCCCACTGCACTAGAGTATGGAACATGTGACATGTACTCAATCTCATCATCGATTGTGGAGACAAAGCCGATGAAAGTGCGAAATGAAATTTTGCTAAAGGAGTACTAATGGGCTTAGCACTCTGCATATTGAACACCGCAAAGAACTTTCTCAATATATCCCTTCCGACTTAGGTACAATTTACTTGCTTTTCTATCTCTCGAGAATCTCCATACCAAGTATCTTCTTTCTTTGGTCCCAAATCTTTCATCTCAAATTCTTCACTTAGTTGGGCTTTGACCTTTCTTATCTCTCATTTATCTTTTTTTTGCTATCAACATGTCATCAACATAAAGAAATAGATACGCAAAAGAACCATCAACTATTTTTCTTAAAGTAAACACAATTTATCAAAACTACTACTTTTAAAATCATGAGAAGTCATAAAGGAATCAAACCTTTTGTACCATTGTCTTGGTGATTTGTTTCAAACCGTAAAGGGACTTTTTCAGCAAGCAAACATAGTCCTCTTTTTCTCGAGATGTAAAACCCTCTCGGTTGTTGCATGTAAATATCTTCCTCAAGTTCTCCATGCAAAAATGCGTTTTTACATCTAAGCTGCTTAAGCTCCAAATCATGCATGGTCACAATACCAAGCAAAGCTCAAATCGAACTATGCTTCACTGGCTGGGAGAGAACACATCTGTGAAGTCCACTCACTGGAATTTGATTGTAACCTTTTGCAACAAGCCTTGCTTTATATCTAGGTTCTTCAACTCCTAGAGTCCCTTCTTTCTTTTAAACACCCATTTACAATGAACAACCTTTTTACCTTTAGGAAGTTTCACAAGATCCCATGTTCTGTTTTTATGGAGTGATTCCATCTCCTCTTGCATAGCAAACATCCACTTTTACGAGTCTTCACACTAACCGCCTCGAGAATAATTAGACGGCTCTTGGTTTGCATCTATATCTTGACCACATTTAAAGCATAAGCAACTAGATCGACCTCGGCATACTTCTTTGGAGGTTTAATTTCTCTTCTAGTTCTGTTTTTTGCGATAGAGTATTGTGGTGAAGAAGCAACTCTATTCTCAATTTTTGTACTGGCTTAAGGAGTCGACTCTGTATTAATCTGATGCTCCACCTGCTTTTGATTTTCTTTATTGGAAGAGTCTTTAAGAGATAAGTTAGGTAGCATAGCAGTTTCATCAAAAACAACATCTCTGTTAATCACAACTTTTCTATTTTCAGGACACCATAACTTATACCCTTTTACACCAGCTTTATAACCAAGAAAAACACATTTAATGGATCTCGGTTCCAATTTTCCATAATCAACATAAGCATACGCAGGACACCCAAAGATCTTTAAATCAGAATAATTAGCAGGATTACCAGACCATACCTCTTGTGGAGTCTTTTTCTCAATGGCAATGGATGGAGGTCGGTTGATAAAAAACATGCGATGAGAGGTCGCTTGCCCAAAACGACTTTGGTAAGTTGGCATTTGACAACATACATCGAACTTTCTCCATGATCGTTACGTTCATTCGTTCTACAACGCAGATTTTTTGTTGTGGAGTATGACGAACTGTCAAGTGTCTCACGATCCCTTCTGACTTGCACAGTTTATTAAACTCATCAGAAAAAAACTCTAAGCCATTGTCTGTGTGGAGGTGTTTTATTTTTTCCGTCTGCTTTTTCAATCATACTTTTCCAAGACTTAAATCACGAAAACACATCGCTTTTACGCTTCAGAAGAATGCCCAAACTTTTACGGAAAAATCATCAATAAAAGTTAGCATATAATTAGCTCCACCTCTTGAAGGCACTCTTGATGGCTCCCACAGATCAGAATGAATATACTCCAATGTTCCTTTCGTGTTATGGATTCCTCTAGTGAATCAAACTCTCTTTTGCTTCCCAAAAATGCAGTGCTCACAGAACTTCAGTTTGCAAATTCCTTGCCCGTCAAGAAGTCCTCTTTTGCTCAATTCTGCCATGCCATTCTCACTCATATGCCCTAGGCGCATATGCCAAAGTTTAGTAATATCATCATCGACAAGGAAGAGAAGCGGCAATTTGCATCTCCAATAATGATAGAACCCTGCAAAACATATAACTTGGCAGTATTTCTCTGCCCTTTCATCACAACGAGGAAACCTTTGGAAATCTTCAAAATCTCATTTTCAGCTGTGTATTTGTACCTTCTTGAATCAAGAGTACTCAACGAAATTAAATTTCTCTTCAATTCTAGAACATGCCGTACGTCACTAAGTGTTCTGACAACCCCATCAAACATCTTAACTTTAATTGTTCCAACACCTGCGATTTTACACGAAGCATTATTTCCCATCAAAACAGCACCTTCAGACACTGTTTCGTAATTTGTAAACCAATCCCGATTGGGACTCATGTGGAAGGTGCAGCCTGAATCAAGTATCCACTCATCGCTCACTTTAGAATTGTTGACAGAAGCGACTAGAAGTTCACCATCGCTGTAGTCTTCTACAACATCAGCTTCACCGAAATTTTCTGGTTGTTTTCCTTTTTGATTCGCAGCCTCCCTTTTAATCTTGTTACGTAGTTTATAGCACTTTGATTTAATGTGCCCTTTCTTCTTGCGAAGTTACAAGTTTTACCTCTGTTTGAAGACTTGATCTACCCTTAGATTTATTGCGAGGATTACATTCTCTGTGTCCTTCCACGATCATCATCGGCATTCCGATCTTGTCTTCCACGAACAATGAGACCCTCTCCCTGAGAGTCGGGTTTAACCACAAGATGCTTCATCTTATCATACGAGGTCAAAGAATCATAAACCTCATCAACCGTGAGAGACTCACGGCTATATAAAATCGTGTCTCTGAAGGTTGAATAAGGCGGGAACAACGAACAAAGTAGAATCAACCCTAGATCTTCTTTATCATTGAACCTCCATGGCCTCCAAGTTTGAGAGAATTTCTTTCAACACTTTGTTAAGTGTTGTTCGTGCGTATGCACGCACCTTCCTCCAAGCGATGAGCATAAAGGCGTTGCTTCATATGCAACTTCTTTGGTTAGAGTTTTCGACATACATATTTGTTCTAGCCTCTTCCATAATGCTTGCGGCGTGTCTTCTCCTTCATCACATCTTGCAAAATTTCATTAGACAAATGCAGATGTAACTGTGTTAACGCCTTTCGATCCATGCGCTTTTTCTCTTCCTCTGTCAATGTCGAAGGCATCTTATCTACCCCTAGCAGGGCTTCCTCTAAATCCATCTATGCAAGAACTGCCTGTATCTTTATTTGCCACAACGTAAATCTGGTGTTGCGATCCAACAGCGAAATTTCATACTTTAAAGACGCCATTACCGTGATCGAGATGAAAAAAAACCCTGAAGCTCGGATACCAATTTGTGAAAAATATATCGTCGGTAATGACAAATATATCGCAAAGAAAAGAGAAACAAAAATAAAGAACACACAGATTTTACGTGGAAACCCTTTCGGGAAAAAACCACGGGCAGAGGAGAAGAAAATTCACTATGTCGAATTTGAATCTATTATAAGAGGAATAGACTATGTCTATTTATAGGCTTGTAAAGCCATATTCAAATAGGAGTGTAGTAAGATTGAAACTCCTTATTCTAATCAGTATCAAATAGATGGAGTTTAATAAGGTTTAAAAACCTTATTTAAAATAAAATAAAAGTAGTGTAATTCTATAGGGATTCTTATTTTATTTTATTTTACTATGTATTTTATTTAAATAAGGATTCGGGTCACTTAATTCTAACACGTCTTTAATCACGTATGATAAGTCAAACATGAAAACAATAATAGATTCAAACATATAAAAACATTCAAATTAAACATGAAATGCATATCTCAACCTTGATTCCTTAGGGTTTTAATATTCTCTTGTTCGAATCTAATTCGACTTTAGAAATATAATCAAGGGATCTCAAGCTATCCGAAACATGCTCTTTGTTCAAGTTCTCTAATGCTCTCTCTACCTTCCTAAGAATTCATCAATGGCTACCTAAACAAATCTTAATAATTCTGTATCTAATGAATGAGCTACATTAATCTAATACCTTAAGCTAATAATCTAACTGAAATTTAAAAGAAAAACTTACCAATTCTTCAACTTAGCTCACGGCAATGGAGGAACCCTTTCGAAAATAAAATTCTTTTTCTATGCCGTTTGGGAGAAAATGATATTGAAACATTTCATTAATCTTTTATTTATATTTCCTTTATTATTAAGTTTACTTATAACTAGATAAATATATCTAATGGCTAATACACCATTATGAAATAGTTACCGGAGATGAATGGATGAGATCATGATTATCCACTTTCTAAATTTTAATGATGGTTTTATTGCTCACAAGTCCTTGGTGTAATAACACACTAAAGACTTGCTTAATCTACCATCTGATTCTTTAAACTCTATTTACCTTGCAATTTAGTCCTTATGCATTAATTACTAAGTTATCTAATTAATTACTTAATAATTCTATTCTCTAATTCCGTATTCGTCTCACACTTCTCGATTTAATTTTTTCCAAACCAGCTCAGTTCAAGAAATTCAACCCCCAAATCGAATTTTCCAACACCAGCGAAAATCAGGTCATTACATCACTTGTACAAAGACAGTACAATTAAAAGTATATGACATATACAAATTACAAGTACACATATATGTCTGACCAACTATAATGTAGAATCTAACCAATACCATGCATAGTGGACGAAAAATCGGATAAAAGCCAAATTAATCCAGAAAGAACTGAACAAAACCCGCATAAGACATACACACATAGTGGGAGAGAGACTCATACATCGTAATTACATATAGTGGGACTCAAACTCGGGCCTTTGATGTATGAGGCATTAACCATTACCAACCATGCTAATACCTTATTGGCCTAATTATTATGTAATTTTACGGGTTTGATACATGTAATTGATATATGGTTATAATGATATGTTTGAATATGATAGTAAATCTCATGCAATTGTAATTAAAAATATCAATTAAAAATTAAAAAATATATATATAAATTATAATTCTACTTAGAGGAACTAATTAATTAGTAGTTATAAATACATACTATAAAAATATCATTATTTCAACCATGAAAGCTTGCAAATTGGCATTTTCCAATTGGCTTTGCGAAGTTTTTAGTGGTGAAAATTATAAGGCGGCCCCATGATGAGGAGGAGTTTGTGAATGAACGCTACTCAAGGGAGATAACTGAAAACCTCCCCATGCCTTGGGGAATCACATATTAATTGAAATAATGACTCTGTCAGCTCAGGTTGCTGCCCCAGACTTTAGTCTTTGTTTGAACTTTGAAGCTTCAACTTCACTTACCTTGCACGTAAAGGCAAACAAGAAAATTGTCTAACAACTAGGAGACAAAAAGCAACCCTATTACTTTTGTGAAAAATATAACGTCAGTAATGACAAATATATCGCAAAGAAAAGAGAAATAAAAATAAAGAACACACATATTTTACATGGAGACCCTTTCAGGAAAAAAACCACGGGCAGAGGAGAAGAAAATTCACTATGTCGGATTCGAATAATTACAAGAGGAATAGACTATGTCTATTTATAGGCTTGTAAAACCATATTCTAATAGGAGTGTAGTAAGATTGAAACACCTTATTCTTATCAATATCAAATAGATGGAGTTTAATAAGGTTTAAAAAACTTATTCTAAAATAAAATAAAAGAAGTGTAGTTCTATAAGGATTTTTCTTTTATTTTATTTTACCACTATATTTTATTTAAATAAGGATTTGGGTCACTTAATTCTAACAATCTCCACCTTGACACGAATTCTTAATGAACAATTTCTTCATCGCGAACTCTCAACGAACAAGTTCTCCACCTCTTCCATAAAACCCCTTAAGGGTTTAATTTCAACAATGAACACCAACCAGGTCTAAGCAATGCTCAAACTTGGTTATAGGAAGTGACTTAGTCATCATATCTGCAGGATTTTCATGAGTACTAATTTTATCACCACGAGCAATAATATCACGAACAAAATGATGCCGAACATCAATGTGTTTTGTTCTCTCATGAAACATTTGATCTTTTGTAAGGAAGAAGGAACTCTAACTGTCACAAAATACTGTGCTGATTTGAAGGTCTTCATTGAGTTCACTAAAGAGTCCCTTCAACCAAATAGCTTCTTTACAAGCCTCAGTAATCGCTATGTACTTAGCTTCAGTGGTAGACAAAGCGACTGTAGTTTGCAAAGTAGCTTTCCAACTGATTGCACAACCTCCGATTGTAAAGACATAACTAGTGAGAGATCTTCTTCTATCAAGGTCTCCAGCAAAATCAGCATCAACATACCCAATGACTCCATCTCTAGTTCTTCCAAACTATAAGCAAACATCAGTAGTACCTCGTAAGTATATTAAAATCCACTGAATTGTTTTCCAATGTTCTTTACCAGGATTCGCCATGCATCTGCTAACTGCACTGACTGCATATGATAAATCTGGACGTGAACAAACCATAACATACATGAGAGATCCCACTGCACTAGAGTATGGAACATGTGACATGTACTCAATCTCATCATCTGATTGTGGAGACAAAGCCGATGAAAGTCTGAAATGGGCTGCTAAAGGAGTACTAACAGGCTTAGCACTCTGCATATTGAAACTGCAAAGAACTTTCTCAATGTACCCCTTCTGACTTAGGTACAATTTACTTGCTTTTCTATCTCTGAGAATCTCCATACCAAGTATCTTCTTTGCTGGTCCCAAATCTTTCATCTCAAATTCTTCACTTAGTTGGGCTTTGACATTTCTTATCTCTCATTAATCTTTTGCTGCTATCAACATGTCATCAACATAAAGAAGTAGATACACAAAAGAACTGTAGTGACCCATTTGTGCCCGGGTCTGTTACATTTAGAAAAAAACCAAAGAAATAATAAAAACAAAAATAAATACCAAATGTCCATTAATGCAGTCAATTTACAAAACCATTCACAGGCCCAAATAATACCAGAAGCCCAAAGCAAACCTGACCCAATACCCCAAAACAGACCTGACCCGAACCTAACCCACTAACCCAAAACCTAAGCGGCCCAAAGAGGGCCCAAAAACTAAACAAGCTTCAGACCTAGGGTTTCTGGGGAAACCATAGGCGCCGCAGCACCCCAGCCTTCGCGCCGCAATCTTGCACCCTCGATCGCGTCGCAGCCACCAGCCCTCGTCAAGCCGCGATTCACGCGAGTAACGCCACTATCACCGCCGCTCTTTTCGCCTTCGACCTGCACAGAAAAGGAAAAACGCAGCAAAAATGGCAAGACAGTGGCAAAATTTTTTTATTTCCTTTTATTTTGTTTATTTCGAAGGCTATAAAAGCCTTCCAAAAACCTGTAACAGGAGGGATATACAAAAAGATACCAATACAGAATACACAAGCAATAAAAAACAGAGGTTATTTCAAAGGATTTCTTTTTCGTTTCTTTTCTTTTTTTTCTCTATTTTCAAATATTGTTATTTCTTGTTTTTTTTATCTTGTTTTTTAAGCTATATAATATATATATATATATATTAAAAAAAAAGAAGCGGAAAATTACCTTTTTTCTACTGGAGAAAGAAAATGAAATTTTTTTAAAAAATTTTTGCTTATATAAGAGGGATGAAACGGCGTCGTTTCACCCTGGGGCGTTTAACGCTAAAACGACGTCGTTTTGAGATGGGTCGGACTGACCCGACCCGATCCATCTGGGGTCCGCGTGTTTTGTTTAAAAATGAGTTAATTGTCTTTTCTGTCCTTCCGCAATTTTATTAATTTTAATCCAGTCCAATTTGCATTTTTATTTTTTGTTAAATTAGCCCTAAAATCCATTTTTGTTCCAATTTAGTCCCTCGGGCTGCATTAAGGGCCAAATTCATTACGACGCCGTTTTGAAAAAAATGCATAATTGCCTAATAAATCCCTACGGTTTAACGCGCGTTTGGATTTAATCCTTTTAATCTTTTTTAATTACTATTTAACCCCTGTTTTCTATGTTTATATATTTTTTAAATCTTTTTATTTTATTTTATTATTTTGACATTGTATTAAATTATTTTATTATATTAAATAGTCTATATCATTTTCTTTATTATTCTATATAGTATTAAATTTATATATAATTTATATATGGATTTTCTTATATATTAAATTACTAATATGTATTATTTTATTTGGTTTAAATATTATTTAAATTATGTATATTATCTTACAATTTGTATATTTGTTATTGTATTATACATATTTTTTTAAAATTTTATATATTATGTATTATTATATTATACTATATATATTTTAAATCATTTTTATCCTCTATTATATAAGTTTTATATAGTATATAACATATATTAAAAATGCAGTTTTTATTATTTATATTACAGACATTTTTTTAAATTATATATGATATTTACTTGAAATTGATTTTATTACTTTTTAATTAGGTTATTTTATTTATTTTATTTTACATTATTTTGAAATTTGAATATTAGTTATTATATTACTATTTCTATTTTTATATGTTATATATCATTATATTATATTTTATATAGTTTTTTAAAAAAATTATTTTATCCCCAACGTTATATATAATTTTGTATATTGTATATTGTTTATATTTTTTTTTTTTTAAATGTGAAATTTTATACATATATATATTAAATTACTATATTAAAAAAATATATATTTTGCTTATATATCATTTATTTTTTTATATATATATTTTACTTATTTCTTCATGGATATATGTATTATTGTTAGATTTTGTCATATCATTTTTTTTCTTAATTTATGATATTTTTTATAATTCATTTTATGTTATCATTATATTTTACATCTAATTATGCATACAAAGTTTTATATTTATTTAATAGCTTTCTTTTTATCTTTTATTGCTTACTATTTTATATCTTATATCTTATATCCTTTTATCTTTTTGTTTTATTATCATGTTTCATATTTTGCTTTAGTAAAATTATTTTATTGTTTGTATCGCTTATTATTTCGTATTATTCTTTCTTTAATTATCCATTAATAGTAATTGTTAATATGATTTGTAATTGTTATTTGACATAAATGTTATAATGTATTCATACAATGTCTTACTCAAACCTTTTTTTATAAAAAATACCTTTTGAATTAAAGTATTTTATTCAAATAGTTTAAAAATACGGTGATATGTGATATTTGGGGACTTCAAGAAGAATTGTGCCCTAACTTACTGGGTTTCGATTTTTCTTGTGGAACTTAAAGTATTAGATATTCCTTCCCTTTTAAAACTGAAACTTACCAATTTCAGATCAAAAACTTATTCTTGGGAATTCAAAACGTTGTGTCCTAACTTACTGGATACGATGTTTTGTGTCTCAAGGTAGGAATTTTCTAAAATAAAGACGTCCCTAGTTTCAAAGTTATGAGATGCTATATCCTAACTTACTGGGTATAGTATTTATTTCTTTGAGATAGGCAAGTCTTGGTTTTTCTTCTAATAAAAGGATCTTATTTAAAAATTTTTCAAATTTGCAACATTAGGACATGATTTTATCGATTAGGTACCAATTTTTGGGCGTTACGAGGATGCTAACCCTTCCTCGTACGTAACTGACTCCCGAACCTGTTATCTGGTATTTTGTGGACCAAAAATCAATGTTTTGAAATAAAACGTCTTATAAGGTGATCCAATCCCACCTAATTAAAAAGAGATTGGTGGCGACTCCCATTTCCATTTTTTAAAGTCGATCCCTATTTTTTAACCAACTTTAAAATGGTTTCGACAAGAACCATCATTGTTTTTCTTAAAGTAAACACAGCTGTCAAAACTACTTCTTTTGAAATCATGAGAAGTCATAAAGGAATCAAACCTCTTATACCACTTTCTTGGTGACTGTTTCAAACCGTAAAGGGACTTTTTCAGCAAGCAAACATAGTCCTCTTTTTTTGAGACTATAAAACCCTCTGGTTGTTGCATGTAAATATCTTCCTCAAGTTCTCCATGCAAAAATGCAGTTTTTACATCTAACTGCTTAAGCTCCAAATCATGCATGGTCACAATACCAAGAAAAGCTCGAATCGAACTATGCTTCACAACTGGGGAGAACACATCTATGAAGTCCACTCCTGGAATTTGACTGTAACCCTTTGCAACAAGCCTTGCTTTATATCTGGGTTCGTCAACTCCTGGAGTCCCTTCTTTCTTTTTAAACACCCATTTACAGCGAACAACTTTTTTACCTTTAGGAAATTTCACAAGATCCCATGTTTTGTTTTTGTGGAGTGATTCCATCTCCTCTTACATAGCAAACACCCACTTTTCTGAGTCTTTACAGCTAACTGCCTCAAAATAATTAGATGGCTCTTGGTTTGCATATATATCTTCAGCCACATTTAAAGCATAAGCAACTAGATCAACCTCGGCATACTTCTTTGGAGGTTTAATTTCTCTTCTAGTTCTGTTTTTGGCGATAGAGTATTGTGGTGAAGAAGCAACTCTATTCTCAATTTTTATACTGGATTGAGAAGTCGACTCTGTATTAATCTGATGCTCCACCTGCTTTTGATTTTCTTTATTGGAAGAGTCTTTAAGAGATAAGTTAGGTAGCATAGCAGTTTCATCAAAAACAACATCTCTGCTAACCATAACTTTTCTATTTTCAAGACACCATAACTTATACCCTTTTACACTAGCTTTATAACTAAGAAAAACACATTTAATGGATCTCGGTTCCAATTTTCCATTATCAATATGAGCATACACAGGACAACCAAAGATCTTTAAATCAGAATAATTAGCAGGATTACCAAACCATACCTCTTGTGGAGTCTTTTTCTCAATGGCAATGGATGAAGATCGGTTGATCAAAAAACATGCAGTAGAGGCTGCTTCAGCCCAAAACGACTTTGGTAAGTTGGCATTTGACAACATACATTGAACCTTCTCCATGATCGTTCTGTTCATTCGTTCTGCAACGCCGTTTTTCTATGGAGTATGACGAACTGTCAAGTGTCTCACGATCCCTTCTGACTTGCACAATTTATTAAACTCATCAAAACAAAACTCTAAGCCATTGTCTGTGCGGAGGTATTTTATTTGTTTTCCCGTCTATTTTTCAATCATAGTTTTCCAAGACTTAAATACGGAAAACATATCGCTTTTCTTCTTCAGGAAGAACGCCCAAATTTTTCTGGAAAAATGATCAATAAAAGTTAGCATATAATTAGCTCCACCTCTCGAAGGCACTCTTGATGGCCCCCACAGATCAGAATAAATATACTTCAACATTCCCTTCTTGTTATGGATTCCTCTGGTGAATCGAACTCTCTTTTGCTTCCCAAAAATGCAGTGCTCACAGAACTTCAATTTGCAAATTCCTTGCCCATCAAGAAGTCCTCTTTTGCTCAATTCTTCCATGCCATTCTCACTCATATGCCCTAGGCGCATATGCCAAAGTTTAGTAATACCATCATCTGACAAGGAAGAGAAAGCGACAACTGCATCACCAATAACAGTAGAACCCTGCAAAACATATCACTTGGCAGTATTTCTCTGCCCTTTCATCACAACGAGAGAACCTTTGGAAATCTTCAAAACCCCACTTTCAGCTGTGTATTTGTACCCTTTTGAATCAAGAGTACTTAACGAAATTAAATTTCTCTTCAATTCTAGAACATGTCGTATGTCACTAAGTGTTTTGACAACTCCATCAAACATCTTAACTTTAATTGTTCCAACACCTGCGATTTTACACGAAGCATTATTTCCTATCAAGATAACACCTTCAAACACTGTTTCGTAAGTTGTAAACCAATCCCGATTGGGACTCATGTGGAAAGTGCAGCCCGAATCAAGGATCCACTCATCGCTCACTTTAGAATTGTTGATAGAAGCGACTAGAAGTTCACCATCGCTGTAGTCTTCTACAACATCAGTTTCAACAGAATTTTCTGGTTGTTTTCCCTTTTGATTCGCAGCCTCCCTTTTGATCTTATTTTGTAGCTTATATCACTCAGATTTAATGTGCCCTTTCTTCTTGCAGAAGTTACAAGTTTTACCTTTGTTTGAAGACTTCGATCTACCCTTAGATTTACCGCGAGAATTTCGTTCCTGTGTCCTTCCATGATCATCATCAGCATTTCGATCTTGTCTCCCACGAACAATGAGACCCTCTCCCTGAGAGTCGATTTTAACCATAATATGCTTCATCTTATCAAACAAAGTCAAAGAATCATAAACCTCATCAACTGTGAGAAACTCGCGGCTATATAAAATCGTGTCTCTAAAGGTTGAATAAGATGGGGGCAACGAACAAAGTAGAATCAACCCTAGATCTTCCTTATCATACTGAACCTCCATGGCCTCCAAGTTTGAGTGAATTTCTTTAAACACTATTAAGTTTTCGTGCACAGACGCACCTTCCTCCAAACGATGGGCATAAAGACATTGCTTCATATGAAACTTACTAGTTAGAATTTTCGACATACATATTTGTTCCAGCCTCTTCCATAATGAAGCGGCGGTCTTCTCCTTCATCACATCCTGTAAAATTTCGTTAGACAAATACAGATGTAACTGTGTTAACGCCTTTCGATCCTTGCACTTCTTCTCTTCCTCCGTCAATGTCGAAGGCATCTTATCTAACCCTAGCAGGGCTTCCTCTAAGTCCATCTGTGCAAGAACTACCTGCATCTTTATCTGCCACAACGCGAATCTGGTGTTGCGATCAAACAGCGGAATTTCATACTTCAAAGACGCCATTACCGTGATCGAGATGAAAAACCCAGAAGCTCGGATAACAATTTTTGAAAAATATAACGTCGATAATGAAAAATATATCGCAAAGAAAAGAGAAATAAAAATAAAGAATACACAGATTTTACGTGGAAACCCTTTCGAGGAAAGAACCACGGGCAAAGGAGAAGAAAATTCACTATGTCGAATTCGAATAATTACAAGAGGAATAGACTATGTCTATTTATAGGTTTGTAAAACCATATTCTAATAGGAGTGTAGTAAGATTGAAACACCTTATTCTAATCAATATCAAATAGATGGAGTTTAATAAGGTTTAAAAAACCTTATTCTAAAATAAAATAAAAGAAGTGTAGTTCTATAGGGATTTTTGTTTTATTTTATTTTACCACTGTATTTTATTTAAATAAAGATTCAGGTCACTTAATTCTAACAACTTTCTTACACGGCCAAGCAGTCACCTAAAAAATATTACCTTACTTTTAAACTGATAGCAAGAAATAAAAAAGGCATAGATGATAAGAGAAACAACGTGAAAAAGATGCAAAATTATAAAAGTTGCATGGCGTGTTAATCAAACTCAGGTCGATGATGTAATAATTCAGGCCGGTCAAACATCTGTCGTTTATATCAGTCACATGTAAACCAAAGAAAGATGATCATTAGTTTACATCAAATGGCTTAGATTTATTTCAGATAAGATTTAAGATTTAAAACTTAAAAAGACATCGTTTGCATGAAAAACTATGCCAAGTCCCAAGCTACTTAACAGTTTAGATAGTATTTATCTGGAAGGGTGACTTCATTATATTTTAAAATGCCATCACCAAAGATAAAACCAAATGTACTCTTGGTGGGTTCTTTTTGCATGTGGCTCCCAACGAACCCACCATCAAATGCATCAACGTCTATGACCATAATCTGACTTTTGTCCATGATGTGTCTCTAACTAACTATGATCACAATAAAGGCAAGCGCACCTATCGTTATATAGTATAGTTATGGTAAGACCGGTAATATCGTATCCACAAGGACAAAGAGTACTAGTAATTACTATCTTCTTATTATCTAGCCTAAGACTTGGAGTGCTTTCTTTTAAACTAAAAATTAATTAAAAGCACGACAGAGAACGAATTGGGAAAATACTTTTTAGACAACTTTATGAGATAGGCAATACCCAAGGAAGAATCCACCTAGACTTCACTTATTACCTTTGGTTCATACGATTTATTCACTTGACTTAATCCGTAGAAATCCTGGATTTATGTTAATATCTCTTTCAAGACTAAAAACAACTTACTCTAGGTTGATTAATTGAAATCTCTTTCTAATTAAAACCCCTATTGTCGCATTAACTCGATCTATGGATTCCCTTATTAGATTTGACTCTAATCCGGCAGATTTTCGTCTCCCTATTTCTAGGGTTGTAATAAACTCCGCTTAATTGTGTTGATCTAATCTTAAACAGGGACTTTTACTCCTCTGAATAAGTACATTCGACTTGAATCAATAACCTGAATTATCAAAACAAGAATAAGAACTCACAATTAAGAATAAGAACAAGTATTTATCTTATAAATCAAATAATAATAAGATCCGTCATAGGTTTTATCCTCCATAAGTATTTAGGGAGTTTAGTTCATACTAATATAGGGAAACATCTTAAAATAAGAAAAACAACAAAACATAAGAAAACCCAAAAACTTCTAAAGAACTTGATGGGAGATCTTCAGTCTTGATGGAGATCCTTCTTCCGAGCTGCTCCCGATGGCTGTCTTCGAGTATTTCCTGCCTTCTACTCTGCGTGTTTTTAGTTTACTCCCTAGGGTGTTTATATAGGCTTTGGAGAACTTCTTTTGGCCAAAAATTAGTCTTTTCCGAATAGATTTCGACTTGGGTTCGGTAGGGACACGCCCGTGTGTGATGACTTAGGCCATGCTCAATTCTGCTCACCACACACGGCCGTGTGGTCTACAACTTAGGCTGTGCTCGATTCTGCTTGTCACACACGGCCATGTGATCTTCCCATATGCGACAGTCCAGGCCGTGTTCACTTCTACTCATAACACACGGCCGTGTGGTCTGCCCATGTGAGGTAGTCCAGGCCGTGTTGATTTCTGAGGTAGGCCTATTGTGTCCCTTTTTGGCTCATTTCTCGTTCTTTTCGACTCCCTAAGCTCTCCTGAGTGTAAAAAATGAAATTCAAGGATTAGGAGCATCGAATTCATCAAATTTAGTGAAAATTCATCCAAAAATAAGCCAAGTATGGGGTTAAAATATGTATAAATGGTGGTTTATCAAATATCCCCACACTTAAACCTTTGCTTGTCCTCAAGCAAAATCCTCAACTCACAATTAAAATTAACTTCCCCAATTCATAATTCTAATCAATAATGTCTCATCATAATTCACAGATAAATTATACATTGATAATTTAACTAAAAGAGTTCTAAAGATTCAAACAATCCAAGTCTCAGTTTTTATAGCACGAAAACATAGGTGTTTCCCCTTACCTAAATAATTACCTTTGATTCAAAACCAACAAGAATTGACATCCTTACTAAAGATTCACTCAAATCACTTAAAGTGTTTAAGGTTCAAATTAAGCACTCAAAAGTCAAACATGAAAAGTTATTACCATAGGCTTGCATGAAAATCAAATCTCCACCACTATAAAATGAGATGATACATAAAATCAAAAGGTCT
The DNA here is from genome assembly GCA_025698515.1 of Gossypium sturtianum. Classification (NCBI taxonomy): domain Eukaryota; kingdom Viridiplantae; phylum Streptophyta; class Magnoliopsida; order Malvales; family Malvaceae; genus Gossypium; species Gossypium sturtianum. The sequence continues at coordinate 34,297,752 of CM046943.1, read as the reverse complement.
TAAAAGGGTTGTAACGGGGCTTGGGTTAAAGGTGTGGATAAAGGCTGAATTAGAGGGTTAGAATCGAGATTTAATTGACAAATTACCTAACTAGAAAAATAAACAAACAATGAATACTAACACGAGCTTCTTCTCAAAATGTGAAATTAATCGCTCAAGCTCAAACAACATAGCACTAATATGAATAACTTTCCAACACACACACAATTTTTTTTTTAAGAATAAGAACAAGTTCACAATAAAGAATATAGTTAGGCAACTGATTAAATCAAATCTCGACAAAAGGGGAGTCAAAAAAATAGGAGAAGCAGAAATTGGGTTTTGGGTTAATATTAATGGGTGAGTTAAGAAATGGTTTATCAGGCTCAAAAGGGTTCACTAGGGGTTAATTATGAAGGTAAGTTTTTAATGGAATAAGTGGGTTAAATCCTAGGTGCCTTTATCATCTCAGTATATCAAATCAAGGGTGTGGTCTCGACATGCATAATCGAAGTAAGTTCTAGAATAACAAATCAATATTGACACACTCATAACCAACAATAAAGTGAGCAAGAAAAGAATATGCTCTAAAAGGCTCAAAATCTCACAAAAATTATGGTTTTTGATGTCAACCTTGCAAATTTCAAAATTCAAAGTAATTTTTAAATTTAGGGAAACAACCTAAGATTTTTAATTCTGAAAATAGACTTACCATGCTTGATTCTCTAATGTTTTAAAGTTTAAACCATCCATGCACAATTACCTATGACTTAATTCAAAACATATCAATAAAAATCATAAGTTAATAGAAGTTTCATTCTAATAGTAATATGAGAAAATTTACTTGAGAACAAGGCATAATTCAGGGATTTTCTGATCATCAATTAAATAACCTCCCCACACTTAAGATGTACATTGTCCTCAATGTACCAAAATAGATAATGACAATATAATGAGAATATCATAATAGAGGGAGAGAAGTGAAACTTACGAATTTTGGATGAAATCCATGGAATAGTTGACGCGGAATTGTAGATATAACAAAGTGAAGTGCATAATTCTGAGTACTATTAAGAAAATAAACAACAACTGTGGAAGAAGGTTAAGGGATTACTCGATTAGGAATAATTATAAAAACTAAAATAAAGTTCAAAATATAAAAGATAAGTCTTTTGGAATTATAATATGAAACATAAAGGGAAATAGACTAGAAATAAAAATAAAAGGAAAATAAAAATAAAAATAAAGATAAAAATAAAATAAATGGACTCAAAGGTCCTCATTGTTAGATGCGTCGCGAGGTGGGGGTGGTGGCGAGATGTGAAAATGCTGACAAATCTGTTGCAGCGTCGCCTCGGTGCCGTCGAATCGTCGAGTGTTGTAATTAAATTGTTGAATACAGTATTGCTCGAACCGAGTGAGGCACTCAAAAATGTCAGTCAGTGGAGCTACCGCATGAACTGGTCGGTGGGGTGGTGGTGGCGCAGACGGTGGCTCCTCGTGGTGTGGAGGGACATCATCAGTAATGTCCTCTGGAGTGTCTTGATCGGTGGCCATCCACAGACGGTATTGAGGAGGATCGAACCCACGGTGACGCTCAATCATCCTCATATGAGTCATCGTCGCGATGCCCTGTGGGGACATCTGCCCTATAAGCGTGAGCGAGGAGGACTGAGCTGCGGTGTTGAGGAGCCCAAAATTGTGAGCCAGGCGCGTCACATAGGGGCTCATGGAGATGACCCCTCTCCGATGTCGCTCCGTCGGATGCTGAATGGCGAGGGCGATGAAGTAAGCTAGATCAAACACGTGCCCGTGTGCCATGCACCATAGAAAATAGGCGTCGGGGGTGTTGACGACGCCGGTGCTCTCTCGCCTACCCGTCAAAGTATGAGCCAGGATGGCATGTAAGTACCTCAAGGATGGGGCGAGAGCGGAGGCCTTGGAGTGACTGGGATCATATGTTGCCGAGGCAGGGGCTAAATCTCTCCAACACAATGAAGGGGAGTAGTGGATGTGGCGATGGAGGTCCTCGAAGTCGTCATCCTCCATGAACTCATCGGTGTAAAGTCCCAATGCGACCTCAAACTCTGGAATACTCATCTCTCATATAAGGCCCCCAAGACAGAATTGGACTGTGCCTGGGTCGTCAAAGTTGGTCATCACCATCTGAAGGTGGAATATGGAACAGAGCTCCAGAGTGAGCTCTAAATATGTCGGCTCGACAATCTTGAAGAAGTGCCCCCATGGGTCGGTAGTCAAGAGGGCCCGGACGGCGTCAGCTAGTTGGACCTGCTCCAAGGCGGCCCAATCAATGCACCTCCCCATGCCGAGGGGCCGTGCGTGAAGTATCTGAAAGAGTTCCTCCTGGGGTCCCGGAGGAAACTGTAGGAAAGGATGGCGCACTTCGGTATAGGCGCTCGAGGAAGTCGCACCGGGTCCCTTCCGCTTTTCGAAGCGGGGACGACGGTCTTTTTCCCATGTGGGGGCGTCAATACGTACCTAAAAAATGCAAAGATTTTCAATGAATCAAATATCATTTTCAGCCACAAATGTACTTTCCTAGTATTCCTAAATAATGATATAATCCTAATGCTAAGAACTAAGAACATAGCCTTTGTCCTAACAAATTAAAAACTATTAAGCAAAGAAATTTAATCAACATACTAAGCATTCTAAACAATATACTAGGAATTAATAATGGGAGTAAACAAACTAAATAAGGAGAATATAAAGTAATAATAAGAATAATAAACCTAATATATATGCAAATAAAGGGAATAATAACCAAATAATATAATGAAACTATTAATCAATAAATCTAATAACAAAAAATAATAAACAGAATAAATAAATAAACAGAATAAACAATAATAATAATAAAAGAATGAATTAAAATGTCGGGGAGAAAGGAAGGTGACCGGTGGTAGGGCGGTGGTCGGCGGCACACGGGCGTGGTGGTTATACACGGGCGTGGACTGCGGGGCTGGTGCGCGTGGAGAAGAAAAAGGAAAGAGGAAAGGGAGAGAAGGATGAGGGAGGTAGGAGAAAGGGGGAAGCGAAGGGAGGGGGGAGTTGACGGTGGTGGCGGAATAGGGGAACTGAGTAAAGAGGGTGGAGAGCAGCTAGGGTTTTTAGGGGGAAAAAATTGGAGAAGATGAACAGTGGGGTGGTTTAAATAGAAATTGGAGCACACGGTCAGGGGCCACGCCCGTGTGCCCTTTATTTAGCACGCTCGTGTTAATTAGTCAGTGTTGACCACGGCCTATAGGCACGGGCGTGTCGCACGCCCGTGTGACTTACTCAGTTTCACCCACAACTTTTTGGCACGGGTGTGTCACACGCCCGTGTCACTTACTCAGTATTGACCACGGCCGTATCGCACGGCCGTGGCCTTTTATCACAGCCCGTGTTCTCAAGTCAGTTTTGACCACGACCGCGTCGCACGACCGTGGCATTTTATCATAGCCCGTGTTTTGGGGAAAATTTTCGTCCTTGGCCTGCACGGTCTCCGCCATGCCGATGTGCCTACCCGTGGTGTCCATACAGCCACGGCCACGCCCGTGTGCAAGGCCGTGTGGTATGGAAACCTGCGCTTATTAATCTGGTTAGTTTTTTAGTTAGGTTTTAAAACTCAAAAATATGGACATTAATGAAGTTAGTGCTCGGGTTGCCTCCCGAGAAGCGTTTGTTTAGAGTCCTAAGCTAGACTTACCTTGTATCCGCTCTTTATGGAGGTTCATGGAGCTGAAGCTCCTCTCTAATATCTCTAAAATCCTCACCGTTATATAGTTTAAGTCGTTGACCGTTTACCTTGAATGTGCCATGAGTCGGATGAGTTACCTCGATTGTGCCATAGGGAAAAATGGTTTTGATTACGAATGGACTGACCATCTTGATTTGACTTTCCAGGAACAATTTGAGCTTCAATTGTATAGTAGAATAAGATCTCCAACTTCAAACTGCTTAGGTTGCTTCAAACGAGCATCATGGCGTCGCTTTGTTGCTTCTTTGTATAAACGTGAGTTCTCGTAGGCATTCGCTCGCCACTCATCTAGCTCGTTCAACTGCATCAATCTTTTCTCACCTGTAAGTTTAATATCATAGTTTAAGAATTTTATAGCCCAAAATGCTTTGTGTTCTAATTCGAATGGTAGATGACAACTCTTCCCGTAAACAAGTTTGTATGGAGATGTTCCTATGGGAGTTTTAAAAGCGGTTCTATAGACCCATAAAGCGTCGTCTACTTTTAATGCCCAACCCTTTCTGTTTGATTCTACAGTTTTCTCTAGAATACGCTTGATCTCTCGATTGGCTACTTCAACTTGTCCACTGGTTTGAGGGTGATAAGGGGTAGTTGTTCTGTGGTGCACTCCATATTTCTTTAAGATTTTATCAAATTGAGTATTACAAAAATGAGTACCCCTATCACTAATAATGGCTCTAGGTGTTCCAAATCGAGAGAAGAGTTTCTTAAGAAATCTCACTACCACTCTAGCATCATTAGTAGGTAAAGTTTGAGCTTCCACCCATTTTGACATATAATCAACCGCTACTAAGATGTATTTATTCCCAAATGAGCTAGGGAATGGACCCATAAAATCAATACCCCATACATCAAATATTTCACATGATAGCATATATGTTTGAGGCATTTCATCACGTTTAGAGATATTACATGTTCTCTGACATCTATCACATGAAGTAACATACATGTTAGCATCCTTGAACAGAGTGGGCCAATAAAAACCTGATTCAAGTGTTTTATGTGCTGTCCTAGTCCCACTGTAATGTCCTCCTATTGGTCTTGAATGGCAATGTTCTAGAATTTTGCTTGCTTCTGCCTTTGTAACACATCTCCGAATTACTTGATTTGCATATACACGAAAAAAAAGGGTCCTCCCAAAAATAGTTTTTCACATCAGCAAAGAATCACTTCTTTTGATGATGTGTCAACCCTTTTGGTAGGATGTTAGCAGCTAAGTAATTCGCAATATCTGCAAACCAAGGTACCTCAGAGTCGGATATAGTTAAGAGTTGTTCTTCAGGAAACGAGTCATTTATCTCACTCTCATCGAGTTCTTTGATATGTGGATTTTCAAGTCTAGAAAGATGGTCTGCCGTGAGATTTTCAGCTCTTTTCTTATCCTGAATTTCCAAATCAAATTCCTGTAAGAGTAAAATCCATCTTATGAGTCGAGGTTTTGCATCAGATTTAGTTAAAAGATAACGAAGAGTTTGAATGGTCGAGTGTAAACGACAACTTTAGATAATATCAAAATCTTGTCTAAATTTATCAAATGCAAAAACCATGACTAGCAACTCTTTTACGTGGTGGTGTAATTTTCTTGTGTGGCCGTCAATGTCTTGCTAGCGTAATAAATCGGCTGAAAATGCTTGTCTCTTCGCTATCCTAAAACCGCACCTACTGCAAAATCACTCGCATCACACATTAGTTCAAAGGGTAAATTCCAATCAGGTGCAATTATAATTGGAGCATTTATTAATTTATTTTTGAGGGTATTAAATGCATCTAAACATTCCTAATCAAAATTGAAAGGCACATCTTTTTCTAGTAATTTCGTTAAAGGCTTAGCTATTTTAGAAAAATCCTTAATAAATCTTCTATAAAATCCAGCATGTCCTAAAAAGCTTCTAATAGCCTTAATTGAACTTGGAGGAGGTAATTTTTCTATGGTTTTAATTTTTGCTTTATCAACCTCAATCCCTTTACTAGAAATTTTGTGACCTAACACAATCCCTTCTCGAACCATAAAGTGACACTTTTCCCAATTAAGCACAAGGTTCGTTTCCTCACATCTCATTAGAACTCGTTTTAGATTTTTAAGGAAAAGGTGGAAAGAATTACCGAATACTAAAAAGTCGTCCATAAATACCTCCATAATATCTTCCATAAGTTCATCAAAGATGGCTAACATGCAGCGCTGAAAAGTAGCAGGAGCATTACATAATCCAAAAGGCATTCTACGATAAGCAAACGTACCATATGGACATGTAAATGTTGTCTTTTCTTGATCCTCAAGAGCTATTGGGATTTGGAAGTAGCCAGAGAGTCCGTCTAGGAAGCAATAGTACATATTCCCAGATAATCTTTCTAACATCTAATCAATAAAGGGTAAGGGAAAGTGATCTTTTCTCGTGGCATCGTTTAACTTCCTATAGTCAATGCAGACTCTCCAACCTGTCACTGTTCTTGTTGGAATCAATTCATTCTTTTCGTTGGCTACAACAGTCATGCCTCCCTTCTTTGGAACAACCTGCACAGGACTTACCCAATTACTGTCAAAGATAGGATAAATAACTCCAGCATCTAGAAGTTTAATTACCTCAGCTTTAACAACTTCCTTCATGTTGGGATTTAATCGTCTTTGAGGTTGCACACATGGTTTATATTCATCTTCCATCAAAATTTTGTGGGTGCAAAAAAATGGACTTATCCCTTTAATGTCAGAAATCTTCCAAGCTATGGCTCTTTTATGCTCCTTTAGTACCTGTAGTAACTCGTCTTTCTCATTGGGTTCTAATTCTGAAGAAATAATTACCGGTAGTGTAGAATTATCTCCGAGGAATGCATACTCTAAGTGATTTCGTAACTATTTCAATTCCAATTTGGGATGCTCTTCAATAGAGGGTTTTTGTTTTAGTTCGTCGTTTATTTCAATGCCCTCATACTTCTTTTGTCTTGGGGAGGGAATACTAGAATTTAAGTCAATTTTTATCTCCCCCATCTCATTGGTATCGTCATCTGCCTCTTCATCTTGGGCAAGACACAGTTCCAACGTGTCTTTATGTATGAATTCCTGAAAAGAATATTGAATAGAATGATCAATAGCGTCGATAAAATAATAGAAATCATCTTGCTCTTTACAGTATCACATAGCATCATAAATTTTAAAAATAACTTCCTTATCACCTACCCTGAGCACAAGTTTACCATCACCTACATCAATAACAGCCCTAGCAGTAGCTAAAAATGGGCGTCCTAAAATTAAAGGCACCTCAACGTCCTCATCCATGTCAAGCACAACAAAATCAACAGGGAATTTAATAGATCTATCAGCTAATTGGATACTCATCCTAGTGGGATTTGGTTCCCCAAGACCAAGCTGCTTGAACATTTTATAAGGTATTAAATTAATACGGCACCTAAATCGACTAATGCTTTCTCAATATTTAAACTACCAATTAAGCAGGAATAGTGAAACTTCCCGGATCTTTCAATTTGGTTGGTAGCTTATTTTGGAGAATAGTGAACATTCCTCGTTAAGCTCCACGGTTGATAGCTCTTCAAACTTCCTTTTATTTGTTAAAAGCTCTTTTAAGAATTTTAAATGCACGTAGGAATCATGGAATAGCTTCAACAAAAGGTAAGTTAATATGTAATTGTTTAAAAAGTTTAAGAAATTTACCGAATTGTGCGTCCATGCAGTCTTTCTTTAACTTTGCCGGATATGGGATCGGTGGTTTATACTCTTTAAGTACTGGTGTTACATTCTCGTTTACTTCCTCACCCTTTGCCTTATCAGTTTCTTGTGGCATATTCTTTTCAGCTTCAACCAACTCCTTCCCACTCCTTAGTGTAACTCCCTCCACATGCTCTTTTGGTTTAGGTTCGGTGTTACTAGGTAAACTACCTGGTTGCCTTTCGAAAACTAATTTAACCAGTTGTCCAATTTGATTCTCAAGCCCTTGAATCAATGCTTGCTGATTTTTCAACGCCGTTTCGGTATTCTGAAAACGTGTCTCTGACACCGAAATAAACTTTGCTAGCATATCTTCAATGTTCGGCTTTCTCTCTTTCTGGTAGGATGGTTGGAAAACTGGAGGGATTTACGGTCTTTGATTCCTTTCATTACCCCATGAGAAATTTGGGTAGTTCCTCCATCCTGGATTATGTGTATTATTGTAAGGAATATTTGGAGGTTTAGAGTTATTACCCATATAATTCAGCTGCTCATTCTCCATGCCAGGGTTGTAAGATGGATATTTTGTATTGCCCATTCCTCCTCCATTTATATCGCACTGCATCACTGGATGTACCTGCTAAGAACCACACAAACCATCAATCTTTTTGTTTAAAAGTTCTACCTGGTTTGATAACATGGTGACAGCATCGAGGTTGAAAACACTGGCCGCTTTTGTCGGCTTTGTTCTCATAACTTGCCACTGATAGTTATTCAGTGACATCTCTTCAATGAATTTGTAAGCGACCTCGTGTGTTTTATTGTTTAGTGTATCACGGTGGTCTGCATCAATCAATCGCCTAGTTGAGGGGTTCACACCATTGTAAAAGTTTGAACTGTAGCCATAATGGTAACCCATGGTGAGGCATCTTCTCGGTAGATCCTTGTATCTCTCCCATGCATCGTAAAGTGTTTCTAAATCCATCTGCACAAAAGAAGAGATATCATTCCTCAATTTAGCTGTTTTAGCCGGCGAAAAGTATTTTAATAAAAAAATTTCGATCATCTGTTCCCAAGCAGTGATAGAACCTCGTGGTAATGAGTTCAACCACTGTTTAGCTTTGTTTCTTAACGAAAAAGGGAATAATCGAAGGCAAATGGCATTGTCAAAAACGCCATTTATTTTGAAAGTATCACAGAATTCTAGAAAATTTGCTAAATGAGTATTTGGGTCTTCATCCTGCAAACCATCAAACTGAACAAACTATTGAATCATTTGAATAGTGTTAGGATTCAGTTCAAAATTATTTGCAGTAATAGTAGGTCTAATAATACTCGATTCAGCCCCAGCTAAATTAGGCTTAGCATAGTCATACATAGTACGAGGAGCAGGAATTTTGGCAACCACCGGAGGTAGCAGATTATTATCAGCCATCTCTTCGATAGTATTAGTATCGTCCTCTTACTCTTCTTCTATGTATTGTAGACTTCGCCTTATCTCTCTTCGATTTTTGTGAGCTGTACTTTCTATCTCACTGTCGTAGAGCAAAGGTCCTGACGGGTTTCTTCTATTCATAAACTAGAAATACCTGCCAGAAGTAACGAAAGAGAAAAAATAGAAAAGTACCAATAAAATATAAATAAATTGCAATAAAATATAAATGGCTAAAGTAATAAAAATTTAGTGTTCCTAATATCTTAGTCCCCGGCAACGGCGCCAAAAACTTGATGTGTCTCTAACTAACTATGATCACAATAAAGGCAAGCGCACCTATCGTTATATAGTATAGTTATGGTAAGACCGGTAATATCGTATCCACAAGGACCAAGAGTACTAGTAATTACTATCTTCTTATTATCTAGCCTAAGAATTGGAGTGATTTCTTTTAAACTAAAAATTAATTAAAAGCACAACAGAGAACGAATTGGGAAAATACTTTTTAGACAACTTTATGAGATAGGCAATACCCAAGGAAGAATCCACCTAGACTTCACTTATTACCTTTGATTCATACGATTTATTCACTTGACTTAATCCGTAGAAATCCCTGATTTATGTTAATATCTCTTCCAAGACTAAAAACAACTGACTCTAGGTTGATTAATTGAAATCTCTTTCTAATTAAAACCCCTATTGTCGCATAAACTCGATCTATGAATTCCCTTATTAGATTTGACTCTAATCCGGTAGATTTTCGTCACCCTATTTCTAGGGTTGCAATCAACTCCGCTTAATTGTGTTGATCTACTCTTAAACAGGGACTTTTGCTCCTCTGAATAAGCACATTCGACTTGAATCAATAACCTGAATTATCAAAACAAGAATAAGAACTCACAATTAAGAATAAGAACAAGTATTTATCTTATAAATCAAATAATAATAAGATCTGTCATAAGTTTTATCCTCCCTAGGCATTTAGGGAGTTTAGTTCATACTAATAGAGGGAAACATCTTAAAATAAGGAAAACAACAAAACATACGAAAACCCAAAAACTTCTAAAGAACTTGATGGGAGATCTTCAGTCTTGATGGAGATCCTTCTTCCGAGCTACTCCCGATGGCTGTCTTCGAGTATTTCCTGCCTCTGCGTGTTTTTAGTTTACCCCCTAGGGTGTTTATATAGGCTTTGGAGAACTTCTCTTGGCCCAAAATTAGTCTTTTCCGAATAGATTTCAACTTGGGTTCGGCAGGGACACGCCCGTGTGACACGCCCATGTGTGATGACTTAGGCCGTGCTCAATTCTGCTCATCACACACGGCCGTGTGGTCTACAACTTAGGCCATGCTCGATTCTGCTCGTCACACACGGCCGTGTGATCTTTCCGTGTGTGACAGTCCAGGCCGTGTTGATTTTCGAGGTAGGCCTATTTTGTCCCTTTTTGGCCCGTTTCTCGTTCTTTTCGACTCCCTAAGCTCTCCTGAGTGTAAAACATGAAATTCAAGGATTAGGAGCGTCGAATTCATCAAATCTAGTGAAAATTCATCCAAAAATAAGCCAAGCATGGGGTCAAAATATGTATAAATGGTGGTTTATCAGTACGATAAATGGGTCACCCATTTGTTGTTGATTTCAAAGTTGGCTTCCAATTGGCTTGAACTATACTCAACCATGAGGCTAAAAAGCCCCATCACGTGCTTGTGCATGCAACTTCACCATTTTTGTCGGTGTTTTTAAGGGAGATTTTTTTTCTCACAGCAGATACGAGGAGAGAGAGAGGGACCCTAATGAATGGGAAATGCGTTAAGTTGCATCCTCTGCATTGTCTCCATATTCTCTGTTTAGTCAGTTTCCTGTTTGTTATATTTAAGAAGTGAAAGTTTTTAAGAAGAGTTTATGGATTTTTTTACCCCCAATAGTTAATAAAATTAATTTAATAACTTAAATGGTACACCTAATAAATTATTTACCAAAATTATACGTTCTGAACAGTAATCACGTCTGACAGGGTGGTGGCACAACCTATTTTTTGCCCATCATCATTAAATCATAATAGGGTTTGAAAAAATAATATTTTATTGTCCGGCCACTCTATACGGCGGCACCGATATCACACTTATATCGGGTAAAATACAGGTTTTGAAAAAAAATATTTTAAATGGTTGGAGGGGGAGTGTCAGGCGGCACGACTATTTGTAAAAAAAAAAAAGGAACCCGTGAATGTAGGCTTGCTTACCCAGTAGAGGAGAGCTGTCAAGCGGCATCGGATGGAGGAAAACTATCAGGCAGCACCGCTCTGACTACCTACATTGGACGTGACCAGACAATCACGGGGTAATTTTCTCTGACCACCTGTACCCTTTTTCTGTTTTGTCCCTTCTCAGGCCTGAATTTCAAGCTTTAACAGGTAAATTTCATACCCAGCTTTTACCCATTATAAAAACCATTTTGGTCTCCTCAGCCATGGCATCGGTTTTGTGTAAAAAAAAGGAAACAAGAGTTTAGGTAGAAGAGAATAGAAGAAGGTTTCGTGGTGTTGGAAGGAGAGGAGGCAACATCATATTAGGGTTTCAAGGTACATTTTTATTTTTTTTAATTTTTTTTTGTTTATTTCTAATCCTTAATATTTGTCCTATTTTGTGGTTTTGGAAGAAGAGGAGGCAGCATATTAAGGTTTAGAGATACATTTTTAATTTTTTTTTGTAATTATTATTTATTTGTTTATCTTGTAATCCTTATTATTTATCCTATTTCGTGGTTTTGGAAGGAGAGGAGACAGCAGCATATTAAGGTTTAAAGGTACATTTTTATTTTTATTTTGTAATTATTATTTATTTATTTATTTTGTAATCCTTATTATTTGTCCTATTTTGTGGTGTTGTGTTGTGTTATTTATTAGTTGGATGTAGCTGTTGAGTTGAGGGTAGATTTTAGAGTAGTTGTTGTGTTCATGTACATTTAATTTATATATTATAGTATCTATGCTTTTTGCTGGTGCTTGTAATTTAATATTTTTCGTGATTGCACTTAAAAAACATATTTTATGCCCTCGTTTATTTTTTATTTCACTTGTATTGGTATTACGGTCTAGCCGATTTGCTCAAATTTTGTGTCCGAAGACAAAACGACTTTAGTATTTATGTTAAAGAAATCACGTATAATTGACACCGAATGACTACCATAGTTCAATATTTTATATTTCTCCAGCATTAATTTTTTTCAATTACAATTTTTGATTTTAATTATTATTTATTTGTTTGAATGCATTAAAAGAGAAGAGGTTGTGTGTGACCCACATATGTCGAAAATATAACTAAATTAATTTTCTTCAAATACTTTTAATTTTTTTATAAGAAAATTAAATAATTGATGCGATTTTTATAAGGAAAAAAACATGTTCTTTACTTGTCTTCAAGTAGAGAAATTATCATAATACTTTTATTTTTTTATGTACACTTGATTAAGATTCACTATCTATATAGAATGAATTTATACATGTTACGTTAAATTGATTGAATACTAATTAATTGAACTCAATTGGCTTTACAAATTTTTACAATCGATATATGTTGAATAATTCTGACGTATATCTACATACGGATGCATATATGTATTTTTGGTAATAATAATTTTATTTTAGGGATAAAAAAGGCAGCAGTTTAATGAGTGAAAATGTTTTTTTTTAAAATGGAAAGTCATGGTAATCACAAGTGCAAAATTACTTGCGTTAGAGTTAAATATTAAATTGTTTCTAAAAAATAAATGACTGACTTACATTAGAGTTAATGTTTCCAAAATTACGTTGTTATTGATTTATTTATATGGTTAAAAAATATTATTAATACTTCCAAAAAATAACAAACGATACAAAATGTATTTTTATTATTTGTATATTGTTTATTTGTTTAGTCGATGATTTTTTATTTTTTTTTTTGAAATTGCATATATCCAAATGGGTTTTTGATTAGAACAAACGATCACACAACAAATATGATTAATGTGCTGGTAAAAAAAAAATTTTATTTGTTATTCGTGGGTCCCCTTATAAAGTTGCACGTCATTTTTTATTTAATTGAGAGATTTTAACTAATATGGTAATTTAATATGGTCAAAGTGAGTACCGTGTGTTGAGGTCAGTGTCAATGGTCCGAGCTATCGGCTGGATGAACGAATTACGCCATACTTGGAGGCAATCAGATTTGGATCAGCGGCATTGATCTGCATGTTCGATTCGAGGATCGACTTGATAACCGCTTTGGTTGAGCGGTGGCACATGGAGACCCACACATTTCATTTGTCGTGTGGGGAGTGCACCATCACCCTGGAAGATGTCGCATTGCAACTCGAGCTCCCAATCGATGGTAGTGCGATCACGAGTACAAGTAAAGTGTTCGAACCGACGGCACTATGCTATCACTTACTTGGACACTCGCCCGGTGATGGTGAAGATAGGTTTATAAGTTTGAAATTTTCTTGGTTGAAGGGAAATTTCGAACATTTACCGAGTAGTGCCACTGAGTGGGAGAAGATGTGTGTTGCTCGAGCATATATACTGCATCTGATAGGGGGTACTTATGTCGAATGCAAATAATAGTAAGGTCCACTTGATGTACTTACCCCTGTTGTTTGATTTGGAAGCCGGGGCTTAACAGTATTAGCAATGTTGTCATGAGCTTTGTCGGGCGACAATGCACTAAACAAAAGACATAGGCGGGTGCCTAATATTGCTACAGTCCTAGGCTGTAACGACCCGAAATTTACGGTTATTGGAAAAGTGCATTTCCGGGTCATTGTTCTCATAAAACGGGTTCGTAAATATTTATTAAAAATATTTACGAAGTTAATTGTGAGGCTAATTATGTATTGGCTAGGTGAATTAGCTTGAATCAAGGTTAATTTAGTGTAAGGATTAGATTGAATATAGGGTAAAAGTTGAATAATAGAATCAAGAAAAATTGAAGGACAAAATTAGCAAATAAACCATAAGGGAAATAAGTGACAAATGTATGGAAAATATTGTCCCATGTGTATGTATAATATACATATATTTATACTTAATACTTAAGTATATAATATAATAATATAATATAATAAAACATAAATTAAATAAAAGAAATAAACAAAGAAAAAGAAACAAAAGGCAAACGAAACAGAGAAAGAATAGGGAGAAAAAGAAAGGAGAAAACAAAAGGGGAAAATTAGGGATTTGAAGCTTCAAGCTTAATTTGGTAAGTCAATTTAGTCCATTTTCTTGTAATTTTGATGTTTTCGGAATCCTAGAACAAAATACTACTTGTTATAAGTGGAAATTTTGAAAGTTAGTTGAATTTTAGATATGGTTTATGTTGAAGTAATTGAAGAATTTGGGTTAGAATTGATAAAATTTTAAGTTAGAATTTGGAAAAGGATTAAATTGTAAGTTAAATCATAAGTTTTTATGTAGTAGGGACTAAATTGAAAGAATTTCAAAATTAGGGATTTATGATGAAATTGAGTATTGAAGTTAGTTTTAAGTGGGAATTGAATGAAAATATGACATAGTTTTGGAAAGAATAAAACTAGTATTGATTTAAGAACTAAATTGGAATTTAGGCAAAAGCTGTGTATAAATTGAATTAATTAATATGAAATTGTATTGTATTGATGATTTTTAATTGTTTCGATTCCTTAGCTAACGTTGAACCGAAGACCTCGGCTAGGAAAGGAAAGGAAAAAGTTGACGGGGAATAATTCGGAAAAATTACGGTTTGTATTTCTATAATCCGAAAACTAAAATTATAGGTTGTATTTATTATTATGTATGGTAATTGAAATTGAGGTGAGTTTGATATATTGATATTGAATTGAATTGTTTTGTGAACATATGTGTATGATTAAAAAGTGTATTGAATTAGAATTGATTAAAATTGTATATTGATCGGAAATTGAATTATGAATTGAAATACCCTATTAACAATGTCAGGCTAAGTCGGATATAGTTGGCATGCCATAGGATTGGAAGTGTTCAGGGATACTTCGACTTTGAGTCGATGAGGCACTATAAGTTTCGATTTACTGTTATTACTTCGGATAAATCCGATGAGGTACTGAGTATCGTACTGTTACTGTCTTACTTCGGCTTGGCCGATGAGGCACAGAGTGCCATATTGGTGTGTTGGTTGGATCCGTGTATCTGTCGAAGTCCGAGTCATGTTAATAGGGATAAGTAAATGAATTGGTTAAATTGATTGATACTGAATTATATTGAAATTGAATTGAATACAATATGGTGAAATGCTATTGAATAGCATCTATGAAATTGAAATAGAAAGTGTGATAATTGAAAGTGTTATGAATGATGTGTATTGTGAAATTGATTAATTGTTGAATGGATTCGTTATGTGTAAATATGTATTTGAACTTTATAAATTTTTATTTAGTAAGTATTTGAATTATAGAAATACCACTTGTAATAGGCCAATTTAGCCTGGGCCCAATACAAAAAAATAATAATAAACCCAAAATAATAAAACAAAGTCCAAGTCCAGTCCAAAATATATCATTTGGCCCGATCGGAATGGTCCATTACTTGAAAAGATTGAAGGTCCATCTACAAGCTTGACGTATATGGGAACACAATCTTCAAGGATATGCAATCTTAGATATGAAATGCAAATCTTAGATATGATATGCAATCTTAGAAGATATGATATGCAATCTTAGATATGATATGCAAATCTTATATATGATATGCAATCCTAAAAGATATGGTATGCAATCTTAGAAGATATGATATGCAATCTTAGATATGATATGCAAATCTTAGATATGATATGCAATCTTAGAAGATATGGTATGCAATCTTAGAAGATATGATTTTGTAATCTTAGAGATTTAATTTGTAGATACCTTTTAACCTTAGCCGTTGATGTAATTGATCTGTACCGTTGGATTTGGGGAGGCTCAACTATAAATAGAGGCCTCTCCCTTCGTTGTAAAGGGACTGGAGTTTGGGGGAAGCAATAAGAATTCTTGAAAGCATTCACTCAAATTTCTCTCCCTATTGCGTTCTTATTGTCGAAACCATTTTAAAGTTGATTTTAAAAAACGGGGATCGACTTGTAAAAATGAAAATGGAGTCGCCACCAATCCTTTTTTACTTAGGTGTGATTGGATCACCTTGAAAATCGTTTATTTTAAAATACTTATTTTGGCCCACGAAAAACAAGAAAAAAATGGGTTCGGGAGTCGGATACGTATGAGGAAGGGTTAGCACCCTCATAACGCCCAAAAATTGGTACGCAATCGATAATATCATGTCCTAATATTGAAACTTTGAAAATTTTAGAAAATGGTCCTTTTTAGTTGAAAAGAAAACCCAGACTTACCTATCTTCAAAGAAATAAAACACCATACCCAGTAAGTTAGGATATAACATCTCATGACCTTGAAACTAAGTACGTCTTTATTTTATAAAATTCCTACCTCGAGACGCAAAACTTCGTACCCAGTAAGTTAGGACACAACGCTTTGAATTCCCAAGAATAGGTTTTTTGATTTGAAATTGGTAAATCTCAGTTTTTTAAAAAAAAGAGGATATGTAATACCTAAAGTTTCACGAGAAAAATCGAACCCAGTAAGTTAGGGCAAAATTCTTCTCAAAATCCCCCAAATATCACATATCACCGTATTTTGAAAACTATTTAAATAAAATGCATTAAAAAGGTTTTTGAGAAAAATAATGGTTTGAGTATACAGTCTACATATTTAATAGCATTTCTACGTAATTACAAATTATCAAATAATAAATAATAAAATAATAATACAACATAAATATATAATGAACTATGCTAAGCAATAATACACGATCTAAAGAATAAAAATAAATAAACATGTAATTTAAAATGAATAACAATATTTAAGCTCTAAATAATTATTTTAACAAAACAAAATAAATATAAAAAAGATGATAATTTTGTAAAAACAATTAATATATAATAATATAAAAAAACTTATAAAAAACTTATAATAAATATATAAAAGATAATACATAATGAATAATATTAATGATTTTGAATAAAAATATTTAAAATATAATCTAAATAATATAAGTAAGACATGTTATATAAAATAAATTTTATAAGATTTTACATGATATTAATATATAGTAATGTATAATATATAAGATTTTAAAATATAATATAATAACTAATGTATAAATTACAAATAATATAAAAAAATATTTAAACAAATAAAATAATAAATAATAATACTTTTTTTGAAAAATAATACATAAAAAAATACATATATATATATATATACAAATTTTATACAAATAATAAGAATAATATAATTACTTTAATATGATAAAACAATATTAGAATAAAAACAAAAAAATAAGGTAAGGTTAAATAGTAAATAAAATAAACATAAAAGGATTAAATTGAATCGCGTGTTAAATCCCAGGGACTAATATGGCAATTATGCCTATTTTTCAAAACGGCGTCGTTTCGATGTTGGCCTTTAAACTGCTCGTGGACTCAATTGAAATAGAATAGGAGTTTTGGGGCTAAATCAAAAATAAAAAGAATTTAAATTAAACGGAATTAGAAATAATAAAAATGCGGAAGGACTGAAATTGCAATTAGACCACTCAATGAAAACGCGCGGATCTTTCCTCAGGTCGGGTCAACACGCGGATCTGGCCTGCTAAACGGCGTCGTTTCAACACCTATTCGTTCAAGCTAAAACGGCGTAGTTTCACAATATTATATAAGCTAATATTTTGGTAAAAAAACTCATTCAGTAATCTGAGTTTAAAAAATATTTTAAAAAAACGCTCCCAAGGGCTCTCAGCCCCTTCGACGGAGCCTGTCGTCGGGCTTAGGGGCCTTCGTCTCCACGCGCTACACGCACCTACGCGCCGTCGCCTACGGCGGCTCTCAAGTATGAAATTCGTCCCTTTCTTTTATTCTCTCTTTTGTTTTGTTATTTTGCATATATAACATGCATAAATCAAAAAATAAAAAAAATAAAAAAATGAAATGGAAAATAAAGAATCACCTTCGTTTAAAAAAACTCTATATTCTCTTTCAAAGTGCATATTTTTTTGCTTTTTATTTCTCTCCGTGTCCGTGTGTTACAAAATAATCAGGCTTTTATAGCCTTTAAAAATAAAAAATAAAAAAGGAATTTGCTGCTGTTTGGCCATTTTTGTTGCAGTTTTGTTTCCTTTCTTTTACAGGCGGAGAATCTGGCGACGAGGCGTGTTGATGGCGGCGCGATTCGCGGCTTGACAAGGGCTGGTGGCGCGACTGTTGGCATGGGTGCTATTGCGGCGCAAGGAAACCTAGGGTTTCAGAAACCCTTGGTTTCTGATTTAGAGTTGGGCCATTTTTGGGCCGTGTAGGTTGGGTTAATGTTTGGGTCAACGGGGTGTTATTGGGCCACGGGTGTTTGGGTAGACTAGTTGGGCTCTGGTATTTTTTGTAAAATGGACTGTGAAAAAAAAACTTTGGTTTTATTATTTTTATTATTTTTGACGGGCCCGGTCAAAATTGGGTCTCTACACTTATTTTCTATGGTTTGTTCTTATTTTATTCTTCATTCATCTTCGATTTTTCAACCTTTTTTATTTATCCATTTAATTGTTTAATTATTAATTATTCGTTTTATTTTATTTGTTTATTTATTATTTCTGTATAGAGATTTATTTTATTTTCACACTTTTGCAAATTTGTATTTTATTTATTTATTCCAAATTTTTATGTGGTATTTATTTCAAGCTGTTTTATTTTATTATTTTTTATATTACTTATTTAAATAGTTTTATTTTGATTAAGTTTTTTTATATTATTACTTTAAATTATCTTATATATCATTCATTTTTCTTATTATTTTATATAACGATTATTTTAAAGTAGTTTTATTTTATATCATTTTAAACTGTTTTATATTATCTATTTTAAGTTTTCATATATTGTTTATTTTAAACTTATACGTATCTTTTTAGGATTTGTCACATATCATTTTCTTTAAGTCATTTTGTATATTATTTATTTAGATTGATATATATATTATTTTATATATTACTTATTTAAACTTACTTCTTATATAATATTTATTTTAAAATTCATTTATATATTACTATTTCATATATTATTTATTTTTATCTTTTTTTGGATTTATTTCAAACTTTTACATATATTACCTACTTTAAAATTTTTATACATGAATTTATTTTTAAATTGCTTTTTATTGTCGATTTCAAAATCCTTTCCTTTCACATTATTTGTTTTAACATTGTCCATTATTATTTGAAAGCTTGGTAAATTTTGTCTTTTATTTGTTTTTTAGATTTGGTATTTTTTTTAAAAAAAAATCATTAATCTTTATTTATTAATGTGACCAAATATACCTTCATATTTCAAAAGCCATGATTTTTTTAAATTTAAAAATAAGGCAATATTCGATATTTGGGAGTTTTGAGAAAATCGTGTCCTAACTTACTGGGTTTCGATTTTTCTCATTAAGTCCAAATGATTGAGTACCCTTTTTGAAATTAAAACATATGAATTTTTAAATAAAAAACCTATTCTCGGGAATTTAAGATGTTGTGTCCTAACTCACTGGATGCGACGTTTTGTCATATCGAGGCAAGGATTTCTAAAAAGCAAGGGATATTCGGTGCTTGGAAAATTCGAAAGATCGTGCTCTAACTTACTGAGTTTCGATTTTTCTTTTAAAATCCAAATAATTGAATGTCCATTTAAAATTAAAGGACATAAGTTTTAAAAATCAAAAGGATCGTGTTTTAAAATCTTTTCAAATTTTTGACATTAGGACATTAATTAATCAATTAGGTACCAATTTTTGGGCGCATGAGGGTGCTAATCCTTCCTCGTATGCGAACCGACTCTCGAGCCCGCTTTCTCGAATTTTGTAGACCAAAATCATTATTTTAATAAATCAAAATGTTTTATTAAAATGATTAATCTCAAGGTGACCCGATCACACCTCGAAAAAAGATTAGTGGCGACTCCATTTTCGTTTTAAAAGTCGACCCCGTTTTTCAAAATAAAGAAAATGGTTTTGATAGCTTATGAAAATTACATAATATACTAACATTTAATACTAACATAGATAATTAAGAGGAAGAATAACGTAAAATAGCGAATGATGCAGGATATAAAATGATTATACTAAAGCAAACATAAAAATAATAAGCAAATAAAAGAACATGGATAAACAAATAAAAAAATATAAAGTAGTAAATAACGAAAGATGAAAACTACGAAATAAATATTAAATTTTACATACAAGATCAAGTATAAAAATAAAATAACAATATAAGATAAATAACATATACCAAATAATAAATAGACACTACAGCCAAAAAATTTAAAAAATGCATATAAAAAAAATATGGCAAAATCTAAAATGGATGTATATATATATATACAAAATAAAATAAATATATGTTTTAAATAAATAATATATAAAAACTTTGAATATAAAACATATGTATAAGGGATAACTTATAATAAATATATGATATAACAACTTAATGTATATAAAAATATATATATAAATTAAAATAAACAATACATAGAAAACTTTTCATTAATAATAAATCAATTTAAGTAATATACAATATACGAATTTAAAATATAAAAATAATATAGAATTTAATAAAATAAAAAAAATGAAATAATTTGATATAATGCTAAAGTAATTAAAAAATATAAAAAAATAAAAATCAAGGAAACAGGGATTAAATCGAAATAAAAATAAAATCCAGAGTAAAAATGTAAAAGGACCAGATTAGAACGCGCGTAACACTGTAGGGACCTATTAGGCAATTATGCCTTATCTCCTAAACGACGCCGTTCCCTCTTCTGCCTTGAAAATGGCCTTAAGGACCAAATTGAAACAAAGACCCTAATTCTGGGCCCAAATCAAAAATAAAGAAAAATGCAAATCGGACCTAATTATAAAATTGCAATAATACGGAAGGGCCTATAGAGCAATTAGACCCTCTAACAAAAACACGCGAATCCTCCCCAGGTATCGGGTCAACACGCGGATCTTGCCCCTTAAACGATGCCGTTTTGGTCATTAATTGACCACACCAAAACGACACCAATTCACTGGCCTATATAAAAAACTTTTATAAAAAAAAATCATTTGAATCTGTTTTTCTAAAAAAAATTTCTCAGAAATCCTCTCAAATCCTCCCTTCCTCCGTCTGGATTCCGGTCATCGGACCTACGGACCACCGCCACAAGTGCCACACGTGCCACCGTAAATGCTGCCATATACGGCGGCCGGAGGCTAGAAATTTCCGTTTTCTAACACAAATCGAGAGGTAATTTCTTTTCACTTATTTCTAGTAATATTTAGAAGAAAAAAACGATTTGTATGATCTTGTATATATCGAAAATAAAATAAAAAAACAAAACAAAATAAAACTATCGACAATCACCTCTGGCTTTTGAAGATTTTGTACTCTTATTTTTGTATTCTTTCGTGTATATGCCTGATTTTTAAAGATTACATCAGGGCTTTTATAGCCCCAAAAATAAATCGAAAAATAAATACAAAGATACTGTCTTCTGTACTTGCTGTTTTCTGCCATTTTTCTTTCCTTTTACAGGTGAACGGCGAAGATGGGGCGGTGAGGAGCGCTATCTGCGCGCTGATTGCGGCGCGACCAAAGGCTTGTGTTGGGAGCTGCGGCGCCTAGGGTTTCAGAAACCCTAGGCTTCTAATTCTATTTGGGTATTGGGCCCTTTTGGGCCCAGTAGGTTTGGGTATTTGTTGGGTCTGGGTGTAATGGGTTTTGGGTAGTCTGTTTTGGGCTGTAAATGGACTGTAAAAAGGGACTGGACACTTGGTTTATTTTGTTTTTTTTTTGTTTTTTTTTTGGTTTTTTCAGGCCCGAGCACAAATGGCTATTACAACTGCCCCTCTTTGCTCATTGTTATGTAACAGGAATAGAGCAAAGACTATAAAAGGACCAATTTTGCCCGGTCTTGTCGAGTCTTGACTTCTTGGTCCTCGTCTTCTCCAAATGGCTTCTAACCCAACTGCAACTTCATGGGTATTGGACTATCTGTTCTACTTCTCTTTCAGGGAAATAAGTCTGACGGCTTCAATCTGCTTTACTACAACTTCAGGAAAATAAGATTTGTCATAAGATTTGCTTTCTTCACTCTACTCCACTACCACTTCAGAGAGGCAAGGCTAGTGTCTTCGATCTACTTTGCTGCAATTTCAGGAAGACAAGATCTGCAATCTTCAGTCTGCTCCGCTGCAAACTCAGGAAGGCAGGATCTGCTATCTTTTAGTCTGCACCACTGCAAACTCAGGGAGACAAGGTTGATGTCTTTGATCTGCTTCACTGCAACTTTAGGAAGGCCAGATCTGCTATTTTTCTTCTGCTCCACTGCAAACTCAGGGAGACAATGCTAATATCTTCGATCTGCTTCGCTGCAAACTCAGGAAGACAAGATCTGCTATATTCGGTCTGCTCCACTGCAAACTCAGGGATGCCAGACTAGTTTCTTCGATCCGCTTCACTGCAATCTCAAGAAGACAAGATCTGTTATCTTGACCGCTTCCACTTTGCAAACTCGTGGATGCGGACTTGTATCTTCGATCCGCTTCACTGCAATCTCAGAAAGGCAAGATCTGCTATCTTCAGTCTGCTCCACTACAAACTCAGGGATGCCAGACTAGTATCTTCGATCTGCTTCATTGCAATCTTAGGAAGGCAATATCTGATATCTTCAACCTGCTCCACTACAAACTCAGGGAGACAAGGCTGACATCTTCGATCTGCTTCACATCAACTTCAGGAAGGCCAGATCAGTTGTCTTCAGTCTGCTCCGCTACAAATTTGGGGAAACAAGGCTGACATCTTCGATCTGCTTCACTGCAACTTTAGAAAGGCCAGATCTGTTGTCTTCAGTCTGCTCCGCTACAAATTCAAGGAGACAAGGCTGAAAGTGTCAATCTATCCTATTACATTGTCCTATAGAGGACATGACCTATAGAATGGGTATATGCTTATGCCGAATGATTAGGATGCCCTGATTGAAATGAGTCAAATGCTCCTAATTAGACGCGTTATGATATATGAATGCAGAAATGTTATGAGCATGATTCCTACTCAAGATGTCATCACTTATTTGTTCTTCATCCTCGCTCCTCTCGAAGTATCAATCATATTCTGCTCAACAAGCTTGCCCCACTGTAATTTCAGAGTCCGCTCCACTTGAAACTTGGGGACATAAGGCTTGTACCGCCTTCAAACCATCCCACCACGATTTATAGGAATCAAAACTTTTTTAATCCATCCCTATTGCAATTTAAGGGTATAAGATTTATTTCAAATCCAATCCATTCCACCATAATTCAGCGGTTTTGAATTTTTCCCCATCAATTTGGTTTGTCACCATTCCCCGAATGTTATGACCCGATGAATATGCCCGTAAAATGACTTGGCTTATTTTCGTCACAACAACTCGTTATTTTTTCCAATTACCCTTTGGACAGAGAATTCTGAGAAATAGTCTCTATCTAGACTCTTCTTTCTCAAATATTTCCAATCCTTATACATGGAAATTCTAAACAATTGTCCTGTTTCGGTTTCTTGTATTATCTAGACATTTCCAAAGTAATATGTAGAACTTCTTCTGTGAAAATATTATTAGTTCATCAATCATTATTTCAATGCAACATGCTTATGAATGGTAATAATGGACAACAAATAAATTGATCTTGAGGGTAGTTCGAACTGAATAAATTATCAATAAAAAGGAAATTAACTGGGAAAACATCTTTGAGAAGAAAAATAATCCAAAGATAGTAAATTGATATAAATAGGACAAAGACTAGGTGCCCTAGATATCGTAGATTGGGCTTCTATATACAAACTCCATGAAGACTGCTTTGAGCTTAACATGCGTTTGGAAGATCCAAAGTACTTTGTTGATGCCCCGATATGTAACATACTTCATTTCTTGTTGATTCAGGTATAGCAAGATCATTGCATGCCTTTCAAAATTTGAGCCGCCCTTTTCAGGTTTTCAACTCAAAACCCCTTTGGTCTCAAGGCGCCTTTTACGGGTTTTCGCCTAGCCTCTCCCTTTTTTTTTTAAAGTCTCAAAGTGCCCTTTGTGGGTTTTCACCTTGGCCTCTTCTCCTTTTTAAGCAAAATGTTTTTGGCTGAATCCAAGTTCACAGGATTGGGTAAGCTTTTCCCATCCATTTCGGTCAAAATTAGTGCACCTCCAGAGAAAGCCTTCTTCACCACATATGGTCCTTCCCAATTTGGCATCCATTTTCCTCTGAAATCCCTTTGTATGGGAAGGATCTTTTTCAGTACAAGGTCCCCCTCGTGAAATTCTCTTGGGCAGACTTTTTTATCATAGGCTCGCATCATTCATTTTTGGTACATCTGACCGTGACGAATAGCCCTTAGCCTCTTTTCCTCAATCAAGCTCAACTGATCATGTCGAGACTGGATCCATTCCGCTTTATCAAGCTTTATCTCTGACAAAACTCGAAGAGAAGGTATCTCTACTTCAATAGGTAGGACTGCCTCCATCCCGTAAACCAATGAGAAAGGAGTTGCCCCAGTAGAAGTTCTGACGGATGTTCGATAAGCATAGAGTGCAAATGGTAACTTCTCATGCCAATAGTCTCAGTCATTTTCCCTACTATCTTCTTAATATTTTTATTGGCCGCTTCCACTGCCCCATTCATTTTTGGGCGATACGGAGATGAGTTATGGTGTTTGATCTTGAATTGACTGCAGACTTCTGCTATCATGCTGTTGTTCAAGTTTAGTGCATTATCTAATATGATCCTCTCGGGCATTCCATATCGATATATGATTTCCTTCTTCAAGAACCGGCTAACTGCTGACTTAGTAACGCTAGGATATGAAGCAACCTCCACCCATTTCATGAAGTAGTCAATAACCACAAAGATGAATCGATGCCCATTCGAAGCTTTCGGTGAGATCGGCCCAATGACATCCATGCCTCACATGGATAAAGGCCATGGAGAAGTCATAACATGCAAAGGTGAAGGAGGTACGTGAATTTTGTCCCCATAAATCTGGCATTTATGACATCTTTTGGCATCGTTGATACAATCTCCTTCCATGGTGGACCAATAGTATCCGAATCTCATTATTTGTCTAGCCATTATGAATCCATTAGCATGTGTTCCACAAACGCCCTCATGAACTTCTTCCAAAATTTTCCTAGCTTCAACAACATCAACATATCTCAATAGTACATGATCTTTCCTTCTTTTGTACAAGATATCCCCATCTAAAACATAGTCACGGGCTAATCTTCTTAACATCCTTTTCTCATTCTTAGTTGCATGATCAGGGTACTCACGATTTCTTACGTATCGCAATACATCATGATACCAAGGGTGGTCATCCTTTTCCTCCTCTTCCATGTTACAACAATGAGTTGGAACTTAAAAAATACTCATCTGAATAGGTTTCATATCCTCTGGTTTGTTTACTTTAATCAAAGAAGCCAGAGTTGTCAAAGCATCTGCCATTTGGCTTTCATCACGCGGCAGATAATTAAAAGTGATGTCATCAAACTCCTCAATCAATCCCAAAACTATTTTTTGGTAATTGATCAGCTTGGGGTCTCTTGTCTCCCATTCACCTTTAAGTTGGTAAATTACTAATGCAGAATCTCCATATACTTCTAGCTCTCTGATTTTACGCCCTACGACTACTCAAATTCCCATGATGCATGCTTCATACTCCGCCATATTGTTTGTGCAATCAAAATCCAATTTGCATGTGAATGGATAATGATCTCCACTTGGGGATACCAAGATTGCCCCAATTTCATTTCCTACAGCGTTTGATGCTCTATCAAAGTTTAGCTTCCACGGATACTCTTCATTAGTTGCCACATACATTAGCTCTTCATTGGGGAAATCAAAACTCAAAGGTTCATAATCTTCTAAAGCCCTGCTAGCCAAAAATTCTGCTATTGCGCTCCCTTTTATAGCCTTTTGGTTCACATATACTATATCAAATCCAGAAAGCAAAATCTGCCACCTTGCCATTCTTCCATTCAAAGCAGTTGACTCCATCATATACTTTAATGGGTCAAGTTTCGAAATTAACCAGGTTGTATGATATAGCATATATTGCCTCAACCTCCGAGTTGTCCAAATCAAGGCACAACACAATTTCTCAATTGACGAATATCTCATTTCACACTCAGTGAACTTTTTACTGAGATAATATATCGCCTTTTCTTTTCTTCCCGACTCATCATGTTGACCAAGCACACATCCCATGGAGTTATTGAACACTATGAAATACAATATTAGTGGTCTATCTGGATTAGGCGGAGATAGTACTGGGGCATTTGACAGATATTGTTTGACTTTGTCAAAAGCTTTCTGGCACTCATCGTCCCATACACCTTGGTTGTGTTTCTTAAGAAGACGAAATATGGGATCACATTTCTCAGTTAATTGTAAAATAAATCGAGAAATGTAATTTAATCTTCCAAGAAAACCTCAAACTTCTTTTTGAGTGCGTGGTGGAGGCAATTCTTGTATAGCTTTGACCTTATCTGAGTCGACCTCGATTCCTCTCTTACTGACTACAAAACCCAGTAATTTCCCTGACCGAGCTCCAAAAGTACACTTTGCCTGGTTGAGCTTTAATTGAAATTTTCTCAATCTCAAGAACTTCTTCAAAACTTCAATGTGTTCTTTTTCTGTTTGAGATTTGGCGATCATGTCATCAACATATACTTCAATCTCTTTATGCATCATGTCATGGAATAAGGTTACCATGGCCCTTTGATATGTTGCTCCTGCATTCTTTAACCCGAATGGCATCACCTTATAACAAAAGGTACCCCACAATGTTATGAAAGTAGTTTTCTCCATATCCTCAGGATGCATCTTTATCTGATTGTATCCCGAAAAACCATCCATGAAAGAAAACAGTGAGTATCACGCCGTATTATCCACCAACGTGTCGATATGAGGCAAGGGGAAATTGTCCTTTGGGCTGGCTTTATTTAAGTCCCTGTAGTCTACACACATCCAAACCTTTCCATCCTTTTTAGGGACAGGAACAATATTGGCAACCCACTCTGAGTATTTGACCACTTGTAGAAAACCAGCATCAAACTGTTTCTTGACTTCCTCTTTTATTTTTAACACCACATCAGGCCTCATCCTTCGTAGATTTTGCTGAACTGGCTTGCATTCTTCTCTTATGGGAAGGCGATGGACTACAATATCAGTACTTAGCCTAGGCATATCTTGGTATGACCATGCAAAGACGTCTTTGAATTCCCGCCGTAACTCAATGAGGTTTTGCTTTGTCTCTTCGGCTATGTGCGTTCTAATTTTCACTACCTTCCCTTCCTCTAAGATTACATTCTCTACCACCTCTTTATAGGGTAAAATTTGTTTCTCCTCTTGTTCTACCATCCTTAACAAATTTAGAGGCAAGTCACAATCTCTGTCACCTTCAAAATCTTGAGATTCCTCTAAACGCATGTCTCGCTCAAAAGAGAACTCTGAATCTGTGATATCGTTGCTCATGTCATTGATATCTAGGGACCTGTGGTAGGCACAAAGGAATGTACAAAGAACAAATGAATTCAAGAACAACTATTCACATGATATGAATGAGAATAACAAAAATTTTGGAATAAAATTAGAAGATCAAAAGAATATAAAAAATGAAAGAATATTTGCTCGAATTGATCATCAAAGATGTATTTTATTGAAACAAAGATATCTAAACATGAGCCTATTTCACAAATGAAATCTTATTTCTTCTAGGCTTTAAAGCAACAAGTGTGTTCTGAACATTACTCTGTGTAATCTCTCAACACTACAGGAAGTTCCTCAGCAGTCCAGTTGTTCAAAACACTTCCAGGTTCATAAGGACGAATGCCCAACAAGTTTCTTCGTTCAGTTCCTTCTTCATGTATGGCATTGATATAGAGGTCTTCGTTTCTCAACAAACCTGTCTCGGCGTGAATTATCCCTTCTGATGCAAAAGTCTAGGATATGTGAGGGAATGCCATTAATTCCCACTTGACTTCTTCACCACTCAAC
The DNA here is from genome assembly GCA_025698515.1 of Gossypium sturtianum. Lineage (NCBI taxonomy): Eukaryota > Viridiplantae > Streptophyta > Magnoliopsida > Malvales > Malvaceae > Gossypium > Gossypium sturtianum. The sequence goes on along the minus strand of CM046943.1, from coordinate 34,269,791 downwards.
CGTGCTCTCCTTCTCTCATACTTCTTTTCCATCTCTTTCTTCCTTTGTCTAGCATCTGGCCTGAAACCCAAGCTAAAACGATCTTTTTTCTCTTTCAGCATCGGAACCTGAATCCCTCCTTGGAGATGTCTACCCAGTCCTTTTCCCGGTAAGGCTCCTTTCCCCACCATCATTTGCAAGCCCATTCTCGTGGTCCTGGATATCCTAGGCACTGAAACCTCATTCCCTTCCAAAATGAATGTTGCGTTCACAAATTCTAAAGACAGAAAGGAACACTCAATGGCCTCCTCATTTGTCTCTAAATATGGCGCGTCGTTGGTAACAGTTGCTATGATGTCCTCTTTAGCATTTATAGTAACTAGTCGACCTTCTGTCACTAGTTTCAATTTTTGATGTAATGATGAAGGCACTGCTCCTGCCGAATGTATCCAGGGCCTCCCTAACAAGCAATTGTAGGAGGGCTTGATGTCTATTACCAGAAAATCTACTTCATATGTGTTTGGTCCAATAAAAAAAGGTATGTCGATTCTTCCCATTACTCTTCTCTCAGTGCCATCAAATGCTCTCACTATGTTCTGGCATGTCTTCATATGAGAACTGTCTATAGGCAATCTATTCAGTGTAGACAATGGTAAGACATTCAAAGCTGATCCATTATCAATTAACACACTTGGCAGGGTATATCCCTTGCAACGAGTAGTGATGGGCAAAGCCTTAGTTGATCCCATGCCCCCAGGTGGAATTTCATCATCATTGAAATAAATAAAGTTGTCGGCACTTATATTACTAACCAGACGATCAAGTTTATTGATAGATATATCTTTAGTAACATAGGTTTCATTCAACACTTTCATCAATGCCTCGCGATGTACTTCTGAGCTTAAAAGCAATGCTAGCACTGATATGCGAGCCGATTGTTTGCACAGTTTCTCTACCACACTGTATTCACTGTGCTTCAAGAATTTCAGAAATTCTTTAGCCTCTTCCTCCTTTACTGGTTCATTGATAAATGCCTCAGGTCCTTTCTCTCGTTCAACTGCCAAGGTCTTTGATTTCACTGGTTCTGTTCTGACGTTTACCGAGCCGTAATGCCTTCCACTACGTGTGCAAGATCCTTCATTTTGTTCCTCCTTGGAATCGCTAGCTAGGATTTCCCCTCCTGGTATTGTCACATTACAGTCGTAATTCCAAGGTACCATTTTCTTATCCTTATAAGGAAAGGAAACAGGTTTCTGGATTATAACCTTTGGCGCTATTTGTGCTCCTCCTTCCATGTTTGTTGGTCGGGTGATGATGATCCTCGGATAATTCACCTTTTGGTTTGTCAACTCTCCTTCTGTCGCGCATATAATTCCTCCCCTTGAGCCTTCTTCATAAAATTCTAATTCCTTATTATCCATAAGGCTTTGCACCAGGACCCTGAACTCAACACATTCTTGGATTTCATGCCCTTCTGCTTTGTGGAACTCACAATAGTCCCTTACTCCTTCGCATCCTTCCACAGAATCTGATACTATCAATCCTCTTCCTACCATTTCTCTCTAGACAATTCTCAACGGGGTTTTTACCTCCGCAATATCCTCCTTGATCCTTCTCACGATACTCTTACCAATCGCATTTACCCCCTTATCTCCATGGTTAGGTAATAGATTTTCACCACTTGGTGTATCATCAAATTTTACGATCCCCATCTTAATAAGTCTCTCGACTACCTTTTTAAAAGCAGTGCAGTTTTCTATTGAATGCCCTGGTATTCCCACATGATAGTCACATTGAGCGTTTGAATCATACCATTTGGGATATGAGGGCTGTAACGGTTTTAGATAAAATGGGGACACCTTGTGTGTGTCAAATAAACTTTGATACAACTCCCTATACGTCATTGGGATTGGTGTAAATTGGAGCTTTTCAGAGTTTTGCTTTGTACCTGATTCCTGCCTTATCGAACCTTGTTGCCCATCGGTGATTACTTTTGGTTGGCTAACAGTGATTGCCTTCGAGTACCCTTTGTTATATGTGCTCGTATTATTCACCTCATTCTCCTTTTTTCTTGGAGCTGACCTTTTGGTGTTCTCCCCTGCTTCTATCCTGCCACTCCTTATGGCATTTTCAATCATTTCTCCCACCATTACTATATCCGCAAAGCTCTTTATGGCACTTCCTATCATGTGAGTAATGAATGGGGCTTTTAGAGTATTGATGAAAAGCATCGTGGTTTCCTTTTCTAAAAGCGGTGGCTTAACTTGTATGGCAACTTCCCTCCATCTTTGTGCATACTACCTGAAGCTTTCATTTGATTTCTTCTCCATGTTTTGCAAGGTGATTCTGTCAGGCGTCATGTCTGTCACATGATTGTATTGTTTCATAAATGCTTGTGCTAGGTCTCTCCAAGAATTAATCCTAGCACAGCTCAATTGGTTGTACCACTTGGATGCTGCCCCCACCAAGCTATCTTGGAAACAATGGATCAATAGTTGATCGTTATTAACATACCCAGTCATCCACCTGCAGAACATAGTGATGTGAGCCTCGGGACAACTAGTCCCGTTATACTTTTCAAATTCCAGCATTTTAAACTTATGGGGAAGTATCAAGTCTATGACCAAACTCAAATCCTTAGCATCAATTCCACCATGTTTATCAGTATTTTCCATTGCCCTTAATTTTTCTTCCAACCACCTACATCGGTCCTCAAACTGCTTTGGAAGTTCCATTGTTGCCCCTTCCCTTTCGGCCATATCCAAATCAGGAATAACGGGATTGGTTGGATTATCTCCTAGGTTAGAGCCTGAGCCAACCTGGAAGTTCATCAGATTTGAAGCACTAGCTTGAACCCGTTGAGGCCTAATCGTGATAGATGGCCTTTTCGGGTATACCTCCGGTTGTGTCTGTGCACGGATAGGAGTAAAACCTGGAGGATAGTCCTCACTTTCTTCCCCAGCATTGGTCATGGGACCTTTTCCTTTGTCTATCGCCCCAGTCAGTAATTGAGCCATTTCAGTCATCATGTTTCTTTGGGACTCCATCATTTGATCCCTCATGTCTTGTTGGATCTTGGTCAGTTGCTCTTGCATCTGATTCTGCATTTCTCTTTGTAACTGTTTAAGTCATTCTAACCTTTGATCCATATCTCTTGTCTTAGCTCGAGTACCGTATCGATGCCTAGTTTCCAGATTAATTCTTTCTCACTCTCTCTCTCTCTGTGTGATAATTTAAACTAATTAGGATCCTTATATGGATTTTAATGCATATGATGTGATGTAATGCAAATGCATGAATACAAAAAGGTATCGATCTGATTCAATTTCATTTAGAAAACTTTATTAGAAAATAAAATTCTATACATAAAACGAATTACAAGTATGCTTTCGCCCTAATGCCCAAAGTCTTAACTTTCCTAAACAACAAAGCTAACTCTTGACCCCGGTCTGACTGTAGCTCATATTTCATACTCAACGTATCGGCCTGTACTGCCAAAGTCTATAAATGATTAGCTACCTCTCGAATCTGAGCTATGGCTTCACCCATGAGATAATCCCTATTTCTAACTTGATCATGAGAATGGTGAAGCTCTTCCTTCCAACGCCCTTCTCTTGCTTCAAGAAGCTCGATCTGGAGTTTACAGTTTTGTAATGCCAATTCTAACTTTTCGATCTTGCCCTTCATTTCCTCAATCTTGTTTAAGCTTGATTTTAGCTCGATTGCATAATTACGGCTTCGATGGTGATGAAGAGACCGTCCAAGTTCAGCCACTCTAGCCTTTAATCCACATTTATCCTTCTGGCTTTCTGCCAAACTCCTTTCTAGGGCCCCGTTTCGCACCTGAATTTCTTGGAACTTTCTCTCCCAATGGTCAGCTTTGGCCTTTTCCTCTTGAATCTCCCTCCTGCCACTTTGTTCAAGTCTTCCCTAACGGCATTTTTCATTGATAGACGTAGCTTCTTATATTCTGTCTTTAAACTATCCAGATCTTCCTCGACCCTTTTCTTCCCTTTTCTTAATTTTTTGGCCTCCAATTTCTGAACATCCACATCTAATCTCAGGTACATTTTTTCTTCTTCCAACTTCTCTATCCTCTTTCCGAGCTCTGAACTCCTCCTTTCGAAATCTTATTTTATAATCTCTAATTCTGATGGGACCACTCGTAAATACTCTTCGATCGATCGAGCGCCTTCTAAACTTGGCACAGGGATATTGTCATTGGTTCTTCTACTCCACCATCCATTGTAATCTGGGGTCGTCATTGGACATACGTCCACTCTCTTCATACGACGGGTCTGATTCTAAGCATTAGAAATCTCCTTAACCCTTTTTTGTAGCTATCTCCCTTATACGAAAACTCACGTTGAGCCAACCCATGTGTAGCCGGTATGAACTGCCTTGATCTGTATTGCCTCAGTACGAGCAAGGGTGCATATCCAATGGCTCCCCAAATTCCAAGTAGAGGGACCCAATCAAAACTCCCACACCGGTACAGAACTTCATCGGGAACCATCCAAGGAGCTCTCCACTCAACATCTTCTTCTTGGAGATTTCGTAGAAGCGCTATCCAATTTTCTTCTAATATGTCATCTCCCCTTGGGGTAGCCACTATCTCTTTTAATGGGGAGTAATCTTCTGAGAAGACCCGATAAGAAACCTTATCCACCTTCCAGAAATGACTATGGAACCAAGCCAACAACAACTGAGCACATCCTATAAATCTGCCTTCCCCAGCACTCCTACATGCATTCAATGATCAAAATGTCTCAGCCAAGATTGTAGGAACATGTAACACCCCTAACCCGTATCCGTCGGTGGACTAGGGTTAAAGGCGTTACAGGACAGATCAAAAACATTTACAGAAATTTCATACAATTGTATATCAACCTCAAACATAGTGTCCCCTTAGTAGGTCATCGAGACCTAAAACATGCTTATAAACCGGGTCGGGACTAAACCAGAACACATACAAAATTTCACGAAAATTTAAAACCTTTCTAAGTTTCAGGGGTTACACGCACGTGTAGGCCGGCCGTGTGCCTCCCACGGCTGCTGGACACACCCGTGTGTCCTCCCCGTGGTCGAATCTGACTTTACATCCACGGCCACCACGCACGCCCGTGTATCTTGGCCGTGGTCGAATCTGTTTTGGCTCCACGGTTACCAAGCACCCCCGTGTGCTAAGGCAGTGCACTCATAGGCCATATACTGACTTTTTCACACGGCTACTAGACACGCCCGTGTGTCTTGGCCATGTGCTCCTAGGCTAGCTACTGACTTAACCCCACGGTCACCAGGCACACCCGTGTGCCACAACCATGTGACATTATAGGCAATTTGCAAGGCCAAAATGCCACTCTCTTAGGGTCAATTCTATAAGAAATCTACCAACACATTTCATGCACAATTAACAACCATAACATGCCAAAATAACCATTCAATCTATACATTCAAAACCAATCTCATCACAAGCATAACTCATCCATTACTTACTCAAAACTTGACCATTTCATGTGTCATCTAACCATGCCAAAAACATGCTTAACACATCACATTCATTTAAGCAAATTTTCAACTCATATCTAGCCAAACCACATGGCTAAGTTCATATAACAAACTTATATCAAATACAAGCCTATACATGCCATATCTAGCTATATACATTTCCAAAATGTACCAAACACAAGTTGAGTAGTTTGATGACGATCCTCAACAGTCCCGAGCCTTTAGTAGCTTTGACGACCTATATAATAGGGAAAAACACACACAGAGTAAGCTTGCTAAAAGCTTAGTAAGTCATAATACAAATAAACTCAACATCTAGAGCATATAAGCATGTAGAAACATTGGTACAATTCATATTCATAGCAAATTTCTCACATAAATGCTTTGGTCCATATTCTTGGCCATATTGCCACATTCATAACCATTCTTACATCTCATTCACATTCTCATATTCAACATAATTTTCTTCAAATCAAAGTCATATAGGTACTTACCCTTTATACACACTTAGTGTACATACCACACGTACCTAAAACGAATATACATTCACGTAATGGTTTGTAGCTCGGATTTGCCCATTGAACCGTTCGAAATCTAATGGGATACTCGAAAACTTAGAATGATCGTACAATGCCAACGTCCCAGACGAGGTCTTACATGCACTCAAATATCGATGCCACTGTCCAAGACAAGGTCTTACACGTAAAGCTCATATCGATGCCAACGTCCTAGACGTGGTCTTACACATAAAGCTTATATTGATGCCAACGTCCCAGACGTGGTCTTACACATAAAGCTCATATCGATGCCAACGTCCCAGACGTGGTCTTACTCGAATATCAAATCAATGCCAATGTCCCGGACGTGGTCTTACATGATAAAACAGAACAGATACCTATGTATTCCTAGGTTCGTACGGGACTTCTCGGACATTGTCGCTAAGTCGATCTTATCTCAGAATTCATTTGCATAACACTTCATAAGCATTCATTATCAATGATAGGCATATGAATATGCTCAACTCAATACAATTACATTTATTTGCAATATGACTTACCTCAGATTCGATTTATCGGAAATAGAAACGACTACTCGATTACTTTTGCCTTCCCTCGGTCTAAGTCCGTTTTCCTCGGTTCTTGATCTAAACATATTCAGAATTAATCCTTTTATTCACTAATTCATCCAATTCAATCCAAGGACACATATTTAGGGCTATTTGCAAATTAACCCTCACATTTGCATAATTTATCAATTTAGTCCATTTTTCTCAAAACATCAAATTCACAAAATCATTTCATACACATGCTTAGCCGAATGCTTATAAATATCATACAAGCCCATATTTTCCATCAAATTTGCAATTTAGTCCTTCAAGTTACTATTTTCTCAATTTAACCCTAATTAGCTAAATTCATCAAAAATTCAAGAACAAAGTATGTTCATCTAGCTCAAATCTTTCATTTAACACCTTAAATCATCTCAAAGCTCAACATATCAACCATGGCATATCTCATGAACATCACCAATACACAAAATTAGTACATGGGCTTGATAGTAGGCAAAGCAACGATTGCAAAAACGTAGAAATTATCGAAAACCGACTAAAAACATACCTTGAATTTGGCTTGCAAGTAGCCGAATATGCAAAGCTTCAAAACTTTTCTTTTCTTTGTGTTTTCGGTAGATGAATGCATGAAAATAATGTCCATTTTCATGTTTTAATCATATTATAATTCATTAATAAATAATTTCCAATTTTAGACTTATAAAATAAAATCTCAAAACAAAATTTCCAAGGTTATTATGGACCATAGCCGTCCACTATCTATAGAAATGGATAATTTGCCATATAAGTCCTTACACTTATAAAGACATAACAAATAAGCATCTTTTCATTAAACATACAAATTTGCATTTCAATGCAATTCAATCCTTTTCATTAAATTAAACACACAAACGACCAATTTAACTTACGAAAATTTAGCACATGCTTCATCACATATCAACGGCACAGAAAATAATATTAAAATATTATACAGACTGGAATTTGTGGTCCCGAAACCATTATTCTGACTAGGGTATAAACCGGACTGTTATAATTCTCCCCCCTTAGGGATTTTCGTCCCCGAAAATCTTACAGTTAAATAGAGTCGGATATTGCTGTCTCATTGAATCTTCTGGCTCCCACGTTGCCTCTTCAATTCCGTGTCGAGTCCATAATACTTTCACTAACGAAATTTTCTTATTTCTCAACTCTTTTACTTCACGAGCTAAGATACGGATCGGTTCTTCTTGGTATGACATATCAGATCAGATTTCAATTTCAGATGGGGCAATCACATGTGACGGATCGAATCGATATCTACGGAGCATTGAGACATGAAATACATTATGTATCTTTTCTAGCTCGGAAGGTAACAACAATCGATATGCAACAGGTCCAACTCGCTCAATGATTTCATATGGCCCGATGAATCTCGGACTCAACTTGCCTTTATGTCCGAAACGAAGTTCTTTCTTCCATGGTGACACTTTCAGAAATACTTTGTCGCCGATCTTAAATTCTATATCTTTTCATTTTAAGTCCGCATAAGACTTCTGACGATCAGATGCTGCTTTCAAACAATCTCGAATCAATTTCACGCTACATTCGAATCTTTTACCAAATCGACCCCATGTAGCTTATTTTCACCAATCTCAGTCCAATACAAAGGTGTACGACATTTACGACTGTACAAAGCTTTATATGGTGCCATTTTGATGCTCGTCTGAAAACTATTATTGTATGCAAATTCAATCAATGGCAAATACTGTTCCCACGAACCATTAAACTCAAGTATACAGCATCTTAACATATCTTCAAGAATTCGAATAATCCATTTCGATTGACCATCCGTTTGCGGATGAAAAGCTGTGCTGAAATGCAGTTTCGTGCCTAAAGCTTCTTGCAATTTCTTCTAGAACCTCGATGTAAACCTCGGGTCCCTATCTAACACAATACAAAGTGGCACCCCGTGCAATCTAACAATCTCAGAAATATAAAGCTCGGCTAATCTATCAAGTGAATAGTCAGATCTTACCGGAATAAAATTGGTAGATTTGGTCAATCGATCAACTACGACCCATATCGCATCTTTCTTTCTCGGAGTCAGAGGCAATCCAGAAACAAAGTCCATTGTTACTCTATCCCATTTCCACTCAGGAATCAAAATCGGTTGTAGCAACCCAGACGGAACTTGATGTTCAGCTTTGACTTGCTGACAGATTAAACATTTTGAAACAAAGTCAGAAATATCACACTTCATACCAGACCACCAATAGTGTCGCTTCAAATCATGGTACATTTTAGTACTCCCCGGATGAACAGATAGACGACTATTATGTGATTTACTCAAAATCAACTAAATCAATTCTGAATTTCTTGGAACACAGATACGATCTCGGAATCTCAAGAAATCATCAACAACTCAAAATTCAGATTCATAATTCGAATCACACTGAGCTCGTTTCACTATCAATTCATTATCAACCTTCTGAGCATCACATATATGTTGTAAGAAAAACGGTTTTGCTTTTGATTCAACTATCACAGAACTATCTTCAGACAGATTTAATTGAGCATTCAAAGCACGTAATACAAATAATGATTTTCTACTCAACGCATCAGCAACAACGTTTGCTTTACCCGGACGATAATCTATCACAAGTTCATAATCTTTTAACAGCTCTAACCATCTTCTCTGACGCAGGTTCAAATCTTTCTGTATCATCAGATATTTCAGACTTTTATGATCTGAAAACACGTGACATTTCTCACCAAAAACATAATGGCTCCAAATCTTTAGTGCGAACACAATCGCAGCTAGCTCAAGATCATGAGTCGGATATGTAACATCCTGGAATTCGGGATTTTATAATTTACTTCACATCATGCGTTAGACTAGTTAAGAATGTTAATTGTGTATGTTTAGGGGTTCTAAGAAGGCTCGGGGTTGAGTTGGGCCTTAGCAATTTTTTTTTTGTTTAAGCACTTTAAGGAGAGAAGGTAAGTGGCATCAAGAATTAAGGAAATAAGTGAGCAATTTGCTAGCACAAGGAGTCTATTGGTAAAAGTGGAAAGTGGCGTGTGGAGTGTACTAATGGTCTGAGGTTCGAATCCCATCTATTGCAAAATTTTGGATTTATTTTTGTGTTCCTATTCCAAGTGTCGGCCATGGTTCTAATTATGGTATGGGAGACTTTTTATTTTTGGAAAGATGGCTAAGAAATAAGGGAAGGAGGAAAACAAGGGAAAAGGAAGGAAATAATTAAAGAAAAGGAGCAAGAAGGGGGATATGTTGGCCGAATGTTTGGAAGGTGCTTGGGATAGAATTTTAGTCAACATTCATCCTTTTTGGCTAATGTGATACACGGTTTTGGGAGGGGGTTTTGGTAGCCGAATTTTGCATTAGTCATTTGGCAAATTTTGGTACTTGTAAGGCTTGTTTTCTCTTAGCATTTTTTTGGTACTCTTTTCCAACCTTCCTCCTTTGTTGCCGAAACACCCAACTCTTTGTGTCCAATTCACTTTGCTCATTTTTTCCTTGGATAGTCAAAAAAATCTAGTACTCTCCTCCATCTCTTCTTTTATTTTTTCCATTTCTTCAACTTTCTCTCTTTCACTCAAAACAACATTACCTTGTGGCCGAATCTTCTTGCTCATTTCTCTCCTTAGCCGAACTTCTTAACCTTTCATTTCTTCTTCATTATTTCTTTCTCGTTCGTGTTGGCACTCAATTCTTTGATCGAATAGGTATGTGGTCTTATTCTTCTTCTTCTTTTTCATTTTCTTTTCTCCCTAGCCGAATGTGTGTCTATTAACATTCGGATGTTTCACTTTTGTTCAAAACCGAAATATCATTCTCTCATAATCCTTCATATCGTGATCATCTTCTAATGTAGTGTTATAGTGGAAAGCCGAATCTCATACCCTTGTCTCATCCGTAGCCATAAGTCAATCGGTGGAAATCGAATTCATCATCGTTAAGGTAAGGGGGTTTCTTCTTAGATTTTTTTTTGTTATATCTCTATTCGGTTATATTGCTATCGGATCGAAGTTTCGACTTATCGATTATTTTTTTTGGGATGAAATCACTCGATATACTCTACTTGTTAATCCTTCAGAAATAGTGGTAAGACGAATCCTATCCCTAAACAACTACTTGCACTCATCATAGTATCTTTCTAACCGAGACTTTTTCAATGGAGGCAAGTGGTAGCGATTTGAAAGGAGAAGCGTTAGGAGAACACAAAAGTAGTAGATTTGCAATTCCTACTCCTAAGTTCAAACGAAGAGCGGTATCGGCAGTTCGAGATTTTCCACCGGGTTGTGGACCATCATCCGGTGAAAATAGACAAATCGTGGTCGTTCACGATATTAAGGGTAAGCGTTTCATTAGATCGTCTGATTTAGATATTAGATTAATAAAATCTTGTTTATTGGTTAATCGAGTGTAATGGTGATTTAGGTGCTGACGATCAAGAAGGTTTAATCCTTACCGTAATCAGGTGTGTAATCTCACACCGAAATCCCGTAGATTTGTGATTCGATGTCATGTTGGAAAATAGATCGTTATTATTTACAAGGCTAGAAATTGTAATATGGCATAGATCGAGTAACTTGCTTAAATTACATTATTTCTAAAATCTGTTAAAATCGGTATAAAATTTGTAAAATTACCAAAATGCCCCTATGGGCCTATTTACCAAAATGCCCTTATGGGTCGATTTACTAAAATGCCCCTATGGGCCGAATTGCTAGAATGCCTTAGTGGACCGAATTATTATTGCTTTAATGGGCCGATTCTCTATAATAAATTACTAGATTAACGGTTGTTATTTATATGTGAACACTTTATTATGTATGTTGCATTTCCATATCTTGCATGGGATGGGAAAAAATGTATGGAGAGCAGTGTAGCCTGGTGGCATTACCACAAAATGTCCATTATTATGCTTACATATGATTTCGGTGGCATGGCCACAATAAAAATATATGATAGCAGCTTGACTGCAAATTTTGGTGTGAGTGGCGGGGTGGGTTGACTTGATCCCCACAGGTGTGATTGGCTGGTCGGGGGTGTGATGGATGTGTAACATCCTAGATTAGGGGTTATGCGTTTGGAGCATAACCCAAGTGCTAGTGGGTTTTAAGGGTATTTGGAGATGTTTTAAGAGTTTTTAGAACTTTAGAATGAGGGTGAAAGCTTTGGAAAAATTTTGGATTTAAGTGTAAAAAGAGGAAATTAGGCTGAGGAGGCCTTAAGAATAGTTTGTGGGCGTTTTGGGTCACGAAAGGGGCTTGGTAAAGTGGCTTAAGGACACCACTTAAGGCACAGGAATGACGCCAACAAGGGTGCAGAGTTCGAGTCTTGAGGGCAGCATGGGAGTGTTTTATTTTTGTATTTTGCGTCAAGAAGGGAGGTTGGACTGAAGACGGCTTTAAGGAAATATGTAGTGGTCTTTGGACATAAAGCAGGCCTTGGTAAAGTGGCTGCAAGGCGGCACTTAAGGGCCTGGAGGTGAAGATGGGCGCAGGTTCGAATGGCTGGAGCAGCGTTTTGCGTTTTATTTTTTTATATGTGCGGTGATGGGCTTAAGTAGGATGGCTTTAAAATTAAATGATGGGGTTTTATGACATGAAAGTCAATTGGGAAGAGTGGCCTGGGGCGTTGGAAGAGAGGGCTGCGGCAGTGAGGTTCTAGGTTCGAACCAAGGGAGCTGCAATTTGGTTTTTATTTTTTTCAAGGCTGGCGTGCATGGGAAGGGAGGTGATGGCCCGATTATGGACTCTTACCTTGATAAGGGAGAGCTATTCTTTTTACATATTTTCGGCTGGAAGGAAAGAGATAATGATTGTTTTATTTTATTTATTTTAGATAATGGTAGGTTTATTTTATTTGGATTAAAAAGGTGATAAGAGATAATGCATGGTATTAATTTATTTTATTTGTTAAAGAGATAAGAGAATTTCTCATTTCAAACTCTTTTTGATAATAAGGATAATGTGGATAATATTAGCTTTTTAATTGGATTTTTATTTGATTAATTCCAAGGAGAAAATATAGGCATTTTAGCATTCAAATTATTTTGAATATTTTTAAACAATTGGTCAAGAGCAATTCAAGGAGGTTGCCGAAAGTTTGAACTCCTTGATTGATAGGAGTGGACGGCAAGTATAGGGGGGAGAGTGCCAAAATCCTTCATTTGATTCCCAAACTCTCTCATCTTCTATCTTTTCTTTTTTTCTCTTTTCCATCCTCTCCAAAATCGAAAACTCCCATTAACACCTTTCTCACCTTTTTGTTTTGCTGAAACATCAAAATCTCCCCTACTCTCTCCTTTGCCGAAACTCCATCCCCTTTTCCATTGTTTTCCTTTCTTTCCTTTAGCCGAATCTAGTTCCTATCTATGTGCCGAAATCTCTTCCTTTCTATTAAACTCACATTGGCCGAATACTAAGTGTGGTGTTGATCTCTTTGGATTTTCCTTTCCAATCGGTTGGAGGAGGTAGGTGGGTTTGGCCGAATGCCTATGACTTCTTCTCCCTTTCTTGTCGACTTTGATAAAGGTAATAGTTGGTTTCGGCAATTGTTGTTAAGGGTGCTAATCACATGTTGAAACCGATTTGTTATAGGGCCTTCGGGATTTGGAAGTGAGCAAGTGAGTCCATCATCTTTGATCGATCGGTTTTTGGGTAAGGTGGTAAGGATCTATTCTTATTTGGTATTCGATTAAGCCGAAGACTATTAATTTTGATGATGGCCGGTTGTAGGAAGTGAAGCAGAATCGCATATCGAGTGCTGAAGTTAGTACTCAAGGGCGTTAGGTAAGGTTTTCGGGTTCAAATATTAACCCTTGGATATATGTTGGTCTGGCCGAATGGTCAGAGGCACTAACATGGGTATGGCCGAATATAGGGGCAAGGAAAGCTTGTGTGGCCGATTTGTCTTTTCGGGATTTAGGACTATCATTGGTGACAGGTGTGTACATACACACTTTATGATTAATTAACTGTGCTAAATGTTGTATATGCTAAATCTGGTTTATGTAGCTTTGGATTTAATACCGTAACGGGATAAGCGATGATTCAGGTAAGTCTCTGTCAATATGAGTTACTATTTGATGCTTTTGGGAAGCATGACATATTTGGTATATGTGATTTAAATATATGTTGGCATGAAATCTGTTGTCTATCATGGATTGATGTGGGATATATGAGTGGAGGGGGAACTGATATTCGTGTCGACGGACACCAGTGGTTTGGTACCACATTGTGACTACGGTCACCAGAGGTTTGGCACCTCCAGAGGTTTGGCACCTCATAGCGTCTCGTCCCAGTGGCTTAGCACCACAGTGGGTTGGCCCCACAGTTTACATTATGGGATTGACGCCAGTGATTTGGTATCACACGATGGGTTGGCCCCATCATTGGATTTGTGACTTCGAGTCACCAGTGGTTTGGCACCACAATATGACGAATTTCGTGACTATAAGTCACCAGTGGTTTGGCACCACCAGTGGTTTGGTACCACACGGGGTAGAGGAAGGTGTTTGGATGGCTAGGTTGGGTGCATGATTTAGTGCATGTTAATTTGTTATAAATTGTGTATGTTGTTGCACTAAATCGGGGAAGGGTTACACATTGAGTCTTGGTGACTCACCTTCTCCTTTAACATTTTTCAGGTGACTCGTAGATTGCGGATGAGGAGCCGGATGGACTCGAGGTGGCCATGCAGTGGAATCTGAATTTAATGGACTTTGAATTCTTGTTTATTTTATTCGATTGTTGGTTTTATTTTAATCAAGTTGTAATAAGGCCTCCTAGAATTATTTTACTATTTTATATGTTTGAATGATTTGTTTAAATTATTTAATGAAATTAAAATAAGTACACATGTTTTCTCAAGTTGTACGCAAAATGTTTTATCGTGCCATCGGGTACATTTAAAATATATAATAACTTGACTTAATAAATATTTTTAAATAAACCTAAGTATGGGTTTTATACACCTCAACTCTTTTAAACAAGACACTATCTTTTATCAAAAAGTTAAACCGGTTTAAAGGAGTTTTCAAAGAAATGTTTTCTCTGTAGCACACCAAATTCGGTCGTAATGTTTGGGCCGGGTTTGGGGTGTTACAGGATGGATGGGTTGGGCTGCATACATGTCATTTTAAATACTATTATGTAAATGGGCTAAGGCCCAAGCTATTGCTATATGGATTCAGGCCCAGTGGATGACGGTAAAGGGATTATGCACTGAGTTCTAGTAACTCACCCCTTTTTTTTTTCCTTAACCCTTGCAGGTAATGCTCAGTGATGTGGACTTGGGCCATGGATGACTCGGTGGAGGCCATACTTTAGAAATGATGTTTTTGAACTTAGTAAATTCCTTTTTCGTTTATTTTCGTTACTTTTACTATATTGGGTTAAAGTTGTAATAAGGCCTCTGGGATTTTAAATTTGGATTTTATGTTTGACTATTTACTTTCTATCATGGTTTGTTTTAAACGGGGATTTTTCTAAAAATCATAAACAACAGTTTTTCATAAAATTTATCAAAAAACGGATTTCATAACAAATATGTTTGAATAATTTAACTTGGACTTTCCTTCAAAATATCAATATTATTTTCAAAAATTATGGATTTAAAAGATCACTAATTCAATTATCGATTCTTCAATTAACCTTTCAAGAATTGTAGTATTTCTATCAAATATTTCCGATCAAAATTTGTTTTCTTAAACTAAATTCTAATCTTTAGTAAGAAGCACAAGTTCTTTACTCGTTTTCTTCATGTGACATGTCAGATCCGGTCATACCGCATAGGCCGGGTTTGGGGTGTTACAGGATAATTCTTTTTATGAGGCTTTAATTGTCTCGAGGCATAAGCTATGACTTTGCCTTCCTGCATCAATACACATCCCAGACCATTCAACGAAGCATCATTATATATCACAAATTCTTTACCCGATTCTGGTTGTACTAATATCGAGCTTCATAATGAGTTTTCAACTGATCAAAACTTTTCTGGCATTTATCCGACCATTCAAATCTAACATTCTTCTGAAGCAATCTAGTCAATGGAGTAGCTATCACTGAAAATCCTTTCACAAATCGACGATAATAACCAGCTAAACCCAAAAAGCTACGGACTTCAGACACATTCCTCAGAGATTTCCAATCCAGAATAGCAGAAATCTTGCTCGGATCAACTCGAATTCCAGAAGCTGACACAATATGTCCCAGAAAACTAACCTCACGCAACCAGAATTCACATTTGCTAAATTTTGCATACAATTTCTTTTCTCGCAAGGTTTGCAATATGATTCTAAGATGCTCAGCATGTTCAGCCTCATCACGCGAATAAATCAAAATGTCATCAAGGAATACAACAATAAATCGATCTAGGTACGGTCTGAAAATTCTGTTCATCAAATCCATAAAAACAGCAGGAGCATTGGTTAGTCCAAATGGCATAACTAAAAACTTGTAATGCCCGTACCTCGTTCTGAAAGTAGTTTTCGGTATATCTGAATCTTTTACTCGCAACTGATAGTAACCTGATCTCAGATCTATCTTCGAAAACACAGTAGCTCCTTTTAACTGATCAAACAAATCTTCAATCCTGGGCAACGGATATTTGTTCTTTATGGTCACTTTGTTCAACTGACGGTAGTCAATGCGCATTCTCATCGTGCCATCTTTCTTTTTCACAAACAGAACGGGAGCACCCCAAGGTGAGAAACTCGGTCTAGCGAACCCTCTGTCAGTCAACTCTTGCAACTGTGACTTTAATTCTTTCAACTATGTTGGTGTCATTCTATACGGAGCTATCGAAATAGGTGTAGTACCAGGCAACAATTCAATACCAAATTCAACTTCACGTATCAAAGGCAAACCCGGTAGTTCTTCAGGGAATACATCAGAAAACTCACAGACGACTGGCACTTAATCAACTTTTTTTTCAGACACTTTCGAGTCAATTACATAAGCAAAGTATGCTTCGTAACCCTTTTTCATATAATTCTGAGCTTTCAATACAGATATCACAGCAGGTAATCCATTCAGGTCATTAGACTCAACTTTGACTATTTCAACATTCAGACATCTCAAATCAATAGTTTTTCTCTTACAGTTCACAATAGCATCATGTAATGTCAACCAGTCCATACCCAGAATGATATCGAACTCATCAAATGGCAAAAGCATCAAATCAGCAGGGAAACAAATATCTCGGAACATTAACGGGCAGTTCTTACATACTTTGTCAACAATAAAACTTTTACCTAAGGGGTTCGATACTTTTATAACAAACTCAGTAGACTCTACAGGAAAAGTCTTACTGAACACTAAATTCATGCATATATACGAATGCGTAGAACTAGGGTCTATCAATGCAATCACAGAAGTATCATAAAGAGTAAAAGTACCCGTTATAACATCTGGAGATGAAGCTTCCTCACGAGCTCGAATAGCATATGCTCTGGCAGGCGCTCTAACTTCGGATCTTGCAACAGTCTCTCTCGTAGTTCTCTGACTACCATTGACATTTCTTACATTCTTCGAAGGTCTACCTCTCACAGGTGCATTATTAGATCTCAGATTCTGAACAGTATCTGGCTCAACAGACTCATGGTAATCACGGATAAAATGATCAAGTGATCCATATCTGAAACAAGCTCTATCATTCATTCTACAGCTTCCCAGATGTCTTTTCCCACAATGCTTACATTCTGGTTTCTCGGATCGTACATTTCCAACACTTGCCATCGAGTTTCTTTGGAGCTTTGCGTACTCATTTGTGATCTATCTCAATTTTTATTTGAATATCCCATATTAACTCTCGAATGGCTTTGATCATCTCTAAATTTCTTTGGAGCAGACTGAAATGATCTACTCTAAAATCTCTTTCTCACTTCTCGGGCTTCTGACTCCGCTTTCTTTTTATCTTTCCCAAGTGCCTCAGCTTTGCATGCTCGATCAACAAGTACAACAAACTCTTTTATCTCTAAAATCCCGACTAGTAAACGGATGTCTTCATTAAGCCCATCTTCGAACCTTTTGCACATTATTGCTTCAGATGATACACATTCACGAGCATATTGACTCAATCTGACAAACTCCCGTTCATATTTCGAAACAGACACACGGCCCTGTTTCAAGTCCAGAAATTCCTTCCGTTTCTGATCAATGAACCTCTCACTAATATATTTCTTCCGAAACTCAATCTGGAAGAATTCCCATGTCACCCGTTCCTTTGGAACAACAGAGATCAAAGTTTTCCACCATTGATAAGCTGCATCTCAGAGCAAAGATACAACACACTTTATGCATTCTTCCGGAGTCAAAGACATCTCATCGAATACCCGAATCGTGTTTTCTAACCAAAACTCTGCCTTCTCGGCATCATCATCATTAGTAGCCCGGAACTCTTCAGCCCCATGCTTACGGATTTTGTCAACCGGAGGCTTATTCAATAGACTCGGATACATAACCGGTGGCACAACTGTAGTCTGAGGGGGATTAACCGGGGGCAGGGGTTGTGAAATAGTCGGGTTATTCTTTACGAATTGAGTGAACCATTCACTCATCATCTGGAAGAAAGCTTGTTTAGCTTCTCCCTCATGACCGCTCGTAGCTGGTCTCGGATCAGAGGGCACTGTCTCTTGCACGGGAGCAGGTGCATTACTTTCTACGTCGTCAGCTACGGCTCTTTTGGGATCCATTACTATACAAAAATCACATTTATACGTCAGGATTCATCACACTATCACAATTCAGAAATATGGCATGTATAGCTAGAATCTGACACGCTACATTAGTCCGAGAATCGACTAAAACGTAGCTCTGATACCAACCAAATGTAACACCCCTAACCCGTATCCGTCGTCAGACTAGGGTTAAAGGCATTACCGGACAGATCGAAAACATTTACAGAAATGTCATACAATTGTATATCAACCTCAAACATAGTGTCCCCTTAGTAGGTCATCGAGACCTAAAAAATGCTTATAAACCGGGTCGAGACTAAACCGGAACACATACGAAATTTCACGAAAATTTAAAACTTTTCTAAGTTTCAGGGGTTACACGCCCGTGTAGGCCGGCCGTGTGCCTCCCACAGCTGCTGGACACACCCGTGTGTCCTTTCCGTGGTCGAATCTGACTTTACATCCACGGCCACCAAGCATGCCCGTGTACCTTGGCCGTGGTCAAATCTGTTTTGGCTCCACGGTTACCAAGCACCCCCGTGTGTTAAGGCCGTGCACTCATAGGCCATATACTAACTTTTCACACGGCTACTAGACACGCCCGTGTGTCTTGGCCATGTGCTCCTAGGCTAGCTACTGACTTAACCCCACGGTCACCAGGCACGCCCGTGTGCCACAATCGTGTGACATTATAGGCCATTTGCAAGGCCAAAATGCCACTCTCTTAGGGTCAATTCTATAAGAAATCTACCAACACATTTCATGCACAATTAACAACTATAACATGCCAAAATAACCATTCAATCTATACATTCAAAACCAATCTCATCACAAGCATAACTCATCCATTACTTACTCAAAACTTGACAATTTCATGTGTCATCTAACCATGCCAAAAACATGCTTCAGACATCACTTTCATTTAAGCAAATTCTCAACTCATATCTAGCCAAATCACATGGCTAAGTTCATATAACAAACTTATATCAAATACTAGCCTATACATGCCATATCTAGCAATATACATTTCCAAAATATACCAAACACATGTTGAGTAGTGTGATGACGATCCTCAACAGTCCCGAGCCTTCAGTAGCTTTGATGACCTATATAATAGGGAAAAACACACACAAAGTAAGCTTGCTAAAAGCTTAGTAAGTCATAGTACAAATAAACTCAACATCTAGAGCATATAAGGATGTAGAAACATTGGTACAATTCATATTCATAGCAAATTTCTCACATATATGCTTTGGTCCAGATTCTTGGCCATATTGCCACATTCATAACCATTCTTACATCTCATTCACATTCTCATATTCAACATACTTTTCTTCAAATCAAAGTCATATAGGTACTTACCCTTTACGCACACTTAGTGTACATACCACACGTACCTGAAACGAATATACATTCATATAATGGTTTATAGCTCGGATTTGCCCGTTGAACCGTTCGGAATCTAATGGGATACTCGAAAACTCAGAATGATCGTACAATGCCAACGTCCCAGATGAGGTCTTACATGCACTCAAATATCGATGCCACTGTCCCAGACCTGGTCTTACACGTAAAGTTCATATCGATGCCAACGTCCCAGACGTGGTCTTACTCAAATATCAAATCAATGCCAACGTCCCAGACGTGGTCTTACATGATAAAACAGAACAGATACCTATGTATTCTTAGGTTCGTACGGGACTTCTCGGACATTGTCGCTAAGTCGATCTTATCTTAGAATTCATTTGCATAACACTTCATAAGCATTCATTATCAACGATAGGCATATGAATATGCTCAACTCAATACAATTACATTTATTTGCAATATAACTTACCTCGGATTTGATTTATCGGAAATAGAAACGGCTACTCGGTTACTTTCGCCTTCCCTCGGTCTAAGTCCGTTTTCCTCGGTTCTTGATCTAAACATATTCAAAATTAATCCTTTTATTCACTAATTCATCCAATTCAATCCAAGGACACACATTTAGGGCTATTTGCAAATTAACCCTCACATGTGCACAATTTATCAATTTAGTCCATTTTTCTCAAAACATCAAATTCAAAAAATCATTTCATACACATGCTTAGCCGAATGCTTATAAATATCATACAAGTCCATATTTTCCATCAAATTTGCAATTTAGTCCTTCAAGTTACTATTTTCTTAATTTAACCCTAATTAGCTAAATTCATCAAAAATTCAAGAACAAAGTATGTTCATCTAGCTCAAATCTTTCATTTAACACCTTAAATCATCTCAATGCTCAACATATCAACCATGGCATATCTCATGAACATCACCAATACACAAAATTAATACATGGGCTTGATAGTAGACAAAGCAACGATTGCAAAAACATAGAAATTATCGAAAACAGACTAAAAACATACCTTGAATTTGGCTTGCAAGTAGCCGAATATGCAAAGATTCAAAACTTTTCTTTTCTTTGTGTTTTCGGTAGATGAATGCATGAAAATAATGTCCATTTTCATGTTTTAATCATATTATAATTCATTAATAAACAATTTCCAATTTTATCCTTATAAAATAAAATATCAAAACAAAATTTCCAAGGTTATTATGGACCATAGCCGTCCACTATCTATAGAAATAGATAATTTGCCTTATAAGTCCTTACACTTATAAAGACATAACAAATAAGCATCTTTTCATTAAACATGCAAATTTGCATTTCAATGCAATTCAATCCTTTTCATCAAATTAAACACACATACGAGCAATTTAACTTACGGAAATTTAGCACATGCTTAATCACTTATCAATGACACAAAAAATAATATTAAAATATTATACGAACTCGGATTTGTGGTCCCAAAACCACTGTTCCGACTAGGGTATAAACCAGACTGTTACAATTCTCTCCCCTTTAGGGATTTTCGTCCCCAAAAATCTTACCATTAAATAGAGTCGGATATTGCTGTCTCATTAAATCTTCTGGCTCCCACGTTGTCTCTTCAATTCCGTGTCGAGTCCATAATAATTTCACTAATAGAATTTTCTTATTTCTCAACTCTTTTACTTCACGAGCTAAGATACGGATCAGTTCTTCTTCGTATGACATATTAGATCGGATTTCAATTTCAGATAGGGCAATCACATGTGACGCATCGGATCGATATCTACGGAGCATTGAGACATGAAATACATTATGTATCTTTTCTAGCTCGGAAGGTAACAAAAATCGATATGCAACAGGTCCAACTCGCTCAATGATTTCATATGGCCCGATGAATCTCGGACTCAACTTGCCTTTACGTCCGAAACGAAGTACTTTCTTCCATGGTGACTCTTCCAGAAATACTTTGTCGCCGATCTTAAATTCTATATCTTTTCATTTTAAGTAGTCATAAGACTTCTGATGATCAGATGCTGCTTTCAAACAATCTCGAATCAATTTCACTTTCTGTTCTGAATCTTTTACCAAATCGACCCCATGTAGCTTATTTTCACCAAGCTCAGTCCAATACAAAGGTGTACGACATTTACGACCGTACAAAGCTTCATATGGTGCCATTTTGATGCTCGTCTGAAAACTATTATTGTATGCAAATTCAATCAATGGCAAATATTGTTCCCACGAACCATTAAACTCAAGTATACAACATCTAAACATATCTTCAAGAATCTGAATAATCCGCTCGGATTGACCATCTGTTTGCGGATGAAAAGCTGTGATGAAATGCAGTTTCATGCCTAAAGCTTCTTGCAATTTCTTTTAGAACCTCGATGTAAACCTCGGGTCCCTATCTGACACAATAGATAGTGGCACCCCGTGCAATCTAACAATCTCAGAAATATAAAGCTCGACTAATCTATCAAGTGAATAGTCAGATCTTACCGGAATAAAATGGGCAAATTTGGTCAATCGATCAACTACGACCCATATCGCATCTTTCTTTCTCGGAGTCAGAGGCAATCCAGAAACAAAGTCCATTGTTACTCTATCCCATTTCCACTCAGGAATCAGAATCGGTTGTAGCAACCCAGACGAAACTTGATGTTCAGCTTTGACTTGCTGACAGATTAAACATTTTGAAACAAAGTCAGAAATATCACGCTTCATACTAGACCACCAATAGTGTCGCTTCAAATCATGGTACATTTTAGTACTCCCCGGATGAACAGATAGATGACTGTTATGTGCTTCACTCAAAATCAACTAAATCAATTCTGAATTTCTCGAAACACATATACGATCTCGGAATCTCAAGCAATCATCAACAACTCAAATTTTAGATTCGTAATTCGAATCATACTGAGCTCGTTTCACTATCAATTCATTATCAACCTTATGATGATAACATATATGTTGTAAGGAAAATAGTTTTACTTTTGATTCAACTATCACAGAACTATCTTCAGACAAATTTAATTAAGCATTCAAAGCACGTAATGCAAACAATGATTTTCTACTCAACGCATCAGCAACAACGTTTGCTTTACCCGGATGATAATCTATCACAAGTTCATAATCTTTTCACAGCTCTAACCAACTTCTCTGACGCAGGTTCAAATCTTTCTGAATCATCAGATATTTAGGACTTTTATGATCTGAAAACACGTGACATTTCTCACCAAAAAGATAATAGCGCCAAATATTTAGTGCGAACACAATCGCAGCTAGCTCAAGATCATGAGTCGGATAATTCTTTTCATGAGGCTTCAATTGTCTCGAGGCATAAGCTATGACTTTGCCTTCCTGCATCAATACAAATCCTAGACCATTCAACGAAGCATCACTATATATCACAAATTCTTTACCCGATTCTGGCTGTACTAATACTGAAGCTTCTGTTAATAGAGTTTTCAACTGATCAAAACTTTTCTGGCATTTATCCGACCATTCAAATCTAACATTCTTCTGAAGCAATCTAGTCAACGGAGTAGCTATCACTGAAAATCCTTTCACAAATCGACGATAATAACCAGCTAAACCCAAAAAGCTATGGACTTCAGACACATTCCTCGGAGGTTTCCAATCTAGAATAGCAGAAATCTTACTCGGATCAACTCGAATTCCAGAAGCTGACACAATATGTCCCAGAAAACTAACCTCACGCAACCAGAATTCACATTTGCTGAATTTCGCATACAATTTCTTTTCTCGCAGAGTTTGCAATATGATTCTCAGATGCTCAGCATGTTCAGCCTCATCACGCGAATAAATCAAAATGTCATCAATGAATACAACAACAAATCGATCTAGGTACGGTCTAAAAATTCTGTTCATCAAATCCATAAAAACAGCAGGAGCATTAGTTAGTCCAAATGGCATAACTAAAAACTCGTAATGCCCGTATCTCATTCTGAAAGTAGTTTTCGGTATATCTGAATCTTTTACTCGCAACTGATAGTAACCCAATCTCAGATCTATCTTCGAAAACACAGTAGCTCCTTTTAACTGATCAAACAAAGCGTCAATCCTGGGCAACGGATATTTGTTCTTTATGGTCACTTTGTTCAACTGACGGTAGTCAATGCGCATTCTCATCGTGCCATCTTTCTTTTTCACAAACAGAACGGGAGCACCCTAAGGTGAGAAACTCGGTCTAGCGAACCCTCTGTCAGTCAACTCTTGCAACTGTGACTTTAATTCTTTCAACTATGTTGGTGCCATTCTATACGGAGCTATCGAAATAGGTGTAGTACCAGGCAACAATTCAATACCAAATTCAACTTCACGTATCGGAGGCGAACTCGGTGGTTCTTCAGGGAATACATCAGAAAACTCACAGACGACTGGCACTTAATCAACTTTCTTTTCAGACACTTTCGAGTCAATTACATAAGCAAAGTATGCTTCGTAACCCTTTTTCATATAATTCTGAGCTTTCAATACAGATATCACAGCAGGTAATCCATTCAGGTCATTAGACTCAACTCTGACTATTTCATCATTCAGACATCTCAAATCAATAGTTTTTCTCTTATAGTTCACAACAGCATCATGCAATGTCAACCAGTCCATACCCAGAATGATATCGAACTCATCAAATGGCAAAAGCATCAAATTAGCAGGGAAACAAATATCTCGGAACATTAACGGGCAATTCTTACATACTTTGTCAACAATAACACTTTTACCTAAGGGGTTCGATACTTTTATAACAAACTCAGTAGACTCTATAGGAAAAGTCTTACTAAACACTAAATTCATGCATATATACGAATGCGTAGAACCAGGGTCTATCAATGCAATCACAGAAGTATCATAAAGAGTAAAAGTACCCGTTATAACATCTGGAGATGAAGCTTCCTCACGAGCTCGAATAGCATATGCTCTGGCAGGCGCTCTAACTTCAGATCTTGCAACAGTCTCTCTCGTAGTTCTCTAACTACCACTGACATTTCTTACATTCTTCGAAGGTCTACCTCTCACAGGTACATTATCAGATCTCAGATTCTGAACAGTATCTGGCTCGACAGACTCATGGCAATCACGGATAAAATGATCAAGTGATCCACATCTAAAACAAGCTCTGTCATTCATTCTATAGCTTCCCGGATGTCTTTTCCCATAATGCTTACATTCTGGTTTCTCGGATCATACATTTCCAACACTTGCCACTGAAGTTGCTGGAGCTTTGGAGCTCATTTGTGATCTATCTCGATTTCTATTTGAATATCCCATATTAACTCTCGAACGGCTTTGATCATCTCTAAATTTCTTTGGAGTAGACTGAAATGATCTACTCTGAAATCTCTTTCTCACTTCTCGGGCTTCTGACTCAGCTTTCTTTTTATCTTTCCCAAGTACCTCAGCTTTGCATGCTCGATCAACAAGTACGACAAACTCTTTTATCTCTAAAATCCTGACTAGTAAACGGATGTCTTCACTAAGCCCATCTTCGAACCTTTTGCACATTATGGCTTCAGATGATACACATTCACGAGCATATTGACTCAATCTGATAAACTCCCGTTCATATTCCGTTACAGACATACGACCCTGTTTCAAGTCCAAAAATTCCTTCCGTTTCTGATCAATGAACCTCTCACTAATATATTTTTTTCGAAACTCAATCTGGAAGAATTCCCATGTCACCTGTACCTTTGGAACAACAGAGATCAAAGTTTTCCACCATTGATAAGCTGTATCTCGGAGCAAAGATACAACACACTTTATACATTCTTCCAGAGTCAAAGACATCTTATCGAATACCCGAATCGTGTTTTCTAACCAAAACTCTGCCTTCTCGACATCATCATCATTAGTACCCCAGGACTCTTTAGCCCCATACTTACAAATTTTGTCAATCGGAGGCTTAGTCAACAGACTCGGATACATAACCGGTGGCACAACTATAGTCTGAGGGGGATTAACCGTGGGCGGGGGTTATGAAATAGTCGGGTTATTCTTTATGAATTGAGTGAACCATTCACTCATCATCTGGAAGAAAGCTTGTTTAGCTTCTCCCTCATGACCGCTCGTAGCCGGTCTCGGATCAGAGGGCGCTGTCCCTTGTGCGGGAGCATGCGCATTACTTTCTACGTCGTCAGCTACGGCTCTTTCAGGATCCATTACTATACAAAAATCACATTTATACGTCAGGATTCATCACACTATCACAATTCAGAAATATGGCATGTATAGCTAGACTCTGACACGCTACGTTAGACCGATAATCGACTAAACTGTAGCTCTGATACCAACCAAATGTAACACCCCTAACCCGTATCCGTCGTCGGACTAGGGTTAAAGGCATTACCGGACAGATCAAAAACATTTATAGAAATGTCATGCAATTGTATATCAACCTCAAACATAGTGTCCCCTTAGTAGGTCATCGAGACCTAAAACATGCTTATAAATCGGGTCGGGACTAAACCGGAACACATATAAAATTTCACGAAAATTTAAAACTTTTCTAAGTTTCAGAGGTTACACACCCGTGTAGGCCGGCCGTGTGCCTCCCACGGCTGCTGGACACACCCGAGTGTCCTTCCCGTGGTCGAATCTGACTTTACATCCACGACCACCAAGCACGCCCGTGTACCTTGGCCGTGGTCGAATTTGACTTTACATCCACGGCCACCAAGCACGCCCGTGTACCTTGGTCGTGGTCGAATCTATTTTGGCTCCACAGTTACCAAGCACCCCCGTGTGTTAAGGCCGTGCACTCATAGGCCATATACTGACTTTTTCACACGGCTACTAGACACGCCCGTGTGTTTTGGCCATGTGCTCCTAGGCTAGCTACTGACTTAACCCCACGGTCACCAGGCACGCTCGTGTGCCACAACCGTGTGACATTATAGGCCATTTGCAAGGCCAAAATGCCACTCTCTTAGGGTCAATTCTATAAGAAATCTACCAACACATTTCATGCACAATTAACAACCATAACATGCCAAAATAACCATTCAATCTATACATTCAAAACCAATCTCATCACAAGCATAACTCATCCATTACTTACTCAAAACTTGACCATTTCATGTGTCATCTAACCATGCCAAAAACATGCTTCACACATCACTTTCATTTAAGCAAATTCTCAACTCATATCTAGCCAAATCACATGCTAAGTTCATATAACAAACTTATATCAAATACTAGCCTATACATGCCATATCTAGCTATATACATTTCCAAAATGTACCAAACACAAGTTGAGTAGTGTGATGATGATCCTCAACAGTCCCGAGCCTTCAGTAGCTTTGACGACCTATATAATAGGGAAAAACACACACAAAGTAAGCTTGCTAACAGCTTAGTAAGTCATAATACAAATAAACTCAACATGTAGAGCATATAAGCATGCAGAAACATTGGTACAATTCATATTCATAGCAAATTTCTCACATATATGCTTTGGTCCATATTCTTGGCCATATTGCCACATTCATAACCATTCTTACATCTCATTCACATTCTCATATACAACATACTTTTTTTCAAATCAAAGTCATATAGGTACTTACCCTTTATACACACATAGTGTGCATACCACACGTACCTAAAACGAATATACATTCACGTAATGGTTTATAGCTCAGATTTGCCCGTTGAACCGTTCAGAATCTAATGGGATACTCGGAAACTCAGAATGATCGTACAATGCCAACGTCCCAAACGAGGTCTTACATGCACTCAAATATCGATGCCACTGTCCCAGACATGGTCTTACACGTAAAGCTCATATAGATGCCAATGTCCCAGACGTGGTCTTACACATAAAGCTCATATCGATGCCAACGTCCCAGACATGGTCTTACTCGAATATCAAATCAATGCCAACGTCCCAGACGTGGTCTTACATGATAAAATAGAACAGACACCTATGTATTTCTAGGTTCGTACGGGACTTCTCGGACATTGTCGCTAAGTCGATCTTATCTCAGAATTCATTTGCATAACACTTCATAAGCATTCATTATCAACGATAGGCATATGAATATGCTCAACTCAATACAATTACATTTATTTGCAATATGACTTACCTCGGATTCGATTTATCAGAAATAGAAACGGCTACTTGGTTACTTTCGCCTTCCCTCGGTCTAAGTCCGTTTTCCTCAGTTCTTGATCTAAACATATTCAGAATTAATCCTTTTATTCACTAATTCATCCAATTCAATCCAAGGACACACATTTAGGGCTATTTGCAAATTAACCCTCACATTTGCATAATTTATCAATTTAGTCCATTTTTCTCAAAACATCAAATTCACAAAATCATTTCATACACATGCTTAGCCGAATGCTTATAAATATCATACAAGCCCATATTTTCCATCAAATTTGCAATTTAGTCCTTCAAGTTACTATTTTCTCAATTTAACCCTAATTAGCTAAATTCATCAAAAATTCAAGAACAAAGTATGTTCATCTAGCTCAAATGTTTCATTTAACACCTTAAATCATCTCAAAGCTCAACATATCAACCATGGCATATCTCATGAACATCACCAATACAAAAAATTAATACATGGGCTTGATAGTAGGCAAAGCAACGATTGCAAAAATGTAGAAATTATCAAAAACTGACTAAAAACATACCTTGAATTTGGCTTGCAAGTAGCCGAATATGCAAAGCTTCAAAACTTTTCTTTTCTTTGTGTTTTCGGTAGATGAAT
This sequence comes from Gossypium sturtianum, assembly GCA_025698515.1. Taxonomy (NCBI): domain Eukaryota; kingdom Viridiplantae; phylum Streptophyta; class Magnoliopsida; order Malvales; family Malvaceae; genus Gossypium; species Gossypium sturtianum. The sequence goes on along the minus strand of CM046943.1, from coordinate 34,241,438 downwards.
GCATAAAAATAATGTCCATTTTCATGTTTTAATCATATTATAATTCATTAATAAACAATTTCCAATTTTAGCCTTATAAAATAAAATCTCAAAACAAAATTTCCAAGGTTATTATGGACCATAGCCGTCCACTATCTATAGAAATGGATAATTTGCCATATAAGTCCTTACACTTATAAAGACATAACAAATAAACATCTTTTCATTAAACATGCAAATTTGCATTTCAGTGCAATTCAATCCTTTTCATCAAATTAAACACACAAACGAGCAATTTAACTAACGGAAATTTAGCACATGCTTAATCACTTATCAACGGCACAGAAAATAATATTAAAATATTATACGAACTTGGATTTGTGGTCCTGAAACCACTATTCCGACTAGGGTATAAACCAGACTGTTATAGAACAGGTGTGACCTGTTTGTCAAGTCGATTAAAAATATCTGAGACTGCTTCATCCACATATCCCAATGCCCTAGGGAAGACCACTAATCTGTATATACTCAAAGAAAAAACATCGACTCTCTTTTTCATATCAAGATGTACTAGAATCAAATCCTTCAAAACTTTCCATGGGATGCACTTACACTCACCTTTTTGCTTGATTCTGGCTGTGACCCACTGTTCACTCATCCCCGTAATATTCATTAGCTTCCTCCAAAAGGTCAGAACACTAGCAGCCCTTAAGTAAGCTTTATCAACTTGAATCTTGGGATAATGCAATAGAACTGTATACTCTTCCACCGTGGGTACCAAATCAACCCTTCCAAAATTAAAGCAAATATACGCAGGGTTCCAATATTGGGTGATGGCTCGAAACAAATGTTCATCTAACTTAATGTCCAACAAGTACAGCAAATCCCATAGCTGCAGTAAAACAACTGCTCGATCTCGTCACTCCATTGATCCCATATTTCTCTTAATTTCTGGAGATTGTTTTGCATCACATTGATGCGAGTGTAGTCCCATAATTCTGATGTGTACCCTTCGGCTAGGCTATCCCCTTTCTCTAATTGCGTTTTCTCTGACCACATGCGGACAACTGCATTATCTTCCACTTTATCAAGAAATTCGTTCTCCATAACTAGCTTTCTAACTTATATCAGACTTGAGAGCAATGTTCGCTCATCTCAGCCTTTATGAAGATGGTAGCCTGCTAGCTAAACTTCAGGTGAAGCTAGTATGGGTAAGTCAGATTAAGGAAAAGCAGTTATTAGATGAAAGGTTGGGTTCTTTACTTCAGCAAGTGAAAAGTGGTGAGATAGGGGATTTTGGATTGAATAATGACGGAGTATTGTGTTTTCGCAGAAGAATTTGTATGCCCAAAGATTTGGAATTGAGATAAATGATTCTGTGTGAGGCGCATAGTAGTCCATATGCTATGCACCCCGGGGGAAATAAGATGTACCGAGATCTCCGTGAACAGTATTGGTGGCCAGGGTTGAAACGAGAGGTTACTGATTTTGTGAGTAAGTGCTTGACATGTCAACAGGTGAAGGCAGAACATCAATTGCCGTCAGGGTTGCTTCAACCGGTGAAAATCCCATTATGGAAATGGGAAAGGATAACGATGGACTTTGTTAGTGGGTTACCTTTAACGCCTACTAAGAAAGATTCAGTATGGGTGATAGTGGATCGGTTAACGAAGACTACTCATTTCCTATCTGTTCGTACGGATTATTCATTGCAGAAGTTGTCCAAGTTGTATGTAGCAGAGATCGTGAGGTTACATGGGGTACCAGTGTCTATTATATCGGACAGGGACCCTAGGTTTACATCACGATTTTGGAAGGCTTTACATAAAGCTTTGGGTACAAGGTTAAATTTCAGCACGGCATTTCATCCGCATATAGATGGTCAGTCGGAGAGAGTAATCCAGATTCTAGAAGACATGTTAAGGGGCTGTGTGATCGACTTCAAGGGTAGTTGGGAAGATTTTCTACCTTTGGCGGAGTTTGCATACAACAACAGCTATCAATCCAGTATCCAGATGGCACCCTACGAGGCATTGTATGGTCGTAGGTGTCGAACTCCTACTTCTTTGGATGAGTTGGGTGGCGTCGGCTATTGGGTCTGAGTTGATTTCGGAGACGGAGGAGAAAGTTAAGGTAATTCGGGCTCGGTTAAAAGAAGCTTCAGACAGATAAAAATCATACGCGGATCTCAAGCGTAAGGATATAGAATTTGCGGTGGGTGATCGAGTCTTTTTGAAGGTCTCACCTTGGAAGAAGATTTTTAGATTTGGGCGGAAAGGCAAGTTGAGCCCTAGGTTCATCGGACCCATACCGTAATCAAGCGTGTTGGGCGAGTAGCTTATCGGCTTGAGTTACCTCGGACTTAAGTCGATACATGGTGTATTTCATGTCTCTATGTTAAGGCGTTATCGTTCGGATCCATCTCATGTTGTACTGGTGGAGGAAGTTGAATTAAGACCTGACTTGTCTTTTAAAGAGGAGCCAGATGCTGATTTTAGAGCGGGGACGTAAAGTCTTTGAGAAGGAAGTCGGTACCGTTAGTCAAAGTATTATGGCGTAATCACGGATCCGAGGAAGCTACATGGGAGCCTGAAGACACGAATCGGCATCAATATCCTCATCTCTTTTAATCAGGTAAAATTTTGAGGCCAAAATTTTTTTTAAGGGGGTAGAATTGTAACATCCTGAAATTCAAAATTTATGTTTGTGCATTATATCTTGTGATAGATTAGTTAAAATATTAATTGTGTAGGTTTTTAAGGTTCTAAGAAGGCTCGGGGTTGAGTTGGGCCTTAGTAAATTTTTTGTGTTTAAGCCTTTAAGGGGGGAGAAGGTAGGTGGCATCAATGCTTATGGAAATAAGTGAGTAAATTGCTAGCATAAAATGAGCATATGGTAAAGAGGATCTGGCGTCACATGAAGGGCTTTAGGGGAAGAGGTTCGAATCCTACTTGGTGAAAATTTTGATTATTTTTTTTGTGCTATTCATCCATAGTGTCGGCCAAGGCTTCAATTATGGAAAGGAAGACTTTTTCTTTTAGGAAAGATGGCTAAGGAAATAAGGAAAGGATGAGTGGAAGGAAAGAAGAAAAAAAGAAAAGGAAAGAATAGGGAACATGTTGGCTTAAAGTGTGGAAGATGTTTTAGAAAGAATTATGGTCAACATTCTTCCTTTAGGCAAAGTGATGCACGGTTTTGGTTAGGGAATAGTGAGAGCCAGATTTTTCTTTTCTCTTTGGTCATTTTGACAAAATTTTGGTGCATGAGAGGTTATTTTTCTCCTTAGCTTTTTGGTGACCTTTTCCTTTTTCCAATTTCTTCCCTCTTTGCCGAAAACTCCAAAGCCAAAAGTGAGCATTTTCTTTTCTTTGTTTTGACCGAAACCTCAATGCATTTTGGTCATTCTTTCTTTGATAGCCGAAACACCTAGCCTAATTGTTAATCTTACTTCTTTGTTTTGCCGCAACACTCAACCCACTATTGTTCATTTTTCTTTTGTTAGTCGAAACTAACAAAGCACTCCTCCTTCATCTTTTCTTTTCTTTTGATCATTTCATCAACCCTTTTTCTATTCAAAAGCCGAAAATTGATCATCTTCTCCATCTTACAAGTTGGACTTTTCTTTCTTGATTAAACCGGGTAAGTGTTTCATTCAAATCTTTTCATTTTCTTCTCTCTTTAGCCGAATGAGTATTCCTCATCATTTGGTTATCTCATCTAGTTTCTAAAACCCAAATGGTGTTCTTCCATACTCCCTCATATTTTGATAATCTTCTATTTGTAGTATTCTAGTGGTTTGGCCGAATACCACATCATTTCCTATTCATCCCTAGTCATAAACCAATCAGTGGGAATCGAGATCATCATCGATTAAGGTAAGGATTCCCTTCATAATCCATTCGATATCGCTACTCGGTTATTGTGTTAATCAGATTGAAAGTTTGGCTAATCGATTATGTTGTTAAGGACGAAATCACTCGATATTCTCTACTTATGGATTCTACGGAAATAGTGGTAAGCCGAACCCTTTTTCCTTAGACAATCAATATATACTGTAATATCGTTTTGATTAAGACTTTTTCAATGGAGGCAAGTGGAACCGAGTTGAAAGGGAAAGCTATTGGAGAACACAAAAGGAGTGGATTTACGATTCCTACTCCTAAGTTCAAGCGTAGAGCGATTTCGGCGATTCGAGATTTCCCACCGGGTTGTGGACCATCATCCGGTGAGAATAGACAAATCGTGGTCGTTCACGATATTGAGGGTAAGCATTTCAATATATCACATTGTTTAAGTTTAGATTAATAAAAATCTCATTCATTAGATTAATCGAGTGTTATGATGTCATAGGTGCCGACGATCAAGAGAGTTTAATACTTACCGTAATCAGGTGTGTAATCTCACACCGCAATTCCGTAAATTATGATTCGGTAACAAGTTTGATAGTTGATTGTTATTATTATAAGGCTAAAAATCGTAATATGGCATAAATCGAGAAATTGCTTAAATTTCATTATTTCTAAAGATTTATCAAAATCGCTGTTAATTTGTGTAAATTACCGAAATGCCCCTATGGGTTAAATTATCGAAATGCCCCTATGGGCCGAATTACCGAAATGCCACTATGGGCCGAATTATCGAAATGCCCTTATGGGCCGATTTGTTAAAATGCCTTAGTGGGCCAAATTATTATATTGCTTTAAAGGGGCGATTCATTAAAAGTATACAATAGATTAATGATTGTTATTATGTATGTTGCATCTCTACATATTGCATGGGATGGGAAAATTGAATGAAGAGAAGTGTAGCCTGGTGGCATTGCCACAATTTGTTTATTAATGTGCTTGATTATGACTCTGGTGGTTCAACCACAAAAATATTATAAATGGCAGTTTGACTGCAAATTGGAGAGAATGGCGGGGTGGGTTGACTTGATCCCCACAAGAGAGATTGGCTGGTCGGGGGAGAGATTGGCTGGATGGGATGGGTTGCATTCATGTCATTTATTTATTACTTTGTAATGGGCTTAGGCCCAAGATATTGCTATATGGGTTCAGGCCCAGTGGATGACGGTAAGGGGATTATACACTGAGTTCTTGTAACTCACTCCCCTGTTTCCTTAACCCTTGCAAGTAATGCTCAGTGATGTGGACTTGGGCCATGGATGACTCGGTGGAGGCCATACTTCATAAATAATTTTTATTGAACTTTAGATTTCTATTTCCGTTCACCTTATTACTTTTACTATTTTTGGGTTTTTATGATGTAATAAGGCCTCTGGATTATTTTATTTTGCATTATGTTTGACGTATTTATTATGTTGCTTGAATTATTTTAAATGGGGATTTTCTAAAAGCATAACCAACGTTTTTTTTTCTCTCTTTTCTGATTTACAAATGGATTTCATAATGAACTTTTACAAATATTTTAACTTGGAAATTTTCTCTCAAATTATCAACGATATTTTCCAAAAGTCACGGTTTTATAAGATATCTAGTTCAAATTATCGATTTATCAATCAACCATCGAGGTTAGTAGTATTTTATCAAATATTTCAAATCGAACTTGCTTTCTCGATTATAACAAAATAATACTTATCTTAGTACGAATAAAAAGGATTTAACATGTTTTTCCCATGTGACATTCAGATCCGGTCATAACGCATGGGCTGAGTTTGGGGTGTTACATTTTATGGTATCAGAGCCCGGTTGCAAAGCTTGGCTGTGGTTTGGGTTCAAAAGCGTATTTTCCTTGAAATGCGGTCTTAAAGAATTTCCAGGTAGTGCGATCGGCCTGAGTGCCTTCCCAAACAGTGAGCCACCACTGGTACGCCTCGCCTCTCAGCAAAGACACTACTCCTTTCAGTTTCTGCTCGGCGGTACAATCCAGATCGTCCATGATCCACTCCACAGCCTCAAGCCAGTACTCCGCTACATTAGGGGCTACACCCGAAATACCTCTAAAAACTTCAGCCTCATTCGATCTGAGTCGCTCCGATATTGACCTACGAGCTGCTGATCCAGTTCTTGCCCCAGCAACCCTTTCTAGAACTCGCAACATCGCTTGAGACAGAGCGTCGTCCTCTCTCATTCGATCATGTGACCCAGCTTTAGTCACTGGTGACGCAGGGGCGTCCATTTCCGGCATATGTCCCGATGCCTCGGATATAACTCTAGCACATCGGCCTCTACCACGGCCGCATCTACCGCGTCCACGTCCTCTAGCACTCATATTTGCTAGTTCGATTTAATCTGATTACAAGTCTTATGAATCAGTATACTATTCCATTTTTATTAAGCAGTGTTTTATGGAGTATAAGAGTAGAAGTTGTTTTCGCAAACGTATCCTAAAGTCTCAATCTCTATAGTTTCAGCTCCTAAAGCTAAAAGTTCTAGAGTATCTTTATTTTGTGGAGTTTTCTTACCACAGTCATAACATAATAATCATAATCATAAAATGATAACATATACTTACTTGACTTGGTGCCGGATACTCGGGGTTCCATACTTCCTTTAAAATAACATTTCTAATTTAAAATTCAAACAGCTTTAGAAAATGCTTTTGAACCCAAACCACAGCCGAGTTTTGCAACCAGGCTCTAATACCATAAAATGTAACACCCCAAACCCGGCCCATGCGTTATGACCGGATCTGACATATCACATGGGAAAAACATGTTAAATCCTTTTTATTCGAACTAAGATAAGTATTATTTTGTTATAATCGAGAGAGCAAGTTCGATTTGAAATATTTGATAAAATACTTCTAACCTCGATGGTTAATTGATAAATCGATAATTTGAACTAGATATCTTATAAAATCGTGACTTTTGAAAATATCATTGATAATTTGAGAGAAAATTTCCAAGTTAAAATATTTGAAAAAGTTTGTTATGAAATCCATTTGTAAATCAGAAAAGAGAAAAAAAAAACGTTGGTTATGCTTTTAGAAAATCCCCATTTAAAATAATTCAAGCAACATAATAAATACGTCAAACATAATGCAAAATAAAATAATCCAGAGGCCTTATTACATCATAAAAAAAATAGTAAAAGTAATAAGGTAAACGGAAATAGAAATCTAAAGTTCAATAAAAACCATTTCTGAAGTATGGCCTCCACCGAGTCATCCATGGCCCAAGTCCACATCACTGAGCATTACCTGCAAGGGTTAAGGAAACGGGGTGAGTTACTAGAACTCAGTGTATAATCCCCTTACCGTTATCCACTGGGCCTAAACCCGTATACCAACATCTTGGGCCTAAGCCCATTACAAAGTAATAAATAAATGACATGAATGCAACCCATCCCATCCAGCAAATCTCTCCCCCGACCAGCCAATCTCTCCTGTGGGGATCAAGTCAATCCACCCCGCCATTCTCTCCAATTTGTAGTCAAACTGCCATTTAAAATATTTTTGTGGTTGAACCACCAGAGTCATAATCAAGCACATTAATAAACAAATTGTGGCAATGCCACCAGGCTACACTTCTCTTCATTCAATTTTCCCATCCCATGCAATATGTAGAGATACAACATACATAATAACAATCATTAATCTATTGTATACTTTTAATGAATCGACCCTTTAAAGCAATATAGTAATTCGGCCCACTAAGGCATTTTAACAAATCGGCCCATAGGGGCATTTCGGTTATTCGGCCCATAGGGGCATTTTGGTAATTTATACAAATTAACACCGATTTTATTAAATCTTTAGAAATAATGAAATTTAAGCAATTTCTCGATTTATGCCATATTATGATTTTTAGCCTTATAATAATAACAAACAACTATCAAACTTGTTACCGAATCATAATCTACGGAATTGCGGTGTGAGATTACACACCTGATTACGGTAAGTATTAAACTATCTTGATCGTCGGCACCTATGACATCATAACACTCGATTAATCTAATGAACGAGATTTTTATTAACCTAAATCTAAACCAAACGATCTATTGAAACGCTTACCCTCGATATCGTGAACGACCACGATTTGTCTATTCTCACCGGATGATGGTCCACAACTCGGTGGGAAATCTCGAATCGCCGTAACCGCTCTACGCTTGAACTTAGGAGTAGGAATCGTAAATCCACTCCTTTTGTGTTCTCCAATAGCTTTTCCTTTCTACTCGGTTCCACTTGCCTCCATTGAAAAAGTCTTAATCAAAACGATATTACAGTATATATTGATTGTCTAAGGAAAAAGGGTTCAGCTTACCACTATTTCCGTAGAATCCACAAGTAGAGAATATCGAGTGATTTCGTCTCTAACAACATAATCGATTAGCCAAACTTTCAATCCGGTTAACACAATAACCGAGTAGTGATATCGAATGGATTATGAAGGGACTCCTTACCTTAATCGATGATGATCCCGATTCCCACCGATTGATTTATGATTAGGGATGAATAGGCAATGATGTGGTATTCGGCCAAACCACTAGAATACTACAAATAGAAGATTATCAAAATATGAGGGAGTCTGAAAGAACACCATTTGGGTTTTAGAAACAAGATGAGATAACCAAATGATGAGGAATACTCATTCGGCTAAAGAGAGAAGAAAATGAAAAGATTTGAATGAAACACTTACCCTGTTTAATCAAGAAAGAAAAGTCCAACTTGTAAGATGGAGAAGATGATCAATTTTCGTCTTTTGAATAGAAAAAGGGTTAATGAAATGATCAAAAGAAAAGAAAAGATGAAGGAGGAGTGCTTTGTTAGTTTCGACTAACAAAAGAAAAATGAACAATAGTGGGTTGAGTGTTGCGGCAAAACAAAGAAGTAAGATGAACAATTAGGCTAGGTGTTTCGGCTATCAAAGAAAGAATGACCAAAATGCATTGAGGTTTCGGTCAAAACAAAGAAAAGAAAATGCTCACTTTTGGCTTTGGAGTTTTCGGCAAAGAGGGAAGAAATTGGAAAAAGGAAAAGGTCACCAAAATGCTAAGGAGAAAAATAACCTCTCATGCACCAAAATTTTGTCAAAATGACCAAAGAGAAAAGAGAAAAGAGAAATTCGGCTCTCACTATTCCCTAACCAAAACCGTTCATCACTTTGCCTAAAGGAAGAATGTTGACCATAATTCCAAAACATCTTCCACACTTTACGCCAACATGTTCCCTATTCTTTCTTTCTTTTTTCTTCTTTCCTTCCACTCATCCTTTCCTTATTTCCTTAGCCATCTTTCCTAAAAGAAAAAGTTTTCCTTTCCATAATTGAAGCTTTGGCCGACACTATGGATGAATAGCACAAAAAAAAATAATAAAAATTTTCACCAAGTGGGATTCGAACCTCTTCCCCTAAAGCCCTTCATGTGACACCACATCCTCTTTACCATATGCTCATTTTATGCTAGCAATTTAATCACTTATTTCCATAAGCATTGATGCCACCTACCTTCTCCCCCCCTTAAGGGCTTAAACACAAAAATTTTACTAAGGCCCAACTCAACCCCGAGCCTTCTAAGAACCTTAAAAACCTACACAATTAATATTTTAACTAATCTATCACAAGATATAATGCACAAACATAAATTCTGAATTTCAGGATGTTACAATTCTACCCCCTTAAAGAAAATTTCGGCCTCGAAATTTTACCTGATTAAAAGAGATGAGGATATTGATGCCGAATCGTGTCCTCAGGCTCCCATGTAGCTTATTCGGATCCGTGATTACGCCATAATACTTTGACTAACGGTACCGACTTCCTTCTCAACACCTTAACGTCTCGCTCTAAAATCTATACTAGCTCCTCTTCAAAAGACAAGTCAGGTCTTAATTCAACTTCCTCCACCGGTACAACATGAGATGGATCCGAACGATAACGCCTTAACATAGAGACATGGAATACACCATGTAACTTACTTAACTCCGGAGGTAACTCAAGCTGATAAGCTACTGGCCCAACACGCCAAGTACGGTATGGTCCGATGAACCTAGGGCTCAACTTGCCTTTCGCCCAAATCTAAAAATCTTCTTCCAAGGTGAAACCTTCAAAAGACCTGATCACCCACCGCAAATTCTATATCCTTACGCTTCAGATCCGCGTAAGATTTTTGTCTGTCCGAAGCTTCTTTTAACCGAGCCCGAATTACCCTAACTTTCTCCTCCGTCTCTGAAATCAACTCAGGACCCAATAGCTGACGCTCAACCAACTCAGTCCAGTAAGTAGGAGTGCGACACCTACGACCATACAACGCCTCGTAGGGTGCCATCTGGATACTAGATTGATAGCTGTTGTTGTATGCAAACTCCGCCAAAGGTAGAAAATCTTCCCAACTACCCCTGAAGTCGATCACACAGCCCCTTAACATGTCTTCTAGAATCTGGATTACTCTCTCCGACTGACCATCTGTCTGCGGATGAAATGTCGTGCTGAAATTTAACCTTGTGCCCAAAGCTTCATGTAAAGCCTTCCAAAACCGTGATGTAAACCTAGGGTCCCTGTCCGATATAATAGACACTGGTACCCCATGTAACCTCACGATCTCTGCTACATACAACTTGGCTAACTTCTGTAATGAATAATCCGTACGAATAGGTAGGAAATGAGCAGTCTTCGTTAACCGATCCACTATCACCCATACTGAATCTTTCTTAGTAGGCGTTAAAGGTAACCCACTAACAAAGTCCATCATTATCCTTTCCCATTTCCATAATGGAATTTTCACCGGTTGAAACAACCCTGACGGCAATTGATGTTTCGCCTTCACCTGCTGACATGTCAAGCACTTACTCACGAAATCAATAACCTCCCGTTTCAACCCTGGCCACCAATACTGTTCACGGAGATCTTGGTACATCTTATTTCCCCCGGGGTACATAACATATGGACTACTATGCGCCTCACGCAGAATCATTTGTCTCAATTCCAAATCTTTGGGCATACAAATTCTTTCGCGAAAACACAATACTCCATCATTATTCAATCCAAAATCCCCTATCTCACCACTTTTCACTTGCTGAAGTAAAGAACCCAACCTTTCATCTAATAACTCGCTTTTCCTTGTCGACTTACCCATGCGAGCTTCACTGAAGTTCAAACTAGTGTGCTACCATCTTCATAAAGGTGAGATGAGCGAACATTGCTCTCAAGTCCGATATCACCTTACGACTCAACGCATCTGCCACTACACTAGCCTTTCTGGGATGATATTCGATTGAGAAGTCATAATCCTTCAATAGTTCTATCCACCTCCGATGTCTTATGTTAAACTCCTTCTGGGTAAGGAGGTACTTCAGACTCTTATGATCTGTATAGATAATTGACTTCTCACCGTACAGATAGTGTCTCCAAATCTTCAGAGCAAACACCACTGCAGCTAACTCCAAATCATGAGTGGGATAGTTCACCTCATGCGGGCTTAATTGACGAGATGCATAAGCCACCACTTTTCCCCTTGCATCAACACACATCCCAAGCCCGTGTGTGACGCATCACAATAAACAATAAACTCCTTACCAGCCTCAGGTTGAATCAATACCGGTGCTTCCGTCAAAATCTTCTTCAATTTCTCAAAGCTCTCTTGCTGCTTATCAGACCACACAAACGGTACTCCTTTTCGCAACAACTTAGTTAGGGGTGCCGCAATCAACGAAAACCCCTCAATGAAACGCCTGTAATACCTAGCCAAACCTAGAAAACTCTAAATTTCAGCCACTGACTTCGGTGGCTTCCAGTCCAACACAGCCTCAACCTTTCGGGGATCAACTCTAATTCCTTCGGCAGACACAACATGCCCTAAAAAGGTCACTTCCTTCAGCCAAAATTCACACTTACTGAATTTGGCATACAGTTGCTTTTCTCTTAATATCTGCAATAGAACTCGTAGATGCGAATCATGTTCTTCTTCATTCTTCAAGTACACCAAGATATCATCTATGAACACCACTATAAACCGGTCTAAATAAGGTTGGAAAACCCAGTTCATCATGTCCATAAATGCAGCTGGTGCATTAGTCAACCCAAACGGCATCACCAAGAACTCGTAATGCCCATAACGAGTTTGAAACGCAGTCTTATGAATATCCGCCTCCTTGACCTTAAGCTGGTGATAACCCGATCTCAAGTCTATCTTCGAGAAAACTGAAGCTCATCGCAACTGATCAAACAGATCATCGATCATTGGTAACGGATACTTGTTCTTGATCGTCAACTTATTCAGCTGTCTATAATCGATGCACATACGCATTGATCCGTCCTTTTTTTAACGAACAAGACCGGCGCTCCCCACGGTGACACACTCGGTCGAATAAATCCGTGATCCAACAACACCTAAATTTGAGCTTTAAGCTCCGCTAGCTCTTTCGGCGTCATTCTATAAGGAGCAATGGACACCGGAGCCGTTCCTGGCAACTGCTCAATGCTAAACTCTACCTCCCAATCCGGAGGCAATCCCGGAAGTTCCTCGAGAAAAACGTTCAAAAACTCTTTCACCGTTCTAACTCTTTCAACCGATAACTCTTTGGCATACAAGGCATTGATAAAGGCTAAGAATGCTCCACACCCTTTTCGCACCCACTTTTCTGCTTTTAAAGCAGACACCACATTAGGCAGATAGTTCCTCCTTTCACCTATCATCATCACTTCCTTATCCTCTGAGGTTTTTAGTACCATCTGTTTTGCAGCACAATCCAAGTTCGCACGGTGTTTCACCAACCAGTCCATGCCCAAAATAAGGTCGAACTCACCGAATGGCAGTTCCATCAAGTCTGCCAGAAAAACTTCTCCTTGAATTTCTAAGGGTACATCCCTAAATAATTTATTTACTACCACCGACTGTCCTAAAGGGCTAATCACAGTTGTTTCTCTAGCAGAAATTTTAGATCTAATATTCAGAGTTCCAGACACAGCACATGCAACATACGAATGGATGGATCCAATATCTATTAAAGCAGTAATAGGTACATTAGCTATGAAAAACGTATCGTGTATGACGTCAGGTGCATCGCCATCCTCTCGACGTCTGACCGCGTAGACCAGACCTGGCTGTCTCGCCTTCGCGTTACCCCTATTACCGGCACCTCTACCCGGTGCACCCTGACCTCGTCCTACACCATTACCACCTCAACCTAACCCACAGCCTCTCGACGGCTGCTGAGTGCCTCCAGCTGGCGGTACAAATCTGTTACGAACTCCCTAAGTTTGTATAACATCCCAGTTTAGGGCCTAGTCAGAATAGTGGTTTGAGACCACAAATTCGAGGGTCATGAATGAGTTTTTGAGGTTTATATTATGTATGCATGCTAGTGTGAAAGTTTCATGAAACAATTTTGTGAAATTGTGGTTGAATTGTCCAAAAAGGACTAAATTGCAAAAGTTGCAAAATGTTTGTTTCTAGAAGCTATTTGTGTGAAATAGCTTTAGATTATTAATTAGAGGTCTTTAAATAGAAATTTACCCAAATTCTAATTTTTGGACAAAAATGGGCATGGATGAGTCAAAATTTGAAGTTTATCAAAAAGGGCATTTTGGTCATTTATCAAATAAGTGATTAAATAGGTGAAAAGATGATAAAAATTCACTCATCTTCTCCCCCAAGCTGCCAAAAATTAGAGAAGCCATTGTTAGGGCTCTTTCAATTTTTCAAGCTTGCTAGTAAGTGCTCTTAAGCCCGGTTTTTAATATTCTTCGTATTTTTGAAGTCCTAGTAGCATGAGTAAGCTATTTTTAGCTATTTGGTGAGCTATTATGGATGTTCAAAAATGTACATATGTATGACATGCATGTATTTTTATGTTTTATGGATGAAAATGAAAGCTTGATGTAGTAGAAACATCTTTTGCTAAGTGATTTTCCATGAAAATGCATGTAGGGACTTAGTTGTAAAAATCTTAAGTTTGGTCATACATGGGTGATTTAGTGAGAATTGTTGAATGCTTTGGTTGAGTAAGTGGTTCAGCTAAGCACGAAAGGCTAGAAAGTTAAATAAAAATCACTTTACGAGCCTTTAAGGCTAAAGTATAAATATGAGAAAGTTTAGGGGCAAAATAGTAATTTTGCTAAAGTATGAGATGTGGGTCAATTTAGTCAATGTGTGTATTAAATAAGCTGATTTATTCATTATAGATCAAGAAAGACAAAGCCCAGATCGAAACCAAGGCAAAAGTAAGGTGGTGGACTAAATTGCACATTTCAATACTTTTGAGTATCGAGGTAAGTCTATGCCTAAACAATGCATTCATACTTACAATTTTTTAATGCTAGCTAGGGTGTAGCATGACTAAGAATGAATGAGAATGATTGGGAACCTATGTGGTTCAAGTAGAATGAATGTAATATATATGTGAATGGATGAATAATTGGGTAAATAGACTTGTGCATGTGTTGTGATAATGCTAGATGGTGGGCTAAGTGTGATACCATCCAAATGCATATTGACAATGAGCTGGCTATGTGCGATGCTATCGTTAAGTATATCATTTAGTGGCTATGTGTGAGATTACTATGATTGCCTTTGTGGTAGGCTAAGTGCGATACAACCATATAAATTGATTGTGGTGTGCTAAGTGCGAAACCACCGAGATATTGGCTGTGTGGATTAATTGTGTGTAATAGCTGTGTGGATAAGATATGTGGATTAGTTATGTGGATTAGCTATGTGAGTTAGCTATGTGGATGTATTATTGAGCAATAATGATGTGTTGTATATTTTGTAAATGTGATATTGAATGCAGGGGTGCATTTCAATAGTTATGAGCATGTGACTCATGATGTGTTGGTAATATGGTAAGGGATAGAAAGAGTAAGCATAGTTGTGTATCATATGTTGGTATAATGCTAATTGTGGTTGGGCTTATACTATGATGCTTAATTGTTTATGTGTAAACTTACTAAGCTCAAAGCTTACTCCCTTTCTTTTCCCTTGTCTTATAGATTAAAAGTGGTGAATCGAGATACGAGGATCATTGGAAGATAGCCCACATATCAGCACACTTTGGTACATGAAACTTAATGTTTTGTATATGGCATGTATAGGGGCTAGAAAAGTTAGTCAATTTTGTTTTAAATGGATAAGAGGTGTTAGTCTTTTTATGGGAAGTGTATTTTGTATAATGCCATAGTTGTTGGCTATTACATTATATGAAAAAGATATAGTTTTCTATGTGAGATTGTATTCAATTTGAGTTGATTATGATTGTGTTGGATGAGTATTTGTTGTGTATGCTAGAAGGGTGAAAAGAACTTGGCACTTAGCTTTGTCCTTGACCATGTGGTTAGACACTGCAGGCGTGTGTCTAGACCATGTGTGACACACAGTCACCCCACGGGCGTGTCTTTGTGGCCGTCGTCCCTGCATGTTAATATTTGAAAATAGAATAGACCACGGACTAGTCACACGGGCGTGTACCTAGGGCATGTGGGATTAATTAGTGTTGGCCACGGGCTAGCCACACGGGCGTGTGTCTAGACTCTAGGCCGTGCGAGGGAAGTCAGTGTTCACCACGGTTGGGGAGCACGGGCGTGCCATGGCCGTGGGGTAATTGGCAGAATGCTCGGGTTTTTAGCACGGCTAGGGAACATGGGCGTGTGTGTCCATACACGGGCGTGTTACATAGTGCACGGGCGTGTGATCCCTGTATAAAAGAAAAAAAAATTTAAGGATCGTAAAAGTTTCGGATTAGTCTCGAGAGCCCTCGTGTGTATAAGTGAGGCCTCGTAAGTCGAGAATAAGGTTATAAAGAGTAATGACGTTGAGCCTACGTGGCGATTAAGTGGGTTGAGTTCGGTAACGCCTCGGGCCCGGTTCCCGACGTAGAACCGGGTAAGGGTGTTACATTTAGTGGTATCAGAGCTATGGTTTAGTCGGTTCTAGGACTACCAGTAGCGGGTGTAGAAGTCTAGCTATACATGCCATAAGTGTGCGATGATAGTGTGGTGGTTTACGATGATTTTAAATCTTATTTTATATAGAATATGGATTACGATCCATTGATTCTTGATGAAGTAGCTAGTAATGCACCAGCTCTGCAAGGAGCCGTCTTGCGGTGCAAAGTGGACTGAGGCGAGGGTCAAGGGAAGAGGCACAAGAAGCCTTTCTCCATATGATGAGTGATTGGTACTCGGACTACGTTTGAGTGAACCCTAACGCTCAACCTCCTCCACCTCCTCCTATACCTCAGCCAAATCTAGTGGCTCCTCAAGGTACGGATGTAGTGAGGATATCAAAACCCCCGGTGGATAAGATTAGGAAACACGGGGCTGAGGAGTTTAGAGCTAAAGTAGATGATGACCCTGAGAGGGCAGAGTTCTGGTTAGAGAACTCGATGAGGGTGTTCGATGAGCTCTCATGTACACCAGAGGAGAGTTTGAAGTGTGCCGTATCTTTTCTAACAGACTCGGCATACCATTGGTGGAAGACGCTAACATTAGTGGTCCCGAGAGAGCGGGTAACGTGGGACTTCTTTCTGGAAGCATTCTGGAAGAAGTATATAAGCCAAAGATTTACTGATCGAAAGATGAAAGAATTCCTTGAGTTGAAGCAAGGAAGAATGTCAGTAGCAGAATATGAGTGTGAGTTTGTTAGGCTTAGCAAATACGCTCAAGAATGTGTGTCGACAGAGACCATCTTATGCAAGAGGTTCGAAGATGGGCTGAATGAGGATATCAAACTCCTAGTTGGCATTTTGGAGTTGAAAGAATTTGTGGTATTAGTTGAAAGGGCAAGTAAGGCCGAAGAGTTGAGTTCAGATAAGAGGAGGGCTGTGAGTGAAGCTCGAGATGCGAGAAAGAGACCGATGGGCAAGACGTATCAAGCCCAGTCGAAAAGAGATCCAAAGAAGTGAATCCTCAGACGTCAGCCTCAGTGGGATATTCGTATCGAGACTTGGACAATACTCGTCAGGGTTCGAGAGTCTGAGCCCCCTCGATGGAAAGTGTGGGCAATACAAAGAGTAAACCGGAGTGTCCAAGTTGTGGTAGGTATCACACCGGAGAGTGTTGGGGAAACAGTCGGAAATGTTACAAATATGGTTCCCCTGACCACTTTATCCCAGAAGCTTGTCCAGAGGATGATAAGGAAGAGAGGCAAGAAGTGAGACCTAGTGATGTGTCTACGAGGGGTAGACCACCAAGGAATCTAAGAGGTGGGGCTAGTGGTAGAGGTGCGTCCAAGGACTCTGCTGTGAGACCAGAGGGTCGGGCACCTGCGAGGACGTATGCCATTCGCACTCGCGAAGAGGCATCCTCCCCTGATGTGATAACGGGTACTTTTTCTCTCTTTGACACCTCTGTTATTGCTTTAATAGATTCAGGGTCTACTCACTCTTATATTTGCATGAGATTAGCATCTAGTTTGAGTATGACCGTTGAGTCTACGGACATAGTAGTTAAGGTGTCAAACCCGTTAGGAAAGTATGTGTTAGTGGACAAAGTGTGTAAGAATTATCCTTTGTTGATTGAGAATCATTGTTTTCCGGCAAACCTTATGTTGTTCCCGTTTGATGAGTTCGATTTAATCCTAGGCATGGAATTGTTGACTACCCATAGTGTTTTAGTGAACTGTGGTAGTAAGTACATTGAATTGAAATGTGAGAATGGAGATGTGGTTTGGGTCAAATCAGGTGGATCGGATAGTCTACCAGTGATGATTTCTTCCCTAGTGGCTGAGAAATGTTTGAGAAAAGGATGTGAGTCCTATCTTGCGTTCGTGTTGAACACTCGAGAGGTTGGGGTGGAGTTTAAAGCGAGTGCGGTGGTACGTGAGTATCGGATGTATTCCGGAGGAGTTATCGGATTACCTCCGGTGAGAGAGGTCGAGTTTGGAATTGAGTTGGTTCCGGGAACAGAACCTATTTCAATTGCCCCGTACAGAATGGCACTTATAGAGTTGAAAGAACTGAAGGTTCAGTTACAAGAGTTGATAGATAAGGGTTTTGCAAGACCAGAGCTACTGCGCCTTGGGAGCTCGATATTGTTTGTGAAGAAGAAAGATGTGTCTATGAGGTTGTGTATAGACTATAGGCGACTTAACAAAGTGACGGTTAAGAATAAGTATCCTTTACCAAGGATTGATGATCTTTTCGATCAGCTGAAGGGAGCTGGTGTTCTCAAGATAGACTTGAGGTGCAGTTATTATCATTTCAGTGAAAGAGCAAGATGTGTTGAAAAGCGCATTTCGGATAAGGTATGGCCATTATGAGTTTTTGTTTATGTCGTTTGGGTTGACGAATGCACCTACAATTTTTATGGATCTGATGAACCGTGTTTTCAGACCATATGTGGACAAGTTTGTGGTTGTCTTTTTTGACGACATATTGATCTATTCTCGAGATGAGAACGATCATGAAGAGCACTTGAGAATTGTCTTGCAAACTTTGAGAGATAAGCAGTTGTATGCTATGTTTAGCAAGAGTGAGTTTTGGCTCCGAGAGGTCGGATTCCTAAGACACATGGTGTCAGGTGATGGTGTCAGAGTTGACCCGAATAAGATATCGGCTATTACGGATTGGAAACCGCCAAGGAACGTGTCAGAAATCAAAAGTTTCTTGGGATTAGCGGGATATTACAGACGTTTCATAAAGGGGTTCTCTATGATTGCTAACCCGATGACGAAGCTATTGTATAAGGATGTCAAGTTTGAATGGACTGAGACATGTCATGAGCTTGAGTGAAAACAATGTTGGTGAGGCACCGGTTTTGGTTCAACCAGAATCGGAGAAGGAGTTTGTGGTTTATAGTGATGCGTCGTTTAATGGTCTCGGTTGCGTGTTGATGCAAGAGGGTAAAGTAATCGCTTACGCCTCGAGGCAATTAAAACTGCACGAGAAGAATTATCCGACTCACGATTTGGAGTTAGCTGCGATTATTTTTGCGTTAAAGATTTGGCGACATTATTTGTATGGCGAAAAGTGCCGAATCTTTACGGATCACAAGAGTTTAAAGTATTTGATGGATCAGAAGGATCTGAATCGAGGCAGAGGCGGTGGCTTGAGTTGTTGAAAGACTATGAGTTAGTCATTGATTACCACCCGGGAGAAGCGAATGTGGTTGCGGATGCCTTAAGTAGGAAATCCCTGTATGCTCTTAGAGTTATGAGAGCGAGTTTAGCATTGTCTAATGATTGTGCTATTTTGGCAGAGTTGAGAGCTAGGCCACTATTTGTTCAACAAATATGTGAAGCTCGGAGAAATGATAGCGAGATGCAAGCTAAGATAGCTAAGTGCGGTCGGAATGTGATTCGATTTTCGAATGAATTTGAATGGTTATCGACTTATCGCGACATGAATTTGTGTTCCTAAAAATGAAGAGTTGATTCGAAAGGTTTTGCATGAAGCCCACGATGGGTGCTTGTCGAGTACATCATCAGGCGATGCGAAAATGTTCAACGACTTGAGGAAGTTATATTGGTGGCGGGTATGAAAAGAGATATTTGAGAGTTGTGACTAAGTGTCCGATTTGCCAACAAGTGAAAGTGAGAATCAAGTGCCTTGGGATTGCTTGACCGGTGATGGTTCCCGAATGGAAGTGGGATCGGGTGACCATGGATTTTGTAAGCGGGGTTACCGGCGACTCAGAAGAGAGATCTTTGTGTGAGTCGTTGTGGATAGATTTGAAGTCGACTCACTTTATTCGATGCGTGTTGATTATTCCTTTGGATAAGTTATTTGAGTTGTGCGTGGCGAGAGATAGTGAGATTGCTTGTGTGTACTGTGTCTATTATATCGGATAAAGATCAGAGGTTTACTTGAGATTTTGGAAGAAGTTGCAAGAGGCCATGGAGTGCGAGATTGAATTTGATCTTTGCGTTCCATCCGCAATCCGATGGTCGATCTGAAAGAGTGATTCAAGTTCTTGAATATATGCCGATCTTGTGTGTTAGAATTCAAAGGTAGTTGGGAGAGATATCTACCTTTGGTCGAATTTGCCTATAACAATAGTTATCGATCAGTATACTGGTGTGCCGTATGAGGCTTTGTATGGCCGTAAGTGTCGGACTCCTTTGTATTAGACCGAGCTTAGCGAGAAGCGGACCCATGGGGTTGATCTGATAAAAGAGACTAAAGAGAAAGTGAAAGTAATCCGTAATAGTCTGAAAGCTACTTCGGACCGACAAAAGTCGTATGCGGATTTGAAAAGAAAAGAAATTGAGTTTGAAGTAGGCGACAAAGTATTTTTGAAAGTATCGCAGTGGAAGAAGATTATGAGATTTGGACAAAAAGGGAAATTGAGTCCAAGGTTCATAGGGCCGTATGAGATTACAGACAGAATTGGGCCTGTAGCTTACCGGTTGGCTTTACCGGTAGAGTTGGAAAAGATTCATAACATGTTCCTTTTGTCGATGCTGCGACGGTATCGCTCTGATCCTTCACATGTGATTCCTTCAACGGAAATTGAGATAAGACCAGATATGTCTTATGAAGAGGAGCCGATTAATATCTTGGCTCGAGAAGTAAAACAGCTGAGAAATAAGAGCATAGCACTAGTGAAAGTGTTATGGCAGAAACATGGCGTGGAAGAGGCTACGTGGGAAACGTAAGAAGCTATGAGAGAGCAACATCAAATCCTCTTTTCTGGTAAAATTTTCGGGGGTGAAAGTCTCTAAAGGGGAAGAGTTGTAACATCTCGGTTTAGGGCCTAGTCGGAATAGTGGTTTGAGACCACAAATTCGAGGGTCATGAATGAGTTTTTGAGGTTTATATTATGTATGCATGCTAGTGTGAAAGTTTCATGAAAGAATTTTGTGAAATTATGGTTAAATTGTCCAAAAAGGACCAAATTGCAAAAGTTGCAAAATGTGTATTTCTAGAAGCTATTTGTGTGAAATAGCTTTAGATTATTAATTAGACGTCTTTAAATAGCAATTTACCCAAATTCTAATTTTTGGACAAAAATGGGCATGGATGAGTCAAAATTTGAAGTTTATCAAAAAGGGCATTTTGGTCATTTATCAAATAAGTGATTAAATAGGTGAAAAGATGATAAAAATTCACTCATCTTCTCCCCCAAGCTGCCGAAAATTAGAGAAGCCATTGTTAGGGCTCTTTCAATTTTTCAAGCTTGCTAGTAAGTGCTCTTAAACCCAGTTTTTGATATTCTTCGTATTTTTGAAGTCCTAGTAGCATGAGTAAGCTATTTTTAGCTATTTGGTGAGCTATTATGGATGTTCAAAAATGTACATATGTATGACATGCATGTATTTTGATGTTTTATGGAAGAATATGAAAGCTTGATGTAGTAGAAACATCTTTTGCTAAGTGATTTTCCATGAAAATGCATGTAGGGACTTAGTTGTGAAAATCTTAAGTTTGGTCATACATGGGTGATTTAGTGAGAATTGTTGAATGCTTTAGTTGAGTAAGTGGTTCTGCTAAGCATGAAAGGCTAGAAAGTTGAATAAAAATCACTTTACGAACCTTTAGGGCTAAAGTGTATATATCAGAAAGTTTAGGGGCAAAATAGTAATTTTGCTAAAGTATGAGATGTGGGTCAATTTAGTCAATGTGTGTATTGAATAAGCTGATTTATTCATTATAGATCAAGAAAGACAAAGCCCGGATCGAAACCGAGGCAAAAGCAAGGTGGTTGACTAAATTGCACATTTCAATACTTTTGAGTATCGAGGTAAGTCTGTGCCTAAATAATCCATTCATACTTACAATTTGTTAATGCTAGCTAGGGTGTAGCATGAATGAGAATGAATGAGAATGATTGGGAACCTATGTGGTTCAAGTAGAATGAATGTAATATAGATGTGAATGGATGAATAATTGGGTAAATAGACTTGTGCATGTGTTGTGATAATGCTAGATGGTGGGCTAAGTGCGATACCATCCAAATGCATATTGACGATGAGCTGGCTATGTGCGATGCTATCGTTAAGTATATCATTTAGTGGCTATGTGCGAGATCACTATGATTGCCTTTGTGGTAGGCTAAGTGCGATACCACTATATAAATTGATTGTGGTGTGCTAAGTGCGAAACCACCGAGATATTGGCTGTATGGATTAATTGTGTGTAATAGGTGTGTGGATAAGATATGTGGATTAGTTATGTGGATTAGCTATGTGAGTTAGCTATGTGGATGTATTATTAAGCAATAATGATGTGTTGTATATTGTGTAAATGTGATATTGAATGCAGGGGTGCATTTCAATAGTTATGAGCATGTGACTCATGATGTGTTGGTAATATGGTAAGGGATAGAAAGAGTAAGCATAGTTGTGTATCATATGTTGGTATTATGCTAATTGTGGTTGGGCTTATACTATGATGCTTAATTGTTTATGTGTAAACTTACTAAGCTCAAAGCTTACCCCCTTTCTTTTCCCTTGTCTTATAGATTAAAAGTGGTGAATCAAGATACGAGGATCATTGGAAGATAGCCCACATATCAGCACACTTTGGTACATGAAACTTAATGTTTTGTATATGGCATGTATAGGGGCTAGACAAGTTAGTCAATTTTGTTGTAAATGGATAAGAGGTGTTAGTCTTTTTATGGGAAGTGCATTTTGTATAATGCCATAGTTGTTGGGTATTACATTATATGAAAAAGATATAGTTTTCTATGTGAGATTGTATTGAATTTGAGTTGATTATGATTGTGTTGGATGAGTATTTGTTGTGTATGCTAGAAGGGTGAAAAGAACTTGGCACTTAGCTTTGTCCTTGACCATGTGGTTTAGACACACGGGCGTGTGTCTAGACCATGTGTGACACACGGTCAGCCCACGGGTGTGTGCTGTGCCCGTGCGTCCCCTGCATGTTAATATTTTAAAACAGAATAGACCACTGACTAGTCACACGGGCGTGTGCCTAGGGCGTGTGGGATTAATTAGTGTTGGCCACGGGCTAGCCACACGGGCGTGTGTCTAGACTCTAAGCCGTGCAAGGGAAGTCAGTGTTCACCACGGTTGGGGAGCACGGGCGTGCCATGGCCGTAGGGCAATTGGCAGAATGCTCGGGTTTTTAGCATGGCTAGGGAACATGGGTGTGTGTGTCCATACATGGGCGTGTTACATAGTGCACGGGCATGTGAGCCCTGTATAAAAGAAGAAAAATTTAAGGATCGTAAAAGTTCCGGATTAGTCTCGAGAGCCCTCGTGTGTATAAGTGAGGCCTCGTAAGTCGAGAATGAGGTTATAGAGAGTAATGACGTTGAGCCTACGTGGCGATTAAGTGGGTTGAGTTCGGTAACGCCTCAGGCTCGGTTCCCGATGTACAACCTGGGTAAGGGGTGTTACATTTAGTGGTATCAGAGCTATGGTTTAGTCGGTTCTAGGACTACCGTAGCGGGTGTAAGAGTCTAGCTATACATGCCATAAGTGTGCGATGATAGTGTGGTGGTTTACGATGATTTTAAATCTTGTTTTATATAGAATATGGATTAGATCCATTGACTGGCGATGAAGCAACTAGTAATGCGCGGCTCTGCGCAAGGAGGCGTCTTAGGTGCAAAGTGGACCCGAGGCGAGGGGTCAAGGGGAAGAGGCACGAGAAGCCTTTCTCCATATGATGAGTGATTGGTACTCGGACTACGTCCGAGTGAACCCTAACACTCAACCTCCTCCACCTCCTCCTATACCTTAGCCAAATCCAGTGGCTCCTCAAGGTACGGATGTAGTGAGGATATCGAAACCCCCGGTGGATAAGATTAGGAAACACGGGGCTGAAGAGTTTAGAGCTAAATTGGATGACGACCCTGAGAGGGCGGAGTTCTGGTTAGAGAACTTGATGAGGGTGTTCGATGAGCTCTCATGTACACCAGATGAGAGTTTGTAGTGTGCCGTATCTTTTCTAAGAGACTCGGCATACCATTGGTGGAAGACGCTGACATTAGTGGTCCCGAGAGAGCAGGTAATGTGGGACTTCTTTCTGGAAGAGTTCTGGAAGAAGTATATAAGCCAAAGATTTACTGATCGAAAGATGAAAGAATTCCTTGAGTTGAAGCAAGGAAGAATGTCAGTAGCAGAATATGAGCGTGAGTTTGTTAGGCTTAGCAAATACGCTCAAGAATGTGTGTCGACAGAGACCATCTTGTGCAAGAGGTTCGAAGATGGGATGAATGGGGATATCAAACTCCTAGTTGGCATTTTGGAGTTGAAAGAATTCATGGTATTAGTTGAAAGGGCAAGTAAGGCCGAAGAGTTGATTTCAGATAAGAGGAGGGCTGTGAGTGAAGCCCGAGATGCGAGAAAGAGACCGATGGGCAAGACGTATCAAGCCCCGTCAAAAAGATCCAAGGAAGTGAATCCTCGGACGTCAGCCTCAGTGGGATACTCACATCGAGACTTGGACAATACTCGTCAGGGTTTGAGAGTCCGAGCCCCCTCGATGGAAAGTGTGGGCAATACAAAAAGTAAACCGGAGTGTCCAAGTTGTGGTAGGTATCACACCGGAGAGTGTTGGGGAAACAGTCGGAAATGTTACAAGTGTGGTTCCCCTGACCACTTTATCCATAACTGTCCCGGGAGGGATGATAAGGAAGAGAGGAAAAAAGTGAGACCTAGTGTTGTATCTACGAGGGGTAGACCACCAAGGAACCCAAGAGGTGGGGCTAGTGGTAGAGGTGCGTCCAGGGACTCTGCTATGAGACCAGAGGGTCGGGCACCTGCGAGGACGTATGCCATTCGCGCTCGCGAAGAGGCATCCTCCCCTGATGTGATAACGGGTACTTTTTCTCTCTTTGACACCTCTGTTATTGTTTTAATAGATCCAGGGTCTACTCACTCTTATATTTGCATGAGATTAGCATCTAGTTTGAGTATGACCGTTGAGTCTACGGACATAGTAGTTAAGGTGTCAAACCCGTTAGAAAAGCATGTGTTAGTGGACAAAGTGTGTAAGAATTGTCCTTTGTTGATTGAGAATCATTGTTTTCCGGAAAACCTTATGTAGTTGCCGTTTGATGAGTTCGATTTAATCCTAGGCATGAATTGGTTGACTACCCATAGTGTTTTAGTGAACTGTGGTAGTAAGTACATTGAATTGAAATGTGAGAATAGAGATCTGGTTCGGGTTGATTCAGGTGGATCGGATAGTCTACCAGTGATGATTTCTTCCCTAGTGGCTGAGAAATGTTTGAGAAAAGGATGTGAGTCCTATCTTGCGTTCGTGTTGAACACTCGAGAGGTTGGGGTGGAGTTTAAAGCGAGTGCGATTAGTGCGTGAGTATCGGATGTATTCCGGAGGAGTTGCAGTTACCTCCAATGAGAGAGGTCGAGTTTGGAATTGAGTTGGTTCCGAGAATGGCACCTATTTCGATTGCCCCGTATAGAATGGCACCTGTAGAGTTGAAAGAACTGAAGGTTCAGTTACAAGAGTTGACAGATAAAGGTTTTGCAAGACCGAGCTACTCGCCTTGGGGAGCTCCGGTATTGTTTGTGAAGAAGAAAGATGTGTCTATGAGGTTGTGTATAGACTATAGACAGCTTAACAAAGTGACGGCTAAGAATAAGTATCCTTTACCAAGGATTGATGATCTTTTCGATCAACTGAAGGGAGCTACAGTGTTCTCCAAGATAGACTTGAGGTGCAGTTATTATCATTTCAGTGAAAGAGCAAGATGTGTTGAAAAGCGCATTTCGGACAAGGTATGGCCATTATGAGTTTTTGGTTATGCCGTTTGGGTTGACGAATGCACTGCGATTTTTATGGATCTGATGAACCGTGTTTTCAGACCATATGTGGACAAGTTTGTGGTTATCTTTATTGACGACATATTGATCTATTCTCGAGATGAGAACGATCATGAAGAGCACTTGAGAATTGTCTTACAAACTTTGAGAGATAAACAGTTGTATGTTAAGTTTAGCAAAAGTGAGTTTTGGCTCTGAGAGGTCGGATTCCTAGGACACATGGTGTCAGGTGATGGTGTCAGAGTTGACCCGAATAAGAGATCGACTGTTATGGATTGGAAACCGCCGAGGAACATGTCAGAAATCAGAAGTTTCTTGGGTTTAGTGGGATATTACAGACGTTTCGTAAAGGGGTTCTCTGTGATTGCTACCCTGATGACGAAGCTCTTGCATAAGGATGTCAAGTTTGAATGGGTGAGACATGTCATGAGCTTCGAGAGGAAAACAATATTGACTGAGGCGCCAGTTTTGGTTCAACCAGAATCGGAGAAGGAGTTTGTGGTTTATAGTGATGCGTCGTTTAATGGTCTCGGTTGCGTGTTGATGTAAGAGGGTAAGGTAATCGCTTACGCCTCGAGGCAGTTAAAACCGCACGAGAAGAATTATCTGACTCACGATTTGGAGTTAGCTGCGATTGTTTTTGCATTAAAGATTTGGCGACAATATTTGTATGGCGAAAAGTGCCGAATCTTTACGGATCACAAGAGTTTAAAGTATTTGATGGATCAGAAGGATCTGAATCTGAGACAGAGACGGTGGCTTGAGTTGTTAAAAGACTATGAGTTAGTCATTGAATACCACCCAGGAAAAGCGAATGTGGTTGCGAATGCCTTAAGTAGGAAATCCCTGTATGCTCTAAGAGTTATGAGAGCGAATTTAGCATTGTCTAATGATGGTGCTATTTTGGCAGAGTTGAGAGCTAGGCCACTATTTGTTCAACAAATATGTGAAGCTCAGAGAAATGATAGCGAGATGCAAGCTAAGATAGCTAAGTGCGGGTTGGAATGTGATTCTGATTTTCGAATGAATTTGAATGGTTGTCTGACGTATCGCGATAGAATTTATGTTCCTAAAAATGAGGAGTTGATTCGAAAGGTTTTGCATGAAGCCCACAGGGGGTGCTTGTCAGTACATCCGGGCAGTACGAAAATGTACAACGACTTGAGGAAGTTATATTAGAGGCCGGGTATGAAAAGAGATATTTCAGAGCTTGTGACTAAGTGTCTGATTTGCCAACAAGTGAAAGCTGAGCATCAAGTGCCTTCGGGATTGCTTCAGCCAGTGATGTTTCCCGAATGAAAGTGGGATCGGGTGACCATGGATTTTGTAATGGGGTTGCCGACGACTCCGAGAAAGAGAGATGCTGTGTGGGTCGTTGTGGATAGATTGATGAAGTCGACTCACTTTATTCGATGACGTGTTGATTATTCTTTGGATAAGTTATTTGAGTTGTGCGTGGCGAGAGATAGTGAGATTGCATGGTGTACCTATGTCTATTATATCGGATAGAGATCCGAGGATTACTTCGAGATTTTTGAAGAAGTTACAAGAGGCCATGGGTACGAGATTGAATTTCAAGATCGCTGCGTTCCATCGCAATCCGATGGTCGATCTGAAAGAGTGATTCAAGTTCTTGAAGATATGCTTCGATGTTGTGTGTTAGAATTCGAAGGTAGTTGGGAGAGATATCTACCTTTGGTCGAATTCGCCTATAAAAGCAGATTATCGATCAGTATACAGATGGCACCGTATGAGGCTTTGTATGGCGCAAGTGTCGGACTCCTTTGTATTGGGTGAGCTTAGCGAGAAGCGGACCCATGGGGTCGATCTGATAAAAGTGACCGAGAAGAAAGTGAAAGTAATCCGTAATAGTCTGAAAGCTACTTCAAACCGACGGAAGTCGTATGCGGATTTGAAAAGAAAAGAAATTGAGTTTGAAGTAGGCGACAAAGCATTTTTGAAAGTATCACCGTGGAAGAAGATTATGAGATTTGGACAAAAGGAAATTGAGTCCAAGGTTCATAGGGCCGTATGAGATTACTGAGCATGAATTGGGCTGTAGCTTACCGGTTGGCTTTGCCGGTAGAGTTGGAAAAGATTCATAACGTGTTCCATGTGTCGATGTTGCGATGGTATCGCTCCGATCCTTCACAGGTGATTCCTTCAATAGAAATTGAGATAAGACCGGATATGTCTTATGAAGAGGAGCCGATTAAGATCTTGGCTCGAGTAGTGAAACAGTTGAGAAATAAGAGCATAGCACTAGTGAAAGTGTTATGGCAGAAACATGGCGTGGAAGAGGCTACGTGGGAACGGAAGAAGCTATGAGAGAGCAACATCCAATCCTCTTTTCTGGTAAGATTTTCGGGGGCAAAAATCTCTAAAGGGGGGAGAGTTATAACATCCCGATTTAGGGCCTAGTCAGAATAGTGGTTCGAGACCACAAATCCGAGGGTCATGAATGAGTTTTTGAGGTTTATATTATGTATGCATGCTAGTGTGAAAGTTTCATGAAAGAATTTTGTGAAATTGTGGTTGAATTGTCCAAAAAGGACTAAATTGCAAAAGTTGGAAAATGTGTGTTTCTAGAAGCTATTTGTGTGAAATAACTTTAGATTATTAATTAGAGGTCTTTAAATAGCAATTTACCCAAATTCTAATTTTTGGACAAAAATGGGCATGGATGAGTCAAAATTTGAAGTTTATCAAAAAGGGCATTTTGGTCATTTATCAAATAAGTGATTAAATAGGTGAAAAGATGATAAAAATTCACTCATCTTCTCCCCCAAGCTGCCGAAAATTAGAGAAGCCATTGTTAGGGCTCTATCAATTTTCCAAGCTTGCTAGTAAGTGCTCTTAAGCCCGGTTTTTGATATTCTTCGTATTTTTGAAGTCCTAGTAGCATGAGTAAGCTATTTTTAGCTATTTGGTGAGCTATTATGGATGTTCAAAAATGTACATATGTATGACATGCATGTATTTTGATGTTTTATGGAAGAATATGAAAGCTTGATGTAGTAGAAACATCTTTTGCTAAGTGATTTTCCATGAAAATGCATGTAGGGACTTAGTTGTGAAAATCTTAAGTTTGGTCATACATGGGTGATTTAGTGAGAATTGTTGAATGCTTTAGTTGAGTAAGTGGTTCGACTAAGCATGAAAGGCTAGAAAGTTGAATAAAAATCACTTTACGAGCCTTTAGGGCTAAAGTGTAAATATGAGAAAGTTTAGGGGCAAAATAGTAATTTTTCTAAAGTATGAGATGTGGGTCAATTTAGTCAATGTGTGTATTGAATAAGCTGATTTATTCATTATAGATCAAGAAAGACAAAGCCCGGATCGAAACCGAGGCAAAAGCAAGGTGGTGGACTAAATTGTACATTTCAATACTTTTGAGTATCGAGGTAAGGCTATGCCCAAACAATGCATTCATACTTAAAATTTGTTAATGCTAGCTAGGGTGTAGCATGAATGAGAATGAATGAGAATGATTGGGAACCTATGTGGTTCAAGTAGAATGAATGTAATATAGATGTGAATGGATGAATAATTGGGTAAATAGACTTGTGCATGTGTTGTGATAATGCTAGATGGTGGGCTAAGTGCGATACCATCCAAATGCATATTGACGATGAGTTGGCTATGTGCGATGCTATCGTTAAGTATATCATTTAGTGGCTATGTGCGAGATCACCATGATTGCCTTTGTGGTAGGCTAAGTGCGATACCACCATATAAATTGATTGTGGTGTGCTAAGTGCGAAACCACCGAGATATTGGCTGTGTGGATTAATTGTGTGTAATAGCTGTGTGGATAAGATATGTGGATTAGTTATGTGGATTAGCTATGTGTGTTAGATATGTGAATGTATTATTGAGCAATAATGATGTGTTGTATATTGTGTAAATGTGATATTGAATGCAGGGGTGCATTTCAATAGTTATGAGCATGTGACTCATGATGTGTTGGTAATATGGTGAGGGATAGAAAGAGTAAGCATAGTTGTGTATCATATGTTGGTATAATGCTAATTGTGGTTGGGCTTATACTATGATGCTTAATTGTTTATGTGTAAACTTTCTAAGCTCAAAGCTTACTCCCTTTCTTTTCCCTTGTCTTATAGATTAAAAGTGGTGAATCGAGATACGAGGATCATTGGAAGATAGCCCACATATCAGCACACTTTGGTACATGAAACTTAATGTTTTGTATATGGCATGTATAGGGGCTAGACAAGTTAGTCAATTTTGTTGTAAATGGATAAGAGGTGTTAGTCTTTTTATGGGAAGTGTATTTTGTATAATGCCATAGTTGTTGGCTATTACATTATATGGAAAAGATATAGTTTTCTATGTGAGATTGTAATCAATTTGAGTTGATTATGATTGTGTTGGATGAGTATTTGTTGTGTATGCTAGAAGGGTGAAAAGAACTTGGCACTTAGCTTTGTCCTTGACCATGTGGTTAGACACACGGGCGTGTGTCTAGACCATGTGTGACACACGGTCAGCCCACGGGCGTGTGCTGTGGCCGTGCGTCCCCTGCATGTTAATATTTTAAAATAGAATAGACCACGGACTAGTCACACGGGCGTGTGCCTAGGGCGTGTGGGATTAATCAGTGTTGGCCACGGGCTAGCCACACGGGCGTGTGTCTAGACTCTAGACCGTGCGAGGGAAGTTAGTGTTCACCACGGTTGAGGAGCACGGGCGTGCCATGGCTCTGGGGCAATTGGTAGAATGCTCGGGTTTTTAGCACGGCTAGGGAACATGGGCGTGTGTGTCCATACACGGGCGTGTTACATAGTGCACGGGCGTGTGAGCCCTGTATAAAAGAAGAAAATTTTTAAGGATCGTAAAAGTTCCGGATTAGTCTCGAGAGCCCTCGTTTGTTTGAGTGGGGCCTCGTAAGTCGAGAATGAGGTTATAGAGAGTAATGATGTTGAGCCTAAGTGGCGATTAAGTGGGTTGAGTTCGGTAACGCCTCGGGCCCGGTTCCCGACGTAGAACCTGGGTAAGGGGTGTTACAGTTTGAGCAGACTCTCGAGGGCAATCCCTAAACCGATGGTCCTTAGATCCACATTTGAAACAGCCACCAGTTCTCTTCCAGCATTCACCCGAGTGAAGTCTCCCACAATCCGCACAAGGTCAGAATCGATTGGTAGCACTGGAGCACCCCGCTTCGTCTTGGGTCCTCATTCCCTGGGCCTTTTCTGAAAACCTCTAGCAGGACCTGAGTGCCCAGAGTCTCTCTTGTTTCTGCCCCTATCCTTATCTCGGTTTTTCCGTTCCCATTGCTTAACCTCCTCAGCTATCTTAGCTTTTTCCACATGTGTGGCAAAATTTCTCTCCTTCTGTGGGGCTATCAGTACCCGCAACTCATCACGCAACCCGTCCTCAAAACAAACATAGTGTTCATAACCAGTCGGCACTATTCCCCGAGCGTACCGACTAAGACGCAGAAATTCCGCCTCGTATGCTGCCACAGATTTACCTCCTTGGACCAGATTCAGGAATTCCTTCCTTCGGGCATCCACATAGCTAGCCCCGACATATTTTCCTTGAAACGCAGTCTTAAAGAATTCCCAGGTAGTGCGATCGGCCTGAGTGCCTTCTCGAACAGTGAGCCACCACTGGCACGCCTTGTCTCTCAGCAAAGACACTACTCTTTTCAGTTTATGGAGTATAAGAGTAGAAGTTGTTTTCGCAAACATATCCTAAAGTCTCAATCTCTATAGTTTCAGCTCCTAAAGCTAAAAGTTCTAGAGTATTTCTATTTTGTGGAGTTTTCTTACTACAGTCATAACACAATAATCATAATCATAAAATGATAACATATACTTACTTGACTTGGTGCCGGATACTCGGGTGCCATACTTCCTTTAAAATAACATTTCTAATTTAAAATTCAAACCAGCTTTAGAAAACGCTTTTGAACCCAAACCACAGCCGAGTTTTGCAACCGGGCTCTGATACCATAAAATGTAACACCCCAAACCTGGCCCATGCGTTATGACCGGATCTGACATGTCACATGGGAAAAACATGTTAAATCCTTTTTATTCGTACTAAGATAAGTATTATTTTTTTATAATTGAGAAAGCAAGTTTGATTTGAAATATTTGATAAAATACTACTAACCTCGATGGTTGATTGATAAATCGATAATTTGAACTAGATATCTTATAAAACCGTGACTTTTGAAAATATCGTTGATAATTTGAGAGAAAATTTCCAAGTTAAAATATTTGAAAAAGTTTGTTATGAAATCCATTTGTAAATCAGAAAAGAGAAAGAAAAAAGTTGGTTATACTTTTAGAAAATCCCCATTTAAAATAATTCAAGCAACATAATAAATACGTCAAACATAATGCAAAATAAAATAATCCAGAGGCCTTATTACATCATAAAAAAACCCAAAATAGTAAAAGTAATAAGGTGAACGGAAATAGAAATCTAAAGTTCAATAAAAACCATTTCTGAAGTATGGCCTCCACCGAGTCATCCATGGCCCAAGTCCACATCACTGAGCATTACCTGCAAGGGTTAAGGAAACGGGGTGAGTTACTAGAACTCAGTGTATAATCCCCTTACCGTTATCCACTGGGCCTGAACCCGTATAGCAACATCTTGGGCCTAAGCCCATTACAAAGTAATAAATAAATGACATGAATGCAACCCATCTCATCCAGCCAATCTCTCCCCCAACCAGCCAATCTCTCCTGTGGGGATCAAGTCAACCCACCCCGCCATTCTCTCCAATTTGCAGTCAAACTGCCATTTATAATATTTTTGTGGTTGAACGACCAGAGTCATAATCAAGCACATTAATAAACAAATTATGGCAATGCCACCATGCTACACTTCTCTTCATTCAATTTTCCCATCCCATGTAATATGTAGAGATGCAACATACATAATAACAATCATTAATCTATTGTATACTTTTAACGAATCGCCCCTTTAAAGTAATATAATAATTCGGCCCACTAAGGCATTTTAACAAATCGGCCCATAGGGGCATTTCGGTAATTCAGCCCATAGGGGCATTTCGGTAATTCGGCCCATAGGGGCATTTCGATAATTTCTACAAATTAACACCGATTTTGATAAATCTTTAGAAATAATGAAATTTAAGCAATTTCTCGGTTTATGCCATATTACGAGTTTTAGCCTTATAATAATAACAAACAACTATCAAACTTGTTACCGAATCATAATCTACAGAATTGCGGTGTGAGATTACACACCTGATTACGGTAAGTATTAAACTCTCTTGATCATCGGCACCTATGACATCATAACACTCGATTAATCTAATGAACGAGATTTTTATTAATCTAAATCTAAACCAAGCGATCTATTGAAACGCTTACCCTCGATATCGTGAACGACCACGATTTGTCTATTCTCACCGGATGATGGTCCACAACCCGGTGGGAAATCTCGAATCGCCGAAATCGCTCTACGCTTTAACTTAGGAGTAGGATTTGTAAATCCACTCCTTTTGTGTTCTCCAATAACTTTTGCTTTCAACTCGGTTCCACTTGCCTCCATTAAAAAAGTCTTAATCAAAACGATATTACAGTATATATTGATTGTCTAAGGAAAAAGGGTTCGGCTTACCACTATTTCCGTAGAATCCACAAGTAGAGAATACCGAGTGATTTTGTCCCTAACAACATAATCGATTAGCCAAACTTTCAATTCGATTAACACAATAACCGAGTAGCGATATCGAATGGATTATGAAGGGACTCCTTACCTTAATCGATGATGATCCTGATTCCCACCGATTGATTTATGACTAGGGATGAATAGGCAATGATATGGTATTCGGCCAAACCACTAGAATACTACAAATAGAAGATTATCAAAATATGAGGGAGTATGGAAGAACACCATTTGGGTTTTAGAAACAAGATGAGATAACCAAATGATGAGGAATACTCATTCGGCTAAAGAGAGAAGAAAATGAAAAGATTTGAATGAAACACTTACCCGGTTTAATCAAGAAAGAAAAGTCCAACTTGTAAGATGGAGAAGATGATCAATTTTCGACTTTTGAATAGAAAAAGGGTTGATGAAATGATCAAAAGAAAAGAAAAGATGAAGGAGGAGTGCTTTGTTAGTTTCGACTAACAAAAGAAAAATGAACAATAGTGGGTTGAGTGTTGCAGCAAAACAAAGAAGTAAGATGAACAATTAGGCAAGGTGTTTCGGCTATCAAAGAAAGAATGACCAAAATACATTGAGGTTTCGGTCAAAACAAAGAAAAGAAAATGCTCACTTTTGGCATTGGAGTTTTCGGCAAAGAGGGAAGAAATTGGAAAAAGGAAAAGGTTTCCAAAATGCTAAGGAGAAAAATAACCTCTCATGCACCAAAATTTTGTCAAAATGACCAAAGAGAAAAGAGAAAAGAGAAATTCGGCTCTCACTATTCCCTAACCAAAACCGTGCATCACTTTGCCTAAAGGATGAATTTTGACCATAATTCTTTCCAAAACATCTTCCACACTTTAAGCCAACATGTTCCCTATTCTTTCCTTTTTTTTTCTTCTTTCCTTCCACTCATCCTTTCCTTATTTCCTTAGCCATCTTTCCTAAAAGAAAAAGTCTTCCTTTCCATAATTGAAGCCTTGGCCGACACTATGGATGAATAGCACAAAAAAAATAATCAAAATTTTCACCAAGTGGGATTCGAACCTCTTCTCCTAAAGCCCTTCATGTGACGCAACATCCTCTTTACCATATGCTCATTTTATGCTAGCAATTTACTCACTTATTTCCATAAGCATTGATGCCACATAACTTCTCCCCCTTTAAGGGCTTAAACACAAAAATTTTACTAAGGCCCAACTCAACCCCGAGCCTTCTTAGAACCTTAAAAACCTACACAATTAATATTTTAACTAACCTATCACAAGATATAATGCACAAACATAAATTCTAAATTTCAGGATGTTACATTGACCGTGAATCGATACCTTTTAAAATATGAAATGACATGCACCAAAATAAAGCACAACAAATTAGTACCATGAAATAAAACATAAAATGAATAAAATAAACAAACATCTATCTAGGTGACCACTAAGGTTTGGCATAATTCTACTTAGGGTGAGCCCTTACGTTTTCTACGTGTGGTTTAGTTCTAAAGTTGAGGTACTTGAACCAGCAGAATCCTCGATCCTCACCCATATAGGCTCATACGGACTGAGTTCAGTTCAGGGGAATACATTTCCCTATGGCTGCACGGAGATGAAAATCTCACGAAGACATAGGTACGGATGTATCCCGGAAGCGATTCACTATCCTGCACGGAGGTGAAAACCTCACGAAGGAGTAGCTTCTCACTCCCACTTAAAAAGGTGTGACCACAACGGTCATGCAATGCAATGCAGAAATACTTTACAAGATTATCACAACATGCAATAAAAGGGATCATAATTTTTCAAATCGGTTTTTTTAAATTTAGACAAAAGGACAAGAAATAATCAATTTTACGGCTTGACTCTCTTATTGTCCCCAGTGGAGTCGTCAAGCTGTCGAAACCATTTTTTTTTTTAAATGGGGATCGACTTCAAAAAAATGAAAACGGGAGTCGCCACCAATCCTTTTTTCGAGGTGTGATCGGGTCACCTTGAAATTGATCATTTTAATAAAAAACATTTTGATTTATTAAAACCATGATTTTGGTCTACGAAATTCAAGAAAATGGGTTCGGGAGTCGGTTACGTACGAGGAAGGGTTAGCACCCTCGTAACGCCTAAAAATTGGTACCTAATTGATAAACTCATGTCCTAATGTCGAAAATTTGAAAAATTTAAAATACGATCCTTTTATTTGAAAGAAAGCCAAGACTCACTTATCTCAAAGAAATAAAATGCAACACCCAATGAGTTAGGATGCAACATTTCAAGACTTCGAAACTAAACTTGCTTTTATTTGTAGAAAATTCATACCTCGAGACACAAAACATCATATCCAATAAGTTAGGACACAACATCTTGAATTCCCGAGAATAAGTTTTGATTTGAAGTTTATGGGTTTCAATTTCAAAAAAGGATACTTGATATCTTAAGTCCAACGAGAAAAATTGAAACCCAGTGAGTTAGGGTAAAATTTTTTTCGAAGCCCCCAAATATTATGTATCGCCGTATTTTTTTTTAAAAAAAACTTTTGAATAAAATGCGACAATTTAGCAAAATGTATCTTTATAAAAAATGATTCGAGTAAAATATTGCATTAATACATTACAAAACATAAATACCAAAAACAGCTTATGAAAATTACATAATATACTAACATTTAATACTAACATAGATAATTAAGAGGAAGAATAACGTAAAATAGCGAATGATGCAGGATATAAAATGATTATACTAAAGCAAACATAAAAATAATAAGCAAATAAAAGAACATGGATAAACAAATAAAAAAATATAAAGTAGTAAATAACGAAAGATGAAAACTACGAAATAAATATGAAATTTTACATACAAGATCAAGTATAAAAATAAAATAACAATATAAGATAAATAACATATACCAAATAATAAATAGACACTATAGCCAAAAAATTTTAAAAATGTATATAAAAAAAAATATGGTAAAATCTAAAATGGATGTATATATATATACAAAATAAAATAAATATATGTTTTAAATGAATAATATATAAAAACTTTGAATATAAAACATATGTATAAGG
Source organism: Gossypium sturtianum (assembly GCA_025698515.1). NCBI lineage: Eukaryota > Viridiplantae > Streptophyta > Magnoliopsida > Malvales > Malvaceae > Gossypium > Gossypium sturtianum. The sequence goes on along the minus strand of CM046943.1, from coordinate 34,205,156 downwards.
GATAACTTATAATAAATATATGATATAACAACTTAATGTATATAAAAAAAATATAAATTAAAATAAACAATACATAGAAAACTTTTCATTAATAATAAATCAATTTAAGTAATATACAATATACGAATTTAAAATATAAAAATAATATAGAATTTAATAAAATAAAATAAAAAGAAATAACTTGATATAATGCTAAAGTAATTAAAACAATATAAAAAAAATTAAAAATCATGGAAACAGGGATTAAATCGAAATAAAAATAAAATCCAGAGTAAAAATGTAAAAGGACCAGATTAGAATGCGCGTCACACTGTAGGGACCTATTAGGCAATTATGCCTTATCTCCTAAACGACGCCGTTCCCTCTTCTGCCTTGAAAATGGCCTTAAGGACCAAATTGAAATAAAGACCCTAATTCTGGGCCCAAATCGAAAATAAAGAAAAATGCATATCGGACCTAATTATAAAATTGCAATAATGCAGAAGGGCCTATAGAGCAATTAGACCCTCTAACAAAAACACGCGGATCCTCCCCGGGTATCGGGTCAACACGCGGATCTTGCCCCTTAAACGACGTCGTTTTGGTCATTAATTGACCACACCAAAACGACGCCGTTTCACTGGCCAATATAAATAATTTTTATATAAAAAAAATCATTTGAATCTGTTTTTTTTTTAAAAAAAATTCTCAAAAATCCTCTCAAATCCTCCCTTCCTCCGTCTGGATTCCGGTCATCGGACCTACGGACCACCGCCACACGCGCCACATGCGCCGCTATAAACGCCGCCATATACGGCGGCCAGAGGCCAGAAATTTCTGTTTTCTAACACAAATCGAGAGGTAATTTCTTTTCACTTATTTCTAGTAGTATTTAGAAGAAAAAAACGATTTGTATGATCTTGTATATATCGAAAATAAAATAAAAAAAAAACTAAACAAAATAAAACTATCGACAATCACCTCTGGCTTTTGAAGATTCTGTATTCTTATTTTTGTATTGTTTCGTGTATATGCCTGATTTTTACAGATTACATCAGGGCTTTTATAGCCCCGAAAAATAAATACAAAGATACTGTCTTCTGTACTTGTTGTTTTCTACCATTTTTCTTTCCTTTTGCAGGTGAACGGCGAAGATGGGGCGGTGAGGAGCACTATCCGCGCACTGATTGCGGTGCGACCAAAGGCCTGTGTTGGGAGCTGCGGTGCCTAGGGTTTCAGAAACCCTATGCTTCTGATTCTATTTGGGTATTGGGCCTTTTTGGGCCCCGTAGGTTTGGGTATTTGTTGGGTCTAGGTGTAATGGGTTTTGGATAGTCTTTTTTGGGCTGTAAATGGACTGTAAAAAGGGACTGGACACTTGGTTTATTTTATTTTTTTTATTTTTTTATTTTTTGGTTTGTTCGGGCCCAGGCACAAATGGGCTATACACCACTGAGTTACATACTCAGCGTACGGTTTGTTTCTGTGCGCAGGTTAGGTCAAAGTTAGACTGTTGAATCAGCATCCATAGCCGATCCCGAACTCAAGCACGTGGTGAAGTATTTCCTCTTTTGAAAATGGCATGTACCTAGGTTGTCTTTTGATGTCATTTTGAGATGTGAATATTAATGGTATACAAGATGATAATGGTTGATCTATATATATATATAAATATATATAAGTATATGTTTTATAATATAGTCAATTATAGGGTTATGGTTTGAATTGGTTGAATGAGACTTAAATGAATCAATTAGACAACTTATGTTAGATTTTTTTTATAAACATGCATGTGTAAGATCCTTATATTGTTAGTTTTGACATATTTTAGGTGTATATAATCATGTTTTGGACTGGTAGACAGATTGGATTTTGAGTTACTTGTTGTTTAAGGTTTGCAGGGTTGGTAAACTTGTTGTCTAAGGCTCATTTTGAGTCCACATGGCTTGGCACACGGGCGTGCGACTAGACCGCGTGAGACACACGGCTTATACATGGGTGTGTGCTTAGGCCGTTTGTCCCCTGCAATTTTAATTTCTCAAAACAGAATGCTCAGGTTTTACCACACGGGCAGAGACACGGGTGTGTGTCTCAGCTGTGTGAGGTACACGACCCAGCACACGGGCAAGTGCCCGGCCGTGTGAAAACTGCACCTAAAATTTAAAAAAAAAATTGACCACACGGCCTAGCACACGGGCGTGTGGCTTGGCCGTGCGAGGTAAGTCAGAGAGCACACAATTTAGGACATGGCCTGAAACACGGGCATGTTTTGGGGTCACACGGGCATGTCCCTAAACCACACGGGCGTGTGAGTCCTGTACATAGTAAAAATTTTAAAATTTCTCGTAAAATCCTCAAAGTTTCCGATTAAGTCCCGAATTGTTTTTAACGTATATTTTAGGCCTCGAAGGCCTATAAAAGGGACAACATGATTAATTTCTGATTTGAATGTTAATTATTTCAGTATTATTTGTATTAAAACTGTATTGACTGGTAATGCTCTGTAACCCTGTTCCGGTGACGGATAAGGCTTAGGGGGTGTTACATAGGCACTGTATAAGATGTCATTTTTGGTATCAGTTAGTCACAAAACACATGTCTTTCCACTTGTAAATAGGTAATAAAATTTAAATTTTACATCAAGAATTTTGCTTTTTTATGAAAATATGTTCTAACAAGTTTAATTTTTTTTAGATGGTATACTTGTCTGAGTATCGGGAGGTCCTACACCCTTGCGATTTACTGACAGATGATTGAGGAACACGTTGGGGAAGGGTAATTTTTCCTAATATTCATGTCATGTATTTACTTTATTTATGTTATTTGACTCATGTTAATATAATCATGTTATTGATTGTGCAGTTCGTGTGGATGCCATATTTTGCCCTAAAAATTGCGGTCGTTATTCCCCCGTCGGCTCACATCCACTCACACGTGTGGTGCATTAACATACAAACCGCCTCCGAACGTACCAACGTCCAAAGTAGAAATCCTGCACAAAAGATGTGAGAAGCGGTATCCGCAAGTATACTGGTTAGGTTGTAATATAGTTACAACAGAGTAGGTAAGTACTCCGAGGATTGTACCCAATGGAAGCGAGCACTGGATTAATTCTAACCTAAACATAAATAGATCTAATTAGTACATTTAATTGGATTATAATATGAAGCATCAAAAGAAAGGTTTTTTGATAACCTATACTAGAAATAATAAGAAAGGAAATAAAAAGTAAATAAATAAAAAACGAGAAATCAAATAATTAAATATGTATAAAATCTAGGCATAGGTGATTAGCTCACTTTGGTAGTTATAATCAGTTGTCATCTCGAGCTTTCTTGTTCAATCAACTAGTCAATACCCCAACATGATCTTCTGATTCGTCCACTGAAATACTGAGTTGGCAAGAACTACTTATCTTTCAACCTCACAATCCAGACCAGTTCAGGGTTAAGGTGTTCACGGATAGGCCATACCAAATTTGGGTTAATTCCCACATTGATGGCTTCCTATGGTTGTCAGGCCTAGGGTTTAGATTTTTCCTTTCCTGAACAGCTGATCCGTTAAGAAATCCCTACAAAATAGTTAATTATTCATACATCCACTTGCTAATCCCCCACAGGAGGATTAGTTCCTCATGGATCTAATAAACAATATAAACAAAATAAATATAAAGAACAATTCAAGAATAGAGTTTAGAAGAAGCCTTATTTGTATTGAAATTAAGCACAGAATCCTCACAGAGTTTGACAGTAACTCCAAAATCTGATTTCTCCACAAATGTAAATAACAAGGACAGAAATCTAAAACCTAAGAAAAGGGAAAAACTAAAGACTAAATTTAAAGATAAAATTATACAATATGAAAAAGGTGTCTACAACATGTGCTAAATGAGCCTATTTATAGACTTTAGGGTGGTCGTCGTCCTTAGCCTTAGGTCAACTATCGTTCCCATGCTTAACATTTGATTGTAAGGACCAAAATGCCCATGGCTTGTACTTATTTCCCATATAGAGGAAATGTCACGACACACCAGGTCTTGTGTCGCAACATCGAAGGCAGTATGCTCAACTTCATGGTGTCTTCAGGGGTATGCCGCGACATCCTTAGGAAATGTTGTGACATTGAAGGCGATCTTGGAATTCTTCTATTCTACTCCCTATGTTGCGACATCCAATGCTTCGTATTGCAACTTAGAGACGAGTATCAAGTTAATACATCTTATAATGGTCTCATGCACACTCACAAAGTATATTAGCTCACCCTTAAGCCTCATTCGACCCCTAAGGTCAATAAAAGACTCAAATTACAAATTTTTATTAAACTTAACTAAACTTATGGAAATGTAATTAAAACTTAACTAAAATGCTTATGTTCAAGCTCCTAAAGTGCGAAAACTAGTTTAATATGCTAAACCGAATTATTGTAGATCACATACCCGTGTTGAATTTCTCAACAGTCGAGTGATACAATGGGGATCAAGTTATGCGACAGTTCGGGTGCAAACAAGATGTTACGGATGTTCCACAAAATTTTGACAATATCCATAGATTTAAAAAAAAAGGTGAAAAGAATAAAAAAAAATTGGGCATTGGAGCATTAACAATATCTTGCATTATGGAACATTTGGAAGGAGTGGAGACCTTGGATGGATTTTGATTTGCAGCGCCATTCGGTCGAGTACCAACGTTGGTACATGGAGAATATTTTGTGGCCAATTGATGGTAGTCCCTCCGCATATGCACTGGCGAGGGCACCAACAATGTTGACGAGGTCATCCACCTCCTGTACCCCAACTCGAGCCCGAACCTACGAGGTCTTATACACAATCTCCTGGTAGTTGTTATCATTCGGATTTGAGGGTAGATAATTATATTCCGGAGTCATCATGTTGTACACATCGCTCGGAGATTCCCGATAATAGTTTTAATCACTAGAAACCAAGATCATCAATGATGTTTGATACACCCCAATACTCCACCCCTCTCGGGCAAACCTTTGGGACATACAATTTTTTCAGCTTGTTAAATACACCCCAAGGTTCGTCGATGGATGCTGTAAATGAAGGTTTAGGTGAGAAGAACAATGACCGTCGCGAAAACCCCCAACGCCAACGCTGGGCACCACAACGATTTACCCCACGGACAGCCCCATCAAACCATTAATTTTAGCATGTGTAACATTATTATTTTATGTATTTTAAAATTTTAATTTTAAAGTTTCTATAATATATAGTTTAGACATTTTCTTAGTATTTCAATATAACATTCACTGAAGTGAAATCTTTTTATTTTCTACTTGAACATGTTTGAGCAATATCAAAATTTAATCATAATTAAATAAATTTTAATAAAAGTAAAATTATACATAAATTCTACGTAAAATGAAATATTACTTCAATTGATAACAACATTTCACATACATTTGAACATGGAGTACATAAATTCATATTCCACTTGATCGTGATGATTGTCCAGGATGGTAGGTTCGATGCGGGCATTTCCCCTGATTATGACCAACTATTTCGCACAGACCATAACGTTTAGGTTCAGTTTTCTCCCTCAAGTCCATTTCACCATGAATCCTGGTAATGTGTGGGCGACCTTTGGACTTCCTACGTAACCCTATGTTTGGGACAAGCTTGAAAGTCGATGGAGGCACTTCGCATGTTGAGACATTACGTAAGGTGGGGAACTCATTTCTCAAATATGCAATATGTGTTCTAGAATGCACACCTCATTGATATATACTTCAACATCGATCAGGGCACGAGCACAAGCTACAACGACACGCGTACACGGGTACCAAAGTGTCTAGAACTTCCTACAATTGCACTGCCTATTTCAGAGATCAACTTCATAGGACATAGGTAGGATACTGGGTCGACGGCCAATGGACTCTATAACTCAAAAGTTTCTAACTGACAAGAATATAATTCTACATGCATTGACCTCGCTCTCTGGGCGTTCGTATCCATTACCTTCCTAACCTCCTCTATAACACCCCCAACTCGACCTAGGAGTTCGGCTAAGTTAAAGGCGTTACATTGATCACCAAAGTGATCCAGTAAAGCCATTCTTTTACTTCAGTTTAATTTTATGAAAATCACTCTTTTTTTAAGAAAAACATTCATTAATCAAACTAGCTTTACTTAGTAATCCAATTATAATATTATTAATATGAAGCTTTGAGAAAAATGGTTAAGGTTTAAAAAGACTTATCAAAACTTCAAGTATTTTTCAAAGTAGCAGAAAACATTAATAAGAATAATAGTTTTCTAAACCAATTAGCATGCCATTATCAGAGTATCAACTAAGTATCATGCTTAAAAATTAATTAGCTAAATAGTCCCAAACTACAATTATAAAAGCATTATATAATTAATAATTTACAACTCGATAAATAAACCAATAAAAATGATTAAGAAAATCTTTAATGGAAAGCTTTAAATAATAAAAAAATGAGATGCTAGTCCGAGGTTCCTCCTGTGCCATTCCGAGTCCTAGTTTTTTGCGTTACTTTAGAGGTAAGGAAAAAGGGGAGTGCGCTTATGATAGCCCAATGTGAGTCTAATTTTTAAAACATTATATATATAATTGTTCAAACAGTAAAGCATTCAATTTATAGCATCATAGAAAATTAAGCATAATGTAAGGAACATTTAGTAAATCAATGCATATACAGGTTATGTTCATGATGCAATGCAATTTTAATTTTAAGTTCCCACCCATCCGTCCGATCCGCCCTTGAGCATCACTTGACACTCCAAAACACATATAAATAACTGAAAATCCTAGATTTCCCAGTGACGATGACTTTTACTAAAATAACTTACTATCCCAGGTTGCCCGGTTTCGATGGCCTTTTTAAACTATCATCCTGGTTTACCCAGTTTCGATGGCATTGCCTCCTACTTTGTACAGTACTAACTTTCGGTGTGAACTTAAATTGCCACTTTCTCCTACGGAACTCCTTCATCCTCCATACCCGATTTCATGTATCCATGAACATAAACTCAACATGTCATGCTATTTATCAATAATCGATGCTACGCTTGTCAAGCACATTTATTGTAATAGCTCGTTTTCCAGTGGTACCGGAAACGGCGATTTCAAAACTCTGTATTCCGATGATCGAGTTTGTAAATATTATTTAATAGTAAATAAATAATATTTACTAGTTATTATAGTGGTTTATTGAATTTTGATTAGATAATTTTTGTTAATTGGTCAGTTAGTCAAGATACAAGTAGTGCGTACTGAAAGTCAGTGGTTTAGAAAAATGAGGTATCGGGACCTTTTTTTCATAAATCGAGCTCATAAATATTATTTTTGAATGTCAATGGAGCTATTATATGAGTGGATTAAAATTTAGTTCAGTATTTTTGACATTTTGATAGTTAATTAAGGCAAAAGGACTAAATCATAAAAGATATAAAACTTGATCACTATTGAATTTTATTAATTAAATGGCTTATTTAATAAATGTGGGAGGACTTATATAGTAATTAACCATAAAGGATTAACATGGACAGTTAATGCTTTATTTTTACTTAAATTATATGATAATATTATAATAAAATAAAAATAAAAATAAAACATGAAAATAAGGAAAAACCAACCATCATCTTTATTCTCCTTCACTTTCAAACCAAAAAATCCATGAAAGAAAGCTTGGAGCATTTGGCTGATTTTGATGCTTGCATGTAAGTCCTCCGACAATCCGTTTTTCGTAAATTTTATGTTTTTAAAATCGTTACAATTAGGTCCAGCTAACTCGTATCTGTAACGCCCCGGTTTTTCTTAATTTCAGCTTTTGTAATTTTGGCATGAATGAGTGTCTGCTTCAGTGGTTATGTGTTCTGGGTGTGTGTGGGAGGTCCCAAGTTCAAGCCTTGACTTGGGCAAAATTTGGTATTTTTATGAAGTAAGCCTTAGCTCTATTCAGTAGGCTTTTAATTAATTGTTAGGGAAATTATATCAGAATGGGCCTGCTGGTCTGGTGGTTAAGTGGAGTGTTAAGTTGTTGGAGGTCTGGGGTTCGAATTCCTGTGCGAGTAGGAGGAATTATTTTTGCTGCTAATGTTGTGTAAGAGTTTGAGTTTTAGTTAAACACTGATGGCGGAGTGTTTGAAGGAGAGAATTAAGCAGTGGAGAGGAGGGAGTTATCAGAATCTGATCAGAGGTTTAATTAGGCAAAAATTCAGCCCTCTCTCTCTTCTCTTTTCCTGTCGTTTTCTTTTTTTCCCCAAAATCCTTGCTGCCATTTTCTTCCCTTGTTCCTCCCCTTTCTTTTCGATTTTTATTTTGTTCTTGCTTGCACAATGCTCTCTTCGCGTATTTGGTAAGTGATGGTTTCAATAATTCTTAACTGTTCCTCATGATTAATTAGTAAAGAAGGGTTTTATGTGATGTTTAGGAGGTCCTTAAGAGGCTGTGGATTTCCAGTCGGTGCCGACGAGGTGCGGATTCGTCACTGCCGCTAAGGTAGGGGTCAGCGGTAAGATTTAGGAATTGTCTGTTCATACTGATTCGGTTTAGTATCAATTTGAGTGACTGAAATTGGGCCTTGGATTGTTGATTTTAGGTTTCACTGTGCTCAGGACTGATTACGTGTCAAAATCAAACCTGGTGTGTACCCAAAAATGTAGAAAACGAGGTTTCGAAGAAAGCCAAAAACCTCACTGTCGATGCCACACGGGCATGTGGTCGCCCGTGTGGTAGGCCGTGTGCAAGACTGTTAGTCACCATATGGCCGTGTGATCGATGAGCCAGGCCGTGCGCGAGCGACACGGCCGTGTGATGCCTGGGCAAGGCCGTGTGTGACACACGGGCTCGACCAATTAGGCCGTGTGGGCCACACGGGCGTGTGGGCCCACACGGGTGAACCACACGGGCGTGTGGGATTCTGGGCCAGGCCGTGTGATCGACGAGCCCGGTCGTGCACTTGTGAGGGTCGAGCGAGGCTGTGTAATCCACAAGGCCAAGGCCAATTTGGGCCTTGTGGGCCACACGGGCGTGTGGGCTCACACGGGCGGGCCACATGGGCATGTGAGCCCATTTTTCTGGAAAACTCTGTAAGGTTACACGGGTCGCCCAAGTTGACTGTGGACCTACCGTAGGGTCGGTAAGTAATACTTAGACCCCTAAATGAATGCTGCATGCTCATCGATTTTACATACTAAGCATGTATACTGATATGAATATATGAGTTAATTGCATAATAGCATGTCATTCTTGTATGTTGCATTGTATCGGGATGGGTTGATTATGATTGGAGGTAGTATCTGAAAGGCTCTTAAGCCTGTTATCTGGCAGCTCAGCTGCAAATTTCTGACTATGTGCCGCATTCGGTACAACCTGGTGTGTAGGGCTGGGTGGGTTGATTTTATCCCCACATGGTGTGTAGGGTTGGACGGAGCTGGTGTGTAGAGGCTGGTGGGTTGGACTCTGTTTTCTGCATATTCTGTCTGGAATGGGCCAAGTCCCTATAATATGTCTGATTATGTATCTGAGTGGGCTAAAGTCCACATTGTTTCTGTAATGGGATCAGACCCGAACTATGAATTTATGCCTATTTTCTAATATGACTGTGTGTATGTTTTCTGTGGGGATTACACACTGAGTTGCGAAAACTCACCCTTTTCTGTTTAATCTGTTTAGGTAATCCCCAGCAGTAGATGGATCGGTGCGGCGGAGGACTTGGCGGTGACCACAGTTCTGGACCTTTAACGGTTTTTCATTTATAGTTTTGATTACATTTGGGCAAGTTTTATGTAACATGGCCTTTTTGGATTTTTGTTTAAAATTTGGGATTATTATTTTATAAACTGCTACTAGTAGGATAAGACGCTGATTTTCAAAATAAATAAATGTTTTATCAAAAATACACGAACTCGCAAATTATGTTCAAAGCTTTCGAAACATATAATGTTTTGAAAATGGATAATGAATAATTAAACTACATGTTTTGACAAAAGCCTAAGATATCTACAAATGGTTTTAACATAGTTATGTTTTTCCAAAGCACTATCATGTGGCGTCGCCAGATTCAGCCATAACGTCTAGGTTGGGTTTGGGGTGTTACAATATCTCTATTTTTAAAAATGTCAAAGTTTTTTAAAATTACCATTGATGATTTTTGGACGTTATTGATATTAATGTAATATTTTGAAGCTTGGAAATGCATTAGGACTATTTTGTTAAGTGAATTTTGTTAATTTTGAGTGTAGGGGCTAAAATGTGAATATGTTAAATTTGATATGAAATTTCTATAATTATTAATAATATGGGGTTTTTAAAGGATGAAATTGAAATGGGTTTAAAAATCAGAGCTCAAATATGAAAATTATGTTAATTTCAATTTTAGGGACTAAATTGAATCAAATGTAAAATTTTAGAGCATATTTGAAAAATGAAATTGAATTAATTTACGATAATCATAGGCTATTTTGAGATGTTTGAAATCGATTAATAGAATTGAATCATATTATAGATTGGGATGTGAAACAATCGAAAGATAAACGCGAAAAAAGGAAAAATTGCCTAAAAGTTATTAGTGTCGTATTCGTTGCCAATTTTGATTAGGTAATTTTTGTATTACCTTTAATTTGTTAATAATTGTTTATTATTGTGTTATTTAATTGCATGATACTATAATTGTTGTATTGTATTACTGGCATCGAAAGAATTTTATTGCAAAGTACGATATATGTGGCTAATACGAATGGTTATATGATATGGGGCGGTTATGAAATATTAATTGGTTTAAATTACAAGAATATGGTTATTTGATATGTGAATGAAGATGAATAAGTATATGGTTAGTTGATATCTGTACGAAAATGTTCAAAAGAATGGAAACGATTGAATACGTGACACAGGGCTCATGTGAACTCAATGAATAGCTAGGGTACAAATGACTTGTCATTAGGATTTATCAGGCACCATGTGTTGGTGATTACATTTATTAGGTGCTTTGTACCTGTGTTACAGTTATCAGGCACTCTGTATCGGTGTTATATTTGTAAGGTACTATGTACTGGTGGTAGATACCATACCGATGGCTAGAATCTAGCATTTATTGTGGATTCTCGACAGCTTGTGTGAGCAGCATTGAGTAATGGTTAATGTCCATATTGTCAGCTTGTGTAAGCATTATTATCTCGTGTATCCGAGGTATATTTGTTATAGTTCTCCGGGCGATGAAAATAAACGTGATATGAAATGAAATTGTTTAAATAATGTGAATATTGAACCTGAAATAGATATATGAGAATGGAATGACATAAATGTTGTACTTACTGAACGTTTTTTATATAGATTAAATGGTATCGTTGGAAGTGTTATTTGATTCATGTATGATAATCTTACTTGTGGTTGTTAAATTGTGATAACATGGAACTATATAGTAGCTAGTTCATTTAATTTTATGTGAACTTAGGTGAGTTATAATTGGTTAAATGTGTTTTGGATAGTATTAAAAATAAATGGTTATATTATAAGCATGTGTAATATAATGTATTAACCTCTAGAAGTGTTAAGTGATGTACTTTTGGATGTAACTGGATGCCAAATGATATCCGTACTTGTTATATTAGGTTTTCATAGTTGTATTGTAAATTTATCAAGGTAGGTTAAATGAATTTCATATGAACTTACTAAGCATTTGTAATGTTTATCTTGTTTGCTTTTTTGTTTCTGAATAGGCTTTTTTGTGGAACGTGTCAGTCGGATCAATCGGAGCTCACACTATCAAGTCTCTGATCCAATAATCTTTATTAATTCCAGATTCGATTATGTGGCATGTATATAGGGTTGTATTTGCATTTAAGTTATTATGGATGTTCATTATCTTGGTCTAATGATGTTGATGATGTTGGATGATTTGGTATTATTATGAGAAATGAAGTGGCAAGTGAATAGCCTACTTGAAAAGTGATTTACTCAAGCTAATGGATATGCATATATAAACAGATTTTTTGGTTTTAAGTGGATATATGTAAGTTGTGGTTTGAAATGATATATGGATGTTAAAAATGGTATTTTGGCTAAGATGGTAACTTTATGGTTATGAATGTTTATAAAAGAAAGGTATGGATCTTGCTTCATAGGTTAAATCTTATGGAAATCATGAAATGGATAAGTTTGGGCAAGTATGTGTAATGGAAAGGTGTATGTTTGAGACTTTGTGCAATGTTTGGTTAAAGTAAATTTTGAATTGGTCATATTAGGTTATAAGGTCTATAAGGTAAGTGCTTATAAGTGTCATGTTTTGATATTGGGTTTGATGTTATTTTGGTGAACGAATATTATGAAATTTTAGGTATGTTTTTACATGAATGATTGGTGCATAATGCTTGAATTGTGGTGTCAATGATGACATATTGGTTAGATACTTAGGATGAATGATTCATGTTCTATTTTGGTATGTTTTTTTGTGTCTTTTAACAGGTTAAACAATGGTCCATTGCATGACTTGAGGCTTAAGTTAACCTAGGTTGTGTTTGCTTGTTTTGGAAGACATTTTAGGCACACATGGTCTGTGACATGGTCTACCACACGGTTGTGTGTCATACACAGGTGCAGGGCACAACCATGTGGTTTATTTAATTTTGGTGCAGGATGATCCACACGGCCTGGAAAAATGGTCGTGTGACCCAAGATTACACGAAATCAGATTGTTACATGATTTGGCAACATGACCATGTCTTGAATTCACACGACCTCATGCTTGTCACACGGCCATGTGACCCATGTTTTCAATTTTTACCTATCTTTTTGTAAATGTTTCAAATTAGTCCTGATTTGTTTCTAAGTTGGTTTAAGAGCTTCGTGAGCTCGATAAAGGCTCGATTTTGTTTGAAAATCAAATGATACTTGTATTAATAATGCTTTGTGGTTTGATTGATTATTTATGTCGAATTATTGAATGATAATGATGGTTAACTGTCATAATACCTTATAGCTCGGGTTGGGTGATCGGACCCAGTATAGGGTGTTACATTTATTATTTCATACTATCATCTAATGGCATGTATTCATGCATTCATTCATATCAATTTCAGCTATACAATTTCTTCATGCGAGCTAAAAACTTATATTAATATACTAACATTAGGTTGTTAACATGCTAGTTCGACTAACACATACATAACATGTTTACATATAGGGTTTGCACATAAGGTTCACATATAAGGTTCGCATATTGAATCACATGAGGGTTCACATATTGGCTACAGTTCGCCTATCAATTTATAACAGAGTTTAACATGTATATTTTTTTATGTAAGGGTTCACATTCAGTTCATATTCATATAAGGTTCGCATTGCATAAAAGAGTCTACATACCTATGTACATAAGTGTTCGCATACATATTTACCTAAAGTTTCGCATACTTACTCACATAAGGTTTTGCATGTTAGTTCTAATTCTTAGCCACAATATAATAAGCTAAATAATCCCAAACCACAATTATAAAAGCAATATTTAATTAATAATTTACAACCCGATAAATAAACCAATAAAAACTATTAAGGAAAACGTGAATGGAAACTTTTAAATAATAATAATAAATGATATGTTAGTCTGAGGTTCCTCCGATGCCATTCCGAGTCCTATTTTTCTGTGTTACTTGAGAGGTAAGGAAAGGGGGTTGAGCTTATGACAGCCCAATGTGAGTCTAATTTTTAAACCATTCTATATATAATTGTTAAAACAGTAAAGCATTCAATTTATAGCATCATACCAAATTAAGCATAATGTAAGGAACATTAAGTAAATCAATGCATGTATAGGTTATGTTCATGATGCTATGCAATTTTAATTTTAAGTTCCCACCCATCCATCCTATTCGCCCTCGAGCATCGCTCGACACTCCAAAACACATATTAATAACTGACCACCCCGGATTTCCCGGTGACGATTGCCGTTCACTTGTCATCCATGACGATGACTTTTACTATAATAACTTATCAACTCGGGTAGCCCGATTTCGTTGGCCTTTTTAAACTATCATCCCGATTTACCTGGTTTCGGTGGCCTTTTTAAACTATCATCTCGGTTTACCCAGTTTTGATGGCATTGCCACCTACTTCATGCAGTACTGACTTTCAGTGTGGACTTAAATTGCCAATTTCTTCTACGGAACTCCTTCGTCCTCCATACCCAATTTCATGTAGTCATGCACATAAACTCAACATATCATGCTATTTATCAACAATCCATGCTATGTTTGTCAAGCACATTTATTATTTCATACTATCATCTAATGGCATGTATTCATGCATTCATTCATATCAATTTCACATATACAATTTCTTCATGCAAGTTAAAAACTTATATCGATATACTAACATTAGGTTGTTAACATACTAGTTCGGCTAACACATACATAACATGCTTGCATATAGGGTTCTCACATAGGGTTTGTATATCGAGTTTGCATACTGAATCGCATTAGGGTTCACATGAAGGTTCGCATATTGGCTATAGTTTGCCTACCAATTTATAACAGAGTTCGCATGTATATCTATTTATGTAAGGGTTCGAATTTAGTTCATATTCATATAAGGTTTGCATTGCATAAAAGAGTCCACATACCTATTTACATAAGTGTTCGCACACATATTTACCTAAATTTTTTCATGCTTACTCACATAAGGTTTCGCATGTTAGTTCTAATTCTTCAAAGGGTTCACATAATATTCATTAAGGGATCGCCTAACATTTACTAAGGGGTTCACACAATATTTACAAAGGGACCGCATGGTAGTTCACCGAAGGGTTCGCAAGTTTATTTACATAAGAGGGTCCACATGTTCATTATTTTTGACATAAACCCTAATTTCTAATGATTCAACTAATTAATCATACATAATAACTTAAATTAGATCCCACAATTGATTAAAGACATAAAAACCTTAATTTTTCAATGAAAAATTCAGCAACCGTTGGGAGGAGAGGGATGCAATTAAAAACCTTTAAATATTTGGTTGAGTAATGTGGTTCAGCAATGGATGAGACAAGGGGGCAAAATTGAACTTTTAAGAACCCTGATTGCAACGAGGATTTTGGCAATAAAGAAGAAGAAGAGATAATTTTGAAAGTTTTTCTTTAAAAAATTTTCTAAATAAAAATTCTAGGTTTTGAAAAGATTGGCTATTTAGAAAAGTTCTTCCCTATTTGATATAGAATTAGGAATTAGTTTAGAATTGAAATTGATTTAAATTAATGAATAAATTTAAAAAAATACAGTTTTCGGTCAGGGCTGGTTTGAAAATTCAATACTTTATAGGGGTTTTGAACTTGGGATCAAAAGGGATGCTAAGCCTTAACCATTGAACCAGTAGGCTCATTCTTATCATAAGGCTTCAAAAAACTGTTTTTAAAGGTTTTGGCCAAGCATTAAGGGAAATTGGGAAAAAATAGCAAAAGGGTGCAATCAAAGGAGTTCAAACCTAGGACCTTATCTTGCCTAACACTTAACCATTAAGCCTAATGGTCTGTTCTTGTTAATTCCTTATCAACAATAATTTTTAAATCATTTTAGGTTCGATTACCCTATTCTTATTATGCTTTAAAATCTATATTTTATCTCCATTTCTTCTAGCCCTAATTTTGGAATGTGACATCCTTGACAAAAACATGCCCCACCTCCATC
This sequence comes from Gossypium sturtianum, assembly GCA_025698515.1. Taxonomy (NCBI): domain Eukaryota; kingdom Viridiplantae; phylum Streptophyta; class Magnoliopsida; order Malvales; family Malvaceae; genus Gossypium; species Gossypium sturtianum. The sequence goes on along the minus strand of CM046943.1, from coordinate 34,189,519 downwards.
TGGTTTACTTATTTTAGCCTCATTCTTGGCATCAAGGTTGTTAGCCTGTAGAACGTAGCTGAGAAATTAAATAAAATTGGAAGATGTAGTATTCGTTTCAAGACAGAGTGAACAACTTCTGCCAGATTGGTGGTCATATGATCATATCGAGATCTATCATTGAAACTTTGAGTCCATTTTCATGGCTCCATAGTACCTAGCCACTCCCAGAAAGAACTATTCATTTCAACATGCATATTAGCCTCAAACCTGTCTAGCCTTTGCCTGAAACAGTGTTGTTCAAGCTCGTACGCTGCGTATGTATTCAGAAAAGACATGTCACCTTTTCGATTTAATTTGTGGAAATATTAAGAATATTTAAAAAATATGTTGAAATCAAAATTTACCCATGTTCACCACTTGTTTGCGCCAATCTACATTCCTGTAGTCTCAGTGGAAGTTGGCGGCAATATGGTGGATGCAGTAAATGAATCTCTACAAAACACTGGAACACCTAATTACGGTAATTAGTCCCTTCAATCTATCGGATAAGATGCAAATATTATCTTCTCTAACAACATATGTTTGCAAGTTCGTCAAAAAGAATTCCCACGATTCTATGTTCTCTGACTCCACAATGGAAAATGCTATAGGTAGCACGTTTCGGTTCTCAACTTGTGCAACTGTAACCTATGTATATTTTTTGTATAACCAGATGCCATCAACTTGCACAAGCAGCTTGCAATGGGGAAAGACCCGCATGCATGGATTGATTGTCCAGAACATTCAGTGGAAAATTCTTCTTCCCGGTTGTAGTTGGTTGTCCAAGTCATAATAAGGTCGTGTCTGCAACTTAACAACAGTCCCTGGCACATACTCCTAGATAGTGGCTATCCACCCCTAAAGTTCATTGTACGATGCATCCCATGTAACACCCCAAACCCGGCCTAGACGTTACGGTCGAATCTGGCGATGTCACATGATAGTTCTTTAGAAAACGTAATTACAGTAAAGCCATTTTCGATATCTTAGGTTACCGTAAAAAACGTATCGTTTATTCATTCATTATACATTTTCAAAACCTTATACGTTGCGTAAACTTTTAAAATAATTCGCGACTTCGTGTGTATTTGATAAAACATTTGTTTATTTTTGAAAACTCGAGTTTTCCTACTTCTAACCATAATACCATAAACGTCACAAATCCCAAATTAAACAAAAACCCGTAAAGGCCTTATTACATAAAAATTACCCAGATATAATCAAACCATAATTAATAATAAAACCATAATAAAATGTCCAGAATCGTGGTCACCGCCGAGTCCTCCGCTGCATCGATCCGTCTACTCACCGGGATTACTCAGGCAGATTAAATGAGAAAAGGGTGAGTTTTTGCAAACTCGGTGTGTACTCCCACGAAAAAACATACACACAGTAATATCGGATAACGAGACATACTTCCACGGTTCAATGTCCGAGCCCATTATAGAAACGGTGTGGACCTTAGCCCACTCAGACACAGATTCAGACATATTATAGGGCCTTAGCCCATTTCAGATAGAATATGCAGAAACAGAGTCCTACCCACCAGCCTCTACACACCAACTCCGTCCAACCCTACACACCATGTGGGGATAAAATCAACCCACCCAGCCCTACACACCATGTTGTACCGAATGCGGCACATAATTAGAAATTTTGGTGAATTTGCGGATAATGAGCTTAAGAGCCTTTCAAATACTTCCTCCAATCATAATCAACCCACCCCGATGTAATGCAACATACAAGAATGACATACTATTATGCAATTAGAACTCATATATTCAGATCAGTATACATGCTTAGTAAAGAAATCAGACAAACAGATCATTCATTTAGGGGTCTAAGTATTGCTTACTGACACTACAGTAGGTCCACAGTCGACTTGGAAGACCCGTCCAACCTTACAGAGGTTTTTCGAAAAATGGGCTCACACGCCCAGGTGGCCCGCCCGTGTGGCCCACACGCCCCAAATTGGCTTTGGCCGTGTGGATTACACGGCCTGGCCCAGAATTCCACACGCCCATGTGGTTCACCCATGTGGGCCCACATGCCCATGTGGCCCACACGGCCCAATTGGTCGAGCTCGTGTGTCGCACACGGCCTCGCTCGGCCCTCACACGGCCGTGCGCTTACGCACGGCACGACCAGGCTCGTCGATCACACAGCTGTGTGGTGACTTAAAATCTTGCACACGGCCTACCACACGGGCAACCACATGCCCGTGTGGCATCGACAGTAAGGTTTTCAGCTTTTGTCGAAACCTCATTTTCTGCATTTTCGGGTACACACCTGGTTCCGATTGATGCTAAAGCGATCTCTGAGCAATCTCGAACCTATAATTAACACATTAAACCCCAATAATCAATTCTTAGATCACAGTTATTCTGAAACACAACACCAACAAGTGTCTAACATGATCACTTAACATTTACCTCGAAACTACGCACGATATCGACTACGAATCAACACGATAGGAGCCTTGCTCAATCCTATTCTCAACTATCGACGGAAACGGCGCAACGGGCTTTAAAAGGCAATAAAGCACAAACGGAATTGGGAGAGCAACAATCGAAAAATGAGAGGAAAAAGAAAGAAAAGAGGACAGGAACGTCAGAAAAACGAAGAGGAGAGGAAACTGAATTTTCACAAAAGAAGAATCAGATTAGAATTCCCGTTACTTCCCACTATTCTCCCAACTCCTAAGTATCCTACTACAATACAACCACTGACCAAATCCCCTACAAATCCGGCCACATCCATCCACTATCAGCATTTTAATTCTACCGAAACACTGTCCCAAAATAGAGCAAAATTTAATGCCAACGCCAGGATTCGATCTCAGGACCTCCAGCACACCAACACTCCACTTAACCACCAGACCAGCAGGCTCATTCTGACATGTTCATACAAATAAATACTTATAAGCTTACTAAACAAAGTTTGGGCTTTATTCATAAAAATACCAAAATTTACCAAAGTTGTGACTTGAACTTGGGACCTCTCTCACACACCCAGAACACATAACCACTGAAGCAAACAGATATTGTGTCAAAATTACAAAAGCCAAAATTTAAGAAAAATTAGGGCGTTACAAATCTACCCTCCTAAAAGAAAATTTCGTCCTCGAAATTTTACCTGATCAGAAAATGTGAGGATACTGCTGACGCATCGCATCCTCCGGCTCCCAAGTGGCCTCTTCAGTACTATGATTTCGCCACAGCACTTTCACTAAGTGGATAAACTTCCTTCGCAGAACTTTAATATCGCGATCCAGGATCTAGACCGGCTCCTTCTCAAACGTCAGATTCGGTCTAACCTCAATGTCCTCAATAGGAACAACATGCGTGGGATCAGAGCGGTAGCGTCTCAACATTGAGACATGGAACACATCATGAATACGATCCAACTCCGAAGGAAGCTTCAACTGATATGCAACTGGCCCCACTCACTTCAGAATGCGGTACGGTCCAATAAACCGAGGGCTCAGCTTACCCTTGCGACCGAACCTCAAGACCTTCTTCCATGGCGAGACCTTGAGAAAAACTAAGTCCCCCACAGAATACTCAATATCCTTTCTCTTCAGATCAGCATAGGACTTCTACCTATAAGATGCCGCTCTCAGTCGATCCCGAATCAATTGAACCTTATCTTTAGTTTTAGAAACCAATTCTAGACCCAGAACACGTCGCTCACCCAACTCAGTCCAGCATAAGGGAGTGCGACACTTACGACCGTACAATGCCTCGTAAGGCGCCATCTGGATGTTAGACTAATAGCTGTTGTTATAGGCAAACTCTGTCAACGGCAAGTACTCCTCCCAACTGCCTCGGAAATCTATAACACAGCTCTTCAACATGTCCTCCAGTACTTGAATCACCCTCTCCGACTGACCATCTGTCTGAGGATGGGAAGCAGTACTGAAGTTCAACCTTGAACCCAGAACCTCATGTAATTTCTTCTAGAACCGAGACATGAAGCGGGGATCCCTATCTGGGATGATCGAGACAGGAACCCCATGCAGTCTCACAATTTCAGATACATATAGCTTAGCTAACTTCTGGAGAGAAAAGTCTGTCCTGACCGGAATGAAATGAGCAGACTTGGTCAACCGATCCATGATGACCCAGACAGAATCCTTCTTAGTGGGTGTTAATGGCAACCCACTAACGAAGTCCATCGTTACTCGCTCCCATTTCCACATCGGTATCTTTACCGGATGCAACAACCCCGAAGGCAACTGATGCTCAGCTTTAACTTGTTGACAAGTCAAACAGCGAGCAACGAAGTCAGTAACCTCACGCTTCAACCCTGGCCACCGGTATAACTCTCGCAGATCTCGATACATTTTATTCCCGCCGGGGTGCATAGCATAAGGGCTACTATGCGCTTCCCTCAGAATCGACTATCTTAACTCCTCATCATTAGATACACAGATCCGACCGCGGAAACAAAGTACCTCGTCACTGTTGATCCCAAAATCTATAGTATTCCTATTCTCAACCTGTTGGAAACGTAACTCAAGTGCTTATCCTCCAACTGTTTACTCCTGATCTGATCAATCCATGTAGGCTTAACCTAAAGTTCGACTAATAGGCTCCCATCGTCGAATAAGCTAAGTCGAGCAAACATCGCTCTCAGATCGGTCATAGCCCTACGACTTAAAGCATTCGCCACCACATTAGCTTTACCAGGGTGGTACTCGATGGTGTAGTCATAATCCTTAAGTAGTTCCACCCATCTACGCTGCCTAAGGTTTAACTCCTTCTGAGTGAGGAAGTACTTGAGGCTTTTGTGATTAGTGTAGATAGTACACTTCTCACCGTACAGATAGTGCCTCAAGATCTTTAGAGTGAAGACTACCACTGCCAGCTCCAAATCATACGTCGGATAATTGGCCTCATGCGTCTTGAGCTGACGAGACGCATAAGCTACCACTTTACCATCCTGCATCAGAATGCAACCCAGGCCCACATGCGACGCATCACTGTATACCACGAAGTCTTTACTAGGCTCTGGCTGTATCAGAACAGGAACCCATGTCAGAACAGATTTGAGCTTTTCGAAGCTCTCTTGTTGCTTATCAGTCCAGACAAAGGGAACTCCCTTGCGCAGAAGCTTGGTCAACGGTGCTGCGATCAAGGAGAACCCTTCTACGAAGCGTCGGTAATAACCCGCCAGCCCCAGAAAGCTGCGAATTTTGGACACATTCTTCGGCTATTTTCACTCCAACACAACCTAAATCTTACGAGGATCAACATGAATCCCCTCCATAGAAACTACATGCCCCAGAAAGGTTACTTCTCGGAGCTAGAATTCACACTTACTGAACTTCGCATACAACTACTTCTCACAAAGAGTCTGTAATACCACCCAGAGATGCTCATCGTGCTCGGCCTCAGTCTTTGAATACACCAGAATGTCGTCAATGAAGACTACCATGAACTGATCCAGATAGGGCTGGAACACTCGGTTCATTAGATCCATAAAAGCTGCTGGTGCATTCGTCAGTCCAAATGGCATTACTAGGAACTCGTAATGTCCATACCGAGTCCTGAATGTCGTCTTATGCACATCGGCTTCCTTAACCTTTAGTTGATGGTATCTAGATCACAGATCGATCTTGGAGAACACAGAAGCCCCTCTGAACTGGTCGAATAGATCATCTATCCTCGGAAGCGGGTACTTGTTCTTGATTGTTAGCTTGTTCAGCTGCCGGTAGTCGATACGCATCCTCATTTTCCCATCTTTCTTCTTCACAAACAACACCGGTGCTCTCCATGGAGACACACTGGGACGAATAAATCCCTGATCTAACAGTTCTTGAATTTGAGCCTTAAGCTCTGAAAGCTCCTTCGGTGCCATTCGGTAGGGTGCAATAGACACTGAAGTTGTACCCAAAATAAGCTCAATCCCAAATTCCACTTCTCGGCTCGGAGGCAGACCCGATAATTCCTCAGGAAAAACATCCGAAAAGTCCCTTACGGTTTTGATGTCCTTAACCGAAGAGTCCCCAGAATTCAAAACACTGATGTAGGCCAAGAATGCCTCACATCCCTTCCGCACAAACTTTTCTACCACCAACGCAGAAATCACATTCGTCAAGTAGTCTCGACGTTCCCCAATCACCACTACCTCGTCGTCCTCCTCGGTTCTCAAAACCACCCTCTTTGTTGCACAGTCTAGACTTACTCGGTGCTTGACCAGCCAATCCATTCCCAGAATCAAATCAAACTCTCCAAATGGAAGTTCCATCAAATCAGCCAGAAATATTGTCCCTTGAACCTCTAGCGGAACGTCTCTAAACAATTTACTAACCTGGATAGATTGCCCCAACGGACTCACAACAGTTATTTCGCTCGAAGTACTCTCAACCGGAATCCCCAAAGTTTCAGACATAGAGCTAGCTACGTAAGAGTGTGTAGAGCCTATGTATATCAATGCAGTGTAGGGTACATTAAAAATTAAGAACGTACCCGTAATGATGTACGGAGCATCACCATTCTCTCGGCGACGACAAAGATAAACGGTCTCGCTGCCTCGCCTCAGTCGGTCCCGCACCTCTGCCCGGTGCTCTCTGTCCTCTGCCCATACCATTACCACCCTTGGCCTGACCTCGGCCCGTAGGTGGTCTGGCGAACTACTCGGTGTCGCATGCGAAGACGGTGCCGCGGCTTGCATATGATCAGTCCTCAGTAGACAATCCCGGACATGGTGCTCAGTCGACCCACATCTTAAACATGCCCCAGTCGTCCTCCAGCACTCACCCAGATGGCGTCTACCACAGTGCCCACAAAGCGCCACCCCAGTAGGTGCAACAGAAGGCCCAACTCTCACTGGCCCATCAGATCAGGCCTTTTTCTTTGGCCTCACCACCGAATTTGAGGGCTTCGATTCCCTCTTATTCTTTCCTTTCTTGCAGTTTTTGCGTTCAGCGCGCTTAACCTCCTTGGCGATCTTCGCCTTCTCCACTAGAGCAAAAAAATCACGCTCCCTCTGCGAAGCTATCAGAACTCGTAAGCTGTCCCTGAGTCCATCCTCGAAACGGACGCAGCGCTCATACTCAGTCGCCACCATGCCCCTGGCATACCGGCTCAATCTCAGAAACTCAGCCTCATACTCGGCCACTGAACGATCCCCTTGAGTGAGGTTAAGAAACTCACGCCTCCTAGCATCGATGTAGCTGGCTCCCACATACTTATTCTGGAAAGCCGTCTTAAAATAATCCCAAGTCGACGGCGGTCAGTCGAGTGCCCCCTTAACGATCGACCACCATCTGGTAAGCCTGCGTCGCGGCGAGGAAACAACCCCTAAGCTTCACGCTCGCGAGAAAGTCTAAATCGTCCATGATTCTTTCTGTGGCCTCCATCCAATATTCGGCCACACTAGAGGCGACTCCAGTGACACCCCTGAATAGTTCAGCTCCATTGGACCGAAGTCGTTCCGTAACCGACCCACGCCCCCCAGATCCGGTGTTGGGCCAAGCGACCCTCTTTAAAATCCGTAACATGGCTTGGGAGAGTGCGTCATCCCCAGCCTCATGATCATGAGACCCAGTCTCTGTAGCAGGTGAGATTGGCGTCTTGCTCGTATCCAGATTGGGCAGATTCTCAGATGCGGAGGACCCAGCTCGAGCCCCCCTATGGCCTCTACCACAGCCTCTAGTACCCCGTCCGCGGATACCTCGTGCGCTCATCGTAAATTTAGAGTTTATCTGTATTAGCGGTTTTATGCATTAGTTTACAGTTTCGATATTTATTAACAAATGTTTTATGCGATCGATGATCGAAGTTGAGTTTGTTATCGCGAATCGCGGAGTTCACTACGATTTTCGGTTTATTCTGATTTTGATTTACACTCCTAGAGTGTTTTCAGAATAGTATACTACCTAAGGCTGTTTCAAGCATGCAAGTAGCATTTAGAAAAATTTAAACAGAATTCAGAACACTTACAGGATCGGCGCCGGAGACTCAGTGTACCATATACTCATTCCAAAATACTTTAAATTACTTAAAATCACTTCTTGAAAACCAATTTTTAAAACCCAAATACACAGCCGAGTTTTGCAACTTGCCTCTGATACCACTAAATGTAACACCCCAAACCCGGCCTAGACGTTACGGTCGAATCTGGCGATGTCACATGATAATGCTTTAGAAAACGTAATTACAGTAAAGCCATTTTCGATATCTTAGGTTACCGTAAAAAGTGTGTCGTTTATTCATTCATTATACATTTTCAAAACCTTATACGTTGCGGAAACTTTTAAAATAATTCGCGACTTCATGTGTATTTGATAAAACATTTGTTTATTTTTGAAAACTCAAGTTTTCCTACTTCTAACCATAATACCATAAACGTCACAAATCCCAAATTAAACAAAAATCCGTAAAGGCCTTATTACATAAAATTACCCATATATAATCAAACTATAATTAATAATAAAACCATAATAAAATGTCCAGAACCTTGGTCACCGCCGAGTCCTCCGCCGCACCGATCCGTCTATTGCTGGGGATTACCTGAACAAATTAAACAGAAAAGGGTGAGTTTTTGCAAACTCAGTGTGTACTCCCCACAGAAAACATACACACAGTAATATCAGATAACAGACATACTTCCACATTTCGAGTCTGAGCCCATTACAGAAATGGTGTGGACCTTAGCCCACTCAGACACAGATTCAGACATATTATAGGGCCTTAGCCCATTTCAGACAGAATATACAGAAACAGAGTCCTACCCACCAGCCTCTACACACCAACTCTGTCCAACCCTACAAACCATGTGAGGATAAAATCAACCCACCCAGCCCTACACACTATGTTGTACTGAATACGGCACATAATCAGAAATTTTTAGCTGAGCTGCCGGATAACAGGCTTAAGAGCCTTTCAGATACTTCCTCCAATCATAATCAACCCACCCCGATGCAATGGAACATACAAGAATGACATGTTGTTATGCAATTAGAACTCATAAATTCAGATCAGTATACATGCTTAGTACAGAAATCAGACAGACAAATCATTCATTTAAGGGTCTAAGTATTGCTTACCGACCCTACGGTAGGTCCACGGTCGACTTGGACGACCCGTGCAACCTTACAGAGGTTTTTTAAAAAATGGGCTCACACGCCCAGGTGGCCCACGCGGCCCAAATTGGATTTGGCCGTAAGGATTACACGGCCTGGCCCAGAATTCCACACTCCCGTGTGGTTCACTTGTGTGGGCCCACACACCCATGTGGCCCACACGGCCCAATTGGTCGAGCTCGTATGTCGCACACTGCCTCGTTCGGCCCTCACACTACAGTGTGCTTGCGCACGGCATGGCCGGGCTCGTCGATCACACAGCCTACCACACGGGTGACCACACGCCCGTATGGCATCGACAGTAAGGTTTTTGGCTTTCGCTGAAACCTCGTTTTCTGCATTTCTGGGTACACACCTGGTTCCGATTAATGCTAAAGCGATCTCTGAGAAATATCGAACCTATAATTGACACATTTAACCCCAATAATCAGTTCTTAGATCACAGTCATTCCGAAACACAACACCAACAAGTGTCTAACATGATCGCTTAACATTTACCTCGAAACCACGCACGATATCGACTACGAATCAACACGAGAGGAGCCTCGTTCAATCCTATTCTCAACTATCGACGAAAACGGTGCAACGGGCTTTAAAAGGTAATAAACGCACGAACGGAATTGGGAGAGCAACAATCGAAGAATGAAAGGAAAAAGAAAGAAAAGAGGACAGGAACGTCAGAAAAACGAAGAGGAGAGGAAACTAAATTTTCACAAAAGAAGAATCAGATTAGAATTCCTGTTACTTCCCACTATTCTCCCAACTCCCAAGTATCCTAATACAACACAACCACTGACCAAATCCCCTACAAATCCGGCCACATCCATCCACTATTAGCATTTTAATTCTACCGAAACACTGTCCCATAATAGAGCAAAAATTAATGCCAGCGCTAGGACTCGATCTCAGGACCTCCAGCACACCAACACTCCACTTAACCACCAGACCAGCAGGCCCATTCTTACATGTTCTTACAAATAAATACTTATAAGCCTACTAACCAAAGTTTGGGTTTTATTCATAAAAATACCAAAATTTACCCAAGTTGTGACTTGAACTTGGGACCTCTCCCACACACCCAGAACACATAACCACTGAAGCAGACAGATATTGTGCCAAAATTACAAAAGCCAAAATTTAAGAAAAATCAGGGCGCTACATCCCAATCTCCGTACAATTGCTCTATGGCCATGTGTTTAGCTATCCATGCTTTTCAGTATGACACTCGATACTAGAATCGTTCTTGCATTTCCACAATCAATATCGACACAGGAATGGTCAACATGTCCTTCACCATTGGCATGATGTAGTTGCAGATAGTTTTCACATCAAGTTTGCGATGGTCTTGCGTTATACATGTAGAAGTGCATGTATGAGGCCTAACAAATTTTCGGATCTCCCACATTTGCAACCTCTGGATAAATGTAACTCATACCCGGGAATTGCACCCTTCTACCGACCTCTAAACTCTCCAATATATAATGTTGGTTTAGAAACAATGATTCTGTTGTTAACTAACACATTCATGCTATACCGATTAATGGAAAATACATAGTCTTCGTTGTACGTGAATTTTTGTCCCACGAACAACTCTTTTTGTTCGAGATCTGCGGCTAATAGGTGAGCAGGTAGTATATTGGGGTACTCAGGGAACTCAGATGCATGTGTCACATCGAGATCTATAATCGACATATGGGCTCCAAGATCATTGTGTATGAAAATTCCTCAACTCGGGTTCCCGACTGAAGACACATAAACATTTCCATCTTCATTCACACCTTTGTCATCGATATCATCTAGGACCTCGTCTAGATTGGGATCACTATACTTCAACCTCATGATCAAAACGACCATTATTATCATATTCATTTTCACCATCTACATCAATCTCAATCAACATCGAATGTATTTGTAAATGGGGACCCAGGTTAAGGTTCTCAGACGCAGATGGAGCATTAAGATCAATTTCAAACCTGCGTATAGACAATCGCCTATTGACAGACACTCTTGAAACCTCCATACACAGATCTTGAACTCCATATTATTCACTTAATGGAGTGAAATCTTCAACTGGCTCCACATTAGCGAACTTAGCAAACAACTGAATCAATTTAGTGTTCACACTACTATTCGGGCAATAAAGTACGACCATTGTCTCTACGTTTTCATCGTCTACAATTTCCATCTCGGTAAATTTGATAGGATTTGACAAAACTGGAAATTTGTACAATAGTTTTGTCATCCTCCTCCCACAACGTCTAATAATTTTTGCACTGATTCTTTCTTTCATACCATCAACAGACACATTTCTATTAAATCTCATTGCTATTTGTTGGCGAGATTCAAATATACAACCAATTTTTGTTTTTTAAATTACTTCATTGAAATAAACATATACGAAGAATTGATTATCCATCTTTAATAGTAAATTTTTAAAAATAATTAATTTCTCAATAATTATTTAAAAAATAAGATTCTACTGTAAAAAATATATAATATAATAAAATTAATTATTGTACTAACCTTACAAATCTTTCTTTCTTTTCTTCTTTGTCTTCTCCTCTTCTACAATTTTTTTCATTTCTTCTTATCAGTTAGCTGCTACAGCCCTTCAAGAAAACACAAAAAAATTGATATATATATATATATATAAGGGTCTGGTGCCGCCTGATAGCGCCCCTTTAACCTTGGTGCCGCTTGACAGTGTCCCTCCAACCACGGTGCCGCCTTACATTCTGCCTCCAACAATAACCCCTAACCCATATAATGCCCCGTATTTACCCGTTATAAGTGAGATATACCAGTGTCGTCATATAGGGTGGCAAAACCAGTAAAAAAGCCAGAGTTTAGTCTTTAAGTTTGATTGATTAAAGCTTTAGAATTCCAACATTGAGGAATGAGGCATTTTGAGATTCATACAATTTTTTTAAAAAAATTCATTTACTTTTATAAATACACAAATATTAATATGAGGGTATTTTATCTTTTTATAATTTTTGATAAAATAATATTATGATGGGATTTAAATTCGGGTCACGTTATTTTATAATTTTAACTTAAAATTTTCAATCAAAAGCTCACTTGATTTTAATATAAAATTTTTATAAATATATTTTTACATAGGTTTTTTTTTCACCCACATTGTAATCATCTCATAACCTAGGTATCATTTATTTAACTGAAAATAATTTTTGAAAAAGCTTATATTTTTGGATTAACCTGTGTAAAATATTTTTTGTTGTTTGGCAAATTTTCTTGAAATCATTTGTTTAAAAATTATTTTTAGTGAAACAAACACAATATAAATATATTTGTTACAAAATATTATAGTAATATTACCTTTTAACAAAAGGAATTTATTTTATAATAATTAATATCATAAAAACTTAATAATAAACAATGCCTAATAAAACTTAATTTAAATTACACATTTTACACATATGAGAATGGATAGTGACATATTCGTACTTGGAAGGGATAAATGAAGCTAAGGATGATTTAAAAAAAATATTCATATTTATATAATTAAAATATTTATATTTTCATACTATAAAATATTTATTATTAAAATATTAATATAAATATTTTTAATAATATATTAAGAATATTATTTAAAACTTAAAATTATTATTAAAATAAAAATCTAATATTAAATATTTTATTAAATAATTTATGATGTTATTAAATATAAATAATTAAATATAAATGTTTAATAATATTTAACATTATAAGATTTGATATTAATATTTTAATATTTTTAAAATTTAAAGTTGATTATTAATATAATAATAATAAACTTGGTTGAAGTTATTTTTTATATAAAAATAAAATTACTTATAAAGGAGTTATTTTTTAGAAATTAACTTGCACTTTTTAAAATGGTAAGTCAATTTACAGAGAGAAAAGACTTATTCTCCATTGACAAGTCAATTTTTATTGAACAGATTGTTTTTCATAATAAAAAATATTTTCCGTAAACAAATCCATCCTAATTTTTCATTAATGCTTTAGAATTCAGGTGATAATGATATAATTCTACACAGACTAGTTGCGGAACTAATAATCTACTAATCTATTGCTTTCATTTATCGTAGCCTTTTATTCTATACAGGACTTGAACCTTAATTGATGATGTATTATTAATGAGTTTATAGTTGATAAAAATTCCCAAAGAATCAAAATTATTTGATATTTTTTTCAGGGGTTCCAACCTTATTGTATAAAAAAGAAAAATAAATAGATAGAAAAACAAGAACGGGGACATGCATTCAAAATAGAGTTGTAGTGTGGTGGCACATGCAAGAGCAACAACTTCCCCAAATATCTGACAACTGCCATCGGAGTTATTCAACCAACAACATTACGGAGCGATGGAGGTTGAGGCCTGTAAATATCCCCCACATCACACCTCTTGGACCAAATATTCATTGCTCAACACCTAATCTTTTGCCATGTATGGTTTAACAAACGTACTCACATACTCAACTTCATTTCTTTAATGTCAACACACAAATCCATTACCATCTTTTCCACTAATCAATATGTTTGCCAAACATTTATAATTTTAAATAAAACTAATATATATTTTTAAAACACAAATAAAACTTGACATGTAATTGTGTTGTATTTTTTTTAATTTATTAAATAATATATTTTTTATAATTTCAAATATATATTTATACTAATTAAATAAGGATCTGTTTAATTTATACTAAAGTTCAATTAGTTTTAAATAAAAATGGAGAGAATAAAGTAACATTTTGAAAATAATGAAAATAAAAATTGAATGAATATATTAAATTATTATACAAATTTGAAATTATATAAGAAAGTAAATATAAAAGATATTTACACTAAATTAATGAATACATTTAATAATAATGATTAAAAAAATTCTTGAAATTTGAATTTCTTTTTAAAACAAATTCACAAAATATTTTTCGCTCGCACCAACAAATAATGGATAAATAAATAAAAAAAACATATTTAAAATTGTTTGTTTTGCATAGTATAAACAACTTACAAAATCATTTTAAAAAATAATTCATAATATTATATTACATCATCATCAATTAAAATAATATTCCAACTCTCTTTGGTATCTCTCTCAATGCCATTTTTGTTCCAATATGATTTGATATTGTCTCTTCAAATAATCATTATTTTAATGCTCCAATTTTTTTATATAATTTTAACTTATTATTGATAAAAATCTCTATTTTTTTACTAGTAATTTTTCTTAGATGTTACTTGATTGAATATACCTAAATACTAAATGCTATTTATAAAGCTATAGTTAAATTTCAATCTGTATATAATTCTAATGCTAATTTAGTGATAATTAAGATGCTTAGAGCTCTATTAAACTAATAACTCTACTTTTACATAAATAAAATTAGCATATTTTTTTAAATAAAAAATTCATTTTAATAATGTAAATATTAAATTATAATTATTTTTACTAATAATTGTAAATTAAATTATAATTATCACAAATTTTCTTATATTTTATTCTTAGAGTTCTATTCAAGCAATAAATCTATAAAATAGCAAAACTTTGTTTACATAAAAAAACAAATGTAAATTAAATTATAACTATTTTTCAATGTGTAATTATCACAATTTTACTAAATTATAATTATTTTAAATGTATAATTATCACAACTTCTCTTTTATATCAACTTTCTAACTAATAATTTTAAACTATATATTATAATTATTTTTAAATGCCAATTTAGTAAGATGATAGAAAATAAAGGGTAGTCTTATTGGTTTAAAGTTTCTCCAAACACATGCTTATATATATATATATATATATATATATATTATAAAATTTATCAAATTATTTAATTTTAAAAATTATAGTGAAAATAAAATATCCTAGTTGGAAATAATCTATCAATTTAACGGGAGAAATTATTTTATGGACCCTTCCCACCACATCATCCACGGTTATTTTTCAATTATTTAATGATATTTCAATAATTTTTTATGTGTCATTGACACATAATTTGGTAATATTTTTTATTCTGAACCTCGAACCTAGGGTTTAGATTAAATGTTTGGGGTTTGAGTTTGGAGTTTAGGGTTCAGAGTTCGGGGTTCAAGGTTCAAGGTTTAGGTTCAAAATTCAATTTTGAGTTTGGGTTTGAGTTTTTGGGTTTAAGGTTTGAGGTTCGAGATTTAGGTTTAAGGTTAGGGTTTAGGGTTCTGAATTTGAGGTTCGGGGTTCATTGTAAAAAAATTATCGAAATTATGTGCCACTAACATAGAAAAAATTGTTGAAATATCATTAAATAATTAGAAATGGACCATGGATGATATATTAGGAAAGGCCCATAAAATAATTTTTGATTTAACGGGGAGCAAAGAAAAAAAATAAAACATTCTTGGAAACATAAAAATTTTATGGGTTAATGAGTAAATTTGTTACTATATTTTAAGTGAAAATTGAAATTTGTCACTATACTTTAATTTGATTGATATTTACCACTATACTTTTAAAATAAAGAAAAATTTACAATTATATTTTAACTTTATCCTTTTTACTTTTATTTGATTAAATTTTGTTACGAAAGTTTGATTTTTGACCGAAATTTACTATTCAATTTTAATGTAATATAATTTCAACACAAAATTTAAAAAAATATTTTATTTTAATACTTAAAATAATAAATAAATAAATATAATATTAATAAATAATAAAGCAGTTATTTATAAAAAGTAGTTTTTTCTGTTACTTTCAAGTCTTTCTTTTATTAAATAAATTTTAGGTTAATTTATTAGCTTTTAATATTTTATAAATTAACATGTATGGTTAAATCAACATAAAACGTAAAATTTGCTTTTTGTTATAAATAGATAAGAAAATACAAAATCAGATCCGGCCTTTTAACAAAATGTCTTCCAAGTTATTATTTAAAGTTTGTGTTACATATTATTTTTAGTCTCACATTGCTTTTATGTGATGTGATGTTGTGAGAAAAGAATGAATGAAAGAATGAAATTATCCCTATTAAATAGTTTAATGTCATGTAATTTTATCCTAAATTTCTGAAGTTTTATTTGTATTTGATTTTTTCCAAGGTGAAAATGTTGAAATTTAAAATGGAATTATTGATGTGGCATTAAATTATTGGAAAATGGATACATATGACGTGGCGTCACTGTTTCATACAATCATTTCCCGTGATGTTGCAATTGTTTCTATATCTACAAAGGGGACCGACAGCACCATTATCTGTGTGTCTACCTAGGACGTTTGTTCGATCGGTCAGTTATTTCAATTTATTGTTTATATACCATTTAATGTAGGTTAAAATGACAAAATTTGAAATTTAATTTTTATACTTTTTAAATTTAAAAATATTAGTTTGATCATTTTTGTTGTTGGTAGATTCTATCATAATTTGTCAACTTATCATGTCTATTTTTATCAATCATATGATCCTTAATCAAGTAGTGGTGGATTCTCAAACTAAGTTTTGAGGGCTAGTAAAATATTTAAAAAAAAATTTAAGAGTTTAATGAGAATTTGTTTTTTTTTAAAAAAAAATTGGGGGTGATTAAAATTTTTAAATTTTTTGTGAGATTAATGAGAATTTTCAAAAAAAATTTGGGGGTCAAATAAAAATTTTAAGGGAAAAAAAATTCCAAAATTCCAGGGTCCCAAGGTCCCCCTAGGCCCTTATAATGGTGTGCCCCTAATTTCAAGTTGACAAAATTTGACAAAAAAATACTTACCATTTTAATGATTGAACTTAGATTTTTAAATAAAAAAATATGACATAATTTTTAATTTTTAAGTACATAGACTAAATATCAAATTTTATCAAAGTATAAAAACTAACAACATAAATTTTTTTTACGTCAAGTTGTAGCCTATGTTTGAACCAATGTGGTACAAAAAAAATTTGAAGCGAGGAAATATATTTTAATATTATTGTTTTTGAGATTAATATTAAATTCTTAATTTCATAAAAGTAATCTTCTAATAAATTTTTATTTGTTAATTGCAAATAGATAAAAAGAATGAGGGGCTAAATAAATATTTAACTTGAAATTTTAATAGAATTAGATATAACTTCTTATAAAATTTACAGATTTTAATAAACTAAATTATTTTTAAATTTCAGATTTAATTTTAATATTATCCAAAATATTTTAAAAGAATACTAGAAACTCCACCACATACGTATGCGTGTGAAAATCATGTATTTATGTAACAGTCCATTTTCACTGAAATCGGAATAGTGGTTTGGGGACCACAAATTCGAGCCGAAAATAAAAACTATTTTAATATTATTGCATGGTCTGCATTATGATATGAATGTCATATGAAAATTCTGATAAGAAAATTCTACCGATTATGTGCTTAATTACGGAAAGGACCAAATTGCATAAAATGCAAAAGTTAAATTCGAGTAGCTAGAAGGATCAAATAGCTATGGAATTCAAAACTTGATGTCCTTATATGGTAATTAGACCATTAAAGAAAAGTTAATAGATATTTTTGGTGATTCATCCATGGAAAAATTAAAAAGACTAAGGACTAAATTGGAAATGAGAAAAATTAAAAGATGATAAATAATCAAATAGAATTAATATCATTTTATATCATCTTCATCCCCAATGTTTCTATGGAAACCCTAGGAATGAGAAAACAAACTTTCTTGGCTTAATTTGGTAAGTATTCTTGTCTCGTTTTTAGTAATTTTTATATTTTTGAGATCGGGATAGTTTAATTTATCTATTTTGGGATTAATTTGAAAAGTTATCAAAGTATAGAAATTTTTCCATGGATGAATATGCTGAAATTTTGAAATTTATGGTAGAAAATGAAAGGTTGTTGATAGATAAACAACTTTTACAAAGTGAATTTTCATGAAATTGTGATTTAGGGACTAAATTGTAAAAATGTAAAATTCATGGAAAATTTCTGATTTTTATGAAATATATGTGCTGTAAATGTTATACTAAAATTTTGGTTAGGCTTGGAATAAGGATTAAATTTCATGAATTTCATTTTCCGAGCTTAGGGACGAAATTGGAATTTATGAAAAGTTAGGGGCAAAATAGTAATTTTACCTAGAGTGTAATTTAAGCTCAATAGAATATGAAATATGATAAATTGATGATTAAATTCATTTATATAGATCCAGACAACTCAAATTCGAAGCTAGATCGAGGAAAAGAAAAAGTTTCGGATTAGTAGATTTTTATATACACGAACAAGTGTCGAGGTAAGTTTGTGTAACTTAACTATACATGTTAATATGATTGAATTGAATGTTACATTTGGAATGAATGTAGTATGTGTTTATGTGAATTATATAAAAGTTATAAATACATGAAATGATTACATGATCGGAAATGTTCATAAGGAGTTAAGTTCCATTTGAATAATGAAATTCGATGGATACGTTTGATTTCCTGTATTTGAATGTGATTCTGCATATGTTGCAGACAGGATTTAGCTTGGACGAGTAATCCTGATATAGCCCTCTCGAGTATCTTGACATATAGTTCCTGCGAGCATCCTGATCGATAGTGATTTAGCATGTGTTGCGTACTACCGCAGCTCTGTGTGAGCGTCCTGTTACATGACTCGATCGGTTGTGATCCAGCATATAATGCGGACACAAACGTAGCTCTATATGAGCATTCTTATATAAGCTCTTATGGGCTTCATGACATGGCTTGCTTGAACTCTCTGTTACCTTATCCGGTGCTCCCTGATATTAACTCTTCGGAGTTATCTGTTAGGCTCTATGAGCTCCCTGAATAAAACTCTTATGAGTTTTCTGACTAGCCCAGATAAGTGTCCTATTACATGGCTCATCAGAGCATCCTGATATGTGGCTCGAGAGTGTGCTCTCTGATTACGTGCCCTAGTTGGTACCACTGATTATGAGTTGACGGTTTATAGTTTTGTACACCTTGAGTGTACCACCTGAGTATCCATCGAAATTTCAATGATTCAACGGATAAACTCCTGAAATGAGAAATTATGAGATTTAAATGAATTATATTTCGAATAATCTTGAAATACCTGAAAATGTGTAACATGATAAGTGGAAACACAAAAATATACACATTTTTTCATGCCCTTTTTAACCCAAATTCATGCAAGTTCGGAAAAATTCTTGTAGAAAAATATATAATTATTATAAAATAATTATTTTGTACTTAATTTATTAAAATAATTAATTTTAATTAATTTTGATTATTTTCGGCAGATTTGCACAAATGGCGAAAAACGGCTCGGCAGACACTGCTAGTGTAACAGCCTGATTTTAGCTAAATCAGAACAGTGGTTTTAGAACCAAAAAATTGATGTTAGAAAATTATTTTAATATTATTTTTGGTGTTTACAGTATGTTATTTGATATGTGTGAAAATTTCGTGAGCTAATTTTATCGTTTAATAGCTCAATTTGAGAAAAAGGACTGAATCGCGTAAAATGCAAAAGTTGCATTCTACTTGTTAAAGGTGTCTAATTGCTATGATTTATTAAATGAAAGGTCCTTATGATGTTATTAGACCATTGACAGTGGAATTTGACATAGATGGCCTTGTATTAGATGATTTAAATGTTTTATTATTAAGGGTTAATATGGTAATTTGGTTATTAAGTATAATAAATAAAACAAACACCATTTTCATCTTTATTTTCTTCATCTATAACCGAAAATCAAAATAAAATAAGCCAAAGGTGTTGTTTTAGGGTTCGACCCTTATTGTTCTTGATTAAGGTATGTTCTTTGCTCGATTTTTGATGATTTCTATGTTTTTGTAATCGTTGCTTCGTATTCTAGCTAGCCCGTGCCTTAATTTTTGAATTTGTTCATGATTTTGTGAAGTGCCATTGATGAATATTTGAGCTTAATGTTTGATAATGGAAAATGACTATTTGTTGATAGATTTAAATGTTTTGTAAAGTGATTTTTGACAAAAATGTCAAAAAGGGATTAATTTGTAAAATGTGAAAATTGTGTGGTTGAAATGTGAAATAAATGAAATTTTTGGGCTGTTAGGGACCTATATGAAATTCGGCCAAGCATGGGTTTTGTTAAATTATGTGAATTTTGTGTATTTATGAAATAGAGACTAAATTGAATAAATGTGAAAGTTTAGGGGCTAATGTGTAAAAATGGCCAAATATGTGTTTAAGAATTAATTTGAATGAGTGGTTGATTAAATGAGTTAATTTCGAATACATATAGATCAAGAAAGAAAGAATTCAGATTTAGATGGGGGGAAAAGCAATGTTATCGAGTAATCGATCCGATTCGTCAATTCCGAATACGAGGTAAGTTTGTATGTGGTAATTTCATTACAAATGTATGTTATATGCTTTGATATAGCATAAATTGTGATTATGAGATTACGGATAATGTTTGAATTGTGAAAATGACTTTACGGATGTGTTCGACGATGAAATCGATAAGTGAACCTTCTCGGTTGAACCTTAGGAATAGTTTAGGATGCTAGTGACATGTCATTAGGTTATTATGTTGGCTACAGGCCATGATATCGGCACTTCAGGTGTGAGTGATACCTTGATTTGGCTACGGGCCATGGTATAGGTATTTTGGAGAGGAGTCACCTTGATTTGGCTATGGGCCATGGTATAGGTACTCCGGGATAAGTTACCTTGATTTGGCTACGGGCCATGGTATAGTTACTTATCGATTGAGATCTTTGAATATCCGGATTCTATTCCAAATGGTTCAATGGGTAGACGAATGGGGTGATTGAAAAAGAGGTTAGTACGAGACGGTACAGGTACGTACGAAACCAATTTGAATATTAAATAGAGAAAGTTCAATGAGATGGTATTTGATCATGTTTTGAGACATGAGAAAGGTTTGTAGATGATGAGTATATGATTTTTTCATGTATATTTGGTTGGAAATATATTTATTTGATGAACTGAGTTATTCACTTACGAGCTTACTAAGCTATGAAGCTTACTTTGTGTTATTTTCCTATGTTTTATAGAGAATCAAGGCTAGCTCGGATCTGGGAGTCGTCAGGAACATCATTGCACTATCGGACATCTAAGTTGGTACTTTTGAATTGTACATATGGTTTATGGCATGTATAGGCTAGATGTGGTACTTTGGTTTAGAATATAACCATAGGATTTGGCTTGTAAATGCATATGTTTTGTTTTGTATTTATAGCCATGAGTGATGGCTTATTTTAGTATGTTTTGGTATGAATGTGATTATGGTTTCATAATTGCTCAAATGGTTATATTTTGAGTTTGGTTAATAATCTATATGGTGTGATTGAAGTTGATAATTTGAGAAGTTATGTGCTTATGAATTATTGCTTAATAATATAAGTGTTGAATGTGTAATTGACATTGATTTGGATATTAAGTTTGATTGGAATGGATATGGTATGATTTGTGAACTTGGTTGATGGTTTTGGGATGCCTATTGTATGATGAAATGGTACCATTTTGGTTGTTTAGGTGATCATGAGAAAAGGGTGGCAAATTGGCCTTGCAAATGGCCTATTTTTGTCCACATGGGCAGAGACATGGGTGTGTGTCTCAGCCGTGTATGATACACGATCATGTTACACGACCGTTTGTACCCTGGTGTTGAAATTTAATTGAAGTCAGTATGCTCCAAACGGCCTCACACACGGGCGTGTGATTGGCCGTGTGGCACAAGTCAGTATACCCCCTAAATGGCACACGGCCTAGCACACGGGCGTATGACTTGGCCGTGTTGCATAAGTTAGTATACCCTACAGGATTGGCACGGCCTAGCACATGGCCTGGCACAGCCCTGTTTTCACACGGCCTGGAACACGGGCGTGTTTGGAGCCGTGTGAGGTACACAGCCTGTTCATACGGGCGTGTGACCCTTGTATGTTAGAAAAATTTCTAAGTTTTCCAAAATTTTTGTATGTTATTGGTTTAGTCCCGAACCACTTCTAAAGCATGTTTAAGGCCTCGTAGGCCCTTATAAGGGACAATGTGATTATGATTGAAAGGTGTATTAGAATGGATGAATAAATGTATGAGTTATGTATGTTAAATGATATGTATTGATCGGTAATACCTCGTAACCCTATTCTGACCGTGAATACGGGTGAGGGGTATTATATTTATTGGTATCAGAGCTACGGTTTAGTCAATTCTAGGACTAATGTGGCGTGTGTGAGAGTCTAGCTATACATGTGGTATATACTCTACGATAGTGTGATGATTCCTGACAGCTTAAATTGTGTTTTCGTATAGTAATGGATCCCGAACGAGCTGTAGCTGATAATGTAAAGAGTAATGCGCCCGCTCCTGTTCAAGGGGCAGTGCCATCCGACTCTAGACCTATAATGAGTAGCCACGAGGGAGAGGATAAACAAGCCTTTTTCCAAATGATGAGTGAGTGGTTCACGGAGTTCGTTTGAACGAATCTGGCTGCTCAACAACCTCCACCCCCACCTGTTCCTCAACAAATACCTGTTATTCCTTAAGTTATAGATCCGATACAGTTGAACAAGCCGCCAATAGATAAGATTCGGAAACATGGGGCTGAAGAGTTTCGAGCTACTATTGATGATGATGCGGAGAGAACTGAGTTCTGGCTCGAAAATACAATCTGAGTATTCGATGAATTATCTTGTACTCCTGATGAATGTATCAAATGTGTTGTATCTTTGCTAAGAGATAATGTGTACCATTAGTGGAAAACTTTGATATCTGTGGTTCCTAAAGAACGGGTTACTTGGGAGTTTTTCCAATCTGAATTTCGAAAGAAGTACATCAGTCAAAGATTTCTCGATCAGAAGCATAAAGAGTTTCTAGAGTTGAAACAAGGCCAGATGACTGTCACTGAGTATGAAAGAGAATTAGTACGTTTAAGTAAGTATGCTCGAGAGTATGTGTCTACTGAGGAGATTATGTGTAAACGGTTCGTTGATGGGTTGAATGAGAATATAAAACTATTAGTCGGGATTCTTGAATTGAAAGAATTTGTCGTTCTGATTGAAAGGGCTTGCAAAGCTGAGGATCTTAGCAAAGAAAAGAGAAAAGCAGATTCAGAAGCTAGAGACTCGAGAAAAAGATCGTTGAGTAAGCCGTATCAATCTTCATCGAAGAAATCCTGAGATTCGTATACTCACCCAAATGTTTCAAATGAATATTCGAACAAAGATCGTAGAAAAAAATACTCAGGTTCTAAAGCTCAAGCGGCATCCGTAGCAAGTGTTGGCAGTGTGAGAGACAACAAACCCGAATGTCAGCAATGTGGAAGATGACATTTCGGAGAATGCTGGAATAAAAATAATAAAGCTTGTTATAAATGTGGTTCGTTAGATCATTTCATCCGGGATTGCCCTGAGCCAGATGAGAAAGATAAAGTTCAGAATGTGAGACCGAGTAATACGGCTACTAGGGGGAGACCACCCCGAAACACAGGAAATACGAGTGGTAATTGAGGTGTTACGAGAGATTCTGCTGTTAGATTTGAGGCACGAACACCTGCCCAAGCTTATGCTCTCCGTGCACGAGAGGAGGCATCATCGCCAGATGTTATCACCGGTACTTTCACTCTCTATGATACTAATGTGATTGCATTGATAGATCCAGGATCAACTCATTCTTACATATGCATGAATTTAGTATTTAGTAAGACTTTGCCTGTAGAGTCTACTGAATTTGTGATTAGAGTATCAAACCCCTTAGGCAAATGTGCTTTGGTTGACAAAGTCTGCAAGAATTGTCCATTAATGCATCGGGATTTCTGTTTTTCGGCTAATCTAATGTTGTTACCATTCGACGAATTTGATGTGATTTTGGGTATGGATTGGCTAACGATGCATAGTGCTATAGTGAATTGTAGACGTAATACAATTGAACTTAAATTTCAGAATAATGAGACTATTAGAATTGAATCTGATGATCTGAACAGTTTGCCAGTTGTGATCTCGTCTATGTCAGTTCAGAGATTTGTGAGAAAGGGTGTGAAGCTTATCTGGCTTATATATACTTGATACGAAAGTGACAGAAAGAAAAATTGAAATAGTACCAGTTGTGTGTGAGTATCCAGATGTGTTTCCAGAAGAGTTACCAGGTTTACCACCTATTAGAGAAGTTGAGTTTGGTATTGAATTAGTACCGGGGATAACACCGATATCGATAGCTCCGTACAGAATGGCCCCGAGTTTTGCTAGTTGACAGATAAAGGTTTTGCTAGATCGAGTTTCTTTCCCAGGGGTGCACCGGTATTATTTGTGAAAAAGAAAGATGGCATTATGAGAATGTGTATTAACTACAGACAGCTGAATAAAGTGACTATAAAGAATAAATACCCTCTACCGCGGATTGATGATTTGTTTGATCAATTAAAAGGGGCAACAATATTTTCAAAAATCGATTTGAGATCAGGTTATTAGCAGTTGCAAGTTAAAGACTCAGATGTGGCAAAGACTGCATTTCGAACAAGGTACGGACACTACAAATTTCTTGTTATGCCTTTCGGATTAACGAATGCACCTGCTATTTTTATGGACCTGATGAACCGGATTTTCAGGCCGTATTTAGATCGATTTGTAGTTGTGTTCATTGATGACATTTTGATTTACTCTCGTGATGAATCTGAGCATGCTGAGCATTTGAAAATTGTGCTACAAACTTTGAGAGATAAACAGTTGTTTGCAAAGTTTAGCAAATGTGAGTTTTGGCTACGAGAGGTTGGTTTTCTAGGACATATAGTTTATTGCGGGTATCCGAAAGAGACCGATCAAAATTTCTACGATTATAGATTGGAAGCCTCCAGAAATGTAACCGAAGTCCGTAGTTTTCTGGGACTAGCCGGCTATTATAGACGATTTGTGAAAGGCTTTTCGATGATTGCGACTCTGATGACGCGATTGCTTCAAAAAGATGTTAGATTTGAGTAGTCAGAAAAGTGTCAGCAAAGCTTCGAACAGTTGAAAGCATTATTGACAGAGGCCCCAGTGTTAGTTCAGCCTGAGTCGGGTAAATAATTTGTAGTTTACAGTGACACATCGTTAAATGGCCTGGGTTGTGTTTTGATGGAGGAAGGTAAAGTTATAGCTTACGCCTCGAGACAGTTGAAGCCACACAAAAAGAATTATCCGACGTACGATCTCGAGTTAGCCGCGATAGTGTTCGCATTGAAAATTTGGCGTCATTACTTGTTTGGTGAGAAATGTCATATTTACACCGACCACAAAAGTTTGAAATATCTGATGACTCAGAAAGAATTGAATTTGCGACAGCGGAGATGGTTAGAATTGCTAAAAGACTATGAATTGGTAATTGACTATCATCCGGGGAAATCAAATGTAGTTGCTGATGCTTTGAGCCGAAAGTCTTTATTCACTTTATGAGCTTTGAACACACAATTAGCTTTGTCTGATGACGGTTCATTAATAGCTGAGTCGAAAGCGAGATCATTATTTCTACAGCAGATCTGTGAAGCTAAAAAATTTGATAACGAATTGCAAGTAAAACGAGCTCAGTGTGAGTCGACTTCTGATTCCGAGTTTCGAATAGAATTTGATGACTGTTTGATGTTTCATGATAGAATATGTGTACCAAGAAATTCTGAACTCATTCAGAAGATTCTAAACGAAGCACACAGTAGTTGTTTATCAGTACATCCAGGAAGCGCGAAAATGTATAACGATTTGAAACAGTTTTATTGGTGGCACGGTATGAAACGTGATATCTCATAATTTGTTTCAAAATGTTTGATTTGTTAGCAAGTTAAAGCTGAGCATCAACTGCCGTTAGGTTTATTACAGCCTATTATGATTCCTGAGTGTAAATGGGATAGAGTACAATGGATTTTGTATCAGGATTGCCTTTATCTCCGAGGAAGAAAGATGCGATTTGGGTTGTTGTTGACAGGTTGACGAAATCGACTCATCTCATTCTTGATTGGTAGTGATTTAGCATGTGTTATGTACTACCGCAGCTCTGTGTGAGCGTCCTGTTACATGACTCGATCGGTTGTGATCCAGCATATAATGCGGACACAAACGTAGCTCTATGTGAGCGTCCTTATATAAGCTCTTAGGGGCTTCCTGACATGGCTCGCTTGAACTCTCTGTTACCTTATCTTGTGCTCCCTGATATTAACTCTTCGAAGTTATCTGTTAGGCTCTATGAGCTCCCTGAATAAAACTCTTATGAGTTTCCTGATTAGCCCGGATAAGTGTCATGTTACATGGCTCATCTGAGCATCCTGATATGTGGCTCGAGAGTGTGCTCTCTGATTACATGCCCTAATGGGTACCCCTGATTATAAGTTGATGGTTTATAGTTTTGTACACCTTGAGTGTACTACCTGAGTATCCATCGAAATTTCAATGATTCAACGGATAAACTCCTAAAATGAGAAATTATGAGATTTAAATGAATTATATTTCGAATAATCCCGAAATACCTGAAAATTTGTAACATGATGAGCTCATTTATGCTTATTTGATATAGATGTGAATTATGTAATTAACTTACTTATTTGAGTGTATGTGTTTAGGTAAAATTGTCAAATTATTGGAAAGCATGTTATTGTATGCTTATTTTAATGAATGTGATTGGTAAGTATACGAACTTACTAAGCATTAAGTGCTTAATAGGTTTTATTTTCTCTGTTTTTGTAGTGTTCGAAAGCTCGCAAAGGTTGGATGTAACACCCCTTACCCGGGTTCTACGCCGGAACCGGGCTCGAGGCGTTACCGAACTCAAACCACTTGATCGCCACTTAGGCTCGTCGTAACTACTCTCTGAAGTCATCTCAACAACCTCATTCTCGACTTACGAGGCCTCACTCATACACACGAGAGGGCTCTCGAGACTAAGCGAAACTTTTCCAATCTTAAAATTTTTCTCTTTATACACGGTCTCACACGCTGGGTGCAAGATTAGACATGCCGTGCATGGACACACACGCCCATGTCCCCAAACCATGCCTAAAAACCCAAGATTCTTGCCAATGCCCCACGGCCAAGGCACACGCCCGTGCTTACCACCCGTGGTGCACACTGACTACTTTAACACGGCCTAGAGTCTAGACACACGCCCGTGTGGCTGCTAGCCCGTGGCCAACACCGATTAATCCCACACGCCCTAGACACACGCCCGTGTGGCTAGTCTGTGGTCTATTTTTTTTTAAAATACTAACATGCAGGGGACGCACGGCCAAAGCACACACCCGTGGATTGACCTTGTGTCACACATGGCCTAGACACACGTCCGTGTGTCTATCCACATGGCCAAGAACAAAGCTATTTGCTAAGCTCTTCTCACCCTTATAGCTTACACAACATGCACTCATACAACACATCCATAATCAACTCAAATTGAATTGCAATATCACATAGACAACTATAACTTTCTTTCATATAATGTAATAGCCAACAACCATGGCATTATACAAAATAAGCTATCCATCTAAAGGCCAACACATCTTAGCCATATACAACAAAATTCACTAACTTGTCTAGCCCCTATACATGCCATATACAAAACATTAAGTCTCATGTACCAAAGTGTGCTGATAGTGTGGGTGATCTTCTAAATGATCCTCGTATCTCGATTCAACACCTTTACTCTATAAGACAAGGGAAAAGAAAGAGAGTAAGCTTTGAGCTTAGTAAGTTTACACATAAACAATTAAGCAACATAGTATAAGCTAAGCAACAATTAGCATTATACTAACAAAAGAAATGAACAACTATGCTTACTCTTTCTAACCCTTACCACACTTCCAACACATCATGAGTCACATACTCATAACCATCGAAATGCACCCCTGCATTCAATGTCACATTTACACAATATACAACACGTCATTATTTATCAATAATTCATCCACACAGCTAATTAACTTAATAATACATCCACACAACTATTTTACTCAATAATGCAATCACATGGCTAATCCACACAGTTAACCCACTCAGCAAATGTCTCGGTGGTTTCGCACTTAGCACACCACAATCGATTAATAAGGTGGTATCGCACTTAGCCTACCACAAAGGTAATCATAGGGGTGATAAACCAAAATAGTAACATATTTTAGGCCCACATTTAGTACGTTTTTGGATGAATTATCCCTTATTTTATGTAATTTCGTGCTCTTAATCCTTTCTTTTCATGATATATACTCAGGAAAGCACCAGAGGATGAAAAGAACGCAAAACGGGCTTAAAACGGGCCAAATGGGCCAAATCATGAAATCGACACGGCCTGGACCAAAGATCACACGGCCGTGCCTCACTGATCATCTAGAACACGGTCTAACCCCGACTCACACGGCTGTGTCTCATTAAAGAAATCCGAACACGGCCTGGCCACGATTTACACGGGTGTGTGCCATGGTCGTGCCTCTGCTGTGGAGAAGAGCAATTTCATTCGGGAAAGGATACTTAGGGAGAAAGAAACGTATTTCAAAAGCCTATAAATACACCCTAAGTATGACCTGAAAGGGGGAGCCCAAAGCTATCGTCTAGGGGCGTCGTGCTAAGCCAGAGAAGGCAGATTTGTGGGGATTCACTCAGGGATAGCCAGTTGATCCATCTCAAGAAGCCAGAGTTCTACTCAAGACGGAGGATCTCTCCTTCAATTCCTTCAGAGGGTTTTAGGGATTTCTTATGTTTTGTTTTATCTTTTCTCTTGAGATGTTTTCCTTTATTGTTATGAACTAAACCCTTGAATACCCAGAAGAGATGAAACCTATGATGAATCTTGTTATTTGATTATTTGAATTATATGATAAATACTTAGTTTGTTCTTAATTATGTGAGCTTAATCCAAATTTAATGTGCTTAGGTGGAGGAGGAATAGACCCTGCCTAAGAGTAGATCCAACATAATTAAGCGGAGTTGATCGCACGCCTAGAGATAGGGTGACGAGATTTTTTTGCGGATTAGGGTGAAACCTAATATGGGAATCCATAGATAGATTTCTTTGCTATTCTAGGGGTTATTATAAGAGAAACGAGAGTTCCACTAATTAACCTAGGGTTAGACGTTATTCGCCTCGAGAGAGGGTTTAATATACGTTAGGGAGTCTTACGGATCAAACTAAGTAAATAAAATCATATGGTTCGGTGATAGATAACAAGTGAAGTCTAGGTGGATTCTTCCTAGGGTATCGTTTAAATCATTTGAGTTTTTCCCAAGTTATTTTCCAAATTCATTCTTCTTTGTCTTAGAGTCTTTAGTTTAGTAGTTAATTAATTTAGATTAATAAACAACTTCACTTATTTTAGGCTAAATAATAAAAAGAAAGTTAGTATTAGTACTTTTAGTTCCTTTGGGTTCGATAATCCGGTCTTGCCTAAGCTATACTCTTTGTTCGATAGGTGCACTTGCCTTTAATCGTTGTCGAGTTAGTTTCGTGTTCGATCATTTTTTTATAAATTTTAAAACTCTGATTTACAGCGATCAAGTTTTTAGCGTTGTTGCCAGGGAACTAAAATATTAAGAAAACGCTATTTTTATTACTTTAGCCATTATTTTTATTTTTCGCAATTTATTTTTAGTTTTTATTTTAATTTTGCTAAACTCTCTTTCTTTCTTTTCCTAGCAGGTACCTCTAGTTTATGACTAAAAGGAACCCGAGAGGACCTTTAGAATACGACAGTGATATTGAAGCTACCGCTCGAAGAAATCGCAGAGAAATTAGGCGAGCCCTAAATTACCAAGGAGAGCGAGAAGACAAATCCAATCCTACTTGAAGGGATGGGACGAAAATAATCTTCCACCACAAGATGTGGGAGAAAATAATGCTCCTCGTACTATGTTTGATTATGCTAAACCTCATTTAATGAGAAGCGAATCTAGTATTGTTAGGCTCGCTATATTGCTAATAATTTTGAATTAAAGCCTAACACTATACAAATGATTCAACGATTTGTTCAATTTGATGGTTTACTGGGGCGAAGATCCAAATGCTCATATAGCTAATTTCTTAGAGTTACGTGATACCTTTAAAATAAATGGCGTTTCGATGATGCCATACGACTTCGATTATTTCCCTTTTCATTAAAGAATAAAGCTAAGCGTTGGTTAAAACTCGTTACCACGAGGGTCAATCACTACATGGGGAACGGATGATGAAAAATTTTTATTAAAATATTTCTCACCGCCAAAACGGCCAAATTACGTAATGATATATCTTCCTTTGTGCAGATGGATTTAGAGACATTATACCATGCATGGGAGAGATATAAGGATCTCTTGAGAAGGTGTCCACACTATGGCTTACCGTTGTGGCTCCAAGTCCAAACTTTTTATAACGGTGTGAACCCCTCAACGAGACAACAAATCGACTCAGCAGCCGGTGGAACCTTGAACAATAGAACTCCTGAGGCAGCCTACGAATTTATAGAAGAGATGTCGCTGAATAACTATCAGTGGCAAGTTACAAGAACAAGGCCAACAAAAACAGCCGGAGTTTACAACCTCGACGCAGTAACCATGCTATCAAATCAGGTAGAGTTGATGAATAAGAAGATTGATAGTTTGTGTTCTTCACAGGTACATCCGGTCATGCGGTGTGATGCAAGTGGGGCTGTGGCGAATCCACGAGTACCCACCCTACCAACCAAGGCACAGAGAGCGAACAGATGGACTATATAGGTAACAATTTGAGATCTAATAATAACCCATATAGTAATAATTATAATCCGAGTTGGAGGAACCACCCAAATTTTTTCGTGGAGAGGATAAGGAAATCAAGGAAATCAAAGACAACAACCTCCTCAAAATTTCCAAAATCACCCTATCCACGGGGAAAAGAAGTCGAATCTTGAAGAGACGTTGAACAAATTCATAGCATCCACGAAGCCCGTCTCCAAAAAATGAGGTAACACTCGACACCCAACAAACATCGATCAAAAGATCGAGAACCAAGTTGGAGGACTTACAAAGGTAATCGGGAAATTACCCGATCGGTTGGAGAAATTGCAAAGCTATTATCCGAAACGACCGCAAGGGCGTCTACCGAGTAATATCTGAAATTAATCCAAAGGAGCAAATCCAAGCCATAATACTCAAGAAAGCGAAGAAGTAGAGGCGAACCACCCAACACAAGAAAACGAGGTAGAAAAGGTAAAGTAGAGGTAACACAAGACAAGCCAAAACCGGTAATTATGAGTACTAACCTCGCGTACCTTACCCGAGGCATTAAGAAGAGACGACACGTAAGACGATTCGGTAAGTTTCTTAAACTTTTAAAGAAATTACATATTAACTTACCATTACTTGAAGCTCTTTCGCAGATGCGATTCTAGGAAATTTTTAAAAGAGCTTCCGACAAACAAGCGGAAGTTAGACGAGTCGTCACATGTGGAACTTAACGCAAAGTGCTCAGCAATTCTCCAAAATAGGCTACCACAAAAGCTAAAAGATCCAGGAGTTTTACAATTCCATGTTTAATTGGTAGACTACGTTGATAATGCGTTAGGTGATTTAGGGGCAAGCATAAATGTCATGCCTTATAAATTGTTTAAACAATTAGGTCTAGGAAACCCAAACAAACTAGGATGAGCATTCAATTAGTGATAAAACTATTAGAATTCCTAGGGTATTATCGAAGATGTTCTTGTAAAATTGTGATTCGTTTTCCCAAGAGATTTTGTTGTCTTAGACATGGATGAGGATAATTCGATCCCCTAATTTTAGGAAGACCCTTTTAGCAAGCGCCAGGACTAAAATTGATGTTGATGCGGGAGAACTCATACTTTGTGTAGGTAATGAGGCAGTCACCATCAAGGCTCTCGACTCGGCTAGAACATAGAGTAATCAAGGTGAGAACGTAAATTCTACACGATAACCATTCGGTTAACCCTTATTTTCGTGAAGCACCACCAAAGAATACAAATCGAACCCGATCCTAAACCCCATGCCAACAAAGAAATAACTCATGAAGATCGAGGATTCGGTTCAATGATCTAGACAGTGGAAGACACACTTCAAGGAGAAATTAGGGATACACGACTAAAAATCGGAACCACACAAGATAAAGCTGAAGGAGCCCCCAAAAGAGCTAATAGGAACAACAAACCACTTCAAAATAGGGGACCAGGTAATGTTAGATCAGGCAGATCCTCGAATATCTCCTCCGGACCCTAGCACAAACAAAGAAATATCTTTTAGGGTAACCAGTGTTTTCCCACACGGAACAGTCGAGGTAAGTAATCCTATTTTTGGTACTTTTACTATAAACACATCTCGACTTAAATTTTTTCACGAAGACGCAAATGATAGCATGAGGAAGGAATTCCAACTCCTCAAACCACCCTGACAATGAAAATGAGAGGAAAGTCTAGCTTAAGACTATAAACTAGCGCTTCTTGGGAGGCAACCCGAGCACTAATATAATTTATTCTCACATTTTGCTTTAAATTTATTTTTCTTTTCTTCTTTTCTTTCTGAACACTTAGTTATAAACTAACAAGGGGTGCAGAATTCCAGGACACACGGCCTTACACACGGCCGTGGCCGTGGCCGTGTGGACCATAAGAATCCCCGTAGTGACATAGCAGAGGCCGTGCGAATCAATTCCAACTATTTTTTGACGTCACGGATCCAACCACTACACCACGGCGCGCGAGCAAAGGGCACGCCCGCGTGCCCCATAACCATGTGAAGCTACCGACTTTCCAACCACGGAAGAACACGCCGTGCCTTACGGCCGTCGCGCGGTTACTAACTTGCCACCACGCAGGCGAACACGCCGTGTCTTCCAACCGTGGTCGACTCGAAAATAAACGTAGAGAATCAACACACCTGCGACATGGCGTGCGATGCGGCCGTGTGAATCGACACACCCTCAACCCACAAAGCGTGGTAAATTGCCGGACTTGAGATTCTATTTAAATACCATGCCCCTCTCCTTTCTCTCCTTACCTACTTCTTCTTCTTCTTCCTTTCTTTCTTTTTCCCTTTTGTTTTTTTCCTTTTCTTAATAAATCCTCGGACTCTTGAGCTACAACAAAATCATATCCATGGCAAAGAAGTAAAAGGCCAATCTCCTCAAAGGAGACCGATTCACTGAGTTCATGCTTCAGTAGCTTCATCCAAACAACAAGCCAAGGGTCTTTGAGACCAATTATACATTCTTTTATCTTCTCCTTTATTTTCTTTATCTTTACTTCTCTTCTACTTAATTTAGTCTATTTTGCTTTAGTTTCTTGTTTTTAGGTTCTTAAGGCTGCTTGGGAATCACGCCACTTCCACCATCACCAACAACTCCGTCACCTTCAAAGTCACACCCACCTCTCGAACCATCTACCATAAGGATTCTCAGGCCCCTTTATCTTTTAAACTTAGTTTATTTTCCTTCTTAGTCTCCTTCTCTTTATCTTTCTTGTCTTTAATTATATTATTAGTATATTATTAAGGTTTCTTTAGATTTCTTGGCTAATCCTGCATGAGACTCCCAATTTATTCATCTAGCGCAGGTTCGTCATCCAGACGGCCCATCACCACCACCAAAGACACAATCTCCTCTCAAGGATCCATCAGAAAATTCAGGGAGTTTCACTTCTTCCCATATCTTATGATTTTATAATGATATTATCTATCTTTGTACATTGAGGACAATGTACATCTTAAGTGTGGGGGGATGAATCTTAGATATTCCAAACTTTTTGCATTATTCTCAAATCCCTAAATTTAGTCTTGTTTTTAAGTAATTTTCTCATAATACTAATTAGGATGAAATTTCTGATAATTTATGATTTTTATTGATATGTTTTAGATTAAGTCATTGATAATTGTGCATTGATAATTAAATTTAAATAATACTAAAAAATCAAGCATGATAAGTCTATTTTTCAGAAATTAAAAATTTGCTAGGTTGTCGAACTGAGTTTAAATACTACTTTGAAGTTTGAATTTTACGAGGTTGACATCAAAATACCCATAATTTTTTGTGAGTTTTTGAGCCTTATAGAGCATATATTCTTTTTCTTTCTCACTTTATTGATTATGAGTATGTCAACACTGATTTGTTATTCTAGAACTTGCATCGATTATACATGTCGAGACCACATTTTTTTGATTTGATATACAGAGATGATAAAGGCACCTAGGATTTAACCCACTTACTCCACTAAAAACCCACCTTCACAATTAACCCCTAGTGAACCCCGTTTAATCCTAACAACCCATTTATTGTAATATTAACCCAGAACCCCTTTGTTTTTGTTATCACCATTCCTTTTGATTACCCTTATATCGAGATTTGATTTGATTAATAGCCTAACTATGTTTTTATTTCAGTAATTTATCTTTTATTATGTATTTATGATTGTTCTTACCAAAAAAAAACGAAGTTTATTCATTATTAGTTATGTGATTAAATGAGCTTATACATTTATTCCAAATATCGAAGAAGAAGCTCGTATTATTAAGTACTATTAGTTTTCAATTGATGTAATTATTATTAGTTCATTAGTTCTTAGTTAGGTAATTTGTCGATGCAATCTCGATTCTAACCCTCTAATTCACCTTACTCCACACCTTAACCTAGCCCCAGTTACAACCCTAACAAAGACCTTTTGATTTGTGTTTCATCTCATATTTCAGTGGTGGAGATTTGATTTTCATGCAAGCCTATGGGATTAACTTTTCATGTTTGACTTTTGAGTGCCTAAATTTTGAACCTTAAACACTTTGAGTGATTTGAGTAAATCTTTTGTGAGGATGTCAATCCTTGTCAATTTCGAATCAGAGGTAATTATTTAGATGAAGGAAAATACCTATGTTTTGTGCTACAGAATCTATGACTTATAATGTTTGAATTTTTAGGACTCTTTGAGTTGAATTATCCATGTATAAATTATCCCTGAATTATGATGAAACACTATCAATGACTATTATGAATTATAGGAAGTTCGTTTTAATTGTAAGTTGAGAATTTTGCTTGAGGACAAGCAAAAGCTTAAGTGTGGGGGTATTTGATAAACTGAAATAGTAACATATTTTAGGCCCACATTTAGTACGCTTTTGGATGAATTATCCCTTATTTTATGTAATTTGGTGCTCTTAATCCTTTCTTTTCATGATATATACTCGTGAAAGCACCGGGTGAAAAAGAGCATAAAGCGGGCTTAAACGGGACAAATGGGCCAAAGCATGAAATCGACACTACTGGACCAAAGATCACACGGCCGTGCCTCACTGATCATCTAGAACACGGTCTAACCCCGACTCACACGGTCGTGTCTCATTAAAGAAATCCAAACACGGCCTGGCCACGATTTACACGGTCGTGTTCCATGGCCGTGCCTCTGCCGTGGAGAAGAGAAATTTCATTCGGAAAAGGATACTTAGGGAGAAAGAAACGTATTTCAAAAGCCTATAAATACACCCTAAGTATGACCTGAAAGGAAGAGCCCAAAGCTATCGTCTAGGGGCGTCGTGCTAAGCCAGAGAAGGCAGATTTGTGGGGATTCACTCAGGGATAGCCAGTTGATCCATCTCAAGAAGCCAGAGTTCTACTCAAGACGGAGGATCTCTCCTTCAATTCTTTCAGGGGGTTTTAGGGATTTCTTATGTTTTGTTTTATCTTTTCTCTTGAGATGTTTTCCTTTATTGTTATGAACTAAACCCTTCGGATACAGAAGAGATGAAACCTATGATGAATCTTGTTATTTGATTATTTGAATTATATGATAAATACTTAGTTTGTTCTTAATTATGTGAGCTTAATCCAAATTTAATGTACTTAGGTGGAGGAGGAATAGACCCTGCCTAAGAGTAGATCCAACATAATTAAGCGGAGTTGATCGCACGCCTAGAGATAGGGTGATGAGATTTTGCTGGATTAGGGTGAAACCTAATATGGGAATCCATAGATCGATTTATTACTATTCTAGGGGGTTATTATAAGGGAACGAGAGTTCCACTAATTAACCTAGGGTTAGACGTTATTCGCCTCGAGAGAGGGTTTAATATACGTTAGGGAGTCTTACGGATCAAACTAAATAAATAAAATCATATGGTTCAGTGATAGATAACAAGTAAAGTCTAGGTGGATTCTTCCTAGGGTATCGTTTAAATCAACTGAGTTTTTCCCAAGTTATTTTCCAAATTCATTCTTCTTTGTCTTAGAGTCTTTAGTTTAGTAGTTAATTAATTTAGATTAATAAACAACTTCACTTATTTTAGGCTAAATAATGAAAAGAAAGTTAGTATTAGTACTTTTAGTTCCTTTGGGTTCGATAATCCAGTCTTTCCTAAGCTATACTACTGTTCGATAGGTGCACTTGCCTTTAATCGTTGTCAGAGTTAGTTTCCAGGTTCGATCATTCTTTTATAAATTTTAAAACTCTGATTTACAGCGATCAAGGGGTTTCTCACTTAGCCCACTAAACGATATACCTCACGATAGCATCGCACATAGCCAGCTCATCGTCAATATGCATTAGGATGGTATCGCACTTAGCCTACCATCTAGCATTATCACTACACATTCACATGTCTACTTACTCAATTAAACATCCATTCACAACTCTACTACATTCATTCTACTTGAACCACATAGGTTCTCAATCAATCTCGAACAAGCTACACACTAGCTATCATCAACAAATTGTAAGTATGAATGCATTGTTTATGCATAGACTTACCTCGATACTCAAAAAGTATTGAGACTTGCAATTTAGTCCACCACCTTGCTTTTGCCTCGGTTTCGATCCGGGCTTCGTCTTTCTTGATCTACAATGAATAAATCAACTTATTCAATACATACATTGACTAAATTGACCCACATCTCATACTTTAGCAAAATTACTATTTTGCCCCTAAACTTTCTCATATTTACACTTTAGCCCCAAAGGCTCGTAAAGTGATTTTTATTCAACTTTCTAGTCTTTCATGCTTAGCCGAACCACTTATTCAACTAAAGCTATTATCAATTCTCACTAAAACACACATGTATGACCAAACTTAAGATTTTCACAATCAAGTCCCTACATGCATTTTCATGGAAAATCACTTAACAAAAGATGTTTCTACTACATCAAGCTTTCATAATCTTCCATAAAACAACAAAATACATGCATGTCATACATGACCACTTTTTTGAACATCCATTTTAGCTCATCAAATAGCTAAAAATAGCTTACTCATGCTACTAGGACTTCAAAAATGCAAAGAATATCAAAAACGAGGCTAGATACACTTACTAGCAAGCTTGAAAAATTGAAGAACCCTAACTATGGCTTCCTTCAAATTTTTGGCAATGAGGGGAAGAAGATGAGCATGATTTTTTCATCTTTTCTCCTTTTTAATCACTTATTTGTTAAATGACTAAAATGCTCTTTTTGATAAACTTTCTATTTTAACTCATCCATGCCCAATTTTGTCAAAATATTAGAATTTGGATAAATTGCTATTTAAGGATCTCTAATTAATAATCTAAAGTTATTTCACACATATAGCTTCTAGAAACACACATTTTGCAACTTTTGCGATTTAGTCCTTTTGGACAATTCAACCACAATTTCACAAAATTGCTTCATGAAACTTTCACACTAGCATGCATACAAGGCATAAACCTCAAAAAGTCATTTATAAACCTCAGATTTGTGGTCTCGCACCACTATTCCGACTAGGCCCTAGACCGGGATGTTACATTGGAGATCGGTCGGAGCAACATCACACTATCCACTAGCTTGTTTTGGTGTAAATAGTAAACTTTTTTTTTTTTTATATAATGGCATGTATAGGTTAACTTGGCCTCTGTTGGTTTGTAAATGTTGTTTGTAATCTAGCCATTGGAATGGCTAGTAAATGGTTTGTTTTGGCATATTTATAATGTTATATCATGATAAGTATTTATGTGACAAGTATGTTCAATATATAGGTTAAACAAAGGTAAGAAAATAAACATGATTGCATGTGATGAGATACCATGTTAGATGTTAGAATTGACTTGATTTATAATGCTTGAATTGGTTGGCATATACTTGTAAGTTTTGGTGTAGGTTGATGACAAGTTTGGGTGAGAAAATAAAGCTAGGAAATGGCTTTATTTTGTCCACACGGGTAGACACACGAGCGTGTGTTTTGACCGTGTGTGACACACGGCTTGGCATATGGGCATGTGGATTAGCCGTGTGTCCCCTGCATCTTAAATTTGAGAAACAGAATGCTCAGAATTGAGCACACGGGCAGAGACACGGGCGTGTGTCTCAACCGTGTGTGCTACATGGCCTAGAACACAGGCGTGTGTTTTGGCCGTGTGAAACCTGCACCTAATTTATGAAAACTAAATAGACCACACGGCCTAGCACAAGGGCGTGTGGCAGGCCATGTGACACAAGTGAGAGAGTTACACAAGGTCGGACACGGCCTGCAGCACGGGTGTGTCCTATGGTCACACGGGCGTGTCCCTTGACCACACGGGCGTGTGTGCCCTGCGTCTAGGAAAAAAATTGAAATTTCGCGAAAAATTCTCTAAGTTCCCGATTTAGTCCCGATTCGATTCCAATGTTTATATTGGGCCTCGAAGGTCCATTCAATTGACAATATGATTAGTTTCGGATTGAATAGTAATTAACATGAATTATATGTAATTGTTCTGCAAACTTCGGTAATACTCTGTAACCTTGTTTCGGCGACGGACACGGGTTAGAGGTGTTACAATTTAGCATACAAATTTGTGTTTAAAAATAACATACAATAAATCATGGAATGTATGATTTGAAACTAATTAATAATAACATTGTCAGTGGTGAATCCCGAGACTAAATTTTTTGGGGCCTAGTAAAATTTGTCAAAAAAGTTAGTAGTTTTAATGAGAAATCTTTTTAAAAAATTGGGGGATTAATTGAAATTTTTGTAAGATTAATAAGAATTTTTAAAAGTTTTGAGAGACTTTAATTAAAATTTTCAAGAGAAAATTTAAGATTTCATATTTTGTTTTTTCTTTTGGGAGGCATAGGCTATTAAAAGAATTTGCGTATGAACGTTAGTAATATATAAAATTAATGAAGATAATAAAATATATATAATAAAATTAAAATGTATGGAAATAATAAAATAAAAATTTTGATTGCACCGTAAATTTAAAGTTTTGTTCACTCAAATTAATATAGGTTTAAATATCATTGTATGTAAATTTTTGTTGATGTAATTTAAATAAAAAATTAAAATATTTTTAAATAATAAAATTTATTTTAAATATAAAAGCACATCAAAATAATTTTTTTTAGCTGATCTGAAATTCGATTAATAAGTTATTTTTAAAGTAGATATAAATAGTATTAATTAATGAACAAGAACTTTGGCATTTTTGAATCAAATTATGTCCAGAAAAAGGTTGGCAAACTTCAGTCTCACAGTTAAAGACGTCAAATTGGTTGACTTCCGATAGCGGCAGTTAACGCTTCATGCTTTCAATTTGCTCATCTCTCTGACTCATTTTTTATCTGACGTGGCAAGTGAAAAGATTTACCAGCTCACAAGTGAAGAGGGTTGTTGAGTGAGCCACGTCTCAGGTGAACAAAAGAGGCGTGCGCCACTGGCACTGGGAAGGAACCACTCCACTAGGCTCGGCTGTCCCTAAATGTCCCAACAAAAACTGGGACCCGCCGTAACAGTATCTGTCCAAATTTAGCGGCGAAAACCGAAAAGGTCATACCCCGCCGTAACAGAATTGCCTATGCAATTCTCTCGTGGAGTCAGACCCCACCCATATTAACGGCCATCTCTCTCCGTCGTTCGCCTTCGACGGTGAAAAAGTACATCAACATGATACGATTATTTTGAAAAATAACGCTATTTTGTTTTTTCTCTCTCAATTGTCTTCTTTGAATTACACTTCTTTTCTTTTTAAAAAGACCTACCTTCTTTTAAGAATTTCTTTTTGCAGTTATACTTACTTTTAAGTTTATCTACAGTTTTATTTTTTTAAATATGTTGTTTATCCTAATACTAATATAAACTTTGACATTTATTCTTTATAATTTAAATTTTGAATATTCATTTTTTTTTACTTTTAAAATTTTAAAAATTCTACTACAATCATTATTATCGTTGATAGTTTCTGTTAAACTTTATCAACTTATCGTTTATTTCTTATCAATCATATGTTACGTCATATGAGGAAATTCTAATAAAAAATTCAAGTTAACAAAATTTAATAGAAACACATGATTTTAATGACTAGATCATGATTTTTAAATAAAAAATAAGACTTATCTTTTTAACTTTTTAAATATATAGATCAAATTTCAAAATTTATTAAAGTGTGGGACAAATAGTATATTTTAACCTTGTTTTCTCATAAAAAAATTAAAAATAAATGAAACTTTATTTATCATGATTCATGGAAATAAAGTTTCTGGATTTGGAGGTAAACTCAGATTTGGAAAAAGTTTGATAGCCCTTTATTTATTTTAGAGAATAAGAAAAGAGATCCGTTTTTCCTTTTATCTCCAGTCCACTGCAGAGAAGGTATTATAGTGGGATGCCACTTAGTGATGAGTTTGGAAGTATGGCGTAATAATTCATTTTTTTAAATGCATTTTCAATCTATATCTGTGTCAAAATACACGCAGCCTTTTTAAAATATTTAATTAATTGAGTAAAGAATAAAAAAAGGGGTTAATTTTATCACATAAAAGCATCTTAGTAATGTTCAAAAAAAATTATATTGAAAGTATTATTTAAATAAGATATTTGTTAAATGCAATAAATTTTAGACATTTGAATCATGAATTATGAGATTGAGTCACAATCTTCAAAACTATGAAAGAGGGAAAAAGAGAGGACTCTCCCTCTTTCCCTCCCCACCTCAACTCCTCTTTGCTCCTACTGACCCATCCTCTTTCTAGGGGAGTTTTCTCTTTTCTTTTTTTTTTCTTTTTTTTTTTAACTCTTTCTTCAAATTTCACCAAAGATTCAACACCCAAACTTTATATTCTTGCAAAAATCAATCATAAAACTCATCTTCAAGCTTGAATCAACCTTCAATCTCTCCTTTTTTTTAGCAAAGGTTTGGGTGAGTCTTGAGAAATAAATTGAATCTAGAGAGAGAAAGCTTCAATAAGATAAGAAATGATATTTTTCACCTCTCTCAACTTGATATTTAAGTTTGGTTACTATGTGAAGGCTTGGAAAGCTCTTGTGTTGGTTAACATTTTGTGTATGAGAAATTGAGTAAGTGATGGAAAGTGTATTTTCAAGCTAGGACGATGATGGATTAAGTGTTGGAAGCTTGATTTTTAGTAATATGCATCCAAGAGGTAAGTACCCTTGGATACTGATACTTATTTTATACTATTATGTTTAGGAAAATTTTAATAAATGGTAGAACATTTATGAAACTGATATTGAAATGTATGTGTGTAAATTATATGAATTAAAGTGTTGAAAATAAGTGATTTGGAAAGTTATGTCTCAATGAGCCTAGATACAAAGTATTAAAATTCACGATAATGTGTTATGAGAGTTTAGTTGCTATGAAATGGCTACTAAAAAAGATTTGGAATATGTGAGAATTGGTGAAATATGATATTAATGTGGAAAATTGTAGATATGGCATCATGATAAACATGTGACTAATGTGTTAATTTTGCAAAAATGTTGACAAAGTCGACACATGGTTATAAATGAGGAAAATGTGTTATTAATGTAACACCTCATAATCGACTCGATTGCCAGATCTAAACTATAGGGTGTTATGCTTCATTTCCAAATTAGTCCAAATTTAACTAACACATTCTTTAATATATTTCACAATTCATATTCCCTTAATAAAATATTATTTAAACATGGTTAGCTAATTGACTTCGCAACATACATGAATTTAATTCAATTATTGGCCGCCTCCGGACGTACCAATGTCCAGAGTAAGAATCCTGACCAAAATATATTAATAGGCGGTGTCCACAAGTATACGGGTTAGGTTGTAATTTAGTTACAACGAAGTAAGTGAGTACACCGAGGATCGTACCTAAGGGAGGCAAACACTAAATTAATCCTAACTTAAGCACAAATAAAGCTAATTAGTACTTTAAATAAATTATATTACGAAAAAACATGAAGAAAGATTTTTTTGGTATTTTTATAAATAAAGAATAAAATAATATAAAGGAAAAGACTTTAGGAAATTTGATATAGAAACTGAATCTGAGCATGGGTAATTAGCTCGCTTCGGTAATCATAACTAGCTGTCGCTTCGGGTTTCCTGTTCAATCAACTAGTTGTTACCCTAGCAGGATCTCTCGATCTTCCACTAGATTAACGAGTCGACAAGAACTACTTATCTCTCTATCTCACAGTCTAGACCGGTTCGGGGCTAAGGTGTTCACGGATAGGCCATACCAATTTTCGGTTAATTCCCACCTTGGTGACTTCCTAGGGTCGTCAAGCCTAAGGTTTAAGTTCTTCATTTCCCAAATAGTTGATCCACTAAGAAAACCCTACACAACAATCAGTTAATTATACCTTCACTTGCTAATCCCCCATAAGAGGATTAGTTCCTCATAGATTTCAAAAACATAGTAAACTTGATACAAAAGATAAACATTAATAACAAGTCAAGAGACAAAGGTTTAAGAGAATCCTGAATTGTATTAATTGAAGCACGAAATCCACAAAGAGTTGATCAAGTTCAACAAATCAGATCTCCTGAAAAATGTAAATAGAAAAACTAAAAATAACCTAAAGTCTAAGAAAAAGGAAAAACTGAAAATTGAAATTACAAAGAAAATTATACAGTATCAAAAGCTGTCCATCACAAGTGTTAAATGAGCCTATTTATAGATTTAGGGTTGCCGTTGTCCTCAACCCTAGGTCAGCTGATGCTCTCATATTAAACATATGATTGTGCAGACCAAAATGCCCCTGGCTCGTAAGTATTTCTCGTACAGGATTGATGTCGCAACATCGAAGGTAGTATGCTCGTACTCAGGGTAGCTTTAGGGGTGTGTAGCAAATCCCTTGGTTGTGGTGCGACGTTGAAGGCAGTCTTAGGATTCTTGTTCTCTACTCCCTACGTTGCGACATCAAACTCTCCGTGTTGCAACACAACGACCAGTATTGAGTTGGTACACCCTCTAATTGTCTCCTACACACTCACAAAGTATATTAGCTCACCCCTAGGCCTCATTCGGCCCCTAAGGTCAATAAAATACTCAAATTACACTTTTAATTGAATGCAAATGAAATTCTAAAAACTCAACTAAAACATAATAAAATGCTTGTATTCAAGCTCCTCAAATGCAAAAGCTAGTTTAATCTGCTATACCGAATTTAATCACCCAAACAATCACAATTTCAATAATTTATCATACATACTAGCATGCTCATTTCCCTGTATTCTTTATATAATTTGGTACATTCAAATGCTTAATGCCATTTACAGTGTAATATATAGAACTTAGTAGTCTAATAATAAAAAAAAAATTTAGAATCATCTACTATCATACCAAATTTATAGTAAATACAATCAACCTATATGCATGTTCATAACCAATCACTTGCATCTCTACAAGCTCAAGCACACAATTGACAACAAAAATTAAAAGCAAACATAAAAATGAACATAAAAATTCAAACAAATTTTCTATGCTACCCCCACACTTTAGATAACACATTGTCCTCAATGTGTAGCCCTACAAAGATAAGGAAAGAAGTTACCCGATTGATCGTGGTAGTTGTAACAACTCGTTTTTAGTGAAATCGGAACAGTGATTTTGGGACCACAAATCTAAAGTCAAAAAAATTATTTTATTATTATTTTATTTCCTACAGCATGATAGAAATACCGTAGAAAAATTTCATTAAGAAATTTTACCGTTTACATGCAAAATTTGATAAAAAAGACTATGTAACAACACAGTTTTAGCTAAGTCGGAACAGTGGTTTCGAAACCACAAATTCAATGTCAAAAAATTATTTTAATATTATTTTATGTGTTTACAACATGATAGCATGTATGTGTGAAAGTTTCGTGATTTAATTTTATCGATTGGATG
Organism: Gossypium sturtianum; assembly: GCA_025698515.1. Lineage (NCBI taxonomy): Eukaryota > Viridiplantae > Streptophyta > Magnoliopsida > Malvales > Malvaceae > Gossypium > Gossypium sturtianum. The sequence goes on along the minus strand of CM046943.1, from coordinate 34,145,413 downwards.
TCTAATTTGATAAAAGGACTAAATTGCGTAAAATGCAAAAGTTGCATTCTACTTGATAAAGGTGTTATATATCTATGGTTTATTAAAGTTAAGGTCCTTATGATGATATTAGACCATTTGAAATGTTGGTGGACAATATTAGGCATCCATTATATGATTTTATAAGTTTATAACAAAGGTTAATATTGGTATTGGATAATTAAAAGTTAGATTAATAAAACAAAAAGAAATTACATCTTCCACCACCGAAAATTGATGTTTGGAGAAGCCATTGAAGCTTTCCAAGGTTCGGCTATTGCATGGTTTAATTGGTGAGAAATTTTTACTCGGTTTTTTTTTTTTATGATTTCTATGTTTTTGTAATCGTTGCAACTTAATCTAGCTAGCCCGTACCTTTAATTTCGAAACTGTTAAAGATTTTGAGAATTTCCATTATTGAATCCATGTGTTCTTTGAGGTTTGATGATAGTTTATGAAAGCTTGGTGATAAATTTTCATGTTTTGTAAAGTGATTTTTGACAAAAGTGTCAAAAAGGGATTAATTTGTAAAATGTGAAAATTGTGTGGTTGAAATGTGAAATAAATGAAAGTTTAGGGCTGCTAAGGACCCTATAGAAATTCGGCACTCATGAATTTAGAAAGAAATTCTGTAATTTGTGTTTTTATGTGATAAGGACTAAATTGTAAAAATATGGAAATTTAGGGGCTAATGTGTAAAAAGGCCCAAATATGTGTTTAAGGATTAAATTGAATGAATGGATGATTAAACGAGTTAATTTTGAATACCAAGAAAAGAGGAATCCAGAATTAGATCGAGGGAAAGGCAAAGTTATTGAGTAATCGATCCGATTCGTCAATTCCGAGTACGAGGTAAGTTCATATGTAAATAAATGTCTTTAAATTGAATTATATATGTTTAATTGTCATTGAACTGCTATGAATGTTGAATGATCAAATACGAGCAAGAATCGACATGGTTACAATATCCGAAAGTCCCGTACGAACCTTAGGAATAGTATAGGATACGAATGTCATGACATAAGAATTAACAAGATGTGATTATGTGTAAGACCATGTCTGGGACATTGGCATCATTATGTGATTACGTGTAAGACCATATCTGGGACATTGGCATCGTTATTTGATTTCGTGTAAGACCATAGCTGGGCTATCGGCATCGATTTGTGATAACTTGTAAGACCATATCTGGGATATGGCATTGTACGAGCTATATGTGATTTCCGAGTATCCTTAACAATTCTAAAAAGGTTTAACAGGCAAAGTCAAGTCGAGAAAGAATGTGTGATTGAGTTAAGTGACTCAGGTACGTACGAGATTCATACAAGTATTGAAAAGGGAAGTATTTGATGAATTCACTTATGATATTGAATATGTATACATTGGGAAAGGTTTGTGAGCTTATATGTGCTTACTCATAGTTTGCCTATTGATGGAAATGATGTTGATTCATGTGGTAATTTTATTTGTATATGGCTTACTAAGCTTTTAAAGCTTTCTTTTTGTTTTCTTTCCCTGTCTTATAGATAATCGAAACTAGCTCGGATCCGAGAATCGTCAGAGACTTCATCGCACTATCGATCATCTATTTTGGTACTTTTGAAGCTATGTATATATGGTATATGGCATGTATAGACTAGTTGTAGTACTTTGGTTGTGAATATAGCCATGAGAATTGGCTTGTAAATGAATATGTTTGCTTTGTATATATAGCCATGAATGATGGCTTATTTTGGTATGTTTTGGTATAAATGTGGCTAAGGTATTATAGATGTTCAAATGGTTATATTTTGAGTTTGGTAAATGATCTATATCGTGTGATTGAAGTTGATAATTTGAGAAGCCATGTGCTTGTGAATGAATGCTTGATGATATAAATTTTAAATAGGTATTTGGCATTGACTTGAGTATTGAATTTGGTTGAATTGGATATGGTATAAATGATGCATTTAAATGATGATTTTGCCTGCCTATTGTATGATGAAATGATACTATTTTGGTTGTTAGGTGTGCATGAGAAAAGGGTGGCAAATTGGCCTTACAAATGGCCTATTTTTGTCCACACGGGCAGAGACACGGGTATTTGTCTCAGCCGTGTGTGACACACGGTCATGTTACACGGCCGTGTGTCCCCTGGTATTGAAATTGAATTGAAGTCAGTATGCTCCACACGCCGTGTGGCACAAGTCAGTATACCCCCTAAATGGCACACGGCCTAGCACGCGGGCGTGTCACCTGACCGTGTTGCATAAGTCAGTATACCCTACAGGATTGGCACAGCCTGGCACACGGGCGTTTGTGGCCATTTCGAAGGGCACACGGGCTAGACACACGGGCGTGTGGTCAGCCATGTGACCCAAGTCAGTATGTAAGCCCTGTTTTCACACGGCCTGGGACACGGGCATGTCTGGAGCCGTGTGAGGCACACGGCCTGTTCACACGGGCGTGTGACCCTTGTATGTTAGAAAAATTTCTAAGTTTTCCAAAATTTTTGTATGTTATTGGTTTAGTCCCGAACCACTTCTAAAGCATGTTTAAGGCCTCGTAGGACCTTATAAGGGACAATGTGATAATGATTGAATGGTGTATTAGAATGGATACATAAATGTATGAGTTAAGTATGTTAAATGGTATGTATTGATCGGTAATATATCGTAACCCTATTCTGATCGTGAATACGGGTGAGGGGTGTTACATTTATTAGTATCAGAGCTACGGTTTAGTCGATTCTAGGACTAACATAGTGTGTATGAGAGTCTAGCTATACATGCCATATATACTCTATGATACTGTGATGATTCCTGACAGCTTAAATTGTATTTTCGTATAGTAATGGATCCCGAAAGAGCTGTAGCTGATGATGTGGAGAGTAATGCGCCTGCTTCCGCTGAATGGGCAGTGCCATTTTATTCTAGGCCTATAACGAGTAGCCAAGAGGGAGAGGCTAAACAAGCCTTTTTCCAAATGATGAATGAGTGGTTCACAGAGTTCGTCCGAACGAATTTGGCTGCTCAACAACCTCCACCCCCACCTGTTCCTTGACAAATCTCTGTCACTCCTGAAGTTATAGATCCGATACGGTTGAACAAACTACCAATAGATAAGATTCGGAAACATGGGCTGAAGAGTTTCGGGATACTTTTGATGATGATGCAGAGAGAGCTGAGTTCTAGCTCGAAAATACAATCCGAGTATTCAATGAATTATATTGTATTTCTGATGAGTGTATCAAATGTGTTGTATCTTTGTTGAGAGATAATGCGTACCATTGGTGGAAAACGTTGATATCTGTGGTTCCTAGAGAACAAGTTACTTGGGAGTTTTTCCAATCCGAATTCCGAAAGAAGTACATCAGTCAAAGATTCCTTGATCAGAAGCATAAAGAGTTTCTGGAGTTAAAACAAGGTCAGATGACTGTCACTGAGTATGAAAGAGAATTTGTACGGCTAAGCAAGTATGCCCGGGAATATGTTTCCACTGAAGAAATCATGTGCAAACAATTTGTAGATGGATTGAATTAAGATATAAAATTACTAGCCAGAATTCTAGAGTTGAAAGAATTTGTCGTTCTAGTTGAGAGGGCTTGTAAAGCCGAGGATCTTAGTAAAGAAAAAAGAAAAGGCAGATTCAGAAGCTATAGACTCGAGAAAAAGATCAATGAGTAAGCTGTATCAATCTTCATTGAAGAAATTCTGAGACTCGTTTAATCATTCTAATGCATCAGCAGAACATTCAAACATAGATCGTGAAAAGCAACATTCGAGTTTTAAAGCTCCGGCTATCTCGATAGCTAGTGTCGCGAGTGCGAAACCAAATCGACCCGAATGTAGACAGTGTGGAAAATGGCATTTCGGTGATTGTAGATTGAATGATCGGCCTTATTTTAAATGTGGATCGTTAGATCATTTTATCAGAGATTGCCCAGAGTTAGCTGAAAAAGATAATGCTCAGAGTATGAGGCCGAGTAATACTGCAGTTAGAGGGAGACCACCCAGATATGCTGGTAATGTGAGTGGTAGTCAGAGAGCGACAAAAGACGCTACTGTGAGGTCTGAGGCACGAGCACCTGCCCGAGCTTATACTATACGTGCACGGGAGGAGGCATCTTCGCCAGACGTGATTACCGGTACTTTCACTCTCTATGATACTAATGTGATTGCATTGATAGATCCATGATCAACTCATTTTTATATATGCATGAATTTAGTATCCAGTAAGACTTTGCCTGTAGAGTCTATTGTATTTGTGATTAGAGTATCGAACCCCTTAGACAAATGTGTTTTGGTTGACAAAGTCTGCAAGAATTGTCCGTTAATGCATCGGGATTTCTGTTTTCCGGCTAATTTGATGTTGTTGCCATTCGACGAATTTGATGTAATCTTGGGTATGGATTGGCTAACGATGCATAGTGCTATAGTGAATTGTAGACGAAAGACAATTGAACTGAAATGTCAGAATAATGAGATTATTAGAATTGAATATGATGATCTGAACAGTTTGCCAGTTGTGATCTCGTCTATGTCAGCTCAGAGATTTATGAAAAAGGGGTGTGAAGCTTATCTGGCTTATATACTTGATACGAAAGTGTCAGAAAGAAAAATTGAAATAGTACCAGTTGTGTGCGAGTATCCAGATGTATTTCCTGAAGAGTTATCGGGTTTACCACCTATCAGAGAAGTTGAATTTTGTATTGAATTAGTACCAGGTACAACGCCAATATCGATAGCTCCGTACCAAATGGCCCTGGCAGAGTTAAAAGAATTGAAAGCTCAGTTACAGGAGTTGACATATAAAGGTTTTACTAGACCGAGTTTTTCGTCTTGGGTAAAGAATTATTGACAGAGGCCCCAGTGTTAGTTCAGCCTGAGTCGGGTAAAGAATTTGTAGTTTATAGTGACGCATCGTTAAATGGCCTGGGTTGTGTTTTGATGCAGGAAGGCAAAGTTATAGCTTACGCCTCGAGACAGTTGAAGCCACACGAAAAGAATTATCCGACGCACGATCTGAAGTTAGTCGCGATTGTGTTCGCATTGAAAATTTGGCGTAATTACTTGTTTGGTGAGAAATGTCATATTTACACCGACCACAAAATTTTGAAATATCTGATGACTCAGAAAGAATTGAATTTTCAACAGCGGAGATGGTTAGAATTGTTAAAAGACTATGACTTGGTAATTGACTATCATCCGGGGAAAGCGAACTTAGTTGCTGATGCTTTGAGCCGAAAGTCCTTGTTTGCTTTACGTGCTTTGAACACACATTTGGCTTCGTCTGATGATGGTTCGTTAGTAGCTGAGTTGAAAGTGAGACTGTTGTTTATACAGTAGATTTATGAGGCTCAAAAGTTTGATAATGAACTGCAAGCAAAACGGGTTCAGTGTGAGTCAATTTTTGATTCAGAGTTTCAAGTTGATTCTGATGATTGTTTGAGATTCAGAGATCGAATATGTGTTCCGAGAAATTCAGAGTTGATTCAGATGATTTTGAATGAAGCACATAGTAATTGTTTATCAGTACACCCAGGAAGCATAGAAATGTATAATGATTTGAAACAGTTTTATTGGTGGCATGGCATGAAACGGGATATCTCAGAATTTGTTTCGAAATGTTTAATTTGTCAGCAAGTCAAAGCTGAGCATCAAGTGCCGTCAAGTTTATTACAGCCTATCATAATTCCTGAGTGGAAATAGGACAGAATAACTATGGATTTTGTTTCGGGTTTTCCCTTAACTCTGAGAAAGAAAGATGCAATCTGGGTTGTTTTTGACAGATTAACAAAATTTGCGCATTTCATTCCGGTGCGTACAAACTATTCAATTGATAGATTCGCTGAGTTATATATTTCCAAAGTTGTGAAATTGCACGGAGTACCTACTTCTATTGTTTCGGATAGAGATCCGAGATTCACTTCACGATTTTGGAAGAAACTGCAAGAGGCATTGGGTACAAAGTTACATTTCAGTACCGCATTTCACCCGCAGACGGATGGTCAATCTGAGCGAGTTATTCAGATACTTGAGGATATGTTGCGCTGTTGCATTCTCGAGTTTGGGGATAGCTGGGAGAAATATTTATCGCTGATTGAATTTGCTGACAATAATATATTTCAATCAAGTATAAAGATGGCACCATAAAAAGCTCTATACGGTCGTAAATGTAGAACACCATTGTATTGGACTGAGCTTAGCGAGAATAAAATTCAAGGGGTTGATCTAGTCAGAGAGACTAAACAAAAGTGAAAGTAATACGCGATAGTTTGAAAGCAGCTTCAGATTGACAGAAATCGTATGCAGATTCGAAACGGAAAGATATTGAATTTCAGATTGGGGATAAAGTGTTTCTGAAAGTATCGCCGTGGAAAAAGATATTGCGGTTTGGTCGAAAAGGGAAATTGAGTCTGCGATTCATCGGACCGTACGATATTATCGAGCGAGTTGGGCCAGTGGCGTATCGACTGTCTTTACTATAACAGCCCGATTCAGGGGCTAGTCGGAACAGTGATCTCGGGATCACTAACCCAATGTTGGAGAAAATTATTCTGATAATATTTTATGTGTTATAATATGTTCATAAAGAGGCATGAGAATTTTGGTGCTTTAATTTTAGGGATTTAGGGCTTAATTGCGAAAAAGGACTAAATCGCATAAAGTGCGAAAGTTCTACTTTATTTGCTAGAGGTGCCAACTAGCTCTAGAATATTAATTTGAGGTCCCAAATATGCAATTTGGCCTTGTTTTAAGTGAGTTGGCCGGCCATAGTATGCATAGGGGACAAGAACATTTATTTTGGTCAAAAGTTGGTGAGATTAATTGATAAATGAATAAAATAAGAGAAGAATAAAGAAAAGAAAGGTGTCATCTTTTTTCTTCATCACCACCGAAAATTGACAGCAAACAAGGGTTGGAGAGCTCAAAAATTTCAGCAAACATTTCTCCTCACAAGTAAGTGATTTTGGTGATCTTTCTTGATAAAAATTGTACTTTTGGAGTCCCCAAAGCTTAAGCTAGCTAATGAGGGGACTAATTTGCAAAATGGTTGAAAGTCTAGGGACTTTCCATGAGAGAGTTTATGTTGGTTGCTGAGTTTTTATGGAAGAAAATGAATGTTAGGAAGATGAGAAACTACTTTTGTGAAAGGTGTTGTCATGAAAACACCTAATTAGGACTAAGATGCAAATGTTGAAATTTGTTCATTAAGGCATGAAATAGTTGGAATTGAGAATAGTTATAAGAGGATTAAATGTTCGGCTAGGCTTGTTTAATAAGAAAATGTGATGAAAATTTTATTTACGAGCCTAGGGGCAAAATCGTAATTTTGCCAAAGTCCAAGGGCAAAATGGCAATTTTTCCAAAGTAGAATTTTTAAAATGTATTGATTAGTGTGGTGATAAAATGAGTAAATTTTATTGTTCTAGATCAAAGAAAACGAGATTCAGACCTAGAACGGGAGAAAAGAGAAATGTGGACAAATAGGTCCCTTCGACCCCTTTTCGGCATCGAGGTAAGTTCGTGTGCAAATGTTGCAATTACGTACGGGTTAATCAATATTCCAATGCTGTATGGAATGTATTAAATATGTTTTGATGAGTTGTTAAGAGAATTGAATCTAAGATAGTGAGAAATGCAAATAGCATGATATGATGATAGTTAAGGTCCCGTGTAAGACCATATTGGAATATGGCCTCGGTGTGAGATATTGAATAAGACCATGTCAAGGAAATGGCATCGATATGATATTTCATGTAAGACCCTATCGGGGGTATGATGTTAATGGGACATTATGTGTATGAAACTCAAGATTGTTATTTAACAAATTGAGTGATTCAACAAGTATGTTGAAAATGAGAATGAATGTGGTTGTACCACGAGAGGTATAGGTATGTGTTAGAACTAAATTGAGATGATCTCGGTATATGAGGAACCCATAGTGGGTCATATGTAAATGATGCGCCTTGGTGTCATAAGTTATAATTATTAATGCATTGTGTGAATGGGAACGATTATCATAGCAAGCTAAGTAAGAATGGTAGAGTGCGAGGATGTTCTCGGATGAACATTTGAAATAGAGAAATGCATGTGGATAACAATCCATGAATGTATATTAACGGTGGGCTGTGTGCGTTACCACCTTATTAATTATTAAATGATGGGCTGTGTGCGACACCATCGCTTATATTATAACTGATTGGTGGGCTAAGTGCGATACCACCCGATTAGAGATTGAGAATGGGCTAAGTGCGAAACCATCGACTGTTAGATAGTATGAGTGGCTTATTGAAAATGTTTGATGTATTGTATTATGTGATCATGTGGCGACAAGTGCAGGGGTGTATGCAAATTAACATGAGCATTTGGCTTGTGGCATGGTTATAATGTGGTAAGAGACAGAATGAGTAAGTTTCAAGAATAGTTGAGTAAGTAACCATGAGTTTAAGAGTAAAACTCATTATAATAATTTGTGGTTGAACATAATCAATAGTTGATTGTTATATGCATATGAACTTACTAAGCATCATTGTTTACTTCTCTTCCTTTCTCATCTCTTATAGGTTAATTTAGCTAGCTCGGGTTGGAGACCGTCGGAGATGTTTCACACTGTCGAGCAGACACTTGGTATGAGGTTTTAAGTCCTTATGAGTTATGGCATGTATAGGGATCTCTTTTAAAGTTGATTAAGTCATAGTTGATATAGCCAAATGTGTTGGCCTATGAGAGTTTACGGTTAGGTTGTGCATAGTCATAGATGATGGCTAAGGTCGATTGTAATTATACTAGAAATAGTTCGCCCTCGTGCAGGGGATGAAGACTTCATTTTCATAAATAAAATGTGTTATAATCGATGATTTGAGAGTGTTGTGTGATGGTGTATGTGTAACACCCCTTACTCGGGTTCTACGTCAGAAACCGGGCCCGAGGCGTTACCGAACTCAAACCGCTTAATTGCCACTTAGGCTCAACGTCATTACTCGATATAACCTCATTCTCGACTTACGAGGCCTCACTCATACACACGAGGGCTCTCGAGACTAATTCGGAACTTTTACGATCCTTAAAATTTTTCTCTTTTATTCAGGTCTCACACGCCCGTGCAAGATTAGACACGCCCGTGCATGAGTACACACGCCCATGTCCCCGCATCGTGCCTAAAAACCCAAGCGATACGCCAAATGCCCCACGGCCATGGCACTCCCGTGCTCCCCAACCGTGGTGAACACTGACTTCCCTTGCACGGCCTAGAGTCTAGACACACGCCCGTGTGGCTAGCCCGTGGCCAACACTGATGAATCCCACACGCTCTAGGCACACGCCCGTGTGATTAGTCCGTGGTCTATTCTATTTTCAAATATTAACATGCGAGAGGACGACGGCCACAAAGACACGCCCGTGGTCGACCTGTGTGTCACACATGGTCTAGACACACGCGCCGTGTGTCTACCCACATGGTCAAGAACAAGACTAAGTGTCAAGTTCTTTTCACCCTTCTAACATACACAACATATGCTCATCTAACACCATCATAATCAACTCAAATTGAAGTGCATTCTCACATAGAAAACTACATCTTTCTTTCATATAATGTAATAGCCAACAATCATGGCATTATACAAAATAAGCTATCCATCTATAGGCCAACACATCTTAGCCATTTACAACAAAATTTACTAACTTATCTAGCCCCTATACATGCCATATACAAAACATTAAGTTTCATGTACCAAAGTGTCTTTGATATGTGGGCTATCTTCAGATGATCCTCGTATCTCGATTCAACGCTTTTAATCTATAAGACAAGGGAAAAGAAAGAGAGTAAGCTTTGAGCTTAGTAAGTTTACACATAAACAATTAAGCATCATAGTATAAGCCCAACCACAATTAGCATTATACCAACATATAATATACAACTATGCTTACTCTTTCTATCCCTTACCATATTACCAACACATCATGAGTCACATGCTCATAATTATTGAAATGCACCCCTGCGTTCAATATCACATTTACGATATACAACACGTCATTATTGCTCAATAATGCATCCACATAGCTAACTCACATAGCTAATCCACACAGCTAATCCACATATCTTATCCACACAGCTATTACACATAGCTAATATACACAATTAATCCACACAGCCAATATCTCGGTGGTTTCGCACTTGGCACACCACAATCAATTTATAAGGTGGTATCGCACTTAGCCTACCACAGAGGTAATCATCGTGATCTCGCACATAGCCACTAAATGATATACCTAACGATAGCATCGCACATAGCCAGCTCATCGTCAATATGCATTTGGATGGTATCGCACTTAGCCCACCATCTAGCATTATCACAACACATGCACAAGTCTATTTACCCAATTATTCATCCATTCACATCTATATTGCATTTGGATGTTCCCAATCATTCTCATTCATTCTCATTCATGCTACACCCTAGCTAGCATTTACAAATTGTAAGTATGAATGCATTGTTCATGCATAGACTTACCTCGATACTCAAAAGTATTGAAATGTGCAATTTAGTCCATCACCTTGCTTTTGCCTCGGTTTCGATCCGGGCTTCGTCTTTCTTGATCTATAATGAATAAATCAGCTTATTCAATACACACATTGACTAAATTGACCCACATCTCATACTTTAGCAAAATTACTATTTTGCCCCTAAACTTTCTCATATTTACACTTTAGTCCCAAAGGCTCGTAAAGTGATTTTTATTCAACTTTCTACTCTTTCATGCTTAGACGAACCACTTACTCAACTAAAGCATTCATCAAATCTCACTAAATTACCCATGTATGACCAAACTTAAGATTTTCACAACTAAGTCCCTACATGCATTTTCATGGAAAACCACTTAGCAAAAGATGTTTCTACTACATCAAGCCTTCATATTCTTCCATAAAACATCAAAATACATGCATGTCATACATATGTACATTTTGAACATCCATGATAGCTCACCAAATAGCTATAAATAGCTTACTCATGCTAAGGGACTTCAAAAATACGAAGAATATCAAAAACCGGGCTTAGGAGCACTTACTAGCAAGCTTGAAAAATTGAAAGAACCCTAACAATGGCTTCTCAAATTTTTAGCAGACTATGGGAAGAAGATGAATGAATTTCTATCATCTTTTCACCTATTTTAATCACTTAATTGATAAATGACCAAAATTCCCTTTTTGATAAACTTTCAATTTTAACTCATCCATGCCCATTTTTGTCCGAAAATTAGAATTTAGATAAATTGCTATTTAAGGACCTCTAATTAATAATCTAAAGCTATTTCACACATATAGCTTCTAGAAACACACATTTTGCAATTTAGTCCTTTTGGACAATTCAACCACAATTTCATAAAATTGCTTCATGAAACTTTCACACTAGCATACATACATATTATAAGCCTCAAAAACTCATTCATAACCCTCAGATTTGTGGTCTCAAACCACTATTCTGACTAGGCCCTAAACCGGGATGTTACAGTATGAATGTATGCAATGTAAGGTGGCAAAAGGGCTTGGTAGATAGCCTGCTAATTGTCCACATGGGTAGACACACGGGCGTGTGTCTAGACCCTGTGGGAGGCACGGCTAGAACATGGGCGTGTGCCCAGGTCGTGTGAAGTCTGCACCCTGCACTTGAAATTTGAATAGCCACACGGCTGAAGCACACGGTCGTATGTATAACCCATGTGGATAAGTCAGAAAGCCAAGGTTTGGCACACGGGCCAGGGCCACGGGCGTGTCAAGGCCGTGTGAAATTAGTCAGTGTCGACCACGGGTGGAAGACACGGGCATGTCTTAGGGAAACACGAGCGTGTCCCTAGACCCCCACGAGCGTGTGACCCCTATTTTGTTGAAAAGTTTCTCGAACTCGTAAAAGTTCCTGGAATAGTTTTGATACCTCTCAAAAGTTTGTTTACGGCCTCCTAGATTGAGTATGTGCAAGTGATGGGTTTAAGAGAAAAATTTATAACCCAGTTCGAGATGTCTAAGCAAGATTAGTTAGGTAATGCCTTAAACCCTGTTTCAGCTTGAATACGGGTAAGGGGTGTTACATTTATTGGTATCAGAGCTATGGTTTAGTCGATTCTCGGACTAACCTAGCGTGAGTAAGAGTCTAGCTATACATGCCATATGTGGCCGTGATAGTGTGATATCTCCCAGCTCTAATGAAATTGTTTCGATTAAGAAAGAGATGATTCCCAACCGAGCTAATTTTCAATAATGTTGTATGTGATAACAAAGTAATTAAAATGCACTTATGCATTGAGGAAATTCAGGGAAGTATGAATAGAAGTTTATGACATGTGTGTGATAAGGTATGAAATTAGAGTTATAAAGTGATAAGCTTATCTGTATTGGCTTGATATGCATACGGTGTTATATACTCGACCTATTGGGTTAGGTGTATATAGTGAGTAAATATATATATCCAGAGAACGGGATATGTGTGTATGTACGACTGTTTGAATGATGTATGAACAATATGTCCACATGGTTGAATCTCATGTGCGACTGTTAATGTAGAGGATGTATAATGTTTTATTTTATGACTCTGTTATGAAGCCACACATATTATAGTGTGAGAGTTAAACTGAGAAGTTTAACTAAGTAGAATGCAGGAGATGAGTACAGTCGTTCAATGATAAATTGATGAATAAGACCATGGTTGGACCATGGCAATACGTGTGATCCCATATAAGACCATGTCTGGGGCATGGCATTGGCAACGATACGTGATCCCGTGTAAGACCATATCTGGGATATAGCGTCGGCATCGAATAGTGACTCCGTGTAAGACCACATCCGGGACTTGGCTTCGGCATGAAATCATGTAAGACCATATCTGGAATATGGCGTCGATATTGATATAAGATCCCGTGCAAGACTATATCTAGGATATGGCATCGGGATCAATATGAGTTTCCATGTAAGATCGTGTCTGGGATATGGCATTGGTATTTATATGAGATTTCGTGTAAGACCATAGCGAGGCTGTGGCATCGTGACGACATGTAAGATTATAGCTGGGCTATAATGTTGTGATACGAGTAAGACCATAGTTTGACTATGGCAATTAAGTAAACGACGTACTCAAACCCGTAAGACATTCCCTAATTTGATAAGTGATGGTAGGAGAACTTAGAGTTAAATGTTGAGTACTCGAGTAGACATAATGTGGAACTTGAGTAAGCGTGAAAACTCGCCTGGAGTGAGTTATGTGACTACGATGATATTTCATTAATGATGAATGTTAAATCATATGTGTGTAGTCACGAGAATCAAGTTAGGGGCTCTACGACCTCACCCCCTTACCATTGTTGAATCATGATGAGATGTTTATGAGAGTTAAGTTGAGTAAGTTTGTATGTGATTAATGAAATATTTTTGTTAGCATAATTGAGAATGCTTTGTATCACATTGATACATGATACTCTACTAAATAGAGTAATTGTTGTTGAACATGAGGTTGAAGTCCTAGGGGACTATAATGAATATGATAATGCTATCATTGAGATGAGAAATGAGTAAGGTCCCGCATAAGACCATGTCCGGGGCATGGCCTCGGCACCGAATTGAGATTTTCGTATAAGACCATATTTAGAATATGGCTTCGGTAATGGATATGAGAATCGTATAAGACCATATCCGAGATATGGCATTGGCATTTAGAAGTGACTCCATATAAGACCACCTCGGGGATGTGGCATTGGCTTCGTACCTACAGTAATGATGATGAATATGCGTATTTGACTATCCCTAGTGATTAATGGGATAAGTAGATGAGTTTAGAAGTAGAAATGAGAATTGTACTAAAGTCATGTGAATGAGTGAATACAGGTACTCGTGAACGAGTCATGAAGGAACGAGTAGGATGTGTGGCACGGTATGTGCTAAATAAAGGCAATTGTAAGTAACTATGGCAAAAAGATTATGACTTGTATATGGTTAATTAATGCCATGAATGGATTATAATGATATCCTTGAGTATTATGTATTAATATCTGTTTCCCTTCAGGGGTGATGTGGTTGTCCTTTTCATGAAATTGTGATTATGTGAGAATGATAATATGATCAGAAATCAGATTAAGCGGTTGTCGATTTAGTAAATTGAAATTGACATTCCTTTATCCCTTTGTAACCTTATTCGGGTACTTTGAGGAAGAAGTTGGTGATGAAACTTTATGTGAGATTCCTCTTATATTTTCGCTGATCATGGGTATCTTTAAAGTGTGTGTGTTCTTTAAGCTGTGATAGTTATATCTACTATGATTGCGTTTTTGATTTGATCATAGAAAGGTGATAATTCTAGTATAAAAGTGAAATCACAAGTTTCATTTGTGCGATGGGTTTCGGGTAAGCCGAATAGAGTAAATGCACTCGATTGAGATGTTCCTGCTATCTTGAGATAAGACGATAGTGAAGGTTTCAGGTTAGCATATCGAGAGAAACTCAACGAGAGTGTGATCGAAATATATTCTCAATGTAGAGAAAAGAGTAGATTGATGTATTGAGATATGATTCGAGTTATGTGTATATTTACGCATGAATCAATAAGGAGAATAAAATTCTATGTGTACAGGAGCAGGGAGCATGATACAGAGGTGTGCTCATGGAAATATTCTAATCGTGATGGTTAAGTCGAAAGCCATTAAAGGTACTATTAACTAAAAATTTTAGTATCGAGTTCAGTTGAATCAGAGAAAATTTTATGACTTTTAGCAACGCGCTAATGAATAAATTGAAAAGTGTTTTAATATCAGGGTGTAAAGGAATAGTTTGCATTTTTGGGTGATTGGAGTTACATCGAAAAGAATTGTTGGAATAGTGATCCTGAGACGACCCCTTTGGTGTCTGAGTTGTGAAATTGAGGTTGTAATATGAGTTGTGGAAAAACGTCATGTGTTTTCTGAATCCTAATGAGATAGAGTTTCTAATGCTGCAGAAAATTTGAATGCGAGTTAATGAAAACGACTTGAACTATTACAATGGTGCATATAGTTATTGAAATACTTCTCAGATAGTAGATATAGTATAGCTGCCTGGATGGAAGATCCTCGTTAAGCGAAGCGAGTTAGTCAATCGATTGACCTTAGTTGGTAATATCCTGGTTCCAGCAAGGTAAATGACTAGAGCGAATTTTCCTTTCGAGACAAAGGAGTTCAGAAGTGAGATAATGGATGGTATTTTAATTAAACTCTGAATGAGTTGGACTAAGATGTTAAAGTTCAGGTCGGATAAGATTTCCGTTATTGATGTTACCTTGAGATGGAAATTGTATGTTGATGAATTCAGAGCTTATGTAAAAGTTTTGGTATGAGATTTAATAGTAGCATGTCTACTCATGCAAGAGTAAGAGAAGGTACATATATATGCATAGATGTTTTGTCAACTGAGTGCATTTCATGATGTGATTGAGTCTATGATCAGAAGTAGTCGACCGCTAAAAGCTGAAGTTCTGAGTGTGTAAGTCAGGACTATTACAGTCGGTGAATATCCCAGTGAGATAGTGTGATAAAACAATAGATTTCAATTTGGATTGGCATGACTCCCAAGGAGAGGAGTGCCATTCGAATTGTATTGAATTATCCGATAAAGATTTGAATGATCATTTTAGCTTGTGCAGAGTTCACATTTGTCAGATTTCTGAATATGTGTGCCCTGAAGAAAGAGTAAGTTAGTTTTTAAAGTCGTGCTCCAACCTTGTGTATTACAGCTTAAAGGTTGTTGGCGAGAGAAACTTAAGGATAAGTCGATTTGTGATTTTGATGAATTGGTGGAAACGTTTCAGGAATGTTAAGAGCAACTTCTCCTGGTAAGATTTTCGGGGACGAAAATCCCTAAGGGGGGAGAATTGTAACAGCCTGATTTAGGGGCTAGTCGAAACAGTGATCTCGGGATCACTAATCCGAGGTTGGAGAAAATTATTCTGATAATATTTTATGTTTTATAATATGTTCATAAAGAGGCATGAGAATTTTGGTGCTTTAATTTTAGCGATTTAGGGCTTAATTGCGAAAAAGGACTAAATCGCATAAAGTGCGAAAGTTCTACTTTATTTGCTAGAGGGGCCAAATAGCTCTAGAATATTAATTTAAGGTCCCAAATGTGTAATTTGGCCTTGTTTTAAGTGAGTTGGCCGGCCATAGTATGCATAGGGGACAAGAACATTTATTTTGGTCAAAAGTTAGTGAGATTAATTGATACATGAATAAAATAAGAGAAGAATAAAGAAAAGAAAGGTGTCATCTTTTCTTTTCTTCATCACCACCTAAAATTGGCAGCAAACAAGGGTTTGAGAGCTCAAAAATTTCAGCAAACATTTCTCCTCACAAGTAAGTGATTTTGGTGATCTTTCTTGATAAAAATTGTACTTTTGGAGTCCCCAAAGCTTAAGCTAGCTAATGAGGGGACTAATTTGCAACATGGTTGAAAGTCTAGGGACTTGCCATGAGAGAGTTTATGTTGGTTTCTGAGTTTTTATGGAAGAAAATGAATGTTAGGAAGATAAGAAACAACTTTTGTGAAAGGTGTTGTCATGAAAACACCTAATTAGGACTAAGATGCAAATGTTGAAATTTGTTCATTAAGGCATGAAATAGTTGGAATTGAGAATAGTTATAATAGGATTAAATGTTCGACTAGGCTTGTTTAATAAGAAAATGTGATGAAAATTTTATTTACGAGCCTAGGGGCAAAATCGTAATTTAGCCAAAGTTTAAGGGCAAAATGGTAATTTTGCCAAAGTAGAATTTTTAAAATGTATTGATTAGTGTGGTGATAAAATGAGTAAATTTTGTTGTTCTAGATCGAAAAAAATGAGACTCGGACCTAGAACGGGAGAAAAGAGAAATGTGGACAAATAGGTCCCTTTCGACCCCTTTTCGGCATCGAGGCAAGTTCGTGTGCAAATGTTGCAATTACGTACGGGTTAATCAATATTCTAATGCTGTATGGAATGTATAATTACGCTATGAATGTATTAAATATGTTTTGACGAGTTGTTAAGAGAATTGAATCTAAGATAGTGAGAAATGCAAATAGCATGATATGATGATAGTTAAGGTATGTAAGACCATATTGGAATATGGCCTCGGTGTGAGATATTGAATAAGACCATTCAGGGACATGGCATCGATATGATATTTCGTGTAAGACCCTTTCGGGGGTATGATGTTAATGGGACATTATGTGTATGAAACTCAAGATTGTTATTTAACAAATTGAGTGATTCAACAAGTATGTTGAAAATGAGAATGAATGTGGTTGTACCACGAGAGGGTACGGTATGTGTTAGAACTAAATTGAGATGATCTCGGTATATGAGGAACCCATAGTGGGTCATATGTAAATGATGCGCCTTGGTGGCATAAGTTATAATTATTAATGCATTGTGTGAATGCGAACGATTATCATAACAAGCTAAGTAAGAATGGTAGAGTGTGAGGATGTTCTCGGATGAAAATTTGAAATAGAGAAATGCATGTGGATAACTATCCATGAATTTATATTAAAGGTGGGCTGTGTACGTTACCACCTTATTAATTATTAAATGATGGGCTGTGTGCGACACCATCGCTTATATTATAAATGATTGGTGGGCTAAGTGCGATACCACCCTACTAGAGATTGATAATGGGCTAAGTGCGAAACCATCGAGTGTTAGATAGTATGAGTGGCTTATTGAAAATGTTTGATGTATTGTATTATGTGATCATGTGGCGACAAGTGCAGGGGTGTATGCAAATTAATGAGCATTTGGCTTGTGGCATGGTTATAATGTGGTAAGAGACAAAATGAGTAAGTTTCAAGAATAGTTGAGTAAGTAACCATGAGTTTAAGAGTAAAACTCATTATAATACTTTATGGTTGGACATAATCAATAGTTGATTGTTATATGCATATGAACTTACTAAGCATTATTACTTACTTCTCTTCCTTTCTCATCTCTTATAGGTTAATTTAGCTAGCTCGAGTTGGAGACCGCTGGAGATGTTTCACACTATCGAGCAGACACTTGGTATGAGGTTTTAAGTCCTTATGAGTTATGGCATGTATAGGGATCTCTTTTAAAGTTGATTAAGTCATAGTTGATATAGCCAAATGTGTTAGCCTAAGAGAGTTTACGGTTAGGTTGTGCATAGTCATAGATGATGGCTAAGGTCGATTGCAATTATACTAGAAATAGTTCACCCTCGTGTAGGGGATGAAGACTTCATTTTCATAAATCAAATGTGTTATAATCGATGATTTGAGAGTGTTGTGTGATAGTGTATGAATGTATGCAATGTAAGGTGGCAAAAGGGCTTGGTAGATAGCCTGCTAATTGTCCATATAGGTAGACACACAGGCGTGTGTCTAGACCGTGTGGGAGGCACTGCTAGAACATGGGCGTGTGCCCAGGTCGTGTGAAGTCTGAACCCTGCACTTGGAATTTGAATAGCCACACGGCTGAAGCACACGGGTGTGTGTATAGCTCATGTGCATAAGTCAGAAAGCCAAGGTTTGGCACACGGGCCAGGGCCACTAGCGTGTCAAGGCCGTGTTAAATTAGTCAGTGTCGACCACGGGTGAAAGACACGAGCATGTCTTAGGGTAACACGGGCGTGTCCCTAGACCCCCACGGGCGTGCGGCCCCCTGTTTTGTTGAAAAGTTTCTCGAACTCGTAAAAGTTCTCGGAATAGTTTTGATACCTCTCGGAAGTATGTTTAGGGCCTCCTAGGTCGAGTATGTGGAAGTGATGGGTTTAAGCGAAATTTTATAACCCAGTTCGAGATGTCTAAGAAAGATTAGTTAGGTAATGCCTTAAACCCTGTTCCGGCTTAAATACGGGTAAGGGGTGTTACATTTATTGTCTGAGTTAGAGAAAATAAATAATGTGTTCCATGTGTCGATGCTTCGACGATACCGATCCGACCCTTCACATGTCATTTCCCTGACGAGGTTGAAATTCAGTCTGATTTGTCATATGCTGAAGAACCGATTTGAATTTTAGCTCGTGAGATAAAAGAGTTGAGAAATAAGAAAATTGCATTAGTGAAAGTATTATGGCATCGACATGGGGTTGAAAAAGCTACGTGGGAACCCGAGGATGCTGTGAGAAAATAATACCCGAACCTATTCACTAGTAAGATTTTCAGGGACGAAAATCCCTAGGGGGGAGAGTTGTAACAACCCGGTTTCAGCTAAGTCAGAACAATGGTTTTGGAACTACAAATCCAATGTCATAAAATTATTTTAATATTATTTTATGTGTTTACAACATGATAGCATGTATGTGTGACAGTTTCGTGATTTAATTTTATCGAATGGATGTCTAATTTGATAAAAGGACTAAATCACGTAAAATGCAAAAGTTTCATTCTACTTGATAAAGGTGTTATATAGCTATGGTTTATTAAAGTAAAGGGATTAATTTGTAAAATGTGAAAATTGTGTGGTTGAAATGTGAAATAAATGAAAGTTTAGGGCTGCTAAGGGCCCTATAGAAATTCGGCACTCATGAATTTAGAAAGAAATTCTGTAATTTGTGTTTATATGTGATGAGGACTAAATTTTAAAAATGTGGAACTTTAGGGGCTAATATGTAAAAAGGCCCAAATATGTGTTTAAGGATTAAATTGAATGAATGAATGATTAAATGAGTTAATTTTGAATATCAAGAAAAGAGGAATCTAGAATTAGATCAGGGGAAAGGCAAAGTTATTGAGTAATCGATCCGATTCGTCAATTCTGAGTACGAGGTAAGTTCATATGCAAATAAATGTCTTTAAATTGAATTATATATGTTTAATTGTCATTGAACTTCTATGAATGTTGAATGATCAAATACGAGCAAGAATCGACAAGGTTACAATATCCGAAAGTCCCGTATGAACCTTAGGAATAGTATAGGATATGAAATGTCATGACATAAGAATTAACAAGATTTGATTATGTGTAAGACCATGTCTGGGACATTGGCATCATTATGTGATTACGTGTAAGACCATGTCTGGGACATTGGCATTGTTATTTGATTTCGTGTAAGACCATAGCTGGGCTATCGGCATCGATTTGTGATAACTTGTAAGACCATATCTGGGATATGGTATTGTACGAGATATATGTGATTTCTGAGTATCATTAACAATTCTAAAAAGGTTCAACAGGCAAAGTCAAGTCGAGAAAGAATGTGTGATTGAGTTAAGTGACTCAAGTACGTACGAGATTCATACAAGTATTGAAAATGGAAGTATTTGATGAATTCACTTATGATATTGAATATGTATACATTGGGAAAGGTTTGTGAGCTTATATGTGCTTACTCATAGTTTGCCTATTGATGGAAATGATGTTGATTCATGTGGTAATTTTATTTGTATATGGCTTACTAAGCTTTTAAAGCTTTCTTTTTGTGTTCTTTCCCTGTCTTATAGATAATCGAAACTAGCTCGGATCCGAGAATCATCAGAGACTTCATCGCACTATCGATCATCTATTTTGGTACTTTTGAAGCTATGTATATAAGGTATATGGCATGTATAGACTAGTTGTAGTACTTTGGTTGTGAATATAGCCATGAGAATTGGCTTGTAAGTTAATATGTTTGCTTTGTATATATAGCCATGAATGATGGCTTATTTTGGTATGTTTTGGTATAAATGTGGCTAAGGTATTATAGATGTTCAAATGGTTATATTTTGAGTTTGGTAAATGATCTATATGGTGTGGTTGAAGTCGATAATTTGAGAAGTCATGTGCTTGTGAATGAATGCTTGATGATATAAATTTTGAATAGGTATTTGGCATTGAATTGAGTATTGAATTTGGTTGAATTGGATATGGTATAAATGATGCATTTGAATGATGATTTTGGCTGCCTATTGTATGATGAAATGGTACCATTTTCGTTGTTAGGTGTGCATGAGAAAAGGGTGGCAAATTGGCCTTGCAAATGGCCTATTTTTGTCCACACGGGCAGAGACACGGGCGTGAGTCTCAGCCGTGTGGGACACACGGTCATGTTACATGGCCGTGTGTCCCCTGGTGTTGAAATTAAATTGAAGTCAGTATGCTTTACACGGCCTCACACAAGGGCGTGTGATTGGTCGTGTGGCTTAAGTCAGTATACCTCTTAAATGGCACACGGCCTAGCACACGGGCTTGTGACTTGGCCGTGTTGCATAAGTCAGTATACCCTACAGGATTGGCACAGCCTAGCACACGGACTGGCACACGGGCGTGTGTGTCCATTTCAAAGGGCACACGGGCTAGACACACGGGCGTGTGGTCAGCTGTGTGACCCAAGTCTGTATGTATACCTTGTTTTCATAGGGCCTGGGACACGAGCATTTCCGGAGCCGTGTGAGGCACACGGCCTGTTGACACGGCTGTGTGACCCTTGTATGTTAGAAAAAATTCTAAGTTTTCCAAAATTTTTGTATGTTATTGGTTTAGTCCCAAACCACTTCTACAGCATGTTTAAGGCCTCGTAGGCCCTTATAAGGGACTATGTGATAATGATTGAATGGTGTATTAGATTGGATGCATAAATGTATGAGTTAAGTATGTTAAATGGTATGTATTGATCGATAATACCTCGTAACCCTATTCTGACCGTGAATACGGGTGAGGGGTGTTACATTTATTGGTATCGGAGCTACGATTTAGTCGATTCTAGGACTAACGTAGCGTGTGTGAGAGTTTAGCTATGCATACCATATATACTCTGCGATAGTGTGATGATTCCTGAGAGCTTAAATTGTATTTTCGTATAGTAATGGATCCTGAAGGAGCTGTAGCCAATGATGTGGAGAGTACTGTGCCTGCTCCCGCTCAAGGGGTAGTGCCATCTGATTCTAGGCCTATAACGAGTAGCCACGAAGGAGAGGCTAAACATGCCTTTTTTAAAATGATGAACGAGTGGTTCACGGAGTTTGTTCGAACGAATTCGACTGCTCAACAACCTCCACCCCCACCTGTTCCTCGAAAAATCCCTGTCACTCCTGAAGTTACAGATCCAATACGGTTGATCAAGTCGCCAATAGATCAGATTTGGAAACATGGGGCTGAAGAGTTCCGAGATACTATTGATGATGATGCAGAGAGAGCTGAGTTCTGGCTCGAAAATACAATCAAAGTATTCGATGAATTATCTTGTACTTCTGATGAGTGAATCAAATGTGTTGTATCTTTGGTGAGAGATAATGCGTACCATTGGTGGAAAACATTGATACCTGTGGTTCCTAGAGAACGGGTTACTTGGGAGTTTTTCCAATTTGAATTCCGAAAGAAGTACATCAGTCAAAGATTCCTTGACCAGAAGCATAAAGAGTTTCTAGAATTAAAACAAGGTCGGATGACTGTCACTGAGTATGAAAGAGAATTCGTACGGTTAAGCAAGTATGCCCGGGAATATGTTTCCACTGAAGAAATCATGTGCAAATGATTTGTAGATGGATTGAATGAAGATATAAAATTACTAGTCGAAATTCTAGAGTTGAAAGAATTTGTCGTTCTAGTTGAGAGGGCATGTAAAGTCGAGGATCTTAGTAAAGAAAAGAGAAAGGTAGATTCAGAACCTAAAGACTCGAGAAAAAGATCAATGAGTAAGCCGTATCAATCTTCATCGAAAAAATTCCGAGACTCGTTTAATCGTTCTAATGCATCAGTGGGACATTCAAACAGAGATCGTGAAAGGCAACATTCGAGTTTTAAAGCTCCAACTATCTCGATAACTAGTGTCAGGAATGCGAAACCAAATCGACCCGAATGTAGACAGTGTGGAAAACGACATTTCGATGATTATGGATTGAATGATTGGGCTTGTTTTAAATGTGGATCGTTAGATCATTTTATCAGAGATTGCTCAGAATTAGCTGAAAAAGATAACGCTCAAAGTATGAGGCCGAGTAATACTACAGTTAGAGGGAGACCACCCAGATATACTGGTGATGTGAGTGGTAGTCAGGGAGCGACAAAAGACTCTACTGTGAGGTCTGAGGCACGAGCACCTACCCGAGCTTATACTATACGTGCACGGGAGGAGGCATCCTCGCCAGACGTGATTACCGGTACTTTCACTCTCTATGATACTAATGTGATTGCATTGATAGATCCAGGATTAACTCATTCTTATATATGCATGAATTTAGTATCCAGTAAGACTTTGACTGTAGAGTCTATTGAATTTGTGATTAGAGTATCGAACCCCTTAGGCAAATAGGTTTTGGTTGACAAAGTCTGCAAGAATTTTCCGTTAATGCATCGAGATTTCTATTTTCTGGCTAATCTGATGTTGTTGCCATTCGACGAATTTGATGTAATCTTGGGTATGGATTGGCTAACGATGCATAGTGTTATAGTGAATTGTAGACGAAAGACAATTGAACTGAAATGTCAGAATAATGAGATTATTAGAATTGAATCTGATGATCTGAATAGTTTGCCAGTTGTGATCTCGTCTATGTCAGCTCAGAGATTTATGAGAAAGGGGTGAGAAGCTTATCTGGCTTATATACTTGATACGAAAGTGACAGAAAGAAAAATTGAAATAGTACCAGTTGTGTGCGAGTATCCAGATGTATTTCCTGAAGAGTTATCGGGTGTACCACCTATCAGAGAAGTTGAATTTGGTATTGAATTAGTACCAGGTACAATGCCAATATCGATAGCTTCGTACCTAATGGCCCCAAAAGAGTTAAAAGAATTGAAAGCTCAGTTGCAAGAGTTGACAGATAAAGGTTTTGCTAAACCAAGTTTTTAACCTTGGGGTGCTCCCGTATTGTTTGTGAAAAAGAAAGATGGCACGATGAGAATGTGTATTGACTACGACAGCTAAATAAAGTGACTATAAAGAACAAATACCCTCTACTGCGGATTGATGATTTGTTTGATTAGTTAAAAAGGGCAACAGTGTTTTCGAAAATTGATTTGAGATCGGGTTATTACTAGTTGCGAGTTAAAGACTTCGATGTGCCAAAAACTGCATTTAGAACAAGGTATGGACATTATGAATTTTTGGTTATGCCTTTCGGACTAACGAATGCACCTGCTATTTTTATGGATTTGATAAACTGGATTTTTTGGCAGTATTTAGACCGATTCGTAGTTGTGTTTATTGATGATATCTTGATTTGCTCTCGTGATGAATCTGAACATACCGAGCATTTGAGAATTGTGTTACAAACTTTGAGAGATAAACAATTGTTTGCAAAGTTTAGCAAATGTGAGTTTTGGCTACAAGAGGTTGGATTTCTGAAATATATTGTTTCAGCTGATGGTATCCGGGTTGATCCGAGTAAGATATCTGCGATTATAGATTGGAAGCCTCCGAGAAATGTTTCTGAGGTCCACAGGTTTCTAGGATTAGCGGGATATTATAGACGAATTGTGAAATTCTTTTTAATGATTGCGACTCCGATGATGCGATTGCTTCAAAAAGATGTTAGATTTGAGTGGTCAGAAAAGTGTCAGCAGAGCTTCGAACAATTGAAAGCATTATTAACAGAGGCCCCAGTGTTAGCTCAGCCTGAGTCGGGTAAAGAATTTGTAGTTTATAGTGACGCATCATTAAATGGCTTGGGTTGTGTTTTGATACAGGAAGTCAAAGTTGTAGCTTACGCCTCGAGACAGTTGAAGCCACATGAAAAGAATTATCCGACGCACGATCTAGGGTTAGCCGCAATTGTGTTCAGATTGAAAATTTGGCGTCATTACTTGTATAGTGAGAAATGTCATATTTACACCGACCACAAAAGTTAGAAATATCTGATGACTCAGAAAGAATTAAATTTACGACAACGGAGATGGTTAGAATTGTTAAAAGACTATGACTTGGTAATTAACTATCATCCAGGGAAAGTGAACGTAGTTGCTGATGCTTTGAGCTGAAAGTCCTTGTTTGCTTTACGTGCTTTGAACACACATTTGGCTTTGTCTGACGATGGTTCGTTAGTAGCCGAGTTGAAAGTGAGACTATTGTTTATACAACAGATTTATGAGGCTCAAAAGTTTGATAATGAACTACAAGCAAAACGGGTTCAGTGTGAGTTAATTTCTGATTCAGAGTTTCAAGTAGATTCTAATGATTGTTTGAGATTCAGAGATCGAATATGTGTTCCAAGAAATTCAGAGTTGATTCCGATGAGTTTGGGGGTAGCTGGGAGAAATATTCTCAAGTTATTTACCACTGAAGAAAAAGTGAAAGTAATACGCGACAGTTTGAAAGCAGCTTCAGATTGACAGAAATCGTATGCAGATTTGAAACAGAAAGATATTGAATTTCAGATCGGGGATAAAGTTTTTCTGAAAGTATCACCGTGGAAAAAGATATTGCGGTTTGGTCGAAAAGGGAAATTGAGTCCACGATTCATCGGACCGTATGAGATTATCGAATGAGTTGGGCCAGTGGCGTATTGACTGTCTTTATCATCTGACTTAGAGAAAATACATAATGTTTTTCATGTGTCGATGCTTCGATGATACCGATCTGACCCTTCACATGTCATTTCTCCGACCGAGGTTGAAACTCAGTCTGATTTGTCATATGCTGAAGAACTGATTCGAATTTTAGCTCGTGAGATCAAAGAGTTGAGAAATAAGAAAATCGCATTAGTGAAAGTATTATGCCATCAACACGGGGTTGAAGAAGCTACGTGGGAACCCGAGGATGCTATGAGAAAATAATACCCGAACCTATTCACTGGTAAGATTTTCGGGGACGAAAATCCCTAAGGGGGGAGAGTTGTAATAGCCCAGTTTTAGCTAAGTCAGAACAGTGGTTTCGAAACCAAAAATCCAATGTCGAAAAATTATTTTAATATTATTTTATGTGTTTACAGCATGATAGCATGTATGCGTGAAAGTTTCGTGATTTAATTTTATCGATTGGATGTCTAATTTGATAAAAGGACTAAATCGCGTAAAATGCAAAGGTTGTATTCTACTTGATAAAGGTGTTATATAGCTATGGTTTATTAAAGTTAAGGTCCTTATGATCATATTAGACCATTTGAAATGTTGGTGGACAATATTAGGCAACCATTATAAGATTTTATAAGTTTATAATAAAGGTTAATATTGGTATTGGATAATTAAAAGTTAGATTAATAAAACAAAAAGAAATTACATCTTCCACCACTGAAAATTGATATTTGGAGAAGCCATTGAAGCTTTCTAAGGTTTGGCTATTGCATGGTTTAATTGGTGAGAAATTTTTACTCGGTTTTTGATGATTTCTATGTTTTTGTAATCGTTGCAACTTAATCTAGCTAGCCCGTACCTTTAATTTCGAAACTGTTAAAGATTTTGAGAATTTCCATTGTTGAATCCATGTGTTCTTTGAGGTTTGATGATATTTTATGAAAGCTTGGTGATAAATTTTCATGTTTTGTAAAGTGATTTTTGACAAAAGTGTCAAAAAGGGATTAATTTGTAAAATGTGAAAATTGTGTGGTTGAAATGTGAAATAAATGAAAGTTTAGGGCTGCTAAGGACCCTATAGAAATTCACCACTCATGAATTTAGAAAGAAATTCTGTAATTTGTGTTTTTATGTGATAAGGACTAAATTGTAAAAATGTGGAACTTTAGGGGCTAATGTGTAAAAAGGCCCAAATATGTGTTTAAGGATTAAATTGAATGAATGAATGATTAAATGCGTTAATTTTGAATATCAAGAAAAGAGGAACCGAAATTAGATTTGGGGAAAGGCAAAGTTATTGAGTAATCGATCCGATTCGTCAATTCCGAGTACGAGGTAAGTTCATATGCAAATAAATGTCTTTAAATTGAATTATATATGTTTAATTGTCATTGAACTGCTATGAATGTTGAATGATCAAATACGAGCAAGAATCGACAAGG
Source organism: Gossypium sturtianum (assembly GCA_025698515.1). Taxonomy (NCBI): domain Eukaryota; kingdom Viridiplantae; phylum Streptophyta; class Magnoliopsida; order Malvales; family Malvaceae; genus Gossypium; species Gossypium sturtianum. Next base: position 34,118,533 of record CM046943.1, on the reverse strand, counting down.
TTACAATATCCGAAAGTCCCGTACGAACCTTAGGAATAGTATAGGATACGAATGTCATGACATAAGAATTAACAAGATGTGATTATGTGTAAGACCATGTCTGGGACATTGGCATCATTATGTTATTACGTGTAAGACCATGTCTGGGACATTGGCATCATTAGGTGATTACGTGTAAGACCATGTCTGGGACATTGGCATCGTTATTTTATTTCGTGTAAGACCATAGCTGGGATATCGGCATCGATTTGTGATAACATGTAAGACCATATCTGGGATATGGCATTGTACGAGCTATATGTGATTTCAAAGTATCCTTAACAATTCTAAAAAGGTTCAACAGGAAAAGTCAAGTCGAGAAAGAATGTGTGATTGAGTTAAGTGACTCAAGTACGTACGAGATTCATACAAGTATTGAAAAGGGAAGTATTTGATGAATTGACTTATGATATTGAATATGTATACATTGGGAAAGGTTTGTGAGCTTATTTGTGCTTACTCATAGTTTTCCTATTGATGGAAATGATGTTGATTCATGTGGTAATTTTATTTGTATATGGCTTACTAAGCTTTTAATGCTTTCTTTTTGTGTTCTTTCCCTGTCTTATAGATAATCGAAACTAGCTCGGATCTGAGAATCGTCAGAGACTTCATCGCAGTATCGATCATCTATTTTGGTACTTTTGAAGCTATGTATATATGGTATATGGCAAGTATAGACTAGTTGTAGTACTTTGGTTGTGAATATAGCCATGAGAATTGGCTTGGAAATGAATATGTTTGCTTTGTATATATAGCCATGAATGATGGCTTATTTTGGTATGTTTTGGTATAAATGTGGCTAAGGTATTATAGATGTTCAAATGGTTATATTTTGAGTTTGGTAAATGATCTATATGGTGTGGTTGAAGTTGATAATTTGAGAAGTCATGTGCTTGTGAATGAATGCTTGATGATATAAATTTTGAATAGGTATTTGGCATTGAATTGAGTATTGAATTTGGTTGAATTGGATATGGTATAAATGATGCATTTGAATGATGATTTTGGCTGCCTATTGTATGATGAAATGGTACCATTTTCGTTGTTAGGTGTGCATGAGAAAAGGGTGGCAAATTGGCCTTGCAAATGGCCTATTTTTGTCCACACGGGCAGAGACACGGGCGTGTGTCTTAGCCGTGTGTGACACACAGCCATGTTACACGGCCGTGTGTCCCCTGGTGTTGAAATTGAATTGAAGTCAGTATGCTCCACACGGCCTCACACACGGGTGTGTGATTGGCCGTGTGGCACAAGTCAGTATAGCCCCTTAAATGGCACACGGCCTAGCACACGGGCGTGTGACTTGGTCATTTTGCATAAATCAGTATACCCTATAAGATTGGCACGGCCTAGCACACGGCTTGTGTAACAGCCCAATTTAGGGTCTAGTCAGAATAGTGGTTGCGAGACCACAAATCCAAAGTATAAATACATGTTTTATGTTTTTTTATGAGGTCTATGACATGTTTGCATGGTTGTGTGAAAATTTTATAAAGAAATTTTATGATTTAGTGATCAATTTATCTTTTAGGACTAAATTGCAAAAATTGAAAAATATGAGATTCTAGAAGTTTCAAATATGAGATAGCATTTGAAAATTTATTAGAGGTCCTTATTTAGTAATTAGACCATTATATCTCATGATGGAAAAAATGGACATGGAAGAGAAAAATCTCAAGGAAGGGCCTTAAGGGCATTTTGGTCATTTAGTTAATAAATTAATAAAAATGGAAAAAGAAGTCAAAATTGGTGTCCATATTCTTCCATAAGTGCCGAAAATTGAAGACAAGCCATAGCTAGGGTTTTGTTCATTTTCAAGCTCAAAGTAAGTGCATCCTAGCCCCTTTTTTAAAATTCTTTACAATTTTGAGGTCCTCGTAGCTCGATTTAGTTATTTCTAACCATATTTTAAGCTAGAGTTCATGTTCAAAAACTTACCCATGTATGTCATGCATCTATTTTGATGTTTAATAGAGGAATATGGAAGTTTGAGGTGTGATGAACATCTTTCTCTAAGTGATTTTTCATGGAAACACCTAAAGAGGACCTATTTGTAAAAGTGATAAAATGTGTAGTAAAAATTAGTTTTTAAGGAAAATGGAAGCTATTATAAGCTTAAGATAGGTTTGGCTAGGCTTGGGAAACCAAGAAATGAGTACATTTCATCATACGAGCCTAGGGACCATTTTGCAAATATGTGAAAGTTTAAGGGAAAAATTATAATTTTTGCCAAAGTATGATTCATGGGCTGTTTTAGTCAATGTGATAATTAAATAAGTTAAATTTGTCATTGTAGATCAAGAAACACGAAGTCCGGACCTAAACCGAGGAAAGAATAAGATGGTGGACTAAATTGAACAACTATCTATATTTTGATACCAAGGTAAGTTTGTGTGTAATAAATCAACATTATGTTATTATGTATTTAAATGCTTGATATTCATGAAATGTATATTCTTTTTATGAAATTGGTTAATGAGGTCTCGACGAAGAAAAAAATGATGAAGTTTTACTATATCGAAGTCCCGATTGAACCTTAGGAATAGAAAGGATACCCTTGTCACGACATTAGATTAATGAGGTCCCGTATAAGACCGTATCTGGGATATGGCCTCGGCACCGAAGTGAGATCCCGTGTAAGACCATATCTGGGATATGGCATCGGCATCGAATAGTGATTCCGTGTAAGGCCACGTCTGGGACTTGACTTCGGTATGAAATCGTGTAAGACCATGTCTAGAACATGGCATCGACATACGATCTCGTGTAAGACCATATCTGGGATATGGCGTCGACATCGATATGAGATCCCGTGTAAGACCATATATGGGATATGGCATCAGCATCGACATGTGATCCCATGTGAGACCATATCTGGGATATGGCATTGGCATCTTACTACGTGTATGACAATTTCCGAGTATCCTTCGATATTCCAAGTGGTTCAACGGGGTAAAGAATTAAAGTTTATGTTAAAGATGGAAAAAGGGCTAAAATTTTGTGATGGAGTGATACAGGTACATATGCGAAACTCACAAGAAATGAGTCCGGTATGTGATATGTGGTCGGTAAAAGCGAGTATGAGTAAGTCATTTCAATGTTGCATTGAGAATTTTGTGTTAATTCATAATGTAATATGTGGATTTTATTACAAGATTTTATGTTTTTATCTATTACATGCAAACTTACTAAGCTTTATGCTTACTCCCTCTATTTTCCCTTTTCTTGTAGTATCGCCAAGCTAGCTCGGGGATCGAAGGACGTCGGAGCTCGATTCACACCATCAAGCTATTCTTTTGGGTATAGTAAAGTTTGATTATTTTGGGTATGGCATGTATAGGAACTTGGTCATTTTGTTATATGTCATAGTGGTTAGCCAATGTGTTGGCTAATAATGTTACTTATTTCATCTTGTAAATGGCCATTGGAATTGGCCAATACTAGTTAAGTTATATCTATTCAATGAGGATGAAATTCATGAAGGGCAAGCTTGCGCAATTGAATGAGTAATATGTGAAGTATATGCATGATGAACGCAGAGTGAAATTAAGGTGGGGATATATTGATTGTTGATATTAGAGACGCATTATTGTTATGCTATGTGTTGCTGGAAAGGATATAGGTGTGGTTGCTTTTCAGGGTGGCAAATGACTTGGTTAATAGCCTTACATTTGTGCACACGGGCGTGTGTCTAGGCCGTGTGTGACTCACGGTCAGCCCCGTGGGCGTGTTGATAGCCCGTGTGTCCCCTGCATCCAAATATAGCAAAATAGAATGCCTAGTAGTTAACACATGGGAAAAGGCACGGCCGTGTGTCTCAGCCGTGTGAAAGACACAGCCTCAGGACATGGGCGTGTGCCCAGGCCGTGTGAAGTTTGCACATTAATTGCGAGAATTAAATTTGCCACATAGCCTAGCACACGGGCGTGTGACTTGGCCGTGTGACCCTAAATATCTACTGATGTCATAAATAGAATGTCAAGGTTTTCACACACGGGCTAAGACATGGGCATGTCATGGCCGTGTGAGGGACACGGGCAATAGACACGAGGGTGCTCCTTTCCACACGGGCAAGTGGCCCTATTTTGAGCAAAAAATTTCTAAGTGTTCATAAGCTTTTGGTTTAGTTCCGAACCACCTTATATGTATGATTCGGGTCTTGTAGGCCCATAATAGGGACGTTATAAATACGAATGAAAAGTTATAAGTTGGAATGAAATTTTATGGCCCGAATTTGTATGATGAAGAATGTTAAGTCCGGTAATGCCTTGTACCTGGTTCTGGCGTCGAATACAGGTAAGGGGTATTACATTTAGTGGTATCAGAGCTATAGTTTAGTCATTTCTCGGATTACCGTAGCATGTGTGAGAGTTTAGCTATACATGATCGTTGTATTTCAGAGTTTTAAATTTATAATGATTGATCTTGGAACTAACTATAACAACGATTGTGGCAAGTGCACCTATCGAACAGTACTATAGCTTAGGCAAGACCGGATTGTCGAACCCAAAGGAACTAAAAGTACTAATACTAACTTTCTTTCTATTATTTAGCCTAAAATAAGTGAAGTTGTTTATTAATCTAAATTAACTAATTACTAAGCTAAAGACGCAAAGACAAAAAGAATGAATTGGGGAAATACTTGGGAAAAGCTCAGTTGATTAAGACGATAACCTTAAGAAGAATCCACCTAGACTTCACTTGGTATCTAACACTGAACCAGACAATTTATTCACTTGACTTGATCCGTAGGACTCCCTAACTTATATTAAACCCTCTCTCGAGGCGAATAACGTCTAACCCTAGGTTGATTAATTGAAATCTCTTTCTAATTAAAATCCCTAGAATAGCAGTAAATCGATCTATAGACTCCCATATTAGGTTTCACCCTAATTCGGCAAAATCTCGTCACCCTATCTCTAGGCGCGCGATCAACTCCGCTTAATTATGCTAGATCTACTCTTAAGCAGGGACTTTTGCTCCACCACCTAAGCACATTCAACTTGAATTAATATCCACGAAATATCAACACAAGAATTAAGCACACATAATTAAGAACAAATCAAGTATTTATCATATAGTTGAGAAAACAAATAAAGATTCATCTAGGTTTCATCCCCTTCAGGTATCTCAAGGGTTTAGTTCATAATAATAAAGAAAAACATCTCGGAAGAAAAGATAAAACAAAACATAAGAAATCCCTAAACTCCTGAAGGAATTGAAGGAGAGATCCTCCGTTTTGAGTAGAATTTCAAGCTTCGGAGATGGATCAACCAAGCTATCCTTGAGAGTTTCCCACAAATCTAACCTTTTCGGCTCGGCTCCTTGGCCTAGCTAACCGCCCTCTTTTAGGTTATACCTAGGGTCTTTATATAGGCTTTTGAAATAGGTTTCTTTGCCCCTAAGTATCCTTTTCCGAGTGAAATTACTCTCCTCCACGGCAGGGGCACGGCCATGGCACACGCCCGTGTGAATCATGGCCAGGCCATGTTGGACTCCGTTAATGAGGCACGGCCATGTAGATCGACATCAGGCCGTGTTCTAGTATATTTGAGGAGGCACGACCGTGTGGGCTTTAGTCCAGGCCGTGTTGATTTCTTCTTTGGCCCATTTTGAGCCCGTTTCTCGTTCTTTTTATTCTTGGGTGCTTTCATGAGTATAAGACATGAAAAGAAAGGATTAAGAGCACCTTTTTACATAAATCAAGGGATAAATCAGCCAAAAGTATGCTAAATGTGGGATTAAAATATGTTACTATTTCAGTTTATCAAATACCCCCACACTTAAGCTTTTGCTTGTCCTCAAGCAAAATTCTCAACTTACAATTAAAACGAACTTTCTATAATTCATAATTCCTATAAAAAATGTTTCATCATAATTCATAGATAATTTATACATGGATAATTCAATTCAAAGAGTCCTAAGGATTCAAACAATCTAAGTCATAGATTTGTAGCTCGAAAATATAGGCATCTCCCCTTATCTAAATAATTACCTTTAATTCAAAACCGACAAGGATTGACATCCTCACAAAAGATTCACTCAAATCACTCAAAGTGTTTAAGGTTCAAAATTTAGGCACTCAAAAGTCAAACATGAAAAGTTAATCCCATAGGCTTGCCTGAAAATCAAGTCTCCACCACTGTAATATGAGATGATGCACAAATCAAAAGGTCTTTAATTAGGGTTGTAACGGGGCTAGGGTTAAGGTGTGGATAGAGGCTGAATTAGAAGGTTAGAATCGAGATTGAATTGATAAATTACCTAACTAGAAACAATAACTTGAATAATTACATAATGGATTGAAACTTTAAACTAATAATACGAGCTTCTTCTTCAATAAATAGACTTTATCTGTACAAGCTCGCCTTTCATCGTACTAATACTGAATATATATATATATATTATATATATAATACATCTATTCATATGCTAAGATGAAATAATTAGGTAGCTTAATCAAATCAAATCTCGATATAAGGGAAGTCGAAAAAGAATGGTGATAACAAATACAAAGGGTTTTGGGTTAATATTAGTGGTTATGTCAATAAAAAGGGTTGTTAGGATTAAAAGGGGTTCACTAGGGGTTAATTGTGAAGGTAGGCTTTTAATGGAGTTAGTGGGTTAAAACCTAGGTGCCTTAATCATCTCTATATATCAAATCATAGGTGTGGTCTCGATATGTATAAACGAGGCAAGTTCTAGAATAACAAATCAATGTTGACATACTCATAATCAATAAAGTGAGCATGAAAAAGAATATATGCTCTATAAGGCTCAAAAACTCACAAAAATTATGGGTATTTTTGACATCAACCTCGTAAATTTCAAACTTCAAAGTAATATTTAAATTCAGTTCAACAACCTAGCAAATTTTAATTGAAAAAAATGGACTTATCATGCTTGATTCTTTAGTATCTTAAAATTTAATTATCAATGCACAATTATCAATGACTTAATCTAAAACATATCAATAAAAATCATAAATGATTAGAAATTTCATCCTAATTAGTAATATGAGGAATTTACTTAAAAACAAGACAAAATTCAGGATTTTGAGAATAATGAAAAAAATTAGGCACGTCAAAGATTCACCCCCCACACTTAAGATGTACATTGCCCTCAATGTACAAAGATAGATAATAGCATGATAATAAGAAAATCATAAGATATGGGGAGAAGTGAAACTTCCTGAATTATGGATGGATTCCTTGAGTTGGCAGAGGTCGTGGTGAAGGATAAGTTGGAGGGGTCGGTCTGGATGACGATCCTGCGCTAGATGAAGAAATTGGGTAGCTCATGGAGAATTAGCCAGGGATTATTAATAATAATTAAAACTATACTAATAAAATTAAAGAAAAGCATGCTAAAGTGAAATAAATTAAAATAAAATTAAAAGAAAAATTAATGGATCGTAATGTCCTTATTATTGGATGGTTCGCGAGGTGGGTGTAACCTCTAAAAGGCTGTGGTGAGGTGGTGGTGGCGGTCGTGGTGTGATTCCCAAGCAGCCTTTAGAACCTGACACTAAGAAACTAAATTGAAGTAAACTAATTTAAGCAGAAGAGAAGTAAAGATAAAGAAATTGAAGCAAAAGAGAAAAACGAAATAAAAACTAGATAGCCTCAAATATCCTTGGTTTGTCGTATGAATGAAGCGGCCGGCATGAACTTATGTAGATTGGTCTCTTTCAGGGGAGACTATGCTTGATTCCTTAAAGCTTCTTGGCATTTGATATAGCTCAAGGGTTTTGGGGAAGTATTGGAGAAGGGAAGTAGGGAGAAATGAAAAGTTGAAAGTTAATAGGAGAAGAGAGAAGGGAGGGGGGTTTAAATAGATTTTCAAACCTGGTACAACCCCACGCCCGTCCGCCTTAGGCGTGTCAATTCACACGCCCGCCTCGCATGGCCGTGTGTCTAGGTGTGTTGGTTCACCCACGCCCGTTTCTGATTGCCACGCGCCGTTGGTGATAAGTCGATGTCGCCCACGGCGCGTCGTCTGGTCGTGGCGCATTCGCTCGGTGTGCCGTGGGACGGTGGTTGGAGTCGTGACTCGAAGATTTGATTCTCTCGACTTGTACCACCTGCGCCATGTCAAGATCGGGCGATCCGGGGCATCCACACGGCCACGGCCACGGCCGTGTGCTAGGCTGTGTGGCCTGGAAATCTGCACTTTTAGTTAGTTTAAAGCTAGATAGAATAAATAAGAAAAAATAAAAATGTCAAAGTTAATGGGTTTAGTGCTCGGGTTGCCTCCCGAGAAGCGCTCGTTATAGTCTTAAGCTAGACTTTCCTCTCGTTTGCATCATCAGGGTGGTTTGAGGAGTTGGAAGTCCTTTCTCATGCTATCGTTTTATCCTCGTGAAAAGTTTAAGTCGAGATGTGTTTATAGTAAAAGTACCAAAAATAGGATTACTTACCTCGACTATTCCGTATGGGAAAACACTGGTTACCCTAAAATGTATTTCTTTGTTTGTGTTAGGGTTCAGAGGAGGTATTCGAGGATTTGCCTTATCTAACAGTACCTGGTCTCCTATTTTGAAGTGGTTTGTTGTTCCTATGAGCTCTTACAGGGCTCCTTCAGTTTTACCTTGTGTGGTTCCGGTTCTTCATCGTGTATCCCTAATTTTTCCTTTAAGTGTGTCTTCCACTCGTCTAGATCATCGATCCGAATCCTTCGATCTTCATGAACTACTTCCTTGTTGGCATGGGGTTTAGGATCGGGTTCACTTGTATTCTTTTGTGGTGCTTCCTGAAAATAAGGGTTAACCGAATGGTTATTAGTAGAATTTACGTTCTCACCTTGATTACTCGATGTTCTGGCTGAGTCGAGAGCCTTGAGGGTGACCGTCTCATTACCTACACGAAGTATGAGTTCTCCTGCATCAACATCAATTTTAGTCCTGGCAGTTGCTAAAAAGGGTCTTCCTAAAATTAAGGGAATCGAATTATCCTCATCCATGTCTAAGACAACAAAATCTACTGGGAAAACGAATTTGTCAATTTTTACAAGAACATCTTCGATAATACTCCTAGGAATTCTAACAATTTTATCAGCTAATTAAATGCTCATCCTAGTTTGTTTGGGTTTCCCTAGACCTAATTGTTTAAACAATTTATAAGGCATGACATTTATGCTTGCCCCTAAATCAACTAATGCATTATCAATAGTTAGTCTACCAATTAAACAAGGAATTGTAAAACTCCCTGGATCTTTTAGCTTTTGGGGTAGTCTATTCTGTAACATTGCTGAGCATGCTGCGTTTAATTCCACATGTGGATCCTCGTCTAATTTGTGTTTGTTCGTCAAGAGATGTTTTAAAAATTTCCTCGAATCTGGCATCTGTGAAAGAGCTTCAAGTAGCGGTAAGTTAATATGTAATTTCTTTAAAAGTTTAAGAAACTTACCGAACTGTTCCTCTGTGTTGTCTCTCGTTAACGCTTCGGGATATGGTATGCGAGGTTGGTACTCCTTGATTACCGGTTTTGGCTTGTCTTGTGTTTCCTCAACTTTACCTTTTTCTACCTCGTTTTCTTGTATTGGAGTGGGTTCGTCTAATCCTTCACTTTCTTGGTGTTATGGCTTGGATTTGCTCCTTTGGATTAATCTCGGTGTTGCTTGGTAGACGCCCTTACGATCATTCGGACATCGACTGCGAGTTGTCCAACCGACTTAGAAACTTCCTCAAGCCCGACTTAGTGACTTCCCTAACTTGGCTCTCGATCCCTTTGATCGATGCTTGTTGGGTCTTAAGGGTGGTTTCGGTGTCTTGGAGACAGTTTTACGTGGATGCCATGAATCTTGTCGACATCTCTTCAAGGTTCGGCTTCTTCTCTTGTGGATAGGGCTGATTTTGGAAATTTTGAGAGGTTGTTGTCTTTGATTTCCTTGATTTCCTTGACCTCCCACGAAAAATTTGGGTGGTTCCTCCAACCTGGGTTATAATTATTACTATAAGGATTATTAGATTTGAAATTGTTACCTATATAGTTCATCTGTTCGCTCTCTGTGCCCGGTTGGTAGTGTGGGTACTCAGGATTTGCCACGGTTCCACTTACGTCGCACTGCATTATTGGATGTACCTGCGAAGAACACAAACTATCAAGCTTTTTATTCATAATCTCTACCTGTGTTGATAGCATGGTTACTGCATCTATGTTGAAAACTCTGGCTGATTTTGTTGGTTTGGTCCTTGTAACTTGCCACTGATAGTTATTCAGTGATATCTCTTCAATAAACTCGTAGGCTGCTTCAGGAGTTCTATTGTTCAGGGTTCCACCGGTGGCTGAATCAATTAGTTGCCTTGTCGAGGGGTTTACACCGTTATAGAAAGTGTGGACTTGGAGCCACAAGGGTAAACCATGGTGCGGACACCTTCTCAAGAGATCCTTATATCTCTCCCATGCGTCATATAATGTCTCTAAATCCATCTGCACAAAAGAAGAGATATCACTCCGTAATTTGGCCGTTTTGGCCGGTGGGAAATATTTTAATAAAAATTTTTCGGTCATTTGATCCCATGAGTGATTGACCCTCGTGGTAACGAGTTTAACCACTATTTGGCTTTAATCTTTAATGAAAAGGGAAATAACCGAAGACGTATGGCATCATCAGAAACGCCATTTATTTTGAAGGTATCACAGAACTCTAAAAAATTAGCTATATGAGTATTTGGGTCTTCGTCATGTAAACCATCAAATTGAACAAATTGTTGAATCATTTGTATAGTGTTAGGCTTTAATTCAAAATTATTAGCGGCTATGGCAGGCCTAACAATACTTGAATCTGCTCCTGTTAAATGAGGTTTAGCATAATCATACATAGTACGCGGAGCATTATTCTCTCCCACATCTTATGGTTGAGGATTATTTTCGTCCATCCCTTCAGTAGGATTGGATCTGTCTTCTCGCTCTTCTTCTGTGTAATTTAGGGCTCGCCTAATTTCTCTGCGATTCCTGCGACGGTAGCGTCAATATCACTGTCGTATACTAGTGGTCCTCTCGGGTTCCTTCTAGTCATAAACTAGAGATACCTGATAGGAAAAGAAAGAAAGAAAATTTAGCAAAGTTAAAATTTAAACTTTAAAAAATAAAAGTAAATTGCAGGAAATAAAAAAAATAATGGCTAAAGTAATAAAAGTAGAGCTTTCTTAATATTTTAGTTCCCCGGCAACGGCGCCAAAAACTTGATCATTGTATTTCAGAGTTTTAAATTTATAATGATTGATCTTGGAACTAACTATAACAATGATTGTAGCAAGTGCACCTATTGAACAGTACTATAGCTTAGGCAAGACCGGATTGTCGAACCCAAAGGAACTAAAAGTACTAATACTAACTTTCTTTCTATTATTTAGCCTAAAATAAGTGAAGTTGTTTATTTATCTAAATCAAATAATTACTAAGCTAAAGACGTAAAGACAAAAAGAATGAATTGGAGAAATACTTGGGAAAAGCTCAGTTGATTAAGACGATACCCTTAGGAAGAATCCACCTAGACTTCACTTGTTATCTAACACTGAACCAGACGATTTATTCACTTGACTTGATCTGTAGGACTCCCGAACTTATATTAAACCCTCTCTCGAGGCGAATAACGTCTAACCCTAGGTTGATTAGTTGAAATCTCTTTCTAATTAAAACCCCTAGAATAACAGTAAATTGATCTATGGACTCCTATATTAGGTTTCACCCTAATCCGGCAAAATCTCGTCACCCTATCTCTAGGCACGCGATAAACTCCGCTTAATTATGCTAGATCTACTCTTAAGCAGGGACTTTTGCTCCACCACCTAAGCACATTCAACTTGAATTAATATCATGAAATATCAACACAAGAATTAAGCACACATAATCAAGAACAAATCAAGTATTTATCATATAGTTCAGAAAACAATAACAAGATTCATCTAGGTTTCATCCCCCTTCAGGTATCTGAAGGGTTTAGTTCATAATAATAAAGAAAAACATCTCAGAAGAAAAGATAAAACAAAACATAAGAAATCCCTAAAACTCCTGAAGGAATTGAAGGAGAGATCCTCCAAATCTTGAGTAGAATTCGGCCACGGAGATGGATCAACTGGCTATCCCTTGAGAGTTTCCCACAAATCTGACCTTTTCGGCTCGGCTCCTTGGCCTAGCTAATTGCCCTCTTTTAGGTTATACCTAGGGTCTTTATATAGGCTTTTGAAATAGGTTTCTTTGCCCCTAAGTATCCTTTTTCGAGTGAAATTACTCTCCTCCATTGCAGGGGCACGGCCATGGCGCACGCCCGTGTGAATCGTGGCCAGGCCGTGTTGGACTCCGTTAGTGAGGCACGACCGTGTAGATCGACATCAGGCCGTGTTCTAGTATATTTGAGGAGGCACGACCGTGTGGGCTTTAGTCCAGGTCATGTCGATTTCTTCTTTGGCCCATTTTGGTCCGTTTTGAGCCCGTTTCTCGTTCTTTTTATTCTTGGGTGCTTTCCTGAGTATAAGACATGAAAAGAAAGGATTAAGAGCACTTTTTTACATAAATCAAGGGATAAATTAGCCAAAAGTATGCTAAATGTGGGATTAAAATATGTTACTATTTCGGTTTATCAATACATGCCATTCTTATGTGTATATACCTAATTATAGTGTGATGACTCCTGACGATTTAAAATATGTTTTCTTATAGCAAATGGATCCCAACAGAGCAGTGGCGGATGATGTAGAAAGTAACGTGCCGGCCACCGCCCAAGGGACGGTGCCAACTAAAAATGAAAATAGACCAGTGACTATGAGTCAGGGAGGAGAGGCTCGGGAAGCCTTCTTCCAAATGATGAACGAGTGGTTCTCAGCGTTCGTTCGAACAACCTCGACCGCTCAACAACAAGCTCCACCCCCTCCAAACCCTCAGCCTATCCCTGTAGCTCCCTAAGTTGTAGAAATGGTAAGAAGGGAAAAGCCCTCGGTTGATAGAATTCAGAAATAAGGAGTTGAGGAGTTCCGAGCTAATAAAGATGAAGATCTGGAAAAAGCAGAATTCTGGCTTGAAAATACCATCATGGTATTTGATGAATTGTCTTGTACACTCGAAGAGTGTATGAAATGTGTGGTGTCTCTCTTGAGAGATTCGGCTTATCAGTGGTGGAACACCCTTGTGTCGGTTGTACCAAGGGAGAGAGTTAATTGAGAATTTTTCCAAGAAGAGTTCCGAAAGAAGTATATTAGCCAAAGGTTTATTGATCAGAAAAGAAATGAATTCCTTGAGCTAAAACAAGGTCGAATGACAGTAACCGAATATCAACGTGAGTTTGTAAGGATCAGTAAATATGCTTGGGAGTGCGTATCCACCGAAGCCATCATGTGTAAGAGGTTTAAGGACGGATTAAATGAGGACATCCGATTGTTTGTTGGTATTCTAGAACTGAAGGAATTTGTTGTGCTAGTAGAGAGAGCTTGCAAGGCTGAGGAATTGGCCAAAGAGAAAAGAAAGGCTAAAATTGAGTCCCGTGACTCGAGGAAGAGACAATTGGGTAAGTCATTTCAACCCTCATCCAAGAAATCGAGAGAGTTCACTACTCGATCAGCCGCTTCAGTTGGGTTCTCAAGCAGAAGTAAAGGTAAACAGTACTCGGTTTCTAAAGCTCAGACCACTTCGATTGCTAGTGTTGGTAATGCTCGACCAAGTAGACCAGAATGTTCACAGTGTGGTAGACGTCACCCCGGTGAGTTCCGAGCAAATGAGAGAGCTTGTTTCAAGTGTGGTTCCCAATATCACTTCATTAGAGATTGCCCCGAGATGGTTGAAAAAGATAGAAATCAGAGTGTGAGATTGGGCAACACTGCTAGTAAAGGGAGACCACAGAGAAATCTGAGAAATGGAACGAGTAGTAAGAATACCCCTAGAGAGCAGACTGCAAGATCTGAGGGTAGAGCGCTTGCGAGAACTTATGCCATTCGCGCTCGCAAAGAGGCGTCATCCCCTGATGTGATTACGGGTACATTTTCTCTCTATGATACTCATGTTGTTCCTTTAATTGATCTGGGATCTACCCACTCGTATGTTTGTATGAAATTAGTATCTAGTATGAGCATGCCTGTAGGGTCTACAGAGTTTTTGATAAAAGTGTCAAAACCCCTAGGCAAATGTGTGTTAGTTGACAAGGTATGCAGAGATTGCCCTTTGATGATTAGAGGTCATTATTTTTTGGCTAATCTCATGCTATTGCCGTTTGATGAATTCGATGTAATTCTTGGTATGGATTGGTTAACTGCTCATGATGTGATAGTAAATTGTGGAAGGAAATTTATTGAATTGGAATGCGAAAATAGGGATATTCTTTGGGTTGAATCAAATGGATAGGATAGATTGCTTGTAGTGATTTCTTTTATGTCTTCTCAGAAATACATAAGAAAGGGATATGAAGCTTATCTTGCTTTTGTGATGAATTCCAAAGAGTTTGAGTTAAGAATTGAATCAGTGCCGATAGTATGTGAGTATCCAGATGTATTTCTGGAAGAATTGACCGGGTTGCCTCCGGTTAGAGAGATTGAATTTGGTATTGAGTTAGCCCCTGGTACTGCGCCAATTTCGATTGCTCCGTATAGGATCCGACCGAGTTGAAAGAATTGAAGGCTCAGTTACAAGAGTTGACGGATAAAGGTTTCGCAAGACCGAGTTATTCTCCGTGGTGTGCTCCCGTATTATTTGTGAAAAATGAGGATGGTTCTATGAGGTTATGTATAGATTATCGGCAACTTAATAAGGTAACCGTAAAGAACAAGTATCCCTTGCCAAGGATCGATGATTTGTTTGACCAATTGAAGGGAGCCACTATGTTTTCCAAGATAGACTTGAGGTCTGGTTATTACCAGTTGAGAGTCAAAGACTCAGATGTGCCGAAAACCGTATTTCAGATAAGGTATGGTCATTATGAATTTCTAGTTATGCCTTTTGGTTTAACAAACGCCCCTGCCGTGTTTATAGATTTAATGAACTGTATTTTTTGGCCATATTTGGATAAATTTGTTGTAGTCGTTATTGATGATATATTGATTTACTCTCGTGATGAGAACGAGCATGCTGAGCACTTGAGGACGGTTTTACAAATTTTACGGGATAAACAGTTATATGCCAAGTTTAGTAAAAGTGAATTTTGGCTTAAAGAAGTCTGATTTTTGGGCCACACTGTTTCTGGTGATGGCACTAGAGTTGACCCGAGAAAGATTTTGGCCATTGTTGAATGGAAACTGACAAAGAACGTATCAAAGGTTAGGAGTTTTCTAGGCCTAGCTGGTTATTAGAAACGGTTTGTCAAAGGATTTTCCATGATAGCTACTCCGATGACGAGGTTGTTACAAAAAGATGTTAAGTTTGAGTGGACAGAAGAATGCCAACAGAGTTTTGAGAAATTAAAGACATTGTTGACTGAAACTCCTATTTTAGTGCAACCTGAACTGGGAACAAAATTTGTGGTTTGCAGAGATGCATCCTTGAGTGGATTAGGTTGTGTACTCATGCAAGAAGGCAAAGTAATAGCTTATGCCTCTAGACAGCTAAAGCTGCACGAGAAGAACTATCCGACCCATGATTTAGAATTAGCCGCCATTGTATTTGCATTGAAGATCTGGAGACACCATTTATATGGCGAGAAATGTCGGGTATTCACTGACCATAAAAGTCTAAAATACTTGATGACTCAAAAGGAATTGAATCTAAGACAACGAAGATGGTTAGAGTTGATAAAGGATTACGAGCTAGTGATTGACTACCACCCAGGAAAGGCGAACATGGTCGCTGATGCCTTGAGTAGGAAATCTTTGTTTACATTGAGAGCTATGAATACACGGTTGGCTTTATCTGATGATGGTTCTATTCTAGCTGAGTTGAGAGCTAGACCGATGTTTCTCCAAGAGATTTGTGAAGCTCAGACAGGCAATAGTGATTTGCAAGCCAAAAGAGTTCAATGTGAATCGGGTATGGAGTCAGACTTTCGGATTAGTTCTGATGGATGTTTAATGTTTCGAGATAGAATCTGTGTACCAAGAGATGGTGAGCTTATTTGGAAAATTCTACATGAGGCACATAGTAGTTGTTTGTCTATTCACCCCGTTGGTACAAAGATGTATAATGACCTAAAGAAATGGTATTGGTGGCCGAGTATAGAAAGATATTTTCGAGTTCATATCGAGGTGCTTGATTTGTCAGCAAGTGAAAGCTGAACACCAAGTACCTTCCAGTTTACTTCAGCCTGTGATGGTTCCCAAGTGGAAATGAGACAGAATTACTATGGATTTTGTGACGGGTTTGCCTTTGACACTGAAAACGAAGGATGCCGTTTGGGTTGTGGTTGATAGGCTTATAAAATCGGCTCATTTTATTTTGGTACGTACTGACTACTCACTTGATAAGTTAGCCGAATTGTATATTTATGAAATTGTGAGATTGCACGGAGTGCCTTTGTCGATTATATCGGATAGAGATCCGAGGTTCACTTCGCAGTTTTAGAAAAAGTGGCAAGAAGCCTTGGGCACAAAGTTGAATTTTAGTACAGCTTTCCATCCGCAAACCGACGAATAGTTGGAGAGGGTAATACAGATACTTGAAGACATGCTCCGATGCTGTGTTTTGGAATTTCAAGGTAATTGGGAAAATTATTTACCATTAGTGGAATTTGCCTACGATAACAGTTTTCAGTCGAGTTTGAAAATGGCGTCTTATGAGGCATTGTACGGGCGTAAGTGCAAAACACCCTTGTATTGGACCGAACTCAGAGAGAATTAGATTCACGGAGTTGATTTAGTCAGAGAAATCGAAGAGAAAGTAAAAATAATTCGTGATTGTTTAAAAGCTACGTCGGATAGAAAAAAATCCTACGCGGATTTGAAATGGAAAGAGATTGAGTTTCAGGTTGGTGATAAGGTATTTTTGAAAGTGTCATCATGGAAGAAAGTTCTCAGATTTGGCCGGAAAGGCAAATTGAGTCTGCGCTTTATTGGACCGTATGAGATTACCGAGAGGATAGGGCCGGTAGCCTATCGATTGGCTTTGCCATCAGGGTTAGAAAGGATTCATGATGTGTTCCATGTATCCATGTTGAGAAGATACCGATCAGATCCTTCACATGTGATTGTACCGACAGAGGTTGAAATTCAATCGGACATGACTTATGGTGAAGAGCCGGTTAAGAATTTGGCTCGAGAGGTCAAACAGTTAAGAAATAAAAGTATAGCTCTTGTGAAAGTATTGTGGCAAAGACACGGGGTACAAGAGGCTACATGGGAGCCTGAGGAGGCTATGAGAAACCAATAACCAAACTTTTTTACCGATAAGATTTTCGGGGACGAAAATCTCTAAGGGGGGAGAATTATAACAGCCCGATTTAGGGTCTAGTTGGAATAGCAGTTGCGAGACCACAAATTCGAAGTAGAAATACATGTTTTATGTTTTTTATAAGGTCTATGACATGTTTGCATGGTTGTGTGAAAATTTTATGAAGAAATTTTATGATTTAGTGATCAATTTATCTTTTAGGACTAAATTGCAAAAATTGAAAAAATATGAGATTCTAGAAGTTTTAAGTATGAAATAGCATTTTAAAATTTATTAGAGGTCCTTATGTAGTAATTAGACCATTATATCTCATGATGGACAAAAATGGACATGGAAGGGAAAAATCTCAAGGAAAGGCCTTAAGGGCATTTTGGTCAGTTAGTTAATTAATTAAAAAAAAGGGAAAAAGAAGTCAAAATTGGTGTCCATCTTCTTTCCTAAGTGTCGAAAATTGAAGAGAAGCCATAGCTAGGGTTTTGTTCATTTTCAAGCTCAAAGTAAGTGCATCCTAGCCCCGTTTTTTAAAGTTCTTTATATTTTTGAGGTCCTCGTAGTTCGATTTAGTTATTTCTAACCATATTTTAAGCTAGAGTTCATGTTCAAAAACTTACTCATGTATGTCATGCATGTATTTTGATGTTTAATGGAGGAATATGGAAGTTTGAGGTGTGATGAACATCTTTCTCTAAGTGATTTTTCATGGAAACACCTAAAGAGGACCTATTTGTAAAAGTGATAAAATGTGTAGTAAAAATCAATTTTTAAGGAAAATGTGAGCTATTATAAGCTTAAGATAGGTTCGGCTAGGCTTGGGTAACCAAGAAAATGAGTACATTTCATCATACGAGCCTAGGGACCATTTTGCAAATATGTGAAAGTTTAAGGGAAAAATTATAATTTTTGCCAAAGTATGATTCATGGGCTGTTTTAGTCAATGTGATAATTAAATAAGTGAAATTTGTCATTATAGATCAAGAAACACGAAGTCCGGACCTAAACCGAGGAAAGAACAAGGTGGTGGACTAAATTGAACAACTATCTATATTTTGATACCGAGGTAAGTTTGTGTGTAATAAATCAACATTATGTTATTATGTATTTAAATGCTTGATATTCATGAATTGTATATTCTTTTTATGAAATTGGTGAATAAGGTCTCGACGAAGAAAAAAAAAAGATGAAGTTTTACTATATCGAAGTCCCAGTTGAACCTTAGGAATAGAAAGGATACCCTTGTCACGACATTAGATTAATGAGGTCCCGTATAAGACCGTATCTAGGATGGCCTCGACACCAAATTGAGATCCCGTGTAAGACTATATATGGGATATGGCATCGGCATCGAATAGTGATTCCGTGTAAGACCACGTCTAGGACCTGACTTCGGTATGAAATCGTGTAAGACCATGTCTGGGACATGGCATCGACATACGATCTCGTGTAAGACCATATCTAGGATATGACATCGACATCGATATGAGATCCCGTATAAGACCATATCTGGGATATGGCATTGGCATCGACATGTGATCCCATGTGAGACCATATCTGGGATATGGCATTGGCATCTTACTACATGTATGACAATTTTCGAGTATCCTTCGATATTCCAAGTGGTTCAACGGGGTAAAGAATTAAAGTTTATGTTAAAGACGGAAAAAGGGCTAAAATTTTGTGATGGAGTGATACAGGTACATATGCGAAACTCACGAGAAATGAGTCCGGTATGTGATATGTGGTCGGTAAAAGCGAGTTTGAGTAAGTCATGTCAATGTTGCATTGAGAATTTTGTGTTAATTCATAATGTAATATGTGGATGTTATTACAAGATTTTATGTTGTTATCTATTACATGCAAACTTACTAAGCTTTATGCTTACTCCCTCTCTTTTCCCTTTTCTTGTAGTATCGCCAAGCTAGCTCGGGGATCGAAGGACGTCGGAGCTCGATTCACACTATCAAGCTATTCTTTTGGGTATAGTAAAGTTTGATTATTTTGGGTATGGCATGTATAGGAACTTGGTCATTTTGTTATATGTCATAGTGGTTAGCCAATGTGTTGGCTAATAATGTTACTTATTTCATTTTGTAAATGGCCATTAGAATTGGCCAATACTAGTTATGTTATATCTATTCAATGATGATGAAATTCATGAAGTGCAAGTTTGCGCAATTGAATGAGTAATGTGTGAAGTTTATGCATGATGAACGCAGAGTGAAATTAAGGTGGGGATGTATTGATTGTGGATATTAGAGACGCATTATTATTATGCTATGTGTTGCTGGAAAGGATATAGGTGTGGTTGCTTTCCAGGGTGGCAAATGACTTGGTTAATAGCCTTACATTTGCCCACACGGATAGACACAAGGGCGTGTGTCTAGGCCGTGTGTGACACACGGTCAACCCCGTGGGTGTGTTGATAGGCCGTGTGTCCCCTGCATCCAAATTTAGCAAAATAGAATGCCTAGTAGTAAACACACGGGTAGAGACACGGCCGGGTGTCTCAGCCGTGTGAAGGACACGGCCTCAGGACATGGGCGTGTGCCCAGGCCGTGTGAAGTCTGCACATTAATTGCGAGAATTAAATTTGCCACACGGCCTAGCACACTGGCGTGTGACTTGGCCGTGTGACCATAAATATCTACTGACATCATAAACAGAATTTCATGGTTTTCACACACGGGCTAAGACACGGGCGTGTCATGGCCGTGTGAGGGACACGGGCTATAGACACGGGGGTGTTCCTTTCCACACGGGCGTGTGGCCCTGTTTTGAGCAAAAAATTTCTAAGTGTTCATAAGCTTTCGGTTCAGTCCCGAACCACCTTATATGTATGATTCGGGTCTCGTAGGCCCATAATAGGGACGTTATGAATACGATTGAAAAGTTTTAAGTTGGAACGAAAATTTATGGCCCAAATGGCATCATTGAGGAGCTTCATACTCAAATGGGCCGCATGTGGTGGAATAATAAAGACAAAGCACGTGGGTGGGATATGATGGCGTGGGGAAAGATGTGCTATCCAAAAGGTGTGGGAGGGATGGGATTTCGGGACCTACACGTTTTCAATTTGGCTCTCCTGGGCAGACAGGTCTGGAAGCTCCTGACTCAAAAGGACACTCTCTGTTACATAGTGTTAAGCGCCAAGTACTTTGCAAACGGGGACATTTCCGATTACAAAAAATTAGACAAACCTTCCTTCACGTGGATGAGCATTGCAAGGGTGACTGATGAGGTCAAGGATGGATTCATGTGGCAAGTAGGAGACGACAACACCATTGATGTCAGAAGGGACTGCTAGGGGGTTGAAGGCATTTAAGGGGGTTTGGATTGTCAGTCTCCATTTACCAATGATGAAAGAATATTCAAAGATTTATGGGACCATGATAGTAGGCGGTGGGAAAGGGAGAGGATTTTAGAGATTTATGGAGAAGAAATGGGGGACCGCATTTGTAAATTACCCATTCCCCATAATGGTATTAAAGACACCAGGACGTGGCTTCAAAACCCGCACGGCATCTACACCTCCAAGTCGGCCTACTCCTGGATGATCCTCAAGAGAGTCAGTTTCGGCCCCCATAGACTGTACTGGCGAGCTATTTGGAAGCTCAAGATGCTCCCTAAAATAAAAATCTTCAGCTGGAGGCTTGGACATAATATCCACCCAACGTTCGACAATATCGCCCGGATTCGACAAGGTTTCAGTAATACTTGCCCGAGGTACAAGAGCAGAGAAGAGACGCTGGTTCATGCGCTGAAAGACTATCCAAAGGCTTATGAAGTCCTTGCTGTCAGTGGGCTTAACAAGAGGTTGCTGAAAGGTGAGTACAATGAGTGCATCGACTGGCTTGAAGACGTGTTCCGCGAGCTTGACAACAAGGCCGCGGCGGATTTTTTAACCCTTCTCTGGAACAGCTGGAACGATAGGAATAATATGGTATTTAAAGGGAAGATGGAGGCCGCGGCAATGATCTGGGACAGGGCACAGACGCTGAGTAAAGACTTTAGAATTTTCAACCTCACCGAGCCATCGGTTTTCTCTCGGACTCCGACGAACAGGGGTTGGTCAAAACCCCCGATGGGCTTTATCAAAGTGAATGTCGATGCAGCTGTGTCGAATGGTAGCAGTGGATTCGGGGCTGTGGCGAGAGATCATGATGGCTTTGTTTTGGGAGGGTGCTGTAAATTCAAGGAAGAAACGATGGACGTCAGCTGGGCAGAAATGAAGGCGTTAAAAGAAGGCTTAAAGGTGGCTGAAAAATTACATGCGGCCCACCTAATTTTGGAATCTGACAGCGCTGAATTGGTTAATAAAGTCAACAAAAGGGAACAGGACATCACCATTTTGGGCCAACGTATCAAGCAAGTGTGTGCAGCAATTATTAATTTTAGTTCGGTCCAATTTAAATGGATCAGCTGTGATTGTAATATTGTAGCTGATTTCTTGTGTAAGCTTGCTATTAAGAACAAAAGTGATTTGTACTTTGATATGGATTATACGTCGGATGTCCATAACTTCATTATTTGTGATGCAATAAATTGAGGTTGACCCTTTGGGTCATTTTTTTTCAAAAAAAAAAGTATGTTAAGTCCGGTAAAGCCTCGTACCTGGTTCCAACGTGTGTGGTCATTTCAAAGGGCACACGGGCTAGACACATGGACGTGTGGTCAGCCGTGTGACCCAAGTCAGTATGTATGCCCTGTTTTCACACAGCCTGGGACACGGGTATGTCTGGAGCCGTGTGAGGCACACGGCCAGTTCACGCGGGCGTGTGACCCTTATATGTTAGAAAAATTTCTATGTTTTCCAAAATTTTTGTATATTATTGGTTTAGTCCAGAGCCACTTCTAAAGCATGTTTAAGGCCTCGTAGGCCCTTATAAGGGACAATATGATTATGATTGAATGGTGTATTAGAATGGATGCATAAATGGTATGTATTGATCGGTAATACCTCGTAACCCTATTCTGACCGTGAATACGGGTGAGGGGTGTTACAGACTAAATCGCCTAAAGTGCAAAAGTTGAGTTTTAATAGCTAAAGGTATTAAATAGCTATAGAACTATAAGTGGAGGTCGTTATATGGTAGTTAGACGATTAGAGTTGATAGCGAATTTTAATGGTTTGGCATTATTGAAATTTGAATGAATTATTAAGGTTAATTTTGGAAATTAGTAATTTAAGTTATAATTAATTAAATAAAACAAACTATTGTCATCCATTATCATCATCTTCCACCGAATTTGAAGAGAAAACCTAGCAATGGAAGACAAGCTTATTTTGTTTAATTAGGTATGCTTTTTTGTCCCGTTTTTGATGATTTCTATATTTTCGGGATCGTTTTAGCTTAATCTAGCTAGCCTAGGGACCAATTTGCAAAATTGTTAAACTATTAGGGTTTTACCATTGATGAATACATATGAGTTTTGAAGTTTGATGATAGAAAATGAATGGTAGTTATTAGATAAACAACTTTTGTTAAATGATTTTTGGTAAAAATGTCAAATAAGGATTAAATTGAAAAATAGAAAATATTACATGGTGAAATTGTGAAAATAAATGAAATATAGGGCATGTTAGGGACCTAATTGATATTTGGCCATAGTGGGTTGTGGTGAAATTGTGTAAATTTCCATTTTTATGAGTTAAGGACTAAATTGTAAAGAATTAAAAGTATAGGGGCAAAATGGTAATTTTCCCACAAATATGTGTTGGATTAAATTGAATGAAAAATATATTGAATTGAGTTAAATTTATCCGTATAGATCCAGTTAGACCTTGTACGGAGTTAGATCGAGGCAAAGAGAAAGTCTCAGATTAATCGCCTTTGTATCTATCTATACTCGTCGAGGTAACTTCGTGTAATTAAATTGTGTTTATATGTTTTTAATTGAAATATATATGTTATGATTTGTTATATATAGTTATCGACTGCATATCCAATGACGTACGACGATTACCGAGCCCCGTAGGATACAAATGACACGTTGTTAGGGTTACCGATTTATAGCTCGTGAGAGCATACCGATCTTCAGCTTAATTGAGCATACTGATTGACAGCTCTTATGAGCATACATGTACATGAATTGAAGAATTACAGTTATATGAGCTAGCACACTATGTGTGAGCTACCCTGGGTATCCAACAGTATTCTAAACAGTTCAACGGGCAATGTTCTGATATGAAATGATATGAGTTCGATACGAACTATTACAAGTATACACATGAAATACATGGAAATGATGTTACATGATATATAGATATATAAAGTGGATGATACATGTATATGGAACTTGATTAATTGTTGAGCTCATCCATGATCATTTGTTCATATATGTATTTACATGGCTAATGTGGTTGGTGATTATGTGCTTAGGCATTTGGCCAAAATGTGTTGGGATATGACCTATTACTTGATTAAATGGTAAGTTAAATTCTAAGTTATACGAACTTACTAAGCTTAAATGCTTACTCTATGTTATTTCTGTGTTTTATAGTGAATTGGAAGCTTATTCGGGTTGGAAGATTGTCGGAGCTATATCACACTACCCATCAGCTCTTTTGGTACATTTCGGATGTTTAATTTTGGTTATAATGACATTTATAGGTATTTTGGCTAATGTTGGCCTAAGTGTTTAATTTTTGAAATGGCCATTTGGTTTTGTTTGAGTTGTGGTATTTGGGTGTTCTAATGAACTTAGTTTTGGCATGTAAATATTATCCTTGAAATGGTTGATGATTTGCTTAATGTGCTTGAAAGGTGAAATGGTAGTTGAATGTGCATATTGTATATGTTTTATAACTTGATGTAAATTGGTAATTTGCTATGGAAAACATATATGTATATTGAGGCTAGTAATTGAGTATTATATTTGGTATCATTTAGTAAGTTAATTCAATGGTTTGTATTGATGCAAATCTAGTTGGATATTAGTTAATGATTTGACCAAAATGAGTTTATGATTATACATGTTTATATATTGTCATTTGAGGTGCCAAGGGCATATTGGTTTTATGTGATTATACCATATGAATGAAGATGGATTGTGCATGACTTTGGTACTTTGTAATGGCTTGTGTATATTTGCATTGGTGATTGTAGGTACATGTCAATTTATGTGAGAAAAATGGCTTGAAAAATAACCTATTTTCATCCACACGGGTAGAGACACGGGCGTGTGTCTTAGCCGTGTGTTACACACGGCCAGATGAGACAGCCGTGTGTCCCCTGTAGCTTTTAAGGGGTTGCAAGTCAGGCTGTTACACGGCCTGGCACACGGGTGTGTGGCTTGGCCGTGTGATCAAGTTAGAGAGTTACACGGGCACGGACACGGGCTGGAACGCGGCCGTGTGTCCCCATTTTGAATGCCCACACGGCCTAAGACACGAGTGTTTCTCTTGGTCGTGTGAGTCACACGGCCTGGCCACACGGTTGTGTGACATCTGCAGTGTTGAAAATATTCAATTTTTTCTAAAAAATTCTATGAGTTTTCGATTTAGTCCCGATTGTTTCTAACACGTATTTTGGGCCTCGAGGGCTCGTATATAGGACATTATGAATGATTTTGAGGGTTTTTTTTATATGAATACTGGTATGTTATGAAATGATGAAATTTTGTTCGTTTGTACTGTAAACTTTGATAATGCTCTGTAACCCTGTTCCAGCGACGGATACAGGTTAGAGGTGTTACATTTATTGGTATCAAAGTTACGGTTTAGTCAATTCTCAGACTGAACGTAGCATGTAAAAATCTAGCTATACATGCCATTATATAACCTGTGATAGTGTGATATCTACTGACCGTTTTAAAACATGTTTTCATATAGCAATGACATCCAACCGAGCTTACTCTGATGAAGTAGAGAGTAACGCTTAAGCTTCTATTCATGGAGTAGCATCGAGCGGTACAAGGCCCGTATCTGAGGGCCGGGGAGGAGAGGCTAAAGATGCCTTCTTCCATATGATGAATGAATGGTTTCCTGAGTTTGTTCGGACGAACCCGGTTGCTCAACAACCTCCATCCCCTCTTGCTCCCCCAACTGGTTCTCGTTATTCCTCAAGGTATGGAACCAATCCAAGATAGTAAGCCACCTGTAGATAAGATTCGTAAGTACGGGGTTGAAGAATTTTGAGCTACTATTGAAGATGATTCTGAAAGAGCTAAATTCTGGTTAGAGAATACAATCAGGGTTTCTGAGGAGTTATCCTATTCACCGGCTGAATGTGTTAAATGTGCGGTGTCCTTATTGAAAGATTCGGCTTACCAGTGGTGGAACACGTTAATTTCTGTTGAGCCGAGAGAGCGAGTCACCTGGGAATTCTTCTAAACCGAGTTCTGAAAGAAATATATTAGTCAGAGGTTTCTGGATCAGAAACGTAAAGAATTTCTTGAGCTTAAACAGGGCCGTATGACTGTGTCAGAATACGATCGGGAACTTGTCAGACTGAGTAAATATGCTCGTGAGTGTATTTCGACCAAGACTTCTATGTGTAAGAGGTTTGAAGAAGGGCTGTACGGAGACATAAAGCTACTAGTTGGAATTCTTGATCTGAAGGAATTCGTGGTATTGGTTGATCGAGCACATAAAGCCGAGAAGCTCAGTAAAGAGAAAAGACGTGTTGATTTTGAAGCTAGAGACTCGAGAAAGTGATCAATGGGGAAGTCATATCAGACGGTATCAAAGAAATCAAAAGAACATCACAACCGTTCTACAACTTCTGTGGGTTATTCTAGTAGAGACAGAGGTACCTAACGTTCGAGTCCAAAACCTCAAGCTACATCTGTAAGACGTGTGGGTAGTGTCAGAGATGTATGGCCCGAGTGCAAGCACTGTAAGAAACCACATTATGGTGAGCGTCGATTAAATAATGGAGCGTGTTTCAGGTATGGTTCTTTAGACCACTATTTTAAAGATTGCCTAGAGAAATCTGAGAAAGAGAAAGTTCAGACCACGAGGCCAAGCAACACTACTGTGAGAGGTAGACCACCTCGTAATCCTGGAAATGTGAGTGGTAGCCGTGGTGTAACAAAAGATTCTACTGTGAGATTCGAGGCATGAGCACCAGCTAAGGCTTATGCTATTTGCGCACGAGAGGATGCTTCTGCGCCAGATGTTACTACCCGTACTTTCTCTATTTTTGATACTGATATTACTTCTTTGATTGATCCGAGATCCACTCATTCATATGTGTGCACAAATTTCGTGTCTAGTAAGAATTTACCTATTCAGTCCACTGAATTCGTGGTTAAAGTATTGAACCCCGTAGGTCGGTATGTGCTAGTTGATAAAGTCTGCAAGAATTGTCCTTTAATGACTCAGGGTTATAGTTTTCCAGTTGATTTGATGTTGTTACCATTTGATGAATTTGATGTGATTCCGGGCATGGATTGGCTAACTCTACATGACACTGTTGTAAATGGTAGACAAAAGCTTA
Source organism: Gossypium sturtianum (assembly GCA_025698515.1). Lineage (NCBI taxonomy): Eukaryota > Viridiplantae > Streptophyta > Magnoliopsida > Malvales > Malvaceae > Gossypium > Gossypium sturtianum. Next base: position 34,091,751 of record CM046943.1, on the reverse strand, counting down.
TTGTATTGAAATGTCAGAACGGTGAGACGCTTCGTATTGAATCAGATAGTCTGAGTGGGTTGCCTATGGTTATATCAGCTATGTCAGCGCAGAAATATGTGAGAAAAGGTGGCAATGCTTATCTTGCATATGTACAGGAATCTAAAGTATCTGAATTGAAGCTTGAATTAGTACCAATGGTTTGTGAGTATCCTGATGTTTTTCCAGAGGAGTTACTTGGATTACCGCTGATCAGAGAGGTTGAGTTTGGTATTGAACTTGTACCCGAGACATCAGCTATATCAATACCACCTTACACAATGGCTCTTACCGAATTGAAAGAGTTGAAAGCACAGTTGCAAGAGTTGACAGATAGGGGTTTTGCTTGACCCAATTTTTCACCTTGGGGTGTACCAGTTCTGCTCATTAAGAAAAAGGACGGATCGATGAGATTGTGTATAGACTATCATCAACTTAACAAAGTTACAATCAAGAACAAATATCCATTGCCTCGTATTGACGATCTATTTTATAACACCCCAAACCCGACCCATGCGTTATGAGCGGATTTGGTATGTCACACGAGCAAAACATGTTAAACCCTTTTTTTCGTACTAAAATAGGTATTGCTTTGTTAAAATCAAGAAAACAAGTTTGATTTGAAATATTTGATAAAATACTACTAACCTCGAAGATTATTTGATAAATCGATAAATTTGAACTAATGATCTTACAAAACCGTGACTTTTGAAAACGACGTTGAAAATTCGAAAGAGAATCCGAGTCTTTTGAAAATATCGTTAATAGTTCGGGAGAAAATATCCGTGTTAAAAATATTTGTAAAAGTTTATTTTGAAATCCATTTGTTAATCCATTTTAGAAAAATCTTTATTTAAGTTTTTAGAAAAATCCCATTTAAAGTAATTTGAGCAAAAATATAGGTACGTCAAACAATAAGCAAAACAAAATAAACCAGAGGCCTTATTACATCATTTAACTCAAAATAGTAAAGTAATAAAGTGAAGGAAATAGAAATCTAAGTCCAAATAAGCCGTTTCTGAAGTATGGCCTCCACCCGAGTCATCCATGGCCCAAGTCTCCATCATTGATCATTACCTGAAAGGAATAAGGAAAACGGGGGTGAGTTACTAGAACTCAGTGTGTAACCCACTTACCGTTGTCCACTGGGCAAAAATCCATTAAGCCATTGTTTGGGCTGAAGCCCATTCATAATAATAAAAATGTATCGAATATAATATGCATATGAAATGCAATTCCCAAACCAAACCTAGTTTTCCATCCGCTACACACCACCCGTGCCAACTAACACACCTGTGGGTGATCTTTAGTCAACCCACCTCGCCAACACACCAAACGTAGGCATTAAGCCATTTATATATGAAATTTGTGGACAAGCCACCAGATTAACAGAATTTACATGGCATTGCCATTTTTCAGATTTGTGACAGAGCCACCAGATTTATGTAGCAGAGCTACCAGAACTTCTCTTCATCATTATCCCATCCCATGCAAATCATGTATATAATGCAGAAAAAATCACAATATAATAACAGTAATTTACTCGGATATTTATTACAAAATTATGGCCCATTATAACAATTAATCAAAAGGCCCATTAAGCAAAATATCGATTTGGCCCATTTAGCAAAATATCGATTGGCCCATATAGCAAAATATCGATCGCCCATTTATCAAAATATCGATTGGCCCATTTATCAAAATATCAGATTGGCCCATATAGCAAAATACCGGATCGCCCATCTAGCAAAATATCAGATCGACCCATTAAACAATTTCGTAATTCGGCCCTTTAGGGGCATTTTCGTAATTTTGATAATTTACCCACTAAGGGTAATTCGGTAATTTCGCAACCTAAGGGTATTTTGGAAATTTCGCAACCTAGACTTAACTACTAATGTGGAGCATAAAAATCGAAACTGTCCATCCTCGTTGTACTAAGTAAATTGACTATAAATTGAGTTAGGAATCTCGAAATCTAACTCCGTAAATTTTCTTTGAGACTAGACTCATATATATTCTTACTATAATTTTTCCAAAATTTTTGACTTAGCCATTTAGTACAGTTTATTCCTTAAAGATTCCCTTGTTTCACTGACCGACGATTTTGATCTCTCTTACCCAAAATTCAAATATCTCACTGTACAGTTTTCATATGTTGCTCCCACTTGTTTCTATTGAAAATAGACTCACTAAGGAATCTGTACATATAAACTATAACTCATAATTCACTTTGTACAATTTTATAAGATTTTTCCAAGACAGATCAGGGAACCACGAAGTCATTCAGAACCAGTCTCACTAAAATTAAGATATATCAAAATATAAAATTCCTTTTCCTTCTCTATTTCTTCCATATCAAAATAGACACAGTAAGCTTTAACATGATATCTTATTCACTTTATAGTGCCTTTTCTCCTATTTTTCGTGTTTTTTCAAATACACGTCACTATTTCTGATCGAAACTGTTTTATTACAACATACAATTACCACTACGATCATGCGCACGCCCGAGTGAGAACGGATGCCAGTTTTCAGTTTTCTTCGGTATTCCAACCGATTCACAGAATATTTCATACAAACTTTCAGAGAAGTGTGAGATTACACACCAGTTCAGATATGTATACGGAAGATACGGGATTACACACCTGATTTTGATTTCCTAAAGAACCACTCGTCGATGACCTAGAACAATACAACCCAAAAGTTAGCCTCGGATTTCCAAAAGATTTCGTATCACTTACACTTGAATCACTTACCACTATGTCCGAAGGTAGAATATATCGAGTGATTTCATCCCTAAAACATAATCGATTAGTCACAACCACTATTATCGTTTAAACGAATAAAGAACGATTTCAAATAATCCATGAAGAACTCCTTACCTTATCGATATTGGATCCAATTTCCACCGTTTGACTTAGGGCTAGAATGATACACGGCCACCCACTTAGAACACTACGAAAAAGAGGGTGATTACAATATGAAGGAATGGAAGACAACACCATTTCGGTTAAGATCAAGATTTACAACCGAATAGTGATAAATACCTATTCGGCTTGAAAGAAAAGAATATGAACATAGAAAAGAATTCACTTACTGATTCAATCGAAGAAAAGAGTGCCAACCCACTTGAGAAAATGATAAAGAAGAGACAAATGAACAAATTTTGGTCTCAATGGTTTGGGTACATTCGGCAACAAGAAGAAAGAAAAGAAGAGAATATGTTCACTAATGGCTTGTAATTTCGGCACAAGGCAAAAGAAGAGATTTGGAGAAAACACAAAATTGTGCAAGAGTAGATTTTGGCCTAACAAACACCAAAATTCTATCAAAAGGAAAAGGAGAAATTCGACTAAGAGAATAGTAATTTGGAGAAAATGGCACACTTGATGCTAAAGGAATTTGACCAAAACAAGCACTAAAGCTTTACCAAAACACCAACAAAAATTCGGCTACCCCCCTTACACATAAAACCGTCCACATACATGGCCATAATGGTCAAAATTTGGCCATCCAAACTTTCCATAACACTCTCCTCTTTTGTGCCAACATGTTCCCTATACTTGCCTTTTCTTTTGATTCCTTTCCTTACCTTCATCATTTCCTTGTTTCCTTAGCCATCATACCATAATTAAAAAGTCTTACTTACCATATTTAATCCTTGGCCGGCACTTACCATATAGCACAAAAATTTAATCCAAAATATTTGCACTAGGTGGGATTCGAACCTTAGACCATTAGTACACTCCACACGCCACTTGCCACTTTACCAATTGACTCCTTGTGCTAGTAAAATGCACACTTATTTCCTTAAGTCTCGATGCTACTTGCATACTCTCCTTAAATGCTTAAACACAAAATTTTTCCTATAGCCCATCTTGAACCCGGAACTTCCTAGAAACCTCGTAACCTTCCAAATTCACTTAACTAATAAGTCCCACTTGAAATAATGTCGTTCTCTTGTTCTCAAAATTTTAAAACGCTTCTACGCTCAAGGCCCAATGGGCCCAATCCTACTAGGCCCAATTTCGGGATGTTACAGTTCTACCCTCTTTAAAGAAATTTTGTCCTCGAAATTTCCATCCAACTACTAAACGCACCGCTCAAATCACACCACTATGCTTTCGCTGCGCACTCTGATCTTAATAACCACAATGTACCTTTAACATAATCTTGAATCCTTTTTCACACAACCAAACATCTAGTCACAGAAGCAAGCAGTTATCTACCACTTATACCGAAAATTTTTTACATTCAATCATCACGTCCAACCAAAACATACCTGACTTGATGGTGATGAAACAATCTCGAGCCTTATGCTCCTTAGACCCGCATCTCAAGCATGCTCCTGACCTCCTCCAGCATTCTCCTGGATGACGCCTTCTGCAATAATCGCAAGCCGAAAAGTTTTTTCGTGCCTTAACATGCTTTATGGAACGAGACTGCGACCCAAAAGAACCGCGATCTAATTTCTTCTTATAGCTCATAGACCCAACTCGAAGCGCTTCACCGATTCCTTTAACCTCTTCCAATACCTCCTTAACTATCTGAGTCAACTCGACAACCCCAGCTCGGTCATGAGACCCCATCTCAGCCACTGGCGATGCTAACGCCTCCCTTTCAGAAACATGTCTCGGTGCCGAAGATCTAGCCCTAGCACCTCGGCCTCTACCACGTCCACGTCTACCGCGTCCACGTCTTTTAGCGTTCATGTTTGCTAGGTCGATATAATCTGATTAAGAGTTTTATGAATCATTATGCTATTTCAGTGTTTATTAAACAATGTTTTATGGAGTACAAGAAGTAAAGTTGTTTTCGAACAACGCATCCTAAAGTCTCAATCTCTATAGTTTCAGCTCCTATGGCTTAAAGTTCTAGAGTATTTCTATTTTGTGGAGTTTTCTTTCCATATTAATAACACAATAATCATAAAATAAAAACAAATACTTACTTGACTTGGTGCCGGATGCCCGTGGTGCCATACTTCCTTCAGAACATGCATTTATAAAAAAAAATTAAACAGCCTTGGAAAACGCTTTTGAACCCAAAACACAGCCGAGTTTTGTAACTGTGCTCTGATACCATAAAATGTAACACCCCAAACCTGACCCATGCGTTATGAGCGGAATTGGTATGTCACACGAGCAAAACATGTTAAACCCTTTTTTTTCGTACTAAAATAGGTATTGCTTTGTTAAAATCAAGAAAACAAGTTTGATTTGAAATATTTGATAAAATACTACTAACCTCGAAGATTATTTGATAAATCGATAAATTTGAACTAATGATCTTACAAAATCGTGACTTTTGAAAACGACGTTGAAAATTCGAAAGAGAATCCGAGTCTTTTGAAAATATCGTTAATAGTTCGAGAGAAAATATCCGTGTTAAAAATATTTGTAAAAGTTTATTTTGAAATCCATTTGTTAATCCATTTTAGAAAAATCTTTATTTAAGTTTTTAGAAAAATCCCATTTAAAGTAATTTGAGCAAAAATATAGGTACGTCAAACAATAAGCAAAACAAAATAAACCAGAGGCCTTATTACATCATTTAACTCAAAATAGTAAAGTAATAAAGTGAAGGAAATAGAAATCTAAGTCCAAATAAACCGTTTCTGAAGTATGGCCTCCACCCGAGTCATCCATGGCCAAAGTCTCCATCATTGATCATTACCTGAAAGGAATAAGGAAAACGGGGTGAGTTACTAGAACTTAGTGTGTAACCCACCTTACCGTTGTCCACCTGGGCAAAAATCCATTAAGCCATTGTTTGGGCCAAGCCCATTCATAATAATAAAAATGTATCGAATATAATATGCATATGAAATGCAATTCCCAAACCAAACCTAGTTTTCCATCCGCTACACACCACCCGTACCAACCAACACACCTGTGGGTGATCTTTAGTCAACCCACCCCGCCAACACACCAAACATAGGCATTAAGCCATTTATATCAAATTTGTGGACAAGCCACCAGATTAACAGAAATTACATGGCATTGCCATTTTTCAGATTTGTGACAGAGCCACCAGATTTATGTAGCAGAGCTACCAGAACTTCTCTTCATCATTATCCCATCCCATGCAAATCATGTATATAATGCATAACAAATCACAATATAATAACAGTAATTTACTCGGATATTTATTACAAAATTATGGCCCATTATAACAATTAATCAAAAGGCCCATTAAGCAAAATATTAGATTTGGCCCATTTAGCAAAATATCATATTGGCCCATATAGCAAAATATCAGATCGGCCCATTTATCAAAATATCAGATTGGCCCATTTATCAAAATATCAGATTGGCCCATTTATCAAAATATCAGATTGGCCCATATAGCAAAATACCAGATCGGCCCATCTAGCAAAATATCAGATCGGCCCATTAAACAATTTTGTAATTCGGCCCTTTGGGGGCATTTTCGTAATTTTGATAATTTACCCACTAAGGGTAATTCAGTAATTTTGCAACCTAAGGGTATTTTGGAAATTTCGCAACCTAGACTTAACTACTAATGTGGAGCATAAAAATCAAAACTGTCCATCTACGTCGTACTAACTAATTTGACTATAACTTGAGTTAGGAATCTCGAAATCTAACTCTGTAAATTTTCCTTGAGACTAGACTCATATATATTCTTACTATAATTTTTCCAAAATTTTTGACTTAGCCATTCAGTACAGTTTATTCCTTAAAGATTCCCTTTTTTCACTAACCAACGATTCTGATCTCTCTTACCCAAAATTCAAATATCCACAGTACAGTTTTCATATGTTGCTCCCACTTGTTTCTATTGAAAATAGACTCACTAAGGAATCTGTACATATAAACTATAACTCATAATTCACTTTGTACAATTTTATAAGATTTTTCCAAGACAGATCAGGCAACCACGAAGTCATTCAGAACCAGTCTCACTAAAATTAAGATATCTCAAAATATAAAATTCCTTTTCCTTCTCTGTTTCTTCCATATCAAAATAGACACAGTATGCTTTAATCTGATATCTTATTCACTTTGTAATTCCTTTTCTCCTATTTTTCGTGATTTTTGAAATACACGTCACTGTTTTTGACTGAAATTGTTTTATTACAACATACGATTACCACTACGATCTTATGCACGCCGCCCGAAGTGATCACGGATGCGCTTTTCGATTTTCTTCAGTATTCCAACTGATTCACAGAATATTTCATACAAACTTTCAAAGAAGTGTGAGATTACACACCAGTTCAGATATGTATACGGAAGATATGGGATTACACACCTGATTTTGATTTCCTAAAGAACCACTCGTCGATGACCTAGAACAATACTAACCAAAAGTTAGCCAAGGATTTCCAAAAGATTTTGTATCACTTACACTTGAATCACTTACCACAATGTCTGAAGGTAGAATATATCGAGTGATTTCGTCCCTAAAACATAATCGATTAGTCACAACCACTATTATCCTTTAAACGAATAAAGAACGATTTCAAATAATCCATGAAGAACTCCTTACCTTATCGATATTGGATCCAATTTCCACCGTTTGAATTAGGGCTAGAATGATACACGGCCACCCACTTAGAACACTATGAAAAAGAGGGTGATTACAATATGAAGGAATGGAAGATAACACCATTTCGGTTAAGATCAAGATTTACAACTGAATAGTGATAAATACCTATTCGGCTTGAAAGAAAAGAATATGAACATAGAAAAGAATTCACTTACTGATTCAATCGAAGAAAAGAGTGTCAACGCACTTGAGAAAATGATAAAGAAGAGATGAATGAACAAATTTTGGTCTCAATGGTTTGGGTACATTCGGCAACAAGAAGAAAGAAAAGAAGAGAATATGTTCACTAATGGCTTGTAATTTCGGCACAAGGCAAAAGAAGAGATTTGGAGAAAACACAAAATTGTGCAAGAGTAGATTTTGGCCTAACAAACACCAAAATTCTATCAAAAGGCAAAGGAGAAATTCGGCTAAGAGAATAGTAATTTGGAGAAAATGGCACACTTGATGCTAAAGGAATTTGACCAAAACAAGCACTAAAACTTTACCAAAACACCAACAAAAATTTGGCTACCCCCCTTACACATAAAACCGTCCACATACATGGCCATAATGGTCAAAATTTGGCCATCCAAACTTTCCATAACACTCTCCTCTTTTTGTGCCAACATGTTCCCTATACTTGCCTTTTTCTTTTGATTCCTTTCCTTACCTTCATCCTTTCCTTGTTTCCTTAACCATCATACCATAATTAAAAAGTCTTACTTACCATATTTAAGCCTTGGCCGACACTTACCATATAGCACAAAAATTTAATCCGAAATATTTGCACTAGGTGGGATTCGAACCTTAGACCATTAGTACACTCCACACGCCACTTGCCACTTTACCAATTGACTCCTTGTGCTAGTAAAATGCACACTTATTTCCTTAAGTCTCAATGGTACTTGCCTACTCTCCTTAAATGCTTAAACACAAAATTTTTCCTATAGCCCATCTTGAACCCGGAACTTCCTAGAAACCTCGTAACCTACCAAATTCACTTAACTAATAAGTCCCACTTGAAATAATGCCGTTCTCTTGTTCTCAAAATTTTAAAACGCTTCTACGCTCAAGGCTCAATGGGCCCAATCCTACTAGGCCCAATTTCGGGATGTTACATATTTGATCAGTTGAAAGGTGCCACAGTGTTCTCGAAGATTGATCTTCGTTCTGGTTACTATCAACTACGGGTGAAAGATACGAATGTGCCAAAAACTGCATTTAGAACCAGGTATGGACACTAGGAATTTCTTGTGATGCCGTTTGGTTTAACTAATGCACCTGCAGTATTTATGGATTTGATGAACAAAATCTTCAGATCGTATTTAGACAGATCTGTTGTGGTATTTATTGATGATATTTTGATCTATTCTTGAGATGAGTCTGAGCATGCTGAACATTTGAGGATTGTGTTGCAAACTCTGCGAGATAAACAATTGTTAGCTAAATTTAGAAAATGCGAGTTTTGGCTCTGAGAAGTTGGTTTTATGGGACATATAGTATCGGCTGAATGCATCAGAGTTGACCCGAGTAAAATTTCAGCAGTTGTTGATTGGAAACCACCGAAAACGTATCCGAAGTTAGAAGTTTCGTGGGATTAGCTGATTACTACTAAATATTTGTCAAAGGGTTTTCAATGATAGCTACACTGATGACGCGACTTTTATAGAAACATGTAAAATTTGAATGGTCCGAGGAATGTCAGCAAAGTTTTAATTAGTTGAAAGCACTGTTGACCGAAGCACCAGTTCTGGTTCAGCCTGAATCGGGTAAAGAATTTTTAATTTTCAGCGATGCATCTTTAAATGGTTTAGTTTGTTTCTTGATGCAGGAAGGCAAAGTAATAGCTTATGCTTCCAGACAGTTAAAGCCGCATTAAAAGAACTATCCGACACATGACCTAGAGTTGGCAGCTATCGTGTTTGCGTTGAGAATTTGGCGACACTATTTATTCGGCGAAAAATGGCATATATTTACCGGTCACAAAAGTTTGAAGTATCTAATGTCGCAGAAAGATTTGATTATGAGACAACGTAGATGGCTCGAACTATTAAAAGATTATGAGTTGATCATTTATTATCATCCAGGAAAAGTGAATGTAGTTGCTGATGCTCTGAGTAGAAAGTCTTTATTTGCTCTACGAGCGATGAATACGAGACTGACACTATCTGATGATGGCTCGATCTTAGCTGAGTTAAAAGCTAAACCGATGTTTTTACAGCAGATCTATGAAACTCAAAAGTGTTATGATGATTTGTTAGCTAAACGAGCACAGTGTGATTTGACTTCTGATTCAGAATTTCAGATAAGACCTAATTATTGTTTATTGTTAAGAGGTAGAGTTTGTGTACTGAAGAATCTAGAGCTCATTTAGAGAATCTTACACGAAGCTCATAGTGGTAGCTTGTATGTTCATCCGGGAAGCAATAAAATGTACAGTGACTTGAGACAGATTTACTGGTGGCCGGGAATGAAATGTTAGATATCTGATTTTGTATCGAGATGTTTGGTATGTCAGCAAGTTAAAGCTGAACATCAGGTACCTCCTGGACTATTAAAGCCAGTGATGATATCTGAGTGGAAATGGGATAGAGTTACTATGGATTTCGTATCAGGTTTACCCCTATCACCGAGAAAGAAATATGCCATTTGGGTTATTGTTTATCGTTTAACGAAGTCTGCACATTTTATACAGATTTATCTCTTAACAAATTAGCTGAGTTATATGTTTCTGAGATTGTCAGACTACATGGAATGCCAGTCTCCATTATTTCTGATAGAGATCCGCGGTTTACATCACAATTTTGGAGAAAGTTACAGGAAGCTCCAGGTATGCGGTTGCATTTTAGCACTGCATTTCATCCTCAGACCGATGGTCAGTCTGAATAAGTAAATCAGATTCTCGAAGATATGCTTTGTTGCTATGTATTAGAGTTTGAAGGCAATTGGGAGAAATATTTACTGTTGGTTGAATTCGCGTACAACAATAGTTTTCAATCGAGTATAAAGATGGCACCGTATGAGGCTTTGTATGGTTGTAAGTGCCAAACTCCATTATATTGGACTGAGCTCAGTGAGAGAAATATACACGGGGTTGATTTGATTCGTGAGACTGAAGAAAAAGTAAAAGTGATCCGAGACAGTTTGAAAGCAGCTTCAGATCGTCAGAAATCATATGAAGATCTTAAATGTAAAGACATAGAATTTCAAGTCGACGATAAAGTGTTTCTGAAAGCATCACCCTGGAAGAAAGTCCTTCGGTTCGGTCGCAAAGGAAAGTTGAGTCCGCGATTTATCGGGTCGTATGAGATTACTGAAAGAATCAGACTTGTTGCGTATCGATTAACTTTATCGTTAAAACTATAAAAGATTCATAATGTCTTTCACATGTCTATGTTACGACAGTACTGATATGACCCTTCACACATTATCTCCCTGACGGATGTCGAGATTCAGTTTGATATGACGTACAATGAGGAACCGATCAGAATTCTAACTCGAAAGATGAAACAATTAAGATACAAGAACATAGCTTTAGTAAAGGTTCTCTGGCATCAACACAGAATAGAAGAAGCCACCTGGGAACCCGAGGAAGCTATGAGAAAGCAATATCCAAACCTCTTTTCTGGTAAGATTTTTTGGGACAAAAATCCCTTTAGGGAGAGAGTTGTAACAGCCCGTTTTCAGTGAAATCGGAATAGTAGTCTCGGGACCACAAATTAAAAGTGAAAAAAATTATTTTATTATTATTTTATTGCCTACAGCATGATAGAAATACCATATAAAAATTTCGTTAAGAGATTTTACCGTTTACATGCTTAATTTGATAAAAAGGACTAAATCGCGTAAAGTGCAAAAGTTGAGTTCTAATAGCTAAAGGTATTAAATAGCTATAGAACTATAAGTGGAGGTCATTATATGGTAATTAGACCATTAGAGTTGATAGCGGATTTTAATGGTTTGACATTATCGAAATTGGAATGAATTATTAAGGTTAATTTTGGAAATTAGTAATTTAAGTTATAATTAATTAAATAAAACAAACTATTATCATCCATTATCATCACCTTCCACCGAATTTGAATACAAAACCTATCCATGGAAGCTTGAAATTTTGGCAAGCTTATTTTGCTCAATTAGGTATGCATTTTTGTCCCATTTTTGATGATTTCTATGTTTCTGGTATCGTTGTAGCTTAATCTAGCTAGCCTAGGGACTAATTTACAAAACTGTTAAACTATTAGGGTTTTACCATTGATGAATATATATGAGTTTTGAAGTTTGGTGATAGAAAATGAATGGTTGTTGTTAGATAAACAACTATTGTTAAGTATTTTTTGGTAAAAATGTCAAATAAAGATAAATTGAAAAATAAAAAAAATATTACATGTTGAAATTGTGAAATAAATGAAATATAGGGCATGCTAGGGACCTAATTGATATTCAGCCATAGTTGGTTGTGGTGAAATTGTGTAAATTTCCATTTTTACGAACTAAGGACTAAATTGCAAAGAATTAAAAGTATAGGGGCAAAATGGTAATTTTTCCAAAATATGTGTTGGATTAAATTGAATGAAAAATATATTAAATTGAGTTAAATTTATCCGTATAGATCCAGTTAGACCTCGTACGGAGTTAGATCGGGGCAAAGAGAAAGTCAGATTAATCACCTCCGTATCTACGTATACTCGTCGAGGTAAGTTCGTGTAATTAAATTATGTTTATATGTTTTTAATTGAAATATATATATGTTATGATTTTTTATATATAATTATCGACTGCATATCCAATGACGTACAACGATTACCAAGCCCCGTTTGAACGTTAAGAATCTGTAGGATACAAATGACACTTCATTAGGGTTACCGATTTATAGCTCGTGAGAGCATACTGATCTTCAGCTCAAATGAGCATACCGATTGACAGCTCTTATGAGCATACATGTACATGAATTGACAGATTACAGTTATATGGGCTAGCACACTGTGTGAGCTACCCCGGGTATCCAACGATATTCTAAACGGTTTGATAAACCATAATTTACACATATATTAACCCCATGCTTAGCTTACTTTTGGATGAATTTTGATTGAATTTGATGAATTCGATTCTCCTAGTCTCTTAATTTCATGTTTTATACTCAAAAGAGCTTAGGAAGTCGAAAAGGACGAGAAACAGGCCAAAAAGGGGCAAAACAGGCCTACCTAGGAAATCAACACGGCCTGGACCATTGGCCACGGTCGTGTGTCACGAGCAGGATTAACCACGGCCTGGACTATCGACTACGGGTAGATCACACGGCCGTGTATGGCGAGCGAAATTGACCACGGTCGAAAGAGTCCACCACGGGCGTGTCAACGGGCGTGTCCCTGCCGAAATCAGGATGAATTCTATTTGGAATAGGATACTTGTGGGCCAAGTAAGGCATCTCAAAGCCTATATAAACACCCTAGGGGGCAACCTAAAAGGAGAGCTCGACAGGACGTCAAATAGACGCCGAGTAGAAGGAGAAAATACTCCAAGACAGCTGTCGGGAATAGCTTAGGAGAAGGATCTCCATCAAGACTGAAGATCTCCCATCAAGTTCTTTAGGAGTTTTTTGGGGTTTTCTTATGTTTTTTTTTTGTTTTTCCTCTTTTCATGATGTTTCCCTCTTTTAGTATGAACTAAATCCCTTAAATATCTAAGGGGATGAAACCTAAGACGGATCTTATGATTATTTGATTTATGAGATAAATACTTGTGCTTATTCTTAATTGTGAGTTCTTATTCTTGTTTGATAATTCAGGTTATTGATTCGAGTTGAATGTGCTTATTCAGTGGAGCAAAAGTCCCTGTCTAAGAGTAGACCAACACAATTAAGAGGAGTTGATTGCAACCTTAGAAATAGGGCGACAAAAATCTACCGGATTAGGGTCAAACCTAATAAGGGAATCCATAGATCGAGTTAATGCGACAATAGGGGTTTTAATTAGAAAGAGATTTCAATTAATCAACCTAGAGTCAGTTGTTAGTAGCCTCGAAAGAGGTATTAATATAATTTAGGGATTTCTACGGATTAAGCCAAGTGAATAAATCGCATGAATCAAAAGTAATAAGTGAAGTCTAGGTGGATTCTTCCTTAGGTAATGCTTATCTCATATAAAAGTTGTTTAAAAGTGTTTTCCCAAATTGCTCTCTGTCGCGTTCATAGTTAGTTAAATTAGTTAGTAAATTTTAGATTAAAAATAAATCCCCTTAATTATTAGGCTAGATAATGAAAAGATAGTTAATACTAGTGCTCTTGGTCCTTGAGGATACGATATTCCGGACTCACCACAGCTATACTACTATTCAATAGGTGCACTTGCCTTTGTCGAAATAATAGTTGTTTCGAGCTCCATCACGGTTCAACGGGCAATGTTCTGATACGAAATGATATGAGTTCGATACGAACTATTACAAGTATACACATGAAATACATGGAAATGATGTTACATGATATATAGATATATAAAATGGATGATACATGTATATAGAACTTGATTAATTACTGAGCTCATCCATGACCGAATGTTCATATATGTATTTACATGGCTAATATGGTTGGTGATTATGTGCTTAGGCATTTGGCCAAAATGTGTTAGGATATGACCTATTACTTGATTAAATGGTAAGTTAAATTCTAAGTTATTTGAACTTACTAAGCTTAAATGCTTACTCTGTGTTATTTTTATGTTTTATAGAGAATCGGAAGCTCGATCGGGTTGGAAGATTTTCGGAGCTATATCACACTATCCATCAGCTCTTTTGGCACATTTCAGATGTTTAATTTTGGTTATAATGGCATGTATAGGTATTTTGGCTAATGTTGGCCTATGTGCTTAATTTTTGAAATGGCCATTTGGTTTTCTTTGAGTTGTGGTATTTGGGTGTTCTAATGAACTTAGATTTGGCATGTAAATATTAGCCTTGAAATGGTTGATGATTTGCTTAATGTGTTTGAAAGGTGAAATGGTAGTTGAATGTGCATATTGTATATGTTTTATAACTTGATGTGAATTGGTAATTTGCTATGGAAAACATATATGTATATTGAGGCTAGTAATTGAGAAGTATATTTGGTATCATTTGGTAAGTTAATTCAATGGTTTGTATTGATGCAAATCTAGTTGGAAATTAGTTAATGATTTGACCAAAATGAGTTTATGATTATACATGTGTATATATTGTCATTTGAGGTGCCTAAGGGCATATTGGTTGTATGTGATTATACCATATGAATGAAGATGGAATGTGCATGATTTTGGTACTTTGTAATGGCTTGTGTATATGTGCATTGGTGATTGTAGGTACATGTCAATTTAGGTGAGAAAAATGGCTTGAAAAATAGCCTATTTTCGTCCACAAAGGTAGAGACACGAGCGTGTGTCTTAGCCGTGTGTGACACATGGCCAGATGATACGGCCATGTGTCCCTTGTAGCATTCAAAGGGTTGCAAGTTAGGCTGTTACACGGCCTGGCACACGGGCGTGTGGGATTACTTCGAAGTGTACACGGCCTGGCACACGGGCGTGTGGCTTTACCGTGTGATCAAGTTAGAGAGTTACGCGGGCACTGACACGGGCTAGAACTCGGTCGTGTGTCCCCATTTTGAATGCCCACATGGCCTGGCCACATGGCCGTATGACCCCTGTAGTGATGAAAATTTTCAGTGTTTTCTAAAAAAATTCTCTTACCTTTCGATTTAGTCCTGACTTGTTTCTAACGCATATTTTGGGCCTCGAGGGCTCATATATGGGACATTATGAATGATTTTAAAGGGTTTTTTATATGAATATTGATATGTTATGAAATGTTGAAATTTTGTTCGTTTGTACTGTAAACTTTGATAATGCTCTGTAACCCTATTTCGACGACGGATACGGGTTAGGTATGTTATAGTAGTTTCGTAAACTGTTCGCGGGTGCTTCTTTCTTCGGTCTTTGTGAGTTATACTACATAGGAAACTTAAAACAGAAAAATAAAGCAAATAACAATCTACTCCTACAAATAAAAATTAAAACAAATCATCGCAATAGTTGCAATGTTTAAAAAAAAAGTTCAATCATCCTCCTCAAAATCCATCTCCTCATCCTCCTCTCCTTCCTCATATTCGCTTTCTTCTTCACTTTCATGCTCCTCTTCTTCTTGCTCAAGATGCGTTGGCGCGAACATATCCGACGTATAATTAGGTACTCTAATGTTGTTTTGCTGTGCAAATTCTTGAAAAATTGGGCCTGATTCTTGCATCCAGTGTATCATCCAATCCAGCTTTGGATGACTGCTCTTTGCTAATTTCCTGTCGAGTTATCAATTTAACTTTCCTTTGAGATGAGGTTGGAGTAGCCATCTTCTCTTGTTGGTGTTTGTTCCACTCCTTTATTTGTTTCATCCAAAGCTCTGTGTATTGTGTATAAAGTGTGTCTCCAATTATGGGGATGGCTTCATAGACTACTCAGTGGGGAAAGAAGACTCATACTTTCTGGCCGCTAACGCACTGTTTCATATTTTGGCATATCCATGTTCTGATGCATATCTATTTCTTCTGCAAAATAGCATAAAGCAAAATCGCTCGAAAAGTATTGACATTAGAAACATTCAACGAGGGAGCAATTCGAGTGCATGGAAATTGAATCCACATTTTTGATACAGGAAACATTATTGCTTGATTAAATGAAGTTGGGATATTAGTACCTAGGCGATAGTTCCATTTGCTCCTTCCTTTTGTCAGAGAGTTTATAACATTGTCCATATTTATGTATCAAGTAATCTAAATCAATTTCTTCTACAAAGTATTTCTCGTAGAATGGGGTGTTATAAAATTTGCAAATGATTCGAGAGGTAATTCATACTTCCTTCCCTCGCACCGGTACTGTTTCCCAAGTGGAGCCTTCAGTCCTTTTAGACTTTTGGTCCCGCAAAGATGCGTAAAATTTTTGAACTACAAGGACTACAATAGAGTCTTTTGGGATAACATAGAAGCGGTCCCATCTATGGTATCAAACCAATGGCCAAATCTCCTGGCAGAGAACCATCGATGATTCAATCCCTTTTCTTGAATAAGTATTTTTCTTTAAAGTTCTAGAAAATATTTCTTAACATTTTGATTAGGGAAATTAGAGGGGTTTGGAACCATTGATGGTTCCAGTTCATTAGTTCTCCTAAGTTTCCTTGGAGGCATATTCAATGGTGTACTAGGCTAATACTAATGAACTAACAAGTAAAATTTTTAATTGAATAATAAAAGATGAATTAGGAACCCTTAACCTTGTATAACTTCTTTTTGGATTCCTTGTAATGTTTGGTTGTTGTAGTTCCTTTGAATGTTTCCCGTTTACGTCTGCACCGAATATGATTAGAAGAAGAGATTTTGTGATAGAATAGTAAGGAAAAGTAAAAAAAAGGTTTTAGGGTTTATGAGGATTTAAAATTTTTGAAGGTTTTGGAAAAGTTTAAAAGTTAATAGACTTTTAATCTTAGGTTAAAATAGTTTTTAGGTTTTAAAATAATGTTTTAAAGTTATAAAAAAATGGTTTAAAACATGGTTTATGTCATCGGGTTGGTCAACCCTACAGAAAATTACAGCGATGTCACGACATAGGGGTTCCGTGTCGCGATACCCCTGGTAGTTTATCGTTCTCATGACATCGAGGTTCAATGTCGCGACTGATAACTCTTGAAAAGAGTTATATGTAATGCCTTTAGACTTGGTTAATTTTCTGCATTCAGGTGAATTTAGTTGCATTTTAGATTACTATATTGGTATTTTTAGGGCATTACATTAAGGAGATTGGACTGTGCTTAAATTTTAATATATGTTACTTTTAATTGTTTGCGGGAAGGATTTGTTTATTGATTAAGTGGTAGGTGCAGAATGAAGAAAAAGGAGTAAAGGAGTGAAGGTTTGTCATGCCAAAAGGTTGGAGAGGTTGCCAACATGGATGCTATGGCAATGCAAGAAGATACCCAATCAGCACTTAGCCGTTATCAGTCCTGTTATACGTGTATCAGAAAAATAAGCCTGAAAAAGAGGGAAAAAGATCATGGGATCGTGGGATGAGGGGCCTACTTTAAAGGAAGAGAAAGAAAACTGAAAAAATAGAGAATTGGGAAACAATTGGGGGACAATTGAGAAGAAAATATGCTTGGACAGGAGTAGAGGATAACGGTTAAGAACAAGGCAGAGACGAAAGGAAGAAGAAGAAGACAATCCCTCTTAGCTAGCAGTAGACACTGTGACGCCAAAGCTGTGGGCTGGATAGGTGAAAGCTATCTTCCTGAAGTTCTTTCTTAACTTTCTTATTTGCTGTTTCATAAACTGAATTGATGAAAATGATGTTGAATGCTATTTTATCGGGATGTTATTTACAAGCCCATGAGTTAATCTCATAGGGTTGAGATTACTTGATGAAACCTTTATTTCCATTAATGGCTAAAACCTAGATTAGTTTTAATTTAATGTTTCATTCAATGGTATTATTGAATTGCATGCGTGTAGTCTGTAGACATAGATGAATGTGCAGCATGTTTACAGAATTAATCTAATTCTGAAAATGTTAGGTTACGTAGATCGAAATTGAATGATATGAGTGAGTGTTTAAATGAATACTCATAGTAGACTCTAGACATAGAGCAATGTCTGTAACAGCCCGGTTTAGACCCTAGTCGGAATAGTGGATTCAGGACCACAAATCTGAGTCTGAAAAATATTTTAATATAATTTTTTGAGTCTACAACATGTAAATTGGTATGTGTGAAATTTTCGTGATTAAATTTGATCGTTTCTGTGCTTAATTTGCAAAAAGGACTAAATTGTAGAAAATGCAAGAGTAGCCTTCTATTTAATAAAGTGCCGAATTGACATAGTATATTAAATGTGAGGTCCTTATGTTGTAAATGGACTATTGAATTTATGAATGGAAATATATGCCAAGGGTTAGTGGATTTTAAATGTGTTTAATAAGGCTATTTTGGTAAATGATGAATTAATGTTTATTAATTAAACAAAACCTGATTTTTGCTTCATCTTTTCATCTTTTTACCGAAAATCAAAAAGAAAACAAGGGTTCAAAGCTTTCAAATATTCGGCCTTGTTCAAGCTTAATTAAGGTATGAGTTTTGTTTGGTTCTTGATGATTTTTACGTTTTTGTGATCGTTGTTAAGTATTCTAGCTAGCCCATGTCATGATTTTTGAAATTGTTAGTGATGTTGAAAAGTCCCATTGATGAATTTGTGAGTTTAATGATGTTAATTGATGAATTATGAACGATATGTGTTGGGTTTACATGTTTTGTATTGTGATTTTTGATGAATTTAATTATTGTGGACTAAATTATGAAAATGAGAAAATGAGGGGCTAAAATGTGAAATAAATGAAATATGTGGGCTTATATGAGCTAAAGGAATATTCGGCCAAGCTATGATATTGTTAAATTATGTGTATTTTGTGATTTTATGAAATAGGAACTAAAATGTCAAAATGTGAAAATGTGAGGGCTAATTTGTAAAATGCCCTAAATATGTGTATATGGATTTGTGATGCCCAAAAAGTTGACAATGAAATGCTAGCGAAACGAGCTCAGTGTGATTTGAACTCTGATTCAGAATTTCAAGTTGATGATGTTGATTGTCTGAGATTCCGAGATCAGATTTGTGTTCCGAGAAATCCAGAGTTGATTCAGTTGATTTTGAAAGAAGCTCATAGCAGTCGCTTATCAGTTCATCCGGGAAGTACAAAGATGTATAATGATTTGAAACAACTTTACTGGTGGCCTGGAATGAAAAGAGATATCTCTGATTTTGTTTCAAAATGTTTGATATGTCAGCAAGTTAAAGCTGAACATCAGGTGCCATCCGGTTTGTTACAACCGATTATGATTCCCAAGTGGAAATGGGATAGAGTGACGATGGATTTTGTTTCCGGTTTGCCTTTAACTCCGAAGAAGAAAGATGCAATCTGGGTTATAGTTGATAGATTGACAAAATCATCTTATTTTATTCCGGTGAGAACAGATTATTCGCTTGATAAGTTAGCTGAGTTATACATTTCTGATATTATGAGATTGCACGTGGTGCCAGTATCTATTGTGTCTGATAGAGATCCGAGGTTTACTTCACGGTTTTGGAAGAAACTGCAAGAGGCTTTAGGTATGAAATTGCACTTCAGTACTGCTTCTCACCCGCAGATGGATGGTCAATCTGAGCGGATTATTCAGATACTCGAGGATATGTTGAGATGTTGCATTCTTGGTTTGAAGGTACGTGGGAACATAATTTTCCATTGATTGAATTCGCGTATAATAATAGTTTTCAATCGAGCATTAAAATGGCACCGTACGAAGCCTTGTATGGTAGGAAATGCCAAACACCTCTGTACTGGTCTGAACTTAGTGAAAATAAAATTCACGGGGTTGATTTGATTAAAGAGACTGAACAGAAAATAAAAGTGATACGAAATATTCTGAAAGCAGCGTTTGATCGACAAAAATCATACGCAGATTTGAAACGAAAAGATATTGAATTTGAGATCGGTGATAAAGTATTTTTGAAAGTGTCTCCATGGAAGAAAATACTCTGATTCGGCAGAAAAGGCAAATTGAGTCCGAGATTCATCGGGCCGTATGAGATTATCGAGCGTATTGGGCCGGTTGCTTATAGACTGTTGCTACCATCTGATGAACCGTAAAAGTAACATATTTTAATCCCACATTTAGCATATTTTTTGATGATTTATCCCTTGATTTATGTAAAAAGGTGCTCTTAATCCTTTCTTTTCATGTTTTATACTCAGGGAAGCACCGGAGGATGAAAAGAACGAGAAACAGGCTTAAAACTAGCCAAATGGGCCAAAGCACGAAATCAACACGGCCTGGGCCCAAGACCACACAGCCGTGCCTCCTCAATAATCTCGAACACGGTCTAAGCCACGAAATACACGGTCGTGCCTCATTAATAAAGTCTGAACACGGCCTAAAGACGATTCACACGGGCGTGTGCCATGGCCGTGCCCCTGCCGGGGCCAAGAGGAGTTTTACTCGGATTTGGATACTTTGAGGCAAAGAAACACATTCTAAAGTCTAATTAAACACCCAAATAGGAACTTCACTCAGATTTGGATACTTGGAGGCGAAGTAAGGCATCTCCAAGCCTATATAAACATCCTAGGGGGCAACTTAAAGAGGCAGTTCGACAGAAACCCTCTGTCGAGGGGAGTCGATGGGAGACCAAAGCTATCGTTTAGGGGTGTCTTGCTAGGCCAGAGAGGGCAGATTTGTAGGGATTCGCTCAGGGATAGCCAGTTGATCCATCTCAAGAAGCCGAAATTATACTCAAGACGGAGGATCTCCTCTTCAATTCCTTCAGGGGGTTTTAGGGATTTCTTATGTTTTGTTTTATCTTTTCTTCTGAGATGTTTTCTTTTATTGTTATGAACTAAACCCTCAGATACCTGAGGGGGAGGAAACTTAGATGAATCTTGTTATCGTTTGCTGAACTATATGATAAATATTTGATTTGTTCTTAATTATGTGTTCTTAATTCTTTTTTTGATATTTTGCGGATATTAATTCAAGTTTGATATGCTTAGTTGGAGGAGCGAAAGTCCCTGCCTAGGAGTAGATCTAGCACAGTTAAGCGGAGTTGATCGCGCGCCTAGATATAGGGTGACGAGGCGTTGCCGAATTAGGGTGAAACCTAATATGGGAGTCCATAGATCGAGTTAATGCGATTCTAGGGGTTTTAATTAGAAGGAGATTTTAATTAATCAACCTAGGGTTAGACGTTATTCTCCTCGAGAGAGGGTTTAATATAAATTAGGGAATCCTACGGATCAAGTCAAATGAATAAATCGTCTGGTTCAGAGTTAGATAACAAGTGAAGTCTAGGTGGATTCTTCCTTGGGTGTCGTCTTAATTAATTGGTTTTTCTTCAAGTTATTTTCCCAAATTCATTCTTCTTTGTCTTAGAGTCTTTAGTCTAGTAGTTAATTAATTTAGATTAAACAACCATTCGCTTAATTCTTAGGCTGAATAATAGAAAGAAAGTTAGTATTAGTACTTTTAGTTCCTTTGGGTTCGACAATCCGGTCTTGCCTTAACTATACTACTGTTCGATAGGTGCACTTGCCTCAATCGTTGTCATAGTTAGTTTCCAGGTTCGATCATTATCTTTATAAATTTAAAACTCTGACTTCACAGCGATCAAGTTTTTGGCGTCGTTGTCGGGGAACTAAAATATTAAGAACACTCTATTTTTATTACTTTAGCCAATTTTATTTTTTGCAATTCAATTTTATTTCTTATTTTATTTGCTAATTTTTCTTCTTTTATTACTTTTTCCTTCCAGGTACCTCTAGTTTATGACTAGAAGGAACCCGAGAGGACCACTAGTATACGACAGTGATATTGAAGCTACCGCTCGAAGGAATCGCAAACAAATTAGGCGAGCCCTAAATTACACAGAAAAAGAGCGAGAAGGCAGATCCAATCCTACTGAAGGGATGGACGAGAATAATCCACCACCCCAAGATGTGGCAAAAAATAATGCTCCACGTGATATGTATGATTATGCTAAACCTCATTTAACAGGAGCCGAATCAAGTATTGTTAGGCCTGCTATAGCTGCTAATAATTTTGAATTAAAGCCTAACACTATACAAATGATTCAACAATTTGTTCAATTTGATGGTTTGCAGGACGAAGATCCAAACACTCATATAGCTAATTTTTTAGAGTTCTGTTATACTTTCAAAATAAATGGCGTTTCTAATGATGCCATAAGGCTTCGGTTATTTCCCTTTTCATTAAGAAATAAAGCCAAACAGTGGTTAAACTCGTTACCACGAGGGTTAATCACCACATGGGATCAAATGATTGAAAAATTTTTATTAAAATATTTCCCACCGGCCAAAACGGCTAAATTACGGAATGATATCTCTTCTTTTGTGCAGATGGATTTAGAGACATTATACGACGCATGAGAGAGATACAAGGATCTCTTGAGAAGGTGTCCACACCATGGTTTACCCTTGTGGCTCCAAGTCCAAACTTTCTATAACGGTGTAAACCCGTCAACGAGGCAACTAATTGATTCAGCCGCCGGTGGAACCCTGAACAACAGAACTCCTGAATTAGCCTACGAGTTTATTGAAGAGATGTCACTGAATAACTATCAGTGGCAGGTTACAAGGACAAAACCAACAAAGTCAGCCGGAGTCTTCAACATCGATGCAGTAACCATGCTATCAGCACAGGTAGAGATGATGAATACAAAGCTTGATAGTTTGTGTTCTTCGCAGGTACATCCAGTAATGCAGTGCAATGCAAGTGGAACTGTGGCGAATCTTGAGTACCTACCCTACCAACCGAGCACAGAAAGCAAACAGATGAACTATATAGGTAACAATTTCATATCTAATAATAACTCTTATAGTAATACTTATAATCCAGGTTGGAGGAACCACCCAAATTTTTCATGGGGAGGACAAGCAAATCAAGGAAATCAAAGACAACAACCTCCTCAAAATTTTCAAAAGCAGCCCTACCCACAGGAGAAGAAGCCGAACCTTGAAGAGATGTCGACAAAATTCATGGCGACTCTGAGATAACCGTCTCCAAGACACCGAGACCACCCTTAAGAATCAACAGCATCAATTAAAGGGATCGAAAGCCAAGTCGGGGAACTCACTAAGACAGTTGGACAACTTACTAACACAGTTGGACAGCTTGCAAAGATAATTTCCGAACGACCGCAAGGGCATCTACCAAGCAACACTGAGATTAACCCAAAGGAGCAAATCCAAGCCATAACAGCTCAAGAAAGTGAAGGGTTAGACGAGCCCAATTCAAGGCAAGAGGATGAGGTCAAAGAAGGTAAGGTTGAGGTAAGTAATAATAAGCCTAAACCGGTAATCAAAGAGTACCAACCTCGCATACCATATCCCAAAGCATTAAGGAGAGACGATACAGAGGAACAGTTCGGTAAGTTTCTTAAACTTTTAAAGAAATTACATATTAAGTTACCATTACTTGAAGCTCTTTCATAGATGCCAGATTCTAGAAAATTTTTAAAAGAGCTTTTGACGAACAAGCGAATGATAGACTAGGCATCACACGTGGAACTAAACACAATGTGCTCAGCAATCTTGCAAAATAAACTACCACGGAAATTAAAAGATCCAGGGAGTTTTACAATTCCATGTTTAATTGGTAGTTTACCTATTGATAATGCGTTAGCTGATCTAGGGGCAAGCATAAATGTCATGCCTTATAAATTGTTTAAACAACTAGGTCTAGGGAAACCCAAACAAACTAGGATGAGCATTCAACTAGCTGATAAAACTGTTAGAGTTCCTAGGGGTATAATCGAAGATGTACTCGTAAAAATTGAAAAATTCGTATTCCCAATAGACTTTGTCGTTTTAGACATGGATGAGGATAATTCGATCCCCTTAATTTTAGGAAGACCATTTTTAGCAACTGCCAGGACTAAAATTGATATTGATGCAGGAGAACTCATACTTCGTGTAGGTAACGAGACATCCACTCTCAAAGCTCTTGATTCGGCTAGAACATCGTGTAATCAAGGTGAGAAAACAAACTCTCTTGATAACCATCCGGTTAACCCTTCTTTTCAGGAAACACCGCAAAAGAATACAACTGAACCCGATCTTAGACCCAGTGTTAACAAAGAAATAACTCATGAGGAATGGGGGATTCAATTCGATGATCTAGACGAGTGGAAGACGTATTTCAAGGAGAAATTAGGAATACACGAAGCAGAACCAAAACCACTCCACGAATCAAACAAGTTTAAAATCGGAGATCAGGTATTGATAGAAAAAACAGACCCTCGAATATCTCCCCCTGACCCGAACACAAACAAAGAAATACCGTTTAGGGTAATCAGTGTTTTTCCATACGGAACAGTCGAGGTAAGTAACCCTATCTTTGGCACATTCAATATAAACGCATCTCGCCTTAAATTCTATCATGATAATACCGATAGCATGAGGAAGGACTTTTAACTCCTCAAACCACCATGAACATACAAATGAGAGAAGAGTCTAGCTTAAGACTATAAACGAGCGCTTCTCGGGAGGCAACCCGAATACTAACCCCATTAACTTTTACATTTTTATTTTTTCTACTTTATCTTTTCTTTATAGTATCTAACTTTAAACTAACCAAAAGTGTAGATTTCCAGGCCACACGGCCTTACACACGGCCGTGGCTGTGGTTGTGTGGAAGTATAGAATCACCGTACTGACACGGCAGAGAGGGTACAAGTCAAAAAGAATCAAATCTTTGAGTCACGGACTCCAACCACCAACCCACGGGCACCGAAAAAATGCCACGGCCGTGTGACGCGGCCGTGGACGACACTGACTTAGCACCAACGGGCATGGCGACCTGAGCATGGGCGTGGCAGAAACAAATGGAGCCCACCACGGCCGTGCGATGCGGCCGTGTGACTTAGCACACCCACGGTACACGGGCGTGGGGTTGTACCAGGCTTGAAAATTTATTTAAACCCCCTCCTTTTTCTCTTCTCCTACTAGCTTTTCACCCATTTGCAACTTTCACCCTTCTTCCTCCTTTACACCCTTACACCATACCTTCTTAGCATTCTTCATTCTTATAGCATTCTTCTCAATCTTTTGGCCATGTCAAAGAAACGGAAGGATCCCAGCACAGTCTCCCTCATGGAGACCAATCTACATAAGTTCATGCCGGCCGCTTCAATCACTCGACAAGTCAAGGGTCTTTGAGACCATTTAAATTTTCCTCTTCTTTACTCTTCTCCTTTATTTTCCTTCTCTTTAACACTCTTATGCTTAATTTAGTTTATTTTATCTTAGTTTCTTAATTTTAGGTTCTAAAGGCTGCTAGGGAATCATGCCACTTCCGCCATCGCCAAAGACCTCATGACCTTAGAGGTCACACCCACCTCGCGAACCATCCAACAATAAGGACCCTACGGTCCATTTATCTTTTCTTTTAATTTTAGTTTCATCTTTATTTTTCTTCACTTTAGCTTGCTATTCTTTAATTATTTAATTAGTATAGTTTTAATTATTATTATTATATCCTGGCTAATCCTCTACGAGCTACCTAATTTCTTCATCTAGCGCAGGATCATCATCCAGACCGACCCCTCCAACGTATTTTCCACATCCTCCAAGGATTTCATCCATAATTCAAAAAGTTTCACTTCTCCCCATATCTTATGATTTTAGTATTATTGTGTTATTATCTAACTTTGTACATTGAGGGCAATGTACATCTTAAGTGTGGGGGGGTGAACAACCTAAAAAGGTGCCTAATTTTTTTCATTATTCTCAGATTCCTGAAATTAGGTGCCAAACTTTTTGCATTATTCTCAAATCCTTAATTATGTCTTGTTTCTTAAAGTAAGTTTCTCATATTATCATTAGAATGAAATTCCTATGATTTATGATTTTTATTGATATGTTTTAGATTAAGTCATTGATAATTGTGCATTGATGATTGAATTCTAAGAATACTAGAGAATCAAGCATGATAAGTCTATTTTTCAGAAATTAAAAATTTTCTAGGTTGTCTACCTGAATTTGAATGTTACTTTGATGTTTGAAATTTACAAGGTTGGTATCAAAATACCCATAATTTTTGTGAGATTTTGAGCCTTATAAGAGCATATATCCTTTTTCTTGCTCACTTTATTGATTATGAGTGTGTCAACATTGATTTGTTATTCTAGAACTTGCATCGATTATACATGTCGAGACCACACCTTTGATTTGATATACAGAAATGATAAAGGCACGTAGGATTTAACCCACTTACTCCACTAAAAACCTACCTTCATAATTAACCCCTAGTGAACCCCTTTGATCCTAACAACCCTTTTTATTGACTCACCCACTAATTTTAACCTAGAAACCTTTTGTTTTTGTTATCACCATTCCTTTTGACTAGCCTTATATTGAGATTTGATTTGATTAATAGCCTAACTATGTTTTTTTTTTATTTCAGTAATTTATCCTTTGTTATGTATTTATAATTTGTTCTTAAAAAAAATCATCAAAAGTATATTCATTATTCGTTATTAGTTTTGTGATTAAATGAGCTTATACGTTTGAATTCCAAATATTGAAGAAGAAGCTCGTATTATTAGTATTATTAGCTTTCAGTTGATGTAATTACTTTTATTTAGTTCATTATTTCTGGTTAGGTAATTTTTCAGGTCGATCTCGATTCTAACCCTCTAATTCAGCCTTTAACCACACCTTTAACCCAAGCCCCGTTACAACCCTTTCAAAGACCTTTTGATTTGTGCATCATCTCATATTACAGTGGTGGAGATTTGATTTTCATGCAAGCCTATGGGATTAACTTTTCAGTTTGACATTTGAGTGCTTAATTTCAACCTTAAACACTTGAGTGATTTGAGTGAATCTTTTGTGAGGATGCCAATCCTTGTAGGTTTTGAACCAGAGGTAATTATTTAGATGAAGGGAAACACCTATGTTTTTGTGCTACAAATGTATGACTTAGACTGTTTGAATCTTTAGGACTCTTTGAGTTAAATTATCCATGTATAAATTATCTATGAATTATGATGAGACATTGTTGATAGGAATATTGAATCATGGAAAGTTCGTTTTAATTCTAAGATGAGAATTTTTCTTGAGGACAAGCAAAAGCTTAAGTGTGGGGGTATGTGATGAACCATAAAAGTACCATATTTTAATCCCACATTTAGCATACTTTTTGATGATTTATCCCTTGATTTATGTAAAAAGGTGCTCTTAATCCTTTCTTTTCATGTTTTATACTCAGGGAAGCACCGGTGGATGAAAAGAATGAGAAACGGGCTTAAAATGAGCCAAATGGGCCAAAACACGAAATCAACACGACCTGGGCCAAAGACCACACGGCCGTGCCTTCTCAATAATCTCGAACACGGTCTAAGCCACAAAATTCACACCCGTGCCTCATTAATAAAGTTTGAACACGGCCTAAAGACGATTCACACGGGCATGTGCCATGGCCGTGCCCCTACCGCGGCCAAGAGGAGTTTTACTCGGATTTGGATACTTGGAGGCAAAGAAACACATTCCAAAGTCTAATTAAACACCCAAATAGGAACTTCACTCAGATTTGGATACTTGGTGGCCAAGTAAGGCATCTCCAAGCCTATATAAACATCCTAGGGGGCAACTTAAAGAGGCAGTTCGACAGAAACCCTCTATCGAGGGGAGTCGACGGGAGACCAAAGCTATCGTTTAGGGGCGTCTTGCTAGGCCAGAGAGGGCAGATTTGTGGGAATTCGCTCAGGGATAGCCAGTTGATCCATCTCAAGAAGCCGAAATTATACTCAAGACGGAGGATCTCCTCTTCAATTCCTTCAGGGGGTTTTAGGGATTTCTTATGTTTTGTTTTATCTTTTCTTCTGAGATGTTTTCTTTTATTGTTATGAACTAAACCCTCAGATACCTGAGGGGGAGGAAACTTAGATGAATCTTGTTATCGTTTGCTAAACTATATGATAAATATTTGATTTGTTCTTAATTATGTGTTCTTAATTCTTGTGTTGATATTTTGCAGATATTAATTCAAGTTTGATGTGCTTAGGTGGAGGAGCAAAAGTCCCTACCTAGGAGTAGATCTAGCATAGTTAAGTGGAGTTGATCGCGCGCCTAGAGATAGGGTGACGAGGCGTTGCCAGATTAGGGTGAAACCTAATATGGGAGTCCATAGATCGAGTTAATGTGATTCTAGGGGTTTTAATTAGAAAGAGATTTTAATTAATCAACCTAGGGTTAGACGTTATTCGCCTCGAGAGAGGGTTTAATATAAATTAGGGAATCCTACGGATCAAGTCAAATGAATAAATCGTCTGGTTCAGAGTTAGATAACAAGTGAAGTCTAGGTGGATTCTTCCTTGGGTGTCGTCTTAATTAATTGGTTTTTCTTCAAGTTATTTTCCCAAATTCATTCTTCTTTGTCTTAGAGTCTTTAGTCTAGTAGTTAATTAATTTAGATTAAATAACCATTCGCTTAATTCTTAGGCTAAATAATAGAAAGAAAGTTAGTATTAGTACTTTTAGTTCCTTTAGGTTCGACAATCCGGTCTTGCCTTAACTATACTACTATTCGATAGGTGCACTTGCCTCAATCGTTGTCATAGTTAGTGTAATATCCGGGATTTTGAGGGGTCTTGCATTTTAATTCATATCTATGTGTTAGTATGCTCTGTATGCTATTTGAGTGTGTTTGGGGGCTTCGGGAAACCTTGGGGCTAGGTAGGAGCCTTAGTAAAATATTTGGTTCAAAGTTGTTAAGAGGAGAGCAAGGGGAGCTAGGCCTTAAGGGATAAAATGTGGTGAGCATGGACACAAGCAGTGAGGTGGTGGAGTGGCAAGGGGACGCTACTTTGGGTGCAGGGTAGTTTGCGTTAAAGGAGTTGTAAGGGAGGAGGAGGTTCGAGTAGCATGGACAGCATTTTGGGTTGCTTTTTGCGTCAAGCAGGGAGGAGGTAGTGGATTCGGCTATGGCACTTGGAAGGTGGAAGTTTGAATGGGTCCAACATTTTGAATATGTGGTGGAGAGTGAGGCATGAGGTTTGAATGAGTCAAACTCATTTGAATGGGTGAAGGGGAGGAAATTTAGGAGGAAAAGAAGGGATGAGGAGAGGGGCTTGAGAGTTGGCCGAATGTGGGGTTCTAGGGGTGGCATTTTCGGCCAAGAGGAGAGTGGTTCGGTTAGGGGGCTTAGGTGCCGAAATAAGGTGTGTGGTAGAGTGTGTGTGGTCATTTTTCCTTCTTTTGAAATCATTTTTCTCTCTTCTCTAGTCTTGCCGAAAGTGTCAACAAGAGTAATTCATTTTCGGTCTTATTCTTTTACTATAGTCTAAAGCCGAAGGTTATTCTTTCACTCTCTAAAAAGCTGAAATACACCCTCCATCTTCACCATAGCCGAACCTTTTCCTTCACTTTCTCCTATAGCCGAACCTCTTAACCTCAAACTTTCTCTTCTTTTCTTCCATCACTTGTTTCATCATCAAAGCCGAATAGTTTTTCTATACCTTGGCCGAATCTCCCATTCACCATTTCCTTTCTCTTTTTCGTTCATACTCTTTCTTCTCTTCTACTATTGTATTTATTTATCCAGTTATATCTCTTGGGTGAATCTGTCAGAGCCTGTAAAGGGCACGTTGTCTTTCATCTCCTACCAATCTTCTCAATCAGAATAGTAGTAGTGGAGTATTAAGGATTTTTCGGGACTTGATCAATCAAGGTAATAAGGTATTTGGTTCGGCCAAAGGCCATTTCTTTTGTCCATAGATGTTAGGCCGAATCTAACATGGCTCGTGTAGGGATTTTGACAACCTTCAAGTTCAAGTGAGGGCCTTCGGGATTTAGGTCGACTTTGGTAAGAGTGTTCTTTCGATTTTAGCATTCGTTTGGTTTCGTTTAGATCTGAATTAACGTATTAACCCGGGTCTTCTGACTAAAGACTTTGTTTGATGGATTCGAATATCAGCCAAGGAGAGAAAGGGGTTGGACACGTAGTCCCTACCCCTAAGTTCAAGAAACGGTCTGTTTCAGCGGTTTGGGATTGGCCACTGGGGTGTGGACCAGCGTCGGAAAGAGACAAGCAGATCGCTGTAGTCTCTTCGAGTGAGGACGTTAGGGAAAACGAGAGTCTAGTGCTTCAGGTTCTCAGGTGTGTAGTTAATACACTATTTCTTTGTTTAATTAGTCAAATGCTTGTGATATGTGTGGTAGCCGATAAAGTGGCTGTGGTGGTATTGTTACCCATATTGGGTAATCCGGTAATCAGGTTAGTACATTTCCTATATTAAAATGTGGATAGATATATGTGGATATTTGTAAGCATGTTATATATGGATATCCGTTATGTTCACATGACTACATTGTCATTCCATCATGGTATGCTGCATGTGCATGGGGTTCGGGATATATTGAATAAGGGGAAGTGTGTACATCTATGTACATGGATTAGTGATGGCCTCAAGCCTCACTGTGGATTGATGTTGGCCTTGAGTCTCATCGTGGATATTGGTGATTTTAATCACGTGGATCAGTGGCTAGACCACTAGGTGGACGGAATTAACTACCGAAAAGGTGTGTAGCGGATGGAGGGTCGATTTAGTAATCCCCAGGTGTGTGGTGGCTGGATATACGGGTGGTGTGTAGCGGTTGGATACTAGGTTGGGTTGGGTTAACATATTGCATTATTATGCGTGGTATGTGGTTTGATGTGGATTTGGGGTCAAGCCCATTTGTGGATCATGTGGTTTAATTACGCACTGAGTCGGTTTGACTCTCCCTATTTTTCTCAAAAACCATGCAGGTGAGACATGATTCGATGGATCGGGCTGGAGTGGATTCGAGGTGGCCATGCAAAAGCTGTTTATTTCTATTCACATATTAAACTTTGCATTACATTTTGGGACATTTTTATTGTAATAAGGCCGCTTAAAATGTTTTGGGATTTTTATTATGGTTTGAGTTAGAATTATTATCGGATTAATAATTTGGAATGATTTCGAGACATATACAACTTAAAAATCAAATTAAAGTTTTCAAACCCGGACTACTCACAAGCATTCGTTCTCTCAAATTTTTATAGATATAATGATTTAAACTTTACACAACCTTCTAAGTTTTGTTTTCTCGGCAAACTACTATTTTCAGAACGACAAACCCCTTTTTAAATGAAGTAACTGTTTAGAACTTAAAACTGATTCTCTTTCATCTTCAAAGCTGAATTTTTTTCAAACATCTTTCCCCAGTAACATTCTGAATTCGGCCGTGGTGTTTTGGGCCGGGTTTGGGGTGTTACAATTTGGTATCAGAGCCCAGATTTTAAACTCGGCCTATGGGTTTTGAGGCCCACAACATTTTCAAACTTGGTATTTCAAAGTTAGTTAAAAGAAATTTTCTGTGGAATGGACTTTTGAAGGCATGGCACTCGAATCTTCCGGCCCAGGTCTGCCAGGTAAGTCCCCTGACTGTATAAATGAATTGATTGGAAGTGGATATATGATGCATTATTGTGGATATTGTTGTGGATGATAGAATTTAGGGTATTCTCTCTAGAGACTGAAACTTTAGGGATGTGTGCTCTTTACGAAAGAATAACTCGAAATTCTATACCATAAAACTACTCCTTTAATCAATGGGTGGAAAGAAAGCTAATGCATAAAACTTCTTAATTCAGATTAAGACGCGACGTTAGACATGAGTTCTAGGGGACGTGGTCGTAATACCCGTGGGCGTGGTAGAGGCAGGATGGTTGTATCGGAACCAGTTGGGTCTGGTCAGGGATCAGAGAACGAGGCACCGCCACCGGTCGCGGGAGCGGAGTTTCAGGATCAAATGGGTGGAGATGACGCGGTGTCGCAGGCTATACTGCAGGTTTTGGAAAGAGTTGTGGGAGCTAATATGGGTACTGGGGCTCGGAAGTCTGTGTCTGAGCGACTTCGAGCGAATGGAGCCGAGATATTTAGAGGTGTCTCTGGGGTAGCTCCGAATGTGGCGGAGTATTGGTTAGAGGCAGTCGAGAGGATCATGGATGACTTGGACTGCACTGTTGAGGAGAAGTTGAAGGGCACTGTTTCGTTACTTCGGGATGACGCCTACCAGTGGTGGCTCACTGTCAGAGAGGGTACTCCGGCAGATCGAGTGGATTGGGGTTTCTTTAAGATTAAGTTTGAGGGGAAATACGTAGGGGCTAGTTACGTGGATGCACAGAGGAAGGCATTCCTGAACTTAATGCAAGGGGGTAAGACGGTAGCGGAGTACGAGGCAAAATTTTTGCGGCTGAGCCGGTATGCTCGAAGAATTGTTACTACTGATTACAAGCACTATGTTAGATTTGAGGATGGGCTGCGAGATGAGCTGCGGGTGTTGATCGCTCCTCAGCGAGAGAGGGACTTTGCCACTTTGGTAGAAAAAGCTAGAATAGCGGAAGAGGTTAAGCGTACTGAGAGGCAGAATAGGGATAGGGACAGAGGCAGGAATAAGAGGAGTTTTGGACCGTCAGCATCATCTGGGGGTTTCCAGAAAAAGCCTAGGGTTGAGAGTTCTGCTCGTGTTTCTATGCCAGTTGCTGGGAATCAGTTTCGACCGTGTGCCCAGTGTGGGAGGTCTCATGTAGGAGAGTGCTGGGGAAGGAACAAAGAGTGTTACAGGTGTGGGTCGAAGGATCACTTGGTTAAGAACTATCCTCAGGACATGGATAGGACTCGAACGGTAGGTCAGGGGTATGTGCAGTCCGGAAGGGGTGGTCAACAGGCGTCGAGGGGTCGTGGTCCGAATCGTGGAGGGAATGGTTCTGGTCGAGGTCGTGGAGCATCGGGTAGAGGTACTGGGAGTGCAGATGCTAGGCAGCCAGGGTTGGTTTACGCAGCCAAACGTCGTGAGGAGGGGGATGCACCTGACGTTATAACGGGTACGTTCCTTATTTCTGGGTTACCCTTTACTGCTTTAATTGATGTTGGATCGACACACTCATATATTGCTAGCATGGTGTCCGAGGCGTTGAATGTGAGTCTGAAATTGTCTCTAGGAAGATGACGATTACTTAGTCCTTTAGGGCAATCGGTAGTGGTAGATAAACTTTTAGAGACGTGCCTTTGAAGTTCGAGAAGTCGGTGTTTTCGGCTAACTTGATGGAGCTGCCGTTCAGAGAATTTGACTTGATACTAGGCATGGGTGGCTAGTGGGGTATCGTCTGAATTTAATTTGTCTTGCGCTAAGCGCATGTCGTTGAGGACTCCCGAGGATAATGAGGTTGTGGTGATAGGTGAGAGGAGAGACTACCTGTCTAATGTAGTGTCTGCTCTTAAGGCGGAGAAGATGGTGAAGAAGGGGTGTATAGCATTCTTAATGTTTGTGAGTGCTCTGGATGCAAAGGAAGCTACTGTGGGGGAGGTTAGAACAGTGAGGGAGTTTGTGGATGTTTTTCCGAAAGAACTTCCAGGGTTGCCTCTGGATCGTGAGGTGGAGTTTGGAATCGACTTCTTTGCCAGATGGGTGGCACGGTGTCCATCGCTCCTTATAGGATGGCACCAAAGGAGTTGGTTGAACTGAAGGCCCAAATCCAAGAGTTGCTAGATCGTGGGTTTATCCGACCCAGTGTGTCTCCATGGGGAGCACCGATTCTATTTGTGAAGAAGAAGGACGGATCTATGCGTATGTGCATAGATTATCGCCAGTTGAATAAACTGACGATCAAGAACAAATATCCGCTGCCAAGGATAGATGACTTGTTTGATTAGCTCAGAGGGGCTGCGATCTTCTCGAAGATAGATCTGAGGTCGGGATATCATCAGCTTAAGGTGAAGGAAGCGGATATCCATAAGACGGCTTTTCGGACTCGATACGGGCATTATGAATTCCTAGTAATGCCGTTCGATTTGACGAACGCCCCAGCTGCGTTCATGGATATGATGAACCGGGTTTTCCAACCCTACTTGGACCAGTTCGTCGTGGTGTTTATAGACGACATCCTAGTATATTCCAAGTCAGAGGAGGAGCATGATGCGCATCTTCGGGTGGTGCTGCAGGTTTTAAGGGAAAAGAAGTTATATGCCAAATTTAGCAAGTGCGAATTTTGGTTAAGGGAAGTTGCTTTTCTGGGTCATGTGGTGTCTGCAGAAGGGATAAGAGTGGACCCTCAGAAGATTGAGGCGGTATTGGATTGGAAACCACCTAAGTCAATGGCGAAGATTCGCAGTTCTTGGGGTTAGCAGGCTACTATAAGAGGTTTGTTGAAGGGTTTTCTTCGATAGCAGCACCTTTGACTAAGTTATTGAGGAAGGAGGTACCTTTTGTGTGGACGGACAAGCAGCAGGAGAGTTTCAAGAAATTAAAAAGGGTTTTGACAGAGGCTCCGGTTCTAATTCAGCCTGTGGCAGGGAAAGATTTTGTGGTGTATTGTGACGCTTCTCATACGGGGTTAGGTTGTGTGCTGATGCAGGAAGGGAAGGTGGTTGCCTATGCGTCTCGGCAGCTGAGACCACATGAAGTTAACTATCCGACGCATGATTTGGAGTTGGCTGTAGTGGTTTTCGCTTTGAAAGTGTGGAGGCACTATTTGTATGGGGAGAAGTCTGTGATCTACACGGACCATAAGAGTTTAAGGTATCTGCTGACTCAAAAGGAACTGAACTTGAGACAGCGAAGGTGGGTGGAATTATTAAAGGATTATGATTGCTCGATTGAGTACCATCCGGGTAAAGCGAATGTGGTGGCGGATGCGCTAAGCCGGAAAGTAGTGTCGGATTTGAGGGTGATGCTCGCTCATCTTAGTCTTTATGACGACGGGAGTTTGTTAGCGGAGCTGCAGGTGAAGCTGACATGGTTAAGTCAGGTAAAAGAGAAATAGTTGGTGGATGAGGTTCTGAGTGCTAGACTTCTGCAAGTACAGAATGGGGATTACTGGGACTACAGCAGAGCAATGATGGAGTTTTATGTTTCCGGGGTAGGGTTTGTATGCAGAAGGATGTGGAATTAAGGTAGAAGATTCTTCGGGAATCGCATAGTAGCCCTTACGCTATGCATCCTGGAGGGAGTAAGTTGTATAGGGATCTACGAGATCAGTTTTGGTGGCCTGGACTGAAGCGGGAAGTCACGAAATTTGTAGGGAAATGTTTGACGTGTCAGCAAGTCAAAGCTGAACACCAGGTGCCTTCGGGGTTGCTACAACCTGTGAAGATTCCATAATAGAAGTGGGAGAGAATCACGATGGATTTCGTTAGTGGGCTTCCCCTTACGCCTACTAAGAAAGACTCAGTGTGGGTGATTGTGGATCGGTTGACGAAGTCTGCACATTTCATACCAGTGCGAGTCGACTATTCTCTGCAGAGGTTGGCGAAGCTGTATGTGGCAAAAATTGTAAGGCTGGACGGGGTGCCAGTGTCAATAATATCAGATAGGGAACCTTGATTTACGTCGCGGTTTTGGAGGGCATTACATCAGGCTTTGGGCACCAGATTGGACTTTAGCACGTCATTTCATCTGCAAACGAATGGCCGGTCTGAAAGGGTAATTCAGGTATTGGAAGATATGTTGAGGGGATGTGTTATCGACTTCAGAGGTAGCTGGGTGGAATTTCTACCCTTAGCAGAGTTCGCATACAACAACAGTTATCAAGCTAGTATTAGGATGGCACCGTATGAAGCGTTGTATGGACGGAAGTGTCGCACTCCTACGTGTTGGACAGAGTTGGGTGAGCGTCATGTTTTGGGTCCAGAGATAGTGGCGGAATCAGAAGAAAAGGTTAGGGTAATTCGAGCTCGGTTGAAGGAGGCATCGGCGATGCATGTAAGTCGACGAATCTTAAGCGAAAAGAGATAGAATTTGCCGTGGGTGATCGGGTGTTTCTGAAAGTTTCACCATGGAAGAAGGTGATGAGATTTGGACGTAAGGGTAAGTTGAGTCCTAGGTTTATAGGGCCTTATCAGATTTTGAAGCGAGTTGGACCAGTGGCATATCAGTTAGAGTTGCCTTCAGAATTGAAGCAGATGCATGATGTGTTCCACGTATAAATGCTAAGTCATTACCGATCAGATCCATCTCACGTGGTGCCAGTTGAGGAAGTTGAATTGAGACCAGACTTGTCCTATGAGGAAGAGCCGATTCAGATTTTAGAGCGAGATGTGAAGGTATTACGGAAGAAATCAGTTCCTCTAGTCAAGGGGTTGTGGCAGAACCATGGATCAGAAGAAGCTTCGTGGGAGCCGGAGGAGGCAATGCAATAGCAATACCCTCACCTATTTTGACCAGGTAATTTCGAGGCCAAAATTTCTTTAAGAGGGGTAGAACTGTAATATCTGGGATTTTGAGGGGTCTTGCATTTTAATTCATATCTATGTGTTAGTATGCTCTGTATGCTATTTGAGTGTGTTTGGGGGCTTCGGGAAACCTTGGGGCTAGGTAGGAGCCTTAGTAAAATTTTTGGTTCAAAGTTGTTAAGAGGAGAGCGAGGGGAGCTAGGCCTTAAGGGATTAAATGTGGTGAGCATGGACACAAGCATCGAGGTGGTGGAGTGGCAAGGGGACGCTACTTTGGGTGCAGGGTAGTTTGCGTTAAAGGAGTTGCAAGGGAGGAGGAGGTTCGAGTATCATGGACATCATTTTGGGTTACTTTTTGCGTCAAGCAGGGAGGAGGTAGTGGATTCGGCTATGGCACTTGGAAGGTGGAAGTTTGAATGGGTCTAACATTTTGAATATGTGGTGGAGAGTGAGGCATGAGGTTTGAATGAGTCAAACTCATTTGAATGGGTGAAGGGGAGGAAATTTAGGAGGAAAAGAAAGGATGAGGAGAGGGGCTTGAGAGTTGGCCGAATGTGGGGTTCTAGGGGTGGCATTTTTGGCCAAGAAGAGAGTGGTTCGGTTAGGGGCTTAGGTCTTAGAAATAAGGTGTGTGGTAGAGTGTGTGTGGTCATTTTTCCTTCTTTTGAAATCATTTTCTCTCTTCTCTAGTCTTTAGAAAGTGTCAACAAGAGTAATTCATTTTCCGTCTTCTTCTTTTACTATAGTCTAAAGCCGAAGGTTATTCTTTCACTCTCTAAAAAGCCGAAATACACCCTCCATCTTCACCATAGCCGAACCTTTTCCTTAACTTTCTCCTATAGCCGAACCTCTTAACCTCAAACTTTCTCTTCTTTTCTTCCATCACTTGTTTCATCATCAAAGCCGAATAGTTTTTCTATACCTTGGCCGAATCTCCCATTCACCATTTCCTTTCTCTTTTTCGTTCATACTCTTTCTTCTCTTCTACTATTGTATTTATTTCTCCAATTATATCTCTTGGCCGAATCTGTCAGAGCCTATAAAGGGCACGTTGTCGTTCATCTCCTACCAATCTTTTTAATTGGAATAGTAGTAGTGGAGTATTAAGGATCTTTCGGGACTTGATCAATCAAGGTAAGAAGGTATTTGGTTCGGCCAAAGACCATTTCTTTTGTCCATAGATGTTAGGACGAATCTAACATGGCTCGTGTAGGGATTTCGACAACCTTCAAGTTCAAGTGAGGGCCTTCGGGATTTAGGTCGACTTTGGTAAGAGTGTTCTTTCGATTTTAGCATTCGTTTGGTTTCGTTTAGATCTGAATTAACGTATTAACCCGGGTCTTTTGACCAAAGACTTTGTTTGATGGATTCGAATATCAGCCAATGAGAGAAAGGGGTTGGACACGTAGTCCCTACCCTTAAGTTCAAGAAACGGTCTGTTTCAGCGGTTCGGGATTGGCCACCAGGGTGTGGGCCAGCGTCGAAAAGAGACAAGCAGATCGCTGTAGTCTCTTCGAGTAAGGACGTTAGGGAAATCGAGAGTCTAGTGCTTCAGGTTCTCAGGTGTGTAGTTAATAAACTGTTTCTTTGTTTAATTAGTCAAATGCTTGTGATATGTGTGGTAGCCGATAAAGTGGCTGTGGTGGTATTGTTACCCATATTGGGTAATCCGGTAATCAGGTTAGTACATTTCCTATATTAAAATATGGATGGATATATGTGGATCTTTGTAAGCATGTTATATATGGATATCCGTTATGTTCACATGATTACATTGTCATTCCATCATGGTATGCTGCATGTGCATGGGGTTCGGGATATATTGAATAAGGCGAAGTGTGTACATCTATGTACGTGGATTAGTGATGGCCTCGAGCCTCACTGTGGATTGATGTTGGCCTTGAGTCTCATCGTGGATATTGGTGATTTTAATCACGTGGATCAGTGGGTAGACCACTAGGTGGACGGCATTGACTGCCGAAAAGTTGTGTAGCGGATGGAGGGTCGATTTAGTAATCCCCAGGTGTGTGGTGGCTGGATATACGGGTGGTGTGTAGCGGTTGGATACTAGGTTGGGTTGGGTTAACATATTGCATTATTATGCGTGGTATGTGGTTTGATGTGGATTTGGGGTCAAGCCCATTTGTGGATCATGTGGTTTAATTACGCACTGAGTCGGTTTGACTAACCCTATTTTTCTCAAAAACCATGCAGGTGAGACATGATTCGATGGACCGGGCTGGAGTGGATTCGAGGTGGCCATGCAAAAGCTGTTTATTTCTATTCACATATTAAACTTTGCATTACATTTTGGGACATTTTTATTGTAATAAGGCCGCTTAAAATGTTTCGGGATTTTTATTATGGTTTGAGTTAGAATTATTAGCGGATTAATAATTGGGAATGATTTCGAGACATATACAACTTAAAAATCAAATTAAAGTTTTCAAAACCGGACTACTCACAAGCACTCGTTCTCTCAAATTTTTATACATATAATGATTTAAACTTTACACAACCTTCTAAGTTTTGTTTTCTCAGCAAACTACTATTTTCAGAACGATAAACCCCTTTTTAAATGAAGTAACTATTTTAGAACTTAAAACTGATTCTCTTTCGTCTTCAAAGCCGAATTTTTTTCAAACATTTTTCCCCAGTAACATTCTAAATTCGACCGTGGTATTTTGGGCCGGGTTTGGGGTGTTACAGTTAGTTTCCAGGTTCGATCATTATCTTTATAAATTTGAAACTCTGACTTCACAACGATCACCATCTGATTTAGAAAAGATCCATAATGTGTTTCATGTATCGATGCTTCGACGATACAGATTCGATCCCTCGCATGTGATTTCTCTGTCTGAGATAGAGATTCAGTCTGATATGACTTATGAAGAAGAATCGATCCGTATCTTAGCTCGCGAGGTTAAAGAATTGAGAAATAAGAAAATTCCGTTAGTAAAAGTATTATGGCATCGACACGGGGTCGAAGAAGCTACGTGGGAGCCCGAAGATGCTATGAGACAGCAATATCCGAATCTGTTCAACGGTAAGATTTTCGGGGACGAAAATCCCTAAGGGGTTAGAGTTGTAACAGCCCGGTTTAGACCCTAGCCAAAATAGTGGTTTCAGGACCACAAATCCGAGTCTAAAAAATATTTTAATATTATTTTCTGAGTCTACAACATGTGAATTGGTATGTGTGAAATTTCCGCGATTTAATTTGATCGTTTGTGTGCTTAATTTGCAAAAAGGAAAAAACTGTAGAAAATGCAAAAGTAGCCTTGTATTTAATAAAGTGCCAAATTGACATAGTATATTAAATGTGAGGTTCTTATGTTGTAAATGGACCATTGAATTTATGAATGGACATATATGCCAAGGGTTAGCGGATTTTAAAAGTGTTTAATAAGGATATTTTGGTAAATGATGAATTAATGTTTATTAATTAAACAAAACATGATTTTTGCTTCATCTTTTCATCATTTTGCCGAAAATAAAAAAGAAAACAAGGGTTCAAACCTTTCAAATATTCGGCCTTGTTCAAGCTTAATCAATGTATGAGTTTTGTTCGGTTCTTGATGATTTTTACATTTTTGTGATCGTTGTTAAGTATTCTAGCTAGCCCATGACATGATTTTTGAAATTGTTAGTGATTTTCAAAAGTCCCATTGATGAATTTGTGAGTTTAATGATGTTAATTGATGAATTAT
Organism: Gossypium sturtianum; assembly: GCA_025698515.1. Lineage (NCBI taxonomy): Eukaryota > Viridiplantae > Streptophyta > Magnoliopsida > Malvales > Malvaceae > Gossypium > Gossypium sturtianum. The sequence continues at coordinate 34,051,632 of CM046943.1, read as the reverse complement.
GAAAGATATGTGTTGGGTTTACATGTTTTGTATTGTGATTTTTGATGAATTTAATTATTGTGGACTAAATTATGAAAATGAGAAATTGAGGGGATAAAATGTGAAATAAATGAAATATGTGGGATCATATGAGCTAAAGTAATATTCGGCCAAGCTATGATATTGTTAAATTATGTGTATTTTGCGATTTTATGAAATAGGGACTAAAATGTCAAAATGTGAAAATGTGAGGGCTAATTTGTAAAATGCCCTAAATATGTGTATATGGATTGAATTGAATGTTTTGGTGAATAAAAGAGTTAAATTTGAATGTGTATAGATCAAGAACCAAAGAAAACGAAATTTGATCGAGGGAAATCGAAAGTAGTTGAATAGCCGTTCGTTTCCGTTCTTTCCCGTACAAGGTAAGTCGATATACAAATAAATGTGTTTGAATTGAATTATTATTGCTTATATGTGAATGAATTGTGACATATGGCTATTGAGTTGAATATGTGGAATCCGAGAAAGTTCCGATAATGTGACGACGTCCGAAAAGTCCCGTACGAACCTTAGGAAATAATTAGGATACGTATGTCATGACATAGGATTTTGTGATATTATTTTGTGTAAGACCATGTCTGGGACATTGGCAACGATTTGAGATATCATGTAAGACCGTGTCTGGGACACTGGCATCGATTAGAGATTACGTGTAAGACCATGTCTGGGACATAGGCATCGTATATGATTTTGTGTAAGACCCTATCTGGGACAGTGGCATCGATATTTGATTATATGTAAGACCAAGTTTGGGACGTTGGCATTGTACGAGCTTTCCGAGCTATCTGAATAACCTGTTTGATTCTGAATGGTTCAACGGGAATTTCGAGAAATGAATGAGTATACGAATGCGCATCTGAATTTCGGTACTTATTTATGTATATGAAATTTGGCAATGAAAGGTACGTATGTATATGATCATTTGATATGTGAGCTACATCACATGATTTGTGATTATGAGCAAGTGAACATGATCAATTGAGATATAAGAGAAATATGACTTGTGATTGTGTTATGCCATGAACCATATGTATGAAATGGTTTATAATTGTTCTATGTGATAAGTTTATTTGTATATGGCTTACTAAGCTTTTGAAAGCTTACTTTGTGTGTGTTTACATTGTTTTATAGATTATCGAAGCTGGGAGCTCGGGGATCGTCGGGGATCATCACCACACTATCGAACCATATTTGGTACCTTTTGAAAATGTACATATTGAAGTATGGCATGTATAGGCTAGAAATGTTAAGATATGTTTTGGGACATGTATATCTAGCCATGTGATATGGCTTGGTTAGGTTTGATTTTATGAATGAATTTTGGGTATGTATTATGTGTTATAAAATGGTATATTTTGAGGATTATATGTGGTTAAGGGAAAAGGTCAATTTGATATGTTTTGATGTGAACGAATTTGAATGTTTTGGTTATGTTTGAAATGGTTTAATTTGGATATGAAGTATGTGATTTTAGATGTGATTATAGTCCATGAAAGGTATGCCTTTGCATTGGTAATTGTATGTGGAATTAAATGATGATATTATGGTTTAAATGGTGTATGTTTTGGGCTTGAAATTGGCTGGAAAAGTGGCATAATTGTTGCTTGTTTGATGCTTGTAGGGATGACCCAAATTGGGTGGTAAATTGGCCTTTTAAATGGCCTATTTTGTGCCTACACGGGCAGGGACACGGGCGTGTGTCTCTGCCGTGTTGTTCGAGGGCCACTTCAAAGTGAGCCTGGGCAGAGCACACGGTCGCACACACGGGCATATGCTAGGCCGTGTGGCCAAGTCAGTATACCCCCTTCGATAGTCACGGTCGAGCACACAGGCGTGTGTCTCTGCCATGTTGTTCGAGGGCCACTTCAAAGTGAGCCTGGGCAGAGCACACGGTCGCACACATGGTCATGTGCTAGGCCGTGTGGCCAAGTCAGTATACCCCCTTCGTTTGTCACGGTCGAGCACACGGGCGTGTGAGGAAAATTCGAATAGGTACACGGGCTAGACACACGGACGTGTGACTGGCCGTGTGACCAAGTCAGTAGCCTCCCTAATTTTCACACGTCCTGGCACACTGGCGTGTCTTGTAGCCGTGTGGACAAGTATGTATGCCCTATTTTGCCACGGCCTGGACACAAGGGCGTGTCTAAGCCAGGTGGGGAACACGGCTTGCCCACACGGGTGTGTGACCTCTGTAACTTTGAAAAATGTTTAAGTTTCAGAAAAAAAAATTTATGTGCTCAGTTTAGTCCCGACCCCTTCCCAATGCATGTTTAAGGTCTCACAGACCTTCTAAAGGGACTCTATGTGTATATTTCACTATGGAATGTTTGTGAGTATTTTATGTTAGTGAAATGTTTGTGATATGATCCGATATGTCCGATAATGCCTCTTAACCTTAGTCCGAGGACGGATACGGGTTAGGGGTGTTACAATGTCTCATACGGAAGGAAGTAGAAAAATTTGTAGGAACCATACTCAAGGCCTATAGACATATAGTGCTCTAGGTGAGCTAACTGAAGGTCCAACTCTTGAACGAAGTAGACCACAATAGAACTATTCTGAGCAGTAGAATAGGATTGAACTTGCTGAGGCATTATTGGTTAATGAGGGTAGGTTCTTAGTAATCCCAACCTTACAAATCAACATCATAGATCCTTTATCCTTTGCCGTAGAATCTTTGTTTTCACATCCTTAATTGTTTACTTGTTTGTTTTGCACATTTTATACAAGATTATTCTCCTAATTGTCACTGCATTATTATTACTATTTTTGCCTTAGCATTATTCTCACTTTACTATAATAACTTAACCATTTTATACCTATTCGATCCCTGTGGAGACGATCTCACTTATCACTTTATTACTTAATCCGACGTGTATACTTTCACAATTTGCATATCATATTCACACGCAACAAGTTTTTACCGTTGTTTCCGGAGATCAAAAATTTTTGTGAAATTTGGTTTTGTTATTTTACTAATTCCACTAGTGCTAATTTAGTTGTATTTAATTTCTATAAGGTTGTTACTAGTGCATAAATAGAAGCATTCCTACTGATAAAGAATATCCTTTTGACCTAGAGATTGAGAGAACATTGCGAAGAAGGAGAAGATAAGTACATAACATGTTAAAGGACGGGAATGATCCTGATCTGAATGATCCATTAAATCCAAATGGTTAGGATGTTGATCTCTTATTTACCGTGTGATAGATGATCAAGACAGGCTAATTCGGGAGCATGTTTTGCCAATTTTGGATGACTTGAATCCAGGGATAGTCAGACCACACATACAAACTCAACAATTTGAATGGAAACCAATAATGTTTCAGATGCTCCAAACTTTTGGACAGTTCAATGGGTTGCCAATTGAGCATCCAAGACTGCACTTAAGACTTTTCCTAGAGGTCCATGACTCATTTCGACAACAGGGTGTTCCTAAAGACGCTTTGCGGCTTAAATTGTTCCTATATTCCTTAAAAGATCGAGCAAGAGCGTGGCTTAATGCTTTTCCGTCGGGGACAGTGACATCATGGAATGACCTTTGCCAAAGGTTTTTGTTACTGTATAATCTGCCAAATATGAATGCCAAGCTTATAAATGACATCACTTCTTTTCGGCAATCAAAGGATGAAACATTGTACGAAGCTTGGGAAAGATTTAAAGGATTACTGCGGAAATGTCCGATGCATGGGTTTCAACACTGGACTCAGATGGAGATGTTTTATAATAGGTTGAATGCACATACAAGGATGGTAGTTGATGCTTCTACCAATGGTACTTTGTTGGATAAATATTATAATGAAGCGTATGAGATTTTGGAATAGATTGCCAACAATGATTATCAATATCTTACCACGTGAGCTGGGACTAGCAGGAGAACTGCTGGCACCATGGAACTTGATGTAATCACTTCATTGACTGCCCAAACTAATATGAAAAAAAACAATGAAGAGGCCAACTATAGTTCAGGAGATGAAATCAGCTGAGCTATCGTGTGTTATTGTGGCGAAAACCATGTGTTTGACAAATGCCCATCGAACCTAGCATCTGTGTGTTACACGGGTAATTTCAATCGGAATAATAACCTTTATTGTAACACCTACAATCCAGGGTGGAAGCGACATCCAAACTTTAGTTGGAATAATCAATGTGCAGGGAATTTTAACAATGCTGCAAGATAGAATGCCATCAGTGCACCATTTGGTTATACTCAACCTATGTCGAGGCAAAATGCCCAACAAGGTAAGACATCAGCTTCATCATCATCATCATCATCATCTATTAAAGCTTTGTTGAAAGAATATATGACAAAGAATGATGCCATAATTTAGAGTTAAGATGCATCCCTTTGAGCTCTTGAGAATCAAGTGGGGCAGATAGAAAATGCTTTAAATCCGAGTCCTCAAGGAGCTCTGCCAAGTGATATTGAGAATTCAAGATCAAAAGGGAAGGAGCATTGTAAGGAAATCACTCTCAGAAGTGGGACTCGGTTGAATGAAATTGTTAAAGGTGCCATTGCAAAAGAGGGAAATTTAGATTGCAACCATTGAAAGATTTCAGAAACATTTGCGAAGAACACTACAACTAGCCAAACAAAATACTGTTGCAGAAAAACATATCATGTTGCTAATGGAAATGCTATAGCAAAATAACAGCAGCAACTTGAAGGACGACCACCTCCACCATTTCTGAAAAGATTCTACAATTGTAAACAAAAAGTTCAGTTCAAAAGATTTCTATACGTCCTTAAATAATTCCACATCAACATACCGCTGGTGGAAGCTTTGGAGCAAATGCGTAATTATGTGAAATTCATGAAAGATATATTGTCAAAGAAGTACAGATTGTAAGAATTTGAGAATGTTACTCTCACTAAAGGGTGCACAACGATGTTATCAAATAAATTACCCCCAAAGTTGAAGGACCTAGAGAGTTTTACTATACCTTGCTCACTTGGAAATCAGTATGTTGGGATAGCATTGTGTGATTTAGGAGCAAGTATCAATTTAATGCCCATGTCTATATTCAGGAGGTTGGGAATTGGAAAAGCAAGGCCTACTAGAGTCATGCTGCAATTAGCTGATCGTTCCTATGCACATTCAGAAGGTAAAATTGAAGACTTGCTGGTAAGAGTAGATAAGTTTATTTTTCCAGTCGATTTCATTATTTTAGAATGTGAAGTTGACAGAGATGTGCCAATTATTCTTGGAAGACCTTTTCTTGCTACAGACAAAACTTTAATTGATGTACAAAAAGGTGAACTGACCATGAGGATGAATGATCAGCAGATCACGTTCAATGTATTTAATGTACTGAAATGTGCTGATGAGAATAAAGAATGCCATGCCATTGACTTGATAGGAGCAGTAGTGGAGGAAGAGTTCATAAGATTTTCTCACAGTAATTCTGATACTGATATAGATTCATTTGAGCTCAATGAACTGGAGACTCTCGAAGGATTTAGTGAACTCATAGAGGTAAAGCAAATTGTGAATGGACTAGGGAAAAAGTTTGAATCCTTGGATTTATCAATTCATACTTTCAATCCTCCTAAACCATCTAAAGAGGAACCCCCACACTAGAGTTGAAGCCTTTGCTGAAGTACTTAAAATATGCTTATTTGGGAGAAAACATCGTTTTGCCGGTAGTTATTTCTGCGGAGTTGACACCAATTCAAGAGGTGAGATTGTTGTAAGTACTCTAATGATCTAAGAAGGCATTGGGATGGACAATTGCTGACATCAAGGGAATTAGTCCTACTATCTATATGCATAAAAAATTTTACTAGAGGGTTACCATAGCAATTCCATTGAACAGTAAAGGAGGTTGAATCCATTCATGAAGGAAATTGTTAACAAAGAGGTTATCAAGTGGCTCGATGCTGGTATTGTTTACCCAATCTCTGACAGCTCATGAGTGAGTCCTGTACAATGTGTACCTAAGAAAGGAGGTGGCACAGTACTCAGCAATGACAACAATGAACTTATTCCAACTCACACTGTCACGAGCTGGAGAGTATGCATGGATTATTTCAAGCTCAATAAGGCAACTCGGAAGGACCATTTTCCCTTACCATTTATTGACCAAATGTTGGATAGATTAGTTGGGAAAGCTTTCTACTATTTTTTGGATGGTTATTCAAGATATAATCAAATTGCTATAGCTCCCAACGACCAAGAGAATATAACTTTTACTTGTTCATATGATACTTTTGCATTTCGACGAATGCCATTCGGGTTTTGTAATGCCTCGACAACATTTCAGCGTTGCATGATGGCAATATTCTCTGACATGCTAGAGAATTTTCTTGAAATATTCATGGATGATTTCTCTGTCTTTAGGGATAATTCATTGGTAACTTCAATAATGGACATTGCCTTCTAAACTCATATGTGACGCCAGTGATTATGCTGTAGGAGCAGTGTTGGGACAAAGGAAAAACAAGTTATTTCATGTAATTTATTATGCGAGTAGGACCCTGACAGATGCACAGCTGAACTACACCACCACTGAAAAGGAGTTATTGGCTGTGGTTTTCGCATGTGATAAATTTTGATTGTATTTACTTTGTACCAAGGTTACGGTCTACACAGACCATTCTGCTATTAAATATTTGGTGACCAAGAAATATGCCAAGCCAAGATTAACTCAGTGGATACTTCTGCTGTAGGAGTTTGATTTAGAAATTCAAGACAGAAAGGGGACTGAAAATCAAATGGCTGATCACCTGTCAAGGTTAGAAGTTGGGAATAAAGATGGCAATGTTCAACTTATTAAGGAAGATATCCTAGACGAGCAACTATTGGTTGCCACGACATTACCTTGGTATGCCGATATAGTGAACTACTTAGTAAGTGGGTTGCTACCACTTGATCTCAATAGCCAAAGAATACGAAAGTTCCTTCATGATACCAGACATTACTATTGGGATGAACCCTTATTATTCAAGCATTGTGTTGATCATATAATTAGAAAATGTGTCCCTGATGACAAAGTACATAACATCCTGCAACATTGTCACTCAGCGCCTTACAGAGGACACTTTGGAGGAATGAAGCCTTGTGGGCTTATCGTACAACATTCAAAACATCGTTGGGGATGTCACTATTTAAGTTGGTTTATGGCAAGCCATGTCACCTACCTGTTGAGCTAGAGCACAAAGCATTTTGGGCCATTAAAAAACTAAACATGGATTGGGTCGCTACTGGCCATAAAAGGTTGTTAGAACTGAATGAAATGGAGGAATTCCGGGCACAAGCATATGAGAATGCTAAATTGTACAAGGAGAAGACCAAGCACTATCATGATAAAAATATTATGCCAAGGCAATTTGAACCAAGACAACTGGTGTTGTTGTTAAACTCTAGGCTCAAACTGTTCCTGGGAAAACTAAAATCTCATTGGTCAGGTCTCTTCGAAGTAGCTCAAGTATACCCTCATGGAGTTGTTGATGTCAAATATATGAAAACGAGGGTCACATTTAAAGTTAACCATTTTATACCTATTTGATCCCATGATTGTCAGATCAAGTAATTAAGTAATAAGTGAGATTATCTCCATAGGGATCGAATAGGTATAAAATGGTTAAGTTATGATAGTAAAGTGAGATTAATGCTAAGGCAAAAATAGTAATAATAATGTAGTGGCAATTAGGAGAATAATGTTGTATAAAATGTGCAAAACAAACAAGTAAATAATTAAGGATGTGAAAAAAAAGATGATACGGTAAAGGATAAAGGATCTACGATGTTGATTTGTAAGGCTGGGATTAATAAGAACCTACCCTCATTAACAAATAATGCCTCATCAAGTTCAATCTAATTCTACTGCTCGGAATAGTTCTACTATGGTTTGCTTCATGTAACACCCCAAACCCGGCCCAAACACCACGACAGGATCTGGCATGTCACTAAGAAGACTTTATAAAACATGTCGCGTTTTATTTTGTTTTAAAAACATAGTTTTGGCGTTTATACGGGAAAAACTTAATAGGTTGATAAATTGTAGAAGAAATAAATTTTATTTAATGCCTTAATGAATATAAAACTGGAATTTTCCTTTGATTTCTATCGTTTCAGTACATGCCTTAGTTTAACCTTTTACGTAGGATTTTAGATGTCCAAAAACTCGAAAACCCAAAAGAGAACATAAAATAATTATAATAACCGATGGCCTTATTACAATAAAATATAAACCAACTAATTAAAAATAATAAAATTAATTAAACTAGTAAAGTCTTTTGCGGAATCCAAATAATCCCTCGCATGGCCACCTTGCGCTCCTCTCCAACTCGGTCCGATGCACTAGGTGCTACCTGAAAGATGTTAAATAATAGGGTGAGTCGCGAGACTCAATGTGCAACCCTCATGCACCATCAGATTGGGCCTTAGCCCCATAGAACAGATAACAGAGTATAATATATCAGAAAATATGCAAAGCCCAACCCAATCCTAGGTTTCCATCCGCTACACACAACCCTTACCTGCCAATCACACCATTGGGGATTTCTACAATCAACCCACACCGCTACACACCATTGATAGCAGTCATGCTGCTCATCGTTAGATCATGGCCGTAGCCAGTACAATAGGTCATGGCAAAAGCCACTACAACAGGTCACGGCAAAAGCCGCTACAACAGGTCACGGCAAAAGCCGCTACAACAGAACACTTCCCCTTTCTTCAAACCCAACCCCATGCAATCACAGAAATCGGCATACTTATCACACATATCATCTTAACAGGAACATTCACTTAGGAATGACAGAGATCACTAACCTGGTGATTCACTTTTACCCTCCTCGGGTTTCAACCATTATGCCGGGATTTCGGCATTTATCAAAATATAACAGATTTCTAAACAAATTTTAACCGGCAATCTAAATGGTGTGGAAGTGTTACACACCTAATTAATACGTAAGACTACCCTCTATGTCGATACCCTCGCTAATCGGATCTACTGCCCTCTGTCTACAACTTTGCTCAAAAGCTGAAAAAACGCGAATATAAGGCCTCTCCTATATTCGGCCAAGGGTTAGTGTTTACCCAAATCTATACTTTTAGATTAACAGATCTCCTTACCTCGATCGATTAAATCCCGGAAGTAGTATGATTTGTGTGCTACCTAGGCGATTGGATCTCCTTCAAATCTCGGAATGCCGCCCATGAAAGATAATACGAGGTTAGTCAACCATCTAGCCATTCGGTTATGGTCTCCAAAAGCCGAAAAAGATTGAAAGAATAACGTAATCGACACTTACCACTTCAGAAGATTTTGGCTACCCCTTGTAGGAAGATTCGGCAAACACCAGAGAAGAGATCTAAGAATTTTAGTTTTTAAGAAAATCCCGAAAAAGTATGAACAAAAGAAGGCTGATGCGTTTTCGGCTTTTAGAAGAACTGAGTGAAGAGTTTCGGTTTCTAGAAAAAGAAAAGAAGAAAAGAAATCAAGAGAGAAGCTTGGAGATTTCAGCTAGGAAGAAAAAGAATGGATAGGATTTCGTCAACTGATAAGGCTTCAAAGGGTTTTGGTTCTTAATGAATGAAAGAAGAGATGAACAAATGGGTAGGGAGAATTCGGCTTTTTAGAGAAATCAGCACAAGAGGAAAAGAATGGAAAAGAGAGTGAAGGGAGAGGTTTCGGCTTTTGAAGAAATTAAAGAAAAGAAATTGTAGTGGGAGACTGAGGATTTCGGCATAGGAAGAGAAGAAAAGGGTAGGGTTCAAATGCCAAAATTCATGAGCTATCCCCCCCTATTTATAGAAATTTCGGCACACCTTTAGCCTATACTCAACCAATTTTTCCCCCTCTCCTGCGTTTGATTTTCGACCAACACTAGCCTTCCTGATAGATCCTCATCCTATCCCTTATCCCTATCAAAACACCCATCCAAAAGAGGCTTAATTATCTCCAACTCTTCCCTCCTTTATCAGCTGTAATTATCCACATATTAAAACAATAAAATCCCCTAAATAATAGCCTTGTTGCCGTCCAACCTACTCCTCCTTATAAGTGTCGAATTTGGCCCAAAAACATGGGCTCCAAACGGCCACAAATTGGGCCTCTCCCCTTGCCTATTGACGCCAAGTCCCTTCCCTCTTAGTGGCGCCATTTTGCCACTGGGCTACAAGCCCATTTTGCCATTTAAGCTACCATAACTTTATTTTAAGCCCTAGAGTATCTAAAAAGAATATTTAATCAAGGCCTCAGGCCAAGCCTGAACCCAATTTGCACCTCTAATTCTCAAATTAACACATTAAACACATCCACACCCTAAACGCATAGGCCCAAAAATTCAGGATGTTACAGTTCTACCCCCTTAAAGAAATTTCGTCCTCGAAATTTCCAACTAAGTAGTAATCATACTACCTAAGTCTCACCGCTATGCTTTCGCCGCGCACTCTAATTCTAAAGCCAAAATAAACACTTAGTATACTATGGTAGGGTACGCACCATCATTCGCATCTGGAGCGTCTCCGTCCCCTACCACAGCCACGCGGCGGTCGTCCTCGACCTCTTGTACTCATTCTACCGATTCGCATTTATCTGATTAGAAATTTTATGAATTAATAGGTTTCTTCCACTGATTAACCACAAACGGTCTTATGAACAGTAGTTTAAGAGTAGTTCTTTCGAATTCGAAATTCATCTACAAGTTTCAGTGTCAAGTTTGTCTCCTAGTTCTAGGAAACACATACATGCAATCATCAACATACAAATAGCATCCACGAACTTACATTCATCACCTAAGGGTATTTTCGTCATTTCACTACCCAGGGGTATTTGCGTAATTTATCCTACAGGGGTATTTTCGTAATTTCCCAAAATAGGGTTCCTTGGTGATTTTGTGAAAGAGGATATTTTGGTAATTTTGCAATCCAGGGGTATTTCGGTAATTCTACAAATCAGGGATATTTTGGTCATTTATAAATCAGGGGTAATTTAGTAGTTTTACAAAATAGAATGGCTGGTCCCTTTCGGGTTTTAAATTATTAATTTTGGCCCGTCAACAAATCCTCGTGGCTAGGGTGAAGCAGTACTACGCACTGTAGGATTCCAACGAAGAGGAGGTGAGTCACTAGGATCGCTAAGTGCAGGGCTCTTAGGATCCAATCCTAGACATGCGCATGGCTGTTGCCACACCCTAGTCTTGCGACTTGTCTTCAGGTTTGTTCGGTTGGATTAAGTCTTATGCAATTGAGAGTTGTTTAACTAGGCCTACGGTCCATCAAGCTCTAATTAAAATAATCTACGTCCCTTAAAGCCCATCAAGCCCACATATATATATATATAACACAGTGAGTTCTGAATACTTACCCAGCGGACTTCAATGAGACGCAGTGCCATCTTTGAGAAAACCATCCTGTGTTATTTATAAACATACATGATTCCAAAACCCATCTTTAGAAAACGTTTTGAGCCCAAAATCTCCAAAGCCGAGTTTTGAACCGGGCACTGATACCAATTTGTAACACCCCAAACCCGGCCCAAACACCACGACCGGATCTGGCATGTCACTAAGAAGACTTTATAAAACATGTCGCGTTTTATTTTGTTTTAAAAACATAGTTTTGGAGTTTATACGGGAAAAACTTAATAGGTTGATAAATTGTAGAAGAAATAAATTTTATTTAATGCCTTAATGAATATAAAACTGGAATTTTCCTTTGATTTCTATCGTTTCAGTACATGCCTTAGTTTAACCTTTTACGTAGGATTTTAGATGTCCAAAAACCCGAAAACCCAAAAGAGAACATAAAAGAATTATAATAACCAGTGGCCTTATTACAATAAAATATAAACCAACTAATTAAAAATATTAAAATTAATTAAACTAGTAAAGTCTTTTGCGGAATCCAAATAATCCCTCGCATGGCCACCTTGCACTCCTCTCTAACCCGGTCCGATACACTAGGTGCTACCTGAAAGATGTTAAATAATAGGGTGAGTCGCGAGACTCAGTGTGCAACCCTCGTGCACCATCAGATTGGGCCTTAGCCCCACAGAACAGAAAATAGAGTATAATATATCAGAAAATATGCAAAGCCCAACCCAATCCTAGGTTTCCATCCGCTACACACCACCCTTACCTGCCAATCACACCATTGGGGATTTCTACAATCAACCCACACCGCTACACACCATCGATGGTAGTCATGCTGCTCATCGTCAGATCATGGCCGTAGCCACTACAACAGGTCATGGTAAAAGCCACTACAACAGGTCACGGCAAAAGCCGCTACAACAGAACACTTCCCCTTTCTTCAAACCCAACCCCATGCAATCACAGAAATCGGCATACTTATCACACATATCATCTTAACAGGAACATTCACTTAGGAATGACAGAGATCACTAATCTAGTGATTCACTTTTACCCTCCTCGGGTTTCAACCATTATGCCGGGATTTCAGCATTTATCAAAATATAACAGATTTGTAAAAAAAATTTAACAAGCAATCTAAATGGTGTGGAAGTGTTACACACCTGATTAATGCGTAAGACTACCCTCTATGTCGATAACCTCGCTAATCGGATCTACTGCCCTCTGTCTACAACTTTGCTCAAAAGCCGAAAAAACGCGAATATAAGGCCTCTCCTATATTTAGCCAAGGGTTAGTGTTTACCCGAATCTATACTTTTAGATTAACAGATCTCCTTACCTCAAACGATTAAATCTCGGAAGTAGTATGATTTGTGTGCTACCTAGGCGATTGGATCTCCTTCAAATCCCGGAATGCCACCCATGAAAGATAATACGAGGTTAGTCAACCATCTAGCCATTCGACTATGGTCTCCAAAAGCCGAAAAAGATTGAAAGAATAACATAATCGACACTTACCACTTCAGAAGATTTAGGCTACCCCTTGTAGGAAGATTCGACAAACACCAGAGAAGAGATCTAAGAATTTCGGCTTTTAAGAAAATCCTGAAAAAGTATGAACAAAAGAAGGCTGATGCGTTTTCAGCTATTAGAAGAACTAAGTGAAGAGTTTCGGCTTCTAGAAAAAGAAAAGAAGAAAAGAAATCAAGAGAGAAGCTTGGAGATTTCGACTAGGAAGAAAAAGAATGGAAAGGATTTCGTCAACTGATAAGGCTTCAAAGGGTTTTGGTTCTTAATGAATGGAAGAAGAGATGAACAAATGGGTAGGGAGAATTCGGCTTTTTAGAGAAATTAGCACAAGAGGAAAAGAATGGAAAAGAGAGTGAAGGGAGAGGTTTCGGCTTTTGAAGAAATTAAAGAAAAGAAATTGTAGAGGGAGACTGAGGATTTCGGCACAGGAAGAGAAGAAAAGGGTAGGGTTCAAATGCCGGAATTGATGAGCTATCCCCCCTATTTATAGAAATTTTGGCACACCTTTAGCCTATACTCAACCGATTTTCCCCCCCTCTCCTGTGTTTGATTTTTGGCCAACACTAGCGTTCCTGATAGATCCTCATCATATCCCTTATCCCTATCAAAACACCCATCCAAAAGAGGCTTAATTATCTCCAACTCTTCCCTCCTTTATCAGCTGTAATTATCCACATATTAAAATAATAAAATCCCCTAAATAATAGCCTTGTTTCCGTCCAACCTACTCCTCCTTATAAGTGTCAAATTTGGCCCAAAAACATGGGCTCCAAACGGCCACAAATTGGGCCTCTCCCCTTGCCTATTGACGCCAACTCCCTTCCCTCTTAGTGGCGCCATTTTGCCACTGGGCTACAAGCCCATTTTGCCATTTAAGCTACCATAACTTTATTTTAAGCCCTAGAGTATCTAAACAGAATATTTAATCAAGGCCTCAGCCCAAGCCTGAACCCAATTTGCACCTCTAATTCTCAAATTAACACATTAAACACATCCACACCCTAAACGCATTGTAACACCCCAAACCCGGCCCAAACACCACGACCGGATCTGGCATGTCACTAAGAAGACTTTATAAAACATGTCGCGTTTTATTTTTTTTTAAAAACATAGTTTTGGCGTTTATACGGGAAAAACTTAATAGGTTGATAAATTGTAGAAGAAATAAATTTTATTTAATGCCTTAATGAATATAAAACTGGAATTTTCCTTTGATTTCTATCGTTTTAGTACATGCCTTAGTTTAACCCTTTACGTAGGATTTTAGATTTCCAAAAACCCGAAAACCCAAAAGAGAACATAAAAGAATTATAATAACCGGTGGCCTTATTACAATAAAATACAAACCAACTAATTAAAAATATTAAAATTAATTAAACTAGTAAAGTCTTTTGTGGAATCCAAATAATCCCTCGTACGGCCACCTTGCGCTCCTCTCCAACCCGGTCCGATGCACTAGGTGCTACCTGAAAGATGTTAAATAATAGGGTGAGTCGCGAGACTCAGTGTGCAACCCTCGTGCATCATCAGATTGGGCCTTAGCCCCACAGAACAGATAACAGAGTATAATATATCAGAAAATATACAAAGCCCAACCCAATCCTAGGTTTCCATTCGCTACACACCACCCTTACCTGCCAATAACACCATTGGGGATTTCTACAATCAACCCACACCGCTACACACCATCGATGGCAGTCATGCTGCTCATCGTCAAATCATGGCCGTAGCCACTACAACAGGTCATGGCAAAAGCCGCTACAACAAGTCACGACAAAAGCCGCTACAACCGAACACTCCCCCTTTCTTCAAAACCAACCCCATGCAATCACAGAAATCGGCATACTTATCACACATATCATCTTAACAGGAACATTCACTTAGGAATGACAGAGATCACTAACCTGGTGATTCGCTTTTACCCTCCTCGGGTTTCAACCATTATGTCGGGATTTCGACATTTATCAAAATATAACAGATTTGTAAACAAATTTTAGCAGGCAATCTAAATGGTGTGGAAGTGTTACATACCTGATTAATGCGTAAGACTACCCTCTATGTCGATACCCTCGCTAATCGGATCTACTGCCCTCTGTCTACAACTTTGCTCAAAAGACGGAAAAACGCGAATATAAGGCCTCTCCTATATTCGGCCAAGGGTTAGTGTTTACCCAAATCTATACTTTTAGATTAACAGATCTCCTTACCTCGATCGATTAAATCCCGGAAGTAGTATGATTTGTGTGCTACCTAGGCGATTGGATCTCCTTCAAATCCCGGAATGCCGCCCATGAAAGATAATACGAGGTTAGTCAACCATCTAGCCATTCGGCTATGGTCTCCAAAAGCCGAAAAAGATTGAAAGAATAACATAATCGACACTTACCACTTCAGAAGATTTCGGCTACCCCTTGTAGGAAGATTCGGCAAACACCAGAGAAGAGATCTAAGAATTTCTGCTTTTAAGAAAATCCCAAAAAAGTATGAACAAAAGAAGGCTGATGCGTTTTCGGCTTTTAGAAGAACTGAGTGAAGAGTTTCGGTTTCTAGAAAAAGAAACGAAGAAAATAAATCAAGAGAGAAGCTTGGAGATTTTGGCTAGGAAGAAAAAGAATGGAAAGGATTTCGTCAACTGATAAGGCTTCAAAAGGTTTTGGTTCTTAATGAATGGAATAAGAGATGAACAAATGGGTAGGGAGAATTCGGCTTTTTAGAGAAATCAGCACAAGAGGAAAAGAATGGAAAAGAGAGTGAAGGGAGAGGTTTTGGCTTTTGAAGAAATTAAAGAAAAGAAATTGTAGAGGGAGACTGAGGATTTCGGCACAGGAAGAGAAGAAAAGGGTAGGGTTCAAATGCCGGAATTGATGAGCTATCCCCCCTATTTATAGAAATTTTGGCACACCTTTAGCCTATACTCAACCGATTTTTCCCCCTCTCCTGTGTTTGATTTTCGGCCAACACTAGCCTTCCTGATAGATCCTCATCCTATCCCTTATCCCTATCAAAACACCCATCCAAAAGAGGCTTAATTATCTCCAACTCTTCCCTCATTTATCAGCTGTAATTATCCACATATTAAAACAATAAAATCCCTTAAATAATAGCCTTGTTGCCGTCCAACCTACTCCTCCTTATAAGTGTCGAATTTGGCCTAAAAACATGGGCTCCAAACGGCCACAAATTGGGCCTCTCCCCTTTCCTATTGACGCCAACTCCCCTCCCTCTTAGTGGCGCCATTTTGCCACTGGGCTACAAGCCCATTTTGCCATTTAAGCTACCATAACTTTATTTTAAGCCCTAGAGTATCTAAACAGAATATTTAATCAAGGCCTCAGCCCAAGCCTGAACCCAATTTGCACCTCTAATTCTCAAATTAACACATTAAACACATCCACACCCTAAACACATAGGCCCAAAAATTCAGGATGTTACACTTCATTCGAGAGCTGGACCTTAATTTACCTCACATAGAGCACTATATGTCTATAGGCCTTGAGTATGGTTCCTACGACTATTTTTACTTCCTTCCGTATGAGACACTGCTCTATGTCTAGAGTCCGCTATGAGTATTTGTTTAAACACTCACTCATATCATTCAATTTTGACATACCTAACCTAACCTTTTTATAATTAGATTAATTTGTAAACATGTTGCGCCTTCATCTATGTATAGAGACTACATGCATGCAATTCAATAATACCATTGAATGAAACAGTAAATTAAAACTAATCTAGGCTTTAGCCATTAATGGAAATAAAGGTTTCATCAAGTAATCCCAACCCTATAAGATTAACTCATGGGCTGGTACATAACACCCCGATTCTAAATAACATTCAACATCTTTTTCATCAATACATTTTACGAAATAGAAATAACAAAGTAAAGAAAGAACTTCAGGAAGATAGCTTTCACTTATCCAGGCCACAACTCCGACGTCACAGTGTCTACTGCTAGCTAAGAGGGACTGCCTTCTTCTTCTTCCTTTCGTATCTGCCTTGTTCTCAACAATTATCCTTCACTCCCGTCCAAGGATCTTTTTTTCCCAATTGTCCCCTAATTGTTTCCCAACTCTCTACGTTTTAAATTTTTTTTGTAGGTTTTATATCTCTTCCTTTAAAGTAGGCCCATCATCCCATGATTTTTTTCACTTTTTCTCAGGCTGATTTTTCTTGTACACGTACAACAGGGCTGATAATGTTTAAGTGCTGACTGGGTATCTTCCTAACATTGCCACAGCATCCATGATGACAACCTCTCCAACCTTTTTCCACGACAAATCTTCAACCCTTTACTCCTTTTTCCTCATTCTGCACCTACCACTCAATCAACAAACAATTCCTTCCCGCAAACAATTAAAAGTAACATATAATAAAATTTAAGCACAGTCTAAGCTCCTTAATATAACTCCCTAAAAAATAACAATATAATATCCTAAAATGCAACTAAATTCACCTGAATACAGATAATTAACCAAGTCTAAATGCATGATATATAACTCTTTTCAAGAGTTATCACACCCCCAAACCTAAGATATTGCTTGTCCTCAAGCAAGATACGCATGAATGCATGAATGTACTAACTGCCACAACAATTTGTATTGTTAGACCATCAAAAGACCATTCTGTATTTCAGTTCTTAGCAATCTTCTATGTATAAAAAATTGATCAAGTTTCATAAGCTTGTTCAACAAAGGCAGTGCAGAAAATATTGCCCTAAGTAATCATGAAACTTTCACTATAGCAAGTATCTCCTAATTTACTTAGTTTATCTTTTAACTAAACTCAAGGTCCTTTGTAATGACATTTTCTTTTCTTTTATTTTTTTTAAATTTTTTTGAAATAGGTGTTTGAGCATGGCACACAATTCTTTGACTCGATAATCAAAATGTAGCATACACTAAATTACTGAGTACTCAACCATGTCACAATTTGCATAAAAATAACTCATGAAGCTAAAACTTTTAACTTAGAGGATGGATGGAGAAAACAACTACCTCCTCATTTACTCAGCCTAATACTACAGTGGAGTGCCCCCAATTTTCTTTACTTTATTACACACTCTTGCTTAAACTTGCTTTTCTAGCCAACAGCACGATGGAGCAAACAAAGTGCTGCTGACTTACTTGGCAATTCTAAGTATTGGAGTATCTACTGTTATCACTTTACATAATGATTTGGCAATTTTATTGAGTTTAGCTACAAGAATCTTTAAGTTTATTAAAATAAATTTGTTATAGTCCAAATATAACTAAATTCAGGACATCTCATTTTTAAGAGGTGATTTCCAGTCAACCTCACCTAAGCTAAATTTACCTAATCCACTATCACATGTTCTAGATTTATTGAAGAATTTAAACCCATCATCGAACATCACATGTAAAAGTTGTACTCATCATAGTCGAAACAGTCCTTGTCAGTTACGTGGCAAAACAAAATTCACTAAAATGAACATGCTTACTGAATATAAACAAAGTGTTTATTAAATAGAAAATGCATCCTAAATGCTTAATAGCGACACACTCTGAAATTTTGGAATCCTGGGTAGACTTTCTGTGTCGTGACATCGAGATGACTTTCTTGATTTTATCACTTCTGGACGCGGTCTTGTGACACAGGGATGCTGTTTTACGACACTGACTTTGTTTTAGCCAAAAGTTCCAATTTTCTAAGTGTCTTGGTTTCTATTTAAACAAAAAATTAATAAAATCTAAACTAATCAGTTAGTTAAATATACAATAACATACATATAGTTAAAATTTAATTTAAAAATTTCAAGTGTTGCTATCGAATTCATCCATCATCTCGGTTAGTATATACATGGACACTTCTTTGGTTCTATCAAAATTCGTCCAGCGTCCATCATGCCACTCCACCTTATTTATCTTATTCCGTTCTCGAAACCTATTCTTCTTAACTACACTAATCATGAAGAACACTTTCCCTGGTTCAGGGTAGTTAGACTTTTGGATAGATATTTCATAACAATGCATTCCTATCTTTTCCCTGTCCACCCCGCGCTGTTGGTTACCACATTTAATAGTTTATGTTTCACCATTGATCTTCATGGTTAATTCATTTTTCTCTAGGTCAATAGTGGTCCTTGATGTAGCTAGAAAGGGTTTACCCAATAGAATGGATGTTTCACGGTCCTCTTTAAAATATAATATTACAAAGTGTACCAGGATAATAAAGCTCCTCACTTTAAATAATATATCTTCAAGTACTCCCTTAGGTTGTAATAAAGACCTATCAGCTAATTATAGTGTGATCTGTGTATTCTTGAGATCCCCTAACCTGAGTTTTTCATGAATAGATAAGGGAATTAAATTAATGATGGCTCCTAAATCATATAAAGCCTTGCTAAAATGGATGTCCCCTATCTTTATAAGTATCGCAAAACTGCCCAAATCTTTTAGTTTTTGGGGGATGTGTTTTGAAATAATCACACTACATGAGGTGCTTATTCTAACTTGCTCTTCTATTTTAATTTTCCTATACCTAGACATGATTTCTTTTAGGTATTTTGCGTACTTAAGGACTTTATTAATTAAATCAATTAAAGGAAAGTTAGCGTTTAACATTTTGATTAAATCTAGAAAACTTACAAATTCATCTTCATCCTGCCTTTGTTTTTCCTCTAATCGTGAAGGGAATGATACTTTTGCAAGTACAGGTTCTTTAACTGGTTCATCTTTTGGCTCAGTTGTCAGCTTGGCTATCTCCTTCGATTCTAGTTATTCTTCAGTTTCTTGGGAGTCCTCTCGAAGATCTTCGCCATTCTCATTCATTTCCTCTTGTGTCAG
Source organism: Gossypium sturtianum (assembly GCA_025698515.1). Classification (NCBI taxonomy): domain Eukaryota; kingdom Viridiplantae; phylum Streptophyta; class Magnoliopsida; order Malvales; family Malvaceae; genus Gossypium; species Gossypium sturtianum. The sequence continues at coordinate 34,031,931 of CM046943.1, read as the reverse complement.
GGTCTCTAAGCTACTCAGTACTTTGACCGAACGGAGTGCAATTGCTTTCACATGCTCATTTCCTTCCCTTCAAGGATTATCTTTAGCATTGCTAGGAATATCAGTGCCATTTTGTCTTTTAATGTCTCCCATCATATTCATCAGTTGGATCATCTGATCTTCTAGTCTAGTCAAGGTTTTCACAGAATTGGTGCACTTAAATTGCACCTGTTTCATTTTCGTCCTCATTGACTACATTTCCCCCTCAATCCGATCTAGACGTTACAACATATAGTATGGTCATTCGGGTTGGCCCTTTCCTGAAGCTTTTGTAAAGAAAGAGGTTGATAATTAGCATTTTTAACTTGGTTAGAATGATTACCTCCTCTCTGATTTCTGCTCTATCTCGGGTTTGGGTGATCTCTCCATCCAAGATTATAAGTATTCGAATAAGGGTTTCCACCCCTATTCCCGACATAGTTCACATCTTCGGTAAGATTATTGATATAATGGAAGAGAGGTTTATCTCTTCTATACATAAGTGACGTACTAGTTGAAGACTCTATATAGTTGAGTCTATCTACAATTTGTTGATATCTATGGCCACTGGTATGAATTCATTACCATACTCTCTATTAATTAATATTCATCATCGTATGTTGTATTCATTAGGGCTCCCCCTACGGCTCCATCTAGTCCTGATCATGTGTGTACATCCAACCCATTATAGAATATTTGCAGTTGTAGCCACTTAGCTAATCCATGGTATGGGCATCTCTGAATTAGCGTTTTAAAATACTCCCAAGCTTCGTGAAAACTTTCTCCTTCTAATTGTTTAAAAGTTGCAATGTCCTTCCTTAATTGGACTATTTTGCTAATAGGGAAGAACTTTTATAAGAATTTTCCAACAAGTTCATACCATGTCGTGATAGATCCTAGTGCTTGCAAATCTAACCAAAGAAAGTGTTATCTATTAAAGAGAAGGGGGAACAACCGAAGATGAATAGCGTCACCGGTGACCCCATTATATTTAAAAGTATCACAAAGATAAAGAAACCATTTTAAATGCTGATTTGTGTCCTTCATCATTGTGCCTCTGAATTGAAAATTGTTATGGATAATCTAGATTATTGTTGGTTTGATCTCAAAATTATTAGCCATGATGGCTGACCTTGTCATACTTCCTTGAACCATCTCCAGACTTTGTAGTGTGTAGTCCCTTAGGATTCTTTCGTTGCGCGCCATATGCATATTTGTCGGTAGTTGTGGTTGTGGTGATAGATCTTCTAAGTTATTATTATTAATTTTGTCAAACAACGGGTTGTCTCACGGTGGTAAATAGCCTGCAATAGACGATTGGTTCTGCATCTGCTGTTGCTGTTATTGTAAATGATTCTTACGAATTATTCTTTCTGGATCGCTAGCTGGCTCTATAGGTGTTCCCCTACTATGAGTCATACACTAAACCAAAAAAAGGAATAAAAGATGTTAGCAAAACAAAAAATTGTATCTTTCATTTAAAAATTTTCTAATTATTCTATTAGAATGCAACAGTTAAAAATCAATCTAGTGGCATTGCCTCCCCGGCAATGACGCCTACAACTTGACCTCCTCTGGACGTACCAGAGTAAGAATTCTACACAAAATATATTTATAGGCAGTGTCCGTAAGTATACGGGCCTGGTTGTAATATAGCTACAATGAAGTAGGTCAGTACTCTGAGAATCGTACCCAAGGGAGGCTACCACAAAATTAATTTTAACCTAAGCACAAATAAAACTAATTAGTACTTTAAATAAATTATATTACGAATAAACCTAAAGAACAATTTTTTGGTATTTTTAGAAATAAAGAATAAAATAATCTAAAGGAAAGGACTTTGGGAAATTTGATATAGAAACTGAATCTGATCTGATCATGGGTAATTAGCTCGCTTCGGTAACCATAACTAACTGTCACTTCGGGTTCCCTGTTCAATCAACTAATCATTACCCTTGCAGGATCTCTCGATATTCCACTAGATTATCGAGTCAGCAAGAACTACTTATCTCTCGATCTCCCAGTCCAGACTGGTTCGGGGCTAAGGTGTTCATGGAGAGGCCATACCATTTTTGGGTTAATTCCCACCTTGATCAATTCTTAGGTCATCAAGTCTAGGGTTTAAGTTGTTCCTTTCTCGAATAGATGATCCACTAAGAAAACCCTACACAATAATAAGTTAATCATACCTTCACTCACTAATCCCTCATAAGAGGATTAGTTCCTCATGGATATAAAAAACATAGTAAACTTGATATGAAAGATAAACATTAATAAAAAGTCAAGAGACAAAGGTTTAATAGAATCCTGAATTGTATTAATTGAAGCACGAAATCCACAAAGATTTGATCAAGTTCCACAAATCAAATCTTCCAAAAAATATAAATAGAAAAACTGAAAATAACCTAAAGCCTAAGAAAAAAGAAAAACTAATAGCTGAAATTACAAAGAAAATTATACAGTATCAAAAGTTTTCCATCACAAGAGTTAAATGAGCCTATTTATAGATTTAGGGTTTTTGTTGTCCTCAACCCTAGGTCAGTTGATGCTCTTGTATTAAAATTTTGATTGTGCATATCAAAACACCCCTGGCTCATAAGTATTTATCGTACATGACCTTTGTCACTACACGCTTGTGCTTGTGTCACGACATCGAAGGTAGTATGCTCGTACTCAGGGTAGTTTTAGGGGTGTGTCGCGACACTGAAGGCTGTCTTGGGATTTTTTTTCTCTGCTCGCTATGTTGCAACATCAAACTCCCCGTGTTGCAACACAATGACCAATATTAAGTTGGTACGACCTCTAATGGTCTCCTGTAAACTCACAAAGTATATTAGCTCACCCTTAGGCCTCATTCGGCCTCTAAGGTCAGTAAAAGACTCAAATTACACTTTTTATTGAATGTAATGAAATTCTAAAAACTCAACTAAAACATAATAAAATGCTTGTATTCAAGCTCCTCAAATGAGAAAACTAGTTTAATGTGCTACACCAAATTATGACAGATAAATTATATACTATTAATTTAATATACAAAATGTTTATAGAGGTATCTTTACTATAGAGAAATATTTAGTTAGTCTTGAAAGTAATATTTTGATCATACTTAAATACAAATTCGACTATGTCCCTGAGGCTCTGCCTCTAGGTCACTTGTCACGTGTAAAATGATGTGCGATTTTGTGTAAGTATACACGTTGGTTAAAGTAATAAAGTGATGAGTGAGTATCATTCCCACGAGGATCAAATTGAGGCACAAAATTGGTGAAATTATTGTAATATGGTTAATGTTATGACAAGACTAATGAATAAGATGCAATGGTAAACGAAGGTATGTATGCAGTGATAATTCAAAGGAATGATGATGTATGTGATAGAATGAATGAATAACTGGAAATGCTATGGCAAAAGTGAGAGCATAAATGTAATGGCAATAAAGAGAGTGATTATTCGAATAAAATGTAAACAAATAAATAAACAACTAAATATGTTGTGGCAAAGTTACTACGACAAAGAATAATGATAGAGTGATGTTGATTCGGAAGGTCGGGATAACCTAGAATTGACCCTTACTATCAATAATGCCTTGGCAAATCGTATCTACTTTACTGCACAGAAGAGTTCTAAAATGGCATGCCTCTCCCACTTTTTTTTGTTTGCTATTTGTGAGGTCCCCTTCATCGACTTTTATAGATAGTTTAGGCTAGGGTCGGCTAACAGCTCGTGATTATATTCTCCTATTTTAGGGGATTTATCTTGTACAAGTTTGAATTTGTGATGGGACTGTTGCGCGAAAAATGTTAACTTGGTCTTCCCGGTATTGCCACAGCATCTGTGCTGGCAAACTCTCTGCACTTTGCCTTGACAAAACTTCACTATTTTATTTCCTTGTTCCAAAACTTGTTCCTGCCACACCAACACACAAAAAATTCCACCGTAAGCGATTAAAAGCACCTAATTCCAACACAGTCCAAGTCCTAATGTAATATTAAAAATGCTAACTAAAATATAACTCTTATCCTCAAGCAAAATACACCTAAATGCATGAATGCACCCATTTTGCCTTGGCAAAAAAAGAACCCTTCTTGTACTGCCTAGCTATTCAAAAAACAATTTATATCTCCATTAGCAATATTCTCTTTTCCTAAAACTGATTCGAATTTCAAAGGTTTGTTCAGCAAAGGCAGTGCAAAAATTTCTCCCTAAAAACAAAATTTCCTAAGTACCAATGCATTCTTTCTTTCGTCCTATAGCAAATATCTTTTTATTCACTTAGTTCATTCGTTACCTAAACAGAAGTCACTTACTTTAAGCCCATATTAAAATATATTATTCACATTTTCATATATTTATTCTCTTTTTTTCTTTTTTCTTTTTTCTTTTTTTAATGGAAACCATATTAGGGGATTTAGTCATGTCACAAAAATGTTTTTGACTTGATAATCACAATGGAGCATACACTAAATTGCTGAGTACCTCATCATGTCACAATTTAAATATAAATCACTCTTGAAGCTAAGGCTTTTGACTAAAAAGATGGATGGAGCAAACAACTACCTCCTTAGTTACTCAGCCTGTTCCTACAGTGGAGTGCCCCTAATTTATTTATTTATTTATTACAGACTCTTACTCGAAATCACATTTCTAGTCAATAGCACGATGCAACAAACAAAGTGGTGCTGACTTACTCAGTAATTCTAAGCATTGGAGTGCCTACTGTCCTTTACTTAAGTAATGTCGTGGAAAAATGGCTAAGTTTGGCTTCAAAAACCCTAAGTTCATTAGAAAACATTTGCTATAAAAAAAACTAAGTATAGGACATCTCATTTTTAAGAATTTATTTTCATGCAATCTATCCTAAGCTAAACTCACCTCATCCACTTTCACATGTTCTAGATATACTGAAGAATATAAGCTCATCATTGAACATCACAAGTAAAGATTGAACTTCCCATAGATAAAATAGTACTTAATAATCACATGGCATTGGCAAACAACTTAATTATACTTGGATGAACATACGTGCTCGATACGTCATGCAACCTAAATGCACAATACACCTCCAAACCTAAAGGATGCATTATCCTCAATGCATGAATAGATATATGCAAACTATCTATATATAGACATGTCATAGCAAAATATATGAAATGCAATATGTATGAAAGAAAAAGAAAACTTTCCTTGCTTGGACTGTATTGTAAAAACTTCATTCTGTCTGACGAGTTTATTTACGAGTAGCAACCTTGTACCTCTTCTTCCTCTTCGTCCTCACGGTCAGTCTTAATGCTAACAAACTCTATTTTCTCTGGTTCTTCCTTCGATGCTTTAGGCACATTCTCGTTATTGACAGGATTCGTCTCAAAGGGCTTTGCGTCACCGACCTCGTCCCCTTTTACAATTTATTAAACAAAGGAAATGAAATAACTAAAAGAAATTTAAATCAACAAAATGAAATAAAAACAAAAAGAATTTTCAAGATTTTGAAGTTAAACATCTCGAAGATCAATGGACTGTTTGTTTCGCTCTACATGAGCACCCCAGTAGTGCTTCAAGCGTTGCCCATTAACTTTAAATGTGTCCCCCGTTTTCATGTCTTTGACATCAGCAGCACCATGTGGATATACATGAGCTACTAAACATTGTTCATCAAAATTGAAAGGTCTATTTTGCTACAGCAAAGTGCACAAGGGTATCCGCTCAAATGAATCTTCATCACTATCAGAATTGTTGTGGAAAAATCTTGTGAATTCTTCCTCCACTGTTGTTTCTATCAAGTTAATAACTCAGCATTCTTCATTCTTATCAGCACATTTCAGGGCATTAAATACATTTAATGTGATCTGTTGATCATTCATCCTCATGGTTAATTCACCTTTCTGCACATCGATTAAAGTCTTGCCTGTAGCAAGAAAAGGTATTCCAAGAATAATTGGCACATTTTGGTCAACTTCACATTCTAAAATAAGGAAACACGCAGGAAGATAAATTTATTTACCCTTACCAATACGTCTTCAATTTTACCTTCTGGATGTGCATGGGATCGATCGGTCGGTTACAACGTGACTGTTGTGGGTCTTGCCTTCCCAATTACCAGCTTCTTGAAAATAAATAGAGGCATTATAATTATACTCGCTCCTAAATCACATAACGCCTTACGAACATATGATTTCCAATGAAATATGGGCTAGTGAAACTCCTTGGGTCCTTTAACTTTGGCAGCAACTTATTCATCAACATTGTTGTGCACCCTTCAGTGAGAGCAACAGCCTCAATTTCTCCCAATCTGTGCTTTTTTGATAATATGTCTTCCATAAATTTCACATAGTTGGGCATTTTCTCCAAAGCTTCTACTAGCAGTATGTTGATATAGAGTTTCTTCAAGACCTCTAAAAATCTTTTGAACTGAATATCCTGTTTAGAATTATAGAATCGCCGAAGAAAAGGTAGAGGTGGTATTCCTTCAGGTTACTGATATTGTTTTGCCATTGCATTCTTGTTGGTAGCCTGATCTGGTTCTGCCACAGCATTCTTTTGCTTACCCTTTTCAAGTGCAGTATGTTTTTCAGATGGCTCTGGGAACTTTACATGGTTATTCGAGTTATCTTCTCCTATCGTGGTGTCTTGAACAACATCATTCAACTGAGTTCTACTTCTAAGAGTGATCACTTTGCAATGCTCTTTCCCTTGTGTTCTCCAATTCTCGGTATCACTTGGAAATGCTCCTTGTGGCCTCAAATTTTAAGCATTCGCAATTTGCCCCACTTGATTCTCAAGAGCTCGTAAAGATGCAGCTTGACTTTGGATTACAACATCATTCTTGACCATATATTCATTTAACAAAGCTTCAATGGTAGTAGAAGATGATTCTTGACCGTGTTGAATATTTTGCCTCGGCATAGGTTGAACATAACCAGGTGGTACATTGTTGGCATTCTGTCTTGTAACATTGTTAAAATTCCCTGCACCTTGATTACTCCAACTAAAATTCAGATGCTACTTCCACCCTAGATTGTAGGTGTTGGAATAGGGGTTATTACTATAGTTAAAATTACCCATGTTGTACACTAACGCTGGGTTTGATGGGCATTCATCAAACACATGATTTTCACCACAATAAACACATGACAACTCGATTGATTTCATATCATGGACTGTAGTTGAATTTTTCATTGTTTTAATTATATTAGCTAAAGAAGATACCTGAGTTGTCAACGAAGTGATTGCATCAAGCTCTATGTTACCAGTAACTCTCTTACCTGCCCCAACTTTGGGCTGTTGAATTTTTCATTGTTTTAATCATTTCTGGCAATCTTTTCCAAAATCTCATATGCTTCATTATACGTTTTATCCAGCAGAGTACAATTGGTAGACGCATCAACTACCATCCTCGTATGTGTAACCAACCCATTATAAAACATCTCCATTTGATTCTAGTGCTAGAATCCATGCATTGGACATTTCCAAATTAACTCCTTAAATCGTACCCAAGCTTCATATAGCGTTTCGCCCTCCATTTTCCAAAAAAATATGATGTCATTTCTTTGTTTGGAATTCATAGTTAGTGGATTATACCGTAGCAAAAACCTCTTGTAACACCCCTTACCCTTATTCGACGCCAGGACAGGGTATGAGGCATTACCGGACTTAAAAACTAGCATTCATACCAAATCAAGACATGAATTTCCATCCAAATATAAAACTTTTCATAAACGTTCATATTGTCCCTTAAACGAGCCTACGAAGCCCAAAACATATATTGGGAATGGTTTGGGACTAAACCAAGAACTTTAAAAACTTTCGGGAAAATTAGAAAATTTTCATCATGAAACAGGTCCACACGCCCGTGTGGGTGAAGGGACACGCCCATGTGGCATATCACACGCTCGTGCTTCAGGCCGTGTCCATCTTAGGGTGCATTTTGTTCATGATGTCATCATCAATTTGAAGTCACACGGCCAAGTCACACGCCCGTGTGCTTAGGCCGTGTCCTCCACACGGCTGAGACACGCGCCCGTGTCTCTGGCCGTGTGCTGAACTTCTGGACATTCTGTTTTTCAAAAATTAAGGTGCAGGGGACACACAGCCGGAACACATGCCCATGGGGCAGACTGTGTGTCACACACGGCCTAGACACACCCCCGTGTGTCTACCTGTGTGGACAAATACAAGGCTATTTTCCAAGCCATTTTGTCACCCTTACTTGCACAAATTCACACAACATCACATGGCACAAATCATGGCATATAAATGCCTTCAAAAACAATTACAAATCAAGCAATAACGTATCATTTTTATACCATCATCTATAAGCAAATATAAACCACATCACCAAACATTGACATATGCACATACATACTTATATGGGCTTACAACCATTTAGCCAATATAAGCCAAATTGTATGGCTACAAATTACCTCCAACCTTTAGCCATCACATGTTAATACATTTAGCCAAATCATAATGACTCATACACCAAATGACTAAGTCCCTATACATGCCATAAACTCAAAGGGGTTTGCATTCACCTATACCCAACATGATAGCTTGATAGTGTGATAGCATCTCCGACGATCTCCAACCCGAGCTAGCTTAATAACCCTATAGGATATGAGAAAGGAAGGGGAGTAAGCTACAGAGCTTAGTAAGTTCATATGCAAATAATAAGCATCAATAGACATACATTTTTCATACAACTAACATAACATAACACAACATAAATGTTATTAAATCTTCACAGGCATAACTTACACAATCACAATGCTTACCCCCTTCAATTTATAAGCCTAATTTATTATATCTTAACATTTGCCAAACATTCGTAATATCTCCAATATAACATACCATAATAATCATTAATAAATCATTTCAAGCCTCATAGTAACATGCACATTAATTATGCGTATTCATATTTTCAAGCCCAGAGCTTAAAATCTTTCAATGATTTAACTCTTAACTTCTCATACTTTCATATCCCTTTTAATAGACAATTATGCAAATCTTTCCTTTTTCACACATAACCGATAAATCACAATTCAAACGAAAAACATTTACTATCTCACCAATCGATTTGGCCCCAAAGCCTTACACATGCTTGTCAACCGAATCTACCATGAATTTACACATCATAAACATAAACACTTAATCACAAGATTTCATAAATATTTTTAATAGAAATTAAAACCAATCTTTCCTTCATTTCATATTCAATGACTCAAAATCAAGGAAATAAAACACTTCATATCACAATTTCATTTTGCCTAAAAACCCTTTTTCAAAAGTTTCAATCAACTTTACCATGTATTTATTCACCACACACATAAACCAATAATCACATAGTTAACATAAAGTCACTTTCATAGTGATCATGAATTCATAATATCATGAAGCCAATGCTTATAAACTTTACGTACATACCTATACCAACTCGTAACATAATCATTTACTCTTTCCAGTCTTTGACATACCCGTTGAACACTTGGAATACTAATCGGATACACGGAAAGTATTTGCACATAAGTGCCACGTATGTAGCCAATGCTACCTCATATCTCATAACACATAGGGGCTCGCTCTCGAGCTAATCACGGGCCTGCTCACACAAGCTGTCAGTCAAGACGTAACTACGCAGTGCTACTCACACAAGCTGTCAGGTATCCGCAAACACATTCCGAACTACCCAGCCACTGGTAGACGTACGAGACCAGCACCCGGATCACATAAACACATATATCACATGGAATCCTAGTGACATGTCACTCGTATCCTATTCTATTCCTAAGGTTCAAACGGGATTTTCTCTCTTGTCAGAACTTGTCAAACTTGTCGAATGTATTCATAGAATCAAATATACAGTTCATAGAATATCAAAAATTTAAATAATTAATCACAACATTGCATTATTTACATAAGAACTTACCTCGAGTTCGACAACGGCGAAAAGGACCTATTTGTCCAATATTTGTTTTTCCCCCGATCTAGACTCGAACTTCATTTTTCTTGATCTATAATATCAAATTTAGCTAACTTATTAGTCACATTATTCAATTTGACCCAAAAATCACATTTTGGGAACATTACATTTTTGCCCCTAAAGTTTGACATATTTACATTTTTTCCCCTAGGCTCGTAAAATGAAATTTATTCAATTTATTTAACATACAAGCCTAGCCGAACGATTTTCATAACTATAACAGCCCACAATTTCCATTAAAACACATTTTTAATACATATTTTATAACTTGTAAAAATTAGTCCTTTTTGACATTTTCACCGAAAATCACTTAGTAAAAGTCGTTCCTCTAACCATAAACATGCATATTCTACCATTAAACATCAAATACACACATATTCATCATGGGTCAAAACCCTATACTTTAACCATATATCAAATTAATGGTAGAAATAGATAGAACTTGTTATGGGGATTTCAAAAACGTAAAAATCATTAAAAATGGGGCTAGAACGAACTTACAATCGAGCTTGGAAGCTTGAAAAACCATAGCCATGGTTTCTTCATGGTAATTTCGGCCATAGCTTGAAGATGGACAAAAATTGGCTTTTTCTTTTGTCTTTAATTCATTTTAATAACTAAATGACCAAAATTCCCTTAACTTAAAAATATTCCATTTCACCTATTTCATGCCCATTTTTGTCCAATAAATTAACCAATGGTCTAATTACCATTTAAGGACCTCCAATTTAAAATTTCATAGCTATTAGACACCTATAGCTTCTAGAACTCAAGTTTTGCACTTTTTACAATTTAGTCCTTTTGACTAAATTGAGTGCCCAAACGACAAAATTTTTCGAATGAAATTTTCATAAAATCATCAAGTGAAATTGTAGACCATAAAAATATAATAAAAATAAATTTTATTACGTCGAATTTGTGGTCCCGAAACCACTGTTCCGACTAGGCCCAAAATCGGGCTGTTACAACTCCCCCCTTTAGGGATTTTCATCCCCGAAAATCTTACCAGAAGAAGTTGCTTCTAATTCTCTTGAAACATTTTCACTAACTTCTCAAAATCTCAAATCGATTTAGCCTCGTATATCTCTTTCCAATAACCTTTGAACTTTAACACACAGCGCCGGAGTACATCGTCATGATCTCAGTTACTCTCTCAGGAACACATATATTCAGTTGATCTGTCAGATAAAAACTCTGTACATACTGAAATGATTATATGAATCTTTCTTTGTAAAATGATCAACCATAAACCAATTAATATCTTCCTTTTAGAGATAAAATAATCTTGATACAAAATTTGTAGCAATTTCATCTCATGACACACTAGTATTATCACTGACTGTATTAGTCCTGAATACACTTGATTTTCGGCTTTTACCTGTTGACGAACTGACATCGGAATATGAACTCAAAAATATCATGTAATATACACAATTACTAGAACATCAACTTCATATGATTGCACAGTTTATCACTCTTGGATGAGCAAACAAGTTACTACTGAGTCTTGTACAAAACTTCTGCATAACTCTGGATTACACATTACGCGAATTCTATCTCAGAACAATAATAATAATAATAGGAATCAGGTCCAACCCGAAATTCAGAATAGAAAGTCCTTTTACACTGTACTTGTTTAGTTCACCACTCTCTATCACATTTCTGAGCTTCTCAACTCGCAAAAAAAGCATCGTTTAAGCTTTTAACTTAGCTAGAATTAGACCATCATCAAATAAGATCAATCAAGTAACCAGTACTCACAAAAATAAACAAAGATTTTCCATCCAGGCATCTGTAACTATAATTGTTTTCTCAGAGATTAATTAATAACTTACTTGAAATCTTCCATTATCTCAAACCATTGTCACTGTCTTAAATTTAAGATCTTTCTAGGACATTTCCCGTTAAACACACGAAGTCATCAAATTTTTAACACAGGCATAAAAGTGACCGTCTCTAAATCACCAGTCGAACAACTCTTTTTAATGTGACTTTATCCGTCTGAAAGTACAAACTACCTCTTTACATTGTTGTATTAAAACTTATTCCAATCTGTTCAATAGTACATCACTGAAAAATCTCAAATTCTTTTCTTAATTCATACTAGACTCAAAACTAGAGCTTCGGTTAAATATACTTTCAACTGTTTCCAACTTTGTTAACAGGCACAAATCATTCAATCATTCATAAATGTGATGACTTTATCAATCAAAAAAACTTTAATTCATAATAACATCATTCGATTAGGATAATCCAATAGGCATATCTCTGTATTATGCTTTCTAGAATAAAATTTTTCTTTCAGACTGTCCGTCTTCATACTCGTGAATGCACAAAATTTATTCTCTTAAGTGAAGGACATGCTTAATTACATACAACTCAAATCACGTCTCAACAAATCAGCTTACTCTGATAAAAACCACTGAGTTGCTTTCAACTATCGAATAATAAAATATCAGGATACTCTTTTCTTCATGTTGAGAAAATAGTTCAAACACACAATCTTTTTTAGAATTCTCTTAACATACAAATCAAGGATCTTGCAACCATATTAGCTCGAGGAAACACGGATATCACGATTAAACTTGCTGACTTTAGTCAAACTTATCCGAGAAAAGAAAACCACTATACAATTAAAGCTGAAGCTTCTATCATCTATACCTTTACCGATGATGATTCCTTACACGAAAATTAGAGAAATCCAGAAATACATTCATACTAAACATAGCCATCTATAACATCCTAGAATTAGGGGTTCTGTATTTTATGTCTTTTTCTATGTGCTTGGCTTGTTCTGCTTGTTATTTAGATGTGCTTGGGGGTCCTAGGAGGCTCAGGTTCAAGCCAGAGCCTTGATAAAATTTTGGTTTTGAGAATAAGGGGGGAGAGCTAAGGGGGAGTAGGCTTTAAGGATATTCATTCGCGTTTGAAGACACAAGGTGAGCATGAGGTGGAGTGGTTGTGGCGTCACTAGCAGAGCAAGGGGGAAGGAGTTCGAACCCCATCTGTTGCATGGTGGAACTTTATTTTTGTGCTCAAGGAGAGGAGGAGGTAGCATTCGGCTGGGACTCTTCTAGGAGGAGTTTGAATGAGTCAAATTATTTGAAATGGATGGATGAGAGGTGCTTGAGGAGTGGAAGTGGTCAAATTGGTTTGAATGGGTGATGGGGAGCAAAGTGTGGAGTAAAATAAGGGATTTGGAGTGTGGTGAAGGTGTTGGCCGAATGTGGGGGTCTTGGAGGGGAGAACTTCGGTCATGAAAGGGGTCTTTTGTGTGTGGGTGTTTTTGTTTTGGGTCATGTGAGGGGGTGCCGAAATTCTATGCTGGTAATCTTAGTGTTTTGCATTTTAGTTTCAGTAACTCAAGCATTAGTGGTCTTTGAATGTCAACTCTTTTTGTTAGTGCCGAAATACTCAAGCCACATTTCTTCATCTTCTCTACTCTTCAAGTTTGTGTTGGCCGAAACTTTTTGTACCTCTCTTCTACTCTCTTTTCTTTACCGAAACTGTAAGTGACTATCCTCTTTGCTTTTCAATTCTTTTCTCTTCTTCCTCAAGTTTGATAGCCAAAACTTTAACCTTCTATTTTTCTTCTCGTCTTTTCTTTCTTCCTACTTTTCTTCTTCACCACAAGTCGATTTCTCTTGAAGCCCTCCTTGCCGAACCTTTCTCTTTCGATCTCCACCATAGTCGAACCTCCATACTTTTTCTTCACTTCTCTACTTTCTCCTTTAAATCGAAACCCCTGCTTCTTGTGACTCTTGGCTAGTTTTCCTCCATAGCCGGATTGGGTTTCTTTCTTTACTGTTATTTCTTCTATTTTCTTTTTCATTCTCTTTTGGCTGGGCGAATCTCCTTTTGTGCTAAACAAATCTATTTTTGTCACTTTATGCTGTTAGCCGAATATTGGGGAGCAAGGTGCTAGGAATCTTCTTGTCTATTGATAGTTTCTTCGATCGGGTTGGATTATGCAAGGTAAGGTTCTTCTCAGTAGTTCGTAATTCTTTTCGGTTCTTATTCTTTTCCTTTCTATCTTCTTCTCTATAAAAGCAGAAAGTCTCACTTTGTCTCTTCTTCCAAGGGTCGAATCTGTTGGAGTGCAAGCACCCTTTAAGCCTCTTCTTTGTTTCAGAATCTCGTGAGGAGGGTGGTAGGTTTTGTTGGCTGATTAAGAGAGGTCTCTTTCATGTTTCGTTTGGGCCGAAAGGCTATTGCTTTATTATTTAGGAGCACCATTTTCTAACTTGTGAGTTATTAGGGATTCATCTGAAATCGCAAGCCGAATCTTTTGGTACGACTTCTGAGTAGTTAAGGTAATGAGCCATCTTTTCGGTTTCTTGACTATTACTTTCCTCTTCGTTTTAGTCTGCCTTAACCAAATTCTCTTGTTAGACAACCAACGTTTCTCTTTGAGTACTGATCAAGATTCTCTTCATGGATGCGGGTGCTAGCCAATCTAAGGAGGGGAGTGAACCCGTAGTCTCTGCTCCTAAGTTCAAACGACATGCTGTGTCGGTGGTTCGGGACTTTTCATCAGGTTGTGGTAGAGAGCCGACATCTGTTTGGGATAGACAAATCGTTGTTATTCCCGCTAGTAAGAGTGTCAACGATCTAGAGTGTTTAGTTCTTCACGTAATTAGGTGTGTAATGCTTACACCTTCTTTTATTATTTTGCGTTAATAACTGTGTTGGCTGAAAGCCGAAACGACTGTATCAATAGTTGAGATACCCTTGTGGGTAAGGTTGAAGACACCGAGTAGGTACCTTTATGATTCTATCTTTTGAATAACATGGCCTAAATATATGCATGATTTGATTATCTGTTGTACATTGGGAGTATGATTGCATTCATCATATTATGATAATGTGTTGCATGGGCTTTGGGATATGATATTGAAAGGGGAAGTGTAATTCAGTGACTCTGTCACAGTGGTTTGGCACCACATATATTTATCGATGGATCATCACAGTGGTTTGGTACCACAAAGTGGCTTGAGTGTCTGAGTGTTTGGCTGGTTCAGGTGATGTAGAGGATGGAATACTAGGTTGGGCTGGGTTGCATTGCATACACTCTTTAAAATGCAATGTTGTAAGGGCTAGGGCCCAATGTGCATCTGTGGGCTTAAGGCCAGATTGCGTTCGTAAGGGGAATTACACACTGAGTCTTGGTGACTCACCCCTCTGTTTAATTTTGCAGGTAACCCCTAGTTATGGATTTGGAGCCGAGGTGGACTCTGAGGTGGCCATGCATTACTTCTTTCGTAAACTTCGTTTCCTTTATTTAAACTTACTTTTAAATTTGGGAATTTGTTATGTAATAAGGCCTCCTGGGTTTCTTTTATAATTTGGTTTTCGATTTATTACAGTGATTATATTTTATGAGACATTAAATTTGAGAGTTTTCTAAACAAAACGTAAACAAACCTTTCCAAATAATAACACACGGATAAGAAAAAAATAAATCATTGAATTCGGAATTTTTCTTAGAACTACACAAACTATTTTTAAATGTTACGCTTATGAAATCCCCTAATTTCGGCTTTCATATCACAAAATCTGTTTTCCACTATTTTGATTTTCTTTTAATAAAAGTTGGTAAGAAACCCTTGAAACTGAAGTTAATTTCCAAGATTTAATGTGAAGTTTTCTTTAAAATTACAAAACAATCTTTCCATGTGACATACCAGATTTGGTCGTCACGTTTAGGCCTGGTTTAGGGTGTTATAATTATGGTATCAGAGCCTAGGTTTCAAAACTCGACTGTGGAATGGGTTCAAAATTGTTTTTAAAGTTTGTTTGAAATATGGTTTAGAAAAATACATGTTTTCTAGATGTATGGCACCCGAGTCTCTGGCACCAATTCGTACTGTAAGTCTTCTGACTATTGATTGATTTCTTATGAAAAGATTAAATTATGTTGTGGTTGATAGTTTTAAGAGATTCAATTTTAGAGATTGAGACCTTTAGAAATATGTTTTGCGAAAAACTACTTCTAATTCTATTTTCATAAGACTATCCGGTAATAAACAAGTGGAGGATTTACTAATTCAAAAATTTTAATCAGATTAAGTCGATTCCGTAATCATGAGCGCTAGAGGACGTAGACGTGGTTTACGCGGCCGTGGTAGAGGCCGGGGTATTGAGGCTGGACCCTCAGAATCAGGGCATGGACCGGAAGACGAAGTGCCAGCATCACCAGTAGCGGAAGTGGGATCTCACGACCGATCTGGTGGGGACGATGCTTTATCCCAAGCTATGCTGCCTGTACTAGAGCGGGTTGCTGGAGCAAGCACGGGATCAGTAGCTCGAAAATCTATTCCTGAATGACTTCGACCAAATGGGGCCGAGATATTTAGAGGTATTTCTGGGGTGGCTCCCAATGTAGCGGAGTACTAGTTGGAAGCGGTTGAACGAATCATGGACGATCTTAACTGTACCGCAGAGGAAAATTTGAAAGGAGTAGTGTCTCTCCTTCGAGATGAGGCATACCAGTGGTGGCTCATGATAAGGGATGGTACATCAGTGGACCGTATTACCTGGGACTTCTTTAAGACAGCGTTCCAGGGAAAGTATGTTGGAGCGAGTTATGTGGACGCTCAGAGGAAGGCATTTTTGAACTTGGTCCAGGGGAATAAGTTGGTGGCTGAGTATGAGGTGGAGTTCCTGCGATTAAGCCGCTATGCTCGAGGTATCGTCGTAACTGATTACGAGCGCTGTGTTCGGTTTGAGAATGGCCTGAGGGATGAGTTGTGGGTACTGATAGCTCCGCAACGGTAAAGGGAGTTTGCTATTCTGGTTGAGAAGGCAAAGATAGCTGAAGAGGTAAAGTGGTCTGAGAGGCAGAATCGGGATAAGGATAGGGGTAGGTTTAAGAGGAATTTTGGGTCGTCAGGATCTGCTGGGGGTTTTCAAAAGAGGCTTAGGTTTGAGGGGCCGAGTCGAGTTGCGAGGCCTATTACCGTTGGTCGATCTCAACCGTGTGCTCGATGTGGGAATTTTCATTTGGGGGAGTGTTGGGTAAGTAATAGAGGATGCTTCAGGTGTGGATCTATGGATCATTGGATAAGGGACTGTCCACAAGAGCCAGGCAGGGCGCGGCCAGTAGGTCAGGGATATGCACAGTCCGGAAGAGGTGGACAGCAGCCACCGAGAGGTCGTGGTCTGGCCAGAGGAGGAAATGGATTTGGTCGAAGGCGTGGAGCACCGGGAAGAGGTGCTGGGAGTGCAGGTGCAAGATAGCCTGGGTTGGTTTATGTCGCTAGACATCGAGAGGATGGTGATGCACCGGACGTCATAACCGGTACTTTCCTTATTTTTAGTGTGCCCTTTATAGCTTTGATAGATATTGGGTCTACATATTCATATGTCGCTAGTACTGTGTCGGGAACTTTGAGTATAAAATCTGAGGTTGCTTCTAGAGAAATGACTGTGATTAGCCCTTTAGGACAATCTGTAGTGGTGAACAAACTATTTAGGAGTGTGCTTTTAGAAGTGCAAGGGATTGTTTTCCCGGCTGATTTGATGGAATTGCCGTTTGGCGAGTTTGACTTGATTTTAGGCATGGACTGGTTAGTCAAGTATCGAGCAAACTTGGATTGTGCTGCTAAGCGTATGATATTGAAGACTCCCGAGGATAAGGAGGTACTGGTAGTAGGTGAGAGAAGGAATTACTATCCAATGTGGTGTCTGCATTAAAGACTGAAAGGATGGTGCGAAAAGGGTGTGAGGCGTTCTTAGCTTTCATTAATGCTTTGGAGGCCAAAGAATTGTATGTAGGCCAAAGAATGGTGAAAGAGTTCTCGGATGTCTTTCTAAAAGAGCTTCCAGGGTTACCTCCGGATCGCGAGGTGGATTTTGGCATTGATCTACTTCCGGGAATAGCTCCGGTGTCCGTTGCCCCATATAGAATGGCACCGAAGGAGCTGGTAGAGCTTAAAGCTCAGATTCAGGAACTGTTGGACCATGGTTTTATCCGACCAAGTGTGTCTCCGTGGGGAGCGCCGGTGTTATTCGTTAAGAAAAAGGACGGGTCGATGCGAATGTGCATTGACTATAGGCAATTGAACAAGTTGACGATTAAGAATAAATACCCGTTGCCAAGGATTAATGACCTATTCGATCAGCTGCGAGGCGCTTCGGTCTTCTCGAAAATAGACTTGAGGTCAGGGTATCATCAGCTTAAGGTCAAAGAGGCGAATATTCATAAGACTGCTTTTCGAACTCGTTATGGTCACTTCGAGTTCTTAGTGATTCCATTTGGGTTGACGAATGCACAAGCTGCATTTATGGATATGATGAACCGGGTATTTCAACCCTACCTGGATCGATTTGTTGTAGTGTTCATAGATGATATCTTGGTATATTCAAGGACGGAAGAGGCGCATGATTCGCATCTTCGGATAGTTCTTCAGATTTTGAGAGAGAAGCAACTGTATGCCAAATTTAGTAAGTGTGAATTTTGGTTGAAGGAAGTAACCTTTTTGGGACATGTTGTGTCTGCCGAGGAGATTAGGGTTGATCCCCGAAAGATTAAAGCTGTTTTGGATTGGAAACCGCCAAAGTAAGTAGTAGAAATTCGAAGTTTCCATGGTTAGCTAGGTACTACAGAAGGTTCGTTGAGGGATTCTCGTTGATTGCTGCACCATTAACCAAGCTATTACGGAAAGGGGTACCGTTTGTATGGTCAGATAAAAAGCAGGAAAGTTTTGAGAAATTAAAGAAGATTTTGACAGAGGCACCAGTGTTGATTCAGCCAGAGGTTGGAAAGGAGTTTATCGTCTATTGTGATGCGTCGCACACAAGGTTAGGATGTGTGTTGATGCAAGAAGGGAAGGTGATAGCGTACACGTCTCGGCAATTAAGACCACATGAAGTGAATTATCCCACTCATGATTTGGAGTTAGCTGCGGTAGTGTTCACTCTGAATATTTGGAGACACTACTTGTATGTGGAGAAGTCAATTATCTACACCGATCATAAGAGCCTGAAATATCTCCTTACCTAGAAGAAGTTGAATTTAAGGCAGCAGAGGTGGATTGAATTGTTGAAAGACTATGACTGCTCGATTGCGTATCACCCGGGTAAAGCTAATGTAGTGGCGGATGCGTTGAGCTATAAGGTAATAGCGAATTTGAGGGCAATGTTTGCTCATCTCAGTTTGTATGAAGAAGGAAGCTAGTTAGCCGAACTTCAAGTGAAGCCTTCATGGGTAAGTCAGATTAAAGAGAAGCAGTTGTCAGATGAATTGTTAAGTTCTCGACTTCAGTAAGTGGAAGGTGGTGAGACAAAAGATTTTGGTCTGAGCAGTGAAGGGGTATTGTGCTTTCGTGGAAAGGTTTGTATGCCAAAAGATTCTGGGTTGAGGCAGATTATTCTGCGAGAGGCTCATAATAGCCCATACGCTATGCATCCCGGTGGAAGTAAGATGTATCGAGATTTGCGTGAATAGTTTTGGTGGCCAGGTCTGAAGCAAGAAGTTACCGAGTTTGTGAGTAAGTGTTTGACGTGTCAACAGGTGAAGGCGGAGCATCAATTGCCTTCGGGGTTGCTTCAGCCAGTGAAGATTCCACTTTGGAAGTGGGAGAGGATAACGATGGATTTTGTTAGTGGGCTACCTCTTACGCCTACTAGGAAAGATTCGGTGTGGGTGATTGTCGATCGGTTGACAAAGTTCACTCACTTCATACCGGTTCGTATCGACTATCCACTATAGAAGTTTGCCAAGCTGTATGTAGCAGAGGTTGTAAGGTTACATGGGGTACCAGTGTCTATCATATCAGACAGGGACCCTAGGTTTACATCGCGGTTCTGGAAGGCGTTACATAAAGCGTTGGGTACAAGATTGGATTTCAGCACGGCGTTTCATCCTCAGACTGATGGTCAGTCAGAGAGGGTAATTCAGATTCTGGAAGACATGTTGAGAGGTTGTGTAATCGACTTCAGAGGTAATTGGGAGGATTTCTTACCGTTGGCGGAATTTGCGTACAACAATATCTATCAATCCAGCATTCTGATGGCACCCTACGAAGCGTTGTATGGTCGTAAGTTTCGTACTCCTACCTACTGGATAGAATTGGGTGAGCGACAGTTGTTGGGTCCGGAATTGGTTTCAAAGACAGAGGAAAAGGTTAAGTTGATTCGGGCTCGATTGAAGGAAGCTTCCAACAGGCAGAAATCATATGCAGATCTGAAGCGTAAAGAACTAGAATTTTCGGTGGGTGATCAGGTTTTTCTGAAAGTTTCACCTTGGAAGAAGGTTCTAAGATTTGGACGGAAAGGCAAGTTGAGCCCCAGATTTATCGGGCCTTATCAAGTGTTGAAACGTGTGGGACCAGTAGCTTATCAGCTTGAGTTACCTCCGGAGTTGAATCGGATACATGATGTATTCCATGTTTCTATGTTAAGGCGCTATCGTTCAGATCCATCTCACGTAGTGTCGGTGGAGGAAATTGAAGTACGACCGGATCTATCTTTTGAAGAAGAACCAGTGCAGATCTTAGATCGAGATGTTAAGGTGTTGAGAAGGAAGTCGGTTCCGTTGGTCAAAGTTTTATGGTGGAATCACGGGGCAGAGGAAGCCACATGGGAGCCAGAGGATGTGATGCGACAACAATACCCTCACCTCTTTTGATCAGGTAAATTTCGAGGCCGAAATTTCTTTAAGGGGGTAGAACTGTAACATCCTAGAATTAGGGGTTCTGCATTTTATGTCTATTTCTGTGTGCTTGGCTTGTTCTACTTGTTATTTAGATGTGCTTGGGGGTCCTGGGGAGGCTCGGGTTCAAGCCAGAGCCTTGGTAGAATTTTGGTTTTGGGAATAAGGGGGGAGAGCTAGGGAGGAGTAGGCTTTAAGGATATTCATTCGCGTTTGAAGACACAAGGTGAGCATGAGGTGGAGTGGTTGTGGCGTCACTAGCAAAGCAAGGGGGAAGGAGTTCGAATCCCATCTGTTGCATGGTGGAACTTTATTTTTGTGATCAAGGAGAGGAGGAGGTAGCATTCGGCTGGGACTTTTCTAGGAGGAGTTTGAATGAGTCAAATTATTTGAAATGGATGGATGTGAGGTGCTTGAGGAGTGGAAGTGGTCAAATTGGTTTGAATGGGTGATGGGGAGCGAATTATGGAGTAAAATAAGGGATTTGGAGTGTTGGGGAGGTGTTGGCCGAATGTGGGAGTCTTGGAGGGGAGAATTTCGGTCATGAAAGGGGTCTTTTGTGTGTGGGTGTTTCGATTTTGGGTCATGTGAGGGGGTGTCGAAATTCTTTGCTGGTAATCTTGGTGTTTTGCATTTTAGTTTCGGTAACTCAAGCATTAGAGGTCTTTGGCTGTCAACTCTTTTTGTTAGTGCCGAAATACTCAAGCCACATTTCTTCATCTTCTCTTCTCTTCAAGTTGGTGTTGGCCGAAACTTTTTGTACCTCTCTTCTGCTATCTTTTCTTTACTGAAACTGTAAGTGACTATCCTCTTTGCTTTTCAATTCTTTTCTCTTCTTCCTCAAGTTTGATAGCCGAAACTTTAACCTTCCCTTTTTCTTTTCGTCTTTTCTTTCTTCCTACTTTTCTTCTTCACCACAAGCCGATTTCTCTTGAAGCCCTCCTTGCCGAACCTTTCTCTTTTGATTTCCACCATAGCCGAACCTCCATACTTTTTCTTCACTTCTCTACTTTCTCCTTTAAATCAAAACCCCTGCTTCTTGTGACTCTTGGCTAGTTTTCCTCCATAGCCGAATTGGGTTTCTTTCCGTATTGTTATTTCTTCTATTTTTTTCATTCTCTTTTGGCTGGGCGAATCTCCTTTTGTGCTAAACAAATCTATTTTTGTCACTTTATGCTGTTAGCCGAATATTGGGGAGCAAGGTGCTAGGAATCTTCTTGTCTATTGATAGTTTCTTCAATCGGGTTGGATTGTACAAGGTAAGGTTCTTCTCGGTAGTTCGTAATTCTTTTCGGTTCTTGTTCTTTTCCTTTCTATCTTCTTCTCTCTAAAAGTTGAAAGTCTCACTTTGTCTCTTCTTCCAAGGGCCGAAACTGTTGGAGTGCAAGCACCCTTTAAGCCTCTTCTTGGTTTTGGAATCTCATAAGGAGGGTGGTAAGTTTTGTTGGCCGATTAAGGGAGGTCTCTTTCATGTTTCGTTTGGGCTGAAAGGCTATTGCTTTATTATTTAGGAGCACCATTTTCTAACTTGTGAGTTATTAGGGGTTCATCTGAAATCACAAGCCGAATCTTTTGGTACGACTTCTGAGTAGTTAAGGGAAGGAGCCATCTTTTCGGTTTCTTGACTATTACTTTACTCTTCGTTTTAGTCCGCCTTAACCAAATTCTCTTGTTAGACAACCAACGTTTCTCTTTGAGTCTCGATCAAGATTCTCTTCATGGATGCGGGTGCTAGCCAATCTAAGGAGGAGTGAACCCGTAGTCTCTGCTCCTAAGTTCAAACAACGTCTTTGTGTCGTGATTCGAGACTTTCCGCCGGGTTGTGGTAGAGAGCCGACATACATTTGGGATAGGCAAATCATTGCTATTCCCGCTAGTGAGAGTGTCGATGATCTACTGATGTTTAGTTCTTCACGAATCGGTGTGTAATGCTTACACCTTCTTTTATTATTTTGCGTTAATAACTGTGTTGGCTGAAAGTCGAAACGACTGTATCGACAGTTGAGATACCCTTGTGGGTAAGGTTGAAGACACCGAGTAGGTACCTTTATGATTCTATCTTTTGAATAACATGACCTAAATATATGCATGATTTGATTATCTGTTGTACATTGGGAGTATGATTGCATTCATCATATTATGATAATGTGTTGCATGGGCTTTGGGATATGATATTGAAAGGGGAAGTGTAATTCAGTGACTCTATCACAGTGGTTTGGCACCATATATATTTATCAGTGACTGTCACAGTGGTTTGGTACCACAGTGGTTTGGCACAACATATATTCATCAGTAACTGTCACAGTGGTTTGGTACCACAGTGGGTTGGCCCCACATACTTTTTATTAGTGACTCTGTCATAGTGGTTTGGTACCACAGTGGTTTGGTACCACAGTGGCTTGGTGCCACAGGTGTTTGGCTGGTTCAGGTGATGTAGAGGATGGAATACTAGGTTGGGTTGGGTTGCATTGCATACACTCTTTAAAATGCCATGTTGTAAGGGCTAGGGCCCAATGTGCATCTGTGGGCTTAAGGCCAGATTGCGTTCGTAAGGGGAATTACACACTGAGTCTTGGTGACTCACCCCTCTGTTTAATTTTGCAGGTAACCCCTAGTTACGGATTTGGAGCCGAGGTGGACTCTGAGGTGGCCATGATTACTTCTTTTCGTAAACTTCGTTTCCTTTATTTAAACTTACTTTTAAATTTGGGAATTTGTTATGTAATAAGGCCTCCTGGGTTTCTTTTATAATTTGGTTTTCGATTTATTACGGTGATTATATTTTATGAGACATTAAATTTGGGAGTTTTCTAAACAAAACGTAAACAAACCTTTTCAAATAATAACACACGGATAACAAACAAATAAATCATTGAATTCGGAAATTTTCTTAGAACTACACAAACTGTTTTTAAATGTCACGCTTATGAAATCCCCTAATTTCGGCTTTTGTATCACAAAATCTATTTTCCACTATTTTGATTTTCTTTTAATAAAAGTTGGTAAGAAACCCTTGAAACTGAAGTTAATTTCCAAGATTTAATGTGAAGTTTTCTTTAAAATTACAAAACAATCTTTCCATGTGACATACCAGATTCGGTCGTAACGTTTAGGCCGGGTTTGGGGTGTTACACCATCACAGACCAAAGAACATACTTTAAAGGTGAGCCATGTCCGATAATTCACACAATAAGGATGGTAAGAAAACCAAATTACGATACCATACTGGAAGTTCGAGAACATAACTCATAAGAAAATAATACTGAAGATCTGGTTAATTTCTCAGAGAAAACCAGAAGAAAAATAATACTTACCGACTCTAGGCTTCCATCATAACAGAGATAATATATTTCCCTCATATATAAAACAAAACCATAATCAGTAGAAACAACAGAATAATCTCACATAAATTTTTACCATTGACTTCATTCCAACATATTAGAATAAAATTCTAAAGAAATAAAGAAATGTCGATCATGAACCAACCAAATCAACAGAACTTTCGTCTAACTTTATAGTCATCTAACATTCTCACACGATAAGAATTTCATCAGAAAATGAACAATCACATAAATCCTTGAGGATGAATGAATATATATACAGAATACTCAGAAGAGATCATTGTAATCTATTCAACCATAATTCTTATACACAGACATCTTTATAACTCAAATATCATTTCTCTGACTAATTCTGTCATCAATAGCCTTGTATTACTCCACTCACTAACGAAACCAATTCGGGAGAAATTTCAGCAAACATATCTCTAGACTTCATACCTGATTGAGTCGATTAGCTGAGGCTAACTTCTTCTTTATCCGTGACATTGCATAATCTGTATAATCTTTAAAACATTCTTATATATCTTCCAAAACTGTTTTCACTTTCCAAACTATTCTCATCTCTGTATGCATTACTAATTATTTTACCACTGAACTCTTCAGTTTCACACTTATGGACTTACTCAACATGATTCTAGTGAATTTTCATTATAAAGCAACACTGGTAATGGAGTGAGGTCGTAAAGCCTCTAACTTGACTCTCATAAATACAGACATATGACTTTGCATTCATCATCAACATAATATCATCAAAATCACATAATTCACTCTAAGCAAATTAATATACTTATTTATTTTACAAATATTTCTTGTCATCCACAATTTCAAACGATGAATGTACTTAATTAAATTCAATATCAATATCTAAATAAATTCCAACACTTAACTTCAGTATCACTTACCAACACTTGTCAAATTAGAGAATGTCTTACGGGTTCGAGTACGTCATTTACTTGACGCCATAGTCCAACTATGGTCTTACACATATTTTGCCATGGCCTTGCTAGGCTCTTACACGCATCACAATGCCATAGCCCAGCTATGGTCTTACATGTCATTACGATGCCATATCCCAGCTATGGTCTTACACGTTATTACGATGCCATAGTCCAACTATAGTCTTACACGTGTACACATGTACTGCCATGGTCCACCCATGGTCTTACGTCCACATTGCCATAACCCAGTTATGATCTTTTCATCGAAATTCCATAGCCCAACTATGGTCTTACATTCCAAACTTTGCCATGGTCCAACCATGGTCTTATCCGTCAATTCATCATTGAACGATCGTACTCATTTCCTGCGTTTTACTCAATTTGATCTTCCAATTCAATTTTCATACTATTATAATATTCATGGTTCAATAGCAAAGACATAAAACAAAACATTATATTATCTCTAATTTAACAATTAAACATAAGATTCAACCATATGAACATACTAATTACACTTATTCAAACAAGTGTACATAAACACACATTCCGTCAATTTGTGTAAGTGTACTTATCATATTCGCTTAATCAAATACGTTGGGCATATAACATCATATGAATGCAAAACAAACATGGATAGGCTTATCACCATATAAACTTTCATTTCATTCCACATTTTCACATTTCTCAACTTATGGTTATCTTATTTCGTACATTATCACATACATATCATGAGCTTCTATTCATATCTTTCAAAGTTCCGTCTCATCATAAACACATTTCAAATATCTCAATATCACTTTTAGCACTATCGAAAATAGCTCGGTTAGAAAGCATCTCTGTCTCAGCAAGATAGTTCTCGTCAGAGTCGAGAGATATCACATTATCACAGATGGTAACATGGCATGTATAGCTAGACTCACATACGCTATGTTTGTCCGAGAATCGACTAAACCATAGCTATGATACCACTAAATGTAACACCCCTTACCCGTATTCGACGATGGAACAAGGTATGAGGCATTACCGAACTTAAACACTAGCATTCATACCAAACCAAGACATGAATTTCCATCCAAATTTAAAACTTTTCATAAACATTCATACCATTCCTTAAACGAGCCTACGGGGCCCAAAACATACATTTGGAACGGTTCGGGACTAAACTGATAACTTTAGAAACTTTTGGGAAACTTAGAAAATTTTCATCATGAAACAGGTCCACACGCCCGTGTGGGTGAAGGGACACGAATGTGTGGCATATCACATGCCCGTGCTTCAGGCCGTGTTCAGCTTAGGGTGCATTCTGTTTATGACATCATC
This sequence comes from Gossypium sturtianum, assembly GCA_025698515.1. NCBI lineage: Eukaryota > Viridiplantae > Streptophyta > Magnoliopsida > Malvales > Malvaceae > Gossypium > Gossypium sturtianum. The sequence continues at coordinate 34,005,687 of CM046943.1, read as the reverse complement.
ATCAATTTGAAGTCATACGGCCAAGTCACACGCCCGTGTGCTTAGGCCGTGTCGTCTACACGGCCAAGACACACGCCCGAGTCTCTGCCCGTGTGCTGAACTTTTGGACATTCTATTTTTCCAAAATTAAGGTGCAGGGGACACACGACCGAAACACATGCCCATGGGGCAAACCGTGTGTCACACACGGCCTAGACACACGCCCATGTGTCTACCCGTGTGGACAAATATAAGGCTATTTCCCAAGCCATTTTGTCACCCTTACTTGCACACATTCACACAACATCACTTGGCACAAATCATGGCATATAAATGCCTTCAAAAAGAACTACAAATCAAGCAATAATGTATCATTTTTATACCATCATCTATCAAGCAAATATAAACCACATCACCAAACATTGACATATGCACATACATACTAATATGGGCTTACAGCAATTTAGCCAATATAAGCCAAATTGCATGGCTACAAATTACCTCCAACCTTTAGCCATCACATGTTAATACATTTAGCCAAATCATAATGACTCATACACCAAATGACTAAGTCCCTATACATGCCATAAACTCAAAGGGGTTTGCATTCACCTATACCCAACATGATAGCTTGATAGTGTGATAGCATCTCCGGCGTTCTCCAACTCGAGCTAGCTTCATAAATTTATAGGACATGAGAAAAGAAGGGGGGTAAGATACAGAGCTTAGTAAGTTCGTATGCAAATAGTAAGCATCAATAGACATACATTTTTCATACAACTAACATAACATAACACAACATAAACGTCATTAAATCTTCACAGGCATAACTTACACAATTACAATGTTTACCCCCTTCAATTTATAAGCCTAATTTATTATATCTTAACATTTTCCAAACATTCGTAATATCTCTAATATAACATACCATAATAATCATTAATAAATCATTTCAAGCCACATAGTAACATGCACATTAATTATGTGTATTCATACTTTCAAGCCCAGAGCTTAACATCTTTCAATGATTAAACTCTTAACTTCTCATACTTTCATATCCTTTTTAATATGCAATTATGCAAATCTTTCCTTTTTCACACATAACCGATAAATCACAATTCAAACGAAAAACATTTACTATCTCACCAATCGATTTGGCCCCAAAGCCTTACACATGCTCGTCAACCGAATCTACCATGAATTTACACATCATAAACATAAACACTTAATCACAAGATTTAATAAATATTTTTAATAGAAGTTAAAACCAATCTTTCCTTCATTTCATATTCAACGAGTCACAATCAAGGAAATAAAACACTTCATATCACAATTCCATTTGGCCTAAAAGCCCTTTTTCATAAGTTTCAATCAACTTTACCATGTATTTATTCACCACACACATAAACCAATAATCACATAGTTAACTTAAAGTCACTTTCATAGTGATCATGAATTCATAATATCATGAAGCCAATGCTTAAAAAATTTACGTACATACCTGTACCAACTCATAACATAACCATTTACTCTTTCCAGTCTTTGACATACCCGTTGAACACTTGGAATACTAATCGGAATGCTACCTCATATCTAATAACACATAGGGGCTCGCTCTCGAGCTAATCACGGGCCTACTCACACAAGCTGTCAGTCAAGACGTAACTACGCAGTGCTGCTCACACAAGCTATCAGGTATCCGCAAACACATACCGGACTACCCAGCCACTGGTAGACGTACGAGACCAGCACCCGGATCACATAAACACATATATCACATGGAATCCTAGTGACATGTCACTCGTATCCTATTCTATTCGTAAGGTTCAAACGAGATTTTCTCTCTTGTCAGAACTTGTCGAACTTGTCGAATGTATTCATAGAATCAAATATACAGTTCATACAATATCAAAACATTAAATAATTAATCACAAAATTGCATTATTTACATAAGAACTTACCTCGAGTTCGACAACAGCGAAAAGGACCTATTTGTCCAATATTTATTTTTCCCCCGATCTAGACTCGAACTTCATTTTTCTTGATCTATAATATCAAATTTAGCTCACTTATTAGTCACATTATTCAATGTGACCTAAAAATCATATTTTGGAAACATTACATTTTTGCCCCTAAAGTTTAACATATTTACATTTTTTGCCCCTAGGCTCGTAAAATGAAATTTATTCAATTTCTTTAACATACAAGCCTAGCCGAACCATTTTCATAACTATAACAGCCTGCAATTTCCATTAAAACACATTTTTAATACATATTTTATAACTTGTACAAATTTGTCCTTTTTGACATTTTCACCGAAAATCACTTAGTAAAAGTCGTTCATCTAACCATAAACATGCATATTCTACCATTAAACATCCAAATAGACACATATTCATCATGGTTCAAAACCCTAGACTTTAACCATATATCAAATTAATGGTAGAAATAGATAGAACATGTTACGGGGATTTCAAAAACGTAAAAATCATTAAAAACGGGGCTAGAACGAACTTACAATCGAGCTTGGAAGCTTAAAAAACCCTAGCCATGGTTTCTTCATGGTAATTTCGGCTATAGCTTGAAGATGGACAAAAATTGGCTTTTTCTTTTGTTTTTAATTCATTTTAATAACTAAATGGCCAAAATGCCCTTAACTTAAAAATATTCCATTTCACCTATTTCATGCCCATTTTTGTCCAATAAATTAACAAATGGTCTAATTACCATTCAAGGACCTCCAATTTAAAATTTCATAGCAATTAGACACGTCTAGCTTCTAGAACTCAAGTTTTGCACTTTTTACAATTTAGACCTTTTGACTAAACTGAGTGCCCAAACGACGAAATTTTTCGAACGAAATTTTCATGAAATCATCATATGAAATTGTAGACCATAAAAATATAATAAAAATAAAATTTCTTGCGTCAAATTTGTGGTCCCGAATCCACTGTTCTGACTAGGCCCAAAATCGAGCTATTACACCTCTGGCAAAGATCATTCCATGATGCCACTGTTTCCGATGGCAAAGCATTCAACCATGCTCTTGATTGATCTCTCAAGGAATATAGAAACAATTTAAGTCTCAAGGCGTCTTCAGGAACAACCTGTTGTTTAAACGAGCCACAAACATCTAGAAAAAGTCTTAATTGCAATCTTGGACCTTCGGTAGGTAATCCACTAAACTGTCCTACTCTTTGTAATATTTGAAACATTATCGATTTCAGCTCAAACTACTAAGCTTGTATAGTTGCTTTGATTATCCCTAGATTCAAATCATCCAACATTGAAAAAATATGCTTTCGAATTGGTCTGTCTCATTCATCTATCCCACGTCTAATAGGAGGATTAACATCTCGACCATTTGGATTTTCGTTGAGACCAGGACCATTCGGATTATCATTGGGACCAGGATCATTCACATTTCTAGCCATTTTTCTCAGTTTTTGTTGCCTTCTTTGCAAAGTTCTATCGACCTTTAGGTCAAAAGGATATTCTTTGTTAGTCGGAATGCCTCTTCTCATGCACTGATGACAAACCTATAGAAATTAAATACAACTAAGTTAAGTAAAACTAATAGAATTAATTAAATAACCAAACCAAATTACACCAAATTGCCAATACCTGGAAACGGCGCCAAAAACTTGTCACATGTAAAATGATATGCGATTTTGTGCAACTATACACGTCGTTCCAGTAATAAAGTGATGAGTGAGTATCGTTCCCACGAGGATTAGATTGAGGCACAAAATTGGTCAATTTATTGTAATATGGTTAATGTTATGGCAAGACTGACGAATAAGATGCAATGTAAACTAAGGTAGGTATGCAGTGATAATTCAAAGGAATGATGATGTATGCGATAGATGGAATTGATGAATAACTGGAAATGCTATGGGAAAAGTGAGAGCAGAAATGTAATGGCAATAACGAGAGTGATTATTCGAATAGAATATAAATAAAGAAATAAACAACTAAATATGTTGTGGCAAAGTTACTACGACAAAGAATAAGGATAGAGTGATGTTGATTCAGAAGGTTGGGATTACCCAGAATCGACCCTTACTATAAATAATGCCTTGGAAAAATAGTATCTACTTTATTGCACAGAAGAGTTCTAAAATGGCCTGCCTCTTGCGAAAGCAGAACCTTAAGTTACCTTGACCGTGTCAATAGGCTTTTTAGATATCTTGCATGGGTTCCTTCTGTACGACCGTGACTCTATCTCTAGAGTTGACTACAAATGTCTATCGAATACTTGCTCATTTCATTTAATTTTAATCCAACTAGTCCAACCCTTTCAAAATTAGAATAAATTTATAAGTTTGCAAACAATCTTCTATGTCTAGAAATCGTTTGCATTTTAATTAAGAAATAAGAACAATCAAATGAAACAATATAGTAAATTAGAGATATATTGCATCCATAAAAACAGTTTAAGGTTTCATCAAAAGTAATCCCAACCCTATGAAATTTAGCTCATGGGCTGGGAAATAAAATTCCAAACCAAAATGTTATCTGACATTGTGTTCAACTACTTCAGTTCAATCTTTCAAAAGATCACTAATGGAAATAACGGAAGAACTTCAGGAAACAACTTCAACTTGCATAGTCCATACTTTGGCAGCACAGCATCCTGTGATGGCTAAGAAGAGCTGCCTTCGGCTTCTTTTCCTTTGCGTAGCCGAACTCTTATTCACGTCTAAGGATCTCTCCCACTTTTTTTTGTTCACCATTTGTGAGGTCTCCTTCATTGGATTTTATAGATAGATTAGGCTAGGGTCGATTAATAGCTCGTCATTATCTTTTGTTCTTTTAAGGGGATTTATCTGGTACAAGTTTGAACTTGAGCTGGGACTATTGCGCGAAAAATGTTGACTTGATCTTCCCAGCATTGCCACTACATCTGTGCTGGCAAACTTTCTACACTTTGCCCTGACAAAACTTCACTCCTTTATCTCCTTGTTCCAAAACTTGTTCCTGCCACACCGACACATAAAAACTCCACCACAAGCAATTAAAAGCACCTAATTTCACCACAATCCAAGTCCTACTGCAATATTAAAAATGCTAATTAATATATCCTAAAATGCAACAAAATGTACTTAAGTACAAGCAATTAGCTAGGTCTAAAGACATGAAATATAACTCTTTTCAAGAGTTATTATCACCTTGCTCTATGCATATTACAACTAAGTAGCATTTTCTTCTAAGCACGACAGATTTTGCCTTGGTCCCTCGAGTCTTCAAATTTCATATTTTTACCTACAGTACGTAATAACACACAGGTAAGTTCAAATGAACTTAGTGAGTTTGTCCATACCTTGCAACATCACAACGCTAGCAAGCTTTTACTTCATTATTCAAAATTCAAGTATGCTTTGTCTGTACTAAGATAGTTTGCCAATCTTATTGGCATAGTATTAACATCAAACGAATTGACTCACTTGTACTTGGTACATTATCTTCAATGACGCCATCACTTGTGTACTTGTGCATCTTGGAGAACAATTCAACTTGCTCAACTACATTGTATCTATTATTGATGACTTGAAAAAAAATATTTCATATTTGACTATACAAAGCCTAGCACATATAAAGCTTCCAGTGATGAGATTTCATAGATGTAATATCAAAATACAAATTTATAAATGTTTGACCTTTTAACGGATTAAACTCGCGGATTCTTTCTTAAATAGTTGTATTGGTGGAATATTGTGCAATTGCTTCCTTGAGAGACAACCCTTGCAAATTCTTGTAGACTTATGGAAGAAGACCCATAGATAATTCCCGCGGCACGTGGCTCGCACCAACAGGTACAGATAGCCAAGTGAGGTTAGTCTTGGAAAATAGTGTCTACTTCAGACTGCTATTAGTAACATGTCCTAAAATCTGGTAGATTGTCATTCTTACATATGTGAACTCATAAAATGCGAATTCCTAAAAGTAATTCCTCATAAAGAAATAAATTCACATACGCGATCTATCTTACATATGCGAATTCCTAAAAGGAATACCTAATAGGTGATTCTGGCGAACCTCCCTAGATCATGCCATGACCATGGACTTGCTTTCATTCGTATGACTTAAAGCCTTGACTTCGAAGAATCTCATACTACCCTTAAAGGGCTTTCAAAACTATGTTGACATATTCTTTGTATAAACCAACTGAACTTCTGCAAAGTCAAATACCATTAATACTGATTGTTTGTATAATCTACCCAAAACTCCGTAAAGGCTCCTTGTTAATTTGAACAAATACGTACTCCCCTGCAAGGCTGGGGTCATTCATCAATCTCGATTTGCATTCACATGTCCTACCAAAGACAAAATGTGTAACATATCATATTCTTTGTTACCTCTCCCTTCTCAATCACACTTTGACAAAGCTATATTACTCTGCTTATCATTCATATAAATTTAATTCATACACAAAAACTCAACCAATACTACTGCTCATGCATAATACACTTTACACTAAGCATTTCATCTATACCACATGAATAAAATTACAACCAATCATGCATTTGCATATCAACACAACATGCATCATGATATTGAAAATAAATGAAAACCCATTTAAGACCTGAGTTATGGAACTCACTTCGAAGTTGACGCCAAATCCGTTACATTAAGTTTTCCCTTAGTACTTAAGCGTCCTTAGTTAACAAACATAACAACCATTTAACAATTCCTACAAAGACAATTCATCATCATAAGAACCACAATAGTTTTGCATGCAGAGACTATTTAAATGATCCTTATCCAATACAAAAAATAATGAATGGATTAATTGAAATCCTTAACTTTCTTCCCTTTTCTTAAATCTGTGAATACAGAAAGGTTAGGAAGCTTACCAAATTGATAAATTCTAAGATATTTATACACAAACTTTAGCTTATTTTCTCCATGTAAACCGCTCTTTAATCTATCTCTCTTACAACCAAACTAGTGAAGAAGATGGAGAGAAGAAAATGAAAATAAATATGAGAGAACTCAACGAGAAGAACAACGTTCCTTCTATATATATAATCGTCCATGCACGATCATCAAGGCCCATTTAATCAGTCTAAAAAATTATTGTTTATAACCATACCGCCTTCCACTAATAACTACTGGGTTCTAAACTAACTAAAACAGATTTGGAAATTTGACTATTCATCAAGACCCAGTTAGTGCCAGGGACTGCTCCAATCTTCACTGCCGCATACGGAATGGCTCCAACAAAATTTAAAGAATTAAAAGCTTAGTTTCAAGAATTGATTGACAGAGGTTTTATTCAATCGAGTGTGTCACCTTGGGGCGCCACCATACTGTTTGTGAAAAAAAAGATGAGTCCATGAGATTGTGTATAGATTACCGATAGTTGGATACAATCATGATAAAGAATAAGTACTCGTTGCCTCGTATTGAAAACTTATTCGATGAGTTGAAATGTGCTACAATGTTTTCTAAGATTGATCTCAGATCTGGCTAATATCTGTTGCGAGCTAAAGACGTGGATGTGCCGAAAACAACATTCAAAACTTGTTACGGACATCGTGAGTTATTAGTTATGGATTTTGGATTGACTAATACCCTGACAACATTTATGGATATGATAACTCAGGTTTTCCAACCACATCTCGATAGGTTCATTGTTGTTTTTATTGATGATATTCTGATTTACTCCAAAATTGAATCCGAACATGCCCAACACATGAAAATCGTATTATAGACATTGTGTGGAAAACAATTGTACGCTAAGTTTAGCAAATGTGAGTTTTGGCTTAGAGAAGTCAGATTTCTTGGTCATGTGATTTCAACGGAAGGTATACAAGTCGATCCGAGCAAGATTTCTACTCTTATGAATTGGAAACCTTCATGAAATGTTTCTGAGGTACACAATTTTCTGGGTTTAGCTGGATATTATCGTCATTTTATAGAGATTTTTTCGATAATAGCTTTATCGATAATGAAACTATTACAAAAAGATTTTAGTTTTGTGTGGTGTTATAAATGCCAACAAAGTTTTAATTAATTGAAAGTATGTTCAAAGAGGTACCAGTGTTAACATAGCCTAAATCCAGGAAAGAATTTGTTGTTTATAGTGATGCTTTTTTTAGTAGTTTGGGATGTGTTCTGATGCAAAATGCCAAAGTTATTCCGTATGCTTCCCGATAGCTTAAAACGCACGAAAAAAACTACCCGCCATGCAACCTTGAGTTGGCTACAGTTGTTTTTGCATTAAAGATTTGGCGACACTACCTGTTGATTTTTCCTAATACGATGTAGTAGATTAAATTAGTTCTTGCACTTGAGGAGCTTGAATACAAATAGTTTTATTATGTTTTAGTTAAGTTTTTATTGTTTAGTTTACATTCAATAAAAAATGTATTTTGAGTCTTTATTGACCTTAGGGGCCGAATGAGGCCTAAATGTGAGCTAACATAATTAGTTAGTGTGTAGGAGACCATGCAAGGGCATAGGAACTCAATACTGGTCGTTGTTGTTTGAGGTCGCAACGTAGGGAGCAAAATGCAAGAATTGTCATACTACCTTTTGGTGTCGCAACACACCCCTAAAATCATCCTTGAACTACACATACTGCCATCGATGTTGCGACAAAGGCACTAGGGTGTTGTGACACCGGCCCTGTATAGGAGATAATTACGAGCCAGGGGAATTTCGGTCCACACAATAAAAATTTAAACACGAGAGCATCAGCTAACCTACATTTGAGGACGACAACAACCCTAACTCTATAAATAGGCTCCTAAACACTTGTTAAAGGAAACTTTTGATATTCTAAGCTTTTCCTTGTAATTTAGTTTTCAATTTTTTCTTTCTCTTAGGGTTTAAATTTCTTTTCAGTTCTTTTCATTTGTGTTCCTCGGAGAACTTGATTTGTAGATACAATCAAATGTTTGAGGATTTTTGCGCTTCATTAATTGAATGCAACCAGGATTTTCTAAACTTTATTCTTTATTTATTTTTCATTTATATATTTATCATCAAGTTTATTTTGTTTATGGATTCCATGAGGAACTAATCCTCTTATGGGGGATTAATGAGTGGAGGTATGATTGATAAATTGTTATGTAGGGTTTTCTTAGTGAATCAGCTGTTCAGGAGAGGAAGAACTTAAATCCTAGGCTTGACGACCTTAGGAATTCATTTAGGTAGGAATTAACCTAAAATTTTTATGGCGTATCCATGAACACCTTAGCATCGAACTGGTCTACACCGTGAGGTCGAGAGTTAAGTATTTCTTGCCGACTCATTAGTTTAGTGGAAGATTGAGAGATCGCATGCTAGGGTAACGACTAGTTGATCAAATAAAAACCCAAAATAGGAATTACTTATAATCACCAAAGCAAGCTAATCACCCATGTCTTCGTTTGACTGAGTTTAGAAATTAGTTTTTCAAAGTCCCTTTTATTTATGCAGTTTTTAATTCGTTATTTATAAAAAAAAACCCAAAACTCTTTGCTTTATGATTTATTGTAATATAATTTATTTAAACTACTAATTAACTCTATTTGCGTCTAGGTTAACTTTAATTTAGTACTTGCCTCCCTTGGGTACAATCCTCAAAGTACATATGTACTTCGTTGTAAAACTATATTACAACCTAACCCATATACTTGCGAACACTACCTCAAATCTATATCTTTAGTTCCAATATTCACACAGTGAATGTCAGTACGTCCGGAGGCGGTTAAGTTGTTGGCGCGGTTGCCGAGGAGGCAACATTACTGAATTAGTTTTAATTTTTCCTTTCAATAGAATAACTAGGAAATTTTTTGATTATCGATATGATTTGTACTAATTTAGTATACTATTTTTTTTCTTTTTCTTTTTCAATTTTAGTATATGCCGTAGAGGAGAGGAACACCTATTTAGTCAGTCATTGATCCATATAGACTAATCCAACAAAATCATTAAAATATGGAAGAAATTGATTACAGATGGTCACTAAACTAACTATAAATACAACAAAGGTGAGCGCACCTATCGAACAATAGTATAGCTATGGTGAGTAGGGAATATCGTATCCACGAGAACTAAAAGTACTAGTAATTACCATTTTTCGATTATTTAGCCGAGAAATTGGAGTGATAATGTTTTAATCTAAAATTACTAAACTAATTTATCTAAGAACGCAACAGAGAATGAATCGAGAAAATAATCGAATATTAACCAATAAAGAAAGAATCCACCTAGACTTCGCCTTTTATTATGAATCTGAATTAAACGATTTATTCACTTGTGTCTTAATCTGTAAAAATCCCTAAATTATGTTAATATCTCTTTCGAGAGTAAGAACAACTGACTCTAGGTTGATTAATTGAAATCTCTTCCTAATTAAAACCCCTATCATCCCATTAATTGACTCTAGGACACATGGTGTCAGTGATGGTGTCAGAGTTGACCCGAGTGAGATATCGGTTGTTATGGATTGGAAACCGTCGAGGAACGTGTTAGAAATTAGAAGTTTCTTGGGATTAGCAAGATATTACAGATGTTTCGTAAAGGGGTTCTCTATGATTGCTACCCCGATGACGAAGCTATTGCATAAGGATGTCAAGTTTGAATGGACTGAGACATGTCAATAGAGCTTCGAGAGACTGAAAACAATGTTGACTGAGGCACCGGTTTTGGTTCAACCAGAATCGGGGAAGGAGTTCATGGTTTATAGTGATGCGTTGTTTAATGGTATCGGCTGCATGTTGATGCAAGAGGGTAAGGTAATTGGTTACGCCTCGAGGCAGTTAAAACCGCACGAGAAGAATTATCTGACTCACGATTTGGAGTTGGCTGCGATTGTGTTTGCGTTAAAGATTTGGCGACATTATTTGTATGGCGAAAAGTGCTAAATCTTTATGGATCACAAGAGTTTAAAGTATTTGATGGATCAGAAGGATCTAAATCTGAGGCAGAGACGGTGGCTTGAATTGTTGAAAGACTACGAGTTAGTCATTGATTACCACCCGGGAAAAGCGAATGTGGTTGCGGATGCCTTAAGTAGGAAATCCATGTATGCTCTAAGATTTATGAGAGCGAGTTTAGCATTGTCTAATGATGGTGCTATTTTGGCAGAGTTGAGAGCTAGGCCACTATTTGTTCAACAAATATGTGAGGCTCAGAGAAATGACAGTGGGATGCAAGGTAAGATAGCTAAATGCGGATCAGAAAGTGATTCTGATTTTTGAGTGGATTTGAATGGTTGTCTGATGTATCGTGATAGAATTGGTGTTCCTAAAAATGAGGAGTTGATTCAAAGGTTTTGTATGAGGCCTCAAAGTGGATGCTTGTCAAGACATCCGGCAAAGACGAAAATGTACAACGATTTGAGAAAGTTGTATTGGTGGCGGGTATGAAAAGAGATATTTTCGAGTTTGTGACTAAGTGTCCGATTTGCCAACAAGTGAAAGCCTGAGCATCAAGTGCCTTCGGATTGCTTTCACCGGTGATGGTTCCCGAATGGAAGTGGGATCGGGTTACCATGGATTTTGTAGCTTGGGGTTGCCGATGACTCAGAAAGAGAGATCTTTGTGTGGGTTGTTGTGGATAGATTGACGATGTCACTCACTTTATTCCAAAGACGCGTGTTGATTATTCACTAGATAAGTTAATTTGAGTTGTATGTGGCGAGAGATAGTGAGATTGCATGGTGTACCTGTGTCTACTATATCGGATAGAGATCCGAGGTTTACTTCGAGATTTTGGAAGAAGTTGCAAGAGGCCATGGGTACGAGATTGAATTTCAGTACTGCATTCCATCCGCAATCCTATGGTCAGTCTGAAAGAGTAATTCAATTTCTTGAAGATATGCTTCGATGTTGTGTGTTAGAATTCGAAGGTAGTTGGGAGAGATATCTACCTTTGGTCGAATTCGCCTATAACAATAGTTATCAGTCGAGTATACAGATGGCACTGTATGAGGCTTTGTATGGCCGTAAGTGTCGGACTCCTTTGTATTGGACCGAGCTTAGCGAGAAACGGATCCATGTGGTCGATCTAGTAAAAGAGACCGAAGAGAAAGTGAAAGTAATCCGTAATAGTCTGAAAGCTGCTTCGGACCGACAGAAGTCGTATGCGAATTTGAAAAGAAAAGAAATTGAGTTTGAGGTAGGCGACAAATCATTTTTCAAAGTATCGACGTGGAAGAAGATTATGAGATTTGGACAAAAAGGGAAATTAAGTCCAAGGTTCATAGGGCCGTATAAGATTACGGACAGAATTGGGCCTGTAGCTTACCGGTTGGCTTTGCCGGTAGAGTTAGAAAAGATTCATAACGTGTTCCATGTGTCGATGTTGCGACGGTATCGCTCCGATCCTTCACATGTGATTTCTTCAACAGAAATTGAGATAAGACCGAATATGTCTTATGAAGAGGAGCCGATTAAGATCTTGGCTCGAGAAGTGAAACAGTTGAGAAATAAGAGCATAGCACTAGTGAAAGTGTTATGGCAGAAACATGGTGTGGAAGAGGCTACGTGGGAAACAGAAGACGCTATGAGAGAGCAACATCCAAATCTCTTTACTGGTAAGATTTTCGGGGACAAAAATCTCTAAAGGGGGGAGAGTTGTAACATCCTGGTTTAGGGCCTAGTCAGAATAGTGGTTCGAGACCACAAATCCGAGGGTCGTGAATGAGTTTTTTAGGCTTATATTATGTATGCATGCTAGTGTGAAAGTTTCATGAAGCAATTTTGTGAAATTGTGGTTGAATTGTCCAAAAGGACTAAATTGCAAAAGTTGCAAAATGTGTGTTTCTAGAAGCTATATGTGTGAAATAGCTTTAGATTATTAATTAGAGGTCCTTAAATAGCAATTTATTCAAATTCTAATTTTTGGACAAAAATGGGCATGGATGAGTAAAAATTGAAAGTTTATCAAAAAGGGCATTTTGGTCATTTATCAATTAAGTGATTAAAATAGGTGAAAAGGTGATAGAAATTCATTCATCTTCTTCCCATAGCTTCCGAAAATTTGAGAAGCCATTGTTAGGGTTCTTTCAATTTTTCAAGCTTGCTAATAAGTGCTCCTAAGCCCGATTTTTGATATTCTTCGTATTTTTGAAGTCCTAGTAGCATGAGTAAGCTATTTATAGCTATTTGGTGAGCTATTATGGATGTTCAAAATTGTACATATGTATGACATGCATGTATTTTGATGTTTGATGGAAGAATATGAAAGCTTGATGTAGTAGAAACATCTTTTGCTAAGTGATTTTCCATGAAAATGCATGTAGGGACTTAGTTGTGAAAATATTAAGTTTGGTCATACATGGGTGATTTAGTGAGAATTGTTGAATGCTTTAGTTGAGTAAGTGGTTCGGCTAAGCATGAAAGGCTAGAAAGTTGAATAAAAATCACTATACGAGCCTTTGGGACTAAAGTGTAAATATGAGAAAGTTTAGGGGAAAATAGTAATTTTGCTAAAGTATGAGATGTGGGTCAATTTAGTCAATGTGTGTATTGAATAAGCTGATTTATTCATTATAGATCAAGAAAGACGAAGCCCAGATCGAAACCGAGGCAAAAGCAAGGTGGTGGACTAAATTGCACATTTCAATACTTTTGAGTATCGAGGTAAGTCTATGCATAAACTGTAACACCCTGGTTTAGGGGTTATGCATTTGGAGCATAACCCGAGCGGTTGACAGGCTTATGGTCATGTTGGAGGAATTTTTAGGGGTTTGGAGAACCCTAGAAGGCAAGGAATGCCTTAGAAAATTTTTTGGATTTTTTAGGGTAAAAAGGGGAAATAGGGCAGGAAGGCCTTAGAATTAATTGGGGGCGTTTAAGGCACAAGAAAGGATCTGGCAAAGTGGCTTCATGCGCTGCTTTAGAGGGGCTGGAAGTAGCACCAGTGGGGGGCTTGGGTTCGAGTCCAAGCAGCAGCATTTGTGTTTTATTTTCGCGTCAAGGGACTGGGCTAAGTAGGCCTTAAAAATAGATGTCCAAGTTGATGGACATGAAAGTCCAATTGGCAAAGTGGCTCTTGGGCGCTACTTAGGCGCTGGAGGGGTGAGGTCGCGTTTTCGAGGGGCCGGAGAAGCATTTGGCGTTTTATTTTGTTTTGGGCGTTGGGCTTTGTAAGGCCTTAAAGGTATATGGCGAGGAATTCGGGCAAGGAAGATGGGCTGGTGGAGTGGCTCTCATGCGCCACTTAGGCGCTAGAGGAGCGCAAGGGCGCAGGTTCGAGCGCCTGGAGCTGCAGGATGGCGTTTTTAATTTTTGTTGGTGGTTATGGGCTTGAGATAAGAAGGGTTTAAGAATAAATGTTGGGGGTTTCTAGCATAAAAATCAATGTGGCCGAGTGGCCTGGGCGTTGGAGGAGAAGTGTGCAGCAGGCTGGTCCCAGGTTCGAACCAAGGGAGCTGCGTTTTGGAATTTAATTTTATGTTACTTTTTGGCAGCAATTTTGGAAGTGTTGGACGGCTAGAGGACTCTTATTTAGATGTGGATAAGGTGTTTTTTTTTATTATTTATTTTTATTTTATTAATTAGATTAAGTAGGGATAATTATTATTTATTTGGTTTTTTTTAGTGATAAGTGGGATAATAGTGGAGTAATTCAACTTGTTTTGAAGTGAACTAATTCAAATGGAATTGAATTAGTGGCTAGGAAGGTGTTGGCCAAATCTTGGAGTCTTCAAGGGGGGTTGGCCGAATGCTATAAATAGGAAGGGGTAGAGTGCCAAGTATTCTTCAAGTCTTTGCTAAATCTCTCCCTCTCCCTCTTGGTGTGCCGAAATTCCCTTCCCCTATTTAGCATCATCTTGGCCGAAAGTGTTAGGTGTTTCTTTGTTGCTTGAAGCCGAAATCTCCCTTGGTGTCCTAGTGTGGTTGGCCGAATCTTAAGCAAGAGTGCCGAAAGAAGGAAGCATTGAGGAAGTCTCTTGGATTCGATCATCTAAGGGGCATATCGACAAGAGCAAGGGAAGCCTTCGGGATCTCAGATTATTTCGGTAAGGATATTAGTAAGTGACTTAGAATTAGTTGATTATGACCTCGTTGATTAATCGTGTGGTTCTGATTAAGTGACTTTCGATGGAGGCCAATACTACCAAAGTGGGCAAGGGAAAGCTCCCATCCCAAAGTTCAAGAAGAGATCCGTTTCTGCTGTACGAGATTGGCCACCATGGTGTGGGCCAGCAGCAGAAAACGTTAGGCAAAAAGCCGTAGTTTCGCTAGACGATAGCGTCGAGGATCGAGAGTCTAGAACTCCTAGTAATAAGGTGTGTAACTAACCCACTGTTTCCGGGTTTTATGTGTTATATGTTTTACTAACAAGTGCAGTAATAAGTGTGCCATATATACCCCTAAAGGGTATAGCGATGACAAAGTTAGTATCGGATCTATTGCAGTGTGATTATTTGTTTATGAGTATGTTTATGAACGTTAATAAGCATGTGCATGCATGATCACGATTATATTTTATGTGGCATGTGCATGGGTGGGTTATGAAAAGAAGGTACGGGTGTACTTCGAGCACGTGGTTGATGTCGACTTTGTGCTACATCGTGGATTGGCGCCGACCGAGGTCGCGTTGTGGATCTTTGCGATTTGGTTCGCGTGGTTACCTTGATTAATATGGGCTTTATGCCATATCGTGGCTTGATGGATTGCTTTGTGTGCTCCATCGTGGTTTGATGTTAGCTATACGCTACATCGTGGATGGCATTGGTTGCCTTTTGGAGGGAAAAGGAGAGGGTGACTCGATAGTCCCCGGTGTGTGTGGTAATTTGGATAAGGGGGTGTGTAGCGGATGGACCCTAGGTTGGGTTGGGAATCATGTTGCATTATTTTTGTAATAACATGGAAATGGGCCAAGCCCAATATGACATGTGGATAGGTATGTTTTGGGAACATACGTGGAAATGGGCCAAGCCAGTTGATATGTGGTTTATTGAGAAATGGGCCTAGCCCAAAGATTTGAGTATGATTTGAATGTGGGCCAAGCCTGCATTGTGGTAAATGTTTAAAATGAATATATATATTACTTGTTGCATTTGATAATTGGGATATTATGTGGCTAGCATGTGGGTGGATTTCAGTGGTTAACTTACACATCGAGAGTCTGTATGACTCACCCAACTTTTTAATCATCGCAGGGGAGTCATGGTTAGTGGACGGGTTGGAGTGGATACAAGGTGGCCCATGCAGAAGGAGATTTTCATGCAGAAGATGTTTTACTTTATTTAAGTATTCTATATTATCAGTATTTTGGAATTTTATTTGATGTAATAAGGGCCTCTTTGATTTAAAGTACTCTATTTATTAATGTTGAAGTTTACACTACACTTAGTAATATTTTCGCAAAAGATTCATATTATAGCAACTTATAATAATGTTTTAATTCGGAAGTTTTCAACAAGCTTATATTATGTATTAAGTTTTAAATGGACATGATTTTCAGGGATAATAAATTTTCAAGTTTAATTCTAAAGTCAAAGATTTTGGAAACGGATTCCGCAGTGACATAACCAGATCCGGTCAGGACTTGTGGGCCGGGTTTGGGGGTGTTACAGTTTGGTATCAGAGCCCGGTTCAAAACTCGGCTTTGAGGGTTTTGGGCCCAAAAACATTTTCAAATGGGCTTTTCAAGTATATGGATTTTTAGGAAATATTTTCAGGTTATTCTGGCATGGCACCTGTACCTCCGGCCCGAGCCCACCAGGTAAGTACTTCGGACTTTTGAAGTGATTTGTTATATGTGAATTGTTATGGGCTTAGTTGGGCTCGTAGATTAGTGAACTAGGATCTACTGAACCCTAGGACTAGTCTACTCAAACACATGCATAAGACTTAAGGTTACTAAACAAACCTGTGATTAAGTCGCCGAGTTAAGGTGTGGCAACCATTGTGCGCATGTCTAGGAGTGGATCCGGAAGAGCTTGGTACTTAAGCAGTCCTCGTGACTCACCTCCTCTTCGCTGGAATCCTACCTGGTGCGTAGCTACGGTTCACCTTAACCAAGAGGACTTGTTCATAGGCTAAACCAATTATTAAAACCCGAAAGGGATTTGCCTCACTGTTTTGAAACCCCTAGTTTTAAAATTTCCAAAATTTACCCCTATGTTGAAAATTACTAAAATGCCCCTGACTTTCAAAATTTCCGGTTTAACCCCAAACTTAATAAAATTTTCTTACTTTGCAAAAGTACCCAATTTTCTGTATGGCAAAAATAATAACCTACGACTTTGAAATTTACAAAATTACCCTGATTGACAAAATTACCAAAATACCCCTGGTTACCAAAATCCTGTTATACCTTCAATTTGCGAAATTTTCGAAAATACTCTTCAATTTTGGGAATTTCAAAAAGATCCTGACCTATTAAAGTTTTTGAATCGCTCTGGTTTATGACGAAAATGTCCCTGTAGGACAAAATGACGGAAATACCCCTAGGGTAGAAACGGGCAGAAATGTTCGAGTAGTGAATGTGTGTGGTGGATACCACTGAGTGTGCCTTTACTGAGGAAGGAATGTGGTTTTGTTGATGAACGGATGTGTGTGTGAATGTGATTCTTGAACTAGAGTAGTAAACTCGAACTGAAACTTTGTGTGATCGAAAGAACTACTTCTAAATATCTTTCATTCCATAAAATTTGCTCGTGGTTAAATAGTGGAACAATTTCTAATGCATAAAACTTGTTAATCAGATTAAATTGCGACGATAGAGATGAACTCTAGGGGACGCGGTAGAGGTAGAATGGCCGCATCGGAACCAGTAGGGTCTGGCCATGGGTCAGAAAGTGAAGTGCCGCCACCAGCAGTGGGCGCGGAGAAACAAGATCAGATAGGTGAGGATGATGCAGTTTCGCGGGCCATGTTACGAGTGCTAGAACGAGTGGCAGGAGCTAGTGTAGGAAGCGGAGCTCGAAAGTCAGTATCGGAAAGGCTTAGATCGAACGGAGCCGAGATCTTTAGAGGAGTGTCTGGAGTAGCTCCGAACGTAGCGGAGTATTGGCTAGAAGCAGTCGAGAGAATCATGGACGATTTGGACCGTATCAACGAAGAAAAGCTAAAGCAGTCTGCATTTCGCTTCTTGGGGACGAAGCTTATCGTTGGTGGCTCACTGTCAAACAAGGTGTACCGGCAGATCGATTGGATTGGGAGTACTTTAAGGAAAAGTTTGAAGGAAAGTACGTGGGAGCAAGTTATTTGGACTCGCAAAGGAAAGCGTTTCTTAACCTAGTACAAGGGAATAAGTCGATAGCGAGTATGAAGCGGAATTTGTGCGGTTAAGTCGAGACGCCAAAGGAATCGTGGCTCACGATTATGAAAGGAGTGTTCGATTCGAAGATGGGGTGCGAGATGAGTTGCGGAGTTGATCGCGCCACAAAGAGAAAGGGATTTTGCCATTCGTAGAGAAAGCTCGGACATCGAAGAGGTTAAGAAGACTATAAGAGAAAACCGAGAGAAGAATAGGAACGAGGATAAGAGAAATATTGGACCGTCAGCATCGTTTGGTAATGTCCAGAAGAGACCAAGGATCGAGAATCCTGTACGTGCACTTGTACCACGGTGATCGGAATCGTGATTCTGTGCTCGGTGTGGAAGACCTCACACTGAGAGAGTGTTGGGGAAATAGTAAAGAATGTTTTGGTGCGGATCTAAGGCACATCTGGTTAAGAATTGTCCTCGAGCTTAACGCGAGGGTCGTGGTTCAAGTCATGGAAGGAATGGTTCTAGTCAGAGTCAGCCAAGGATGTGATATTAGGTAAGCTCCTTTGCTTTGGTACATGCTTTAATTACTTTGCTTGCTTATGAGTTAGCCTTTTCTGTGTTGCTTCGAATTTTGAGCGCGAACTTAGAGATTGTGTAGGTACGATAGCCTTAGTAAGATCAGAGTGCGCAGCGTAAGCGTAAGGTGGTAAGATAGGTTGTATGGACGTTTGTTAGTAAGGTAATTTCGAGGACGAAATTATCTTTAAGGAGGGTAGAATTGTAACACCCTGGTTTAGGGGTTATGCGTTTGGAGCATAACCCGAGCGGTTGACAGGCTTATGGTCATGTTGGAGGAATTTTTAGGGGTTTGGAGAACCCTAGAAGGCAAGGAATGCCTTAGAAAATTTTTGGATTTTTAGGTAAAGAGGGAAATAGAGGCGGGGAAGGCCTTAGAATTAATGGGGGGGCGTTTAAGGCACAAGAAAGGATCCGCAAAGTGGCTTCATGCGCCGCTTTAGAGGGGTGGAAGTAGCGCCATGGGGGCTTGGGTTCGAGTCCAAGCGGCAGATTTGTGTTTTATTTTCGCGTCAAGGGACTGGGCTAAGTAGGCCTTAAAAATAAATGTCCAAGTTGATGGACATGAAAGTCCAATTGGCAAAGTGGCTCTTGGGCGCTACTTAGGCGCTGGAGGGGTGAGGTCGCGGTTTCGAGGGGCCGGAGAAGTATTTGGCGTTTTATTTTGTTTTGGGCGTTGGGCTTTGTAAGGCCTTAAAGGTATATGGCGAGGAATCGGGACAAGGAAGATGGGCTGGTGGAGTGGCTCTCATGCGCGCCACTTAGGCGCTGGAGGAGCGCGCAGGGCGCAGTTCGAGCGCTGGAGTCGCTGGATGGCGTTTTTAATTTTTGTTGGTGGTTATGGGCTTGAGATAAGAAGGGTTTAAGAATAAATGTTGGGGGTTTCTAGCATAAAATCAATGTGGGCCGAGTGGCACAGGCGTTGGAGGAGAAGTGTGCAGCAGTGGTCCTGAGTTCGAACCAAGGAGCTGCGTTTTGGAATTTAATTTTATGTTGCTTTTTGGCAGCAATTTTGGAAGTGTTGACTGGCTAGAGGACTCTTATTTAGATGTGGATAAGGTGTTTTTTTATTATTTATTTTTATTTTATTAATTAGATTAAGTAGGGATAATTATTATTTATTTGGTTTTTTTTAGTGATAAGTGGGATAATAGTGGAGTAATTCAACTTGTTTTGAAGTGAACTAATTCAAATGGAATTGAATTAGTGGCTAGGAAGGTGTTGGCCAAATCTTGGAGTCTTCAAGGGGTTTGGCGAATGCTATAAATAGGAGGGGGTAGAGTGCCAAGTATTCTTCAAGTCTTTGCTAAATCTCTCCCTCTCCCTCTTGGTGTGCCGAAATTCCCTTCCCCTATTTAGCATCATCTTGGTCGAAAGTGTTAGGTGTTTCTTTGTTGCTTGAAGCCGAAATCTCCCTTGGTGTCCTAGTGTGGTTGGCCGAATCTTAAGCAAGAGTGCCGAAAGAAGGAAGCATTGAGGAAGTCTCTTGGATTCGATCATCTAAGGGGCATATCGACAAGAGCAAGGGAAGCCTTCGGGATCTCAGATTATTTCGGTAAGGATATTAGTAAGTGACTTAGAATTAGTTGATTATGACCTCGTTGATTAATCGTGTGGTTCTGATTAAGTGACTTTCGATGGAGGCCAATACCAGTCAAAGTGGGCAAGGGAAAGCTCCCATCCCAAAGTTCAAGAAGAGATCCGTTTCTGCTGTACGAGATTGGCCACCAGGGTGTGGGCCAGCAGCAGAAAACGTTAGGCAAAAAGCCGTAGTTTCGCTAGACGATAGCGTCGAGGATCGAGAGTCTAGAACTCCTAGTAATAAGGTGTGTAACTAACCCACTGTTTCCGGGTTTTATGTGTTATATGTTTTACTAACAAGTGCAGTAATAAGTGTGCCATATATACCCCTAAAGGGTATAGCGATGACCAGGTTAGTATCGGATCTATTGCAGTGTGATTATTTGTTTATGAGTATGTTTATGAACGTTAATAAGCATGTGCATGCATGATCACGATTATATTTTATGTGGCATGTGCATGGGTGGGTTATGAAAAGAAGGTACGGGTGTACTTGAGTACGTGGTTGATGTCGACTTTGTGCTACATCGTGGATTGGCGCCGACCGAGGTCGCGTTGTGGATCTTTGCGATTTGGTTCGCGTGGTTACCTTGATTGATATGGGCTTTATGCCATATCGTGGCTTGATGGATTCTTGTGTGCTCCATCGTGGTTTGATGTTAGCTATACGCTACATCGTGGATGGCATTGGTTGCCTTTTGGAGGGAAAAGGAGAGGGTGACTCGATAGTCCCCGTGTGTGGTAGTAAATTTGGATAAGGGGGTGTGTAGCGGATGGACCCTAGGTTGGGTTGGGAATCATGTTGCATTATTTTTGTAATAACATGGAAATGGGCCAAGCCCAATATGACATGTGGATAGGTATGTTTTGGGAACATACGTGGAAATGGGCCAAGCCCAGTTGATATGTGGTTTATTGAGAAATGGGCCTAGCCCAGTATTTGAGTATGATTTGAATGTGGGCCAAGCCCAGATTGTGGTAAATGTTTAAAATGAATATATATATTACTTGTTGCATTTGATAATTGGGATATTATGTGGCTAGCATGTGGGTGGATTTCAGTGGTTAACTTACACACTGAGTCTGTATGACTCACCCAACTTTTTAATCATCGCAGGGGAGTCATGGTTAGTGGACGGGTTGGAGTGGATACAAGGTGGCCCATGCAGAAGGAGATTTTCATGCAGAAGATGTTTTACTTTATTTAAGTATTCTATATTATCAGTATTTTGGAATTTTATTTGATGTAATAAGGGCCTCTTTGATTTAAAGTACTCTATTTATTAATGTTGAAGTTTACACTACACTTAGTAATATTTTCGCAAAAGATTCATATTATAGCAACTTATAATAATGTTTTAATTCGGAAGTTTTCAACAAGCTTATATTATGTATTAAGTTTTAAATGGACATGATTTTCAGGGATAATAAATTTTCAAGTTTAATTCTAAAGTCAAAGATTTTGGAAACGGATTCCGCAGTGACATAACCAGATCCGGTCAGGACTTGTGGGCCGGGTTTGGGGGTGTTACATAAACAATGCATTCATACTTACAATTTGTAAATGCTAGCTAGGGTGTAGCATGAATGAGAATGAATGAGAATGATTGAGAACCTATGTGGTTCAAGTAGAATGAATGTAATATAGATGTGAATGGATGAATAATTGGGTAAATAGAATTGTGCATGTGTTGTGATAATGCTAGATGGTGGGCTAAGTGCGATACCATCCAAATGCATATTGACGATGAGCTGGCTATGTGCGATGCTATCGTTAGGTATATCATTTAGTGGCTATGTGCGAGATCACGATGATTACCTTTGTGGTAGGCTAAGTGCGATACCACATTATAAATTGATTGTGGTGTGCTAAGTGCGAAACCATTGAGATATTGGCTGTGTGGATTAATTGTGTATATTAGCTGTATGTAATAGCTGTGTGGATAAGATATTTGGATTAGCTATGTGGATTAGCTATGTGAGTTAGCTATGTGGATGTATTATTGAGCAATAATGACGTGTTGTATATTGTGTAATGTGATATTGAATGCAGGGGTGCATTTCAATAATTATGAGCATGTGACTCATGATGTGTTGGTAATATGGTAAGGGATAGAAAGAGTAAGCATAGTTGTATATTATATGTTGGTATAATGCTAATTGTGGTTGGGCTTATACTATGATGCTTAATTGTTTATGTGTAAACTTACTAAGCTCAAAGCTTACTCTGTTTCTTTTCCCTTGTCTTATAGATTAAAAGCGTTGAATCGAGATACGAGGATCATCAGAAGATAGCCCACATATCAGCACACTTTGGTACATGAGACTTAACGTTTTGTATATGGCATGTATAGGGGCTAGATAAGTTAGTAAATTTTGTTGTAAATGGCTAAGATGTGTTGGGCTATAGATGGATAGCTTATTTTGTATAATGCCATGGTTGTTGGCTATTACATTATATGAAAGAAAGATGTAGTTTTCTATGTGAGAATGCACTTCAATTTGAGTTGATTATGATGGTGTTAGATGAGTATATGTTGTGTATGTTGGAAGGGTGAAAAGAACTTGACACTTAGTCTTGTTCTTGACCATGTGGGTAGACACACGGGCGTGTGTCTAGACCATGTGTGACACACGATCAGCCCACGGGCGTGTGCTGTGGCCGTGCATCCCCTGCATGTTAATATTTGAAAACAGAATAGACTACGGACTAGTCACACGGGCGTGTGCCTAGGGCGTGTGGGAATAATCAGTGTTGGCCACGGGCTAGCCACACGGCCGTGTGTCTAGACTCTAGGCCGTGCGAGGGAAGTCAGTGTTCACCACGGTTAGGGAGCACAGGCGTGCCATGGCCGTGGGGCATTTGGCAGAATGCTTGGGTTTTTAGGAACGGTCTGGGGACATGGGCGTGTGTGCTCATGCACAGGCGTGGGAGACCTGTATAAAAGAGAAAAATTTTAAGGATCGTAAAAGTCCCAGATTAGACCCGAGAGCCCTCGTGTGTATGAGTGAGGCCTCGTAAGTCGAGAATGAGGTTATAGTGTGTAATGACATTGAGCTTAAGTGGCGATTAAGCAGTTTCAGTTTGGTAACGCCTCGGGCCCGGTTCCCGGCGTAGAACCCGGGTAAGGGGTGTTACAAAAATACAAAGAAAAAGAAAAAGAAAACAAATAAACTCAATGGTCATCATCTTCAGAGGCGTTGGTGTCGTGAGTTGCTAGTGCTGAAGAAGATATATGGAGGTGTTGACAGATCTGTTGCAATTGTAACACCCCTAAACCCTATCTGTCACCGGAACAAGGTCACGGGGCATTATCGGAGTGTACAGATCAATTACAGAAAATTTCATATCATTTACTATTTATATCCGAAACCAATCATATTCAACCGTATTGTCCCTTAATTGGACCTTCGAGGCCCAATTTATACATTAGAAACAAGTCGGGACTAAATAAAAAACTCAGAGAATTTTTTGCAAAAATATCAAAATTTTTCTTAGGTGCAGGGGACACACGCCCGTGTGGTCAGGCCGTATGGCTCACACGACCAAGTGACATGCCCGTGTCTTAGGCCATGTGGGCATTTGATGTGAGGCACATGGCCTTGTCCCAGCCTTTGTTCAAATTAGGGTAGCTACTGACTTGGGTCACACGACCAGCCACACATCCTTGTGCTAGGCCGTGTGGACAATTTAATTTTGAAAAATAGGTGCAGGTTTCACACAACGAAGACACAAGCCCGTGTGTTGGGCCTTGTGTTTCACACGGCTGAGACACACGCTCATGTCTCTGCCCCTGTGACCAATTCTGAGCATTCTGTTTCTCAATTTTTAAGATGCAGAGGACACACGGCCAAGCCACACGCCCGTGCGCTTGGCTGTGTGTCACACATGGTTGAGACACACGCCCGTGTGTCTACCCGTGTGGACGAAATAAGGCTATTTCCAAGCCTTATTTCTCACCTAAATTTTGTCTTGTACCTACATTAATACTTGCATACATATACCAACCAATTCAAGATGTTAAAACCAAGCCAACATTAACATTTTAATTGATATATCATCACATGTATTCAAACTTACCTTTTGAAAGACATATATGTTTACCATAATTCAATCTAACCATACCAAGCACACATATATAACCCATAATATAACCTCAAGTATATATTCACTAAATATACCATTACTAGCCATTCCAGTGGCTAGATTACAAACAACCATTTACATGCTAACATTGGCCAAGTTAGCCTATACATGTCATTATACTAAAATAAGTTTGCTATTTATACCAAAACATGCTGAAGGATAGTGTGATGATGCTCCAACCGATTCCAACCTTTACGAGCTTTCGAGCACTATAAAATAGAGAAAATAAAACTGAGTAAGCATTTCAAATGCTTAGTAAGTTTGTATAACAAGAATTTAACTTACCAATCATGTACATTCAAAATAAGTATACAAACATGCATCCAAATCATTATGGCCATTTTCCTAAACACATATGATCTCAAGAAACTTGTTAGTCATGTATATCATGTAAACATCAAAAATCAAAGATGAGCTCATTATGTAATAACTTTCATAAACATGTGCTTTTCATATCATATTTCCATATAACATGTGCATTTTTATAATCAATCATCTTAAGTTCAATTCAACCATGTCAAAACTATTCCCATTAAATTTATTTGAAATATCGATGGATACATATGTAGTACACTCAAAATGTACAAAACTGTAAACCGTCAACTCATATTCAGGGGTACCTGACTAGGGCGCATAATCAAGAAGCACTCTCTCGAGCCAAATAACAGGATGCTCATGTGAGCTATGTAACAGGAAGCTTATCCGGGCTAAATCAGGAAACTCTTAAGAGTTTAGAACAGGAAGCTCATTGAGCTTAACAGGTAACTCCGAGGAGCTATTATCAGGGAGCTCCGGATAGCCATATAACAGGATGTTAAAGCGAGTCATGTCAGGAAGCTCAAAAAGAGCCCATATCAGGACGCTTATAAAGAGCTGCATTTGTGTCTGCAATATATGCAGGATCACAACCGATCATATAAAGGACGTTCACAAAGACCTGCGGTAGTCCACAACACATACAGGATCACTATCGATCAGGATGCTCGCAGGAACCATATAACGGGAAGCTTAAGAGGGCTAATAATGGGATGCTCATAAAAGCTATGGTGTGTTCGCAACATATGCAAGACCACGACCAATCGAGAAATCCTGTATCCATCGAATTCCATTATTCAAACGGATTTATCATGTATCGGGCTTTGTCCGATATAAGATTTATTTCATATTCATGACAATGATACGATTCAAATACATATTATTCAATTTAAAACATATAAATACACAATTTAGTTACACGAACTTACCTCGTCAATTGTTCGTATACGAAAATCTACTAATCTAACACTTTTTCTTTTCCTCGATCTAACTTCGTATTTGAATTATTCGGATCTATATAAATGAATTTAACATCAATTTAATCCATTTCATATTCAATTTAATTCAATTCACATCCTAGGCAAAATTACCATTTTGCCCATATACATTTTATAAATGACGATTTCGTCCCTAGGCTCGGAAAATGAAATTCATGCAATTTAATCTTATTCCAAGCCTAACCGATTTTTACATATAACATTTACAGAACATATATTTCATAAAAATTAGAAATTTTCCATGAATTTTACATCTTTACAATTTAGCCCCTAAATCACAATTTCATGAAAATTCACTTTAAAAAAGTTGTTTATCTATCAACAACCTTTCATTTTCTACCATAAATTTCAAATTTTCAGCATATTCATCCATGGAAAAATTTCAATACTTTAATATATTTTCAAATTGATCCCCAAAATAGATAGATTAGGTTATTCCGATCTCAAAAATATAAAAATTACTAAAAACGAGACATTATTACTTACCTAATTAAGCTTGCTTGATTTTCTTTCTCTTTCCTAGGGTTTCCATAGAAAATTTGAGGAAGATGATGAAATAAGATGGTATTAGGCTATTATCATCTTTATTTATTCCAAATTTCAATTTAGTCCTTTTCTTTTTCTAATTTTCCATGGATGAATCATCAAAAATATCTACTAACTTTTCTTAATGGTCAAATTACCATATAAGGATCTCAAGTTTTGAATTCAATAGCTATTTGATACTTATAGCTACTAGAACTCAACTTTTTCATTTTATGCAATTTGGTCCTTTCCTTAATTAAACATGAAATTGGTAAAATTTTCTTATCGAAATTTTCATACGTCTTTCCTATCATAATGCAGACCATGCAATAATATTAAAATAAATTTTCTTTTTGACTCGGATTTGTCGTCTCGAAACCACTATTTCGATTTCACTGAAAACGGGCTCCTACAACAATGTTGCATCAATACTGTCGAACCTCTGAAAGCAGTGCTGCTCAAAACGAATGAACCGCTCGGAGAGGTCCTGTAAGGTAGCAGTAGAAGAAATAGGATGGTGAACTGAAGGTGGAGGATGAGGTCGGTCCTCATGATGGAAGGGAACATTATCAATGAAGTCCTCGGGTTCATCCTGAGGGCCAGAATGAGATAATCAGTACTGAGGAGGATCCACTCCACCAAGTCGCTCGATCATCCTCATATGGGTCATACTCAATATTCCTTGTTGGAACATCTGGCTGACTAGTGTAAGCGAGGAGGATTGCTCTGGTGTATCGAGGAGACCGAAGTGTCGAGCAAGTCGAGTCACATAAGGGCCTAAACAGATACAAACCTTCCTGTTGCGTTCTATCTAATGGCGAAAGGCGAGAGCGAAGAAGTAGGCTAAATCAAAAATATGCCCCGTGGCCATGCTACATAGAAAATATTCATCAGTGGTACCGACGACTCTGGTGCTCTCTCTTCTATTGGTCAATGAGTGAGCAAAGAGGGCATGAATATACCGTAAGGCCAGAGGAAGAGAAGTCGCCTTCGAGCGACTCGCGTCATAAGGTCTCGTACTCGCCGTGAGGTCAACCTAACAAAGAGATAGCGAGTAGTGAAAGTGCCGGTGTAATCGGGGGAAGTTCTCGGCACTCATGAATTCTAAAGTGTATAGTGCTAATGCCACTCCGAACTCTGGGACACTCATATGGCGTGCCGTATAGTCAAGTCTGAAAGTGATGGTGCCCGGCTCATTATGGGCCGTCATCACCTGCTGCAGGGTAAATGTAGAACAGAACTCTAAAGTATGCTCCATGTATGTGGGCTCGATGATGGAAAGAACCGGTCCCACGGGGTTGTAGTAATGATGGCGCGAACATGATCAACTAATTGGACCTGCTCCAAGGCAGCCCAATCAAAACATCGGCCTAAGCCGAGTGGCCTCAGTCGAAGAAGCTAATATAAGTTCTCTTGGGGGCCCTGAGGAAAGCGGAGGTACGGATGGCGGGCCTCGGCGGAAGCACCCGAAGAAGAGACTACACTAGTAGTCTTTCGCTTTTTCGAAGCGGGAATGGCAACCTTAGATTTACTATGAGTGTTCGTCATGATGTGCCTGAAAAAGAAAATAATCTAATATCAAAAAAGCAATAAACCAATAAGGAGTAGCAATTAAAGAAATAGAGGGGTCGACAAATTTGTATGCAATTAAAATACGGGACTAGCAACCCGGTCACAAAAATTGAATTTTCCTAAATAGGAAATTTACTACTAAAGTAATAAGTACTAATACCGAAGCATGCAAAATCCATTAACTTAGGCTACGATGATTCCAACTAACTAGAGGTAAGAAAAATTACAATGAAGGAAAAAGAAATAAAATAAACTAAATGAGAAACTAAAATTCATATAATGAAAGAACCATAATAAAATTAGTAATCACAAATAATAATAATAAAGAAAGCCCTAACATAATCGACTACTGACCTAACCGCAAAAATACCAAAATAACGTATAATTATAACAATAGTGACATTAATGAACAAAAACCAACAGCAAGATCCAGTTGAATCGACAAGAATCCAAACTTGTCCCAACAATGGTAAAATGAGAATGATATTAGTAATGAGAATCATAAGAATAGTAATAAAAATTAATAAAAATAAAACTAAGAATAAGAATCAAAATAAAACAAAAAATAACAAAAGTAAAAAAAATTAATAAGAAAAGGAAATATAAAATAAATGACTAAATAAATAAATAAAATAAAGAAAACAGGGAAAGGGGCAAACGGATAGGGGGTTGATGGTGGGGCAATGGCGAGTCGACGATGCTGCAAGGACAGTGCCGGGAGGGGCGCGGAGGGTGGTGGAACGGGGCTGGTCGTGTGCGAAGAAGAAAGCCGAGGAGGGGGTCGGTGTGGGTCATGGTTGCGGGAATTGCGGCTAGGGTTAGGGGTTAGTTGGGGAAGAAAACAAAACAAAAAAAGGGAAAGGGGGCTAGGGTTTTAAGGGCGACACGGTCGTGTAATGCCCGTGTGGATCTTCCCAGCCCGTATGCGATAAAAATCTAACCTAGTCTTCACACGGTTGTGGACACGCAACAGAGAATGAATCGAGGAAATAATCGAGTATTAATCGATGAGGTAGATAATACCCAGGAAAGAATCCACCTAGACTTCAACTTCTATTATGAATATGAACTAAATGATCTATTCACTTGTGTCTTGATCCGTAGAAATCCCTAAATTATGTTAATATCTCTTTCGAGAGTAAGAACAACTGACTCTAGGTTGATTAATTTAAATCTCTTCCTAATTAAAACCCATATCATCGCATTAACTCGATCTATTGATTCCCCTATTAGATTTGACTCTAATTCTGTAGATTTATGTCGTCCTATTTCTAGGATTGCATGCAACTCCACTCAATTATGCTAGATCTACTCTTAAAAAGGGACTTTTGCTCCACTAAAATAAGCATATTAAACATGAATTAATATCCCGAAAATATTAAAACAAGAAATAAACATACGTAATTGAGAACAAGAATCAATTATTTATCGTGCAAAAGAGAAATTAAATAAAAGGATTCATCATAGGTTTCATCCTCCCTAGGTATCTAGCGAGTTAGTTCATAATCCTGAATAGAAACATCTCAAAGTCAGAAAAACCACAAGACATAAAGAACCTCAATAAAATTTCGAAACAAATTAAAAGGAGGTCTTCAATCTTGATGGAGATCCGCTTCCGAGTAGATTCTGATCGTGTTCTTCGAGTGTTTTCTTCGATCTTCTCTGATTGACCCCTTATGTCTTCTTTTTATAGACTTTAGAATGCTCAGAAACCCTAAAAATTTGGTTTTTCCACATATTTGGGAAGTAGGGTGCGAAATAGGCACGGGCTGGCAGATGGGCATATGTCCAACCCGTGTGGAAATACCCAGGCTGTGTGGATCCTGAAAACATCTTTATTTGTCTGATTTTGGCTCATTTTTTGCTCCTTTCACTCCCGAATGCTCTCCGAAGTATAGAAATACGAATTTAAATGATTAGGAGCATCAAATTCACTAATTTTGCATAATTAATCATCCAAAAATGCATTAAGAATGGGATTAAAATATGTTACTTTTATACCTTATCAAATATCCCCACACTTAAGCATTTGCTTGTCCTCAAGCAAAATCCTCAATACATATTAAAATTAATATTTCTCAACTTGTAATATAATTCACAAATAATCATACATTGACAATTCAACTAATGAGCGTTACAGATTCAAACAATCTAAGTAATTACCTTTAATTCAAAATCGACAGGAATCGACATCCTCACTAAATATTCACTCAAATTACTCAAAGTGTTTCATGTTCAAGAATAAACACTCAATAGTCAAACATGAAAAGTCATAACCATAGGCATGCATGAAAATCAAATCTCCACCACTATAAAATGATATGATACACAAATCAAAAAGTCTTTAAATGGTTGTAATGAGGCTTAGGTTAAGGGTGTGGAGAAAGGCCAGAAAAGTGGTTAAAATCAAGATCGAGTTGATAAATTACCAAACTAGAAAAAAAAAACAAATGTTGAATTAAAAATAAGTGCATAAGTCAATAACTATTCAAGAATAAAAACTAACTTCTTCTCAAAATATGAATTTCACTACTCGAGCTCAATCAACATAAAACTAAATAATAATCAATATTTTTTTTCGATTTTTTTCTCTTCCTTTATTTATTTATCTAGAACAATCAGAAATAATTCAACAAATCAAATAGAATAGCATAGTTAATCAACTAACCAAATCAAATCATCGAGAAAAAATGAGTCAATAAAATAGGAAAAAGTCTCAACGAAAAAATGAGTTATAGTTTAACATTAGTGGGTAAATCAAGAAATGGTGTGTAGGATCAACGGGGTTCACTAAGGGTTAATTACGAAGGTAGGCTTTTTATGGGATAAGTGGGTTAAAACCCAGGTGCCTTTATCATCTCAGTAAATCAAATCAAAGGTTTGGTCTTGACATGCATAATCGAAGCAAGTTTTAGAATAACAAATCAGGTTGACTCACTCATAACCAATAATAAAACGAGGAAGAAAAATGTATGCTCTAAAGGCTTAAAATATCACAAAAAATCATGATTTTTTATGTCAAACTTGCAAATTTAAAACTTCAAGATAATACCTCAATTCGGGGAAACAACCTAAAATTTTTAATTCTGAAAATAAACTTATCACGCTTGATTCTCTAATGTCTTAAAGTTTAAATCAAAAAATACACAAGTATCTACAAATTAATATAAAACACATCAACAAAAATCCTAAATCGATAAAAATTCACTCAAATGGAAGTATAAAAAAATTACTTAAACACAAGAATAATTCAGGGATTTTCTAAGAGTCATATAAATAACCTCCCCACACTTAAGACGTAAATTGTCCTCAATGTACAAATAGATATAATCACAGTATAAGCAGAATATCATAAGAGAGAGAGAAAACTAAAACTTCCCTGAATATTGGATGAAATTGCCAGAATGGTGAAAAGTGGAATTAGAGGCAAATCTAAATGTAGTGCATGATTCCGAGTAAACTAATAAGAAAATAAACACAACTAGTGAAGAAGATTAAAAGGTTACTCACTCGATTAGAAACAACCATAAAAATAAAAATATACTTCAAAAGATAAGAAACGAAATAAGTCTAAGAAAATAACAATAAAAACAACTAAGAAAAATTTAAAAAGAACATAAACATAAAAGAAAAAGAAAAAGAAAACAAATAAACTCAATGGTCCTCATCATTAGAGGCGTCGGTGTCGTGACTTGCCTGTAACACCCCAAACCCAATCAATACGTTACGACCGAATCTGGTATGTTACAAGAAAGGTAGTTTTGAAACTTTCAACAGAACATCTTAATTTCGAAGAAAACTTTTCGTTTAGTGATTCTATCTTAAAGATAATTTAAAATTTTGTTTGAAGATTTTCTTACCATATTCTATTTAAAAATGAACTAAAAAGTCGTAAACGGTTTTGTTTCACTAAGGCCGAAATCAAGAAATTCCATAAACATGACATTTGAAAATGATGTTGAGGTTTTAAGAAAATCTCCAGATTATTTAGCTTAAACCTTTAATCGCTTGTCATCTTTTGTTAATACTTTAAAAATATGATTGTTTATATTTTTATTTTAGGAAACTCCTTATTTGACAATTCATAAGATATGCAATAACCAATTTAAAGCAAAAACCCAAATTAAAGTTATGGAGGCCTTATTACATTGCAAAATCCCATAAATAAAAAAAAGTAAGTTTAAATAAGAACCAAAAGTTTATGAGAAAATAATGCATTGCCACCTCAAACCCACCTCGGCTCCAAATCCGCAACTAGGGGTTACCTGTAAAATTAAGTAGAGGGGTGAGTCACCGAGACTCAATGTGTAATTCCCCTTATAACGCAATCGGGCTTTAAGCCCACAGATGCACATTGGGCCTTAGCCCTCACAATATAGCATATTAAAAATGTATGCAATGCAATTTCAACCCAACCTACTTTTCCATCCTCTAGGTCACCTGAATCAGCCAAACACCCGTGGCATCAAGCCACTGTGGTTCCAAACCACTGTGGTCCCAGACCACTTGTGACAGAGTCACAAAATATATAAACGTGGGGCCAACCCACTGTGGTCCCAGACCATCGTGACAATCTCTCGATAAGTATATGTGGGGCCAACCCATCCGTGGTACCAAACCACCGAGATAAGTCATCGATAAATATATGTATACGTGGTTCCAAACCACCGTGGTCCTGCACCAACGTGTGGAAGTCACTAAATCACACTTCTGTAACACCCCAAACCCGGACAGACACCACGTCCGAACTGTATGCTACGGGGAAAACATTTTTGAGAGATAGGATTTTTCGCTTAAAAGCGGGGTAAAACATAGTGAACTTGAAGAAAATTTGAGTAGGCCTGTTTGATTAGATTTTGAAAACTTATCCAAAGTATATAGTTAAAAAAAACGAGTTGATTTCATTTAGCATTTCCAATGGTTCCTTAGTGCTATTTTGAAACCTTTCTGACTTAGTCGAATATCGAGTTTGGTTTGAAAATCACTTGAGTTTACTTTATAGCAAAACATAGTGGGATACCCGATGGTATGTTTTAAAACACATTGCGTTATAGTTTTGAAAACGTTGTCTTTCCAAGTTTTAGTAAATTTCATGCCAAGTTGCTTGTTAAGCAGGTTGAGGATCTAACTAAAACATAACCATCAAAAAAACATAGTTTAAAGGCCTTTTACAAATCCAAATTAAAACCCAAATAAAAGTAATTAAATTAAAGTACCCCAAATGATAGAGTTGGAGTAAAACTTTATTAAGCATGGCATGAGCACCCCGAGTCCATCCCGGCTCCATGTCCGCGTCTACGAGTCACCTAAAATGTCAAAGGAGAGGGTGAGTCGAATGACTCAGTGCATAAATCCCGCTCCCGATGAAACAACATGCTAACACACATCATACATAGCAACATGATTAATGCAACCCAATCCTAACCATCCGTATCTCCTTTTCTACCCTGTGGTGGTACCAAACCACCTGGTGGTGCCAAACCACCGGTGACATATAGTCACAATGTGTTACTAAAACACTGGTGTCCCAAAGACACAATGTGCTACCCAAGCACTGGTGACCGTAGTCACGATAATCGAATGATGGGGCCAACCCATCGTGGTGATACCCAATCACTAGCAGACGATCCCATATCTCATGTGGGGCCAACCCACTGGTGGTGTCAAACCACGGGGACAAGTCGCAATGAGGTGCCCAACCTCCGTGTCCCAAAGACACAAATGTGCTACCAAAGCACTGGTGACCGTAGTCACAATAATCGAATGGTGGGGCCAACCCATCGTGGTGATACCCAATCACTAGCGCACGATCCCATATCTCAAAGTGGGGCCAACCCACACGGTGGTGTTAACCACAGGACAAGTTGCAATGAGGTGCCCAACCTCCTGGTGTCCCAAAGACACAAATGTGCTACCAAAGCACTGGTGACCCAAAGTCACAAAGTGTGTTACTAAACACCGGTGCTCGTCAAAGACAAATCATCACTGCCCTCCACTCATATCACCCATCAACAAACCAACTCATGTAATCATGCATATCATACAAATTA
Organism: Gossypium sturtianum; assembly: GCA_025698515.1. Classification (NCBI taxonomy): domain Eukaryota; kingdom Viridiplantae; phylum Streptophyta; class Magnoliopsida; order Malvales; family Malvaceae; genus Gossypium; species Gossypium sturtianum. Next base: position 33,971,777 of record CM046943.1, on the reverse strand, counting down.
TGCATATCATGCTAATATGTTTGACTCATGCCCCATATCACATACATACATAGTCATGATACCATATAGATCATCAGTAATCTAGTAACAATACTGACTTACCCGGATACGTACACATACCCCGTTTGGGTATCCAATAACCATCATATCACATGATTTTAATAGGCAAACAAAGTTTAATAACAATATCACTAAGTATGGGTGTGTTAGTTACACACCTGTTAAACGAAAAACCTTAATCCAACGAACTGAGTTAAAGCCCCCCCTTGATTATCTTGCACCTAAAACTTGATTTGGTTTCCTACCAAATCTCGAACCCAGCAGTTCCTCTTTGACAAACGGCACACCCGATCAATCAAATCCAGATAAAAGTTTTGTCGACTGCTCCGAATCCCGAATGCCCCCCAACACCAACCACCAATCGGTCAACCACACTAGGAGAGAACAAAAAGAGATTCGGCCAAGCCTTGCACCAAAAGAAGAACAAAAGATCCGGCCAACAATAGCAATGGGAAAAAAGGAGAACAGGAGAGTACTTACGGTTCTTAGAAAAGGAAGAAGTGAAGAAAATGTTTTAGGAACTAACTTTCGGCTAACAAGGTGCTAATAGGAGAAAGAAGATATGAGAACACTAGGGTAATGGTTTCGGCTCAACACACATGAAAAGAAAGAAGAAAGAATGGGAAGGAGCATTCGGCTAGCAAAGAAAGTTAGAGAAAAACAAGCAAATTTCTGGCAAGTTCTTGAGAGGTTTGGTCTTTCGGTTTCAAGATGAAAATGGAAGAACTCTCTCTTGAAATTTCGGCAAAGGTAATTGAGAAGAAGAGAAGTGGATGGAATGAAGGTAGTTTCGGTTTGTCAACGAAAGAAGATGAAGATGTGCTTTTAGTGAATTGAGTTTCGCTAGCAAGAGAAGAAATGGAAAAGAATGGTTTGGAGAGATGGAGTTTGCCATAAGGTTTCAAAAAGAGAAGAAAATGGAGATGGGATGCTAGGTTCTGGCTTGTCAAAGGATATTGAGAGAAAACAATAGTCAAATTCGGCAATAAGACTACTTGGACTTTCGGTTCCAAAAAAAAACAAAAAAACGGAGGCAAGACCCTTTAGAATTTTCAGCTAAGGCTAAAAACAAAAGAAGAAGTTTGCTCATAAACTTTTGACCGAAACACCAAAATGCCAAAAATGAAATTCGCACACCCTTCCTACTCACTTACCACAACCGCCAAACACTCCCCAAGCTCCCAAGTTTCGCCAACACCTCCAACACACCCTAAACATTCGGCCATAATCCCCCATTCACTCACAACCACACACTTAAACCACCTTGACCAAGTCTTCCTCCTAAACTCACTCTCCACTCTCCATTTGAATGTGTAGACTAAGTCCAAGGTAGAATTTGAACTACATACAACCTCTTCCTTCCATGCCGCCCAAAATGAGAGCCAAAATGGGGAACTCATGACTTGAACTCAGGATCTCTCCCCTTGTAGTTGACGCCACACTCAAGCCCCAAGTGGCACATACTTTGCCACTTTGCCAGCCTCCTCATTTGTGCAACCAAACACCAAATAATATTCTTAAACCCTGACTTCCTCAGCTCCTCTCCTATAAAGCCTAAAACAAAAATTCTCCTACCTACTCAGCACATTCCTAACCTACAATTAAGCCCTGAAACTACACAAACAAAGAACACAAAGACACTAAACACATGCAATGTCATGCAACAACAAAACAGCCCCTAACCCGGGATATTACGGTTCTACCCCTTAAAAATAATTTCGACCTAAATTACCCGATCGTAAGAGTTGCGGGTATTCTTTGTCTCATCATATCCTCGGGTTCCCACGCCGCTTCTTCCACGCCATGATTCCGCCAAAGAACCTTAACCAAAGGGCACGGACTTTTTACGCAGAACCTTCACATCTCGATCAAGAATCGCACGGGTTCCTCCTCCATGGTCAAACCGATTTACCTCGATCTCTTCCATCGCTACTACATGCGATGGATCGAACGATAACGTCGAAGCATCGAAACGTGAAAAACGCCATGAATCGACTCACTCTGCTGGCAACTCATGTTGATATGCTACCTGGTCCAACTCGCCTCAATACCTTATACGCCCAATAAACCTCGGACTTAGCTTGCCTTTCTTTCCGAACCTCAACACCTTCTTCCAAGGTGAGACCTTCGTAAACACTCGATCCCCACAAAGAAACTCTATATTTCTTTGCTTAAGATCGGCATAAGACTTCTGCGGTCCAAGCTTCCTTCAATCGAGATCGAATCGCCTTAACCTTGTCTTCGGTCTCAAAGAACCAACTCGGGTCCCAACAATCGACGCTCACCTAACTCCGTCCAACACGTAGGTGAGCGACATTTTCTCGCCATACAACGCCTCATACGGTGCCATCTTGATGCTCGCTTGGTAATCGTTGTTGTAGGCAAACTCGCCTAATGGCAAAACTCCTCCCAACTACCTCTAAAATCCAAGATACAACCTCTCAAAGATATCCTCCAAGACCGAATAACCCTTTTCGATTGACCGTCGATCGCGGGTGAAAAGCCGTCTTGAAATCCAAACGAGTACCCAGAGCCTCGATGCAACGCTTTCCGTAACCTTGACGTGAATCGGGATCCCTATCCGAGATTATCAAATCGCACACACCGCAACCTTACTATCTCTGAAACATACAAATTTTCGCTAGCTTCAAGTGAGTAGTCAACCCTCACGGAATAAAGTGAGCTGATTTAGTCGATCGATCCACCACTACCCAAATCGAATCTTTCTTGCTTGGCGAAGCGGTAACACCATCGACGAAATCCATGGTTATCCTTTCCCACTTCCATCGAGGAATCTTCACAGTGAAGCAAACCCGACGGCAAATCGATGTTCAGCCTTGACTGCCGACAAGTCGACACTTCCCAACAAACTCGCACCTCCTTCTTCAAGCCGTGCCACCAAAATCGCTTCTCTCTAAGATCCCTATACATCTTGCTACCTCCGGGATGCATAGCATGAGGATCGCGCTATGTGCGTCCCAAGAATCTTTTGCCTCACTCAACATCTTTAGGCATACAAGCCTTACCTTGGAAACACAGTAACCTCATCACTAGACAAGTCAGAACCCTCCAAACCACCATTCTCGCACTTGTAACCTCCGCGCACTCGTAACCTCATCCAATAATCTGCTTTCTCTCGATCCGCTCCACCCAAGTAGGCTTAACTCGCAACTCGCTGAATACTCCCATCGTCATACAAACTCAAATGGGCAAACAATGCTCTTAACTCGAAACAACCTTACGGCTCAACGCGTACGCCACCACGTTAGCCTTGCCCGGATGATACTCAATCGAACATCGTAATCTTTCAAAGAACTCGACCCATCTCGCGCCGCCTCAAATTCAAATCCTTCCGAGTCAAGAGATACTTGGACTCTTGTGATCTGTGTAGACTATCGATCTTTCCCCGCACAAGTAGTGCCTCCAAATCTTTAAAGCGAAGACTACAAATTGCTAGCTCCAAATCGTAAGGTCGGATAGTTGACCTCATGTGGCCTCACCGCCGAGAAGCGTAAGCCACAACCTTACCTTCTTGCATCAGCACACAACCCAAGCCCGTATGTGATGCGCCGCAATAGATCGTGAATTCCTTACCACCTCAAAGTTGAATTAGAACCGAGCCTCACCAAAATCTTCTTTAACTTATCGAAACTTTTCCGCTGTTTCTCGGTCCACACAAACGGAACTTCTTTCCTCAAAGAACTTGGTCATCGGCGCCGCTATCAACGAAACCCTCAACAAACCTTGGTAGTATCCGCCAAACCAGAAAACTCCGAATCTCACCACCGACCTAGGCGGCCTCCACTCCAAAATCGCCTCAATCTTACGAGGATCTACTCAATCCCCTCACGACACTACATGACCCAAGAAAGTCACTTCCCTAAGCCGTAACTCACACTTACCGAACTTAGCATAGAGCTTTTCCTCAAAATCTGCAACACCACTCGCAAATGCTTATCATGCTCTTCCTCTGTCTTTGAGTACACTAAGATGTCGCTATGAAAACCACGACGAATCGATCCAGATCATCTTTGAAACACCCTATTCATCATGTCCATAAACGCCGCGGCGGTGCGTTAGTCAACCCAACAAAGATTACCAGTAAATTCGTAGTGCCCATACCGAGTCCAAACATCGTTTTATGGATATCGCCTCCTTAACTCTTAGCGGTGATACCTGCACCTCAAGTCGATCTTCGAAAATACCGCAGCACTCTTCGGTGATCAAACAAGTCATCTATCCGTGGCAACGGATACTTGTTTTTAATCGTCACTTGTTCAATCAAGCGGTAGTCTATACACATCCGCATCGTGCCATCTTTCTTCTTGACAAAGAGTACCGCGCGCGCACTTACCTACAAACATCGGGCCTAATAAAACCTCGATCCAATAACTCGGATCTCGAGCCTTAAGCTCCACCAATTCCTTTGGCGCCATCCTATACGGAGCAATAGACACCCGCGCAGCCTCCGGTAATAGATCTATCCCGAACTCCACTCGCGATCCGGCGGCAAACCCGAAGCTCCTCGGGAAAAACATCAGCAAACTCCTTAACAAGACGAACCTTCTCCACACCGACTCTTTAGCCTCCAAGGCATACACATGAACCACATACGCTTCACACTCTTCTCGACCATCTTCTCGCTGCCAAAGCGGATACCACATTTGATAAGTAATCTCTCCTATTACCTATCATAGCCACCTCTTCACCCTCGACCGCCTTAAGAACCATGCGCTTGGTCGCGCAATCCAACCTCGCCTGGTACTTGACCAACCAATCCATCCCAAGAATCGATCGAACTCCCCAAACGGCAGTTCCATCGGGATCAAGAAACAAACACTACCCCTTGGAGTTCTAAGGGTACCTCTCTAAACAGTTTATCTACTACTACAGAGTGACCTAGAGGGCTAATCACGGTCATCCGCCTAGAAGATATCTCGAGTCTAAATCCATGGTCTCTACTATACCATCGGGCAACATAAGAGTGCGTTGAACCCACATCAATCAAAGCAAAGATAAGGAGAACCAAAAATCAAAAACGCATCGGTTATGACGTCCGTGCACGTCGCCTCCTCTCGGCGCCCGCAAAGATACACTAATCCAGCCGTCTAGCATCGAGCTACTCGCACCTCTCGCCGGTGCTCCACGGCCCCGACTGCACTCCATTACCACCTCGCCATTACCACGGCCCTCTGCGGTGGCGGTCCATTACCTCGAATCGACACGGCCCCGCCTCTCGGATCGAATCCTAGCCAACCCACGCGGACAATCCTCACACGATGCTCCAGAACCACACGAAGCAACCTTTTCCTCCACCCCAGCCCACCCCAATGAGATTTCCCACATCGATCACATCTGCGGCGGTCCCTCGCCTAGCAAAGAACAAACCTAGCAGTCTGGTTCGCCCACTCGGCCTAGCCTCTTCTGCGGATTACCCGACGACCCGCAGGACCCAAAGTTCCTCTTATGTCTATTTCGTCCATGCCTTGTCTCACCGACTCCTTAACACCCTCGGCTACCTTAGCCTTCTCAACTAAGACAAAGAACTCTCGCTCTCGCTGAGGCGCAATCAGCAGCCTCAAGTCGCCTCGCAGACCATCCTCAAACGAACACACCTCTCATGCTCTGTGGCCACAATGCCCCTCGGCATACCTACTCACCAGAACTCACCTCGCACTAGAAGCAGATTTACTCCCGAACAAGCCTCGTAAAAGCCTCACTGGGAGTCGACATAACTAGCTCCGATGTACTTCTTTTGATATGCACAGAAAAATCCCATGTCAAATCCTCTGCACGCCACATCGTTCCGAACCGTGAGCCACCACCGATATGACTCATCCCGAGAAGCGAGCACGATGCCCTTTCGGTTTCTCTTGCATCAAGTCCAGATCGCCCATGATCCGCTCGCTTGCCTCCAACCAATATTCAGCAAAGGCTGGGAGCAACACCGAAACACCTCGGAAGAATTCGCCCCATTGGCCCGAAGTCGCCAGAAATGATTTCTAACTCCCGTGATACCACCAACACCAGCTACTCTTTCTAACACTCGCAAAGATCGCTCGTGACATCGCGTCGCCCCCGCCCGATCTTGGAACTCACCACCTCCGGTGGCGGCGAATCCCAGTATCTCATTTTCTCAACCTCCGACCAGATCCTACGGGCTCGTAAACCGCCATCCTACCACGACCTCGCCCCACGACCACGCCCACCTCTAGCGCCATGACTAATCTTCCTACGATTCGATTAAGAATTTTTATGCATCAAGATTTATTCCACTTGTTTAAAAGCAAGTCTTATGAATATTAAGGAGATTTGTTCTCGCGAGTTCACAAAATCCTATCGCTTTCAATCTCTAAAGTAGTATACTATTGCTATTCATCAGATCATATCACATCCAATCAATTCACAAGAAATAGTAAGGGTACTTACCTGGGCGAACTGGTGCCGGAGACTCGGTGCCATGCCTTTCAAACCATACTTTAAGAATAAAGACTAACAAAACAATCTTTTGAAAACATTTTGGGCCTCAGCCCACAACCAGCCTTTGAACTTGGCTCGATATCACAATTGTAACACCCCAAACCCGGACAGACACCACGTCCGAACGGTATGCTACTGGAAAACATTTTTGAGAGATAGGATTTTTCGCTTAAAAGCGGGGGAAAACATAGTGAACTTGAAGAAAATTTGAGTAGGCCTGTTTGATTAGATTTTGAAAACTTATCCAAAGTATATAGTTAAAAAAACGAGTTGATTTCATTTAGCATTTCCAATGGTTCCTTAGTGCTATTTTGAAACCTTTTCGACTTAGTCGAATATCGAGTTTGGTTTGAAAATCACTTGAGTTTACTTTATAGCAAAACATAGTGGGATACCCGATGGTATGTTTTAAAACACATTGCGTTATAGTTTTGAAAACGTTGTCTTTCCAAGTTTTAGTAAATTTCATGCCAAGTTGCTTGTTACAGCGAGTTGAGGATCTAACTAAAACATAACCATCAAAAACATAGTTTAAAGGCCTTTTACAAATCCAAATTAAAACCCAAATAAAAGTAATTAAATTAAAGTACCCCAAATGATAGAGTTGGAGTAAAACTTTATTAAGCATGGCATGAGCACCCCGAGTCCATCCAGGCCCATGTCCGCGTCACGAGTCACCTAAAATGTCAAAGGAGAGGGTGAGTCGAATGACTCAAAGTGCATAAATCCCGCTCCCGATGAAACAACATGCTAACACACATCATACATAGCAACATGATTAATGCAACCCAATCCTAACCATCCGTATCTCCTTTTCTACCCGTGGTGGTACCAAACCACCTGGTGGTGCTAAACCACCGGTGACATATAGTCACAATGTGTTACCAAAACACTTGGTGTCCCAAAGACACAATGTGCTACCCAAGCACCGGTGACCGTAGTCACGATAATCGAATGATGGGGCCAACCCATCGTGTGATACCCAATCACTAGCAGACGATCCCATATCTCATGTGGGGCCAACCCACGGTGGTGTCAAACCACGTGGACAAGTCGCAATGAGGTGCCCAACCTCTCGTGTCCCAAAGACACAAATGTGCTACTAAAGCATCGGTGACCGTAGTCACAATAATCGAATGATGGGGCCAACCCATCGTGTGATACCCAATCACTAGCGATTTCGATCCCATATCTCAAAGTGAGGCCAACCCACGGTGGTGTTAACCACAGGACAAGTCGCAATGAGGTGCCCAACCTCTGGTGTCCCAAAGACACAAATGTGCTACCAAAGCACTGGTGACCCAAAGTCACAAAGTGTGTTACTAAAACACTGGTGCTCACAAGACAAATCATCACCCCCTCCACTCATATCACCCATCAACAAACCAACTCATGTAATCATGCATATCATACAAATTATGCATATCATGCTAATATGTTTGACTCATGCCCCATATCACATACATACATAGTCATGATACCATATAGATCATCAGTAATCTAGTAACAATAATCGACTTACCCGGATACGCGTACACATACCCCGTTTGGGTATCCAATAACCATCATCATGTCATGATTTTAATAGGCAAACAAAGTTTAATAACAATATCACTAAGTATGGGTGTGTTAGTTACACACTGTTAAACGAAAAACCTTAATCCAACGAATCGAGTTAAAGCCCCCTTGATTATCTTGCACCTAAAACTTGATTTGGTTTCCTACCAAATCTCGAACTCAAAGATTCCTCTTTGACAAACGGCACACCCGATCAATCAAATCCGGATAAAAGTTTTGTCGATTGCTCGAATCCCGAATGCCCCCAACACCAACCACCAATCGGTCAACCACACTAGGAGAGAACAAAAGAGATTCGGCCAAGCCTTGCACCAAAAGAAGAACAAAAGATCAGGCCAACAATAGCAATGGAAAAAAGGAGAACAGAGAGTACTTACGGTTCTTAGAAAAGGAAGAAGTGAAGAAAATGTTTTAGGAACTAACTTTCGGCTAACAAGGTGCTAATAGGAGAAAGAAGATATGAGAACACTAGGGTAATGGTTTGGCTCAACACACATGAAAAGAAAGAAGAAAGAATGGGAAGGAGCATTCGGCTAGCAAAGAAAGTTAGGAGAAAAACAAGCAAATTTCGGCAAGTTCTTGAGAGGTTTGGTCTTTCGGTTTCAAGATGAAAAATGGAAGAACTCTCTCTTGAAATTTCGGCAAAGGTAATTGAGAAGAAGAGAAGTGGATGGAATGAAGGTAGTTTCGGTTTGTCAACGAAAGAAGATGAAGATGTGCTTTTAGTGAATTGAGTTTCGGCTAGCAAGAGAAGAAATGGAAAAGAATGGTTTGGAGAGATGGAGTTTTGGCCACAAGGTTTCAAAAAGAGAAGAAAATGGAGATGGGATGCTAGGTTCGGCTTGTCAAAGGATATTGAGAGAAAACAATAGTCAAATTCGGCAATAAGACTACTTGGACTTTCAGTTCCAAAAAAAACAAAGAAACTGAGGCAAGACCCTTTAGAATTTTCAGCTTAGGCTAAAGACAAAAAGAAGAAGTTTGCTCATAAACTTTTGACCGAAACACCAAAATGCCAAAAATGAAATTCGGCACACCCTTCCTACTCACTTACCACAACCGGCCAAACACTCCCCAAGCTCCCCAAGTTTCAGCCAACACCTCCAACACACCCTAAACATTCGGCCATAATCCCCCATTCACTCACAACCACACACTTAAACCACCTTGACCAAGTCTTCCTCCTAAACTCACTCTCCACTCTCCATTTGAATGTGTAGACTAAGTCCAAGGTAGAATTTGAACTACATACAACCTCTTCCTTCCATGCCGTCCAAAATGAGAGCCAAAATGGGGAACTCTGCGACTTGAACTCAGGATCTCTCCCCCTTGTAGTTGACGCCACACTCAAGCCCCAAGTGGCACATACTTTGCCACTTTGCCAGCTCCTCATTTGTGCAACCAAACACCAAATAATATTCTTAAACCCCAGCTTCCTCAGCTCCTCTCCTATAAAGCCTAAAACAAAAATTCTCCTACCTACTCAGGCACATTCCTAACCTACAATTAAGCCCCGAAACCACACAAACAGCAACACAGCACACTAAACACATGCAATGTCATGCAACAACAAAACAGCCCCTAACCCGGGATATTACACTTCCCCCTGTCAATCATATCCCAAAGCCCATGCAACATATTATCATATTGAGATGAATGCAAACATACTTTCAATGTACAACAGACAATTGATTCATACATACATATCTTCGAAAGTAAAATCATAGTGGTACTTACCCGGTTTCTCCAACCTTACCCACAAGGGTATCTCGACTATCTATACAGTCGTTTCGGCTTTTAGCCAACACCGTTACTAACGCAAATAATAAAGAAAAGTGTGAGCATTACACACCTGATTACGCGTAAGACTAAACTCTCTAGATTGTCGACACTCTCACTAGAAGAAACAACCGTGATTTGTCTATCCCAGGCAGATGTCGGCTCCCTACCACAGCCTGGCGGAAAGTCTCGAATCACCGACACAGCACGTCGCTTAAACTTAGGAGTAGAGACTACGAGTCCACTCCCCTCCTTAGTTTGGCTAGCACTCGCATCCATGGAGAGAATCTTTGATCAGTACCCAAGGGAAACGTAGGTTGACTAACAAAAGAATTTGATTAAGGCAGACTATAATTGAAAGGGATGAAATAGCCAAGAAAACGCAAAGATGGCTCCTTACCTTAAGAACCCGAATGGAGTGATCAGATTCGGCAATCAATAGACCTTCAGGCTTCGGACCTCCAACGTTCGGCTAATGGGGTTTCCCGAAGTAAACGTTCCAAAACGAGAGAAGAAGAAGAAGGGATTAGACGAAATCTAAACACCAAAAACAAAATAGCCATTCGGCTATGACCACCTAGAATCGAAAGAAATAAAGAAAGAAACGAAAGAGTCTTCCCCTTACCTTAACCAACAGAAACCGATTGAAGAGACTTCCTGCAGCCAAAGATTCCTAGCACCTTGCTTCACGTTGTTCGGCTAACAGAAAAAGAGTGTAAGACTAGATTTAGTGTGGTGTCAAAGGAGATTTGGCTATGGTGAAAAGGTGTAGAAACGAAACACACAAGAGAAAAGAGTGAGAAGTATGTTTCGACTAGAGAAGAAAAGAGTGTAGAAGAGAAAACCGCTAGGGAAAAAGAATGAAAGGAAAAAGAAATGCCCGAGAGGTCACCCTAGTTTCGGCTAATGTCAAAGAGGCAAGAAGAGATGAAGAGAAGAAAGCTGAAAGTTTCGGCACAAAGAGAAGTAGAAAACCGAACAAGAGAAAAAGAAAGAACTCCCTAAAACCCTTGCAAAAATTCGGCACTCTCCCTATATGACCGAAAATGCCAAAATAAAAATGCCTACTACTCAAGAGAACTTCGGCACACTCACCTATCCTAGAAACTAAACTGAAATCCCCCCTCCAAGCTCTCCACATTCGGCCAACACCTCCACCATCACCTAATCCCTTGATTTGCTCCACCAAATACTCCCCATCCCTCATTCAAATTGGGTTGACCAATTCAAACTCCTCCAAGCTCTCTTGTCCATCCATTTGAATGCATTGACCCATTCAACCACCACCCTTGAAGAGTCCCAGCCGAAACCATCTCCTCTCCAACCTGGCGCCAAAAAATAAATCTTCATAATGAGGCTTATGGGATTCGAACTCCTCCCCTTCTGCTCCTACAAGTGACGCCACCTCCACTTGGACACAAGCTTCTTTGTGTCAACAAGCACACGCAAATAAACTTAAGGCCTGCTCCTACTAGCTCTCCCCCCTTAAATGCCAAAAAAGAAAATTTTCACCAAGGCTCTAGCTTGAACCCGAGCCTCCCCAGGACCCCCAAGCACACCTAAATAAAAAGCAACATAAGCCAAGCACATAGAAAAGCATAAAATGCAGAACCCCTAATTCTAGGATGTTACAGTTCTACCCCCTTAAAGAAATTTCGGCCTCAAAATTTACCTGATCAAAAGAGGTGAGGGTATTCTTTGTCGCATCATATCCTCCGGCTCCCACGTGGCTTCCTCTCGAACCGTGATTACGCCATAAGACTTTAACCAACGGAATCGACTTCCTTCTCAACACTTTAACATCTCGATCTAAGATCGAATCGGTTCTTCTTCAAAAGACAAATCAGTCTTACTTCAATTTCTCTACAAGCACTATGTGAGATGGATCCGAATGATAGCGTCTTAACATTGAAATATGAAATACATCATGTATCTGATTCAACTCTGGCGGTAACTCAAGCTGATACACTACTGGTCCCACACGTTTCAAAACTCGATAAGGCCCGATGAATCTGGGGCTCAACTTGCCCTTTCGTCCAAACCTTAAAACCTTCTTCCACGGTGAGACTTTCAGAAAAACTTGATCACCCACTGAGAATTCTATCTCCTTACGCTTCAGATCTGCATACGATTTCTACCTGTCAGAAGCTTCCTTCAACCGAGACCGAATCTACTTAACCTTTTCCTCCGCCTCTCAAAACCAGTTGGACCCAACAATCGCCGCCACCCAACTCTGTCCAGCAGGTAGGAGTACGACAATTACGACCATATAACGCTTCATAGGGTGCCATCTGAATACTGGATTGATAGCTATTATTGTATGCGAATTCTGCCAACGGTAAGAAATCCTCCCAACTACCCCTGAAGTCGATAACACAACCTCTCAACATATCTTCCAGAATCTGAATTGCCCTCTTTGACTTACCATCAGTCTGTGGATGAAACGCCATGCTGAAATCTAGTCTTGTACCCAACGCTTTATGTAACGCCTTCCAGAACCGCGATGTAAACCTAGGGTCTTTGTCTGATATGATAGATACTGGTACCCCATTTAACCTCACAATCTCTGCTACATACAGCTTGGCTAACTTCTGTAGTGAGTAATCAACACGAACCGGTATGAAGTGAGCGGACTTCGTCAACTGATCGACAATTACCCACACTGAATCTTTCCTAGTAGGCGTAAGAGGTAGCCCACTAACAAAATCCATCGTTATCCTCTCCCACTTCCAAAGTGGAATCTTCACTGGATGTAGCAACCCCGAAGGTAACTGATGTTCCGCCTTCACCTGCTGACACGTCCAACACTTACTCACAAACTCAGTAACTTCTTGCTTCAGACTTGGCCACCAGAACTATTCACGCAAATCCCGATACATCTTACTCCCACTGGGATGCATAGCGTATGGACTACTATGTGCCTCCTGCAGAATCCTCTGTCTCAACTCGAAATCCTTTGGCATACAAGCCTTTCCACGAAAACTCAATACCCCATCACTGTTCAAACTAAAATCTTCTGTCTCACCACCATCTACTTGCTGAAATCTAGAACTTAACGATTCATCTGACAACTGCTTCTCTTTAATCTGACTTACCCATGAAGGCTTCACTTGAAGTTCGGCTAATAAACTTCCATCATTAAACAAACTGAGATGAGCAAACATTGCCCTCAAATCCGCTATTACCTTACGGCTCAACGCATCCGCCACTACGTTAGCTTTACCCGGGTGATACTTGATCGAGCAATCATAGTCTTTCAACAATTCAATCCACTTCCGCTGCCTTAAATTCAACTCATTCTGGGTAAGGAGATATTTTAGGCTCTTATGATCTGTGTAGATAATAGACTTCTCCCCATACAGGTAATGTCTCCAAATCTTCAGAGCGAACACTACCGCAGCTAACTCCAGATCATGAGTGGGATAGTTCACTTCATGCGGTCTTAGTTGCCGAGACGCATACACTACCACTTTCCCCTCTTGCATCAACACACATCCTAACCCTGTGTGCGACGCATCACAATAGACGACAAAATCCTTCCTAGCCTCAGGCTGAATCAACACTGGTGCCTCCGTCAGAACCTTCTTCAACTTCCCAAAGCTTTCCTGCTACTTATCTGTCCATACAAATGGTACCCCTTTTCGTAACAACTTGGTTAAAGGTGCAGCGATCAATGAGAATCCCTCAACAAACCTTCTGTAATACCCAGCTAACCCAAGGAAACTTTGAATTTCTGCTACAGACTTTGGTGGTTTCCAATCCAAAACAGCTCCAATCTTTCGAGGATCAACCCTAATCCCCTCGGTAGACACAACATGCCCCAGAAAAGTAACTTTCCTCAACCAAAATTCACACTTGCTGAATTTGGCATACAGTTACTTCTCTCTCAAAATCTGCAGAATAATCCGAAGATGCGAATCATGTTCCTCTTCCGTCCTTGAATATACCAAGATATCGTCTATGAACACTACGACAAACCGGTCCAGATAGGGTTGAAATACCCTATTCATCATATCCATAAATGCGGCTGGTGCATTCGTCAATCTGAACGGCATCACTAAGAACTCATAGTGACCATAACGAGTTCAAAAGCGATCTTATGAATATCCGCCTCCTTGACCTTAGGTCGATGGTACCACGACCTCAAGTCTATCTTCGAGAAGATCAAGCGCTCGCGCGGTGATCGAGCAGTCGTCAATTCTTGGCAACGGGTACTTGTTCTTAATCGTCAACTTGTTCAATTGTGCGTAGTCGGTGCACATCCGCATCGACCCATCCTTTTTCTTGACAATAACACCTGGGTGCTCCCCACGGAGACACACTTGGTCGAATAAAACTACGATCCAACAATTCCTCGAATCGAGTTTTAAGTTCTACTAGCTCTTTCGGCGCCATCCTATATGGGGCAATGGACACCGAGTTGTTCCTAAGAAGATCAATGCTTTGAACTCCACCTCGCGATCCGGAGGTAACCTGGAAGCTCTTACCGAAAAACATCCGAGAACTCTTTCACCGTTCTAACATCTCTTACATGACAATTCCTTGGCCTCTAAAGCACTAATGAAAGCTAAGAAAGCCTCACACCCTTTTCGCACCATCCTTTCAGCCTTTAATGCAGACACCACATTGGACAGGTAATCCCTTCTCTCACCTATTACCAACACCTCCTTATCCTCGAGAGTCTTCAAAATCATGCGCTTAGCAGCACAATCCAAGTTTGCTCGATACTTAACTAGCCAGTCCATGCCTAAAATCAAATCGAACTCTCCAAACGGCAATTCCATCAAGTCAGCCGGGAAAACAACCCCTTGTACTTTTAAAGGCACACTCCTAAATAGTTTGTTTACCACTACAGATTGTCCTAAAGGGCTAATCACAGTCATTTCTCTAGAAGCAACCTCAAATTCTATATTCAAAGTTCCAGACACAGTACTAGAAACATATGAATGTGTAGACCTAATATCTATCAGTGCTGTAAAGGGCAAACCAAAAATAAGGAACGTACCGATTATGACATCCGGTGCATCCCCATCCTCTCGACATCTAGCTGCATTAACCAAGCCAGGCTGTCTTGCATCTGTATTCCCAGCACCTCTGCCCGGTGCTCCACGCCCTTGACCAAAACCATTTCCTCCTCTGGCCGGACCACGACCTCTTAGTGGTTGCTGCCCACCTCTTTCAGACTATACATATCCCTGACCTACTGGCCGTGCCCTGCTCAGCTCTTGTGGACAGTCCCTTACCAGATGATCTACAGATCCACACCTGTAACATCCTTTACTTCTTGCCCAACACTCCCCCGAATGATAATTCCCACATCTAGCACATAGTTGAGGCCTACCAACAGTAACAGGCTTCATAACTCGACCCGGCCCATCAAACCTAGGCCTCTTTTGGAAACTCCCAGCAAATCCTGACAACCCAAAATTCCTTTTATTCCTACCCCTATCCTTATCCCGATTCTACCTCTCAGACCGCTTCACCTCTTAAGCTATCTTAGCCTTCTCAACCAGAGTAGCAAACTCTCTTTCTCGCTGCGGAGCTATCAGTACTCGCAACTCATCCCTCAGACCATCCTCAAATCGGACACAACGCTCGTGATCTGTTGCAACGATACCCCGAGAATAATGGCTTAAACGCAGAAATTCTGCCTCATATTCAGCCACTGACTTATTCCCCTAGACCAAGTTTAAAAATGCCCTCCTCTGAGCGTCCACGTAACTTGTCCCAACATACTTTCCTTGGAATGCTGACTTAAAGAAGTCCCAGGTAATACGGTCCGCTGATGTACCATCTCTTACCGTGAGCCACCATTGGTATGCCTCATCTCGAAGGAGGGACACTACTCCTTTCAACTTTTCCTCCGCAGTACAATCAAGATCATCCATGATTCGTTCAACCGCTTCCAGCCAGTACTCAGCTACGTTAGGAGCCACACCAGAAAATGCCCCTAAATATCTCAGCTCCATTAGCTCGGAGTCGCTAAAAAATAGATTTTTGAGCTACTGATCCCGTGCTTGCTCCAGCAACCCGCTCCAAAACACGTAACATAGCTTGAGAAACAGCATCGTCTCCACCAGTTTGGTCCTGAAATCTCGCTTCCGCAATTGGTGATGCTGGCACTTCACCTTCCGGCCCATGCCCTGATTCCGAGGGTTCAGCCTCAACACCCCGGCCTCTACCACGGCCGCGCATACCACGTCCACGTCATCTAGTGCTCATGATTACAAATTTGACTTATCTAACTACAATTTTATGAGTTAGCATTTCTTCCACTGTTTATTACCGGGACATCTTATGAAAATAACATTAGAAGTAGTTTTCGCAGAAACATATTTCTAAAGGTCTCAGTTTCTAAAGTTGAATTTCTTAGAACTATCTATCACAATAAAACTTTTTCATAAGAATTCAAACAATAATCAGAAAACTTAAAGCGCGGATTGGTGCCGGAGACTCGGGTGCCATACTTCCAGGAAACATGTATTTTTTCTAAACCATATTCCAAACCAACTTTTGAAAATATTTTTTTTGAAACCCAAACCCACAGCCGAGTTTTGTAACCTAGGCTCTGATACCATAATTGTAACACCCCAAACCCAGTCAATACGTTACGACTGAATCTGGTATGTTACAAGAAAGGTAGTTTTGAAACTTTCAACAGAACATCGTAATTTGGAAGAAAACTTTTCGTTTAGTGATTCTATCTTAAAGATAATTTAAAATTTTGTTTGAAGATTTTCTTACCATCTTCTATTTAAAAATGAACTAAAAAGTCATAAACGATTTTGTTTCACGAAGGCCGAAATCAGGAAATTCCATAAACGTGACATTTGAAAATGATGTTGAGGTTTTAAGAAAATCTCCAGATTATTTAGCTTAAACCTTTAATCGCTTGTCATCTTTTGTTAATACTTTAAAAATATGATTGTTTATATTTTTATTTTAGGAACCTCCTTATTTGACAATTCATAAGATATGCAATAACCAATTTAAAGCAAAAACCCAAATTAAATTTATGGAGGCCTTATTACATTACAAAATCCCATAAATAAAAAAAAAGTAAGTTTAAATAAGAACCGAAAGTTTACGAGAAAATAATGCATGGCCACCTCAAGCCCACCTCGGCTCCAAATCCCCAACTAGGGGTTACCTGCAAAATTAAGCAGAAGGGTGAGTCACCGAGACTCAGTGTGTAATTCCCCTTATAACGCAATCGGGCTTTAAGCCCACAGATGCACATTGGGCCTTAGCCCTCACAATATAGCATATTAAAATTGTATGCAATGCATTTCAAACCCAACCTACTTTTCCATCCTCTAGGTCACTGAATCAGCCAAACACCCGTGGCATCAAGCCACCTGTGGTTCCAAACCACTATGGTCCCAGACCACTTGTGACAGAGTCACAGAATATATAAACGTGGGGCCAACCCACTGTGGTCCCAAACCACTGTGGCAATCTCTGATAAGTATATGTGGGGCCAACCCACTGTGGTACCAAACCACTGAGATAAGTCACTGATAAATATATGTATACGTGGTTCCAAACCACTATGGTCCTGCACCCTTTGTGATGAAGTCACTAAATCACACTTCCCCTATCAATCATATCCCAAAGCCCATGCAACATATTATCATATTGAGATGAATGCAAACATACTTTCAATGTACAACAGACAATTGATTCATACATACATATCTTCGAAAGCAAAATCATAGTGGTACTTACCCGGTGTCTCCAACCTTACCCACAAACGTATCTCGACTATCTATACAGTCGTTTCGGCTTTCAGCTAACACCGTTACTAACATAAATAATAAAGAAAAGTGTGAGCATTACACACCTGATTACGCGTAAGACTAAACACTCTAGATTGTCAACACTCTCACTAGAAGAAACAACCGCGATTTGTCTATCCCAGGCAGATGCCAGCTCCCTACCACAGCCTGGAGGAAAGTCTCGAACCGCTGACACAACACGTCGCCTAAACATAGGAGTAGAGACTACGAGTCCACTCCCCTCTTTAGTTTAGCTAGAACTCGCATCCATGGAGAGAATCTTTGATCAGTACCCAAGGAGAAACGTAGGTTGACTAACAAAAGAATTTGGTTAAGGCAGACTACAATTGAAATGGATGAAATAGCCAAAAAAACGTAAAGATGGCTCCTTACCAAAAGAACACGAATAGAGTGATCAGATTCGGCAATCAACAGACCTTCAGGCTTCGGACCTCCAACGTTCGGCTAATGGGGTTTCTCAAAGTAAACGTTCCAAAATGAGAGAAGAAGAAGAAGGGATTAGCCGAAATCTAAACACCAAAAACAAAATAGCCATTCGGCTATGACCACCTAGAATCGAAAGAAATAAAGAAAGACACGAAAGAGTCTCCCCCTTACCTTAACCAACAGAAACCGATTGAAGAGACTTCATGCGGCCAAAGATTCCTAGCACCTTGCTTCGCGTTGTTCGGCTAACAGAAAAAGAGTGTAAGACTAGATTTAGTGTGGTGTCAAAGGAGATTCGGCTATGGTGAAAAGGTGAAGAAACGAAACACACAATAGAAAAGAGTGAGAAGTATGTTTCGGCTAGAGAAGAAAAGAGTGTAGAAGAGAAAACCGCTAGGGAAAAAGAATGAAAGGAAAAAGAAATGCCCGAGTGGTCACCCTAGTTTCGGCTAATGTCAAAGAGCCAAGAAGAGATGAAGAGAAGAAAGCTGAAAGTTTCGGCACAAAGAGAAGTAGAAAACCGAACAAGAGAAAAAGAAAGAACTCCCTAAGACCCTTGCAAAAATTCGACACTCTCCCTATATGACCGAAAATGCCAAAATAAAAATGCCTACTACTCAAGAGAATTTCGGCACACTCACCTATCCTAGCAACTAAACCAAAATCCCCTCTCCAAGCTCCCCACATTCGGCCAACACCTCCACCATCACCTAATCCCTTGATTTGCTCCACCAAATACTCCCCATCCCTCATTCAAATTGGTTTGACCAATTCAAACTCCTCCAAGCTCTCTTGTCCATCCATTTGAATGCATTGACCCATTCAACCACCACCCTTGAAGAGTCCCAGCCGAAACCATCTCCTCTCCAACCTGGCGCCAAAAAATAAAGCTTCATAATGAGGCTTATGGGATTCGAACTCCTCCCCTTCTACTCCTACAAGTGACGCCACCTCCACTTGGACACAAGCTTCTTTGTGTCAACAAACACACGCAAATAAACTTAAGGCCTGCTCCTACTAGCTGTCCCCCCTTAAATGCCCAAAAAGAAAAATTTCACCAAGGCTCTGGCTTGAACCCGAGCCTCCCCAGGACCCCCAAGCACACCTAAATGACAAGTAGCACAAGCCAAGCACATAGAAAAGCATAAAATGCAGAACCCCTAATTCTAGGATGTTACATTACCGGTGCTGAAGGGGATATATGGAGGTGCTGACAGATCTGCTGCAATGTTGCGCCAATACTATTGAATCTCTGAAAGTAGTGCTGCTTGAAACGAGTGAATCGCTCAGAGAGGTCATGTAAGGTAGCAGTAGATGGAACAGGACGGTGACTCAAAGGTGGAGGATGAGGTTGGTCCTCGTGATGGAAGGGAACATCATCAGTGAAGTCCTTAGGTTCATCCTAAGGGTCAGAACGAGATAATCGGTACTGAGGAGGATCCACTCCACCAAGTCACTCGATCAGCCTCATATGGGTCATGCTCAATATTCCTTGCGGGGATATCTAGCCGACTAGTGTAAGTGAAGAGGATTGCTCCGGTGTGTCGAGGAGACCAAAGTGTCGAGCGAGTCGAGTCACATAAGGGCCTAAACAGATAGAACCCTTCCTGTTGTGTTCTGTCTAATGGCGAAAGGTGAGAGCAACGAAGTAGGCTAAATCAAAAATATGCCCCGTGGCCATGCTCCATAGAAAATATGCATCGGTGGTACCGACGACTCCGCACAGCCATGTGGAGTATTTTAGGTCATGTAACCTTCGAATTTTTTGAAAAATTAAGTCTCAAAATCCACACAGAAAAGGACATGCTCGTGTGTCCATGCTGTGTGGGTCACATGGCCATGTCCCCAGGCTGTGTAACTCATTGTCGAACCCCTTATTGTGCACATGGCCTGGGACACGCCTATGTGTCCAGGCCGTTTGGATCAAATTTTTTTTAAAAATTAATTAGTTTTAAAATAACATGAAATAAAATTAAAAGAATTGGCAAAATGTTAACACTCGGATTGCCTCCCGAGAAGCGCTTATTTAGAGTCTAAGCTCGACTTACCTTGTACACGCACGGTCACGGTGGTTCGCGGAGCCGAGGCTCCTCTTTCTCGCTATCAATTCTATTATCAAAATAAGGTTTGAGTACTATTTACCTTAAATGTGCTAATATTAGAATGAGTTACCTCGACTGTATCGTAGGGAATGTCATTCAATACCGTACAGAGGGTTGATCCGTTTGACTCAAGCTCCGAAAGGGTGATTCGTGTATTCGTTTTGTCTAGCAGGACCTTGTCCCCAACCTTAAATTGGTACATCACGTTCATATGCTCATCATGGTGTTTCTTTGGCTCTTCATCGTGTATTCTCGGTTTCTCCTTGACATGTGTTCGCCATTCATCTAGTTCATCGATTAGTAACATTCGTTCATCATAAATCGATTTAGTTTACTATTTTTTTTTCTTTTTATTTTTCAATTTTAGTATATCCCTATTTAGTCAGTCATTGATCCATACAGACTAATCCAACAAAATCATTCCAATATGGATGAAATTCATTACTGATGGTCACTAAACTAACTATAAATACGACAAAGGCAAGTGCACCTATCGAATAAAAGTATAGCTATGGTGAGTAGGGAATATCATATCCACGAGGACTAAAAGTACTAGTAATTACCGTTTTTCTATTATTCAGTCGACAAATTGGAGTGATTGTGTTTTAATCTAAAATTACTAAACTAATTTTTCTAAAAACACAACAGAGAATGAATCAAGGAAATAATCGAATATTAACCAATTCGATAGATAATACCTAGGAAAGAGTCCACCTAGACTTCACCCTTTATTATGAATCTGAATTGAACGATTTATTCACTTGTGTCTTGATCCTTAGAAATCCCTAAATTATGTTAATATCTCTTTCCAGAGTAAGAACAACTAACTCTAGGTTGATCAATTGAAATCTTTTCCTAATTAAAATCCCTATCGTCTCATTAACTCGATCTATGGACTCCCCTATTATATTTAACTCTAATCCGGTAGATTTATGTAACACCCCTAACCCATATGCGTCGCTGGACGGGAGTTGAGAGGTAATACCGGATATATCAGAACATAATACAAACATTTCACAATAACAATCATAAATCATCATTTCATAATGATTCATACACATATAGTCCCTTTTAAAAGTCTATGAGACCTTAAACATGCTTTATAGAAGGTTCGGGACTAAACCGGTCGCATACGAAAACTTTACGAAACTTAGAAAAATTTTCTTTCAAAACAGGGCACACGCCCGTGTGACTAGGCCGTGTACTTCACACGGTCGTGTCTTGGACCATGTCTCAGCCCGTTTGCAAAACTGACTTGAATCACATGGACTATCACACGCCTGTGTGTCTGGCCCGTGTGCAACACTGACTTGAATCACACGGCCTGTCACATGCCCATGTGTCTGGCATGTATGCAAGTCTGACTTACTTCAAATTGGAACATTGAAGGACACGGTCGGGTCACACGCCCGTGTGCTCAACCGTGTGGGCAATTATAGGCCATTTGTAAGGCCAAATTGCCACCCATTTTGGGTCATACCTACAAGCATCCAACAAGCATCAATCCATGACCCAAAGGCAACCAAAAATATACTAAATTGACCATTTAAGAGCACATCAAAACATACCAACTTTTGCATCACATAACATGGACTAAATTCACCTATATTCACATTCATTATCAAGTCATGTCACATGGCTATATATACATATCCCAAAACATATCTTAACATTTCTAGCCTATACATG
This sequence comes from Gossypium sturtianum, assembly GCA_025698515.1. Lineage (NCBI taxonomy): Eukaryota > Viridiplantae > Streptophyta > Magnoliopsida > Malvales > Malvaceae > Gossypium > Gossypium sturtianum. The sequence continues at coordinate 33,949,864 of CM046943.1, read as the reverse complement.
CCATATTTCAATATGTACATTTTCCAAAGGTACCAAAATATAGGTCGATAGTGTGGTGATAATGCTCGACGATCCCCGAGCTTCCAGTAGCTTCGATAATCTATAAAACAAAGCAAACACACACAAAGTAAGCTTTCGAAAGCTTAGTAAGTCATATACAAATAAAATTATCACATAATCAATTTTAAACTATTTCATTCATATGTACTATGGCAGAACACATTAACAAATTCTTACTTCTCATCTAACTTCTTTGTTCATAATCACTTGCTTATAAACATATCACATTTTCATGTAGCTCACGTGTCAAATGTTCATATTCATACATACCTTTCATTGCAAAATTTCATTTACATACGTACGTACCAAAATTCAGATGCACATTCGTTTACTCATTCATTTCTTGGAATGCTCGTTGAACCGTTCAGAACCAATAAGGATACTCAGATAGCTCGGAAAGCTCGTACAATGCCAACGTCCCAGACGTGGTCTTACATGTAATTAAATATTGATCCCTCTGTCCCAGACAGGGTCTTACACGAAATCATATACGATGCCAATGTCCCAAACATGGTCTTACAGGTAAATCTCAAATCGATGCCAACGTCCCAGATGTGGTCTTACACGATAACACATATCAGAAACCTATGTCATGACATATGTATCTTAACTACTTCCTAAGGTTCATACGGGACTTCTCGGACGTTGTCACATTATCGAAACTTTTTCAGATTTCACATATTCAACTCAATTAGCCATATATCACAATTCATTCACATAAAAGCAGTAATAATTCAATTCAAACACATTTATTTGTATATCGACTTACCTCGTACGGAAAGAACGGAAATGAACGGCTATTCAACTACTTTCGATTTCCCCCGATCTAATTCCGTTTTCTTTGGTTCTTGATCTATACACATTCAAATTTAACTCCTTTATTCATCATATCATGCAATTCAATCAATATACACATTTTTAGGGCATTTTATAAATTAGCCCTCACATTTTCATATTTTGACATTTAAGTCCCTAATTCACAAAATCACAAAATATACAAAATTTCATTACACTATAGTTTGGCCGAATATTCACTTGGCTCAAATAAGTCCACATATTTCATTTATTTCACATTTTAGTCCTTCAATTTCTCATTTTCACAAATTAGCCCATAATAATCAATTTCATCAAAAATCCCAATACAAAACATATTTATCTAACATCAAGCTTCCATATTTCACCATTTAACATCACAAAGCTCATAACATCAACAATGGCATAACTCAAAATCATCATCAATTTCATGAATTAAGGCATGGGCTTAAGAGAACACGAAGCAACGATCACAAAAACATAGAAATTATCAAAAACCGAACAAAATCCATACCTTAATCAAGACTTGGAAGTGCCAAACCCTAAGCTTGAAAAAGATTCTTTTTCTTTTGTTTTTCTTTGTATTTTTGGCAAAATAAGATGATAATGGCCATGTTTTCAAATTTGTTTTATTTTATTACATATTAATATACTTTTCACGATTTTAACCTTATAAATTTTAATTAGAAAACTATATAATACATGCCCAAAACCGTCCATGCTATTATTCAATGGTCAATTATCAACATAAGGACCCCACATTATAAAAGCCATAGCAATATAGCATTTTAACAATTAGCAAGTCACTTTTGCATTTTCTGCAATTTAATCCTTTTTTGCAAATTAAGCACACAAATGATCAAATTAAATCACGGAAATTTCACACATACCAATTCACATGCTGTAAACTTAGAAAATAATATTAAAATATTTTTCTGACTCGGATTTGTGGTCCCGAAACCACTATTCCGACTAAGGTATAAACTGGACTATTACAATTCTCCCCCCTTAGAGATTTTTGTCCCCGAAAATCTTACCATTGAATAGATTTGGATATTGCTCTTTCATAGCATCTTCGGTTTCCCACGTAGCTTCTTCAACCCCATGTCGATGCCACATTACTTTTACTAACGAAATTTTTTTATTTCACAATTCTTTAACCTTGCGAGCTAAGATACGGTTCGGTTTCTCTTCATAAGTCATATCGGACTGAATCTCTATCTCAGATGGAGAAATTACGTGCGAGGGATCAGATCTGTATCGTCGAAGAATCGATACATGAAACACATTATGGATCTTTTCTAACTCAGATGGTAGCAATAGTCTATAAGCAACCAACCCAATACGCTCGATAATCTCATACGGCCCGATAAATCTCGGACTCAATTTGCCTTTTCTGCAGAATCGAAGTATTTTATTCCACGGAGATACTTTCAAAAACACTTTATCTCAGATCTAAAACTCAATATTTTTCCGTTTCAAGTCTGCATACAATTTCTGACGATCTGGCACTGCTTTCAAACTATCACGAATCACTTTCACTTTTTTTTTCAGTTTCTTTGATCAAATCAACCCCGTATATCTTATTCTCACTAAGCTCAGTCCAATACAAAGGTGTTCGGCATTTGCGACTGTAAAAAGCTTCGTAAGGTGCCATTTTTAAACTCGACTGAAAGCAATTATTATACGCAAATTCAATCAATGGCAAGTATCGTTCCCATGTACCTTCAAACTCAAGAATGCAACATCTCAACTTATCCTCGAGTATCTGAATAATCCTCTCGGGTTGACCATCCGTCTGCGGGTGAAAAGCAGTACCGAAGTGCAACTTTGTACTTAAAGCCTCATGTAGTTTCTTCCAAAATCGCAAAGTAAAAATCGTATCTCTGTCAGACACAATAGATAGTGGCACCCCGTGCAATCTCACAATATCATAAATGTATAATTCAGCTAACTTATCAAGCAAATAATCCGTTCTCACCGGAATAAAATGAGCTAATTTTGTCAATCTATCAACTATAACCTAGATTGCATCTTTCTTCTTCGGGGTTAAAGGCAAACCTGAAACAAAATCCATTGTCACTCTATCTCATTTCCACTCAGGAATTATAATCGGTTGTAACAAACCGGATGGCACCTGATGTTCAGCTTTAACTTGCTGATAGATCAAACATTTCAAAACAAAATCAGAGATAACCCTTTTTATTCCAGGCCACCAGTAAAACTGTTTCAAGTTTTTATACATCTTTGTACTTCCCGGATGAACAGATAAGTGACTGCTATGTGCTTCTTTTAAAATCAACTGAATCAACTTTTGATTTCTCGGAACACAAATCTGACCTCGAAATCTCAGATAATCATCATCAACTTGAAATTCTAAATCAGAGTTCAAATCAGACATAGCTCGTTTCGCTAGCATTTCATTATCAACTTTTTGAGCATCACAAATCTGTTGTAAGAACATCGATCTTGCTTTCAATTCAGCCAAAATCGAACCATCATCAGATAGAACTAAATGAGCGTTCATCACACTTAGCGTAAATAATGATTTTTGACTCAAAGCATCAGCAACGACATTTGCTTTTCCCGAATGATAATCAATCACAAGCTCGTATTCTTTTAACAGTTCTAACCATCTTCTCTATCGCAGATTCAAGTCTTTCTAAGTCATTAAATATTTTAGGCTTTTATGATCTGAATATACGTGACATTTCTCACTGAACAGATAATGGCGCAAAATCTTCAACGTGAACACAATAGCTGCCAATTCTAGATCGTGTGTCGGATAGTTCTTTTCGTGCGGTTTTGATTGTCTCGAGGCATAAGCTATAACTTTGCCTTCCTGCATCAAGGCGCAACCCAGACCATTCAACGAAGCATCACTATATATCACAAGTTCTTTGCTAGATTCTGGCTATACTAGCACTGAAGCTTCAGTCAATAAAGCTTTCAACTGATCAAAAACTTTCTGACACTTTTCGGACCATTCAAACTTAACATCTTTCTGAAGCAATCTCGTCAACGGAGTTGCAATCATCGAAAAGCCTTTTACAAACCGTCGGTAATAACCAACAAGTCCCAGAAAACTGTGAACTTTAGACATATTTTTCGGAGGCTTCCACTCTAAAATAGCTGAAACTTTGCTCGGATCAACTCGTATACCGGATGCTGACACAAGATGTCCCAAAAAGCCAACTTCGCACAACCAGAACTCACATTTACTAAACTTTGCATAAAATTGCTTATCACGCAGAATTTGTAGCACAATTCTCAAATGTTCGGCATGCTCAATTTCATCACGCGAATAAATCAAAATGTCGTCGATGAATACAACAACAAATCGATTTAAATACGGTCTAAAAAATATGTTCATCAAGTCCATAAAAAAAGCAGGAGCATTTGTTAGTCCGAAAGGCATAACTAAAAATTCATATGCCCGTACCTCGTTCTGAAAGCAGTTTTCGAAATGTCTTAATCTTTTACTCGCAACTGATAGTATCCCGATCTTAGATCTATCTTTGAAAACACAGTAGCTCATTTCAACTAATCAAGCAAATCATCAATTCTAGGCAGAGGGTATTTGTTCTTAATAGTCACTTTGTTTAACTGACGATAATCAATACACATTCTCATCGTGCCATCTTTCTTTTTCACAAACAGAACGGGAGCACCCCAAAGCGAGAAACTCGGTCGTGCAAATCCTCTATCAGTCAACTCTTGCAACTGAGACTTTAATTCTTTCAATTCTATCGGAGCCATTCTATACAGAGCTATTGAGATAGGGGTCGTCCCCGGCACTAACTCAATGCCAAACTCAACTTCTCGTATCGAAGGTAATCCCGGTAATTCTTCAGGAAACACATCAGGGAACTCACAAAACACAGGCACAGATTCAACTTTCTTTTCTGTGACTTTCGTATCAATCACATACACAAGATAAGCTTTACATCCCTTTTTCACATAATTCAGAACTTTCATCGAAGATATTACAGCCGGTAACCCATTTAATTCACTGGATTCAATCCGTATTATCTCATCATTCTGACATCTCAAATCAATAGTCTTTTGTTTGCAGTTCACAATAGCATCATGCAAAGTTAGCCAATCCAAACCCAGGATTTTATCAAATTCATCAAAAGGTAATAACATCAGATCAGCCGGAAACATATATCTCGAAACATCAAAGGACAATTCTTGCACACTTTATCAACCAGGACACTTTTGCCTAAGGGGTTCGATACTCTAATTACAAATTCAGTAGACTCTATAGGCAAAGTCTTATTGAATACTAAGTTCATGCATATATATGAATGAGTAGACCCTGGATCTATCAATGCAATCACAGAAGTATCATAAAGAGTAAAAGTACCAGTAATGACGCCTGGAGACGAAGCTTCTTCACGAACTCGAATAGCATAAGCTCTGGCAGGCGCTCTCGCCTCAGATCTCACAACTGTATCTTTCGTAACTCTCTGGATACTACTCACATTTCCCCTATTTCTGGGAGGTCTACCCCTAGCTGAAGCATTATTCGAATTTAGATTCTGTACAATCTCTTGCTCGACAGACTCGGGACAGTCTCAGATAAAATGATCTAACGATCCATATTTAAAGCAAGCTCGGTCATTCAATCTACAATTGCCTAGATGTCTTTTACCACAGTACCTGCACTCAGGTCGATCAGATCTGACATTTCCAACACTAGCTATCGAAGTAGCTGAAGCTCTGAAGCTCGAATGCGATCTAGCACGATCTCTGCTCGAATGTCCAACATTAGCCTTTCAATGGCTATACTCATCTCAAAATTTCTTTGATGCAGACTGAAATGTTTTACTTGAGGATCTCTTTCTCATATATTATGCTTCTAACTTATCTTTTCTTTTATCTTTTTTGAGTTCTTCTGCTTTACATGCTCGATCAACAAGCACAACGAATTCTTTTATTTCTAGAATTTCGACTAACAAACGGATATCTTCATTCAAGCTGTCTTCGAACCTTTTACACATTATTGCCTCGGTCAAATCACATTCTCGTGCATACTGGCTCAGTCTTACAAATTCTCGCTCATATTCTGTAACAAACATACGGCCCTCTTTCAATTCAAGAAACTTTTTTCACTTTTGATCAATAAATCTCTCACTGATGTATTTCTTTTAGAATTCAGTCTGGAAGAAATCCCAAGTGATTCGTTCTCTCAGAACAACAGAAGTCAAAGTTTTCCACCAATGGTAAGCTGTATCTCTCAACAAAGAAACGACACATTTAACACATTTATCAGGGGTACATGATAACTCATCCAATACCCGAATTGTATTCTCAAGCCAGAACTCAGCTCTCTCAGCATCATCATCAGTGGTAGCACAGAATTCTTCAGCCCCATACTTTCTAATCTTATCAACTGGAGGTTTATTCAGACGAATCAAAACTATAACTTGAGGACCTACAGGAACTTGCGGGGGCGGAGGTTGAGGAACAGCCGGATTTGCTCTAATATACTGAGTGAACCACTCATTCATCATTTGGAAGAAGGCTTGTTTAGCCTCTCCTTCCTGACCGATTGTAACCGGTCTAGAATCAGTCGGTGTTGTCCCTTGAGCGGCAGCAGGCACATTACTTTCAACATCGTCAGCTACGGCTCGTTCGAGATCCATTTACTATACGAAAAACACATTTTATCTGTCAAGATTCATCACACTATCACAGTTCATATATATATGGCATGTATAGCTAGACTCTCACACGCTACGTTAGTCCTAGAATATACTAAACCGTAGCTCTGATACCAATAAATTGTAACACCCCTAACCCGTATGCGTCACCGGACGAGAGTTAAGAGGCATTACCGGATATATCAGAACATAATACAAACATTTCACAATATCAATCATACATCATCATTTCATAATGATTCATACACATATAGTCCCTTTTAAAAGTCTATGAGACCTTAAACATGCTTTATAGAAGGTTCGAGACTAAACCGGTCTCACACGGAAACTTTGTGAAACTTAGAAATATTTTCTTTAAAAACAGGGCACACGCCAGAGTGACTAAGCCGTGTACTTCACACGGCCGTGTCTTGCACCATGTCTCAGCCCGTGTGCAAAACTGACTTGGATCACACGGCCTATCACACGCCAGTGTGTCTGGCCTGTGTGCAACACTGACTTGAATCACACGGCCTGTCACACGCCCATGTGTCTGGCCTGTATGCAAGTCTAACTTACTTCGAATTGGAACATTGAAGGACACGGTCGGGTCACACGCCCGTGTGCTCAACCGTGTGGGCAATTATAGGCCATTTGTAAGGCCAATTTGCCACCCATTTTGGGTCATACCTACAAGCATCCAACAAGCATCAATCCATGACCCAAAGGCAACAAAAAATATACTAAATTGACCATTCAAGAGCACATCAAAACATACCAACTTTTGCATCACATAACATGGACTAAATTCACCTATATTCACATTCATTATCAAGTCATATCACATGGCTATATATACATATCCCAAAACATATCTTAACATTTCTAGCCTATACATGCCATATTTCAATATGTACATTTTAAAAAGGTACCAAAATATAGTTCGATAGTGTGGTGATAATGCTCGACGAACCCCGAGCTTTCAGTAGCTTCGATAATCTATATAACAAAGCAAACACACACAAAGTAAGCTTTCGAAAGCTTAGTAAGTCATATACAAATAAACTTATCACATAATCAATTTTAAACTATTTCATTCATATGTACTATGGCATAACACATTAACAAATTCTTACTTCTCATCTAACTTCTTTGTTCATAATCACTTGCTTATAAACATATCACATTTTCATGTAGCTCACATGTCAAATGATCATATTGATACATACCTTTCATTGCCAAATTTCATTTACATACGTACGTACCAAAATTTGGATGCACATTCATTTACTCATTCATTTCTCGGAATGCCCGTTGAACCGTTTGGAACCAATAAGGATACTCAGATAGCTCAGAAAGCTCGTACAATTCCAGCGTCCCAGACGTGGTCTTACATGTAATTAAATATCGATGCCTCTGTCCCAGATAGGGTCTTACACGAAATCATATACGATGCCAATGTCCCAGACATGGTCTTACACAAAAATCTCAAATCGATTCCAACGTCCCAGACGTGGTCTTACACGATAACACATATCAGAAACCTATGTCATGACATACGTATCCTAACTACTTCCTAAGGTTCATACGGGACTTCTCGGACATTGTCACATTATTGAAACTTTTCCAGATTTCACATATTCCACTCAATTAGCCATATATCACAATTCATTCACATAAAAGCAGTAATAATTCAATTCAAACACATTTATTTGTATATCGACTTACCTCGTACGGAAAGAACGGAAACGAACGGCTATTCAACTACTTTTGATTTCCCCCGATCTAATTCCATTTTCTTTGGTTCTTGATCTATACACATTCAAATTTAAATCATTTATTCATCATATCATGCAATTCAATCCATATACACATATTTAGGGCATTTTATAAATTAGCCCTCACATTTTCACATTTTGACATTTAATTCCCTAATTCACAAAATCACAAAATATACAAAATTTCATTACACTATAGTTTGGCCGAATATTCACTTGGCTCAAATAAGTCCACATATTTCATTTATTACACATTTTAGTCCTTTAATTTCTCATTTTCACAAATTAGCCCATAATAATTAATTTCATCAAAAATCCCAATACAAAACATATTTATCTAACATCAAGCTTCCATATTTCACCATTTAACATCACAAAGCTCATAACATCAACAATGGCATAACTCAAAATCATCATCAATTTCATGAATTAAGGCATAGGCTTAAGAGAACACGAAGCAACGATCACAAAAACATAGAAATTATCAAAAATCGAACAAAACCCATACCTTAATCAAGACTTAGAAGTGTCGAACCCTAAGCTTGAAAATGGTTCTTTTTCTTTTCTTTTTCTTTGTATTTTCAGCAAAATAAGATGATAATGGCCATGTTTTCAAATTTGTTTTATTTTATTACATATTAATATACTTTTTACTATTTTAACCTTATAAATTTTAATTAAAAAACTATATAATACATGCCCAAAACCGTCCATGCTATTATTCAATGGTCAATTATCAACATAAGGACCCCACATTATAAAAGCCATAGCAATATAGCACTTTAACAATTAGCTAGTCACTTTTGCATTTTCTACAATTTAATCCTTTTTGCAAATTAAACACACAAACGATCAAATTAAATCACGGAAATTTTACACATACCAATTCACATGCTGTAAACTCAGAAAATAATATTAAAATATTTTTCTGACTCAAATTTGTGGTCCCGAAACTACTATTCTGACTATGATATAAACCAGACTGTTACAATTTATGTCGTTCACAACTTGGATCATGAGAACCCTTGTACTATTGATGACCATGATGAGATACATGGTGAGATTCAACTAGAACTTGTAACTGAAGATCATGTGGTTGTGTTGAATATAGTTGAAACGGTCTCTAATCCAATTGACATAGAAGCAGAATTAATCGTAAATTTTGAAGTGAAAGATGAACTAACCACTAACATGCAACCAAAATCGATACTAATGAAAGTGTTGAAGATCCAATACACTTTCTTGCCATGGTAGAGAAGGTGCCAACCGATGAGGTTGAGAAGTTTGTTTCATTCTCATTCGACAATGACATCAAGGCTTGAGTAACCAAAGCCTCATGCAATAAGGAGAGGAGGAAGGTTGAAGTAATAATACCCCGAAAAAGAAATTTGGGGTTGGCTCAGATTTGGTACTAAATGGCTTACAATGTGGATGTCATGTCGGTAAAAATAAGGCACCATCAATGGAATCGACTGGAGAGGCTGGTTCATATACATGGATAGAGGAACAAACTTCAAATCAAAGTGCCGAGAACTAGCTGGAAGTTGTTCTATGGTGGCGATACAGATCATCTCAGTTTTTAAAGAACTTTTATTTCTTGTTGTAAATTTTGTTTCATTTATTGCATTACTATAATGTTTATTTCATTTTATCTTATTTATGAATTTCTTTTCCTTTATATTATATTCCATATTTCATATTTCTTGTCATAGTATTTTCTTGTAAGTACTACTTATCCGCTTGGAGCAAACAAATCCCGATGTCAATAAATTAACATGGATTCGGCCTTCTCAGGGAAGTTTTCTTGTTCGCACCTTAATCATTTTACAGTAAGGGAAATGTTTGCTCTAAAGCTTGGGGGGAAGTACACTAGTACTCATTTTGTAACACCCCTCACCCATATTCAACGTTGGAATAGGGTTACGAAGCGGGCTTACAACACTTATAAACATACTTTTCATATACAATTTGTCATATCAAATACAATTCAATCACAACCAATGATAGTGTCCCTTAAACGAGCCTACGAGGCCTTAAACATGCATTAGAAATGGTTCGGGACTAAACCGATAACTCAGGGAATTTTTGTAAAACTTAAAATTTATTTGCTTCAAGCAGAGGACACATGCCCGTGTGGCCAGGCCGTGTGTCTCACACGACCACCAGACACACACGTGTCACAGGCCGTGTGAAAATAGGGGGTACATACTGACTTGGGTCACATGGCCAACCACACGCCCGTGTGCCCTTCGAAGTGGCCACACACGCCCGTGTGCCAAACCGTGTATTAGGTCGTGCCAAACCTGTAGGGTATACTGACTTATGCAACACAGCCAAGTCACACGCCCGTGTGCCAGGCCGTGTGCTAATGAGGGGGTATACTGACTTGTGCCACACGGCCGATCACACGCCCGTGTGGAGCATACTGACTTCATTTTAATTTCAACACCGGGGGACATACGGCCGTGTAACATGACCGTGTGTCACACACGGCTGAGACACACGCCCTTGTCTCTACCCGTGTGGACAAAAATAGGCTATTTACCTAGCCATTTTGCCACTCATTTTGCACATACCTACACAAGCTCAAATGGTACAATTTTAAGACACAAATATGCAGCCAAAAGTCATCAATCAATACACAATTCATACTATATCTATATCCACCATTTCAATACTCAATTCAATTCCATTTACCTATTCAAATACCTATCAATTCAACTTACTTTACTAAACATAATACATCTAATTCATCATCCAAAACCAATCCACATCAAACATATCTCAACCAAATAAATACCTCATACCTTAGTAAAAATTTGAGTATCATAATTTAACATCAACTATATCACATGGCAATATACACAACAAACCACATAACTTCCATAAACTACCTCATATGGCTCAAAATACATTTCCATTAAACATATCAAAATGACCAAGTCCTATACATGCCATATACCATATATACACAACTCAAAAGTACCAAAATAGATGTCCGATAGTGCGATGAAGTCTCTGACAATCCTCGGTTCCGAGCTAGCTTCGATATACTATAAAATATAGAAGAAAATAAACAAAGTAAGCTATAAAGCATAGTAAGTTCGTAAGTAAATATGAGATAATCTCAACATTTATTAGCATTTCAAAACGAAAAACATAATTAGCATTTAGAGAATTAATCAATGAGTTAACATATAGTTTAACCACATCGTAACTCATAAGTCCTCAACTTCTTCTAACACGTTACTTGATCAGTTTTTCGTACATACATGTACTGATACTTATCTATTTCTCAACAATTCTCTAATCAAACCACTCCGGCTTATAAATGCTTACGATATAAATTCATCGATTTTTTCGATGCCATAGTCCAACTATGGTCTTACACATACATTGCCAAGGCCCTACCGTGGTCTTACATTCACATGCCATAACCCGGTTATGGTCTTATTATCCGATTTGCCAAAGCCCAACTATGGACTTATTCAGTATCTCGTCCACTTAAATCATACATTTCAATTAAGTTCTATACATTTAACCATAGGATAAATACAATCACATTGCCATTCATTAATTGAATAAATACACATTTAAGTTCAATTATACAAACCTACCTCGTATATGGAAATGACGAAACGGACCACTATTCAATTACTTTGCTTTTTCCCCGGTCTAAGTCCGAGTTCCTTCTTTCTTGATCTATAAGTAATCAAAATCAAATTATTTATTCTTCTATTTATTCAATTCAATCTAAAATATACATTTGATCTATTTTACACATTAGCCCCTAAACTTTCACATTTTTACATTTTAGACCTTATTTCATAAAATCACAAATTCATACAAATTTAAAAACACCCATGCTTAGCTGAATTACCATTGTACCCCTAGTAGCCCATATTTTTCATTTATTTCACATTTTAACCACACATTTTTCACATTTCACAATTTAGCCCCTAATTTGCATTTTCACCAAAAATCACTTAACAAAACTTGTTTAACTAACATCAAATATTCATAATCTATCTTTAAACATTAAAACTCATACATATTCATCAATGAAAACTTTCAAAATCTTTAATAGTTTTGCAAATTAGTCCCTGGGCTAGCTAGTACTCGTTGTAACGATCACAAAAACATAGAAATCATTAAAAACAGAACCAAAACGACTTACCAATTAAGCTCCAAAGTGACCGAACCCTAAAAACATAAAATGGTTTTCTTCTTCTTCAATATTCGGCCAAAAAAGATGACAATGAAGCTTTAATTTGGTTTTTGTTTTATTTAATTAACATTATTTCATAAATTACTAAATTAACCTTGGTTTAAAACATTAAAATTCACATGTTTTATGTCCATAAATGTCCACTCATAATTAAAATGGTCTAATTACCATTGAAGGACATTAAATTTAAGGTTCTATAGCTATTAGACACCTTTAGCAGTTAGAACTCAAGTTTTACGCTTTACGCGATTTAGTCCTTTTTATCAAATTAACTATTCAAACGATAAAATTTCTTCATGAAACTTTCACACATGCATACTATCATACTGTAAACACTTAAAATAATATTAAAATAATTTTTCAACCTCTAATTTGTGGTCCCGAAACCACTATTCTAATTTGACTAAAAACGGGCTATTACAACTCTCCCCCCTTAGGGATTTTTGTCCCCGAAAATCTTACCAGTGAATAGGTTAGGGTACTGTTTTCTCATAGCTTCCTCGGGCTCCCACGTAGCCTCTTCGATACCGTGGTGTTTCCACAAGACTTTTACTAAAGCTATGCGTTTATTTCTCAACTGTTTAACTTCATGTGTTAGAATTCTGATCGGTTCTTCATTATACGTCATATCAGGTTGAATTTCAATCTCTGACGGAGAAATCACATGTGATGGATCAGATCTATACCGACGTAGCATCGATACATGAAACACGTTGTGGATCTTTTCTAACTCTGATGGTAGAGATAACCGATATGCTATTGGCCCTATTCTTTCAATAATTTCATATGGTCCGATAAATCTCGAACTCAATTTGCCTTTACGACCAAATCGAAGTATTTTCTTCCACAGAGATACTTTCAAGAACACTTTGTCACCGATTTGGAATTCAATATCTTTTCGTTTCAAATCTGCGTACGATTTCTAAGGATCTTAAGCTACTTTCAAACAGTCGCGAATTACTTTCACTTTCTCTTCGGTTTCTCTAACCAAATCAACCCCGTGAATCTGTTTCACGCTAAGTTCAAACCAATACAATGGAGCTCGGCATTTACGACCATACAAAGCTTTATACGGTGTCATCTTTATACTCGATTGGAAGCTATTATTATACGCAAATTCAACAAATGGTAAATATTTCTACCAGTTGCCTTTGAACTCTAAAACACAACATCGGAGCATATCTTTGAGAACCTGAATTACTCGCTCAGATTGACTGTCTGTTTGTGGATGAAAAGCTGTACTAAAATTCAAATTTTTACCCAAAGCTTCTTGCAACTTTTTCCAAAACCGCGATGTGAATCTCGGATCTCTGTCTGAAATAATCGAAACTGGCACCCCGTGCAATCGAACAATCTCAGAAATGTACAATTCAGCTAGTCTATCAAGTGAATAATCTGTACGTACCGGTATGAAATGAGTAGACTTCATTAGTCGATCAACAACAACCCAGACAGCATCTTTCTTTTTCAGAGTTAGGGGCAATCCTGACACAAAATCCATTGTAACTCTATCCCATTTCCACTCGAGAATCATCACAGGTTGCAGTAAACCCGATAGTACTTGATGTTCAGCTTTGACTTGCTGACAAATCAAACATTTAGAAACAAACTCTGAAATGTCTTGTTTCATACCTTACCACCAATATAACTATTTTAAATCATTATACATTTTAGTGCTTCCCGGATGTACGGATAAACAACCACTATGTGCTTCGTTTAAAATCTTATGAATAAGCTCAAAATTTCTCAGTACACAAATTCTTCCTCGGAACATCAAACAATCATCAGGTCTGATTTGAAATTCTGAATCAGAAGTCGACTCACATTGAACTCATTTAACTTGCAATTCTTTATCACATTTCTGTGCTTCACCAATTTGCTGAAAAAATAACGGTCTCGCTTTCAACTCAGCTGCAATCGAACCGTCATCAGACAAAGCTAACTGTGTATTCATCGCACTCAAAGCAAATAATGACTTTCTACTCAAAGCATCTGCAACCATGTTTGCTTTTCCGGGATGATAATCAATTACTAGCTCATAATCTTTCAATAATTTAAGCCATCTTCGTTGTCGTAAATTCAAGTCTTTCTGAGTCATTAAATACTTTAAACTCTTGTGATCTGTATAAATGTGGCATTTCTCACCAAACAAGTGATGTCGCCAAATCATTAATGCAAACACAATAGCGGCCAACTCTAAATCGTGCATCGAGTAATTATTTTCATGCTGTTTTAATTGTCTAGAAGCATAAGCTATTACTTTGCCTTCCTGCATCAATACACAACCCAGACCGTTCAATGACGCATCACTGAAAATTACGAATTCTTTACCCGACTCAGGCTGTACTAACACTGGTGCCTCTGTCAATAACGCTTTCAACTGTTCAAAATTTTGTTGACACTTCTCAGACCATTCGAACTTTACATATTTCTGAAGTAATCGAGTAATCGGTGTTGCAATCATAGAAAATTCTTTCACAAAACATAGATAATAACCGGCTAGTCCCAGAAAACTTCATACTTCAGATACATTTCTCGGAGGTTTCCAATCTATAATTGCAGAAATCTTGCTCGGGTCAACTCTAATACCTTCAGCTCAAACGATATTCCCTAGAAATCCAACCTCCCAGAGCCAAAACTCACATTTACTGAACTTTGCAAACAATTGCTTATCACGTAGAGCTTGTAACACAATTCTCAAGTGCTCGGTATCTTCAGGTTCATCTCGCGAATAGATCAGAATGTCGTCAATGAATACAACAACGAATCTGTCTAAATACGGTCTGAATATCCGATTCATCAAGTCCATAAAAACTACAGGAGCATTAGTTAATCCGAAAGGCATAACAAGGAATTCATAGTGTCCGTACCTCGTTCTAAACATTGTTTTCGGTACATCTGAGTCCTTAACTCGCAACTGATAATAACCCGATCTCAAATCAATCTTTGAAAACACTGTTGCACTTTTCAACAGATCAAATAAATCATCAATCTGCGGTAGAGGGTATTTTTTCTTTATAGTCACTTTATTCAGTTGCCTGTAATCGATACACATTCTCATCGTGCCATCTTTCCTCTTTACAAACAATACCGGTGCACCCCATGGCGAATGACTCGATCGTGCAAAACCTCTGTCTGCCAATCCTTGCAGCTGAGCTTTCAACTCTTTTAATTCTGTTGGAGCCATTCTGTACGAAGCTATCGGTATCGGTGTTGTTCTCGGTACTAATTCAATACCAAATTCAACCTCTCTAATCGGTGGCAATCCCAGTAACTCTTCTGGAAACACATCTAGATACTCGCAAATAACTGGCACTGATTCAATCTTTGTTTCTGACACTTTTGTATCAAGTACATATGCAACATATGCATTGCATCCCTTTTTCACATATTTCTGAGCTAACATCGACGAAATTACAGCTGGTAAACCCTTCAAATCATTTGATTCGATTCGGAGAGTTTCATTATTCTGGCATTTCAACTCAATTTTCTTTCGTCTACAATTTTACTACTGCATCATGCAACGTCAACCAGTCCATACCCAGAATAACATTAAACTCATCAAACGGAAACAACATCAAATCAGCCATAAAACAATAACCTCGAGTCATTAACAGACAATTCTTGCAAACTTTGTCAACCAGGACATATTTGCCTAAGAGGTTCGACACTTTTATAACAAACTCAGTAGAATCAACAAGTAAATTCTTACTAGACACTAAGTTCACACATATTTATGAATGAGTTGATCCAGAATCTATCAATGCAACTACATCAGTGTCATAAAGAGAATGTACCGGTAATAACATCTGGAGATGACGCTTCTTTGCGAGCGCGAATAGCATAAGTTCTGGCAGGTGCTCTAACCTCGGATCTCACAGTATTATCTTGTGTCGCACCTCTACCACCACTCACATTTCCAACATTACGGGGTGGTATTCCTCTTACAGTAGTGTTGCTTGATCTTACATTCAGAGATTTATCTTTCTCATCTAACTCAGGATAATATCGAATGAAATGTTCGTGCGAACCACATCTAAAACAGGCTTTATCATTCAGTCTACACTCTCCAAAATGTCGTTTTTGACATTGTCCACATTCAGATTTATTCGATCTAACATTTCCCACACTTGCCGCTGACATGGCTGGAGTTTTTGAACCCATAAATTGCTTCCCACAATCTCTATTAGAGTACTCCATTGATGCAGTTTGTCGACTATACGAATCTTGGGATTTCTTTGATGAAGAGTGATAGGGTTTATTCATCAATCTCTTCCTCGAATCTCTAACTTCAGAATCAGCCTTTCTTATTTCTTTACCCAGTTCTTCAGCTTTACAAGCACGCTCAACTAACACAATGAATTCTTTTAAATCCAATATCCTAACCAGAAGTTTAATAACTTTGTTCAACCCGTCAAAAAACTGTTTGCACATTATCTCTTCAGTCGAAACATACTCTATAGCATATTTACTTAGCCATACAAATTCTCTCTCATACTCGATTACAGTCATGCAGCCTTGTTTCAATTCTAAAAACTCTTTATGCTTTTGATCCAGAAATTATTGACTTATGTACTTTTTCGAAACTCAGTTTGAAAGAACTCCAAGGTGACTCTCTCTCAGCACCACAGATATTAATGTATTCCACCACTGGTATGCAGTGTCTCTCAAAAGGGATATAGCACACTTTAAACATTCAGCCGGTGTGCAAGAAAGTTCATCAAACACTCGGATCGTATTTTCAAGCCAAAACTCGGCTCTCTCAGAATCATCATCAACATTAGCCCTGAACTTTTCAGCCTCATGCTTACGAATTTTATCGACTGGCGGCTTGTTCAATCGTATTGGATCAATAACTTGAGGAACTACGGGGATTGGTTGAGGATCTGGCAGGGGTAGAGGTTGTTGAGCAGCCGAATTTGTCTGGACATATTGAGTGAACCACTCGTTCATCATTTGAAAGAAGGCTTCTCTAGTCTCACCTCCGTGACTACTCGACACGGATTTAGATTCAAAAGGCGCTGTCCCTTGAGCGGGAGCTGGCGCATTACTCTCAACATCATCTGCTACAGCTCTTTCGGGATCCATTACTATACGAAAACATAGTTTATAATGTCAGGATTCAACACACTATCACAGGTTATATATGGCATGTATAGCTAGACTCTCACACATGCTACGTTAGTCCTAGAATTAACTAAACCGTAGCACTGATACTAATAAATGTAACACCCCTCACCCGTATTCAACGCCGAAATAGGGTTACAGAGCATTACCGAACTTACAACACTTATAAACTTACATTTCATATAAAATTTTTCATATCAAATACAATTCAATCACAACCAATGATAGTGTCCCTTAAACGAGCCTATGAGGCCTTAAACAAGCATTAGAAATGGTTCAGGACTAAACCGTTAACTCGGGAAATTTTTGTAAAACTTAGAAAATTTTTGCTTCGAACAGAGGACACACTCCCTTGTGGCTAGGCCGTGTGACTCACACGGCCACCAGACACGCCCGTGACACAGGCCGTGTGAAAATAGGGGGTACATACTGACTTGGGTCACATGGCCAACCACACGCCCGTGTGTCTAGCCCGTGTGCCCTTCGAAGTGGCCACACACGCCCGTGTGCCAAACCATGTATTTGACCGTGCCAAACCTGTAGGGTATACTGACATAACACGGCCAAGTCACACGGCCGTGTGCCAATTAGGGGGTTACTGACTTGTGCCACATGGCTGATCACACGCCCGTGTGTGAGACCGTGTGGAGCATACTGACTTCATTTTAATTTCAACACCAAGGGACACACGGTCATGTAACATGACCGTGTGTCATACACGACTGAGACACACGCCCGTGTCTCTGCCCGTGTGGACAAAAATAGGCTATTTACCTAGCCAATTTGCCACTCATTTTGCACATACCTACACAAGCTCAAATGGTACCATTTTAAGACACAAATATGCAGCCAAAAGTCATCAATCAATACACAATTCATACTATATCTATATCCACCATTTCAATTCCATTTACCTATTCAAATACCTATCCATTCAACTTACTTTACTTAACATAATACATCTAATTCATCATCCAAAACCAATCCACATCAAACATATCTCAACCAAATAAATACCTCATACCTTAATAAACATTTGAGTATCATAATTTAACATCAAATATATCACATGGCAATATACACAACAAGCCACATAACTTCCATAAGCTACCTCATATGGCTCAAAATACATTTCCATTAAACATACCAAAATGACCAAAGCCTGTACATGCCATATACCATATATACACAACTCAAAAGTACCAAAATAGATGTCCGATAGTGTGATGAAGTCTCTGACGATCCCTAGTTCTGAGCTAGCTTCGATATACTATAAAACATAGAAGAAAATAAACAAAGTAAGCTATAAAGCTTAGTGAGTTCGTAAGTAAATATGAGATAATCTCAATATTTATTAGCATTTCAAAACAAAAAACATAATTAGCATTTAGAGCATTAATCAATGAGTTAACATATAGTTTAACGACATCGTAACTCATAAGTCTTCAACTTCTTCTAACACGTTACTTGATCAGTTTTTCGTACATACCTGTACTAATACTTATCTATTTCTCAACAATTCTCTTATCAAACCACTCCGGCTTATAAATGCTTACGGTACAAATTTATCGATTTTTTCGAAGCCATAGTCCAACTATTGTCTTACTGATCGCTGTGAATCAGAGCTTTAAAATTTATAAAAAAGAATGATCGAACCTGGAAACTAACTCTGACAATGATTGAGGTAAGTGCACCTATCGAACAGTAGTATAGCTTAGGTAAGACCGGATTATCGAACCCAAAGGAACTAAAAGTACTAATACTAACTTTCTTTCTATTATTTAGCCTAAAATAAGTGAAGTTGTTTATTAATCTAAATTAATTAACTACTAAACTAAAGACTCTAAGACAAAGAAGAATGAATTTGGAAAATAACTTGGGAAAAACTCAGTTGATTTAGATGATACCCTAGGAAGAATCCACATAGACTTCACTTGTTATCTAACACTGAACCATACGATTTATTCACTTAGTTTGATCCGTAAGACTCCCTAACGTATATTAAACCCTCTCTCGAGGCAAATAACGTCTAACCCTAGGTTAATTAGTGGAACTCTCGTTCCCTTATAATAACCCCCTAGAATAGCAGTAAATCGATCTATGGATTCCCATATTAGGTTTCACCCTAATCCAGCAAAATCTCGTCACCCTATCTCTAGGCGTGCGATCAACTCCGCTTAATTATATTGGATCTACTCTTAGGCAGGGTCTATTTTTCCTCCACCTAAGCACATTCAATTTGGATTAAGCTCACATAATTAAGAACAAACTAAGTATTTATCATATAATCCAGAAAACAATAACAAGATTCATCATAGGTTTCATCCTCTTCGGGTATTCGAAGGGTTTAGTTCATAACAATAAAGGTAAACATCTCAAAAGAAAAGATAAAACAAAACATAAGAAATCCCTAAAACCCCCTGAAGGAATTGAAGAGGAGATCCTCCGTCTTGAGTATAATTCTGGCTTCTTGAGATGGATCAACTGGCTATCCCCGAGTGAATCCCCACAAATCTGCCTTCTCTGGCCTAGCACGACGCCCCTAGATGATGGCTTTGGGCTTTCCCTTTCAGGTCATACTTAGGGTGTATTTATAGGCTTTTGAAATACGTTTCTTTCTCCCTAAGTATCCTTTCCCGAATGAAATTGCTCTTCTCCACGGCAGAGGCACGGCCATGGCGCACGCCCATGTAAATCGTGGCCAGGCCGTGTTCAGATTTCTTTAATGAGACACGGTCGTGTGAGTCGGGGTTAGACCGTGTTCTAGATGAATGACTTGGCACGGCCGTTTGGGTCCAAGTCCAAGCCGTGTCGATTTCCTCATTGGTCCGTTTTGAGCTCGTTTCTCGTTCTTTTTATCCTTGGGTGCTTTCTTGAGTATAAGACATGAAAAGAAAGGATTAAGAGCACCTTTTTACATAAATCAAAGGATAATTCATCCAAAAGCATACTAAATGTGGGCCTAGAATATGTTACTATTTCGGTTTATCAAATACCCCCACACTTAAGCTTTTGCTTGTCCTCAAGCAAAATTCTCAACTTACAATTAAAACGAACTTTCTGTAATTCATAATAGCCATTGATAGTGTTTTATCATAATTCAGAGATAATTTAAACATGGATAATTCAATTCAAAGTGTCCTAAAAATTCAAACAGTATAAGTCATAGATTTTGTAGCTCGAAAACATAGGCGTCTCCCCTTATCGAAATAATTACCTTTAATTTGAAATCGACAAGGATTGACATCCTCACAAAAGATTCACTCAAATCACTCAAAGTGTTTAAGGTTCAGAATTTAGGCACTCAAAAGTCAAACATGAAGAGTTAATCCCATAGGCTTGCATGAAAATCAAATCTCCACCACTAAAATATGAGATGAAACACAAATCAAAAGGTCTTTAATGAGGGGTTGTAACTTGAGGCTAGGGTTAAGGTGTGGAATAAGGCTGAATTAGAAGGTTAGAATCGAGTTTGAATTGACAAATTACCTAACTAAGAACTAATGAACTAATAATAATATTTACATCAACTAATAATACTAATAATACGAGCTTCTTCTTCGATATTTGCAATTTAAATGTATAAGCTCGTTTAATCACATAACTAATAATGTATATACTTTATTTTTTTTAAGAACAAACTAATAAATACATAACTGAAAATAAAAAAACATAGTTAGGCTATTAATCAAATCAAATCTCGATATAAGGGTAGTCAAAAGGAATGGTGATAACAAAAACAAAGGGTTGTGGGCTAATATTGGCAGTTATGTCAATAAAAAGGGTTGTTAGGATTAAAAGGGGTTCACTAGAGGTTAATTATGAAGGTAGGATTTTTATGGAGTAAGTGGGTTAAATCCTAGGTGCCTTTATCATCTCTGTATATCAAATCAAAAAGTGTGGTCTCGACATGTATAATCGATGCAAGTTCTAGAATAACAAATCAGTGTTGACACACTCATAATCAATAGTGAGCAAGAAAAAGAATATATGCTCTATAAGGCTCAAAATCTCACAAAAATTATGGGTATTTTGATGTCAACCTCGTAAATTTCAAAATTCAAAGTAATATTTAAATTCAGGTAAACATCCTAAAAAAATTTAAATTTCTGAAAAATATACTTATCATGCTTGATTCTCTAGTATTCTTAGAATTTAATCATCAATGCACAATTATCAATGACTTAATCTAAAACATATCAGTAAAAATCATAAATCATCAGAAATTTCATCCTAATTAGTAATATGAGTAAATTACTTAAAAATAAGACTAAATTCAGGATTTTGAGAACAATGCAAAAAGTTTGGCACCTAATTTCAGAAATTTGAGAATAATGAAAAAAAGTTAGGCACCTTTTTAGGTTGTTCACCCCCACACACTTAAGATGTACATTGTCCTCAATGTACAAAGTTAGATAATATAAATGTAATGTCCAGATCAGAAGATATGGGGATATGTGAAACTCCCTGAATTATGGATGAGCTCCTTGAGTTGGTAGTGGTCGTGGTGAAGGATAAGTTGGAGGGGCGGTTTGGGTGACGATTGCCCACGAGTTCTGCGCTAGATGAAGAAATTGAGAAACTCGTGGAGGATTAGCCAGGGATTATTAAGACATAATTAAAATAAACTAAATATATAATTAAGGACAAGGAAGATAAAGAGAAAGAAAATAGACTTTGAATTAAACTAATGCTAAAAGATAAAGGGGCTTGAGAATCCTTATTGGTAGATGGTTCGCGAGGTGGGTGTGACCTCTAAGACTGCGGAGGTGCTGGTGGTGGCGGAATTGGCGTGATTCCCAAGCAGCCTTTAGGACCTAAAAACAAGAAACTAAGATAAAATAAACTAAATTAGGCATAAGATTGTTAAAGGGAAGGAAATTGAAGCAAAAGAGAAAAATAAAATAAAAACTAGATAGCCTCAAATATCCTTGGGTTGTTGTTTGGATAAAGCTGTCGGCATGAACTCATGTGAATTGGTCTCCTTTGAGAAGATTGGCCTTTTACGCTTCTTTGCCATGGATATGATTTTGTTGTAGCTCAAGAGTTATAGAGGCTTCGTTTCTAAGGAAAGGGGAGAGATTTTTGAAAGAAAAAGAAGATGGAAGAAGGTGGGGTGAAGGGGGAGGGCTGTGGGGTTTAAATAAAATTTTGCATCTGAGGCTCTACCACACCCGTGGACGGAGGGTGTGTCGATTCACATGGCCGCCTCGCACGGCCGTGTTCTAGGGCGTGTTGGTTACCCACGCTCGTGTCTAGCCTGTGTTTGATAAGTTAGTATGTTGGCACGATTTTTAGGCACGGGCATGTTCTGCTCGTGGTTGGAAAGGCAGTAGCTTCACACGGTCATGGGGTACGGTTGTGCCCTATTGTCGGTGCCTGTGGTGTAGTGGTTGGATCCGTGACGTCGAAAAGTGGTTGGAACTGATTCGCACGGCCTCTGCTATGTCAGTACGAGGATTCTTATGGTCCACACGATCGTGTGCAGGGCCGTGTGGCCTGAAATTCTGCACCCCTGGTTAGTTTATAACTAAGTGTTCAGAAATAAAAGAAGAAAATAAAAATAAATTTAAAGCAAAATATGAGAATAAATTATGTTAGTGCTAGGGTTGCCTCCCAAGAAGCGCTCGTTTATAGTCTTAAGCTAGACTCTCCTCTCGTTTGCTTTGTCAGGGTGGTTTGAGGAGTTGGAAGTCCTTCCTCATGCTATCATTTGTGTCTTTGTGAAAAAAATTTCGTCGAGATGTGTTTATAGTAAAAGTACCAAAAATAGGATTACTTACCTCGACTGTTCCGTGTGGGAAAACACTGGTTACCCTAAAAGATATTTCTTTGTTTGTGCTAGGGTCCGGAGGAGATATTTGAGAATCTGCCTGATCTAACAGTACCTGGTCCCCTATTTTGAAGTGGTTTGTTGTTCCTGTTAGCTCTTTTGGGGGCCCCTTCGATTTTATCTTGTGTGGTTCCGGTTCTTCGTCCTGTATCCCTAATTTCTCCTTGGAGTGTGTCTTCCACTCGCCTAGATCATCGAACTGAATCCTTCGATTTTCATGAGTGATTTCTTTGTTGGCTTGAGGTTTAGGATTGGGTTCAGTTGTATTCTTTGGTGGTGCTTCCTGAAAATAAGGGTTAACCGAATGATTATCAGTAGAATTTATGTTCTCACCTTGATTATTCGATGTTCTAGCCGAGTCGAGAGCTTTGATGGTGACTGTCTCATTCCCTACACAAAGTATGAGTTCTCCTACATCAACATCAACTTTAGTCTTGGCAGTTGCTAAAAAGGGTCTTCCTAAAATTAGGGGGATCGAATTATCCTCATCCATGTCTAAGACAACAAAATCTACTAGGAAAACGAATCTGTCAATTTTTACAAGAACATCTTCGATAATACCCCTAGGAATTCTAACAGTTTTATCAGCTAATTGAATGCTCATCCTAGTTTGTTTGGGTTTCCCTAGACCTAATTGTTTAAACAATTTGTAAGGCATGACATTTATGCTTGCTCCTAAATCAGCTAACGCATTATCAACAGTTAGTCTACCAATTAAACATGGAATTGTAAAACTCCCTGGATCTTTAAGCTTTTGTGGTAGTCTATTCTGTAACATTGCTGAGCACACTGCGTTTAATTCCACATGTGGATCTTCGTCTAACTTGCGCTTATTCGTCAAGAGATGTTTTAAAAATTTCCTCGAATCTGGCATCTGTTAAAGAGCTTCAAGTAGTGGTAAGTTAATATGTAATTTCTTTAAAAGTTTAAGAAACTTACCGAACTGTTCCTCTGTATCGTCTCTTGTTAACGCTTCGGGATATGGTATGCGAGGTTGGTACTCCTTGATTACTGGTTTTGGCTTGTCTTGTGTTACCTCAACTTTACCTTTTTCTACCTCGTTTCCTTGTGTTGGACTGGGTTCATCTACTTCTTCGCTTTCTTGAGCTGTTATGGCTTGGATTTGCTCATTTGGATTAATTTCAGTATTACTCGATAGACACCCTTGCGGTCGTTCGGATAATAGCTTCGCAATTTGTCCGACTGACTGGGTAATTTCCTCGATTGTCTTTGTAAGTCCTCCAACTTGGTTCTCGATCATTTTGATCGATGTTTGTTGGGTGTCGAGTGTTACCTCAGTTTTTTGGAGACGGGCTTCTGTGGATGCTATAAGTTTGTTCAACGTCTCTTCAAGATTCGGCTTCATTTTCCTGTGGATAGTGCTGATTTTTGAAATTTTGAGGAGGTTGTTGTCTTTGATTTCCTTGATTTCCTTGACCTCCCCACGAAAAATTTGGGTGGTTCCTCCAATATGGATTATAATTATTACTATACGGGTTATTATTAGATCTGAAATTGTTACCTATATAGTTCATTTGTTCGCTTTCTGTGCCCGGTTGGTAGGGTGGGTACTCAGGATTCGCCACAGTTCCACTTGCGTCGCACTACATGACTGGATGTACCTGCGAAGAATAAAAACTATCAAGCTTCTTATTCATCAACTCTACCTGATTTGATAGCATGGTTACTGCGTCGAGGTTGTAAACTCCGGCTGTTTTTGTTGGCCTTGTTCTTGTAACTTGCCAGCGATAGTTATTCAAATGACATCTCTTCTATAAATTCGTAGGGTCGTCTGGAGTTTTATTATTTGAGTTCCACCAGTATTTGAGTCGATTAGTTGCCTCGTTGAGGGGTTTACACCATTATAGAAAGTTTGGACTTGAAGCCACAAAGGTAAACCATGGTGCGGACACCGTCTCAAGATCCTTATATCTCTCCCATGCATCATATAATGTCTCTAAATCCATCTGCACAAAAGAAGAGATATCATTCCGTAATTTGGCCGGTGGGAAATATTTTAATAAAAAAATTTCGATCATTTGTTCCCATGTAGTGATTGACCCTCGTGGTAACAAGTTTAACCACTGTTTGGCTTTATTCCTTAATGAAAAGAGAAATAACCGAAGACGTATGGCATCATCAAAAACGCCATTTATTTTGAAGGTATCACAGAACTCTAAAAAATTAGCTATATGAGTGTTTGGATCTTCGTCCTACAAACCATCAAATTAAACAAACTGTTGAATCATTTGTATAGTGTTAGGCTTTAATTCAAAATTATTAGCAGCTATAGCAGGCCTAACAATACTTGATTCGGCTCCTGTTAAATGTGGTTTAGCATAATCAAACATAGTATAGGAGCATTATTTTCTCCGACATCTTGTGGTGGAAGATTATTTTCGTCCATCCCTTCAGTAGGATTGGATCTGTCTTCTCGCTCTCCTTGGTAATTTAGGGCTCGCCTAATTTCTCTGCGATTTCTCCGAGCGGTAGCTTCAATATCACTGTCGTATTCTAAAGGTCCTCTCGGGTTCCTTCCAGTCATAAAATAGAGGTACCTGCTAGGAAAAGAAAGAAAGAAAATGTAGCAAATTTTAAAAATTAAAACTAAAAATAAAAAAAATAGCAAAAAATAAAAAAAAATGGCTAAAGTAATAAAAATAGAGCTTTCTTAATATTTTAGTTCCCCGGAAACGGCGCCAAAAACTTGATCGTTGTGAATCAGAGCTTTAAAATTTATAAAAAAGAATGATCGAACCTGGAAACTAACTCTGATAACGACTGAGGCAAGTGCACCTATCGAACAGTAGTATAGCTTAGGTAAGACTGGATTGTCGAACCCAAAGGAACTAAAAGTACTAATACTAACTTACTTTCTATTATTTAGCCTAAAATAAGTGAAGTTGTTTATTAATCTAAATTAATTAACTACTAAACTAAAAACTCTAAGACAAAGAAGAATGAATTTGGAAAATAACTTGGGAAAAACTCAGTTGATTTAGATGATACCCTAGGAAGAATCCACCTAGACTTCACTTGTTATCTAACACTGAACCATACGATTTATTCACTTAGTTTGATCCGTAAGACTCCCTAACGTATATTAAACCCTCTCTCAAGGCGAATAACGTCTAACCCTAGGTTAATTAGTGGAACTCTCGTTCTCTTATAATAACCCCCTAGAATAGCAGCAAATTGATCTATGTATTCCCATATTAGGTTTCACCCTAATCCGACAAAATCTCGTCACCCTATCTCTAGGCGTGCGATCAACTCCGCTTAATTATGTTGGATCTACTCTTAGGCAGGGTCTATTCCTCCTCCACCTAAGCACATTAAATTTGGATTAAGCTCACATAATTAAGAACAAACTAAGTATTTATCATATAATTCAGAAAATAATAACAAGATTCATCATAGGTTTCATCCCATTCGGGTATCCGAAGGGTTTAATTCATAACAATAAAGGAAAACATCTCAAGAGAAAAGATAAAACAAAACATAAGAAATCCCTAAAACCCCCTGAAGGAATTGAAGAGGAGATCCTTCGTCTTGAGTATAATTCTGGCTTCTTGAGATGGATCAACTGGCTATCCCCGAGTGAATCCCCACAAATCTGCCTTCTCTGGCCTAGCACGACGCCCCTAGATGATGGCTTTGGGCTTTCCCTTTCAGGTCATACTTAGGGTGTATTTATAGGCTTTTGAAACATGTTTCTTTCTCCCTAAGTATCCTTTCCCGAATGAAATTGCTCTTCTCCACGGCAGAGGCACGGCCATGGCGCACGCCCGTATAAATCGTGGCCAGGCCGTGTTCGGATTTCTTTAATGAGACACGGCCATGTGAGTCAGGGTTAGACCGTGTTCTAGATGATTGACTTGGCACGGCTGTGTGGGTCCAAGTCCAGGCCGTGTCGATTTCCTCATTGGTCCGTTTTGAGCCCGTTTCTCGTTCTTTTTATCCTTGGGTGCTTTCCTGAGTACAAGACATGAAAAGAAAGGATTAAGAGCACCTTTTTACATAAATCGAAGGATAATTCATCCAAAAGCATACTAAATGTGGGCCTAGAATATGTTACTATTTTGGTTTATCACTTACACATACATTGCCAAGGTCCTGCCGTGGCCTTACATTCACATGCCATAACCTAGTTATGGTCTTATTATCCGATTTGCCATAGCCCAACTATGGTCTTATTCAGTATCTCGTCCACTTAAATCATACATTTCAATTAATTTCTATACATTTAACCATAGGATAAATACAATCACATTGCCATTCATTAATTGAATAAATACACATTTAAGTTCAATTATACAAACTTACCTCGTGTATGGAAATGACGAAACGGATCGACTATTCAATTACTTTGCTTTTTCCCCAGTCTAAATCTGAATTCCTCTTTTCTTGATCTATAAGTAATCAAAATCAACTTATTTATTATTCTATTTATTCAATTCAATCCAAAATATACATTTGAACTATTTTACACATTAGCCCCTAAACTTTCACATTTTTACAATTTAGTCCTTATTTCATAAAATCACAAATTCATACAAATTTCAAAACACCCATGCTTAGCCGAATTACCATTATACCCCTACCAGCCCATATTTTTCATTTATTTCACATTTTTACCACACATTTTTCACATTTCACAATTTAGCCCCTAATTTGCATTTTCACCAAAAATCACTTAACAAAACTTGTTTAACTAACATCAAATATTCATAATCTATCTTTAAACATAAAAAATCATACATATTCATCAATGAAAACTTTCAAAATCTTTAAAAATTTTAAAAATTAGTCCTTGGGCTAGCTATTACTAGTTGCAATGATCACAAAAACATAGAAATCATTAAAAATTGAGTCAAAACGACTTACCAATTAAGCTCCAAAGTGACCGAACCCTAAAAACATAAAATGGTTTTCTTCTTCTTCAATATTTGGCCAAAGAAGATGACAATGAAGGTTTAATTTGGTTTTTTTATTTAATTAACTTTATTTCATAAATTACTAAATTAACCTTGGTTTAAAACATTAAAATTCACATGTTTTATGTCCATAAATGTCCACTCATAATTAAAATGGTCTAATTACCATTTAAGGACATTAAATTTAAGGTTCTATAGCTATTAGACACCTTTAGCTGTTAGAACTCAAGTTTTACGCTTTACGCGATTTAGTCCTTTTTTTATCAAATTAACTATTCAAACGATAAAATTTCTTCATGAAACTTTCACACATGCATACTATCATACCGTAAACATTTAAAATAATATTAAAATAATTTTTCAACCACAAATTTGTGGTCTCAAAACTACTATTCCGATTTGACTAAAAACGGGTTGTTACACATTTATATTAGGATTTAATCTTTTTCAAACTAGGCTATATTTGTTCCACACACTTTGAAATTTGAGAAGAGGGGTCAAAATAGAGTTGGTGTTGCAACACGTAACCTTCATGTCGCAACACCACTATCATGTTCAAGAAATTGAGCAATTCAGATTGATGTCACGACATACCACCTCTGTGTCACAACAAAGTAATCAGTATACTTCTAAGTTTGAAATTTCAAAGTGTGTCGTAACATCGATCCCCAATGTCGCAACATCAGTATCCTGTCAGGGGTGTCGTGACATGGAACCCCTATGTCAAAACATCGCTACAATTTTCCACAGGGTTGACACGACCTGTCACACAACTCGATAACATAACCATTGTTTTAACCCGATTTGTAAGGCTAAAATACAAAAAAAATAAAAAAAATTAAACCTAAAAACAATTTTATATAGTTTTAACCATTCATTAGCCTCAAAATCTCTCAAAACCCCTAAACCTTAAAATATATTTTCTCCTCTTTTCTCTTTATTTTACTACAATCTTTCTTCTCCTGTTTGTTTTTTTTTTAAGTACAGGTTAAACAATCCTAATTCATAAAGAAGTTCAGAACAAACCTTCGAACGGAGTAACGAGCTTTCAAGTTAAGGTTAAAAGTTCCAACTTAGACTTTTATTGTTTTATTGCATTCGAAATATATTGCTTGATATCTAGATAGTTATTCTAGTTAAAATTTTTATCAAAAATGCCTCCTAGAATAGCCAGAAGAACTAGGGAACCCGAACCATTGGTGGTGACAAACCCCTCAAGTTTTTCAAACCCAAATGTCGAGAATTTTTTTTCTTTTTAGAACTTTAAGGAAAGATGTTTATACAAGAATGGGGATTTGAACCATCGATGATTTTATGTAGGGAAATTTGGACCTTGATTCAATACCATAAGTGGGAATGCTTTTACGTAACCCCTATAGACGCTGTCGTAGTACTAATAGTACAAAAATTCTATGCATGTTTTAGGGACCAAGAGTCTAGGAGACCAGAGGGTGCCAATTGCAAAACAATACTTATACGTGGGAAAGAGGTGCTCGTCACCTCTAGAGCGATTTTTGGGTTTTATAACGCTCCATATTATGAATCCAATTTTGTGGAAGAAAGCAATTTAGAATATTTTAGAGATATTAATACGGATAACGTTACAAACTATTTGATAGAGGGTAGGGGTGAATGGAAATGTCACCCTGGTACTGATATCCCCACGTCCTTTAATCAAGCAATTATGTTTCCAATTGCAAAGATGTGGATACAATTTTTATGCACCTGAATTGCTCCTACTTTAAATGCGTCTAATGTCAATACTTTTTGAGCGATTTTGCGATATGTTATTTTGCAGAAGAAACATGTGTGCATTGGGACTTGGACCAACCATAATATGAAATGGTGCATTAATGGTTAGAAAGTCGGTGTTTTCTTCCTCCACTTAGTGGCGGCCTTGTGCAAAAGAACAAGAGTTCCAATGACAACTATTGAACAATTCATGAAGCCAACCAAAAGTATCACCCTTTCCTCTCTTCGTTTCTCTTCTGCTTCATGATCGGAATGTATTGGACCAAACATGTATGGCAGACAATTTGGTACTCTCTTATTGTCCTACAACGCAAATTCTTGAAGAATTGGACCCGTTTCTTGCATCCATCTTATCATGCATTATATTTTTGGAATGCTACTCTCGATGATTTCTTTTTGAGATCCCAATTTTTCTTTTCGTTTGAGCGAGATCGAGCCGTCCATTTTTTTTCTTTCTGGCATTTGTGCCAATCCCTTATTTGTTTTTATTAAAGCTCCATATTTTTCGTTTATAGTGTATCCCCTAAAGGGGATGAGATGGATTACGAGGAGGAGGATGATTGGCTGAATTTTTTGTTTTTATTTTTGGATTATAATTAATTTTGGACAATTTTTATTTTTTAGGAATAGGTTAGCAGTAGATTTTTATATATATTTGTTTTCTTTGTTATGTCAATTTTTCTATGTAAGAACCTCACATGAAAGAAGCACACCACTTACGAGATTGTAACGAACAAAGGAAGGAAGCACCCACTATTAGACTACGACAATGTCACGATCAATCTAAAGTGTGCTATCTAAAGTGTGCACGTTAGGGGCAATGCTATCTAAAGTGTGGGGGTAACATAGGAAATTTGTTTTTAATTTTTTTACGTTTTTGTTTTAATTTCTATTGTCAAATGTGTGCTTAAGCTTGTAGAAATACAAGTGATTGGTTAGGAGCATGTATATAGGTTGATTGTATTTACTATAAATTTGAAATGATAGTAAATTATTTTAAATTTTTTATTATTAGACTGCTAAGTTCTACATATTACACTATAAATAGTCATTGAGCAATTGAATGTACCAAAGGATATAGAGAATACAAGGAAACGAGCATGCTAGTATGTATGATAGATTGTTGAATTTGTGATTGTTTGCTTGATTAAATTTTTGAATTTTGAGATACCTAGGGATAACCTAAGGCATTGTTTGGTATACACCCATACCCAAAAAGCTAACCCTATTTATTCATATTTAGTACCTATATTTGAGCCAGAATACATCTCTTGATGAAAATTCATGTAAAACCCGAGCCAAAAATGCTAATTTGTATTTACCCCTTTTCCTTAGACTTGAACTGCACAACTATAGAAGTCCGGCCATACTTGTAACACCCCTAACCCGTATCCGTAGTCAAAATAGGGTTACGGAGCATTACCAGACTTATAACACAATCGAACATACATTTCTCAAACAATTATCAAATTCAAATACAAGTCATTCACAATCATTCATCAAGTCCCTAATACGAGCCTACGAGGCCCAAAACATGTTTTAGAAGTGGTTCGAGACTAAACCAATATCTTAGGAAATTTTTGGAAAACTTAGAATTTTTTTCAAAATATAGGGGACACACGCCCGTGTGGCCCGGCCGTGTGTCTCACACAGCCAAAGACACGCCTGTGTCACAGGCCGTGTGTACATTCAAAATGGGATCACACAGTCGTGTCCCAGCCCGTGTCTGATCCCATGTAACTCCCTGACTTGGGTCACACGGCTAACCACACGCCCGTGTGACCAGCCCGTGTGCCCTTCGAAATGGCCACACACGCCCGTGTGCCAGGCCGTGTGCTAGGTGTAGGGTATACTGACTTATGCCACACGGCCAAGTCACACGCCCATGTGCTGGGCCGTGTAGAGCATACTAACTTGATTTCTAATTAAACACCAGGGGACACACGGTCGTGTCACTAGACCGTGTGTCACACACGGCTGAGACACACACTCGTGTCTCTGCAGGTGTGGACAAAATAATAGGCTATTTACTAAGCCATCTTTTTCTCCCAAACTTCATTCACCTATACCAAACCAAATGGCACAAAACATGACATAAATAGACATTCAAAACAGCCTTAATCAAGCCTAATTCATGCTAATTCCATACTATCACCCATAAGACACACAAATGTCAAGATAAGTCATTCAATTTCATACCAAATTCACATTCACAAATCACCAAAATGGTCACTTTCAATTATGCATCAATTTACCTAAATCTCAAGCAAACCTCTTAAATTTCAACCATTTAGTATCCCTAATTGCCAAATCTCAACAAGCATCACTTATCAATTATCAAACACATAACAAAAGCCATATGCACATATATATATGACTAAACAAACCAAAATAAGCCAAATCACATGGCCAAATACATATCAAACCATAATCATTTACAACCCAACTCAAATGGCTAAATCCATTACTAACATATACTAAGATGACCATAATTCCTATACATGCTATAAACCAAATACATAAGTTCAAAAGTACCAAAGTAGAAGTTCGATAGTGTGATGTAATCTCCGACGACTCCCAATCCGAGCTAGCTTCGATAATCACTATAAAACACGGAAAAAGTAAACAGAGTAAGCTATAAAGCTTAGTAAGTTCGTATAGTAATAAACTCAACTTGCCATAAATACACAATTCACATAATTGAATATAGCAATATACAACTCATATTAATCCACAAACCTATCACAAGATCATGTACAAGGTTAGATGTGAAATTCAGAAATTTCTTCGATTCAAAGCTTATCCGGTTCATGTACATACATGTACCATCTCGTACTAATCTCATACTCATCCATAACTTTGTCATACCCATTAAACCATTTGGAATACTATCAGATACTCGGGAATCTCGCACCCTAAGTGCCAACACATAGCCAAAGCTATCTCAATCTCATATCACATATAATGCTCACTCTCGAGCTATCGATGGGTCTGCTCACACCAGCTGACGGTCATGATGAAGCTACACGGTGCTGCTCAGACAAGCTGACGAGAATTCGCAACACATGCCGGATAACTCAGCCACCGATAGGACGTACGGACCAACACCCAAATCACATAACCCCTAATGACATGTCATTCGTATCCTAATCTATTCCTAAGGTTCAACTGGGATTTCTCATTTGCTGAATCGTTGTTGAACATATTCGTAAAGTCGTATTCACAAATAATTCAATGATAAAGCATTTAAAAACTAATTATATTAATGCTTATTAACATACGAACTTACCTCGAATGCAAAAACGATGAAATAGATCGACTAGTTCAAAACTTTGTTTTTCCCCCAATCTAGATCCGAACTTCGCTTTTCTTGATCTATATGTAATCAAATTTAGCTTATTTAATTTTCATTCTATTCAATTTAGCCCAAAAATGCATATTATGGCAACTTTACACTTTTGCCCCTAATATTTCAACATTTTTAAAATTTAGTCCTTAGCTCATAAAAACACAAATTCATGTAATTAAATTCCTACCCATGCTAGCCGAATTTATCTTATTACCATAGTAGCCCATATTTTTCATTTATTTCACATTTCTACCACAAAATTTCCACATTTCTCAATTTCATCCCTAATTGAAAATTTTACCAAAAATCACTTTACAAATGTTGTTTATCTAACAACAAGCATACATTTTCTATCATCAAACATCAAAATACACCTATATTCATCAATGGAAACACCCTAAAACTTTAACATTTTTGCAAAATAGTCCCTAGGCTAGCTATATTAAGCTACAACGACTCCGAAAACATAGAATTTATTAAAAATTGGACAAAAATGAACTTATATGCACTAGATGAAGATGGTCGAACCTTCAAACACCTCCCATGGAGTTCCTTAGGTCTAATTTCGGTCAAATATGGATAAAACAAAGATGATGGCCTTTGTTTTGGTTATTTTTCTTATCTTATTAATTAAATTACCTATATAACCTTATACATTAACCTTTAAAATTCACATAAATGATGTCCATCTTTGTCCACTAACATTAAAAATGGTCTAATTACAACATAAGGACCTCTACTTTAAGGTTCCATAGCTATTAGACACCTTTAACTAATAGAACCCCACTTTTACACTTTACGCAATTTAGTCCTTTTTATCAAATTAAGCATTCAAACGATAAAATTTCTTAACAAAATTTTCACACAATCATACTATCATACTGTAGACCTCAAAATAATAAAAAAAATTATTTCAACCTTGGATTTGTGGTCCCAAAACCACTATTCTGATTTGACTAAAAATGGGCTGTTACAATACTTATTGAGGTTTAAGTAGATACATCAAGGCAAAGTTTGTAAAAATAAGAGTAAAATAGGAATAAACAGTGTGATATAGTGATTATAGGTTAGCTATTATGTGCCAAATAAAAGAAAAATAAAAAAAGTAAAGTAAAACTAGTAGAAAAAGTACTTGAAAAAGAAAAATAAAAGCATTTGTGAGTGAGACGTACTGAAAAAGGAAAAAAATGTGACAAAGTCACAAAAGTAGAAAAAAAATTCTTCATTAGTGTACAAAAACTTGTGAGCTAATCGTAGTTGCTATATTATGTTGTGACTTCATATATGGAGAAATAAGGAAGCTAAGAGAAGGAGAAATAAGACGGTGAATGGGTAAGGGTCACTAAGGGGGGGAGAATAGGGAACAATACGATGTGCCAAACTATTTTCGTACTTGAAACTATTTTGATGCTTACTGTTTTTTTTATTTTCCATGTCCTAAGCCTCAGAAAATAACAAGCCGAAAAGCCTTGAGTGATCTAGGTAGACTTATTCATAAATTGACATCATATTAAATAATTACATTTACGACTATTTGTATTTTGCTAGGATAATCAAATTACTTGTATAATTTATTGATGGATTTATACATTTGAAAACCTTAAAGTTTGTAGATTTTGTAATATACTGAACTTAGGTGCTTAATATTAAAAGTGGTAAGTAGTCTACATATCATAGCAAGATTATGTGTAAATATGAAATACCTAGTTATGTACTCCGAAGCCAATGTTTTACTATACTTGCTCAAGGTTCATCTATTAATTGTTTGTTTGTGTTTCCTTTGCTTGAGGACAAGCAATGACTTAAGTTTGGGGGAGTTTGATCTGTCGTAATATGGTGTAGCAAATTAAATTAGTTTTCGCATTTGAGAAGCTTGAATACAAGCACTTTTATTATGTTTTAGTTGAGTTTTATAGTTTAGTTTAAATTCAATAAAAAGTGTATTTTGAGTCTTTTATTCACCTTAGATGCTGAATTAGGCCTAAAGTTGAGCTAACGTACTTAGTTAGTGTGCATGAGCCCATGCAAGGGCATAGGAACTCAATGATGGTCACTGTGTTGCAACACGAGGAGTTACAGGTCGCAACATAAGGAGCAAAATGCAAGAATTACCATACTGCCTTTTGATGTCACGACACACCCCTGAAGCCATCCCTGAACTGCACATACTGCCCTCGATGTTGTGACACAGGCACTAGGGTGTCACAAAACTGGCCCTGTATATGAGATAATTATGAGCTAAGGGCATTTTGGTTCGCACAATTAAAATTTAAACACGAGAGCGTCATCTAACCTTGGTTTGAGGACGATGACAACCCTAACTCTATAAATAGGCTCTTAAACACTTGTTAAAGGATAAATTTTGATATTCTAACTCTTAGGGTTTAGATTTCTTTTCAATTATTTTCATTCGTGCTCTTCGAAGAACTTGATTTATAGACGCAATCAAACAATTGAGGATTTCTGTGCTTCATCAATCAAATTCAATTAGGATTATCTAAACTTTATTCTTGATTTATTTTTTGTGCATATATCTATCATCAAGTTTATTATGTTTATGGATTCCATGAGGAACTAATCCTTTTATGGGGGATTAGCGGGTTGAGGTGTGAATGATTAATTACTATGTAGGGTTTTCTTAGTAGATCAACTGTTCAGGAGAAGAAAAAATTAAACCCTAGGCTTGACGACCCTAAAAATTCATTTAGGTAGGAATTAACCCAAAATTGGTATGGCCTATCTACGAACACCTTAGCCCCGAACTGGTGTGGACTATGAGGTTGAGAGATAAGTAGTTCTTGCTGACTTGTTAGTTTAATGGAGGATCGAGAGATCCTGCTAGGGCAACGACTAGTTGATTAAAAGAAACCCAAAATAGGAATTAGTTATAATCACCAAAGCAAGCTAGTCACTCATGACTTCGTTTGATTGAGTTTAAAAATTAGTTTTTCAAAGTCCCTTTTATTTATGCAATTTTTAATTCATTATTTATAAAAACCCCAAAACTCTTTCTTTTATGATTTATCAGAATATAATTTATTTAAACCATTAATTAGTTCTATTTGCGTCTAGGTTAACTTTAATTTAGTACTCGCCTCTCTTGGGTACGATTCTTGGAGTACTTACCTACTTCGTTCTAAAACTATATTACAAGTTGACCCAAATACTTG
The DNA here is from genome assembly GCA_025698515.1 of Gossypium sturtianum. NCBI lineage: Eukaryota > Viridiplantae > Streptophyta > Magnoliopsida > Malvales > Malvaceae > Gossypium > Gossypium sturtianum. Next base: position 33,913,169 of record CM046943.1, on the reverse strand, counting down.
TGGACACCGCCTCAAATATATATATTTCGTTTTAGTATTCACACTCTGGACATCAGTATGTCCGGAGGTGATCACTTATGGCAAGAAATTTCATGTTTGTACTGACCATAAAATCGACGGTGGCACAAGTTATTGAAAGATTATGATATGGTAATTGATTATCATCCAGGCAAAGCGAATGCAGTTGTCGATGCCTTGAGCTAAAAGTCTCTGTTTGTTTTACGATCGATGAATGCTCAGTTTAAGTTGAAACATGACGGTTCTATACTTTTCGAGTTGAGGGCTAAGCCTTTAATTTTACAAAAAATTCAAGAGTTGCAACTTGATGACCCGAGTTTGTTGGTTAAACCAAAAATGGTGGAAAATGCTCATATAGCTGATTTCAGTGTTGGTACGGATGGCAATTTATATTTTTGTAGTAAGTTGTGTGTACCTGACAATTCACAGCTGAAACAAAACATTTTAAACGAAGCTCATAACAGAGTTTATTTGTTACATCAGGGCAGTACTAAAATATATTGTGATTTGAAATAGATGTATTGGTGTTTTGGAATGAAATACGAGATCGTTGAGTTCGTATCAAAATGTCTTATGTGTCAACAGGAAAAAGCCGAGCGTCATGTTCCATCAGGGTTATTACAGCCTATCATGATTCTCGAGTGGAAATATGAGCGAGTCACTATGGATTTTGTATCAAGGTTACCATTAACACCGAGAAAGAAAGATGCAATTTAGGTTATAGCTGATCGATTAACCAAGTATGCACATTTCATTTCTATACGTATAGATTACTCACTCGAGAAGACGATAGAATTTTATGTTTCTGAGATTGCCAGATTACATGGTGTTCCATTGTCAATCATTTCTGATCGCGACCCAACATTTACCTCTAGGTTTTTAAGAAGACTATATGAAGCTCTGGGCACCAAGTTGAAATTCAGTACGACTTTTCACCCTTAGACCAACGATCTGTAATATCCCGGGTTAGGGGCTGTTTTGTTGTTGCATGTTATTGCATGTGTTTAGTGTGCTGTGTGGCTATTTCGGTGTATTAGGGGCTTAACTGTGGGCAAGGAGTATGCCTGAGTGTATGGGAAAATTTTGGTTTTTGGGTGTTAAGTGAAGGGAGTTGAGGAAGCTGGGGTTTTAATTTATTTCGGTATTTCTTAGCACAAATGAAGAGCTGGCAAAGTGGCAAGGCATGCGTCACTTGGGAGCTTGGTGTGGCGTCATCTTCGGTGAGGAGGTCCAGTGTTCGAGCTGTAGAGTCCCCATTTTGTCACTTATTTTTGGACGGCATGGAGGAAGAGGTTGAGAGCAATTTGGATTCTACCTTGGACCAAGTCTTCACATTCAAATGGTGGGTGGAGAGTGGATTGAGGAGGAAGACTTGTTCAACTCATTTGAAATGGGTGGAGAGGAGTGTTTGGGGATATGGCGAATGTTGGGGAAGTGGGGAGTGTATGGCCGGTTTTGGGAAGTGGGGAGTGAGTAGTGCGAATTTCTTTTGGCAATTTTCTTAGTATTTTTCGGTCACCATTTTGGGTAAACCGAATTCTCTCCTTTGATAATAGCCAACCGAAACTTCATTTGTTTTCTCTCATTTTTCTTCTTGGAAACCGAAAGTGCAAGCAGCATGTGCTGAATTAGTTTTTTCTTTTAGTTCTCTTAATAACCGAATGCCCTTTTGTGCCACCATTTCCACTTTGCTTTTATTTCTTTTCTTCTTGTGATTCCTTGGCCGAACCATACATCCTCCCCATCATTTCTTTTTCTTTATCATTTAGGTAAGCCGAAGCCATCATCCTTTTCCTCTCATACATTCTCTTATTTCTTGAAAACATTTGAGCCGAATCTTCCTGCAACTTGTGGCCGATTTCTCTTCTTTTCTTGAACCACACTTCTTTGTTTTGCTTTCAAGTTTATAGCAAGAATCCTTGGTATTGCCGAAATTGCCTTCTATCACTTGTTCTTATTTTGGCGAATATCAACCCCTCCCTTTTCATTCTTTTCTTGCGCTTTCTTTCTTGGGTTAGGCGAATCTCTCCTCTCTCTTAGTAGATCTCTTTTGGCCGAATATCAGTGAAGGGTTGATCTGGGTTGGTTGTTCAATCATTGAACAAGGTAAGTGGGTGGCCGAATGGCCATTTTCCCCTCTCTTGTTCTCTATTGATTATGGTTTGGTTATAGCCGATCTTGGGCATGTGTTGAAGGGGGTTAATCTTTTGTGTTGCACCGTTTTCCTGCTAGGGCCTTGGATTGTGGTGGTGATCGGGTGTGATCAATTGAAGCCTTGATTTGTGAGTGACCGATTAGTAAGTTAGGGGTAAGTAATTGGTATATTATTGTGAGTTCAATCCTTAGATTTGTTAAGTTAAAGGTGTTTGGTGATTAACTATTTGTCTTAATAGGGTGTGCCGATTGTTAAAGAATAACCATTGTTGGTTCGAGGTTTGGTAGGAAACCAAACCATCTCGCAAAGGTAAGGATTAAGCGATACACCCTTTGGTTTAATTGGTCATAGCCGAATGATCTTGGTTACTAACCCCTGGTTTGGCCGATTCTAGGAGCAAGTTGATCGAGGGTTTTAGACGGGGTCTTTGGGATTTAGACTTGCGATTTACCAGGTGTGTAAACTAACACACTATACTTAGTAATATTGTTATTAAACCTGTTTGCCTATTAAAAGCTATGACAGTATGATGGATTATTGGATACCCCAAGCGGGGTATGTGTACGTATCCGGGTAAGTCAGTATTGTTACCAGATTACTGATGATCTATATGGTATCATGACTATGTATGTATGTGATATGGGGCATGAGTCAAACATATTAGCATGATATGCATGACTTGTATGATATGCATGATTACATGAGTATGGTATGTTGATGGGTGATATGAGTGAAGGGAGCATGATATTTTGTGCTGACGAGCACCAGTGTTTTGGTAACACACCTTGTGACTTTGGGTCACCAGTGCTTTGGTAGCACATTTGTGTCTTTGGGACACCAGAGGTTGGGCACCTCATTGCGACTTGTCCCTGTGGTTAACACCACCGTGGGTTGGCCCCACATGAGATATGGGATCGTCTGCTAGTGATTGGGTATCACACGATGGGTTGGCCCCATCATTCGATTATTGTGACTACGGTCACCAGTGCTTTGGTAGCACATTTGTGTCTTTGGGACACCAGAGGTTGGGCACCTCATTGCGACTTGTCCACGTGGTTAACACCACCGTGGGTTGGCCCCACTTTGAGATATGGGATCGTCTACGCTAGTGATTGGGTATCACACGATGGGTTGGCCCCATCATTCGATTATCGTGACTACGGTCACCAGTGCTTAGGTAGCACATTGTGTCTTTGGGACACCGGTGTTTTGGTAACACATTGTGACTATATGTCACAGTGGTTTGGCACCACCAGTGGTTTGGTACCACATGGGGTAGAAAAAGGAGATACGGATGGTTAGGATCGGGTTGCATTAATTATGTTGCTATGTATGATGTGTGTTAGCATGTTGTTTCATCGGGAGCGGGATTTATGCACTGAGTCACTCGACTCACCCTCTCCTTTGACATTTCAGGTGACTCGTAGACGCGGACATGGAGCCGGGATGGACTCGGGGTGCTCATGCCATGCTTGATAAAGTTTTACCTCAACACTAACATTTGGGTACTTTAGTTAAATTACTGTTATTTGGTTTTTAATTTGGATTTGTAAAAGGCCTTTAAATTTTGTTTTATGATGGGTAGGTTTTAATTAGATTCTCAACCTGCTTAACAAATAACTTGGCATGAAATTTTACTAAAACTTGGAAAGACAACGTTTTCAAAATTATATCGCAATGTGTTTTAAATTATACCATCGGGTATCTCGCTATGTTTCGTTATTCAATAAACTCAAATGATTTTTAAATCAAAACTCGATTTGCTACTAAGTCTAAAAGGTTTCAAAATGGCACTAAGAAACTATTGGAAGTACTAAATGAAATCAACTCGTTTTAACTTTATACTTGGATAAGTTTTCAAAAATCTAACCAAACAAGCCTACTCAACTTTCCTCAAATTCACTATGTTTTCACCCCACTTATAAACGAACAAAAAAAAAATCTGGTCACTCAAAGACGTTCTTCCCCGTAACATACCAGATTCGGGCGTGGTGTCTTGTCCGAGTTTGGGGTGTTACACGATCAATCAGAGCGAGTGATTCAGGTACTTGAGAATATGCTTTAATGTTGTATTTTAGAATTTGAGGGTAGTTGGGAAAAAATTATTCCATTAGTTGAATTTGCTTATAACAACAGTTATTAGTCTAGCATTAAAATGGCACTGTACAAAGCTTTAGATAGTTGAAAGTGTAGAACTCCGTTGTATTGGATTGAATTAAGTGACAGAAAGATTTTTGGTACAAATTTGATCAGTGAGATTGAAGATAAAGTAAATTTTATTCGAGATTATTTAAAAGTTGCTTCAGACCATCAGAAATCTTATGCTGATCTGACAATAAAAGATATCAAATTTTAGGTTGGTGAAAAAGTATTCCTTAAAGTATCGCATTAGAAAAAAGCTCTTCATTTCGGCCAGAAAGGAAAACTTAGCTCCAGATTTATTGGTTTGTATGAGGTTATCGAGAGAATAAGTCCAGTAGCATACCGTTTGGCTTTACCGTTAGATATCAAAAAGATTTATATTATTTTTCACATTTTGGTGTTGAGACGGTACAGACTGAATCCTTCCCATGTGATTTCTTCGGTTGAAATAGAGTTACAATCTGATATGACATACAATGAAAAATTGGTTAAGATACTAGCTCGAGAAGTTAAAGAATTGAGAAATAAACGGATAGCATTAATGAAATTTGTTTGGCACCACCACAGTGTAGAGGAATCCACTTGAGAACTAGAAGAATTTATGAAATTTCAATATCTAAACCTTTTCTTTGGTAAGATTTTTGAGGACGAAAATTCCTTTAGGGGGAGTGTAACAGCCCGGTTTTAGCTAAATCGAAACAGTGGTTTTGGAACAACAAATATGAGGTCTTAAAATTATTTTAATATTATTTTTGGTATTTATAGCATGTTATTTGATATGTGTGAAAATTTAGTGATTTAATTTTACCGTTTGGGTGCTTAATTTGATAAAAGGACTAGATCGCGTAAAATGCAAAAGTAGCATGCTATAAGTTAAGAGTGTCTAATTGCTATGGTTTATTAAATGAAAGGTCCTTATGATGATATTAGACCATGGATAGTGGGAATGGACATAAATGACCATCCATTATATGTTTTTATTAAAGGTTAATAATGTAAATTAGTTAATAAGTTATATTAGATAAAATAAAACATAAAATTTATTTTATCATTAAAGCTTCATTAAGAAACAACCATTGAAGCTTCATTAAGTTCGACCCTTGCATGATTTATTAGGTATGTGTTTTGAGCTCAGTTTTTGATAATTTTTATGTTTTTGAGATCGTTGCTTCGTATACTAGCTAGCCCATGCTTTAATTTTTAGATTTGATGATGAATTTGTGATTTGCCATTGTTGATAGCTTGATGTTTTTGTTGTTTGATGATGAAAAATAAATATTTGTTATTAGATTATCATAGTTTATTAAGTGATTTTTGATAAAAATGCTTATTAAGGACTAAATTGTGAAATTTGTAAATTGAGGGGTCAAAATGTGAAATTAATGAAATTAATGGGCTGCTAGGGACCTAAGGAAAATTTGGACTAGCATGAGCATGTTGAAATTTTTTGTATTTTGAGTTGTTTTGAAATAGGGACTAAAATTGAAAAAATGTGAAATGTTATGGGCTAAAGTGCAAAATGCCCATTTATGAGTTTTTGGGTGAAATTGAATGAATATGTAATTAAATAAGTTAAATTTAAATTGATTTAGATCAAGAAAGGAAGATATCAGATTTAGATCGGGGGAAGTCGAAAGTTGTTGAATAGTCATTCCGATCCGTTCGTTTCCGTACGAGGTAAGTTCATAAGTAATTAAATGTTCTTAAATTCAAATATATATATATATATATATATATGTTATATGTAGCCAAATTGAATTGTATGTATTAAAATATATGTTGCCGAATTGATTTGAGCATTGGTTGACTAGTTTCGTGCAAGAACTGATTTAATTACGATGTCGTAAGCCCCGAACGAACCTTATGAAATGTATCGGATACTGATGTCATGACACAAGGCTTTCGAGATGTGATTTCGTGTAAGACCATGTCTGGGACATTGGAATCGTATATGATTCGTATAAGACCATGTCTGGGACATTGGCATCGTATATGATTTGTATAAGACGCTGTTTGGGATAGTGGCATCGATATGTGTTAACATGTAAGACCATATTCGGGATATGGCATTGTATGACCTTTATATGATTTCCGTGTATCCCTAACAATTCTGAACGGTTCATCGGACAATGTCAAATCGAGACCGAAGGTGAATTTGATCTAAATAATTCAGGTACGTATGAGGTTTATATGTTCATTTAAAAATAAGGTAAGTAGAATTAATTAATGTGGTAATATGGATTATATGAGAGAAGTGATGGTATATGTGTATAAGATTAGCTAAAATTTGGCCTATTCGAATTGTGTTATATGTGTTCTTGTGATGAATTATTTGCTTATGGCTTACTAAGCTTTCAAAGCTTAATTTGTGCAGTTTTTCTCTGTTTTATAGATATATAAAGCTAGCTTTGAGCTCGGGGATCGTCAAGGATCATCGTCACACTATCGACCATTATTCGGTACTTTTGAAGTTTGAAACTAATACATATGGCATGTATAGGCTAGTTTTGTTATGGTTAGTTTTGAATTGTTTATAAATAGCCATGCGAAGATGGCTTGATAATGATGTTCAATATGATGTATTTCCGGTCATGATATAAGCTCATTTTGGAAAGTATGTTACATGGTATATATGTATGGTGTGTTCAGTTATATGATTAGGCTTGAGTAATGATTAATTGATGGATGTGTTTTTGATATAATGCATATGTTCCTATAAGCTAAGTATGTATAAATGATTGCTTGTGAAAATGGTCATTTGGTACGGTATTTAGTGGCAAAAGATGACTATGTTTTGTGGATGTTTGGTCAGTCATTTGAGCAAGTATAATATGTCTAGTTAATAATGTTAATTAACTATGAAATGGTATAACCTATTGAGGCTAAATTTGATGACCAAATAGATAGCTAATTTATTGGTTGGGAATATGTATTTTTGGGCATGATAATTAGTCTGCGAATTAAGTGTACTTTGATTTGTTATTTGTGTTCAAAAATGTTTGATGTGGCTTTAGTGTAATGCGCATGAGTGGGAAATAATTATAATTGTATTTGGTTATTAAGTGATGCTTGTTTATGTGTTATATATATGTATGACTATAAAGACATGTGGATAGTTTAATTTATATTAATGTGTGAATGTGCATAATATACGAATTGGTTTGTTCATTAAATAGTTAATAGAGTGGAATAATTATAGCTTGGTATTTGAGATTAGAAATGACTATTGTTTTTAGGATGATATGCGTATAATATGAAAGCATTAAAAGTATAGTTGGCCATGATGTAGTGTTAACTATAGTCTTATATGTTAATGAATATTATGCCATGAGATATGGTTGGTATGGATTAAAATGCGGTTGTGTATAGATAAGCAAAATGGTATGTTTAGTATTTAGTTAAAGTAATGAAATTGTACTGAAGGGAGTATTAATGCATGTTTGGTATATGAGATGAAAAATGTTGGTTAATGATTTAGTCATTGCATGCTATGAAATTTGATGGTCATAAGGTTCGAATTATGTATTTATAAAGCTTATGTAGTATGGTTTTGATGCAAGTTAATTGGTTCGAAAAATTGATTATATTCATGATATTGATATGGTTGAATTTTGAAGCATGGTTCGTATATGTAATACGATTAATAATGTATGTTTAATTTTAATTGGTTATGTGCTATATATATACGAATTTGACTTGTACGAATAAGAGGATGGTTATTAATTTAAGTATGGAAAAATTCTGTAAAGTAAATTTTATCACTTTATGTAACATCCTGGAAAGGGCCTATGCATTTTCGGTTTAGTTGTACGAAGTGACATGTTTTATGTACTAAGAATAAATTTTGAACATTTTTGGAAACCCGGAAATGAATGGAAATGTTAAGTTTAAAAGAGGAAAGTGAACATTTTTAGAACCATGGAAATGTAAGGAAATGTCTTGGAAATGTAAGGAAATGTCTTGTAAGGAAATGTCATGGAAATGTAAGGAAATGTCAAGTTTACAGAGCCGATGAAAAATTTTTGGAAACTTAGAAATGACCTAGAAAAGACGAGTTTTAAGGTTTAAAAGGGGAAATTAAGGCAAGGTGGCCTTAAAAGAAAAAGTTTGTGAAATTTGACACACAAACAGGCTTGGAAAAGTGGTCTGAAGATGCCACTTAGGGCCTATGGAAATGACGCCATATGCAAGAGGAATGGGCCTGAGTTCGAGTCACTTGGGAAGCAAATAAAGGAGGTTTTATTTTTGCTTCCAGCAGAGAGGTGGACGGCACATGGCTATAAATTAGGAGCTTTTATTATTTTATAAATAGTGGATAAATAAGGGATTTATTTATCATTATTTTCAAGAGATAATTGTTGGATTAAATTCTTTTAATTTGAATAAAGAGATAAAGAGGAAAATAAGGGAGAAGTGATGGCCAAGTAAGGGACTTTGAGTTTAATAATTTCGGCTAAGTAAGGATAGTTGCTGAATTATCTTTTATTTTAAGTGATAATTAAAAGATAAAGTTATCAGATAAAGGAGTGGTGGCCAAGTAAGGGACTCCTTAGATGATAATTTCGGCTATAAAAGGAAGGAAGGAGGGCTACTCATCAATTTGTGCTTCCTCCTTTCTCTGCCGAATTCTTAGTGCTCTCTTCTCTTCTTTTCTTTCTTTTCTTTTGTCAAGTCGAGATTAAGCAATTGTTGGAACCTAGCCGAATATTTTTCCTCTCCATTAGAAGCCATAGCCGAATCCTCCATCTTTATTCTTCCTTCTCTTTTCTTTCCAATCCATCAAAAGCCGAATCTTTGAGGGGCTTCAAGTGTAATATCCCGGGTTAGGGGCTATTTTATTGTTGCATGTTATTGCATGTGTTAAGTGTGCTGTGTTGCTGTTTGTGTAGTTTCGGGGCTTAATTGTAGGTTAGGAGTGTGCCTGAGTAGGTAGGAGAATTTTTGTTTTTAGGCTTTATAGGAGAGGAGCTGAGGAAGCTGGGGTATAAGAGTTTTATTTGGGGTTTTGTTGAACAAAAAGGTGAGCTGGCAAAGTGGCAAGCATGCGTTACTTGGGAGCTAGGTGTGGCGTCAAATGCATGGGGTGGAGGTCTAGTGTTCGAGCTGCAAAGTCCCCATTTTGGTTCCCATTTTGGACGGCATGGGAGGAGGAAGTAGAAGGCAATTCAAATTCTTCTTTGGACTTGGTCAAACCGTTCAAATGGTGGGAGGAGAGTGAGTTTAGGAGGAAGACTTGGTCATGCTTGTTTGAATGTGTGGAGTGGAGTGTTGTGGGGGATTTGGCCGAATTTAGGGGGGAGTTGGAGGGGGAGTGACGGCTTAGTGTGGGGAAAGAGTGTGCCGAAATGCACTTTTCATTTGGTGCATTTTCGGTCATATTGGGAAAAAGGAAGTTCATTCTTTTTATCAAAGGGTGTTTCGATTCTTTCTAAAGAATTTCTCTCATCTTCTACACTTCTTGAAACCGAAAACATCAAACCCCTTTAGTTGCCGAAAAGTTGCTTTGTTTTCTTGATTTTGAGCTTGTGGCGAATGTCCCTTCCACATCTTCTTCCTTCTTCATTGGAGTAAGCGAAATTATAACTCTCTTCTCTCCATACTCTTTTCTTTGTTTTGAAACCTTGATAGCCGAAACCCCATTCTCCAAAATACCTTTCTCCATTGCTTCTTCTTTCAAACCGAAAGCACTTTTCTTTTCTTTGTTCCTTTTTGTTAATTAGCCGAATATCAACCCCTTGTTTCCCCACTTTTCTCTTGAGTTCTCTTCCTTGGTGTGAAGCCGAAACTTCTTTCCCCTCTTTGTTAAGGTGTTAGCCGAATCTTTTCCTTCTCCTAGTGGTTCTTCTTGGCCGAATATTAGGTGTTAATCTCGTGTTTCTATTCTCTTCGTTATAGGATCATTGGATTGTGGAAGCAAGCAAGAGGAGCTGTTTTCTTCTGTCAATTGATTAGTAAGGGGTAAGTGATTGGTTGTTGTTAGTTTAATCGTCTGGTTTCGATTAAATCGTGATGATAAAGGATTAACTGTTATTCTTTTCAAGGTGGTGGCCGATCGTCTTAGAAGGACCATTGTGGTTGATTCGGGATTTGGTAGGAAACCAAATCGAGTATAGAGGTAAGGGTTGAGATGACTTCTCTTGGTATAAAGCCTTTGGCCGAATGGTTTTTGTGTACTAACCCCTATGTTGGCCGATTATAGGAGACGGTTAATCAAGGGACTTAGATCGCTTTTGTCAGGATTTCTAGACTCGTATTACCAGGTGTGTAAACTAACACACTGATACCTAGTAATGTTATTAATAAACTGTTTGCTGTTGTTAAAAACTATACCATTATGACGGATAATTGGATACCCAAACGGGGTATGTGTACGTATCCGGGTAAGTCCTATTTATTACAAGTTCTATTATGGATACCTTGGGTATTATGATCTATGTTATGTATGCTATGAGATGTAACACTAGACATGTGGCATGATATGCATGATTTGTATGATATGCATGATTACATGAGTATGGTATGTTGATGGGTGATATGAGAGGAGGGAGCAGTGATATTTTTGTCTTTGTGAGCACCAGTGTTTTAGTAACACACTTTGTGACTTTGGGTCACCAGAGGTTTGGCACCTCGGAGGTTTGGCACCTCATTGCGACTCGTCCCCGTAGTTAACACCACCGTGGGTTGGCCCCACTTTGAGATATGGGATCGATCTGCTAGTGATTGGGTATCACACGATGGGTTGGCCCCATCATTCGATTATTGTGACTACGGTCACCGGTGGTTTGGTACCACATTTGTGTCTTTGGGACACCGTGAGGTTGGGCACCTCATTGCGACTTGTCCCCGTGGTTAACACCACCAGTGGGTTGGCCCCACTTGAGATATGGGATCGTCTGCGCTAGTGATTGGGTATCACACGATGGGTTGGCCCCATCATTGGATTTGTGACCGGTCACGGTGCTTTGGTAGCACAAACGCGTGTCTTTGGGACACAGTGGTTTGGCACCACATTGATGGATATTGTGTCTTTGGGACACCAGTGTTTTAGTAACACATTGTGACTATCGTCACGGTGGTTTGGCACCACCGGTGGTTTGGTACCACACGGGGTAGAAAAAGGAGATACGGATGGTTAGGATCGGGTTGCATTGATTATGTTGCTATGTACGATGTGTGTTAGCATGTTGTTTCATCGGGAGCGGGATTTATGCACTGAGTCATTCGACTCACCCTCTCCTTTGACATTTCAGGTGACCCGTGAGATTCGGACATGGAGCCAGGGGTGGACTCGGGGTGCACATGCCATGCTTTAATAAAAGTGTTGCTCGGGATTTGTTCACTTTGGGTACTTTAGCTTATTTGCTTTTATTTGAGATTTAATTTGGATTTGTAAAAGGCCTTTAAATTATGTTTTATGATGGTTATGTTATAATTAGATTCTCAACCTGCTTAACAAATAACTTGGTATGAAATTTTACTAAAAATTTGGTAAGATAATGTTTTCAAAACTATAACGCAATGTGTTTTAAACTATACCATCGGGTATCTCACTATGTTTTGCTATAAAGTAAACTCAAAGGATTTTCAAACCAAACTCGATATTCTACTAAGTCTAAAATGTTTCACAAATAGCACTAAGAGACTATTGGAAATGCTAAATGAAATCAACTCGTTTTTAACTATATACTTTGGGTAGGTTTTCAAAATCTAATCAAACAGGCCTACTTCAGTTTTCCTCAAATTCACTATGTTTTCCCCCGCTTTTAAACGAAAAATCCGATCACTCAAAAACGTTTTTCCCCGTAACATACCAGATTCGGGCGTGGTGTCCTGTCCGGGTTTGGGGTGTTACAATTGTGGTATCAGAGCCAAGTTCAAAGGCTCGGCTGTGGGCCTGAGGCCCAAAATGTTTTCAAAAGATTGTTTTGTTAGTCTTTATTCTTAAATTATGGTTTGAAAGGCATGGCACCGAGTCTCCGGCACCAGTTCGCCAGGTAAGTACCCCGAACTATTCTTTGTGATTTGATTGGACGTGATATGATCTGATGAATAGCAATAGTGTATTACTTTAGAGATTGAAACTGATAAGATTCTGTGAACTCGCGAGAACCAATCCTCTTAAAATATTCATAAGATTTGCCTTAAAATAGTGGAATATATACTGATGCATAAAACTCTTAAATCAGATACGTAGAAAGATTAGTCATGAGCACTAGAGGTGGACGTGGTCGTGGACGAGGTCGTGGTAGGATGACAGTTTCTGAGCCCGTAGGATCTGGTCAGGGGTCAGAAAATGAGATACCGGTTCCGCCACCAGCTGGAGGTGGTGAGTTCCAAGATCAGACTGGGGACGACGCAGTGTCACAGGCGATGCTGCGAGTGTTGGAAAGGGTAGCTGGTGTAGGTGGTGGTGCAGGAGTTAGGAAATCTGTTCTTGAGCGACTTCGGGCAAATGGGGCCGAATTCTTCCGAGGTGTTTCTGGTGTTGCTCCCAGCACTGCTGAATATTGGCTGGAGGCAACTGAGCGGATCATGGATGATCTGGATTTGTGGTGAAGAGAAGTGAAAGGGCATCGTATCATTTGCTCGGGATGAGTCATACCAGTGGTGGCTCACGGTTCGGAGACAGTGTGGCGATGAGGATCGACATGGGATTATTTTGTAGTGCATATCAAAAGAAATACATCGGAGCTAGTTATATTGACTCCCAGTGGAAGGCATTTTCGAGGCTTGTTCGGGGAGTAAATCGCTTTTACGAGTCAGGGTGAGTTCCTGAAGTGAGTAGGTATGCCGGGGGCATTGTGGCCACTTGAGCATGAGAGGTGTGTTCGTTTCGAGGATGGGGTGCGAGACGAGTTGAGATCGCTGATTGCTCCTCGGCCAGGAGCGCGAGTTTCTTGTCTTAGTTGAGAAGGCTAAGGTAGCCGAGGGTGTTAAGGAGTCGTGAGACAGGGCATGGGCGGACGAAATAGGCATAAGAGGAGCGTTGGGTCTTACGGATCGTCGGGTAATCCATGAGAAGAGGGCTAGACCGAGTGGGCGAATCGATCTGCTAGGTTTGTTCTTTGCCAGGCGTGGACCGCCGTGATGTGATCAATGTGGAAAATCTCATTGGGGTGGTTCTTTGGGTGGAGGAAAAGGTTGCTTCGAGTGTGGTTCTGGAGCATCGTGTGAGGATTGTCCGCGTAGGTTGGCTAGGATTGATCCCGAGAGGCGGGGCCGTGTCGATTCAGAGGTAATGGACCGCCACCGCAGAGGGGCCGTGGTAATGGCGAGGCGGTAATGGTTACAGTCGGGGCCGTGGAGCAGGCGAGAGGTGCGGGTAGTTTCGATGCTAGACAACCGGATTAGTGTATGCGGCAGGCGCCGAGAGAAGCGGCGACGCACCGGACGTCATAGCCGTGCGTTTCGATTTTTGGTTCTCCTTATATCGCTTTGATTGATGTGGGTTCAACGCACTCTTATGTTGCCGATAGTATAGTAGAGACCATGGATTTAGACTCGAGATATCCTCAGGCGGATGACCGTGATTAGCCCTCTAGGTCACTCTGTAGTAGTAGATAAAGCTGTTTAGAGAGGTACCCCTAGAACTCCAGGGGTAGTGTTTCTTTGCGATCTCGATGGAACCGCCGTTTGGGGAGTTCGATCGATTCTTGGGATGGATTGGTTGGTCAAGTACCAGGCGAGGTTGGATTGCGCGCCAAGCGCATGGTTCTTAAGGCGGTTGAGGTGATGAGGTGGTTATGATAGGTAATAGGAGGGATTACTTATCAAATGTGGTATCCGCTGGAAAGCGAGAGAAGATGGTCGAGGAAGGGTCGTGAAGCGTATGTAGTTCATGTCTATGCCTTGGAGGCTAAAAGAGTCCAGAGAGGGTTCGTCTTTGTTAAGGAATTTGCGATGTGTTTCACGAGGAGCTTAGGGTTTGCCGCCGGATCGAGAGGTGGAGTTCGGGATTGATGCATTGCCGGGGCTGCGCCGGTGTCTATTGCTCCGTATAGGATGGCACCAAAGGAATTGGTGGAGCTCAAGGCTCGAGATCCGGGAGTTATTGGATCGAGGTTTTATTAGGCCTAGTGTTTCGCCATGGGGCGCGCGCGGTACTCTTTGTTAAGAAGAAAGATGGTACGATGCGGATGTGCATAGACTCACTTGATTGAATAAGTCGACGATTAAAAACAAGTATCCGTTGCCACGGATAGATGACTTGTTTGATCGGTGAAGGGTGTCTTTGCGGTATTTTGAGAAGATCGACTTGAGGTGCAGGTATCACCCGATTAAAGGTTAAGGAGGCCGATATCCATAAAGCAGCGTTTGGACTCGGTATGGGCACTACAATTTACGTAATGCCGTTCGGGTTGACTAACGACGGCAGCGTTTATGGATATGATGAATAGGGTGTTTCAAAGCGAGATCTGGATCATTCGTCGTGGTTTTCATAGACGACATCTTAGTGTACTCAAGGACAGAGGAAGAGCATGATAAGCATTTGCGAGTGGTGTTGCTGATTTTAAAGGAAAAGCAACTCTATGCTAAGTTCGAGTAAGTGCGAGTTCGGCTTAGAGAAGTGACTTTCTTGGGTCATGTAGTGTGGTGAGGGATTCGAGTAGATCCTCGTAAGATTGAGGCGATTTTAGATTGGAAGCCGCCTAAGTCGGTGGTCGAGATTCGGAGTTTTCAGGTTTGGCGGATACTACCAGAAGGTTTGTTGAGGTTTCTCGTTGATAGCAAATACCGATGACCAAGTTCTTTGAGGAAAGAAGTTCCGTTTGTATGGGTCGAGAAACAGCAGGAAAGCTTCGATAAGTTAAAGAAGATTTTGACCGAGGCTCGGTTTTAATTCAACCTTTGAGGTGGTAAGGAATTCACGATCTATTGCGATGCATCACATACGGGCTTGGGTTGTGTGTCTTGATGCAAGAAGGTAAGGTTGTGGCTTACGCTTCTCGGCGGTGAGGCCACATGAGGTCAACTATCCGACGACGATTTGGAGCTATGGTTTGTAGTCTTCGCTTTAAAGATTTGGAGGCACTACTTGTATGGAGAGAGATCGATAGTCTACCACAGATCATAAGAGTTCAAGTATCTGGCGACTCGAAGGATTTGAATTTGAGGCGCCGCAGATGGGTTGAGTTTTTGAAAGATTACGATTATTCGATTGAGTATCATCGGGCAAGGCTAACGTGGTGGTGGCGACGCGTTGAGCCGCAAGGTTGTTTCAGATTTAAGAGCATTGTTTGCCCACTTGAGTTTGTATGACGATGGGAGTATTCTCGCGAAGCGTGAGGTTAAGCCTACTTGGGTTGAACAGATCGAGAGAGAAACAGATTATTGGATGAGGTCTTTGAGTGCGCGAAGGTTGCAGTGCGAGGATGGTGGTTTGGAGGGTTCTGACTTATGCAGTGATGGGGTTCTGTGTGTTTTCAAGGTAAGGCTTGTATGCCTAAAGATGTTGAGTGAGGCAGAAGATTCTTCAGGGACGCATATAGCGGTCCTTATGCTATGCATCCTGGAGGTAGCAAGATGTATAGGGATCTTAGAGAAGCGATTTTGGTGGCTGGCTTGAAGAAAGAGGTGAGCAGAGTTTGTTGGGAAGTGTCCGACTTGTCGGCAGTCAAAGTGAGCACCGATTGCCGTCGGGTTTGCTTGACTGTGAAGATTCCTCGATGGAAGTGGGAAAGGATAACCATGGATTTCGTCGGTGGAGTTACCGCTTACGCCAAGCAAAAAGGATTGATTTGGGTAGTGGTGGATCGTCGACTAAATCAGCTCACTTTATTCCGGTGAGGGTTGACTACTCACTTGAAGCTAGCGTGTTTGTATGTGTCGAGAGATAGTGAGGTTGCACGGTGTGCGGTTTCGATAATCTCGGATAGGGATCCCGAGTTTACGTCAAGGTTCGGAAAGCATTGCATCAAGCTCGGGTACTCGCTTGGATTTCAAAGACGGCTTTTCATCCATGATCGACGGTCAATCGAAAGGGTCATTCAGTCTTAGAGGATATCTTTGAGAGGTTGTATCTTGGATTTGAGGTAGTTGGGAGGAGTTTCTACCATTAGTCGAGTTTGCCTACAACAATGATTACCAAGCGAGCATTAAGATGGCACCGTATGAGGCGTTGTATGGTAGGAAATGTCGCTCACCTACGTGTTGGGCGGAGTTAGGGAACGTCGGTTGTTGGGACCCGAGTTGGTTCTTTGAGGACCAAGACAAGGTTAAGTTGATTCGATCTCGATTGAAGGAAGCTTGGACGGCAGAAGTCTTATGCCGATCTTAAGCGGAGAGATATAGAGTTATTTGTGGGGATCGAGTTTTCTGAAGGTCTCACCTTGGAAAAAGGTGTTGAGATTCGGGAAGAAAGGCAAGCTAAGTCCGAGGTTCATTGGGCGTATAAGGTTCTCGAGGCGAGTTGGACCGAGAGCGTATCGGCTTGAGTTGCCAGCAGAGCTTAGTCGATTCACGGCGTTTTTCACGTTTCGATGCTTGGAGGTATCATTCAGATCCGTCGCGACGTGGTAGCGATGGAAGAGATCGAGGTAAATCCGATTTGACCATGGAGGAGGAACACGTGCGATTCTTGATCGAGATGTGAAGGTTCTGCGTAAGAAGTCCGTGCCTTTGGTTAAGGTACTTTGGCGGAATCATGGCGTAGAAGAAGCTACGTGGGAACCCGAGGATATGATGAGAGCGGCAATACCCGCAACTCTTACGACGACGACTGTAATTTGAGGCCGAAATTATTTTTAAGGGGTAGAAGCTGTAATATCCCGGGTTAGGGGCTATTTTGTTGTTGCATGTTATTGCATGTGTTAAGTGTCTTTGTGTTCTTTGTTTGTGTAGTTTGGGGCTTAATTGTAGGTTAGGAGTGTGCTGAGTAGGTAGGAGAATTTTTGTTTTTAGGCTTTATAGGAGAGGAGTGAGGAAGGCTGGGGTATAAGAGTTTTATTTGGGGTTTTGTTGAACAAAAAGGTGAGTGGCAAAGTGGCAAGCATGCGTTACTTGGGAGCTAGGTGTGGCATCAAATGCATGGGGTGGAGGTCTAGTGTTGAGTGCAAAGTCCCCATTTTGGTTCCCATTTTGGACGGCATGGGAGGAGGAAGTAGAAGGCAATTCAAATTCTTCTTTGGACTTGGTCAAACCGTTCAAATGGTGGGAGGAGAGTGAGTTTAGGAGGAAGACTTGGTCATGCTTGTTTGAATGTGTGGAGTGGAGTGTTGTGGGGATTTGGCCGAATTTAGGGGAGTTGGAGGGGAGTGACGGCTTAGTGTGGGGGGAAGAGTGTGCGAAATGCACTTTTCATTTGGTGCATTTTCGGTCATATTGGGAAAAAGGAAGTTCATTCTTTTTATCAAAGGGTGTTTCGATTCTTTCTAAAGAATTTCTCTCATCTTCTACACTTCTTGAAACCGAAAACATCAAACCCCTTTAGTTGCCGAAAAGTTGCTTTGTTTTCTTGATTTTGAGCTTGTGGCGAATGTCCCTTCCACATCTTCTTCCTTCTTCATTGGAGTAAGCGAAATTATAACTCTCTTCTCTCCATACTCTTTTCTTTGTTTTGAAACCTTGATAGCAAATGAAACCCCATTCTCCAAAATACCTTTCTCCATTGCTTCTTCTTTCAAAACAGAAAGCACTTTTCTTTTCTTTGTTCCTTTTTGTTAATTAGCCGAATATCAACCCCTTGTTTCCCCACTTTTCTCTTGAGTTCTCTTCCTTGGTGTGAAGCCGAAACTTCTTTCCCCTCTTTGTTAAGGTGTTAGCGAATCTTTTCCTTCTCCTAGTGGTTCTTCTTGGCGAATATTAGGTGTTAATCTCGTGTTTCTATTCTCTTCGTTATAGGATCATTGGATTGTGGGAAGCAAGCAAGAGGAGCCGTTTTCTTCATCAATTGATTAGTAAGGGGTAAGTGATTGGTTGTTGTTAGTTTAATCGTCAGTTTCGATTAAATCGTGATGATAAAGGATTAAGCTGTTATTCTTTTCAAGGTGGTGGCCGATCGTCTTAGAAGGACCATTGTGGTTGATTCTTGATTTGGTAGGAAACCAAATCGAGTATAGAGGTAAGGGTTGAGATGACTTCTCTTGGTATAAAGCCTTTGGCCGAATGGTTTTTGTGTACTAACCCCTATGTTGGCCGATTATAGGAGAGCGGTTAATCAAGGGACTTAGATCGCTTTTGTCGGGATTTCTAGACTCGTATTGCAGTGTGTAAACTAACACACCGATACCTAGTAATGTTATTAATAAACTGTTTGCTGTTAAAAACTATACCGAAGATGACGGATAATTGGATACCCAAGCGGGGTATGTATGCGTATCAAGGTAAGTCCTATTTATTACAAGTTCTATTATGGATACCTTGGGTATTATGATCTATGTTATGTATGCTATGAGATGTAACACTAGACATGTGGCATGATATGCATGATTTGTATGATATGCATGATTACATGAGTATGGTATGTTGATGGGTTATATGAGAGGAGGAGCGGTGATATTTTGTCTTGTGAGCACCAGTGTTTTGGTAACACACTTTGTGACTTTGGGTCACCAGAGGTTTGGCACCTCCGGAGGTTTGGCACCTCATTGCGACTCGTCCCCGTGGTTAACACCACCGTGGGTTGGCCCCACTTTGAGATATGGGATCGTCTCGCTAGTGATTGGGTATCACACGATGGGTTGGCCCCATCATTCGATTATTGTGACTACGGTCACAAAGTGGTTTGGTACCACATTTGTGTCTTTGGGACACGGAGGTTGGGCACCTCATTGCGACTTGTCCCCGTGGTTAACACCACCGTGGGTTGGCCCCACTTGAGATATGGGATAAATGCGCTAGTGATTGGGTATCACACGATGGGTTGGCCCCATCATTGGATTTGTGACTTCGGTCACCGGTGCTTTGGTAGCACAAGCGTGTCTTTGGGACACGGTGGTTTGGCACCACATTGATGGATATTGTGTCTTTGGGACACGGTGTTTTGGTAACACATTGTGACTATACGTCACGGTGGTTTGGCACCACCGGTGGTTTGGTACCACGGGGTAGAAAAAGGAGATACGGATGGTTAGGATCGGGTTGCATTGATTATGTTGCTATGTACGATGTGTGTTAGCATGTTGTTTCATCGGGAGCGGGATTTATGCACCGAGTCATTCGACTCACCCTCTCCTTTGACATTTCAGGTGACCCGTAGATTCGGACATGGAGCCGGGGTGGACTAAAGGTGCACATGCCATGCTTTAATAAAAGTGTTGCTCAATTTTGTTCACTTTGGGTACTTTAGCTTATTTGCTTTTATTTGAGATTTAATTTGGATTTGTAAAAGGCCTTTAAATTATGTTTTATGATGGTTATGTTATAATTAGATTCTCAACCTGCTTAACAAATAACTTGGTATGAAATTTTACTAAAAATTTGGTAAGATAATGTTTTCAAAACTATAACGCAATGTGTTTTAAACTATACCATCGGGTATCTCACTATGTTTTGCTATAAAGTAAACTCAAAGGATTTTCAAACCAAACTCGATATTCTACTAAGTCTAAAATGTTTCACAAATAGCACTAAGAGACTATTGGAAATGCTAAATGAAATCAACTCGTTTTTAACTATATACTTTGGGTAAGTTTTCAAAATCTAATCAAACAGGCCTACTTCAGTTTTCCTCAAATTCACTATGTTTTCCCCCGCTTTTAAACGAAAAATCCGATCACTCAAAAACGTTTTTCCCCGTAACATACCAGATTCAGGCGTGGTGTCCTGTCCGGGTTTGGGGTGTTACATCAAGCATAGGTGCTGTCGATTTCTTCAAGAAAGGGTAAGAACAAGTTTTGATTTCTATTCTTTTCTTTTAGATTTGTCGAAATCTAGGACTAATCCCATCAATATTCTTATTTGCCGAAATTTGGAAGGATTCTTTCGGGATTTTTGCCATAGTCGACTATAAAGGAAACGATCTTCGGGATTTGACCATCAAGGTAAGTCATATCTGACATTCGGCCAAGGGCCATTGATTGTGATTAAAGGTTAGAAGTTGATCTAACATGTGGTTTTAGGGATTTCGACTGAAGCTATAACCGATGGATAATTTGGGATTTAAGATCCTTAAGGTAAGTGACTATGAATATTCGGCCAAGGCCTATTTTAGTAGTTAGATCTATTTTATGTGTTTTAAGCGAAAACTAACCGATTCAAGGGATCTAGTGATTAGCCGATTTCAAAGGGGAAGAATACAAGTTTCGGGATTTGATTAATTATCAAATCAAATGTGAGAAGGTAAGAAAGTGGATACGATAATCCTTGGGATTTGATTAAATTAGCCGAATAGGCTTTTTCCTAAAATACTAAATGTGGCCAAATGTAGGGATTTAGGATCTAAAGCGATAGATCGGTTTTTGGGATTTAAGTGAACCGCTAAGTGTATCAGTGTGTACCCCACACTAATTCTTAATATGTTTTATGGTTGTGTTTAATTAAAATATGTGATATTAAGAATATGAAAGTGGCTAAGGTACCATGTTATGGTACTAAATACTCAGAGCACGTTTCCTACTTCTACTAGGAATATGAAAATGTTATTTGTAACATGAGAATATGATAAGAATGTGAACTCGACATATTATGCATATTATTATATGGGGCATATGGTTTTGTTTTGAAAGGGGAAGTGAATGTGGTGACCTAAGACCACGAACACGGTGATCTAAGACCGTGATATCTCGAAAAGTGGTGACCTAAGACCACAGTAATCTAAAAGTGGTGACCTAAGACCATAGTATGCGGTGACCTAAGACCGCATGATTTGGAGTGTAGCGGAAGGAGGGTCGACTTAGTAGTCCCCACGGTGTGTGGGCGCAGTGCGGGGTGTGTAGCGGATGGACAACTAGGTTTGGGTTTGGGAATGCATCATAACCTGTATTCTATGTTTTGAATGTGTAATATGTGATATGCCCTGATTCTATTATGATTTCGTGTCGTGTACACATTGAGTCATTTGACTCACCCGGTTGGGAACATTTTTCAGGTGATGAGCAGTGATGGACCGGGACGGCGGGAACTTGTGGTGGCCATGCTCAACATGAAGGTTATATTTTTGAGGACTCTTGAATTTATTTTAGTACTTTGAATTATTTTGGGAATTATTTGATGTAATAAGGCCATAAGGCCATAGTTGAATTACTTTACACTTATTTTTATTTATTATGATTATGAATTTTATCTATTAAAATTTAATTAAAATTTCTTTTAAACTAAACCCTAAATATTTTGTCACTTAAGATAAAAGGGATTTCAATATAAAGCAGAACTGTTTTCAACACAAGCCCAACCCAAAACAATATTTTTCTTAAAATCACACAAGTTTTCCTAATAACAAAAGAATTTTGAACCAGTTTACTTGAGGAACATACCAAATCTGGTCAAAGCTCGTGGGCTGGGTTTGGGGTGTTACAAATTGGTATCAGAGCCCGGTTCAAAACTCGACTTTGAAGGTTTTGGGTCCAAAAATAATTTTTTTCAAAGATGAGCTTTTCAAAAGTATGGGCTTTCATAAACTTTTCAGGTTATTCTGGCATGGCACCTGCATCTCCGACCCGCAGTCCACCAGGTAAGTACCCTTGACTACTGAAGTGAAATGTGTATGTGAATGTTATAAGTATGAAGGGAACGTAGATTAGTGAACTAGGATCTGTTGAACCCTAGGGCTAGTGCACTCAAACACATGCATAAGACTTAAGGACTATTAAACAAACCTGTGAAGTAAGTCACCGAGCTAGGGTGTGGTAACCCCTGTGCGCATGTCTAGGATTGGATCCGGAAGAGCCTGGTATTTAAGCAGTCCTAGTGACTCACCTCCTCTTTGCAGGAATCCTACCTGGTGCGTAGCTTGGTTCACCCTAACCTGAGAGGGCTCGGTAGGTGTGGCAACCTGCGTGCGCATGTCTAGGAATGGTTTCGGTGGGAGCTTGGTATTTAAGCAGTCCGCGTGACTCACCTCCTCTCCACTCGAATCCTACCTGGTGCTTAGTAACCGTTCACCCTAACCAAGAGGACTTATTCACGGGCTAAACCAATCATTAAAACCCGAAAGGGACTAGCCATGCAGTTTTATAAAATTCCTAGTTTTAAAATCCCTAAATTACCCTTTTAATTGTAGTAAAAGATTATTGTGAAAATTTTTTTTCCAAAATATCTCCGATTTACAAAATTACAAAAATGCCCCTGTAATGTAAATTACTAAAATACCCTTAGTTTTTAAGATTTTCAAAAATACCCTCGACTTTTGTTAAAATATTTCTACTTTACAAAGATATCAAAAACTTCTGTTTTAAAAATAACAAGATACCCTGATTTGAAAATTTTACGGAACTGCCCTTGACTTCCAAAATTACTGAAATAACCTCGATTTCTAAAATTTTTGCAACACCTCTGATTTGGAAAACAAAATAACCCAGAGATTTTGTAAATTCTGAAATACCTCTAATTTGAAAAATATTTTTGAATTGACGCCGATTTATTACCAAAATGACCCTGATTTTCAAAATTGTTGTAACATCACCATTTTGGAAAGTAAAATTCTCAAAAAGAACCCTCAAAGTTTTGAAAATTTTGAAATATCCCTGATTTATTAAACTTTACAAATTTACCACAGTTAATTACCAAAATACCCCGAGTTCTAAAATTACCAGAAATACCCCGAATTTTAAAATTTTTCAAAATACCCCTGGATTTGAAATTACCAAAATACCCTTATTGACAAAATCACCAAGGAACCTTATTTTGACAAATTACGAAAATACCCCTGTAGGACAAAATTACGAAAATACCCCTGGGTAGTGGAGAAACAATAACAATGAAAACTACAACGTTTCTCTGAATGAACGAAAGTTCATAATTGTTTGATGGATGTGCGAATGAATGGAAAGGCGTGTGCATGTATGAATACGAAAGAACCACTCCTAAATTTTTCTCATAAAACTTCTTCGCGGGTAATCAAGTGAAACAAGGACTAATTCATAAAACTTCTTAATCGGATCACGACGTTAGAAATGAGCTCTAGAGAGGGCGTGGTCATCGTGGACGAGGTAGAGGAAGGATGAGCGTGTTAGAACCCGTTAGATCGGGTCAAGGGTGCGACAACGAGATACGTCGCCACCACCACCCCGTTTGTGGGTGTTGAGCGACAAGCTCGGGACGGGAGAAGATCTTGTGTCGCGGTGTGTGCGGCGAGTTTTGGAGTTGGTGGGTGGTGCGAGAAGGAAATTTGGGAACCAGTAAGTGCGTGCTGAGCGGCTCAGGAGCTAATAGAGCTGAGATGTTTCGTGGAGTATCTGGAGTAGCACCCAGTATAGCTGAGTACTGGTTGGAAGCAACTGAGCGCATAATGGATGAGCTTGATCTGACCCCTGAGGAAAAGTTAAAAGGAATGGTGCGTATTTATTCTGCGATGAAGCGTATCAATGGTGGTTGATTTGTTCGGGATGGTGCCACGACCGAGGATCGACACTGGGAGTACGTTAAGGAGGCGTATCAAAAGAAGTATGTAGGAACCGGTATACGGATGAGCAAAGGAAGGCTTTTAGGGGCTGGTTCAAGGAACAAGTCCGTGGCGAGAATATGAGGTGAATTCTTGAGGTTGAGTTGATATGCGCGAGGAGTAGTGGCAAGCCGAGCATGAGGCCTGCGTGTCCGTTTGAGGGCGGGCTAAGGGATGATCTAAGATTGTTGATAGCACCGCATCGGGAGGCGGGAATTTTCTGCGTTAGTGGAAAAGGCTAAAGTGGTGAAGGAATTAAGGATTACGCAAGGCGAGAACAACGTCGGAATAGGCGAGAAAGAGGTTTGGGATTGTCCGGATAATCCGAGAATAAGAGGCCTAGAGTTGATGGGCCGCGAGGTCGACAAGTTGGTTTAGAAAGGCGGTATCGACCTTGTGATGTGTGTGGAAAGAAGCACTTAGGAGAGTCACGAAGGAAAGCAGAAGGATGTTTTAGGTGTGGGTCCAAGGATCATGTGATCAAGCATTGTCCTAAGAACCTAGATGAAAGTCGACCAGCAACTCGAATATTAATCAGTGGTAGAGGTGGGATGGCTGATTTCAATGAGGTCATGGACCAAACTATGGAGGAAATGGTTGGGCCGAGGGCGTGGAGCACCCAGCGAGAGATTTGAAGGTGCGAGGCGCGAGGCAACCAAGGTTGGTTTATGCGGTTGGCCGTCGTGAGGAGGAAGATGTGCGAGATATGACAACTGCACGTTCCTTATTTACGGAATACCCTTAAATGCTTTGCTTGTTATAGGGTTAGCTTATTCTTGTATTGCTAGGAAAGTGACTGAAACCTTGGATGTGAACCTAGAGAATGTGCCTAGAAAGTGTGATAGTTCTTTAAGATCAGAGTGCGCAGCAATAGCGTAGTGGGGTGAGTTAGACCGTACGATTGTTCGTTAGTAAGTAATTTCGAGGACAAAATTATTTTAATGGGGTAGAACTGTAACATCCTGGAAAGGGCCTATGCATTTTCGGTTTAGTTGTACGAAGTGACATGTTTTATGTACTAAGAATAAATTTTGAACATTTTTGGAAACCCGGAAATGAATGGAAATGTTAAGTTTAAAAGAGGAAAGTGAATATTTTTAGAACCATGGAAATGTAAGGAAATGTCTTGGAAATGTAAGGAAATGTCTTGTAAGGAAATGTCATGGAAATGTAAGGAAATGTCAAGTTTACAGAGCCGATGAAAAATTTTTGGAAACTTAGAAATGACCTAGAAAAGACGAGTTTTAAGGTTTAAAAGGGGAAATTAAGGCAAGGTGGCCTTAAAATAAAAAGTTTGTGAAATTTGACACACAAACAGGCTTGGAGAAGTGGTATGAAGATGCCACTTAGGGCCTATGGAAATGGCGCCATATGCAAGAGGAATGAGCCTGAGTTCGAGTCACTTGGGAAGCAAATAAAGGAGGTTTTATTTTTGCTTCCAGCAGAGAGGTGGATGGCACATGGCTATAAATTAGGAGCTTTTATTATTTTATAAATAGTGGATAAATAAGGGATTTATTTATCATTATTTTCAAGAGATAATTGTTGGATTAAATTCTTTTAATTTGAATAAAGAGATAAAGAGGAAAATAAGGGAGAAGTGATGGCCAAGTAAGGGACTTTGAGTTTAATAATTTCGGCTAAGTAAGGATAGTTGCTGAATTATCTTTTATTTTAAGTGATAATTAAAAGATAAAGTTATCAGATAAAGGAGTGGTGGCCAAGTAAGGGACTCCTTAGATGATAATTTCGGCTATAAAAGGAAGGAAGGAGGGCTACTCATCAATTTGTGCTTCCTCATTTCTCTGCCGAATTCTTAGTGCTCTCTTCTCTTCTTTTCTTTCTTTTCTTTCGTCAAGTCGAGATTAAGCAATTGTTGGAACCTAGCCGAATATTTTTCCTCTCCATTAGAAGCCATAGCCAAATCCTCCATCTTTATTCTTCCTTCTCTTTTCTTTCCAATCCATCAAAAGCCGAATCTTTGAGGGCCTCAAGCATAGGTCTTTGTCGATTTCTTCAAGAAAGGGTAAGAACAAGTTTTGATTTCTATTCTTTTCTTTTAGATTTGTGTGAAATCTAGGACTAATCCCATCAATATTCTTATTTGCCGAAATTTGGAAGGATTCTTTCGGGATTTTTGCCATAGATCGACTATAAAGGAAAAGATCTTGGGATTTGACCATCAAGGTAAGTCATATTCGACATTCGGCCAAGGGCCATTGATTGTGATTAAAGGTTAGAAGTTGATCTAACATGTGGTTTTAGGGATTTCGACTGAAGCTATAACCAATGGATAATTTCGGGATTTAAGATCCTTAAGGTAAGTGACTATGAATATTCGGCCAAGGCCTATTTTAGTAGTTAGATCTATTTTTATGTGTTTTAAGCGAAAACTAACCGATTCAAGGGATCTAGTGATTAGCCGATTTCAAAGGGAAGAATACAAGTTTCCGGGATTTGATTAATTATCAAATCGGCAGACAAGGTAAGAAAGTGGATACGATAATCCTTCTGGATTTGATTAAATTAGCCTAATAGGCTTTTTCCTAAAATACTAAATGTGGCCAAATGTAGGGATTTAGGATCTAAAGCGATAGATCGGTTTTTGGGATTTAAGTGAACCGCTAAGTGTATCAGTGTGTACCCCACACTAATTCTTAATATGTTTTATGGTGTGTTTAATTAAAATATGTGATATTAAGAATATGAAAGTGGCTAAGGTACCATGTTATGGTACTAAATACTCGTGCACGTTTCCTACTTCTACTAGGAATATGAAAAATGTTATTTGTAACATGAGAATATGATAAGAATGTGAACTACGGCATATTATGCATATTATTATATGGGGCATATGGTTTTGTTTTGAAAGGGGAAGTGAATGTGGTGACCTAAGACCACGAACACGGTGATCTAAGACCGTGATATCTCGAAAAGTGGTGACCTAAGACCATGATAATCTAAAAGTGGTGACCTAAGACCACGAGAATGCGGTGACCTAAGACCGCAGATTTGGAGTGTAAGCGGAAGGAGGGTCGACTTAGTAGTCCCCACGGTGTGACTGGCAGGTACTTTAACACCCCAAACCCGGCCCAAACATTACGACCGAATTTGGTATGCTACGGAGGAAAAACTTTTGAAAATCCCTTTTAAGTCGTTTTAAATTTTGATAAAAGATATTGTTTTGATTTAAAACAGATTGAGGTGTTATGAAGAAAGCATTACTTAATGTCATTTAAAAATATACTAAGTTTGGTTGTTGAGTTTCAAGTGTACCCGATGGCACAATAAAACATTTTTACGCATTAATTTGAGAAAAACATGTGTACCCATTTTAATATCATAAAATAGTTAAGCAATTTATCAAAACATAAAATAATCCAAGTGCAAATTTTAGGAGGCCTTATTACATCTTAAACAAAATAAATCAAACCCATATTAAAATAAAAATAGTTCCAAATCCACCTAGTCCATATTTTCATTGCATGGCCGGCTCGAGTTCATCCGGCTCCTTATCCGCAACTACGAGTCACCTGAAAATGTTAAAGGAAAAAGGTGAGTCATCAAGACCCAATGTGTAACCCTTTTTCCTGGTTTAATGTAACATCATACACAAATCATAATTAATTTAATATGCACAAGTTTAATATGCACCCAACCTAGCCATCTCAGACGCCTTTCTACCCCGTGTGGTACCAAACCACTGGTGGTGCCAAACCACTCGTGACGTATAGTCACGAAATCCATCAATATTGTGGTACCAAACCACTGGTGACCCGAAGTCACAATCAAATGATGGGGCCAACCCATCGTGTGATACCAAATCACTGGCAGACGATCCCATATCTCAAAGTGGGGCCAACCCACGGTGGTATCAACCACAGGGACAAGTCGCTATGAGGTGCCAAACCTCTGGAGGTACCAAACCTCTGGTGACTGTAGTCACAATGTGTTACCAAAACACTGGTGTCCGTCGACACAAATATCACTGCCCCCTCCACTCATCAACCCATATCAACAATTATATACTTTTACTGAAATCATGATAATAGGTTTATTTAACAACGTTCATAGATTTATCATTACCATAAACCAAATATTGCACATACCAAATGTGACATGCTTCCCAAAAGCATCAAATAATAATCTCAAAGTAATAAAGACTTACCTGTGTCCTTGTTAATACCATGATGGTATAACATCCATGTCTACACAAACCGATTAGGCATAATATAACACTTAGCATATTTAAAAGATTATAAGATGTGTATGCACACACCTGATACTAACGAGAGTCCTAAATCCCGAATAGACAAATCGGCCACACAAGTTTTCCTTGCCCCTATATTCGGCCAAAAACTAGATTAGTGCCATGGCCTATTCGGCCAAACCAAAATAATTGAGAAGGGTTCCTTGTGAACCCGAAACCTTACCCAAAAGCCTTCGAACACTAGCCAACACACTCCTAAATGTGAACCGGTCTCACTTCCCTACAACCAACCATCATCATTAAGGTTATTAGCCTTCGGCTTAAACGAAAACTTAAAAGAATAATCCTTTGAAATAAACCCTTACCACCTTACCAAAATCAATTGATAGAAAAGTCCCGAGGAAAACTATGCTACCTTTAATATTCAGCCAAAGTGATTCAAGATAGGAGAAGAAAATTTTCGGCACAACAAAGAGGTATATTCGGCTAAAGAACAAAAAGAAAATAATAGGAAAAGGGGATAGAGTTTCGGCAAAGAAGAGAGTATAGAAGATTTTTGGTGTTTAAGCAAAACAAATAGGAGAACAAGATGTTGATGAATGTTTCGGTTTTGAGAGAATGAAATGGAGAAAATAGAAGATGAGCAAAAGAAATGACCAAATGGTCAAAAGAGTTTAGGCTTATCACAAGGTAAAATTTGGCCAAAAGAAAAGAAAAGAGATTGAGAGAGAATTGCAACCTTTTTCACCAAATGCTAGGAATGACCAAAACACTCCTAAACCTTACCAATTACTAGCATATTCGGCCAAATCCTCCCCTTAGCCACATTGCCGTCCAAGTTCATGGTCAATTGGCCATGAGTTAGTTTCCAAAACATTTTCCACAAACCAAGCCTTTTGTCCCCTCAATTTACCATAACTTCAAGATATCCTTCCATAACCTTAGGAATCTTATCCCTTATTCCATGCTTTCCTTTAAAATAAATTCAACTTACCAAAATGAAAGTCCAACCTATCATAATCATTGGTTGACCGGCCATTAATGCTAACATACAAAATAAACTTTTAAAAATGCTAAACATACTATTCGAACCTCTAACCTCAAGCTATAAGTTCAAACACCATAACCACTTTGCCATTAATTCCTTATGTGCTTTAATTAACACTTAAATTAACTTAAGTGCTAACCTCACATAATCCACTTCATTAAATAAACCATACTAAGAATTATCCTACTAAACCGAGCTTACTCAAGACCCTAATTAAGTCTTATAACACCACAAATAATATCACAGAGATTTAAACACAAGAAAAATAATTCAATCACAAATAGCCCCAATTTCAGGATGTTACAGTTCTATTTCTTAAAATAATTTCGTCCTCGAAATTACGATCGAAAAGATGGGGATATTGCTTTGTCTCATCACATCCTCGGGTTCCCACGTCGCTTCCTCCGTACCATGGTTTCGCCATAGCACTTTCACTAAAGGGTACACGCTTTCTTACGCAAAACCTTGACATCACGTTCTAAGATCTAAAGCGGCTCCTCCTCGAAAGATAGATCCGAGTTAACCTCAATCTACGCCACGGGCACAACGCGCGATGGATCGGACCGATATCGCCTAAGCATTGACACATGGAAGATGTCGTGAATTTGCCTTAACTCTACCGGCAACTCGAGCTGGTAAGCTACCGGTCCTACTCGCTTCAACACAGTATACGGGCCGATGAACCTTGGGCTTAACTTCCCTTTTCGCCCAAAACGCAACACCTTTTTCCAAGGCGACACCTTCAGAAAGACTTTATCTCCTACCTCGTATTCCATTTCCTTGCGCTTGAGATCGGCATATGACTTTTGCCTATCTGATGCTTCCTTGAGACGAGCCCGAATTACCTTAACTTTGTCCTCCGTTTCAGTCACCAATTTTGGACCCAAAACCTGACGTTCACCTAACTCCGTCCAACACGTAGGAGTACGGCATTTTCGTCCATAGAGTGCTTCATATGGTGCCATTTGGATACTCGCTTGATAACTATTGTTATAAGTGAATTCCGCCAATGGTAGATACTCTTCCCAACTACCACTGAAATCCAAAACGCAACATCTCAGCATATCTTCTAAAATCTGTATCACTCTTTCCGATTGTCCGTCAGTTTGCGGGTGAAAAGCTGTGCTGAAGTCCAATCTCGTTCCCAAGGCCTGATGCAAAACTCTCTAAAACCTTGATGTAAACCTCGGATCCCTATCCGAGATAATCGATACTGGCACACCATGCAATCTTACTATCTCGGCTACATATAGCTTTGCTAGCTTCAGGCGAATAATCTACCTCATTGGTATGAAATGCGCTGACTTAGTTAGTCGATCCACAATTACCCAAACCGAGTTCTTCTTACTAGGCGTGAGGGGTAATCCACTGACAAAATCCATAGTGATCCTCTCCCATTTCCACTGAGGAATCTTCACCGGTTGGAGTAACCCTGATGGCAACTGATGTTTAGCTTTAACTTGCGACACGCCGACACTAACCCACGAATCCGTTACCTCACGCTTCAACCCAGGCCACCAAAATTGTTCCCGCAAATCTCCATACATCTTGCTACCTCCCGGATGCATAGCGTATGGGCTGCTATGTGCATCTTGGAGAATTCTTTGCCTCAACTCCACATCTTTCGGCATACAAGCTCGCCCTTGAAAACATAACACTCCTCGCTCGCGGACAAACTGTACCCTTCCAAACCACCGTCTTGAACTTGCAACCTCCTTGCATTCAAACTGTCATCCACCAATCGCTTTTCCTTAATCTCCTCGATCCAAGTCGGTTTAACTTGCGATTCGCCAAAAGACTTCCATCGTCGTATAGATCGAGATGAGCAAACATCGCTCTTAAGTCTCATCACGACTTTTTGGCTCAAGGCATCAGCCACCACGTTCGCCTTACCGGATGGTACTCAATCGAACGATCGTAGTCTTTTAACAGATTCAATCCACCGACGCTGTCTCAAATTCAAATCCTTACGAGTCAAAAGATACCTCAAACTTTTATGATCGTGTAGACTATTGACTTTTCCCCATACAAGTAATGCCGCCATATTTTCAAAGCGAAAACTATCGCCGCTAACTCCAAGTCGTGGCGTTGGATAGTTAACCTCATGCGGTCTTAGCCGACGGACGCATAGGCCACTACCTTCCCTTCTTGTATCAATACGCATCCCAAACCGGTATGGGGACGCGTCACAAGAAACCGTAAACAACTTTCCGCCTCAGTTGTACCAAAACCGAGCTTCCAGTCAAAATCTTCCTTAGCTTGTCAAAACTTTCTTGTTGCTTCTCCGACCATACAAATGGAACTCCCTTTCTTAACAACTTAGTCAACGGTAGCTGCGATTAAGGAGAATCCTTCCACAAACCTCCGATAATACCCCCGCGGACCCAAAAAGCTTGAATTTACGCCACCGACCTAGGGGTTTCCAATCCAACACCGCTTCCACCTTGCGAGGATCTACTCTAATCCCTTCCACTGACACCACATGACCTAAGAAAGCCACTTCTCTAAGCCAAAATTCACACTTACCGAATTTGGCATATAAGCGCTTCTCTCTCGAGTACTTGTAGAACTATACGCAAATGCATGTCATGCTCCTTCTCCGTCTTTGAGTAAACCAATATGTCGTCTATAAACACCACGACAAATTGATCCAAGTACTGCTGAAATACTCTATTCATCATGTCCATGAAAGTTGCTGGTGCGTTAGTCAATCCAAACGGCATCACCAGAAACTCGTAGTGTCCATACCGGGTACGAAATGCCGTCTTATGGATATCAGCCTCTTTCACCTTCAGCTGATGATATCCAGACCTTAAATCAATCTTAGAGAAAACTGCAGCCCCTTTAAGCTGATCAAACAAGTCATCTATCCGAGGCAACGGATACCTGTTCTTGATCGTCAACTTGTTCAATTGGCGGTAGTCTATACACATCCGCATTGATCCGTCCTTCTTCTTGACAAACAATACAGGTGCTCCCCACGGAGATATACTTGGTCGGATAAATCCTCGGTCCAAAAGCTCCTGAATTTGAGCCTTCAGCTCCACCAATTCCTTTGGTGCCATTCGGTAAGGTACTATTGACACAGGTGCCGTTCCAGGTAGCAAGTCTATACCGAATTCGACCTCTCGATCCGGAGGCAATCCCGGAAGTTCTTCAGGAAATACGTCAGCAAATTCCTTTACAGTTTGAACATTCCCCACAGAAGACTCCTTAGCTTCCAAAGCACACACATGAACTACAAACGCCTCACAGCCCTTTCTAACCATCTTCACAGCTTTCAACGCAGATACCACGTTGGATAGATAATCTCTCCTATTACCTATCATGACCACTTCTTCACCTTCAACCGTCTTCAAAACCATGCGCTTAGCAGCGCAATCCAAACTTGCTTGGTACTTGACCAACCAGTCCATCCCAAGAATCAGATCGAACTCCTCAAACGGCAGTTCCATCAGACCGGCTACAAACACTACCCCTTGGAGTTCTATGGGTACATCTTTATACAGCTTATCTACTTCTACAGAGTAACCTAAAGGACTAAGTACGGTCATCCTCCTAGAAGCAGTCTCAGGAACTAAACTCATGGTCTCAACTATGCTACTAGCAATGTAAGAATGCGTCGAACCCACATCTATCAAAGCAGTATATGGAACACCAAAGATTAAAAACGTACAGGTTATGACGTCCGGTGCGTCTCCTTCCTCTCGACGCTTCGCAGCATACACCAAACCAGGCTGTCTAGACTCCGTGTTGCCAATACCTCTGCCAGCTGCTCCGCGACCTCCACTAGAGCCATAACCACCTCTACCATTACCACGACCTCTGCAAAGGTCTGGTCCCTCCTTTACGAACCGAGCACGACCTTGACCTTCAGACTGATTCCTAGCTTGCTTACGTGGACAGTCTCTCACACGATGATCCAGCGAACCACACTCGAAACATCCTTTCCCTCCGGTCCAACATTCACCCCAATGAAACTTCCCACAACGATTACACTGGGCCGGTCTCTGATTAGCAGCTGTGTACCTTCCTGCTTGATTTGGCCCACTCTGCCTAAGCCTTTTCTGAACATTACCACCTGACCCAGACGATCCAAAGCCTCTTTTCTGCTTGCTCCTATCATAACTCTGTCTCACGGACTCCTTGACTCCTTCGGCTACCTTGGCCTTCTCCACCAAGACAGCAAACTCACGCTCCTGCTGTGGAGCAATCAGCAACCTTAACTCATCCCTAAGTCCGTCTTCAAAGCGAACACAACGATCATGCTCCGTTGACACAATTCCCTGAGCGTAGCGGCTCAACCTCAAGAATTCCGCCTCATATTCCGACACAGACTTATTTCCTTGCACCAACCCCAGAAAAGCTTTCCTCTGAGCATCAATGTAGCTTGAGCCAACATACTTCTTCTGATAAGAATTTTTGAAATACTCCCAAGTAATATCATCTGCCGTAGCACCATCTCGAACCGTGAGCCACCATCGATATGACTCATCCTTGAGAAGCGACACTGCTCCTTTCAGTTTTTCCTCATTCGTCAGATCTATCTCATCCATGATTCTTTCGGTCGATTCTAGCCAATACTCAGCCGTATTGGGCACTACACCAGACACACCTCAGAAAAATTCAGCTCCGTTAGCTCGAAGTCTCTCAGGTACCGACTTTCGAGCTCCTCCACCCCCACCCATTCCAGCTACCCTTTCCAAAACCCGCAGCATTGCTTGTGACACAGCGTCATCACCCGTCTGATCCTGCTTCTCAGCTCCAAAGGTTGGGGGGGTGGTGGCGGTGGTATCTCGTTCTCAGATCCCTGACCCGACCCGACAGGTTCTGACACAGTCATCCTACCCCTTCCGCGTCCACGACGGCCACGTCCTCTAAAGCTCATTCTAACTATCGCACTTTAATCTGATTAGGAAATTTTATTAATTAGTACATGTTTCACTTGATTAATCACGAAGAAATTTTATGAAAAGAGTTTAATCGAGATTCTTTCGATCAAACAAGGTTTTAAGTCTTCTATCCTAGTTACACAAAAAAAATACATCCATTCCCTAATACCTTATGCACTCTTCGGGCATTACTGTCCGTTTCTATCCCAGGGGTATTTTCGTCATTTTCCTATAGGATATTTTTGTAATAAACCGAAAAAATTTGAAACTTTAATAAATCGAGATATTTTGAAATTTCTAAATCTGAGGAGTATTTTTGAGAGTTTTCTCAATTTGAAGATATAACAAAATTTTGAAAACCAGGGGTATTTTGGTAATTTTGTCAATCAGGGGTAATTTTGTAATTTCCAAAGTCAAGATATTATTTTGAAATGCAAAATTTTCGAGTACTTTTGTAAAATAAAATTTTGATCAAAATTGGAGTAATATGGTAATTTTAGAAACCAAGGGCATTTTCGTAATTTTGCCACTAGGGGCATTTTGGTAATTTTGGTAAACCGAGATTATTTGAAAATTTTCGAAGATAAATTTGTCCTACTATCTAAAAGAGATAATTTAGTGATTTTAAAATCGAAGTTTTCCTCAAAACATAGCTAGTCCCTTTCGGGTTTTATTTAGGGTTTTGCCTATGACCGAGTCCTCTTGGTTAGGGTGAACCGAAGCTACGCACCAGGTAGGAATCCCGCGAAGAGGAGGTGAGTCACGAGGACTGCTTAAGTACCAAGCTCTTCCGGATCCAATCCTAGACATGCGCACCAAGGTTACCACACCCTAACTCGGCGACTTGGTCCTAGGTTTGTTTAATTAGGCTTTTAAAGTCTTATGTCTTTATTTGGGGTAAACTAGTCCTAAAGTTTAAAATACTTATCACTATCTACGTCCCATGCTTCCTACCCTTCTACACAATAAATAATTCATACAAAAAGTTAGTGGTACTTACAGGCGGATCGGTGCAGGAGACTCGGTGCCATGCTTATTCAAAACCAAAATATTTCAAATAGACCTACCAAAACATTTTTGGGCCTTGAGCCCCCACAGTGAGCTTTGAACCAGGGCTCGATACCAATTTGTAACACCCCAAACCCGGCCCAAACATTACAACCGAATTTGGTATGCTACGGAGGAAAAACTTTTGAAAATCCCTTTTAAGTCGTTTTAAATTTTGATAAAAGATATTGTTTTGATTTAAAACAGATTTGAGGTGTTATGAAGAAAGCATTACTTAATGTCATTTAAAATATACTAAGTTAGGTTGTTCTGATTTCAAGTGTACCCGATGGCACAATAAAACATTTTTACGCATTAATTTGAGAAAAACATGTGTACCCATTTTAATATCATAAAATAGTTAAGCAATTTATCAAAACATAAAATAATCCAAGTGCAAATTTTAGGAGGCCTTATTACATCTTAAACAAAATAAATCAAACCCATATTAAAATAAAAATAGTTCCAAATCCACCTAGTCCATATTTTCATTGCATGGCGCCTCGAGTTCATCAGGCTCCTTATCCGCAACTACGAGTCACTGAAAATGTTAAAGGAAAAGGTGAGTCATCAAGACCCAATGTGTAACCCTTTTTCCCGGTTTAATGTAACGTCATACACAAATCATAATTAATTTAATATGCACAAGTTTAATATGCACCCAACCTAGCCATCCGCACGCCTTTTCTCTACCCAGTGTGGTACCAAACCACCTGGTGGTGCCAAACCACCGTGACGTATAGTCACAAAATCTGGTCAATATTGTGGTACCAAACCCTTTGGTGAGCCAAGTCACAATCAAATGATGGGGCCAACCCATCGTGTGATACCAAATCACCGCGACGATCCCATATCTCAAAGTGGGGCCAACCCACGGTGGTATCAACCACGAGGGGACAAGTCGCTATGAGGTGCCAAACCTCTGGAGGTACCAAACCTCACGGTGACCAGTAGTCACAATGTGTTACCAAAACACCGGTGTCGCCGA
The DNA here is from genome assembly GCA_025698515.1 of Gossypium sturtianum. NCBI lineage: Eukaryota > Viridiplantae > Streptophyta > Magnoliopsida > Malvales > Malvaceae > Gossypium > Gossypium sturtianum. The sequence continues at coordinate 33,877,132 of CM046943.1, read as the reverse complement.
CACAAATATCACGCCCCCTCCACTCATCAACCCATATCAACAATTATATACTTTTATGAAATCATGATAATAGGTTTATTTAACAACGTTCATAGATTTATCATTACCATAAACCAAATATTGCACATACCAAATGTGACATGCTTCCCAAAAGCATCAAATAATAATCTCAAAGTAATAAAGACTTACCCGTGTCCTTGTTAATACCATGATGGTATAACATCCATGTCTACACAAACCGATTAGGCATAATATAACACTTAGCATATTTAAAAGATTATAAGATGTGTATGCACACACCGATACTAACGAGAGTCCTAAATCCCGAATAGACAAATCGGCCACACAAGTTTTCCTTGCCCCTATATTGGCCAAAAACTAGATTAGTGCCATGGCCTATTCGGCCAAACCAAAATAATTGAGAAGGGTTCCTTGTGAACCCGAAACCTTACCCAAAAGCCTTGAACACTAGCCAACACACTCCTAAATGTGAACCGGTCTCACTTCCCTACAACCAACCATCATCATTAAGGTTATTAGCCTTCGGCTTAAACGAAAACTTAAAAGAATAATCCTTTAAAATAAACCCTTACCACCTTACCAAAATCAATTGATAGAAAAGTCCCGAGGAAAACTATGCTACCTTTAATATTCGGCCAAAGTGATTCAAGATAGGAGAAGAAAATTTTCGGCACAACAAAGAGGTATATTCGGCTAAAGAACAAAAAGAAAATAATAGGAAAAGGGAATAGAGTTTCGGCAAAGAAGAGAGTATAGAAGATTTTTGGTGTTTAAGCAAAACAAATAGGAGAACAAGATGTTGATGAATGTTTCGGTTTTGAGAGAATGAAATGGAGAAAATAGAAGATGAGCAAAAGAAATGACCAAATGGTCAAAAGAGTTTAGGCTTATCACAAGGTAAAATTCGGCCAAAAGAAAAGAAAAGAGATTGAGAGAGAATTGCAACCTTTTTCACCAAATGCTAGGAATGACCAAAACACTCCTAAACCTTACCAATTACTAGCATATTCGGCCAAATCCTCCCTTAGCCACATTGCCGTCCAAGTTCATGGTCAATTGGCCATGAGTTAGTTTCAAAACATTTTCCACAAACCAAGCCTTTTGTCCCCTCAATTTACCATAACTTCAAGATATCCTTCCATAACCTTAGGAATCTTATCCCTTATTCCATGCTTTCCTTTAAAATAAATTCAACTTACCAAAATGAAAGTCCAACCTATCATAATCATTGGTTGACCGGCCATTAATGCTAACATACAAAATAAACTTTTAAAAATGCTAAACATACTATTCGAACCTCTAACCTCAAGCTATAAGTTCAAACACCATAACCACTTTGCCATTAATTCCTTATGTGCTTTAATTAACACTTAAATTAACTTAAGTGCTAACCTCACATAATCCACTTCATTAAATATACCATACTAAGAATTATCCTACTAAACTGAGCTTACTTAAGACCCCTAATTAAGTCTTATAACACCACAAATAATATCACAGAGATTTAAACACAAGAAAAATAATTCAATCACAAATAGCCCCAATTTCAGGATGTTACAGGTACGGGGGTGTGTAGTGGATGGACAACTAGGTTTGGGTTTGGGAATGCATCATAACCTGTATTCTATGTTTTGAATGTGTAATATGTGATATGCCTGATTCTATTATGATTTAGTGTCGTGTACACATTGAGTCTGTTTGACTCACACTGCTTGGGAACATTTTTTGTGTGATGAATAAAGTGATGGACCGGGACGGCAGAGAACTTGTGGTGGCCATGCTCAACATGAAGTTTATATTTTTGAGGACTCTTGAATTTATTTTAGTACTTTGAATTATTTTGGGAATTATTTGATGTAATAAGGCCATAAGGCCATAGTTGAATTACTTTACACTTATTTTTATTTATTATGATTATGAATTTTATCTATTAAAATTTAATTAAAATTTCTTTTAAACTAAACCCTAAATATTTTGTCACTTAAGATAAAAGGGATTTCAATATAAAACGAACCTGTTTTCAACACAAGCCCAACCCAAAACAATATTTTTCTTAAAATCACACAAGTTTTCCTAAGAACAAAAGAATTTTGAACCAGTTTACTTGAGGAACATACCAAATCTGGTCAAAGCTCGTGGGCTGGGTTTGTGGTGTTACAAATTGGTATCAGAGCTCAGTTCAAAACTCGGCTTTGAAGGTTTTGGGTCCAAAAATAATTTTTTTCAAAGATAGGCTTTTCAAAAGTATGGGCTTTCATAAACTTTTTAGGTTATTCTGGCATGGCACCTGTATCTCCACCCATGATCCACGGGTAAGTACCCTTGACTCTTTGAAGTGAAATGTGTATGTGAATGTTATAAGTATGAAGGGAACGTAGATTAGTGAACTAGGATCTGTTGAACCCTAGGGCTAGTGCACTCAAACACATGCATAAGACTTAAGGACTATTAAACAAACCTGTAAAGTAAGTCGCCGAGCTAGGGTGTGGTAACCCCTGTGCGCATGTCTAGGTTGGTTTATGCAGTTGGCCATCGTGAGGAGGAAGATGTGCCAGATATGACAACGGGTACGTTCATTATTTCTGGAATACCCTTAAATGCTTTGCTTGTTATAGGGTTAGCTTATTCTTGTATTGCTAGGAAAGTGACTGAAACCTTGGATGTGAACCTAGAGAATGTGCCTAGAAAGTGTGATAGTTCTTTAAGATTAGAGTGCGCAGCAATAGCGTAGTGGGGTGAGTTAGACCGTACGATTGTTCGTTAGTAAGTAATTTCGAGGACGAAATTATTTTAAGGGGGGTAGAACTGTAACATCCTGGAAAGGGCCTATGCATTTTCGGTTTAGTTGTACGAAGTGACATGTTTTATGTACTAAGAATAAATTTTGAACATTTTTGGAAACCCAGAAATGAATGGAAATGTTAAGTTTAAAAGAGGAAAGTGAACATTTTTAGAACATGGAAATGTAAGGAAATGTCTTGGAAATGTAAGGAAATGTCTTGTAAGGAAATGTCATGGAAATGTAAGGAAATGTCAAGTTTACAGAGCCGATCGAAAATTTTTGGAAACTTAGAAATGACCTAGAAAAGACGAGTTTTAAGGTTTAAAAGGGGAAATTAAGGCAATGTGGCCTTAAAAGAAAAAGTTTGTGAAATTTGACACACAAACAGGCTTGGAAAAGTGGTCTGAAGATGCCACTTAGGGCCTATGGAAATGGCGCCATATGCAAGAGGAATGGGCCTGAGTTCGAGTCACTTGGGAAGCAAATAAAGGAGGTTTTATTTTTGCTTCCAGCAGAGAGGTGGACGGCACATGGCTATAAATTAGGAGCTTTTATTATTTTATAAATAGTGGATAAATAATGGATTTATTTATCATTATTTTCAAGAGATAATTATTGGATTAAATTCTTTTAATTTGAATAAAGAGATAAAGAGGAAAATAAGGGAGAAGTGATGGCCAAGTAAGGGACTTTGAGTTTAATAATTTCGGCTAAGTAAGGATAGTTGCTGAATTATCTTTTATTTTAAGTGATCATTAAAGGATAAAGTTATCAGATAAAGGAGTGGTGGCCAAGTAAGGGACTCCTTAGATGATAATTTCGGCTATAAAAGGAAGGAAGGAGGGCTACTCATCAATTTGTGCTTCCTCCTTTCTCTGCCGAATTCTTAGTGCTCTCTTCTCTTCTTTTCTTTCTTTTCTTTTGTCAAGTCGAGATTAAGCAATTGTTGGAACCTAGCCGAATATTTTTCCTCTCCATTAGAAGCCATAGCCAAATCCTCCATCTTTATTCTTCCTTCTCTTTTCTTTCCAATCCATCAAAAGCCGAATCTTTGAGGGGCTTCAAGCATAGGTGCTATCGATTTCTTCAAGAAAGGGTAAGAACAAGTTTTGATTTCTATTCTTTTCTTTTAGATTTGTCGAAATCTAGGACTAATCCCATCAATATTCTTATTTGCCGAAATTTGGAAGGATTCTTTCGGATTTTTGCCATAGTCGACTATAAAGGAAAAGATCTTCGGATTTGACCATCAAGGTAAGTCATATTCGACATTCGGCCAAGGGCCATTGATTGTGATTAAAGGTTAGAAGTTGATCTAACATGTGGTTTTAGGGATTTCGATGAAGCTATAACCCGATGGATAATTTGGGATTTAAGATCCTTAAGGTAAGTGACTATGAATATTCGGCCAAGGCCTATTTTAGTAGTTAGATCTATTTTTATGTGTTTTAAGTAGAAAACTAACCGATTCAAGGGATCTAGTGATTAGCCGATTTCAAAGGGGAAGAATACAAGTTTCCGGATTTGATTAATTATCAAATCGGCAGCAGAAGGTAAGAAAGTGGATACGATAATCCTTCTGGATTTGATTAAATTAGCCGAATAGGCTTTTTCCTAAAATACTAAATGTGGCCAAATGTAGGGATTTAGGATCTAAAGCGATAGATCGGTTTTTCGGGATTTAAGTGAACCGCTAAGTGTATCAGGTGTGTACCCCACACAAATTCTTAATATGTTTTATGGCTGTATTTAATTAAAATATGTGATATTAAGAATATGAAAGTGGCTAAGGTACCATGTTATCGTACTAAATACTCAGGTACGTTTCCTACTTCTACTAGGAATATGAAAAATGTTATTTGTAACATGAGAATATGATAAGAATGTGAACTCTGGCATATTATGCATATTATTATATGGGGCATATGGTTTTGTTTTGAAAGGGGAAGTGAATGTGGTGACCTAAGACCACGAACACGGTGATCTAAGACCGTGATATCACGAAAAGTGGTGACCTAAGACCACAGTAATCTAAAAGTGGTGACCTAAGACCACGGTATGCGGTGACCTAAGACCATGATTTGGAGTGTAGCGGAAGGAGGGTCGACTTAGTAGTCCCCCACGGTGTGTGACTGGCAGTACGGGGTGTGTAGCGGATGGACAACTAGGTTTGGGTTTGGGAATGCATCATAACCTGTATTCTATGTTTTGAATGTGTAATATGTGATATGCCTGATTCTATTATGATTTAGTGTCGTGTACACATTGAGTCTGTTTGACTCACCCGTTGGGAACATTTTTCAGGTGATGAACAGTGATGGACCGGGACGGCAGAACTTGTGGTGGCCATGCTTAACATGAAGTTTATATTTTTAAGGACTCTTGAATTTATTTTAGTACTTTGAATTATTTTGGGAATTATTTGATGTAATAAGGCCATAAGGCCATAGTTGAATTACTTTACACTTATTTTTATTTATTATGATTATGAATTTTATCTATTAAAATTTAATTAAAATTTCTTTTAAACTAAACCCTAAATATTTTGTCACTTAAGATAAAAGGGATTTCAATATAAAACGAACCTGTTTTCAACACAAGCCCAACCCAAAACAATATTTTTCTTAAAATCACACAAGTTTTCCTAAGAACAAAAGAATTTTGAACCAGTTTACTTGAGGAACATACCAAATCTGGTCAAAGCTCGTGGGCCGAGTTTGGGGTGTTACACTTTATGCATGAATAGTAATGAATAACTGTTCTGAACTATATTTTTATCGGTAATGCCTTGTAACCCTAATCTGGTGACGGATACAGGTGAGGGGTGTTACAGGGAAAGTTGTAATAGCCTATTTTCAGTGGTGTCAGAAATAGTGGTTTTGGGGCCACAACTTTGGCTACTTATTTAGTAAATTTTATTTATTTAATAGTTATAAATTTTTTGAAGTGTCATTCTAAAATTTGGTTGGGTAATTTTAATGTTTCGATAGTTAATTAAGTGAAAAAGAATAAATCGTAAAAGCTGCAAAAGTTAATCACTATTAGTTTATTTGTGCTAAATGATTATAAAATCATAAATTGAGGACTTTAATATATAATTAGACCCTAATTACTATTAGTAGCCGGTTAATGACTCGAAATACGTATTGTTTTATATGTTAAAATAAAATATAGTTAATTAAAGATATATTATGTTCATTAATAAAACAAAAAGAAAAGAAACATTAACATTTTCATCATCTTTCTTCCTAAGGTCGATTCTTCCATTAACAAAGAACCAAAGCTTCGACCAAAGGAAAATTCCTTTGCTTGGTAAGAATTTTTAATTTGTTCTTAGTAATTTTTATATTTTTGAGATCGTTGTAGCTTAATCTAGCTAACCTAGGGACTATTTTGTAAAACTATTAAAGGTTTTTGAAATCTACCATTGATGATTTTTTTATAATTCTTGAAGTTAAATGAATGATTTATAAGCTTGGTTGTTAAATAGGACTATTTTGTAAAGGAATTTTGGTTAGTTTTAAGTTTAGGGTCTAAAATGATAAAATATTAAACTTGGCATGAAATTATTGTGAAATTTCAATAATTATGGGTTGTAGATTAATACATGAAAATTTGAATAGTCTTGGTTTGGGCTTAACTGTGATAATTGTATAAGTTTCAGATTTAGGGACTAAATTTGTAACAGCCCAGTTTATACCTTAGTCAGAGTAGTGGTTTTGGGACCAAAAATCCGAGTTAGAAAAATATTTTAATATTATTTCCCGTATTTATAGCGTGTGAATTGGTATGTGTGAAATTTCTGTTATTTAATTTGATCGTTTGTGTGCTTAATTTGCAAAAAGGACTAAATTGTAGAAAATGCAAAAGTAGTCTTCTGTTTAATTAAGTGCCGAATTGATGTTGCTTTATTATTAAGGGGTCCTTATGTTGTTAATATGCCATTATCATGGTAAGTGGACATTAATGGCCTTAATGTTAATGTTTTATATGTTTATTAATCATGGACATTTTGGTAATTTATGTATTATTATGTATTAAATAAAACAAACATGAAAATATGGCCATTATCATCTATTTTGCACCGAATTTGAAGAAAGAAATAGGGTTCATAAGCTTTCAAGCATTCGGCACTAATCTTGGTCAATTAGGTATGTGTTTTTGATCAATTTTTGATGATTTCTATGTTTTTGTAATCGTTGTTAAGTGTACTAGCTAGCCCATGTCACAATTTTTGAATTTGATGAAGATTTTGAGTTATGTCATTGATGAAATTGTGAGCTTTGTGATGTTAATTGATGAAAAATGGAAGATATGTGTTGGGTTATGTAACACCCTTAACCCGTACCCGTCGCCGGATTAGGGTTATGAGGCGTTACCGAACTAGACACATTTTAGCACAGTAATTTATGGAATAAACCAAAAACGCATATTTGAATTTTCAATATCAACAAATAATGATCAAGACTTACGTTACAGACCATGTTTCATAATGCAATACATCATTACTCATAATCTATACAAGTTTCGAATCAAGCTTCCACGTATCAACACCAAATTTCATATGTTAAATATATATAAATACATCTATTTCATTAGTCAAATATCAACATATCATTTCATACTTTCTGCAAATATGCATATTAAAACGAATAGACCCATGTTACTCTGTTAATTTTTCATTCACATATGTGACATTCGAACATTATAGCATAACCAAACATACCCATCATGCTATCATAATATGTGCAATATTCCTAAAACAAAAGCCATGTCAAACCATAATTATCAAATCATCCTTACCTTATTAATTAATTTTGTGACTATACCAATTCATGAATTAAGCATATTAATCTAGGTTAAGAAATCCCTACGACATAGTAAACATACATATATATTTATTACACCTAAGTAAGCATCTCCATATAACCACATTTAATTGAAATAATTTCTATTTTTGCATTCATTTAACCATAGCCACATTAATAATTAATGGACATAAAGATCATTAAATAACCTACCAAACACATATACTATATGACTAGTCCAAAATACATAAGTAAAACCAATCCATTGACCATATATTCGATCCTCAATTTAAAACTCCAATGATCAACCCAAAATATAATTATAAACAATTTTCATTATCATCTCTGAATCTTAACCAAACACCACAAACATATATGCCTTAATATATATTTTCAATATAAGCCTAAAACATGACCGAAAACACATAACCATTAACATCATAATCAAGCCATTTTCGCATGGCTTAAATACATCACCAAAATGATATTCAAGCATAAAGTTAGCCTATACATGCCTTAAGTTCAAAATCTAAACTTTAAAGATACCAAGACAAGTCGATAGTATGGATGACTTCACTGACGATCCCCTGAGCTCGTAGCTTGATCAAAATCTATAAAACAGAACAATGAACACACAGAGAGTAAGCTTACTAGCTTAGTAAGTCTTAAGCAATTATAATATAGCATTCAAACATTCAAGAATTTTAAAACTATTGGTTTATGACATTGAATATAAATAATTTAACTTATAAGTTCATTTTGGCCGAATGCCATTACCTTACTTAATCTAACAATTATCATTTTCTTACTATAAGCATGCAAACTCACCAAAACACCTAAGTACAATATGTATTCGCATATTCCAAACCAAATAAGTATAGCATACATATTAACCACATGTAATCAGTCATACACATATGTAAACATATCCAATCACTCTCACATTTGGCATTTACACATATGGCCGAATCTCAAAGGCATAACCAAGCTTAAATTCCAATATATATATATATATCATACTCAATATTGGTAAGATCAAATGCACATATTAAAATCTTACTGAAAGCTTCAGCTATATCACATCTCACTTAATTCGAATGGTAATATAATAACTTACCTTACTCCTTGCAACTATGAAAACTTATACTTACCCGAGCATTTAGCTTATTGCAGTAATTACGTTCCACCTTGTAAATGATTCATGAATTCTCCATATATAATACATCACCGGCATTAAGCCTGCTAGGCATCAAATCCTGAAATACACACCGGCACTAGGCCTGCTAGACCCGAGGTCTAAAATTTAAACACCGGCATTTAGCCTGCTAGGCAATAAGCCCGATATAATTCACCGGCACAAGGCCTGCTAGGCAATAAGCCCGAATATTCATATTACCGAGCCAACTCATTCACATTACACACTAGCAATATCACATATATCACATATAATTCACATTACTTTCACATAGTGAACTCAATTAATTCAACTACATTTCATTGCTAAATTACTTTAACACATTCGGCTTTGTCATATTTAAATCCATAAATTCATAATTCAGCATGTATACTAGGTTATAATCGATACTTACGGTATTAACTTGCTTAAAGACTTACTTCGGATATCGTCGGATGTCAAGAACCGGCTATTCGTTAACCTTCGCCTTTCCCCGATCCAAGTCCATTTTTCTTTGTTCTTGATCGAAACATATTCAATTTAAGCTCATTAAAATATATTTCGTTTCAATTTAATCCAAAAACATCTAAATGGGCAATTTACCATTTTGCCCTTAATGTTTCATATTTTTACAAATTAGTCCTATTTGCACAAAACACAAAATATGCAAAATCTCCCAACAATATAGCTAGGCCGAATCTTCCACATAGCCATATAAGTCCATGCATTTCATTTATTTTGCATTTTAACCCCTCAAAATTTATTTTCTTAATTTAACCCTATTTCCTCAAAACCACCAAAAATCTCAATACAAAACTTATTAATCTAACATATATCTTTCATAATTCATCAACTATCATCATAAAACTCATGAACTCATCAATGGCACATTTCAAAATATTCATCAAAATCAAAAATTTAAGCATGGGTCTTGAAGTATTCGAAGCAACGATTACAAAAACGTAAAAATTATCGAAAACTAAACAAAATACATACCCTAATTAAGCTTCCTTATTTGCCGAAACTTTGAGCTTCAACTATGGTGTTTTTCTCACCTTATATTCGGCCAAAGAAGAAAGATAATGCATGTGCCTTTATTTTATGATGTTTTATATTTTTAACATATAATATAATATAAAAGTTTACTTATAATATAAATAACTAAATAAATAAAACATATTAATGCTCACTTAAACATCCATGCCGTCCACTAAGGTTCTAAATGGCCAATTTGCATCATAAGACTTCATTCAAAAGAAGACAAATCAATTTAACCTCCTAATTGAATAGTTGGCCACTTTTACCACTTACGTGATTTAGTCCTTTTTGACTAATTGAGCACACATACAATCAAATTTTTACACGAAACTTTCACATATACTAATTCACATATAATCAATACAGAAAATAATATTTTAAAATTTTTCAAACTCGGATACGTGGTCCCGAAACCACCGTTCTGATTAGGGTCAAATTCGGACTGTTACAACTCTCCCCCTTAGGGATTTTTGTCCCCGAAAATCTTACCATTTAACAAAGTTGGATATTGTTGCCTCATTGAATCCTCAGGCTCCCACGTAGCCTCTTCTACTCCATGTCGATTCCATAGCACTTTTACTAACGGAATTTTCTTGTTTCTCAACTCTTTCACTTCACGAGCTAAGATACGGATCGGTTCTTCCTCGTACGTCATATCAGATCGGATTTCAATCTCAGACGGGGCAATCACATGTGACGGATCTGATCTATATTTACGAAGCATCGAAACATGGAATACATTATGTATCTTTTCTAATTCAGAAGGCAACTTCAATCTATAAGCAACAGGTCCAACACGTTCGATGATCTCATACGGTCAGATGAATCTCGGACATAATTTGCCTTTTCGACCAAAACGAAGTACTTTCTTCCACGGAGAAACTTTCAAAAATACCCGATCTCCGACCTGAAACTCAATGTCTTTACGTTTCAAATCTGCGTATGACTTTGGCGATCTGATGCAACTTTCAAACTATCTCGGATTCATCGCCACTACATTCGGTCTCTTTAATCAAATCAACCCCGTGTATCTTGTTTTCACCGAGCTCGGTCCAAAGATAATGGTGTATGCGACACTTGCGCCATACTGAGCTTCGTAAGGTGCCATTTTGATACTAGATTGAAAACTGTTATTATAAGCAAATTCAATCAAAGGTAAGTATCATTCCCACGTACCTTCAAACTCGAGGACACACAACATCTCAACATATCCTCAAGTATCACGAATGGTTCGTTCAGATCGACCGTCCGTCTGCGGATGAAAAGCTGTGCTAAAGTGTAGTTTGGTACCTAAAGCATCTTGCAATTTCTTCCAGAACCGCGACGTGAATCTCGGGTCTCTGTCCGAAACAATGGAAATCGGCACACCATGCAATTCCACAATTTGAGATACATATAACTCAGCAAGCTTATCGAGCGAATAGTCCGCATTTAACCGGGATGAAGTGAGTGATTTGGTTAGTCTATCCACTATAACCTTGATCGCATCTTTCTTGCTCGGTGTCGTAGGCAAACCGGATACAAAATCCATAGCAATTCTATCCCATTTCCATTCAGGTATCATGATCGGCTAAAGTAACCCAGAAGGCACCTGATGTTCGGCTTTTACTTGCTGACAAATTAAGCACTTTGAGACAAATTTAGATATGTCCCGTTTCATACCATGCCACCAATAGAACTGTTTCAAATCATTATACAATTTCGTGCTACCTGGATGTACAGACAATCGGCTACTATGAGCTTCATTCAATATCATCTGAATCAATTCTTCATTTCTCGAGACACATATTCGGCCTTTGAAGTTCAAACAGTCATTTTCATCGATTTGAAACTCTGACTCTGCATCACTTTCACACTGAACTCGTCTTGCCATAGTATCTTTGTCAACTCTCTGAGCATCACAAATTTGTTGGATATACAACGGTCTTACTTTTAATTCGGCTATTATCGAACCATCATCAGACATAACCATATGTGCGTTCAACGCACGAAGAGCAAATAATGATTTCTGACTTAAGGCGTCCACAACAACATTGGCTTTCCCCGGATGGTAGTCAATCACTAATTTGTAATCTTTCAACAGCTCTAGCCATCTGCGTTGTCTCAAGTTCAAATCTTTCTGAGTCATCAAGTACTTTAAACTCTTGTGATCCGAATAAACATGACATTTCTCCCCAAACAAGTAATGACGTCAAGTCTTCAACGCGAATACAATAGCTGCTAGCTCCAAATCATGTGTCGGGTAATTTCTTTCATGCGGCTTCAATTGTCTCGAAGCGTAGGCTACGACTTTGCCATCCTGCATTAAAACACAACCCAAGCCATTCAAAAATGCATCACTATAAACAAAAAATTCTTTACCCGATTCAGGTTGAACCAACACTGGAGCCTCGGTCAAAAGAGCTTTCAACTGATCGAAACTTTTCTCACATGTTTTTGTCCATTCGAACTTGACATCCTTCTGTAATAGCTTTGTCAAAGGTGTGGCTATTATAGAAAAACCTTTCACGAATCGTCTGTAGTAACCAGCATGTCCCAGAAAACTTCGAATTTCAGAAACATTTCTTGGTGGTTTCCAATCAAGTATAGCCGATATTTTATTCGGATCAACCCGTATGCCTAACGCCGAAACAACGTGACCCAGAAAACTGACCTCATTTAGCCAAAACTCACACTTACTAAACTTTGCGTACAACTGTTTATCTCGCAAAGTTTGTAGCACCAGTCTCCGATGCTCAGCATGCTCGGTTTCATCTCTGGAGTATATCAGAATATCATTTATAAACACTACTACAAATCGATCCAAATACTGTCTGAAAATTCGATTCATCAGATCCATAAAAATAGCAGGTGCATTAGTAAGTCCAAAAGGCATAACCAGAAACTCATAATGTCCGTACCTCATTCGAAAAGTAGTCTTTGGCACATCGTAATCTCTGACTCGCAACTGATAATAGCCCGATCTCAAATCTATCTTTGAAAACACTGAAGCCCCTTTCAACTGATCAAACAAGTCGTCAATCCGTGGCAACGGGTATTTATTATTTATAGTTACCTTGTTGAGCTGTCAGTAATCGATGCACAATCGCATAGTCCCGTGTTTCTTTTTCACAAATAAAACTGGCGCACCCCAAGGAGAGAAGCTCGGTTGTGCAAAGCCCCTATCTATTAACTCTTGCAACTGTGCTTTCAACTCTTTTAATTCTATAGGTGCCATCCGATACGGAGCTATTGAAATCGAAGTCGTCCCCGGTACTAATTCGATACCAAACTCTATTTCTCGAACAGGTGGTAAACCCGATAGTTCTTCAGGAAACACATCTGAATACTCGTACACAATCGTAATGCGGATTCAATCGCTTCTCAAGTAACTTTACTATCCAACACATAAGCCAAGTAAGCTTCACACCCTTTTCACATGCTTATGAGCTAACATCGAGGAGATTACTGCCGGTAACCCCATCAGGTCATTAGATTCAATTCGGATAACTTCACCGTTCTGACATCTCAAATCAAGGGTCTTTCTTTTGCAATTAACAACAGCATCGTGCAAAGTTAACCAGTCCATTCCAAAAATTATATCGAACTCGTCGAAAGGCAACAACATTAAATCAGATGGGAAGCATGAATCCCGAATCATCAACGGGCAAGTTTTACACACTTTATCAATCAGAAAACATCGACCCAAAGGGTTTGATACACGAATCACAAACTCAGTAGACTCAACAGGCAGAGTCTTACTGGATACTAAAGTTTCACACACATATGAATGAGTCAAACCCGGATCAATCAATGCAATCACAGTAGTATCATAAAGAGTGAAAGTACCGGTGATAACATCTGGGGAAGAAGCATCCTTTCTAGCACGTACAGCATATGCTCTAGCAGGTGCACGAGCCTCTGATCGAACTGTAGTGTCTTTGGTTCCTTTCTGACTGCCACTTACATTTCCTGAATGCTTAGGTTGTAACACCCTAAACCCTGCCCATAAGTTTGGACCAGATCTGGTATGCTACGGGTTGTACGTTGAAAACTTTTGCTAAGTTGGTTTTAGTAAATCATAAGTTATTAGGCAAAATTCGAATAAACAAGTGACTTTTGAAAACAAAACCTTGTATTATTATTATTTTGAATAATAAAACCTTTGACAAAGTTTCATAAGTTGCAAATATTAAAAACTAAGTAGTGAGTATAAACTATGAGGCCTTATTACATAAATGTTTCCAAAATTAAAAACTTAAGGAAAAACCGAAATAATCTATAGGAATAAAAACTTGATGGCCCCTCGAGTCCGCCTTTGCTCCCATGTCCATGATCTACTGCTCATCTGCAAAGTTAGGGAAAAATAATAGGGTGAGTCACCAAGACTCAGTGTGTAAATCCCGAAAACACATCAAAGGCTTGGCCCACAAAGACATTATGGCCTTGGCCCGTATGCAAGGGTAACTATATATGCATCATGGCCCATCCCAGCCTAGAAATCCATCCTCTACACACCAACCCGTACCAACTATCACACCTTGGGGATTTCTACAATCAACCCTCCAACCGCTACACACCATGTCGACAGCTGTGCTGCCTGTCTTAAGGACCGATCACTGTCTGACCTATGTGGCAAAGCCACCGATCGCTATGTGACCTTAATAATACATCATAGTATTTCGACAGCTGAGCTGCCTGTCATAAAGATCGATCACTATGTGACCTATGTGGCAAAGCCACCGATCGCTATGCAACCTTCTTCCCCTTCATCATATCAATCCCATCCCATGCATACAGACATGCAGAATCAAAACAATATACTACGTAAAAGTTCACAGTCCATCACATACATCGATACACATAGAGAAGTTTCTATGATTACGTACCTAGCATCCCTTGCCTACCCTTTTTGGGTAATCCGACTGTCTATATAGCCTTTTTCTGGCTTTTAGCCCATAACATATATTTAATACAGATTACTATCTGACCTTTTTCCGCTTTTAGCCCATAACATATATTTAGTGCAGATTAATTAGTGTGTTAGAGATCTACACACTGATTACCGTTAGAACGACACTCTCTATGTCAACACTATCAGAAGTCGATACAACTGCTACTTGCCTAAGGTGTTGTTCAGAAGCTGGTCCACAACCTGATGGCCAATCCCGTACTGCTGACACAGCTCATTTCTTAAACTTAGGGATTCTCTCCTTTGCCTGATCCATATTTAATTCCATCATAAGTCCTTGTCAGAACTACTATCACAACATATGATAGTTAATCCACATCATAAAGTTAAGATCTCGCATGCGATGAACGAATCTAGTAAAAATCTAGGGAAAATCACCTTACCTTAAAATCTCGAAATTAGAGACTAGTGATTTCCGGCTTTTAAATCTAGATGATCAGGTTTCCTTCAAATCCTGGAATGCCGCCCAAACGCAAAAGAGAGGAAATATTAGCTTCATTCGGTAGCCTTAACAACCAAGTGGCCATTCGGCCTTGTCTCTTAAAAACCGAAAGAGAGATTGAAGAGATAGGAAAATCGACACTCACCTTAACGTAGAGAATTCGACTACCCCTTTGAGATTTTGACTTTTTGAGAAGATCAGAAGAGAAGATGATTCGAAGAAATCTATAGAGATTCGGCTTTTACAAGAAAGAAGAGAAAAGAATAATGGAGTTTTCGGCTTTCGGCTTTTTAGAAGAAAGAAGAGAAGAGAATAATAGAGTTTTCGGCTTTTAGAAGAAAGAAAAGAATAATAGAGTTTTTGGCTTTTAGGAGAAATAAGAGAAAAGAATAATTGGGTTTTCGGCTTTTAGAAGAAAGAAGAGAAAGAAAAGTTGGAAACCCTAAATGCCGAAAAATAAAGAAGAGAACCCTCCCTATTTATAGAAATTTCGGCACTCACCTATGAAAAACCGAAAGTACCCTTCCTGGTAACTAAAAATTAATCAAATAAAAAGGGAAAATTCGACACCCCCTTTGCCATAAAGAAACCGATTTCTTCACTTCTCTAGGTGATGGAATTTCGGCCAACTCCTAGCCTTGTAGATAGCTCCTATCTTTTCTCCTTTTTTTTCCTTCCATATTATCAACTATATTATCTACATTATCCCATTCACATAAATCCTCCTATTTTTGAGCCTTGTTGCCGTCCACTCTTCCTAACCCTAAATGCCAAAATTTAGCTAACTTAAATTAAAAGAGTTGGGCTCCATGTAACTTAAATTTGGGCCCCTTACTCCCTTGTGTGGCGTCACCTCCTTGCTCCCTAAGTGGCGCCACTGACCATTGGGCCACAAGCCCATTTTGGTATTTTAAACTCAGATACCACCTTTTAAACCCTATAGTGCCCAAACAAAAATTTAACTAAGGCTTCAGCCCAATCCTGAGCCCAATTTGGACCCCTAATGCTTAAATTAACTCATTACACATATTCACCCATTAAATGCATAGGCCCAAAAATTCAGGATGTTACAGTTCTACCCCCTTTAAGAAATTTCGTCCTCGAAATTTCCAACTAACTATTAATCATACTACCCAAGTCTCACCACTATGCTTTCGCTGCGAACTCTAATTCTAAAGCCAAAAGAAACACTTAGGATAATATGATAGAGCACGCACAAGATTCGTGCATCCGGAGCGCCCTCGTCCCCTTGTACTCATTCTTCCGATTGACGTTTACCTGATTAGAAATTTTATGAATTAATAGTTTTCTTCCACTGATTAACCACGAACAGTCTTATGAATAGTAGTTTTAAGAGTAGTTCTTTCGGATTCGCAATTATATCTACAATTCAGTCTCAAGTCCGCATCTTCTAGTTCTAGGAAGCACATACATCCAACCATCACACATCAACATACAGACAACATCCACAAATCCACGTTCAACACATAGGGTATTTTCGTCACTTTACTACCCAGGGGTATTCTCGTAATTTTATCCTACAGGGTATTTTCGTAATTTTCCAAAATAGGGTATTTTGGTAGTTTTGCAATCCGGGGGTATTTCGGTAATTTTACAAATCAAGGATATTTTGGTTATTTATAAATCAGGGGTAATTTAGTAGTTTTACAAAATAGAGTGGCTGGTCCCTTTCAGGTTTTAGTTATAAATTTTGGCCCGTCAACAAGTCCTCATGACTAAGGTGAAGCAATACTACGCACTGTAGGATTCCAGTGAAGAGGAGGTGAGTCACTAGGATCGCTTAAATACCAAGCTCTCCCTGAATCCAATCCTAGACATGCGTATGCCTGTTGCCACACCCTATCTCATCGACTCGTTCACGGGTTTGTTTGGATAGATTAAGTCTTATGAATTTAAAGAGTTGTTTTAACTAAGCCTATAGTCCATCAATGCCTAACATACTAGTCTACGTCCATCAAGCCCATCAAGCCCACATACATATCACATCCAAAAGTTTAGAATACTTACTTGCGTGGATCGGGTGCCGGTAGACTCGAAGGCCATTTCTCAACCCAAACTTTTCCAAATTCTTATCAACTTTAAAACAGTACTAGACCCATTTCACAGCTTGAGTTTTGAACTGGGCTCTGATACTAAAATTTAACACCCCAAACCCGGCCCACAAGTTTCGACCAGATCTGGTATGCTACGGGTTGTACGTTGAAAACTTTTGCTAAGTTGGTTTTAGTAAATCATAAGTTATTAGGAAAAATTCGAATAAACAAGTGACTTTTGAAAACAAAACCTTGTATTATTATTATTTTGAATAATAAAACCTTTGACAAAGTTCCATAAGTTGCAAATATTAAAAACTAAGTAGTGAGTATAAACTATGGGGCCTTATTACATAAATGTTTCCAAAATTAAAAACTTAAGAAAAAACTGAAATAATCTATAGGAATAAAAACTTGATGGCCCATCGAGTCCGCCTTTGCTCCCATGTCCACGATCTACTGCTCATCTGCAAAGTTAGGGAAAAATAATAGGGTGAGTCACCAAGACTCAGTGTGTAAATCCCGAAAACACATCAAAGGCTTGGCCCACAAACATATTATGGCCTTGGCCCGTATACAAGGGTAACTATATATGCATCATGGCCCATCCCAGCCTAGAAATCCATCATCTACACACCAACCCGGACCAACCATCACACCTTAAGGATTTCTACAATCAACCCTCCAACCGATACACACCATATCGACAGCTGTGCTGCCTCTCTTAAAGACCGATCACTATGTGACCTATGTGGCAAAGCCACCGATCGCCATGTGACTTTAATAATACATCGTAGTATTTCGGACAAATTGAGTTACTTTGTCATAAAGACCGATCACTATGTGACTTATGTGGCAAAGCCACCGATCGCTATGCGACCTTCTTCCCCCTTCATCATATCAATCCCATCCCATTCATACATACATGCAGAATCAAAACAATATACTACCTAAAAGTTCACGAGCCTATCACATACATCGATACACATAGAGAAGTTTCTATGATTACGCACTGGCATCCCTTGCCTACCCTTTTTGGGTAATCCATTTGTCTATCTGACCTTTTTCTCGGCTTTTATCCCATAACATATATTTAGTACAAATTACTATACTGACCTTTTTAGGCTTTTAGCCCATAACATATATTTAGTACAGATTAATTAGTGTGTTAGAGATCTACACACGATTACCGTTAGAACGACACTCTCTATGTCAACACTATCGTAAGTCGATACAATCGCTACTTGCCTAAGGTGTTGTTGAAGCCGATCCACAACACTGGTGGCCAATCCCGCATCTGGCGACACACTCGTTTCTTAAACTTAGGATTCTCTCCTTTGCCCGATCCATATTTAATTCCATCACAAGTCCTTGTCGAACTACTATCACAACATATGATCGTTAATCCACATCATAAAGTTAAGATCTCGCATGCGATGAACGAATCTAGTGAAAATCTAGGGAAAATCACCTTACCTTAAAATCTCGAAATTGGAGACTAGCGATTTCCGGCTTTTAAATCTAGATGATCAGGTTTCCTTCAAATCCCAGAATGCCGCCCAAATGCAAAAGAGAGGAAATATTAGCTTCATTCGGTAGCCTTAACAACCAAGTGGCCATTCGGCCTTGTCTCTTAAAAACTGAAAGAGAGATTGAAGAGATAGGAAAATCAACACTCACCTTAACGTAGAGAATTCGACTACCCCTTTGAGATTCCAGCTTTTTGAGAAGATCAGAAGAGAAGATGATTCGAAGAAATCTATAGAGATTCGGCTTTTAGAAGAAAGAAGAGAAAAGAATAATGGAGTTTTCGGCTTTCGGCTTTTTAGAAGAAAGAAGAGAAGAGAATAATGGAGTTTTCAGCTTTTAGAAGAAAGAAGAGAATAATGAAGTTTTCGGCTTTTAGGAGAAAGAAGAGAAAAGAATAATGGGGTTTTCGGCTTTTAGAAGAAAAAAGAGAAAGAAAAGGTGGAAACCCTAAATGCCAAAAAATAAAGAAGAGAACCCTCCCTATTTATAGAAATTTCGGCACTCACCTATGAAAAACCGAAAGTGCCCTTCCTGGTAACTAAAAATTAATCAAATAAAAAGGGAAAATTCGGCACCCCCTTTGCCATAAAGAAACCGATTTCTTCACTTCTCTAGGTGATGAAATTTCGGCCAACTATTAGCCTTGTAGATAGCTCCTATCTTTTCTCCTTTTTTTTCCTTCCATATTATCAACTATATTATCTACATTATCCCATTCACATAAATCCTCCTATTTTTGAGCCTTGTTGCTGTCCACTCTTCCTAACCCTAATGCCGAAATTTAGCTAACTTAAATTAAAAGAGTTGGGCTCCATGTAACTTAAATTTGGGCCCCTTACTCCCTTGTGTGGCGTCACCTCCTTGCTCCCTAAGTGGCGCCACTGACCACTGTGCCACAAGCCCATTTTGATATTTTAAACTCAGATACCACCTTTTAAACCCTATAGTGCCCAAACAAAAATTTAACTAAGGCTTCAGCCCAATCCTGAGCCCAATTTGGACCCCTAATGCTTAAATTAACTCATTACACATATTCACCCATTAAATGCATAGGCCCAAAAATTTAGGATGTTACATAGGTGGTGTGCCTCGCACTGATACATTACTCGGTCTTGTATTCTGAGCCATATTTTGCTCAGCTAGCATCGGGCACTCTCGAATAAAATGATCCGATGATCCACATTTAAAGAAGGACCGATCACGAAATCTACAACTCCCTGAATGCCATTTACCACAATGCTTACATTCACCCCGATTCTGCTGGACATTACCAACACTGGCCATCGAAGTAGCTCGAGAACCCACAGGTGGTCGATCTCGTCTAGATAAGTCTGAAGTAACTCTATGTCGACCAGATTCATCTTTGAACTTCTTGGATACCGAATGAAATGTCTTACTCGATGATCTTTTACGAATGTCTCTAGCTTCCATTTCAGCCTTTCTTTTCTCTTTCCTAAGCTCTTCGGCTTTGCAAGCTCGTTCGACAAGTACCACGAACTCTTTAATCTCGAGTATGCCAACTAGCAACTTAATATCTTCAGTCAGACCGTCTTCAAATCTTTTACACATAATGGCTTCAGTTGACACACATTCACGGGCATATCGGCTCAGTCCGACAAATTTCTGTTCATACTCAGTCGCGGTCATTTGACCCTGTTTCAATTCTAGAAATTCTTTTCGTTTCTGATCAATGAATCTCTGACTAATATATTTCTTACGGAACTCGGTCTGAAATAAATCCCAAGTCACTTTTTCTTTCAGAACCGTCGATATTAGTGCATTCCACCAGTGATATGTGGTGTCCCGTAGTAAGGATATAGCACACTTCAAGCATTCGGCTGGAGTACATGACAGCTCATCGAGCACACGGATAGTATTATCAAGCCACATCTCAGCTCGTTCCGCGTCGTCATCATCATTAGCTTTAAATTCCTCGGCCCCATGTTTCCTGATTTTATCAACTGGAGGCCTGCTAGATCTCATCGGATCTATCATCGGAGGTGCTGAAGGTATCGGAGTTGGATTTTTTGGGGGTGGAGGTTGTTGTACAGCTGGATTAGTTCGAATAAATTGGGTAAACCATTCATTCATCATCTGGTAGAAGGCTTGCTTAGCCTCCCCCTCATGGCTACCCGAGATAGGTCGAGAGTCTATCGGCGCTGACCCATGTGCGGGATCAGGCGCTATGCTCTCTACATCATCAGCTACGTCTCTGTCAGGATCCATTTACTATATAAAACAAAATTTAAATGTCAGAAGTCACCACACTATCGTATTATAAAATTAAGGCATGTATAGCTAGACTCACAGGCGCTATGGTAGTCCTAGAATCGACTAAACCGTAAGCTCTGATACAAATCAAATGTAACACCCTTAACCCGTACCCGTCGCCAGATTAGGGTTATGAGGCGTTACCGAACTAGACACATTTTAGCACAGTCATTTATGGAATAAACCAAAAACGCATATTTGAATTTTCAATATCAACAAATAATGATCAAGACTTACGTTACAAACCATGTTTCATAATGCAATACATCATTACTCATAATCTATACAAGTTTCGAATCAAGCTTCCACATATCAACACCAAATTTCATATGTTAAATATATATAAATACATATATTTCATTAGTCGAATATCAACATATCATTTCATACTTTCTGCAAATATACATATTAAAACGAATAGACCCATGTTACTCTGTTAAATTATCATTCACATATGTGACATTCAAACATTATAGCATAACCAAACATACCCATCATGCTACCATAATATGTGCAATATCCCTAAAACAAAAGCCATGTCAAACCATAATTATCAAATCATCCTTACCTTATTAATTAATTTTGTGACTATACCAATTCATGAATTAAGCATATTAATCTAGGTTAAGAAATCCCTACGACATAGTAAACATACATATATATTTATTACACCTAAGTAAGCATCTCCATATAACCACATTTAATTGAAATAATTTCTATTTTTGCATTCATTTAACCATAGCCACATTAATAATTAATGGACACAAAGATCATTAAATAACCTACCAAACACATATACTATATGACTAGTCCAAAATACATAAGTACCACCAATCCATTGACCATATATTCGGTCCTCAATTTAAAACTCCAATGATCAACCCAAAATATAATTATAAACAATTTTCATTATCATCTCCGAATCTTAACCAAACACCACAAACATATATGCCTTAATATATATTTTCAATATAAGCCTAAAACATGACCAAAAACACATAACCATTAACATCATAATCAAGCCATTTTCGCATGGCTTAAATACATCACCAAAATGATATTCAAGCATAAAGTTAGCCTATACATGCCTTAAGTTCAAAATCTGAACTTTAAGGATACCAAGACAAGTCGATAGTATGGATGACTTCACTGACGATCCCTTGAGCTCGGTTCTTGATCAAAATCTATAAAACAGAACAATGAACACACACAGAGTAAGCTTACTAGCTTAGTAAGTCTTAAGCAATTATAATATAGCATTCAAAAATTCAAGCATTTTGAAACCATTCGTTTATGACATTGAATATAAATAATTTACCTTATAAGTTCATTTTGGCCGAATGCCATTACCTTACTTAATCTAACAATTATCATTTTCTTACTATAAGCATGCAAACTCACCAAAACACCTAAATACAATATGTATTCGCATATTCCAAACCAAATAAGTATAGCATACATATTAACCACATGTAATCAGTCATATACATATGTAAACATATCCAATCACTCTCACATTTGGCATTTACACATATGGCTGAATCTCAAAGGCATAACCAAGCTTAAATTCCAATATATATATATATCATACTCAACATTGGTAAGATCAAATGCACATATTAAAATCTTACTGAAAGCTTCAGCTATATCTCATCTCACTTAATTCGAATGGTAATATAATAACTTACCTTATTCCTTGCAACTATGAAAACTTATACTTACCCGAGCATTTAGCTTATTGCAGTAATTACGTTCCACCTTGTAAATGATTTATGAATTCTCCATATATAATACATCACCGGCATTAAGCCTGCTAGGCATCAAAGCCTGAAATACACACCGGCACTAGGCCTGCTAGACCCGAGGTCTAAAATTTAAACACCGGCATTTAGCCTGCTAGGCAATAAGCCCGATATAATTCACCGACACAAGGACTGCTAGGCAATAAGCCTGAATATTCATATTACCGAGCCAACTCATTCACATTACACACTAGCAATATCACATATATCACATATAATTCACATTACTTTCACATAGTGAACTCAATTAATTCAACTACATTTCATTGCTAAATTACTTTAACACATTCGGCGTTGTCATATTTCAATCCATAAATTCATAATTCAGCATGTATACTAGGTTATAATCGATACTTACGGTATTAACTTGCTTAAAGACTTACTTCGGATATCGTCGGATGTCAAGAATCAGCTATTCATTAACCTTCGCCTTTCCCCGATCCAAGTCTGTTTTTCTTTGTTCTTGATCGAAACATATTCAATTTAAGCTCATTCAAATATATTTCGTTTCAATTTAATCCAAACACATCTAAATGGGTAATTTACCATTTTGCCCCTAATGTTTCACATTTTTACAAATTAGTCCTATTTGCACAAAACACAAAATATGCAAAATATCCCAACAATATAGCTAGGCCGAATCTTCCACATAGCCATATAAGTCCATGCATTTCATTTATTTTTCATTTTAACCCCTCAAAATTTATTTTCTCAATTTAACCCTATTTACTCAAAACCACCAAAAATCTCAATACAAAACATATTAATCTAACATATATCTTTCATAATTCATCAACTATCATCATAAAACTCATGAACTCATCAATGGCACATTTCAAAATATTCATCAAAATCAAAAATTTAAGCATGGGTCTTGAAGTATTCGAAGCAACGATTACAAAAACGTAAAAATTATCGAAAACTAAACAAAATACATACCCTAATTAAGCTTCCTTGTTTGCCGAAACTTTGAGCTTCAACTATGGTGTTTTTCTCACCTTATATTCGGCCAAAGAAGAAAGATAATGCATGTGCCTTTGTTTTATGATGTTTTATATTTTTAACATATAATATAATATAAAAGTTTACTTATAATATAAATAACTAAATAAATAAAACATATTAATGCTCACTTAAACATCCATGCCGTCCACTAAGGCTCTAAATGGCCAATTTGCATCATAAGACCTCATTCAAAAGAAGACAAATCAATTTAACCTCCTAATTGAATAGTTGGCCACTTTTACCACTTACGCGATTTAGTCCTTTTTGACTAATTGAGCACACATACAATCAAATTTTTACACGAAACTTTCACATATACTAATTCACATATAATCGATACAAAAAATAATATTTTAAAATTTTTCAAACTCGGATTCGTGGTCTCGAAACCACCATTCCAATTAGGGTCAAATTCGGACTGTTACAGGTTAACATGTTTTGTATTTGGATTTTTGATGAATTTGAGTATTATGGGCTAAATTGTGAAAATGAGAAATTTAAGGACTAAAACGTTAAATAAATGAAATATATGGGCTTAAATGAACTCAATGAAAAGTCGGCTAAGCATGAAAAATGTGAAATTTTGTGTCTTTTTTTTATTTTTGAAATAGGGACTAAAATGTCAAAATGTCAAAATGTGAGGGCTAATTTGTAAAATGCCCTAAATATGTGTATATGGATTGGATTGAACGATTTGGTGAATAAAAGAGTTAAATTTGAATGTATATAGATCAAGAACCAAAGAAAATGGAATTAGATCGGGGGAAATCGAAAGTAGTTGAATAGTTGTTCATTTCCGTTCATTTCTGTACGAGGTAAGTCTATATACAAATAAATGTTTTTGAATTGAATTATTATTGCTTATATGATAATGAAATATGATAAATGGATATGGGAGCTGAATATGTGAAATCTGAGAAAATTTTGATAATATGATGACGTCCGAAAAGCCCCGTACGAACCATAGGAATAGTTAGGATACATATGTCATGACATAGGATTTCAATATGAGTTATCGTGTAAGACCACGTCTGGGACGTTGGCATCGATTTGAAATTTATGTGTAAGACCATATCTGGGACATCGACATCGTATATGATTTCGTGTAAGACCCTGTGTAACGCCCCAAATTCTGGGCCTAGAAGAATTGGGCCTTGGGCATGGGAGCGTTTAAAATTTTTAAGAATAAGAGAACGGCACAATTGCATGTTAGATCTATTGGGTGAGTGATTTTGGAAGGTTAGGGGGCTTCTATGAAGTCATGGGGTCAAGCCATGTCATAAGGAAAATTTTTATTTTTAGCATTAGGGGAGCCATGGCTCCTGGTTTAGGCCTTTTTAAATAATTGTGTTAAAAAAATGACATAAGGAAGCATGTGGTCTAGTGGTTGTGGCATCATTAAGGTTGCAAGGGAGCCTGGGTTCAAGTCTTGGCTCTTGCAAATTGTTTTGGTTTTTCTTTTAAAGGAACCTGGACTTTGGCCTTTAGACCTTTTAATTTATTGAAGGTAAAATGTGACACAAAGAGAGTGGGTGATCTAGTGGCAAGGTGGCGCTACATGTGTGGCAAGGAGTCTGAGGTTCGAGGGATGGCGTGCACAAATGTATGTTTATTTTGCTGCTTGAGCTGGGGAGGTGTTAGAACTGGACTGGAACTCTGTGGTTGCATTGGTTATAAGAATTTGAATTGAATTTGAATGGGGAGTTGGAGTAAATCAAGGAGAAAATTCGGTGGAGGGATTGGTGGAGATTTTTTTTAAGAAATTTGAAAATGGGAGAAGTTGTAGCCTAATTAGGTAGCTGGTATGTGCATATTCGGCTAGGGAGCCCTTTTGTGCATTTTCGAAAATTGTAAGTGCTTGGAAGGGATTTCTTTTCTCCTTTTGGCAAGTGGTGGTCGAATTTTGTAGGTCAATTTCGGCACTTTGCTATTTTGAGTTTTTGCCTCTTCGACTTTGTGTTTTCCTCTTTTCTTAAGTGGCCGAATACTTTATTTTTTTCCCTGGCACTATCTTCTTCTTTTTTTTGTTTTCTTTTTACTATGGAAACCGAATGTCTTGGTAGTCAATAACCTTATTTTTCTTCTCTTCTCCTTAACTTTTCTCTTGGCCGAACCATGCTTCTTTCTTCCCTCAATTTCAATTCCTCCTTGCCCGAATACCCCTTTTTCCCTTTTTCTCTCTTTCCTTCGACTCTTTTCGAGTGCCCCTCCTTGTATTGCTAAAACTGAATACTCTTTCCCTCATTTCATTCTGTCGGTTCTCTACGTTTTGTGTTAGCCGAACATTTCATCTCAGGGGTGCGGTTATTCCATTTTGCCTCTATCATTCTCTGTACTTTCGGCTTTTGTGTGGGGGTGGCGATTGTTCTTTTCTTATAATCCGGACTCTGCGGTTTTAGTAAGTGACTTCTTGTCTAGTTCAAGCTGTTCAATTGTTTGATGGTTGATAAGTGTTGGTTGGAATGCAGATAAACCCTAAGGCCTATTGATCAATCTCTTGCGACGGTTTAAGTGAGTGATCATCAATCGTTCGATCAAGGCAAGTAATAAATCATATCTTGGATAGTGGTATAGAAAGGGATTGTTTAAATCCTATTGTTAAAGGACTGATGGTGTATCGTGTTGGATATAGGTTTTACGCTCGTGGCTACTGCGTTTTCTCCAACAATGTGTGTACACACACCACTCCAATTGTAGATCGGCAAATGCCGAAATGCCGAAATGCCGAAATGCCGAAATGTCGAAAATACGACAATAGTTACCATACAAGCGCACAAACGCTCGTCTGGGAAAGTCGATACAATGATGGAGGCCACCATGAGTGGTCTCATGGTCTTGGGCCGCTTTTGGGTCAAATGAGTCGAGTGGGCCCAATGGGTTTGTGGGCCCCACACTTATAAAATTTACGGTAAGTGTCAGAAATTGAACTGGGATATAACGTTCACATAGCCGTTACTAAATTTGGGCTAAATGGGCCACACGAGCGTGTGGGCCCATTTGGGCCGAATATTGGGCTTTGAGCCCATTTACATTGTTTTGACCAAATGGATTATTTGTGTCACCTGAGGCGACTGTAGGCCTTCGAAAAGGTCGATAACTGTACCGAGACCCCAAGGTAGGTAAAATGAACGAAATACCCCTATAGGGTAAATGACTGAAATACCCCGATAGGGTAAATTGACCGTTATGCCCCTGAAGGGCAAAATGGCAAAAGGCCCCTACATGTTATATGATTGTTATTGTATGCCATTTATGGTATGTTTGCATTCATGTGATATTATGCTGCACGAGGGATGGGATCATTGATTTAGAGGAAGTATATGATTTGTTAGGGTCACATGGTCGCTTGACGACTGTGGATCCGCCGATGGCTTTAAGCCGATTATGTGATTGGCAGCTCTGCTGTAATATTGGTTAGTGCCGCAACCGGTGCTACATAAGGAGTGTAGGGATGGGTGGGTCGATTAAATCCCCACATGAGTGCAGGATTGGATAGGAGACGGAGTGCAGGGTTGGTTTCAGTATTTATGCATTGCATACATTGATACTGATATTGAGATGGGCGTAGGCCTAGATAGATGTGATATGTGACATTTGTTATGGGCTAAGGCCCAACTGAGGCTATTATGGGCTAAGGCCCAAATGCCACTGTTACTGTGTTGGGCTTAGGCCCACATTGGTTACTGTAATGGGCTTAGGCCCGGATTGATGTAATGCATGCTTTATGATCGATGAGGGTTGTACACACTGAGTTTTCGCAAACTCACCCCTCTTTTTTATTTTTCAGGTAATCCTCAGTAAGCGGTTCGACGTACTGGAGGACTCGGAGGGGGCCACACTACGAATAGCTTTAAATTTTAGTATTCTATTTTACCTTACTTAATCCGCATTCTTATTGGGTTGTAATAAGGCCTCTTTTAATTACTGGTTTTAAATTTGCGATTTTCAGTCATTACGTTTTCTATCTGTTAAAAGTAGATCGCGGTTTTCCAAAACAATAACTATTTTCGTAAATCAGTTACTTTTAAACTTAGCTTCCGCAACTGAAAAGAAATTTTGGGAATAAACTTAAGAATTTCTCTATGCACCACGTTTTAAATAATAATAAATAAACTAATGTAACTGGGATTTTACTCAAGCTTTTAATTAATATGGGTTTTCAATGAGAACATTGTTTTCGAAAAACACTTCAATGTGACACGCCAGATTCAGGACTAACTTCTAGGCCGGGTTTGAGGTATTACATTTAGTGGTATCAGAGCCAAGTTGCAAAACTCGGCTGTGGAAAGGGTTTTCAAATCTTGGATTTCAATAAGTTATTTTTCAATATGTGAAGGGTTTGAGATATTTCTTCTGAAAAGTGTGGCACACCGAGTCTCCAACGTTGAACCAAGTAAGTTCTCCTTATACTGAAATTTGTTTTAAACTGTTATACTGTAAATAGTTACTGGGCTTACTTTAGATGATAGACTATACTGAGACTCTTTAGCTAGAGTAAACTGAGAAACTATAGGAAACTAAAATTGTAGTGAGCTTGCGATTGCGAAAATAACTCTTAACTACTACTTCCATAAAACATTTGTTTAATTATTGAAACTATGAGCTAAATTCATAAAAAAATTCTAATTCAGATAATACATGAAGCGATAATGAGCGCTAGAAGAGGTGTAAGAGGCCGCAGTAGAGGCCGTGGAAATGCTATGGCTGGACCTTCGGCATCAGGCCATATGCCCAATGTTGAAGCGAGAGAGGCTCCGGCTTCACCGATACACGAGACAGGGTCGTATGATTGGGCCGCTGGGGATGACACATTGTCCCAAGCAATGCTAAGAATTCTGGAAAGGGTCGATGGGCCCAACAATGGCATTGGAAGCCGTGGGTCAATTTCGAGTGACTTCGATCAAATGGAGCAAAGATTTTCAAAGGTATCGCGGGAGTGGCCCCTAATGTGGCCGAATATTGGTTGGAGGCCACCGAAAGGATAATGTATGACTTGGATTGAACTCCGAAACAAAAACTGAAAGGTGTGGTATCATTGCTGTGAGAGGAAGCCTACCAGTGGTGGCTTACTGTGAAAGAGGGCACTTAGCCTGACCGGGTCACTAGGGAGTTCTTCAAGTCCACATTTCAAGGGAAGTATGTGGGCGCAAGCTATGTGGATGCCCAGAGGAAAGAATTCTTAAACTTGACTCAGAAAGACAGATCTGTGGTAGAATACGAGGCGGAGTTCCTACGACTTAGTCGGTATGCTAAAGGAGTATTGGCAATAGATTATGAAAATTGTGTTGGGTTCGAAGATGGCCCTAGAGACAGTCTTCGAGTATTGATTGCTCCCCAAAGGGACCGGGATTTTGCAGCATTGGTGGAGAAAGCAAAGATCGCTGAAGATGTGAAGCACTTTGAGCGCTTAAACCGAGAAAGAGAAAGGGGCAGAAACAAAATGGATTCTGAGCATTCCAATTCTGATCAGAGACCTAAGAGAAGGGTCAGAGTGGATGGGCCAGTCAGAGCTGGGCCCCCTGTTGCTACTACTGGGTTACCACCTTGTGCTATTTGTGGGAAAGGTCATGTGGGCGAGTGCTGGAGGAGGACAAGAGCTTGTCTGAGTTGTGGTTCCATGGAACACCGTCTCAAAAAGTGTCCCAGAAGACTGGATCATATGCAAGCTTTTGGTAGGGGTGATGTACAGCCACCTAGGGGTGGACACCAGCCGCTTAGAGGCCGTGGACAGGCCAGGGATGGAAACGGTTTGGGTCGTGGAGCTCTAGGTAGAGGTGCTGGTCATGCGGAGGCGAGGCAGCCAGCTTTGTTTATGCAGCACGTCGCCGAGAAGACGGAGACGTTCCAGATGTGAATATTGGTACATAATTTACCCATAGTGTACTATTTACCTAATTTGCAATTAGGATTAGAGTGTGCAGCAAAAGCGTACTGGTGTAACCTGTGTTGTGCGACTATTAGATAGTTGGAAATTTTGAGGATGAAATTTCTTTAAGGGGGTAGAGCTGTAACGCCCCAAATTTTGGGCCTAAAAGAATTGGGCCTTGGGCATGGGAGTGTTTACAATTTTTGAGAATAAGAGAACGGCACAATTGCATGTTAGATCTATTGGGTGAGTGATTTTGGAAGGTTAGGGGGCTTCTATGAAGTCCTAGGGTCAAGCCATGTCATAAGGAAAAATTTTATTTTTAGCATTAGGGGAACCATGGCTCCTGGTTTAGGCCTTTTAAATAATTGTGTTAAAAAAAATGACACAAGGAAGCATGTGGTCTAATGGTTGTGGCGTCATTAAGGTTGCAAGGGAGCCTGGGTTCAAGTCTTGGCTCTTGCAAATTGTTTTGGTTTTTCTTTTAAAGGAACCTAGACTTTGGCCTTTAGACCTTTTAATTTATTGAAGGTAAAATGTGACACAAAGAGAGTGGGTGATCTAGTGGCAAGGTGTCGCTACATGTGTGGGAAGGAGTCTGAGGTTCTAGGCATGGCGTGCGCAATTGTATGTTTATTTTGCTGCTGGAGCTGGGGAGGTGTTGGAACTGGACTAGAACTCTATGGTTGAATTGGTCATAAGAATTTGAATTGAATTTGAATGTGGAGTTGAAGTAAATCAAGGAGAAAATTCAGTGGAGGGATTGGTGGAGATTTTTTATAAAAAATTTGAAAATAGGAGAAGTTGTAGCTGAATTGGGTAGCTGGCATGTGCATATTCGGCTAGGGAGTCCTTTTGTGCATTTTTTGGCAATTGTAAGTGCTTGGAAGGGATTTCTTTTCTCCTTTTGGCAAGTGGTGGCCGAATCTTGTAGGTCAATTTCGGCGCTTTGCTATTTCGAGTTTTTGCCTCTTCGACTTTGTGTTTTCCTCTTTTCTTAAGTGGCCGAATACTTTATTTTTTCCCTGGCACTATCTTCTTCTTCTTTTTTTGTTTTCTTTTTACTATGGAAACTGAATGCCTTGGTAGTCAATAACCTTGTTTTTCTTCTCTTCTCCTTAACTTTTCTCTTGGCCGAACCCTGCTACTTTCTTCCCTCAATTTTAATTACTCCTTGCCCGAATACCCCTTTTTCCCTTTCTCTCTCTTTTCTTCGACTCTTTTCAAGTGTCCCTCCTTGTATTGCTAAAACTGAATAATCTTTCCCTCTTTTCATTCTATCGATTCTCTACGTTTTCTGTTAGCCAAACATTCCATCTCAGGGGTGCGGTTATTCCATTTTGCCTCTATCATTCTCTGTACTTTTGGCTTTTGTGTAGGGGTGGCGATCGTTCTTTTCTTATAATCTGGACTCTGCGCTTTCGGTAAGTGATTTCTTGTCTAGTTCAAATTGTTCAATTGTTTGATGGTTGATAAGTGTTGGTTGGAATGCAGATAACCCCTAAGGCCTATTGATCAATCTCTTGCGAAAGTTTAAGTGAGTGATCCTAAATTGTTCGATCAAGGCAAGTAATAAATCATATCTTGGATAGTGATATAGAAAGGGATTGTTTAAATCCTACTGTTAAAGGACTGATGGTGTATCGTGTTGGATATAGGTTCTACGCTCGTGGCTACTGCGTTTTCTCCAACAAGGTGTGTACACACACCACTCCTATTGTAGATCGGCAAATTCCGAAATGCTGAAATGCCGAAAAGCCGAAAATACGGTAACAGTTACCATGCGAGCACACGAACGCTTGTGTGGGAAAGTCGATACAATGATAGAAGCCACCGTGAGCAGTCTCATGGTCTTGGGCCGCTTTTGGGTCAAATGGGCCGAGTGGGCCCAATAGGCTCGTGGGCCCCACACGGATAAAATTTACGATAAGTGGCAGAAATTAAATTGGGCTATAACATTCACATTGCCGTTACTGAATTTGGGCTAAATAGGCCACACGAGCGTGTGGGCCCATTTGGGCAAAATATTGGCTTTGAGCCCATTTACATTGTTTTGACCAAATGGATTATTTGTGTCGCCCGAGGTGACTGTAGGCCTTTGGAAAGGTCGTTAACTGTACCGAGACCCCAAGGTAGGTAAAATGACTAAAATACCCCTATAGGGTAAATGCCTGAAATACCCCGGTAGGCTAAATTGACTGTTATGCCCCTGAAGGGCAAAATGACTAAAATGCCCCTACATGTTATATGCTTGTTATTGTATGCCATTTATGGTATGTTTGCATTCATGTGATATTATGCTGCATGAGGGATGGGATCATTGATTTGGAGGAAGTATATGATTTGTCAGGGTCGCATGGTCTCTTGACAACTGTGGATCCACCGATGGTTTTAAGCCGATTATGTGATTGGCTGCTCTTTTACAATATTTGTTAGTGCCGCAACCAGTGCTACATAAGGAGTGTAGAGATGGGTGGGTCGATTTAATCCCCACAGGATCGCAGGGTTGGACAGGAGACAGAGTGCAGGGTTGGTTTGGGTATTTATGCACTGCATAAATTGATACTGATATTGAGATGGGCTTAGGCCCAAATAGATGTGATATGTGACATTTGTTATGGGCTAAGGCCCAACTGAGGCTATTATGGGCTAAGGCCCAAATGCCACCGTTACTGTGTTGGGCTTAGGCCCACATTGGTTACTGTAATGGGCTTAAGCCCGGTTTGATGTGATGCATGCTTTATGGTCGATGAGGGTTGTACACACTGAGTTGTTGCAAACTCACCCCTCTTTTTAATATTTTAGGTAATCCTCAGTAAGCGGTTCGACGTACTGGAGGACTCGGAGGGGGCCACACTACGAACAGCTTTAAATTTTAGTATTCTATTTTACCTTACTTAAACCGCATTCTTATTGGGTTGTAATAAGGCCTCCTTTAATTACTGGTTTTTAATTTGGGATTTTCAGTCATTACGTTTTCTATCTGTTAAAAGTAGATCGCAGTTTTCCAAAACAATAGTTGTTTTCAAAACACTGCGCTTCCACAACTTAATCTTTAAACATCACGTTTTCGTAAATCAGTTTCTTTTAAACTTAGCTTCCGCAACTGAAAAGAAATTTTGGGAATAAACTTAAGAATTTCTCTATGCACCACGTTTTAAATAATAATAAATAAACTAACGTAACTGGGATTTTACTCAAGCTTTTAATTAATAAGGGTTTTCAATGAGAACATGGTTATCGAAAAACACTTCAATGTGACACGCCAGATTAGGGCCTAACTTCTCGGCCGATTTTGGGGTGTTACACCCTGTCTGAGACAGAGGCATCGATATTTAATTACATGTAAGACCACGTCTGGGACGTTGGCGTTGTACGAGCTTTACGAGCTATCCGAGTATCCTTATTTATTCTGAACGGTTCAACAAGTATTCTGAGAAATGAATGAGTATACGAATGTGCATCTGAATTCCGGTACGTATGTATGTATATGAAATTTGGCAATAAAAGGTATGTATGAATATGATCATTTGATATGTGAGCTATATCACATGATATGTGATTATGAGCAAGTGAACATGATCAATTGAGATATAAGAG
The DNA here is from genome assembly GCA_025698515.1 of Gossypium sturtianum. Taxonomy (NCBI): domain Eukaryota; kingdom Viridiplantae; phylum Streptophyta; class Magnoliopsida; order Malvales; family Malvaceae; genus Gossypium; species Gossypium sturtianum. The sequence continues at coordinate 33,843,788 of CM046943.1, read as the reverse complement.
AAATATGACTTGTGATTGTGTTATACCGAGAACCATATATATGAAATGGTTTATAATCATTCTATGTGATTAGTTTATTTGTACATGGCTTACTAATCTTTTGAAAGCTTACTTTTTGTGTGTTTGCATTGTTTTATAGATTATCGAAGCTACTGGAAGCTCCGGGATAGTCGAGGATCATCACCACACTATCGAACTATATTTTGGTACCTTTTGAAAATGTATATATTTAAGTATGGCATGTATAGGCTAGAGAATTTTGATTATGTCTTGAAATGTGTAAATATAGCCATGTGATATGGCTTGATAATAGAAGAGATTTCGATTGATTTTGGTATATGTTTTGCTATGTCAAAATTGTGCATGTATTGGTAAGATTTTGACCATTAGTTGGGCATGAATTGAGTATATAGTGATGCTTATAGGTATGACCCAAAATGGGTGGCAATTTGGCTTTGCAAATGGCCTATAATTGCCAACACGTTTGAGTACACGGGCGTGTGTCTCGATAATGTCTTTCAATGCTCCAATTCGAAGCAAGTCAGACTTACACACGGGCCAGACACACGGGCGTGTGACAGGCCGTGTGATTTAAGTCAGTTTGCCACATGGGCAAGAAGTACAGGCGTGTTCCAGACCGTGTGACACAAGTCAGTGTTGCACACGGGCTGAGACATGGTCCAAGGCATGGCCGTGTGAGGCACACGGCCAAGCCACACGGGCGTGTGCCCTTTTTTGAAAGAAAAATTTTCTAAGTTTCGCAAAGTTCCCATATGAGATTGGTTTAGTCCTGAACCTTCTCTAAAGCATGTTTAAGGTCTCGTAAACCTTCTAAGGGACTCTATGTGTATATTTTCACTATGGAATGATTGTAAATGTTTGATATTAGTGAAATGTTTATGATATGTTCCGATATGTCCAGTAATGCCTCTTAAACCTCGTCCAGTGACAGATACGGGTTAGGGGTGTTACAATTTGTTTGGTATCAGAGTTACGGTTTAGTCGATTCTAGGACTAATGTAGCGTATGTTAGTCTAGCTATACATGCCATATGTTTGAACTGTGATACTGTGATGAATCCTGACAGATAAAATGTGTTTTTCCTATAGTAAATGGATCCCGAACGAGTCATAGCTGACGATGTTGAAAGTAATGCACCTGCTCCCGCTCAAGGGACAGCACCGTTTGATTCTAGACCGGTTACTAGCGGTCAGGAAGGAGAGGCTAAACAAGCCTTCTTTCAAATGATAAATGAGTGGTTCACTCAGTATATTAGAGCAAATCTGGTTGTTCCTCAACCTTTGCCCCCGTAAGTTCCTACAGCTCCCCGAGTTATAAATCTGATTCGTCTGAATAAACCTCCAGTTGATAAGATTAGAAAATATGGGGCTGAAGAATTTTGTGCTACCACTGATGATGATGCTAAGAGAGCCGAGTTATGGCTTAAGAATACAATTCGGGTATGTGATGAGTTGTCATGTACTCCTGATGAATGTGTTAAATGTTCTGTTTCTTTGTTGAGAGATACAGCTTACCAATGGTGTAAAACTCTGACTTCTGTTGTTCCGAGAGAATGAATTACCTGGGATTTCTTTCAGACCGAATTTTGAAAGAAATACATCAGTGAGAGATTTATAGATCAGAAACGTAAAGAGTTTCTTGAATTGAAAGCAGGTCGTATGTCCATGCTACAGATCACACAGTGAGAATTTTGTGGCCCGGGCAAGTATGCACGAGAACGTGTCTCGTCTGAGGTAATAATGTGTAAAAGATTCGAAGATGGTTTGAATGAAGATATCCGTTTGTTAGTCAGAATTCTAGAAATAAAAGAATTTGTTGTGCTTGTTGACCGAGCGTGTAAAGTTGAAAAACTCGGGAAAGAGAAAAGAAAAGATGATTCAGAAGCTAGAGAGGTGCGAAAACGAACAAAGAGTAAGTAATATCAGTCGGTATCAAAGAAATTCTGATATGCTTATATCCGTTCAAAGGCTAATGTGGGACATTAGAGTAGAGATCGTGCAAGATCACATTCGAGCTTCCAAGCTCCAGCTACTTCGATTGCAAGTGTTGGAAATGTCAGATCTGAGCGACCCGAGTGTAGACATTATGGTAAAAGACATCTGAGAAATTGTCGATTAAACGATCAAGCTTGTTTCAAATGTGGATCTTTAGATCACTTTATCCGAGACTATCCCGAGTCTATTGAGCAAGAGATTGTATAGAATTCAAAGTCGAATAACGCTTCAGTTAGGGGTAGACCTCCCAGAAACACGGGAAATATGAATGGTAGCCAGAGAGCTACGAAAGATACAGCTGCGAGATCTGAGGCGAGAGCAACTGCCAGAGCTTATGCTATTCGAGCTCGTGAGGAAGCTTCATCTCCAATCGTCATTACCGGTACTTTTACTCTTTATGATACTTCTGTGATTGCATTGATAGATCCAAGGTCTACTCATGCATATATATGCATGAACTTAGTATCCAGTAAGACTTTGTCTATAGAGTCTACTGAATTTTTAATTAGAGTATCGAACCCCTCAACCAAGTGTGTTCTGGTTGACAAAGTGTGCAAGAATTGTCCGTTGATGTTTCGAGATATCTGTTTCCCGACTGATCTAATGTTATTACCCTTTGATGAGTTTGATATAATTTTGGGGATGGATTGGCTAACATTGCATGATGCTGTTGTGAATTGCAAATGAAAGACTATTGATTTGAGATGTAAGAATGATGAAATAATACGGATTGAGTCCAGTGATTTGAATGGGCTACCGGCAGTGATATCTTCGATGAAAGCTTTGAATTATGTGAAAAAGGAATGTGAAGCTTATCTTATGTATGTGATTGATACGAAAGTGACAGAAACGAAAGTTGAATATGTGCCTGTGGTTTGTGAGTTCCCTGATGTGTTTCCTGAAGAATTACCGGGATTACCTCCAATACGAGAAGTTGAGTTTGGCATTGAGTTAGTGCCGGGGAAGACCCTATCTCAATAGCTCCGTATAGAATGGCTCCGACAGAATTGAAAGAATTGAAGTCTCAGTTGCAAGAATTGACAGACAGAGGTTTCGTACGACCGAGTTTTTCTCCTTGGGGCGCTCTCGTTCTGTTTGTGAAAAAGAAAGATGGCACGATGAGAATGTGCATTGATTACCGTCAGTTAAACAAAGTGACTATTAAGAACAAATATCCTCTGCCCAAAATTGATGATTTGGTCGATCAGCTGAAAGGAGCTACTATGTTTTCAAAGATAGATCTGAGATTGGGATACTATCAGTTGAGAGTAAAATATTCAAATATTCTGAAAATAGCTTTCAGAACGAGGTACGGGCATTATGAATTTTTATTTATGCCTTTCGGACTAACAAATGCTCCTGCTGTCTTTATGGACTTGATGAACAGAATTTTTAGAGCGTATTTAGATCTATTTGTTGTTGTATTCATTGACGACATTTTGATTTTTTCGTGTGATTAAACTGAGCATGCCGAACATTTGAGAACTATGCTACAAACTCTACGTGATAAGCAATTGTATGCAAAGTTTAGTAAATGTGAGTTCTGGTTGCGCGAAGTTTGCTTTTTGGGGCATATTGTGTCAGCATCCGGTATACGAGTTGATCCGAGCAAGGTTTCGGCTATTTTAGAGTGGAAGCCTCCGAAAAATGTGTCTGAAGTCTGCAGTTTTCTGGGACTTGCTGGTTATTACCGACGATTTGTAAAAGGCTTTTCGATGATTGCAACTCCGTTGACGAGATTACTTTAGAAAGATGTGAAATTCGAATGGTCTGGAAAGTTTCAGAAAAGCTTTGATCAGTTGAAAGCCTTATTGATCAAGCTCGCATGCTAAATGCAACGAGAATCGGTAAAGAATCGTGATATATAGTGATGCTTTACTCAATGGTCTGGGATGTGTTTTGATGCAGGAAGGCAAAGTTATAGCTTATGCCTCGAGACAATTGAAACCGCATGAAAAGAATTATCTGACGCACGATCTTGAGCTAGCTGCAATCGTGTTTGCTCTAAAAATTTGGCGCCACTATCATTTTGGTGAGAAATGTCATTTGTTTTCAGATCATAAAATTCTGAAATATTTATGACTCAGAAAGACTTGAATTTGCGATAGAGAAGATGGTTAAAACTATTAAAAGACTACGAGCTTGTGATTGATTATCATTCGGGAAATGCAAATGTTGTTGCTGATGCTTTGAGTCGGAAATCATTGTTTGCCTTACTTGCGATGAATGCTCATTTAGTTCTGTCTGATGATGGTTTCGTTTTAGCCGAATTGAAAGCGAGACCATTGTTCTTACAGCAGATTTGTAATGCCCAAAAAGTTGTCAATGAAATGCTAGTGGAACGAGCTCAGTGTGATTTGAACTCTGATTCAGAATTTCAAGTTGATGATGATAATTGTCTGAGATTTCGAGATCGGATTTGTGTTCTGAGAAATCCAGAGTTGATTTAGTTGATTTTGAAAGAAGCTCATAACAGTCGCTTATCGGTTCAACCGGGAAGTACAAAGATGTATAATGATTTGAAACAACTTTACTGGTGGTCTGGAATGAAAAGAGATATCTCTGATTTTGTTTCGAAATGTTTGATCTGTCAGCAAGTTAAAGCTGAACTTCAGGTGCCATCCGATTTGTTACAACTGATTATGATTCCCGAGTGGAAATGGGATAGAGTGACAATAGATTTTGTTTCAGGTTTGCCTTTAACTTCGAGGAAGAAATATGCAATCTGGGTTATAGTTGATATATTGAAAAAATCAGCTCATTTTATTCCGGTGAGAACGGATTATTCGCTTGATGAGTTAGCTGAGTTATACATTTCTGATATTGTGAGATTACACGGGGTGCCACTATCTTTTCTGTCTGACAGAGATCCGAGGTTTACTTCGCGGTTTTGGAAGAAACTGCAAGAGGCTTTAGGTACAAAATTGCACTTTAGTACTGCTTTTCACCCGCAGACGGATGGTCAATCCGAGCGGATTATTTAGATACTCGAGGATATGTTGAGATGTTGTATTCTTGTGTTTGAAGGTACGTGGGAACAGTATTTCCCATTGATTGAATTCGCGTATAATAATAGTTTTCAATCAAGCATTAAAATGGCACCGTACGAAGCCTTGTATGGTAGGAATTGCCGAACACCTCTGTACTAGTCTGAACTTAGTGAAAATAAAATTCACGGGATTGATTTGATTAAAGAAACTGAACAGAAAGTAAAAGTGATACGAAATAGTTTGAAAGCAGCGTCTGATCGACAGAAATCATACGCAGATTTGAAAAGAAAAGATATTGAATTCGAGATCGGTGATAAAGTATTTTTGAAAGTGTCTCCGTGGAAGAAAATACTTCAATTTGGCAGAAAAGACAAATTGAGTCCGAGATTCATCGAGCCGTATGAAATTATCGAGCGTATTAGGCCGATTGCTTATAGATTGTTGCTACCATCTGAGTTAGAAAAGATCAATAATGCATTTCATGTATCGATGCTTCGACGATATAGATCCAATCCCTCGCATGTGATTTCTCCGTCTGAGATAGAGATTCAGTCCGATATGACTTATGAAGAAGAACCAATCTGTATCTTAACTTGCGAGGTTAAAGAATTACGAAATAAGAAAATTTCGTTAGTAAAGGTATTATGGCATCGACACAGGGTAGAAGAAGCTACGTGGGAACCTGAAAATGCTATGAGAGAGCAATATCCGAATCTCTTCAATGGTAAGATTTTCGGGGACGAAAATTTCTAAGGGGGGAGAATTGTAACAGCCCAGTTTATACCTTAGTCGAAATAGTGGTTTCGGGACCACAAATCTGAGTCAAAAAATATTTTCATAATATTTCCCATATTTATAGCGTGTGAATTGGTATGTGTGAAATTTTCGTGATTTAATTTGATCATTTGTGTGCTTAATTTGCAAAAAGGACTAAATTGTAGAAAATGTAAAAGTAGTCTTCTATTTAATTAAGTGTCGAATTGATGTGTCTTTATTATTACGGGGTCCTTATGTTGTTAATATGCCATTAACATGGTAACTGGACATTAATGGCCTTAATGTTAATGTTTTATATGTTTATTAATCATGGATATTTTGGTAATTTATGTATTATTATGTATTAAATAAAATCAACATGAATTTATGGCCATTATCATCTATTTTGCACCGAATTTGAAGAAAGAAATAGGGTTCATAAGCATTCAAGCATTCGGCACTAATCTTGGTCAATTCGGTATGTGTTTTTGATCCATTTTTTATGATTCCTATGTTTTTGTGATCGTTGTTAAGTGTACTAGCTAGCCCATGTCACAATTTTTGAATTTGATGAAGATTTTGAGTTATGCCATTGATGAAATTGTGAGCTTTGTGATGTTAATTGATGAAAAATGGAAGATATGTGTTGGGTTAACATGTTTTGTATTTGGATTTTTGATGAATTTGAGTATTATGGGCTAAATTGTGAAAATGAGAAATTGAAGGACTAAAACGTGAAATAAATGAAATATATGGGCTTAAATGAACTCAATGAAAATTCGGCTAAGCATGAAAAATGTGAAATTTTGTGTATTTTGGGATTTTTGAAATAGGGACTAAAATGTCAAAATGTGAAAATGTGAGGGCTAATTTGTAAAATGCCCTAAATATGTGTATATGGATTGAATTGAATGATTTGGTGAATAAAAGAGTTAAATTTGAATGTGTATAGATCAAGAACCAAAGAAAATAGAATTAGATCGGGGGAAATCGAAAGTAGTTGAATAGCTGTTCGTTTCCGTTCATTTCTGTACGAGGTAAGTCTATATACAAATAAATGTGTTTGAATTGAATTATTATTGCTTATATGATAATGAAATGTGATAAATGGCTATGGGAGCTGAATATGTGAAATCCGAGAAAATTCCAATAATATGATGACGTCCAAAAATCCCCGTACGAACCATAGGAATAGTTAGGATACATATGTCATGACATAGGATTCCGATATGAGTTATCGTGTAAGACCACGTCTGGGACGTTGGCATCGATTTGATATTTATGTGTAAGACCATGTCTGGGACATCGGCATCGTATATGATTTCGTGTAAGACCCTGTCTGGGACAGAGGCATCGATATTTAATTACATGTAAGACCACGTCTAGGACATTGGCGTTGTACGAGCTTTACGAGCTATCCGAGTATCCTTATTTATTCCGAACGGTTCAACGGGCATTCCGAGAAATGAATGAGTATACGAATGTGCATCTGAATTCTGGTACGTATGTATGTATATGAAATTTGGCAATGAAAGGTATGTATGAATATGATCATTTGATATGTGAGCTATATTACATGATATGTGATTATGAGCAAGTGAACATGATCAATTGAGATATAAGAGAAATATGACTTGTGATTGTGTTATGCCAAGAACCATATATATGAAATGGTTTATAATCATTCTATGTGATAAGTTTATTTTTATATAGCTTACTAAGCTTTTGAAAGCTTACTTTGTGTGTGTTTGCATTGTTTTATAGATTATCAAAGCTACTAGAAGCTCGGGGATAGTCGAGGATCATCACCACACTATCGAACTATATTTTGGTACCTTTTGAAAACGTACATATTGAAGTATGGCATGTATAGGCTAGAGAATTTTGATTATGTCTTGAAATGTGTAAATATAGCCATGTGATATGGCTTGATAATAGAAGAGATTTCGATTGATTTTGGTATATGTTTTGCTATGTCTGCATGTATTGGTAAGATTTTGACCATTAGTTGGGCATGAATTGAGTATATAGTGATGCTTATAGGTATGACCCAAAATGGGTGGCAATTTGGCTTTGCAAATGGCCTATAATTGCCCACAGAGTTAAGCACACGGGCGTGTGTCTCGACAGTGTCTTTCAATGCTCCAATTTGAAGCAAGTCAGACTTGCACACGGGCCAGACACACGGGTGTGTGACAGGCCGTGTGATTCAAGTTAGTTCGCCACATGGGCAAGAAGCACGGGCGTGTTCCAGACCGTGTGACCCAAGTCAGTGTTGCACACGGGCTGAGACATGGTCCAAGGCATGGTCGTGTGAGGTACACGGCCAAGCCACACGGGCATGTGCCCTATTTTGAAAGAAAAGTTTTCTAAGTTCCGCAAAGTTCCCATATGAGATCAGTTTAGTCCCGAACCTTCTCTAAAGCATGTTTAAGGTCTCGTAAACCTTCTAAGGGACTCTATGTGTATATTTTCGCTATGGAATGATTGTAAATGTTTGATATTAGTGAAATGTTTGTGATATGTTCTGATATATCCGGTAATGCCTCTTAACCCTTGTCCGGTGACGGATACGGGTTAGGGGTGTTACAAAATTGAGTAAAAGGTAAAAGTTTAGGGTAATAATGAAAAATGTCATTATAGGGTCAAATATATGAATTTATATATTTTAAGGTAATGAATTGGTTCATTGAGCTAAACTATTATATATAGATCAAGAAACAGATCAATCGGTTAATAATCGCAGGAAAGGAAAAGTTGTCGAGTAGTCATCGTCGAGGTATTGGTAGCTACTGCATTTAGGTAAGTTCGTATTAGATTTGTTATGCTTATTGATGTTTTGATTTCAAATCATATATGTGTGTATATATGTGTGTATAATGGGCATGGTTAATTGAGGTAAGTTTGATGGTGGAAACAAAGGTTTGAAATGTAAAACATGACAATAGTACTTGTTTGAATTGAATCATGTTATTATATGAAATGTTTGTGATCAATTTGATCGTGGTATGAGGTTATAATTATGAAAAGATTAAGTTATACAAGTTAAGGCTCGTGTGAACTCAGTGAATAGCTAGGATACAAATGACATGTCATTAGGGTGTTCCAGCCAATAGGTGCCGGTGATTATAGTTTCTAGGTACTATGTACCGGTGTAACAGTTCCTGGCACTCTGTGCTAGTGATATATTTATAGGTACTATGTACCAATGGTGGATACCATACCATTGGTTGGAATCTAGCGTTTGTTGCAAATTCTCGTCAGCTCGTGTGAGCATTTATTTCCCTTTGTATCCAAAGTTAATTTGTAATAGTTCTGCAGGCAAAACAATTAATGAAACGTTTCGAAATTGAATTCATGGCTTAAATGATTAAATATTTTTTAGTTATGTCATGGCGCATAAAGCATGTACTTTGATATCTTACTAATGTTCAATGAGTATTGCTAATCATTTGGCATGTTAGGTAATGTGAAATATGGCATGAAGTGTTGCTATAAGTTAGATCTAATTTTATGCTTAAAATGACAAGTATGTGATGTTTAAATTTTACGAAGTTACTAAGCTTTAAGTAAGCTTACCTCGTTTTGTTTTATTCTTGTAGACTGTCGAATTCGAGCTACCGATTGGATCGTTTTTGGAGATCACACTATCTGTCAACTGTTTCGATAGCTATTTGTTTATTTTTGCCTGGTTATAAGTGGCATGTAAATAGGGTCTAGGCTATGTATGTTTATAAGCACTTTGGTCATGTTTTGTGCCATTTGAGATATGAAATATGTATATAGATGTAAATCTTTAACAACATTTTGGTTGGTTGTGGTGTGTGATTGTAAAGGCATGTTTTGGTATCTAAGTGCATCTTGAATTCTTGATTTGGTATGTATATATTTTAAGTAACTTGGTGAACTTTGGTTGGTAATATGCTAGTAATGGAAACAATGATGTAATGTAATTGGTTTGGTATTGATTTTATGGTATGAAGTTATGGAATGCTAATGGTTAATGCTTGAATGATTTATGTTTTAATGTTTGAATTGTGGTGCCAATTAGGGCATAATGGTTAGGCACTTAGGTTGGATTTTGTTTGATATATTTTGGAAAGTTTTAGTGCATTTTATGTAAGTATGTTGGTTAGTAATTGTATGACTTGTAACATAAGGGATCATAGGTGTAATTGCTTGGGATTGAAGGTATATTTGATTTTGGCTCATCTGATCTTCAAGCTTAGTCAATGTTTTCGTTGAGTTGGTGCACTCAGATTGCATCTATTTCACGTCTGTCCTCATTGACTACATTTCCCCCTCTATTCAATCTAAGCGTTGACCATATGCAGTATGGCTATTTGGGTTAGCCCTCTCCTGAGGTTTCTACAAATAAAGAGGTTGATAGTTAGCATTTTTAACTTGGTTTGAACTACTACATCCTCTTCGATTTCCTCTCCATCTCAGGTTCGGGTGATCTTTCAATTCAGGATTGTATGTATTTGAATAAGAGCTTTTACCCCTATTCCCAATGTAATTCACATCCTCAATAGGATTGTTAATTGTCATATATGAATATGTTGTGCAAATTGTGCAAGTCTTCATGTCAAATCAAGTAATAAAGTGATGAGTGAGTATTGTTCCCACGAGGATTGGATGAGTGCTATTTGTCTAAGTTATCACAATTGAACAGAAAAGATAAATGTATCGAATGGGATTAACACATTAATAGTGAGAGCAGTGAAGTACACTAGCAAATATTACCATTGCAACAAATCAAACAAGAGTACTAAAGACTTTAGCAAGGTTGGAATATTGGTTGTGAAGGCTAGGATTACTGAGGGATCTGTTCTAACCCATGAACAATGCCGTGGCAAAACTATGGCAAACTTACTGCTCAATTGGGTGCTAATGTGGTTTACCTCTGCTGAAAGAAAGTCCTAGGGTTACTCAACCTTAAAGCACTATATGTCTATAGGCTCAGGATTAGCAACTACTACTAAAGCTCAACCCTCTAAATCTTATAAGGTAAGGCTCTATGTCTAGAGTTTACATGAGTATTTCACTCAACATTCACTTATATTACCCAACTTTGGTCCAAGTAACCTAATCCTGTCGATCTTAAGCTACCTTAAGACTTATTGAGCATTTATCAACACTCTCTTAAGCATTTAAAAAAAACAACCATTGGGTAAAGTAATAATATAAACCATATTAATCCATAAACATTAATCGAGGTTAAAACATCATCCAAAGCAAACCCTAGCCATATTAAGTTAGCTCATGGCTGGGCTATACATTTCGTATCATCAATATCCCAAAATATCAGTTTAGAAAAGGAGAATTAAAACAAAATGCAAAGGAAGAAATCTTGGTTTCAGTACCCCAATCCCCCCAACTCAACGTCTTGTTGCTCGTCTTCACCAAAGTTCACAGTCAGCTCAACTTGCCCTTTTTGAAACAATGAGACCTTTGTTCAAGCTCCAACTGCCTTCTTTTCTTTTCCTTTTAATTGCCTTTTATATTTGGGTTGTCTTTAGGGTAAAATTCGCCAGCCAATGATTGATTTTTCCCTAATTTTGAGGTGAATATTCTCCATTACACGTGCATGTGGGGCACCGAATGCTCAGTGCTCTCATTGCTGACTGGGTGTTTGTCAATTTCTTCACCAGCATTGCCATGGCAACCTCTCATAATGGCTCGACAAACCTCCATTGTAACACCCCATACCCGAGTCCGAGGCTTAGACCGGATACGAGAAGTTACTATGCTTGAACTTGCTTAATCAAGTACTTACGGGCTATAAAATTTCGTTCTGAATTAAGAACTTATCTTTCTTAATCAACTTGTACTTTTTATGGGCCTACAAGGCCTTAAACTCATGTCCGTAAACTTTCGGAACTCAATCAAAAACTTTTCATTGAAACAGGGGTCACACGCCCATGTGAGTTGGGACACGCCCGTGTAAACCTGAGACACGCCCATGTCTCCTAACCGTGCTTAAAACTCGAGCTTACTGCCAAACTTCACACGGCCATGGCACGCCCGTGGTCCTAGCCCGTGTGAAAAACCTTAACATTCTGACTTATAACACACGGCCATGGCACGCCCGTGGACTTAGACCGTGTACCACAACTTGATATTCTAACTTAAGGTGCAATGGTGCAGGGTACACACGGCTTAGACACACGCCCGTGTGTTCGACCGTGTGGGCACTTAGAGGCTATTTACCAAGCCAATTGCCACCCTGAAATCAAGAGCAAATTCATACTATATTTACAACTCAAATCACTACAACTTTAATGAACAATATAACATGCTCTATTGATATCAATAACATACATACTTAGTCAATATTGGCCAATCATTTAGCCATTTACAAAAGAATAATAATAAACTTGATAGCCCATGCTTTGCCCCATTCTAAGACATATACTCAAAATGAAATGTTTCCTATACATGCCATACTTAATAAAAACAACTTGGCTATACCAAAATAGCGGTTGATAGTGTGATTCGAGCTCCGACTTCAACATCCACAAGTTAGCTTGGCGGGACTACATAGAAAGAAATAATAAAAGACGTAAGCATTTAGCTTAGTAAGTTTGCATAATGCACATAGCAACTTACTTGTTTAATATAAACCATTGGACATAAACAATGGCATCATAAATTTTAGCTATAAAGCTTACTTACTCATACTTGAGAGGTAAACAAGGTACCTGTATCACTTGATCACATTGATCAGCATATTTTAACATAATAATCATAATCTTTGATTCATCATTCATAACATGAATAATACTCATTGTCACTTGATAATAACTTTGCTTACTTAGCTTTCTTGTTATCTCATTTGAGTTTAGCTCGTTTGCCCGATGAATTTATATGAATAATCGAGGATACTAAATCTCATCTAAATTTCGAGGCCATGACTTAACATGGACTTATACGAAGTCTTTCTTGTTCTCACCAATGCCATGCCTTAACTTGGACTTATATGGGATCTCTTTCTCTTGATAAGTTTTCAATTCCAAGCTTGCATTGGTCTTACATGATAACTTGTTCAATGCCAAGCTTGCCTTGGACTTACATGATAACTTACTCAATGTCAAGCTTGCCTTGGACTTACATGATAACTTACTCAATGCCAAGCTTGCCTTGGACTTACATGATATCTTGCTTGCTTGCCGATGCCATGCCTCGGCTTGGTCTTATACGGACTTTCTTGTTTCATATGGTAGATCGAGTATCCTAAGTTATTCAACTTCAATCGGGGCTTTCTCATGCTTGATCTCATTAATTTCTTGTTTCATATGGTAGATCGAGTATCCTAAGTTATTCAACTTCAATCGGGGCTTTCTCATGCTTGATCTCATTAATTTCTTTGTTTAACATAACATTAAACATTTTTCATAATAACATTGTACATTATACTAAGCAATTCAATGATAAAAATCATAAAGCTTAGAAATCATACAAACTTACCTCAATATACAAAATGTACCTACGTATGTAATTTAGTCCTCGACCTTGTTCTTGCTTCAGTTTCGATCCGGGCTTCGTTTTTCTTGATCTATAGTCATAAATAGATCATTTAATAATCACATTGACTAAATTGACCCTTTACTCATACTTGGGCAAAATTACTATTTTGCCCCTATACTTTCTCATATTTGCACTTTTGCCCCAAGGCTCATAAAATAATTTTCATTCCACTTTCTTAGACTACAAGCTTAGCTGATTCATTTTCTCTACTATAGCCATTATCAATTCTCATTATTTCTAATAGGTATGACTAATTTCAAAACTTTTACAAACTAGTCCACACTATCATATTTCACGAAATTCATTAAGGAAAAGATGTTTATCTAACATCAAACTCTCATAATCTTCCATAAAATATCATTTTTATAAGCATGTCATTCATCGATGAATTTTTGAACATGCATCTTAGCTTATTTTATAGCTAAAAATAGCTAATTCATAATACGAGGACTTCAAAAACACGAAGAATATTAAAAATGGGGCTAAGATGAACTTACTAGCAAGCTTGAAAAAAATGAAGAACCCTAGCTATGGAGTCTTCAAATTTTCGGCAAGGGAACGAAGAAGATAAATGAAATTTTATCATCTTTTTCCTATTTTAATCACTTATTAGACAAATGACCAAAATGCCCTTCTCTTTAAAAATTTCTATTTTACTAACTCATGTCCATTTTTGTCCAAAATTTATAATTTGGGAAAATTGCTATTTAAGGACCCATAATTAATATTCTAAAGCTATTTCATACAAAAAGCTTCTAGAAACTCATATTTTGCAACTTTTGCAATTTAGTCCTTTTTGACCATTCAACTTCAATTTAGCAAAATTACTTCATGAAACTTTTACACTAACATGCAAACATGGCATGAACCTTAAAAACTCATAAATTCACCTCGGATTCATGGTCTCACACCACTATTCCGACTAGGTCCTAAATCGGGTCATTACAATTCTCCCTTAGGGATTTTCGTCCTCGAAAATCTTACCGATGAAAAGGTTTGGATATTTGGTTTCTCATACTCTCTTCTCGGTTCCCATGTGGCTTCTTCTATTCCATGTCTTTGCCACAATACTTTCACTAAGGCAATACTTTTCTTTCTTAGTTGTTTCACTTCCCGAGCTAATATCTTGGTGGTTCTTCACCATAAGTCATGTCGGGATGAATCTCTACTACCGACCGGGAATTACATGCGAAGGGTCCGATCGAGAGCGTCTTAAATTGACACGTGAAACACATCATGTATCTTTTCTAACTCGATGGCAAAGCCAATCTGTAAGCTACTGAGCCCAACTTTCTCGGTAATCTCATACGGTCCAATAAAACGTGGACTCAACTTGCCTTTTTCGGCCAAATCGAGAACTTTTTCCAAGGTGACACTTTCAAGAAAACTTTATCTCCAACTTGATACTCTATCCCTTTTCTTTTAAATCCGAGTAGGATTTCATCTGTCTCAAGCGACTTTTAAGCACTCTCGTATCACTCTTACTTTCTCTTCAACTTTCCTAACCAAATCAACCCAGTGAATTTGGTTTTCTTTGAGTTCAGTCCAAAATAAAGGCGTTCTGCACTTACGCCCATATAAAGCCTCATAAGGCGCCATCCTCAAGCTCGACTGAAAACTATTATTGTAGGAAAATTCTACCAATGGGAGAAACTTTTCCCAATTGCCTCGGAACCCTAGAACACACAACACCAAGCATATCCTCTAGTACTTGTATTAACTCTCTCGATCGACCGTCAGTTTGAGGGTGAAAGGCCGTACTAAATATCAACTTTGTACCTAGGGCCTCTTGCAACTTCTTCCAAAATCTGGATGTGAATCTCGGATCTCTATCCGATATGATTGACACAGAACTCCGTGAAGTCTTACTATTTTCAAACGCATACAAGTCCGCCAACTTGTCAAGTGAGTAATCCACTCGCATGGTGTATAAAATGAGCTGATTTAGTGAGTCCATCAATTACAACCCATACAACATCTTTCTTACTCGGTGATAACGGTAAACCGGTCACAAAATCTATAGTGATACGGTCCCATTTCCACTCGGGTATCATAATTGGTTGAAGCAAACCGAAGGTACTTGGTGTTGACTTTTACTTTAGCGACAAATCATACATTTGGAAACAAATTTCGAAATGTCTCTCTTCATTTTCGGCCACCAATACTATTGCTTCAAATCATTATACATTTTAGTACTACCAAGATGTACAGAAAAACACCCGTTATGTGCCTCATGCAAAATTCTCCGAATAAGCTCCTCTTTTCTCGGTACACAAATTCTACCTTTAAACATCAAATATCCTCCAGAATTAATCTAAAAGTTGGATTCAACATCTGACTCGCACTGAGCTCTTTTGACTTATAATTCGCTATCTTCTTCTCGAGCCTCGAGAAATCTCTTGGAGGAATCTTTGGTCTAGCTCTCAACTCGGCTATAATGGAACCATCATCAGATAAAATTATCTGTGAATTCATTGCTCTTAATGCAAATAAGGACTTTCTGCTTAAAGCATCGGCGACAACATTCGTCTTTCCTGGATGGTAGTCAATGACTAACTCATAGTCTTTTATCAACTCTAACCATCTCCTTTTCCTTAAATTCAACTCTTTCTGCGTCATCAAGTACTTCAGACTTTTGTGATCGGTGAAGATCTGACATCTCTCACCATATAGATGATGTCTCTATATCTTCAATGTGAAGACTATGGCAGCTAATTCTAGGTCGTGCGTCGGATAATTCTTCTCATGAGGCTTTAACTTTCTTGAGGCATAAGCAATCACTTTGCCTTCTTGCATAAGTACACAGCCTAATCCATTTAAGGATGCATCGCTGTAAACTATGAACTCTTTCCCCATCTCAGGTTGTACTAAAACTGGAGCTTCTGTCAATAATGCTTTCAACTTTTCGAAACTTTGTTGGCATATTTACATCCACTCAAACTTCACATTTTTCTGTAACAACTTCGTCATCGAGGTTGCAATCATGGAGAACCCCTTGACAAATCGTCTATAATAGCCGGCTAGGCCTAGGAAACTTCTAACCTCAGAGATATTCCTTGGTGGTTTCCAATCCGTAATAGCCGAGATCTTACTTGGGTCTACTCGAACCCCTTCTCCCGAGACAATATGCCCCAGAAATCCTACTTCATTGAGCCAAAACTCACTTTTACTGAACTTGGCATACAACTGATTTTCTCTCAAGAATCAGTAAAACTATCCTTAGGTGCTCGCATGCTCATTCTCATCTCGGGAATAAATCAGTATGTCGTCAATAAAAATGACTACAAACTTGTCGAGGTATGGTCTGAAGATGCAGTTCATTAAGTCCATGAATACCGCAGGAGCATTGGTCAAACCAAAAGGCATGACTAAAAATTCATAATGCCCATACCTTGTTCAAAAGCGATCTTGGATACATCGACTCCTTTACTCTTAATCGGTAATACCCCGATCTCAAGTCTATCTTAGAGAACACGGTGGCTCCTTTCAATTGATCGAACAAATCATCGATCCTTGGCAATGGATACTTGTTCTTTACTGTCACTTTATTAAGCTGACGGTAATCTATGCACAATCTCATAGTGCTATCCTTCTTTTTCACAAATAAAACTGGAGCACCCTAGGGAGAACAACTTGACCTTGCAAAGCCTTTGTCTTTTAACTCTTGCAACTGTATCTTCAACTCTTTCAACTCCGTTGGAGCCATTCTGTAAGGAGTAATAGATATTGGTAAAGTACCGGGAGCTAGCTCAATGCTGAACTCAACTTCTCTGATTGGAAGTAATCCCGGTAATTCTTCGAGAAAAACATCCATGTGCTCACATACTATCGGTACGGACTCAATCTTTAACTCTGTTTCTTTATCATTCATCACAAAGGCCAAATATGCCTCATACCCCTTTCTTATAAATCTCTGTGGCGTCATATGAGAAATCAATATCGGCAATCCACTTTGTTCATCTGATTCTATATGGAGAATATCCCCATTCTCACATCTCATTTCAATGTACTTTTTCCCACAATTTACTATTACATCATGGGTTGTCAACCAGTCCATACCAAGAATGATGTCAAACTCATCAAATGGTAATAACATAAGGTTTGCTTTAAAACAGTGACCTTTAATCATTAACGGACAATCTTTACATACTTCATCAATTAACACACTCTTGCCTAAAGGATTAAACACTTTAATCACAAATTCTGTAGGCTCTACAGGCATGCTCATATCGGATATTAATTTCAGGCAAATGTAAGAGTGTGTGGATCCGGGATCTATTAAAGCAATAACTTTGATATCATAAAGAGAAAAGGTACCCGTGATAACACCATGGGAAGATGCCTCTTCGCGAGCGCGAATGGCATAAGTCCGTGCAGGCGCCCTACCCTCGGGTCTCGCGGCCTGCTCTCTAAGGTTACCTCTTCCTCTTGCCCCACTTCCTGGGTTTCTCTGCGGTCTTCCTCTGACCATAATCCCGGATCTCGAGTTCTGAGCTCTCTCTTCTTTCATTGTCTCTGGACAATCCTTTATGTAGTGGTCTTGAGAACCACATCTAAAACATGCATTTTCGTGCGCTCGGCATTCTCCAAGATGACGCTCGCCACATAATGGGCATTCGGGTCTTTCAGTTGAAAGTTCCCCACAATAGCGATCAAGAAGTAGTTCGTGCTTTATTTCCGAAAATCTGTTTACTCTTGTCTTTCTTTGAAAACCAAATGGAAGTAGCCGATCGGGTAGGTAAATCTCTTGACTTCTTGGATGAGGATTGGAATGACTTATTCCACTGTCTCTTTCTAGAGTCACGAGACTCAATTTCAGACTTTCTCTTCTCTTTTACTAGCTCTTCGGCTTTACAAGCCCTCTCCACTAGCACAACAAATTCTTTCAATTCTAGGACAGCAACAAATAGTTTGATGCCCTCATTTAGCCCATCTTCAAATCTTTTGCTCATGATGGCCTCAGTGGACACGCATTCTCGAGCGTATTTGCTGAGTCGCACAAACTCACGCTCATAATCGGTCACTGACATCTTGCCTTGCTTTAACTCTAAAAATTCTTTTCTTTTCTGATCTACAAATCTTTGACTGATATACTTTTTCTTGAACTCTTCTTGGAAGAATTCCTATGTGATCTTCTCCCTTGGTACCACTAATACAAGGGTGTTCAACTATTGATAGGCAGAATCTCTTAAAAGGGAGACTACACACTTTATGCTTTCCTCAGGTGTGCATGATAACTCATTAAATACCCTGATGGTATTTTCTAACTAAAACTCAGCTTTTTCCGGATCATCTTCTCTTTTCGCCCGGAATTCTTCTGCCCCATGTTTCCTGATCCTATCAACTGGAGGTTTGTCTCCTCTTACCACCTCTACTACTTGAGGGGCTACTGGAATAGGTTGTGGAACAGGTGGGGGTGGAGGGGGTTGTACATTTGGGTTCATACGAACGAACTCTGTATACCACGTATTCATCATATGGAGGAAGGCTTCTCTAGCCGCTTCTCCTCCTTCTTGACTCACCGTAGTGGGTCTATTCTCATTCTCGTTCAGCACCGTCCCTTCAGCGGGAGCCGGCGCATTACTTTCTACATTGTCTGCCACAACTCTTTCGGGATCCATTTACTAAATGTATAAACATAATTTAAGTCGTCAGGAGTCATCACACTATCATTATAAAAACATTCTCACGTATGGCATGTATAGCTAGACTCGTGTTCATGCTACGATAGTCCTAGAACCGACTAAACCATAGCTCTGATACCACTAAATGTAACACCACATACCTGAGTCCGAGGCTTAGACCGGATACGAGAAGTTACTATGCTTGAACTTGCTTAATCAAGTACTTACGGGCTATAAAATTTCGTTTCGAATTAAGAACTTATCTTTCTTAATCAACTTGTACTTTTATGGGCCTACGAGACCTTAAACTCATGTCCGTAAACTTTCGAAACTCAATCAAAAACTTTTTATTGAAACAGGGGTCACACGCCCATGTGAGTTGGGACACGCCTGTGTAAACCTGAGACACGCCCATGTCTCCTAACCGTGCTTAACACTCGAGCTTACTGCCAAACTTCACACGGCCATGGCACGCCCGTGGTCCTGGCCCGTGTGAAAAACCTTAACATTCTGACTTATAACACACGGCCATGGCATGCCCATGGACTTAGACCGTGTACCACAACTTGATATTCTGACTTAAGGTGCAATGGTGCAGGGTACACACGGCTTAGACACACGCCCGTGTGTCCGACCATGTGGGCACTTAGAGGCTATTTACCAAGCCAATTGCCACCCTGAAATCAAGAGCAAATTCATACTATCTCAACAACTCAAATCACTACAACTTTAATGAACAATATAACATGCTCTATTGATATCAATAACATACATACTTAGTCAATCTTGACCAATCATTTAGCCATTTACAAAAGAATAATAATAAACTTGATAGCCCATGCTTTGCCCCTTTCTAAGACATATACTCAAAATGAAATGTTTCCTATACATGCCATACTTAATAAAAACCAACTTGGCTATACCAAAATAGCGGTTGATAGTGTGATTTGAGCTCTGACTTCAACGATCCACAAGTTAGCTTGGCGGGACTACATAGAAAGAAATAATAAAAGACGTAAGCATTTAGCTTAGTAAGTTTGCATAATGCACATAGCAACATACTTGTTTAATATAAACCATTTGACATAAACAATGGCATCATAAATTTCAGCTATAAAGCTTACTTACTCATACTTGATTCTTACATATCTCATGAAACTTACTAGTCTCATATTTGAGAGGTAAACAAGGTACATGTATCACTTGATCACATTGATCAGCATACTTTAACATAATAATCATAATCTCTGATTCATCATTCATAACATGAATAATACTCATTTTCACTTGATAATAACTTTGCCTACTTAGCTTTCTTGTTATCTCATTTGAGCTTAGCTCGTTTGCCCGATGAATTTATATGAATAACCGAGGATACTAAATCTCATCTAAATTTCGAGGCCATGACTTAACATGGACTTATACGAAGTCTTTCTTGTTCTCACCAATGCCATGCCTTAACTTGGACTTATATGGGATCTCTTTCTCTTGATAACTTTTCAATGACAAGCTTGCCTTGGTCTTACATGATAACTTGTTCAATGCCAAGCTTGCCTTGGACTTACATGATAACTTACTCAATGCCAAGCTTGCCTTGGACTTACATGATAACTTACTCAATGCCAAGTTTGCCTTGGACTTACATGATATCTTGCTTGCTTGCCGATGCCATGCCTCGGCTTGGTCTTATACGGACTTTCTTGTTTCATATGGTAGATCGAGTATCCTAAGTTATTCAACTTCAATCGGGGCTTTCTCATGCTTGATCTCATTAATTTCTTTGTTTAACATAACATTAAACATTTTTCATAATAACATTGTACATTATACTAAGCAATTCAATGATAAAAATCATAAAGCTTAGAAATCATACAAACTTACCTCAATATACAAAATGTAGCTAGGTATGCAATTTAGTCCTCGACCTTGTTCTTGCCTCGGTTTCGATCCGGGCTTCGTTTTTCTTGATCTATAGTCATAAATAGATCATTTAATAATCACATTGACTAAATTGACCCTTTACTCATACTTGGGCAAAATTACTATTTTGCCCCTATATTTTCTCATATCTGCACTTTTGCCCCAAGGCTCGTAAAATAATTTTCATTCCACTTTCTTAGACTACAAGCTTAGCTGATTCATTTTCTCTACTATATCCATTATCAATTCTCATTATTTCTAATAGGTATGACTAATTTTAAAACTTTTACAAACTAGTCCATACTATCATATTTCATGAAATTCATTAAGGAAAAGATGTTTATCTAACATCAAACTCTCATAATCTTCCATAAAACATCATTTAACAAGCATGTCATTCATAGATGAATTTTTGAACATGCATCTTAGCTTATTTTATAGCTAAAAATAGCTAATTCATAATACGAGGACTTCAAAAACACGAAGAATATTAAAAACGGGGCTAAGATGAACTTACTAGCAAGCTTGAAAAAAATGAAGAACCCTAGCTATAGAGTCTTCAAATTTTTGGCAAGGTAACGAAGAAGATGAATGAAATTTTATCATATTTTTCCTATTTTAATCACTTATTAGACAAATGACCAAAATGCCCTTCTCTTTAAAAATTTCTATTTTACTAACTCATGTCCATTTTTGTCCAAAATTTATAATTTGGGAAAATTGCTATTTAAGGACTCATAATTAATATTCTAAAGCTATTTCATACAAAAAGCTTCTAGAAACTCATATTTTGCAACTTTTGCAATTTAGTCCTTTTTGACCATTCAACTTCAATTTAGCAAAATTGCTTCATGAAACTTTTACACTAACATGCAAACATGGCATGAACCTTAAAAACTCATAAATTCACCTCGAATTCGTGGTCTCACACCACTATTCCGACTAGGCCCTAAATCGGGTTGTTACATCCATCCTATGTTATCCTTCTCCCTTAAACCTGTCATTCAACCACAACAAGACCTTTCCATGAGCAATTAAAAGTAAAGATGCAATAAAGTAATCACCATCTCAAGTTCTTAGATGCTCTACTCGATTGACTAGAAATGATCATACAATTACCTTAAATGAAGTTAGTTTTACTTAAGTACAAGAAATTAAATTAAGCCTAAAAGCATGAATTATAACTCTTTTCAAGAGTAGTTTATCCCCTCTATATATAGATGGTGCACTATTCGTAGTCTTTATGCGGTTAAGACTGTCCACTAACTGTTGATATTTATCATCTTCCTAGACAGCCTTCAGTATAGCGTTCAGTTGGCCACTGGTAGGAGCTCATCGCCATATTCTTTATTATTTCATATGCATCATCGTATGTCCTGTTCATTAAGGCTCCTCTTGCGGCTCCATCTAGACCTGACCGTGCATGTTCATCTAACCTATTATAAAACATCTACAATCGTAGCCACTCAGGTAATCTGTGATGTGGGCATTTTTTAATCAGCGTTTTAAAGTGCTCCCAAGCTTTGTAGAAACTTTCTCTTTCTAATTGCCTAACTGTAGCAATCTCTCTCCTTAGTTGAATTGTCTTGTTGATTGAGAAAAACTTTTGTAAGAATTTTCCTACGAGTTCATCCGATGTCGTAATGAATCCTGGTGCCTGTGAATCTAATCAAGAGAAAGCATTATCTATTAAGGAGAAAAGAAACAGCTGAATATGAATAGCATCATCGATGATCCCATTGTATTTAAATGTGTCACAAAGCTGTAAGAGTCGTTTTAAATATTGGTTTGGATCCTCTGTCATTGTGCCCCTAAACTATAGATTGTTTTGGATCATCTGGTTCATTGCGGGTTTGATCTCGAAATTTTTTGTTGTAATAGTTGCACTCATTATACTCCCATAAACCATATCTAGATTCGACAGTGCATATTCTATTAGAGTTCTTTCATTACGCGCCATATTTGCGGGTAGTTGTGGTGGTGGTGGATCTTCTAAGTTATTATTGTTAACCTCGTCAAACATTGGATTGTCTCATAGTGGTAAATTGACTACAGCAGGTGGTTGGCTATGCATTTGTTTTCACTGCTGTTGCTGTTGTTGTAGATGATTCCTACGAATTATTGTTTCTGGATTTGTGACTGCTCTATAGGTGTTCCCCTACTACGAGTCATGTACTAAACCCAAAGAGAATAAAGAAGTTAGTAAAAATAAGAAAATAAAATTGTAGCTATAATTTATAAATTTCCTAATTATTCTATTAAAATGCAAAAATTAAAATCAATTTAGTTACGTTGCCTCCCCGGCAACGGCGCTAATAACTTATCGCCTCCAGATGTACCAACATCCAGAGTAAAAGTCCTGCACAAAATATTTTAAAAAAGGCAGTATCTACAAGTATAAAGGTTAGGTTGTAATATAGTTGCAATGGAGTAGGTGAGTACTCCGAGGATCGTATCCAAGGGAGGCGAGCACTAAATTAATTCTAACCTAAGCACAAATAGAACTAACGTGTACTTTAAATAAATTATATTAAGACTAAACAAAAAATAGAGTTTTTAATAAGTAAAAAAAATATAAATAGAAAAACTTGGAAGATTTGCTTATGGAAACTTAGTCAGATCTCTCCACATGTCCCATGGCCTCAACGCCCAAAATCATAGAAAAGCTTAACTGAGAAGCAAATGGGTGAGTACTCACAATCCTTTGGTATACCAATATATCCAACATATGGCTCGCAAAGGAGCATGCACAGAAACATATCACAGAGAGCTCGCATAGAAAGCTTACTTGAAAACACTTGCTCCCAAAGCTCGCACAAAAGTGCGTAAAAACATAGTTTATAAAACTGTACTTTTGAAAACATATCTTAAAACATAGGCTCTCATAGGAATCATAAATTGAAAGCGTACTTCTAAAACATAGTTCAGGACTTAAAAACAAAATTTTAGAAGAACTTGTTCTGGGAGCTTAGTTAGAAAACCTTAAGTTTAAAAAAAAAACATAATAATTAGCACACACATGGTAATTCTTAACCACTCACACTTTTGAAAAATAATAGCGAACATACTTATGAAGAATCCCAGATCACTCACTTTGAAAAGCATGATAGTTTAGCATATTTTTTATGAATCCTCGATCACTCTTCGAAAAACAAAGAAACTTAAACAAGCTTAGCTTTGCCTTTATCCTTGTTAGTAGATGGTCCGGCTAGTTCACAATAAACACACAGATTACTAAACAGATAAAACTTATATAATTCACACATACAAGCGAACCTTGCTTTCTGGATTATCAAACCTAAAAGAAAAAGACTTTCCTTGGGTGCTACGAACTTAACTCGAAATAGAGACTTGACGATAGAATATTCAAGGAGAGAATTCTCATGAATTAAGGGTCGTATTTATAAATCTAAGTGTCCTGAAAATCTTAGGATACCTTACTTTCCTAAAGGTGTTACGTGCACGTAAAATACCCCTAGATACACCAAATTTTGATTTTCATATTCGAGTCTAACTCAATCTTTGATTGGTGAACCCCCAATTTGTAACACCCCTCACCCGTATGCATCGCCGAAATAGGGTACGAGCCATTACCGGACTTAAATACAAGAAATCATACAAAACCGAGACATGAATTTCCACTCAAATTTAAAACTTTTCACAAACATTCATATCACCCCTTAAACAAGCCTACGAGGCCCAAAACATACATAAGGAGGGGTTCGGGAATAAACCGAGAACTTTAGAAAACTTTTGGAGAACTTAGAAAATTTTCCATGAAAAAGGTCCACACGCACGTGTGGGTGAAGGGACACGTCCGTGTAGCATATCACATCCCTGTGTTTCAGGCCGTGTCAAAAATAGGGGACATTCTGTTTGTGACGTCATCAATCAGATAAGGTCACACGGCCAAGACACACGCCCGTGTCCTTAGGCCGTGTGGCGAATTAAATTCCTAAAATCAAGTGCAGACTTCACACGGCCTGGGAACATGCCCATCTCCTATGGATGTGTCTTCCACACGGTTGAGACACACGACCATGCCTCAGCCCGTCTGGTTACTACTGGGCATTCTGTTTCGCCAACATAGGATGTAGGGGGGCACACGGCCAAACCACACGCCCATGTGGCAGACCATGTGTCACACACGGCCTAGACACACACCCGTGTGTCTACCCGTGTGGAAAAAATCAGGCTATTTACCAAGCCTTTTTGCCACCCATACTTACAGCAACCTACACAACATCAAAACCACACTAATCCAAAACATATACATATAAATTCAAGGCACTTAATATAGCATAACTAAGTGCTTTACCATCATCAACATCCATAATCACATGCAACATATCATCATCCAACCATCAATAATCATAGGCCATATCGTAATGGCAATAACACATACATGCATATATGAATAGGTTTATAAAAAAATAATCATTATTAGTAACACCTCATGGCCTTATACAAAATGAATCAAATGTCATCCTAAGCCAACACATTTGGCTAGACCAATATGACATATAACCAAAAAGACCAAGTCCCTATACATGCCATAATTCAATGCAAATCTCAATATACCAAAATGCACGGATAGTGTGGGTGATCCTCCAACTGTCTCTGTATCCCGAGCTGCCTTTTTGACACAATAAAACAAGGGAAAAGAGAAGGGAGTAAGCTTTAAGCTTAGTAAGTCTACATGTAAACAATGAACATCATACCACATACTTATTCATCAAGAACATTACGTGCTAATCAAGAATAATTCAGGACCTTGTAGTTGTACTTACTCATTTCAATCTTACCACATTCCAAATACATATCATAAACATTGCTCACATTTACATGCACATATACCCTACACTTGTCATCACATAATCACACGTAATTTCATTTAGTTAAATTTTCTCGATGAA
The DNA here is from genome assembly GCA_025698515.1 of Gossypium sturtianum. Lineage (NCBI taxonomy): Eukaryota > Viridiplantae > Streptophyta > Magnoliopsida > Malvales > Malvaceae > Gossypium > Gossypium sturtianum. The sequence goes on along the minus strand of CM046943.1, from coordinate 33,818,037 downwards.
CACTTCGGAATAATACTAGACACACGGTGGTTTCGCACACAGCCCACCTTTAATAAATAACACGGTGGTATCGCACACAGCCCACCAATAATCACATATCCACGGTGGTATCGTACACAGCCCACCAATAATAATAAATGCGATGGTATCGCACACAGCCCATCAATAATAATAAATACGATGGTATCGCATACAGCCCATCAATAATCACTTAATCACGGTGTTTATCCTTATCATTTTCCTATTCCGAAGGTTCATCCAAGAATTTCCTTCCTTTCTATCATTTTAATAGATATCAAAAATATTCAATCACATTACACATAATGCAATAATATGTAAAAACATAAGTAAAAATGATGTATCATTTACATATAAACTTACCTCGATACAAAATATGTCAAATTTGAAGTTTAGTCTGAAACCTTGCCTTTTCCTCGGTCAAGGTTGATTCCACGTTCTTCTTGATCTATAATGATAAATTCATTCATTTAATCACCACATTAATTGAGACATTCCAAAATTCCTACTTTGGAAAAATTACCGTTTTGCCCCTAGACTTTCACAAAATTACGATTTTTCCCTAGGCTCGTAAATCGATTTTCATCAAATTTCCTTATTAACCAAGCCTAGCCGAATATATTTTAAGCTTATAGCAACTCACAATTCCAATTATTTCACACATTTACTACCTATTTTACAATCTTTACAACAAGGTCCATTTTAGGTGTTTTCATGAAAAATCCTTTCACAAAAGTTGTTTATTTAACAACTAAGTTTCATTTTCTTCCATAAAAATTCAGCAACCAACATTAATGTTCTCATGGAAAAACCCTAGACTCTTAACCATTTTGCAAAATACTCTCGATTAGCTAGCTTAAGCTACAAGGGTTCCAAAAGTAGAAAAATTATCAAGAATGATCACCAAAATCACTTACTTGCAAAGTGTGTAAGTTGCTGAAAATTTCAAGCTTCCAAACCCTTATGCTTGAGTGAAAAATCGGCGGAAGAAGAAGATGATAGGAGAAAAGATGATAGCTTTCTTTGTTTTATTTTATTTTATTCATTTTGTCACCTAATGTCACCAAACAATGACTAAATTAAATCTCTTGTCCCCTATGGCCGGCTATCATCCTTAGAAAGGCCTAATTGCACATTAAGGACCTCCAATTTAAGTTTCTATAGTTATTTAACACCTCTAGCTTATAAAATAAAACTTTTGCACTTTATACAATTTAGTCCTTTTTCAAAATTAAGCATGAAATCACTAAAATTAATGCACCAAAAATTTCATGCACTCATATAATCATGATATAACACATAAAATAATATTAAAAATAATTTCTCCAGTCTTGAATTAGTGGTTTCGAAACCACTGTTCCGACTAACCCCAAAATCGGGCTGTTACAACTCTCCCCCTTTAGGGATTTTCCCCTTTAAGGATTTTTGTCTCCGAAAATCTTACCGATAAAGAGGTTTGGGTACTGCCTTCTCATGGCTTCTTCCGGTTCCCACGTAGCCTCTTCTACACCATGTTTTTGCCACAACACTTTCACTAAGGTTATACTTTTATTCCTCAACTGTTTAGCCCCTCAAGCCAAAACCTTAATTGGTTCCTCATCATAGGTCATATCCGGTCGTATCTCAATTTCTGTAGGAGAAATTACATGTCAAGGATCGGAACGATATCATCATAACATCGACACATGGAACACATTGTGTATTCTCTCCAACTCCGCTGGCAAAGCTAACCGGTAAGCTACTGGTCCAATCCTTTCAATAATCTCATACGGCCCAATGAAGCGCGGACTCAATTTGCCCTTTCTACCAAATCTTAATATTTTCTTCCACGGGGATACTTTCAGAAACAATTTATCACCCACCTGAAATTCAATTTCTTTCCTTTTCAAATCCGCGTATGACTTTTGTCGGCCTGAAGTAGCTTTCAAACTATCACGGATTACTTTCACTTTATCTTTAGTTTCTATAACTAAATCAACACCGTGAATTTGCTTTTCACTAATATCGGTCCAATACAAAGGAGTTCGACACTTGCAACCATACAATGCTTCGTACGGTGCCATTTTTATACTTGACTAATAACTGTTGTTGTAGGAATATTCAACCAAAGGTAAATATTTTTCCAAACTACCTTCGAACTCTAAAACACAGCATCAGAGCATGTCCTCAAGAACTTGAATTACTCTTTCGAATTGACCGTCAGTTTGCGGATGAAATGCGGTACTAAAATTCAATTTCGTACCCAAGGCTTCTTGCAACTTTTTCCAAAACCTCAAAGTAAATATCGGATCTCTATCCGAAATAATGGACATAGGCACCCCATGTAATCTCACAATTTCGGCAATATACAGCTCAGCCAACTTATCAAGTGAGTAGTCGGTATATACCGGTATAAAGTGAGCCTATTTCGTTAATCTATCAACAATAACCCACACGGCATCTTTCTTTTTCGGAGTCATGGGTAAACTTGTTACAAAATCCATCGTGATTCGGTCCCATTTCCACTCGGGAACCATCACTGGCTAAAGTAAACCTGAAGTTACTTGATGCTCGGCTTTCACTTGTTGACAGATCAAACACTTTGTCACAAACTCAGAGATGTCTCCTTTCATACCCGGCCACCAATACAACTTCTTCAAATCATTATACATTTTTGTACTGCCCGGATGTACTAACAAACAACCATTGTGTGCCTCGTATAAAATTTTCCGAATCAACTCATCATCTTTCAATACACAAACTCTATCAAAAAACATCAAACAATCATCTGAACCGACCCGAAAATCAGAGTTACTTCCCGATTCGCACTGAGCTCTCTTAGCTTGCATTCCACTATCATTCTTTTGAGCTTCACAAATCTACTGAAGAAACAATGGTCTAGCCCTGAACTCAGCCAAAATCGAACCGTCGTCAGACAAAGCTAAACTCGTACTCATAGCTCTCAAAGCATACAAGGACTTCCTGCTCAAGGCATCTGCGACTACATTCGTTTTCCCCGGATGATAATCAATCTCTAGCTCATAATCTTTCAATAATTCGAGCCACCTCCGTTGTTGCAAATTTAAGTCCTTTTGGTTCATCAAGTACTTCAAACTTTTGTGATCGGTAAAGATTCGGCATTTCTTACCATACAAATAATGACGCCAAATCTTCAAAGCGAAGACGATGGCAGCCAATTCCAAATCGTGCGTCGGATAATTCTTTTCATGTGGTTTTAGTTGTCTCGAGGCATAAGCTACTACTTTGCCCTCTTGCATCAACACACAACCAAGACCATTCATTGACGCATCACTATAGATCACAAAATCCTTTCCCGACTCAGGTTGTACCAAAACTGAGGCTTCAGTCAACAATGCTTTCAGTTTCTCAAAACTTTGTTGGCACTTCTCTGTCCATTCGAACTTGACATCTTTCTGTAGCAACCTCATCATCGATGTAGCAATCATGGAGAATCCTTTAACGAACCATCTGTAATAACCCGCTAAACCCAAAAAGCTTCTAATCTCTGACACATTCCTCGGCGGTTTCCAATCAATAATAGTCGAGATCTTACTCGGATCAACTCTAATTCCATCACCCGACATGATGTGTCCTAAGAATCTGACTTCTCGAAGCCAAAATTCACTTTTGTTAGACTTAGCATACAACTGCTTATCTCTCAAAGTTTGTAGGATAGTTCTCAAATGCTCCGCGTGCTCACTCTCATCCTGAGAATAAATTAATATATCATCGATAAAAACAAATACAAACTTATCCAAGTACGGTCGGAAAATACGGTTCATTAAATCCATAAATACGACAGGAGCATTTGTTAAGCCAAAGGGCATTACGAGGAACTCGTAATGGCCATACCTTGTCCAAAATGCAATTTTCGGTACATCTTGTTCCTTAACTCTCAACTGGTAATAACCAGACCTCAGGTCTATCTTAGAAAACACTGTGGCTCCTTTCAGTTGAGCAAAAAAATCGTCGATCCTTGGCAGAGGATACTTATTTTTAACTGTAACCTTGTTGAGCTGTCTGTAGTCTATACATAACCTCATCAACCCGTCTTTATTTTTCACAAAAAGTACTGGAGCACCCCACGGAGAATAGCTCGGTCTTGCGAAACCTTTATCCGTCAACTCTTGTAACTGAGCCTTCAATTCTTTTAACTCCAACGGTGCCATCCTTTATGGGGCAACCGAAATAGGTGTCGAACCAGGTACAAATTCAATACCAAACTCAACCTCCCTGACTGGACGCAATCCAGGTGACTCTTCCGGAAACACGTCTGGATACTCGCATACCACATGCATTAATTCAATCTTTACTTCCAACTCTTGGGTATTTAACACAAATGCAAGATAGGACTCATATCCTTTTCTCATACATTTCTCAGCTGCCATAGAAGAAATCACTACAGGCAAGCTATCCGATTCACCTGATTCAACCCGAATAATATCTCCATTTACACATCTCAGTTCAATAAACTTACTACCACAGTTTACTAACACATTATGAACAGTCAACCAATCCATGCCAAGAATTGGGTCAAATTCATCAAACGGTAGTAGCATGAGGTTAGCCGAAAAACAATGGCCTCTAATCATCAAGGGATAGTTTCTACATACTTTGTCAACTATCACATGCTTGCCTAACGGGTTTGACACTTTTATCATAAATTCTGTAGACTCAATAGTCATATTCATGCTAGACACCAATTTCATACAAACATATAAGTGAGTAGACCCCGGGTCAATCAAAGCAACAACAGAAATATCATGAATAGAAAAAGTACCCGTAATCACATCTGAAATGATGCCTCTTCGCAAGCACGAATGGCATAAGTCCTTGCAGGAGCTCTACCCTCTGATCTCACAGTAGAATCTCTAGGTGGACCTCTACTGCTAGCCCCACTTACCGGGTTCTTCTGTGGTCTACCCCTCGAAGTTACATTACTCGCTCTCACTTCTTGTTTTCTGTCCTTCTCATCTATCTCAGGACAGTTTCGAATAAAGTGGTCAAGTGAACCACACTTGTAGCAAGCTCGATTGTTTCCCCAACACTCTTCAATATGTTGTCTACCATAATTCTGACACTCAGGCTTATTAGACTTCGCATTACCCACACTCGCCATCGAGGTGGCTTGAACTCTAGAGCCCGAATATGTTTTACCACGATCTCGGTGTGAATACCCAGCTGAAGCAGTTGTCCGAGGGTTTGTTTCTTTGGACCTCTTTGATTGGGTTTGAAATGACTTACTTATCGGCCTCTTCCTTGCATCTCGAGCCTTAATCATAGCTTTTCTATTTTCCTTATTCAGCTCTTCAGCCTTACAAGCTCTATCGACCAATACCACGAATTCTTTCAACTCTAAAATCCCGACTAACAATCTAATATCCTCATTCAGCTCGTCTTCAAACCTCTTACACATAATAGCTTCGGTAGACACACACTCTTGAGCATACTTATTGAGTCTGACAAATTCACGTTCATACTCTGCCACAGACATTTTGCCTTGCTTCAATTCGAGGAACTCCTTCCATTTCTGATCGATGAATCGCTGACTTATGTATTTCTTTCGGAACTCCTCTAAGAAGAAATCCCATGTCACTCTCTTATTCGGAACTACAGATGTCAGCGTTTTCTACCAGCGATATACCGAGTCCCTCAGTAATAATACAACACATTTTAAGCATTCTTCGGGCGTGCAAGAAAGTTCATCAAACACCCTCATAGAATTCTCAAGCCAGAACTCTGCTTTCTCAGGGTCATCATCGATGTTGGCTCTAAATTCCTCAGCCCTTTGCTTTCGAATCTTATCGATCGAGGGTTTAGTCAGTCTTACCAAATCAATACCTTGAGAAGCTACGGGGACCGGCTGAGGTATATGAGGGGGTGGAGGAGGTTGACCATTAGGATTTGCTCGAACAAATTCAGTATACCGGTTACTCATCATATAGAGAAAGGCTTCCCGAGCCTCCTCTCCTTGACCCTACATTTCAAGTCTACTTTCTACTGGCGCAGTCCCTTGCGTGGGAGCCGGCGCATTACTAGCAGCATCATCAGCAGCAGCTCGGTCAGGATCCATTTACTATATGAAAACACAGTTTGAAATTGTCAGGAGTCACCACACTATCATAATTTATTTATGGCATGTATAGTTAGACTCTCACACACGCTACGGTAGTCTAAAAATCGACTAAACCATAGCTCTGATACCACTAAATGTAACACCCCTCACCCGTATGCGTTCTTTGAAAGCAGTGCTGAGGCGTTACCGGACTTAAATGCAAGCAATCATACAAAATCGAGACAAGAATTTCCACTCAAATTTAAAACTTTTCACAAACATTCATATCACCCCTTAAACGAGCCTACGAGGCCCAAAACATACATAAGGAGGGGTTTGGGACTAAACTGAGAACTTTAGAAAACTTTCGGAGAACTTAGAAAATTTTTCATGAAAAAGGTCCACACGCCCGTGTGGGTGAAGGGACACGCCCGTGTAGCATATCATATCCCTGTGTTTCAGGCCGTGTCAAAAATAGGGGACATTCTGTTTGTGACATCATCAACCAGATAAGGTCACACGGCCAAGACACACGCCCGTGTCCTTAGGCCGTGTGGCGAATTAAATTTCTAAAATCAAGTGCAGACTTCACACGGCCTGGGCACATGCCCATGTCCTATGGCCGTGTCTTCCACACGGTTGAGACACACTGCAGCGTGCCTCGGCCGTGTGGTTACTACTCTTCGGGCATTTTGTTTTGCCAACATAGGATGCAGGGGGACACACGGCCAAACCACACGCTCATGTGTCAGACCGTGTGTCACACACGGCCTAGACACACACCCGTGTGTCTACCCGTGTGGACAAAATAAGGCTATTTACCAAGCCTTTTTTCCACCCATACTTACACCAACCTACACAACATCAAAACCACACTAATCCAAAACATATACATATAAATTCAAGGCACTTAATATAGCATAACTAAGTGCTTCACCATCATCAACATCCATAATCACATACAACATATCATCATTCAACCATAAATAATCATAGGCCATATCGTAATGGCAATAACATATACATGCATATATGAATAGGTTTATAACAAAATAATCATTATGAGCCAGACCTCATGGCCTTATACAAAATGAATCAAATATCATCCTAAGCCAACACATTTTGCTAGACCAATATGACATATAACCAAAAAGACCAAGTCCCTATACATGCCATAATTCAATGCAAATCTCAATATACCAAAATGTGCGGATAGTGTGGGTGATCCTCCAACGGTCTCCATATCCGAGCTGCCTTTTTGACACTATAAAACAAGGGAAAAGAGAAGAGAGTAAGCTTTAAGCTTAGTAAGTCTACATGTAAACAATGAACATCATACCACATACTTATTCATCAAGAACATTACGTGCTAATCAAGAATAATTCAGGACCTTGTAGTTGTACTTACTTATTTCAATCTTACCTCATTCCAAATACATATCATAAACATTGCTCACATTTACATGCACATATACCCTGCACTTGTCATCACATAATCACACGTAATTTCATTTAGTTAAATTTTCTCGATGAACACTTCGAAATAATACTAGACACACGGTGGTTTTGCACACAGCCCACCTTTAATAAATAACACGGTGGTATCGCACACAGCCCACCAATAATCACATATCCACGGTGGTATCGCACACAACCCACCAATAATAATAAATACGATGGTATCGCACACATCCCATCAATAATAATAAATACGATGGTATTACACACATCCCATCAATAATCACTTAATCACGGTGTTTATCCTTATCATTTTCATATTCCGAAGGTTCATCCGAGAATTTCCTTCCTTTCTATCATTTTAATAGATATCAATAATATTCAATCACATTGTACATAATGCAATAATATGTAAAAACATAAGTAAAAAGGATGTATCATTTACATATAAACTTACCTCGATACAAAATATGTCAAATTTGAAGTTTAGTTTGAAACCTTGCCTTTTCCTCGGTCAAGGTTGATTCCACGTTCTTCTTGATCTATAATGATAAATTCACTCATTTAATCACCACATTAATTGAGACATTCCAAAATTCATATTTTGGCAAAATTATCGTTTTTCCCCTAGACTTTCACAAAATTACGATTTTACCCCTGGGCTCGTAAATTGATTTTCATCAAATTTCCTTATTAACCAAGCCTAGCCGAATATATTTTAAGCTTATAGCAACTCACAATTCCAATTATTTCACACATTTACTACCTATTTTACAATCTTTACAACAAGGTCCATTTTAGGTGTTTTCATGAAAACTCCTTTCACAAAAGTTGTTTATTTAACAACTAAGTTTCATTTTCTTCCATAAAAATTCAGCAACTAACACTAATTTTCTCATGGCAAAACCCTAGACTCTCAACCATTTTGCAAAATAGTCCCCCATTAGCTATCTTAAGCTACAAGGGTTCCAAAAGTACAAATATTATCAAGAATGATCACCAAAATCACTTACTTGCAAAGTGTGTAAGTTGCTGAAAATTTCAAGCTTCCAAACCCTTATGCTTGAGTGAAAAATCGGTGGAAGAAGAAGATGATAGGAGAAAAGATGATAGCTTTCTTTGTTTTATTTTATTTTATTCATTTTGTCACCTAATGTCACCAAACATTAACTAAATTAAATCTCTTGTCCCTTATGGCCGGCTATCACCCTTAGAAAGGCCTAATTGCACATTAAAGACCTCCAATTTAAGGTTCTAAAGTTATTTAACACCTCTAGCTTGTAAAATAAAACTTTCGCACTTTATGCAATTTAGTCCTTTTTCAAAATTAAGCATGAAATCACTAAAATTAATGCACCAAAAATCTCATGCCCTCATATAATCATGATATAACACATAAAATAATATTAAAAATAATTTCTAGTCTCAGATTAGTTGTTCCGAAACCACTGTTCTGACTAGCCCCAAAATCGGGTTGTTATACAATTCATAACTCAACTTGCGAACCCTAGCTCGCCAAACATTTTAGTGAACCCTCTTATCGTTTCTTTTGGTGTACACAGTAGCGCTAAAACACTTGGTGAAACTTTTTCTAATACTCTTTTGGCGAACTCCCCAATTCGTCGAAGTACTGGCGAATACTTACTTGTAATAAATCTGGCGAACCCCTTACCACGTCTTTTGGCACATACTGCTACTGGCGAGCTCCTTGTTGATACTCTTTTGGCGATCTCCCTAGTTTGCCGAAGTATTGGCGATCCTTCACTTGCGAGGATAAAACCTTCAGGCTCAATCTCGGGATGTTACAGATAAACTTACAACCAATCATGCCTTTGCATATCAACACAACATGCATCACGATACTGAAAATAAATGAACAACCATTTAAGAATTGTGTCCTAGAACTCACCTGGAAGTTGACGCCAAAATCCATCTACTTAGCTTTTCCCTTTCTACTTGAGCCTCCTTAGTCAATAAAACATAACAACCATTTTAGAATTCCTATAAAGACAATACATCATCATAAGAACCATAATTTTTTTTGCATGCAGAGGCTATTTAAATGATTACCCCCAACCTTACCTAATAGAAAACAAAATCAATGGATTAACTGAAATAATTAAATTTTTTCCCTTTTTCTTAAATCCGTGAATACAGAAAGGTTAGGTAGCTTACCTTCTTAATAAATTCTCAGTTACTTATACACAAACTTTAGCTTATGTCCTCTATGCAAACTGCTCTTTAATCTTTCTCTCTTAAAACAAGACCAATGAAGAAGATGGAAAGGAGAAACTAAAAACAGATGTGAGAGAATTCACCTAGAAGAATGGCGTTCCTTCTATATATATGTGCACACAGTATCACCAAGACCCATTTAATCAGTCTAAAAAATTACTTTTTATAACCATAATGCCTCCCATTAATAACTACCGGGTTCTAAAGTAACTGAACTAGATTTGGAAATTTGAATATTTACGAAACAATCCATCAAATTCTCAAATTTGCATTGGAGCCCCCTTAATAGAATGTTTTTCAATTTAAATACTCAAAAACTCCATTACATCGAACCTTAGTATACCCAGATGTGAAAATTAAACCACTAATGGAAAACTTAATGATTGATATGTTAACATAACCATCTTATACACAAGATGGAATTGATATTTGATAACATGGTAGTATGCATATTTGACATCATAATGACACTACTCAAAAAATTATTATGAAAATGTTAATAATTAAAAGCATTCATTATCCTTGGTTCATCAAATCCATAGTATGAAAAATGAATATGTTTAGAAAGCCTATATTAAAACAGATTTTGTAATAGCCCATTTTTCAGTGAAATCGGAACAGTGGTTTCGGAACAACAAATTCGATCCGAAAATAAAGTTTATTTTTATTTTATTATATGGTCCGTATTATGATAGACGTGTCGTGTGAAAATTTTGATACGAAAATTTTATTGATTAAGTGTTTAATTACGAGAAGGACTAAATCGCATAAAATGCGAAAGTTGAATTCTAGTAGCTATAAGGATTAAATAGCTATGGAATTCAAAACTAGAGGTCCTTATATGGTAATTCGACCATCAAAGAAAAGTACGTAGATTTTTGGCAACTCATCCATGCAAAAATTAGAAAAGTGTAACTAAATTGGAAATTGAAATAATTAATTAAATAAAAAGATGATAAAAGATATCATCTTATTATTTTGTCATCTTCAACCCCAAAATTATAATGAAACCCTAGGAGAGGGAGAAGAAACTTTCAAGGCTTATGTAACACCCCAAACCCAGCCCAAACACCCCGACCGGATCCGGCATGTCACTAAGAAGATTTTAGAAAAACTTGTCGCATCTATTATTATTTTTAAAAAAAAAACATAGTTTAAACGTTTATCAGGAAAACTTAATAATTTGAAAATTAAGTAAAAGAAATAAATTTTAATTAATGGCTTAATGAATAAAACCAAAATTTTGCCTCTGAGTTCTAGTATTTAAACACATGCCTTAATTTCAATTAATCAAAAAAAATCTAAATGTATGGAAGCCCGAAAACCGAAGCATAAAACCAATAAACAGTAGCCAGTGGCCTTATTACAATAAAATATAAAACCAGATAAATTGAAAATACTAAGGGAAAATAATAAAATCAACATCTTTTATTGAATCAAAATGAATCCATGCATGGCCACCTTGCGCTCCTCTCCAGCCCGGTCCTATGCACTAGGTGTTACCTGAAAAATGTTAAACAACGGGGTGAGTCACGAGACTCAGTGTGCAACCCTCATCCACCATCAGATTGGGCCTTAGCCCACAGAATAGAATAACAGAATATCATACAACAGGAATTATGCAAAGCCCATCCCAATCCTAGATCCATCCGCTACACACCACCCTTTACCTGCCAATCACACCATTGGGGATTTCTACAATCAACCCACGCCGCTACACACCATCGATGGCAGTCATGCTGCGATTAATTTGCTCATCGTCGATTTGTGACATAGTCACGAGCGGATCGTGGCGAGCCACTACAGCGGATCGTGGCGAGCCACGAGCAGAACACTTCCCTTTCATCAATCACCCAACCCCGTGCATACATAGAAATCGGCATACATACAAAACATATCATCTCAGCGAAACATTCACTTATGAATGCGAAATCACTAACCTGGTGATTCGCCTTTACCCTCCACGGGTTTTCAACAACCATACCGGGATTTCGGCATTTAATAGAATATAAACAGATTCATGCATATATATATATCAGACAACAAAGATGGTGTGAGAAATTACACACCTGATAAATACGTAGGACTACCCTCTATGTCGATACCCTCGCTAATCAGATCTACTACCCTTTGTCTAAATCTTTGCTCAAAAGCCGGAAGAACGCGAGGTTGAGGTTTCCCCTATACCGATTAGACCCCTGAAGTAGGGTGATTCGAGTGCTACTGATTTAAAACCTTAGGCGATTGGATCTCCTTGAAATCCCGAAATGCCGCGAAAGAAAGAAAAAACATAAGATCAGTCTCCATATAGCCATTCGGCTAGGGTCTCTAAAACCTGGGAAAAGATTGAACCACGCGAATCGACACTTACCTTCAGTTTCCTTCAAGATTCAGCACAAGCAGACACCATAGGAGAAATTCGACAATCACAGGAGATGAGATCTAGGGATTTCGACTTTTAAGAAAATCCCAGAAAGATGAACAAGAGAGATACTGATGCGTTTTTGGCTACAAGAACCAAACAAGAGCGTAGTTTCGACTTTTAGTGAATGGAAGAAGAATAACAATGGGGATCAGAAGATTCAGCTAGGGGGAATTTCAAAGAAGAAAAGAAAGGGTGAGGGAGGTGGTGATTTTCGGCTCTTGGAAGAGAAAAGATGAGAAAAGAAAACAAATGAGATGGCCTTCAAACTTTCGGCACACCCTTTGCCATACTAAACCGATTCTCCCCCCTCTCCTGTGTTTGATTTTCGGCCAACACTAGCCTCCCAGATAGATCCTTATCCTATCCCTTATCTTTCTCAAAACACCCATCCAAAAGTGTCCTACATCACACCACTTCCTCCCTCCTTTATCCGAATAATATCACATATTTTAAAACATTAAAAATCCCCTATATTTTAGCCTTGTTGCCGTCCAACTCCACTTAATTAATTGCCAAAAATTAGCCAACTTAAATTAAAAGAGTTAGGCTCCAAGAAACTTGAATTTGGGCCCCTTACTCCCTTGTGTAGCATCACCCCCTTGCTATCTAAGTGGCGCTACTGACCACCGGGCCACAAGCCCATTTGTGTTTTAAAACATAGCTAATATCTGTTATGCCCTAACTTATCAAGCTTTCCACTAAAGTGTTCAAACAAGAATTTTAACTACAGCCTCGCCCCAAACCTGAGCCCAATTTGGACCCCTAATACTTAAATTAACTCATTAAACATATCCACCCATTAAACGCACAGGCCCAAAAATTCAGGATGTTACAGTTCTACCCCCTTAAAAGAAATTTCGTCCTCGATATTTCCAACTAACTATTAATCGTACTACCCAAGTCTCACCACTATGCTTTCGTTGCGCACTCTAATTCTAAAGCCAAAAGAAACACTTAGTATACTATGGTAGAGTACGCACCGGTATTTGCATCTGGAGCGTCCTCGTCCCCCTTGGCAATGTCTTTGCATAGACCAAAGGCAAAGTTGCCTCGCCAAAGCATAACCTACACCTCCACAACCATGTCTTGTGCCACTGCCACCATTGACTTGACCACGGCCCCTTGGTGGTTGTTGACCACCTCTTCCCGGCTACGCATTCCCTTGACTGCGAGCCCTTCTTCGCCGCCCGTTCTTTGCGGGACGGTTTCTAACTTGGTTGTCCGTAGATCCACACCTAAAGCACTTTCCGCTGCACGCCCAACACTCACCTTCATGGAATTTACCACATCGAGCACACTACGTATCGACCGCAGCGTGAGAGTCTCTCATCTCGTCTCGCCCGTCGACTGGGTCTTTTACGATTACGCCCGCCGTGCCACGATGATTTAAAATTTCTCTTACCTCCACCCCTATCTCTATCCCGATTCAGTCTCTCTGACTGCTTCACCTCCTCAGCTATCTTAGCTTTCTCCACAAGTACAGCAAATTCCCTCTCCCGCTGTGGAGCTATCAATACACGCAAATCATCCCTCAGACCATCTTCAAATCGAACACAACGTTCATAGTCAGTCGCTATAATTCCCCGAGCGTAACGGCTCAAACGAAGAAATTCTGCCTCATACTCGGACACAGATTTACTTCCCTGCACCAAATTTAGAAATGCCTTCCTCTGTGCATCCACATAGCTGGCCCCAACGTACTTTCCCTGAAATGATTCCTTAAAGAAATCCCAGTCAATCCGGTCTGTGGCAGCACCCTCCTTTACCGTGAGCCACCACTGGTACGCCTCGTCTCGCAGAAGAGACACGACCCCTTTCAAATTCTCCTCCACCGTGAAGTCGAGGTCATCCATTATACGCTCACTTGCCTCTAACCAATACTCAGCTGTATTAGGGGCTACGCCAGAAACACCCCCAAACATCTCTGCTCCGTTGGCTCGGAGTCATTTCGACACAGATTTCTGAGCTCTTGAACCCGTGCCTGCCCCAGTAACTCTTTCGAGGACCCGCAACATCGCCTGAGATACCGCATCATCTTCGGGCGCCTGGTTCCTTAATTCTCCCTCCACAGCCGGCATATCCGGCATCTCATTTCTCGACCGTGGCGGACCACCCTGGCTCGCTCGACACGGTCATCCTACCCCTACCACGACCTCGCGGTGGACGTCCACGACCCCTTGTACTCATTCTACCGATTAACATTTATCTGATTAGAAATTTTATGAATTATTAGTTCTTTCCACTGATTAACCACGAACAGTCTTATGAACAGTAGTTTAAGAGTAGTTCTTTCGAATTCGAAATCACATCCACAAGTTTCAGTCTAAAGTTTGTCTCCTATTTCTAGGAACCACATACATCCAACCATCACACATCAACATACAGACAACATCCACGAACCCACAATCAACACATAGGGTATATTCGTCATTTCACTACCAAGGGGTATTTTCGTAATTTTATCCTACAGGGTATTTTCGTAATTTTTCGAAATAGGGTTCCTTGGTGATTTTGTGAAAGAAGGGTATTTTGGTAATTTTTGCAATCCGGGGGTATTTCGGTAATTTTACAATCCGGGGGTGTTTCAGTAATTTTACAATCCGGGAGTATTTTGGTAATTTTACAAATCAGGGATATTTTGGTCATTTATAAATCAGGGGTAATTTAGTAGTTTTACAAAATAGAATGGTGGTCCCTTTCGGTTTTAGTTATAAATTTTGGCCGTCAACAAGTCCTCATGACTAAGGTGAGCGATCACTACGCACTGTAGGATTCTAGCGAAGATGAGGTGAGTCACTAGGACTGCTTAAATACCAAGCTCTGCCTGAATCCAATCCTAGACATGCGTATGCCTGTTGCCACACCCTAATCTCGCGACTTGTTTACAGGTTTGTTCGGTTGGATTAAATCTTATGGAATTGAAGAGTTATTTAACTAGGCCTAAGGTCCATCAAGCTCTAACTAGAATAATCTACGTCCCTTAAAGCCCATCAAGCCCACATACATATATAACACACAGTGAGTTCTGAATACTTACCTAGCGGACTTGGGCTGGAGACGCAGGTGCCATGCCGAGAAAACCATCCTGTATTATTTATAAACATGCATGCTTCCAAAACCTATCTTTAGAAAACGTTTTGAGCCCAAACCCCAAAGCTGAGTTTTCAACCTTACTCTGATACCAATTTGTAACACCCCAAACCCGGCCCAAACACCCCGACTGGATCCAGCATGTCACTAAGAAGATTTTAGAAAAACTTATCGCATCTATTATTATTTTTTTAAAAAAAACATATTTTAAACGTTTATCGGGAAAACTTAATAATTTGAAAATTAAGTAAAAGAAATAAATTTTAATTAATGCCTTAATGAATAAAACCAAAATTTTGCCTCTGAGTTCTAGTATTTAAACACATGCCTTAATTTCAATTAATCAAAAAAAAAATCTAAATGTATGGAAACCCAAAAATTGAAGCATAAAACCAATAAACAGTAGCCAGTGGCCTTATTATAATAAAATATAAAACCAGATAAATTGAAAATACTAAGGGAAAATAATAAAATCAACATCTTTTATTGAGTCAAAATGAATCCATGCATGGCCACCTTGCGCTCCACTCGGCCAGGTCCTATGCACTAGGTGTTACACGAAAAATGTTAAACAACAGGGGTGAGTCACGAGACTCGGTGTGCAACCCTCATGCACCATCAGTTGGGCCTTAGCCCATAAAGCGAGAATAACGAGAATATCATACAAGCAGGATTATGCAAAGCCCATCCCAATCCTAGATCCATCCGCTACACACCACCCTTTACACCGCCAATCACACCATTGGGGATTTCTACAATCAACCCGCGCGCTACACACCATCGATGGTAGTCATCTTTGTAGTTAGTTGCTCATCGTCGATTTGTGACATAGTCACGGAGCGGATCGTGGCGAGCCACTACAGCGATCGTGGCGAGCCACGAGAACAGAACACTTCCCTTTCATCAATCACCCAACCCGGGTGCATACATAGAAATCGGCATACATACAAAACATATCATCTCAACGAAACATTCACTTATGAATGGCGAAATCACTAACACGGTGATTCGCCTTTACCCTCCACGGGTTTTCAACAACCATACCGGGATTTTGGCATTTAACAGAATATAAACAGATTCATGCATATATATATATATATATCAGACAACAAAGATAGTGTGAGAAATTACACACGTGATAAATACGTAGGACTACCCTCTATGTCGATACCCTCGCTAATCGGATCTACTACCCTTTGTCTAAATCTTTGCTCAAAAGCCGGAAGAACGCGAGGTTGAGGTTTCCCCTATACCGATTAGACCCCTGAAGTAGGGTGATTCGAGTGCTACTGATTTAAAACCTTAGGCGATCGGATCTCCTTCAAATCCTAGAATGCCGTGAAAGAAAGAAAAAACACAAGATCAGTCTCCATATAGCCATTCGGCTAGGGTCTCTAAAAACTGGGAAAAGATTGAACCACGTGAATCGACACTTACCTTCAGTTTCCTTCAAGATTCGGCACAAGCAGACACCACAGAGGAAATTCGGCAATCACAGGAGATGAGATCTAGGGATTTTGACTTTTAAGAAAATCCCAGAAAGATGAACAAGAGAGATCTTGATCGTTTTTCGGCTACAAGAACCAAACAAGAGCATAGTTTTGGCTTTTAGTGAATGGAAGAAGAATAACAATGGGGATCAGAAGATTCGGCTAGGGGGAATTTCAAAGAAGAAAAGAAAGGGTGAGGGAGGTGGTGATTTTCAATTTTTGGAAGAGAAAAGATGAGAAAAGAAAACAAATGAGATGGCCTTCAAACTTTTGGCACACCCCTTGCCATACTAAACCGATTCTCCCCCTTCTCCTGTGTTTGATTTTCGGCCAACACTAGCCTCCTAGATAGATCCTCATCCTATCCCTTATCTTTCTCAAAACACCCATCCAAAAGTGTCCTACATCACACCACTTCCTCCCTCCTTTATCCAAATAATATCACATATTTTAAAACATTAAAAATCCCCTATATTTTAGCCTTGTTGCCGTCCAACTCCACTTAATTAATTAGAAAATTAGCCAACTTAAATTAAAAGAGTTGGGCTCCAAGAAACTTGAATTTGGGCCCTTACTCCCTTGTGTGGCGTCACCCCTTGCTCTCTAAGTGGCGCTATCGACCATAGGCCACAAGCCCATTTGTGTTTTAAAACATAGCTAATATTTGTTATGCCCTAACTTATCAAGCTTTCCACTAAAGTGTTCAAACAAGAATTTTAACTACTGACCTCGCCCCAAACCTAAGCCCAATTTGGACCCCTAATACTTAAATTAACACATTAAACATATCCACCCATTAAACGCACAGGCCCAAAAATTCAGGATGTTACAGCTTAATTGGGTAAGTTTCCTTGTCCCATTTTTAGTAATTTTGATATTTTTGAAACTGGGATAGTCTAAACTATCTATTTGGGGGATTAAATTGAAAAGTTATCAAGGTATGAAATTTGGGTCATGGATGGATATGCTAAAAATTAGAAATTTATGGTAGAAAATGAAAGGTTGTTGATAGATAAAAAAACTTTTACAAAGTGATTTTTGATGAAAACATGATTTAGGGACTAAAATGTAAAGTTTTGAAATTTGATGAAAAAAATTCTGAATTTTTATGAATACATGTGCTGTAAATTTTGTAATGGGATTTTGGTTAGGCTTGGAATAGGGATTAAATTGCACAAGTTTCATTTTCCGAGCCTAGGGACGAAATTGGAATTTATGAAACGGTTAGGGACAAAATGGTAATTTTTCCTAGGACGTAAATTGAGTCCAAATGAATACGAAATATAAGAAATTGATGATTAAAGCTATTTATATAGATTCGAACAACACAAATTCTAGGTTAGATCGAGAAAATGAAAAGGTTTCAGATTAGTAGATTACTTACGCGAACTAGTGTCGAGGTAAGTTCGTGTAACTTAATCGAGCATGTAATTATGTTAATTGAAAGATGTGTTTGTATGTAATGTCACTTATATTGATATGCATTGCTTGAATGCTATAATGGAACATTCAATACATGCTTGAAATGATGAAAAAGGGGTTAAGTCCCGATTGAATATTGAATTTCGATGAATATATGGGCTTTCTCGAAACGAATAAGGTCCTGCATTTGTTGTGGATGGGATTTAGCTCAGACGAGTAATCCTATTGACCGTATTATAGAAAGGATTTAGCCCGGACGGGTAATCCAAATATAATACCTCTCGAGTATATGTTACGATTAGGGTTTAGCCTGGACTGGTAATCCTGTTATACGATATGTGGCTCGAGAGTTTGTTTCTTGATTAAGTGCCCTAATAGGTAGCCTCGAATAAGAATCGACAGATTATTGAATCGTACACCCAGACTGTACTACTTGAGTATCCATCGAAATTTCAATGATTCAACGGACATAAAACTCTTGACATGGCATGAGAATTATGAAATGAAATGATAATGTCTTGAAATAGTATTGCATGATGAGCTCATCTATCCTTACTTGATGTATATGTAAACCTTGTGACTAACATGTTTGATTGGATGCATGTGTTTAGGCAGTTTTTCCAAATAGATGGAAAGCATGTTGTTGTATGCTTAGATTTAATAAACGGGATCGGTAAGTTTAATTTCCGTTATACGGACTTACTAAGCATGTAATGCTTACTTCATTTTATTTTCCCTATTTTATAGTGCTCGAAATCTCGCAGAGGTTGGAGATCATTGGAGCATTGTCACACTATCAACTAGCTTATTTTGGGTATACTTAGTAAAATCATTTTGGTATAATGGCATGTATAGGACAACTTGACCATTAGTGGCTTGATAATGATGCTTGTAATCTAGCCACTGAAATGGCTAGTAATGGTTGTTTTGATATACTTGTAATGTCATGCTATGGTAGTTAAATATATGTTAAGTAGTTGATCAATTTATGTCTAATATATGCAATGAACCAAGGTAAGAATGTATACATGTAATGGTATGCCATGATAAATAATGGAATTTGTTTAATTTTAATGCTTAGAATGGTTGGTATTGGTTGTGTGTTTCAAGTGCAGGTCATGGGTGTGATTTTGGGTGAGAAATGAAACTAGAAATGGCTTTATTTTGTCACTGCAGGCGGACACTGCAGGCGTGTGTCTAGACCGTGTGTGACACACGGCCGGGTACATGGACGTGTAGTTAGGTCGTGTGTCCCCTACACCTTAATTTTGAGAAACAGAATGCTCAGAATTGAGCACACAAGTAGAGACACGAGCGTGTGTCTCATCTGTGTGTGCTACACGGCCTAGAACACGGGCATTTGTCTTGGCCGTGTGAAACCTGCACCTAATTTCAAAAAAATTAAATTAACCACATGGCCTAGCACACGAGCGTGTGGCATGGTCGTGTGCACAAGTCAAAGAGTTACACGGGGTCGAACACGGCTTGTAGCACGGGCGTGTCCTAGGGTCACACGGGCGTGTCCTAGGGTCACACGGGCGTGTCCCTTGGACCACATGGACGTGTGAGCCCTGAACCTTGGAAATTTTTTGAAATTTTGCGATAAATTCTTAGAGTTTCCGATTAAGTCCCGACTTTATTCTAATGCTCGTATTGGGCCTCGAAGGTCTATTTAAGGGACGTTACGAATGATCTCGGTTAATGAATAGTGATTGACATGATTTATCTGTAAATGTTTCTGAATGTTTCAGTAGCGCTCTGTGACCCTATTTCGGTGACGAATACGGGTTAAAGGTGTTACATTTAGTGGTATCAGAGCTACGATTTAGTCGATTCTCAGATTTGACGTAGCAAACACGAGTTTAGCTATACATGCCATTATATAATTTGTGATAGTGTGATGACTCCTGATCATTTAAATGTTTTTTTCATATAGTAATGTCATCCAACCGAGCTAGAGATTTGAATCAGGAAATTTGAGAGCAATACTTGACTTCGGTTCAAAGAGTTACGTCTGCGTCTGGTAGTGAAAGGCCCGTGTCTGAGGGCCGAGGTGAGGAGGTAAAATAGGCCTTCTTTCAATTGATGAATGAGTGGTTTACCAAGTACTTAAGAACAAACCCTGCTGTCCAACGACCTCCCCCACCTGCTCCTCAACCGGTTCCTGAAGTACCACAGGGTGCTGAACCTGTTAGAATTGGTAAGCCTCTGGTAGATAAAATCCGCAAGCATGGGGGGACAGAATTTAGAGCTATTGCAGATGATGATCCGGAAAGGGCTGAGTTTTGGCTAGAAAATACTATCTGAGTTTTTGATGAATTATCCTACACACTGAGATATACGAAATGTGCGATATCTCTCTTGAAAGATACAACTTATCATTGGTGGAATACCATAACTTCATTTGTACTGAGAGAGAACATTACATGGGAATTCTTCCAGGCTAAATTTCGAAAGAAATATGTTAGTCAGAGATTCATGGATCAGAAAAAGAAAGAATTTTTAGAACTCAAGTAGGGAAACATGACTATATTCGAATATGAACGAGAATTTGTTCGGTTAAGTAAATATGCCAGAGAATGGGTTCTAACCGAGGCTGCGATGTGTAAACGCTTTGAAGAGGGTTTAAATGAAGATATCAAGTTATTGATTGGAATTCTCGAAATAAGGGAATTTACGGTGTTAGCTGATCGAGCACACAAAGCTGAAGAATTGAGTAAAGAAAAGAAACAAGCTGAAAGAGATGCTCGGGTTTTTGGAAAAAGAACTATGAGTAAGTCACAATCATTTGCTTCTAAGAAATTAAAGAAGTATTATGATCGTGTGACCACCTCTACGGGATATTCTGGAAGAGAGCGGGGCTCTAAACGTTCTAACCCGAGGTCTTCATCTCCATCTGTGACTAGTGTGGGTAGTGTTGGTAATCCCAAACTGAAATGTAAACGTTGTAATAAATTTTCATCATGGGGAATGTCGGTCTAGAAGTGGAGCTTGTTTTGGATGTGATTCACTTAACCATTTTCTCAGGGATTGTCCCGAAAGAGTTGAAAACGAGATAGAACCAGCTCCAAAGCCTAGTAATCCTGCCTCGAGAGGCAAACCACCCCATCATCCCGACAATGTTGGTGGTAGTCGAGGTACTGCCAAGGATACAGTAGTTAGATCTAAGACACGAGCACCTACAAGGACATATGCTATTCGTGCTAGAGAAGATGCCTCTACGCCAGACGTCATTGCTGGTTCATTTTTTTCTACTTGATACTGATATTACTACTTTGATTGATCCTGGTTCCACACATTCATACATATGCACGAACTTAGTGACTGTTAAAAATTTACCTATTGAATTCACTGAAATTGTGGTTAAAGTTTCAGACCCCCTGGGCCAGCGTGTTATGGTGGATAAAGTCTGTAAAAATTGTCCATTGATGGTAAAAGGTTATTGCTTTTCGGCTGACTTGATGTTACTGCCATTCGATGAATTTGATGTGATTTTGGGAATGGATTGGTTAACCCAATATGATGCAGTGGTGAATTGTAAGCAGAAATATATTGTATTGAAATGTGAGAATGGTGAATTACTTCATGTTGAATCTGATAAACTGGATGGATTACCTAATGTGATTTCTGCAATATCGGCATAGAAATACGTCCGAAAGGGTTATGATGCTTACCTTGTATATGTGTTGGACACTAAAGTATCTGAGTCAAAGATTCAATCGGTGCCGGTTGTATCTGAATTTCCTGATGTATTCCCAGAAGGATTACCTGGTTTACCACCGGATAGAGAAGTGGAATTCTCTATAGTTCTTGTTCCGGGAACAAAACCTATGTCCATAACTGTAACATCCCGATTTTGGGCCTAGTCAGAATAGTGGTTTTGAGACCACAAATCCAAAGTAGAAATAATTATTTCATGAGTATTTTGAGGTCTATGGCATGATTGCATGATTGTGTGAAAATTTCATGAAGAAATTTTATGCATAAAGTGTCTAATTTGATAATTAGGACTAAATTGAATAAGTTGCAAAATATATGTTCTAGAAGCTTTGAGCATGAAATTGCCATGGATTTTTAATTAGAGGGTCTTAAATAGCAATTTGACCAATTTCTATTTTTATGGACACAAATGGACATGGATGGGTAAAATTTCAAAGAAAGGCATTAGGGGCATTTTAGTCATTTTGTAAATAAAAGAACAAAAAGGGAAAATCAAGTAAAAATTGTGTCCATCTTCTTCAACCTTGGCCGAAAATCTCAAGCTCACCATAGCTAGGGTTTTGTCATCTTTCAAGCTTGATAGTAAGTGCATCCTAGCCCCGTTTTTAATGTTCTTTACGTTTTTGAAGTTGTTCTCAACCGATCTAGCTATTTCTACCATTTATTTGAGCTAGGATTCATGTTTAAAAATTTACCCATGTGTGACATGCATGTATTTGGATGTCTAATGGTAGATTATGCAAGTTTAATGTTAGATAAACAACTTTTGCTAGGTGATTTTTGGTGAAAATTGACAAAAGGACCTATTTGTAAAAAGATTTCAAAATGTCTGTAAAAGTGTGATTAAATGAAAAATGTGGACTGCTATAAGTATAAAAGAGGTTCAGCTAGGCTTGAGAATCAAAAAAATTGAATAGATTTCATTTTTCGAGCCTAGGGGAAAAAATGTAAATATGTCAAAGTTTAGGGGAAAAAATATAATTTTTCCATAATATATTTTGGACTGAATTGAGTAATGTGATTATTAAATGAGCTAAATTTGCTATTATAGATCAAGAAAAATGGAGTCCAGACCTAAACCGAGGAAAGAACAAGGTTGTGGACTAAATCGAATAGTTAGCCAAATTTTGTTACCGAGGTAAGTTCGTATGTAAATAATGCATTATTATTTATGCTTTAATTGTGTTATTATTGTATGAATTGTGATTTACTCCTTGAATGAATTCGACAAAGTTCGACAAGTGAGAAAGTCTCGGTTGAACCTTAGGAATAGTTAGGATACAAATGTCATGACATTAGGGTTATGAGTTTACGTGTAAGACCATATCTGGGATATGGCATCGTTATGAGATTTCGTGTAAGACCATGTCTGCGACATGGCATCGATATGAGAATCGTGTAAGACCATAGCTGGGCTATAGGCATCGATATGTGATCCCATGTAAGACCATATTTGGGATATGGCATTGGTATGATTCTAAGTGTATGTGATTCCCGAGTATCCTTTAGTATTCCAAGGGGTTCAACGGGTAGTCCAAAGATTATGTCAACGAAATGACAAGGTATGAACATGTTGAAAAGGGTACAGGTATGTACACAAAGCTCATACATATTGAGATTATAAATCGATGAGATCTCGGTAAGAAGTGAATGAATAAATCATGATCATGAGTTTTATTGTACATTATGTAAATGACATGATTTAAAATGTATCTATGATACTTGATGACACTGTGATAGATTATATTATGTTATGTGTACAATAATGCATGGTTAATGTTGTTAATTATTCACATGCAAACTTACTAAGCTTTATGCTTACTCCCTTTTCTTTTCCATTTTCTTATAGTATTGCCAAGCTAGCTCGGGGATCGAAGGACGTCGGAGACTCGACCACACTATCAATTGGAACTTTTGGGTATAGTTAGTCTCAACATTTTGAGTATGGCATGTATAGGGACTTGGTCTTTTTGTTATATGTCATATTGGTTTAGCCAAATGTGTTTACTTATGATGATATTTGATTCATTTTGTATAAGGCCATGGGATGTGGCTCATATTGATTATTGGGTTGTAAACCTATTCATATATGCATGCATGTGCCAATGTCATTATGATATGGCCTATGGCTATTGGTGGTCATATGATGATGTGTTGCATGTGATTTACTAAACTTGAGTTGGATGAAGGATGGTAGTTTTGTGTGTGTATATGTTGCAATGAAAATGCATGCATGAAATCTAGGGAATGATGCATATTTGTATATGAGTTGGTAAAATTGGATTTGTCATAATTTAGAGTCTTAAGCAAGTATAAATTGATGAGAAGTTGCCATGTATGAGCCATGTTTATGAATGTTTAAGTGCTTATTTATGCCATGTTAAATGTCATTGAGATATGTAAGTGTGCATGTGTTATTGAGGGTGAAAAATGGCTTGGAATATAGCCTCAAATTTGTCCACACAGGTAGACACACGGGCGTGTGTCTAAGCTGTGTGTGACACACGGCTTGCCCCATAGGCGTGTGTTATGGCCTTGTGTCCCCTGCACCCTAATTAATGCAAAACAGAATGCCCAGTAGCAAACACACGGGCACGAGACATGGCCATGTGTCTCGGTCGTGTGAGAGACACGGCCATAGGACATGGGCATGTGCCCAGGCTGTGTGAAGTCTGCACTTAAATTTTGAAATTTAATTCGCCACACGGCCTAAGGACACGGGCGTGTGCCTTGGCCGTGTGACCTTATTTGGTTGATGACGTCATAAACAGAATGTCCCCTATTTTAGACACGGCCTGAAGCACGGGCGTGTGATATGTCACACGGGCGTGTCCCTTCACCCACACGGGCGTGTGGACCTATTTCATGATGAAAATTTTCTATGTTTCCTGAAAGCTTCTAAAGTTCTCGGTTTGGTCTCGAACCATTCCCAATGTATATTTCTGGCCTCGTAGGCTTGTTTTAGGGACGATATGTATGTTTTTGAAAATTTTTAAATTTGAGAGGAAATTCATGTCTCAATTTTGTATGATTGCTTGCGTATAAGTCCGGTAACACCTCGTACCCTGTTTCGGCGTTGAAAACGGGTAAGGGGTGTTACAATAGCACCTTACAGAATGGCTCATACTGAATTGAAAGAGCTGAAAGTACAGTTGCAAGAGTTGATTGACAGAGGTTTTGCTCGACCTAGTTTCTCACCTTGGTGTGCTCCGGTTCTATTTGTAAAGAAAAAGGATGGATCGTTGAGGTTGTGTATTGATTACAGACAGCTCAACAAAGTTACAATAAAGAACAAGAATCCATTGCCTTGTATTGGTGACTTGTTTGACTAGTTAAAATGTGCCACTGTATTTTCGAAGATCGATCTTCGTTCTGGTTACTATTAACTATGGGTAAAAGATTCAGATGTGCCAAAGACAGCTTTTAGAACCAGGTATGGACACTATGAGTTTCTTGTGATGCCATTCGGTTTGACGAATGCACCTGCAGTATTTATGGATCTGAGGAACAGAATTTTCAGCCCGTATTTGGACAGGTTTGTGGTGGTATTTATAGATGATATTTTGGTTTACTCTCGAGATGAAAATGAACATGCTGAGCATTTGAGAATAGTGTTGAAAACTCTGTGAGAGAAACAATTGTATGCCAAATCCAGTAAATGTGAATTTTGGCTACGGAAAGTTAGTTTTCTTGGGCATATAGTATCTGCTGAAGGTGTCAAGGTAGACCCAAAAAAAAATTTTAGCCATTGTTAATTGGAAACCACCGAAGAATGTGTTAGAAGTCTGAAGTTTTCTGGGACTAGCTGGCTATTATCGAAGGTTTGTAAAAAGTTTTTCAATGATAGCTTCTCCGATGACCCATTTGTTGTAGAAAGATGTAAAGTTTGAGTGGACTGATAAATGCCAGCAGAGTTTTGACAGATTAAAGGCTTTATTGACAGAAGCACCTGTGTTAGTCCGGCCTGAATCGGGTAACAAATTTATAATTTACAGTGATGCATCATTAAATGGTTTAGGCTGTGTTTTTATGCAAGAAGGTAAAGTGGTAGCCTATGCTTGACGACAACTAAAGCCACATGAAAAGAACTACCCGACACACGATCTTGAATTGGCAGCCATAGTGTTTGCATTGAAAATCTGGCGGCATTACTTATTTGGTGAAAAATGTCATATATTCACTGATCATAAAAGTCTGAAATATTTGATGTCACAGAAAGAATTGGACCGATTGCATATCCGTTAGCTTTACCACTAGAACTTGATTGGATTCATAATATTTTTCATGTTTCTATGCTACGACGGTACCGATATGATCCTTCACATGTTATCTCTCCGACAGAGGTAGAGATTCAGCCTGATATGACATCTAGTGAAGAACCAATCAAAATCTTAGCTCGGGAAACAAAATAGTTAAGAAATAAGAAGGTAGCGTTAGTAAAAGTTCTTTGGCAACGACATGGTATAGAGGAGGCTACATGGGAACTGGAGGACAGTATAAGGAAGCAATACCCGAATCTTTTTACTGGTAAGATTTTTGAGGACGAAAATCCTTAAAGGGGGGAGAGTTGTAACAGCCCATTTTTCAGTGAAATCGGAACAGTGGTTTCGGGACCACAAATCTGATCCGAAAATAAAGTTTATTTTTATTTTATTATATGGTCTGTATTGTGATAGACGTGTCGTGTGAAAATTTTGATACAAAAATTTTATCGATTAAGTGTTTAATTACGAGAAGGACTAAATCACATAAAATGCGAAAGTTGAATTCTAGTAGCTATAAGGATTAAATAGCTATGGAATTCAAAACTAGAGGTCCTTATATGGTAATTAGACCATCAAAGAAAAGTATGTAGATTTTTGGTGACTCATCCATGGAAAAATTAGAAAAGTGTAGGGACTAAATTAGAAATTGAAATAATTAATTAAATAAAAAGATGATAAAAGATATCATCTTATTATTTTGTCATCTTCAACCCCAAAATTATATGGAAACCCTAGGAAAGAGAGAAGAAACTTTCAAGGCTTAATTGGGTAAGTTTCCTTGTCCCATTTTTAGTAATTTTGATATTTTTGAAATCGGGATAGTCTAATCTATCTATTTGGGGGATTAAATTGAAAAGTTATCAAGGTATGAAATTTGGGTCATGGATGGATATGCTGAAAATTAGAAATTTATGGTAGAAAATGAAAGGTTGTTGATAGATAAAAAGCTTTTACAAAGTGATTTTTGATGAAAACATGATTTAGGGACTAAAATGTAAAATTGTGAAATTTGATAAAAAATTTCTGAATTTTTATGAATACATGTGCTGTAAATTTTGTAATGGGATTTTGGTTAGGCTTGAAATAAGGAGTAAATTGCACAAGTTTCATTTTCCTAGCCTAGGGACGAAATTGGAATTTATGGAAAGGTTAGGGACAAAATGGTAATTTTGCATAAGACGTAAATTGAGTCCAAATGAATACGAAATATGAGAAATTGATGATTAAAGCTATTTATATAGATCTGGACGACACAAATTCGAGGTTAGATCAAGGAAAAGAAAAGGTTTCGGATTAGTAGATTACTTACGCGAACAAGTGTCAAGGTAAGTTCGTGTAACTTAATCGAGCATGTAATTATGTTAATTGAATGTTGTGTTTATATGTAATGCGGCTTATTGATATGCATTGCTCGAATGCTATAATGGAAAATTTAATACATGCTTGAAATGAAGAAAAAGGGGTTAAGTCTCGAATGAATATTGAATTCCGATGAATATATGCGCTTTCCCGAAACGAATAAGGTCCTGCATTTGTTGTGGACTGGATTTAGCTCGGACGAGTAATCCTATTGACCTTGTTATAGAAAGGATTTAGCCCAGACGAGTAATCCTGATATAATACCACTCGAGTATATGTTACGATTAGGGTTTAGTGTAACACCCCTAACCCGTATCCGTCGCCGGACTAGGGTTACGAGGTATTACCGATCAAATCGTAATCTTCAACTTCATAGTTCATACACCATTAAAACATAATTAATCAATGTCACTAAGTCCCTTAATAAGGTCTACGAGGCCTTAAATATGCATTGAAAAGGGGTTGAGACTAAACCGAGCACATAAGAAATTTTTCCAAAAACTTAACATTTTTCAAAGTTACAGAGGTCACACGCCCGTGTGGGTAGGCCATGGCAAAACAAGGCATACATACTGACTTTTCCACACGGCTAGTCACACGCCCATGTGTCCAGCCCGTGTGCGAGTCTGACTTGTTTCAATTTGTAAACTTAAGAGACACGGTCGAGCCACATGCCCGTGTGCTCAACCGTGTGGGCAAATATAGGCCATTTGCAAGGCCAATTTTCCACCCACACTTTGGTTCATACCTACAAGCATCAATCCATATAATTCCATACCCCAAATGGCATCCAAAACATACCAACATATGCACCAATTAACCTTCAACTATATCATTTATCTCCATACTAAATTCTAACTCAAGCATACCTATCCAAAGTATCAATCTCACACCCAAATCATATAATCCATTCATCATTCAATCCCTACCAAATTTAAACATGAAACATACCATTTCCATTTTACTAATTTAAGCCAAAATGATCATTCACATATAACTCACATACACATATTAACCATCCTTTACACATACCAAACCATATACCAAAATCATTAAACTATCAAGCCATATCACATGGCAAGATTTATACACTTCTAAACATACCATAATCACTAGCCTATACATGCCATATACCAAATATATACAACTTTCAAAAGTACCAAAATAGATAGCCGATAGTGTGATTGAGTCGCTGACGATCCCCGGATCCGAGCTAGCTTTAATGACACTGTAAAACAGAGGAACACTTCACACAGTAAGCTTAAAAGCTTAGTAAGTTCGTCATATAATTTATTTAACTTAACCATTCGAATTCAATATACAAAATAAACTAACACATGGTTCAATTCACAATGATATACAATCTCAATCATAGTCATTACTCACATAAACATCCATTTATCCATATACGATATCATCAACCACATAGGTTCCGTACATACCTGTGCCAACACTTAGTTAATGATCACTTTTGCTATTCAGTACTCAATACCACAAACTCGTTCAATCTTCTTTAACCATTCGATTTACTCGCACACTTAGTGCCAATTTCTTAGCCGAATCTTTAATATCATCGCACACTTAGCGCCTCTACATTAAACCGAATTTAACTCGGTATCGCACACACAGTGCCAATCAATATAGTCGATACTTTCTTTATTTCGCACACACAGTGTCGTTCATACTGTATCAATTCTATTTCGCACACTTAGTGCCACTTCTCTCAAATCCACATATAGCATTACTAATTCATCAACCACATTTCCATTTATTGCAATATATGTGAACATAAATTTTACAATCTGTATTATAAACGAACTTACCTCGGACGTAGAAATAACGAAACAAGTCGATCAATCGAGCACTTTGTCTTTGCCTCGATCTCAATCCAAATCTCTCTTTTCTTGATCTAAATAATATTAAACTCAACTCATTCAATCATCAATTCATTCAATTTAATCCAAACACATATATTTAGGGCATTTTACAAAATAGCCTTCACATTTACACATTTTGACATTTTAGTCCCTATTTCATAAAACCATCAAATACACAAAATTTTCATTTACCCATGCTTAGCCTAATTTTCCCTAGCTCATACAAGCCCACATATTTCATTTATTTCACATTTTAGTCCTTCAATTTCTCATTTTCACAATTTAGCCCAAATTACTCAAATTCATCAAAAATTAAAAGACAAAATATGTTAAGCCAACATTAAACTTTCATATTTCACCTACTATCAACACAAAGTTCAAGCAATCATCAATGACATTTTACAAAATCACCAACAATCTCAAAAATTAAGACATGGGCTAGCTAAAACACGAAGCAACGATCACAAAAACGTAAAAATCATCAAAAACCGAGCTCAAAACATACCTTGATTTAGCTATGCAAGTGCCGAATGTTTCAAAGCCCTAAATCTTTCTTTTTATTTCAATTTTCGACAATGGAAGATGATAATGTCCTTTAATTTCTTTTGTTTTAATTATAATAACATTAATATGTCATTTACCATTTTACCCTTAATTAAAACATTATATATTCATTCATTTAATGGCCATTTATGTCCATCTCCACTATCAAAGGTCTAATTACAACATAAGGACTTCTCATTTAAAAAGCAATGTCAAATAAGCACTTTAACAATTAGCACACAGCTTTTGCATTTTATGCGATTAAGTCCTTTTTCACAATTCGGCACTCAAACGATAAAATTTTCACACAGAATTTTCACACATACTCAATCACATACTGTAAACATAGAAAATAATATTAAAATATTTTTTTGACCTAAGATTTGTGGTCTCAAAACCACTATTCTGACTAGGGTCTAAACCGGGCTGTTACATTTAGCCTGGACTGGTAATCCTAATTGAGCTTTTCTGAGCATGCATTATATAAAGGATTTAGCCTGGACTGGTAATCCTGTTATACGATATGTGGCTCGAGAGTGTGTTTCTTAATTAAGTGCCCTAATGGGTACCTTCGAATAATAATTGACGGACTATTGAATCGTACTCCCAGAGTGTACTACTTGAGTATCCATCGAAATTTCAATGATTCAACGGACATAAAACTCTTGACATGGCATGAGAATTATGAGATAAAATGATAATTTCTTGAAAGAGTATTGCATGATGAGCTCATCTATCCTTACTTGATGTATATGTAAACCTTGTGACTAACATGTTTGATTGAATGCATGTGTTTAGGCAATTTTGCCAAATGGATGGAAAACATGTTGTTGTATGCTTAGATTTAATAAACGGGATTGGTAAGTTTAATTTCTGTTATACGAACTTACTAAGCATGTAATGCTTACTTCGTTTTATTTTCCCTATTTTATAGTGCTCGGAAGCTCGCAGAGGTTTGAGATCATTGGAGCATTGTCACACTATCAACTAGTTTATTTTGGGTATACTTAGTAAAATCATTTTGGTATAATGGCATGTATAGGACAACTTGACCATTAGTATCTATATAATAATGCTTGTAATCTAGCCATTGGAATGGCTAGTAATGGTTGTTTTGATATACTTGTAATGTCATGCTATGGTAGCTAAATATATGTTAAGTAGTTGATCAATTTATGTCTAATATATGGAATGAACCAAGGTAAGAATGTATGCATGTAATGGTATGCCATGATAAATGATGGAATTTGTTTAATTTGAATGCTTAGAATGGTTGGTATTGGTTGTGTGTTTCAAGTGCAGGTCATGGGTGTGATTTTGGGTGAGAAATGAAGCTAGAAATGGCTTTATTTTGTCCACAGGGGCGTGTGTCTAGACCGTGTGTGACACACGACTGGGTACATAGACGTGTAGTTTGGTCGTGTGTCCCCTGCACCTTAATTTTGAGAAACAGAATGCTCAGAATTGAGTACACGGGCAGAGACACGGGCGTGTGTCTCAGTCGTGTGTGCTACACGGCCTAGAACACGGGCGTGTGTCTTGGCCGTGTGAAACT
The DNA here is from genome assembly GCA_025698515.1 of Gossypium sturtianum. Lineage (NCBI taxonomy): Eukaryota > Viridiplantae > Streptophyta > Magnoliopsida > Malvales > Malvaceae > Gossypium > Gossypium sturtianum. The sequence goes on along the minus strand of CM046943.1, from coordinate 33,786,525 downwards.
TGCACCTAATTTCGAAAAAATTAAATTAACCACACGGCCTAGCATACGGGCGTGTGGCATGGCCGTATGCACAAGTCAGAGAGTTACATGGGGTCGAACATGGCTTGTAGCACGGGCGTGTCCTAAGGTCACACGGGCGTGTCCCTTGGACCACATGGGCGTTTGAGCCTTGCACCTTGGAAATTTTTTGAAATTTCACAAAAAATTCTTATAGTTTTCGATTAAGCCCCGACTTGATTCTAATGCTCGTATTGAGCCTTGAAGGTCCATTTAAGGGATGTAACAAATTATCTCGGTTAATGAATAGTGATTGACATGATTTATCTGTAAATGTTTCTGAATGTTTCGGTAATGCTCCGTGACCCTGTTCCGGCAACGAATACGAGTTAGGGGTGTTACAGATTTGAATGTGAATGTGAAAGCACTTTGGTTCCTATATGTGGAATTAAGTAAAGGATTGCCTAATTATTCTCTAAACTCTGTGAATTCTGCAAAAATTTTGAAAAAAAAAAAGACATTGTATGGTCAATTAATGTGATAATGGCGTTAATTGTAATAAATTACTTTTGAACTTAATAAGTGCTAGTAGACTTAATGGAATTGTTAGGTTGCGAATAACACGCCAATAGGGATTAGATATGGAGTTCTATGGTGATATGGAGCTTTATTATCATCTAAAGTTGTGTGAAGATATGGAGTTCTGCTCCCTTCAAGCCTTGCACATACTAGTGCACTCTTTATTGTCCTTCGAGCTATGCACTCATGTGCATTCTCTGATGCCTTCAGACTTAACACTACGGTGCTCTTTGGTATGTTTTGGAGACTTAGCATTTTAGTCTTTTTTAGTATGTTCTAGGTGGTTCCCATGTATCTACATTATTTTACTAGATTTTACTAAGGGCGAAATGAATTAAAATCTTAATGATGAGACTTGCTTATGAATATAAATTTTTATGTGTGAATAAAAGTGTTATGTGCTAAAGGCGAAAAGTTAGAAAAGTTAAAAAGAAATTGAATTGATGAATATGCTAATAACGAATGTGCCATGAATGAAGTTTTATAAAAGAGCCTTAAAATGATGATAAGAGATTGAAATTCCTACTTTTAGTATGCTCTTAATGAGAGACATGAAAAATAATTTTTTTGGTTATGTGTGTAAAGAATTAAGGGGCCATAAGTGAAACTTATGTGAAATTGTGTGTAAAACCCCATACCCGACCGATCATCGGGTTTGAGCAATGGAATGCCACATCCGTTGTCAGAGCAACTATGTTATACCTAGCTTTATTTGATAATATGTTTTGATATAACAAATTAATTTTTTTTGAATAAAAGTTAAAGTTGAACAAAATTAGCAAACTGATAAAATCAAGTTAAAATGGTTTCAATTGAGTTAAACATTTTCAATCAAGTTAAAACTATTTTTAAAACAAGTCAGTATTACTCAAGGCAAAAAAGTATCAATACTTTTTGGCCAAGTATCAATAGTTTTCAAAATATTGATACCCATTCTAAAATCGATACCAAATTACATTATGTTTTCAATCAATTACAAAATGTATCGATACATTTTCAAAAAGTATCGATACCTTTTACCAGTTATCGATAAATTGTCTTTGGTATTGTTGTAAACTAACTTTAACGATCACTGAATCATGCATTAAATGCTTATAGTATCAATGCTTGTAGAAAAAGTATTGATACCTTTTGTTGCAGGTGGATTTAATGATATGGTATTTTCATCCCCAACGATTCTATTCATGTTTCTAACAACCACAATGGTTGGAAATGAATTAGAGGGTATAAATACCATCTTCCAAAGGTCCTAAAACAACTAGAGAGATCATTAAGCCAAAAGATCAATCAATACAACATTAGTGCTTAATTCTTTCATATTTTTCTTGTACACACTTGTGAGCCTTTATTGTTATTCTTTAGCTCAAGTGTATTCTTATTTATTTGTGCTTAATTGGCAAAGATTCTGATCTTGTAAGGATTACTTCTTAGTTTTCTATTTGTATTTACTCTTTTAGAGGGTTGAGTCTTAAGGTCTTGGTAGAAACCTTAAGGAAGTTACAATCTTAAAATTGTGGGTAGAAATTTTAAGGGAGATTGTAAGGTTAAACCTTGTCCTCAAAGGTTATCAAATTAGTAAACTTGGGAAAATCCTTAGTTGTGAAAAGCTAAAGTAGTGAGTAGGCAATTAGCGTTGAACCATTATAAATCGAAGATTTTATTGTATCTATCCTTTTCTTAGCAACCATAAAATTTTAAGAGGTCAATTCACTCCCTCTTGGTGATTTTGAGTTGAATTATTGAGCTAACAGATTACGATTTAATTTACCCTTTTATATGTTCTATTAACAAGATTATTCAATCTTTCCATCATTTTCGGGTCTTATACAAGCTTAGGAAAGCTCTATTACTAACCCGAGATCTAATTAGGGCCAAATTGTAATGTTTGTAAAATATCGGTTTGATGTCGCAATGAGTGACTTCTAGGGTTCCTTATTACGATGAGAAACATAACTCACTGAATATTTCTCATAGTGATGAAAAGAGCTCGACGTTGTGACGTACTGTCTATTTCATATGGTCCTAAAGGTACCAATTTGCAATAACTAAACAAACCAATTTACTTTTCCATTCACTTTTCTAACTAAAGATACATTTCCAATAGGTTTTATTCTAAACCATAATACTTTATATACTTTTGCATTACATCAATTTTATCATTTCCATTCAATATATAAGTCAATTTCATTATACAAACCATTTAACCATTTTGCATATATACATATAAGTCACAAGTATTGCTACATCTCATGCACTTCAACTATGTGCCAAACTCAATTAAGCAAACAAACCATTTGACCTTTTCCAATTTGTCATTTCTAACTTCAAATATTAACATGATCACATTATGCAAAAACCAACTCAACTTAGGTACATGCCATATATTAAACAAAAAGGCACTAAACAAATATTGTCGAGTTCATGACCACATATAGGATGCTGGAATCACCTTTCGAAACTTTGAGTTTCACCTATACCTGCACATAGAGTAAACAAACTGTACATTGAGTGATAAAGCTCAGTTGTACTTTTATGATTCAAGATAATATAACATTAGCATTAGTAAATGATCACAAGGAATTCATGCTTAATGTCTAACTAATTTACATCCTATCATGCCAAGTAATCCCATTATCATATATACATACCTATGGCAAGTTGTATATCATTTCATCTAACATTTACAATTGAATTCACCAAATCATAAAATTCATCAAATGTCAATATATGTGTCATTTCAAAATATACCATGCTATTTAAATTTCAAACATATGTACTTTTAACAATAGGTTATCCAATTTCCATATTCAATTAATGTCATTTAACCATTCTACTCATCATTTGATTATCTTTCCGGATTCTATTGACTCATCTGTATTCAATTTGACCCTTAGGGCTCGATTCTAACCAATTGACATAATGTTTCATATACTTTCTCTTTCATGAATTACAATATAATAGCTAACAAAAATTCAAACCATTTCATATACTATTATCAATTCAAAAATTCATACCATTTCAATTCAAATCATACATTATAATAGCTAACAAAAATTCAGTTTATTTCATTTTCAGATTTTAAGATTCGATTTCACTATTCCGCCCAATGGAACCCTAGCAAAATGGATTCCAATACATGGGTGAACTATACCACGCCAAGATAGCTTGAATAAGCATAAACTACACCACACCAAAGCACCGTAGTGCAAAATTCTGTAGGCATCAAATGTATATATAATACCCCATACCCTACCCAGTCGCCGAGTCCAAGCTACAAGGTACCACAATCATTGCTGGAGCAACTACAATCAGATCACAATTTAATTTATAACGTAACATCCTAATATAAGTTAAACAAATATATAAAACAATACGTATTGATTTTTGGCTCTTATACGAGCTTACTAAAACTTTAATGCTAACCCGAGATTGAATTAGGACTAAACTGTAAAGTTTTCAAAATTCTAGCCTTGTCCCAATGACTCGTGCTTGACATCATGTTATGGCATGGTGGCCTAATCTCGTCGCGACGACATACATTTAATGTCATGACGACATACACTCGATGTCGCGACATGACAACCTGTTTCTACAATTTCGAAAAGGAACTCTTGCCTGCACTTTCCAAACAACCACAAATCACATTCATTCACAAATTCAGGTCACATATGAAAACTTCAAGCCTTAATTTAGGAATTACAACATCATTTACAACAATGCAACAATACCATTTCATCTATTTTTAAATCAAACTATCATATTTCATTTAAAACTTAAACATAGTTACCTATTCATCAAACTATTAACAATTGTAGCATTCCATACCATTTCAAACCCAATTGAATCTATTTTTAAAATTCAACTAACCAAGTTCACACATCAATCTTTTTAAATCAAAAGTTTATATAGAATAGTTTTGTACTAAATTTGACTTGGCCGAGGTACATGCCATACTTGACACCAAAACAAAATTTATACAAACTTTGTTAAGTCGGAGAATGCTTTTAGGATGTTGGATCAATTGTTCGAACTATCAAGAATCTGCTATACCTGCGTATGGAGAAAACAAACCGTACGCTAAGCAAATACGCTTAGTGGTATTTCCATGATTCAAGTCAATATAAACAAATTAAACATGTGCATACATCCATATCAAATTCAATTCATAACCTAATCTCATGCCTCAACACAATCATTTTCACAATGATAAATATATATATAACCAAACTTACACCAATTCATTTGAGCATATACACAAGCTTACCAATCATCTACAATTTCAAATACCATTTGGTTCATTTCACTTATCATCTCTAGATCATACATACTCATTCATTTATCATTCTTAGCCTATATACAACATGTCACGTTTTATACCACATTTCAATCATTTCTGAGCTTATTGGCTCATTATTACTCGATTGGCACCTAAGACTCATTTTTAGTTCAGTTTGAATATTGTCATGTATTACAATTCAATGTCATTTATCAATTTACAAATGATTTATCAATTCTCATGTTCATAACCCTATTAACTAGACAAGAACTTGAAAAGGATATGTGGATCCGTCACCCCGGGTTGCTCGTCAATGATGACGCTATACAAGTACATATTATCACTCTGAAGTGCTCGACAACAATGGTTTTCTCAATCTGATTATTTTGTCACCTCGGGTTGCCCGACAACGATAACTCATTATGTACAATCTACCACCCCAGATGTGTGTTCCATGAATGGTACTGGTGCTACCTCATTGATTCCCTTATTTGGTTTACCTTCTATTATGTAAAGTTGGTTCTTTGTTAAATACATACGTATATTTTTGTTTAAATTGGTTGAAGTTTTGTTAAGTTGTTGTTTCTATGTGTATAGTTTCATCTTCACCAGAATTATGCTCCAGTCGTATTAGCATGTCATATCCTTCTGATTGCCTTATTGTGTCACCTTCAATAGGAACAAACAAGGGGAAAAGGATGTTGGGATCCATTTCTAGCAAGAAAGGTCCTAACTGTAACACCCTGGAAATTTCCAATTAGACACATGACACTATTTCAGTAGCAGATATAGTGAATTTTCGAGAAAATTGAAATTTTGTCAGATATAAGAATTCTTATGAAAATAAAGTGATATTGGATATGAGAATTAATGAAAAGAATTTTAGAAGTGAAAATGAGATGAAAGAGCCAAATAAAAAATTTGAGAAGTTGGAGGACTAGAATGCAATTTGACCAAATTAGAAATATTTAATAGTATAGGGATTAAATTACAAATTTAGCAATCCTACCAAAAAAATGGTAAAAGTATAATTTTTAGTACCCAAGGATGTGTATTACGTATTAAATGAGAATTATGGAATCTAGGTTAATTAATAACTAATTGTTGGGAAGGAAATTGGGTAAATAGGTAAAAATAGGTAAAATGATAATTTTGCCACTTAAGAGCATTTTGATAATTTTACATGATATTGTAAAGGGTTATAATATTAATGTGTTATTAAATTATTGAAATTGAATTTGTGAAAAAGAAATTAATGAGAATGATTGAAAATATGAAGTTTTAAAAATTCATCAAATTAAAAGTTAAAAAAAATACGAACGCCTAAATTGAATTTTTTTTATAGGAGAGTGTTTTAAACTTTTGTAAGGGTATATTTTTTTATGGAGAATAAATTGTTGAAAACTCAAAAATCAAAATATGTTGAATTTATTATTATTATTATTATTATTATTATGGTTTAATGTATATATATATATGATATGGGTGGCGCGTGGCCCCTACCGTTGCTATTCCTGGCTTATTCAAAGCCACATTTGAAATTTTGATTATAGGAGGAATCAAACCACGGAAGGGCAGTGAAATAGAAAGAAAAAAAAAAAAGAAAAAAAAAGAAAGAGAGACGTTAGAATCGTGGGACGTGGCCCCCACCATGGCTTTGATTATTTAAAAGTCAAATTTATGGTTTTGATTTCTTTTAAACGGGCCAATTGGCCATTAACAGAATTGGTGGAAGAGAGTTCCCGAAACCAGACGGTAATGGGGAAATTCTGCTCTCTTATCATTTTTTTTTTTTTTTTAAATCGAAGTTCAAAACTCAACCCAAACCTTGATTTTTTTTTTATTAAAATCAAATGGAAAATCTGTTCCTAAACTCATTTATTTCATTATACCATTTAAGTTAGGATTTTATGAGTTTTTAGTGATAGAAGTTATGACTAGTGAGAAAAAGTTCGATTAAGATAAGAGTTGGTGTTTTATATCTTATTTGTTATAGATTATTAAGAGAAGACTTAGAATGTCTTTATATTAATTTTTGTTATATTTTTGTGTATGAAAAAAAAAAGGAAGATTGTTGAATAATGTAGTTTTCTTGGATACTCTAGCTTATCTTATTATAAAGTTTATGATTTTGGTAATATTTATGTGATAAATATTTGAATATTTATATAATGAATAATATATATGTAAATTTCATAGCTTAATGGTGAAGAAATTAGTTATTAAGAGATTTTGGTTGCCATGAAAGTATTAGTAAGCATGTTTCGATATGTATGAATTATGTTAATAATGTAAAAATGTGAATAATTGTCATTATGACTGAATAGAACTTATTAGTTAATTCATGCTTTTTGTGGATAGAGTCGATACCATGTTAAAACATGAGATTTGTTATGTAAAAAAAATAAAATAAAGAGCAATGGAAATGTGACTTTCCACTCTTGGGAATTATTATACGAAATGGACTTGTGTATAAGGCCTAATGAAATGTGAAAATGTATATGTAAATGTAAAGCACCTATGATGAACATGCTCATAAGACCTTTATTAATATGGATTTGATCATCAGTATGTGAAAGCACATAAAGTGCCTTATATGATATGCGTATATGTATTTATTAATTTCCTTGATGATTATATGTCAATTATAATTAGAATGTGTCCTAGTAGACTTAGTGAAATGTTAGGGTATAGTCGGCATGCTAGTTAGGGTACAATGGTAAGAAAAGGCATATTCAAATAAGACATGAATTTGTGAAACACTTAATAAAGAATGGAGTACTCACTTTAGAGTACTTGAGGTCTGAAAGGAACCTAGCTGATCCGCTAACCAAAGATTTAATTAGGAAAATGGTTCTTGATTCGTCGAGGGGGATGGGTCTTAAGCCTAGTGCTTGAGGAATTTATGGCAGATACCCAGCTTGGTTTTCTAAGTTTAATGTGGTCAAACGAAACCATGGAAAGACTCATAGTGTACATTTTACCTATCTCTATGGCAAATGATGTACATGCTAAGGTTAAGTTCTTACTCTTAATGAATTCATATCCCTGAGTTTGGGTGGTCATATTGAGATGGACTTGATGAATTCATCGACATGGGAGGTTAAGTTTCTTACTCTTAATGAGTTCATATCCTAGAGTTTGGGTGGTCCTAATGAGATGGACTTGATGAATTCACCGAATTTAATTTTGAGAGAATGAACTTAATAAAATGCTCTTAATGATTTCATAATCCTTATTCGAGTAGTCTATATGGAGATAAACTTGATGGAAGCACCTACGTAAGTGTGAAGAACTGGCCACCTTCTATGAAAGACATCGGGTAGTCTTTCTAGAGCATTTACCAGCATCCTGAGGTGTATTGGCCAAAACTTGTGGATCTATCACGGAACACCAATTGGTTCTGAGATTAGTTGTGTGTCATGAGTTAACCCCTATCATAACAATTTTAAGATTCGTTCACTTATTAAAGAGAAAAATCACTCATTTCACTATGTACTAGTTCAAATCCACAAGATACTAGTGTTTAAGCGGGTAATTTTGTTATTACTCTTCTCATGTTTACAAAAAAATTTCTATTTCTTTTGCATTAGTGAGGGAATGTTGGTAATGCAAAAGAGAAAGGGCAATCCTACATTGGTTAGGAAAAAGGCTTCTAAAAGGGTTTATATATAACCTTGCTTCTTACCCTCTTTGAGTAAATTGGAGCTATAGGTCTAACACGCGCATGCCACTTTCGCCACCCGGCCCAGTCCGCGTTAACACGTGTCTACGACACATACCGCAAGTGTTTTCTTTTGGATAAAATTTCTGTATTATTTTTTAGAAAATAAATTTGTTTAGATTCCGAAAATCTGGTCAACAGAATATATTTTTTAACTGTTGCACTATTTTAGGAAACTGTCTTTGCCAGTTTTACCTTTTTGCCCATGCATTTTTACTACTTTGCCTTTCAAAAAACTATATAAATAGGGGGTCAGTTCTCTCATTTTTCACAACACAAAAAAACAAGCAAAAACAGTTCTCTCATTTCTCCCGTTCTTACTCTCTAAAAATTCTGATGTTTTACTAAATTACATTAGTGTAATATTTTATCTAGGAGATTGGGTTTTAAGCGAGACCGTTTATAACCCCTCAAATATTTCCAGGGAATTGAACCTAGTGTGGTTTATCCAATTTTCTTCCAGTTTATTTCCCGATTCTTTTTTAGAAGAGTAATTCCAATCGTTGTTCCACCTTCTTTATTCGAGTGTACGAATATAGAAGTACTGTGTTAACCTTGGGGGCGACATCCGTTACTCAATTAAACCGATCAGGGTGAATTTGCTTCTAAGGCAATGGTTATTCCACGGCATAGTAGTTACTTCATTATTTATTTTCAATTTATTTTATCCAATTAGTGCTAACGAGTTAACGAGGAAGATTATAGATTGAGTGGGGGAGGGTGTTATGATCTAGCCTTGTAAGGTCATGATAAGGTAGAATGCCAGAAGGCCACCCATGTAAAGGACCATCGTAAAGGGAAAAGGAACCTTGGGAGGGTAGTTTTTTGTACTCAAAAAAGTATCTCCATTTCAAACATTTTTACGTCTCATGGTAAAATTTCTCAAACATTTTTTCGTCTCATGGTAAAATTTCTATAAAATCACATTTGCATATTCATAAGGGTGGACAATTGGTAGTTGTTGGGCTAAGCCACCTATCAAGGCTATTGAGATTGTTAGCTGACTTGAGTGGAACCATCCATCCAAGTGTTGCACCAACTTGCAACCGAGTGAACAAAGTTGAGTTTATGATACCATGACATTTGATATTTCTAACTTCGTCAATTGAATTAAAAAAAAAAAAACAAAATGGAAGATATTGTTGAAAATCATTTTGGATATAAAAAATCTTTAAAATGTTTTTATATTTATATTTTTAATTTTTTTATAATTTATATTTTCTTTTTAAATATTTTTATGATTTTTATAGTTAGGACCAAAATGAAAAATTTTATAAACATTAAGGGCTAAATTTGTTGAATTTTTTTTAGATTTAGGATAAAATTGATAGAATGTATAAACCTTGGAAGGCAATTTTTTTTATTATGCTAATAAAACGACGCCCACGTTAGATTTCTGTTAGACAACTAGCAGATGAGTGACTAAAATATTTAATTTAAAAAAATTAAATAACTAAAATAATTAATAATTAATAATTAAATAACCAAAATAGAACAAACTATTTTTATACTTTACTAATTTAAATTAATTGGATAAAACAAGCCCATCAATTTGCATATGGTAAAATTCAAACCTTAATACTTAAATTTTTACGAATAGTGCCAGATTGCTAATATTTTTTTAATGTCTTATTATGGATGCCGTTTTATAACAAGTTAATCACCACACACTGAATTGTTTTATTATTTATATTTATTTTCAATATTTTATTGCAACAAATTAATATTATAAACTTTCATTATATCTAACTTTTTTTACTTATTAGTAAGATGGCAAGTTATTGAAGTAAAGCTGTTTTTATAAATTTGGTAATCCAATTTGTTACTATTTTAAAATTTAAAAGAATAAAGTTAAAAAAAACCTGTATTTATAATGTATGAATTAATCCAACACAAATTTAATTAAAAAAACTTAAAATTTATATTTTTAAAAGAATAATAAATATCACTTTAAAATTATTTTTATGTTTTTATATAAAATTTATAAAAATAATTTAAACTCAAAATAAATCTAAAAAAATCACATATAATAAGAATTAAAGTTAGGATATCGAAATTTTCTAAATCTCAACTTTATCATTTCAATTAAACTCACATTATTATTTTATATATCTTTTTACAAAAATTTTCAATTAGACTATGTGATATTCTAATATTAACTACATGATTTGCTTATTTTAATTCTTTATAAGGTTTTAGAATTTGTTAAATTAAATTTCATAGTGCAAATAAGAAATGCATAATTCGGAACGTTCAAAAGTAGGAATATACAACACGTGTTGTCTATTACGTAATCGACCTTAGTCAACTTTTAAAACAGTAATATTACCACTAATGAAGGGTAAACTAAATTATTAAGGGTCAAATCAAGTTTTTATTTGTCTGTGCCGGCCCTAATAATATTAATAATCTGATATAGATGCTTCTTTGTTTTTTGTTCACCAGAATTATAATAGCAAAATCCGAACCCCCTAATTCTAAATCAATTCGATTTTTTTGTTTGAAAAGTGGAGGTAGGGTGGGGTGGGGTGAAATTTTTCTTTTAGATAATAGGTATGAAACGATTAAAGTAACTGTTTATCTTGCTCCGACCCCCTCAACTATATATACTTACCATTTTATCTTTATATATATTATTACAAGAGTAAAAATGTAATAACATAATATATAAAAAATAATCTATTTTATGTTTAAATATTTACTTGATTTTTAAAAAATTGAAAAAAATTAAAGATAAATATAGCAACAATTAAATTAAAGCAAAGCGAGGTAGGGCGAAGATAGATACATCCAATATCCATGAAGGTGGTAATGGATTTCAAGATTATACATCCATAGTGGAGCAGGGTGGATGGTGGAGCAGAATGTACCAACTATAGATCGGTATTTGATTTAGCAATATCCACCCCCATCCCATTGCCATTCCTAATCGCACATCATGATGTTGATGTAAAAAAATATTACGTAATGAATATATTTATTAAAAAATTATTAGGAATTGAATTAAGCATTGGATGAAATGATAAAATTAAGGATTTAAAATTCATAGCATTCTTAATTCGAACTCCATAATGGGTAAGTTTTTATTGATTTAATATAAAAAGACAAAAACATTCTTATAATAATATAGTTTTTGTAAAATGATTAGTATTTTTTTCATTTCTCAACTGAGATAGTGTGTTGTTAACTCGTGACACTTAGTCTTTCTTAAAATATTACATATAAAAAAGGATAAAGTACACTGCAGGTCACCCAACTATGTTTAAGTTTCTTTTTTGGTCATTCAACTTTTAAAACTTTCAAAATGGTCACTCAACTAACCGATTTTTCTTTTTGTCCATTTCCATTAAGTGACGTTAAGTGTTCAATGAAAGGGTGAAATGGTAGTTAAAAAATTGGTATAATAAGAAAATCAACCCTCAACATTTATAAATTGTCTCAATTTGGTCCTAATTCTAAAAAATTCAAAGAAATATATAAAAATACATAAACATTTTCAAAAAATATATTAAGTTTAAAATATATATAAATTTTACATTTTATATGTAGAATTATTAAATATATATAATTTATTCAAAATAATATTTTCAAAGCTCAACAAACTTTCATTCTCTAAGCTAACCTAGGGAAACGAACATGTCCTAAACCTCACCTTATCCTTAAACAAAGCCCCAACTGTCACCATTTTATATTCCCTAAGATCTCCTCCACTTTTAGCCTTTTATCATTGACCAAAAAGCCTCGAACTACCATTGCTGGCCAATACTCAACTAAACTCATCCATCCCTCTACCCCTCACTCCAACCCAATAAAATGACTTATCCCTTCACTAAAACCAACCTAGAAATCCATCCAAAACAACATAAAACTCAATATTGCCTCCTAACATGAACCCTTAAAACCTTCATCATTCTAGCAATGTAACACCCATCACCTGTCTTCGTCACCGGATTAGGGTTACAGGATGCTACTGCACATAACAGAATAGAATCATGCTATATCAATTCAAATTTCTCTAAACGAACATTAATTATCAATCTTAAAGTCAAAAACATGTTATTCATACATTATCGGGGTTAAATTGAGCTTATGGAAGCTCTAAAATAATTTAGAACAAAACAGGGACTAATTTGAAACATTTTAGAAAATGCAGCAAAAATACAAAACAAGGGTCACACGACCATGTGGCTAGGCCATGTGGCAGGCTAAGACCATGTGGAGTTGAACCACACAGTCATCTCCCAAACTGTGTACAAGATTGTATGTCGTGTAATGCAAGGTCATACGACCGTGTCGTCAAGCCGTGTAACAAATTGTGGTCGTGTTACAATTTAACCTACCATTTCATTAAGAGCACACGATTATGTCACATACCCATGTAAGGCACACGGTCGTGCGTTAGACTATGTTCACCTGTAGGTACCCTACAATGCAAGTTTCAAACCACAAACTCTCATATACCATATATGCATTTCATATCATTCCTTAAACCTAATATAAAATGCACCAAAAACACCATTTAAAACATCATTCCTAAGTGCCTAACCAATATTCCATTTTGGTACCATCACAAGCAAGTTCTAAACTTAGCCAAACATTCAACCGTTTCCAAGTATAAAGTTCAACCACACATTCAAACACATTTAGTATACTTGTACATTTTATCATGAATGTAAACCAAACTTTACCTTGTAAACTAACTTAAAACATGCCATACTTATATTAAAATTGACCATTTAGGTCTCAAGTAAACAACTAGTTCTTTAACATGTAAAATCCATCCAAATCTCAATTCCCATACATCTATTCATGATTGAAAACATCTCAAATACCTAATAAGCAACCATTCATCAAAGCATTACCATTCCATAATTCTTCATGATTCAAAAATAGGTATACATCAACAAGACACAACTAAACCATTCATTGCATCAACCATGCCAAATAGTCTTATAAACACATCACATAATAACTATTTTAACCACATTTTAACATCCAACACATAATCCTAAAATGACCTATATACATGCCACAAAACCTGAATAAATGAGTCAAAATCTACCTATACTGAAGCTTGATAGTGTGAGCCTTGAAGTTGATCCGACTGCCTAGTTCCGTAAAACATCAAATACAGAAAGTAGTAAATGAAACAGAGTAAGCTTATATAGCTTAATAAGTTCATAAGTGCTTAAAAAAAAACTCTTATCTCAGTTTACAATTAAGTAAATAGATATAACTAATTTAATATGATATCCTGTCAAGACATTTACAACAACAAGGTGAGCATTTCACGTATCGATCGTATAATCTCTCAATCATTTAGTACGACATATTTTTGTATTATTCAATAAGAAAGATCCAACATATAAATTATATTAATCAATTGATTATGTCAATTCATATTCACAATCATATAACATTTCTTTAAAACATATAACCATGTCACCACATATCACATTTACAAAGTGAGCGTTTCATACATATAACTATAAACTTTCGAATCATTTTGATATCGTTTCAAACAAATTTTAAATACATATTCATCATTTATTCAATTTCATCCGTTCATATTTCAATAGTCATTTAAACATATCATTTCTAAGTAATTTATGAAGTCAATATATATACATTCTTTTAACAGATAACCCGATGAACTATAGTAACATAATTTGGATACTCAGGTAACTACACCACACCAGAAAGTATTGTAATGCTATACAGAGGCACGGTAGTGCAATTAAAGGCACTAGAGTGCAAACAGAGACACCAGAGTGCAAATAGAGTCACCGCAGTGCAATCCTATGCAGGCGTGCATTCTAACCCTATTGGCATGCCAATCGTATCCTAATCATTTATTACGTACAAACGGGCATTTAATAGAATTCATAACATCTATAAATCAGAGTCACTTGCATAATATTCGTACACATGCTGCAATTCAAATATGATCATTTTGAAATCATATAACACATTTTTCACAAACATTCATCAATTTCCAAATAAGTACTCTCTCACCTTGTACTTATTTGTAAACAATTTATAACTTCAATTCAATATCAAAAGGAAGAAAATTTGTAAACAAGTTATAAATATATACATTCATCTATACTATGATCTTACATAATGCAACTAGCAGGAAAATTTGTTCAAAAGTACTATTCTATAATTTATTTCCTCGATTTTCCTCTATACGATTCAATCCTTGATCTATATAATAATTCATTTCAAATTATCAGCCTTTTAACACTTTAAATCATAAAAATTCATGAATATAATATCTTTTATTCATTTATCACAATTTTCCTAAAGTTTTTCATTTTATTCAATTTAGTTCTTTAAACCAAAACAAGCATAACTTTCACAATTGAACTTCATTTTTCATTCCAATTCCAATTATGTCCTTCTACAGCCCTCTAAAATCCAAATTTACAAAAAAATTGATGTCACATTCGACAAGTTTTCATTTTAGTCCCTAAATGCAAAATTAACAAAATTCACTTAACAAAATAGTCCTAAAACATTTCCAAGCTTCAAAATCTTCCATTTAATATCAAGAACATCCAAAAATCATCAATAGTAATTTTAACAAACTTTAACAATTTTGAAAATAGAGATACGGGTTAACTGGTCCTAGTTGTAATGATTTCAAAAATATAAATTTACTAGAAACGAGTTAAAACTTCACTTACATGCAAGCTCACTAGGTCACCTAATCTTTAAGCTCCTTCAATGGAGTTTTTGTTTCTAATATTTGGTAGCAAGACTAATTGTAGATGATGACTTTTTTTATTATTATTTTAACATATGCTTTATTATTAATAATATTATAACACATAATTTTTAAGTCAATTCCCCCCGCTAATCATCTATAAACATTAAAAAGGGTCTAATTATCATTTATGTCCTTAAACAAACATTAAACATGCATTTTAGCTAATAATAATCAATACTGATTAACTTTTATGATTTAGTCCTTTTTCCTTAATTAACTATCTAATCATCAAAATTTCCAAACCAAACTTCAATCCACTTATAAAATAGCTCCATAAATATTCAAAAATAATATTTATGATCTTGGTTTATGAAAACGAGGTCTCGATACCTCATTTTCCAAAATCACTGACTTTCAGCACGCATCACTTGTACATTGACTAATTGACCAATTAATAAAATCTATTAAATCACGATATTTAAATCATAAATATTAATTAAGTATATCTACAGACTCTCTCATCAAAATTGTAGTCCCGAAATCACGATTTTTGACACCATTGAAAAACGGGCTATTAAAAACAATCCCCATTACCTCCATTCAAGCCTTCTTAGACTAAACCAATACACATTTCCATAGAGGGTTCTTTGGTGGAGAGAGGTAGCATTTCAAACAAATGAATGAGATGTACTGGAAAAAGGCGGAGAGGAAGACTAAAGCAGATTCGGTAACACTAAGTGCAATAATAGGTGGTAGTTGATAAGGCGGAGAAAGAAAAATGTGGCTAAAAATCAGGCTCAACAAAGAACCAAGATAAAAGAATTTCAGAAAAAATGCTTTGAAAGTTCAAAATGCAAAAAGTCCTTTCACTAGCTGTGAAGGGCTCCTCTTTATAGTGTTTGAAGAATAAGAGTTACAAAGATAAAAATTAATAAGAATAATAACTGATATTTTACAGTTCTATGGTGATGCTTTTCTTGATTGAACTTGTTCTGAATAATGACTCTTCCGGAGAAACACAATTGTTCTAAAAACAAGTTGTTCCAAAAAATAGTTATTCTAAACACAGTTATTCCTGAAACTTCATTATTCTAAACAAGAATTGTTTCAAACTTTAGTTGTTCTCAACAGGAGTTGTTCTCAAATAACACCTACATTGGTTGGCAGTTGTTATAACTAAATTCTTTAATTGAACATAGTTATTCAGGACATAACTATTGTTGAACAATAGTTGTTCTGAACAACAACTATTTTAAACAAAAGTTGTTGCTTCAAAAGAGATATTAAGTGAAACGACAATGCTAGTTGTTCCACGCTTAAGAGCACAATTTCTTAAAATATAATATTATTTATCTTAAGGAAAAGATAAAATATTAGTAGCCAAAACTATGTATTTGCATTTTTCCCATTGCATAAGAATTCTTAGTGGAAGAAGTTCTCATACAAGAAGAGTGTAGTGAAAATAAATAAAACAATTATATACTAGTAAGAAAAATTCATGTTGTGTAGGAAAAGAAGAAAAAAAATCGTTTTTCCCACTTTGTTTCCCCTGCATGAATTTTTGTTTTGATGAGGGAAGAAAAAAAATCATGTATAAAAGCAAGTGTATTATGGAAAAGCATGACAATGTTTTCTCTTTTAAAACTAATAATAACGTGCTAGAACGTTTATCTAAAAAAATTAGAATAACAAGCTATATAAACATAATAATAATAAAATTGGGAATAACATGCAAGAGTTGTTCTAAAAAACTTGAGAAGAGCAAGTTATAGTATTTTGGAAGAGTATGTCTTGCTTTTTCCTAAAAATTTGGGAATAACAAGCTAGTGATCTTCCTTAAAAATTTGGAAATAACATTCCATAGTGTTTCGTTTAAAAAAATGGAAACAACTTGTTTTAGTGTTTCTTTAAAAAAGTGGGAATAAGTAAGCAAAATGTTTTCAGAATAACTAGTTATATTGTTTCACTAAATAAATAAGGAAAAACTTATTATAGTGTTTTCATAAAAAAGTGGGAACAACCAAGTATAGTGTTTCCGAAATAACCTGTCATAGTGTTTCCCTAAAAAATTAAGAACATCAAAGTATAATGTTTTCATAATAGAGAAAAAATTTGGTACACTACTAGTGAAATTTAAAAATTCCACAAGCAAGGTTGGGTTGATGACAAGTGTAACTAGGGTATTGTAAAAAAAATTAAAATATATATTATAAGAAATGGGCCACATGACAAATTTATAACACTGCTTGTGAAGTTAAAAAACTGCATTTTCAGTGTATCAATTATTCACTCTTTTGAATAAATAGTTATCATGTTTCCCTAAAAAAATGTCAGAATAGCTTGCTATAGTGTTTTCCTAAAAAAAAAAGGGAATATTATAGCATGGTGTTTCTTAAAAAGAAAAAGAAAATCGTATTTATCAATATATATTAATGATAACATGAAACTTTAAAATTTTTATTTTTTTAAATAAATAAATATGGCATGTATAAAAGGTTGCATTCAATGCAAATTTAAAAAATGATAATAAACAAATAATATTGAAATATAAAAAAATTGATATAATTATATCAATAAGGTAACTAAATATTAGTTATGGACATTTTTCACGCGTTGCTTGCGTTCATGGTAGGAAGAGTAAAATATTTTTAATGATTCACTAGCTTCTCATGGAAAGAAAAGCCACATCTGTATGGGAAAAGATGGTGTGTTGCCTTTTGTTCCTAAAAATTGGTCTAATCCGAAAATTAAGTAAGGGGGAAGATAAATTTTGGGAGCGCATGTGTAAAAACGAAATTTCCTTGTATCCAGCTCCTCTTGTAACACCCCAAACCCGGCCCATTCGTTACGACCGAATTTGAAATGCCAATGCGGAAAAACGTTTGAAGACTGATTTCACTTTTTGGAAAAACATTAAAAATTTTGTCATTTGAAAACCATGTCCAATTAAAAATTCTAAATAATATAAGCTTGACAAAAATATCCAAATTAAAAGCACTTCCAAATAATAATTTAATGGTCGTCTAGCTTAAACATAATAAAAATGCTCAAATAGAAATACTTAAATACTTTAACTGGGCCTTATTACAATAAATAATTAAACAAAAGTTCTTAGTAATAAACTGAATAAAATAAAGAAGATGTCTTCTGCATGGGCCACCTCGTATCCACTCCAACCCGGTCCAATCACCACGAATCATCTGCGATGTTTAATAAAAATTGGGTGAGTCATACAGACTCAGTGTGTAATTAGTCCATTGAATTCCACCCACATGTTAACCACATATTAACTCATATATCAGATATCAATTATCAAATTCACATGTTATCACATTCTGGGCTTGGCCCATATTCATACACATTCATCTAATAGGGTAGTTAACCACATAATTTCCACATAACTGGGCTTGGCCCATTTCATCATCAACCCATATGACAGATAATGAGTTTATGCAAAGTGCACCCATCCCAACCTAGGGTCCATCCGTTACACCTACCTTAGCAGACTCCTTGCCAAGGCCGTGGCTAATCCACCGATCAACTAAGTGATCCCACATATCTTACCTTGGCAGACTTGCTGCTCAAGGCCGTGGCTGAGCCACCGATCACCTAAGTGATCCCACATATCTTACCTTGGCAGACTTGCTGCTCAAGGCCGTGGTTGAGCCACCGATCACCTAAGTGACCCCACATATCATTCAGTCCACGGTGATGCACACAGCTATCAACCGCCGAGGTGGGCACCTAGCCAACACCTCCCTTGATGAAGCACATAGCTAACATCAAGCGCTAACGTAGCACAAGGCTAACATTAGACCACGTACATAAAGTACACCCGTACCTTCTTTCATATCCCAACCCATGCACATGCCACATAAAATAATGATACAATGTAATGATGCATGAGCATGTTAAAGCAAGCATATTATCACATATTCATATTAATAATCACATATCATCAGGTTTGGTACTTACGGATTATTGACATACCCTTGAGGGTATCCTTAACACAATTTCCACTTGCACTAGTTAGCACATTCATAGCACATACACATTTCACATACATATCATATACCCGAAAACGGTGGGTTAATCACACACCGATCACTTAGAGAACTATGCTTTCGACATCGATGCTATCACTAGGCGATACTACGGCTATTTGCCTACTTTCTTGTTTCGACACTGGTCCACACCCGGTGGCCAATCCCTAAGCGCGAGACAGATCTCTTCTTAAACTTGGGATAGAGACCTTCCCTTTCCCTTCTTGAATGGTATTCGCCTCCATCAACACACTTAATCGTAACAATCGATTTAATCATCAATATACGAATTCTTAACCAAATATCCACAACTTATCATACTTACAGGAAGGGTCTTGAAATCCCAAAAGCTTGATCTAATGCTTAGATCCTTGATCCCTACATTTGATTAATCACCTACTACTTTAATAAAAAGTCATTCGACCATAAATCCAAATCCTAGTAGGATTAGTATACTTAAACTTACCTTGTTACCGTTTGACTTAAGAATCAAGTCTTGAAATCTCTCTCGCTATACTTCTTGCATTCGGCCAAGCATTGAATCAATTAACTTGGTTAGTTTTCGGCTTTTGAATAATTAATGAACACATATATTTACCAAACATGGCCTTGGCCGAATACTATAGACACTTACCTTGTGGATTTTAAATCCCGAAACTCACCGAATAACTAGGGAACACGTGGCCTATGGTGTACCTTCGGGAAAAGAACTTCTCCTTCCTTGTAGTCGACACTTAGTAAATCCCGAAAGATCTCTTCAAAGTTTCGGCAACAAGATATTAATGGGGTTAGTCCTAGATTTCGGCAAATCTTAAGAAAAATGATGAAACCGAATGAGATCTTACCCTTACTTGAAGAAATCGATTGCACCTTCACTTCAACCTTCAGAGATTCGGCTATGGCTAGATGATGATCTCACAACCTTCAGCTTTTGGAGGGATTAGAAAGAAAGAGAAGGAAGAATAAAGATGGAGGATTCGGCTAGATCACAAGGTATTTCGGCTTGGCAAAAATAAAAGAAGAAGAAGATTTGGTGAAGAGAATTCGGCAGAGAAAGGAGGAAGCACAAATTGATGAGTAGCCCTCCTTCCTTCCTTTTATAGCCGAAATTATCATCTAAGGAGTCCCTTACTTGGCCACCACTCCTCTATTTTAATAGCTTTATCTCTTTAATTATCACTTAAAATAAAAGATAATTCAGCAACTATCCTTACTTAGCCGAAATTATTAAACTCAAAGTCCCTTACTTGGCCATCACTTCTCCCTTATTTTCCTCTTTATCTCTTTATTCAAATTAAAAGAATTTAATCCAACAATTATCTCTTGAAAATAATGATAAATAAATCCCTTATTTATCCACTATTTATAAAATAATAAAAACTCCTAATTTATAGCCATGTGCCGTCCACCTCTCTGCTCCTTGTAGCAAAATAAAATTTCTTTTATTTGCTTCCCATGTGACTCGAACTTAGGCCCATTCCTCTTGCATATGGCACCATTTCCACAGCCCTAAGTGGCATCTTCTGACCACTTTTCCAAGCCTGTTTGTGTGTCAAATTTCACAAACTTTTTCTTTTAAGGCCACCTTGCCTTAATTTCCCCCTTTAAACCTTAAAACTCGTCATTTCTAGGTCATTTCTAAGTTTCCAAAAATTTTTGATCGGCTCTGTAAACTTGACATTTCCTTACATTTCCATGGCATTTCCTTACAAGACATTTCCTTACATTTCCAAGACATTTCCTTACATTTCCATGACATTTCCTTACAAGACATTTCCTTACATTTCCAAGGTTCTAAAATGTTCACTTTCCTCTTTTAAACTTAACATTTCCATACATTTCGTGTTTCCAAAAGTGTTCAAAATATATTCATAACACATAAGATATGTCATTTCGTACAATTAAACCAAAAATGCATAGGCCCTTTTCAGGATGTTACACCTCTTGCTGGTTATTCTTGGTTATGTATTAACCCTAAAGATTGTTGAAGTAATAGATTTGAAATACCAACCAACTCTATTCCGAAGTTCAGATTTGAGTGTGAAGAATTCCCATTTTCGTCAACCAAGGTTGGCTTAAATTCTCAACATGTTAAGGTTGGGAAAGTTGGGTGAATAAGATTCTGGGAAAACTTTCATATGAAAAGGCTTTTCTTGCGGCTACAATATATGATGTGCAAGTTATTTTCAAACTTCATATTCATAGAGAGAAAAGAGTTGAGGTGTGGCACACCATTCTTGTTAGATTAAGTACAACTTCTCACACTGTCATTACTACTTAGAGGAGTTCACTTTCACTCTTGCGGATGTGAGTGCTCTTGAACTTTCATGTTTTGGAAAATATAACATTTATTCTCTAAATTTATCTCGATAAGAGAAACAATTCAAGACTTCTTCTCTAACTTATTTAAAAGTAAGCGTGAAAGATTAAAGGTTGCTCAGTTCTCCAATTGGATTGGAATGTTTCACTAGAAGTTTAATTTTAGAAAAGGTAAAAATAGCTCTCTAAATTTCCTGAGTACAAGTATGAGTTTGAGGATTTTTTTATCTTGTGGCTAACTCAACACAATCTTTTTAGGATGTCATGATGATGAAATTAGTTCGATTGTTGTTCTTATATCCATTAAGATTGCTTAAGGTCTATGCTTCCCTTTAGCTTTGCTCTATTTGAGAAATCTCTACAGGTGGTTGGATTATACCATTCAAAAACGGAAATCTTGGTTGGTTGGTGTAAGATTTTAACTTATGTCGACATTTCCTTCATTCAAATGTGTTTGTAGGAAAGGTTTAGTTCTTGAGCCCCTCCACCTAATCCATGTCCTTCTCCTATTTCCTTTTCTAGCAAATTTGTGAGAAATAACTACAAAACTTGGATATGGCATAATTAGAAGTCCAAAGGAAATATGCTTAAGGTACTTAATATTGTTAAGAAATTACTTAGCATCCATACATACAAGAAATAAATGGTTATGGTAATCAGAGTGTTATTTAGTCATCCCTAGGCAACCTCATCCTACAAAACTGAATAAGCAAGAAATCAAGTTCTTTCTTTTGGTGAATTCACTATGCTACCCTCTATGATTGAAAACTCTAGTGTTGGGACCAATAGAGAATCACATTCAATGGAGGTATATTCGATGTGTAGAGTAGCTCACCAATTTGGATATGATCAAATGGCTCCTTGTAAACCTCTTTCGCCTTTAGATGTTGATTTATCATATTGTATTTCCGAGTTTTTTTTTTTTTTTTACAAAATAAATAAGAGTAAAGAAATCAAAAGTTATGTTCTATCAGCATTTGATCGGGTTACTTATTGTAGTTTTGGTTGGATTGCTTATTGAGGTCAGTGCATGTCTGATTGGTCAATATTTTGCACTCTTTTAGTCGATTCAAGGAAACACTTTAAGTTTTCAATCATTACTCAAAGTGACATATTTATGCTTGGAATTTGTATATGCTCACAATGTTACTGAAAGTGCTTTACACCATAACTTTAGCTCTTCATGGACCATCCTACTAACGATTTTAATTAGGGTTTTGTTAGTAGCTTCAACTTGGTCGTTTCCTTTGGGATAGTAGGGGGATGACTTCACGTGATCAACATCATACAAAGGAAGTAGTTCTGTCACCTTAGAATTGATAAAAAGAGTTTTATTATCTGAAAGGATTCTATTAGGCATTCCAAATCGACATATAATACTCTCTTTGATGAAATTTGCCACAACCAAGCTTGTTGCATTCTTCAAAGGAATTATTTCAACCCATTTAGTGAAACACTCTATTGCTCCTAGTAGCCATGTGTAACCCTTGGATGTAGGATTGATATGAGCAATCAAATCAAATGCCTAAGTACGGAATGCTCATAGAATAGAGATAACGTGAAGCTCTACCGCTGGAGCATGTATGGCATTTCCATGAACTTGGCATTGGTGGTGCTTCCTTTCTTAACTCAATGTATTTGTTTCCATAATAGGCTAATAGTACCTAATGTCTAAGAGTTTCTAGTAAAACTTTCAACCTCCTTCATGTTCTCCACTACTTTCACCATGTACTTCTTCCAATAATGGATGTATTTCAGCTGGAGAAACACACTTCAATGGTCTTCCTAAAAATAAGATTCAGAACAAATCTTTCTCATTCATGAAAAATCTTTGAGCTTTTCTTTAAAGTTGTCTTGCATCATGATGATTTGTCGAATGAAAACCATTTTTTAGATAGTCAATATAGGGTTTATGCCAATCTCCTGCACTCCCTATAAAGATGCATTCCCTAACGTATGGAGGTTTAGCACATCTGGAACAAGACTTCTGGAGTTGCAACACGTCATTGGACATTGTTGGCAAAAAATACTTGACTCTTTGTAGTAGGCGATGTAATGGTGGACCTTTTTCTCCACACCGTTGTTCAAGATCTTTTTTCAGTTTTTCTCCTACTTCATTATTGAAAACACACAATGATAATACTCCTCCAGTATCTTTGAGATAAAGAACACCATGGATTAACACAATGTGCTTCAACTCCTGAATATTAGTAGAAGTGGGATGAACCAAGTTTTCAAAAATATAAACTTTCCAATCTTTATCATCTTCATATTTTTTAGGACATAATAATTAACTTGCTGGGTAGGGCAAACTTTTTTTTTATTACCGACATATTGATGTTCCAGTTCTTTTTGGGAATATGATATTTTAAAGTTAGAATAGAAAGAGTATCAACATATCTGCCTGTAGATGTTGGGCTATGTTCACACCTTACATTTTGAAATTTCTTCCATAAGGCTTGAACAAGAGCTCTAGTAGAAGTTAACATGGGCTCCTTCAAAGAAAATTCTCCATTAGTTTGCCTTACAATAAGATTGGAATCTCCACAAAGAGGTTCATGTTTTTCGATAAAAGTTGTGGAAATAGAAGACCTGAACTTGGCAATTTATACATACTTGGTACTTAAACTTTTGTTTTGAAAATCGTACGCCAACTTGGTACCTTTTTTAGATATCTGATTAACACTGTTAAAATACTTTGATGTGGCTTTAATGACCAATAGCATGGTGATATGTGGCAGCCTCACATTTTGACATGAAAAATAAAAATAAAATAAAAATATTTAAAATTTATAAAAAAAAATAATTTTTACCAAGTTTTGAAAATACTAGGTTGCCATGTGTCACCATGCTATTGGTAGTCAGTGCCATGTCAACGTATTTTAACAATGTTAGTTAGGTAGCTAAAAAATACCAAGTTGGCTTACGTTTTCCAAGTTTAGGTACTAGTTAGGTCCAAAAAAAAAGTTTAGGTACTAAGTAGGTATGATTTTCTAAGTTCAGGTACTTCTATATATATTAACCCTAAATTATTTTTACTGATTTTAACTAAGTTACATGGTATTTATTATTAATTATTTATACTTGGTCAAGGACCAATCAATGATAATAAAGAGTATATGTTTAACATTTGAAAGAAATTAACCTAACAAATATGGAATGCTAAAGTAATCAGATAAAATTGCATAGGACGTTTATTTTTATTTTATTTTATTAGTAATTCTGTAGCGGAATACTTTCTTAGACTAGCATATAATATACAATGAGTTGATTTTAGGTTTTTTTTTTTTTTTACTTTTTTAGAGAATTTTTTCTTAAATTTTTTATAATAATTAATATTTTTTTAGAATGTAAAAGTATGTATTTGTGCAATTACAATTTATACTACCAAACATGATATTAGGAATTGCAATGTAATCATACTCTATCAATTAAACACATTTAGGGAATTAGAATTCCTTGTAATTACAAGAGAGAGTAATTATTACTCTAGTAATTACACTTTAATCTAATTACTTTATGGTATCCAAACACACTTATAAAGTTTCTAGGCCTAAACGTTAACAAAAGAAATTAAGATCAATGACGCCGATGCAGTAAACGAGTTCCAGAACCTGATGGATGACGATTTCATGTTGGATTTTTGCTGCAATAGATCCTGGATCAGTGCATCTTCATCACCCCATCATTCATTTTACACACCAATTAGAAGAAATCAAATTGTTCACTTAACTAGCCCATCAAAGAAAAATGATGCAA
This sequence comes from Gossypium sturtianum, assembly GCA_025698515.1. Lineage (NCBI taxonomy): Eukaryota > Viridiplantae > Streptophyta > Magnoliopsida > Malvales > Malvaceae > Gossypium > Gossypium sturtianum. Next base: position 33,761,116 of record CM046943.1, on the reverse strand, counting down.
TGAAATTAAAGGACTGAGGTGTGTTCAGGCTCATCTGACTAAAGGGTTTCATAAGCTTCAAACATGTGATTATCATTTCCATCGCTAGAGTTATAAATGGTGATGAAGGGTGTTGTCATGACTAAATCCCTTACCAACATGATACAAAGGCCACGAGGATAATACATAAAAAAATGTGAGTGGGGTGAACTATTACGTATGTGGCTTTGAGTTTGGCTAGAGAGGTTGGGTTGCCCGAAAACAACCTTTCTAATGTATTAGTCAATGACTATATGGCACATGCCATTCCTTTACTTATGAATACTCCATTTTTAGATAAAACTACCCTTGGTCCATTGTCTGAACCATTGCATATATGACTCAAAGGGTAAGAAATTATCATCCTAGATAGTTTCCTCATATATAAAGTTGAGTTCATTAGACCTAGAGCTCAAATCATGATGCATGCTTTTTAGGACAATGTTTTTCTTACCCCCTCAGATTTATCTTATGAAGCTAATCGATATTTTGTGGATCTTTCGAAATACCTTGCACAAACCCAAACTTTGATTTCACCTAGTGAGAGTGTTGCCACTCCATGATGTGGAAACCAATTATGGACAATGTGCCTTGAAAATATACGGCTCAAAAGCAGTCTAAAGTATGGTGGCAAGCATCCTGTTGTCTAGGTATGGCATCCATAAAACTGTATATTTATACATATATAATTATTTTCATTAATAAGAATAATGAATTCCATCGGATGCGAATACAACGTCAACATACCTCTTCACTAGCTCATCGATCAGTTTCTTATCGCATCTTAGTAAAGTCCCTTCTATAACACGTATGATCCAAACAACCCTTACATTTGTTCAAAATTGTCAATGCCAAAAGGGATTATAAATGTTTGTAATTGAATACATCTTAAGATATTATATACGATTATACTTTTAACTTCTATGGAGAGGGAACTCCTATTGATGGGAAGGATAAATGTTAATCGTAACATTCGTATCTATTCCCATTTTTGAAGAAGTAGACATCAATCGTTTATTTCACTGATCGATTCTCAAGTTTCCCTATAAAGTGCCCTATATAAATATGCTAGAGTTGTTGAATTTCAATTGAATGTACCAGATGTCTCAAAATACTCTAATAAAAGAAGATACATGGTATGGACCTTCTTGACAGACTTGTCCGACAACAACATTCCTCTTACCATATAAAGTATTTGAGCTCTAACATATCAATCAATCTCGTAGACCTGTCCGACAACAACATTCATCTTACCATCTAAAGCATTCGAGCTCTAACATATCAACCAATCTCCTTCACAGTTGCATGTGGTGGAAGGCTCGATTTGGCAAGCCTTTTAAACCATGTGCATTTCACCCGATTCCCTTTTAATTTGTTCTCGTCTTTAAACAGAAGGACACCTAACAACCAATCTCATTCTTATGCAACGTCGATGTTACTTGCTCCAATTACACTTGTCTATCGATTGGAATCTTGGTTATTAAAGCGACATCTTCTAGTATTATAATTTCTTCTCTACATGAAAAATGTAATGTAGGCATTTTCGACCCTCCATCTTTCTAATAAAGTGGAAAGCAACTCTAGTATCATAATAGACTTTGTCTTTATTGATGCCACATATAAACCAACACTCTTGAACCGACCTAAAATACGTCTATTGACCTTAAAGAATTTTAGATTATATCGAGTATAAATAACTTGATCTTTTTACTTTTTAAAATATGACAAAAAATAATATTTAATTTTGCAACATCTAAAAAATATTTCCAGAAAATTATAAAATTAAAAAAAAATTGAGCTGAAAATTTTACCTTGTTGATGGTATAATTTTCCTAAAATCTTAATACAATCATTATTTTCCTAAAAAAAAAGTAAAAGATAAAAATTATTTTTGGGGAGTTTGAGAATATTTTTTGTTGGAAGAACAAAAAGAAATAGGTGAGGTTTTTATTGGAGAGAGTTTGTTGTAATGGTTGTAAACTTCTTTGTATTAAATGGGTTAGTCAATGCAAAGGACAAATAAAGGTTTTAGTCACACTTCACAATTTAGAACTGGACAATCGTGAGAGTTGAATTTTTGTTTTTGGTACTGAATCAAGAGCTAAATTATAAGGGAAATTGAAAACAAGTCCTTACATCAGCACCAACTGTTGCCCATTTTATTGGTTCCATATATGCTATTAACATCGAGCCTATTTCTTCATCAAGGATATAAGCATTATCTAGTCTTTTAATACCTTCAACTGGTGTTGTAAGTAGAAACCTTGCCCTCTAGGATATGTTGAAGCACTTTGCAGTTACTATTGAGAATCTCACTTCTACTTCCCTCCTGTTTGCCTGAATCAATGCCTCACGAACCGCGAACAATGTTGCCTGTTGGAGGTCTTCTATTTACAATGTTTTATTAAACAGGAACATCAATTGTTGATTTCTATGCCTGCCCTTCCTCGTTCTCCTAGTAATCAGACTAAAGCAGTATTAAAACAATCTTATTTCAATCTTTGAAACCTTTCTCTCTTTTTCCTTTTGATTATGAATATTAAAGGCTTCTCTCCAACTATCGCTCAACTCCTTGGCTTTGTGAATTGTAGTTTCTACCTTAGCCTTTGTTCCCTGAAAATATCATTCATTTTTCTGCAACCATATGTTCCACAATATGCTTATCTACTATGAATTTCAAAACCATGTCCTTGACACCATGGAAGTATTGGTCCTTTGAAATCTCTAAAAATCATATTGTTGATTGTAGTTTAAAATCCTCTCTTAACATGCACTCTTATAGTGATTTGATATCAATACATGTTAAGATACCTCTAAAAATATATATTTAAAATACATCATAATAAATAATAAAAAATCACAATAATCAAGTTCAAACAACCAACGAAGAAAAAAGAAGGGTGAGCAATACTGCAGTACAACGATGTTAACTTACCGCATCTAGAAGGTACGTTATACTCGAACTTTGACATCCAAAATATTTAGATGAACCAAAATCGGCTACGGCAATTGCCGGGCACATTATAATTCCATAATATATATATATATATATATATGTATATTTTAGAAAGAAAAAAAAAAAGAAAAGGAAAAGGGGTTGGCGCTCCAAAAATGTGTGTTTTCTTCCTTATTCACTTCGAGAAAACTGGAAGTGGAGACATGTGGGCTCCGCGTGGCATGATAGAAGTGGTCGACATCACTTCTTGAGATCCACGTCATTCCTTTTCACTTTTATCATCTTTTTCTTTTTTCTTTTTGGTTTAAATCTTTCTTTTCACTAAACTTTAATAATATGATTTTTATTTTAATAACCAAAGTGTAACTCTATTTGAGGGTTTCGACTAATTTAAGAATTTTATTATTTGATCATTCAATAATATTCTATATTAAATCAAAACATTTTATTCAATCAGATTAGTATTATAAAATAATGAAAATAGGAATAATGATATCAATTGACAAATACTAGATTAAATTATAATGTTTTATGTAGAGGATATTTATCTCTTTTTTTTCAATGCGTAGTAATGTTGACAACAAACTATATGTGTTACAAGTCTTGAATTAAAATTTATGACGAATACTTAGGTCAATTAATTAATGTGGTTCATTTGACTTATTTAAATTGATTCGATTCGTGAATCATAAGAAAAAATCTATTTATTTAAAATATTGGTGGCTCAATGAAATATTACAGTAAAACTAGAGTTATAAAAGTAAATATTATAAAATTTAAGGGATAATATTGTATAGAGTTTAAATCATTTAGGACTCTCATTTTGTAGATAGACACTAACCTCAGTCATTGATATAACTCAATTTGTACCGTTGGATTTAGGGGAGCTTGATCATAAATAGAGATATCTACTTCATTTGTAATAATTTCATTCATAGTTATTGAATATATTTGAGAGCATTTACTTAAACACTTTGTGTGCATTGTTTTTTTGTTGATTTTTAGTTCTTTTGTTGCTCATTCGCTTTAAATTTGCTTCCGCTTTATTTCGATACCTTGGAGAATTTGCTTTGTAAATTTTTAGTTTCAAAAGTAAGTCTGATTTAAACAAATTTGAAAATAAGAAATTAGCTAAGATCATACGAATTATGAGACTAAAATTCTAATCTCATAAAACAAACACATGATTGAAGGTGAAATTTAATAGAATATTTTAAGTTTAAGAATAAATTAATCTATTTAGTATAAAAGTGATGATTTAAATTTGAAGCAAGTAAAGTGATTTTTTTAAGACAGTAAAGAGAAATCTTAAACGCTAATAACTACTTATTTATCATGTTTTAAAGTGCATTATTATGGTTATAGTTTAAAAAAATAAAAAAAATTAATTTATATAGATCATAAAACCAACTTTATCCAAAAATTATCACAGTTGATAAGTAAATATGTAAAATTAAAATTGCTTGATTTTATAATAAAAATCTACTTTATTGCTAAATCTATAGTACAGGGATCCGTTCAAACTTTACCATTATTATTTGGTCTCTTATAAAACTTAAGGGGTAACTGGTAAAAGTAAAACAAGTAGTGGTAGGATTGAGGTAAGATTGAGATTTTACTTCTGTTTTAGTTAATTAAAAGGGCAAAGACGGAAAAAAGAAAATTGGGAATAAATGGGCAAGTAATAAAACAAACAAAGAACGTTTGACCTCCTTATAGTCGTAGGACCCTGAGTTTGTAAACAAGATGGAAGTTTCCCCCATCCGCAGCCAAAGAGCGTGGCAATCACTTTCGAACCAAGATCCCAAAACGGTCGGCGGTGTTCACGCGCCGGAATTACGTTGATTAATTTTCTTTTTAAACAATAGCAAAACTGAATTACAGAAAAATAACCGAAGTTAGTTGTTTTACTTGCAACAAATTTAACCGCTTTCAAAACAAACCCACAAGCATTTTTCTTTCACCTGCACCAATTAATAAATATATAATAGATGATAAGGTAAATCCATTTCTTTTTACCTCTCTTAGCTACCTCTTTCATATGTCTTCTTCAAGTTCAGGTAAAAAAAAAGAAGGGATAAAAACAGTGCTCAGTTTTTTCTCCCTTGATTTCATCAGTATTAAAACCGATGACGAAACAGAGGATCTGGGTCAACGGAGTTTGACCGTAGAAACTATTACTGTCCAGGGTTAAGAATGTAATTAAGCGTACCAAACAGGTGTTTCACTGTCTATTTAATATTTTTATTTGATTCGGTTCTGTCGTCGTTGTTGTTTTTATTTGATCTCTTCCTTTTAAGGCTTTGTTTGTGTTTCCCCATTCTTTTATATAAGGTTCCAGTTTTTATGTCTCTCGAGCCGCTAAGGGAAAGAACAGAAGATCGAGAAAGTAAAAGGCTGATGATGAATGCACAGATTTTAAGATCATCTGGGTAGATTGATTTCCGATGTAGTGATAGAGAACGAGAGAGAAATGAGAACAAGGAGAGGGATTTCTTACCCCAGAGCCCAGGTTTGTTTAGATGACATAGTTTTTGAAAGGAGGGATTTCGCCGGTGATAATATGGCTTGCCGGAAACGGCGAAGACTCTCGCCGGGTATTGCTGGAAAGAGAGATTTCTTTGATGTTTTGCCCGATGATCTTGTCATTTCTATTCTCTCCAAACTAAGCTCTACCGCGGCTTGCCCTTCCGATTTCGCCAACGTTTTGATTGTGTACGTCGACTTGCTTGTTTCTGAGGGGAAAGTTTGGGTTTTATTCATTTATTTTTCTTACTAATTTTTATTTATTTGTTTGTTAAACAGATGCAAGAGATTGAATAGCTTAGCAGTTCGTCCTCTGGTATTATCCAAAGCCTCTCCAAAAATGTTTGCCATTAAAGCCAAAAGCTGGTCGGAGTCAGCTCACAGGTTCTTGAAGAACTGCGCTGATGCCGGAAATGTTGAAGCTTGTTACACGCTCGGCATGGTGAGTTTCTGAAAAAGAATATATTTTTATTTTACTGCCCGATATTATTTTTTTTTGGTTACTAAAATTTATTAAGTTTATATTCAAGAACAATAATATAAACATTCTCTAACGAGTTAACTGTTATGATTTGCAACAGATTCTTTTCTACTGCTTAGAAAATCGAGGGAGTGGAGCCTCTCTTATGGCTAAGGCGGCGATTAGCTCCCACGCGCCAGCGCTTTACTCCTTAGCTGTGATTCAATTCAATGGCAGCGGCGGTTCCAAAAACGACAAGGATCTTAAAGCCGGTGTGGCCTTGTGCGCTCGTGCTGCTTTTCTTGGCCACATCGACGCCCTCCGTGAGCTCGGTCACTGCCTACAGGACGGGTACGGCGTTAGACAAAACGTCGCCAAGGGCCGTCGGTTTCTTGTCCAAGCCAACGCCCGAGAGCTAGCGACGGTTTTATCATCAGCGGCTGCTTCTAACAACTTTACGCGGTCTTGGCTCACGTGGAGCCCACACCCTATCCCGCATCCTAACCCTCGCCATAACCACCGTCATCAGGCCGTGCCGGGATGCCCGTTGCTGAGCGATTTTGGATGCAATGTGCCGGCTCCCGAGGCGCATCCGTCTAGCAAGTTCTTAGCAGAGTGGTTCGGGGCTCGGGGCGGGGTACCAGGCCCGGGCTTGAGGTTATGCTCCCACGTCGGTTGTGGGAGGCCGGAGACAAGAAAGCACGAGTTTCGGAGGTGTTCCGTTTGTGGGGCTGTGAATTACTGCTCACGCGCTTGCCAAGCGCTTGATTGGAAGCTGCGCCACAAAGCCGAGTGCGCGCCGGTAGAGCGATGGCTTGATGATGAAGGCGATGGTGGCGAGGGTAACGGTGCGGTACATGGGAACGATGACGTCATCGCCGAAAGTTAAAAACGATTAACTACTTATGGTAATTAATTTATTACTATTAGGTTTAAGGCCACGAGAAGGAAAAAAAAAGGTGGAAATGGAGAACAGGAGGCCAGTTTTGGTTGGGTATTTGGAGGTTAAAAATCAACTTTTACGATGACGATAGTTGCTGAAACGACACAGTTTTAGTTCTATGTGGATTGTATAGAGGAGGGGGTTAATCGGAAAAATGGTCCCCCCGGGGGGGTGGGCTTTGTTTCTTTTCTTTTTTGTTTTAATCCCACTTGTACACTATAGAGCCATGTTCAGCTTAATTTCGGTAATTTCTAGTCTTATATTCCTTTCTCTTTTTTCTTTCTTTTTTCAATATTAACATAATTTTGGAAATTGGACTGCCTGCTTGGATATAAACTTTAATTTGATTCACAAAACAAAATTCGAAACCGTATCTAATATCCAAAATCATTTAAGATTTTAAATTAAAAAAAATGTCGAAACTATTACAATTTTTGTTCCAATGAAGACAATGCAAGTACTTGTAGATTTCTTGTTAAGGACGGAAGTTGACTTTTATTTGTTCTAGAAATTCCAATTATGCTTAGACTATGCGTAACTTAATCAATTTACTTTTTATACTTTAATTTGATTTTTTTTTTCAATCTTGTATTTTCCATTTTTAAATTTCAATCCCTGATAAGTTGAATTAAATAATATTTCTAAAATCTTAATGCGGCAAGCACATTATCAAATGTGTAATTCTATGTTAGCTTATTATTTTCATGTAATAACCACAAAGGAATCACGACTCATAATGGACTTAATGGATATTTGAGTGAAATTTCAAAATACGAAAAAGTATAGTGTCTAAAACGATAAAATTGAAGAATATAGATTATATCCACAACTTATGCATAGTACAAGACTGACAATAGAATTTGATTTAACGAAAGATTAAAATTTCAAACCTCAAAAAGTATAATAATTAAAATCGTCCAAATTAGATAAATTACATCCCTAATTTAAGGGGTGGAGGTAGAAAATAATTTAAGTGGAGGCTAGAATTAAATTATAAAAATTTGAAGGAAAAAAAAATACTTTTATCATTATACTAATTCATAATTTTAAAATTTTCTAAGATACTTACAAAGTAATTTTACGGTTGGGAGAGGGGCAAGGGCAATGCCCCTTATATTTGCCCTGCCTAATTTATGCTTAATCCAAAGCCTAATAGTAAAATTTGGATTTTATATATAATAAATTGATACTGACTTGATAAATGGAATTATGAAAATATATTGGGATGTTGAGAAACCCAATTATTTGTGGTATACAAAAACAAAATAAGCAGCACCCTTGGCTTTGTAGCATTTTCTCAAACAAGACATTTGGAAAATCGAGTATTACTAAAATGGACCAAGGCTAGGAGGAAAGTCTGACCATATCTTTTGCTTGTGCAGCTGCGCCATAAAACAAAGCTAGTGAATCTGAAAATGGAACAAAATAACATTCTTTTAACCATCACATCCTGTTCTTCTCCTTCATTTGATTTGTAACACATATAAGTAGTGCAATTATATAAATCAAATTGGGCAGTATAGTACATTTGGTTTGGGTCTTGTTTATCAACCAAATTGGATCCAGTGCTTTCTTAGGAACAGGATTCTACTTCTACATTCAATTCAATCTTTTTTATTGTTGGTTCATGTCATCTTTGCCTATCATATAATATTGATTCACTTTTTTGCTATTAATTCTTACTATTTTCAGTGTTGAGGAGGAGGAGTTAACCAAAGTCTCTCTCGAGGAAGGTATATGATGTTAAGATGGTGTCTAGTGCTATAGTTGTTGGATAAGCGAACAATCTTATTCAAAAATGAAGAATTGAGCATCAAACTAGCCATAAATTAATCCAGAGATTAAACACCAAATAAAAGCATGCACCTAAATGAGCAATTCATATTTGATTTATATATTGCAAAGAGTTAAAATAAGCATCCAACTTTACAATGGCGGAACCGTCAAATATGAAATATTTGATTTATGAGCATTTTTTTAAAGAGAAAAAAGTTATGATTTAGAGCATCAGATTCTTGAGTTCATGAGACGAGACAAACCAAAGAAAAAGCTCCCTAACCTGAATCCGAATCGGAACCTGAACCCGAACCTGAACCCGAACCCGAACCAGAATCGGAATCCGATTTACGAGTGTCGGCACTGACACGTGCTTTGTCCTTGGCTTCAGCTTGCTTGACAGCCTTTCTCAGCTCACCAACCGGAATCAATGGCAGATACGCAAACACAGGATATCCTTTCCCGCTCATGTCTTTAACCAAACAGTTATACTTGTCGGACAAATTCGAAGCTGTGGGAACGATCTTCTCTGCAACCGAGTGGAAAGCAGAACTGCGATTCAGTTTTACCCACACCTTGGTTGAGCTAACCAGAACCAACTGCTTGTACTCGGTCGCGGCGTAGTGCAAAGCGCCGCGCGCACCGTTGGTTCGAGCCTCGTCGATTAATTTGTGAGCCTTTTGTGCTGCCATGTGAACCAAATATTTGGCTTGGTTCACCATTTGCTTACCTGCTGGTGGGACATGATCGTCATATTTCTGTGAAGCCTCATCTACCTGCGCGGTTGTTATAATACTTTAATTGAAATTAAACAAAAGAAAGAAAGAAAGAAAAAGCCGTTACCTTGGAATCAAGAAAAACAAGAAGATGATCGGGAACGTCCTTATATTTCTCGTAGACGGGGCCAACGATGGCGGCGACAGCAACCTCGACGGTCCCAACGGTGGATCGTAACGGACCAGAATTCTGTTTAGCATACCCGTAAAGATTCGAGACGTAAACCAGCGTGCGGATCGCAGCCACCCTCACGAAGGCTATGTGCTTCAGGCCGTGCTTCTTTTTCTCAAACTCTACCTCCTAAAAGAAACAATTAAAAAATATATAAAAGAACACTTTGAAGACGTTAAAAGAAGAAAGAAGCCGGAAATACCTTTTCCATGGTGGCCAGCTTTTCTTTTCTGATCTAAGATTGTTAGGGCTTTGTTGCGTTTTTGTTTTTCAGTTTTCAGAAATGCGGTTAGTGCGTGTAAAGGGAGTTTGTTGCGTTATTATTTTATGGATCAACGTAATCTGGATCGTTAATCAGATCCAACGCTGAATATTTGATCAAATGGTTGGGGCATATTATGGGCTTCGTGATGGAGAGCTGGAAAGCGCTTTCCTCGTGGCGATCGTAAAATTCCTTTGCGTTAAGAAATATATAGAAATAGTATATGATTTTTTTCTAATAAAATGTCATGTTTAATTTTACACCATTAATCATTAAATTATAGATAATATTTTTTATTTTAATCACTTAATTAAAAAAAGTTATAATTAGATTACTACATTATTTAAAAATTTTCATTTAAATAATTAAATCATTAAAAAGTTTATTTTAAGTCACTGTAAGGGCGTAACTAAGAGGGTTGGCAAGGGCCTCCCCCTACAATAGAAAATTGCCCATTTAGGCCTTTTAAAAATTTTAAAATTTTAAATTAGTAAAAATAAAATTACACTTTATCCTCTAAAAATTATAAAAATTTGATTTAATCCTTTAAAAATTATAAAAATATAGGTTATTAAAAATTACAATTTATTTTCGGTCCTCCCTAAAGAAAATTCCTAACTTCGCCCCTGAGTTAGACTGTTAAGCTTTTTTTTTTTAAAAAAAAAAAACTAGTTTAGCCAGCGAGCTCAAAGTGACGATTCGACGATCAGTACATTGGACCAATACCCATCAACGAGTAGAACATACTTTAGATCCAAGTCAATCTGATAGTCATTGTTGAAGATCAGAAAAGAAAGTTGTATGAATTTTTGTTCACAGATTTGTAAAGTTTAAAGATATATCATGAAGAAAAACTGAAAAGTAGAAGAGAAGAAAAAAAATAAAGCTTTTGATTTGTACAGATAAAATGAACAGTGAAAGTTATATATCATTTATTCAAACGGTCTAATGACTTAAATAAAATTTTTTGAATAATTTAGTGATAAATTGTAACGTTTTAAAGTTAATAAATTAAAAAAAAATCTTACCCATAATAATTAATGAGTAGTTTACTCTTATTTCTTATTTTCTAGTTTTTATCCATAAAGTGGATATAGCATAATTTCGTATCTCTGAACTTTCTGTTTTCTAAATTATAGTCTGATAGGGACCCTTACGTAGGAAGGGTTTGGAGTATATTTGATATGTAATTGATGTAAATTTGCTGCCTGCTTCGATACGTATTGCGATGCATCTTGAAATTGCGGATTCGAATGTGATCTGAATTATTGATTCTTAGCGGATTCATATTACCCACTCGAATATTTATTGTCTAAATCCGTATTATTTATTAACAGGTTTAGATTATAAATTCGAATATTTGAATTCATGATTTATTATATATAAAATTATATTTTAACAATCAATACTTATTTTAAATTCTACTTATAAATTACACATATTAATAAATATGATATAAAAATATAAAATTTTCCAAAATTAAATATAATAATTAATAATAAAATTAAAAGTAATTATTATAAATATGGTTAAATGTTTTATTAGAAAAATATTTTCTTTAATATCTTATTCTCTTTTTTTTATGATAATATATTATTCTTTTAAATCTTATTGTAGACAAAAAAAAAATCAGGCCAATTACAAAGCGTCACGTGTCAAACCAAAATGACTGTGGGTCAAGATGAAGTTATCATGGGATGAAAAATGATGACATCATGTATGTGTCACAATTATTTTCTTTAATTAATTTAAATTAATTAAGAGATAAATATTAAAAATTTCTATTATAACTAATTAAATTTAAATATTAAGTGATAATATTAAATAATTATTTTATCTCTAAATTATTTAAATTAATAAGAGATAAATATTAATTAAAAGAGTTTAGTTCTTGTAGAACACTCGAAGGAGAAGTGCAATTCTATAAAAACTCTCTTTTATTCTAGGTCATTCCACACTTAACGAGTTTCTTTTCTAAGCATTTTATAATTAATTATTACATTTTCAATATTAGTAGGTTAGGAACTAAAAGTTAATAAAATAAGCATTTTTACACATTTTCTACTATTTCGATGACTCGTAAGGTCGATTCGGGCCTCGTGAGTGACTAATGAGCTAATTGTGTAGGATGCCAATTTAGGTCCAATAATACAAGGAATGAAGATCAGGCCGCGAGACAAAGAGCCCAATAAGCCAACAAAGCTGCTAAGGATGAAATACATTCGACGTTGTGACGAGGAGCTTTCTCTCGTCACGACGATGCAACGATTAGGGGAGGCAATTCATGGTGGCAACATCATGACGACGCTTCGATGGCAGGCCAAAATGAAGCTGATTTCTTTGGACGAAACTTTTGAGATATTTCCATATTTAGACCCTAGCTTTTAGCAGAATATTTTATTTATTGGTATCTAAGTGTATTTAGGGTTGACTAGTTTCCAAGTAGGCTGTTGCCTATATAAGCAACCTTAGGGTCATCAGAATTGTAAGTAGAATTAGACAGACAATTTTTAGTATTTAGTTTTCTTTGTATTTTATTTTTATGTTCGTTTAGTCAGAACTTTTCTATTCCGACGTGAAGACAATTGCAAACGAAAATTGCTCTAGGATCGTACTTCAATATATGTATTTATGAGCATTCTCTTATCTCTTCTCTTCTCTTCTTTTATTTATGTTTTGTTAATTCGGGCGATTAATCGTTGTATAAGCATTAGAATAGATTATTGTGCTTATTTTATATTCGATTAATAAGCTAATTTATTTGTTAAGTAATTCTTTGTCTGAAGTTGATAATTTATTTAAGGGTACTTAGCATATTAGGGAGTGATGCCCCTAATAGAATATCGAGACAGGTGAGACCGGAAGGGTATCCTGTCGTGTATAACTTGTGCCAAACGGTGAGACCGGAAGGGTATCCGTATGCTTAGGAAGAGACTGAAAGGGTGGCTTAGGTGGTAATCCTTTGTGAAGATGAATCGAGAGGGTAGTCTTAGCTAAGGGTGATAAATAACTCAATCTAGGATAATTAATTATTTAATTAGATAATTAGGGATTTAATCGATCATAGGCTAGAGGTTCGCATTGTCGACACTAGGAATAGGAAAGTCCATTAGGTTAGTTTAGGTTTAGTAATTTAATTATTTTAATAAATATTTTAATTTGGATTAATAGTACTAATTCATGACTCGATTAGATTAGTAATTATTTTTTGTAATTAATTTAATAACAATTTTGTTAGCTCTGAAGGATCAACTTGAGATCGACGATAGGGAGGTTGAATCGGCCTTTGAGAAGTTGTGGTGGAAGCAACAAAAATTGTGCAACAAAGGACACAATGATTTATAGTGGTTCGGCCCCAATTGTTTACTCCACTACCTTAGCTTTCCACAAATAAGGATTTTCCCAACTTCACTAATTTGGCAACCTTTGAGGATAAGGTTTAACCTTACAATCTCTCTTAAGACTTATACCCTAAAATCTTAAGATACAACTCCTTTAAGGTTTCTACCCAAACTTTAAGAATAAACCCTCTCTCAAAAAAGATACAAATAAGCAAACAAAGAAAACAATCCTCACAAGATCAGGATGTTTGCCAATTAAGCACAAATACAAAGAAGAACACTTGAGCTAAATGAATACAATGAAAGCTCACAAGTGCCTACAAGAAAAGGTATGAAAGAATTAAGCTCTAGGTTATTTTGATTTATCTTTAAACTTTTCACATTGCTCTTCATGTTGCTAGACCTTTAGAAGATGGTATTTATACACTCTAATTGATTTCCAACCGTTCTAGTTGTTGTGGAAGTAAATATAGCCATTAGGGATGAAATACCAGGTCATTAACTGCACCTGCAGCAACGAGTATCGATACCTACTAAAAGGGTATCGATATTTTTTGTAATTAATGCATATTTCAATGACCGTTGGAGCAGGAATATCGATACCTTAGGAAATATATCGATATCTTAAGAAAAGTATCGATACCTACAAGGGTTTGAAAGAAACAAAATGTCAATTTGGTATCGATTATTAGAGGGGTATCAATATCTTGTAAAATATCGATACTTAGACAAAAAAGTATTGATACTTTTTTTCCTGGAGTAATTCTAACTTGTTTCGAAATGGTTAAAACATATTTGAAGATGTTTGACTCAATTGAAACCATTCTAACTTGATTTTATCAAATTGCTCAACTTTACTTTTATTCAAAAACACTTTAATTTTTTTATATCAAAACATATTGTCCAATAAGGCTTAGTTTAACAATCTCTTAACAAAACATTTTGTAAACTTGTTATTGAATAGATTACTCCCCCTTAATAAAAGCCATTTTCAATTTAAACTCCCCCTATATAAAAATCATTTTCAATTTAAGGCATAAATATTTGAAATAAGCACAAATTTGACATTCCTTTTGATTTGAAAAATTGGTCACTAATCTTGGCATATAAGCAATCAATCAACTATTAAAATTTACCTTTCTCTTCTCCTCTTTTTTGTTATATATAAAAAAAAAAAACAATAAAGCTCTCAAGAGGAAAAGAAAGTGGTTAGTTGAAAGATAGATATTAAACATAAAGAACTAATGAACTACCATACCAATCAACATTAAGGTGCAATTACATAGAATTTGTCTTTGATCTCCTTGAAGCAATGCACCTTGCCTACAAACATAGAATTAAGTTTTTGGTACCCAATATCTTTTGGGTCCATAATCATTAGTCTTCAAAATCCTAGTCACTTTAGGTATCCATTTTTAAAGAGCTTCCTTGTCTTGAGTAGCACTAAGTCCTTTAGGGACCCATACACTCTTAACAAGTTTTCCCTTGTAAAATCTTGAGGGACCTCTATGTTTATAGTAATTAAATCTATTTTTAACAAAGATTTGTTTTAAATTTTCTCCTTTTTCAAAAACTTTGTTGGAGTGAGCTTTTTCACTCTTAAGCAACTCAAGTTGCTTTTGATAATCCTCATGAACTTTTGAAAGTAGATTATGCAAGTCTAAATTTTTCTTTTCAAATTCATTAATAATTTCTTGCATTTTGTTTACTTTCTCTTCAAGTTCATGATTGGTTTTGGAAAGTAAGTCATTTTCATTTATCAATTTTGAAACATTTTTCTTGTGTTTTGACATCATAACTTCAAATCCCAAACCCAATTCATCATAGGCATCTTGCAACTCATCAAAACAATAATAATTTAAAGTAGATGAGTTAGAAGTTACCTTAGGATCATTGATGGCCATAAGGCATAAGTTGGCTACTTCATCATCGGATGAATCTTCATCACTCCAAGCAGCAATATAGGCCTTTTATTTGCTAGACTATTCCTTTTTAAGTTGAGGACAATCATACTTGATGTATCCTAATTTCTTGCATTCATATAAAATAATGGGATCTTGCTCCTTGGTAGATTTAACCTTGAGTTCTTTATTCCTTTGAAATTCTCTTCCTTTGTTGGACCTTATGAATCTCTTGAATTTTCTAGCAAACATCTCCACCTCTTCACTTGATTCACTATCGTTATTAGTGGTGGATTTTAAAGCTTTACCAACATTCTTTTTCATAATTCTTTCTTCTTCACTCCATTTGTTAAGCCTCATCTCATGTGTAAGCAAAGAACCGATGATGTAACAGCTCGTTTTTAGTGAAATCAGAATAGTGGTTTCAGGACCACAAATTTGATGAGTAAATTATTATTTTATTATCATTTTAATGTTTGTAGGATGTTAGTAAGGTCATATTAAAATTTTGTTAAGAAATTTTGATGTTTGCATAATTAATTACGTGAAAAGGACTAAATCGTAAAAAAGTATAAAAGTAGAGTTTCGTTAGCTAAAAGGGTCAAATAGCTATGAAAATTTGAAGTGAATGGACTTAGATGGTAATTAAACCATTTAAAAAGTTAGTGGATATTCATGGTGTGGTTTTATTGAAATTTTAATAAGTTTTAAAGGTTAACTTTGTAATTAGATAAAACAAGTTAATGTTTGTAACAGCCCGTTTTTTAGTCAAATCGGAACAGTGGTTTCGGGACCATAAATCTGAGGTTTAAATATTTATTTTATTATTTTATTAAAGTTTACAGCATGATAGAATTATTATGTGAAAGTTTTGTAAAGAAATTTTACTGTTTGAATGCTTAATTCAGTAAAAAAGACTTAATCGCGTAAAATGCAAAAGTTGCATTCTATTGTTAAAAGTGTTTAATTGCTATGATTTATTAAATGAAAGGTCCTTATAATGTTATTAGACCATTGATATTGGAATTTGACATAGATGGCCTTATATTAGATGTTTTGAATGATTTTTCATTAAGGTTAATTTGGTAATTTGGTTAATAAGATTAATAATAATAAAACAAAATGAAACCATTAGTGAATATTATCATCTTCAACTGTCCATAGCAAAGAAGAGAGCTATTTCTTTAGGGTTCATTCAGACATAGCTTCTCTAGTTGATTAAGGTAGGGTTCTAGCTCGGTTTTTAATGATTTTTACGTTTTTGAGATCATTGCTTCGTATTCTAACTAGCCCGTACCTTAGATTTTGAAATTATTAAAGATTTTTCATGTTTCCATTGTTGAATGTTTGAGTAATTGGATGGTTGATGATGAATTTTGATTAATTGTTGATAGTTAAACTAGTTTTGTAAAGTGATTTTTGACAAAAATGTCAAAAAGGGGCTAAATTGAGAAATTTTAAAATGTGGGGATTAAAAGTGTGAATAGATTAAAAATATGGGCTGCTAGTGATATGTGAAAAATTCGGCTAGGCATGGGTTGGTACTAAATTGCATGAATTTGCAATTTTATGTGATAAGGACTAAATTGTAATAATATAAAAGTATAGGGGCAAATGTGTAAATTTGCCAAAATATGAATTATGGACTAAATTAAATAGATTGAATGCTAAATGTACTGAATTTGATAATATATAGATAAAGATAAGCCGAGATCGAGTTTAGATCGGGGAAAAGGGAAGATTGACGAATAGCCGATAGTTTTTTATTCGAGCGATACAAGGTAAGTTCGTATAATTAGAATTGAGCTTTTAAATATTTGTATTTATTTGAAATGTATGTATATGATTGAGGAATTGATATACTTGGAACACGAATGCCTAATTTGTAACATCCCGATTTAGGGCCTAGTCGGAATAGTGGTGCAAGACCACAAATCCGAAGTAGAAATTATGAATTTTAAGGATTTTGATATGTTTGCATGTTTATGTGAAAGTTTCATGAAATAATTTTGCTAATTGTGATTGAATTGTCCAATAGGACTAAATTGCAAAAGTTGTAAAATGTGATATTCTAGAAGCTTTAAGTATGAAATAGCTTTGGACTTTTAATTGGAGGTCCTTAAATAGCAATTTTCCCAATTTCTAATTTTTGGACAAAAATGGGCATGAGTGGGTAAAATTTGGAAGTTTAGCAAAAAGGGCATTTTGGTCATTTGTCAAATAAATAATTAAAAAGGATGAAATAGTCAAAATTTTATGTTCATCTTCCTCCTTAGTGCCGAAAATTTGAAGAACCCCATAGATAGGGTTTGTTCATCTTTCAAGCTTGCTAATCAAGAAAGACGAAGCCCGGATAGAAACCGAGACAAGAACAAAGTCGTGGACTAAATTGCACGTCTTCATACATTTTGAATATCGAGGTAAGTTATGTGTAAACAATGCATTTATACATATTCATTGTTGATGCTAACTAGTATATAGCATGATTGAGAACCTATATGGTTCAAGTGGATTGAATGTAGTAGTTATTGAGTAATTGATGTATGAATTACGAAATAGATATGTGAATGTGTAGTGATAATACTTGACGGTGGGCTAAGTGCGATACTACCTTAATACTTAACTACGATGGGCTGTGTGCGATGCTATCGTTAAGTATATTATTTAGTGGGCTATGTGCGAAACCACTATAATTATCCTATTTGGTAGGCTATGTGCGATACTACCCTACTATTTGATTGTGGTGGGCTAAGTGTGAAACCACCGAGTGATTTAGCTGTGTGGTTGCATTATTGAGAAATCATGATGTGTTGTATCATGAGAAATTGTGGTGTTGATTGTAGGTATGCAAATGAATGAATGTAAGCATTAAGCTTGTGATGTGGTGGAAATATGGTAAGGGATGGAATGAGTAAGCATAGTTGTGGATGTGAATTGTCTTGTTTAGTATAATGCTAATTGTTGTTTAGCTCATACTATGATGCAAATTGTTTATATGTAAACTTGCTAAGCTTAAAGCTTACTCCCCTTTCTTTTCCCTTGTCTTATAGAGTTAAAGAGCCGGGACGAGATACGCGGATAATTTGGAAGATTGCCCACACTATCAGGTTACTTGGTATATTTAGATTTAGTGCTTTTGTATATGGCATGTATAGAGGCTAGACAAGTTAGTTTATGTTGTTGTATTGGCCAAGGGTGTGTTGGCCCTTTTGATGGATAATCTATTTTGTATAATGCCATGGTTAATGGTTTATCTTGTTATATGAAAAGATGTAGTTATCCACGAGAGTTTATATTGTAAAACATGAATTGTTTGATGATGTGTTGAATAGATACATGTTGTGTGAATTAGAAGGGTGAAAAGAGCTTGGCAAATATCCTTGTTCTTGTCCACTCGGGTAGACACACGAGCATGTGTCTAGGCCGTGTGTGACATATGGGCTAGCCACATGGGTGTGTGACTTGCCCGTGTGTCCCCTGCATGTTAAGGTGGTAAGTCAGTGTCGACCACGGGCTAGCCACACAGACGTGTGCCTAGGCCGTGTAAGATGGTCAGTGTTCACCACGGGTGGAGAACACATACGTGTTCTTAGGCCGTATAACACAAGCAGAATACCTAAGTTCTTATACACGGGGTAGGGACATGGGTGTGTGAGACCACACGACCTGCTCCCACGGGCGTGTCCCATTTTACATGGGCGTGTGGCCCTTGTCAAGGTGAGAGAAATTTTAAGATTGCAAAGGTTTCCGGTAGGGTTCCGGAATCCCTCGTATGTATGTTTAAGGCCTCGTGGGTCTTTAATGAGGTTGTTTTGGTGACATTAGAGAGCTGTCAAGTTGGGACTCGGGCTCGGTTCTAGCGTAGAATATGGGTAAGGGGTGTTACATTTAGTGGTATCAGAGTTATGGTTTAGTCGGTTCTCGGACTACCGTAGCGGGTGTAAGAGTCTAGCTATACATGCCATAAGCGTATAATGATAGTGTGGCGGCTTCTGATGATCCTAAACTTTGTTTTATATAGTATATGGATCCCGATCAATCGACTGCTGATGACACAGCTAGTAATGCGCCGGCTCCTGCGCAAGGGACCGCGCCTGTTCAGAGTGGACCCGAGATTAGGGGTCAAGGAGAAGAGGCTCGGGAAGCCTTTCTCCAGATGATGAGTAATTGGTACTCGGAGTATGTTCGAGCAAACCCTAATGCTCAACCTCCTCCACCTCCTCCTATACCTCAGCCAGTTCCAGTGGCTCCTCAAGGTATAGATGTAGTGAGGATAACGAAACCCCCGGTAGATAAGATTAAGAAGCAAGGGGTTGAAAAGTTTAGAGCTAAAGTAGATGATGACCCTGAGAGGGCGGAGTTCTGGCTTGAGAACTCAATGAGAGTATTTGATGAACTCTCCTGTACACCTGAGGAGAGCTTAAAGTGCGCCGTGTCTTTGCTGAGGGACTCGGCATACCATTGGTGGAAAACGTTAACATCAGTGGTTCCAAAGGAGAGGGTGACGTGGGACTTCTTTCTGAAAGAGTTCCGAAAGAAGTATATAAGTCAGCGATTTACTGATCAGAAACAGAAGGAATTCCTTGAGTTAAAGCAAGGAAGAATGACTGTAGCTGAATATGAGCGCGAATTTGTTAGGCTTAGCAAGTACGCGCAAGAATGTGTGTCAACGGAAACTATTTTGTGCAAGAGGTTCGAAGATGGGCTAAATAAAGATATTAAACCCCTAGTTGGAATTTTGGAGTTAAAAGAGTTTGTAGTGTTGGTTGATAGGGCAAGTAAGGCCGAAGAACCGAGTAAGGAAAAGAGGAGGGATGTGAGTGAAGCCCGAGATGCAAGGAAACGACTGATGGGCAAATCGTACCAAACTCAGTCGAAAAGATCCAAGGAAGCGAATTCTCGGACGACTGCATTAGTTGGATATTCACATCGAGACCAAGGCAACACTCGTTCGGGCTCGAGAGTTCAAGCCACCTCGATGGAAAGTGTGGGCAATCCGACGACCAAACCAGAGTGTCCAAGTTGTGGTAGATATCACACTGAAGAGTGTTGGGAAAACAACCAAAATTGTTATAAGTGTGGTTCCCCCGGCCATTTCATCCGAAATTGCCCCGAGAAGGATGACAAGGAAAGGAAGCAAGAGATAAGATCCAACAATGTATCTGCAAGGGGTAGGCCACCAAAGAACCCGGGAGGTGGGACTAGTGGTAGAGGTGTGTCACGAGACTCTGTGTAACACCCCTTAACCCGTATCCATCGCTGAACTACGGTTATGAGGCGTTACCGAACTAGACACAGTTTAGCACAGTCATTTATGGAATAAACCCAATACACATATTTAAATTTTGCCATATCAACAAATAATGTTCAAGACTTACGTTACAAACCAGGTTTCATAATGCAACACATCATTACTTATAATCTATACAAGTTTCGAATCAAGCTTCCACATAACAACACCAAATTTCATATGTTAAACAGATATATATACATCTATTTCATTAGTCGAATATCAAAATATCTTTTTATACCTTATACAAATATGCATAATAAAAACGAATAGATTCATGATACTCTATTTGCTTTTCATTCACATATGTGACATTTGAACCTTATAGCACAACCAATCATACACATCATGTTATTGTAATATGCGCAATGTCCCTAAAACAAAAGCCATGTCAAACCCTAATTATCAATTCATCCTACCTTATTAATTAATGGACACAAGTTTATTGAATAACCTACCAAACACACATATGATATGTAACTAGTCCAAAGAAAAATATATATAAATACAACCAATTCATTGACCATATATTCGGTCCTCAATTTAAAACTCTAATGATCAACCCAAAACATAATTATAAACATTTTCATGATCATCTTTAAATTATAACCAAGCACATAATAATCTAAGTAGAAAAATTCACACGACCTAATATGCATACTCATACATAAATATATAATACATATAAATGATTATTACTATATAACCACATTTAACTTCCAAGCATAATATGCACACATCTTATATCAAAGATTAAAACAAACCATTATATCAAACATACAAACGATACTTAACCAAAAGTAATAGCCTTATTCGCAAGGCCATATATACATATATACATTTACAAAATCGAACATCATTCATTCAAGTCATAATTCAGCCTATACATGCCTTTGATTGAAAAGTAAACATTTATACCAAAGAGAGTGATAGTGTGGTCGACTTTCTTGATGATCCTCCGAGTCCGTAGAGTGAATCAACGATCTATAAAGCAGAAAGACAAACATATACGAGAATAAGCTCACTAGCTTAGTAAGTTTTAAGTTAATGGTAATACAACGCCCAAACACTTATACATCTATAATAGTTACCAATAACAATGAAAAATAAACATTTCAATACACAAATTCATATAAGGCCGAATACCATAGTTCATTAACCTAATTGTTTCACTTCTTTACCTTAAACTTATATTTTATCAAAATACAAGGTATATGTATTACATTAATCACATTGTTTCGAATCATATAAATCCACCATTCACATTGTCTATGTTATCCCAATCAAAATCATATTACATTAGACATTTCTATTCATAATCGAATCTACCAAAGTATTGTATTCAATCTCAATTTCAATCACATACTACTCATACTCTTTGATCATAAGCTCAATTTCACATAATACCATTTCTACCGTATTATTCAAATTCAATTAATATTAAACATAACTTACCTTACTCTCGGTAAATGAAAAAGGGACTTACGTTTACAGGCGTTTACTCGATACATTAACTGCGTTTCACCTTGAGTAATTTAAGGTTTCTCCATTTAAAAACGCATCACAGGTATCAAGCACTGCTAGGCATCAAAGCCCGAAATGTAACACCGGCACAAAGCCTGCTAGGCACAGAGCCCGAAATGTAACACCGACACCAAGCCTGCTAGGCACACAGGCTCGATATACAACAGGCACAAGGCACGCTAGGCACAAAGCCTGATATATAACACCGGCACAAGGCCTGCTAGGCACAAAGCCTGATATATAACACCGGCACAAGGCCTGCTAGGCTTAAAGCCCGAAATGTTATAACTCAATTCATCGACTCACATTTCTTAACACATACATTACTATAAAATCGTATTCACAAAATCAATTCACCTGTCATGTCAAATATACTAATTCACATTGTATTTAAAAAACATATTCATTCCAAAATTAAACATACACATTCGGCTATCACATGCTATTTAACCAAATTAATCATATACTTTGATTTCATACATTTTTAATTATCAACTTAATGAACTTTAACTTAAGAACTTACCTCATTCGTCATCGACGGATCGCGTAGACCAGGCTATTCGAGAACCTTTGTCTTCCCCGATCCAAATCTGCTTTTTCTTTGTTCTTGATCTAAACACATTAAAATTTAGCTCATTCAAGTACATTTCATCTCAATTTAGTCCCTAAGCATATAATTAGGCAATTTACCATTTTACCCCTACTATTTCACATTTTCACAATTTAGTCCTATTTGCATAAAACACAAAATACACAAAATTTCTCAACACTACTTAAGGGCCGAATATGTATAGGGACTATACAAGTCCATTTCTTTCATTTATTTTGCAAATAAGCCCCTCTAAAATTTATTTTTTCAATTTAGTTCAAAATACTCAAATTCACTAAAATTTCCAATACAAAATATACTAATCTTTAACATATATTTAAAATAAAATTATCAAACATCAAAACTACATGAACACATCAATGGCCGAATATCAAACATGCTTAGATTCAAAAATTTCAACATGGGTAAGCTACCGTTCAAACAACGATCTCAAAAACGCGTCAAAATTAACAAAAACCGACTAAAACTCACCTTGAATTTTAGCCTAGAAGTGCCGAAAATCAAAGAACCCCAAAGCTTATTTCATCCTTCAATATTCGGCCATGAGAGAGTGAAAAAGATGATGGCTTTGTTTATGTTATTTTAACATATATTATAAGTAATTATTCAATTACTAATTTAACCTTTAAAATAAAATAAAACTAACATATAACTTAAGGTTATTCTTGACATAAGCCACCCACTAACTCAAAAAATGGGTTATTTACCTTTTTAATACTCCACTTTAAAAAGCCATCATCAAATAGGCACTTTTCACTATAGCTTGAGACTTTTAAAATTTACGCGATTAAATCCTTTTTATCAAATTAAGCACCCAAATGATGAAATTTTTCTACGAAACTTTCACACATATTAATTCACATATAATAAACACAAAATATAATATTAAAATATTTCTCGGACTCAAATTCATGGTCCCGAAACCACCATTCTGATTAGGGTCAAATTCAGTCTGTTACACTCTGCTGTGAGACCGGAGGGTCGGGCACCTGCGAGGACGTATGCCATTCGTTCTCGCTAAGAGGCATCATCCCCAGATGTAATAACGGGTACTTTTTCTCCTTATGACACCTTTGTTATTGCTTTGATTGATCCAGGGTCTACCCATTCTTATATTTGCATGAGATTGGCATCTAGTTTGAGTATGACCGTTGAGTCTACGAAAATCGTAGTAAAGGTGTCAAACCCATTAGGTAAACATGTGTTAGTGGACAAGGTGTGTAGAAATTGTCCTTTGACAATTAGGGGTCATTGTTTCCCGGCAAACCTTATGTTGTTGCCGTTTGATGAATTTGACTTGATCCTTGGTATGGATTGGTTGACTACCCATAGTGTTTTAGTGAACTGTGGTAGTAAATTTATTGAATTGACATGTGCGAATGGAGATATTATTCGGGTTGAATCAGGTGGATCAGATAGTCTCCCGGTGATGATTTCTTCCTTAGTGGCCGAGAAATACTTGAGAAAAGGATGTGAGTCCTATCTCGCTATTGTATTGAATACTCAAGAGTCTGAGATAAAGATCGAAACAGTGCCGGTGGTATATGAGTATCCGGATGTATTCCCGGAAGAGTTACCGGGATTGCCTTCAATTAGAGAGGTCGAGTTTGGAATTGAGCTAGTTCCGGGGACGGCATCAATTTCGATTGCTCCGTATAGAATGGCGCCATTAGAGTTGAAAGAACTGAAGGTTCAGTTGCAAGAGTTGACGGATAAGGGTTTTGCAAGGCCGAGCTACTCACCGTGGGGTGCTCCAGTATTATTTGTGAAGAAGAAAGATGGGTCGATGAGTTTGTGCATAGACTACAGACAACTTAACAAAGTGACAGTGAAAAATAAGTATCCTTTACCAAGGATAGATGATCTATTTGATCAACTAAAGGGAGCCACAATATTCTCCAAGATAGACCTGAGGTCTGGCTATTACCAGTTGAGGGGTATATGAGTATCCGGATGTATTCCCGAAAGAGTTACCGGGATTGCCTTCAGTTAGAGAGGTCGAGTTTGGAATTGAGCTAGTTCCGGGGACGGCATCAATTTCGATTGCTCCGTATAGAATGGCGCCATTAGAGTTGAAAAAGAATGAAGGTTCGATTGCAAGAGTTGACGGATAAGGGTTTTGCAAGGCCGAGCTACTCACCGTGGGGTGCTCCAGTATTATTTGTGAAGAAGAAAGATGGGTCGATGAGTTTGTGCATAGACTACAGACAACTTAACAAAGTGACAGTGAAAAATAAGTATCCTTTACCAAGGATAGATGATCTATTTGATCAACTAAAGGGAGCCACAATATTCTCCAAGATAGACCTGAGGTCTGGCTATTACCAGTTGAGGGTTAAGGAGCACGATGTGTCTTTGGCGCATTTGGATGAGGTATGGCCATTATGAGTTTCTGGTCATGCCGTTCGATTTAATGAACGCTCCTACAATTTTTATGGATTTGATTAACCGTGTCTTCTGACCGTATTTGGACAAGTTTGTGGTTGTCTTCATTGACGACATACTGATTTATTCTCAGGATGAGAGTGATCATCCAGAACACCTGAGGATTGTCTTACAAACCTTAAGAGACAAGCAGTTGTATGCTAAATTTAGCAAGGGTAAGTTTTGGCTCCGAGAGGTCAGATTCTTAGGACACATTGTGTCGGGTGATGGTATTAGAGTCGACCCGAGTAAGATCTCGGCTATTATGGATTGGAAATCACCGAGAAACGTGTCAGAAGTTAGAAGCTTTTTGGGTTTGGCGGGGTAATATAGACGGTTTGTGAAGGGGTTTTCTATGATTGCCACCCCGATGACAAAACTGTTACATAAGGATGTTAAGTTTGAATGGACTGAGAAATATCAACAGAGTTTTGAGAGATTGAAAAAATTATGGACTGAGGCGTCGGTTTTGGTTCAACCAGAATTGGGGAAAGAGTTCGTGGTTTACAGTGACGCGTCGTTAAATGGTCTTGGTTGTGTGTTGATGCAAGAGGGTAAGGTAGTCGCTACGCCTCGAGGCGATTAAAGCCGCATGAGAAGAATTATCCGACTCATGATCGGAGTTGGCTGCGCGACAGCCAGATTAAAGATTTGGCCACACTATTTATATGGTGAGAGGTGCCAAATCTTCACAGATCATAAGAGTTTGAAGTATTTGATGAATCAAAAGGATTTAAATTTGCGACAACGGCGGTGGTTTGAGTTATTGAAGGACTATGAGTTAATCATCGATTACCATCCGGGAAAAACGAATGTGGTTGCGGATGCCCTGAGTAGGAAATCCCTATATGCTTTGAGAGCTATGAGCACGAGTTTAACATTGTCTGATGATGGTGCTATATTGGCAGAGTTGAGAGCTCAACCACTATTGGTTCAACAGATATGTGAGGCTCAAAGGAATGATAGTGAGATGCAAGCTAAGAGAGCTAAGTGTGAATCAAAAAATGATTTTGATTTTCGAGTGGGTTCGGATGATTGTTTGTTGTATCATGACAGAATTTGCGTACCCAGAGATAATGAGTTGATTCGAAAATTTTTGCATGAGGCACATAGTGGTTATTTATCAGTACACCCGGGGAGTACGAAAATGTACAACGATCTGAGGAAATCTTATTGATGGCCGGGTATGAAAAGAGACATCTCTGAGTTTGTGACAAAATGTCTGATTTGTCAACAAGTGAAAGCTGAGCATCAAGTGCCTTCGGGATTGCTTCAGCCTGTGATGGTTCCCGAGTGGAAGTGGGATCAAATTACCATGGACTTTGTGTCTGGATTGTCCATGACTCCGAAAAAGAAAGATGATGTGTGGGTTGTCGTTGATAGACTAACGAAGTTGGCTCACTTTATACTGGTACATGTTGATTATTCACTGGATCAGTTGGTCGAGTTGTATATTGCAGAGATAGTGAGATTACATGGAGTGCCTGTATCTATTATCTCGGATAGAGATCCGAGGTTCACTTCGAGGTTTTGGAAGAAGTTACAGGAGGCATTGGGTACAAGGTTGAATTTTAGTACTGCATTCCATCCGCAAACCGATGGTCAATCTAAAAGAGTAATTCAAGTTCTCAAAGATATGCTCCGATGCTGTGTGTTAGAGTTCGAAGGTAGTTGGGAGAGATATCTACCTTTGGTCGAATTTTTTTACAACAACAGTTACCAATCGAGTATACGGATGGCACGTATGAAGCCTTGTATGGTCGTAAATGTCGTACTCCTTTATATTGGACCGAGCTTAGTGAGAAGCAAATTCATGGGGTCGATCTAGTAAAAGAGACTGAAAAAAAAGTGAAGGTGATCCGTAATAGTCTGAAAGCTACTTCGGACCGACAGAAATCGTACGCAGATTTGAAAAGAAAGGAAATTGAGTTTCAAGTGGGCGATAAGGTATTTTTGAAAGTATCCCCGTGGAAGAAAATCTTGAGATTTGGACGAAAGGGGAAATTGAGTCCGCGATTCATAGGGCCGTATGAAATTACCGATAGAATTGGGCCAGTGGCATACCAATTGGCTTTTCCGGTGAAGTTAGAGAAAATACATAACGTGTTTCATGTGTCGATGTTGCGACAATATCGCTCCGATCCTTCACATGTGATTCCTTCAACAGAAATTAAGATACGACCAGATATGTCTTATGAAGAAAAGCCGATTAAAATCTTGACTCGAGAAGTGAAGCAGTTGAGGAATAAGGACATAGCCCTAGTGGAAGTGTTATGGCAAAAACACGGTGTAGAAGAAGCTACGTGGGAACCGGAAGAAGCCATGAGAGAGCAATATCCAAACCTTTTTACAGGTAAGATTTTCGAGGGCGAAAATCTCTAAAGGGGGAGAGTTGTAACATCCTGATTTAGGGCCTAGTCGGAATAGTGGTGCGAGACCACAAATCCGAAGTAGAAATTATGAATTTTAAGGATTTTGAGATGTTTGCATGTTTATGTGAAAGTTTCATGAAATAATTTTGCTAATTGTGATTGAATTGTCCAATAGGACTAAATTGCAAAAGTTGCAAAATGTGAGATTCTAGAAGCTTTAAATATGAAATAGCTTTGGATTATTAATTGGAGGTCCTTAAATAGCAATTTGCCCAATTCCTAATTTTTGGACAAAAATGGGCATGAGTGGGTAAAATTTGGAAGTTTGGCAAAAAGGGCATTTTTGTCATTTATCAAATAAATGATTAAAAAGGATGAAATAGTCAAAAATTTATGTTCATCTTCCTCCTTAGTGCCAAAAATTTGAAGAACCCCATAGCTAGGGTTTGTTCATCTTTCAAGCTTGCTAATCAAGAAAGACGAAGCCCGGATCGAAACCGAGGCAAGAACAAAGTCGTGGACTAAATTGCACGTCTTCATACATTTTGAATACCGAGGTAAGTTATGTGTAAACAATGCATTTATGCATATTCATTGTTGATGCTAACTAGTATATTGCATGATTGAGAACCTATACGGTTCAAGTGGATTGAATATAGTAATTATTGAGTAATTGATGTATGAATTACGAAATAGATATGTGAATGTGTAGTGATAATACTTGACGGTGGGCTAAGTGTGATACTACCTTAATACTTAACTACGATGGGCTGTGTGCGATGCTATCGTTAAGTATATTATTTAGTGGGCTATGTGCGAAACCACTATAATTATCCTATTTGGTAGGCTATGTGCGATACTACCCTACTATTTGATTGTGGTGGGCTAAGTGCGAAACCACCGAGTGATTTAGCTGTGTGGTTGCAGTATTGAGAAATCATGATGTGTTGTATCATGAGAAATTGTGGTGTTGAGTGCAGGTATGCAAATGAATGAATGTAAGCATTAAGCTTGTGATGTGGTGGAAATATTGTAAGGGATGGAATTAGTAAGCATAGTTGTGGATGTGAATTGTCTTGTTTAGTATAATGCTAATTGTTGTTTAGCTCATACTATGATGCAAATTGTTTATATGTAAACTTACTAAGTTTTAATGTAACGCCCCGAATTTTTGGGCCTAGTAGAATTGGGCCTATTGGGCCTTGGGCATGAGAGCATTTAAAATTTTTTTTGAGAACAAAAGGACGGCACTAATGCGAGTTGGACCTATTAGGTGAGTGATTTTGGAGTGTTTAGAGGGTACTACGAAGTCCCGGGTACAAATTAGGCCATAGGAAAAATTTTGATTTTTAGCCTTAGTGGAACCCTGATCTCTAATGGTATGACTCATAAATAAATTGGGGTAAAATAAGACACAAAAGGAGTTGTGGTCTAGTGGCAAATGGCGCCACATGGGAGACAAGGAAGTGACGCCATAGAGGAAGCAAGGGGTCCAAGGTTCAAGTCATGGCTCTTGAAATTTATTTTTGTTTCTCTTTTAAATAAATCTGGAAGCGAGTAGGTAGGCTTTATAGTTAAATGTGTTGGACTTATGACACAAAGGAGCTTGTGTCCTAGTGGTGGTGACGTGACATGGCTATCGAGAGGACTTTGGTTCGAACCCCTTTTGACGCAAAGGTGGATTATTTTGCTAAGGAGTCGATTTTTGAGGATTGATAGAGAATCCCACATCGGGAAGCTAGCATGAGGATAGGCAAGAAGCTGGCTTTAAATAGAGCAAACCACGAGGAGAGTAAGCATACCTTTCTTGGCTTATCCCTTTCGCTTTGTGGCGTGCTCGTTTGGGTTAGGCGTTGGATCATTCGTTGATCTGTATGCCGTTGGGTCGCGATGGTGGTGACCGGTTGATCGACACACACCCTTGGGGGTCAAGGGTGTGATCATTGTTACGCTCGCCGAGCAGTGTTGAGCTCGGATTAACTTCAGATTCCTATCAGGTGTGTATTTCGCACTACTCTAGCTGTAGAGCGGCAAATGCCGAAATGCCGGTAACACGACGATGGTAGCCACACAAGCGTGCGAGCGCACGTGTGGGAGCTTTGACGCCATAGTTGAGGCCCTCATGAGTGTTTTCATGGGTTTAGGCTACCTTGGGCCGAGTGGGCCCAATGGGCCCGTGGGCCCATGTGAATAAATTGTATGATTGTGTAGTAGATGTTGGACTGGTCTATGTGAATCTCATATCTGTGGCTAGATTTGGGCTGAATGGGCCACACGAGCGTGTGGGCCCATTTGGGCTGAGAATGGGCCCTAGGCCATTCGCATCATTTTCTCTGTTTAGAATACTATGGTTTAACTGGGCAAATCGCATTGATCGCTTCTAAGTGAAGGTGGTGGCGCCGTGATTATTTAGTACTCTACGTGATAAGGTGTGTATCCGTATACAATGTTCTGATTGTTGATCGGTTGAAAAGCCGAAGGTGCGTATATTGTACTATTTTGACTGTTGATCGGCATTATGCCGAAAAGCTGAAATACCGGCGAACGATGCCATACGAGCGTGCGATCGCGCGAGTGGTGAACCGTGCTCACGGAGCGTGAGCGTATGATGAGAAAGGCCACCATGAGCGAATTCATGGGCTTGGGCCGTAGTGGGTCACTTGGGCTGGAATGGGCCTCAATGGGCCAATGGGCCGTAGGGCCCGCGAATGCAAGTCACACTGTTAAATGGGAAATAGATAGGCTTATCATGTCGCACACATAACTTAGGTGCTTTGGGCCGCGTCAGGCCGAAAGGGGGCCGTGTGGACCTAATGGGCTTGTGGGCCCACACAGATGAAATGTCCGTGATGTGATAAGTTATTGATTTGGGCTATGCCGTTGCATAGCCGTTGTTGTTTTTTTAGGCTCGTGTGGGCCCACTTGGGCAGGGTAATGGGCCTTAGGCCCATCTTCGCCGTTAAGTCAAGTTAGATTTCCTAAGTCGCTCAAGGCGACGGTGGACCTTCTGTTGGGTCGTTAATACCCTCGATTTGTAAAATAACTAAAATACCCTCGGTTTGTAAAATTACTAAAATACCATTAGCTTGTAAAATTACTGAAATACCCTCAGTTTGTAAAATTACTAAAATACCCTCAGTTTGTAAAATTACAAAAATACCCTCAATTTGTAAAATTACTAAAATACCCTCAGTTTGTAAAATTACGAAAATACCCTCGATTTGTAAAATTATTGTTATACCATCAGTTTGTAAAATTACGAAAATACCCTCAATTTATAAAATTACTGAAATACCCTCGGTTTGTAAAATTACAGAAATACCCTCAATTTGTAAAATTACTGAAATACCCTCGGTTTGTAAAGTTACTGAAATACCCCTGATTTGTGAAATTACCAAAAGACTCGTGAGTTATGAAATTACTGAAATACCTTCAGTTTGTAAAATTACTGAAATACCCTTGGTTTACAAATTACTGAAATACTGAAATACCCTTGGTTTACAAATTACTGAAATACCCCTGTAGGGTAGAACTACCGAATTACCCCTGTAGGGTAGAATCACCAAATTACCCTGTAGGGTAGAATCACCAAAATACCCCTGAGGGGTAGGATTATCGAAATACCCTTATGGGGCAAATGACTGTTTTGCCCTTGTGGGTAAATGACTGACTTGTGCTATGATTTGACTAATTTGACTGTGATCGTACGACTGTGTTTTAACTGACTTGACTGTGGGCGTGTGAGTGATATGCTGTTAATATGTGTTGAAATGACTGTTACTAAGCATGGCTATTTTGCGTACACGTGTAATGATTGAGCATGACATACACGACATATTGCATGGGGTTGGGATTTGTAATTGGAGGAAGTACTGTACCAGTGGCTCTGCCACGTTTTACTGCTCTAGTGGCTTCGCCACGTATACCGATTTTAGTAGCCTGGCCACGTTCACTGTTATTAGCAGCTCTGCTGCGTTAGTACTATGTACTAGTGGCTCTGCCACGTTTTATTGTTATAGTGGCATCGCCACGCACCGATTTTAGTGGCTCGACCACGATATCATTATTAGCGGCTTTCTTCGCATTGTTATTAGCAGCTAGGCTGCGTTATTGGTGTGCTGGCTGGGTGGGTCGACTTGGTCCCCACGTGGTGTGTTGGTTGGTACGGGAGGTGTGTTGGCTGGACTGGGTTGGGATGCATCCTCATACTGTTGCATATCTGTTTATGAGATCCGTCACTGTACTGGGCTTAGGCCACTTGTTCTGCTATTGGTTTGGGCTAGGCCCAATTGATTCTGTTATGGGCTGTGACCCAAATGATATTGTAGTGGGCTTTGACTCACGTATGCTTTGAATTGATCAGTATCATTACTCTTAAAGGGCTTTGGCCTGCATTTCGGTTTCTGTTGTCAGATAATCGATTGTTACTCTAGTAAGGGGATTACACATTGAGTTTTCATAAACTCACCCTGTTTTTAACTGTGCAGGTAATCCTCAGCCTTAGACGGATCAGAGCTACAAGGGACTCAGAGAAGACCACACACTGCTTATGCTTTCTGTTTTGATTATTTTTAAATATTTTTATTTGGGTTGTTATAAGGCCTCTCTAATTTTAACTTATTATTTATGATATTTATTTATGATGTTTTCTAACTGCTAAAAGTGGGATACGATTTCCAAAACGATAAACTGACTTCAAAACACTACGTTTCCGCAACGTTTTCAAAATGCTTCTGCTACTCAATTTTTAAACATCACATTTTCGTATATTATTTATTTTAAATGTGCTTCTGCAACAGATAAAGTTTTAAAAGTTACGTTTGCAAGTGGTTAACAATTACTTAAGTGTTTTGAGTTTTAACAAAGAGGCTTTAACTCTCAAACAAGTTTTAACAAACAAGAAACATGGTTTTGAAAAACACTTCCATGTGACACGCCAGATTCAGGCCTAACTTCTAGGCCGGTTTTGGGGTGTTACATTAAAGCTTACTCCCCTTTCTTTTCCCTTGTCTTATAGAGTTAAAGAGTCGGGACGAGATACGCGGATAATTTGGAAGATTGCCCACACTATCAGCTCACTTGGTATATTTAGATTTAGTGCTTTGGTATATGGCATGTATAGAGGCTAGACAAGTTAGTTTATGTTGTTGTATTGGCCAATGGTGTGCTGGCCCTTTTGATGGATAATCTATTTTGTATAATGACATGGTTAATGGTTTATCTTGTTATATGAAAAGATGTAGTTATCCATGAGAGTTTATATTGTAAAACATGAATTATTTTATGATGTGTTGAATAGATACATGTTGTGTGAATTAGAGGGGTGAAAAGATCTTGGCAAATAGCCTTGTTCTTGTCTACTCGGGTAGACACACGGGCGTGTGTCTAGGCCATGTGTGACACATGGGCTAGCCACATGGGTGTGTGATTTGGCCGTGTGTCCCCTGCATGTTAAGGTGGTAAGTCAGTGTCGACCACAGGCTAGCCACACGGGCGTGTGCCTAGGCCATGTAAGATAGTCAGTGCTCACCACGGGTTGAGAACACGGACGTGTTCTTAGGCCGTGTGACACAAGCAGAATACCTAAGTTCTTATACACGGGGTAGGGACATGGGCGTGTGAGACCACACGACCTGCTCCCACGGGCTTGTCCCATTTTACATGGGCGTGTGGCCCTTGTCAAGGTGAGAGAAATTTTAAGATCGCAAAGGTTTCCGGTAGGGTTCCGAAATCCCTCGTATGTATGTTTAAGGCCTCGTGGGTCTTTAATGAGGTTGTTTTGGTGACATTAGAGAGCTTTCAAGTTGGGACTAAAGTGGATTAAGTCTGGTAATGCCTCGGGCCCAGTTTTAGCGTAGAATACGGGTAAGGGGTGTTACATAATTGATATATATTGATGGTTACTGTAATATCCTGAAATTGGGTCTAGTAGGATTGGGCCAATTGGACCTTGGGCTTTAGGAAGAATTTGAGTATTATTTGTGTTGGTTCGGGTATGAATTTTGTGTGTTAGCATAGTCTTGTGAAGGCTTGATTTTATTTAGGAAGCTAGAATAAATTTTAGTATGGTTTATTTAATGAAGTGGATTAAGTGAGCTTAGCACTTAAGTTAATTTAAGTGTTAATTAAAGCATAAGAGGAGTAAGTGGCAAGTTGGTTAAGGAGCTTGAAAGGTGGCTTGAGGTTAGAGGTTCGAGTATCATGGAAAGCATTTTTGAAGACTTTATTTTGTGTTCTAGCATTGATGGACAGTCAACCTATGTTTATGATAGGTTGGACCTTAAGTTTTTGATAAAGTTGAATTTTGGAAAAGGAAAGCATGAAATAGGGGATAGGAATCTTAAGGTTATGGTATGATGAGGGGACAAAAGGCATGGAATATGGAGAATGTTTTGGAAAGTAATCCTAGGCCTTTAGTGCATGTATGTGGACGGCATGGGTGTCTAGGGGTGGCCGAATGTTGTTAGGTGGCTTGGGGGATAGTTGGTCAACCTTTGCTTGTTGTGCATCTTTTGTATTGTTTTCTTTCTCTCCAAAACTCCCTCCTTGGCCGAATGTGTACTATGCTTTTCTTTGCAAAATTCCTTTTGGTTTTAGCCTTATTTTGTTGGAACCAAATCCTACTTTTTCTTTCTTTTCATTCATCCTTTTCAAACCGAAACAACATTTGATTTTTGGGCATTTTGTGCACATTTCTTTTAGGCAAAATAGTGTTTGGCCGAACCTCTCTCTCCCACATCTCTCTCTTTTTCTTCTTTGACATTGGTTCATAATCACATTTCTCCTACTTTCTCTTGGCCGAAACTTTCATCTCTCCATCTCTCTTTACTTTCTTTTATTTTATTCAAAGTCATAAACATTCCTCTCCCATTGAAATCTCTTTCATCTTCTTCTTTTGTTTTCCTCTCTCTTTCTCAACTTTAATCGAATCCTTATTGTTAAATCAAATCAACCATAGCCGAATTTCTTTGACCATTTAATCATTTTGCCGAAATTTTTCCTTTCTCTTATTGTTTTGTTTTGGCCGAATATTCAAGGGTAGATTCTCTTTGATTTTTCTTCAATCGATTTTGGAAAAGGGTAAGTGTTCACGGCCGATTCTCTTTCAATTCTTTTCTCGTTTCCAAGTTATTTTCTTGTGGTCAAAGGCCGAATCTATGGGCATTGGTTTGCAAGGTTCTAATCATTCTTAGAAACCGATCTCTTTTAGGCTTTTCGGGACGTTGGAAGCAATCAATCTAAACCTCGTTTCTTTATCAATCGATTTGGCTAAGTTCAGGTAAGATTTGGTATTACAAGTGATAACTCTTTGGGATTTAGTAGTATGGCCGAATGGCCTTTGTTCATAATTTTAATATTGGCCGATTGTAGGACAAGGTGATCTAGTGGTAGATCGGATCTTCGGACATTAGTTATTGCTTTGGTGAAAGGTGTGTATCTTACACACTTTATAACTTGGTTTATATATGTATATTTGTGTGTTATAACTAATCATATTATGAAAGTGGGTAAATCGATGAGATCTGGATATGATACCATGATGGTATGAATGAGGATTCGGGTAAGTCCGTTTCAATATGTTGTTAATACATGTGGATTGAAATCATGATCTACGATTTATGATATATTCATTATGAGATACATATCAAAGTTTATTGACATGATTTGTCTATCTATTGCATTGGTATGGGCAATATGAGTGGGGGAAGATCGATGATTCGTGTCTTGGACACGATGGTTTGGCACCACCCGGTGATTTGGTATCACATTCGTGTCTTCGGACACCAGAGGTTTGGCACCTCATAGCGACTTGTCCCTGTGGTTAATACCACCGTGGGTTGGCCCCACAACTTGATGATTTGTGTCTTCGGACACCAGTGGTTTGGCACCACCAGTGATTTGGTATCACATTCGTGTCTTCGGACACCAGAGGTTTGGCACCTCATAGCGTTTTGTCCCTGTGGTTAATTCCACCGTGGGTTGGCCCCACTTTTGAGATATGGGATCGTCTGCCAGTGATTTGGTATCACACGTGGGTTGGCCCCATAGATGGATTATTTGTGACTTTGGTCACGGTGATTTTGTATCACATTTATATCGTGACTTGGTCACGGTGGTTTGGCACCACCCGGTGGTTTGGTACCACACGGGGTAGAAAAGGAGTTATGGATGGCTAGGTTGGGTGCATTATACATATATTTTGCTTTGTTATAATTTGTGTAAGTATGTGGTATTTACCCGGGAGAGGGAATATGCACTGAGTCTTGGTGACTCACCTTCTCCCTTATCTTTTCAGGTGATTCGTGAGATCGCGGATATGGAGCCGGATGAACTCGAGGAGGCCATGCAATAAAGTTGGTTTTACATGAACTTCCATTTGGGTACTTTATTTTAATTTGGTTTTCATATTTTATGGATTTGTAATAAGGCCTCTTTAATTATGGGTTTGAATTATTTATATGCTTTGGGATTTATTCTAAACATGTTTAAGTATATCACTTGATTAATTTAATAATTGAGCTCAAAGTTTTCTAAACTATAAACTATAAAAATGGTTTTAAAAATCTTACCATCGGGTAATATGAATAGTTCGATAGAAAAATTACAAGTTAAGTGTTTTCAACAAATTAAGTGATTTCCAAAAATTCAAGTTTCTATACTCAATTGCAAACGGATTTTCAAAGTGATATTTCAAATTTTCTTAAAAAGATATAAATGTTTTCTATCCTATGATTTATCAACTAAGTTTTAAAGTTTTATGTAATTCAAAGTAAATCTCAGTTTTAACTTATTTTCGACAAATAAAGAATTTCAAAGAGTTTTTCACAAAATTTAATTGTTAATTCGATTCTTTCAAAAATATTTTCCTTAGTGACATACCAGATTCGGTCGTGGCGTATTGACCGGGTTTAGGGTGTTACAGTTACCGAGCCCCGTTTGAACCGTAAGAATTCGTAGGATACGAGTGACATGTCACTAGGGTTACCGTTTTGGTCGAGCTCCTGCATTTGTTGCGGACTCACCACAACTCGTATGAGCTTACCGATATATCAGCTCGTATGAGCTTACTGTTTCAGCTCGTCAGAGCTTATTGTTTCAGCTCGTCAGAGCTTACTGTTTCAGCTCAATAGAGCTTACTGTCCATCAGCTCTGGAAGAGCTTACCGATCATGGCTCGAAAGAGCGTAAATGATAATGAATTGACGAATTACTGACGTATATCACCCGAGTATCCTTTGAAGTTCTAATAGGTTCAGCGGGCATAAATACTGTTTATATTGATGAGTACGGTTATTGAATGAATTACTATTTATACGATTGAAAGTAAAATGTTATATATGATGTATATGATGTATGTGAGTTTAATATGATACAATGTATTGAGTAATTACATTGAGTTAATGGATGGTTTCATGTATTTTTTAATGACTAACATGTGATGAATGATTGTGTTTAGGAATTTGGTAATTGAATTGATTACACCTTGATTATTACTTTGATTAGGTATAAATGGTAAGTTTATTTCTAAATTATAAAGGCATACTAAGCTATAAAGCTTACATTGTTTCATTTCCTTATTTTATAGAGGTTCGATAGCTCGCTCGTTTCGGACAAGTCGGAGTTACACATCACACTATCTAATTGCCTATTGGTACTTTTGAACTTGTGGATATATGTAAATATGGCATGTATAGGCTAGTTATAAAGATGATAGTTATGGTTACTTGAGATTGTGAATTTGGTATAATTTGTGTTATAAATCTAAGCCATTTGATTTGGCTAAATTTGATATTATGTTTTGGTAGGTTTTGGTAAGTGTTAGATGGAATGAAAGTATGCAAATGTGTCTTGTTTTATGGTAGACATATGAGTAGGAATATGTATGATATTAGTTAAGTATTTGAATACTATGTGGAATTGGTATCATATGTGTATGAAATGCTATGAAATGGCTGCCTATTAGTGTAACACCCCATACCCGAGTCCGAAACTGGGACTGGATACGAGACATTACCATACTTGAAACATACTTAAACATGTACTTACGTGCTATAAAATTTTGTTTTGATTTAAAAAAATTTCTTTCTTAGTCATAACGTGTACTTCATGGGCCTACGAGGCCTTAAACTCACATCTGGAAACTTTTACGAACTTAGAAAACTTTTCATCAAAACAGGGGTCACATGCCCATGTGAAATGAGACACGCCCGTGGGGTCAGGTCGTGTGGTCACACACGCCCATGTCCCTACCCCGTGTATAATAACTTGGATATTCTGTTTGTGTCACACGGCCTAGGAACACGCCCGTGTTCCTTACCCGTGGTGAACACTGACCATTTCACATGGCCTAGGCACACGCCTGTGTGACTAGCCCATGGTCTATTCTGACTTAAAACACTAACATGCAGGGTACACACGGTCTATTAACACACCCATGTGGACTGTCCGTGTATCACACACGGCCTAGTCACACGCCCGTGTGACTATCCATATGGACACTTAAAGGCTATTTTCCAAGCCAATTGCCACCCTGAAATCAAGATCATTCATATACCCAATTCGACAACTCAATACTTCATCAAAACATGAACAATGATGCATAATTCATCAACGTTGATACATATAAACTTAGTAAATATTGGCAAATCTCTTTAGCCATATACAAAAAGAATAGTAGACTTGATAGCCAACACTTTGGCTCCTCTTAAGACATAACTCAAAATGAAATGTTTCCTATACATGCCATAATTAATAAAAACAACTTGGCTATACCAAAATAGTGATTGATAGTGTGTTTCGAGCTCCGACGTCAATGATCCACGAGTTAGCTTGGCGAGACTACAAGGAAAGAAAGAAATAAAGAGGTAAGCATTTAGCTTAGTAAGTTTGCATGTATTGCATAAAGCAATATAATTAATTTACATGAATCATCCATCATAAAACAATAGCATCACAAATCTAAAGTGCTTAAGCTTACTTACTCTTCTCATGCTTGTAATGTAAATAAGTTACCTGTATCACTTAATCATATAGATCAGTATACTTTGCTAATGTAAGCATAAACTCAAATTTCATCTTCCTTAACTTGAATAATACTCTTATTAAACTTTGACTTGATAATAGCTTTACATACTTAACTTTCTTGTTATCTCATTCATTTTTTTTTGCTCTTTTGCCTGATGAATTAACCAGAATAACGGAGGATACTAAATCTATCACACATGTGTCTCGATGCCAATGCCATATCCTAGATATGGTCGTACATGGGATCTCTTAACTTGGTGTCGATGCCATGTCTTGACATGGGCTTACACGAAATCTTCCTTGTGTGTTTCCTCGAAAACTTACCATTGCCATGTCTTGACATGGTCTTACGTGGTATTCTTATCTCATGAACTTGTCAATGCCATGTCTTGACATGGACTTACATGATATCTTCTCTTTAGAGACTCACCAATGCCATGCCTTGGCTTGGACTTATATGGGCCTTTGCCTCATAATAACCTTTCAACGCCAAGACTTGTCTTGGACTTACATGATCTCTTTGCTTGGGAACTCACCAATGCCATGCCTTGGCTTGGACTTACATGGAATCTTTATCTCATGATAACTTTTCAATGCCAAGACTTGTCTTGGACTTACATGATCTCTTTGCTTTAGAACTTATCAATGCCATGCCTTGGCTTGGACTTACATTATCTCTTTTCTTTATTGCCGATGCCATGTCTTGACATGATCTTATACGGACTTACTTGTCTCATGATGTAGATTAAGCATCCTCAGTAATCCTACTTCAATCGGGACTTTCATGTACTTAATTTCATTAATTTCCTTGTTTAAACATATTTAAACAACTTCATGGAAATAATGTACAATAACAACATATATAAGTAATTCAATAAAATATTTATAAAGCTTTTAAATCATACAAACTTACCTCGGTATACAAAATGTACGAAGATAGTCAACTTAGT
This sequence comes from Gossypium sturtianum, assembly GCA_025698515.1. Classification (NCBI taxonomy): domain Eukaryota; kingdom Viridiplantae; phylum Streptophyta; class Magnoliopsida; order Malvales; family Malvaceae; genus Gossypium; species Gossypium sturtianum. The sequence continues at coordinate 33,721,791 of CM046943.1, read as the reverse complement.
CCACGACTTTGTTCTTGCCTCGGTTACGATCCAAACTTCATTTTTCTTGATCTATAATAATAATTTAACTCATTTAATACTCACATTGACTAAATTGACTCATAACTCATACTTTGGAAAAATTACCATTTTGCCCCTAAACTTTCTCATATTTACACTTTTGCCCCTAGGCTCGTAAAGTGATTTTCATTCAACTTTCTTGTATTTCATGCTTAGCTGATTCATTTTATCAGCTATAGCAATATTCAATTCTCACTATTTCTCTCATGAATGACCAATTTCATAACTTTTACAAATTAGTCCTTACTAGCATTTTTCATGAAATTCACTTAGAAAAAGATGTTTATTCTACATCAAACTCTCATAATCTTCCATAAAACATCAAAATACATGCATGTCATACATGCGTATAATTTTGAACATGAATCCTAGCTCAACATATAGATAAAAATAGCTAATTCAAGTTACGAGGACTTCAAAAATACGAAGAATATTAAAAACGGGGCTAGGATGCACTTACTATGAGCTTGAAAATTTGAACAAACCCTAGCTATGGAGTTCTTCAAAATTTCGACACTGAGGGGAAGAAGATGAACATGAATTTTGACTTATTTCATCCTTTTTAATCATTTATTTGATAAATGACCAAAATGCCCCTTTTTGCTAAGCTTTCAAAATTTACTAACACATGCCCATTTTTGTCCAAAAATTAAAAATTGGGTAAATTGCTATTTAAAGACCTCTAATTAAAAATCCAAAGCTATTTCATGCTAAAAGCTTCTAGAATCTCATCTTTTGTAACTTTTGCAATTTAGTCCTAATGGACCATTCGATCACAATTTAATAAAATTTCTTCATGAAACTATTTTACTATCATGAAAACATCTCATAAACCTTAAATATCATATTTCTACTTTGGATTTGGTGGTCTCGCACCACTATTTTGACTAGGCCCTAAATCGGGCTGTTACAATTAGATTATGAAATGTTGTCATTTATGCTTGTGTATGCTTGTGAAAATAGGGTGGCAAAATTGGCTTTGCAAATAGCCTATTTTTGTCCACACGGGCAGGGAAACGGGCGTGTGTCTCAACCGTGTGTGACACATGGTCATGTTACACGGCTTTGTGTCCCCTGGTGTTAAAATGGAAATGAAGTCAGTATGCTCCACACGGCCTCACACACGGGCGTGTGACCGGCCGTGCGGTACAAGTCAGTATACCCCCTAAATGGCACATGGCCTAGCACACGGGCGTGTGACTTGACCGTGTTGCATAAGTTAGTATACCCTATAGTTTTGGCACGGCCTAGCACATGGGCGTGTGTGGCCATTTCGAAGGACACACGAGCTAGACACACGGGCGTGTAGTTGGTCGTGTGACCCAAGTCAGTATACTCTCCAATTTTCACACGGCATGGCTCACGGGCATGTCTTTGGCCGTGTGATGCAAGTCAGTATGTATGCCCTATTTCCACACGGCCTAAGAAACGGGCGTGTCTATTAGCCGTGTGAGGCACACAGTCTATTCACACGAGCGTGTGACACTTGAAATGTTGAAATTTTTCTAAGTTTCTGAAATTTCCTTATGTTATCGGTTTAGTCCCAAACCGCTTTTAAAGCATGTTTAAGGCCTTATAGGCCCGTAGTAGGGACAATATGATTGAATTTATTGGTATTTGTATATGAATGTATGAATGTATGAGTTTTGTTTGTTAAGTGATGTGTATTGATCGGTAATACCTCGTAACCCTATTCTGGTGACGGATATGAGTTAGGGGGTGTTACAATGTTAATAATTAAAGATGAATTAAAACATCATCTTCATCATTTTGAACCCTAAAAACCATTCACCATTGTTAAGGAAGGGGGAGAGCTTCGGTCAAGAAAAATTTCCTTGCATGGTATGTATTTAAGCTCCGTTTTTAATGGTTTTTATGTTTTTGAGATAGTTTTAGCTTAATCTAGCTAGCCTGGGGATCAATTTGTAAAACTGTTAAAGATTGAGGGTTATGCCATGAATGTTTTTGTATGATTCTTGATGTTAAATGGCAGATTATGGATCTTTTTTGATAAATAAACAAGTTTTGTAAAGTGATTTTTGATGAAATTTACATATTGGGATTAATATGTAAAAATAGTAAAAGTTCATGTTAAATTATGAAATGATGATTGGTATGAGTTGGTTTAAGTCCCTACAGAAATTGATTAGCTTGAGTGGGGGATTAAAATGCTTAGATTTTAATTTATGAGCTTAAGGACTAAATTGTGAAAAGTTAAAATGTTGGGGGCAAAATAGTAATTTTGCATAAATAAGAATTGTGGGCTAAATTTAATACTAGAGGTATTGAATGGATTAAAATTATCTATTTAGATCAAGATAGACCATATACGGATCTAGATTAGGGAAAAGCTAAAGCCTCAGATTAGTTCGACTTCATTTCTACGCCCCTAGTCGTCGAGGTAAGTTCGTATGAACGGTTATAGAATTAATGTTGTTTAATTTGAATGTTTACTATGTTATTTTTAATGTAAATGGATTAATGTATAATTGTATCAATGTTATGATGAAATGATGGATGCTGAGTCTAGGTTGAACCTTAGGAATTTGTAGGATACAAATGACATGTCATTAGGGATTTCATGTTTTGGGTGCTAGTCTTGAATGTCCTTCCGATGGCTGAGATCTTGCATTTGTTGTGGATACTCCAAAGCTTGTGTGAGCAGCATCGTGTAGCTTACATTTTGATCCACAGCTCGTGTGAGCAGGCCCATTTCACAGCTCGTGTGAGTAACGATGTAAGGAAAGGTTCCGGTTATATGTTTAAGCACACTTCGTGTGAGCTTTCCCGTGTATCCGACGATATTCTAGATGGTTCAACGGGTATGAAAAGGAAAGGAAATGGTAAGTGTTCAAGTGGAATGTATCATGTACTTATGAAAAGGAAATGGTGACCTAAATGAGATGAACAAATGTGTAAGTTATTTGTTATGGATGAATTCATTTGAACCATGTATAAATGCACTAACTTGTGTATTTGGTGATGTTGTATAGGCATTGTGCCAAGCTTATGTTACTAATTTGTGTTATAATTATGCTATTTACATTATGTAAATAAAATGGTAAGGTGTGTTTATGTTATTCGAACTTACTAAGCATTATGTGCTTACGTAGTTTCTTTCCTATATTTTATAGATTATTAGAAGCTCGATCGATTTGGAAGCTCGTAGGAGATTTATCACACTATCAAGCATAACTATTGGTAGTTTTTGAATGTTTTGGCCGAGGTTATAATGGCATGTATAGGTTGAATTGTAATGTCATTGTGATGAATGTTTAGTTGGTGGATTTGCTTGTATAAGTTGTGAATGTTATCTTGGTTTGGTACCTTTGATGCGTTGATGGTTTGTGCCATTGAGCTATCTCATGTTGCATGTTTTGAATGGCTCAAATGGCATGTTTTGTGATGGAATAGTAATGGTCAAGTTGAGGCATGTTTGGTAAGTTGTTGGAACTAGTAATTGATGAATGGTAAGTGGTAAAATATGCATGTTTAGGTAAGTCTTGATGATTGCATTTGAGGTGCCTTTGAATGGCATATTGGTTAGTTGAATTAGGAATTTGAAATGAAATATATATATGTATGTTTAGGCATGGTTTGATGCTTTGTAGGTGTGCATATATGGCTCAAATGTTTATGCATGAATTGGTGTTGGAAATGACTTGTTTTTGGGTGAATTTTGGGTCCAGATGGCCTGAGACACGGGCGTGTGACTCAGCCGTGTGTTACACGGCCTGGCTACACGGCCGTGTGTCTCCTGAAGGTTCCTTTGCATGCAATTCAGTGAGTTACACAGCCTAGCACACAGCCTAGTGCACGGGCATGTAGGGCAACTCAAAGAGTTACACGGCCTGACACACGGGCGTGTGACAAGGCCATGTGACCCTACTCAGAGAGTTACACGGGTAAGGGCACGGGCTAGGACACGGCCGTGTGTCCCTAGTTCGAAGGTTAACGGCCTGAGACACAGACGTGTGTTTCAACGTGTGAGGCACACGGCCCGACCACACGGCCGTGTGACCCCTGTATTCCAAAATTTGTAACTTTTTCATAAACTTCCAAATGATTTCAAATTGGTCCTGAATTGTTTCTAAGGTGTTTTCATGGTCTCAAGGGCTCGATTTAGGGACAATATGTATGTGAATGATTGATTTGTAATAATTTTATGATAATGTATGAAATGTATGTTTAAATGTTCTGTTTGTAAGGTAATGCTCCGTAACCCTAATCTGGCGACGGATATGGGTTAGGGGTGTTATAGATGAACTCATCAAGAGAGAGTGAGTTGAGATTTTTTTATTCTTCTATTGCCGCCACTTAGCTTCCCAAGATATTGGGAGACTATTTAACATCTTTTTCACTATTTCCTTGTCGGGATAGGTCTTCCTAAGGGCTTTGAGACCATTGATGATGTGGGTGAAACGAACGGACATCTCATTGATTCCTTCTTCCGATTTTGCCTTAAACAACTCATAATCATGGGTGAGAAGACTTATCTTAGACTCCTTAAATCTACTTGTCCCTTCATGGATGACTTCAAGCTTGTCCTATATTTCTTTGGCATTGTTGACAGGGAGACTCTATTGTACTCATTTGCACCAAGAGCACAAAATAGAGTCTCTTCCTTTGGGAAAATAACACATTCGACTCTCTTCATTGGGATGAATGCCCATTTGTAATTATCCTCCAAACATCATAGTGGTTGGCTTGGATGAATAAATTCATTCTTGTTCTCCAATATAAGTAGTTGGAGCCATTGAATAGATGAGACCTCATAGTGGAATGCCCTTCTGCAAATATGGTGGAATTTGGCTCAGATGTGGACGTCATTTTGTACAATGAGTTGATGGTCGTTTGAGCTTCTTCGAGAATCTTCTCTTGGTTGTTAAACCGTCTTTAGAGACTAGCTCTGATACTAATTGTTAGCTCAAAAGGATCAACTCGAGATCGACGATAGGGAGTTTGAATCAGCCTTTGAGAAGTTGTGGTGGGAGCAACAAAAATTGTGTAACAAAGAACATAGTGATTTATAATTTTCGACCCCAATTGCCTACTCCACTACCTTAGCTTTCCACAACTAAGGAGTTTCCAAAATTCACTAATTTGGCAACCTTTGAGGGCAAGGTTTAACCTTACAATCTCTCTTAATACTTATACCCTAAAATATTAAGATACAACTCCTTTAAGGTTTCTACCCAAACCTTAAGAATAAACCCTCTATCAAAAGAGATACAAATAAGCAAACAAAGAAAATAATCCTCACAAGATCAGGATGTTTGCCAATTAAGCACAAATACAAAGAAGAACACTTGAGCTAAATGAATACAATGAAAGCTCACAAGTGCCTACAAGAAAAGGTATGAAATAATTAAGCTCTAGGTTGTTTTAATTTATCTTTAAGCTTTTCACGTTGCTCTTCATGTTACTAGACCTTTGAAAGATGATATTTATACACTCTAATTGATTTCTGACCATTGTGCTTGTTGTGGAAGTAAATATAGCCGTTGGGGATGAAATACCAGTTCATTAACTGCACCTGCAGTAATGAGTATCGATACTTACTAAAAGGGTATTAATATTTTTTGTAATTAATGTAGATTTTAGTGGCTGTTAGAGTAGGAATATCGACACCTTAAGAAAAGTATCGATACTGGATCGATACCTACTAGGGTTTGAAAGAAACAGAATATCAATTTGGTATCGATTATAAAAGGGGTATCAATATCTTGTAAAATATCGATACTTAGACAAAAAGTATCGATACTTTTTGTCCTGGAGCAATTCTAACTTGTTTGAAAATAGTTAAAACATATTTGAAAGTGTTTGACTCAATTGAAACCATTTCAACTTGATTTTATCAAATTGCTCAACTTTACTTTTATTCAAAAACACTTTAAGTTTTTATATCAAAACATATTATCCAATAAGGCTTAGTTTAATAGATTTCTCCAATCTGCAATCCCTTGGGTACGATCCTCGGAATACTTACCAATGTTTCATTGTAAACTTTACTATATTACAATTTGACCCGTATGCTTGCGGACACCGCTGAATTAATTTAATATGTTTTTGGTGTGATATTTTACTATAAACGATAACACATTTATAGGCGGTCAAGTAGTTGGCGCTGTTGCCGGGGATTGCGACGATGAAATTTTTATTAGATTGATAACCGTAAAATAATATTAATCAAAAGACGAACGAGTTAGATAGTGTTCTAAGTTTTATTTATTTTAATTTATTTTAGTGTTCGAAAAAAATATTTTGAATTTTTGTAGTTAAAGAAAAAATATTTTTGATTTTTGTAGTTAAGTAAATATTTTTATTTTAATATATTTTATTTACCTTGTTAATTATTAGATTTAATTATGAATATTGATTTTTATAGGCCGATGTATGAACAATCCAAATTGAATTGGTTGTACAGAGATTCGAAAACTCCTACCTAAGCTGAGCAAGTATAAATCCGAGAAGGATGGAGATTCAACGAACCTTTGAGATGAAGATGAAGTATACGATGAGGGAGTATACGAACAATGGGAGCTGATGGTGAACCAAAGGTTGCTTATGCTAGAGCTTTACCAACAAAGAAACGAAACAATAACTTCGTTGGTAGAGATATATAAGTGACGATTAGGGACATCAGAGTACTTAGACAAAAGTCCTTATGATTTGTATGACTATACGTTAGAACAGGAAAGTTGTGAGTGAGAATTCCAAGCTAAATCAAAGAGAATTCAACAACAGTTGGATCAATTAGAGAAAATCTTCCGGCAAAGAGCCAAGCAAGTACTCCATTGGAAGAGGTTGTACATGATGTCTCCAATTCCAATTCGAAGGATCAATGTATTACAAAAAAATATTTAGAACTAAATCTTGAAAGTCAACAAGAGTTTGGAACCGGAGACGGGAATTACCATAGATGTAGAAGTTGAGATAGAATTAATAACTAACTACGAGCTACAACTGATTCTAAATGAAAGTGTAGACAAGCCGATACACTTTTTAGCCATAACCAATGAGGTGTTAATCGAAGAAACCGATGAGTTCGTCTTGTTCTCATTCGACTATGAAGAAAAAACTCGGGCAACCAAAGCTTCTTGCGACATGGAGGGAAGGAAACTCATGCCAATAATACCCTGAAAGATAATCTGGGGTTGACTCAAATTCTACACCTCGTGGATTATAATGTGGATGTCGCATCGGTTGAAGATAAGGCGAGGTCGATAGAATCGATCGAGGATGTTGGTTTATATCTCTCAATGAAAGAGCAAACGTCAGATCAAAGTGTCAAGGACCAGTTAGAAGATATTCTTTGGGGGCGACACGGATCGTCTCGATTTTAAAAAAGGACTTCGCTTTTAATTTTTTTTTATTCTATCGTAAGTATTTAATTATGTATGTTATTTGTTTTTCATAGTAGTTGCGGTGTTCTTGTTGTGGATTAAAGCAATTAAGTGCAAATTGAGAAGTTTGACATGCTTCGAAAAGACAAAAATACAAGTTGGGAGATTTTCAAGTCGTGTCGTGCCACTCACCCTTTATAGTCCGACACGACATGACGAGCCAACCTAACGAGGGTAGAAACACCTCGTATTGTCATGACAAAGGAGAACGTGTTGTCCTGATGATCTCCCACGTCCCAACGACTATCATACGCATGTCACGATGAGCCGTAATGCATCCAATGTGAAAAGGGTAAGGCATAATCCGAAGACGTGACAAATCGAGATTCCAAGTCGCAACAAAAATGATCGAAGTCGTGACACTACTGCAGGGTGTCGTAACATACCTTGACGAAATGACTTTAGGGAGCATAAAATTTATCGCAACATTGTGATGGGGAGGGGATTCCATTGCGACAATTCGACTACTATGCAACATTTCAGTTCCCTAACTGTCCAATTAACCCATGAGATTCTTGCCATTTTACACTCCCCAAAAACTCAGAAATTATAGTTTTGATTTATTTATTTATTTATTTAAGTTTATATTTTATTCGTAAGCATTTTCCGTTCACTTAAAGCACACAAATCCCGAGAGTTCTAAGACAACAAGAATTCAACCTTTTCAAGGAAGTTTTCTTGTTCGAACTTTAATTCTTTTATATCGGGACAATGTTTGTTCTAAAGTGTGGCGGAAGTACATAAGATTGAATTTTTTCAATTTGTGTGTTTTATTTATTTTATTTTATTTATCAAAAAAAAATTATGTTTCTATTTTCTTTGTAGGAACACCATATTTTTTAAGGCACTAGAATTTCAAGCCAAAACCGCGAGGAAGAGCCAGTCCCACCAATTGCGTTGGACCTTTAAAGCTAATTGAGTAACCTCTTTATTTTATTTTTATTTCAGATTAGGGATAATGTGCCAAATAAAGTTTGGGGGTGACATAGGAAATTTTTAAATTTTTTGTATTATTTTTATTTTAATAGATTTTAAAATTTTATTTTGTTTGTTCTGTGTGTGCTTGCACTTGTAGAAATATAACTGATTAGTTAGGAGCATATACCTAGATTGTTTGTAACACCCCTAACCTGTATCCGTCGCTGGATTAGAGTTACGGAGCATTACTGTACAATCAGACTATTTAACTTAAATTCATTTAATGAAATAAACATATCATAAACCAATCATTCACATACATATCATCCCTTAATCGAGCCTTCGAGGCCCTAGAAATAACTTAGAAACAATTCGGGACTCAATTGAAGACATTTGGAAAGTGTAAAAAAATTTCACAAAAATTTGGAAATAGAGGTCACACGACCGTGTGGCTAGGCCGTGTGAGGAACTAGGGACACACGGCTGTGTCCCAGCCCATGTAACTCTTTGAGTAGGGTTACACGGTCGTGTCACACGCCCGTGTGCCAGGTCGTGTAACTCTCTGAGTTGCCTCACACTCCCGTGTACCAGGCAGTGTGTTAGGCCGTATAACTCACTGACTTGTGCCCTTTGAAAACCCCAGATGAGACACGGCTGTATCGCAAGAGTGTATGACTCACAGAGTTGAGTCACACGCCCATGTCTCAGACCGTGTGAACCCAAAATGTACCTAAAATCAAACCATTACAATACCATTTCGTGCATATACTCTCAACCTATTTAAGATCACAATCAAGGTACTTAAGCATCATTCAAATTTGCATCAAAATTTCATTTCAACAACCTAATTCAACTAACCAATGTGCCATTAAGAGACACCACAATTATATCAAAACATTAACTATCAAAACATATCAATCTTGCTTCATTTCATGCATAGTAACCTAGTTCAAACATATACCAAAACATATTACAAATACTCATCTTCATACCATTCTAATTACACCAAAAGAGAACCTATTTACAAGTATGTTAAAGTACCTAATGAAATAGTTTAATAAAGTGTCAAAGTATATCAAACTAACACATCTAGCCACATATACATGCCACTACCCTAAGGGACACAAAAACTACCAACTTCAATGGATAGTGTGAGCTGATTGGTTGATCCTTCCAAAATGTCAGCAACAGTTATCTACAAAACAATCCACAAGAACCGGTAAGCTTACAAAGCTTAGTAAGGACATAATATAACAATTAATCTAAACACTCTTAAATACAGTTCATATAGTATTTGGTTCAAAGTTACCGGAGTTTAAACAGGACACGTATGTGCATTCAGGGGTACTGAAGTAGAAACAGGGGCACGTATGTGCATTTAGGGGTATCAAAGTCAAACAGGGGCACATATGTGCATTCAGGGGTACCGAAGTACAAACAAGGGCACGTATGTGTATTCAGGGGTACCAAAGTACAAACAAGGGCACGTATGTGCATTCATACAATAATTTTCTATAAACATATTATTTAAAGAATCATAATATAATAATTCAAGTATAAATTCATTTATGTATTGAAATACTATGAACTTACCAACTATTTAATGTCGATCAACACGTAGGGACTAATCCGCTATTTTCCCTTTTCCTCGGTCAATGTATTTTTTATCCAAGTTTTGATCATGCATAAAGAAAATCAAAACCAAAGCCCCCCCCCCCCTTTAATGGTGATTTTGGCCAAGGAAGAAGAAAATGAAAAAGATGATAGTTTCTTTTCATCTTTTATTTAATTAACATTTAACTTAATTATCAAATTACTTAATTAACCTTTTAAAAATTATCATAATTATATTAAAATCTATCCATGTACATCCACTATCAAAATATATGGTACAATTCCCATTCAAGTCCATTAACTTTCATTTCTAGAACCATTTGACCCTTTTAACTAATAGAACTCAACATTTACACTTTTTATGATTTAGTCCTTTTTACTTAATTAACTACTTAAACATCAAAATTTCTTAACAAAATTTTAATACGACCTTAATATATTCCCATAGACATTAAATAAATAATAAAATAATAATTTACTCGTCAGAATTATGGTCCTGAAACCACTGTTCTGATATCACTGAAAACAGGCTGTTACATTGTTTGTTTAAATTGTAAATTTAGCCTAAAATTAAATAATTTAGGTTGTTTATATTTAGACTAATTAGTTCAATTTATTAAACTGTAAATAGGAAAAAAGAGATTAAATATACCAAGTGATAAAGGTAGATACGAGTAGGTAATTATATTTGTAAAAGTATAGAATGTTTGAATTAAAAAGAAAATACTCAGTAAAATCCATGGTTATTAAAACGGTGCAGTATGACTATTATAACCCTTATAAAAAGTGCCTGAGAAAAATCTCAATTGTATCTACACAAATAAAAAAAATTTAAGGGCTTATCAGGGAAATATTACTGCATTATAGTTCAAAGCATGAGAAAAAATAAACTAAGTAGGAAAAAATAATTCGAACTGACTATACTATGCAAAAATAAATACTATATTCGTATAGACATTTTGATGAAGCAATATATTTAATTTTCTTTAACTTGTTTACTTTGTACTTTATTGAACTAATCTGTTATGTGTAAATAACTGTAAATTGTTTAAAGTTCTAGCTAGAGTTATATATTTAAGCAAATTCTCCTAGTGTCGATGCTCCAATCTAATATCGTGTATCAAGTCGACACAAGTACATTGTTTAACTATAGATTTTATCTATTTTCTTTTGTTTGCTTGAGGACAAGAAAAGACTTAAGTGTAGGGGTATTTGACTTGATGTCAAATGTAGTAGTTATTCTAGGCCATTTTCATACGTAACGAGTTTATTTTCTAGGCATTTCATAATTAATTATTACATTTTCAGTATCAGTAGGTTAAGAACTGAAAGTTAAGAAAATAAGTGATTTTACGCATTTTTTGCTGTTTCGATGATCCGTAAGACCAATTTAAGCCTTGTGAGTGACTAATGACCTAATTAAATGTGTAGGATGCCAATTTAGGTCCAATAATACAAGGAATGATGATCAAGCCATGAGACAAGGAGCCCAATCAGCCAACAAAGCTACTAAGGCCATAACACATTCAACATTGTGATAAGGAGCTTTATCTCGTCACGATGATGTGACGATTAGGGGAGGCAATCCATGGTGGCAACATCATGACAAGGAGACTTCCCACGACATGACGACGCGACGATGAGAGGCCAAAATGAAGTTGATTTCCTTGGAAGACACTTTTAGGATATTTCTATATTTAGACCCTAGCTTTTAGCAGAATATTTTATTTATTGGGGTCCAAGTGTATCAGGGTTAAGTGGTCACCAAGTAGGTCGTTGCCTATTGTAACAACCCATTTTTTAGAGTTATCACAAAAAGTGGTTTCGGGACCACAAATCTAACGAGCAAGTTCGTATAATTAGTATTTAAATTGTACGAGTCAATAATAATTTTATATTTAATTTTTTTTGGTGAATTTTAATTGAATGAATTAATGGTTAGTATAGCGGTTGTCCCAAAAGTCAAGTGGTTTCAGAAAATAAGGTATCGGGACCCCATTTCTGTAAATAGGGCTCGTAAATATTTTGTTAAATATTTCCAGAGTCATATTATATGTGAATTGAAATTTGGTCAGATAATTTTGATGATTTATTTCTTAATTTCGGTAAAAGGATTAATTTGTAAAGGAGGTAAAAGTTAATCGCTATAAATTTAAATTAGTAAAGGGACCAAAATGGTGATTAAACCATGGTAAAAAAGTGTGTAACAACCCATTTTCAGTTAAATCAAAATAGTGATTTTGGGACCACAAATTTGATGAATTAATTATTATTTTATTATTATTTTAATGTCTATGGGATGTTAGTAAGGTCGTATTAAAATTTTGTTAAGAAATTTTGACGTTTACATGCTTAATTAAGTGAAAAAGGATTAAATCGTAAAAGGTGCAAAAGTAGAGTTCTATTAGTTAAAAGGGTCAAATGACTATGAAATTTTAAATTAAAGTACTTAAATGGTAAATAAACCATTTAAGCAATTAGTGGACAAATATGGGCATGAGTTTAATGTTTTTAGTTATTAAGTAAGGTTAAAATAGTAATTTAGTAAATAAATTAAATCAAAAGAAAACTAAAAGATGGTATCATCCATTAGTTGTCTTCACCACCGAAATTTTAGGGTTAGAAAACACCATTTTGAAGCTTTGAAGATTCGGCAATGTCTAGCTCTTGCATGTTGGTGTTTTGAGGTTAGTTTTTAATGATTTTTATGTTTTCGGGATCGTTGTAGCTTAATCTAGCTAGCCCGCGGATTAATTTGTAAAACTGTTAAAAAATTAGGATTATACCATGAATGCTATTGCCTGATTCTTGATGTTTTATGAAAGATTATGAGTCCTTATTGATAAATAAACAAGTTTTGTAAAGTGATTTTTTTGATGAAAATGTCATTTAGGAACTTATTTGTAATAGTACTAAAAGTCCATGGTAAATTTGTGAAATTATGATTTTTATGGATTGATATAGGTCCCTAGAGAAATCGGCTAGATTGAGAAAAGGATGATAATGTTTAAATTTTAATTTATGAGCTTAAGGACTAAATTGTTAAAAGTTAAAATGTTAGGGGCAAAATATTAATTTTGGAAAATATGAAATATAGACTGAATTGAATAATAGAAGTATTAAATGGATTGAATTTTTCTATTTAGATCAAGACAGACCACGTACAGACTTAGATCGAGGAAAAGCTAAAGCCTCGAATTAATCGACTTCGTTTTTACGCCCTAATTGTCGAGGTAAGTTCGTATGAAAAAATATTATTTTAATGCTATTTTCAATTATATGTTAATATGTTAGTTGTCATGTAATTGAATGATTAATATCAAACAATGCCCTGACGGTTATCGAGTCTTGGTTGAACCTTAGGAATTCGTAGGATACAAATGACATGTCATTAGGGATTTCATGTTTCGAGTGCTGGTCTTGAATGTCCTACCAATGGTTGAGGTCCTGTATTTGTTGCGAAAACTCCACAGCTTATGTGAGCAGCATCGTGTAGCTTACATTCTGACCCACAGCTCATTTGAGTAGGCCAATTTCATAGCTTGTGTGAGCAACGATGTAAAGGAAAGGTTACGATTATATGTTTAAGCACACTTCATGTGAGCTTTCTCGAGTATTTGATGATATTCTAAGTGGTTCAACGGGCATGAAAAGGAAAGGAATGGTAAGTGTTCAAATGAACTATATTATCTATTCATGGAAAGGAAATGATGAATTCAAATGAGGTATGTTCATGTACAAATGGCTTACCTTATGTTTAATTCAAGTGAATTATGTTTGAATGCACTAACTTGTGTTGGTGATGGTGCTTAGGCTTGGGCCAAACTTGTGGTTGGATTACATTATGCTTATACTTATGTTATGTAGATGAAATGGTAAGTTTTGTTTCATGTTTTACGAATTTACTAAGCATTATGTGCTTACGTAGTTTTCTTTACTATGTTTTATAAATAATCAGAAGCTTGATCAGTTTGGAAGCTCATCGGAGATCTATCACACTATCCAGCATATATATCGGTAGTTTTTGATGTTTTGATCAAGTTTATACTGGCATGTATAGGTTGAAATTATAATGTCATGGTGATGAATGTTTAGTTGGTGAATTGGCTTGTAAAAGTTGTAAATGTTATCTTGTTTTGGTACTTTGATGCCTTGATGACTTGTGTCATTGTGCTATTTCATGTTGCATGTTTGGAATGGCTTATATGGTATGTTTTGAGATAGTTTGAATATGGTAAGATTATATTATATTTTGAAAGGCATTGGCACTTGTAGTTCATGAATGAAAAGTGGTATAATATGCATGTTTAGTTAAGTTGTGGATGAATGCATTTGAGGTGCCTTGTATGACATATTGGTTGATTGATTTTGAACTTTTGAATTGGTCAATTCATGTAGGTTTTGGTCATGTTTTGATGCCTTGATTATGTGTACTAAAGGCTTTTAGGTATATGCTTGATTTGGTGATGGAAATGACTTGTTTTTTGGCAATTTCATGTCCACACGGCCTGAGACACGGGCATGTGACTCAACTGTCCTGTAGGTTCTATTGCATGTAAGTCAGGCTGTTACACAACCTAGCAAATGGCTTGACACTAGGGCGTTTGGGGCTATTTCGAGAGTTACACGGCCTGGCACACGGGAGTGTAACTTGGCCGTGTGACCCTACTCAGAGAGTTACACGGGTGAGGACACGGCCATGTTTCTCTATTTCGAATGTTACACGGCCTGAGACACGGGCGTGTGTCTTAGCCGTGTGAGGCACACGGCCGTGTGACCCTTGTAGTCAAAATTTTCTAACATTTTCTTGAACTTTCCATTATTTCCAATTTAGTCCTGAATTGTTTCTAATGTATTTCTTGGGCCTCGAGGGCTCGATTTAGGGATAATATTTTTGTGAATTAATGATTTATGTTATGTTTATGTATGTGAATTAATGATTTATGTTATGTTTATATTAATGTATGAAATGTATGTTGTAATGTTTCGTATGTACGGTAATACTCCGTAACCCTAATCTAACGATGGATATGGGTTAGGGGTGTTACAAAGTCCAAGCAGTGATGACATGATTAAACCCACTAAATTTTGTGCTATTTGTTCATTTAGTCTTAATTAGTTTAGGGTTAAATTGAAATAAAGTTTATTTAATTGGAATTTAATAAAATTGAAGGACCAATTGTGTAATTGGACCCTCTTAAAAGGGCCTAATGATAGGAATTGTAATAGCCCATTTTTCAATGAAATCGGAACAGTGGTTTCGGAACCACAAATCTGATCCAAAAATAAAATTTCAATTTTTTTTATTACATGGTCCGTAATATGATAAAGATGCCATGTGAAAATTTCGATAAGAAAATTTTATTGATTATGTGCTTAATTACGAGAAGGACTAAATCGCATAAAATGCAAAAGTTGAATTCTAGTAGCTATAAGGATTAAATAACTATGGAATTCAAAACTTGAGGTCCTTATATGGTAATTAGACCATTAAAGAAAAGTATGTAGATATTTTGGCAACTCATCCATGGAAATTTAGAAAAAGGATAAGGACTAAATTGGAAATTAAAATAATTAAATTAATTAAAAGATGATAAAATATATCATCTTATTCTTTATGTCATCTTCAACCTAAAATACATGGAAACCCTAGGAGAGAGAGAATAAACTTTCATGGCTGAATTGGGTAAGTTGTCCTATTCTTAGTAATTTTGATATTTTTGAAACCGGGATAGCTTAATCTATCTGTTTGGGAGATCAATTTGAAGAGTTATCAAAGTATGAAATTTGGGTCATTGATGAATATACTGAAAATTTGAAATTTATGGTAGAAAATGAAAGGTTTTTGATAGATAAACAACTTTTACAAAGTGATTTTTGATGAAAACATGATTTAGGGACTAAAATGTAAAGTTGTGAAAATTGATGAAGAATTCTAAAATTTATAGAAAATATGTGCTGTAAATTCTATATTGAAATTTTGGTTAGGGTTGGAATAGGGAGTAAATTGTATAAATTTCATTTTCCGAGCCTAGGGACGAAATTGGAATTTATGGAAAAGTTAGGCGCAAAATGGTAATTTTTCCTAGGACGTAAATTGAGTCCAAATGAATATGAAATGTATGAAATTGATGATTAAAGTTATTTATATAGATCCGTACAACACAAATTCGAGGTTAGACCGAGGAAAAGAAAAGGTTTCGAATTAGTAGATTTTATACGCGAACAAGTGTCGAGGTAAGTTCGTGTAACTTAATCGAGCATGTAATTATGTTAAATTAAATGTTGTGTTGTATGAAATGTGATTATTATTTATGTGAATTGCTTGTATGTTACGATATAAGAATGAATACATGCTTGAAATGGTTGAAAAAGGGTTAAGTGCCGTTTTAATATTGAATTCCGATGAATATATGTGCTTTCCCAAAATGCATGAGGTCCTGTATTTGTTACTGACGGATTTAGCTCGGACGAGTAATCCTATTGACGTCATTATAGAAAGGATTTAGACTGAATGGGTAATCCTGATATAATACCTTTCGAGTATACGTTACAAATAGGATTTAGCCTGGACTGGTAATCCTAATTGAGCTATTCTGAGCATATGTTAAATAAAGGATTTAGCCTGGACTGGTAATCCTGTTATACGACATGTGGCTCGAGAGTGTGTTCCTTGATTTAGTGCCCTAATGGGTACTCTTGAAAAAAAAAATTGATGGGTTATTGAATCGTACACCTCGAGTGTACCACTTGAGCATCCATCGGAACTTCAATTGTTCAACGGACAAAACTCTTAGCAAGATGAGAGAATTATGAGATGGAATGATAATGTCTTGTAAGAATATGGCATGATGAGCTCATCTATGTTTACTTGATGTATATGAAAATTTTGTGACTAACATGTGTGATTGAATGTATGTATTTAGGCAATTTTTCCAAGTTAATGGAAAACATGTTATTGTATGCTTACATTTAATAAATAGGACCGGTAAGTTTAGTTTTCCGTTATACGAACTTACTAAGCATGTAATGCTTACTTTATTTTATTTTCCCCTGTTTTATAGTGCTTGGAAGCTCACGAAGGTTGGAGATCATTGGAGCATCATCACACTATCCACTAGCTTATTTTGGGTATATATGTAGCAAATCATTTTGGTATAATGGCATGTATAGGTTAACTTGGCCTTAATTGGCTTGATAATGATGTTTTGTATCCTAGCCATTGGAATGGCTAGTAATGGTCTATTTTGGTATTATGAAGTAGATTATTATGTTAATCATACATGTGATTTAAGTGAATGTGATAAAGATGCTAATGCCTAGATTAAATCAAGGTAAGAATATAAACATGTAAGCTATGTTGAATTATGGAAATTGCTTAATTTAAATGCTTGAATTGGTTGGTACTTGGATGTAAGAATTAGTGCAGGTCATTTGTGTGATTTTTGGGTGAGAAATGAAGCTAGAAATGGCTTTATTTCGTCCACATGGCTAGACACACGGGCGTGTGTCTTGACTGTGTGTGACACACGGCCTGGTACATGGGTGTGTGGTTAGGCCGTGTGTCCTCTGTACCTAAATTTTGAGAAATAGAATGCTCAGAATTGAGTACACGGGCAGAGACACAGGCGTGTGTCTCAGCCGTGTGTGCTACACGGCCTGGAACACGGACGTTTGTCTTGGCTGTGTGAAACCTACACCTAATTTTGAAAGAATTTAATTAACCACACGGCCTAGCATACGGGCATTTGGAATGGCCGTATGCACAAGTCAAAGAATTACACGGGGTTGTACACGGGCTGTAGCACGGGTGTGTCCTAGGGTCACACGGGCATGTCCCTCTAACCACACGGGCGTGTGAGCCTTGCGACTTGGAAAATTTGTAATTTCGCGAAAAGTTCTGAGAGTTTTCGATTAAGTCCCGACTCGATTCTAATGCTTGTATTGGGCCTCGAGGGTCCATTTAAGAGACGATATCAATAATCTCTGTTAATGAATAGTAATTTACATGAATTATTTGTAAATGTTCTGAAAGTTCTGGTAATGCTCTGTAACCCTGTTCTGGCGACGGATACGGGTTAAGGGTGTTACATTTAGTGGTATCAGAGCTACGATTTAGCTAATTCTCGAATTGAAAGTAGCAAACACGAGTTTAGCTATACATGCCATTATATAAATTGTGATAGTGTGATGTCTCATGATAATTTTAAATTTGTTTTTCATATAGTAATGTCTTCCAACCGAGCTAGAGCTGAATCCGAGGAAGCTGAAAGCAATGCTTCAACTTCAGTTCAAAGAGTTGCTTCTACATCTGGTAGTGATAGGCCCGTATCTGAGGGCCAAAGTGAGGGGGCAAAACAAGCCTTCTTTCAAATGATGAATGAATGGTTTACACAAAGATTCGAGAACAATCCCTCATCAGACAACGACCTCTCCCACTGTTCTCAACCTGTTCTGCAGGTACTACAGTCTTGAACCCGCTAGAACTGGTAAGCCTCCGGTAGATAAAATTCTTAAATATGGGGAAAAAGAATTTAGAGCTACCGCAGATGATGATCCGGAAAGGGCTGAACTTTGGCTGGAAAATACCATCCGGGTCTTTGATGAACTATCTTGTACACCTGCAGAATGTCTGAAATGTGCAGTATCTCTGCTGAAAGACACAGCTTATCATTAGTGGAATACAATAACTTTAGTGGTACCTAGGGAGAATGTTACATGGGAATTCTTCCAGGCTGAATTTAGAAAGAAATATGTTAGTCAGAGATTCTGTAACAGTACGGTTTAGACCCTAGTCGGAATAGTGGTTTCGAGACCATAAATTCGAGGTCAGAAAAATATTTTAATATTATTTTTGGTGCCTACAGTATGTGAATTAGTCTGTGTGAAGATTTTGTTGATTGTGTGTTTAATTTGCGAAAAAGACTTAATTGCATAAAGTGTAAAAGCTGTGTGCTGATTGTTGAAGTATCTATGTGTTATGGCTTTTAAATATGGAGGCCTTATGAGGCAAATATGCCAATATTTAGATAGTGGATGATTAAAAGACATTGATGGCCTTATATATGTTATATATATATGTTTAGTAATAAGGATAATTTTGTAAATGGGTTAATAGTGTGATATTAAATAAAAGAAACAATTGAAAGATGATGGTTATCATCTTATTTTGGCCGAAACATCAAAGAAGAAGAAAAGAAAATTTAGCTAGGGCATTTGGCTAGCTTTTTATTCAAATTAAGACCAAGACAGGAGAGGTTCAGATCGAGATTGAGGCAAAGACAAAGCTTGATTAATCGACCGTTTCGGTATTTCGACGTCCGAGGTAAGTTCAGACATAATACGTGTATTTTAACTATGTTTAATGTTATGAAATGAATGGTTTGATATTATTGAATTGTGAATGCTATGTGAGGGCTCGAGTTATGTGGCACTAAGTGTGCGTATTCGAAAATGTGACTGAGATGATTAGCACTATGTGTGCGAAATAATATAAGCTTTGGCTTTGTGGTTGGCACTGTGTGTGCGATACCGATTTAAGATCGGTTTGATATAGATGCACTAAGTGTGCGATGTTAATTAAGCTTCGGCTAACGATTTGGGCACTAAGTGTGCATTTAAATCTAATGAATAATGATGGCTGGATCAAGATACAATATCGAGCATAAATTAGCTTGGGATGGTGTATGTAATGAACCTTTGTGGTTGAGGAGATTGTGTATGATTTCATGAGTGGTTGAGTAAGATTGTTGGTTATGAATGATATGGTATAAACAGTTGGAAATTGATCTATGTGATGAGTTCTTGTTGTACATAGTATTTGAACTATTAAGTTGAATGAATTATGTTACAAACTTACTAAGCTCTTAAGCTTACTGTGTGATTGTTTCTCTGTTTTACAGTGTCAGTAAAGCTTGCTCAGATCAGGGGATCGTCAGCGACTAAATCACACTATCGGCTAACCATTTTGGTACTTATGGAAAGATGTATATAGTTGAAATATGGCATGTATAGGCTAGAAGTTATGGCATGTTTTGAAATGCTAAATCCTTGCCATGTGATTTGGCTTGGAGGTTGAATGATGTTAAACTTATGAATGAGCTATGAGTAAGGTATATTTCATGATTATGTGGTTGATGAAAGATGTGGTTTGAAGATGAATTATGGCATAGATTATATATTGCTTGATATATATATATATATATATGATTGAGGTGTATAATTGTTACTTTGAAGGGACCCATTTGTGATGATATTAGGTATGGAAGTAGGTGATATGGATGATGATTAATTTGTGCATGAAATGGTATGTTTGAATGCATTTAGAAGTATGAATTGGTATTGCTTTGAGCTTGTAGGGATGACCCTTGTGTGGGTGGTAAATTGGCCTTGCAAATGGCCTATTTTGCATGCACGGTCAAGGGACACGGGCGTGTGTCTCTGTCGTGTGGCTCAAGGACCACTTCGAGGTGTGTTTTGGTAGGTTACACAGTCGTGGTACACAGGCGTGCCTGGTAGCCGTGTGACCAAGTCAGTAGCTAGCCAAATTTCACACGGCCATGGCACACGGGTGTGTCTAGTGGCCATGGGGATAAGTCAGTATGTATGCTTTGTTTTGGCACGGCTTGGACACATGGGTGTGTCTGGTAGCCGTCTGAGGCACACGGCCTGACTGCACGGGCGTGTGACCTCTGCAGTTTGGAAAAATCTTTGAGTTTCTGAAACCTTTTGTAAGTGTTCATTTTAGTCCCGACCTCTTTCTAACACGTGTTTAATGTCTCGAAGACCTCAATAAGAGACTATATACTCATGTTTGAATATGTTTGATTGATGTTTGACTTTGTGTCGTGAAATGGATGTGAAATGTTCTAATTTTTTGGTAATGCCTCTTAACCCTATTCCGGTGACGATTTTGGGTTAGGGGTGTTACAGTTTTATTGGTATCAGAGCTACGGTTTAGTCGATTCTCGGACTAACGTAGCGTGTGAGAGTCTAGCTATACATGCCATATATATAATTGCGATAGTGTGATAAATCCTGACAGATGAAAATGTGTTTTCGTATAGTAATGGACCCCGATCGAGCGATTCTTGTCGACGATGTTGAGAGTAACGCGCGCGCGCTCCCGCTCAGGGGGATGGCACGGCCACATCTAGGCCGAATGATAGTGGTGAGGGAGGAGAGGCTAAGCAAGCTTTCTTCCTAATGATGAGTGAGTGGTTTTCAGAGTTCGCTCGAATGAATCTGGCTGCTCCACAACCTCCACCCCCACAAGTACCTGTTGTGCCACAAGTGATAAATCCGATCCGACTAAATAAGCCTCCTGTGGATAAGATCCAGAAGTATGGGGCCGAAGAGTTTAAAGCCATAGCTAATGACGATACTGAGCGAGCTGAGTTTTGGCTCGAGAATACAATTCGGGTATTCGATGAGATGTCGTTGACTCCTGATGAATGCAGTAAGTGTGCAGTTTCTTTGTTTAGAGATACAGCTTATAACTTGTGGAAGACATTGATATCAGTGGTTCCAAGAGAGAGAATCACTTGGGATTTCTTTTAAGCTGAATTTCAAAAGAAGTATATTAGCCAACGATTCATTGATCAGAAATGTAAAGAGTTTCTAGAACTGAAACAGGGCCGTTTGTCAGTTACTGAGTATGAGCGGGAATTTGTGAGATTAAGCCAATATGCACGGGAATGTGTTTCGATTGAAGCTACTATGTGTAAACGCTTTATAGAAGGGCTGAATGAAGATATTAAGTTGTTGGTTGGGATACTTGACATAAATGAATTTGTTGTGTTAGTTGAAAGAGCCTGCAAAGCCGAAGAGCTCAGTAAAGAAAAGAAGAAAGCTGATTCTGAAGCTCATGATGAAAGAAAAAGATCGATGAGTAAGTTTTCTCAACCTTCGACGAAGAGATTTAGAGATGCAAGCAATCGATCAAATGCTTCATTTGGACATCCGAATAGAGACTGCGCAAGACTAAGTGTTGGTCCGAGAACTCAAGCTCCAATGGAATCAAGTGTTGATAGTGCCAAAAGCAACAAACCTGAGTGTAGACATTGTGGAATACGACACGTGGGAGAATGCTGGGGCAAGTACAATAATCGATTTTGCTATAAATGTGGATCACGAGATCACTTCATTCGAGATTGCACAAAGATGGCTGAGGAAGAAAATGTTCAGAATGTGAGATCGAGTAATGTGACGGCTAGGGGTAGACCACCTAGAAATATCGGGAATGTGAGTGGAAGTCAAAAAGGGACTACTAATACAATTATGAGATCAGAGGCGAGAGCACCTGCCCGAGCCTATGCTATACGTGCACGAGATGAAGCATCATCTCCAGACGTCACCACTGGTACTTTTACTCTATTTGATACTGATGTGATTGCATTGATAGATCCAGGATCTACTCATTCTTATGTGTGTATAAATCTAGTATCAAGTAAGACTCTACCTGTTGAGTCTACTGTATTTGTGATTAGAGTATCAAACCCCTTAGGTAAGTGTGTCTTACGGGATAAAGTGTGCAAGAACTGTCCGTTGATGTTTGATCGCTGTGAATCAGAGTTTCAAAATTTATAAAAAGAATGATCGAACCTGGAAACTAACTCTGACAACAATTGAGGCAAGTGCACCTATCGAACAGTAGTATAGCTTAGGCAAGACCGGATTATCGAACCCAAAGGAACTAAAAGTAGTAATACTAACTTTCTTTCTATTATTTAGCCTAAAATAAGTGAAGTTGTTTATTAATCTAAATTAATTAACTACTAAACTAAAGACTCTAAGACAAAGAAGAATGAATTTGGAAAATAACTTGGGAAAAACTCAGTTGATTAAGACGATACCCTCAGGAAGAATCCACTTAGACTTCACTTGTTATCTAACACTGAACCATACGATTTATTCACTTAGTTTGATCCATAAGACTCCCTAACGTATATTAAACCCTCTTTCGAGGCGAATAACATCTAACCCTAGGTTAATTAGTGGAACTCTCGTTCTCTTATAATAACCCCCTAGAATAGCAGTAAATCAATCTATGGATTCCCATATTAGGTTTCACCCTAATCCGGCAAAATCTCGTCACCCGATCTCTAGGCATGCGATCAATTCCGCTAATTATGTTGGATCTACTCTAGGCGGTGGTCTATTCCTCCTCCACCTAAGCACATTAAATTTGGATTAAGCTCACATAATTAAGAACAAACTAAGTATTTATCATATAATTCAGAAAACAATAACAAGATTCATCATAGTTTTCATCCCTTCTGTATCCGAAGGGTTTAGTTCATAACAATAAAGGAAAACATCTCAAGAGAAAAGATAAAACAAAACATAAGAAATCCCTAAAACCCCTAAAGGAATTGAAGAGGAGATCCTCCGTCTTGAATATAATTAAGCTTCTCGAGATGAATCAACTCGGCTATCCCCGAGTGAATCCCCACAAATTTGCCTTCTCGGCCTAGCACGCACGCCCTAGACGATTGCTTTGGGCTCCCCTTTTAGGTCATACTTAGGGTGTATTTATAGGCTTTTGAAATATGTTTCTTTCTCCTAAGTATCCTTTCCGAATGAAATTGCTCTTCTCCACGGCAGGAGGCACGGCCATGGCGCACGCCCGTGTAAATCGTGGCCAGGCCGTGTTCGGATTTCTTTAATGAGACACGGCCGTGTGAGTCGGGGTTAGACCGTGTTCTAGATGATTGACTTGGCACGGCCGTGTGGCTTGAAGTCCAGGCCGTGTCAATTTCCTCTTTAGTCTGTTTTGGTCCGTTTTGAGCCCGTTTCTCGTTCTTTTTATCCTTGGGTGCTTTCCTGAGTATAAGAAATGAAAAGAAGGGATTAAGAGCACCTTTTTACATAAATCAAAGTATAATTCATCCAAAAGCATACTAAATGTGGGCCTAGAATAGTTACTATTTCGGTTTATCAAATACCCCCACACTTAAGCTTTTGCTTGTCCTCAAGAAAAATTCTCAACTTATAATTAAAACGAACTTCCCTCAATTCATAATAGTCGTTGATAGTGTTTCATCATAATTTAGGGATAATTCATACATGGATAATTCAACTCAAAGTGTCCTAAAAATTCAAACAGTATAAGTCATAGATTTTGTAGCTCGAAAACATAGGCGTCTCCCCTTATCCAAATAATTACCTTTAATTTGAAATCGACAAGGATTGACATCCTCACTTAAAGATTCACTCAAATCACTCAAAGTATTTAAGGTTCAAAATTAGGCACTCAAAAGTCAAACATGAAGAGTTAATCCCATAGGCCAGCATGAAAATCAAATCTCCACCACTGAAATATGAGATGAAACACAAATCAAAAGGTCTTTGTTAGGGTTGTAACAGGGCTAGGGTTAAGGTGTGGAATAAGGCTGAATTAGAGGGTTAGAATCGAGATTGAATTGACAAATTACCTAACTAAGAACTAATGAACTAATAATAATGACATCAATTGAAAACTAATAATACTAATAATACGAGCTTCTTCTTTGATATTTGGGATTTAAATAAATGTATAAGCTCGTTTAATCACATAACTAATAATGAATATACTTCGTCATTTTTTTAAGAACATAATAAATACATAATAAAGGATAAATTACTAAAATTCATAATTAGGCAACTAATCAGATCAAATCTCGATATAGGGGTAGTTAGAAAGAATGGTGATAACAATCACAAAGGGTTTTGGGTTAATATTAGTGGGTTAGTCAATAAATAGGGTTGTTAGGATTAAAAGGGGTTCACTAGGGGTTAATTTGTGAAGGTAGGCTTTTAATGGAGTTAGTGGGTTAAAACCTAGGTGCCTTTATCATCTCTGTATATCAAATCAAAAGTGTGGTCTCGACATGTATAATCGATGCAAGTTCTTGAATAACAAATCAGTGTTGACATACTCATAATCAATAAAGTGAGCAAGAAAAATAATTTATGCTCTATAAGGCTCAAAAACTCACAAAAATTATGGGTATTTTTGACATCAACCTTGTAAATATCAAATTTCAAGGTAATATTTAAACTCAGTTCGACAACCTAGAAAATTTTTAATTTCTGAAAAATAGACTTATTATGCTTGATTCTCTAGTATTCTTAGAATTTAATTATCAATGCACAATTATCAATGACTTAATCTAAAACATATCAGTAAAAATCATAAATCATTAGAAATTTCATCCTAATTAGTAATATGAATAAATTACTTAAAAACAAGAATAAATTCAGGGATTTGAGAATAATGCAAAAAGTTTGGCACGTTTAAGATTTCACCCCCCACACTTAAGATGTACATTGCCCTCAATGTACAAAGTTAGATAATATAAATGTAATGTTCAGATCAGAAGATATGGGGATAAGTAAAACTCCTTGAATTATGGATGAGCTTCTTGAGTTGGTAGTGGTCGTGGTGAAAGATAAGTTGGAGGGCTGGTCTGGATGTGGTGGTTGCCCACGAGTTCTGTGCTAGATGAAGAAATTGGGAAACTCGTGGAGGATTAGCCAATAATTCTAAAGAAACCTTAATAATATACTAATAATATAATTAAAGACAAGAAAGATAAAAAAAAGGAGATTAAGAAGGAAAATAAACTAAGTTTAAAAGATAAAGGGGCTTGAGAATCCTTATTGGTAGATGGTTCGAGAGGTTGGTGTGACTTTGAAGGTGACGGAGGTGTTGGTGATGGTGGAAGTGGCGTGATTCCCAAGCAGCTTTAAGAACCTAAAAACAAGAAACTAAAACAAAATAAACTAAATTAAGTAGAAGAGAAGTAAATATAAGGAAAATAAAAGAAAAGATAAAAATAAAAGAATAGATAATTGGTCTCAAAGACCCTTGGCTTGTTGTTTGGATGAAGCTGCCGGCATGAACTCATGTGAATCGGTCTCCTTTGAGGAGACTGTGATTGGCCTTTTATGCTTCTTTGCCATGGATATGATGTTGTAGCTCAAGAGTCTAAAGAATTATTAGGAAAAGGAAAAAGAAAGAGGGAGAACAGAAGGAAAGAAAGAGAAGATGGAAGAAGGTGGGGTGAAGGGGGAGGGCTGTGGGTTTTAAATAAATTTTGTATCTAAGGCTCCCCCACGCCTGTGGATGGAGGGTGTGTCGATTCACACGGTCGCATCGCACGGTCGTGTTCCTAGGCGTGTTGGTTACTCCACGCTCGTGTCTAGCCTGTGTTCGACAAGTCAGTATGTTGGCACGGGTTTAAGGCACGGGCGTGTTCTGCCCGTGGTTGGAAAGTCAGTAGCTTTACACGGTTATGGGGCACGACCGTGCCCCTTTGTCGATGCCCATGGTGTAGTGGTTGGATCCGTGACGTCGAAAAGTGGTTGGAATTGATTCGCACAGCCTCTGCTATGTCATTACGGGGATTCTTATGGTCCACATGGCCACGGCCACGGCCGTGTGCAAGGCCGTGTGTCCTGGAATTCTGCATCCCTTGTTAGTTTATAACTAGGTGTAATAAAAAGAAGAAAAAGAAAATTAAATTTAAAGCAAGATGTAAAAATAAATTGTGTTAGTGCTCGGGTTGCCTCCAGAGAAGCGCTCGTTTATAGTCTTAAGCTAGACTTTACCTCTCATTTGCATCTTCAGGGTGGTTTGAGGAGTTGGAAGTCCTTCCTCATGCTATCATTTGTATCTTCGTGAAAAAAATTAAGTCGAGATGTGTTTATAGTAAAAGTACCAAAAATAGGATTACTTACCTCGACTGTTCTGTGTGGGAAAACACTAGTTACCCTAAAAGGTATTTCTTTTTTTGTGTTAGGGTCCAGAGGAGATATTCGAGGATCTGCCTGATCTAACAGTACCTGGTCCCCTATTTTGAAGTGGTTTGTTGTTCCTATTAGCTCTTTTGGGGGCTCCTTCGGTTTTATCTTGTGTGGTTCCGATTCTTCGTCGTGTATCCCTAATTTCTCCTTGACGTGTGTCTTCCACTCGTCTAGATCATCGAACTGAATCCCTCGATCTTCATGAGTTATTTCTTTGTTGGCATGGGGTTTAGGATCGGTTTGATTGTATTCTTTGGTGGTGCTTCACGAAAATAAGGGTTAACCGAATGGTTATCGTGAGAATTTATGTTCTCACATTGATTACTCGATGTTCTAGCCGAGTCGAGAGCCTTGATGATGACCTGCCTCATTACCTACGCAAAGTATGAGTTCTCTGCATCAACATCAATTTTAGTCTGGCGAGTTGCTAAAAGGGTCTTCCTAAAATTAGGGGATCGAATTATCCTCATCCATGTCTAAGACAACAAAGTCTCTCTGGGAAAATGAATCATCAATTTTACAAGAACATCTTCGATAATACCCTAGGAATTCTAACGATTTTATCACTAATTGAATGCTCGTCCTAGTTTGTTTGGGTTTCTCTAGACCTAATTGTTTAAACAATTTATAAGGCATGACATTTATGCTTTCCCCTAAATCAGCTAACGCATTATCAACAGTTAGTCCACCGATTAAACATGGAATTGTAAAACTCCTTGGATCTTTTAGCTTTTGTGGTAGTCTATTTTGGAGAATTGCTGAGCACTTTGCGTTAAGTTCCACATGTGACGACTCGTCTAACTTCCATTTGTTTGTCAGAAGCTCTTTTAAAAATTTCCTAGAATCTGGCATCTGCGAAAGAGCTTCAAGTAATGGTAAGTTAATATGTAATTTCTTTAAAAGTTTAAGAAACTTACCGAACTGTTCTTCTGTGTCGTCTCTTCTTAATGCCTCAGGGTAAGGTACGCGAGGTTGGTACTCCTTGATTACCAGTTTTGGCTTGTCTTGTGTTACCTCAACTTTACCTTTTTCTACCTCGTTTCCTTGTGTTGGGTGGGTTCGTCTACTTCTTCGTTTTCTTGAGTGTTATGGCTTGGATTTGCTCCTTTGGATTAATTTCAAGTATTACTCGGCAGACGCCCTTGCGGTCGTTCGGATAATAGCTTTGTAATTTCTCCGACTGACTGGGTAATTTCCCCGATTGCCTTTGTAAGTCCTCCAACTTGGTTCTCGATTGTTTTGATCGATGTTTGTTGGGTGTCGAGTGTTACCTCAGTTTTTTGGAGACGGGCTTCTGTGGATGCTATGAATTTGTTCAACGTCTCTTCGAGATTCGGCTTCTTTTCTTGTGGATAGGGCTGATTTTGGAAATTTTGAGGAGGTTGTTGTCTTTGATTTCCTTGATTTCCTTGACCTCCCCACGAAAAATTTGGGTGGTTCCTCCAACCTGGATTATAATTATTACTATATGGGTTATTATTAGATCTGAAATTGTTACCTATATAGTTCATCTGTTCACTCTCTGTGCCCGGTTGGTAGGGTGGGTACTTAGGATTCGCCACAGTTCCACTTACGTCACACTGCATTGCTGGATGTACCTGCGAAGAACACAAACTATCAATCTTCTTATTCATCAACTCTACCTGATTTGATAGCATGGTTGCTGCGTCGAGGTTGTAAACTCTCACTTTGTTTTGTTGGCCTTGTTCTTGTAACCCGCCAGCGATAGTTATTCGGTGACATCTCTTCAATAAACTCGTAGGGTCGCCTCAAGAGTTCTATTATTCAAGGTTCCACCGGCGGCTAATTTGAATCAATTAGTTGTCTCGTTGAGGGGTTTACACCGTTATAGAAAGTCTGGACTTGGAGCCATAAAGGTAAACCATGGTGCGAACACCTTCTCAAGAGATCCTTATATCTCTCCCATGCATCGTATAATGTCTCTAAATCCATCTGCACAAAAGAAGATATATCATTATGTAATTTGGCCGTTTTGGCCGGTGGGAAATATTTTAATAAAAAATTTTCGGTCATTTGTTCCCATGTAGTAATTGACCCTCGTGGTAACGAGTTTAACCACTGTTTAGCTTTATTCTTTAATGAAAAGGGAAATAACCGAAGTCGTATGGCATCATCAGAAACGCCATTTATTTTGAAGGTATCACAGAACTCTAAAAAATTAGCTATATGAGTGTTTGGATCTTCGTCCTGTAAACCATCAAATTGAACAAACTGTTGAATCATTTGTATAGTGTTAGGCTTTAATTCAAAATTATGAGCAGCTATAGCAGGCCTAACAATACTTGATTCGACTCCTGTTAAATGCGGTTTAGCATAATCAAACATAGTACGAGGAGCATTATTTTCTCCCACATCTTGTGGTGGAAGATTATTTTCGTCCATCCCTTCAGTAGGATTGGATCTGTCTTCTCGCTCTCCTTGGTAATTTAGGGCTCGCCTAATTTCTCTGCGATTTCTTCGAGCGGTAGCTTCAATATCACTGTCGTATTCTAAAGGTCCTCTCGGGTTCCTTCTAGTCATAAACTAAAGGTACCTGCTAGGAAAAGAAAGAAAGAGAATTTAGCAAAATTAAAATTAAAACAAAAAATAAAAAAAAATCGTGAAAAAATAAAAATAATGGCTAAAGTAATAAAAATAGAGCTTTCTTAATATTTTAGTTCCCCGGCAACGGCGCCAAAAACTTGATTGCTGTGAATCAGAGCTTTAAAATTTATAAAAAGAATGATCGAATCTGGAAACTAACTCTGACAACGATTGAGGCAAGTGCACCTATCGAACAGTAGTGTAGCTTAGGCAAGACCGGATTATCGAACCCAAAGGAACTAAAAGTACTAATACTAACTTTCTTTCTATTATTTAGCCTAAAATAAGTGAAGTTGTTTATTAATCTAAATTAATTAACTACTAAACTAAAGACTCTAAGAAAAAGAAGAATGAATTTTGAAAATAACTTGGGAAAAAATCAGTTGATTAAGACGATACCCTCAGGAAGAATCCACCTAGACTTCACTTTTTATCTAACACTGAACCATACGATTTATTCACTTAGTTTGATCCATAAGACTCCCTAACGTATATTAAACCCTCTCTCGAGGCGAATAACGTCTAACCCTAGGTTAATTAGTGGAACTCTCGTTCTCTTATTATAACCCCCTAGAATAGCAGTAAATCGATCTATAGATTCCTATATTAGGTTTCACCCTAATCCGACAAAATCTCGTCACCCTATCTCTAGGCGTGCGATCAACTTCGCTTAATTATGTTGGATCTACTCTTAGGCAGGGTCTATTCCTCCTCCACCTAAGCACATTAAATTTGGATTAAGCTCACATAATTTAGAACAAACTAAGTATTTATCATATAATTCAGAAAACAATAACAAGATTCATCATAGGTTTCATCCCCTTTGGGTATCCGAAGGGTTTAGTTCATAACAATAAAGGAAAACATCTCAAGAGAAAAGATAAAACAAAACATAAGAAATCCCTAAAACCCCCTGAAGGAATTGAAGAGGAGATCCTTCGTCTTGAATATAATTTTGGCTTCTCGAGATGAATCAACTGGCTATCCCTGAGTGAATCCCCACAAATCTACCTTTTCTGGCCTAGCACGACGCCCCTAGACGATGGCTTTGGGCTCCCCTTTTCAGGTCATACTTAGGGTGTATTTATAGGCTTTTGAAATACGTTTCTTTCTCCCTAAGTATCCTTTCCCGAATGAAATTGCTCTTCTCCACGGCAGAGGCACGGCCATGGCGCACGCCCGTGTAAATCGTGGCCAAGCCGTGTTCGGATTTCCTTAATGAGACACGGTCGTGTGAGTCGGGGTTAGACCGTGTTCTAGATGATTGACTTGGCACGACCGTGTGGCTTTAAGTCCAGGCAGTGTCGATTTCCTCTTTGGTCCGTTTTGGTCCGTTTTGAGCCCGTTTCTCGTTCTTTTTATCCTTGGGTGCTTTCCTGAGTATAAGACATGAAAAGAAAGGATTAAGAGCACCTTTTTACATAAATCAAAGGATAATTCATCCAAAAACATACTAAATGTGGGCCTAGAATATGTTACTATTTTGGTTTATCAATGTTTCAGAATGTTTGTTTTTCGGCTAATTTGATGTTGCTACCATTCGATGAGTTCGATATAATTCTGGGTATGGATTGGCTCACTTTGCATAATGCCATTGTAAATTGAAAACGAAAGAGTATTGAATTGAGAAGTCGGAATGATGAGATAGTTAGAATAGAATCCAGTCATTTGAAAGGAGTACCAGCTGTTGTATCTACAATGAAAGCTTTGAACTATGTGAAAAAGGGTTGTGAAGCTTATCTAGCATATGTGATTGATACAAGAGTGTCAGAAAAGAAAGTTGAATATGTGCCTGTGATTAGTGAGTTTCCAGATGTGTTTCTTGAAGAATTGCCTGGATTACCTCCAATAAGAGAAATTGAATTCGGTACTGAATTAGTTTTCGGAACGACTCCTATCTCGATTGCTCTATATAGAATGACACCAAAAGAATTGAAAGAGTTGAAGTCTCAGTTGCAAGAGTTGACTGATAGAGGATTTGCACGATCGAGTTTTTCACCCTGGGGTGCTCCTGTGTTGTTTGTAAAAAAGAAAGATGGCACTGTGAGGATGTGTATCGATTATAGACAGTTGAATAAAGTGACAATAAAGAATAAGTATCTGTTGCCACGTATTGATTGTAACACCTCATACCCGAGTCCAAGGCTAAGACTGGATACGAGACATTACCATGCTTGAACTCACTTAAACATGTACATAGGGGCTGTAAAATTTTGTTCCGAAATAGAAACTCTTCTTTCTTAGTCAAAACGTACATATCATGGGCCTATGAGGTCTTAAACACATATCCGGGAACTTTCGGAATACAATCGGGAACTTTTCCTCGAAACAGGGGTCACACGCCCATGTGGCTTGGGGCACGCCCGT
Organism: Gossypium sturtianum; assembly: GCA_025698515.1. Classification (NCBI taxonomy): domain Eukaryota; kingdom Viridiplantae; phylum Streptophyta; class Magnoliopsida; order Malvales; family Malvaceae; genus Gossypium; species Gossypium sturtianum. The sequence goes on along the minus strand of CM046943.1, from coordinate 33,690,034 downwards.
GTACCCCTAAGACACGCCCATGTCTCCCAACCGCGATCGACAATGACTAATCTCACACGGTCTTGACACGCCCGTGGACTGAAACCGTGTGCTATACATTGATATACTGACTTGTTCACACGACCGGGGCACACGCCCATGTTCTAACCATGTATGACACACGGTCTAAACAAACGGCCGTGGGATTAGCCCGTGGTCTATTCTGACTTAAGATACAAAGGTGCAGGGTGCACACGGCCTAGACACACGCTCGTGTGTCCATCTGTGTGGGCACTTAGAGGCTATTTACCAAGCCAATTGCCACCCTGAAATCAAGACCAAACTCATGCTCAATTCAGCAACTCAAATATTACATCTAACATGAACAAGGATGCATACTTCATTGATAGATTAAAACATACATACTTAATCATTCATGACTCATCTCTTTGGCCATATACAAAAAGAATACTAAGCTTGATAGCCAACACTTTGGCTAGTTTTAAAACATAACTCAAAATGAAATGTTTCCTATACATGCCATACTTAATATAAACAACTTGGCTATACTAAAATAGCGATTGATAGTGTGTTCCGAGCTCCGGTGACGATGATCCACGAGATTAGCTTGGCGGGACTACATGGAAAGAAACAATAAAGGACGTAAGCATTTAGCTTAGTAAGTTTGCATGTAATTCTCATAGCAATATATTTGCTTAACATTAACCATTCATCATAAACAATGGCATTATGAAATCTCAAGTATTTAAGCTTACTTACTCTTACTGATTCTTACATATCTCATGGTACTTACTATTCTCATGCTCAAATGCGGTAACAAGATACCTGTATCACTTGATCACATAGATCAATATACTTTACTATGATAAGCATAATCTCAATTTCATCATTCATATCATGAATAATACTCTTAATTAACTCTGACTAGCATAACTTGATAATAACTTTACTTACTTAACTTTCTTACTTTCTCATTTAATCTTTACTCTTTTGCCCGATGAATTACTATGAATAACAGAGGATACTAATTCTCAAAACACATGTGTCTTGATGCCAATGCTATATCCTTGATATAGTCTTACATGGGATCTCTTACTTGGTATTGATGCCATGTCTTGACATGGGCTTACACGAAGTCTTCCTTATGAGTTCCCTTGGGAACTTACCATTGCCATGTCTCGACATGGTCTTACTTGGTATCTTTACTTGTCAATGCCGAGCCTTGGCTTGGACTTACATGAAATTTTTCTTGTTACTCACCAATGCCATGCCTTGGCTTGGACTTACATGGGATCTCTCTCTCTTTATAGCTTTTCAATGCCAAGACTTGTCTTGGACTTACATGATAACTTTGCTTGGAGACTCACCAATGCCATGCCTTGGCTTGGGCTTATATGGGTCTTCATCTCATAATAACTCTTCAATGCCAAGACTTGTCTTGGTCTTACATGATAACTTGCTTGATTGCCGATGCCATGCCTTGGCTTGGTCTTATACGGACTTTCTCATTTCAGGTGATAGATAGAGTATCCTAAGTAATTCAACTTCAATTGAGACTTTCTCATGCTTGATCTCATTGATTTCTTTGTTTAACATAGCATTAAACAATCTCATGGAATTAAAATATATTCTACATTATACCAAGCAATTCAATGATATTAATCATAAAGCTTAGAAAACATACAAACTTACCTCAATATACAAAATGTATGTAGATATGCAATTTAGTCCTCGACTTTGTTCTTGCCTCGGTTTCGATTCGGGCTTTGTTTTTCTTGATCTATAATAATAATTAGATCATTTAATACTCACATTGACTAAATTGACTCTTAACTCATACTTTGGTAAAATTACTATTTTGCCCCTAAACTTTCTCATATTTGCACTTTTGCCCCTAGGTTCGTAAAATGATTCTCATTTAACTTTCTTAAACATCATGCTTAGCTGATTCATTTTCTCTACTATAACAATCATCAATTCTCACCATTTCTAATAGGTATGACCAATTTCATAACTATTACAAATTAGTCCATACTATCACTTTTCATGAAATTCACTAAGGAAAAGATGTTTATCTAACATCAAACTCTCATAAACTTCCATAAAATATCATTTTACAAGCATGTCACTATTGGGTAGATTTTTGAACATGCATCTTAGCTCATTTTATAGCTAAAAATAGCTAATTCATAATCCGAGAACTTCAAAATACGAAGAATATTAAAATCGGGGATAAGATGAACTTACTAGCAAGCTTGAAAGATGAACAAACCCTAGCTATGGGGTTCTTCAAATTTTCGGCACCAAGGAAGAAGATGAATGAAATTTTTATCATCTTTTTCCTATTTTAATCATTTAATTGGTAAATGACCAAAATGCCCTTCTCTTTAAAAATGTACAATTTACTAACTCATGTCCATTTTTGTCCAATAATTATAATTTGGGAAAATTGCTATTTAAGGACTTCTAATTAATATTCTAAAGCTATTTCATACAAAAAGCTTCTAGAAACTCATATTTTGCAACTTTTGCAATTTAGTCCTATTTGATCATTCCATGTCAATGTCACAAAATTTCTACATGGAAGTTTAATACTTTCATGCAAACATGTCATAAACCTTAAGAACTCAATTTACTAACTCAGATTTCTGGTCTCGCACCACTATTCTGATAGGCCCTAAATCGGGCTGTTACATTGATGATTTGTTTGATCAGCTGAAAGGAGCTACAGTGTTTTCTAAAATAGATTTGAGATCGGGCTACTATCAATTGAGAGTTAAAGAATTCGATGTGCCAAAAACTGCTTTCAAAACAAGGTATGGACATTATTAATTCCTAGTGATGCCTTTCGAATTGACAAATGCTCCTGCAGTGTTTATGGATCTGATGAATCGGATATTCAGACCGTATTTGGATCACTTTGTTGTGGTGTTCATTGATGATATTATGATTTATTCATGTGATGAGACGCAACATGTCGAGCATTTGAGAATCGTGCTACAGACTCTGCGTGAGAAGCAATTATATGCAAAGTTTAGTAAATGTGAGTTTTGGTTACGTGAGGTTAGTTTTCTGGGGCACATTGTGTCAGCTGCGGGGATACGTGTTGATCCGAGTAAAATCTCAGCCATTTTAGAGTGGAAGCCTCCGAGAAATGTGTTTAAAGTCCGTAGTTTTTTGGGACTTGCGAGATATTATAGACGGTTTGTGAAAGGCTTCTCGATGATTACGAATTCACTAACAAAGTTGCTATAGAAAGATATTAAATTCGAGTGGTCGGAAAAGTGTCAACAGAGTTTTGAGCAGTTGAAAGTATTGTTGACAGAGGCGCCAGTGTTAGTTCAGCCTGAATCGGGCAAAGAATTCATAGTTTATACTGATGCATCGTTGAATGGTTTGGGCTGTGTGCTGATGCAAGAAGGCAAAGTTATTGCTTATGCTTCGAGGCAGTTAAAGCCAAATGAAAAGAACTATCCGATGCATGACCTTGAATTGGCCGTGATTGTGTTTGCGTTGAAGATTTGGCGTCATTATCTATTTGGTGAGAAATGTAATATTTATACCGATCATAAGAGTTTGAAGTACTTGATGACTCAGAAAGAATTGAATTTGCGACAGAGAAGATGGCTAGAATTTTTGAAAGATTATGAACTTGTGATTGATTATCATCCGGGTAAAGCTAATGTTGTCGCTGATGCTTTGAGCTGAAAGTCTATATGTGCTTTGCGAGCAATGAATGCTCAGATAGATCTGTGTGACGATAGTGTGGTTTTGGCCGAGTTAAAAGTAAAGCCGATATTTGTACGTCAGATTTGTGATGCCGAAAAAAGTGATGTTGAAATGATGGCTAAACAAACTCGGTGTGAATTGGATGTTGATTTAGAATTTCGAGTTGATAGTGATGATTGCCTGAGATTTAGAGATCCGATTTGTGTTCTGAGAAATTCAGAGTTGATTCAGACCATTTTGAATGAAGCTCACAGTAGTCGATTGACTGTTCATCCGGGGAGTACAAAAATGTATAATGACTTGAAACAGTTTTATTGGTGGGATGGTATGAAACAGGACATCTCTGACTTTGTGTCGAAATGTTTAATTTTTTAGCAAGTTAAAGCTGAACATCAGGTTCCGTTCGGTTTGTTACAACCGATTATGATTCCTGAGTGGAAATGGGAAAAGATTACGATGGACTTTGTGTCGGGATTGCCTTTATCTTCGGGAAAGAAAGATACAATCTGGGCGATAGTTGACAGATTGACGAAATCAGCTCATTTCATTCCGGTGAGAACAAATTATTCACTTGACAAGTTAGCTGAGTTGTATATCGCTGAGATTATGAGATTGCACGGGGTGCCACTATCTATTGTATCTGATAGAGATCCGAGATTTACCTCGCGATTTTGGAAGAAATTGCAGGAGGCTTTAGGCACAAAGTTTCATTTTAGTACTACATTTCATCCGCAGACGGATGGTCAGTCTGAGCGGATTGTTCAGATTCTCGAAGATATGTTGAGATGCTGTATACTTGAGTTTGAGAGTACGTGGGAAAAACATCTGTCGTTGATTGAATTCGCGTATAATAATAGTTTTCAATCTAGTATCAAAATGGCACCGTATGAGGCTCTTTATAGTAGAAAATGCCGAACTCCATTGTATTGGACTGAACTGTGTGAGAATAAGATTCACGAGGTTGATTTGATAAAAGAGACTGAGCAGAAAGTAAAGGTGATTCGTGATAGTTTGAAAGCAGCCTCAGATCGTCAGAAGTCTTATGCAGACTTGAAACGAAAAGATATTGAATTCGAAGTTGGTGATAAAGTGTTTTTGAAAATATCTTCGTGGAAGAAAATACTTCGATTTGGCCAGAAAGGCAAGCTAAGTTCGAGGTTCATTGGACCATATGAAATCATAGAGAGAATTGGACCGGTTGTTTATAGATTGTTATTTCCATCTGAGTTAGAAAAGATTCATAATGTATTTCATGTGTCGTTGCTTCGACGGTACAGATCTGATCCATCTCATGTGATTGCTCCTACTGCGGTTGAGATTTAGTCAGGCTTGTTGTATAGTGAAGAATCGATTCAAATTTTGGCACGTGAAATCAAAGAGTTGAGAAACAAAAGAATTTCCTTAGTGAAAGTGTTGTGGCATAAACACGGAGTAGAAGAGGCTACGTGGGAGCTTGAGAACATTATGAGAGAGCAATATCCACATTTATTCACTGGTAAGATTTTTGGGGACGAAATTCCCTAAGAGGGGAGAGTTGTAACAGTTCGGTTTAGACCCTAGTTGGAATAGTGGTTACGAGACCACAAATCCGAGGTCAAAAAAATATTTTAATATTATTTTGGGTGCCTACAGTATGTGAATTAGTTTGTGTGAAGATTTTTTTGATTGTATGTTTAATTTGCGAAAAGGACTTAATTGCATAAAGTGTAAAAGCTGTGTGCTGATTGTTGAAGTATCTATGTGTTATGGTTTTTAAATATGGAGGCCTTATGAGGCAAATATGCCAATATTTAGATAGTGGATGATTAAAAGACATTGATGGCCTTATATATGTCATATATATATATATACATGTTTAGTAATAAGGATAATTTTGTAAATGGGTTAAAAATGTGATATTAAATAAAACAAACAATTGAAAGATGATGGTTATCATCTTATTTTGGCCGAAACATCAAAGAAGAAGAAAAGAAAATTTAGCTAGGGCATTCGGCTAGCTTGTGATTCAAATTAAGACCAAGAGAGGAAAGGTTCGGATCGAGATCGAGGCAAAGACAAAGTGCTCGATTAATCGACCATTTCGGTATTTTGACGTCCGAGGTAAGTTCGGACATAATACGTGTATTTTAGCTATGTTAAATGTTATGAAATGAATGGTTTGATATTATTGAATTGTGAATGCTATGTGAGGGCTCGAGTTATGTGGCATTAAGTGTGCGTATTCGAAAATGTGACTGAGATGATTAGCACTATGTGTGCGAAATAATATAAGCTTCGGCTTTGTGGTTGGCACTGTGTGTGCGATACTGATTTAAGATCGGTTTGATATAGATGCACTAAGTGTGCGATGTTAATTAAGCTTCGGCTAACGATTTGGGCACTAAGTGTGCGATTAAATCTAATGAATAATGGCGGCTGGATCAAGATACAATATCGAGCATAAATTAGCTTGGGATGGTGAGTAACCATGTGTTGGTTAAGGTATGTAATGAACCTTTGTGGTTGAGGAGATTGTGTATGATTTCATGAGTGGTTGAGTAAGATTGTTGGTTATGAATGATATGGTATAAACAGTTGGAAATTGATCTATGTGATGAGTTCTTGTTGTACATAGTATTTGAACTATTAAGTTCAATGTATTATATTACGAACTTACTAAGCTCTTAAGCTTACTGTGTGATTGTTTCTCTGTTTTACAGTGTCAGTAAAGCTTGCTCAGATCAGGGGATCTTCAGCGACTAAATCACACTATCGGCTAACCATTTTGGTACTTATGGAAAGATGTATATAGTTGAAATATGGCATGTATAGGCTAGAAGTTATGGCATGTTTTGAAATGCTAAATCCTTGCCATGTGATTTGGCTTGGAGGTTGAATGATGTTAAACTTATGAATGAGCTATGAGTATGGTATATTTCATGATTATGTGGTTGATGAAAGATGTGGTTTGAAGATGAATTATGGCATAGATTATATATTGCTTGATATATATATATATGATTGAGGTGTATAATTGTTACTTTGAAGGGACCCATTTGTGATGATATTAGGTATGGAAGGAGGTGATATGGATGATGATTAATTGGTGCATGAAATGGTATGTTTGAATGCATTTAGAAGTATGAATTGGTATTGCTTTGAGCTTGTAGGGATGACCCTTGTGTGAGTGGTAAATTGGCCTTGCAAATGGCCTATTTTGCATGCACGGTCAAGGGACACGGGCGTGTGTCTCTGCCGTGTGGCTCAAGGACCATTTCGAGGTGTGTCTTGGCAGGTTACACGGTCGTGGTACACGGGCGTGCCTGGTAGCTGTGCGACCAAGTCAGTAGCTAGCCTAATTTCACACGGCCATGGCACACGAGTGTGTCTAGTGGCCGTGGGGATAAGTCAGTATATATGCTCTGTTTTGGCACGGCCGGATACATGGGTGTGTCTGGTAGCCGTCTGAGGCACACGGCCTAACTGCACGGGCGTGTGACCTCTGCAGTTTGGAAAAATCTTTGAGTTTCTGAAAACTTTTTTAAGTGTTCGTTTTAGTCCCGACCTCTTTCTAACATGTGTTTAAGGTCTCGAAGACCTCAATAAGGGACTATATACTCGTGTTTGAATATGTTTGATTGATGTTTGACTTTGTGTCGTGAAATGGATATGCACTGTAACAGCCCGATTTAGACCCTAGTCAGAATAGTGGTTTTGAGACCACAAATCCGAGGTTGATATAATAATTTAATGTTATTTTTGGTGTTGAGTCTATGTGACATAGTCTGTGTGAAAATTCTGTGTGATAATTTTATCGATTGTGTGCCGAATTAATAGAAAGGACTTAATCGCGTAAAGAGTAAAAGCTATGTGCTGATTTATAAGTACCTAAGTGTGGTTGTCTTTTTAATGTGAAGGCTGTAATATCCTTAAATCGGGGTCTCTGCATTTTGTGTGTTTGCATGTGATGATATGCCTACTGTGCTAGTTTAGGGTGTTTTGGGGTCTAGGCATGACCTCGGGTTAGGCCTGAGACATGGCAAAAATTTTTGTTTTAGTACTAAGGAAGAGGGAGCTAAGGAAGTCAGGGGTTAAAAGAAATTGTCGGAAGGTTTAGACACAAGTAACCTAGTGGCAAAGTGGCAAAGGAGGCGCCACTAAGGTACCAGGAAGGTGACGCCACATGCAGGGAAGGAGAGCTCAGGTTCGAGCAGCAGAAATCCCACTTTCTACTTATTCTTTTTCACGCCAAGTTGAGAAGGAGGTGTGCTCAGAAGGGACTCTGTTGGGAGGATGTGGATTTTGTTAACAAATTTAAAATATGTGGAGAGGAGAAATTATAGGAGTGGGACTCATTCAAATTCGTTTAAATGAGTGGATGAGAGGAATTCAAGGAGGGATGAAGGGGACGACAGGTGTTTGAGTAGGAGTAGGTTGTGTAGCCGAATTTTTGGGTTGTGGAGTGAGGTTGGGAAGCATTCGGTTTTGGTGCTTGGGAAGGGGGTGTGCCGAATGTCTGTGGTGGTCTTGGGGAACATTTCGGCTAGTTGGGAGAGCTCCTTTCTCTTGCGTTTAGGGTCATAAATCGAAACCCCTCTCACTTATCTTCTCATTTTTGCTTTCTCTTTTCGGCAATAGGGGGCTTGGCCGAATCACTTGTGTTACTTCTTTGGTGAGCCAAAACTTGCTTCCTTTTTCCTTCTTCCATTTTGCTCAAAAGCCGAAATCAACTCTCTCTACTTCATCTTTTTCTTTCTTTCAATCTCCTTGTGCCGAAACCTTTTACTTGTTCCTTGCCGAATCCATCCCTTCCTATTCCATTTTCTTCTCCATCTCTTCCATCTTCAAAAGCCAAAAACCTTGTTGATTCTCTTTCGTTTCCATCAAAGTGATTGGCCGAATACCCTTAGCCTATTTTTCTTCTCTTCTCACGTGTTTTAATCCCCTTTGAAGTGCCAAAATCTATCTCTTTCTTTTGGGTCATAGCCGAATCTCCTGATAAGTATAACTTCTTATTCTTCTTTTCTCGATTGATTTGGTTAATGCCGAATCTCACTTGCCATTCTCTTTTCCTATTTCTCCATTCGTTATAAATCGGGATCTTAAACTCTTTTCTTGTTGTATATTAGTGAGGTAGCCGAAATCCCCAAATATCACTAGGGTGTGCCGAACTTTGGTGATTGGTGGTCGAATCTGTCGATGAAGTAAGGGGGTAAGTGTTTTTGGTTTCGATATCTCCTGTTGTGATTAATACCGAAGGCTTTAATCCAATGATAGTGGTACTTGGCCAATTGTAGGAAGGAGGGTAGCCGTGTTCAGTAGATCTCCGGGATTTGTTGGCTTGCGATTTATGCCTAAAGGCTCGGGTGTAATCGATCTTGGTAAGGGTCTTATTGTGCGTTATTTCATCCTTCGGGATTTCTAGATGATCCGAATGGGCTTTTGTTCATTAACAAGGTGTTGGCCGAATACAGGAAGGGAAGAGGCAAACGTTTCGGGATCTTCGGGTTCTATTGGTTTGGGAATAGATTGTAGTTTCGAGATTTTGCTAGATTCGCAAATAGTCAGGTGTGTAACACTTACACACTTCGTTAGTATGATATGTTTATTATGTTACTGTTAATAGCCATTGAAACCGGTAGTTATGCCTTGTGGGCATGAGCGTGGACTCCGGGTAAGTCCCCTGATTATGGATCTCGATATATGCTATCATGTCATTGTTTAATGCTATGCCATGTGTTATTTGCATCATCATACGTTATTGTGCCACGATTGGTATGGACATGATGGTGGGATTGTTGAGAGGAGGGGGAAGAATTATTTGGACTGTCACCAGTGGTTTTGACCACACGACGGGTTGGCCCCGTCTTGATACTATTATTTGTGACTAAGTCCCAGTGGTTTTGACCACTAGTGGTTTTGACCACATATATGATATTGTAACTACGGTCACCAGTGGTTTTGACCACATATGGATATTGTGACTCGTCCCAATGGTTTGGTACCACAGTGGGTTGGCCCCACATGTTGATTACGGGATTGTCATTAGTGGTTTTGACCACACGATGGGTTGGCCCCATCACTTGATTTGTGACTACGGTCACAAAGTGGTTTTGACCACACTTATATATTTGTGACTTGGTCACTCAAGTGGTTTTCACCACCGGTGGTTTTGACCACACGGGGTAGTTAAAGGAGATCGGATGGTTAGGTTATGGGGTTGCATGATTTGCATGTTTTATTAATGACTTGTGTAAGTGCTATTCTATCGGGTTGGGGATTTATACACCGAGTCTCGGTGACTCACCCCTTCCCTATATTTTGCAGATGAGGCTTAAATCATGGATTTGGAGTGGGGAGGACTCGAGGTGGCCATACAACTTATTTTGGGTTTTGACTTTAAATTACTATTTCAGCTTTTTATTTTCTTTAAATTTGGTTTTGGACTTGTAATAAGGCCGCTAAGTTATTATTTTGGGTTTTTGATTACTTGATTTTATGTTAGATATATTATGCATATGTTAAACAACTTTGCATGTTTAAATAACCGGTAAAAAGCAACGTTTTAAAACTATACTCCTTATCGGGATTTTCAAACCTTACCATCTGGTAACAATATTCACAAGATGATAATAAAGTAAACTTAAATGATTTTCAAACCTAAGTTTTCCAAGCTCAAATACAAACGATTTTAAATTAACTAAGTTCAATTCACTCGGGTTTTAATAGACTTGAATGTTTTTCTAAAGTTAAGAACGAAAAATGAGTTTTCAAAAAGAGATTTTCGGGTTTTTAAGGCAACATAACGTTTTCAACTATGCATACACAGGATTTCTCCAAACTCAAAGCGATAAAAGAGTTTTCAATGAAAATAACTTGTTTTCTTCAAAACGTTTTCACTCTGTAACATGCCAGATTCGGTCGTGGTGTGTTTACCGGGTTTGGGGTGTTACAATTTTGGTATCAGAGCCAGGTTCAACAGCTCGGCTGTGGGCCCGAGGCCCAAAAATGTCTTAAAATGTATTATGAAAGGCTTTATGGGAAAAAGAATGGTTGGGAAAGCATGGCACCGAGTCTCCGGCACCGATGCGCCCCGGTAAGTACCCCAAATTGTTGCTTATGATGATATGATTGTGATAATATTGGCATGACTAATAGTAGTAGGAAATACTTTAGAGACTTGAACTGTAGGATGGTATGAACTCGCGAAACAATCCCGGTATTAAACTTCTTATAAGGCGTGCTTTAATAAGCAAAGTGGAATAAAGTCTAACGCATAAAACTCTTAATCAGCTCGAATTATATCGATAGTCATGAGTGCACGTGGACGTGGGCGTAACACTCGTGGACGAGGTAGGGGTAGGATGACGGTTTCAGAACCGGTAGGGTCTGGACATGGGTCAGAAAATAAGGTACCACCGCCGCCAGCTGTGGGCGCGAAATTTCAGGACCAGACAGGTGATGATGCAGTGTCACAGGCAATGTTGCGGGTTCTGGAGAGAGTCGCGGGTGCTGGCGTTGGAACGGGAGCTAGGAAATCTGTGTTCGAATGACTCAGGGCTAATGGTGCAGAGGTATTCAGAGGTGTATCCGGCGTGGCACCTAGTACGGCAGAATATTGGTTGGAGGCGACGGAACGCATCATGGATGACCTGGACTTCTCGGCTGAGGAGAAGCTGAAGGGTATAGTATCTTTGCTTCGAGATGAGTCATATCAGTGGTGGCTCACGGTTAGAGACGGAGCGATGGCGGATGACATTACTTGGGAATTCTTTAGAGCAACCTATCAGAGGAAGTACATTGGGGCTAGCTACATTGATGCGCAGTATGAGGCGTTCTGAACCCTGGTCCAGGAAGTAAGATATGATCGGAATATGAGGCGGAATTTCTTGGTGAGTTGGTATGCGCAGGTATTGTGGGCATGGAGCATGAGCTGTCGTGTCGGTTGAGGATGGGTGAGAGGCAGCTGCGGATGTTAATTGCCCCACAGCGGAGAAAGAGAGTTTGCGGTCTTAGTGGAAAAGGCCAAAGATTTGAGGAGTGAAACTTGATCAATAAGGTGGTATCAGGATAAGGGTTTGAATAAGAGGAATTCTGGATCATCAGGGTCTGCCGGGAATCAGCAGAAAAGGGCTAGGTATGGTGGGCCGAATGAAGCTGCTAGGCCTGCTGCTGCTAACAATCAATGGCCGCCACGGTGTGCTCGGTATGGGAAATCTCACACGGGAGAATGTTGGACTGGAAACAGAGGATGTTTCGAGTGTGGATCGATGGGGCATCGAGTGAGGGATTGTCCACGAGAGATCGGCCTAGGTCGCGATGCGGGATCGAGAATCGCATACGTGATCGGGAGGATGGTCGGCGACCACGGAGGGGCCGTGGTTCAGCCAGGGGAGGTAATGGCTCTGGTAGAGGTCGTGGAGCACCGGGCAGAGGTGCAGGTGGTGCCGAGGCGAGATAGCCTGGATTGGTCTACGCAGTGAGGCATCGAGAGGAGGGCGACGCACCGAACGTCATAATTGGTACGTTCTTAATCTTTGGTCTACCTTATAATGCTTTGATTGATGTGGGTTCGACGCACTCGTATGTTGCCAGTAGCGTAGCGGAAACAATGAACTTAGACTTTGAGATTAGTTCTAGGGAGATGACAGTAATAAGCCCTCTAGGTCACTCTGTAGAAGTAAATAAACTATATAGGGATGTACCCCTAGAACTTCAAGGGGTCATGTTTTTGGCTGACTTGATGGAACTGTCGTTTGGGGAGTTCGATCGATTCTCGGGATGGATTGGCTAGTAAAGTATCGGGCCGGTTTGGATTGTGCGACAAAGCGCATGGTGTTGAAGACGAGTGGAAGGCGAAGAGGTGGTGATGATAGGTAATAGGAGAGATTACCTATCCAATGTGGTCTCTTGGCACAAGGCTAAGAAAATGGTTAGGAAAGGTTGTGAGGCATTTATGGTGCATGTCCTGTGCTTTGGAAGCCAAGGATGCACGGTGTGGAGAATGTCCGAGGCGTGGGGAGTTTTGTTGATGTATTCCCGGAGGAACTTCCGGGTTTGCCCCACGACCGCGAGGTTGAGTTCGGTATAGACTTATTACTCGGAACCGTGCCAGTGTCTATTGCCCCGTATAGGATGGCACCGAAAGAATTGGTAGAGCTAAAGGCTCGGATTCGAGGAGTTCTTGGACAGAGGTTTCATCCGCCGAGTGTATCACCTGGGGAGCACTGTGCTTTTTGTTAAGAAGAAAGACGGTACTATGCGGATGTGTATAGACTACCGCCAGCTGAATAAGTTGACGATCAAAAACAAGTATCCGTTGCCCAGGATAGACGACTTGTTTGATCAGCTTAAGGGTGCATCGGTATTCTTTAAGATAGATCTTAGGTCGGGGTATCATCAACTCAAGGTGAAGGAGGCTGATATTCATAAAATGATGTTTCGTACTCGGTATGGGCATTACGAGTTTCTGGTGATGCCATTCGGGTTGACCAATGCGCCAGCAGCGTTCATGGACATGATGAATCGGGTGTTTCAGCCGTATTTGGATCGGTTCGTCGTAGTGTTTATAGACGACATATTGGTGTACTCGAAATCTGAGGAGGAGCATGATGTGCATCTACGGGTGGTTCTACAGATTCTGAGGGAGAAGCAACTATTCGCTAAGTTTAGTAAGTGCGAGTTCTGGCTTAAGGAGGTAACTTTCTTGGGTCATGTGGTACCAGCTGAGGGGATTAGGGTGGATCCTCGAAAGATCGAAGCAGTGTTGGATTGGAAACCACCTAAGTCGGTTGCAGAGATTCAAAGTTTTCTGGGTTTGGCAGGATACTACAGAAGGTTCGTAGAGGGTTTTTCTTTGATCGCAGTGCCGCTGACTAAGTTGTTGAGAAAAAGGGTTCCGTTTGTGTGGTCTAAAAATAGCAGGAAAGTTTCGACAAGTTAAAGAAGATTCTGACTGAAGCTCCGGTGTTGATTCAGCCTGAGGCAGGAAAGGAATTCACAGTCTACTGTGATGCATCACATACTGGCTTAGGGTGTGTGCTGATGCAAGACGGAAAGGTGGTCGCTTATGCGTCTCGGCAATTAAGGCCTCATGAGGGTAACTACTCGACACATGACTTGGAGTTGGCTGCAGTGGTTTTTGCCTTGAAGATTTGGAGGCATTACTTGTATAGGGAAAAGTCGATAGTCTACACGGATCACAAGAGTCTGAAGTACCTCTTGACTCAGAAAGATTTAAATTTAAGGCAGCGAAGGTGGATCGAGTTGTTGAAGGACTACGACTGCTCGATTGAGTACCATCCGGGTAAGGCTAACATAGTAGCTGATGCGTTAAGTCGTAAGGTGGTAGCAGATCCGAGGTTGATGTTTGCTCACCTTAGTCTATATGACGACGGGAGTCTGTTGGCGGAATTGCAAGTAAAGCCGACTTGGATTGATCAAAGTTAAGGAGAAACAAGCGATAGATGAGGTTTTGAGTGCTCGGAGGTTGCAAGTGCGAGAATGGTGAATCGGAGGGTTATAGTTTGGGCGTTGATGGGATCATTGTGTTTTCAAGGGAAAGTATGTATGCCCAAGGACGTTGAGTTGAGACAAGCGGATTCTTTCAGAAGCTCATAGCGAGCCCATACGCCATGCATCCCGGAGGCGATAAGATGTATCGTGATTTGAGGAAGCGATTACTCGTGGCCGGGTCTTAAGCGGGAAAGTGGCGAGTTTGTGGGTAAGTGTTTGACATGCCCGGCAAGTTAAAGCCGAGCATCGATTCATCGTCGGATCATTGTGCGGCCGGTAAAGATCCCGCATGGAAGTGGGAAAGGATTACGATGGATTTCGTCGCTGGGCTACCCTTACGCCTAGCAAGAAAGACTCGGTTTGGGTAATTGTGGATCGTCCGACTAAATCGACTCATTTCATACCACCCGAGTTGACTTTTCACTCCGAAGTTAGCCAAGTTGTATGTGGCGTAGATAGTAAGGTTGCATGGAGTGCAGTGTCAATTATTTGGATAGGGATCCCGAGTTCACGTCGAGGTTCTGGAAAGCTTTGCATCAGGCGTTAGGTAAGAGGTTGGATTTCAGCACGAGTTTTCACCCACAGTCTGATGGACAGTCTGAGAGGGTAATCCAAATTTTGAAAGATATGTTAAGGGGCTGTGTTCTGGATTTCAGCGGTAGTTGGGAAGAGTATCTACCATTGGCAGAGTTCGCTTATAACAACAGTTATCAAGCGAGTATTCAGATGGCACCATATGAGGCACTATATGGATGGAAATGTCGTACTCCGACATGTTGGACAGAACTGGGTGAACGACAGATGTTGGGTCCGGAGTTGGTGACAGAAACAGAGGATAAGGTTAAGGTGATTCGGACTCTTCTTAAGGAAACGTCGGATAGGCATAAGTCTTACACCGATCTTAAGCGCAGGGATATAGAGTATGCGGTGGGTGACAAGGTCTTTCTGAAGGTATCACCATGGAAAAAAGTGTTGAGATTTGGACGAAAGGGCAAGCTGAGCCCTAGGTTTATCGGGCAGTATACGATGTTGAGGCGAGTGGGACCAGTAGCTTATCAGCTCGAGTTGCCAGCAGAGTTAAGTCAGATTCACGACGTGTTCCATGTCTCAATGCTCAGGCGCTATCGATCAGATCCGTCGCATGTTGTGCCAGTTGAAGAGATAGAGGTGAGCTCAGACTTGTCTTTCGAGGAGAAACCGGTACAAATTTTGGATCGGGATGTCAAAGTTCTGCGTAGGAAGTCAGTTCCCTTGGTGAAAGTATTATGGTGGAACCATGGTACGGAGGAGGCCAAGTGGGAACCAGAGGATGTGATACGGCAGCAATATCCTCAACTCTTCTGATCAGGTAATTTCGAGGCCGAAATTATTTTTAAGGGGGGTAGAACTGTAATATCCTTAAATCGGGGTCTCTGCATTTTGTGTGTTTGCATGTGATGATATGCCTACTGTGCTAGTTTAGAGTGTTTTGGGGTCTACGCATGACCTCGGGTTAGGCCTGAGACATGGCAAAAATTTTTGTTTTAGTACTTATGAAGAGGGAGCTAAGGAAGTTAGGGGTTAAAAGAAATTGTCGGAGGGTTTAGACACAAGTAACCTAGTTGTAAAGTGGCAAAGGAGGCGCCACTAAGGTACCAGGAAGGTGACGCCACATGCAGGGAAGGAGAGCTCTGGGTTCTAGCGAAAGAAAATCCCACTTTACGCTTATTCTTTTCACGCCAAGTTGAGAAGGAGGTGTGCTGAGAAGGGACTCTGTTGGGAGGATGTGGATTAAGTTAACAGATTTAAAATATGTGGAGGGGAGAAATTATAGGAGTGGGACTCATTCAAATTCGTTTGAATGAGTGAATGAGAGGAATTCAATGAGGGATGAAGGGGACGGCAGGTGTTTGAGTAGGAGTAGGTTGTGTAGCTGAATTTTTGGGTTGTGGAGTGAGGTTGGGAAGCATTCGGTTTCGGTGCTTGGGAAGGGGGTGTGCCGAATGTCTGTGGTGGTCTTGGGGAACATTTCGGCTAGTTGGGAGAGCTCCTTTCTCTTGCGTTTAGGGTTATAAATCGAAACCCCTCTCACTTATCTTCTCATTTTTGCTTTCTCTTTTCGGCAATAGAGGGCTTGGCCGAATCACTTGTGTCACTTCTTTGGTGAGCCAAAACTTGCTTCCTTTTTCTTCTTCAATTTTGCTCAAAAGCCGAAATCAACTCTCTCTACTTCATCTTTTTATTTCTTTCAATCTCCTTGTGCCGAAACCTTTTTCTTGTTCCTTGCCGAATCCATCCCTTCCTATTCCATTTTCTTCTCCATCTCTTCCATCTTCAAAAGCCAAAAACCTTGTTAATTCTCTTTCGTTTCCATCAAAGTGATTGGCCGAATACCCTTAGCCTATTCTTCTTCTCTTCTCACGTGTTTTAATCCCCTTTGAAGTGCCAAAATCTATCTCTTTCTTTTGGGTCATAGCCGAATCTCCTGGTAAGTATAACTTCTTATTCTTTTTTTCTCGATTGATTTGGTTAATGCCGGATCTCACTTGCCATTCTCTTTTCCTATTTCTCCATTCGTTATAAATCAGGATCTTAAACTCTTTTCTTGTTCTATATTAGTGAGGTAGCCAAAATCCCCAAATATCACTAGGGTGTGCCGAACTTTGGTGATTGGTGGCCGAATCTGTCACTAAGGTAAGGGGGTAAGTGTTTTACGGTTTCGATATCTCCTGTTGTGATTAATACCGAAGGCTTTAATCCAATGATAGTGGTACTTGGCCGATTGTAGGAAGGAGGGTAGCCGTGTTCGATGAGATCTCGGGATTTGTTGGCTTGCGATTTAAGCCTCAAAGGCTCGGGTGTAATCGATCTTGGTAAGGGTCTTATTGTGCGTTATTTCATCCTTGGGATTTCTAGATGAGCCGAATGGGCTTTTGTTCATTAACAAGGTGTTGGCCAAATACAGAGGAAGGGAGGAGGCAAACGTTTGGGATCTTGGGTTCTATTGGTTTGGGAATAGATTGTAGTTTTGGGATTTCGCTAGATTCGCAAATAGTCGTGTGTGTACGCTTACACACTTCGTTAGTATGATATGTTTATTATGTTCTTGTTAATAGCCATTGAAACCAGTAGTTATGCCTTGTGGGCATGAGCGTGGACTCCGGGTAAGTCCCCTGATTATGGATCTCGATATATGCTATCATGTCATTGTTTAATGCTATGCCATGTGTTATTTGCATCATCATACGTTATTGTGCCACGATTGATATGGACAT
The DNA here is from genome assembly GCA_025698515.1 of Gossypium sturtianum. Taxonomy (NCBI): domain Eukaryota; kingdom Viridiplantae; phylum Streptophyta; class Magnoliopsida; order Malvales; family Malvaceae; genus Gossypium; species Gossypium sturtianum. Next base: position 33,672,557 of record CM046943.1, on the reverse strand, counting down.
GATGGTGGGATTGTTGAGAGGAGGGGGAAGAATTATTTGGTGTCACCGGTGGTTTTGACCACACGACAGGTTGGCCCCGTCTTGATACTATTATTTGTGACTAAGTCCCAGTGGTTTTGACCCCCAGTGGTTTTGACCACATATATGATATTGTGACTACGGTCACTAGTGGTTTTGACCACATATGGATATTGTGACTCGTCCCAGTGGTTTGGTACCACAGTGGGTTGGCCCCACATGTTGATTACGGGATTGTCATCAGTGGTTTTGACCGCACGATGGGTTGGCCCCATCACTTGATTTGTGACTACGGTCACCAGTGGTTTTGACCACACTTATATATTTGTGACTTCGGTCACCAGTGGTTTTGACCACCAGTGGTTTTGACCACACGGGGTAGTTAAAGGAGATCGGATGGTTAGGTTATGGGGTTGCATGATTTGCATGTTTTATTAATGACTTGTGTAAGTGCTATTCTATCGGGTTGGGGATTTATACACTGAGTCTCGGTGACTCATCCCTTCCCCTATATTTTGCGGATGAGGCTTAGATCGCGAATTTGGAGCCGGGGAGGACTCGAGGTGGCCATGCAACTTATTTTTGGGTTTTGACTTTAAATTACTATTTCGGTTTTTATTTTCTTTAAATTTGGTTTTGGACTTGTAATAAGGCCGCTAAGTTATTATTTTGGGTTTTTGATTACTTTATTTTATGTTAGATATATTATGCATATGTTAAACAACTTTGCATGTTTAAATAACCGGTAAAAAGCAACATTTTAAAACTATACTCCTTATCGGGATTTTCAAACCTTACCATCGGGTAACAATATTCACAAGATGATAATAAAGTAAACTTAAATGATTTTCAAACCTAAGTTTTCCATGCTCAAATACAAACGATTTTAAATTAACTAAGTTCAATTCACTCGGGTTGTAATAGACTTGAATGTTTTTCTAAACTTAAGAACGACAAACGAGTTTTCAAAAAGAGATTTCCGGGTTTTTAAGGCAACATAACGTTTTCAACTATGCATACACAGGATTTCTCCAAACTCAAAGCGATAAAAGAGTTTTCAATGAAAATAACTTGTTTTCTTCAAAACATTTTCACTCTGTAACATGCCAGATTCAGTCGTGGTGTGTTTATCGGGTTTGGGGTGTTACAAAGGCCTTATGAGGTAATTAGCCCATTATTAAAATTAGTGGATGGTAGATGGACATAAATGGCCTAATATTTGCTTGATAAATGGTTGATTCATTAAGGGCAAATTGGTAAAACATGAAATAAGTTGATATTAAAATAAAAAAAAAGCTAAGTGGTGCTCATTTTTGTTTCCATCAACCGAAAATAAGAAAAGAAGATGAGGCTTTGAGGCTTTGTGAATTTCGGCAATAGTGAGCTTCAATTGGTAAGTGTTTTGAGCTCGGTTTTTGATAATTTCTACGTTTTTGTAATCGTTGCTTTGTGCTCTACAAAACCCATGCTTAAATTTTGTGAATTGATGATTTTTATAAAATGTGCCATTGACGAAATGGTAAGCTTTGTGATGAGTGTTGGTGTTAAATGAAAGATATATGTTTAATGAACATGTTTTATTCTTGAACTTTTAACGAATTTAGCTAATTAGGGCTAAATTGAGAAAATAGCATTTTGAAGGATTAAAATGTGAAATAAATGAAATGTGTGGGCTTGTATGAATAGAGTGAGAATTTGGTTAGGCATGGGTGCAAGCTAATTATGTGAATTTGATGATTTTGTGAGTTAGGGACTAAGGTGTCGAAATGTGAAAATGTGAGGGCTATTTTGTAAAATGCCCTAAATGTGTGTGTTTGGACTAAAATGAATGATTTGGTGAGTGAATGGATTGAATTTGAATGTGTATAGACCAAGAAAGGAGTGGTTCGGATCGAGGTCGAGGCAAGGAAAAAGTGCTCGATTAATCGACCGTTTCGATAATTCGACGTTTGAGGTAAGTCCGGACATAATGCATGTAATTAACTATGCTTAATGTTATGAAATGAATGGTATGATATATCAAATTGTAAATGCTATGTGAGAGCTCGAGTTATGTGGCACTAAATGTGCGTATTCGGAAATGTGACCAATATAATTAGCACTGTGTGTGCAAAGTAATATAAACTTCGGCTTTGTGGTTAGCACTGTGTGTGCGATATTGATATAAGTTCGGATATAATACTAGTTGTAAACTATATCTTTGTGATGTAAATTTGAATGAATAAATGTATATGATAATGATATTAGAAATGCTATGTGTGGATTTTGAAATAGAGGCACTAAGTGTGCGAAATTAGAAAAGATATAGAAATGAATAGCAATTGTGTGTTGAAAAGATTGAAGTTTCAGTTTATCGAATTGGCACTTGTGTGTGCGATACCGATATAAATTGGCTTACGAATTGGCAATCGTGTGTCGCGATATCGATATAAGTTTGGCTTATTGAATTGGCAATCGTGTGTGCGATACCGTTATAAGTTCAGTTTATTGAATTAGCACTAAGTGTGCGAATAAATCAAGTGAGTAGCAAAGATTGATCGTAATGTAAAATCGAGTGATTGAGAAGCATATTGGTGAGTAACTATGTGTTGACAAAAACGTACGTATTTAACCTTTGTGGTCGACGAGATTATGTATGATTTCATAAATGGTTGAATTGGATTATTGGATATGAATGATGATATGTATGAAACCTATGTGGTTGGTGAATTTGGATGTAGATGAATAGAATGCTATGTGAGGGTTAGACATGGTTGAGTTTGTGTATCATAAGTAAATTATCTATGTGATGTTTTAAATTGTAGATTGATTCAATTTAATGATTTAATTGTATTATGCCTCGATCTTACTAAGCTTTGAGAGCTTACTGTGTGATTGTTTCTCTGTTTTACAGTGTCAGCAAAGCTAGCTCAGATTCGGGAATTGTCAGCATCTTTATCACACTATCGACAAACTAATTTGGTACTTTTGGAAAGATGTAAATAAATGAAATATGGCATGTATAGGCTAGAAGTTATGGTATGTTTTGGGAATGTTTAATCCTTGCCATGTGAGTTGGCTTGAAAGTGAAATGATGTTAACTTATGAATGAGTTATGTTTATGTGATGTGAAGTACATTTTGGTTTGGCTTGGTGATAGTGATATGTTTTTAGGTATGGTAAGATTACTAAAGTATTGATGCCATAATAATATAATGATTTTTTGGATGAGTCATGCTTGATATTGTATGTGATTTGGTTGAGCAAGATGGTTTATAGGTTGACATATTTTGTAATGTGAATTGTATGTGATGACATGAAATTGGTTGCTAAATTGTGTGTGGGAACATGCTTAAAAGTGCTTGTAGGTTTGACCTTTGTGTGGGTGGTAATTTGGCCTTGTAAATGGTCTATAATGTCACACAGTTATGTCACACGGGCGTGCCTAAGACCGTGGGTGAATTGGCAGAATGTAGCTTAAATAGCACATGGCCTCGACATAGGCATGTCAGCTGGCCGTGGTGTACAAGTCAGTAGCTAGCTAAGAGCACACGGCCATGGCACACGGGCGTGTTTGGTGGTCGTGTTGGAAAAGTTAGTTTATGGCCTAGTAGCACACGGTCATGACACACGGGCGTGCCTAGTGACCGTGTCGATATAGTCAGTATATAGACACGGATGGACACACGAGAGTGTCTAGAAACCGTGGAGGACACACGGTCTCCTCCCACGGGCGTGTCTCTCCTGTATTTTAGAAAAGTTTTAAATTTCTGAGAATTTCTGTATGTGTTCCGGTTTAGTCCCGACCCCTCTCTAGTATGTGTTAAAGGTCTCGCGGGCCTCAATAAGGGACTAATTGATTATGTTTTGATGTGCTTTGATGATGATTGACTTTGTGTCATGATTTGGATGTGAAATGATTTGATTGTTTGGTAATACCTCTTAACCCTATTTCGGCGACAGTTTCGGGTTAGGGGTGTTACATTTTAATTGGTATCAGAGCTACGGTTTAGTCGATTCTCAGACTAATGTAGCATGTGTGAGTCTAGCTATACATGCCATATATGAAATTGCGATAGTGTGATGAATCCTGACAGTTATAAATGTGTTTTCATATAGGAATGGATCCCGATCGAGCAGTTGCTGATGACGTAGAGAGTAATGCACCTGCTCCCGCTCAAGGGACAGCGCCGGCCACATCTAGGCCGAATGATAATAGTGAGAGAGGAGAGGCTAAACAAGCCTTCCTTCGAATGTTGAGTGAGTGGTTTTCGGAGTTCGTTCGAATGAATCCGACTACTCCACAACCTCCACCCCCACAAGTACCTGTTGTGCCACAAGCTGTAGATCTGATCCAACTGAATAAGCCTCCTATGGATAAGATTCGTAAGTTTGGAGCCGAAGAGTTTAGGGCCACAACTGATGACGATACTGAGCGAGCTGAGTTTTGGCTCGAGAATACAATTCGAGTATTCGATGAGATGTCATTGACACCTGAAGAATATATAAAATGTGTTGTTTCGTTGTTGAAGGATATGGCTTATAATTGGTGGAAGACGTTGACATCCGTGGTTTTGGGAGAGAGAATCACCTGGGATTTCTTTCAATTTGAGTTCAGAAAGAAGTATATCAGTCATCGATTCATTGATCAGAAACGTAAAGAGTTTCTAGAGCTGAAACAGGGTCGTTTGTCAGTTACTGAGTACGAGCAAGAATTTGTGAGATTGAGCCAGTATGCACGAGAATGTGTTTCGACAGAAGCTACGATGTGTAAACGCTTTATAGAAGGGCTGAATGAGGACATTAAGCTGTTGGTTGGGATACTTGATATCAACAAATTTGTTGTGTTAGTTGGAAGAGCTTGCAAAGTCGAGGAGCTAAGTAAAGAAAAGAAGAAATCTGATTTCGAAGCTCAAGATGAAAGAAAAAGATCGATGAGTAAGTTGTCTCAACCTTCGACAAAGAGATTTAAAGATGCAAGCAACCGATCAAATACTTCCTTTGAACATCCGTATAAAGACTACGCAAGACTAAGTGTTGATCCGAGAACTCAAGCTCCAATTGAATCAAATGTTGAAAGTGCTAAAAGCAACAAACCTGAGTGTAGACGGTGTGGAAGAAGACATGTGGGAGAATGCTGGGGCAAATACAACAATAGAGTTTGCTATAAATGTGGATCACGAGAACATTTCATTTGAGATTGCCTAATGTTAGCTGAGGAACAAAATGTTCAGAGTGTGAATCCGAGTAATGTGACGGCTAGGGGTAGATCACCTAGAAATGCTGGAAATGTAAGTGGAAGTCAAAGAAGGATTACTGATACCGCTGTGAGATCAGAGGCGAGAGCACCTGCCCGAGCTTATGCAATACGTGCACGAGAGGAAGCTTCATCTCCAGACATCATCGCTAGTAGATTTACTCTATTTGATACTAATGTGATTGCATTGATAGATCCAGGATCTACTCATTCGTATGTGTGTGTGAATTTAGTATCAAGTAAGACTCTACCTGTTGAGTCTACTGAATTGGTAATTAGAGTATTGAACCCTTAGATAAGCATGTCTTGGTGGATAAAGTGTGCAAGAATTGTTCATACATGTTTCGGGATATATGCTTTCTGGCTAATTCGATGATATTACAATTCGATAAATTTGATATAATTTTGAGTATGGATTAATTCACTTTGCATAATGTCATTTTGAATTATAAACGAAAGAGTATAGATTTGAGAAGTCAAAACGGTGAGATAGTTTGAATTGAATCTAGTAATATGAAAGGGGTACCAGTTGATGTATCTGCGATAAAAGCTTTGAACTATGTAAGAAAGGGTTGCGAAGCTTTTTTGACATATGTGATTGACATAAAAGTGACTGATAAGAAAGTTGAATCTGTGCCTGTGATTTATGAATTATTAGTTATGCCTTTCGGACTAACGAATGCTCTTACAGTGTTTATGGATTTGATGAATCGTATATTCAAACCATATGTGGATCGTTTTATTGTGGTGATTATTGATGACATTCTGATTCATTTATGTGATGAGATGCAAGATGACGAGTGCTTGAGAGTTGTGTTATAGACTTTGCGCGAGAAACAATTGTATGCTAAGTTTAGCAAATGTTCGTTTTGGTTGCGTGAGGTTGGATTTCTGGGCACATTGTATCAGCTACGGGAAATACGAGTTGTTAAATTTATATCTAAAAGTTATGAAATGAATGAATATGTGATTATTGACTAGAAATGCTATATGTGGAATTGAGAAAGGTGGCACTAAGTGTGCGATTAATTTGAATAAATAACAAAGAGCAATTGATGTGTAGTAGCGAGCATGGAATAGCATGTATGATCGTTAACTAAGTGTTGGAAAAGGCATATATGGAACCTACGTGGTTGATGAATTTAAAAATAGATAAATGGATGGTTAAGTGAGTATCGGATATAGTTAAGTTTGAGCATTTTGGTGAAACTATCTATATGATGGTTTACTTTATAAATTTATTTGATTCAGTGAGTTGAACGTATTATGTTATGAATTTGTGATTGATTATCATTCAAGCAAGGATAATGTTGTTGTTGATGCCTTGAGTCATAAGTCTTTATGTGCTTTGCGAGTTATAAATTCTCAGATAGATCTGTGTGATGATGGTTCAGCTTTGGCTGAGTTGAAGATGAGACCGATGTTCGTACATCAGATTTGTAATGCCCAGAAAATGGATGATGAGATGATAGCAAAACGAGCTCAATGTGATTTGAATTCTGATTCAGAACTTCGAGTTGATAGTGATGATTGTCTAAGATTTAGAGATCAGATTTGGGTTCCGAAAAATTCAGAGTTGATTCAGTTGATTTTGAATTGGTGGCCTGGCATGAAACGGGACATCTCTGACTTTGTGTCGAAGTGTTTCGTTTTCAGCAAATTAAGGCTTAACCTCAGGTTCCGTCTGGTTTGTTACAACCAATTATGAATCCTGAGTGGAAATAGAAGAATCACGATAGACTTTGTGTCAGGAGTGCCTTTATCTCTGTGGAAGGAAATACTTCGAATCGAGTCGTATGAGATCGTTTAACGAGTTGGGCTGGTTATTTATAGATTGATGTTGCCACCTAAGTTGGAAAAGATTCATAACGTGTTTCATGTGTCTATACTTCGATAGTACAGATCTGACCCGTCTCATATGATTGCTCCTACTAATGTTGAGATTCAGTCAGACTTGTCGTATAGTGAGGAACCGATCCGAATTTTAGCACGAGAGATTAAAGAGTTGAGAAACAAAAGAATTTACTTAGTGAAAGTATTATGGCATAAACACGGAGTTGAACAGGCTACGTGGGGGCCTAAGAACGTTATGAGAGAGCAATATCTGCACCTATTCACTGGTTAGATTTTCAGGGACAAAAATCCCTAAGGGGGAGAGTTGTAACAGCCCGGTTTAGACCCTAGTCGGAATAGTGGTTTTGAGACCACAAATCCGAGGTCAAAATAATAGTTTAATGTTATTTTTGGTGTTGAGTCTATGTGACATAGTCTGTGTGAAAATTCTGTGTGATAATTTTATCAATTGTGTGCCGAATTAAGAGAAAGGACTTAATCGCGTAAAGAGTAAAAGCTATATGCTGATTTATAAGTACCTAAGTGTGGTTGTCTTTTTAATGTGAAGGCCTTATGAGGTAATTAGCCCATTATTAAAATTAGTGGATGGTAGATGGACATAAATGGCCTAATATTTGCTTGATAAATGGTTGATTCATTAAGGGCAAATTGGTAAAACATTAAATAAGTTGATATTAAATTAAAACAAAAGCTAAATGGTGCTCATCTTTGTTTTCATCAATCGAAAATAAGAAAAGAAGATGAGGGTTTGAGGCTTTGTGAATTTCAGCAATAGTGAGCTTTAATTGGTAAGTGTTTTGAGCTCGGTTTTTGATAATTTCTACGTTTTTGTAATCGTTGCTTTGTGCTCTACAAAACCCATGCTTAAATTTTGTGAATTGATGATTTTTATAAAATGTGCCATTGACGAAATGGTAAGCTTTGTGATGAGTGTTGGTGTTAAATGAAAGATATGTGTTTAATGAACATGTTTTATTCTTGAACTTTTGATGAATTTAGCTAATTAGGGCTAAACTGAGAAAATAGCATTTTGAAGGATTAAAATGTAAAATAAATGAAATGTGTGGGCTTGTATGAATATAGTGAGAATTCAGTTAGGCATGGGTGCAAGCTAATTATGTGAATTTGATGATTTTGTGAGTTAGGGACTAAGGTGTCGAAATGTGAAAATGTGAGGGCTATTTTGTAAAATGCCCTAAATGTGTGTGTTTGGACTAAAATGAATGATTTGGTGATTGAATGGATTGAATTTGAATGTGTATAGACCAAGAAAGGAGAGGTTCAGATCGAGATTGAGGCAAGGAAAAAGTGCTCGATTAATCGACCGTTTCGATAATTCGACGTCTGAGGTAAGTCCGGACATAATGCGTGTAATTAACTATGCTTAATGTTATGAAATGAATGGTATGATATATCAAATTATAAATGCTATGTGAGAGCTCGAGTTATGTGGCACTAAAATGCGTATTCGGAAATGTGACCAATATAATTAGCATCTTGTATGTGCGAAGTAATATAAACTTGGCTTTGTGGTTAGCACTGTGTGTGCGATATTAATATAAGTTCGGATATAATACTAGTTGTAAACTATATCTTTGTGATGTAAATTTGAATGAATAAATGTATATGATAATGATATTAGAAATGCTATGTGTGGATTTTGAAATAGAGGCACTAAGTGTGCGAAATTAGAAAAGATATAGAAATGAATAGCACTGTGTGTTCGAAAAGATTGAAGCTTCGGTTTATCGAATTGGCACTGTGTGTACGATACCGATATAAATTCGGCTTACCGAATTGGCACTGTGTGTGCGATATCGATATAAGTTTGGCTTATTGAATTGGCACTGTGTGTGCGATACCGTTATAAGTTCGGTTTATTGAATTAGCACTAAGTGTGCGAATAAATCAAGAGAGTAGCAAAGATTGATCGTAATGTAAAACCGAGTGATTGAGAAGCATATTGGTGAGTAACTATGTGTTGACAAAAAGGTACGTATTTAACCTTTGTGGTCGACGAGATTATGTATGATTTCATAAATGGTTGAATTGGATTATTGGATATGAATGATGATATGTATGAAACCTATGTGGTTGGTGAATTTGGATGTAGATGAATGGAATGCTATGTGAGGGTTAGACATGGTTGAGTTTGTGTATCATAAGTAAATTATCTATGTGATGTTTTAAATTGTAGATTGATTCAATTTAATGAGTTAATTGTATTATGCCTCGAACTTACTAAGCTTTGAAAGCTTAGTGTGTGATTGTTTCTCTATTTTACAGTGTCAGCAAAGCTAGCTCGGATTCGGGAATTGTCAGCATCTTTATCGCACTATCAGCAAACTAATTTGGTACTTTTGGAAAGATGTAAATAGATGAAATATGACATGTATAGGCTAGAAGTTATGGTATGTTTTGGGAATGTTTAATCCTTGCCATGTGAGTTGGCTTGAAAGTGAAATGATGTTAACTTATGAATAAGTTATGTTTATGTGATGTGAAGTACATTTTGGTATGGCTTGGTGATAGTGATATGTTTTTAGGTATGGTAAGATTAGTAAAGTATTGATGCCATAATAATATAATGATTTTGTGGATGAGTCATGCTTGATAGTGTATGTGATTTGGTTGAGCAAGATGGTTTATAGGTTGACATATTTTGTAATGTGAATTGTATGTGATGACATGAAATTGGTTGCTAAATTGTGTGTGGGAACATGCTTAAAAGTGCTTGTAGGTTTGACCTTTGTGTGGGTGGTAATTTGGCCTTGTAAATGGTCTATAATGTCACACGGTTATGGCACACGGGCGTGCCTAAGACCATGGGTGAATTGGCAGAATGTAGCTTAAATAGCACACGGCCTCGACATGGGCGTGTCAGCTGGTCGTGGTGTACAAGTCAGTAGCTAGCTAAGAGCACACGGCCATGGCACACGGGCGTGTTTGGTGGCCGTGTTGGAAAAGTCAGTTTATGGCCTAGTAGCACACGGTCATGACACACGGGCGTGCCTAGTGACCGTGTTGATATAGTCAGTATATAGACACGGATGGACACACGAGCGTGTCTAGAAACCGTGGAGGACACACGGTCTCCTCCCACGGGCGTGTCTCTCCTGTATTTTAGAAAAGTTTTAAATTATTGAGAATTTCTGTATGTGTTCCGGTTTAGTCCCGACCCCTCTCTAGTATGTGTTAAAGGTCTCGTGGGCCTCAATAAAGGACTAATTGATTATGTTTTGATGTGCTTTGATGATGATTGACTTTGTGTCATGATTTGGATGTGAAATGATTTGATTGTTCGGTAATGCCTCTTAACCCTATTCCGGCAATGATTTCGGGTTAGGGGTGTTACATGCACTGTTTCGATTTTATGTAATGCCTCTTAACCCTATTCCGGTGACGGTTTCGGGTTAGGGGTGTTACAGTATTATTTGTATCAAAGCTACAGTTTAGTCGATTCTCGGACTAACGTAGCGTGTGAGAGTCTAGCTATACATGCCATATATATAATTGCGATAGCGTGATAAATCCTAACAGATGAAAATGTGTTTTCATATAGTAATGGACCCCGATCGAGCAGTTGCTGACGATGTTGAGAGTAACGCGCCTGCTCCCGCTCAAGGGACAGCGCCGGCCACATCTAGGCCGAATGATAATGGTGAGGGAGGAGAGGCTAAGCAAGCTTTCTTCCGAATGATGAGTGAGTGGTTTTCGTAGTTCGTTCGAACGAATCCGGCTGCTCCACAACCTCCACCCCCACAAGTACCTGTTGTGCCACAAGTGATAGATCCGATCCGACTAAATAAGCCTCCTGTGGATAAGATCCTGAAGTATGGGGCCGAAGAGTTTAGGGCCACAGCTAATGACGATGCTGAGCGAGCCGAGTTTTGGCTCGAGAATACAATTCGGGTATTCGATGAGATGTCATTGACTCCTGATGAATGCATTAAGTGTGCAGTTTCTTTGTTGAGAGATACGGCTTATAACTTGTGGAAGACATTGATATCAATGGTTCCAAGAGAGAGAATCACTTGGGATTTCTTTCAAGCTGAATTTCGAAAGAAGTATATTAGCCAACGATTCATTGATCAGAAACGTAAAGAGTTTCTAGAACTAAAACAGGGCCGTTTGTCAATTACTAAGTATGAGCGGGAATTTGTGAGATTGAGCCAGTATGCACGGGTATGTGTTTCGATCGAAGCTACTATGTATAAACGCTTTATAGAAGGACTGAATGAAGATATTAAGTTGTTGGTTGGAATACTTGACATAAATGAATTTGTTGTGTTAGTTGAAAGAGCCTGCAAAGCCGAAGAGCTCAGTAAAGAAAAGAAGAAAGCTGATTCTGAAGCTCGTGATGAAAGAAAAAGATCGATGAGTAAGTTTTCTCAACCTTCGATGAAGAGATTTATAGATGCAAGCAACCGATCAAATGCTTCATTTGGACATCCAAATAGAGACCGCGCAAGACTAAGTGTTGGTCTGAGAACTCAAGCTCCAATGGAATCAAGTGTTGATAGTGCCAAAAGCAACAAACCTGAGTGTAGACAGTGTGAAAGACGACATGTGGGAGAATGCTGGGGCAAGTAAAACAATAGAGTTTGCTATAAATGTGGATCATGATATCACTTCATTCGAGATTGCCCAAAGATGGCTGAGGAAGAAAATGTTCAGAATGTGAGATCGAGTAATGTGACGGCTAGGGGTAGACCACCTAGAAATACCGGGAATGTGAGTGGAAGTCAAAAAGGGACTACTGATACAGCTATGAGATCAGAGGCGAGAGCACCTGCCCGAGCCTATGCTATACGCGCACGAGAGGAAACATTATCTCCAGACGTCATCACTGGTACTTTTACTCTATTTGATATTGATGTGATTGTATTGATAGATCCAGGATCTACTCATTCTTATGTGTGTGTGAATATAGTATCAAGTAAGACTCTACCTGTTGAGTCTACTGTATTTGTGATTAGAGTATCAAACCCCTTAGGTAAGTGTGTCTTGGTGGATAAAGTGTGCAAGAACTATCCGTTGATGTTTCGGGATGTTTGTTTCCTGGCTAATTTGATGTTGCTACCATTTGATGAGTTCGATATAATTCTGGGTATGGATTCGCTCACTTTGCATAATACCATTGTAAATTGTAAACGAAAGAGTATTGAATTGAGAAATCAGAATGATGAGATAGTTTGAATAGAATCCAGGGATTTGAAAGGAGTACAGCTGTTGTATCTGCAATGAAAGCTTTGAACTATGTGAGAAAGGGTTGTGAAGCTTATCTAGCATATGTGATTGATACAAGAGTGTCAGAAAAGAAAGTTGAATCTGTGCCTGTGGTTAGTGAGTTTCCATATGTGTTTCTTGAAGAATTGTCGGGATTACCTCCAATCAGAGAATTTGAATTTGGTATTGAATTAGTTCTGGGAACGACTCCTATCTCGATAGCTCCATATAGAATGGCACCAACAGAATTGAAAGAGTTGAAGTCTCAGTTGCAAGAGTTGACTGATAGAGGATTTGCACGATCGAGTTTTTCACCCTGGGGTGCTCCTGTGTTGTTTGTGAAAAAGAAAGATGGAATTATGAGGATGTGTATCGATTATAGACAGTTGAATAAAGTGACAATAAAGAATAAGTATCCGTTGCCACGTATTGATGATTTGTTTAATCAGCTGAAAGGAGCTACAGTGTTTTCTAAAATAGATTTGAGATCGGGCTACTATCAATTGAGAGTTAAAGAATCTGATGTGCAAAAAACTATTTTCAGAACGAGGTATGAACATTATGAATTCTTAGTGATGCCTTTCGGATTGACAAATGCTCCTGCAGTGTTTATGGATCTGATGAATCGGATATTCAGACCGTATTTGGATCGCTTTGTTGTGGTGTTCATTGATGATATTATGATTTATTCATGTGATGAGATGCAACATGTCGAGCATTTGAGAATCGTGCTATAGACTCTGCGTGAGAAGCAATTGTACGCAAAGTTTAGCAAATGTGAGTTTTGGTTACGTGAGTTTAGTTTTCTGGGGCACATTGTGTCAGCTGCGGGGATACGTGTTGATCCGAGTAAAATCTCAGCCATTTTAGAGTGGAAGCCTCCGAGAAATGTGTTTGAAGTCCGTAGTTTTCTTGGACTTGCGGGATATTATAGACGGTTTGTGAAAGGCTTCTCGATGATTGCAACTCCGCTAACAAAGTTGCTAAAGAAAGATATTAAATTCGAGTGGTCGAAAAAATGTCAACAGAGTTTTGAGCAGTTGAAAGTATTGTTGATAGAGGCGCCAGTGTTAGTTCAGCCTAAATCGGGCAAAGAATTCATAGTTTATAGTGATGCATCGTTGAATGGTTTGGGCTGTGTGCTGATGCAAGAAGGCAAAGTTATTGGTTATGCTTCGAGGTAGCTAAAGCCGTATGAAAAGAACTATCCGACGCATGACCTTGAATTGGCCGCGATTGTGTTTGCGTTGAAGATTTGGCGTCATTATCTATTTGGTGAGAAATGTCATATTTATACCGATCATAAGAGTTTGAAGTACTTGATGACTCAGAAAGAATTGAATTTACGACAGAGAAGATGGCTAGAATTTTTGAAAGATTATGAACTTATGATTGATTATCATCCGGGTAAAGCTAATGTTGTCGCTGATGCTTTGAGCCGAAAGTCTATATGTGCTTTGCGAGCAATGAATGCTCAGATAGATCTGTGTGACGATAGTGTGGTTTTGGCCGAGTTAAAAGTAAAGCCGATTTTTGTACGTCAGATTTGTGATGCCCAGAAAAGTGATGTTGAAATGATGGCTAAACGAACTCGGTGTGAATTGGATGTCGATTCAGAATTTCGAGTTGATAGTGATGATTGTCTGAGATTTAGAGATCCGATTTGTGTTCCGAGAAATTCAGTGTTGATTCAGACGATTTTGAATGAAGCTCACAGTAGTCGATTGACTGTTCATCCGAGGAGTACAAAAATGTATAATGACTTGAAACAGTTTTATTGGTGGCATGGTATGAAACGGGACATCTCTGACTTTGTGTCGAAATGTTTAATTTGTCAGCAAGTTAAAGCTGAACATCAGGTTCTGTCCGGTTTGTTATAACCGATTATGATTCCTGAGTGGAAATGGGAAAAGATTACGATGGACTTTGTGTCGGGATTGCCTTTATCTCCGGGAAAGAAAGATACAATCTGGGTGATAGTTGACAGATTGACGAAATCAGCTCATTTCATTCCGGTGAGAGCAGATTATTCACTTGACAAGTTAGCTAAGTTGTATATCACTGAGATTGTGAGATTGCACGGGGTGCCACTATCTATTGTATCTGACAGAGATCCGAGATTTACCTTGCGATTTTGGAAGAAATTGAAAGAGGCTTTAGGTACAAAGTTTCATTTTAGTACTGCATTTCATCCGCAGACGGATGGTCAGTCCCAGCAGATTGTTTATATTCTCAAAGATATGTTGAGATGCTGTATACTTGAGTTTGAGAGTACGTGGGAAAAACATCTGCCGTTGATTGAATTCGCGTATAATAATAGTTTTCAATCTAGTATCAAAATGGCACCGTATGAGGCTCTTTATGGTAGAAAATGCCGAACTCTATTGTATTGGACTGAACTGAGTGAGATTAAGATTCACGGGGTTGATTTGATAAAAGAGACTGAGCAGAAAGTATAGGTGATTCGTGATTGAAAGCGGCCTCAGATCGTCAGAAGTCTTATGCAGACTTGAAATGAAAAGATATTGAATTCGAAGTTGGTGATAAAGTGTTTTTGAAAATATCTCCGTGGAAGAAAATACTTCGATTTGGCCGGAAAGGCAAGCTAAGTCCGAGGTTCATTGGGCCGTATGAAATCATAGAGAGAATTGGACCGGTTGCTTATAGATTGTTGTTGCCATCTGAGATAGAAAAGATTCATAATGTATTTCATGTGTCGATGCTTCGACGGTATAGATCTGATCCGTCTCATGTGATTGCTCCTACTGAGGTTGAGATTTAGTCAGACTTGTCGTATATTGAAGAACCGATTCAAATTTTGGCACGTGAAATCAAAAAGTTGAGAAACAAAAGAAGTTCCTTAGTGAAAGTGTTGTGGCATAAACACGGAGTAGAAGACGCTACGTGGGAGCTTGAGAACATTATGAGAGAGCAATATCCACATTTATTCACTAGTAAGATTTTCGGGGACGAAATTCCCTAAGGGGGGAGAGTTGTAACAGTCCGGTTTAGACCCTAGTCAGAACAGTGGTTTCGAGACCACAAATTCGAGGACAGAAAAATATTTTAATATTATTTTTGGTGCCTACAGTATGTGAATTAGTCTGTGTGAAATTTCTGTGTGAAGATTTTGTTGATTGTGTGTTTAATTTGCGAAAAGGACTTAATCGCATAAAGTGTAAAAGCTGTGTGCTAATTGTTGAAGTATCTATGTGTTATGGCTTTTAAATATGGAGGCCTTATGAGGCAAATATGCCAATATTTAGATAGTGGATGATTAAAAGACATTGATGGCCTTATATATGTTATATATATATGTTTAGTAATAAGGATAATTTTGTAAATGGGTTAATAATGTGACATTAAATAAAACAAACAATTGAAAGATGATGGTTATCATCTTATTTTGGCCGAAACATCAAATAAGAAGAAAAGAAAATTTAGCTAGGGCATTCGGCTAGCTTTTGATTCAAATTAAGACCTAGAGAGGAGAAGTTCGGATCGAGATCGAGGCAAAGACAAAGTGCTCGATTAATCGACAGTTTCGGTATTTCGACGTCCGAGGTAAGTTCGGACATAATACGTGTATTTTAACAATGTTTAATGTTATGAAACGAATGGTTTGATATTATTGAATTGTGAATGCTATGTGAGGGCTCGAGTTATGTGGCACTAAGTGTGCGTATTCGGAAATGTGACTGAGATGATTAGCACTATGTGTGTGAAATAATATAAGCTTCGGCTTTGTGGTTGGCACTGTGTGTGCGATACCGATTTAAGATCGGTTTGATATAGATGCACTAAGTGTGCGATGTTAATTAAGCTTCGGCTAACGATTTGGGCACTAAGTGTGCCATTAAATCTAATGAATAATGACGGCTGGATCAAGATATAATATCGAGCATAAATTAGCTTGGGATGGTGAGTAACCATATGTTGGTTAAGGTATGTAATGAACCTTTGTGGTTGAGGAGATTGTGTATGACTTCATGAGTGGTTGAGTAAGATTGTTGGTTATGAATGATATGGTATGAACAGTTGGAAATTGATCTATGTGATGAGTTCTTGTTGTACATAGTATTTGAACTATTAAGTTGAATGTATTATGTTACGAACTTACTAAGCTCTTAAGCTTACTGTGTGATTGTTTCTATGTTTTACAGTGTCAGTAAAGCTTGCTCCGATCAGGGGATCGTCAGCAACTAAATCACACTATCGGCTAACCATTTTGGTACTTATGGAAAGATGTATATAGTTGAAATATGGCATGTATAGGCTAGAAGTTATGGCATGTTTTGAAATGCTAAATCCTTGCCATGTGATTTGGCTTGGAGGTTGAATGATGTTAAACTTATGAATGAGCTATGAGTATGGTATATTTCATGATTATGTGGTTGATGAAAGATGTGGTTTGAAGATGAATTATGGTATAGACTATATACTGCTTGATATATATATGATTGAGGTGTATAATTGTTACTTTGAAGGGACCCATTTGTGATGATATTAGGTATGAAAGTAGGTGATATGGATGATGATTAATTTTTGCATGGAATGGTATGTTTGAATGCATTTAGAAGTATGAATTGGTATTGCTTTGAGCTTGTAGGGATGACCCTTGTGTGGGTGGTAAATTGGCCTTGCAAATGGCCTATTTTGCATACACGGTCAAGGGACACGGGCGTGTGTCTCTGCCGTGTGGCTCAAGGACCACTTCGAGGTGTGTCTGGGCAGGTTACACGGTCATGGTACACGGGCGTGCCTGGTAGCCGTGTGACCAAGTCAGTAGCTAGCCTAATTTCACACGGCCATGGCACACGGGCGTGTCTAGTGGCCGTGGGGATAAGTCAGTATGTATGCTTTATTTTGGCACAGCTTGGACGCGTGGGTGTGTCTGGTAGCTGTGTGAGGCACACGGCCTGACTGCACGGGCGTGTGACCTCTGCAGTTTGGAAAAATCTTTGAGTTTCTGGAAACTTTCGTAAGTGTTCGGTTTAGTCCCGACCTCTTTCTAACACGTGCTTAAGGTCTCAAAGACGTCAATAAGGGACTATATACTCGTGTTTGAATATGTTTGATTGATGTTTAACTTTGTGTCATGAAATGGATGTGAAATGTTTTGATTGTTCGGTAATGCCTCTTAACCCTATTCCAGCGACGGTTTCGGGTTAGGGGTGTTACAGATTCATGGATCAGAAAAAGAAAGAATTTTTAGAACTCAATAGGGAAATATGACTGTATCCGAGTATGAACGAGAATTCGTTCGATTTAGCAAATACGCTAGAGAATGGGTCCAGTCTGAGGCCGAGATGTGTAAAATATTTGAAGAGGGTTTAAATGAAGATATCAAATTGTTGATTGGAATTATTGAAATAAGGGAATTTTTGGTACTGGCCGAACGAGCACACAAAGTTGAAGAATTAAGTAAAGAGAAGAAACAAGCTGAAAGAGAGACTCGGGTTTCTAGAAAAAGAATTATTAGTAAGTCACAATCATTTGCTTCTAAGAAATCAAAGAAGTATTATGATCGTGTTGCCACCTCTATAGGATATTCTGGAAGAGAGCGGGGCTCTCAATGTTCTAACACGAGGTCTTCATCTCCATTTGTGACTAGTGTGGGTAGTGTTGGTAATCCCAAACCGAAATGTAAACATTGTAACAAATTTCATTATGGGGAAAGTCGGTCTAGAAGTGGAGCTTGTTATGGATGCGGTTCACTTGATCATTTTCTCAGAGATTGTCCAGAAAGAGTTGAAAAGAAATAGAACCAGCTCCAAAGCCTAGTAATCATGTCTCGAGAGGCAGACGACCTCGTCACCCCGACAATGTTAGTGGTAGTCGAGGTACTACCAGGGATACATCAGTTAAATCTGAGGCATGGGCACCTATAAGAACATAATGTATTCGTGCTAGAGAAGATGCCTCTGCACCAGATGTCATTACTGGTACATTTTCTCTACTTGGTACTAATATTACTGCATTGATTGATCCTGGTTCCACACATTCATACATATGCACGAACTTAGTGTCTGTTAAAAATTTACCTGTTGAATTCACTAAATTTGTGGTTAAAGTTTCAAACCCCCTAGGCCAGTGTGTTATGGTGGATAAAGTCTGTAAAAACTGTCCGTTGATGGTAAAAGGTTATTACTTTTTGGCTGACTTGATGTTATTGCCATTCGATAAATTTGATGTGATTTGGGGAATGGATTGGTTAACACAATATGATTCAGTCCTGAAATGTAAGAAGAAATATATTGTATTGAAATGTGAGAGTGGTGAATTACTCCATGTTGAATCTGATAAACTGGATGGATAACCTAATGTGGTTTCAATAATATCAGCACAGAAATATGTCAGAAAGGGTTATGATGCTTATCTTGCATTTGTGTTGGATACTAAAGTATCTGAGTCGAAGATTCAGTCAGTGTCGATTGTGTGTGAATTTCTTGATGTATTCCCAGAAGAATTACCTGGTTTACCACCGGATAGAGAAGTGGAATTCTCTATAGATCTTGTTCCAGGTACAACACCTATATCCATAGCACCTTACAGGATGGCTCCTACTGAACTAAAAGAGTTAAAAGCACAGTTGCAAGAATTGATTGACAGAGGTTTTGCTCGACCTAGTTTCTCACCTTGGGGTGTGCCGGTTTTGTTTGTAAAGAAGAAAGATGGATCGTTGAGGCTATGCATTGATTATAGATAGCTGAACAAAGTTATAATAAAGAACAAGTATCCATTGCCTCGTATTGATGACTTGTTTGACCAGTTAAAATGTGCCACATTATTTTCAAAGATTGATCTTCGTTCTGATTACTACAACTACGGGTAAAAGATTCATACGTACCCAAGACAACTTTTAGAACCAAGTATAGACACTATGAGTTTATTGTGATGCCATTCGGTTTGACAAATGGACCTGCAGTGTTTATGGATATGATGAACAGAATTTTTAGCCCATATTTAGACAGGTTTGTGGTGGTATTTATAGATGATATTTTGGTTTACTCCCGAGATGAAAATGAACATGCTGAGCATTTGAGAATAGTGTTGCAAACTCTGCGAGAGAAACAATTGTATGCCAAATTCAGTAAATGTGAATTTTGGCTAAGGGAAGTTTGTTTTATGGGCACATAGTATCTGCTGAAGGTGTTAGGGTAGACCCGAATAAAATTTCAGCCATTGTTAATTGGAAGCCACCAAAGAATGTGTCTGAAGTCCGAAGTTTTCTGGGACTAGCTGATTATTGTCGAAAGCTTGTAAAAAGTTTTTCAATGATAGCTTCTCTGATAACTCGTTTGTTACAGAAAGATGTAAAGTTTGAGTGGTCTGATAAATGCCAGCAGAGTTTTGACAAATTAAAAGCTTTATTGATAGAAGCACCAGTGTTAGTTCAGCCTGAATCGGGTAAGGAATTTATAATTTATAGTGATGCATCATTAAATGGTTTAGGTTGTGTTTTGATGCAAGAAGGTAAAGTAGTAGCCTATGCTTTAAGACAACTAAAGCCACATGAAAGAAACTACCCGACACATGACCTTGAATTGGCAGCCATAGTGTTTGCATTGAAAATCTGGCGGCATTACTTATTTGGTGAAAAATGTCACATATTCACTGATCATAAAAGTTTGAAATATTTGATGTCACAGAAAGACTTGAATTTGAGACAGCATAGGGGGCTTGAATTACTGAAAGATTATGATCTTGTTATTGACTATCATTTGGGAAAAGCCAATGTAGTGGAAGATGCTTTGAGCAGAAAATCCCTGTATACCTTGCGAGCAATGAATACCCGATTGTCATTATCTGATGATGGTTCAATCATAGCTGAGTTAAAAGCTAGACCAATGTTTTAGCAGTAGATCTCTGAAGCTCAGAAAAATGATAGTAAGTTGCAAGCAAAATGGATACAAAGTGAATTGACTCCTGACTCAGAATTTCAGATCGGGACTTATGGTTGTTTGTTATTCAGTGGCTGAGTATGTGTACCGAGAAGTTCAGAACTAGTACAGAAGATTCTGAATGAAGCTCATAATGGTAACATGTCTACTCATCCTGGTAGTAATAAAATGTACAACGATCTGAAAAAAATGTACTGGTGGCCGAGAATGAAACGAGATATTTTTGAGTTTGTATCTAAATGTTTGATATGTCCGTAAGTAAAAGCCGAACATGCCTTCTAGACTATTACAGCCGGTTACGATACCAAAATGGAAATGGGAAAGAATTACTATGGACTTTGTATCGGGGTTACCCCTGTCTCCAAAGAAGAAAGATGCCATTTGGGTAATTGTCGATCGGTTGACAAAGTTGGCACACTTTATTCCGGTACGTATGGATTTTTCCTTGGATAGATTGGTTGAATTATATGTCTCTGAGATTGTCAGATACCATGGAGTGCCTGTCTCAATTATTTCAGATAGAGACCCTCGTTTTACATCTAGAGTCTAGAGCAAATTACAAGAAGCTCTGGGTACTCAGTTAAATTTTAGCACTGCATTTCATCCCCAGACTGATGGCCAATCTGAACGAGTAATACAGATTTTAGAAGATATGCTTCGGTGTTGTATACTTGAGTTTGAATGTAACTGGGAAAAATATTTGCCTTTGGTTGAATTTGCTTATAATAACAGTTATCAGTCCTGTATCAAAATGGCACCGTATGAAGCTTTGTATGGTCGCAAATGTAGAACTCCATTGTATTGGACAGAACTCAATGAGAAAAAGTTACACAGAGTTGACTTAGTTCGTGAAGCCGAGGAAAAGGTGAAAGTAATCCGAGACAGTTTAAAAATAGCCTCTGATTATCAAAAGTCCTCTGCTGATCTTAAATGAAAAGAAATAGAATTGCAAGTTGGTGACAAGGTATTCTTGAAAGTATCACCCTGGAAGAAAGTTCTCCGGTTTGGTCGTAAAGGAAAACTGAGTCCACGGTTCATTGGGCCATATGAGATTATAGAAAGAATTGGACCGGTTGCATATCGGTTAGTTTTACCACCAGAACTTGATCGAATTCGTAATGTTTTCCATGTGTCTATGTTACGATGGTATCGATCGGATCCTTTAC
The DNA here is from genome assembly GCA_025698515.1 of Gossypium sturtianum. Taxonomy (NCBI): domain Eukaryota; kingdom Viridiplantae; phylum Streptophyta; class Magnoliopsida; order Malvales; family Malvaceae; genus Gossypium; species Gossypium sturtianum. Next base: position 33,651,150 of record CM046943.1, on the reverse strand, counting down.
ATGTTATTTCTCTGACAAAAGTTGAGATACAGCCTGATATGACTTACAGTGAAGAACCAATCAAATTTCTGGCACGTGAAACAAATGAGTTAAGAAATAAAAATGTAGCATTAGTAAAAGTTCTTTGGCAACGTCACGGTATAGAAGAGACTAATTGAGAACCGAAGGATACTATGAGGAAGCAATATCCGAATCTCTTTACGGGTAAGATTTTCGAGGAAGAAAATCCTTAAGGGGGGAGAGTTGTAACAGCCCATTTTTCAGTAAAATCGGAACAGTGGTTTCGGGACCACAAATCCGATCCGAAAATAAAATTTCAGATTTTTATTTTATTACATGGTCCGTATTATGATAAATATGTCATGTGAAAATTTCGATAAGAAAATTTTATTGATTATGTGCTTAATTACGAGAAGAAATAAATCGCATAAAATGCAAAAGTTGAATTCTAGTAGCTATAAGGATTAAATAGCTATGGAATTCAAAACTTAAGGCCCTTATATGGTAATTAGACCATTAAAGAAAAGTATGTAGATATTTTGGTGACTCATCCATGGAAATTTAGAAAAAGAGCAAGGACTAAATTAGAAATTGAAATAATTAATTTAATTAAAAGATGATAAAAGATATCATCTTATTCTGTATGTCATCTTCAACCTAAAATACATGGAAACCCTAGGAGAGAGAGAAGAAACTTTCATGGCTTAATTGGGTAAGTTTTGTTGTCCCGTTTTTAGTAATTTTGATATTTTTGAGACCAGGATAGCTTAATCTATCTGTTTGGGAGATCAATTTGAAGAGTTATCAAAGTATGAAATTTGGGTCATGGATGAATATGCTGAAATTTTGAAATTTATGGTAGAAAATGAAAGGTTGTTGATAGATAAACAACTTTTACAAAGTGATTTTTTATGAAAACATGATTTAGGGACTAAAATGTAAAGTTGTGAAAATTGATGAAAATTCTAAAATTTATAGAAAATATGTGCTGTAAATTCTATATTGAAATTTCGGTTAGGGTTGGAATAGGGAGTAAATTGAATAAATTTCATTTTTCGAGCCTAGGGACAAAATTGGAATTTATAGAAAAGTTAGGGGCAAAATGGTAATTTTCCTAGGACTTAAATTGAGTCCAAATGAATATGAAATGTGTGAAATTGATGATTAAATTTATTTATATAGATCCAGAAAACACAAATTTGAGGTTAGACCGAGGAAAAGAAAATGTTACGGATTAGTAGATTTTATATGCGAACAAGTGTCGAGGTAAGTTCGTGTAACTTAATCGAGCATGTAATTATGTTAAATTAAACGTTGTGTTGTATGAAATGTGATTATTATTTATGTAAACTGCTTGGATGTTACGATATAAGAATGAACACATGCTTGAAATGGTTGAAAAAAGGTTAAGTTCCGTTTGAATATTGAATTCCGATGAATATATGTGCTTTCCCAAAATGCATGAGGTCCTACATTTGTTACTGATGGATTTAGCTTGGACGAGTAACCCTATTGACCTCATTATAGAAAGGCTATAGCCCGAATGGGTAATCCTGATATAATACCTCTCGAGTATACGTTACAATTAGGATTTAGCCTGGACTGGTAATCCTAATTGAGCTCTTCTGAGCATACGTTAAATAAAGGATTTAGCCTGGACTGGTAATCCTGTTATACGACATGTGGCTCAAGAGTGTGTTCCTTGATTTAGTGCCCTAATGGGTACTCTTGAAAAAGAATTGACGGGTTATTGAATCGTACACCTCGAGTGTACCACTTGAGCATCCATCGGAACTTCAATTGTTCAACGGACAAAAATCTTGGCAAGATGAGAGAATTATGAGATGGAATGATAATTTCTTGTAAGAATATGGCATGATGAGCTCATCTATGTTTACTTGATGTATATGAAATTTTTTTGACTAACATGTTTGATTGAATGTTTGTATTTAGGCAATTTTGCCAAGTTGATCGAAAACATGTTATTGTATGCTTACATTTAATAAACAGGATCGGTAAGTTTTGTTTTTTGTTATACGAACTTACTAAGAATGTAATGCTTACTCTGTTTTATTTTCCCATGTTTTATAGTGCTCGGAAGCTCGCGAAGGTTGGAGATCATTGGAGCATCATCACATTATCCACTAGTTTATTTTGGGTATATATATATAGCAAATCATTTTGGTATAATGGCATGTATAGGTTAACTTGGCCTTAATTGGCTTGATAATGATGTTTTGTATCCTAGCCATTGGAATGGCTAGTAATGGTCTATTTTGGTATTATGAAGTAGATTATTATGTTAATCATACATGTGATTTAAGTGAACGTGATAAAGATACTAATGCCTAGATTAAATCAAGGTAAGAATATAAACATGTAAGCCATGTTGAATTATGGAAATTGCTTAATTTAAATGCTTGAATTGGTTGGTACTTGGATGTAAGCATTAGTGAAGGCCATTGGTGTGATTTTTGGGTGAGAAATGAAGCTAGAAATGGCTTTATTTTGTCCAATTGACTAGACACACGGGCGTGTGTCTTGACCGTGTGTGACACACGGCCTAGTACATAGGCGTGTGGTCAGGCCGTGTGTCCCCTGCACCTAAATTTTGAGAAACAGAATGCTCAAAATTGAGTACACGGGCAGAGACACGGGCGTGTGTCTCATCCGCATGTTCTACACGGGCTAAAACACGGGCGTGTGTCTTGGCCGTGTGAAACCTGCACCTAATTTCAAAAGAATTTAATTAATCATACGGCCTAGCACACGGGCGTGTGGCATGGCCGTGTGCACAAGTCAGAGATTTGCACGGGGTCGAACACGGCCTTTAGCACTGGCGTGTCCCTCGAGCCACACGGGCGTATGAGCCCTGGGACTTGGAATTTTTTTTGTAATTTTGCGAAAAATTCTGAGAGTTTCCAATTAAGTCCTGACTCGATTCTAATGCTTGTATTGGGCCTCGAGGGTCCATTTAAGGGACGATATCAATAATCTCGGTTAGTGAATAGTAATTTACATGAATTATTTTTAAATGTTCTGAAAGTTTTGGTAATGCTCTGTAACCCTATTTCGACGATAGATACGGGTTAGGGGTGTTACAGGAATGATGTGGAATTTCTAGATTATGGTAGATTGCATTTAGATTCTTATTAATTAGTAATTAAAGCAAAAGGACTAAAACATAAAAACTATAAAAGTCAATCGCTATTAGTTTAAAAGGTTTAATAAGGGGGTTCTAAAGGGTAATTAGACCATAAAGGAGTAGGATGCACGATTCTAGATGTCAAAAAGCATGTTATTTAATTAATTTTTAAAGGGTAAATTGGTAATTAAGTTAATAAAAGGATTTTAAAATAAAACAAAGTATGAAAGAAAACAATTTCATCTTCTTCCTTTCTAATTCCAACCGAAAACCCTAGGAGAATAAATGAGTCATTCGACCAAGCTTTGGTCCTTCAATACGTGAGTGAAACTTCGTATGTTTTTAGTAATTTTTATGTTTTTGAGCTCTTATTAGCTTAATCTAGCTAATCTGAGGACTAATTTGTAAAACTATCAAATGTTTTGGATGATGCCATTGATGAATTTAGTGTGTTCTTGAAGTTTTATTTTAGATAGTTAAGCTTGGTTGTTAAATAGGACTATTTTGTAAAGTGGTTTTTGGTAATTTTAATGTTTAAGAACTAAAATGTGAAAATAGTATAAGTACAAGGACTTGAAGTGTAATAGCCCGTTTTTGGTCAAATCGGAACAGTGGTTTTGGGACCAAAAATTTGAGGTCAAAATAATTATTTTATTATTTTAATGTCTACAACATGAAAATATGATTGTGTGAAATTTTCGTTAAGAAATTTTATCATTTGAATGCTTAATTTGATAAAAAGGACTAAATTGTGCAAAGTGTAAAACTTGAGTTGACAATTATATGCATAGAATGAATGATTTAAATGGTTTATTATTAAGGTTATATTTGTAATTTGGTAATTTAACTTAAAATAAATAAAACAAAACCAAATTAAAGCTCTATTATAATCTTCATTAACCGAATATTGAAGAATAAGTAAACCATTTTGTTCATTTTAGGGTTCGGTCACTTTGGAGCTTAATTGGTAAGTGATTTTGACTCAGTTTTTAATGATTTCTATGTTTGTGTGATCGTTGCAACTAGTTCAAGCTAGCCCAGGGACTATTTTGCAAAACTGTTAAAGATTTTGAAAGTTTCCATTGATGAAAATATGTGTTCTTTGATGTTTGATGATGAAATATGAAATATTGTTGCTAGAATTACATATTTTTGTAAAGTGATTTTGAGTAAAAATGCGGAATAGGGATTTATTTGTAGAAATGTGAAAATGAGTGGTTAAATGTGTGAAAAGTTGATAAATGTGGGCTGCTAGGGTAATTATAGTAATTCAGCTATCATGGATATTAAAGAAATTTCATGAATTTTTTATTTTGTGTAATAAGGACTAAATTGTAAAAGTTGTGAAATTCTAGAGGTAAAAGTGTAAATATGCTTAAATGTGTGTTTTGGATTAAATTGAATAGAGAGATTATTAAATAAGTTAATTTTTTTAATATATTTAGATCAAGAAAAGCAGAATTCGGATCTAGATCTGGGGAAAACTAAAGTTATCGACTAATCGACTTATTTTGTCGTTTTCACATCCGAGGTAAGTTCGTATGTGGTAAATTTCATTATAAATGTATTCTAAAAGCTTTGATATTGTATAAGTGGTGAATATGAGACTTCGTATAAGTTCGACGATGACTCGATGGCAATTCGACATTCGGAATCCCGGTTGAACCTTAGGAATAGTTTAGGATACTAGTGACATGTCATTAGGGGATACATTGAGTTGGCTTCGGGACATGATATTAGCACTTCGGGTGCGAGTTATACAGATTTGGCTTCGGGCCATAAATATTGGCTGATTGGCTTCAGGCCATGATATTAGTACTTCGGATATAAGTTACCTTTGTAACACCCCTTACCCACATCCGACACCGAAACAGAGTACGAGGCATTACCAGACTATAACATACACATTCATGCAATACCACGTCTAGATTTCATATTTCACCCTCATAAGACTTGTTATTTTGTTGACCACTTTTACCATTATAATATGGTTACCAACTTATCCATCAAGCACTCATGTCATATTACTAACCATGCATGGCAAACAAGCATAATCACATTATAAACATTAAGATATGACATGAATAACTCGACTTACAAGCCATAATCAATATAAGCCACATCTCATGGCCATATGCATATAACTTAATATAAGCCTACACATTTGGCCAAAGCAAAATAATGCATGTCAATCAACTAAATCCCTATACATGCCACTCACTTGAAATTTCTAATATATGCTTCATTATACCAAAGGTAGCGACTTGATAGTGTGATGCTGCCTCCGACGATCTCCAACCCTGAGCTAACCTGAAAACACTAAAGGAAAGGAAGGGAGGGAGTAAGCTTTATAGCTTAGTAAGACCGTATGAAAATAAAAATAAAAAACAATTTATCCCCTTGTTTCTCATGGTAATACAATCCAATTTGCATCTTTACTCATATTCCAGTCAAGCTGTTTTCTCGAGTCGCAGTCACTAAATTATTTATATCTGGATCTACGGAACTCCAAATTAATTTCCGCTAATTTTCATTGAAACTAGACTCATATATCTTCTTACCATAAAATTTTTAGAATTTTTTGTTTGGCTAATTAGTACAGTTTATTCATTAAATTCTCCCCTGTTACATTGTCCAACGGTTCTGGCCTCTCTTCACTAAAAATCAATTATCTCATTGTACAGTTTTTATATGCAGTTCCCACTTGTTTCTAATGAAAATAGACTAATTTAATATTTCAAGAATATAAATTATATCTCATAATTATTTTTGTACAATTTTTAATGAAACAGGGAATTCCGAAACTCATTCTGACATTGTCTCAGAAAAATTCAAATATTTCAGAATATAAAATTCCTTTTCTTACACTGTTTCTTTCATATGAAAATAGACACAATAAGCTTTAATTATATATCTTATTAACTTTCTAATTCCATTTCTCCTATTTTTGGTGATTTTTAAAATTCACATAATCAATTCTTTGTCTAAACTGTTTTAATGCTAATTTCATTCTTTCATGTTTTCTTTGCATTCACTTCTATTTAAACATACATAACACCAAAGACTTAAGCTTGTAATTAGCATAACAATGATTTCATGAGTATCACTAACATTTTATGTTTTCACAAATATCCAAAGCATCATAAAACAAATATACTAAACATCTTATCTCTCAATTTGATATGGCTCAAAAGCCTAATACATGATTCTCAACCAAATGCATATATCATCAACATAATTACTTATTCCTAAGATTCACTTAAGGTCACTTTTATAATGATAATAACTCATAATATCATAAGACCAACACTTATAAAATTTACGTACATACATGTACCATTTGTACATATAATTTCATGCTTACATGCATACCTTCACATTACTTATATATACAATTACATGTTTTCTCATCTTATGTATCATCAATTTACCCATTGAACCATTTGGAATACTAAAGGATACACAGAAATCTTGCACATAAGTGCCACACTGATATGTAGCCGGTTACGACTTTTATGTAGCCGGTTACCATCTGAAATGTAGCCGAAGTTACCATCGAAATGTAGCTGAAGCTACCACTGATATGTAGCCGAAACTACCACTGAAATGTAGCCAAAGCTTACAGCGATATGTAGCCGGTTACCATCGATATGTAGCCGAAGCTACCACTTATCACTAAAGTATTCCTAAGGTTCAGCGGGATTTCACTTATTTGTTCGTTATCACTTATACATACAATTACATTTCTCAAATCAATACACATTTCACATACTAATTTTTGCAACTATCAAATATTCGTAATGACAATCATAATATCACATGTATAACAATTTAACAATACATAAATTTATTTAAACATAATAGTGCATTATTTACACATAAATGTTATTTATGCTTGACATCACTTTCTCATATACAATATCATCAACATAAACTTTAATACAATCATGGCAAGATAGATTCTCAAGTATAATAACAATGACATCAGTATCATGCTCATTTAATCACACGGACTTACCTCAAATGCCGAAACGACTAATTTTCCCGACTTAGCTCACAACTTTGTTCTTCCCCAATCTTAGTCCAAATTTCATGTTTTCTTGATCATGAAGCTTGGAAAGCTTGAAAACCCCATCCATGGCTTCCCCCATGTTAAATCGGCCTAAGCTTGAAGATGGACAAATTTGGCATTTAAATTTTGTTTTTAATTCACTAAATTACCAAAATGCCCCTAAAAAAATCTTTTGAAACATACCCATCCATGTCCATTTTTGTCCACCAACTTAACCAATGGTCTAATTATCATTTAAGGACCTTCAATTTAAAATTTCATAACAATTAGACACCTCTAACATGTAGAACTCAATTTTTGCACTTTTTACAATTTAGTCCTTTTGACTAAATTGAGTGCTCAAACGTCGAAATTTTTGAACGAAATTTTTACGAAATCTTTCCGTAAAATTGTAAACCATAAAAATATAATAAAAATAGAATTTTCCTCATCGGATTTGTGGTCTCGAAACCACTATTCCGACTAGACCCAAATTTGGGCTGTTACAACTCTCCCCCCTTTAGGATTTTCGTCCCCGAAAATCTTACCGGAATGAAGTTTAATATCTTTCTCACGATTTCCAACAGCACCAAATAACCCTTTTCAAGACGATACTTTCAGAAACACTCTGTCATCGATCTAAATCCCAATATAACTCAGTCAATTCTGTCAAATAAAGAATCGATACATACTAAAATAATTATGCTAATTCCGTCAAACGCTCGGAAACAATCTACTAGCATTTCTCTTGATCTGAAGATTAAGGAAAATCCGATTCGAATTTCACAATAGTCTTGTCTCATTATCATTTTAATATTATCACTACATTACTAATCTTGAATACACTTAACATTCAACTTAATCCTGTCGACAAATCAACATCTGAATACAGAGTTAGAAGTACCAGGTTCATATTTGTATGCTCAAAACATTTGCTTCAAATCACTGTACTTATTTATTACTCATTGAATGGATAAACCAAATATTACTACTATAAATTCTAAACAGAATTCTCTGCATAAATCCGGAGTTCCACAGTACATGAAGTCCACCTCAGAATGATAATAATAATAATAATAACAATAATAATAATCAAGTCCAACTTAAAGTTCGAGAATCAAAAGTTGATCCTCCTCTGCACTTATTTAGTGATCACCCACTAACACATCCCGAGTTTCTCAAATTTACAAGTATATATCACTTTAGCATTTTACTTAACTAAAATTAAACTATCATTTAATATGATCCATCCGAAAACATGTACCATTACTTTACTTTCTAGCGAGATAAACACATTCTAGTCCATTCACTAGTGCGTCATCGAGAAATCACAATTTCATTGCTCAATTCAAACTAAACTCGAACTAAAGCTTGATTAATCATACCTTCAAGCTGCTTCAACTTTGCTAGCATGCCCAAATTGTTCAAACTTTCACAATTGGAATAACTTTATCAACAGAACAACTTTAATTCGAGAATAACATCACCGATTTAAGATAAATCCAATAGGTATTAACTCGCATTTAAACGTAACATCTTACTTGAGCTCATTGAAAAATATCATAATTACGAGGAAACAAAACCATTATATCATTTGAATTTTGATCACAATTCACACTTTTGTCGATCTCGATTCAATGATAAATCACACTTGATAAGTTAAACAATAAGGATGGAAAGGAAAACCAAGACAATGAAATCCAAGATATAAGACCATACTGAATGTCCGAGAACACCATTCATACGAAATAATAGAAATCGACAGCGATTTTGTAAAGAAAACTAGAAGAGAAAGAAACACGGTTCATATGTCCGAAATCGATTGTATCGTAAATAAGATATATTCCATACACATATAAATAGAACAATAGCCGTAAGAAAGCAGAAGATCAATTTCATGTAAGCTCACTATCAACTTTTATCTCGGTCTTAACGGAATTGAATTCTAATAGAAGATAGTGGAATGTCGATCATATATCAATCAGACTAACGATACTTTCATCATAAAACAAACAATCATAATTGTCTCTGCGAATATATGAACACATACAATACCAGTAAGAGATAGTCGTAAATTGCTCAACCGTGGATGTCATACTTAAACATCTTCACATTTCAACATCATTCTTCCGCCTAATTCTCGCGCCTCACTAATTTCCACATTATTCCTTTCACTAAAGAAAATCGGTTCAGTAAAAATTTTAATTAATACATCCTTTCGGTATCGTATCTGAATAAATCGATTTATCAAAGTTAACTTCTTTACTAATTATGATATTGTATAAACCGAATAATTCTTGGGACAATCTAATATCTTTCTAACTATATCCTTCACTTGTCAACCATTTTCAGTCTCTGATCATATCTATAGTTATTCTATCACTGAACTCTTTGATTCCACACTTAGGAACTTAATCAACATGATTCTCATGAATTTCCGTTATAAACACCTTATCGGTAAGGGGGTGAGGTCGTACAGCCTCTAACTCGATTCTCACATATTCATACATATGACACATCTTTCATTATCAACATATGTCATTATAATTATACTATCCACTTCAAGCAATTTATCATTCATATTTGTCTCACACAAAATTTCCAATCATCTCATTCAAACAAGTGCACTCATTCATACATTCTATGAAATTTAAATAACTTTACTTATCACATTCACTAATCGGCTTTTAGTCAAGATGCAACAAAGATATGAAGGCCAAACAAATATGAATAAGCATATCACTATATAAACTTTCATTTCACACATTATCACATATGCACATTACGAATTCTTATTCATACCTTTCCGAGTTTAACTCATCATAACTACACTTTATTCAAATGCTTCAGTAGCACTATCAAGTAGTCGGATATAGCTCGGTTGGAGAGTACTTTTGTTTTAACAAGATGGTCCTCAATCGCGTCGGAAAACATCACACTATCACATATTGGTGGCATGTATAACTAAACTCTCACACTTGCTATGTTAGTCCGAGAACCGACTAAACCATAGCTCTGATACCACTAAATGTAACACCCCTTACCCACATCCGACACCGAAATAGAGTACGAGGCATTACCAGACTATAACATACACATTCATGCAATACCACGTCTAGATTTCATATTTCACCCTCATAAGACTTGTTATTTTGTTGACCACTTTTACCATTATAATATGGTTACCAACTTATCCATCAAGCACTCATGTCATATTACTAACCATGCATGGCAAACAAACATAATCACATTATAAACATTAAGATATGACATGAATAATTAAACACAAGCCATAATCAATATAAGCCACATCTCATGGCCATATGCATATAACTTAATATAAGCCTACACATTTGGCCAAAGCAAAATAATGCATGTCAATCAACTAAATCCCTATACATGCCACTCACTTGAAATTTCTAATATATGCTTCATTATACCAAAGGTAGCGACTTGATAGTGTGATGTTGCCTCCGACGATCTCCAACCCCGAGCTAACCTGAAAACACTAAAGGAAAGGAAGGGAGCGAGTAAGCTTTATAGCTTAGTAAGACCGTATGAAAATAAAAAAAAAAAACAATTTATCCCATTGTTTCTCATGGTAATACAACCCAATTTGCATCTTTACTCATATTCCAGTCAAGTTGTTTTCTCGAGTCACAGTCACTAAATTATTTATATCTGGATATACGGAACTCCAAATTAATTTCCGCTAATTTTCATTGAAACTAGACTCATATATCTTATTACCATTAAATTTTAAGAATTTTTTGTTTGGCTAATTCGTACAGTTTATTCATTAAATTCTCCCATGTTACACTGTCCAACGGTTCTGGCCTCTCTTCACTAAAAATCAATTATCTCATTGTACAGTTTTTATATGTAGTTCCCACTTGTTTCTAATGAAAATAGACTAATTTAATATTTCAAGAATATAAATTATATCTCATAATTATTTTTGTACAATTTTTAATGATTTCCAAAGTTAAAATAGGGAATTCCGAAACTCATTCTGACATTGTCTCACTAAAATTCAAATATTTCAGAATATAAAATTCCTTTTCTTACACTGTTTCTTTCATATGAAAATAGACACAATAATCTTTAATTCTATATCTTATTAACTTTATAATTCCATTTATCCTATTTTTGGTGATTTTTAAAATTCACATAATCGTTGCTGTCTAAACTGTTTTAATGCAAATTTCACTCTTTCATGTTTTCTTTGCATTCACTTCTATTTAAACATACATAACACCAAAGACTTAAGCTTGTAATTAGCATAACAATGATTTCATGAGTATCACTAACATTTTATGTTTTCACAAATATCCAAAGCATCATAAAACAAATATACTAAACATCTTATCTCTCAATTTGATATGGCTCAAAAGCCTAATACATGATTCTCAACCAAATGCATATATCATCAACATAATTACTTATTCCTAAGATTCACTTAAGGTCACTTTTATAATGATAATAACTCATAATATCATAAGACCAACACTTATAAAATTTACGTACATACATGTACCATTTGTACATATAATTTCATGCTTACATGCATACCTTCACATTACTTATATATACAATTACATGTTTTCTCATCTTATGTATCATCAATTTACCCGTTGAACCATTTGGAATACTAAAGGATACACAGAAATCTTGCACATAAGTGCTACACTGATATGTAGCCGAAGCTACGACTTTTATGTAGCCGAAGCTACCACTGAAATGTAGCCGAAGCTACCACTGAAATGTAGCTGAAGCTACCAATGATATGTAGCCGAAACTACCACTGAAATGTAGCTGAAGCTACCACTGATATGTAGCCGAAGCTACCACTGATATGTAGCCGAAACTACCATTGAAATGTAGCCGAAGCTACAACTGATATGTAGCCAAAGCTACCACTGATATGTAGCCGAAGCTACCACTTATCACTAAAGTATTCCTAAGGTTCAACTGGGATTTCACTTATTTGTTCAGTATCACTTATACATACAATTACGTTTCTCAAATAAATACATATTTCACATGCTAATTTTTGGAACTATCAAATATTCGTAATGAAAATCATAATATCACATGTATAAGAATTTAACAATACATAAATTTATTTAAACATAATAGTGCATTATTTACACATAAATGTTATTTACGCTTGACATCACTTTCTCATATACAATATCATCAACATAAACTTTAATACAATCATGGCAAGATAGATTCTCAAGTATAATAAGAATGACATCAATATCATGCTCATTTAATCACACGGACTTACCTCAAATGCCGAAACGACTAATTTTCCCGACTTAGCTCACAACTTTGTTCTTCCCCAATCTTAGTCCAAATTTTATGTTTTCTTGATCATGAAGCTTGGAAAGCTTGAAAACCCTATCCATGGATTCCCCCATGTTAAATTCGGCCTAAGCTTGAAGGTGGACAAATTTGGCATTTAAATTTTGATTTTAATTCATTTAATTCACTAAATTACCAAAATGCCCCTAAAAAAATTCTTTTGAAACATACCCATCCATGTCCATTTTTGTCCACCAACTTAACCAATGGTCTAATTATCATTTAAGGACCTTCAATTTAAAAGTTCATAACAATTAGACACCTCTAACATGTAGAACTCAACTTTTACACTTTTTACAATTTAGTCTTTTTGACTAAATTGAGTGCTCAAACGTCAAAATTTTTGAACAAAATTTTTACAAAATATTTCCGTAAAATTGTAAACCATAAAAATATAATAAAAATAGAATTTTCCTCATCGGATTTGTGGTCTCGAAACTACTGTTCCGACTAGACCCAAATTTGGGCTGTTACAACCTTGATTTGGCTTCGGGCCATGGTATAGGTATTTATCGAGTGAGACTCCTGAGTATCTAATTTCTATTTTGAATGGTTCAATGGGTAAATGAATGATGTGGTTGAGAATGAGATTGGTTCGAGGTGGTACAGGTATGTGCATAAAAAATATTAGTTTTGAATCAAAGAAATGGTGAAAAAAGTATATAGTTTTGTAAATGAATAATTGAAAGGTGATAAACCATAATCTACACATATTTTAACCCCATGCTTGGCTTAATTTTGGATGATTTTTCATTGAATTTGATGAATTTGAAGCTCCTAATCTCTTAATTTCATGTTTTATACTCAGGAGAGCTTAGGGAGTCGAAAGGAACGAGAAACAGGTCAAAAAGGGGCAAAACGGGCCTATTTAGGACATCAACACGGCCTGGACCATTGGACACGGCCGTGTGTTTCGAGCAAGGATCAAACATGGCCTGGACTATCGACCACGGGCAGATCATACGGCCGTGCGTGGCGAGCAGGATCGACCACGGCTAAGGGAGTCCACCACGGGCGTGTCACACGGGCATGTCCCTGCTGAAATCAAGATAAATTCTATTCAGAATGGGATACTTGTGGGCCAAGTAAGGCATCTCAAAACCTATATAAACACCCTAGGAGGCAACTTAAAAGGAGAGCTCGACAGGACGTCGAATAGACGACAAGTAAAAGGAGAAAATACTCCAAGACAGCCGTCGGGAACAACTTAGGAGAAAGATCTCCATCAAGACTGAGGATCTCCCATCAAGTTCTTTAGAAGTTTTTGGGTTTTCTTATGTTTTGTTGTTTTTTCTCTTTTATGATGTTTCCCTCTTTTAGTATGAACTAAATCCCTTAAATACCTAAGGGGATGAAACCTAAGACAGATCTTATTATTATTTGATTTATGAGATAAATACTTGTGCTTATTCTTAATTGTGAGTTCTTATTCTTGTTTTGATAATTCAGGTTATTGATTCAAGTCGAATGTGCTTATTCAGTGGAGCAAAAGTCCCTGTCTAAGAGTAGATCAACACAATTAAGCGAAGTTGATTACAACCCTAGATATAGGGCGACGAAAATCTGCCGGATTAGGGTCAAATCTTATAAGGGAATCCATAGATCGAGTTAATGCGACAATAGGGGTTTTAATTAGAAAGAGATTTCAATTAATCAACTGTAACACCCCAAACCCGGCTCATGCGTTACGACCGGATCTGACATGTCACATGAGGAAAACGTATAAAGTCCTTGTGATTTGTACTAAATTGAATGTTATTTGGTTATGGTTAAGAAAACAAGGTTGGATGTAAATATTTGATAAAATACAACTACATTTGAGAGGTTGTTTTGATGAATCAAAAATCAAGGTAGTGAACTTTAAAACCGTGGCTTTTGAAAATATTGTTGATAATTCGAGCGAAAATTTCCGAGTTAAAATATTTGTAAAAGTTTGTTATAAAATCCATTTATTAATCAATTTTGGAAAACCGTTGGTTATGCTTTTAGAAAATCCCCATTTGAAATAATTCAAGCAAAATAATAAATACGTCAAACATAATGCAATAATAAAATATTCCAGAGGCCTTATTACAACTTAAAAACCCAAAATAGTAAAAGAAATAAAGTAACGTAAATAGAAATTCTAAAGTTCAAGAACACCATTTCTGAAGTATGGCCTCCATCGAGTCATCCATGGCCCCGAGTCCTCGTCACGGAGCATTACCTACAAGGGTTAAGGAAAAGGGGGAGTGAGTTACAAGAACTCAGTGTATAATCCCCTTACCGTTATCCACTGGGCCTGAATCCATTTAGCAATATCATGGGCCTAAGCCCTTTCACATAACAATATTAAAATGAAGCAAATGTATGAATGTATGCAACCCAACCCATCCTAGATATCCATCCGCTACACACCACCCGTACCATCCCATCACACCTGTGGGGATCAAGTCAACCCACCCCGCCAAACACACCAATCGCAGGTAAGTTGCCATTTCGTAATATTTGTGGCTGAGCCACCAGAGTCATAATTATGCGTGGCATAGCCACTATACAGATTGTGGCAGAGCCACCAGAATATCATATACGGTAATATAATCGGCACACAGCCTTGGGTAAATATGATCGACACAGAGTCGTTAATTCATATGTTCGGCATATAGCCCCGGGTAAATACGTTTAGCACAAAGCCATAATCACGATGGCACAAAGCCATATTTAGGTTGGCACATAGCCATTATCAGAATTTGTGGCAGAGCCACCAGAATAACAGATTATACGTGGCATAGCCACCAGATAGAATTGTGGCAGAGCCACCGGAATCAGAATATATCGCTGCAGTCAAACTACTTTTCATAATATTTGTGGCAAATCCACCAGGCTACACTTCTCTTCAACATTTTTCCCATCCCATGCAAAATTATGTAAATGCAACATTCATAGTAAGGTATAATATTTACAAATATAAACAACAATTATTAATCCAGAGATTTGTTACGATAAATCGGCCCATTATAACACTTTTCAATTTGGCCCATTAAGGAATTCTATCAAATCGGCCCATAGGGGCATTTTCGTAATTTCGACCCATAGGGGCATATTCGTAATTCGGCCCATAAGGGCATTTTTGTAATTCGGCCCATAAGGGCATTTTCATAATTTGGCCCATAAGGGCATTTTCGTAATTCAGTAATCTTACCCACTAAAGGTTATTTGGTAATCTCGGAACCTAGGGGTATTTCGGTAATTTACCCTCTAAGGGTATTATGGTAATTTCGCAACCCAGACTTAACTACTAATTTGGGGCATAAAAATTGAAACTGTCCATCTGCTTCATACTGACTAAATTGACTATAACTCGAGTTAGGAAACTCTAAATTTAAATCCGTAAATTTTCCTTGAAACTAGACTCATATATCTTCTTACTAAAATTTTTCCAAAATTTTTGGCTTAACCATTTAGTACAGTTTATTCCTTAAATTTTCCCTTGTTTCACTCACCAACGGTTCTGACCTCTCTTACCCGAAATTCAAATATCTAACTGTACAGTTTTTATATGTTGCTTCCAATTGTTTCTATTGAAAATAGGCTCACTAAGGAATCTATACATATAAATTATAACTCATAATTCACTTTTTAAAATTTTAAATTATTTTTCTAAGACAGATCAGGGAACCACAAAGTCAATCAGAGCCAGTCCCACTAAATTTAAAATATCACAGAATATAAAATTCCTCTTTCTACTCCGTTTCTTTCATGTGAAAATAGACACAGTAACCTTTAATTAAATATCTTATTCACTTTCTAATTCCCTTTCTCCTATTTTTCGTGATTTTTCAAAATCACGTCACTGCTGCTGACCAAACTGTTTCATTGCAAAATATGGTTACTACTACGAACATACGCACGCCCGAGTGGTCAAGGATGCCGGTTTCCAGTTTTTCTTCGGTATTTTGACTGAATCATAGAACATATCATACAAACATTTAGAGAGGTATGAGATTACACACCATTTCAAACATGTATTCGGAAGGGTACGGGATTACACACCTTATTCGGAATCCGTAACACAATACTCTCCGCGGCACCTAAAGGTACAATCGGTCAACAATTAGTCCAAAGCCCAATTTACAACTTCAACCAAGTATTGCGATTGATTAAAAATCTATATCACTTACCAACAATCTGAGTCTCTTATTACGAGGGATAGGTGTTCGATTGGCCCTCCGATAAAGTACTTCGAGACCCTAGAAGTGATTAACACAAGAACAGATCTTAGCCACATCTTATTTGGCTTGAGTAAGAATCACCCAAACAATACACCCCCATCACCTATATTCGGCCCTACCTACTTACCAACCCTCTTCCGAAATTCAAAGGCTAGAAAGATGACAAGAGTGTAAGCTAACACTCTACCGATTCGGCCCACACCAAGAGAACCAAGAAGATGGAAGTAGCAAGGAATAGATTCGACCTTGGTCAAAAGAACAGGGTGAATAATCGATTTTAGAAGAGGGAGTAAAAGAGAAACAAGAAGAAAATAAAAGAAGAGGAAGAGCACTACCTTGCAACCACCGAAAACTCGAGAAGGCAAAGAAGCTTCGGTAACCACAAAAACCAAGTTTTGGCTATGAGATGAAGTTGATGTTTCGGTTATGGGTTGAAGGAAAAGAAGATCAAGAAAGGGTTGAGAATAGAAATAAATATCACAAAGAAATTTGACAACACAAGTTGAGAGAAAATAACCCAAAAAGCTTGAAGTAAAAGTCTTCAAAATGCACAAAAATGCCAACAACTTTCGGTACACTCACATACTAATGGCCGAATATGCTCCCTAAACACACCTCCCAAACCATGTATCATCTTTACCAAAAAATGAATATTGACCCAAAATAATCTTTCCAAAACATCCTCCACATAATAGGCCAACATGTCCCCTTCTCTTACCTTTTTCCTTCATTTCTTTCCCTCTTTTTCCCTAGTCTTCCTCCTTACCATATTCATTAGCCATCTTTCCCAAATTAAAAAGTCTTTCTTACCTTATTAAAGCCTTGACCGACACTTTGGATGAATAGCACAAAAATAAATCCAAAATTTGCAAAAGATGGGATTTGAACCCCTTCCCTCCATGCTCTCCACTTGATGCCTTAACCTCCTTGCCATATGCTCTCTTATGCTAGCAAAATACACACTTATTACCTTAAGCCTTGATGCCACTTGCCTTTTCCCCTTAAGTGCTCAAATACAAATATTTACCTATAGCCTAACTTGAACCCGTAACTTCCTAGAAACCTCGTAACTTTCCAAAATCACCTTCCTAATAAGTCCAACTTGAAATAATGCCATTCTCTTGTTCTCAAAAATTTTAAACACTCCTAGCCCAAGGCCCATTGGGCCCAATCCTATTAGGCCCAATTTCGGGTCGTTACATCAACCTAGAGTCAGTTGTTAGTAGCCTCGAGAGAGGTATTAATATAATTTAGGGATTTCTACGGATTAAGCCAAGTGAATAAATCGCATGAATCAAAAGTAATAAGTGAAGTCGATGTGGATTCTTCCTTAGGTATTGTCTATCTCATATAAGTTGTCCAAAAGTATTTTCCCAATTTACTCTCTGTCGCGTTCATAGTTAGTTAAATTAGTTAGTAAATTTTAGATTAAAAATAAATCCCCTTAATTATTAGGCTAGATAATAAAAAGATAGTTAATACTAGTACTCTTGGTCCTTGAGGATACGATATTTCGGACTCACCACAGCTATACTACTGATCGATAGGTGCGCTTGCCTTTGTCGAAATAATAGTTAGTTTCGAGCTCCATCAAGTTTTTGGCGCCGTTACCGGGGACTAAGATATTAGGAACGCTAAATTTTTATTACTTTAGCCATTTTTTACTTTTTATTGCAATTTAATTTCTTGTCTACTTTTCTAATTTTCTTTCTTTAGTTCTGGCAGGAGTCTCTGGTTTATGACTAGAAGAAACCCGTCAGGGCCATTACTTTTTGACAGTGATATAGAAGGTACAGCTCGCAGAAACCGAAGAGAAATAAGGCGAAGTCTACAATACATAGAAGAAGAGCAAGAAGACGAAACTAATACTACAAAAGAGATGGCTGATAATAATTCGCTACCTCCTGTGGTTGCCGCAAACCCGGTGAATCAAAATCCTGCTCCTCGTACTATGTATGATTATGCTAAACCTAATTTAACAGGAACTGAATCAAGTATTGTTAGACCTGCTATTGCTGCAAATAATTTTGAACTGAAACTTAACACTATACAGATGATTCAGCAATTTGTTCAGTTTGATGGTTTGCAGGATGAGGATCCAAACAATCACTTGGCAAATTCTCTAGAGTTTTGCGACACTTTTAAAATTTATGGCGTTTCTGATGATGCCATTCACCTTCAGTTGTTTCCCTTCTCATTGAGAAACAAAGCGGAACAGTGGTTGAACTCGTTGCCACGAGGATCAATCACTACATGGGATCAAATAACCGAAAAATTTTTACTTAAATATTTTTCGCCGGCTAAAACGGCTAAGTTGAGGAATGATATCTCTTCTTTTGTGCAGATGGATTTAGAAACACTTTACGATGCATGGGAGAGATATAAGGATCTACTAAGGAGGTGCCCTCACCATGGGTTACCCTTGTGGCTACAGGTTCAAACCTTTTACAACGGTGTGAACCCCTCAACTAGGCAGTTGATTGATTCGGCCGCCGGTGGAACCCTAAATAACAAAACCCCTAAAGTGGCTTATGAGTTAATAGAGGAGCTGTCACTGAATAACTATCAGTGGCAAGTTATGAGGACGAAGCCAACAAAAGCTGCCGGAGTTTTCAACCTCGACGCAGTGACAATGCTATCAAACCAGGTAGAGCTTCTAAGTAAAAAAATTGATGGTTTATGTGGTTCTTCGCAGGTACATCCAGTGATGCAGTGCGATACGAATGGAGGAGGAATAAGCAATACAGAATATCCATCCTACAACTCTGGCATAGAAAGCGAACAGATGAACTATATGGGTAATAATTCTAGACCTCAAAATAACCCTTATAGTAACACTTACAATCCAGGTTGGAGAAACCATCCAAATTTCTCATGGGGTGGCCAAGGAAATCAGAGACAACAACCCCCTACAGGCTTTCAACAACAACCCTACCCACAAGAGAAGAAGCTAAACCTTGAGGAGATGCTAACAAAATTCATCGCGGTGTTAGAAACTAGTTTCCAAAACACCGAAACAACACTTAAAAATCAGCAAGCGTCAATTAAAGGGCTCGAGAACCAAATAGGTCAGCTTGCTAAGCTGATCTCAGAATGACCACAAGGAAACTTGCCAAGCAACACTAAAACTAACCCAAATGAGTGAATTCACGCCATTACTATTCACGATAGTGAAGGGTTAGACAAACCAAAATAGATGCAAGAGAACGTGGTAGATAAAGGTAAGGTTGAGGTAATCCATGATAAATCGAAATCAGTAAGTAAAGAGTATGTACCTCATGTGCCATATCCCAATGTGACAAAGAAAGACCGCACAGATGAATAATTCGGTAAATTTCTTAAACTTTTAAAAAAATTACATATTAACTTACCGTCTCTTGAAACTCTTTCGCAGATGCCCAATTCAAGGAAATTTTTAATAGAGCTTTTGACAAATAAACGAAAGTTAGACGATACGTTGCATGTGGAGCTAAACGTAGTGTGCTCAGTAATTCTACAAAATAAACTACCACGAAAATTAAAAGATCCAGGGAGTTTTACAATTCCGTGCTTAATTGGTAGTTTATCTGTTAATAATGATTTAGCTGATTTAGGGGCAAGCATCAACGTTATGCCTTATAAAATGTTTAAACAGTTAGGTCTTGGGAAACCCAAACAAACTAGGATGAGCATTCAATTGGCTGATAAAACCATTAGATTTCCTAGGGGTATAATTGAAGATGTGCTAGTCAAAATTGATAAATTCATATTCCCAGTAGACTTTGTTGTTTTAGACATGGATGAGGATAGTGACGTTCCTTTAATTTTAGGACGACCCTTATTAGAAACTGCTAGGACCATTATCGATGTTGGTACAGGGGAATTAATACTTCATGTAGGTGATGACATGATTAAACTCCAAGCACGTGATTCTGTTAAAATATCTAGTGATCAAGATTATACAAGTCATGTTAATGTAAGTGAACTTAATGTTCAATCTTCTTTGCAGGAAATTCCTCGGGAAAAGATGACAGAGCCATGGCCTAGCTTCCATATTGAGAACAGAACTATTCATGAGGAACGAACGCTCCAGATCGAGGAACTAGATGAATGACAAACACAGCTTAATGAGAAATTGAAAGTACACGATGAACCAAAACAGAGCCGTGACAAGCCTAAAGATAAAATGATTCAAATTAAGGTTCGAGATCGAGTTCTAATGGATAATACAGATCCTCGTGTTGCCACTTCTGAACCTAATGGAACAACCCCTTTCACAAGATCTTGAATATCTTCCCATACTGCATGCGATCGAGGTAACTCATTCCGAATTCGGCACTTTTAAGGTAAATCGTACTCATCTAAAACCTTATTTCAATACAATTGATAGTAAGAATAAGGAGTTTCAACTTCTCAAACCACCATGATTATGCGAATGAAAGGTAAGTCTAGCTTAGGACTCTAAACAAGCGCTTCTCGGGAGGCAACCCGAGCACTAACCCTACTAATTAGTTTGTTTTCACTTTCGTTCATGTTTTAGGCGCAGGTTTCCCTACCACACGACCTTGCACACGGGCGTGGCCGTGGCCGTGTGGACACCACGAGGAGGCACACCAGCGTGACAGAGACCGTGCGGGTCAAGGACGAAAATTTTCCCCAAAATACGGGCTACGATAAATTGCCAAGGTCGTGCGATGCGGCCGTAGTCGACACTGACTAAAGAACACGGGTGTGTGATCCTCTACACGGGCGTGAGAGGACCTTTGAGTCCATTTATTTTTTTTATTTTTCTTTTATTTTAAATTTTGAACTCTTTCTTTTTATCTTTCTTGTCTTAAACTTTTATGAGTATAGTTCGATTTCTTTTATCTCCGGCTGTCTAATTCTCGACTAAATATAACAACGTCCACTAATAGAACCCCCTAAAAATTTATTGATGACTTCGCAGTTTACAAAGGTTCAAGGTGCCACTAAAGGAACAAACACACCACCGGAGTATTCTCCCCTACCTTCACCTCTGGCTAGTGATCATGTTCATCATTGTTTATTTTCTAAGGATTTCATCCACAATTCAGGAAGTTTCACTTCTCTCCCTCTCTTATGATTTCTAACTTTATTGTTGTTATCCATTTTTGTACATTGAGGACAATGTACATCTTAAGTGTGGGGAGGTTATTGATTTCATTATCAGAAAATCCCTGAATTATTGTCTTGTGCTTAAGTAATGTTCTCATATTACCATTAGAATAAAATTTCTATTAATTTATGATTTTCATTGATATGTTCCGGATTAAGTCATAGGTAATTATGCATTGATGATTTAAACTTTAAGGCATTAGAGAATCAAGCATGATAAGTCTATTTTCCGCAATTAATTTTTTTTTTAGGTTGTTTCCCTAAATTTAAATATTACTTTGAAGTTTGAAATTTGCAAGGTTGACATCAAAAACCATAATCTTTGTGAGATTTTGAGCCTTTTAGAGCATATTCTTTTCTTGCTCACTTTATTAATTATGAGTGTGTCAACATTGATTTGTTATTCTAGAACTTGCCTCGATCATACATGTCGAGACCACACCTTTGATTTGATATACTGAGATGATAAAGGCACCTAGGTTTTAACCCACTTACTCTATTAAAAGCCTACCTTCATAATTAACCCCTAGTGAACCCCTTTGAAGCCTAATCAACCATTTCTTGATATACCATTAATATTAACCCAAAACCAAATTTTTACTTCTCCTACTTTGACCCCCCTTATGTCGAGATTTGATTTGATCAGTTGCCTAACTATTTTCTTTATTTCAGTTGTTAGATTCTATCTTATTACTGTATGTTCTTATTCTTAAAAAAAAAGTTGGAATTTTATTCATTATTAGTTTGAAATTTAGTCATTATTAGTTCTTTGTTATTTGAGCTTAAGCAATTAATTTCACATTCTGAGAAGAAGCTCGTGTTATTAGTATTAAGGTTTCGATTGATGTAATTATTCAGTGTTAGTTCATTTTCCTAGTTAGGTAATTTATCAATTCAATCTCGATACTAACCCTCTAATTCAGCCTTTATCCACACCTTTAACCCAAGCCCGATTACAACCCTTTTAAAGACCTTTTGATTTGTGTATCATCTCATTTTACAGTGGTGGAGATTTGATTTTCAGGCAAGCCTATGGGATTAACTTTTCATGTTTGACTTTTTGAGCGTTTAATTTGAACCTTAAACACTTTGAGTGATTTGAGTGAATCTTTAGTGAGGATGCCAATTCTGTCGATTTTGGATCAAAGGTAATTTATTTAGATGAGGGGGGACACCTATATTTTCGTGCTATAAAAATTTATGACTTAGATTGTTTGAATCTTTAGGACTCTTTTAGTTAAATTATCAATGTATGAATTATCTATGAATTATGATGAAACATTATTGATGAGGATTATGAATTGAGGGAGTTAATTTTAATTGTGAGTTGAGGATTTCGCTTGAGGACAAGCAAACGCTTAAGTGTTGGGTATTTGATAAACCATAATCTACACATATTTTAACCCCATGCTTGGCTTAATTTTGGATGATTTTTCATTGAATTTGATGAATTCTATGCTCCTAATCTCTTAAATTCATGTTTTATACTCAGGAGAGCTTAGGGAGTCGAAAGGAACGAGAAACGGGTCAAAAAGGGGCAAATAGGCCTATTTAAGACATCAACACGGCCTGGACCATTGGACACGGCCGTGTGTTTCGAGTAAGGATCAAACACAGCCTGGACTATCGACCACGGGCAGATCACACGGCCGTGTGTGGCGAGCAGGATCGACCACAGCTAAAGGAGTCCACCACGGGCGTGTCCCTGCCGAAATCAAGATGAATTCTATTCGGAATGGGATACTTGTGGGCCAAGTAAGGCATCTCAAAGCCTATATAAACACCCTAGGAGGCAACTTAAAAGGAGAGCTCGACAGGACGTCGAATAGACGCCGAGTAAAAGGAGAAAATACTCCAAGCACAAGTCGAGAATAGCTTAGGAGAAGGATCTCCATCAAGACTGAGGATCTCCCATCAAGTTCTTTAGAAGTTTTTGGGTTTTCTTATGTTTTGTTGTTTTTCCTCTTTTATGATGTTTTCCTCTTTTAGTATGAACTAAATCCCTTAAATACCTAAGGGGATTAAACCTAAGACAGATCTTATTATTATTTGATTTATGAGATAAATACTTGTGCTTATTCTTAATTGTGAGTTCTTATTCTTGTTTTGATATTTCAGGTTATTGATTCAAGTCGAATGTACTTATTCAGTGGAGCAAAAGTCCTTGTCTAAGAGTAGATCAACACAATTAAGCGGAGTTGATTGCAACCCCAGAGATAGGGCGGCGAAAATAAAATCATCGATTAGGGTCAAACCTAATAAGGGAATCCATAGATCGAGTTAATGCGACAATAGGGGTTTTAATTAGAAAGAGATTTCAATTAATCAACCTAGAGTCAGTTGTTAGTAGCCTCGAGAGAGGTATTAATATAATTTAGGGATTTCTACGGATTAAGCCAAGTGAATAAATCGCATGAATCAAAAGTAATAAGTGAAGTCGAGGTGGATTCTTCCTTAGGTATTGTCTATCTCATATAAGTTGTCCAAAAGTATTTTCCCAATTTACTCTCTGTCGCGTTCATAGTTAGTTAAATTAGTTAGTAAATTTTAGATTAAAAATAAATCCCCTTAATTATTAGGCTAGATAATAAAAAGATAGTTAATACTAGTACTCTTGGTCCTTGAGGATACGATATTCCGGACTCACCACAGCTATACTACTAATCGATAGGTGCGCTTGCCTTTATCGAAAAAATAGTTAGTTTCGAGCTCTATCAAAAGGTTTGTTAGTTGATGTGAATTCATGTATCTATATTCAATTGTTGAATTATTTGGTTATGATTATATTGAGTTTATTTCATACGAGCTTACTAAGCTTTATAGCTTACATCGTTTATTTTTCTATGTTTTATAGTGAATTTAAAGCTAACTCGGATTCGGGGACCGTCGGAGATTTCATCCCACTATCCTACAATCGATTTGGTACTTTTAAGCTTATGTTTTGAGTATATGGCATGTATAGGGACTTTGGTCATGTTGGTTATGTTTTGGTTATGATTTTGGCCATTTGAATTGGCTTGTAAATATTTATGGTTTGGTTTGTATATTTGGCCATGTGAGTTGGCTTAAATTGGTTGTTTTGGCTATGTATATATGTGTGCATATATGGTTGTGTGATGCTTGATAGCTATAAATATTGTGAATGTCAAATGGTTTAGTTATGGTTGATTTTTGGACATTGGTTTGTTTGTGAAACTATGTTAAAAGATGCATATTTGGAAATGTATAGTAAATTGAATTGTATATGTGAATTAGGTATAAAAATTAGAAGGCATATTGTGGTAATTTGTGATTTATATTGATGGATAATGAAATGGTATGGAATATGCTTGATATGAGATGGATTTAATGCCTATTATGCCTTGTGTTGGTGCTTTTGAATTATGGTGTAGGTACATGTATTTAGGGTGGCTAGTTGGCTTGGTAAATAGCCTATTTTTTTGTCCACACGAGCGTGTGCCTCAGCCGTGTGTGACACACAGTCATGTTGCACGATCGTGTGTCACCTGGTGTTGAATTTGATATCAAGTCAGTATACCCCACACGGCCTCACACACGGGCGTGTGACTTGGCCGTGTGGCCTAAGTCAGTATACCTTACAGGATTGACACGACCTCGTACACGGCCTGTCACACGATCGTGTATGGCCATTTTTAGGGCACACGGGCGTGTGTGTTGGCCGTGTGACCCAAGTCAGAGAGTTACACGGGGTAGGACACGGACTGGGAGATGGCCATGTGCTCCCATTTCGATTGTCCACACGGCTTGTGACACGGGCGTGTCTTTTGGCCGTGTGAGAGACACAGCCGGGCCACACGGGCGTGTTTCCCCTATTTTGAGAAAATTTTTCAAGGTTTCGTAAAAGTTTCCTAAGTTATCGGTTTAGTCCCGAACTATTCCTAAAGCATGTTTAGGGTCTCGTAGGCTTGTTATAGGGACATTATGCTTGACTTTGAATAATGTTTGCATGAAATGTGAAATTATAGGTGAATTAAATGCTTAAATGTTTTATAAGTTAGGTAATGCTCTGTAACCCTATTTTGACGTTGAATACGATTGAGGGGTGTTACATTTATTGGTATCAGAGCTACGATTTAATTGATTCTTGGACTAACGTAGCGTGTGTGAGAGTCTAGCTATACATGCCATATATAAACTGTTAATAGTGTGATGACTCCTAAAAATTTAAAATGTGTTTTCGTATTGTAAATGGATCCCGATCAAGCTGTAGCTAATGATGTAGAGAGTAATGTGCCAGCTCCCGCTCAAGGGACAACGCCGTCTGATTCTAGACCAATGTCGAGTAGTCACAGAGGAGAGGCTAAGAAAGCCTTCTTCCAAATGATGAACGAATGGTTCACGCAGTATGTCCGGACAAATTCGGCTGCTCAACACCCGGAGCTCCACAAGGATTGGAACCTTTGCGATTAAACAAGCCACCTGTTGATAGAATTAGAAAGTAGGGGCTGAAGAGTTCAGAGCTACTATTGACGATGATCCTGAGAGAGCTAAGTTTTGGCTTGAAAATACAATTCGAGTGCTTGATAAACTTTCGTGCACGCCAGCTGAATGTTTAAAGTGTGCCATTTCCTTGTTGAGAGACACGGCATATCAATGGTGGAATACTTTGGTGTCTGTAGTATCGAGAGAGAGAGTCACCTGAGAGTTCTTTCAGACCGAGTTTCGGAAGCAATACATAAGTCAATGTTTTTTAGATCAAAAGCATAAAGAGTTTTTAGAACTGAAATAAGGCCGCATGACTGTAACTGAGTACGAAAGAGAATTTGTACGGTTGAGCAAGTATGCTCGGGAGTATATTTCTACTGAAGCAATCATGTGCAAATGGTTTGTTGACTGGTTGAACGAGAATATTAAACTTTTGGTTGGAAATTTAGATTTGAAAGAATTTGTTGTGTTAGTTGACTGGGCTTGCAAAGCCGAAGATTTTAGCCGAGAAAAGAGGAAAGCTGATCAGAGGCTAGAGATTCGAGAAAAAGACCGATGAATAAACCTTATCAATCTTCATCAAAGAAATCATGAGATTCGTATAGTCGATCAAATGCATCAGTGGGATACCAAAATAGAGATCATGGAAATCAACATGTGAGTCCTAAAGCTCAAGCAACTTCTGTCTCGAGCGTTGGCAGTGTGAGAAACAATAAACCCGAGTGTCAACAGTGTGGGAGACGGCATTTTGGAGAGTGTTGGAATAAGATTAATAAAGCTTAGTTCAAATGTGGCTCGCCAGATCATTTTATTCGAGATTGCCCCGATTATCTGAGAAAGATAAATTTCAGAATACAAGACCGAGCAATACGACTGTGAGAGGGAAACCCCCGAGAAATACGGGGAATGTGTCTAGTGGAAAAGGTGTGACTAGAGATTCAGCTGTGAGATCCGAGGCTAGAGCACCAGCCAGAGCTTACACTATTCACGCTCACGAAGATGCGTCATCACCAGATGTTATCACCGGTACATTCTCTCTTTATGACACTAATGTGATTGCTTTAATTGATCCTAGATCGACACATTCGTATGTTTGTGAGAATTTAGTGTCTAGTAAGAAATTGTCTGTTGAGTCTACAGAATTTGTAATTAAAGTATCGAACCCCTAAGGCAAGTATGTTCTAGTTGATAAAGTTTGCAAGGATTGCCCTTTGATGACTCGGGGTTACTGTTTTCCGGCTGACTTGATGCTATTACCTTTTGATGAGTTTGACGTAATTCTGGGTATGGATTGATTGAGTTTGCATGATGCTATTGTGAATTGTAGACGAAAGATCATTGAATTGAAATCTCAGAACAGTGAAATTCTTCGAATTGAATCAGATGAGTCAAGTAAGTTGCCTATAGTGATTTCATCGATGTCGACTCAGAGATATGTGAGAAAAGGTTGTGAAGCTTACCTTGCTTATGTTTTAGATACAAAAGTGTCTGAGTCAAAGATTGAATCAGTGCCAGTTGTCTGTGAATATCCGAATGTGTATCCTGAAGAGTTACTGGGGTTGCCACCAATCAGAGAGGTTGAATTTGCTATTGAGTTAGTACCGGGAACTTCACCGATATCTATAGCTCCATATAGAATGGCTGCAACAGAGTTGAAAGAGTTGAAATCTCAGTTATAAGAGTTAACAGATAGAGGTTTTGCACGACCTAGTTTTTCACCCTGGGGTGCACCAGTATTGTTTGTAAAGAAGAAAGATGGGTCAATGAGAATGTGTATTGACTATCGATAGCTCAATAAAGTTACAATAAAGAACAAGTATCTGTTTCCAAGAATAGATGATTTATTTGATTAGTTGAAAGGTGCAACATTGTTTTCGAAGATTGATTTGCGGTCTGGTTATTATCAGTTGCGAGTTAAAGATTCGAATGTGTCAAAAAATGCCTTCAGAACGAGATATGGACATTATGAATTCCTTGTTATGCCTTTTGGTTTAACTAATGCTGGGCATGCTCAGACTCATCTCGAGAATAGATCAGAATGTCGTCAATGAACACAACAACAAATCTGTCTAAATAAGGTCTAAATATCCGATTTTGGGGGCACATTGTTTCAGCTGAAGGTATTAGAGTTGATCCGAGCAAGATTTCAGCTGTTGTTGATTGGAAACCACAGAGGAATGTATTCGAAGTTAGAAGTTTTTTGGGGTTAGCTGGTTACTATCGACATTTTGTCAAAGGATTCTCGATGATTGCTACACCAATGATCAGACTGCTACAAAAAGATGTGAAGTTTGAATGGTCCGAGAAATTTCAACAGAGTTTCGATCAATTGAAAGTATTGCTAACTGAAGCACCAGTGTTGGTTCAACCTGAGTCGGGTAAAGAATTTGTGATTTATAGCGGCGCGTCATTGAATGGTTTGGGTTGTGTTTTGATGCAAGAGGGAAAAGTGATAGCTTATGCCTCCAGACAGTTGAAACTGCATGAAAAGAATTATCTGACGCATGATCTAGAATTAGCCGCTATTGTATTTGCATTGAAAATTTGGAGACATCACTTGTACAGTGAAAAATGTCACATCTTTACTGATCATAATAGCTTGAAATACATAATGACTCAGAAAGATCTAAATTTAAGACAACGGAGATGGCTCGAGCTATTGAAAGATTATGAGGTAATCATTGACTATCATCTGGGGAAAGCAAATGTAGTCGCAGATGCACTGAGTAGAAATTCATTATATGCTTTGCAAGTGATGAATATTCAGTTGTCATTATCGGATGATGGTTCGATATTGGAAGAGTTGAAAGCTAAACCGGTTTTTATTCAGCAAATTTGCGAAGCTCAGAAATGTGATAGTGAATTGCAAACTAAAAGAGTGCAATGCGAGTCAATTAATGATTCTGAGTACCAAATAGGATCCGATAATTGTTTGATGTTCCGAGATAGAATCTGCGTACCGAAAAATCAAGAGTTGATTTAGAAAATTTTACACGAGGCACATAGTGATTGTTTATCCGTTCATCCTGGAAGTACTAAGATGTACAATGATTTGAAACAGTTATATTGGTGGTCGGGCATGAAACGAGATATTTCAGAGTTTGTATCGAGATGTTTAGTGTGTCAGCAAGTTAAAGCCGAACATCAAGTGCCTTCAGGTTTGTTAACACCTGTGATGATACCAAAGTGGAAATGGGATAGAGTTACGATGGATTTCGCATCGGGATTACCCTTGTCTCCAAAGAAGAAAGATGCTATTTGGGTTGTTGTTGATCGATTGACGAAATTTGCACATTTCATTCCGGTACATACTAATTGTTCACTTGATAAATTGGCTGAGTTGTACATTTCTAAGATTGTTAGATTACACGGGGTGCCAGTTTCGATTATTTCGGATAGAGATTCGAGGTTTACATTACGATTTTGGAAGAAACTGCAAGAAGCTTTAGGTACGAAGTTGAATTTTAGTACTGTATTTCATTCGCAAGTTGACGGTCAGTCTGAGAGAGTAATACCGTGTAACACCCCTTACTCGGGTTCTACGCCAAAATCGGGCCCGAGGTGTTACCGAACTCAAACCACTTGATCGCCACTTAGGCTCGTCATAACTACTCTCTGAAATCATCTCAACAACCTCATTCTCGACTTACGAGGCCTCACTCATACACACGAGGGCTCTCGAGACTAAACCGGAACTTTTTCCAATCTTAAAAATTTTCTCTTTATACAGGTCTCACACGCCCGTGCAAGGTTAGACACGCCCGTGCATGGACACACACGCCCAAGTCCCCAAACCGTGCCTAAAAACCCAGTATTCTGCCAATGCCCCACGGCCAAGGCACACGCCCGTGCTTACCACCCGTGGAGCACACTGACTACCTTAACACGGCCTAGAGTCTGGACACACGCCCGTGTGGCTAGCCCGTAGCCAACACTGGATAATCCCACATGCCCTAGACACACGCCCGTGCAGCTAGTCCGTGGTCTATTCTGATTTATAATACTAACATACACGGGACACACGGCCAAAGCGCACACCCGTGGGCTGACCGTGTGTCACACATGGCCTAGACACACGCCCGTGTGTCTATCCATATGGACAAGAACAAAGCAATGTGCCAAGCTCTTTTCACCCCTCTAGCATACACAACATATACTCATCTAACACCATCATAATCAACTCAAATTGAAGTGCATTCTCACATAGAAAACTACATCTTTCTTTCATATAATGTAATATCCAACAACCATGGCATTATACAAAATAAGCTATCCATCTAAAGGCCAACACATCTTAGCCATTTACAACTAAATCCACTAACTTGTCTAGCTCCTATACATGCCATATACAAAACATTAAGTTTCATGTACCAAAGTGTGCTGATATGTGGGCTGTCTTCTGATGATCCTCGTATCTCGATTCAACGCTTTTAATCTATTAGACAAGGGAAAAGAAAGAGAGTAAGCTTTGAGCTTAGTAAGTTTACACATAAACAATTAAGCAACATAGTATAAGCTAAGCAACAATTAGAATTATACCAACAAGTAATTCACAACTATGCTTACTCTTCTATCCCTTACCACATTTCCAACACATCATGAGTCACATACTCATAACCATCAAAATGCACCCCTGCATTCAATGTCACATTTACACAATATACAACACATCATTATTTCTCAATAACTCATCCACACAGCTAATTAACTTAATAATACATCCACACAGCTATTTTACTCAATAATGCAATCACATGGCTAATCCACACAGTTAACCCACACAGCAAATGTCTCGGTGGTTTCGCACTTAGCACACCACAATCGATTAATAAGGTGGTATCGCACTTAGCCTACCACAAAGGTAATCATAGGGGTTTCTCACTTAGCCCACTAAATGATATACCTCACGAAAGCATCGCACATAGCCAGCTCATCGTCAATATGCATTAGGATGGTATCGCACTTAGCCTACCATCTAGCATTATCACTACACATTCACATGTCTACTTACTCAAGTAAACATCCATTCACAATTCTACTACATTCATTCTACTTGGACCACATAGGTTCTCAATCAATCTCGAACAAGCTACACACTAGCTATCATCGACAATTTGTAAGTATGAATGCATTGTTTATGCATAGACTTACCTCGATACTCAAAAGTATAGAAATATGCAATTTAGTCCACCACCTTGCTTTTACCTTGGTTTCGATCCGGGCTTCGTCTTTCTTGATCTATAATGAATAAATCAGCTTATTCAATACATACATTGACTAAATTGACCCACATCTCATACTTTAGCAAAATTACTATTTTTCCCCTAAACTTTCTCATATTTACACTTTAGTCCCAAAGGCTCGTAAAGTAATTTTTTATTCAACTTTCTAGTCTTTCATGCTTAGTAGAATCACTTATTCAACTAAAGCTATCATGAATTCTCACTAAACCACATATGTATGACCAAACTAAAGTTTTTCACAAACTAGTCCCTACATGCATTTTCATGGAAAATCACTTAACAAAAGATGTTTCTACTACATCAAGCTTTCATAATCTTCAATAAAACAACAAAATACATGCATGTCATACATATGTACATTTTTGAACATCCGTAATAGCTCACCAAAAAGCTAAAAATAGCTTACTCATGCTACTAGGACTTCAAAAATACGAAGAATATCAAAAACCGGGCTTAGGAGCACTTACTAGCAAGCTTGAAAAATTGAAAGAGCCTTAACAATGGCTATTGAAATTTTCGGCAGATTGGGGGAGAAGATGAGTGAATTTTTGTCATCTTTTCACCTATTTAATCACTTAATAACTAAATGACCAAAATGCCCTTTTTGATAAACTTCAAATTTTAACTCATCCATGCCCATTTTTGTCCTAAAATTAGAATTTGGATAAATTACTATTTAAGGACCTCTAATTAATAATCTAAAGCTATTTCACACATATAGCTTCTAGAAACACACATTTTGCAACTTTTGCAATTTAGTCCTTTTGGACAATTCAACCACAATTTCACAAAATTGCTTCATGAAACTTTCACACTAGCATGCATACATAATATAAACCTCAAAAACTCATTCATAACCCTCAGATTTGTGGTCTCGCACCACTATTTTGACTAGGCCCTAAACCGGGATGTTACATACAGATTCTCGAAGATATGCTTCGATGTTGTGTTTTAGAGTTTGAAGGTAACTAGGAAAGATTTTTGCCGTTGGTTGAATTTTCATATAACAACAACTTTCAATCGAGTATAAAGATGGCACCGTACGAAGCTTTATATGGTCGCAAATGCCGAACTCCATTGTACTGGACTGAGCTGAGTGAGAAAAAGATTCACGGGATTGATTTGATCCGAGAGACTAAAGAAAAAGTTAAAGTAATTCGAAATAGCCTAAAAGCAGCTTCAGATCGACAGAAATCATATGCGAATTTGAAACGAAAAGATATTGAATTTCAAATCGGTGACAAAGTGTTTCTGAAAGTATCTCCGTGGAAGAAAATACTTCGATTTGGTCATAAAGGAAAGCTGAGTCCACGATTCATCGGGCCGTATGAGATCATTGAAAGAATAGGGCCAGTGGCTTATCAATTAGCTTTGCCGATTGAATTAGAAAAGATCCACAACGTGTTTCATGTGTCGATGTTGCGTCGATATAGATCGGATCCATCACATGTAATTTCTCCGACAGAGATCAAAATTCAACCTGATATGACGTACAACGAAGAACCGATCAGAATTTTAGCTCGAGAGGTTAAAGAGTTGAGAAATAAACGCATAGCTTTGGTGAAATTCTTGTGGCAACGTCACGGGGTCGAAGAGGCTACGTGGGAACCCGAGGAAGCTATGAGAAAATAGTACCCTAATCTATTCACTGGTAAGATTTTCGAGGACGAAAATCCCTAAGGGGGGAGAGTTGTAACAGCCCGTTTTTGGTCAAATTGGAACAGTAGTTTTGGGACCAAAAATTTGAGGTTGAAATAATTATTTTATTATTATTGTAATGTCTACAGCATGAAAATATGATTGTGTGAAATTTTCGTTAAGAAATTTTATCATTTGAATGCTTAATTTGATAAAAAGGACTAAATTGCGTAAAGTGTAAAACTTGAGTTCTATTAGCTAAAAGTATCTAATAGCTAAGGAATCATAAATTAGAGGTCCTCAAATGGTAATTAGACCATTTTAATTGTGAGTGGACAATTATGGGCATAGAATGGATGATTTAAATGGTTTATTATTAAAGTTATATTTGTAATTTGGTAATTTAACTTAAAATAAATAAAACCAAACCAAATTAAAGCTCCATTATCATCTTCAATAATCAAATATTGAAGAAGAAGAAAACCATTTTGTTCATTTTAGGGTTCGGTCACTTTGGAGCTTAATTGGTAAGTGATTTTGACACGATTTTTAATGATTTCTATCCTTTTGTGATCGTTGCAACTAGTTCTAGCTAGCCCAGGGACTATTTTCCAAAAATGTTAAAGATTTTGAAAGTTGCCATTGATGAAAATATGTGTTCTTTGATGTTTGATGATGAAATATGAAATCTTGTTGCTAGAATTACATATTTTGTAAAGTGATTTTGAGTAAAAATGCGAAATAGGGATTTATTTGTAAAAATGTGAAAATGAATAGTTAAATGTGAGAAAAGTTGATAAATGTGGGCTGCTATGGGCATTATAGTAATTCGGATATCATGGGTATTAAAGAAATTTCATGAATTTGTGATTTTGTGTAATAAAGACTAAATTGTAAAAGTTGTGAAATTCTAGGGGTAAAACTGTAAATGTGCTTAAATGTGTGTTTTGGATTAAATTGAATAGAGAGATTATTAAATAAGTTAATTTTTAATATATTTAGATCAAGAAAAGTGAAATTCGGATCTAGATCGAGGGAAAACTAAAGTTATCGACTAATCGATTTATTTCGTCGTTTTCACATCCGAGGTAAGTTCGTATGTGATAAATTTCATTATAAATGTATTCTAAATGCTTTTATATTGTATAAGTGGTGAATATGAGACTTCGGATAAGTTTGACAATGAATCGATGGCAATTCGACATTCAAAATCTCGGTTGAACCTTAGGAATAGTTTAGGATACTAGTGACATGTCATTAGGGGATACATTGAGTTGGCTTCAGGCCATGATATTAGCACTTCGGGTGCGAGTTATACCGATTTGGATATGGGCCATGAATATTGGCTGATTTGGCATCGGGCCATGATATCAGTATTTCAGATATAAGTTACCTTGATTTGGCTTTGGGCCATGGTATAGGTACTTATCAAGTGAGACTCTTGAGTATTCGATTTCTATTCCGAATGGTTCAACGGGTAAATGAATGATGTGGTTGAGAATAAGGTTGGTACGAGGTGGTACAGGTATGTGCATAAACCATATTAGCTTTGAATCAAAGAAATGGTGAAGAAAGTATATAGTTTTGTAAATGAATAATTGAAAGGTTTGTTAGTTGATGTGAATTCATGTATCTATATTTCAATTGTTGAATTATGTGGTTATGATTATATCGAGTTTATTTCATACGAGCTTACTAAGCTTTATAGCTTACATCGTTTATTTTCTATGTTTTATAGTGAATTCAAAGCTAGCTCGGATTCGGGGATCGCTGGAGATTTCGTCACACTATCCTACAATCGATTTGGTACTTTTAAGCTTATGTTTTGAGTATATGGCATGTATAGGGACTTTGGTCATGTTGGTTATGTTTTGGTTATGATTTTAGCCATTTGAATTGGCTCGTAAATATTTATTGTTTGGTTTGTATATTTGGCCATGTGAGTTGGCTTAAATTGGTTGTTTTGGCTATGTATATATATGTGCATATATGGTTGTGTGATGCTTGATAGCTATAAATATTGTGAATGTCAAATGGTTTAGTTGTGGTTGATTTTTAGGGCGACGAAAATCTGCCGGATTAGGGTCAAACCTAATAAGGGAATCCATAGATCGAGTTAATGCGACAATATGGGTTTTAATTAGAAAGAGATTTCAATTAACCAACCTAGAGTTAGTTATTAGTAGCCTCGAGAGAGGTATTAATATAATTTAGGGATTTTTACGGATTAAGCCAAGTGAATAAATCGCATGAATCAAAAGTAATAAGTGAAGTCTAGGTGGATTCTTCCTTAGGTATTGTTCATCTTATATAAGTTGTCTAAAAGTATTTTTCCCAATTTACTCTCTGTCGCGTTCATCGTTAGTTAAATTAGTTAATAGATTTTAGATTAAAAATAAATCCCCTTAATTATTAGGCTAGATAATAAAGAGATAGTTAATATTAGTACTCTTAGTCCTTGAGGATACGATATTCCAGACTCACCACAACTATACTACTGTTCGATAGGTGCGCTTGCCTTTGTCAAAATAATAGTTAGTTTCGAGCTCCATCATCTGCTAACAGACTCCCATCGTCGAATAAGCTGAGTCGAGCGAACATCGCTCTCAGATCGGTCATAGCCCTACGGCTCAAAGCATCTGCCACAACATTAGCCTTACCCGGATGGTACTCGATGGCGCAGTCATAATCCTTAAGTAGTTCAACCCATCTACGCTTCCTAAGGTTTAACTCCTTCTGAGTGAGGAGATACTTGAGGCTTTTGTGATTAGTGTAGATGGTACACTTTTCACCATACAGGTAATGCCTCCAAATCTTCAGAGCGATGACTACAGCAGCCAGTTCCAAATCATGCGTCGAATAGTTAGCCTCATGTGTTTTGAGCTGACGAGACGTATAAGCTACCACTTTACCATCCCCGCATCGTAACGCAACCTGCACTCCACATGCGACGCATCATCAGATAATGATGAAATCCTTCCTGTGTTCAGTCAGACGTAACCGAGCTTGCGTCAAAACAGATTTGAGCTTCTCAAAGCTCTCTTGTTGCTTATCGGTCCAAACAAAGGGAACTCCCTTACGTAAAAGATTGGTCAATGGTGCTGCGATCAAAGAGAGCCCTTCTATGAAGCGTCGATAGTAACCCGCTAGCCCTAGAAAACTGCGGATTTCAGACACATTCTTCGGTTGTTTCTAATTCAACACAGCCTCAATCTTACGAGGATCAACACGAATCCCCTTCGCAGAAACCACATACCCCAAAAAGGTTACTTCTCGGAGCTAGAATTCACACTTACTGAACTTTGCGTACAACTATTTCTCACGCAAAGTCTGTAATACCACTCGGAGATGCTCATCGTGCTTGTCCTTAGTCTTCGAATACACCAGAATGTCGTCAATGAAGACTACAACAAACCGATCAAGATAGGGCTGGAACACTTGGTTCATCAGATCTATAAAAGCTGCTGGTGCATTAGTCAATCCAAATGGCATTACTAGGAAATCGTAATGGCCGTACCGAGTCCTAAATGTTGTCTTATGCACATCGGTCTCTTTAACCTTCAGTTGGTGGTATCCAGATCAAAAATTGATCTTGGAGAAAATAGAAGCCTTTCTGAACTGGTCAAATAAATCATCTATTCTCGGTAGTGGGTACTTGTTCTTAATGCTCAGCTTATTCAATTGGCAGTAGTCGATACACATACGCATGGATCCATCCTTCTTTTTCACAAACAGCACAGGTGCTCCCTATGGAGACACACTAAGGTGGATGAACCCACGATCCAGTAACTCTTGAATCTGAGCCTTAAGCTCCACAAGCTCCTTTGGTGCTATTCTATAAGGGGCGAGGGACACCGGAGCTGTACCCGGAAAGAGCTCAAATCCAAACTCTACCTCTCAGCTCGGAGGCAGACCCGGTAGTTCCTCAAGAAAAACATCCAGAAAGTCCCTTACGGTTCTGATGTCCTTAACCGAAGAGTCCCCAGAATTCGAAACACTGATGTAGGCCAAGAATGCCTCACATCCTTTCCGTACCAACTTTTTCGCCACCAACGCAGAAATCACATTCGCCAGATAATCCCAATGTTCCCCAATCACCACTACCTCGTTATCCTCCCCTCGCCTCGTAATAACCCTTTTTGTAGCACAGCCCAGACTCACCCGATGCTTGACCAGCCAGTCCATTCCCAGAATCAAATTGAACTCCCCAAATGGAAGCTCCATCAGATCAGCCAGGAATACTGTCCCTTAAACCTCTAGCAGAACGTCTCTAAACAATTTACTAACCCAGATAGATTGCCCCAACGGACTCACAACAGTTATCTCACTCGAAGTACTCTCAACCGCAATCCCCAAAGTTTCAGACACAGAGCTAGTTACGTAAGAGTGTGTAGATCCTATGTCTATCAATGTAGTGTATGGTACATCAAAAATTAAGAACGTACCCGTAATGACAACCGGAGCATCACCATCCTCTCGGCGACGTGCAGCATAAACCAGTGTAGGCTGCCTCGCCTCAGTCGGTCCCGCACCTCTGCCCGGTGCTCTCTGTCCTCGGCCCATGCCATTACCACCCCTGGCCTGACCTCGGCCCCTAGGTGGCTGCTGAGCTACTCTTAGTGGCTGCGTAGTACCAGTACCCGCAGCTTGCATCTGATCAGTCCTAAATGGACAATCCCGGACACGATGCTCAGTCGACCCACATCTCAAACATGCCCCAGTCATCCTCCAACACTCGTCTGGATGGCGTCTACCATAGTGCCCACACAGCGCCACCCCAGCAGGTGCAACAGGAGGCCCAACTCTCACTGGCCCATCCGGTCTGGACTTTTTCTTAGGCCTCATCATAGAATTCGAGGGCTCCGATTCCCTCTTATTCTTTCCTTTCTTGCGGTTCTGGCGCTCAGCGCGCTTAACCTCCTCGGCGATCTTCGCCTTATCCGCCAGAGTAGAAAAATCACGCTCCCTGAGTCCATTCTCGAAACAAACGTAGCGCTCATACTCAGTCGCCACCAGGCCCCGGGCATAACGGCTCAGTCTCAAAAACTCGGCCTCATACTCAGCCACAGAACGGTCCCCTTGGGTGATATTAAGGAACTCACGCCTCCTAGCATCGATGTAGCTGGCTCCCATATATTTACTCTGTAAATCCGTCTTAAAGTAGTCCCAAGTCAATCGGTCGGGCTGAGTGCCCTTCTTAACAGTCAGCCACCACTGATACACTTCATCGCGAAGTAGAGAGACAGCCCCTTTAAGCTTCTGCTCAGCAGTAAAGTCCAAATCATCCATGATTCTCTCTGTGGCCTCCATCCAGTACTCGGCCACGCTTGGGGCGACTCCAATGACGCCCGAATAATAATTTAGCCCCATTGGACCGAGTCGTTCAGAATCACCCACGCCCCCAGATCCGATGTTGGGCCCCAATGACCTCTCTAAAAACTGTAACATGGCTCGGGATAGTGCGTCATCCCCAGCCTCACGATCATGAGACCCGGTCTCGATAGTAGGTGAGATCGGCGTCTCGCTCATATACAGATTAGCCAAATTTTTAGATGCGGAAGACCCAGCTCGAGCCCCCTACGGCCTCTACCACGGCCTCTAGTACCTCGTCCGCGGATACCTCGTGGTGCTCATCATCGTATTTTAATTTATCTCAGATAACAGCTTTATGCATTAGTTACAGTTCCAATATTTATTAACACATGTTTTATGCAGAATAGTATCAGAAGTTCAGAGTTCATTATCGTGAATCGCAGTTTTACTTGATATTCGGGCCACTCTGCTTTTAGCTTTACACTACCTAAAGTGCTTTCAGAATAGTATACTACCTAAGGCTGTTTCAGGCATGCAAGTAGTATTTTAGACAAATTTAAACAGAATCCAGAACACTTACAGGATCGGCGCCGGAGACTCGGTGTACCACATTCTCATTTTAAAAATATTCTGAATCACTTGAAAATCGTTTCTTTAAAACAAACTTTTAAAACCCAAATCCACAGTCGAGTTTTGTAACCTGGTTCTGATACCACTAAATGTAACACCCCAAACCCGACCTAGACGTTATGGCCGAATCTGGCGACGTCACATGATAGTGCTTTGGAAAAAAATAACTATGTTAAAACCATTTGTAGATATCTTGGGCTTTCGTCAAAACGTGTCGTTTAATTATTCATTATCCATTTTAAAAACATTATATGTTGTGAAAGCTTTGAACATAATTTGCAAGTTCGTGTATTTTTTATAAAACATTTATTTATTTTGAAAATCCGCGTCTTATCCTACTACTAGCAGTTTATAAAATAATAATCCCAAATTTTAAACAAAAATCTAAAAATGCCATGTTACATAAAACTTGCCCAAATATAACCAGAACTATAAATGAAAAACCGTTAAAGGTCCAAAACTGTGGTCACCGCCATGTCCTCCGCCTCACCGATCCGTCTACTGCTGGAGATTACCTGAATAGATTAAACAGAAAAAAGTGAGTTTTCGCAACTCAGTGTGTAATCCCCACAGAAAACATACACACGGTCATATCAGAAAACAGACATAAATTCATAGTTCTGGTCTGAGCCCATTATAGAAACGGTGTGGACTTTAGCCCACTCAGATGTAGAATCAGACATATTACAGGGCCTTGGCCCATTCCAGACAGAATATGCAGAAAACAGATTCCAACCCACCAGCCTCTACACACCAGCTCCGTCCAACCCTACACATCATGCTCTGGGGATAAAATCAACCCACCCAAATTTACACACCAAAGTTGTATGTACCGAACGCGCACATAGTTGTAAATTTGCAAAATGAAGTCGCGGATAACAGCTTAAGAGCCTTTCAGATACTACCTCCAATCATAATCAACCCACCCCGATGCAATGCAACATACAAGAATGACATGCTATTATGCAATTAACTCATATATTCAGATCAGTATACATGCTTAGTACGTAAATCGACATGCACAGATCATTCATTTAGGGTCTAAGTATTGCTTATCGACTTTACGGTAGGTCCCAAATCGACTTGGGCGACCTGTGTAACCTTACAGAGTTTTCCAGAAAAATGGGCTCACACGCCCATGTGGCCCGCCCGTGTGGGCCCACACGACCCAAATTGGCCTTAGCCGTGTGGATTACACGGTCGGGCTCGTCGATCACACGGCCTGGCCCAGAATCCCACATGCCCGTGTGGTTCACCCGTGTGGGCCCACACAGCCCAATTGGTCGAGCTCGTGTGTCGCACACGGCCTTGCCCAGGCGTCACACGACCGTGTCGCTCGCGCACGGCCTGGTTTATCGATCACACGGTCGTGTGGTGACTAACAGTCTTGCACACGACCTACCACACGGGCGACCACACGCCCATGTGGCGTCGACAGTGAGGTTTTTGGCTTTCATTGAAACCTCATTTTCTACATTTTCGGGTACACACCTGGTTTGATTTTGACATGTAATCACTCCTGAGCATAGCGAAACCTAAAATCAACAACCCAAGGCCCAATTTCAGTCAATTAAATCGATACTAAACCGAATCAGTATGAACAAACAATTCATAAATCTTACCACGACCCTACCTTAGCGAAAGCAAAGGATTTAATCGCACTCGCTTCAAGACCGATCGGAAATCCACAAACCTCTTGAGGACCTCCTAAACATCACATAAAACCCTTATTTACTAATTAATCATGAGGAACAGTTAAGAATGATTGAAACCATCACTTATCGAATACGCGAAGAGAGCGTTGTGCAAGCAAGAACAAAATAAAAATCGAAAAGAAAGGGGAGGAACAAGGGAAGAAAATGGCAGTAAGGATTTTGGGGGAAAAAAAGAAAACGGCAGGAAAAGAGAAGAGAGAGAGGCCGAATTTTTGCCTAGTTGAACCTCTGGTCAGATTTTGATAACTCCCCCCTCTCCACTGCTTAATTCTCTCCTTTAAACACTCCACCATCAGTGTTTAACTAAAACTCAAACTCTTACACAACATTAGCAAAGAAAATAATTCCTCCCCGCCGCATGTGAATTCGAACCCTGCACCTCCAACAACTTAACACTCCACTTAACCACCAGACCAGCAGGCCTATTCTGATATAATTTCCCTAACAATTAATTAAAAGCCTACTGAACAGAGCTAGGGCTTACTTCATAAAAATACCAAATTTTGCCCAAGTCAATGCTTGAACTTGGGACCTCCCACACACATCCAGAACACATAACCACTGTACCAGACACTCATTCATGCCAAAATTACAAAAGCCAAAATTAAGAAAAACCGGGGCGTTACAATATCATTTTATCATTAATATCTAGATTGGATACAAGTCATGGAATAGTCACACTTATATAATCCAATATTATATTTCTTAATATTCTGAGTAGACTACAATAAACAAATAAGTGTGATATCTCATATCAACTTATTCGAGCATGGCCATGCATTTCTAGTCTCACTCCATCAAGAGGCCTAATATATTGCTCCCATTATGTAGGATGGACAAATCCTATCTTGATCAATCATATCCCACTACATAGATTATGGCATACCCAACATCAGTCTTTATAGTATAACCTATTATGGTAGACGTTTGACTATGTTAAAATATACAACTCACTATGTTGGGACAATGATGACCTCAACTCTGAGGACATATACATAGTTATCACTATGAGTAATGTTGTGACTATTACATAATAATCCAAGAACAATACTCATAGCGGGTCAGTCCAGTATGTTGTTCACTAACACATACTTATGTGTCGATTTTGACATTTCTATGTCAATGACAACACTTTGTCATCAATCA
Source organism: Gossypium sturtianum (assembly GCA_025698515.1). Lineage (NCBI taxonomy): Eukaryota > Viridiplantae > Streptophyta > Magnoliopsida > Malvales > Malvaceae > Gossypium > Gossypium sturtianum. Next base: position 33,609,127 of record CM046943.1, on the reverse strand, counting down.
ATTACACATTAGTCTCAATGCATTATCATTGTCCAAGCCCACAATAATTGTAACACCCATTACCCGTATTCAATGCCGGAACAGGGCTCGAGGCATTACCGGACTTATAACACAAGCATTCACACAATTTCGAGTCATAAATTTGTGCCCAAATTAAAAACCATTCATATTCAATCATAAAGTCCCTTATACGAGCCCACGAGGCCCAAAACATACTTTGGAGGTGGTTCAGGACTAAACCGAGAACTTCAAAATTTTTTACAAAACTTAAAAATTTTTTGCTAGATGCAGGGCTCACACACCCGTGTGGCCCAAGGGACACGTCCGTGTGACCCTGGGACATGCCCGTGCTTCAGACCATGTTCGATTTAGGGTGCTATCTGACTTGTGCCACACGGGCGTGCCACACGCCCGTGTGCTAGGCCGTGTAGCACACACGGCTGAGACACGCGCCCATGTCTCTGCCCGTGTGCTCAATTCTGGATATTCTGTTTCTTAAAATTAAGGTGCAGGGGACACACGACTGGAACACATGCCCGTGGGGCAGACCGTGTGTCATACACGGCCTAGACACACACCCGTGTGTCTACCCATGTGAACAAAATAAAGGCTATTTACCAAGCCATTTGCCACCCTTATTCACACATACACTTCACCAATTCAAAGGCACAAAACATAACATACTTAGGCAACCAAAACATCCAAAATTATTACCAACACATGCCAATACAATATCAACATCTATCATACTCACAACATTTATTAAGCCACAATTGTCTACTTTCAAGATACCTAATTGTACACCACTTTATCATCTCATCAATAGACCATATTGCCAAACATTTCACATTCATGTGATAAATCACATTTGTATCATTCACCAAGTATACCATGACAATATAACCAAAGACATTAGCACATATATATATCTATACTTAGGCTTACAATCATGATGGCCCAAGTAAGCCAATTTACATGGCCAAATATCAAAATAAGCCTTTGACAAGTACAAGCCAACACATTGGCTACAATCAATAATGACACATATAACCAAAAGACCAAATCCCTATAAATGCCATAAACTCAAAATACTTGAATTAATCAATACCCAAAGCGATAGCTTGATAGTGTGATAGGATCTCCGGTGATCTCCAATCCGAGCTAGCTCAATGTCACTATAAAACATGGGAAAGGAAGAGGGGTAAGCTATATAGCTTTGTAACAGTCTGAATTTGACCCTAATCAGAATGGTGGTTTTGGGACCACGAATCCGAGTCTAAAAAATATTTAAATATTATTTTCTGTGTTTATTATATGTGAATTATTATGTGTGAAAGTTTCAGCATTTAAAATTTGATTGTTTGTGTGCTTAATTGAATAAAAGGACTTAATCGCGTAAAGTGCGAAAGTTACAAATTATAGTGAAAGGTGCTAATGTGTTAGTGGCTTTTTAATATGAGGTATTAATAGGGCAATTAGCCCATTTTACAAGGTAGTGGACGGCTTAGGACTATAATGCCCTTATTATATATGTTAGTTTTATTTTAATTAAAAGGTTATATTAGTAATTAAGTAAATAACATATTATATGCTAAAATAAAACAAAAGAAAGGCCATTATCATCCTTTATTCTCTTGGTCGAATATTGGAGAAAGAAGAAGGGCTTTGTTTCATTTGATTTTCGGCACTTATAAGCTTAAATTCAAGGTTAGTTTGATTTCGGTTCTTGATAATTTTTACGTTTTTGAGATCGTTGCTTAGAAATCTTCAAGACCCATGCTTAAATTTTTGATTTTGATGAATATTTTGAAATGTGCCATTGATGAGTTCATGAGCTTTATGATGATAGTTGATGAATTATGAAAGATATATGTTAGATTAATATGTTTTTGTATTGAGATTTTTGGTGATTTTGAGTAAATAGGGCTAAATTGAGAAAATAAAATGTTGAGGGGTTAAATTGCAAAACAAATGAAATGTATGGATTTATATGGCTATGTGGAAGATTCGGCCTAGCTATATTGTTGGGAGATTTTGCATATTTTGTGTTTTGTGCAAATAGGATTAAATTGTAAAAATGTGAAATATTAGGGGTAAAATGGTAAATTGTCCATTTAGATGTTTTTGGACTAAATTGAAATGAAATATATTTGAATGAGCTTAAATTGAATATGTTTAGATCAAGAACAAAGAAAAATGGACTTGGATCGGGGAAAGGCGAAAGTTAATGAATAGCCGGTTCTTGACGTTCGACGATATCCGAGGTAAGTCTATAAGTAATTTAATATCATTAATGTCATTTATAACCTTGAATATACGTTGAACTATGGAATTATGGTTATGAATTTAGTGAAAGCCGAATGTGGATAGACATTTTATCATGAAGTGTTGTTAAATTTTAACTAAATTGATAAGTTCAAGTGATATGAATTATGTATGGTTTATATAATTTTGGTCAGCATGAAATGTGAATAAGATGGAAATAATATCGTATGTCGGGCTTCGAGCCTAGCAGGCCTTGTGCCGGTGAAGTGTATCGGGCTTATTGCCTAGCAGGCTAAATGCCGGTGATCAAATTTCAGACCTCGGGTCTAGCAGGCTTAGTGCCGGTGATGTATTATAAATAGAGAATTCATGAATCATTTACAAGGTGGAACGTAATTATTGCAATAAGCTAAATGCTCGGGTAAGTATAAGTTTTCATGGTTGCAAGGAATAAGGTAAGTTATTATTTTTCCATTCGAATTAAGTAAGTTGTGATGTAGTCGAAGCTTTCATTGAGATGTTAATATGTGTATTTGATCTTACCAATAATGAGTATAAAATATATATTGGAATTTAAGCTTGGTTATGCTTTTGAGATTCGGCTATATGTGTAAATGTTAAATGTGAGATTGATGGGATATGTTTACATATGTCTATGACTGATTACATGTGGTTAAGATGTATGTTATACTTAATTGGGTTGGAATATGCGAATACCTATTGTATTTAGGTGTTTCGGTGAGTTTGCGTGCTTATGGTAAGAAATGATAATTGTTAAGTTAAGTAATGTAATGGCGTTAAATTATTTATATTCAATGTCATAAACCAATTGTTTTAAAAGCTTGATTGTTTGAATGTTATATTATAATTGCTTAAGACTTACTAAGCTAGTTAGCTTACTCGTATGTTTTCACTGCTTTATAGATTTTGATCAAGCTACGAGCTCGGGAATCATCGTTGAAGTCATCCACACTATCAATCTATTTTGGTACTTGTAAGTTTGGATTTTTGAACTAAAGGCATGTATAGGCTAGACTATGTTTTGATCTATGAATTTGTTCTTGTATATATTAGCCATGCGAAAATGGCTTGACTTGGATCATTAGGATTAGGCGCGACTTTATGAGTTCTTGATCAAGTGTTTAATGTGTTTGGTTTTATCAATTCGGCTATGACTTAATTATATGTATATGATATGTGTGGTATGTATGGATTTGTTAATTCATTGAGTTGATTATGTATTTGAGTGTATATTGGTTATTTATGTTCGGTTGTAAAATGGTAAGTAGTAAATGTGCTTCATAATTCTTTTAGGTATAAATCAAAAAGAGTAAATGATGGATATGGTTTAAGTATGTTCTGGTTAGTTGTAATAGATAGTTAAAAGAGTGTGATATGAAGTTCATGTATACTAATATATATGCGATTTATGCGTATAAGGAGATGTTGTCTATGTTTTAATGTTTAAAATATGGCTTTTGATTTTATAGTAAATATGCGCATTATATATATATATATTCATATAAGCTTCATTAGTATATTCGACCATGTGTATGTTACTATAATTTCATATGTGATTGACTAAATATTATAAAGAGAAATTTGTTCAGTTGGTTTTGTTATATGATTATAGCAAGCATAATTTTAATATATGATTTATATGAACTTAGGAGTACTAAGGTTCAAAACTTGAATGGGATAAGTGTACTAATGTGGTTCACTTTTGAAGCATGGAAGAAATAAATGTCTGTTCTTAATTGAGTATTGTTTGGTAATACCTCATAACCCAAATCTGGCGACGGATACGGGTTAGGGGTGTTACAAGCTTAGTAAGCTCGTATGATAATAACTCATCTCATCAAATAAACACATTTTAAGCCATTATAAATACTATAATATAACTTGTATAATTCCACCTTTATGCCATGTATTCTTTCACATAATTAACCAAGAATTTCACAGGTTTATTCATTTCAATGCTTACATGGTTTGAATATTTCTTATCAATTCATTCACATTTACATAAGCATAAGCAAATAGAAATAAACTATATTCAATTCAATAGCCATCACATTTATAAATATTCAATTGAACCGTATGAATTCTCATAATTTTCCACTTACTCATCATATGAAATTCACTTTTAACACTTACTTGTCGATTTCTGTCACGAGTACCTTGACTGAGTCGTACCATCACTTGTAACCACATTTCGTCAACATTTCTCGTTAAACCATTTGGAATACTAAATGATACTCGGAAATCTCGTACACACAGTACCATACCAATGCCATATCCCAGATATGGTCTTACATGAAATCTCGTATCGATGCCAATAGCCTAGCTATGGTCTTATACGAAGTCTCGTATCGATGCCATATCCCAGATATGGTCTTACACGTAATCTTAGTAACCCTAATGTCATGACACTTGTATCCTATCTATTTCTAAGGTTCAATCAGGACTTTCGCTGTATCGAATCTCTGTCGGTTATTTCCGTAGTATCGTACTCAATAGCATTCACATTTCATTTCAATAATATAGCATTTACCACAATTATATCAATTAAGCATTTACACATATATAATTTAATACTTATTAAACATACGAACTTACCTTGGCATAAAAATGGCAATGACCTAATTGTCAAATACTTGTTTTTCCCCCGTTCTAATTCCGAACCTCATTTTTCTTGATCTATAATATCACATTTAACTTATTTAATCATTATACTATTCAAATTAGCCCAAAATCACATTATAGCAAAACTTACATTTTTGCCCCTAAAGTTTGACATTTTTACACTTTAGTCCCTAGGCTCGTAAAATGAATTTCATTCAATTTCTTCAAAACCCAAGCCTAGCTGAACCATTTTCATACTCATAATAGCCCACATTTCTCATTTATTCACATTTTCCTACTCATTTTATAACTTTTACAAATAAGTCCTTTTTGACATTTTTACCGAAAATCACTTAGCAAAAGTCGTTTAACAAACAACAAACATGCATTTTCTATCATCAAACATCAAAATACACACATATTCAACATGGGTAAAACCCTAGACCTTGATCATATCTTAAATTAGTGGTAGAAATAGATAGATCGGGTTACAACGACTTCAAAAATGTAAAGAGCATTAAAAACGGGGTAAGAACGGACTTACAATCGAGCTTGAAAGCTTGAAAAACCCTAGCCATGGTTCTCCTTGTAAAATTCAGCCAAGGGAGGAAGAAGATGGACAAATTTTGGCTTTATTTTGGCTTTTTAATTCATTTAATTACCAAATTACTAAAATGCCCTTAATGCTTAACTTCAAAATTTCACCTAACCATGTCCAGTATAATGGTCTAATTACCATCTAAGGACCTCTAATTTAATATCTCATAGCAATTGGACACCTTTAACATATAGAACTCACATTTTGCACTTTTTGCAATTTAGTCCCTTTAACTAAATTGAGTGCCAAAACGTCAAATTTTTTTAACGAAGTTTTCACGAAATCATTCCATAAAACTGTAGAGCATAAAAATATAATAAAAATAAATTTTTCTGCGTCGAATTTGTGGTCCCGAAACCACTGTTTCGACTAGACCCAAAATCAGGCTATTACAATAATACTTGACTAAGGACCTTTTAAGAATAATCATATTATTCTCAGGACTTCATTATTAACCAATTTATTTATACACATAGAAAAATAAACTGAAATAACAATGGCAATGCCTTATATTAACAAATAAGGTAAAACGAGTATGTGATTACAATCATCTCGTGATTAATCTTTAGGCATACTCTAACATGTAATTAGGGCTCAAATTATTTATAATTAAGTTTCTGCTTTTCGCCTATTAATTACAAACTCATTTAGTCATGAAATCATTCCACTATAGTATCGTGACTGAGCTCTCCCTAATGACAAACCATTACAAAAGCAACTACTTAGTACCCGTCCAATGACCTTATCATAAATGTGTTACCCTCATAGGATATACTTGATCTCTTTGGGATAATATTCATTCTCCCAATATGATCTTATTTTATCTTATGGTAACCATTACATCTTCATTCATGAAAAATTAATTACTATCAAATAGTAATCAAGTCATTCATCACAAAGACGAATGACTTGTAGCCACGCTTACTTTTTATCAACCATGTAATTCCAATGAGAATATATCATTTACCCACGTCTCGTGCTATGAATTCCACTATTGTGAATGATGCTACATGCTACAGAAGTCGTACACCCAACGCACCAGCTTTTGGTTCCTTATCTATTTGAACTTAGGCTTTTACTTACATCAAAGTGTATGAGTCATGCATATATAGCCTGTCATCCACTCAGGATTTAGGTATGCCACATTATGAACGTCACAAGTGAATAAATCCATAAATGAATTTATGATCTATTCTTCTTGGGTCATGTCCGATGTACCATCAGTCCATTCGATTACATCTATGTCTCTATCTTCTAGGAGTCATTAGCTTCGATGCCCAAGATAAAGCATCTCCCCAATTGGAATTGATAGACGAAATATTAGTCTTTCAATCGGTTTGCTCATTTTTTATTAGACTAAGGACATGTTTAGGTTCATCTACTGATATAAGTTGTCCTTTTGTATTATGATCCGATCACGTAATACCACTTAATATTAGTTTAACATTAGACAACCAGTTAGCAAAATTTGCTTCCATTTTTCTTTTTGTGAAGAAACCATATGAGGAAATTATACAAAGTACTAATGTAATTCATGAATAATTTTATTAACCAATCTGTTCAAAAAAATTACAATTTTACATTGACGAAAATACTACATCTAGGGCATCAGATCCAACAATTTTGATATACAGCCAGTCCAATCAATCACATCTATGTCTTTATCTTCTGAGAGTAATACGCTCTGATACTGAACATAAGGTATCTTCCTATTTAGATTTGATAGATGAAATATTAGTTTTTCAATCGATTCACACAATCCTGATTAGACTAAGGATGCATTTAGATTATCTACAAATATAAGATGTCTTGTTGCACTACGATCCAATCACGTAATGTCTCTTAATATTAGTTTAAATGTTAGATAATCAATAAGTCAATATATTTTTTTCATTTTTCTTTGTGTGCAAAAACTGTTGAAGGCAATATACAAAAGATATTAATGATAATGGTAGATTTATTAAACCAATTTGTTTGAAAAATTACAAGTACATGGACAAATTTACTACACTAAGGGCACTAGATCCTAACAAGTCTTACTAGAAAGAGACCATCCGATGAAGAAGTCTAACATGAGAGTCTACAAGAAGAGGCTAGTGAACATTCCAATGTACAAGTTATCAAATATTCTTAACCAACAATCAATGAAGTTATTAATGCCAATCAACTCAATGAGCTTATCAAAGAAGTTATCAAAGACAAAAGATGAAAGTGTTGCTCTGCCTTCATATACATACTCAAAGTCATACATTCGTAGGATTAATCATCTGAAGATGCTTGAAAATTATCAACCACAAAAGTTCTAACAATTTGATGGTAAAGGAAATACATGTCAACATGTCACTCACTTTATGGAAACCTGTATTTCCATCATTGAAAGAAAAATCATTCCATCATTGAAAGAAAAATCATGGAATGATTGATAGCTAGGAAGAACTTGAACGAAAATTTCTCACTCGATTTTATAGCACTTATCGTATTGTCAGGATGATCGAGCTCACAAGCTCAAAACATTAAAATGGCAAGCCAACCATCAATTATACCCACTGCTAGAGGAATCTACATCTAAATTGCAAAGAGAAATTGTTACCATCGACATGTGCATACAAGGCATGAAGTGAGACTTGCATTGCATTCTCCAAGGCATCAAGCCGAAGTCCTTTAAAAAATTAGCTAATTGAGCCCATGGCATGGAGTTAAGTATGACAACTACTACAAATCAAGAACCTTCTAATGATAGCAAAATTTTAGTTGATAATAAAGATGCCGATCAGTCCATGGCCATAAATGTGAAACCCATTTTTGCTCAAGTCAAAGGTATAACAAGAGTCACACTGAATTAGAGGCAAGAAAAGAAGTATCTTTTCCTTGATGTTGATGTTCCAAACATGCTTGAAAAACTTTTAAAAGCTAAGTTGATTTAGTTGTCAACAATGAAGTGACCTGAAGAAGTTGATCGAGTAGATGATCCCAACAATTGCAAATATCATCGGTTGATTAGCCATCCTCTCAATAAGTGCTTTGTGCTTAAAGACAGAATCATGCAACTCAACAAAGAAAGGAAAATTAAGTTCGAAGAAGAAGTAGCATCATCAAATTTGACATCAGCCATTATGGTTTCTTAATCCAATATGATGGATAGAACATAGAATTTGACTCATTCAATCTTATTACATTAGCTCTAAGCAAAAGCAAGACAGTGGATTTCCAAGGGATTGAAGGTAATTGTCTGTTTCTAGGATATTTGAATGCTCATGGTTGGACTCCAATCACATGACAAATAAGCCTATAAAAAGCAATGCTCCTATGTAGGAGCTTAACTATCACATTGCTCCTAAGCACAAGCCTAAACAATTCATCCAAAATGATGATGCTCTTAAACATGAGCTTAAATTGTTTAACCCAAACAATGATGCTCCTAAGCATGAGCTTAAGTAGTAGACCAAATATATATTTATCTTGAACTACGTCATGACTTGATCCTTCAAAAACCAATGGCACGTAGACAACTTGGTTTTATTGTCAAGTTCAACCACCACCAAAATAAAATTTCTTGAAGTCAAACTTCAAAGTGTAGAAGTTTTAAAAAAATTTCTCCATAGGCACCACATGTTCTCGCCATGTTGAGGCTACAAACTTCATAATGGTTCTTCATGGGGTATTACAAGTTCTATCTGTTGGGATTTTGTGCCCTTAATGGAGTTATTTCGTCATTAATGCTTGTAATATTCTGGATAGATTATTTAATAAAATTACATAATTAAATTATTATCTTTTGTATCTTTTCCTCAGGTTTTTGCACAAAAAACAAAATGAATAAAGAAAATATTGGCTCACTGATTACCTAAGGTTTAACTAATACTAAGTTGCATCATAGAGTCAGATTATGATGTAAGGAGACAATTTATATTAGTGAATAATCTAAATGATACATAGTTTGAGGAATCAAAATTTAGCAATTGATTCAAGGGGTTATTATGTCGTTTCTTATGTCCATTTGAGGAGATAACTTATCTTGAGTATTGAAGTGGATGACTCCTAGAAAAGTAGAGACATAGGAGTGATTATCTGGACTAACAATACATCAAACAGGACCCCAAGTTAAATTAACCCTAAACCCATTTATGGATAAATTCACTTGTGACATTCATAGTGTGGCTTATCTCAATCTTGAGTAAGTGATTGACTATGCATATGTGACTCATATACTTTGATATATTGAAAGCTTGAACTTAGTCAATGTCAGAGCTGAAAGCTGGTATGTTAGGTATATGAATTATGTATAGCATAGCTTCATTTACAATAGTGGAATTCATAGCTCGATTAAAAAGTAAATGATATTCTCTCACTGACATTGCACGATTTATGAAAAAAGGAACGTGATCGCGAGTCATTCGTCTATTATTACTATCTTTTAGTAATAAACTTTTTCATCATAGAAAAGATGCATGATGATCATGAGATAAAATAAGATCATATTGAGTGAACAATTTTAACCCAAAGAGATTAATGATATCCTATGAAGGTAACACAAGAGTAAAGTCATTGGATAGAGCATAACTATAAATTACTTTCATAATGATATATAATGAGGAGTTTAATCACGATACTTTTAGTAGATTTAATTTCATAACTAAATAATGTTTTAAGTGTTAAGGATATAAATATTAATTAATGTTAGTACTTTGATCATGATTTATAATTGTGATAGCAGTAGTGGAAGTTATGTTTTATCATATTTATTTTATTTTTGAAATACAATGTCATTGTTATTATATGTAGATGGATAATTGAGACCAACAATATAAATAATTTTTGTTATGAACAAAAAAGTACGTTCTACCTTTTCTTTCAAAATAGATGGAGAAATCTACCACTTCGGAAGCTAGGAAGCCAACTTGGTGGTATAAGGCTTTTTTTATAAAAGTACCAAAAAAAAATTTATTATTTATGAAAATGATTCATTTTGAAAATTATGTACGTAAATGATTCGTTTTAAACAGTAAATTTCGATAATATTATTGGCATCACCACCTCCAATTTTAAAAAATATTTTTTTGGGTGTCACCGTTGCCATTGGCGTTTCCAGACTAAAGTATAATTATATAAAACGTTCAAAGACCCGATGAAGCAATTACCCGATGAAGCAATTACCCTTTTAGATTGGATGAACTAAGGGTGGCTACATTCCTTCAGGCTGCACCAATTAAATGCTTTTAAATTTTTGGTCTATTTGCATATTAGGTCTGTCCCCTTTTGAAATTAAATTTAAATAGCCCTTAAAAATATAAAAATAACAAAAATAAACTCTTTTCAATTTTTTTTTAAACAATAAACTTGAAAATTTATATAAAATTATTATTTAAATTACCCGAATATATCTCTCAAGAATTTTCCTCAAGTCGAAAATTCTTATTTAAAACTTGAGGAAATTTTTTAAGGAATATATTTGGGTAATTTAAATAATAATTATATATATTAAGTTTATTTTTTAAAAAAAATAATAATAATTGAAAATGGTTCATTTTTGTTATTTTTATATTTTTAAGGTCTATTTACATTTAATTTCAAAAGAGGACAATCCTAACATGCAAATAAACCAAAAGTTCAAAAGTATTTAATTGGTGCCGTAGGATGAATGGCATCACCCCTTTTCTCATCCAATTTAAAAAGGGTAATTGCTTCATTAGGTCCTTAAACGTTTTATATAAGTATACTTCAATCTGATGCCGCCAATGGCACTGCATCCAAAATAATTATTGTTATTTAAAACTAGAGGTGGTGACGCCAATGACAATGACATTACCGACGTTTACTATTTAAAATGGATCATTTATGTGCATAATTTTTAAAGTAGGTCATTTTTATAAATAATTTAAATTTTTAAGTCATTTTTTATAAAAAAGCCGAGGTATAACATAGTTTTTCTATTGCTTAGATTCTTTTTGCTACGTTATTGGGACTTTAAAAAAACACTCAAAATAGTAGCTTTGTAGTTGCATTTTAAAAAAATCTATCAAAAAATCTTGATATTACATTGGACTAAAATACAAAAAAAATGCCAGTTTTTAAAAAAAAATTACGAAAATAGATTAAATTTTGAAAATTTACGAAAATGGAAAAAATTCAGGAAAACGCTTTTAATTGGAAGCACTTTTTGTCACATCAATACAAAAAGTGACTTTTTCTATTTTTTTGATGCCACCTATCAATGTAAAAATAAAACTTACAAAATACGCATTTATATAGTCCTAAAGTCTCATTTCCCTTATTTTCTTAAGCAATTTGGGATATGAGATATGTGTATATATGGGCTCATAAATAGGTTTGCAGTTTGTTCCTAGACAATGTGGGATTGCTTCATTAAATTGTGATATATAGACAATGTGTATATATAGATAGACTCATGAATAGGTTTAATTATAAAAATTAAATTTAAGATAATTGTTCAATATAAATTGTGATTTTTTTAAGACATAGAGATTATGAAATCAAGCCATTCTTAATCATGGTTCTTGCAGATCGAATCATCCATATAATATACAAAAAGAAACTCCAGATATTTGATATCTTTCTCTTTGAATGAGATCTCAATTCCAGCGATGGTTTCATTAGATATCTTACAACTAGAATCCCTCTTTTTTCCGATCCAGTTCCTCCACCACCGTGAACCCCGGTTAGATTCAGGCATGATGCACTTCTTAGTTATTGGGAGAACTCAAGTACTCTCTTTCGGATCCAGAAAACAGCTCTCAGAGATTTTTTTTTTTTTCCCTTTTGAAAGATACAGGAGTGAAACAATCAAACTATTGATATTGGAAGACCCAAAAGATTCTTCCAATGTATCATTTCTGGGTTCAATGAAATTCATAGGTATAGGAAGAAGCCCTGTCAAATAGAGATTTTTTTCTTTCGATCATATTTCGATTGTTAATATGATATATAAGGACTGCTACTACAAATAGTACTACACCCTTGATCGTGAAATATCGATTGCTTGTTGAACCATGTGAATTGCGTGAAGTAGGATACTAATAATCAATATGTCTTCAAAAAAAATCACAATTTATATTGAACAATTATCTTAAATTTAATTTTTATAATTAAATCTATTCATGAGTTTATATATACACATATCTTATATCGCATATTGCTAAAGAAAATAAGGGAAATGAGACTTTAGGTCTATATAAATGCCTGTTTTGTAAGTTTTATTTCCACATTAATAGGTGGCACAAAAAAAAAAGAAGAAAATATAAGTGTTGCCATTTTTAGTGTTGATGTGGCAAAAAGCGCTTCTAACTTGAAGTGTTTTTCTACCAATATCTAAAAACACATCCAGCAAGAAGCGTTTTATTGGTGACACACAAAAAGCGCTTCCAGCTAAAAGCGTTTTTTTGAGTTTCCCCTAGCATTTTACCAAAATCGGCCATTCCCATAAATTTTCAAAAATTCAACCTATTTCTGAAATTTTTAAAATATATATATACATTTTCTGGAATTTTAATCATTACATTGACAAAAAAAAACGTTTTATATTTACTTTGGAACGGTGCTTAGTGAAAAAAGTCCTTATAAAATTAATTCCTTAATTACTCGAATATAACACATTAATATATCATTTGGTTATTATTATTAATGTAATAAAATGAGCAAACAACTTAATCATTATATATGTATTATAATAGTTAGACAAAAAATAAAAAATAATTAATACAAATTTAAACTTAAAATTAAAAAGATAAGTAAAAACTCTTGTAAAAAATAAGATCTATTCAAAATAAGCGAAATTTTTTCTCTCTTTGTTAAAAATAAGTTATGAGAATGGCTAAATATTTTCAATTGAATTAGTATATTGCTAATTCATATAATAAAGGCTAAACTACACTATTAGTCACTAAACTATGGATAAGTTTTCATTTTGGTCACTTAACTAAAAAAAGTTACAAATTAGTCATTGAACTATTCGAATGCTTTCATTTAAGTCACTGAACTAATAAAAAATTTTATTTAAGTTACTAGGTTGTTAAGGTTCTTTTTTTTAGTTTTTCAGTTCCACTAGTGAGCTCTAAGCAACAATTCGGCGATTAGTACGATGGATTAGTATCCATCTATGAGTAGAAGAATGTATCTTAGATCCAAGTCGATCTGATGATCAATGTCGAAGATCAAAGAAAACAATTGTTTAAATTTTGGTTCACAGATACGAGACGTCCAAAGTTATTTCATCAAAAAAATAATAATTATAGAAGAGAAGGGAGAAGAGAGGTTTTGGTTGTTGCAAGTAATGCAAACAGAGAAAGTCATATAGTATCAAGTTTCACAGTTTAGTGACTTAAATGAAAACTTTAGAATAGTTCAGTAATTAAATTGTAATTATTTTTAGTTAAGTGACCAAAATGAGAATTTATCTTTAGTTTAGTGACTAATGATATAATTTATCCTATACTAATATATATATATATATATATATATATATAAAATAATACTCCAACCAAATATAGTATATTATCAGTTCAAACTTAAATTCCAACTAGCCGATAATGAATCATGCAATGTTCGATTTCTTTAACATCCAACTCAAGAAAACTTACACATAGTCAAACATTTGATACATTTACTATATATAAACAAATAAATAAATAACAAAATTAGAATGTAAATTTATTATATAATTTTGAGCATCCTTTGGATGGCCAGTAGGCATCAGTGAGGTCCGTTTGGACCCTTCTCCCAGTCAATTTCACGACAATTTAATAATTAGATCAACACCAGTGTGTTGAGTTTGAGCAGTTGGTGCTGAACTGGAACTTTTAAGTTCAATGAGTAGACTAAGAACAAAATAAACAAACTTTACCTTACCTTTAAATATGTTCTTTCTTTCTTCAACTTTAAAGTTAGAAATAATCTCCATCCAACTACGTACTTTAAAAATTGATTTAAATATGGTTTTTATTTATTTGTTCAAATAATACTTGACTAAGAACTTAATTAATTATAAAAAAATAAAATTATTTATCATTTAATATAATAAATAATTTAAAATAATTATAAAACAATTTATAAAAATATTATGATACAGTATTATTTTATAATTAAAATTAAAATTTCATATATTTTTAATAATTTCATAAAAATAAAATAATTTAAAACTTTTATTGTATATCATTTTTAATATAATACCCTTAATAGTCATTTTCATTTCCTATCTCATCACAACTGCATTTGAACTCAAACATACATCTCACCGCTAATTTTAATCTTACCATTACAATATCTAATCTCACCGCTAATGCTCTTTTTAACCTCACTGGAGGCAATCTCGTCAGCCATCCAAAGGAAGAAATCCTTATTAAGTGAGTTCAAACACATCAAACAAATCGATCAAAAACAGATTAAAAACAAAAAAACCTCAATTGAGCTTCAATTGGCAAAAAGAGGTTTTTTTAGCTCATCTCTACCTAAACACAAGCATTTGGCAAAAAGGGCACTGATACTCAGAAGAATCCATAATTAAGCAATATTAAAATTAAGAAATTGCCAAATTGTAGAAAAATACAATATCCATGTCCAATTGAACTTAGCAGCTGCTTTTTATCTGATACTTTTAACCACTTTTTAATCCACATAACTATAATATATATTTTCTGGGCTAACATCATTCAATCTGGATGAAAGTTAGCTATAAGGCAGTTCTGCACACGGTCACCTATGTTAAATCTTTTCAGACTGTCCAACACACCAACTACACTTCACTTATTTCTCTCCTTTCTATTTTGAATCCAACGCTTCCCATCTCAAGTCTCGATCAATTCATTCCAAGGCCCCCCTTGCCAGTGTTAGGCTCAGGCCTCAACAAAACGGTCATAACAGTCTATGATAAAGGATCAAAATCAGTCCCTATTCAAAACTATATAGCTTGCATTTGCACTCCAATTTCATCATAAATCTCACCTTTCAAATGGGTCTACCCTGTTCAAATTTGAAGTTGGATAAACAGCTGCAGCTATTTTCTCCCTAAGATTGAATTTCTTTGCAATAGCTGGCCTCACATCTTCAACTCCGACCAAGCTCTCCAAAAAGGGAAGAAGTAGAAGCAGTTCTTGATCTGAACGGTCATCAAACCAGCTCTCAATTGGTATTCCATTGTCCACTTGGAACCCAAATGCCTAAGAGAAGCCAAAAAACACCTGAGTTAAATTTGAGAAACAATGTTTATCATGTCCGTATGCATGGCACAACTCCATAAGAAATTGGCATCATGATATTAGATTGAACCTAGGCATATCCAAAAGTATAAGATGCCGACCGATGGACAAGTATGAGAAGGATTAATGTATACTTGCTTCAAATTCTCCTCGAGGAAACTATTAACCAATTTCCAAAATACAAAGGATTCATAAAAAGATTGCAAGAATTTCCTCAAGTTTCATGCCAAAATGTAGTCGACCACACAATATAATAACCAATAAGAATACATATTGATGCGTCTATACCTTATTATTAATCTATCAGAACCATAAAAAAAACTCAATTCCCTTAATGCTAATGCCATGGCATACATGCTGGGTGTACATTAGTGAATTTAAAAATAACTATTTTGGCCTTTTTTGGCTATTTCATTATTCTTCTTTTTAGTGCTCAGCAGAAGCACTGGACAACGTCCATGCAAGAGAGGAGCCCCAAAAGTACCTGTGGAGAGTTGTCAATAATGATTACACGTGCCAGATCACGGCCAAGGACTGACAAATCTTTAAGGTAATTGCCATCCACAAAAACACATGATTCTCGGAAAACACGATGACGAAATACTCTCCTCTTTGGATCGAGCACATTTAGAAGTTGCTCTGCATAAATACTTTGACTTGCTGTAAATATAACAATCTCAAAAAGACCAGAAACTCTTTCCATAAAATCTCTCAGGTGAGGACGACATCTAACATAAACTGTGTGTTCCTGGAGATTAAAATTCACAGGGAATGTGAAGTCTGCATCATCGCAAGGTTCCAGTGAGGAATGAACCAAAGTTTCTGCCATGCAATACAGTTGAGTCAATACCCCAAGGTAATCACAAACAATTATAAGCAGAAAATTCATTGCTAAATAAAAATGTTAAAAAGGTCTTAAATTTTTTAACTAATGACACTTAAAAAGGTCTTAAATTTTTTTAAGTAAAAAGGCAGTTGTAAGTTCAGATATGCTTTAAATATTAAGGGAAAGAGCCAAGGTTTTCAGAATTGGACCGGTAGTCAAACCAGTCAGACCACCAGTTCCCAGTCCGACTAATTCATCCTGTTTGATTAAATAAATTATTAAAAAATTCAAAAAAAGGAAAAAACAGGTTCAACCGGTCCGTACGGTTTGCAGGTCAATAAGTCTAACCCTTCTAAACAGACCAGTACCCATCCAGTTCTCGGTCCAACTGACCAATCCAGTCCGGTTCAAACAACATTGGAAAAACCTTCTCTTTCAGCACATACTTTTCCCAAATATCCCAACCATAACACATTGTGTCCATACGCACTAAGCAAAGTAATATTCAGTTTACAGTCCAGATTTTGAGACTTATTACTGCAGACAGAAGCCGCCACAAAATTGACTGGAAGCAGAAAAATGATGAGGAGCATAAACAGCAGAAATTACTATAACATAATTAGCTAATTATCCAAGCAGAATAAGAGTCAGATTTTTCTGTTGTTATGTTATAGAAATTACTATAACATAATTAGCTAAATCTTCTTTCAAGCTCTTAGACTGGACAAGTTTTAGCTTTATATTTAAATCAGAAATGACAGGACAACTTGTTTGAAGACTTAAGGGTCAGAATTTAGATTTTAAAAGTACTGAGAAAATTGCAACTGGAAGCATAAAAGTTCATCCAATTTAATTATCCAATAGTATTCTCACCATCCAAGTCCAAGACAAGAGTGGTAGGAGGGCAACTTCTGGTCTGCTTGGGTAGCAGCACAGGCCGGAAAGCAGGAATAACAGATGACAGCTCAGGTAAGTTCTTCATAAACAAGTAAGGATCAAAGTCATCAAATTCCTCATAGTATTCGTCCTCCACGCAAACATCAGTTGACATAGAATCTTGACCATACTCATCAATACATTCCAATTTTGAGTTTTTCATAGCCAGGTATATGGCTGAAACTTCAGATGAAAGGACAGCTCCAGAATCTGCAGTACAAATCACAGGATCCGTGTCCACAACAAGCATCTCTGCTTCAGAAGTAGACTTAAGAGTTTCTCCAGTGATATTAGCACCCAGCAAATCAACCTGTGAATCCTCTATTCCCCGATCTTGATGGATTTTTGAGTCTTACCTCCAAAAGAATTTGACAAAGTCAAACTAAATAGGATAATTAATATATGCATTAGGATCACATAAAAGAAAGAGCGCATAATAGGTCTTACAATTCATATGCGTGCAAACACACACACATAACCTACCTGCACCTGCAATCTCTGCTCCGCAAATCTTAGATATGTGAAAGCCAGGGGAAAATATGGTACCTGACATATGGTGATCAGTGCCCTGCAACACAATTAAAGAAATAAGCAAAATCTCAACAGCATAGATGGTTTCCTTTTATTTTTCTTTAATTGCTTTTTCATAGGAACTTCACATCTTCCTAATTAACTGACACAGGCAAAAGTCATTTTAAGTAAAATTAAGATAAAGCATCATAGTCAATCACTCCCATCCCTTTGCAACCACAAAGAGGCTAAATAATATAAAGAAAATAAGAAAAGAGCTAGACAAATTACCTTCTGATCTACATGAGCACCATTAACCACATCAAACCCCAGACAAGCATCAGAAGCATCATCATGCAACAACCCATATCTGGCATTTAAATTTGTAGCTTCATCAGGCACTTCATTTTTCTTTGGGAATGCTCTGGCTGAAATTTCATAAATTTTATTAACATAGCAAATTTGACAGTTAAATACAAACTTGAATTGGAAACCACAAATTAAAACTATCAAAAGAATTTTAATTTTGCCAAAATCAAGAACATGTAAAGCATTATCACTGCAACATTTGCCTTCTAATTAAACGAATAATGAGATAAAATTAGCAACATACCAGGTTTTTGCTTCCTAACAGAAGATGTAATTAGCTCTGTTACTTTCTTCTCTGGACCTTGTACCTTTTCAGATATCTTCTTCTCAGCTCTTAAAGCCTTGGGACTGGTATGATCTCGGGAAGCATTTCTTCCAGAAATTCTTTTCTTTGTTTGCATTGGACCAAGAGTTTCACCCCAATCTTCAGGATACTATCACTACCCAGCGTACTTGAAATAAATAATTTAAATGTCCAGCGTTATGATTCAGATTTCAAAGCATTTAGAATACACTAAAATTTTTAGAAATAAACTTGAACTTCTGTCAATCTGTCATACTACGTTCTGGCTGTTTACTGTAGACTGAAACAAGTAAAATAAAAGCCATGTAAAATATTTAGCAACTTTTATTTAAAAATTTTTTTTTTAAAAAAAAAAAGCAAATTATCCTGAAAGACTCCTAGCATATGTAAGCAATCTCATGAAAAATAAAAAAACCAGCTGAGCCTTTCCCATTTAAAATCGTTGACAATCAAAACCAGATCATACCAGAATTCTTCGCCTAATTTTTGTGTACAAAATCCAGGCTCTGATTCTAGAATATTAACTTACCACACTATAGTCCCTTAAGAATTCAAACTTCCCTACAACATTCAAGCCAACTTCAACATGATAAATACAAAGGACCCGAAAGAACAGCAAATTACTAGTGTGAAAACAATCCACATCTAAATGAAAACCATAATAGGACATTATCCAGAATGAACATTTCAGATTTGGATGAAGAAAACTAGAGCAAACCATTCCACTTAAATCATCGAATGAGGACAAAAATTTAAAACCCTAACACACACCAGCTCCCCCAAATAGAACACTAAAGCTACAAATTTTTGCAAACAAAATCCAGAGATAGAGAAATGCATCAAATCAACTAAACCCTATTCATTCCAACAAGGATCGTCGAACCAGTACAAAAACGGAGCATTTAAGTTAATGTAAAATAGTGTTTGCATGAACGAAAAGTTAAACCCTAGAGAGAAAGAAAGTTCATGGAAACAAAGCAGTTAGCAACAACTAAACCAACGAACTTGAGCTATTTAGTAACTTAAGCTAAGAAAGAAAATTGCTTACCAGATAAGATAAAATAATAAAAATGGAGACAAAGAGAGGTGCAAAAATGAGAAACGTAGAACCCTAAATTTTGTTAGAATCAGAAGGAAGGAGCTTAGTTTTGGGTGTTTTGGTTTCTTTGGAAATTTGCTTTCCCTCCAAAGTCAGGGAAAGAGAGGGAAAACGAAGAGGAGGATCGAATTTTTTTTTTTTTTCTTTTTTGCCTGAATAATAGGTTAGATCGAAAAATAAAATAAAAATGGAATTTTAGTTTATTTTTCATTGAAATATTTTTCAAAATACATGTTCTTATCAGAAAATCACCTACTCGCGATTGATGTTGAAAGGACGGTACGCGCTGCACAATACTTAATTGGATAACGTGGCCTTTCGACATGGCGAGTGATTATGATTGGGAGAGTAGGAATTGAGCTTCTACCAAGCTTAAAACGACGCCGCTGGAGACGTTTCTAACTTAGAGTGGAGGGAGATATTTTAATTTGTTTTTCTTTCACTTTTTAATTTTTATTTTACGTCCGCAGGCGCTTACAATTTTTATGTTGTTTCTTTAAGGATGCCTATACTTCTTAAATTAATTTCGTGAGCCCAAGTTTTTTCTCTAGTTCCGTAGTTCCTAATTAACCCTAATGACAACCCCACCCCCACCCCTTTAATGTACACTTTTATTTGCTAAATTTAGCTTGTTAGATAATATAGTTTTATGAGAAAATTTATTTTGATGATGAAAATTAATATAAATACTAAAATAATGAAACGTATGTTTTAAAATTAATTAATAATAAATGAAATATGTACAATCTCAAAAATAAAAAATTAAATTAAATTCTAAGTAAAATGAAACATAAACACATGAATACATTAAATTAAGAATACTAAATGAATACAATTATTTATCACAGTGTGTTGTCATCAATCTTAAGTGGGTGTCGAGTTAATTTGTGACATCATCTCAAACAATATTTTTAATATATACAATTGATGGAGGTAATAAATTATGCATATTAAAATAAAAAATGTATGAATAACATTAAAATGAAGTTTTATTAATCTAATTAGTGTATATTCAAATCAAACTATATGTATATTTTTATTAGTTTTTTGTTAAAAAAAAAAACTAAAGTGCTCTCAAATAATATAACTTATTTTAATTACGAAAGGATATTTTCGTAATTTTTCAAATCAAGTTGGTGCCCGATTGACTCGTGACACCAACTCAATCGAAGACTTCAATAGTAATATAGAGGGTAAAATACCCAAATATACCAAAAAAATTAAAAATTTATGGAATTGGGCCGGTTTCTAGAAAATTTACGGAAAAGGGCCATTTCCCATCAAAACGCGTCCACGTCAGCGCGTTTTGAGGGGAAATTCCAACAAAGCGCGCCCCTGGGGGCGCGCTTTGTGCCACCAGAGCAAAGCGCTCCTACGTGGACGCGCTTTGCTGACGTGGACACAAAGCGCATCCCCAGGGGCGCGCTTTGCTGGCCAACGGTCAAAATTTTTTTGACCGTTAGGCCAACGGTCAATTTTTCCCCCTATAAAAACCCCCCAACCCTTTTATTTTTTTCACACTTTAATCCTTCTCTCAATTTTCTCTCAATTTTCTCTCAAAGTCCTTGAAATTTACTCTCAAATTTTAAAATAATCCTTTACTATTTACAAAAAAACCCTTTTTAATTTTTTTTAATATATTTTTTTTTGGAAAATTTTAAAATTTTCGATCGTATTACAATGGCCGGGGAATTACTTCGTCTAGACGACAAGCACATCTCCGTCGAGCAAATGAAAATGGTAAGTTTTAATTTTAATTTTTCAATATTATTTAATATTTTTTAGGTCTATGCAATTTTAATTAATTTTTATTTTATAATTTTTTAAACGAAATTGTAGATCGGGTGTTGGAATGTTATATTCGCAACATGCATGGTCCCCATCGCCGTTGATCGAGAAATTACTGCGGAAGCAGGTTTTTGGCACGTGGCCACGATAGGCCGGGGGTTCAAGTTGGAGCCACCTTTGATTAGTGCGTTGATAGAGAGGTGGAGACCCGAGACGCACACTTTCCATCTTCCATGCGGAGAGTGTACCATCACTCGGAAGATGTGCGATTGCGATTGGGATTGCGGTGGATCGGTCGGTAGTCACGTGTCCGCAACTTCGGTGATTGGAGAGCCATATGCTACGAGCTTCGGGTGCCATTCGGATAAAATTCAAGGAGCTCGGATCGATATGGCCTGGTTACGAGACACATTCCCGGAGCCGGATGATCGTTCGACCGAAATAGAAAGAATACGGTATGCTCGGGCATACATTCTTCAGATAATTAGAGGCTATCTGATGCCGGACCTGTCTCGAAACCTCGTACACCTGAGATGGCTGCTGAAACTTGTTAATTTTAGAGCAGCCGGTGAATTGAGTTGGGGGTCTGCCGTGCTATCGAGGTTGTATCGAGAGATGTGCGGGGCGACGCGGCCGAGTAAAGCAAAAATCGTAGGTTGCCTATCACTACTGCAGTCATTGGCATGGTTTCGATTTCCATTTTTACGTCCTCGACTCGACCACCCATATTCATTCCCACTGATAATGAGGTAAATTTAATGTTATATTTTACAATTATTACGTAGATTTATAGTATAATTGTATGCTAAAAATTTATTTAATTAGGTGGAACCATTCGGCGAGTCATGTTGGAATACCTACCTCGCTTGAAGATATACGGCTTCTATTGGACCAACGGTCGGAATCACAAGTAAGTTTCGAATTTCGTATTTATAATTTAGTATTTCGTATTTAGTGTCTAGTATTATGTATATAACTAATATTTTGATAATGTTAATATAGTTTCAATGGACATAATTGTATGCTAAAATTTTATTTAATTAGGTGGAATCATTCGGCGAGTCATGTTGGAATACCTACCTCGCTTGAAGATATACGGCTTCTATTGGACCAACGGTCGGAATCACAAGTAAGTTTCGAATTTCGTATTTATAATTTAGTATTTTGTATTTAGTGTCTAGTATTATGTATATAACTAATATTTTGATAATGTTAATATAGTTTCAATGGACACCGTACGAGGATCCAAAAATTTGGGCAGTAATTCCGGAGGAGTTCTTCCAAAATCCGAACAATTGGCACGTGAAGGTCCCATTGATCACCTATGCGACCGTGGAGATGCACCAGTCAGATCGGGTTCTGCAACAATTTGGATTCCGGCAACCAATTCCCGTGCCACCTGAGGTGCTCGATGATGAGCACAAAGTGGACTTACGGCAGCTGCACATGGATTGACCAAGATTTTGGTCAGAACATATCGAGACGTGGGAGAACCGGTATGACTATTTACCTATCCGGGAACCGATCATCGTTCCTGAGTTAGCGTGCATGCCGGAATACATGCCATGGTTTAGGATCCATGGTAAGCCGTATCTGTTGTCGGAAGAAGAGAGGCGACGGCAACTTCGTCAACGAAGGGAACGTCGGGGCCCCTTAAATCCAAGGAGAATGGGTGATGAGACGGGGCCATCAACGGCGCACACACACGATCACGGGCCCATCAACAGCGCCACACACACATCACCGGGCCCATCAGTTCGGCCGACGACACCGACATCACAGCCTTTACCCTTTATGCCGGTGCGCACCCTACCCTTATATGTATCCTAACCCATATATGTTTCCTTTTCCCCGTCCCCACAGTTGGAATGCATGGTCGGTTCGAGTCCGTTCTCGACTACTCCGATCGCCACCGATCTTGAGGCCGTCATCACGTGAGGGTTCACGTAGCGCGCGCCGTCGGGGAGCACTTCTTTTACCAGCCTCCTTCGCCATACGGATTGAGACACCCCGCCGTGGTTTATGCAAACACCTCGGGTCGTTATTTTATCAAGGTGGGTCATCCTCGCAACACCCACAACCAGACCCACTGCCGGAGGAACCGGAATCCCCGCCCGAGGTTCCACGACCACCGCCGGAAGCTAGAAGAATGAGGAATCCAGCGCGTAACCGCCAACCGCCCCCGTATAGCACTGATTCCGACCGGCATCAACATTGATTCGGATCGGCTTTTTTATTTTTTAAATTGTAATAAAATTTTTTATCTTTTAATAAAAAAATTTGTTTTTTATTTGTGTTTGTAATTTAATTTTAATATCTTCACTAAAATAGAAGTTGTTTATATTTTTTGTATATAATTTAATTTGAATTTTTTTTAATAAAATAAGAAGTTATTATTTTATTTTATTTTTGTAATTTAGTTTTAATATATTTAATAAAATAAGAAGTTTTTGTATTTTTTATTTTTTTGTAATTTAGTTTTAATATATTAAATAAATAAGAAGTTTTCTTTATTTTTTATTTTATTGTAATTTAATTTTAATATATGTAATAAAATAAGAAGTTATTTTTATTTTTTGTAATTTAGTTTTAATATATTAAATAAATAAGAAGTTTTCTTTATTTTTATTTTATTTTAATTTAATTTTAATATATGTAATAAAATAAGAAGTTATTTTTTATTTTTTATTTTTTTGCAATTTAGTTTTAATATATTTAATAAAATAAGAAGTTTTTTTATTTTTTATTTTTTTGTAATTTAGTTTTAATATATTAAATAAATAACAAATTTTTTTATTTTTTTAAATAAAATAATAGTTGCTTATATGTTTTTGTAATTTAATTTTAATATCTTTTATAAAATAGAATTTGTTTAATTTTTAAAATTTAATTTTAAAAATAAATATCCAATAGGGGAAATGCCAGTAATTTTATTTTTTTTTTGTAATTTGTTTTGAGGTTCCACGTCCGCGTTTTCTGGTTATTCACAGAAAGCGTCCCTGTGGGCGCTTTCTTTGGCAGATTTCTCAAAACGCTACCGACGTGGACGCTGCTTTTGATGGGAAATGGCCATTTTCCGTAAATTTTCTAGAAACCGGCCCAATTCCATAAATTTTTAATTTTTTTGGTATATTTGGGTATTTTACCCTAATATAGATGTTCATTTTTTACTATATACATTTTTTAAATTTTATTACTCAATGTAAAAAATACTCTCTTTTTTTTTATAATTTACAAATTTATCTAATATATATTTATCCATATTTATAGTATCTATCTATTCTATTGTAAAATCTTTTATTATAAGCCAATTGAGTTTTATCTCAATTGGCATCAGCATTGTTGTCAGTGAGTTCAAATGTGTTAAAACACATTTATCCTCTTATTTAAGGGTTGAGGAGAGTTATGGCCTAATTTTTAGGCATTATATACAAAAAAAAAAACTCAATTAGAAAATTATTTAAAAATAACTTTGTAAAAAAGTAATAAATATTAATATAAACTACATAATTATGACATTCTCTTTTTTTTAATTGGTATAACAACACATTTAATCATCAGTACTTACACATTCTATCAATTAGGTTCTATTATACCACTATCTGCGACAAGACATATAGCAAGCCTAGGAGACGTCTGAACAATAATCTTGCCTTCAGAGAGCCGGGAAGAAACCTGTAAACTCACATTCTCGAAGGGACTATCCAGACAGCAGATGGCTCAGTCTTCAATAGGAACATGAAATCATTTGGTTACCAAACATCATGTGAGCTCAATTGTTTTATCCTATCAAAGTTAGAAGGGAAGACAAGATCTGCCCTATCACAAGCATCCTCGTCCCATCAAAGATATCCCCCAACATGCTTAGTAGTGATGGCTAGATGGCAAGTCCAACACATTAATGCCATGTTGCATGGGACGCTTGCCTATAAATATCCCCAAGAACGATGAATAAGGAACCGACCCTTCAAGAATACTAAGCCTATACTCTCTCTCAATATTCTCCCAGCCCTCGGCCTTCAAACTATTTCCACTATCATTCTCTATAACCTCCAGCTCTCCACCCCAATTGGGTGAACCGACCTTCTCAATAACCTTCCAATTGGGTGAACCGACCTTCTCAATAACCTTTCTTCTCTCATCTATATCCTTTCCTTATTTAGTCCAATATCAACAATTGGTGCGGTGAACATGGATGACATGGCCTCTCAATCCCAAAGTGGTACCCCAACTAAGCAAACCAACCAAACCAACAACCCAACTAACCAAGTCAACTTTTCTGTTCCATTCAACACCTTCATACCACCTATCCCTAGTATTTATGCTAGCTTGAACTCTACATAAACTCTTCCTTCTTCCTCCATTTCTACTAGAGTGCAGTTGTAGTATGCAAGTGTCTTTCTCCCCACCTTTGAACAACTAGTAAAGGCTCTGAAAGATCCTTTAGCCTCTAGCTTTACCACTCTTATCGCATCAATAGGAATTGCTCCTTTAACTGATTCAACTCTCCTAGTAGTTGCAGCACCTCAGTTACAACCTAGTGTGATCCCTCATAGGCTTTTTGATCACATAACCCGCTATTTACAAAAAGTTGTAACCTATCTCACAACCACACCTCATCCACCAACAACAAACCCATTATGCTAGATTAATGTTCTCACTAATAAGCATCAGGCCCTCAGCCTCATGATTTGGAAACTCGAGAGAAACTGCGACATCTAGAAGAGCAATTCTCCCAACAAGAGCGGCACTTCAAAAAGCATCAAGAGCAACATCATATCCCTAATCAAAGGAACGCTCAAAATGAACAACTTATTACAGAACTGAGAGCGGCTCGAGAGATCTAGAGACGAGAAAATTTGAAACATCGAAAGGAAGAGGCTCAATTGGCACTCCGAGGGGGTAATGATCGTGGCAATCTAGAAGATCTTTACATGCACAATGCTGACCTCCCGATAACATTATAACGATCCTAAGGTAACTACAACATCTTTGTGGAAGAGCAACTCAAGGTTGAATTGATGCAAGAAATAAGAGGAAGATCAGATGAATCTGTCTAAAATTACTTTAATGAATCGTTAGCATCCGAAGTTCTAGAAAACCACATTTCCAACTCCTTTAGATTTCCAAAGATTTTATACAACAAACTTGAGGATCTAGAAGATCACCTTGCTTGGTAAACACAACAATTTAAATATACTAGGGGCTTCTAATAGAGTAAAATGCAAGGCCTTCTTCATGACCTTCTTACAAATAACCCAAAAATGGTACCTATCGTTACCCCGAGGGTCAATCCATTCCTTTGATCAGTTGGCTGAGCAATTTATGAGTTGTTTTCTGGCCAACAAGACGCTTCAGCAATCCCTAGCATACCTGATGACTATCTACCAAGGGGTGAATAAATTTCTATAAGACTATGTTAAAAGATTTAATGTTGCCACCATGGTCACAAAGGGAGTCACTGATGAGTGGGCAATCCAAGCCTTCATCATTAAGAACTTGCACCAGCATCTCAAATACTTTATCGTCAAAAATGCATCAACCAAGCTCTACCATCTCTACGAAATGGTACATGGGTTTTCAGAAGGAGATGAGGTGGGAAAGGTTCGTGTTGATTCTTCCACACCATCCCACCATACCAACCATTTGCGAAGATTGCCTCCCAAGAAATTTCAAGGCTATCAGCAGCCAAAGACCAATTCAGAGATAGGTGGACATGGACATTATAATTAGTCAAACCAAAGAAGTAACTGTCAAGTGAAGAATGTCTATGCCACAAACCGTCAAGGACCCATTTTCAATTACAAGAGAGGCTAAAATTAGCAGCCTAAATCCCCATAAAACCATTCTAGAACCACCATGAACTTAATTACTCCCCGACCCAAGTGTTTGACCAGGTAAAAAATTAAAAAATCCTGGAAGTAGCTTTGTACCTCTCGCCCGGTGAGCACTGCAACAACTCTAATCACCATTGCAAGTACCACAATGCCTGAGGCCACCAAACCGAACAGTTTATGCATATGAAGAATGCTATTGAAACAGTAATTCAGAAGGGGCATATCAAATAATTCTTAACTCAAGAACCTTATCATTCAAATAGAGCCCAAGACAAAAAAAAAATAAGGCCATCCAAATAGTAAGGCGGTGGTGACAAGGGGAAGTAATCATTCAGAGGAATCATCGATGTTCTAGTAAAGGAAAATCATGCAGAATAGGTCTCATCGAGCTCAAAACAGAAGGCTCACATGGGAAGTGTTCTGTCGATCTCAGTCACAATAAAATAAACCTAAACCTTCTTCATGGAACCTTCAATTTTTAGAGCGAGATGAAAAGAATGTCTTAGATGTGGAGGGTGAAGATCCTTTTGTCAGAAGGATCTTGGTTGACACAGGCAGCAGGCTTTCTATCAGATTAAGCACAAGGATACACAACTTAAGCTCGCAAGCCCAGTATAGACTTCATCAATCAACCCATTGCGGTGAAAGAATCCATTGTTCTTCCGATGATACTAGGAGATGGTGAGCACACCACTATAAAAATGGTGGATTTTCTGGTGGTTGACCACCCGAAGGCCCACAATGCCATTTTTGGGAGGCCAATCATAAGAATAACAAAGATGGTGGAGGCCACCTTCTGTATGATGACAAAGTTTCCTACTACCACAGGTGAAGGGTATATGAAAATCAACCAGAAGACATCCCAATAATGCCATATAGTCTCCTTGCAGCTCATTGGGATTGTTCAAAACCCTTTGCCTCCTCTTTCGGCTTGCTGTCCAAGGTAATGTAATCGAAAGGGTGGAAATCGATCTAGAAAGTCTTGAAACCAGACTGAAAGCCTAACTCCCCAAAACATAGCCAACATAAGCATCAAAGCCAGTCCAGTTGTACTAGGAGGAGCCTGAAAAGGTCACCCAAGTTGTCTTAGTCATTTCCTCTGAGGAAAATGAAAGTTTGAAGTCCCTGTTGGTAGAATGTAGGGACACTTTCACCTGGACAATTGTGGATATACTTCTTCTGCACTATAGCGGGTGGGAATGGGCTTCATGTTTAGCAGTATTATTCGCCTAGATGCTTTCACTCTAATAGTAGGATTAGAGCTGGCCCAAAGGCTAAACATTCGAAATTTTCAAGTCCACACAAATTCCCAGTTGGTTGCGAATCAATTCTAGGGAGAGTATGAGGTTAAAGAACCAACCATAGCCAAATACTACTCTTCGACTATGAATCTACTGAAGAAAGTCCCTGAAATCAAAGTGAATAAGATTCTCAGAGTAAAAAATGCTAGTTTTGATGCCTTGTCCAAGCTAGCAACCACAATTAACATCATAGAAAGGGAAAAATCTTATTGGAGCACAAGCATTATTCGAGCTATGAGGTAGCAGGGCAAATTCTTGCCACTGGAATGGAAGACACTTAGATCACCCGTATCTAAATTTTTTTATTGGGAGACAAAATACCTGAAGAACAGAAAGAATATGCGAAGATGTCACGAGTAGCCTCCTGATATACTTTAATTGATGGGGTTATGTATAAAAAAAGTTTCCTACAACCACTTCTCATATGTCTAAAACCTTCCGAAGCAGAGTATGTGTTAGCTGAGGCTCATGAGGGAATCTGTAGGCATCATTTAAGGGTAAGGGCTCTTTTCCAACGGGTCATGCGGCACAGATACTACTGGCCTACAATGCAAAAAGATGCGATCGAATATGTTGCTAAGTGCGAACCCTACCAAAAATTTTCACCAATACCTAACAACCAACGGAACCCCTTCACAACATCACCATCCCTGGCCTTTCAACACTTGGAGAATAGATATTGTTGGCCTGTTCCCACTCATTATAGCTTAGAAAAAGTATATCGTAGTGGCCAATACTTTACCAAGTGGATGGAAGCAGAAGCCTTAGCCACCATCACCGAGAAACAAATGGAGAATTTTGTATGGAAAGCCATTATCTGCTGACACGAGATCCCAAAATGAGATCCCAAAATTGATAATTTCAAACAATGAGACCCAATTTTAGGGAAAATTCAAAGATTTTTATGGAAATATCCACATATCATTAGCCCACAACTTAGTAAAAACACTATAGACAAATGGCTAATCTGAAGCCACCAATAAGAAAGTTCTCCAAAGGTTAAAAAATAAAGTAAAGTGGCCAAAAATAGATGGTTAGAAAAGCTTCCTAGAATCTTATGGTCACTTTGCATAACATCACATTCTAAAACCATATAGACTCCCTTCAACCTGATGTTGGGGACTAAAGTAGTGATACCTATAGAAATTGGTCTCAATACCCACTGTGTATTGAACTACACTTCCTAGGGCAATTAAGCTGCTTTGTCAGAACTTAGATTTCTTAGATGAAACCAAAAATCAAACAGTCATAAGAGTCTAAATTCTTCCATAAGCCCCCCCTAATATGTGGAAGTGGCCCCTCATAAGCCTCCCATATGTTTTAGAAGCAGAACTTTCTGTAAGCCTTCCCCCATGTGTGAAAGCAGCCCGCTCGTAAGCCTTCCCCATGTGTTGGGAGCAGGTGAGCTGCCATAAGTTAATATAGCAAATTAGGTTCTTTTCGATACTTAAAGAGTTTGTAATCAAACATTTTATGTCATTTTAGTTGTTTTACACATTATATGTTAGTTATGTATAATTGAATAAAATGAGTCTTTTTATGATGTTTCTTGACCAATTAGGCCAATTCGAGCCTAATGAATTCTAACGAGTTGATATAGTGTGCAATAAATTACTTGCACACTAATGAATAAAATGAGTCTATAATTGAATAAAATTAGTCTTTTTATGATGTTTCTTGACCAATTAGGCCAATTCGAGCCTAATGAATTCTAACGAGTTGATGTAGTGTGCAAGAAATTACTT
This sequence comes from Gossypium sturtianum, assembly GCA_025698515.1. NCBI lineage: Eukaryota > Viridiplantae > Streptophyta > Magnoliopsida > Malvales > Malvaceae > Gossypium > Gossypium sturtianum. Next base: position 33,578,719 of record CM046943.1, on the reverse strand, counting down.
GAACCAAATAAAGCCAAGGAGTTAGTGAACTAAACCAAATGTCGCAACATTAAGATACTAAAGTCACGACATTGAAGCTGCTTCAACACTTAAACGAAATTTTGACCAACATCGACAAGGGAAGTAAACTGTGGCCGAAGTTGCGACATTAGACCCTAAAGTCATGACAGTCAACATTGGAAGTCGCAACATTCGAGACAGTAGCCAAAGATGGAAGTCGATCACAAAGCCGCAATAAAGTCGCGTCATTAAGAAAAAAAAGTCACGATATCTGACCCTTCTCTAAGAACTCGACAAATTTGTCTCTTAAGTCGCGACATTTGACTTGGAATGTCATGACATTGATGCTCGACAGACTCAAAATCTGCAAGGGTGTTTCTGTCCATGGAAACACAAAAATATACACACTTTTTCATGCCCTTTTTAACTTAAATTCATGCAGTTTTAATAAAATTCTTACCGAAAAATAATTAATTTTTATAAAATAATTAAATTGCACTTAAATTATGAACATGTTGAATTTTAATTAATTTTATAATTAATTTTGATTAATTTTGATCATTTTTCGATAGATTTGCACAAAGGGCAAAAAAAAAAACGACTCGGCAGACACTACTAGAAGTTCAAAATCGAGAAGCAATTTGAAGTATCAAGGCGAATTAATGTTCAACCTAAGTCGGTCCAATAATGTGTATTAATTCATGATATAATTAATTTTAATTTCTATCCAATTTAATTTGGATTAAAAAAATTATTATTAATTAATTATGAAAAAGTGGTCCAGTTGAGCCGAACCGAGTGAACCGAATCGACCAAGAAGTGGACAGCCCAAAATCGTCCATATGCTGACCCAAATCAGCTTATTGGCTGATTATTTAGCTTGCAAAAAGGCCCTTGAAGACTTGTTCAAGTTGCAAACAAACCCCTCCACAATTGGTGGCTTTATAGATTTGCCCTAAGCCTAAATTAGCAAAGTTGAAACTATTAACCTTGCCACATGTGTGGCCGGCGAAGGGAGGGATCTTTGGCTGATAATTTTAGCTATTTTTAGCAGCCCTCTTCAGCTATAAAAAACCCCTTTAGGCTGGTCATTTGAATCACATCTCAAGCATTCACATCTTTTCTCTCCTATCTCCACTTTCTCTCTTCTTTTCCATTCCAAATTCCCTTGCTCTCTTGCCGATTTCTCCTCTTAGAAAAGGGGCATTCATCATCCATTTGGAACAGAAATTAAGTGTTCATAGCAGCCTTGGTCGACAAAGACAACGGAGAAGGAAGAACGGAGCAAACTAGTCAAGCCACGGAAAAACACCGGATTTGATTCTTGTTCCCTATCTCTTTAATTTTTGTTGTTGTTATGATGAACATATCTATGAATATTTATGTTGTTGGAATGGTTAATTTAATCAATTTATCTTGAATTTAATTCGTGTTAGGTTGATTGCATTTCGTTTGCTAAAATTGTTAAAATTGTGTTTATGTTGTTATAGGCCTCGGTAAGATGCTTGATTAAGTAAAATCATGACTAAGTTATTCTTGCATTACAATTGTGAGGTAGCTAATGAATTAATTATTTAAACCGATTGAAATTGTAATTAATGGACACAGTACTTAATCAGTGCAGGTTTAGTCATCTAAGGTAGTTGAGGGTTAAATTAGCAACGGTATCTAACGATACATTTGCCTTGCATAACTTGCAAGATTATTGTGATTAAATTGTTTCAAGGTAGGGATACTTTGTTACCTCACGTAGTCTTTTATGTGCTTATTAGATTTAATTAATCGTTTGAATTGACATAGGTGTAACACCCCTTACCCGGGTTCTACACTGGGAACCGGGCCCGAGGTGTTACCGAACTCAAACTGCTTAATCGCCACTTAGGCTCAACGTCATTACTCGCTATAACCTCATTCTCGACTTACGAGGCCTCACTCATACACACGAGAGCTCTCGAGACTAATCTGGAACTTTTACGATCCTTAAAATTTTTCTCTTTTATACAGGTCTCACACGCCCGTGCAAGATTAGACACGCCCGTGCATGAGCACATACGCCTATGTCCCCAGACTGTGCCTAAAAACCCAAGAAGTCTGCCAAATGCCCCACGGCCATGGCACGCCCATGCTCCCCAACCGTGGTGAACATCGACTTCCTCGCGGCCTAGAGTCTAGACACACGCCCGTGTGGCTAGCCCGTGGCCAACATCGATTAATCCCACACGCCCTAGGCATACGCCCGTGTGACTAGTCCGTGGTCTATTCTATTTTCAAATATTAACATGCAGGGACGACGGCCACAAAGACACGTCCGTGGGCTGACTCGTGTGTGTCGACATGGTCTAGACACACGCCCGTGTGTTCACTCCACATGGTCAAGAACAAGACTAAGTGTCAAGTTCTTTTCACCCTTCTAACATACACAACATATACTCATCTAACACCATCATAATCAACTCAAATTGAAGTGAATTCTCACATAGCAAACTACATCTTTCTTTCATATAATGTAATAGCCAACAACCATGGCATTATACAAAATAAGCTATCCATCTATAGGCCAACACATCTTAGCCATTTACAACAAAATTTACTAACTTATCTAGCCCCTATACATGCCATATACAAAACATTAAGTTTCATGTACCAAAGGTGCTGATATGTGGGCTATCTTCTGATGATCCTCGTATCTCGATTCAACGCTTTTAATCTATAAGACAAGGGAAAAGAAAGAGAGTAAGCTTTGAGCTTAGTAAGTTTACACATAAACAATTAAGCATCATAGTATAAGCCCAACCATAATTAGCATTATACCAACATATAATATACAACTATGCTTACTCTTTCTATCCCTTACCATATTACCAACACATCATGAGTCACATGCTCATAATTATTGAAATGCACCCCTGCATTCAATATCACATTTACACAATATACAACACGTCATTATTGCTCAATAATACATCCACATAGCTAACTCACATAGCTAATCCACACAGCTAATCCACATATCTTATCCACACAGCTATTACACACAGTTAATATACACAATTAATCCATACAGCCAATATCTCGGTGGTTTCGCACTTAGCACACCACAATCAATTTATAAGGTGGTATCGCACTTAGCCTACCACAAAGGTAATCATCGTGATCTCGCACATAGCCATTAAATGATATACCTAACGATAGCATCGCACATAGCCAGCTCATCGTCAATATGCATTTGGATGGTATCGCACTTAGCCCACCATCTAGCATTATCACAACACATGCACAAGTCTATTTACCCAATTATTCATCCATTCACATCTATATTACATTCATTCTACTTGAACCACATAGGTTCCCAATCATTCTCATTCATTCTCATTCATGCTACACCCTAGCTAGCATTTAAAAATTTTAAGTATGAATGCATTGTTTATGCATAGACTTACCTCGATACTCAAAAGAATTGAAATATGCAATTTAGTCCACCACCTTGCTTTTGCCTCGGTTTCGATTCGGGCTTCGTCTTTCTTGATCTATAATGAATAAATCAGCTTATTCAATACACACATTGACTAAATTGACCCACATCTCATACTTTAGCAAAATTACTATTTTGCCCCTAAACTTTCTCATATTTACACTTTAGTCCCAAAGGCTAGTAAAGTGATTTTTGTTCAACTTTCTAGCCTTTCATGCTTAGCCGAACCACTTACTCAACTAAAGCATTCAACAATTCTAACTAAATCACCCATGTATGACCAAACTTAAGATTTTCACAACTAAGTCTCTACATGCATTTTCATGGAAAATCACTTAGCAAAAGATGTTTCTACTACATCAAGCTTTCATATTCTTCCATAAAACATCAAAATACATGCATGTCATACATATGTACATTTTTGAACATCCATAATAGCTCACCAAATAGCTATAAATAGCTTACTCATGCTACTAGGACTTCAAAAATACGAAGAATATCAAAAAACTGGGCTTAGGAGCACTTACTAGCAAGCTTGAAAACTTGAAAGAACCCTAACAATGGCTTCTCAAATTTTCGGCAGCTATGGGAAGAAGATGAATGAATTTCTATCATCTTTTCACCTATTTTAATCACTTAATTGATAAATAACCAAAATGCCCTTTTTGATAAACTTTCAATTTTAACTCATCCATGCCCATTTTTGTCCAAAAATTAGAATTTGGTTAAATTGCTATTTAAGGACCTATAATTAATAATCTAAAGCTATTTCATACATATAGCTTCTAGAAACACACATTTTCCAACTTCTGCAATTTAGTCCTTTTGGACAATTCAACCACAATTTCACAAAATTGCTTCATGAAACTTTCACACTAGCATGCATACATAATATAAGCCTCAAAAACTCATTCATGACCCTTGGATTTGTGGTCTCGAACCACTATTCCGACTAGGCCCTAAATCGGGATGTTACAACTCTCCCCCTTTAGAGATTTTCGTCCCCGAAAATCTTACCAGTAAAGAGATTTGGATGTTGCTCTCTCATAGCTTCTTCCGTTTCCCACGTAGCCTCTTCCACACCATGTTTCTGCCATAACACTTTCACTAGTGCTATGCTCTTATTTCTCAACTGTTTCACTTCTCGAGCCAAGATCTTAATCGGCTCCTCTTCATAAGACATATCCGGTCTTATCTCAATTTCTGTTGAAGGAATCACATGTGAAGGATCGGAGCGACACCGTCGCAAAATCGACACATGGAACACGTTATGAATCTTTTCTAACTCTACCAAGCAAAGCCAACCGGTAAGCTACAGCCCAATTGCATCAGTAATCTCATACGGCCCTATAAACCTTGGACTCAATTTCCCTTTTGTCCAAATCTCATAATCTTCTTCCACGGCGATACTTTCAAAAATGCTTTGTCGCCTACCTCAAACTCAATTTTTTCTTTTCAAACCGCATATACGACTTACGCCGGTCCAAGCAAATTTTTCGGACTATTACGGATTGCTTTCACTTTCTTTTCGGTCTCTTTTACTAGATCGACCCCATGGATCCGCTTTTCGCTAAGCCCACCCAATACAAAGGAGTCCGACACTTACGACCATACAAAGCCTCACGGTGCCATCTCAGATACTCGATCGATAACTATTGTTATAGGCGAATTTGACCAAAGGTAGATATCTCTCCCAACTACCTTCGAATTCTAACGCACAAAGATCGAAGCATATCTTCAAGAACTTGAATTACTCTTTCAGATCGACCATCGGATTGCGGATGGAACGCAAGATCGAAATTCAATCTTGTACCCATGGCCTCCCGCAACTTCTTCCAAAATCTCAAGTAAATCTCGGATCTCTATCCGATATAATAGACAAAGGTACACCATGCAATCTCACTATCTCGCCACGCATAACTCTCGGCTAACTTATCCAAAGGAATAATCAACACGCATCGAATAAAGTGAGTCGACTTCATCAATCTATCCACAACAACCCACACAACATCTCTCTTTCTGAGTCGCCGGCAACCCGTTACAAAATCCATGGTAACCCGATCCCACTTCCATTCGGGAACCATCACCGGGTCAAGCAATCCCGAAGGCACTTGATGCTCACTTTCACTTGTTGGCAAATCGGACACTTAGTCACAAACTCAAATATCTCTTTTCATACCCTACCACCAATACAACTTTCTCAAATCGTTGTACATTTTTATATCGCCGGATGTAATCGACAAGCATCCATGTGGGCCTCATACAAAACCTTTTGAATCAACTCCTCATTTTTAGGAACACAAATTTCGTCACGATACATCGACAACCATTCAAATCCACTCAAAAATCGAATCACTTTACGATCCGCACTTAGCTATCTTAGCTTGCATCTCGCTGTCATTTCTCTGAGCCTCACATATTTGTTGAACAAATAGTGGCCTAGCTCTCAACTCTGCCAAAATAGCACCATCATTAGACAATGCTAAACTCGCTCTCATAACTCTTAGAGCATACAGGGATTTCCTACTTAAGGCATCCGCAACCACATTCGCTTTTTCTGGGTGGTAATCAATGACTAACTCATAGTCTTTCAACAATTCAATCCACCGTCTCTGTCTCGGATTTAGATCCTTTTGATCCATCAAATACTTTAAACTCTTGTGATCCGTAAAGATTCGACACTTTTCGCCATACAAATAATGTCGCCAAATCTTTAACGCAAACACAATCGCAGCCAACTCCAAATCGTGAGTCGGATAATTCTTCTCGTGCGGTTTTAACTGCCTCGAGGCGTAAGTGGTTACCTTACCCTCTTGCATCAACACGCAACCGAGACCATTAAATGACGCATCACTATAAACCACGAAATCCTTCCCCGATTCTGGTTGAACCAAACCGTGCCTCACCAACATTGTTTTGGTCTCTCAAGCTCGTTGACATGTCTCATCCATTCAAACTTGACATCCTTATGCAATAGCTTCGTCATCGGGGGTAGCAATCACAGAGAACCCCTTTACGAAATGTCCGTAATATCTTGCTAATCCCAAGAAACTTTTGATTTCTGACACGTTCCTCGGCGGTTTCCAATCCATAACGGCCGATATCTTACTCGGGTCAACTCGACACCATCACCCGACACCATGTGTCCTAGGAATCCGACCTCTGAGCCAAAACTCACTCTTGCTAGACTTAGCATACAACCGCTTATCTCTCAAAGTTTGCAAGACAATTCTCAAGTGCTCTTCATGATCGTTCTCATCCCGAGAATAGATCAATATGTAAATCAATAAAGACAACCACAAACTTGTCCACATATGGTCGAGAAAACACGGTTCATCGAGATCCATAAAAATCGCAGTGCATTCGTCAAACCAAACGGCATAACCAAAAACTCATAATGGCCATACCTTGTCCGAAATGCGATTTTCAACACATCTTGCCTTTTCACTGACGGTGATAATAACTGGACCTCAAGTCTATCTTGGAGAACATCAGTAGCTCCTTCAGCTTGATCGAAAAGATCATCAATCATTGGTAAAGGATACTTATTCTTAACCGTCACCTTGTTCGGGCTTGTCTATAGTCTATACACAACCTCATAGACCCATCTTTCTTCTTCACAAACAATACCGGAGCACCCTACGCGGCGAGTAGCTCGGTCTTGCAAAAACCTTATCTGTCAACTCTTGTAATCGAACCTTCAGCTTCTTTCAAATTTACAGTGCCATTCTCATGCGGGGCAATCGAAATAGGTGCCATTCCGGAACCAACTCAATTCCAAACTCGATCTCTCTCACTGGAGGTAATCCGGGTAACTCTTCCAGAAACACATCTGGGTACTCACATACCACTGGCACTGTTTCAAACCCTACTCCAACCTCTTGAGTATTCAACACAAACGCAAGATAGGACTCACACTCTTTTCTTAAACATTTCTCAGCCACTAAGGAAGAAATCATCACGGGTAGACTGTCTGATCCACCTGATTCAACCTGAACTACATCTCCACTCTCACATTTCAGTTCAATAAACTTACTACCACAGTTCACTAAGACACTATGGGTAGTTAACCAATCCATGCCTAGGATTAAATCGAACTCATCAAACGGCAACAACATAAGGTTTGCCGGAAAACAATAATTCTCAATCAACAAAGGACAATTCTTACACACTTTGTCCACTAACACATGCTTTCCTAACGGGTTTGACACCTTAATCACAATGTCCTTAGACTCAACGGTCATACTCAAACTAGATGCTAATCTCATGTAAATATAAGAGTGAGTAGACCCTGGATCTATTAAAGCAATAACAGAGGTGTCAAAGAGAGAAAAAGTACCAGTTATCACATCAGGGAAGGATGCCTCTTCGTGAGTGCGAATGGCGTACGTCCTCGCAGGTGCCCGACCCTCTGGTCTCACAGCAGAGTCCCTGGACGCACCTCTACCACTAGCCCTACCTCTTGGGTTCCTTGGTGGTCTACCCCTCGTAGACACATCACTAGGTCTCACTTCTTGCCTCTCTTCCTTATCATCCCTCTCGGGGACGATTCACGGATAAAGTGGTCGGGGAACCACATTTGTAACATTTTCGATCAAGTTTCTCCAACACTCTTCGGTGTGATACCTACCACAACTTGGACACTCCGATTTACTCTTTGTATTGCCCACACTTTCCATCGAGGGGGCTCGGACTCTCGAACCCTGACGAGTATTGTCCAAGTCTCGATGCGAATATCCCACTGAGGCTGACGTCCGAGGATTCACTTCCTTAGATCTTTTCGACTGGGCTTGATACGACTTGCCCATCGATCTCTTTCTTGCATCTCGGGCTTCACTCACAGCCCTCCTCTTATCTGAACTCAACTCTTCGGCCTTACTTGCCATCTCAACTAATACCACGAATTCTTTCAACTCCAAAATGCCAACTAGGAGTTTGATATCCTCATTCAGCCCATCTTCGAACCTCTTGCACAAGATGGTCTCTGTCGACACACATTCTTGAGCGTATTTGCTAAGCCTAACAAACTCACCCTCGTATTCAGCTGCTGTCATCCTTCCTTGCTTCAGCTCAAGGAATTCTTTCCTTTTTCGGTCAGTAAACCTCTGGCTTATGTACTTCTTCCGGAACTCTTCTAGAAAGAAGTCCCACATTACCCGCTCTCTCGGGACCACTAATGTCAGCGTCTTCCACCAATGGTATGCCGAGTCTCTCAGTAAAGATACGACACACTTCAAACTTTCCTTAGGTGTACATGAGAGCTCATCGAACACCCTCATCGAGTTCTCCAACAAGAACTCCGCCCTCTCAGGGTCGTCATCTACCTTAGCTCTAAACTCCTCAGCCCTGTGTTTCCTAATCTTATCCACCGGGGGTTTCGATATCCTCACTACATCCATACCTTGAGGAGCCACAAGATTTGGCTGAGGTATAGGAGGAGGTGGAGGAGGTTGTGCATTAGGGTTCACTCGGACATAATCCGAGTACCAATTACTCATCATATGGAGAAAGGCTTCTCGTGCCTCTTCCCCTTGACCCCTTGCCTCGGGTCCACTTTGCACCTGCACGGCTTTCATGCGAGAGCGGTGCATTACTAGCTGCTTCATCAATAGTCAATGGATCGGAAGCCATATTCTATATAAAACAAGATTTAAAATCATCAGAAACCACCACACTATCATCGTACACTTATGGCATGTATAGCTAGACTCTTACACCCGCTACGGTAGCCCTAGAACCGACTAAACCATAGCTCGATACCACTAAATGTAACACCCTTTACGGGTTCTACGCGGGACCGGCCCGAGGCGTTATCGAACTCAAAACGCTTAATCGCCACTTAGGCTCAACGTCATTACTCGCTATAACCTCATTCTCGACTTACGAGGCCTCACTCATACACACGAGCGCTCTCGAGACTAATCCGAAACTTTTACGATCCTTATAATTTTTCTCTTTATACATGAGTCTCACACGCGTGCAAGATTAGATTAGACACGCGTGCATGAGCACACACGCCCATGTCCCCGCACCATGCCTAAAAACCCAAGCATTCGCCAAATGCCCCACGGCCATGGCACGCCCGTGCTCCCCAACCGTGGTGAACATCGACTTCCTCGCACGGCCTAGAGTCTAGACACACGCCCGTGTGGCTAGCCCGTGGCCAAGATCGATTAATCCTACATACCCTAGGCACACGCCCGTGTGACTAGTCCATGGTCTATTCTGTTTTCAAATATTAACATGCGGGGGGACGACGGCCACAAAGACACGCCCGTGTGGCTGACCGTGTGTCACACATGGTCTAGACACACACCCGTGTGTCTACTCCACATGGTCAAGAACAAGACTAAGTGTCAAGTTCTTTTCACCCTTCTAACATACACAACATATACTCATCTAACACCATCATAATCAACTCAAATTGAAGTGCATTCTCACATAGAAAACTACATCTTTCTTTCATATAATGTAATAGCCAACAACCATGGCATTATACAAAATAAGCTATCCATCTATAGGCCAACACATCTTAGCCATTTACAATAAAATTTACTAACTTATCTAGCCCCTATACATGCCATATACAAAACATTAAGTTTCATGTACCAAAGTGTGCTGATATGTGGGCTATCTTCTGATGATCCTCGTATCTCGATTCAACACTTTTAATCTATAAGACAAAGGAAAAGAAAGAGAGTAAGCTTTGAGCTTAGTAAGTTTACACATAAACAATTAAGTATCATAGTATAAGCCCAACCACAATTAGCATTATACCAACATATAATATACGACTATGCTTACTCTTTCTATCCCTTACCATATTTCCAACACATCATGAGTCACATGCTCATAATTATTGAAATGCACCCCTGCATTTAATATCACATTTACACAATATACAACACGTCATTATTTCTCAATAATACATCCACATAGCTAACTCACATAGCTAATCCACACAGCTAATCAACATATCTTATCCACACAGCTATTACACACAGCTAATATACATAATTAATCCACACAGCCAATATCTTGGTGGTTTCGCACTTAGCACACCACAATCAATTTATAAGGTGGTATCGCACTTAGCCTACCACAAAGGTAATCATCGTGATCTCGCACATAGCCACTAAATGATATACCTAACGATAGCATCGCACATAGCTTGACTCATCGTCAATATGCATTTGGATGGTATCGCACTTAGCCCACCATCTAGCATTATCACAACACATGCACAAGTCTATTTACCCAATTATTCATCCATTCACATCTATATTACATTCATTCTACTTGAACCACATAGGTTCCCAATCATTCTCATTCATTCTCATTCATGCTACACCCTAGCTAGCATTTACAAATTGTAAGTATGAATGCATTGTTTATGCATAGACTTACCTCGATACTCAAAAGTATTAAAATGTGTAATTTTGTCCACCACCTTGCTTTTGCCTCAGTTTCGATCTGGGCTTCGTCTTTCTTGATCTATAATGAATAAATCAGCTTATTCAATACACACATTGACTAAATTGACCCACATCTCATACTTTAGCAAAATTACTATTTTGCCCCTAAACTTTTTCATATTTACACTTTAGTCCCAAAGGCTCGTAAAGTGATTTTTGTTCAACTTTCTAGCCTTTCATGCTTAGCCGAACCACTTACTCAACTAAAGCATTCAACAATTTTCACTAAATCACCCATGTATGACCAAACTTAAGATTTTCACAACTAAGTCTCTACATGTATTTTCATGGAAAATCACTTAGCAAAAGATGTTTCTACTACATCAAGCTTTCATATTCTTCCATAAAACATCCAAATACATGCATGTCATACATATTTACATTTTTGAACATCCATAATAGCTCACCAAATAGCTATAAATAACTTACTCATGCTACTAGGACTTCAAAAATACGAAGAATATCAAAAACCAGGCTTAGGAGCACTTACTAGCAAGCTTGAAAAATTGAAAGAACCCTAACAATGGCTTCTCAAATTTTTGGCAGCTATGGGAAGAAGATGAATGAATTTCTATCATCTTTTCACCTATTTTAATCACTTAATTGATAAATGACGAAAATGCCCTTTTTGATAAACTTTTAATTTTAACTCACCATGCCCATTTTTGTCCAAAAATTAGAATTTGGATAAATTGCTATTTAAGGACCTCTAATTAATAATCTAAAGCTATTTCATACATATAGCTTCTTGAAACACACATTTTGTAACTTTTGCAATTTAGTCCTTTTGGATAATTCAACCACAATTTCACAAAATTGCTTCATGAAACTTTCATACTAGCATGCATACATAATATAAGCCTCAAAAACTCATTCATGACCCTCGGATTTGTGGTCTCGAACCACTATTCTGACTAGGCCCTAAACCGGGATGTTACAATAGGGATATGTACAAGAGATTATTTCGATTTAATAAGTATGTATGTGCAATAACATATTTGCCTATTAAGATTTGTTTAATCGGTTGAATTGACATAGGGATATAGTCAAGAGATGAATGGATTTTGGTAGGTGAGTATGTTCATAAGTTAGCAAATTGCCGAGTTGCCGAGAATTTATTCGTAACAATATAAACATGAGTTTAATAATTCTAAGAAATGTAATTAATCTAACACAATTATGTCATCTTGATTAAAATCGTATTTTGAAATCGTGCATTTGAGATTTATTTACTTAGTTTACTTAGTTTAAAACCTTAGTTTTTAATCATCCTCTTCAAACAAAATATTTTTCTTCACCAAAGTGTTTTAAATAGCATTCATAAATAATTCTTTTCACAGTCCCTGTGGGTACGATAACTCGACATTTACTTGTCACTTTATTACTTGTTGCGATTGTGTACACTTGCACATTTCCGTCGTTCCAAGTTTTTGGCGCCGTTGTCGGGGACTATTTTAAAAAGTCATTATTTGTGAATTTGTTAGTTTTGCATTTTGGTTTAATTTTTTATTTAAATTTTAACTTAATTAATTTTTCTGTGATTATTTCAGGTGTTTATGAGTATTGACCGAATTATTAACTTACTTCCTGTATACCCTGAGATAGAAAGAACTTTTCGACAGCAAAAAAGACAAGCGAATCAGAGAAGGACCGAAGAGATGAACCTTGAAAATTTGAATCAAGGAAACGGAGCAAACCCTGCTCAAAATCCTATCCTTATTACTGATGATAGGGATAGAGCTTTAAGAAAGTATGTCATGCCAATGTTTCATTATCTTAATCCAGGTATTAGAAGACACGAAATTGAGGCACAACAATTTGAGCTAAAGCCAGTTATGTTCCAAATGCTTCAGACTGTGGGCCAATTCAGTGGAATGCCTACCGAAGATCCTCATCTTCACTTAAGACTGTTTATGGAGGTGAGTGACTCTTTCAAGTTAGCTGGAGTACTCGAAGACGCATTACGATTGAAGCTGTTCCCGTATTCGTTAAGGGGCAGAGCTCGAGCCTGGTTGAACTCATTGCCACCAAAATTCAATTTCCACATGGCAAGAGTTAGCAGAAAGATTTCTCATGAAGTATTTCCCGCCTAGCAAGAATGCTAAGTTGAGGAATGAGATCACTGCCTTCCAACAAATGGATGATGAGTCATTGTATGAGGCATGGGTAAGGTACAAAGAATTATTACGGAAGTGCCCTCATCATGGAATCCCATATTGTATCCAACTTGAGACATTTTATAATGGTCTCAATGCTCACACGAGGATAGTAGTGGACGCTTCTGCTAACAGTGCTCTCCTTTCTAAGTCTTATAATGAGGCTTATGAAATCATTGAGAGGATTACCAGCAACAATTATTAATGGCCAACCAATCGAGCAGCGTCAAGAAGACGAGTTGATGGAATACATAAAGTAGACGCTCTTACTTCACTCGCATCTCAGGTATCATCAATATCCTCAATGTTAAAAAATCTTACTACTAATGGGTCTAATAATTTTGCAGCACAGCCACCAAATCAATTTGAAAATATAGCTTGTGTCTATTATGGGGAAGGACATTTGTTTGAAGAATGTCCATTGAACCCAGAATCCGTATATTACATGGGTAACCAGAACCGAAATCAAGGAAGGCAAGGACTGCAATCCAATTTCTATAACCCATCATGGCAAAACCACCCGAATTTTTCTGGAGTAAACCAAGGGTGGAACCAAGAACACTTACGCCCAACCTAGATCGACCCAGCCACCTAGTTTTCCCCAACAAGTTTAGAAACCAACCCAAGCTGAACCATCCAATGGATTAGAAAATTTGTTAAAGGCATACATGGCGAAGAATGATGCCTTAATTCAAAGCCAAGTAGCTACATTGAAAAATCTGGAAAACTAAATGGGCCAGCTTACTACTAAACTTAGGAACCGACCACAACGTGCTTTACCTAGTGATACGAAAAATCTGAGGAATCCAGGGAAGGAGCATTGTAAAGTGTTGACATTGAGGAGCGAAAAGACTTTAGAGCCCAATTCTGTCGAAGTTGAGAAGGAGCCAGCTGACGCTCAAGACTCAGAGGAAGTTCAACCGAGTGTTGAAGTTCCAGTTTCACAAGAACCAGAATTTGCAAAATCTGACAAGGTAACTTCAGAACCAGCTAATTCTGATCAACTAACAACTCTGTTAGATGCAGAATTACCATAAAAGATGAATCAACAAGTTCTAGTAGAGAAACCTCCACCACCCTACCCTCAAAGACTTCAAAAGCAAAAGCAGGAAATTCAATTCAAGAAGTTCCTAGACATACTCAAGCAACTTCATATCAACATCCCGTTGGTTGAAGCACTTGAACAAATGCCGAACTACGTCAAATTCATGAAGGATATCCTGTCTAAAAAATGAAGACTTGGAGAATTTGAGACGGTAGCCTTGACAAAGGAATGCAGTGCATATCTTCAAAACAAACTACCCCCAAAGTTGAAGGATCCTGGATGTTTTACCATACCTTGCAACATTGGAGTAACATATAGTGGTAAGGCATTATGTGACTTGGGTGCGAGTATCAACTTGATGCTTATGTCAATATTTAAGAAGTTAGGGATAGGTGAAGTTAGACCGACTACGGTTACACTTCAATTAGTATATCGATCCTTAGCACATCCAGAAGGAAAAATCGAGGACATATTGGTACGTGCAGATAAATTTATCTTTCCTGCTGACTTTGTGATTCTAGACTTTGAAGTAGACAAAGAGGTTCCAATCATCCTAGGAAGACCGTTCTTAGCAACCGGAAGGACCCTTATTGATGTGCAGAAGGGCGAGCTTACTATGCGTGTTCAGGATGATCAGGTAACATTTAATGTTTTTAAGTCTATGCGATTTCCTGACACAATTGATGATTGTTCTGCAGTGTCAGATTTAGAGGATTTAATCGTGGAGAAGAAACTCAACTATGTTGAGGATCCATTAGAATAAATTTTGACATCAGATCCACCAAATGATGAAGAGGATGATGAATACTTAACTTTGTTAGAAGCTAATCAAAGGGGATTTAATCCGCAATCCCGCTTTGAATCTTTGGAGTTAGAGAAAAGGGATTATGCCCAACCAAAAACGTTAATCGAGGAGCCACCTAAATTAGAATTGAAGGTAATTCCTTCACATTTGAAATATGGTTATTTAGGTAACTCTTCTACTCTGCCTGTGATTGTTTCAGCAGAATTAACTACTGAGCAAGAAGAGAAACTCATCCTTGTATTGAAACAATTCAAGAAGGCTATCGATGGACCATAGCCGATATTCGTGGTATTAGTCCATCTGTATTCATGCACAAGATCATACTAGAAGATGGTGAGAAAGGGACAATTGATGGACAACGAAGATTGAACCCCATCATGAAAGACGTAGTAAAGAAAGAAATCATCAAGTGGTTAGATGTAGGTATAATTTACCCCATCTCAGAAAGTTCATGGGTAAGTCCGGTCCAGTGCGTACCGAAGAAAAGAGGTATCACGGTCATTGAAAATGAGAATAACGAGTTGATACAGACTAGAACGGTTACGAGATGGAGAATTTGCATTGATTACCGGAAACTGAACAAGGCGACTAGGAAAGATCACTTTCCTTTACCATTTTTGGATCAGATGCTGGATAGACTCGCGGGGTGAGACTATTGCTATTTTCTTGATGGATACTCGGGGTATAATCAGATTACAGTAGCACCAGAAGATCAACAGAAGACAACATTCACCTGCCCGTACGGTACATTTGCATTTAGGCGCATGCCATTTGGTTTATGTAATGCACCTGCTACATTTCAAAGATGTACGATGTCTATTTTTACTGATATGGTTGAAAAATACTTAGAAGTCTTTATGGATGATTTTTCAGTATTTGGAGATACATATGATGATTGCCTAGCGAATCTAGCCAAGGTACTAAGGCGATGCGAAGAAACAAACCTCGTACTTAACTGGGAAAAGTGCCATTTCATGGTACGAGAAGGTATTGTTCTAGGGCATCGGATAACAAGACATGGAATCGAGGTAGATAAAGCAAATGTAGATGTTATTGAAAAACTCCCACCTCTGACATCTGTAAAGGGTGTTAGGAGCTTTTTGGGCCACGCCGGTTTCTATCGAAGATTTATCAAAGACTTCTCCAAAATTGCTAAACCCTTATGCAAATTATTGGAGAAGGACACGGCGTTTAAATTTGATGAGGAGTGCTTAAGAGCTTTCAACGATTTGAAGAGTCGGTTAGTCTCGGCACCCATAATAGTCACACCAGACTGGGATTTTCTATTTGAATTGATGCGTGACGCAAGTGACTTCGCGATCAGAGATTTCATGGATCAGCGAAGGAACAAAGTTTTTCATCCCATCTACTATGCTAGTCGGACTCTGACAGGAGCTCAACTGAATTACACGGTAATAGAAAAAGAGTTACTTGCGATTGTGTTTGCTTTTGACAAGTTTCGATCTTCTCTTGTAGGTACCAAAGTGACTGTCTATATAGACCACTCGGCAATTAAGTATTTACTTGCCAAGAAAGATGCTAAGCCGAGACTAATCAGGTGGGTACTTCTACTTCAAGAGTTCAATCTAGAAATTCAAGATTGAAAGGGAGTAGAAAATCAAGTAGTAGATCACTTGTCCAGATTGGAGTCACAAGAAGGGAATTCTCCACTTATACCAATTCAGGAGACATTTCCAGATGAACACATACTGAAGGTAAATCATGTCCATAATACCTCTTGGTTTGCTGATATTGCTAACTATTTAGCTTGTGGTTTGATGCCGATTGATAAGACATATCATCAAAAGAAAAAGTTTCTTCATGATGTGAAGTACTATTTCTGGGAAGAACCATATTTGTTTAAAAAGTGTGCAGATCAAATGATCAGGAGATGTGTGGCAGAAGATGAAGTACATAAGATTTTATTCCACTGTCACTCAGCTCCGAGTGGGGGACACTTCGGAGGAACAAGCACTGCGGTCAAAGTATTGCAAGCCGGATTATTTTGGCCAACACTACTTAAAGATGCACATGCTTACATAAAGAGTTGTGATCGATGCCAAAGGGTCAAAAATGTCACCAACAGAAATGAGATGCCTCGAACAAACATCATTAAGGTAGAATTGTTCGATGTTTGGGGTATTGACTTCCTCGGTCCTTTCCCTTCGTCTTTTGGTCACAAGTACATCTTGGTAGCTGTAGACTACGTGTCTAAGCGGATTGAGGCTGAAGCATATTTGAAAAACGATGCTAAGGTTGTGATGAAGTTGTTTGTAGAAGCATGTGTTCACAAGGTTTGGAACCCTAAGAGGCATCATCAGTGATGAAGGGTCCCATTTTGCGAACAAGTGGTTGAAATGGTTACTTGACAAACATGGAGTGAAGCACAATCCGTAGACGAATGATCAAGCTGAACTGGCAAACAAAGAGATCAAAGGCATACTTGAGAAGGTAGTTTGCCCGAATCGACGAGATTGGTCCAAAGGACTAGATGATGCTTTATGGGCCTACAGGACAGCATTCAAGACACCTTTAGGGATGTCACCCTATAGGTTGGTCTTTGGGAAAGCCTGTCATCTGCCTTTGGAGTTAGAGCACAAAGTTTACTGGGCTCTCCAACGACTCAACTTGGATCTTAAAATTGCTAAAGAGAAACGAATGCTTCAACTTAATGAGTTAGAATAATTCCGAATGCCTTCATACGAGAATGCTAAATTACTTAAGGAGAGACTCAAGAAATGGCAATACAAGCACATTCGAGTTCGAGAATTTGAAGCAGGTCAGCAAGTCTTGTTATTAAATTCCAGATTAAGGTTCTTTTCAGGTAAGTTAAAATCACGTTGGTCCGGTCCATTTATGATTCATCGAGTCTATCCATACGGAGTTGTTGAACTTCAAGGTAAGGGAGGTAATTTTTGAGTTAATGCTCAACGCTTGAAACTTTACTGGGGAGATAAAATTGAACGGGATCAAATCTCGTTCATTTTATCAAATGATTAAATTTTCTTGTTTTCTTTTTAAATAAATGATTTAGGATGTATTTTTGGGATTAGTATGTTTAAACAAATTCTGTCTAGGAGATTGGAACTTAAGCGGGACCGTTTGTGACCCCTCAAATCTTTCCTGGGAATTGATTTTGACATAATTTTCCGAGAAATTATTCCCTAAATGGCAAAATAATTTTTTTAATTTTCAAATAAAAGGGTCAATTTTGATCCAAGTTTTAAAATTGCAACTCAATTTCAAATTTTCATTAAGTCTAGGGACTTAATTGAACTATTTTTAAAATTTGGTTGCTCTTTTTGTAAATAATAAAAATTAGGTGCCTCTTTTTGTAAATATTTTCAAAAGGCATCTAGATTAAATGTTTTTAATTTTATAAATATATATATATATATGATAATCTTTAATATATAAATTATATCTATTATAATATATATTAATTATTATCAACTTTGCATAAAATTAGGATTAGTATAATATTTTATTTAACAAACTTTTATTTTAATAAATTAATAGAAATTAATAATTCAATATGTATTTTAATTAATTATTAATTGTTGTTAACTTTGAGTAGAATTAGAATTAGAATTTTTTTAATTGTTAAATTGTTCTAAGAATTCTACTCTATTTCATACTCCTCTCACTATAAAATCCACCCATCTATGCTTATTATTTTTTCATTCATACATCATTCCTTCCAAACACCAAAATCCCTAAGTGCCGCAGCCTCCTAGCCAACTCTGCCTAGCTACCTAGCAGCCATTCGGCCAGCATCCCAGCTCCATCGCACACCGCACGCCCACCACGCGCACGCTTGCCCCATCGCGCGTTGCATTGCGGGCCTTGTGCTGCTCCACTCTTAGTCGCCTGGCCTTCATCCCTTTGCGCCCGCTTCAGCGTGCGCTCACGCCACGCACCTTTCGATGAGGATCTCGCGACGCTCGCACATCCAGCCTAGCTCGCGCGCGTTGCTGCTTGCATCCAACCCCTGCTGTGCGCTGCTGCCTCGCACACCCGGACGACACACCGACCTTGCACCAAACCAACCCCTTTAGCCGAAAACCCTCCAACTTCTTTTAATTTGCCATCTTTTGATTCATAATTATTTTCTCAAGAGTTCCTAATTTTTACAAAAAAGGTGGTAAGACAAATTTTTCTCCTAAATTTTAATTTTATTCAATTATTTAATTTTTCAATTTATTGAATTATTAATAATTTTTGTTAATTAAATTTTTGAGAAAATAATTTTTCCCATATTATGTTCAGGTTAATCATGCCTCGCAAGAGAACTCGTGCCTCCACCCAAATTGACGAATCACAAAACAAGGTCCACTGAGAAGAAGCCAAAGCGAGATACAAAAGTATCTTCAAGAATCAACAGATGCATCCAGAGAAAGGCTTCACATTGAAACAAAGCAACTATATTGATTTTATGGCGCGTATTCGTCAGGTTGCTGAAACTCTCAATTGGGAGTTGTTTTGTGAGAAGAGACCTAGTGTGGATGAATAGTTAGTGCGTGAATTCTATGCAAATTTAACCTCAAGTGAGTTGATGGAAGTTCCAGTTCACGGAATCAAGGTACCAATAACTTCAAATGCTATTAACGAGTTCTTTAAATTACCTGATTTCAGAAACGATGAATATTCTTCCTTAATGAACAATATCGAGCCTGAAAATTTGCAAGAAATACTTGAGGAACTTACAGTTCTAGGTTCTAAGTGGACTGTGTCAAAGCAAGGAATCCACACTTGTAAAAGAGAATATTTGACACCACTCGCAAAGGTATGGTTCTATTTTATCCGTTTCAGCCTTATGCCTAGTTCGCATGGGACTACAATCTCATTAGAGCGAATGGTCTTATTATACTCGATTTTAACTGGAAAGACCATTGATGTGGGAAAAATCATCCTGAGAAAAATACGAAATTGTGCCGTTAGACGTTCTGGCCCAGCTTACTTTCCTTTTACAATAACAATCCTGTGCTTGAAAGCTAAAATTCTTGCTAACGTAAGGAAGATAGGATATAGACAAGGCACAATCATAGATTGGGACCTCTATCGAATGGTTGGAGACTCTGTTCTACAGCAACGAGTTGAAGAAAGTGAGGATCTCGAAGAAGAAGAAGAAGATCCCATAAAGATCGAGCCAGTGCAATCAGCTGAAGTCCCTGATAAGGTGGAACCAATGGAACCAGAAGCTGAACATGATGCCGAGACTTCAATGTTCAGAGCTCAACCGCCTCGCCCAAATCTTTGAGATGAGCGGTCAAAGTTGATGGACATAATGAAACATATGCAGTGGCAGCAACAAGCTTACTAGAGATACTAAAAAATAAGGGATAACTCGATGAGAAGTGCTCTTACGAAAATTTACAATGACCCATTTATTTTTGTGCCTGAGTTTCCAGATTACATATTTGAACCTTGGAGCCCATTATCGAAGAAGGAGCAAAGCGATTCATGCAAAGACAATAATGATGGAGCAAAAGATGAGACGAATTCGAAAGGATCTACAAATAAATAAAGGGGGGATCTCGACTTTATTTTATTTATGTTCTTAGGTTATTTTAGGATTAAGTTAATTAGGATTTTTTATTCTCACATAATAAAAAAAGAGATGGAAATCATTAATAAAATTGAACAAGTCGTGAAGTATAAAGTGTGGCAATAGATATATACATGTCTAGGATTGGATTTAGAAAGAGCTTGGTACATAAGCAGTCAAATTGACTCACCTCCTATTTTCTAGAATCCTACTTGGTGTATAGTGTAACAGCCCGAATTTGGGCCTAGTCAGAACAGTGGTTTTGGAACCACAAATCCGAGGTTGGAGAAATTATTTTAATATTATTTTTGTGTTATAGCATGATATATGAGTGTTTGAAAATTTTGGTGAATTAATTTTAGTGATTGCATGCTTAATTTTGAAAAAGGACTAAATCACGTAAAGGGCGAAACTTTTGTTTCATTAGCTAAAGGTGTTAGTTAGCTATGGAACAATAAAATATAGGTCCTTATTGAGTAAATAGACCAATAAAAGTGGTGGCTGGACATGAATTTTTAATTCATGAAATTGGTCAAAGGTTAGGTAGATTTTTGGTGACTTAATTGATAAAATAATCATAAAAAAAGAAGAAAGCTTCATCATTTTCATTCTTTCTCTTCACCACCGAAAGTTACAAAAAATGGGGGGTTTTTGCAGCTTAAAGTTTCAACTAAACTTCCCTCTTGCAAGTAAGTGTTTTTTATGGTCATTCTTGATGATTTTTGTATTTTTGTGACCCTTGTAGCTTAAGCTAACTAATGGAGGGACTATTTTGCAAAATGGTTGAGAGTCTAGGGTTTTACCATGTGAGTATTCATGCTGTTTGCTAAAATTTTATGGAAGAAAATGAATCTTGGTTATTATATAAACAACTTTTGTGAAAGGGGTTTTCATGAAAACACCTAAAATGACCATTTTGTGAAGTTTATAAAATAGGTTGTAAATGTGTGAAATAATTGAAAATTTTGAGATGCTATAAGAGTAATAAAGGTTCAGCTAGGCTTGTTAAAGGAGGAAATTTGATTAAAATCATTTTACGAGCCTTGGGGCAAAATCGTAATTATGTGAAAGTCTAGGGGTAAAATAATAATTTTGCCCAGGTATGAAATATAGATTGTATTAATTAATTTAGTGATTAAATAAGTGAATTTGTCATTATAGATCAAGAAAAATGGGATCCGGACTTAGACCGGGGGAAAACTAAGCTATTGGACTAAATCAAACTAGTCGCCCATATTTTGTATACCGAGGTAAGTTGTACGTAAATAATACAACTCTATTGTTATTATGCATTAAACAATTGATATTGCATAAAATGTTTGATTATTTTTATGAATATGAATGATGAAATTTGAGGTGGTATACTCCCGGTTGAACCTTAGGAATAGATCAGATATCCATGCCATGACATTAGGGATATATGAGAGCCAGTGTAAGACCATGTCTGGGACATGGAATCGGTGTTGATATGTGTGCTAGTGTAAGACCATGTCTGGGACATGGCATTGGCATTGAGACGAGAGCTAGTGTAAGACCATGTCTGGGACATGGCATCGACCTCGACATGTGATCCAGTGTAAGACCATGTTTGGGACATGGCATCGGCATTTTACCCTCTTGTGTGAGGCTTATTGGATATCCTTTAGTATTCCAAATGGTACCACGGGTTATTTAAGCTTATGATAAAGATATGAAATGATATAATCATGTTGTGAGTGGTACAGGTTCTTACTCGAAACTCATGAGTTATTAGCTTAGTTATGATGCCTTAATGGTAAAGATGAAATTGAGTAAGTTCTATCTATGAGAATGATTTCGGGACGATCTTGTAATCTTTGGCTTATACTTGTGATGTGTAAATATGTAGTAAATCTACCATTGTTAAATCAAGAATGTTGTGCTGGTTTATAATATGCTATGTGTTTAAAGATGCATGGTTGATGTTGTTACTTATTTACATGCAACTTACTAAGCTTTATGCTTACTCCCTTTCCTTTCCATTTTCTTATAGCATCGCTAAGCTAGCTCGGGGATCAAAGGACGTCGGAGGCTCGATCACACTAAATCTGAACATTTGGTATAATTAGATTTATCATTTTG
Organism: Gossypium sturtianum; assembly: GCA_025698515.1. NCBI lineage: Eukaryota > Viridiplantae > Streptophyta > Magnoliopsida > Malvales > Malvaceae > Gossypium > Gossypium sturtianum. The sequence continues at coordinate 33,556,118 of CM046943.1, read as the reverse complement.
AGTATGGCATGTATAAGGACTTGGTCTTTTGTCAAGTGTCATATTGTTTTGGCCAAATGTGTTGGCTTGTCTTGAAGATTGACACATTTTGTATAAGGCCATGTGTAACAACCCGATTTAGGGTCTAGTCGAAGTAGTGGTTGCGAGACCACAAATCCGAAGTAGAAATATGTGTTTTATGATTTTTAAGAGGCTTATGATATGATTGCATGATTATGAGAAAAATTCATGAAGAAATTTTATTAATTAGTGAATAATTTATCCTTTAGGACTAAATTGCAAAAAGTGGAAAATAAGAGATTCTAGAAGATTTAAGTATGAAATAGAAGTATAAAAATTACTAGAGGTCCTTATTTAGTAATTAGACCATTAAATGTTAAGATGGACAAAAATAGACATGGGAAGGAAAAATATAAAGAAAGGGGCCTTAAGGGCATTTTTGTCATTTGGTTAATAAAAGAATTAAAAAGGGAAAAAGAAGCCAAAATCATGTCCATCTTCTTCCTCCTTGGCCGAAAATCACAAGAGCACCATAGCTAGGGTTTCTTCAACTTCCAAGCTTGATAGTAAGTGTATCCTAGTCCCATTTTTAATGTTCTTCGTATTTTTGAGATCCTCGTAGCTCGGTTTAGCTATTTCTAGCTATATTTTGAGCTAGGGTTTATGTTCAAAAATTTACCCATGTATGATATACATGTATTTTGATGTTTTATGAAAGAATATGAGAGCTTGATGTATGATAAACATCTTTTTCTAAGTAATTTTCATGTAAAATGCATAAAAGGACTAAATTGTAAAAGTTAAGAAAGTGGTCATACATGGGTGAAATAGTGGAAATTAGAGGTTGTTATAGTTAAGAAAAATATTCGGCTAGGCTTAAAATACAAAAAAGTTGAATAAAAATCATTTTACGAGTTTAGGGGTAAAAGTGTAAATATGTGAAAGTTTAGGGGCAAAATCATAAATTTTTCCAAAGTATGATTTATGAGTCAATTTAGTCAATGTGAGTATTAAACAAGTGAATTGTTATTATAGATCAAGAAACACAAAGCTCAGACCGAAACCGAGGCAAGAACAAGATTGTGGACTAAATTGATCAATTACACACATTTTGAGTGCCAAGGTAAGTTTGTATGAAATTAAAGCTATATAATGTTATTATGCCTTTAAACACTTTATTCTATGAGATATGTATATTAATTTCATGAAAATTGATCAATGATGTTTCATTGAGAGTGAAATGAGATTTACACTAAGTTGAAGTCCCGATTGAAGATTCAGAATAACGAGGATACCTATGTCACGACATGAGATAAGGATGGTCCCGTATAAGACCATGTCTGGGACATGGCATCAGCACCAAATAAAAGAGGTCTCGTATAAGACCAAGTCTGGGACATGGCATCGAAATCTTTTTACGATCTCGTGTAAGACCATGTCTGGGACATGGCATCGACATCGGGTTAAGAGATCCCGTATAAGACCATATCTGGGATATGGCATCGACATCATAAGGTGATCCCATGTAAGGCCATATCTGGGATATGGCATTGGCATCATAATACCAGCATGACAAGATTGAGTATCCTTCGATATTCCGAGTAATTCAACGGGTAAAAAGGGCTAAGTATGCAAGATGATTAGGAGATAAGTATGCAAAGATGACAAGAGTTAAGCTATACAAAAAAAGAAGAAGAAAGAAATTACATTTAAGTGAAAGATGATTACGATTTCAGTTATGTTCATGATAGCATAAGTGCTAAATTATGTGATGAAGTGATACAAGTACCATGAGTAAATACGAGTTATGAAACCCTAATGTGATATGTGATGGGTAAGCTTGAGTATGAGTAAGTATGTCAAAGTATTTGAGAAATTGGATGGTTGTCATTTTATGAGAAAAATGAATTCTACCATGAGTATTTATGTTACTATTTTAATTCATGCAAACTTACTAAGCTATGAGCTTACCCCTCTCTTTTCCCTTTTCCATGTAGTTTTGCCAAGCTACTCGGGGATCGTAGGACGTCGGAGCTCGGGTCACACTATCAACTATTATTTTTGTATAGTAAAGTTGATTCATTTTGAGTATGGCATGTATAGGAATTTGGTCATCTTATGTTATGTCATATTTGGAAGCCAAACTGTTGGCTACTAATGTTATACACTCATTTTGTAAATGGCCATAGAGAATTGGCCAATATTTATCAAGTTTCATATTTTAATGATGATGAGTTCATGCAATGAAAGTTCATGAAATTGATGGTTTAAAGTGTGAAGTGTATGAATGATGATTTGTAATTCTTCATAGTATATTATTGCCGTGTTATATGTTGCTTGAGTTGGAACATGTGTGATTATGTTTCAAGGTGGCAATTGGCTTGGTAAATAGCCTTATAATTGTCCACACGGATAGACACACGGGCGTGTGTCTAGGCCGTGTGTGACACACGGCCAACCTCATAGGTGTGTTGACAGGCCGTGTGTCCCCTGCATCAAATTTGCGAGAATTTGATTCGCCACACAGGCCAGCACACGGGCATGTGCCTAGGTCGTCTACACTTAAAGGATTGCTAACGTCATAAACAGAATGCAAGGGTTTTCTCACACGGGTGAGGACACGGGCGTGTCAGACGTGTGTGTGGAGGACACGCCACGCACACGAGGCGTGTGTCCGCCGTGTGAAAACCCCTATAGGTTCGAAATGAAAAATAAATTCCACACGGGCTGGGAACATGGGCGTGTGTGACCACACGGCCTGCCCACACGGGCGTGTTCCATTTCACACGGGCGTGTAGCCCTATTTTGAGCAAAAATTTTCTAAGTGCGTAAAAGTTTCCGGATTGGTTCTGAACTATTTCGATTGTATGTTTAGGGCCTCGTCGGCTCATGATAGGGTAGTATTGTGCACGAATGAAAAGTTTTAAATTGAATCGAAATTTTACAGCCCAATGCCGTATGTTAAAGAAAGTAAAGTACGGTAATGCCTCGTATCCGGTTCCGGCATAGAATACGGGTAAGGGGTGTTACATTTAGTGGTATCAGAGCTACGGTTTAGTCGATTCTCGGACTAACCTAGCGTATGCATGAGTCTAGCTATACATGACATACGTATGAGTAATTGTATTATGATAGTGTGACGACTCCTAACTATTTAGATTGTGTTTTTATATAGTAAATGGATCCCGTAAGAGCTGTGGCGGATGATGTAGAAAGTAACGCGCCAGCTTCCGCGAAAGGGATGGCACCGACTGAAAATGAAAATAGACCGGCTATTGTAAGCCAGAGAGGAGGAGAAGAGGCTAGGGAAGCCTTTCTCCACATGATGAACGCGTGGTATACGGAGTTCGTTCGTACGAACCCGAATGCACAACCCCCTCCTCCCCCACCTATTCCTCAGCCTACCCCTGTAGCTCCCCAAGTGGTAGAAGTAGTAAGGAGAGAAAAGCCTCCGGTTGACAGGATCCGAAAACAAGGGGCCGAGGAATTTTGAGCCAGGAAGGATGACGATCCAGAAAGAGCAGAATTTTGGCTTGAAAATACCATTCAGGTATTTGATGAGTTATCTTGCACCCCTGAAGAGTGCATGAAGTGTGTGGTGTCTCTTTTGAAAGATTTCGCTTATCAGTGGTGGAACACCCTTGTGTCGGTTGTACCAAGGGAAAGGATAACATGGGAGTTTTTCCAAGAAGAATTCCGGAAGAAGTATATCAGCCAAAGGTTTATCGATCAGAAAAGAAAGGAATTCCTTGAACTGAAACAAGGAAAAATGACGGTAACTAAATATGAGCGTGAATTTGTAAGGCTTAGCAAGTATGCTCGGGAATGTGTGTCCTCCGAAGCCATCATGTGTAAGAGGTTTGAGGACGGATTAAATGAAGATATCAGATTATTCGTTAGTGTCCTTGAGTTGAAGGAATTTATTGTGCTAGTGGATCAGGCTTGTAAAGCCGAGGAATTGGTGAAAGAGAAAAGAAAAGCTGAGATGGAGTCTCGTGACTCAAGAAAAAGACAATTGAATAAGTCGTTTGAGTCCTCGTCCAAGAAGTCGAGAGACTTCCCTACCCGATCAGCTACTTCAGTCGGGTTTTTGAACAGAAGTGAGAGTAAACAGTACTCGAGGATTAAAGCTCAGACTACATTAGTTGCTAGTGTTGGTAACACACAACCTAATCGGTCGAAATGTCCACAGTGTGGCAGATGACATCCCATGAGTGCCGAGCCCATGAGAGAGCCGGTTTTAAGTGTGGTTCCCAAGATCATTTTATTAGAGAGTGCCCTGAGATGGTTGAAAAAGAGAAAATTTAGAGTACAAGGTCGGGAAGTACCAATAGAGGGAAACCGCAGAGAAACCCGGGAAGTGGAACGAGTAGCAAGAGTACTCCCAGAGAGCAGGCTGCAAGATCTGAGGGTAGAGCACCTGCGAGGACCTATGCCATTCGCGCTCGCGAAAAGGCGTCATCCCCTGATGTAATTAGGGGTACATTTTCTCTCCATGATACTAATGTTGTTGCTTTAATTGATCCGGGATCTACCCACTCATATATTTGCATGAAATTAGTATCTAGTATGAGCATGCCCGTAGAGTCTACAAAGTTTATGACAAAAGTGTCCAATCCTTTAGGCAAAAGTGTATTAGTTGATAAGGTATGCAAAGATTGCCCATTGATGATTAGAGGTCATTATTTTAAGGCAAATCTCATGCTATTGCCATTTGATGAATTTGATATGATTCTTGGTATGGATTGGTTAACTGCTCATGATGTGACAGTAAATTGTGGAAAGAAATACATTGAATTGAGATGTGAAAATGGGGACATTCTTCGTATTGAATCAGATAATCAGGACAGATCGCCAGTGGTAATTTCTCACATGTCTGCTAAAAAATATGTAAGGAAAAGATATGAAGCTTATCTTGCCTTTGTGATGAATGCCAAGGCAACTGAGTTAAGAATTGAATCAGTACCGATAGTATGCAAGTATCCAGACGTATTCCCAGAAGAATTGCCAGGGTTGCCTCTGGTTAGAGAGGTTGAATTTGGCATTGAGTTAGCCCCTGGTACTGCTCCTATATCAATTGCTCCGTACAGAATGGCTTCGAATGAGTTGAAAGAATTGAAGGCACAGTTACAAGAGTTCATAGACAAAGGCTTTGCACGACCGAGCTATTCTCCGTGGGGTTCTCCAGTGTTATTTGTGAAAAAGAAAGACGGTTCTATGAGATTATGTATAGATTATCGGCAACTTAATAAGGTTACTGTGAAGAATAAGTACCCATTACCAAGGATCGATGATTTGTTTGATCAATTGAAGGGAGCCACTGTGTTCTCCAAGATAGACTTGAGGTCAGGATATTACCAGTTGAGAGTCAAAGACTCAGATGTGCCGAAAACCACATTTCAGACTAGGTATGGGCACTATGCATTTCTAGTCATGCCTTTCGGTTTAACAAATTCCCCTGCCGTGTTTATGGACTTAATGAACCGCATCTTTTGGCCATACTTGGATAAATTTTTGGTGGTTTTTATTGATGATATACTGATATAAACTCGTGATGAGAATGAGCATGCCAAGCACTTGAGGATGGTTTTACAGATTTTACGAGATAATCAGTTGTATGCCAAGTTTAACAAGAGTGAGTTTTGGCTCAAAGAGGTTGGATTTTTTGGGCACATTGTCTCGAGAGATGGATTCAAGTTGACCCGAGCAAGATTTCAGCTATTGTTGATTGGAAGCCACCAAGAAATGTATCAGAGGTTAGAAGTTTTCTAGGCCTAGCTGGCTATTACCGACGATTTGTCAAGGGATTTTCCATGATAGCGACTCCGATGACGAGACCATTACAGAAAGATGTAAAGTTTGAATGGATAGAAAAGTGCCAAAATAGTTTCGAGAAACTAAAAGCATTGTTGACTGAGGCTCCGGTTCTAGTGCAACCTAAACCGGATAAAGAATTTGTGATTTACAGTGATGCATCCTTGAATGGATTGGGCTGTGTGCTTATGCAGGAAGGCAAGGTGATAGCGTATGCCTCTAGACAGTTAAAACTGCACGAGAAGAATTACCCGACACATGATTTAGAGTTGGCTAGCATTATGTTTGCATTAAAGATATGGAGACACCATTTGTATGGTGAAAAATGTCAGATATTCACTGATCATAAAAGCTTAAAGTACTTGATGACTTAGATGGAATTGAACTTAAGGCAGCGGAGATGGTTAGAGTTGATCAAGGATTATGAGATAGTCATTGATTACCACCCGGGAAAGGCGAACGTAGTCGCCGATGCTTTGAGTAGAAAGTCCTTACTTGCATTAAGAGCTATGAATACACGAGTGACTTTGTCAGATGATGGTATCATTCTAGCTGAGTTGAGGGCTAGACCGATGTTTCTTTAAGAGATTTACGAGGCTCAAAAAGATGACAGAGACTTGCAAGCCAAAAGAGTTCAGTGTGAGTCGGGAGTTGAGTTTGACTTCTGGATTAATTTTGATGGATGCTTGATATTCAGAGACAGAGTCTGTGTACTGAGGAATGATGAGCTTATTCGGAAGATCTTATACGAGGCACATAGCGGATGTCTATCTGTACATCCAGGCAGTACAAAAATGTATAACGATTTAAAGAAATGGTATTAGTGGCTGAGTATGAAGAAAGATATTTCTGAGTTTGTATCAAGATATTTAATTTGTCAACAAGTGAAGGCGGAACACCAAGTACCTTCGGGTTTGCTTCAGCCTATCATGCTTCCTGAGTAGAAATGGGACCGTATTACGATGGACTTTTTGACGGGTTTGCCGTTGACACCGAGTAAGAAGGATGCTGTATAGGTTGTCGTAGATAGACTTACAAAGTCAGCCCACTTCATACCGGTACGTGTCGATTATTCGCTTGATAAGTTAGCAGACTTGTATATTTCTGAGATTGTAAGGCTTCATGAAGTGCCTTAATCGATTATATTAGAAAGAGATCCGAGATTCACATCCCGATATTGGAAAAAAGTGCAAGAAGCTTTGGGTACAAAGCTGAGTTTTAGGCTTTTCATCCACAAACCGATGGACAGTCGGAGAGATTAATACAGATACTTGAGGATATGCTTCGATGTTGTATTCTTGAGTTCCAAGGCAGCTGGGAAAAGTACCTACCATTAGTAGAGTTTGCCTATAATAACAGCTTTCAGTCGAGCTTGAAAATGGTGCCTTATGAGGCTTTCTATGGGCGTAAGTTTCGAACGCCTTTATATTGGACTGAACTCAAGGAAATCAGATTCAAAGGGTCGATCTGGTTAGAAAAACTGAAGAGAAAGTAAGAGTGATTCGAGATTGCTTAAAAGCTGCTTCTGATAGACAAAAATCCTACTCGGATTTAAAACAAAAAGAGATTGAGTTTCAAGTCGGTGATAAAGCATTTTTGAAAGTGTCACTATGGAAGAAAGTTCTTAGATTTGGCCGGAAGGGCAAATTGAGTCCGCGTTTTATCGGACCATATGAAATCACCGAAAGAATAGGACCAGTAGCCTATCGTTTGGCTTTGCCATCTGAGTTAGAAAAGGTACATGATGTGTTTTATGATTTTGAAGAGGCTTATGATATGATTGCATGATTATGAGAAACTTTCATGAAGAAATTTTATTAATTATTGAATAATTTGTCCTTTAGGACTAGATTGCAAAAAGTTGAAAATAAGAGATTTTAGAAGATTTAAGTATGAAATAGAAGTATAAAAATTATTAGAGGTCCTTATTTAGCAATTAGACCATTAAATGTTAAGATGGACAAAAATGGACATGGGAAGGAAAAATATAAAGAAAGGGGCCTTAAGGGCATTTTTGTCATTTGGTTAATAAAAGAATTAAAAAGGGAAAAAGAAGCCAAAATCATGTCCATCTTCTTCCTCCTTGGCCGAAAATCACAAGAGCACCATAGCTAGGGTTTCTTCAACTTCCAAGCTTGATAGTAAGTGTATCCTAGTCCCGTTTTTAATGTTCTTCGTATTTTTAAGATCCTCGTATCTCGGTTTATCTATTTCTAGCTATATTTTGAGCTAGGGTTTATGTTCAAAAATTTACCCATGTATTCCATACATGTATTTTGATGTTTTGTGGAAGAATATGAGAGTTTTATGTATGATAAACATCTTTTTCTAAGTAATTTTCATGTAAAATGCATAAAAGGACTAAATTGTAAAAGTTAAGAAAGTGGTCATACATGGGTGAAATAGTTGAAATTAGAGGTTGTTATAGTTAAGAAAAATATTCGGCTAGGCTTAAAATACAAGAAAGTTGAATAAAAATCATTTTACGAGTTTAGGGGTAAAAGTGTAAATATGTGAAAGTTTAGGGGCAAAATCATAAATTTTTCCAAAGTATGATTTATGAGTCAATTTAGTCAATGTGAGTATTAAACAAGTGATTTGTTATTATAGAGCAAGAAACACAAAGCCCAGACTGAAACAGAGGCAAAAACAAGATTGTGGACTAAATTGATTAATTACACACATTTTGAGTGCTGAGGTAAGTTTGTATGAAATTAAAGCTATATAATGTTATCATGCCTTTAAATACTTTATTCTATGAGATATGTATATTAATTTCATGAAAATTGATCAATTATGTTTCATTGAGATTGAAATGAGATTTACAATAAGTTGAAGTCCTAGTTGAAGATTCGGAATAACGGGGATACCTATGTCACGACATGAGATAAGGATGGTCCCGTATAAGACCATGTTTGGGACATGGCATCGAAATCTTTTTACGATCTCGTGTAAGACCATGTCTGGGACATGGCATCGACATCGGGTTAAGAGATCCCGTATAAGACCATATCTGGGATATGGCATTGGCATTATAAGGTGATCCCATGTAAGACCATATCTGGGATATGGCATTGGCATCATAATACCAGCATGAAGAGATTGAGTATCCTCCGATATTCTGAGTAATTCAACGGGCAAAAAGGGCTAAGTATGAAAGATGATTAAGAGATAAGTATGCAAAGATGACAAGAGTTAAGCTATACGAAAAAAAAAAGAAGAAGAAGAAAGAAATTACATTTAAGTGAAAGATGATTACGATTTCAGTTATGTTCACGATAGCATAAGTGCTAAATTATGTGATGAAGTGATACAGGTACCATGAGTAAATACGAGTTATGAAACCCTAATGTGATATGTGATGGGTAAGCTTGAGTATGAGTAAGTATGTCAAAGTATTTGAGAACTTGGATGGTTGTCATTCTATGAGAAAAATGAATTCTACCATGAGTATTTATGTTCCTATTTTAATTCATGCAAACTTACTAAGCTATGAGCTTACCCCTCTCTTTTCCCTTTTCCATGTAGTTTCGCCAAGCTAGCTCGGGGATCGTAGGACGTCGGATCTCGAATCACACTATCAACTATTATTTTGGAATAGTAAAGTTGATTCATTTTGAGTATGGCATGTATAGGAATTTGGTCATCTTATGTTATGTCATATTTGGAAGCCAAACTGTTGGCTACTAATGTTATACACTCATTTTGTAAATGGCCATAGAGAATTGGCCAATATCTATCAAGTTTCATATTTTAATGATGATGAGTTCATGCAATGAAAGTTCATGAAATTGATGGTTTAAAGTGTGAAGTGTATGAATGATGATTTGTAATTCGTCATAGTATATTATTGCCATGTTATATGTTGCTTGAGTTGGTATATGTGTGATTATGTTTCAGGGTGGCAATTGGCTTGGTAAATAGCCTTATAATTGTCCACACGGATAGACACACGGGCATGTGTCTAGGCCGTGTGTGACACACGGCCAACCCCATGGGTGTGTTGATAGGCCGTGTGTCACCTACATCAAATTTGCGAGAATTTGATTCGCCACACGGGCCAGCACACGGGCGTGTGCCCAGGCCGTGTGCACTTAAAGGATTACTGACGTCATAAACAAAATGCAAGGGTTTTCTTACACGGGCGTGTCTAGGCTGTATGGAGGACACGGGCCACAGACACGGGCGTGTGTCTGGCCGTGTAAAAACCCCTGTAGGTTCGAAATGAAAAATAAATTCCACACTAGCTGGGAACATGGGCGTGTGTGACAACACGCCCTGCCCACACGGGCGTGTTCCATTTCACACGGGCGTGTAGCCCTGTTTTGAACAAAAATTTTCTAAGTGCGTAAAAGTTTCCGGATTGGTTCCAAACTATTTTGATTGTATGTTTAGGGCCTCGTAGGCTCATGATAGGGTAGTATTGTGCACGAATGAAAAGTATTAAATTGAATCGAAATTTTACAGCCCAATGCTGTATGTTAAAGAAAGTAAAGTACGAGAATGCCTCGTATCCGGTTCCGGCATGGAATACGGGTAAGGGGTGTTACACCATGGATGATGGCAAATACTTGTTATTGATATATGTAGATGATGATGTTTTTCATGAATTTGCAATTTGCATGGTGAAATATATGGTGTGTTAATGCATGAATGAGTAAGTCGCATGATTGTATTGATAAAGTATGTGTTAAGTTTTGTATGTGAATGGAGTGTAGTGGCCTTGATGTGTGTATGCCTTGGTTGCGGCTAATTTGGTCAGATGTTTATGTGTGGATTGGTGTTACTTGATGTGGCTTATATTGGTGCAAGTAAGGGTGGAAAAAGGGCTTGGTAAATAGCCTTGTTTTTGTCCACACGGGTAGACACACGGGCGTGTGTCTAGGTCGTGTGTGACACACGGTCTACCCCATGGGCGTGTAGGCTGGCCGTGTGTCCCTGCACCTTAATTTGGTAAAACAGAATGCCCGGTGAGTAACCACACGGGTGAGGTGCAGTGTGTGTCTCAACCGTGTGGATGACACGGCCATAATACATGGGCATGTGCCCAGGCCGTGTGAAGTCTACACCTTAAATGCGAAATTAAATTCGCCACACGGCCTAGCACACGGGCGTGTGCCTTGGCCGTGTGACCCTAAAATGTTGCTGATGTCGGAAATAGAATGTCAAGGTTTTAACACACAGGCTGAGACACAGGCGTGTCATGGCTGCGTGAGGGACTCGAGCCATGGACACGAGCGTGTGCCAGGCCGTGTGAAAACCCCTATAGGTTCGAATTAAAAAATAAATCCACACGGCTAGGGATATGGGCATGTGTGACCACACGGTCTGGCCACACGGGCGTGTCCCTTGCCGCACGGGCGTGTGCTCCTATTTTTTGTGAAATTTTCCAAAGTTTTCTAAAGTGCCTGGTTTAGTATCGAACCATTCCCAAAGTATGTTTTGGGCCTCGTAGGCCCATATTAGGGACTTTAGATGAAGTTTGAAAAGTTTTAAATTTGAACGAAATTTCATAACTCGGAAGTGTTTGTATGCATGTTATTAAGTTAAGTAACGCCTCGTACCTTGTTCTGGCATAGGATACGGGTAAGGGGTGTTACATTTAGTGGTATCAGAGCTATAGTTTAGTCGATTCTCGGACTAACCTAGCGTGTGTACGAGTCTAGCTATACATGCCATATATGAATTATGATAGTGTGATGACTCCTGACAATTTAAAATGTGTTTTTATATAGTAAATGGATCCCGATGGAGCAGTGGCGGATGATGTCGAAAGTAATGTGTCGGCTCCTGCAGAAGGGACCGCACCAGTCGAAAGTGGGCCTGTGACACTGAGTCAGGGCGGAGGGGCTAGAGAAGCCTTCCTCCATATGATGAATGCTTGGTATTTGGAGTTTATTCGTGCAAACCCGAACGCTCCACCTCCTCCACCCCCTCCAATCCCTCAGCCTGCCCCTACAGCTCCCCAAGTAGTGGAAATGATTAGAAGGGAAAAACCTCCAGTAGACAGATTTCGAAAGCAAGGGGCTGAGGAATTTAGAGCGAATATAGATGATGACCCAGAGAGGGCAGAGTTCTGGCTAGAAAATACCATTAGGGTATTCGATGAATTGTCTTACACACTTGAGGAGTGCATGAAGTGTGTTGTGTCACTCCTGCGAGACTCGGCCTACCAATGGTGGAACACCCTTGTGTCGGTTGTACCAATGGAAAGGATTACATGGGAGTTTTTCCAAGAGGAATTTCGAAAAAGGTATATTAGTTAGAGGTTTATAGACCAGAAGAGGAAGGAATTTCTAGAATTGAAGCAAGGCCGAATGACAATAACAGAGTATGAGCGTGAGTTCGTGAGGCTCAGCAAATACGCTAGGGTGTGCGTATCTACTAAATCCATCATGTGTAAGAGATTTGAGGACAGATTGAATGAAGATATACGACTTTTAGTTGGCATTCTAGAGCTCAAGGAATTTGTGGTGGTCGTTGAGAGAGCTTGCAAGGCTGAGGAATTGGCCAAAGAGAAAAGGAAGGCTGATATTGAGTCTCGTGACTCAAAGTAAAGACAGTTGGGAAAATCATTTCAGTCCTCATCCAAGAAATCGAGAGAATTCACTACCCGATCAAATGCTTCAGCGGGATTCTCGAGTAGAAATAAGAATAAGCAATACACAGCGTCTAAAGCTCAAACCACTTCTATTGCGAGTGTTGGTAGTGCTCGACCAAATAAACCGGAGTGTTCGCAGTGTGGTAGACGACATTTCGGTGAGTGTCGAGGAAATGATAGAGGCTGTTTCAAGTGTGGTTCACTATACCATTTTATTCGAAACTGTCCTGAGATAGATGAGAAAGGCAGAAAGCATGATGTGCGAGTGAGTAATGCTCCTTCTAGAGGTAGACCACAGAAGAACCTGGGAAGTGGGGCTAGCAGTAGAGGTGCACCTAGAGATTCCACTGTGAGATTAGAAGGTAAAGCTCCCGCAAAGACTTATGCCATTTGCGCTCGCGAAGAGGCTTCATCCCCAGATGTGATTACGGGTATTTTTTCTCTTCATGATATTTCTGTTGTTGCTTTGATTGATCCGGGATCTACCCATTCCTATGGTTGTGTGAAATTAGTGTCTAGTATGAATATGCCTGTTGAGTCCACAGAAATTGTGATAAAAGTGTCAAACCCTTTAGGCAAGCATGTGCTAGTTGACCAAGTGTGTAGAAATTGTCCCTTGACAATTAGAGGTCATTGTTTTCCGGCTAATCTTATGCTGCTACCGTTTGATGAATTTGACGTGATTCTTGGTATGGACTGCTTAGCAGCTCATGATGTGATAGTAAATTGTGGGAGAAAATTTATTGAACTGAAATGTGAAAATGGGGATATCCTTCTGGTTGAATCAGGTGAATCGGATAGCTTGCGTGTAGTGATTTCTTCTTTGGCGGCTGAGAAATGTACAAGAAAAGGGTATGAGTCTTATCTCGCATTTGTGTTGAATACTCAAGTGTCGGAAGTAAAGATTGAGTCAGTGCCAGTAGTATGTGAGTATCCAGAAGTGTTTTCGGAAGAATTGCCCGGATTGCCTCCAACTAGGGAAGTCAAGTTTGGTATTGAGTTGGTTCCTGGTACGGCACCTATTTCGGTTGCCCCATATAGAATGGTACCGTTGGAGTTAAAAGAGTTAAAGGTTCAGTTACAAGATTTAACGGATAAGGGTTTTGCGAGACTGAGCTATTCTCCGTGGGGTGCTCCGGTACTTTTTGTGAAAAAGAAAGACTGGTCGAAGAGATTATGTATAGATTACCGACAACTCAACAAGGTTATAGTTAAGAACAAGTATCCTTTGCTAAGGATCGACGATTTGTTTGACCAATTGAAGGGAGCCACAGTGTTTTCTAAGATAGACTTGAGGTCCGGTTACTACTAGTTGAGAGTTAAGGTGCAGGATGTACCGAAAACTGCATTTCGGACGAGGTATGGTCACTATGAAATTTTAGTTATGCCTTTTGGTTTAACGAATGCTCCTGCTGTATTTATGGATTTGATGAACCGTATTTTTCGACCGTACTTGGATAAATTTATTGTTATTTTTATTGATGATATACTGATTTATTCTCATGATGAGACTCAACATGCCGAGCATTTGAGAACGGTTTTGCAAACTTTGAGAGATAGACAGTTGTATGCTAAGTTTAGTAAAAGTGAGTTTTGGCTTCGAGAAGTCGGATTTTTAGGGCACATTGTTTCGGGTGATGGTATTCGAGTTGACCCGAGTAAGATTTTAGCAATTGTTGATTGGAAACCGCTGAGGAATGTATCTGAGGTTAGAATTTTTCTAGGCTTAGCCGGTTACTATAGACGTTTTGTTAAAGGATTTTCCATGATTTCTACTCCGATGACAAAATTGTTACAAAAAGATGTCAAGTTTGAATAGACAGAAAAGTGGCAATAGAGTTTTGAGAAACTAAAGGCATTGTTGATTGAGGCTCCAGTTTTAGTACAACCTGAACCGGGAAAAGAATTTGTGGTTTATAGTGATGCATCCTTGAATGGATTGGGTTGTGTACTTATACAAGAGGGCAAGGTGATAGCTTATGCCTCGAGACAGTTGAAATCGCACGAGAAAAAAATTGTCCGACACATGATTTGGAGTTAGCCGCCATTGTGTTTGCGTTGAAGATTTGGAGACACCATTTGTATGGCGAGAAATGTCAGGTATTCACTGATCATAAAAGTCTAAAGTACTTGATGACTCAAAGGGATTTGAATTTACGGCAAAGGAGATGGTTGGAGTTGCTAAAAGATTACGAATTAATGATTGACTACCATTCAGGAAAGGCGAATGTAGTCGTCAATGCCTTAAGTAGGAATTCCTTGTTTGCATTGAGGGCTATGAATACATGGTTGGCTTTATCAGATGATGGTTCTATTCTAGCTGAGTTGAGAGCTAGACCGATGTTTCTCCAAGAGATTGGTGAAGCTCAGAAAAGTGATGAAGATTTGCAAGCCAAGATGGCTCAATGCGAGACGGGTAGTGAATCAGACTTTTGGATTGGTAGTAACGGTTGTTTGATGTTCCGAGATAGGATCTGTGTACCTAAAGACGATGGGATTATTCAGAAGATTTTGCAAGAGGCACATAGTGGTTGTTTGTCTATCCACCCGGGTAGTGTGAAAATGTATAATGATTTGAAGAAAATGTATTGGTGGTCGGGAATGAAAAGTGACATCTCAGAGTTTGTCTCTAAGTGTTTAATTTGTCAGCAAGTGAAGGCCGAACACTAAGTACCTTCGGGTTTACTTCAGCCTGTGATGGCCCCCGAGTGGAAATGGGACCGTATTACTATGGATTTTGTGTTTGGATTGCCGTTGACGCCAAAGAAGAAAGATACTGTATGGGTTGTGGTTGACAGGCTAACAAAGTTGGCTCATTTTATACCGGTACGTACTGATTATCCACTTGAGAAATTGGTTGATTTGTATGTTTCTGAAATTGTGAGACTTCACGGGATACCTTTGTCGATTATTTCAGATAGAGATCTGAAATTTACATCACGATTTTGGAAAAAGTTACAAGAAGCGTTGGGGACGAAACTGAATTTTAGTATTGCTTTCCGCCCGTAAACCGACGGTCAGTAGGAAAGAGTAATTCAGATTCTTGAAGATATGTTACGGTGTTGTGTTCTTGAGTTTCAAGGCATTTGGGAAAGGTACTTACTGTTGGTAGAGTTTTCCTACAACAATAGTTATTAGTGGAGTTTGAAAATGGCGCCTTATGAGGCATTATATGGGCGTAAATGCCGAACTTCTTTGTTTTGGTCCGAACTCAAGGAAAATCAGATACACGGGGTTGACTTAGTCATTGAAACCGAAGAGAAAGTAAAAATGATTCGTGGTTGTTTGAAGGCCGCTTCAGATAGACAGAAATCCTACGCGGACTTGAAACGGAAAGAGATTGAGTTTCAAGTCGGTGATAAGGTATTTTTGAAAGTATCCCCGTGGAAGAAAGTCCTCAGATTTGGTAAGAAAGGCAAATTAAGTCCACATTTTATTGGACCATATGAGGTGATTGAGAAAATTGGGCTGGTAGCATATCGTTTAGCCTTGCCGTCCGAGTTAGAAAAGATCCACGATGTATTCCATGTGTCTATGTTGCGTTGTTACCGTTCTGACCCATCACATGTGATTTCACCAATAGAGGTTGAGATTTGTTTAGATATGACTTATGGTGAAGAGCCGGTTAAGATCTTAGCTCGGGAGATTAAGCAATTGAGAAATAAGAGTATAGCACTAGTGAAGGTATTATGGCATAGACATGGGGTTGAAGAGGCCACGTGGGAGCCCGAGGAGACTATGAGAGACCAATACCCAAACCTTTTTAACGATAAGATTTTGGGGGACGAAAATCTCTAAGGGGGAGAATTGTAATAGCCCAAATTTAGGCCTAGTCGGAACAGTGGTTTCGGAACCACAAATCTGAGGTTGGAGAAATTATTTTAATATTATTTTTGTGTTATAGCATGATATATGAGTGTTTGAAAATTTTGGTGAATTAATTTTAGTGATTGAATGCTTAATTTTGAAAAAGGACTAAATCGCGTAAAGGGTAAAAAATTTGTTTCATTAGCTAAAGGTGTTAATTAGCTATCGAACAATAAAATATAGGTCCTTATTGAGTAAATAGACCAATAAAAGTGGTGGCTGGACATGAATTTTTAATTCATGAAATTGGTCAAAGGTTAGGTAGATTTTTGGTGACTTAATTGATAAAATAATCATAAAATAAAAAAGAAAGCTTCATCCTTTTCATTCTTTCTCTTCACCATCGAAAGTTACAACAAAAATGGGGGGTTTTTGCAGCTTAAAGTTCCAACCAAACTTCCCTCTTGCAAGTAAGTGTTTTTGATGGTCATTCTTGATGATTTTTGTATTTTTGTGACCCTTGTAGCTTAAGCTAACTAATGGAGGGACTATTTTACAAAATGGTTGAGAGTCTAGGGTTTTAGCATGTGAGTATTCATGCTGTTTACTGAAATTTTATGGAAGAAAATGAATTTTAGTTGTTAAATAAACAACTTTTGTGAAAGGGGTTTTCATGAAAACACCTAAAATGACCATTTTGTGAAGTTTATAAAATATGTTGTAAATGTGTGAAATAATTGAAAATTTTGAGTTGCTATAAGAGTAATAAAGGTTCGGCTAGGCTTGTTAAAGGAGGAAATTTGATTAAAATTGTTTTACGAGCCTAGGGGCAAAATCGTAATTATGTGAAAGTTTAGGGGCAAAATTGTAATTTTGCCCAGGTATGAATATAGATTGTATTGATTAATGTAGTGATTAAATAAGTGAATTTGTCATTATAGATCAAGAAAAATAGGACCCGGACTTAGACCGGGGGAAAACCAAGCTATTGGACTAAATCGAACTAGTCGCCAATATTTTGTATACCGAGGTAAGTTGTACGTAAATAATACAACTATATTGTTATTATGCATTAAAAAATTGATATTGCATAAAATGTTTGATTATTGTTATGAATATGCATGACGAAATTTGAGGTGGTATTCTCCCGGTTGAACCTTAGGAATAGATCGGATATCCATGCCATGACATTAGGGATATATGAGAGCCAGTGTAAGACCATGTCTGGGACATGGCATCGGCGTTGATATGTGTGCTAGTGTAAGACCATGTCTGGGACATGGCATCGGCCACATTATGAGAGCCAGTGTAAGACCATGTCTGGGACATAGCATCGGCATTGAGACGAGAGCTAGTGTAAGACCATGTCTGGGACATGGCATCGGCATTTTACCCTATTGTGTGAGGCTTATCGGATATCCTTTAGTATTCCAAATGGTACCATGGGTTATTTAAGCTTATGATAAAGATATGAAATGATATAATCATGTTGTGAGTGGTACAGGTTCTTACTCGAAACTCATGATTTATGAGCTTAGTTATGATGCCTTAATGGTAAGGATGAAATTGAGTAAGTTCTATCTATGAGAATGATTTTGGGACGATCTTGTAATCTTTGGCTTATACTTGTGATGTGTAAATATGTAGTAAATCTACCATTGTTAAATCAAGAATGTTGTGCTGGTTTATAATATGCTATGTGTTTAAAGATGCATGGTTGATGTTGTTACTTATTTACATGCAACTTACTAAGCTTTATGCTTACTCCCTTTCCCTTCCATTTTCTTATAGTATCGCTAAGCTAGCTAGGGGATCAAAGGATGTCGGAGGCTCGATCACACTATCAATCTGAACATTTGGTATAATTAGATTTAGCATTTTGAGTATGGCATGTATAGGGACTTGGTCTTTTGTCAAGTGTCATATTGTTTTGGCCAAATGTGTTGGCTTGTCTTGAAGATTGACTCATTTTGTATAAGGCCATGGATGATGGCTAATACTTGTTATTGATATATGTAGATGATGACGTTTTTCATGAATGTGCAATTTGCATGGTGAAATATATGGTGTGTTAATGCATGAATGAGTAAGTCGCATGATTGGATTGATAAAGTATGTGTTAAGTTTTGCATGTGAATGGAGTATAGTGGCCTTGATGTGTGTATGCCTTGGTTGTGGCTAATTTGGTCAGATGTTTATGTGTGGATTGGTGTTACTTGATGTGGCTTATGTTGGTGCAAGTAAGGGTGGAAAAAGGGCTTGGTAAATAGCCTTGTTTTTGTCCACACGGGTAGACACACGGGCGTGTGTCTAGGCCATGTATGACACACGGTCTGCCCCATGGGCGTGTAGTTTGGCCGTGTGTCCCCTGCACCTTAATTTGGTAAAATAGAATGCCCAGTAGTAACCACATGGGCTGAGGCATGGCCGTGTGTCTCAACCGTGTGGATGACACGGCCATAATACATGGGCATGTGCCCAGGCCGTGTGAAGTCTGCACCTTAAATGCGAAATTAAATTCGCCACACGGCCTAGCACACGGGCGTGTGCCTTGGCTGTTTGACCCTAAAATGTTGCTAACGTCAAAAACAGAATGTCAAGGTTTTAACACACAGGCTGAGACACGAGCGTGTCATGGCCGTCTGAGGGACACGGGCCATGGACACGGGCGTGTGCCAGGCCGTGTGAAAACCCCTGTAGGTTCGAATTGAAAAATAAATCCACACGGCTAGGGTTATGGGCGTGTGTGACCACACGGTCTGCCCACACGGGCGTGTCCCTTGCCACACGGGTGTGTGCCCCTATTTTCAGTGAAATTTTCCAAAGATTTCTAAAGTGCCTAGTTTAGTACCGAACCATTCCCAAAGTATGTTTTGGGCCTCGTGGGCCCATATTAGGGACTTTAAGATGAAGTTTGAAACGTTTTAAATTTGAACAAAATTTCATAACTCGGAAGTGTTTGTATGCATGTTATTAAGTTAAGTAACGCCTCGTACCTTGTTCTGGCATAGGATACGGATAAGGGGTGTTACATATAGTATCTATTCACTTTAAACAATGAGGACATTGTTCATTTTAAGTAGGGGGACCGAAAAAGTGAAATTATTTCCACTCAGAATAAATAGTTCTTTTAATTATGATTAGGATATATTTTGTTCAATAATTTGAAATTTTGTTAAGTATGCTAAACTTCAGTATAAATAAAGTTCTATTATTTCAATAAATTGTTATGTTAGCTTAATAATGATATAAATGTATTTTTAATAAAGCATGCAAACCGTACCATAAAATTTTTAGTTCCTTAGGAAAGTTAGACGTGCATGAAAGTTTAAGTCTTTAGAATTGACTTAGTAGTTTCTTGAGGCGAAATCCTAGGAAGCATGGAATGTTGAAAATGATTTAGGCAGCTTTTGTTGGGACCGTTTGAGCCTTTCAAGCCAACGATAATGAAATTTTATCCCTTGAAACCAAACTTTGAGACTATATGGCCTAATTTTATTTGAACCTTTGCAATATTTAGCCATCACTTTTCTCTTAATTATCTTTAAATTGTCCCAAACACTAGACTCAGTACTATTCAGAGTATCCTTTGAAAATAAGTTTTGGGGAGTTGAAAGAAGTATCAAATGCTCTAAAAATTGTAGTTCATACAGTAAAATGCTCGTGTTGGAAAAAAAGAGAGCACTTGTACTTGAAAGAAAATAGATGTACAAAAGAGCATGTGAAAGCAAAGTAAGTTGGTGTTTTGAGGGAAATTATTCCAAAGGTCTGATTGAAGCTGAGTCTAAGGTTTTAAGCCTAAATTTATCTATCTTTTACCTACCCCTAGCCTAGCCACGTTACAACCTTTTTAAAGACCTATTGATTCAAGTTTTCTATGCTACCTACATTAGTGGAGAGAAATTGCTATGTTCAACATATGAAGGCATAAGTTAAACTTAATGGTTGCAGCTTAATCTTGAATAAGGAAATAAAATCAAATTCGTAAGGGTTAACATGTATTTGTTAAGGAAGCATTTAGTCTAATTTTGCTATCATAATAGTTGTTGAGATTAATTTGAACGATATGTATACTTAAGTAGCATAACTATCAAATTTCTTGTTTTTGAGCATAAGTATATTAAATTCATAATTGCAGGAAGAATGTTGTTCGAAGGAGTTTTTAAAGGTGTTTCAGAAATTATTTTCAAATTTGTGCATTACTCGGGACGAGCAATGAATTAAGTTTGGGGGTGTGGAAACACAAAAATATACACACTTTTTCATGCCATTTTTAACTTAAATTCATGCATCTTTGATAAAATTCTTATCAAAAAATAATTAATTTTTATAAAAGAATTAAATTGCACTTAAATTATGAACATGTTGAATTTTAATTAATTTTGATTAATTTTGATCATTTTTTTGACAAATTTGCATAAAGGGCAAAAAAAAAAAACGACTCGGCAGACACTGCTAGAAGTTTAAAACCGAGGAGCAATTTGAAGTATTAAGGCGAATTAATTTTCAGCCTAAGTCGGTCCAATTATGTGTATTAATTCATGATATAATTAATTTTAATTTCTATCCAATTTAATTTGGATTAAATAAATTATTATTAATTAATTATGAAAAAGTGGTCCAGTTGAGTCAAACCGAGTGAACCGAACCGACCAAGAAGTGGACAGCCCAAAACCGTCCATATGCTGACCCAAATCAGCTTATTGGCTGATTATTTAGCTTGCAAAGAGGCCCTTGAAGACTTGTTCAAGTTGCAAAATAACCCCTCCACAATTGGTGGCTTGATAGATTTGCCCCAAGCCTAAATTAGCAAAGTTGAAACTATCAACCTTGCCACATGTGTGGCCGACCAAGGGAGGGCTCTTTGGCTGATAATTTTAGCTATTTTTAGCAGCCCTCTTCAGCTATAAAAACCCCATTAGGCTGGTCATTTGAAGCACATCTCAAGCATTCACATATTTTCTCTCTTCTCTCCACTTTCTCTCTTCTTTTCTATTCCAAATTCCTTTGCTCTCTTGCCGATTTCTCCTCTTGGAAAAGGGGCATTCATCAGCCATTTGGAGCAGCAATTAAGTGTTCATAGTAGCCTTGGTCGATGAGGACAACAGAGAAGGAAGAACGGAGCAAACTAGTCAAGCCACGGAAAAACACCGGATTTGATTCTTGTTCCCTATCTCTTTAATTTTTTTTGTTGTTATGATGAACATATCTATGAATATTTATGTTGTTGGAATGGTTAGTTTAATCAATTTAGCTTGAATTTAATTCGTGTTAGGTTGATTGCATTTCGTTTGCTAAAATTGTTAAAATTGTGTTTATGTTGTTATAGGCCTCGGTAAGATGCTTGATTAAGTAAAATCATGACTAAGTTATTCTTGCATTACAATTGTGAGGTAGCTAATGAATTAATTATTTAAATGGATTGAAATTGTAATTAATGGACACAGTACTTAATCAGTGCATGTTTAATCATCTAAGATAGCTGAGGGTTAAATTAGCAACGGTATCTGACGATACATTTTCCTTGTATAACTTGCAATATTATTGTGATTAAACTATTTCAAGGTAGGGATACTTTGTTACCTCATGTAGTCTTTTATGTGCTTATTAGATTTAATTAATCATTTGAATTGACATAGGGATATGTATAAGAGATTATTTCGATTTAATAAGTATGTATGTGCATTAACATATTTGCCTTTTAAGATTTGTTTAAATGGTTGAATTGACATAGGGATATAGTCAAGAGATGAATGGATTTTTGTAGGTGAGTATGTTCATAAGTTAGCAAATTATCGAGTTGCTAAGAATTTATTCGTAACAATATAAACATGAGTTTAATAATTCTAAGAAATATAATTAATCTAACACAATTATGTCATCTTGATTAAAATCGTATTTTGAAATTGTGCATTTGAGATTTATTTACTTAGTTTACTTAGTTTAAAATCTTAGTTTTTAATCACCCTCTTCAAACAAAATATTTTTCTTCACCAAAGTGTTTTAAGAAGCATTCATAAATAATTCTTTTCACAGTCCCTATGGGTACGATAACTCGACATTTACTTGTCACTTTATTACTTGTTGCGATTGTGTACACTTGCACATTTCCGTCGTTCCAGTCCACACAATGAAAATTAACTTGTAATTAAGGGTCGGGTCGACCTGATTAGGTCAAAGAATGTTATTACTATAAATGTAGCCTAAAAACATTAGAAGAAGGGACTTGATTACACTTTAGTTAGTAGAGTAGATAGGTTTAAGGATTAAACATTGTTCTTTTTTTTATTTTTCATTCGAAGTAAATTTCAGTTCTTTTAATTTCGTTTTTTGATTCTGTTAAGTACTTTTCACACTTGTGTTTACTACATAATTTCCAATCATGAGTGTTCAAGGATCTCCATTGTTGCCCAAGTGATCTCAAGCATCAAATTCGCCAGATTTTTTAGCATCTCTTAACCTTTGCTTTTTATTTTTCATTATTTTGATGTTTTACGAATTAATTTGGTTAAGTATGTTTAGTATGGGTAGTAACTGAATCCTTAGAGAGTTTGATTAATTGAAGTGGGCATAGTTAATCTAAGTTAGGGTTTGAAATAGATTAATTGGATTAAATCGAATGTGCTTGAAACCCTAGAATTGATGACTCTAGGTAGTAATTCAAGTAGATGAGACCGAAAGGGTATTCTACTTAGAACCAATTTGATTTAGCCCAATTTAGATCCATTAGGTCAAAAGATAAGTGGACTAAGTTGATTAATTGATAGAATTATAGGTATAAAGGTATTAATTAGGTCAATTAATAATTAATCGACAAAATCCCTAATTTTAGGTTAATTACAACCATAAATATTAAGCAACCTCTTGTGTGACATTATCAATAGTTAATCTATTAGTTTTTATCTTTATACAATTAGGTCCTTTAGTAGTGATTAATTTTTCACCCTTAATTAATATTTAGTCATACTATAGTTAGTAGATTAGTATCTACATAGACTTAGTTTAGTGTGTTCATTATTACTGTTTAGTTTAATTTAGTTATAACTCCCTTAGACATGATCCTCAAAATACTTCCTGTATTTTATTGTAAATCAATCTATATTACCATTTGACCTCTTCGTTTGCGTACATTGCACGTTATATCCATATTTAATTGCATTATTTTTAGCATCGGTGCACGTACACCAGGGCACGATCAAATTGTTGGCACCGTTGTCGGAGAGGTTTTGATGCTAAGTTGAATAAATAGTAATATTTGCACGCTTAATAGGATAAATAACAAATTCAAACGTTATAGATACGACATTTTCATTATTTATTTATTTGCAATTTGTTTTTAATTTTTGTTTATTAATTTAGTTATCTTGCTTTACAGTGTATGACTCAAAACAAGAATGACTCGATTGAGTCGGATCCTGAACCAAAGAGAACATTATGTAGAGCAAGAAGAGCAGTAGTTCCGAGGGATGAACAACAAAACATTAATCCACCTCGAGAAAACCCACGGTTTGAGGAGCAACAAGAGCAGGTTCAAGTTGTTGTTCTATAAGTGCTTGTAACATGGTTTCCAAGAATGGCTGCAATTGCAAATATTTTTCAATGGGTTAGACGAGAACTTGAGGTCCAGTTTAGATGGAGAATCTATAGAGGCATTCACATCCAAAACATATGACGGGGCTTGCCAATTGATAGAGGACATGTCTATGAACTCATATATGTGGCCAGCAGATAGGTTCACATACAAATCTAGACCCCAAATGATGAATGCATTTAAATAGGAGGATAAACATAAGTCGATTCTTGAAAAACTCAACCATCTCGAGATGAGTTCTAATAGACCTCCAACGTTTGATCAACACCATTCGGGAGGTAACCACATGGGTGGTTATGGTGAAAATTCAGCATGGGGGAATTATTCAGACAACCAGCACAAGAAGGTTAATTACTTGGGAAATAGGGACAGAAGCCCCTATTCTAATACATACAACCCTGGGAGGCGAGATCATTCGAATCTCAAATGGGGAGGCAATAAAGGAGGAAATTTCGATCGAGGGGTAAGTAACCTTAACCAAACCCGACAAGTCCCTCCATATCAACCAACCCATCTTTTTAAACCCCAAGAATATGGGAAGAAACATACCGCCAATGATAACATGTCATGTGAGCTTAGGTTTGGTAAAATAGAGGAAGAAATACATTTGATGCATGGTGAGATGCGATATTTCTAGACTCAATAAAACCAAACAAATAGTCAACTGACGAATATACAAACCCAATTAAGTTAGATGATGAAACTTCTATAAAGACAAGTAAATACTGGTACCTCTAGCAACTTTGAGGTTAATCCTAGAAGGGATAGACAGGAGCATGCAAAAGCCATTACTCTTTGCTCAGGCACAGTGTTGGAAAATCCAAGTGTTCCATTCCCTATAGTGGTCGAAGTTGAGAAGGATGATGATCTACCATAATTCATTATTGAAAATTAGGCTCTTTTCACTCCTTGAGAAGCTTGTATTCAAGTACTTTTGTGTTATTTTAGTTAATTTTAACTACTTAGTTTCTAGTTGCAATTGAATAAAATGAGCTTCATGTGATGTTTTGTGACCTATTAATACAATTTGGGCCTAAGGTAGACTTAACAAGTTAACTGAGTGTGCAGGAAACAACCAAAGTTGAGAACTTAGTGGCCTGGAAGGAATATCGCAACATTCAATATGGAAGTCGCAACACTGGATGTTGCTTCCACACTTAACCGAATTTTCAACCAAAATCCACAAGGCAAGCTCACTAGCCTCAAAGTCGCGACACTGGGATAGTTAAAGTCGCGACAATTCAACCCAGTCCTAGAGATCGAGTTCTATCTACAAAGTCACGATAGTGGTCAGTGAATGTCGCGACATTGAACTCAACGAGCCAAAAATCCAGCAAAGGTGTTTTCATATGTATAGTCTCATTTAACTAGTAATTCAAATTGTAATTGACCTAATTAGGTTAAAATACACCTAGACTATAAACATTACATTAAAACGTTAGTTTAAGGGGCTTGGTTAGGGTTTTAGATTCGTAGTTTAGTTAGTTTTTAGATTTTTTTTTTCTAAGATTTCCTCATTATTTTCTAGTTTTCATTTTATTTTAATTTCATTTGTGTTATTTTCTTTTCATTTGTGTTATTTTCCAAAGCAATAATCGACATCTTTCACGGATCATGGTGGCCATTCAATCAATTACAAGTCTTGGATTCACTGAAATTTTTGAGAATTTCTTACCCTCTATTTATTATTTTACATTATTTTTAATGTTTAATAATTGGGTAGGATTAATGACATATAGAATGGCCCGTAACTAAATCCTTGGGAAGGTTGGTTGATTGAAGTGTGTGTAATTAGCTTAAGGCTAGGGTTTAAAAACTTATTAATTGGATTATGTTGAATGTACTTAAACCTTAAAATTGATGACTATTCGAAGTCATTTAGGTAGATGAGATTGAAAGGGTATTCTACTTAGAACCAATTCAACTTAGCTCGATTTAGTTCCATCAGGTCAAAATATAAGTGGACTAAGTCGATTAATCAATTTAGTTATAGGCCAAAAGGTATTAGCTAGGTTTGTAACAACCATATTGTCAATGGTATCGGAAATGGCAGTTTCGGAATCCCATTTTCATAAACTGAGTCCGTAAATATTAATCTTAATATTTACAAGACTATTATAGAAATATATTAAAGTTTGGTCCAGTAATTTTGTTGAATTGATAGTTAATTAAGGTATAGGGACTAAATTGTAAAAAAAATTATCACTATAGATTTTTAAATAACTAAGGGATCAAAATGTAAATTAGACCATTTTAATTCTTCCAAACGGTGGGGGATGGGATTAAAAATCCACTAAATTTTTAATTATAATTAACTTTTAATTAAGTATTAATTAAATAAATTATGATTAATTAAGTTTAAGTTTAAGTATATAAGTTAAATTAAAAGAAAAAAATAAAGCCATTTTCTCATCTTCTTCTTCTCCACCAGTTGCAAAAAGAAACAATATGGTTTGAGCTTCAAAAACTTTCGGCCTTCAATTTGTAAGTTCAATTAAGTCATTTTCTTATAATTTTTATGTTTTTGAGGTCATGGAAGCTTGATTTAGCTAGCCCATGTACCAATTTGTAAAACTGTTAAATTTTTTGAAAGTTTCCCTTATTGGATCCTTGAAGAAATTGGTGTTAAATTGATAAATTTTATGCTTAGATGTGAAAAAGGACTAGATTGTAAAGTTTAATTTTTAGTTTTGTTTAGAAGGAAGAAAGTAAATAAATTGAATATTTGATGCAAATTTTCTGTAATTATAGTTAGTAGAGGGTCCTAGAAGGATGTTATTAAGATCGGTTATGAAATAAAAGCTCAAAATTGAAAGTTATGGCTATTTCAGTTTTAATGGCTAAATTGAAAAAATGCAAAACTTTAAGTGCATTTGAAAAATGAAATTAAATAGGTACATGCATACCATGGAATGATTTAAAATGTTTGGTATTGATAAATTGAATTGAATAAATGTATAAATCAGGAATTGAATCAAACAAAGATAACTAGGGAAAAGCCAAAATTGTCGAATAGTCCTTGAAGTTCCAACTTAATTACTGATTTTGTCAGGTAAGTTCATATGGTATGAGTGTGTTTAAATTTTTAGGTTAAACACTGTTAGGTATTTGAATTATAAATATGTGTATATTTGGTTGTAATTTGAATTGTTTATGAATTGGTGCAAAAAGTGAGTTATGAACTAAATTGTAAAGAAATGGTTATATGTGTTAAAGATGCCCGAGTGAACTTAATAAATATTAGAATAAAATTGACATGTCAATAGGGTTATATACGTGCTTGTATGGGATATGTGATTGTACAAAGGTTATTATAGATTATATTGGGATCTAGAATTTGTTGCAGATCATCGAGTATTGTATGTCTCCACGGATACCTTGGTGTGGTGGAAAGACATATTGTTATACGATTATATGTAACGCCCCGAATTTGGGCCTAGAAGTATTGGGCCTTGAGTATGGGTCCGTAAGGAGGCTGCAAATAGGTATTTAATTGTGCAAGGAAATGACACAATTAAATGTCTGCTTTAGTAGTTAAGGGTCCTGAGAAGTGTTGGAAAAGTCCTGGGTTCAAACCTGGGCTTTAGCAAAAAATTTGGTTTTAAGTGAATAAAACCCTGGATGCTTGGATGTAGGCCTTTTATATTATTGTGATAAAAAAATGACACAAGGAAGCATGTGGCCTAGTGGTTATGGCGTCATTAAGGTTGTAAGGGAGCCTGGGTTCAAGTCTTAGCTCTTGCAGAATTTTTTAAATTATGCTCTTAAAAGAATCTGGACACTGGCACATAGGCTTTATAAATATTTGCATGTTTTAAGTCACAGAAGAGCTTGTGGTCTAGTGGCAAGGTGGCATGTGGAGTAACCTGGAGGTCTGAGGTTCGAGTGTTGGCACAGCATAATGGGGTATTTATTTTGTAGTTGGGACGGCTGGAGTTTGTGTTGCATTCGAATTCTGATGGATGAGGTTGTTGTGGAGAAGATTGTGGAATGATCACGGGAGTGATATGTGGAGAGATTTTAGGAGGAGATTGGGGAGAAAAACTAGGAATTTGAAAGGTGTGGGAGGGTTGTGCCGAATTGGTGATTGAAAGCCTAGGAAATTCGGCTAAGGTGAAATTTCCTCTCATTTTCTTCGGTTTTGCTCTATTCTCGGTGTTTTTCCCTCTTCTGCATATTTTCTCTCTTTTGTTTGTTGGGTAGCCGAATTTTACCTTGACCACTCATGTATTTTTCTCCTTCTGCATTCTTTTGGGTTTTGCTTCCCTTTCTAACCATTTCTCTGTCGTTAGCCAAATCTCTTCTCATCTCTATTCCTTCGATTTTCTTCAAGCGTCCTTAACCGAACACTTTCTAATCTTTCTCCTCATTTCCTTCCTGTCGCTCCAATGATTCTTTGGTTGCTTCCCTTTTTTCTCTTTTGGGTCGCTTCATCTATCTATCTAGTATCCTAACCGAATACTCTCCAACCTATTCTCCACCCCCATTTGTTAACTATTTGCACTTATCGGGTTGTTTGGTTTTCGTAGACGACTCTCTTATACTACGAGTGATGTATTCGATTTTTGAGGGGTGAAGAAGTGCGGGAGGTATCCAAGTCGTCAACCCCTTTCCTACCATTATTCAATTAAGGTAAAACGTTACCTTACTCTTGGGTAAGCCGAATATTCCACTGATTTTGTAAGTTAATGTTTGTGGTTTTTAACCACATCTATAATCCATCCTATCTGTTAAGATCTGTCATTATGCAGTTAATTGGAAAAGAGCATCCGTTAATTCTAGTCAGCGATTTTAGAATAATAAGCCAGTTCACTATCAACCAAGGTTGATAGTGTTTGACGGTTTGGGGATTGGATGTTATGAATCTTATCGATCGGAAGGCTAACTGTTTGCCTTATTGAAATGTAGGTTTTGGGCTCGTGAGCGGCTCACTTGATTTCGTAAAATAGGTGTGTAACTTTGTGCTCTGTTAATGATCGACTGAAAAGCCGAAAGTGTGTATTCCACACTGATTAGTCTTTAGATCAGCAAAAGCCGAAAAGCCAAAGGATTGGGCTTTTGGGCCACATGAGTGTGCGAACGCTCATGTGATCTGTAACATCCCTAACCCTTATCCGTCGCCGGATTAGGGTTAAAGGCGTTACCGAACAGATCGGAAACATTCTCAGAAGTTCATATATTCATCCATTAATCTGAAACATAATGTCCCTTAATACGGTCAACGAGACCTAAAACATGCTTATAAACCGGGTCGGGACTAAACTGGAACACATACAAAATTTCACGGAAATTTAAAACTTTTCTAAGTTTCAGGGGTTACACGCCCGTGTAGGCAAGCCGTGTGCCTCCCACGGCTGCCTGACACCCCCGTGTGTCCTCCCCGTGGTCGAATCTGACCTCACATCCACGGCCACCAAGCACGCCCATATGCCTTGGCCGTGGTCGAAACTGACTTCACATCCACGGCCACCAAGCACGCCCGTGTGCCTTGGCTGTGGTCGAATCTGACTTTACACCCACGACCACTCAGCACCCGTGTGCTAAGGCCGTGTACTCTTAGGCCATATACTGACTTTCTCACACGGCTACTAGACACGCCCGTGTGTCTTTGCCGTGTGCTATTAGGCTTGCTACTGACTTAGCCCCACGGTCACTAGGCACGCCCGTGTGCCACAACTGTGTGACATTATAGGCCATTTGCAAGGCCAAAATGTCACCCAATGGGTCATACCTACTAGAAAAATCATCAAGACATCTCATGCCTATTTGACAACCAAAATCATACCAAAATAACCATCCAAATTACAAGGCTAAAACTCATCTCATCACAAGCATAGTTCATTCCTTTGCTTAATCAAAACTTAACCATTTCATGCATCAACTAACCATGCCAAAAACATACTTCATATATCACATACATTCAAGCAAATTCTCAACCCATAGCTAGCCAAATCACATGGCTAAGTTCTTATAACAAACTCATATCAAATACTAGCCTATACATGCCATATCAAGCTATATACATATCCAAAGTGTACCAAAAATGAGTATAGTAGTGTGATGACGATCCTTGACGGTCCCGAGCCTTCAGTAGCTTTAACGACCTATAAAACAGAGAAAACACACACAAAGAGTAAGCTTTCCAAAAGCTTAGTAAGTCATAAATACAAACAAACTTAGCAACTATCACATATATACTTTGGTCCATGTACTTGACCATATTTATCACATTAATCAATTCAAAGTCTTATATAAACATAGCTCATTCATGCTTACTCTCACATATCATATTGTTATTCCAATATACATAATCATCATAGTATGATCACATATGTACTTACCTTATATACACACTTAGTGTATAAATCAACGTACCTGAAACGGATATACAATTCACTTAACCATTCGTATCACAGACTTGCCCGTTGAACCGATAGGAACCTAATAGGATACTCAGAAAGCTCGGAATAGTTGTACAATGCCAACGCCCCGACGCGAGGTCTTACGTGTACTCGTGATAACGATGCCCACGTCTCCGCATGACGGTCTTATACGAATCAATATGATGCCGATGTCCCAGACATGGTCTTACACGAAAATATAATATCGATGCCAACGTCCCAAACGTGGTCTTACGCGAAAAGCTCATATCGATGCCAACGTCCCAAACGTGGTCTTACACAAAAAGATAATATCGATGCCAACGTCCCAGATGTGGTCTTACACGAATTTCAAATCAACGCCAACGCCCCGGGACGTGGTCTTATATGATAAAGCGAGCGTGATACCTATGTATTCCTAGGTTCGTACGGGACTTCTCGGACATTGTCGCTAAGTCGATCTTATCTTGGAAATCATTTGCATTACAACTCATAAGCATTTAATATCGACAATAGGAATATGAATATGCTCAACTCAATACAATTACATTTATTTGTAATATGACTTACCTCGGATTCGATTTATCGAAAATAGAAACGGCTACTCGATTACTTTCGCTTTCCCGCGTTCTAAGTCCGTTTTCCTCGGTTCTTGATCTATACAAGTTCAGAATTAACTCTTTTATTCACTAATTCATTCAATTCAGTCCAAGGACATGCAATTTAACCCTCACATTTGCACAATTTATCAATTTAGTCCATTTTTCTCAAAACATCAAATTCACAAAATCATTACATACACATGCTTAGCCAAATATTCATACATATCATACAAGCCCATATTTTCCATCAAATTTGCAATTTAGTCCTTCAAGTTACCATTTTCTCAATTTAGCCCAATTTAGCTAAATTCATCAAAAATTCAAGAACAAAGTATGTTCATCTAGCTCAAATCTTTCATTTAACACCATAAATCATCACAAAGCTCACCATTTCATCAATGGCACATTTCATACACATCATCAATACACAAAATTGAGACATGGTGTAACACCCCAAACCCGGCCCATGTGTTATGAGCGGATTTGGTATGTCACAAGAGCAAAACATGTTAAACCCTTTTTGTTCGTACTAAAATATTGCTATGTTAAAAATCAAGAAAACAAGTTTGATTTGATAAAATACTACTAAACTCAAAGATTTGATTGATAAATCGATAAATTTGAACTAATGATCTTACAAAACCGTGACTTTTGAAAACGACATTGAAAATTTGTAAGAGAATCCAAGTCTTTTGAAAATATCGTTAATAGTTTGAGAGAAAATATCCGTGTTAAAAATATTTGTAAAAGTTTATTTTGAAATCCATTTGTTAATCGATTTTGGAAAGCATTGTTTAAGTTTTTAGAAAATTCCCCTTTTTAAACAATTTTAGAAAAATAATAAAAACATCCCTACCAAAAAGCAAAAATGAAAATAGTCCAGAGGCCTTATTACAACATTTAACCCAAAATAGTAAAATAATAAAATAAACGAGAAAGAAGTCTAAAGTCCAAATAAACCATTTCCGAAGTATGGCCTCCCTCGAGTCATCCATAGCCCAAGTCCATATCATCAAGCATTACCTACAAGGGTTAAGAGAGTAGCAATTTGGGAGAAAATGACACAAAGTTGCAAATGGGATTTTTGGCCAAAACAATACCAAAACCTTACCAAAAGCCAAAGTAAAATTTCAGCTACCTATCTACCCCCAAAACCGTCCACATGCATAGCCATAAGGGTCAAAATTTTTCCAACCATACTTTCCATAACATTCTCCATGAAATAAGCCACTTGTTCCCCTTACTTGCCTTTTCCTTTTGATTCCTTTCCCCAACCTCAACCTTTCCTTAATTCCTTTAGCCACCATACCAAAAATAAAGAAGTCAACCTTGCCATATATATACCTTGCCCGATACTAAGGAAGGAATGCAAAAATAAAAGTCAAAATTACACACAAAGGGATTCGAACCTCTTCCTTCAAGGTACTACATGTGGCGCCATAACCCTTTTACCAATTGCTCATTTATGCTAGCAATTTACTCTTTTATTTCCATAAGCCTTGATGCCACTTACTATCTCTCCTTAATAGGCTTAAACACAAAATTTTACTAAGGCCCAACTTGAACCCGGAACTTCATAAAAACCTCGTAACTTTCCAAAATTACCTTCTTAATAAGTCTAACTTGAAATAATGCCGTTCTCTTGTTCTCAAAATTTTAAAACGCTTCTACGCTCAAGGCCCATTGGGCCCAATTCTACTAGGCCCAATTTCGGGATGTTACAATTCTATCCTCCTTAAAGAAATTTCGTCCTCGAAATTTCCAACCAACTACTAAACGCATCGCTCGAATCACACCACTAAGCTTTCGCTGCGCACTCTGATCTTAATAACACTAATGTACCTTTAACATAATCTTGAATCCTCTTTCACACAACCAAACGTCTAACCACAGAAGCAAACAATTATCTACCATTTATACTTAGAATTTTCTACATTCAATTATCACGTCCAACCAAAACATACCTGACTTGATGGTGATGAAACAATCCCGAGCCTTATGCTCCTTAGACTCGCATCTCAAGCATGCTTCTAACCTCCTCCGGCATTCTCCCGGATGACGCCTTCCGCAATAATCACAAGCCAGAAAGTTTGGTCGTGCCTTGACATGCTTCACAGAACGAGACTGCGACCCAAAAGAACCGCAATCTCTTTTCTTCTTACAGTCCATAGACCCAACTCGAAGTGCTTCGCTGATCTCCTTAACCTCCTTCAATACCTTCTTAACTATCTGAGTCAGCTCATTAACCCCAGCTCGATCATGAGATCCGTCTCACCATCGGCGATGCCAACTCCTCCCTTTTCGAACACGCCCGATGTGAAGATCTAGTCCTAGCACCTCGGCCTCTAGCACGCCCACGTCTACCGCGCCCACATCTTCTAGCGTTCATGTTCACTAAGTCGATTTAATCTTGATTACGAGTTTTATGAATCAAGATACTATTCGATGTTTATTAAACGATGTTTTATGAAGTATGAGTAGAAAAGTTATTTTTGAGTGTCAAATCCGCATCCTAGAGTCTCAATCTCTATAGTTTAAACTCCTAAAGCTATGAGTTCTAGAGTATTCTATTTCAGAGAATTTTCGTACCACGATAATAACACAATAATCATAAAATGAAAACAAATACTTACTTGACTTGGTGCCGGATACTCGTGGTGCCATACTTCCTTTAGAACATATATTTATAAATCAAAATTCTAAACAGCTTTGGAAAACGCTTTTGAACCCAAACCACGGCCGAGTTTTGCAACTGGGCTCTGATACCATAAAATGTAACACCCCAAACCCGGCCCATGCGTTATGAGCTAATTTGGTATGTCACATGAGCAAAACATGTTAAACCCTTTTTATTCGTACTAAAATATTGCTTTGTTAAAAATCAAGAAAACAAGTTTGATTTGATAAAATATTACCAACCTCAAAGATTTGATTGATAAATCGATAAATTTGAACTAATAATCTTACAAAACCGTGACTTTTGAAAATGACGTTGAAAATTCGAAAGAGAATCCAAGTTTTTTGAAAATATCGTTAATAGTTCGAGAGAAAATATCCGTGTTAAAAATATTTGTAAAAGTTTATTTTGAAATCCATTTGTTAATCGATTTTGGAAACCATTGTTTAATTTTTTAGAAAATTCCCCTTTTTAAACAATTTAAGAAAAATAATAAAAACATCCCAACCAAAAAGCAAAAATAAAAATAGTCCAGAGGCCTTATTACAACATTTAACCCAAAATAGTAAAATAATAAAATAAACGAGAAAGAAGTCTAAAGTCCAAATAAACCATTTTCGAAGTATGGCCTCCCTCGAGTCATCCATAGCCCAAGTCCATATCATCAAGCATTACCTACAAGGGTTAAGAGAGTAGCAATTTGGGAGAAAATGACACAAAGTTGCAAATGGGATTTTTGGCCAAAACAATACCAAAACCTTACCAAAAGCCAAAGTAAAATTTCAGCTACCTATCTACCCCCAAAACCGTCCACATGCATAGCCATAAGGGTCAAAATTTTTCCAACCATACTTTCCATAACATTCTCCATGAAATAAGCCACTTGTTCCCCTTACTTGCCTTTTCCTTTTGATTCCTTTCCCCAACCTCAACCTTTCCTTAATTCCTTTAGCCACCATACCAAAAATAAAGAAGTCAACCTTGCCATATATATACCTTGCCCGATACTAAGGAAGGAATGCAAAAATAAAAGTCAAAATTGCACACAAAGGGATTCGAACCTCTTCCCTCAAGGTACTACATGTGGTGCCATAACCCTTTTACCAATTGCTCATTTATGCTAGCAATTTACTCTTTTATTTCCATAAGCCTTGATGCCACTTACTATCTCTCCTTAATAGGCTTAAACACAAAATTTTACTAAGGCCCAACTTGAACCGGAACTTCATAGAAACCTCAGAACTTTCCAAAATTACCTTCTTAATAAGTCCAACTTGAAATAATGCCGTTCTCTTGTTCTCAAAATTTTAAAACGCTTCTACGCTCAAGGCCCATTGGGCCCAATTCTACTAGGCCCAATTTTGGGATGTTACACATGGGCTTGATAGTAGACTAAGCAACGATTTTAAAAACGTAAAAATTATCAAAAACCATATCAAAATCATACCTTAAATTGAGCTTAGAAGTGGCCAAATGCCCTAATGAGATTTCTTTCTTTTCTTTCCTTCAAAATTCGGCAATATGGATGAACAAATGCCACTATCTATTTCTTTTGTTTAATATTCATATTAATGCCAACTTACCAATTTGCCCATCTATTAGTGATATAAGACAAATTGATATTAAGGTTATTATGTCATTCTACCATCCACTATCTCTAAAATGGTTAAATTGCCTCATAAGGCCTCCACCTTAAAAAGCCATCAACAATTAAGTGCTTTAACATATAACATGCAAATTTCACATTTAATGCAATTCAATCCTTTTGTCAAATTAAACACACAGACGGAGAAATCAACTTACAAAACTTTAGCACATGCATAATCACTTATCAGAGACACAGAAAATACTATTAAAATATTATTCGAACTCAGATTCGTGGTCCCGAAACCACTGTTCCGACTAGGGTACAAACCGAACTGTTACATGATCAACCGAGCTCACGAAACGTGGGCGTACGACGAGGAGGGCTGCCATGAGCGATCTAATGGGCTTGGGCCAGAATGGGCCCTATGGGCCCGTGGGCCCGCGTGGGTAAACTTCATTATTAAGTGGGACGTAGATAGACTTGACATATAGCGCACATGGCTTAGGTAGTTCTGGGCCTCGTTGGGCCGAAGTGGGCTGTGTGGGCCCAGTGGGCTTGTGGGCCCACACGGATAAAATATATGTGGTGGGTTCTATTAGTTTGAACTGTGACGCTTGCATAATCGTGTCAATTTCTTAGCTAAATGGGCCACACGAGTGTGTGGGCCCACTTGGGCCGAGTAATGGGCCTTAGGCCCATTTACACCGTTGTGACTGTTTAGGTTACTTAAGTCGCTCGAGGCGACGGTGGACCTTCTGTTGGGTCGCTGAGACCCCAATTTGCAAAATTACCGAAATACCCCCGGTTTGCAAAATTACTGAAATACCCTTGATATGTGAAATTACCGAAATACCCTCAATTTGTGAAATTACCGAAATACCTCGATTTACAAAATTATTAAAATACCCTCAATTTGCAAAATTACTGAAATACCCCCAGTTTGCAAATTACTGAAATACCCTCGATTTGTGAAATTATCGAAATACCTTGGTTTGCAAAATTACCGAAATACCCTCGATTTGCAAACTTATCGAAATACCCCCAGTTTACAAAATTACCGAAATACCCCTGTTGTAACATCCCAAACCCGGCCTATGCGTTAAGGCTAGATTTGACATGTCACACAAAATAAATATACATTGATTCCTTTTAAGTAAAATGATTTCAAAATTTTGACGTAAGTATTTATTGAGTAAAAGATTTGATTGATAAATCGACAATTTGAGATGTAAGATCTTATAAATCGTAATTTTGAAAATATTGTTAACAGTTCGAGAAAATTTCAAAAGAAATTAAAAATATTTTTCGAAAAGAATTGATGAAAATCTTAAGAGTAATTTTCCGAGTTAAAAATATGAAAATTATTATGAAATCCTTTTTATATATTCATTTTTGAATAAAACGTTTATTTAAGTTTTTTAAAAAAATATAATCCCAAATTTGAAATACTTAAAGCAGTATATGAATTCATCCAACAATAAACAAAACAAAAATTAATCCAGAGGCCTTATTACAACCTTAATTCAAAATAGCAAAGTAATTAAAAGTATTAAAAGAAATCCAAATTCCAAATTTAACCGTTTTTAAGTATGGCCTCCACCAAGACATCCACGACCCAAGTCTCCATCATTGATCATTACCTGAAAGGGATAAGGAAAACGGGGGTGAGTTACTAGAACTCAATGTGTAACCCACTTACCGTTGTCCACTGGGCAAAAATCCATTAAGCCATTATTTGGGCCGAAGCCCATTCATAATAATAAAAATGTATCGAATATAATATGCATATGAAATGCAATTCCCAAACCAAACCTAGTTTTCCATTCTCTACACACCACCCGTACCAACCAACACACCTGTGGGTGATCTTTAGTCACCCACCCCGCCAACACACCAAACGTAGGCATTAAGCCATTTATATCAAATTTGTGGACAAGCCACCAGATTAACAGAATTTACATGGCATTGCCATTTTTCAGATTTGTGGCAGAGCCACCAGAATTATGTAGCAGAGCTACCAGAACTTCTCTTCATCATTATCCCATCCCATGCAAATCATGTATATAATGCATAACAAATCACAATAATTTATTCAGATATTTATTACAAAATTATGGCCCATTATAACAATTTATCAAGTTGGCCAATTAAGCAGAATATCATCTTGGCCCATTTAGAAATTTTTAGATCGGCCCATATAGCAAATATATCGATTTGTCCCACATAGCAAATATATCGATTTGGCCCACATAGCAAATATATCGATTTGGCCCACATAACAAATATATCGATTTGGCCCACATAACAAATATATCGATTTGGCCCACATAGCAAATATATCGATTTGGCCCACATAGAAAATATATCGATTTGGCCCACATAACAAATATATCGATTTGGCCCACATAACAAATATATCGATTTGATCAATTTTACCAAATAATGAAATCTAAGCCAATTTTCCCGGTATCACCTTAATACGATTTTAATCAAACGGTTTACTATCAATATGACATTAATCTCTAACCCACGGAAAACGGTGTGAGATTACACACCTGATTACGGTAAGCACTACGCTTTCTTGATCGTCGACACCTAAAATTTTTATAACGCTCGATTAGTCAACGTACGCGATTTAATAAATCTACTTTAAAACAAAAGATCTAAGATTTTACCCTCGGGATCGTGAACAACTACGATTTGTTGGTTCTCCCCGGTTGACGGTCCATAACCCGGTGGAAAATCCCGAATCGCTGATGCCTCACAATTACGAACGACCTCGAATAATTGATTCTCACCGGATGAGGGTCCACAACCCGATGGAATGTCTCGAATCACCGAAACAACCCTTCGCTTGAATTTAGGAGTTGGGATCATTAATCCACTCCTTTTGAGATCTCCACTCGACTTTCCTTTCAAATCGTTACCACAAGCCTCCATCGATTAGTATTACGATAAAGTACAGATTTGACAAAAAGGGTGAAGATCGGCTTACCACTTATCCCGAGTGATCAATAATTGGATGGATCAAATGATTTAGTCCCTAAAATTACAATCGGTTAACTATCACCATACTAATAACATCTTAATGAATAAAGAGTGATTATAGAATCCGTGAAGAACTCTTACCTTAAAGATTTTAGGACCGATTTCTAGCGATTATACGATGACTTCAGAAAAATCTAAGTTTCGGCCTTTCACTATATCTCGATTGATTAAGGAATAAGTGATAGTTCGAATGAGAAAGAAAGAATGATGAAAATGTTTCGATTATGGAGAAAAATAGACAATGATATTCGGCTATGGAGTAAAATCAAACAGTAATATTCGGTTATGGAAAAATATTGATTTGAGAGAAAGAAGAAAGATGTTTGGAAAATTTTGTAAAAAGAAAAGAGAGATGAAAAGAAGTGTTTGTAAGGTTTCAGTTTTTCAAAAGAGAAAGAGTGAACAATATTGTCTCATTGGTTTAGGTACATTCGGCATTCAATAAGAAAGAAGAAAAATTTTGCTTATTATCAACTTGAAGTTTCGGCATGAAGAGGAAGAATTTGAAAAAAATGATTCAATTTGGCAAAGAGAAAATTTGAACAAAACAAACACTTTGGTTTATCAAAAAGCAAAACACTAATTCGGCTATCAAGAAAGATGGACAAAAGATGAATATGTGACCATTCAAAAGAGAAGAAAAATGCACTATTGTGCTAGTAGGTTTCGGCAAAAAGAATAGCTAATTGGGAGAATATGACACAAAAGTTGCAATTGGGATTTTTGGCCAAAACAATACCAAGACTTTACCAAATGCCAAAGTAAAATTCCGGCCACCTATCTACCCCCAAAACCGTCCACATGCATTGCCATAAGGGTCAAAATTTTGCCAACCATACTTTCCATAGCATTCTCCATGAAATAAGCCACTTGTTCCTCTTACTTGCCTTTTCCTTTTGATTCCTTTCCCCAACCTCAACCTTTCCTTAATTCCTTAGCCACCTTACCAAAAATAAAGAAGTCAAACTTGCCATAAATACCTCTTGGCCGACACTTAAAGAAAGAGTGCAAAAATATAAGTAAAAAATTGCACACAAAGGGATTTGAACCTCTTCCCTCAAGGTACTACATGTGGCGCCCTAACCTTCTTACCAATAGCTCATTTATTCTAGCTATTTACTCAATTATTTCCATATGCTTTAAGGTCACTTACTCCATCTCCTTAAAGTACTAAATGTCAAAAATTTTCACTAGGTCCAAATGAACCCCGAGTCTTCTCAGGACCTCCTAAACATACACAATTAATAATTTAACTAGCTTAACACCAAAAATAATGCAACACATAAAATTCCAAATTTTAGGATGTTACACCTGTAGGGTAGAATTACTGAAATACCCCTGAATGGGAGGATCACCAAAATACCCTTATAGGGTAAAATGACTGTTTTGCCCTTGTGGGTAAATGACTGACTTGTGTTATGATTTGACTGATTTGACTGGGATTGTATGACTGTGTTTTAATTGACTTGACGGTGGTTGTATGACTGATATGCTTTTAATATGTGTTTAAATGACTGTTACTGAGCATGACCATTTTGCATACACGTGTAATGATTGAGCATGACATACACAACATATTGCATGGGGTTGGGACATTGATACGGAGGAAGTTCTGATAGGGTCGCACGGGTCGCATGACGACTGTGGATCCAAAGATTGATCCGTTGAGGTCGCATGCGGGCGCATGGCGACGACTCGGACCAACGGACGGCTTAAAGCCGCGTAATCTGATTATGGCTCTATGCCAACCTAAATATGGCTCTGTGCCATCTTGATTATGGCTTTGTGCCAATTGTATTTACCCGTGGCTATGTGCCTAACATATATATCGATGACTCTGTGTCGATCATATTTACCCAAGGTCGTGGTGCCGATTATATTATCACATCGATGGCTATGTGCCAAACATAATACGATTCTTGATGGCTTTGTGCCAATTATAATACCGCCATCAAGGCTTAGAGCCGATATATATACTAGCAGCTTTGCTGCGATTTTGGTTAGGGCCGCAACTGGTGCTAACATTGGTGTCTTTGGTTGGGTGGGTCGATTTTATCCCCACGTAAGTGTAGGGTTGGTACGTGGTGTGTTGGCTGGATCGGGGTGGGATGCACCTCATACTATTGCATATCCGTTATGAGATCTGTCACTATACTCGGGCTTAGGCCACTTGTTCTATTATTGGTTTGGGCTAGGCCCAATTGATTCTGTTATGGTCGTGACCCAAATGATATTGTAGTGGGCTTTGGCCCACGTATGCTCCGATCCGAACTGTCATGTTATTGTTAAAGGGCTTGGCCTGCATCTATTCAGTTTTTTTTTCTTTGTATCGATCGTTACTCTAGTAAGGGGATTACACACCGAGTTTTTGTAAACTCACCTGTTTTTAATCAAAGGTAATCCCCTTCTTTAGAGGATCGGTCTTGCGAGGACTCGGAGATGGCCACACGATCGCTTTGGACTTCAGTTATGCTTTAGTTTCCGTTTTGGGTTTTAATTTTTGTAATAAGGCCTCTTTAAGGTTCTGGATTTTAACTTGGGGTTTTTATTTACTTTGAATTATATCCGTTAGAAGTAGATCACGGTTTTCCAAAATGTTAACTATTTTTAAAACAACACTACGTTTTCGCAACATTTTCGAAGTGGTTTTGCGACTTAATCTTTTTCGTAAATCAATTACTTTCAAAATTAGCTTCCGCAACTGGGAAGATGTTTTGGGAATAAAACTTATAATTTTTCAATGTACCACTTTTTAAAAATAAACTAACGTAACTGGGATTTTACTTAAGCTTTTAGACAACAAGGGTTTTCAATGAAAACATGGTTTTCGAAAAACACTTCAATGTGACACGCCAAATTCGGGCCTAACTTTTAGGCCGGGTTTGGGGTGTTACATTTAGTGGTATCAGAGCCAGTTTACAAAACTCGACTGTGGAATGGGTTTTCAAAATTTTTTACTACAAGAGGTTGGTTTCAAATATGTGAAGTGTTTTGAGGTATTTTTCTGGAAAGTGTGGCATACCGAGTCTCCGGCGCCAAATTTGTAAGTTTTTGAAACTGTTGTTTAATTTCATTGAAAAGCAGTAGATAGAGATACTGTGATTTCTTAGATATTAGACAGTATTACTGCACTTAAAGTTGGAGTTTGTATGTATTCTGTGTGTATTCTGGAAATGATATGCGTGTGATATCCATCCGCCCCGATGGATAGATGGTGTGGTACGTGCTTGTATTATTAGGATCAGAGTGCGCAGCGAGAGCGTAGTGTGGTAGGCTAGGGTGTACGACTATTCTGATAGTCGAAAATTTTGGGGATGAAATTTCTTTAAGGAGGGATGAATTGTAACGCCCCAAATTTGGGCCTAGAAGTATTAGGCCTTGAGTATGGGTCCGTAAGGAGGCTGCAAATATGTATTTAATTGTGCAAGGAAATGACACAATTAAATGTCTACTTTAGTGGTTAAGGGTCCTAAGAAGTGTTGGAAAAGTCCCGGGTTCAAACCTAGGCTTTAGCAAAAATTTTGGTTTTAAGTGAATAAAACCCTGGATGCTTGGATGTAGGCCTTTTAAATTATTGTGATAAAAAAATGACACAAGGAAGCATGTGGCCTAGTGGTTGTGGCGTCATTAAGGTTGTAAGGGAGCCTGGGTTCAAGTCTTGGCTCTTGCAAAATTTTTTAAATTATGCTCTTAAAAGAATCTGGACACTGGCACATAGGCTTTATAAATATTTGCGCATGTTTTAAGTTACAGAAGAGCTTGTGGTCTAGTGGCAAGGTGGCATGTGGAGTAACCTGGAGGTCTGAGGTTCGAATGTTGACACAGCATAATGGGGTATTTATTTTGTAGTTGGGACAGCTGGAGTTTGTGTTGCATTCAAATTCTGATGGATGAGGTTGTTGTGGAGAAGATTGTGGAATGATCATGGGAGTGATATGTGGAGGGATTTTAGGAGGAGATTGGGGAGAAAAACTAGGAATTTGAAAGGTGTGGGAGGGTTGTGCCGAATTGGTGATTAGAAGCCTAGGAAATTCGGCTAAGGTGAAATTTCCTCTCATTTTTTCCGGTTTTGCTCTCTTCTCGGTGGTTTTCCCCCCTTCTGTATATTTTCTCTCTTTTGTTTGTTGGGTAGCCGAATTTTAGCTTTACCACTCATGTATTTTTCTCTTTCTGCATTCTTTTGGGTTTTGCTTCCCTTTCTAAACATTTCTCTGCCGTTAGCCAAATCTCTTCTAATCTCTATTCCTTCAATTTTGTTCAAGCGTCCTTAACCGAACACTTTCTAATCTTTCTCCTCATTTCCTTCCTGTCGCTCCAACAGTTACTGGTTGCTTCCCTTTTTTCTTTTTTGGGTCGCTTCATCTATCTATCTAGTATCCTAACAGAATACTCTCCAACCTATTCTCCACCCCCATTTGTTAACTATTTGACCTTATCAGGTTGTTTGGTTTTGGTCGATGGCTCTCTTATACTACGAGTGATGTATTCGGTTTCTGAGGGGTGAAGAAGTGCGGGAGGTATTCAAGTCGTCAAACCCCTTTCCTCCCATTATTCAATTAAGGTAAAACGTTACCTTACTCTTTTGTAAGCCGAATATTCCACTGATTTTGTAAGTTAATGTTTGTGGTTTTTAACCACATCTATAACCCATCCTATCTATCAAGATCTGTCGTTATGCAGTTAATTGGCAAAGAGCATCCGTTAATTCTAGTCAGCGATTTTAGAATAATAAGCCAGGTCACTATCAACCAAGGTTGGTACTGTTTGACGGTTTGGGGATTTGATGTTGTGAATCTTATCTATCGGAAGGCTAACTGTGTGCCTTATTGAAATGTAGGTTTTGGGCTCGTGATCGGCTCACTTGATTTCATAAACAGGTGTGTAACTTTGTGCTCTGTTGATGATCGGCTGAAAAGCCGAAAGTGTGTATTCCACACTGATTGGTCTTATATCAACAAAAGCTGAAAAGCCGAAGGATTGGGCTTTTGGGCCACATGAGTGTGCGAACGCTCAGGTGATCAACCGAGCTCACGAAACGTAGGCGTACGACGAGGAGGGCCGCCATGAGCGATCTCATGGGCTTGGGCCGGAATGGGTCGTATGGGCCCTATGTGAAACACCCCACACCCGACCCACGAGCCTGGACTGGATCTGGTATGTTCCTTAAGTAAACTGGTTACAAAATTCTTTTATTACCAGAGGAAAACTTGTGCGATTTTTAAAAACTATTGTTTTGGGTTGGGCTTGAGTTAAAAACCCATTGATCTTATTTTAAAGTCCAATTAATTAAGATGAAAAAAAACAATTAGGGTTTATTTTTAAAGAAATAAATTTTACTTAACTTTAATTGAAAATAATTCGTAACATAGTAATTAAAAATAAAAGTAAAGAAATGTAACTTATGGCCTTATTACATCAAGTAAAATCCCAAAATTAAAATTAAAATACTTAAATAAATTTAAATATCCATATTGAATAAAACTTCAAGCTGAGCATGACCATCCCTAAGCTTCCGCCGAACCCGGTCCATTATTGATCGTCACCTGAAAAATAGTCCCACAATGGGGTGAGTCAACAGACTCAATGTGTACACAACACTAAAATTCAATAGATCAGGCATACATTTTCCATATCCAATACT
The DNA here is from genome assembly GCA_025698515.1 of Gossypium sturtianum. Classification (NCBI taxonomy): domain Eukaryota; kingdom Viridiplantae; phylum Streptophyta; class Magnoliopsida; order Malvales; family Malvaceae; genus Gossypium; species Gossypium sturtianum. The sequence goes on along the minus strand of CM046943.1, from coordinate 33,512,369 downwards.
TATTCATATAACAGATAAAAATGATGATGTAACCCAAACCCAAACCTAGGTGCCATCCGCTACACATCCCCGTACCAACCTGCACACCGTGGGGACTACTAAGTCAACCCTCCATCCGCTACACACCATCGAAGGCAGCCGCTGCAGTCGACGTGCTCATCGCCCATATAAAATTTGTGGCATAGCCACTAGATAATTGTGTCATGAGACACCACATTCAGATAATGTAACCGAAGTTACCACATTCAGATAATGTGACCGAAGTCACCACATTCAGATAGTGAGACCGTAGTCATCACATTCACTTCCCCTCTTTCATATATCCCGAATGACCCATATTATTCATATCATGCATATCATACTTAAATTCACATTCTTATCATATTTCACATGTTAAATATAACATATTTCGTAATCCTAATAGGAGTAGGAACGCATGCACTGAGTGCTTTGTACCATATTATGGTACCTTAGCCACATTATTATAAACATGCATATTTTACATATTACCATCAATCTTATTAAAAGTTAGTGTGGGGTACACACCTGATTCGCTTAACAAAGTCCTTGAAATCCCGAAAAACCGATCTACCGATTTAGATCCTTAACTCCTATATTCGGCCAATCATTTAAACACATTAATAAACCTTTTTGGCTTTAAAACCAAATCCTAGTAGGATTTGTATACTGAAAACCTACCTTGTTGCCGATTGACTTAAGAATCAAGTCCCAAAACTTTGTTGTATTCCTTCTTTGTGATCTCAAATCTCGAAAAGTATCCTTGCTTTCCTAGGGATGTCGAAATTCCTATAATCACATGTTAGGTTTAATCTAACATTAAAACTTAAAACAAGACCTTTGGATCTTATAGTTTCTTACCTTAGATCCCGAAATATTCCTCCTTGTAGTCGACAGTTGTAGAAACCCGAGAGATCCCCTTAATACTTCAGTCGACTGCTTCCTTGCTTAGATTCACAGGGAGATTCGGCTATGGCTTCTAATGGAGAGGAAAATATTCGGCTAGGTTCCAACAACTACTTAATTTTGGCTTGACAAAAGAAAAGAAAGAAAAGAAGAAAAGAGAGCACTAAGAATTCGGCAGAGAAAGGAGGAAGCAAAAATTGATGAGTAGCCCTCCTTCCTTTTATAGCCGAAATTATCATCTAAGGAGTCCCTTACTTGGCCACCACTCCTCTATCTGATAACTTTATCCTTTAATTATCATAAATAAAAGAGTTTAAATCCAACATTTATCTTTTCATAATAATCCAATTTAAAAATCCTTTATTTATCACCCTTTTTAATCGAATATTTATGAAAATAAAACACCTCATTTCTAGAAGCATGTGCCTTCCACCTCAGTCTTTTGGAAGCAAAAATAAAACCTCCTTTATTTACTTCCCAAGTGACTCGAACTCAGGCCCATTCCTCTTGCATATGGCGCCATTTCCATAGGCCCTAAGTGGCATCTTCAGACCACTTTTCCAAGCCTGTTTGTGTGTCAAATTTCACAAACTTTTTCTTTTAAGGCCACCTTGCCTTAATTTCCCCTTTTAAACCTTAAAACTCGTCATTTCTAGGTCATTTCTAAGTTTCCAAAAATTTTCGTTCGGCTCTGTAAACTTGACATTTTCTTACATTTCCAAGTTTCCAGAAATGTGCACTTTCCTATTTTGAATCATTTCCAAATCATTTCCATCCATTTTCAAGTTTCCAAAAATGTTCACTTTCCATTTTTTTTATAACTTAACATTTCCATACATTTTCAGGTTTCCAAAAGTGTTCAAAATTTATTCTTAGTACATAAAACATGTTACTGCACAATTAAACCTAGAAAATGCATAGGCCCTTTCCAGATGTTACAGTTCTACCCCCTTAAAATAATTTCGTCCTCGACATTTTCTAACTAAAATAATTGAGGGTATTGTTGTTGCATTGCCTCTTCTGGTTCCCACGAAGCTTCTTCCGATCCATGATTGCGCCATAACACCTTGACTAGAGGAACTGACTTCCTACGTAACACTTTCACATCACGTTCCAATATTTGAATTGGCTCTTCCTCATACGATATGTCTGGCCTTAGCTCCACTTCTTCAACTGGTACCACATGAGACGGATCCGATCGGTAACGACGTAGCATGGACACATGGAATACGTCGTGCATCTGCTGCAACTCTGGTGGCAAATTCCAATTGGTATGCCACTGGCCCAACTCGCTTCAGTATTCTATAGGGCCCTATAAACCTTGGGTCTCTATCGGAGATGATCGATACTGGGACTCTGTGTAACCTTACAATCTCTGCCACATATAACTTGGCTAACTTCTGAAGAGAATAGTCGACTCTCACCGGAATAAAGTGCGCGGACTTGGTCAAACGATCCACTATCACCCATACCGAGTCCTTCTTAGTAGGCGTAAGGGGAAGCCCACTAACGAAGTCCATGGTAATTCTCTCCCACTTCCATTGGGGAATCTCGATTGGTTGAAGCAATCCCGATGGAACTTGGTGTTCAAACCTTAACTTGGCGACACGTCAAACATTTCCCCATAAATTCGATCACTTCTTGCTTAAGATCGGACCACCAAAATTGTTCCCTTAGATCTCTCTGCATGCCTTAATGCCTCCGGGATGCATAGCATAAGGGCTACTATGCGCCTCCGAAGAATCCTTTGTCTTAACTCCTTGTCCTTGGCATACGGACTTTTCCTTTGTAACACAATACTCCTTCATCATTAACGCCATAATCCTTTAATTCCCCGCTCGCACTTGTCAGAACTTAGCACTTAGATCCTTATCAACCAACTGTCCCTCTTTCACCTCCTTCAGCCATGTGGGCTTGACTTGCAACTCTGCCAACAGGCTTCCATCATCGTACAAACTTAAGTGAGTGAACATAGCCCTTAGATCTGACACAACCTTCCGAATTAGGGCATCAGCTACCACATTTGCCTTGCCCGGATGATATTCTATCGAATAGTCATAGTCCTTCAACAACTCCACCCACCTTCGTTGCCTCAAGTTCAACTCTTTCTGAGTCAACAGATACTTAAGGCTCTTGTGGTCTGTGTAGATCACTGACCTTTCTCCATAGAGGTAGTGCCTCCAAACCTTAAGGACGAAAACCACTGCTGCCAACTCTAAGTCATGAGATGGGTAGTTAATCTCATGAGGCCTTAGTTGTCAAGACGCATAAGCGACTACTTTTCCTTCTTGCATTAGCACACATCCTAATCCCGTATGCGAAGCGTCACAATACACCACAAAATCCTTGCCTACCTCCGGCTGGATTAGCACTGGAGCTTCCGTCAACACCTTCTTGAGCTTTTCAAAGCCCTCTTGTTGCTTATCTGTCCATTCAAAGGGTACTTCCTTCCTTAGCAACTTTGTCAAAGGCGCGGCTATTGACGAGAACCCTTCCACAAACCTTACGTAATAGCTTTGCCAAACCTAAGAAACTTCGGATCTCGACCACGGACCTAGGTGGTTTCCAATCCAACATCGCTTCGATCTTTCTAGGATCCACTCTTATTCCTTCTGCGGATACCACATGTCCTAGGAATGCCACCCTCCTTAAGCCAAAATTCACACTTTTGAATTTGGCATAGAGCTTCTTCTCCTTAATACTTGCAAAGACAATTCGTGAGGTGTTCATCATGCTCTTCCTCGGACTTGAGTACACCAAAATATCGTCGATGAACACAACGACGGACCTATCCAAGTATGGTTGGAAAACACGGTTCATCATATCCATGAACGCATTTGGAGCGTTCGTCAATCCAAACGGCATCACCACAAACTCAAAATGGTCGTATCTTGTCCTAAAAGCGGTCTTATGGATATCCGCCTCATTCACCTTCAATCTGGTGATATCCCGACCTTAAGTCTATCTTTGAGAATACTGCGGCCCCCTTCAGCTGATCGAACAAGTCATCGATCCTTGGCAAAGGATACTTATTCTTGATGGCCGGCTTATTCAAGCGACGGTAATCTATGCACATACGCATAGTTAGTCTTTCTTCTTCTTTACAAACAGTAATCGGTGCTCCCCATGGAGACACACACGGGTCGTATGAACCCATGATCCAACAACTCTTGGATTTGAGCCTTGAGCTCAACTAACTCCTTTGGCGCCATTTGGTATGGAGCGATTGACACAGGAGCTGTTCCTGGCAGCAAGTCTATTCCAAACTCCACCTCCCTATCTTGGGGTATTCCTGGTAATTCCTCCGGAAATACATCTTCAAAGTCTTTGACCGTTCTAACTCCACTGACACCTTCTTCTTTTCCACCTAACGCACTTACGAAGGCTAAGAACGCCTTGCACCCTTTCTTAACCATTTTCTCAGCCTTCAACACCGAAACTACGTTGGACAGGTAGTTTCTTCTCTCTCCGATCATTACTACTACTTCATCCTCCGGGGTCCTTAGTTCCATTCGTTTAAAGACAATACAACACGGCTCGGTGCTCTACTAGCGATCCATTCCAAGTATAAGTTCAAACTCCCGAAAGGTAGTTCCATTAAGTCACCAGAAAGTTCACTCACGAATCTCTGGGGTACATTCCGAAAGATCTTATCCACCATTACGGTTTGGCCTAATGGGCTTACTACGATTATCTCCCTATCGAGAAAGTTCGAGTCTAGGCCTAGTGTTTCCACTACACTACATGCAACATATGAATGGGTCGAGCCCACATCAATTAAGGCATAATAAGGCTTGCCATAAATAAGGAACGCACGGTTATAACATCCGGTGCGTCTCGTCCTCCCTACGGCGAACCGCATAAACCAAACCGGTTGCCTTGCCTCGGCATTAGCAAACACCTCGCCTGTGCTCCACGCCCTCACCGGCACCATTACCTCGATTACTCGAACCACGACCTCGTTGAGGCCGCTGTCCTCCTCTACCAACCTCGACTAACATTACGAGCGGTGGCCGACTTTCATCTGGTTTCTTAGGACAATCCTTGAGCATATGGTCCTTGGACCCACACCAAAAACATCCTCCCGTCTTTTCCAAAGACTCCCTAAGTGCTTCTTCCCACAATGTTCACAAGGACGACATCGCCATCCCGCACCCGACTTGCGATTTTGTGGCCCATCAACTCTAGTCCTCTTTTGAGCCTTCCTGCACGATCCAAAACCTCTTTTGGGCCTATTCCGATCCACGATGCGCTTTGTAGAATCCTTGATTCCTTGACCACTTTAGCCTTCTCCACTAAAGCGAGAAACTCCCGCTCACGATGCGGTGCTATCAACAATCTCAGATCATCTCTTAGTCCGTCCCTCAAAGCGGACACGGCGCTCATGCTCGATTGCCACTACTCCTCGAGCATAGCGGCTCAACCTCGTGAATTGACTTCATATTCCGCAACGGACTTGCTCCCTTGAACCAGCCCTAAAAGCCTTCCTTTGCTCATCTGTATACCTGGTTCCCACATATTTCTTCTGAAATGCTTCATTAACATATTCCTGTGTCGGATCCTCAGTCGTAGCACCATCCTGAATAGTTAACCACCACTGATACGCTTCATCGCGTAACAGTGCCACCATCCCTTTCAACTTTTCCTCAGGGGTCAAATCAAGCTCATCCATGATGCGCTCAGTTACTTCAAACCAGTACTCAGCTGTACTGGGTGCCACACCCGATACTCCACGAAACATTTCGACTCCATTAGCTCGAAGCCGCTCAAGCACAGACTTACAGGTTCCCGAATTTCCTCCGCACCAGCCACCAACTCCAAAACTCGCAAAGACACGACTTGCGACACAAAGATCTTCTCCCGTCTCGAGCTTGCTCGCTCAACACCCACGGTGGGGGTGGTGGTGGCGGTGGTATCTCGTTGTCGGACCCTTGACCCGATCTAACGGGTTACGACACCGTCATCCTTCTTCTACCTCGCCCACGATGACCACGTCCTCTAGAGCTCATTTCTAACGTCGTGTCGATTAAGAAGTTTTATGAATTAGTCTTTCTTTCACTTGTTTACCCGCGAAGAAGTTTTATGATAAAGAATTTAGGAGTGGTTCTTTCGTATTCATACATGCACACAGTCTTTCCATTCATTCGTACATCCATCAAATAATTATGAACTTTCGTTCATTCAGAGAAACGTTGTAGTTTTCATTGTTATTGTTTCTCCACTACCCATGGGTATTTTCGTAATTTTTCAAAAGGAAAAAGTTCCTTGGTGATTTTTGTCACAAAGTATTTTGGTATTTTTAAATTCCTGGGGTATTTTGGAAAAATTTTGAAATCCGGGGGTATTTCGGAAATTTTGACCTCGGGGGTATTTCGGTAATTTTTCATAAATCAAAAAAATTTTCGGAAAATTTTGTAAAGATGGTTTTCACAAATTTAAAAGAAAGTTTTTTAAGAGTTTTAAAACTAAGGTTTTGTCGTTTTTATTAAAAACACGGCTAGTTCCCTTTCGGGTTTTAGTTATTGTGTTTAGCCTATGACCGAGTCCTCTTGGTCAGGGTGAACCAAAGCTATACACCAGGTAGGATTCGAGTGGAGAGGAGGTGAGTCACGCGGACTGCTTAAATACCAAGCTCCCACCAAAACCATTCCTAGACATGCACACAGAGGTTGCCACACCTACTGAGCCCTCTAGGTTAGGGTGAACCGAAGCTACGCACCAGGTAGGATTCTTGCGAAGAGGAGGTGAGTCACTAGGACTGCTTAAATACTAGGCTCTTCCGGATCCAATCCTAGACATGCGCACAGGGGTTACCACACCCTAACTCAGTGACTTAGCCATAGGTTTGTTTAGTGCATTAAGTCTTATGTGTTTGTGTTTAAGTAGACTAGTCCTAGGGTTCAAGTTCCTATCATGCTATTCTACGTTTCATTCCTTTTCTTCCCTTCCATATTTCATAACACATAATCACACAAATAGTTAGGGGTACTTACCTGGTGGACTGCGGGTCGGAGACTTAGGAGCCATGCCAGAAAACCTGTTTATTTCATAAAATCCTTTCAAAAAGCTTACTTGGCTCGATTTGAAAACGTTTTGGGCCTTAGCCCACAGGCCGAGAGTTTAAAACTGGGCTCTAATACCAAACCTGAAACACCCACACCCGCCCACGAGGCCTGGACCGGATCTGGTATGTTCCTTAAGTAAACTGGTTACAAAATTCTTTTATTACCAGAGGAAAACTTGTGCGATTTTTAAAAACTATTGTTTTGGGTTGGGCTTGAGTTAAAAACCCATTGATCTTATTTTAAAGTCCAATTAATTAAGATGAAAAAAACAATTAGGGTTTATTTTTAAAGAAATAAATTTTACTTAACTTTAATTGAAAATAATTCGTAACATAGTAATTAAAAATAAAAGTAAAGAAATGTAACTTATGGCCTTATTACATCAAGTAAAATCCCAAAATTAAAATTAAAATACTTAAATAAATTTAAATATCCATATTGAATAAAACTTCAAGTTGAGCATGGCCATCCCTAAGCTTCCGCTAACCCGGTCCATTATTGATCGTCACCTGAAAAATAGTCCCACAATGGGGTGAGTCAACAGACTCAATGTGTACACAACACTAAAATTCAGTAGATCAGGCATACATTTTCCATATCCAATACTTATTCATATAACAGATAAAAATGATGATGCAACCCAAACCCAAACCTAGGTGCCATCCGCTACACATCCCCGTACCAACCTGCACACCGTGGGGACTACTAAGTCAACCCTCCATCCGCTACACACCATCGAAGGCGATCATTTGCGATCGACGTGCTCATCGCCCATATAAAATTTGTGGCATAGCCACGAGATAATTGTGTCATGAGACACCACATTCGATAATGTAACCGAAGTTACCACATTCAGATAATGTGACCGAAGTCACCACATTCAGATAGTGAGACCGTAGTCATCACATTTACTTCCCCTTTTTCATATATCCCGAATGACCCATATTATTCATATCATGCATATCATACTTAAATTCACATTCTTATCATATTTCACATGTTAAATATAACATATTTCGTAATTCTAATAGGAGTAGGAAACGTACTTGAGTACTTTGTACCATATTATGGTACCTTAGCCACATTCTTATAAACATGCATATTTTACATATTACCATCAATCTTATTAAAAGTTAGTGTGGGGTACACACCTGATTCGCTTAACAAAGTCCTTGAAATCCCGAAAAACTGATCTACCGATTTAGATCCTTAACTCCTATATTCGGCCAATCATTTAAACACATTAATAAACCTTTTTGGCTTTAAAACCAAATCCTAGTAGGATTTGTATACTGAAAACCTACCTTGTTGCCGATTGACTTAAGAATCAAGTCCCAAAACTTTGTTGTATTCCTTCTTTGTGATCTCAAATCCCGAAAAGTATCCTTGCTTTCTAGGGATGTCGAAATTCCTGTAATCACGTGTTAGGTTTAATCTAACATTAAAACTTAAAACAAGACCTTTGGATCTTATAGTTTCTTACCTTAGATCCCGAAATATTCCTCATTGTAGTCGACAGTTGTAGAAACCCGAGAGATCCCCTTAATACTTCAGTCGACTGCTTCCTTGCTTAGATTCACAGGGAGATTCGGCTATGGCTTCTAATGGAGAGGAAAATATTCGGCTAGGTTCCAACAAATACTTAATTTCGGCTTGAAAAAAAAAAGAAAGAAAAGAAGAGAAGAGAGCACTAAGAATTCGGCAGAGAAAGGAGGAAGCAAAAATTGATGAGTAGCCCTCTTTCCTTTTATAGCCGAAATTATCATCTAATGAGTCCCTTACTTGGCCACCACTCCTCTATCTGATAAATTTATCCTTTAATTATCATAAATAAAAGAGTTTAAATCCAACATTTATCTCTTCATAAAAATCCAATTTAAAAATCCTTTATTTATCACCCTTTTTAATCGAATATTTATGAAAATAAAACACCTCCTTTCTAGAAGCATGTGCCGTCCACCTCAGTCTTCTGGAAGCAAAAATAAAACCTCCTTTATTTTCTTCCCAAGTGACTCGAACTCAGGCCCATTCCTCTTGCATATGGCGCCATTTCCATAGGCCCTAAGTGGCATCTTCAGACCACTTTTCCAAGCCTGTTTGTGTGTCAAATTTCACAAACTTTTTCTTTTAAGGCTACCTTGCCTTAATTTCCCCCTTTAAACCTTAAAACTCGTCATTTCTAGGTCATTTCTAAGTTTCCAAAAATTTTCGTTCAACTCTGTAAACTTGACATTTTCTTACATTTCCAAGTTTCCAGAAATGTGCACTTTCCTATTTTGAATCATTTCCAAATCATTTCCATCCATTTCCAAGTTTCCAAAAATGTTCACTTTCCATTTTTTTTAACTTAACATTTCCATACATTTTCAGGTTTCCAAAATTGTTCAAAATTTATTCTTAGTACATAAAACATGTTACTTCGTACAATTAAACCGAAAATGCATAGGCCCTTTCCAGGATGTTACACTATGGGCCCGTGGGCCCGCATGGGTAAACTTCATTGTTAAGTGGGATGTAGATAGACTTGACATATCGCGCACATGGCTTAGGTAGTTCTGGGCCTCGTTGGGCCGAAGTGGGCTGTGTGGGCCCAGTGGGCTTGTGGGCCCACACGGATAAAATGTATGTGGTGGGTTCTATTAGTTTGAACTGTGACGTTTGCATAACTGTGGCTGTTTCTTGGCTAAATGGGCCACACGAGTGTGTGGGCCCACTTGGGCCGAGTAATGGGCCTTAGGCCCATTTACAACGTTGTGACTGTTTATGTTACTTAAATCGCTCGAGGCGATGGTGGACCTTCTGTTGGGTCGCTGAGACCCCGATTTACAAAATTACCAAAATACCCCCGGTTTGCAAAATTACCGAAATACCCTCGATATGTGAAATTACCGAAATACCTTCGATTTATGAAATTACCGAAATACCCCAGTTTGTAAGATTACCGAAATACTCTCGATTTGCAAAATTACCGAAATACCCCCAGTTTACAAAATTACTGAAATACCCTCAATTTATAAAATTACCGAAATACCCCGATTTGCAAAATTACCGAAATACCCCTGTAGGGTAGAATTACCGAAATACCCCTGAAGGGTAGGATCACCAAAATACCTTTATAAGGTAAAATGAGTATTTTACCCTTGTGGGTAAATGACTGACTTGTGTTATGATTTGACTGATTTGACTGAGATTGTATGACTGTGTTTTAACTGACTTGACGGTGGTTGTATGACTGATATGCTTTTAATATGTGTTTAAATGACTGTTACTGAGCATGGCCATTTTGCATACACGTGTAATGTTTGAGCATGTCATACACGACATATTGCATGGGGTTGGGACATTGATACGGAGGAAGTTATGATAGGGTCGCACGGGTCGCATAACGACTGTGGATCCAGTATTGATCTGTTGAGGTCGCACGGGTCGCATGACGACTGTGGACCAACGGACGGCTTAAAGCCGCGTAATCTGATTATGGCTCTATGCAAACCTAAATATGGCTCTGTGCCATCTTGATTATGGCTTCGTGCCAATTGTATTTACCCGTGGCTATGTGCCTAACATATATATCGATGACTCTGTGTCGATCATATTTACCCAAGTGTGCCGATTATATTACTGTCGCTGATAGCTATGTGCCAAACATAATACAGTTACTGGTGGCTTTGTGCCAATTATAATACCGCTACTGAAGGCTTAGAGCCGTATATATATATTAGCAGCTTTGCTGTGATTTTGGTTAGGGCCGCAACCGGTGCTAACATTGGTGTGCTGGTTGGGTGGGTCGATTTTATCCCCACGTAAGTGTAGGGTTGGTACGGGTGGAGTGTTGGCTGGATCGGGGTGGGATGCATCCTCATACTATTGCATATCTATTATGAGATCTGTCACTCTATTGGGCTTAGGCCACTTGTTCTGTTATTGGTTTGGGCTAGGCCCAATTGATTCTGTTATGGGCTGTGACCCAAATGATATTGTAGTGGGCTTTGGCCCACGTATGCTCTGATCTGGGACCGCCTATTCTATGTTAAAGGGCTTGGCTTAGATCGTTTTGATTTTGTTTTCGTGTCTTGGTTGTTACTCTAGTAAAAGGGATTACACACTGAGTTTTTATAAACTCACCCTGTTTTTAACTGTGCAGGTAATCCCCTTCTTTAGGAGGATTGGTGCTACGAGGGACTCGGAGATGGCCACACGACTGCCTTTGGACTTCAGTTATTCTTTAGTTTTCGTTTTGGGTTTTAATTTTTTTATAATAAGGCCTCTTTAAGGTTCTGGATTTTAACTTGGGGTTTATATTTACTTTGAATTATATCCGTTAGAAGTAGATCACGGTTTTCCAAAATGTTAACTGTTTTTAAGATAACACTACGTTTTCGCAACATTTTCGAAGTGGTTTCGCGACTTAATCTTTTTCGTAAATCAATTACTTTCAAAATTAGCTTCCGCAACTGGAAAGAAGTTTTGGGAATAAAACTAATAATTTTTCAATGTTCCACATTTTATAAATAAACTAACGTAACTGGAATTTTACTTAAGCTTTTAAACAAGAAGGGTTTTCAATGAAAACATGGTTTTCGAAAAACACTTCAATGTGACACGCCAGATTCGGGCCTAACTTCTAAGCCGGGTTTGGGGTGTTACATTATATGTATGATTGTCTATGGGATTTGCACTTTAGTACCCTGGTGTGGTGTAGTTACTGCTCGGATGAGCAATCTGGTGTGGTGTAGTTACTTGTGTATTCAAATTTGTTTACTAGAGTTCATCGAGCTAAGTATGGTATGAGCTTGGTATTCAAATGGCTAGATGTTGAAATGATTATGAGAATGACATTAAAATGTTGATTTAAGTGAATTGAAATGTTATATGTTTGAATTACTATATGATATGTTTATATGTTAAACTCACCTTTTGTTATGTGTTTTGCCATGTTTAGGTAAACTTTGCCAAGCTAAGTAGCTTGTTGTGTTTAGTTGTAAGCTAAGGTAAGCTTTTGTTTAATGCCTATGAACTTACTAAGCATCATATTTGCTTACACTATTTGTTTTCCCTTTTCCTTATAGATCATCATCTTGCGGAACATGTCAAGTCGGATAAACGTAGAAGCTCATACTATCCACATTTTGGTAGCTTTTTAACCATTTTAAATCAAGTATTTGTTGGATCTGGTGCCCTAAGTATAGTATTTTCGTCAATATACACTTGTAATTTTTCGAACAGATTGGTTAATAAAACAAATTCATTGATTATGATTGATATACTTTGTATTGTCGTCCTCACTTGGCTTTTTCACACAAACTAAAATGGAAGCAAATGTTGCTTATTGATTGTCTAATGTTTAATTAATACTAAGCAGAATTACGTGGTCGGATCATAATATAGAAAGACAACTTGCATTAGTAGATGAACCTGAAACATGTCCTTAGTCTAATAAAAAATGAGCAAACTGATTGAAAGACTAATATGTCGTCTATCAAGTCCAATTGGGGAGATGCCTCATCTTGGGCATCGGAGTAAATGACTCTTAGAAGATAGAGACATAGATGTGACTGACTAGACTGACAGTACATCAGACAGGACTCAACCAGAATAGATGTTGAATCCGTTTATGGATTTATTCGATTGTGATGTTTATAGTTTGACATACGTAAATCTTGAGTGGATGTATGAATATGTATGTGTGACTTATACACTTTGATGTAAGTAAAAGCCTAAGTTCAAATAGATAAGGGACGAAAAGCTGGTGCATTGTGTGTATGAATTCTGTAATATATAGTGCCATTCACAACAGTGGAATTCATAGCCCAAAACATGGGTAAATGATATCCTCTCATTGGCATTACATGGTTGATGAAAAGTAAACATGGCCACAGGTCGTCCGTCTTTGTGATGGATGAATTGATCATAATTTTATAGTGATTGACTTTTAATGAAAGAAGATGTAATGGTTACCATGAGATACAATAGGATCATATTGGGAGAAAATATTTTATCCCAAAGAGATCAAAGATATCCTATGAGGGTAACACACTTATGAAAAGGTTATTGGACGAGCACTGAGTAGTTGCTTTCGTAATGGTATGTCATTGAGGAGAGCTCAGTCACGATATTATAGTGGAATGAATTTGTGACTAAATGAGTTTATAATTAATAGGCGAAAAGTCAGAATTTAATTATAAATCATTTTAGCTTCAACTACATATGTCCAATCGGTCCCTCCACTAGCTCGTTGAAACCAAAAATGAATTGTGTGTTTGAATAAAAATGAATGGAATGAATAGAAAAAGAGAAATGGGAAACATTCAGGAATGATTATGAATTTCTCCAAAATAAAGAAATGGAATCATTTGGAAATCAATGTAGGTTTCCAAAAATGGAAATGGAAATGGAAACTTGCAATCCTATATAGGATTACTTAAAAAATTACGGAAGAATGACTTTTTGTTTTTGGACTATTTTGAAGCCTGAAAACGAAAATAAATCATTCAGTCATAGTGAACATGTTGAGTTGTGACATACTGAACGAATTTTCTTGAAATTTTACAAGGGGTAAAATCATCAAAATTTTATCAAGGCTAAAATTGTCAAAATTTTACTAGGGTAAAATTGGGGTGAGAAAATTATTTAATATGTAGATATTAATGTTTATTTTGGGAAATAGAAAACCTAAATCAGGTTGGATCATATTACAGAGTATTGGGTCAAAGAGGCCCAAGAAGTACTCGTAATTGGACTCGATGTGAGAGAGGCCCAAAACCCCTCATATAACATGAAGGGGGCGGCAAACCTAGTAGAAATACATGGGTGAGTTGTTTACCCCTCTCCTACTCTAAGTAGGATATTGTTTTTCTATTTAAAATAAACCTCTACAACTCTACAAGGGTTCTACCTTTTCTTCTTATAAATAGATGGCACCGGTAGAGCTATTGACACAACTTTTGAGAGACAGTTATTCTGTCGAAAAATAAAGAGAATTTATTCTCAACTTATAAACATAATTTTTTAGGATAAAAATTTTACCAGTTTCTATTAAAGAAGAGAGAATTCCCAATTTCACCCCAAAAAGAAAGCTTTTTGTAGTTCTGCGTTTTGGTTCAATTGGTTTGAGCTTACACTCAAAACAATTCATGGTACGAGAATAGTGGAGAAGATCATTTGGTTGAAAGGTGGAAAACATCAATGATCCCCTTATCAGAAAACACAAGTAGGAATTCAGTTAAGGTTTATTGTTATAAATATCACATTCCTAAGCTAAGTTAATTAGCTGAACACATATCATAAAATTAAATTTAGATAGCACAAACTGAAATAACTATGCCTTCGAAACCTGCTCCTTCCCCTTGGTCTTAGATGTCTCGACCACTTCCTTAGCTTATTAAAATTCAAAGAATTGATCAATAAAACTTAAAGAATTCAACTCCTCTTTTTCTTTCCAAATCTATACCACAATGAAGAAGGAAATAATGTTGAAATTTTATTCTCAAATATTGTTTTATGAAAGAGATTTAATGAAAATCAAGCTTACCAATATAAAATTGTTGAGGGAAAAATAAATTTTTTATGGAAAAGATGAGAGAAAAAGATTGAGATAAATTAGTAGAAAATTTTCAATTTGCAAATGACTTGGAGAGAGACAATTCCTTGCAACTAAATTCTCAAATGGAAAATTTGCTTAGATGAACTTAGGATAATTACCACCTAAGAACCTTTGTTCTATAAAATTCTATTTTTCCAACCTTAAGAAATTAACCTGTTTAATTTTTCCACTCTTATAGTCTAGTCCATACAACTTAATTCCAATTTCTAATTACCACCTAACTAAAGCAATTAAGCATTATGAATTAACTAGTCAATAAACCACAAATCTAGCACCATGCCCATTCTCAAAAACCTATCGCTTTAACTTCTTAAAATGTCTTGGTTTGAGAATTCCCGAAAAATTTTAATTCTTGACTTCCAAGGTATCATCCAAGCTTTTATTCCTATAACAAAAGAAGTTTCTGCATGTCTATAGCTCTACCAAATGAGTAGCCAATCATGAGTGCTAACATTCCTAAAAAGGTAAAAGCTTTACAATCAACCAATCATAAATTGACAATTAGATATGAAAAAATCTGTAAGCAACTTTGGGTAGTCATCAAGTTCTCAATATGTGAAACCCCACACTTGACCTAGTTATTGGATCCAAATGCTTGGCGTCGCATTATGTTGTTGGAGCAACTCAGACTATATCAATTTAGTTTAATTAATTTTCAAATGAAAACATGGCAAGAATTCATATTTTTACATTTTATGCTAATGATATGTGTTTAAATAGTATCAAGTAGGCCCGTATTTAGTGACCTAAGGTCGTATAGGGTCAAACACGGAGTTAGGATTTGAATCCAAGTTTAAAGTCAAAATTCAATAATGTGTCTCGAGATAGTGAAGCCATGTCTCGAGACAAGCTTCCCCTGATTTAAATTCTTAACTTCGATATTGCGTGGTCTCAAAACAATGGTATTTTTGTCTTAAGACTTGGTAGCTTATGTCTTGAGACATGTCTGTTTTGTCTCAAGACCATTGCCCAGAAAAGTCCCAAATGGTTATGTTTACTCTTGATGTCTCGATACATGCTCTAGATGTCTCAAGAATCTAATGCAAAATTGGCCTAAAATCAACATTTTAAAGCATACGAATGGTGATCATTCCATATCTAACTTAGGCCAATATGCATCTATTCCATAAACATCAATTTAACATTTAAAGACATGATCAAAACATTCCAAAAGCATAGCAATCAATACATTATAACTAAACTTAGTTGTATAAATAACTTAATACTTCTAAAAATGCATACTAATCCAATGATCTACCATTAAAATTCGACAAGTGAAACTTTATAGGTCCAAAACTAACTAAAACATACATAAAGCCAAAATAACATATTTGAATCATAACTTAACCTATTAACCTAGGTACATGCCATTTACAAACTAAATTCAAAATTCAAAATAACAAACATTTGCTGAGTTAAGGAGTGAATCTTTTGATTCTTCTAAACTCACCATTGGATCAACACTTTTACTTGCACACAAAAGCAAACAAATTTGCATGTTGAGCATTAAAGAGCTCAGTAGTGCTAACATAATTTGATTACAATACATATCAATATTTAACATAAAAGCATACTAATGTAACATTATAACACATCAATAGATCAAATCATTTACAAATAAAAACATCAACTTTACCTTTAATCAATTGTATTTAAAATTCATTTTCAAGTTACAAAAATCAATAATATTACCTGAATCATATTTCAATTCTATGGATACAATTGAACTCTTACTATGATAACCTTAAACTAATTTACCTTCAAGGTATTCAATTAGGTCAACCAACCTTCACATATATATTCATATATCATATTCTAATGTCGCTTAATAGTTCGTATCACAAGTTGTAATATCAATAAATCATCTGATTATGTCAAGTCATGTAATGCCCCAAATTTTGGGCCTAGAAGTTTAGGGTCTTTGAGCCTAGGGCTAGTGAGGAGGTGGCACATATGTGCATAATTGTGCAATTTAGGGTTAGAATAGGCCTGCTGGTCTGGTGGATAAGTGGAGTGTTATTATGCTTGAGGTCCTGTGTTCGAATCTTTGCGCGAGCTAGGGAGATATTTTGTGCACTTTTTTTTCATTTAGATATTATTTTATTATAATAATTATTTGATATTTTTATGTTAAAAATTATTATTATTATGGCTGTAACATCCCGAAATTGGGTCTAGTAGAATTGAGCCCAATTGGCCTTGAGCGTAGAAGCGTTTTAAAATTTTGAGAACAAGAGAACGACATTATTTCAATTTGGACTTATTAAGAAGGTAATTTTGGAAAGTTACGAGGTTTCTATGAAGTTCCGGGTTCAAGTTGGGCCTTAGTAAAATTTTATGTTTAAGCCTATTAAGGAGAGATAGTAAGTGGCATCAAGGCTTATGGAAATAAAAGAGTAAATTGCTAGCATAAATGAGCAATTGGTAAAAGGGTTATGGCGCCACATGTAGTACCTTGAGGGAAGAGGTTCGAATCCCTTTGTGTGCAATTTTGACTTTTATTTTTGCATTCCTTCCTTAGTGTCGGCCAATGTATATATATGGCAAGGTTGACTTCTTTATTTTGGTTTGGTGGCTAAAGGAATTAAGGAAAGGTTGAGGTTGGGGAAAGGAATCAAAAGGAAAAGGCAAGTAAGGGGAACAAGTGGCTTATTTCATGGAGAATGTTATGGAAAGTATGGTTGGCAAAATTTTGACCCTTATGGCTATGCATGTGGACGGTTTTGGGGGTAGATAGGTAGCTAAAATTTTACTTTGGCTTTTGGTAAGGTTTTGGTATTGTTTTGGCCAAAAATCCCATTTGCAACTTTATGTCATTTTCTCCCAAATTGCTACTCTCTTTGTCGAAATCTTCTAGCACAATAGTGCATTTTTTCTTCTCTTTGGATTGGTCACATATTCATCTTTTGTCCATCTTCCTTGATAGCAGAAACTTCAAGTTGATATTAAACAAATTCTTCTTCTTTCTTCTTGATTGTCGAAACTCTAAAGCCATTAGTGAGTACTTTTCTTTCTTTGTTTTGCCGAAACCACCTAGCCTAATTGATCATCTTCTCCATCTTCCAAGTTGGTTTTTTCTTTCTTGATTAAACCGGGTAAGTGTTTTTATTCAAATATTTTCATTCTTTTTCTCTTTAGCCGAATGAGAGTCCCTCATTATTTGGTTGTTTCATCTTGATTCTAAAACCGAAATGGTGTCCTCCCTTACTCCCTTACATCTTGATAATCTTTTATTTGTAGTATTCTAGTGGATTGGCCGAATACCACATCATTGCCTAATCATCTCAAGTCATAAGTCAATTGGAGGGAATTGGGATTATCATCGATTAAGGTAAGGAGTCTTTTCATAGTCCATTCGATATCACTACTCGATTATTGTGTTAATCGGATCGAAGTTTCGAATAATCGATTATGTTTTAGGGACGAAATCACTCGATATGTTCTACCTTCGGACATAGTGGCAAGTGATTCAAGTGTAAGTGATACGAAATCTTTTGGAAATCCGAGGCTAACTTTTGGTTGGTATTGTTCTAGGTCATCGACGAGTGGTTCGTTAGGAAATCAAAATCAGTTGTGTAATCCCGTACCTTTCGAATACATGTTTGATATGGTGTGTAATCTCACATCTCTCTGAAAGTTTGTATGATATGTTCTGTGATTTGGTCAAAATACCGAAGAAAACTGAAAACCGGCATCCGTGATCACTCGGGCGTGCGTATGATCGTAGTGGTAATCGTATGTTGTAATAAAATAGTTTCAGTTAGAAGCAGTGATGTGTATTCGAAAAATCACGAAAAATAGGATAAAAGTAATTACAAATTGAATAATATATCAGATTAAATCTTACTGTGTCTATTTTGATAAGGAAGAAACGGAGAAGGAAAAGGAATTTTATATTTTGAGATATCTTAATTTTAGTGAGACTTGTTCTGAATGACTTCGTGGTTCCCTGATCTGTTTTGGAAAAATCTTATAAAATTGTACAAAGTGAATTATGAATTATAGTTTATATGTACAGATTCCTTAGTGAGTCTATTTTCAATAGAAACAAGCGAGAGCAACATATGAAAACTGTACAGTGAGATATTTGAATTTTGGGTAAGAGAGGTCAGAATCGTTGGTCAGTGAAACAAGGGAATCTTTAAGGAATAAACTGTACTAAATGGCTAAGTCAAAAATTCTGGAAAAATTATAGTAAGAAGATATATGAGTCTAGTCTCAAGGAAAATTTTCGGAGTTAGATTTCGAGATTCCTAATTCAAGTTATAGTCAATTTAGTTAGTACGACGTAGATGGACAATTTTGATTTTTATGCTCCACATTAGTAGTTAAGTCTAGGTTGCGAAATTTCCAAAATACCCTTTGGTTGTGAAATTACCGAATTACCCTTAGTGGGTAAATTATTGAAATTACGAAAATGCCCCTATGGGTCGAAATTACGAAAATGCCCCTAAAGGGCCGAATTACGAAATTGTTTAATGGGCCAATCTGATATTTTGATAAATGGGCCGATTTGATGTTTTGATAAATGGGCCAATCTGATATTTTGATAAATGGGCCAATCTGATATTTTGTTATATGGGCCAATTTGAGATTTGCTATATGGGCCGATGTGATATTTGGATATATGGGCCAATTTGATATTTTGGGCCAATTTGATATATTGTTATAATGGGCCATAAATTTTTGTAAGAAATATTTGAATACATTGTTGTGAATTGTTATGCATTATATACATGTTTTGCATGGGATGGGATAATGATGAAGAGAAGTTCTGGTAGCTCTGCTACATAAATCTAGTGACTCTGTCACAAATCTGAAAAATGGCAATGCCATGTAAATTCTGTTAATCTGGTGGCTTGTCCACAAATTTGATATAATCGGCTTAATGCCTACGTTTGGTGTGTTGGCGGGGTGGGTGACTAAAGCTCTCCCACAGTGTGTCTTTGGTTGGTATGGGTGGTGTGTAGCGGATGGAAAACTAGGTTTGGTTTGGGAATTGCATATCATATGCATATTATATTTGATACATTATTGTTGTTGTAAATGGGCTTAGGCCCAAAATATTGCTAATTGGGTTAGGCCCAATGAATAATGGTAAGGGGATTTCACACTGAGTTCTTGTAACTCACCCCCTTTCTCTTAACCCTTGTAGGTAATGCTTGATGATATGGACTTGGGGTATGGATGACTCGAGGAGGCCATACTTGGAAATGGTTTATTTGGACTTTAGACTTCTTTCTCGTTTATTACTTTACTATTTTGGGTTAAATGTTGTAATAAGGCCTCTGGACTATTTTTATTTTTACTTTTTGGTTGGGATGTTTTTATTATTTTTCTTAAATTGTTTAAAAAGGGGAATTTTCTAAAAACTTAAAAAATGGTCTCCAAAATCGATTAACAAATGGATATCAAAATAAACTTTTACAAATATTTTTAACACGGATATTTTCTCTTGAACTATTAACGATATTTTCAAAAGACTTGGATTCTCTTTCGAATTTTCAACGTCGTTTTCAAAAGTCACGGTTTTGTAAGATCATTAGTTCAAATTTATCGGTTTAGCAATCAAATCTTTGAGGTTAGTAGTATTTTATCAAATCAAACTTGTTTTCTTGATTTTTAACAAAGCAATATTTTAGTACGAACAAAAAGGGTTTAACATGTTTTGCTCGTGTGACATACCAAATCCGCTCATAACGCATGGGTCGGGTTTGGGGTGTTACAATGGCTATTCTTATTTTAATTTTCTATTAGGATGTTTCTTCTCCCTACTCCTCTCTGTTTTTCTTTCTTTTGTTTTTTTTTCTTATTGCTCAAACGTTTTTAACTGCGGTTTTGGGATTGTCGCTCCTCCACCGTTCTCTTTATCGTCAAATCAGGTGTGGCATTCGAATCTGGTTACTACTTTATGTTTTTAAATCAATTGCTATCTTGTTTTAAGAATCCCTTTCCTTCGGCTTTTCGTAGTTATGCATTACCCTTCGTTTTTGAGTTTTTAGACGATAGAAGTGAAGGGAAATCATTGTTTTCTAATATATGTTGATAGGGAAAAGGTTAGGGACTGTTACGGTGGCCAAAATAGTGTTATCGGGGCTGAATTAGGGTGGTTTCGTAGCCTCCCCAACGGCCACACAGGCCTGTGCCGAGGCAAACGGCCGTGTGGATTTGTGAATTAGGGTTTTCGGGCCAAGTTGGGTGCCACACGGCCTGGCCACACGGTCGTGTTGCCGATTTTGGGGATTTTGTCGATTTTCACACGACCGTGTCATTTAGGCACACGGGCGTGTAGATTTGGGAATTAGGGATTCGGAGTATTGGAGTCACACGGTTGTGTGACTGATTTGGGGATTTAGAGCTACCACACGAGCGTGTGTTTCGTAACACACGACCGTGTTTGATGGGCACACGGGCGTGTGAGATCCTCACACGGCCGTGTCTGCCCTGCTCCCTATTTTAATGAATTAGATAGTTTGTTACACGGCCTGTTCACACGGCCATGTCCCTGCACCACACGGGCATGTGCCTTTATCACACAGTCGTGTGTCACCCCTCACATGGGCGTTGGATCCCCACACGGCCTGGATTGCTCCACACGGCCGGAGCACACGGGCGTGTGGCCCTAACTCGCCAAATTCTAATTTTAGGGCAAATCGAATGCCATTGTGAGTCTATGTGTTCCAACCCCTCGACTAAGCTTACTGAGGGTGAATACGATTCTGATTCGACTTGAATTATGTCTTTGCTTGTAAGTGAATGTGTGCTATGCTAGGTCATGAATCGAGTGCATAAGTGTGCACATTTAGAATCGATTGACTGAATGTAAGTGATTGCTTCTGAATGACTGCCTAAAATTGTATTCTGAATTGGTGCATCTGCATTCATACATCTGCATATAAAGTATTTTGGGTTGGGATTTTGAAGAGAAGGAAGATTTACGATTTGCCAGTTTAACTGCATACTGAAGCCCCTAATACCCAGAGGGTCGAGGCCAGTCCCAATACCCTGAGGGTCGTGGACGATTTGGTATCTTTGATTTACGCACTATATTTGTATAAAGACATATACGTTAGCATCACTGCGTATCATTGACTGATCTGGCAGTTTTACTGTAACTCATTGGTATAGCGGATTACCGCGTGTACGTTAGCTACGCTACGTACCATTGACTGAACTGGCAGTTTTACTGCAACTTATCGGTATAGCGAATTACCGTATTGCACTGTACCGCATGTACATTAGCTACGCTACGTACCATTGACTGAACTGGCAGTTTTACTGCAACCTATCGGTATAGCGGATTACCGCATTGCATTGTACCGTATGTACGTTAGCTAGCTACGTACTACTATCTGATCTGGCAGTTCATACTGCATATTTGTACTGCGATTTACCGTATTGAACAGTACAGCTTATTCGCTAGCCTTGTTGTGTAATATACGAGAGTGGTAGTTTAACTGCATACTGTAGCCCCTAAATACCCAGAGGGTCGTAGGTAGTCCCAATACCCAGAGGGTCATGGACTTTACTGATATCGGTATAACGGATTACTGCATTGCACTGTACCGCATGTACGTTAGCCACGCTACGTATGACTATCTGATCTGGCAGCTCAGTTGCAAATTTCTGTCTGTGCCGCATTCGGTACAACTTGTAAGTGTAGGGATGGGTGGGTTGATTAAATCTGTAACGCCCCAAATTTTGGGCCTAGAAGAATTGGGCCTTGGGCATGGGAGCGTTTAAAATTTTTAAGAACAAGAGAACGACACAATTGCATGTTAGAACTTTTGGGTGAGTGATTTTGGAAGGTTAAGGGGCTTCTATGAAGTCCTGGGTTCAAACCATGTCATATGGAAAAAAAATTATTTTTTAGCATTAGGGGAACCATGACTCCTGGTTTTAAGCCTTTTAAATAATTGTGATTAAAAAGAGACACAAAAGAGCCTGTGGTGTGTGGCAGGGTGGCGACACAAGTTTGGCAAGGAGGTCAGAGGTTCAAGTCTCACTGCATGCAAGTGGGATTATTTATTTTGCTCATGTGTGGGCAAGAGTTGGTGTTGGATTTGAACTCTGTGTTGGAGAGTTTGAATGGGTCAAATGAGTGATTTAAGGAGTGGATCTTGCAGAAAATTAAGGAGGGGATCATGGAGAGATAAGGGGAGGAAATCAAGGGAAGTTGGGTAGGTGAAAGTTGGTGCCGAAATAGGGTCTTTGCTCTTGGAAATTCGGCTAGTTTGTGGTAGGGATGCCGTTTTTCTTTTAGCCATTTCGGCATTTGGCTCATTTTGTTCATCTTTGAAATAGAGATGTAGGTAGTGGCTGATTTTATCCTAGTCATTCCTTTCATTTTAGTTCTTTTTGCCTTTTGCCAAAATCGAGCGATACCCATTTTCTCTGTTATTTTATTTGCAACAATTGCTGCTTGTGTCGATTCTCCCTTTATTATCCTCCTCTTGGCACTTTTCTGCTCTTCTTGTTTCTCAATTTGACCAAACCAATCCCTTCTCTCCCTCCTTTCTTACTCATTCGAAGTTTTTCTTCTCACTTATCCAAAACTGAATTCTCCTTCTCTCTATTTCTTTTTCTGCAACTTTTCATCTCTGTCAACCTTGAGTATTCTTTCTTAATCTGGAATTAGGCCGAATATTAGTTATCTTTTCTTCTTCTTCTCTTCTGATTTGGTCAACATTTGATTGCTATTCTTGACCGATTCTCTTCCTCCCCATCTGCTTTAATCTGCATCGTCAAAGGTTTGTTGGTTCTGTGGCCGAATGGTGTAGCCGAATATACCATGTCCTTGTAACAAATATTAATCTTTTCTCCATCTGTTGCTCCAACCTCTAAAGTGCCGAATCTGTTCTTCTCTTGAGGGTTGTCTGAGTTCAATTTATCTATTGGCCGGTTGTAGGGGTAGGTGGTTTGTGCTTTCAATCATTGACCGATTGCTAGTTCTCTTGTTGGCCGTGTGTTTTCCTTAGGTTAGTATTTGATTAACCTTGGTTATTGGATATTGATGCTTAATAATGGTTGTGGTACAGATAAACCACAAAGAGGTGAGATCGATTTATAATCACGGCTTAGGAAGTATAAGCCGATTCAGTTAAGGTAGGTATTAACCTTGGGTTCGGCTTCTGTGTTAAAAAGGCTTGTTAAATCTTATTAATGGAATGGCTAACCGAATACCTTAATAGAATATAGGTTCTACGCTTGTGGGCTACTGCGTTTTTCTCCATCAAGGTGTGTACACACACCACTCCAATTGTAGATCGACAATTGCCGGAATCTCGAAATACTAAGAAGCCGAAAGGCCAAAAGTACGGCTACGACTATCACACGAGCGCACGAACTCGCGTGTGGATAAGTCGATACAACGACAGAGGTCCCCATGAGCATCTCTTGGTCTTAGGCCGTCTTTGGGGCCAAATGGACCGGAATGGGCCGAGTGGGCCCAATGGGCCCGTGGGCCCTACGCGAGTACTTTTTTTAGATGGATAGGAGATAATGAACCGGCCATGGCGATCACATGGCCAAAGGCAATTTTGGGCTTAGTGGGCCACACGAGCGTGTGGGCCCAGGTGGGCCATATAATGGGCTTGGGACCATTAATGCGTTTTGATTGCAAAAGGTTATACAAGTCATGCGGGATGACTGTGAGCCTATTGACGGGTCGATATGTGTACTCAGGCCTTAAGGGAGAAATGACCGTTATGCCCCTTAAGGGCAAAATGACTAAAATGCTCTACATGTTATATGATTGTTATTGTATGCCATTTATGGTATGTTTGCATTCTGTGATATTATGCTGCGTGGGGGATGGGATCATTGATTTGGAGGAAGTATATGATTTGTTAGGGTCGCATGGTCGCTTGACGACTGTGGATCCACCGATGGCTTTAAGCCAATTATGTGACTGGCAGCTCTGCTGTAATATTGGTTGGTGCCGCAACCGGTGCTACTAAGGAGTGTAGGGATGGGTGGGTCGATTTAATCCCCACAGGAGTGTAGGGTTGGACGAGATTCAGAGTGCAGGGTTGGTTGGGTATTTTTGCATTGCATGATCTGATTTGATTGAGATATGGGCTTAGGCCCAGCTGAGGCTATTATGGGCTAAGGCCCAAATGCCACCGTTACTGTAATGGGCTTAGGCCCGGTTTGATGTGATGCATGCTTTATGATCGATGAGGGTTGTACACACTGAGTTTTTGTAAACTCACCCCCTCTTTTTAATTTTTCAGGTAATCCTCAGTAAGCGATTCGACGTATTGGAAGACTCGGAGGTGGCCACACTACGAACAACTTTAAATTTTAGTATTCTTTTTTATCTTACTTAAACTGCTTTCTTATTAGGTTGTAATAAGGCTTCTTTTAATTTCTGGTTTTTAATTTGGGAGTTTCAGTTTATTTCGTTTCTATCTGTTAGAAGTAGTTTGCGGTTTTCCAAAGCGATAACTATTTTCAAACGCTACGTTTTCGCAACTCAATTTTTAAATATCACGTTTTCGTAAATCATTTTGTTTTAAATTAGGCTTCCGCAACAATAAGGTTTTAAAGGGAATAACTTTTTAATAAACCACGATTGAAAATAAACAAACTGAGGTTTTGTACAAGTTTTTGAATGGAAAGAAGTTTTAAATTTCAAGAAGGGTTTCAATGAAAACATGGATTTCGAAAAAAACTTCTATGTGACACGCCAGATTCGGCCATAACGTCTAGGCCGGGTTTGGGGTGTTTACAAAATCCCCACAGGAAGTGTAGGGTTGGAAGGAGAGGTGTGTTGGCTGGATGGGTGGGTTTTTATTTTATAATTCATTTGCACTCATATGCATCTGATTGAATCTGTTTGACTGAATGTGATACCGTGACTGGATGTGACTGTACTATTCGACTAAAATGTTTGATTGATCTGTTTGACTGAACGTGTTATTGTGGCTGAATATGATTGACTATTCAACTGAAAGGCACTTGTGCCTAAGAGAATTCTGTAGACTTGATCGCTCTGATCTTGAGATGGGTTAAGGCCCAATCGACATCGATTTTGAAAGGGCTTAGGCCCGGACTATAAATCATTGAGAATTATTGCTATTGTATGTTGTAAAGTACATTGCTATTTGTTTGATTTTGGGCAAATTCACTTAAGCTGTTATGGCAAATCCGTAAGTATGTTACAGTTTTGAAGCGCTTCTAGTTCTCTGTTTTCGCTTCAGTAGTTTATTTGGTTTGATCTCACACCGAGCTCAAATAGCTCACCCCTCTTCTTTCCCTTTCGCAGTACGATTATGGATTACGTAGTTAGGCTCGATGACGCGGAGGTCTCGGACAGGCTTGTGAACAGTAATTGAGCAGTTTGTGTATTCTAGTTTTTACATTTGGTTTTGAACGGTAAAAATTTATAATATTGTGGTAACATTACTGTTTTAAACTTTGTTCGTACATTATGTTTTGTTACGTTTACGAACGGTATTTTTAAACGATTAAACATTTTAGTTTGTTTTGAGATAAATATTTTCAGAAATGGAATTTTGAATGACTGGCTTTTGTTAAATTTTCCTACGATCACATCAGTGATCAATGTAGCATCCTAGATTCGGTCTAGACTTCTAGGCTGGGTTTGGGGTGTTACAAGTCATGTTCTAGTCCATACCATATAATTCACCTTCAAGGTATTTTAACTAGAATTATCTATCATTTCCCCATATTTATCATGCTCTAGTCCATACCATATAATTCACCTTAAAGGTATTTTAACTAGATTATGTCAAGTACTGATGCACCCTCAGAGTATTTGCACCTCGCTTTTATAAATAAATCGAATAATTTTGTTTCTTTATCTTTATTTTAGTTGCATATTTTTAAGTTTTAGCCCCTATTAATTGACTCAGATTTGAGGATAGATGTAACAGCCCGATTTAGACCCTAGTCGGAACAGTGGTTTCAGGACCACTAAGAAAGACTGTTGCTGTTATAAGCTGTTACTGAATTCCATTACTTCTGGATCGAGTTTTGTGAGAAAATTATTCACAGGATTAAAATTGTCAGAGAAATTGAGCAGAAAATGAAAACAATTTAATACAGTTATAAGTAGTTTCAGCTAGAGATGATGTACAGCGAAAGTCAGATAAGAATTTTAGTTTTGAGATTAAAGAGATTTGAAATCCAAAACTATGTGTGAATTTGAAATGTATGATGTGGAAGCAAATCCTTAATCTACTTTCTGGTAAGATTTTCGAGGACGAAAATCCCTAAGGGGGGAGAGTTGTAACAGCCCGGTTTAGACCCTAGTCGGAACAGTGGTTTTAGGACCACAAATCCGAGTTAGAAAAATATTTTAATATTATTTTTCGTGTTTACAGTATGTGAATTAAGATGTGTGAAAGTTTCGTGTGAAAATTTTATCGTTTGTGTGCTCGATTTTATAAAAAGGACTTAATCGCGTAAAATACAAAAGTGGTAATCTAATTGTTAAAGCACTAAATTGCTATGGCCTATTAATTGTGAAGTCCTTAAAATGAAATTTGGCCATTATAAATTGAGTGGACGGCATATTGCATAAGGCTTTTAATATATAGTTTTTTTATATTATTTTATAATAGTTAAAATGTTAATTTATGTGTTAAATAATAATTAAATAAAACCAAGCATTAAAATCAAGGCATGCATGTTCATCTTTGGCCGGAAGTGGAAGAAAAAGAAGCCATGGATGAGCTTTAATATTCGGAACTTTTGAAGCTTAAATTGGGTATGTGTTTTACTCGGTTTTTGATGATTTTTATGTTTTTGTGATCGTTGCTTCGAGTGCTAGCAAACCCATGGTTTAATTTTCGGAATTGATGATGAATTTGATATTTGCCATTGATGTTAGGTTGATGTTTTTGTGGTTTGATGATGAAATATAAATTTTTGTTGATAGATTATTATGTTTAATTAAGTGATTTTTGATAAAAATGTGTATTAAGGATTAAATTGAGAAAAGTGTAAAATTCAAGGTTAATTGTGTGAATAAACTAAAAATATGGGCTGCTAGTAGTATGGGTAGAATTCGTCCTAACAAGGATTTAGTAAAATTTTGTGTATTTTGTGTTATTTTGAAATAAGGACTAAATTGAGAAAAATGCGAAATGTTAGGGGCTAAAATGCAAATTGCCCATTTATATGTTCTTGAATGAAAATTGAATGAAATGTTGAATAAGTAAGTTAATTTTGATATTAATTAGATTGGCAAAAGTGGAAATCAGATTTGGATCGGGAAAATCGGAAGTTATCGATTAGTCGTTCCGGTCCGTTCGCGTCCGTACGAGGTAAGTTTATAAGTAAATAAATGCTGTTAAATTTGAATGTATATATGTTATATGTGCTGAATTGATCTTTAATAAATATATGTGTATATGCCGAATTGAATTTAGAGTTAGAGAACTAGTTACGAGCTTGAATCGATAGAATTACGACGTCCGAAAAGCCCCGTACAAACCATAGGAATAGTTAGGATACATATGTCATGACATAGGATTCCGATATGTGTTATTGTGTAAGACCACATCTGGGACATTGGCATCGATTTGAGATTTACGTGTAAGACCATGTCAGGGACATCGACATCGTATTTGATTTTGTGTAAGACCCTGTCTGGGACAGTGGCATCGATATTGATTACATGTAAGACCACGTTTTGGACTTTGGCATTGTACGAGTTTTCTGAGCTATCCAAGTATCCTATTTGATTCCGAACGGTTCAACGGGCATTCCGAGAAATAAATGAGTATATGAATGTGCATCCAAATCAGGTATGTTACGATGAATATGAATTTGAGCAATGAAAGTGAGTATGATTATGATTAGTTGTTATATGATCTATGTGAAAATGAGTTGTGGATATTAGCTAGTGAACTATGAACAAATGAATCATATAAGAATTGTAGAATTGTAATTGTGTTTTTGCCATATATGATTCAGGTACTTATGATTTGTATATGAAATTCTGATATGAATTGTGAGTATGATTCAAATGATGATATATGTGAAATATAAGATAATGAATGATGTGTTATATATGTTCGTTAAATGAAATTATGGTCCTATGTTTCGGACATGAGAATTATGAAACACGGAACATAGTTTTGATGTACGATTTGTTATGGTTATTCGGGTTTGGAAGTGTATAAAAAGAAATTGATATATTTTTATGAATAATCTATAATAAATGACCATGATTCGGTTAGTATGTAATGAAATTGTGAAAGCTTAATTTTATGAATGAGCTAATGGTTGATATATGAATTTGAAAACATGGTTTATATGTTCATCCAAAATAAAGCCTAATGAAGTTACCTGATGTGGTCTTAAAAAAATTACGATTATGATGAATGTATATGTGGTTGAGATTTGTTAAATTCGGCCTAGTTAAATTGAATTATAAACATTATTGAAATGATTGATTTGCTTATGGCTTACTAAGCTTTCAAAGCTTACTTCGTGTGTTTTTCCTATGTTATAGAGTTTCGGAGACTTGCTCGAGTTGGAAGTCGTGGAAGATCTCATCACACTATCCAGTATTATTTCGGTAAATAAATGCTTTGAGATTTGGTTATGTGGCATGTATAGGCTAGCTTTGATATATTTGGTTTTGAAATTTGTATATATATATATAGCCATGCGAAAATGGCTTGATTATGATGTTCATGGTTGTGTATTCGGTCATATCTTAAGTTTCAATTGGAAGTATGTTTCATGGTAAATATGTTTGTAATGTTGGTTATATGATTTGGCAAAGAGATATGGTAAGTATGATGTATAATCGACTTTATAGTTAGCTCATTTTAGAAGTATGAAAAGTGGTATAATTTGGCTTGGTAATAAGGTAAGGTGATGAGTATATATATTTGATTGAGAATTGGTTATATTGATTTGGTTTGAAATGGTAAAGTATACACATTTATTATGCTTAAATGGTTGAGTTTTTGGTTACGGTCCATGATGGATAATGATGATTATATTTTGAGTATGTTTGATGGACATTTGAATAGCTAAAAGTGACATAGTAGTCTTGATATTAGGATATGAGATAACATGTTTAGCTTAAAATGCAAGTGATGGAAATGTTATGACTTATTAAGATTAAATTGATGACCGAATAAGTTTTTATTTGGATGGTTGGACATATGAAGTTTAAACATGATAATTTGCATGCGAAAAAGGTATACTTGAATTGTCATTTGTGTTTAAAAGGGTCAACTTTTATTTTGATAAAATGGTTAATGATAATATGTTAACTTGCGCATGTACTAATAAAGTACAAGATCATATTTTACTATGTGGTAATGTTTGATAATGTCTCATGTATAGATGTTATTTTGGTAATAAGGTTATATGGTTTGGCTCTTGGAATTTATGATACGAAAAACATGGCTTGTTGTAACGCCCCAAATTTTTGGGCCTAGTAGAATTGGGCCTATTGGGCCTTGGGCATGGGAGCGTTTAAAATTTTTTTGAGAATAAGAGGACGGCACTAATGCGAGTTGGACCTATTAGGTGAGTGATTTTGGAGTGTTTAGAGGGTACTACGAAGTCCCGGGTTCAAGTTAGGCCATAGGAAAAATTTTGATTTTTAGCCTTAGTGGAACCCTGATCTCTAATGGTATGACTCATAAATAAATTAGGGTAAAATAAGACACAAAAGGAGTTGTGGTCTAGTGGCAAATGGCGCCACATGGGAGACAAGGAAGTGACGCCATAAAGGAAGCAATGGGTCCAAGGTTCAAGTCTTGGCTCTTGAAAATTATTTTGGTTTCTCTTTTAAATAAATTTGGAAGCGAGTAGGTAGGCTTTATAGTTAAATGTGTTAGACTTATGACACAAAGAAGCTTGTGTCCTAGTGGTGGTGGCTTGACATGGCTATCGAGAGGACTTTGGTTCGAATCCCTTTGCATGCAAAGGTGGATTATTTTGCTAAGGAGTCGATTTTTGAGGATTGATAGAGAATCCCAAATCGGGAAGCTAGCATGAGGATAAGCAAGAAGCTGGCTTTAAATAGAGCAAACCATGAGGAGAGTAAGCATACCTTTCTTGGCTTATCTCTTTCGCTTTGTAGCGTGCTCGTTTGGGTTAGGCGTTGGATCATTCATTGATCTGTATGCCGTTGGGTCGCGGTGGTGGTGACCGAAGTTGATCGACACACCCCTTGGGGGTCAAGGGTGCGATCATTGTTGGCTTCTGTGCAGAACAGTGTTCAGAGCGCGGATTAACTTCAAATTCCCATCAGGTGTGTATTTCGCACTACAATAGCTGTAGAGCGGCAAATGCCGAAATGCCGGTCACATGGTGATGGTAGCCACACGAGCTTGCAAGCGCACGTGTGGGAGCTTTGACGCGATAGTTGAGGCCCTCATGAGTGTTCTCATGGGTTTAGGCTACCTTGGGCCGAGTAGGCCCAATGGGCCCGTAGGCCCATGTGAATAAATTGTATGATTGTCTAGTAGATATTGGACTGGTCTATGTGAATCTCATATCTATGGCTAGATTTGGGCTGAATGGGCCACACGAGCGTGTGGGCCCATTGGGTCTGAGAATGGGCCCTAGGCCCATTCGCATCATTATCTCTGTTTAGAATACTTTGGTTTAACTTGGCAAATCGCAGTTGATCGCTCTAGTGAAGGTGACGGCGCTCGTGATTATTTAGTACTCTACGTGATAAGGTGTGTATCCGTATACACTGTTCTGATTATTGATCGGTTGAAAAGCCGAAGGTGCATATATTGTACTATTTTGACTATTGATCGGCATTATGCCGAAAAGCCAAAATACCGGTGAACGATGCCATATGAGTGTGCGATCGCGCGTGTGGTGAACCGTGCTCACGGAGCGTGAGTGTGTGATGAGAAAGGCCACCATGAGTGAATTCATGGGCTTGGGCTGTAGTGGGTCACTTGGGCTGGAATGGGCCTCGATGGGCCAATGGGCCGTAGGGCCCGCGAATGCAAGTCACACTATTAAATGGGAAATAGATAGGCTTATCACGTCGCGCAAATGACTTAGGTGCTTTGGGCCGCGTCAGGCCGAAAGGGGGCCTTGTGGGCCCAATGGGCTTGTGGGCCCTCGCAGATGAAATGTCCGTGATGTGATAAGTTATTGATTTGGGCTGTGTCGTTGCATAGCCGTGGTTGTTCTTAGGCTAAATGGGCCACACGAGTGTGTGGGCCCACTTGGGCAAGGTAATGGGCCTTAGGCCCATCTTCGCCGTTAAGTAAAGTAAGATTTCCTAAGTCGCTCGAGGCGACGGTGGACCTTCTGTTGGGTGGTTAATACCCTCAGTTTGTAAAATTACTGAAATACCCTCGATTTGTAAAATTACTGAAATACCCTCAGTTTGTAAAATTATGAAAATACCCTCAGTTTGTAAACTTACTGAAATACCCTCGGTTTGTAAAATTACGAAAATACTCCTGATTTGTGAAATTACCGAAAGACCCGTGAGTTATGAAATTACTGAAATACCCTCAGTTTGTAAAATTACTAAAATACCCTTGGTTTACAAACTACTGAAATACCCCTGTAGGGTAGAATCACCTAATTACCCCGTAGGGTAGGATCACCAAAATACCCCTGAAGGGTAGGATTACCGACATACCCTTATGGGGTAAATGATTGTTTTGCCCTTGTGGGTAAATGACTGACTTGTGCTATGATTTGACTGATTTGACTGTGATCGTATGACTGTGTTTTAACTGACTTGACTGTGGGCGTGTGACTGATATGCTGTTAATATGTGTTGAAATGACTGTTACTAAGCATGGCTATTTTGCATACACGTGTAATGATTGAGCATGACATACACGACATATTGCATGGGGTTAGGATTTGTAATTGGAAGAAGTACTGTACCAGTGGCTCTGCCACATTTTACTGCTCTAGTGGCTTCACCACGTATACTAATTTAAATGGCCTGGCTACATTCACTATTATTAGCAGCTCTGCTGCGTTAGTACTATGTACTAGTGGCTCTGCCACGTTTTACTTTTATAGTGGCATCACCACGTAATTTGATTTTAGTGGCTCAGCCACGTATACTGTTATTAGCAGCTTTGCTGCGTTGTTATTAGTAGCTAGGCTGTGTTATTGGTGTGCTGGCTGGGTGGGTCGACTTGGTCCCCACGTGGTGTGTTGGTTGGTACGGGAAGTGTGTTGGCTAGACTGGGTTGGGATGCATCCTCATACTGTTGCATATCTGTTTATGAGATCTGCCATCACATCTTGGGCTTAGGCCACTTGTTCTACTATTGGTTTGGGCTAGGCCCAATTGATTCTGTTATGGGCTGTGACCCAAATGATATTGTAGTAGGCTTTGACTCACGTATGCTTTTAGCCGATCTGCTTGTTACTCTTAAAGGGATTTGGCCCAGACTGTTTTAGTTTCTATTTCTGTATACTGATTGTTACTCTAGTAAGGGGATTACACACTCGTTTTCATAAACTCACCCGTTTTTAATCATGCGAGTAATCCTCACCTTGGACGGATCGGGTGTGAGGACTCGGAGAAGACCACACACCGCTTATGCTTCTTTGTTTTGATTGTTTTTAAATATTTTTATTTGGGTTGTTATAAGGCCTCTCTAATTTTAACTTATTATTTCTGATATTTATTTATGATGTTTTCTAACTGCTAAAAGTGGGATACGATTTCCAAAACGATAAACTGACTTCAAAACACTATGTTTCCGCAACATTTTCAAAATGCTTCTGCTACTCAATTTTTTAAACATCACGTTTTTGTATATTATTTATTTTAAATATGCTTCCGCAACAGATAAAGTTTTAAAAGTTACGTTTGCAAGTGGTTAACAATTGCTTAAGTGTTTTGAGTTTTAACAAAGAGGCTTGAACTCTCAAACAATTTTTAACAAACAAGAAACATGGTTTTGAAAAACACCTCCATGTGACACGCCAGATTCGGGCCTAACTTCTAGGCCGGGTTTGGGGTGTTACACTTGTGATATGTTAGTTTAGTTTGGAATGTGAATTGATAAATGAAATTGATTAGATAAATTATTAAATATGTTCTGTATTTGTGAAAGAGTTAAATAAGCATGATTGGATATGGCAAATTGGTGTTGCAAATGGCCTATACTTGCCCACACAGTTGAGCACACGGGCGTGTGTCTCGACAGTTCTCTCAAAGTTTCAATTCGAAGCAAGTCAGGAAGCCACACGGGCTTGACACATGGGTGTGTCTTGTAGCCGTGTGGACAAGTCAGTAAGTATGCCCTGTTTTGCAACAGCTTAGATACACGAGCGTGTCTGATCGTTATGTCAGAGTATTAAAATTTATATAATGAATGATCTAGCCTAGAAACTAACTGTGACAACGATTGAGGAAAGCACACCTATCGAACAGTAGTATAGTTTAGTGGCAAGACCGGAATGTCGAACCCAAAGGAACCAAAAGTACTAATACTAACTTTCTTTCTATTATTTAGCCTAAGAATTGAAGTGAATTATTGTTTAATCTAAAATTAACTAACTACTAAGCTAAAGACGCTAAGATAAAGAGAACGAATTGGGGAAATACTTGGGGGAAAAACCAATTGATTAAGATAATACCCAAGGAAGAATCCACCTAGACTTCACTTGTTATTTAACTCTGTACCAGACAATTTATTCACTTGACTTGATCCGTAGAATTCCCTAATGTATATTAATACCTCTGTCGAGGCTACTAACGTCTAACCCTAGGTTGATTAATTGAAATCTCTTTCTAATTAAAACCCCTAGAATTGGACTAACTCAATCTATGGACTCCCATATTAGGTTTGACCCTAATCTGACAGATTTTCGTCATCCTATGTCTAGGGTTGCGATCAACTCCGCTTAACTATGCTAGATCTACTCTTAGACAGGACTTTGCTCCATCGCTAAGCACATCAATACTTGAATCGATACCCTGAAATATCAAAGCAAGAATTAAGAACACATAATTAAGAACAAATAAAGTATTTATCATATAGTTCAGAAAATAATAACAAGATCCGTCTTAGGTTTCATCCCCCTCAGTTATCTGAGGGTTTAGTTCATAATAATAAAAGAATACATCTCAGAAGAAAAGATAAAACAAAACATAAGAAAACCCTAAAACCCCATGAAGGAATTGAAGGAGAGATCCGCCGTCTTGAGTATGATTTCGGCTTCTTGAGATGAATCAACTGGCTCGGCTTGGCTTGGCTCCTTAGCCTAGCTGGACGCGCCCGACAGAAGGCTTCTGTCGACTCCCTCTTTTTAGGTCATACTTAGGGTGTTTATATAGACTTTGGAATGTGTTTCTTTGCCTCTAAGTATCCTATTCTGAGTGAAATTCCACTTTGTCAAGACAGGGACACGCCCGTGTGGCACGCCCGTGTGAATCAACTCCAGGCCGTGTTCGAGCCTGCTAAAGGGGCACGGTTGTGTGGTGAAACCCCAGGCCGTGTCAATTTCTCACTTTGGCCCATTTGGCCCGTTTTAAGCCTGTTTTCCATTCTTTTCATCCTCCTATGCTCTCCTGAGTATAAAACATGAAATTAAAGGATTAAGAGCACCAAATTCCATAATTCAAGGGATAAATCATCCAAAAGCATGCTAAATGTGGAGATAAAATATATTACTATTACGGTTTATCAGTGTCTAATGCCGTGTGTAGCACACGGCATGTCCACATGGGCGTGTGACCTCTTTAACTTTGAAAAAAATCTTTAAATTTTTAGAAAAGTTTGTATGTGCTCGATTTAGTCCCGACCCCTTTCCAATGCATGTTAAGGTCTCATAGACCTTCAAAAAGGGACTCTATGTATGTGATTTGCTATGATATGATAATAGTGTATTTTATGATTGTGAAATGATCGTAAAAGTTCTAATATGTCGGGTATTACCTCTTAACCCTATTCCGACGATGGTTACGGGTTAAGGATATTACCTTTTATTGGTATCAGAGCTATGGTTTAGTCGGTTCTAGGACTACCATAGTGTATGTGAGTCTAGCAATACATGCCATATATAACCTGCGATAATGTGATATCTCCCGACTCTGACAAAAATTGTTTTGATGAGATAGATAAGTTTTCCAACCGAGCTAATTCTGATAGTACAAAAGTAAATACTCAAATATTTGAGTGAAAATGTGTTGATTATGAGTTGAAACCCATAAAGGTAAGGATCAAATTGTATGACATGTTGTTATTTATAAATGTTGTAATTATATGAGCATATGAGATATGATATTTGAGTTATGATTGCTATCTGAAAGGCTTTGATTATGAATTAGTGATTTGAGTTAGCATATGAACAATGTGTTAAGAACAAAAGTGATTAACAACAAAAGTTTATTAAATGATTTGAGAATGTGAAATTTGTAATGAATTGGCTATTTGCGATAGTATGTGTTATGTGCATTTATGTGTAAGTTAAATTTGAGGCTTTACTACCCTCACCCCCTTACCAGTGAAATGTTATAATGAAATCTGTAAGATTTGGGTTAAATAAGCTCACGAGTGTGGAGTTACAGAAGTTTGTGTTCGGAAGATTAACAACGTGATCAGAAAAGAGATTGAATCAGCAAATGAAGATAGTAT
This sequence comes from Gossypium sturtianum, assembly GCA_025698515.1. Taxonomy (NCBI): domain Eukaryota; kingdom Viridiplantae; phylum Streptophyta; class Magnoliopsida; order Malvales; family Malvaceae; genus Gossypium; species Gossypium sturtianum. The sequence continues at coordinate 33,476,190 of CM046943.1, read as the reverse complement.
TGAAAGAGATATTGGATAGTTCTGAAAACTATTCAGATTATGTAAAGTCACTATTACAGAAGAAGTTAACTCCGATTAAATGACCTATTCAGGTATGTTATCTAAAGGAAGTATTAACTGGAAGCTTCTCTGGATTGATTTCTGTTATTGATGGGATAATGTGAAAATTTCTGATGACAGAATTAGACAGTGGATTAATGTTTGAATTGTATTGATGGTTGAGTACAGTGGTTGTGGTTGAGTTAATTACGACGATCACTTCTGATTATGTAATGTGTTTATTTATTTTTAGAGCTATATGTAGTTGATTATGTTAAGATAAAATTCTTATCGTATGAGAATGTTAGCCAAACGTATTAATAGACGAAAGCATGGTTGATCTGTTTGGGTTATGTTTGACATTGTGTTGTCTTTCTCCGATAATTTATTTCATTTTATGGATATGAAAGTCGACGATAAAATTTGTATGAGGCTAATATTCTGTTTCTACTGGTTATTGCTCTGCTGAATATACGCGAAGATTATATTGCTTCTGTTACTATAGATTTCAGTATTTATGAGTGACAATGTTCTTTTTGGACATTTTCTGGGATATCATCGAAATTGATATCATTTTATATGGGTTGTAATTTTTAGATATCCTGTGTAATTCAAAATGTTGAAATTTTGCTATTCTGATTTTCCTATGATTCTATGTGATTATCTGCAAGAGATCTTTATTTGACAGAGATAACTATGTCTATTATGATTATAATTTCTGGCTTGAAATGTGAAAGTACCATGGTACCGTCCTCAAAGTTATAGAAGTTGTGTTTCTGCAATGGTGGCTATTTAAATCATATTTGATTTTCTTTTCTGTGTTCAAATGCTTCATTAACAGCTGGGATAATATTTATTATAGGGTTGAAACATCGTTCTTAGTAAGTCCCAATGGTTTCTATTTGGTTAAGGTGATTTCAGCATAATTCAGAGTCTCGATGATTAATATATGAGACAGCTTCTTTATAAACTCTTTTCTAGTTCTCATGAAGATTCAACATTGATAAAAGTGAAAATGATAGAAGATCAAGATCAATCCGTATAATGCTATGTCTAGGGTTATTCCTTCTAATGAGAAGAAAGATTTATTCGAAAAGACCGATTCAGTAGTTAGTATGATCTGAATTATTTGATTGAAAAGTTAATTGGGTTCTATGTGTTTGAATCTATCTACGAACTGGAAATAAACTTTGAATGTACATGTATGAATTGAAGGATAGTCTGGAAGAAGAATTTATATTCTTGAAGACTTGATACAGAATTATATCTATCGGAACGATTCTATCTGAGAAATGTTGTGGTAAATTAAAGTTAGTTTGATTGTTGAAGCTTCCTTTTGCACGAAGACATTATCAATCGAAATGTCAATTCTGGTTCAGCCTGAGTTGAATAAAGAGTTTATGATTTTCAGTTATATATTATTGAATAGTTCGAAATGTGTTTTAATACAAGAATGTGCAGAGATATCTTGTGATTCTATACAGTTAAAGCTGCATAAAAAGAGTTATGTGACATATTTGATGATTATAAGAGTTTAAAATGTTTAATGTCAGAGAAAGATCCGAATTTGGCACAGCAAGGTTAGTTCGAATCGTCGAAAAACTTTTGAGTCTGTAAGTAATTATTATCTGAGGAAAATGTGAGTATGAGATTGCATTGAAATTGGGAAACGCAATTCAAATTCTCGAAATATTTATTTGTCACTGTGTTTAAGAGTTTCAAAGCAACTAAGAAAGACTGTTGCTGTTATAAGCTGTTACTGAATTCCGTTACTTCAGGATCGAGTTTTGTGAGAAAATGACTCACAGGATGAAAATTGTCAGAGAAATTGAGCAGAAAATGAAAATAATTTAATACAGTTATAAGTAGTTTCAGCTAGAGATGATGTACAGCGAAAGTCAGATAAGAATTTTAGTTGTGAGATTAAAGAGATTTGAAATCCAAATCTATGTGTGAATTTGAAATGTATGATGTGGAAGCAAATCCTTAATCTACTTTCTGGTAAGATTTTCGAGGACGAAAATCCCTAAGGGGGGAGAGTTGTAACAGCCCAGTTTAGACCCTAGTCGGAACAGTGGTTTCAGGACCACAAATCCGAGTTAGAAAAATATTTTAATATTATTTTTGGTGTTTACAGTATGTGAATTAAGATGTGTGAAAGTTTCGTGTGAAAATTTTATCGTTTGTGTGCTCGATTTTATAAAAAGGACTTAATCGCGTAAAATGCAAAAGTGGTAATCTAATTGTTAAAGCACTAAATTGCTATGGTCTATTAATTGTGAAGTCCTTAAAATGAAATTTGGCCATTATAAATTGAGTGGACGGCATATTGCATAAGGCTTTTAATATATAGTTTTTTTATATTATTTTATAATAGTTAAAATGTTAATTTATGTGTTAAATAATAATTAAATAAAACCAAGCATTAAAAGCAAGGCATGCATGTTCATCTTTGAACGAAAGTGGAAGAAAGAGAAGCCATGGATGAGCTTTAATATTCGACACTTTTGAAGCTTAAATTGGGTATGTGTTTTACTCGGTTTTTGATGATTTTTATGTTTTTGTGATCGTTGCTTCGAGTGCTAGCAAACCCATGGTTTAATTTTCGGAATTGATGATGAATTTGATATTTTCCATTGATGTTAGCTTGATGTTTTTGTGGTTTGATGATGAAATATAAATTTTTGTTGATAGATTATTATGTTTAATTAAGTGATTTTTGATAAAAATGTGTATTAAGGATTAAATTGAGAAAAGTGTAAAATTCAAGGTTAAATGTGTGAGTAAACTAAAAATATGGGCTGCTAGTAGTATGGGTAGAATTCGTCCTAACAAGGATTTAGTAAAATTTTGTGTATTTTGTGTTATTTTGAAATAAGGACTAAATTGAGAAAAAATGCGAAATGTTAGGGGCTAAAATGCAAATTGCCCATTTATATGTTCTTGAATGAAAATTGAATGAAATGTTGAATAAGTAAGTTAATTTTTATATTAATTAGATTGGCAAAAGTGGAAATCAGATTTGGATCGGGAAAATCGGGAAAATTGAATGAAATGTTGAATAAGTAAGTTAATTTTGATATTAAAAGTGGAAATGTAACACCCCAAACCCGGCCTAGAAGTCTAGACCGAATTCGGAATGCTACATTGATCACCGAAGTGATCGTGAGAAAATTTTACAAATCGATTCGCTCAAAATCTAAAATCCGAAAATGTTTATCCCAAAGCAAATCAAAACATTTAATCATATAAAATTCATCAGTAAGTTTAACAGTATAAAATGTACGAATAAAATCATAAAATAGAAACTGTACCATAGCATTATAAAATTCCTTACAGTTCAAACCTAAACGAATAACTATTAAAATCTAAAAATAAAAGCTTATAACTTATTTCCACCAAAAGCGCCCGAGACCTCAGCATCGAGTCCAAAGATCCGTAATCCGAAGCTGCACATGAAAGGGAAACAGAAGAGGGGGTGAGCTACTCGAGCTCAGTGTGAGATCAAACCAGTTAAACCATAGAATTGGAAACAGAATGTAAAGCGAAAACACGGAAGCGAGCCTTGAACAGAACATACTTACGCATGTGAGATAATGATTAAGCGAATTCACCCCAAACCAAACATACACCATATGTAACTCTACAGTCATATGGCCTAATCGGACACAGTAGTAGTAATTCTCAGTACTTACAACCCATGCCTAAGCCCTTTCCAGAATCAGAATTAGACCGGGCCTTAGCCCATCACACCAGGTTCTCTTAGGCACGAGTGCCTTTCAGTCAAACAATACAATCAGACATTCAAATATTTCAGTCAGACATTCAATCAAATTCAACCGCAGAATCACGTTCAGTCACAGTGTCAATCAGATGCATATGAGTGCACATGAGTTACAAAATAACCCACCCATCCAGCCAACACACCATCTCCGTCCAACCCTACACTTACTGTGGGGATTTAATCAACCCACCCATCCCTACACTCCGAGTAGGACCTTGAAAAGCCCATCCAATCTTATACTCCACATGATGTGTAACACCCCAAACCTTAAGTCTTATGAAATTTAAGAGTTGTTCAAACTAGGCCTAAAGTCTATTAACCCTAACATACTTGTCTACGTCCCCATAAGCCCATCAAGCCCATTTCATGTCGTATAGCCCATTGGGCTCAATTACAGTCCAATCATACAAACGTTCATGCCATATCATTATTCATGCTCACATATCAACCATTGCCGTTCAGGGCCCACAAGTTCGGCAGGCCCATTTAGCCACTTTCGGCTTTTCAGCTTTTTGGCGTTGCCGATATCGTGTGTGTGGTGTTTGTACACACCTGGTAACCTCGCGTGCTACAAACCCCTTAGTCACGAACCTACAATCGACATTACTAGCGATTAACCAATGCTTTAACACATACTTATCAAAAACCGAAACCTCACCGTACCCTTACCGTGTGCCTCACATTCTAGTAGCCCTTCCTTTGCTACTATTGGCGATTATCCTCTAGATCTGCACCCAAACACCTATATCGTCAAAACCAAGTGACCCACATTGATCATAAATCACCCCTATGAGCCACATTAGATTCGGCCATTTACTAAACCATGACTGGGTCGAGAACACTTACCACCTTGTTAGCAATCCTTACCTACCACGCTTGCGATTGTTGATCCTTTCCCTTGTTAATACAAAGTTAACGATAAGGAGAGGTTAGATAGCCCTTCGGCCTTTAACAAAACACACTGAGAAAGTTGACTGAGTACTTACCGAAACCCTCCTTTGATCCTGTGGCCTAGATAGCTACTGAACAAGATCCGTCTTTTAAACTTGACTAAGAAAAGATAACAACCGATTTGTGATGGAGGGAAAAATAACTAAGAATCGGCACAAGTAGGGATTTCGGCAAGGAAGGATGATGGTAATTTCGGCATTGAAGAAATATTGTGGGAGGGAAGGAGAATTGGGTCTAGGCACTTTTGTTTGGAAAAAGAAAGAAATTGTGATTACTTGGGTATTTGCCAAAGGAAAGAAACTAAAAAGAATTGGGATATTGGAAGGAATTTCCCCCTAATTAATCAACTAAAGCACACAAAAGAAATAAATGCCCTACTTACCCATACGACACACATATATATACTAAAAAAAATAAAAATAAACCTACACTCCCCATTCAACTCAAACTTATCACCAATTAAATTCCTTTATTTTCTCCAATTTTATCTTCATCCCCATCCAAAAATTCCTTTATTTAGCCAAAAATTCAATTTGAATTACACTCAAATTGCTTTCCCAGAACAGCAGCCATCCTTTGGTGTTTTGGTCTACTTCAAACACCTTCCCCATGCCAGCAGCAAAATAGCAAGTTATTGTGCACAAGGCAACTCGAAACCGAGACCTCCAGGCACCACCACACACTTCTCGCCACTGCACCACAACTCTTCTTGTGATATGTTCCATTCTCAACTTCTTTTAAGGCCTATTTCCCAGCGATCGAATCATCCAAAGAAATCTAAAAATATTAGCCAACACCCAGCTTCGAACCTCCAACCTCCTCACTATGATACACGCCCCTTGCCACTGTGCCGCCTACTTTATTTGAGTAATATTTCCTCCCTAATTAATTATAAACCTTTCTGCCGCGCTCCAGGTTTACTTAAAAAAAACCCAACATTTAGAGCACGCCGCGACTAGAAACCTGCTCCCCCTCCTGCTCCTAACGCCTTTGCCACTGGGCCAGGCGTTTCTATGTGTCGTGAGTCAGCCCCAACAAATTATAAGGCCTAAACTCTGGCCTTCATACTAACATATGCGCAATAAATTTTTTTGCCAAGTCTAGGACTTGAACCTTTGACCACCAGCTTATTCAGAACGCCCCAGGCCACCAGACCACCTACTTCCTTGTGCTATCTTTTAACCCAACAATATTTTAAAAGCCTTCTGACTACCACCAACCTCACTTTAAGGGTAAAAACAAAATTTTTGCTAAAGCCCTAGATCGAGCCTAGGACTTTTCCAACACTACCAACCCTTCCTAAATCACCTAAAAATTAAACTAAACACGCAATCATAATTTTTTTACACACTTAATTTATTATTCCCTTTTTTTTTTCTGAACGACAAAATCCATTCTCTCGACACAGGAAACCCATTTATTCTAGGCCCAATTTTTGGGGCGTTATGTAACATCCCGATTTAGGGTCTAGTTAGAATAGTGGTGCGAGACCATAAATTCGAGGCATAAGTATGAGATTTTGAGGTCTATGCCATGTTTGCATTCTAGTGTGAAAGTTTCATGAAGCAATTTTGTTAAATTACGTACGAACTGTCCAAAAGGACTAAATTGCAAAAGTTGCAAAATGTGAGATTCTAGAAGCTATTTGTGTGAAATTGCTTTAGAATATCAATTAGAAGTCCTTAATGAGTAATTTTTACAATTTCTAATTTTTGGAAAAATTTGGGCATGGATGAGTTAAATTAGGAAGTTTGTCAAAAAGGGTGTTTTGGTCATTTGACAATTAAATGATTAAAATAGGAGAAAAGATGACAAAATTCATTCATCTTCTTCTCCAAGGCTGCCGAAAATTTGAAGAAGCCATTGTTAGGGCTCTTCAACTTTTCAACCTATCTAGTAAGTGTATTCTAGCCCATTTTTGATATTCTTCGTATTTTTGAAGTCCTAGTAGCATGAGTAAGCTATTTTTAGCTATATGATGAGCTAAAATGGATGTTCAAAAATGTACCCATGTATGACATGCATGTATTTTGATGTTTTATGGAAGAATAGGAAAGCTTGATGTTGTAGGAACATCTTTTACTAAGTGAATTCCATGAAAAATGCATGTAGGGACTAGTTTGTGAAAGTCTTGAGTTTGGTCATGCATGTAAGAATTAGTGAGAATTGATAATATCTTTAGTTGAGTAAGTGATTTGGTTAAGCATGAAAGGCTAGAAAGTTGAATAAAAATCACTTTACGGGCCTTGGGGTAAAAGTGTAAATATGAGAAAGATTAGGGGCAAAATAGGGATTTTGCTAAAGTATGAGATAAACGTCAATTTAGTCAATGTGTGCATTAAATGTGTTGAATTGTCATTATAGATCAAGAAAGACGAAGCTTGGATTGAAACCGAGGCAAGGGCAAGGTCGTGGACTAAATTGCACATCTCTATACTTTTTGAGTACCGAGGTAAGTTTACGTATAAACGATGCATTATGCGTATACTTTGTAAATGCTAACTAGAGTATAGCATGGTTGAGAACCTATATGGTTCATGTGGAATGAATGAGTTAGTTATAGTGAACGAATGAATGAATGAACTACAAAGTAGATATGTGAATGTGTAGTGATAATGCTTGATGGTAAGCTAAGTGCGATGCTACCCCAATACTTAGCAACGATGAGCTAGGCTATGTGTGATGATATCACTATGTATATTGTTTAGTGGGCTAAGTGCGAGACCACTATGATTACCTTATTGGTAGGCTAAGTGCGATACTATCTTATTGTATCAATTGTGGTAGGCTAAGTGCGAAGCCACCGAGAGAGTAGCTGTGTGGATGTATTAGTGAGTAGTGTAAATGTGTGGATGTGTTATTGTGAAATAATGATGTGTTGTATATTGTGTAAATGCGATATTGAATGCAGGGGTGCATGTCAATGGTTATAAGTATGTGACTCATGATGTGTTGGAAATGTGGTAAGGGATAGAAAGAGTAAGCATAGTTGTGAATTACTTATGTTAGTATAATGCTAATTGTTGTTTAGCTTATATTATGATGCTTAATTGTTTATGTGTAAACTCACTAAGCTCAAAGCTTACCCCCTTTCTTTTCCCTTGTCTTATAGAGAAATAGAGTTGAATCGAGATACGTGGATCAATTGGAAGATCACCCACACTATCAGCACACTCTGGTACATTGGATTAAACATTTTGTGTATAGCATGTATAGGGGCTAGACAAGTTAGTGATTTTTGGTTGTAAATGGCTAAGTTATGTTGGCCTTTAGATGGATAATCTATTTTGTATAATGCCATAGTTGTTGGCTATTTTATTATATTAAAAGATTTATTTATCCATGTAAGATTGTGTTTCAAATTGAGTTTATTATGGATGTGTTGAATGAGTACATGTTGTGTATGCTAGAGGGGTGAGAAAGGGCATGATAAATAACTTTGTTCTTGTCCATGTGGGTAGACACACGGGCGTGTGTCTAGACCATGTGTGACACACGGTCAGACCATGGGCGTGTGACTTGGTCGTGTGTCCCCTGCATGTTAGTATTTTAAGTCAGAGCAGACCACGGACTAGTCACACGGGCGTGTGCCTAGGACGTGTGAGTTATTCAGTGTTGGCCACGGGCTAGCCACACGCGTGTGTCTAGACTTTAAGGTCGCGGTGAAGTAGTCGATGTGCACCACGGGTGGTGAACACGGCGTGTAACCCAGCCGTGGGACTTTGGCGCGAATGGTTGAGTTTGGTGCACGGGTTGTGGACATGGGCGTGTGTGACTACACACGGGTGTGTATCATCTAGCACGGGCGTGTTGTCCCTGTCTAGATGGAGTAAATTTTTAAGATAGTAAGAGTTTAAGATATGGTCTCGAGAGCCCTCCTGTGTTTGAGTAAGGCCTCGTAACTCGTAAATGAGGTTGTCGTGGTGACTTAAGGAGAGTAGTCACGTTGAGCCTAAGTGGCGATCAAGTAGTTTTAATCCTAAGTAACGCCGGACCTTGGCTCGACGGGGATTACGGGTGAGGGGTGTTTTATTTAGTGGTATCAGAGCTATGGTTTAGTCGATTCTAGGACTACCGTAGCGGGTGTAAGAGTCTAGCTATACATGCCATAAGTGTACAATGATAGTCTGGTGGTTTCTGATGATCTTAAACCTTGTTTTATATAGTATATGGATCCCGATCAATCGACTGCTGATGAAGCAGCTAGTAATACGCCGACTCCTGCGCAAGGAATCGTGCCTGTAGAGAGTGGACTTGAGGTTAGGGGTCAAGGGGAAGAGGCTCGGGAAGCCTTTCTCCAGATGATGAGTAATTGGTACTCGGATTATGTTCGAGCGAACCCTAATGCTCAACCTCCTCCACCTCCTCCTATGCCTCAGCCAAATCCAGTGGCTCCTCAAGGTAATGATGTAGTGAGGATATCGAAACCCCCGACGGATAAGATTAGGAAACACGGGGCTGATGAGTTTAGAGCTAAGGTAGATGATGACCCTAAAAGGGCGGAGTTCTGGCTAGAGAACTCAATGAGAGTGTTTGATGAACTCTCATGTACACCTAAAGAGAGCTTGAAATGTGTTGTGTCTTTGATGAGGGACTCGGCATACCATTGGTGGAAGACATTGACGTCAGTAGTCCCGAGAGTACGGGTGACGTGGGACTTTTTTATGGAAGAGTTCCGAAAGAAGTACATAAGCCAACGATTTACTGATCGAAAAAGGAAGGAATTCCTTGAGTTGAAGCAAGAAAGAATGTAAGTAGCAGAATATGAGCGTGAGTTTGTTAGGCTTAGCAAATACACCCAAGAATGTGTGTCGACGGAGACCATTCTGTGTAAGAGGTTCGAAGATGGACTGAATGAGGATATCAAACTCCTAGTTGGTATCTTGGAGTTGAAAGAGTTTGTTGTGTTGGTCGAGAGGTCAAGTAAGGCTGAAGAGTTGGGTAAAGAAAAGAGAAGGGTCGTGAGTGAAGCCCGAGATGCGAGAAAGAGGCCAATGGGCAAGTCGTACCAAGCCCAAATCGAAAAGATCCAGGAAGTGAATCCTCGGACGACAAAGATCGAGTGGGATATTCACATCGAGACTTGGACCACACTCGTCCGGGTTCGAGAGTCCAAGCTACCTCGATGGAAAGTGTGGGCAATACGAAAAACAAACCGGAGTATCCAAATTGTGGTAGATATCACACCGGATAGTGTCGGGGAAACAACCGAAAATGTTATAAGTGTGGTTCCCCTAACCACTTTATCCAAAATTTCCCTGAGAGGGATGATAAGGAAGAGAAACAAGAGATGAGACCTAGTGGTGTGTCTGCAAGGGGTAGACCACCAAGGAACCCGAGAGGTGGGAATAGTGGTAGAGGTGCATCCAGAGACTCTGCTGTGAGACCGGAGGGTCGGGCACCTGCGAGGACTTATGCCATTCGCGCCCGCGAAGAGGCATCATCCCCAGATGTGATAACGGGTACTTTTTCTCTCTATGACACCTTTGTTATTTCTTTAATTGATCCAGGGTCTACTCACTCTTATATTTGCATGAGATTAGCATCTAGTTCGAGTATGACCGTTGAGTCTACGGACATTATGGTTAAGGTGTCAAACCCATTAGGAAAATACGTGTTAGTGGACAAGGTGTGTATGAATTGTCCTTTGTTGATTAAGAGTCATTGTTTTCCGGCAAACCTTATGTTGTTGTCGTTTGATGAGTTTGATTTAATCCTTGGCATGGATTGGTTGACTACCCATAGTGTCTTAGTGAACTATGGTAGTAAGTTTATCAAATTGAAATGTGAGAGTGGAGATGTTGTTCGGGTTGAATCAGGTGGATCGGATAGTCTACCAGTAATGATTTCTTCCCTAGTGGCTAAGAAATGTTTGAGAAAAGGGTGTGAGTCCTATCTCGCCTTTATTTTTAATACTCAAGAGGTTGGAGTAAAGTTTGATACAGTGCCAATGGTATATGAGTATCCAGATCTGTTTCTGGAAGAGTTACCCGGATTACCTCCAGAGAGAGGTTGAGTTTGGGATTGAGTTAGTTCCGGGAACGGCACCTATTTCAATTGCTCCGTATAGAATGGCACGTTTAGAGTTGAAAGAACTGATGGTTCAGTTGCAAGAGTTGACAGATAAGGGTTTTGCAAGACCAAGCTACTCACCGTAGGGTGCTCCGGTACTATTTGTGAAAAAGAAAGATGGGTCTATGAGGTTGTGTATAGACTATAGGAAACTTAACAAAGTGACGGTGAAGAATAAGTATCCTTTACCAATGATTGATGATCTTTTTGATCAACTGAAAGGAGCTACAATATTCTCCAAGATCGACCTGAGGTCTGGTTATTACCAGTTGAGAGTGAAAGAGCAAGATGTGTTGAAAACTGCATTTCGAACAAGGTATGGCCATTATGAGTTTTTGGTCATGCCGTTTGGTTTAACGAATGCACCTGCGATTTTTATGGATTTGATGAACCGTGTCTTTCGACCGTATGTGGATAAGTTTGTGGTTGTCTTCATTAACGACATATTGATCTATTCTCGGGATGAGAACGATCATGAGGAACATTTGAGAATTGTCTTGCAAACTTTAAGAGATGAGCAGTTGTATGCTAAGTTTAGCAAGAGTAAGTTTTGGCTCCGAGCGGTTGGATTTTTAGGACACGTTGTGTCGGGTGATGGTATTCGAGTTGACCCGAGTAAGATTTCGGCTATTGTGGATTGGAAACAGCCTAGGAATGTGTCAGAAGTTAGAAGCTTCTTGGGACTAGCGGGATATTACAGACGTTTCGTAAAGGGGTTCTCAGTGATTGCTACCCTGATGATGAAATTGTTGCATAAGAATGTCAAGTATGATTGGACGGAGGCATGTCAATAGAGTTTTGAGAGATTGAAAACATTGTTGACTGAGGCGCCAGTTTTGGTTCAACCAGAATCAAGGAAAGAGTTTGTGGTTTTCTATGACGCGTCGTTTAATGGTCTCGGTTACGTGTTGATGCAAGTGGGTAAGGTAGTCGCTTACGCCTCGAGAAAACTAAAATCGCACGAGAAGAATTATCCGACTCATGATTTGGAGTTGGCTGCGATTATTTTCGCGTTAAAGATTTGGCAACATTACTTATATGGTGAGAAGTGCCGAATCTTTATGATCACAAGAGTTTGAAGTATTTGATGGATCAAAAGGATCTAAATTTGCGACAGAGGCGGTGGCTCGAGTTATTGAAAGACTATGAGTTTGTCATTGATTACCATCCCGGAAAAGCAAATGTGGTTGCGGATGCCCTGAGTAGGAAATCCTTGTATGCTCTAAGAGTTATGAGCACGAGTTTAGCATTGTCTGATGATGGTGCTATATTGGCAGAGTTGAGAGCTAAGCCACTGTTTGTTAAACAGATATGTGAGGCTCAAGAAATTGATAGTGAGATGCAAGCTAAGAGAGCTAAGTGTGGATCAGAAAGTGACTCTAATTTTCGAGTGGGTTCGGATGGTTGTTTGTTATACCATGACATAATTTGTGTACCTAGAGATGAAGAATTGATCCGAAAGGTTTTGCATGAGGCACATAGTGGTTATTTATCAAGACACCCGGCAAAGATTTAAAATGTACAATGACTTGAGGAAATTTTATTGGTGGTCGGGTATGAAAAGAGATATCTCTCGAGTTCGTGACAAAGTGTCCGATTTGTCAACAAGTGAAAATTTGAACATCAAGTGCCTTCGGGATTGCTTCAGCCAGTGATGGTTCCCGAGTGGAAATGGCATCGGATTACCATGGATTTTGTGACGGGGTTGCCTATGACTCCAAAAAAGAAAGATGCTGTATGGGTTGTTGTGGATAGATTGACAAAGTCAGCTTATTTTATTCCAGTACATGTTGATTATTCACTGGACAAGTTAGCCGAATTGTATGTTGCAGAGATTGTGAGGTTACATGGTGTGCCTGTGTCTATAATATCGGATAGAGATCCGAGGTTTACTTCGAAGTTTTGGAAGAAGTTGCAAGGGGCCATGGGTACGAGGATAAATTTTATTTGTAACACCCCAAACCCGGTCAATACGCCACGACTGAATCTGGTGTGTCACTAAGGAAAATATTTTTGAAAGAATCGAATTAACAATTAAATTTTGTGAAAAACTCTTTGAAATTCTTTATTTGTCGAAAATAAGTTAAAACTGAGATTTACTTTGAATTACATAAAACTTTAAAATAAGTGAATAAATCATAGATAAGAAAACATTTATATCTTTTTAAGAAAATTTGAAATATCACTTTGAAAATCCATTTGCAATTGAGTATAGAAACTTGAATTTTGGAAATCACTTAATTTGTTGAAAACACTTAACTTGTAATTTTTTTTTTCTATCGAACTATTCATATTACCCGATGGTAAGATTTTTAAAACCATTGCGAGTTTTTAGTTTAGAAAACTTTGAGCTCAATTATTAGATTAATCAAGTGACATGCTTTAACATGTTTAGAATAAATCTCAAAGCATATAAATAATCCAAAACCATAATTAAAGAGGCCTTATTACAAATCCATAAAATATGAAAACCCAAAATTAAAATATAGTACCCAAATGGAAGTTCATGTAAAACCAAACTTTATTGCATGGCCTCCTCAAGTTCATCCGGCTCCATATCCGCGATCTCACGAATCACCTGAAAAGATAAGGGAGAAGGTGAGTCACCAAGACTCGGTGCATATTCCTCTCCCGAGTAAATACCACATACTTACACAAATTATAACAAAGCAACATATATGTATAATGCACCCAACCTAGCCATCCATAACTCCTTTTCTACCCCGTGTGGTACCAAACCACTTTGGTGGTGCCAAACCACTGGTGCCCAAAGACACAAATGTGATACCAAATCACTTGGTGACCGTAGTCACGAATAATCCATCTGTGGGGGCCAACCCACGTGTGATACCAAATCACCGCGCATTTCGATCCCATATCTCAAAAGTGGGGCCAACCCACGGTGGAATTAACCACGTGGACAAGTCGCTATGAGGTGTCAAACCTCCGTGTCCGAAGACACGAATGTGATACCAAATCACTAGTGGTACCAAAACCACCGGTGTCCAGAAGACACGAATCATCAAGTTGGGGGCCAACCCACGTGTGATACCAAATCACCGCGCAGACGATCCCATATCTCAAAAGTGGGGCCAACCCACGGTGGAATTAACCACGAGGACAAGTCGCTATGAGGTGCCAAACCTCCGTGTCCGAAGACACGAATGTGATACCAAATCACTTTGGTGGTGCTAAACCACCGGTGTCCGAAGACACGAATCATCAAGTTGTGGGGCCAACCCACGTGTGATACCAAATCACCGCGGCACGATCCCATATCTCAAAAGTGGGGCCAACCCACGGTGGAATTAACCACAGGGACAAGTCGCTATGAGGTGCCAAACCTCTGGTGTCCGAAGACACGAATGTGATACCAAATCACTGGTGGTGCCAAACCACTGGTGGTGCCAAACCACTGGTGTCCGAAGACACAAATCATCAATCTTCCCCCTCCACTCATATTGCCCATACCAATGCAATAGATAGACAAATCACGTCAATAAACTTTGATATGTATCTCATAACAAATATATCATAAATAGTAGATCATGATTTCAATCCACATGTATTAACAACATATTGAAACGGACTTACCCGAATCTTCATTCATACCATCATGGTATCATATCCAGATCTCATCGATTTACCCACTTTCATAATATGATTAGTTATAACACACAAATATACATATATAAACCAAGTTATAAAGTGTGTAAGATACACACCTTTCACCAACGCAATACTAAAATCCAAAGATCCGCTCTACCGCACTAGATCACCTTGCCCCTACATTCGGCCAATACTAAAATTATGAACAAAGGCCATTCGGCCATACTACTAAATCCCAAAGAGTTATCACTTGTAATATCAAATCTTACCTGAACTTACCCAAATCGATTGATAAAGAAACGAGGTTTAGATTGATTGCTTCCAAAGTCCCGAAAAGCCTAAAAGATATCGGTTTCTACGAATGATTAGAACCTTGCAAACCAATGCCCATAGATTCGGCCTTAATCCACAAGAAAATAACATAGAGACGGAAAAGAAAAGAAAGAAAACGTCCATGAACACTTACCCCTTTTTATCCAAAATCGATAGAAGAAAACCAAGGAGAGTCTACCCTTGAATATTCAGTCAAAAATAATACTAAAAGGAAGTAGAAGATTCGGCTATGGTGAAGAAAAGAAAAATAGAATGGAAGTAGATGTTTTATCTTTGAACAAATGAAAAAGAAATGATATTTGAGATGGAGAAATATTCGGCCAAGAGAGTGTAAAAGAAAATGTGATTATGAACAAATGTCAAAAAGAAAAGAAAAGAGAGATGTGGGAGAGATGAGATTCGGCCAACACCTATTTTGCCTAAAAGAAAAGTGCAAAAACACCAAAATGAAGTTTTGGTTCAAAAGGACAAATGAAAGAAAGGAAATAGCATTTTTGGTTCAACAAAATAAGAGCTAAAACAAAAGCTAAATTTGCACAAAATGCACAATGACATTTGGCCAAAGAAAGAGTTTTTGAGAGAGGAAAACAAAAATGCAAAAGATGTTCAAATGACAAAATTGGCCAATATCCCCCAAGCTACCTAACAAAATTCGGCCACCCCCTTAGACACCCATACCGTCCACATACATTCACTAAAGGCCTTGGAATACTTTCCAAAACATTTTCCTACAACCAAGCCTTATGTCTCCCCAACCTTCCATAACCTTAAGATTCTTATCCCCTATTTCATGCTTTCCTTTTCCAAAATTCAACTTACTAAAACTTAAGGTCCAACCTATCATAAACATAGGTTGACCGTCCATCAATGCTAGAACACAAAATAAAGTCTTCAAAAATGCTTTCCATGATACTCGAACCTCTAACCTCAAGCCACCTTTCAAGCTCCTTAACCATCTTGCCACTTACTCCTCTTGTGCTTTAATTTAACACTTAAATTAACTTAAGTGCTAAGCTCACTTAATCCACTTCATTAAATAAACCATACTAAAAATTATTCTAACTTCCTAAATAAAATCAAGCCTTCACAAGACTATGCTAACACACAAAATTCATACCCAAGCCAACACAAATAATACTCAAATTTTGGGATGTTACAATTCTACCCCCTTAAGAAAATTTCGTCCTTGAAATTACCACGATCAAAAGTGTTGAGGATATTGCTGCCTCATTACATCCTCCGGTTCCCACGTAGCTTCCTCCACGCCATGATTACGCCATAAAACCTTCACTAAAGGAGGCGTCTTCCCACGCAAAACTTTCACATCTCGATCTAGGATCGCATAGGTTCTTCTTCTATCGCCGATCTGGACTCACCTCTATTTCCTCTCGCCACAACATGCGATGGATCAAAACGATAGCGTCTAAGCATGGAGACATGGAACACATCGTGAATCGACTTAGCTCGATGGCAACTCGAGCTGATAGGCTCTTTGGTCCCACTCGTCTCAACACCTTATACGGTCCAATGAACCTTGGACTTAACTTGCCTTTTCTCCCAAATCTTAACACTTTCTTCCATGGCGAGACCTTGAAAAACTTTGTCACCCACGACAAACTCTATATCCTTCCGCTTGAGATCTGCATATGACTTCTGCCTATCCGAAGCTTCCTTCAGACGAGCCTGAATCGTCTTAACCTTATCCTCAGTCTCTGCAACCAACTCTGGTCCTAACATCTGACGCTCACCCAACTCGGGCCCAAAGATGTAGGCGTGCGACACCTCCTACCATACAACGCCTCATATGGTGCCATCTTAATGCTTGCTTGGTAAATATTGTTGTATGCGAACTCAGCTAATGGTAAAAACTCTTCCCAGTTGCCTCTGAAGTCCAAAACACATCCTCTCAACATATCTTCTAAAATCTAAATAACCCTTTCCGATCGCTTCGTCGATCGTGGATGAAACGATGATATCGAAATTTAACCGCGTACCCAAGCCCGATGTAACGCTCTCCAAAACCTCGATGTAAATCTAGGATCTCTATCTCGAGATGATCGACACCGCACACCGTGCAACCTCACTATCTCCGCTACATACAACTTAGCTAACCTCAGGCGAATAATCCATCCTTCACAGGAATGAAATGAGTCGACTTAGTCGACGATCCACAATCACCCAAATCGAATCCTTCTTACTAGGCGTAAGAGGTAATCCGCGACAAAGTCCATAGTGATCCTTTCCCACTTCCAGCGTGGAATCTTCACCGGTGAAGTAACTGCAGACGAGAATCGATGCTCGCCTTGACACGTTGACACGCCGGACATTTACCCAACAACTCCGTTACCTCACGCTTGGACTGCCACCAAAACGCGCTCTCTTAAATCCCGATACATCTTGCTTCCTCCAGGATGCATAGCATATGGGCTGTTATGTGCATCCCGAAGAATCCTTTGCCTCAACTCAACATCCTTCGGCATACAAGCTCTCCCTTTAAAACACAGTACTCCATCGCTGGACAAACTATATTCCTCTAAACCTCCATTCTGAATCTGCAACCTCCGATCATTTAAACCATCATCCTCTAACTGCTTCTCCTTGATTTGCTCTAACCAAGTCGGCTTGACTTGCAGTTCAGCCAAAAGACTCCCATCGTCATATAAGCTAAGACGAGCAAACATCGATCTTAAATCCGATACAACCTTACGGCTCAACGCGTCTGCCACCACGTTAGCCTTGCCGGGATGATATTCGATCGAACAGTCGTAGTCCTTCAACAACTCGATCCATCTACTGACGCCTCAAGTTCAAGTCCTTACGAGTCAAAAGGTACTTAAGACTCTTGTGATCCGTGTAGACTATCGACTTCTCTCCATACAAATAGTGTCTCCATATCTTCAAAGCAAAAACCACCGCAGCTAATTCCAAGTCATGCGTCGGATAATTAACCTCATGTGGTCTCAATTGTCGAGATGCATAAGCCACTACCTTCCCTTTCTGCATCAGCACACATCCCAAACCAGTATGTGATGCATCACAGTAAACCGTGAATTCCTTGCACGCCTCGAGGTTGAATCAAACCGAGCTTGATCGAATCTTTTTCAACTTGTCAAAACTTTCCTGCTGCTTCTCGGTCCATACAAATGGAACTCCTTTCCTCAATAACTTGGTCATAGGTGCTGCTATCAAAGAAAATCCCTCTACAAATCTTCGGTAATACCCCGCCAGACATAGAAAACTTCGAATCTCAGCCACTGACTTAGGCGGCTTCCAATCCAACACTGCCTCAATCTTCTGAGGATCCACTCTAATCCCCTCAGCTAATACTACGTGACCCAAGAAAGTCACCTCCCTAAGCCAGAACTCGCACTTACTAAATTTGGTATACAACTGCTTTTCCCTCAGAATCTGCAACACTTCTCGCAAATGCGCATCATGCTCCTCCTCTGACTTTGAGTATACCAAAATATCGTCTATAAATACCATAACAAACTGATCCAAAAACTGCTGGAATACTCGATTCATCATATCCATAAATGCAGTCGGCGCGTTAGTCAACCCAAACGGCATCACCAGAAACTCGTAGTGCCCATACCGAGTGCGAAAAGCTGTCTTATGGATATCAGCCTCTTTCACCTTTAATGATGATATCCGGACCTTAAATCAATCTTGAGAAAATCGCCGCTTCTTAAGGTGATCAAACAAGTCATCTATCCTCGGCAAAGGATACTTGTTTTTGATCGTCACTTATTCAATCAGGCAGTAGTCTATACACATCCGCATCGTACCATCTTTCTTCTTGACAAAAAGTACCGGCGCTCCCCATGGCGTAAACACTTGGTCGAATGAAACCTCGATCCAACAACTCCCGAATCGAGCCTTTAATTCCATCAATTCCTTCGGTGATTGCCATCCTATACGGAGCTATAGACACCGGCGCCGTTAAGATAACAGATCTATACCAAATTCAACTTCACGGTCAGGAGGTAGTCCCGGAAGTTCTCAGAAATACGTCAACATATTCCTTTACCGATGCGGACATTCCCACATTAGACTCCTTAGCCTCCAACGCACACACATGGACCACGAATGCCTCACGGCCTCTTCCTAACCAACTTCCACGACTTTGAACGCAGATACCACGTTGGATAGATAATCTCTTCTATTACCTATCATGACCACCTCTTCGCCTCAATCGACTTCAAAACCATGCGCTTAGCGGCGCAATCCAAACTTGCTCGGTGCTTGGCTAAACGGTCCATCCCAAGTATCGATTGAACTCCTCAAATTGCAATTCCATCGGATCGGCCTACTTAACGCTACCCTTGGAGTTCTAGGGTACATCTCTATGACTTATTTACTTCTACTGAGTGACTTAGAGGGCTGGCACGGTCATCCTCCTAGAAGCGATCTCGAAACTAAGCTCATGGTCTCTACTATGTTATCGGCAACATACGAATGTGTCGAACCCACATCTATCAAAGCGTTATATGGTTCACCAAAGATTAAGAACGCACCGGTTATGACGTCCGGTGCGTCGCCTCTCTCGGCCTCTCTTTGCATACACCAAACCGGTGTCTTGCCTCGGTGTTGCCCAGCACCTGCGCGAATGCTCCTCGACCTCGACCAGAACCATTACCTCCTCTACCATTACCACGACCTCTATGTGGTGGCGGTCCCTCATTTCGAACCGAGCACGACCTTGACCCTCGATCGATTCTGGCTAGCTTACGTGGGCGGTCTCTCACACGATGATCCAATGAGCCACACTCGAAACATCCTTTCCTTACGGTCCAACATTCGCCCCAATGATATTTCCCACATCGACACCGTCTTTGGTCCTTGATTAGCGATGCAGGCCTCCAGGCATCGATTCGGCCCACTTTGCCTAGCCCTCTTTTGAGAATTACCGGTGATCCCGATGATCCGTAACCTCTCTTATGCTTGTTCCGGTCGTAACTCGCGCTTTGCAGATTCCTTGATTCCTTCGGCTATCTTAGCCTTTTCAACCAAAGCAAAGCAAACTCGCTCCCGATGTGGAGCAATCAACAATCTCACTCGTCCCTCAAACCATCTTCGAATCGAACACATCGCTCGTGCTCGATGCCACAATACCTCCAAAGATACCTGGCTCGATCTTAAAAATTTTGCCTCATATTCTAACACGGACTTACTACCTTGGATCAAACTCGAAATGCCTTACGCTGCGCATCAATATAATTAGACCCAACGTATTTCTCGGCGTCTGCGCGCCTTGAAAAAATCCCAAGTGAGATCCTCCTTTGCAAAGCACCATTCTGCATCGTGAGCCACCAGCGATATGACTCATCCCGAAGAAGCGATACGATCCCTTTCAGCTTTTCCTCAGCATTCAGATCCAAATCATCCATGATTCGCTCCGTCGCCTCTAGCCAATATTCAGCCGCACTAGGAGCCACGCCTGAAACACCTCGAAATACCTCAGCTCCATTGGCTCGAAGTCGCTCAGATACGGATTTTCGAATTCCCGCGCCTCCACCTATTCCAGCTACCCTCTCAAGAACTCGTAGCATCGCCTGAGACACTACGTCATCCCCCGTTTGATCCTGTTGCTCAACTCCAAGCTGGCGGTGGTGGGGGGTAATGGTACCTCATTTTGGATCCTTGACCAGGACCTCGCTTGGCTCGAACACGACCATCCTACCCCGATCGCGTCCACGAATCATACGACCTCGACCACGAGTACTCATGTCTAAGTCTCGACTTATCTGATTAAAAAGTTTTATGCATTAGTCAATATTCCACTTTCTTTAAAGCACGCTTTTATGAATAATTTTAATAAGAAGTTGTTTCATGAGTACATTCAACCTATAGTTTGGGTTTCTAGAGTAGTTCCTACTACTATACAATCATGCCAACATCATCATATCATATCATCAAAATCAACAGTTTGATGTACTTACGAGCGGATTGATGTCGGAGACTCGCCATGCCTTTCCAACCATAAAATTTTCAACAAAACATTTTAAAATCCATTCTTTAAAACATTTTGGGCCTCGGCCCACATAGAACAGCTTTTGAACTTGGCTCGATGCAATTTGTAACACCCCAAACCCGGTCAATACGCCACGACCGAATCGAAACGGTATGTCACTAAGGAAAATATTTTTGAAAGAATCGAATTAACAATTAAATTTTGTGAAAAACTCTTTGAAATTCTTTATTTGTCAAAAAAAAAGTTAAACCGAGATTTACTTTGAATTACATAAAACTTTAAAATAAGTGAATAAATCATAGATAAGAAAACATTTATATCTTTTTAAGAAAATTTTAAATATCACTTTGAAAATCCATTTGCAATTGAGTATAGAAACTTGAATTTTGGAAATCACTTAATTTGTTGAAAACACTTAACTTGTAACTTTTTTTTTCTATCGAACTATTCATATTACCCGATGGTAAGATTTTTAAAACCATTGCGAGTTTTTAGTTTAGAAAACTTTGAGCTCAATTATTAGATTAATCAAATGACATGCTTAAACATGTTTAGAATAAATCTCAAAGCATATAAATAATCCAAAACCATAATTAAAGAGGCCTTATTACAAATCCATAAAATATGAAAACCCAAAATTAAAATATAGTACCCAAATGGAAGTTCATGTAAAACCAAACTTTATTGCATGGCCTCCTCGAGTTCATCCGGCTCGTGATCCGCGATCTCACGAATCACCTGAAAAGATAAAGGAGAAGGTGAGTCACCAAGACTCAGTGTATATTCCCTCTCCCGAGTAAATACCACATACTTACACAAATTATAACAAAGCAACATATATGTATAATGCACCCAACCTAGCCATCCATAACTCCTTTTCTACCCGTGTGGTACCCAAACCTTTGGTGGTGCCAAACCACCGGTGCCCAAAGACACAAATGTGATACCAAATCTTTGGTGACCGTAGTCACGAATAATCCATCCGTAGGGCCAACCCACGTGTGATACCAAATCACCGGCGTGACGATCCCATATCTCAAAAGTGGGGCCAACCCACGGTGGAATTAACCACGAGGGACAAGTCGCTATGAGGTGCCAAACCTCGGTGTCCAGAAGACACGAATGTGATACCAAATCATTGGTGGTACCAAACCATCGGTGTCCGAAGACACGAATCATCAAGTTGTGGGGCCAACCCACGTGTGATACCAAATCAGCGCAGACGATCCCATATCTCAAAAGTGGGGCCAACCCACGGTGGAATTAACCACGGGGACAAGTCGCTATGAGGTGCCAAACCTCGGTGTCAGAAGACACGAATGTGATACCAAATCACCTGGTGGTGCCAAACCTTTGGTGTCAGAAGACACGAATCATCAAGTTGTGGGGCCAACCCACGTGTGATACCAAATCAGCGCGCAGACGATCCCATATCTCAAAAGTGGGGCCAACCCACGGTGGAATTAACCACGGGGACAAGTCGCTATGAGGTGCCAAACCTCCGGTGTCAGAAGACACGAATGTGATACCAAATCACTTTGGTGGTGCCAAACCTTTGGTGGTGCCAAACCATTGGTGTCCGAAGACACAAATCATCAATCTTCCCCCTCCACTCATATTGCCCATACCAATGCAATAGATAGACAAATCACGTCAATAAACTTTGATATGTATCTCATAACAAATATATCATAAATCGTAGATCATGATTTCAATCCACATGTATTAACAACATATTGAAACGGACTTACCCGAATCTTCATTCATACCATCATGGTATCATATCCAGATCTCATCGATTTACCCACTTTCATAATATGATTAGTTATAACACACAAATATACATATATAAACCAAGTTATAAAGTGTGTAAGATACACACCTTTCACCAACGCAATACTAAAATCCAAAGATCCGCTCTACCGCACTAGATCACCTTGCCCCTACATTCGGCCAATACTAAAATTATGAACAAAGGCCATTCGGCCATACTACTAAATCCCAAAGAGTTATCACTTGTAATACCAAATCTTACCTGAACTTACCCAAATCGATTAATAAAGAAATGAGGTTTAGATTGATTGCTTCCAACGTCCCGAAAAGCCTAAAAGAGATCGGTTTCTACGAATGATTAGAACCTTGCAAACCAATGCCCATAGATTCGGCCTTAATCCACAAGAAAATAACATAGAGACGGGAAAAGAAAAGAAAGAAAAACGTCCATGAACACTTACCCCTTTTTATCCAAAATCGATAGAAGAAAACCAAGGAGAGTCTACCCTTGAATATTCAGTCAAAAATAATACTAAAAGGAAGTAGAAGATTCGGCTATGGTGAAGAAAAGAAAAATAGAATGGAAGTAGATGTTTTATCTTTGAACAAATGAAAAAGAAATGGTATTTGAGATGGAGAAATATTCGGCCAAGAGAGTGTAAAAGAAAATGTGATTATGAACAAATGTCAAAAAGAAAAGAAAAGAGAGATGTGGGAGAGATGAGATTCGGCCAACACCTATTTTGCCTAAAAGAAAAGTGCAAAAACACCAAAATGAAGTTTTGGTTCAAAAAGGACAAATGAAAGAAAGGAAATAGCATTTTTGGTTCAACAAAATAAGAGCTAAAAAAGCTAAATTTGCACAAAATGCACAATGACATTTGGCCAAAGAAAGAGTTTTGGAGAGAGGAAAACAAAAATGCAAAAGATGTTCAAATGACAAAATTGGCCAATATCCCCAAGCTACCTAACAAAATTGGCCACCCCCAGTAGACACCCATACCGTCCACATACATTCACTAAAGGCCTTGGAATACTTTCCAAAACATTTTCCTACAACCAAGCCTTATGTCTCCCCAACCTTCCATAACCTTAAGATTCTTATCCCTATTTCATGCTTTCCTTTTCCAAAATTCAACTTACAAAAACTTAAGGTCCAACCTATCATAAACATAGGTTGACCAGTCCATCAATGCTAGAACACAAAATAAAGTCTTCAAAAATGCTTTCCATGATACTCGAACCTCTAACCTCAAGCCACCTTTCAAGCTCCTTAACCATCTTGCCACTTACTCCTCTCGTGCTTTAATTTAACACTTAAATTAACTTAAGTGCTAAGCTCACTTAATCCACTTCATTAAATAAACCATACTAAAAATTATTCTAACTTCCTAAATAAAATCAAGCCTTCACAAGACTATGCTAACACACAAAATTCATACCCAAGCCAACACAAATAATACTCAAATTTTGGGATGTTACATTAGTACTGCGTTCCATCCACAAACTGATGGTCAGTCTGAAAGAGTGGTTCAAGTTCTTGAAGATATGCTTCGATGCTGTGTGTTAGAATTCGAAGGTAGTTGGGAAAGATATCTACCTTTGGTCAAATTTGCTTACAACAACAATTATCAGTCAAGTATACGGATGGCTCCGTATGAGGCCTTGTAAGGTCGTAAGTGTCGGACTCCATTGTATTGGACTGAGCTTAGTGAAAAGCGGATCCATAGGGTCGATCTAGTGAAAGAAATCGAAGAGAAAGTGAAAGTAATCCGTAATAGTTCGAAAAGTCGCTTGGACCGGCTGTAAGTCGTCAGACGCGGATTTGAAAAGAAAAGAGATTGAGTTTGAAGTGGGTGACAAAGTATTTTTAAAAGTGTCCCCATGGAAGAAAATCATGAGATTTGGAAAAAAAGGGAAATTGAGTCCAAGGTTCATAGGGCCATATGAGATTACAAATAGAGTTGAGCCAGTAGCATACCGGTTGGCTTTGCTGGTAGAATTGGAAAAGATTCATAATGTGTTCTATGTGTCGATGTTGCGACGGTATCACTCCGATCCTTCACATGTGATTCCTTCGACGGAAATTGAGATAATACCGAATATGTCTTATGAAGAGGAGCCGATTAAGATCTTGGCTCGAGAAGTGAAACAATTGAGGAATAAGAGCATAGCACTAGTGAAAGTGTTATGGCAGAAACACGGTGTGGAAGAAGCTACGTGGGAAACGGAAGAGGCTATGAGAGAGCACCATCCAAACCTCTTTAATGGTAAGATTTTTCGGTGGCGAAAATCTCTAAAAGGGGGGAGAGTTGTAACATCCCGATTTAGGGCCTAGTCAGAATAGTGGTGTGAGACCACAAATCCAAGGCATAAGTATGAGTTTTTGAGGTCTATGCCATGTTTGCATGCTAGTGTGAAAGTTTCATGAAGCAATTTTGTTAAATTGCGGTTGAACTGTCCAAAAGGACTAAATTGCAAAAGTTACAAAATGTGAGATTCTAGAAGCTATTTGTGTGAAATTGCTTTAGAATATCAATTAGAAGTCTTTAATGAGTAATTTTCACAATTTCTAATTTTTGGACAAATTTGGGCATGAATGAGTTAAATTAGGAAATTTGTCAAAAAGGGTGTTTTGATCATTTGACAATTAAATGATTAAAATAGGAGAAAAGATGACAAAATTCATTCATCTTCTTCTCCAAGGCTGCCGAAAATTTGAGAGAAACCATTGTTAGGGCTCTTCAACTTTTCAAGCTATCTAGTAAGTGTATTCTAGCCCGTTTTTGATATTCTTTGTATTTTTGAAGTCCTAGTAGCATGAGTAAGCTATTTTTAGCTATATGATGAGCTAAAATGGATGTTCAAAAATGTACCCATGTATGAAATGCATGTATTTTGATGTTTTATGAAAGAATATGAATGCTTGATGTTGTAGAAACATCTTTTACTAAGTGAATTCCATGAAAAATGCATGTAGGGACTAGTTTGTGAAAGTCTTGAGTTTTGTCATACATGTAAGAATTAGTGAGAATTGATGATAGCTTTAGTTGAGTAAGTGATTCGGTTAAGCATGAAAGGCTAGAAAGTTGAATAAAAATCACTTTACGGGCCTTGGGGTAAAAGTGTAAATATGAGAAAGATTATGGGCAAAATGGGGATTTTGCTAAAGTATGAGATAAAGGTCAATTTAGTCAATGTGTGTATTAAATGTGTTGAATTGTCATTATAGATCAAGAAAGATGAAGCCCAAATCGAAACTGAGGCAAGGGCAAGGTCGTGGACTAAATTGTACATCTCCATACTTTTTGAGTACCGAGGTAAGTTTACGTATAAACGATGCATTATGCGTATACTTTGTAAATGCTAACTAGAGTATAGCATGGTTGAGAACCTATATGGTTCATGTGGAATGAATGAGTTAGTTATAGTGAACGAATGAATGAATGAACTACAAAGTAGATATGTGAATGTGTAGTGATAATGCTTGATGGTAAGCTAAGTGCGATGCTACCCCAATACTTAGCAACGATGAGCTGGGCTATGTGCGATGCTATCGCTAAGTATATTTTTTAGTGGGCTAAGTGAGAGACCACTATGATTACCTTATTGGTAGGCTAAGTGCGATACTATCTTATTGTATCGATTGTGGTAGGCTAAGTGCAAAACCTCCGAGGGAGTAGCTGTGTGGATGTATTAGTGAGTAGTGTAGATGTGTGGATGTGTTATTGTGAAATAATGTTGTGTTGTATATTGTGTAAATGCGATATTGAATGTAGGGGTGCATGTCAATGGTTATGAGTATATGACTCATGATGTGTTGAAAATGTGGTAAGGGATAGAAAGAGTAAGCATAGTTGTGAATTACTTATGTTAGTATAATGCTAATTGTTGTTTAGCTTATATTATGATGCTTAATTGTTTATGTGTAAACTCACTAAGCTCAAAGCTTACCCCCTTTCTTTTCCCTTGTCTTATAGAGAAATAGAGTTGAATCGAGATACATGGATCAATTGGAAGATCGCCCACACTATCAGCACACTCTGGTACATTGGATTAAACGTTTTGTGTATGGCATGTATAGGGGCTAGACAAGTTAGTGATTTTTGGTTGTAAATGGCTAAGTTATGTTGGCCTTTAGATGGATAATCTATTTTGTATAATGCCATAGTTGCTGGCTATTTTATTATATGAAAAGATGTTGTTATCCATGTAAGATTGTGTTTCAAATTGAGTGTATTATGGATGTGTTGAATGAGTACATGTTGTGTATGCTAGAGGGGTGAGAAAGGGCATGATAAATAGCTTTGTTCTTGTCCATGTGGGTAGACACACGGGCGTGTGTCTATACCATGTGTGACACATGGTCAGCCCATGGGCGTGTGACTTGGCCGTGTGTCCCCTGCATGTTAGTATTTTAAGTCAGAACAGACCACGGACTAGTCACACGGGCGTGTGCCTAGGACGTGTGAGTTATTCAGTGTTGGCCACGGGCTAGCCACACGGGCGTGTGTCTAGACTTTAAGGTCGTGTGAAGTAGTCAGTGTGCACCACGGGTGGTGAACACGGGCGTGTGATTTAGCCGTGGGACTTTGGCAGAATGGTTGAGTTTTGTGCACGGGTTGTGGAAATGGGCATGTGTGACTACACACGGGCGTGTATCATCTAGCACGGCCATGTTGTCCCTGTCTAGATGGAGAAAAATTTTAAGATAGTAAGAGTTTCTGAAATGGTCTCGAGAGCCCTCATGTGTTTGAGTAAGGCCTCGTAACACACAAATGAGGTTGTCGTGGTGACTTAAGGAGAGTAGTCACGTTGAGCCTAAGTGGCGATCAAGTAGTTTTAATCCGGTAGCGCCTCGGACCCGGTTCCGACGGGGATTACGGGTGACGGGTGTTACATGTTACAACTCACCCCTCCTAAAAGAAATTTCGTCCCCGAAATTTCCAACTAACAGGGTGGTCGTGTATCAACTACCCCACCACGCCACACTCTTGTGATCGACCCTAATAATTTTAATACATACCCAAAACATCCACCTATCGCAAACATTCTCAAACATACGCAGAATAAGTACCAAATTACGATTCAAATGTTTACAAAGCCCTAACACTTCCACAGCCTCGGCCGCGGCCTCTTCCTCCTCTTCTAGCACTCACCGTTGATTCTCGTATTATCCGAATTAGGAATTTTATAAAATTAGTACATAGTTCCACTTTTTTAGGGCACATGTCTTATGTAAGTAATAACAATTTTCTTAAAGTTATTTCGCAGTCGAGAATCCACTACAGGCTTAAGTTCTTTACGGGCTTTAGTCTCTAAAAGCCTATTTTTAAGTAGCCCATTATCTACACAGTTCAGTAATTTAAGCAAATGTAGTACAGAGAACTTACTTGGCTCGATGTCGAGGGCTCGGTGAACAACACTTCAAGAATCCTGCCAAAAACTTTTTAAAACCCAAAATCTAAGGCCCATTTCACAGCCTGAGCTCTGGCCTAGAAGTTAGGCCCGAGTCTGAAATGTCACGTTAAAGGCACACTCCAAAATGATTTTATAATTTAACAATTTAAGGCCCAAAAGCCCAAAACCCTTGTTACTTGTTAAGTTAAGAGGAAAAGCCCATATTTTAGGAAAACGTTCATATGTTAAGTTATATCGAAAACCATGTTAACTTTAATGATTTTATGAAATTTATTAAGCGGATAGTTGAAACAATAATAATAATAAACCCAAAATCTAAAGTCAATTAGGAGTTACATGGCCGTATTACAATCCAATGAAAAGAAACAAAGTATTAAAAATAGATTCATTTGAACAAATTAAAACATTTGATCAGCTTGTAGTGTGGCCATCTCCGAGTCCTCTCCCAAGTCGATCCGTCTATTCAGGATTACCTGAAACATTAAATTAAAGGGTGTGAGTTTCGAAACTTAGTGTGTACAACCCGTGGCAATCAAATCACATACAAATATTCACATTGGGCCTAAGCCCTATCAAAATCGGTGGTCTTGGGCCTTAGCCCACCATGACCTCATATCACATCATATTGTATCATATACAAACAAGTTAATGCAAAACCCATCCCAATAATCCATCTGCTACACACACCATTTCCCTTCCAACCATTACACACCAGTGGGGATTTCTAAATCAACCCACCCATCCTCTACACACCAAAGGTAGTCCGATTGCGGTACTACCTAACGTTGCAGCAAAGCTGCTAATCATATAATGGGCTTAAAGCCAACGGTGGATCCATGGCCATGCGACTATGCGATCCTCAAATCTTCCTCCGTACCATAATTCCCACCCATATGCATCCTAAGCAGAATATCATATCAATGCATCAAACACACGGGTAACATCCACAAACTCATATTCGTTACATAGGGGTATTTAGTCATTTCACTACCTAGGGTATTTTTAGTAATTCTACCTCTGAGGGTATTTTGGTAATTTGGCAAAATAGGGGTATCTTGGTAATTTGCAAAATAGGGGTATTTTGGTACTTTTGCAAAAAAGGGTATATTTTGGTACTTTTGCAAAGCAGGGTATTTTGGGTAATTTTGCAAAAGCAGGGTATTTTGGTAATTTACAAATCTAGGGGTATTTTAGTAATTTTTCAAATATAAGGGTATTTTAGTAATTTTACAAATATAAGGGTATTTGGTCCATCTCGGGTTTTAGTTATGAACTTTGGCCCATCAACAAGTCCTCGCGGCTAAAGTGAGCAGACACTACGCACGGTAGGATTCGAGAGAGAAGAGGAGGTGGGCCACTAGGACCGCTTTAAGTACCAAGCTCTCCCTAGATCCAATCCTAGACATGCGTATGCCGTTGCCACACCCTAACCCAGCAACTTGTTCGCGGACATGTTTAATTAGATTAAGTCTTATGAAATTTAAGAGTTGTTCAAACTAGGCCTAAAGTCCATTAACCCTAACATACATGTCTACGTCCCCATAAGCCCATCAAGCCCATTTCATGTCGTATAGCCCATTGGGCTCAATTACAGTCCAATCATACAAACTTTCATGCCATATCATTATTCATGCTCACATATCAACCATTGCCGTTCTGGGCCCACAAGTTCGGCAGGCTCATTTAGCCACTTTCGGCTTTTCGGCATTGCCGATATCGTGTGTGTAGTGTTTGTACACACCTGGTAACCTCGCATGCTACAAACCCCTTAGTCACGAACCTACAATCGACATTACTAGCGAATAACCAAAGATTTAACACATACTTATCAAAAACCGAAACCTTACCGTACCCTTACTGTGTGCCTCACGTTCTAGTAGCCCTTCCTTTGCTACTATTGGCCATTATCCTCTAGATCTGCACCCAACCACCTATATCGTCAAAACCAAGTGACCCATATTGATCATAAATCACCCCTATAAGCCACATTAGATTCGGCCATTTACTAAACCATGACTGGGTCGAGAACACTTACCACCTTGTTAGCAATCCTTACCTACCACGCTTGCGATTGTTGATCCTTTCCCTTGTTAATACAAAGTTAACGACAAGGAGAGGTTAGATAGCCCTTCGGCCTTTAACAAAACACACTAAGGAAGTCGACTGAGTACTTACCGAAACCCTCCTTTGATCCTGTGGCCTAGATAGCTACTGAACAAGATCCGGCTTTTAAACTTGACTAAGAGTAGATAACAACCGATTTGTGATGGAGGGAAAAATAACTAAGAATCGGCACAAGTAGGGATTTCGGCAAGGAAGGATGATGGTAATTTTGGCAATGAAGAAATATTATGGGAGGGAAGGAGAATTCGGTCTAGGCACTTTTTTTTGGAAAAAGAAAGAAATTGTGATTACTCGGGTATTTGCCAAAGGGAAAGAAACTAAAAAGAATTGGGAGATTGGAAGGAATTTTCCCCTAATTAATCAACTAAAGCACACAAAAGCAACAAATGCCCTACTTACCCATACGGCACACATATATATACTAAAATAAAAAAATAAATAAACCTACACTCCCCAATCGACTCAAACTTATCACCAATTAAATTCCTTTATGATACGAAAAACATGGCTTGTGATATGTTAGTTTAGTTTGGAATGTGAATTGATAAATGACATTGATTAGATATGTTATTAAATATGTTCTGTATTTGTGAAAGAGTTAAATAAGCATGATTAGATATGGCAAATTGGCCTTGCAAATAGCCTATACTTGCCCACACGGTTGAGCACACGGGCGTGTGTCTCGACCGTGTCTCTCAAAGTTGCAATTCAAAGCAAGTCAGGAAGCCACACGGGCTGGACACATGGGTGTGTCTTGTGGTCGTGTGGACAAGTTAGTATGTATGCCCTGTTTTGCCACGGCTTAGACACACGGGCGTGTCTAATGCCGTGTGTAGCACACGGCATGTCCACACGGGCGTGTGACCTCTGTAACTTTGAAAAAAAATCTTTAAATTTTTGGAAAAGTTTGTATGTGCTCGGTTTAGTCCCGGGCCCTTTCTAATGCATGTTAATGTCTCATAGACCTTCAAAAAGGGACTCTATGTATGTGATTTGCTATGATATGATAATAGTGTATTTTATGATTGTGAAATGATCGTAAAAGTTCCGATATGTCTGGCATTACCTCCTAACCCTATTCCGGCGATGGTTATGGGTTAGGGTGTTACAATAGATACATGGATCAATCCACCAACACATCAGTATATGCACCAAAGTGCTAATCGAGCACAAATGCACCAATTCCACCATCCACACAAAAATACGCTCATATCCCTAAGGTATTTGTAACACCCCATACTCGGCTCGATCGCCAGTCTTGAGTAACAGGAAGCTACACCAAACATCAAAGCTTCACACATATTCCAAGATTGTCTTTGATGTTGCGACACAGACATTAGATGTCGCGACACACCATTGGAGCTAGACCAGGAATCGAGCATACTGCCTTCGATGTCGCGACACCGTGTAAATCACGCAGGCATTAATACATATACCTTGGTTATCGATAATTCAACAAAAAAAAAAAGCAAAACAGGGCGTTTATCACATTCAAACTTTTTTCACTTCAACATGCATCCACAACCTCAATACTTAGCATCAAAATAACTATACTAAAGCAAAACCAAATAAACAATGTTTAACGTCCATAAAGTTCTAAGTATCTGAAATCAACAACCATTTAAAACATAATAATGACAAACAATCAATAATTCTACCACATTTCCTTAGTCTCACTGTTCAAAGAATAATAATAATATCACCTACACAAAAGCTAAAGCCTAACATAGACCACTTCCTTGGAATTCTGCACCGCTCACAACGCAACGCTAAATATCTCCAATGTTTAAAAAGAGTGTGTGATCTGAAACAAGCTCAGTGAATGATTAGAAATAACTAACACGCAAGCAAGTCATCATGGATTAACGAAGCAACTATATAGCACAATTACAACTCATTTAGGCAGTAATCACATACTCATTTAGGCATATATCACATTACACATAATCACATTTAATGATAATTTGGCACTTGAGCTATGAAACATAAAAGAGGGCTCTATCACCACACATCGGATACATGGATTTCCAACACACCAAATGACTCGTAGAGTTGAACATATCCCAAAAGTGTAGCATATAGCTAATACTCTCCAACACACTAACATATCCCGGTGAATGGAGCTTAGCTCAAATTCCCTAATCTTTCCAAATCTGTCCCGGGCCTTAACGCCCCAAAAACACAACACATATATGTGAGTACTCACAATCCTATGACATGCCAACTATATCCAATGGTCTCAAAGATCATAAGGCCAAAATATCCATTATTAAAACACACATATTACTTACCATTTTCTGCACTTTTTCACTGCATATTTACATTATAGCACAACATGTTCACTGCCATTTGGCACGTATAACATGCTTACAGACACCTCTTTCACACTAGCCATCATAAGATTATTTCACATGTCACAGTATCACATCTTAATCCACAATTTCACAATACATAATACACAATCCCATATTAAATAAAGAGTATGAGAAAACTTACACTCAGAATTTAGAGTAGGGGTTTAAGCTACTTCTAAATTCCCAATTAATGCAATGAATCATGGCTACAAATAACGATTCCAAACACTCACCAATTATGCTTTCACTGAGACTCCAAAAGCTCCAACTAGCCTTTCCTTAACTCGTAGAAGGTCTTAACGGTTCCGAAGCTTCAACAAAATAATTCACACAACAAAATAATCAACATTCAACCAAAGACTCTCCTAAATAAATAAAAAACACGAGCCTAAGTGAAATTATCTTGAAACTGAAACCTTCAACATAGCAAACTTGAATTTCAATTATCTCGGTCTACACTTCACCTTTTCAACTAAAACTGATTCCATTCATCTAACTATACATCTAAGAACAATTCTCAACCTTCAAACTACTCAAAACAATACAAATTCATGGATCTGAAATTTTGATATACAATTGCAATTTACACGAAAATTCATTAAAATGTTGGAATTCCTTAAAAAAAGTTTAAAGAATATTTAGAACCCTTCTAATCACATCAAAACTAATGGAAAAACAATTTGAAACCTCGTTTTTATTCAAAATCTCGAAATCTACCATTAACGACCCAATTTTTAGCTTTTATTTAAAACATACGATTTAATGGTTAAAAAATCAATTTAAAAGACCAGATTGTAACACCCCAAACCCGGCCTAGACATTATGACCGAATCTGGCGTGTCACATCAAAGTGTCTTTTGAAAAACCGAGTTTGTCGATAAAAGTTCGTTTCTAAATTTTAAATCCCATTTACCAATTGTTTTAGAAACGATAGTGTTGTAAACCTTGTTGTCCCATTATAGGTCATATCAATTGTTATAAGCTTACCAAACAGAAATAAAACCGCGAAAGCCTTTTCTAGAAGTAAACTTTAAGATTTAAAATCGTGATTTTCAAAACTCGATTATTGTTTCAAAACCCGTGTTTCCTAGACTAGCAGATTAAAATAAAGAGAACCACCAAATAAAAGTTTAAAAACCCCAAATGGCGTTATTACAAAATTAATAACCCAAATTATTAAAAATAAAATAACTAAGTCTAAGATTAAAACATATCGAGCGTGTGGCCACCTCCGAGTCCCTCGCAGCTCCAAATCAGCTAAGGCTGGGGATTACATTCACAGTTAAAGAAAAGGGTGAGTTACGAGAACTCAGTGTGTAATCCCTAGTCATGCAATAATAGTCTGGGCCTGAGCCCTATTCAGTACCAGTTCAGTCTGGGCTTTAGCCCTACATAGTAGCAGTGTGGGCCTAAGCCCAAATGATCACAGAATAGAACAGAAATGCAACCCAACCCAATCCAGCCAGCACACCACCCGTACCAACCAACACAACATATGGGGACCACGTCGACCCATCCAGCCAACACACCAGTATCGCAACATAACTGCTAGTAGTAACGTAGCAAAGCTGCTAATGACAGTAAACGTGGGCCAAGCCACTAAAATCAAAATACGTGGCGAAGCCACTAGATCAGTAAAACGTGGCAGAGCCACTAGTACAGTACTTCCTCCAAGCCCAAATCCCAACCCCAATGCAGAATGTCGTGTCATAAATAATTCGTGTATGCAGTATGTCACAATCATAATCAGTCATATAAATATCACACACACATCACTTAACTACCACTAGGGGTATAACGGTCATTTTGTCGATTAGGGGTAAAACGATAATTTTACCAATCGAGGGTATTTCGGTAATTTTACACATCGAGGGTATTTCGATAATTTCACCTGTCGAGGGTATTTCGATAATTTTACCCATCGAGGGTATTTCAGTAATTTTACCCATCGAGGGTATTTCGGTAATTTTACCCATCGAGGGTATTTCGATAATTTTACCCATCGGGGGTCCGTTGGGCCCACGTGGGTCATCTCGGGCCAACGAGGCCCATTATGCCCTAAGCCCACGAACACGTCCGTGATGGCATCTACGGTCTAACGCCAATGATTGTGGCTCGATTTATCCCTACGAGCGTTCGCACACTTGATGGCCCTTAGATGCCGAAAGTTTGGCTTTTCGGCTTTTGCAGATTCACAGTAGCACAAGAGTGTGAGACACCTTTATCCAGTGTTTGAACAGTACGGTATTGGGTGTACAATTACACACCTGTTACGAGTTGTAGTTTGAAGCGCTTCCAAGACACCTACGATAACAACCGCCTCATTAATTAGCCACAACTCTTGTTAATCCATATTATTGAAACGCTTTAATCAAACTAACTTCACTTACCACGAAACAAAAGATCTCTTGCAGTGGAAGCGTAATCGGCCTACCTCATTGGCTAAGGAAAACGAGTCCCTAGCAACAATCGACGAGAAAGAAAGTGTTAGCAATACATAACTCCACGACAACTAGGGGAAAAAGCCTTTTAGCCAAAAGGAAACAAAATCGAATAAGTAGAAAAAAGCCATCTAGATTCGGCTATAGTCACCACTTACCAACCAATCGAAGAGGTTCGGAAACAGTTAGAACAAAGAGAAGAAGATACTTAGGCCCTAATAGATTCGGCTGACACAAGAAGAAAGAAGGTGTTCGGCTATCTTGCAAAGAAAAGAAAAGAATCACAAGAGGGCAAAGAAGAGTTGTGTTTGGCCAAAGGAGAAACCGAAAGAAGAAAGGGTGATTCGGCAGAAGGTAGGCAGCAAAGAGAAATAACGATGAAAAGAAGAAGAAAAATAACACCCGAATTGTAAAAGTTTGCAAGAAATGCCACGAAAAGGAATGAATCCCAAAATGCAAACAAAGAAAAACTTAAAAACCAAAGAGAATATTCGGCTTCCTCACTCACCCAAATTGTCGAAATTGCATATTTGAGAACCCTCTAGCCGAAATTCCCCTACTCATCTCTTTCCAAATTTGGCTAAGACTCCTACACTCCCCAACTTCCTCAAACTCTCCACTAAATCCTCCTTGAATTGCTCACAGCCTCCCATTCGAATTTGTTGACCACGTCCTCAACCTCCTTTGCAGAGTTTGATCCAAACTCTACCTCTTGCACCACCAAGACATAAAATAAAAGCCCCCCATTTGCATGTCATGGGATTCGAACCCCACTCCCCTTGCCATCTCAGTGACGCCACAGCCACCAAGTCACAAGCTCTTTTTGTGACACAAACTGATAAACCATAATTTACACATATTTTAACCCCATGCTTAGCTTACTTTTGGATGAATTCTAATTGAATTTGATGAATTTGATGCTCCTAATCTCTTAATTTCATGTTTTATACTCAACAGAGCTTAGGGAGTCGAAAGGAACGAGAAACTGGCCAAAAAGGGGCAAAAGGGGCCTACCTAGGAAATCAACAGGCCTGGACCATTGGACACGGCCGTGTGTTTCGAGCAAGGATCAACCACAGATTGAACTATCGACAACAGGCATATCACACGGCCGTGTGTGGCAAGCAAGATCGACCACGGTCAAGGGAGTCCACCACGGGCGTGTCACACAGGCGTGTCCCTGCCGAAATCAAGATGAATTCTATTCGGATTAGGATACTTGTGGGCCAAGTAAGGCATCTCAAAGCCAATATAAACACCCTAGGGGGCAACCTAAAAGGGGAGCTTGACAGGGCGTCGAATAGATGCCGAGTAGAAGGAGAAAATACTCCAAGACAGCCGTCGGGAACAGCTTAGGAGAAGGGTCTTCATCAAGACGGATGATCTCCCATCAAGTTCTTTAGAAGTTTTTGGGTTTTCTTATGTTTTGTTGTTTTTCCTCTTTTATGATGTTTCCCTTTTTTAGTATGAACTAAAACCCTTAAATACCTAAGGGGATGAAACCTAAGACAGATCTTAGGATTATTTGATTTATGAGATAAATACTTGTGCTTATTCTTAATTTTGAGTTCTTATTCTTGTTTTGATAATTCAGGTTATTGATTCAAATCGAATGTGCTTATTCAGTGGAGCAAAAGTCCCTGTCTAAGAGTAGATCAACACAATTAAGCAGATTTGATTGCAAACCTAGAGATAGGGCGACGAAAATCTGCCGGATTAGGGTCAAACCTAATAAGGGAATCCATAGATCGAGTTAATGTGAAAATAGGGGTTTTAATTAGAAAGAGATTTCAATTAATCAACCTAGAGTTAGTTGTTAGTAGCCTCGAGAGAGGTATTAATATAATTTAGGGATGTCTACGGATTAAGCCAAGTGAATAAATCGCATGAATCAAAAGTAATAAATGAAGTCTAGGTGGATTCTTCCTTAGGTATTGCCTATCTCATATAAGTTGTCAAAAAGTATTTTCCCAATTCATTGTCTGTCGCGTTCATAGTTAGTTAAATTAGTTAGTTAATTTTAGATTAAAAATAAATCCCCTTAATTATTAGGCTAGATAATAAAAAGGTAGTTAATACTAGTACTCTTGGTCCTTGAGGATACGATATTCCGGACTCACCACAGCTATACTACTGTTCGATAGGTGCACTTGCCTTTCTCGAAATAATAGTTAGTTTCGAGCTCCATCAAGTTTTTGCGCCGTTGCTGGAGACTAAGATATTAGGAACACTTAATTTTTATTACTTTAGCCATTTTATTTATTTTCAATTTATATTTACTTTATTTTTTAACTTTGCTAATTTTTCTTTTATTTGCTTCTGGCAGGTAATTCTAGTTTATGACTAGGAGGAACCCGCCAGGACCCTTGATTTTTGACAGTGATATAGAAGGTACCGTTCGCAGAAATCATAGGGAAATAAGGTAAAGCCTACAGTACATAGATGAAGAAGCAAGAGGACGATACCAACACTACTGAGGAGATGTCACTGAATAACTATCAGTGGCAAGTTATAAGGACAAAGCCAACAAAAGTCGCAAGTGTCTTCAACCTCGACGTAGTAACCATGCTATCAAACCAGATAGAACTGTTAAATAAAAAAATAGATGGTTTGTTTGGTTCTACGCAGGTACATCCGGTGATGTAGTGCGATACAAATGGGGGAGGGGTGAACAACACAGAATATCTATCCTACAACCCTAGCACAGAGAACGAACAAGTCAACTATATGGGTAACTATTCTAGACCTCAAAATAATCCCTATAGTAACACTTATAATGCAGGTTGGAGGAACCATCCCAATATCTCATGGGATGGTCAAGGAAATCAGAGACAGCAACCCCCTCCAGGCTTTCAACAACAACCTTACCCACAAAAGAAGAAGTCGAACCTTGAGGAGATGCTAACAAAATTCATCGCGGTATCAGAAACCCGTTTTCAAAACACCGAAACAGCACTCAAAAGCCAGCAAGCATCAATCCAGGGGCTCGAGAACCAAATAGGTCAGCATATTAAGCTGATCTCAGAACGACCACAAGGTAGCTTGCCAAGCAACACTGAAACTAACCCAAAGGAGCAACTTCATGCCATAACTGCTCACAAAAGTGAAGGGTTAGATGAACCAACCTCGAGGCAAGAGATCGTGGTGGATAAAGGTAAGGTTGAGGTAAGCCATGATAAACCAAAATCGATAATTTTAGAGTACCAACCTCGTGTGCCATACCCCAATGCGACAAAGAAAGACCACACAGATGAATAATTCGGTAAATTTCTTAAACTCTTAAAAAAATTACATATTAACTTACCATTTCTTGAAGCTCTTTCACAGATGCCCAATTCAAGGAAATTTTTAAAAGAGCTTTTGACAAACAAACGGAAGCTAGACGAGGCGTCGTATGTAGAGCTAAACGCAGTGTGCTCAACAATTCTACAAAATAAACTACCACGAAAGTTAAAAGATCCAGGGAGTTTTACAATTCCATGCTTAATTGGTAGTTTAGATATTAATAATGCTTTGGCTGATTTAGGGGCGTGTATTAATGTTATGCCTTATAAAATTTTTAAACAGCTAGGTCTAGGGAAACCCAAACAAACTAGGATGAGTATTCAACTCGCTGATAAGACTATTAGAGTTCCTAGGGGTATAATCGAAGATGTACTAGTGAAAATTGATAAATTCATATTCCCAGTAGACTTTGTTGTTTTAGACATGGATGAGGAAAATAATGTTCCTTTAATTTTAGGACGGCCCTTTTTAGCAACTGCTAGGACCATTATCGATGTTGATACAGGGGAAGTAACACTTTGTGTAGGTGATGACATGATTAAACTCAAAACACGTGATTCTGACAGAATATCTAACGATCAAGAGAATACAAGTCCTGTTAATATAAATAAACTTAACCTTCAATCTTCTTTACAGGAAATCTCTCAGGAAAAGATAACAGAGCCAGGATCTCGTGTTCATACTGAGAATACAACTGTTCATGAGGAACGAAGGTTACAAATCGATGAACTAGATGAATGGCGGACACATGTCAAGGAAAAACCGAAAAAACACGAAGAACCAAAGCAAAACCATGTCAAACTTGAAGATGAAACATACCAATTTCAGATCGGGGATCAGGTACTGTTAGATACAACCGACCCTCGAATAGCCACTTCAGAGCTTAATACAAATGGTGCGACTCCTTTTACGGTACTTAAGGTCTTTCCATACGGAACGGTCGAGGTAACTCATTCTAATTTCGACACTTTTAAGGTAAATATTACCCGACTCAAACAATATGTTGATAGAATTGATAATAAGAAAAAGGAGTTTCGACTCCTCAAACCACCATGGTTATGCGAATGACAGGTAATTCTAGCTTAAGACTTTAAACGAGCACTTCTCGGGAGGCAACCCGAGCACTAATATCACTAACGTCCATATTTTCAAATTTTAGCATCTAACTAAAACTAACCAAATTTTTAGGCGCAGGTTTCCCTACCCACAAGGCCTTGCACACGGGCGTGGCCGTGGCCGTGTGGAAATAGGACAAAACTTATCCCAAAACACGGGTTGCGATAAAACACCACGACCGTGCGATTCGGCTGTGGTCGAAACCGCACGCCCGTGGGACCTTTGAGTCCATTTATTTTTTTTCTTTTTCTTTTTCTCTTATTTTCATTTTTAATTTCTTTTCTTTCGTCTTTCTCATCTTTAATGTATATTATTATATTTTGATTTCTTTAATTTAGGTTCAAGGGGCTGTTAACGAACGACCACACCACCACCGGAGTATCCTCCCTACCTTCACCTCTCTCCAACTTTACCGTTTCTTTTCATTGACTCCATTCAAAATTCAGGAAGTTTCACTTCTCTTCCTATCTTATGATTTTATTACTATATTGCTATTATCTAGCTTTGTACATTGAGGACAATGTACATCTTAAGTGTGGGGGGGGTTAACTATAGTATTATTTGAAAATCCCTGAATTATGTCTTATTCTTAAGTAATTTTCTCATATTACTATTAGAATGAAACTTCTATTAATTTATGATTATCATTGATATGCTTCGGATTAAGTCATAGGTAATTGTGCATTGATGGTTTAAACTTGAAGACATTAGAGAATCAAGCATGATAAGTCTATTTTCAGAATTAAAAATCTGCTAGGTTGTTTCCCTAAATTTAAATATTATTTTGAAGTTTGAAATTTGCAAGGTTGATGTCAAAAACCATAATTTTTGTGAGATTTTGAGCCTTTAGAGCATATATTTTTCTTGCTCACTTTATTGTTGGTTATGAGTGTGTCAACATTGATTTGTTATTCTAGAATTTGCTTCGATCATACATGTCGAGACCACATATTTGATTTGATATACTGAGATGATAAAGGCACCTAGGTTTTAGCCCACTTACTCAATAAAAAGCCTACCTCCATAATTAACCCATAGTGAACCCTTTTTAGCCTAATAAACCGTTTCTTGACTCACCTATTAATATTAACTTAAAACCAAAATTTTAATTCCCCTAATCTTTTGACGTCCCTTTTGTCGAGATTTGATTTGAGCAGTTGCCTAACTATGTTCTCTATATCAGTTATTAAAGTTCTTTCTTATCATTGTTTATGCTTATTCCTAAAAAAAAATGTTGAAGATTTATTCATTATTAGTGATTATGAGCTTAAACAGTCAATTTCATATCTTTAGAAGAAGCTCGTGTTATTAGTGATAAGTTTTCAATTGATGTAATTATTTATTATTAGATCATATTTTTCTAGTTAGGTAATTTTTCAATTCAATCTCGATTCTAACCCTCTAATTCAGCCTGTATCCACACCTCTAACCCAAGCCCCAATACAACCCTTTAAAGACTTTTTGATTTGTGTATTATCTCATTTTATAGTGGTGGAAATTTGATTTTCATGCAAGCCTATGGGATTAACTTTTCATGTTTGACTTTTGAGTGCTTAATTTGAACCTTAAACACTTTGAGTGGTTTGAGTGAATCTTTAAAGAGGATGTCTGATAAACCGTAAATGTAACATATTTTAGGCCCACATTTATTATACTTTTGGATGAATTATCCCTTATTTTGTGTAAAAAGGTGCTCTTAATCCTTTCTTTTCATGTTTTATACTCAGGAAAGAACCGGAAGATGAAAAGAACAAGAAACAGGCTTAAAACGAGCCAAATGGGCCAGATCATGAAATCGACACGGCCTAGGCCCAAGACCACACGGCCGTGCCTCATGAAAGGAGTCTACACGGCCTGGCCACGATTCACACGGGCGTGTGCCATGGGCGTGTCCCTGCTGTGGCCAAGAGAAGTTTTGCTCGGATTTGGATACTTGGAGGCAAAGAAACACAACCCAAATTCTATTTAAACACCCAAGTAGGAACTCCACTCAGATTTGGATACTTGGAGGCCAAGTAAGGCATCTCAAGGCCTATATAAACACCCTAGGGGGCAACTTATTCGGGGAGTTTGACAGAAACCCTCTGTTGAGGGGAGCCCAAAGCTATCGTCTAGGGGCGGTTAGCTAGGCCAAGGAGTCGAGCCGAAGAGGTCAGATTTGTGGGAAACTCTCAAGGGATAGCCAGTTGATCCATCTCCGAAGCGTAATTCTACTCAAGACGGAGGATCTCCCTTCAATTCCTTCAGGGGA
This sequence comes from Gossypium sturtianum, assembly GCA_025698515.1. Lineage (NCBI taxonomy): Eukaryota > Viridiplantae > Streptophyta > Magnoliopsida > Malvales > Malvaceae > Gossypium > Gossypium sturtianum. The sequence goes on along the minus strand of CM046943.1, from coordinate 33,434,663 downwards.
GTTTTAGGGATTTCTTATGTTTTGTTTTATCTTTTCTTCTGAGATGTTTTTCTTTATTATTATGAACTAAACCCTTCAGATACCTGAAGGGGGATGAAACCTAGATGAATCTTGTTATTGTTTTCTGAACTATATGATAAATACTTGATTTGTTCTTGATTATGTGTGCTTAATTCTTGTGTTGATATTTCGTGGATATTAATTCAAGTTGAATGTGCTTAGGTGGTGGAGCAAAAGTCCCTGCTTAAGAGTAGATCTAGCATAATTAAGCGGAGTTGATCGCGCGCTTAGAGATAGGGTGACGAGATTTTTTTGAATTAGGGTGAAACCTAATATGGGAGTCCATAGATCGATTTACTGCTATTCTAGGGGTTTTAATTAGAAAGAGATTTCAATTAATCAACCTAGGGTTTGACGTTATTCACCTCGAGAGAGGGATTAATATAAATTGAGGAGTCCTACGGATCAAGTCAAGTGAATAAATCGTCTGGTTCAGTGTTAGATAACAAGTGAAGTCTAGGTAGATTCTTCCTAAGGGTATCGTCTTAATCAACTGAGTTTTTCCCAAGTATTTCCTCAATTCATTATTTTTATCTTTACGTCTTTAGCTTAGTAATTAGTTAATTTAGATTAATAAACAACTTCACTTATTTTAGGCTAAATAATAGAAAGAAAGTTAGTATTAGTACTTTTAGTTCCTTTGGGTTCGACAATCCGGTCTTGCCTAAGCTATACTACTGTTCGATAGGTGCACTTGCATCAATCGTTGTTATAGTTAATTCCAGGATCGATCATTATAAATTTAAAACTCTGAAATACAACGATCAAGTTTTTGGCGCCGTTGCCGGGGAACTAAAATATTAAGAACATTCTATTTTTATTACTTTAGCCATTTTTTTATTTTTGCAATTTACTTTTATTTTTTTTATCTTAGTTTTAGCTTTTCTAATTTTCTTTCTTTGTTTTTCCTAGCAGGTGCCTCTAGTTTATGACTAGAAGGAACCCGAGAGGACAACTAGTATACGACAGTGATATTAAAGCTACCGCTCATAGAAATCGCAGAGAAATTAGGCGAGCCCTAAATTACACAGAAGAAGAGCGAGAAGACAGATCCAATCCTACTGAAGGGATGGACGAAAACAATCCTCAACGACAAGATGTAGGAGAGAATAATGTTCCGTGTACTATGTATGATTATGCTAAACCTCATTTAACAGGAGCAGAATCAAGTATTGTTAGGCCTGGTATAGCCGCTAATAATTTTGAATTAAAGCCTAACACTATACAAATGATTCAACAATTTGTTCAATTTGATGGTTTACAGGACGAAGACCCAAATACTTATATAGCTAATTTTTTAGAGTTCTGTGATACCTTCAAAATAAATGGCGTTTCTGATGATGCCATACGTCTTCGATTATTTCCCTTTTCATTAAGAAATAAAGCCAAATAGTGGTTAAACTCATTACCACGAGGGTCAATCACTACATGGGATCAAATGACCGAAAATTTTTTATTAAAATATTTCCCACCTGCCAAAATGACCAAATTACGGAATGATATCTCTTCTTTTGTGCAGATGGATTTAGAGACATTATATGATGCATGGGAGAGATATAAGGATCTCTTGAAGCAGCCTACGAGTTTATTGAAGAGATGTCACTGAATAACTATCAGTGGCAGGTTACAAGGACCAAACCAACAAAATCAGACGGAATTTTAAACATAGATGCAGTAACCATGCTATCAACACACGGTAGAGATGATGAATAAAAAGCTTGATAGTTTGTGTTCTTCGCAGTACATCCGATGAATGACAAAGGCGACGTAAGTGGAACCATGGTGAATCCTGAGTACCCACACTACCAACCAAGCACAGAGAGCGAACAGATGAACTATATAGGTAACAATTTCAGATCTAATAATCCATATAGTAATAATTATAACCCAGGTTGGAGGAACCACCCAAATTTTTTGTGGGGAGGTCAAGGAAATCAAAGACAACAACCTCCTCAAAATTTCCAAAATTAGCCCTATCCACAGGAGAAGAAGTCGAACCTTGAAGAGATGTTGACAAAATTCATGGCAGCCACAAATACCCGTCTCCAAGACACTGAGACAACACTTAAAAACCAACAAGCATCGATTGAAGGGATCAAGAACCAAGTTGGGGAACTTACTAAGTCAGTTGGGGAAATTACTAAGTCAGTTGGACAACTTGTAAAGATAATCTCAGAACAACTACAAGAAAGCTTGCCAAGCAACACTGAAACTAACTCAAAAGAGCAAATTCAAGCCGTAACAGCTCATGACAGTGAAAGGTTAGTGGAATCTGACCCAAGGCAAGAGCCTGTGGTAAGTGAAGGTAAGGTTGAGGTAAGCCATGATTTACCAAACCCGGTAATTAAAGAGTACCAAGCTCATATGCCATACCCCAATGCGATAAAGAAAGACCACACAGAGGAACAATTCGGTAAATTTCTTATACCTCCAAAGAAGTTTCTTATTAACTTGCCGTTTCTTGAAGCTCTTTCGCAGATGCCAGATCCTAGACCTCGTGACAATAAAGAAGAAAATCATGTGGAACGAAAGCTTCGGATCGATGAACTAGACGAATGGAAGACACACTTCAAGGAGAGACTAAAAATACAAGGAGCAAAAAGGAGGCAACTCCACGAGAAACTTAACGATGGGACAACCCAGCTTAAGATAGGATATCAGGTACTCAAAATCTTTCCAGATGGAACAGTCGAGGTAACTAATCCTAAATTTAGCACTTCTAAGGTAAACACTACTCGACTTAAACTTTATATCCACAACCGAATTGATCGCATGAGAAAGGATTTTCACCTCCTCAAACCACCATGACCATACGAATGAGAGGTAAAGTCTAGCTTAAGACTATAAACAAGCGCTTCTCGGGAGGCAACCCGAGCACTAACCCCATTAATTTTTACATTTTATTTTATTTTTACTTTTATTTTTCCTTTTAGCACCTAACCATAAACTAACCAAAGTATAGATTTCCATACCACACGGCCTTGCACACGGCCGTGGCCGTGGCCGTGGCCGTATGGCCATCACAGGAAGGTACAAGGGCGGGGGCAACCACCAGATCCATAATCTCTATTTAGACCCCCCTTCTTCCTTTTTCTTGTTCAGTTGTCTTTCTTCTTTCATTTTCCATTATTTACTTTTATTCTTATTTTTATTTATTTTTATTTTTATTTTTATTTTTATTTACTTTATTATTTTCTTCTTATTCTTCATACCATTTAGATTTAGCTTAGGATACAATAAAATCAGACCGACTACCTTGAGGATTCAAGTTCAAACGGTTCGAGGCGCTTCTCCATGTTCACCACTAATCCTATCCGGTTTCTTTTCATTAACTTCATCCAAAATTCAGGAAGTTTCACTTCTCTCCACATCTTATGATTTTATGATTTTATTTTGCTATTATCTATCTTTGTACATTGAGGGCAATGTACATCTTAAGTGTGGGGGGTGAACAACCTAAAAAGGTGCCTAATTTTTTTCATTATTCTCAAATTCCTAAAATTAGGTGCCAAACTTTCTGCATTATTCTCAAATCCCTGAATTTAGTCTTGTTTTTAAGTAATTTTCTCATATTACTAATTAGGATGAAATTTCCATGATTTATGATTTTTTTATGTGTTTTAAATTAAGTCATTGATAATTGTGCATTGATAATTAAATTCTAAGAATACTAGAGAATCAAGCATGATAAGTCTATTTTTCAGAAATTAAAAATTTTCTAGGTTGTCCACCTGAATTTGAATGTTACTTTGAAGTTTGAAATTTACAAGGTTGATATCAAAACACCCATAATTTTTGCGAGATTTTGAGCCTTATAGAGCATAAAATCTTTTCCTTGCTCACTTCATTGATTATGAGTGTGTCAACATTGATTTGTTATTCTAGAACTTGCATCGATTATACATGTCGAGACCATACTTTTGACTTGATATACAGAAACGATAAAGGCACCTAGGATTTAACCCACTTACTCCACTAAAAACCTACCTTCATAATTAACCCCTAGTGAACCCCGTTTAAACCTAACAACCCTTTTTATTGACTCACCCACTAATTTCAACCTAGAAACCCTTTGTTTTTGTTATCCCCATTCCTTTTGACTACCCTTATATCGAGATTTGATTTGATTAATAGCCTAACTATGTTTTTATTTCAGTAATTTATCCTTTTTTAATTATTTGATTTGTTCTTGAATTAAAAAAATTTGAAGTATAGTCGTTATTCATTATTAGTTTTGTGATTAAGTGAGCTTATACGTTTGAATTCCAAATATTGAAGAAGACACTCGTAGTATTAGTATTTTTTTCAATTGATGTAATTACCTTTATTTAGTTTATTGTTTCTGGTTAGGTAATTTTTCAGGTCAATCTCGATTCTAACCCTCTAATTTAGCCTTTATCCACACCTTTAACCCAAGCCCCGTTACAACCCTGTTAAAGACCTTTTGATTTGTGCATCATCTCATATTACAGTGGTGGAGATTTGATTTTCATGCAAGCCTATGGGATTAACTTTTCAGGTTTGACATTTGAGTGCTTAATTCTGAACCTTAAACACTTCGAGTGATTTGAGTGAATCTTTTGTGAGGATGTCATTCCTTGTAGGTTTTGGATCAGAGGTAATTATTTAGATGAGGGGAAAACACCTATGTTTTGTGCTACAAATGTAAGACTTATATTGTTTGAATCTTTAGGGCTCTTTGAGTTAAATTATCCATGTATAAATTATCTATGAATTATGATGAGACGTTGTTGATAGGAATATTGAATCATGGAAAGTTCGTTTTAATTGTAAGTTGAGAATTTTGCTTGAGGACAAGCAAAAGCTTAAGTGTGGGGGTATTTGATAAACCGTAAAAGTAACATATTTTAGGCCCACATTTAGCATACTTTTGGATGAATTATCCCTTATTTTGTGTAAAAAGGTGCTCTTAATCCTTTCTTTTCATGTTTTATACTCAGGAAAGCACCGAAGGATGAAAAGAACAAGAAACAGGCTTAAAACGAGCCAAATGGGCCAGATCACAAAATCGACACGGCCTGGGCCCAAGACCACACGGCCGTGCCTCATGAAAGGAGTCCACACGACCTGGCCACGATTAACACGAGCGTGTGCCATGGGCGTGTCCCTGCCGCGGCCAAGAGAAGTTTTGCTCAGATTTGGATACTTGGAGGCAAAGAAACACAATCCAAAGCCTATTTAAACACCCAAGTAGGAACTCCACTCAGATTTGGATACTTGGAGGCCAAGTAAGGCATCTCAAGGCCTATATAAACACCCTAGGGGGCAACTTATTCAAGGAGTTCGACAGAAACCCTCTATCGAGGGGAGCCCAAAGCTATCATCTAGGGGCGGTTAGCTAGGCCAAGGAGCCAAGCTGAAGAGGTCAGATTTGTGGGAAACTCTCAAGGGATAGCCAGTTGATCCATTTCTAGAAGCCAAAATTCTACTCAAGACGGAGGATCTCTCCTTCAATTCCTTCAGGGAGTTTTAGGGATTTCTTATGTTTTGTTTTATCTTTTCTTCTGAGATGTTTTTCTTTATTATTATGAACTAAAACCTTCAGATACCTGAAGGGGGATGAAACCTAGATGAATCTTGTTATTGTTTTCTGAACTATATGATAAATACTTGATTTGTTCTTGATTATGTGTGCTTAATTCTTGTGTTGATATTTCGCGGATATTAATTCAAGTTGAATGTGCTTAGGTGGTGGAGAAAAAGTCCCTGCTTAAGAGTAGATCTAGCATAATTAAGCGGAGTTGATCGCGCGCCTAGAGATAGGGTGACGAGATTTTTTCGGATTAGGGTGAAACCTAATATGGGAGTCCATAGATCGATTTACTACTATTCTAGGGGTTTTAATTAGAAAGAGATTTCAATTAATCAACCTAGGGTTAGACGTTATTCGCCTCGAGAGAGGGATTAATATAAATTAAGGAGTCCTACGGATCAAGTCAAGTGAATAAATCGTCTGGTTCAGTGTTAGATAACAAGTGAAGTCTAGGTGGATTCTTCCTAAGGGTATCGTCTTAATCAACTGAGTTTTTCCCAAGTATTTCCCCAATTCATTCTTTTTGTCTTTGCGACTTTAGCTTAGTAATTAGTTAATTTAGATTAATAAACAACTTCACTTATTTTAGGCTAAATAATAGAAAGAAAGTTAGTATTAGTACTTTTAGTTCCTTTGGGTTCGACAATCCGGTCTTGCCTAAGCTATACTACTGTTCGATAGGTGCACTTGCCTCAACCGTTGTTATAGTTAATTCTAGGATCGATCATTATAAATTTAAAACTCTGAAATACAATGATCAATGTCAATACTTGTCGATTTTAAACCAGAGGTAATTATTTAGGTAAGGGGAAACACCTATGTTTTCATGCTATAAAAATTTATGACTTAGATTGTTTGAATCTCTAAGACTCTTCTAGTTAAATTATCAATGTATGAATTATCTATGAATTATGATGAAACATTATTGATGAGGATTATGAATTAAGGGAGTTAATTTTAATGGTGAGTTGAGGATTTTGCTTGAGGACAAGCAAAGGCTTAAGTGTGGGGATATTTGATAAACCATAATTTACACAAATTTTAACCCCATGCTTAGCTTACTTTTGGATGAATTCTGATTGAATTTGATGAATTCGATGCTCCTAACCTCTTAATTTCATGTTTTATACTCGGGAGAGCTTAGAGTGTTGAAAGGAACGAGAAACGAGCCAAAAAGGGGAAAAAAGGGGCCTACCTAGGAAATCAACACGGCCTAGACCATTGGACACGATCGTGTGTTTCGAGAAAGGATCAACCACAGCCTGAACTATCGACCACAGGTATATCACACGGCCGTGTGTGGTGAGCAGGATCGACCACGGTCAAGGGAGTCCACCACGGGCGTGTCACACGGGCGTGTCCCTGCCGAAATCAAGATGAATTCTATTCGGATTAGGATACTTGTGGGCCAAGTAAGGCATCTCAAAGCCTATATAAACACCCTAGGGGGCAACCTAAAAGGGGAGCTCGACAGGACGTTGAATAGACACCGAGTAGAAGGAGAAAATTCTCCAAGACACCCATCGGGAATAGCTTAGGAGAAGTATCTTCATCAAGACGGAGGATCTCCCATCAAGTTCTTTAGAAGTTTTTGGGTTTTCTTATGTTTTGTTGTTTTTCCTCTTTTATGATGTTTCCCTCTTTTAGTATGAACTAAAACCCTTAAATACCTAAGGAGATGAAACCTAAGACAGATCTTAGTATTATTTGATTTATGAGATAAATACTTGTGCTTATTCTTAATTGTGAGTTCTTATTCTCTTTTTAATAATTCAGGTTATTGATTCAAATCGAATGTGTTTATTCAGTGGAGCAAAAGTCCCTGTCTAAGAGTAGATAAACACAATTAAGCAGAGTTGATTGCAACCCTAGAGATAGGGCGACCAAAATCTGCCGGATTAGGGTCAAACCTAATAAGGGAATCCATAGATCGAGTTAATGTGACAATAGGGGTTTTAATTAGAAAGAGATTTCAATTAATCAACCTAGAGTTAGTTGTTAGGAGCCTCGAGAGAGGTATTAATATAATTTAGGGATTTCTACGGATTAAGCCAAGTGAATAAATCGCATGAATCAAAAGTAATAAGTGAAGTCTAGGTGGATTCTTCCTTAGGTATTGCCAATCTCATATAAGTTGTCCAAAAGTATTTTCCCAATTCACTCTCTGTCGCGTTCATAGTTAGTTAAATTAGTTAGTTAATTTTAGATTAAAAATAAATCCCCTTAATTATTAGGCTAGATAATAAAAAGGTAGTTAATACTAGTACTCTTGGTCCTTGAGGATACGATATTCCGGACTCACCACAGCTATACTACTGTTCGATAGGTGCGCTTGCCTTTGTCGAAATAATAGTTAGTTTCGAGCTCCATCAAGTTTTTGGCGCCGTTGCCGGGTACTAAGATATTAGGAACACTTAATTTTTATTAATTTAGCCATTTTATTTATTTGCAATTTATATTTACTTAATTTTTTAACTTTGCTAATTTTTCTTTTATTTGCTTCTGGCAAGTAATTCTAGTTTATGACTAGGAGGAACCCGTCAGGACCCTTGATTTTTTACAGTGATATAGAAGGTACCGTTCGCAGAAATCGTAGGGAAATAAGGCGAAGCCTACAGTACATAGAAGAAGAAGCAAGAGGACGATACCAACACTACTGAGGAGATGGCACTGAATAACTATCTGTGGCAAGTTATGAGGAAAAAGCCAACAAAAGTCGCCAGTGTCTTCAACCTCGACGTAGTAACCATGCTATCAAACCAGGTAGAACTGTTAAATAAAAAAATAGATGGTTTGTTTGGTTCTACGCAAGTACATCTGGTGATGCAGTGCGATACAAATGGGGAAGGGGTGAACAACACAGAATATCTATCCTACAACCCTAGCACAGAGAACGAACAAGTCAACTATATGGGTAACTATTCTAGACCTCAAAATAATCCCTATAGTAACACTTATAATACAGGTTGGAGGAACCATCTCAATATCTCGTGGGATGGTCAAGGAAATCAGAGACAGCAACCCCCTCCAGGCTTTCAACAACAACCTTACCCACAAGAGAAGAAGTCGAACCTTGAGGAGATGCTAACAAAATTCATCGCGGTGTCAAAAACCCGTTTTCAAAACACCGAAACAGCACTCAAAAACCAGCAAGCATCAATCAAGGGGCTCGAGAACCAAATAAGTCAGCTTGCTAAGCTGATCTCAGAATGACCACAAGGTAGCTTGCCAAGCAACACTAAAACTAACCCAAAGGAGTAACTTCATGCCATAACTACTCACAAAAGTGAAGGGTTAGACGAACCAACCTCAAGGCAAGAGATCGTGGTGGATGAAGGTAAGGTTGAGGTAAGCCATGATAAACCAAAACCGGTAATTTCAGAGTACCAACCTTGTGTGCCATACCCCAATGTGACAAAGAAAGACCACAGAGATGAACAATTCGGTAAATTTCTTAAACTCTTAAAAAAATTACATATTAACTTACCGTTTCTTGGAGCTCTTTCACAGATGCCCAATTCAAGGAAATTTTTAAAAGAGCTTTTGACAAACAAACGGAAGCTAGACGAGGCGTCGCATGTGGAGCTAAACGCAGTGTGCTCAGCAATTCTACAAAATAAATTACCATAAAAGTTAAAAGATCCAGGGAGTTTTACAATTCCATGCTTAATTGGTAGTTTAGATATTAATAATGCTTTGGCTGATTTAGGGGCGAGTATTAATGTTATGCCTTATAAAATGTTTAAACAGCTAGGTCTATGGAAACCCAAACAAACTAGGATGAGTATTCAACTCGCTGATAAGACTATTAGAGTTCCTAGGGGTATAATCGAACATGTACTAGTGAAAATTGATAAATTCATATTCCCAGTAGACTTTGTTGTTTTAGACATGGATGAGGAAAATAATGTTCCTTTAATATTAGGACGGCCCTTTTTAGAAACTGCTAGGACCATTATCGATGTTGATACAGGGGAAGTAACACTTTGTGTAGGTGATGACATGATTAAACTCAAAGCACGTGATTTTGACAGAATATCTAACGATAAAGAGAATACAAGTCCTGTTAATATAAATAAACTTAACGTTCAATCTTCTTTACAGGAAATCTCTCAGGAAAAGATAACAGAGCCAGAATCTCGTGTTCATACTGAGAATACAATTGTTCATGAGGAACGAAGGTTACAAATCGATGAACTAGATGAATGGCGGACACACGTCAAGGAAAAACTGAAAAAACACGAAGAACCAAAGCAAAACCATGTCAAACTTAAAGATGAGACATACCAATTTCAGATCGGGATCAGGTACTGTTAGATACAACCGACCCTCGAATAGCCACTTTAGAGCTTAATACAAACGGTGCGACTCCTTTTACGGTACTTAAGGTCTTTCCATACGGAACGGTCGAGGTAACTCATTCTAATTTTGGCACTTTTAAGGTAAATATTACCCGACTCAAACCATATGTTGATAGAATTGATAATAAGAAAAAGGAGTTTCGACTCCTCAAACCACCATGGTTATACGAATGATAGGTAAGTCTAGCTTAAGACTTTAAACGAGCGCTTCTCGAGAGGCAACCCTAGCACTAACCCCACTAATGTCCATATTTTCGAATTTTAGCATCTAACTAAAAACTAACCAAATTTTTAGGCGCAGGTTTCCCTATCCACACGGCCTTGCACACGGGCATGGCTGTGGTCGTGTGGAAATAGGACAAAACTTATCCCAAAACACGGGCTATGATAAAATGCCACGGCCGTGCGATTCAGCTGTGGTCAAAACTGAGAAATCTACACGGGCGTGCGACACGCCCATGGGACCTTTGAGTCCATTTATTTTTTTCTTTTTCTTTTTCTCTTATTTTCATTTTTAATTTCTTTTCTTTCATCTTTAGGTCTTTAATGTATATTATTATATTTTGATTTCTTTAATTTAGGTTCAAGGGGCTGTTAACGAACGACCACACCACCACCGGAGTATCCTCCCCACCTTCACCTCTCTCCAACTTTACCGTTTCTTTTCATTGACTCCATCCAAAATTCAGGAAGTTTCACTTCTCTCTCTATCTTATGATTTTATTACTATATTGCTATTATCTATCTTTGTACATTGAGGACAATGTACATCTTAAGTGTGGGGGGGTTAACTACAATATTATTTGAAAATCCCTGAATTATGTCTTATTCTTAAGTAATTTTCTCATATTACTATTAGAATGAAAATTCTATTAATTTATGATTATCATTGATATGCTTCGGATTAAGTCATAGGTAATTGTGCATTGATGGTTTAAACTTTAAGACATTAGAGAATCAAGCATGATAAGTTTATTTTCAGAATTAAAAATCTGCTAGGTTGTTTCCCTAAATTTAAATATTACTTTGAGGTTTGAAATTTGCAAGGTTGACATCAAAAACCATAATTTTTGTGAGATTTTGAGCCTTTAGAGCATATATTTTTCTTGCTCACTTTATTGTTGGTTATGAGTGTGTCAACATTGATTTGTTATTCTAGAACTTGCTTCGATCATACATGTCGAGGCCACACATTTGATTTGATATACTGAGATGATAAAGGCACCTAGGTTTTAGCCCACTTACTCCATAAAAAGCCTACCTCCATAATTAACCCCTAGTGAACCCTTTTTAGCCTAATAAACCGTTTCTTGACTCACCTATTAATATTAACTTAAAACCAAATTTTTAATTCCCCTAATCTTTTGACTTCCTTTTTGTCGAGATTTGATTTGAGCAATTGCCTAACTATGTTCTCTATATCAGTTATTAAAGTTCTTTCTTATCATTGTTTGTGCTTATTCCTAAAAAAAAATGTTGAAGATTTATTCATTATTAGTGATTATGAGCTTAAACAGTCAATTTCATATCATTATAAGAAGCTCGTGTTATTAGTGATAAGTTTTCAATTGATGTAATTATTTAGTATTAGATCATATTTTTCTAGTTAGGTAATTTTTCAATTCAATCTCGATTCTAACCCTCTAATTTAGCCTGTATCCACACATCTAACCCAAGCCCCAATACAACCCTTTAAAGACCTTTTCATTTGTGTATCATCTCATTTTATAGTGGTGGAGATTTGATTTTCATGCAAGCCTATGGGATTAACTTTTCATGTTTGACTTTTGAGTGCTTAATTTGAACCTTAAACACTTTGAGTGGTTTGAGTGAATCTTTAGTGAGGATGTCAATACTTTTCGGTTTTAAACCAGAGGTAATTATTTAGGTAAGGGGAAACACCTATGTTTTCATGCGTTAAAAATTTATGACTTAGATTGTTTGAATCTCTAGGACTCTTCTAGTTAAATTATCAATGTATGAATTATCTATGAATTATGATGAAACATTATTGATGAGGATTATGAATTAAGGGAGTTAATTTTAATTGTGAGTTGAGAATTTTGTTTGAGGACAAGCAAAGGCTTAAGTGTGGGAATATTTGATAAACCATAATTTACACATATTTTAACCCCATGCTTAGCTTACTTTTGGATGAATTCTGATTGAATTTGATGAATTCGATGCTCCTAATCTCTTAATTTCATGTTTTATACTCAGGAGAGCTTAGGGAGTCGAAAGGAACGAGAAACGGGCCAAAAAGGGGCAAAAAGGGCCTACCTAGGAAATCAACACGGCCTGGACCATTGGACACGACCGTGTGTTTCGAGCAAGGATCAACCACGGCCTGAACTATCGACCACAGGCATATCACACGACCGTGTGTGGTGAGCAGGATCGACCACGGTCAAGGGAGTCCACCACGGGCGTGTCACACGGGCGTGTCCCTGCCGAAATCAAGATGAATTCTATTCAGATTAGGATACTTGTGGGCCAAGTAAGGCATCTCAAAGCCTATATAAACACCCTAGGGGGAAACCTAAAAGGGGAGCTCGACAGGACGTCGAATAGACGTCGAGTAGAAGGAGAAAATACTCCAAGACAGCCGTCGGGAACAGCTTAGGAGAAGGATCTTCATCAAGACGGAGGATCTCCCATCAAGTTCTTTAGAATTTTTTGGGTTTTCTTATGTTTTTTTTGTTTTTCCTCTTTTATGATGTTTCCCTCTTTTAGTATGAACTAAAACCCTTAAATACCTAAGGAGATGAAACCTAAGACAGATCTTAGGATTATTTGATTTATGAGATAAATACTTGTGCTTATTCTTAATTGTGAGTTCTTATTCTTGTTTTGATAATTCAAGCTATTGATTCAAATCGAATGTGCTTATTCAGTGGAGCAAAAGTCCCTGTCTAAGAGTAGATCAACACAATTAAGTAGAGTTGATTGCAACCCTAGAGATAGGGCGACAAAAATCTGCCGGATTAGGGTCAAACCTAATAAGGGAATCAATAGATCGAGTTAATGCGACAATAGGGGTTTTAATTAGAAAGAGATTTCAATTAATCAACCTAGAGTTAGTTGTTAGTAGCCTTGAGAGAGGTATTAATATAATTTAGGGATTTCTACGGATTAAGCCATGTGAATAAATCGCATGAATCAAAAGTAATAAGTGAAGCCTAGGTGGATTCTTCCTTAGGTATTGCCTATCTCATATAAGTTGTCCAAAAGTATTTTCCCAATTCACTCTCTGTCGCGTTCATAGTTAGTTAAATTAGTTAGTTAATTTTAGATTAAAAATAATTCCCCTTAATTATTAGGCTAGATAATAAAAAGGTAGTTAATACTAGTACTCTTGGTACTTGAGGATACGATATTCTGGACTCACCACAGCTATACTACTGTTCGATAGGTGCGCTTGCCTTTGTCGAAATAATAGTTAGTTTCGAGCTCCATAAAAAACAAACACATTTATACATAAATCTTACTGCTAACAGCCCATTCCTCTTGAGAGCAAAAACTAAAAATTTTCCAAGGCCCAGACTCGAACCCAGGCCTCCTAATAACCCCCAAATACACTCAAATACCCAGCCATTCAAGCACATCATGGAATTTAAGCCATTTCGGCAAAATTACAAACCCCACACTCTTGGGGCGTTACAACTCTACCCCCTTAAAGAAATTTCGGCCTCGAAATTTACCTTGTCAGAAGAGGTGAGGGTATTGTTGTCGCATCGCCTCCTCAGGCTCCCACGTGGCGTCCTCTGAATCGTGATTACGCCAAAGCACCTTGACTAACGGAATAGATTTCCTCCTCAATACCGTAACATCACGATCCAGTATCTGCACCGGTTCTTCCTTAAAATTCAGATCAGGTCTAACCTCAATCTCCTCCACTGGCACTATATGTGAGGGATCAGAGCGGTATCGCCTCAGTATAGAGACGTGGAACACATCATGTATCCGGTTTAACTCAGGAGGCAGCTCCAGTTGATAGGCGACTGGTCCTATATGCTTTAATATCCGATAAGGTCCGATGAATCTAGGACTCAGTTTGCCTTTCTGCCCAAATCTGAAAATCTTCTTCCATGGTGAGACCTTCAAGAAAACATAATCCCCCACAGAGTACTCTATCTCTTTACGCCTTAAATTTGCATACGACTTCTGCCTATCTGACGCTTCCTTTAACCGATCCCGAATCAATTTTACTTTCTGCTCGGTTTCGACAACCAACTCTGGCCCCAAAACTCGCTGTTCACCAAGTTCTATCCAATAGGTAGGGGTGCGACACCTACGACCATATAACGCCTCATACGGTGCCATCGGAATACTGGCTTGGTAACTATTGTTATATGCGAACTCTGCTAGCGGCAAGTAGTCTTCCCAACTGCCTTTGAAATCAATTACACAGCTTCTTAGCATGTCCTCCAATATCTGAATCACCCTCTCCGACTGACCATCCGTCTGAGGGTGAAACACCATACTGAAATCCAATCTTGTACCCAATGCCTCGTGTAGCTTCTTCCAAAATCGAGATGTGAACCTAGGATCTCTGTCCGAAATGATAGACACTAGTACCCCATGTAGTCTCACAATCTCAGCCACGTATAACTTAGCCAACTTCTGCAGCGAATAATCAATGCGGACTGGTATGAAGTGGGAAGATTTAGTCAGTCGATCAATAGTAACCCATACCAAATCCTTCTTAGTAGGCGTCAAGGCTAGCCCACTAACAAAGTCCATGGTTACCCTCTCCCATTTCCAGAGTGGAATCTTAAATGGTTGCAGTAATCCAGAGGGCAGTTGATGCTCAGCCTTAACTTGCTGGCATGTCAGGCACTTACTCACGAAATCTGTAACCTCCCGCTTGAGCCCTGGCCACCAGTACAGTTCACGCAGATCTCGGTATAACTCGTTTCTGCCAGTATGCATAGTGTATGGACTACTATGCGCCTCTCGCAATATAGATTGCCTTAACTCAGAATCCCTCAGTACACAGACTCTCCCCCGAAAGCATAGCACACCCTCACTATTCAGCCCAAAATTCGCAGTCTCCCCATTCTCAACCAGTCAAAAATGAGGGACCAACGATTCATCCAGCAACTGCTTCTCCTTTATCTGATCAATCCAGGTTAGTCTCACCTGGAGTTCAGCCAACAGACTACCATCCTCAACCAGGCTGAGACGAGCAAACATTGCTCTCAGATCAGCTACCACCTTACGGCTCAGTGCATACGCTACTACGTTAGCTTTAAACGGATGGTACTCAATCGAGTAATCATAATCCTTAAGCAACTCTATCCATCTTCGTTGCCTAAGATTCAACTCCTTCTGAGTAAGGTGATACTTGAGGCTTTTATGGTCAGTGTAAATAGTAGACTTCTCACCGTATAAATAATGCCTCCAAATCTTCAATGCAAAAACCACTGCAGCTAACTCCAATTCGTGAGTGGGGTAATTCGCCTCGTGAGGCTTAAGCTGGCGAGACGCGTAAGCAACCACCTTACTCTCTTGCATCAACACACATCCCAATCCGGTGTGCGACGCATCACAGTAGACAATGAATTCCTTCCCAGACTCTGGCTGTATTAACACCGGGGCTTCAGTCAGAACCTTCTTCGGTTTCTCAAAACTCTCCTGCTGCTTATCAGTCCAGTTGAAAGGTACCCCTTTGCGCAGTAACTTAGTCAAAGGTGCAGCAATCAGTGAAAACCCCTTCACAAAATGTCTGTAATACCCAGCCAGACCCAGAAAACTTTGAATCTCAGATACAGTCTTTGGTGGTTTCCAATCCAACACGGCTTCAATTTTCCGAGGATCAACCCGAATCCCCTCGGCAGACACTACGTGATCCAGAAATGTCACTTCTCGCAACCAGAACTCACACTTGCTGAACTTTGCATATAGCTGCTTTTCCCTCAGGATTTGCAAAACAATTCGAAGATGCGAATCATGATCCTCCTCGGTTCTTGAATACACCAGGATGTCATCTATAAACACCACTACGAACCGGTCCAAATAGGGCTGGAATACCCGGTTCATCGTATCCATGAAAGTAGCTGGTGCATTCGTCAACCCAAATGGCATGACTAGAAACTCGTAATGCCCATAACGAGTCCTAAATGCGGTCTTGTACACATCCGCCTCCTTAACCCTTAGCTGATGGTACCCAGATCGAAGATCTATCTTGGAGAAAACCGAGGCTCCTCGCAGCTGGTCAAACAGATCATCTATTCTCGGTAAAGGGTACTTGTTTTTAATCGTCAGTTTGTTCAGTTGACGATAATCGATGCACATGCGCATGGACCCATCCTTCTTCTTCACGAATAACACCGGTGGTCCCCATGGAGACACACTCGGTTGAATGAATCCTCGGTCCAATAGCTCTTGAATTTGAGCCTTTAATTCTACCAGCTCCTTCAGCGCCATCCTATAAGGGACGATGGACACCGGAGCTGTTCCAGGTAAGAGCTCAATACCGAATTCGACCTCATAGTTTGGAGGCAACCCAGGAAGCTCTTTGGGAAATACATCTGGACCATCCACTTAGCAGCACAGTCCAAATTTGCACGGTGTTTTACTAGCCAATCCATGCCCAAAATAAGATCGAATTCGCCAAACGGCAGTTCCATCAAATTCACCGGAAAGACAACCCTTGGACCTCTAGGGGCACGTCCCTGAACAACTTATTCACCCTAACCGACTGTCCTAGTGGACTCAACACACTCATCTCTCTATCTGTAATTTCAAACTAGAAACCCAGCGTCCCAGCCACAGTGCATGCAACAAACAAGTGTGTAGACCCAATGTCAATTAAAGCAGTGTATGGTACATTATAAATGAGGAACGTACCAGTTATGATGTCAAGAGCGTCTCCATCCTTTCGACGCCGAGCAGCATAGACCAACGTTGGCTTTCTCGCCTCCGTGTTACCAGTACCTCTGCCCGGTGCTCCACTACCTCTACCCAAACCATTTCCCCCACTGGCCTTACCACGGCCTCTCGGTGGCTGCTGACCACCTCTCTCTGGTTGAACATAGCCCTGACCTACGGCTTGCATCTAAACAGGCCTCTAAGTACAGTTCTTAACCTGATGATCCATGGACCCACATCTGAAGCACGCCCCAGTTCTTTTCTAGCACTCACCCTGGTGAGATCTCCCACAATCAGCGCAAGGCTGTGGTCTAGCAGCAACAACAAGGACCCCAGCTCAGACTGGCCCATCAAATCTAGGCCTCTTCTTAGGCCCACCAAAAGAACTTGAGGGCCCAAAATCCCTCTTATTTCTGCCTCTATCCTTCTCATGGTTCTGGCGCTCTGAGCGCTTCACATCCTCGGTAATTTTTGCCTTCTCGACAAGGGCAGCAAAGTCTCTTTCCCTCTGCAGAGCTATCAGCACCTGCAACTCATCTCGGAGGCCATCCTCGAAACGCACACAGCGTTCATACTCAGTCGCGACTATGCCCCGAGCATACTGGCTCAACCGCAGAAACTCTGCCTCATACTCTGCTACAGACCTATTCCCCTGGACCAGACTCAAAAATTCCTTCCTCCGGGCATCCACATAACTCGCCCCAACATATTTTCCTTGGAAGGCTGACTTAAAGAAGTCCCATGTCAAGCGGTCGACCTGGATACCCTCTCTCACAGTGAGCCACCATTGGTATGCCTCGTCTCGCAGTAAGGACACTGCTCCCTTCAATTTCTGTTCCACTGTACAGTCGAGGTCATCCATTATCCGCTCGGTAGCCTCTAACCAATATTCCTCCACGTTCGGGGCTACACCAATAACGCCCCTGAAGATTTCTGCTCCATTAGACCGGAGTCGCTCAGAAATTGACCCTCGGCCCACTGACCCAATACTTGCTCCAGCAACCCTTTCCAAGACCCGCAGCATTGCTTGGGATAGACCATCATCCCCAATGGCTCGGTCATGAAACCCCGTCTCCGTTACTGGTGAGGCTGGCGCCTCCCTAGCCGGCATGTGTCCCGATGCTGAAGACCCAGCCCTAGCACCTCGGCCTCTATCGCGGCCACGTGTACCCCTTCCGCGACCTCTTGTGCTCATATCGATGTAGCGTATTTATCTGATTTAAGAGTTTTATGCATCAGCTTATAATTTCAATAATTAATAACGGATATTTTATGATAAACAGTAATTATGGTTATTTTCGCGAATCGAGACCTCACTATAGTTTTCAGTCTTCTATAGTTTCAGTTTACTCTAACTAAAGAGTTTCAGTACTGTATTACTATCTACAGTAGCTTCTCAGTATAACATTTAGATCTATGACAATAAATTGTGTCAGAGAACTTACAGATTTGGCGCCGAAGACTCGGTGTGCCACACTTTCAGTAACAACTTTTCTTTCCAAACCCAAATTTAGACAATTTGAGAAAAATTTTCAAAACCCATTCTGAAACACCCCACACCCGGCCCACGAGCCTGGACCGGATCTGGTATGTTCCTTAAGTAAACCGGTTTCAAATTCTTTTGTTCCTTAGGAAAAACTTGTGCGATTTTTAAAAACTATTGTTTTGGGTTGGGCTTGAGTTAAAAACCCATTGATCTTATTTTAAAGTCCAATTTATTAAGATGAAAAAAACAATTAGGGTTTATTTTTAAAGAAATAAATTTTACTTAACTTTAATTGAAAATAATTCGTAACATAGTAATTAAAAATAAAAGTAAAGAAATGTAACTTATGGCCTTATTACATCAAGTAAAATCCCAAAATAAAATTAAAATACTTAAATAAATTTAAATATCCATATTGAATAAACCTTCAAGCTGAGCATGGCCATCCCTAAGCTTCCGACGAACCCGGTCCATTATTGATCGTCACCTGAAAACTAGTCCCACAACGGGGTGAGTCAACAGACTCAATATGTACACAACACTAAAATTCAATAGATCAAGCATACATTTTTCATATCCAATACTTATTCATATAACAGATAAAAATGATGATGCAACCCAAACCCAAACCTAGCTGCCATCCGCTACACATCCCCGCACCAACCCGCACACCGTGGGGACTACTAACTCAACCTCCATCCGCTACACACCATCGGAAGCGATTTGCTGCGATCGACGTGCTCATCGCCCATATAAAATTTGTGGCATAGCCACTCAGATAATTGTGTCATGAGACACCACATTCGTGATAATGTAACCGGTTACCACATTCGGATAATGTGACCAAGTCACCACATTCAGATAGAGAGACCGTAGTCATCACATTCACTTCCCTTTTTCATATATCCCGAATGACCCATATTATTCATATCATGCATATCCTACTTAAATTCACATTCTTATAAATTTTCACATGTTATAAATATAACATATTTCGTAATCCTAATAGGAGTAGGAAACGTGCTCGAGTACTACTGCACCATATTATGGTACCTTAGCCACATTCTTATAAACATGCATATTTTACATATTACCATCAATCTTATTAAAAGTTAGTGTGGGTACACACTGATTCGCTTAACGAAGTCCTTGAAATCCCGAAGAACCGATCTACCGATTTAGATCCTTAACTCCTATATTCGGCCAATCATTTAAACACATTAATAAACCTTTTGGCTTTAAAACCAAATCCTAGTAGGATTTGTATAATCGAAAAACCTACCTTGTTGCCGATTGACTTAAGAATCAAGTCCCAAAACTTTGTTGTATTCCTTCTTGCATTCGGCCAATCATTAAAACACATCATAGGTTAGTTTAGGCTTTTGGGAATAAATCCAAATACTTAAAATAGGCTTTGGCGAATATACATGTGTCTTACCTTAAATCCTTGAATTGAAACTCTCTTAGCCGAAATTCCTTAGATCGAAATCCGGAATTCCTCCTTTAATATTCGGTCAAAAGACAACAAAAGGGTCAGTTCCTAGATCTCGATTTAAAGAATTTGAAGAACAAAAATCCATTGTTCTTACCTTAATACCTCAGTCGATTGCACCCTTGCTTAGATTCACAGGGAGATTCGGCTTTAATAAGGAAGAGAAAAGAGAGGGTGTTGAGGCTCAAAGATTCGGCAATGGTGGATTAAAGAAAAAGTAGATTTCGGCTTGTCAAAATAAAAAGAGAAAAGAGAATATTGCTTAGGGAATTCGGCAGAGAGTAGGAGAGTTTGGCTAGAGGATTTTCGGCAAACACTTAGAAAAGATGGAAGAATAGCCTTAATCTTCCTTCTTTAGCCGAAATTACTAGGCTAGAGTCCCCTACTTGGCCACCACTCCTCTATCTGATAACTTTATCCTTTAATTATCATAAATAAAAGAGTTTAAATCCAACATTTATCTCTTCAAAATAATCCAATTTAAAAATCCTTTATTTATCACCCTTTTTAATCGAATATTTATGAAAATAAAACACCTCCTTTCTAGAAGCATGTGCCGTCCACCTCAGTCTTCTGGAAGCAAAAATAAAACCTCCTTTATTTGCTTCCCAAGTGACTCGAACTCAGGCCCATTCCTCTTGCATATGGCGCCATTTCCATAGGCCCTAAGTGGCATCTTTAGACCACTTTTCCAAGCCTGTTTGTGTGTCAAATTTCACAAACTTTTTCTTTTAAGGCCACCTTGCCTTAATTTCCCCTTTTAAACCTTAAAACTCGTCATTTCTAGGTCATTTCTAAGTTTCCAAAAATTTTCATTCGGCTCTGTAAACTTGACATTTTCTTACATTTCCAAGTTTCCAGAAATGTGCACTTTCCTATTTTGAATCATTTCCAAATCATTTCCATCCATTTCCAAGTTTCCAAAAATGTTCACTTTCCATTTTTTTAACTTAACATTTCCATACATTTTCGTGTTTCCAAAATTGTTCAAAATTTATTCTTAGTACATAAAACATGTTACTTCGTACAATTAAACCGAAAATGCATAGGCCCTTTCCAGGATGTTACAGTTCTATCCCCCTTAAAAAAATTTCGTCCTCGAAATTTCCTAACTAGAATAATTGAGGGTATTGCTATCGCTTCGACTCTTTTGGTTCCCACGAAGCTTCCTCCAATCCATGGTTGCGCCATAACACTTTGACTAGAGGAACTGACTTCCTACATAGCACTTTCACATCACGTTCTAATATTTGAATCGGCTCTTCCTCATACGATAAGTCTGGCCTTAGCTCTACTTCTTCGACCGGTACCACATGAGACGGATCCGATCGGTAACGACGTAGCATGGATACATGGAATACGTCGTGCATCTGCCGCAACTCGTGGCAACTCCAATTGGTATGCCATCGCCCAACTCGGCCAAAGATTCTATAGGGCCCTATAAACCTTGGGCTTAACTTCCTTTGCGACCAAACCTCATCACCTTCTTCCAAGGCGAGACCTTCAGAAACACTTAGTCTCCCACTTCAAACTCTATCTCCTTTCGCTTAAGGTCTGCGTACGACTTCTGCCTATCAGAAGCTTCCTTTAACCATGCTCGGATTATCTCAACCTTCTCTTCGCCCGCCACTAACTCGGACCCAAAACTTGACGTTCTCCTAACTCGGTCCAACAAGTAGGAGTTCTACACTTTCGACCATACAATGCTTCATATGGTGCCATCCGAATGCTAGCCTGATAGCTGTTGTTGTAGGCGAACTCAGCTAAAGGCAAATAGTCTTCCCAACTTCCTCGGAAATCCATCACACAGCCTCTCAACATATCCTCCAACACTTGTATAACTCGTTCAGACTGGCCGTCTGATTGTGGATGAAAATCCGTAGTGAAGTCCAACTTAGTGCCTAAAGCTTGATGAAGTGCCCTCCAGAACCGAGACGTAAACCTTGGGTCTCTATCGAAGATGATCGATACTGGTACACCATGTAACCTCACAATTTCCGCCACATATAACTTAGCCAGCTTCTGAAGAGAATAGTCAACTCTTACCGAGATGAAGTGCGCGGACTTAGTCAAACGGTCCACTATCACCCATACCGAGTCTTTCTTAGTAGACGTAAGGGGAAGCTCACTAACGAAATCCATGGTAATTCTCTCCCACTTCCATTGCGGAATCTCGATTGGTTGAAGCAATCCTAATGGAACTTGGTGTTCAGCCTTAACTTGCTGACACGTCAAACATTTCCCCACAAATTCAGTCACTTCTTGCTTAAGATCAGACCACCAAAATTGTTCCCTTAGATCTCTCAGACGACTTAATGCCTCCGGGATGCATAGCATAAGGGCTACTATGCGCCTCCCAAAGAATCCTTTGTCTTAACTCCTTGTCCTTCGGTATACAGACTTTTCCTTTGTAGCATAATACTCATTCATCATTAACGCCATAATCCTTTAATTCCCCGTTCTGCACTTGCTGTAACTTAGCACTTAGATCCTTATCAACCAACTGTCCCTCTTTCACCTCCTTCAGCTATGTGGGCTTGACTTGAAACTCTGCCAACAGGCTTCCATCATCGTACAAACTTAAGTGAGCGAACATAGCCCTTAGATCCGACACAACCTTCCGACTTAGGGCATCAGCTACCACATTTGCCTTGCCCGGATGATATTCTATCGAACAGTCGTAGTCCTTCAACAACTCCACCCACCTTCGTTGCCTCAAGCTCAACTCCTTCTGAGTCAACAGATACTTAAGGCTCTTGTGGTCTGTGTAGATCACTGACCTTTCTCCATAGAGGTAGTACCTCCAAACCTTAAGGGCGAAAAACCATCACGCTTTGCGGTTCCAAGCCATGAGTTGGGTAGTTAACCTCATGAGGCCTTAGTTGCCGAGATGCATAAGCGACTACTTTTCCTTCTTGCATTAGCACACATCCTAATCCCGTATGCGAAGCGTCACAGTACACCACAAAATCCTTGCCAGCCTCCGGCTGAATTAACACTGGAGCCTCCGTCAACACCTTCTTAAGGTTGTCAAAGCTCTTCTGTCGCTTATTAGACCATTCAAAGGGTACTTCCTTCCTTAGTAACTTTGTCAAAGGCACGGCTATTGACGAGAACCCTTCCACAAACCTTCTGTAATAGCCTGCCAAACCTAAGAAACTTCGGATCTCAGCCACGGACCTAGGTGGTTTCCAATCCAACACTGCCTCGATCTTCCTAGGGTCCACTCTTATTCCTTCTGTGGATACCACATGTCCTAGGAATGCCACCTCCTTAAGCCAAAATTCACACTTCTTTGAATTTGGCATAGAGCTTCTTCTCCCTTAATACTTGCAGCACAATTCGGAGGTGTTCATCATGCTCTTCTTCAGACTTAGAATACACCAAAATATCGTCGATGAACACAATGACGAACCTATCCAAGTAGGGTTAAAAAACTCGGTTCATCATATCCATGAACGCGGCTGGAGCGTTTGTCAATCCAAACAGCATCACCACAAACTCATAATGGCCGTATCTTGTCCTAAAAGCGGTCTTATGGATATCTGCCTCCTTCACCTTCAACTGGTGATATCCCAACCTTAAGTTTATCTTTGAGAATACTGTGGCCCCCTTCAGCTGATCGAACAAGTCATCGATCCTTGGCAAAGGATACTTGTTCTTAATGGTCAGCTTATTCAACTGACGGTAATTTATGCACATACGCATAGTTCCGTCCTTCTTCTTTACAAACAGAACTGGTGCTCCCCATGGAGACACACTGGGTCGTATGAACCCACGATCCAACAACTCTTGGATTTGAGCCTTGAGCTCAACTAACTCCTTTGGCGCCATTCGGTATGGAGCGATTGACACAGGAGCTGTTCCCGGTAGTAAGTCTATTCCAAACTCCACCTCCCTATCTGGGGGTATTCCTGGTAATTCCTCCGGAAATACATCTTCAAAGTATTTCACCGTTCTAACTCCACTGACACCTTCTTCCTTTCCACCTAACGCACTTACGAAGGCTAAAAACGCCTTGCACCCTTTCTTAACCATCTTCTCAGCCTTCAGCGCCAAAACTACGTTGGACAGGTAGTTTCTTCTCTCTCCGATCATTACTACTACTTCATCCTCTGGGGTCCTTAGTTCCATTCGTTTAGCCGCACAATCCAACACGGCTCGGTGCTCTACTAGCCAGTCCATTCCAAGTATAAGTTCAAACTCCCTAAAGGGTAGTTCCATTAGGTCAGCCCGAAAGTTCACTCCCTGAATCTCTAGGGGTACATTTCGAAAGATCTTATCCACCATTACAGTTTGGCCTAATGGGCTTACTACAGTTATCTCCCTATCAGAAAGTTCAGAGTCTAGGCCTAGTGTTTCCACTACACTACATGCAACATATGAATGGGTCGAGCCCACATCAATTAAGGCATAATAAGGCTTGCCATAAATAAGGAACGTACCGGTTATAACATCCAGTGCGTCTCCGTCTTCTCCTTACGGCGAACCGCATAAACCAAACCCGTTGCCTTGCCTCAAGATTAGCAAAGCACTCTCCGCTCGTGTTCCACGGCCTCGCCAAAGACCGTTACCTCGACATTTGAACCACGACCTCGTTGAGGCTGCTGTCTTCCTCTACTAACCTGACTAACATTCTGAGCGGCTGGTTGATTTTCATCTGGTTTCTTAGGACAATCCTTGAGCATATGGTCCTTGGACCCACACCGAAAACATCCTCCCGTCTTTTTCCAAAGACTCCCTAAGTGCTTCTTCCCACAATGTTCACAAGGACAATATTGCCATCCTGCACTAGCTTGCTGATTTTGATGCCCATCAACTCTAGTCCTCTTTTGAGCCTTCCCAAATGATCTAAAACCTCTTTTGGGCCTATTCAATCCATACCGCTTTGTAGAATCTTTGATTCCTCACCACCTTGGCCTTTTCTACCAAAGCAGAAAACTCCCGCTCCTGATGCGGTGCTATCAACAGTCTCAGATCGTCCCTTAGGCCGTCCTCAAAACGAACACAGCACTCATGCTCAGTTGCCACTACTCCTCGGGCATACCGGCTCAACCTCAGGAATTCAGCCTCATATTCCTCCACAGACTTGTTCCCTTGAACCAGCCCCAGAAAAGCCTTCCTTTGCTCATCTGTATACCTGGTTCCCACATATTTCTTCTGAAATGCTTCCTTAACATATTCCCAGGTCAGATCCTCCGCTGTGGCACCATCCCGAATAGTTAACCACCATTGGTACGCTTCATCGCGTAGTAGTGCCACCATTCCTTTTAACTTCTCCTCAGGGGTCAGATCAAGCTCATCCATGATACGCTCAGTTGCCACACCCGATACTCCACGAAACATTTCGGCTCCATTAGCTCGAAGTCGCTCAGGCACAGACTTACGGGTTTCGAATTTCTCCGCACCACCCACCAACTCCAAAACTCGTAGTACGACACCGCGACACAAAGATCATCCCCGTCTGAGCTTGCTACTCAACACCAACAGTTGGGGGTGTTGGTGGCGGTGGTATCTCGTTGTCAGACCCTTGACCCGATCTAACGGGTTCTGACACCGTCATCCTTCCTCTACCTCATCCACGACGACCACGTCCTCTAGAGCTCATTTCTAACGTCGTAATCTGATTAAGAAGTTTTATGAATTAGTCTTTCTTTCACTTGTTTACCCGCGAAGAAGTTTTATGAAAAAGAATTTAGGAGTGGTTCTTTCGTATTCATACATGCACACAGTCTTTCCATTCATTCGTACATCCATCAAACAATTATGAAATTTCGTTCATTTAGAGAAACGTTGTAGTTTTCATTGTTATTGTTTTCCCACTACCCAGGGGTATTTTCGTAATTTTGTCCTACAGGGGTATTTTCGTAATTTTTTTCCAAAAGAAAGAGTTCTTTGGTGATTTCGTCACAAATTATTTTGGTATTTTTAAATTCCTGGGGTATTTTGGAAAAATTTTGAAATCTGGGGGTATTTCAGAAATTTTAACCTCGGGGGTATTTTGATAATTTTTCACAAGCCGGGGTAAATTTGTAAAATTTAATAAACCAGGCATATTTCCAAAAGTTGCAAAACTTTGAGGGTTCTTTTTGAGAATTGTACTTTTCAAAACGGTGATGTTGTAAAAATTTTAGAAATCAGGGTCATTTTGGTAATTTTATAAGTTAGGGGCAATTTTGTAATTTTTCCCAAAATCAAGGTATTTTTGATATTTTGCAAATTAGGGTTTTTGAATGTTTATGAAATTTTGGTAAAACTGTTGGGTAGTTGGTCATTTTATAAACCAAGGGCATTCTTATAATTTTACCACTAGGGGTACTTTTGTAATTTCACAAATCATAAAATTTTTCGAGAAAATTTTGTAAAGATAGTTTTCGCAATTTAAAAGAGTAATTTTAAGAGTTTTAGAACTAGGTTTTGATAAAAACACACGCTAGTTCCTTTCGGGTTTTAGTCATTGTGTTTAGCCTATGACCGAGCCCTCTTGGTCGAGTTGAACCAAAGCTACGCACTGTGCAAGATTCGAATGGAGAGGAGGTGAGTCACGCGGATCGCTTAAGTACCAAGCTCCCACCGAAACCATTCCTAGACATGCGCATGAGAGGTTGCCACACCTACATCGAGCCCTGCGGGTTAGGGTGAACCGGCTACGCACTGCAGGATTCTGC
Organism: Gossypium sturtianum; assembly: GCA_025698515.1. Lineage (NCBI taxonomy): Eukaryota > Viridiplantae > Streptophyta > Magnoliopsida > Malvales > Malvaceae > Gossypium > Gossypium sturtianum. Next base: position 33,408,169 of record CM046943.1, on the reverse strand, counting down.
GAAGAGGAGGTGAGTCACTAGGATCGCTTAAATACTGTGCTCTTAGGATCCAATCCTAGACATGCGCATGTGGGTTACCACACCCTAACTCGCTGACTTAGCCATAGGTTTGTTTAGTGCATTAAGTCTTATGTGTTTGTGTTTGAGTAGACTAGTCCTAGGGTTCAAGTTCCTATCATGCTATTCTACGTTCCATTCCTTTTCTACCCTTCCATATTTCATAACACATAATCACACAAATAGTTAGGGGTACTTACCGTGGATCATGGGTCGGAGACTTAGGAGCCATTCCGTAAAACCTGTTTATTTCATAAAATTCTTTCAAAAAGCTTACTTGGCTCGATTTGAAAACGTTTTGGGCGTTAGCCAAAGGCCGAGAGTTTAAAATCGGGCTCGATATTCAAATGAAACACCCACACCCTACCGCGAGCCCGACCAGGATCTCGGTATGTTCCTTAAGTAAACCGGTTTCAAATTCTTTTGTTCCTTAGGAAAACTTGTGCGATTTTTAAAAACTATTGTTTTGGGTTGGGCTTGAGTTAAAAACCCATTGATCTTATTTTAAAGTCCAATTAATTAATATGAAAAAAAATTTAGGGTTTATTTTTAAAGAAATAAATTTTACTTAACTTTAATTGAAAATAATTCGTAACATAGTAATTAAAAATAAAAGTAAAGAAATGTAACTTATGGCCTTATTACATCAAGTAAAATCCCAAAATAAAATTAAAATACTTAAATAAATTTAAATATCCATATTGAATAAAACTTCAAGTGAGCATGGCCATCCCTAAGCTTCCGCGAACCCGGTCCATTATTGATCGTCACTGAAAAATAGTCCCACAACGGGTGAGTCAACAGACTCAATGTGTACACAACACTAAAATTCAATAGATCAGGCATACATTTTTCATATCCAATACTTATTCATATAATGAGATAAAAATGATGATGCAACCCAAACCCAAACCTAGCCGCCATCCGCTACACATCCCCCGCACTCAACCTTTGCATACACCGTGGGGACTACTAAGTCAACCCTCCATCCGCTACACACCATCGAAGGCGATCAGCTGCAATCGACGTGCTCATCGCCCATATAAAATTTGTGGCATAGCCACTCAGATAATTGTGTCATGAGACACCACATTCGGATAATGTAACCGGTTACCACATTCGCATAATGTGACCAAGTCACCACATTCAGATAGTGAGACCGTAGTCATCACATTCACTTCCCTTTTTCATATATCCCGAATGACCCATATTATTCATATCATGCATATCCTACTTAAATTCACATTCTTATAAATTTTCACATGTTATAAATATAACGATTTCGTAATCCTAATAGGAGTAGGAAATGTACACAGTACTGTGTACCATATTATGGTACCTTAGCCACATTCTTATAAACATGCATATTTTACATATTACCATCAATCTTATTAAAAGTTAGTGTGGGGTACACACCTGATTCGTTTAACGAAGTCCTTGAAATCCCGAAGAACCGATCTACTGATTTAGATCCTTAACTCCTATATTCAGCCAATCATTTAAACACATTAATAAACCTTTTTGGCTTTAAAACCAAATCCTAGTAGGATTTGTATACTGAAAACCTACCTTGTTGCCGATTGACTTAAGAATCAAGTCCCAAAACTTTGTTGTATTCCTTCTTGCATTCGGCCAATCATTAAAACACATCATAGGTTAGTTTCGGCTTTTGGGAATAAATCCAAATACTTAAAATAGGCTTTGGCCGAATATACATGTGTCTTACCTTAAATCCTTGAATCCGAAACTCTCTTAGCCGAAATTCCTTAGATCTAAAATCCCGGAATTCCTCCTTTAATATTCGGTCAAGAGACAACAAAAGGGTCAGTTCCTAGATCTCAATTTAAAGAATTTGAAGAACAAAAATCCATTGTTCTTACCTTAATACCTCAGTCGATTGCACCCTTGCTTAGATTCACAGGGAGATTCGACTTTAATAAGGAAGAGAAAAGAGAGGGTGTTGAGGCTCAAAGATTCGGCAATGGTGGATTAAAGAAAAAGTAGATTTCGGCTTGTCAAAATAAAAAGAGAAAAGAGAATATTGCTTAGGGAATTAGCAGAGAGTAGGAGAGTTTGGCTAGAGGATTTTCGGCAAACACTTAGAAAAGATGGAAGAATAGCCTTAATCTTCCTTCTTTAGCCGAAATTACTAGGCTAGAGTCCCCTACTTGGCCACCACTCCTCTATCTGATAACTTTATTCTTTAATTATCATAAATAAAAGAGTTTAAATCCAACATTTATCTCTTCAAAATAATCCAATTTAAAAATCCTTTATTTATCACCCTTTTTAATCGAATATTTATGAAAATAAAACACCTCCTTTCTAGAAGCATGTGCCGTCCACCTCAGTCTTCTAGAAGCAAAAATAAAACCTCCTTTATTTGCTTCCCAAGTGACTCGAACTCAGGCCCATTCCTCTTGCATATGGCGCCATTTCTATAGGCCCTAAGTGGCATCTTGAGACCACTTTTCCAAGCCTGTTTGTGTGTCAAATTTCACAAACTTTTCTTTTAAGGCCACCTTGCCTTAATTTCCCTTTTAAACCTTAAAACTCGTCATTTCTAGGTCATTTCTAAGTTTCCAAAAATTTTCGTTCGGCTCTATAAACTTGACATTTTCTTACATTTCCAAGTTTTAAATGTGCACTTTCCTATTTTGAATCATTTCCAAATCATTTCCATCCATTTCCAAGTTTCCAAAAATGTTCACTTTCCATTTTTTTTAACTTAACATTTCCATACATTTTCAGGTTTCCAAAATTGTTCAAAATTTATTCTTAGTACATAAAACATGTTACTTCGTACAATTAAACCGAAAATGCATAGGCCCTTTCCAGGATGTTACACATTCCACAGCCAAGTTTTGCAACCGGGCTCTGATACCACTAAATGTAACACCCCAAACCCGGCTTAGACGTTACGACTGAATCTGACGTGTCACATCGAAGTGTCTTTTGAAAAACCGAGTTTGTCGATAAAAGTTCGTTTCTAAATTTTAAATCCCATTTACCAATTGTTTTGGAAACGATAGTGTTGTAAACCTTGTTGTCCCATTATAGGTCATATCAATTGTTATAAGCTTACCAATCAGAAATAAAATCGCGGAAGCATTTTCTAGAAGTAAACTTTAAGATTTAAAATCGTGATTTTCAAAACCAGTTATTATTTCAAAACCCGTGTTTCCTAGACTAGCTGATTGAAATAAAGAGAACCACCAAATAAAAGTTTAAAAACCCCAAATGGCCTTATTACAAAATTAATAACCCAAATTATTAAAAATAAAATAACTAAGTCTAAGATTAAAACATATCGAGCGTGTGGCCACCTCCGAGTCCCCGCGACTCCAAATCGGCTAAAAGGCCGGGATTACTCGCTGCAGTTAAAGAAAAGGGTGAGTTACGAGAACTCAATGTGTAATCCCCGGTCATGCATAATAGTCCTGGCTTGAGCCCTATTCAAGACTGGATTCGATGCCGGGCTTTAGCCCTATACAAGAGAGCAGTGGGCCTAAGCCCAAATGATCACAAAACAGAATAGAAATGCAACCCAACCCAATCCAAACCAAAGACACCACCCGCACCAACCAACACACCATGTGGGGACCACGTCGACCCATCCAAACTAAACACACGAAGATCGCAAAGATAATCGCTAGTAGTAACGCAAAGAAAGTCGCTAATGGCAGTAAACATGGTCCAAGCCACTAAAATCAGAATACGTGGCGAAGCCACTAGATCAGTAAAACGTGGCAGAGCCACTAGTACAGTACTTCCTCTAAGCCCAAATCCCAACCCCAATGCAGAATGTCGTGTCATAAATAATTCGTGTATTCAGTATGTCACAATCATAATCAGTCATATAAATATCACACACACATCACTTAACTACCACTAGGGGTATAACGGTCATTTTGTCAGTTAGGGGTAAAACTGTAATTTCACCCCTTGGGGGTATTTCAGTAATTTTACCCTTCAAGGGTATTTCGATAATTTTACCCATCGAGGGTATTTCGGTAATTTTACCCATCGAGGGTATTTCAGTAATTTTACCCATCGATGGTATTTCGGTAAATTTACCCATCGAGGGTATTTTGGTAATTTTACCCATCGAGGGTATTTTGGTAATTTTACCCATCGGGGGTCCGTTGGGCCCACGTGGCCCGTCTCGGCCCAACGAGGCCCATTACGCCCTAAGCCCACGAACATGTCCGTGATGGCATCTACGGTCTAACGCCAACGATTGTGGCTCGATTTATCCCTACGAGCGTTCGCACGCTCGAGGGCCCTCAGATGCCGAAAGTTCAGCTTTTTGGCTTTTGCCGATTCACAGTAGCACAAGAGTGTGAGACACCTTTATCCAGTGTTTGAATAGTACGATATTCGGTGTACGATTACACACCTGTTACGAGTTGTAGTTTGAAGCACTTCCAAGACACCTACGATAACAACCGCCCCATTAATTAGCCACAACTCTTGTTAATCCATAATATTGAAACGATTTAATCAAACTAACTTCACTTACCACGAAACAAAAGATCTCTTGCAGTGGAAGAGTAATCAGCCTACCTCATTGGCTAAGGAAAACGAGTCCCTAGCAACAATTGACGAGAAAGAAAGTGTTAGCAATACATAACTCCACGACAACTAGGGGAAAAAGCCTTTCGGCCAAAAGGAAACAAAATTGAATAAGTAGAAAAAGCCAACCTAGATTCAGCTATAGTCACCAGTTACCAACCAATCGAAGAGGTTCGAAAACGGTTAGAACAAAGAGAAGAAGATACTTAGGCCCTAATAGATTCGACTGACACAAGAAGAAAGAAGGTGTTCGGCTATCTTGCAAAGAAAAGAAAAGAATCACAAGAGGGCAAAGAAGTGTTGTGTTCGGCCAAAGGAGAAACCGAAAGAAGAAAGGGTGATTTGGCAGAAGGTAGGCAGCAACAGAGAAATAACGATGAAAAGAAGAAGAAAAATAAGACCCGAATGGTAAAAGTTTGCACGAAATGCCACCAAAAGGAATGAATCTCGAAATGCAACCAAAGAAAAACTTAAAAACCAAAGAGAATATTCGACTTCCCCACTCACCCAAATTGCCAAAATTGCACAATTGAGAACCCTCTAGCCGAAATTCCCCTACTCATCTCTTCCCAAATTCGGCTAAGACTCCTACACTCCCCAACTCCCTCAAACTCTCCACCAAATCCTCATTGAATTTCTCACAGCCTCCCATTCGAATTTGTTGACCAAGTCCCCAACCTCCTTTGCAGAGTTTGATCCAAACTCTACCTCTTGCACCACCAAGACATAAAATAAAAGCCCCCCATTTGCATGTCATGGGATTCGAACCCCACTTCCCTTGCCATCTCAGTAACGCCACAGCCACCAAGTCACAAGCTCTTTTTGTGACACAAAAACACACACATTTATACATGAGTCTTACTGCTAACAGCCCATTCCTCTTGAGAGTAAAAACTAAAAATTTTCCAAGGCCCAGACTCGAACCCAGGCTTCCTAAGAACCCCCAAATACACTCAAATACCCAGCCATTCAAGCACATCATGGAATTTAAGCCATTTCGGCAAAATTACAAACCCCCCACTCTTGGGGCGTTACACAGATAACATTTAAAACTAATCGAAAGATGGATTGTTACCTTGGATGGAAGAAAAACGAGCGTTTGGTCAAAAATTAGAAAAACCCACAAATTTGAGAGATGACAAAATTAATGGTGTTTTTGGTGATTTTCTTGAAATTCTATGGAGATATATGGCTTGGGTGATGATAGAAATCAAAAGAATGAAGTTTGTAAAATAAAATTGAGTGATTGGGGTTCGGGGGAGCAAGGGACAAAAACAACAAAAAAGATGGAGAAGAAGTATCCTGAGTTTAATATAGATGGAGGGGAAAAATAAGGTGTTTTTAAAACTTTGGGATATTTACCTTAATGGTACTCCGAATTCAAACCCTTTTACAAAACAGTCCTTATTTTAAAATTAAAGATCTTTCCAACCTTATTTTCAAAAATTTATTTAACTTTCAAAAGCTATGATCGAAAATAATTTCGAGATACCATAATTCAGAAATTTTCGAACCTACTCTTAGCCAAAAATCCTAATTTGCCCTCAAAACTTATAGGCCTAATTTTGGGATGTGACAGTATTTGAGTTGGTGATACGTTCTTGACCCTGAGGGTATTATAGAACTATCATAATATAATACGCACAAAGAGTTGAATCTCCCACCTATCAAAACAGACCTTATGGCATGCCAATTATATTCGTAACTCTATCTGACACTATTAATAGGGCATTATCCTTTTTCATTTATAATTAATCCACATTCATAATGAAATTAACATCACAATATCACATTTCAATCATATTTTTATTTCGAATATATTCCAGTCATATAATTTTCGTCATAGTATCAAAATCAAGATTTCATGTTTTTATTTAACATTTTACTAATCAATATCATAATCATCAAGAAAAACCAACAATTTTGTAGCTTAATTACTTAATAAATTCAACAATTTAGCTTGGATATTTCATAATCAAAACCCCAGAAACATACCCATTGTAACACCCCATACCCAACCCGATGGTCAGATCCTAGCTACGAGATTCCATATCCGTTGCAAAAGCAACTACGATTAAATTTACCCCTTTATATATGCTATTATCAATATTATTAAATCTCAATATGATTTTCTATGATTTTCGGATCTTATACGAGCTTATGAAAGCTCTTTTGCTAACTCAAGGTCGAATTAGGATAAAAATACTGGGTTGACATCGTGACTTCGGGGGTTCCTTGTCACGATGTAACTCACTGGATTGGTCTTGTTGTGACGACAAGAGCTCGACTTCACGACATTACTGTCTGTTTGCAAATTGTCCAAAATGATGCCAATTTGCACTTGCCTAAATAAACCAAAACACATTTCCATTCACTTTTCCAGCAAAAAACACATCTCCAATAGGTTAAATTCTAAACATTAATACCTTATCTATATATTCAGACTTGCAATACAACCATTTAAAGATATTTGACTATACTTACTCAAATAGTCATAAACATAGTAACATTTCATGTCTTTTTAACCTTTTGACAAACTCAATTACATAATCTATGTTGGAAAATCAGGTTTGGAAAAAGCAATGAAAAATAGGTGTAAGGAAAAAGCGGAGTTTAAATTTTTTTTCCAAAAGAAGAACTCGGTTGTTATATCTAAAGTAATAAACACTGAATCAAAATCGTACCTTTATGATTCGTCTAGGATGAATGCTTCGACTAAGTAGTCTTCTCCACTATCTTCAAGGCCACGTCTGCCGAGTGTTGGCTCGCTTCGAATCAAAAAAAATTTCACAAAAATTACCATTTTAAAATTTTGTAATTTCTTTAAATTTTGGGTTCAAGTTATAAATAATAAGAATATCTCTAGAAATTTTCTGAAATAATTTCTTCAGAGAATTTTCTTTCTACAATTTTTTTTGAATTCAAGTGTTTGAGAATAATGACTCATGCTCTCTTGATATAGGGAGAGTTTAGAGAGAGTTCAACTAGGATTTAATTACATTAATATTAAATTAATAAAATACTATCTAGATAAATATTAAATTAAATTCAATATCTCAAATTAATATCTAGATAAATATTAAATTTATTAAAAAAATATTATCTTTGGAAAAGTTAATTTGAAATCAAGTTACCCGGTAGAGTCCCATTAGGAGTCTAATTTTTCCACTATTGCTGACCATCCACCGATTGTCAGGTCACTGTCGCCGCAGCCGTCGTGCCTGCCTGTAACACCCCTTACCCGTATTCAACGCCGGAATTGGGTACAAGGCATTACCGGACTTATCTCGTTTGAACATACAACACTAGGCTATCAAATTTCATTTCCAATTTAAAACTTTTCATTCACATCCATAACGTTCTTATTATGGGCCTACGAGGCCTAAATCATGCAAATGGAGGGCCTCGAGATCAAACTGGGAACTTTTGAAAACTTATAAAAATTTTGCTTTACTAGGGCCACACGCCCGTGTGGAGAGAGGGACACGCCCGTGTCACATGCCACACGCCCGTGTTCGACACCCGTGGTCGACACTGACTTGCATCACACGGCCTGTCACACGCCCGTGTGTTTGGCCCGTGGTCGCCTCTGACTAGCATCACACGGCCAGTCACACGCCCGTGTCCTTCGACCGTGTGGCGAATTAAATTCCAAATTCAGGTGCAGACTTCACACGGCCTGGGCACATGCCCATGTCCCTGGCCGTGCCTTCTACACGGCTGTGTCTCTGCCCGTGTGTTTACTACAGAGCTTACTGACTTGTAAAACTAACATGCAGGGGACACACAGCCTAGCCACACACCCATGGGACTGACCGTGTGTCTCACACGGCCTAGACACACGCTCGTGTGCCTACCCGTGTGGACAAGAACAAAGCTATTTGCCAAGCTCTTTTCATCACCCTACATCACACAACCTAAATCCATTTAACCAATTGCTAAGCAAAGTAATTATGTAACATACACATTCATGAATAACCTTGTCTTTGCATAAATTAGTAATAATAAGCCATAAACTATGGCTATATACAAAAGAATTCATCTTTAAGGGAGCCAATACACACGTGGCCAAAATAACAAAACAATTCATCTAGTCTAGCCCCTATACATGCCATACTCAAAATTCTAATTCTATATATATACCGAGATGAGCTGATAGTGTGGGTGATCTTCCAATTATCTTCGTATCCCGACCCGGCTCTTTGACACTATAAAACAAGGGAAAAGAAAGGGAGTAAGCTTTAAGCTTAGTAAGTTTACATGTTAACAATAAACATCATAATATGTGCTAATCGATAAATAGCATTTCACAATGAGTAAGAACATTCTACATTCCAAGATCATGCTTACTCATTTCATCTCTTACCACATTCTAACCATATCACAAGCCAAATGCCCACATTATTTAACATACATCCCTGCACTTATCAAATCACCACATGATCACATGAAACAACGCATTGCAATTTCATAATAAGCCATTCATAGTATTACCTAACACTCGGTGGTTTCGCACTTAGCCCACCATTTAACTTTAATGGGGCGGTATCGCACATAGCCCACCAACGAGATTATTTACGGTGGTATCGCACTTAGCCCACCAAACGATGGTATCATACACAGCCCATCATGAATAAGTATTAAGGTGGTATCGTACATAGCCCACCAACAAGAATAATTAAGGTGGTATCGCACACAACCCACCATTAATTACTACGGATAATATTCCATACCTACATATCTAATTCAACATCCATAAGGAATTTATTCATTTTCTACCACATTCAATCCACTTAAATTGTAAGTGTTCTCAATCATACAATGCACCAATAAGTAACAACATGTATATTTTAGATGCGTCGTTTACACATAAACTTACCTTGGTGCAAAATGTGTTAATCAACGGCTCAATCCGTGACCTTTCCTTTTCCTCTGTCAAGGTTGATTCCGCGCTCTTCTTGGCCTTTAATAACAAAGTTCACTCATTCAATCATTTTATAATCATAATACATCATAATCTCTATTTAGGCAAAAATGACCATTTTGCCCTTGTACTTTGGCAAAGTTACGATTTTGCCCCTAGGCTCGTAAATCATTTTTCATCACATTTCCTCATTAATCAAGCCTAGATGAACATTTATTACTCTTACAACTACTCTAAATTCCAACTATTTCATGCATTTTTTACACAATTTCAACTTTTACAACTTAGTCCCATAAAGGTGTTTTCATGACAACACCTTTCACAAAAGTTGTTTCTCATCTCCCTAACATTCATTTTTTTTCCATAAAAACTCAGCAAACAATATAAACTCTCTCATGGCAAGTCCGTAGTCTTTCAATCATATTGCAATTTAGTCCCCTCATTAGCTAGCTTAAGCTTTGGGGGTTCCAAAAATACAAAAATCATCAAGAAAGACCTCTAAAATCACTTACTTGCTAGAGAATATGTTGGCTGATAGTTTGAGCTTCAAAACCCCTATTTCTTGCTAAAAATTTTGGTAGGAGATGAAGAGAAATGAAAAAGATGATAGCTTTCTTTTTACTTATCTTATTTAATTCATTTTTATCAACTAACACTACCAAATTTTGACTCATTTAATGCTCTTGTCTCTCTCCTAGTTCGCTTGGCCGGCCATCATCTTTAGGGTGGTATAATTGCACTTTAAGGACCTCCCATTAATATTCCATAACTATCAAACACTTCTATCTTATATAATAGAACTTTCGCACTTAATGTGATTTAGTCCTTTTTTACAATTAAGCACACAATTGCTAAATTAAGGCATCAAAATTCCCATGCAACCTTATAATCATGTTATAATGCATAAAATAATACCAAAATAATTTTCCTCAACCTCGGATTAGTGGTCACAAGACCACTATTCTGACTAGCCCTAAAATCGGGCTGTTACACTGCCGGTGCCATTGCTGATGCCACTTCTCCTCGGCACCTCGAATTGTCATCGTTTTGCCTGGTTAGGTTGCTATCAGTTTGGTCTGGGCCAATGACAACTCGACCGATCTGGTCTAACCACCTATTGGACCGTCAGCCCATTTTCATACACAGGGTCCAGTTCAACCAGCTGTTGGGTTTCAGTCTCGGGTTTTGGTTCTTGGATTCAATTTTTTATCTTGGGTCCAATTTTCAAGTTCAATTACTCATTGGGCCAATTGTCTGACTTGAAAATTAATTTCTAAAAATATTATATTTATTTTAATTAATTTGATTAATTCAATTTTACTTGATCAAAATTAATTTTCTAAAAAATTATCGAGAATTTTCAAATTAATTTTTCAAGAAAATTATTTCCAAAGTCGTGGAATTTTCTTTTGATTCAAATGCAGTCTGATTGAGCTTTTGTTGAGCTAGCAGAGGAACCAATCAGACATATATAATTAGGCTCAAGTAATTGTAGTTATGTCTAGAAGCATCGTTCCGATAATTTGCAATTTACTTAATCATGGAGTTAGTCCACAAGAAGTACCATGATTGAAAACTCCTTATTGTATAGTCTTTACGAAAGTAATTCATCCAATTTCTTTGTCCAATGACCTTGCCATGTGTGTGTTACTCTCATATGATATCCTTGATTCCTTTGAGTTAAATCCGTTCACTCAATACAATCCTATTTTATCTTATTGCCACCATTGTATCTTCTTAATTATTAATATGATCATTTTCAACTAATGACTATGATAAATTGCTCGTTTGAGAAAAAGGAACTCATGGCCACGTTTCATATTTATCAATCCACACAATGTCAATGAGAGGATATTGTTAACTCTTTAATCGAGTTATGAATTCATTATTGCAGTAAAGCCATGCCGTACACAAGTCATGTACCCAACATAGTAGCTATCGGATTGATCATCTTTAGAGCATAAGCCTCCACTTATATCAAATCACATGAGTTACATACGTATGGTCAGTGACTAACTTAAGATTTAGGTAAGTCACACCATGAATGTCACAAGTGAATTAATTCACAAACAGATTCAAAATTAGTTCAACTTGGGTCTAGTCCAATGTATCATTCTTCCAATGAGTAAATTTATGTCTCTACCTGTGGAGTTAACTGCTCTGATAGCCAAGACTAGCCATCTCTCTAAATGGAATTGTAGACGACATAATAATCCTTTTGATTATTTGAATCAAATGCTCACTTTGATTTTTTTACGGGATTACAGACTTGTTTAGATTATCTACTGAAGTAAGTTGTATTTCTCACTGTCACATCCCAAAATTCTAATATTTGTTGTTAATGCATGAACAAGCTTGTGAAGTAGTCTAGTGGCTAAGCACCTTGTGTAAATCCTAAATGACCAAGTTCAAGTTTGTATAACATCAACTATTTTTTTTAATTTCATGAAAAAATTTAGTCATCTTTTCCCATGCAAAACAGTCCAACCTTTATGCATGTAACTCATTTTTAATTTTCTTAGTAACTCCATGTTTTAAAATTTGAAAGGGGTAACTCCCAAAGTAATCGTGGTTAACTCTCTCTAACATCTTTGTCCTTTCTTGAATGCTTTGTTGATGGGTTTGACCTTGTGACCATCCACTCCTCCCTCCTCTCATTTTCTCATTTTTTTTTGTTTTTGATACAATTTTTCTCTCTTTGCTCCTCCCTTTTCACCACCTTATGCCGCCCAAAAATATTACTCCTCCTTGATTTTTCTTTTATTTTGCTCCATATTACCACTACAAACTGAAACACCACCATACAACCACCATATCACCACCATACGACCACTATAGCACCACCACATCACCACCACAGCACCACCGTACCACCACCCTTGCACCACCACCAAAACTAATTTATTTGTTAGTTCTTCTTCTATTTTATTCCTTCTTCTTTTGATTATCACTTAAACATTCTATTTTCTTTCTATTTCCAAATTCTAAGTTCATATTGGGGTGTTCTTCAACTTTTTTCATCTTTCAAAATATTTGGGTAAGTAAAGTATCTTTTATTCTTCACATATTTTTATTCTTAATTCCATCTATCTTATTTTTTTCATGAATATTTTATTCAATTTATTCATTCTTTTTCTCCAATCTAGATCCTCACACCAACTTTGATCATCAACGTTAGAAATGTTCCTCTTTGATCATCTTGGAATTGATGAGTGAGTATTATAAGTTGAGGAGTAAGTGGATGTTTTTCTTTTGGAAAATTATTTTATTGGAGATAAGAGAATTCTAACCAAATATATGATTTTGTTAGGTGCAAATCAAGTCCCTATTCTTTTGGATTAGAAGTGAACGAGCTCTAATAGGATTTTATTATTCGGATCACTAAAGGTGTGCATTTTATACAAGTTTAATATGTGAAGATTTGAATATGATTTAATGATTTTCTTTAAAAATAAAGACATATTTTTTTGTTATAACATGTGAGAGACTATATGGATATAAGGTAAGTCATTTTTACTTGAGTCTTATCGTTCTGATATAATATGTATTGTTATCAATTGATGTAACACCCCTAACCCGTGTCCGTCGTCGAAATAGGGTTACGAAGCATTACCAGAGTTTACATTTTAGAACTATCAAAAATTTTAAAACATTTAATTCATATCATCAATCATAGCAAAACCAATCAATAGCATACATATTGTCCCTTATACGAGCCCTCGAGGCCCTAAAAACACATTAGAAGCAAATCGGGACTAAATCAGAAACATATAGAAATTTCAGGGAAAAGATGAAAATTTACCAACTGCAGGGGTCACACGGCCAAGAGACACGCCAGTGTCTTAGACCGTGTAGGCATTCGAAATAGGGACACACGGCCGTATCCCAGCCCGTGTCCGTACTCGTGTAACTCACGGGCTGTTTTAGTCAATGTGATAATTAAATAAGTGAAATTTGTCATTATAGATCAAGAAACACGAAGTCTGGACCTAAACCGAGGAAAGAACAAGGTGGTGGACTAAATTGAACAACTATCTATATTTTGAGACCGAGGTAAGTTTGTGTGTAATAAATCAACATTATGTTATTATGTATTTAAATGCTTGATATTCATGAAATGTATATTATTTTTATGAAATTGGTTAATGAGGTCTCGACGAAGAAAAAAAATGATAAAGTTTTACTATATCGAAGTCCCGGTTGAACCTTAGGAATAGAAAGGATACCCTTGTCACGACATTAGATTAATGAGGTCCCGTATAAGATCGCATCTAGGATATGGCCTCGGCACCGAATTGAGATCCCGTGTAAGACCATATCTGAGATATGGCATCGGCATCGAATAGTAATTCCGTGTAAGACCACGTCTTGGACCTGGCTTTGGTATGAAATTGTGTAAGACCATGTCTGGGACATGGCATCGACATACGATCTCGTGTAAGACCATATCTGGGATATGACGTCGAAATCGGTATGAGATCCCGTATAAGACCATATCTGGGATATGGCATCAGAATCGACATGTGATCCCATGTAAGACCATATCTAGGATATGGCATTGGCATCTTATTACGTGTATGACAATTTCCGAGTATCATTCGATATTCCAAGTGGTTCAACGGGGTAAAGAATTAAAGTTTATGTTAAAGATGGAAAAATGGCTAAAATTTTGTGATGGAGTGATACAGATACATATGCGAAACTCACGAGAAATGAGCCATGTATGTGATATGTGGTCGGTAAAAGTGAGTATGAGTAAGCCATGTCAATGTTGCATTGAAAATTTTGTGTTAATTCATAATGTAATATGTGGATGTTATTACAAGATTTTATGTGGTTATCTATTACATGCAAACTTACTAAGCTTAATGCTTACTCCCTCTCTTTTTCCTTTTCTTGTAGTATCGCCAAGCTAGCTCGGGGATCGAAGGACGTCGGAGCTCGATTCACCCTATCAAGCTATTCTTTTGGGTATAGTAAAGTTTGATTATTTTGGGTATGGCATGTATAGGAACTTGGTCATTTTGTTATACGTCATAGTGGTTAGCGAATGTGTTGGCTATTAACGTTACTTATTTCATTTTGTAAATGGCCATTGGAATTGGCCAATGCTAGTTAAGTTATATCTATTCAATGATGATGAAATTCATGAAGTGCAAGCTTGTGCAATTGAATGAGTAATGTCTGAAGTATATGCATGATGAAAGCAGTGTGAAATTAAGGTGGGGATGTCTTGATTGTGGATATTAGAGGTGCATTATTGTTATGCTATGTGTTGCTGGAAATGATATAAGTGTGGTTGCTTTTCAGGGTGGAAAATGGCTTAGAAAATAACCTTGTATTTGTCTACACGGGTAGACACACGGGCATCTGTCTAGGCTGTGTGTGACACACAGTCAACCCCGTGGGCGTGTTGATAGGCCGTGTGTCCCCTGCATCCAAATTTAGCAAAATAGAATGCCCAGTAGTAAACACACGGGCAGAGACACGGCCGTCTGTCTCAGCCATGTGAAGGACACAGCCTTAAGACATGGGCGTGTGCCTAGGTCGTGTGAAGTCTGCACATTAATTGCGAGAATTAAATTGGTCACACGGCCTAGCACACGGGCGTGCGACTTGGCTGTGTGACCCTAAATATCTGCTGACGTCATAAATAGAATGTCAAGGTTTTCACACACGGGCTAAGACACGGGCGTGTCTTAGCCGTGTGAGGGCCACGGGCTATAGACATGGGCGTGTTCCTTTCCTCACGGGCGTGTGGCCTTGTTTTGAGCAAAAAATTTCTAAATGTTTGTAAGCTTCCGATTTAGTCTCGAACCACCTTATATGTATGATTCGGGTCTTGTAGGCCCATAATAGGGACGTTATGAATACGAATGAAAAGTTTTAAGTTGGAATGAAAAAATATGGCTCGATTTTGTATGATTAAGTATGTCAAGTCCGGTAATGCCTCGTACCTGGTTCCGGTGTCGAATACGGGTAAGGAGTGTTACATTTAGTGGTATCAGAGCTATGGTTTAGTCGTTTCTCAGACTACCGTAGCATGTGTGAGAGTCTAGTTATACATGCCATACGTATGTGTATATACCTAATGATAGTGTGACGACTCTTGACAATTTAAAATATGTTTTTATATAGCAAATGGATCCTGACAGAGTAGTGGCGGATGATGAAAAAAGTAACGCGCCAGCCCCCACACAAGGGACGGTGCCAACTGAAAATGAAAATAGACCAGTGACTGTGAGTCAGGGAGGAGAGGCTCGGGAAGCCTTCTTCCAAATGATGAACGAGTGGTTCTCAGCATTCATTCGAACGAACCCAACCGCTCAACAACAAGCTCTACCCCCTCCAAACCCTCAGCCTATCCCTGTAGCTCCCCAAGTTGTAGAAATGGTAAGAAG
This sequence comes from Gossypium sturtianum, assembly GCA_025698515.1. NCBI lineage: Eukaryota > Viridiplantae > Streptophyta > Magnoliopsida > Malvales > Malvaceae > Gossypium > Gossypium sturtianum. The sequence continues at coordinate 33,392,212 of CM046943.1, read as the reverse complement.
GGAAAAGCCCCCGGTTGATAGAATTCGGAAACAAGAAGCTGAGGAGTTCTGAGCTAATAAAGATGACGATTCAGAAAGAACAGAATTTTGGCTTGAAAATACCATCAGGGTATTTAATGAATTGTCTTGCACACCCGAAGAGTGTATGAAATGTGTTGTGTCTCGCTTGAGAGATTCGGCTTATCAGTGGTGGAACACCCTTGTGTCGGTTGTACCAAGGGAGAGAGTTAATTGGGAATTTTTCCAAGAAGAGTTTCGAAAGAAGTATATTAGCCAAAGGTTTATCGATCAGAAAAGAAAGGAATTCCTTGAGCTAAAACAAGGTCGAATGACGGTAACCGAATATGAACATGAGTTTGTAAGGCTCAGTAAATACGCACGAGAGTGCGTATCCACCGAAGCCATCATGTGTAAGAGGTTTGAGGACGGATTAAATGAGGACATCCGATTGTTTGTTGGTATTCTAGAACTGAAGGAATTTGTTGTGCTAGTAGAGAGAGCTTGCAAGGCCAAGGAATTGGCCAAAGAGAAAAGAAAGGCTGAAATTGAGTTCCATGACTCGAGGAAGAGACAATTGGGTAAGTCATTTCAATCCTTATCCAAGAAATCGAGAGAGTTCACTACTCGATCAGCCGCTTCAGTTGGGTTCTCAAACAGAAGTAAAGGTAAACATTACTCAGTTTCTAAAGCTCAGACCACTTTGATTGCTAGTGTTGGTAATGCTCGACCAAGTAGATTAGAATGTTCACAGTGTGGTAGACGTCACCCCAATGAGTGCCGAGCAAATGAGAGCTTGTTTCAAGTGTGGTTTCCCAAGATCACTTCATTAGAGATTGCCCCGAGATGGTTGAAAAAGATAGACATCAGAGTGTGAGATCGGGCAACACTGCTAGTAAAGGGAGACCACAGAGAAATCCGGGAAATGGAACGAGTAGTAAGAATACACCTAGAGAGTAGAGTGCAAGATCTGAGGGTAGAGTGCCTGCAAGGACTTATTCCATTTGCGCTCGCGAAGAGGCGTCATCCCCTAATGTGATTACGGGTACATTTTCTCTCTATGATACTCATGTTGTTGCTTTAATTGATCCGGGATCTAGCCACTCGTATGTTTGTATGAAATTAGTATTTAGTATGAACATGCCTGTAGAGTCTACAAAATTTGTGATAAAAGTGTCAAATCCCCTAGGAAAATGTGTGTTAGTTAACAAGGTATGCAGAGATTGCTTTTTGATGATTAGAGGTCATTATTTTCCGGCTAATCTCATGCTATTGCCGTTTGATGAATTCGATGTAATTCTTGGTATTGATTGGTTAACTGCTCATGATGTGATAGTAAATTGTGGAAGGAAATTTATTGAATTAAAATGTGAAAATGGGGATATTCTTCGGGTTGAATTAGATGAACAGGATAGATTGCCCACTGTGATTTCTTTTATGTCTGCTCAGAAATACATAAGAAAGGGATATGAAACTTATCTTGCCTTTGTTGGAACGCCGGCACCCCTTGGCGCAGCAAAATAAAATTAAATTCCGGCGATCCAAACCATGAATCCATGTGTGAGGAACGAATCGGGGTGAAATAAAGGTTTTGAAATTACGAAACTTCAACTCGAGTAGACAAGCGACGCCTCAGTAATACGAACTTTGATCCACTTTGTCGAACCAAGCCACAACCTTTTGCGATGTCGGCCTCTACGTAATCCACCCGGTTTGACTATGAACGGAAGAAATCTCCAAAATTGTTTTGGAGGTTTTTCTTGCTTGACTGCTGCTAGACCTTAAAGCAATCTATTAGGGTTTTTTCTTAATAAGCTCTATATAACCTATTACCTTTTATAATCAGTATCTTTTTAATGAATCATAAAATTAAATAAATATAATAATGTTTTAACCAAAAATTATAATTACATTAATTATATCCAAAAACAAATTATAATTACATTAATTATAACATGGATTTCGGTAAACTATATTTATTTAAATCTATATACGAACCAAATTCATATATTAATTTTCATTATGTGTACAACATCCTTGTACATATAATATGTTCAATATTTGATTGCCAAATTTAAATTAATTCTTTAATTAATTTAATTCATGTGACAATCAAACATAATACCAACTATGTTTATTCCGTTCATTTCAACCATAGGGTGTGACCCTGTAGGTTCTTGTAATGTTAGCAGTAATACTAGAATGATTCTAATGTTACAAACAATGAGTGGCATCTAGCAATGCATCATTGCTACCTAAGTTACAAGGAGTCATGATTCAACATAACCTTTTTGTGATTAACCTTTCATGCATTAATCCTTAAGTCCTTTATCTCTGGAATGGACACAAGTCATGGAATAGTCACACTTGTATAGTCCATCCCATGTTTCTTGATATCTTGAGTAGACTATGATATACAAATTAGTATGACATCTCATGTCAACTTATTTGAGCATGGCCATGCATTTCTAGTCTCACTCAATCAAGTGGCCTAAGATATTACTCCCATTATGTAGGAGAGGGACTTATCCTATATTGATCAACCATATCCTCTACATAGATTGTGGTATATCCAACATCACCTTTATAGAACAAACCATTCTTGTGTACGCGTTTGATCAGTATCAAAATATACAACTCACGATGTTGGGATGATGATGATCTCAAGTCCGAGGATTATATACATATTAATCACTATGAGTAATGTTGTGACAATTACATAATAATCCAAGAAACATACTCATAGCAGAGTCACCCAATATGTTGTTCTCTAACACACATATTGATGCATTGATTTTGACACTCCATATCAATGACAACTCTTTATCATCAATCAACTATATGTTAGTCTTAATGCATTATTGTTGTCCTAGTCAACAATAATACTTGACTAAGGATCTTTTAAGAATAATCATATTATTCTCAGGACATTATTATAAAACAGTTTATTTGTACACACAGAAAGAAAAACTGAAATAATAATGACAACGCTTTATATTAATAAACATGGTAAATCAAGTATGTTATTACAACCATCTCATGATTGATCTTTGGGCATACTCTTACAATCTCCCACTAGCCCTAAGACCAATCACTCATATATCTAATACCAATCGACTTAGTGTGACGATCGTGCTTCTCCTGTGTCAGAGGCTTGGTCAGGGGATCAGCAATGTTATCATCTGTAGGAACTCTACATATCTCTACATCCCCTCGATCGATAATCTCTCGAATAAGATGGTAGCGCCTAAGTATATGTTTGGATCGCTGGTGAGATCTGGGTTCTTTAGCTTGTGCAATGGCTCCATTGTTATCACATCGGAGTTCTATAGCATCTGATATGCTAGGCACAACCCCTAGTCTAGTAATGAACTTCTTGATCCAAACCGCTTCTTTTGCTACCTCACTGGCTGCAATATACTCGGCTTCTGTTGTAGAATCGACATCAGATTACTTTACTTTGAACTCTTCCACCACAAGACCACCATTAAGGCAAAACACAAAACTCCGATTGCGATCGAGAATCGTCCTTGTCAATTTGGAAGCTAGCATCAGTGTAACCTTTTACACTTAACTCTTTCTCACCTCCATATATTAGGGACGTATCCTTAGTTCTTCTTAAGTACTTAAGGATATTCTTGACTATGGTCCAGTGACCTTCACCGGATCTACTTGGTACCGTCACATACTTAAGGCATATGAGACATCCGGACGAGTACATAACATGGCATACATGATAGATCCAATAGCGGAAGCATATGGAATTTTACTCATGCGTTCTCTCTCTTGTGGAATTGAAGGACACATTTCCTTCGAGAGTGAAATACCATGTCTCATAGGTAAGAATCCTCTTTAGATTCTTCCATCATCGAACCTTTTAGTACTTTATCTATGTATGTACTTTGGCTTAGACCTAGTAGTCGTCTTGATCTATCTCTATAGATCTTGACTCCTAAGATGTAAGTGGCTTCGCCCAAGTCCTTCATAGAAAAATAACTTCCCAACCAAGTCTTAATAGACCTGCAAGGTAGGTATGTCATTTCCCATAATAAGTATGTCATCCACATACAAGATTACCAAGAATGTGATAGTGCTCCCACTAACTTTCTTGTAAACACATGGTTCATCTTCATTTTGATAAAACCAAACTCTTTGATTGTATCGTTAAAATGAAGATTCCAACTTCGAGAAGCTTGCTTTAATCCATAAATAGATCTTTGTAGCTTACATATCTTTCTAGCATCCTTTGGATTGACAAAACCTTCAGGTTGTATCATGTACACATCCTCTTCAAGTTTCCCGTTAAGGAAAGCTATTTTGACATCCATCCGCCAGATTTCATAATCATGAAATGCAACTATGGCGAGCAAGATCCTGATGGATTTAAACATAGCTATAGGAGAAAAGGTTTCATCATAGTCAACACCGTGAATTTGACGAAAACCTTTAGCGACTAATCACCCTTTGTATGTTTGTACATTACCATCCATGTCAGTTTTCTTTTTGAAAACCCATTTGCACCCTATAGGCTTAACCCCTTCGGGTGGGTCAATCAAAGTCCATACTTGGTTTTCATACATAGAATCCATCTCAAATCTCATGGCCTCAAGCCATTTCGGAAGTCCGGGCTCGCACACCGCTCCCGATAAGTCCTAGGCTCATCTTGATCTATAATAAGAACATCACCATGCGTTGTAATGAGAAATCCATATCTCTCAGGTGCATGGCGTTCTCTTAAAGATCTGCGCGGTGGTTGTGTTTCTACAGCAGTTGTTTGTTCCACAATTTCTTATGGAATTTGCTGTTGTTCAATCTCTGGTTCAGTGGTATCTTGTGATTCTCGAATTTCTTCAAGTTCAATCTTTCTCCCACTTCCTTTTCTAGAAGTAAATTCTCTCTCTAGGAAGACACCAGTCCGAGCAACAATTATTTTGTTCTCAGTGGGATTAAAGAAATAATATCCTTTGGTTTCTTTTGGATACCCCACAAAAATACACCTTTCAGATTTGGGTTCAAGCTTAGTAGACGTCTGGCGTTTAACATAAGCTTCACAACCCCAAATTTTCATAAAAGACATCTTGACGCGTTTCCCAGTCTACATCTCATATGGCGTCTTTTGAACCGGATTTAGATGGAACACGATTTAGTGTAAAAGCAACTATCTCAAGTGCATTTCCCCAAAAGGAAGTCGGTAGATCAGCATGACTCATCATGGATCAAACCATGTCTAACAAAGTTCGATTTCTTCTCTCAGATACTCCACTCCATTGAGGAGTACCGGGAGGAGTAAGTTGTGAGACAATCCCACATTCCTTCAAAAGATCATCAAACTCTAGGCTCAAATACTCTACCTCGATCGGATCAAGTGACTTGATAGTTTTGCCTAGTTGATTTTGTACTTCATTTTGAATTCCTTGAACTTTTCAAGGGACTCGGACTTATGGCGCATGAGATAAACATACCCATATCTACCAAAAATCATCGGTGAAAGTAATGAAGTAGTGAAATCCACCTCTGGCCTATGTATTTATTGGTCCACATACATCAAAATGTATTAGGCCCAATAAATCACTAGCTCGTTCACTTTTACCAGTAAAAGGAGATTTAGTCATTTTTCCCAATAAGCAAGATTCACATACTTCAAATTGTTCAAAAACAAATGAATTCAAGAGACCATCTTTATGGAGTTTGGATATGTGTTTCTCACTTATGTGGCCTAAACGACAATGCCAAAGATAAGTTTGATTTGAGTCATTTATTTTAGATCTTTTATGATTTATGTTGTAAATGGGATTCGTTTGATCTAAAATATAGAGGCCATTAATCAATTGTGCCGAACCATAGAAAACATTATTGAGATAAAAGGAACAACAATTATTCTTAATAATTATCTCAAAACCAATTTTGTCTAAACAAGAAATTAAAATAATGTTTTTAGTCAAACTAGGCACAAAATAACAATCCTCTAAACATAAATCAAGTCCACTAGGCAAAGATAAAGTATATGTTCCCACAGCTAATGCAACAACTTTTGCTCCATTTCCAACTCGCAGGTCCACATCTCCTCCAGCCAAAGTCCTACTCCTTTGTAGTCCCTGTACAGAAGTACAAATATGAGAACCACAACTAGTATCTAATACCCAAGAAGTAGTAGTTGATAAATTAATATCAATAGCATAAATACAGAAGCGGCACGCCCGCTTGCTTTAGCTTTCTTGACTTCCTCAAGATAGATGGGGCGATTCACGTTTCCAATGTCGGTCACACCACAATGAAAGCAGTTTCCTTCCTTAGACACCCCACCTTTAGGTTTCAAAGGCAGACCTTTCCTTTTCCAAGCTTAGGCTTACCTTTGCCCTTGGGCTTTGTTTGAACTTTGGCCTTTCCCTTGCCCTTGTTATTAAGGACCATCAGTATGGGCTTGGGTCCAACCTTTTCATGTTGCCTTCAGCATTCAGAAACACCGAGCAAGCTGTGGTAGAGTCTTGTCAATTTCATTCATATTGAAATTGAAGACAAACTGGTTGTAGCTATCAGGCAACGATTGTAGAATAACATCAGTGGCCAACTCTTGGCTCAATGGAAACCAAAGCTTAGACAGGCTTTCAATATAGCCAATCATCTTAAGGACATGAGGTCCTACTGGGCTTCCTTCAGCCAACTTACATTAGAATAATGCCTTAGAGATATCAAACCTCTCTTGCCGTGCTTGCCCCTGATAAAGTTCTTTCAGGTGCCCGATCATATCATAAGCAACCATGTCCTCATGTTGCTTTTGAAGCTCAGGATTCATAGTGGCAAGCATAAGACATCCAACATCTACCATGTCATCGAGATACTTCTTGTAAGCATCTTTATCAGTCCTCGAGGCATTAGCGGGTGGTTCATTAGGAAGTGGTTGTTCAATGACATATAATTTCCGTTCTTGTTTGAGGACAATCCTCAAGTTACGGAACCAGTCAAGAAAATTCAAACCATTCAATTTGTCCTTCTCAAGGACCGATCGCAACGAGAGTGTGCTAGTGTTTGTAGCCATAATATATCTACAACAATTAAATATGCGTGTGAGTAAATTTACCAATTTTATATCAATCATTAAAAAGACTTTATTAAATGATGTTCCCACTATTTTATTTCAAAATTAATAACCTCATATATTAATTTGAAAAAACTTTCTCAAAAGTATTTCTAGTGGGTTAAGGATCCATATTTCACCTCCTCTTAAGTCACTTTGGCTTTACTCTTAAGACTATGGTTATTTAGGTAAGCAACATTTGCTAATTACATCATATGTAACTCCTAATATTTGGTGAACAACTCTTGTTCTAATCATCTTATGATTTATCCAATTTACTTGCCTCTAGGTTTCTAATCCTATTAGAGTAACCTAGTTAAGTCATTAACCAATTTTTAACCAAAGTGAATATCACTTGTTTATTCTTCAGCGTTTAACCAAGATAAATACTAGTACTTCACTTTGGCAAAACCTACATAGTATTGATCGAGGCCTTAACGAGGGCAAAATTGGAAGGCCATGTTGACTTAATATTTTAATAGAGGGATTTTATTAAGGTTGTTTCATCTCACCAATTATGGTCTACTTTAGTCCATTTAGTCTTTTAATTGATCTCATCAATTAATGGGGTTTATTATTATTAAATTTTAATATATAAAATTTGGCATGCTTTAGACATCCATAGCATCTCATACATGAATAAATAAAGCAATAAATAAATGCAATAGTTATAGCCCATAAACTAAGGTGATTCAACCCAAGCCAATGAGAGAACCAAAAGGGAACCTAAAGGTGTAAGCCGTTTCACAAGCTATCAATCCACAATAGATGTCCCACCTTCCTTCTCGTCTAGCCCACAGCAACTCTTGCAAATTACAATATGCAGAAACTCGTTTTACATACGAGGGAGTAAGATGAGAAGAGAAGTACAAGAGAATAGTAGTAAGGCATGACACGCAGGCCGTATTTATATATATAAAATTACAACCTTTTATCAAATGGGTCATCGGGCTATAACTATGCATTTTCAAACACCGTGCATGTCAAAAATAGCATACATAATTCAACGCTTTTGCTAAGGTGAATTATAAAATATCCTTTCAACCTTTTTGTGGCCCATCAAGTTTATAAATTTATTTTATTAACAAAACATACTGTAATAAGAAGATGGGGTCTGAGGCAGTCGGAGGAAGCGGGCTGAAGGCCTGCAGCCGGAGTCGTCCTCAAATCCCCATTCCCAAAATATGAGAGGGAATGTCACGGTAGAAGCTGGGGGTGCGGGGCGGAGCCGCGCAGATGGGACAGGGAAAGTGCGGGGTGGAGCCCCAATGATGTACGAACCGCATACGGTCAAATGAAACCTCACGATTTGATAACTTTTATCAACAGAATCGTGTTTTCAGGACTTTAATCCTTGAGGTTTCATATCGAAACAACTCTTGTTCCACTAGCCAGTTAACTCTTACTGGAAACTGTAAATACCCCCGTCCCATCATTACAGATTTGTTAATAGTTAACAGTAATAACATAAAATCGAATAGGCCACAACATCATGATTAACATTTAATCAATTACTGAAAGGAACGGTTATCAGGTTATGCTTAAACGATTTAAACAATCGAAAACGCAATAAAATTAAAGCATGCATCTCATACAATTGCATCACCCAAGTATTTAAACCTGAGTTCGTATCACACAAGTGGCTTTGATACCACTGTTGGAACGCCGGCACCCCTTGGCGCAGCAAAATAAAAGTAAATTCTGGTGATCCAAACCATGAATCCATGTGTGAGGAATGAATCGGGGTGAAATAAAGGTTTTGAAATTACTGAAACTTCAATCTGAGTAGACAGTGATGCCTCGGTAATAAAAACTTTGATCCACTGTCGAACCAAGCCACAACCTTTTGCGATGTCGGCCTCTACGTAATCCACCCGGTTTGACTATGAACGGAAGAAATCTCCAAAACTATTTTGGAGGTTTTTCTTGCTTGACTAATTGCTAGACCTTAAAGCAATCTATTAGGGTTTTTTCTTAATAAGCTCTATATAACCTATTACCTTTTATAATCGGTATCTTTTTAATGAATCATAAAATTAAATAAATATAATAATGTTTTAACCGAAAATTATAATTACATTAATTATATCCAAAAACAAATTATAATTGCATTAATTATAACATGGATTTTGATAAACTATATTTATTTAAATCTATATACTGAACCAAATTCATATATTAATTCTCATTATGTGTACAACATCCTTGTACATATAATATGTTCAATATTTGATTGCCCAATTTAAATTAATTCTTTAATTAATTTAATTCATGTGACAATCAAACATAATACCAACTATGTTTTATTCCGTTCATTTCAACCATAGGGTGTGACTGTAGGTTCTTGTAACGTTAGCTGTAATACTAGAACGATTCTAATGTTACAAACAATGAGTGGCATCTAGCAATGCATCATTGCTACCTAAGTTACAAGGAGTCATGATTCAACATAACCTTTTTATGATTAACCTTTCATGCATTAATCCTTAAGTCCTTTATCTCTGGAATGGACACAAGTCATGGAATAGTCACACTTGTATAGTCCATCCCATGTTTCTTGATATCTTGAGTAGACTATGATATACAAATTAGTATGACATCTCATGTCAACTTATTTGAGCATGGCCATGCATTTCTAGTCTCACTCAATCAAGTGGCCTAAGATATTACTCCCATTATGTAGGAGGGACTTATCCTATATTGATCAACCATATCCCTCTACATAGATTGTGGTATATCCAATATCGGCCTTTATAGAACAAACGATTCATCGTGGCACGTTTGGTTGTATCAAAATATACAACTCACGATGTTGGGATGATGATGATCTCAAGTCTGAGGATCATATACATATTAATAACTATGAGCAATGTTGTGACAATTACATAATAATCCAAGAAACATACTCATAGCGGGTCAGTCCAATATGTTGTTCTCTAACACATATATTCATGCATTGATTTTGACACTCCATATCAATGACAACTCTTTATCATCAATCAACTACATGTTAGTCTTAATGCATTATTGTTGTCCTAGTCAAGAATAATACTTGACTAAGGATCTTTTAAGAATAATCATATTATTCTCGTGACATTATTATAAAGCAGTTTATTTGTACACACGACGTAAAGAAAAATCAAATAATAATGACAATGCTTTATATTAATAAACATGGTAAATCAAGTATGTTATTACAACCATCTCATGATTGATCTTTGGGCATACTCTTACAGCCTTTGTGATGAATGCCAAAGAGTCTGAGTTAAGAATTGAATCAGTGCCGATAGTATGTGAGTATCCAAATGTATTTCCGGAAGAATTGTCCGGGTTGCCTTCGGTTAGAGAGATTGAACTTGGTATTGAGTTAGCCCCTGGTACTGCACCTATTTCGATTGCTCCGTACAGGATGGCTCCAACCGAGTTGGAAGAATTGAATGCTCAGTTACAAGAGTTGACGAATAAAGGTTTCGTAAGACCGAGTTATTTTCCTTGGGGTGCTCCCGTATTATTTGTGAAAAAGAAGGATGGTTCTATGAGGTTATGTATAGATTATCGGCAACTTAATAAGGTAACCGTAACGAACAAGTATCCCTTGCCAAGGATCAATGATTTGTTTGACCAATTGAAGGGAGCCACTGTGTTTTCCAAGATAGACTTGAGGTCTTGTTATTACCAGTTGAGAGTCAAAGACTCAGATGTGCCGAAAATCGCATTTCGGACAAGGTATGGTCACTATGAATTTCTAGTTATGCCTTTTGGTTTAACAAACGCCCCTGCCGTGTTTATGGATTTAATGAACCGCATTTTTTGGCCATATTTGGATAAATTTTTTGTAGTCTTTATTGATGATATTTTGATTTACTCTCGTGATGAGAACGAGCATGCTGAGCACTTGATGACGGTTTTACAAATTTTACGGGATAAACAGTTATATGCCAAGTTTAGTAAAAGTGAATTTTGGCTTAAAGAAATCGAATTTTTGGGCCACATTGTTTTAGGTGATGGCATTAGAGTTGACCCGGGAAAGATTTTGGCCATTGTTGAATGGAAACCGCCGAAGAACGTATCGGAGGTTAGGAGTTTTCTAGGCCTAGCTGGTTATTACAGACGGTTCATCAAAGGATTTTCCATGATAGCTACTCCGATGATGAGGTTGTTACAAAAAGATGTTAAGTTTGAGTGGACAGAAGAATGCCAACATAGTTTTGAGAAATTAAAGACATTATTGACTGAAGCTCCTGTTTTAGTGCAACCTGAACCGGGAAAAGAATTTGTGGTTTACAGTGATGCATCCTTAAGTGGATTAGGTTGTGTACTCATGCAATAAGGCAAAGTAATAGCTTCTGCCTCTAGACAGCTAAAGCCGCACAAGAAGAACTATCCGACCCATGATTTAGAATTGGCTGCCACTGTATTTGCATTGAAGATCTGGAGACACCATTTATATGGCGAGAAATGTCTGGTATTCACTGACCATAAAAGTCTAAAATACTTGATGACTCAAAAGGAATTGAATCTAAGGCAACGAAGATGGTTAGAGTTGATAAAGGATTACGAGCTAGTGATTGACTACCACCCGGAAAAGACGAACATGGTCAACGATGCCTTGAGTAGGAAATCTTTGTTTGCATTGAGAGCTATGAATACACAGTTGGCTTTATCTGATGATGGTTCTATGCTAGCTGAGTTGAGAACTAGATCGATGTTTCTCCAAGAGATTTTTGAAGCTCAGAAAGGCGACAGTGATTTGCAAGCCAAAAGAGTTCAGTGCGAATCGGGTATGGATTCAGACTTTTGGATTAGTTCTGATGGATGTTTAATGTTCAGAGACAAAATTTGTGTACCAAGAGATGGTGAGCTTATTCAGAAAATTCTACATGAGGCACATAGTAGTTGTTTGTCTATTCACCCCGGTGGTACAAAGATGTATAATGACCTGAAGAAATGGTATTGGTGGCCGAGTATGAAGAAAGATATTTCCAAGTTCGTATCGAGATGCTTGATTTGTCAGCAAGTGAAAGCTGAACACAAAGTACCTTCCGATTTACTTCAGCCGGTGATGGTTCCCAAGTGGAAATGGGACAGAATTACTATGGATTTTGTGACGGGTTTGCCTTTGACACTAAAAAAGAAGGATGTCATTTGGGTTGTGGTTGATAGGCTTACGAAATCGGCTCATTTTATTCCGGTACGTACTGACTACTCACTTGATAAATTAGTCAAATTGTATATTTTTGAAATTGTGAGATTGCACGGAGTGCCTTTGTTGATTATATCGGAAAGAGATCCGAGGTTCGCTTCGCTGTTTTGGAAAAAAGTTACAAGAAGCCTAAGGCACAAAGCTGAATTTTAGTACAACTTTCCATCCGCAAACCGACGGACAGTCGGAGAGGGTAATACAGATACTTAAAGACATGCTCCAATGCTGTGTTTTGGAATTTCAAGGTAATTGGGAAAAGTAATTACCGTTAGTGGAATTTACCTACAATAACAGTTTCTAGTCGAGTTTGAAAATGGCGCCTTATGAGGCATTGTATGGGCGTAAGTGCCGAACACCCTTATATTGGACCAAACTCAGAGAGAATCATATTCACGGAGTTGATTTAGTTAGAGAAACCGAAGAGAAAGTAAAAGTAATTCGTGATTGTTTAAAAGCTGCTTCAGATGGACAGAAATCCTACGGAGATTTGAAACGGAAAGAGATTAAGTTTCAAGTTGGTGATAAGGTATTTTTGAAAGTGTCACCATGGAAGAAAGTTCTCAGATTTGGCCGGAAAGGCAAATTGAGTCCGTGCTTTATTGGATCGTATGAGATTACCGAGAGGATAGGGCCGGTAGCCTATCGATTGGCTTTGCCATCAGGGTTAGAAAATATTCATGATGTGTTCCATGTATCCATGTTGAGAAGATACCGATCAGATCCTTCACATGTGATTGTACCGAAAGAGGTTGAAATTCAACCGGACATGACTTATGGTGAAGAGCCGATTAAGATTTTGGCTCGAGAGGTCAAACAGTTAAGAAATAAAAGTATAGCTCTTGTGAAAGTATTTTGGAAAATACACGGGGTAGAAGAGGCTACATGGGAGGCTGAGGAGGCTATGAGAAACCAATATCCAAACCTTTTTACCTGTAAGATTTTCTGGGACGAAATTTCCTATGGGGGAGAATTGTAACAGCCCAATTTAGGGCTTAGTCAGAATAGTGGTTGCAAGACCATAATCTGAAGTAGAAATATATGTTTTATGGTTTTTATGAGGTCTAAGACATGTTTGCATGGTTGTGTGAAAATTTCATGAAGAAATTTTATGATTTAGTGATTAATTTATCTTTTAGGACTAAATTGTAAAAATTGAAAAATATGAGATTCTAGAAGTTTTAAGTATGAGATAGCATTTGAAAATTTATTAGAGGTCCTTATTTAGTAATTAGACTATTATATCTCATGATGGACAAAAATGGACATGGAAGGGAAAAATCTCAAGGAAGGGCTTTAAGGGCATTTTGGTCATTTAGTTAATAAATTAATAAAAAGGGAAAAAGAAGTCAAAATTGGTTTCCATCATCTTCCCTAAGTGCTGAAAATTGAAGAGAAGCCATAGCTAGGGTTTTGTTCATTTTCAAGCTCAAAGTAAGTGCATCCTAGCCTCGTTTTTAAAGTTATTTACATTTTTTAGATTCTTATAGCTCGATTTAGCTATTTCTAACCATATTTTAAGCTAGAGTTCATGTTCAAAAACTTACCCATGTATGTCATGCATGCATTTTGATGTTTAATGGAGGAATATGGAAGTTTGAGGTGTGATGAACATCTTTCTCTAAGTGATTTTTCATGGAAACACCTAAAAAGGACCTATTTGTAAAAGTGATAAAATGTGTAGTAAAAATCAGTTTTTAAGGAAAATGTGAGCTATTATAAGCTTAAGATAGGTTCGGCTAGGCTTGGGTAACCAAGAAAATGAGTACATTTCATCATACGAGCATAGGGACCATTTTGCAAATATGTGAAAGTTTAGGGGAAAAATTATAATTTTTGCCAAAGTATGATTCATGGGTTGTTTTAGTCAATGTGATAATTAAATAAGTGAAATTTGTCATTATAGATCAAGAAACACGAAGTTCGGACCTAAACCGAGGACAAACAAGGTGGTAGACTAAATTGAACAACTATCTATATTTTGATACCGAGGTAAGTTTGTGTATAATAAATCAACATTATGTTATTATGTATTTAAATGCTTGATATTCATGAAATGTATATTCTTTTTATGAAATTGGTTAATGAGGTCTCGACGAAGAAAAAAAATGATGAAGTTTCGAAGTCCCGGTTGAACCTTAGGAATAGAAAGGATACCCTTATCACGACATTTGATTAATGAGGTCCCGTATAAGACCGTATCTGGGATATGGCCTCGGCACCAAATTGATATCCCGTGTAAGACCATATCTGGGATATGGCATCGGTATCGAAGAGTGATTTCGTGTAAGACCACGTATGGGACCTGGCTTCGGTATGAAATCGTGTAAGACCATGTCTGGGACATGGCATCGACATACGATCTTGTGTAAGACCATATCTGGGATATGGCGTCGACATCGATATGAGATCCCGTATAAGACCATATCTGGGATATGGCATCGGCATCGACATGTGATCCCATGTAAGACCATATCTAGGATATGGCATTGGCATCTTATTACGTGTATGACAAATTTCGAGTATCCTTCGATATTCCAAGTGGTTCAGCGGGGTAAAGAATTAAAGTTTATTTTAAAGATGGAAAAAGGGCTAAAATTTTGTGATGGACTGATACATGTAACATCCTGAATTGGGGCCTTTGCATTTTATATGTGTGTGTGTGAATGCTATGGTTACCATGCTAGTTTAGGGTACTTTAGGGTCCAGGAATGATTTGCGGGTAAGTCGGAGTCTTGGGGAAAAAATTGTTTTTGAGCACCTTTAGGGGAAGCTAGCTGAATTAGGCCTTAAGGGATATTGTTTGTGTTGGATGACACAAAGAGGTGCCTTAGTAAAGTGGCAAGGAGGCGCCACTTAAAGGTTGAGGTAGGTGACGCCTCAGGGGAGCTAGCAGGGATCAAGTTGAGCTGCAATGAGAGCATTTTGGGGTTGTTATTTTGTGCATGGAGAGGCAAGTGGTGGATTTGGCAAGGGCACTTAAGGAGGGGAGTGTTGATTGAGTCAACATTTTGAATGGATGGTGGAGAGGAATTTTAGGGGTTTGAACTATTCAAATTGGTTTGAATGAGTGGATGAGAGGGAATCAGGGAGAGATGGAAGGGACGGCATGGTGTTTGGGGAGAGGGAAGTGTTAGCAAGGGGAAATTGTGAGGAGTGTGAGGGGTGTGAAGCATTCGGTTTTGGCAAGGAGGTGTGGGTGCCAAATTTAAGTGGATTAAGTAGTGTGTAGAGGTGTAGATGTTTCTTTTTTTCGGCATTTGTGAGTGTGCTCTTTATTCTAGTTTCTCGATTTTGTTCTTATTCTCTTTTGCCGAAATTGTCTAGCCAACTATCATTTTCTTCCTCTATGACTTGTAGCTGAAACTAAGAAGACCAATTGCACATTTCTTTCATCTTCCCTTCTACCCGTTCCTAAGTCTCTTCTTCTGCTTTTCTTCTTTTGGTGTGTGGCCGAAACCTACTTTGCCTTCCACTCATCATCTTTGTTTTATTTTCTTTGCCAATAACATCAAAGCCGAAACCTTCTGAAGCCACATCTTTTTGTCGAAAACTCTGTTACTCTTCTCTCTTTTCTTTCGAATACTTTAGCCGAATATCTTTTGGTGGATAGCACCTTTCTCCTTTATCTCTTCCTTTTCAAGAGCAGAACAACTTCGGCATTTGGTAAGTTCTTTTTGGTTCGGCCGAATCTCTTTAATCAATCTACTCATTCACTTTCTTTTCCAGATTTCTTTAGGTGGGAAGTCGAAACTTCTCATTCGGTTCTTATTTGTTGGTTAGCCGAGACCCTCTGACATTCGTAATCTCCTCTTTTGACTCTTGGTTGCAGTGGATCGCCATTACTAATCTTCCGTCACTCCCAATCGGTTTCTCTAGTGATTGTGGTAAGAGTTTTCTTTTCGTTTCAATCATCTTTCTTGCGTTGAGTGCCGAAGGCAGTCATTCTATTCTTTAAACTCTTGGCCGAATATAGGTGGGGGTGGTGTCGCATTCTTTTAGAGACTTTCGGGATTCGTTTGACTTGTGAATCAAGCCTAAAGCTTCGGCTTTTGTCGATCGAGGTAAAGAGATCTATTCAGCTAAACATGTTAATCTATTCACATCTTACTCTATGTGTTAACTCAGTCTTCTGACCAAGATCTGTTCCATGGACTCGAATGCCAGCGATTCTAAGGAGGGGGTTGGACTCGTAAACCCAGCCCCTAAGTTTAAGAAGCGAGTAGTGTCAGTAGTTCGAGATTGGACACCGGGTTGTGGGCCGACTTCTGGGCAGAGTAGTAGGCAGATAGCAGTTGTGTCTGTTAGCGATAGCGTCAACATAGAGAGCATTGTGTTACGTATTATCAGGTGTGTAACTCTTACACACTTTATATGTTAATTATGTTGTTATCTGTGTTTGGCCAAAAGCCGAAGTGATGGTATAGATCACTAAGTTACCTTTGTGGATAAAAGCGAGGACTCCAGGTAAGTCCTATTATGTGTTGTTATTTATGGATGCATGTATGAGTGAAATGAATGCTGTTGTACATTATTAGCATGATTATACCATATTGTAAAGCATGAACATAAAATTGGGGTATGATGAGAAGAGGGAGGAAACATGATCTCTTTCAGACTGTCACCAGTGGTTTGGTACCACAAGTGGGTTGGCCCCACATATTATTAATTTGTGACTAAGTCTCAAAGTGGTTTGGAACCACAAAGTGGTTAGGTACCACGTATATCTTATTTCGTGACTCGTCCCGGTGGTTTGGTACCATAGTGGGTTGGCCCCACGAATTGATAATAGGGATTGTCACGGTGGTTTGGTACCACAAGTGGGTTGGCCCCACATATTATTAATTTGTGACTTTTGTCACGGTGGTTTGGAACCACCGGTGGTTAGGTACCACCAAAGTGGCTAGGTGCCACAAATATTGGGTAGACACAGGAGCTACGGTGGATGAGCACATTAGGTTGGTTGGGTTGCATGGCATACATACTTTGCATATGAATCTGTGTGAGAGCTCAAAAATCTTTTGGACGGGGATTTACACACTGAGTCTCAGTGACTCACCCCCCTCCGTTAAATTTTGCAGGTAATCCTTAGACCGCGGATATGGAGCCGAGGTGGACTCAAGGTGGCCATGCATAGTATTTTGAGTTTTATCTTGAGTAGTTATTTCAGATTTATTCTACTTTAATTTGGATTTTGGTAATGCAATAAGGCCATTAAAACATTTATTTGGTTTTATCTGTTTTTGTTAATTTTCTTTTATTTTGTTTTTGATCACTAAGGCATGCCTCATAAACTACTTCAAATGGATGATTTCTAAAACTTAATGATTATGGGATTTTGAGATTCTACAATTGATTAATTAACCAACGGGTTTTAGTAGCAAAGTAACTAAAATTTTTAAACTAAGACTCAAAATTATTTTTAATTTATCACTCAATATAAAATTCTGTTTTTATAAAATCAAAGATTTTTCCCAACCCATGACGTTAACTCAGTTTTCAAAATTCTTCTTTCCTGTGACATGCCAGATTCGGTCGTACCGTTTTGACCGGGTTTGGGGTGTTACAATTGTGGTATCAGAGCCAAGTTCAAAAACTCGACTGTGAGTATAAGGCCCAAATTATTTTTCAATAGATGGTTTGAAAAATGTTTTTTTTTTTGACAAAATACACGTTTCCAGGAGGTATGGCACCTGAGTCTCCGGCACCAATCCGCAACGGTAAGTTTTCTAATTATTGATTGTATGATTTAATTGTTTTGTGATAGGAATGCTAGTATTACGAAATTTACTTTAAAGACTGAAGCTTGTAGGAATGTATGCAATCGCGAAAATAGCTACTCTGATAATATAATCATAAGACTGTTCGGTAATAAACAGTGGAAGAAAGCTAACTCATAAAACTCTTAATCAGATCAAAATCGTGAATGTTAGTCATGAGCACTCGAGGACGTGGACGTAATGTACGTGGTCGTGGTAGGGGTAGGATTGCTGTATCGGAACCAGTAGGGTCTGGTCATGGGTCAGGAAATGAGGTGCCGCCACCGCCAGCTGTGGAGCCAGAGTTTTAGGACCAAACAGGTAGAGACGACGCGGTGTCTCAGGCGATGCTACGGGTCTTGGAGAGAGTTGCTGGAGTAGGCATGGGTACGAGGGCCCTGAAATCTGTGTCTGAGCGACTCCGAGCCAATGGAGCGGAAGTATTTAGGGGTGTTTCCGATATAGCTCCCAACGCAGCTGAATACTGGTTAGAAGCGACTGAGCGTATAATGGATGATCTTGACTTCACGGCGGAGGAGAAATTGAAAGGAGTGGTATCCCTTCTTCGAGACGAAGCCTATCAGTGGTGGCTCACGGTCAGGGATGGCACGATGGCTGATGATATCACCTAGGATTTCTTCAAGATAGCATTTCAGAGGAAGTACGTCGGGTCAAGTTATGTGGATGCGCAGCGTAAGGCATTTTTGAATCTGGTTCAGGGGAGTAAGTCGGTGTCCGAGTACGAGGCAGAATTCTTATGGTTAAGCCGTTATGCCCGGGGTATTGTAGCCACGGACTATGAGCGCTGTGTTCGGTTTGAGGACGGGCTGAGAGATGAGTTGCGAGTGTTGATTGCTCCACAGCGAGAGAGAGAATTTTCTATTCTTGTGGAAAAGGCTAAGGTAGCCGAGGAGGTGAAGCAGTCCGAGAAGAAGAATCAGGAGAGAAATATGAATAAAAGGAGTTTTGGGCCATCAGGGTCTGCTGGGGGTTTTTAGAAAAGGGCTAGATTAGGTGGGCCGAGTCAAGCTGCATAGCCTGTTGCTGCTCAGTGGCCACCGCAGTGTGCTCGATGCGGAAAGTTTCATTCGGGAGAGTGTTGGGTAGGTGGTAGAGGATGTTTTGGATGTGGGTCGATGGACCATCGGGTAAAGGATTGCCCACAGAGGCCAACTAGGGCACAGTCTGAGGGTCAAGGACGTGCACAATTCAGAAGGGATGGTCAGCAACCGCAGAGGGGTCGTGGTCCAGCCAGAGGAGGTAATGGTTTCGGACGGGGCCGTGGAGCACCGGGCAGAGGTGCTGGGAATATAGATGCAAGACAGCCTGGGTTGGTCTATGCGGCTAGGAGCCGAGAGGAGGGCGACGCACCGGATGTCATAACCGGTACATTTCTAACTTATGGTTTGCCTTATACTGCTTTGATTGATATTGGTTCGACGCACTCTTACGTTGCTAGTATTATAGCGGGAACTCTGAACTTAGACTATGAGACTTCTTCTAGGGAGATGACTGTAGTTAGCCCTTTAGGACAATCTGTAGTGGTGAATAAACTGTATAAGGATGTACCTCTGGAAGTTCAAGGGGTACTTTTTCTGGCTGATCTGATGGAACTGCCGTTTGGGGAGTTCGATTTGATCTTAGGTATGGATTGGCTAGTGAAGTACCAAGCAACTGGATTTGTGCGACCTAGCGTATGGTGTTAAGAACTGTTGAGGGTGTAGAGGTGGTGGTGATAGGTAAGAGAAGGAATTACCTATCCAATGTGGTATCCGTTTTGAAGGCCAAGAAAATGGTGAGAAAAGGGTGTAAGGCGTTTGTGGCTTATGTTTGTGCTTTGGAGGTCAAGGAATCAGCTGTGGGGATGTTCGAACGGTAAAGGAATTTTCTGATGTTTTCCCAGAAGAGCTTCCGGGTTTGCCACCGGATTGCGAGGTGGAGTTTGGTATTGATCTTTTACCGGGAACAGCGCCAGTGTCTATTGCCCCATATAGGATGGCGCCGAAGGAGTTAGTGGAGCTGAAGGCGTAGATTCAGGAATTGTTAGATCGGGGTTTCATCCGACCGAGTGTATCACCTTGGGGAGCACCGGTGCTATTTGTTAAGAAGAATGACGGGTCAATGCGAATGTGTATTGACTACCGTCAGTTGAATAAGTTAACGATCAAAAATAAGTATCCGTTGCCGAGGATAGACAATCTGTTTGATCAACTTAAGGGAGCATCAGTCTTCTCCAAGATAGATTTGAGGTCGGGATATCACCAGCTTAAGGTTAAGGAGGCGGATATTCATAAGACGGCGTTTCGTACTCGCTATGGTCACTACGAATTCTTGGTGATGCCGTTTGGATTGACCAATGCACCAGCAGCGTTTATGGACATGATGAACCGGGTTTTTCAACCGTATCTGGACCGATTCGTCGTAGTGTTTATAGACGATATCCTGGTGTACTCGAAGTCTAAGGAGGAGCATGATTCACATCTTCGAGTGGTTTTGCAAACTCTGAGGGAGAAGCGGTTGTTCGCTAAGTTTAGTAAATGCGAGTTCTGGCTAAGGGAAGTTACCTTTTTGGGTCATGTGGTGTCAGCTGAGGGGATTAGGGTTGACCCTCGAAAAATTGAAGCCATGTTGGATTGGAAACCACCTAAGTCTGTGGCAGAGATTCAGAGTTTTCTTGGTCTGGCTGGGTATTACAGAAGGTTTGTGGAAGGGTTCTCTTTGATTGCAGCACTGTTAACTAAGTTGTTAAGAAAAGAGGTTCCGTTTGTGTGGTCTGACAAGCAACAAGAAAGTTTTGAGAAGTTAAAGAGGATTCTGATAGAAGCTCCGGTGTTAATTCAGCCTGAGGCAGGGAAAGAGTTCACTGTCTATTGTGATGCGTCGCATACAGGGTTAGGATGTGTGCTGATGCAAGAGGGGAAGGTGGTAGCGTATACTTCTCGGCAACTGAGACCTCACGAGGTAAATTATCCGACGCATGACCTGGAGTTGGCTGCAGTGGTTTTCGCCCTGAAGATCTGGAGACATTACTTGTATGGGGAGAAGTCCATCGTTTACACGGATCACAAGAGTTTGAAGTATCTCCCTACTCAGAAGGAGTTGAATTTAAAACAGCGGAGGTGGATCGAGTTGTTGAAGGATTACGACTGCTCGATTGAGTACCACCCGGGTAAAGCTAACGTGGTGGCAGACGCGTTGAGCCGTAAGGTAATATCGGACTTAAGAGCAATGTTTGCCCACCTTAGTTTGTATGATGACGAAAGTTTAATAGTAGAGTTGCAAGTGAAGCCGACATGGGTGAATCAGGTTAAAGAGAAACAATTATCAGACGATGTTTGGAGCGCTCGACTTCTACAAGTACAAGAGGGTTGAATGGAGGATTTCAGTTTGAACAGTGATGGAGTGTTATGTTTCTGTGGAAAGGTTTGCATGCCAAAAGATGTGGATTTAAGGTAGAAGATTCTTCAGAAGCACATAGCACCATACGCTATGCATCCCTGGAGGTAGTAAGATGTACCGGATTTGCGGAAACAGCTTTGGTGGCGAGATTAAAGAGAGAAGTAACGAATTTGTGGGTAAGTGTTTGACATGTCAGCAGTAAATGCGAGAACATCGCTTGCCTTCGGGGTCTTTGCAACTTGACCAAGATTCCGCAGATGGAAGTGGGAAAGGATCACGATGGATTTTGTTAGTGGGCTACCCTTACGCCTACTAAGAAGGATTTGGTTTGGGTAATAGTTGACCGCTTGACAAAGTCCGCTCATTTCATACCGATTCAGTCGATTACTCTGCAAAAGTTGGCTAAGTTGTATATAGCGGAGATCATAAGGTTGCACGGGGGTACCAGTGTCTATCATCTCAGATAGGGACCCAGGGTTCACGTCAAGATTTTGGAAGGCATTGCATCAAGCATTGGGTACGAAGTTGGACTTTAGTACAGTGTTTCATCCACAGTCCGATGGATAGTCAGAGAGGGTAATTCAGATCTTGGAGGATATGTTGAGGGGATGTGTCTTAGACTTCAGAGGTAGTTGGGAAGAATTTCTACCGTTGGCGGAATTCGCGTATAACAATAGCTACCAATCTAGTATTCAGATGGCACCGTATGAGGCGTTGTATGGTCGGAGGTGTCGTACACCTACGTGTTGGACAGAGTTGGGTGAGCGTCAATTGTTGGGTCCGGAGTTGGTTGCTGAAACGGAATATAAGGTTAAGATAATTCGGGCTCGACTGAAGGAAGCCTCGGACAGACAGAAGTCCTACGCGGATCTAAAGCGTAAGGACATAGAGTTTGAGGTGGGTGACCAAGTGTTCTTAAAGGTGTCGCCGTGGAAGAAAGTGCTGAGATTTGGGCGGAAGGGCAAGTTAAGCCCCAGATTTATCGGGCCTTATCGCGTGTTGAAGCGTGTGGGACCGGTAGCCTACCAGCTCAAGCTACCTTCAGAGCTAAGTCAGATCCATGACGTGTTTCATGTTTTGATGTTAAGACGCTACCGTTCAGATCCGTCTCATGTTGTACCAGTAGAAGAGATTGAATTAAGGCCTGATCTATCTTTCGAAGAGGAACCAGTTCGAATTCTGGATCGTGAGGTCAAAGTATTGCGTAAGAAATCAGTTCCTTTGGTGCAAGTGTTGTGGCGGAACCATGGATCAGAGGAAGCCACGTGGGAATCAGAAGAAGCAATACGACAGCAATACCCTCATCTCTTTTGACCAGGTAATTTCGAGGCCGAAATTATTTTTAAGGGGGTAGAACTGTAACATCCTGAATTGGGGCCTTTGCATTTTTTATATGTGTGTGTGTGAATGCTATGGTTACCATGCTAGTTTAGGGTACTTTAGGGTCCAGGAATGATTTGGGGGTAAGTCGGAGTCTTGGGGAAAAATTTGTTTTTAAGCACCTTTAGGGGAAGCTAGCTGAATTAGGCCTTAAGGGATATTGTTTGTGTTGGATGACACAAAGAGGTGCCTTAGTAAAGTGGCAAGGAGGCGCCACTTAAAGGTTGAGGTAGGTGACGCCTCAGGGGAGCTGGCAGGGATCAAGTTCGAGCTGCAAGGAGAGCATTTTAGAGTTGTTATTTTGCGCATGGAGAGGCAAGTGGTGGGTTCGGCAAGGGCACTTAAGGAGGGGAGTGTTGATTGAGTCAACATTTTGAATGGATGGTGGAGAGGAATTTTAGGGGTTTGAACTATTCATATTGGTTTGAATGAGTGGATGAGAGGGAATCAGGGAGAGATGGAAGGGACGGCATGGTGTTTGAGGGGAGAGGGAAGTGTTAGCGAAATTGTGAGGAGTGTGAGGGTGTGAAGCATTGGTTTTGGCAAGGAGGTGTGGGTGCCGAATTTAAGTGGATTAAGTAGTGTGTAGGGGTGTAGATGTTTCTTTTTCGGCATTTGTGAGTGTGCTCTTTATTCTAGTTTCTCCCTTTTGTTCTTATTCTCTTTGCCGAAATTGTCTAGCCAACTATCATTTTCTTCCTCTATGACTTGTAGTGAAACTAAGAAGACCAATTGCACATTTCTTTCATCTTCCCTTCTACCCGTTCCTAAGTCTCTTCTTCTGCTTTTCTTCTTTTGGTGTGTGGCCGAAACCTACTTTGCCTTCCACTCATCATCTTTGTTTTATTTTCTTTGCCAATAACATCAAAGCCGAAACCTTCTGAAGCCACATCTTATTACCGAAAACTCTTTTACTCTTCTCTCTTTTCTTTCGAATACTTTAGCCGAATATCTTTTGGTGGATAGCACATTTCTCCTTTATCTCTTCCTTTTCAAGAGCAGAACAACTTCGGCATTTGGTAAGTTCTTTTTGGTTCGGCCGAATCTCTTTAATCAATCTACTCATTCACTTTCTTTTCCTGATTTCTTTAGGTGGGAAGCCGAAACTTCTCATTCAGTTCTTATTTGTTGGTTAGCCGAGACCCTCTGACATTCATAATCTCCTCTTTCGACTCTTGGTTGCAGTGGATCGCCGTTACTAATCTTCCGTCACTCCCAATCGGTTTCTCTAGTGATTGTGGTAAGAGTTTTCTTTTTGTTTCAATCATCTTTCTTGCGTTGAGTGCCGAAGGCAGTCATCCCATTCTTTAAACTCTTGGCTGAATATAGGTGGGGGTGGTGTCGCATTCTTTTTGAGACTTTCGGGATCCGTTTGACTTGTGAATCAAGCCTAAAGCTTCGGCTTTTGTCGATCGAGGTAAGGAGATCTATTCAGCTAAACGTGTTAATCTATTCACATCTTACTCTATGTGTTAACTCGGTCTTCGACCAAGATCATTCCATGGACTCGAATGCTAGCGATTCTAATGAGGGTTGGACCCGTAAACCCACCCCTAAGTTTAAGAAGCGGCGATGTCGCGATTCGAGATTAGCCACCGGGTTGTGGGGCGACCGAAGGCGAGTAGTAGGCGAGATAGCGATTGTGTCATTAGCGATAAGCGTCGACATAGAGAGCGTTGTGTTATGTATTATCGGTGTGTAACTCTTACACACTTTATATGTTAATTATGTTGTTATCTGTGTTTGGCCAAAAGCCGAAGTGATGGTATGGATCACTAAGTTACCTTTGTGGATAAAAGCGAGGACTCCAGGTAAGTCCTATTATGTGTTGTTATTTATGGATGCATGTATGAGTGAAATGAATGCTGTTGTACATTATTAGCATGATCATACCATATTGTAAAGCATGAACATGAAATTGGGGTATGATGAGAAGAGGGAGGAAACATGATCTCTTTCAGACTGTCACCAGTGGTTTGGTACCACAAGTGGGTTGGCCCCACATATTATTAATTTGTGATTAAGCCTCAGTGGTTTGGAACCACCAGTGGTTAGGTACCACGTATATCTTATTTCTGTGACTCGTCCCAGTGGTTTGGTACCACAGTGGGTTGGCCCCACGTATTGATAATAGGGATTGTCACCAGTGGTTTGGTACCACAAGTGGGTTGGCCTCACATATTATTAATTTGTGACTTTTGTCACCAGTGGTTTGGAACCACCAGTGGTTAGGTACCACCAGTGGCTAGGTGCCACAAATATTGGGTGGACACAGGAGCTACGGTGGATGAGCACATTAGGTTGGTTGGGTTTCATGGCATACATACTTTGCATATGAATCTGTGTGAGAGCTCAAAAATCTTTTGGACGGGGATTTACACACTGAGTCTCGGTGACTCACCCCCCTCCGTTAAATTTTGCAGGTAATCCTTAGACCACGGATATGGAGCCGAGGTGGACTCAAGGTGGCCATGCATAGTATTTTGGGTTTTATCTTAAGTAGTTATTTCGGATTTATTCTTCTTTAATTTGGATTTTGGTAATGCAATAAGGCCATTAAAACGTTAATTTGGTTTTTTTTTTTTTTGTTAATTTTCTTTTATTTTGTTTTTGATCACTAAGGCATGCCTAATAAATTACTTCAAATGGATGATTTCCAAAACTTAATGATTATGGGATTTTGAGATTCTACAATTGATTAATTAACCAACGGGTTTTAGTAGCAAAGTAACTAAAATTTTCAAACTAAGACTCAAAATTATTTTCAATTGATCACTCAATATAAAATTCTGTTTTTATAAAATCAAAGATTTTTCCCAACCTATGACGTTAACTCGGTTTTCAAAATTCTTCTTTCCTGTGACATGCCAGATTCGGTCATAGCATTTTGACCGGGTTTGGGGTGTTACAATACAGGTACTTATGCGAAACTCACGAGAAATGAGTCCGGTATGTGATATGTGGTCGGTAAAAGTGAGTATGAGTAAGCCATGTCAATGTTGCATTGAGAATTTTGTGTTAATTCATAATGTAATATGTGGATTTTATTACAAGATTTTATGTGGTTATCTATTACATGCAAACTTAGTAAGCTTAATGCTTACTCCCTCTCTTTTTCCTTTTCTTGTAGTATCGCCAAGCTAGCTCGGGGATCGAAGGACGTCGGAGCTCGATTCACACTATCAAGCTATTCTTTTGGGTATAGTAAAGTTTGATTATTTGATTATTTTGGGTATGGCATGTATAGGAACTTGGTCATTTTGTTATACTTCATAGTGGTTAGCGAATGTGTTGGCTATTAACATTACTTATTTCATTTTGTAAATGGCCATTGGAATTGGCTAATGCTAGTTAAATTATATCTATTCAATGATGATGAAATTCATGAAGTGCAAGCTTGTGCAATTGAATGAGTAATGTCTGAAGTATATGCATGATGAACGCAGTGTGAAATTAAGGTGGGGATGTCTTGATTGTGGATATTAGAGGTGCATTATTGTTATGCTATGTGTTGCTGGAAATGATATAAGTGTGGTTGCTTTTTAGGGTGGCAAATGGCTTGGAAAATAGCCTTGTATTTTTCCACACATTGCAGACACTGCGGGCGTGTCTCAGGCCGTGTGTGTGACACTGGTCACCCCATGGGCGTGTTGATAGGCCGTGTGTCCCCTGCATCCAAATTTAGCAAAATAGAATGCCCAGTATTAAACACACGGGCAGAGACACGGCCATGTGTCTCAGCCGTGTGAAGGACACGGCCTCAGGACATGGGCATGTGCCTAGGCCGTGTGAAGTCTGCACATTAATTGTGAGAATTAAATTCGCCACACGGCCTAGCACACGGGCGTGTGACTTGGCCGTGTGACCCTAAATATCTGCTGACATCATAAACAGAATGTCAAGGTTTTCACACACAGGCTAAGACACGGGCGTGTCATGGCCGTGTGAGGGACACGGGCGTGTTCCTTTCCACACGGGCGTGTGGCCCTGTTTTGAGCAAAAATTTTCTAAGTGTTCGTAAGCTTCCGATTCAGTCCCGAGCCACCTTATATGTATGATCCGGGTCTCGTAGGCCTATAATAGGGGCGTTATGAATACGAATGAAAAGTTTTAAGTTGGAATGAAAATTTAAGGCCCTATTTTTTATGATTAAGTATGTCAAGTCCGGTAATGCCTCGTACCTGGTTCCGGCGTCGAATACGGGTAAGGGGTGTTACATGATATCATGGCCATATGTTCAGTTTGAAATCATGGATTACCATGATTATTGAAATTTATATGTACACGAAAGAATGATTATCATGCCTATTGATTTGCAATGAGATTTGTATGCCATGATGCATTACATGGGGTTGGGACATTTGTAAGGAAAAAGATGTGGTAGTTTAATAATATGCAAATTTGGTGGTTTTTTCCATGCATATGTTGGTGTGTTTTGGATGGATGAGTTCTAGGGAACTCCTTTTAGTGTGTATTGGTGATGGGTAGGATATTTTAAAAGAAATTGCTTAATTGTTTTACCAAAATTGCATTGCCATTATCACGTGCATAAAAGTTTGTAAATTTGTATATTATATATGTGATTATTGATATATAGCTTGTTATAAAATTCACACTGAGCTTATTAATTCACCCATTTAGTTTTCAAAAACTTTTCAGATAATACACGAGTGTAGGACTTGGATTCATCATATGGAGGAGTCTTTCAGATGAAATTTTTAATAAAAAAACATTATAAACTGTTTGTGTTTGTTTGTTTTGGACATTGAACTTTGGACTGTTTATGGGTTATTATTACTTTTGATTTATAAATTGATATGAATGCATAATAGATGAATTTATAAATGTATTTCTAAGTATTTTCAAAGTCCGCTATAAAATATTTTATTAAAATCATTTTTAAGTAATAATCAAAATTGATGTTCCAAAATTCTTTAATTTAATGTTCAAGATTATAGGTTTATTTAATTAATGAATTTTTCAAATAAACATGTTTTATTAAATGTTTTTCAGTAATACTAAATAATTTAGAAGTAAATTTTAAGTTTTTATAAAAATTATTTAAACATAGTTCTTTTTAACAAGAAAAAAGTTTTTAACGTAATTAATGTGGCTTCCCAAATTTGGCCATAACGTCTAGGCCAGGTTTGCGTGTAACAGTCTGTTTTCAGTGGTGTCGAAAACAATGGTTTTGGGACCACAATTTTGATGAGTGAGTAAAAAATTTAATGTTTATTTATTGTTTTATAGGGTTAAACTAGAGTCGTATTAAATTTTCGTTAAGAAATTTTAAAGTTTAAATGGTTAATTAGGTAAAAAGGACTAAATTGA
Source organism: Gossypium sturtianum (assembly GCA_025698515.1). Lineage (NCBI taxonomy): Eukaryota > Viridiplantae > Streptophyta > Magnoliopsida > Malvales > Malvaceae > Gossypium > Gossypium sturtianum. Next base: position 33,364,071 of record CM046943.1, on the reverse strand, counting down.
AAAAGGTGCAAAAGCTAAATTATACTAATTAAATGGATTGAATGGCCTTGGAAATGTAAGTTGGTAGATCTATAAGGTAATTATGTGATTTATATTGGCGGTGGACAATGATGGACATGGGTTGGTTATTTTATAAGTGTTAATTAAAGGGTAAAGTAGTAAAACAATAAATAAAAGCATGTACAAGTTAAATAGTGCTATCATCTTTTTTTCCATTTTCTTGTGTTTGCTGAAAATCACCATTTTTGAACTTGAGAAAATTCAGCCAAGTTTCTTTTGGTGCATGGTGAGGTTTTTTAACCTTGTTTTTAATGATTTTTATGTTTTTGAACTCGTTTTAACTTAATCTACTTAGCTCGGGGGTTGAATTGTAAAGTTATAAAAATTTTAGGGTTTTTTCATGAATGATTTAATAATATTTTTGAATTTGTTTGATAGATTATTAAGTTTAACTGTTAGATAAACATGTTTTGCTAAGTAATTTTTGATGAATTTAAAGTTTAAGGACTTAATGGTGAAAATAGTAAAATTCATGGTTAACGTTGTGAATTAGAGACAATTAGGGGTTTTTTGGAACCTTAATAATATTTGGGTATTATGATATTTTATTTTATTGGTTAAATTATAAGATTTAAATTTAGGGGCTAAACTATAAAAAGTTAAAATATTAGGGGTAATTTTGTAATTTCACATTAATATGGATTATATGTTTGAATTGGATAATTGTAGTCAATTGAAATATTTAATTGAGTTAAATTATTATTTAGATCAAGAAAAGAATCAACCAGACTTGAATCGAGGAAAAGTGAAAGTCTCGGATTAGTTATCGACTTTTGTTGATACAACCGTTGTGGTTGAGATAAGTTCGTATGAATTTTATATTTATTAAATGTTATTTTGGTTGATTATTTGTTAATATTATATTATTTACAATTGATTCGATAATAATTCAATAGTTGAATACTTGACGACAAAAGTCCCGTTTGAACCTAGAGAATGCTTAGGATACAAATGACATGTCATTGGAGATTATATGTTCGGGTGCTGGTCCTGGATGTCCTACCGACGGCTGAGGTCTTGCATTTGTTGTGGATTCTCCACAGCTCATGTGAGCAACACTGTGTAGCTAACATCTCGACCCATAGCTCGTGTGAGTAGGCCCATTTCATAGCTCGTGTGAGCATTATTGAAAAGGTTGTGGTTATATGAAAAGGTGTTCCCGAGTATCTAATGTTATTCTATACGATTCAATAGGTAAGTAAAGTAATGGAAAGGTTTAGATATGTACTTACAGATATCGATGATTTTATGAAATGGTAAAATGAGCTATGAAAACGAATGAATAAGGGCATTAATCACATATGTGAAGTAATGTGAATAAGTGTAACTCATTTCATGTTGTATCCTATGTTTCATAGATGATGAATTGTTAAGTTATTTACTAATGATGTGAATTGTGGCGTTTAGGAAAGTCAAGTACTATATGATTTAATGAGCATGATTGAATGATTAAATATTAAGGAACGGTAAGTTTAAGTTTCGCTTATACGAACTTACTAAGCATTAAATGCTTACGTAGTTGTTTTCCTCTGTTTTATAGATCATCGGAAAGCTCAATCAGTTGGAATCTTGTCGAAGCCTATCACACTATCCGTCGATCATTTTGGTAGTTTTTGAACGTTTGGTTACGTTTATAAATGGCATGTATACGGCTCATTTGTAATAGGTGTATTTGTATATGCTTGGACACTTATTGCAAATGTTATGTATTAAGCTTGGTATAGTCTTACTTTTGTATGTGCCTTTAATCTTGGTGTGAATATGTTTACATAAAGTTGTTTTGGTCTTTTGATATAAACCTTATTTAAGTGTTTGAATCATGGTAGGAATGAATGTGAATGAATAAGAAGAAATGATAAGTTTGGTATGAGTTTTATATATGAACTTATAAATTTGAATGCAAATTAGTTGATGTGTCATGTGAATTGAGGTTGATAATTGAATTGTGGTGTCAATAAGGACACATTGATTAGGCATTTAGGTTGATTTTTGTGGCATTTTTTAGGCTTGTTTAAATGTGTTTTAAAAGTGTGGAAATGGTTGATTTTGATTTGGCTTGGTACCTAAGTTTTGGATGAAAGTATGCCTTATTTTCTAAGCTTTTTAAGGTGTACACGACCTAGGCTTATCCACACGGCCTGACCACATGACCATGTGCCTTATTAATTTTAAGTGCAAGATTTTTCACACAGTCACAGTGAGTTACACAGTCTGAGCATACGGGCCTGTGGGGTGGCCCCACAGGCGTGTGGGTTAGCCACACGGGCTGGCCTCTTTCACACAGCTTGGCTGCATGGCGTGTGACCCATTTTTCCAAAATTTTCAAATTTTTGCATTTTTTTCTTTTTTGATTCAAATTTTTCCTTGATTGTTCCTAAACTATTTTTAGGGCATCGTAAGCTCATTTCAAGGCCCGTAAATGTTATTTTTCTATGAATGAAATGCATACTCGAATATTGTTATTTAAATTAATGATGTAAATTATTTTGATATGTGTCGTAATAGTCTGTAACCCTAATCCAATGATGGAGACGAGTTAGGGGTGTTGCATTGGGGGGTTACACTCGCAATGTAAACATTTTTATAGTGCCACTTATCATCAGTTTGAACTTAGACAATCAATAAGCTAATATTTTCTTGTCACAATTTCGTTATGTATGCAAAATATGAAAGAAAAAAACACAAAAGATATAATAGTGAAATGTAAAATTAAATTTATTTATTTATTCATCGTTTGAATACATAGAAAACATTGACATGTTTACTACAATATGAGCACATTTCCCAACAATCTAAACATTTGATTATTTCCAAATTACCAATTCTAGCTTCAAATAAAGACATCATCACATATAGTGCCAAAAATCGATTCAACCTAGGTACATGCCATATATTTAACAAAACAGGATTATACAAACATTTTTTAGTCGAGGATCATGGATTGGATGCTAAAATCATCTCCTAGAACTTCAAGCTCCATCTATACCTACGCATGTACGTTGAGCGATAACGCTCAATGGCACTTTCATGATTCAAGATAACACGATGTAATATAACATTTGCAAATGACCACATTTAGTACAATCACATAACTTATCAAGTTATATCCTATCAAACCAACACATTCCATATCATTTATATAAGTGAGCACATATATGACAATTAACAGTTTCATTCTTTCAATAATTACAATAATTACAAGAGATGTAACCTATCCATATTAGTTGCCAAATCTCATTCCTTATGTATTTATAACATCCAATACCAAGTTAAGAATCAAATATACAATATACAAGCTTTTATCATCATACCAACTAATACCATTATCATATACACTTATGAACATGCATGTAGTAATACCAAACCAATCTATTCAATATTGTAACATATGTAACCAATTCAACTTAGGGTCTGTTTGTTTACATGTAAAAGGTTTTACGGAAAATGTTTTCTGCATTTTACTATGTTTGTTTCACAAAAAATAGTTTGATCAACGGAAAATGACTTATAGGTCAAGGTAAAATAGGCCTTTTCCTGTAAAAATGACTTATCCTTTTGAAAAGCGTAAGTCATTTTCCGGAAAAGAGCTCACCTATAGATAATTTTATTTTTTATAAAAATTAACTTAAATTAAGCTTAATATTATTATATTGATAATAAAATTTATTTTTTATTTTTAAAAATATTTAAAATATTATATTTTACAATATTATTAAACATACATATTTAATTATTTATATTTAGTCTTATAATAAATTATTAATATAATAAATATAATTTATTATTTTAATAAATTATTTAATATTTCAATTTTATTTTAATAATAAATTTTAAAAATAATAATTTTAAATAATATTATTCACATATTATTGAAAATATCCAATATTAATATTTTAATAATAAATATTTATTACAATTATAAATATATTAATAATATATGTTTTGTATTATAAATGTTAAAATATGTCATAAGTCTATATACACTTAACAGATTTGTAATTTAGTCTTTGTACTTTTATTTTCAAAAATTTAGTCCCTTTACTTTTCAAATTTGAAAATCAAGTCCAATTGTTGACATCGTTAATTTTTTTTGTCAATTTTTTTGATGTCACATTTTTAAATAAAAAATACTCACTTAGTAGTCATGTAATTAAAAAATGACGTTGTAATGAATCTGAATTTAACATAATATTTTTAATATATGCAAAAACAATGTAAAATATAAAATTATAGATAAAAATAAATTCAATTAAACAATGAAAAAATAAGAAAATCTCAAATGTATGTTTGTTTAATTAAAAACAACTTTTATGAAATATTTTTAAGAAATCTACCAAACAACAGAAAATATTTTACACAGATTCATCCAAACACCAGAAAATATTAGCTTTTCCAGAAAAGTAAATTATTTTCCAGAAATCATTTTCCAGAAGTCATTTTCTGTGAAACAAACGGAGCCTTACTTGTCAATTACCTATCATCAAGCCATTTAGTATTCATTTTTAATCATGGATTCAACATCTATGTCTTATCATTGTGTCACCCATTCCATGATCATTCAACATCAATTAATCATCTAACATATCATTCAAATCTTTTCCTACTCATTTTTCATTTCTATTTATTTCATACAAACATCCATTCACTTTTACATATGTAAAGATACTTACCAAATCATACCAATAAATTCAAATCATATTTTATAATAGCTTACCATAATTCAATTTATACTATTTTCCAATTTCCAATTTCAATTTCAATGTTTTTCGTAATGGAACCCTACTAAAACAGACTCGAATACATAAGTGAACTAAGTTGCTCGTCCGAGTTGAAATTACATTAAGTTACCTGTTTGGGCTAAACCTATGTCATATATTACTTGAGAATATGCAACAAGGAAAGATCTCGTTAAATTACCCGAGAATCTGCAACAAATGCTAAATCTCGTTACAATTTGTACAAGTGTGCGTATGACTCTATTGACATGCCAATCGTATCCTAGCCTTTTAACAAGTTCACACGGGTAACATTTATACAAATATGCATTATCATACCTGTAATCATTCTTATTCACCTGTCATACTCGATGTTCAATCACAGTTGCGATTTCGTACTCTGTACACTATTCTATCGCAGGACAATCATTTATCTCATTTCATTTCAATTTAATCCAATTCATATATAAATAATTCCACATTCAATTTCAGAATCACATCTCAAACCATCATCTACTCACAGTATACTCATGCCATATTACATGATTCAATCCATTCAGATATTACAACCTATGTTTCATAAAGTCATACTAACTTTTCATTTTATTCAATCTAGTCCATTATCACGACATTCAACAAAAATCACAACACATCAATTCATATGACAATAATATACTCACATAGATGTTCAATCATGCAATTAACATGTATATACAAGCAATTAAACCTACCCCAAATCATAAAAGTACAAACTGTAAATCTCGCGTCACTCGTTGATGACTCTCGCTTTTCCTTTCCCTCTCGATGACTCAACGTCGTCTTTGGCTACGTACAATCATACAACATATAAAAGATATCAATTCTCATCCAATTCACATCCAAACATAAAGTCAAGTATATTTTACATTTTATTCAATTCAGTACCTGAACTTGGGACAAGCATAACTCTTGATTCCTAGCTTCGGATTAAAATCCGATTTAATATATTCTCATTAGGGACTTTATACTTTCTATTTCTAACAAAATTTCATGACAGGTTTTACACTTATTCAATTTGGTGCCTAATGTAACAAAGTTAACAAATAAGCTAAATTAACTTTACAATTTAGTCATTTTCATAATCCGAGCTTAAAATCTATCAATTTAAAGCCTAATTCATCAATTAATCAATAGTGAAAACTTTCTAAAACTTTAACAAATTATCAAATCGGTACATGAGTTAGCTAAAACAAGCTCCTATGATCATAAATCTATAAAATACTTAAATTTCTTACCAATTCAAGTGGTCGAATGATGAACACCCAAATTTTTTTTTCCTTTTTCTTCAATGGAGAACGATGGCTAATGGAGAAGATGAAGATGTTTCATCTCTCCTCCCACTAACCAATGTATATATATACTAATTAAGGTTTAATTAATCAAATTTTATTAATTAAACTAAGCTTAATTTTGTAAATTGCATTATTAATTAACATAAGTGGCCAACATAATCAATGTCAACTATGAAACTGGTTTAATTATCATTTTGAACCTTTGGGTAATTGTCATTTAAGTCCTCAAGTCTTTTTGTCGATTAAAAATCTATAGCGATTGGACTTTTACAATTTAGTCTTTGAGTCTTAATTAGCCACTTTTTCAGCTAAATTACTTAACTGAATTTCAATATATTTTTATAATAACTCCCTAAATATATTTATTTAATATTGACAGACTCGGTTTACAAAAATGAGATTCTAAAATCGCATTTTTCGACAGCACTGAAAATCGGGTCATTACACATGTATATATATTTAACTTTATACCCAACCGTTCCTAGAATCATAAAAAAAAAAAGAAATCAATATGGTTTATATCACAGTATCACGAACACGAACACATGTACTTATATATAAATAACATAATGTGAACAAATTCCTAACCATTAAAACATAATTTTCATTTCTTAAGCTTGGCTACTTAATAAGTTGTCGAAATCATTTTAAAATTAAGTTTAAAAACGGGGTCGACTTTTAAAAACGAAAATGGGAGTCGCCACCAATCCCTTTTTTTTAGGTGTGATTGGATCACCTTGTAAAACATTTTATTTAAAGCTTTTAATTTTGGTCCACGAAAAGCCAGAAAATGGGTTCGGGAGTCGGTTACGTATAATGAAGGGTTACCACCCTCATAACGCCCAAAAATTGGTACCTAATCGATAAAATCATGTCCAAATGTTTGAAACTTAAAAGGATTTAAAAATATGATTTCAAAAAAAACTTCGAACAATTCGATTTAAAATTTGAGAGTTCTTCGATCCGAAAGAATATAAACATCACATCCAGCACGATTGGACACGATATTTTTAAACCTTCGTAACTAAGATCATCTCATAATTTATAAAACTTCGAGCTATTTTGATTTAAAATTTGAGAGTTCTTCGATCCGAAAGAATATAAACATCACATCCAAAGACGATTGGACACGATATTTTTAAACCTTCGTAACTAAGATCATCTCATAATTTATAAAACTTGAGCTATTTTGATTTAAAATTTGAGAGTTCTTCGATCCGAAAGAATATAAACATCACATCCAAAGACGATTGGACACGATATTTTTAAACCCTCGTAACTAAGATCATCTCATAATTTATAAAACTTGTTAAAAGGATATTTAGTTGTTTAGCCAAACGGAAAATCGAAACCCAGCACGATTGGGCACTATTTCCCGAATTTCTAAATACCAAAACATTGCCTTATTTTAAAAAACCTTTAGATAAAATATTAATTTTGCAAAAAAATGTATTTTTTTTATTTTAAACAATAACCATGTGACAATATTACAATTATAAACTATCAAACATAAACATAATTATAGTTCACTAACATTACATATTAATATAGACAAATAAAAGATATAATAGCACATATAAAATGAAATAGCACATACACGTAGAATATTACAAATAAAAATATAAAATGTTATATAGACAACAAAAATAGCACATATGTATATTTGAGAAAGTAAATAAATTTTGACATAAACAATTGATCCATAACTAAAAAAAACATGTTCATAATATTCTAATAAAAAAAAACTATATGTTTAAGAATAAATAATGTTATACTATATAAATAATTTTAGGTAAAATAATTTTTTTTTTAAAAATATATATAGTATATAATGTTATATAATATACTATTAAAAATATGTAATATGATGACTAATATATAAGTTAAAAAAATAATATGTAAATAATTAATCGAATTAAATAATAATTAATAAGAATTTAAAAAAACATAAGGATGATATATAGTAAAAAATATACAAGTTTAATTAATTCACAAATAATAAGGGTAATATTGTATTTTAATATTATAAAATAATTTAAAAACAGTATTAAAATAAAATAAAAAAAAATAAAGGAAAGTTAAATGGCAAATAAAAAAATAAGCATAAAGGATTAAATCTGAACGCGCATTGAACTCCAGGGACCTGCTGAGCAATTACGCCCCTCTTCAAAACGGCGCCGTAATGGTTTTTGCCTTTTTAGGAGCCCGAGGATTTAATTGAAACAAAAACAAACTTCCAGGGTTAATTTAATAAGAAATAAAAACTTAAACGGGATTAAATTAAAACCAATAAAATTATAGAGGGACTGAGATGGTAAATTCTCCATTTTAATAAAACACGCGGATCCTAGTCGGGTTTGCTGGTCAACACGCGGATCCTGCCAATTAAAAACGACGTTGTTCTATTTTAATTATATAAGTTAATTCCATTTCAAAAAAAAAAATCATTTGAATACCTTTTGTTTTAAAAAAAATCTAAAAATCCTCTGAAACCATTCGAGCTCCCTATCGTCGGACCCCTTTTGCTATTACCTCCACGCGCCTCACGCACCGTCGCGAGTGGTGGCCGGAGGCCGAACCACGAAATTTTTTCGTCGAAAGGTAATCCCTTCCCCTTCTATACTTTTTTAAAAGTAGTTATATGCGCAATATATATATATATATATAATAAGAATAGAAATATAAAAGAAAATCACCTCTGCAAAATCTGTCCTTTATTCCTTTGAACTTTCTGACAATATTCGTACTCACTGATTTTGAATAATAGTGTGCAAATCACTGTTTTTTTTTGTATCTTTTTGTATTCCTATCTTTTTGTGTTTTTTTCGTCCCCCATTACAGATTATTCATTGGGTTTTTATAACCCGAAAAATGAGAATAAAAAAAGGAAATAAAGATTTCATTTTATTTTTTCCATATTTTGCTATCAATTTTCTTTCCTTTTTGCTGCGTTTTCCATTTCTGTGCAGGTTGAACGCGAAGAATTCGGCAGTGGCGAGGCGCGCTAACTGCGGTGCAAATTGGTGGCGTGACAACGGTGGCATGACCGAAGGCTGCTGGAGAAATTTCGGCGCGACGATTGGCATCCTGTTGGCTTGCGGCGCCTAGGGTTTCAGAAACCCTAGGCCACTACCGATTTTGCTTAGTGTTTGGGCCTTCTTGGGCTGCACCGGTTTGGGTCGGGTAATTAGAATCTGGTTTAGGTCTATTGGGTCTAGGGTAGTCTATTTGGTTTTGGGCCAGGGGTGTAAGTGGGTCACTGGATTAGGGTGTAATTGGGCTTGTAACATGGACTTTAAAAATAAATTTAACATTTATTTTTTATTTTTGATTTTCTATTTTGGTTTTCGAGGGCTCGGGCAAAATGGGCCATCTACAGCTGCCCCTCTTTGCTCATTGTCGTGTAACGAGAATAGAGCAAAGAAAATAGAAGGACTAATTTTGCCCAGTTTTGGCCGAGCTTTGACTTCTTGATCCTCGCCTTCTTCGAACGGCTTCCAATCCCAACTGTATCTTCAGGGGTGCTTGAAACTTCATATAGATTTCAGTAAGTTTGATAGCTTCAATCTGCTTCACTACGACATCAGGAAAGCCAAATCTGCTATTTTAATCTGCTCCCTGCAACTTCAAGGATTGCCAGACTAATGTCTTCGATCTGCTTCCTACAACTTCAGGAAGATAAGATCCTCTGTCTTTGATCTACTTCCTACAACTTCAAGAAGATAAGATCTTCTATTTTTGATCTACTTCCTACAACTTCAGGAAGATAAGATCTTCTGTCTTTGATCTACTTCCTACAACTTCAGGAAGATAAGATCTTCTGTCTTCAGTCCACTCCATTACAACTTCAGGGAGATAGGGCTGAAAAGTGTTTTTCGATCTGTTTCCTACAACTTCAGGAAGATGAGATCTTCTATCTTCAGTCTACTCCCTACAACTTCGGGGAGATAAGGCTGAAATTCTTTTCGATCTGCTTCCTACAACTTCGGGAAGATGAGATCTTCTGTCTTGATCTACTCCTACAACCGTGGAGATAAGGCTGAAATTCTTTTCGATCTGCTTCCTATAACTTCGGGAAGATGAGATCTTACATCTTGATCTACTCCCTACAACTTCGTGGAGAGATAAGGCTGAAATTCTTTTCGATCTGCTTCCTACAACTTTAGGAAGATGAGATCTTCTGTCAGCGGTCTACTCCCTACAACTTCAAGGAGATAAGGCTGAAATTCTTTTCGATCTGCTTCCTACAACTTCGGGAAGATGAGATCTTCTGTCTTCGCCTACTCCCTACAACTTCAGGGAGATAAGGCTAAAATTCTTTTCGATCTGCTTCCTACAACTTCAGAAAGATGAGATCTTCTCTCTTCAGTCTACTCCCTACAACTTCAGGGAGATAAGGCTGAAATTCTTTTTGATCTGCTTCCTAAAACTTTAGGAGGATGAGATCTGCAAATTCACCAGTATTGCTACACGGCCCTTCGAGGACATGTCCATGTAGACTCGATTCCAGATGTTTATATCACATGACTAAGATGCTATGATCAGAAAGAATCAAATGCTTCTAACTACATGTATTATGAGTGACATGAATGTAACATTTCATGAAAATGATTCCCTTTTAAAGGATTAGGATGCAATGATTGTCATGAATCAAATGCTCCTAATGAGATTTGCTATGATGCAAAGATGTTATGAGTATGATTCCTACTTTAGGTGTCATCACTCATTTATCCGTCAAGGTTTCTTCTTCGTTCCTTACGAAGTATCAATCATATTCTGCTTAAATAATTTGCCCCATGGCAATTCTGAGTCCACTCCACTTGAGCCTCGGGACAGGAAGTTGGTACCTCCCACTGCAACTTCAGGGGAATAACATTTGGCTTTTTGTATCATTTTCCACCAGTCTGTTCTGTTACACCATTCCCTGGGTGTAATGACCAGATGTATGTGTCTAAAATTTACATAAATGCCGGGTATCCCGACAATGATCCCCTTTTACACTTGGATTGACCTTGTTTGTCATTTGCCGATATGGTATCACCAACTAAATTGTCTTACCGAAGAGATAATCATTTTTCAATGTTTCCAATCCCTTAGGCTTGGTGAGTTCTGAACAATAGTCCTGTTTCAGATTCTCATATTATTTAGAAGCCTCCAGAGTAATATGCGAAACTCCTTTTATGAAAGTGTTATTAGTCCATTAATCGTTATTTCAATATAAAATGCTTGAAAAATATCACAACAATGGACATGAAAGAAATTAATCAAGAGCATAGCTCGAAGCAAATAAGCTAATCAAAGATAACCAAGGCAATAAATGAAAATTGATTGGTGTATCTTAAAAAGAATAAAGTAAGCAAAGATAACGAATTCAAAAATGGGTAAGATGGAAGCTAGGTGCCCCAGATATCGCAGCCTGAGCTTCTTTGTTCAAACTTCTTGAGAACCATTTTAAGCTCAATATGTGTTTAAGGGATCCAGAGTACCTTGTCAATGCCCCAAGACGTAACATACTTCCTCATTGCTAATTCAGACGTAGCAAGACTACTGTATGCTCTGTTTTTTTTCAAAATTTGAGCCGCCCTTTTCGGGTTTCAACTCAAATCCCCTTTGGTCTCAAAGCGCCATTTTTGGGTTTTCACCTTGGCCGCTCCTTCTTTTTTTTTCTTTTTTTTTCGAGGCGAGAATTTGAACTCGAGGTGCCCTTTGTGGGTTTTCACCTTAGTCTTTCCTCTTTTAGGTAAAATCCTTCTTGATTGACCCTGAATTCACCGGATTGGGCAAGTCTTCACCATTCGTCTCGGTCAATATCAATGCTCCTCTAGAACAGGTCCTACATAAGTCCTTCCCAGTTTGGCATATGCTTTCCTCTAAAATCATTTTGTAGAAGAAAATCTTTTTCAACATCAAGTTTCTTCGTAGAATTCCCTAAGATGAACTTCTTTAACGTAAGCTCGCATCATCTGGCCGTGACAGATAGCTTTTAACCTATTCCTTTAATTAGGTTCAATTGATGAAAACTCTTCCAATCTATAAACCAATGTGTAAGATGTTGTCCCGGCAAAGGTCCTGTCCAACGTTCGATAATCATAGAGAGTAGTGATAGCTTCTTATACCAATCTTTACAAGTCTTAGCCACCCTTTTTTTTGTTTTTTTTTTGGGTTTTTTTGTTTTGTTTTTGGCAACTTTTGTTGTACTCTGATATGCTGCCTGATCTTTGGACAAGCTGTAGACTTTAACTTTGTACAATTATGCATTATTTATCAACACCTGGTCTCTTTTTTTTGAGGATTTGATGACTATCGACTTTGTAATATTGACATATGAAGCTACTTCCACCCTCTTAGTGAAGTAGACAACGACCATGATGGTAAATCGATGACAACTTGAAGCATTTGACGAGATTGGACCCATAATATCCATGCCCCACATATAGAAAAGTCTGTGAAGAAAATAGAAGAGTCACATGAATCTCGTCTTCTTTAATTTCGTATTTGCGGTATGACTGATGTAATCCCTTTCCATGGTAGACCAACAGTGCCACATCCTCTTGTTTAGCCCGCGTCTTATTAATCCAGGCATGTCCTGATATGATCGTGCGAAAACATCTTTGAATTCTCGAAGATAACTCAATAATGTCTCGCCTTATTTCTGTGATGAGCTAGGCTACAATCTTCACTCCTTTCCTAGGCTCGTAATATCCAATGACCCTTTGTAGAGTAAGGGTTGTTTTTCATCTTGTTTCACCGTTCTTAACAAATTAGAAGATAGGTTACAATCTCTGTCATCTTCGAAGTCTTGAGATCCCCTAGACCCATATCTCATTTAAAAAGGGAGTCTGTAACAACGTCGCTCATGTCGTTGATATCTGGGGACCTAGTATAGGTTCGAAAGAATATTTAAAAAGAATAAATGATTCAAAGAATAGTTATTTGTATGGTCATGAATAAAGAATGAAAGAATATTGTAAAACAAAAGAATGTACAATATGAAATGGAAATAAAAAAGAATATTTACTTAAAAAAATGCATTTTATTGAAATAAAGTTTCGGACATAAGCCTATTTCACAAAAGAGTTCTTATTGCGTCTAGGCTTAAGGCAACAAGCATGTTTTGCACATTACTATAGATCAGCTCTAAAAATGTAAGGATCTCTTCCACAATCCTATTATTCAAGACACTCCCAAGTACGCAAGGGCTTGGAAACTTCGTTCTCTGATTCCCTCTTCGCTTTCGATTTCTTCAAGGGATCGCAACTTTCTTGTCTCCTCCTTCAATTATCGCATTTACTGCCTCGTCAAAGTGATCAGGTTTTGATGAATCGTCAAACTTCACAATTCCCATTTTAATGAACCTTTCGATCAACTTTTTAAAAGTAGTACAATTTTTAATTGAATGACCGTTATTCCCGCATGGTAATTGCATTGAACGTTCGAGTCATACCACTTAGGATATGGGGGCTGTAACGGCTTCAGATAAAATGGAGACACCATACGTGCATCAAATAAACTTTGATATAGCTCCTTATACGTTATCGGGATTAGCGTAAATTGGAGCTTTTCGAGTTCGCCTTGGGGGAGACGATGATGGTGGTGGTAGTTCTTGTAATTGGCTTGTTATACCTACCGGTACTATTCACTCTCTTTTCCTTCTTCTTCAGGGCCTTCGAAGTCCATTCTCTCTTTTCCTTTGTTTCTACCAGAACAACTAGTTTAGCTTGATCATCATTCGGGTTAAAACCTATTGGAAACTTCAATAGGGCCGAAGTGTCAGTTTGACATTGAGGTTCAATAATGACGGGTGCCCCATGCGAATGTGTGTCTGGCTGAGTCGGGATACCTGCTGGGGAATAAACAATGTCTTCCTCATCATCCACACTATTGACAGTTAGGCCACTCCTTTTTTCAAATCTTCCAGCTAGTAACTAGGTTAACTGGCCAATCACATTCTTTTGGAACTTAAACATTTGTTCCCGCATTTATTGTTGAATCTTAGTCAATTGCCTCTGCATCTGTATTTGCATTTGCTCTATTCTCTCCAATCTTTGTTCCATGTTTTCCGGGTTAACTGAAATATTTTTACCTAATTAGGGTCCTTTTGTAAAAGTCTAATGCAAATGATGCAATGTAATGCAAATGCATGAATGCAAAGAGAAAGAGACGTTGATTCTGAATTCAATTCCATTAGAAAAACTTTTCTAGAAAGCAAATTTCTTTACATAAAACGGATCACATATACGGCCATGCCCTCATATTCCAAGCAAAAACATCAATCCCGATCTTCGCATAGGTCGAATCCTGCAAACTTCTAATAGATGCCTCTACTAGCTCCTTTTTGCTTGATCTGGGCTGCGACTCACTGCTCACTTATACTCGCAATGTTTGTTAGCCTCTTCAAGAAAGCCTTGCCGTGGTAATTCTCGAATAGTCTTTGTCAGCTTGAATCCTTGGGCAATAAACTCTTGTATTCCTTCACGGGCTATCAGTCTTCTCTCGTTGTGTTTACTTGAAAAGTATTCAGACAATCGTATTATAATCCACTTTATCAAAAAATCCATTTCCTTATGACAAACTTTTCTATTTAGCAATTGAATTTGAATCAACACCTCTTTTCTATGATATGGATGCAATGCAATCAAAACAAAATAAAAACGTTAGCACAAGGAAAAAATAAATAAAATAGAACACCTATCTGGATGACCACTAGGGTTTGACATAGTTCTACCTAAGGTGGGTTCTTAGGGTTCACTATATGTGGTTTAGTTCTAAAGTTAAGGTACTCAAACCAGCAGATTCCTCGATCCTCACCCATTATAGGCTCATATAGATCGAGTTCAGTTCAGGGGAATACATTTCCCTATGGCTATGCGGAGGTGAAAACCTCACGAAGACATAGGTACGGATGTATCCCGGAAGCAGTCCACTAGCCTCTGCGGAGGTGAAAACCTCACGAAAGCATAGTTTCTCACTCCCACTTAAGGGTGCGACCACAACGGTCATGCGAATGCAATGCAAAGATATTTTATAAAAAAAACACATGCAATAAAAAGGAAGATTTTTCAAATCAGAATTTCAAATTTGCAACAATAGGACATGAATTTATCGACTTTACGGCTTGACTCTCTTATTATTCCCTAGTGGAGTCGCCAAGCTGTCGAAACCATTTTAAAATTAAGTTTAAAAACGGGGTCGACTTTTAAAAACGAAAATGGGAGTCGCCACCAATCCCTTTTTCTTAGGTGTGATTGGATCACCTTGTAAAACGTTTTATTTAAAGCTTTTAATTTTGGTCCACGAAAAGCCAGAAAACGGGTTCGGGAGTCGGTTACGTATGAGGAAGGGTTAGCACCCTCATAACGCCCAAAAATTGGTACCTAATCGATAAAATCATGTCCAAATGTTTGAAACTTAAAAGGATTTAAAAATATGATTTCTAAAAGAACTTCGAACAATTCGATTTAAAATTTGAGAGTTCTTCGATCCGAAAGAATATAAACATCACATCCAGCACGATTGGACACGATATTTTTAAACCTTCGTAACTAAGATCATTTCATAATTTATAAAACTTCGAGCTATTTTGATTTAAAATTTGAGAGTTCTTCGATCCGAAAGAATATAAACATCACATCCAGCACGATTGGACACGATATTTTTAAACCTTCGTAACTAAGATCATCTCGTAATTTATAAAACTTCGAGCTATTTTGATTTAAAATTTGAGAGTTCTTCAGTCCGAAAGAATATAAACATCACATCCAGCATGATTGGACACGATATTTTTAAACCCTCGTAACTAAGATCATCTCATAATTTATAAAACTTGTTAAAAGGATATTTAGTTGTTTAGCCAAACGGAAAATCGAAACCCAGCACGATTGGGCACTATTTCTCGAATTTCTAAATACCAAAACATTGCCTTATTTTAAAAAAAACCTTTAGATAAAATATTAATTTTGCAAAAAAATGTATTTTTTATTTTAAACAATAACCATGTGACAATATTACAATTATAAACTATCAAACATAAACATAATTATAGTTCACTAACATTACATATTAATATAGACAAATAAAAGATATAACAGCACATATAAAATGAAATAGCACATACACATAGAATATTACAAATAAAAATATAAAATGTTATATAGACAACAAAAATAGCACATATGTATATTTGAGAAAGTAAATAAATTTTGACATAAACATTGATCCATAACTAAAAAAAACATGTTCATAATATTCTAATAAAAAAAACTATATGTTTAAGAATAAATAATGTTATACTATATAAATAATTTTAGGTAAAATAATTTTTTTTAAAAAATATATATATATAGTATATAATGTTATATAATATACTATTAAAAATATGTAATATGATGACTAATATATAAGTTAAAAAAATAATATGTAAATAATTAATCGAATTAAATAATAATTAATAAGAATTTAAAAAAACATAAGGATGATATATAGTAAAAAATATACAAGTTTAATTAATTCACAAATAATAAGGGTAATATTGTATTTTAATATTATAAAATAATTTAAAAACAGTATTAAAATAAAATAAATAAATAAATAAAAATAAAGAAAGGAAAGTTAAATGGCAAATAAAATAAGCATAAAGGATTAAATCTGAACGCGCATTGAACTCCAGGGACCTGCTGAGCAATTACGCCCCTCTTCAAAATGGCGCCGTAATGGTTTTTGCCTTTTTAGGAGCCCGAGGATTTAATTGAAATAAAAACTTAAACAGGATTAAATTAAAACTAATAAAATTATAGAGGGACGGAGATGGTAAATTCCCTATTTTAATAAAACACGCGGATCCTAGTCGGGTTTGCGGGTCAACACGCGGATCCTGCCAATTAAAAACGACGTCCTTCTATTTTAATTATATAAGTTAATTCCATTTCAAAAAAAAAAAATCATTTGAATGCCTTTTGTTTTAAAAAAAATCCAAAAATCCTCTGAAACCATTCGAGCTCCCTATCGTCGGACCCCTTTTGCTATTACCTCCACGCGCCTCACGCGTCGTCGCGAGTGGTGGCCGGAGGTCGAACCACGAAATTTTGTCGTCGAAAGGTAATCCCTTCCCCTTCTATACTTTTTTAAAAGTAGTTATATGCGCAATATATATATATATATATATATATATATATAATAAATAAGAATAGAAATATAAAAGAAAATCACCTTTGCAAAATCTGTCCTTTATTCCTTTGAACTTTCTGACAATATTCGTACTCACTGATTTTGAATAATAGTGTGCAAATCACTGTTTTTTTTTTGTATCTTTTTGTATTCCTATCTTTTTGTGTTTTTTTTTCGTCCCCCATTACAGATTATTCATTGGGTTTTTATAACCCGAAAAATGAGAATAAAAAAAGGAAATAAAGGTTTCGTTTTATTTTTTCCATATTTTGCTGTCGATTTTCTTTCCTTTTTGCTGCGTTTTCCATTTCTGTGCAGGTTGAACGCGAAGAATTCGGCAGTGGCGAGGCGCGCTAACTGCGGCACAAATTGGTGGCGTGACAACGGTGGCATGACCGAAGGCTGCTGGAGAAATATCGGCGCGACGATTGGCATCCTGTTGGCTTGCGGCGCCTAGGGTTTCAGAAACCCTAGGCCACTACCGATTTTGCTTAGTGTTTGGGCCTTCTTGGGCTGCACCGGTTTGGGTCAAGTAATTAGAATCTAGTTTAGGTCTATTGGGTCTAGGGTAGTCTGTTTGGTTTTGGGCCAAGGGTGTAAGTGGGTCACTGGATTAGGGTGTAATTGGGCTTGTAACAGGGTCTATAAAAATAAATTTAACATTTATTTTTTATTTTTGATTTTCTATTTTGGTTTTCGAGGGCCCGGGCAAAATGGGCCATCTACATAAGTTATGCAAAGAAAACAAATTATTTTAGCACAAATCGAGTTCGTAGCCCATCGCCTATTTTCACCTTGTACCATGATGATCCGATCTTATTGTTAGCTACATGTGATAGATTTGATTACGAAAATAATATTAGTTTCTCATTTAATAAAGACATACCAAAAACCAAGTATATTTGTACCTTTTTACATTTAGGCCTCTTTTTAAACTTAATAGCCGAAATGCTCGTATGTCATAATCTACCTGATCAAATCTAAATTTAACTTCACATTTTTCGACCTCAAGTTAATAATTTTTGACATTTATTCCTTACAACTTTCATTCATTACAATCCTTTATAATTTGGTCCAACTTATCATGTACCTTTAGTTCAATTCAAGCTCAAATTAACTTTTCCACTAAATTCTCCACATGATTTCATCTCAATCTAAGCTTGGTTTTGTCATTCCACTCTTTCTAAACTTCACTTTTCTCATGAATTTATTAATGGAGATTTGAATTAGTTCTAACAATAATTAAATTAAGGCATGGGTTGAATTCACCAAGCTCCAATACTATATATATATATATATATATATATATAAAGGGCATTCTTACCTTGAATAATTTGAACCGAAAATAGGAAAGCTATCTCCTTCTCTCTCTTTTTTCTTCAATATTTGGCCATGGAGGGGAAGAATGAGAATGGAACTCATATTCTCTCTCCCACCTCTTGTCATATATACATATATCATATAATTAATATAGTTTAAACTAAGAAATTCCAAATCCTAAGGCCATCGTTTTATCAACAGTAATTAATGGTTATGAACGGCCATGATTCACCAAAGCCACTAGTCACATTAATTTAATGGTTAAATTTCACCTTAATCCTTGGAGAATTTATTACATAAGGCCGTTCCTAATTTCTTAATCCATTCTCATCACATAGCTCACTATTTAATTTGGTCCTTGTACAGTACTTGATAATATATCCAATTTAATCACTTAGCATTGGATTTTCGAACATACCGCAAGAGTTCCTCGATTAAAATTTTCGGTTTGGCTTGGTTTAATAAATTTAATCTCAAAATTGATTTTTTTTTACATAAATGAATATCGAATTGTTATACAAATCAAAATCGATTTATCATTATTTTCGTTGACGTCATAATAAATAAATAATCATATTTATCCGACACTCATACTCAAAATTTATTTTTTTATCATCACTCATACTATATGAATTTTGACATAAAAATTTTGAGTTGTTACACAATAAATATCAACCCACAAAATTTTTTCAGGTAAGGCCATTTTCCTTGCACCATTTCACATTTCTTTACAACATTTACTGACTTTAGTATCAGAGTGTGTCGCAAAATATTTACTCCGGTGTTCCTTTAGTCAATTTTTTGTCTTGCAGCATCGCCTAACTATTGATCTAGTTTAGCCCAAACATTCCAGCACACAAAGACATCAACAAAATTCATATGAAATCTCTCTGAGTATTAAAATATTTGACTTTGATTAAACTCGTTATTTGTATGGTTGAAACTTAACCTAATAATAAATGAAACAAACTTAGATATTCATATGAAATCTGGCTGGGTCTTAAAATATTTCAAGTATTGTTTTGCACGGATATAGCCATCGTATTCTTTTGCTTCAGTTTTTGTTGTTTTCATGTTTACTTTTGGGGTGTTGTTTTGTTATTCCTCATTTCTGGTTACATTCATGGTTATTCCAAGGGTGTTGCTTTATTTTGATTGAGGAGTTTACTCTATGTTTTGTTTGCTAGCTATCTGTACAAGATGCTTGGCTTTTTTAGTAATAAAGCTTATTTGTTTAAGCAAAAAAAGAAGAAAAAAAAAGACAAATTCTAACCATAACATGTCAATCCAACCACACTATATCAAATGTTATATATAGATATTGGAATTCGAAGTCTTACACAATAATTATAGATGCACACATATATATTCAAGACCTTCAATAACTCAAAAAGGCAACAAAAACACTTTTTTGACAAATTCTAGGGGTCCTCGTGTTCAACTTGTGGAGATGTATTCTTTTTAAGCTAGCTAAGCTCGAGGGTTTCATTGTTCCTAGTTATTTTCTTGCTAATTTTATTACTTATAGTATCCACTTAGGACATTCCATGAATCACTCCCGTTCTTACCTTGGTTTAATTAACATTTCACAATTCATATACTTATTTTTTAACTTAATCGAATTGGTCTTTCTTGAATCATGAAATTATATGTTGTGTTGTTCGGGGAACCACTCGACACGTTAACGGTTTTTTCATTTCAAGAGAAAGCTTTAGAGTCTCTGAAAGGTCAACATGTTGCGCCGTTGGAAGCCACCTGAAATACTGGAGAAACCGTGCAAGCCAGAGTTGTACGATGGCTAACCCTAGTGCCTTCCCAGGGCAGACTCTTCGACCTGACCCGAACGGTGCTAGCCTTAGATCAGAGCCCATGATGGGAACATCTTCTTCGATAAACCTTTCAGGCCTAAAGGTCCCTGGATCTTTCCAAATAGACGGGTCATGGGTTATGGCCCACATGTTTACCATTGCAGTGGTGCCTGCTGGGACGAAAGACTTCCCTACGTGAACATCGTGGGTGGCTAGGCGAGCCCATGATAGAAGTGGTCCTGGTGGATGCATCCTTAGAACTTCTTTCACAACCGCTTGGAGGTAGGGGAAATTTGGGAGATCGGAATCTTGAACTTGGTTGTGACAATAGTCGATGCCAGCGTCGATCTCTTTCTGTACTTTAGCTTGAATGTCTTGGTGCAAAACCATCCTCGCCATTATCCATTCCAAGAGTATAGCAACAGTGTCAGTACCTCGAAATATCATTTCCTAGAAAAAATACAACATATGACTTCATACATTTTATAATTATGAAACATTACTTATTAAAAGTTTTAACTACTCATATTTATTTTTAAGATTTTTTAAAAGGAGTTTACAAGTACAAATATAAGGATTGTGCAATCACAAATATTATATGTTTAAGTAATTAAAATTAGAATGAACTCTTTACAAAGTATAATTATATTGATAACAAAAATAAATCCAGATAGATTCACATATAGTGAGACTTAAACTCGTAATGAATCTAGAGAAAAAGT
Organism: Gossypium sturtianum; assembly: GCA_025698515.1. Classification (NCBI taxonomy): domain Eukaryota; kingdom Viridiplantae; phylum Streptophyta; class Magnoliopsida; order Malvales; family Malvaceae; genus Gossypium; species Gossypium sturtianum. The sequence continues at coordinate 33,342,952 of CM046943.1, read as the reverse complement.
CCCTCTTGCTTAAAAATTTAATTATTTGTATTTATTTTTAAGAAATTTTTTTAAAAAGGTGATAAAGACTTTTATTAAATGATACTTGTGCGGTTAAATGTCAGTATGTATATTTAAACAACAATATACAAAATGCAACTATTTATATTTAATACACTTATTGTGAATAATTTTATTTATGGTTAGTGAATTAAATTTTGACACATTATTATAAATGAAATCACTTGAATCCATTTTAAGAAATATTAATATAATAATTATTTGTTACATAGGTTATCATAATTTTTAACTTCACAAGTATAGTTGAGATTTTATCATATGGTCTATATTCATTTATTTATTTAATTACAACTTAAAGATAGATAACAAAATTTTAATTCCTTAGTGAAATTAAAATTTTTTATAACTTATTTACCAAATAATTACGCTTATTAATAATATATTATTATTTATTTTAATGTATGAACCATAAATCCAGTGTAATTTTAGTAGCATTATCAACTAAAGCTACTGCTTATATCTATTTTGACCTATGAATAAAGCAACAAAACCCAAAGTCCAAATATTACCTAAAAAAGAAATATCCCCACTAATAGTTAAAGGTGTCAAGAAACAAGGAGAACCAAGAACGTGGAAAGCACAAGCCAATTAATTATGTTTGAGAATTGGCTAGAATATGTAGGTGGGGGTAAAGTTTGCATTTTATTCTTGGATAAACTTACTAAATCATCTAGGGTTTTGATTTTTATTAAAAAAAAAACTAAATTAATAGCTGGAATGATTATTTAAAAAGAATGTGAAGGTGATATATAGACTTATATAATGTTAATGTCTTAAACATTAGAGATATATATCATATGTACGAAACCTAACCCTTTCGACCAAAAAGATGAAATGAGGCCTATAAAATGAAGCTGTCTCCATTGTCATCAACCAAAATGGAAAGCAATGCCAGACAACCGGAAAGCAGAGGCAACAAAACAAGATTCCAATAATTGCTTATTTGTTTATTTATTTTTATTTTGACGGCAACATAAATAAAGTATATATGATCTAAGATACTCTCAGCAAATTAGATATAATATATGCTTTTGATGATAGGTTTACTAATTTGTTTGTTGGACTGGAAGTACTAGAATTATATGCATATCTCAAAGAAGAGAAAGAGATTCTCTAACCCACAAAACAGCAACCATGTCTGAATCACTTAACTGGTCTTCTTTGGGCAAAGCTAACAAAGCACTAAGAAAGTCATTCCCACCATTATTGATCTTATCTCCACACTTTTTTCTTTCTTTCACAATTTGACCCACAATATTTCTTACTTTGGTTGACAACTTATGACACCTTCTTTTCACCCCAAGAAAGTCCAAAAACCTTAGAGGGAAACAGTCTTCCCAGTTAAACATAGTAATCAATTCATACCCTTCTTTCACCATTAACCCTAGCTCTCCCTTCTCTACTAAAGAACTCCCAAACACGCTCTCTAGTATATTACTCAATGAACCTTTCTGTAATATCCCCCTCAATTCTACAAATCCTTTCTCTTCCATTCCCTTGTTTATTTCCACCAACATTTCATCAACCACTAGTTGGCGCAGTGGCTCCAGGCAAGAGATTCTCCTAGGGGAGAACATATGGTTGGCGGCAAGCCTTCGAAGATGACTCCAGTATTTACCGGAGGGTGCGAAACCAATGGCGCGTTCGAACATCAGCAAACGAGCTGACTCCTTGATTGGGCGGTCTGAAAATGAAGACCCAGATAGGATTTATGATCACACGTGTTGTTCCTAGGCTAAATGCCATAACTCTCGTTGCACCAAGTGAAGAAGCCGTGTTTGCTAACTTGCGATGAGCAAGTGAACCCATTAGCGGCAAGCTTCCAAGCAAAGGCCAACCGAGTGGACCACGAAGTTGTGGAGAGTAAACATGGTGCTTTCTCCATGCAAATCCTCCAGGGACTAGCCAGTAGTTCATAAAGAAAGGTAAAGAAGATAAGAACGAGAATAAAACTAGAGCGAAAGGCCATGGTGTTTGGTCATGGTGTACAGTGACAGCATTTAGAGAGAGCAACAGTGAGAGGTTGATCATTGCAAGCATCAAAAGCTTCATTGTTGCAGAAATTAATAGAAATATGGATAAAAGATCTGAAAGAAAAGGCGCTAACGGAATGGTTTGCAGATTGTGAACTTTTTTAATGATGAGAATTGTGTTTCGGATGGATTGCATATATAGCGCATGGGAAGATAATTATGGTTGAATACGCTGAGATGATGTTTAGTTAAGTTTGCTAACCCTGATTAAATGAAAACAGCACTCAATGATCAAGAGTTAAGTAAAAAGGGCTTAATTCCTTTTTTGTTTTTTAATTGGCTTAGTTTTTCTTTATTATCAAAATCTGTTTCATGATAAAGTCCTCCCAGTATAGGCGTTTAGATTCCACTTGAAAATAAAGCAGAAATTTTAAATGATTCACCTGTACTTATATATATCACTTTATAGTAATAGCCTAGTCCTTTATAGCAGTATACTGTAATTTGCAGCCAAGTTTCGAGTCCAACCACAAAAGCATTGTAATTGAATTTTCACTTAGAAAATATCATAACCCCGTCTATTTTAAATTTTGTAGGGTTATTTCACCAAAATCCTCAAGCTCGGTTCTTAATCTTCAAAATGTTTGTAGTTAAATTATAAAAGTATTAGTATCATATCAACTCAATCCTTTCATCATATTAGCCATTAGTTTGGTATTAAATGTCAACTTAAATATGATGTGAGCATGTTTAAAACACGCAGATCAGAGTGCAAATATGTGTACTCTTATTGCATGGATAACTTGGATCTGACATGTTAAAAAATAACTTTATTAAATTTTATTGGTGCTATTCGTTTTATTTTAACACATTAGATCCAAACTATTTATGTAGTAGATGCACACGTGTTTAAAATTTGATTCATGTAATTTAAAAATGCTCCACATTAGGTCCAAATATAGAGGGCATAGGAATGCGAAACATGACTCATCTACTTTATTAGGGAAAGTGGAAGACTGTTGAATCTGGTGCCCCAAGTGTAGTATTTTCGTCTATGTACACTTGTATTTTTCGAACAAATTGGTTTAATAAAATATCTATTGATCACATTAATATTCTTTGTATATTGTCTTTAACAGTTTTTGCACGCAAAGCAAAATGACAGCAAATATTGATTCACTAGTTATTTAACGTTAAACTAATACTAAACTGTATTACGTGATCAGATCGTAATATGAAAAGACAACTTGTATTAGTAGATAAACCTAAACATGTCCTTAGTCTAATAAAAAATAAGCAAACTAATTAAATACTAATATGTTGTCTATCAAGTCCAATTTGGGAAATGTTTTATCTTGAGCATTAGAGTGGATGACTCCTAGAAGATAGAGACATTGATGTGACTGACTAGATTGACAGGACACCGGACAAGACCCAAGTAGAATAGATCCTAGATCTGTTTATGGATTTATTTACTTGTGACATTCATAGTATGTCATACCTAAATCCTAAGTGGATGATTAGCTATGTGTGTGTGACTAATATACTTTGATGTAGCTTGAGTTCAAATAGAAAAAGAACCAGAAGATGCTTTGTTGGGTATATTACTTCTGTAGTATGTAGTATCATTCACAATAGTAGAATTTATAGACCAACTAATGGGTAAATGATATTCTCTCATCGACATTACATGATAGATAAAAAGTAAACGTGGCCACGAGTCATTTATCTTTGTGATAAATGACTTAACTACTGTTTGATAGTAATTGACTTTTCATAAAGGAAGATGTAATGGTTATCATGAGATAAAATAGGATCATATTGGGAGAACGAATTTATCCCAAAGGAATTAAGGATAAGTTATGAGGGTAACACACTTATGACAAGATCATTGGATGATCACTGATTAAGTAGCTTTCGTAATGGTATGTAATTAGGGAAAGCTCGGTCACAATACTATAGTGGAATCAATTCGTGACTAAATGGGTTCATTATTAATAGGCAAAAAGTTAGAACTTAATTATAAATCATTTGAGCCCTAATTACATATTTCCAATCGGTCCCTTCACTAGCTCGTTGAAACTAGAAATGAATTACATGTAGATCCAAATGAACAGAAATGAATGGAAATGATGAAGTTAAAGAAATGGGCCACTTTCTCAAATGAATGTGCTTTCTCACTAAGTAAAGAAATGACTTGAGAATTAATTCCCTAAGTGGGAGAATTATTGCGTTTTACATTCCTTATGATAAGCATACGTTTTCTCAAATGAATGTGTTTTCTTACTAAGTAGAAAACAATGCCACATGCACTTGTCGTGACATTTTAAGCATTTGTGATTGAAATCGAAAATAAAAACATTAAATGATTTTTAAAAGATTGAGTGGGAAAAGGTTATTAAACAAGACCTACGACCTCCATCAATGATCTCTTGTGATGACATGACAATTTACAGGCCCTAAGGTGGTATTTTCATGTAGATTTCACCAAGGAGATTTCATAAAAAAGAGATAACTATCTTACGATAGCATATGATAATTTGTTGGCCCTGATGTGGAATTTACTGAAGAAACTTTTCTTTTTTAAAGATTACAACTATTCAATACATGTTACTCGGTGAGGTTGTCCCAAGATGATTCATTCGTGGTACATATTATGATAGATATTGAGTTGACGATTATACACTCAAGATCATTCTAGTTAAGTAACTTCCCACGAAGCTATACTTAAGTTAGAATGATGGCCAAATGTGAAGCAATTATCAGTACGTATGAATACCTAAGAAATTAGGTTCATGTATTAATTGGATGGAAATCTATGTTTTTAATTGTTGATTAAGATTTCCCCAAGGTGACTTAATTTAATGGGTGAAGGAATTATTGTTGCAATGACTTACAAATGTTTTCAAGGTTTAATGTCAGACGTATGCATTATCTTAATGCATATTGTTTGTTGCAAAAAAAATTTCAAATATTTTCTTTATACAAAGATATTAAGGGATGAAAGTTTTATTTTCAGTTCATAAATGACACCTACTCCGTTGTTAACATACTTACTAAGAATAAACTGAACGAAAATAACTATAAGGAATGAAAAAGTAACCTTATGATTTTCCTAAGTTGTGAGAAATTCTGTAACACCCTATACCCGAGTCCGAGACTAAGACTGGATACGAGACATTACCATGCTTGAACTCACTTAAACATGTACTTACGGGTTATAAAATTTCGTCCCGAATTAAAAACTTCTCTTTCTTAGTCAAATCAGACATTTCATGGGCCTACTAGGCCTCAGACTTACGTCCTGAAACTTTCTCTTATTTGCACTTTTGCCCCTAGGCTCGTAAAATGATTCTCATTTAACTTTCTTAAACATCATGCTTAGCTGATTCATTTTCTCTACTATAACAATCATCAATTCTCACTATTTCTAATAGGTATGACCAATTTCATAACTATTATAAATTAGTCCAAACTATCATTTTTCATGAAATTCACTAAGGAAAAGATGTTTATCTAACATCAAACTCTCATAAAATTCCATATAATATCATTCTACATGCATGATACACATGGGTAGATTTTTGAACATGCTTCTTAGCTCATCTTATAGCTAAAAATAGCTAATTCATAATACGAGGACTCCAAAAATACGAAGAATATTAAAAACGGGGCTAGGATGACTTACTTGCAAGCTTCAAAAATTTGAAGAACCCTAGCTATGGAGTCTCCCAATTTTCGGCACAAGGAAGAAGATGAATGAAATTTTTATCATCTTTTTCCCATTTTAATCATTTAATTGGTAAATGACCAAAATGCCCTTCTCTTTAAAAATTTACAAATTACTAACTCATGTCCATTTTTGTCCAAAACTTATAATTTGGGTAAATTTCTATTTAAGGACTTCTAATTTATAATCTAAAGCTATTTCATACAAAAAGCTTCTAGAAACTCATATTTTGCAACTTTTGCAATTTAGTCCTATTTAATCATTCCATGTCAATTTCACAAAATTTCTACATGGAACTTTAATACTATCATGCAAACATGTCATAAACCTTAAGAACTCAATTTACTAACTCAGATTTGTGGTCTCGCACCACTATTCTGACTAGGCCCTGAATCGGGATGTTACAATTCTCCCCCTCTTAGGAATTTTCATCCTCGAAAATCTTACCAGCAAAGAGGTTTGGGTACTAGTTTCTCATGCTCTCTTCTGGTTCCCACGTAGCTTCTTCTATTCCATGTCTTTGCCACAATACTTTTACGGGGCAATACTTTTATTCCTTAGCCGCTTGACTTCCCGAGAGCTAAAACCTTAATTGTTTCTTCACCATAAGTCATGTCGGGATGAATCTCTATCTCTGACGGGGTAATTACATGTGAAGGATCTGATCGGTAGCGTCTCAACATTGACACGTGAAACACATCGTGAATCTTTTCTAACTCTGATGGTAAAGCCAATCGATAAGCTACCGGCCCAACTCTTTTAGTAATCTCGTATGGTCCGATAAAACGTGGACTCAACTTGCCTTTACGGCCAAATTTGAGAACCTTTCTCCATGGTGACACTTTCAATAAAACTTTATCACCGACTTGATACTCTATCTCTTTTCTCTTTAAGTCCGAATAGGACTTCTGTCTATCTGATGTAGCTTTTAAACATTCTTGTATCACTTTCACTTTCTCTTCAGCTTCTCTAACCAAATCAACCCCATGAATTTGGTTTTCCTTGAGTTCAGTCCAAAATAAAGGCGTTCTGCACTTACGCCCATATAGAGCCTCATAAGGCGCCATCTTTAAACTCGACTGAAAACTATTATTATAGGCAAACTCTACCAATGGGAGAAACTTTTCCCAACTGCCTCGGAATTCAAGAATACAACATCTGAGCATATCCTCGAGTAATTGAATTAACGTCTCCGATCGACCCGTCGGTTTGAGGATGAAAAGCGGTACTAAAGTTCAACTTTGTACCCAAGGCCTCTTGTAACTTCTTCCAAAAATGGATGTAAACCTCGGATCTCTATCCGAGATGATTGACAAACGGAACACCGTGAAGCCTTACTATTTCGAAATGTACAAGTTTGCCAACTTGTCTAGTGAGTAATCAACTCGCATGGTATAAAATGAGTGACTTCGTGAGTCTATCAACTATAACCCATACAACATCTTTACGGCTCGTAGAGATAATGGTAGACCCGCTACAAAATCCATAGTAATACGGTCCCATTTCCACTCCGAAACCAAAATGGGTTGAAGCAAACCCGAAGGTACTTGGTGTTTAGCCTTTACTTGGCGACAAATCAAGCATTTGAAACAAACTCAAATATCTTTCTTCATTCTCGACCACCAATATCTTTGTTGCTTTAAGTCATTAAACATTTTGGTACTACCCGGATGTATGGATAAACATCCGTTATGTGCCTCATGCAAAATTCTCTGAATAAGCTCGTCCTTTCTCGGTACACAAATTCTATCTTTGAACATCAGACTTCCATTGGGACTAATCTGAAAATTAGACTCAACATCCTGCTCTCATGACCGAGCTCTCTTGACTTGCAATTCACTATCTTCTTTCGAGCCTCAAAAATCTCTTGGAGGAATACTGGTCTAGCTTTCAACTCAGCTAGAATAGAACCATCATCGGATAAATTCATCCATGAATTCATTGCCCTTAATGCAAATAGGGGCTTTCTACTCAAAGCGTCGGCGACCACATTCGCCTTCTCGGGATGGTAGTCAATGACCAATTCATAGTCTTTTATCAACTCTAACCATCTCCGCTGCCTTAAGTTCAACTCTTTTTGCGTCATCAAGTACTTCAAACTTTTGTGGTCGGTGAAGATCCGACATCTCTCACCATATAGGTGGTGTCTCCATATCTTCAATGCGAAGACTATGGCAGCCAACTCTAGATCGTGGGTCGGATAATTCCTCTCATGTGGCTTCAACTGTCTTGAGGCGTAAGCAATCACTTTGCCTTCTTGCATAAGTACACGACCTAATCCATTTAAGGATGCATCATTTGTAAATCACAAATTCTTTCTCTGTCTCTCTCAAAGTTGTACTAAACCGGAGCTTCACAACATCGCTTTGGTTTCCGAAACTTTGTTGGCATCTTTTGTCCACTCAAACTTCACATTTTTCTGTAACAATTTAGTCATTGGGGTTGCAATCATAGAAAACCCCTTGACAAATCGTCTATAATAGCCAGCTAGGCCTAGAAAACTTCTAACCTCAGAGACATTTCTCGGTGGATTCCAGTCCATTATGGTCGAAATATTACTTGGATCTACTTGGACTCCATCTCCCGAGACAATATGTCCCAGAAATCCTACTTACTTGAGCCAAAATTCACTTTTTATCGAACTTGGCATATAATTGATTTTCTCAAGAGTCAGATATATCTGTCAGTAGGTTCTCAAAGATGCTCATTCTCATCTCGGGAATAAATCAGTATGTCATCAATGAAAACGACTACAAACTTGTCGAGGTATGGTCTAAAAATGCGGTTCATTAAGTCCATGAATACCGCAGGAGCATTGGTCAAACCAAAGGGCATGACTAAAAATTCATAATGCCCATACCTTGTTCGAAAAGCTGTCTTGGACACATCTGAATCCTTTACTTTTAGCTGGTAGTACCCCGATCTCAAGTCTATCTTAGAGAACATAGTGGCTCCTTTCAATTGATCGAACAAATCATCGATCCTTGGCAATGGGTACTTGTTCTTTACTGTCACTTTATTAAGTTGACGGTAATCTATGCACAATCTCATGGTGCCATCTTTCTTTTTTACAAATAAAATCGGAGCACCCCATAGAGAACAACTTGATCTCGCAAAACCTTTATCTGTCAACTCTTGCAACTGTGACTTCAACTCTCTCAACTCCGTTGGAGCCATTCTGTAAGGAGTAATAGATATTGGTATAGTACCGGGAGCCAGTTCAATGCCGAACTCATTCTCTCTTACTGGGGGTAGTCTTGGTAATTCTTCGGGAAAAATATCTACGTACTCACATACTATCTCAGTCATCGACTCAATCTTTAACTCGTTTCTTCATCATTCATCACAAAGGCCAAATATGCCTCGCACCTTTCTTTCTTATGTATCTACGTGCCGCCATATGAGAAATCATTGCTTCGGTGACCTACCTTGTTCATCCGATTTTACATGGAGAATGTCCCCATTCTCACATTTCATCTCAATGTACTTTTTCCCACAATTTACTATTACATCATGGGCAACAACCGGTCCATACCAAGAATGATGTCAAACTCATCAAATGGTAGCAACATAAGATTTGCTTTAAAGTAATGACCTCTAATCGTTAATGGACAATCTTTACATACTTCATCAACTAACACACTCTTGCCTAAAGGATTAGACACCTTAATCGTAAATTCTGTAGAATCTATAGGCATATTCATACTGGATACTAGTTTCATACAAATGTAATAACTTTGATATCATAAAGAGAAAAGGTACCCGTAATAACATCACGAGAAGATGCCTCTTCACGAGCGCGAATGGCATAAGTCTTTGCAGGCGCCCTACCCTCGGGTCTCGCAGCCTGCTCTCTAGGGGTACCTCTTCCACTTGCCCCACTTCCTGGGTTTACTCTGCGGTCTTCCTCTGACCACACTCCCGAATCTCGGGTTCTGAGCTCTATCTTCTTTCATTATCTCTAGACAATCTTTTATGTAGTGGTCCTGGGAACCACATCTGAAACATGCATTTTCATGTGCTCGACATTATCCAAGATGACGTATGCCACACTGTGGGCATTCGGGTCTATCCAATCGGATGTTCCCCACGCTAGCAACTGAGGTCGTCTGTGCCTTACTTCCCGAATACTGCTTACTCTTGTCCTTCCTTGAAAACCCAGTGGAAGTAGTCGATCGGGTGGAGAAATCTCTTGACTTCTTGGATGAGGATTGGAATGACTTATTCCACTGTCTCTTTTTAGAGTCACGAGACTCTACTTCAGATTTTCTCTTCTACTTTACTAGTTCTTCGGCTTTACAAGCCCTCTCTACTAGCACAACGAATTCCTTTAGTTCTAGGACAGCAATAAACAATTTCATGTCCTCATTTAGCCCATCTTCAAATCTCTTACTCATGATGGCCTCGGTGGACACGCATTCTCGAGCGTATTTCTTTGAAATTTGTGCACAAACTCACGCTCATAATCATCCACAGACATCTTGCCTTGCTTTAATTCTAGAAATTCCTTTCTTTTCTGGTCTACGAACCTTTGACTGATATACTTTTTCTAGAACTCTTCTTGGAAGAATTCCCATGTGACCTTTTCCCTCGGTACCACAGACACCAATGTGTTCCACCATTGATAGGCAGAATCTCTTAAAAGAGAGACTACACACTTCATGCATTCCTCGGATGTGCATGACAACTCATTAAATACCCTGATGGTATTTTCTAACCAGAATTCAGCATTTTTCGGATCATCATCTTTTCTAGCCCGGAATTCTTCTGCCCCATGTTTCCTAATCCTATCAACCGGAGGCTTCTCTCCTCTTACCACCTCTACTACTTGAGAGGCTACTGGGATAGGTTGAGGAATAGGTGGGGTGGAGGGGTTATGATTCGGGTTCGTGCACAAACGAACTCCGTATACCATGTGTTCATCATGTGGAGGAAGGCTTCTCTAGCCTCTTCTCATCCTTCTTGACTCACCGTAGTGGGTCTATTCTCATTCTCGTTCGGCATTGTCCCTTCAGCGGGAGCCGGCGCGTTACTTTCTACGTCATCCGCCACGGCTCTATCGGGATCCATATACTAAATGTATAAACATAATTTAAGTTGTCAGGAGTCGTCACACTATCATTATAAAAACATTCTTACATATGGCATGTATAGCTAGACTCGTACTCGTGCTACGTTAGTCCTAGAACCGACTAAACCGTAGCTCTAATACCACTAAATGTAACACCCCATACCCGAGTCCGAGATTAAGACTGGATACGAGACATTACCATGCTTGAACTCACTTAAACATTTATTTATGGGCTATAAAATTTCGTCCTGAATTAAAAACTTCTCTTTCTTAGTCAAATCAGACATTTCATGGGCCTACGAGGCCTCAGACTTATGTCCCGAAACTTTCGAAACTCATCTGGAAACTTTCTCTCCAAACAGGGGTCACACATCCGTGTGACTTGGGACACGCCCGTGCACCCCTAAAACATGCCTGTGTCTTTCACCCGTGGTGGATACTGGCAAATCACACACGGCCTGGACACGCTCGTGGCCCCAAACCGTGCCTAAAACCCCAGCATTCTGCCAATGCCCCACGGCGAAGGCACACACCCGTGCTTACCACCCGTGGTGCACACTGACTACTTTAACACGGCCTAGAGTCTAGACACATGCCCGTGTGACTAGTCCGTGGTCTATTCTGACTTAAGATACAAAGGTGCAGGGTGCACACGGCCTAGACACACTCTCGTGTGTCCATCCGTGTGGGCACTTAGAGGCTATTTACCAAGCCAATTGCCGCCCTGAAATCAAGACCAAACTCATGCTCAATTCAGCAACTCAAGTATTACATCTAACATGAACAAGGATGCATACTTCATTGATAGATTAAAACATACATACTTAATCATTCATGACTCATCTCTTTGGCCATATACAAAAAGAATACTAAGCTTGATAGCCAACACTTTGGCTAGTTTTAAAACATAACTCAAAATGTAATGTTTCCTATACATGCCATACTTAATATCAACACTTGGCTATACCAGAATATCGATTGATAGTGTGCTCCGAGCTCCGGTGACGATGATCCACGAGATTAGCTAGGCGGGACTACATGGAAAGAAAGAATAAGGACGTAAGCATTTAGCTTAGTAAGTTTGCATGTAATTCTCATAGCAATATATTTGCTTAACATTAACCATTCATCATAAACAATGGCATTATGATTCTCAGGTATTTAAGCTTACTTACTCTTACTGATTCTTACATATCTCATGGTACTTACTATTTTCATGCTCGTACGGTAAACAATATACTGTATCACTTGATCACATAGATCAAGATACTTTACTATGATAAGTATAATCTCAACTTCATCCTTCATATCATGAATAATACTCTTAACTAGCATAACTTGATAATAACTTTACTTACTTAACTTTCTTACTATATCATTTGAGCTTTACTCTCTTGCCCGATGAATTTCTATGAATAACCGAGGATACTGAATCTCATCCCACATAACTCGATGCCAAAGCCATATCCTCGATATGGTCTTACATGGGATCTCTCATCTTGGTATTGATGCCATGTCTTGACATGGACTTACTCAAAGTCTTCCTTGTGTGTTCCCTTGAGAACTTACCATTGCCATGTCTTGACATGGTCTTACTTGGTATCTTTACTCATGAACTGGTCAATGCCGAGCCTTGGCTTGGACTTACATGAAATCTTTCTTGTTACTCACCAATGCCATGCCTTGGCTTGGACTTACATGGAATCTTTACCTCATGATAGTTTTTCAATGCCAAGACTTGTCTTGGACTTACATGACATCTTTGCTTGGAGACTCACCAATGCCATGCCTTGGCTTGGGCTTACATGGGTCTTCATCTCATAATAACTCTTCAATGCCAAGACTTGTCTTGGACTTACATGATAACTTGCTTGATTACTGATGCCATGCCTTGGCTTGGTCTTATACGGACTTTCTTATCTCGTGTGGTAGATTGAGTATCCTAAGTAATTCAACTTCAATCGGGACTTTCTCATGCTTAATCTCATTAATTTCTTTATTTAACATAACAATAAGCATTTCTATGGTAATAATGTACATTATACTAAGTAATTCAATGATAATAATCATAAAGCTTAGAAATCATACAAGCTTACCTCAATATACAAAATGTATGTATATATGCAATTTAGTCCTCGACTTTGTTCTTGCCTCGATTTCGATCCGGGCTTCGTTTTTCTTGATCTATAATAACAATTAGATCATTTGATACTCACATTGACTAAATTGACTCTTAACTCATACTTTGGCAAAATTACTATTTTGCCCTTAATTTTTCTCTTATTTGCATTTTTGCCCCTAGGCTCATAAAATGATTCTCATTTAACTTTCTTAAACATCATGCTTAGCTGATTCATTTTCTCTACTATAACAATCATCAATTCTCACTATTTCTAATAGGTATGACCAATTTCATAACTATTACAAATTAGTCCATACTATCATTTTTCATGAAATTCACTAAGGAAAAGATGTTTATCTAACATCAAACTCTCATAAACTTCCATAAAATATCAATTTACATGCATGATACACATGGGTAGATTTTTGAACATGCTTCTTAGCTCATCTTATAGCTAAAAATAGCTAATTCATAATACGAGACTCTAAAAATACGAAGAATATTAAAAACGGGGCTAGGATGACTTACTTGCAAGCTTAAAAAATTTGAAGAACCCTAGCTGTGGAGTCTCCCAATTTTCGTCACAAGGAAGAAGATGAATGAAATTTTTATCATCTTTTTCTCATTTTAATCATTTAATTGGTAAATGACCAAAATGGCCTTCTCTTTAAAAATTTACGAATTACTAACTCATGTCCATTTTTGTCCAAAACTTATAATTTGGGAAAATTTCTATTTAAGGACTTCTAATTTATAATCTAAAGCTATTTCATACAAAAAGCTTCTAGAAACTCATATTTTGCAACTTTTGCAATTTAGTCCTATTTGATCATTCCATGTCAATTTCACAAAATTTCTACATGGAACTTTAATACTATCATGTAATCATGTCATAAACCTTAAGAACTCAATTTACTAACCCAGATTTGTGGTCTCGCACCACTATTCTGACTAGGCCTTGAATCGGGATGTTACAAATTCAAAACGGTTCTTGATAATAAATGCCCTCCGACCACTCAAGTTGAGGCTAGAAAATGCTGGGAGGAGTCTGATGAGATAACTCGTTGCTACATGCTGGAAAATGTGACCAACACCCTATATAAGCAATTAGAGAGTTGTAAGACTACCGAAGCGATTTTAAACAAACTGGAGTACTTGTTCGGAGGTCAAGCTGGCTTGGCTAAATAGTCGGCTATAACTAGTTTAATGAATGTCCAGGAGAAACTCAGTACCACGGTCAAAGACCATATAGTTACTCTTATGGGTTACTTTGCCGATGCCATGAATAATGAGGCCAATCTGGATCAGAATACATAAATTGAAATGTTGATCAAAAGCTTGTCCAAGGAATTTTTAGGCTTTAAGGTTACTTATAACCATGAAAACAAGAATTTGACGGTTACACAACTTAGTAGTTGCTTCTTCCTCTAAAGGGAAGGGAAAGCATGCTAATAGAAACAAAGCTAAGTCTTTTGTGGCCACAAAAAGTGGAAAGGAAGAAAACTAAGAAGCCTAAAGACTTATTTAAATGTAAGTGTTTCTTTTGCAATAAGAACGAACACTTTAAGGCTAACTACAAAGAGTTAAAGGATTACCTAGCCAATAAGTGCAAAGGTGTGAAACTTTTCTGTGATAGAAATTTGCTTAGTGAAAGATTCAATAGACCATTGGGTCATTGATTTTGAAGCCACTAGCCATGTGTGTGTTTCTTTACAAGGGTTCGAGGAAATGAAAGATCTTAGAGATAAGAGTCTATTGTTACGGATTGGAGATGAGACAAGTGAGGCAGCTGAAATAGTAGGAGATGTACATCTTTATTTTGATAATTTTAGAAAGATTATTTCAAAAGACATTTTCTATGTACTTAGTTTCAAAAGAAACTTAATTTTTGTTGCATTTTATTTAAAGATGGCTTGATCTTGACTTTCAATAATAGTATTGCAATTTTTGAAAATCGTACTATTATTTATAATGGATGAATGTCAAATAATCTCTATTTTATCAAACCAAATATGTACACACTACTTGAAGTTGAATTAATGAATGAAAGACTTAAAACTTCTCACTCTAATGAGGCGTAGCTTTGACATTTTAGACTTGGTCATATTATCCAAGAAAGAATTACTAGACTTGTGAAAGATGACACCTTAAGTTTGCTTGAGGAAGTTGATCTTCCACAATGTGAATTTTTCTTGGAAGGTAAGATGACTAAGCAATCTTTTAATATGAAAGGAACGAGGGCCGTGAAACACTTAGCACTTGTGCACATTGATGTATGTGGCCCCATGAATGTTAATACGTGAGGTGTTTACAATTATTACATAACCTACATAGATGATTATTCCATATATGGGCATGTGTACCTAATGTACCGAAAAAGTAAAACCTTTGATAAATTCAAGGAATTCCATGTGAAAGTGGAGAAACAACTAGGTTTTCCCATAAAGATACTTTTGTTTGATCGATGTAGGGGATACTTATCAGATAAGTTCTTAGGCTATCTCGTAGAGAATGGGATATTATCCCAATTAACCATTTCTGACACTCCACAATAGAATGACGTGCAAGAGAGAAGGAATAAAACTTTGTTAGACATGGTTCGATCAATGTTAAGTTATTTGCAACTATTAATTTCCTTTTGGGGATACAAGTTACAAATGGATTGTTATATTCTGAATGATGTACCAATTAAGACCGCACCTAAAAAACCATACGAATTGTAGCACGACAGGAACCCAAGCTTAAAGCATTTTAGGATTTGGGGATATCCCGTCTACGTATTGGACAAAATGCAAGGAAGTTGGATTCACAGAAAAAATTGTGAATGTTTGTGGGATATCCTAAAGGAACAAATGGTGGTTTGTTTTGTAACCCGAAAACCAAAAAAATATAGTATGGACACATGCTATGTTCCTTGAGGAGAGTTACATGAATGATTTTCCACCTCAAAGTAAAGAATTACCTGAGGAACTTTCCAGAAATACACAAAGCCCTACAGTAATTATTCCAGAACCAACTTCAAAAGTAGACCAACAAATAATCAACGGCATTGGGAGCTTTGTCGCAGTGGGAGGGTCTATCGTAGGCTTGAGTTTTTTCAGTTTGGTGAAAGTTCTTTAAACACTAAGTTTGTTGAACATAAAGATGATGACCCATTCACATTTAACAAAGCAATGTAGAATGTTGATTCCAAGATCTAGGAAATAACTATAAAAGCTGAGATGAATTCTATGAATGTGAGAACTTGTAGACTTATCAGAAGGGATAAAACCCATAGGGTGTAAGTGGATCTATAAGAAGAAACAAAATGCAGATGGAAAAGTGGAAACTTATAAGGCCAAACTTGTAGCAAAAGGATACACTCAGAAAGAAGATATTAATTATGAAAAAACCTTCTCTCCAGTTGTCATGCTTAAGTTAATATGCATATTGTTATCCATTGCCATGAATCGCGATTATGAGATCTGGTAAATGGATGCCAAGGTAACATTCTTGATAAGATATCTTGAAGAGAATATCTACATGATGCAACCCATCGAATATATAGCTAAAGGAAATGAGGATAAAGTTTGCAAAATGCTTAGATCTATATATGGACTTAAGCAAGCATCCCACTCATGGAATCACAGATTTGATCAAGCGATTAAAACTCTTGGATTTGAGAAAAATGTAGATGAACTTTGTGTTCATAAATGTATTAGGTATGGAAAGAGTATCTTTCTTGTTTTATATATCGATCACATTCTAATAATTGGAATTGATGTAGGGACATTGTCATCGGTTAAACTGTGGTTAACTAAACAATTTAGCATGAAAGACTTGTGAGAAGCAAAGTTTGTTTTAGGTATTCAAATTATAAGGGATTGAAAGAACAAAGTGACAACACTATCACAAGCTTAATACATAGATAAGATATCAGGACATTATGTAATGATCGATTCAAATAAGGGAGCTCAACCTTCTATACTAGGCTTTCATCTTTTTTTTTGGAGGACTATCCTAAGATAGCAGAAGAAAGAGAATACATGAGAAAAGTTCCTTATGTTTCAACAATAGGAAGTTTTATTTATTTTATGTTGTGCACACATCTAGATATATGTTTTGTAGTAGGGCTGGTGAGTCAAGCAAATCCCGATCCAAGACACTAGTAAATAATTAAGCATATACTTAAGTATTTATGGAGAATGAGAGACTATTTGTTTGTGTATTCTAGAAGAGATCTTACTCCTATCGACTATGTTGATTCTAACTTCCAAATGTGTCAAAATTCAAGGAAATTAAAATCAAGCTTTATCTTTGTCCTGAGTAGCGAGTCCATGATTATGCCATGACGTACGAATGCCTAGTAGAACATTATCACAAAATATAAAGATTTAAAAGTGACTTTTACTGCATGTGTGACAGGTCAATTGTAATATTTATAAGTGTTACAATGGAATACTCTGAGTATTCCAAGGAATAAACCCAAGAGAGATCCAGCGGTAAGATGAATAACAACAATCAAACGTGCATTTAAGAAGTCTAGCTAGCTAATAGATAGGTGTTGTGTTATGGCAATTCATAATTCAAGGTTAATTAAGCTAAATTATACCAACGAGGGCTGAATTGAATAATAGTCAATAGTACAAAAAATATCAATCCAATAAGGTAAAGTGGTCGATTGATATCCATGTTACTAATTAATTCTTAGATTAGGGATCTAAATTGCTCAAACTCCTAATTGGTCCAATTTCACCTCTCAGTCACCATTTTACCCAATTAGACAATTTAGTCTGGTTTATCTCTTGATCTTACTAAACTAAATTGGGATAATCAAATTAGTTTACAATAGGATCTCCTCTTAGTATCATCTATTTAAATGTTTACCTAGAGTCTTCAATTTTAGGTTTTGAAGTCTATTCGATTTAGTCCAATTTTTGTAATTTAGTTTCTAACCTTAAAATTAATCATGCAACATTCCAATTGACCAACCACTATAAACTTAGTTCCTACTCATCATTAGAATACAAAGTCCAATCAATTTCATTCTTAAATGGTTCATCAATTAACCACAAAAGAGACAAGGGTTTAGAAATGCTTAGTGATTGATACGAGTTTCAAGGCCCAATTTCAGGCCCATAGATGTAATGAGCTTACACTACCTTAAGGCCCCAAAACAAGGTCAAAGGTTAAGCAAATCAAACCAAGATTCCATCAAAGCCAGTACGTGAGGATGCATCTTTTCGAGGAAACGAGGAATGATACATGCACGAAATGGGTGAAATGTATTAAATTCAATTCAACCAAGCTGTCAATTTTCAAGTTGAAAAGATTAGTCAACTTGTGATAAATTTTTTGATGGGATCTAGGCATTTCTTGTAACACCCAACTTTGGGTGGGTTTTTGGATTTGGTGGGTAAACCGAAAGTAACCTGAGTGGCATAGTGCTATCAACCTAGTTGTTGTTCTGGCATATAGATTGAACGCCTAGTATGTATTGGATTTTTAAGCGAGGGTTGTTATTAAAATGTATTAAGTTATAAAGAAAAAGAGGTTTGGTAAAAGTGTTGAGAACCTCATAAGTAGGGGATTAGTACTGAAGGTATTGCACGCCTAGTTTATTGAGTTGTTATGCTACTTACGTTCTAACAAGGTAGTAGGAAAGGAACAAGGGGACGAACCAGGAATATAAAAATATTAGATTTCTATTTACAATTATAAACCATTTATAAAGGTAACTTTGAAAGTGTGTGACACTGCCGCATGTGAAATGATATGTGAATATATTCCTTTAATAAAGCTTCAATGGAAGTAGAAGATGATGCTTGACCGTATTGAGTATTTTGCCTCGGCATCGGTTGAACATAACTTGGCGGTGCATTGTTGATAATTTGTCTTGCGACATTGTTGAAATTTCCTACATCTTGATTACTCCAACTGAAATTCAGATGTTGCTTCCACTATGGATTTTAGGTGTTGGAATAGGGGTTATTATTCCAGTTGGAATTACCCATATAACACACAGATGCTGAATTTGATGGGTAATCGTCAAACATATGATTCTCTCCACAGTACATACATGACAGTTCAACCGACTTTATTTCTTGGACAACAGTGGATTTTTCATTGTTTTAATTATGTTAGCTAGAGAAGATACCTGGGCAGTCAATGAAGTGATTGCATCAAGTTCCATGGTTCTAGTCACTCTCTTGTTAGTCCCAATTCTCGTGGTAGAATACTGATAATCATTACTAGCAATCTGTTCCAAAATCTCATACACTTTATTGTAAGATTTATCTAACAAAGTACCATTGGCAGAAGCATCAACTACCATTCTTTTATGCGCATTCAATCCATTATAAAATATCTCCATCTGAGTCCAATGCTGAAATCCATGCATCGGGCACTTCCAAATTAAATCTTTAAATCGTTCCCAAACTTCATATAATGTTTCATCCTCTATATTCCAAAAAGATGTGATGTCATTTCTAAGCTTGGCATTCATATTTGGTGGATTATACCGTAGAAAAAATCTCTGGCAAAGATCATTCCATGAAGCCATTATTCCTGATGGCAAAGCATTCAACCATGCTCTCGCATGATCCTGCAAGGAATATGGAAACAGTTTAAGTCGCAGGGTATCTTCAAGAACACCCTGTTGTCTAAACGAGTCGTAGACTTCTAGGAAAAGTCTAAAATACAGTTTTGGATCTTTAGTGGGTAGTCCACCAAATTGTCCTACTATTTGCAACATCTAAAACATTACCGGTTTCAATTCAAACTGCTGAGCATGTATGGTTGGTCTGACTATCCTTGGATTCAAATCATCCAACACTGGAACAATAAGCTCTCAAATTGGCCTATCTGAGTCGTCTACCACACCATCTATGTAACACCCCTAACCCGTATCCCTCGCTAAAACAGGGTTATGGGGCATTACCAGAGTTTACAGTTCAATTATAGTCAATTCAAGTCATTTACTATTTATTTTCGAAAATCAATCAAAATCAATCATAATGTTCCTCATATGGGTCATCGAGGCCCAAATTACTTATTAGAATCGAGTCGGGACTAAACCGGGATCACAGATTTTTTTTTGCAAAATGTCAAAAATTTTCTTAGGTACAGGGAACACACGCCCGTGTGGCTCACACGGCCAATGACACGCCTGTGTCCCAAGCCGTGTGGGCATTCGATGTGAGGCACACAGCCGTGTTCAATTCCGTGCCCTTACCCGTGTAACTCTCTGACTTGGGTCACACGGCCAGCCACACACACGTGTGCTAGATCGTGTGGATAATTTAATTTTCAAAAATTAGGTGCAGGGGTTACACGGCCAGGACACACGCCCATATGCTAGGCCGTGTCTCTCACACGGCTGAGACACATGCCCGTGTCTTTGCCCGTGTGCTCAATTTTGAGCATTCTATTTCTCTAATTTTAAGATGCAGGGGACACACGGTCAAACCACACGCCCGTGCGCATGGCCGTGTGTCACATAGGGTTGAGACACACGCCCGTGTGTCTACCCTTGTGGATAGAATAAGGCCATTTTTCAAGCCTTATTTCTCACCCTTTTTACCTTGCATCTACATCATTACTTCAATATGTTCACCAACCAATTCAAGGCATATAAATCAATCTAATGATCAAGTTTTATGCATGACACATTTACTCATGCTTTCAAGTATCATATTTACATTAAAATTATATACTTACCCAAGTGTAATTATATCTAAGTTACTAATCCATACATACTCACATTGTAACAACCTATTTTTAATCAAATCGGAATAGTAGTTTTGGGACCACAAGTCTGAAGTCAAAATAATTATTTTATTATTATTTTAAGGTTTACAACATGATAATATGTTTGTGTGAAAATTTCGTTAAGAAATTTTATTGTTTGATTGTTCAATTTGATAAAAAGGACTAAATCGCGTAAAGTGTAAAAGTAGAGTTCTATTAGATAAAAGTATCTAATGGCTATGGAATTAAATAGTTAAAGTCCTTATGTTGTAATTATACCATTATTAAGGTGGGTGGACATATATGGACATATTATCAAGTATTTTGATGGTTTTTAATTAAGGTTAAAAAGGTAAATTAGTTAATAAATGATAATTTAATAAAACCAAAAGCCATTTTCTTCATTATCTCTTCTTCTAACCGAAATTAGGGTGTAGTAAATCCATTTTAAAGCTTTCAAAGTTTTGGCTACTTCATTTGGCTAAATTGGTATGTATTTTGCCCTGTTTTTAATGATTTCTATGTTTTTTAGATCGTTGCAACTAGGTCTAGCTAGCCCAAGGACTATTTTGCAAAAATGTTAAAGATTTTGAATGTTTCCATTGATGAATAAGCATGTATTTTGAAGTTTCTTGATAGATTATGAATGCTTGTTGATAGATATACAAGTTTTGTTAAGTGATTTTTAATGAAAATGTAAATTAGGGGCTAAATTGTGAAATGTGTGAATTTAGTGGTTAAAATGTGTAATAAATGAAAATTTTTGGCTGATATAAGCATGATAAATATTCAGCTAGGCTTGGGTTGTGATGAAATTGAATGAATTCTTTTTTACGAGCCTAGGGACTAAATTGTAAAAATGTTGAAATATTAAGGGCAAAAGTGTAAATGTGCTCTAATGAGTGTTTTGGATTAAATTGAATAGAGAAATAATTAAATAAGCTGAATTTGATATTATATAGATCAAGAAAAGTGAAATACAGACTTAGATCGGGGAAAGAACAAAGTCTCAGATTAGTTGACCGTGTCGTCATTTTTACGTCCGAGGTAAGTTCGTATGTTATAAGTTTCATTACAAATGTATTTTATATGCTTTGATATTGCATAAACTAGGAATATGAGACTACGGATATGTTCGATAGTGGTTCAATGATAATTCAACATTCAAAATCCCAGTTGAACCTTAGGAATAGATTAGGATACTAGTGACATGTCATTAAGGGATACATTGATTTGGCTTTGGGCCATGATAGAGGCACTTCGGGTGCGAGTTACTTTGATTTGGCTTCAGGCCATGATATTTGCACTTCGGGTGCGAGATATATTGAGTTGGTTTCGGGCCATGATATTGGCACTTAGTGTGCGAGACTCCTGAGTATCCGACTTCTATTTCGAATGGTTCAACTGGTATATTGAAGATATGAATCAGTGAGAAATAGATAAGTAACGGTACAGGTGTGTACTGAAAACTATACGAGCATTTAATCAATGGAAGTTGTGAATTTATGGTTAAGTATGTAGTTAAGTTCATGTGAGCTTGGGATTATTGCATTGTTTTATGTTATGTCATTTAATTTGAATGGTAATTGAGTGGTGAAGCTTGCTTATTATTTTCATACAAGCTTACTAAGCTATAAAGCTTACTTTGTTTATTTTTCCACGTTTTATAGTGAATTCAAAGCTAGCTCGGATTCGGGGACCGTCAGAGACTCCATCACACTATCCATCTATCAATTTGGTACTTTTGAGTTTATGTTTTGAGTATATGGCATGTATACGGACTTTGGTCATTTTGGTTATGTGTTGGTAATGAATTTATCCATTTGAATTGGATTGTAAATATATATGTTTTGGTTTGTATTTATGGCCATAAGAGATGGTTTGTTTGGTATGCTTGAATCATGTATATATATAAGTGTATGTGGTTTGTGTGATGTTTTGAATGTTGGACA
The DNA here is from genome assembly GCA_025698515.1 of Gossypium sturtianum. NCBI lineage: Eukaryota > Viridiplantae > Streptophyta > Magnoliopsida > Malvales > Malvaceae > Gossypium > Gossypium sturtianum. The sequence continues at coordinate 33,320,316 of CM046943.1, read as the reverse complement.
TGTTATGCTTGTGGATAATTAGCATTATAGTTATCTAATAGCCAAGTTTTGAATGGTTGAAATGCTTGAGAGTATAGATCAAATTATGCATATTTGTTAATGGTCATTTTGATGATTTGAGAAGATAAAGGTTGGTATGAACTTAGATAGCATAATGTCGTGTTTATGTTTTGTATTGGTTGGTGTTGGTAATGGTATAAAATATGTTTGAATTGGAATTGAATTATATGTTTATTGATGCTATGTTTTGTGCTATATGATTTGTGTAGGTGTGCATAAGTTTGGGTGGAAAAATGGCTTGGTAAATAGCCTATTTTTATCCACACGGGTAGAGACACGGGCATGTGTCTCAGTCGTGTGTGACACACGGTTATGTACACGATCGTGTGTCCCCTGGTGTTGAAAATAAAATCAATTCAGTATGCTCTACACGGCCTCACACACGGGCGTGTGACATGGCCGTGTGGCATAAGTCAGTATACCCTACAGGTTTGACACAGCCTAGCACACGGGCGTGTATGGCCATTTGTAGGGCACACGGGCTAGCCACATGGGCATGTGTGTTGGCCGTGTGACCCAAGTCAGAGAGTTACATGAGGTCGGACACGAGCTGGAACACGGCCACGTGCTTCCATTTTGAATGTCCACTTGGCTTGTGACACGGGCGTGTCTCACACGGCCGGGCCACAAGGGCGTGTGTCCCCTATTTTTGAGAAAATTTTATAAATGTTCAAAAAGTTTTCAAAGTTATCGGTTTAGTCCCGAACCACTCCTAATGCATGTTTAGGTCCTCGTAGGCTCGTATTAGGGACGATATGAATGTGTTGATTGATATTTGAATGAAATTTGGAAATGTATGAGAAAATGTATGTGTAATTATGTTATAAGTCCGGTAATGTAACAACCCGGTTTTAGCTAAATCGGAACAGTGGTTTCAGAACCACAAATCCGATGTCAAAAAAATATTTTAATATTATTTTCGATATTTACGACATGTTATTTGATATGTGTAAAAATTTCGTGAGCTAATTTTATCGATTGGTTGGTTAATTTGATAAAAAGGACTAAATTGCGTAAAGTACAAAAGTGGTGTTCTAATAGCTAAAGGTGTCTAATTGCTATAGAACCTTAAAGTTAAGGTCCTTAAGTGGTAAATAGACCATTATTATGATAGTGGATGATAGTGGCATGGCATTATTGAAATTTTGAATTAGTAATAAGGTTAATTTTATCATTTAGTAATTAAATGATTAAATAAGTAAAATAAAGTCAGTTTTTGTTCATTCTTTCAACCTAGCCGAATTTGAGATGAAGAAAACATCCATGGAAGGCCATTTAGGGTTCGATCATTTCCTAGCTTAATTGGTAAGTGTTTTGAGCTCGATTTTTGATGATTTCTATGTTTTTGTAATCGTTGCAGCTCAATCTAGCTAGCCCGTACCTTTAATTTTGAAACTGTTAAAGATTTTGAGAGTTGCCATTGTTGAATCTATGTGTTCTTTGATGTTTAAGGTTGAAATATGAAAGCTTGATGATAGCTTTACATGTTTTGTTAAGTGATTTTTGATGAAAATGCATAATAGGGATTAAATTGTGAAATGTGCAAATTGTGTGGTTGAAATGTGAAATAAATGAAATTTTTGGGCTACTAGGGACCTATATGTAATTCGGCCAAGCATGGGCTTTGTTGAATTGTGTGAATTTTGTGTATTTGTGAAATAGGGACTAAATTGATTAAATGCGAAAGTTTAGGGGCTAATGTGTAAAAATGCCCAAATGTGTATTTTTGGATTAATTGAATGTGTAGATGGATAAATAAGTTAATTTTGAATTCATATAGATCAAAAAAGAAGGAATTCAAACTTAGACCGGGGAAAAAGCAAAGTAATTGAATAGTCGATCCGTTTTGTCATTTCCGTATACGAGGTAAGTTCGTATAATTGAACTTAATTGTGCATTTGTTTTATTGATGGATAGAATTGAGATTGTATGTATTCCATTAGTTAAATTTGGAGATATTGAATTTAAATGTACGGTTTAAGCATACAAGTTGCTGAATAAGACCATAGCTGGGTTATGGAAAATCGGATAATAAGACCATAACCGGGTTATGGCATGTGAATGTAAGACCATGGTAGGGCCTTGGCAATGTATGTGTAAGACCATAGTTGGACTATGGCATTGGAAAATCAATGTACTTATATCGTAAGCATTTATAAACTCGAAGTGATTTGATAGGCGAATTGGTGAGAATAGATATGTATCAGTACAGATATGTACAGAAAAATGTTCGAATGATGAATTATAAGAAAGTGAGAACTTATGAGTTGCTTTGTAGTTAAACTTTATGTTATCTCATTGATTGAGTTTTTAATTGCAAATTATGTATCTATTTGGAAGTGTTAATGAATGATGTTGATTATTTCATATATACATACGAACTTACTAACTTCATAGCTTACTTTGTATATTTTCTTCTATGTTTTATAGTAAATCGAAACTAGCTCGGAACCGGGGATCGTTAGGAACTTCATCGCACTATCGGACATCTATTTTAGTACTTTTGTGTTGTGTATATATGGTATATGGCATGTATATGCTTGAGTCATTTTGATATGTTTGATGAACATTTATATTGGGCCATTTAAGTTGGCTTGTGTTGATGATTTGGTTAGTGTATAAAGATGTGTGAATGGATTTGTTTTTAATTAGGTAAATTGACCTATAATGAATGAATGAGGTTGAATTGATAATGCATATTTGGAATGGTTTTATTGAATGAATCATATATGTGAATTATGTCTAGTAAAGCAAGATGAGTTGATATGTATTTGAATAGGTAAATGACATTGAATTGAGTATTGAAATGGTTGAAATGGATATAGTATCATTGTGTATTGGTTGATGACTTTTTGCTGCATATTTGTGTCTTAAATTGGTATCAATTGAGCTTGTGTAGGTATGTACAAAATGGGTAGCAAAATGGCTTGGTAAATAGCCTATTTTTGTCCACACGGGCAGAGACACGGGCGTGTGTGACACACGGTCATGTTACACGGCCGTGTGTCCCCTGGTGTTGAAGTTAAATTGAAGTCAGTATGCTCCACATGGTCTCACACACGGGCGTGTGACTGGCCATGTGGTACAAGTCAGTATACCCCCTAATTGGCACATGGCCTAGCACACGGGCGTGTGACTTGGCCGTGTTGCATAAGTCAGTATACCCTATAGGTTTGGCACGGCCTAGCACACGGGCGTGTGTGGCCACTTCGAAGGGCACATGGGCTAGACACACGGACGTGTGGTTGGCCGTGTGACCCAAGTCAGTATGTATGCCTTGTTTCCACACGGCCTGTGACACGGGCGTGTCTGAAGCCGTGTGAGGCACACGGTCTGTTCACACGGGTGTGTGACCCTTGTATTGTTGAAATTTTTCTAAGTTTCCAAAATTTTCATATGCTATTGGTTTAGTCCCGAACCACTTCTAAAGCATGTTTAAGGCCTCGTAGGCCCTTAGAAGGGATGATGTGTTTGTGATTAAATGGTATTTGAGTATGAATGCATAAATGTATGAGTTATGTATGTTAAATGATGTGTATTGATCGGTAATACATCGTAACCCTACTCCTGTGATGGATACAGGTTAGGGGTGTTACAGGTAGTGCTCTGTAACCCTATTTCGGTAATGCTCCGTAACCCTAATAGTATTTTCCAACCAAAATTTAGCCATTTCTGGATCATCTTCGGTAGTAGCCCTAAATTCTTCTGCCCCACACTTACGAATTTTATCTACCAGAGGCTTACCAATTCTAATAGGTTCAGCATCTTGTGGCATGTCAGGAACCGGTTGAGGAGCATGAAGGGGAGGTTGTTGTACAACAGGATTTGTTCTCAAAAATTCTGTGAACCACTCGTTCATCATTTGAAAGAAGGCTTCTTTTGCCTCTTCACCTCGGCCCTCAGATACGGGCCTTCTACTACTACTAGATGCAACTCTTTGTACAGAAGCTTAAGCAGTTCTCTCAGCTTCCTCAGATTCAGCTCTAACTTGGTTGGATGAAATTACTATATGAAAAACACATTTAAAATGGTCAAGAGATATCACACTATCACAAATTATATAATGGCATGTATAGATAAACTTGTACTTGCTATGTTAGTCTGAAAATCGACTAAACCGTAGCTCTGTTACCAATAAATGTAACACCCTTAACTCGTATTCCTCACCAAAACAGGGTTATAGAGCATTACCAGAGTTTATAGTTCAATTACAGTTAATTCATGTCATTTACTATTAATTTCCAAAAATCAATCACAATCAATCATAATGTTCCTCATATGGGTCATCGAGGCCCAAATTACATATTAGAATCGAGTCGGGACTAAACCGGGATCATAGAAATTTTTTTGCTAAATCTCAAAATTTTTCTTAGGTACAGGGAACACACGCCCGTGTGGCTCACACGGCCAATGACACGCCTGTGTCCCAGACCGTGTGGGCATTTGATGTGAGGTACACGGCCGTGTTCTAGCCTGTGTCCTTACCTGTGTAACTCTCTGACTTGGGTCACACGGCCAGGCACCCGCCTATGTGCTAGACCGTGTGGATAATTTAATTTTTGAAAATTAGGTGAAGGGGTTACACGGCAAAGACACACGCCCATATGCTGGGCCGTGTCTCTGCCCATGTGCTCAATTTTGAGCATTCTATTTCTCTAATTTTAAGATGTAGGGGACACACGGCCAAACCACACGCCCCTGCACATGGCCGTGTGTCACACATGATTGAGACACATGCCCGTGTGGATAGAATAAGGCCATTTTCCAAGCCTTATTTCTCACCCTTTTTACCTTGCACCTACATCATTACTTCAATATGTTCACCAACCAATTCAATGCATATAAATCAATCTAATGATCAAGTTTTATGCATGACACATTTACTCATGCTTTCAAGTATCATATTTACATTAAAATTATATACTTACCCAAGTGTAATTATATCTAAGTTACTAATCCATACATACTCACATACCAAGCATAATATAACTTCATACATAAATATTTTAAAATTTTATCAATAGCCATTCCAATGGCTACATACAACCAAAACATTTACATACCCTCACTTGACACCATTAGCCTATACATGCCATTATACCAAAGTAAGTTTCCTATTTATACCAAACGAGCTGGAGGATAGTGTGATGATACTCTGACCGGTCTCCAACCTTTACGAGCTTTCGAGTACTATAAAACAGAGGAAAATTAAATAGAGTAAGCATTCAATGCTTAGTAAGTTCGCATAACAGGAATTTAACTTACCACTTTTATTCATTTATAATAAGCATATAAAACAAGCATCCAATTCATTTTGGCCAATCATGTAAATAACATGGAATTTCAAGGGAATAAAGATGAGCTCATCATGCTACAAATTTTACAGATATTTCAGGAACATTCAAGATATAATTCATTTAAAACTCATAGTTTCTCATATCAGAATTTTATCCGTTGAATCATTGAAATCTCGATGGATATCCAGGTAGTATACTCGAGGTATACAAATCAATAATCATGTTCAGGGCACCCATAAGGGAACATAATCAGGAAGCACACTTTCAAGCCATATATCAGGATGCTCATGTGAGCCATGTAATAGGAAGCTTATCCAGGCTAAACAGGAAACTCATAAGAGTTTAGAACAGGAAGCTCATTGAGCTTAACAGGTAACTCCGAAGAGTTATTATCAGGGAGCTCTGGATAGCATAACAGGGAGTTCAAGCGAGCCATGTCAGAAAGCTCATAAGAGCCTATATTAGGATGCTCACAGAGAGCTTTGTTTGTGTCCGCAATAAATGCTGGACCACAACCAATCGAATCGTGTAACAGGACGCTCACAAAGAGCTGCGATAGTGCACAACACATGCAGGATCACTACCGATCAGGATGCTCGCAGGAACTATATAACAGTACGCTCGAGAGGGCTTATAATAGGATTGCTCGTCCGAGCTATATTCTGTCCGCAACATATGTAGGACCACATTCAATATGGGAAATTATGTATCCATAGAATTTCATTATTCAAACGGAACAAAACATTTTCCAAAATTTATTAGAATGTGATTATTTCATACATTTATAACATTTTTATAATTCACATAAATACATACCACACTCAATTCAATCATAAAAATAAACACAATTTAGTTACACGAACTTACCTCAATACTTGTTTGTATACAGAAATCTACTAATCCGACACTTTTTCTTTTCCTCGATCTAACTTCGTATTTGAGTTTTTCGGATCCAATTAAGCCAAGAAAGCTTACTTTCTCTTTCCTAGGGTTTCCATATATTTTTGGGGAAGATGATGATAATAATAATATGATATTTCTATTTAATTATTATATCATCATTTATTTTTCCTACTTTCCAATTTAGTCATTTTCTTTTTCTAATTTTCCATGGATGATTCACCAAAAATATCTACTAACTTTTCTTAATGGTCTAATTGCCATATAAGGACCTCAAATTTTGAATTCCATAGCTATTTGATACTTATAGCTACTAGAACTCAACTTTTTCATTTTATGCAATTTGGTCCTTTCCACAAATAAACATGAAATCGGTAAAATTTTCTTAATGAAATTTTCATACGTCATTTCTATCATAATGCAATTCATGTATTAAAATAAATTCTCTTTCTGACTTGGATTTGTGGTCCCGAAACCACTATTCCGATTTCACTGAAAATGGGCTGTTACAATCTATAGGAGGATGTACATCTCGACTAATCAGAGGGTTATCATTGCGGCCAATTGGATTACCATTAAGGCTAGGATCATTCCTATTTCTAGCCATTTTTCTCAATCCTTTTCTCGTTCTCCTCAAATTTCTATCAATCTTCGGATCAAAATGATACTCTTTGTTTGCAGGAAGGGCTCTTCTCATGCACTGCTAGCAAATCTGTAAAAATTAAATACAATAAGTTAAATAAAACTATTGGAATTAAGTAAAATAACAAAACCGAATTACACCAAGTTGCCAATCCCCGACAACGACGCCAAAAACTTGTTGCGTGTGAAATGATATGCGAATTGTGCAAGTATACACGTCGGATTAAGTAATAAAGTGATGAGTGAGTATTGTTCTCATGAGGGTCGGATTTAGGCACAAAGATGGTTAACTTATTATAATGAAATGATATGGAAAATTAGTAATAATAATGCAATGGCAATGTCAAGAGTTAATAATGAATGTAGTATGCGTAACTGAAGAATAATTGAGAATGCTAAGGAAATGCAAGAGTAAAAATGCAATGGCGATTATGAGAATGATTGTGTAAATAAAATAATATATAAATGAACAAATAAATAACTAAGAATGCTATGGCAAATATACTACGACAAATGATTAGGGATATACGATGTTGATTTGGATGATCGGGATTACTAAGAATCTACCCTTACCATCAATAATGCCTCAGTAAAATTGTACTTAATCTACTGCTCAGAGAATTCTAAAGTGGCCTGCTTCTTTCGAGAGCAAAAGCCTCAAGTTACCTTGCTGGTGGTGATATATTTCTATAGGCCTTTAGCATGGCATCCTGTATTGTTTCCTTCTGTATGATCATTGCTCTATGTCTAGAGTCCACTATAAGTATCTGTCGAGTACTTGTTCATATCATTCAACCATGGTCTAACTAATCCAACCTTTCTAGAATTAGATTAATTTAAGGGTATGCTGCACAGTCCACTATGTATAGGGATTGCACACATACAATTTAGAAATAATAACAGTTGAATAAAACAGTAAACTAATGCAGATTTATGCTTCGACCATTAAAGAAAAATAAAGGTTTTATCAAAGTAATCCCAACCTTATGAGATTTAGCTCATGGGTTTGCAAATAAAATTCAACACCAAAATATTATCCAACACCATTTTCATCATTCAATTAATGGAAGAACAAAGTAAAAAATACGGAAGACTTTGGGAAGACAACTTTCGCGTGTCTAGTTCACACTCCAGCGGCGCAGTGTCCTGTGGTGGCTGAGAGGGATTGCCTTCATCTTCCTCTTTCCTTCTCTACTCAGCTGCTACCCCCTATTTTTGCCGGATGATCTCTCGTTTTTGTTCTCGTTCCCCTCTTGTTCGCTGTTTAGGGTTTCCTCTTTTGGCTATCTATAAGCTTTTTCCCTAGGGTAAATCCAACAACCCAAGATTATCCTCTCCTCTTTTTTAGATTTTATTTTTGGTTTAAAATCTCTTCCTTGAAGATAGGTGGTTATCAGGTCATTATCTCATGATCTTTTTCCTGTTTTTAAATTTTTTTTCTAGGATAAAAACTAACAGCTCATGATTTATCGTCTCCTCTTTTCTAGGCAGATTTTTTTGGTAAAAATACAGTTAGGTTAAAACTGGTATGTGTTGAGTGTTGCCTCGACCTTCCTCCTGGAATCGTGAATTGCCACGGCATACAAGTCGATAAACTATCCACCCTTTTGCCTCGGTAAACCTTCACTCCATTATTTCTTGTTTCTCATCCCGAACTTATAAATCCACCAAACATAACCCTTCCATAAGCAATTAAAAGTAACAAATAACATTTAAACACAATCCAAGCTCCTAATGCAATGATTAAGGAAAAATACTAATGAAATCTCCTAAAGTGCAACTAAATGTACTTAAGTACAGACAATTAGCTAGGTCTAAATGCATGAAATATAACTCTTTTCAAGAGTTATCAGACGCGTGGTGGGTTCCAATAAAGGAACCCAAATTCTTTAGGCTTTAAAAGAGGGAGTATTTCTGTCTAGATCTAAAGGAACCCAAATTCTTTCCTTCTCTCTCTTGAGATAAAGTTGTAAAATTTGGATCTTTACTAGTGATTACACCACGTCAAGGTAAGACTTATGACTCTTTATATTGTGTTGTGAAGAGTAAATCTGTTAAACTTGGAAAATCAGTAAGATAAAGGATAAAAGGACCCTTATTGGGGATTTTCAGTGTTAAAAATGATGAGAAAAGGGCTATATGAATAAATCTTGATGAGTTTCTTTATTCTGTAGCAGTAGTTGTTGCTGGTTGTACGATGGAAGTCTGGATCTAGAGTTTTGAACTATAGTAGGTGAGAATCAAGTGAGTCTTTATGTTGACTCTTGTTTGTATGATGATAGTACCTACAGATCTGTAAGGAAATGACTGAAAGACGATGCTGTGATCTATGAGGTTACAATATGTTATGTATGTGACCTTGTATGTGATTATTGAAGTATGTTTATGACCATGCTAATGTTTGATAAGAATGATATGCATACATGGTATAGATCTATTGAGTTCAAGTAGGTCAATGTGAAGTATAGTTGCATCTGGATGTCTGGATTGTGTATATGCATCTTAGTTGTATGCTATACAATATGTTCTAATGAGAGTGGGTCTAAGCATGATGAGTCTGAGTCTGAGTCTGTCTTTGCGGAGTTGTCTAAAGGGGTCTATCGTGACTTTAAACAAGATCTTTGAAAGCAAAAGTCCACGACCATGACACCATATCTTATAAGACCATAGCTGGGCTATGGCATCATATGGGAAGAACTAAAGGAAGGTGATTACCTAATAGGGTTCCCTACGTGTCCCAAAACGATGAGGGGAAAACCTCACGAAATGTGAGTTTAAGCGAATCCCTATCATAAACACGCTAGGAAAAAGGAAGCCTTTAGTGGCAATCTACGAAAAAGGAAGCCTTTGTGGTGCACTCTAAGGAATGACCTTTGTGGCAACCATCCGAAGGAAACGCCTCTGTGGCAGACCTTGAGGGAAAGAAATGACTTTCACGGTGAACTCTGAAGGAATGATAGATGTAATGAACTCAGAAGGAAAAGCCCTTATGGTATCATGTTACACCTTCGATGAGATATTCTAGTGAGCTTTCTTTATGGAAAGCTTCAGCGTATCCTGCATGGTGTTAAGACAAGAATAGAGAAACTGGAATTGTAACATCTCGCTCGACGGAATCTTAGAATTTGAATAATGTTTGATAAATAAGAAGGATATATAAGTGTATAACATTATAGCTAGACTGTGTATAAGATCTATATGAGTGCACCTATGACACCCTGGGATTTGGTGTAACACCCCTAACCCGTAACCGACGCCAGACTAGGGTTAGGAGCTTTACCAGACAGATCAGAAACTTACACAACATTTCATACATTACATTCATAATTAACGATCATAGTGTCCCTTAGATGAGTCATCAAGACCCAAAACATGCATATAAACCGAGTTGGGACTAAACTGAAACACATATGAAATTTCATGAAAATTAAAAACTTTTCTAACTTTCAAGGGAGACACGCCCGTGGGAGGAGACCGTGTGCCCTCCACGGCTTCTAGACACCCCCGTGTGTCCATCCGTGTTTACATATTGACTATATCAACACGGTCACCAGGCACGTCCGTGTGCCATGACCGTGTGCTACCAGACCATATACTGACCTTTCCAACACGGCCACCAAGCAGGCCCGTGTTCCATAGCCGTGTGCTCTTAGCTAGATACTGACTTGTACACCACGGCCAGCTAACACGCCCATGTCAAGGCCGTGTACTATTTAAGCTACATTCTGCCAATTCAACCACGGTCTTAGGCATGCCCATGTGCCACAATCGTGTGGCATTATAGGCCATTTACAAGGCCAAAATGCCACCCATAAGGGTCAACCTACAAGCCATATTTACCAACTTATCTCATGCTCATATAACCATAAAAAACATACCAAAATAATCATTCAAACCATGCATTCAATACCATTTCCAACCATGACAATTTCAAAGAATAAAACTCATATCATTACAAGCATAATTCATTCATTTGCTCACTCAAACCTTGGCCATTTCATATGCTTTCATCATACCAAGATATGCATCATATATCACATTCATTTAAGCAAAGTCTTAATTCAAAAATAGCCAAATCACATGGCTAAGATCACATAACAACTTGTACTAAAATACTAGCCTATACATGCCATATCTAACTTTATACATTTTCAAAGTGTACCAAAAAGAGTTTAGTAGTGTGATGACGATCCGTGACGGTCCTGAGCCTTCAGTAGCTTTGACGACCTATAAAATAGAGAAAACACACACAGAGTAAGCTTTCCAAAAGCTTAGTAAGTCATATACAAATAAACTTAATAGACAAGTATATAAGCATATAGAAATATAGGCACATTTCATATACATAACATTTTCTCACATATATATACTTTGGTTCATACTATTGGCCACATTTGTCACATTCATCAATTCCAAAAATCTCTCATGCACAAAACTATTTCAAAAGTCCATAACCATCATAGTAAGGTTACATAGGAACTTACCTTATATACAAACTTAGTGTATGAATCAATGTACCTGGATCGGATTCACTATTTACATGGCTATTTCGTATCACAAACTTGCCTGTTGAACCGTAAGGATTCTAGTAGGATACTCAGAAAGCTCGGAATGGTCGTACAATGCCAACGTCCCAGACGAGGTCTTACATGCACTCAGACATTAATGCCGCTATCCCAGACAGGGTCTTACACGTATCAATGCGATGCCAATGTCCCTGACATGGTCTTACACGTAAAGCTTATCTCGATGCCAACGTCCCAGACATTGTCTTACACATAAAACTCATATCGATGCCTACGTCCCGGACGAGGTCTTACACAAAGTCTCAAATCAATGCCAACGTCCCAGACGTGGTCTTACATGATAAAATAGAACAGTTACCTATGTCATGACATAGCTATTCTTATCGACTCCTAGGTTCACACGGGACTTCTCGGACTTAGTCACTATATCGAACTTTTCTCGGAATTTATATGCAGAACTTCTCATAGGCATTCATTACCAACATTAATCATATGAACAATTATAATTACATACATATACATTTATTTACATAGTGACTTACCTCAGATTTGGTTTATCGGAATGAAAACGGTTACTCAGTTACTTTCGCTTTCCCGCGATCTAAATCTGTTTTCCTCGGCTCTTAATCTAAACATATTCGGAATTAACCCTTTTATTCAATAATTCATTCAATTCAATCCAAAGACATACATTTAGGGCTATTTGCAAATTAACCCTCACATTTGCACAATTTATCAATTTAGTCCATTTTTCTCAAAACATCAAATTCACAAAAATCAATTCATACACATGCTTAGCCGAATGTCTATACATCTCATACAAGCCCATATTTTTCATCAAATTTGCAGTTTAGTCCCTCAAGTTACTATTTTCTCAATTCAGCCATAATTAGCCAAATTCATCAAAAATTCAAGAACAAAGTATGTTCATCTAGCTCAAATCTTTCTTTTAAGATTTCGAGATTCCTAACTCAAGTTATAGTCAATTTAGTTAGTACGACGCAGATGGACAGTTTCGATTTTTATGCTCTACATTAGTAGTTAAGTCTAGGTTGTGAAATTTCCAAAATACCCTTAGGTTGCGAAATTTCTGAATTACCCTTAGTGGGTAAATTATCAAAATTACGAAAATGCCCTTATGGGTCAAAATTACGAAAATGCCCCTATGGTTAAAATTACGAAAATGCCCCTAAAGGGCCGAATTATGAAATTGTTTTATGGGCCGATCTGATATTTTGCTATATGGGCCAATCTGATATTTTGATAAATGGGCCAATCTGATATTTTGATAAATGGGCCAATCTGATATTTTGCTATATGGGCCAATCTGATATTTTGCTAAATGGGCCAAATCTGATATTTTGCTTAATGGGCCTTTTGATAAATTGTTATAATGGGCCATAAATTTTTGTAAGAAATATTTGAATACATTGTTGTGAATTGTTATACATTATATACATGTTTTGCATGGGATGGGATAATGATGAAGAGAAGTTCTGGTAGCTCTGCTACATAAAACCGTGGCTCTGTCACAAATCGAAAAATGGCAATGCCATGTAAATTTCATTAATCTGGTGGCTTGTCCACAAATTTGATATAAATGGCTTAATGCCTACGTTTGGTGTGTTGGCGGGTCGGTTGACTAAAGATCACCACAGTGTGTTGGTTGGTACGGGTGGTGTGTAGCGGATGGAATACTAGGTTTGGTTTGGGAATTGCATTTCATACACATGACATAAATGATATATTATTATTATTGTGAATGGGCTTAGGCCCAAGATGATTGCTATATGGGATTTAGGCCCAGTGGGCAACGGTAAGGGGATTATACACTGAGTTCTTGTAACTCACCCCCCTTTTTCTTAACCCTTGTAGGTAATGCTCCGTAATGAGGACTTGGGCCCATGGATGACTCGGTGGAGGCCATGCTTCAAAAATGGAGTTATTGAATTTTAAATTTCTATTTCCGTTTATTTTATTACTTTGCTATTTTGGTTTAAGTTGTAATAAGGCCTCTGGGATATGTTTTAAATTGCTTTATGTTTTGTCGTACTTATTATATTGCTTGAATTGTTTTAACGGGGATTTTCTAAAATCATAAATAATGGTTTTTTTTTTCCAAAATTGATCAACAAATGGATTTTTAAACAAACTTGTATAAATAATTTAACTTGAATTTTCCTACAAATATTCAACGATATTTTCAAAAGCCACGGTTTTAAAGTTCACTACCTTGATTGTTGACTCATCAATCAATCTCTCAAAAATACTTGTATTTTATCTATGTTTCCGCAACGACTTCAAAATGCTTTTGCAGCTCTATTTCTAAATGTCACATTTTTGTAAATTGTTTATCTCAAATATGCTTTTGCCACCAAAAAGGTTTTTAAAGATAATTACGTTTTCATGTAGTTAATAAATTGCTTAAGTGTTTTGGGATTTAACAAAGAGGCTGAAATTTTCAAACGAGTTTTTTTGTGTGACACGCCAGATTCGGGCCTAACTTCTGGGCCGGGTTTGGGGTGTTACAGGGCAAATGTGTAAAATTACCTTAATGTATAATTTGGACTAAATTGAGTAGAGAGATTATTAAATAAGTTAACTTTGATTATAAATTAGATCAAGAAAGGCAAAATACAGACTTAGACCGGGGAAAGAACAAGGTTTCGGATTAATCGACTTAATTCGCGGTTTTCGCATTCGAGGTAAGTTCGTATGTAATAAGCTTTGTTATAATTGTATTTTATATGCTTTTATATTGCATAAACTGTTCATACGACTCTACGGACATGTTCAATGACAATTCGGCAAGTGTGAAATCCCGGTTGAACCTTAGGAATAGATTAGGATACGAATGACATGTCATTAGGGGTTATTATTGTTTCAGGTCTTTGGTCCGCACGTCCTACCGAGTTGGTCGAGTTATCCAAAGCATGTCTTTGTTGATTCTTGTCACTTTGTGTGAGCAAAGATCGTGAAGCTACGTCATGACCGTCAGCTTGTGTGAGCAGACCCGTTGATAGCTCGAGTGTGAGCATTATTGAGATATTATATTGAGATATTCTCGGCTATGTATTGGCACTTTCGGTGCAAGATTTTATTGAGATAGCTTCGACTATATATATTGGCACATAGGGTGCAAGATTCCCGAGTATCCTGTATTATTCCAAATGGTTCAATGGGTATATCGAAGATATGAAATGGTGAGAAATAGATATGTATCAATACATGTATGTACGGAAACTGAATATGCATTCAACATATGAAAGAATTGAGTTCATGATAATAGATGAATGAATATATGTTAACATTGTGCTTATATATATTTTGTAGTATGTTATATGCATATTTTGAATGGTAACTAAATAGTGAGTTTTGCTTATTATTTTCATACGAGCTTACTAAGCTATATAGCTTACTTTGTTTGTTTTTCCATGCTTTATAGTGAAATCAAAGCTAACTCAGATTTGGGGATCGGTGGAGACTTCGTCACACTATCCTACTATCTCTTGGGTACATTTGAACTTAAGTGTTTTAAGTATATGGGATGTATAAGAGTTTGGTCATTTTGGTATTTGAATTGGTAATGACTTTGGTCATTTGAAATGGCTTGTAAATGTTGAATGTTTTTAGTTTTGTATATAGCCATGAGAGTTGGCTTAATTTGGTTGGTAGGGTTGTGTATATATATGTGTATATGACTTGTGTTGTGAGTTTATGGATGAATATATGATGCTTGTGGATTATAGATATTGTGGTTGTCAAATGGTTGATATTGGAGAAGTTATATGCTTGTGAGTTTGAGCATAATGGTGTATGTTTGAAAGTGTCTAATTAGTTGAATGGAATATGTGAATTTGGTATAAATGGAATGGTCTATTTTGTGACTTGTGTGTATTGTGGATATTGGTATAGAACTAACATGAATTAGGCTTGATTTTGTTGGTTTGAATGCCTATTTATGTCATGTCTTGGTGCCATTTGGTTTGGTGTAGATAAATACAAATTTGGGTGGCAAATTGGCTTGGTAAATAGCCTATTTTGTTCACACGGGCAGAGACACGGGCGTGTGTCTCAGCCGTGTGTGACACATGGTCAAATTACACGGTCGTGTGTCCCCTGGTGTTGAATTAAAAATCAAGTCAGTGTGTTCCACACGGCCTAGCACACGGGCGTGTGACTTGGCCACGTGGCATAAGTCAGTATACCCTACATGTTTGGCAGGGCCTAGCACATGGGCGTGTGTGGGAAATTTTAGGGCACACGGGCTAGTCACACGGGCGTGTGTGTTGGTCGTGTGACCCAAGTCAAAGAGTTACATAGGGTCAGACACGGGCTGGGACACAACCATGTGATCCCATTTTGAATGTCCACACGGTCTGTGACACAGGTGTGTCTTTGGGCGTGTGTCCCTTGAAATTTGAAATTTTTTTCTAAGTGTTTCAAAAATTTCTTGAGCTATCGGTTTAGTCCCGAACCACTTCTAAAGCAAGTTGAGGGCCTCGTAGGCTCGTATTAGGGACAATGTGATTGAGTTTGAATAATGTTTTCATGAAATTTGAAAATGTATGTGAAATTATTGTTTAATTACTTTATAAGTCTGGTAATGCTCCGTAACCCTATTCCAACGTCAGATATGGGTGAGGGGTGTTACACCTACAGGAAAAAAACGCATGTAACACCTTTTACTGGAGTCTGAACTTAAACTAGAGCAAAGAATGCTACATTTCAAGCCAAACACTTCACTTAAGGACTAATCATGACATTCAAGTTACACTTTTACTATTGGAAAAAAATTTGGTTTGAAAATGATTTTCTTGCATAGCGAATTTGTTTTTAAAACCAAATTAGTTTGTGATATTTATAGCAATAAACTTTTTCCTGAAATAATATCTATGCTTTGAGTGATACAAATTCTAGACGTTTCTGGCTCTCACTTGAACGACCTTCTCCACTATTCTCGTACCACGAACTGCTTCAAGTGTGGGCTTGAACAATTTCGAATCAAACACAGAACTATAAATAATTTTCTTACTTTCAGTAGGAAAGTAAATCTCTCTTATAGAAATCGATAGAATTGTTGTTCCCGAAAAATATAATTTATACTTAGAAAATAAATTCTCACTATTTTGGGGCAAAATAACAATATCTCAAAGTTTTATTTTTATCCTTACCAGTGACATCTATTTATAGGGAGAGGAAGTGAAACACTAGTTGAATTAGTTGAACACAAATAATACTTATTTAATAGAAAAAAAACTCATCCCCTAATTGAACTAGGTGAGAGGGGCGGCTAATAGGGTGTGTCTGCCCCTCATATGTATTGTGATGGGGATTCAAGCCTCTCTTGTATTTGGTCCAATTATATGTGCTTCCTGGACTTTTAACCCAACACTTTATAATTTAATCCAAACCCAATACATATTTTTCTATTTCCCAAAATAAATATTATTTATTAAATTAATTTAAATGCATTAATTTTTACAATTAACGACTTTTCTGAACCTAATTCTAATTCTATTAAAATCATGAGAACTTTACCATAAAAGAATCTATGAGAAAATATAGTTAATTTTCTAAATTCAACAAATTCACAATGACAAATTAATTTAATTTAATTTTTGAAATTAAATTATTTAATCAAATAATAATTTGAAAATTTTAAATTAATTTAGTGATAAACCACCTTCATTTCCAAATGTAACCATTTCTCTAACTTTATCATTTATATCCATTTCTATTCATTTGATTTAACATGCAACTCATTTATGGTTTCAATGAGCTAGCGGAGGGACCGATTAGACATATTCAATTGAGGCTCAAATGATTTATAATTAACTTCCAGCTTTTCGCCTATTAATTATAAACTCATTTAGTCACAAAGTCATTCCACTATTGTATCGTGACTTAGCTCTCCCTAATAACATACCATTACAAAAACTACTTGATCAGTGCTCGTCCAATGACCTTATCATAAGTGTGTTACAGTCATAGGATATTCTTAATTTCTTTGGGATAAATCCGTTCTCCCAATATGATAATATTTTATCACATGGTAATCATTATGTCTTCCTTGATGAAAAGTCAATTACTATCATATAGTAATTAATTCATTCATCATAGAGACAATGGACCCATGACCATGTTTACTTTTCATCTATCATGTATTGCTAATGAGAGAATATTATTTACTCATGTCTTGAGATATGAATCTCACTATTGTAAATGATGCTACATACTGTAGAAGTTGTATACCCAACGCACCAGCTTTTAGTTCCTTATCTATCAAACCCAGGATTCTACTTACATCAAAGTATACGAGTCACGCATGAATAGTCCATTATTCACTCAGCATTAAGGTATGCCACACTATGAACATCACAAGTGAATAAATTCATAAACGAATTCAAGAAGTATTCGATTAGGGTCCTTTTTGATGTACTTTCATTACGCTCCGATGCTCAAGACAAAGCATCTCTCCAATTGGACTTGATAAACGACATATTAGTCTTTCAATCATTTTGCTCATTTTTTATTAGATTAAGGACATGTTTAGGTTTGTATGCTAATTTAAGTCGTCTTCATGTATTACGATCTGACCACCTAATATCGCATAATATTAGTTAAACATTAGACAAGCAATGAGCTAATATTTGCTTCCATTTTTCCTTACATGCAAAAACCATTGAGGACAATATACAAAAGTTATTAATGTAATACATGAATAATTTTATTAAACCAATTTGTTTGAAAAAAAATACAAGTATACAAACGAATATACTACACTTAGGGATCCAAATCCAACATTTACACCACTAGAAATTGGGTCGTTAAAATTCTCCCCTACTTTAAGAGATTTCGTCCTCGAAATTTTAACTGAAAATACATAAGGATATTGCGGTCGGATTGTTTCCTCAGGCTCCCAATTAGCTTCTACTTTGTGACCACGTCACAACACCATAACCAATGGAACTCATTTATTTCTCAACTTTTCTGTTTCTGGGGTCAATATCTTTACAAGCTCTTCTTCATAGGTGACTGCCTCCAAACATACCAACGTTCAGACTAAAAGTCCTGCACAAAATATGTTAAAAAGACAGTATTTGCAAGTATACGAGTTTGGTTGTAATATAGTTACAACGGACTAGGTGAGTACTCCGAGGATCGTACCCAAGGGAGGCGAGGACTAAATTAATCCTAACCTAAGCACAAATAGAACTTACTAGTACTTTAAATAAATTATATTATGACTTAATATAAAAACAAAGTTGTTAATTACTAAAGAAATAAAATAATATAAATAGAAAAACTTGGAAGATTTGCTATCGAAACTTAGTCAGACCTGAGCATGGGTGACTAGCTCGCTTCGATAATCCTAATTAATTGTATCTTCGGGTTCCTTGTTTGTAATGACCCGAAATTGGGCCTAGTAGGATTGGGCCCATTGGACCTTGAGCGTAGAAGCGTTTTAAAATTTATGGGAATTTGAGAACAACATTATTTCAAGTTGGACTTATTAGGAGGGTGATTTTGGATAGTTACGGGGTTCTAGGAAGTTTCGGGTTCAAATTGGGCCTTAGCAAAATTTTTGTGTTTAAGCACTTTAAGGTAAGAAGGTAAGTGGCATCAAGGCTTATGGAAATAAGTGTGCATTTTGCTAGCACAAGTGAAGCTAGTGGAGGAGTGGTGTGGCGTTGCATGTATGGGCTTGAGGGGTGGAGTTCGAATCCCACCTAGTGCAAATTTTGGGATTTTATTTTTGTATTCCTTCCCTAAGTGTCAGCCAAGGTGGTATTTAAGGCAAGGAAGACTTTTTGGTTTTGGAAAGGTGGCTAAAGAAATATGGTATGGAGGAAGATAAGGGTTGATGATGGAAAGAATCAAAAGAAAAATGCATGTGAAGGGAACATGTTGGCTTATAGTGTGGAAGGTGTTTTGGAAAGATTTTTATTTGGTCAATGCTCATCTTTTGGAAAAGATGATACATGGTTTTAGTTAAGGGAAAGAGGGAAGCCGAATTTCTCTAGCTCTCCTTGCATTTTCACATCTTTGGGGTCATTTCTTTTCCTTTCTAAATATTTTGGTTCTTTTGATTGCATTTCCTCTTGACCGAAACTTCAATTTGCCTATTGACTTCTACTCTTTTCTTTTCAATCATTCTCTTTTATACACCATAATCGAAACATCAACTTCATCTCATAGCCGAAACTTGGTTTTTGTGGTTGCCGAAGCTTCTTTGCCTTCTCGGGTTTTCGGTGGTTGCAAGGTAGTTTTCTTCCTCTTCTTTTATTTTCTTCTTGTTTCTCTTTTACTCCCTCTTCTAAAACCGATTATTCACCCTGTTCTTTTGACCAAGGCCGAATCTATTCTTTGCTACTTCCATCTTCTTGGTTCTCTTGGTGTGGGCCGAATCGGTAGAGTGTTAGCTTACACTCTTATCATCTTTCTAGCCTTAAGGAAATCGATAGAAGGGGATCTATTATTGTCAAGGTAAGGGATTCGTCATGGTTCTTTTTGATCTTTTTCATTGATCGGTTAGTTTGCTAAACGGTATAGAGGTGATGAATAATCATTTATTTTTAGGGACCAAATCGCTTGATCACCTATCCCTCGTAATAAGAGACTCGGATTGTTGGTGCCGCGGAGAGTATCGTGTTACGAATTCCGAATAAGGTGTGTAATCCCATACCCTTCCAAATACCTATTTGAAATGGTGTGTAATCTCATACCTCTCTGAAAGTTTGCATGAAATGTTCGGTGATTCGGTCAAAATACCGAAGGAAAACCGGAAACCGGCATCCGTGACCACTCGGGGGTGCGTATATTCGTAGTGGTAACCATATTTTTGCAATGAAACAGTTTGGTCAGCAGCAGTGACGTGATTTTGAAAAATCACGAAAAATAGGAGAAAGGGAATTAGAATACGAATAAGATATCAAAATAAAGCTTACTGTGTCTATTTTTATATGAAAGGAACAGAGGAGGAAGAAGAATTGTATATTCTGTGATATTTTAAATTTAGTGGGACTGGCTCTGATTTACTTCGTGGTTCCCTGATCTGTCTTAGAAAAATCATTTAAAATTGTACAAGGTGAATTATGAGTTATAATTTATATTTATAGATTCCTTATTGAGCCTATTTTCAATAGAAACAAGTGGGAGCAACATATGAAAACTGTACAGTTAAATATTTGAATTTTGGTTAAGAGAGGTCAGAACCGTTGGTTAGTGAAACAAGGGAATCTTTCATGAAGAAACTGTACTAAACGGCTAAGCCAAAAATTCTGGAAAAATTGTAGTAAGAAGATATATGAGTCTAGTTTCAAGAAAAATTTACGGATCTAAATTTCGAGTTTTTTAACTCGAGTTATAATCAATTTAGTCAGTATGACGTAAATGAACAGTTTCAATTTTTATGCCCCAAATTAGTAGTTAAGTCTGGGTTGCCCTTAGAGGGTAAATTACCGAAATACCCCTGGGTTGCGAGATTACCAAATTACCCTTAGTGGGTAAGATTATCGAATTACGAAAATGCCCCTAAAGGGCCGATTTGCTAGAATGCCTTAATGGGCCGGATTATTATTGCCTAAATGGGCCGAGTCGTTGTATTAAATTATTTGATTAATGGTTTCTATTTATATATGAATATCTTATTATGTATGCTGCATTTTCATATAATGCATGGGTTGGGAAAAATGATGAAAAGAAGTGTAGCCTGGTGGCATTGCCACAATTTGTTCATTACTGTGTTACATTCTGAATCTGGTGGCTCTGCCAAAAATCCTGATAATGGCTATGTGCCAACCTTAATATGGCTTTGTGCCATCGTTTATACTTAAAATGGCTTTGTGCCTGCATTTATAAATGGCAATTTTGCCTGTGATTTGGTGTGATTGGCGGGGTGGGTTGACTTGATCCCCACAGGTGTGATGGGCTGGTACGGGGGTGTGTTGGATGGATGGGTTGGGTTACATACATTGCATATATATATTCTGTTATGAAAATGGGCTCCGGCCCAAGATTATGCTTTATGGGCTCAGGCCCAAATTTTTGCTATATGGGTTCAGGCCCAATGGATCACGGTAAGGGGTTTCACACTGAGTTCTTGTAACTCACTCCCCCTTTTCTTAACCCTTGTAGGTAATGCTCAGTGATGTGGACTTGGGCCATGGATGACTCGGTGGAAGCCATACTTCAGAAATGGTGTTTTATTTTGAACTTTAAATTTCTATTTCCGTTCACTTTACTATTTTGGTTTTTTTTTTATGTTGTAATAAGGCCTCTGGAGTATTTTATTATTTGCTTTATGGTTGTCATACTTATTATTTTGCTTAAATTGTTTAAAATGAGAATTTTCTAAAAACTTAAATAAAGGTTTTCCAAAATCGATTAACAAATGGATTTCAAAATAAACTTTTATAAATATTTTAACACGAAAGTTTTCACTCGAACTTTCAAACAATATTTTTAAAAGACACGGTTTTATAAGATCATTAGTTCAAATTTTCGATTTCTCAATTAACTTTCGAGGATTAGTAGTATTTTATCAAATATTTCTAATTAAACATGTTTTCTTGATTATAACAAAATAATATCTATTTTAGTACAAATCAAAAGTGATTTAACACGTTTTTCTCATGTGACATGTTAGATCCGGTCTTAACGCATGGGCCGGGTTTGGGGTGTTACATTATTCAATCAACTAGTCGATACCCTAGCAGGATCTTCTGATCTTCCACAAAAATAACGAGTCGACAAGAATGACTTATCTCTCGACCTCACAGTCCAAACTGGTTCAGGGCTAAGGTGTTCACGGATAGGCCATACCAATTTTGGGTTAATTTCCACCTGAATGACTTCCTATGGTCGTCAAGCCTAGGGTTTATGTTCTTCCTCTCCCAAACAACTGATCCATTAAGAGAACCCTACAAAATAGTTAACTAATCATACATTCACTCACTAATCCCTCATAAAAGGATTAGTTCCTCATGGATCTCACAAACATGATAAACTTGATATATAAGATATACATGAATAATGAATCAAGAGGATAAGGTTTAGGAGAAACCTGAATTGTATTAAAGATAATATCAAATCCACACAGAATTTGATTGAGTTCCACATATCATATCTCCCAATGAAAACAAATAACAAAACTAGAAATAAACCTAAATCCTAAGGAAAGAGAAAACTAAAGACTAAAACTATGAAGAAAATTATGCAATATAAAAGTTGTCCATAACATGTGTTAAATGAGTCTATTTATAGACTTAGAGTGGCCATCGTCCTTAACCCTAGGTCAGTTGTCATTCTCATGCTTAATGTTTGACTGTGCGGATCAAAACACCCTTGGCTAGTAATTATTTCTCATACAGAACCGATGTTGCGACACACTAGGTCCTGTGTCACGACATCGAAGGAGTATGTTCATCTTCAAGGAATCTTCAGGGGTGCGTCGTGACATCCTCAGGCTGTGTTACAACACCAAAGGCAGTCTTAAAATTCTTCTATTATGGTCCCTATGTTGCGACATTCATCTCACCGTGTTGCAACACAGCGACCAGTATCAAGTTAGCACACCTTCTAATGGTCTCCTGCACACTCACAAAGCATATTTGCTCACCCTTAGGCCTCATTCGGCCCCTAATTTTAATAAAAGACACAAATTACACAAATTACTAAATTTAAATGAAGTAATAAAAACTTGACTAAAATCTAACTAAAGTGTTTGTATTCAAGCTCCTCAAATGCAAAAACTAGTTTAATTTGCGACACCGAATTACGACAGTTCAAACTCCCCCACACTTATGTTATTGCTTGTCCTCGAGCAAGGCAAACAAAAGCAGTAAATGAAAAGACGACCCTTGAGAAAGTATGGTACAAATGTTAGTTTTAGAGCACATGAATAAGCATTTCATATTAACACATAATCTCGACATGATATATAGTTGTAAACTTTAAATCATATAGATTTTTATAGTTGTTTATGACACCTTTTTACTTAAAAATTATATTAATCCTGAATATTTTATATTTAATTGTGTTAATTTTTTTTACATTGAGACAATGGGCATGATTTAGTAAAGTATGCAATTTTATGCTTTTATGTATTAATTTTTTGCATAATTTAATTATTTCATGTGACATAATAATTTACTTTATTTAATTCTTGTAGTGGGACCATGGAATTAATAAGTTGAGAAGCTTATTTATTAATTATACATGGACATGAGCTCTATTTCACCTTAATTGGATGACAAGGGCAAGCAAATTGGGTCAAGAGAAAGTAACTTTAATCCAGTTAAATTTGATTTAATTGAAGAGCAAGTTTGACAATTATTTGGGTCACAAAACCGTCCAGGTAAGGGGGAAAGAAGCCCAATTTGGCAAGGACATGTGAACAGCCCAAAATCAGATTCTGGAAGATTTATTTAGAGGTCCTTACACTTGTAAAACAATAAAAAATCAGCTATCAACAAACACCCAAGAAACCGTCCACCCTCGCTTGATTCATGCATGAAATCAAGCATGAATCAAGCAACCATCAATCTCCCTCGCCACAATTCATGGTCGGCCAAGTGAAACATATATTCAAGGGATGGTTTAACTATTTTTAGCAAACCTCTAAGCATCCCTTCAAGTATAAATAGGCCTTCCATTTCACAACATCCGTCATCCTTCATTTAACTACATTTCTCTTATCTTTCTCCTATCCCTTTCATGCATAAAACATCCATTTCCCCCTCTCTCTTAGCTAGCATTTTCCTTGAGAAAATCCTCTCTTGGCTGGCCACCTCGAGAAGCAAGTTGCAACAGAGCATTGGAAGAAGCCACATGATAGTACTAGAAAGAACATATGTTTTCTCCCTACTTATTGGTTAATTTATCCTCATTTAATTATCTTTAGCACATATTTTAGCATTTTCAGTTCAGTAAATTGCATTTTATAACTCAGTGGATCTTAGCCTATTTATCCTTAATTTTGTCATGTTTTGGTACCAATGTCGTTGCATGAGTATTTCCAAATTGAGCCCAGAATTTTCGTCGCACTTGACAGCTGTCCGGATAAGAAAAAAATGTGTGAGCTGTCCGGTCTGGTACAACCAACTTGTACATACAGAGGCAGCATGATTCTGATGAAAGGACACCTGTGCTATTTGGATAAATATAAATATTCACGTGAAAAGGAAAAAAAGGGGAGGCTTTTTGAGGGGTATTATCTTTTTCCACCTAACTTTTGAAGCTTTTCGGCTATGGTGGCATAAGTCTCCTACGGGTGAACCAATATGAAAGGAACGCAGATCAGCTCTTGACGAAGAGCTCTGAGTGCGACACAAGAGGGAATGGAGAGATTCAAGTCGAGATTATCTAAGAATAGTATTCTCCACTTGTTTCTTTTATATTTATTTTCTAAACCATGGTGATTACTTTCTATTTCATGTTTGTACGGAAGTACACATGATTTCTGGGTTAAATGTTATTTTATTCAATCTTGCTTCTACTATTTAATCTTTGGGTTTGAATGTTTTTAGCATGGAAGTGTTATTGCGGTCACTGAAACTGGAAAGTGCAGTGACAGTTCAAGCTAACAAACATGACAACTGAAGTTGCTTGAGGATTAGAGGAATTTAATCCACTTGCTCTTAATAGTGTTCCATTGCCATCATCGGAAGGTGTGGTTAATGTGCATGTTTAAGTCTTAGATTAAGTATAGAAGTTAAGCTTGGTAAGATATTCATTGCGATTTAATATATCGACAATCACCTATCCTTTTATACCTTGTAAGCACTTTGTATTCTATTGAATATTCATGTTGGAGATCCCATTTTACCATTATCATATTTTATCTTATTGCTTTCAAGTTAGTTACCACTAACTTGTTCTCTTTTTGTCGCTACTTTCACATTTTATTTTAGGTGTTTGATGACCCGAAGAAATTCAGAGTTTATTACCGATTTTGATCCAGAAATTGAAAGAACCGTTTGGAGGAGACTTCAAGAACAAAGAAATATGGCTTTACCAAGAAACAATGAAGCCATACCCCAGGTGTAACACCAAAATGCTAATGACCCACCATTTTCGCAAGACACTGAAATACAAAATAGGACTATACGAGACTTTGTAGTACCTATCTTGGATGACTTACAATCAGAAGTTGTTAGGCCAGCAATCCAAGCTGGGAATTTTGAACTCAAGCCAGTAATGTTTCAAATGT
The DNA here is from genome assembly GCA_025698515.1 of Gossypium sturtianum. Taxonomy (NCBI): domain Eukaryota; kingdom Viridiplantae; phylum Streptophyta; class Magnoliopsida; order Malvales; family Malvaceae; genus Gossypium; species Gossypium sturtianum. The sequence continues at coordinate 33,294,676 of CM046943.1, read as the reverse complement.
TGAATTGTAATGGGCAATATGTTGGATTACCACATGAAGATGCGCGAGAACATCTTAAATCATTTTTATTGATTTTTTCTTCCTTTAGTCAACAAGGCGTTCCTGATGATGCTTTGAAGATGCAATTATTTCCTTATTCCTTACAGGGAAAAGCTCGTACTTGATTCCTTAAGCTACCTGCCGGATCAATTACTTCTTGGAATGCATTAGCAACATAGTTTGTTTTGCACTTTAACCCACCGACAATGAATGCTCATCTCTGAAATGATATTACAGCTTATCATTAGCTGGATGATGAGAATCTTCACACTAAATGGGAATGTTATAAATCTTTGCTTCGATGTTGCCCCATGCACGACATTCGACAGGAAACACAAATTGAAATTTTCTATAATGGGCTGAATTCACACATGAGGAATCTTGTTGACGCATCAGTGAATGGTCCTTTGCTGGATTGTACTTATAATGATGCTATTGGAATTCTTGAGAGAATTGCTCAGAATGATTATCAATATCCTATCTCTAGAGCTGTACAAGCAAAACCTACTCCGGGAGTTATTGAATTGGACGCAATATCTGCACTTAGTGCTCAATTTTCTTCTCTTGCAAATATGATAAAAAATATGCAAAGGACTAGTGACGTTGCACCTATAAAAGTTGCTAAACAAGTTGATGTTCCTACCTTTTTTTGTGAGATTTGCAGTGACAACCATAGCTATGAAGATTGTCCACAACATGAAAAGAATGTCTTTTATGCCAGTAACATCCGCAACAATTCTTATGGCAACTCTTATAATAATTCTGCAAACAATCAACAATCTTGGGAAACTCAGACTGCTGGACAAAATGTTGCGACATTCTGATATGGGAATATATCTACTCAAGGAAATTATAATCCAAGACAAGGGAATTACAATCAACAACAGCAAAACTACAATCAAAACAGTCCGATGTATCCACAACAAAGTTAGATGTAGCCACAACACTCTTCAATGCTGAATCAGCATGTTCAAGGACATCGACAACAACAATACATGCAAGCTTCTCCTTCTGACCCGTTAGCAGCTCTTGAGGCTTTAATGCGAGAACATATTACTCACACGGAAGCTATTATGTAAGGGAATACATCTTCTATTCAGGCGTTGGAGGCACAATTAGGAAAACTTTCTTTGAATCTGAATACTCGACCATCGGGAACACTACCTAGTGACACAGAAAATCCCAGTCCGAGGGGGAAAGAACGCTGCATTGCTATCACTATTAGGAGTGGTAAACAAACTGGCGAGCTGAATACAAACTCTACTGTAGCACCTCAAGATATTGGTGAAGTGATCCCTGGTAAGAAGGTTAAATTTGAAAAGCTTGTCGATGTACCAGACAAAGAAGTTCCACAAATTGTCACTCATATGCCTAATGTCTGACCCTCGAAATTATTGACGCAATCAAAATTGTCGGCACAATCAGATGTATTTCCACCTTTACCTTTTCCACAAAGATTCAGGGAGAATGAGTAGGATAAGCAATACCAAAAATTCCTGAACACACTGAAGCAACTTCAGGTCAATATTCCTTTAGTAAACGCTCTTGTGCAAATTCTGAATTATGGGAAATTTATAAAGGAGCTCTTGTCCAAGAAGAAGAAGCTCAGTGATATTGAAGCTATTGCACTCTCGTAAGGTCAGAGTAATTGTTTTGACAATAAGTTGCCCCTCAAAATGAAAGATCCTGGGAGCTTTACTATCCCATGTTCAATTGGCAACCATTATTTGGGCAAGGGTTTATGCGACTTGGGAGCTAGCATCAACCTAATGCTACTATCTACTTTTAGAAAGTTGGGAATTAGTCACATGAAACCTCCTGTAGTGACATTGCAACTAGAAGATCGATCCTTGGCTCAACCTGAATGGAAAATCAAAGACATCTTAGTTCGTGTGGATAAATTTGTTTTTCCGGCTGATTTTATCATACTTGACTGCGAGGCAGACAAGGAGGTTCCCATAATCTTGGAACGACCATTTTTAGCCACCGGACGAACTCTTATTTATGTTTACAAAGGTGAACTGACCATCCGACTTAATGATGAGCACGTTACCTTCAGTGTTTTCGAATCTATTCAATGTAAGGATAAAAAAGAATACCATACTGTCGATGTGCTAGATGATCTAATTGAGGAGCAATTCAATGATTGAAGCATAATACTTTATGAGGAGTTTGTAGTGACATCATGATGAATTCTTAGATGATTGTGACAGCATGGTTGAAGTTAATAATATTGAACTCAGGCATGGATGGCAGATTGAATCCTTAGACTTAGCCAATAGAACAGCTCCAATTTTTAAGCCATCTATTGACGAAGCTCCTACTCTAGAATTGAAAATACTATCTACTCAACTTAACTACGTCCTTCTTAGTGCTAATAATACTCTCCCAGTTATTGTCTCTGTAACACTGGATGTAACTCAAGAAGAGAAATTGGTCCATATTCTTAAGCAACAGAAATGATCTATTGCTTGGAGTATTGCCGAAATTCAAGGCATTAGTCCATCTTTTTACATGCACAAGATCAAGTTGGAAGATGAAGGCAAGCAATCGATTGAGCAACAAAGAAGATTAAACGAGAAGATGAAGGAAGTTGTTAAGAACAAAATTATAAAATGGCTTGATGCTGGAATTATTTACCCTATTTCTGATAGCAATTGGGTAAGTACAGTGCAATGTGTTCCTAAAAAGAGTGGCATCACTGTGGTTAGCAACGAAAAAGATGAATTAATTCCTACACGCATTCCTACGGGATTGCGAGTCTGTATGTATTATCACAAACTTAATGCTGCCACAAGGAAGGCCCACTTCCCACTTCCTTTCATTGACCAAATGTTGGACAGGCTTGCTAGAAGAGCTTATTACTGCTTCTTAGACGGCTATTCTAGGTACAATCAAATTGCTATTGCACCGAAGGATCAGGAGAAAATAACTTTCACCTGTCCCTTTGGTACTTTTGCATTTTGTCGTTCGCTTTTAGCCGTATGCTTTTTGATCTTTGCAACACACCAACTACATTTCAAAGGTGCATGATGGAAATATTCTCGGATATGATTGAAGATTCTTTAGAGGTTTATATGGATGATTTCTCAATCTATGGGAATGATTTTGATCATTGCATTGACAATTTGGATAAAGTATTGAAGCGATCTAAAGACACACATCTTGTTCTAAATTGGGAAAAATGCCATTTCATGGCAACTGAAGGCATTGTGTTAGGCCATCGCATCTCTAGTCAATGCATTGAAGTAGACAAAGCTAAAGTGGAAATCATTGAGAAATTACATCCACCGAAAAATGTGAAAGGTATTCGTAGTTTTCTTAGGCATGCGAGGTTTTACCGAAGATTTATTAGATATTTCTCAAAAATTGCAAAACCCTTATGCTCATTGCTGGAACAGAATAAAAAATTATTCTTTGATGATACATGTCTGGATGCATTTATTCAATTAAAGAAGTAGCTAGTAAATGCACCCATTTTCGTTGCACCATAATGGTCTCAACCTTTTGAAGTTATGTGCGATGCAAGTGACTTTGTTGTGGGTGCTATTCTAGGACAACGCAAGGGAAAAATATTCCATGCCATCTATTATGCTAGAAAAACTCTTACTAAGGCTCAAATAAATTATACCACTACAGAGAAAGAATTGTTGGCTGTAATCTTTGCTTTCAACAAGTTTCATTCTTATCTTGTCGGCACAAAGGTTACAGTATTTACTAATCAATCGGTGTTGAGATATCTTTTTCCGAAGAAGGATGCAAAACCAAGACTGATACGCTAGATCTTACTATTGTAAGAATTCGACATCGAGATTAAAGACTGCAAAGGTTTAGAGAATCAAGTTGTAGACCATCTGTCTCGATTGGAAGTTGGCAGCGAAGATGGAAACATACTTCAAATTGAGGACTCATTCCCAGATGAGAAGTTATTTGTTGTAGATGCAACCCCTTGGTATGCAGATTTGGTCAATTATCTAGTGTGTGGAAAACTCCCATTGGGTGTCACAGGACATAAAAAAGAAAGATTTCTTCGTGAAGTAGTAAAGTATCATTGGAGCGAGCTGTATTTATTCAAGGTATGCAAATGACAACATTATTCGGCATTGTGTTCCAGAAGAAGAGATGCTTTCAGTCCTGAAGCACTGTCATGATGCTCCTTATAGAGGTCATTTCTGTGGCATGCGAACTGCTGCTAAGGTTCTCCAATCAGGATTCTACTGGCCTTCATTATTCAAAGACACCCACAATTTTGTGAATCAATGTGATAAGTGTTAGTGCACTGTTTCTATATCCCGACGCAATGAAATGTTGCAACAGCCAATTATGGAGGTTGAATTGTTCGATGTTTGGGGTATGAATTTTATGGGACCATTTCTAAGTTCATTTGGAAATCTTTATATATTAGTAGCTATTGAGTACGTTTCGAAGTGGGTTGAAGCTATTATAGTCCCAAAGGATGATGTAAAGACAATGCTTAATTTTTTTCACAAGCATATACTCACTCGCTTTGGCACACCAAAGGCATTGATTAGCGATCAGGGTACACACTTTTATTGCAACCAAATGGCAGCCGCACTGAAGAGATATGGAGTTAATCATAGAATGGCAACTACTTGTCATCCGCAAACTAATGGACAAGTCGAAGTATCGAATAGACAAATTAAAAACATTCTTGAAAAGGTTGTGAACCCTTCGAGGAAAGATTGGTCTTCCAGACTGGATGACGCTTTATGGGCATTGCGGACAGCATACAAAATCCATTAGGGATGTCGCCGTATCAATTGGTTTTTGGGAAAGCTTGTCAATTGCCAGTTGAACTGGAGCACAAAGCAATATGGGCAATTAAGCAAGTGAACACGGACTATGAAGCTGCTGGAAAGAAAAGGCTATTGGATATCACTGAACTAGAGGAGATTAGGCGAAATGCCTATGAAAACACTGCAATTTACAAGGAAAATACCAAATGATTGCATGACAGAATTATTTTGCAGCAACAATTTATCGTAGGTCAACAAGTTTTATTATTCAATTCTAAACTGAAATTACACCCGGGTAAATTGCGCTCACGTTGGTCTGGACCTTTAGAAGTTGTCGAAGTACTTCCTCATGGTGCAGTTACAATCAGAGATTTACATGATGGACACTAGTTCAAAGTGAATGGACAGCGGTTGAAACACTTTTTGTGAATATTAATCAAAAGCAAGCAGAGACCATTAAATTGGTCAAAAAATTTTATTTTTTATTGAATTTATCATTATGTGATTTTATTTTATTTTTTTATTTTTGTTCAAGTTTGTTTTACTTCTTCTTTTTGCAGAATAATTAGGTACCATTGTCGACGCACTTGGGCTTTATTATCAACGCAGTTCGTACTATTGTACTGTCAATTATGACTCATCAAGAATGAGGGCATATCAAAAATTTCAGATCCCACCGTTTGATCAAAAGTGACCTAGCCGTCTGATCTGTCTGAGCGGGCGTAATTCTCATTGGACATATTTATTCCCGCCAGCTTTATATCCCTTCACAAAAGTCTTGCCTTTCCATCTTCTTCTTTCACTCGCTATAAACCCCCTCTCCACTGTGCCGACTGTAACACATACAAAGTAGCCATTTTTATTCACTTTCTCTTCCCCAAAATCATACCTTTACAACTTTAAACCGTCTTCACTCAAAACAATATGGCAAGAATGGGAGGATCAGTCAAGCAAGCCACCAAGTCTGTTGAAGAACACTCGTCCTCTTCAACTGCAGTTCGTGAACCAAAATCCTCCATGCCAACGGAGAAAAATGAGCCGATGATCTTTTTAATGAAAGCGACCAAGGACAGGTTTCAAGACAACATTTTGAAGCGAAACTTCCACCCAGAATAGGGCATTCTCCTTTCGCAACAGCAAGACTTGGGCAAGCAAGTCTACAAAACCATCTCTATGTTGAAGTGGGAGACTTTCTGCATTCATCCTGGAAGCTATTCTCCATCATTGATACGTGAGCTAGAGTTCATCTTTGTTCGAGAAGGCTTAATCCTATGGGATGCTAAAAAAATCAATGAGTTGTGCAACACTAAAATGGATGTAGATGAACACTCTGACTTCATTGAGGATATCACAGACGACAAAAAAGACCTGTTGGTGAAGGATTTATGTGTTAAAGGAGCATTGTGGATGGGTTCACATCAAGGGATTTATATGATGCACCGATGCTTCCTAACACTACAAAGCAAAATCTGGTTTCATTTTGTCAACTGCCGGCTACAGCCCTCTACTCACAGCACCACAGTCACCCTCGATAGAATGTGCCTGATACATTCAATTGTCAAGGGCAGAAAGAAGAGGAATCAAGGAAAATTGAGAAGTGCATGCAAAGGATTGATAGCCTGGTCGAGGGTGACTTCATTGTTGGTCAAGAGAAACCTGCTATTGAGGAGGAAGTTGCTGTTGGAGAGGAGGAAGTCTGTAACAGCCTGATTTTGGGTCTAATCAGAACAGTGGTTTCGGGACCGAAAATTCGACGAAGAAAAAATTATTTTTATTATATTTTTATGGTCTACAATTTTATGGAACGATTTTGTGAAAATCTCGTTCGAAAATTTTGACGTTTGGGCACTCAATTTAGTTAAAAGGATTAAATTGCAAAAAGTGCAAAACTTGAATTCTATATGTTAGAGGTGTCCAATTGCTATGAGATTTTAAATTAGAGGTCCTTAAATGGTAATTAGACCATTGGTTAAGTTGGTGGACAAAAATGGACATGGTTTGGCATGTTTCTAAAGTTTTTCATTAAAGGCATTTTTGTAATTTGGTAATTAAAATGAATTAAAAAGCCAAAATAAAGCCAAATTTGTCCATCTTCTTCTTCCTTGGCCGAATCTTACATGGAGAAGACATGGCTAGGGTTTTTCAAGCTTCCAAGCTCGATTGTAAGTCTGTTCTAGCCCAGTTTTTAATGCTCTTTACATTTTTGAAGTCGTTGTAACTCGATCTTTCTATTTCTACCATCAATTTGAAGAGATGTCAAGGTCTAAAATTTTACCCATGATGGATGTTTGTGTATTTTGATGTCTAATGGTAGAAAATGCATGTTTGGTGTATGATAAATGACTTTTGCTAAGTGATTTTCTGTGAAAATGGCTAAAAGGACTTGTTTGTAAAAGTTGTAAAACGAGTAGTAAAAGTGTGAATAAATAAAAATTGTGGGCTGTTATAAGCATGCATAAGGTTCGACTAGGCATGGGTATTGAATAAATTGAGTACATTTCATTTTACGAGCCTAGGGACTAAATTGTAAAAATGTCAAACTTTAAGGGTAAAAATGTAATTTTTGCCATAATGTGATTTTGGACTGAAATGAATAATATGTTCACTAAATAAGTAAAATGTGATATTATAGATCGAGAAAAACCAGGTTTGGACCTAGAACGGGGGAAAAATAAGTATTTGACGATTTAGTCCTTTTTACCGTTTTTTTGCCGAGGTAAGTTCGTATGTTTAATAAGCATTAAATAATATGTGTATAAATGCTTAATTGATATAATTATGGTAAATGTTATATTATTGAAATGAAATGTGAATGTTATTGAGTACGATACTACGGAAATGACTGACAGAGATTCGATACAGCGAAAGTCCCGGTTGAACCTTAGGAATGGATAAGATATAAATTTCATGACATTAGGGTTACTGAGATTATGTGTAAGACCATATCTGGGATATGGCATCAATATGAGACATTCGTGTAAAACCATATCTGAGATATGGCATCGATATGAGACTTCGTGTAAGACCATAGCTGGGCTATTGGCATCGATACGAGATTACATGTAAGACCATATCTGGGATATGGCATTGGTACGGTACTATATGTACGAGATTCCTGAGTATCATTTAGTATTCCAAATGGTTCAACAGGAAATTCAACGGGTATGTCAAAGATGATAAAGTATGTTATTATGTTACGAGTTGGTACAGGTATGTACGAAAAACTCAAAGGAAATGAATTCGGTATATGATGAACTATTGGTAAGAATGTGATTGAGTATGTTATGTTTATGAAATTGTGAGTTCATGATTTCAACAGTGATGTTTTTGTGAAAACCTTGTGATTATTGGTTAATACTTGTGATGTATGAAATACATTGAAAATTCGGTTGACGAATATGTGCTTGGCTTTCAGGCTAAATTGAGTTATGATATTGCATGTTTTATTCACACAAATTGTGATTTATCGGATATGAGAAAAAGAAAAGATTGGCATGATTGCCTATTAAAATGGTTATCGAAGTAATGGAAGATAAGAGTTAGGCAATTGAAAGATATTAAGACATATGCTCGGAAACATGAGTACACATAATTAATGTGCATGTTTACTATAAGGTTTGAAATGATTTGTTGAATTGCTGTAGTATGTTACAAAGGATGGATTATGGTTGTTAGGTTAATGCCAAGATATGTTAAATTATGCTTCTAAGTTGATAGAGTAAACATTATAACTGAATGAAAATTATAACTGTGAGCTTATAGCAATTTTTCATATCTTGTGTTTAAATTGTTGAACTTGTTAAAAGATTTGTAAGAGTTGCTTATTATTTTCGTACGGACTTACTAAGCTATATAGCTTACCCCTTTCCTTTCCAATGTCTCATAGGGTCATTGAGCTAGCTCAGATGGGAGTTCGCCGAAGATCTTATCACACTATCAAGCTATCATTTTGGGTATAAATGAATTCAAGTATTTTAAGTCTATGGCATGTATAGGGACTTAGTAATTTTGTTAAATGTGTCATTGTGATTATAGCCAATGTGTTGGCTTGTGATTGTCAAAGGCTTTTTTTGCTATTTGGCCATGTAAGTTGGCTCATATTGGCTAACATGGTTGTAATCCTAAGTATATTCATATATGTGTCAATATCTATGGTGATATGATTATGGTATGCCTAATGAATGTGAAATTTGTATGTTTGATTTAGGGCTTAATAAATGTAGTGAATATGTTATATAAAGATATAAAGTTGATATGTTTTAACCATGAATGTGGAATCTTGCATGAATTGGTGGGGAAAGGTTGAAGTTCTAAGCTTGATAAATAATGGCATGAGGATGACATATTATTGTCTTGGTTGTGGTTGTTTAGTTGCCCTTAAATACTTGAATTTGTGCCATGTGATGTTGTATTGATGTGTGCAAGTGAGGGTGGAGAAATGGCTTGCTAAATAGCCTTGTTTTTGTTCACATGGATAGGCACACGGGTGTGTGTCTAGACCGTGTGTGACACACGATCTGCCCCACGAGCATGTGATCCGGCCATGTGTCCCCTGCACCTTAATTTTGGAAAAAAATAGAACGTCCAGAATTGAGCACACGGGCAGAGACACGGGCGTTTGTCTCAGCCGTGTGTGCTACACGGCCTAGCACACAGGCGTGTGGCACGGCCGTGTGGCACAAGTCAGAGAGCACCCCTAAATCAAACACGGTCTAAAGCACGGGCATGTCCCAAGGTCACACGGGCCTATCCCTTGGACCACACGGGCGTGTGAGCCCTGTAACATGAAAAAAAATTAAGTTTTATAAAAATTCCCTGAGTTCTCGATTTAGTCCCGAACCACCTCCACAGTATGTTTTGAGCCTCGTAGGCTCGTATAAGGGACTTTATGATTGAATATAGATGGTTTTAATTTGGACGCAAATTTTATGACTCGGAATTGTGTGATTACTTGTGATATGAGTTCGGTAATGCCTCGTACCTTGTTTCGGCGTCGAATACAGGTAAGGGGTGTTACAAAGTCCTTGTTGCAGATGTGAACGAGAAGGATGAGGAAGAAGAAACATCTTGCAGCCACATCTGCGGCTGAGGAAAACTAAGTTAGTTTACTTTTAGTTTTTTTTTTAGTTGTAATGTTCATACATTGCACGTAGCTGTAATTTTTATTTTGTTAGTTCACATTGTCGTTGCATTTCTATTGTCATTGCATTTTAATTTTAGTGCATTAAGGACAATGCAAACTTTAAGTTTGGGGGAACGCATATTGGGTTTGGAAATACACTCACATTTCTAAAAAGATTTTTGAGTTTAATGAAGCATGCAAGGTTTATTTGTGGTTAATGCAAATGTGTTTGAAAATTTTTGTTACATTCAATGCTTAATTCTTGAATCATGTGAATTATCAATGAATGAGTTGGATAAATCTGACTTAATGTTGTATCTTCTATTCTTTGATGAATGATTTAGGTTGCATTAGTAATGGATGACTAGTAGCATTCCTTGAATCTTGAATGAATCTACCTTTTACAACTGCTTATATATATATATAGTTATGAATAAGAGACACTCCAAAGTGTGTGTATTATGAAATGTTAAAGAGGGAACACTCCAATGCAAGCGTTAGAAAAATGAGTCTAGCCAAAGGCTATTGCTGCATGAGTGTGTGTCGACGCAATTACGTACTCCCTAGGGGTTTGTTGCACTCCATTGTTACTTCTCGGGAACAAGGGTACAGTAATGCAATGATATCCCTTATTCACAAAAAAATAGACATATATTGTACAATAAATGTTGTATTGGTAGATAGAATTTAGGATTTAAAGCATGGTGCTGGTTTTGATGAAGTTGCAATCTTATTCATTCATATTTATGTATTGTCGATGCAATATTTTGTCATCTGAATGTGACTCATTCATTGGGATTTTAGGTTATTCAAGTTGCTAGAATGATCATTTGCCTTAGTGAATTCTTGTGTAGCCTTGCTAGTTTCTGTTTTACTTGAGGACAAGTAAAACCTAAAGTTTGGGGGTATGATAGTACTAGAAAGAACATATGTTTTCCCCCTACTAATTGGTTAATTTGTCCCCATTTAGTTATCTTTAGCACATATTTTAGCATTTTCAGTTCAGTAAATTGTATTTTATAACTTAGTGGATCTTAGCCTATTTATCCTTAATTTTGTCATGTTTTGGTACCAATGTCGCTGCATGAGTATTTCCAGATTGCGCCCAGAATTGTCGCCACACCTAACAGTTGTCCGGATAAGAACAAAAATGTGTGAATTGTCCAGTTTAGTACAACTAACTTCTATGTACAAAGGTAGCATGATTCTGATGAAAGGACACCTGTGTTATTTGAATAAATATTAATATTCACATGAAAAGGAAACAAATGGGAGGCTTTTTGGGGGTATTATCTTTTTCAACCTATCTTTTGAAGCTTTTCGGCTATGGCGGCTTAAGTCTCCTTCGGGTGAACCGACGTGAAAGGGACGCAGATCAGCTCTTGATGAGGAGCCCTGAGTGCGACACAAGAGGGAATGTAGAGATTCAAGTCGAGATTGTCTAGGAATAGTATTCTCCACTTGTTTCTTTTATATTTCTTTTCTAAACGATGGTGATTACTTTCTATTTCATGTTTGTACGAAAGTACACATGATTTTTGGGTTAAATGTTATTTTATTCAATCTTGCTTCTATTATTTAATCTTTGGGTTTGAATTATTTAGCATGGAAGTGTTATTGCGGTCACTGACACTGGAAAGTGCAGCGACAGTTCAAGCTAACAAGCATGACAACTGAAGTTTCTTAAGGATAAGAGGAATTTAATCCACTTGTTCTTAATAGTGTTCCATTGCCATCATCGGAAGGTGTGGTTAATGTGCATGATTAAGTCTTAGATTAAATATAGAAGTTAAACTTGGTAAGATATTCATTGCAATTTAATGCATTGACAATCACCTATCCTTTTATACCTTGTGAGCACTTAGTATTATGTGGAATATTCATGTTGGGGATCCTAGTTTATCATTATCATATTTTATCTTATTGTTTTCAAGTTATTGCTTCGACAACTACTCTCACAATTTATCTTGTTTCTATATATTTATTGTACTGGCATTGATAGACAAAAGACAACCATCATCGTGGGATCGATATGTAATAGACTCATATCTGTCTACTATACTTGCATCAACAGTGTACGATTGCACATTATTATTGTGACGTTAAACAGCCGATCACCACACGAGCTATTTTTGGGAGAAATTCCCAAAATCATCAAGAGTTATTCTTTCCTAATCTTTATCATTGACTTTTTCATTCAACATATTTGCAATTTCTAACAGATCCTACAATCAGAGGCATCAATAATAATTTCACAAGAACTTAGTGAGGCATTATCATACGTATAATCATCATTTCACATTAAATGTAAACATTGCACTTTACTCTATGAAACCAAACAAGTACTCATCAAACTCATCAAAACATGTATTAAATCTCTACATACCTTGTACTCCTTCATACTCTATAAGCATTCTTACCTCATTCATTATTGCACGACTTACTTATGGGTTGTACTGGTAACTTACTTTCCGTTTCACTTTCCTACTAGTGGTCAAGGACGATTTCATCCGCTTCTCATCATCATGCATTTCTCGTCATTCTTTCATTACCTCAAGCTAGATAGTTGCGCTTATTTAGAGTTTGCCACTTCGGCATTGCCATTGAATCTTAGTCTCGAGGTCATTAAACAGACTACGCCACTAAGGCATATTCTTGACTTCAAATGTCTTTCCTTTGTCTCCGAAAGCTTCAAGCACTCGCTTGATCAATAGATAGCCACAAAGGCGTCCACTTGACTTAGGTAGCCACATAGGCATCTATACATCATTAGATAGCCATAAAGGCGTCCAAATACATACAATAAACTTTGCCAAGAAGACGCCTTTAACAGAATTAGCCACGAAGGCTCTTCTTATAACAGAGCAGCCACAAAGGCTTCCACATAACATATTCCGCCACTAAGGCTCACATATATCAGAGAACAACCACAAAGGCTTCAAAATATAACATATTCCACCACTAAGGCTCACATATATCAGAGAACAGCCAAAAAGGCTTCCACATATAACATATTACGCCACTAAAGCTCACATATATCAGAGAACAACCACAAAGGCTTCCACATTTCGGTAAATGGTGTTCTTGATGATAGAGATTTGCCTAAAATCAACGTCCTGATGTTTTCCCCTCATCGCCTGGTATTCGCCCAACCATCATTTATCTTCTTTCCCCACATGACACCATACTCCCAGCTAGGTCTTACACTATATGGTCTTCGTATGCCCATATGATACCATAGTCCCGGGCTAGGTCTTACACTTATTTGGTTCTTTTCCCATTATAATTCCATAGTCCCAGACTAGGTCTTACACTATATTGTCTTCTTTTCCCCATATGATACAATAGTCCCAAACTAGGTCTTACACTATATGGTCTTATTGCCATGGCTATGGACTTCCATATCAGAATTCACGTTTATTGTCTCGACGGACTCACACGCAAGCAGACTCAACATGAAATGCATTTACATTTTCAAATATGAGACACTTTTCTTTACCATCGCACACAAACTCTTTTCATGCAAAGATTTACTCATGGCGTACTCAAACATACTTTTAGACTCATGCATATACCTTTTCATCAGAACAGAGACATGTCATTACTCATTGCTTTCTTTACACATCAAAAGCGCATCTCATCATTCATCACTTATACATTTTTCATAGAATCAACAGTTCACATCCTCATATCTTACTTAGGCATCACACTCAAGCCTATCAAGCATACATCTTTCATAGAAATAACATATCACACTTGTACCATTCACATTTCCATCGCACAAAAGGCCATTTAACTTAGAAGAATTAGACATATAAACATACATGCAAAAGAAAAATAGAAACACATTCGAATAGTTCATAGGATGCTCATAGAACCTTCACAAACACTCACAAAAAGATCACAAAGTGCTCACCTTTAGCAACTTCAGTTACCAGATCCAGGCTTCCATCAAGTAGATCAACAACCTTTAAGCGATAAACCATAAGAAATAATCAAGATTTTTTCATTTAACTTGTTTCATTTCAGTTTAAATACCAGAATCTCATAACAAAACTTTACCATGCTTTGCTTCACCAAGCTAACATATCTGCTCTTTGGCAGTATAACATGCAAACTCACGATTCTTACCTTAACAGGGGCATCTCCAGCCTTAACCCATTTTCCCTGTTCTTCTAAAAGGATGAGAGGATTCTTCTCTCAGTTCATCCTTAAATAAGCAGAGACTACTTCTTGAAGAAATAGAGAACAATTCCCATCACCTACTCGGGCACCTAGATATTTTTCCTTGCCTTTTTAGATGTTTGAAACACATTTCAATCCTTTTGATTCACTAGGTAGCTGCACGAAAGCTGTAAAGAGATGTGTACGAAAATACATACGTATACATAACATATTATGTGGGTCTTAATCCATCATTCGTTAAGACGTAGCTGATAGTTTAACTAGTTGTACTAGGTACTCATGCCCTCTTGGCGGGGTCCCTATTCTGAGTTTCTTTAATACCTTTCTAGGATTCCTTTCCAATTGCTTTATTCCTTTCTAAAGGAATCTTGTATCGTCTTTTAGTATTGACTACACACCCACGTACACGCCAAAATTCTTAGATGGACGGACAACAGCTAAATTTATAAATTTCAAAGCTCGCCCATATCGGGCGTGACCTTACCTTGATATCGTCTATTCTTTGGGCCTCAAATTTAACTTGTAACGCCCTAACTTCCTTATAGCCTCTTTCTCTTAAGAATAGGAAAGAAGAAAAGATATTTTCCTTGTTAACCCATCTTAAACTCTTGACTTAACCCAAGTCTGTATTGGGACTTAATACACGTCACATCAGTCATTCAGTGGTCCTATCCAAATCTTACAAGTTTCAAGGAAACTAATCAAATGTTTCCTTTTGGTTCTCAACTATCTTGTTTCATGTTTAGTTAATCGCTAACTATTATTTCCTTATAACTTATTTGGCTCAAAGACATCATTTGGGGGTGTTCTTTATTGCTGACACAAGCTTTACATTCTTAAGGTTCGTTTCCTTATTACACATAATGGAATCCGTCCATGCTATGTACGCCAATAGAGGCTTCTGGGGCGAACCTTCCTTTATCAGGCTTACTTCTTTTTCACTACGTGCTAACCCAGTGTTTGCCAATTGTAACAGTCCGATTTATACCCTAATCGGAACAGTGGTTTCTGAACCACGAATCCGAGTCTAAATAATATTTTAATATTATTTTCTGTGTCTTTAATAAGTGATTAAGCATATACTAAATTTTCGTAAGTTAATTTGTCCGTCTGTGTGTTTAATTTGACAAAAGGATTGAATTGTATTAAAAGAGAAATTTGCATGTTTTATGAAAGGATGCTTATTTGTTATGTCTTATTAAGAGTAAGGACTCATGTGGCAATTAAGCCACTATCATATTTAGTGGACGGCTAAGGTCATAAATGACCTTGAATTATATGTTTTAATATATTTGATTAAAGGTTAAAAATGTCTTTTATGTATTAAATGATTATAAGATAAATAAAAAAAACATGAAAATGGCCACATTATCATCCTTTGTTAGCCGAAATAAGCAAAGATAGAAAAGAAAAACATAGGCAAGGGTTCGGTCATAGTTTTGGTCTAATTCAAGGTTAGTTTTCATCCGTTTTTGATAATTTCTACGTTTTTGCAATCGTTGCTTCGTCTACTATCAAGACCATGTCTCAATTTTGTGTATTAATGATGTTTGTGTGATATGCCATTGATGATATGTTGAGCTTTGTGATGTTTTATGGTGTTAAATGAAAGATTTGAGCTAGATGAACATACTTTGTTCTTGAATTTTTGATGAATTTGGCTAATTAGGGCTAAATTGAGAAAATAGTAACTTGAGGGACTAAATTGCAAATTTGATGAAAAATATGGGCTTGTATGAGATGTATGGACATTCGGCTAAGGATGTGTATGAATTGATTTTTTTGAATTTGATGTTTTGAGAAAAATGGACTAAATTGATAAATTGTGCAAATGTGAGGGTTAATTTGCAAATAGCCCTAAATGTATGTCTTTGGATTGAATTGAATGAATTATTGAATAAAAGGGTTAATTCTGAATATGTTTAGATCAAGAGCCGAGGAAAACAGATTTAGATCGCGGGAAAGCGAAAGTAATCGAGTAACCGTTTTCATTCCGATAAACCGAATCCGAGGTAAGTCACTATGCAAATAAATGTATATGTATGTAATTATAATTGTTCGTATGATTAATGTTGGTAATGAATGCCTATGAGAAGTTCTGCATATAAATTTCGAGAAAAGTTCGATATAGTGACTAAGTCCGAGAAGTCCCGTGTGAACCTAGGAGTCGATAGGAATAGCTATGTCATGACATAGGTAACTATTCTGTTTTATCATGTAAGACCACGTCTGGGACGTTGGCATTGATTTGAGACTTCGTGTAAGACCTCGTTCGGGACGTAGGCATCGATATGAGTTTTATGTGTAAGACCACGTCTGGGACGTTGGCATCAAGATAAGCTTTACGTGTAAGACCATGTCAGGGACATCGGCATCACATTGATACGTGTAAGACCCTGTCTGGGACAGCGACATTAATGTCTGAGTGCATGTAAGACCTCGTCTGGGATGTTGGCATTATACGACCATTCCGAGCTTTCTGAGTATCCTACTAGAATCCTTACGGTTCAACGGGCAAGTTTGTGATACGAAATAGCCATGTAAATAGTAAATCCAATTCAGGTACGTTGATTCATACACTAAGTGTGTATATAAGGTAAGTTCCTATGTAACCTTGCTATGATGGTTATGGACTTTTGAAATAGTTTTGTGCATGAGAGATTTTTGGAATTGATGAATGTGACAAATGTGGCCAATAGTATGAACCAAAGTATATATATGTGAGAAGATGTTATGTATATGAAATGTGCCTATATTTCTATATGCTTATATACTTGTCTATTAAGTTTATTTGTATATGACTTACTAAGCTTTTGGAAAGTTTACTCTGTGTGTGTTTTCTCTTTTTTATAGGTCGTCAAAGCTACTGAAGGCTCGGGACCGTCACGGATCGTCATCACACTACTAAACTCTTTTTGGTACACTTTGAAAATGTATAAAGTTAGATATGTCATGTATAGGCTAGTATTTTAGTACAAGTTGTTATGTGATCTTAGCCATGTGATTTGGCTATTTTTGAATTAAGACTTTGCTTAAATGAATGTGATATATGATGCATATCTTGGTATGATGAAAGCACATGAAATGGCCAAGGTTTGAGTGAGCAAATGAATGAATTATGCTTGTAATGATATGAGTTTTATTCTTTGAAATTGTCATGGTTGGAAATGGTATTGAATGCATGGTTTGAATGATTATTTTGGTATGTTTTTTATGGTTATATGAGCATGAGATATGTTGGTAAATATGGCTTGTAGGTTGACCCTTATGGGTGGCGTTCGCCTTGTAAATGGCCTATAATGCCCACACGGCCAGGCAAACGGGCGTGCCTAAGACCGTGGTTGAATTGGCAGAATGTAGCTTAAATAGTACACGGCCTCGACATGGGCGTGTTAGCTGGCCGTGGTGTACAAGTCAGTAGCTAGCTAAGAGTACACGGCTATGGCACATGGGCGTGCTTGGTGGCCGTGTTGGAAAGGTCAGTATATGGTCTGGTAGCACACGGTCATGGCACACGGACGTGCCTAGTGACCGTGTTGATATAGTCAGTATTTAAACACGGATGGACAGACAGGGGTGTCTAGAAGTCGTGGAGGGGACACGGTGTCCTCCCACGGGCGTGTCTCCCCTGAAAGTTAGAAAAGTTTTTAATTTTCATGAAATTTCATATGTGTTTCAGTTTAGTCCCAACTCGGTTTATATGCATGTTTTGGGTCTTGATGACTCATCTAAGGGACACTATGATCGTTAATGATGAATGTAATGTATGAAATGTTGTGCAAGTTTTCGATCTGTCTGGTGATGCTCCTAACCCTAGTCCGGCGTCGGTTATAGGTTAGGGGTGTTACATTTGGTTGGTATCAGAGCTACGGTTTAGCCGATTCTCGGACTAACGTAGCGTGTCAGAGTCTAGCTATACATGCCATATATCTGAATTGTGATAGTGTGATGAATCCTGACGTATAAATGTGATTTCTGTATAGTAATGGATCCCGAAAGAGCCATAGCTGACGACGTAGAAAGCAATGCGCCGATCCGTGCAAGGGACGGCGCGCTTACGAATCGAGGCGGCTACTAGCGGTCAAGGGGAAGAAGCTAAACAAGCTTTCTTCCAGATGATGAGTGAATGGTTCGCTCAGTTTGTAAAGAATAACCCGACTATTTCGCAACCCCCGCCCCCTGTTAATCCCCCTCAGACCACAGTTGTGCCACCTGATATGCATCCGAATCTGTTGAATAAGCCTCCTGTTGATAAGATTCGTAAGTATGGGGCCGAAGAATTCCGGGCTACTAAAGATGATGATGCAAAAAAGGCCAAGTTCTGGATTGAAAATACTATCTGGGTATTCGACGAAATGTCTTTGACTCCGGATGAATGTATAAAGTGTGTTGTATCGTTACTCCGAGATGCAGCTTATCAATGGTGGAAAACTTTGATTTCTGTTGTTCCGAGAGAACGAGTTAACTGGGACTTCTTTCAGAGCGAGTTTCGAAAGAAATATATCAGTGAAAGATTCGTTGATCAAAAACGGAAGGAATTTCTAGAACTTAAACAAGGCAGAATGACTGTTTCTGAGTATGAACGAGAATTCGTGAGACTGAGTCAGTATGCTCGGGAATGTGTATCATCCGAAGCTATAATGTGCAAAAGATTTGAAGACGGACTTAATGAAGACATCCGTTTGCTAGTTGGTATTTTAGAAATAAAAGAGTTCGTTGTACTCGTTGGCCGAGCTTGTAAAGCAGAGGCACTCGGGAAAGATAAAAGAAAAGCTGAGTCTGATACTCGAGATATGAAAAAGAGATTTCAGAGTAAATCATTTTAATCTGCTCCGAAAAGATTCAGGGATAATGTGAGATATTCGAACAAAAATCAATCTAGATCGCAAATGAGTTCCAAAACTCCAGCAACTTCAATAGCCAGTGTTGGTAATGTCCGAACTGAGAGACCTAAATGTAAACATTATGGAAAAAGGCATCCGGGAAGCTGTAGATTGAACGACAGAGCTTGCTTCAGATGTGGATCGCTCGATCATTTTATCTGTGATTGCCCTGAGCCTGTTGAGCTAGAGACGGTTCAAAATCTGAGATCTGATATTGCACCTGTGAGAGGTAGACCATCGAAGAATGTAAAGAATGTCAGTGGTAGTCAGATAACTACAAGAGACAATGTTGTCAGATCTGAAGCTAGAGCGCCTGCCAGAGCGTATGCTGTACGAGCTCGAGAGGAAGCTTCATCACCTGACGTTATAACGGGTACTTTTACTCTTTATGATACTTCTGTGATTGCTTTGATAGACCCTGGTTCTACGCATTCATATATATGTATGAATTTAGTATTCAGCAAGACTTTGCCCGTAGAGTCTACTGAGTTTACTATAAAAGTATCGAACCCCTTAGGTAAAAGTGTCCTTGTTGACAAAGTATGCAAGAACTGTCCGTTAATGTTTCGAGATATCTGTTTTCCTGCTGATCTGATGTTGTTGCCATTTGACGAGTTCGATATTATTCTGGGTATGGATTGGTTGTTTTTGCATGATGCGGTTGTAAATTGTAAAAGAAAGACTGTTGATTTGAGATGTCCGAATAATGAAACTGTCTTTGATTGAGTCTAATGATATGAATGGATTGTCTCTTTG
The DNA here is from genome assembly GCA_025698515.1 of Gossypium sturtianum. Classification (NCBI taxonomy): domain Eukaryota; kingdom Viridiplantae; phylum Streptophyta; class Magnoliopsida; order Malvales; family Malvaceae; genus Gossypium; species Gossypium sturtianum. The sequence goes on along the minus strand of CM046943.1, from coordinate 33,274,934 downwards.
TGATATCGGTTTTGAAAGCTCAAAGTTATGTGAAAAAGGGATATGAAGCATATTTCGCTTATGTTATTGACTCGAAGGTGTCTGAAAAGAAAGTTGAGTCAGTGCCTGTTGTCTGTGAATATTCTGATGTGTTTCCGGAAGAAAATCCGGGTTTGCCTCCGATACGTGAAGTTGAATTTGGTATTGAGTTGTTGCCGGGTACTATGCCTATTTCAATAGCTCCATATAGAATGGCACCAACAGAGCTGAAAGAGTTGAAGTCACAGTTACAAGAATTGACTGATAGAGGGTTCGCTAGACCGAGTTTCTCACCTTGGGGTGCTCCCGTTCTGTTTGTGAAAAAGAAAGATGGCACGATGAGGATGTGCATCATTTTTTTTCAGTTGAATAAGGTGACAATAAAGAATAAATATCCGTTGCCCAGAATTGATGATTTATTTGATCAGTTAAAAGGAGCTACTGTGTTTTCCAAAATTGATCTGAGATCGGGATACTACCAGTTGAGAGTCAAGGATTCAGATATTTCGAAAACTACTTTCAGAATGAGGTACGGGCATTATTGGACTAACCAATACTCCTGCTGTTTTTATGGATCTGATGAACAGAATTTTCAGACCGTATCTAGATCAATTTGTTGTAGTATTCATTGACGACATTTTGATTTATTCACGGAATGAGACGGATCATGCTGAACATCTGAGGATTGCGTTACAAACTCTGAGAGAAAAGCAATTGTACGTAAAATTCAGCAAATGTGAATTCTTGTTGCACGAGGTTAGTTTTCTAGGACATATTGTGTCGGCTTCTGGGATTCGAGTTGATCCAAGCAAGATTTTTGCTATTCTGGATTGGAAGCCTCCAAGAAGTGTATCTGAAGTTTGTAGTTTTCTGGGTTTAGCTGGTTATTATCGCAGATTTGTAAAAGGCTTTTCAACGATAGCTTCACCGTTGACCAGATTACTTCAGAAGGATGTTAGATTTGAATGGTTTGATAGATGTCAGAGAAGTTTTGATCAGTTGAAAACTCTGTTAACAGAAGCTCCGGTGTTAGTACAGCCAGAATCAGGCAAAGAATTTGTGATTTACAATGATGCTTCATTAAACGGTCTGGGATGTGTTTTGATGCAGGAAGGCAAAGTCGTAGCTTATGCTTCGAGACAATTAAAGCCGCATGAAAAGAATTATCCGACACAGGACCTTGAGTTAGCTGCGATTGTGTTTGCACTTAAGATTTGGCGCCATTATTTGTATGGTGAGAAATGTCACATATTTTTAGATCATAAAAGTCTGAAGTATCTAATGACTCACAAAGATTTGAACCTGCGTCAGAGAAGATGGATTGAATTGTTAAAAGATTATGAGCTTGTGATAGATTATCATCTGGGTAAAGCAAATGTGGTTGCTGATGCATTGAGTCAAAAATCATTGTTTGCACTACGTGCTTTGAATGCTTAGTTAGATTTATCTTATGATAGTTCTGTGGTGGTTGAATGAAGAACGAAACCGTTGTTTATACAGCAGATATGTGATGCTAATAAATCTGATAATGAGTTAACTACAAAACGAACTCAGTATGATTTGAATTCTGAATCTGAATTTCAAGTTGTTGATGATTGTTTGAGATTTCGAGGTCATATCTGTGTTCCGAGAAATCCGAATTTGATTCAGCTGATTTTGAGTGAATCACATAATACTTGTCTATTTGTTCATCCGGGAAGTACTAAGATGTATCAGGATTTGAAACGACACTATTGGTGGTCTGGTATGAAACGAGACATTTCTGACTTTGTTTCAAAATGTTTAGTCTGTCAGCAAGTAAAAGCTGAACATCAAGTTCAGTCCGGGTTACTTCAGCCGATTCTGATTCCTGAATGGAAATGGGATAGAGTAACAATGGACTTTGTTTCTGGTTTGCCTCGGACTTCGAGAAAGAAAGATGCAATTTGGGTCATAGTTGACCGACTGACGAAATCTGCCCATTTTATTCCGGTAAGATCTGATTATTCACTTGATAGATTAGTCGAGCAATATATTTCCGAGATTGTTAGATTGCACGGAGTGCCACTATCCATTGTGTCAGATAGAGATCCGAGGTTTACATCAAGATTCTAGAAGAAACTGCAAGAAGCTTTGGGCACGAAATTACACTTCAGTGTAGCTTTTCATTCGCAAACAGATGGTCAGTTTGAACGAATCATTCAGATTCTCGAAGATATGTTAAGATGTTGTGTACTTGAGTTTCATGGTTCGTGGGAACAGTATCTTCCATTGATCGAATTTGCGTATAATAATATTTTTCAGTCGAGTATCAGAATGGTACCATATGAAGCTCTGTACAGACGTAAATGTCGTACCCCTCTGTATTGGACTGAACTCAGTGAAAATAAGCTACACGGTGTTGATTTGATAAAAGATTCAGAACAAAAAGTGAAACTGAACCGAGATTGCTTGAAAGCAGCATCTGATCATCAGAAGTCGTATGCGGACTTGAAATGAAAAGATATAGAATTTGAGATTGGCGACAAAGTATTTCTGAAAGTGTCTCCGTGGAAGAAAGTGCTTCGATTCAGACGTAAAGGGAAATTAAGTCCGAGGTTCATCAGACCATATGAGATCGTTGAACGTGTCGAGCCTGTTGCATACAGATTAAGATTGCCCTCTGAATTAGAAAAGATCCACAATGTGTTTCATGTCTCGATGCTCCGTAGATATCGATCTGATCCGTCACATGTAATTGCTCCATCTGAAATTGAAATCCAATCTAACATGTCATATGAAGAGGAACCGATCAGTATCTTAGCTCGTGAAGTAAAAGAGTTGAGAAACAAGAAAATTCCGTTAGTGAAAGTATTATGGAATCGGCACGGAATTGAAGAGGCAACGTGGGAACCGAAAGATTTAATGAAACAGCAATATCCAAATCTGTTTAACGGTAAGATTTTCGGGGATGAAATTCTCTAAGGGGAGAATTGTAAAAGTCCGGTTTATACCCTAGTCGGAACAGTGGTTTCAGGACCACGAATCCGAGTCTGAATAATATTTTAATATTATTTTCTATGTCTTTAATATGTGATTAAGCATATACTAAATTTTTGTAAGTTAATTTGTCCGTCTGTGTGTTTAATTTGACAAAAGGATTGAATTGCATTAAAAGAGAAATTTGCATGTTTTATGAAAGGATGCTTATTTGTTATGTCTTCTTAAGAGTAAGGACTCATGTGGCAATTAAGCCACTATCATATTTAGTGGACGGCTAAGGTCATAAATGACCTTGAATTATATGTTTTAATATATTTGATTAAAGGTTAAAAATGTCTTTTATGTATTAAATGATTATAAGATAAATAAATAAAAACATGAAAATGGCCACATTATCATCCTTTGTTAGCCGAAATAAGCAAAGATAGAAAAGAAAAACATAGGCAAGGGTTCGGTCATAGTTTTGGTCTAATTCAAGGTTAGTTTTCGATCTGTTTTTGATAATTTCTACGTTTTTGCAATCGTTGCTTCGTCTACTATCAAGCCCATGTCTCAATTTTGTGTATTGGTGATGTTTGTGTGATATGCCATTGATGATATGTTGAGCTTCATATATCTTCTTACTATAATTTTTCCAGAATTTTTGACTTAGCCATTTAGTACAGTTTATTCTTTAAACATTCCCTTGTTTCACTGACCAACGATTCTGACCTCTCTTACCCAAAATTCAAATATCTCACTATACAGTTTTCATATGTTGCTCCCACTTTTTTCTATTGAAAATAGACCCACTAAGAAATCTGTACATATAAACTATAACTCATAATTCACTTTGTAAAATTTTATAAGATTTTTCCAAGACAGATCAGGGAACCACGAAGTCATTCAGAACCAGTCTCACTAAAATTAAGATATCTCATAATATAGAATTCCTTTTCCTTCTCCATTTCTTCCTTATCAAAATAGACACAGTAAGATTTAATTCGATATCTTATTCACTATCTAATTCCCTTTCTCCTATTTTTTGTGATTTTTCAAAAACACGTCACTGCTTCTAACCGAAACTGTTTTATTACAAAATACGATTACCACTACGATCATACGCACGCCCGAGTGGTCACGGATGCCAGTTTTCGGTTTTCTTCGGTATTTTGACCAAATCACAGAACATATCATACAAAATTTCAGAGAGATGTGAGATTACACACCATATCAGACATGTATTCGGAAGGTACGGGATTACACACTTGATTTTGATTTTCTAACGAACCACTCGTCGATGACCTAGAACAATACCAACCAAAAGTTAGCCTCGGATTTCCAAAAGATTTCGTATCACTTACACTTGAATCACTTACCACTATGTCCAAAGGTAGAACATATCGAGTGATTTCGTCCCTAAAACATAATCAATTAGTCGAAACTTCGATCCGATTAAAACAATAACCGAGTAGTGATATCGAATGGACTATGAAAAGACTCCTTACCTTAATCGATGATAATCCCAATTCCCACCAATTGACTTATGACTTGAGATGATTAGGCAATGATGTGGTATTCGGCCAATCCACTAGAATACTACAAATAAAAGATTATCAAGATGTGAGGGAGTAAGGGAGAACACCATTTCGGTTTTAAAATCAAGATGAAACAAACAAATAATGAGGGACTCTCATTCGGCTAAAGAGAAAAAGAATGAAAAGATTTGAATAAAAACACTTACCCGGTTTGATCAAGAAAGAAAAACCCAACTTGGAAGATGGAGAAGATGATCAATTAGGCTAGGAGGTTTCGGCAAAACAAAGAAAGAAAAGTACTCACTAATGGCTTTAGAGTTTCGACAATCAAGAAGAAAGAAGAAGAATTTGTTTAATATCAACTTGAAGTTTCGGCTATCAAGGAAGATGGACAAAAGATGAATATGTGACCAATCCAAAGAGAAGAAAAAATGCACTATTGTGCTAGAAGATTTCGGTAAAGAGAGTAGCAATTTGGGAGAAAATGACACAAAGTTGCAAATGGGATTTTTGGCCAAAACAATACCAAAACCTTACCAAAAGCCAAAGTAAAATTTCAGCTACCTATCTACCCCCAAAACCGTCCACATGCATAGCCACAAGGGTCAAAATTTGGCCATCCAAACTTTCCATAACACTCTCCTCTTTTTGTGCCAACATGTTCCCTATACTTGCCTTTTTCTTTTGATTCCTTTCCTTACCTTCATCCTTTCCTTGTTTCCTTAGCCATCATACCATAATTAAAAAGTCTTACTTACCATATTTAAGCCTTGGCCGACACTTACCATATAGCACAAAAATTTAATCCAAAATATTTGCACTAGGTGGGATTCGAACCTTAGACCATTAGTACACTCCACACGCCACTTGCCACTTTACCAATTGACTCCTTGTGCTAGTAAAATGCACACTTATTTCCTTAAGTCTCGATGCTACTTGCCTACTCTCCTTAAATGCTTAAACACAAAATTTTTCCTATAGCCCATCTTGAACCCGAAACTTCCTAGAAACCTCGTAACCTTCCAAATTCACTTAACTAATAAGTCCCACTTGAAATAATGCTGTTCTCGTGTTCTAAAAATTTTAAAACGCTTCTACGCTCAAGGCCCAATGGGCCCAATCCTACTAGGCCCAATTTCGGGATGTTACATGCCCATAATATTTCACATTTTTACAATTTAGTCCTTATTTCATAAAATCACAAATTCATGCAATTCAACCAAAAACCATGCTAGCTGAATTCTCTTATTACCATAGCAGCCCATATTTTTCATTTATTCCACACTTTAACCACAAAATTTACACATTTCACAAATTAATCCTTATTTGGACATTTTACTCAGAATCACTTTACAAATATTGTTTATCTAACAACAAGCTTGCATTTTCTATCATCAAACATCAAAACACACATAGATTCATCAATGGAAAAACCCTAAACCTTTAATAATTTTGCAAATTAGTCCCTGGGCTAGCTAGACTAAGCTGCAACGATCTCAAAAACATATAAATCATTTAAAACGGGACAAAATTTAACTTACATGCATGAGAATTAGTTTGGCCGAATATCAAGCTTCCATGGATGTTTCTATCTTCAATTTTTGGTGGTGTCTTTCAAATTAGGAAAGATGATGCATTATTCTTTTGTTTTAATTTACTAATTAACTAATTTACCAATTTAACCATAACATATAACCTTTAAAAATTCATAACCAATGTCCATATTTGTCTACTCAATATAAAAATGGTATATTTACCACATAAGGACCTCTAATATTTAATTTCATAGCTATTTAATACCTTTAACTAATAGAACTCAAATTTTACACTTTACGCGATTTAGTCCTTTTTATCAAATTAAGCACTCAAACAATAAAATTTCTTAATGAAACTTTCACACAATTATTCTATCATACTATAAACATTAGAATAATAATAAAATATTTATTTCAATTTCAAATTTGTGGTCCCGAAACCACTGGTCTGATTTGACTAAAAATGGGCTGTTACAGTAGGGTTCAAGGAAACCAAAGATCTTAGAGATAATAATCTATTGTTATGAACCAGATATGAGAGTAATGTGGCAAAGAAGTGAGAGAAGTAGATCTTTATTTTGATAGTTTTAGGAAAGTTATTTTGAAAGACATGTTTAATGTTCTAAAATTTAAGAGAAACTTAATCTTTGTTGCATGTTTATTAGACATGATTTTACCGTGGCTTTCAATAATAGTATTGCAATTTATAGAAATTGATCTCTTATCTGTAAAGGATGGATGAAAAGTAATCTTTATTTTATCAAACCAAATATGTACTCATAGATAAGAATTGAACTTGTGAATAAGAAACTTAAAATTTCTCACTTGAATGAGGCGTACTATGACACCTTAAGTTCACTTAAGGAAATGTATCTTCCACAATGTGAATATTTCTTTGATAGTAAAATGGCTATGTGATATTTTAATGTAAAATGGCCATTAATATTAGTGCACGAGGTGGTTACAATTACTACGTAACCTTCATATATGACAATTACAAATATGGGTATGTATACCTAAAGCACCATAAGAGTTAATCCTTGTATAAATTTCAAGAGTTTCTTGAAAAAGTGGACAAGCAATTAGGTTTACCTATAAACACACTTTGATTCAGTTGAGGTAGGGAATATTTATCAGATGATATCTAAGGATACCTCATAAGAATGGGATATTATCTCATTTAATCGCGTTGGGTACTCCACAACATAATGGTGTATCAAAGAGAAGGAATAGAACCTTTTTAAACATGGTTCATTTGATGTTAAGTTATTTTCAATTGCCAATATCCCTTTGGGGATACATATTAAAAATAGCTTGCTACATTCTGAATAATGTGCCAACTAAGGTCACACCAAAAACTACATACGAATTGTGGCACGACCATAAGCCAAGCCTAAATCAATTTAAGATTTGGGGATGCCCAGCCCATGTATTGGATAAAGATACAAAGAATTTGGATTTATGGAAGGAATTGTGAATGTTTGTTATCCATCCAAAAAGGAACGAAAGGTGGATTATTTTATAACCTAAAAGATCAAACCATTAAGGTGTCAACACATGCTACTTTCCTAGAGGAAAGTTCATGAACGATTTTAAACTCAAAGTATATTATTACTAGAGGAACTTTTAGGAAATAAATAAAACCCTTTAGTTTTGATTTTAAACCAAACTCAAAATAGTAGACTTGCAAGTGATTTGTAGCACAGGGAACCTGGTTTCATCGAGAGCTTGGTCATAGTGAGAGGGTCTTTCGAAGGCTTGATTTCTTCCAATCTAGTGGAAGAGTTTTTAACACCAAGTCTATTGAATAGGAAGATGATGAACCTCTCACATTTGACGAAATGGTACAGAGTGTTGATTTCAAGCTTCAGGAAGTAACTATGAAAGCTTAAATAGATTATATGAAATCCAACTCAGTGTAGGAACTTATAGACTTACCGAATAGGCTAAAACCCATAAGGTAGAAGTGGATCTACAAGAAGAAGAGAAATGTAGAAGCAAATGTTGAAACCTATAAGGCTAGACTTGTCGCAAAAGGCTACACACAGGAAGAAGGTATCATTTATGAGGAAACCATTTCTCCAGTAGAGATATGCTCAAGTGTATCCGCATTTTGTTATCCATTGCAATGGTTGATCTGTCGCAATTCATTGTAGCATATTAAGCTACTTTATGTACTTAAGGGGCTCATAGGAAAGCAATATGTTTGGTCAGTGTGCAGGACATCATTCAAAGGAAAAAAGACAATGAATTGCTCGCGATGTTGCAATAAGGAGCTTGGATGTTGCAACACAATAAATAGAGTACCCAAGGAGTAGTCTTTCATCAGTATTGCAGCATAGGCTAGAGGGTGTCGTGACACAGCCCTGAAGGCACACCCTAATTAGGAAACTATCATCAGTGTCTCGACACAGGCCATAGGGTGTCACGACACCGACGTGGTCATTTAATGGACCAAGGGTGTCTTCATCCATACAATGAAATTTAACAAAGATTAGTCAGCCATTTTAGGTCAAGGACGAGCTACTAACCTTAAGCCTATAAATACAATTGCTTAGAATAATTTAGAGGGCAATTTTTACTTAGTTTAATTTTACTTTCATTTTTTGTTTAAATTTATTTTACTTTTAATTTTGATTTCAGTTTTTATTTTGTTCTTAGCAGGATTTGGAGTTTAAATCTATCAACTCATCACAGATTGTTGTTCGTCCCGCTATATTTATATTTACCTCAGGATCTTTCTCATGTTTATTCTTGATCTTTTACAAATGTTCATATATCAAATCAAATCTATTGCATGTGTTAGATCCATGGGAAACTAACTCGGTAGGGAGATTGAAGAGTGGATGTGGGATTAACTGTAACCTTCCAAACCTGACCTATTCGTTATGGTCGAATTCGGAAAGCTACCTTGGCTATTAAAATGGCCTAGAAAATCTTTCGTATTTTTCAAACATACATTTTAAACCATTTACGTAAATCGTTCAAAACTAGTGAAATTGAGAATTTTAGAAATCGATGATTTCTATATTTTATTTATTTGTAAAAATTTGATTGCTATTCAAAACTTTCATAGTTTCAATTATATTTTGAAATCATCCATTTATTTATTCAAAACTAAAGAACTTGGTTATTCATCATTATTCCAGAAAATATGTTAACTTCAGAAATCAAATGTCTTTAGAAATCTCATTTGTAAACATTTGAAAATTTGAAAACTAAGACTAATTTTATTTAAAACTCGTTTCTCATAATTGCAGCGAAAAAATGTAATATTGACAGATTTTTATAAAAATCGCAATGAAAATTTTTGCTAAACCCTATTTTGTTAAAAACTAATATTTCGTGTAAATTCGATAAAATATCAATAGAAAATTTAAAACCTCAAAAACTAAGTTGTATTTTTTTCTAAAACTTATTTTCATTTTCGTAGCAGAAAAGAGTGATTTTGTCAAGTTTTAATAAAAAGCAACATCTCAGGCATAATCTTATCAAATACTATTTTATGCAGCTTTTAAAACTTAATGCCTTGCAATCAAGTCACGCAAATCAAAAAAAAAATCCCCAAAGTAATGTCCTATGCCATAGTCCAAGTCAAACTTAAAACTGTCCCAAAGTGACAAAATACCAAAATATAATTTAAGTACTTTTATTTGAAAATAACTTCGAGAATCTACTGCAAATGTCGTCATTGAATCCTAACCTTGCGAAAAATCAGAAAGGAAAGAAAGCTGAAGGAGGTGAGCTATAAAGCGCAGTGTGAGACTTAACTCAAGTATTAGACAGAAATTTAGTATATAAATCAAAATATTATAGATAATTTATACAGTTTAACTCCACAAAGTCTTCACTTAGGTTACAACTAGTAATTAAAACAAACATTTCATAAATATAGCAGAATTTATATATAAACACAATTTCATAGATAGCAGTATGCATGAGGATGTCAATGCAAAGCTTTTTAGAAATGAGTGCAAGTTTTTCAAAAACATTCTTACTCATCTCCGTTACACACCAATAAAAGAGTTCCTAGAACTTGTCCATCCAATAAAATACCACAATGTAGACAAGCCACTAGATATTGTAGACAAGTTTCCAAATACAGATATGTGTAGACAAGCCACCAGATATTGCAGATAAACTGCCAAAAATCGTGGTTAACCCACACCTTGATCTAAGCAAATCCAATGCGAAAACTTCTTCTAATGCCCACTTCTAGATTTCTTTAGATTTATCTCAGATCTAAACAAAAAAATGAATAATCCATCATTAAAACACCATTAATAAATCTTTCATAAGCAATTAAACTTTGGCTTCTATGATAATACTTACTCTTGTGATACTTAAATAGGGGATATGAATCACTTCCGAAATTACTGATATTCAAATACAATAGTATTTGGTCCTTCAGCATCTAAACAATATATGAGATGTTAATTTTGGAAAAGAAAGATATCTAAAACTACTACTATATTTGACATCTAATAAAAATAATGGAAAGAAGTGATGATCTATACCCAAATAATCAATACTTACGTTATTCCTTAACCAAAACTTTGCTGAATCCACCGCTCAATAGGAGAGCAATGATAAATCAAAGAAATAATTGATAGAAAAAGATAAATTTTGGATAAAAACAATAAAATTCAAGAAAGATTTTATCAAAATAAAATGATAGAGATTAAGGTGGAAGTGGCGTGTTTTTTAGAAGAGAAAAGAAGAATAGAGAAAATGGTGGTCATGGTGGTGGTGCGATGGTGGTGAATTGATGATTTGGTGGTGGAGAATGATATCAAGTGGTGGTCAAAAGAATGGAAATATGTGGTGAAAATGAGAAGGTTTAGAGTCTAAAATAAAACAAAAAGTGAGAAAGGGAGGAGCAAGGAGGAGGAACAACCAAAGGGGGCGGAGGAGAAAAAAATGAAAGTGTAACAGCCCGTTTTTAGTCAAATCGGAACAGTGGTTTTGGAACTAAAAATTCGAATTCAAAATATTTATTTAATTATTATTTTATTGTTTACAGCATGAATATATGATGATGTGAAATTTTCGTTAAGAAATTTTAGCATTTGAATGCTCAATTAGGTAAAAAGGACTAAATCGCGTAAAATGCAAAAGTGCTGTTCTATTAGCTAAAGGTATTAAATAGCTATAGAACCTTAAAGTAAAGGTCCTTAAGTGGTAATTAACCCATTTGAGAGTTAATGGATGATAGTGGAGTGGTATTTGGTGTAGTTATTAAATATTTTTAAGGTTAAAATTGGTATTTAGTAATTAAAGTATAGTAAAATAAAACAAAAAATCTGTTTTCTTCCATTCATCATCTTCATAGCCGAATGTTAGGGCAGAGAAAGCCATGAAAATGGTTTGAATATTTGGCCAAGCTCATTTGTGCAATTGTAAGTACGTTTTTGTCCTGTTTTTAATGATTTCTATGTTTTTAAGATCGTTGCTTCGTATTCTAGCTAGCCTGTACCCTAGATTTCAAAACTGTTAAAGATTTATCATGTTTCCATTGTTGAATGCTTGAGTAATTTGATGATTTATGATGGATTTGGAAGGTTTAATGTTAGATTAATAGCTTTTGTAAAGTGATTTTTGACAAAAATGTCAAAAAGGGATTAAATTGAGAAAATGTGAAATGTGGTGGTTAAAAGTGTGAATAAATTGAAAATATGGGCTGCTAGTAACATTTATTAAATTTGGCTAAGCATGGGTTTGTACTAAATTGCATGAATTGCAATTTTCTGTGATAAGGACTAAATTGTGAAAATGTAAAAGTTTAGGGGCAAATGTGTAAAATAGCCCTAATGTGTGTTTTGGATTGAATAGAATAAATAAAAGAATAAATAAGTTGATTTTGATTACTTATAGATCAAGAAAAGAGGAATTTGGATTTAGATCGGGGAAAAAGCAAAGTAATTGAATAGTCGGTCCGTTTCGTCATTTCCGTGCATGAGGTAATTTCGTATATTTGAACTTAAATGTGTATTTATTCAATGGATGGATGGTATTGAGATTGTATTTATCCTATGGTTAAATGTGTGGAACTTAATTTAAATGTTCAGTTTAATTGGACAAGTTACTAAATAAGACCATAGCTGGGCTATGGCAAATTGGATAATAAGACCATAACCGGGTTATGGCATGTGAATGTAAGACCACGGCAGGGCCTTGGCAATATATGTGTAAGACCATAGTTGGACTATGGCATCGAAAAATTGACGTACTCGCACCATAAGAATTTATAAACTCGAAAAAATTTGATAAGTGAATTGGTGAGAATAGATATGTATCAGTACAGGTATGTACGGAAAACTATTCAAATAACGAGCTAATGGAAGTTGAGAACTTTATGTTAACTTAGTGATTGATGTCTTTAATGCAATTTATTTCATCCATTTAGAAATGTTAATGAATGATGAGATTATTTCATATTTACATACGAACTTACTAAGCTTTATAGCTTACTTTGTTTATTTTCTTCTGTGTTTTATAGTATATCAAAGCTAGCTTGGAATCGGGGATCGTTAGAGACTTCATCGCACTATTGGACATCTATTTTGGTACTTTTTAATTGTGTATGTATGGTATATGGCATGTATAGGTTTGAGCCATTTTGGTATGTTTGATGAACATGTATTTAGGCCATTTGAGTTGGCTTGTGATGGTGAATTTTGATGTTGTTTATAAATGTGCAAATGGTATTATTTTGAGTTAAGTAATTAACCTATAATGAGTATTTGATGTTGAATGGATATTGCATGTTTGGAATGATTTAGTTAATTTAATGGTATATTTTAATTAGGTATGAAATTATATGGAAAATTGTGGTATATTTGTAATTTATATTAATGGTAAAGAATTGGTATGATTTGAAATTTGGTTGATGGTATTTGGTTGCATATTTGTATCTTGAATTGGTACCATTTGAGTTTGTTTAGGTATGTACAAAATGGGTGGCAAAATGGCTTGGTAAATAGTCTATTTTTGTCCACACGGGCAGAGACACGGGCCTATGTCTCAGCCGTGTGTGACACACGGTTATGTTACACGGCCGTGTGTCCCCTGGTGTTGAAATTGAAATGAAGTCAATATGCTCAACACGGTCTCACACACGGGCATGTGATCGGTCGTGTGGCACAAGTCAGTATACCCCCAAATTGGCACACGGCCTAGCACACAAGCGTGTGACTTGGCCGTGTTGCATAAGTCAGTATACCCTACAGGTTTGACACGGCCTAGCACACGTCGTGGCACACGGGTGTGTGAGGCCACTTCGAAGGGCACACGGGCTAGACACACGGGCATGTGGTTGGCCGTGTGACCCAAGTCAGTAAGCTCACTTATTTGGACACGAGGTAGGACACGGGCTGGGACATGGCCATGTGTTCCCATTTCGAATGTCCACACGGCCTATTACATGGGTGTGTCTGGTGGCCTGACCACACGGGCGTGTGTCCCCTGTTTTGAGAAAAATTTTCTAAGTGTGGAAAAGTTTCCCGAGGTTTTGGTTTAGTCCTGAAACCCTTCTAATGCATGTTTAGGGCCTCGTAGGCTCGTTTAAGGGACATTATGATTTGCATTTATTGAATTGTATTTGAATTGATCAATTGTATATGAAATGTATGATTAAAAGTGTTGTAAGTTTGGTAATACTCTTTAACCCTATTCTGACGGTGAATATGGGTGAGGGGTGTTACATTTATTGGTATCAGAGCTACGATTTAGTCGATTCTAGGACTAACGTAGTGTGTGTGAAAGTGTAGGTATACATGCCATATATATAACCTGTGATAGTGTGATGAATCCTGACATTATAAACTATGTTTTCGTATAGTATGGATCCCGAACGAGTTGTAGCAGATGATGTTGAGAGTAATGCGCCCGCTCCTGCTCAAGGGACAGCGCCTTCCGAATCTTGACCCGTGTTGAGTAGTCACAGAGGTGAGGTTAAAAAAGCCTTTTTCCAGATGATGAACAAGTGGTTCACTCAATATGTCCGGACAAATCCGGCTACTCAACAACCTCCACCTCCGCCAATTCCTCAACCAATCCCCGTAGTTCCTCAAGTTATTGATCCAATACGATTGAACAAGCCGATAGTCGATAAAATTCGTAAGCATGGGGCTGAAGAGTTCAGGGCTAATGTGGATGATGATCCTGAGAGAGCAAAGTTTTGGCTTGAAAATACAATCCAAGTGTTTGATGAACTTTCCTACACACCGGCTGAATGTTTAAAGTGTGCTATATCCCTTTTGAGAGACACTGCATACCAGTGGTGGAATACATTAATATCTGTGGTGCCGAGAGAGAGAGTCACCTGGGAGTTCTTTCAGACCAAGTTCTGGAAGAAATACATCAGTCAACGGTTCCTAGATCAAAAGCATAAAGATTTTTTAGAATTGAAACAAGGCCGTATGACCGTAACCGAGTATAAGAGAGATTTTGTGCGGTTAAGTAAATATGCTCGAGAGTATGTTTCTACTGAAGAGATAATGTGCAAGCGGTTTGTTGATGGGCTGAACGAAGATATTAAACTTTTGGTCAGAATTTTAGATTTGAAAGAATTCGTGGTGTTAGTTGATCGGACCTGCAAAGCTAAAGATTTTAGCCGAGAAAAGAAGAAAGCTGATTCAGAGGTTAGAGATTTGAAGAAAAGATCAATGAATAAACCTTATCATTCTTCATCAAAGAAATGCCGAGATTCGTTTAGTCGATTGAATGCATCAGCGGGATATTCCAATAGAGATCGCGGAAAACAATACACCAGCCCTAAAGCTCAAGCCACGTCAGTATCAAGTGTTGGCAACGTAAAAGACATTAAGCCCAAGTGTCAACAGTGTGGAAGACGGCATTTTGGAGATTGTTGGGTGAAATATAATAATAGAGCTTGTTACAGTTGTGGTTCACGAGATCATTTTATTAAATATTGTCCTGGGATGGTTGATAAAGATAGACCTCAGAATGTGAGATCGAGTAATATGTCAACTAAAGGAAGACCACCAAGAAATGCTGGGAATGTGAGTGGTAGTCGAAGGACGACAAGGGACTCCGCTGTGAGATCCGAAGCTAGAGCACCTGCCAGAGCTTATGCTATTCGCGCTCGCGAAGAAGTATCATCACCAGATGTTATTACTGGTACATTTTCTCTTTACGACACTAATGTTATTGCATTGATTGATCCTGGATCGACTCATTCATATATATGTATGAAATTTGTGTTTAATAATAGTTTGCCTGTCGAGTCTACTGAGTTTGTGATTAAAGTATCGAACCCCTAGGCAAGTATGTTTTAGTTGATAAAGTTTGTAAGAACTGTCCTTTAATGACTTTGGGTTACTGCTTTCCGGCTGACTTGATGCTTTTGCCATTTGATGAATTCGATGTGATTTTGGGTATGGATTGGTTGACTCTACATGATGCTATTGTGAACTGTAGATGAAAGATTATAGAATTGAAGTGTCAGAATAATGAAATTCTTCGGATTGAATCAAATGAATAGATTGAATTGCCTGTTGTGATTTCATCTATGTCAGCTCAAAGATGTGTGAGAAAAGGTTGCGAAGCCTATCCTTGTAACACGCCTTACCCGTATCCGACGCTGGAATAGGGTACGAGGCATTACCGGACTTATTCACAAGCAAACATTCAAAACCAAGACATGAATTTCCACTCAAATTTAAAACCTTTCAAAAACATTCATATCGTCCCTAAAACGAGCATACGAAGCCCAAAACATGCATCAGAAGTGGATCGAGACTAAACCGAGAACTTTGGAAACTTTTGGAGAACTTAGAAAATTTTTCATGTAAAAAGGGTTACACGCCCATGTGGGTTTGGGACACGCCCGTGTGACCCTAAGACATGCCCGTGCTTCAGGTCGTGTTCAATTTAGGGAGCTTTCAGTTTATGACATCATCATCAAATTAAGGTCACACAGCCAAGTCACACGCCCGTGTGCTTAGACCGTGTGATCGATTAAATTTTCATAATTTTTCATAAAATAGGTGCAGACTTCACACGGCCAGGGCACACGCCCGTGTTCGAGGCCGTGCCGTCCACACGGCTGAGACACACGCCTGTGTCTCTTCCCGTGTGCTCATTACAGAGCATTCTATTTTGCAACAATTAAGGTGCAGGGGATACACGGCTGAAACACATGCCCGTGGAGCAGACTGTGTGTCGCACACGGCCTAGACACACGCCCGTGTGTCTACCCGTGTGGACAAATATAAGGCTATTTACCAAGCCTTTTTGCCACCCTTCCTTGCACCAACCTACACAACAAAACATAGCACCAATCCAGGCATATACTTTCAATCCAATCAGCCACACACAAGGCATCCACATATCATTTACATGCTATCATTTATCACATACAAACATCACATACTTAGCATCTCAAACCATGCAATTTCCCACATTCATGAAAACATCATCATATGTATATATACTTAACCAATATTAGCCAATATCAAATGGCTATTTACAAAATGAATTATCAACTATTGAAGCCATCACTTATGGCCAAATCAATTATGACACATAACAAAAGACCAAGTCCCTATACATGCCATAACTCAAAATATTGAAATCATAAGTACCCAAAATGATAATTTGATAGTGTGAATGAATCTCCGACCGTCTTCGATCCCCGAGCTGGCTTGGTGACACTATAAGACAAGAGAAAGAGAAAGGGAGTAAGCTTTAAAGCTTAGTAAATTCCTATGCAAATAATAAGCATTATACACACTTTAACATATATTTAACATAAAATAAATTAACATAAATGTCATTGTGAATTCATAATCAAGCTTAGCATAGATGTTATTAAAATCTTAACATCATAACTTACTCAATCGAACCAATCCGAGGTTTCATCACATATCGAGCTAATTAAGCATGAGTTTTATGTACATACCTGTACCAACTTGCAACTTACCATAATCTTTCATATCATACCATTGTCTTTCACAACTTAAACTTTACCGTTAATTTTCCCGTTGAACCACTTGGAATACTAAAGGATACTCGGGAAATCTCACACACATAGTACCATACCAATGCCATATCCTAAATATGGTCTTACATGGGATCTCATATCAAGGCTAATAGCCCAGCTATGGTCTTACATGAAATCTCATATCGATGCCATATCCCAGATATGGTCTTACACGTAATCTCAACTAAACCTAATGTCATGACATATGCATCCTAACAATTCCTAAGGTTCAACCGGGATTTTTTTCTCGCTTGTCGAACTATGTCGAATTCATTCAAAGAGTAAATCACAATTCATACAATAATAACACAATTAAAGCATAAATAATAATGCATTATTTACATACGAACTTACCTCGGTACAAAAATAGCGAAAATTGACCTAATCGTCAATAACCTTGTTTTTCCCCCGATCAAGGTCCAAACCTCATCTTTCTTGATCTACAATAGCAAATTTAACTTATTTAATTATCACATTGCTCAATTCGGTCTGAAAATCACACTATGGCAAAATTGCATTTTTGCCCCTAAACTTTGACGTATTTACATTTTTGCCCCTAGGCTCGAAAAATGAAATGTATCCATTTTCCTTGAATCCCAAGCCTAGCCGAAGCTAAATCATGCTCATAACAGCCCACATTTTTCATCAAATCAGATTTTTAATACCCATTTTACAACTTTTTACAAATAAGTCCTTTTTATACATTTTCACTAAAAATCACTTAGTAAAAGTTGTTTATCACACCTTAAACAATCATTATATTCCATCAAACATCAAAATACATGCATGTCACACATGGGTAAATTTTTAAACATGAACCCTACTTCAAAATAATGGTAGAAATAGGTAAACCTGGACACGAGGACTTCAAAAATGTAAAGAGCATTAAAAACGGGGCTAGGATGCACTTACTATCAAGCTTGAAAAGTGGAAAAACCCTAGCTATGGAGCCCTTATGAAATTCGGCCAAGGTAGAAGAAAGATGAGAAAATTTTGGCTTTATTTTCCCTTTTTATTCTTTTATTAACCAAATGACCAAAATGCCCTTTTTGCCAAACTTTAAAATTTTATCTCACCATGTCCATTTTTGTCCACTATATTTAGAAATGGTCTAATTATCATATAAGGACCTCTAATTTAAAACCCCATAGCAATTAGACACCTCTAACATGTAGAACTCAACTTTTGCATTTTTTATAATTTAGTCCTTTTGACTAAATTGAGTGCCCAAACGTCAAAATTTTCAAACGAAATTTTCACGAAATCATTCTGTGAAACTGTAGACCATAAAAATATAATAAAATTGAACTTTGTTGTGTCAAATTTGTGGTCTCGAAACTACTATTCCGACTAGGCCCAAAATCAGGCTGTTACAATCTTGCTTATGTTTTGGATACAAAAGTGTCTGAATCAAAGATTGAATCGGTACCTATAGTTTGTGAATATTCGGGTGTATTTCCAGAATAATTGCTTGGGTTGCCACTAGTCAGAGAGGTTGAGTTTTTCATTGAGTTAGTACCGGGAACTTCACCGATATCTAGAGCTCCATATGGAATGGCTCCGACAGAGTTGAAAGAGTTGAAAGCTCAGTTGCAAGAGTTAATAGATAGAGGTTTTGCACGACCGATTTTTCGCCTTGGGGTGCACCAGTGATGTTTGTAAAGAAAAAGGATGGTTCTATGAGAATGTGTATAGACTATCGACAACTCAACAAAGTGACAATCAATAATAAATATCCTCTACCAAGAATTGACGATTTATTTGATCAGTTGAAAGGTGCAAAAGTTTTTTCAAATATTGAATTGAGATCTGGTTATTATCAGTTTTGAGTTAAAGACTCAGATGTGCCAAGACAGCATTCAGAACGAGGTACAAACATTATGAATTCCTTGTTAAGCCTTTTGGATTGACTAATGCTCCTACCATTTTTATGGATTTGATGAATCGAATTTTTAGACCGTATTTAGACAGATTTGTGGTTGTATTTATTGATGATATGATGATTTATTCTCGAGATGAATCTGAGCATGCCGAGCATTTGAAAATAGTGTTACAGACTTTGAGAGATAAGCAATTGTTTGCAAAATTCAGTAAATGTGAGTTCTGGCTCTAAGAGGTTGGATTTCTGGGGCATATCGTTTCAGCTGAAGGTATTAGAGTTGATCCAAGCAAGATTTCTACAATTACGGATTGGAAACCTCTGAGAAATGTATCTGAAGTCCGAAGTTTTCTGGGACTAGCTGGTTATTATCGACGTTTTATGAAAGGATTCTCTATGATTGCAACACCGCTGACTCGATTACTTCAGAAAGACGTAAAGTTTGAATGGTCTGAAAAGTGTCAGCAGAGTTTCAAATAGTTGAAAGAATTATTGACAAAAGCACCAGTGTTAGTACAGCCTGAGTCGGGTAAAGAATTTATAATTTTTAGTGATGCATCATTGAACGGTCTGGGTTGTGTATTCATGCAAGAAGGCAAAGTAATAGCTTATGCTTCTAGACAGTTGAAGCCGCATGAAAAGAATTATCCGACGCACGATTTAGAGTTGGTCACGATTGTGTTTGCATTAAAGATTTGGCGACATCACTTGTTTGGTGAGAAATGTCACATCTTTACCGATCATAAAAGCTTGAAATATATAATGACTCCGAAAGATTTGAATTTGCGACAACAGAGATGGTTAGAGCTATTGAAAGACTATGAGTTAATAATTAATTATCACCCAGGGAAAGCAATTGTAGTCGCGGATGCTTTGAGTAGAAAATCGTTGTTTGGTTTGAGAGCAATGAATACACAGTTGACATTATCTAATGATGGTTGGATTCTAGCTGAGTTAAAAGCTAAACCGGTTTTCCTTCAGCAAATTTGCGAAGCTCAGAAATGTGATAGTGAACTGCAAGCAAAAAGAGTGCAATGCTAGTCAACTAGTGATTCAGAGTATCAAATCAGATCCGATGATTGTTTAATGTTCCGAGATAGAATCTGTGTACTGAAAAATCCAGAGTTGATTCAAAAAATTTTACACGAGGCACATAGTGGTTGTTTAACCATTCATCCTGGGAGTACTAAAATGTACAATGATTTAGTTAATATAATGGGTATTGAGGTTGAATGGATATTGCATGTTTGGAATGATTTAGTTAATATAATGGTATATGTGACTTAGGTATGAAATTATATGGAAAATTGTGGTATATTTGTGATTTATATTAATGGTAAAGAATTGGTATGATTTGAACTTTGGTTGATGGTATTTGGCTGCATATTTGAATCTTGAATTGGTACCATTTGAGTTTGTTTAGGTATGTGCAAAATGGGTGCCAAAATGGCTTGGTAAATAGCCTATTTTTGTCCACACGGGCAGAGACACAGGCGTGTCTCTCAGCCGTGTGTGACACACGGTTATGTTACACGGCTATGTGTCCCATGGTGTTTAAATTGAAATGAATTCAGTATGCTCCACACGGTCTCACACACGGGCGTGTGATCGGCCGTGTGGCACAGGTCAGTGTACCCCCTAATTGGCACACGGCCTAGCACACGGGCATGTGACTTTGCCGTGTTGCATAAGTCAGTATACCCTACAGGTTTGACATGGCCTAGCACACGGCGTGGCACACGGGCGTGTGGTTGGCCGTGTGACCCAAATCAGTAAGCTCTCTTTTTTGGACACGGGGTAGGACATGAACTGGGACACGGCCATGTGTTCCCATTTCGAATGTCCAGATGGCTTGTGACACGGGCGTGTCTGGTTGCTGTTTGAGAAAAATTTTCTAAGTGTGTGTGTCCCCTGTTTTGAGAAAAATTTTCTAAGTGTGGAAAAGTTTCCCGAGGTTTTGGTTTAGTTTCGAACCACTTCTAATGCATGTTTAGGGCCTCGTAGGCTCGTTTAAGGGGGACATTATGATTTGCATCGATTGAATTGTATTTGAATTGATAAATTGTATATGAAATTAATCATTAAAAGTGTTGTAAGTCTGGTAATACTCCGTAACCCTATTCTGACGGTGAATATGGGTGAGGGGTGTTACAGAAAGGAAAATGTGAATGGTGGCTACCTTAGGTGGGATGGACGGTTCAAGTTTGGTAAATGGGAGAAAATGGAATCTTTGGGGGACAATAACTTGAAAATTGGATCATGAGGAACATGTGGAGTGAAAAGGGGGCTATAGGGGGAAGTTGACTAGTTATGCAAGGAAAGAATCTTCCTTTGTTTGGTAACTAGGAATGGACGGAAATGGAGAGTGTTGACCATGGTCTTATGAGCAAAAAATTAATAAAATTAATGGGAATGTGGGGAATTAAACATGGAACCCAATGGAATTTATTTATGCTCTTAACCACTAGGCCAACTCACTTGCATGTTAATAGTCCAACAACATTTATTTAAAAACATTGTGTGACATTTACTAAGGTTTGAAGCAAATTTGCACCGAATAGAAAATAATGCGAGGGGAGAAATTTGAACTCAGGTCTTAAAGTACCACTACTTAATCACTAGACTTTATACTTATATATTATCAAATGTGCAAAGGTCATTTTAAAATAATAAAAAATTTAGGCATGACCATTCTCGGTTCACTAACCCAATTTCTACTAACCCGAATTTTGGGATGTGACATTAATTAACACTTATGTCAGATTTCCTAGTAGATGGGTTGGTTGGGAAAAGAAGAACCTAAAACCCTAAGATTGACAACCCTGGGAAGTCATGTAGGTAGGAATGAACCCGAAATCGGTATTGCTTGTCATGAAAACCTTACCCCAACCTAATATGGCATGTGACATCGAGAGATAAGTAGTTCTTTCTGACTTATTAGGTTAGTGGAAGGCTAAGAGGCCATGCTAGGCTAATGACTAGTTGATTGAACATAACTCGAATTAGGAGTTAATTATGAACACTGAAATGAGTTAGTCTTCTATTGTTAAATATGATAAGTTTATAATCCAGTCATTCATTATTTTATTATTCTTATAAAATATCTTTTATTATCACCTTATGAATATTCGTAATATAATTTAATTAAAGTACTAACTAGACCTGTTAGCGTAGGAATTAGCTTTAGTTTAATTAAGCCTCATTTGGGTACGATCCTCAGAGTACTTCCAATACTTTGTTGTAAAAATCTATATTACAACCTAACACGTATACTTGCAGACACTATCTAATTCATTATCTTTCATAGCAATATTTTCACCCTCGACCTTGGTACGTCGGAAGGTAGTCAATGACTCGCGATTACAAGATCCAACAAATAGATGTTAAGATAATGTTTCTGAATGGCTATCTTGAAGAAAGCATCTACATGGTGCAACCCATCAGATATACAACTAAAGGAAACGAGCATAAAGTTTGCAAACTACTTAGGTCCATTACGTGCTTAAGCAACAATCCCGCTCATGGAATCAAAGATTAGATCAAGCAGTCATAACTTTTTGATTTGAGAAAAACATAGATGCGCTTTGTGTTTAGAATCATATTGCGGATGGAAAGGTGATTTTCTAGTTCTATATGTCAATGAAGTACTACTCATTGAGAATGATATATATGCATTGTCATCGATTAAACTGTGCTTAACTCAACAGTTTAACATGAAGTATTTGGGTGAAGTTAATTGTGTTATAGGAATTAAAATCCTTGGGATCGAAAGTACAAAGTGATAATGTTATCATAAGCTTTATACATAGAAAATATATTGGATAGTTTTGTTATGGTCGATTCGAAGAAGGGTTCACGACCTTCTGTATTGAGCTTTCATCTTTCTTTGGAGGAATGTTCTAAGACTGTTGAAGAAAGAGAGTATATAAGAAAGATTTTTAATGCTTTGGCTGTAGGAAGTCTCATGTATGTGATGTTATGCACACATCCAGATATCTACCTTGAAGTAGGATTGGTGAGTCAATATCAAGCGAATCCCAGTTCAAGACATTAGCAAGCATTTAAGAATATACTCGAGTACTTATGGAGAATGATGGATTATATGCTTGTATATTCCAACAGAAATCCAACTCCTATCGGATATATAGACTCTAAATTCCAAATATGTCAAGATTTGAGGAAATTGCATTGGGTTGTGTTTCTGTCCTAGGTGGTTGATAAACCGTAAAAGTAACATATTTTAATCCCACATTTAGCATACCTTTGGATGATTTATCCCTTGATTTATGTAAAAAGGTGCTCTTAATCCTTTCTTTTCATGTTTTATACTCAGGAAAGCACCGGAGGATGGAAAGAACGAGAAACGGGCTTAAAACGGGCCAAATTGGGCCAAAGTGAAAATCGACATGGCCTGGACTTGAGCCAACACGGCCGTGTCTTCTTGATAGACTAGAACACGGCCTGATCACGATTTACACGGGCGTGTGCCATGGCCGTGTCCCTGTCGTGGAGAAGAGCAATTTCACTCGGAAAAGGATACTTAGGGGCAAAGAAACCTATTTCAAAAGCCTATATAAACACCCTAAGTATAACCTAGAAGAGGGCGGTGAGCTAGGGCAAGGAGCCGAAGTAAAAAAGGTCGATTTGTGGGAAACACTCGAAGATAGCCAGTTGATCCATCTCAAGAAGCGGAATTCCACTCAAGACGGCGGATCTCTCCTTCAATTCCTTCAGGGGTTTTAGGATTTCTTATGTTTTGTTTTATCTTTTCTTCCGAGATGTTTTCTTTTATTATTATGAAATAAACCCTTCAGATACAGAAAGGATGAAACTTAGATGAATCTTGTTATCGTTTATTGAACTATATGATAAATACTTGATTTGTTCTTAATTATGTGTTCTTAATTCTTGTGTTAATATTTCGGGATATTGATTCAAGTTTGATGTGCTTAGGTGGAGGAGCAAAAGTCCCCGCTTAAGAGTAGATCTAGCATAATTAAGCGGAGTTGATCGCGCGCCTAGAGATAGGGTGACGAGATTTTTGCGGATTAGGATGAAACCTAATATGGGAGTCCATAGATCGAGTTAATGCAATTCTAGGGTTTTAATTAGAAAGAGATTTCAATTAATCAACCTAGGTTAGACGTTATTCGCTTCCGAGAGAGGTTTAATATACGTTAGGGAGTCTTACGGATCAAGTCAAGTGAATAAATCGTCTGCAGTCAGAGTTAGATAACAAGTGAAGTCTAGGTGGATTCTTCCTAAGGGTATCGTCTTAATCAACCGAGTTTTTCCAAAAAGATTTCCCCAATTCATTCTTTTTGTCTTTGCATCTTTAGCTTAGTAGTTAGTTAAATTTAGATTAAATAACAACTTCACTTATTTTAGGCTAGATAATAAAAAGAAAGTTAGTATTAGTACTTTTGGTTCTTTTGGGTTCAACAATCCGGTCTTGCCTAAGCTATACTACTGTTCGATAGGTGCACTTGCCTCAATCATTGTTATAGTTAGTTCCAGGTTCGATCATTATAAATTTAAAACTCTAAAATCAACGATCAAGTTTTTTGGCGTCATGTTTAGAACTAAAATATTAAGAAAGCTCTATTTTTATTACTTTAGCCATTATTTTCTGCAATTTACTTTTTTTATTTTTGTTTTGTTTTTAACTTTGCTAAATTTTCTTTCTTTCTTTTCCTAGCAGGTACCTCAAGTTTATGACTAGAAGGAACCCGAGAGGACCACTAGTATACGACATGTGATATTGAAGCTACCGCTCGTAGGAATCGCAGAGAAATTAGGCGAGCCCTAAATTACACGTAAAAGAGCGAGAAGGCGATCCAATCCCTTTCAAGGGATGGACGAGAATAATCCACCACCACAAGATGTGGCGAGAAAATAATGCTCGCGTACTATGTATGATTATGCTAAACCTCATTTAACAGAGCAGAATCAAGTATTGTTAGGCTCGCTATAGCTGCTAATAATTTTGAATTAAAGCCTAACACTATACAAATGATTCAAAAATTTGTTCAATTTGATGGTTTACAGGACGAAGACCCAAGTACTCATATAGCTAATTTTTTTGAGTTCTGTGATACCTTCAAAATAAATGGTGTTTCTGATTATGCCATCCGCCTTCAGTTATTTCCCTTTTCATTAAGGAATAAAGCCAAACAGTGGTTAAACTCGTTACCACGGGGGTCAATCACTACATGGGATCAAATGACCGAAATTTTTTTTAAAAATATTCCCCACCGGCCAAAACGGCCAAATTACGGAATGATATCTCTTCTTTTGTGCAGATGGATTTAGAGACATTATACGACGCATGGGAGAGATACAAGAATCTCTTGAGAAGGTGTCCGCACCATGGTTTACCCTTGTGGCTCCAAGTCTAAACTTTCTATAACAAATGTAAACCCCTAACGAGGCAACTAATTGATTCATGCATGGGGTGGAACCCTCGAACAATGAGAACTCAAGGCGACCCTACGAGTTTATTGAAGAGATGTCACTCAATAACTATCGGTGGCAGGTTACAAGGACAAAACCAACAAAATCAGCCGGATTTTTCAACCTCGATGCACATTAACCATGCTATCAACACAGTAGAGATGATGAATAAAAAGCTTGATAGTTTGTGTCCTTCACAGTACATCCAAAGAATGCAAATGCGGGCGCAAGTGGAACTGTGTGGCGAATCCCGAGTACCTACCCTACCAACCGAGCATGTAAAGCTAACAGATGAACTATATAGGTAATAATTTCAGATCTAATAATATCTCTTATAGTAATACTTATAATCCAGGTTGGAGGAACCACCCAAATTTTTCATGGGGAGGTCAAGGAAATCAAGGAATTCAAAGACAACAACCTCCTCAAAATTTCCAAAATCAGCCCTATCCACAGGAGAAGAAGCCGAACCTTGAAGAGATGCTGACAAAATTAATGGCAGCCACAGAAAATCGTCTCCAAGACACTGAAACCACCCTTAAGAATCAACAGGCATCAATTAAGGGGATAGAATGTCAAGTTGGGGAATTTACTAAGACAGTTGGACAACTTGCAAAGATAATTTCCGAACGACCGCAAGGGCGTCTACCAAGAAACACTGAGATTAACCCAAAGGAGCAAATCCAAGCTATCACAGCTCATGATAGTATAGGGTTAGATGAACCCAATCCAATACAAGAAAATGAGGTACAGAAAGGTAAAGTTGAGGTAACACAAGAAAAGCCAAAACCGGTAATCAAAAAGTACCAACCTCGCATTCCTTATCCCGAAGCGATGAAGAGAGACGATACAGAGGAACAGTTCGGTAAGTTTCTTAAACTTTTAAAGAAATTACATATTAACTTACCGCTACTTGAAGCCCTTTCGCAGATGCCAGATTCTAGAAAATTTTTAAAAGAGCTTTTGACGAACAAGCGAAGGATAGACGAGGCATCACACGTGGAACTAAACGCAATGTGCTCAGCAATCTTGCAAAATAAAATACCACAGAAATTAAAAGATCCAGGGAGTTTTATGATTCCATGTTTAATTGGTAGTTTACCTATTGATAATGCGTTAGCTGATTTAGGGGCAAGCATAAATGTCATGCCTTATAAATTGTTTAAACAACTAGGTCTAGGGAAACCCAAACAAACTAGGATGAGCATTCAATTAGCTGATAAAATGGTTAGAATTCCTAGGGGTATAATCGAAGATGTACTCATAAAGATTGATAAAATCATATTCCTAGTAGACTTTGTCGTTTTAGACATGGATGAGGACAATAGTATCCCCCTAATCTTAGGAAGACCATTTTTAGCAACTGCCAGAACTAAAATTAACATTGATGCAGGAGAACTAATACTTCGTGTAAGTAATGAGACAGTCACTCTCCAAGCTCTCGGTTCGGCTAGAACATCGAGTAATCCAGGTGAGAAAATAAATTCTATTGATAACCATTCGGTTAACCCTTCTTTTCAGGAAACACCAGGAAAGAATACAACTGAACCCAATCCTATACCCTGTGCCAACAAAGAAATAACTCATGAGGAACGAAGGATTCAGATCGATGATCTAGACGAGTGGAAGACGCATTTCAAGGAAAAAATAGGGATACGCAGAGCTGAACCAGAGCCATTCCACGAAACAAACCACTTCAAAATAGGAGACCAGGTACTGTTAGATAAAGCAGATCCTCGCCTCATCACATCAGACCTGAACACAAACGAATAAATTCCTCTTGAGGTACACAATATTTTCCCATATGGAACAGTCGAGGTAAGTAATCCTATTTTTGGTACTTTCAATATAAACGCTTCTCGACTTAAACTTTATCAAGGAAATAGAACTGATAGCATGAGGGAAGATATTCAAATTTTAAAACCACCCTGACTTTTGCGAATACGAGGAAAGTCTAGCTTAAGACTTTAAACGAGCGCTTCTCGGGAGGCAACCCGAGCACTAACCCTAATTACTTTCGTATTTGTTTTCATTTTATTTTCTTCTCTTCTCTTAGTCTTAAACACCTAGTTTTAAACTAACCAAAAGTGTAGATTTCCAGCCCACACGGCCTTGCACACGGCCGTGGCCGTGGCCGTGTGGAGGTACAGAATCTCCGTACTGACAATGGTAGAAGGGGTACAAGTCAGAAAGAATCAAATCTTCAAGTCACGGACTCCAACCACCACCCCACGGGTACCGACAAAACACCACGGCCGTACGACGCGACCGTGGACGACACTGACTTATCACCAAAGGGCGTGGCAATCTGTAAAATGGGTGTGGGTGAACCAACACGCCTAGACACACGGCCGTGCGAGGCGGCCGTGTGAATCAACACACACACGGTACACGGGCGTGGAAAAATGTCAGACCCCAAAACTCCATTTAAAACTACCCCCTTCTCCTTTTTCTCACCTACTTTCCACCTCTTTTCTTCCTCCCCTTTATCAGATTTCTCCCTCCCTCTCTATACTCTTGAGCTACACCAAAACCATGTCAAAGAAGCGGAAGAAGCCAAGCCACGTCTCCTCATGGAGATCAATCAGTATAAGTTCATGCTACCGCTTCATTCACTCGCCAAGCAAAGGGTCTTTGAGACCATTTATCTTTTCTTTTACTTTTATCTTCTCCTTTATTTTCCTTCTCTTTGACTATCTTATGCTTAATTTAGTTTATTTTAATTTAGCTTCTTAGTGTCAGGTTCTAAAGGCTGCTTGGGAATCACGCCACTTCCGCCACCGCCAAAGACACCTCGCATGACCTTAGAGGTCACACCCACCTCATGAACCATAAGGACCCCTCAGCCCATCCATCTTTTCTTTTAATTTTATTTTACTTTCTGTTTTCTTTCTCTTTATCTTTCTTGTCTTTAATTATATATTTAGTTTATTTTAAATGTGTCTTAATAAGTCCTGGCTAATCCTCCATGAGCTACCCAATTTCTTCATCTAGCATAGAGCTCATTAGTAACCGCCACAACAAAAGACGACACCTCCAACGTATCCTTCACCTCCAATCCAAGGATGTCATCCATAATTCAGGAAGTTTCACTTTTCCCCATATCTTATGATTTTATTATCATCGTGCTATTATCTATCTTCGTACATTGAGGGCAATGTACATCTTAAGTGTGGGGGGTGAATCTTAAGGATTCCAAACTTTTTTGCATTATTCTCAAATCCCTGAATTATGCCTTGTTCTAAAGTAAGTTTCTCATATTATGATTAGAATGAAATTCCCATGACTTATGATCTTTATTGATATGTTTTAGATTAAGTCATTGATAATTGTGCATTGATAACTAAATTCTAAGATACTAGAGAATCAAGCATGATAAGTCTATTTTTTAGAATTAATTTTTTTTCTTGGTTGTTAACCTGAATTTGAATATTACTTTGAAATTTGAAATTTACGAGGTTGATATCAAAATACCCATAATTTTTGTGAGATTTTGAGCCTTATAAGAGCATAGATCCTTTTTCATGCTCACTTTTTGATTATGAGTGTGTCAACATTGAACTGTTATTCTAGAACTTGCCTTGATTATACATGTTGAGACCACATCTTTGATTTGATATACAGAAATGATAAAGGCACCTAGGATTTAACCCACTTACTCCATAAAAAGCCTACCTTCATAATTAACCCCTAGTGAACCCCTTTGATCCTAACAACCCCTTTTATTGACTCACCCACTAATATTAACCCAAAACCCTTTGTATTTGTTATCACCATTCATCTTGACTACCCTTTTTTGTCGAGATTTGATTTGATCAGTTGCCTAACTATGTTCTTTATTTCAGTTGTTAAAATTCTTTATTATTACTTGATATTTAAAAAAAAATAGAAGTATATTCAGTATTAGGATGATGAAAAGCGAGCTTGTATAGTTAAAGTCTATTTATTGAAGAAGAAGCTCGTATTATTAGTTTCAAAGTTTTAATTCATGTAATTATTTATTTTTTAGTTCGTTGTTTCTAGTTAGGTAATTTTTCAGGTCGATCTCGATTCTAACCCTCTAATTCAGCCTTTATTCACACCTTAACCCAAGCCCCGTTACAACCCTTTTCAAAGACCTTTTGATTTGTGTGTCATCTCATATTACAGTGGTGGAGATTTGATTTTAATGCAAGCCTATGTGATTAACTTTTCATGTTTGACATTTGAGTGCTTAATTTTGAACCTTAAACACTTCGAGTGATTTGAATGAATATTTTGTGAGGATGTCAATCCTTGTAGGTTTTGGATCAGAGGTAATTATTTAGATGAGGGGAAACACCTATGTTTTGTGCTACAAATGTATGACTTATATTGTTTGAATCTTTAGGACTCTTTGAGTTAAATTATCCATGTATAAATTATCTATGAATTATGATGAGACATTGTTGATAGGAATATTGAATCATGGAAAGTTCGTTTTAATTGTAAGTTGAGAATTTTGCTTGAGGACAAGCAAAAGCTTAAGTGTGGGGGTATGTGATAAATCGTAAAAGTAACATATTTTAATCCCACATTTAGCATACTTTTGGATGATTTATCCCTTGATTTATGTAAAAGGTGCTCTTAATCCTTTCTTTTCATGTTTTATACTCAAGAAAGCAAGGAGGATGGAAAGAATGAGAAACGGGCTCAAAACGGACCAAATTGGGCCAAAGTGAAAATCGACACGGCCAGGACTTGAGCCAACATGGCTGTGTCTCCTTGATAGACTAGAACACGGCCTGATCACGATTTACACGAGCGTGTCACCTCATTAAAAGTCCGAACACGGCCTAAAGATGATTTACGGGCATGTGCCATGGCCGTGTCCTCGCCATGGAGAAGAGCAATTTCACTTTAAAAGGATACTTAGGGGCAAAGAAACCTATTTCAAAAGCCTATAAAAACACCCTAAGTATAACCTAGAAGAGGGCGGGGAGCTAGGCCAAGGAGCAGAAATAAAAGGTCGATTTGTGGGAAACACTTGAAGATAGCCAGTTGATCCATCTCAAGAAGCTGGAATTCCACTCAAGACGGTGGATCTCTCCTTCAATTCCTTCAGGGGGTTTTAAGGATTTCTTATGTTTTGTTTTATCTTTTCTTCTGAGATGTTTTCTTTTATTATTATGAACTAAACCCTTCAGATACCTGAAAGGGATGAAACTTAGATGAATCTTGTTATCGCTTGCTGAACTTTATGATAAATACTTGATTTGTTCTTAATTATGTGTTCTTAATTCTTGTGTTAATATTTTTGGGATATTGATTCAAGTTTGATGTGCTTAGGTGGAGGAGCAAAAGTCCCTGCTTAAGAGTAGATCTAGCATAATTAAGCGGAGTTGATCGCGCGCCTAGAGATAGGGTGACGAGATTTTGCCGGATTAGGGTGAAACCTAATATGGGAGTCCATAGATCGAGTTAATGCAATTCTAGGGGTTTTAATTAGAAAGAGATTTCAATTAATCAACCTAGGGTTAGACGTTATTCGCTTCGAGAGAGGGTTTAATATACGTTAGGGAGTCTTACGGATCAAGTCAAGTGAATAAATCAAATGCAGTTCAGAGTTAGATAACAAGTGAAGTCTAGGTGGATTCTTCCTAAGGGTATCGTCTTAATCAATCGAGTTTTTCCAAAAGATTTCCCCAATTCATTCTTTTTGTCTTTTTGCGTCTTTAGCTTAGTAGTTAGTTAAATTTAGATTAAATAACAACTTCACTTATTTTAGGCTAGATAATAAAAAGAAAGTTAGTATTAGTACTTTTGGTTCCTTTGGGTTCGATAATCCGGTCTTGCCTAAGCTATACTACTGTTCGATAGGTGCACTTGCCTCAATCGTTGTTATAGTTAGTTCTAGGTTCGATCATTATAAATTTAAAACTCTGAAATCAACGATCAGTGGTGAAGTCATAGTGTAGAGAAGTGTCAAGCAGGGGTGTACTACTGAATCCACTCTAGAGGTCAAATATGTGATTGCTTTTGAGGAAACAAAAAATGTAATCTACCTTCAAAAGTTTCTTAAGGGTCTCGTGATCATTCCTAGTATAGAAAAAGCTATCACATTGAATTATGACAACAATATGATAACTGCTAACACCGAAGAGACTAGAAACCATAAACGGACAAAACACACTGCTCGAGAATATCATATTATACGAGAGGTGGTGGCAGATGAAATAGTGGATGTAGTTAAAGTTACATCTGAGGACCACCTTGTGGATTCGTTTACCAAGACTCTAGTGTCTAGGAGTTTTGAGAAACATATAAAAGCTATATAAATGCAAAATATGACTCATCTAGTTCACTAGGGAAAGTGGGAGACTATTGGGATCTAGTGCACTTAATATAGTGATATCTTCAAATGTAATTGTAATTTTTCAAAAAATTGGTTTAATAAAATTGTCACACCCTTATTTTGCGAGCTGGTACTGTTGAGGAGACTGCACTGTTGAGACCGCCTAAGTCACGAGACTTAGACAGATTAATGATGTGGATTGGTGAGTTCCTAGTTGAGGTGAGATCCTTATTTGGTGGACTCTTCCGCAAATAAGTTTGCCACCCATGTTTTTGTGTCACTACAAATGTAAGTATAGTAGTGGGCCATGTTTAATTTATCTAGCATCCTAGTGGAGGTAACGTGTCAATAAACAGGACATCTAGGGAGCCTCATAGGATGTGATTAATTAGTTGAAGTGTGTGAGAATGACTACTGATTAGTGTTTAACCTTGAGTGAGATTTGGTGTACAGATAGCTATGAATAGGATAACCTGGTAGTGGAGAGAAGATTTCTATTTCATCTTCCTTACTTGCCTTTATTATCATCGAAGAAAACCAGAAGTGTTCTTCATTGTTAACTAAGGTGTTGTTTGTCAAGCTTATAGGAGATTCTATCTTAAGGTTGTCTTTTAGTAAGTTCTTAAATCCTTCTTTAAGTTTACCAAACAGAAAGGAGTTGTTGTAAGAGTTGTTATGTAGGGCTTTCATTTATATATTGGACAGAAAGGAAACTTACATCCGGAAATTGTTTGCATGTTTATTGATTCATGTTATTTCTTTAAACTTTTGTTTTTTTAATATTTAAAGAGGTCTTTTTATTGTTTTAGCCAAAGAAACGATAGAAGGTCCCAGTTTTAAAGTGAAAGAACATGTTGAGTAAGAAAAGCTCTGAGTGAAGATTTCTAGTGAGTTCCTTTGTACCTTGAGTCTGCTATCTGCATTACTTCGTTTAAAGATACCTACAGTGTAACACCCCTTACCCGTATTAAACGACAGAACCGGATACGAGGCATTACCACATTTAACATACTTAATCATGCAAAATCGGGCCATAAATTTTCATTCCAACTTAAAACTTTTCATTCGTGTTCATAACGTCCCTGTTATGGGCCTACGAGACCCGAAACATACATATAGAGTGGTTCGGGACTGAACTGAAAGCTTATGAGCACTTAGAAAAATTTTGCTCAAAATAGGGCCACACGCCCGTGTCTATGGCCCGTGTCCCTCACACGGCCATGACACGCCCGTGTCTTCACCCGTGCGTGAAAACCTTGACATTCTGTTTATGACGTCAGCAGACATTTAGGGTCACACGGCTGGGCACACGCCCATGTCCTGAGGCCGTGTCCTTCACATGGCTGAGACACACAACCGTGTCTCTGCCCGTGTGTTTACTACTAGCATTCTATTTTACTAAATTTGGATGTAGGGGACACACGGCCTATCGACACGCCCACGGATCTGACCGTGTGTTACACATGGCTTAGACACACGCTCTACCCGTGTGGACAAATATAAGGCTATTTACCAAGCCATTTGCCACCCTGAAAAATAACCACACTTATACCATTTCCAGCAACACATAGCATAGTAATATCCACACCTTATTTTCGCACATTACTCATTCAATTGTGCAAGTTTGCACTTCATGAATTTCATCATCATTGAATAGATATAACTTAACTAGTATTGGCCAATTCCAATGGCCATTTACAAAATGAAATAAGTAGCATTAAAAGCCAACACATTGGCTAACCAATATGACATATCACAAAATGACCAAGTTCCTATACATGCCATACCCAAAATAATCAAACTTTACTATACCCAAAAGAATAGCTTGATAGTGTGAATCGAGCTCCAACGTCCTTCGATCCCTGAGCTAGCTTGGTGATACTACAAGAAAAGGGAAAAGAGAGGGAGTAAGCATAAAGCTTAGTAAGTTTGCATGTAATAGATAACAGCATAAAGTCTTGTAATAACATCCACATATTACATTATGAATTAACACAAAATTCTCAAGCAACATTGACATGGCTTACTCATGTTCCCTCTTACCAACCTCATATCACATACCAGACTCATTTCTCGTGAGTTTCGCATATGTACCTGTATTACTCCGTCATATAACTTTAGCTCTTTTTCCATCTTTAACATAAACTTCAATTCTTTACCCCGTTGAACCACTTGGAATATCTAAAGATACTCGAAAATTGTCATACACGTAATAAGATGCCAATGCCATATCCTAGATATGGTCTTACATGGGGATCACATGTCGAATGCGATGTCATATCCCAGATATGGTCTTATACGGGATCTCATATTGATGTCGACGCCATATCCCAGATATGGTCTTACACGAGATCGTACGTCGATGCCATGTCCCAGACATAGTCTTATACGATTTCATACCGAAGCCAAGTCCCAGACGTGGTCTTACACGGAATCACTATTTAATGCCGATGCCATATCCCAGATATGGTCTTACACGGGATCTCAATTCGGTGCTGAGGCAATATCCCAGATATGGTCTTATACGGGACCTTATTAATCTAATGTCGTGACAAGGGTATCCTTTCTATTCCTAAGGTTCAACCGGGACTTCGATATAGTAAATCTTCATCATTTTATTCACCAAGACCTCATTAACCAATTTCATAAAAAGAATAAAAATTTCATGTAATATCAAGCATTTAAATACAGAATGACATAATGTTGATTTATTACACACAAACTTACCTCGGTACCAAAATATAGGTAGTTGTTCAATTTAGTCCACCACCTTATTCTTTCCTCGGTTTAGGTCCAGACTTCGTGTTTCTTGATCTATAGTGACAAATTTCACTTATTTAATTATCACATTAACTAAAACAGCCCATGAATCACACTTTGGTAAAATTTATAATTTTCCCTAAACTTTCACATATTTGCAAAATGGTCCCTAGGCTCGTATGATGAAATGTACTCATTTTCTTGGTTACCCAAGCCTAGCCGAACCTATCTTAGGCTTATAATAGCTCAAATTTTCCTTCAAAATTGATTTTTACTACACATTTTATCACTTTTACAAATAGGCCCTTTTTAGGTGTTTCCATGAAAAATCACTTCGAGAAAGATGTTCATCACACATCAAGCTTCCATATTCCTTCATTAAACATCAAAATACATGCATGTCATAAATGGGTAAGTTTTTGAACATGAACTCTAGCTTAAAATATAGCTAGAAATAGATAAATCGTGCTACGAAGATCTCAAAAATGTAAAGAACATTAAAAACGGGGCTAGGATGCACTTACTTTGAGCTTGAAAATGAACAAAACCCTAGCTATGTCTTCTCTTCAATTTTCGGCACTTAGGGAAGAAGATGGACACAAATTTTGACTTCTTTTCCCCTTTTTATTAATTTGTTAACTAAATGACCAAAATGCCCTTAAGGACCTTGAGATTTTTCCCTTACATGTCCATTTTTGTCCATCATGAGATATAATGGTCTAATTACTAAATAAGAACCTCTAATAATTTTTCTAATGCTATCTAATACTTAAAAATTCTAGAATCTCATATTTTCTGATTTTTGCAATTTAGTCCTAAAAGATAAATTGATCACTAAATCATAAAATTTCTTTATGAAATTTTCACACAACCATGCAAACATGTCATAGACCTCATAAAAACCATAAAATATATATTTCTTCTTTAGATTTGTGGTCTCGCAACAGCTATTCCGACTAGGCCCTAAATCGGGCTGTTACAATTCTCCCCCCTTAGGTAATTTCGTTCCCGAAAATCTTACCGGTAAAAAGGTTTGGATATTGGTTTCTCATAGCCTCCTCAGGCTCCCATGTAGCCTCTTCTACCCCGTGTCTTTGCCATAATACTTTCACAAGAGCTATTCTTTTATTTCTTAACTGTTTGACTTCTCGAGCCAAAATCTTAACCGGGTCTTCACCATAAGTCATGTCCGGTTGAATTTCAACCTCTGTCGGTACAATCACATGTGAAGGGTCTGATCGGTAACGGCGCAACATAGACACGTGGAACACATCATGGATCTTTTCCAACTCAGATGGAAAAGCCAACCAATATGCTACCGGCCCTATTCTTTCAGTAATCTCATACGGTCCAATAAAGCGTGGACTTAATTTGCCTTTCCGGCCAAACCTCAAAACTTTCTTCCATTGAGATACTTTCAAGAATACCTTATCATCGACCTAAAATTCAATCTCTCTTCGTTTCAGAACCACGTAGGATTTTTGTCTATCCGAAGCGGCCTTTAAACAGTCACGGATTACTTTTACTTTTTCTTTGGTTTCTCTAACCAAATCGACTCCGTGAATCTGATTTTCTCTGAGTTCGGTCCAATATGAGGGTGTTCGGCACTTACACCCATACAATGCCTCATAAAGTGCCATTTTCAAACTCGACTGAAAACTATTGTTGTAGGAAAATTCCACCAACGGTAAATACTTTTCCCAACTACCTTGGAATTCCAAAACACAGAATCGAAGCATGTCTTCAAGTATCTGTATTACCCTCTCTGACTGTCCATCGGTTTGCGGATGGAAAGTTGTACTGAAATTCAATTTTGTGCCCAAGGCTTATTGCAACTTTTTCCAAAACCGTGAAGTGAACCTCAGATCTCTATACGATATAATCGACAAAGGCACTCCGTGCAATCTCACAATTTTAAAAATATACAATTTGGCTAGTTTATCAAGTGATTAGTCAGTACGCACCGAAATAAAATGACCCGATTTCGTAAGCCTACCAACCGCAACCCAAACGACATCCTTTTTTTTTTGGTGTCAAAGGCAAACCCGTCACAAAATCCATAGTAATTCTGTCCCATTTCTATTCGGGAACCACCATCGGCTGAAGTAAACCCGAAGGTACTTGATGTTCGACTTTCACTTGCTAAAAAACCAAGCATCTCGATACGAACTCGAAAATATCTTTCTTCATATTCGGCCACCAATACTATTTCTTCAAGTCATTATATAGCTTTGTACTACCTGGATGAACAGATAGACATCCACTATGTGATTCGTGCAAAATTTTCCGAATAAGCTCATCATCTTTCGATACACAGACCCTATCTCAGAACATCAAACATCCATCAGAACTAATCCGAAAGTCTGACTCCATACCCGATTCACATTGAACTCTTTTGGCTTGCAAATCACTGTCGCCTTTCTGAGCTTCACAAATCTCTTGGAGAAACATCGGTCTAGCTCTCAACTCGGCTAGCATAGAACCATCATCTGATAAAGCCAACCGTTTATTCATAGCTCTCAATGCAAACAAATATTTCCTACTCAAAGCATCGGCGACTACGTTCACCTTTCCCGGATGGTAGTCAATCATTAATTCTTAAACTTTTAACAACTCCAACCATCTCATTTGCCGTAAATTCAAATCCCTTTGAGTCATCAAGTACTTTAGACTTTTATGATCAGTGAATACCCGACATTTCTCGCCATACAAATGGTGTCTCCAGATCTTCAACGCAAACATAATGGCGGCTAACTCCAAATCATGTGTCAGATAATTTTTCTCATGCGGTTTCAGCTGTCTCGAGGCATAAGCTATCACCTTGCCCTCTTGCATAAGTACACAACCCAATCCATTCAAGGATGCATCACTATAAATCATAAATTCTTTTCCCGGTTCAGGTTGTACTAAAACTGGAGCCCCAGTTAACAATGCCTTTAATTTCTCAAAACTCTGTTGGCATTTTTCTGTCGATTCGAACTTAACATCTTTTTGTAACAACCTCGTCATCGGAGTAGCTATCATGGAAAATCCTTTGACAAACCGTCTGTAATAACCAGCTAGGCCTAGAAAACTTCTAACCTCTGATACGTTCTTTAGCGGTTTCCATTCAACAATGGACGAAATCTTTCCCGGGTCAACTCTAATGCCATCACCCGAAACAATGTGACCCAAAAATCTGACTTCTTTAAGCCAAAATTCAGTTTTACTAAACTTGGCATATAACTGTGTAACACCCCTAACCCGTATGCGTCGCCAGACGAGAGTTAAGAGGTATTACTGGATATATCAGAACATAATACAAACATTTCACAATATCAATTATACATCATCATTTCATAATGATTCATACACATATAGTCCCTTTTAAAAGTCTATGAGACCTTAAACATGCTTTATAGAAGGTTCGAGACAAAACCGGTCTCATACGGAAACTTTGCGAAACTTAAAAAATTTTTCTTTCAAAACAGGGCACACGCTCATGTGACTAGGCTGTGTACTTCACACGGCCGTGTCTTGGACCATGTCTCAGCCCGTGTGCAAAACTGACTTGAATCACACGACCTATCACACGCCTGTGTGTCTGGCCCGTGTGCAATACTGACTTGAATCACACGGCCTGTCACACGGCCATGTGTCTGGCCTGTGTGCAAGTCTGACTTACTTCGAATTGGAACATTGAAGGACACGGTCGGGTCACACTCCCGTGTGCTCAACCGTGTGGGCAATTATAGGCCATTTGTAAGGCCAAATTGCCACCCATTTTGGGTCATACCTACAAGCATCCAACAAGCATCAATCGATGACCCAAAGGCAACCAAAAATATACTAAATTGACCATTCAAGAGCACATCAAAACATACCAACTTTTGCATCACATAACATGGACTAAATTCACCTATATTCACATTCATTATCAAGCCATATCACATGGCTATATATACATATCCCAAAACATATCTTAACATTTCTAGCCTATACATGCCATATTTCAATATGTACATTTTCAAAAGGTACCAAAATATAGTTCGATAGTGTGGTGATAATCCTCGACGATCCCCGAGCTTCCAGTAGCTTCGATAATCTATAAAACAAAGCAAACACACACAAAGTAAGCTTTCAAAAGCTTAGTAAGTCATATACAAATAAACTTATCACGTAATCAATTTTAAACTATTTCATTCATATGTACTATGGCATAACACATTAACAAATTCTTACTTCTCATCTAACTTCTTTGTTCATAATCACTTGCTTATAAACATATCACATTTTCATGTAGCTCACATGTCAAATGTTCATATTCATACATACCTTTCATTGCCAAATTTCATTTACATACGTACGTACCGGAATTCAGATGCACATTCATTTACTCATTCATTTCTCGGAATGCCCGTTGAACCGTTCGAAACCAATAAGGATACTCAGATAGCTCGAAAAGCTCATACAATGCCAACGTCCCAGACGTGGTCTTACATGTAATTAAATATTGATGCCTCTGTCCCAGACAGGGTCTTACACGAAATCATATACGATGCCAATGTCCCAGACATGGTCTTACATGTAAATCTCAAATCGATGCCAACGTCCTAGACGTGGTCTTACACGATAACACATATCAGAAACCTATGTCATGACATACGTATCCTAACTACTTCCTAAGGTTCATACGAGACTTCTCGGACGTTGTCACATTATCAGAATTTTTTCGGATTTCACATATTCAACTCAATTAGCCATATATCACAATTCATTCACATAAAAGAAGTAATAATTCAATTCAAACACATTTATTTGTATATCGACTTACCTCGTACGGAAAGAACGGAAACGAATGACTATTCAACTACTTTCGATTCCCCCCGATCTAATTCCGTTTTCTTTGGTTCTTGATCTATACACATTCAAATTTAACTCCTTTATTCATCATATCATGCAATTCAATCCATATACACATATTTAGGGCATTTTATAAATTAGCCCTCACATTTTCACATTTTGACATTTAAGTCCTTAATTCACAAAATCACAAAATATACAAAATTTCATTACACTATAGTTTGGCCGAATATTCACTTGGCTCAAATAAGTCCACATATTTCATTTATTTCACATTTTAGTCCTTCAATTTCTCATTTTCACAAATTAGCCCATAATAATCAATTTCATCAAAAATCCCAATACAAAACATATTTATCTAACATCAAGCTTCCATATTTCACCATTTAACATCACAAAGCTCATAACATCAACAATGGCATAACTCAAAATCATCATCAATTTCATGAATTAAGGCATGGGCTTAAGAGAACATGAAGCAACGATCACAAAAACATAGAAATTATCAAAAACCGAACAAAGTCCATACTTTAATCAAGACTTGGAAGTGCCAAACCCTAAGCTTGAAAATGATTCTTTTTCTTTTCTTTTTCTTTGTACTTTCGGCAAAATAAGATGATAATGGCCAT
Source organism: Gossypium sturtianum (assembly GCA_025698515.1). NCBI lineage: Eukaryota > Viridiplantae > Streptophyta > Magnoliopsida > Malvales > Malvaceae > Gossypium > Gossypium sturtianum. The sequence goes on along the minus strand of CM046943.1, from coordinate 33,235,022 downwards.
GTTTTCAATTTTTATTTTATTTTATTACATATTAATATACTTTTTACCATTTTAACCTTATAAATTTTAATTAGAAAACTATATAATACATGCCCAAAACCGTCCATGCTATTATTCAATGGTCAATTATCAACATAAGGACCCCACATTATAAAAGCCATAGCAATATAGCACTTTAACAATTAGCAAGTCACTTTTGCATTTTCTGCAATTTAATCCTTTTTGCAAACTAAGCACACAAACGATCAAATTAAATCAGGGAAATTTCGCACATACCAATTCACATGCTGTAAACTCAGAAAACAATATTAAAATATTTTTCTGACTCAGATTTGTGGTCCCGAAACCACTATTCTGACTAGGGTATAAACCGGACTGTTACAAACTGTTTATCCCGTAAAATTTGTAAAATCGTCCTCAAGTGCTCAGCATGCTCGCTCTCATCACGAGAGTAAATCAATATATCATCAATAAAGACTACAACAAATTTATCCAAATATGGCCGAAAGATGCGGTTCATTAAATCCATAAACACAGCAGGGGCATTTGTTAAACCAAAAGGCATAACTAGAAATTCATAGTGACCATACCTTGTCCGAAATGCGGTTTTCGACACATCTGAGTCTTTGACTCTCAACTGGTAATAACTAGACCTCAAGTCTATCTTGGAAAACACAGTGGCCCCCTTCAATTGGTTAAACAAATCATCGATCCTTGGCAAGGGATACTTGTTCTTTACGATTACCTTATTAAGTTTCTGATAATCTATACAAAACCTCATAGAACCATCTTTCTTTTTCACAAATAATACGGGAGCACCCCACGGAGAATAACTCGGTCTTGTAAAACCTTTATCCGTCAAATCTTGTAACTGAGCCTTCAATTCTTTCAACTTAGTCGAAGCCATCCTGTACGGAGCAATAGAAATAGGCGCAGTACCAGGGGCTAACTCAATACCAAATTCAATCTCTCTAACCAGAGGCAACCCGAGCAATTCTTCCGAAAATACATCTGGATCCTCACGTACTATCGGCACTGATTCAATTCTTAACTCAGTCTCTTTGGCATTCATCATAAAGGCAAGATAAGCTTCATATCCCTTTCTTATGTATTTCTGAGCAGACATGAAAGAAATCACTACAGGTAATCTATCCTGTTCATCTGATTCAACACGAAAAATATCCCCATTTTCACATTTCAATTCAATAAATTTCCTTCCATAATTTACTATCACATCATGAGCAGTTAACCAATCCATGCCAAGAAATACATCGAATTCATCAAACTGCAATAGTAAGAGATTAGCCGAAAAATAATGACCTCTAATCATCAAAGGGCAATCTCTGCATACCTTGTCAACTAACACACATTTGCCTAGGGGATTTGACACTTTTATCACAAATTATGTAGACTCTACAGGCATGTTCATACTAGATACTAATTTCGTACAAACATACGAGTGGGTAGATCCCGGATCAATTAAAGCAACAACATAAGTATCATAAAGAGAAAATGTACTCGTAATCACATCAGGGGATGAAGCCTCTTCGCAAGCGCGAATGGAATAAGTCCTCGCAGGCGCTCTACCCTCTGATCTTGCAGTCTGCTCTCTAAGTGTATTCTTACTACTTGTTCCATTTCCTGGATTTCTCTGTGGTCTCCCTTTACTAGCAGTGTTTCCCGATCTCACACTCTGATTTATATCTTTTTCAACCATCTCGGGGCAGTCTCTAATGAAATGATCTTGGGAACCACACTTGAAACAAGCTCTCTCATTTGCTCGGCACTCACCGGGGTGACGTCTACCACACTGTGAACATTCCGGTCTACTTAGTCGAGCATTACCAACACTAGCAATCGAAGTGGTCTGAGCTTTACTATTTACCTTTACTTCTGTTTGAGAACCCAACTGAAGCGGCTGATCGAGTAGTGAACTCTCTCGATTTCTTGGATGAGGATTGAAATGACTTACCCAATTGTCTCTTCCTCGAGTCACGAAACTCAATTTTAGCCCTTCTTTTCTCTTTGGCCAATTCCTCGGCCTTGCAAGCTCTCTCTACTAACACAACAAATTCCTTCAGTTCTAGAATACCAACAAAAAATCAGATGTCCTCATTTAATCCGTCCTCAAACCTCTTACACATGATGGCTTCGGTGGATACGCACTCCCCAGCGTAATTACTGAGCCTTACAAACTCACATTCATATTTGGTTACCATCATTCGACCTTGTTTTAGCTCAAGGAATTTCTTTCTTTTCTGATCGATAAACCTTTGGCTAATATACTTCTTTCGGAACTCTTCTTGGAAAAATTCCCAATTAACTCTCTCCCTTGGTATGACCGACACAAGGGTGTTCCACCACTGATAAGCCGGATCTCTCAAGAGAGACACAACACATTTCATACACTCTTCGGGTGTGCAAGACAATTCATCAAATACCCTGTTGGTATTTTCAAGCCAGAATTCTACTCTTTTCGAATCGTCATCTTTATTAGCTCGAAACTGCTCAGCTCCTTGTTTTCAGATTCTATCAACCGAGGGCTTTTCCCTTCTTACCATTTCTACAGCTTGGGGAGATACAGGGATAGGCTGAGGGATTGGAGGGGGTGGAGCTTGTTGTTGAGCGGTTGGTTCGTTCGAACGAACTCCGTATACCAGGTGTTCATCATATGGAGAAAGGCTTTCCTAGCCTTTTCTCCTCCTCCCTGACTCACAGTTATGGGTCTACTTTCAGTTGGCGCTGCCCCTTGAGAAGGAGCCGGTGCATTACTTTCTACGTCATCTGCCACTGCTCTGTCGGGATCCATTTGCTATATGAAAACATATTTCAAATCATTAGGAGTCGTCACACAATCATTATGTATATACACATACGTATGGCATGTATAGCTAGACTCTCACACAAGCTACGGTAATCCAAGAGACGACTAAACCATAGCTCTGATACCACTAAATGTAACACCCCTTACCCGTATTCGACGATGAAACCAGAGACGAGGCATTACCAGACTTAACATACTTAATCATGCAAAATCGAGCCATAAATTTTTATTCCAACTTAAAACTTTTCATTCATGTTCATAACGTCCCTGTTATGGTCCTACGAAACCCGAAACATACATATAGAGTGGTTCGGGACTGAACCGAAAGCTTACGAGCACTTAGAAAATTTTTACTCAAAATAGGGCCACACGCCCGTGTCTATGGCCCGTGTGCCTCACACGGCCATGACACGCCCATGTCTTAACCCGTGCGTGAAAACCTTGACATTCTGTTTATGACGTTAGCAGACATTTAGGGTCACATGCCCGTGTGCTAGGCCGTGTGGCGAATTTAATCCTCGCAATTGATGTGCAGACTTCAAACGACCTGGGCACACGCCCATGTCCTGAGGTCGTGTCCTTTACATGGCTAAGACACACGACCGTGTCTCTGCCCGTGTGTTTACTACTAGGCATTCTGTTTTACTAAATTTGGATGCAGGGGACACACGGCCTATCGACACGCCCACGGGTCTGACCGTGTGTTACACATGGCTTAGACACACGCCCGTGTATCTACCCGTGTGGATAGATGTAAGGCTATTTACCGAGCCATTTGCCACCCTGAAAAATAACCACAATTATACCATTTCCAGTAACACATAGCATAGCAATAATGCACCTCTAATATCCACAATCAAGACATCCACACCTTATTTTTGCACATTACTCCTTCCATTGCGCAAGCTTGCACTTCATGAATTTCATCATCATTGAATAGATATAACTTAACTAGTATTGGCCAATTCCAATGGCAATTTACATAATGAAATAAGTAACATTTAAAGCCAACACATTGGCGAACCAATATGACATATCACAAAATGACCAAGTTCCTATACATGCCATACCCAAAATAATCAAACTTTACTATACCCAAAAGAATAGCTTGATAGTGTGAATCGAGCTCTGACGTCCTTCGATCCCCGAGCTAGCTTTGCGATACTACAAGAAAAGGGAAAAAAGAGGGAGTAAGCATAAAGCTTAGTAAGTTTGCATGTAACAGATAACAACATAAAGACTTGTAATAAAATCCACATAATACATTATGAATTAACAAAAAATTCTCAAGCAACATTGACATGGCTTACTCATGTTCCCTCTTACCAACCTCATATCACATACCAGACTCATTTCTCGTGTGTTTCGCATATGTACCTGTATCACTTCGTCACATAACTTTAGCCCTTTTTCCATCTTTAACATAAACTTTAATTCTTTACCCCGTTGAACCACTTGGAATATCTAAGGATACTCGGAAATTGTCATACACGTAATAAGATGCCAATGTCATATCCCAGATATGGTCTTACAAGGGGATCACATATCGATGCCGATGCCATATCCCATATATGGTCTTATACGGGATCTCATGTCGATGTCGACGCTATATCCCAGATATGGTCTTACACGAGATCGTACGTCGATGCCATGTCCCAGACATGGTCTTATATGATTTCATACCGAAGCCAGGTCCCAAACGTGGTCTTACACAAAATCACTATTCAATACTGATGACATATCCCAGATATGGTCTTACACGGGATCTCAATTCGGTGCCGAGGCCATATCCCAGATATGGTCTTATACGGGACCTTATTAATCTAATGTCGTGACAAGGGTATCCTTTCTATTCCTAAGGTTCAACCGGGACTTCGATATAGTAAATCTTCATCATTTTATTCATCAAGACCTCATTAACAAATTTCATAAAAAGAATAAAAATTTCATGTAATATCAAGCATTTAAATACAGAATAACATAATGTTGATTTATTACACACAAACTTACCTCGGTACCAAAATATAGGTAGTTGTTCACTTAGTCCACCACATTGTTCTTTCCTCGGTTTAGGTTCGGACTTCGTGTTTCTTGATCTATAATGACAAATTTCACTTATTTAATTATCACATTTTGGCAAAAATTATAATTTTTCCCTAAACTTTAACATATTTGCAAAATGGTCCCTAGGCTCGTATGATGAAATGTACTAATTTTCTTGGTTACCAAAGCCTAGCCGAACCTATCTTAGGCTTATAATAGCTCACATTTTCCTTCAAAATTGACTTTTACTACACATTTTAGCACTTTTACAAATAGGTACTTTTTAGGTGTTTCCATGAAAAATCACTTAGAGAAAGATGTTCATCACACATCAAGCTTCCATATTCCTCCATTAAACATCAAAATACATGCATTTCATAAATGGGTAAGTTTTTAAACATGAAATCTAGCTTAAAATATAGCTAGAAATAGATAAATCGAGCTACGAGGATCTCAAAAATGTAAAGAATATTAAAAACGGGGCTAGGATGCACTTACTTTGAGCTTGAAAATGAACAAAACCCTAGCTATGTCTTCTCTTCAATTTTCGGCACTTAGGGAAGAAGATGGACACAAATTTTGACTTCTTTTCCCCTTTTTATTAATTTGTTAACTAAATGACCAAAATGCCCTTAAGGACCTTCCTTGAGATTTTTCCCTTACATGTCCATTTTTGTCCATCATGAGATATAATGGTCTAATTACTAAATAAGGACCTCTAATAATTTTTCTAATGCTATCTAATACTTAAAAATTCTAGAATCTCATATTTTCCAATTTTTGCAATTTAGTCCTAAAAGATAAATTGGTCACTAAATCATAAAATTTCTTCATGAAATTTTCACACAACCATTCAAACATGTCATAGACCTCTTAAAAACCATAAGACATATATTTCTACTTTGAATTTGTCGTCTCGCAACCACTATTCCGACTAAGCCCTAAATCAGGCTATTACATATTGTGTATCCAGGTTAGTGGCTTTAACCTTTGGTCATGGTACTTATATTAAAGAGAAAGTGTTTAGGGCGTCGATGAATTTAAGCTCACAATCAGTAAATTAGAAATAGAATTCATGCATGTGCATGGGTATAGATACTCCTTCCTTGGTGCACAAGCTCCGTATCTAGAATGGTGTAAGGAGGAATCAGAGGAATGTTACGAATGATGATGAAAATAAGATATAGGATATTATCTTTTGCCTCTGATATGGAACTCTAGAACAAACCGTGAGTGGTCAATACCCGGCCTTGCGGGGAACACTTATGTGCTCAAAATACAATAAGGAATGATAGAGGTATGGAGGTTATAGCTAGTTTAATGACTCTAATGAGCGATATGAAGATACAAGAATAATGGTTCTTCAGAACTAGGTTCAGAAGCTAGCACAAGGAAGGGCATATACGAAATAAGGTCATATATTGTCTTAAACAAAATGTGAACGTTGCATGAAGTGCAAAATGTCATAAAGGGTTAGTGCCCTAAGGTGGCATACCAATATAGTTGCGGTGCCTTGTCCGATATATGTAAGTCTCAAATAGAGGATAGAGTCCTCCATGAGGCTGAGTCTGTTTGTAGAAGTATCTGCTAGTGTATACTTCAGAACCGAGAGAGTTGTATCCGCCAAATGTGGTGTACCATTTTGTTAGTCGAAGTCTTAATCTTTTAATAATTGTAGGACTCGGTTTTGGGATTATACTTCCCCAGAACTCACTTGGTTCTTATGAACTTACTTAGTTTCTTTCTTCTTATTTTTAGGCTATAAGGTTGGACGTTGTCATTGCTGGGACCGCCAGTTCACCTCATGGTGCAGTGGGAAAAAAATTCTAGCAATCCACAACCATGGATCCATGTACGAGGAATGAAATAGGTTGAAATAAGGTTGAAGATATAACTTCTTAACCGAAAATGATGAAAGGATGTTGTTGATTCGATGTCGATTCCAAGCCATAATGAAAATGTTTTGGCTTCTACGTAGTCCACTCGGTATTAAAACGAATGGCAAAACTCTCTTGAAATTATTCAAGAGAAAAATCTCCTGAAAATGGCTGCTAGACCCTTTTTGTCAATTTTCTTTTAAAACAAACTTGCCCAAATTCGGGATTTTGGTAAGCATATATTGAAAACGGAATCAAATATTATAGAGAACATATGGAAAGCATTATACACGTTATATTCTTTCCAAAAAGAATTATAACTACCATGTTTCAATGTTTGACCGAAATATTATAATAATTTCGGTGAACTATATTCTGTTAAAATTTTATATAAATGAAGTTCATATATTAATTTTAATTATGTTATCTATATGTGTAGAACAAGCTTGTACATTTAATTCGTTTAATATTTAACTATAAAATTAAATTAATTCAATAATTAATTTAATTCATGTGACAGCTAAACATAATACAAAATGTGTTTCGATTTTTTTCGTTTTAACCATACGGTATGACCTTATAGGTTCTTGTAATGTTAGTAGTAATACTAAACATTTCTAATAATACAAGAAATGAGTGACATCTAAAAATGCATCATTGCTACCTAAATTACAAGAAGTCATAATTCGACATAACCTTTCTGTGATTATTTTTCATGTATTATATCCTTTTACACTTAATATCTAGATTGGAAACAAGTCATGGAATAGTCACACTTGTATAGTCCAATCTCATATTTCTTAATTTTCTGAGTAAATTAAAATAAACATATAAGTGTGATATCTCATATCAATTTATTTGAGCATGACCATGCATTTCTAGTCTCACTCCATCAAGAGGCCTAAGATATTGCTCCCATTATGTAGGAGGGATAAATCCTATCTTGATCAACTATATCCCACTATATAGATTGTGGTATATCCAACATTAGTCATTAGAGTACAACCTATTACAATAGATGTTTGACTATATCAAAACATACGACTTACGATGTTGGGACAATAATGATCTCAAGTCTGAGGATCATATACATAGTTATTAATATGAGTAATATTGTGACTATTACATAATAATCCAAGAAACATACTCATAACGGGTCAGTCCAATATGTTGTTCTCTAACACATACTCATGTATTGATTTTGACATCCCTATGTCAATGACAACTTTTTTTCATCAATCAACTACACATTAATCTCAATGCATTATTGTTGTCCAAGCCCACAATAATACTTGACAAAGGACCTTTTAAGAACAAACATATTTTCTTACGACTTTATTACAATTTAGTTTATTTATATACACAGAAAACGAAACTGAAATAATAATGGTTATGCCTTATAATAATAAATAAGGTAAAACAAGTATGTAATTACAATCATGTCATGATTGGTCTTTCGGCATACTATAACAATCTCCCACTAGCACTAACATCAATCACTCATATATCTAATACCAAGTGACTTAGTGTGACATTCATGCTTTTGCTGTGTCAGCGTCTTCGTCAGTGGATCAGTAATGTTATCATCTATTGGTACTTTGCATATTTCCACATCTCCTCCATCAATGATTTCTCAAATAAGATGGAAGTGCCTAAGTATATGTTTGGGCTGCTGGTGAGATCTGGGTTTTTTTTGTGCAATGGCTCCATTGTTGTCACAATGAAGTTCTATAGCATCTGATATGCTAGGAACAACCCCTAGTTCAAATATGAACTTGATCCAAACAACCACTTTTTCAGCCTCATTAGCTACAATATACCCAGCCATAGTTTTAGAATCACCTACTATATCTTGCTTTGAACTTTTCCAACTCATAGTGCCCCCATTAAGGTAAAACACAAAACCTAATTGCGATCTTGAATCATCCTTCTCTTTTTAGAAGCTAGCATCAGTGTAACCTTTTACACTCAGCTATTTCTCACCTCCATTTATAAGGAATGTATCCTTAGTCCTTCTTAAGTTCTTAAGGATATTTTTAACTGTGACCCAATGACCTTCACCGAGATCTACTTGGTATAGACTCGTCATGCTTAAAGCATATGATACATCTGTATGAGTACATAACATGGCATACATGATAGATCCAATAGCTGGAGCATATGGAATCTTACTCATACGTTCTCTCTCTTAAAAAGTTGAAGGACACATTTCCTTCAAGAGTGAAATACCATGTCTCATAGGTACGGATCCTCTCTTAAATTCTTCCATACTGAACCTTTTTAGTACTTTATCTATGTATGTATTTTGGCTTAGACCTAGGATTCATCTTGATATATCTCTATAGATTTTAACTCCTAATATGTATGTAGCCTCGCCCTAGTCCTTTATAGAAAAATAACTTTCTAACCAAGTCTTAACAGACTGTAGGGTAGGTATGTCATTTCCTATTATAAGTATGTCATCTACATACAATAACAAGAATACAATAGTGCTCCCACTAGTTTTCTTGTAAACACAAGGCTCATCTTTATTGTGGATAAAACCAAACTCTTTGACCGCATATTTAAAATGAAGATTCCAACTTTGAGAAGCTTGCTTTAATCCATAAATGGAACTTTGTAGCTTGCATACCTTACCAGCACCTTTTGGATCGACAAAACCTTTAGGTTGTGTCATGTACACATCCTCTTCCAGTTTTTGTAACACCCTAAAATAGGGCCTAAGAGATTTAGGGGTAATTTAGGAATTCTAGCTCTAGAGTGCTTAAAATTTTGTAACATGGTAAATCGAGATTATATTTGACTATGGAATCTTAGCTATTAAATGAAATTTTGAAAATGTACTCTAGAAATCTTTAATTTTAAGAAAAAGGACTAAATTGAAATAGAGTCAAAATTGTGAGTTTTAAACAGGCAATTAGCCCAGATTTTAGAATTCAGCCTATTTCTTCCCCCACCAACGTGATCTCACGATAGGTTTTCCCCCCAACACAAGCTTTGTTGTCCCTTGCTATTCCCTTGCCCCTTCTATTGGTTTTTGCTTCCCAAACCATAGTACTTTGATTTCCTAACATTCCCAAGCCAATTACCTTAATAAATCGCCAAGAAAAACACTCAAAATATCCAAAGATTCCATCATCTTCTCCAAACGTGGGTTTTTTGAATTTGTGTCAAAACTCGTCTAATCTTCCATTAAAGGTAATATTTCGAATTCTTATGAGTTTTTTATGATATCTAGTCCTTAAAATTGAAGTATTAGCCGTTGAATCGCAAGTTTTTAATAAAAGCATGAAAATGGAATCATTAATGGTGGATTCTGAGATTTTGGGTAAAAATGTGATTTAAAAGTGTTATTCTATTAATTTCAATGTGATTAAAAGGTTTTTAAACTTCCATAGAAGTTTCGTTAATGATTTCTCATGTTTTAATAAATTTTGTGAAAATTACCTAAAAGATGTTGAAAAATGTCGATACCATGAACTAGGTTTTTTAGTGTAATTTAATGGTTGGGAATTAGGTGTATATGATTAATAAGATGAACGAAATTCATTTTAGACAGAAAGGTTAAGCGAAGACCGAGTTGTGAGCATTTTAAGTTTGTTATGTTAATGGTTTTAAGCTACTTAGGATTGCAACTTAGGCTTGTGTTTTGGTTGGTTTGAGTGAATACTTAGCCGTTATTTGACTGTGTTTATTGTATGATTGTTGTGTGTGAAGCCTTGGATTCATTAGGGCCTTCAACCAGTTAAAGAAAGAGCTAGATTGAGCTTTCGGCTTCTCGGCAAAAGTACTAATGGTGAGTGTTTAGAACTTCTACTCGTAGACACGAGTCATGCGTATTTGGGAATTTAGTTTTAGCCTAAACCCCTACTCTAAATTCCAAGTGTAAGTTTTCTTGTATCTATATTTGTGTGTGGTTTATGTTCTTACATGATTGTGAACTTTTGCATAGTGATGAGAAGCTCAAATATGCGATATGTGAATATGATAATTATCATGATATATATATGTTATATGATAGTGATAGTTTTTTGCAAAAGATGCAATGCAGTGATAGTCCTCGGATATTCGGTAAGTAATATGTGTGTTAAATTAGATATTTTGGCCTTGTGATTCTTGAAATCGTTGGATATAGTTGGCATGTCATATGATTGTGAGTACTCACCTATATGTATAGTGATTTTGGGCGTTAAGGCCCTGGGCCATGTTTGGAGGGATAATGGAATGTGAGCTAAGCTCCATTCAACAGGACATGTGAGGGTAAATAAGGAGAGTGTTAGCCATACATTTCGCTTATAGGACATTTTTGACTCTATGAGTCTATGTTTTGTGTGTTTGAGATCTGTGCATCCGATGTGTGATGATAGAGCTCGCTATAAGTTTCTTAACTCAAGTGTCAAATTATCTTGTATTATATCTATATATGTGTGTTGTGTGATGAATGCATTAATAAATATGTGGTTGCTTTGCAAACTATCCTTATGAATGTTATGCAAATGAACTATTAGACTATGCATGTTAAAGTGCTACGCGTCACTAAACATAAGACTCTAGTATCGTATATGTGTAATTGGTTATTGTGAATGCATGACGGAATGTTTGCGTTGTGGTTATTTCACTCATTCACTGAGCTTGTTTAAGCTCACCCACTCATTTCAACATTTTCAGATTTGTAACGGTTCAGTGTGGGGGTGTGCTTGTCCTAGGGAGTGATCCAAGGAAGACTAGTTTTTTCTCGTATGTGTTCTTTCAGTTATTTTCGTATTGGGAAATAAGGCAATGTGGTAGATTTGTTTAGTGCCATGATATGTTTGGATTATTTACTGACTTTGTTTTATTTCAATTTTGGAAGTTTATGAGTTTATATGTTTGCTTATGTTCATGAACTTTAATTGGCTTGATGTATCTTGCTTGGTCACGTTTTGACAATTTGAACTGTTAAATTTAGCCGTTGGATGTTTATTTATCGAAGTAAGTGATGCATGGTCCTTAGATGTAACACCCCTTACCCGTATTCAACGTCGGAACTGGGCCCGAGGCGTTACTGTATTAAAACCTCATGATCGTCACTTAGGCTCAATGTGACTACTCTCTTAAGTCACCTCAACATCTTATTCTCGACTTACGAGGCTTCACTCATACACACGAGGGCTATCGAGACTATATTGAAACTTCTACGATTTTGAAAACTTTTCCATCTATACAGGGATCACACACGCCCATGGTCACTACCCGTGCATGAAAACTCAAGCATTCTGCCAATGCCCCACGGTTAGGGCACACGCCCGTGCTCTCCACCCGTGGTGCACACTGACTATCTTAACACGGCCTCGAGTCTAGACACACGCCCGTATGGCTAGCCCGTGGCCAACACTGATTAACACACACGTTCTAGGCACACGCCCGTGTGACTAGTCCGTGGTCTATTCTGATTCAAAATACTAACATGCAGGGGACACACGGCCAAGTCACATGCCTATGGGCTGACCGTGTGTCACACATGGCCTAGACACACGCCCGTGTGTCTACCCACATGGACAAGAACATAGCTATTTGCCAAGTTCTTTTCACCCTTCTAGCATACACAACATGCACTCATTCAACACATCCATAATCAACTCAAAATCTTACAATCTCACTTAGATAACTACATCTTTTCATATAATAAAGTGCCAACAACTATGGCATTATACAAAGTAGATTATCCATCTAAAGGCCAACACATCATAGCCATAAACAACAAAATTCACTAACTTGTCTAGCTCATATACATGCCATATACAAAACATTGAGTCTCATGTACCAGAGTGTGCTGATAGTGTGGGCGATCCTCCAATTGATCCTCGTATCTCGATTCAACACTTTTGCTCTATAAGACAAGGGAAAAGAAAGGGAGTAAGCTTTAAGCTTAGTAAGTTTACCCATAAACAATTAAGCAACATAGTATAAGCTAAACAACAATTAGCATTATACTAACATATAATGTACAACTATGCTTACTCTTTCTATCCCTTACCACATTTCCAACACATCATGAGTCACTTACTCATAACCATTCACATGCACCCCTGCATTCAATATCACATTTACACAATATACAACACATCATTATTTCTCGATAATACATCCACATAGCTAATCCACATTGCTAATCCACACAGCTAATGTCTCGGTGGTTTCGCACTTAGCCCACCACAATCAATTAATAAAGTAGTATCGCACTTAGCCTACCACAAAGGTAATCGTAGTGGTTTCGCACATAGCCCACTAGACAATATACCCAACGATAGCATCGCACATAGACAGCTCATCGTCATTATGCATTAAGATGGTATCGCACTTAGCCCATCTTTTAGCATTATTACTACACATTCACAAATCTACTTACTTAATCATTCATCCGTTCATTTCACTTGAACCACATAGGTTCTCAATCATTCTCAACCATGCTATACACTAGCTAGCATTAACAAATTGTAAGTATGAATGCATTGTTTATGCATCGACTTACCTCGATACTCAAAAGTATAGAAACGTGCAATTTAGTCCACCACTTTGCTCTTGCCTCGATTTCGATCCGGGCTTTGTCTTTCTTGATCTATAATGAATAAATCAGCTTATTCAATACACACATTGACCAAATTGACCCACATCTCATACTTTGGCAAAATTACTCTTTTACCCTAAATCTTTCTCATATTTACACTATTACCACAAGGCTTGTAAAGTGATTTTTATTCAACTTTCTAGCGTTTCATGCTTAGCCAAATCACTTACTCAACTAAAGCAATCATCAATTCTCATTACAACACACATGTATGACCAAACTCAAGATTTTTACAAACTAGTCCCTACATGCATTTTCTATGAAAACTCATTTAGCAAAAGATGTTTCTACTACATCAAGCTTTCATAATCTTCCATAAAACATCAAAATACATGCATGTCATACATGGCCAAATATTTGAACATCCATCATAGCTCATCAAATAGCTAAAAATAGCTTCCTCATGCAACAAGGACTTCAAAAATACAAAGAATATCAAAAAACGAGGCTAGATGCACTTACTAGCAAGCTTGAAATTTTTGAAGAACCCTAACAATGGCTCTCTCAAATTTTCGACAGCCTTGGAGAAGAAGATAAATGAATTTTGTTATCTTTTCTCCTATTTTAATCACTTAATTGTTAAATGACCAAAATGCCCTTTTTGATCAACTTTCTATTTTAACTCATCCATGCCCAATTTTGTCCAAAAAATTAAAAATTGGTAAAATTGCTATTTAAGGACCTCTAATTAATATTCTAAAGCTATTTCACACAAGTAGCTTCTAGAACCTCACATTTTGCAACTTTTGCAATTTAGTCCTTTTGGACAATTCAACCGCAATTTCATAAAATTGCTTCATGAAACTTTCACACTAACATGCATACATAGCATAAACCTCAAAAACTCATTCATAAACCTCGGATTTGTGGTCTCGCACCACTATTCTGACTAGGCCCTAAATCGGGATGTTACAACTCTCCCCCCTTTTAGAGATTTTTGCCCTCGAAAATCTTACCAGTAAAGAGGTTTAGATGTTGCTCTCTCGTAGCTTTTTCCGTTTCCCACATAGCCTCTTCCACACTGTGTTTCTGCCATAACACTTTCACTAGTGCTATGCTCTTATTTCTCAACTGTTTCACTTCTCGAGCCAAGATCTTAATCGGCTCTTCATCATAAGACATATCCGGTCTTATCTCAATTTTCGTCGAAGGAATCACATGTGAAGGATCGGAGTGATACCGTCGCAACATCGACACATGGAACACATTATGAATCTTTTCCAACTCTACCGGCAAAGCCAACCGGTATGCTACTGGCCCAACTCTATCTGTAATTTCATACGGCCCTATGAATCTTGGACTCAATTTTCCTTTTCGTCCAAATCTCATAATCTTCTTCCATGGGGACACTTTCAAAAACACTTTGTCGCCTACTTCAAACTCAATTTCTTTTCTTTTCAGATCCGCGTACGACTTCTGTCGGTCCGAATCAGCTTCCAGACTATTACGGATTACTTTCACTTTCTGCTCAGTCTCTTTTACTAGATCGACCCCATTGATCTGCTTCTCACTAAGCTCGATCCAATACAAAGGAGTCTGACACTTACGACCATACAAGGCCTCATACGGAGCCATCCGTATACTTGACTGATAACTGTTATTGTAAGCAAATTCAACTAAAGGTAGATATCTCTCCCAACTACCCTCGAATTCTAACACATAGCATCGAATCATATCTTCGAGAACTTGAATCACTCTTTCAGACTGACCATCGGTTTGCGGATGGAACGCAGTACTGAAATTCAACTTTGTTCCCAAAGCCTCTTGCAACCTCTTCCAAAACCTCGAAGTGAACCTCGGATCCCTATCCGATATTATAGACATAGGTACACCATGTAACCTCACTATCTCTGCAACATACAACTCAGCTAACTTATCCAGTGAATAATCAACACGTACTGGAATAAAGTGAGTCGAGTTCGTTAGTCTATCCACAACAACCCACACAGCAACTCTCTTTTTCAGAGTCATCGGTAACCCCGTCACAAAATCCATGGTAATTCGATCCCACTTCCATTCGGGTACCAACACTGGCTGAAGCAATCCCGAAGGCACTTGATGCTCAACTTTCACTTGTTGACAAATCAGACACTATGTCATGAACTCTAAAATATCTCTTTTCATACCCGGCCACCAATAAGACTTCTTCAAGTCATTATACATTTTCGTACTGCCTGGATGTACTGACAAACATCCACTGTGGGCCTAATGCAAAACCTTTCAGATTAACTCCTCATCTCTAGGTACACAAATTCTGACACGGTACAGCAAACAACGATTCGAGCCCACTCAAAAATTGAAATCACTTTCTGATTCACACTTATCTCTCTTAGCTGACATATCACTGTCATTTCTCTGAGCCTCACATATCTGTTGAAGAAATAGTGGCTTAGCTCTCAACTCTTCTAGAATAGCACCATCATCAGACAATGCCAAACTCATCCTCATAACTCTTAGAGCATACAAGGATTTCCTACTCAGGGCATCCGCAACCACATTCGCTTTTCCCGGGTGGTAATCAATGACTAACTCATAGTCTTTTAACAACTCAAGTCACCGTCTCTGTCGCAAATTCAGATCCTTCTGATCCATCAAATATCTCAAACTCTTTTGATCCGTAAAGATTCGGCACTTCTCACCGTATAAGTAATGTCGCCAAATCTTTAACGCGAAAACAATCGCAGCCAACTCCAAATCATGAGTCAGATAATTCTTCTCGTGCGGTTTCAACTGTCTCGAGGCGTAAGCGACTACCTTACCCTCTTGCATCAACACGCAACCGAGACCATTAAACGACGTGTCACTGTAAACCACGAACTCTTTCCCCGATTCTGGTTGAACCAAAATCGGCGCCTCAGTCAATATTGTTTTTAGTCTCTCGAAACTCTGTTGACATGTCTCAGTCCATTCAAACTTGACATCTTTGTGCAATAGTTTAGTCATCGGGGTAGCAATCACAGAGAACCCCTTTACGAAACGTCTGTAATATCCTGCTAATCCCAAGAAACTTCTGATTTTTGACACGTTCCTCGATGGTTTCCAATCCACAACAGCTGATATCTTACTCGGGTCAACTCTAACACCATCACCCGACACAATGTGTCCTAGGAATCTGACCTCTTGGAGCCAAAACTCACTCTTGCTAAACTTAGCATACAACTGCTTATCTCTTAAAGTTTGCAAGATAATTCTCAAATGTTCTTCATGATCATTCTCATCCCGAGAATAGATCAATATGTCGTCAATGAAGATAACTACAAACTTGTCCACATACGGTCTAAAAACACGGTTCATCAGATCCATAAAAATTACCGGTGCATTCGTCAAACCAAACGGCATAACCAAAAACTCATAATGGCCAAACCTTGTCCGAAATGCAGTTTTCAACACATCCTGCTCTTTCACTCTCAACTTATAATAACCAAACCTCAGGTCTATCTTGGAGAACACTGTAGCTCCCTTCAGTTGATCAAAAAGATCATCAATCCTTGGTAAAGGATACTTATTCTTAATCGTCACTTTGTTAAGCTGTCTATAGTCTATACACAACCTCATAGACCCATCTTTCTTCTTCACAGACAATATCGGAGCACCCCACGGTGAGTAGCTCGGTCTTGCAAAACCCTTATCCGTCAACTCTTGCAACTGAACCTTCAGTTCTTTTAACTCTAAAGGTGCCATCCTATACGAAGCAATCGAAATAGGTGTCGTTCCCAGAACTAACTCAATCCCAAACTCAACCTCTCTCACTAGAGGTAATCCGGGTAACTCTTTTGGGAATACATCTGGATACTCACATACCACTAGCACTGATTCAAACTTTACTCCAACCTCTTGAGTATTCAATACAAAAGCAAGATAGGACTCACACCCTTTTCTCAAACATTTATCAGCCCTTAAGGAATAAATCATCACTGGTAGACTATCCGATCCACCTGATTCAACCCGAACCACATCTCCACTCTCACATTTCAATTCAATAAACTTACTACCACAGTTCACTAAGACACTATGGGTAGTCAACCAATCCATGCCTAGGATTAAATCAAACTCATCAAACGGCAACAACATTAGGTTTGCCGGAAAGCAATGACTCTCAATCATCAAAGGACAATTCTTACACACCTTGTCCACTAACACATGCTTACCTAACGGGTTTGACACCTTAACCACAAAGTCCGTAGACTCAACAGTCATACTCAAACTAGATGCCAATCTCATGCAAATATAAGAATGAGTAGACCCTGGATCTATTAAAGCAATAACAAGTGTGTCAAAGAGAGAAAAAGTACTCGTTATCACATCAGGAGAGGATGCCTCTTCGCGAGTGTGAATGGCATACGTCCTCGTAGGTGCCCGACCCTCCGGTCTCACAGCAGAGTCTTTGGATGCACCTCTACCACTAGCCCCACCTCTCGGGTTCCTTGGTGGTCTACCCCTTGCAGACACATCGCCGGATCTCATCTCTTGCTTCTCTTCCTTATCATCCCTCTCTTGGCAATTTCAGATAAAGTGGTCGGGGGAACCACACTTATAACAGTTTCGACTGTTTCCCCAACACTCTCCGGTATGATATCTACCACAACTTGGACACTCCGGTTTACTCTTCGGATTGCCCACACTTTCCATCGAAGTAGCTTGGACTCTCGAACTCGAACGAGTATTGCCCAAGTCTCGATGCGAATAACCCACTGGTGCTGTCGTCCTAGGACTCACTTCCTTGGACCTTTTCGACTGGGCTTGATATGACTTGCCCATTGGCCTCTTTCTAGCATCTCGGGCTTCATTCAGCCTTTTTCTTTCTCAGACTCAACTCTTGCCTTACTTGCCCTTTCAACCAACACCACAAATTCTTTCAACTCCAAAATACCCACTAGGAGTTTGATGTTCTCATTCAGTCTGTCTTCGAACCTCTTACACAAAATGGTCTCTGTCGACACACATTCTTGAGCGTATTTGCTAAGCCTAACATGTAACAGCTCAATTTAGGGCCTAGTCAGAATAGTGGTGCGAGACCACGAATCTGAGGTGAATTTATGAGTTTTTAAGCTTCATGCCATGTTTGCATGTGAGTGTGAAAGTTTCATGAAGCAATTTTGCTAAAATGAAGTTGAATAGTCAAAAAGGACCAAATTGCAAAAGTTGTAAAATGTGAGTTTCTAGAAGCATTTTGTATGAAATAGCTTTAGAATATTAATTATGAGTCTTTAAATAGAAATTTATCGAAATTATAAATTTTGGACAAAAATGGACATGAGTTAGTAAAATAGAAATTTTTAAAGAGAAGGGCATTTTGGTCATTTGTCTAATAAGTGATTAAAATAGGAAAAAGATGATCAAATTTCATTCATCTTCTTCCTTCCATTGCCGAAAATTTGAAGACTCCATAGCTAGGGTTCTTCATTTTTTTTCAAGCTTGCTAGTAAGTTCATCTTAGCCCCGTTTTTAATATTCTTCGTGTTTTTAAAGTCCTCGTATTATGAATTAGCTATTTTTAGCTATAAAATAAGCTAAGATGCATGTTCAAAAATTTCATCTATGAATGACATGCTTGTTAAATGATGTTTTATGGAAGATTATGAGAGTTTGATGTTAGATAAACATCTTTTCCTTAATGAATTTCATGAAATATGATAGTGTGGACTAGTTTGTAATAGTTATGAAATTAGTCATACCTACTAGAAATAATGAGAATTGATGATTGCTATAGTAGAGAAAATGAATCAGCTAAGCATGTAGTCTAAGAAAGTTGAATGAAAATTATTTCACGAGCCTTGGGGCAAAAGTGCAAAAATGAGAAAGTATAGGGGCAAAATAGTAATTTTGCCCAAGTATGAGTAAAGGGTCAATTTAGTCAATGTGAATATTAAATGATCTATTTATGACTATAGATCAAGAAAACGAAGCCGGATCGAAACAGAGGCAAGAACAAGGTCGAGGACTAAATTGCATACCTAGCTACATTTTGTATATTGAGGTAAGTTTGTATGATTTCTAAGCTTTATGATTTATATCATTGAATTGCTTAGTATAATATACAATGTTATTATGAAAATGTTTAATGTTATGTTAAATAAAGAAATTAATGAAATCAAGCATGAGAAAGCCCCGATTGAAGTTGAATAGCTTAGGATACTCGATCTACCACATGAAACAAGAAAGTTCGTATAAGACCAAGCCGAGGCATGGCATCAACAAGCAAGCAAGATATCATGTAAGTCCAAGGCAAGCTTGGCATTGAATAAGTTATCATGTAAGTCCAAGGCAAGCTTGGCAATGAGTAAGTTATCATGTAAGTCCAAGGTAAACTTGGCATTGAATAAGTTATCATGTAAGTCCAAGGCAAGCTTGGAATTGAATAAGTTATCATGTAAGTCCAAGGCAAGCTTGGCATTTTGTAAGTTATCATGTAAGACTAAGGCAAGCTTGGCATTGAAAAGTTATCAAGAGAAAGAGATCCCATATAAGTCCAAGTTAAGGCATGGCATTGGTGAGAACAAGAAAGACTTCGTATGAGTCCATGTTAAGTCATGGCATCGAAATTTAGATGAGATTTAGTATCCTCGGTTATTCATATAAATTCATCGGGCAAATGAGTTAAGCTCCAAAGAGATAACAAGAAAGCTAAGTAAGTAAGGTTATTATCAAGTGATAAAGAATATTATTCATGTTATGAATGATGAATTAGAAATTTTGAGTATTATGTACAAGTATGCTGATCAATGTGATCTAGTGATACAGGTACTTTGTTTGCCTATCAAGTATGAGGCTAGTAAGTTTCATGAGTTATGTAAGAATCAAGTATGAGTAAGTAAGCTTTATAGCTGAAATTTACGATGCCATTGTTTATGTCAAATGGTTTATATTAAGCAAGTATGTTGCTATGTGCATTACGCAAACTTACTAAGCTAAATGCTTACGTCTTTTATTATTTCTTTATATGTAGCCCCGCCAAGCTAACTTGTGGATCGTTGAAGTCGGAGCTCGAATCACACTATCAACCGCTATTTTGGCATAGCCAAGTTGTTTATTTAAGTATGGCATGTATAAGAAACATTTCATTTTGAGTATATGTCTTAGAATGGGGAAAAGCATGGGCTATCAATTTTTTTTATTGTTCTTTTGTAAATGGCTAAATGATTGGCCAAGATTGACTAAGTTTGTTCATTAAAGTTGTAGTGATTTGAGTTGTTGAGATAGTATGAATTTGCTCTTGATTTCAGGGTGGCAATTGGCTTGGTAAATAGCCTCTAAGTGCCCACACAGTCGGACACATGGGCGTGTGTCTAAGCCGTGTGTACCCTGCACCATTGCACCTTAAGTCAGAATATCAAGTTGTAGTACACGGTCTAAGTCCACGGCCGTGCCATAGCCATGTGTTATAAGTCAGAATGCTAAGGTTTTTCACACGGGCCAGGACCACGGGCGTGCCATGTCCGTGTGAAGTTTGGCAGTAAGCTCGAGTTTTAAGCACGGTTAGGAGACATGGGCGTGTCTCAGGTTTACACGGGCGTGTCCCAACTCACATGGGTGTGTAACCCCTGTTTCAATGAAAAGTTTTCGATTGAGTTCTGAAAGTTTACGGACATGAGTTTAAGGCCTCGTAGGCCCATGAAAAGTACAAGTTGATTAAGAAAGATAAGTTCTTAATTCAGAACGAAATTTTATAGCCCGTAAGTACTTGATTAAGCAAGTTCAAGCATAGTAACTTCTCGTATCCGGTCTAAGCCTCGGACTCGGGTATGGGGTGTTACATTTAGTTGTATCAGAGCTACAGTTTAGTCAGTTCTAGGACTAACGTAGCATGAGCACGAGTCTAGCTATACATGCCATACGTAAGAATGTTTTTATAATAATAGTGTGACGACTCCTGATGACTTAAATTATGTTTATATATATAGTAAATGGATCCTGAAAGAGATATGGCGGATGACGTAGAAAGTAATGCGCCGGCTCCCGCTGAAGGGACGATGCCGAATGAGAATGAGAATAGACCCACTACGGTGAGTCAAGAAGGAGGAGAAGGGGCTAGAGAAGCCTTCCTCAACATGATGAATACGTGGTATTCAGGGTTTGTTCGTATGAACCCAAATGTACAACCTCCTCCACCCCCACCTGTTCCACAACCTATTCCAGTAGCCCCTCAAGTAGTAGAGGTGGTAAGAGGAGACAAACCTCCAGTTGATAGGATCAGGAAACATGGGGCAGAAGAATTCCGGGCGAAAAGAGAAGATGATCTGGAAAAAGTCGAGTTTTGGTTAGAAAATACCATCAGGGTATTTAATGAGCTATCATGCACACCTGAGGAAAGCATGAAGTGTGTAGTCTCCCTTTTAAGAGATTCTGCCTATCAATGGTGGAACACCCTTGTATCAGTGGTACCAAGGGAGAAGATCACATGGGAATTCTTCCAAGAAGAGTTCAAGAAAAAGTATATCAGTCAAAGATTTGTAGATCAGAAAAGAAAAGAATTTTTAGAGTTAAAGCAAGGCAAGATGTCGGTGACCGATTATGAGCATGAGTTTGTGCGACTCAGCAAATACGCTCGAGAATGCGTGTCCACCGAGGCCATCATGAGCAAAAGATTTGAAGATGGGCTAAATGAGGACATCAAACTGTTTGTTGCTGTACTAGAATTGAAAGAATTTGTTGTGCTAGTGGAGAGAGCTTGTAAAGCCGAAGAGCTAGTAAAAGAGAAGAGAAAGTCTGAAATTGAGTCTCGTGACTCTAGAAAGAGACAGTGGAATAAGTCATTCCAATCCTCATCCAAGAAATCAAGAGATTTACCTACCCAATCGGCTACTTCCATTGGGTTTTCAAAGAAAGACAAGAGTAAACAGTATTCGGGAAATAAAGCACAGACTAATTCAGTCGCTAGTGTGGGGAACTTTCAATCTGAAAGACCCGAATGCCCACAATGTGGCAGACGTCATCTTGGAGAATGCCGAGCACACGAAAATGCATGTTTTAGATGTGGTTCCCAAGACCACTACATAAAGGATTGTCCAGAGACAATGAAAGAAGAGAGAGCTTAGAACCCGAGATCTGGGAGTATGGTCAGAGGAAGACCGCAGAGAAACCCAGGAAGTGGGGCAAGAGGAAGAGGTAACCCTAGAGAGCAGGCCGTGAGACCCGAGGGTAGGGCGCCTGTATGGACTTATGCCATTCGCACTAGCGAAGAGGCATCTTCCCATGATGTTATCATGGGTACCTTTTCTCTTCATGATGTTAAAGTTATTGCTTTAATAGATCCCGGATCTACACACTCTTACATTTACATGAAATTGGTATTAGATTTGAGTATGCCTATAGAGTTTACAGAATTTGTGATTAGAGTGTCTAATCCTTTAGGCAAGAGTGTGTTAGTGAATGAAGTATGTAGAGAATGTCCATTAATGATTAGAGATCATTGTTTTAAAGCAAACCTTATGTTGTTACCATTTGACGAGTTTGATCTCATTCTCGGTATGGACTGGTTAACTACCCATAATGTAATAGTTAATTGTGGGAAGAAATACATTGAAATGAGATGTGAGAATGGGGATATCCTCCATATAGAATCAGATGAACAAAGTGGATTACCGGTATTGATTTCTCATATGACGGCACAGAGATTTATAAGAAAGGGGTATGAGGCATATTTGGCCTTTGTGATGAATGATAAAGAAACAGAGTTAAAGATTGAGTCCGTACCGATAGTATATGAGCACATGGATGTTTTTCCCGAAGAATTACCGGGATTACCTCCAATCAGAGAAGTTGAGTTTAGCATTGAGGTAGCTCCCGGTACTGTACCAATATCTATTACTCCTTACAGAATGGCTCCAACGGAGTTGAAGATCTGATTGCAAGAGTTATGCAGACAAAGGCTTTGCAAGGTCAAGTTGTTCTCCCAGGGTGCTCCGTTTTATTTGTGAAAAGAAGGATGGCACTATGAGATTGTGCATAGATTACCGTCGACTTAATAAAGTGTGAGAAAGAACAAGTACCCATTGCCGAGGATCGATGATTTGTTCGATCAATTGAAAGGAGCCACCGTGTTCTCTAAGATAGACTTGAGATCGGGGTACTACCGATTAAGAGGAAAGGAGTCGGATGTATCCAAGATTGCTTTTCGAACAAGGTATGGGCATTATGAATTTCTAGTCATGCCTTTTGGTTTGACCAATGCTCTGCGGTATTCATGGACTTAATGAACCGCATCTTGGACCATACCTCGACAAGTTTATAGTCGTTTTTATTGACGACATCTTGGTTTATTCTCGAGATGTGAATGAGCATCTTTGAGCACCTACGTATAGTTTTCTGATTCTTGAGAAAATCAGTTGTATGCCAAGTTCGATAAAAGTGAGTTTTGGCTCAATGAAGTAGGATTTCAGGGCATATTGTCTCGGGAGAAGGGGTTCGAGTAGACCCAAGTAAGATCTCGGCTATTACGGATTGGAAACCACCAAGGAATATCTACGAGGTTAGAAGTTTCCTAGGCCTAGCCGAAAGCTATTATAGACGATTTGTCAAGGGTTTTCCATGATTGCAACCCCGATACTTGAAGTTATTCTGAGAAAAATGTGAAGTTCGAGTGGATGAAATATGCCAACAGAGTTTCGAAAAATTGAAAGCATTATTGACAGAAGCTCCAGTTTTAGTACAACCTGAGACGGAGAAAGAGTTCATAGTTTACAGCAATGCATCCTTAAATGGATTAGGTTGTGTACTTATGCAATAAGGCAAAGTGATTGCTTATGCCTTAAGACAGTTAAAGCCTCATGAGAAGAATTATCCGACGCACGACCTAGAGTTAGCTTCCATAGTCTTCGCATTAAAGATATGGAGACATCATCTATATGGTGAGAGATGTCGGATCTTCACCGATCACAAAATTCTGAAGTACTTGATGACGCAGAAAGAGTTGAATTTAAGGCAAAGGAGATGGTTAGAGTTGATAAAAGACTATGAGTTAGTCATTGACTACCATCCAGAAAAGGCGAATGTTGTCGCCGATGCTTTAAGCAGAAAGTCCTTATTTTCATTAAGAGCAATGAATTCACGGATAATTTTATCTGCTGATGGTTCTATTATAGCTGAGTTGAGAGCTAGACCAGTATTCCTCCAAGAGATTTTTGAGGCTCAGAAAGAAGATAGCGAATTACAAGTTAAAAGAGCTCAGTGCGAGTCAGATATTGAATCCGACTTTCGGATTAGTTCTGAAGGATATTTGATGTTTAAAGGTAGAATTTGTGTATCGAGAAAAGAGGAGCTTATTCAGAGAATTTTACATGAGGCACATAACGGGTGTTTGTCTGTACATTCGGGTAGTACTAAAATGTATAATGATTTGAAGCAACAGTATTGGTGGCTGAAAATGAAGAGAGACATTTCGAAATTTGTTTCCAAATGTATGATTTGTCAGCAAGTAAAAGTGAACACCAAGTACCTTGAGCTTGCTTCAACCCATTTTAGTTAGAGTGGAAATGGGACCGTATTACTATGGATTTTATAACGGGTTTACCGTTGTCTCCGAGAAAGAAAGATGCTGTATGGGTTGTGGTTGATAGACTTACGAAGTCAGCCCATTTTATACCTGTATGAGTTGATTACTCACTAGACAAGTTGGCAAACTTGTATGTTTCAGAAATAGTAAGACTTCATGGAGTTCCCTTATCAATCATATCGGATAGAGATCCGAGATTCACATCCAGGTTTTGGAAGAAGTTACAAGAGGCCTTGGGTACAAAGTTGAACTATAGTACCGCTTTTCATCCTCAAACTGACGGTCAATCAGAGAGGTTAATCCAAGTGCTCGAGGATATGCTTAGATGTTGTATTCTAGAGTTCCGAGGCAATTGGGAAAAGTTTCTCCCATTGGTAGAATTTGCCTACAATAATAGTTTTCAGTCGAGCTTGAGGATGGTGCCTTATGAGGCTTTATATGGGCGTAAGTGAAAAACGCCTTTATTTTGGACTGAACTCAAAGAAAACCAAATTCACGGGGTTAATTTGGTTAGAGAAGCTGAAGAGAAAGTAAGAGTGATACGAGAGTGCTTAAAAGCTGCTTCAGACAGATAGAAATCCTACTCGGATTTAAAAAGAAAAGAGATAGAGTATCAAGTTGGAGATAAAGTTTTCTTGAAAGTGTCACCTTGGAGAAAAGTTCTCAGATTTGGCCGAAAAGGCAAGTTGAGTCCACGTTTTACTGGACCGTATGAGGTTACTGAGAAAGTTGGGCCTGTAGCTTACAAATTGGTTTTGCCATCAGAGTTAGAAAAGATACATGATGTGTTTCACGTGTCAATGTTAAGACGCTACCGATCAAACCCTTCGCATGTAATTCCCCAGTCAGAGGTAGAGATTCATCCGACATGACTTATGGTGAAGAACCAGTCAAGATATTAGCTCGGGAAGTGAAGCAGCTAAGAAAGAAAAATATTGCCTTAGTGAAAGTATTCTGGCAAAGACATGGAATAGAAGAAGCCACATGGGAACCAAAAGAGAGTATGAGAAACCAGTACCCAAACCTTTTCACTGGTAAGATTTTTGAGGACGAAAATCCCTAAGGGAGGAGAATTGTAATAGCCCAATTTAGGGCCTAGTCAGAATAGTGGTGCGAGACCACGAATCCGAGGTGAATTTATGAGTTTTTAATGTTCATGCCATGTTTGCATGTTAGTGTGAAAGTTTCATGAAGCAATTTTGCTAAAATGAAGTTGAATGGTTAAAAAGGACCAAATTGCAAAAGTTGTAAAATGTGAGTTTCTAGAAGCATTTTGTATGAAATAGCTTTAGAATATTAATTATGATTCCTTAAATAGCAATTTTCCGAAATTATAAATTTTGGACAAAAATGGACATGAGTTAGTAAAATAGAAATTTTTAAAGAGAAGGGCATTTTGGTCATTTGTCTAATAAGTGATTAAAATAGGAAAAAGATGATGAAATTTCATTCATCTTCTTCATTCCATTGCCGAAAATTTGAAGACTCCATAGCTAGGGTTCTTCATTTTTTTTCAAGCTTGCTAGTAAGTTCATCTTAGCCCCGTTTTTAATATTCTTCGTGTTTTTTAAGTTTTCGTATTATGAATTAGCTATTTTTAGCTATAAAATAAGCTAAGATGCATGTTCAAAAATTCATCTATGAATTACATGCTTGTTAAATGATGTTTTATGGAAGATTATAAGAGTTTGATGTTAGATAAACATCTTTTCCTTAATGAATTTCATGAAATATGATAGTATGGACTAGTTTGTAATAGTTATGAAATTAGTCATACCTACGAGAAATAATGAGAATTGATGATTGCTATAGTAGAGAAAATGAATCAGCTAAGCATGTAGTCTAAGAAAGTTGAATGAAAATTATTTCACGAGCCTTGGGGCAAAAGTGCAAAAATGAGAAAGTATAGGGGCAAAATAGTAATTTTGCCCAAGTATGAGTAAAGGGTCAATTTAGTCAATGTGAATATTAAATGATCTATTTATGACTATAGATCAAGAAAAACGAAGCCCGGATCGAAACCGAGGCAAGAACAAGGTCGAGGACTAAATTGCATACCTAGCTACATTTTGTATATTGAGGTAAGTTTGTATGATTTCTAAGCTTTATGATTTATATCATTGAATTGCTTAGTATAATATACAATGTTATTATGAAAATGTTTAATGTTATGTTAAACAAAGAAATTAATGAAATCAAGCATGAGAAAGCCCCGATTGAAGTTGAATAGCTTAGGATACTCGATCTACCACATGAAACAAGAAAGTCCGTATAAGACCAAGCCGAGGCATGGCATCGGCAAGCAAGCAAGATATCATGTAAGTCCAAGGCAAGCTTGGTATTGAATAAGTTATCATGTAAGTCCAAGGCAAGCTTGGCATTGAATAAGTTATCATGTAAGTCCAAGGCAAGCTTGGCATTGAATAAGTTATCATGTAAGTCCAAGGCAAGCTTGGCATTGAGTAAGTTATCATGTAAGTCCAAGGAAAGCTTGGCATTTTGTAAGTTATCATGTAAGACCAAGGCAAGCTTGGCATTTTGTAAGTTATCATGTAAGACCAAGGCAAGCTTGGCATTAAAAAGTTATCAAGAGAAAGAGATCCCATATAAGTCCAAGTTAAGGCATGGCATTGGTGAGAACAAGAAAGACTTCGTATAAGTCATTGTTAAGTCATGGCCTCGAAATTTAGATGAGATTTAGTATCCTCGGTTATTCATATAAATTCATCGGGCAAACGAGTTAAGCTCCGAAGAGATAACAAGAAAGCTAAGTAAGTAAGGTTATTACCAAGTGATAAAGAATATTATTCATGTTATGAATGATGAATTAGAAATTTTGAGTATTATGTACAAGTATGCTGATCAATGTGATCTAGTGATACAGGTACTTTGTTTGCCTATCAAGTATGAGACTAGTAAGTTTCATGAGTTATGTAAGAATCAAGTATGAGTAAGTAAGCTTTATAGCTGAAATTTACGATGCCATTATTTATGTCAAATAGTTTATATTAAGCAAGTATGTTGCTATGTGCATTACGCAAACTTACTAAGCTAAATGCTTACGTCTTTTATTATTTCTTTCTATGTATCCCCGCCAAGCTAACTTGTGGATCATTGAAGTCGGAGCTCGAATCACACTATCAACCGCTATTTTGGTATAGCCAAGTTGTTTATTTAAGTATGGCATGTATAGGAAACATTTCATTTTGAGTATATGTCTTAGAAAGGGGAAAAGCATGGGCTATCAAGTTTTTTATTATTCTTTTGTAAATGGCTAAATGATTGGACAAGATTGACTAAGTATGTATGTTATTGATATCAATGGAGCATGTTATATTGTTCATTAAAGTTGTAGTGATTTGAGTTGTTGAGATAGTATGAATTTTCTCTTGATTTCAGGGTGGCAATTGGCTTGGTAAATAGCCTCTAAGTGCCCACACGGTCGGACACACGGGCGTGTGTCTAAGCCGTGTGTACCCTGCACCATTGCACCTTAAGTTAGAATATCAAGTTGTAGTACACGGTCTAAGTCCACGGGCGTGCCATGGCCGTGTCTTATAAGTCAAAATGCTAATTTTTTTCACACGGGCCAGGACCACTGGCGTGCCATGGCTGTGTGAAGTTTGGCAGTAAGCTCGAGTTTTAAGCACGGTTAGGAGACATGGGCGTGTCTCAGGTTTACACGGGCGTGTCCCAACTTACATGGGCGTGTAACCCCTGTTTCAATGAAAAGTTTTCAATTGAGTTCCGAAAGTTTACGGACTTGAGTTTAAGGCCTCGTAGGCCAATGAAAAGTACAAGTTGATTAAGATAGATAAGTTCTTAATTCGGAACGAAATTTTATAGCCCGTAAGTACTTGATTAAGCAAGTGCAAGCATAGTAACTTCTCGTATCCGGTCTAAGCCTCGGACTCGGGTATGGGGTGTTACATAACAAACTCACGCTCATATTCCGCTACTGACATTCTTCATTTCTTCAACTCAAGGAATTCCTTCCTTTTTCGATAAGTAAACATCTGGCTTATATACTTCTTCTGGAACTCTTTTAGAAAAAAGTCCCACGTCACCCGCTCTCTCGGGACCACTGACATCAACGTCTTCCACCAATGGTATGCCGAGTCCCTCAGCAAGGATACGACACACTTCAAGCTCTCTTCAGGAGTACAAGAGAGTTCCTCAAACACTCTCATCGAGTTCTCTAACCAGAACTCTACCCTCTTAGGGTCATCATCAACCTTAGCTCTAAACTCCTTAGCCCCGTGCTTTCTAATCTTATCTACCGGGGGTTTTGATATCCTCACTACATCAATACCTTGAGGAACCACAGGAATTGGCTGAGGTATAGGAGGAGGAGGTGGAGAAGGTTGAGCATTAGGGTTCGCTCGAACGTAATCAGAGTACCAATTGCTCATCATCTGGAGAAAGGCTTCCCGTGCCTCTTCCCCTTGACCCCTAACCTCGGGTCCACTTTGAACAAGCACGGTCTCTTGCGCAGGAGGCGACGCATTACTAGCTGCTTCATCAGCAGTCAATGGATTAGAATCCATATTCTATATAAAACAAGATTTAAAATCATCAGAAGCCACCACACGATCATTGTACACTTATGGCATGTATAGCTAGACTCTTACACCCGCTACGGTAGTCCTAGAACCGACTAAACCATAGCTCTGATACCACTAAATGTAACACCCCTTACCTGTATTCAACACCGGAATCGGGCCCGAGGCGTTACCGTATTAAAACCTCATGATCGCCACTTAGGCTCAATGTGACTACTCTCTTAAGTCACCTCAACATCTCATTCTCGACTTATGAGGCCTCACTCATACACACGAGGGCTCTCGAGACTATATCAAAACTTCTACGATTTTTAAAACTTTACCATCTATACAGGGATCACAAGCTCGTGTAAGATTTGGCACGCCCGTGGAGGTCACACACGCCCATGGTCACTACCCGTGCATGAAAACTCAAGCATTCTGCCAATGCCCCACGGTTAGGGCACACGCCCGTGCTCTCCACCCATGGTGCACACTAACTATCTTAACACGGCATCGAGTCTAGACACATGCCCGTGTGGCTAGCCCGTGGCCAACACTGATTAAAACACACGTTCTAGGCACACGCCCGTGTGACTAGTCCGTGGTCTATTCTGATTCAAAATACTAACATGCAGGGGACACATGGCCAAGTCACACGCCCATGGACTGACCGTGTGTCACACATGGCCTAGACACACGCCCGTGTGTCTACCCACATGGACAAGAACAAAGCTATTTTCCAAGTTCTTTTCACCCTTCTAGCATACACAACATGCACTCATTCAACACATCCATAATCAACTCAAAATCTTACAATCTCACTTAGATAACTACATCTTTTCATATAATAAAGTGCCAACAACTATGACATTATACAAAATAGATTATCCATCTAAAGGCCAACACATCATAGCCATAAACAACAAAATTCACTAACTTGTCTAGCCCCTATACATGCCATATACAAAACATTGAGTCTCATGTACCAAAGTGTGCTGATAGTGTGGGCGATCCTCCAATTGATCCTCGTATCTCAATTCAACACTTTTGCTCTATAAGACAAGGGAAAAGAAAGGGAGTAAGCTTTGAGCTTAGTAAGTTTACACATAAACAATTAAGCAACATAGTATAAGCTAAACAACAATTAGCATTATACTAACATATAATGTACAACTATGCTTACTCTTTCTATCCCTTACCACATTTCCAACACATCATGAGTCACATACTCATAACCATTGACATGCACCCCTGCATTCAATATCACATTTTCACAATATACAACACATCATTATTTCTCGATAATACATCCACACAGCTAATCCACACAGCTAATGTCTCGGTGGTTTCGCACTTAGCCCACCACAATCAATTAATAAAGTAGTATCGCACTTAGCCTACCACAAAGGTAATCATAGTGGTTTCGCACATAGCCCACTAGACAATATACCCAACGATAGCATCGCACATAGCCAGCTCATCGTCATAATGCATTAAGATGGTATCGCACTTAGCCCATCTTTTAGCATTATTACTACACATTCACAAATCTACTTACTTAATCATTCATCCATTCATTTCACTTGAACCACATAGGTTCTCAATAATTCTCAACCATGCTATACACTAGCTAGCATTAACAAATTGTAAGTATGAATGCAATGTTTATGCATCGACTTACCTCGATACTCAAAAGTATAGAAACGTGCAATTTAGTCCACCACTTTGCTCTTGCCTCGGTTTCGATCTGGGCTTTGTCTTTCTTGATCTATAATGAATAAATCAGCTTATTCAATACACACATTGACCAAATTGACCCACATCTCATACTTTCACAAAATTACTCTTTTGCCCTAAATCTTTCTCATATTTACACTATTGCCCCAAGGCTCGTAAAGTGATTTTTATTCAACTTTCTAGCCTTTCATGCTTAGCCGAATCACTTACTCAACTAAAGCAATCACCAATTCTCATTACAACACACATGTAGGACTAAACTCAAGATTTTTACAAACTAGTCCCTACATGCATTTTCTATGGAAACTCATTTAGCAAAAGATGTTTCTACTACATCAAGCTTTCATAATCTTCCATAAAACATCAAAATACATGCATGTCATACATGGCCACATTTTTGAACATCCATCATAGCTCATCAAATAGCTAAAAATAGCTTCCTCATGCAACAAGGACTTCAAAAATACAAAGAATATCAAAAATGAGACTAGATGCACTTACTAGCAAGCTTGAAATTTTTGAAGAACCCTAACAATGGCTCTCTCAAATTTTCGGCAGCCTTGGAGAAGAAGATGAATGAATTTTGTTATCTTTTCTCCTATTTTAATCACTTAATTATTAAATGACCAAAATGCCCTTTTTGATAAACTTTCTGTTTTAACTCATCCATGCCCAATTTTGTCCAAAAAATTAGAAATTGGGAAAATTGCTATTTAAGGACCTCTAATTAATATTCTAAAGCTATTTCACACAAGTAGCTTCTAGAATCTCACATTTTGCAACTTTTGCAATTTAGTCCTTTTGGACAATTCAACCGCAATTTCACAAAATTGCTTCATGAAACTTTCACACTAGCATGCATACATAGCATAAACCTCAAAAACTCATTCACAAACCTCGGATTTGTGGTCTCACACCACTATTTCAACTAGGCCCTAAATCAGGATGTTACATTGGATACTATTTTGGAATGACTTAATTGCACTTGTGTGCTGAGGTAAAGGTATCGATAATCGGGTTCCAAAATCACTACTTCTGTGCTTCGAAATGTGCAGGAAGTCAAAATAAGGATTTGGTATCGATACCTTTGCTCGAGTATTGATACTCGGGGTTAAAGTATCGATATTTCATGAAAATTATCGATAATTTTTGTGACTTTAGGATTTTAGTCGAGAAACAGAATGCAAGCTTGGTATAGTTTTTCCAAGTGGTATCGATACCACTTATAGAAAATATTGATACTCTAGTGTCAGTATCGAAACCTACGGACATGTTTTGGAAATTTTTCTAAATGAACCTTATGCATGTTTAAAATTGTCTATAAGACTAATTATTGTAAATTTAGCATGTAGAAATGGTAACTATCTTGAATGATTGACTTAAAACCTATATGAACAATAAAATGATGGACGTTTTGTTTACAATGAGCTTTCTACTTAATGTATGTGACATAAGAAGGTGGTGTAACATCATGTATTCGGGCTTGGTGACCAGGCCAGGTATAGGGTGTTATAGTTCATAATCATTAAATGCAACTATTGCAAGTAAGATCCAGATAGATTTAAACTGGTAACAAGAGAAAAGGCTTCATCATAGTCAATACCATGAACTTGGCGAAAACCTTTAGTGACTAATTGCCCTTTGTATGTTTGTTCATTACCATCCATGTCGATTTTATTTTTGAAAATCACTTGCACCCTATGGGTTTAACCCCTTCAGGTGGGTCAACCAAGCCCTTATGGTTTTCTAACATGGAATCCATCTCAGACCTTATGGCCTTAAGACATTTCTCATAATCTAGGCTCGCCACCGCTTCTTGAGAAGTCCTAGGCTCATCTTGATCCATAAGTAGAATATCACCATTTTTTGTAATGAGAAATCCATATCTCACAGGTACATGGTGTTGTCTTAAATATCTTCGCGATAGTTGTGTTTCCAAAATAGTAGATTGTTCTACAATAACTTGTGGAACCTGTTATTGTTCAATCTATGGTTCAGTGATCTGTTGTTCTTGAATTTCTCCGAGTTCTATTCTTCCACCACTTCCTTTTCTAGAGACAAACTCTCTTTCAAAGGAAGACTCCTATTCGAGCAACAAACACTTTGTTCTTAGTAGGATTGAAGAAATAATATCATTTAGTTTCCTTAGGATATCCCACAAAGATGCACTTTTGATATTTGGGTTTGAGCTTAGTAGATATCTGACATTTAACATAAGCTTCATAACCCCAAATCTTCATGAAAGACATACTAGGGCACTTTTCAGTTCACATCTCATATGATGTCGTTTAAACTAATTTAGATGGAACATGATTTAGTGTGAAAGCAATTGTTTCAAGTGCATGTCCCCAAAAAAAGTAGGAAGATCAACATGATTCATCATTGATCAAACCATGTCTAACAGTGTTTGATTTCTCCTTTCGGAAACTCCATTCCATTGTGGAGTACTAGGAGGTGTAAGTTGTGAGACAATCCCACATTCTTTCAAAAACTCATCAAACTCTAAGCTTAAGTATTTTTCTCCTCGATATGATCAAATTGTCTTAATACTTTTGCCTAGTTGGTTTTGTACTTCATTTTTAAATTCCTTAATTTTTTCAAGGGCTTCAGATTTATGACGCATAAGATAAATATATCCATATTTACTGAGTCATCAGTGAAAGTAATGAAGTATTAAAAACCTTCTCTTGCTTGTGTGTTCATTGGACCACATAAATTGTCATAACGTCGACTATATAAGAGTATGGGGGCCTAGTAAGCAAAGCTAGAAACGGAGCGACTAAATTATGTAGAGTCTCCACTAACCAATTAGGGCTAGGTTGGTTAGCCACCTAATGTCTAAAAATCTAGAATTAATACTATGGAAAAATCCTAAAAATCTAGACTCGATCTCATCACTAAATTTCAGGTTCGAGAGTACGGTTACGTGTGGGGAAGGTTATAGCACCCCCACAACGCCTATCCGAGGATAGTCCTACGGGGTCTTAAGAGCTAGATTTTTTTTTATTTAAGCATATTAATGTCTTAATTTAAGCTAAAATCTTATGGAAATCTTAAATAAAAACTTTAAAGGAAACACCTTCGGTTTACTTGTAGCTCGATTAAGATGTGTTCACCAAACTTATCTAACTTGAAACTTAAATTAGAGATTTTTAATTTTAACGGGAACACTAAAGGATACCTAAATAATTCTAGTAAAATACCTTCAATTCCTAAAATTAATTCTATTTTAGAATTCTAAAAAAAAACTAGAAATTACCAATGAATTAAGAGAAATATTAAAATACATCTACAACTTATTCAATATTTTATTATTATTATTTTAAAATATTGTAACACCCCAAACCCGGCCTAGACGTTACGGTCGAATCTGGCGTGTCACATCGAAGTGTTTTTTGAAATCAAGGTTGATGGGAGAAATCGTTCGAGTAAAAATCATTTTAGTTCTTATTTCTTGGGAAAGAGTTGGTAAGTTATAAAAACCAACACTTAGTAAAACGATTACCATGTTTGTTACCGTTGGTTTAAATTCGCGGAAGCTACTCGATTTTCAGTTATCTTGAAGTTGAAAATATGTGTTTGGCATTGTAAAACAATTATTAGTTGTGAAAACTCATTTGTATCCATTTGGCAGTTCAAAATAAGAAATTAAAAACCCAGTAAAAAGAAATTGAAAATCACCAGAGGCTTTATTACAAAAATACCAACCCAATATAAAATATTTAAATGATTACATTTAAATAAACATCCTCAATCGTGTGGCCCCCTCTGAGTCCCTCGCAGCTCCAAATCGCCTAAGACTGGGGATTACCTGTACAATTAAAAGAAAAGGGTGAGTTACGAGAACTCAGTGTGTAATCCCCTATCACTTAATCAATAATACACGCAGTAACAGTTTGGGCACAGAGCCTGTTCGATGCTGATGCGGTGTGGGCCTTAGCCCAATCTGATATGATGTGGGCCTAAGCGTCTGATGTCGGTATGGTGCAAGTATGCCAACCCACCCCAATCCAACCAGCACACCACCCGTACCAACCCAACACACCATGTGGGGACAAGTCGACCCACCCAGCCCTCACACCAATATTGCAGCATAGCTGCCAGTAATAATAACGCAGCGAGAGCTGCAAGATGCGATATATGTGGCAAAGCCACCGATGCGATAATTATGGCAGAGCCACGGTGCTCGATATGTGCGATAGAGCCACCAGTAACAGTATTTCCTCCATAACAGAATCCCAACCCCATGCAGTATGCCATGTCATCAATATTTCGTGTATGCAACATGTCCTACTCAGTACAGTCATACAGTACATATTTTCATCTGTCAATCTATCTCTAGGGGTGAAATAGTCATTTTCATGTATTAGGGGTAAAATGGTAATTTTTCC
This sequence comes from Gossypium sturtianum, assembly GCA_025698515.1. NCBI lineage: Eukaryota > Viridiplantae > Streptophyta > Magnoliopsida > Malvales > Malvaceae > Gossypium > Gossypium sturtianum. The sequence goes on along the minus strand of CM046943.1, from coordinate 33,199,508 downwards.
CTTTAGGGGTATTTTGGTCATTTTACTCACTAGGGGTATTTCAGTCATTTCACTCATTAGGGGTATTTCAATCATTTTACTCATTAGGGGTCTCAGTACAGTTAACGACCTTTTCGAAGGCCTACAGTCGCCTCGAGCGACACATATAATCCATTTGGTCGAAACAGTGTAAATGGGCTCAAAGCCCAATATTCGGCCCAAATAGGCCCACACGCTCGTGTGGCCCATTTGGCCCAAATTCAATCATGGCTATGTGCTCTACATAGTCCAATCCAGTTTCTGCCACTTTTCGTAAATTTTATCCGTGTGGGGCCCACGAGCCCATCGGGCCCACACGGCCCAACGAGGCCCATAACGGCCCAAGTGCACGAGAACACTCGTAGTGGACTCTTCAGTCTATCGGCCTTGGCTATGGGCTCAGTTTTTTGACACGAGCGATCGCACGCTCTTGAGGCCACAAATGCTGAAGTTTCGGCTTTTTGGCTTTTGCCGATTCATAGCGGAGATAGTGTGATTACACACCTTATACGGAGTCGTTCCAAGATCTTCGAGCACCCAACCTAGATTCATCGAGATCCAATGTTAGACCTAAATTGTTAGGGTAACACCCTCTTAATAACACTTAATCTGAAATACCCTTCTTACCTTGTTTGAATGAGGGTGACCGTAATCCCTCAACGCTCGTGGTTCAGAAACGATCACACGCCTTCGCTGCTTTCTTAAAGTACAGTCAAGAACCGATTAAAAAGTGGTAGGGCATATTCGGCCATCCCCAAAAACAAGAGATAAACTTATTACCTTACTGGACGTTTGAGGACAAAAGTGTGACTCCTCCAAACTGTTCACACTTCACCACCCCCCGAGGAAAACCCTAGAATCGCAATGAGTGCAGTACGAGAAGAATGGAGTAACAATCGGTTAATGGGGTTATTCAGTTTTGGAAAAGAAAAGAAGAACACAGGTGCATTCAGTTTTAAAAGAAAAGCAGATAGTAGCCTTTGATCACTTACCGATTGTGAGAACCGTTGCAGTAAACCGACACAGAGAGGGGTTAACAACTGTAATATTCGGCCAGCCTAGATTAAAGGATGAGCAGAAGTTAAAGAAGGGAAAGGGAAGGTTCGGCCTTTAGAGAAAAATAGAAGAGTGGAGGGGAAGAGAAGAGAAGTGCACTGGTAGGAGAGTAGAGGATCGGCAAAGAAAGGAAAAAGAAACTACAATGAAAGATACCTATTCGGCAGTTTGAGGAAAAAGGGAGGGAGTAGAAGCAGTTTTGGTCACTTCAATAGCTAAAACGTAAAACCCGAAATGTAAAAACAAATGGGAAAATTAAGCAGTCAGTAAGAGAAATCGGCAATTCAGCTTTCAAATCCCACAAAACCGAAACAAAGGAGTGCTTAGTGTAAAAAATGCTCCCTATTTCCCCCTTAGTCGAATTCCACTAAGTCTTAGAGTCCCAATCGGCCACACACTCTACCAACCTCCCACTTTCGAAAATCCTTGATTTTCTCCCCAATCTCCTCCTTGATTTGTTCCATAATTCCTTCCAAGGCCAATTCAAATTTCATCTTACAGAGCTTCAGTCCAACTCTTCCACCTACACGGCATAAGCAGCAAAATGAACACCTAATGCGTAACCCAGGACTTGAACCTCAGACCTCTCAGTTACACCACACGCCACTTGCCACTAAGCCACAAGCTCCTCTTGTGTCACAAAACCAACATTATTACTAATAAAGCCTAAGTGCCATTGTCCAGGTTCCTTTAAGAGCAAAATTTAAAAATTCTGCAAAAGCCAAGACTTGAACCCAGGCTTCTCACACACCCCCATACACACCCAAATTACTTAGCCATTAACGCAAACAAGTAATTTGTGTCTAAACATGAAAAATTAAAGTCACTAAATTTTTGGGGCGTTACAACTCTACCCCCTAAAAAGAAATTTCGACTTCTAAATTTACCTTGTCAGATTAGGTGAGGGTATTGTTGTCGCATTGCCTCCTCAGGCTCCTACGTGGCTTCCTCGGCACCATGATTCCGCCAAAGTACTTTAACCAGTTGGATCGATTTCTTCCTTAGTACCTTAACCTCACGGTCCAATATCTGCACTGGCTCCTCCTCGAACGTCAAATCTGGCCTAACCTCGATCTCTTCAACTAGTACTATATGTGTGGGATCAGAGCGGTAACGTCTCAGCATGGAGACATGGAACACGTCGTGAATCCGATCTAATTTCAGAGGCAACTTAAGTTGGTAGGCGACTGTCCCACACGTTTTAGTATACGGTAAGGCCCAATAAACTTAGGGCTAAGCTTCCCCTTTTGCCCAAACCTCTGTATCTTTTTCCATGGAGAGACCTTAAGAAATACGAAGTCTCCCACAAAATACTCAATCTCTCGACGTTTAAGATCTACGTAAGAATTCTGCCTATCCAACGCTTCTTTCAACCATTCTCGAATCAGTTTTACCTTTTCTTTGGTCTCAGAAACTAACTCTGGCCCCAAAACTCGCCGCTCGCCCAGCTCAGTCCAACAGATAGGGGTACGACACCTACGACCATACAACACCTAAATGCGGTGCCATTTAAATCTTTGGGTGGTAGTTTTGTTATTATATGCGAACTCTGCTAGTGGCAAGTAGTCTTCCTAGCTGCCCCAGAAATCGATAACACAACTTCTTAACATGTCCTCCAGTATCTGAATCACCCTCTCTGATTGACCATCTGACTGAGGATGGAACGCAGTACTGAAGTCCAATCTAGTACCCAAAGACTCGTGCAATTTCTTTCAGAACCGAGATGTGAATCGAGGGTCTCTGTCAGATATGATGGAAACCGGTACCCCATGCAGTCTCACAATCTCAGCCACATACAACTTTGCCAGCTTCTGGAACAAGTAATCCATACGGACTGGTATAAAATGGGCAGATTTAGTCAATTGATCTACAATAACCCATACCGAATCCTTTTTAGTAGGCGTTAAGGGCAGCCCACTCACAAAATCCATGGTTACTCTTTCCCACTTCCAAATTGGAATCTTCACTGGCTGCAGTAACCTTGAAGGCAGTTGATGCTCAGCCTTAACTTGCTGACATGTCAAGCACTTACTCACAAGATAAGTAACTTCGCGTTTCAGCCCTAGCCACCAGTACAACTCACAAAGATCTCGGTATAACTTGTTTCCGCCAGGATGCATAGCGTATGGACTACAATACGTCTCTCGCAATATAGACTGCCTTAACTCAGAATCCTTCGGTACACAAACTCTCCCACGGAAACACAGAACTCCCTCACCATTCAACCCAAAATCTGTACTCTCTCCATTCTCCACTTGTCGGAAACGAGAAACTAGTGACTCATCCACCAACTGTTTCCCCTTAATTTGTTGAGTCCACGTCGGTCTCATTTGAAGCTCAGCTAACAAGCTACCATCATCATACAAGCTGAGACGAGCAAATATTGCTCTCAAATCGAATCTGACCTACTACATTCTCGGTCGTCGGCTACCACGTTAGCCTTACCAGGGTGATACTCAATCGATCAATCATAATCCTTAAGCAGCTCTACCCATCTTCGCTGCCTAAGATTCAGCTCCTTCTGTGTAAAGAGGTACTTGAGGCTCTTGTGATCGGTGTAGATAATACACTTCTCGCCATATAAATAATGCCTCCAAATTTTCAATACGAATATCACCGCTGCTAACTCTAAGTCATGAGTTGGGTAATTCACCTCGTGAGGCTTAAGCTGACGAGACGCATAAGCAACCACCTTACCCTCTTGCATCAGCACACAACCCAATCCAATGTGTGATGCATCACTGTAGACAGTAAATTCCTTCCCAGACTCTGGTTGTATCAAGACAGGGGCTTCAGTTAGAACCTTTTTCAGTTTCTCAAAACTTTCTTGCTGCTTATAAGTCCAATTGAACGGTACCCCTTTACGCAGCAACTTAGTCAGAGGTGTAGCAATTAAGGAAAACCCCTCAACAAAACGTCTGTAATACCCTGCCAAACCCAGAAAGCTTCGAATTTCTGATACGGTCTTAGGTGGTTTCTAGTCCAGTACGGCTTCAATTTTTTGAAGATCCACCCTAATCCCATCGGCAGACACGACGTGACCAGGAAATGTCACTTCTCGCAGCCAGAACTCACACTTGCTGAACTTAGCATACAGTTGCTTCTCCCTTAAAATTTGCAGAACAATTCAGAGATGTGCATCATGATCATCCTCGGTTCTCGAATACACCAAGATATCATCTATAAATACCACCATGAACCGATCCAGGTAGGGCTGGAATACTCAGTTCATCAGGTCCATGAAAGCGGTGGTGCATTTGTCATTAAGCGGCATCACTAGGAACTCGTAATGACCATACCGAGTCCTAAACGCAGTCTTATACACATCAGCTTCCTTAACTCTAAGCCGATGGTACCCAGAGCGAAGATCTATTTTGGAGAAAACCGAAGCTCCTCGTAGCTGATCAAATAGATCGTCAATTCTTAGCAATGGATACTTATTTTTGATGATCAGTTTATTAAGTTACCGATAATCGATGCACATGCGCATGGACCCGTCTTTCTTCTTTACGAACAATACTGGTGCTCCCCATGGAGACACACTCAATCAAATGAATCCTCGGTCCAGTAGCTCTTGAATTTGAGCCTTTAACTCCACCAGCTCATTCGGTGCCATCCTATATGGAGCGATGGACACCGGGGCTGTTCCAGGTAAGAGCTCAATACCAAATTCGACCTCGCGGTTTGGAGGCAACCCAGGGAGCTCATCAGGAAATACATCTGGAAAATCCTTAACAGTTTTAATATCTCCGACAGAAAGACCTTCAGAGTCAGAAATACTAACGTAGGCTAAAAATGCCTCACTACCCTTGCGAATCAGTTTCTCGGCCCTTAATGTTGAGATCACATTAGACAAATAATTCCTTCACTCCCCAATCACAGCCACCTCCTCATCCTCAGTAGTCTTCAACACCATACGCTTAGCAGCACAGTCCAAACTAGCTCGGTGTTTCACTAGCCAATCCATACCCAAAATAAGGCCGAATTCACAAAACGACAGTTCCATCAACTCTGCGGGAAAAATTACTCCTTGGACCTCAAGGGGCACATCTCTGAATAACTTATTTACCCTAACCGACTGAACCAGTGGACTTATCACAGTCATCTCACTAACAGTATTTTTGAACTGAATACCCAAAGTTCACGACACAGTGCATGCAACATACGAATGTGTAGACCCAATATCAATTAAAGCAGTGTAAGGTACGTTGTAAATTAAAAACGTACCAGTTATGACGTCAGGGGTGTCACCATCCTCTCGGTGACAAGCAGCATATACCAGAGCTGGTTGCCTCACTACAGTGTTACCAATACCTCTGCCTGGGGCTCCACGACCTCGTCCCATACCGTTTCCACCTCTGGCCTGCCCACGGCCTCTCGGTGGCTGCTGACCACCTCTTCCTGGATGAATATGACCCGGTCCTACAGCTTGCATCTGAACAGGCCTCTGAGGATAATCCTTAACCCGATGATCCATGGACCCACATCTAAAGCACGCCCCAATCCTCTTCCAGCACTCACCCTAGTGGGATCTCCCACAATCGGCGCAAGGCTGCGGTCTATTAATAGCAATAGGGACTCCAGTCCGAATCAGCCCATCAAACCTGGCCTTCTTAATAAACCTCCCAGAGGAACTTGAGGGCCCAAAATCCCTCTTATTTCTTCCCCTATCTTTTTCACGGTTCTGGCGCTCCGAGCGCTTCACCTCTTCAACAATCTTCGCCTTTTCTACAAGAGCAGCAAAATCTCGCTCCCTCTGCGAAGCTATCAATACCCTTAACTCGTATCGAAGGCCATCCTCAAAACGCACACAGCGCTCATACTCAGTTGCTACTATCCCTCGAGCATACCGACTCAACCTCAAGAATTTCGCCTCATATTCTGCCACTGTCTTACTCCCTTGGGTCAGGCCCAGAAATTCCTTTCGTCGGGCATCCACAGAACTTGCGCCCACGTACTTTCCTTGAAATGCCACCTTGAAGAAATCCCACGTTAAACGATCGGCCTGCGTACCCTCTCTCACGGTGAGCCACCATTGGTAAGCCTCGTCTCGCAGTAAGGACACTGCCCCTTTTACTTTTTGCTCCGTAGTACAGTCAAGGTCATCCATTATTCGTTCAGTCGCCTCTAACCAGTACTCCGCCACATTTGGGGCTACCCCAAAAATACCTCTAAAAATTTCCACTCCATTAGACCAGAGTCGTTCTGAAATTGACCCTCGACCCACTGTTCCGGTACTAGCTCCAGCAACCCTCTCTAAAACGCGGAGCATTGCTTGGGATAGAGCATCATCCCCAGCTGCTCGATCATGAGACCCTGTCTCTGTTACTGGTGAGGTTGGTGCCTCCCTAGCAGGCACATGGCCCGATGCCGATGATCCAGCCCGAGCACCTTCTCGGCCTCTACCGCGGCCCCGTGCACCCCTTCCGCGAGTACCTCTTGTGCTAATTTTGATATGCGCTTTATCTGATTAAAAAGTCTTATGTATCAGCTTATAATTTCAGTAATTATTAACAAATGTATTATGAAAATAGTCATTAGAGGTTTCGTTTCACAGATCGAGGTCTCACTACAGTTTACAGTCTCCTACAATTTCAGTTTTCTCTATCTAGAGTTTCACAGTATATCAGTAATCAGAATTAGAGAACTTACAGATTTGGCGTCAGAGACTCGGTGTGCCACACTTGTACATCTTTTGAAAACATTTCAAATCTTTAAAATCTACTTTCAGAAAAACTTTTCAAACCTTTTCCACAGTCGAGTTTTGAAACCTGGCTCTAATACCATTAAAAGTAACACCCCAAACCCAGCCTAGATGTCACGGCCAAATCTAGCATGTCACATCGAAGTGTTTTTCAAAATCAAGGTTGATGGGAGAAATCGTTCGAGTAAAAATCGTTTTAGTTCTTATTTCTTGGGAAACAATTGGTAAGTTATAAAAACCAACATTTAGTAAAACGATTACCATGTTTATTACCGTTGGTTTAAATTCACGGAAGCTACTCTATTTTCAGTTATCTTGAAGTTGAAAATATGTGTTTGGCCTTGTAAAACAGTTATTAGTTGTGAAAACTCGTTTGTATCCATTTAGCAGTTCAAAATAAGAAATTAAAAACCCAGTTAAAAGAAATTGAAAATCACCAGAGGCCTTATTACAAAAATACCAACCCAATATAAAATATTTAAATGATTACGTTTAAATAAACATCCTCGATTGTGTGGCCCCCTCCGAGTCCCTCGCAGCTCCAAATCGCCTAAGACTGGGGATTACCTGTACAGTTAAAAGAAAAGGGTGAGTTACGAGAACTTAGTGTGTAATCCCCTATCACTTAATCAGTAATACACGCAGTAACAGTCTGGGCCTGAGCCCTGTTACACACCATGTGGGGACAAAGTCGACCCACCCAGCCCTCACACCAATATTGCAGCATAGCTGCCAGTAATAATAACTTGAGATAGTTGCCAAGACGGTATATGTGGCAAAGCCACGAGAATGATAATTATGGCGAGCCACCAAGTATTAGTATGTGTGGCGAGCCACCGATGAATGATACTTCCTCCGTGCGAATCCCAATCCCATGCAGTATGCCATGTCATCAATATTTCGTGTATGCAACATGTCCTACTCAGTACAGTCATACAGTACATATTTTCATCTGTCAATCTATATCTAGGGGTAAAATAGTCATTTTCATGTATTAAGGTTAAAACGGTAATTTTTCCCTTTAGGGGTATTTTGGTCATTTTACTCACTAGGGGTATTTCAATCATTTTACTCATTAGGGGTATTTCAGTCATTTTACTCCCTAGGGGTATTTCAGTCATTTTACTCATTAGGGGTATTTCAGTCATTTTACTCCCTAGGGGTGTTTCAATCATTTTACTCATTAGGGCTCTCGGTACAATTAATGACCTTTCTGAAGGCCTACAGTCGCCTCGAGCGACACAGATAATCCATTTGGTCGAAACAGTGTAAATGGGCTCGAAGCCCAATATTAGGCCCAAATGGGCCCACACGCTCGTGTGGCCCATTTGGCCCAAATTCAATCATGGCTATGTGCTCTACACAGCCCAATCCAATTTCTTCCACTTTTCGTAAATTTTATCCGTGTGGGGCCCACGATCCCATTGGGCCCACACGGCCCATTTTGGCCCAACGAGGCCCATAACGGCCCAAGTGCACGAGAACACACGTAGTGGCCTCTTCAGTCTATCGCCCTCGGCTGTGGGCTTAGTTTTTCCACACGAGCGATTGCACGCTCGTGAGGCCACAAATGCCGAAGTTTCAGCTTTTCGGCTTTTGTCGATTCATAGCGGAGATAGTGTGATTACACACCTTATACGGAGTCGTTCCAAGATCTTCGAGCACCCAACCTAGATTCATCGAGATCCAATGTTAGACCTAAATTGTTAGGGTAACACCCTCTTAATAACACTTAATCTGAAATACCCTTCTTACCTTGTTTGAATGAGGGTGACCGTAATCCCTCAACGCTCGTGGTTTAGAAACGATCACATGCCTTCGCTGCTTTCCTAAAGTACAGTCAAGAACCGATTAGAAAGTGGTAGGGCATATTCGGCCATCCCCAAAAGAAAAGAGGTAAACTTATTACCAAACTGGACGTTTGAGGACGAAAGTGTGACTCCTCCAAACCGTTCACACTTCACTACCCCCTGAGGAAGACCCTAGAATCGCAATGAGTGTAGTACGAGAAGAATGGAGTAACAATCGGTTAATGGGGTTATTCAGTTTTGGAAAAGAAAAGAAGAACACAAGTGCATTCAGTTTTAAGAGAAAAGTAGAGAGTAGCCTTTGATCACTTACCGATTGTAAGAACCGTTGCAGTAAACTGACGCAGGGAGGGGTTAACAACTGCAATATTCGACCAGCCTAGATTAAAGGATGAGCAGAAGTTAAAGAAGGGAAAGGGAAGGTTTGGCCTTTAGAGAAAAATAGAAGAGTGGAGGGGAAGAGAAGAGAAGAGAAGTGCACTGGTAGGAGAGTAGAGGATCGGCAAAGAAAGGAAAAAGAAACTACAATGAAAGATACCTATTTGGCAGTTTGAGGAAAAAGGGAGGGAGTAGAAGCAGTTTTGGCCACTTCAATAGCTAAAACGTAAAACCCGAAATGTAAAAACAAATGGGAAAACTAAGCAGTCAGCAAGAGAAATTGGCAATTCGACTTTCAAATCCCACAAAACTGAAACAAAGGAGTGCTTAGTGCCGAAAATGCTCCCTATTTCTCCCCTTAGCCGAATTCCACTAAGTCTTAGAGTCCCAATCGGCCACACACTCTACCAACCTCCCACTTTCAAAAATCCTTGATTTTCTCCCCAATCTCCTCCTTGATTTGCTCCACAATTCCTTCCAAGACCAATTCAAATTTCATCTTACAGAGTTTCAGTCCAACTCTTCCACCTACACGGCACAAGCAGCAAAATGAACACCCAATGCGTAACCCAGGACTTGAACCTCAGACCTCTCAGTTACACCACACGCCACTTGCCACTAAGCCACAAGCTCCTCTTGTGTCATAAAACCAACATTGTTACTAATAAAGCCTAAGTGCCAATGTCCAGGTTCATTTAAGGGCAAAATTTAAAAATTCTGCAAAAGCCAAGACTTGAACCTAGGCTTCTCACACACCCCCATACACACCCAAATCACTTAGCCATTAACGCAAACAAGTAATTTGTGTCTAAACATGAAAAATTAAAGTCACTAAATTTTTGGGGCGTTACAAATATTTAATTAATTATATTGAACCTTTTAATATCTTGCGAAACTATCCTATGTCGGGTTTATGATTTATCTTACTTTAAAATTCTTGATCTAAGATTTAAATTCGTCAAAATCCTAAAATAATAAATCTTAAATAACATTTATTAGCTTTCTTAAAAAAGTTTCTAAAATAAAATACTTAGAAAGACCTACTCATGATTTACAATTCACCTACAAAAATCTTTAGTTTTAATCTTGAATAAAGTCCTAAAAAATATTTACATATTAAGTTAAGATTTTAATGCTATACGATATTTAAAACTAATTTAAAACCCTAAAAAAATATCTTACATATTATTTATAATTTTTCTAAGGTAAATGGTAGGTGAAATATTAAGGACTAACCTAAATCCAAATGTAAAAACCTTATGGTTTCATTAAAATATAACACCTACTTAACTAACTTCATGTCAACAATTATAGGATGGAAAAATGACCTAAAGTTCCCTCTTTTAAAACCAATAGTAATAAAATAGGAAAATTAATTAAGTTGGCTAAAGCTAATGAAAAGTTAAAACTCTTTCAAAATGACAATAATAATAATAAAAATGAAATAAATAAGACATTAACATGATGATAATAATAATAACAATAATACACCTTATTTATAATACAATAAAAGAATCAAGGTAACATAAATAAATAATATTAAAATGTATGTAAGGGGAATGTGTAAAAAAAAATATAAATAGACATGAAAATAAATAAAATGAAATAAGAATAAATAAAAATTATACAAGTGTGAATAAATATAAAATATTAAAATAAAGTGCATAATTAACATTAAATATATAATGTATAAATGCAAGTGAAATGTAAAATATAAGTGTAAATTATTTATTAAAGATGAAAACAAAATGACATAGCTTGATTTTAGGACTAAAAGATAAAAAATGTGAAAGACAGAGGACTGATGTAGCAATTAATTTGCCTTTAATTTTTAATTTCTGGATTAAATCAAATGTTTAAATAAGTAAAAGTGTTACAGATGTAAATAGGTCAGAGAGCGAGGGTTCGTGCTGCAAAAAAGGGGTATTTTTTGTAAATTTAAAAAGTAAGGGGGTGAGAATAAATTACTCATTTTTGGCACCTATAAATGAAAAACAACTATTCATTGTTTCATTTTAACCTCATTGTTTTCCAAAAAAAAAAAAAAAAAACCTCTTCTTGTTCCTCTTCCAACTTCTATGTTGGTCATGGCTCCACCACCGGAGAGCCCAACGGCTCTCCAGCCTCCGGTGGTGGGCTGCCGCGTACGGTGGCCGGAAATTTTTTTTTCAAAATGAAAAGTTTCTTTAGAAAAAATCATTACTTTTCTTAAAAATCAAAACATTATTTCGAAATAGTTAAAACAATCAAAACTTTATTTTAAAAATTTAAACTTTCCTTTAAAAAGACTTAAAAAAAAACAAATTTTATTTTTCAAAATAAACTTTCTCATTTTTTTAAAAAAGAAAACACCATTTTTCTTAAAGATTAAAGCTTTTACTTTGAAGTAGTTAAAAAAATAAAAACTTTGTTTTAAAAATTTAAACTTTCCTTTAAAATAACTAAAAAAAAAAACAGATTTTTATTTTTCAAAATCTAAACTTTCTCCTTTTTTTTAAAAAAAAACACTCTTTTTCTTAAAAAAATAAAGCTTTTACTTTGAAATAGTTGAAAAAAAATCAAAACTTTATTTTAAAATTTTAAACTTTCCTTTAAAATAACTAAAAAAATATATTTTTATTTTTTTCAAAATCTAAACTTTCTCATTTAAAAAAAAAAAACACTATTTTTCCCAAAATCAAGCTTCTTTTTTTTTTAAAGAAACCTTTATTTTAGCAAGGGAAGGGAAATAACGGGATTTTTTATAAAAGAAAAAAAAGAAGAAATAGAATGCTTATAGTTGTTGTGTTTTTTTTTTAAACCTTTTTTTTAAGAACAAAAATAATGAAAAGCCTCTTCTTTTTCTTTTCATTTCATGTTTCTATATTGTTTTTTAATCTTGTTTATTTGTAAAAAATGATAATAATAGTATTTAATAATAGTAATAGTAGTGATGATAGTAATAATAATTTGGGCCTTTGACAGGCACAAAAAGGAAAGAAGAAAAAAAAGAAAAGAAAAATAAAGGTCTCAAATAGACCAAAATCGGGTGGGCTTCGAACGGCCCAAGAGAGAACAAAATTTAAATGGGCCCCTAATTGAGCTCGGACAAAAACGGGTGTCTATAGCTGCCCCTCTTTGTTCGTGGCTTGCATAGCAAGGAACGTACAAAGACGTAGACACCTAACCACTATCAAATCCCACTCAACATCGCAATAAAAGAAATAACAAGTTTTTGCAATTACCAAAATCGAAACAGATGAAAACATATTACATTGTCCAAAACTAGAAAAGTAGATACCAAGCCTGGACCTCTAAATGCAATGAAAAGTAAACTAGAAAAGTAAACAGACCTCCACACCTGTGCCTCTAAACTAGAAAAGTGAATGAACCTCCACATCTGGGTCTCTAAATGCAATGAAAAGTGAATGGACCTCTACACCTGGGTCTCTAAATGCAATGAAAAGTGAATGACCTCCACACCTGGGTCTCTAGATGCAATGAAAAGTAAACTAGAAAAGTAAACGAACCTCCACACTTGGGCCTTAAACTAGAAAAGTAAATAGACCTCCACACCTAGGTCGTTAAATGCAATGAATGTTTTCCTTTCTTCTTTTCTTGAATTTTCATAAAAGGTAATCATTTTAAGAATCATGTTTTTAGGTTGAAAAAGATCAAATCCCTATCCACACACAACAGATCGTGAAAATCAAATTTCATGGGATATCACCTTAACAAATTTCAAAATGATTTTATGACTCGTAAAAAAATTCTCAAATGATAATTCACTTAACAAACTTGGTACTATGGATTTCATTAATCCACCCTTGAAACATAAATTTCTTGCATCGAGAGTCAACTTGTTAATTCTCATGAAGCCGAATTTCCTTTTCCTGACTTTAGACTGTTCCAATTATGAACCCTGTACCATGCTCTTTTGTAAAATTACGTCTTAAAGTAGATATTCTTCAATATAGTTCCTTTCTCTTGCTCTATCTTTATTTTTTGGTTCCTTTTTTCCTTTTTTTTTTGTCTTTTTTTTGTTTTTTTTCTTGATTTAAGCAAAATCTTCTTTCTATAGACTCTTACATTCTCCAAGTAGATTAATTCCCTAATTTAAACAAGACATAAGCAATCATAGATGGACTTGTTCCAAGGTTATAGTGTCGGCTTGTAACACCCCTTACCCGTATTCGATGCCGAAATAGGGTACGAGGCATTAACGGAACACATACACTTAACCATTCACATCCAAGCATACACATCCTTGAAATGCATCATCATAGACTTATAACATAACAAAAATTAGCCACATTAAATTGCCTTATACAACAATAACCGTCAAATAGCATAGGCCAACATTCTAGGCCAACTCATAATAACATATACACATAATCAAGTCCCTATACATGTCATAGACTTAAAAATACTTGAAGATCATTGATACAATACCAATCAATAACTTGTTAGTGTGATAGAATCTCCGACGACCTCCAACTCGAGCTAGCATCAGTGACACTATAGGAAAAAGGAAAGGAAGGGGTAAGCATTATAGCTTAGTAAGTAGGTATGTAAATAGTAAGTGATTTATTAACAGGCTTTTATAAATCTTCACAATATGTTCTGAAGATAATACAATCATAATTGTACATAGTTCCACTATCTATTCATGTTCATCTCAAGCTGTCTACTCGATTCATAGTCACTAAATTATTTATATCTTGAGCTAAGAAACTCCAAATTAAGATTTGCTAATTTTACCTGAAACTAAACTCACATATCTTCTTACCATAAAATTTTCAAAATTTTTGGTGTAGCAAATAAGTACAGTTTATTCTTTAAAGTCTCCCTTGTTCTGCTGTCTGACAGTTTTCAACCCTTCTTCACTAAAAAATAATTATCTCTTTGTACGGGATTCAGATGATGTTTTCGTTTGTTTCTATTGAAAATTGACTCATTCAGAATTTTAAACATATAAATTATAACCCATAATTATTTTTGTACAATCTTTAATAATTTTCCAAAGTCAGAACAGGGGATTCCTAAATCATTCTAACTCTGTCTCACAAAAATTCAAATATCTCAGAATATGAAACTCTTTTTCTTACACCGTTTCTTTTATGCAAAAATAGACTCAATAAGATTTAATTTCATATCTTATTAAACTTCTAATTCAATTTCCACCATTTTTGGTGATTTTTCAAAGACACATAACTGCTGCTGTCCAAAACTGTTTTATTTCTAAATATCACTCTTTCATGTTTTCTTTATAGTAACTTTCATTGTAACACTTACTCTGTATCAATCTTACCAAAGTTCGATCACATATCGAGCACATTGCTCATAAGTTTACACACACATACCTGCACTTATTCACCACATAGTCATATTCGTTTGCACTTAGTCATTTCCCGTTGAACGCATCAGAATAATAACGGATACACGGAAATTTACACATATGTGCCACACTTGTAGCTAAAGATACTTCATATCACACTTTTCACATAGGCTTGCTCTCGAGCTATTCACATTCACGGGTCTGCTCACACAAGTTTTCGGTCATACGTAACTACTCAGTGCTGCTCACACAAGCTGTCAGGTATCCGCAACACATGCCAGATTACCCAGCCACTGGTAGAACTTATAAGACTAGCACCCGTTTCACATAGTCACAATCTTGGGTCTGCTCACACAAGTTGTCGGTCATGACGAAACTACACGGTGCTGCCTACACAAGCTGTCGAGTATCCGTAACACATGCCAGATAACTCAGCCTCCGGTAGAACGTACGGACCAACACCTGGATCACTTATTTCACTTAGATTTCATATAGGTTTCTAGTGAACATGTCACTCGTATCCATTTTTATTTCTAAGGTTCAACCGGGAAATTTCTCACTTGTCAATATTTTGTCAATTACATCAAATATTCAGCCACAATTCATACCATTTATCAAAATATGAAAACGTAAGTAAAAACGATACATTATTTACAGACAAACTTACCTCGGTAGCACAATCAGTGAAAAGGACTTATTCGTCATATTCTTTGTTTTTCCCCCGTTCTAAGTCCGGATCTTGTTTTCCTTGATCTATAACAACACATTTAACTCATTTATTCATCCTGCTACTCAAATTAGCCTAAATTCACATTTTGGAAAAATTACATTTTTGCCCTTAAACTTTGTCATATTTACACTTTTTCCCCTAGGCTCGTAAAATGATTTTTATTCAATTTCCTTATATTTTAAGCCTAGAAGAATCATTTTCATAACTATAGCAGTCCACAATTTCCATTTATTCACACACTTACATACATTTTACAACTTTTTACAAACTAGTCCTTTTTGACAATTTCACTTAAATTCACTTAGTAAAAGTCATTTATTACACACCAAGCATTCATATTCTACCATTAAACATCAAAACACAAGCATTTATCACATGGGTAAATTTTCAAACATCAACCCTAGCTCAAATAAATGGTAGAAATAGAGAGATTGTGTTACGAGGATTTCAAAAATGTAAAAATCATTAAAAACGAGGCTAGAACGGACTTACAATCGAGCTTGGAAGCTTAAAAACCCTAGACATGGTTTCTCCATGCAAGTTTCGGCCAAGGGGTTGAAGAGGGACAAAAATTGGCTTTTAATTTTGTTTTTAATTCATTTTAATAACTAAATGACCAAAATACCCTTAATGAAAAACTTTGGAAACATGCCTAACCATGTCCATTTTTGTCCACCAACTTAAACAATGGTCTAATTACCATATAAGGACCTCCAATTTAAAATTTCATAACAATTGGACACCTCTAGCATGTAGAACTCAACTTTTGCACCTTTAACAATTTAGTCGTTTTGACTAAATTAAGTGCCCAAACGTCAAAATTTTCGAACGAAATTTTCACAAAATCATTTCGTGAAATTGTAGACCATAAAAATATAATAAAAATAAATTTTCTTATGTCAAATTTGTGGTCCCAAAACCACTGTTCCGACTAGGCCCAAAATCAGGCTGTTACAACTCTCCCCCATTAGAGATTTTCGTCCCCAAAAATCTTACCAGAAGAAATTGCTTTCAACTCTCATGAATCACTTCCACTAATTTCTCAGAATCACAAATCAAATCAACCTCGTATCTCTTTCTAGTCACCTTTGAACTTTAACACCTCGTGTCGAAGCATATCGTTAAAGTTTCAAATTACTCTCTTAGACTTACCACCGATTTACAGGTGTATTACCGTGCCAAGATGCAATTGCATATTCATAGTTTCCTATAGCTCTTTCCATAATTGGGATTTAGCCCTCAGATCTCAATCCGAAATAATGGAGACTGATACTTTGCATAATCGAATAATCCCAGAAACATCTTACTCAGCTGGTTTGTTAAACAAGAAATCTTTACACGAACGATCAATCACAATCCGATAACATCTGTGACTATATCCGCTTTCGCAGAGATTAATCAATAACTACTCACGATCTTTCAATAGCTCAAGTCTTTAACACTATCTTAACTTCAGATCTTTCTATGACATTCGATACTTTAATTCTTGAAATCGGGGAACATGTGACATTAACCGTATGAAAACATGAACCATCACTTTACATTATAGTAATAAAACACATTCCAATCCGTTCAATAGTACATCACTGAAAAATCATGAATTCATTACTCAATTCAAACTTAACTCAGAACCAAAGCTTCGGTTAATAGTATCCTCAACTGTTTTCAACTTTGCTAACATGCAACAGACCATTCAAACTTTCACAAATGTGATAACTTTTCCAATCAGAACAACTTTAACTTGTAATAACATCATCCGGTTAGAACAAATCTAATAGGTGTACCTCGATATCATACTTTCTAGAATATCAATCCTTTATTCAAACTGTCCATCGATATACTCATGAATGCACAAAATTTATTACCATAACTGAGGATGCTTTAACTACATGTAACTCAAATCACATTTCAACTAACCAATTCACTTTGATAAGAACAACTAAGTCGATTTCGATTATCAAATAATAACATAACAAAATGCTCCTTTCTTCATGTTGTTAGGACAGTACAAACATACAATCTTTCATAGTTCTTTCAACATGCCAGTCACAGATATTTACTAACTGTATTAACTAAGACGAAACATAACATCTTACTTGAACTCACTGATAACAATTAAAATTATCCGAGGGAAGAAAATCAGTATACAATTTGAACTTGACTGTCATAATCCACACTTTTGCCGATATCGGCTTCAAAGATAAGCCATACTTGATAAATTAAACAATAAGGATGATAAGAAAACCGAGATGATGAAATCCGAGATACAAGACCATACTAATGTTCGAGAACACCACTCATATGAAATAATAGAGATCCTGACGATTCCTCAGAGAAAACCAGAAGAAAAAGAAACACTGTTCATACATTCTGAAGTTAATTGTAACAGAGATAATACATTTTCCATATAAATGTAAACAAGACAACAGCCAGAAGAAACAGAAGAACAGTTTCATATGAATTCACTATCAACTTTTTATCTCAAACGTAACGGAATAGAATACCAATAGAAGATAGTGGAATGCCGATCATAGATCAATCAGACCAACGATACTTTAATCAGAAAACGAGAAATTACAAATGCCTCGGAGAATATATAAACACATAGAATACCCAAAAGAGATAGTCGTAAATTGCTCAACTGTAATTTTCATACTCAAACATCTTTACATTTCAAACATTATTCTTCTGACTAATTCTGTCATCACTAATCTCATAATATTTCATTCATTAACAAAATCAACTTAGAAGAATTCCCGGTAAATACAATCTTTAGAAATCATACCTGAATGAGTTGATTTAACCAAAATTAACTCCTTCTCTAGCTGTGGCTTTGTGCATTCCAAATAATCTTTAGAATAATCTGATATCTCTCTCATAACTGTCATTGCTCGCTAAATCATTCCCATCTCTAATCACATAATTAATTATTCCACCACTGAACTCTTTAGTTTCCCCAATTGTGAGCTTATTCAATATAAATCTCGTGAACTTCATCATATGACACTATACCGGTAAGGGCGTGAAGATTGTAAAGCCTTTAAAGTTTTGACTCTCATACACACACACATATAATATAGCATTTAATACCAACACAATATCATGTACTTTGATTACACATCTCTAGGTTTCTACTAATCATGAACACATTTTCAAATATCTTAGTAACACACTCAGCATTATCACATATAAATATCAACCAATCGTAATAAGCTCATTTCAAAATAAATTTTTCATGTTATTCACTGAAAAAGTCACTCTGATTTATCAAAATGCAATAATCAATCGGAGCGATAACATTTTATCCATATTCCTCAACTTATGGTTAATCCATTGTATCCATTAACACATACATATCATCGCAAATCATAGAGAATTAATTGAGGCAAATCAATATATTCACTAAGTTACACGAACTTACTTAACCCCTTTCAGCATTATCGATGGTAGCTCGGTTGAAAAGTATCCCTGCTTTAACCAAAACAAATCTCATCGGAGTCGGGAGATATCACACTATCACAGTTCACTTATGGCATGTATAGCTAGACTCGTATACGTTACGTTAGTCCAAGAATCGACTAAACCATAGCTCTGATACCACTAAATGTAACACCCCTTACCCATATTCGATGCCGCAATAGGGTACAAGGCATTACCAGAACACATACACATAACCATTCACATGCAAGCATACACATCCTTGAAATGCATCATCATAGACTTATAACATAACAAAAATTGGTCACATTAAATGGCCTTATACAACAATAACCATCAAATAGCATAGGCCAACATTCTAGGCCAACTCATAATAACATATACACATAATCAAGTCCCTATACATGCCATAGACTTAAAAATACTTGAAGATCGTTGATACAATACAAATCATTAACTTGTTAGTGTGATAGAATCTCTGACGACCTCTAACTCGAGCTAGCATCAGTGACACTATAGGAAAAAGGAAAGGAATGGGGTAAGCATTATAGCTTAGTAAGTAGGTATGTAAATATTAAGTGATTTATTAACAGGCTTTTATAAATCTTCACAATATGTTCTCAAGATAATACAATCATAATTGTACATAGTTCCGCTATTTATTCATGTTCATCTCAAGCTGGCTACTCGAGTCATAGTCACTAAATTATTTATATCTTAAACTAAGGAATTCCAAATTAAGATCTGCTAATTTTCCCTAAAACTAGACTCACATATATTCTTACCATAAAATTTTCAGAATTTTTGGTTTGGCCAATAAGTACATTTTATTCTTTAAAGTCTCCCCTGTTCTGTTGTCTGATAGTTTCGACCCTTCTTCACTAAAAATTAATTATCTCTTCGTACGCGATTTAGATATTGTTCCCGTTTGTTTCTATTAAAAATAGACTCATTAAGAATTTTAAACATATAAATTTTAACCCATAATTATTTTTTTACAATTTTTAATAATTTTCCAAAGTCAGAATAGGGGATTCCAAAATCATTCTAACTCTGTCTCACAAAAATTCAAATATCTCAGAATATGAAATTATTTTGCTTACACCGTTTCTTTTATGTAAAAATAGACTCAATAATATTTAATTTCATATCTTATTAAACTTATAATTCAATTTCCACCATTTTTGGTGATTTTTCAAAAACACATAACTGCTGCTGTCCAAAACTATTTTATTTCTAAATTTCACTCTTTCGTGTTTTCTTTATAGTAACTTTCATTGTAACACTTACTCTGTATCAATCTTACCAAAGTTTGATCACATATCGAGCACATTGCTCATAAGTTTACACACACATACCTGCACTTATTCATCACATAGTCATATTCGTTTGCACTTAGTCATTTCTTGTAACAGCCCGATTTAGGGCCTAGTCAGAATAGTGGTTGCGAGACCACAAATACGAAGTAGAAATATGTGTTTATGATTTTTAAGAGGCTTATGATATGATTTCATGATTATGAGAAAATTTCATGAAGAAATTTTATTAATTAGTGAATAATTTGTCCATTAGGACTAGATTGCAAAAAGAGGAAAATAAGAGATTCTAGAAGATTTAAGTATGAAATAGAAGTATAAAAATTACTAGAGGTCCTTATTTAGAAATTAGACCATTAATTGTTAAGATGGACAAAAATGGACATAGGAAGGAAAATATAAAGAAAGGGGCCTTAAGGGCATTTTTTTCATTTGGTTAATAAAAGAATTAAAAAGGGAAAAAGAAGCCAAAATCATGTCCATCTTCTTCCTACTTGGCCGAAAATCACAAGAGCACCATAGCTAGGGTTTCTTCAACTTCCAAGCTTGATAGTAAGTGTATCCTAGTCCCGTTTCTAATGTTCTTCGTATTTTTGATATCCTCGTAGCTCGGTTTAGCTATTTCTAGCTATATTTACCCATGTATGACATACATGTATTTTGATGTTTTATGGAAGAATATGAAAGTTTGATGTATAATAAACATCTTTTTCTAAGTAATTTTCATGAAAAAGGCATAAAAGGACTAAATTGTAAAAGTTAAGAAAGTGGTCATACATGGGTGAAATAGTGGAAATTAGAGGTTGTTATAGTTAAGAAAAAGATTCAGCTAGGCTTAAAATACAAGAAAGTTGAATAAAAATCATTTTATGAGTTTAGGGGTAAAAGTGTAAATATGTGAAAGTTTAGGGGCAAAATCATAAATT
This sequence comes from Gossypium sturtianum, assembly GCA_025698515.1. Classification (NCBI taxonomy): domain Eukaryota; kingdom Viridiplantae; phylum Streptophyta; class Magnoliopsida; order Malvales; family Malvaceae; genus Gossypium; species Gossypium sturtianum. The sequence goes on along the minus strand of CM046943.1, from coordinate 33,178,817 downwards.
TTGCCAAAGTAAGATTTATGAGTCAATTTAGTCAATGTGAGTATTAAACAAGTGAATTGTTATTATAGATCAAGAAACACGAAGCCCAGACCAAAACCGAGGCAAGAACAAGACTGTGGACTAAATTGATCAATTACACACATTTTGAGTGCCGAGGTAAGTTTGTATGAAATTAAAGCTATATAATGTTATTATGCCTTTAAATACTTTATTATATGAGATATGTATATTAATTTCATGAAAATTGATCAATGATGCTTTATTGAGACTGAAATGAGATTTACAATAAGTTGAAGTCCCGGTTGAAGATTCAGAATAACGGGGATACTTATGTCAAGACATGAGATAAGGAGGTCCCGTATAAGACCATGTCTGGGACATGGCATCGGCACTAAATGAAAGAGGTCCCATATAAGACCATGTCTCGGACATGGCCTCGGCACCAAAGGAAGATCTCGTGTAAGACCATATCTGGGACATGGCATCGACATATATGTACGATCTCGTGTAAGACCATGTCTGGGACATGGCATTGACATCGGGTTAAGAGATCCCGTATAAGACCATATCTGGGAGATGGCATTGGCATCATAAGGTGATCCCATGTAAGACCATATCTGGGATATGGCATTGGAATCATAATACCAGCATGACGAGATTGAGTATCCTTTGATATTTCGAGTAATTTAACAGGAAAAAAGGGCTAAGTATGCAAGATAATTAAGAGATAAGTATGCAAAGATGGCAAGAGCTAAGCTATACAAAAAAAAATATTACATTTAAATGAAAGATGATTACGATTTCAGTTATGTTCATGATAGCTTAAGTGCTAAATTATGTGATGAAGTGATATAGGTACCATGAGTAAATACGAGTTATGAAACCTTAATGTGATATGTGATGGGTAAGCTTGAGTATGAGTAAGTATGTCAAAGTATTTGAGAACTTGGATGGTTGTCATTCTATGAGAAAAATGAATTCTACCATGAGTATTTATGTTACTATTTTAATTCATGCAAACTTACTAAGCTATGAGCTTACCCCTCTCTTTTCCATTTTCCATGTAGTTTTGCCAAGCTAGCTCGGGGATCATAGGACGTCGGAGCTCGAATCACACTATCAACTATTATTTTGGTAGAGTAAAGTTGATTTATTTTGAGTATGGCATGTATAGGAATTTGGTCATCTTATGTTATGTCATATTTGGAAGCCAAAGTGTTGGCTACTAATGTTATACACTCATTTTGTAAATGGCCATAGAGAATTGGCCAATATTTATCAAGTTTCATATTTTAATGATGATGAGTTCATGCAATGAAAGTTCATGAAATTGATGGTTTAAAATGTGAAGTGTATGAATGATGATTTGTAATTCTTCATAGTATATTATTGCCATGTTATACGTTGCTTGAGTTGGTATATGTGTGATTATGTTTCAGGGTGGTAATTGGCTTGGTAAATAGCCTTATAATTGTCCACACGGATAGACACACGGGCGTGTTTCTAGGCCGTGTGTGACACACGGCCAACCCCATGGGTGTGTTGACAGGCCGTGTGTCCTCTGCATCAAATTTGCGAGATTTGATTCGCCACACGGGCCAACACACGGGCTTGTGCCTAGGCCGTGTGCACTTAAGGGATTGCTGACGTCATAAATAGAATTCAAGGGTTTTCTCACACGGGTGAGGGCACAGGCGTGTCTAGGCCGTGTGGAGGACACGGGCCACAGACATGGGCATGTGTCCGGCCGTGTGAAAACCCCTATAGGTTCGAAATGAAAAATAAATTCCACAAGGGCTGGGAACATGGGCGTGTGTGACCACACGGCCTGCCCACACGGGCGTGTTCCATTTCGCACGGGCGTGTATCCCTGTTTTGAGCAAAAATTTTCTAAGTGCGTAAAGTTTGCGGATTGGTTCCGAACTATTTCAATTGTATGTTTAGGGCCTCGTAGGCTCATGATAGGGAAGTATTGTGCACGAATGAAAAGTTTTAAATTGAAACAAAATTTTACAGCCCAATGCCGTATGTTAAAGAAAGTAAAGTACGGTAATGCCTCATATCCGGTTCCGGCATGGAATACGGGTAAGGGGTGTTACATTTAGTGGTATCAGAGCTACGGTTTAGTCAATTCTCGGACTAACGTAGCGTATGCATGAGTCTAGCTATACATGCCATACGTATGAGTAATTGTATTATGATAGCGTGACGACTCCTGACGATTTAAATTGTGTTTTTATATAGTAAATGGATCCCAAAAGAGCTGTCGCGGATGATGAAGAAAGTAACGCGCCAGCTCTCGTGGAAGGGACGACGCCGACTGAAAATGAAAATAGACCGGCTACTGTAAGCCAGAGAGGAGGAGAAGAGGCTAGGGAAGCCTTTCTCCACATGATGAACGCATGGTATACGGAGTTCGTTCGTACGAACCCGAATGCACAACCCCTTCCTTCCCCACCTATTCCTCAGCCTACCCCTGTAGCTCCCCAAGTGGTAGAAGTAGTAAGGAGAGAAAAGCCTCCGGTTGACAGAATCCGAAAATAAGGGGCCGAGGAATTTCGAGCATGTAAGGACGACGATCCAAAAAGAGCAGAATTTTGGCTTGAAAATACCATCCGGGTATTTGATGAGTTATCTTACACCCTTGAAGAGTGCATGAAGTGTGTGGTGTCTCTTTTGAGAGATTCCGCTTATCAGTGGTGGAACACCCTTGTGTCGGTTGTACCAAGGGAAAGGATAACATGGGATTTTTTCCAAGAACAATTCCGGAAGAAGTATATCACCAAAGGTTTATCGATCGAGAAAGAAAGGAATTCCTTGGCTGAAACAAGGAAAAAAGCGATAATCGAATATGAGCGTGAATTTGTAAGGCTCAGCAAGTATGCTCGGGAATGTGTGTCTTCCGAAGCCATAATGTGTAAGAGGTTCGAGGACGGATTAAATGAAGATATCATATTATTCGTTGGTGTCCTTGAATTGAAAGAATTTGTTGTGCTAGTGGATCGGGCTTGTAAAGCCGAGGAATTGGTGAAAGAGAAAAGAAAAGCTGAGATGGAGTCTCGTGACTCAAGAAAAAGACAATTGAATAAGTCGTTTCAGTCCTCGTCCAAGAAGTCGAGAGACTTCCCTACCCGATCAGCTACTTCAGTCGGGTTTTCGAACAGAAGTAAGAGTAAACAGTACTCGAGGATTAAAGCTCAGACTACTTCAGTTGCTAGTGTTGGGAACACACGACCTAATAGGCTAGAATGTCCACAGTGTGGCAGACGACATCCAAGTGAGTGCCGAGCCCATGAGAGAGCCTATTTTAAGTGTGGTTCCCAAGATCATTTTATTAGAGAGTGCCCTGAGATGGTTGAAAAAGAGAAAATTCAGAGTACAAGGTTGGGAAGTACCAATATAGGGAAACCGCAGAGAAACCCAAGAAGTGGAACGAGTAGCAAGAGTACTCCTAGAGAGCAGGCTGTGAGATCTAAGGGTAGAGTGCCTACGAGGACCTGTGCCATTCGCGCTCGCGAAGAGGCGTCATCCCCTGATGTAATTACGGGTACATTTTCTCTCCATGATACTAATGTTGTTGCTTTAATTGATCCGGGATCTACCCACTCATATATTTGCATGAAATTAGTATCTAGTATGAGCATGCCCGTAGAGTCTACAGATTTTATGATAGAAGTGTCCAATCCTTTAGGCAAAAGTGTATTAGTTGATAAGGTATGCAAAGATTGCCCATTGATGATTAGAGGTCATTATTTTAAGGCAAATCTCATGCTATTGCCATTTGATGAATTTGATATGATTCTTGGTATGGTCTGGTTAACTGCTCATGATGTGACAGTAAATTATGGAAGAAATACATTGAATTGAGATGTGAAAACGGGGACATTCTTCGTATTGAATCAGATAATCAGGACAAATTGCCTGTAGTAATTTCTCACATGTTTGCTAAAAAATATGTAAGGAAAGGATATGAAGCTTATCTTGACTTTGTGATGAATGCCAAGGAAACTGAGTCAAGAATTGAATCAGTACCGATAGTATGCTAGTATCCAGACGTATTCCCAGAAGAATTGCCAGGGTTGCCTCCGGTTAGAGAGGTTGAATTTGGCATTGAGTTAGCCCCTAGTACTGCTCCTATATCAATTGCTCCGTACAGAATGGCTCCGATTGAGTTGAAAGAATTGAAGGCACAGTTACAAGAGTTAACAGACAAAGGCTTTGCACGATCGAGCTATTCTTCGTGGGGTGCTCCAGTGCTATTTGGGAAAAAGAAAGACGGTTCCATGAGATTATGTATAGATTACCAGCAGCTTAATAAGGTTACTATAAAGAATAACTACCCATTGCCAAGAATCGACGATTTGTTTGATCAATTGAAGGGAGCCACTGTTTTCTCCAAGATAGACTTAAGGTCAGGATATTACCAGTTGAGAGTCAAAGACTTAGATGTGCCGAAAACTGCATTTCGGACAAGGTATGGGCACTATGAATATCTAGTCATGCCTTTCGATTTAACAAATGCCCCTGTCGTGTTTATGGACTTAATGAACCGCATCTTTCGGCCATACTTGGATAAATTTATGGTGGTTTTTATTGATGATATACTAATATATTCTCGTGATGAGAATGAGCATGCCAAGCACTTGAGGATGGTTTTACAGATTTTACGAGATAATCAGTTGTATGCCAAGTTTAGCAAGAGTGAGTTTCGGCTCAAAGAGGTTGGATTTTTGGGGTACATTGTCTCGAGAGATGGAATCCGAGTTGACCCGAGCAAGATTTCAGCTATTATTGATTAGAAGCCGCCAAGAAATGTATCAGAGGTTATAAGTTTTCTAGGCCTAGCTGGCTAATACCGACGATTTTTCAAGGGATTTTCCATGATAGCGACTCTGATGACGAGACTATTACAGAAAGATGTAAAGTTTGAATGGACAGAAAAGTGCCAACAGAGTTTCGAGAAACTAAAAGCATTATTGACTGAGGCTCCGGTTCTAGTGCAACCTGAACCGGGAAAAGAATTTGTGATTTACAACGATGCATCCTTGAATGGATTGGGCTGTGTGCTTATGCAAGAAGGCAAGGTGATAGCGTATGCCTCTAGACAGTTAAAACCGCATGAGAAGAATTACCCGACACATGATTTAGAGTTGGCTGCCATTGTGTTTGCATTAAAGATATAGAGACACCACTTTTATGGTGAAAAATGTCGGATATTCACTGATCATAAAAGCTTAAAGTACTTGATGACTAAGAAGGAATTGAACTTAAGGCAGCGAAGATGGTTAGAGTTGATCAATGATTATGAGCTAGTCATTGATTACAACCCGGGAAAGGCGAATGTAGTCGCCGATGCTTTGAGTAGAAAGTCCTTATTTGCATTAAGAGCTATGAATACACGAGTGACTTTGTCAGATGATGGTATCATTCTATCTGAGTTGAGGGCTAGACCGATGATTCTTCAAGAGATTTACGAGGCTCAGAAAGATGACAGCGACTTGCAAGCCAAAAGAGTTCAATGAGTTGAGTCTGTGTACCGAGGAATAATGAGCTTATTTGGAAGATCTTATACGAGGCACATAGCGGATGTCTATCTATACATCCGGGCAGTACAAAAATGTATAACGATTTAAAGAAATGGTATTGGTGGCCGAGTATGAAGAAAGATATTTCAGAGATTGTATCAAGATGTTTAATTTGTCAACAAGTGAAGGTGAAACACCAAGTACCTTCAGGTTTGCTTCAGCCTATCATGGTTCCTGAGTGGAAATGGGACCGTATTATGATGGACTTTTTAACGGGTTTGCCGTTGACACCGAGTAAGAAAGATGTTGTATGGGTTGTCGTAGATAGACTTACGAAGTCAGCCCACTTCATACCGGTACGTGTCGATTATTCGCTTGATAAGTTGGTAGACTTGTATGTTTCTGAGATTGTAAGGCTTCATGGAGTGCCTTTATTGATTATATCAGACAGAGATCCGAGATTCACATCCCGATTTTGGAAAAAGTTGCAAGAAGCTTTGGGCACAAAGCTGAGTTTTAGTATGGCTTTTCACCCATAAAGCGTGAGGCGATCGAGAGATTATACTGAGATACTTGAGGATATGCTTCGATGTTGTATTCTTGAGTTTCAAGGCAGCTGGGAAAAGTACCTACCATTAGTAGAGTTTACCTATAATAACAGTTTTCAGTCGAGCTTGAAAATGGCGCCTTATGAGGCTTTGTATGGGCATAAGTGTCGAACGCCTTTATATTGGACTGAACTCAAGGAAAATCAGATTCACGGGGTCGATCTGGTTAGAGAAACCGAAGAGAAAGTAAGAGTGATTCGAGATTGCTTAAAAGCTGCTTCTGATAGACAAAAATCCTACTCAGATTTGAAACGAAAAGAGATTGAGTTTCAAGTCGGTGATAAAGTATTTTTGAAAGTGTCACCATGGAAGAAAGTTCTTAGATTTGGCCGGAAAGGCAAATTGAGTCTGCGTTTTATTGGACCATATGAAATCACCGAAAGAATAGGACCAGTAGCCTATCGTTTGGCTTTGCAATCTGAGTTAGAAAAGATACATGATGTGTTTCACGTATCCATGTTGCGACATTACCGATCAGATCCTTCGCATGTGATTACACCAACAGAGGTTGAAATTCAACCCGACATGACTTATGGCAAGGAACCGATTAAGATTCTAGCCCGGGAAGTTAAGCAACTAAAGAATAAAAGTATAGCTCTCGTGAAAGTATTATGGCAAAGACATGGGGTAGAAGAGGCTACATGGGAACCCGAGGAGGCTATGAGAAACCAGTACCCAAACCTTTTTACCGGTAAGATGTTCGGGGACGAAAATCCCTAAGGGGGAAGAATTGTAATAGCCCGATTTAGGGCCTAGTCAGAATAGTGGTTGCGAGACCACAAATCCGAAGTAGAAATATGTGTTTTATGATTTTTAAGAGGCTTATGATATGATTTCATGATTATGAGAAAATTTCATGAAGAAATTTTATTAATTAGTGAATAATTTGTCCATTAGGACTAGATTGAAAAAAGAGGAAAATAAGAGATTCTAGAAGATTTAAGTATGAAATAGAAGTATAAAAATTACTAGAGGTCCTTATTTAGCAATTAGACCATTAAATGTTAAGATGGACAAAAATGGACACGGGAAGGAAAAATATAAAGAAAGGGGCCTTAAGGGTATTTTTGTCATTTGGTTAATAAAAGAATTAAAAAGGGAAAAAGAAGCCAAAATCATGTCCATCTTCTTCCTCCTTGGCCGAAAATCACAAGAGCACAATAGCTAGGGTTTTTTCAACTTCCAAGCTTGATAGTAAGTGTATCCTAGTCCCGTTTTTAATGTTCTTCATATTTTTGATATCCTCGTAGCTCGGTTTAGCTATTTCTAGCTATATTTTAAGCTAGGGTTTATGTTAAAAAATTTACCCATATATGACATACATGTATTTTGATGTTTTATGGAAGAATATGAAAGTTTGATGTATAATAAACATCTTTTTCTAAGTAATTTTCATGAAAAAGGCATAAAAGGACTAAATTGTAAAAGTTAATAAAGTGGTCATACATGAGTGAAATAGTGGAAATTAGAGGTTTTTATAGTTAAGAAAAAGATTCGTCTAGGCTTAAAATACAAGAAAGTTGAATAAAAATCATTTTACGAGTTTAGGGGTAAAAGTGTAAATATGTGAAAGTTCAGGGGCAAAATCATAAATTGATTAATTGATCAATTACACACATTTTGAGTGACGATGTAAGTTTGTATGAAATTAAAGCTATATAATGTTATTATGCCTTTAAATACTTTATTCTATGAGATATGTATATTAATCTCATGAAAATTGATCAATGATGTTTCATTGAGAATGAAATAAGATTTACAATAAGTTGAAGTCCCGGTTGAAGACTCGGAATAACGGGGATACCTATGTCACGACATGAGATAAGGAGGTCCTGTATAAGACCATGTCTAGGACATGGCATTGGCACTAAATGAAGAAGGTCCCGTATAAGACCATGTCTGGGACGTGGCATCGGCACCAAATGAAGGAGGTCCCGTATAAGACCATGTCTGGGACATGGCCTCGGCACCAAAGGAAGATCTCGTGTAAGACCATGTCTGGGACATGGCATCGACATCTATGTATGATCTCGTGTAAGACCATGTCTGGGACATGGCATCGACATCGGGTTAAGAGATCCCGTATAAGACCATATCTGGGATATGGCATCGGTATCATAAGGTGATCCCATGTAAGACCATATCTGGGATATGGCATTGGCATCATAATACCAGTATGACGAGATTGAGTATCCTCCGGTATTCCGAGTAATTCAACGGGAAAAAAGGGCTAAGTATGCAAGATGATTAAGAGATAAGTATGCAAAGATGGCAAGAGCTAAGCTATACAAAAAAAAAAAAAATTACATTTAAGTGAAAGATGATTACGATTTCAGTTATTTTCATGATAGCATAAGTGCTAAATTATATGATGAAGTGATACAGGTACCATGAGTAAATAAAATTTATGAAACCCTAATGTGATATGTGATGGGTAAGCTTGAGTATGAGTAAGTATGTCAAAGTATTTGAGAACTTGGATGGTTGTCATTCTATGAGAAAAATGAATTCTCCCATGAGTATTTATGTTACTATTTTAATTCATGCAAACTTACTAAGCTATGAGCTTACCCCTCTCTTTTCCATTTTCCATGTAGTTTCGCCAAGCTAGCTCGAGGATTATAGGACGTCGGAGCTCGGATCACACTATCAACTATTATTTTGGTATAGTAAAGTTGATTCATTTTGAGTATGGCATATATAGGAATTTGGTCATCTTATGTTATGTCATATTTGGAAGCCAAAGTGTTGGCTACTAATGTTATACACTCATTTTGTAAATGGCCTTAGAGAATTGGCCAATATTTATCAAGTTTCATATTTTAATGATGATGAGTTCATGCAATGAAAGTTCATGAAATTGATGGTTTAAAATGTGAAGTGTATGAATGATGATTTGTAATTCTTCATAGTATATTATTGCCATGTTATATGTTGCTTGAGTTTGTATATGTGAGGTTATGTTTCAGGGTAGCAATTGGCTTGGTAAATAGCCTTATAATTGTCCACACGGATAGACACACGGGCGTGTGTCTAGGCCGTGTGGACACACGGCCAACCCCATGGGTGTGTTGACATGCCGTGTGTCCCCTGCATCAAATTTGCGAGAATTTGATTCACCACACGGGCCAGCACACGAGCGTGCACCTAGGCCGTGTGCACTTAAGGGATTGCTGACGTCATAAACAGAATGCAAGGGTTTTCTCACACGAGTGAGGACACGGGCGTGTCTAGGTCGTATGGAGGACATGGGCCACAGACACGAGCGTGTGTCCGGCCGTGTGAAAACCCCTGTAGGTTCGAAATGAAAAATAAATTCCACACGGGCTGGGAACATGGGCGTGTGTGACCACACTGCCTTCCCACACGGGCGTGTTCCATTTCACACGGGCGTGTAGCCCTGTTTTGAGCAAAAAATTTCTAAGTGCGTAAAAGTTTCTGGATTGGTTCCGAACTATTTCGATTGTATGTTTAGGGCCTCGTAGGCTCATGATAGGGAAGTATTGTGCGTGGATGAAAAGTTTTAAATTGAAACGAAATTTTACAACCCAATGTCGTATGTTAAAGAAAGTAAAGTACGGTAATGCCTCGTATCCGGTTCCTACATGGAATATGGGTAAGGGGTGTTACATTTCCCGTTGAACGCATCGGAATAATAACGGATACACGGAAATTAGCATATAAGTGCCATACTTGTAGCTAAAGATACTTCATATCTCACTTTTCACATAGGCTCGCTCTCGAGCTATTCACATTCACGGGTTTGCTCACACAAGTTTTCGGTCATACGTAACTACTCGGTCTTTGCTCACACAAGGTCGTCCAGTATCCGCAACACATGCCAGATTACCCAGCCACTGGTAGAACTTATAAGACTAGCACCCGTTTCACATAGTCACAATCTCGGGTCTTCTCACACAAGCTGTCGGTCATGACGAAACTACATGGTGCTGCTTACACAAGCTGTCGAGTATCCGTAACACATGCTGGATAACTCAGCCACCGTTAGAACATACGGACCAGCACCCAGATCACTTATTTCACTTAGATTTCACATAGGTTTCTAGTGAACATGTCACTCGTATCCATTTTTATTCCTAAGATTCAATCGGGAAATTTCTCACTTGTCAATATTTTGTCAATTACATCAAATATTCAGCCACAATTCGTACCATTTTATCAAAATATGAAAACGTTAGTAAAAATGATGCATTATTTACATACAAACTTACCTCGGTAGCACAATCGTTGAAAAAGACTTATTCGTCATATTATTTGTTTTTCCCCCGTTCTAAGTCCGAATCTCGTTTTACTTGATCTATAACAACACATTTAACTCATTTGTTCATAATGCTACTCAAATTATCCTAAATTCACATTTTGGAAAAATTACATTTTTGCCCCTAAACTTTATCATATTTACACTTTTGCCCCTAGGCTCGTAAAATGATTTTTATTCATTTTCCTTGTATTTTAAGCCTAGACAAACCATTTTCATAACTATAACAGTCTACAATTTCCATTTATTCACACACTTACACACATTTTACAACTTTTTCAAACTAGTCCTTTTTTGACAATTTCACTTAAATTCACTTAGTAAAAGTCGTTTATTACACACCGAGCATTCATATTCTACAATTAAACATCAAAACACAAGCACTTCTCATATGGGTAAATTTTCAAACATCAACCCTAGCTCAAATAAATGGTAAAAATAGAGAGATCGTGTTACGAGGATTTCAAAAACGTAAAAATCATTAAAAACGGGGCTAGAATGGAGTTACAATCGAACTTAGAAGCTTGAAAAACCCTAGACATGGTTTCTCCATGCAATTTTCGGCCAAGGGGTTGAAGATGGACAAAAATTGGCTTTTAATTTTGTTTTTAATTCATTTTAATAACTAAATGACCAAAATGCCCTTAATGAAAAACTTTGGAAACATTCCTAACCATGTCCATTTTTGTCCACCAACATAAAAAATGGTCTAATTACCATATAAGGACCTCCAATTTAAAATTTCATAACAATTGGACACCTCTAGCATGTAGAACTCAACTTTTGCAGATTTTACAATTTAGTCCTTTTGACTAAATTGAGTGCCCAAACGTCAAAATTTTCGAGCGAAATTTTCACGAAATCATTTCGTAAAATCATAGACCATAAAAATATAATAAAAATAAATTTTATTATGTCAAATTTGTGGTCCCGAAACTACTGTTCCGACTAGGCCCAAAATCAGGCAGTTACACGGCCTGAGTTTGGGTGCCAAAGAAAGGGCTAATACAGGCTCAAATAGATAACTTCTGGGCTCGTACCGAAGGATCAATTTCTTCTGGAAATCTTCATTATCCTCCAAGGCATCATATCTTTTTTTTTTGTCTTTTTCCCTTTTTTAGAAATCTCTCTAGACTGCTCATTTCTGAGTTTTTACCCTAGAGTTAATCTCCTTCTTTTATGTTCTTGAAGACGTTCATAATTTCCCAAGGATTAACTTCTTGATTTGAACAAAAATATTCGATCAAAATGATCTTTTAAGGGTTGTAACGTGGTCTGAGGGTTAAGGGTCAATCAAAGAAAGGTTTTTCAGGCTAAAATACATATTATGTGAAAGAGTATAAAAACCATAAGGAGTTATTTTGAATTTTTGATTGCTCCTTCCATCTCTCAATCACTTTTCTTCACTTTTACTCCTTCCTATTTCCTTTCTTTTTTTTGTTTCTTATTCGCTTTCCTTTTTTTTTCTTTTTTCGGAATGAGATCAAGAATTTAGAATTTTACTTTCATTTTTCATGATCTTTCTTGTCAATCCATGATGTTCGATGGATGACTTTAATTAGGGTTTAGAAAAAAGATACATCAGGCTCAAAATGGGGTAGCAAAGGATATAATTTTCTCTAAGTGACGGGGAGAACAAAAGAATGTCATTTATCATTTCAAAATATGGTAAATCTCATCACATGGTCATTCTTGGGAATGTGTCCATCTTTTCAATTTGAATTGCGTATAATCTCATGATTGTCTCACAATGTTGTAAAATTATCGATCCATACCCAAAATCTCACAAAATGTCCTCCAACATGGAGGGTGATCCTTTGGCAAGGGTCAATTTTGAACAAACAATATGGCCCAAAGTGGTTAACAGAGGATGGAATTTTCTTCAAGTGAAGGATATTTCAAAAGTTCCATTCGTCACTTTGAACATGGCCAACTTATTAAGTAATTAACCTTAAGGAGAATGCAAGAGTCCAAGGTAAAACGTAACCTCAAACATGACAAACAAAGAAAATGAAAACAAAAAAAGCCAATGTTACTCAATGCCAATAACTCTTTAAGAACAATCAAGCTTAGTTTTTAAGCAAATTATTTTTTTACTGCATCAGAATTTACAGGGTTCGGCATCTCGTCTCCGTCCATTTCAACGAGAATCAGTGCTCCACCAGAGAAAGCTTTCTTCACCACATACTGTCCCTCCCATTTTGGTGTCCATTTTCCCCGATGATCATGAACATATGGCAGGATCTTCTTCATACCAGATCCCCTTCTCTAAACCACCTTGGTCGCACTTTCTTGTTATAGGCCTTCATCATTCTTTGTTGATACCACTGGCCATGACATAAAGCTACTAATCTCTTTTTCCTCAATTAAATTCAATTGCTCATATCTCTCTTACATCCATTCATCCTCCTCTAGTCGCACCTCTCTCAACACTCGTAGAGATGGGATTTGAACCTCGACAGGTAAAACGGCCTCCATGCCTTACACTAATGAAAACGGAGTAGCTCCAGCCGAAGTCCTCACTGATGTGCAGTATGCGTGGAGAGCAAAAGGAGGTTTTTCATGCCAATCCCTATACGTTCCTATTGTCTTGGAAATGATCTTCTTGATATTCTTATTTGCGGCCTCGATTGCCCCATTCATTTTTGGATGATATGACGCAGAATTGTGATGCTTGATCTTAAATTGTGTGCAAACCTCTTCTATCAATGCATTGTTCAAGCTCTTAGCTTTATCTGAGATGATTCTTTCTGGTAAACCGTATCGACAAATTACCTTTTTTTTCAGAAATTTGCAGATCACTGATCGAGTTACATTGACATATGAAGCGACTTTGACCCACTTGGTGAAATAATCAATCACTACAAAGATGAAACGATGCCCGTTTGATGCTTTTGGTGAGATAGGGCCAATGACATCCATGCCCCACATTGAGAACGGCCAAGGAGGTGCTAAGACATGAAGATTGGTAGAAGGAGCGTTAATAATGTCTATATAAATCTGACATTTATGACATTTCCGAGCATAATTTAAATAATCTCGTTCCAACGTCAACCAAAAATATCCTGCCCTCATGATTTGCCTTGCCAGCATATATCCGTTACTAAGTGCTCCACATACTCCATCATGGATTTCCTTCATTATCTGATTCACCTCTTCTGTGTCGACACATCTCAACAGGGTTTGGTCACGTCCTCTTTTGTACAAAAACTCACCGTCTAAGAAGAAACCCATAGCCAGCCTCCTAATTATTCGTTTATCATTTTCTGAGGCGCAATTCGGGTATTTCTGGTATTGCAAATACCACTTAATGTCAACATACCATGGTTTCCCATTTGTTCCCGATTCTACTCCCGCGTAGTGGGCCAGCGAGTCCTTGACCCTTAGCTGTATAGGTTGCACTTCTATTTTGAATCCTACTTTGAACATGGCAGCTAGAGTAGCTAATGCATCTGCTAACTGGTTTTCTTCTTTTGGAAAATGAAAAAATTGAACATCATCAAACTCTTTAATCAATCCGTGCACATATGTTTGATAGTGAATCAGCTTGGAATCCCTTATTTCCCATTCTCCTCTTAATTTGTAAACAACTAAGGCTGAGTCACCAAAAACTTTTAAAACCCTAATATTTTTCTCAATGGAAATCTGAAGTTCCAAAATGCATGCCTCGTATTCAGCTACATTGTTTGTACAGGTGAACATCAGTTTAGCTATAGCGGAAAAGTACTGGCCACTTGGGGAGATTAGTACTGCCCCAATCCCATGCCTGATCATGTTGGATGCTCCATCGAAATACACCTTCCAAATTTCTTCATTGCACTTCGAAATTGACATGATCTCTTCGTATGGGAAATCAAAACTAATGGGTTCGTATTCCTCTTTTACGTGATTCGCTAGAAATTCCACGACAATGCTTCTTGTTATAGCCTTTTGGGACACATAGACAATGTCATACTCGGACAAAACCACTTGCCAACGAGCAACTCTCCCTGACAATGATGGCTTCTCAAAAATGTACTTCGAAGGGTCTAACTTTGTGATAAGAAAGGTGGTTTGATACAACATGTATTGCCTTAGTCGACGCGAGGGCCCATGCTAAAGTGCAACACATCTTTTCCAGATGGGAATACTTGGCTTCATATTCCATGAACTTCTTGCTCAAATAATAGATTGCATGCTCTTTCTTGTTTGAACCATCTCGTTGCCCCAGAACACAACCTATGGAATTATCCAGCACTACCAAATACAAAATCAAAGGTCTTCCTGGCACCGGGGGAATCAAAATTGGTGGCTTAGCCAAATACTCTTTTACTTTCTCGAACACTTTTTGACAATCTTCAGTCCATTCACCATCACTATCCTTATGTAAGAGCTTGAATATGGGATCACATTTATCTGTCAATTGTGAGATAAAATGAGACACGTAATTTAACCGTCCCAAAAAACCTCTTACCTCCGTTTGAGTTTTAGGGGGTGTCAAATCTTGAATTGCTCAAACCTTGTCCGGATCTATTTCAGTTCCCCGTTCACTCACTACGAAACCCAACAGCTTCCCCGACTTTACCCCGAAAGTACATTTTACTGAATTCAATCTCAATTTGTATTTCCACAATTTTTCAAATAGTTTGGGGAGGTTTTCCACATGACTATCCACCCTAGCGGACTTTTCTATCATATCGTTAACATAAACTTCAATCTCTTTATGCATCATGTCATGAAACAGTGTCACCATTGCTCGTTGATACGTGGCCCCAGCATTTTTTAGACCAAAAGGCATGACCCTGTAACAAAAAGTTCCCCAAGTCGTGATGAACATGGTCTTTTCCATGTCCTCCCTCGCCATTTTGATTTGATTATACCCAGAGAATCCATCCATGAAAGAGAAAACACAATGTTTAGCAATGTTATCCACTAGTGTGTCTATATGAGGTAACGAAAAATTATCCTTGGGGTTGGCTAGTTTTAAGTCTCTATAATCGATGCACATTTTGACTTTCCCATCCTTTTTAGGCACTAGTACAATATTCGCCACCCACTCTGGGTATTTAGCTACTTCCAGAAATTTTGCATCGAATTGTTTCTTGACCTCTTCTTTAATCTTCAACAACATTTCAAGTTTCATCCTTCTCAACTTTTGGTATACGGGCTTGCAATATGATTTCAAAGGTAGCCTGTGTTCCATGATATTGGTGTCCAAACCCGGCATATCTTGGTATGACCATGCAAACACATTTGAGAACTTAATGAGTAGATCCTTCAACAATTGACTTTGCTCTGGCATGAGAGTGGTTCCAATCCTAATTTCCTTTCTTACCTCATCATCACCCAGATTGATCAAATATGTTCCCTCCAAGTGGGGTTCTATAAGCTTCTTTTCTTGTTCAACTAGCCTCAAAAACTCATCCGGTACAACTTCCTCATCTTCCGTCCCATGATCGTTATAGTGAACATAATTATGAGAATTTGATTCAAATATGTCATTTGGATCATTTATCAATTCATGAGGTATATCCCTGAAATAATTATGAGTATGTATATTGGTATATGAATGAAAACATTTGAAAGAATAAAAGTCACTAGGGACATAATCCAAATTTGATTTCATTAAAAATAAAATAGTTTTACATGGATTTTTGAAGGAAATTAAATTAACTGAACGATATTAAACTTTGATATAAAAACTCTTAAAAACGATTACATCTCGGAGGACTCAAGGATAGTAGGTAACAATATGAGCTACCAGTTGTCCAAGGCGAAAGGGTCGTAGCGAACCCAGTTTCTTGACATCGGTACCCTACCGCCAATCATGTTTAGATCCACTACATCTCCATTAATCATTAACTTGACTGGGGTCCTTTCCTGGTGCTCGAATCCCACTGAGTAAAAGGTCTCAGATAGTGGAGGAAAAATCAAAGGAGGTTCCACCACCTTCTTTCTAGCCATACGGGCCAACCTTTTTGCTCTTCGCTTTTTACACATCCTCTCGACATCCTCCCTTGTGGGCTTATATCCCAACCTTCTTGTATCCTTCTGAATGGGAACAAAAACGAGTTTTGAGATACCTTGTAGGTCCTTTCCCAAACCCAAGTGGATTTACCAACCCTTCCCTACTGTCTGGGCAAATAATATCTTCGCTGTTCATAGCACATGAGTTTTAAGGGCTCGCATTCCCTCTGCCATGTAAGATGCAGTGTCCACCTTGAAGGTTTGGAAAGAACTCTCAATTGCATCATCATCCACTTCTATGAAAGGAGAATTTGGCAAGCTAGCTACCAACAGGTCCTTTTTGCCTCGTACGATGCACAAATTCTGATCGACTACCAATTTCAATCTTTGGTGCAAGGACGATGGTACCACCCTAGCCGAATGAATCCAAGGGCTTCCCAACAGCATAATGTAAGAAGGCATTATATCCATCACTTGAAAGCGAATAAGGAAATTAATGACTCCTACCAATAAGGGAATCTCTATTTCACCGATCACGCTTCTTTTGGTGCCATCAAAAGCTCAAACCACTAAAGGGCTCGATACCATGTACGAGGTGTCAACGGCCAGCATAGATAATGTTGACAAAGGCTGGACGTTGATCGATGACCCATTGTTGATCAAGGCCCTACCCACGGAATAGGCTTTACACTTTACTGAGATGTGTAGTGCCTTGGTACTTCCTCTTCCAACCTGGGGTATTTCATCATCATTGAAAGATATGTAATTTGGGGCCAAAATGCTCCCTGCTAAGTGACCAACATTATCTACTAACACGTTATGAGTGACATAAGCTTGTTTTAGAACTCGTACAAGAGCCTCCCTGTGTGGCTATGAGTTCAAAAGTAGGGATAGTAGAGAAATTCTTGCTGGTGTTTTGTTCAATTGCTCGACCACACTATACTCGCTGTGCTTTATCAGAAGCAAAAATTCGTTAACTTCATCTTTCTCGACTTCTCCCATTTGGCCCTTCATCATTTTCTTATTGGCTTCTTTATCGTCAATTTTTGGTTGATTTTCTGAAATCACTTCCTTACCACGAGGTTCTTTCCCCACAGTGTTTGGCTTGTAACAACGTCTGCTTCGAGTTATGCAACTAAGTTTTGAGATGTTGGAGGCATCAGATCCAACCACCTCATAATCATATCTCCAAGGAACTTGTTGGTCATCTCCATACTTAAAAGGGCCGGGAACCCTGATGACCAACACATTATCCTGTACGGCCTTTGAGGTAGACTCTTTTTCAATAGGGATTTACTTTCCATATATGAGGTAGACTCTGCTTCTAACGTGTTTATCTTATTGGTCTTAACACCCTCTCGTATCTCTAGCTAGAAAGAATCCAAGAGACATTGTATATGTCCCCTAAACATTGGGCAAACTTGGATAGAGTGTCCTCAAGCTCCTTGGTGGAATTTGCATATTTGATCCATATCAATTCCCATTACAGACCTGGGTGGCTCAGCGTGAATTAGATTTGACTTCTTCAAGATGTCAAAGAGTCGTTCAAGTGGAGTTGTGATTTCTTCCACTCTTCTCCTTTAAAGGCTCTTTTAGTTAGTTATAGTATTAACTGTTCGAGTGTGGTTTGGTATGTATTCTCTCGCTGAAAATTTATCTTTCCTGCCCTTATGAGATCTTGCACCTTATATTTCAACGCTAAGCAGTTCTCAATGGTATGACCTGGATTGCCAAAGTGATACTCACATTGAGCATTGGCATCATACCACTTTGGAAATGGCAGTTGCATTGGTTCTTTGTGTGTAGGTACAAGGAGGTGATTCTCTACTAGAATCGGAAAAATTTTCGCGTAGGGGATAAGAATTGGCTCAAACACAGGCCTATCCTTTGGTGGCCTTGGGGCTTGGGTTTGTGGGGACTATGTTGGCATAGTTAACATGGGGGGATTTGTAACGGGTACAGGTGGACGATACATAAACGGTGAAGTATTGGAAGCATTTACAGCCTGGTATTGAGGGCGTGGAGGTGTTGGGCTCCAGTATGGAAAGTAAGAGTATGGGTATCTGCCTGGTGCGATTGTTTATGTTTCTGCTTCCTTTTTCTTCCCAACGACACCTTTCTTTGCGCTCAAAGGGTCATCTATTTTGCCGGACTTCAATGCATTATTTATCATTTCTCCGGATAATACCATATCCGTGAAAGTCTTAGAGCCATTTCCTACCATCTTGTACTAGTATATGCCTTTTAGCGTACCAACGAACAGAATAATGGTCTCTTTTTCCATGAGCGGGGGCTGTACTTGCGATGCTAGGTCCCTCCACCATTGCGCGTATCCCTTAAAACTCTCATCGGACTTCTTTTCCATGTTCTATAGAGTTAGGTGGTCTGGGACCATGTCTACAATATGTTTTTATTGAGCAATAAATGCCCGTGCGAGCTCTCCCCAAGTTTGAATCTGGCTATTGTCCAACTTTACATACCAGCAAGCCACAGATCCGGTCAGATTGTCTTGAAATATGTGCATTAGCAGTTTCTCATCTTTGGAATAAGCAACCATTTTCCTACAGTACATGGCGATGTGAGTAATGGGGGAAACTGCTACCATTGAAATTTTCAAAGTCAAGAACTTTGAATTTTGGTGGGACGACCACATCGGGTAGCAGACACAGGCATTCTGCTTCTACAGATCCGAATGTGTCTAATCCTTCGATGGCTTTCAGACATTCCTCAATTAGGCTGAATTTATGAGCTTCTTCATCCATAATTGACTTTCCCTTGTCCACTTCTCTCGGATCCTCACTTGTAGACAACTCGTTTACTTTTGGGATCTGAATGGTCACACATGGCGCTTGAAGCAGTAAATCTTCGCAATATACCCCTGTATCACTATAAAAAAGGATTGGATTGTCCAAAGTGCCGCTTCCTTCTCCTACCTTGGCCTTGCCTTTGACCATTGTAGTCATCATTTCCATCATCCTTTCCATCTGTTTCTCTAGTTTGGCCATGCGTGCTAATTCTTCTTCTGTCATCTTTTTAACTTTTGAGCGGGTGTTATACCGATGAGCTATCCTTGGTCCTTTTTCAAATGACATTTATTTTCAAAGTTAGAAAATCATTTAGATTTGTCATAAAAAATGTTCTTCTTTTATTTTTATTTTTTTTAAAATGATGTTTCTGAATAAATAAATGAACGAATGGATGAATGAATGAATGAATGAATGAAATTGGGGCACATTGTCATAAATATACTTGAATATAAACATTTTCTTTCATAGAAGGTTCAAAAATTGTTTGGCTTACAAAGTTTTTTTTTTCATTTTTCATTCATACTTAAAGAAAATCCTAATCGATCCTATTGCCATGAGCTTGATGAACTTTTGGTAATGCACTTGAGCCACCTCCAGAAGTTTCATTGCAGGCTCATCCTTAGTCGCAAAAGGGGTAGATTATTTTTTGAGTTCTTCAATCTGTTCACATATTTCTTCGACTTGCTAAGCGAAAACCTGACCCTCCCTATGCATTGTTGCAAACACCTCTTGTCGGCTAACTGACATTTGTTCCACTGCGACAAAACGCTCTGCAAGCTTTGTATATTCTTCCGTGACCTCTTTGTTTTGCTCTTATTTTGTCTCTAATTCTTTAGTCAGACGAAAAATTTCCTCCTTCAACACCTTAATTTTAGTAGTTTTCTCATTAGACACCCTCCTCCAAGTTCGCTCTTGTTCTCGCGCTTTTTAGAGTTCATTAGCCCGCAAACTTGGATCCACCCCAACCTCTGAATCTGAGTGAACAAGTCAGATCTTTCTCCTTGGTTTCGTTCTAATTGTATTCTTAGTTCCTCCTCTCTTCCCTTCATGTATAACCAGTGTTGCTGTTGTTGTCTCATGATTTCTTCCTCCTTTTCCTTCACATATGCCTGATGCTGCTTTTGTTTCTGTCTGTCCTCTTTATCTCTACCCCATAGACGCATCTCTTAATCACGTATCTTTTCTGTTAGCTCGGCTACATAATTTGGGACCTTCTTCTTTCCCTTGAATTGTGCTGACACAGAGATTTTGCTTCTTTTTAGGTGCCACTAGATATACGTTTCCGAGGGGGAATGGTTGAAAAAGGTTGATGATTGCAAACTCAAGGTTTGACCCACTTAATTCGTATCTCTTCCAATTTCTTCCAAAATCCCAGGTCCAGAATTGAAACTTCCACCCTGTTTAAGTCATTTGTAGTAGGTACACATTGATCATACCTGTATTGGCTTAGAACCATCAACGAGGAATAACTGATGGCTCCCCATGTGCCAATTAAGGGAACCAATAAATGACCACCGTACCCAATGAGTATCGTGCTCCGAATCATCCCTGGAGCCCTTCATTCTATTTCTTGGTATGTCAATGTACTAAGGTTCTGAACCCACTCCTCAATCGTTTGATTTTGAGGCCAGTCACTTTCCAGAAATTCCTCTATAGGCCTGGTCGAAGGAACAAACACCTGATGAAAGTGCTTATAGAGACACCTAAAATGACTTTTCATCCATACTAATAACAATTGTGCGCATCCTAAGAAACACCCGTCACCTTTCCTTCTGATGAAATTGAGTGAAATGATGGTTTCAGCTAGGACTGCTGGAGCAGGATTCACCCTTATTTCAATCTGAAACAAAAAATCAGCTAGCTCCACACTTACATATCCCAGAGCTTTTGGGAACACAATCAATTCGTACACGGCAAACACGAACAGTGCTAAATGTCTATCACCGCAGGCCTTTCC
The DNA here is from genome assembly GCA_025698515.1 of Gossypium sturtianum. Taxonomy (NCBI): domain Eukaryota; kingdom Viridiplantae; phylum Streptophyta; class Magnoliopsida; order Malvales; family Malvaceae; genus Gossypium; species Gossypium sturtianum. The sequence goes on along the minus strand of CM046943.1, from coordinate 33,157,695 downwards.
CATAGCATCCCTAATGTCAGACCAGGAAATGCAGGGACCGTTCTTATCTTTTAACCTTGCTTTCACCACATCTACAAGTAATCCCATCAGATTGGCTAAGGGTCCCCGAAAATCGACGTTCTGCTTCCAATATATCCTGAGTAGATCTCTAAAGTCATAGTGGAGAAGGGTAGAATATTCCTCGACAGTTGGTACCATATCCACTTCATTGAACGTAAAACACTTATAAGTGGGATCCTAAAAATGTACCATGGCCTTCAATAAGGCATCATCCGGTTTAACGAACAGAAGTTGTGCTACATCGCCATACTTGTCTCAGAAGTGCGTTTTCTTAGCATCGCCCCATAATTGCCATATCCCCTTTAACTCGTCTTCGTGATTCCTCCTACAGTACATGCGAACTATCTAAGGCAGGCTTGAATCAAAACAAGCTATCTGGCAATCGCCTTCTCTGCTCTGAGTATCCTCTGACATTCTCGCTATTATCCTTATGTTTCTACCCCATGTCGAACAATTGAATCTTCTCGAAGTGTGTTCATGTCGAATATAGATACAACACTGTGCCCTTGGTATTTAAATGATGCATGAATTATGCCATGGAGAGACACAAACATAAGAAAAAAGAAGTCAGTAAAAAAAACAATAAAGTCAAATGACAAAAAAAATGAGAAATTAAATCATAAAGCATTGCGAAGAAAAAAAAATCAAACACAAAACATACGAATAGATGCTCATGAAGTCCTATAGGGTATTATTTCGATGGGTAAGGTACGGCTCTTATGTCTGGGTTTCACATTTAAAATGGTCATTACATGCTGGCTTACGGCTGACTCTAATGCACAGGGAACCCAAGGCTTAAATACGACATCCATAGGGATGCGTTCCCCTTTTAAAAAGGGTTAGCCCTTGGGTGGTAAGACTTTCATAGCGTACATGGTAGCATTTGCTACAAGAACATCTATGTCCATCTTAACCATTGAGTAGTCCTTAAACTTATGCGGAGACATATTGTCACACGAAAGGCTAAGGCTACTCCTCCTAAATTGGAAGGGCCTGGGTATAGGACCGAAAGCAAGATGCAACTAAATGACAATTATAGCCGCCCCACGACGGTAGAGTCAACATACAAATTAATCAATTTTATCGATAAAAGAATAAACAAATGCATTGGCATTCATATTAAAAAAGGATAAGTAAATAAAATGAACAAATAAATCAATATTTAACACATATTCAACAATTTAAAATGACATTAGACAATTAAATAAATTAATGCACGAATAAATAAATCTAATATGCACAAATACTAAAAAACCTAGCTCTTAATCCTAAGTAAGTCGACTCACTAACTTCCTCAGTGGAGTCGCCAAGCTGTCATAACGCCGCCTACATAAGAGTACGGGGGCCTAGTAAGCAAAGATAGACATAGAGGGACTAAATTACGTAGAGTCGCCACTAACCAATTAAGGCTAGGTTGGTTAGCCACCTATCGTCTAAAAATCTAAAATTAATACTATGGAAAAATCCTAAAAATCTAGACTCGATCTCATCACCAAATTTTGGGTTCGAGAGTATGGTTACTTGTGGGTAAGGTTATAGCACCCCCACAACGCCTATCCGGGGATAGTCCTACGGGGTCTTAAGAGCTAGATTTTTTTTATTTAAGCATATTAATGTATTATTTAAGCTAAAATCTTATGGAAATCTTAAATAAAAACTCTAAAGGAAACGTCTCCGGTTTACTTTTAGCTCGACTAAGATGTGTTCACCAAACTTATCTAATATGAAACTTAAACTAGAGATTTTTACTTTTAACGGGAATCTTAAAGGATACCTAAATAATTCTAGTAAAATACCTTCAATTCCAAAAATTAATTCTATTTTAGAATTCTAAAAAAAAAACATAGAAATTACCAATGAATTAAGAGAAATATTAAAATACATCTACAACTTATTCGATCTTTTATTATTATTATTATTATTATTATTATTATTATTCTAAAATATTTAATTAATAACGTTGAACCTGTTAATATCTTACGAAAGTATCATATGTCGGGTTTATGATTTATCTTACTTTAAAACTCTTGATCTAAGATTTAAATTCGTTAAAATCCTAAAATAATAAATCTTAAATAAAACTTATTAACTTTCTTAAAAAAGTTTCTAAAATAAAATACTTAGAAGGACCTACTCATGATTTACAATTCACCTAATAAAATCTTTAGATTTAATCTTGAATAAAGTCCTACAAAATATTTACTTATTAACTTAAGATTCTAATCCTATACGATATTTAAAACTAATTTAAAACCCTAAAAAAATATCTTACAAATTATTTATAATTTTTCTAAGGTAAATGGTAGGTGAGATATTAAGGACTAACCTAAATCCAAATGTAAAAACCTTATGGTTTCATTAAAATATAACACCTACTTAACTAACTTCATGTCAACAATTATAGGAAGGAAAAATGACCTAAAGTTCCCTCTTTTAAAACCAATAGTAATAAAAATAGGAAAATTAATTAAAACTCTTTCAAAATGACAATAATAAAAAGAAAAATTAAATAAATGAAATAAATAAAACATTAACATTATCATAATAATAATAACAATAATACACCTTATTCATAATACAATAAAAGAATCAAGGTAACATAAATAAATAATATTAAAATGTATGCTGCAAAAAACGGGGTATTTTTTGTAAATTTAAAAAAGTAAGGGGGTGAGAATAAATTACTCATTTTTAGCACTTATAAATGAAAAAAAATTATTCATTCTTTTATTTTAAGATCTTTGTTTTCAAAAAAAAAAAAATCTTCCTCTTCCTCCTCCAACTTCTATGTTGGCCATGGCTCCACCATTAGAGAGCCCAACGGCTCTCCGGCATCCGGTGGTGGGCCGCCACATACGATGGCCAATTTTATTTTATTTTTTGCAAAATCAAAAATTTCTTTAGAAAAAATCATTACTTTTCTTAAAAATCAAAACCTTATTTCAAAATAGTTAAAAATAATTAAAACTTTGTTTTAAAAATTTAAAATTTCCTTTAAAATGACTTAAAAAAAACAGATTTTTATTTTTCAAAATATAGACTCTCATTTAAAAAATAATAATATTTTTCTTAAAGATTAAAGCTTTTACTTTGAAGTAGTTAAAAAAAATTCAAAACTTTGTTTTAAAATTTAAAATTTTCCTTTAAAATAACTAAAAAAACATATATTTATTTTTCAAAATCGAAACTTTCTCCTTTTTTTTAATTAAAAAAACACTATTTTTTCTCTTTTACTTTGAAATAGTTGAAAAAAAAAATCAAAACTTTGTTTTAAAATTTTAAACTTTTCTTTAAAATAACTAAAAAAGAAAACAGATTTTTATTTTTTTCAAAATCTGAACTTTCTCATTTAAAAAAAAAACACTATTTTTCCCAAAATCAATCTTTTCTTAAAAAAAGAAACCTTTATTTCAACAAGGGGAGGGAAAAAAGGGGATTTTTTGGGGCTCCTAGGGGCGGAGGATCAACGGTCCGGTGACGTTTCCTTCATCGGAACCCAAAATCCGATCCCTCGTGACATGCCTATAGCCGAAAAAAATATAGAAAAAAAGAAAAAAAGAAGAAATAGAATGCTAGTAGTTGTGTTTTTTTTTTACTTTTTTTTTTAAGAACAAAAATAATGAAAAGCCTCCTCTTTTTCATTTCATTTAATGTTTATATATTATTTTTTTAATCTTGCTTATTTGTAAAAAATGATACTAATAGTATTTAATAATAGTAATAGTAGTGATGATAGTAATAATAATTTGGGCCTTTGACAGGCCCAAAAAGGAAAGAAGAAAAAAAAGAAAAGAAAAATAAAGGTCTCAAATAGATCAAAACCAGGTGGGCTTCGAACGGCCCAAGAGAGAACAAAATTTAAATGGGCACCAAATCGAGCTCGGAAAAAAACGGGTGTCTACATACATCACTATGTATTAAGCCCAATAAATCACTAGAGGAATGACGGAAATGTGCAAGTGTACACAATCGCAACAAGTAATAAAATGACAAGTAAATGTCGAGTTATCGTACCCACAGGGACTATGAAAAGAATTATTTATGAATGCAATTTAAAACACTTTGGTGAAGAAAAATATTTTGATTTGAAGAGGTGATTAAAAACTAGAATTTTAACAAAGTAAAACAAATAAAATAAAATAAAATTCCAATGCACGATTTCAAAAGATGATTTTAATCAAGATGACATAATTGTGTTAGATTAATTACATTTGTTAACTTAGAATTATAAACCTCATGTTTATGTTGTTACGAATAAATTCACGGCAACTCGGTAATTTGCTAACTTATGAACATACTTACCTACCAAAATCCATTTATCTCTTGACTATATCTCTATGTCAATTCAACCGATTAAGCAGATTTTAATAAGCAAATGTGTTAATGCACATACATACTTATGAAATTAAAATAATCTATTGTACATATCTCTATGCCAATTCAAACAATTAATTCAATCTCATAAGCATAGAAAAGATTACGTAAGGTAACAATGTATTTCTACCTTGAAACAGTTTAATCACAATAATCTTGCAAGTTATGCAAGGCAAATGTAACGTTAGATACCGTTGCTAATTTAACCCTCAGCTACCTTAGATGATTAAACATGCACTGATTAAGTATCTTGTCAATTAATTACAATTTCAATCTGTTTAAATAATTAATTCATTAGTTACCTTACAATTGTAATGCAAGAATAACTTAGTCATGGTTTTACTTAATCAAACATCTTACCGAGGCCTATAACAACACAAACACAATTTTAATAAATTAAGTAGACGAAATGCAATCAACCTAACACGAATTAAATTTAAGCCATATCAATTAAATTAAAAATTTCAATATCACAAATATTTATAGACATGTTCATCATAACAACAACAAAAATTAAAAGGATAGGGAACAAGAATCAAATCCGGTGTTTCTCCGTGGCTTGACTGGTTTGCTCCACTCTTCCTTCTTCGCTTGTTCTTGTCGAACCGAGGTTGCTACGAACACTTTAATGCTGCTCCAAATGGTGGATGAATGACTCTTTTTCAAGAGGTGAAATTGGCAAGAGAATAAAGAAAAATGGATGGGAAATGAAGAGAGAAAATTGAGAGAGAAGAGAAAAGATGAGAAAGTTGAGGTCTGTTTCAAATGAGTAGCCAAGGGGGGGTTTTTGTAGGTTGAGAGAGCTGCTAAAAATAGCCAAAATCAGCAGCCAAAGAGCCCTCCCATGGCCGGCCATACATGTGGCAAGTTTGAAGTTTTCAAACTTGCTATATTAAGGTAAGGGCAAATCTAGGAAGGCACAAATAGTGGAGGGGTTTGTTTTAAATTTGAAAAAGTTTTCAAGGGCCATTTTGCAAGCTAATTAATCAGCCAAGAAATCTGATTGGGTCAGCATGTGGGACGGTTTTGGGCTGCCCAGTACTCGGTCGGTTCGGTTTTTTCGATTCAGCTCAACTGGGCCACTTTTCATAATTAATTAATAATAATCTATTTAACCCAAATTAGATTGGATATAAATTAAAATTAATTATATTATGAATTAATACACATAATTTGGACCGTCTAAGGCTGAAAAATTAATTCACCTTGATGCTTCAAAATTGTTTCTCGGTTTTGTGCCTCTAGCAGTGTCTGTCGAGCCGTTTTTCGCCCTTTGTGCAAATCTGTAAAAAATAATCAAAATTAATTATAAAATTAATTAAAATTCATTATTTTAATAATTTAAGTACAAAATAAATTTTTTATAATAATTATATATTTTTCGACAAGAATTTTACCGAACTTGCATGAATTTGAGTTAAAAAGGGCATGAAAAAGTGTGTATATTTTCGTGTTTCCGCACCCCCAAACTTAATTCATTGCTCGTCCCGAGTAATGCACAATTTTGAAAAGAATTTCTCTGAAACACCTTTAAAAAATTCCTTTAGAACAACATTCTTCCCAACAATCATGAATTTGGTATACTTATGCTCAAGAACAAGAAATTTGATATTTATGCTACTTATGTATACATATCATTCGAATTAATCTCAATCATTCTTATGAAAGCAAAAATTAGACTAAATGCTTCCAAATAAAGACATGTTTGTAACACCCCAAACCCGGCCTAAACGTTACGACCGAATCTGGCATGTCACATGAAAGGAATGTCTAAAAACTGTGCATTCGTTAAAAAGCTCATATTCTTTATAGTTGTGGTGAGAAATCGAGTTTAAGTAATTTTGAATAAGAAATGGTTTATTATCATTTTAGGAAAATCCCATATTGATCATTTAATAATAAGCAATAAGCAAATTGAAAGTGAAAGCAAATAAAATACCCAAGGCCTTATTACATAACAAAACTCAAATAAAAATAAGTCCAAATAAAAGAAAGCAATTTACGAGTAAACATATGTATGGCCTCCACGAGTCCACCTCGGCTCCCAAATCCGCGATCTAATGATTACTGCAAAATTTAACTAAAGGGTGAGTCATCGAGACTCGGTGTGTAAATCCCCATCCAATGTGAGGCCCTTACACAATTTCATATGAAAATATGCATATCATGCACCCAAACCTAGCCATCCGCACTCCATTTCTACCCCATGTGGTACCAAACCACTGGTGGTGCCAAACCACTGGTGACCCAAAGTCACGATATCCATAATTGTGGTGCCAAACCACTTTGGTGACCCAAAGTCACGAATAATCGAATGATGGGGCCAACCCATCGTGTGATCTGAAATCACTTGGCGTCAATCCGTATAATCGGTGTGGGGCCAACCCACCGTGGTGCTAAGCCCACTGGGACGAGGCGCTATGAGGTGCCAAACCTCACGGTGTCCCAAAGACACAAATGTGATACCAAATCACTTTGGTGACCGAAGTCACGAATCCAATGATGGGGCCAACCCATCGTGTGATACCAAATCAGCGCGTCAATCCCGTATAATCAAGCGTGGGGCCAACCCCTTTGTGGTGCTAAGCCAGCTTTGGGACGAGGCATTTGAGGTGCCAAACCTCTGGTGACCCAAAGTCACAATAATCAATCTGTGGTACCAAACCTTTGGTGGTGCCAAACCACTTTGGTGTCCCAAACACACGGATATCATCTTCCCCTCCTCTCATCATACCCATGCAATATGACATAATAATTCGTGTATGCGGTATGTCATGTATGCTAGACATATATCAAATATAAGTATAACATGACTTACCATCATAATCAGATAGACATAAAACAACATAATCACCCTAATCAACCTCTAAGGGTATAACCGTAATTTTACCTACCAAGGGCATTTTCGTAATTTACCCACCAAGGGTATATCGGTAACTTACCCACCAAGGGCATTTTCGTAATTTACCCACCAAGGGTATATCGGTAACTTACCCACCAAGGGCATATCGGTAATTCGTACTGGAATGGCCTTTCCAAAGGCTTGATGTCGCCGAAGCGACCCAACTACCATTTCTGGTCGAAATGGACTATTGGGCCTAAAGCCCAATTTCGCCCATTCGGGCCCACACGCTCGTGTGGCCCACCTAACACAAATCTAGCCACGTATATGAGATTCACCTAGTCTAGTTCACTATATACTACACCATCATACATTTTACTATATTGGGCCCACGGGCCCATTGGGCCCCCACTCGGCCCATCGCGCCCAAGCGCCCCAACCCACAAGAATACTCACGATGGCCTCAACTATCGAGTCGAAGCCCCACACGCGCGCTCGCGACGCTCGTGTGGCTACTATTGCCGTGATCGGCACTTCGGATTTGCCGCTCTGACTAGAGTAGAGAGAGTTACACACCGATAGGACTGCGGTGTTAATCCGCGCTCCGACCACTCCCGTGCCCAAACGCCTTCCAAGGTGTGTCAACCCTCCTCTGGAATGCTCTTTATATAGCTAGCTCTTCACCTTCCTTCTTTGTATCTTTCCGATGTAGGATCCCTCCGTCGATAGAGTTTAAATTCAATCTGAAACTCTTGCCGTCAGCATCATAAAATAAATACTCCCTTGCTTCTCATGAGATTCGAACCCGGGCTCCCTTGCAACATAATCCACGCTGCTAGCCACTTGGCCGCAAGCTCCTCTTGTGTCTTAAACCATGCGCAACTAAATATAAATCTATAGCCAAATTCCGAGGTCCAAGTAAGAAGAAAACCAAAATGCAAAAGCCAAGACTTGAACCTTGGACCTCCTTCCTTCCTTGTGGCGTCACCCCTTGTTCCTTAAGTGGCGTCACTTTGCCACTACACCACACACTCCACTTGTGTCATTTTTCCCCACATTTTATTCTTAAGGCCTACCGCCAACTTCCGGGTTTTTTTCACCTAAAACCAAAATTTCCCCAAAGCTAATATTTGATCCGGGACTTCATAGAAGCCCTCTAACCTTCCAAAATAACTTACCTAATAAGTCTAACTTGCATTAATGCCGTTCTCAAAAATTTAAAATCAAGGCCCATTGGGCCCAATCCTACTAGGCCTAATTTGGGATGTTACAAATCTACCCTCCTTAAAGAAATTTCGTCCTCGAAATTTCCAACTACAGAGAACATTCGTACCACCTAACCTATAACGCTGTGCTCACAGCTGCGCACTCTGATTCCAATAACCCTAATATACTTTTAACTAGAATTTAGAAATCCTACACATACTAAAAAAACCTAACCATTAAAGCGGACAAATATTTCGACGTAATCAACTCTATATATCGAACATCACATCCAACCCAAACACACAGAATAGATATTCAAAATACAAAGATATAACAAAGCAAAGTATCGGGAAACTTACTGCATGGATTGGTGCAGAGACTCGGGTGCCATATTTCAAAAAAAAAAAAAAAAGATATATATTTTTCTAAACCATTTTCCAAACCATCTTTTGAAAACATTTTTTAAACCCAAACCCACAGTATGAGTTTTTGAACCTAGGCTCGACGACCACTAATTGTAACACCCCAAACCCGGCCTAAACGTTACTTAAAGAACGGCATGTCACATGAAAGGAATGTCTAAAAGCTGTGCATTCGTTAAAAGCTCATATTCTTTATAGTTGTGGTGAGAAATCGAGTTTAAGTAATTTTGAATAAGAAATGGTTTATTATCATTTTAGGAAAATCCCATATTGATCATTTAATAATAAGCAATAAGCAAATTGAAAGTGAAAGCAAATAAAATACCCAAGGCCTTATTACATAACAAAAACTCAAATAAAAATAAGTCCAAATAAAAGAAACGAATTTACGAGTAAACATATGTATGGCCTCCACGAGTCCACCTCGGCTCCCAAATCAAAGTGATCTAATGATTACCCGCAAAATTTAACTAAGGGGTGAGTCATCGAGACTCGGTGTGTAAATCCCCATCCAATAGGCCCTTACACAATTTCATATGAAAATATGCATATCATGCACCCAAACCTAGCCATCCGCACTCCATTTCTACCCCATGTGGTACCAAACCACTTTGGTGGTGCCAAACCACCGGTGACCCAAAGTCACGATATCCATAATTGTGGTGCCAAACCTTTGGTGACCCAAAGTCACGAATAATCCAATGATGGGGCCAACCCATCGTGTGATACCAAATCACCGGCGTCAATCCCGTATAATCGGTGTGGGGCCAACCCCTTTGTGGTGCTAAGCCACCGGGACGAGACGCTATGAGGTGCCAAACCTCGGTGTCCCAAAGACACGAATGTGATACCAAATCACGGTGACCGAAGTCACGAATCCAATGATGGGGCCAACCCATCGTGTGATACCAAATCACCGGCGTCAATCCGTATAATCAATCGTGGGCCAACCCATCGTGTCGCTAAGCCACTGGGACGAGGACATTTGAGATGCCAAACCTCTGGTGACCCAAAGTCACAATAATCAATCTGTGGTACCAAACCCTTTGGTGGTGCCAAACCCTTTGGTGTCCCAAAGACACGGATATCATCTTCCCCCTCCTCTCATCATACCCATGCAATATGACATATTAATTCGTGTATGCAGTATGTCATGTATGCTAGACATATATCAAATATAAGTATAACATGACTTACCATCATAATCAGATAGACATAAAACAACATAATCACCCTAATCAACCTCTAAGGGTATAACCGTAATTTTACCTACCAAGGGCATTTTCGTAATTTACCCACCAAGGGTATATCGGTAACTTACCCACCAAGGGCATTTTCGTAATTTACCCACCAAGGGTATATCGGTAACTTACCCACCAAGGGCATATCGGTAATTTCGTACCTGGAATGGCCTTTCCAAAGGCCCAGTGTCGCCCCGAGCGACCCAACTACCATTTCTGGTCGAAATGGACTATTGGGCCTAAAGCCCAATTTCGGCCCATTCGGGCCCACACGCTCGTGTGGCCCACCTAACACAAATCTAGCCACGTATATGAGATTCACCTAGTCTAGTTCACTATATACTACACCATCATACATTTTACTATATTGGGCCCACGGGCCCATTGGGCCCCTTGACCCATCGCGCGCAAGCCAAGCGACCCCAACCCACAAGAATACTACACGATGGCCTCAACTATCGAGTGAAGCCCCACACGTGCGCTCGCGACGCTCGTGTGGCTACTATTGCCGTGATCGGCACTTCCGGCATTGCCGCTCTCTGCCTAGAGTAGAGAGAGTTACACACACGATAGGACTCGGTGTTAATCCGCGCTCCGACCACTCTCGTGCCCAAACGCCTTCCAAGGTGTGTCAACCCTCCTCCTGGAATGCTCTTTATATAGCTAGCTCTTCACCTTCCTTCTTTTTATCTTTCCGATGTGGGATCCTTCACGTCGAGAGTTTAAATTCAATGAAACTCTTGCCGTCCAGCACATAAAATAAATACTCCTTGCTTCTCATGAGATTCGAACCTGTGCTCCCTTGCAACATAATCCACGCTGCTAGCCACTTGGCCGCAAGCTCCTCTTGTGTCTTAAACCATGCGTAACTAAATATAAATCTATAGCCAAATTCCGAGGTCCAAGTAAGAAGAAAACCAAAATGCAAAAGCCAAGACTTGAACCTTGGACCTCCTTCCTTCCTTGTGGCGTCACCCCCTTGTTCCTTAAGTGGCGTCACTTTGCCACTACACCACACACTCCACTTGTGTCATTTTTCCCCACATTTTATTCTTAAGGCCTACACCGCCAACTTCAGGGTTTTTTTCACCTAAAACCAAAATTTCCCTAAAGCTAATATTTGATCCCGGGACTTCATAGAAGCCCTCTAACCTTCCAAAATAACTTACCTAATAAGTCTAACTTGCATTAATGCCGTTCTCAAAAATTTTAAAATCAAGGCCCATTGGGCCCAGTCCTACTAGGCCCAATTTCGGGATGTTACAATGTTAATCCCTACCAGTTTGATTTTTATTCCTTTATTCAAGATTAAGCTACAATCATTAAGTTTAACTTATGCCTTCATATGTCGAACATAGTAATTTCTCTCCACTAATGTAGGTAGCATAGAAACTTGAATCAATAGGTCTTTAACAAGGTTGTAACGTGGCTAGGTTATGGGTAGGTAAAAGATAAATTTAGGCTAAAAACCCTAGACTCAGCTTCAATCAGACCTTCGAAATATTTACGTTCAATACACCAACTTACTTTGTTTTCATATGCTCTGTTGTGCATCTATTTTCTTTCAAGTACACATGATCTTTTGTACATTTATTTTTTTGAGCATTTTGTTATATGTACTACAATTTTTTGAGCATTCAATACATCTTTTCAACTCCCCCAAAATTATTTTTAAAGAATGTTCTGAATAGTACTGAGTCTAGTGTTTGGGACAAATTCAAGATAATTAAGAGAAAAGTGATGGCTAAATATTGCAAGGGTTCAAATAAAATTAGGCCATATAGTCTCAAAGTTGGGTTTCAAGGGATAAAATTTCATCAAGGCTGGCTTGAAAGGCTCAAACGGTCCAAACAAAAGTTGCCTAAATCATTTTCAACATTCCATGCTTCCTAGGATTTCGCCTCAAGAAACTACTAAGTCAATTCTAGAGACTTAAACTTTCATGCATGCCTAACTTTCTTAAGGAACCAAAAATTTTATGGTATGATTTGTATGCTTTATTAAGAGTACATTTATGTCATAATTCAGCTAACATAGCAATTATTGAAGTAATAGAATTTTATTCATACTGAAGTTTAGCATACTTAACAAAATTTCAAATTTTTGAACAAAATATACCCTAATCATAATTAAAAGAAAAATATATTCTGAGAGGAAATAATTTCAATTTTTCCGTCCCCCTACTTAAGATGAACAATGTCCTCATTGTTAGAAGTGAATAGATACTATACACCAGGTAGGATTTTAGAAAAGAGGAGGTGAGTCAATTTGACTGCTTAAGTACCAAGCTCTCTCTAGATCCAATCCTAGACATGTATATATCTATTGCCACACTTTGTACTTAGCAACTTGTTCATTTTTATTTATGATTTCCACATCTTGTTTTATTATGCGAAAAATAAAAATCCTAATAGAACCTAATCCTAAAACATTAAATAACCTAGGAAAGAAGATAAAATAAAGTAAAGATCCCCCATTTTTATTTTTTTGTAGACCCCTCAGAATCTGACTCATCTTTTTCCTTCCTCGACATTGGAGTCCATGGTTCAAGTATAAAGTCTGGAAATTCAGGCACAAAAATAAACGGGTTATGAAATATATATTTTAAATGCATATCTGATTGAGTCATCCCGTATTTTTTTAGTAACTCCAGTAATCTTGTTGCTATAACTACATGTGTTGCAGCATAGCCATTATACCAAACTGTTCACTTCGTTGAATGGTGCTAGATAAAGGGACTCTCAGCGTCGAACTTAGGAAATCTGTTAAGGGTGGTTTTAGTTTTGGGCAGGTGGGTGAGTAGCTGAGGGTAAGGTTTAGAGTTGAAGAGGGTGGAAGTTTTAAGGATAGTTTAGGTGCGGTAGTTGGTGACTTCGAATGAAGGTGTTTGGGGTGGTGATTCAGGGAGTGAAGGGCTGCAACATTAAGGGGTTAAGTGAGATGCACTTTTGGGCTACTTGGGAGTGGTGGTGGAGCAATGTAAGGGCTATAGGTTTGTGCGGAAAAGGGTTGAACATTTCCCTTCTTAGTAGTGTCTTAAGCCCAATGGTAGCTCCTTTTTGGATCCTAAGCTCCTGTACTGAAAATAAACTAAAAAAAACTCAAAGAAATTAGTGCTTGGGTTAAAAGTTGACCCTTTATTTAACAAAAGAAATACTTAAATTCTTTGGGCTTCTTAGAAAAATATTTTTTTTTGAAAAATTACATTAAATTAAACTCCCAGGAAAGACTGGAGGGGTCACGGATGGTCCCGCTTAAGTCCCAATCTTCTAGATAGAGTTTTAATTAATATAATGAACAAAAAAAAATTTTATCGAAGTCTACCATTTTATTCAAATGAGAAAAAAAAACTAAAAATATAAAATAACAATAGAGAAAGTGAATAGAACTCCCTCCATTTTATTCAGGATCGTCATTGACCATGGTGGTGTCAAATGGCCATTTGTCATACCAACCATAACCATCTAGGAAGAAATCATATTTTTCCCATCAAATCTGTCCAACATCTTATTAGGGAAAGAAAACCTGGAATGATCTTTCCTGGTGGCCTTGTTTAACTTCCTGTAATAATCCATTCAACACCCTTCTTGTGCTTTTCCAAAATAACAAATGACTCTTCTTCTTCATTCTTGGTGAACTCAACTAAAATCATGATAGGTAAAAATGGAGATAAACCCAAATGATCATATTTCAAATGAAGAGGCAAAGTCTTCAGTTCCAATTTGTCTGGCTCTTCAATCAACACTTTTGGTTGTGTGTATTCCCGAGATAATTGTAACACCCCAAACCCGGTCTAAATGTTACGACTGAATCTGGCATGTCACAGGGAAAGATAGTTTTGGAAAATTTTAAAGAAACATCGCAATTTAGAAAACTTCCGTTTTCAGTTTCCATCTTGAACTTAAATTAAAATTCTGATTGAAGGTTTCTTACCAATTCCTTATTAAAATGAACTAAGAGTCGTAAACAGGTTTGTTTTACAAAAAAAAACGAAGTTAGGGAATTTCATAAACGTGGCATTTTGAAAACAATGTTTGTGGTTTTAAGAAAATTTCCGAACTAATTATTTATTCGCTTGTTATCCTTTTGTTAACACTTTGGAAAAATGATTGTTTAAATATATAATTTTTTTTTAGAAAACTCCATATTTGATATTTCATAAAATATGTAATGATAGCATTAAATCAAAACCCAAATTAAAGTTATGGAGGCCTTATTACATAAAAAAATCCCAAATTAAAAGTAAGTTTAAAAGAAAGAAATGAAAGATTTACGGAAGTAGTAATGCATGGCCACCTCAAAGTCCACCTCGGCTCCAAATCCGCAACTAACTACGGGTTACCTGCAAAATTAAGCGAGAGGGTGAGTCACCAAGAATCGGTGTGTAATTCCCTTATAACACAATCGGGCCTTAAGCCCACAGTGCACATCGGGCTTTAGCCCTCACAAGCGTAGCATATCGTAAATTGGATGCAATGCAACCCACCCAACCTAGTTTTCCATCCTCTACATCACACTGAACCAGCCAAACACCCGTGGCACCAAGCCCGCGTGGTTCCAAACCACCGTGATGTGAGTCAGCGATAAATGTATGTGGGGCCAACCCCCTTTGTGGTTCCAAACCACCGTGTGAAAGTCAGCGATAAATGTATGTGGGGCCAACCCAATTGTGGTTCCAAACCCTTTGTGTGATCCATCGATAAATGTATATGTGGTTCCAAACCACTTTGTGGTTCCAAGCCTTTGTGACAAAAGTCATTGAATCACACTTCCCCTTTCAATCATATCCCAAAGCCCATGCAAACATATTAACAATATCTGATGAGATAATCAAGTCATACATAATCATGTTATACGAAAGGCAATCATAGCAGTACTTACCAGTGTCTCCAACCTTTCCCACAAGGGTATCTCAAGCTGTCTATCTGAGTTGTTTGACTTCGACCAACACGATTATTAACGCAAAGGAATAAAGAAAAGTTTGAGCATTACACACCTGATTACCCGTAAAACTAAACACTCTAGATCGTCGACACTCTCACTAGAAGAAACAACCACGATTTGTCTATCCCAGGCAGATGACGGCTCCCTACCACAACCCGGCGGAAAGTCTTGAACCGTCGACATAGCACGTCGTTTAAACTTAGGAGCAGAGACTACGGGTCCACTCCCCTCCTTAGATTGACTGGCACTTGCATCCATGAAGAGAGTCCTTGATCAGGAGGTTGGGTTAAGGCAACAAAAGAGAAAAGGGAATAGGTAAACCAAAATCAAGAGAACTTTCTTACCTTGGTTAAAGAATGAACCGAACACAGATAGACTTGGCTAAAGATTCTAATTCGAAGTGAACATGCCACGATAAGAGGAGAATAGAAGAGATTAGCCGCGAACTAACATCAAGAACAAAATAGCCATACGGCTATGACCACACAGAACCGAAAGAAACATAGAGAAAGAATCGAAAGAGTCTCCCTTACCTTGCACAAGCAGAAACCGATTGAAAAGGGACCTCTGGCAGACGATTATCACTAGATTTCTGGGGTTCGGCTAATGGAGCAAGAAAGAAGAGTGCAAGAAGAAAAGATGAAGAATATCGAATAAGTGTAGAAGAAGAAGAGAGTTTCGGCTTTGTAAAGAGTGGTTGAAAAAGATGAATTGGAAAAGACAAAGATTCGGCTATGGAGGATCTAAACAAGAACGAAAAGAAGTGGGGGTTTCGGTTTAATGGAGAAAGTGGAGAAGTAAAGGGAAGGGATAAAGGTTCGGCTATGGTGAAAAATGTATAAAGAAAACAGAGAGAGAGTAGAATGAGAAGTAAGCTTCGGCTAGAGAAGAAAAGAAATAAAAGTACCAAAAGAAGAAAAAGTGAAGGAAGTAGGAGAAGTGTAGAGGAAAAGTGATTCGAAAACTTGAAGAGAAAAGATAGAGAAAATGACTTTGAGAGATTCGGCACAAGCACTAAAAGTAACCAACCCGAAAATGCCTTAAGAGTCAAACACCCAAAACGTCAAAAGAAAAGCTAAAGAAACTAAAGATTTCGGCACATCACTCCCACCAGGTTTGGTTTTGCTATCACACACCACAAAATGCCGAAACTCCTTAGCCTCAACATCACATAGCCGAAATTCTCCTTCCACCTTTCCAACATTCGGCCAACTCTCACTCCACCTCCCACTTCCTTGATTTGCTCCTTGTTCCACTCTCCATCACCCATTTGAATTGGTTGACCAATTCAAACTCCTCAAGCTCCTCTCCTCCACCCATTTCAAACTGGTTGACTCATTCAAACTCCTCCTAGAAGAGTCCCAGCCGAATGCTACCTCCTCCTCACGTTGAGCACAAAAATTAAAGCTCTAAATGCTGCAGATGGGATTTGAACTCCTTCCCCCTTGCTCTGCTAATGACGCCACCTCCACTTGGATACAAGCTCCTTTGTGTCAACAAGCACACGCAAATAACCTTAAGGCCTGCCTCCACTAGCTCTCCCCCCCTTAAACCCAAAAACCCAAATTTCGCCAAGGCTCTAGCTTGAACCCGAGCCTCCCCAGGACCCCCAAACACATCTAAATTACAAGCAGAACAAGCCAAGCACACAGAAAAACATATAATGTAGAACCCCTAACTCTAGGATGTTATAGTTCTACCCTCCTTAAAGAAATTTCGACCTCGAAATTTACTTGATCAAAAGAGGTGAGGGTATTTCTATCGCATCACATCCTCTGGCTTAAACGTGGCTTCCTCTGAACTGTGATTCTGCCATAAAACTTTAACCAACGGAACTGACTTCCTTCTCAACACTTTAACATCTCGATCTAAGATCTGCACTGGTTCTTCTTCAAAAGACAAATCAGGTCTTACTTCAATTTCCTCCACCGGCACAATGTGAGATGGATCCGAACGATAGCGCCTTAACATTGAAACATGAAATACATCATGTATCCGATTCAACTCCGGCGGTAACTCAAGCTGATACGCTACTGGTCCCACACGTTTCAACACTCGATAAGGCCCGATGAATCTGGGGCTCAACTTGCCCTTTCGTCCAAATCTTAAAACCCTCTTTCAAGGTGAAACTTTGTGAAAAACCTGATCACCCACTGAAAATTCTATTTCTTTACGCTTCAAGTCTGCATACGATTTCTACCTGTCGGAAGCTTCTTTCAACCGAGTCCGAATCAACTTAACCTTTTCCTCTGTCTCTGAAACCAATTCCGGACCCAACAACTGTCGCTCACCCAACTCTATCCAATAGGTAGGAGTACGACACTTACGACCATACAACGCTTCATAGGGTGCCATCTGAATATTGGATTGATAGCTATTGTTGTATGCGAATTCTGCCAATGGTAGGAAATCCTCCCAACTACCCCTAAAGTCGATAACACAGCCTCTCAACATATCTTCCGAATCGAATTACCCTTTCTAAGCGACCATCGATGCTGTGGATGAAATGCCGTCTTTGAAATCCGATCTTGTACCCAACGCTTTATGTGCGCCTTCCGAACCGCGATGTAAACCTAGGGTCTCTGCATGCGATATGATAGACTTTGGTACCCCATGTAACCTCACAATCTCTGCTACATACAGCTTGGCTAACTTCTGTAGTGAGTAATCAACACGAACCGGTATGAAGTGAGCGGACTTCGTTAACCGATCGACAATTACCGATACTGAATCTTTTCTAGTAGGCGTAAGAGGTAGCCCACTAACAAAATCCATCGTTATTCTCTCCCACTTCCAAAGTGGAATATTCACTGGCTGTAGCAACCCCGAAGGCAACTGATGTTCCGCCTTCACCTGCTGACACGTTAAGCACTTACTCACAAACTCGGTAACTTCTTGCTTCAGACCTGGCCAGCAAAACTATTCACGCAAGTATCGATACATTTTACTCCCACCGGGATGCATAGCGTATGGGCTACTATGCGCTTCTTGCAGAATCATCTGTCTCAACTCAGAATCCTTCGGCATACAAACCTTTCCACGAAAGCACAATACTCTATCACTATTCAGACCAAAATCTTCTGTCTCACCACCTTTCACTTGCTGAAGTCGAGAACTTAACAATTCGTCTGACATCTATCTCTCTTTAATCTGACTTACCCATGAAGGCTTCACTTGAAGTTCGGCTAACAAGCTTCCATCTTCATACAAACTGAGGTGAGCAAACATTACCCTCAAATCTGATATCACCTTACAGCTCAACGCATCCGCCACAACGTTAGCTTTACCTGGGTGATACTCAATCGAGCAGTCATAGTCCTTCAATAATTCAATCCACCTCCGTTGCCTTAAATTCAACTCCTTCTGGGTAAGGAGATATTTCAGGCTCTTATGATCGGTGTAGATAATCGACTTCTCTTCATACAAGTAGTGTCTCCAAATCTTCAGGGCAAACACTACTGCAGCTAATTCCAGATCATGAGTGGGATAACTCACTTCATGCGGTCTTAATTACCGATACGCATACGCTATCACCTTCCCTTCTTGCATCAACACGCATCCTAACCCTGTGTGTGATGCATCACAATAGACAACAAACCCCTTTCCAGCCTCGGGCTGAATCAACACGGTGCCCTCGTCAAAATCTTCTTCAACTTCTCAAAGCTTTCCGCTTTGTTGATGCGCCCAAACAAACGGTATCCCCTTCCGTAATAGCTTGGTTAAAGGTGCAGCAATCAACGAGAATCCCTCAACGAACCTTCTGTAGTACCCAGCTAACCCAAAGAAACTTTGAATTTCTGCTACCGACTTTGGTGGTTTCCAATCCAAAACAGCTTCAATCTTTCGGGGATCCACCCTAATTCCCTCGGTAGAAACGACATGCCCTAAAAAGGTAACTTCCCTCAGCCAAAATTCACACTTGCTGAATTTGGCATACAGTTGCTTCTCTCTCAAAATCTGCAGAACAATCCGAAGATGCGAATCATGCTCCTCTTCTGTTCTTGAATATACCAAAACATCGTCTATGAACACTACGACAAACCGGTCCAGGTAGGGTTGGAATACCCAGTTCATCATATCCATAAATGCAGCAGGTGCATTCGTCAACCCGAACGGCATCACTAAGAACTCGTAGTGACCATAACGAGTCTGAAAAGCAGTCTTATGAATATCCGCCTCCTTGACCTTAAGCTGATGGTACCCTGACCTCAAGTCTATCTTTGAGAAGACCGAAGTGCCTCACAGCTGAGCGAACAAGTCGTCAATCCTTGGCAACGGGTACTTGTTCTCAATCGTCAACTTGTTCAATTACCTGTAGTCAATGCACATTCGCATCGATCCGTCCTTTTTCTTAACAAAAAACACCGGTGCTCCCAACGGAGACACACTTGGTCGGATAAAACCACGGTCCAACAATTCCTGAATATGAGCTTTAAGCTCCACCAGCTCTTTCGGCGCCCTCCTATATGGGGCAACTGACACCGGAGCTGTTCCTGGAAGTAGATCAATGTCGAACTCCACCTCGCGATCCGGAGGAAATCCTGAAAGCTCTTCTGGAAAAATGTCCGAGAAATCCTTCACCGTTCTCACATCTCTTACAGACAATTCTTTGGCCTCCAAAGCACTGACAAAAGCTAGAAACGCCTCACACCCTTTTCGTACCATCCTTTCAACCTTTAAAGCAGACACCACATTGGACAGGTAATTCCTTCTCTCACCTATCACCAGTACCTCCTTATTCTCAAGAGTCTTCAATATCACGCGCTTAGCAGCACAATCCAAGTTTGCTCGATACTTAACTAACTAGTCCATGCCTAAAATCAAGTCAAACTCGCCGAACGGTAATTCCATCAAATAAGCAGGGAAAACAATCCCTTGCACTTCTAAAGGCACACTCCTAAATAGTTTGTTCACCACTACAGATTGTCCTATAGGGATAATCACAGTCATTTCTCTAGAAGCAACCTCAGATTCTATATTCAAAGTTCCAGACACAGTACTAGCAACATATGAATTTGTAGACCCAATATCTATCAAAGCTGAAAAGGGCACAAAAAAATAAGGAACGTACCGGTTATGACGTTCGGTGCATCTCCATCCTCTCGACGTCTAGCTGCATAAACCAACCCAGGCTGTCTCGCATCTGTATTCCCAGCACCTCTGCCCGGTGCTCTACGCCCTCGACCAAAACCATTTCCTCCTCTGGCCGGACCACGACCTTTTGGTGGTTGCTGCCCACCTCTTCCAAACTGTACATATCCCTGACCTACTGGCCGTGCCCTGTTTGGCTCTTGTGGACAGTCCCTTACTAGATGATCTACAGATCCACACCTGAAGCATTCTCTATTTCGTGTCCAACACTCCCCCGAATGAAAATTCCCACATCTAGCACATGGTTGAGACCGACCAACGAATGAATGAGCCGCCTTTCGACCCGGCACATCAAATCTAGGCTTCTTTCGGAAACCCCCAGCAGATCCTGATGACCCATAGTTCGTCTTATTCCTACCCCTATCCTTATCCCGATTCTGTCTCTCTGACCGCTTCACCTCTTCAGCTATCTTTGCCTTCTCAACCAGAATAGAAAACTCTCTTTCCCGTTGCGGAGCTATCAGTACTCGCAACTCATCCCTTAGACAATCCTAAAATCGGACACAACGCTGGTGATCAGTTGCAACGATACCCCGGGCATAACGACTTAAACGCAGGAACTCCGCCTCATACTCAGCCACTGACTTATTCCCCTGGACCAAGTTTAAAAATGCTTTTCTCTGAGCATCCACGTAACTCGCCCCAACATACTTTCCACGGAATCTTTGTCTTAAAGAAATCCCGAATGTCTGGTCCCGCTGGTGTACCATCCCTTATCGTGAGCCACCACTGGTATGCCTCATCTCAAAGGAAGGACACTACTCCTTTCAACTTTTCCTCTGCGGTACAGTCCAGATCGTCCATGATTCGTTCAACCGCTTCCAACCAGTACTCAGCTACGTTAGGAGCCACACCAGAAATACCCTTGAATATCTCGGCCCCATTAGCTCGGAGTCATTCAAGAATTGATTTCCGAGCTACTGATCCCGTGTTTGATCCAACAACCCGCTCTAGTACAAGCAGCATAACTTGGGACACGATGATCGTCCCCCGGTTCGATCCACGAGACCCGCTTCCGGCTCTTTGGTGATCTTTGGCACTTCACCTTCCGGCCCATGCCCTGATTCCGAGGGTTCAGCCTTAATACCCCGGCCTCTACCACGACCGCGCATACCACGTCCACGTCCTCTAGCGCTCATGATTACGGAATCGACTTAATCTGATTAAAATTTTATGAATTAGTATATCATCCACTATTTATTACCAGATAGTCTTATGAAAATAGAATTAGAAGTAGTTTTTTTTTTCGCAAAACATATTTCTAAAGGTCTCAATCTCTAAAGTTGAATCTCCTAAAACTATCAATCATAACATAATATGATCTTTTCATAAGAAATCAGGCAATAATCAAGAAACTTACAGTACGGATTGGTGCCGGAGACTCGGGTGCCATACTTCCAGAAAACATGTATTTTTCTAAATCATATTTCAAACCAACTTTGAAAACATTTTTGAACCCATTCCATAGCTGAGTTTTACAACCGAGGCTCTGATACCAAGATTGTAACACCCCAAACCCGGTCTAAACGTTACGACCGAATCTGGTATGTCACAGGGAAAGATAGTTTTGGAAAATTATAAAGAAACATCGCAATTTAGAAAACTTTCATTTTTAGTTTCCATCTTGAACTTAAATTAAAATTCTGATTGAAGGTTTCTTACCAATTCCATATTAAAATGAACTAAGAGTCGTAAACAGGTTTGTTTTACAAAAAAAAACCGAAGTTAGGGAATTTCATAAACGTGGCATTTTGTAAACAATGTTTGTGGTTTTAAGAAAATTTCTGAACTAATTATTTATTCGCTTGTTATCCTTTTGTTAACACTTTGAAAAAATGATTGTTTATATATATATATTTAGAAAACTCCCTATTTGATATTTCATAAAATATGTAATGACAGCATTAAATCAAAACCCAAATTAAAGTTATGGAGGCCTTATTACATAACAAAATCCCAAATTAAAAGTAAGTTTAAAAGAAAGAAATGAAAGATTTACGGGAGTAGTAATGCATGGCCACCTCAAAGTCCACCTCGGCTCCAAATCCGCAACTATGGGTTACCTGCAAAATTAAGCAGAGGGGTGAGTCACCAAGACTCAGTGTGTAATTCCCCTTATAACACAATCTGGGCCTTAAGCCCACAGGTGCACATCAGGCTTTAGCCCTCACTGGCGTAGCATATCAAAAATTGGATGCAATGCAACCCACCCAACCTAGTTTTCCATCCTACACATCACTGAAACTACCAAACACTCGTGGCACCAAGCCATTGTGGTTCCAAACCCGCGTGGTTCCAAACCACCGTGATGTGAGTCACTAATAAATGTATCAGGGCCAACCCATTGTGGTTCCAAACCACTTTGTGGTGATCAGCGATAAATGTATGTGGGGCCAACCCGCTGTGGTTCTAAACCCACTGTGATGATCAGCGATAAATGTATATGAGGTTCCAAACCCACTTTGTGGTTCCAAACCACTTTGTGACGAAAGTCACGAATCACACTTCCCCTTTCAATCATATCCCAAAGCCCATGCAAACATATTAACAATATACAGCAGATAATCAAATCATACATAATCATGTTATACGAAAGGCAATCATAACGGTACTTACCTGGTGTCTCCAACCTTTCCCACAAAGGTATCTCAACTGTCTATACAGTTGTTTCGGCTTTCAGCCAACACAGTTATTAACTCAAAGGAATAAAGAAAAGTGTGAGCATTACACACCGGATTATGCGTAAAACTAAACACTCTAGATCGTCGACACTCTCACTAGAAGAAACAACCGTGATTTGTCTATCCCAGGCAGATGACGGCTCCCTACCACAACTCGATGAAAAGTCTCGAACCGCCAACACAGCACGTCGTTTAAACTTAGGAGCAGAGACTATGGGTCCACTCCATTCCTTAGATTGACTGGCACTCGCATCCATGAAGAGAATCCTTGATCAGGAGGTTGGGTTAAGGCAACAAAAGAGAAAAGGGAATAGGTAAACCAAAATCAAGAGAACTTTCTTACCTTCGTTAAAGAATGAACCGAACACAGATAGACTTGGCTAAAGATTCTAATCCGAAGCGAACATGCCACGATAAGAGGAGAAAAGAAGAGATTAGCCGTGAACTAACATCAAGAACAAAATAGCCATACGGCTATGACCACACAGAACCGGAAGAAACATAGAGAAAGAATCGAAAGAGTCTCCCTTACCTTGCAAAAGAAAAAACCGATTGAAAAGGGACCTCTGGCAGACGATTATCACTAGATTTCTGGGGTTCGGCTAATGGAGCAAGAAATAAGAGTGCAAGAACAAAAGATGAAGAATATCGAATAAGTGTAGAAGAAGAAGAGAGTTTCGGCTTTGTAAAGAGTGGTTGAAAAAGATAAATTGGAGAAGACAAAGATTCGGCTATGGAGGAGCTAAACAAGAACGAAAAGAAGTGGGGGTTTCAGTTTAATGGAGAAAGTGGAGAAGTAAAGGGAAGGGATGAAGGTTCGGCTATGGTGAAAAATGTAGAAAGAAAACAAAGAGAGAGTAGAATGAGAAGTAAGCTTCGGCTCGAGAAGAAAAGAAATAAAAGTACCAAAAGAAGAAAAAGTGAAGGAAGTAGGAGAAGTGAAGAGGAAAAGAGATTCGAAAACTTGAAGGGAAAAGATGGAGAAAATGACTTTGAGAGATTCGGCACAAGCACTAAAAGTAACCATCCCGAAAAATGCCTTAAGAGTCAAACACCCAAAACGTCAAAAGAAAAGCTAAAGAAATTAAAGATTTCGGCACATCACTCCCAACAGGTTCAGTTTTGCTATCACAAACAACAAAATGCCGAAACACCTTAGCCTCAACATCACATAGCCGAAATTCTCCTCCCACCTTTCCAACATTCGTCCAACTCTCACTCCACCTTCCACTTCCTTGATTTGCTCCTTGTTCCACTCTCCATCACCCATTTGAGTTGGTTGACCAATTCAAACTCCTCAAGCTCCTCTCCTCCACCCATTTCAAACTGGTTGACTCATTCAAACTCCTCCTAGAAGTGTCCCAGCCGAATGCTACCTCTTCCTCACCTTGAGCACAAAAATTAAAGCTCTAAATGCTGCAGATGGGATTCGAACTCCTTCCCCCTTGCTCTGCTAATGACGCCACCTCCACTTGGATACAAGCTCCTTTGTGTCAACAAGCACACGGAAATAACCTCAAGTCCTGCCTCCACTAGCTCTCCCCCCCTTAAACCCAAAAACCAAAATTTCGCCAAGGCTCTGGCTTGAACCCGAGCCTCCCCAGGACCCCCAAACACATCTAAATTACAAGCAGAACAAGCCATGCACTCAGAAAAACATATAATGCAGAACCCCTAACTCTAGGATGTTACAGTTCTACCCTCCTTAAAGAAATTTTGCCCTCGAAATTTACCTGATCAACAGAGGTGAGGGTATTGCTGTCGCATCACATCCTCTGGCTCCCACGTAGCTTCCTCTAAACCGTGATTCCGCCATAAAACTTTAACCAATAGAACTGACTTCCTTCTTAACACTTTAACATCTCGATCTAAGATCTGCATTGGTTCTTCTTCAAAAGACAAATCAGGTCTTACTTCAATTTCCTCCACCGGCACTATGTGAGATGGATCCGAACGATAGCGCCTTAACATTGAAACATGAAATACATCATGTATCCGATTCAACTCCGGCGGTAACTCAAGCTGATACACTACTGGTCCCACACGTTTCAACACTCGATAAGGCCCGATGAATCTGGGGCTCAACTTGTCCTTTCGTCCAAACCTTAAAACCCTCTTCCAAGGTGAAACTTTCAGAAAAACCTTATCACCCACTGAAAATTTTATTTCTTTACGCTTTAAGTCTGCATACGATTTCTGCCTGTCAGAAGCTTCTTTCAACCGAGTCCGAATCAACTTAACCTTTTCCTCTATTTCTAAAACCAATTCCGGACCCAACAACTGTCGCTCACCCAACTCTGTCCAGCAGGTAGGAGTACGACACTTACGACCATATAACGCTTCATAGGGTGCTATCTGAATACTGGATTGATAGCTATTGTTGTATGCAAATTCTGCCAATGGTAGGAAATCCTCCAAACTTCCCCTAAAGTCGATAACACAACCTCTCAACATATCTTCCAGAATCTGAATTACCCTTTCTGACTGACCATCAGTCTGTGGATGAAACGTCGTGCTGAAATCCAGTCTTGTACCCAACACTTTATGTAACGCCTTCCAGAATCGGGATGTAAACCTAAGGTCTCTGTCTGATATGATAGACAATGGTACCCCATGTAACCTCACAATCTCTGCTACATACAGCTTGGCTAACTTTTGTAGTGAGTAATCAACACGAATCGGTATGAAGTGAGAGGACTTCGTTAATCGATCGACAATTACCCATACCGAATCTTTCCTAGTAGGCGTAAGAGGTAGCCCACTAACAAAATCCATCGTTATTCTCTCCCACTTCCAAAGTGGAATCTTCACTGGCTGTAGCAAACCCGAAGGCAACTGATGTTTCGCCTTCACCTGCTGACACGTTAAGCACTTACTCATAAACTCGGTAACTTCTTGCTTCAGACCTGGCCACCAAAACTATTCACACAAGTTTTGATACATTTTACTCCCACCGGGATGCATAGCGTATGGGCTACTATGCGCTTCCTGCAGAATCATCTGTCTCAACTCAGAATCCTTCGGCATACAAAGCTTCCCATGAAAGCACAATACTCCATCACTATTCAAACCAAAATCTTCTGTCTTACCACCTTCCACTTGCTGAAGTCGAGAACTTAACAATTCGTCTGACATCTGTCTCTCTTTAATCTGACTTACCCATGAAGGCTTCACTTGAATTTTGGCTAACAAGCTTCCATCTTCATACAAACTGAGGTAAGCAAACATTGCCCTCAAATCTGATATCACCTTACGGCTTAACGTATCTGCCACTACGTTAGCTTTACCTGGGTGATACTCAATCGAGCAGTCATAGTCCTTCAACAATTCAATCCACCTCCGCTGCCTTAAATCCAACTCCTTCTGGGTAAGGAGATATTTCAGGCTCTTATGATCGGTGTAGATAATAGACTTCTCTCTATACAAGTAGTGTCTCCAAATCTTCAGGGCAAACACTACCGCAGCTAATTCCAGATCATGAGTGGGATAACTCACTTCATGCGGTCTTAATTGTCGAGACGCATACACTATCACCTTCCCTTCTTGCATCAACACGCATCCTAACCCTGTATGTGACGCATCACAACAGACAACAAACTCCTTTCTAGCCTCGGGCTGAATCAACACGGGTGCCTCCGTCAAAATCTTCTTCAACTTCTCAAAGCTTTCCTGCTGTTGATCTGCCCAAACAAACGATATCCCCTTCCGTAATAGCTTTGTTAAAGGTGCAGCAATCAACGAGAATCCCTCAACGAACCTTCTGTAGTACCTAGCTAACCCAAGGAAACTTCAAATTTCTGCTACCGACTTCGGTGGTTTCCAATCCAAAATAGCTTCAATCTTTCGGGGATCTACCCTAATCCCCTCGGTAAAAACGACATGCCCCAAAAAGGTAACTTCCCTCAGCCAAAATTCACACTTGCTGAATTTGGCATACAATTGCTTCTCTCTCAAAATCTGTAGAACAATCCGAAGATGCGAATCATGCTCCTCTTCCGTTCTTGATATACCAAAATATCGTCTATGAACACTACGACAAACTGATACAGGTAGGGTTGGAATACCCGGTTCATCATATCCATAAATGCAGCTGGTGCATTCGTCAACCCGAACGGCATCACTAAGAACTCGTAGTGACCATAACGAATCTGAAAAGCAGTCTTATGAATATCCGCCTCCTTGACCTTAATCTGATGGTACCCTGACCTCAAGTCTATCTTCGAGAAGACCGAAGCGCATCGCAGCTGATCGAACAAGTCGTCAATTCTTGGCAATGGGTACTTGTTCTTAATCGTCAACTTGTTCAATTGCTTGTAGTCAATGTACATCCGCATCGATCCGTCTTTTTTCTTAACAAATAACACCGGTGCTCCCCACAGAGACACACTTGGTCAGATAAAACCACGGTCCAACAATTACTGAATCTGAGCTTTAAGCTCCACCACCTCCTTCGGCGCCATCCTATAAGGGGCAACAGACACCGGAGCTGTTCCTGGAAGTAGATCAATGCCGAACTCCACCTCGCGATCTGGAGGTAATCCTGGAAGCTCTTCTGGAAAAACGACCGAGAAATCCTTCACCGTTCTCACATCTTTTACAGACAATTCTTTGGCCTCCAAAGTACTGACGAAAGCTAGAAACGCCTGACACCCTTTTCGCACCATCTTTTCAGCCTTTAAAGCAGACACCACATTGGACAGGTAATTCCTTCTCTCACCTATCACCAGTACCTCCTTATTCTCAAGAGTCTTCAATATCATGCGCTTAGCAGCACAATCCAAGTTTGCTCGATACTTAACTAACCAGTCCATGCCTAAAATCAAGTCAAACTCACCGAACGGTAATTCCATCAAATCAGCCGGGAAAACAATCCCTTGCACTTCTAAAGGTACACTCCTAAATAGTTTGTTCACCACTACAGATTGTCCTATAGGGCTAATCACAGTCATTTCTCTAGAAGCAACCTCAAAATCTATATTCAAAGTTCCAGACACAGTACTAGCAACATATGAATGTGTAGACCCAATATCTATCAAAGCTAAAAAGGGCACACCAAAAATAAGGAACGTACTGGTTATGACATCCGGTGCATCTCCATCCTCTCGACGTCTAGCTGCATAAACCAACCCAGGCTGTCTCACATCTGTATTCCCAGCACCTCTGCCCGGTGCTCCACGCCCTCGACCAAAACCATTTCCTCCTCTAGCCGGACCACGACCTCTCGGTGGTTACTGCCCACCTCTTCCAGACTATACATATCCACGACCCATCGGCGTGCCCCTGTTTGGCTCTTGTGAGCGATCCCTTACGGATGATCTACAGATCCACACCTGAAGCATTCTCTATTTCGTGCCCAACACTCCCCCGAATGAAAATTCCAACATCTAGCACATGGTTGAGACCGACCAACAGTAACAGGCTTTGCAACTCGACCCGGCCCATCAAATCTAGGCTTCTTTTGGAAACCTCCAGTAGATCTTGACGACCCATAGTTCATCTTATTCCTACCCCTATCCTTATCCCAATTCTGTCTCTCTGACCGCTTCACCTCTTCAGCTATCTTTTCCTTCTCAACAAGAATATCAAACTCTCTTTCCCGTTGTAGAGCTATCAGTACTCGCAACTCATCCCTCAGACCATCCTAAAATCAGACACAACGCTCGTGATCAGTTGCGACGATACCCCGGGCATAACGACTTAAACGCAGGAACTCCGCCTCATACTCAGCCACTGACTTACTTCCCTAGACCAAGTTTAAAAATTCTTTTCTCTGAGCGTCCACGTAACTCGCCCCAACATACTTTCCCTGGAACGATGTCTTAAAGAAATCCCAGGTAATACGGTCCGCTGGTGTACCATCCCTTACCGTGAGCCACCACTGGTATGCCTCATCTCGAAGGAGGGACACTACTCCTTTCAACTTTTCCTCTGTGGTACAGTCCAGATCGTCCATAATTCGTTCAACCGCTTCCAGCCAGTACTCAGCTATGTTAGGAGCCACACTAGAAATACCCCTGACTATCTCGGCCCCATTAGCTCGGAGTCACTCAGGAATAGATTTTTGAGCTACTGATCCTGTGTTTGCTCCAGCAACCTGCTCTAGTACACGCAGCATAGCTTGGGACACAGCATCGTCCCCCCCAGTTCAGTTCAGAGACCCCGCTTCCGCTGCTGGTGATGCTGGCAGTTCACCTTCTGGCCCATGCTCTGGTTCCAAGGGTTCAGCCTCAATACCCCGGCCTCTACCACGACCGCGCATACCATGTCCACGACCTCTAGCACTCATGATTACAGAATCGACTTAATCTGATTAAAATTTTATGAATTAGTATATCTTCCACTGTTTATTACAAGATAGTCTTATGAAAATAGAATTAGAAGTAGTTTTTTTTTTCGCAAAACATATTTCTAAAGGTTTCAATCTCTAAAGTTGAATCTCCTAAAACTATCAATCACAACATAATATAATCTTTTCATAAGAAATCAGGCAATAATCAGAAAACTTACAGTACGAATTGGTGCCGGACACTCGGGTGCCATACTTCCAAAAAACATGTATTTTTCTAAATCATATTTCAAACCAACTTTGAAAACATTTTTGAACCCATTCCACAGCCGAGTTTTACAACCTAGGCTCTGATACCAAGATTGTAACACCCCAAACTCAGTCTAAACGTTACGACCGAATCTGGTATGTCACAGGGAAAGATAGTTTTGGAAAATTTTAAAGAAACATCGCAATTTAAAAAACTTCCGTTTTCAGTTTCCATCTTGAACTTAAATTAAAATTTTGATTGAAGATTTCTTACCAATTCCTTATTAAAATGAACTAAGAGTCGTAAACAGGTTTGTTTTACAAAAAAAAACCGAAGTTAGGGAATTTCATAAACGTGGCATTTTGAAAACAATGTTTGTGGTTTTAAGAAAATTTCTGAACTAATTATTTATTCGCTTGTTATCCTTTTGTTAACACTTTGGAAAAATGATTGTTTATATATATATATATATATTTAGAAAACTCCATATTTGATATTTCATAAAATATGTAATGACAGCATTAAATCAAAACCCAAATTAAAGTTATGGAGGCCTTATTGCATAACAAAATCCCAAATTAAAAGTAAGTTTAAAAGAAAGAAATGAAAGATTTACGGGAGTAGTAATGCATGGCCACCGCAAAGTCAACCTCGGCTCCAAATCCGCAACTAAGGGTTACCTGCAAAATTAAGCAGAGGGGTGAGTCACCAAGACTCAGTGTGTAATTCCCCTTATAACACAATCTGGGCCTTAAGCCCACAGGTGCACATCAGGCTTTAGCCCTCACAATGCAGCATCTCAGAAATTGGATGCAATGCAACCCAGCCCAACCTAGTTTTCCATCCTCTACATCACCTGAACCAGCCAAACACCTATGGCACCAAGCCACTGTTGTTCCAAACCACTATGGTTCCAAACCACTTTGGTTCCAAACCACTATGGTTCCAAACCACTTTGGTTCCAAACCACTGTGGTTCCAAACCACTGTGACAGAGTCACTGATAAATGTATGTGGGGCCAACCCACTATGGTTCCAAACCACTGTGACAGTCACTGATAAATGTATGTGGGGCCAACCCACTGTAGTTCCAAACCACTGTGAGAGTCACTGATAAATGTATATGTGGTTCCAAACCACTGTGGTTCCAAACCACTGTGGTTCCAAAACACTGTGAAAAAAGTCACTGAATCACACTTCCCTTTTCAATCATATCCCAAAGCCATGCAAACATATTAACAATATACAGCAGATAATCAAATCATACATAATCATGTTATACAAAAGGCAATCATAACGGTACTTACCTGGTGTCTCCAACCTTTCCCACAAGGGTACCTCAACTGTCTATACAGTTGTTTTGGCTTTCAGCCAACACAGTTATTAACACAAAGGAATAAAGAAAAGTGTGAGCATTACACACCTGATTACGCGTAAAACTAAACACTCTAGATCGTTGACACTCTCACTAAAAGAAACAACCGCGATTTGTCTATCCCAGGCAGATGACGGCTCGCTACCACAACCTGGTGAAAAGTCTCGAACCACTGACACAGCACGCCGTTTAAACTTAGGAGCAGAGACTACGGGTCCACTCCCCTCCTTAGATTGACTGGTACTCGCATCCATGAAGAGAATCCTTGATCAGGAG
Source organism: Gossypium sturtianum (assembly GCA_025698515.1). Lineage (NCBI taxonomy): Eukaryota > Viridiplantae > Streptophyta > Magnoliopsida > Malvales > Malvaceae > Gossypium > Gossypium sturtianum. The sequence goes on along the minus strand of CM046943.1, from coordinate 33,126,588 downwards.
GTTGGGTTAAGGTAAAAAAAGAGAAAAGGGGATAGGTAAACCAAAATCAAGATGACTTTGTTACCTTGGTTAAAGAATGAACCGAACACAGATAGACTTGGCTAAAGATTCTAATCCGAAGTGAACATGCCATGATAAGAGGAGAAAAGAAGAGATTAGCCGCGAACTAACATCAAGAACAAAATAGCCATACAGCTATGACCATACAGAACTGAAAGAAACATAGAGAAAGAATCGAAAGAGTCTCCCTTACCTTGCACAAGCAGAAACCAATTGAAAAGGGACCTTTGGCAGACGATTATCACTAGATTTCTGGGGTTCGGCTAATGGAGCAAGAAATAAGAGTGCAAGAAGAAAAGATGAAGAATATCGAATAAGTGTAGAAGAAGAAGAGAGTTTCAGCTTTGTAAAGAGTGGTTGAAAAAGATGAATTGGAGAAGACAAAGATTCAGCTATGGAGGAGTTAAACAAGAACGAAAAGAAGTGGGGGTTTCGGTTTAATGGAGAAAGTGGAGAAGTAAAGGGAAGGGATGAAGGTTCGACTATGGTGAAAAATGTAGAAAGAAAACAGAGAGAGAGTAGAATGAGAGGTAAGTTTCGGCTAGAGAAGAAAAGAAATAAAAGTACCAAAAGAAGAAAAAGTGAAGGAAGTAGGAGAAGTGTAGAGGAAAAGTGATTCGAAAACTTGAAGGGAAAAGATGGAGAAAATGACTTTGAGAGATTCGGCACAAGCACTAAAAGTAACCAACCCGAAAATGCCTTAAGAGTCAAACACCCAAAACGTCAAAAGAAAAGCTAAAGAAACTAAAGATTTCGGCACATCACTCTCACCAGGTTCGGTTTTGCTATCACACACCACAAAATGCCGAAACTCCTTAGCCTCAACATCACATAGCCGAAATTCTCCTCCCACCTTTCCAACATTCGGCCAACTCGCACTCCACCTCCCACTTCCTTGCTTTGCTCCTTGTTCCGCTCTCCATCACCCATTTGAATTGGTTGACCAATTCAAACTCCTCAAGCTCCTCTCCTCCACCCATTTTAAACTGGTTGACTTATTCAAACTCCTCCTAGAAGAGTCCCAGCCGAATGCTACCTCCTTCTCACCTTGAGCACAAAAATTAAAGCTCTAAATGCTGCAGATAGGATTCGAACTCCTTCCCTCTTGCTCTGCTAATGACTCCACCTCTACTTGGATACAAGCTCCTTTGTGTTAACAAGCACACGAAAATAACCTCAAGGCTTGCCTCCACTAGCTCTCCCCCCTTAAACCCAAAAACCAAAATTTCGCCAAGGCTCTGGCTTTAACCCGAGCCTCCCCATGACCCCCAAACACATCTAAATTACAAGCAGAACAAGGTAAGCACACAGAAAAACATATAATGCAGAACCTCTAACTCTAGGATGTTATAATAATAACTCTAATGATTCTAGTGGAACTTCCTGAGTGAATCATTTCATTTTAGCTTCTAACAAAGCCAAACATTCTTTGTCTTCATCATCACTTGGTTAATCCGCTTGCAGAATACATTCTAATGGACCATCTACAGAATTGAGCTCCAGCTCTGTAGAAGCCAGCGATTCCATCTTGGAAATAGCAGAATAGTCTTCAACTACATCTGCGGATTTAGTAGCATCGAAGTCATTAAAAGTCACCTTGTCATCAAAAATTTCTTTCAACTAAGTATCTTGATCGCTGTGATTTTAGAGTTTTAAATTTATAATGATCGAACCTGGAACTAACTATAACAACGATTGAGGCAAGTGCACCTATCGAACAGTAGTATAGCTTAGGCAAGACCGGATTGTCGTACCCAAAGGAACCAAAAGTACTAATACTAACTTTCTTTTTTATTATCTAGCCTAAAATAAGTGAAGTTGTTATTTAATCTAAATTTAACTAACTACTAAGCTAAAGACGCAAAGACAAAAGGAATGAATTGGGGAAATACTGTTGGAAAAACTCAGTTGATTAAGACGATACCCTTAGGAAGAATCCACCTAGACTTCACTTGTTATCTAACTCTGAACCAGACGATTTATTCACTTGACTTGATCCGTATAACTCTCTAATGTATATTAAACCATCTCTCGAAGCGAATAACGTCTAACCCTAGGTTGATTAATTGAAATCTCTTTCTAATTAAAACCCTAGAATTGCATTAACTCGATCTATGGAATCCCATATTAGGTTTCACCCTAATCCGGAAAAATCTCGTCACCCTATCTCTAGGCGCGCGATCAACTCCGCTTAATTATGCTAGATCTACTCTTAAGCAGGGACTTTTTCTCCTCCACCTAAGCACATCAAACTTGAATCAATATCCCGAAAATATTAACACAAGAATTAATAACACATAATTAAGAACAAATCAAGTATTTATCATATAGTTCAGCAAACGATAACAAGATTCATCTAAGTTTTATCCCCTTCAGGTATCTAAAGGGTTTAGTTCATAATAATAAAAGAAAACATCTTAGAAGAAAAGATAAAACAAAACATAAGAAATCCCTAAAACCCCCTGAAGGAATTGAAGGAGAGATCCGCCGTCTTGAGTAGAATTCCGGCTTCTTGAGATGGATCAACTGGCTATCTTCGAGTGTTTCCAACAAATCTAACCTTTTTGGCTCGGCTCCTTGGCCTAGCTCACCGCCCCCTTCGAGGTTATACTTAGGGTGTTTCTAGAGGCTTTTGAAATAGGTTTCTTTGCCCCTAAGTATCCTTTTCTGAGTGAAATTGCTCTTCTCTATGACAGGGACACGGCCATGGCACACGCCCGTGTGAATCGTCTTTAGGCCGTGTTCGGACTTTTAATGAGGTGACACACCCGTGTAAATCGTGATCAGGCCGTGTTCTTGTCTGTCAAGGAGACACGACCGTGTTGGCTCAATTCCAGGCCATGTCAATTTTCACTTTGGCCCAATTTGGTCCGTTTTGGGCCCGTTTCTCGTTCTTTCCATCCTCCGGTGCTTTCCTGAGTATAAAACATGAAAAAAAAATTAAGAGCACCTTTTTACATAAATCAAGGGATAAATCATCCAAAAGTATGCTAGATGTGGGATTAAAATATGTTACTTTTATCACATACCCCCACACTTAAGCTTTTGCTTGTCCTCAAGCAAAATTCTCAACTTACAATTAAAACGAACTTTCCATGATTCAATATTCTTATCAACAATGTCTCATCATAATTCATAGATAATTTATACATGGATAATTTAACTCAAAGAGTCCTCAAGATTCAAACAATATAAGTCATACATTTGTAGTACAAAACATAGGTGCTTCCCTTCATCTAAATAATTACCTCTTATCCAAAACCTACAAGGATTGACATCTTCACAAAAGATTCACTCAAATCACTCGAAGTGTTTAAGGTTCAGAATTATGCACTCAAACGCCAAACCTGAAAAGTTAATCCCATAGGCTTGCATGAAAATCAAATCTCCACCACTGTAATATGAGATGATGCACAAATCAAAAGGTCTTTGAAAGGGTTGTAACGGGGCTTGGGTTAAGGTGTGGATAAAGGCTGAATTAGAGGGTTAGAATCGAGATTAAATTGACAAATTACCTAACTAGAAACAATGAACTGAATAAAAGTAATTACATCAATTGAAACTTTGAAACTAATAATATGAGCTTTTTCTTCAATAAATAGACTTTAACTGTACAAGCTCGCTTTTCATCATCCTAATACTGAATATACTTCGATTTTTTTTTAAGAACAAATCATAATAAAGAACTTTAACAACTGAAATAAAGAACATAGTTAGGCAACTGCTCAAAATCAAATCTCGACAAAAAAGGGTAGTCAAGAAGAATGGTGATAACAAATACAAATGGTTTTGGGTTAATATTAGTGGGTGAGTCAATAAAAAGGGTTGTTAGGATCAAAGGGGTTCACTGGGGGTTAATTATGAAGGTAGGCTTTTTATGGAGTAAGTGGGTTAAATCCTAGATGCCTTTATCATTTCTGTATATCAAATCAAAGATGTGGTCTCAACATGTATAATCGATGCAAGTTCCAGAATAACTAATCAATGTTGACCCACTCATAATCAAAAAGTGAGCATGAAAAAAGATATATGGTCTTATAAGGCTCAAAATCTCACAAAAATTATGGGTATTTTGATATCAACCTCGTAAATTTCAAACTTCAAAGTAATATTCAAATTCAGGTTAACTACCTAGAAAAAAATTTTAATTTTTGAAAAATAGACTTATCATGCTTGATTCTCTAGTATCTTAGAATTTAATTATCAATGCACAATTATCAGTGACTTAATCTAAAACATATCAATAAAGATCATAGATCATGGAAATTTCATTCTAATGATAATATGAGAAATTTATTTTAAGACAAGGCATAATTCAGGGATTTGAGAATAATGCAAAAAGTTTGGCACCTAATTTTAGGAATTTGAGAATAATGAAAAAAAGTTAGGCACCTTTTTAGGTTGTTCACCCCCCACACTTAAGATGTACATTGCCCTCAATGTACAAGGATATATATAGACAATTAAGTACAAATTCAAAAGATATGGAGAGAAGTGAAACTCCCTGAATTATGGATGAAATCCTTGCGTTGGAGGTGAAAGATAAGTTGGAGGGGTCGTTCTTGATGACGATCCTGCGCTAGATGAAGAAATTGGGTAGCTCATGGAGGATTAGCCAGGATATAATAATAATTAAAACTATACTAATTAAATAATTAAAGAAAAGCAAGCTAAAGTGAAGAAAAATAAAAAATGAACTAAAATTAAAAGAAAAGATAAATGGACCGTAGAGTCCTTATTGTTGGGTGTGATTTCTAAGGCTGTGGATATGGTGGATGTCGTGGTGTGATTTCCAAGCAGCCTGAAGAACCTAAAACCAAGAAACTAAAATAAAATAAGTTAAATTAAGCAGAAGAGAAGTAAAGATAAGGAAATTGAAGCAAAAGAGAAAAACGAAATAAAAACTAAATGGCCTCAAATATCCTTGGCTCGTCGAATGATTGAAGCGGCCGGCATGAACTTATATAGATCGGTCTCCCTTTGGGATCCTATGCTTGATTCCTTCCGCTTCTTCGGCATTTGGTGTAGCTCAAGGGTTTTGGGAATGTATTGGAGAAGAAAAGTAGGGAGAGGGTTGAGAAAGAAAAGAAAAACTAAATGGGCTAAATGGGTGAGAAGAGGGAGGGGTGAGTGGTTTAAATAGAATTCTAAAGTTAGGTACATTGCCACGCCCGTGTACCATGGACGTGTTGATTCACACGGCCGCCTCGCACGGCCGTGTTATGCATCTTATCGTTTCTCCCACGCCCATGTTCTGGTTACCACGCCCGTGTATAACCAGTGTTGACCACGGCCGCATCGCACGGCCGTGTTGAGCGTCATTCATGTCTCCCATGCCCATTTTACAGATTGCCACGCCCGTTGGTGATAAGTCAGTGTTGTCCACGACCGCGTCGCACGGCCATGGTGTTTTGTCGGTGCCCGTGGGGTGGTGGTTGGAGTCCGTGACTTGAAGATTTGATTCGTTCTGACTTGTACCTCTTCTGCCATTGTCAATACGAGATTCTCAGACCTCCACACGCCCACGCCACGGCCGTGTGCAAGGCCGTGTGGGCTGGAAATCTTCACTTTTGGTTAGTTTAAAACTAGGTGTTTAAGACTAAGAGAAGAGAAGAAAATGAAATGAAAACAAATACGAAAGTAATTAGGGTTAGTGCTCAGGTTGCCTCTCGAGAAGCGCTCATTTAAAGTCTTAAGCTAGACTTTCCTCGTATTTGCATAGTCAGGGTGGTTTGAGGAGGTGAAAATCCTTTCTCATGCGATCTATTCAATTTTTTATATATAGTTTAAGTCGAGTACTTTTAACCTTTAAAGTGATGAATTTAGGACTAGTTACCTCGACTGTTCCATCTGGGAAGATTTTGAGTACCTGATCTCCTATCTTAAGCTGGGTTGTCCCATCGTTAAGTTTCCCATGGAGTTGCCTCATTTTTGCTTCGTGTATTTCTTTGAAGTGTAACTTCCACTCGTCTAGTTCATCGATCTGAAGCTTTCGTTCCTCATGAATTTCTTCTTTATTGACACGAGGTCTAGGATCTGGCATCTGCGAAAGAGCTTCAAGAAACGGCAAGTTAATAAGAAACTTCTTTGGAGGTATAAGAAATTTTAGTTCCCCGGCAACGGCGCCAAAAACTTGATCGCTGTGATTTCAGAGTTTTAAATTTATAATGATCGAACCTGGAACTAACTATAACAACGATTGAGGCAAGTGCACCTATCGAACAGTAGTATAGCTTAGGCAAGACCGGATTGTCAAACCCAAAGGAACCAAAAGTACTAATACTAACTTTCTTTTTATTATCTAGCCTAAAATAAGTGAAGTTGTTATTTAATCTAAATTTAACTAACTACTAAGCTAAAGACGCAAAGACAAAAAGAATGAATTGGGGAAATACTTTTGGAAAAACTCAGTTGATTAAGATGATACCCTTAAGAAGAATCCACCTAGACTTCACTTGTTATCTAACTCTGAACCAGACGATTTATTCACTTGACTTGATCCGTAAGACTCCCTAATGTATATTAAACCCTCTCTCGAAGCAAATAATTTCTAACCCTAGGTTGATTAATTGAAATCTCTTTCTAATTAAAACCCCTAGAATTGCATTAACTCGATCTATGGACTCCCATATTAGGTTTCACCCTAATCCGGCAAAATCTCGTCACCCTATCTCTAGGCGCGCGATCAACTCCGCTTAATTATGCTAGATCTACTCTTAAGCAGAGACTTTTGCTCCTCCACCTAAGCACATCAAACTGAATCAATATCCCGGAAATATTAACACAAGAATTAAGAACACATAATTAAGAACAAATCAAGTATTTATCATATAGTTCAAACAAACGATAACAAGATTCATCTAAGTTTCATCCCCTTCTGTATCTGAAGGGTTTAGTTCATAATAATAAAAGAAAACATCTCAGAAGAAAAGATAAAACAAAACATAAGAAATCCCTAAAACCCCCTGAAGGAATTGAAGGAAAGATCCGCCGTCTTGAGTAGAATTCTGGCTTCTTGAGATGGATCAACCTGCTATCTTCGAGTGTTTCCCACAAATCTGACCTTTTCGGCTCGGCTCCTTGGCCTAGCTCACCGCCCCCTTCTAGGTTATACTTAGGGTGTTTATATAGGCTTTTGAAATAGGTTTCTTTGCCCCTAAGTATCCTTTTCCGAGTGAAATTGCTCTTCTCCACGACAGGGACACGGCCATGGCACACGCCCGTGTGAATCATCTTTAGGCCGTGTTTGGACTTTTAATGAGGTGACACGCCCGTGTAAATCATGATCAGGCCGTGTTCTAGTCTGTCAAGGAGACACGACTGTGTTGGCACAAGTCTAGGCCGTGTCGATTTTCACTTTGGCCCAATTTGGTCTGTTTTGGGCCCGTTTCTCATTCTTTCCATCCTCCGGTGCTTTCCTGAGTATAAAACCTGAAAAGAAAGGATTAAGAGCACCTTTTTACATAAATCAAGGGATAAATCATCCAAAAGTATGCTAAATGTGGGATTAAAATATGTTACTTTTACGGTTTATCATATCACGTTGCTTCTTCTGGAATCATTGAGGATATGGAAATGATGGGATCTTAGCTTTAATCGAACAACTCTTCTGTGGAAATTTTTCTGCATCTGACAAGGGTGTTAGATAATTAGAACTAACTGGTTTAGATTTTACCTCATCAAGGATCACTGAATCTGACTTCTGTGATACAGGAGTTTCAACACTTGGTTGAGCTTCCTCTTTGTCTTGAGCTACAACAGGCTCATCTTGAACCTCAACCACCTTGGGCTCCAATGTCTTTCCACTTTGCAAAGAGAATGCTTTGCAATGTTCTTTGCCAAAAAAATTTGGATTTTCTGTGTCGCTTGGCCAAATACCTTGGGGTTTATTTCAAAGTTCATTGGTTAGCTGACCGGCTTGATTCTCCAGATTTCTTAAAGTTGTATCATTCTTCGCTATGTATGCCTTCAGTAGATTCTCAAGATCACTTGAAGATTCAATTGGTGGGGGTTGTTGCACTTTTTGAGAATATTCTGACGAAAAATTTGGTCGAAATGGCATAACAAAGTCGCTATGGTCCGCCCATTGATTACTCCATGGAGAAATTGGATAATTCTTCCATGATGAGTTGTAAAAATTTGGTTATGGACCATTCCATTTCTGATTTCCCATGTAATAATTTGACTCTTAATTCTATGGGCAATTTTCAAAGAAATGGCCATCTCCACAGTATTTACAAGAAATATTCTCAAACTGATTTGGCTGCTGACCTGACAGATTACCATTGAAACCATTAACAATTATGTTCTTAAGCATAGAAGACATAGAGGATACCTGGGCTGCCAAAGAAGCAAGTGTGTCCGCTTCATGTACTCCTGTTGCTCGTCTTTCTGAGGCTGCTCGGTTGGTTGGCCACTGATAGTTATTGCTGGAAATTCTTTCAATAATCTCGTAAGCATCGTTTTAAGACTTTGAAAGAAGGGCTCCATTTGCCGAAACATCCACCATCATTCTAGTATGAATATTGAGACCAATATAGAAAGTCTCTATTTGAACGCAGCAATGAATGCCATGATAAGGGCACTTTTGTAATAACTCCTTGAACTGCTCCCATGCCTCATATAAAGATTCTTCATCCAGTTGCTGAAATGAAGTGATTTAATTTCGGATCTTGGTGGTTAAAGATGGAGGGATATATTTCATTAAGAAACATTCAACCAACTCTTACCATGTAGTTATGGAACAAGATGGTAGGGAGTTCAACCACGCTCGTGCTCTATCTCTTAAGGAGTATGGAAATAATCTTAGTCTCAAGGTGTCCTCAGTCACCCCAACTAGTTTAAATAAGTCACTCACTTCCATGAATAGCCGAAGATGAAGATGTGTATCTTCAGTAGGAATCCCACTAAATTGACCCATATTTTGCAACATTTGGAACATGACCGACTTCAGCTCGAATTGTTGTGTCTCAATTTTGGGTCTCCTAATACTCAAATTGAGCTCGTTGAATAGAGGAATAGCATTTTGTTGAATGGCACAGTTTCTATCATCGGCAACAATGATCGGATTGTGAGTATTATAAGCGAATGTTCCTCCTGGATTTTGGTTTGGATTTTCGAAATTCATAACTTCGGTCCTTCTTTGGTTCGCTTGTCTTCTCCTTTGTCAGAAAGTCCTTTCAATTTCAGGGTTTACGAGGAGTATGTCAATAATTTGATCAATACTCATAAACACCTAAAACAAACACACATAAAAAATGGAATTAAAATTTAACAGAATAAAATAGACCAAAATGCAAAATTAACAATTTCACAAATAATGTATTTTAAAACAGTCCCCGGCAATGGCGCCAAAAACTTGGAACGACAGAAATGTGCAAGTGTACACAATCGCAACAAGTAATAAAGTGACAAGTAAATGTCGAGTTATCGTACCCATAGGGACTATGAAAAGAAATATTTATGAATGCAATTTAAAACACTTTGGTGAAGAAAAATATTTTGATTTGAAGAGGTGATTAAAAACTAGAATTTTAACAAAGTAAAACAAATAAAATAAAATAAAATTCCAATGCACGATTTCAAAAGATGATTTTAATCAAGATGACATAATTGTGTTAGATTAATTACATTTGTTAACTTAGAATTATAAAACTCATGTTTATGTTGTTACGTATAAATTCACGGCAACTCGGTAATTTGCTAACTTATGAACATACTTACCTACCAAAATCCATTTATCTCTTGACTATATCTCTAAGTCAATTCAAGCGATTAAACAGATTTTAATAAGCAAATGTGTTAATGCACATATATACTTATGAAATTAAAATAATCTCTTGTACATATCTCTATGCCAATTCAAACAATTAATTCAATCTCATAAGCACATAAAAGATTACGTGAGGTAACAATGCATTTCTACCTTGAAACAGTTTAATCACAATAATCTTGCAAGTTATGCAAGGCAAATGTATTGTTAGATACCGTTGCTAATTTAACCCTCAGCTACCTTAGATGATTAAACATGCACTGATTAAGTATAGTGTCAATTAATTATAATTTCAATCCGTTTAAATAATTAATTCATTAGTTACCTTACAATTGTAATGCAAGAATAACTTAGTCATGGTTTTACTTAATCAAAAATCTTACCGAGGCCTATAACAACACAAACACAATTTTAATAAATTAAGTTGATGAAATGCAATCAACCTAACACGAATTAAATTTAAGTCATATCAATTAAATTAAACATTTCAACATCACAAATACTCATAGACATGTTCATCATAACAACAACAAAAATTAAAAGTATAGGGAACAAGAATCAAATCCGGTGTTTCTCCGTGGCTTTACTGGTTTGCTCCAATTTTCCTTCTCCGCCTGTTCTTGTCGAACCGAGGCTGCTACCAACACTTTAATTCTGCTCCAAATTGTGGATGAATGACTCTTTTTCAAGAGGTGAAATCGGCAAGAGAATAAAGAAAAATGGATGGGAAATGAAGAGAGAAAATTGAGAGAGAAGAGAAGAGCTGAGAAAGTTGAGGTCTGTTTCAAATGATCAGCCAAGGGGGGTTTTTATAGGTTGAGAGGGCTGCTAAAAATAGCCAAAATCAGCATCCAAAGAGCCCTCCCATGGCCGGCCACACATGTGGCAAGTTTGAAGTTTTCAAACTTGCTATATTGAGGTAGGGGCAAATCTAGGAAGGCACGAATAGTGGAGGGGTTTGTTTGAAATTTGAAAAAGTCTTCAAGGGCCATTTTTCAAGCTAATTAATCAGCCAAGAAAGCTGATTGGGTCAGCATGTGGGACGGTTTTGGGCTGCCCAGTACTCGGTCGGTTCAATTTTTTCGGTTCAGCTCAAATAGGCCACTTTTCATAATTAATTAATAATAATCTATTTAACCCAAATGAAATTGGATATAAATTAAAATTAATTATATTATGAATTAATACACATAATTTGGACCGTCTTAGGCTGAAAAGTTAATTCGCCTTGATGCTTCAAAATTGTTTCTCAGTTTTGCGCTTCTAGTAGTGCCTGCTGAGCCGTTTTTTGCCCTTTGTGTAAATCTGTCGAAAATAATCAAAATTAATTATAAAATTAATTAAAATTCATTATTTTAATATTTTAAGTACAAAATAATTATTTTATAATAATTATATATTTTTCGACAAGAATTTTACCGAACTTGCATGAATTTGTGTTAAAAAGGGCATGAAAAGTGTATATTTTCGTGTTTCCACTAGCTCACTCACTTTTACTAGTAAAAGGAGTTTTATGATTTTATCAAAAAAGAAAGACTAATATATATCCAATTGTTCGAGAACAAAAGATTCCAAAATTCCATCTTTATGGAGATTTGATATGCGCCTCTCACTTATATGGCCCAATTGACAGTTCCAAAGATAGGTTTGATTAGATTCATTTATTTTTTATCTTTTAGTATTTATGTTATAAATGGGCATATCTTGATCTAAAATATAGAGACCATTTACAAATTGTGTCGAAGCATAGAAAACATTATCGAGATAAAATGAACAAAAAATATTCTTGATAATTATCTCAAAACCAATTTTGTCTAACAAGAAATTCAAATAATGTTTCTAGTCAAACTTGGCACAAAATACAATCCTCCAAAATTAAATCAAGTCCACTAGGAAATGATAAAATAAATGTTCCTACAATTAATGTAGCAACTCTTGCTCCATTTCCAACTCGCAGGTCTACATATCCTTTAGCCAAATTTCTACTCCTTTGCGATCCCTGTACAAAAGTACAAATATGAGAACCACAACCGGTATCTAATACCCAAGAAGTAGTTGTTGATACATTAATATCAATAACATAAATACCTGAAGTGGACACTAGAATGACAGAAATGTGCAAGTGTACATAATCATTATCAAGTAGTAAACTGACAAGTAAATGTCAAGTTATCGTACCCACTAGGACTGTGAAAGAAAATATTTATGAAGTGCAAAATTAAACAATTTGGTGAAGAAAAATATGTTGATTTGAAGAAGTGATTTAAAAACTCTTTTGAATCACCAATCTTGTGAACTCTGATTGAAGATGTTATCCTCTGATCCTTGTGTTGCTTTTTTGCTAATGGCTCCTCAAGCTGTCCAGCCAAGAAATGATCTTCTCAAGGTTTTGTTAGCTAAGGGAAATGGGATGCTATGCTTGGGAATGAAGAGAGGAAATGAGAGAATAATTGAATGAGGGATGTAGGGATTATTAAGGAATAAAGGGATGAGGGATATTGATACTTGAAGTAAATTGTAACACCCAATACCCGGCCTAGTCGCCAGACTCGAATACGGGATGCCACACCACTGTCTCGTCTCATTTACATTAAACAGGAAGCTAGATTCAAGCAACTAGTCCTCTTTTGTTAAGCTGTACAAGTTTTAAGTCGTTAAAATAGTTAATTGTCATTATTACATGCAAATCATTTGTTAGTCGATCATACACTTAGCCAGAATCATGCATAAGGGCTAATTAGCAAAATTCCATAAAAATGTCCGTAGGTATCGATATTTCCCTTGAGTGTTATCGATACCACTTGGAAAAATGATACCAAATGAACATTTTGTTTCTCAATTAAAAACCCATCTATTGTAAAATGTTGGTACCATCAAATAAAGTATCGATAATTATCCATCGAGTATCGATACTCGAGCAAAGGTATTGATACCAAATCTCTATTCTATTTCCTGTACGTTTTAATTCAGAGAGGTATCTATTTTTAAAGCCCAATATCGATACCTCTACTACTGGAGCTAAAAATACATCATAGAAAAGCAAATAATTCATCTCAAATAGTTCCTACACAACATACATCAAGTACTAAGTTAAATAACTGTTCATGTGACTTAGTCAATAGTACAAAATACCCAAAATGAGTCCAAACAAGATACTTCCAGCCATCTTAAAAGTTCATGAGCATAAGCAAAGATATAAACTCGCAAAGTTCCTGAAAATGAAATAACAAAGTTCGTAAATAACTGAAACATAACATGACACTAAACAAGTCTACCACATTGCCTTAGTCCCAATACGAATAAAATAATAGTTCACCTACGATAAATAACTAGTCTTCCTTGGATCACTCACTTGGAAACCACACCGCCCACACCGTGACATTACTAATCTGCAAATGTTGAAATGAGGGGATGAGCTTTTACAAGCTCTATGAATGCAAGAATTTCCATAACGCAAACATGTCATATTGTAACATTGTAACACCTCTTACCCGTATTCAACACCGGAACAGGGCTCGAGCCATTACCGGACTTATAACACAAGCAATCACACAATTCCAAGTCATAAAATTTGTGTCCAAATTAAAATCATTCATAATCGACCATAAAGTCCCTTATACGAGCCTACGAGTGTAACAGCTCGATTTAGGGGCTAGTCAGAACAGTGATCTCGGGACCACTAATCTGAGGTTGGAGAAAATTATTTTGATATTATTTTATGTGTTATAATATGTTTATAAATAAACATGAGAATTTTGGTGCTTTAATTTTAGGGATTGAGGGCTTAATCGCAAAAAAGGGACTAAATCGCATAAAGTGCGAAAGTTCTATTTGAATTGCTAGAGGTGCCAAATAGCTATAGAATATTAATTGGAGGTCCCAAATGTGCAATTTTGCCTTGTTTAAATGAGTTGGCCGGCCATAGCATGCATAGGGGACAAGAGCATTTATTTTGGTTAATAGTTGGTGAGATAAGTTGACAAAATGAATAAAATAAGAGGAAATAAGCTAAGGCTATCATCTTTTCATTTTTTTTCTTCTCCAACCGAAAATATCAGCATGCTCAAGGGTTTGAAAGCTTGAAAATTTCAGCTACATCCCATCCTTACAAGTAAGTCCTTTTAATGATAATTTTTGATGATTTTTGTGTTTTTGGAGTCCCCAAAGCTTAAGCTAGCTAATGGGGGGACTAATTTGCAATATGGTTGAAAGTATAGGGACTTTCTATGAGAGAGTTTATGTTGGTTGCTGAGTTTTTAGGTAAGAAAATGAATGTTAGGAAGATGAGAAACAACTTTTATGAAAGGTGTTGTCATGAAAACACCTAATTAGGACTAAGATGCAAATGTTGCAAATTGGTAATAAGTGCATAAAATAGTTGAAATTTTGAGTTACTATAGAAGGGAATATGAATCGGCTAGGCTTGATTAGTAAAGAAGATGGATGAAAATTTATTAACGAGCCTAGGGGCAAAATCATAATTTTGCCAAAGTATAGGGGCAAAATGGTTATTTTTGCCTAAGTAGATATTATGTTGTAATATGATCATTAAGTGATTAAATGAGTAAATTTTATTGCTCTAGATCGAAGAAAGCGAGATTCGGACCTAGAACGGGAGAAAAGAGAAATGTGGGCAAATAGACTCTATTTTTACCCTTTTCGGTATCGAGGTAAGTTCGTATGCGAATAATGAAATCTTACGTGAGATATTTAATATTAGATGTTGTATAAATTGTATGTTGCCTCCATGTATACATTAAATAAGTTTTGACGAGATGTCAATAAATGAAATTATTAGATATAATCTAAGAATAGTAAGAAATGCAAATAGTATGAAATGATGATAGTTAAAGTTCTGTGTAAGACCATATTGGAATATGGCCTCGGTGTGAGATATTGAATAAGACCATGTCAAGGACATGGCATCGAGATGATATTTCGTATAAGACCATGTCGGGGACATGGCATCGATATGTTTATTCATGTATGACCCTATCGGGGGTATGATGTCAATGTGACATTATGTGTATAAGACTCAAGGTAGTTACTTAAAAAATTTAGTGACTCAACAAGTATTTTGAAATTGAGAATGAATGTGTTGTACCATGAGAAGGACGGGTATGTGTTAGAACTGAATTGAGATGAATTCGGTATATGATTAACCTATAGTGGGTTATGTGTAAATGATGCACTTTGGTTGCATAAGTTATAATTATTAATACATTGTGTTAATGCGAACAATTATAGTAGAAAGCTAAGTAAGAATTGTAGTGTGTGAGGATGTTCCCGGGTGAACATTTGAAATAGATAAATGCATGTGGATAACTATCCATGAATGTACAATAATTGTGGTGGGCTAAGTGTGATACCACCCTAAATGCTTAACTACGATGGGCTGTGTGCGATGCTATCGTTAAGCATATTATCTAGTGGGCTATGTGCGAAACCACTATAATTATCCTATTTGGTAGGCTTTGTGCGATACTACCTTACTATTAGATTGTGGTGGGCTAAGTGCGAAACCACCGAGTGATTTAGCTGTGTGGTTAATCTATTGAGAAATAGTGACGTGTTGTATCATGTGAATGGTGGTGTTGAGTGCAGGTATGCAAATGAATGAATGTAAGCATTTGGCTCGTGGCATGGTTAGAAAGTGGTAAGAGATAGAATGAGTAAGCTTCAAAGGTGATTGTGTAGGTAACTATGAGTTTGAGATGAAATAAAGAAACTCATTATAATACCTTACGGTTAAGTATAATCAATGGTTATAAATATCTGATTATTATAAGCATATGAACTTACTAAGCATTATTGCTTACTCCTCTTCCATTCTCATCTCTTATAGGTTAATTTAGCTAGCTCGGGTTGGAGATCGCCGGAGATGTCTTCACACTATCGAGCAGACACTTGGTATGAGGTTTCAAGTCCTTATGAGTCATGGCATGTATAGGGCTAGTACTTAAGGTTGATTAAGTCATTGTTAATGTGCCAAATGTGCTGGCCTAGGCGAGTTATGAGACAATTGTATATAGACATAGATGATGGCTAAAGTCGACTGAAATTGTACTAGAAATAGTTCTACCCCATGTATGGGAGGAAGACTTCATTTTCATGAATCAAATGTGTTAATTCAGGTGTTTTAATTGATGATTTGAGAATGTTTTGAAATAGTGTACGAATGTATGCAATGTATGATGGTAAAGGGCTTGGTAGATAGCCTGATAATTGTCCACATGGGTAGACACACGGGTGTGTGTCTAGACCATGTGGGAGGCACGGCTAGTGCATGGACGTGTACCCAGGCCGTGTGAAGTCTGCACTTTGCACTTGTAATTTAGTTCGCCCCACGGCTGAAGCACACGGGCGTGTGTATATGTCGTGCGAAAAAGTCAGAATGCTAAGTTATAGCACACGGGCCATGGCCACGGGCGTGTTAAGGCCGTGTGAAATTAGTCAGTGTCGACCACGGGCGGAAGACACGGGCATGTCTTAGGGGAACACGGGCGTGTCCCTAGACCTACACGGGCGTGTGACCCCTATTTTGTTAAAAAGTTTCTCGAACTCGTAAAAGTTCCCGGAATAGTTTCAATACTTCTCGGAAGTATGTTGAGGGCCTCTTAGGCCGAGTTTGTGCAAATGAAGGGTTTAAACAAAATTTTTATAACCCTATTTGAGATGTTAAAGTAAGATTAGTTAGGTAATGCCTCAAACCCTGTTCAAGCTCCAATACGGGTAAGGGGTGTTACATTTAGTGATATCAGAGCATGGTTTAGTCAGTTCTCGGACTAACCTAGCGTGAGTAAGAGTCTAGCTATACATGCCATAGGTGGACCGTGATAGTGTGATATCTCTCGGCTCTAACAAAATTATTTTGTTAAGACAGAGATTTTTTTCCAACCGAGCTAAATCCAATAATGTTGTAAGTGATAATGGAGAAATTGAAATGCGCTTATGCATTGTTGAAAATTCAGAGAGATATGAATAGAAGTTTATGACCTTTGTGGGATAAGGTGTGAAATGAGATAATGCTAAGTCGAGGATCGAAATGAGAGTTATAAAGTGATAAGCTTATCTGTATTGGCTTGATATGCATACGGTGTTAAATACTCAACCTTTTTGGTTAGGGGCATATAGTGAGTAAATATGTCCAAAGAACGGGATATGTGTGTACGTACGACTGTTTTAATGATGTATGATCAATATGTCCACATAGTTGAATCTCATGTGCGACTGCTAAAGTAGAGGATGTATAATGTTTTGTTTTATGACTCTGTTATGAAGCCACACATATTATAATGTGGGAGTTAAACTGAGAAGCTTGACTAAGTAGAATGCAGGAGATGAGTACGGTCGTTTAATGATAAATGGATGAATAAGACCATGGTTGGACCATGGCAATACATGTGATCCCATATAAGACCATGTCCGGGGCATGGCATTGGCAACGATACGTGATCTCGTATAAGACCATATCTGGGATATGGCGTCAGCGTCGAATAGTGATTCCGTGTAAGACCACGTCTGGGACCTGGCTTCGGCATGAAATTGTGTAAGACCATATCTGGGATATGGCGTCGATATTGATATAAGATCCTGTGCAAGACCATATCTAGGATATGGCATCGGCATCAAAATGAGTTTCCATGTAAGACCGTATCTGAGATATGGCATTGGTATTGATATGAGAATTAGTGTAAGACCATAGTGAGACTATGGCATCGTGACGACATGTGAAGTAATAGCTGGGCTATGATGTTGTGATACGAGTAAGACCATAGTTGGACTATGGCAATCAGGTAAACGACGTACTCAAACCCGTAAGACATTCTTTAATCTGATTAGTGATGGTAAGAGAAATTGGAGTTAAATGTTGAGTACTCAAGTAGACATTAATGTGGAACTTGAGTAAGTGAAGTCACTGTTTGAGATTATGAGTGATAGAAACAATTGTAGCACGAGTAAGCGTGAAAACTCGCCTGGAGCAAGTTGTATGACTAAAATGATATTTCATTTATGATGAATTTAAAATCATATATATGTAGTCACGAGAGTCAAGTTAGGGGCTCTATGATCTCACCCCCTTACCACTGTTGAATTATGATGAAATGCTTATGAGAGTCGAGTTGAGTAAGCTCATGGGTATGGAGTAAAAGAGTTCAGTGACGAGACAATTATTATTGTATATAGAGATAAATGTGATTAGAGAATGAGAAATAGTTTTGACAAGTATGTTTGAATACTTTAACGAATGTATTAATTATGCAATGTTAAGAGCAAAGAGAAAGTTAGCCTAGGCTATTTGACTCAAGTGAGTAGGAAGCCTGAGGTGTATGTTATTGAGACCTTCTTAAATTGATGTTCATTAATGAAAGGAATAGTTAAGGAGTTTCGAGGACAGAAATGGTTAGAGAGACAATATTTGAACTGCGAGAGTGTTTGATCATGACAACCATAGTTGTATGGATCATGATGATCTCTTTGAGTAGTATGTGTTATTATCTGTTGCCTTTTGGGGGTGATGCAGTTGTTCTTCTCATGAATTGTGATAGTGTGAGAATGTAAGCTGATTGTAAAATCAGATTAAACGGTTTTTGATTTAGTTAATTAGAATCAACATTCCTTTATCTCTTCGTAACCTTGTTTGGGTATTTTAAGGAGGAAGTTGGTAATAATTCTAGTATAAGAAGCGAAATCAGAAGTTTCGCGTTGTGTGATGGGTTTTCAGGAAAGCCGAATAGAGTTAAGGCACTCGATTAAGATGTCCATGCTATCTTGGGATATAGCGATAGTAAAGGTTTTAGATTAGCATGCCAAGAGAAACTCAAACAAGAGTCTGTTTGAAATATATTCTTCGTGATGAGAAAAGAGTAGATTGATGTATTGAGATATAATTTCTGTTATGTGTATACTTACGCATGAATCAGTAAGGAGAATGAAATTCTATGTGTACATGAGTAAGGAGCATGATACAATGGTATGCTCATTGAAACATTTTAACCGTGATGGTTAAGTTGAAAGTCATTAAAGGTACTATTAACTGAAAGTTTTAGTATTGAGTTCAGTATGAATCGAGAAAAAGAGTTTGTAAGTTGCATGTGATTAATACAACTTTCATGTTGGCATAATTGATAATGCTTGGTGTCATATTGATGCATGATACTCTACTAAGTTGAGTAGTTAATGTCGAATGAAATGTTGAAGTCCTAGTGGACCATATTGAATGTGAAAATGCTATCATCAAGATATGAAATAGATGAGATCCCGTATAAGACCATATTCGGGATATGGCTTCGATAATGAAAATGAGAATCGTATAAGACCATATTTAGGATATGGCATCGATACTTGATGTGAAAGTCCATATAAGACCTTATCCGGGGTATGGCATTGGCATTTAGTAGTGATTCCATGTAAGACCACCTCAGGGATGTGGCATTTACTTTGTATCTGTCTTAATGACAAGGTATATGCTTCTTTGACTATCCCTAGTGATTAATGGAATAAATAGAGGAGTTAGAAGTACATATGAGAATTGTACTAAAGTCATGTGAATGAGTGAATACAGGTACTCGTGAATGAGTCACGAAGAAGCGATTACGAGGTGTAGCACGATATGTGCTAAATAAGGCAATTGTAAGTAAGTATGGCAAGAAGCCTATGACTTGTTTATGGTTAGTTAATGCCATGGATGGTATTTTAAATAAGCTCTGAGTGAGTTTGACCAAGACGTTAAAATTCGGGTCGAATAAGATTTCATTTGTTAATGTTACTTGAGGTAGAATTTGTATGTTGATGAATTCAGAACTTATACAGAAGGTTGGTATGAGACTTAATAATAGCATGTCTACTCATGCAAGACTAAGAAAAAGCGCAGTTATATGCATAAATGTTTTGACGAATGAGTACATCTCACGATATGATTGAGTTGATGGTCAAAAGTAGTCGACCACTAAAAGCTGAATTTTCAAAGCGTGCAAGTCAGGACTATTACAGTCGGTGAATATCCTAGTGATAAAGTGAGATAAAATACAATAGATTTCAAATTTGAAGTGGCTTGATTTCCAAGGAGGGGGGTGTCATCTGAATTTTAGTGAAGTACGCGATAAGGGACCGAATGATCATTTTGGCATGTGCCGAGTTCACAGTTGTAAGATTACTGAGTATTTATGCCCGAGAGGAAGAGTAATTTAGGTCTCAAGTTGTGCTTCGACCTTGTGTACTCTAACTTAAAGGTTGTGGGCGAGAGAAACTTGAGGATAAGTCGATGTGTGATTTTAAAGAGTTGGTGGGAACGTTTCAGGAATGTTAAGAGCAACTTCTCCTGGTAAGATTTTCGGGGACAAAAATCCCTAAAGGGGGAGAATTGTAACAGCCCGATTTAGGGGCTAGTCGGAATAGTGATCTCGGGATCACTAATCCGAGGTTGGAGAAAATTATTTTGATATTATTTTATGTGTTATACTATGTTTATAAAGAAGTAGGAGAATTTTGGTGCTTTAATTTTAGGGATTGAGGGCTTAATCGCAAAAAAAAAGGACTAAATCGCATAAAGTGTGAAAGTTCTATTTCAATTGCTAGAGGTGCCAAATAGCTATAGAATATTAATTGGAGGTCCCAAATGTGCAATTTCGCCTTATTTAAATGAGTTGGCCGGCCATAGCATGCATAGGGGACAAGAGCATTTATTTTGGTCAATAGTTGGTGAGATAAGTTGACAAAATGAATAAAATAAGAGGAAATAAGCCAAGGCTATCATCTTTTCATTTTGTTTTCTTCTCCAACCAAAAATATCAGCAAGCTTAAGGGTTTGAAAGCTTGAAAATTTTAGCTACATCCCATCCTTACAAGTAAGTCCTTTTAATGATAATTTTTGATGATTTTTGTGTTTTTGGAGTCCCCAAAGCTTAAGCTAGAAAATGAGGGGACTAATTTGCAATATGGTTGAAAGTCTAGAGACTTGCCATGAGATATTTTATGTTGTTTTCTTAGTTTTTATGGAAGAAAATGAATGTTAGGAAGATGAGAAACAACTTTTATGAAAGGTGTTGTCATAAAAACACCTAATTAGGACTAAGATGCAAATGTTTCAAATTGGTAATAAGTGCATAAAATAGTTGAAATTTTGAGTTGCTATAGAAGGGAATATGAATTGGCTAGGCTTGATTAGTAAAGAATATGGATGAAAATTTATTAACGAGCCTAGCGGCAAAATCGTAATTTTGCCAAAGTATAGGGGCAAAATGGTCATTTTTGCCTAAGTAGAGATTATGTTGTAATATGATCGTTAAGTGATTAAATGAGTAAATTTTATTGTTCTAGATCGAAGAAAATGAGATTCGGACCTAGAACGGGAGAAAAGAGAAATGTGGGCAAATAGACTCCATTTTTACCCTTTTCGGTATCGAAGTAAGTTCGTATGCGAATAATGAAATCTTACGTGAGATATTTAATATTCGATGTTGTATAAATTGTATGTTGCCTTCATGTATACATTAAATACGTTTTGACGAGATGTCAATAAATGAAATTATTAGATATAATCTAAGAATAGTAAGAAATGCAAATAGTATGAAATGATGATTGTTAAGGTTCCGTGTAAGACCATATTGGAATATGGCCTCGGTGTGAGATATTGAATAAGACCATGTCAGGGACATGGCATCGAGATGATATTTTGTATAAGACCATGTCGGGGACATGGCATCGATATGTTAATTCCTGTATGACCCTATCGGGGGTATGATGTCAATGTGACATTATGTGTATAAGACTCAAGGGAGTTACTTAACAATTTTAGTGACTCAACAAGTATTTTGAAATTGAGAATGAATGTGTTGTACCATGAGAAGGACGGGTATGTGTTAGAACTGAATTGAGATGAATTCGGTATATGATGAACCCATAGTGGGTTATGTGTAAATGATGCACTTTGGTTGCATAAGTTATAATTATTAATGGATTGTGTGAATGCGAACGGTTATAGTAGAAAGCTAAGTAAGAATGGTAGTGTGTGAGGATGTTCCCGGGTGAACATTTGAAATAGATAAATGCATGTGGATAACTATCCATGAATGTACAATAATTATGGTGGGCTAAGTGCAATACCACCCTAAATGCTTAACTACGATGGGCTGTGTGCGATGCTATCGTTAAGCATATTATCTAGTGGGCTATGTTCGAAACCACTATAATTATCCTATTTGGTAGGCTTTATGCGATACTACCTTACTATTGGATTGTGGTGGGCTAAGTGTGAAACCACCGAATAATTTAGCTGTGTGGTTAATCTATTGAGAAATAGTGACGTGTTGTATCATGTGAATGGTGGTGTTGAGTGCAGGTATGCAAGTGAATGAATGTAAGCATTTGGCTCGTGGCATGGTTAGAAAGTGGTAAGAGATAGAATGAGTAAGCTTCAAAGGTGATTGTGTAGGTAACTATGAGTTTGAGATGAAATCAAGAAACTCATTATAATACCTTACGGTTAAGTATAATCAATGATTATCAATATCTGATTATTATATGCATATGAACTTACTAAGCATTATTGCTTACTCCTCTTCCTTTCTCATCTCTTATAGGTTAATTTAGCTAGCTCGGGTTGGAGATCGCCGGAGATGTCTTCACACTATCGAGCAGACACTTGGTATGAGGTTTCAAGTCCTTATGAGTCATGGCATGTATAGGGCTAGTACTTAAGGTTGATTAAGTCATTGTTAATGTGCCAAATGTGTTGGCCTAGACGAGTTATGAGACGATTGTATATAGACATAGATGATGGCTAAAGTCGACTGAAATTGTACTAGAAATAGTTCTACCCCATGTATGGGAGGAAGACTTCATTTTCATGAATCAAATGTGTTAATTCAGGTTTTTTAATTGATGATTTGATAATGTTTTGAAATAGTGTACGAATGTATGCAATGTAGGATGGTAAAGGGCTTGGTAGATAGCCTGATAATTGTCCACATGGGTAGACACACGGGCGTGTGTCTAGACCGTGTGGGAGGCACGGCTAGCGCATGGGCGTGTACCCAGGCCGTGTGAAGTCTGCACTTTGCACTTGTAATATAGTTCACCCCACGGCTGAAGCACACGGGCGTGTGTATATGCTGTGCGGAAAAGTCAGAATGCTAAGTTATAGCACACGGGCCATGGCCATGGGCGTGTCAAGGCCGTGTGAAATTAGTCAGTGTCGACCACGGGCGAAAGACACGGGCATGTCTTAGGGGAACACGGGCGTGTCCCTAGACCTACACAGCCGTGTGACCCCTGTTTTGTTAAAAAGTTTCTCGAACTCGTAAAAGTTCCCGGAATAGTTTCAATACTTCTCGGAAGTATGTTTAGGGCCTCTTAGGCCGAGTTTATGCAAATGAAGGGTTTAAACGAAATTTTTATAACCCTATTTGAGATGTTAAAGTAAGATCAGTTAGGTAATGCCTCAAACCCTGTTCATGCTCGAATACGGGTAAAGGGTGTTACAACGAGGCCCAAAACATGCTTTGTAGGGGGTTCGGGACTAAACTGAGGACTCAGGGAATTTTTATAAAACTTAGAATTTTTTTGCAAAAACAGGAGTCACACGCCCGTGTGGCTTGGGACACGCTGGTGTGGGCAGGCCGTGTGGTCACACACGCCCGTGTCCCTAACCCGTGTAACTCTCTATTTGTCACCCAAGAAAAAATTGAAGACACACTGCTAGGGCACACGCCCATGTCCCAGGGACGTGTCATTCACACGACTGAGACACACGGCCGTGTCTCATGCCCGTGTGCTCGATACTAAGCATTTTGTTTTGCAACAATTTAGGTGTAGGGGACACACGGCCGGATCACACGCCCAAGGGGCTGACCGTGTGTCACACATGGCCTAGACACACGCCCGTGTGTCTACCCGTGTGGACAATAATAAGACTATTTGCCAAGCCATTTGCCACCCTTATTCACACATACACTTACCCCAATTCAAAGGCACAAAACAATACATACTTAGGCAACCAAAACATCCACATTCATGGTTAAAACATATAAACTTTATATCTTTGTCTAACATATTCACTACATTTATTAAGCCCTAAATAAAACATACAAATTTCACATTCATTAGGCTTCATTCAACTACTTTCTGGTTACCAAATGATACTCAAATTCCTCATCTCATCAATAGGTCACATTTCCAAAAATCACACAACCATGCCATAAATCACAATTCCAAACATTTCACATTCACCAAGCATACCATGATCATATCACCATAGAAATTGACACATATATGAATATACTTAGGCTTACAACCATGTTAGCCAATATAAGCCAACCTACATGGCCAAATAGCAAAACAAGCCTTTGACGATCACAAGCCATTACATTGGCTAAACTCATATGACGCATATAACAAAATGGCCAAGTCCCTATACATGCCATAAACTCAAAATACTTGAATTCATCAATACCCAAAATGATAGCTTGATAGTGTGATAGGATCTCCGGCGATCTCCAACCCGAGCTAGTTTGATGGCACTATAAAATATGGGAAAGGAAGGGGGTAAGACATACAGCTTAGTAAGTCCGTATGAAAATAATAAGCAACTCTTACCAATCATTTACCAAGTCCGATAATGTAAACACCAGATAATTAAATTGCTATAAAATTCACAATTATAATTTATTCAGTCACATTGTTTGCTCTATCAAATTGCAAGCATATTTTAACATGTTTTGACATTAGCCTAGTAACCATAATCTCTCCATTATCATAAATTACCACAATCAACCAATCATTTCATACCTCATAATAAACATGCACATTAATTATTAGTATTCACCTCTCAAGCATATAATTTAACATCTTTCAATTATTTAAGGCTAATATCTTTTCATACTTCCATAATCATTTTAATAGGAAATTATGTCAATCTTTCCATTTTCTCATATCCGATAAATCACAATTTGTGTGAAGAAATTGTCCTATATCATAACTCAATTTGGCCTGAAAGCCAATTACACGATCACCAACCGAATTTACCATGTACTTCGTACATCATAAGTATAGACCAAAAATCACAAGGCTTTCACAAAAACATTCTCGTGGAAACCATGAACTCACAATATCATGAAATCAATGCTTATAAACTTTATGTACACACCTGTACTAATTCATAACACTTACATGCTCTTTCTCTTCTTTGACATACCCGTTGAATTTCCCGTTGAACCACTTGGAATACTATCGGATACTCGGGACTCTAGTACACACAGTACCATAGCAATGCCATATCCCAAATACGGTCTTACATGTAATCTCGTATCGATGACAATAGCCCAGCTACGGTCTTACACGAAGTCTCATATCGATGCCATATCCCAGATATGGTCTTACACGTAATCTCAGTAACCCTAATGTCATGACATTTGTATCCTATCTATTCCTAAGGTTCAACCGGGATTTATACATCCAAGGAGTCAATCACAATTCATACAATATTAAAGCATTTAAAACATAAATATAACAATGCATTATTTACATACAAACTTACCTTGGCGTAAAATTGGCAAGAAGGACCTATCCATCAAATACTTGTTTTCCCCCGTTCTAATTCTGAACCTCATTTTTCTTGATCTATAATACCAAATTTATCTCATTTAATCATCATATTATTCATTTCAATCCAAAAGTCACATTATGGCAAAATTACATTTTTGCCCCTAAACTTTTGACATTTTACAATTTAGTCCCTAAGCTCGTAAAATGAATTTCATTCAATTTCTTCACACTCAAGCCTAGCCGAAAATATTTCCATACTCATAACAGCCCACATTTTTTATTTATTCACATTTTTCTACTCATTTTATAGACTTTTACAAATAAGTCCTTTTTAACATTTTTACCGAAAATCACTTAGCAAAATCGTTTAACAAACAACAAACATGCATTTTCTACCATCAAACATAAAAATACACACATATTCAACATGGGTAAAACCCTAGACCTTGATCATATCTTAAATTAGTGGTAGAAATAGATAGATCATGTTACAAGGATTTCAAAAACATAAAAATCATTAAAAACGGGGCTAGAACGGACTTACAATCGAGCTTGAAAGCTTGAAAAACCCTAGCCATGACTTCCTTGAAAAATTCAGCCATGGGGGAAGAAGATGGACAAGATTTTGGCTTTATTTGGCTATTTAATTCATTTTAATTACTAAATTACTAAAATGCCCTTAATGAAAAACTTTAGAAACATAGCTAACCATATCCATTTTTGTCCATTATGAAGTATAATGGTCTAATTACCATCTAAGGACGTCTAATTTAAAATCTCATAGCAATTGGACACCTTTAACATATAGAATTCAAGTTTTGCACTTTTTGCAATTTAGTCCTTTTAACTAAATTGAGTGCCCAAATGTCAAAATTTTCGAACGATATTTTCATGAAATCGTCCCATAAAACCGTAGAACATAAAAATATAATAAAAATGAATTTTACTGCGTCAGATTTGTGGCCCCGAAACCACTGTTCCGACTGGACCTAAAATCGGGATGTTACAGCTCTCCCCCTTTAGGGATTTTTTTCCCCAAAAATCTTACAGGAATATAAATTCGATTTCCACGTAGACTCCTCTATCTCCTGACACTGCCAAAGAACCCTCACTAAGGTTATACTTTTATTTCCCAACTTTTTAATCTCTCGTGTCAAAATTTCGATCGATTCTTTGTTATGCAACACATCGGCTGAATCTTAATCCCTATCGGAGAATTCATAATCAAAGAGTCCAATCGATACCATCGCAACATAGATACACAAAACACATTTTGAATCTTTTTCCAAGGCAATACTTTCGGAGGCATGCTACCGTTGAACGGGAATTTCATATCGTCATGTTTCAAATTCACATACATTTTCTGACAATCTGAAGTGGACTCTAAACTGCCACGAATCACTTCTACTTTCTGTACGATTTCTAATTGGATAGTCTCTGAAACATAACTCAACTAATCTATCATGTTACATACCCGATCACCAGAACATCTATTTCAAATAACTGTACATTTTATTACTCCCTAAATGAACAAACGAGCTACTACTGAGCTTCGTACAAAATTTTCTACATAAGCTTTGAATTACTCAGTGCGCAAATTCTATCTCGAAATAATGATAACAGTCATCAGGTCCGACCTGAAATTCAAAATCAAAAGTCGTCTCACACTGTACTCGTTTAGTTTCCACTCACTATCACCTTCTTGAGGTTCTCGATTTTGTAAAGAAAACATCACTTTAGCTTTTTAATTTAGCTAAATTCAGACTTCCATCAAATAAGGTTAATAATGTAACCAACACTCATAAAATGAACAAAGGCTTTCCATTCAAGCATCTACAACTATCTCTACTTCCCCAAAGGTTAATCGTTAATTATTCACAATCTTTCAATAGTTCAAGCCATCATCGTTGTCCTAATTTTAGATTTTTCTGTAACATTAGATACTTTATACTCTTGCAATCAAGAAGCATATGACGTTTTTTGTTGAAAAAATGATGTCATCAATTTATCAACCCATACATACTAGCGGTCGACTCTAAGTCACTCATGGGACAATTCTTTTAATGAGACTTTAACCGTCTGAAAACATAAACTGTTACTTTACATTCTTGTATTAAAACACATTCCATTCCTTTCGATAGTGCATCACTGAAAAATTACGAATTCTTTACTCAATTCAAATAGAACCCAGAACCAGTGTTTCGGTTAATAACACCTTCATCAGTTTTCAACTTTGCTAACATACAACAGACCATTCAAACTTTCACAAATGTGATAACTTTATCAATTGGAACAGCTTTAACTCATAACGACATCATTCGATTAGAACAAATTTAATAAGTATATCTCCGTATCATACTTTCTAGAATATAAATTCTTCCTTCAAACTGTCCGTCTATTCACCCATGAATGTACAAGATTTTATTTTCTTACCTAAGGATAAACTTAAATGCATATAACTCAAATTACCTTTCAACTGACCAGCTCACTCAGATAAAACAACCGAGTCGATCTCAACTATCAAATAATAACATATCAAAATACTCCTTTCTTCATGCTGTTAAACAACTCAAACATACAATCTTTTATATTTCCCTTAACGTGCTAATCAAAGATCTCCACAACTACATTAGCTCAAGAAAACAAAATATCTTGATTGAACTCATTGGCCCTAATCAAACTTACCTGAGAAAAGAAAACAAATCAAACTTACCTGAGAAAAGAAAACAATCATACAATTTGAGCTTGAGCTTCCACTATCTATACATTTCCCGATGCCGATTCCTTTCACAAAAATTAGAGAAATCCCGATACCAGAATCACCACGCTCCTATGATCAAACCAGAAATACACCCATAATAGACATAGTTATCACAAGCCAAAGAACATACTTTAAAGATGAGCCATGATTGATAATTTATGAAATAAGGATCATAAGAAAATCGAGATAAAGAAATCCAAGATACGACACCACACCGGAAGTCCAAGAACATAACTCATAAGAAAATAATAAAGATCTTGATGATTCATCAGAGAAAACCAGAAGAAAAACAATGCTTAGACGCTCTGGAATCAATTGTAACAGAGATAATATATTTTCTAAATATATATATAAAACAAAACAATATCCAGTAGAAACAGAAGAATAGTCTCACATAAATTTTTGCCAACAACTTTTATTCCAAACATAATAAAATAGAATCCCAAATAGAGAGATAAGAAATGCTGCTCATCAACCAACCAGACCAACAGTGCTTTCATCTAACGTTATAATCAGCTAGCATTCTCATACAATAAGAATTTCATCAGAAAATGAACAATCACATATATCTTTGAGGATAAATGAATCTATAAAATACCCAAGAGAGATTCATCATAATCTATTCAATTACGACTGTTACACTCAGACCTCTTTACGATTCAAATATCATTTCTCTGACTAATTCTGTCATCACTAATCCTGTATTATTCCATTCACTAACGAAAATCAATCCGGAAGAAATTCCAGCAAATACATACGTTAGACATCATACCTGAATGAGTCGATTAGCCGAGATTAACTTTTTTTTTAACCGTGACATCGCGAAATCTGAATGATCTTTAGAATAACCTGGCATCTTTTCCAGAACTGTATTCACTTGCCAAACTATTCTTAACTCTAACCACATTATTAGTTATTTCGCTACTGAACTCTTTAGTCTCTTACTTGTGAGCTCATTCAACTTAAATCTCGTGAAATTTCATTATAAAATACCACATTGGTAAGGGGGTGAGGTCGTAAAGCCTCTAACTCGACTCTCATAAATACACACATATAACTTAGCATTCATCATCAACATAATATCTTCACAATCATATAATTCACTTCAAGCTAATTAACATACATATTTATGTTACACGAACTTTTCGATTATCTTTATTCAAACAAGTGTACTTAAACATACAGTCCATAAATTTTGAGTAAGTTTCCTTATTGCATTCACTTAATCAAACAAGTTAGGCACATAACATCATATGAATGCCAAACAAACATGGATGAGCTTATCACATTATAAACTTTCATTTCACTTAACCTTTCCATATTTTAAGAATAATTCCCATTGAACTATTGTAATTTCGATGGATACACGGGTAGTATACTCAAGGTATGCATGTCAACAATCCGTCAATTCATATTCAAAAGTGACCCCTTTTGGCACATATTCATAGAGCACACTCTCGAGCCACATATGATATAACAGGATTGCCAGTCCAGGCTAAATCCTTTCAGTAACGTATGCTCTAAAGGGCTTACTCTGGATTACCCGTCCGGGCTAAATCCTTTTTGCAACATTTAAAACATTTTATCCGTTTCATAAAATCACCGTAATCTATCGAAATACAACGTTCAACCGGAACAATGACATTTTATCTACATTTCTCAACTTATGGTTATTTCATTTTGTACATTATCACATACATATCATGAACTCTTATTCATACATTTCCAAGTTTCAACTCATCACAAACACATTTTCAAATATCTTAGTATCACTTTCAGCGTTTTCGAAAATAGCTCGGTTAGAAAACATCTCTGTCTCAACAAAATAATTTCGTCAGAGTTGGGAGATATCACACAATCACAGGTAGTAATATGGCATGCATAGCTAGACTCAAATACGCTACGTTAGTCTGAGAATCGAATAAACCGTAGCTCTGATACCACTAAATGTAACACCCCTTACCCGTATTCAACATCGAAACAGGGCTCGAGGCATTACCGGACTTATAACACAAGCAATCACACAATTCCTAGTCATTAAATTTGCGTCCAAATTAAAATCATTCATAATCGATCATAAAGTCCCTTATACGAGCCTATGAGGCCCAAAACATGCTTTGGAGGTGGTTCAAGACTAGACCGAGGACTCAGGGAATTTTTATAAAACTTCAAAATTTTTTGCTAAAACAGGGATCACACGCTCGTGTGGCTTGGGACACGCCCGTGTGGGCAGGCCGTGTGGTCACACACGCCCGTGTCCCTAACCCGTGTAAGTCTCTGTTTGTCACCCAAGAACAAATTGAAGACACATGGCCAGGGCACACGCACATGTCCCAGGGACGTGTCCTTCACACGGCTGAGACACACGGCTGTGTCTCATGCCCGTGTGCTTGATACTGAGCATTCTGTTTTGCAACAATTTAGGTGCAGGGGACACACGGCCGGATCACACGCTCAAGGGGCTGACCGTGTGTCACACACGGCCTAGACACAAGCCTGTGTGTCTACCCGTGTGGGCAATAATAAGGATATTTACCAAGCCATTTGACACCCTTATTCACACATACACTTACCCCAATTTAAAGGCACAAAACAATACATACTTAGGCAACCAAAACATCCATATTCATGGTTAAAACATACCAACTTTATATCTTTATCTAACATATTCACTACATTTATTAAGCCACAAATCAAACATACAAATTTCACATTCATTAGGCTTCATTCAACTACTTTCTAGTTACCAAATGATACTCAAATTCCTCATCTTATCAATAGGTCACATTTCCAAAAATCACACAATCATGCCATAAATCACAATTCCAAACATTTCACATTCACCAAGCATACCATGATCATATCACCAAAGACATTGACACATATATGAATATACTTAGGCTTACAACCATGTTAGCCAATATAACCCAACTTACATGGCCAAATAGCAAAACAAGCCTTTGACGATCACAAGCCATTACATTGGCTAAAATCATATGACGCATATAACAAAATGGCCAAGTTCCTATACATGCCATAAACTCAAAATACTTGAATTCATCAATACCCAAAATGATAGCTTGATAGTGTGATAGGATCTCCGGCGATTTCCAACCCAAGCTAGCTTGACCGCACTATAAAACATGGGAAAGGAAGGGGGTAAGCCATACAGCTTAGTAAGTCCGTATGAAAATAATAAGCAAATCTTACCAATCATTTACCAAGTCCGATAATATAAACACAAGATAATATAAATTGCTATAAAACTCACAGTTATAATTTATTCAGTCACATTGTTTGCTCTATCAAATTGCAAGCATATTTTAACATGTTTTGACATTAGCCTAATAACCGTAATCTCTCCATTATCACAAATTACCATAATCAACCAATCATTTCATATTATCATGCATTTTAACTAATTCAAAGTCCTAAGTCGTCCCCTTCCTCAATTAATAAATAAGTCATCTAATCATTATAATTCAATAACGATTAGATTTTGCATCTTTTACAAATTAGTCCTTTTATTTAATTAACTAATTAAGCAATAAAATTTATGAACCGAACCTTCACATACCTAAATGATAACTCCGTAAATATTTAATAAAAATATTTAAGACTTTGTTTTATAGATATGAGGTCTTGATACCTCATTTTTCGAAACCACTTGACTTTTAGGACAACTACTTATACTTAACCATTTATTCATTTGGTTAAAATTCATCAAATAAGAATTCAATTTAGAATTATAATTCATTCGTATAATTTAAATACCAATTATTACAGACTTACTCGTTGGATTTGTGGTCCCGAAACCACTATTTCTGACACTACTGAAAAATGGGTTGTTACAGGTATAATTAAATAGCTTTAGCCCCGAAAGATCAGCACAAGACCACTTTCACTTGCCCATTGACTACCTTTGGATGTACAAACGTCCAGAGTAGAAATCCTGCATAGAATATGTTAAATAGGCGGTGTCCACAAGTATATGGGTTGAGCTGTAATATAGTTACAACAAAGTAGATGAGTACTCCAAGGATCGTACCCAAGGGTGCGAGCACTAAATTAATTCTAATATAAACACAAATAGATCTAATTAGTACTTTAAATAAATTATATTATGAATACACATAAATAGAGGTTTTTGGGGTTTTTATAATAATAAATAAAATAACATAAATAAAGAAACATTGGGAAATCAATAAGTAAACAATATCAAATCTGAGCATGGGTGGTTAGCTCACTTTGGCAATCATAACTAACTGTCGCTTCAGGTTTCTTGTTCAATCAACTAGTCGTTACCCTAGTAGGATCTCTTGATATTCCACTAAACTAACGAGTCAACAAGAACTACTTATCTCTCAATCTTCCACTAAACTAACGAGTCGGCAAGAACTACTTATCTCTCGACCTTACAGTCCAGACTGGTTTAGGGCTAAGGTGTTCACAGATAGGCCATACCAATTTTGGGTTAATTCCCACCTAGATGACTTCCTAGGGTCATCAAGCGTAGGGTTTGATGAAACACCCCTAACCCATATTCAACGCCAGAATAGGGTTACAGAGTATTACCGGACTTACAACACATTTAAACATACTTTTTATATACATTTAATCAATTCATACATTCATCATTCAATCTCAATCAATTTGTCCCTAGTACGAGCCTACGAGGCCCTAAACATGCTTTGGAAGTAGTTCGAGACTAAACCGATAACTTAGAAAATTGTTTTACGAAACTTACAATTTTTTTCAAACTGCAAGGGTCACACGCCCGTGTGCCCCGGCCGTGTGGAAATTCGAAATGGAATCACATGGCTGTGTCCCAGCCCGTGTCTGACCCCATGTAACTCTCTAACTTGGGTCACACGGCCAACACACACGCCCATGTGGCTAGCCCGTGTGCCCTAAAAATGGCCATACACGCCCGTGTGCCAGGCCATGTGCTAGGCCTTGCCAAAACTGTAGGGTATACTTACTTATGCCACACGGCCAAGTCACACACCCATGTGGAGCATACTGACTTGATTTCAATTTCAACACCAGGGGACACACGGCCGTACAACATGACTGTGTGTCACACACAACCGAGACACACACCCGTGTCTCTACCAGTGTGGACAAAAATAGGCTATTTACCAAGCCATTTTGCCACCCAAATTACATGTACCTACACCACAATTCAAAGACACCAACACAAGGCATAATAAGCACTAAATCAATCTCATATCAAACATATTACATACCATTTCATTACCCATCAATACAAATCATAAACTACCGCAATATGCCATCTAATTTATTACCTAATTCACATATACACTTCAATTAACTAAACCTTTACCAAACATACATCATTTGGCACCAATTCACAAGTATAACCATTTTGAATTCATCAACTATTAGATACCATAAAAGTTGTATTAAACAATTCATTTCCAAGCAGATATAGACCACAACACTAAAAGGCATTAACACATATATATAAACATCACATAATTACCAGAATAAGCCAACTTACATGGCTAACATACAACCAAACATTTAATATTTAAAAACCAACACAAATGGCCAAAATCATGCTACAATACCAAAATGACTCAAAGTCCCTATACATGCCATATACTTAAAATACCAAACTTCATAGGTACCAATTGATAGATGGATAGTGTGGAGCGATCTCCGACAATCCCCGAATCTAAGCTAGCTTGATAACACTATAAAACACGGGAAAAATAAATAAAGTAAGCTATAAAGCTTAGTAAGCTCGTATGAAATAAACTCAATATAATCTTACAATTATAATTCAATAATTTGAATATATCAACATATAGCTTACATTAAATAACAAACCTTTCAAATACTCAATTATGAGAGTATACACTTTCTTCACAAGTTTCCTCGATTTGAAACTTATATAATTCATGTACGTACCTGTATTATCTAGCATCAATCTCATACTCACCCACATCTATCATTTACCCGTTGAACCATTCGGAATAGAGGTCGGATACTCAAGAGTCTCGCAAACTAAGTACCTATACCATGGCCCGAAGCCAAATCAAGGTAACTTATGTCTGAAATACTGGTATCATGGCCTGAAGCCAAATCAGCCGATATTCATGGCCCGAAGCCAAATCTGTATAACTCACACCTGAAGTGCTAATATCATGGCCCAAAGCCAACTCAATGTATCCCCTAATGACATGTCACTAGTATCCTAAACTATTCCTAAGGTTCAACCGGGATTTCGAATGCCGAATTATCATCGAGTCAATATCGAACTTAAACGAAGTCTCGTATTCATAACTTATAATATATCAAAGTATTTAAAATACAATTATAATGAAATTTATCACATACGAACTTACCTCGGTTCAAAAACGATGAAATTGATCGATTAATCGAGTACTTTATCTTTTCCTCGATCTATATCTGAATTCCGCTTTTCTTGATCTAAATATATTAAAAGTTAACTCATTTAATAATATCTCTATTCAATTTAGTCCAAAACACACTTTAAAGCATATTTACACATTTGCCCCTAAGGTTTCACATTTTTCACAATTTAGTCCTTATTCCATAGAATCACAAATTAATGAAATTCAAAATAAACCCATGCTTGCCGAATTACTAATATGCCCCTAACAGCCCATATATTTCATTTATTTCACATTTTAACCACTAAGTTTCCACATTTCACAAATAAATCCCTATTTTGCATTTTCACTAAAAATTACTTAACAAAACTTGTATAATTCATAACAAATATTCATAATCTATCATCAAACATCAAAACACCCATGTGTTCATCAATGGCATCATTCAAAATCTTTAACATTTTTTCAAAATAGTCCCTGGGCTAGCTAGTACTAGATGCAACGATCACAAAAACATAAAAATCATTAAAAATGGAACAAAAACAGACTTACAATTGCACAAATGATCTTGGCCGAATGAAAGGAATAAAAATGGCTTCCTCTAGCCTAATTTTTGGTGGTGATCACTTAATGAAGATGATGATATTATGCTATTATATTTTTAACTTATTAATTAACCAAATTACTAAATTAACCTTAGTTATAATTCATTAAAACCATATAATGCATGCCCATCTTTGTCCACTCATATTTAAAATGGTCTAATTACAACTTAAGGACCTTAACTTTAAGGTTCTATAGGTATTAGACACCTTTAGCTATTAGAACTCAAGTTTTACGCTTTACGCGATTTAGTCCTTTTTATCAAATTGACCATTCAAACGATAAAATTTCTTAACGAAATTTTTATACAATCACTCAATCATGCTGTAAACGTTAAAATAATAATAAAATAAATATTTTGACTTTAGATTTATGGTCCCAAAACCACTGTTTTAATTTGACTAAAAACAGGCTGTTACAACTCTCCCCCCTTAGGGATTTTCGTCCCCGAAAATCTTACTAGTGAATAGGTTAGGGTACTGTTTTCTCATAGCTTCTCCGGGCTCCCACGTAGCCTCTTCAACACCGTGACGTTGCCACAAGATTTTTACTAAAGCTATGCGTTTATTTCTCAGCTCTTTAATCTCTCAAGCCAAAGTTCTGATCTGTTCTTCGTTATATGTCATATCGGGTTAAATCTCAATCTCTGACGGGGAAATTACACGTGATGGATCCAATCTATATCGATGCAACATCGATACATGAAACACATTATGGATTTTCTCTAACTCAATCGGTAACGCTAGCCGATATGCCACTGGCCCTATTCGTTCAATAATCTCATACGGCCCGATAATCGCGGACTCAACTTGCCTTTGCGACCAAATCTAAGGATTTTCTTCCACGGAGATACTTTCAGAAACACTTTATCACCGATCTGAAATTCAATATCTTTTCATTTCAAATCCGCATACGATTTCTATCTATCTGAAGCTGCTTTCAAGCTATTGCGAATTACTTTTACTTTTTCTTCAGTCTCTCGGATCAAATCAATCCCGTGAATCTGTTTCTCGCTAAGCTCAGTCCAGTACAATGTAGTTTGGCATTTGCGGCCATACAGTGCTTTATACGGCACCATCTTTATGCTCGATTGAAAGCTGTTGTTATACGCAAATTCAACCAATGGAAAATATTTCTCCCAGTTACCTTCGAACTCTAAAACACAACATCAGAACATATCTTCGAGAACCTGAATTACTCTCTCAGACTGATCATTGGTTTGAGGATGAAAAGCTAAACTAAAGTTCAACTTAGTTCCCAGAGCTTCTTGCAATTTCTTCTGAAATCGCGATGTAAACCTCGGATCTCTATCCGAAATAATCGAAACTAGCACCCCTTGCAATCTAACGATCTTAGTAATGTATAATTCAGCTAAATTATTAAGTGAATAGTGTGTACGTACTAGTATAAAATGCATTGATTTCGTCAATCTATCAACTACAACCCAAACAGTATCTTTCTTTTTCGAAGTCAAGGGTAACCCTGATACGAAATACATCGTAACTCTTTCCCATTTCCACTCTGGTATCATCACAGGCTGAAGCAAACCCGAAGGCACCTGATGCTCGGCTTTCACTTGCTGACAAATCAAACACCTCGATACAAATTCAGAAATATCTCGTTTCATGCCCGACCACCAATATAACTGTTTCAGATCATTGTACATTTTAGTACTTCCCGGGTGAACAGATAGACAACCACTGTATGCTTCGTGTAAAATTTGCTGAATCAACTCTGGATTTTTCAGTACGCAGACTCTATCTCGGAACATCAAACAATCATCGGATCCAATTTGGTACTCTGAATCACTAGTCGACTCGCATTGCACTCTTTTAGCTTGCAATTCACTATCACATTTCTAAGCTTCGCAAATTTGCTGAAGAAATACTGGTTTAGCCTTTAACTCAGCTAAAATCGAACCATCATCAGATAATGTCAACTGTGTATTCATTGCTTTCAAGGCAAACAACGATTTTCTACTCAAAGCATCTGCAACCAGATTAGCTTTCCCCGGATGATATTTGGAAACACAGAAATTTATATACTTTTTCATGCCCTTTTTAACCCAAATTTATGCAGTTTCGATTAAATTATTGTCGGAAAATAATTAAATATTATAAAATAATTAAATTGTGCTAAAAATATGAACATGATGAATTTTAATTAATTTTATAGTTAACTTTGATTTATTTTGACTATTTTAGACAGATTCGCACAAAGGGCAAAAATTGGCTCGGCAGACACTGCTCGAAGAATAAACCCGAGAAGCAATTTGAAGTATCAAGGTGAATTTATTTCCAGCCCAAGATGGTCCAATTATGAATATTTAATCATAACATAATTAATTTTAATTTATTCCCAATTTAATTTGGGTTAAATAAATCAATCTTAATTAGTTATGAAAAAGGCCCAGTTGAACCGCATCAGTTGAACCAAACCGGTTGAACCGAACCAGCCACTAATTGGGCAGCCCAAACCGTCCAAATTGCTGGCCCAAATCAGCTTATTAGCTGATTAACTAAGCTTGCAAAGAAGCCCTTGAAGACCTTTCAAAATTGCATTCAAACCCCTCCAAAAATTATGGCATTGTAGATTTGCCCCATGCTTTTTTTAGCAAAGTTGAATGCATCAACTTTGCCACATAGGTGGCCGGCCAAGGGAGGCCTCTTTTGCTGCTGCTATTTGCTATTTTTAGCAGCCTTGATCAGCTATAAATACACCCCCTTCCTGCTCATT
This sequence comes from Gossypium sturtianum, assembly GCA_025698515.1. Classification (NCBI taxonomy): domain Eukaryota; kingdom Viridiplantae; phylum Streptophyta; class Magnoliopsida; order Malvales; family Malvaceae; genus Gossypium; species Gossypium sturtianum. The sequence continues at coordinate 33,088,730 of CM046943.1, read as the reverse complement.
CAAAACACACCTCAAGCATCCAACATTCTCTTCTCTCACTTTCTCTCAATTTCCATTTTTTCCATTTTCCCTTTGTGTGTTCTTGTGCCGATTTCTCCTCTTGGAAAAGAGGTATTTTTAAAGCTATTTGGAGCAGCAATTTGAGTGTTCATAAGCCACCTTGATAGCCGAGCCAACGAAGAACGGAGCAATCAGTCAAGCCACGGAGAAACACCAGATTTGCTTCTTGCTCCCTATCTCTTTTAATTTTCGTTGTTGTTTTGACAAACATGTTTATGAATATTTATGCTTTTGGAATGATTAATTTAATCAATTTAGCTTGAATTTAATTCGTGTTGGGTTGATTGCATTTCGTCCTATTAAATTATTAAAATTGTGTTTATACTGTTAAAAGGCCTCGGTAAAATGCTTGATTAAGTAAAATCATGCTTAAGTTATCTAGCATTCTAATTGTTTAGATAGCTAATGAATTAATTATTTAAACGCATTGGAATTTTAATTAATAGACACAATACTTAATCTGTGCATGTTTAATTCTTCTAAGGTAGCTGAAGATTAAATTAGCATTGTATTTGGAGATACATATGCCTTGCATAACTTGCAGGATTTTTGTGATTAAGTGTTTCAAGGTAAGAATACTTTGTTAACTCGCATGATCTTTTATATGCTTATTAGGTTGAATTAACCAGTTGAATCACATAGGAATATGTGAGAGATTGTTTAATTTATTAAGCATGTATGTGCAATAACATGTTTACTTTTAGAAGTCTATTTAATCGATCGAATTTGCATAGAAATATGTACAAGAGATGAATGGATTTTTATTTGTAAGTATGTTCATAAGTTAGCAAATTACCGAGTTGCCATGTTTTAACAAGTATAAACATGAGTTTAATAATTCTAAGGTAAGAAATGTGATTAATCCAACACAATTATATCATCTTGATTAAAATCAGCTTTTGAAATCGTGCACTAGAACTTTGTTTTATTTTATTTTACTTTGTTTTTCCTTTAGTTTTTAAATATTTCTTAAACCCAATTATTTGTCCTTACCAATGTGTTTGAAAACATTTTCATAAATAATTCTTTTTACAGTCCCTGTGGGTACGATAACTCGACATTTACTTGTCACTTTATTACTTGTTACGATTGTGTACACTTGCACATTTCCACCGTTCCAAGTTTTTGGCGCCGTTGCCGGGGACTATTTTAAAAGACATTATTTGTGAAATTGTTAATTTTTCATTTTGGTCTATTTTTTCTGTTTAATTTTAATTCCATTTTTTTGTGTTTGTTTCAGAGTATTTGTCAAATTATTGACTTACTTCCTGTAAACCCTAAAATTGAAAGGACTTTCTGACAAAGGAGAAGACAAGCGAACCAAAGAAGGACCGAAGATATGAATTTCGAAAGTCCAAACCAAAATCCAGGAGGAACATTCGCTTATAATACTCACAATCCGATCATTGTTACCGATGATAGAAACTGTGCCATTCAACAATATGCCATTCCTCTATTCAACGAGCTCAATCCGAGTATTAAGAGACCCGAAATTGAGGCACAACAATTCGAGCTAAAGCCGGTCATGTTCCAAATGTTGCAAAATATGGGTCAATTAGGTGGGATTCCTAATGAAGATCCACATCTTCATCTTCGACTATTCATGGAAGTGAGTGACTCATTTAAACTTGTCGGGGTGACTGAAGACGCCTTGTAACACCCCAAACCAGGTCTATGCGTTAAGACGAGATTTGGTTTGTTACATCGATCTATCATTCATTTAATACTCTAATTTTTTAGGTAAGCAGTTCTATAAAACCTTTCGAAAATGATGTTTAGTTGAAAATTTAGAAAAATGATTTAAAATTTGATGAATTAAGAAATACTAGTTTGAAATCTTATCATTTAGTACTTTAATTGTTTAAATCTTTAAAGTAGTTTTTAAAGAGTTCAAAAGGATTTAAAAACACGAATAGTTAAAGCATCTTCAACGTTTTAAAGGAAATTTAAATCCATCCACACACATAAAAATCCATAAAAGTATTAATAGAGGCCTTATTACATCATACCCAAAATAGTAATTAAAAGAAATTACTTAATAAAAGTTCATAGTTTATAAAAACCCATATTTGTAGTATGGCCTCCATGAAGTCATCCTCGGCCCAAGCCTTCGTCAATTTCCATTACCTGAAATGGTTAAAAAGATAGAGTGAGTTACTCAGAACTCAGTGTGTAACTCACTTACCACGTTCATTGAGCCGGATAATCAAGGTATTGTTTTGGGCTTGAGCCCATTTACGAATATAATATAATAAATTAAATGCATGCAAAATGAAATTTCCCAACCAAACCTAATTTCCATCGGCTACACACCCCCGTACCAACCAACACACCTGTGGGGATCAAGTCAACCCACCCCGCCAACACACCAATCGTAGGCAATAAGCCGTTTTAAATATATTGTGGTGCACCACCGAACTAGATTGTGACAAAGTCACCGAACTAGAGGCATTAAGCCATTAAAATTTTGTGGCAAAGCCACCGAACTAGATTTTTGGAAAAAGGCCTTTCTTCTCTTCATCAGTTATCCCAACCCATGCAATCAGGTATGCATAACAATTTATATCCATGTAACAATTTAACAAAAGGCCTACCATACATGTGAGTCTATATTACAAATTTTCATTTGAGCCCACAAGATAAAATAGCATTTAGCCCATTTAGCAATCTAGCTAACTTGGGCCCATATATCGATCTAGCAGATTTTCGGCCCATTTAACGATCTAGCAAATTTTTGGCCCATTTAATGATCTAGCAAATTTTCGGCCCATTTAACGATCTAGCAGTTTTCGGCCCATTTAACGATCTAGCAGTTTTCGGCCCATTTAATGATCTAGCAGTTTTCGGCCCATTTAACGATCTAGCAGTTTTCAGCCCATTAATTTAACGGTTTTCATACATTTACACAAAAGTGTTAATTACTATGTATTTTTCGATTTTGCCATCTTTACGATTTTATCCCAATATTTACGGTTTAGTATCTAACCCGAGAGATAAGTGTGAAGTTACACACCTGGTTACTATGAGAACTAGACTTTCCCGCTCGTCGATACCTAAACGCATCACGATAAATTAGAACACTATAATTTATTCACATATCGAATCTTAGAAATAACGATCTAGACTTTACCCTCAAAATTTCGAACCACTTCTATTTGTGGTTTCTCCTCGATTGATGGTTCGTTACCCGATAAAAATCCACGAACAAACAAAGGTTGGGGAGTACGAACGATTTCAAACAACTGATTCTCCACGAATGAGCGTCCACAACCCGGTGGAAAATCCCGGATCGCTGAAACAGTCCTTTGCTTAAACTTAGGGGGAATAGCGGAACCACCCCTCTTCCGAACACTATTCACCACCCTTTTCATCCCAATTTTGATTATTTCTAATGACAAAAGATCATGAGTCCGGCTAAATATATCAAAATTATGACTAACGGTTACAAGGGTGAGATTGCCTTACCACGAAATATCCTTGTTCCACAATATGCGAATTGAGCGATACGTCCCCTAAATTGAAATCGAGTTATAATCCATCTATATCAAAATGACGAGTAATATGAGAATCTTTGAATAAACTCCTTACCTTAACTCTTTAGATCGATTCCAATGATTCACTATACTCACGAACACCTGAGTTTCGATCCTCCAAAATCACACTATTGTCCACGATTGAAAAAGAAACGTTTGAGAAGAATACCTATGTATAGTAGGAGATTCGACTATGAATAACAAAGGAAGGGAAAAATGGTTCGGCAATGGATCAATCTAGCATTCGGCCATGAGAGAAAATAATGAAGAAAATTTAGTTGAGAAGAAAGTAGAAGGATGAAGGAAGAAGATGATGTTGATTCAGTTTTCAAGAGAGAAAAGAGAAAAGAAAAGAGATGAGTTTAGGAGTAAGGTACATTCGGCAATGGGGAAAAGGAGAAGGAAACGAAAATGATCTTAGCTTTGGTATTTCGGCCAAAAGAGAAAATGTCTTGAGATGCTAAGCAAAAATGTGTCCAAATGGTAACATGAAATGGTCAAAAACAAAGCTTACCAAAAGCTCAAATTCGGCTAAAAGAAAGGTTGAGAAGAGAATTGCAAATTTTGCACAAAAATGCTAGAAATGACCAAAAGCTAACTCCTAATCCTATCCAAGCTACTAACACATTCGGCCAACCCCCCTTAGTCCACAATGCCGTCCATGTTCATGGTCAAAATGGCCATGAAGAAGTTACCAAAACATCAACCTTGATTCAAGCCTTGCAATCCTCAATTTTCCTAAAGTTTGAGAATCTTATCCCCAAAATCAAGCCATTCCATCCCTTAAATCGTGTTTGCCATAAACCTTAATATCCTTACCATAAAAATTTAGTCCATCTTATCCATGTTTGATGCTTGGCCGACACATGCTAGGAAAAACCAAAAATAAAAGCTCCTAAATTGCATGCTAGGAGATTCGAACCTTTCCCCTCAAGTCCAACTTATGGCGCCATCACCACTTTGCCAATTATTCATCATATGCTAATTTTAGACACTTAAATTAACTTAAGTATCAGTGTCACTTGATCCACTTCAATAAATTCTCAATACTAAAAATTATTCTATACCAGAATACTTCTATGCCCTTTTTAGCTATAATAAACTCGAAAAAGAAGAAAGGAAAATTTTCATTCATAAGCTAAACACCAAAACATGCAATATATCGATACTCGGATTTTTAGGATGTTACAATTCTACCCTCCTTAAAGAAAATTTCGTCCTCGAAATTTACCTAGTTAAAAGAGGTGAGGGTATTGTTGTCGAATTGCATCCTCAGGCTCCCACGTAGCTTCCTCTGCTCCGTGATTACGCCATAAAACCTTGACCAACGGCACTGTCTTCTTTCTTAGCTCATTGACATCTCGGTCTAAAATTTCCACTAGTTCCTCCTCGAAAGACAACTCTGATCTCAACTCCACTTCTTCTACCGGTACTATGTGTGACGGATCCGATCTATAACGCCTTAGCATGGAAACATGGAAAACATTATGAATTTGACTCAACTCCGGTGGTAATTCAATCTGATAAGCCACTGGACCAACACGCTTCATCACACGATATGGTCCAATGAACCTAGGACTCAACTTGCCCTTCCTTTCAAATCTGAAAATTTTCTTCCAAGGTGAGACCTTCAGAAAGACCTGATCCCCCACAGCAAACTCGATATCCCTACGCTTCAGATTTGTATATGACTTCTGTCTATCCGAAGCTTCCTTTAACCGTGCTCGAATGACTTTTACCTTTTCTTCCGTCTCCGATATTAACTCCGGACCTAACATCTGCCGTTCGCCCAATTCAGTCCAACAAGTAGGAGAACGACACCTACGACCGTACAATGCCTCGTAGGGTGCCATCTGAATGCTAGACTGATAGTTTGTTATACGCAAATTTCGCCAACGGTAGAAAATCCTCCCAACTACCTTTGAAATCAATCACACATCCCCTTAACATGTCTTCCAATAACTGAATTACTCTTTCCGACTGACCATCTGACTTAGGATGAAAAGCCGTACTGAAGTTTAACTTTGTTCCCAAAGCTTCATGCAGAGCTTTCCAAAATCGTGATGTAAACCTAGGATCCCTATCTCGATATAATAGATCTTTGGTATCCCATGCAACCTCACAATTTCGGATACATACGACTTAGCCAACTCAGAATGAATAATCCATACGAATTGGTAGAAAATGAGCAGTCTTCGTCAATCGATCAACTATTACCCAAACGGAATTTTTCTTAGTAGGTGTTAAAGGTAACCCACTAACAAAATCCATAGTTATCTACTCCCATTTCCAAAGAGGAATCTTTACCGGTTGTAATAAGCCTGATGGCAATTGATGCTCCGCCTTCACTTGTTGACAAGGCAAACATTTTCCCACAAACTCAGAAATCTCACGCTTCAACCCTGGCCACCAATACTGTTCACGGAGATCCCGATACATCTTATTTGGCTACTATGCGCCTCTCGCAGAATCATTCGTCTCAAATCAGAGTCCTTAGGCATACAAACTCTTCCACGGAAACACAGCACTCCATCCGTGTTTATACCAAAAACCTCTATTTCACCACTCCCAACTTGCTGAATTAAGGGTCTCAACTTTTTATCTGATATCTGCTTTTCCTTGATTTGCTCTAACCACAGAGGCTTCACTTGAAGTTCCGCTAATAGACTACCATCCTCATACAAACTCAGATGAGCAAACATTGCTCTCAAATCAGATACCACCTTACGGCTTAACGCATCAGCTACCACATTAGCCTTTCCCGGATGATACTCGATTGAGAAATCATAATCCTTTAACAGTTCTATCCATCTTCTTTGTCTCAAGTTTAACTCCTTTTGAGTAAGAAGATACTTAAGACTCTTGTGATCCGTGTAAATGATGGACTTCTCACCGTAGAGATAGTGTCTCCAAATCTTTAAAGCAAACACTACCGCAGCTAACTCCAAGTCATGAGTGGGGTAATTTACTCGTGCGGTCTCGGTTGGACGAGAAGCATATGCCACTACTTTTCCACTTTGCATCAGCACACAACCTAAACCCGTGTGAGACGCATCACAATAAATGATAAATTCCTTTCTAGCCTCAGGCTGAATCAAAACTGGTGCTTCTGTCAGAATCTTCTTCAATTTCTCGAAACTCTCTTGTTGTTTTCAGTCCAAATATACGGTACCCCTTTCCGTAATAGTTTAGAGTGCGATGAATCAGAGAAAACCCCTCAACAAAGCGTCTATAATAACCAGCCAACCCCAAGAAACTCAATCTCGCCATCGACTTTGGCGGTTTCCAATCCAGTACAGCCTCAATTTTCCGAGGATCCACCCTTATTCCTTCAACCGATACCACATGACCCAAGAAAGTCACTTCCCTTAACCAGAATTCACATTTACTAAATTTGGCATAAATTTGATTATCTCAAAGTAACTGCAATACTATACGCAAATGCGAGTCATGCTCCTCTTCATTCCTTGAATAAACCAAAATGTCATCTATGAACACCACCACAAACCGGTCTAAATATTGTTGAAAGACCCGGTTCATCATGTCCATAAATGCAGCTGGTGCATTGGTCAACCCAAACGGCATCACCAAAAACTCATAATGTCCATAACGAGTTCGGAATGCCGTCTTATGAATATCTGCTTCTTTCACCTTAAGCTGGTGATAACCCGATCTCAAATCAATTTTGGAGAAAACTGAAGCTCGATTCAATTGATCAAACAGGTCATCAATTCTCGGTAAAGGATACCTATTCTTGATCGTCAATTTATTCAACTGCCTGTAATCAATGCACATACACATCGACCCATCCTTCTTCTTAACGAACAAAACCGGTGCTCCCCACGGAGACACACTCGGTCGAATAAAACCTCGATCCAGCAATTCTTGAATTTGAGCTTTAAGCTCTGCCAACTCCTTTGGTGCCATTCTATAAGGAGCAACGAACACTGGAGCCGTTCCAGGCAAAAGCTCAATACCAAATTCCACTTCCCGATCTGGAGGTACACTAGGAAGTTCTTTGGGAAATACATCTGAAAATTCCTTCACCGTTCTCACGTCCTCCACTGATAACTCTTTGGCATCCAAAGCACTAATAAAAGCTAGAAATGCTCCGTACCCTTTTCGCACCAACTTTTCTGCCTTTAACGCAGATACCATATTTGCCAAGTAATTCCTTCGTTCGCCTATCATTACTATTTCTTTATCATCCAAGTCCTTATTGACATCCACTTTTCAAAGACAAATCCAAAAGCGCCGGTGCTTAACCAACCAATCCATGCCCAAAATTAGATCGAACTCGTCGAAAGGCAATTCCATCAAATTCGCCAAAAATATTTCTCCTTGGATTTCTAAGGGCACGTCTCTAAACAGTTTATTTACAATTACCGACTGTCCTAAAGGACTAATTACCATCATCTCACTATCGGTAATTTCAGATTCTAGATTCAAGTTTCCAGATATGGCGCTAGCAACATACGAGTGGGTAGAACCAATATCTATCAAAGCAGTAATAGGTACATCAAAGATAAAGAACGTACCAGTTATCACATCAGGTGCATTGCCATCCTCGCGGCCTAACCGCATATACCAATCCCTGGCCGTCTTGCATCCGTGTTACCTCTAGAACCATTGCCTCGACCCAATGCACCTTGACCACGCCCGGCCCCATTACCACCACGACTGATCCACGACCTCTCGGTGTGGTCGCTGAGTTCCTCTTGCGGTGTGCTTGAAGATACGAACTTCCCGAGTCGTATCCATGCGTCGAGGGCAATTCTTATATTGATGATCCATTGAACCACATTTATAACAAGCACCCGTTTTCCTCCAAAGACTCTCGGAATGTCGTTTCCTACATTCATGCATGATCTCAACTCGATTATTAGCTACTGGTGCTCTTCCTTGAGTGGCTCATCATTCCGAGGCCTCTTGTAAACCTTTTAAAGAACCCAAATACTTTATATCTCTTTTGCCTCTAACTCTTTCCCGATTCTCGACGTTTCGAGCTCTTAGCCTCTTCGGCTATCTTGGCTTTCTCCACAAGCGTGGAAAAAGTTCTAACTTGTTGTGGGGCTATCAGAACCCGCAACTCATCATTCAACCCATCCTCAAAGCGTACACAACGCTCATGGTCTGTTGGCACTATTGTCCGAGCATAGCGACTCAGACGTAAAAACTCAGCTTCATAAGCTGCCACCGTCTTATTTCCTTGAATCAGATTCAAAAATTCCTTCCTTCGGGCGTCCACATAACTTGTGCCTACATATTTCCCCTGAAAGGCAGCTTTGAAGAACTCCCAATTAACTAATGCAGCTTCAGTGCCTTCCCGGATAGTAAGCCACCATTGATAAGCTTCGTCCCTTAGCAAGGACACCGCTCCTCTTAGTTTCTGTTCTACAGTGCACTCGAGGTCTTCCATAATTCGCTCCACCGCCTCAAGCCAATATTCGGCAACATTTGGAGCTACACCTGAGACACCTCTGAAAACCTCAGCACCACTTGATTTCAGTCGCTCCGATATCGACCCACGATTTGTTGGCGGCAGCTCTAGGTCCAATGACCCTTTCAAGGACTCACAAAGCATTGCTCGTGTTAAAGCATTATCTTCTTCCATATGATCATGTGATCTCGTCTCACTCGAGCGATGCAGGTGCATCCATTTTTGGCACATGACCCGGCGCTCAGACGCAAAGACTGCGTCCTCTACCACGGCCACGCTCATGCGCCCACGACCACGCCCTCTAGTGCTCATAATAACTAATTCGGTTTATTTTGGTTACAAGTTTTATGAATCAGAATACTATTTCAGTGTTTATTAACGATGTTTTATGAGATATAAGAGGTAAAGTTGTTTTCGCAATCACGTCCTATAGTCTCAATCTCTATTGTTTTCAACACCTAAAACTAGAAGTTCTAGAGTGTTCCTATGATCATATCACAATAATAACAATCAATATACAAATACTTACTTGTCTTGGTGCCGGATGCTCGTGGTGCCATATTACCTTTAGAACATAAAGTTTAAAAATTTAAACTTTTTCTCAAACAAAAATTGTTGTTGAACCCAACCACAGCCGAGTTTTGAAACTAGCTCTGATACCATTAAATGCAACACCTCAAACCAGGTCTATGCGTTAAGACGAGATTTGGTTTGTTACATCGATCTATCATTCATTTAATACTCTAATGTTTTAGGTAAATAGTTCTATAAAACCTTTCGAAAATGATGTTTAGTTGAAAATTTAGAAAAATGATTTAAAATTTAATGAATTAACAAATACTAGTTTGAAATCTTATCATTTAGTACTTTAATTGTTTAAATCTTTAAAGTAGTTTTTAAAGAGTTCAAAAGGATTTAAAAACACGAATAGTTAAAGCATCTTCAATGTTTTAAAGGAAATTTAAATCCATCCACACACATAAAAATCCATAAAAGTATTAATAGAGGCCTTATTACATCATACCCAAAATAGTAATTAAAAGAAATTACTTAATAAAAGTTCATAGTTTATAAAAACCCATATTCGTAGTATGGCCTCCATGAAGTCATCCTCAGCCCAAGCCTTCGTCAATTTCCATTACCTGAAATGGTTAAAAAGATAGAGTGAGTTACTCAGAACTCAGTGTGTAACTCACTTACCACGTTCATTGAGCCGGATAATCAAGGCATTGTTTTGGGCTTGAGCCCATTTACGAATATAATATAATAAATTAAATGCATGCAAAATGAAATTTCCCAACCAAACCTAATTTCCATCCGCTACACACCCCCGTATCAACCAACCAACACACCGTGGGGATCAAGTCAACCCACCCCGCCAACACACCAATCGTAGGCAATAAGCCGTTTTAAATATATTGTGGTGCACCACCGAACTAGATTGTGACAAAGTCACCGAACTAGAGGCATTAAGCCATTAAAATTTTGTGGCAAAGCCACCGAACTAGATTTTTGGCAACAGGCCTTTCTTCTCTTCATCAGTTATCCCAACCCATGCAATCAGGTATGCATAACAATTTATATCCATGTAATAATTTAACAAAAGGCCTACCATACATGTGAGTCTATATTACAAATTTTCATTTGAGCCCATAAGATAAAATAGCATTTAGCCAATTTAGCAATCTAGCTAACTTGGGCCCATATATCGATCTAGAAGATTTTCGGCCCATTTAACGATCTAGCAAATTTTCGGCCCATTTAACGATCTAGCAAATTTTTGGCCTATTTAACGATCTAGCAGTTTTTGGCCCATTTAACGATCTAGCAGTTTTCGACCCATTTAACGATCTAGCAATTTTCGGCCAATTAATTTAACGGTTTTCATACATTTACACAAAAGTGTTAATTACTATGTATTTTCCAATTTTTCCATCTTTACGATTTTATCCCAATATTTACGGTTTAGTATCTAACCCGAGAGATAAGTGTGAAGTTACACACAGTTTTTGTAAGAACTAGACTTTTCCCATTCGTCGATACCTAAACGCATCACGATAAATTAGAACACTATAATTTATTCACATATCGAATCTTAGAAATAACGATCTAGACTTTACCCTCAAAATTTCGAACCACTTCTATTTGTGGTTTCTCCTCGATTGATGGTTCGTTACCCGATAAAAATCCACGAACAAACAAAGGTTGGGGAGTACGAACAATTTCAAACAACTGATTCTCCTCGGATGAGTGTCCACAACCCGGTGGAAAATCCCGGATTGCTGAAACAGTCCTTTGCTTAAACTTAGGGGGAATAGCGGAACCACCCCTCTTTCGAACACTATTCACCACCCTTTTCATCCCTATTTTGATTATTTCTAATGACAAAAGATCATGAGTCCGGCTAAATATATCAAAATTATGACTAACGGTTACAAGGGTGAGATTGCCTTACCACGAAATATCCTTGTTCCACAATATGCGAATTGAGCGATACGTCCCCTAAATTGAAATCGAGTTATAATCCATCTATATCAAAATGACGAGTAATATGAGAATCTTTGAATAAACTCCTTACCTTAACTCTTTAGATCGATTCCAATGATTCACTATACTCACGAACACTTGAGTTTCGGTCCTCCAAAATCACACTATTGTCCACGATTGAAAAAGAAACGTTTGAGAAGAATACCTATGTATAGTAGGAGATTCGGCTATGAATAACAAAGGAAGGGAAAAATGGTTCGGCAATGGAGCAATCTAGCATTCGGCCATGAGTGAAAATAATGAAGAAAATTTAGTTGAGAAGAAAGTAGAAGGATGAAGGAAGAAGATGATGTTGATTCAGTTTTCAAGAGAGAAAAGAGAAAAGAAAAGAGATGAGTTTAGGAGTAAGGTACATTCGGCAATGGGGAAAAGGAGAAGGAAACGAAAATGATCTTAGCTTTGGTATTTCGGCCAAAAGAGAAAATGTCTTGAGATGCTAAGCAAAAATGTGTCCAAATGGTAACATGAAATGGTCAAAAACAAAGCTTACCAAAAGCTCAAATTCGGCTAAAAGAAAGGTTGAGAAGAGAATTGCAAATTTTGCACAAAAATGCTAGAAATGACCAAAAGCTAACTCCTAATCCTAGCTAAGCTACTAACACATTCGGCCAACCCCCCTTAGTCCACAATGCTGTCCATGTCCATGGTCAAAATGGCCATGAAGAAGTTACCAAAACATCAACCTTGATTCAAGCCTTGCAATCCTCCATTTTCCTAAAGTTTGAGAATCTTATCCCCAAAATCAAGCCATTCCATCCCTTAAATCATGTTTGCCATAAACCTTAATATCCTTACCATAAAAATTTAGTCCATCTTATCCATGTTTGATGCTTGGCCGAAACATGCTAGGAAAAACCAAAAATAAAAGCTCCTAAATTGCATGCTAGGAGATTCGAACCTCTCCCCTCAAGTCCAACTTATGGCGCCATCACCACTTTGCCAATTACTCATCATATGCTAATTTTAGACACTTAAATTAACTTAAGTATCAGTGTCACTTGATCCACTTCAATAAATTCTCAATACTAAAAATTATTCTATACCAGAATACTTCTATGCCCTTTTCAAGGCTATAATAAACACGAAAAAGAAGAAAGGAAAATTTTCATTCATAAGCTAAACACCAAAACATGCAATATATCGATACTCGGATTTTTAGGATGTTACACGCCTTGAGACTGAGATTATTTCCATACTTCTTAAGAGATAGAGCACGAGCATGGTTGAACTCCCTACCGTCCAGTTCCATAACTACATGGAAAGAGTTGGTTGAACGTTTCTTAATGAAATATTTCCCTCCATCTTTAACCGCCAAGATTCGAAATGAAATCACTTCATTTCAGCAACTTGATGAAGAATCTTTATATGAGGCATGGGAGCGGTTTAAGGAGTTATTACGAAAGTGCCCTCATCACGGCATTCCTTACTGCGTTCAAATAGAGACTTTCTATATTGGTCTCAATATTCATACTAGAATGATGGTGGATGCTTCTGCAAATGGAGCCCTTCTTTCTAAGTCTTATAATGATGCTTACGAGATTATTGAAACAATTGCCAGTAATAACTATCAATGGCCAACCAACCGAGCAGCCTCAGAAAGACGAGCAGCAGAAGTACATGAAGCAGACACACTTGCTTCTTTGGCAGCCCATGTATCCTCTATGTCTTCTATGCTTAAGAACATAACTGTTAATGGTTTCAATGGTAATCTGTCAGGTGAGCAGCTGAACCAGTTCGAGAATATTTCTTGTGAATACTACGGAGATGGCCATTTCTTTGAAAATTGCCCATCGAATCAAGAGTCAAATTATTACATAGGAAATCAGAATTGGAATGGTCCACAATCAAATTTTTACAACTCTTCATGGAAGAATCATCCAATTTCTCCATGGAGTAATCAATGGGCAAACCATAGCGACTCTGTTATGCCATGTCGACCAAGTTATCCATTAGAATATTCTTAACAAGTGCAACAACCCACACCAACTGAATCTTCAAGTAATCTTGAGAATTTGCTGAAGGCGTACATAGCGAAGAATGATGAACTAATCCAAAGCCAAGCAGCAACATTGAAGAATTTAGGAAACCAAGTGGGACATCTAACCAATGAGCTCAAAAGCAGACCCTAAGGTATTTGGCCGAGTGATACAGAAAATATAAGAAGCACGGGCAAAGAGCATTGCAAAATCGTCACTTTACAAAATGGGAATACATGGGAACCCAAAACTGTCAAGGTTGAAGATAAGCCTGTTGTAGCTCAAGACAAAGAGGAAGTTCAACCAAGTGTTGAAACTCCTGTATCACAGAAGTCAGATTCAGTGATTCTTGATGAGGTAAACTCTAAACCGCTTAGTTCGATTATCTAACACCCTTGTCGATGCGTAAAAATTTCTATAGAAGAGTTGTCTGGTTAAAGCTAAGATTCCACCATTGCCATATCCTCAACGATTCCAGAAGCAGCAACGAGATACTCAGTTGAAAGAAATTTTTGATGACAAGGTGACTTTTAATGACTTCGATACTTTTAAATCCCCGGATGTAATTGAAGACTGTTCTGCTATTTCCAAGATGGAATCACTGGCTTCTATAGAGCTGGAGCTCAATTCTTTAAATGATTCGTTAGAATGTATTCTGCTAGTAGATTCGCCAAGTGATGATGAAGACGATGAATGTTTGGCTTTGTTAGAAGCTAAAACGAAGGGATTCACTCTGGAAGTTCCACTGGAATAATTAGAGTTATTATCTCGAGAGTACGCACAACCAAAAGTGTTGATTGAAGAGCCAATCAAATTGGAACTGAAGACTTTGCCTCCTCATTTGAAATATGATTTTTTGGGTTTATCTCCATTTTTACCTATCATGATTTCAGTTGAGTTCACCAAGAATCAAGAAGAAGAGTCATTTGTTTTTTTGAAAGCAGAGAAGAAGGGTGTCGGATGGATTATTGCGGATATTCGAGTCACGGCTTGAGGATTTGTAGGAATTACAGGAAGTTAAATAAGGCCACCAGTAAAAGATCCTTATGGATTTTCTTTCCTAATAAGATGTTGGATGATTTGATGGGAAAGAATATGATTACTTCCTAGATGGTTATGGTTGGTATGACAAATGGCCATTTGACACCACCATAGCCAATGACGATCCTGAATAAAATGGAGGGAGTTTTATTCACTTTCTCTATCGTTATTTTATATTTTTAGTTTTTTTTTTTGAATAAAATGGTAGACTTAGATAAAATTTTATTTGCTTCATTACATTAATTAAAACTCTGTCTAGGAGATTGGGACTTAAGCGGGACCATCTGTGACCCCTCCAGTCTTTCCTAGGAGTTTAATTTAATCCAAGCACTAATTTTAGTTTACTTCAGTACAGGAGCTTAGGATCCAAAAAGGAGCTGCCATTGGGCTTAAGACACTGCTAAAAAGGGAAATATTGAACCCTTTCCCGCACAACCCTATAGCCCTTACCTAGCTCCATCGCCTAGCCCAGATCTTCGTGATGAGCTGTTAAAGCTGATGGACTTAATGCAACACATGCAATGGCAGCAACAAGCCTACTAGAGATACTAAAAAATAAGGGATGACTTGATGAGGAGTGCCCTCAAGAAAATTTATAATGATCCATTTTTTTTTATGCTTGAGTTTCCAGATTTCATATTTGAACCGTGGATTTCATCATCGAAGAGGGAGCAAGGGGATTCATACAAAGGCAATACTGATGGAGCAAAAGATGAGTCGAATTCAGAAGGATCGGCAAACAAATAAAAGGGGAGGACTTCAACTTTAGTTTATTTTTATTCTTAAGTTATTTTAGGATTAGGTTAATTAGGAATTTTTATTTTTGCACAATAAAACAAGAGATAGGAATCATGAATAAAATCTGAACAAGTCACAAAGGCTAAAGTGTGGCAATAGATATATACATGTCTAGGATTGGATTTTAGAGAGAGCTTGGTACTTAAGCAGTCAATTCGACTCACCTCCTCTTTTCTAAATATCCTACCTGGTGTATAGTATCTATTCATTTTAAACAATGAGGACATTGTTCACTTTAAGTAGGGGGCGAAAATTTGAATTACTTTCACTCAGAATAAAATTTTCTTTTAATTATGATTAGGATATATTTTGTTCAATAATTTGAAATCTTGTTAAGTATGCTGAACTTCAGTATTAATAAATTCTATTATTTCAATAAGTTATTATGTTAGCTTAATAATGATATGAATGTGTTTTTAATAAAGCATGCAAATTCGTACCATAAAATTTTTAGTTCCCTACGACAAAATTAGGCATGCATGAAAGTTTAAGTCTTTAGAATTGACTTAGTAATTTCTTGAGGCGAAATCCTAGGAAGCATGGAATATTGAAAATGATTTAGGCAACTATTGTTTGGACCGTTTGAGCCTTTCAAGCCGACCCTGATAAAACTATCCTTTGAGACCCAACTTTGAGACTATATGGCCTAATTTTATTCGGACCTATGCAATATTTAGCCATCAATTTTCTCTTCATTACTTTTAAAATTGTCCCAAACACTAGACTCAGTACTATCCAGAATATGGTTTGAAAATAAGTTTGGGGGAGTTGAAAAGAAGTATGAAATGCTCGAAAATTGTAGTACATGAAGCAAGTGCTCGAATTTGAGCTTGAATTTTTTTTTAAAAAAAAAAACATGTACTCAAAATGAAATAAGTGGTCGAAAGAGCATAAGTTGGGTATCAAGGGTGAAAATTTTGAAGGTTCGATTTTAAGCTGAGTCTAGGGTTTTTAAGCCAAAATTTTGTCTATATTTTACCTACCCCTAAGCCCAGCCACGTTACAACCTTATTAAAGACCTATTGATTCAAAATTCTAATGTTACCTACATTAGTGGAGAGAAATTGCTCTGTTCAACATATGAAGATATTAGTTAAGCTTAATGATTGCGGTTTACTTTTTGAATAAGGAATTAAAATCAAATTGGTAGTGAAGAACATGTCTTTATTAAGAAACATTTAGTCTAATTTTGCTAGTATAATAATTGTTGGAGGCAATTTGAACGATATGTATACTTAAGTAGCATAATTATCAAATTTCTTATTTTTGAGCATAAGTATATTAAATTCATAATTTTGAGAAGAAAGTTGTTCTGAATGAGTTTTTCAAAGGTGTTTCCGAGAAAATTCTTTTCAAATTTCTGCATTGCTCAGGACGAGCAATGAATTAAGTTTGGGGGTGTGGAAACACAGAAATTTATATACTTTTTCATGCCCTTTTTAACCCAAATTTATGCAGTTTCGATTAAATTATTGTCGGAAAATAATTAAATATTATAAAATAATAAAATTGTGCTAAAAATATGAACATGATGAATTTTAATTAATTTTATAGTTAATTTTGATTTATTTTGACTATTTTAGACAGATTCGCACAAAGGGCAAAAATTGGCTCGGCAGACACTGCTCGAAGAATAAACCCGAGAAGCAATTTGAAGTATCGAGGCAAATTTATTTCCAACCCAAGACGGTCCAATTATGAATATTTAATCATAACATAATTAATTTTAATTTATTCCCAATTTAATTTGGGTTAAATAAATTAATCTTAATTAATTATGAAAAAGGCCCAGTTGAACCGCATCAGTTGAACCAAACCGGTTGAACCGAACCAACCACTAATTGGGCAGCCCAAACCGTCCACATTGCTGGCCCAAATCAGCTTATTAGCTGATTAACTAAGCTTGCAAAGAAGTCATTGAAGACCTTTCAAAATTGCATTCAAACCCCTCCAAAAATTATGGCTTTGTAGATTTGCCCCATGCTATTTTTAGCAAAGTTGAATGCATCAACTTTGCCAAATAGGTGGCCGGCCAAGGGAGGACTCTTTTGCTGCTCATTCAAAACACACCTCAAGCATCCAACAATCTCTTCTCTCACTTTCTCTCAATTTCCATTTTTTCCATTTTCGCTTTGTGTGTTCTTGTGCCGATTTCTCCTCTTGGAAAAGAGGTATTTTTCCAGCCATTTGGAGCAGCAATTGGAGTGTTCATAAGACACCTTGATAGTCAAGGCCAGCGAAGAACGAAGAACGGAGCAATCAGTCAAGCCACGGAGAAACACCGGATTTTCTTCTTGTTCCCTATCTCTTTTAATTTTCGTTGTTGTTTTGACAAACATGTTTATGAATATTTATGCTTTTGGAATGACTAATTTAATCAATTTAGCTTGAATTTAATTCGTGTTGGGTTGATTGCATTTCGTCCTATTAAATTATTAAAATTGTGTTTATACTGTTAAAAGGCCTCGGTAAAATGCTTGATTAAGTAAAATCATGCTTAAGTTATCTAGCATTCTAATTGTTTAGATAGCTAATGAATTAATTATTTAAACGCATTGGAATTGTAATTAATGGACACAATACTTAATCTGTGCATGTTTAATTCTTCTAAGGTAGTGAAGATTAAATTAGCATTGTATTTGGAGATACATATGCCTTGCATAACTTGGTGGTGATTTTTGTGATTAAGTGTTTCAAGGTAAAAATACTTTGTTAACTCGCATGATCTTTTATATGCTTATTAGGTTGAATTAATCAGTTGAATCACATAGGAGTATGTGAGAGATTGTTTAATTTATTAAGCATGTATGTGCAATAACATGTTTACTTTTAGAAGTCTGTTTAATCGATCGAATTTGCATAGAAATATGTACAAGAGATGAATGGATTTTTATTTGTAAGTATGTTCATAAGTTAGCAAATTACCGAGTTGCCATGTTTTAACAAGTATAAACATGAGTTTAATAATTCTAAGGTAAGAAATGTGATTAATCCAACACAATTATATCATCTTGATTAAAACCAGCTTTTGAAATCGTGCACTAGAACTTTGTTTTATTTTATTTTACTTTGTTTTTCCTTTAGTTTTTAAATATTTCTTAAACCCAATTATTTGTCCTTACCAAATTGTTTGAAAACATTTTCATAAATAATTCTTTTTATAGTCCCTGTGGGTACGATAACTCGACATTTACTTGTCACTTTATTACTTGTTACGATTGTGTACACTTGCACATTTCCACCGTTCCAATAATCGATTACTAACTCATAGTCTTTTAGTAGCTCGAGCCATCTCCGTTGTCACAAGTTCAAATCTTTCTGAGTCATAATATACTTTAAGCTTTTATGATTGGTAAAGATGTGGCATTTTTCACCATACAAATGATGACGCCAAATTTCCAATGCAAAAACTATAGCGGCCAACTCTAAATCATGCGTCGGATAGTTCTTTTCATGCGGTTTCAACTGTCTGGAGGCATAAGCTATTACTTTTCCCTCTTGCATCAAAACACAACCCAAACCATTCAATGACGCGTCACTATAAATCACAAATTCTTTAACCGACTCAGGTTGAACCAACACTGGTGCCTCAGTTAGCAAGACTTTCAATTGATCGAAACTCTATCGACATTTTTCAGATCACTCAAATTTTACATCTTTCTGCAGCAGTTTGGTCATCGGTGTAGCAATCATCGAGAACCCTTTAACGAAACGTCGATAATAACCAGCTAATCCCAGAAAGCTTCTGACCTCGGATACATTTCTAGGTGGTTTCCAATCAACAACTGTAGAAATCTTGCTCGGATCAACTCGTATGCCATCCGCCGAAACAATGTGCCCCAAAAATCCAACTTCTTGGAGGCAAAACTCACATTTGCTAAATTTAGCGAACAATTTCTTGTCGCTCAAAGTCTGTAACAAAATCCTCAAATGCTCGGTATGCTCAGACTCATCTCGAGAGTAGATCAGAATGTCGTCAATGAACACAACAACAAATCTGTCTAAATACGATCTAAATATCCGATTCATCAAATCCATAAAAACAGTAGGAGCATTAGTCAATGCAAAAGGCATAAAAAGAAATTCATAATGTCTGTACCTCGTTCTGAACGCAGTTTTCAGCACGTTTGAGTCTTTAACTCACAACTGATAATAGCCAGATCTCAAATCACTCTTTGAAAACACTGTTGCACCTTTCAACTGATCAAACAAATCGTCTATTCTCGGCAACGGATACTTATTCTTTATCGTAACCTTATTGAGCTGACGATAGTCAATCCCGTCTTTCTTCTGAACAAACAATACTGGCGCACCCTAGGGCAAAAAACTTGGTCGTGCAAAACCTCTATATGTTAATTCTTGTAACTAAGATTTCAACTCTTTCAATTTTGTCGGAGCCATTCTATACGGAGCTATAGATATCGGTGAAGTTCCTGGTACCAATTCAATAGCAAACTCAACCTCTCTGATCGGTGGTAATCTAGGCAACTCTTTTGGAAATACATCCGGATACTCGCAAACTACAGGAACCGATTCAATCTTCCTTTCAAACACTTTGGTATCTAAAAGATAGGCTAGATACGCGTCACAACCTTTTATCACATATCTCTAAGCCGACAACGACGAAATCACTATAGGAAATCCACCCGACTCATCAGATTCAATTCGAAGAATTTCATTATTCTGACATTTCAATTCTATAATCTTTCGTCTACAGTTCAAAACGGCATCATGTAGAGTCAACCAATCCATACCCAGAATCACATTGAACTCATCAAATGGTAAAAGCATCAAGTCAGTCGAAAAATAGTAACCCCGAGTCATTAAAGGACAGTCCTTGCATACTTTGTCAACTAAAACATACTTGCCTAACGGGTTCGATATTTTAATCATAAACTCAGTAATTTCAACAGGTAATTTCTTACCAGACACTAAATTTTCACAAACATACGAATGTCTCGATCCAGGATCAATTAAAGCAATCACATTAGTGTCATAAAGAGAAAATGTATCGGTAATAACATCAGGAGACGACACCTCTTCGCGAGTGCGAATAGCGTAAGCTCTGGCTGGTGCTCTAGCTTCGGATCTCACAGTTGAATCCTTAGTCACACCTCTACCACTGGACACATTCCTCGTATTTCTCGGTGGTGTCCCACTCGCATTCATATTACTCGGTCTTGCATTCTGAAACTTATCTTTCTCATATAACTCTGGGCAATCTCGAATAAAATGATCTGGCGAGTCACATTTGAAACAAGCTTTAATACTCTTATTCTAGCACTCTCCAAAATGTCTTCTCCCCCATTGTTGACACTCGGGTTTGTTGATTTTCACACTGCCAACGCTCGAGACTGAAGTTGCTTGAGCTTTAGGACTCACATATTGATTTCCACGATCTCTATTCTGGTATCCCACTGATGCATACGATCGACTATACAAATCTCGAGATTTCTTTGATAAAGAATAATAAGGTTTATTCATCGGTCTTTTTCTCGAATCTCTAGCCTCTGAATCAACTTTCCTCTTTTCTTGGCCAAAGTCTTCGACTTTACAAGCTCGATCAACTAATACAATAAATTCTTTTAAATCTAAAATCCCGACTAGAAGTTTAATGTCTTCATTTAAACCATTAACAAACTGCTTGCACATGATCTCTTCGGTAGAAACATATTCTCGAGCATATTTGCTCAACCACACAAATTCTCTTTCGTACTCAGTTACAGTCATACAGCCCTGTTTCAATTCTAGAAACTCTTTGTGCTTTTGATCCAGAAACCGTTGGCTTATATATTTCTTCCTGAACTTAATCTGAAAGAATTCCCAGGTGACCCGTTCTCTAGGTACCACAAATACTAGAGTATTCCACCACTGGTATGCGGTGTCCCTCAGAAGTGATATAGCACATTTAAAACACTCAGCCGGTGTACAAGAAAGCTCATCAAACACTCGAATCGTATTTTCAAGCCAAACTCGGCTCTCTCAGGATCATCGTCAACATTAGCTCTAAACTCTTCAGCCCCGTGTTTACGGATCTTATCAACTGGAGGCTTATTTAATCTTAAAAGTTCTACACCTTAAGGAGCTACGGGAACCGGTTGGGGATTAAGAGGGGGTGGAGGTTGTTGAGCAGTCAAATTTGTTCGGATATACTATGTGAACCATTCATTGTAACACCCCAAACCCAGCCTAAACGTTATGACTGGATCTGACGTGTCACATTGAAGATTTGAAAACTAGTCTTGTCGAAGAAAAGAATTCATGACTAAAGTTTTAAATTCTTTTTAAAACTAATTGCTATTGAAAACGTTGGGGTTGTAAAATCAAAACTTGTTAATCACTTATTGGTCATATCATTTATTACAAGTTTATTAATCTGGATTAAAAACCGTGGAAGCTTTTCTAATTGTAAACTTTAAAATTTGAAATGCGTGATTTCCTTTGGAAACAATTATTATTTTGAAAACCCGTGTTTCCTAATCTAGCAGGTTGAAGTAGGAAGATAAAACCAAATAAAAGTTAAAACCTCAAATGGCCTTATTACATAAACAGTAACCCCAAAATAAAATATTTAAAAAGTTAGGTATAAATTAAAACACTAGCGAACATGTGGCCACCTCCGAGTCCCTCGCAGCTCCAAATCATCTAAGGCTAGGGATTACCAGTACACTTAAAAGAAAAGGGTGAGTTACGAGAAGTCAGTGTGTAATCCCCTATCATGCGGTAACAGTCTGGGCCTCAGCCCTATTAAGTAACAGTACAGAACAGTGATGCAACCCAACCCAATCCAGCCAAAACACCACCCGTACCAACCAACACACCATGTGGGGACTAAGTCGACCCACCCAGCCAACACACCAATATCACAGCATAGCTGCTAATAGTAACGCAGCAAAGCTGTTATTAAAAGTAAACGTGGCCAAGCCACTAAAATCAAAACACGTGGCGAAGCCACTCAAACAGTAAAAATGTGGCAGAGCCACTAGTACAGTACTTCCTCCAAATCCGAATCCCAACCCCAATGTAGAATGTCGTGTCATAAATATTACGTGTATGCAGTATGCCATATTCATAACCACTCATATAGATATCATACACACATCACTAAACTACCACTAGGGGCATAATGGTCGTTTTGTCGGTTAGAGGTAAAATGGTAATTTCACCCCTCAGGGGTATTTCGGTAATTCTACCCTACAAGGGTATTTCGGTCATTTTACTCACTAGGGGTATTTCATTCATTTTACTCATTAAGAGTGTTTCAGTCATTTTACTCATTAAGGGTCTCGGCACAGGTGACGACCCTTCAGAAGGTCTATAGTCGTCCCGCACAACTCGGATAACCTATAGGGTCAAAATAGTGTAGATGGGCCTAAAGCCCACTATTCGGCCCAAGTGGGCCCACACGCTCGTGTGGCCCATTCAGCCCAATTTCAGTCATGGCTATGTGAACTTCGCAGTCCAATCCATTATTATTCGCTTACCGTGGATTTTACCCATGTGGGGCCCATGAGCCCATTGGGCCCACATGGCCCATCGAGGCCCATTACGACCTAAGTACATGCGAACGTCGTGTGGCATCATGCGCCATATTTTTGGCTCTTCGGCATTTTGCCGATGCACAGTAACACAAGGGTGTGAGTACACACCATTGTCCAATGTTTTAACAGTAACAATACTGGGTGTACGATTACACACCTTTTAGCGACCACTTGTGAAATTCCAACAGCACCAACCTAGATTCATCGAAATCCGATGTTAGTCCTTAATCGTTAGGGTAACGCCCTCTTAATAGCACTTAATCCGAAATATCTATCTTACCTTGCTTGACGACAGACTTTAATATCTTAAGGCCACCGATCAGGATTGATCACACGCCTATGCCGAATATCTGTATCAAAATAGTTCATATTAACCAAAACAGTGATCCAATATGTGGACTTAATCCACCAATGCTACTTACCAACCGCCGGAATATTCGACCTAATCTAAGAGTAGGGTATTGATCTTAACGTTAACGAGAGACAGAGTTTGATGACTTGAACAACTTCTGCACTTCTCCACTCCTCAAGAATACCTAAACCCAATGATCACCACACCAAGAGGAAGGGATCACCATTCGGCCATCAAAGAAAATGAAGGAAAGAAATAGTCGGCTTTTAGAGAAAAAGGGAATAGGATAGAACAGTTTTAAATACAAAATGAAAAATATGAACACTTACCGATTTCAAAACGCTTGCAGAACTAAAATAGAGAGGAAAGGAAATGGAGAATTTGGTCTCCATCGAACTAATCAAGAGAAAAGACTCGGTTCACGAGCTAATAGGAAACCGAAACCAAAAAGAGGAGGGATGATATTCGGCTTAAGAGAAGAAAGGGAGAAGAGGGGAGAAAGAAGGAAGAAAAAGAGAAAACAAATGAATGGAAAGGGAGGAGAGGAAGTATATTCGGCTTAGATTGGAAAAGGGATAGGGAAGCAAATATTCAGCCAACAAAAGATTGAAAAAAAGGTCCAAAACTCAAGCAACAAAATGCCCGAGTGGTAAGTTTCTATTTCGACACTTAGAGAGAAATGAAAGAAACTCTTCAGCAAGGAATTCTGGCACACCCAAAAAGTGCCCAAAACTGAACAAGTGCAGGGAAAAGCACTCAAAAATCCCCCATTGCCGAAATTGTATGCTCAAGACTCCTTGTTCGGCTACAACACACCCACCTTTGAATTTGCTTGATTCTCTCCACAATTCTCTCATTGATTTGCTCCCGACTTTCCATTCAAAACCATTCAAATTTGATGACCAAGTCTCCAACCACCTCTACAGAGTTTGAATCAAACTCTACCTCTCACGCCACAAAGATATAAAAATAAAAATCCATCCTTGCATACCATGGGATTTGAACCCACTCCCTCTTAAATGCCCAACACGCCACTTGCCACCACAACACAAGCTCTCTTGCATCACAAACCAACCACAACTTAATATATGCCCTTCAAGCTAACATCCAAGTTTCCCAAAGAGCAAAAATCAAAATTTTTCCAAAGGCCATACTTGAACCCAGGCTTCCTAAATACCCCCATACACACCCAAAACACTTAGCCACTGAAGCAGACAAATAATTTTGTTAGAACATGAAAAATTAAAGACCTTATATTTTTGGGGCGTTACAACTCTACCCCCTAAAAGAAATTTCGGCCTCAAAATGTACCTGGTCAGAATAGGTGAGGATATTATTGTTGCATCGCCTCCTCAGGCTCCCACGTGGCTTCCTCGGTACCATGATTACGCCAAAGCACCTTGACCAAAGGAATAGATTTCCTCCTTAATACCTTAACATCACGATCCAGTATCTATACCGGTTCTTCCTCAAAAGTCAGGTCAGGTCTAACCTCGATCTCCTTAATCGTCACTACATGTGAGGGATCAGAGTGGTATTGCCTCAGCATGGAGACGTGGAACACATCATGAATCCGATTTAACTCAGGAGACAACTCAAGTTGATAGGCGACCGTTCCCACACGCTTTAATATTCGGTAAGGTCTGATGAATCTAGGGCTCAGTTTGCCTTTCTATCCAAATCTCAGAATCTTCTTCCATGGTGAGACCTTCAAAAAGACATAATCCCCCACAGAGTACTCTATCTCTCCACGCTTTAAATAAGCATACGACTTCTACCTATCAAATGCTTCCTTTAACCGATCTCGGATAAACTTTACCTTTTCTTCGGTTTCAGAAACTAACTTTGGCCCCAAAACTCGCCGCTCACCAAGTTCTGTCCAACAAGTAGGGGTGCGACACCTACGACCATATAACGCCTCGTACGGTGCCATCTGAATACTAGATTGATAACTGTTGTTATATGCGAACTTTGCTAGTGGCAAGTAGTCTTCCCAACTGCCTTTGAAATCAATTACACAGCTTCTTAACATGTCCTCCAACATTTGGATCACCCTCTCCAACTGACCGTCAGTCTGGGGATGAAATGCAGTACTGAAGTCCAACCTTGTACCCAAAGCCTGGTGTAACATTTTCCAGAATCGAGATGTGAATCTAGGATCACTGTCCGAAATGATAGAAACTGGTACCCCATGCAGTCTCACAATCTCGGCCACGTATAACTTAGCCAACTTCTACAGCGAATAATTAGTGCGGACCGGTATAAAGTGGGCAGATTTAGTCAGTCGATCAACAATAACCCATATCGAGTTGATCTTCGTTGCTGTTAAGGGTAGTCCACTTACAAAATCAATGGTTACCCTTTCCCACTTCCAGAGTGGAATCTTTACTGGTTGCAGTAACCCAGAAGGTAGTTGGTGCTCAGCTTTAATTTGCTGGCATGTCAGACACTTGCCCACTAAATCAGTAACCTCGCGCTTAAGCCCTGGCCACCAGTACCATTCACGGAGATCTCGATACAACTTGTTTCCACCAAGATGCATGGCATAAGGACTACTATGCGCCTCCTGTAGGATAGACTGCCTCAGCTCAGAATCTCTCGGTAAAGAAACTCTCCCACGGAAACATAGTACTCCCTCACTATTCAGCCCAAAATCCGTAGTCTCCCCCTTCTCAACCAATCGGAAACTGGGAACCAACGATTCATCCAACAACTGTTTCTCCTTAATTTGATCAATCCAGGTCGGTCTCACTTGGAGTTCAGCCATCAAACTACCATCTTCAAACAGGCTAAGACGAGCAAACATTGTTCTCAAATCAGATACAACCCTACGGCTCAGTGCATCGGCTACTACGTTAGCTTTACCAGGATGGTACTCAATCGAGCAATCATAATCCTTAAGCAACTCTATCCACCTTCGTTGCCAAAGATTTAACTTCTTCTGAGTAAGGAGGTACTTGAGGCTTTTATGATCCGTGTAAATAATAGACTTCTCACCGTATAAGTGATACCTCCAAATCTTCAGTGCGAAGACCACCGCAGCTAACTCCAAGTCGTGAGTGGGGTAATTCACCTCGTGAGGCTTAAGCTGACGAGACGCGTAAGCAACCACCTTACCCTCTTGCATCAACACATAGCCCAATCCAGTGTGCGACGCATCACTGTAGACAATGAATTCCTTCCCAGACTCTGGCTGTTTTAACACAGGGGCTTCAATCAGAACTTTCTTCAGTTTCTTAAAACTCTCTTACTGCTTATTGGTCCAATTAAATGGTACCCCTTTACGCGGTAACTTAGTCAGAGGTGCAGGAATCAGTGAAAACCCTCAAAAAATGTCCGTAATACCCACCTGGACCTAGAAAGCTTGAATCTCGTGAATCGCTTTTGGTGGCTTCCAATTCAATACGGCTTCAATTTTTCAAGGGTCAACCCTAATCCCCTCGGAAGACACCACTTGACCCAGAAATGTCACTTCTCTCAACGTAACTCACATTTCTTTGAACTTTGCGTGTATATTGCTTTTCCTTGAATCGCAAAATAATTCAAAGATGTGCATCATGATCCTCTCGTATCTGGAATACACCAGGATGTCGTCTATAAACACAACTACGAACATATCCAAATAGGGCTGGAATACTAGGTTCATCATATCCATGAAAGAAGCTGGTGCATTCGTCAACCCAAACGGCATTACTAGGAACATGTAGTGACCATAACGAATCCTAAATGTAGTATTATACACATCCGCCTCTTTAACCTTTAGTTAATGGTACCCAGATCGAAGATCTATCTTGGAGAAAATCGAAGCTCCTCCCAGCTGGTCAAACAGATCATCTATCCTTGGTAAAGGGTACTTGTTCTTAATAGTTAGTTTGTTCAGTTGACGATAATCGATGCACATGCGCATGGATCCATCCTTCTTCTTCACGGATAACACTGGTGCTCCCCAAGGAGACACACTAGGCCGAATGAATCCCCGGTCCAGTAGCTCTTGAATTTGAGCCTTTAACTCTACCAGCTTTTTGGTGCCATCCTATAAGGGGCAATGGACACGGAGCTATTCCTGTAGGAGCTAACATCGAATTCGACCTCACGGTGCCGGGGCAACCTGAGAAGCTCAGTAGGAAATATATCAGGAAACTCTTTAACAGATTCGACGCGTCTCAAGCGAAGGACCTTTAGAATCAGAACTACTGACATAAGCTAAAAACGTCTCGCAACCCTTGTGAACTAGTTTCTCGGCCTTTAATGCTGAGATTACGTTAGATAGGTAATCTCTTCGCTCCCCTAACACAACCACCTCCTCATCCTCAATAGACTTCAACACCATACGCTTAGCAGCACAATCCAAATTCGCACGGTGTTTCACTAGCCAATCCATGACCAATATATGATCGAATTCACCAAACGGCAGTTCCATCAAATCCACCGGAAAGACAACCCCTTGGACCTCTAGGAGCACATTTCTGAACAACTTATTCACCCTAACCGACTGTCCCAGTGGACTTAACACAGTCATCTCCCTATCAGTAATTTCAAACTAAAAACCCAGCGTCCCAGACACAGTGCATGCCACATACGAGTGTGTAGACCCAATGTCAATTAAAGCAGTGTATGGTACACTATAAATTAAGAACGTACTAGTTATGACGTCCGGGGCGTCGCCATCCTCTCGGCGATGAGCAGCATAAACCAAAGTTGGCTGTCTCGCCTCAATGTTACCAGCACCTCTTCCCGATGCTCCACGTCCTCTTCCCAAACCATTTCCCCCTCTGGCCTGATCACGGCCTCTCGGTGGCTACTGACCACCTCTCCCTGGCTGAACATGGCCCTGACCTGTGGCTTGCATCTGAATAGGCCTCTAGGTACAGTTCTTGACCTGATGATCCATGGACCCACATCTAAAACACGTCCCATTTCGTTTCCAGCACTCACCCTGGTGAGCTCTTCCAAAATCTGCGCAAGGTTGCGGTCTGACCATAGTAACAGGAACTGCTCGGATTGGCCCATCAAATTTGGCCTTCTTTATAGGCCTTCCAAAAGAACCCGAGGGCCCTGAATCCCTTTTAAATCTACCCTTATCTTTCTCACAATTTTGGCGCTCAAAGCGCTTCACCTCCTCTGTAATTTTTGCTTTCTCAACAAGGGCAGTAAAGTCTCGCTCCCTCTGTGGAGCTATTAGTACTCGTAACTCATCTCGAAGGCCATCCTCGAACCGCACACAATGTTCATACTCGGTTGCGACTATACCGCGGGCATAACGACTTAACCGTAAGAATTTCGCCTCATATACTGCCATTGTCTTATTTCCTTGGGTCAGGCTCAAAAATTCCTTTCTTCAAGCGTCTATATAACTTGCGCCCACATATTTCCCTTGAAAGGCTGTCTTGAAGAAATCCCACGTCAAACGGTCGGCCAACGTACCCTCTCTCACAGTGAGCCACCACTAGTATGCCTCGTCTCGCAGTAAGGACACTGCTCCCTTTAATTTATGTTCCATAGTACAGTCAAGGTCATCCATTATCCGCTCAGTAGCCTCTAACCAATACTCGTCCACATTCGGGGCTACTCTAGAAACACCCCTGAAGATTTTTGCTCCATTTGACCAGAGTCGCTCAAAAATTGACCCTCGGCCCATTGACCCAGTACTCGCTCCAGCAACCCTTTCAAGAACACGTAGCATTGCTTGGGATAGAGCATCATCCCCAACTGCTCGATCATGAGACCCTGTCTCGATTCTGCCAGTGAGGTGGTGCCTCCCTAGCGAGCATGTGACACGATCTTTGAAGACCAGCCCTAGTACCTCGGCCTCTACCGCGGCCTCGTGTACCCCTTCCGCGAGTACCTCTTGTGCTCATATCGATATAGCGTATTATCTGTTTTAACAATCTTATGAATCAGTTCATAGTTCCAATAATTATTAACGGATGTTTTATGACAATCAGTATTTAAAGTTTTTCTTTTCGCAGATTGAGGTATCTTACTACAGTTTTTAGTCTTCTACAGTCTCAGTTTACCTTAACAAAAAGTTTTAGCAAAGTACTACTATCTATGGTAGTTTCTCAGTATAACATTTAGATCTATAGCGGTAAACAGTGTCAGATAACTTACAGATTTAGCGCCAGAGACTCGGGGTGCCACACTTTCAGTAACGACCTTTCAATTTTCTTTCCAAAACCAAAATTTAGACAATTTTAGAAACATTTTCAAGAACCTATTCCACAGCCGAGTTTTGCAACTAGGCTCTGATACCACCAAATGTAACACCCCAAACTCGACCTAAAAGTTACGACCAGATCTGGCGTGTCACATCGAAGATTTGAAAACTGGTCTTGTCGAAGAAAAAAATTCGTGACAAAAGTTTTAAATTCTTTTTAAAACTAATTGCTATTGAAAACGTTGGGGTTGTAAAATCAAAACTTGTTAATCACTTATTGGTCATATCATTTCTTACAAGTTTATTAATCTGGATTAAAAACCACGGAAGCTTTTCTAATTGTAAACTTTAAAATTTGAAATGCGTGATTTCCTTTGGAAACAGTTATTATTTTGAAAACCCGTGTTTCCTAATCTAGCAGGTTAAAGTAGGAAGATAAAACCAAATAAAAGTTAAAACCTCAAATGGCCTTATTACATAAATAGTAACCCCAAAATAAAATATTTAAAAAGCTAGGTATAAATTAAAACACTCGCGAACATGTGGCCACATCCGAGTCCCTCGCAGCTCCAAATCATCTAAGGTTGGGGATTACTTGTACAGTTAAAAGAAAAGGGTGAGTTACGAGAACTCAGTGTGTAATCCCCTATCATGCGGTAACAGTCTGGGCCTCAGCCCTATTCAGTAATAGTAGAGAACAGTGATGTAACCCAACCCAATCTAGCCAACACACCACCCGTACCAACCAACACACCATGTGGGGACTAAGTCGACCCACCCAGCCAACACACCAATATCGCAGCATAGCTGCTAATAGTAACGCAGCAAAGCTGTTAATAACAGTAAATGTGGCCAAGCCACTAAAATCAAAACACGTAGCGAAGCCACTCGAACAGTAAAAACGTGGCAGAGCCACTAGTACAGTACTTCCTCTAAATCCAAATCCCAACCCCAATGCAGAATGTCGTGTCATAAATATTATGTGTATGCAGTATGTCATATTCATAACCAGTCATATAGATATCATACACACATCACTAAACTACCACTAAGGGTATAATGGTCGTTTTATCGGTTAGGGGTAAAATGGTAATTTCACCCCTCAGGGGTATTTCGGTAATTCTACCCTACAAGGGTATTTCAATCATTTTACTCACTAGGGGTATTTCAGTCGTTTTACTCATTAAGGGTGTTTCAGTCATTTTACTCATTAAGGGTCTCGGCAGAGATGACGACCCTTCAGAAGGTCTATAGTCGTCCCGAACGACTTGGATAACCTATAGGGTCAAAACAGTGTATAAGGGCCCAAAGCCCACTATTCGACCCAAATGGGCCCCCACGCTCGTGTGGCCCATTCAGCCCAATTTCAGTCATGGCTATGCGAACTTCGCATCCCAATCCATTATTATTCGCTTATTGTGGATTTTACCCATGTGGGGCCCATGAGCCCATTAGGCTCACATGGCCCATCTCGACCCATCGAGGCCCATTACGACCTAAGTCCACGAGAACACTCGTGGAGGCCTCTACCGACTAGCGCCCATGTTCATAGGCTCAGTTCACCACACGCACGATCGCACGCTCGTGTGGCATCATACGCCATATTTCCGGCTCTTCGGCATTTTACCGATGCATAGTAACACAAGGGTGTGAGTACACACCATTGTCCAACGTTTTAACAGTAAAAATAATGGGTCTACGATTACACACCTTTTAGCGACCACTTGCGAAATTCCAATAGCACCAACCTAGATTCATAGAAATCCGATGTTAGTCCTTAATCGTTACGGTAACGCCCTCTTAATAGCACTTAATCCGAAATATCTCTCTTACCTTGCTTGACGATAGACTTTAATCTCTTAAGGCCATCGATCAAGATTGATCACACGCCTATGTCGAATATCTGTATCAAAACAGTTCTTATTAACAAAAACAGTGATCCAATATGTGGCCTTAATCCACCAATGCTACTTACCAACCGCCGGAATATTCGACCTAATCTAAGAGTAGGGTATTGATCTTACCCTTAACGAGAGACAGAGTTTGATGACTTGAACAACTTCTGCACTTCTCCACTCCTTAGGAATACCTAAACCCAACGATCACCACACCAAGAGGAAGGGATCACCATTCGGCCATCAAAGAAAATGAAGGAAAGAAATAGTCGGCTTTTAGAGAAAAAGGGAATAGGAGAGAACAGTTTTAAATACGAAATGAAAAATATGAACATTTACCGATTTCAAAACGCTTGCAGAACTAAAACAGAGAGGGAAAGGAAACAGAGAATTTGGTCTCCACCGAACTAATCAAGAGAAAAGACTCGGTTCACGAGCTAATAGGAAACCGAAACCAAAAAGAAGAGGGATGATATTCGGCTTAAGAGAAGAAAGGGAGAAGAGGGGAGAAAGAAAGAAGAAAATGAGAAAACAAATGAATGGAAAGGGAGGGAGAGGAAGTATATTCGGCTTAGATTGGGAAAGGGATAGGGAATTAAATATTCGGCCAACAAAAGCTTGAAGAAAAAGGTGCAAAACTCAAGCAACAAAATGCCCGAGTGGTAAGTTGCTATTTCGGCACTTAGACAGAAATGAAAGAAACTCTTCAGCAAGGAATTTCGGCACACAAAAAAAAGTGCCCAAAACCGAACCAGTGCAAAGAAAAGCACTCAGAAATCCCCCCTTGCCGAAATTACATGCTCAAGACTCATTGTTCGGCTACAACACACCCACCTTTGAATTTGCTTGATTCTCTCCACAATTCTCTCCTTGATTTGCTCCCGACCTCCCATTCAAAACCATTCAAATTTGATGACCAAGTCTCCAACCACCTCTGCAGAGTTTGAATCAAACTCTACCTCTCATGCCACAGAGATATAAAAATAAAACTCCATCCTTGCATGCCATGGAATTTGAATCCACTCCCTCTTAAATGCCCAACATGCCACTTGCCACCACAACACAAGCTCTCTTGCGTCACAAACCAACCACAACTTAATATATGCCCTTCAAGCTAACATCCAAGTTTCCCAAAGAGCAAAAATCAAAATTTTTCCAAAGGCCATACTTGAACCCAGGCTTCCTAAATACCCCCATACACACCTAAAACTTTTAGCCACTGAAGCAGACAAGCAATTTTGTCAGAACATGAAAAATTAAATACCCTATATTTTTGGGGCGTTACATTCGTTCATCATTTGGAAGAAGGATTCTTTAGCCTCTCCTCCCTGGCTACCCGATATGGGTCTAGATTCATAAGGCGCTATCCCTTGAACGGGAGCTGGCGCATTACTTTCAACCTCATCATCTATAGCTCGATTGGGATCCATTTACTATATGAAAACACATTTTAAAAGGTCAAGAGTCATCACACTATCACATTTTATATATGGCATGTATAGCTAGACTCTCACTCACACTACGCTAGTCCTAGAATCGAATAAACCGTAGCTCTGATACCAATAAATGTAACATCCCTCACCCGTATTCAACGCTAGAATAGGGTTACGGAGTATTACCGGACTTACAACACATTTAAACATACTTTTCATATACATTTAATCAATTCATACATTCATCATTCAATCTCAATCAATTTGTCCCTAATACGAGCCTACGAGGCCCTAAACATGCTTTGGGAGTAGTTTGAGACTGAACCGATAACTCAGGAAATTTTTTTATGAAACTTACAAAATTTTTCAAACTGCAGGGGTCATACGCCCGTGTGCCCCGGCCGTGTCACTCACACGGCCAACAGACACGCTCGTGTCTCAGGCCGTGTGAACATTCGAAATGGAATCACATGGCCGCGTCCCAGCCCGTGTGGCCTAAAAATGGCCATACACGCCTGTGTTCTAGGCCATTTGCTAGGCCGTGCCAAAACTTTAGGGTATACTGACTTATGCCACACGGCCAAGTCACATGCCCGTGTGTGAGGACGAGTGGAGCATACTGAGTTGATTTCAATTTCAACAACAGGGGACACACGGCCGTGCAACATGACCATGTTTCACACACGGCTGAGACACACACCTGTGTCTCTGCCCATGTGGACAAAAATAGGCTATTTACCAAGCCATTTTGCCACCCAAATTACATGTACCTACACCACAATTCAAAGACACCAACACAAGGCATAATGAGCATTAAATCAATCAAATATCAAACATATTACATACCATTTCATTACCTATCAATACAAATCATAAACTACCACAATATGCCATCTAATTTATTACCTAATTAACATATAAACTTCAATTAACTAAACCTTTACCAAACATACATCATTTGGCACCAATTCACAAGCATAACCATTTTTAATTCATCAACTATTAGATACCTTAAAAGTTGTATTAAACAATTCATTTCCAAGTAGATATAGACCACATCACTAAAAGGCATTAACACATATATATAAACATCACATAATTACCTAAATAAGCCAACTTACATGGCTAACATACAACCAAACATTTAATATTTACAAACAAACACAAATGGCCAAAATCATGCTACAATACCAAAATGACTCAAAGTCCCTATACATGACATATACTTAAAATACCAAAGTTCATAGGTACCAATTGATAAGTGGATAGTGTGAAGTGATCTCCGACAATCCCCGAATCCGAGCTAGCTTGATAACACTATAAAACACGGGAAAAATAAACAAAGTAAGCTATAAATCTTAGTAAGCTCGTACGAAATAAACTCAATGCAATCTCACAATTATAATTCAATAATTTGAATATACCAACATATAGCTTACATTAAATAACAAACCTTTCAAATACTCAATTATGAGAGTATACACTTCCTTCACAAGTTTCCTCGATTTGAAACTTATATAATTCATGTACGTACCTGTATTATCTAGCATCAATATCATACTCACCCACATCTATCGTTTACCCGTTGAACCATTCGGAATAGAGGTCGGATACTCAGAAGTCTCGCAAACTAAGTACCTATACCATGGCCCGAAGCCAAATTAAGGTAACTTATGTTCGAAATACTGGTATCATGGCCCGAAGCCAAATCAGCCGATATTCATGGCCCGAAGCCAAATCTGTATAACTCGCACCCGAAGTGCTAATATCATGGCCCAAAGCCAACTCAATGTATCCCCTAATGACATGTAACTAGTATCCTAAACTATTCCTAAGGTTCAACCGGGATTTCGAATGCTGAATTATCATCGAGTCAATATCGAACTTAACCGAAGTCTCGTATTCATAACTTATAATATATCAAAGAATTTAAAATACAATTATAATGAAATTTATCACATACGAACTTACCTTGGTTCAAAAATGATGAAATTGGTCGATTAATCGAGTACTTTATCTTTTCCACGATCTAGATCCGAATTCCGCTTTTCTTGATCTAAATATATTAAAAATTAACTCATTTAATAATCTCTCTATTCAATTTAGTCCAAAACACACTTTAAAGCACATTTACACATTTGCCCCTAAGATTTCACATTTTTCATAATTTATTCCTTATTCCATAAAATCACAAATTAATGAAATTCAAAATAAACCCATGCTTGCCGAATTACTAATATGCCCCTAGCAGCCCATATTTTTCATTTATTTCACATTTTAACCACTAAGTTTCCTCAGTTCACAAATAAATCCCTATTTTGCATTTTCTCTAAAAATCACTTAACAAAACTTGTATAATTCATAACAAATATTCATAATCTATCATCAAACATCAAAACACACATGTATTCATCAATGGAATCATTCAAAATCTTTCACAATTTTGCAAAATAGTCCCTCGGCTAGCTAGTACTAGATGCAACGATCACAAAAACATAGAAATCATTAAAAACGGAACAAAAACGGACTTACCATTGCACAAATGAGCTTGGGCAAATGAAAGGAATAAAAATGGCTTCCTCTTGCCCTAATTTTTGGTGGTGATCACTTAATGAAGATGATGATATTATGCTATTATATTTTTAACTTATTAATTAACAAAATTACTAAATTAACCTTAGTTATAATTCATTAAAACCATATAATGCATGCCCATCTTTGTCCACTCACAATTAAAATTG
The DNA here is from genome assembly GCA_025698515.1 of Gossypium sturtianum. Classification (NCBI taxonomy): domain Eukaryota; kingdom Viridiplantae; phylum Streptophyta; class Magnoliopsida; order Malvales; family Malvaceae; genus Gossypium; species Gossypium sturtianum. The sequence goes on along the minus strand of CM046943.1, from coordinate 33,053,216 downwards.
TCTAATTACAATATAAGGACCTTAACTTTAAGGTTCTATAGGTATTAGACACCTTTAGCTATTAGAAATCAAGTTTTATGCTTGACGCGATTTAGTCCTTTTTATCAAATTAACCATTCAAACGATAAAATTTCTCAACGAAATTTTCACACAATCACTAAATCATGCTGTAAACATTAAAATAATAATAAAATAAATATTTTGACTTCGAATTTGTGGTCCCAAAACTACTGTTTCAATTTGACTAAAAATGGGCTGTTACGTTTGAGTTCTTCCTCCCCTGAGCAGCTAATCCGCTAAGAAAACCCTACACAATAATTAATTAATCACAACTCCACTCGCTAATCCCCCATTAAAGGATTAGTTCCTCATGGATCTCATAAACATGATAAACTTGATATAGAAAATAGACATGAGTAACGAATCAAAAGAATAAAGTTTAAGAGAAGCCTGATCCGTATTAAAGAGAATGTCGAATCCACATAGAGTTTGATTGAGTTCCAAAAATCGGATCTCCCAATGAAAGCAAATAACAAAATCAAAAATAATCCTAAAGCCTAAGAAAAGAGAAAACTTAGGAATGAAACTATGAAGAAAATTATACAAAATGAAAACTTGTCCATAACATGTGTTAAATGGGCCTATTTATAGAATTAGAGTGGTCATCGTCCTTAACCCTAAGTTAGTTGTCACTTCCGTGCTTAATGTTTGATTATCCAGACAAAAACTGTAACACCCTTAACCCATCTCTGTTACCAAATTAGGGTTACAGAGTGTTACTGAGCAAAACAAAACATTTGACTTTATTTCAAAACAGTTAAGCAAATAATTAACAAACGTATAACAAACAAATCAGTTCACGACATAAATACAACTATGGGCCTTAAATTGGGCTTACAGGGCCCTAAAATGATTTGAGAACAATCTAGGATCAAATCGAAACCAAACAGAAAATTTCAAAAAAACTTGAAAATTTGGAAAGCAGGGGTTACACGGCCATGTGGCTAGGTCGTGTGACATAGCCCAAACCGTGTGAACATTCGAAGTCAACACACACGGCTGTGTCCTAGCCTGTGTTTCCACCCGTGTGAGTATTCGAAATAGGGCCACACGGCCGTGTAGCGGGTCGTGTGCTAAGCCGTGTGGATATTGCACCTAAAAATAATAAATACACACGGCCATGTGTGATGACCGTGTGTGGCACACGGTCGCGTGACAACTTGTGTCCCAAGCCCTGTGTACCACTGTTAACCCCTAAAACAAGAAAATTCATGCTTCATTCCTTGAACAACAAGACATACAATATCTAGCTCATTTCCTTAGTTCAAAAACACATTCAAAGCACCAATTACATGCCAAAATGTCATACATCCTATGCCTAACCAATATGCCCTTCAAAGGCACCACAATTAAAGATCATTCACTCAAATAACCAAACTAAAATGTACTAACATTAGTCATACATCCATACTCAAACGATCATCTAAATTGACCAAATACAAATACTCATATCAAGTTACCATTCAAGCACCATGACTTAATTCTTAACATTAAGGATAACCAACCAAAACACTTCAAACATACACATTCAATATCAAACATTTCACTAGAAATACCATTATAGCATAACATTTACATATTCACAACAAAACATCTATATACATGCCACATCCTAAAGTAGAAAACAACAACAACTAAAATGGTTGGATAGTGTGAGCTTCCAGTTGATCTGTTAAGTCAGTCAAAAAACTTGACAACTATAAAAGAACATAAATAAAACAAGTAAGCTAAAGAAGCTTAGTAAGCTTATAGTATAAACATCAAATTAACTTACCTTATTCAAAATAAATATTCAAAGAGATAATTTATAATCTTGATAACCAAATACAAATTCACAAATCACATTAGTATTTGTTCATATATCCAAATATACCATACTAATCAACTTCTCAAAGGACTTAATCATACCATAAATCACATTTCCTCAATGTAGCAATCCATACATATAACCAAGAAATTCATTGCAATGTTTTTCACTTCTTAGTACTATGAATGTGCAATAAGATTTTAACACATAAATAAGTTGTAAATTTTACATAGCCCGATGAACTAGTAACTTGTCTCGGATACTCAGGTAACTACACCACATCAAAGGTATCATAGATGCATAACAGGGGCACTGAAATGCAGGTAGAGGCACAATTCTACAACCAGAAGTACCGAAGTGCAAACAGAGACAATGAAGTGTAATAGAGGCACCGAAGTGCAATCACGTACAAGTGCACATACTGACTCTAATGGCATGCCAAACATATCCTAAGTGTTTACTACGTTCAACCGGGCATCATACATAAATTCATTAGCTTTATACTTATTCACCATTCCGAGGCACTTCATCATTTTAGTAGACATATTATACTTCAATGTATTAATGTCAAAATTGTGCAATCACAAGTATTACTATCGTCAACTATTCATTATCATACATACTCAATTGCAATAATTGATATTTTACATGTAACAAATGAAATTTCTCATATACATATACAAATAACTAGAAAACAATAACATAATATCAAGGAATTACATTTATTTACATATCAAAACACTATGAACTTACCTACGATTACTTCCTATTAAAAAGTAGGGACTACTCTGTAATTTTCTTTTTTCTTTAGTTATTGTCTTTTTTTATTTGAGTCTTGATCTACATAGTAATTAAATACAATCTATTAAATTCACATACTTTTCACACTCAATTCAATGCATATGACCCTTAACTTTTCATTATTTACACATTTTCCTTAAATTTTTACATTTTTCACAATTTAATCCGTAAACCCGAAATTTTCAATTTTAGCAAAATTTAATAATTCCACAAGTCAACTGAATTTCTTCTTATGCTAGGGCAATCCATAATTTACACAAATTCCATAAAAATTTAATTATTTTATCAATTTACTCCATTAACTAAAACTATTTAAAATCATTTAATAAACTAATTCAACCCAACAAACTGACACTTTAATTTCATCAATTAACATCTAAAATAACAATAATTCATCAATGGTACATTTCAAAATCTTTAACAGTTTTGAAAACGAATGTACGAGTTAGCAGGACCTAGTTGCAACGATATCAAACACATAAAAATTACGAGAAACGAGTTTAAAACAAACTTACATGCAAAGAAATGAAGGTGGCCGAAACTAAGCTCCAAAAATGGTGGTTTTCCTCTAAATTTCGGTGGGAGAACATAAAGAAGATGATATAATTTATATTCTTTTATTATTCTTTATCATATTATTACTTATTTACAAATTTATCCATTTTAATAAACATACAAAATGACATGTTAAATGTCCTTAACCGTCCATCTGACTTCTATATGATCTAATTAATAATTATGTCCTTCACCTTTGATTCTTAAACTATCAAATCATTACAATTCAATAATTATAAAGTTTTGCGCCTTCCACAAATTGGTCTTTTTTATTCAATTAACTAACTAAACATTAAAAATTTTTCACCAAAACTTAATACGACTCTAATGTAACTCCATAAACATTAATTAAATAATAAATTACGATCTCACATATCAGAATTGTGGTCCCAAAACCACCATTTCTGCCACCACTAAAAACTGGGATATTACAAAAATGCCTCTGGCTCGTAATTATTTCTCGTATGAAGTCGATGTCGCGATACACCAAGTTCTGTGTCACAACATCGAAGGCAGCATGCTGATCTTCAAGGTATCTTTAGGGGTGTGTCGCGACATCCTCAGGCTGTGTCCCAACACCAAGGCATCTTGAAATTCTTCTATTTTGCTCCCTATGTTCGTCATCCAACTCTCCGTGTTGCAACACAACGACAAGTATTGAGTTAGCACACCTTCTAATGGTGTCCTGCACGCTCACAAAGCATATTAGCTCACCCTTAGGCCTCATCCGGCCCCTAAGGTCAATAAAAGACTCAAAATACACAATTTATTAAATTTTAAAAAAAATACACAATTTATTGTATTTAAATAAAGTAACAAAAACTTAACTAAAACCTAAATAAAGTGCTTGTATTCAAACTCCTCAAATGCGAAAACTAGTTTAATCTGCTACACCTAATTACAACAGATTAGTCGTACGGTACGTTTGCTTTTCGGTGTATGCATTTCAGTTTATGCAATGTGCCTACAACTTTTCAGAGATGCATGATGGCAGTTTTTACTGACATGATTGAGCATTTTTTGGAAGTATTCATGGATGAGTTTTCAGTTTTTGAGATTCGTATGATGACTATTTGAGTAATTTGTTTTCAACTGGGAAAATTTTCATTTTATGGTTAAGGAGGGTATCATTTTGGGGAACAAAATATCAAGACGAGGAATTGAGGTTGATAAAGCAAAAGTCGATGTGGTCGACAAGCTACCACCTCCTGTGTTTGTGAAAGGCGCTACAAGTTTCTTGGGGCATGACAATTTTTATCGAAGGTTCATAAAAGACTTCTCAAAGGTTGTGAAGCCACTCTATACTCTGTTAGAGAAGGATATAGAATTTAGTTTTGATGAAGTGTGTTTGAAAGCCTTTGATGAGATGAAACGAGGGATAATTAAGGCACCCATTATTGTTACACCAAATTGGAGTTCTCCTTTTAAGTTGATGTGTGACACTAGCGACTTTGCAGTTGGAGCTCTAATAGGTTAGCGGAGAAACAAAGTCTTCTATACAATTTATTAAGCGACTCGAACTTTAATAGGGGCCCAGTTAAATTACACGGTAATTAAAAAAGAACTACTTGCTATTGTTTCCACTTTTGATAAATTTTGTTCTTATCTTGTAGATACTAAAGTAACAATCTATATGAATCATTTGGCAATCAAATATTTTCTTGCAAAGAAAGAGGCTAAGCCAAGATTGATTCGATGTGCAACAGCCCGTTTTTCAGTGGTGTCGGAAAAAGTGGTTTTGGGGCCCCAAATCCTACGAGTAAGTTCGTAAATATTATTTACAAATATTTACGAGTCAAATATGGTTTTAAAAAGGTTTTTATATGGTATTTAATGTTATATAAATGATTAATTAAGTTTAAGTGGTAAGACCTAAAGTCAAGTGGTTTTAGAAAATGAGGTATCGGGACCTCGTTTCTATAAACGGAGCTGTAGATATTTTTATAAATATTTATGGACTGATATTAAGGTTGTATTAAAGTTTCGTTAAGAAATTTTAATGTTTCAATAGTTAATTAATCAAAAAGGACCAAAGAGTAAAAGTTGAAAAAGTCAATCACTACTACTTTAAAGGTGTAAGTTGATTAAAGAATTATAGTTGGATGACCTTAATGGGTAATTTACCAATACCTAAGATGGTGGGACGGTTTTAAGCTTTAAAATCTTTTAATTTTATATGTTTTATAAGTTAATTTATTATTATAATAAAGTAAAAAGGTTAATAAAGTAATAATAATACAAAAGTGGCCATCTTCAACCTTAAGTTTTCTTTGTTTCAACCGAAAGCCATGGCTATGGAGAAGTTAGGTTCAGCCATGTTTCACTTTATGCATGTAAGTCCATTTGCACCCGTTTTTAATTCTTTTTATGTTTTTGAGATCGTTGCAACTAGGTCCAGCTAGCCCGTACCTCTGTTTTTGAAATTATCAAATGTTTTAGAATGTGCCATGGTTTAATTTGTGGTGTTTGTGAAAGTTTATGATATATTGTTAAGTTTTGTTGTTAAATAAACATATTTTATTAAGTAATTTTTGCTAATTTTTAATGTTAAGGACTAAAATGTGAAATAGTAAAAATACAAGGATTTGATGTGAAATTATTATGAATGTGGGCTGTTTTGGCTTCCATGAATATTTGGTTGATATGATTTTTCAATAAAAATGGTTAAATTGCATGTTTTAGGCTCAAGGACTAAATTGAATAAAAGTAAAATGTTAGGGGCAATTTTGTAAAAATGTCAAAATGAGAATAATTTTTTTACTATCTAAATTAATAAATTGAATGAAATTATTAATTTAGATCAAGATCGAATGGAGAATCGGAGAGAATGGAAATTTACCAAAAAGCCCCTATACTTTGATATTTCTATATTTTAGCCAGGTAAGTTCGTATGAACTAAAATCACTTAAATGATGATTAATTTGAATGCTTAATATGTGGTTCTATTGTAATTGAATCAATATATATATGTAATTATGCAATTTATCATGTAATGGAACGATGGAAATCCAACCACATTTCGACAACTATCGAGCCTCGTTTGAACTTTAGGAATTCATAGGATACAAATGACATGTCATTAGGGTTTCCATGTCTTTGGGTGCTGGTCTTGAATGTCCTACCAATGGCTGAGGTCCAACATGTGTTGTGGATACTCCACAGCTCGTGTGAGCAGCATCGCGTAGCTTACATTCCGACCCATAGCTCGTGTGAGCAGGCCCATTTCACAGCTCGTGTGAACAGACCTATCGTGTGAGCAATGATGTAAAGGAAAGGAAATGATATAGTTATATGTTAGCACACTTAGTGTGAGCTATCCCGCGCATCCAATGATATTCTAAATGGTTCAATGAGCATGAAAAAGGAAAGGAAAGGTATGTGTTCAATATAAACCAAGACATGTATTTATGAAGTACATTAAAATGGTGAGATACATGAAAAGCATGTTATGTTATGATGGATGATAAATCCAATTGAATCATGCTCAACTATAATGGTTATCCATGTTAAATTCATATGAATTATGTTTAAATGAGATAACATGTGTTGTTAATGTGCTTAGGCTTGTGCTAAGCTTGTGGTTATGATTGATGTTTATGCTTATGCCTGTACTATGTAAATGAAACGGGTAAGAAAAGGGAATGAAATGGTAAGTTCATAATTTGGATGCATTATAATGTTATAAAAGGTTTTATGTGATAAATGATGTACTTATATGTGAGAGGTCTATTTATGTTATGAAATAATTTACCTATGTAACACCCCAAACCCGGCCTAGAAGTTAGGCCTGAATCTGGAATGTCACATTAAAGGCGCACTTCAAAACAATTTACTAGTTAACCATTTAAGGCCCAAAAGCCCAAAACAAAAGATTATTTCGAAAACCATATTAACACTTTAATAATTTTATGAAATTTCTTAAGTGGGTAGTTGAAACAATAATAATAATAAACCCAAAGTTCAAAGTCAAATAGGAGTTACATGGCCTTATTACAATCCAATGAAAAATAAACAAAGTATTTAAAACAGAATTGTTTGAATAAATTAAAACATTTGAACAGCTTGTAGTGTGGCCATCTCCGAGTCCTCTCCCGCGTCGAGTCGTCTATTCAGGATTACCTGAAACATTAAGTTAAAGGGTGTGAGTTTCGAGACTCAGTGTGTACAACCCTTGGCAATCAAATCACATACAAATATTCACATTGGGCCTAAGCCCTAACAAAATCGGTGGTCTTGGGCCTTAGCCCACAATGACCTCATATCATATCATATCGCATCATATACAAACAAGATAATGCAAAACCCACCCAAAAATCCATCCACTACACACACCATTTCCCTTCCAACCTTATGACTCCAGTGGGGAATTCTAGCTCGACCCACCCCTCCGCTACACACCATGGGTAGCCCGGTTGTGGTACTACTGAACGTTGCAGCAAAGTTGCTAATCATATATTGGGCTTAAAGCCACCGGTGGATCCACGGTCGTCAAGCGAATATGCGATCCTCAAATTCTTCCTCCGTACCATAATTCCCACCCATATACATCCTAAACAAAATATCATATGAATGCGACATGCACACGAGTAACATCCATAAACTCATATTTGTCACATAGGGGTATTTTCGTCATCTCACTATCCAGGGGTATTTTCATAATTCTACCCTACAGGGGTATTTTGGTAGTCTGGCAAATTAGGGGTATCTTGGTAATTTTGCAAGACATGGGTATTTTGGCACTTTTACAAAATAGGGGTATTTTGGTAATTTACAAATCTAAGGGTACTTTAGTAATTTTACACATATAAGGGTATTTTAGTAATTTTACAAATATAAGGGTATTTTAGTAATTTTACAAATATAAGGGTATTTAGAAATTTTACAAATATAAGGGTATTTGGTCCCTCTCGGGTTTTAGTTATGAACTTTGGCCCATAAACAAGTCCTCGCTGTTAAAGTGAACAAACACTATGCACCAGGTAGGATCTCAGAAAAGAGGAGGTGGGTCACTAGGACCGCTTAAGTACCAAGCTCTCACTAGATCCAATCCTAGACATGCATATGTCGGTTACCACACTCTAACTAATCGACTTGTCCACAGACATGTTTAATTAGCTTAAGTCTTATGAAATTACAAAGTTGTTCAAGCTAGGCCTAAAGTCCATTAACCCTAACATACTTGTCTACGCCCCCATAAGCCCAACTCATGTCCTTACGGCCCGTTAGGCCCAAATCTCATCATATGGCCTATTAGGCCCAAAACATATCCAGATCATGTATCAAGCATAGCTAACTTAATTCGTATAATCAACCAAACCATTTTATCAAACTTAACCTCAGGGCCCACCGGGCCCATTTAGCCACTTTCGGCTTTTTGGCTTTTCGGCATTGCCAATATCGTGTGTATAGTGTTTGTACACACCTGGTAACCTCACGTACTGCAAACCCTTTAGTCACGAACCTACAATTGACATTAATAGCAATTAACCAAAGCGTTAACACATACTAACCAAAAACCAAAACCTCACCGTACCCTTACCGTGTGCCTCACGTTCTAGTAGCCCTTCCTTTGCTACTATTGGCGATTAACCTCTAGATCTGCACCCAAACACCTATATTGTCAAAATCAAGTGACCCATATTGATCATAAGTCACCCCTATGAGCCACAATAGATTCGGCCATTTACTAAAACTCTAACTGAGTCGAGAATACTTACTGCCTTGATAGCAATCCTTACCTACCGCGCTTGCGATTGCTGAGCCTCACCCTTGTTAATACATGGTAACGGCAAAGAGGGGTTAGATAGCCATTCGGCTTTTAATAAAACACTTTAAAAATTCAACTAAGCTCTTACCGAAATCTTCCTTTGATCCTGCGGCCTAAGTCCAGCTTTTGAGACTAGTAAGGTGAGAGAGACAATTCGGCAACACTAAGGAGAATAAGAAAAGAGGTGATACGGCTAGAACCAAGTTGGTCAACCAAAAAGGAATTTTGATAAGGGAGAGTGTGAAGAATTCGACTATGGCACCCTTAGAGAAAGAAAAAATGTCTGAGCCTCACACAAGTGAAGAAATTCGGCAAGAAGGAAAGCAAAAATTCGGCATTAACTTAGGAACTTAATTCAGAACTTATATTTCTAGCCCCTAGCCGAAACTTCCCTTCCCTCAGAGTCCAATTCGGCACCACTATATCCACCTCCCAATTCCTATATTCTCTCCCTTATCTTCACCTTAAATTTCTCTCCTGAACACTCCCTTTTAGTGTCCCCTCCAACGCTAACTCCTTCTGTCCAGGCACAAAAATAAAACTCCTTAATTTTCCCTTCCTAAGCCTCGAACCTTGGACCTCCTTAACTGCTTAACACGCCACCTCATAGCCCCTCAATGACGCCACTTCTCATTGGACTACAAGCCCATTTGTGTCCTCTCTTCTCTTAATATGCTTATGAGGCCTCATGCCTGAGACTAGGGTCCACTAAGTGAGAAAAATAAATTTTTCCCTAAGGTTGCCCCTAACTCTAAGGCTTCAATTAATCCCGATACTATCTTAATAATATTATTCAAAGTGATATACATACATAGGCACAAAAATTAGGGTTTCAGGATTTTTTTAAGGCGTTACAATTCTACCCCTCTTAAAAAGAATTTCGGCCTCAAAATTTACCTGTTTAAAACAAGTGAGGGTATTATCGATGCATTGCTTCCTCGGGTTCCCAAGTAGCCTCCTCGGCAATATGATTACGCCGAAGCACCTTGACTAAAGGAGCAGACTTCCTTCTTAATACCTTGACATCTTGATCAATTATCTGAACTGGCTCCTCGTCAAAAGTTAAATCTGGTCTAACCTCAATCTCCTCGACGGTCATGATGTGAGAAGGGTCTGAGCAATAATGCCTTAGCATCGACACATGGAACACATCATGTATTTGGCTCAATTTCGAAGGCAATTCCAGCTAGTAGGCTACCGGCCTAATTCATTTCAATACTCGATAAGGCCCAATAAACCTTGGGCTTAATTTGCCCTTCCTACCAAACCTTAACACCTTCTTCCAAGGGGAAACCTTGAGAAAAACCATGTCCCCTATAGCATATTCGATCTCTCTTTGCTTGAGGTCAGCATACGACTTCTGCCTATCTGCCGCCTCCTTCAACCGATCCCGAATCAACTTTACCTTATCTTCTATGTCTGCTACCAACCCCGGACCCAAAATTTGTCGCTCCCCCAACTCAGTCCAACAAGTCGGAGTACGACATCTTCGTCCATACAGTGCTTCATAAGGTGCCATTCCAATACTTGCCTGATAACTATTATTATACACAAATTCAGCTAACGGCAAGTAGTCCTCCCAACTTCCTCGAAACTCAATCACACATCCTCTAAGCATATCTTCCAATACTTGAATTACCCTTTCCGACTGACCATTAGTCTGAGGGTGAAATGCCGTACTGAAATCCAACCGCGTACCTAGCGCTTCATGCAACTTCTTCCAAAAACGAGACGTGAACTGAGGATCTCTATCAGATATGATTGAGACTGGAACTCCATGCAACCTCACAATTTCTGCCACATACAACCTCGCCAATTTCTGTAGTGAGTAGTCAGTGCGGACCGGTATAAAATGGGCGGACTTAGTTAACCGATCCACAATGACCCACACAGAGTCCTTCTTAGCAGGCGTTAAGGGTAGCCCACTAACGAAATCCATAGTAACCCGCTCCTACTTCCATTGCGGGATCTTAATTAGTTGAAGTAAGCCCGATGGCAACTGATGTTCCGCCTTTACTTGCTGACATACCAAACATTTGCCCACAAACTCCGTAACCACGCGTTTCAATCCCGGCCACCAATAAAGCTCTCGTAAATCTCGGTACATCTTGTTACCTCTGGGGTGCATAGCATAGGAACTACTATGCGCTTCCCGTAGTATAGACTTCCTTAGCTCTTCATCCTTTGGAACACAAATTCTACCACGAAAACACAAAAACCCTTCACCATTCACTCCAAAATCCGCCGTTTCCCCATTCTCAACTTGCTTGAATCGAGAACTCAGAGTTTCATCCAATGACTGCTTAGCTTTAATCTGCTCAACCCACAGTGGCCTCACTTGCAATTCGGCTAACAGACTCCCATCGTCATAGAGACTCAACCGAGTGAACATTGCCCTTAATTCCAACATAGTCCTACGGCTTAGTGCATCAGCCACCACATTTGCTTTGCCCAGGTGATATTCGATCGTGTAATCGTAGTCTTTTAACAGCTCAACCCACCTGCGCTGTCTCAAGTTCAACTCCTTCTGAGTCAAGAGGTACTTCAGACTCTTGTGATCCGTATAGATGGTGCACTTCTCTCCATACAAGGAATGCCTCCAAATCTTGAGCGCGAAGACGACTGCTGCCAATTCCAAATCGTGGGTCGGGTAATTTCTTTCGTTAGTCTTAAGCTGGCGTGATGCATAAGCAACCACCTTCCCTTCCTGAATCAAAACACAGCCCAAGCCCACGTGCGACGCGTCGCTATAAACCGTAAACTCCTTCCCGTGCTCTGGCTGAATTAGAATAGGAGCCTCCGTTAAAACCTTCTTAAGTTTCTCGAAACTTTCCTGCTGTTTATCCGTCTATACAAATGTCACCCCCTTCCATAGCAGCTTGGTCAAAGGTGCTGCGATTACGGAAAACCCTTCAACAAATCGCCTATAGTATCCTGCCAGGCCTAGAAAATCTAAATTTCTGACACCGTCTTAGGTCGTTTCCATTCCAACACCGCTTCTACCTTCCGATGGTCAACTCTAATTCCCTAAGACCACATGTCCTAAGAAACTGACTTCCCTTAGCCAGAATTCGCACTTGCTAAACTTAGCATATAATTGCTTCTCCCTTAGAACTTGCAACACAATCCGTAAGTGTGCATCGTGATCCACCTCCGTTCTCGAGTATACCAGGATGTCATCTATGAAGACTACTTCAAACCGGTCTAAATACGGTTGAAAAACCCGGTTCATGAGATCCATAAAAGCAGCAGGTGCGTTTGTTAGTCCAAACGGCGTTACCAAAAACTGTAATGTCCATAATGAGTTCTGAAAGGTTTCTTATACACATCTACTTCCTTAACCCTCAGTTGATGGTACCCTGAACGTAAATCAATCTTCGAGAAAACTGAGGCTCCTCTATGTTGATCGAAAAGGTCATCTATCCTAGGCAGAGGGTATTTATTCTTAATGGTTAACTTGTTCAACTGCCTGTAATCAACGCACATCCTCATGGACCCATCCTTCTTCTTTACGAATAATACCGGTGCTCCCCATGGAGACAGACTTGGTCTAATAAACCCGCGGTCCAACAACTCCTGAATCTGGGCCTTCAACTCCACTAGTTCCTTTGGTGCCATCCTATACAGTGCGATAGACATTGGCGCCGTACCCGGTAACAACTCTATTCCAAACTCCACCTCCCTATTAGGGGGTAATCCCGGCAATTCCTCTGGGAAAACGTTAGGGAATTCTTTTACTGTTTCCAAATCCTTAACGGCAACACTCTTCGATTCCGAATCACTGATATATGCTAAGTAAGCTTCACAACCCTTCCTTACTAACTTCTCTGCCTTTAAAGCTGAAACCACGTTCGACAAATAATCACGTCATTCCCCAATCACTGCCACTTCATCACCTTCCACACTTCTTAATACCATTCGCTTCATAGCACAATCTAGAGTTGCTTGGTGCCTCGTTAACCAATCCATGCCTAAGATAAGGTCAAACTCCCCAAACGGTAATTCCATCAAATTCGCTAGGAAAATAACCCCTTGAACCATCAATGGTACATTCCTAAACAGTTTACTAACTTTCACCGACTGCCCTAAAAGACTTAATACAGTCATTTCATTCTCAACTATTTCAAACCCCACCTCTACAATTTCAGTCCTATTACAAGCAATGTACGAGTGTGCCGACCCCACATCAATAAGTGCAATATAATGTAGCTCACAAATAAGAAACGTACCCGTTATCACATCTGGTGCATCACCTTCCTCTCGCAACGAAAGCAAAGATAGACCAACTTGTTTGTCTTGCCTCTGCCTGACCTGTACCCCGACTCGGTGCTCCACGTCCTCGTCCTGCGCCATTACCACCTCTGGCTTGACCCCGGCCCCTTGGTGGTTGTGGTCCACCCCTCTGAGGCTAAAAATTACCTCTACCATCAGCTTGTTCCTGATCTAGCCTTCTCGGGCACTGCCTAACCCTATGCTCCACCGATCCACAGCCCAAACATGCTCCCGTCCTCTTCTAACACTCGCCCGGATGCTTTTTCCCACACTCAGCACAACGTGGCATTCCATTATTAGCAGCAGCAACAGGGGCCACATCTCTAACCGGCCCATTCACTCTGGCCCTCCTCATGGGCCTTTGTCCGGCTCCCATAGGTTTCATATTCCGCTTATTCTTGCCCTCCTCTCACTCTCGGTTACGGCACTCCGTGCTCTTTACCTCCTCTGCTATTTTTACTTTCTCCACGAAAACCGCAAAATCTCGCTCCCTTTGTAGAGCTATCAGTACCCTAAGGCTATCCCTTAATCCATCCTCGAATCGTACGCACCTTTCATACTCGGTTGCTATTATCCCTTTAGCATATCGACTGAGGCGCAAAAACTCAGCCTCGTACTCTGCTACTGACTTATCTCTCTGAGTCAGACTTAAAAAATCCTTCCTTCGGGCATCCATATAGGTCACTCCAACGTATTTTCCCCGAAATGCCGATTTGAAGAATTCCCAAGTGATCTGTTTCGGTTGGTTGCCCTCCTTAACAGTCAACCACCACTAATAGGCTTCCTCCCTGAGCAGGGATATTGCTCCTTTCAACTTTTGTTCAGCCGTGCAATGCAGGTCATCCATTATTCTTTTAGTAGCTTCCAACCAATACTCAGCCATATTCGGGGCCACCCCCGCTACTCCTTTGAAAATCTCAGCCCCATTAGCTCGGAGTCGCTCTACAATTGACCCACGACTCCCTGTACCATTATTGGGCCCAACAACCCTTTCCAAGATTCTCAATATGGCCTGCGATACGGCATCTTCTATAGCGGCAGCCTACTCATTTGCTCCTCTTTCAGCTACTGGTGAGGCCGAAGCCTCCCCTACTCCCACGTTGGGCATATGGCCGGACTAGGACGATCCTGCCCTAACACTTCCATGGCCTCTTCCACCTCGCCTAGCGCTCATCGTTGCGTAGTTCTGAATTAAGAATTTTATGCAATTAGTACTTAGTTCCACTTGTTTAGAACACATGTCTTATGTAAATAAAAAAAATTTTAAAGTCATTTCGCGGTCGTATATCCACTACAGGCTTCAGTTTCCTATGGGCTTTAGTCTCTAAAAGCCTATTTTAAGTAGCCCATTATCTACACAGTTCAGCAATTCAAACAATAACAGAAAAACTTACTTGGCTCGACGTCGAGGGCTCGGTGAACCACACTTCAAAAATCCTGCAAAAACTTCTTAATCTACTTGTTTTAGAAAAAACAAAATCTAAGGCCCATTTCACAGTCGAGTTTTGCAACCGGGCTCTAATACCATAAAATGTAACACCCCAAACCCGACCTAGAAGTTAGGCCTGAATCTGGAATGTCACATTAAAGGCGCACTTCAAAACAATTTACTAGTTAACCATTTAAGGCCCAAAAGCCCAAAACAAAAGATTATTTTGAAAACCATATTAACACTTTAGTAATTTTATGAAATTTCTTAAGTGGGTAGTTGAAACAATAATAATAATAAACCCAAGTTCAAAGTCAAATAGGAGTTACATGGCCTTATTACAATCCAATGAAAAATAAACAAAGTATTTAAAACAGAATCGTTTGAATAAATTAAAACATTTGAACAGCTTGTAGTGTGGCCATCTCTGAGTCCTCTCCCATGTTGAGTCGTCTATTCAGGATTACCTGAAACATTAAGTTAAAGGGTGTGAGTTTCGAGACTCAGTGTGTACAACCCTTGGCAATCAAATCACATACAAATATTCACATTGGGCCTAAGCCCTAACAAAATCGGTGGTCTTGGGCCTTAGCCCACAATGACCTCATATCATATCATATCGCATCATATAAAAACAAGATAATGCAAAACCAACCCAAAAATCCATCCACTACACACACCATTTCCCTTCCAACCTTATGACTCCTGTGGGGAATTCTAGCTCGACCCAACCCTCCGCTACACACCATGGGTAGCCCAGTTGTGGTACTACCGAACGTTGCAGCAAAGTTGCTAATCATATATTGGGCTTAAAGCCACCGGTGGATCCACGGTCGTCAAGCGACAATGCGATCCTCAAATTCTTCCTCCGTACCATAATTCCCACCCATATGCATCCTAAACAGAATATCATATGAATGCGGCATACACACGAGTAACATCCATAAACTCATATCCGTCACATAGGGGTATTTTCGTCATCTCACTACCTAGTGGTATTTTCGTAATTCTACCCTATAGGGGTATTTTGGTAGTCTGGCAAATTAGGGGTATCTTGGTAATTTTGCAATACATGGATATTTTGGCACTTTTACAAAATAGGGGTATGTTGGTAATTTACAAATCTAAGGGTACTTTAGTAATTTTACACATATAAGGGTATTTTAGTAATTTTACAAATATAAGGGTATTTTAGTAATTTTACAAATATAAGGGTATTTTAGTAATTTTACAAATATAAGGGTATTTGGTCCCTCTCGGTTTTTAGTTATGAACTTTGGCCCATAAACAAGTCCTCGCGGTTAAAGTGAACAAACACTATGCACCAGGTAGGATCTCAGAAAAGAGGAGGTGGGTCACTAGGACCGCTTAAGTACCAAGCTCTCACTAGATCCAATCCTAGACAAGCATATGTCGGTTACCACACTCTAACTAATCGACTTGTCCATAGACAAGTTTAATTAGCTTAAGTCTTATGAAATTACAAAGTTTTTCAAGCTAGGCCTAAAGTCCATTAACCCTAACATACTTGTCTACGCCCCCATAAGCCCATCTCATGTCCTTACGGCCCGTTAGGCCCAAATCTCATCATATGGCCTATTAGGCCAAAAACATATCCAGATCATGTATCAAGCATAGCTAACTTAATTCACATAATCAACCAAACCATTTTATCAAACTTAGCCTCAGGGCCCACTGGGCCCATTTAGCCACTTTCGGCTTTTTAGCTTTTTGGCATTGCCGATATCGTGTGTGTAGTGTTTGTACACACCTGGTAACCTCGCGTGCTACAAACCCTTTAGTAACGAACCTACAATTGACATTACTAGCGATTAACCAAAGCATTAACACATACTAACCAAAAACTGAAACCTCACCGTACCCTTACCGTGTGTTTCACGTTCTAGTAGCCCTTCCTTTGCTACTATTGGCGATTAACCTCTAGATCTGCACCCAAACACCTATATTGTCAAAATCAAGTGACCCATATTGGTCATAAGTCACCCCTATGAGCCACAATAGATTCGGCCATTTACTAAAACTCTAATCGAGTCGAGAATACTTTACGCCTTGATAGCAATCCTTACCTACTGCGCTTGCGATTGCTGAGCCTCACCCTTGTTAATACATGGTAACGGCAAAGAGGGGTTAGATAGCCATTCGGCTTTTAATAAAACACTTTAAAAATTCAACTAAGCTCTTACCGAAATCTTCCTTTGATCCTGCGGCCTAAGTCCGGCTTTTGAGACTGGTAAGGTGACAGAGACAATTCGGCAGCACTAAGGAGAATAAGAAAAGAGGTGATACGGCTAGAACCAAGTTGGTGAACCAAAAAAGAATTTTGAGAAGGGAGAGTGTGAAGAATTCCGCTATGGCGCCCTTAGAGAAAGAAAAAACGTATGAGCCTCACACAAGTGAAGAAATTCGGCAAGGAAAGCAAAAATTCGGCATTAACCTAGGAACTTAATTCGGCACTTATATTTATAGCCCCTAGCCGATACTTCCCTTCCCTCAGAGTTCAATTCGGCACCACTATATCCACCTCCAATTTGGCACCACTATATCCACCTCCCAATCCCTATCTTCTCTCCCTTATCTTCACCTTAAATTTCTCTCCTGAACACTCCCTTTTAGTGTCCCCTCCAATGCCAACTCCTTCTGTCCAGGCACAAAAATAAAACTCCTTAATTTTCCCTTCCTAAGCCTCGAACCTTGGACCTCCTTAACTGCTTAACACGCCACCTCATAGCCCCTTAATGATGCCACTTCCCATTGGACTACAAGCCCATTTGTGTCCTATATTCTCTTAATCTACTTATGAGGCCTCAGGCTTGAGACTAGGGTCCACTAAGTGAGAAAAATAATTTTTTCCCTAAGGTCACCCCTAACTCTAAGGCTTCAATTAATCCCGATACTATCTTAATAATATTATTCAAAGTGCTATACATACATAGGCACAAAAATTAGGGTTTCGAGATTTTTTTAGGGCGTTACAACCTATAACATGGATAAATACATTAATTTGTGAAATGATAATGTTGTTTAGGCTTATGCTAAGCATTCAGAATGGAAGGGAAAGTAAGTAAATAGAATGATTCATGATCTTTTGAAAAGGTTGATGATTATATATTACGACTTATAAATCCCAATATGTTATATATGAAAAGTATATGTGATGTTGATGAATATACTCAAATGTGAGTTGAATGGTGTTCAATAGGATTATACCAAGTTTAAAGTATTGGTGTTAATATATTTATTATAGTATTGAAGTGATAAGTTATGTTTCATGTTCTACGAGCTTACTAAGCATTCATTGCTTACGTAGTTAACTTTCTCTTAGTTTACAGGTTATCGGAAGCTCGATCAGTTTGGAAGCTCATCGGAGACCTATCACGCTATCCGGAGATTAAATTGGTAGATTCTGATGTTTTGATCAAGGTTATAATGGCAGCTATAGGTGGACTTTTGGTTTATAATAGTTGATGAATTTGGCATGTATATGTCATTTTGGTCGATGTAACTTTGGTACTTTTGATGCCTTATTGATGTGTGTCATTTTGACAATGTGTTAATGCATGTTTTAGTGGCCAAAATAGTAGGTAATGAATTGACCACAACATGGTCAAGTTATAATATAATTTGGAAAGGTTTTGAATAGATGAGCATGATTGAAATATGGTTTGTATATATGTTGGTTATTGGAACCATTTGGTAATGGCTAGATTTGTGTCATTCAGATGACTTTGATGCATGTGAGAAGTGGTCCAAATGGTAAGGTTATTTTGATTTGGCATGATTCTAATATGGTATGCTTAAATGTGCACATGTTTAGGTATGTTTGGTATCACCATATTTGGTATGTTTATATGAGACTAAGTGGAGTTATGCTTTGAGGTAGATATAAACTATTTGTAATGGTATAAATGTGGTCAATTTATGATGATTTTTGTAATGGAAAATGAAATAAGTGTTGATGAATGAAATGTGTTAAGTACATGTATATGTTTAGATAAATTGTATGTTTGCATTTGAGGTGCCTATATGGCATATTAGTTGAATGGAATTTGGTATTCGATTTGGTCTAATTATGCATGTTTTTTGTATGTTTTAAGGCTTGATTATATATGCAAATGGGGTGTGTGCTTGAATTGGGTGAAAGAAATGGCTTGAATTTAGCCTATTTCTTGTCCACACGGCCTAAGACAGGGGTGTGTGTCTTAGTCTGTGTGACAAACGGTCGTGTGTCCCTTTTAGGTTTTAAAGGTTACATTTCGAGTGTTACACGGCCTAGCACATGGGCGTGTGGCTTGGCCGTGTGACCCAAGTCAGTGAGTTACACGGGCACAGAAACGGGCTAGGACACGACTGTGTGTCCCTACTTCGAATGCCCACACAGCCTGAGACACGGGCATGTGTCTCAGCCGTGTGAGTCACACGGCTTGGCCACACGACCGTGTGACACTTGCAGTGTGAAATTTTCTATCTTTTTCTTAAGTTTCCATATGTTCCCATATGTTTCCGATTTAGTCCCGAATCATTTTTAAAGTGTTTCTAAGGCCTCGAGGGCTCAAATAAGGAACGATATGCATGTGTTTGAATGGACTATGATATGATTTACGAAATGTTTGGAAATGAATGATTTGAGATACATTTCTTATGGTAACGCTCCATAACCCTATTCTAGTGACGGATACATGTTAGAGGTGTTACCCGATGGGTACTTTTACTCCAAAAATTTGATCTTAAGATCCAGGATAGGAAATAGGTTGAGAATCAGGTGGCTGACCATCTGTGAATACTAGAACAATGAGAGGAAACTCACTCCTCTGGTCCTATCAATGAAAATTTTTTGGATGACCATATCTTCGAGGTAAGACAAATTCATGAAATTCCTTGGTTTGCTGATTTTGCTAAATTTTTGGCTAGTGGAATAATACCTCTCAAAATGTCATACCAACAAAGGAAGAAATTCCTTCATGATACAAGGTATTACTTCTGGGAAGAGCTATTTTTATGTAAGCGATGTGTAGATCAAATGATCAGAAGGTGTGCAGCCGAGAGTGAGGCAACTAATATTCTTGATCATTGTCATTCATCCTCAAGTGGGAGACATTTTGGGGCTTCACACATTGTGTCCAAGGTATTGCAACTCAGATTTTATTGGCCAACTATATTTAATGATGCATATGCTTATGTGAAAAATTATGACCAGTGCCAACGAGTTGAAAATATATCAATGAGGAACTAGATACCTTTTGAGTAATATTCTTAAGGTATAATTATTTGATGTATGGAACATTGAATTTTTAGGTCCATTTCCTCCCTCGTATGGTAACAGGTACATTTTGATGGTTGTTGACTATGTTTCCAAATGGGTAGAGGCCGAGGCATATCTGAAAAATGATGCCAAGGTGGTCATGCACTTCCTACATATGTATTCACTAGGTCGAGACTCCAAGGGCTATAATTAGCTACAAGGGATCACACTTTGTAAATAAGTGGTTAAAATGGTTACTTGATAAGTATGATGTGAAGCATAAAGTTGCTATGGCATATCATCTACGTCCGAATGGGCAAGTTGAGCTGGCAAATAAAGAAATAAAAGGCATGCGCTATAGGCTTACTAAATAACATTCAAAAGGGATGTCTCCCTATCGGTTAGTGTTAAAAAAAGCTTGCCATTTATCGTTGGAGCTTGAACATAGAGCTTCTTGGGCTCTAAAGTAACTTAATCTGGATCTGAAGCTTGCTAGAGAGAAACGAATGTTGCAACTTGAAGAATTAATGGAATTCAAAATGTTTTCCTATGAGAATGCCAAGATATTTAAAGAAAAACAAAGAGATGCCATGACAAGCACATCTAATCTCGTGAGTTCAAAGCAGGGCAATGAGTCCTATTATTCAACTTTAGATTAAGGTTGTTTCCTGGAAAGTTAACGTCTTGGTGGTCTAGACCTTTCATTATCAACCAAGTATTTCCATATGGAGTGGTCGAGCAGCAAGATGGTAAGGGAGGTAAGTTTAAGGTAAATGCTCAACATTTAAAACACTATTGGGGCGGTGAAGTTGAGCGAAATAAAACTTTGCTCACTCTACTGGATCCATAAGAAACTTTTTGATAAGCAGCTGCTATCTTTTGAAAGATATAATTCTATGAGCCACCAGAAATAAATATATAAAATATGTGGAATAAAGGGTCGTTTTGACCTAAGTAGTAATCTATTGTTTTAGTTTTGTTTTAATCTGTCTCCTCAGGCATTACTTAGCCTAGCCGCCACCCCTATAACATCTTCTAAACCATTCCACTACCACCCTTACACCCTATACCAACTTAAATCGCCTACCACCACCCTAAATCATTCCTTCCAAACCCGAATTCCGTACCTTGTACCAACCCAAACTGTTGACCACCATTTATAACCACCCTATTGTCGAACTCCATCATAACCGATAAATGCAATCTGCCTCTCGCACGAACAAAGTCATCCTCACATCCACTGGTTTCGCGTAAGCCACAGGTTATTCCTACTAAGTGCGCCACCCAACCGTATAGTCAATCGAGTTGTTTCCCATAGGAATTTACCATGTCTTGCAAACGAAAGAGTTCCGCTTTTTAACCTAATGACCTCCAGAACCAACTCTATAATGAAGAAGCAAGGGAGAGGTTTGATTCTATCTTCAAGAATCAACTGATGTTTCCAAATAAGGGGTTCATGTTGACAATTAATGACAGTGCTACAGTGCCTCCACTTATTCGGGAAATAGTAGACAAGTTAAGATGGAATCTGTTATGTGATGTCAAACCACCTCTGAAAGTTAACATGGTTAGAGAGTTTTATGAAAATCTAATTCCATCCACTGCATTAGAGATACAATTTCATGAAAAGAATGTAACTCTAACTCCGATAGTAATTAATGATTTATTTGAACTGTCCAACATCGACAATGATGATTATTCTGTTATGCTGAGAAACATCGATTTGGATATGCTTAGAGAAGTGATGCAGACATTACGGTTCCTAAAAAGAGTGGATAGTTTCGAGACATGGTAATCATATTTGCCGAAGGGACTTACTGATTCCAATAGCAAAGGTATGGTTCTATTTTCTATGATTTAGCCATATACCTGTTTCACATAGTTCCTCAATCTCAATGGAGCGGATGCTCTTGTTGTATGCCATCATGCTAGAAAGGTCTATTAATGTGGGGAAAATCATCCTTAAAGAAATTTTAGATAGTGCTCCCATCACTAATCACTTTATTATGTCTACAAGCATGCATTCCTATAAAGATAGATGTTGCAGAACAATACAACCAATGACGTATAATGACCAGTGATATTTCTAGAATAGCAGGTGATACTCGATAGAATCAGACGAAACCAATGAATTATCTCAATATAACAAGACTAGTCGAACTGACTATTGATCCTAGTCTAACTAACCCAACTCCTAGAGTTCCTCCTCCCATCACCACTGCATAGTCGAATCAATCAGCAATCATGGACATGTTGCAGCACATGCATCAACAGCAAGCCTACTAGAGATATGCCAAAATATGAGATGACTCAATGCGAGGCACATTTAAAATACTTAACCCTTTTGGTTTTGTTCCTGAGTTTCTAGATTTTATTTTCGAGTCATGGACTCCAACTCAGAAAATTGGGCAAAAGGATTCTACTACCCCAAATAGAGGAACTAGGCAAGAAAAGACTCATATTGAAGTGGAAACAATTTTAGACTTTAATGACTCTACTAATAATTACGGGGGGTTTTCTTTTATTTTAAACATTAAGATAGTTTTTCCTTTAATTATTCTTTATATTTTCGCACAATAATATTTAAGTTGCAATTATGATTAAAGATGGGAAACTTGCTAATTATTTTGTCAAGGATTAAAATACAAAAAGTGTGGTAATGAGAATGTGCATGTCTAGGATTGGCTTTGGAAAGGAAAGGCTTGGTTTTTAAGCAGTTAAATAAGACTTACCTCCCTTTCTTAGGACCCTACCTGGTGCATAATTCATATTCACTTTTTGGATTGTTTTTCTCTTCTGATATATGTTTTTAAGCAATGAAGACATTGTTTCTCTTAAGTTGGGGGGGCATGTTTGGTCTTGCATGTTTTCTTTTGATGATTGATTCTCTCATGAAGGTATGTTTGAGTGAAAGGTTGCTCAATATTTAATTTTTGCACAATAATGTTAGCTCTAGCGCATGCATGAATCCTTATTATTTCAAGTATTTTTGTTAACTAAGTTTTGATATGAATGCAGATCTTAGTGATTGTGTATTAGGTCGACCATGAAAATTTTTAATTGCTACGAAAAAACTAAGCATGCATGAAGGTTTAAGTCTTTAGAATTGTCTTGATAATTTCCTTGAGGCGAAATCCTAAGAGGCATAGCAATTTAAAGATGATTGAGGCAAATTTTTGTTGAATCGTTTGAGCCTTTCGAGTCAACCTTATTAAATATTTATCCTTTGAAACCATAATTTGAACTGTATGGTCTATTTGTTTTAAACCCTTACATTAAAGAGTCATCCTTATTTAAATACTCGTATTTATTTCTTTTACCAAATCTTAGACTCAATTTATTTTAAGGTCATTTTTGTGTTTAAGTTTGGGGGAGTTAGAAAGAGGTATTGTGTGCTCATTAAAAATGCTCAATGCTGATGTAGTTGTATGCTTGAGAAGGTAGCTTATGCCAAAAAAAAAAATTGAAAAGGGGCACTAGTGAGCAAATGCTTCAAATCTGAAAAAAGGAAGAATTGGGTATCTTAAGGGATGATTCCATTTCGAAAGCCCGAGGTAAGTTGATTCTAAGGTTATTTAGCCTAAAAAATGATCATATTTTATCCATACCTTGAACCTAGTCACATTACAGTCCTGTTAAGACCTATTGATTTAGATTATTGTGGATACTACATTAATAGAGAGGAATAATTGAGTTCAACATAAGAAGGCATAATTTAAACCTTAGGATTGTTACTTAGCTTCATCAAGAGGAAATAAAGATTGATTGGGAAGAACAAAGTGCACCTTCATGAGGGGAGAGCATTCAATTCATAATTTTATTAACACTTTTATACTTGAAGGAAATTTGGATCATAATTGCACATAAGTAACATATTTGCAAAACTAAGTTGAGAGCATCGTTTCACTAATACATAACCATGTGGGGGATTAATTATGCTTAGTGGTGTCGTGTATTTTGGTGCTTAAGTTGTCATGTAAGTTAGCATCTGTCATCACTCGGGAGGAGCAATGGATTAAGTTTGGGTGTGATAACTCTAGAATATAGAGTTATCTATGGTGTTTTTAGACTAATAATTCATGCAAATTATGGGTGGTTGATAACAAATTTTGTAGTTTTTATTATAAATCTGTTATGTTGAATAATGCTCAGGTAATTTTTTATCTTGATTAATTTATATGCTAAAAATATGATTTCTGCATCTTTGAAGGTAGTTGGTGCATTAGGAGGAAAGAAGGACTTGAAACACACTTATTGATGCTCAATGCTGCAAAATCTCTACAGAAAAGGACCTATGGAATTGGGCTGATGTGTTGTCATCTTTGGAAACCCCAAAGATGCTAATTGGACTTCAAAATTCATTTTGACCCATTCTAGATTGGATTAACAAGCCTAGATAGCCTAAAGGAGCCCAAGCTGTCTATGAAGGGAGGAAGGAGCCCATACTACCCACATGTATGCTGTAACACCCCTTACCCGTATTCAACGTCAGAACAGGGTACGAGGCATTATCGGATTTCCAACACGAACATTCACACAATTTCGAGTCATAAATTTGTGTCCAAATTAAAACCATTCATACTCAATCATAAAGTCCCTAATACGAGCCTACGAGGCCCAAAACATGCATTGGAAGTGGTTCGGGACTAAACCGAGAACTCAGGAAAATTTTACAAAACTTAGAAAACTTTTGCTAATTGCAGGGCTCACATGCCCGTGTGGTCCAAGGGACATGCCCGTGCTTCAAACTGTGTTCAATTTAGGGTGCTCCCTGACTTATGCCACACACCCATGCCACACGCCTGTGTGCTAGGCCATGTGATTAATTAATTTAATTCGAATTAAGTGCAGGTTTCACATGGCCAAGACACACGCCCGTGTTCTAGGCCGTGTAGCACACACGGCTGAGACACATACCCATGTCTTTGCCCATGTGCTATATTCTGGACATTCTGTTTTTCAAAATTAAGGTGCAGGGGACACACGACCGGAACACATGCCGGTGGGGCAGACCGTGTGTCACACACGGCCTATACACACGCCCGTGTGTCTACCTGTGTGGACAAAAAAAGGCTATTTACCAAGCCTTCAGCCACCCTTCCATGCACATACCTACACAACATCATATAATACCAATTCAAGCATACTTAGGCAACCAAAACATCCACAACTAAGGTATTAAAATTGTAACATCCTAAATTTTTGGGCCTATGCATTTAATGGGTGAATATGTGTAATGAGTTAATTTGAGCATTAGGGGTCCAAATTGGGCTCAGGATTGGGCTGAAGCCTTAGTTAAATTTTTGTTTGGGCACTATAGGGTTTAAAATATGGTATTTGAGTTTAAAATAGCAAAATGGGCTTGTGGCCCAGTGGTCAGTGGCGCCACTTAGGGAGCAAGGAGGTGACGCCACACAAGGGAGTAAGGGGCCCAAATTTAAGTTACATGGAGCCCAACTCTTTTAATTTAAGTTAGCTAAATTTCGGCATTAGGTTTAGGTAGAGTGGACGGCAACAAGGCTCAAAAATAGGAGGATTTATGTGAATGGGATAATATAGATAATATAGTTGATAATATGGAAGAAAAAAAAAGGAGAAAAGATAGGAGCTATCTACAAGGCTAGGAGTTGGCCGAAATTCCATCACCTAGAGAAGTGAAGAAATCGGTTTCTTTATGGCAAAGGGGGTGTCGAATTTTCCCTTTTTATTTGATTTATTTTTAGTTATCAGGAAGGGCACTTTCGGTTTTTCATAGGTAAGTGCCAAAATTTCTATAAATAGGGAGGGTTCTCTTCTTTATTTTTCGGCATTTAGGGTTTCTACCTTTTCTTTCTCTTCTTTATTTTAAAAGCCAAAAACTCCATTATTCTCTTCTTTCTTCTAAAAGCTGAAAACTCCATTATTCTCTTCTCTTCTTTCTTCTAAAAGCCGAAAGCCGAAAACTCCATTATTCTTTTCTCTTCTTTCTTCTAAAAGCCTAATCTTTATAGATTTCTTTGAATCATCTTCTGTTCTGATCCTCTCAAAAAAGTCAGGATCTCTAAGGGGTAGTCGAATTCTCTGCGTTAAGGTGAGTGCCGATTTTCCTATCTTTTCAATCTCTCTTTCGGTTTTTAAGAGACAAGGCCGAATGGCCACTTGGTTGTTAAGGCTGCCGAATGAAGCTAATATTTCCTCTCTTTTGCGTTTGGGCGGCATTCTGAGATTTGAAGGAAACCTGATCATCTAGATTTAAAAGCCAGAAATTGCTAGTCTCCAATTTCGGGATTTTAAGGTAAGGTGATTTTCCCTAGATTTTCACTAGATTCATTCATCGCATGCGAGATCTTAAATTTATGATGTGGATTAACGATCATATGTTGTGGTAGTAGTTCTGACAAGGACTTGTGATGGAAATAAATATGGATCAGGCAAAGGAGAGAATCCCTAAGAAACGAGCTGTGTCAGTAGTACGGGACTGGCCACCAGGTTGTGGACCGGCTTTTGAACAACACCTTAGGCAAGTAGCAGTTGTATCGACTTCTGATAGTGTCGACATAGAAAGTGTCGTTCTAACGGTAATCAGGTGTGTAGATCTCTAACACACTAATTAATCTGTACTAAATATATGTTATGGGCTAAAAGCCGGAAAAAGGTTGTATAATGTCTGTACTAAATATATGTTATGGGCTAAAAGCCGGAAAAAGGCTGTATAGACAGTCGGATTACCCAAAAAGGGTAGGCAAGGGATGCCAGGTACGTAATCATAGAAACTTCTCTATGTGTATCGATGTATGTGATAGACTGTGAACTTTTAGGTAGTATATTGTTTTGATTCTGCATGTATGTATGCATGGGATGGGGTTGATATGATGAAGGGGAAGAAGGTCGCATAGCGATCGGTGGCTTTGCCACATAGGTCACATAGTGATCGGTCTTTATGACAGGTAGCTCAGTTGTCGAAATGCTACGATGTATTATTAAGGTCGCATGGCGATCGGTGGCTTTGCCACATAGGTCACATGATGATCGGTCTTTAAGGCAGAAAGCCAATTATCGATATGGTGTGTAGCGGTTGGAGGGTTGATTGTAGAAATCCCCAAGGTGTGATGGTTGGTACGGCTTGGTGTGTAGAGGATGGATTTCTAGGATGGGATGGGCCATGATACATATATAGTTACCCTTGTATACGGGTCAAGGCCATAATGTGTTTGTGGGCCAAGCCTTTGATGTGTTTTTGGATTTACACACCGAGTCTTGGTGACTCACCCTATTATTTTTCCCTAACTTTGCGGATGAGTAAAGAGATCGTGGACATGGGAGCAAAGGCGGACTCGAGGGCCATCGTGTTTTTATTCCTATAGATTATTTCGGTTTTTCCTTAAGTTTTTTTTATTTTGGAAACATTTATGTAATAAGGCCCCATAGTTTATACTCACTACTTAGTTTTTAATATTTGCAACTTATGGAACTTTGTCAAAGGCTTTATTATTTAAAATAATAATAATACAAGGTTTTCTTTTCAAAAGTCACTTGATTATTCGAATTTTGCCTAGTAACTTATGATTTACTAAAACCAACTTAGCAAAAGTTTTCAACGTACAACCCGTAGCATACCAGATCTGGTCGAAACTTATGGGCCGGGTTTAGGGTGTTACATTTTAGTATCGAGCCCGATTCAAAACTCGGGGCATGTGAAATGGGTCTAGTAGTGTTTTGAAAATTTATGTGAAATTGAGAAAAAATCTGGAAGAAGATATGGCCTTCGAGTCTACCGGCACCCGATCCACGCAGGTAAGTATTTTGAACTTTTGGATGTGATATGTATGTTGGGCTTGATGGGCTTGATGGACGTAGGCTAGTATGTTAGGCATTGATGGACTATAGGCTTAGTTAAAACAACTCTTTAAATTCATAAGACTTAATCTATCCAAATAAACCCGTGAACGAGTCGATGGGTTAGGGTGTGGCAACAGGCATACGCATGTCTAGGATTAGATTCAGGGAGAGCTTGGTACTTAAGCAGTCCTAGTGACTCACCTCCTCTTCGCTGGAATCCTACAGTGGTGCGGATGTGACTGTTCACCTTAGCCACGAGGATTTGTTGACGGGCCAAAATCTATAATTAAAACCCGAAAGGGACCAGCCACCCTATTTCGCAACCAAAATACCCCCAAGTTTTGTAAAATTTCCAAAATACACTTGATTTGTGAAAATTTTCAAACAACCGTGATTTTATAAAATACCCATGTTTTGCAAATTTACCCTAAAACCCCTAGATTTACAAATGTGACCCGGTTTGAAAAATTAAATTTTCCAAAATACCCTGCTAAAAAAATGAAAACAACAACAACACCAAGATACCTATTTTGAGAAAATCACCAAGACACTTTATTTTGGAAAATACCTGTAGAGGGCAAAACTACGGAAATACCCACAGGTAGAGGAATGACGGAAAAAAAAAACCTTATGCGATGAATGTGTGTGCATGGATGCTACTTGTGTGATTGATGTATGCGGGTTGACGTATGTGGTTTCTAGAATTAGGAGATAAACTTGAGACCAAAATCTGTAGATAGGTTTGAATTGAAAGAACCACTCTTAAAACTACTTTCCATAAGATTGTTAAGTAGTTAATTAGTGAAAGAAATTAATAGTTCATAAAATTTCTAATTCAAATACTACGAGAATCGACGATGAGCGCTTAGGAAAGGAAGAAGAGGCACTGTCGAGGCCGTGGAAGTATTAGGACCTGATGTCTTGACTCAACTAGTTAGGAGAGTAATTGAAGGAGGTTAAAGAAGTCGATGAAACATTTCGGGTTGGGTGCATGGGTGTAAGAAAAAAGAGATCGTAGTTTTCTAGGGTTGCGCCTCTCGATTCGTGAAGCATGTTAAGGTACGCCCAAACTTTCGGGGTTTGCGAATATTGCAGAAGGCGTCATCCAGGTGAATGTTGGAGGAAGTAAGGATCGTGTTTAAGATGTGGGTCTGAGGAGCATAAGGCTCGGGATTGTTCAATCACCATTAAGTCAGGTATGTTTTGTATGGATGCTATATTTTTGGGTATAGAAATTGTATACGTACAATGGTTATATATTATTAAATTAGAGTGCGCAGTGAAAGCATAATGGTGAGACTTGGGTAGTACGATTAGTAGTTAGTTGGAAATTTCGAGGACGAAATTTCTCTAAGGGGGGTAGAACTGTAACATCCTAAATTTTTGGGCCTATGCATTTAATGGGTGAATATGTGTAATGAGTTAATTTGAGCATTAGGGGTCCAAATTGGGCTCAGGATTGGGCTGAAGCCTTAGTTAAATTTTTATTTGGGCACTATAGGGTTTAAAAGGTGGTATCTGAGTTTAAAATATCAAAATTGGCTTGTGGCCCAGTGGTCAGTGGCGCCACTTAGGGAGCAAGAAGGTGACGCCACACAAGGGAGTAAGGGGCCAAAATTTAAGTTACATGGAGTCCAACTCTTTTAATTTAAGTTAGCTAAATTTCAGCAGGCTCAAAAATAGGAGGATTTATGTGAATGGGATAATGTAGATAATATAGTTGATAATATGGAAGAAAAAAAAGGAGAAAAGATAGGAGCTATCTACAAGGCTAGGAGTTGGCCGAAATTCCATCACCTAGAGAAGTGAAGAAATCGGTTTCTTTATGGCGAAGGGGTGCGAATTTTCCCTTTTATTTGATTAATTTTTAGTTATCGGGAAGGGCACTTTCGGTTTTTCATAGGTAAGTTTGAAATTTCTATAAATAGGGAGGGTTATCTTCTTTATTTTTCTGGCATTTAGGGTTTCCACCTTTTCTTTCTCTTCTTTCTTCTAAAAGTTTAAAACTCCATTATTCTCTTCTTTCTTCTAAAAGTGAAAACTCCATTATTCTCTTCTCTTCTTTCTTCTAAAAGCCGAAAAGTGAAAACTCCATTATTCTTTTCTCTTCTTTCTTCTAAAAGCCAAATCTCTATAGATTTCTTCGAATCATCTTCTCTTCTGATCCTCTCAAAAAAGCCGGGATCTCTAAAGGGTAGTCGAATTCTCTGCGTTAAGGTGAGTGCCGATTTTCCTATCTCTTCAATCTCTTTTTTGGTTTTTAAGAGACAAGGCCGAATGGCCACTTGGTTGTTAAGGCTTCCGAATAAAGCTAATATTTCCTCTCTTTTGCGTTTGGGCGGCATTCCGAGATTTGAAGGAAAGCTGATCATCTATATTTAAAAGCCAGAAATCGCTAGTCTCCAATTTTGGGATTTTAAGGTAAGGTGATTTTCCCTAGATTTTCACTAGATTCGTTCATCACATGCGAGATCTTAACTTTATGATGTGGATTAACGATCATATGTTGTGGTAGTAGTTTTGACAAGGACTTGTGATGGAAATAAATATGGATCAGGCAAAGGAGAGAATCCCTAAGAAACGAGCTGTGTCAGTAGTACGGGATTGGCCACCAGGTTGTGGACCGGCTTTTGAACAACACCTTAGGCAAGTAGCAGTTGTATCGACTTCTGATAGTGTCGACATAGAGAGTGTCGTTCTAACGGTAATCAGGTGTGTAGATTTCTAACACACTAATTAATTTGTACTAAATATATGTTATGGGCTAAAAGCCGGAAAAAGGCTGTATAGTAATCTGTAGTAAATATATGTTATGGGCTAAAAGCTGGAAAAAGGCTGTATAGACAGTCGGATTACCCAAATAGGGTAGGCAAGGGATGCCAGGTACGTAATCATAGAAACTTCTCTATGTGTATCGATGTATGTGATAGACTGTGAACTTCTAGGTAATATATTGTTTTGATTCTGCATGTATGTATGCATGGGATGGGGTTGATATGATGAAGGGGAAGAAGGTCACATAGCGATCTGTGGCTTTGCCACATAGGTCACATAGTGATCGGTCTTTATGAAAGTACTCAAATTGTCGAAATGCTACGATGTATTATTAAGGTCGCATGGCGATCGGTGGCTTTGCCACATAGGTCACATGATGATCGGTCTTTAAGGCAGTAGCACATTTGTCGATATGGTGTGTAGCGGTTGGAGGGTTGATTGTAGAAATCCCCAAGGTGTGATGGTTAGTACGGGTTGGTGTGTAGAGGATGGATTTCTAAGGTGGGATGGGCCATGATGCATATATAGTTACCCTTGTATACGGGCCAAGGCCATAATGTGTTTGTGGGCCAAGCCTTTGATGTGTTTTGGGATTTACACACCTGAGTCTTGGTGACTCACCCTATTATTTTTCCCTAACTGCGGATGATGAGCAGATAGATCGTGGACATGGGAGCAAAGGCGGACTCGAGGGCCATCAAGTTTTTATTCCTATAGATTATTTGGTTTTCCTTAAGTTTTTTTATTTTGGAAACATTTATGTAATAAGGCCCCATAGTTTATACTCACTACTTAGTTTTTAATATTTGCAACTTATGGAACTTTGTCAAAGGCTTTATTATTCAAAATAATAATAATACAAGGTTTTCTTTTCAAAAGTCACTTGTTTATTCGAATTTTGCCTAATAACTTATGATTTACTAAAACCAACTTAGCAAAAGTTTTCAACGTACAACCCGTAGCATAGCAGATCTGGTCGAAACTTATGGGCTGGGTTTGGGGTGTTACAAACATCACATCCACATGCTAACATCTAACATGCTTTAACATCATAATTTATCAACATAGATCATGCAAGTTTCCATGATCATGAATCGTATTAATATATGAATATACTCACAACCATCATTGACCAACTTTCAATGACATAAACAAAATGAATCCTTAACCAATATGGACCAACACATTTGGCCAAACCAATTATGACACATAACAAAATGACCCAGTCCCCTATACATGCCATAACTCAAAATATTAACTTTCAATGGTACCAAAAATAATGGTTGATAGTGTGAATGGATCTCTAACGATCTCCAATCTCGAGCTAGCTTGGTGACACTATAATATAAGGGAAAGAAAGGAGAGTAAGCTATATAGCTTAGTAAGTTCATATGCAAATAATTAACAACATTAATTATACATTTTTCATATGAATAACATAACATATATATATCAACATAAATGTCATTAAACCTTCATGAGCATAACTTACTCAATCACATTTTTACCAATAGTTCATCATATATCAAATCCATTTCCTATGAGTTTTTCGTACATACCTGTACCAACTCGTAACATAATCACATACTTTCTCATCTTCGACATACCCATTGAACCACTTGGAATACTATCGGATACACGGAAATCTTGCACATAAGTGCCACATAAGTAGCCAATGCTACTACAAATCCTATAACACATATAGGCTCGCTCTCGAGCTATCCTCGAGCCTGCTCACACAAGCTGTCAGTCAAGACGTAGCTACGCGGTGCTGCTCAAAAAAGCTGTCAGGTATTCACAACATATGCCAGTATACCCAGCCACCAGTAGGACGTACAGGACCAGCACCCGAGACACATAAATCACATAATTACATATTCACATGGGTTCCTAGTTACATGTCACTTGTATCCTAATCTATTCCTAAGGTTCAACCGGGATTTTCTCGCTTGTCGGAACTTCGTCGAATATGCTCATAGAATCAATCATACAATCCATGCAATATCAAAACATTATAAATTCAATTATAACGTTGCATTATTAACATACGAACTTACCTCGGTACAAAAATAGTGAAAATGGACCTAATCGTCAAACACTTTAATTTTTCCCCGATCTAGGTCCGAACCTCATTTTTCTTGATCTATAATAGCAAATTTAACTCATTTAATACTCACATTATTCAATCCAGTCCAAAAATCACATTATGGCAAAATTACATTTTTGCCCCTAACTTTTCAACATTTTACACTTTAGTCCCTAGGCTCGTAAAATGAAATATAGTCAATTTCTTCAAAACCCAGGCCTAGCCAAGCAATTTTCATACTCATAACAGCCCACATTTTTCACTAAATCACACTTCTACTACATATTTTACAACTTTTACAAATAGGTCATTTTTTACATTTTCATCAAAAATCACTTGGTAAATGTTGTTTATCTAACATCAAACATACATTTTCAACCATTAAACATCAAAATACACAAATATCTAACATGGGTAAAATTTTAGACTTTGACATCTCTTCAAATTAGTCCTTGAAATAGCTAAATCAAGTTACAACATTCACATAAACGTAAGAATCATAAAAAACGGGACAAAGACGGACTTACAATCGAGCTTGAAAGCTTGGCCAAAACCCTAGCTATGGCTTCTCTTCAATTTTCGGCACAAGGGACTATATTGAAGAATATGGACACTTTCATTTGTTTTATTTGTCTTTATTTACCAAATGACCAAAATGCCCTTAATGCCTAACTTCAAAATTTCACCTAACCTTGTCCATTTCTAATTACCATTTAAGGACCTCCCATTTAAAATTTCATAGCAATTAGACACCTCTAGCTTCTAGAACACACATTTTGCACATTTTGTAATTTAGTCCTTTTAACTAAATTGAGTGCCCAAACATCAAAATTTTCGAACGAAATTTTCATGAAATCATTCCATAAAACTGTAGACCATAAAAATATAATAAAAATAAATTTTACTGCGTCAGATTTGTGGTCCCGAAACTACTATTCTGACTAGACCCAAAATTGGGCTGTTACAACTCTCCCCCCTTAGGGATTTTCGTCCCCGAAAATCTTACCAGAAAAGAGGTTTAGGTACTGTTTTCTCATAGCTTCCTCAGGTTCCCACGTAGCCTCTTCGACCCCGTGTCGTTGCCACAAAACCTTCACTAGGGCTATGCTTTTATTTTAACTTCCCGAGCCAAAATCTTGATCGGTTCTTCACCAAAAGTCATATCTGGTCGAATCTCAACCTTTGTCGGAGAAATCACATGCGATGGATCTGATCGATATCGTCGCAACATAGACACATGAAACACATTATGGATTCTTTCTAACTTTGACGGCAAATCTAGTCGGTATGCCACTGGCCCTATTTTTTCAATAATCTCATACGGTCTAATGAAACGCGGACTCAACTTGCCTTTGCGACAAAATCTCAGAATTTTATTCCACGGAGATACTTTCAGAAATACTTTATCACCAACTTGAAACTCATTCTCTTTTCTTTTCAAATCCGCATACGATTTCTGTCTATCTGAAGTTGCTTTCAAACAATCATGAATTACTTTTACTTTTTCTTTGATTTCTCTAACCAAATCAACCCCGTGAATCTGTTTCTCACTAAGCTCGGTCCAGTACAATGGAGTTCGACACTTGCAGCCATACAATGCCTCATATGGTGCCATCATTATACTCGACTGAAAATTGTTGTTATAAGCAAATTTGACTAATGATAGATATTTCTCCCAACTACCTTTAAATTCTAAAACACCACATCGGAGCATTTCTTCGAGAATCTAAATCGTTCTTTCAGATTGACCGTCGGTTTGTGGATGAAATGCGGTACTACAGTTTAACTTCGTACCCAAAGCTTCTTGCAACTTTTTCCAAAATCTCGACGTAAACCTCGGATCTCTATCCGAAATAATAGAAATAGGCACTTCGTGTAATCTAACAATCTCAGCAATGTACAATTTGGCTAACTTATCAAGTGAATAATTGGTACGTACCGGAATAAAATGAGCTGATTTCGTCAATATATCAACAACGACCCAAGCAGCATCTTTCTTTTTTGGAGTCAGAGGTAATCCCGTTATGAAACCCATCGTAATTCTGTCCCATTTCCATTCGGGTACCATCACTGGCTGAAGTAAACCCAAAGGTACTTGGTGTTCGGCTTTTACTTGTTGACAAATCAAACATCTCGAAACAAACTCTGAAATATCTCGCTTCATACCCGACAACCAATATAATTTCTTCAAATCATTATACATTCTCGTATTGCCCGGATGAACCGATAAACAACCATCATGTACCTCATGAAGAATTTTCCGAATAATCTCATCATTTTTCGGTACACATACTCTATCTCAGAATATTAAGCAATCATCAAAACTGATCTGAAAGTCTGAGTCACTACTCGATTCACACTGAGCTCTTTTGGCTTGCAATTCACTATCACTTTTCTGAGCTTCACAAATTTGCTGAAGAAATACCGGTCTAGCTCTCAACTCAGCTAGAATCGAACTGTCCTCAAATAAAGTCAACCTCGTATTCATAGCTCTCAATGCAAATAAGGATTTTCTGCTCAAAGTGTCTACGACTACATTCGCCTTTCCAGGATGGTAGTCAATTACCATTTCATAATCTTTTAGTAGCTCAAGCCATCTCCGTTGTCGCAAATTCAAATCCTTTTGAGTCAACAAGTACTTTAAAATTTTATGATCCGAAATGACATGAAATTTCTCACCATACAAGTGATGTCTCCAAATATTCAAAGCAAACACAATGGCAGCCAATTTTAGATCATGCCTCAGATAATTCTTCTCATGCGGTTTTAACTGTCTCGAGGCATAGGCTATCACTTTGCCCTCTTGCATCAATACATATCCTAATCCAATCAGTGACGCATCACTATAAATCACAAATTCTTTTCCCGGTTCAGGTTGCACTAAAACCAGCGCCTCAGTCAATAATGCTTTCAACTTAAACTTTGCTGACATTTTTGGGACCATTTAAACTTAACATCTTTTTGCAACAACTTAGTCATAGGAGTAGCAATCATCGAAAAACCCTTAACAAAATTTCTATAATAGCCGGCTAAGCCCAAAAAGCTTCTAACCTCTGATACATTTCTCGGCAGTTTCCAATCAATAATTGTCGAAATCTTACTCGGATCAACTCGAATACCATCTCCAGAAACAATATGTCCCAAAAATCTAGCTTCTCGGAGCCAAAATTCACTTTTACTGAATTTAGTAAATAATTTCTTATCTCTCAAAGTCTGCAATACAGTTCTTATGTGCTCGGCATGCTCAGTCTCATCTCGAGAATAAATCAAAATATCGTCAATAAACACAACCACGAATTTGTCTAAATATGGTCGGAAGATTCAGTTCATCAAGTCCATAAAAATAGCAAGAGCATTAGTTAGTCTGAAAGGCATGCAAGAAATTCATAGTGCCCGTACCTTGTTCTGAAAGCGGTTTTCGGTACATCTGACTCTTTCACTCTCAACTGGTAGTAGCCGGACCTCAAATCAATCTTCGAAAACACTGTTGCCCCTTTCAACTGATCGAACAAGTCATCAATTCTTGGCAAAGGAGACTTTTTCTTTATCGTTACCTTGTTGAGCTGTCGATAATCGATACAAAGTCTGATAGATCCGTCTTTCTTCTTTACAAATAATACTGGTGCACCCCAGGGAGAAAAACTCGGTCTTGCGAAACCCTTATCTGTCAACTCTTGCAACTGAGCTTTTAATTCTTTCAATTTGGTCGGAGCCATTCTATACGGAGCAATCGATAACGGTGAAGTCTCTGGCACTAAATCAATACCAAATTTAACTTCTCTAATCGGTGGCAACCCAGGCAACTCTTTTGGAAAAACATCCGGATATTCACAAACTACCGACACTGATTTAATTTTCAATTCAGACACTTTTGTATTCAACACATAAGCTAGATAAGCTTCACAACCTTTTCTTACGTATCTCTAGGCAGACATCGAAGAGATCACAACAGGTACCTCACCTGACTCATCTGAATCAATCCGAAGAATTTCACCATTTTCATATTTCAATTCAATAATTTTATGTCTACAATTCACTACCGCATCATACAGTGTCAATCAATCCATACCCAAAATAACGTCAAACTCATCAAATGGCAACAACATAAATCAACCAAAAAACAGTGACCTCGAATCATCAAAAGACAATTCTTGCAAACTCTATCAACTAATACATGTTTGCCTAAGGGGTTTGCCACTTTAATCAAAAACTCAGTAAACTCAACAGGCAAGCTCTTACTAGCTACCGATTTCATGCAAAAATAAGAATGAGTTGATTCAGGATCAACCAATGCAACTACATTAGTATTATAGAGAGAAAAAGTACAAGTAATAACATCGGGAGATGTCGCTTCTTCGCGAGCACGGATAACATAGGCTCTAGAAGGTGCTCTAGCCTCGGATCTTACAGTTGAATCTTTAGTTACACCTTTACTACTGGTCGCATTCCCCGTATTCCTTGGGGGTCTCCCTCTAGTGGCAGTATTGCCTGATCTTGCATTCTGAATCTTGTCTTTCTCAACCATCTCAAGGCAGTCCCGAATAAAGTGGTCTTGTGAGCCATACTTAAAGCAAGCCCGGTCATTCATTCTACATTCACCGGGATGTCGTCTGCCATAGTGCTGACATTCGGACCTACCAGACCTAGTGTTACCAACGCTTGCTACTGATATAGTTTGGGCTTTAGAACCCGAGTATTGATTTCCACGATCCATGTTGGAATACCCAGCTGAAGCACTCGAACGAGCATACAAATCTCTCGATTTCTTAGACTGAGACTGAAATGACTTACTCATCAGCCTCTTTCTCGAATCTCTAGTCTCAATTTCAGCTCTTCTCTTCTCTTTGCTTAATTCTTCAGCTTTACAAGCTCGGTCGAATAGCACCACAAATTCTTTCAGCTCAAGAACTCCAACTAACAACCGATATACTCATTCAACCCATCTTCGAACCTTTTACACATGATAGCCTCAGTGGAAAAACACTCCTGAGCATACTTACTGAGCCTGACGAACTCTCGCTCATACTCGGTTATCGACATTCGGCCCTGTTTCAGCTCTAAAAACTCCTTACGTTTCTGATCAATGAATCGTTGGCTGATATATTTCTTCCTAAACTCATCTTGGAAGAATTCCCAGTTAACCCTCTCTCTCGGTACTACTGATACAAGAGTTTTCCACCACCGGTATGCTGAGTCTCTCAGAAGCGACACAGCACATTTCAGACATTCATCCGGTGTGCATGACAGTTCATCAAATACCCTGATGGAGTTTTCTAGCCAGAATTCTGCTCTTTCAGGATCATCATCGACATTTGCTTTAAAAGCTTCAGCTCCATGCTTTCAGATATTATCAACCGAAGGCTTACTCAATCTCATAAATTCCATACCTTGTGGAGCTCCAGGAATCGGCTGAGGGATAGGTGGGGGTGGAGGGGTTGAGCAGTCAGATTTGTTCGAACAAACTCCGTATACCACTCATTCATCATGTGGATGAAAGCTTCCCTAGCCCCTTCTTCTTGACCAATTGTCACTAGTCTACTTTTAGATGTCGCGATCCCTTGAGCGGGAGCCGGTGCATTACTTTCTACGTCATCAGCTTCAGCTATATTGAGATCCATCTACTATATAAAAACACAATTTAAAGTTCTTAAGAGTCATCACACTATTACGGTTTATTTGTGGCATGTATAGCTAGACTCTTACACACGTTACGTTAGTCTGAGAATTGACTAAATCGTAGCTCTGATACCACTAAATGTAACACCCCGTACCCGTCTTCAACGTCAGAACAGGGTACGAGGCATTACTGGACTTACAACACGAACATTCATACAATTTCGAGTCATAAATTTGCATCAAAATTAAAACCATTCATACTCAATCATAAAGTCCCTAATACGAGCCTACGAGGCCCAAAACATGCATTGGAAGTGGTTCGGGACAAAATCGAGAACTCAAGAAAATTTTACAAAACTTAGAAAATTTTTGCTAATTGCAGGGCTCACACGCCCGTGTGGTCCAAGGGACACGCCTGTGTGACCCTGGGACACGCCCGTGCTTCAGACCATGTTCAATTTAGGGTGCTCTCTGACTTGTGCCATACGCCCGTGTGCTAGGCCCTGTGCTTAATTCATTTAATTCGAATTAAGTGCAGGTTTCACACGGCCAAGACATAAGCCCGTGTTCTAGGCCATGTAGCACACACGGCTGAGTCACGCGCCCATGTCTCTGCCCGTGTGCTATATTTTGGACATTCTATTTTTCAAAATTAATGTGCAGGGGACACACGGCTGGAACACATGCCGGTGGGGCAGACCGTGTGTCACACACGGCCTAGACACACGCCTGTGTGTCAACCCGTGTGGACAAAATAAGGCTATTTACCAAGCCTTTTGCCACCCTTCCATGCACATACCTACACAACATCATATAATACCAATTCAAGCATACTTAGGCAACCAAAATATCCACAACTAAGGTATTAACATCACATCCACATGCTAACATCTAACATGCTTTAACATCATAATTTATCAACATAGATCATGCAAGTTTCCATGATCATGAATGGTATCAATATATGAATATACTCACAACCATCATTGACCAACTTTCAATGACATATACAAAATGAATCCTTAACCAATATGGACCAACACATTTGGCCAAACCAATTATGACACATAACAAAATGACCAAGTCCCCTATACATGCCATAATCAAAATATTAACTTTTAATGGTACCCAAAATAATGGTTGATAGTTTGAATGGATCTCCGATGATCTCCAATCCCGAGCTAGCTTGGTGACACTATAAGATAAGGGAAAGAAAGGGGAGTAAGCTATATAGCTTAGTAAGTTCATATGCAAATAATAAACAACATTAATTATACATTTGTCATATGAATAACATAACATATATATATATCATCATAAATGTCATTAAACCTTCATGAGCATAACTTACTCAATCACATTTTTACCAATAGTTCATCATATATCAAATCCATTTCCTATGAGTTTTTCGTACATACCTGCACCAACTCGTAACATAATCACATACTTTCTCATCTTCGACATACCTATTGAACCACATGAAATACTATCAGATACACGAAAATCTTACACATACCTGCCACATAAGTAGCCAATGCTACTACAAATCTTATAACACATATAGGCTCGCTCTCGACCTATCATCGGGCTTGCTCACACAAGCTGTCAGTAGAGACGTAGCTACACGGTGCTGCGCACACAAGCTATCAGGTATCCGCAACATATGCCAGTATACCCAGCCATCGGTAGGACGTATAGGACCAGCACCCAGGACACATAAATCACATAATTACATATTCACATGGGTTCCTAGTGACATGTCACTTGTATCTTAATCTATTCCTAAGGTTCAACTGGGATTTTCTGACTTGTCGAAACTTCGTCGAATATGCTCATAGAATCAATCATACAATCCATGCAATATCAAAACATTATAAATTCAATTATAACATTGCATTATTAACATATGAACTTACCTCGGTACAAAAATAGTGAAAATGGACCTAATCGTTAAACACTTTGTTTTTCCCCCGATCTAGGTTCGAACCTCATTTTTCTTGATCTATAATAACAAATTTAACTCATTTAATACTCACATTATTCAATCCAGTCCAAAAATCACATTATGGAAAAATTACATTTTTGCCCCTAACTTTTCAACATTTTACACTTTAGTCCCTAGGCTCGTAAAATGAAATATAGTCAATTTCTTCAAAACCCAAGCCTAGCCAAACAATTTTCATACTCATAACAGCCCACATTTTTCATTAAATCACACCTCTACTACATATTTTACAACTTTTACAAATAGGTCATTTTTGACATTTTCATCAAAAATCACTTGGTAAATGTTGTTTATCTAACATCAAACAAACATTTTCTACCATTAAACATCAAAATACACAAATATCTAGCATGGGTAAATTTTTAGACTTTGACATCTATTCAAATTAGTCCTTGAAATAGCTAAATCAAGTTACAACATTCACAAAAACGTAAAAAATCATTAAAAACGAGACAAAGACGGACTTACAATCAAGCTTGAAAGCTTGGCTAAAACCCTAGCTATGGCTTCTCTTCAATTTTCGGCACAAGGGACTAAATTGAAGAAGATGGACATGATAAACCGTAAAAGTAACATATTTTAATCCCACATTTAGTATACTTTTGGATGATTTATCCCTTGATTTATGTAAAAAGGTGCTCTTAATCCTTTCTTTTCATGTTTTATACTCAGTAAAGCATTGGAGGATGAAAAGAACAAGAAACGGGCTTAAAACGGGCCAAATGGGCCACATCACGAAATCGGCACGGCCTGGACCCAAGACCACACGGCTGTGCCTCATTAATGAAGTCCAACACGACCTGGCCACGATTCACACGGACGTGTGCCATGGTCGTGCCCCTGCCGCGGCCAAGAGGAGTTTTACTCAGATTTGGATACTTAGAGGCAAAGAAACACATTCCAAAGTCTAATTAAACACCCAAATAGGAACTTCACTCAGATTTCGATACTTGGAGGCCAAGTAAGGCATCTCCAAGCCTATATAAACATCCTAAGGGGCAACTTAAGGGGGGAGTTCGGCAGAAGCCCTCTGTCGGGGCGGTGAGCTAGGCCAAGGAGCCGAGCCGAAAAGGTCAGATTTGTGGGAAACACTCGAAGATAGCCAGTTGATCCATCTCAAGAAGCCAGAATTCTACTCAAGACGGCGGATCTCTCCTTCAATTCCTTCAAAGGGTTTTAAGGATTTCTTATGTTTTGTTTTATCTTTTCTTCTGAGATGTTTTCTTTTATTGTTATGAACTAAACCCTTCAGATACCTGAAGGGGATGAAACTTAGATGAATCTTGTTATCGTTTGCTGAACTATATGATAAATATTTGACTTGTTCTTAATTATGACCAGTTTGTGAAAAATATAACGTCGGTAATGACAAATAAATCACAAAGAAAAGAGAAATAAAAAATAAAGAACACACAGATTTTACGTGGAAACCCTTTCGAGAAAAAACCACGGGCAGAGGAGAAGAAAATTCACTATGTCGAATTTGAATCTATTTACAAGAGGAATAGACTATGTCTATTTATAGGCTTGTAAAGCCATATTCTAATAGGAGTGTAGTAAGATTGAAACTCCTTATTCTAATCAATATCCAATAGATGGAGTTTAATAAGGTTTAAAAAACCTTATTTAAAATAAAATAAAAGAAGTGTAGTTCTATAGGGATTCTTCTTTTATTTTATTTTACCATTGTATTTTATTTAAATAAGGATTCGGGTCACTTAATTCTAACACTCTCCACCTTGACAAGAATTCTAAATAAACAAGTACTTCATCGCGAACTCTCAACGAACAAGTTCTCCACCTCTTCCATAAAACCCTTAAGGGTTTAACTTCAACAATGAATACCAACCAAGTCTAAGCAATGCTCAAACTTGGTTATAGGAAGTGACTTAGTCATCATATCTGCAGGATTTTCATGAGTACTAATTTTGCTCACAATAATATCACCACGAGCAATAATATCACAAACA
Source organism: Gossypium sturtianum (assembly GCA_025698515.1). Lineage (NCBI taxonomy): Eukaryota > Viridiplantae > Streptophyta > Magnoliopsida > Malvales > Malvaceae > Gossypium > Gossypium sturtianum. Next base: position 33,010,995 of record CM046943.1, on the reverse strand, counting down.
AAATGATACCGAACATCAATGTGTTTTGTTCTCTCATGAAACATTTGATCTTTTATAAGGAAGATGGCACTGACTGATGCCATGAAAAAATCTGTGTCTTTGATTTGAAGGTCTCCATTGAGCTCACTAAAGAGTCCTTCAACCAAATAGCTTCTTTACAAGCCTCGAATCGCCATGTACTCGACTTGATGGTAGACAAAGCGATGTAGTTTGCAAAGTAGCTTTCAACCGATTGCACAACCTCCGATTGTAAAGACATAACCAGTGAGAGATCTTCTTCTATCAAGGTCTCCAAAGCAAAATCAAGCATCAACATACCCAATGACTCCATCTCTAGCTCTTCCAAGCGTAAGCAAACATCAAGTAGTACCTCGTAAGTATCTTAAAATCCATCGAATCGCTTTCCAATGTTCTTTATCGGGATTTGCCATGTATCCGCTAACTACTGCGATTGCATATGATAAATCTAGACGTGAACAAACCATAGCATACATGAGAGATCCCTTTGCACTGAGTATGGAACATGTGACATGTACTCAATCTCATTATCTCGATTATGGAGACAAAGCCGATGAAAGTCTCGAACGGGTCGCTAAAGGAGTACTAACGAAGCTTAGCACTCTGCATATTGAACTCGCAAAGAACTTTCTCAATATACCCCTTCCGACTTAGGTACAGTTTACTTGCTTTTCTATCTCTCGAGAATCTCCATACCAAGTATCTTCTTTCTTTGGTCCCAAATCTTTCATCTCAAATTCTTCACTTAGTTGGGCTTTGACCTTTCTTATCTCTCCTTTATCTTTTACTGCTATCAACATGTCATCAACATAAAGAAGTAGATACACAAAAGAACCATCCCTGTTTTTATTAAAGTAAACACATCTGTCAAAACTACTTCTTTTAAAATTATGAGAAGTCATAAAAGAATCAAACCTTTTGTACCACTGTCTTGGTGACTGTTTCAAATCGTAAAGGGACTTTTTCAGCAAGCAAACATAGTCCTCTTTTTCTGATACTGTAAAACTCTCTGGTTGTTGCATATAAATATCTTCCTCAAGTTCTCCATGAAAAAATGCAGTTTTTACATCTAACTGCTCAAGCTCCAAATCATGCATGGCCACAATACCAAGCAAAGCTCGAATCGAACTATGCTTCACAACTGGGGAGAACACATCTGTGAAGTCCACTCCTGGAATTTGACTGTAACCCTTTGCAACAAGCTTTGCTTTATATCTGGGTTCTTTAACTCCTAGAGTCCCTTCTTTCTTTTTAAACACCCATTTACAGCGAACAACTTTTTTTTTTATCTTTAGGAAGTTTCCCAAGATCCCATGTTCTGTTTTTATGGAGTGATTCCATCTCCTCTTGCATAGCAAACATCCACTTTTCTGAGTCTTCACAGCTAACCGCCTCAGAATAATTAGACAGCTCTTGGTTTGCATCTATATCTTCGGCCACATTTAAAGCATAAGCAACTAGATCAGCCTCGGCATACTTCTTTGGAGGTTTAATTTCTCTTCTAGTTATGTTTTTGGCGATAGAGTATTGTGGTGAAGAAGCAACGCTATTCTCAATTTTAGTACTGGCTTGAGGAGTCGACTCTGTATTAATCTGATGCTCCACCTACTTTTGATTTTCTTTATTGGAAGAGTCTTTAAGAGATAAGTTAGGTAGCATAGCAGTTTCATCAAAAACAACATCTCTGCTAATCACAACTTTTCTATTTTCAAGACACCATAACTTATACCCTTTTACACTAGCTTTATAACCAAGAAAAACACATTTAATGGATCCCGGTTCCAATTTTCCATTATCAACATGAGCATACGTAGGACACCCAAAGATCTTTAAATCAGAATAATTAGCAGGATTACCAGACCATACCTCTTGTGGAGTTTTTTTTTCAATGGCAATGGATGGAGATCGGTTGATCAAAAAACATGCACTAGAGGCTGCTTCGGCCCAAAACGACTTTGGTAAGCTGGCATTTGACAACATACATCGAACTTTCTCCATGATCGTTCTGTTCATTCGTTCTGCAACGCCGTTTTGTTGTGGAATGTGATGAACTGTCAAGTGTCTCACGATCCCTTCTGACTTGTACAGTTTATTAAACTCATTAGAACAAAACTCTAAGCCATTGTCTGTGTGGAGGTATTTTATTTGTTTTCTAAATGCTTTTTCAATCATAGTTTTCCAAGACTTAAATGTGGAAAACACGTCACTTTACTCGCCGGGAAGAATGCCCAAACTTTTACGGAAAAATCATCAATAAAAGTTAGCATATAATTAGCTCCACCTCTTGAAGGCACTCTTGATGGCCCCTACAGATCAGAATGAATATACTCCAACGTTCCCTTCGTGTTATGGATTCCTCTGGTGAATCGAACTCTCTTTTGCTTCCCAAAAACGCAGTGCTCACAATACTTCAGTTTGCAAATTCCTTGCCCATCAAGAAGTCCTCTTTTGCTCAATTCTGCCATGCCATTCTCACTCATATGCCCTAGGCGCATATGCCAAGGTTTACTAATATCATCATCTGACAAGGAAGAGGAAGCGACAGTTGCATCACCAATAACAGTAGAACCCTGCAAAACATATAACTTGGCAGTCTTTCTCTGCCCTTTCATCACAACGAGGGAACCTTTAGAAATCTTCAAAATCCCACTTTCATCTGTGTATTTGTACCCTCTTGAATCAAGAGTACTCAATGAAATTAAGTTTCTCTTCAATTCTGGAACATGCCGTACGTCACTAAGTATTCTGACAACTTTATCAAACATCTTAACTTTAATTATTCCAACACCTGCGATTTTACACGAAGCATTATTTCCCATCAAAACAACACCTTCGCATTAATCGTTTGTAATTTGTAAACCAATCCCGATTGGGAAACATGTGGAAGGTGCAAACGAATCAAGTATCCACTCCTCGCTCACTTTAGAATTGTTGTGAAAACGACTAGAAGTTCACCATCATTTGTAGTCTTTTACAACATCGGCTTCACCGAATTTTTCTCGGTTGTTTTCCTTTTGATTTGTAGCCTCCCTTTTAATCTTGTTCTGTAGCTTATAGCACTCAGATTTAATGTGCCCTTTCTTCTTGCGAAGTTACAAGTTTTACCTTTGTTTGAAGACTTGATCTACCCTTATATTTCACTGCGAGGATTACGTTTCTGTGTCCTTCCACGATCATCATCGACATTTCGATCTTGTCTCCCACGAACAATGAGACCTCTCTCCCGAGAGTCGGGTTTAACCACAAGATGCTTCATCTTATCATACGAGGTCAAAGAATCATAAACCTCATCAACCGTGAGAGACTCGCGGCTATATAAAATCGTGTCTCTAAAGGTTGAATAAGACGGGGCAACGAACAAAGTAGAATCAACCCTAGATCTTCCTTATCATCTTTGAACCTCCATGGCCTCCAAGTTTGAGAGAATTTCTTTAAACACATTAAGTGTTGTGGGTACTGACGCACCTTCCTCCAAACGATGAGCATAAAGACGTTACTTCATATGCAACTTCTCTGGTAAGAATTTTCGACATACATATTTGTTCTAGCCTCTTCAATAATGCCGCATGGCTGTCTTCTTTCATCACATCTTGCAAAATTTTGTTAGACAAATGCGGATGTAAGCGTGTTAACGCCTTTCGATCCTTGCGCTTTTTCTCTTCCTCCGTCAATGTCGAAGGCATCTTATCTACCCTAGCAGGCTTCCTCTAAATCCATCTGCAAGAATCGCTGCATCTTTATTTGCCACTAACGCAAATGCGGTGTTGCGATCCAACGAAGAGAATTTCATACTTTAAAGACGCCATTACCGTGATCGAGATGAAAAAACCCGGAAGCGCTGATACCAATTTGTGAAAAAAATAACGTCGGTAATGACAAATATATAGCACAAAAAAGAGAAATAAAAATAAAGAACACACAGATTTTACGTGGAAACCCTTTCGGGAAAAAACCACGGGCAGAGGAGAAGAAAATTCACTATGTCGAATTCGAATCTATTTACAAGAGGAATAGACTATGTCTATTTATAGGCTTGTAAAGCCATATTCTAATAGGAGTGTAGTAAGATTGAAACTCCTTATTCTAATCAATATCCAATTGATGGAGTTTAATAAGGTTTAAAAAACCTTATTTAAAATAAAATAAAAGAAGTGTAGCTCTATAGGGATTCTTCTTTTATTTTATTTTACCATTGTATTTTATTTAAATAAGGATTCGGGTCACTTAATTCTAACAATCTCCACCTTGACATGAATTCTAAATAAACAAGTTCTTCATCGCGAACTCTCAACGAACAAGTTCTCCACCTCTTCCATAAAATCCCTTAAGGGTTTAACTTCAACAATGAGCACCAACCAAGTCTAAGCAATGCTCAAACTTCGTTATAGGAAGTGACTTAGTCAAAATGCCCCACTTTCATTTGTTTTATTTGTCTTTATTTACCAAATGACCAAAATGCCCTTAATGCCTAACTTCAAATTTTCACCTAAACTTGTCCATTTTTAATCCATACTAAAATATAATGGTCTAATTACCATTTAAGCAAATTTCTTGGCAATTAGACACCTCTAGCTTCTAGAACACACATTTTGCACATTTTTCAATTTAGTTCTTTTAACTAAATTGAGTGCCCAAAAAACAAAATTTTCGAACAAAATTTTCACGAAATCATTCCATAAAACTGTAGACCATAAAAGTATAATACAAATAAATTTTACTGCGTCGAATTTGTGGTCCCAAAACCACTGTTTCGACTAGACCCAAAATCGGGCTGGTACATATGCCCAAACCATCCATTTAACTTGGTTTTCACCTACCTCAACCACCAAATAAACCACGAAAAGAATCTTGAAACTACTAACCATCCATGGAGAAAATCAAGCAACTCCTCCCCACAAAGCAAGCAAAATCATCCACCCTCTCCCTTGAATCAAGAAAATTGTCCACCCTTTTCCCCAAATCAAATAGGCCGACCACCTACATAGAGATACTCAAGGGATGACACACTAAAAATAGTAAAGAACAAAAGGGCTTAACAAGTATAAATAGGGGCAAACATTGGGGATCAATCATTGATTCATCCATCATCAATGCAACACCACATTTGAGAGCAAACAATATAGAATTGAGAGAACAATTCAGAAAAATTGAAAGCAACCAGTTTCGGCAACTTGAGAGTATTTGTGCCTAGTATCAAAGGAGGAGCAACACGTGTAATGCCACGAAAATTCATCGAAATCGACTTACAATTGCCTTTCCTTTAATCTATTATTTTGTTAAGTGTTTATGAATATGATTGCAACTTATTCTTTTGCTTTCAATTTAATGATGATGACTTAATTTTGTTGATGCTAGAATGATCACAATTCCTTAGCTTATGTTATTAATACTCTGTTAATGATGTTCTGTGCATTGGTTCTTTATTCATTCAAATAATATCAAGCACTGTAACACCCCAAACCCAGCCCAGAAGTTAGGCCCGAATCTAGCGTGTCGCATTAAAGTGTTTTTTTAAAACCATGTTTCCATTAAAAACCTTCCTTAATATTTAAAAACTAAAGTCTCAGTTTGTGTTCGTTCAATTTCAAAACGTGGTTCATTGAAAAGTTAATCACTTTTAAAAACGTTATTCACTTCGTTAAAAATCTCTTTTAGTTGCGGAAGCTAATTTAAGGTAAATGAGTTTAAAACGTATGTTTTTAAAAACAGTAATTGGGTTGAAAACTCGTCTACGTCTAACAGATATAAAATGTAACAAAATCCCAAATTGTAATTAAATCCAGAGAGGCTTTATTACGTAAATTAAAACCCAAAAGCGAATTTAAAACATATGTGAAGTCCAAAGCATAATGATCGTAGTCGTGTGGTCACCTCCGAGTCCTCGCAAAGACCGATCCTCCTAACATTGGGGATTACCTTTTGATTAAAAGCGGGTGAGTTTACGAAAACTTCGATGTGTAATCCCCTTACTAGAGTAGCGATTATCAAGAAGCGTAAATAGAGCGATGAAGGCCAAAGCCCTTTGCGATATGATGCGGTCGATTCAGAGCATATACGTGGGCCAAAGCCCACTACAATATCATTTGGGTCACGACCCATAACAGAATCAATTGGGCTAGCCCAAACCAATAATGAGAACAAGTGGCTAAGCCCGATGCGGTGGATGGATCTCATAAGCGGATATGCAGCGATGTATGAGGATGCATCCCACCCCGATCCAACCAACACACCACCCGTACCAACCAACACACCAAGTGGGGACTAAGTCGACCCACCCAGCCAACACACCAATATCGCAGCATAGCTGCTAATGGTAACGCAGCAAAGCTGCTAGCAACAATAAACGTGGCCCAGCCACTAATATCAGAAGACGTAGCGAAGCCACTAGAACAGTAAAAACGTGGTAGAGCCACTAGTACAGTACTTCCTCCAAATCAGAATCCCAACCCTAGTGCAGAATGTCGTGTCAATCATGCTCAATCATTACACGTGTATGCAAAAATGGCCATGCTCAAAAATAGTCATTTAGACATATATTAAAAGCATATCAGTCACACGACCACAGCCAAGTCAATTAAAACATAGTTACATGATCACAGTCAATTCAGTCAAATCCATAGTCTAAGTCAGTCATTTACCCACAAGGGCAAAATAGTCATTTTACCCTTTAAGGGTATTTCGGTGATCTTACCCTTTAGGGGTATTTCGGTCATTCTACCCTACAAGGGTATTTCGGTAATTTTACAAATCGAGGGTATTTTGGTAATTTTACAAATTGAGGGTATTTTAGTAATTTCACAAATCGAGGGTATTTCAGTAATTTTACAAATCGAGGGTATTTCGGTAATTTCACAAATTGAGCGTATTTCAGTAATTTCACAAATCAAGGGTATTTCGGTAATTTCACAAATCGAGTGTATTTCAGTAAGTTTACAAATTGAGGGTATTTTTGTAATTTCACAAATCGAGGGTATTTGAGTAATATTTCAGATCGAGGTCTCAGCGACCCAACAGAAGGTCCACCGTCGCCCTGAGTGACTTAAGTAACCCAAGCAGACACAACGGTGCAAATGGGCCTAAGGCCCATTACTCAGCCCAAGTGGGCCCACACACTCGTGTGGCCCATTTAGCCCAGAAATAGCCACAGTTCAAACAATAGAAACCATATAACATGCATTTTATCCGTTTGGGGCCCACAAGCCCAGTGGGCCCACACGGCCCATTGCCCAAAAACGACCCTAGCCATGTGGACTACACGGCTTGGTCTAACATTTACCATAATATACAAATTTAATTTGTGAGGGGCCCACAGGCCCATTGGGCCCACACGGCCCGTTTCGCGGCCCAAAAAGACCTAAGCCCATGAGAACGCTCATGGTGGCCTCGACCATCTTACGCCCATATTCGTGGGCTCGGTCCACCACACGTGCGATCGCATGCGCGTGTGGCATCATTCGTCGATACTTCGGCTTTTCGGCATTTTGTCGATCTACTTGGAGTGGTGTGTGTGTACACACGCTTTTCAGCTCTTTTGCCGATTATCGGTCACAGTGTATTGCTGATGAACCATAAATGTAACATATTTAAAGCCCACATTTAATATGCTTTTGGATGATTTAAGCCTCAATTTATATAAAGAAAAAGGTGCTCTTAATTTTTTCTTTTCATGTTTTATACTCAAGAAAGCACCCGATGACGAAAAGAACGAGAAACGGGCTTAAAACGGACTAAATTGGGCCAAGCCACGAAATCAGCACAGCCTGGACTTCAAGCCACATGGCCATGCCTCCTTAATTATCTAGAACACGGCCTACCCATGATTTACACGGCCGTGCCTCATCAACGGAGTCCAACACGGCCTGGCCATGATTCACACGGGCGTGTGCCATGGTCGTGTCCCTGCCGCGGGAAAGAGGAATTTTACTCGGATTTGGATGCTTGGAGGCAAAGAAACACATTCCTAAGTCTACTTAAACTCCCAAATAGGAATTGCACTCAAATTAGGATACTTGGAGGCCAAGTAACACATCTCAAAGCGTATATAAACACCCGGTAGCAACTTAGAAGGGAGTTTCGAAGCAGGCCTTACGCGAGCTTTTGTCGAGGCGGTGAGCTAGGCCAAGGCCAAGGCCGAGCCAAACAGTCAAACTCGTGGGAATCACTCGAAGATAGCAGTTGATCCATCTCAAGAAAGTGGAATTCTACTCAAGACGGCGGATCTCTCCTTCAATTCCTTCAGGAGTTTTAGGGATTTCATATGTTTTGTTTTATCTTTTCTCTTGAGATGTTTTCTTTTATTATTATGAACTAAACCCTTGGAGATACGGAGGATGAAACCTAGATGAATCTTGTTATTGTTTTCTGAATTATAAGATAAATACTTGATTTGTTCTTAATTATGTGCGCTTAATTCTTGTGTTAATGTTTTCAGGATATTAATTCAAGTCAGATGTTCTTAGGTGGAGGAGGAATAGACCCTGCCTAAGAATAGATCTAGCATAATTACAGCGGAGTTGTTCGCGTGCCTAGAGATAGGGTGATGAAACTTTGCCAGATTAGGGTGAAACCTAATATGGGAATCCATAGATCGATTTACTGCTATTCTAGGGGGTTACTATAAGAGAAAGAGATTTCCACTAGTTAACCTAGGGTTAGACGTTATTCGCCTCTAGAGAGGGTTTAATATACGTTAGGGAGTCCTACGGATCAAGTCAAGTGAATAAATCATATGGTTCAGTGTTAAATAATAAGTGAAGTCTAGGTGGATTCTTCCTGAGGTATCGTCTAAATCAACTGAGTCTTTCTAAAAGTTATCTCCCCAATTTAATCTTTTTGTCTTTGCATCTTAGCTTAGTAGTTAATTAGTTTTAGATTAAACTCGACAAAACAACGATCAAGTTTTTGGCGCCGTTGTTGGGGAACTAAAATATTAAGAAAGCTCTATTTTTATTACTTTAGCCTTTTTTTTATTTTCTGTAATTTATTTTTTTATTATTATTTTTTTTATTACTTTGCTAAATTTTCTTTTATTTGATTTTGAAAGATAGAGGAGATGGCACTGAATAACTATCAGTGGCAAGTTACGAGGAAAAAGCCAACATAAGCAGCCGATATCTACGACCTCGACCCAGTAACCAGGCTATCAAACCAGTTAGAGATGTTACATTAAAAATTTAATGGTTTATACGATTCCTCACAGGTACATCCAGTTATGCAGTGTGAAACAAGCGGAGGCATGGCGAATCCTGAGTACCCACCCTACGGACATGGCATGGAAAGCGAACAAGTCCACTATATGAGTAACTATTCTAAACCTCAAAATAATTTTTATAGTGACACTTATAATGCAGGTTGGAGGTACCATCCTAATTTCTCGTGGGATGATCAAAGTAGCCAAAGACAGGAACTTCCTTTAAATTTTCAACAACCACCTTACCAACAGGAAGAGGAGTCAAACCTTGAAGAGATGCTGACAAAATTCATGGAAGCTACCGATAACCGTCTCCAAGACCCTGAAACCACCCTTGAGACCCAACAAGCATCGATCAAAGGGATCGAGAGCCAAGTTAGGGAAGTCACTGAGTCAGTTGGGGAACTTACTAAGTCAGTTATACAACTTGCTAAGCTGATCTCATAACTACCACAAGAAAGCTTGCCACACAATACTGAAACTAACCTGAGTGAGCAAAATCAAGCCATTTACGATAGTGAAGGGTTAGACGAACCAAACCAAGGGAAGAACATGCGGTAAGCGAAGGTAAGGTTGAAGTGTGCCATGATATATCAAACCGGCAATTACAGAGTACCAACCTCGTGTGCCATATCCGATGCAATAAAGAAAGACCACACAGAGGAAGAATTCGGTGAACTCACACTTCGTGTGAGGCGACGAAACAATCACTCTTCAAGCTCTTGACTCGGCTAGGACATCGAGTAATAAAGGTACGAACGTTAATTCTATTGATAACCATTTGGTTCAACCTTCTTTACTGAGAAGCATCGCAAAATCACCTAGTTGAGCTAGATCTTAGACCTCGTACCCATAAAGAAATAATTCATGAAGGACTAAGGCTTGGTCGAGGAACTAGACAAGTGGAAAACACACTTTAAAGAGAAACTAGGAATACACAGAAGTGAAATCAAGGAAACCAGCAGACAGTGATAGGAACAACAAATCACTTCAAAATAGGGGATCGGTATTGTTGAATAAGGAAGACCCTCGAATCGCCAATTCGGACCTCAAGACAACCGAAGAAATCACTTTCGAGGTACTTAATGTCTTCCTATATGGGGACGAGTCAGCACGCAATCCTAAATTCAACACTTTTGAGGTAAACACTACTCGACTTAAACTTTCTATCAAAAATCGAGTTGATCGCATGAGAAAGGATTTTCACCTCCTCAAACCACCATGACCATACGAATGAGAGGTAAAGTCTAGCTTAAGACTATAAACGAGCGCTTCTCGGGAGGCAACCCGAGCACTAACTCATTAATTTTTACATTTTTAATTCTTCTTTTACTTTTATTTTTCCTTTTTAGCACCTAACTATAAACTAACCAAAGTGTAGATTTCCATACCCACACGGCCGTGGCCGTGGCCGTGTGAACACCACGGGTCAGCACATGGGCGTGGACCGTATCACTATTTAATTATTCACTTTTATTTTTATTTTTATTTTTATTTTCATTCTTATTTTCATTTTTATTTTCATTTTCATTTTTATTTTATTTTCATTTTTTTATTCTTATTCTTATTTTTATTTTTATTTTTATTTTAATTTTAATTTTATTTTCTTTATTATTTTCTTTTTATTATTCATGCCATTTAGATTTAGTTTAGGATACAATAAAACCAGTCTGGCTGCTTCGAGGATTCAAATTCAAACGGTTCGAGACGCTTCCCCACGTTCACTTCAAATTCCTATCCAATTTCTTTTCATTAACTTCATCCAAAATTCAGGAAGTTTCACCTCTCCCTCTCTTTTGATTTTCTTACTATATGCTCTTATTTATCTTTGAACATTGAGGACAATGTACATCTTAAGTGTGGGGGGGGGTTAACCGTAGTATTATTTGAAAATCCCTGAATTATGCCTTGTTCTAAAGTAATTTCCTCATATTATGATCAGAATGAAATTTCCTTTGATTCATGAGTTTATTGATATGTTTTGGATTAAATCATTGATAATTGTGCATTGATGATTAAATGTAACACCCAAAACCCGGCCCATAAGTTAGGCCCAAATCTAGCGTGTCACATTGAAGTGTTTTTCGAAAACCATGTTTCCATTGAAAACCTTCCTTAATATTTTAAAACTAAAGTCTCAGTTTGTGTTCGTTCAATTTCAAAACGTGGTTCATTGAAAAGTTAATCACTTTTAAAAACGTTATTAACTTTCGTTAAAACTCTCTTTTAGTTGCGGAAGCTAATTTAAGGTAAATGAGTTTAAAACGTATGTTTTTAAAAACAGTAATTGGGTTGAAAACTCGTCTACGTCTAACAGATATAAAACGTAACAAAATCCCAAATTCAGAATTAAATCCAGAGAGGCTTTATTATAGAAATTAAAACCCAAAACAGAATTTAAAACATATGTGAAGTCCAAAGCATAACAGCCGTAGTCGTGTGGTCACCTCTCGAGTCCTCGCAAAGACCGATCCTCCTAACGCTGGGGATTACACCGCACGATTAAAAAGCGGGGTGAGTTTACAAAAATCGGTGTGTAATCCCCTTACTAGAGAGTAACGATCAATATCTAAAAGCAGAAAATGAAACGATGCAGGCCAAAGCCCTTTAACAAGATAATGATGCGGTCGATTCAGAGCCAACGTGGGCCAAAGCCCACTACAATATCATTTGGGTCACAGCCCATAACAGAATCAATTGGGCCTAGCCCAAACCAATAACAGAACAAGTGGCCTAAGCCCGATAAAGTGATGTGAGATCTCATAAGCAGATATGCAGCGGTATAAGGATGCATCCCACCCCGATCCAGCCAATACACCACCCGTACCAACCAACACACCATGTGGGGACTAAGTCGACCCACCCAGCCAACACACCAATATCGCAGCATAGCTGCTAATGGTAACGCAGCAAAGCTACTAGCAACAATAAACGTGGCCCAGCCACTAATATCAGAAGACGTGGCGAAGCCACTAGAACAGTAAAAATGTGGCAGAGCCACTAGTACGATACTTCCTCCAAATCGAATCCCAACCCCCAAGCGAGAATGTCGTCGGTCATGCTCAATCATTACACGTGTATGCAAAAATGGCTATGCTCAGTAATAGTCATTTAGACATATATTAAAAGCATATCAGTCACACGACCACAGTCAAGTTAATTAAAACACAGTCACACGATCACAGTCAATTCAGTCAAATCCATAGTCTAACTCAATCATTTACCCACAAGGGCAAAATAGTCATTTTACCCTTTAAGGGTATTTCGGTGATCCTACCCTTCAGGGGTATTTCGGTCATTCTACCCTACAGGGGTATTTCGGTAATTTTGCAAATTGGAGGTATTTTGGTAATTTTACAAATCAAGGGTATTTTGGCAATTTCATAAATTGAGGGTATTTCAGTAATTTCACAAATCGAGGGTATTTCAGTAATTTCACAAATCGAGGGTATTTCAGTAATTTTACAAATCGAGGGTATTTCGATAATTTCACAAATCGAGGGTATTTCAGTAATTTTACAAATTGAGGGTATTTTGTAATTTCACTAATCGAGGGTATTTCAGTAATATTACAAATCAAGGGTATTTCGATAATTTCACAAATCGAGGGTTTTTCAGTAATTTCATAAATCGAGGGTATTTCGGTAATTTCACAAATCGAGGGTATTTTAGTAATATTGCAAATCGGGGTCTCAGCGACCCAACAGAAGGTCCACCGTCGCCCCGAGTGACTTAAGTAACCCAAGCAGACACAACGGTACAAATGAGCCTAAGGCCCATTACTCGGCCCAAGTGGGCCCACACACTCGTGTGGCCCATTTAGCCCAGAAACAGCCACAGTTCAAACCAATAGAAACCATATAACGTACATTTTATCCGTGTGGGGCTCACAAGCCCAGTGGGTCCACACAGCCCATTACCCAAAAACGACCCTAGCCATGTGGACTACACGGCTCGGTCTAACATTTACCATAATATGCAAATTTAATCCGTGAGGGGCCCATAGGCCCATTGGGCCCACACGGCCTATTTCGCTGCCCAAAATGACCTAAGCCCATGAGAATGCTCATGGTGGCCTCGACCATCTTACGCCCATATTCGTGGGCTCGGTCCACCACACGTGCGATCGCATGCTCGTGTGGCATCATTCGCCGGTACTTTGGCTTTTCGGCATTTTGTCGATCTACTTGGAGTGGTGTGTGTGTACACACGCTTTTCAGCTTTTTTGCCGATTATCGGTCACAGGGTATTGCTACGCACCTTCGGCTTATCAGCCAACTATCAGGTACAGGGTAAAAATACACACCTGATTGCCAACGTGCACGACTAACCCACAAGAACACCAACCTAACACAATCAGAAACTTCGGTTAGTTGCTTATCAATCAATTGAAGAGAACCTTAACCCAAAACTCATGTTCGGAGGCTTACCTATCACCCGCCTTAATTAATCTCACTCAGGCCGTCGCATGAGATCACTTCACTTCAATTCCTTAACAAAAAAACTACATGCATCCCATTCGCGACTCAATAACTAATATCATATAAGCCAATAATTGAACCAGGAGTATCGCAACTTACCCAAACTGTGGAATTAAGACTGAGAGACAGAAGTATTTGGCCACCACCAGAACACACCCATAAACTGATGCACGAGAAGAAATAATCGCACTCCCCTGAGACCAAGTATTCGACTAGCACAGAAGTTTAGAGGTTATTCGGCTCTAGCAAAAGAGGAGGGAAATGAGAAAAGCTGAAAGAAAGAAGAGAGGAGATAACAATGTGTTTGCCCAAAAACACATCAACCAATTGAGAGAGAAAAGAAATATTCGGCAAAAGTGTGAAGAGGTAGAGGAGATAAAAAGAATTGGTTTGACAGGAGGTTTGCATAGGAATGCAAAGTAGAGAGCAGAAGAACCCGAAAGGTATTCGAAATGACCAAAAAACAAAAAGATATTGCCCAGACTCTTAGCACAAATCGGCCTCCAAGAAAGAAAAATAACAAAAATGTTTCAAGCCACCGAATTATAGAGTAAAAGACTACTAAAAGTCGATTTCTGATAAGCCAAAATTCTCATTCGGCACACACCCCTCTTTCCTTTCAAAATCCCGAATTTTCCTCCCCAAATCACTCAAACCATCCACCACCCTTAAACTGCTCCTAAAATCCCTCCTCCAACCTCTCCACCATCCAATTCAAATTCCCCTTTTTCCTCCTACATTTTCTCCATGACCAATTCAAACTTCACCCTTTTACCAAGTCCACAACAACCTTCTAGAGTTTCAATCCAATTCAACCACTTACCATCCCCATGTAGCAAAATAATTGTATTTTGCTTGCAAGGGGATTCGAACCCAAGCCCCCCTCAATAGCTCAACACGCCACTTGTCTCCTTGCCACAAGCTCTTTTGTGTCACAAAATATCCTCAATTAATAAAGAAGTCTATAGGCCCAAGTCCAGGTTCCTTTAAAAGAAAAACCAAAATAAATTGCAAGAGCCAAGACTTGAACCCAGGCTCCCTTACAACCTTAATGACGCCACAACCACTAGACCACATGCTTCCTTGTGTCATTTTTTTAACACAATAATCTAAAAGGCTTACATCCAAGCATCTAGGGTTTTATTCAACTAAAACCAAAATTTTTGCTAAAGCCCAGGTTTGAACCCAAGACTTTTCCAACTCCTCTCAGGACCCTTCACCACTTGAGCAAACATTTAATTGTGTCATTTCCTTGCACAATTAAATACCTATTTACAGCCTCCTTACGGAACCATACTCAAGGCCCAATACTTCTAGGCCCAAATTCTGGGGCGTTACAAGCACATTCTTACTCATGCATAATTAATGTTGAAAAGTATATGAACTAATTTATTAATCTTAACAATATGGTAATTAGTGGACACACTATTTGAATGGTAAATGATTGATTTAGTAATGGTATTTAGTAATATTGTTACGTTGCAGAACCCTTGGGTATGATGCCTACATATGAAACTTTGAAGTTAATTGAACATAGAAATATTCTAAAGAAACTAAGATGTTGAAAGTAGGAGTTCATAACTTATAAATTCCAAGTTAGTAAATCGCCAAAATTGCTACGGGTCTACCATAACATTCATTAAGCATTGTTTTTAATAATTCTAAGTTAAGGGAAGGTAATTATTTTCGCTCTTTCATGTCATAGTAATTAAATCTTGTGATTTGTTGTTTATTATTCCGTGTTAACACTTTTATTTGTTTTGCATACTTATTAATTTTATTTAGGGTAATTAGTTAACTCAATTCACTCTTAACTATTTCTATCACCAACTTGTCAATTGATAATTTAACAATATTTTCTTCACATATACAGTCCCTATGGAGACGATACTCTTTACTCACGACTTTATTACTTGTTGATGACTGTGTACACTTGCACATCATTGGATAATCTTACGACAGGTATTAAAGTGGATGAATCCCAAAAGATAGAGATATTTTGTGATTGTCTAGACTGACAGTACGTAATACATGACCCAAGTAGAATAAATCCTAGATTTGTTTATGAGTTTATTCACTTGTGATGTTCATAGTGTGGCTTACCTCAATATTAATTAACTGACGGACTATGTGTTTACTTTGATGTATTAGAAGCTTGAGTTTAATTGGTAATAGAGTTGAAAGCTGAGAGATTGGGTATATGACTTCTGCAAGATATGGTTTCACCTGCAATAGTGGAATCATAGCCCAATAAAGTGTAAATGGTATCCTCTTATCAGCATTACATGGTAGATAGAAAAGTAATGTGGCCACGAGTCATTCCTCTAAAGACGAATGATTTAATTACTATGTGTTAAGAATTGATTTTTCTTTCATGAAGGAAGATGTAATGGTTACCATGAGATAAAATAGGATCATATTGGGAGAACGAATTTTATCCCAAAGAGATTAAAGATGTCTTATGAGGGTAACACATACATGAGAAGGTCATTGGACAAGCACTTGATAAGTAGCTTTCGTAAAGGAATATAATAGGGAGAGCTCAATCATGATACTTTAATGGAAAGAATCCATGACTAAATAATGTTGTAATTAATATACAAATAGTTGGAACTTAATTACAAATTATTTGAGCCCTAGTTATATATTTTCAATTGCTCCCTCCTCTAGCTCGATATAACCTTTATAGTTTGCATTAGAATAGATGAGATGAATAAAATGAAATTAACAAATTAGAGAAATAGATTGCATGTAACACTATTCGTAGTGAATGTGTTTTCTCGCCATAAACAAGAGATGGCATAGAGATTAAATTAATTTATTTGGATTATTATTTAATTAAATTGTAATTAAATAATTGAAGTTGTCAATCATGCCCCTGGCTCAATGGCAAACTTGTGTAGGTTTCAAGTTGATTAGCATGAGGTCCAAGATTCGATCCTTGTGTTTGTAAACTCTTTCCCCCTTCCCTCCATTGTAATGTACTTGTTCGCTTGTATAAAAGAAATTAAGTAATTGAAGTTTGAAGTAGAAATTAAATTAATTAGTCGTCATAGTTCCATAAAACAAGGTAACTGGATTTCTTTTTCCTGGATTCTAATACGATAAAGTTATCATGATTGGTGTGTCGCCCACCCTAGTGTACTCCAAGTGGGAGTGTGTTTTTTTTCCTATTAAAATATTATTATTTGGTCACATCTTGTTCAATTGATATTCTTCTTATTTTCTGTATAAATAGAGACCAGGGTTAGGTTAAATTACTCCATCTTAAGCGTAATCACTCTGCCAGAAAATAGTAAAATTTATTCTACCTAAGTAAATTCTATTTTTGTAAGAACTTGTTTTCAATTTCTAGCCCATAAAGAAAGTTTATGATATTCCCACTGAATATCAATTAAAGTTTTCATTGTGTTCATCGATTCACAAATAAAGCCCACATCCTAGCAAGGAGAGGTCGAGAATAACAAAGAAAATCGAATGGTTGAAAGCTAGGATTTAAGTCAAACCACTTATTCAATAACATAGGTACATATTTGGTAATTTGTTTCTTTAAATATCACAAAGGCTTGGTTTTAGAAGAATCCTACAACTTTTGTTGTACAAGAAAATCATTTTCTACACCATACTTTTCCAACATCTTTTATACTCATCCAAGATCTCTAGTATATTAACATGATGAAAACCTTCGTACGAGCCTTCCAATAAGCATAGTTTTAATGACATAATTAGAAATAGGGCCTGAGAGATCGAACTTCCTTAATTCATGGATTCCATGTTAGCAAATCTTGCTCAGGACCTTTTTCAAGTGTGTTTGAAGTATGCTTTGATACTATATGGGAATGAATTGATTTTCCTTTGTTGCAATCTTATTGTTGAATTAGTCGTTATAACAAGGAGTAGAACAATGCAGTACTATGAAATAAACAAGGAAAGAAAGAGGATAAAAAAAACAAAGTTTGTTAGCACAGTTTGGATTCAACGGTCTTACATTTATGGAGCCTAGTTCAAAGAATGAATTCACTCAACAATTTAACTCAATACAACTATTGATTTCAGCTTAATCTACTCTCACGCCAATTGATAATTGTAAATTCAATATAGTCCTCTATTATTGCATTCACTCTCCCAAAATCCCTACGTTACATACAAAATAACATTATAAGAAATGCTTAAGTAAAAGAGTGTTAAAGTATAACAAAATACTAAATAAAACACTTTAAAAAGAACACACATATATACGAGTTTTTTTTCTATATCCTATAAATAGGACCCAAAAGTACTTCATCCAATTTTGAAATAGGATAAGGAATCTTTAAAATTTAAATAAGAATACTAAATTATCTCTAGGTATTATCCCTTTAATTTCGAAATGCTTCAATTAATTGAATAAAAGTTGATCAGCTTTCATGTCTTTTAAGATAACAAGATAGAGTCCGAGCAATTTTAAACTCTTCCATTCTATTTAAAATTGTCACTCGTGGATAATCTTTATTCCTCTTCACATCCAGTTTTCATTAATTTTTCCTTATTAATGAAGTAGGGAAAACTTGGATAATGTTTAATCCTCCTTATTTTCTTTATCAATGAAATAAGGAAAACTTCTAAGTTCCTCTTTTTAATGCTACATAAAATTATTAATTTTTATTTTTAAATTTTTTTAAAAAAATTATTTGATTATTAAAATGTTTATTTATCTCATTATATATATAATATAACAAGCTACAAAAGTATATAAATCTTTCATTTTTTTGTATGTAATTTTTTTAAAATTCTCTTTTTTATTTAATTTTTAGTTATTTATTAGATTAGATATTTCAAAATTTTCATTATCTATTTGTTATATATATATATATATATATATATACAGTAATAATTAATTTCAAAAAAAGGATTTTATTTCTTTAAAGAAACAGATATGCCATAAATTCTACATTGACTAGAGAACACTCCCATAAATCACGCTTACATTAATAAGTGTCGACTTCCTCACTATTTTTATAAGCTCCTTAGAGTTTCTTCAATTGAAAAAGTTCATAAGAGAGGACTTATAGTTTAAAAATATTTTTATCTACCACACTATTTGCATGAGCTTTTTAGAGTTTTTTCATTTGAAGAATTTAATGAGTAAAGGCTTATAGTTTGAAGTTATTTTTATACACCTCACTATTTTTATGAGCTCTTTAGAGTTTCTTCATTTGAAGAAATTCATAAGAGAGGTCTTATAATTTAAAGTTATTTATATATAATATGATATATATTATATGAAAGAGAGAAACAATAAAGTTTAAACAAATGAGTATTGGTTTAGAAAAAACCTAGAACCTAATGATTTCAATATAGTACTAAGCTTGTTTTGGAATTGAACCAATCTGGTAATGCACTTATATCATTCTAATGCATTTAGAACCTACTAATGTCACGGGGCTAGAACTTTAGTTTGGCAAATCGTGTGACTTTAGGTGATTTCTTTGTTTCAAATCCGTCTAACTCTTGAAAAGTGAGAATTCACAAAGGAAATTCTCTAAGTCACCAAGATAAAGTAAAAGCAACTCAGAAAGACAAATGGACTTGAATCGAACAGAAAAGCCACAAGAAATAATAACGCACCAACTGTTTGAGTAAATTCTCTCAAAAGTATTCTCTTACTTTGAATGGAATACAATAAATTGATTACAAATGAGAGGGGAAGGCCTCCATTTATAGTTGAGCTGTCCGAGATCCAATGGTACAGATTGAATTACATCAACAACTGAGATTAGTGCCTATCTACAATATTAGAGTCCTAAGAGATTTAAACTCTATATAATCTTATATCTTAGGATTTACAATAATTACCCTAGTACCTTTACTTTTATTGAAGTATTTCATTGGGCCACCAAGGCTTCAAGTAGATGGGTTTCTCCATACGTTCCACGAATCGAGCCAGTTCAAATGGGTCAAATGAGCCCCATTTAATTAGTTAATCTCCATGAGACACTCTGTGTGCATTTCTCACGGGTTTTGATCCGCAGACCGTGATGCTAAGACGTTGGTCATAACTCAAAGTCAATTTGTGTATGACCGTTTTGAAATTGCATTTGATGGAAAGTATAGATTGCAAATTAATATGAGCATTATTTAAATTAAAAGTGATGATTTATCATCTTACAAATTTAATTATTCTAAGCACTATTCAAATTTAAAGTGATGATTTATCATCCAATGAATACATTTCCATGGAACATGTTTCTCCCAAGGAGTATGTCCAATATGAAGGGTCAATCTTATTTTCAGAAGATAGAGTAAGAATTAGGGAATTCCTCGACTTTGCTAATCAAAGGAAATTTAAAACTTCGTTGTATCTCAGGAGGACCTTTGTCTTAACCCTCTAGCAACTTTGTAGGGGGGAAATAGTTCTCTTTGGAAAGCGTCATTTGTGCCTTGAAGTGTACTATTTATTTCCAGACAAATCTCTGGTTTTATCGTCTCCACTCAATTATTCAACAATCAACGAGAACTATTTTTGGAGATGGCGACGGAGGCTACTACCGTATTCAAAGTGATGAACCAAGAGTTTGTGAAACTTGACCGATTTGATGGTTCAAACTTTAATCGTTGGAAGGACAAGGTGTTGTTCCTTCTTACTGTCTTAAACGTGGCGTATGTTCTGGATCCAAACCTACAACCTGCGGAGGATCCTGCTCCCAATGCAAACTCCGATGAAATTGTGAAAGTGGCTGAACTCAATAAGAAACGCGAAAAAGACAATTTCACATGTCGAGGACACATCCTCAACACCTTGTCTGACAGATTGTATGATCTTTACATGTCGATGCAATCCCCGATGGAAATATGGAAAGCTCTTGAAGAGAAATACAACACCTAGCGACAAGGTACTGATAAATTTTTAATGATGAAGTATTTCGAATTCAAAATGCTCGATAGTATTCCGATCATGGATCAAGTCCATGAATTACAAGTCCTTGTAAGTAGACTTCGTGACTTGAAAGTTGTTATTCCAGAATTGTTACAAGTCGAGGCTATCATCTCGAAGTTGCCCTCGTCTTGGAACAATTATCGGAAGAAACTTCTGCATATGGCAGAGGACTTCACTGTGGAGAAAATATTTAGGCATTTGCGTATTGAAGAGGAAACTTGGAAGTGTGATGCGGTGTATCTTCCCCAAAGTTCTAAAGTGAACCATGTGAGCGAGTCCAAGAACTCTCGAAATGGTAAAGGCCACATCCGAGACCAAGGACGTGCAAGACAAGAAGAAAAAAAATCGCAATTGTTATAATTGCAATAGGTTAGGACACTATATTAAGGATTGCAAACTTCTCAGAAAGAAGCAAGATGCCACAACTTCCAAAGCCAATATGGTGGAGGGCATGGACTTAGTGGCCTTGGTTACGGAAGGGATCAAAAGTTTGGAGATTGGTATGATTACTGAACTCAACATAGCCATGACTGATAAGTCCTGTAATTGGTGGCTCGACTCCGGAGCTACTGTCCATGTGTGTAATGACCGACAACAATTCAAGAGTTATGAACTAGTGGCAAACCGTGAAGTGCTTATGGGCAACTATCAATCGGTTAAGGTGCTCGGTCAAGGGATAGTGGAACTCAACTTCACATCTAGGAAGAAATTGACTTTGACTAATGTGTTGCATGTTCCCGATGTGAGAAAGAATTTAGTGTCCGCAAGTATTCTATGTAACAAGGGGTTCAAGATTATCTTGGAATCCGATAAGTTTGTCTTGCTTAAAGGTGATATATATGTAGGAAAAGGATATTGTAACAAGGGTATGTTCAAGTTAAGCATTGATATGAATAAAGTTAATTTTTCTGCTTATATTGTTGAATCTTATCCTTTGTGGCATGCGCGTTTAGCACATTTTTATTTTAAAATTTTACAATATATGCAAAAGAATGGTTATATAAGTCTAAGTAATGATGAGTTTGAGGATAAATGTGAAATTTGTATTCAATCAAAAATTACCAAGAAGCCATTTCCTAATAAGTGTGAAAGGAATTCACAAGTGTGAGATTTAATTCATTCGAATGTTTGTGAATTAAATGGAACACTAACAAGAAGTGGAAAACGATATTTTATCACTTTTATAGACGACTTCTCTAGATTTACTTATGTGTATCTCATGAGAAGTAAATACGAGGCTTTTGATATGTTTAAACGTTTTAAAAATGAGGTTGAGAATTTGTTTAGTAAGAAAATCAAAGTGCTTCGTAGTGATAGAGGTGGTGAATATTTTTCAAATGAATTTAATATATTTTGTGAGGAACAAGGTGTGGTACATGAGTGTTCCGCGCCTTATACTCCACAACAAAATGGTTTGGCAGAAAGAAAGAATCGTACTTTAGTAGATATGGTTAACTCGATGTTGTTAAATGCTAAACTTCCATATAATCTATAGGGTGAAGCATTATTGACTGCGTGTTATATTCTTAACAGAATACAATCGAGAAAATTCAAAGTATCTCTATATGAGTTATGGAAGGGTCGGATGCCAAACTTAGATTATTTCAAAGTGTAGGGGTGTTTGGCTTACTATAAAGTTCCCGACCAACAGAGAACAAAGTTAGGTCCAAGAGCCGTCAAGGGTGCATACGTTGGATATGCCCAACACTCTAAGGCTTATCGTGTTCTTGACTTAGTGTCAAATATGATAATTGAAATAAGAGATGTTGTATTCATTGAAAATAAGGTTTTCAATGATTCAACAGATTCAGAAAAAGAATATCAACCAATGATCTCAAGTGATCAAACCAAAAGAAGTCTTTGTGATAATAAGGATACGGAGCCGAGGAAAATTCAAAGAGTGAGAAAAGTAAAGGACTTTGGTCCTGATTTCATTTCCTCGCAATCTCTAGCATTCATTGCTGAGGGAAATAGAGAATCCGTAATTAGGAAGATCCCCATAATGTTTAATGTGGATGGTGATCCACAATCCTATGGTGAAGCCATGACTTATAGGGATGCAGCATTTTGGAAAGAGACGATCAATGATGAAATGGATTTAATATTATCCAACAATACTCGGATTCTAGTTTATCTTCCTCAAGAATCGAAGCCTATCGGGTGTAAATGGGTGTTTAAAAGGAAGAATACTGCAACAGGGGGTTCTCCAACCTTTAAGGCTAGGTTGGTGGCTAAAGGATTTAGGCAAAAAGAAGGCCTAGATTATTTTGACACTTATGCACCAATGGCTATGATGACCTCCATTCGAATTCTTATAGCACTTGTATCTATCCATAAGTTACATGTACATCAAATGGATGTTAAGACGACTTTTTTGAATGGTGATCTCGAACAGGAAGTCTACATAGAGCAACTAGAAGGTTTTGTGCTTCCTAGGAATGAACATAAGGTGTGTAAGTTGATCAAATCATTATATAGTTTAAAACAAGAGCGTAAACAGTGGCATGAGAAATTTGACTCGATTATCTTGTCATGTGGTTTTTTACATAATGGTGCAGATAAATGTATTTACACTAAATTCACCGATAGGTATGGTGTAATTATTTGTCTCTATGTAGATGATTTTTTGATTTTTGGTACGAACATGGAATGTGTTCGTGAGACCAAAGAGTATCTAGCCTCGAAATTTAAAATGAAGGATCTCAATGAGGTAGATACAATTTTAGGAATAAAGGTGAAAAAACATGAAAATGGCTTTACACTAAGTCAATCTCACTACATTGAAAAAGTATTGGAAAAGTTTAAACTTTTGAATATCAAGGATTCGAACACTCCATACGATTTGAACTTCAAGTTAAGTGAGAATAATGGCAGGGCTATAGCGCAACTTGAGTACGCCAGCGCAATCGGAAGTCTAATGTATGCAATACATTGCATTAGACCTGATATCGCATTTGTTGTGTGCAAATTGGTGAGATTTGTAGAATTTTTGCTATATTAAGAAAACAAAAAATTTGGGATTGTTCTATAGTGATTATCCCATAGTACGAGAAAGTTACTCAGATGCAAGTTGAATTACAAGTTTAAGTGACAATAAGCCCACATCGGGATGGATTTTTACAATTGGAGGTGGAGCCATTAGTATGTATTTCTATAATTGGAGGTGAAGCCATTAGTTGGGCCTCCAAGAAATAAACTTGCATCTCACATTCAACTATGGAGGTTGAATTTATAGCCTTAGCAGCTACTGGCAAGGAAGCAGAATGGCTAAGAGATCTCTTGCTAGATATAAAGTTGTGGCCACAACGTAGGTTCACCATTTCCGTTTATTGTGATAGTGAATCTATCATGTCTCAAGCGTACAATAAGGTGTACAATGGAAAGTCTAGACATATAAGTTTGAGACATGAGTATGTGGGACAATTGATTAAGGACGGTGTGATAATTGTTACCTACGTTAAGTCAATTGACAATTTAGCGGATCCATTGACAAAAGGTTTGTCAAGGGATTTGGTTAAGAGTACCACCACTAAGATGGGATTAAAATCATTCTAATCACATCATTGATAATGGAAACCCTACCTTGTTCTAGCCAAAAGTTAGTTTCAAGGTTCAAAGGGTAATAACAAGTTATCGAATGACAACGTACACTAAGAATCAGGATTTAGTGCTTATATTTTAAGAGGATGAGTTTTACTCTTAATGGATGGACATTAATTGTCATGAAATCCACCTATATGGACATGAAGTGGTGTCGCTTCAACGAGATTTTCTTTATGATTTTCTCTCGTACATGTTCATGAAACGAGATGAGCACATGGCCATAACGGTGCTAAAGCAAATTAAATTCTTACTCTAATACTTTACGATTATGTGTGAAAATTTTCCAATATTAACTTTAAGAGAGATGGTTCAAGCAACTAGCCACCATTCACTTTGTTGATACTCTGAGAGTTTGCACTAAAGGAAGGTTCAATCTGCGGACACCCTTCTTTATGCATAATCATTGTGTACTTATTTTCTGGAATTAGCAATCTAGTGGGGAATTGATGGAAAGTATAGATTGCAAATTAATATGAGCACTATTCAAATTAAAAGTGATGATTTATCATCTTACAAATTTAATTATTCATAAGCACTATTCAAATTTAAAGTGATGATTTATCATCCAATGAATACATTTCCATGGGACATGTTTCTCCCAATGAGTATGTCCAATATGAAGGGTTGTGGCTCTTCAAATTGTATTCATTCAGTGCATATAAATAAAGGCATTATGGTGCTTACAAAACATACAATTACAATCAATCTTATTTTCAGAAGATAGAGTAAGAATTAGGGAATTCCTCGATTTTGCTAATCAAAGGAAATTCAAAACTTCGTTGTATCCTAGGAGGACCTTTGTCTTAACCCTCCAGCAACTTTGTGGGGGGGGCAAATAGTAGTTCTCTTTGGAAAGCGTCATTCGTGCCTCAAAGTCTACTGTCTATTTCCATACACGTCTCTGGTTCTATCGTCTCCACTCAATTATTCAACAACATTTAGTTACCTTCTCGTGAGATATATATGTACAATATCATATATGATTTTTTACGGTGTGTTAAGGTTATTACCTTTTTAAAACGACCCTTAATTACCTTTTCGCAGCTATATATTTAATATTATATACGATTTTTACAATGATTATAATATAATAAATTAAGATTAAAAAATCAAGCATTCATATTTACATGAATTTTATTTTTAAAAAAATTTATTTGTTATATGTTACAGATCTTAAAAATTATTTTAAAATTATAAATGAATATATTATAATAGATATATTTACAATAAGATGTACGAGATTAAAAAAAAACTAATTAATGAAATATTTGATTGTTTTAATTAAGTATGTATAAAATATCTACTAAATAACTAAATCAATCAAATACGCAATTGATTACTAGAAGGAACGGGTTAGTGTAGGATTTAGAAACGACTTGAAGCCACCCACCAACAGAGTAAAATAATATCAATGAAAGAATAAATTATCTAATGTTCAAAGACAAAACCATTAGAATTGTAAACATGAAAAATATATGGAAGACAGCTTTTATGAATGCAAATAAGTTTACACTCTGGTTAACGGGTGTGTATAGATGGCCATTAAAGATTATTTATTATTATTTTAAAATATTATATTCTTACTTTATCAACTATAAAATATGTTTTGGTTTAGAAAAATTAAAATAAGTTTACACTTCGATGAATAGATGTGGACCATATCAACTAAAAATTATTTAATGCGCTTAAAACTATCCACAACTCCTTCTCAACTTATAAATAAGAGGATAATGCGCTTCAGCATACTCGAATCTACATCCTCTTACATAGATAACAATATATTTTTTTATTCTACGAGCAATTATAAAAAAATTATCACGTATCGTTTTTTTAATATTTATTTTTTAAGATTTTACTATATTATTATATAATATTTTTCAACTTCTAACTCTAATCGTGAAATCTAAAATTTCACATACTAAATATTATTCCTTCAATTAATACCTTTAATAAAATTTTGTGTTTAAAAGAAAAATAATTTATCATATCTTCTTTTCCCACAAAAAGTAATGAATTGTTGCAATGAACCGTGTAAAGTAAATATACTATCAATGCATAACCTCACTTTAATATGATTAAATCCAAATACTCTTTGTTTAAAACTCAAATAAAAACATAAACTAAAATAAATTTAGACAAAATTCATGTCCAAGTTTATCTCATGTTTCATACAATCATAAGAATCTAAATATGAGATGAAATTGGAAATACATGTGTGCAAATTCATTTTAGTTTATGATTTGATTTAAGCTTTAGACAAAGATTGTTTGATCTTGATTTTTTTTTTTTAAATTTTAAGAGTTTGTTTAAATGAGAAATTTGAGGAAAAGCTTTCATTTCTAATAAGATTTTAAAATTTCAAAAATAAATTTGTTTGTTTAAGTAAACATAAAAAAAAATTAAATTTTTAAGAAATCTTTGAGTAATTTAAATTTTATATTCAAATTCCACCTGTGGTTTTTTTTTAAATTCTTTTGACGATTAAGTCTTAGCTCGATTGGCATAGACATTATTGTTAATGTAGGAGGATTTGGGTTCAAATGCGCTAAAGCATATTATCCTCCTATTTATGGGTTGGTG
This sequence comes from Gossypium sturtianum, assembly GCA_025698515.1. Taxonomy (NCBI): domain Eukaryota; kingdom Viridiplantae; phylum Streptophyta; class Magnoliopsida; order Malvales; family Malvaceae; genus Gossypium; species Gossypium sturtianum. The sequence continues at coordinate 32,984,207 of CM046943.1, read as the reverse complement.
AGGGTCTATAGGTAGTTCTAAATATTGTGTCAAAAAGAACAGATATTATTAGAACCTATAATGAGATTATTCAAAAAAAAATCTTTTCATTTAATACATGTGGTCCAACAATGAAATAAAAAAATTAACTTTAAAATATATATTTTTTAAAATCTCAATATATATTTTTTATGTTTTATATTATTAAAAATGTTTTTATATTTTTAAAAAATATAATTATATCCATATTGCATATTAGATTTTTTTTTAAATCTATATTTTATTAAAAAGTATTTATTCAAACAAAATATCACAAATACTAACATTTTAAAATTCAAGTAAATTGAAAGTTTTCATAATTTTAAAATTCTTTATGCAAACCCACCTTTTAGAAATCTATGAAAATTTTATTTGCTTTAGATTTTTGAATTTCCAAACTTTTAGGGTTTGTTTGGATGGAGAATTTGGAGGACGAATTTCATTTATATTAAGGTTTTCAAAATTTTAAAAGTAAATTTATTTGGGTAAAAAATTGGGAGAATTTTAAAATTCGTGAGTAATTATTAAAGTGTTATAAATGTTATTTAATGGATGTTCAACCTTGCATCTTTCATCTCCCTTGACTTTCCATCTTTCATTTTCTTTAACCTTTAACCTTCCATCTTCCTTAAACATTTCATCTCCTTGTAACCCCTTTTTCTTATTTATGTATTAGAATATGAAAAGTCTAATCTCCCTATATATATAGTGGAGTATACTACTTGTAAGTTTTATGAAAATATAGAATGCAATAGAATCCTCATATTCTCATATATATATTTTATCTATTATTTTTTTATAATACGTTATCAGCACGAGTGCTTACAACAATCCAAGAGTCTTGCATTTTTCGTTATTTTGGATGAAGGTATGTAATACATTTTATCAAGATGTCCATTATGATAAAATTACTTATGTTTATAATTTGTTTCATTTTTTAAGGGTTTCACTAATCTTGTAATTTGTTAAAAACTTCTAACATAGTCAAATTACTTGTAATTTATTTTATGACTAAATTGTTGTAATTATTTGGTTATTTTTTACTTGTTATGTTATGGTTGAAAGTTTTATTAAGGGATTACTAATGTTTGCTTGAAGGTTTGTTAATGAAAAACTTATATTTATATTAAATTTATATTGTAGCGATATCATCAATGTCGAACATTGGAAAACTTGAATTTGTGGCTCTTGATATTATTGGAAAGAACTATTTATCCTGGATGTTAGATGTTGAAATACATTTAGATGCAAAAGGCCTTGGTGAAGCTATAAATGAAGGAAATGAAGCATCTAGTCAAGATAAGGCCAAAGCTATGATATTTCTTCGCCATAACCTCCATGAGGGACTAAAGACTGAATATTTGACTGTTAAAGATACACTTGTCTTTTGAAATAGTCTAAAAGAAATATATGATCATCAGAAAACCATAATACTTCCTAAAGCTCGCTATGATTGGCTGCATTTGATATTACAAGATTTTAAATCTATGAGTGAATATAACTCGGCTATATTTAGAATCACTTCCCAATTGAAATTATGTGGAGAGAACATAACTGATGAGGATATGTTAGAAAAAACATACTCCACATTTCACGTAAATAATGTTGTCCTGCAGACACAATATCGTGAAAAAGGTTTTAAGAAATATTCTGAATTAATATCTTGTATTCTTTTGGCTGAGCAAAATAATGAACTGTTAATGAAAAATCATGAGTCATGTCCAACTGACTCTACTCCATTCTCTGAAGCGAATGTGACATCATATAGTGAAACAGATAAAGGCCACACTAGTAGTCGTGGTCGAGGACATGGTCGTGGTCGTGGTCGCGATTGCGGTCGAGGACGTGGACGTGAACGAGGTGTTCATTTGAAGAATACCCACCAGAACTGGGATCATAAGGATGGAAAGAATGATAAAAATACAACTGGAAAAGTGGAAAGTTTGTGTTATCGTTGTGGAGGTAAAAACCATTGGTCTCGTACTTTTCGTACACCAAAGCATCTTGTAGAACTATATCAACAATCATTGAAGGATAAAGAGATGAAAATAGAGACAATTTTTTTTTGTGAGAATGGCAAAGATGATTATGGCATCGTTGGTACAACTCATTTGGAAGCTATTAATTTCTTCGCCACCCCTAAAGGGAATAATTGATCTTTTAATTTTATTATTATAGTTTTAAAAAATAAATTTTATGCAAGTTTGTTATGTTTTTAACAACATGATTATTATATTATGTTTTAAAATATTTAAGAAAATTTTATATATTTTGAACATTTTTGTTACATTTATTTGTTTTCTTTGAAGAATATGAATACCTCTCAAATTCAATTAGCGAAAAATGGTGAAGACTTATGTTTAGCAGACAGTGCAACTACTCATACTATACTTAACAATAAGAAATTTTTTTCTCATTTAACAATGCAAAAAGCTAGTGTGAGTACTATATCTGGTAGTACCAAAATCATAAAAGGCTCTGAAAGAGCAAATATATTGTTGCGTAGAGGAACTAAGTTTCAAATTAATGATGTGTTATACTCTACTAAGTCTCAAACAAATTTGTCAAGTTTTAAAGATATTCGCCATAATGGATATCATATTGAGACAATAAGTAAAGTGAATGATGAATATCTTCAAATTACAAGTATAATTCAAGGGAACAAAATTATTTTGGAGAAATTGTCTGCACTCTCCTTTGGTTTGTACTACACGAGAATTAGTATAATTAAAGCATGTGCTATAATAAATCAGAAGTTTACTGATGACTTTATTATTTGGCATGATCGATTAGGCCATCCCGGTTCAATTATGATGTGAAAAATTATTGACAATTCATGTGGACATTCATTGAAGAGCCAACAGATTCTTCAAGCTAATAATTTTTCATGTGATGCTTACTCTCAAGGTAAATTAATCATTCGGCCACCACCAGCCAAGATAAATTATGAATCTATCACTTTTCTAGAATAGATACAAGGAGATATATGTGGACCAATACACCCTCCGTGTGGAACATTTAGATATTTTATGGTTTTACTTGATGCTTCGACTAGATGGTCGCATGTATCCTTATTATCAACTCAAAACATAGCATTTGCAAGGTTACTTGCTCAGTTGATCAAATTATGAGCACATTTTCCAGATTTCCCCATCAAGACAATTCGTATTGATAATGCTAGTGAATTTACTTCCCAAGCTTTCAATGATTTTTGTATGTCTATTGGAATAAGTGTTGAACATCATGTAGCACATGCTCATACACAAAACGGGCTTGTTGAATCATTAATCAAATGTCTGCAATTGATTGCAAGACCATTACTTATGAAGTCAAAACTTCCAATTTTTGCTTAGGGGTATGCCATACTACATGCAGCATCACTAATTCGAGTTAGGCCAACAAGTTATCATAAGTTCTCCCCGTTACAAATGGTTTTTGGTCAAGAACCAAATATTTCCAATTTGAGAACTTTTGGATGTGTTGTATAAATTCTGATTGCTCCACCACAACGCTCTAAAATGGGTATTCAAAGGAGGTTAGGAATATATGTTGGATATGAATTTCCATCAATAATTAAATATCTCGAGTTATCAATGGGGAATTGATTTACGACTCAGTTTGTTAACAGTCATTTTAATGAGTCAGTTTTCCCAACGTTAGGGGGAGAAAATAAACAACTAGAAAAAGAAATAGATTGGAATGAATTATCATTGTCACATCTTAATCCTCGTAAGCAACAATGTGAATGGTTTAGAGGATAATTCATTTACAAAGTTTAACAAATCAATTGCTAGACGCATTTACTGATCCAAAAAGAGTGACAAAATCACATATACCAACTGTAAATGCTCTAATCAAAATTGATGTCCCTGATGGACAAACTCTAGTTGCTAGTGAGTCTAAAGCATGTTTGAAGCGTGGTAGACCAGTCGGTTCCAGAGATAAAAATCCTTGAAAAAGAAAAGGAGAAAAATATATGATGGTTAGATCGAGGAAGCAATGACTTTAAAAGGATCTCCAGAAGAGATTTTAGACATGATTGAAGTTCAAGAAAAATCTTAGGTACCTAATAATGAAGAGATCTCAACAAATTATGTTAGGTCAAGAATTAAGTGGAACTAAAATCAAATCAGCGTTGATGACATATTTGCATTCAATATAGCACTAAATATTTTGAATAACAACGTGGATCATGAACCAATGTTAATTGAAGAATGTAGACAAAGAGATTATTGGCCAAAATGTAAATAAGCAATTGAGGCGTAGTTAAAATCTCTTGCAAAGAGAGAAGTATTTGGACATGTAGTTCGTACACCTGAAAGTGTAAAACCTGTGGGATATAAATGGGTTTTTGTGAGAAAGAGAAAAGAAAAAAGGAGAAATTGTGAGATATAAAGCGCATTTGGTTGCGCAAGAACTTTCACAAAAACCTAGTATTGGTTATGAAGAGACATACTCTTCTATGGTGGATGCATCTACTTTTAGGTTCTTAATTAGTATGGCAATAAGAGAAGGGCTTGATTTATGCCTAATGGATGTAGGTACAGCTTATTTATATGGTCCACTTGATAATAACATTTACATGAAACTCCTAGAAGATTTTAAACTACCAGAAGCAGCTAATTCATGTTCTCGAGAACATTACTCAATCAAATTAAACATATCCCTTTATGGATTGAAACAATCTGGGCGCATGTGGTATAATTGCCTTAGTGAATACTTATTGAAGGAAGGTTATAAGAATGATCCCATTTCCCCATGCATTTTTATAAAGAAGTTTTAATCAGTATTTGTTATAATTGATGTGTATGTTGATGATTTAAATATCATTGGGACTCTTAAAGAGATTTTAGTGACAATGAAATGCTTAAAGAAAGAATTTGAAATGAAAGACCTTAGAAAGACAAGATTTTGTATAGGTTACAAATTGAGCACCTAAATAATGAAATCCTTGGGCATCAAACAACATATATAGAAAAAGTACTAAAAAGATTTTACTTGCGTAACGCACATCCGTTGAGCACCCCAATGGTTGTTAGGTCACTCGATGTAAATAAAGATCCTTTCCAACCTCGGGAAAATGATGAATATTTTCTTGGTCTTAAAGTACCATATTTAAGTGCTATTGGTGCATTGATGTATCTTGCTAGTCATACACGACCTGATATATCATTTGTTGTCAACTTATTAGTAAGATTTAGCTCTTGTCCGACTACAAGACATTGGAATGGGGTTAAGCATGTTTTTCATTATCTTCAAGATATAAGAGATATGGGTTTGTTTTTCCTTAACCTACCCAAAACAGAATTGGTTGATTTTGCAGATGCAGGGTACTTATTTGATCCTCAAAATGCTCGATCACAAATTGGTTATGTTTTCATATATGGTGGTACTACAATTTCTTGGCGTTCTATGAAACAAACAATTGCTGCTACTTTTTCTAATCATGCTAAGGTTTTGGCAATCCATGAGGCTAGTCACGAATGTGTGTGGCTAAGGTCTGTAATTCATCACATACAAAAAAAATTATGGTTTATGCTCTGAAAAAGAAGCTCCAACAGTTTTATATGAAGATAATACAACTTGCATTGCACAACTTAAGGAAGGATATATTAAGGGTGATAGAACAAAACATATATCACCAAAATTTTTCTTCACTCATGATCTACAAAAGAATAGAGATATAAATGTTCAACAAATTCGTTTAAGTTAGAATTTGATAGATCTTTTTACTAAGGCGCTCCCTGCTACATTTGAGAAGTTAATTTTCAACATTGGATTGCGTCGTTTTAAAAATCTTAAGTGATGCTTACAGAAGGGGGAGTAAATTCACACTACATTTTCTTTTAAGTTTGTGACATACTGTGTATCAAAGGATTATGTACTCTTTTTTCCTTCACTAAGTTTTTGTCCCACAGGGTTTTTCCTAGTAAGGTTTTTAATGAGGCATATCCTTTATACAATGAACATTCAAAGGGGAGTGTTATGTATGTTATTTAATGGATGTTCAACCTTTCATCTTTCATCTCCCTTGACCTTCTATCTTCCTTAAACCTTTCATCTCCTTGTAACCCTTTTTTCTTATTTATGTATTAGAATATGAAAAGTTTAATCTCCCTATATATATAGTGGAATATACTACTTGTATGTTTTATGAAAAAGTATAGAATGCAATAGAAATCCTCATATTCTCATATCCATCTTTTTATTTATTATTTTTGTTTATAATATAAAGGAGATTTTAGTAGCTTAATTTCCCTTTTCAAATTCCACCTAAATAGGTGGTTTTTCAAAATTCCTTTTATTTTAATTTGATCAATTTTAGTCCTTTCACTTTTTGAATTGGTCAATTTTAGTCCTTGTACATTTAAAAATTTGAAATTTTAGTCATGACCAAACGATATTAGTTAAATAAGTTTAGTCAAATTTTGCTATTAGTCTTGTATTATGCGTAAATATTCTCCAACTGAATCATTCTTAGTCACTATATTTTTCGAATTTCAAAATTTCAATATTAATGCAAACGACAAACGTTAAATCTATTAATCAATTTTTATGTGGAAATAACAAGCTGACATGATATTACACATGCGATAATATGTTTGTTGCATCAAAATTTGAGAATAACGAAACTTAAATTAATGAATTTAATAGCTATCATTTGGTTAAGACTAAAATTCTAAAAGTATAGAGACTAAATTCACAAATTACACATAATACAAAGACAAATAACAAAATTTAACCTACAAACTTTACTTTTAATATTATAGTCGACCATCTCTATAATAGTAACTCGTTATAACAACATTTCGCTATAACAATCAAGTTTCTAATAGAACTGATCTTTTATGTTTTATTTTAACCCTCTATAATAACTCTTCACTTATAAAAGCAATAGTCGTAGTTATGAGATACATTTTTTTTATTAAATTAGTTCTCTATAACAACAATTTGTCTATAATTTTAAGTAAAATTATAATTATTTCATATAGGCAAGCCTATTAATCATAAATTATTAAATAAAAAATATCTTTATTAAAATATTAATTCAACAAAGGGTGAGTATTTGGTATACTAACAATGTAATTATTTTTTTTTAAATACAATGGTTGGGATTTTATTCAAATAGAAGCCTATAAAGACAGGCCCAACAAAACAAAACAGAAATTGCAACCCAAAATAAGTAAGACCAACCCAATGAACAGACTAAACATAAGGGAAATTAGTTCTAAAAGAAGAAAAGAGAAACCAACAAAGCATTAAAAGAAACATAAATGATCCCAACCACCTAGGCAGATTGTTCAATTCCAAAGCATCTGAAAAGCAAAACCCTTCAGCAGCCTGTCAGAGTATTATCCCATCAATCCTATCAATCTGCTTCAATAATATACTGGAAGGTGTTCTTTCAAAAACCATTGCGCCTCTTCAGAATCTTGGCACTCATTCATCTAAAAAGACCCAAAAATTCCTCTTTCACCTATTTCCTTCCCCTCTTCCCGAATGGGGAATCGATATTAGATGTGGCATGTACGATGTGGTTATCGCCGATCTACTTCAACAGCATCGAGTGCATAGGTAGGAACATCGCCCACAAGATAAGTTGCTTCATTTCTTTTAAAACCCTCTATAGCCAAAGCATGAGCAGCGCCATTTATATGCTTTTGTACATGGTGGAAAACACAGTTTTGGAAAATCACACATGACGCATAGATATTATGAATATAAGCTCCAATTACTGACCGTTCCCCTCTATTTTCTTTCAGATTACGAATCATGGACAAGCAATCTCATTCGACTTCTACATTCAGAAAACCCATTTGAGCTCCTGTCAAAACCGCCTAGAAGCAAGCCATTGCCTCTACTGTAAATGGTGAAGGTATGTTGGCATGCAAAATAGTTTTTGAACAGAGAATAATACATGTGTCGTTTCTAATAATAATCCCAGAACAGGATCTATTATCTTGCTTGCAAAATCCTGCATCAAAATTTATTTTGACAAAAGGGTTTTGAGGTGCCTTCCACACACCAACGGGTATGATTTGCTCTGCAATTTTGCTCTTATCCCCCATAATTTCACTCAAATACTTCCTGATGAAATATATTGTCTCCCTTGCATTCACACTTTGCCCTTCATGTAGCAATTTGTTGCGTGCAGTCCAGATTGCCCACAACCCACAACAAAACAATCGACAAAGGTACATGGAACTATTTTAAAAAAAAAATTGTTTATCTATTCTGCCATTTGAGTCATATGCATCTGCATACATTGTGTGAACCCTGACTGTTGCCAGATCTCCTTTGTGTGCAAACACTCTTGAAAAACATGTTCAACTGTTTCAACACCATTGTGGCAGCGAGGACAGTTCGCAGAGTTCATCAACATCCTGTAGTATAGGTTTGCATAAGTAGGCACATAGTTGTTCATAATCCTCCATGTTGTAATTTTTATTTTGGAGGGTAGATCAATATTGTAGAGCGTTTTGTATAACAGTGTATTTTTTTTATTCCACAAGCAACCTTAAACAATTGACATGTGTCTATTTTTTTAATATTTTACTATACCCCTAAAGGACACTCGTCAACCGCCTGGCCTTATTTGTGGAGTCTAAAAACTCTTCTAACAGTGTACCAAATAATTTTCCTTCAATAAATGTTTAAATTTCACATCAATATCTCTTAATCATATTTTATTAAATGAAATAATTTTTAAAGAGTGGAATTAAAACTATCAATTCAATAAAGTACTATTACTTCCCCTAATTAAATATTCTACTATGAATTTAATAATTCATGATAAATTCATTAATTTAATTCGTTAACTCATACTAATTAATTGAACTTCAAACTTCATAATTAGTCATATGAAAGAATATAAAAAAAAAGTATAAAAGCAATAATGCATGCATATGTTATACGTCTTTTAATTTTGTTGATTTAATTTTTACTTTCTTTCTTTTTTGAACATAATTATCAATTTTTTCATTTAATGAAAATTCATGAAATTTATGGTAAATTTATAATAATTATATTTCTAAAATAACATGTTGTTAAAAATCTATAACAATCATTTTTTTATATAATAAACAAAATATTGATAAACAAATTATACTGTTATAAAAAGAAAAAAGAAAGTAAAATGACATGTTTTTCCTATCCCGCCCCCTTTCCCCAAGTTTTCCATGTTCTGTATTCAATGCTATTGGGGCCCGCTGTGTACATGTTTCATTCAATCTATGGCATTGAATTTTGAAATATTTAATCGAGGAATCAATTGGGTTTCCCACGCACAGAATCTACCTAGGACCAATCTCTTCTTTAGTTTTCTCCAAGGAATAATTTGCTTTGCCAAGTGATTGGCTTTAAAGAAAATAAAACCACCACTCAAAGAAGCACATAAGTGTATATATGGAGACAAAAGCCATTAATAAAACACCGAATCGCAATTAGCAAAGAACCAATTAAAGGTGGTTTATTTGGGACAAATCATACACAAATCAACATATCTTTTGGGGCAGAAATATATATATATATAGGAGACCCTTCTGGCTTCTGGGAGCATCCTTGAGCTCAAAAAGCTGACCAAAGTGGACTGCATTGTTGGGTTTTGATTACTTTAATATATTATCATATTTACTATACCATGGTACCTCCACACTTCCACATATGAAGCCATATTCCCACAAAATCGCTTGCAGACTAAGATTTGTTTCCACTAATAGCAAGGTGTAAAGCACAAAGTGGGCGGCTTACCACCAACGGATCATTCCTAGAGAAAGTGGTGGGGCTAAATTTAGCAAGACAAAAAAAATTCTATACCCAATTGAAAAAACTTGTTTAATTAATGGACCCCAGCTGCACAGACTGAGTGCCGGATTCGATAATATTTCAATGGGTGTATGTCATTTTACTCCCAATATTTTTAGATATATGTTTGAATATATTTATTTTTAAAAAAATATATATACAATACGTGAATTAAATATAACTTCAAATTTTAAAATAGAAAATATTTCGTATTTAAGTGTCACCTTCTCTAAATTACTGCAACAACAATCATATCAATCAATTAAGATTAAATTATAAAACATAGAAAACTTATAATATGTCAAAATAATTATTGAGAATCGAGCATTTAGATAGTTCACAAGTTTCAAATAATGTGAAATTGATAAACCCTTCCGATTCTGCTTAAGGTCAAAACTAAGCACATTTGATTTTAAAATATTACTGGTTTGGCTTTCTTTATACAAAGAAAAAAAAAAAGGGGGGCTAACGAAGGATTCATTGTTGTTGGATCACAAGGGCATAAAAGAAATGGAATATAAGCAAGATGGATCCTTTTTAAGGTAAGAGAAGGACATGTAGGATGAGAAATGGTCCAAAGATACCTAGAATCTCGTATATGAATCATGATTGTAATATAATAATATCAAATGTAATTAGTGTCATTCCAAACAAGGAAACAACCCAAGCTGGATCCCACCAAAAGGGGGATTTGCACTAGAGGCAAAGCGAAAGGACCAAAAAAAAAAAAAAAAATTCTCCAACAGCAAACCCCGATGAAGATTATGGCTTACGGGCGCCCCTCGACAGGTCTAGTTCTCATCTTTTTCCGCCGCAACCATTATCTTTTATCACTAAAATTTTTCAGCCAAATATTTAAGTAAACAGAAAGAATGGTATGAAACAATAATGTTATATTGTTTGTATGTCTTTTTTAATAATTTAATGTCAAATTAATATTTTTATCTTAAGTTTCAGAATTTTTATTTTGAAAAAAAATCAAATTCAAGTGAAAATCTTAAAATTTAAGGTGAAATTATTAATATGACATTAAACTATTAAAAAGAGTTTTTTTTTATTTTTATTATCTTCCTCTTCTTTATTATTTTAAAAATTCCATTTTTTCTTCAACCGTAGGCCGGTGTTAGTCACTGGTGAGGCATAGAATGCCGATGACCCATATGCGATTTTTTTAATAACTGTTTTTTTACGTATTTAAAAAAAATGGGTTTCATATATATATATATAATATATTCATCACCGGCAGTGAATGCAATGTCGAGGACGGCTTTTAGATTTCGCAAAACGTATGTAAATAGTGGCGGTGAGCCACACAGGTGAGGCGTAGAACGTTGATAAGCCCATATGCAATTTTTCTTTCTTTTTTTTCTTTTTTTTCTATTTTTCAAACGTGATTTCAAGATTTTTTTTTAAAGGAAAAAAGGTGTTTAATCACCGGTGAGGCATGCAACACATATTAGAATATTCAGAAATCGTAAACCGCTTCAAAACAGATGCGGTGACCATCATCGTCGAGGCGTTGAACGCCGATGACCCAATATGCGGATGTTCTTTTTATATGCATTTAATGGGTTGAATTAAAATGATTATGAGATAAAAAGAAAGAGTTTCCTCACCGCCAATGAAGCATTTTTAATAGTTTAAACTGCATGCAAAGGGGTCCTTCATCCACCGGTCATGCTTAACGAAATATAAGTTTAAATTGCATGTAAAAAGCATTTCAATTTATTTTAAACGAAAGATAATTTTTTTTTTTAAACACGATACGACTTTTTCAAATTTTTTTTGATTCAAAGATTAGATTGGGCTTTTATTAATTTAAAATTGAGCTTACAAGAAAAAGAAAAGAAAAAAATTAAGAAAACCAGACCAAAACATAATGGCCCAGAGAAAATAAGCTGACATCAAGGCCCTAAATTGAAACAAACTTGCCAAAGAAGACTCTAGAAAACTGTTGAAAAAAATCAGCCACATCCTAATGCCCAATCAAATCGTCTGTTCGTCTGCTGTTTCTGGTCACATCTTTCATTTCTTCCATTAATGGCGATATCGGTTACCGAGGGGAGTAATAAGCACATGAGACTGATTGGTTTTTCATTTTGAAACTCTCCTCTTCTATTTCGTCTCTTCTTCTCCTCAATCTGGTTCTCTCACACTTTCGTTCGTCGCCTGTTCTTTTGCATAACTGGGCACATCATCAATCAGGTAAATCTCTTCCCTCCTTCTCAAAGATTCCGTTGCTAGCATATGGGCAAGATTATTTGCTATTCTTGGAGTGAACTCGAATCTTATCTTTCTGGCTTTTGCTTTCATTCTATGAATATCATGTATGTAAGTCCCGACCAGTGATTTGTCGATATCTGTACTCTTACATTTCTTTATAATCGATAGCGAATCTCCTTCAATAATGATGTCTTCTCTGTTTATTTCGAGTGCTATTTGGGTTGCTCGACGACAAGCGATTGCTTCAGCAGCAAAAGCAGAAGCCACTCCGCTGTGGAGTCTTGTATTTGTGAAGAGAACGCGACCATTCCTGTCCCTGACTACAACACCTGATGCCGATTGGTTTCTTCTCTCGTCAAACACCCCGTCGAAGTTTATTTTCACTGTTTGTCCAGGTGGGTGACTCCATTTCATTTCTATTGTAGAAACTTTCTGGTTTTCTGTTTTAATTCCATCTAGTTCTTTAAGATAACCATGAATAAAGTTTACGATTTCCTGACTTGATCTGCCTTGTTTGTTGTGTATACGGGAGTTTCTATCCCCCCAAATGGCCCAAAGCGCTCCACAATAGATTCTGCATTTTCCCAGAGGGAGAAGAGCAAAGACCTTGGTAAGCCATTCAATAAACTCCGCATTTGGGAACAGAATAAATACTGGATCTGACAGTTCTCTCCAAACCATTTGTGACACAGGACATTTACGGAAAAAATGATTCATTATTTCTTCCCCTCTACCGCACCGAGGACACGAAGTGTTACTTGTTAATTTTCTAGCTGACAAATTAACCCGAGTAGGTAGATAGTTCCAGGAAATTTTCCAAATCAGTAATTTAATCTTCGAAGGTAGATCAATCCGCCATAGTTTTCTGTAAAATTCTTTATAGATGGTTTGTAAATCATAAGCTGTAGGATCAATACTTTGTAATAGTTTATAAGTGCTCCGGACTGAAAACTTACCCGACGGTTCGCCATTCCATGCAAGAAAGTCCTCATGGGGTTCTAGCGCCAAAGGAATTCAAAGAATCAGATCAGCTATTTCTTCTTGGAAGGTATTGACTATCAAAACTCTATTCCAGTCTTTATCCTGGCTATTAATTAACTCCAAAACTTTATCAACTTGCAAATTATCACCTCCGAAACTTAATCTAACATTAACATAATTTGGAATCCATGCATCATCATTTACTGAGATACTCGTGCTCGTACCTACTTTCCAAAATAGACCTTTCCCCAATGTACCTTTAGTCGCCCAGATGCTACGCCAAACATAAGAGCAAGAGTTCCCCATGCTTGAATTAAAAAATCACATTCTGGGAAATATTTCGCTTTGAAGACTTGCGCTACTAGTGAATTCGGAAAGTTTAACAATCTCCACCCTTGTTTTGCCAAGAGGGCAATGTTGAACTAAGCCATATTTCTAAACCCCAAACCACCTTCTTCTTTCGGCCGACATAAAAACTTTCACTGACACCAATGTATTCCTCGTTTACCAACTCCTTTTTGCCACCAGTACTTAGCAAGCTTACTCTCTATCATCTCGCATAAGGCTTTAGGAAAAAGAAAACAAGACATAGCATAAGTGGGTATTGCCTGTAATACTGATTTTATGAAATTTTCTTTTCCCCCTTGAGATAGTAATCTGGTACTCCATCCTTCGATCCGCATCGCTATTCTGTCAAGTAGATTCTGAAAAGCCTCTTTTTCCGCCTGCCTACCACATTTGGAAGTCCTAAATATTTCTCTGGGCTTGTAGAGCTTCTTACACCTAGCACTGTTGACACTTCTTCTCTTTTCTTGCTATTTGTGTTTGAGCTGTAAAAGATTGTAGATTTGTTAAAATTAATACATTGCCCTGAGAAACTTTCATATTCCTTTAAAATGTCTTTCATAATCCTTGCTCCCTTCTCTGTTGCTTCGCCAAACATTATGCAATCATCTGCGAAAACTAAATAAGATATCTCTGGCCCCCTTCTACTCGCTTTTGCTCCTCTAATCAAACCATTCTTCTTTGTTGTTCTCATCAGAGATGAAAGACCTTCACTACATATAAGAAATAGAAACGGGCTTAATGGGTCGCCCTGTCGAAGACCCTTTGTGGGTTGGAAAATACTACCCCTCCCTCCATTAATGATAACCGCATAAGAAGCTGTAGTGATACATTTCATTATTAGATCCACCCATTTCCTAGCAAACCCCATCTTAAACATCACTTCTTTCACAAAATCCCACTCCACCCTATCATAGGCCTTACTCATGTCGAGCTTAACTGCCATATACCCTTTCTTCCCTGTTCGTTTTTGCCTAAACATATGCAAAATTTCATATGCTAGAAGCACATTATCAGAGATCAGTCTGCCTGGGACAAATGCACTCTGGACCTTGTCAATACAATTGCCAATTACACCTTGCAATCTATTTGCAATTGTTTTTGCTACAATTTTATAAATTACTGAACATAAGCTTATGGGCCTGAAATTTACCAGAGTTGAGGGATGCGTAACTTTAGGAATGAGCACTATGTCTGTACTGTTTGCTGCTTCAACCCCCTTATTTTCGTTCAAAATTCCTAAACAATACTCCGTAACATCCTTGCCTACTATATGCCAGTACCTCTGAAAGAACAATGCTGGAAATCCATCCGGTCCTGGTGCCTTTGTGGGTCCCATCCCCTTCAATGTTGTCCATATTTCCTCCTCTCTGAATGGCGCTAATAAATCTGTGTTTATCTCATTAGAAATGCTTACTTCGATACCTTCCAACACCTTGCCTGGGTTTCCGACTCCCTTCGATGTGAATAATTCTTTGAAAAACGCCGTTGCTGTCTCATTTATTTCAGCTCCTGCAGTGATCTTCTTTCCATCATCCGTTACTAATTTGGTGATCGAATTAGCTCGTCTACGAACTGTTGCACATTTGTGAAAATAGGTTGAATTCTTATCTCCAAGCCAAAGCCAATTTGCTCTCGCTCTTTGTTCCCAATACATTTCGTCTTTGTCAATCTCCATGTTTAAGTAAATTTTGGTGTCGATTATCTTTGCCATTGTCTTGTCGTCTCTTTCTTCGTTCAACAAAATTTCAAGTTCTTTTGTTAGCCTCTTCTTTCGACTCTCCTTCTTGTTTCTGTTAAAACGTGCCCACGTCTTCAATATACTCTGCAGCTTTCCTATTTTCTCCATTAACGGTTCTGAATAGGACTTCCAGGCTTCCTTGATAACTTGTTCAGTGGATTCCTCCAATGTCCACCAGGATTCAAAATGAAATCTCTGGTTGCCTGAATATTTGGTTGCGTGATCTGTACTTATGAGGAGAGGAAAATGATTTGACATTGAGTAGGGAAGGTGTTGAATATTACCCGTTGGAAATAATGTTATCCATTTTTTGTTTGCAACTCCTCTATCCAATCTCTCTCGAATATTTGTCTCTGGAAGGTTTCCTCTTTCCCACGCGAACCAGGTTCCCGAGTACCCAATATCCATTAGTTGACATTCCTCTAAAGCATCCCTGAATGCATCCATCCTCCTTTGTTCTCTTTATACTCCGCCCTTTTTCTCAAAACAATACAGAATTTCGTTGAAATCTCCTGCAACCAGCCAGGGTTGAATACTTTCTTGACCTAGTCTTCTGAGCAAATCCCAAGCAACACTCTTCTCTTTTAAATATGGTGATCCATAGAATCCCGTGAACCTCCACTCTTCTTGAACACCTTCTTCCTTCACTAATGTATCTATATGCCATTTAGAGAAACTTTTTATAGATATCTCAATGTCTCCTTTCTATATAAACACAATCCACCCCTAGACCCCTCTGCTTCAATATCAATTCCATTAAACACAAACCACAACTCTTTCTAACCCTTTCCATACGCTTTTGATCTAGCTTTGTCTCCATTAAGAAGACCATTTGGGGATTTTGCTGCTTAATTAGATAACGCAGCCTTCGTACCGCCCGTGAGCTCCCCAACCCACGGACATTCCAACAAATGTTTTTCATTGTGCACGGTAGGCTTGCCCACTGGCAGCCGCCGATCCAAAATTGTTTGGAACAATAAATTGTCCCTCATCAACAAGTGTAATCTCCATACATTCCCCTCCATTACCGGCCTGATCTTCATTTTTTAACCTTTTTGCTACCTCTCTGTTTACCATACCTGAGTAATCCATACCGTCCTCTTCTTCTAGAAATTTCCTTTTACCCGTCACACTTATGTGCTTCCTGTGCTCCACCTGATTTACTGCATCTAACCTTTTCCATCTTGATTTTTAGGTGCCTTTTGCAACTTTTTCTGTTTTATTATTATCTCCTATCATCTTCTCCATCTCCATCAAATTGTGATTTTCTCCCTATTCCTTAAATCCTTCCCTCCAATTCTCTAGTATCCTTCCTCCTTGTATTATTCCTTTCAGAGCAATAGATTCAGTTTCCTTATTCTATCCGGATTGCTCCTTTGAATTTCCTGTGTAAGTATGCTGCAAGCCCATCTTCTTTGCAAAAGCATTAAATTTCATACTTTCTCTCCCCATCGCTTTTGATTCTGCTTTTAATGCAATAGAAAAAGGAGGATCTTCTCTAATTTTATTTTTTTCTTCAAGATTTATCTGCAAACAATCATTGAGACTATGGTCCATTCTTCCACACTCCAAAGCGTAAAACTGCGCGCTTTTTCATATTTGAAAGAAATCCATGATTTAACGCTATTCTCGGATGACACAAATATACCTCTCTCCTAAGTGGGCTCTGAATATCTAAATTAACCCTAATTCTGCACATATCACCAATTATTTCTGACCTGATAACTCCTCTAAATGTACTCCCAATAGCGTGCATGAGGTCCTTCTTATCAAATTCTGGTAAAATTGGGCCGAACTTGATCCAATACGGTGAAGAAGTAAGTCGAATTCGATCCCTTTCAATCGGATATCGTAATCTCTCAAACAAAATTAAATATTTACGAAACAACCAAGGCCGTCCCTCCATGATCATCTCCAGATCTTCTTCTAAGTCAAAGACAATTAAGAAAAGATTCTGCCCTGTCGTTTGGATTTCAAACTTTTTCTTTGTTTTCCATATGCTCCTCAACTGTGCCTTCAGACTTTCTGGATTAAAAGGCTTCTTTGTCCATACTGAACAGATCAAAGTCGGCTTGACATTCGGCACCACCACTGACCGTTTAATTGATAATTGAATGAGCTCTTCTGCTAACAGTGAGATCTCCTCACTGCTCTCCCTCTCATCGCCACCACCCTCCTCCATCCTAAGTTGCAGCAGTTACCACCCTCTCTAGAACTCTATGGAGAGCACTCTTGGTTTTTCAAGGGAGTTCTGTGTTTTTGGATAAGCGGATCCTTGATGTTTTTCAGATTTCAACCAAACGATCTTCTGCGTTATTCTCGTACCACGAACTGCTTCGAGTGTGGGTTTGAACCAATTGAATCAAAACACAGAACTAGAAAAAGTTTTCCTCTTGGGGTGAAAACAAAAATTCTCTCTTCTTTAATAGAAATCAGTAAAACTGTTATTCTGAAAAATATGTTTATAAGTTGAGAATAAATTCTCTTTATTTTTCGGCAGAATAACAATCTCTCAAAAGTTGTCTATGTAAAATTAAATTAATCAAATTAAATAATTTAGAGATTTTTTTGGAAATAAATTTTCAAGTCAGATATTTGACCCAATGGGTAATTGAACTTGAAAATTGAACCTGAGATCGTAAATTGGGCCCGGGAGCCCAAAATTGAGACCAAGACCCAAAATTTGGTCGAACCGGGCCTAGTATTTGAAACCTGACTGACAGTCCAATCGGTAGCTGGACCGAACCGGTCGGGCTATCATTGGCTCGGGCTGAATTGGTAGAAACTGAACCAGCTCGGGGTGTCGACGATTGCAATGGCAACATTCCAATAGCCGGGAAGTGGTCGGCGACAGTGGTTCTTCAATGGCTGAGCAGTGGAAGAATTACATTCTTACTGGGACTCTACCAGAGAATTTTATTTCAGATTAACTATTCTAAAAATAATATTATTTTAATAGATTTAATATTAAATTTAATTTAATATTTATCTTAATAGTATTTTATTAATTTAATATTAAAGTGATTATCTTAATATTAAATTTTATTTAATGTTTATCTTGTAGATAAATATTCTATTAATTAGAGAAGATTTAATATTAAATTTAATCTAATTTTTATCTATATTAATTTAATATTAAAGTGATTAAGTTTAGTTATAATTGAATTCTCTAAACTCTCCCTTATTATTTTTCACACACTTGAATTCAAGAGAAAGTTATAGAGAGAAAATTCTTTGAAGAAATTATTTTAGAAAACTTTTAAAGATACTTTTCTGATTTACAACTTGACCCAAAAGTTTAGAGAAATTGCGAAATTACCCTACTGGTAATTTTTGTGAAAAATTTTCTAATTCAAAGACGTGACCTTGAGGATAAAGGAGAAGACTACTCGGTCGAAGCGTTCATCCTAGATGAATTGAAAATGTACAATTTTGATTAAGTGTTTATTACTGGTGATATCAAAACCAAGTTGTTGTTTTGGAAAAAAAATTAAAACTCTAGTTTTTCCCTAAATTTATTTTTCGTTACATTTTCGAAACCCGATTTTCTAATTATTAGTATCGGTGATAGGTTGTGTTCTATCTATAAGTATAAACAAATAATCAAAATATATTATTTCTCTTCTTCTTAAATGATTTGATTACATAGAAAGTGACATTTTTTTTAGATCTTATGCATATTTTGAGTTATATATGAGAATGGATGCTATATTATATATTTGTTATATAATTATTATTTTTTTGCCAAGATTGTGGTTCTTAGGAAATAGACCGTGGACTATCATCTCCACGTAGGACTTTTTTTTTTAATTCATAGAATTCTTGTGAGCTGGAAATGAATATAGGGCTTAAATGTAATTTTTCCAAAAGAAGTCCATGACAAGGAGAAGATGGAGTGATGGCAGTTGAAGACCCAAGGAATGCCTTATGGTGAAAAACTATGTAATTTTATTTTTTCATTTATTTTCTAGAAATAGAATCATGAAAACCTTGGCTGGAAATTTTATTTTAATTGCCTATCTTCTTATATATTTGTTTTATAATTTTTTATAATATTTATATTATGTAATATTATAATAGTGATATATATATGAGATGATCCAAAGTTAATTTATTAAAAAATAAGAAGTGCAGTAATGAGAAAATACATGTGTTGTATTGTTTTATTCACTTTTTTAGGTTATTCGATTACTGTGAGAAGTGTGGTAATGACAAGGTGCATGTCTAGGATTGGCTCTGGCTAGGAAAGGCTTGGTTTTTAAGCAGTCAAATTTGACTCACCTCCCTTTCTTAGAACCCTACCTGGTGCACGATTCACATTCATTTCTTTGATTTTTCTCTCAAAAGAAAAATTGTGAAGAATTAAAATTGTTTGTTTTTATGATTGATTGATTCTTGTAAATAAATGAATGTGAATATTATAAAATTGTCTTAGCATGTCATGCATATATTGGAAGCATGTCATATAAATTAGGCAAGAATGTCACTAAGACTATTGTATGATCATTCTTGAAATATGGGATAAAAAACTTTGCATGCTATTTTAAAATATTAAGTGTGTAACCATTGACTCAACACCCATCATGAACACACTTTCATTTGTGAGTCATCTTGGGACAATCTCACTGAGAGTCATGCACAACTTGTTGTCCTTAAAAGGAAATCTCATCTAGTGAACCCATATGGTAAAGTTTACCTTAGGGTGCGACCAGGGTAGGAATCGACTTGAAACTTTATTATGCTATCACTTAGGGACCATTAATGGAGGTCGTAGGTCTTGTTCAAGGACCTTCTCCCACTCAATATTTTAAAATAGCATGCAAGGTTTATATGACATGTCATTCGTATATTAAGAATTCCTAAGGTTCAACTGGGACTAGATTTCCATCATTTCTTCATAGTATTGACAGGTTTATGTATCGATCAAGTACATTATAAATAGCATAGTATCATTCAATTAAATACATGAATATGATAACGTTCATACGAACTTCCCTCGACAATTAGGGGCGTGAAGTTTAAATCGAGCTAATCTGAAGCTTTTGTTCTGCCTCGATCTAGGTTCGTACGTGGTTTATCTTGATCTAAATAGATAATTTAAATCCATTTAATACTTATAGTATTCAATTTAATCCACATTTCATATTTATGTAAAATTACCATTTTGCCCCTAACATTTTTACTTTTCACAATTTAGTCCTTAAGCTTATAACTTAAGACCTAACCATTTTAAATCAAAATCCATGTTAATCAAACATACAAGGGACCTTGAAACAACTCATATTTACCATCATTTCAAATAAAACCCTAGAATTTATACCTTTAACAAATTAGTCCCTAATTCCAAAGTTAAACAAAAATCACTTAACAAAACTTGTTTATTTTTCAACAATGATTCATAATCTACCATTTAACATCAAAAACCATTCAATATCATTCATGGTATAACCCTCAACCTTTAACATTTTACAAAATTGATCCCCAGGCTAGCTAGATTAAGCTAAAATGGACTCAAAAACATAAAAATCATTAAAAACGGGGCTCGGAATCATTTACATGCAATAAGAAAACTTGACCGAACCTTCAAAGTGTAAAAATGGCTTCCTCTTTCCCTTATTTAGGTGGAGAAAGCCAATGTAGAAGATGATACCAATTTTTACCTATTTTTAGTTTAAGTTAATTTATCAAATTACTATTTTAACCTTAGTCTTTAACTTTAAAAATCACTTAAACTATGTCCATATATGTCCACTAACTTTAAGAATGGTACAATTACCATTTAAGTCCATTCACTTTAAATTTTCATAGCCATTTGACCCTTTTAACTAATAGAACTCCACTTTTACAATTTTTATGATTTAGTCCTTTTCACTTAATTAATCATGCAAACATCAAAATTTCATCATGAAATTTTAATAAGACCTTACTATAATCCCATAAACATTAAAATAATAATAAAATAATAATTTACTTGTCGAAATTGTGGTCCCGAAACCACTGTTTCGATTTCACTAAAAACGAGCTGTTACATGAGATGAACCGATAGAGAGAGAAGTTGGGAATAAACCAAGGCATCAAGACCATTCTGAGATGAGTCAAACTAGAGTCATTTCGAGGACGCGATGAGGGCGCCATGAGAATAGGTAGGGATAATGTCATGGGCTGTAGATTAAAGCCCGTGACCATTGTGCACAAAATGTCCCATAGAGGTCATCTTATGAAATGGGGCTTATATGATCCACTTAAACTGACTCGATTCATGGAACCAATGGAGAAGCACATCTACTTGAAGACTTGGTGGCCTAGCGAAACACTCCAGTAAAACTAAAGTTACCAGGGTAAATAGTGTAAATCCTAAAAGGATAAGGTTGTATAGAGTTTAAATCTGTAACACCCCAAACCCGGCCCAAACAATATGACCGAATTTGGTTTGCTACAGAGAAAAGATTTTGAAAACCATTTTAAAACCGATTTTGAAATTAGTCGAAATGCCTTTCAATTTAAATTTTCTTTGTAAAAAAAACCAAACTTAAAATATTTGCTGAGTCGAGTTGTTTACAAATTTCGAATGTACCCGATGGTACTTTAAAACATTTTGCGTTTAATTTGAGAAAACATGTGCAACCGTTTTAATATCATCAAGTAGTTTAAACCAAACATTCAAACACGCAGCAATAATGAAATCATACTAGGAGGCCTTATTACAAATAAGCAACATAAACCTAAAAGAAAGATAAATAAAATCCAAAATTCATTTATTAAAAGTCTCCTTTGCATGGCCACCTCGAGTCCATCCAGGCTCCTCACCCGCGATCTACGAATCACTGAAAAATTAAAGGAGAAGGTGAGTCACCAAGACTCAATGTGTAACCCTTCCCGGTTTAGTGCAACAACATACACAAATTATAACCAATTAACATGCATAAGTTTAAAATGCACCCAACCTAACCATCCATACGCCTTTTTCTACCCGTGTGGTACCAAACCTTTGGTGGTGCCAAAACCACGGTGTCCAAAGACACAATTGTGTTACCAAAACATTGGTGACATATAGTCACGAGATGTGATGCCAAATCACTTTGGAGATACAAATCTCACGGTGTGCGAAGACACAAATCGAATGATGGGGCCAACCCATCGTGTGATACCAAATCAGCGCGACGATCCCATATCTCAAAGTGGGCCAACCCACGGTGGAATTAACCACAGGGGACAAGTCGCTATGAGGTGCCAAACCTCTGGAGGTACCAAACCTCTGGTGACCGTAGTCACGATGTGTTACCAAAACAACGGTGTCCATCGACACGAATATCTTTGCCCCCTCCACTCATCAACCCATATCAAACAATTATGTATATTTCATGAAATCATGCAAAAGGTTTATTTTAACAACATTAATAAATTTATCATTGCCATATGTCCAATAATACACATACCAAATGTGTCATGCTTCCCAAAAGCATCAAATAGTAATCTCATAGTCACAAAGACTTACCCGGATCCTTGTTAATACCATGATGATATTACATCCATGTCTACATAAATCGATTAGGCATAATATAACACTTAGCATATTAAAAGTTATAAGATGTGTATGTACACACACTGTATTTAACGAAAGCCTTAAATCCCGATTAGACAAATCGGCCACACAAACTTTCCTTGTCCCCAAAAGCCTTTCTAACACTATCCAACACACTCCTAAAAGAATCGGGCTCACTTCCTACAATCAACCATCATCATTAAGGTTTATTAGCCTTGGCTTAAACGAAACTTAAAAGAATAATCCTTTGAAATAAACCCTTACCACCTTACCAAAAACCGATTGCTAGAGAAGTCCCAAAGAAAACTATGTTACCTTCAATATTCGGCCTAAGAGATTCAAGATAGAAGAAGAATATTTTCGGCACAACAAAGAGGTATATTCGGCTATAGGACAAAAAAAGAAAATAATGGGAAGAGAAATATAATTTCGGCAAAGAAGAGTGTATAGGAGGTTTTGATGTTTAAGCAAAACAAATGGGAGAACAAAAGGTTAATGCAAGTTTCGGTTTTGAGAGAATGAAAAGGAGAAAATAGCAAATTATCAAAAATGACCAAATGGTCAAAAGAGTTTAGGCTTACCACAATGTAGAATTCGGCCAAAAAGAAAAGTGTTTGAGAGAAAATGTTTTGCAACTTTTGCACCAAATGAAAGAAATGACCAAAAGAAAAGACTTCAATCCTAGCCAAACTAAGGTAAAATTTGGCTCCCCCTTTAGCCACTTTGCAGTCCAAGTTCATGGCATAAAGGCCATGAATTTGTTTCCAAAACATTTCCCACAAACCAAGCCTTTGTCCCTCAATTTACCATAACTTCAAGATATCTTACCATAACCTTAGGAATCTTATCCCTTATTCCATGCTTTCCTTAAACAACAATTCAACTTACCAAAAATTATTAGTCCACCTATCATAATTATGTTTGACCGTCCATTAAAGCTAACATACAAAAATAACTTTTAAAAATGCTATACCTACTACTCGAACCACTAACCTCATGCAACCTTTCAAGCTCTTTAACCAACTTGCCACTAATTCATCTTGTGCTTTAATATACACTTAAATTAACTTAAGTGCTAAGCTCATTTAATCCTCTTCATTAAATAAGCCATACTAAGAATTATCCTACTAAACCGAGCTTACTCAAGACCCCTAATTAAGTCTTATAACACCACAAATAATATCACATAAATTTAAACACAAGTAAAATAATTCAATCACGAATAACCCCTATTTCAGGATGTTACAGTTCTACCCCCCTTAAAATAATTTCGTCCTCGAAATTACCTGATCAGAAGAGATGGGGGTATTGCTGCCGTATTACATCCTCGGGTTCCCATGTCGCTTCCTCCGTACCATGGTTTCGCCATAGCACTTTCACCAAAGGTACCGACTTTCTACGCAGAACCTTGACATCACGATCTAAGATCTCGAATGGTTCCTCCTCGAGCGATAAGTCGAGTTAACCTCAATCTGCGCATCGCACGACGTGCGATGGATCCGACCTATACCGTCTAAGCATCGACACATGGAAGACATCGTGAATCGACTCAACTCTGCTTTGGCGATTCGGTGATAAGCTACCGGTCCTACTCGCTTCAACACGATATACGGGCCGATGAACCTTGGACTTAATTTCCCTTTTTGTCCAAAGCGCAACACCTTTTTCCAAGCGACACCTTCGAGAAAGACTTTATCTCCTACCTCGAATTCCATTTCTTTGCGCTTGAGATCGGCGTAAGACTTACGCCTATCCGGCGCTTCTTTGATACTGAGCCCGAATTACCTTAACTTTATCTTGATTTCGGTCACCAACTCTGGACCCAAAACTCGGCGTTCACCCAATTCCGTCCAACACGTAGGAGTACGGCACTTCCGTCCATACGATTGCTTCATATGGAGCCATTTGGATACTCGCTGATAACTATTGTTATAAGTGAATTCCGCCAACAGTAGATACTCCTCCCAAGCGCCTTTGAAATCGAGCGCAACCTCGAGCATATCTTCTAAGATCTGAATCACTCTCTCCGATTGTCCGTCGGATTGCGGATGAAAAGCGCATCTTTGAAGTCCAATCTCGTACCCAAAGCTTGATGCAACGCTCTCAAAACCTCGATGTAAACCTCGGATCCCTATCCGAGATAATCGATCTTGGCACACCATGCAATCTCACTATCTCGGCTACATATAACTTAGCTAACCTCTCGAAGTGAATAATCTACCCTTACGGTGTATGAAATGCTTTGATTTAGTCGAGACGATCCATAATCACCCAAACCGAATTCTTCTTGCTAGGCGTAAGAGGTAATCCTTTGAAAAGTCCATGGTGATCCTCTCCCACTTCCTTCGAGGAATCTTCACACGGTGAAGTAAACGGATGGCAACTGATGTTGGCCTTGACTTGTTGACACGTCCGACACTTACCCACGAACTCGATTTACTTCCCGTTTGGACTGGCCACCAAAATTGCTCTCTCAAATCCCGATACATCTTGCTACCTCCGGGATGCATAGCATATGGAACGCTATGTGCGTCCCGAAGAATCCTTTGTCTCAACTCCACATCCTTCGGCATATAAGCTCTTCCTTTAAAGCACAAAACTCCATCACTGGGACAGACTAAAATCCTCTAATCCACCATTACGGACTTGCAACCTCCGATCATTCAAACCATCATCCTCTAAGCGCTTCTCCTTAATCGATCTAACCAAGTCGGCTTGACTTGCAATTACGCCAAAAGACTCCCATCATCGAGCGGACTAAGTCGAGCAAACATCGATCTTAAATCCGATACAACCTTACGACTCAACGCGTGCGCCACCACGTTAGCCTTACGAGGATGATACTCGATCGAGCGATCGTAGTCCTTCAGCGGCTCAATCCATCTACGCCGCCTCAAATTCAAATCCTTACGAGTCAAGAGATACTTAAGACTCTTGTGATCCGTATAAACTATCGACTTCTCTCCGTACAAATAGTGCCTCCATATCTTCAAAGCGAAGACTACACCGCTAACTCCAAGTCATGAGTCGGATAATTAGCCTCATGTGGTCTCAAGCTCGCCGAGATGCATAAGCCACTACCTTCCTTCTTGCATCAAGACGCATCCCAAACCAATATGTGATACATCGCAATAAACCGTGAATTCCTTGCTCGCCTCAAAGTTGAATCAAACCGAGCTTGATCAGAATCTTCTTCAATTTGTCGAAACTTTCTTGCTGCTCCTCGGCCCACACAAATGGAACTCCTTTCCTCAACAACTTGGTCATCGGTGCGGCAATCAAAGAAAATTCTTCCACAAATCTTGGTAATACCCCATGGACCTAGAAAACTCTCGAATTTCACCCACAGATTTGGCGGCTTCCAATCCAACATCGCCTCAATCTTTCGAGGATCCACTCTAATCCCTTCGGTGAAAACAACGTGACCCAAGAAAGTCACCTCCTAAGCCGAGTCGCACTTACTAAATTTCGCATCTGTTTGCTTTTCCTCGGAATCGCAACACTACTCGCAAATGCGCATCATGCTCTTTTTCTAACTTCGAATACACCAAAATATCATCTATAAAGACCACAACAAACTGATCCAAAAAGCCGTTGAAATACCCTATTCATCATGTCCATGAAAGTTCTTTGGTGCATTAGTCAAACCAAAGCGGCATCACCGGGAACTCGTAGTGTCCATACCGTCACGAAATGCCGTCTTATGGATATCACCTCTTTCACCTTCGGTGATGATATCCGGACCTTAAATCAATCTTAGAGAAAACCGCGACCCTTTTGGTGATCAAACAAGTCATCTATCCTCGGCAAAGGATACTTGTTTTTAATCGTCGACTTATTCAAGCTGGCGGTAGTCTATACACATCCGCATCGCACCATCCTTCTTCTTGACAAAAGTACCGGCGCTCCCAAGGTGAAACACTTGGTCGAATGAAACCTCGATCCAACAACTCTTGTATCGAGCCTTCAATTCCAACAATTCCTTCGGTGCCATCCTATACGGAGCTATAGACACCTTTGGCGCGCTCCGGCAATAACAGATCTATACCGAATTCTACCTCACGATCCGGAGGCAACCCGGAAGTTCTTCAGAAATACGTCAAGCAAATTCCTTTACGCGATTTGAACATTCCTCACGAAGAGTCCTTAGCTTCCAAAGCACACACATGAACTACGAACGCCACGACCCCTTCCCGACCATCTTTCTGCTTTCAGCGCAGATACCACGTTGGATAGATAATCTCTCCTATTACCTATCATGACCACTTCTTCACCTTCAACCGTCTTCAAAACCATGCGCTTAGCAAAGACAACCCAAACTTGCTTGGTACTTGACCAACCAGTCCATCCCAAGAATCAGATCGAACTCTTCAAACGGCAGTTCCATCAGATCGGCTACAAACACTACCCCTTGAAGTTCTAGGGGTACATCTCTATCTGACTTATCTACTTCTACAGAGTGACCTAAAGGACTAAGTACAGTCATCCTCCTAGAAGCAGTCTCGGGAACTAAACTCATGGTCTCAACTATACTACTAGCAACGTAAGAGTGCGTCGAACCCACATCTATCAAGGTAGTATATGGAACACCAAAAATTAAAAACGTACTGGTTATGACGTCTGGTGCGTCTCCTTCTTCACGACGCCTCGCAGCATACACCAAACCAGGCTGCCTAGCCTCCGTGTTGCCAATACCTCTGCCAGCTGCTCCGCGACCTCCACTAGAGCCATAGCCACCTCTACCATAACCACGACCTCTCTGCGGTGCTGGTCCCTCCTTTCTGAACTGGGCACGACCTTGACCTTCAGACTGATTCCTAGCTTGCTTACGCGGACAGTCTCTCACACGATGATCCAACGAACCACACTCGAAACATCCTTTCCCTCCGGTCTAACATTCTCCCCAATGGAACTTCCCACAATGATTACACTGGGTCGGTCTCTGATTAGCACCTGTGGACCTTCCTGCCTGATTTGACCCACTCGCCTAAACCTTTTCGGACATTACCACGACCTGAGGACGATCCAAAGCCTCTCTTGACTTGCTCCTATCATAACTTTGCCTCGCGGACTCCTTGATTCCGCCGGCTACCTTCGCTTCTTCTCCACCAAGACAAGCAAACTCACGTTCTTCTTTGTGGAGCAATCAGCGACCTTAACTCGTCTCTAAGTCCGTCTTCAAAGCGAACACAACGATCATGCTTCGATGCCACTATTCCACGAGCATAACGACTCAAACCTTAGGAATTCCGCTTCATATTCTGACACAGATTTACTTCCTTGTACTAACCCCAGAAAAGATTTCCTTTGAGCATCAATGTAGCTTGAGCCAACATACTTCTTCTGATAAGAATTCTTGAAATATTCCCAAGTGAGATCATTTGCCGTAGCACCATCTCAAACCGTGAGCCACCATCGATAGGACTCATCCTTAAGAAGCGACACCGCTCCTTTCAGTTTCTCCTCATTAGACAAATCTATCTCATCCATGATTCTTTCGGTCAATTCCAGCCAATACTCGGCCGTATTGGGCGCTACACCAGACACACCTCGGAAAAATTCAGCTCCGTTAGCTCAAAGTCTCTCAGGAACCGACTTTCGAGCTCCTCCACCTCCACCAATTCCAGCTACCCTTTCCAGAACCCGTAGCATCGCTTGTGACCTGCTGGCGTCGTCCCGTCGATCTGCGCTCTTGACTCCAAAGGTTGGGGGTGGTGGTGGCGGTATCTCATTCTCGGATCCTTGACCCGACCCCGACTGAGTTACGATCACGGCCATCCTACCCCTTCCGCGTCCACGACGGCCACGTCCTCTAAAGCTCATTCTAACTATCGCGCTTTAATCTGATTAGGAAATTTTTATGAATTAGTACATGTTTCACTTGATTATCCGCGAAGAAATTTTATGAAAAGAGTTTAATAGAGATTCTTTCGATCAAACAAGGTTTTAAGTCTTCTATCCTAGTTTATACAGAATAATACATCCATTCCCTATACCTTTCATACCTATGCACTCTTCGGGCATTACTGTCCGTTTCTAACCTAGGGGTATTTTCGTCATTTTTCCTAAAGGGTATTTTTGTAATAAACCGAAGAAATTTTGAAAATTTTCGAAGATAAATTTGTCCTACCATCTAAAAAAATAATTTAATGATTTTAAAACCGAAGTTTTCCTTAAAACATGGCTAATCCCTTTCGGGTTTTATTTAGGATTTTGCCTATGACCGAGTCCTCTTGGTTAGGGTGAACCAGAAGCTACGCACTGTAGGAATCCGCAAAGAGGAGGTGAGTCACGAGGACTGCTTAAGTACCAAGCTCTTCCGGATCCAATCCTAGACATGCGCACCAAGGTTACCACACCCTAACTCGGCGACTTGGTCACGGGTTGGTTTTAATTAGGCCATTAAAGTCTTATGTCTTTGTTTGGAGTAAACTAGTCCTAAAGTTTAAAATACTATCACTATCTACGTCCCATGCTTCCTACCCTTCTACAGAATATAATTCATACAAAAAAAAAGTCGAGAGATACTTAGTTGGGCGAGTTAGTGCTGGGAGACTCGGTGCCATGCTTATTTAAAACCAAAATTTTTCAAAAGGCCTACCAAAACATTTTTGGGCCTTGGGCCCCCCACAGCCGAGCTTTGAACTGGGCTCTGATACCAATTTTGTAACACCCCAAACCCGGCCCAAACAATATGACCGAATTTGGTTTGCTACAGAGAAAAGATTTTGAAAACCATTTTAAAACCGATTTTGAAATTAGTCGAAATGCCTTTCAATTTAAATTTTCTTTGTAAAAAAACCAAACTTAAAATATTCTTTGAGTCGAGTTGTTTACAAATTTCGAATGTACCCGATGGTACTTTAAAACATTTTTGCGTTTAATTTGAGAAAACATGTGCAACCGTTTTAATATCATCAAGTAGTTTAAACCAAACATTCAAACACGCAGCAATAATGAAATCATACTAGGAGGCCTTATTACAAATAAGCAACATAAACCTAAAAGAAAGATAAATAAAATCCAAAATTCATTTATTAAAAGTCTCCCTTTGCATGGCCACCTCGAGTCCCATCCGGTTCCTCACCCGCGATCTACGAATCACCTGAAAAATTAAAGGAGAAGGTGAGTCACCAAGACTCAATGTGTAACCCTTCCCTGGTTTAGTGCAACAACATACACAAATTATAACCAATTAACATGCATAAGTTTAAAATGCACCCAACCTAACCATCCATACGCCTTTTTCTACCCCGTGTGGTACCAAACCTTTGGTGGTGCCAAACCACTGGTGTCCAAAGACACAATTGTGTTACCAAAACACCGGTGACATATAGTCACGGATGTGATGCCAAATCTCTGGAGATACCAAATCTCTCGGTGTCAGAAGACACAAATCGAATGATGGGGCCAACCCATCGTGTGAAACCAAATCACCGCGCAGACGATCCCATATCTCAAAGTGGGGCCAACCCACGATGGAATTAACCACGAGGGACAAGTCGCTATGAGGTGCCAAACCTCTGGAGGTACCAAACCTCTCGGTGACCGTAGTCACGATGTGTTACCAAAACACGGTGTCAAAATCGACACGAAATATCACCGCCCTCCACTCATCAACCCATATCAAACAATTATGTATATTTCTGAAATCATGCAAAAAGGTTTATTTTAACAACATTAATAAATTTATCATTGCCATATGTCCAATAATACACATACCAAATGTGTCATGCTTCCCAAAAGCATCAAATAGTAATCTCATAGTCACAAAGACTTACAGAATCCTTGTTAATACCATGATGATATTACATCCATGTCTACATAAATCGATTAGGCATAATATAACACTTAGCATATTAAAAGTTATAAGATGTGTATGTACACACACTGTATTTAACGAAAGCCTTAAATCCCGATTAGACAAATCGCCACACAAACTTTCCTTGTCCCCAAAAGCCTTGAACACTATCCAACACACTCCTAAAAGAATCGGCCTCACTTCCCTACAATCAACCATCATCATTAAGGTTTATTAGCCTTTGGCTTAAACGAAACTTAAAAGAATAATCCTTTGAAATAAACCCTTACCACCTTACCAAAAACCGATTGCTAGAGAAGTCCCAAAGAAAACTATGTTACCTTCAATATTCGACCTAAGAGATTCAAGATAGAAGAAGAATATTTTCGGCACAACAAAGAGGTATATTCGGCTATAGGACAAAAAAGAAAATAATGGGAAGAGAAATATAATTTCGGCAAAGAAAGAGTGTATAGGAGGTTTTTGATGTTTAAGCAAAACAAATGGGAGAACAAAAGGTTAATGCAAGTTTCGGTTTTTGAGAGAATGAAAAGGAGAAAATAGCAAATGATCAAAAATGACCAAATGGTCAAAAGAGTTTAGGCTTACCACAATGTAGAATTCACCAAAAGAAAAGTGTTTGAGAGAAAATGTTTTGCAACTTTTGCACCAAATGAAAGAAATGACCAAAAAGAAAAGACTTCAATCCTAGCCAAACTAAGGTAAAATTTGGCTCCCCCTTTAGCCACTTTGCCGTCCAAGTTCATGGCATAAAGGCCATGAATTTGTTTCCAAAACATTTCCCACAAACCAAGCCTTTGTCCCTCAATTTACCATAACTTCAAGATATCTTACCATAACCTTAGGAATCTTATCCCTTATTCCATGCTTTCCTTAAACAACAATTCAACTTACCAAAAATTATTAGTCCACCTATCATAATTATGTTTGACCGTCCATTAAAGCTAACATACAAAAATAACTTTTAAAAATGCTATACCTACTACTCGAACCACTAACCTCATGCAACCTTTCAAGCTCTTTAACCAACTTGCCACTAATTCATCTTGTGCTTTAATATACACTTAAATTAACTTAAGTGCTAAGCTCATTTAATCCTCTTCATTAAATAAGCCATACTAAGAATTATCCTACTAAACCGAGCTTACTCAAGACCCCTAATTAAGTCTTATAACACCACAAATAATATCACAGAAATTTAAACACAAGCAAAATAATTCAATCACGAATAACCCCTATTTCAGGATGTTACAAAATCCCTTAGGACTCTAAATTGTAGATAAGCTCTAATCTCGACTGTCGATGTATCTCAATCTATATCATTAGTTTTGGAGAAGCTCAACTATAAATAGAGGCCTTCCCCCTCATTTGTATTCTCTTAGTTGCAATTATTCATAGTAATTGAATACTATTGAGAGCATTCACTCAAACATTTGGTGTGCGCTATTTTTTTGTGGCTTTTTGTTTATTAGTAGCTAATTTACTCATCCAGTGTCGTTGGTTTTAAATAAATTAGTGGATATCATTTACTTTGACTCGTATAGAAGCCAGGAAATGAAAAGGTTAAGTGGTAATTAAATCATATATATTTATAATTTATAAAATCAACTCCTAAGGAAGTATTAGGAATAATAACATAATTTTATATTATAAACCATAAATGATGACAAAGAAATAATAACATAATTTTAAGATTGTTGAAATAAAGAATGATGTATACTTTTTATTCATTCTTTTATTAAGTAGATATGATTTGTGAATTTGTTGAAAATAAATGTAGAATTTATTGTTATATTTTTATCATTGATTCATTTTTTTTAAAATTTTTTTTCCCTTTTCTAGTTGTTATATTTTTAATTAATTAATAAATATTTCAAAATCCTCTTTATTTCTTTTGCACAGTTACAATTTTTAGTATAAAAAAACAAATAGTAAAATGCTTGATAAATACTTTAATTTTCCCTTTAATTTTGTCTGTTGTTACATTTTTTAAAATTTTATGTTATTAATTTTGATAGATGTTAATAAGCATCTTTACTTAGGTTAGGAAGAAGAGTTTATCTTAAAATGGTGTTGCCCCAATGTGTTGAAGTTGACATTTGACACTTTAATTCAAAGTTTTGAGAGGGAAAGGGTGAATGAGCAGGGAATCAACATGGTTGAAGGGCAATAGCTCTATGCCCAAAGTTGAATAATTAGAGCTGTAGTTTATAAAAATATTTGGTAGATGTCAACTTCTTTATTTCAAGTTTTCTTTTAATTTTTGTAATTCTTCATAAAGAATGTTAGTTATGATTTTCATTATTTTACTACAAGGGAATGTGCATGTACGAAAGATTGTACATTGATATTCCTGAGTTGGTGACAAATTTTAACAAGGAACAGAGTTAGGATATGGATGCTCATGCTATCAAGATTATGTTTCTTGGTGTTATATTTTGATCTATTTATATATGATGTTGCATAAATATATTATCCATGTCCACTTTGGTTATTTGGAATAAATAAAGTGGTGCTTGTTAGTTATGTTTTAATTTTTAATGGTTTTATTTTACAATTTTAATGAATTAATTTAACTTTAAAATGTTCTTTTCATAGCCAATTAGGTGATTTTTAATTTATAACTAATTAGTTATGCTTAGTTTTTTTATCAATTACTTTTGTAAGGACCCATTTTTGCCCGGGCCCATATCAGCAATAAAAATAAATAAAAATAAATAAAGTCCAATGTCCAGATTACAAAATAGACCCAAATACCCCTTAGCCCAATCCTAAACAGACCACCCAAACGGCCCAGAAGGTCCAACTCCTAAACAGTCCCAGAGACCTAGGGTTTTTGGGGAAACCCTAGGCGCTGCAACAATCTCTTCGCGCCCAGCCACCAGAAGCCTCAATCAGGCCGCAATTCGTGCCGAGGCCCCTAACTGCGCCGCAATCTGCGTGAGTTACACCTTCATCAGCGCCGGACTCTGCTTCTACCTGCACAGAAAAAGAAACATGACAGCAAAACAAACACGACAACCTTTTTTGTTTCTTTTTGTTTTTATGTTTCGAAGGCTATAAAAGCCTTAATCTGTAACACATACAGAAGAAAAGAGAGAGGAGAACAGAGATACACAATAAAAAAACAAGGTTTTTTTCTCTATTTTTTTTTATTTTCGAATGCATTTTTTTATTTTGTTTTTTTTAGAGAGCATACATATGATATATATATATATAGATATATAATACAGTTACAAAAAAAAAGAAAGAAAAAACTTATTTTTTTTGAATTCGGTGGCCGGCGACGGCGGCGGACGGCACCGGAAGGCCCACCAGAAATCGCCCAGGGGAGAGTTTTTTTGGAAACTTTCGATTTTTTTTGTGCTGAGGAGAAAAATGAAATTTTTTGAACAAAAGGTGGCTTTTCATAGGGCATCAAAACGGTGCCGTTTTGCCCCAGCCCCTTATGAGCCAAAACAGCGCCGTTTTAAGGCCGACCTGTGCGTTGACCCGAACCCGAGGAAAGATCCGCGCGTTTTCATCGAGTGGTCTAATTGCAATTTCGGTCCTCCCATATTTTTATTAATTTTAATTTCGTTTAATTTAAATTCTTTTTATTTTTAATTTGGACCCAAAATTCATATTCTGTTTCAATTCAGTCCTCGAGCATTTTAAAGACCAAAATCAGAACGACGCCGTTTTAAAAAGAGGCATAATTTCTATATTAGTCCCTATGATTTAACGCGTGTTTTGTTTTAGTCCTTTTAATTTGTTTTAATTACTGTTTTAACCCCTTCTATTTATTTAATCCTAAATTTCTTTTGTTATTATTTTTAATTTAAATTATTTTGTTATTATATTAAACATTTTATTATATTAAATATTTTTTTATTACTTGTATATTAATTTATTAATAGTATAAGTTTTATATATATTTTTATATATACTAATCTAGTATATATTTAGTTATTATTATTTATTTTATATGATTTAATATTATTTTTTTTATTGTATATTATCAATATATTATTTATTATATTATTCTTTCATTTATTGCTATTACATGTTTATTTATTTATCAGCTTTAGATTGTTTATTATTATTTAATATAGTTCATTATATTTGTGTTATTAGTTTATCGTTTATTGTTAGTATGATTTGTAGATTATATTGTTATTTATATTATTCTTTTATTATTTATAATTTGTTGTTTATTTCAATATATGTTGTAATATCCTATCCAAATCGTAGCTTTTATAAAAATATCTTTTAAATCGACACATTTTATTTCAAATGATTTTCAAAATATGGTGATATGTGATATTTGGGGAATTTCGAGATGAATTTTGCTCTAACTTACTGGGTTCGATTTTTCTCGTGAAACTTTAGGTATTACATATCTCCATTTTCTAAATTTATTTCAAATGATTTTCAAAATACGGTGATATGTGATATTTAGAGAATTTCGAGAAGAATTTTGCCCTAACTTACTGGGTTCGATTTTTCTCGCGAAGCTTTAGGTATTACATATTTCCCTTTTTTTTAAGAAATTTGAGATTTATCAATTTCAAAATAAAAAAAAACCTATTCTTGGGAATTCAAAGTGTTGTGCCTTAACTTACTGGGTTCGACATTTTGCATTTCGAGGTAGGAATTTCCTAAAATAAAGACGAGCTTAATTTCAAAGTCATGAGGTGCTATACCTTAACTTACTGGGTAAAGTACTTTATTTCTTTGGGATAGGTAAGTCTTGGTTTTCCTTCTAATAAAAGGATCATATTTTGTAATTTTCTTTATTTTCAACATTCGGACATGATCTTATCGATTTGGTACCAATTTTTGGGCGTTATGAGGGTGCTAACCCTTCCTCATACATAACCGACTCCCGAACTCGTTTTCTTGTTTTTGTGGACCAAAAATGTTTTAAAATAAAACGTTTTACAAGGTGATCTAATTACACCTAAGTAAAAAAGATTGGTGGCGACTCCCGTTTTTATTTTTAAAGTCGATCCCCATTTTCTAAAACTGATTTTAAAATGGTTTCGACAACTTTTTTCTTTAAATTTTCTTTTTTTGTAAGTTATATTTTTCTTTGTATATATTAATTTTTTTTATTTATTTTTAATGCTACCAGAAGCTTTAGTTTTTATGTAAATTCTTAGAGGCAAATCTCAGTAAATAGTATAGTTGGTTGTTCAAGAGAATGGAAGATGATTTATTTGACCTTGAAAATATATATAGAAGATAAAGGGAGATAAACTTGACAGTTTAGTATCATTTAATGAAAAAATACTTTAAATACTAATTTAAAAATCAAAATATAATTTAGGGAAATAAACCAAAATTGTATTACTAAAATCCATCTTAAACAATCAAAAAATTTATTACTAAAGTTTACTATAAAATATTACTATAACATTAAAGAATTATAAATTACATCAACTTATAATTTTTCGTATAAATAGACTGAAAAGAATTTGTATATGCAAAGAAAGATAAGTTTTCCAATGTATTCTTAAAGATTCGTCATTCAAACTTTAATTGTGTTGGCAAAAGTTGGTATTGAAATCTTGAATGTTAAATTTAAGTGTGAATGCTTATAAATCATATATAAATTCTCTTTCAAATTTATTTTTGTTAGTTAATTTAAGTTAAATTATTATAAAAATATTTCAATATATAATCAAATCACGTAAAACGTGTAATATTCCTAATATAATATATTTTCAGCTCTAAAGAGTCATTAGGATTAAATAAGGTTAAAAGTGTCTTTTATATTTATCTATATCTATTTTTAATATATATTTGCATCTCTTTCTTAAAAAAGTGTTTTGTTTTTTTTTGTTTTTTAAAAAGAAAAAAAAAACATTTTCTTTTTAATCTATAGATATACTTAATTGACTTTTAAATATTATTAATAAGAACATTTGATTTTCAATTAACATGAAATATTTTTCTAAAACTTAAACGTCTCTCAAAAAAACTTTTCTCTAAAAACTCTATAAATATTTTATTTTTTTGTTTTTTTTTTATTTTCATTTGATTGATATTAATATCTAAATAATATATATTAATAGGTTATTATTTAAAACTAATATTCTCTAACTGTTTTTAATTTAATTGTTTTTGTAACCGTTAAAATTTATTCTTTACTTCATTTTAGTGGTTAATTATATATTAACGTTATAATCTATATCTTATATATTTTCAGTTTTTACCTTAAAGAGATTTGTATGCACATTATTGTTTTTAATATCATGGAATGAATGATTTCTTTTACTTTAAAAAAAGTCATTTTTTTTAATTTAATATTGAAATTGAATCTTTTCATTCATTAATCGATTACATTTTTAAAAATTTTCTTTGATTAATTTGGTTATAATTATACTTTTTATTTTGACTATTGGGGAATTACCCGTTTAAACAACAAATAAAGTAAAGAAAATAAGAATTGAAAAGATCGAACACGTAAATTTTACGTGGAAAAATTCATCAAAAGAGGATAAAAAACCACAGACAAAAGGAAATTTCATTATAATAAAGGAGAGTACAAAAGACGAAGAGAATTAAAAGAAAAACCCAAAACCCCACTAGAAAAACCCTTCAAAACAAATAACAAAATTCTCTCAATTTAAATATTTTGTTGTTGTAAAATCTAGATTAACTAAGGCCTATTTATAGACTGAAATTTGTAACATATATGACTACAGCAACTCTAGGTTAATTAGAGCTTAAGTAAGAAACTAAAAACAGAGTTTAACTAGGAGAAGAAAAGCCAAAATAATTTTTTGTTAACATAAGAGGCATTCTCCCACAAATCTCCACCTTGACTCGTATTTGGACCAACTGTCGAACCCTGTTACGGGCTTAATTGATTCTTCATCGGATAATTATCAAGTCCAAGTAATGCTCGAACTTTGAAACTAGAAGGCTCTTTGTCAACATGCCAGTCGGATTGTGTTTTGTGCCAATTTTAAGAATCTGAACATCCTCTTGAATGATCACCTCTCGAACAAAATGATAACGAATGTCTATGTGCTTAGTTCTCTCGTGATGCATTTGATCTTTGGTGAGATGTATAACAGTTTGACTATCACAATATACGACAGTTGCTCGGTTTTCACTTACCAGTTCATTAAACAGGCCCCTTAACCAAATTGCTTATTTTACTGATTCTGTAATTTTCATGTATTTTGCTTTAGTATTCGACAAAGCTACTGTAGCTTGAAGTGTCACTTTCCAACTAATGGCACAACTCCCAAAAGCAAATAGGTAACCTGTAAGAGACCTTCTTCGA
This sequence comes from Gossypium sturtianum, assembly GCA_025698515.1. NCBI lineage: Eukaryota > Viridiplantae > Streptophyta > Magnoliopsida > Malvales > Malvaceae > Gossypium > Gossypium sturtianum. The sequence goes on along the minus strand of CM046943.1, from coordinate 32,946,451 downwards.
TCTAAGTCTCCTGCATAATCAGAATAAACATATTCAACTAAACCCTTTTGAATTCTTCTAAACTCTAAGCACATGTTAGAAGTACCCCGTAAATATATGAAAATCCACCTAACTACCTGCTAGTGTAACTTACCAATATTGGCCATGTATCGGCTAACAACACTAACAGCATGTGAAATATCGGGACGAGTGCATACCATTGCATACATAAAAATTCTAAATGTGCTTGAATAAGGTACTTTTGAAATGTACCTTTCATCTTCTTCATTATGTAGGGAATATGAAATTGAGAGTTTTAAGTGTGCAGCTAAAGGAGTACTTACAGGTTTTGCATCTTGTATATCAAATTGCTCAAGGATCTTCTTGATGTACCTTTGTTGCGATAAAAAACAATTTCCCGAAATGTCTATCTCTCAAAATTTTCATCCCCAAAATTTTATTTGTTGCACCTAAATCTTTCACCTCGAACTTAGAGTCAAGCATGGTTTTAATACGATCAATTTCAGATGGATTCTTAGCCCCAATTAACATATCATCAACATAAAGCAGCAAATATATAAAAGAACCATCATCAAGACATTGTAGATAAACACAATTGTCATACTTACTTTGAGAAAAACTAATACTCAACATGAATGAGTCAAAATTTTTATACCACTACCGAGGAGACTGCTTCAAACTGTACAAAGACTTTTGTAAGAGACAAACATTATCTTCTTTACCTTCAACTTTGAAGCCTCCAGTTTTTGCATGTAGATACTTTTTAACTGCTCTAACTCAAGATTATTTGATGCAATAAAGGCTAAAAGTGCCCGAATGGACGTATGTTTCACAACGGGAGATAAAACATCATGAAAATAAACTCTCTCCACTTGACTGTAGCCCTTTGCAACCAGTCTTGCCTTGTACATAGTGTCGTTATGACCCGAACCTTCCTTCTTTTTAAACACCCATTTGCACCCAATGATTCTTTTACCGATGGGTGGTTTAACTAGCCTCCAAGTCTCATTCTTTTGAAGCGATTCTATCTCTTCTTCCATTGCAACGAGCCATTTGCTAGAATCGGAGGCTTGAACTGTCTCATAATAACACAAAGGATCGGTTGAATCAATGCTCTTAAGAACACTTAGAGCATAAGCCACTAGGTTTCTTTCACAATATTTCTGTAGTGGTCGGATTTCTCGCCTTTTCCTATCACGAGCCAACTTATAATTACTTAACTGAGATGGTGAGGATACTTGAGGGTCGAATAGAGCCCCAAACAGATCCGAAATAGCTTCAAGCATGCAAGAATCAGAATTTTGTTGTCTTGTCGTGACATCAAATGACTCTTCATCGGGACGAAACCTTTGTTCATCGCGTCGTTGCGATGTTGGGCATTTGCTCATCGGGATGTCACCCCTTGTTTTGGCTTTTGACTTCACCTTGCTCGAGACATTTTGATTTGTTGTGTCTTTAAAAGTAAAAGTCCCCTTTTCTAATCGAAACATGGCAGATTCATCAAATGGAACATCTCTACTAACAATTATTTTTCCAAATTTCAAACACCACAACTTAAAACCTTTTGTACTGCAGAGTATCCCAGAAAAATACATTTAATGACCATTGGTTCGAGCTTTCCCTGGCTAACTTTAGCATAAGCAGGACAACCAAAAATTCTAAGATTAGAATAATTGTGAGGATTACCTGACCATATATCCTCTGGAACTTTACCATTCAATGCTCGATAAGGAGATTGATTTACCAAATAACTTGTCAAGTTTACGACTTCAGCCCAAAATTCATTCCCTAAGCCTGCATTAGAAAGCATGCATCGAGCCTTTTCCAGTAAGGTTTTGTTTATTCTTTCTATAATTCCATTCTGTTGCGGAGTTTTAAAAATAGTTCGATGTCTTTCTATTCCTTCCTGTTTTCAAAAATCATTAAAATTTGACGAACAAAACTCAAAACCATTATACATTCTCAATCGCTTCACAGATTTTCCAGTTTGTTTCTCTAACAATGTTTTCTAAAGACTTCGCTTTTCTGTTTGAAGAAATAAACCCAAACTTTTATGGAGTGATCATTAATAAAAGTTAAGAAATATTTATTACCTCCTTTTGAGATGTTAGAAGATGGACCCCGTAAATCGAAATGAATGTAATCTAGAGTCCCTTTTGTTCTTTGCACTGCTGAATCGAAACTGACTAAAGTTTGTTTCCCAAAAATACAATGCTCGTCGAAACCTAACTTACCAACTCAGGTGTATTTGAGAAGAACTCTATTGCACAAGACTATCATACATTTCTCACTCATATGACCAGTCACATGTGCCAAAATTTGGTTGAATCGGAACTAGTGGAGAAAGAGTCACCTTGTGTTTTCGCGACATTAGGTTGATTCTCGTCGTGACATGGTGGTGATTTTGGCTTTTCTTCAATAATCATCGTCGCACTAATAACCGTTGACCCTTGTAGAACGTATAGGCTGCCCTTTTTTTATCCTCTCGGCACAATAAAATCCCCACGAGAAACTTTTAAGCCATTTCACTCAATGACTATCCTGCAACCGTTAGAATCCAAAATTCCCAATAAGATAAGATTTATCTTTAAATCAGGAACACACCTGACATTTGACAGTGTCTGAATAATTCCGTTGTGCATCCTAATTTGTACTGTTCCAATTTCAGATATTTTACATGGAAAATTATTCCCCATCAACATAACTCCACCTTTAACTGAACTGTACGTAGAGAACCAATCCCTGTTAAGACACATGTAATAGGAGCACCTTGAATCTAAGATCCATTCGGAAGCTTTCACTCATTGACACTAACAAGAAATCATCACCTTTGTCCTTGGCTACACTAGCATCAACAACTTCGACTTTCTACTTATCTTTCTCGTCATTTTCGACATCCCTTTTTATTTTATTTTGAACTTTCCAACATTCTACCTTAACATGGTCACCTTTTTACAATAGCCACAATATTTGTCACAGTTTCTGGATTTAGACCTTGCTTTGGACCTATTTTGATTTGTCTTTTTGGTTTGTTGTCTGCCTCTTGCAACTAGAACTGAGGCTTGCCCGTTTACTTTTTTATTTGGGCCTAACTCGTTGTCGAGTTTATTCTTACTCAGAAGATTTGCCTTCATATCATTGAATGAGAGATGATCTCTCTCATAAATTAGAGTTTTTCTGAAAATTCTATAAGAAGAGGGCAAAGAGCATAACAACAACATAGCTTGATCATTGTCACTAATATCTACTTCAAGATTCTTTAAGTCATTAAGAAGGGTAACAAAATCACTAATATAAGTTTTAATGGACTCACCTACGATCATTCTGAACGTGTAGAGACGTTGTTTTAATACTAACCTGTTGGCCAGAGATTTCATCATATATAAGGCTTCCAATTTCCTCTATAATGCAGGCCCTATTTTCTCCTTCAGAACCTTCTATAACACTATTCGTGAGGCATAATTGAATAGCGGATAAAGCCTTTTCATCGAGCTCTTCTCATTCTGGCTGATCCATATCTGTGGGCTTCTTCCTTGTAACAACCTTTTTCAAACCGTTCTAAACCAGTATTGTTGTTATCTAAACTTGCCACAAACTGAAATTTTCAATTCCATTGAACTTCTCAGTACCAAACCTTGACCCCTACCATCTCTGAATGGGTTTATTGCGAAAATCAAACTATCTCTGATACCAGTTTGTTGGGGAATTACCTGTTTAAACAACGAACAAAGTAAAGAAAATAAGAAATGAAAAGATCGAACACGTAAATTTTACGTGGAAAAGCTCCTCAAAAGAGGATAAAAAACCATGAGAAAAAGAAGATTTTACAATAATAGTAACACCCTTTACCCGTATTCGACGCCGGAATAGGGTATGAGGCATTACCGAACTTACAACACAGGCATTCACACAATTTCGAGTCATAAATTTGCGTTCAATTTAAAACCATTCATACTCCATCATAAAGTCCCTAATACGAGCCTACGAGGCCCAAAACGTGCATTGGAAGTGGTTTGGGACTAAACCGAGAACTCAAATTTTTTTTACAAAACTTAGAAAATTTTTGCTAACTGTAGGGCTCACACGCCCGTGTGGTCCAAGGGACACGCTAATGTGACCCTGGGACACGCCCGTGCTTCAGATCATGTTCAATTTAGGGTGCTCTCTGACTTGTGCCATACGGCCGTGCCACACGCCCGTGTGCTAGACCGTGTGCTTATTTAATTTAATTCAAATTAAGTGCAGGTTTCACACGGCCAAGACACACGCCCTTGTTCTAGGCTGTGTAGCACACACGGCTGAGACACACGCCCATGTCTCTCTGCCCGTGTGCTATATTCTGGACATTCTATTTTTCAAAATTAAGGTGCAGGGGACACACAGCCGGAACACATGCCCGTGGGGCAGACTGTGTGTCACACACGGCCTAGACACACGCCCGTGTGTCTACCCGTGTGGACAAAAATAAGGCTATTTGCCACCTCTTTAATGCATACCTACATAACATAACATAGCACCAATTCAAGCTTATACATACAACCAAATCATTCACAACCAAGACATCAACACATCATTCACATGCTAACATCTATCATACATAAACATCACATAACTTATAAACTCAAATCATGCAAGTTTCCACCTTCATGAAAGGCATCATCATATGAATATACTTATACCAATATTAGCCAATTTTAAATGGCCTTATACAAAATGAACTTCTAACCAACATAAGCCAACACATTTGGCCAAATCAATTATGACACATAACAAAATGACCAAGTCCCCTATACATGCCATAACTCAAAATGTTGAATTCCTTGATACCAAAATAATTGTTGATAGTGTGTATGGATCTCTGACGATCTCTGAACCCCGAGCTAGCTTGGTGACACTATAAAATAAGGGAAAGAAAGGGGAGTAAGCTATATAGCTTAGTAAGTTCCTATGCAAATAATAAGCATCACAACCACATATTTAACATACAATTAACATGATAAAAATTAGCATGAATGTTATTAAAATCTTATAATCATAACTTACTCAATCACCACCTTACCAAGGGTTCATCACATATCGAGCTCATTACTTATGACTTTTACGTACATACATGTACCAACTCGCATCATAGCCATATCCTTTCACAACTTGACATTCCCGTTGAACACTCGAAATATTAACGGATACTCAAAAATCTTGCACATAAGTGCCATATATGTAGCTAAAGCTACCTCATATCTCATAATACATATAGGCTCACTTTCGAGCTATTCACGGGCCTGCTCACACAAAGTGTCGATCAGACGTAGCTATACAAGATCTTTGCTCACACAAGTCGTCGTGTATCCAACACATGCCGGACTACCCAGCCACTAGTAGGACGTACAAGACTAGCACTCGGATCACATAATCACATATACACATGGGTTCCTAGTGACATGTCAATCGTATCCTATTCTATTCCTAAGGTTCAACCGGGATTTCTCGTTTGTCGAAACTTTGTCGAATACGTCCAAAGATTCAATCACAATTCATACAATATTAAAGCATTTTAAAAATAAATATAACAATGCATTATTTACATACGAACTTACCTCGGTACAGAAATAGTAGAATTGGACCTAATCGTCAAACACTTTGTTTTTCTCTCGATCTAGGTCTGAACCTTGTTTTTCTTGATCTATAATAAAAAATTTAACTCATTTAATACTCAAATTATTCAATTTAGCCCAAAAATCACATTATGGTAAAATTACATATTTGCCCCTAACTTTTCAACATTTTACACTTTAGTCTCTAGGCTCGTAAAATGAAATATAGTCAATTTCTTCAAAACCCAAGCCTAGCCGAACCATTTTCATACTCATAACAGCCCACATTTTTCATTAAATCACACTTCTACTACATATTTTATAACTTTTACAAATAGGTCCTTTTTGACATTTTCATCAAAAATTACTTAGTAAAAGTTGTTTATCTAACACCAAACATACGTTTTCTACCATTAAACATCAAAATACACAAATATCCAACATGGGTAAAATTTTAGACTTTGACAATACTTCAAAATAGTCATTGGAAAAGCTAGATTAGGTTACAAGGATCTCAAAAACATAAAAATCATTAAAAACGGGGCTAGAACGGACTTACAATCGAGCTTGAAAGTGGCCAAAACCCTAGCTATGTCTTCTCTTGCAATATTCGGCCATGGGGGACTAAATTGATGAAGATGAAGACTTTTATGTAGTTATTTTGGATTTATTTACTAGATTACCAAAATGCCCTTCACCTAAACTTTAAATTTTTTCACTAACCATGCCCATTTTTGTCCATACTAAAGCATAATGGTCTAATTACCATCTAAGGACCTCAAATTTAAAATTTCATAACAATTAGACACGTCTAGCTTCTAGAACACACATTTTGCACCTATTACAATTTAGTCCTTTTAACTAAATTGAGTGCCCAATCGATAAAAATTTCGAACGAAATTTTCACGAAATAATTTCATGAAACTGTAGACCATAAAAATATAATATAAAAAAATCTTTCTACGTCGGATTCGTGGTCTCGAAACCACTTTTCCAACTAGACCCAAAATCAGGCTGTTACAATAATAAAGGAGAGTACAAAAGCTGGAGAGAATTAAAAGAAAAACCCTTCGAAATAAAGAAAAAATTCTCTTAATCTAAATATTTTGTTGTTGTAAAACCTAGAGTAACTAAGTCCTATTTATAGGCTAAAATTCGTAGCGTATATGATTACAACAACTCTAGGTTAATTAGAGTTTATATGAGAAACTAAAAACAAAGTTTAACTAGGACAAGAAAAGCCAAAAAAAAATTTGGTTAAAATAAGAGGCATAGGTCAATAACTCATTCTTTTGCATGCTTGGTGTGTTTACTTGAGGATAAGTAAAGACTTACGTGTGGGGGAGTTTGATCTGCCATAGTTTGATATGGAAAATTAGGCTTTCTCGGTATATTTAAGGAGCTTATTCTAGTGCAAAGTAGCGTATTTTTCATAGTTTTTCGTACTTTTTAGATTTTAAGTTAATAAGTGTTAATATCTCATTTTTGTTCTTTTTTTGATCCAATTTTGCCGATAGTGCCATTTGGACGCCTAACTTGTGGTTGAGTGGTGTAGGAACATGTTTAAGGTTGAAAACGAACGAGAAAGGCACCAAAGGAAAGGGTATCGCGATACCCACAGCTTGGAATTGCGATACCTCCAACAATATTAAAGATTGGAGACCACCCTTTAGTGGTATCGCTATATCCACTTTGGGTATCGTGATATCTACCTTTCAAAGAAGACCCCAAGGCTCGAAACTGCCCTAGGTATCACAATATCCTCTTCTATGTATCACGAAACCGACGTCATGAGGGGGATAAAAATGGACAAAAAGGGTAGTCTTTGTCCACCAGACCCACCAATCACCCAAGACCCATGTAGGGGCATTTTTGGAAATGAAAACTCATCAAAATTTAACCAAAACCAGTCAAATATGGCTGAGGAGGAGACACACACACAGTAACTTAGTTTTAGCCTTAGTTTTCTCTAGGTTTTCTCTTCTTTATCTAAAGTTTCTTATTTTTCATTTCTTTAGCTGTAGATTTTACATTTCCTAGCAACTTTTCTTCTTATTTTAGTTGTTCTTAGTGGTAGTTAAGGTAGTTATCACTGTAGCTTAGATTTATTTGCACTTTTAGTCCCTTTACCTTGGTTGTAAGATATTTTTAGCTTTAATTTAATGTATTTCAGTTTCTTTTACTTTCAATCAGCTAAAGTATGTTTCTTTTATGTTTATTACTTTAGATTTCTCTATTGAATGCTTTTAGTTTCGTGCTTTTTAAGTTTTCTTGCGTAAAAATCCAAACTTTTAGATTTTTCTTAAGCTTTACTTTAATGGTTGTTTTACTTTTCATTTCCATGTTCATTCTCTTTATTTTCAGCATGAGTAGCTAAACTTAAGAATGAGGTTGGTTGATGGAGATGTGGGTAAGTTGATTTTTGGACAAATGACTAAATCGTAATAAATTGGACTAAATCAAATAGACCTAAAAACTTAGGAAGTGACGCCCCTAAGGGAAAATCTAAGCAAGTGAGACTGAGAGGTAATCTTGTTGTGCACTGGTTCATTAGTCCCGAATTAGCCGATGAGATCAAGAGATAAATCGTAATTAATTTGTCTAAGTTCGTAAAATTGAGATTGAAAGATAAAATAGAGCCACTTAGTAATTTAAGCAATTTAAATCCCTTGTTCGAGGATTGACAAACCACATTGATATTAACCAACCACCATTAGTTATTTATTGGATAATTTCTTAGTTTTGTGTTCTTTGCACTTTAGTCCCTATATTAGCATATTTAATCTTCTTGCAAAAGTTTGTTGTTATGATTTGTCGTGCTATAAAATCATATTAGTAGCCGCTTAGACTCTACTGTGTATGCTATTTATCACTTAATTTTCATCTCCTTTGGGTTCGATCCTTGGAATACTCTGGTGTTCCCTTATAACACTACAAATATTACAACTGACCTATACGCTTGCAGTAAAGCGACACTTCAAAATTGTTTTATAAAATTGTTTCTTTTACACGCACGTGTGAACGTGGTCATCTAATAAATATCCCCCACCTTAATCAAATCGAAGTGCCTTTATGGGTAAACCTAGTTATTTCTCCACTTCCGCATAAAACTCTTTGAATTTATAAAAGGTTTCACTTTTACGGTGCATTAGGTATACATACTCATATATGGAATGATCATCAATAAATGTTACATAATACTTGTAACCACCTTTGCACTGACACTCATGGGACCACATACATCAGCGTGCACAAGTTCTAGGGGTTTCACGGCCCTCGTTCTTTTTGCTTAAAAGATATCTTGGTCATTTTACCTCATAGGTAAGATTCACATTGTAAAAGATCAACTTCTTTAAGAAAACTTAAGATGTCGTCTTTCACAAGTCTAGTGATTCTTTTTTGGTTAATATGGCCAAGTCTCAAATGCCGAAGGTACGCCTCATTAGAGTGAGAAGTTTTAATTTTTTTATTCGATATTTCAGTCTCAAGCAATGTGCACATATTTGGTTTGATAAATAGAGATTATTTCACATTCATCCATTACATATAAGACTGTGATTTCTAAATATTGCAATACTATTATTAAAAGTCACGGTTAAGTCGTATTTATTTAAACATGCAACAAAAATTTTCTTTTGAAACTTGGTACATAGAAAATGTCTTTCAAATAATCTTCTTAAAATTATTAAAATAAAGATGTAAATCTCCCACTACTTTAGCTACCACAATTGTCCCATTTTCAGTCCGTAATAATAGACTCTTATCTCCAAGATCTTTAGTCTCCTCGAACCCCTATAGAGAAACACGAACATGATTAGTGGATCATGAATCAATGACCCAGTGGTCTATTGAATCCTCCACTAAAAAAGCTTTTATCACTAAGAGTTCTATACATTTGCCTTCGGTGGCCAGGTATTCTTTCCACTCTTTATAGTTTGCCTTGAAGTGCCCTTTCTTACTACAGAAGACGCATTTAGATTTAGATAAGTCTTTACACTTTCTAGTTTTCTTCTTTTCCACTTGTGGTGTCCCAGATACCTTAGTCTTGACTTTCTTAGTGCATTTTCCATTCCCTTCTGAGGAAGAAACAATATTTATATTTGCTTCTACTCTTTGGAAATGATAGTTATATTTTCTTCTACTTTTTGGACCGGCTGACCGTCATTCAACACCAACTTATAAGATTGTAATTTCTTCATAAGTTGTATAAGTGTCAGGTTCTTGTTCCCAAGGTTATATGCAATCCGAAAGCCTGCAAAAACCTTGTACAAACTTTGGAACACCATCTCAATCTTAGTATTACGGTCCAAGTTGGCCTCATTATCCTTGGCCTTGGAAAAATATCCCATAAGAGTAATCATAGGGTCTTTGACCAAAGTGTCAGGCTTTTGCTGGGTATTCATCAAACTAGTAATAGTAGACTATCGAGCCAAGACAACTTGTCCTCCGAACATGTCTTCTAGTTTGTCTAGAATTGCTTTGGTTGTCTTATAGCTTTCTATGTAACAACTCAGTTTAGACCCTAGTCAGAACAGTGGTATCGAGACCATAAATCTGAGGTTGAAATAATACTTTAATATTAATTTCTGTGTTTACAGTATGAGATTTACCCTGTGTGAAATTTCTGTGTGAAGATTTTATCAATTGTGTGTTAAATTTTGCGAAAAGGACTTAATCGCATAAAGTGTAAAATGCTGTGTGCTAATTGTTAAGTGCTTAATTGTTATTGTCTTTATAATGTGGAGGCCTTATGAGGCAATTAAACCACTATACAAGTTAGTGGATGGATAAATGAACATTAATGCCCTTAATGTATATATGTATATATGTTTAGTAAAAGGTTAATATAGTAAATAGATTAATAATATGATTATTAAACAAAAAAAAATTTAAAATAAGATGAATATGCTCATCTGTGTCCACCGAAAACACAAAAGAAAAGAAGGAAGAAAAGCTTTGTTACATTCGGCTATTACAAGCCTTAATTCAAGGTATGTTTTTTATCGGTTTTTGATAATTTCTATGTTTTTGTAATCGTTGCTTCGAATACTTCAAAAACCATGCTAAAATTTTGTGAATTGATGATGAATATGAAATGTACCATGGATGAATTCATGAGCTTTGTGAAGTTTGGTGATGGATTATGAAAGATATGTAATTGATTAACATGTTTTGTCTTTGAAGTTTTGATGAATTTGAGTATTTCAGATGTAATTGAGAAAATAATTATTTGAGGGACTAAATTGTAAAATAAATGAAATGTATGGATTGATATGATCATAGTGTATATTCGGCCAAGCATGGGTTTAAACAAATTTGGTGTATTTTGTGATTTTGTGAAATAGGGACTAAAGTGTCGAAATGTGAAAATGTGAGGGCTATTTTGCAAAATGCACTAAATAAGTGTGTGTGGACTAAATTGAATGAATTGTAATTGAATCGATTGAACATGAATGTATATAGACCAAGAAAGGAGAGGTTCGGATCGAGATCGAGGCAAAGACAAAGTGCTCGATTAATCGACCGTTTCGATATTTCGACGTTCGAGGTAAGTTCGGACATAATACGTGTATTTAACTATGTTTAATGTTATGAAATGAATGGTAATATTACTGAATTGTGAATGCTATGTAAGAGCTCGAGTTATGTGGCACTAATTGTGCGTATTCATAAATTTGACCGAGATGATTAGCACTGTGTGTGCGAAATAATATAAGCTTCGGTTTTGTGGTTGGAACTGTGTGTGCGATACCGATTTAAGATCGGTTTGATATAGATGCACTAAGTGTGCGATGTTAATTAAGCTTCGGCTAATGATTTGGGCACTAAGTGTGCGATTGAACCAAAGAAGTGACGAAAGTTTATCGAAATGAAATAATGAGTATTGAGTAGCATATGTAATCGATAACTAAGTGTTGGCTAAGGTACGTTCGGAACCTATGTGGTTGATGAATTTATAAATGAGTTTAAGGAAGGTTAATTGAGCATATTAGTTTTGGATGGTATGGTATATGTGATTGTGAATTAATCTATGTGATGGTTTGTTTTTGATATAACGTATTGGTATTAATGAGCAATATGTATTATATTACGAACTTACTAAGCTTTTGAAAGCTTACTGTGTGATTTGTTTCTCTGTTTTACAGTGTCAGTAAAGCTAGCTCGGATCGGGGAATCGTCAGCATCTCTATCACACTATCTGCAATTTATTTTGGTACTTTTGGAAAAATGTATATAGTTGAAATATGGCATGTATAGGCTAGAAGTTATGTCATGTGTTGAAATGCTTAATCCTTGCCATGTGATTTGGCTTGGAGGCTAAATGGTGTAGAATTTATAAATGAGCTATGAATATGGTATATTTCATGATTATGTGGTTGATGAAAGATGTGGTTTGAAGATGAATTATGGAATAGATTATGTAATGCTTGATATATATATATGTTTTGAGAAGTATAGTTGTTACTTTGAATGGACTCATTTGTAATGAAATTAGGTATGGAAGTAGATGGTATTGATGATGATTAATTGGTGAATGAAATGGTATGTTTGAATGCATTTAGAAGCATGAATTGTTATTGCTTTGAAGATTTTTGGTTGACCCTTGTATGGGTGGCAAATCAGCCTTGCAAATGGCCTATTTTGCATATATGGCCAAGAGACACGGGTGTGTATATGGCCAAGAGACACGGGTGTGTGTCTCTGCCGTGTGGTTTAATCATCACTTCTAGGTAGGTCTGGACAGGTTACACGACCGTATGGTGGCCATGTAACCAAGTCAGTAGCTAGCTTCGTTTCACATGGCCTAGGCACACGGGCGTGTCTGGTGGCCGTGTGAACAAGTCAGTATGTATGCTCTGTTTGGGCATGACCTGGACACATGGGCGTGTCCGATAGTCGTGTGAGGCACACGACCAGCCCACACGGGCGTGTGACTTTTGCAGTGTTGAAGAATTTTTATATTTCTGAAAACTTTCATAAGTGTTCGGTTTAGTCTTGACCTTTCTAACACGTGTTTAAGGTCTCGTAGACCTCGATAAGGGACTATATGCTCGTATTTGAATATATTTGATTAACGATTGACTTTGTGTCGTGAAATGGATATGAAATGTTTCGATTGATCGGTAACGCCTCTTAACCCTATTCTGGCGACGGTTTCGAGTTAGGGGTGTTACATTCTAGTTGCTTATAAAGGGTGCTAGTCACGCTTACCAGTATATAGCAACGAGCTATCTCATTAGACTCCTTCAAATGTTTTCTAGCCTCAGCTTGAGTGGCCAAAAGACATTTATTATCAGGAATTATTTTATGTTTCTCACAACTCAGGACAATCATCAAGTTTCTTTTCCATTCCTTATAATTATTTTCGTCCAGTTTATTTTCAGTGAGTATGTTTAATAAAGGAGTAGGTGTCATTTCGAATTGAAAATAAAACATTCATTCATTAATATCATTTTATTAAGAATTTTTTTGAAAATGTTTTGCAACATTACGATATGCATTAAGAGGATGCATGCGTCTTACATGAAAACTTGAAAACATTTGTAAGTCGTTACAACGATAATTCCTATACCCATTGAATCAAGTAAACGTGGGGTGATCATGATCAACTGGTAAGAACATGAATTTTCATCCAATTAGTACATAAACCTAATGCCCTATTCATTCACACTTACTAATAATCGTGTAATATTTTTTCATTATTCTAACTTAAGTAGAGCTCTGTGGGGAGTTTGTTGGGAAATGTGTCCATATTGTAGTAAACAAGTAACTGTTTTCTATTTATTTGAACGATGAATAAATAAATAAAGTTAATTTCACATTTCACTATTTTGTCTTTTGTATTTATGTCTTTTATATTTTGCATGCATAGCGAAATTGTGACAAGCAAATATTAGCTCATTGATTGTCTAAAGTTCAAACTGAAGATAAGTGGCATTGTAAAGAATGTTTACATTGAGAGAAAGACGACTTACTTCAGAAGATAATCTAAATGAGTCTGTAATTCCGTAATAGAATCAAAGTAAGCATTTGATTCAAATACTGAGAAGGATTATTATGTTGTCTACAATTCTAATTAGGGAGATGGCTAGTCTTGATACTTCTTGTGGGCTAACTCCATGATTAAGTAATTGCGAATTATCAGAATGATGCTTCTGGACATAATTGTAATCACTAGAGCCTAATTGTATATGTCCGATTGGTCCCTCCGCTAGCTCAACAAAAGCTCGATCGGACTGCATTTGAATCAGAAGAAAATTCTACGACTTTGGGAATAATTTAATTGAGTCAATTTATTCGATGTGGAATTAAATTAGGTGGTCGTAAGAATTGTTCAACTAGAGAATTTGATTAAATAATTTTCTTGAAAAATTAATTTGGAAAATCTAAGTGCTTTTTGAAAAAAAATTATTTTGATTAAATAAAATTAAATTAATCAAATTAATTAAAATTAATATGATATTTTTGGAAGTTAATTTTTAAGTCAGACAATTGGCCCAATGGGTAATTCAACTTGAAAATTGGATCTAAGATCGTAAATTGGGCATGGGAGCCCAAAATTGAGACCAAGACCCAAAAACTAGTCGAACCGAGCCCGATATGTGAAACCGAGCCGACGGTCCAATCGGTGGCTAGACTAGACCAGTCGGGTCATCGTTGATCCAGACCAAACTGGCTCGGCGTGTCGTAAGGGTGTCGCACCTACATCACCGAACACGGCAGTGCCGGCGACTACGACGGTGACATCCCGGTGGCCGGCGGCGGTTGATCATCGGTGGTTGAGTAGTGGAAGAGTTACACTCTTACTAGGACTGTACTAGAGAATTTGATTTCAGATTAATTATTCTAAAAATAATAATATTTTAATAGTTTAATATTAAATTTAATTTAATGCTTATCTTAATAGTATTTTATTAATTTAATATTAAAATGATTAAGTTTAATCATAGTTGAACTATCTAAATTCTCCCTTTATAAAGAGAGTATTAGATCATTATTTACACACACTTGAATTCAAGAGAAAGTTGTACAGAGAAAATTCTCTTAAGAGATTATTCCAGAAAATTTCTAAAGATATTTTTCTAATTTAAATTTGACCCAAAAGTTTAGAGAAATTGCAAAATTACCCCACTGATAATTTTTGTAATTTTTTTTATTCGAAGTGAGCCCACACTTGGCAAACGTGAGCTTGAGGATAGCAGAGAAGACTACTCAGTCGAAGCGCTCATCCTAGACGAATAAAAAAGGTACAATTTTGATTAAGTGTTTATTACTTTAGATATCATAACCAAGATCTTGTTCTGGAAAAAAAATTAAAACTCTGCTTTTTCCTTCAATTTATTTTTCGCTGTGTTTTTCAAACCTATTTTTCCAACAATTGGTATCATGAGCCAGGTTGTGTTCTATCTATAAGTATAAACAAATAATTAAAATAAATTTCTCTTCTTCTTGAATGATTTGATTACATAGAAAGTGACATTCTTTAGATCTTATGCATGTTTTATGTTATATATGGAATGGATACGATATTATATATTTGTTATATAATTATTTTTTGACAAGGTTGTGGTTCTTAGGAAATAGAACGTGGACTATCATCTCCACTAAGGCTATTTTTTTTTTAAATTCATAGAATTCTTGTGAACTGGAAACGAACATAGGACTTAAATTTAATTTTTCCAGAAGGAGTCCATGACAAGGAAAAGATTCGATGGCGGTTGAAGACCCAAGGAATGCCTTGTGGTGAAAAATTTTGTAATTTTATTTTTCCATTTATTTTCTAGGAATAGAACCATGGAAACCTTGACTGACAATTTTATTTTAATTACCTATCCAATTATATATCTATTTTATAATTATTTATAATTATTTATATTATGTTTTGTTATAATTGTGATATATATATATATGAGATGATCCATAGTTGATCGATTAAAAATAAGAAGTGTGGTAATGAGAAAATACATGTGTTGTATTGTTCTATACACTTCTTTAGGTTATTCAATAACTGTAAGAAGTGTGGTAATAAGAAGGTGCATGTCAAGGATTGGCTCTTGCTAAGTAAGACTTGGTTTTTAAGCGGTCAAATTTGACTCACCTCCCTTTCCTGGAACCTTACCTGGTGCACGGTTTGCATTCACTTCTTTGGTTTTTCCCTTAAAAGAAAAACTGTGGAGAAACAAAATTGTTTGTTTTTATAATTGATTGATTCTTGTGAATGAATGTGAATATTATAAAATTTCCATAGCATGCCATGCATATATTGGAAGCATGTCATTTAGATTAGGTAAGAATGCCACTAGGACTATTGTATGATCATTCTTGAAATTTGGGATAAAGAACCTTGCAAGTTTTTAAAATATTGAGTGGGAGAAGGTCCTTGAACAAGACCTACGGCCTCCATTGATGGTCCCTAAGTGATAGCATGATAAAGTTTCAAACCGTTTCCTACCCTGGCCGTATCCCAAGGTAAACTAGTCATGCATTACTTTCAGAGAGATTGTCTCAAGATGACTCACAAATGAAAGCATGTTCATGATGGGTTTTGAGTCAATGGTTACACACTCAATATCATCTCTTATTAAATAGTTTCCCAAGAAATGATATTTAAGCTAGAGATGGTGGCCAAACGTTAAACGATCATTAATTCGTGTGGAGTCTTGAGAATTAAGATTCAGAGAATTAAGATTACGAACTAATTGGATGTAATCCATGTTCTTTCTAGTTAATCATGGGACCTCAAGGCAACATGGTTGATGGGTGTGAGAATGATCGTAGCAACAGAAAAATATTTTTTCAAGGTTTTAATACAAGACGTATGCATCATACTGCATTCTTGATATGTTGCTGAAATGAAAAATATTTGCTTAATACAAATATAGTAATTAGTGAAATCTTTATTTTTTCAGTTCGAATATGTCTCCTACTCCTCTTATTAGCATTCTTACTGAGAATAAATTTAATGGGATAACTTTCGAGAATTGAAACGAAACTTGCTGGTAGTTTTTAGCTGTGAGAAACACAAATTTGTTCTTCACAAAACGTGTTCTTGACAAAACGTGCCCTCCTGAAGCTCAGCCCAAAGCGAGAAATCACTAGAGAGATTCTGACTCGATTGCTCGATTTTATATGTTAGCGAGCATGATTAGTGTGTTGCAAAATCAACACGAGAATTTTTGTTTTGCTAAAGAGATCATGAGAAATTTAGAGGATTTGCTCGGAGGCCAAGTCACATTGGCTCGACAATCCGCTATTACAAATTTGATGAATTCTCAACAGAAAACTGGCACTCTGGTGAAAGAACATATGCTTAAGCTTATGGGATTCTTTGCGAAAGTGGAGGGAAATGGGGCTGAATTAGACGTGAACACGTAAATTGAAATAGTGTTCAAATCCTTAACAAAGGAGTTTGTTGGTTTTAATACCGCTTACAACTTGGGGAATAAGGCGCTTGCCTTGACTCAACTCATGAAGGAATTACAATCATATGAGTTGGTGTTGAATGGTAGTAAGCTGGTTCAGGAGAAACTTAAGGCAAACTTAGCTATAGGCCCTTCGTCCTCTAAGGGGAAACAGAAAGCTAAAGGAAAGAAAAAATCGACTAAGTCTTTGGTTCCACCTCGTATGGATAAGAAGAAGGCTAAGAAGTCAAAAGATCCTAAAAAGATCAAATGTTTCTTCTGCAACAGAAAATGGCATTTCAAATCAATTTGCAAGGAGTATTTTGATTAGCTAGCCAAAAAGGGAAAAGGTATGAAACTCTTTATGGTTGAAGCTTACTTAGTGGAAGAATCAATTGACAACTGAGTTATTGATTCTAGAGCCACTAACCATGTGTGTGTTTCTTTATAGTGGTTCAGTGAAACGAGAAGACTGCGTGACAGGATCCTCTCGTTGTGAACCAGAGATGGGAGCTACGTTTTAGCCGAAGCAATAGGAGAAGTTATTTTACACTTTGATAATTTGAGGAAGATTGTTTTAAAGAACATGTTTTATGTACCTCATTTTAAGAGGAATTTAATTTCTGTAGCACATTTATTTTATGACGGTTATACCGTGACATTCAATAAAGGGATTGTTATTCATTGAAATCATTCTTTAATCTATAATGCTTGGATGGAAAACAATCTCTACTTTATCAAACTAAATAACTATTCGATGCTTCAAACTGAAATAGTGAATAAAAAGCTTAAAACTTCTCACTCTAATGAGGGGTACCTATGGCATTTAAGACTTGGTCATATTAACCAAGAAAGAATCACTAAAATCATGAAAGATGGTCCCTTAAATATGCTTAAGGAAGTTAGTCTTTGGCAATGTAAATCTTTCTTGTAAGGTAAAATGACTAATAGGTCTTTCAATGCGAAAGGTACAAGGGCCAATTAACCTTTAGAACTTGTGCACATTGATGTATGTGGTCCCATAAGCATCTGTGCTCGAGGAAGTTACGATTATTACGTGTCTTTTATCGACGACTATTCTCGATATGGATATGTGTATCTAATTAACCACAAAAGTGAAACATTTGATAAACTTTGAGAGTTTCGTGCGAAAGTGAAAAAGCAATCAGGTTTATCCACAAAAAAATCGAAGGAGGAAGCCTTAAGTGTAGGAACCCAGAGGCAACAATTGAAGGTAGCGGCTGAGTAGAGACAAAAATGAGACACCGAAGGCAGCCCCTCTCAGCCATCACAAAACACTGTGTTGCAGGATTGAGGATTGATTTAGCGACAGCCATCTTCCTAAGTTCTTCCATTATTTCTTATTTTGTTCTCCATGAATTAATTTGATCAAAACAATGTTGGATGTTATTACAAATTTGAATTTTAATCACCGACCCATGAGCTAAATCTCATAGGGTTGGGATTACAAGTTGAAGACTTTTATTTTCTTTAATGATTGAAGCATATATTTTATTAAATCTGTTGTTTCATTCAATTGTTTTTATTTCCTAAATGTATGCGTATTCTCTAGACATAGATGAATGTGCAATATGCCCATAAAACTGAGTCTAATTATGAAAAGGTTGGATTAGTTGAACAGTAATTGAATGATATGAGCAAGTACTTGATAGATACTTGTAGTAGACTCTAGACATAGAGCAATATTTATATGGAATGAAGAAAAAATAGTGTAGGGTACCGTGATAAAGCCTATAAACATAGGCCAGGTAACTTGAGACCTTGCTCTCGAAAGAAGCAGGTCACTTTAGGTCTCTTCTGAGCAATAGATTAAGTACAATTATGCTAAGGCATTACTGAAAGTAACGGAAGATTGTTAGTAGTCCCAACCTTCCAAATCAACATCGTAGACCTTCAATCCATTGCCATAGTGTAACAGCCCGGTTTACACCCTAGTCAGAACAGTAGTTTCGAGACCAAAAATCTGAGGTCAGAATAATATTTTAATATTATTTTCTTTGTTAACAGTATGTGATTAAGTCTACGTAAAATTTCTGTGTGAAAATTTTGTGGTTTGAGTGCTTAATTAGCAAAAAGGACTTAATCGCGTAGAATGCAAAAGCTGTGTGCTGATTGTTAAAGTGCCTAATTGTTGTTGTCTTTATAAATTGGAGGTTTTATGATGTAAATAGTCCATTATTAGGGATAGTGGGTGGCAATGGACTAGGATAACCTTAGTATAATAAAAGTTTATATGTTATATTATAAGGGTATATTGGTAAATAAATTATTAAAGCTTTTATGATAAAACAAAAAGAAAGATGAAACCATGTTCATCTTCTTGGTGTCGAAATTAGAAAAGAAAAAGGAGGAAGAAAAGCCTTGAATATTTGGCTAGGGTTAAGCTTGATTTAAGGTAAGTTTGAGCCCGATTTTTGATAATTTCTACGTTTTCGTAATCGTTGCTTTGTGCTCTAGCTAGCCCATGCTTTAATTTTAGAAATTAATGGTGATTTTGAGATATGCCATTGATGAATGCTTGAGCTATGTGTTAGTTGATAGTGAAATATGGAAGATATGTGAAGGATGAACATATTTTATCTTGGAATTTTTAGTGAAATTGAGTAATTTGAGCTTAATTGAGAAAAGTGTAAATTGGAGGACTAAATTGTGAAATAAATGAAATGTGTGGGCTTGTATTAGCATGGGAAGAATTCGGCTAAGCTTGTGTGAGTAGAAATTATGTGAATTTGATGATTTTGTGAAATAGGGACTAAAGTGTCGAAATATGAATGTGTGAGGGCTATTTTGTAAAATGCCCTAAATATGTGTGTATGGACTAAATTGAATGAATTGGTGATTGAATGAGTTTAATTTAAATGTGTATAGACCAAGAAAGGAGAGGTTCGGGTCGAGATCGACGCAAAGACAGTGCTCGATTAATCGACCGTTTCGATATTTCGACGTCCGAGGTAAGTTCGGATATAATGCTAGTAGTAAACTATATCTATGTGATGTGAATTGAATGAATATATATATATATATATATAACTATGAGATTATAAATGATATGTGAGGAATTAAATTAGAGGGCACTAAGTGTGCGAAATTAGAAACGAGTCAGAGATGATTAGCACTGTGTGTGCGAAAAGATAGAAGCTTCGGCTTATCAAATTGGCACTGTGTGTGCGATACCGAAATAAGTTCGATTTAACATATTGGCACTAAGTGTGCGGTGACGATTATGTTTCAGTTATGAAATTGGCACTGAGTGTGCGAATAAATTAAAGGAATAACAAAGGTTGAACGAGAAGTAATATCGAGAAATTGAGTAGCATGAATAGTGAGTAACTATGTGTTGATCAAGGTACGTTTGAACCTATGTGGTTGGTGATAGCCTTAAAAGTTGAATGAATAGATACTTGAGCATATGGTTAAGATTGATGATGAGCCTAATATTGTATCCATCTATGTGATGATTTAATTATGTATTGATGTGGTATAATTGAGTATTATGTATTATATTACGAACTTACTAAGCTTTTGAAAGCTTACTGTGTGATTTGTTTCTCTATTTTACAGTGTCAGTAAAGCTAGCTCGGATCCGGGAATCGTCAGCATCTCTATCACACTATTGGCAATCTATTTTTGGGTACTTTTGGAAGAATGTATATAGTTGAAATATGGCATGTATAGGCTAGAAGTTATGTCATGTGTTGAAATGCTTAATCCTTGCCATGTGATTTGGCTTGGAGGCTAAATGGTGTAGAATTTATAAATGAGCTATGAAGATGGTATATTTCATGATTATATGGTTGATGAAAGATGTGGTTTGAAGATGAATTATGGCATAGATTATGTAATGCTCGATATATATATATGTTTTGAGATGTATAATTGTTACTTTGAATGGACTCATTTGTAATGAAATTAGGTATGGAAATAGATGGTATTGATGATGATTAATTGG
This sequence comes from Gossypium sturtianum, assembly GCA_025698515.1. NCBI lineage: Eukaryota > Viridiplantae > Streptophyta > Magnoliopsida > Malvales > Malvaceae > Gossypium > Gossypium sturtianum. Next base: position 32,925,488 of record CM046943.1, on the reverse strand, counting down.
TGAATGAAATGGTATGTTTGAATGCATTTAGAAGCATGAATTGTTATTGCTTTGAAGATTGTTGGTTGACCCTTGTATGGGTGGCAAATTGGCCTTGCAAATGGCCTATTTTGCATATATGGCCAAGAGACACGGGCGTGTGTCTCTGTCGTGTGGTTTAAGGGTCACTTCTAGGTACGTCTCGACAGGTTACACGGCTGTGGCCCACGGGCGTGCATGGTGGCCGTGTGACCAAGTCAGTAGCTAGCTTAGTTTCACACGGCCTAGGCACACGGGCGTGTCTGGTGGCCGTGTGAACAAGGCAGTATGTATGCTCTATTTGGGCACGACCTAGATACATGGGCGTGTCTGGTAGTCGTGTGAGGCACACGACCGACCCACACGGGCGTGTGACTTTTGTAGTGTTGAAGAATGTTTATATTTCTGAATACTTTCGTAAGTGTTCGGTTTAGTCCCGACCTTTTTAACACGTGTTTATGGTCTCGTAGACCTCGATAAGGGACTATATGCTCATATTTGAATATATTTGATTAACGATTGACTTTGTGTCGTGAAATGGATATGAAATGTTCTGATTGATCGGTAATGCCTCTTAACCCTATTTCGGCGACGGTTTTGGGTTAGGGGTGTTACATTTTATTGGTATCAGAGCTACGATTTAGTCGATTCTCGGACTAACGTAGCGCGTGTGAGTCTAGCTATATGCCATATATGAAATTGCGATAGTGTGATGAATCCTGACAGTTATAAATGTGTTTTCGTATAGTATTGGACCCCGTCGAGCGATTCTTGACGATGTTGAGAGTAATGCGCCGCTCCCGCTCAAGGGGCGATCTGCGGCCACATCTAGGCCGAATGATAGTGGTGAGGGAGGAGAGGCTAAGCAAGCATTCTTTCGAATGATGAGTGAGTGGTTTTCGGAGTTCGTTCGAACGAATCCGGCTACTCCACAAACTCCACCCCCTCAAGTACCTATTGTGCCTCAAGTTGTAGATCTAAATCGATTGAATAAGCCTCCTGTGGATAAGATCAGAAAGTATGGGGCCGAAGAGTTTAGAGCCACAGCTGATGATCATGCTGAGCGAGCCGAGTTTTGGCTCGAGAATACAATCCAAGTGTTCGATGAGATGTCGCTGACCCCTGAAGAATGTATTAAGTGTGCAGTTTCCTTGTTGAGAGATACGACATATAACTGGTGGAAAACTTTGATTTCTGTGGTTCCGAGAGAGAAAATCACTTGGGATTTCTTTCAAGTTGAATTTAGAAAGAATTATATCAGTCAACGGTTCATAGATCAAAAACATAAGGAGTTTCTAGAACTGAAACAAGGACGTATGTCCGTTACTGAGTATGAACGGGAGTTTGTGAGATTGAGCCAGTATCCACGGGAATGTGTTTCGATCGAAGCTACTATGTGTAAACGCTTTATAGAAGGGCTGAATGAAGATATTAAGTTGTTGGTCGGGATACTTGACATAAATGAATTTGTTGTGTTAGTTGAAAGAGCCTGTAAAGCTGAGGAGCTCAGTAAAGAAATGAAGAAAGCTGATTCTGAAGCTCGAGATGAAAGAAAAAGATCAATAAGTAAGTTTTCTCAACCTTCGATGAAGAGATTTAGAGATGCAAGAAATCGATCAAATGCTTCATTTGGATATCCGAATAGAGACCGCGCAAGACTAAGTGTTGGTCCGAGAACTCAAGCTCTAATGGAATCAAGTGTTGGAAGTTCCAAAAGCAACAAACCTGAGTGTAGACAGTGCGGAAGACGACGTGTGGGAGAATGCTGGGGCAAGTATAATAATCGAACTTATTATAAGTGTAGATCACAAGATCACTTCATTAGAGATTGCCCAAAGTTAATTGAAGAAGAAAATGTTCATAATGTGAGATCGAGTAATGTGACGGCTAGGGGTAGATCACCTAGAAATGCCGGGAATGTGAGTGGAAGCCAAGAGGGACTACTGATACAGTTGTGAGATCGGAGGCAAGAGAACCTGCCCGAGCCTATGCTATACGTGCACGAGAGGAAGCATCATCTCCAGACGTCATTACTGGTACTTTTACTGTAACACCCCTAACCCGTATCCGTCGCCAAATTAGGGTTAAAGGCGTTACCAGATAAATCAGAAACTTTTACAGACAATTCATAATATAAATCATCAATCACAATCAATGTGCCCCTTCTATAGGTCAATGAGACCTTAATCATGCTTTAGAATAGGATCGGGACTAAACCGAACACTTAGTAAAATTCTCGAAAATTTAAAACTTCTTTTAAGTCACAGAGGTCACACGCCCGTGTGGGTAGGCCGTGTGCTCCCACGGCTACTAGAGACACCCATGTGTCCCGGCCGTGTCAAAATAGAGCATGTATACTGACTTATCCACACGACCACTAGACACGCCCGTGTACCATGGCCGTGTGCTCTTAGGCTAGATACTGACTTATTAACACGGCTACCAGGCATGTCCGTGTGCCAAGGCCGTGCACACTTAGACTAGCTACTGACTTAATCCCACGGCCACTAGGCACGCTCGTGTGCCACGACCATGTAGGCAAAACAGGCCATTTGCAAGGCCAAAATGCCACCCTTACTTGGGTCAAACCTTCAAGCAATGTACCAATCCATTTTATGTACAATTAACAACCAAAGACATGTCAAATGATCAAAAATTCTCCACATCCAATCTCATTTCTAATCATGCCAATTTGCACAACTAAATCATATATATACATAAGCATGGTTTAACCATATTTACCCTTCATAGAAACATTCTTTTGATCAAACATGCATACTCATAATGCATTCATATGCTTACCATAACTTTGACTAATTCATTGGCTATCAAACCATACCAAACTATGCAATAAATAACACATTTACTCATGCATATTACCAACACTTATTAAGCCACATCTCATGGCTACTTTATACACATTTCAAAGATAATCCAAGGTGACTAGCCTATACATGCCATATCTAGCTATAAACATTTCCAAAAGATACCAAAATGAGCTTAGGTAGTGTGATGACGATCCTTGACGGTCCTGAGCCTTCAGTAGCTTTGATGATCTATAAAACAGAGCAAGCACACACAGAGTAAGCTTTCAAAAGCTTAGTAAGCCATATACAAATAAACTTAGCCTATTATGCACATAACCAAAATGATTTAATAACATTATTGATTCTCAAAGCAAATTCATCTTATATATTCTTTGGCTCAATTGCTAGGCCATATCTTACCATAATCTTCAACTCAAATATCACATATACATATGGCTCATTCAAACATATCTTCACATATTATCTCATCATTTCAAAACACATATACATCATAGTAAGTTCATATAGACACTTACCTTTCTTACACACTTAGTGTACATATCGAACGTACCTTGATAAACCGTAAAAGTAACATATTTTAATCCCACATTTAGCATACTTTTGGATGATTTATCCATTGATTTATGTAAAAAGATGCTCTTAATCCTTTCTTTTCATGTTTTATACTCAGGAAAGCACCGGAGGATGAAAATAACGAGAAACGGGCTCAAAACGGACTAAATTGGGCCAAAGTGAAGATCGACACGACCTGGACTTGAGCACACACGGCCGTGTCTCCTTGATAGACTAGAACACGGCCTGATCACGATTTACACGGGCGTGTCACCTCATTAAAAGTCTGAACACAGCCTAAAGAAGATTCACACGGGCGTGTGCCATGACCGTGTCCCTGTCGCGGAGAAGAGCAATTTCACTCGGAAAAGGATACTTAGGGGGCAAAGAAACCTATTTTAAAAGCCTATATAAACACCCTAAGTATAACCTAGAAGGGGACGGTGAGCTAGGCCAAGGAGCCGAGCCGAAAAGGTCAGATTTGTGGGAAACACTCGAAGATAGCCAGTTGATCCATCTCAAGAAGCCGGAATTCTACTCAAGACGGCGGATCTCTCCTTCAATTCCTTCAGGGGGTTTTAGGGATTTATTATGTTTTGTTTTATCTTTTCTTCTGAGATGTTTTCTTTTATTATTATGAACTAAACCCTTCAGATACCTGAAGGGGATGAAACTTAGATGAATCTTGTTATCGTTTGCTGAACTATATGATAAATACTTGATTTGTTCTTAATTATGTGTTCTTAATTCTTGTGTTAATATTTCCGGGATATTGATTCAAGTTGGATGTGCTTAGGTGGAGGAGCAAAAGTCCCTGCCTAAGAGTAGATCTAGCATAATTAAGCGGAGTTGATCGCGCGCCTAGAGATAGGGTGACAAGATTTTGCCGGATTAGGGTGAAATCTAATATGGGAGTCCATAGATCGAGTTAATGCAATTCTAGGGGTTTTAATTAGAAAGAGATTTCAATTAATCAACCTAGGGTTAGACGTTATTCGCTTCGAGAGCGGGTTTAATATACATTAGGGAGTCTTACGGATCAAGTCAAGTGAATAAATCGTCTGGTTCAGAGTTAGATAACAAGTGAAGTCTAGGTGGATTCTTCATAAGGGTATCGTCTTAATCAACTGAGTTTTTCCAACAGTATTTCCCCAATTCATTCTTTTTGTCTTTGCGTCTTTAGCTTAGTAGTTAGTTAAATCTAGATTAAATAACAACTTCACTTTTTTTAGGCTAGATAATAAAAAGAAAGTTAGTATTAGTACTTTTGGTTCCTTTGGGTTCGACAATCCGGTCTTGCCTAAGCTATACTACTGTTCGATAGGTGCACTTGCCTCAATCGTTGTTATAGTTAGTTCCAGGTTCGATCATTATAAATTTAAAACTCTGAAATCACAGCGATCAAGTTTTTGGCGCCGTTGCCGGGGAACTAAAATATTAAGAAAGCTCTATTTTTATTACTTTAGCCATTATTTTCCGCAATTTACTTTTATTTTTATTTTTGTTTTGTTTTTAAATTTGCTAAATTTTCTTTCTTTCTTTTCCCAGCAGGTACCTCTAGTTTATGACTAGAAGGAACCCGAGAGGACCACTAGTATACGACAGTGATATTGAAGCTACCGCTCGCAGGAATCGCAGAGAAATTAGGCGAGCCCTAAATTACACAGAAAAAGAGCGAGAAGGCAGATCCAATCCTACTGAAGGGATGGACGAGAATAATCCACCACCACAAGATGTGACAGAAAATAATGCTCCGCGTACTATGTATGATTATGCTAAACCTCATTTAACAGGAGCAGAATCAAGTATTGTTAGGCCTGCTATAGTTGCTAATAATTCTGAATTAAAGCCTAACACTATACAAATGATTCAACAATTTGTTCAATTTGATGGTTTATAGGACGAAGACCCAAATACTCATATAGCTAATTTTTTAGAGTTCTGTGATACCTTCAAAATAAATGGCGTTTCTGATGATGCCATTCGTCTTCGGTTATTTCCCTTTTCATTAAGGAATAAAGCCAAACAGTGGTTAAACTCGTTACCACGAGGGTCAATCACTACATGGGAACAAATGACCGAAAAATTTTTATTAAAATATTTCCCACCGACCAAAATGGCCAAATTACAGAATGATATCTCTTCTTTTGTGCAGATGGATTTAGAGACATTATACGACGCATGGGAGAGATACAAGGATCTCTTGAGAAGGTGTCCGCACCATGGTTTACCTTTGTGGCTTCAAGTCCAAACTTTCTATAACGGTGTAAACCCCTCAACGAGGCAACGAATTGATTCAGCCGCCAGTGGAACCCTGAACAACAGAACTCCTGAAGCAGCCTACGAGTTTATTGAAGAGATTTCACTGAATAACTATCAGTGGCAGGTTACAAGGACAAAACCAACAAAATCAGCCGGAGTTTTCAACCTCGACGCAGTAACCATTCTATCAACACAGGTAGAGATGATGAATAAAAAGCTTGATAGTTTGTGTTCTTCGCAGGTACATCCAGTAATGCAGTACGACGCAAGTGGAACTGTGGCTAATCCTGAGTACCCACCCTACCAACCAAGACACGTAGAAGCGAACAGATGAACTATATAGGTAATAATTTCAGATCTAATAATAACTCTTATAGTAATACTTATAATCCAGGTTGGAGGAACCACCCAAATTTTTCATGGGGGGTCAAGGAAATCAAGGAATACAAAGACAACAACCTCCTCAAAATTTCCAAAATCAGCCCTATCCACAGGAAAAGAGGCCGAACCTTGAAGAGATGCTGACAAAATTCATGGCAGCCATAGATAACCATCTCCAAAACACTGAAACCACCCTTAAGGATCAACAGGAATCAATTAAGGGGATCGAAAGTCAAGTTGGGGAACTTACTAAGACAGTTGGACAACTTGCAAAGATAATTTCCGAACGATCGCAAGGGCGTCTACCAAGCAACACTGAGATTAACCCAAAGGAGCAAATCCAAGCTATCACTGCTCATGAAAGTATAGGGTTAGATGAACCCAATCCAATACAAGAAAATGAGGTAGAGAAAGGTAAAGTTGAGGTAACACAAGAAAAGCCAAAACCGATAATCAAAAAGTACCAACCTCGCATTCCTTATCCCGAAGCGATGAAGAGAGACGATACAGAGGAACATTTTGGTAAGTTTCTTAAACTTTTAAAGAAATTACATATTAACTTACCGCTACTTGAAGCTCTTTCACAGATGCTAGATTCTAGAAAATTTTTAAAAGAGCTTTTGACGAACAAACGAAGGATAGGTGAGGCATCACACGTGGAACTAAACGCAATGTGCTCGGCAATCTTTCAAAATAAACTACCACAAAAATTAAAAGATCCAGGGAGTTTTACGATTCCATGTTTAATTGGTAGTTTACCTATTGATAATGCATTAGCTGATTTAGGGGCAAGCATAAATGTCATGCCTTATAAATTGTTTAAACAACTAGGTCTAGGGAAACCCAAACAAACTAGGATGAGCATTCAACTAGCTGATAAAACTGTTAGAATTCCTAGGTGTATTATCGAAGATGTTCTTGTAAAAATTGATAAATTCGTTTTCCCAGTATATTTTGTTGTCTTAGACATGGATGAGGACAATAGTATCCCCCTAATCTTAGGAAGACCATTTTTAGCAACTGCCAGGACTAAAATTGATGTTGGTACAGGAGAACTCATACTTCGTGTAGGAGACGAATCGATCAGTTTACAAGCTCTTGACTCGGCCAGGATAACAATTGATGAAGGTGAGAAAGTAAATTAAGTTGATAACCAAGTTGTTCAACTTTCACCACAAGAAACACCACAAGGTTACAAACCTGAGCCGAATCATGGACTCCATGACAACAAAGAAGAATTACACAAAGAAGAATTACATAAGGAACGAAGCCTTAGGGTCGACAAATTAGAAGAGTGGAAAACACAATTCAAAGAAGAACTGGAACCACACGAAGTAAAACCAAAGGAGCCCCCAGAAGAGCTCATAGGAACAACAAACCACTTCAAAATCGGAGATCAAGTATTGATTGATAAAGCAGACCCTCGAATATCTCCTCCTGACCCTAACACTAACAAAGAAATCCATTTTAGGGTAACCGGTGTTTTCCCATACGGAACAGTCGAGGTAAGTAACCCTATTTTTGGTACTTTCAATATAAATGCATCTCGACTTAAACTTTATCAAGGAAATAGAACTGATAGCATGAGGGAAGATATTCAAATTTTTAAACCACCCTGATTTTTGCGAATACGAGGAAAGTCTAGCTTAAGACTTTAAACGAGCGCTTCTCAGGAGGCAACCCGAGCACTAACCCTAATTACTTTCGTATTTGTTTTCATTTTATTTTCTTCTCTTCTCTTAGTCTTAAACACATAGTTTTAAACTAACCAAAAGTGCAGATTTTCAGCCCACACGGCCTTGCACACGGTCGTGGTCGTGGCTGTCCGGAGGTACAGAATCTCCATTCTGACAATGGCAGAAGAGGTACAAGTCAGAAAGAATCAAATCTTCAAGTCACGGACTCCAACCACCACCCCACGGGCACCGACACAACACCACGGCCATGCGACGCAGCTGTGGATGACATTGACTTATCACCAACGGGTGTGGCAATCTATAAAATAGGCATGGGAGACATGAACGATGCTCAACACGGCCGTGCGATGCGGCCGTGGTCAACACTGGTAGTTTATACACGGGCGTGGTAACCAGAACATGGGCATGGGAGAAACGATACGATGCATAACACGGCCGTGCAAGGCGGCCGTGTGAAACAACACGCCCATGGTACACGGGCGTGGGAATGTACCTGACTTGAGAATTCTATTTAAACCACCCACCCCTCTCTCTTCTCACCCATTCAGCCCATTTAGTTTTTCTTTTCTTTCTCAACCCTCTCCCTACTTTTCTTCTCCAATACATTCCCAAAACCCTTGAGCTACACCAAATGCCGAAGAAGCGGAAGGAATCAAGCATAGTCTCCCAGAGGGAGACCGATCTATATAAGTTCATGCCGACCGCTTCAATCATTCAACGAGCCAAGGATATTTGAGGCCATTTAGTTTTTATTTCGTTTTTCTCTTTTGCATCAATTTTCTTATCTTTACTTCTCTTCTGCTTGACTTAGTTTATTTTATTTTAGTTTCTTAATTTTAGGTTCTTCAGGCTGCATGGGAATCACACCACGACCACCACCATATCTGCAGCCTTAGAAATCACACCCAACAATAAGGACTCTACGGTCCATTTATCTTTTCTTTTAATTTTAGTTCACTTTTTATTTTTCTTCACTTTAGCTTGCTTTTCTTTAATTATTTAATTAGTATAGTTTTAATTATTATTATGATATCCTGGCTACTCCTCCATGAGCTACCCAATTTCTTCATCTAGCGCAGGATCGTCATCAAGAACGACCCCTCCAACTTATCTTTCACCTCCAACACAAGGATTTCATCCATAATTCAGGGAGTTTCACTTCTCTCCACATCTTTTGAATTTATACTTAATTGTCTATATATATATCTTTGTACATTGAGGGCAATGTACATCTTAAGTGTGGGGGGTGAACAACCTAAAAAGGTGCCTAACTTTTTTCATTATTCTCAAATTCCTGAAATTAGGTGCCAAACCTTTTGGATTATTCTCAAATCCCTGAATTATGCCTTGTCTTAAAGTAAATTTCTCATATTATCATTAGAATGAAATTCCTATGATTCATGAGTGTGTCAACTTTGAACTGTTATTCTAGAACTTGCCTGGATTATACATGTTGAGACCATATCTTTGATTTGATAAATAGAAATGATAAAAGCACCTAAAATTTAACCCACTTACTCCATAAAAAGCCTACCTTCATAATTAACCCCTAGTGAACCCCTTTGATCATAACAACCCTTTTTATTGACTTACCCGCTAATATTAACCCAAAACCCTTTGTATTTGTTATCACCATTCTTCTTGACTACCCTTTTTGTCGAGATTTGTTGAGCAGTTACCTAACTATGTTCTATATTTCAGTTGTTAAAGTTAATTATTATTATTTGTGATTTGTTCTTAAAAAAATCGAAGTATATTCAGTATTAGGATGATGAAAACCGAGCTTGTACAGTTAAAGTCTATTTATTGAAGAAGAAGCTCGTATTATTAGTTTCAAAGTTTCAATTCATGTAATTATTTATTTTTCAGTTCATTGTTTCTAGTTAGGTAATTTTTTAGGTCGATCTCGATTCTAACCCTCTAATTCAGCCTTTATCCACACCTTAACCCAAGCCCCGTTACAACCCTTTCAAAGACCTTTTGATTTGTGCATCATTTCATATTACAGTGGTGGAGATTTGATTTTCATGCAAGCCTATGGGATTAACTTTTCAGGTTTGACATTTGAGTGCTTAATTCTGAACCTTAAACACTTTGAGTGATTTGAGTGAATCTTTTGTGAGGATGTCAATCCTTGTAGGTTTTGGATCAGAGGTAATTATTTAGAAGAGGGGAAACACCTATGTTTTGTGTTACAAATATATGACTTTTATTGTTTGAATCTTTAGGACTCTTTGAGTTAAATTATCCATGTATAAATTATCTATGAATTATGATGAGACATTGTTGATAGGAATATTGAATCATGGAAAGTTCGTTTTAATTGTAAGTTGAGAATTTTGCTTGAGGACAAGTAAAAGCTTAAGTGTGGGGGTATGTGATAAACCGTAAAAGTAACATATTTTAATCCCACATTTAGCATACTTTTGGATGATTTATCCCTTGATTTATGTAAAAAGGTGCTCTTAATCCTTTCTTTTCATGTTTTATACTCAGGAAAGCACCAGAGGATGGAAAGAACGAGAAACGAGCTCAAAACGAACTAAATTGGGCCAAAGTGAAAATTGACACGGCCTGGACTTGAGCCAACACGGCCGTGTCTCCTTGATAGACTAGAACACGGCCTAATCATGATTTACATGGGCGTGTCACCTCATTAAAAGTCCGAACATGGCCTAAAGAAGATTCACACGGGCGTGTGCCATGGCCGTGTCCCTGTCGCGGAGAAGAGCAATTTCACTCGGAAAAGGATACTTAGGGGGCAAAGAAACCTATTTCAAAAGACTATATAAACACCCTAAGTATAACCTAGAAGGGGGCGGTGAGCTAGGCCAAGGAGCCGAGCCGAAAAGGTCAAATTTGTGGGAAACACTCGAAGATAGCCAGTTGATCCATCTCAAGAAGCCAGAATTCTACTCAAGACGGCGAATCTCTCCTTCAATTCCTTCAGGGGGTTTTAGGGATTTCTTATGTTTTGTTTTATCTTTTCTTCTGAGATGTTTTCTTTTATTATTATGAACTAAACCCTTCAGATACCTGAAGGGGATGAAACTTAGATGAATCTTGTTATCGTTTATTTGAACTATATGATAAATACTTGATTTGTTCTTAATTATGTGTTCTTAATTCTTGTGTTAATATTTCCGAGATATTGATTCAAGTTGGGTGTGCTTAGGTGGAGGAGCAAAAGTCCCTACTTAAGAGTAAATCTAGCATAATTAAGTGGAGTTGATCATGCGCCTAGAGATAGGGTGACAAGATTTTGCCGGATTAGGGTGAAACCTAATATGGGAGTCCATAGATCGAGTTAATGCAATTCTAGGGGTTTTAATTAGAAAGAGATTTCAATTAATCAACCTAGGGTTAGACGTTATTCGCCGAGAGAGGGTTTAATATACATTAGGGAGCCTTACGGATCAAGTCAAGTGAATAAATAAATCAGTTGAGTTAGATAACAAGTGAAGTCTAGGTGGATTCTTCCTAAGGGTATCGTCTTAATAAACTAAGTTTTTCCAACAGTATTTCCCCAATCCATTCTTTTTGTCTTTGCGTCTTTAGCTTAGTAGTTAGTTAAATCTAGATTAAATAACAACTTCACTTATTTTAGGCTAGATAATAAAAAGAAAGTTAGTATTAGTACTTTTGGTTCCTTTGGGTTCGACAATCCGGTCTTGCCTAAGCTATACTACTGTTCGATAGGTGCACTTGCCTCAATCGTTGTTATAGTTAGTTCCAGGTTCGATCATTATAAATTTAAAACTCTAAAATCACAGCGATCATACCTGAAACGGATATACTAATCACGTAATTGTTTGTTTCTCAGACTTGCCCGTTGAACTGTTCGGAATCTAATAGGATACTCAGAGTGCTCAGAATAGTCGTACAATGCCAGCGTCCCAGACGTGGTCTTACATGTAATCAAATATCGATGCCACTATCCCAGACAGAGTCTTACACGAAACAAATACGATGCCAATGTCCCAGACATGGTCTTACACGTAAATCTCATATCGATGCCAACATCCCGGACGTGGTCTTATACGAAATCTCATATCGATGCCAACGTCCTAGACGTGGTCTTACCAAAATCTCAAATCAATGCCAACGTCCCAAACATGGTCTTACATGATATCCCAAAATAGACATCTATGTCATGACATACGTAATTCCTATCTATTCCTAAGTTCACACGGGACTTCTCGGACTTTAACAGCTTATCGACTTATTAGCCAACTCGGATTTCACATACATTCCATCTCAACGGATATTCATAGTAATTCACATATCATATACACTCAAATAATTCAATTACAAATACATTTATTTGTATATCGACTTACCTCGGATTCAGAAATTCGTTCGGACTCGGTTACTCGACTACCTTCGCTTTTCCGCAATCTAAGTCCGTTTTCTTCGGTTCTTGATCTATACATATTCAAATTTAACCTTTTTATTTACCAACACATTCAATTCAATCCAAATACACATATTTAGGGCAATTTACAAATTAGCCCTCACATTTGCACATTTGAACATTTTAGTCCTTATTTCACAAAATCATCAAATACACAAAATCATCATATACCCATGCTTAGCCGAATATTCATGTATCTCATACAAGTCCATACATTTCATTTATTTTGCAATTTAGTCCCTCAATATGCTATTTTCACAATTTAGCCCTAATTAGCTAAATTCATCAAAAATTCAAGAACAAAACATGTTCATTAAACACATATCTCTCATTTAGCACCTAAACTCATCACAAAACTCACCATTTCATCAATGGAACATTTCATAAACAACATCAATTCTCAAAATTACAACATGGGTTTTATAGTATACGAAGCAACGATTACAGAAACGTAGAAATTATCAAAAACCGAGTCAAAATCATACCTTAATCAAGCTCAAAGAGTGTCGAATGCCCTAACTTCTTATTTCTTTTTCTTTTGTTTGATTTTCTGTGGAAGAACATATGAAAATATCCACCATCTTTTAATTTGTTTTTATTAAAATAATATTATTAATTCTTTTACCATATTAACCTTTAATAAAACATATAAAATTTATACACTTAATGGCATAATCGACCATTAACAAACCACTATCATATTTATGGCATAATTACCTCATAAGACCTCTATACTTAAAAGCCACATCAATTCAGCCATTAATCAAATAGAAACCCACTTTTACGAATTATGCAATTCAGTCCTTTGCTCAAATTTAACACACAAAAAGACAAATTAATTCACGAAACTTTAGCACATGCTTAATCACATATCGAGGGCACAGAAAATAATATTAAAATATTTTACTACCTCAGATTAGTGGTCTCGAAACCACTGTTTTGACTAGGGTCTAAACCGGACTGTTACATTTACTCTATTTGATACTAATGTGATTGCATTGATAGATCCAGTATCTACTCATTCCTATATGTGTGTGAATCTAGTATCAAGTAAGACTCTACCTGTTGAGTCTACTGAATTCGTAATTTGAGTATCGAACCCCTTAGGCAAGTGTGTCTTGGTGGATAAAGTGTGCAAGAATTGCCCATTGATGTTTCGGGATATATGCTTTCAGGCTAATTTGATGTTGCTACTATTCGATGAATTTGATATTATTCTGGGTATGGATTGGCTCACTTTTCATAATGCCATTGTGAATTATAAAAGAAAGAGTATTGAATTGAGAAGTCAGAATGGTGAGATAGTTCGATTTGAATCCAGTGATATGAAAGGGTTACCAGCTGTTGTATCTGCGATGAAAGCTTTGAACTATGTGAGAAAGGGTTGCGAAGCTTATTTGGCATATGTGATTGATACAAAAGTGAGAGAAAAGAAAGTTGAATCCGTGCCTGTGGTTTGTGAGTTTCCAGATGTGTTTCCTGAAGAGTTACTAGGATTACCTCCAATACGAGAAGTTGAATTTGGAATTGAATTAGTGCCGGGGATTACTCATATCTCAATAGCTCCATATAGAATGGCACAGACAGAATTGAAAGAGTTGAAGTCTCAGTTGTAAGTGTTGACTGATAGAGGATTTGCACAACCAAGTTTCTCGCCCTAGGGTGCTCCTGTGTTATTTGTGAAAAAGAAAGACGACACTATGAGAATGTGTATCGACTATCGATAGTTAAACAAAGTAATGATAAAGAAAAAATATCCGTTGCCTCGTATTGATGATTTGTTTGATCAACTGAAAGGTGCTACAGTGTTTTCGAAAATAGATTTGAGATCGGGCTATTATCAGCTGAGAGTTAAAGAATCGACGCGTCTGAAAAGCGCTTCGTAAGCGAGGTACGGACATTATGAATTCTTAGTTATGCCTTTCAGACTAACGAATGCTCCTGCAGTGTTTATGGATTTGATGGATTGGATATTCAGACCGTATTTGGATCGTTTTGTTGTAGTGTTTATTGATGACATTCTGATTTATTCATGTGATGAGACACAACATGCCGAGCATTTGAGAATTGTGCTACAGACTCTACGTGAGAAGCAATTGTATGCAAAATTTAGCAAATATGAGTTTTGGCTACGTGAAGTTAGTTTTCTGGGGCATATTGTATTAGCGGCGGGAATCCGTGTTGATCAGAGTAAAATATCAGCTATTTTGAGAATGGAAGCCTCCGAGAAATGTGTCTGAATTCGGTAGTTTTCTGGGACTAGCGGGATACTATAGACAGTTTGTGAAAGGTTTCTCAATGATTGTGATTCCATTAACGAAGTTACTACAGAAAGATGTTAAATTTGAGTGTCAGAAAAGTGCCATCAGAGTTTTGAGCAGTTGAAAACGTTATTGACGGAAGCACCAATGTTAGTTCAGCCTGAACCAGGTAAAGAATTCATAGTTTACAGTGATGCATCGTTGAATGGTTTGGGCTATGTGCTGATGCAAGAAGGCAAAGTCATTGCTTATGCTTCGAGATAGTTAAAGCCGCGTGAAAAGAACTATCCAACGCACGACCTTGAGTTAGCTGCAATTGTGTTTGCATTGAAAATTTGGCGTCACTATCTATTTGGTGAGAAATATCATATTTATACCGATCACAAGAGCTTGAAGTACTTGATGACTTAGAAAGAATTGAATTTGCGACAGAGAAGATGGTTAGAATTGTTGAAAGATTATGAACTTGTGATTGATTATCATCCGGGCAAAGCTAACGTTGTTGCTGATGCCTTGAGTCGGAAGTCTTTATGTGCTTTGTGAGCTATGAATTCTCAGATAGATCTGTGTGATGATGGTTTAGTTTTGCCTGAGTTGAAAGTGAGACCGATGTTTGTACATCAGATTTGTGATTCCTAGAAAATGGATGATAAGATGATAGCAAAACGAGCTCAATGTGATTTGAATTCTGATTCAGAATATCGAGTTGATAGTGATGATTGTTTGAGATTCAGAAATCGGATTTGTGTTCTGAAGAATTCAGAGTTGATTCAGATGATTTTGAATGAAGCTCACAATAATCGTTTGACTGTTCATCCAGGGAGTACAAAAATGTATAATGATTTGAAATAGTTTTACAGGTGGCATGGTATGAAACGAGACATCTCTGACTTTGTGTCAAAATGTTTAATCTGTCAGCAAGTTAAAGCTGAACATCAGGTTCCGTCCAGTTTGTTACAACCGATTATGATTCCTGAGTGGAAATGAGAGAGAATCACGATGGACTTTGTGTCGGGATTGCGTTTATCTCCGAAAAAGAAATATGCAATTTGGGTGATAGTTGACAAATTGACAAAATTAGCTCATTTCGTTCCAGTGAGGATAAATTATTCACTCGATAGATTGGCTGAATTGTATATTGCTGAGATTGTGAGATTGCACGGGGTGCCACTATCTATTGTATTTGATAGAGATCCGAGATTTACCTCGCGATTTTGGAAGAAATTGCAAGAGGTTTTAGGCACAAAATTGCATTTTATTACTGCATTTCATTCGTAAACGGATGGTCAGTCCGAGTGGATTATTCAGATTCTTGAAGATATGTTAAGATGTTGTATTTGAAAGTACGTGGGAAAAACATTTGTCATTGATTGAGTTTATGTACAACAATAGTTTTCAATCTAGCATTAAAATGGCACCGTATGAGGCTCTTTACGGTCGAAAATACCAAACTCCATTGTATTGGATTTAACTGAGTGAGAATAAGATTCACGGGGTTGATCTAATAAAAGAGGCTGAGCAGAAAGTAAAAATGATTCATGACAGTTTGAAAGCGGCCTCAGATCGTCAGAAGTCTTATGCAGACTTGAAACGGAAGGATATGAAATTTGAGATTGGTGACAAAGTGTTTTTGAAAGTGTCTCCATGGAAGAAAATACTTCGATTTGGCCGAAAGGGGAAGTTGAGTCTGAGGTTCATAGGACCGTATGAGATCATTGAACTAGTTGGGCCGGTTTCTTATAGATTGTTGTTGCCACCCGAGTTAGAGAAAATTCATAATGTTTTTCATGTGTCGATGCTTCGACGGTACAGATCTGATCCGTCTCATGTGATTGCTCCTACTAAGGTTGAAATTCAGTCAGACTTGTCGTATAGTGAAGAACCGATTCGAATTTTGGCACGAGAGACCAAAGTGTTGAGAAACAAAAGAATATCCTTAGTGAAAGTGTTGTGGCACAAACACGGAGTAGAAGAGGCTACGTGGGAGCCTGAAGATGTAATGAGAGAGCAATATCTAAACCTATTCACTGGTAAGATTTTCGGGGACGAAAATCCCTAAGGGGGAGAGTTGTAACAGCCCAGTTTAGACCCTAGTCGGAACAGTGGTTTTGAGACCACAAATCCGAGGTCAGAATAATATTTTAATATTATTTTCTGTGTTAACAGTATGTGATCAAGTCTGTGTAAAATTTCTGTGTGAAATGTTTTTGGTTTCAGTGCTTAATTAGCAAAAAGGACTTAATCGCGTAGAATGCAAAAGCTGTGTGCTGATTGTTAAAGTGCCTAATTGTTGTTGTCTTTATAATTTGGAGGTTTTATGATACAAATAGTCCATTATTAGGGATAGTGGGTGGCAATGGACTAGAATAACCTTAGTATAATAAAAGTTTATATGTTATATTATAAGGGTATATTGGTAAATAAATTATTAAAGCTTTTATGATAAAACACAAAGAAAGATGAAACCATGTTCATCTTCTTGGTGCCGAAATTAGAAAAGAAAAAGGAGGAAGAAAAGCCTTGAATATTTGGCTAGGGTTAAGCTTGATTTAAGGTAAGTTTGAGCCCGGTTTTTGATAATTTCTACGTTTTCGTAATCATTGCTTTGTGCTCTAGCTAGCCCATGCTTTAATTTTAGAAATTAATGGTGATTTTGAGATATGCCATTGATGAATGCTTGAGCTATGTGTTATTTGATAGTGAAATATGGAAGATATGTGAAGGATGAACATATTTTATCTTGGAATTTTTAGTGAAATTGAGTAATTTGAGCTTAATTGAGAAAAGTGTAAATTGGAGGACTAAATTGTGAAATAAATGAAATGTGTGGGCTTGTATTAGCATGGGAAGAATTCGGCTAAGCTTGTGTGAGTAGATATTATGTGAATTTGATGATTTTGTGAAATAGGGACTAAAGTGTCGAAATATGAAAGTGTGAGGGCTATTTTGTTAAATGCCCTAAATATGTGTGTATGGACTAAATTGAATGAATTGGTGATTGAATGAGTTGAATTTAAATGTGTATAGACCAAGAAAGGAGAGGTTCGGATCGAGATCGAGGCAAAGACAAAGTGCTCGATTAATCGACCGTTTCGATATTTTGACATCTGAGGTAAGTTCAAATATAATGCTAGTTGTAAACTATATCTATGTGATGTGAATTGAATGAATATATATATAACTATGAGATTATAAATGCTATGTGCGGAATTGAATTAGAGGGCACTAAGTGTGCGAAATTAGAAACGAGTCAGAGATGATTAGCACTGTGTGTGTGAAAAGATAGAAGCTTCGGCTTATCGAATTGGCATTGTGTGTGCGATACCGATATAAGTTCGGTTTAACATATTGGCACTAAGTGTGTGGTGACGATTATGTTTCAATTTTGAAATTGGCACTAAGTGTGCGAATAAATCAAAGGAATAGCAAAGGTTGAACGAGAGGTAATATCGAGAAATTGAGTAGCATGAATGGTGAGTAACTATGTGTTGATCAAGGTACGTTTGAACCTATATGGTTGATGATAGCCTTAAAAGTTGAATGAATATATACTTGAGCATATGGTTAAGATTGATGATGAGCCTAATATTGTATCCATCTATGTGATGATTTAATTATGTATTGATGTGGTATAATTGAGTATTATGTATTATATTACGAACTTACTAAGCTTTTGAAAACTTACTGTGTGATTTGTTTCTCTGTTTTACAGTGTTAGTAAAGCTAGCTCGGATCCGGGAATCATCAGCATCTCTATCACACTATCGGCAATCTATTTTTGGGTACTTTTGGAAGAATGTATATAGTTGAAATATGGCATGTATAGGCTAGAAGTTATGTCATGTGTTGAAATGCTTAATCCTTGCCATGTGATTTGGCTTGGAGGCTAAATGGTGTAGAATTTATAAATGAGCTATGAATATGGTATATTTCATGATTATGTGGTTGATGAAAGATGTGGTTTGAAGATGAATTATGGCATAGGTTATGTAATGCTCGATATATATATGTTTTGAGATGTATAATTGTTACTTTGAATGGACTCATTTATAATGAAATTAGGTATGGAAATATATGGTATTGATGATGATTAATTGGTGAATGAAATGGTATGTTTGAATGCATTTAGAAGCATGAATTGTTATTGCTTTGAAGATTGTTGGTTGACCCTTGTATGGGTGGCAAATTGGCCTTGCAAATGGCCTATTTTGCATATATGGCCAAGAGACACGGGCGTGTGTCTCTGCCGTGTGGTTTAAGGGTCACTTCTAGGTAGGTCTGGACAGGTTACACGGTCGTGGCCCACGGGCGTGCATGGTGGCCGTGTGACCAAGTTAGTAGCTAGCTTAGTTTCACACGGCCTAGGAACACGGGCATGTCTGGTGGCCGTGTGAACAAGGCAATATGTATGCTTTGTTTGGGCTCAACCTGGACACATAGGCGTGTCCGGTAGTCGTGGCTCGGAAATAAATTCTAATCACATTTCTACCTTCAAAAAGCCTCGGTGAGCATTTAATACTCTTATACCTATCATCAAAACTCAACATTTCACATAGTTACTACAAATTTGTAACCTTTTCATCAAGGTCCAATTAGGTGTTTTCAAGACAACACCTTTCGCAAAAGTTGTTGATCTAACAACTAAAACTCAATTTCTTCCATAAAAATGCAACAAATAACAATGATAGCTCTCATGGAAAAACTCTAAACTCTTTACCATATTGCACAATAGTCCCCTCATTTGAAAGCTTAAGCTTTAGGGGTCTCAAAAATAAAACTATTATAAAAAAAATATCATCAAAATCACTTACTAGAATGGAGGAGAGCTTACTGAAAATTTTGAGCTTTCAAACCTCTATTTTGCTTGCTAAAATCGGTGGAGAAAGATGGAGAGAAAGATTGATATCATCTTTTCTTTATTCTAATATTAAACTATCAATTTAGTCCCACCTACTCACCAACTTTGACCAACTTGGTCAATCCTTGTCCCCTATGGCCGGCCAAGCACTTACAAGGGGCTAAATTACCTTTTAAAGACCTCAAATTTAAAATCTATGGCTATTTGGTACTTTTAGCTTATAGGATGGAACTTTCGCACTTTATGCAATTTAGTCCTTTTTCACGATTAAACATGAAATCGCTAAAATTAAAGTACCAAAATTCTCATGTACTTATAAAATCATATACTAATTCATAAAATCACATGAAAATAAATTTCTCTAATCTCTGATTAGTGATCCTGAGATCACTGTTCCGTCTAGCCCCTAAATCGGGCTGTTACAATTCTCCCCCTTAAGGATTTTCGTCCCCGAAAATCTTACCGGTGAAAAGGTTGGGGTATTGGTTTCTCATCGTTTCCTCGAGCTCCCATGTGGCCTCTTCTATTCCATGCCTTTGCCATAGAACTTCCACTAGGGCTATGCTTTTATTTCTTAACTACTTGACCTCTCGCGCTAAAATTTTGACCGGCTCTTCACCATAAGTCAAGTCCGGTTGAATCTCTACCTCTGTCAGAATTATGACATGTGAAGGGTCTGAACGGTATCGGTGCAACATGGATACATGAAAAATGTCATGAATCTTTTCTAGTTCAGGTGGCAAGGCCAACCGATAAGCTACCGGTCCTATCCTCTCGGTAACTTTATAAGGTCCAATGAAACGCGAACTCAATTTGCCCTTCCGGCCAAATCAAGGACTTTTCTCCAAGGTGATACTCTCAAGAACACTTTATCAATGACTTCGAATTCAATCTCTTTCCTTTTCAAGTCCGAATAGAACTTCTGTCTATCTGAGGTGACCTTCAGACAGTCACGTATCACTTTTACTTTCTCTTTAGTTTCCTTAACCAAGTCGACCCCGTGTATCTATTTCTCTCTGAGTTTTGACCAATACAATGGTGTCCGACACTTATGCCCATATAACGCCTCATAAGGTGCCATTTTCAAACTTGACTGAAAACTGTTGTTGTAGGCGAATTCCACCAACGGTAAGTATTTCTCCCAATTACCTTGGAATTCCAAAACATAACATCGAAGCATATCTTCGAGTATCTGAATTACCCTCTTCGATTCCCCATCGGTTTGAGGATGGAAAGCTGTACTGAAACTCAATTTCATGCCTAAGGCCTCATGCAGCTTTTTCCAAAATCATGACGTGAACCTCAGATCTCTATCCGAAATGATCGACAACGGTACACCATGAAGCCTTACTATCTCTGACATGTACAAGTCCGCCAATTTATCAAGCGAATAGTCGACTCGCACTGGTATGAAATGGGCTGACTTTGTGAGTCTATCCACCACTACCCATACCGCATCTTTCTTCTTTAGAGTCAAAGGTAAACCTGTCACGAAGTCCATGGTAATACGGTCCCATTTCCACTCAGGGACCATAATAGGCTGAAGTAAACCCGAAGGTACTTGATGTTCAGCCTTCACTTGCTGACAAATTAGGCATCTCGATACAAACTCGAAAATGTCTTTCTTCATACCCGCCCACCAATACCATTTCTTCAAATCATTGTACATTTTAGTGCTCTTATGGTCGGTGAAAATCTGACACCTTTCGCCATATAAATGGTATCTCCAAATTTTTAACGCAAACACAATTGCGGCCAACTCTAAATCATGAGTCGGGTAATTCTTCTCATGCGGTTTCAATTGCCTAGAGGCGTATGCAATCACCTTACCCTCTTGCATAAGTACACAACCCAATCCATTTAGGGATGCATCACTGTAAACCACAAATTCTCTTTTCGGTTCAGGTTGCACCAAAATAGGAGCCTCAGTCAATAGCGTCTTCAGTTTCTCAAAACTCTATTGACACTTTACTGTCCATTCAAACTTCACATCTTTTTGTAATAATCTCGTCATCGGGGTAGCTATCATGGAAAACCCCTTGACAAAGCGCCTATAATAGCCGGCTAGGCCTAGAAAACTCCTTACTTCCTTTACGCTCCTCGACAGTTTCCAATCAACAATCGCTGAAATCTTACTTGGGTCGACTCTAATTCCATCTCCCGAAACAATGTGCCCTAAAAATCCCACTTCCTTGAGCCAAAATTCACTCTTACTGAATTTGGCATATAATTGTTCTTCTCTCAAAACTTGCAGAACCATACTCAAATGCTCGACGTGTTCATTCTCATCTCGAGAGTAGATCAGTATATCGTCGATGAAGACCACGACAAATTTATCCAAGTATGGCCGAAAAATGCGATTCATCAAATCCATGAAGATTGCAGGGGCATTCGTTAGACCAAAAGGCATGACCAAAAATTCATAGTGGCCGTACCTAGTCCTAAATGCGGTTCGGCACATCCGAGTCCTTGACTCTCAGCTGATAGTACCTGGACCTCAAATCTATCTTGGAAAATATCGTGGCTCCCTTCAATTGATCAAATAGATCATCGATCCTCGGCAACGGGTACTTGTTCTTTACAGTTACCTTGTTAAGTTTCCGATAGTCTATGCATAACCTCATAGAACTGTCTTTCTTCTTCACAAATAAAACGGAAGCACCCCACGGAGAAAAACTCGGCCTAGCAAAACCTTTATCCGTTAACTCTTGCAACTGTTCTTTTAGCTCTTTTAGCTTAGTTGGGGCCATTCAATATGGAGCAATAGAAATAGGGGCAGTACCCGGAGCTAACTCAATCCCAAATTCAATCTCTCTAACCAGAGGTAGCCCTGGCAACTCTTCCGGGAAGACATCTAGGTACTCGCATACTATGGGTACTGACTCAATTTTCAAATCAGTCTCTTTAGTGTTCAACAAAAAGGCAAGATAAGCCTCGTACCCCTTCCTCAAATACTTCTAAGTCAACAAAGTTGATATCACTACTGGTGATCTATCCGGCTTATCTGATTCAATACGAATAAAATCCCCATTTTCATCTTTCAACTCAATAAGCTTCTTTCCACAATCCATAATTACCCCATGAGTAACTAAGCAATCCATCCCAAGAATGACATCAAACTCATCAAAAGGTAATAACATAAGGTTAACCGGGAAATAATGACCCTTAATCATCAAAGGGCAACCTTTGCAAACTCTATCAACTAACACATACTTGCCTAGGGGATTAGACACTCTTATTACAAATTTCGTAGACTCTATAGGCATACTCATGCTAGAGACTACTTTCATACATATATATGAGTGGGTAGATCCCGGATCAATTGAAGCTATAACACGAGTATCATAAAGAGAAAATGTACCTGTGATTACATCAGGGGGTAGATGCTTCTTCACGAGCACGGATGGCATAAGTTCTCGCCGGTGCTCTACCCTTGACTTTAGCGGCTTGTTCTTTGGATGGGTTCTTGCTACCCATCTAATTTCTTGGGTTTCTCAGTGGTCTTCCCCTAGTAGTACTTCCCGGTCTTGCATTCTGAGGCTTCTCTTTCTCGCCCACCTTGGGGCAATCTCTGATGAAGTGGTCTAAGGATCTAAATCTGAAACAAGCTTTCTCTTTGTCCGACACTCACCAGAATGGCGCCTGCCACACTGAGGGCATTCCGGCCTACTTGGTCAGACGTTGCCCACACTGGCAACTGATGCGGTCTGCCCTTTCGACCCCAAAAATTGCTTGCCCTTACTTTGGGTTGAAAACCCCGCTGAGGTGACTGATCGAGTAGAAAAATCCCTCGATTTCTTAGATGAGGATTGGTAGGACTTATTCAACTGCCTCTTCCTCGAGTCACGAGACTCATTTTCAGCTCTTCTCTTCTCTTTAGCCAACTCTTCGGCTTTACAGGCTCTATCTACCAACACTACAAACTCTTTTAATTTGAGGACTCCCACGTATAAACGAATATCTTTATTTAATCCATCCTCAAACCTCTTGCACATGACGGCCTCAGTAGACATACACTCACGGGAATACTTGCTAAGCCTTACGAACTCCCGTTCATAGTCGGTCACTGACATACGGCCTTGCTTCAGTTCCAAAAACTCCTTCCTTTTATGGTCGATGAACCTCTGGTTGATGTACTTCTTCCAGTATTCCTCTTGGAAGAATTCCCAGCTAACTCTCTCCCTTGGTACCACTGACACCAGGGTGTTCCACCATCGGTAGGCTGAATCTCTCAAAAGAGATACTGCACACTTTAGACACTTCTCAGGCATGCACGATAACTCATCGAATACCCTGATGGTATTCTCGAGCCAGAATTCCTCTCTCTCCGGATCATCATCCTTACTAGCCCGGAATTCCTTGGCTCCTTGCTTCCGGATATTATCAACCGGAGGTCTTTCCCTTCTCACTACCTCAACCACTTAATGAGCTACTAGAGCGGTTTGAGGGATTGGTGGGGGTGGAGGGGGTTGAGCATTAGGATTTGCTCGGGTATACTCGGTATACCAGTTGCTCATCATGTGGAGAAAGGCTTCTCAGGCCTCTTCCTCCTGACCCAAGGTCTTGGGTCTACTATTAGCTGGCGCGGTCCCTTTAGTGGGAGCCGGCGCAGTCCCTTTAGCGGGAGCCAGCGCGTTACTCATAGCATCATTGGCTAAGGTTTGGTTTGGATCAGAATCCATATACTATATAAAACACGATTTACAAACGTCAGGAGCCATCACACTACCATTACACAAGCACACTTACATATGGCATGTATAGCTAGACTTGTACTTACGCTACGTTAGTCCTAGAACTGACTAAACCGTAGCTCTGATACCAATAAATATAACACTCCTTACCCGTGTTCAAAGCCGGAACCAGGTTTAAGGCATTACCTAACTTATCTCGCTTAAACGTCTAAAATAGGGCTATAAAATTTCATTTAAACCCATTACTATCTCATTCTTGGCCCACGAGGCCCATGAACATACCTCCGAGAGGTTTCGGAGTCTATCTGAGAACTTTTACGAGCTTAGAAAAATTTTCTTCAAAATAGGGGCCACACACCTGTGTTGGTCTAGGGACACGCCCATGTGCCCCTAAGACATGCCCGTGTCATCCACCCGTGGTCGATCCTGACCAATTTCACACGGCTGGACACACACCCGTGTCCCTGGCCTGTGTTCCCCACACGGCCTTGACAAGCCCGTGTCTTAGCCCGGGTGCCAAAACCTTGACATTCTGATTATGACGTCATCAACTTACTATGGTCACACGGCCAAGGCACACGCCCATGTCCTTAGCCCGTGTGTCGAATTAAATTCCACAATTAATGTGAAGACTTCACACGGCCTGGGAACACACCCATGTCCTAGGCCGTGTCTCCCACACGGTTGAGACACACGACCATGTCCCTGCCCGTGGAGCACACTGACTTGAAATTCAAGGATGCACGGGACACACGGTCAATCCACACGCCCATAGGGCTGACCGTGTGTCACGCACGGCCTAAACACACGCCCGTGTATCTACCCATGTGGACAATTAAATGGCTATCTACCAAGCCCTTTGCCACCCAAAGTTGCACACATACATACTCCAATTCAAGTCAACATAACTTAAAACTCAAAGACACATCCAAGTGCTCAATTCAAAACATTCCAATATCAAAGATGACCAAAAGGTATCTCTAGGTACTCAAAGAAACAAGACATACACAAGGCATACACTTCATGAATTTCATCTTCATTAAGCAATAGAATTTGCCAAGTATTGGCCTAACTTAAGACCATTACAAAATAACTTTAGTACCATACATAGCCAACACTTTGGCTAACAATTACAACTTAACAAAATACTCAAGTCCTATACATACCTTTCACAAAAGTTGTTCATCTAACAACTAAGACTCAATTTCTTCCATAAAAATACAGCAAATAACAATGATAGCTCTCATGGAAAAACTCTAAACTCTTTACCATATTGCACAATAGTCCCCTCATTTGAAAGCTTAAGCTTTCGGGGTCTCAAAAGTAAAACTATTATAAAAAAAAGATCATCAAAATCATTTACTAGAATGGAGGAGAGATTGCTGAAAATTTTGAGCTTTCAAACCTCTATTTTTCTTGCTAAAATCGGTGGAGAAAGATGGAGAGAAAGATTGATATCATCTTTTCTTTATTCTAATATTAAACTATCAATTTAGTCTCACCTACTCACCAACTTTGACCAACTTGGTCAATCCTTGTCCCCTATGGCCGGCCAAGCAGTTACGAGGGGCTAAATTGCCTTTTAAAGACCTCAAATTTACAATCTATGTCTATTTGGTACTTTTAGCTTATAGGATGGAACTTTCGCACTTTATGCGATTTAGTCCTTTTTCACGATTAAACATGAAATCGCTAAAATTAAAGTACCAAAATTCTCATGTACTTATAAAATCATATACTAATTCATAAAATCACATGAAAATAAATTTCTCTAATCTCGGATTAGTGATCCCGAGATCACTGTTCCGTCTAGCCCCTAAATCGGGCTGTTACAATAAATCTAATGCCTATGTTTATTCTCAGGAAGCTAGGAATTGGAAAAACGAGACCTACTATGGCTACATTGTAACTAGCTGACCGATCCTACGCGCATCCGGAAGGTAAAATTAAAGATGTGCTGGTAAGAGTAAATAAATTTATCTTTCCTATAGATTTTCTTATTTTAAAATGTGAAGCTGACCGAGATGTGCCAATTATTCTTGGAAGACATTTTCTTGCTACAGGAAGAACTTTAATTGATGTACAGAAAGGCGAGCTAACAATAAGGGTAAATGATCAGTAGGTTGCATTTAATGTATTTTATTCTTTGAAATATGCTAATGTTATTGATGAATGCCACGCCATTGGGTTAATAGAAACAGCAGTGGACGAATTCACTAGATATTGCCACAACAATTCTGACAGTCACGAAGACTCACTTGAGCAATGTGATACAGTAAGTTTTGAGGAATTTGGTTAATTTATGGCCGCCAAGCAGATGGTGGAAAGACTAGGGAAGAAGTTTGAACCATTAGATTTATCAAATCAACCTTTCGACCCGCCTAAACCTTCTATAGAGGAACATCCTACAATGGAGTTAAAACTTTTACCGCAACATTTAAAGTATGCATATTTGGGTGATAATAGCACTTTGTCGATAGTAATTTTTGTGGAGCTAACACCTGAGCAAGAGGCAAGGTTGTTAGAAGTTCTTCGATGATCTAAGAAGGCATTAGGATGGAACTTAGCTGATATAAAGGGATTTAGCCCTACATTCTGCATGCATAAGATTTTTTTGGAGGATTACCCTAGCAATTCCATTGAACAGTAGCCAAGACTGAACCTGATCATGAAAGAAGTCATCAATAAAGAGATTATTAAGTGGCTTGACGCTGGCATCATTTACTCGATTTCAGACAGCTCATGAGTGAGTCATGTGCAATGTGTACCGAAGAAAGGAGGTGTCACATGGTAAGCCTCCAACGACCAAGAGAAGACAACTTTCACATGTCCATATGGTACTTTTGTGTTCGGACGAATGTCATTCGGGTTATGTAATGCCCCGATAACTTTTCAATGTTGTATGATGGCCATATTCTCTGACATGGTGGAAAACTTTCTTGATGTCTTTTTGGATGACTTTTCTGTGTTTAAGAATGATTTTAAAGATTTCTTGAAAAATTTGGATTTGGCTTTAGGCTACTGTGAAGAAACGAGGCTCGTTTTAAATTGGGAGAAATGCAACTTCATGGTTCGTGAAGGAATTGTCCTGAGACATAGGATATCACAGAGAGTAATTGAAGTGGACAGAGAAAAAATTGAAGTGATAGAGAAATTTCCACCTCCCACTAGTTTTAAGGGTATTAGAAGTTTTTTTGGTCATGCAGGCTTTTATAGAAGATTCATTAAGGATTTTTCGAAGATATCTAAAGCATTGTGCACTTTGTTGGAGCAAAATAGACCTTTCAATTTTGATGAACAGTGTTTGGTAGCCTTTGAAAAGTTAAAGAAAGAACTCATAACAACACCAATTGTAGTAGCTCCGGATTGGACACTACCTTTTGAACTCATGTATGACACTAGCAATTATGTTGTGGGAACCATGATGGAGCAAAGGAAAGACAAAATACTACGGACAATAAACTATGCTAGCAGAACTTTATGGGAAGTGCAGCTTAACTACACCACAAAAAAAGGAGTTATTGGCTTTGGTGTTCGCGTTCAATAAGTTTCGTTCGTATCTAATTGGTGTAAAGGTCATAGTCTACACAGATCAATTTGCTATTAAGTATCTAATGAGCAAGAAAGATGCTAAGCCGAGGTTGATTAGGTGGATACTGTTGTTGTAGGTGTTTGACTTGGAAATTAGAGATCGGAAAGGGACTGAGGATCAAGTGGCTGATCACTTGTCGAGGATGGAATCTAGAAGTAAAGGTAGTCATGATACACTTATTAAAGAAGAATTACCAGACGAACAGCTGTTAGTTTCCATGACATTACCTTGGTATGCAGAAATAGTGAATTATTTAGTAAGTGGTCTATTGCCACCTGATCTCAATAGTCAGAGAAGACATAAATTTCTTCATGATGCCAAACACTATTATTGGGATGAAACTTTCTTGTTTAAACATTTTGTTGATCAAATAATTAGGAAATGTGTCCCTGATGATGAAATACATAGCATTTTATAGCATTGTCATTCAGCTCCATATAGAGGACATTTTAGAGGGATGAGAACTGCTGCCAAAGTACTTCAGTCAGGATTTTATTGGCCAAGTTTGTTCAAGGATGCTCATAAATTTTGTCAGTCTTGCGACTGTTGTTAGAGAACAGGGAATCTATCTAGGAGACACGAAATGCCATTGCAAAGTATACTGGAGATTGAGTTGTTTGATGTATGGGGAATAGACTTTATGGGTCCATTTCCACCGTCGATGGGCAAGGTGTACATACTGATAGCAGTGGACTGTGTCTCTAAGTGGGTTGAGGCTGTTGCTCTTCCTACCAATGATACAAGGTCAGTAATGAAGTTTTTACACAAGAAAATTTTTATAAGATTTGGTACACCTAGAGCCATTATTAGTGATGAGGGGTCTCATTTTGACTACAAGTTGGTAGCCAATGCTTTGCATTGGTATGGGGTGAAACATAAGATTTCCACGACATATCACCCCCAAACAAAAGGACAAGTTGAAATTTTGAAAAGAGAAATTATTTTTTTTTAGAAAAATTTGTGAATCCTACTCATAAGGACAGGT
The DNA here is from genome assembly GCA_025698515.1 of Gossypium sturtianum. NCBI lineage: Eukaryota > Viridiplantae > Streptophyta > Magnoliopsida > Malvales > Malvaceae > Gossypium > Gossypium sturtianum. The sequence goes on along the minus strand of CM046943.1, from coordinate 32,896,946 downwards.
CTACCAGGTTGGATGAAGCTTTGTGGGCGTATCATACCGCATACAGAACTCCGTTGGGGATGTCACCTTTTAAGCTTGTCTATGGCAAGCCATGTCACCTTCCAGTTGAACTTGAGCATAAAGTATTTTGGGCTATTAAGAAGCTGAACATGGATTGGGTCGCTGCTGGTCATAAAAGGTTGTTAGAATTCAATGAAATGGAGGAGTTCCAAGCACAAGCATATGAGAATGCTAAGTTGTACAAGGAAAAGACCAAGCGCTAGCACGGTAAAAAAATTATGCTGCAGCAATTTGAATCCGGAAAATAGGTGTTGTTATTTAACTCTAGGCTCAAATTGTTTCTAGGTAAAGTAAAGTCTCACTGCTCAGGTCCTTTTGAAGTAGCCCAAGTGTACCCTCATGGAGCTGTTAATATCAAGGATTTGAAAATGGAAGTCACATTTAAATTTAATTGGCAATGCTTAAAACACTACTGGGTTGCCCATATGGATTGAGACACGCACTCTATTGATCTCTGAGATGTTTGAGCTAGCAATTTCTTTTATCTTTCTTTAATTGATTTACTTTAATTTTATTATTAGTACTTATTTAATATTGTTTTCATTTCTGTTTTTATTTTTGAAAAATTTTCTACAATTTTCAGAGGTAGAATAAAAAAATATGAACTGAGCAGTTGTGATATTAAGAGGAGTTTGTCATAACATTTCGACAAACTGGGTAATGGATAACGTGAGGATGACCAGGTAGATGAGTCCAAAGGGAGAGATGTTTTTGGCTGATTCTGTTATTGGACGAGCCTATAGAAGGGGAGTTAAACTTTTTGGGATTAGGGAACTCCACATTTTCCCCCAAAAATCCTCTTAGTTTTCTTGTTTCCTCCTCTACGTCACGCAACTTCCCCAGCACGTTTTGTTGAACTGTCATTATTATCCCCTTATTTTTCTCTCCTCAACTGCTCACGTCTCTTAAGCTTCTCTTAAAGTTTTCATTTGTATTATTTTTTCTCTTCAATAAACTCCATTTTTTTCACTACATTCTCAACGGTTTCTTCCAATTTTCTCTAATGGCTCGCGTCGAAACTGCCTCTAAAACTGTCGAATCATCAAGGGCTAGTGCTACTTAGCTAAAGACATTCTTTAACGTTGTTGCATCCACAAGATAAATACTAACATCGTAAAGCGGCCTATCTATTTTGAGCAAGGGTTCTTGTTTAAGGATGAACCATATATGGGATACGATGAATCTGTATCTTCAACAGTAGAAAAACATGGATGTAATATTTTTTGTTTGCATTCTGAAGATGTTTTAGGAAAAATTGATCGAGAGTTTTCTGCCCATGTCAGCTTTCCAAATTACCATTTTATCTATGTAAGAGGTACGCCCGTTCCTTTTGATGAAGACCATATTAATGCACAGTTTGGTCTTGTAGGTATACAGGACGAACACACGCCATTTGCTAAAAGTATTACTACTGAGGGGTTAAACCAGGTATAGGAGGATTTATGTATTGAAGGCACACAATGGACTATTTCTAGCTAGGAATGTTATACTATCAAGAGGGCTTTGTTGAAGCCCATTGGGAATATTTGATATCTTTTTTTGAGAAGCCGACTTATGTCGTCTACACACAATACCACTGTTTCAAAAGAATGAATGCTTTTGCTGCAGTCCATTATAAAAGGGAAAAAGATTAATCTCGAGAGGATCATTTTCCAAGAAGTACAAAGGTGTGCTGAGAAGAATGCGAGTAGCTTAAATTTCCCCTCACTCATTACTGCCCTATGTCAAATTGCCTAAGTACCTCTCAATGTGGACGAGGATATCACACCTAACAAGGTTGGGCTGATCAGGACCATCTTTGCCAAGATCCAAGGCATTGATGCTACCAGGGAAACTCAGTATAGCCATGCCACCACCTCCTTTACTGTGCATACTCCCACGACAGCTCCTCCAGTTTCTCGTAGCTCTCTTGAACAACAAACATTGCACTCCTTGAAGTAGTTAGAGCAAAGAATGTCCCTTTTTGAAATCCAACAGTTTCACCTGACTGAGGAGATGGTGCAAGCCCAGCAATAGCAAGCTGAATATTAGGCTTATATGAGGAGTAGGGATTTGGCTCTAAGGAAATACCTGCAAAAGAATTTTACAAAGACAATGATAGAATTTCTTCTCTTCCCAGCCACCTTGCTCCTATTTGCTAGTGCTGTGAAGGAGACCACTCAACCTGCGACCGAGGCACCTACTTAAACTGCTGTTGAAGAGCCCAAAAAGACGACATCCCTAAATGCTTAGAAGGAGGAAGAAGGAGAAAAGGCTGATACTGCCACCACCAGCTCCTGTATATGTACAGGACCACGACATTGATCATTTGATCGATGAGTTGATGGAGACTAACAAGGAGGGGGAAGAAATGACCTCCAAAAAGAGGAAATGGTAGTACAAGGTTAGTGCCCGAAAATCCACTCGTTGGTCAGAATGAGGTATCTATGTAACACCCCTAACCCGTATCCGTCACCGAAACAAGGTTACGGAGCATTATCAGAACTTTCAAAACATTTACAAATAATTCATATAAATTTACTATTCATTAACCGATATTATCGATGTCGTCCCTTAAATGGACCCTCGAGGCCTAATACAAGCATTAGAATCGAGTCGGGACTGAATCAGAAACTCTAAGAATTTTTTCGCGAAATTACAAAAAAAATTAAGTTACAGGGCTCACGCACCAGTGTGGTCCGAGGGACACGCCTGTGTGACCCTAGGACACGCCCGTGCTACAGGCCATGTTCGACCCCGTGTAACTCTCTAAGTTGTGCACACAGCCATGCCACACACCCGTGTGCTAGGCCGTGTGGTTAATTAAAGTCTTTCAAAATTAGGTGTAGGTTTCACACGGCCAAGACACACGCCCGTGTTCCAGGCCGTGTGGCACACACGGCTGAGACATACGCCCGTGTCTCTACCCGTGTGCTCAATTCTGAGTATTCTGTTTCTCAAAATTTAGGTACAGGGGACACACGGTCTAACCACACGCCCATATACCAGGCCGTGTGTCACACATGGTCTAGACACACGCCTGTGTGTCTGCTCGTGTGGACAAAATAAAGCCATTTCTAGCTTCATTTCTCACCCAAAATCACACAATTGACCTGCACTTAAAACTTACATCCAAATACCAACCATTTCAAGCATTCATATTAAACAAATTCCATCATTTAATATGGCATACCATTACATGCATACATGTTTACCATCTTACCTTGGTTCAATCCATGTGTTAGACATAATTTGATCAACTACTTAACATATATGTAGCTACCTGGAACGGTGGAAATGTGCAAGTGTACATAATCGTAACAAGTAATAAAGTGACAAGTAAATGTCGAGTTGTAACATCCGGGAATTAGGGGCTCTGCATTTTATGTTTGCTGTGTGTTGGCATGCTCAATTTGTTAATTTAGTATGTTTGGGGGTCCCGGGAAGGCTCGGGGTTAAGCTTGAGCCTTGGTGAAAATTTAGTTTTTAGGCTCTTTAGGGGAAAGCTGGTTGAGGCAGGTCTCAAGGGTAATTTCTAGTGTTTGTTGACACAAGAAGAAGTGTGGTGGAGTGGCAAGAAGGCGCCACTTAAGGTGCAGGGTAGTGGCGTCACAAGGGAGCAGCAAGGGGAAGGAGTTCGAGTCTCGTCAGCAGCATTCAGGAGCTTTATTTTTTTTATGCTTAGGGAGCTAAGGAAGTGGCTTTCGGCTGGACTCTCCAAGGTTGTTGGTTGAATGAGTCAAGCCATTTGAATGGGTGGCCATAAGGCGTTTGTGGGATTTGAACAGGTCAACAAGTTTGAATGGGAGAAGAGGAGTGATAGTAGGAGGGAATCATGGGATTTGATGTTGGTGGAAGTGGTTGGCCGAATGTGGGGATTGTGGGAAGGAGAAATTCGGCTAGGGGGTATGAGGAAGCATTTTCGGTTACCTACTTGAGGTGTGCTGAATTTTCCTAGTGCATCTAAGGTCTTTTCATGTGAAATTCTTTTTGGTTCTTCCCAACCTCTTTTCATCTCTTTCCATTTTTGGGTTGTCAACCTTTTCCATTTGTGCATTGCTTTTCTTCAAGGTTACCAAAGTCACTTTGGCCGAATCTCTCCTCCTTATTCATCCAACTTTTTCTTCTTTGTGCTACACTTTTCTCCAAAGCCGAAACCTTCTTCTTCACCTTGTCTTTTTGCACTTTACTTTCTTTTCTCCTCTGACCGAAGCTTACTCCTTATCATCCTCTCTTTGTGTTTCGTCCTACATCTTTAACCATAACCGAATCTCCATCTCTCCTTTCTATTTCTCTAGTAAACCGACACTCCTACTCTTCTCGGTTCTTGGCTAGTTTTCACCATATCCGAATCTTCTTGTGTGCCAATCGGTATCTCTACTCAAGGTAAGGTTCTTTCTTTTATTTTCTTTTGGACAATCTCTTCTTTCTTTCTTTTTAAGAGGAAGTCGAATCTCTCCTTGAGTCAGCTAAGTCTTTTCTTTCCATCCTATGCTTTAAGCCGAATCTCAAGAAAGCAAGGTGCTTGTGCTTCTTGAAGGTTCTCTTCGATCAGAGTTCATTTGTGCAAGGTAATCGAAGATTCTATCACCCTTCTTTGTGTTTTCGGTCCTATGTGGGGTCATAGTCGAAGTGGCTATTGTTGTCTCTTTTAGAAGTCGCGGCTAACTCTTTTAACTTTCTTTCAACATGGCGAGATTGCTCTGAAATAAAGTGGATAGCCGAATCTCTTCAGCCGACTTTAGGAGTCTCTCTTAGACCGTAGCCAGCATGGTATGGTGTGACTTCTTGATAACCAAGGTAAGGGATTATCTTCTCAGATTCCTTAGTTAGTATTTTCCTTTGTGTTTTGGTTGCCTTAATCAACATTTCCTTAATAGACAATCGATGTCTCTCTGACCTCTGATCAAGTCTGTTTCATGGATGCAAGAATCTGTCAAGCTGAGGTGGAGAGTGTATCCGTAATCCCTACTCCTAAGTTTTAAAGGCGTGCTGTGTCAGCGGTTCAAGATTTTTCGCCGGGCTGTGGTAGAGAGACGACGTCTGCCTGGGATAGGCAAATAGCCGTTGTCCCTGCTAGTGAAAGCGCGGCGACGAGAGTTTAGTGTTACGCGTTATCGGTGTGTAATTCTCACACTTTGTTTGTTAAAATTACGTTATTAATTGAGTGGCTAAAAGCCGAAATGACTATTTAGGCGATCGAGGTACCTCGTGGGTAAGGTTGGTGACAGGGTAAATATCTATCTTGTTCTACTTTTGAATATAGGAATGTATGATATAATTCACCATCGTGCTTTGGGAGCATGTTTGCATTCATCTCGTATGTAACATGTGCATGGGCTTGTGGTATGATGTGAAGAGGGGAAATGTGATTCTTAGATCTGTCACGGTGGTTTGGTACCACACGTGGGTTGGCCCCATATAATTTTATCCAGTGTCTATGTCTCAGTGGTTTGGTACAACAGTGGTTTGGCACCAGATATATTATTTCCGTGACTCGTCCCAGTGGTTTGGTACCACAGTGGGTTGGGCCCACATATATTCATCAGGGATTGTCACCAGTGGTTTGGTACCACAAGTGGGTTGGCCCCACATATATTATAATTTGTGACTCTGTCACCAGTGGTTTGGAACCACCAGTGGTTTGGTACCACAGTGGCTTGGTGCCACAAGCGTTTGGATGATTCAGGTGTGTAGAGGATGGAAAACTAGGTTGGGCTGGGCTGCATTGCATACATGTGATATATGCTATATTGAGTGGGCTAAGGCCCAATGTGCATCTGGGGGCTTAAGGCCCGATTGTGTTATAAGGGGAATTACACACTGAGTCTCGGTGACTCACCCCTCTGCTTAATTTGCAGGTAATTGATAGATCGCGGATTTGGAGCCGAGGCGGACTCGAGGTGGCCATGCAATATTTTCTAGTAATTTCGTCTTCTTTATTTTAAATTTTCACTATTAAGTTTGGGTTTTGGTATTGTAATAAGGCCACTTTATCTTTAATTTGGGTTTTGTTATAATGTTAATATCGAATGTCTAATAAACTAAAGAAGATGGAGTTTTTCTGCAATTAAAAACTTTGAACAAGGGTTTTGAAATGGCTAACGAAAGATGGATATCGAGTAACAAATTGATTCAGAGATTTTGCTTAAAAACCGCAACATCATTTTCAACTGGCAAGTTTAAATGGAATTTCTTAAAATTTGATTTTTCGACAAATGAACCTGACTTTGAAATTCGGACTAAGTTAAACAATTACTTCAAATTTTCGCTAAGGGTACAAAAACGAAACCCAAAGTTTTTCCAACCCATGATATTTGGTTAGTTTTCCCAAATTTCCTTTCCTGTAGCATACCAGATTTGGTCGTAGTGTATTGACCGAGTTTGGGGTGTTACACGAGTATCGTACCCACAGGGACTGTAAAAGAATTATTTATGAAAATGATTTTGAACACTTTGGTGAAGGAAAAATGTTTGGTTTAGAAAAATGATTAAAAACTAGAAAGCAAAGTAAAATAAAATAAAATAAAAAAGAGTTCTAATGCACGATTTCAAAGCTGATTTTAATCAAGATGATATAATTGTGTTGGATTAATTACATTTCTTACTTTAGAATTATTAAACCTTTTCTTATACTTGTTACGAATAAATTCACGACAACTCGGTAATTTGCTAACTTATGAACATATTTACAAATAAAAAATCCATTCATCTCTCGTACATATTTCTATGTTCATTCGACCGATTAAACAGATTTATAAAGGTAAACATGTTATTGCACATACATACTTATTAAATCAAACAATCTTTCGCATATTCCTATGTCGATTCAAATGATTAATGCAACCTAATAAGCATATAAAAGACTTTGTGAAGTAACAAAGCGTCATTACCTTGAAACAATTTAATCACAACAATCTTGCAAGTTATGCAAGGCATATGTATTGCCAAATACAATGCTAATTTAATCTTCAGCTACCTTAGAAGAATTAAACATGCACTGATTAAGTACTGTGTCCATTAATTACAATTCCAATCCTTTTAAATAATTAATTCTTTAGTTATCTAAACAATTATAATGCCAGAATAACTTAAGCATGATTTTACTTAATCAAGCAATTTACCATGACCTATAACAACATAAACATAATTTTAATAATTCAAAAGGATGTCATGCAATCAACCCAACACGAATTAAATTCAAGCAAAATTGATTAAAATAACCATTTCAAAAACAATAATATTCATAGATATGTTCATCGTATAAACAACAGAAATTAAAAAGATAGGGAACAAGAGGCAAATCCGGTGTTTCTCCGAGGCTTGACTGGTTGTTCCGTTCTTCGTCTCCGTTGACCTCGCTAAGCAAGGCTTCTATGAATACTTGATTGCTACCCAAGATGACTGAAGAACACCTCTTTCCCAAGAGGAAAAATCGGCACAAGAGAAAGGGGAAATGGAATGGAAAAGAAGAGAGAAAACTTGAGAGAAGAGAAGAGAGAATGAAAGAATGTTGTTGGTGTGAGGGATGCTTTGAATGATCAGAAAAGGGTGGCTTTTATAGCTGATTGTGGCTGCTAAAAATAGCAAATCCCATCAGCCAAAGAGACCCCCCTTGGCTGGCCATCTATGTGGCAAAGTTGATGGCTTCAACTTTTCTAAATATGGCATGGGGCAAATCTACAAAGCCACTAATTGTGGAGGGGGTTGAATGCAACTTTGAAAAGTCTTCAAGGGCTTCTTTGCAAGCTTAATTAATCATCTAATAGGATGATTTGGGTCAGCATATGGACGGTTTGGGCTGCCCAATTGGTGGCTGGTTCGGTTCACTGAAATTGGTTCAACCAGTGCGGTTCAACTGGGCCCTTTTTCCATAATTAATTAATAATAATTTATTTAGCCCAAATTAAATTGGGAATAAATTAAAATTAATTAATTGATGATTTAATATTCATACTCGGACCGTCTTGGGCTAGAAATAAATTTGCCTCGATACTTCAAATTACTTCTCGGTTTTATTCTTCGAGCAGTGTCTGCCGAGTCAATTTTCGCCCTTTGTGCGAATCTGTCAAAAATAGTCAAAATTAATCAAAAGTAACTATAAAATTAATTAAAATTCATCATGTTCATATTTTTAGCACAATTTAATTATTTTATAAAAATTAATTATTTTCCGACAAGAATTTAATCGAAACTGCATAAATTTGAGTTAAAAAGGGCATGAAAAAGTGTATAAATTTTCATGTTTCCACACCCCCAAACTTAATTCATTGCTCATCCCGAGTAATGCACAAAATTGAAAAGAATTTTCTTGGAAACACTTTTGAAAAACTCCTTTAGAACAACATTCTTCCCAAAATCATGCAATTAATATACTTATGCTCAAAAACAAAAAAAATTCGATAATTATGCTACTCAAGTATATATATCGTTCAAATTACATCCAACAACTATTATAATAAAAAAATTAGACTAAATGTTTCTTAATAAAGACATGTTAATCCCTACCATTTTGATTTTAATCCCTTATTCAAAATTAAACTACAATCATTAAGCTTAACTGATGTCTTCATATGTTGATCAGAGCAATTTCTCTCCACTAATGTAGGTAACATTGGAACTTTGAATCAATAGGTCTTTAATAAGGTTGTAACATAGCTGGGCTTAGGGGTAGGTAAAATATAGATAAATTTTAGGTTTTAAAACTTTAGACTCAGCGTAAAATCGAACCTTCGAAATTTTTACCATTGATACACCACTTTCACATGCTCTTTCGTACATCTATTTTATTTCGAGTGCTCTCTTTTTTTTTTCTTTAAATTAAAATCAAATTCGAGCACTTGCTTCATGTACTACAACTTTTGAGCAATTGATATTTCTTTTCAACTCCCCCAAACTTATTTTCAAACGATATTTTGAATAGTACTGAGTCTAGTTTTTGGGACAATTTTAAAGATAATGAAGAGTAAAGTGATGGCTAAATATTGCAAAGGTCCAAATAAAACTAGGCCATATAGTCTCAAAGTTGGGTTTCAAAGGATAATTTTATCAGGGTTGGCTTGAAAGGCTCAAACAGCCCAAACAATAGTTGCCTAAATCATTTTCAATATTCCATGCTTCCTAGGATTTCGACTCAAGAAATTACTAAGTCAATTCTAAAGACTTAAACTTTCATGCATGCCTAATTTTTTCGTAGGGAACTAAAAATTTTATGGTACGAATTTGCATGCTTTATTAAAAATAAATTCATATCATTATTAAGCTAACATAATAACTTATTGGAATAATAGAACTTTATTAATACTGAAGTTTAGCATACTTAACAAAATTTCAAATTATTGAACAAAATATATCCTAATCATAATTAAAGGAAAGTTTTATTCTTAGTGGGATTAATTCAAATTTTCGGTCCCCCTACTTAAAGTGAACAATGTCCTCATTGTTTAAAGTGAATAGATACTATACACCAGGTAGGATTTTTAGAAAAGAGGAGGTGAGTCAAATTGACTGCTTAAGTACCAAGCTCTCTCTAAAATCAAATCCTAGACATGTATATATCTATTGCCACACTTTAGCCTTTGTGACTTGTTCAGATTTTATTCATGATTCCTATCTCTTGTTTTATTGTGAAAAAATAAAAATTCCTAATTAACCTAATCCTAAAATAACTTAAGAATAAAATAAAGTAAAGTTGAAGTCCTACCCTTTTTTTTATTTGTTTGCCGATCCTTCCGAATTTGACTCATCTTTTGCTTCATCAGTATTGCCTTTGCATGAATCGCCTTGCTCCTTCTTCGATGATGAAATCCATGGTTCAAATATGAAATCTGGAAACTCATGCACAAAAATAAATGGATCATTATAAATTTTCTTGAGGGCACTCCTCATCGAGTCATCCCTTATTTTTGAGTATCTCCAGTAGGCTTGTTGCTGCCATTGCATGTGTTGTATTAAGTCCATCAGCTTTAACAGCTCATCACGAAGATCTGGGCTAGGCGGTGGAGCTCCAAACATTGAGGTCTCGATATCAGGTTCAACTTCTGGTTCCATTGGTTCTGCCTCACTAGGGACTTCAGTTGATTGCTCTGGCGGGATCTCTGTGGGATCATCTTTTGCTTCTTCGGGATCCTCACTTTCTTCAACTCGTTGCTGTAGAACAGAATCTCCAACTACTCGGTAGAGGTCCCAATCGGTGATTTTTGCTTTTAAGCACAGAATTGTTATTGTAAAGGGGAAATAGGCCGGGCTAGAACGTCTAACGGCACAATTTCGCATTTCTTTTAGGATGATTTTGCCCACATCAATGGCCTTTCCAAATAGAATCGAGTATAATAGGACCATTCGCTCTAATGAGATTATAGTCCCATGCGAACTAGGCATAAGGCTGAAACGGATGAAATAGAACCATACCTTCGCAAGTGGTGTCAAATACTCTCTTCGACATGTGTGGATTCCTTGCTTTGACACGGTCCACTTAGAACCTGTAACTGTAAGTTCCTCGAGAATTTCTTGCAGATTTTCAGGTTTAATGTTGCTCAACAAGGAAGAATATTCATTGTTTTCAAAATCAGGTAATTCAAAGAACTCATTAATAGCATTTGAATTTATTGGTACCTTGATTTCGTGAGCTGGAACTTCGGTCAATTCGCTTGAGGATAAGTTCGAATAAAATTCACGAACTAGTTCCTCATCCACACTTGGTCTCCTTTCACAAAACAATTCCCAATTGAGGGCTTCAGCAACTTGACGAATACATGCCATAAAGTCTCTGTAGTTGCTTTCCTTTAATGTGAAGCCTTTCTCTGGATGCATCTGTTGATTTTTGAAGATACTTTCGTATCTTACTTTGGCTTCTTCACAGTGAAATTTGTTTTATGCTTCGTCAATTTGGGCGGAGGCACGAGTTCTCTTGCGAGGCATGCTTAACCTGAACATAATATGGAAAAATTATTTTCTCAAAAATTTAATTAATAAAAATTATTAATAATTCAATGAATTAAAAAAAATAATTAAACAAATTGAAAGGAAATTAAGTCTTACCACCTTTTTTGTAAAAATAAAGGATATCTAAAAATAATGTAGAAAAAGATAGCAAAATGGAAGGAGGGTTTTGGCTTAGGTTGGGTGAAGGAGGAGTGCCGCATAAGCGCACAAGGTAGCAAGGTGCACGGCTGATGGAGTTGGGGCGAGAAGCAATGTGCGAGGAGTCGCAAAGCGGCAGCTGTGAGTCCTTGTTGACCACGCCTGGTGTGCGCTCGGTGCTGGGCGCAAGTGCTGCCGATGTGCGATAAGGCCTGGGCATCTGGGGTTGAAGCGGCAAACGCACAAGGCTGTGTGCGATGTGAGCGTGCGGCATGTGCTGAAGCTGGCTGCTGGCCAAATGGCTATTGTGGCTAGGGACTTGCGGCATTTTGATGAGTTGGTGATTTGGGGTTTTAAGTGATGAATGAATAGGGAGAAGTACGGGTGGAATTTATAGTAGGAGAAGTAGGAATTAGAGTAGAACTCTTAGAGTAATTTAATAATTAAAATATTCTAATTCTAATTCTACTCAATGTTAACAACGATTAATAATATGCATATGCAATTATCAATTGCTATTAATTATTAAGATAAACATGAAATATAATTAAATAAAATTAATCCTAATTCTAAGCTAAGTTGATACAAATTAATATATAAATTAAAAGAGATATAATTATATATTAAAGTTTATCATATTATTATTAATATATATATATATCAAGTAAAAGTCTTTATTTTAGATGCCTTTTGGAAATATGTACAAAAAGAGGCACCTAGTTTTTATTATTTACGAAAATAGCAACCAAAATTTAAAAATAATTCAATTAAGTCCCTAGACATAATGAAATTTTGAAATTGAGTTGCAATTTAAAGCTTGGATCAAAATTGAACCTTTTATTTGAAAAACCAAAAACATATTTTTGTCACTTAGGGAATAATTTCTCGGAAAATTATGTAAAAATCAATTCCCAAAAAAGATTGGAGGGGTCACAAGCAGTCCCGCTTAAGTTCCAATCTCCTAGATAGAATTTATTTAAACATATTAAACCCAAAAATATACCCTAAATAATTTATTAAAAACAAGAAAATCTAAATATCAGATAAACTGAACAAGATTTGATCCCATTTAGGTTTTTCTCCGTAGTAATGTTTCAAATGCTGAGCATTGACTTGAAAATTACCTCCCTTACCTTGGAGTTCAACAACTCCATATGGATAGACGTGATGAATCGTGAATGGACTGGACCAACGTGATTTTAACTTACCTGGAAAGAACTTCAATCTGGAATTAAATAACAAGACTTGCTGCCCTGCTTCAAATTCTCTAACTCGAATGTTCTTGTCATGCCATTTCTTGAGTCTTTTTTTGAGTAATTTGGTATTTTCGTATGAGAACATTCGGAGTTCCTCTAGCTCGTTGAGTTGGAGCATCCATTTCTCTTTAGCAAGTTTAAGATCCAGGTTGAGTTGTCGAAGAGCCCAATAAGCTTTGTGCTCTAACTCCAGAGGTAGATGACATGCTTTTCCAAAGACCAACCTGTAGGGTGACATTCCTAAAGGTGTCTTGTACGTTGTTTTGTAAGCCCATAAAGCATCATCTAGTCTCTTGGACCAGTCTCGTCAGTTCGGGCAAACTACCTTCTCAAGTATGCCTTTGATCTCCTTATTCGCCAGCTCAGCTTGCCCATTTGTCTGCGGATGGTAAGCTGTAGCAACCTTGTGTTTCACTCCATGTTTATGTAATAACCATTTTAACCACTTCTTCACAAAATGAGTTCCTTCATCGCTGATAATAGCTCTTGGGGTTCCAAACCTTGTGAACACGTGTTTCTACAAGAACTTCATCACAACCTTAGCATCGTTCGTTGGATAAGCTTCAGCCTCGACCCACTTGGACACATAATCTACTGCTACCAATATGTACTTGTGACCAAAAGACGGAGGAAAAGAACTAAGAAATTTAATACCCCAAACATCGAAAAATTCTACCTCAATGATATTTGTTCGAGGCATGTCATTTCTGCTGGTGTCATTTCCAACCCTTTGACATCGATCACTACTCTTTACGTAAGCGTATGCATCCTTGAATAGTGTTGGCCAAAAGAACCCAGCTTCCAATACTTTGGCCGCTGTACGTGTACCTCCGAAGTGTCCCCCACTCAGAGCTGAGTGACAGTGGTATAAAATCTTTGGTATTTCATCTTCTGCCACACATCTCCTAATCATCTTATCTGCACACTTTTTAAACAAGTATGGCTCTTCCCAGAAATAGTACTTCGCATCGTGAAGAAATTTTCTCCTTTGTTGATACGTCTTATCAGTCGGCATCAAACCACAAGCTACATAGTTAGCAATATCAGCAAACTAAGGAATATTATGGACATGATTTACCTTCAGTATGTGTTCATCTGGAAATGTCTCCTGAATCGGTACAAGTGGAGAATTTCCCTCTTGTGGCTCCAATCTAGACACGTGATCTGCTACGTGGTTCTCTACTCCCTTTCGATCTTGAATTTCTAGATCGAACTCTTAAAGTAGTAATACCCACCGGATCAATCTCGGCTTAGCATCTTTCTTGGCCAGTAAATATTTAATTACCGAGTGGTCCGTATAGACAATCACTTTGGTACCTACAAGATAAGATCAAAAATTTTCGAAAGCAAACACAATAGCAAGTAACTCTTTTTCTGTTACCGTATAATTCAGTTGAGCTTCGGTTAGATTTTGACTTGTGTAGTAGATGGGATGAAAAACTTTGTTCCTTCGCTGGCCCAAGACAGCTCCAATTGCAAAGTCACTCGCGTCACAAATCAATACGAATGGCAAATCCCAGTCTGGTGTGACGATTATGGGTGCCGTGACTAATCGACTCTTCAAATCGTTGAAGGCTTTTAAGCATTCCTCATCAAACTTGAATATCGAGTCCTTCTCCAATAATTTGCATAAGGGTTTAGCAACTTTGGAGAAGTCTTTGATAAATCTTCGGTAAAAACCGGCGTGGTCCAAAAAGCTCCTAACACCTTTTACAGATGTTGGAGGTGGGAGTTTCTCAATAACATCTACCTTTTCTTTGTCTAGCTCGATCCCATGCCTCGTTATTCGATGGCCTAAAACAATTCCTTCTCGTATCATAAAATGGCATTTTTCCCAATTGAGTACGAGATTCGTCTCTTCGCATTGCCTTAGTACCTTAGCTAGATTGGCTAAGCAATCATCGTAAGTATCTTCGAGTACTGAAAAATCGTCCATAAAAACTTCCAAATACTTTTCAACCATCTCATTAAAAATAGACATCATACATCTTTGAAATGTAGCAGGTACATTACATAAACCAAATGGCATGCGTCTAAATGCAAACGTACCGTATGGGCAGGTGAATGTCGTTTTGTGTTGATCTTCCGGTGCTACTGTAATCTGATTATACCCTGAGTATCCATCGAGAAAACTGTAGTAATCTGGTCCTACGAGTCTATCCAACATCTGGTCCAAGAACAGCAAAGGAAAGTGATCTTTCCTAGTCGCCTTGTCCAGCTTCCGGTAATCGATGCAGATTCTCCATCCCGTAACCGTTCTAGTCAGTATCAACTCGTTGTTTTCATTCTCTACGATCGCGATACCTCTTTTCTTCGGCACACACTGGACCGGACTTACCCATGAACTGTCTGAGATGGGATAGATAATACCCGCATCTAACCACTTGATGATCTCCTTTTTTACTATGTCCTTCATGATGGGGTTCAGTCTCCTTTGTCTATTGATCTTCCCTTTTTTTTCCATCTTCCAGGATAATCTTGTGCATGCATACCGACGGACTAATACCGCTAATAACGGCTATGGTCCATCCGATGGCCTTCTTGAATTGTTTCAAAACTAAGATAAGTTTTTCTTCTTGTTCAGTAGTTAATTCTGCTAAAACAATCACAGGCAGAGTAGAAGCGTTACCTAAATAAACGTATTTTAAATGAGAAGGTAATACCTTGAGTTCTAATTTAGGTGGCTCCTCGATCGATGCTTTTGGCTGGGTGTAATCCCTCTTTTCTAATTACAAAGATTCAAGATGGGATTGCGGATTAAATCCCTTTTGATTGGCTTCTAGCAAAGCTAAGTAATCATCCTCCTCTTCCTGAATTGGGGGATCCAATGTCAAAATTCTTTCCAGTGGGTCCTCAACACAGTTGAGTTCCTTCTCCACTATTAATTCCTCTAAGTCGGATACTGCAGAACAATCATCCATTGTGTCAAGAAATCGCATAGACTTAAAGACGTTAAATGTTACCTGATCATCCTGAACACGCATAGTGAGCTTGCCCTTCTGCACATCAATGAGGGTCCTTCCAGTTGCTAGGAACAGCCTTCCTAGGATGATTGGTACTTCTTTGTCTGCTTCAAAATCTAGAATTACAAAGTCAACAGGAAAGATAAACTTATCTACATGTACCAATACGTCCTTGATTTTTCCTTCTGGATGTGCTAAGGATCGATCTACTAGTTGAAGCGTAACCGTACTTGGTCTAACCTCTCCTATCCCCAACTTTCTAAATATTGACATAGGCATCAAGTTGATACTTGCACCTAAGTCACATAATGCCTTACCATAATATGTTCCTCCAATGTTGCACGGTATGGTAAAACATCCAGGATCCTTCAATTTTGGGGGTAGTTTGTCTTGAAGATATGCACTGCATTCCTTCGTCAGAGCTACCGTCTCAAATTCTCCAAGCCTTAAATATCTTAGACAAGATATCTTTCATGAACTTGACGTAGTTCGGCATTTGCTCAAGTGCTTCAACCAACGGGATGTTGATGTGAAGTTGCTTGAGTACGTCAAGGAACTTCTTGAATTGAATCTCCTGCTTCTGCTTCTGAAGTCTTTGGGGGTAGGGAGGTGGTGGTTTCATTGCTGGAACTGGTTTTGGTTGATTCGTCTTTGGCGGCAATTCTGCACCTAACGAAGTTGTTAGTTGATCAGAATTAGCTGGTCCTGCGGTTACTTTGTCGGGTTTTGCAGATTCTGGTTCTGGTGAAACTAGGATTTCAAAACTTGGTTGAACTTCTTCTGAATCTTAAGCGTCAGCTGGCTCTTTTTCAACTTCGACAGTATTGGGCTCTACTGTCTTTCCACTCCTCAATGTCAACGCTTTACAATGTTCCTTCCCTAGATTTCTCGGATTCTCCGTGTCACTAGGTAGAGCACCTTGTGGTCGGTTCCTAAGTTCAGTAGCAAGCTGGCCCACTTGATTCTCCAAATTCTTCAATGTAGCTGTTTGGCTCTGGATTAAGGCATCATTCTTTGCTATGTATGTCTTCAGCAAACTCTCCAAGCTATTGGATGCTTCAGCTTGAACTAGTTTCTGAACTTGTTGAGGGAAACTAGGTAGCTGGGTTTGTCTGGGTTGGGTGTAAGTAGTACTGGTTCCAGCCCTTTGGATACTCCAGGAAAAATTCGGGTGGTTTCTCCACGATGGGTTATAAAAATTTGATTGCAACCCTTTCCTTCCTCAGTTTTGGTTCTGATTACCCATGTAGTATACAGATTCTCGGTTCGATGGACATTCTTCAAACAAATTTCCCTTCCCACAATAGACACAGGCTATATTCTCAAATTGATTAGGCGGCTGTGCTACAAAACTATTAGACCCATTAGTGGTAAGATTCTTAAGCATTGAGGAAATTGAAGATACCTGAGATGCCAGTGAAGTAAGAGCGTCTACTTCATGTATTCCAGTGACTCATCTTCCTGACACTGATCGACTGGTTGGCCATTAATAATTGTTGCTAGCAATCCTCTCGATAATTTCATAAGCCTCATTATAAGACTTAGAAAGGAGAGCACCACTAGCAGAAGCGTCCACTACCATCCTCGTATGAGCGTTGAGACCATTGTAAAATGTCTCAAGTTGGATGCAATGTGGAATTCCATGATGAGGGCACTTTTGGAATAACTCTTTAAATCTTTCCCATGCCTCATACAAGGATTCATCATCCATTTGTTGGAAGGCAGTGATCTCGTTCCTCTGCTTAGCATTCTTGCTTGGCGGGAAATACTTCATGAGGAATCTCTCGGCTAATTCTTGCCATTTAGAAATGGAGTTCGGTGACAATGAGTTCAACCAGGCACGAGCTCTATCCCTTAGCGAATATGGGAATAGCTTCAATCGTAATGCATCTTCGGGTACTCCGGCTAACTTGAAAGAATCACTCACTTCCATAAATAGTCTTAAGTGAAGGTGAGGATCTTCAGTAGGCATTCCACTGAATTGGCCCACTGTCTGAAGCATCTGGAACATGACTGGCTTCAGCTCGAATTGTTGTGCCTCGATCTCGGGTCTTCTGATACTCGGATTAAGATCATTGAACACTGGCACGGCATATTGTCTTAAGGCTCTATCCCTATCATCAGCAATAAGGATAGGATTTTGAGCAGGGTTTGCTCCGTTTCCTTGATTCATATTCTCGAAGTTCATCTATTCGGTTCTTCTCTGGTTCGCTTGTCTTCTTCGCTGTCGAAAGGTTCGTTCTATCTCAGGGTCTACAGGGAGTAAATCAATAATTTGGTCAATACTCATAAACACCTAAAATAATCACAGAAAAAATAAGTAAGTAAAGATTTCAATAGGAAAATAAATAAACCAAAATGTAAAACAGATTCAAAAAAAAAATGGCTTTGAAAAACAGTCCCCGGCAACAGCGCCAAAAACTTGGAACGGTGGAAATGTGCAAGTGTACACAATCGTAACAAGTAATAAAGTGACAAGTAAATGTCGAGTATCGTACCCACAGGGGACTGTAAAAGAATTATTTATGAAATTGATTTTGAACACTTTGGTGAAGAAAAATATTTGGTTTAGAAAAATGATTAAAAACTAGAAAACAAAGTAAAATAAAATAAAATAAAATAGAGTTCTAATGCACGATTTCAAAGCTGATTTTAATCAAGATGATATAATTGTGTTGAATTAATTACATTTCTTACCTTAGAATTATTAAACCTATGCTTATACTTGTTACGAATAAATTCACGACAACTCAGTAATTTGCTAACTTATGAACATATTTACAAATCAGAAATCCATTCATCTCTCGTACATATTTCTATGTTCATTCGACCGATTAAACATATTTATAAAGGTAAACATGTTATTGCTCATACATACTTAATAAATTAAAAAATCTTTCGCATATTCCTATGTCGATTCAAACGATTAATTCAACCTAATAAGAATATAAAAGACTTTGTGAAGTAACAAAGTGTCATTACCTTGAAACAATTTAATCACAACAATCTTGCAAGTTATGCAAGGCATATGTATTGCCAAATACAATGCTAATTAAATCTTCAGCTACCTTAGAAGAATTAAACATGCACTAATTAAGTACTGTGTCCATTAATTACAATTTCAATCCGTTTAAATAATTAATTCTTTAGTTATCTAAACAATTATAATGCCAGAATAACTTAAGCATGATTTTACTTAATAAAGCAATTTACCGAGACCTATAACAGCATAAACATAATTTTAATAATTCAAAAGGACGTCATGCAATCAACCCAAGACGAATTAAATTCAAGCTAAATTGATTAAAATAATCATTTCAACAAAAATAATATTCATAGATATGTTCATTGTATAAACAACAGAAATTAAAAAGATAGGGAACAAGAGGCAAATCCGGTGTTTCTCCGAGGCTTGACTGGTTGTTCCGTTCTTTGTCTCTGTTGTCCTCGCCAAGCAAGGCTTCTATGAATACTTGATTGCTGCCCAATATGGCTGAAGAACACCTCTTTCCCAAGAGGAGAAATCGGCACAAGAGAAAGGGGAAATGGAATGGAAATGAAGAGAGAAAACTTGAGAGAAGAGAAGAGAGAATGAGAGAATGTTGTTGGTGTGAGGGATGCTTTGAATGATCAGCAAGGGGTGGATTTTATAGCTGATTGTGGCTGATAAAAATAGCAAATCCCATCAGCCAAAGATACCCCCTTGGCCGGCCATCTATGTGGCAAAGTTGATGGCTTTAACTTTGCTAAATAAGGCATGGGGCAAATCTACAAAGCCACTAATTGTGGAGGGGGTTGAATGCAACTTTGACAAGTCTTCAAGGGCTTATTTGCAAGCTTAATTAATCAGCTAATAGGCTGATTTGGGTCAGCATATGGATGGTTTGGGCTGCCCAATTGGTGGCTGGTTCGGTTCACTGAAATTGGTTCAACCAGTGCGGTTCAACTGGGCCCTTTTTCCATAATTAATTAATAATAATTTATTTAGCCCAAATTAAATTGGGAATAAATTAAAATTAATTAATTTATGATTTAATATTCATACTCAGGCCATCTTGGGCTGGAAATAAATTTACCTCGATACTTCAAATTGCTTCTCGGTTTTATTCTTCAAGCAGTGTCTACCGAGTCAATTTTCGCCCTTTGTGCGAATCTATCAAAAATAGTCAAAATTAATCAAAATTAACTATAAAATTAATTAAAATTCATCATGTTCATATTTTTAGCACAATTTAATTATTTTATAAAAATTAATTATTTTTCGACAAGAATTTAATCGAAACTGCATAAATTTGAGTTAAAAAGGGCATGAAAAAATGTATAAATTTTCGTGTTTCCACTACCATAATATAACATTATAAGTATATCAAAACAACCATTTCTAGCCATTCCAATGGCTAGATTACAAACATCATTATCAAGCCACTAATGGCCAAGTTGTCCTATACATGCCATTATACCAAAATGATTTTACTATATATACCCAAAATAGCTAGTAGATAGTGTGATGATGCTCCAATGATCTCCAACCTTCGCGAGCTTCCGAGCACTATAAAACAGGGGAAAATAAAACAGAGTAAGCATTACATGCTTAGTAAGTTCGTATAACAGAAACTAAACTTACCAAATCACATTTATTAACATTAAGCATTCAATAACATGCTTTTCATCAATTTGGAAAATTTACCTAAACACATACACTCAATCAAACAAGTTAGTCACATAATGTTCACATATACATCAAGTAAGGATAGATGAGCTCATCATGCAATATTCTTTCAAGACATTATCATTTCATCTCATAATTCTCTCATCATGCCAAGAGTTTAGTCCGTTGAACCATTGAAATTCTGATGGATGCTCAAGTAGTACACTCGAAGTGTACAATTCAATAACCCGTCAATTATTATCCAAAAGTACCCGTTAGGGCACTTAACCAAGAACACACTCTTGAGCCACATATCGTGTAACAGGATTACTAGTCCAGGCTAATTCCTAATTGTAACGTATACTCGAGAGGTATTATATCAGGATTACCTGTCTGGGCTAAATACTTTCTATAATGATGTCAATAGGATTACTCGTCTGAGCTTATTCTGTCAGCAACAAATGCAAGACCTCATGCATTTCGAGAAAGCACTTATATTCATCGGAATTCAATATTCAAACGAAACTTAACCATTTTTCAACCATTTCAAGCATGTATTTATTCTTATATCGTAACATCCAAATAATTCACATAAATAATAATCACATTTCATACAACACAACATTGAATTTAACATAATTACATGCTCGATTAAGTTACACGAACTTACCTCGACACTTGTTCGCGTATAAAATCTACTGATCCGAAACCTTTTCTTTTCCTCGGTCTAACCTCGAATTTGTGTTGTCTGGATCCAATTAAGCCATGAAAGTTTCTTCTCTCTCTCCTAGGGTTTCCATGTATTTTAGGTTGAAGATGACATGAAAATAAGATGATATCTTTTATCATCTTTTTATTTAATTAATTATTTTTCAATATCTAATTTAGTCCTTGCCCTTTTTCTATATTTCCATGGATGAGTCACCAAAATATCCACTTATTTTTCTTTAATGGTCTAATTACCATATAAGGACCTCTAGTTTTGAATTCCATAGCTATTTAATCCTTATAGCTACTAGAATTCAACTTTTGCATTTTATGCGATTTAGTCCTTCTCGTAATTAAGCACATAATCAGTAAAATTTTCTTATCGAATTTTTCACATGACATCTTTATCATAATACAGACCATGTCATAAAATAAAAATAAATTTTATTTTTGGATCGGATTTGTGGTCCCGAAACCACTGTTTCGATTTCACTGAAAAATGGGCTGTTACAATCTACATGCTAGTCCAAGCCAGCTAAGCTTTTTTTTCTCTTTCATGCATTGATGGAGCTCGAAACTAACTATTATTTTGACAAAGGCAAGCACACCTATCGAACAGTAGTATAGCTGTGGTGAGTCCAGAATATCGTATCCTCAAGGACCAAGAGTACTAGTATTAACTATCTTTTTATTATCTAGCCTAATAATTAAGGGAATTTATTTTTAATCTAAAATTAACCAACTAATTTAACTAACTATGAACGCGACAGATAGTAAATTGGGAAAATGCTTTTAGACAATCTTTTATATGAGATAGGCAATACCTAAGGAAGAATCTACCTAGACTTCACTTATTACTTTTGATTCATGCGATTTATTCACTTGGCTTAATCCGTAGAAATCCCTAAATTATATTAATACCTCTCTCGAGGCTACTAACAATAGACTCTAGGTTGATTAATTGAAATCTCTTTCTAATTAAAACCCCTATTGTCGCATTAACTCGATCTATGGATTCCCTTATTAGGTTTGACCATAATCCAGAAGATTTTCGTCGCCCTATCTCTAGGGTTGCAATCAACTCCACTTAATTGTGTTGATCTACTCTTAGACAGGGATTTTTGCTCCACTGAATAAGCACATTCGACTTGAATCAATAACCTTAATTATCAAAACAAGAATAAGAACTCAGAATTAAAAATAAGCACAAGTATTTATCTCATAAATCAAATAATAATAAGATCTGTCTTAGGTTTCATCCCCTTAGGTATTTAAGGGATTTAGTTCATACTAAAAGAGGGAAACATCATAAAAGGGGAAAAACAACAAAACATAAGAAAACCCAAAAACTTCTAAAGAACTTGATGGGAGATCCTCAGTCTTGATGGAGATCCTTCTCCTAAGCTATTCTCGACGGCTGTCTTGGAGTATTTTCTCCTTCTACTCGGCGTCTATTCGACGTCCGGTCGAGCTCCCCTTTTAAGTTGCCTCCTAGGGTGATTATATAGGCTTTGAGATGCCTTAATTGGCCCACAAGTATCTTATTCCGAATAGAATTCATCTTGATTTCGGCAGGGACACGCCCGTGTGACACGCCCGTGGTGGACTCCCTTGGTCGTGGTCGATCCTGCTCGCCACACACGATCGTGTGATCTGTCCGTGTTCGATAGTCCATATCGTGTTTGATCCTTGCTCAAAACACACGGCCATGTCCAATGGTCCAGGCCGTGTTGATGTCTTAAGTAGGTCTGTTTTGCCCTTTTTTGACCCGTTTCTCGTTCCTTTCGACTCCCTAAGCTCTCCTGAGTATAAAACATGAAATTAAGAGATTAGGAGCATCAAATTCATCAAATTCAATGGAAAATCATCAAAAATTAAGCCAAGCATGGGGTTAAAATATGTAACATCCTAGATTAGGGGTTCTGCATTTTTATGTGTTTGGTGTGCTGGGTTTGTTCTGCTTGTTATTTAGTTGTGTTGAGGGTCCTGGTGAAGCTCGGGTTCAAGCCTGAGCCTTGGTAAAATTTTCTGTTTTGGGCATCTAAGGGGGAGAGCTAGTAGGAGCAGGCTTTAAGTCTTTTTGCTTGTGTTTGTTGACACAAAGAAGCTTGTGTCCAAGTGGGGTGGCGTCACTTGTAGGAGCAGAAGGAGAGGGGTTCGAATCCTATAAGCCTCTTAGTGGAGATTTATTTTTGGCGACAGGAGGGAGAGAAGATGGATTCGGCAGGGACTCTTCAAGGATGATGGTTGAATGGGTCAATGCATTCAAATGGATGGACAAGAATGCTTGAAGGAATTTGAATTGGTCAAACCAATTTGAATGGGTGTTGGGGAGTGAAATTAGGAGCAAAGCAAGGGATTTGATGATGGTGGAGGTGTTGGCCGGTTGTGGGGTGCTTGAATGGGGGATTTCAGTTTAAGTTGCTAGGAGGTGAGTGTGCCGAAATTCCCATAGGTCTTAGGCATTTTGTTTTCATTTAGTTTGCATTTTGGGTCATTAAGGGTGAGTACCGATTTTTGCAAAGTCTCTTTGAGTTCTCTTTTTATTTTCTCTCATTCATTTTTCCTACTTCTTCTTGTGCCGAAATTTGCAACTTCTTCTTTTCATCTCTTTTGCTTCTTTGACATTTAGCCGAACCCTCTTCCACCTGTTAGTCGAACTTTGGTTTTCTTCTACTCATCTCTTTCACCTTTCTTCCTTCTCTTCTTTTCAAAAACCAAAACTCTCTTCTCCCCTACTTCTATCTTCTCTAGTCGAAACATATTTCTCATTCTTTTCTCTGTTTCATTTCTACACATTTTCATCATAGCCGAATCTCCTTTGTCATCACACTAAGCGAATCTTACACTTTTACTGCTAGCCGAACATCGCGAACCTTTGGCCAGGAAGTCTTTTCAATCAGTTTCTGTTGATTAAGGTAAGGGGAGACTCTTTCATTTCTTTCTTTATTTTCTCTTGACTCTGTATGGCCATAGCCGAATGGCTATTTTGTTTTGGGTGGTTAGATTTCGGCTAATCTCTTTTCTTTTGTTTTTCTTCTCTCATTTTGGGACGTTACTCTGGGAAACTCCATTAGCCGAGCGTTTGTAGTCTGAGGCTGGAGGGTCTATTGATTGCCGAATCTGATCACTCCATTCGGGTTCTTAAGGTAAGTAGTTTCTTTAGTCTTATACGATTAGTCTCTCTTCCGTTTTACTCGGCTTTAATCAAATCTTTTGGTTAGCCAATCAAAGGGTTCTCTTTGAGTATTGATCAAGGTTTTTCATCATGGACATGAGTGCTATCCGATCCAAGGAGAGTACGTTTAAGGAGCCTGAGGGTAGTGTGTGAGTAGTCGCCAACCCGTCATTCAAACGACGTGCGGTGTCGATAGTTTGAGACTTTCCGTCAGGATGTTGTAGGGAGCCGACATCTACCTGGGATAGACAAATAGTCGTTATCACTGCTAATGAGAGCGTCGACGTAGAGAGTTTAGTTTTACGCGTTATCAGATGTGTAACGATCACACTTTACTTTAGTAATTTTTGTTAATAACTGAGTTGGCTGAAAGCCGAAACGACTGCTTAGATAGTCGAGATACCCTTGGGGGTAAGGTTGGAGACATCGGGTAAGTTCTGCTATGATGATACTTTCGATTATATGCGTGTATGAATTAATTATCTGTTAGACATTGAAAGTATGTTTGCATTCATTTTTAATATGATAAAATGAGCATGGGTTTTGGGATATGAATGAAAGGGGAAGTGTGAATCAGTGACTAATGTCACGGTGGTCTAAGAACCACGGTGGTTTGGAACCACGTATAAATATATCAGTGACTTGTCTCGGTGGTCTGAGACCACAGTGGGTTGGCCCCACGTATACATATACTTATCAGAGATTGTCACGGTGGTCTGAGACCACGGTGGGTTGGCCCCACGATTATATATATATTAAGTGACTTTGTCACGAGTGGTCTGGGACCACGGTGGTCTAGAACCACAGTGGCATAATGCCACGGGTGTTTGGATGATTCAGGTGACCTAGAGGATGGAAAACTAGGATGGGGTGGGCTACATTGCATGCATGTGTTATATGCTATATTGAGTGGGCTAAGGCAGATGTGCAACCAAGTGGGCTTAAGGCGATTGCGTTATAAGAGGATTTACACACTAAGTCTCGGTGACTCACCCTCTCGCTTAATTTTGCGGGTAACCCCTAGATCGCGGACTTGGAGTTGAGGCAGACTTGAGGTGGCCATGCAATATTTCTTTCTCGTAAACTTTCTTGCTTATTTTAAACGTACTTTTTAATTTGGGATTTTGCAATGTAATAAGGCCTCTACGACTTTAAATTGGGATTTTCCTTAACACTGCTATTATATATTTCTGAAGTGACAAACATGGAGTTTTTCTAAAATAAAAATATTACAATTATTTTTCTAAAAAGGTATAACTACAAAGATGACAAGCGAATAAAAGTGTAAGCTAAATAATCTGAAGTTTTCTTAAGAACTCAACATTGTTTTCAACTGTCACCTTTATAGAATCCCCAATTTCGGCTTCATAAAATAAAATGATTTACGACTTTTAGTTCATGAAGAAGAAAATGGTGAGAAACTCTTGGATGAGATTTAAAATTTATTTTCAAGATAGAAACATTATTCAGAGAGTTTTTCCAAGCTAAAGTTTCCATCAAAATTTTATAAACTTCTCTTCCTGTAGCATACCAAATTTGGTGGTAACATATTGACCGGATTTGGGGTGTTACAATTATGGTATCAGAGCCCGGTTGCAAAACTCGGCTGTGGGTTAGGGGTTCAAAAATGTTTTCAAAAGTTGGTTTGGAAAATGGTTTAGAAAATACCTGTTTTCTAGAAGTATGGCACCTGAGTCTCCGGCACCAAATCCGCACGGTAAGTCTTCTGACTATTGGTTGATTTGTATGAAGTAATTGTATTGTGCTGTGATTGCTAGTGCTAAGAAATTCAACTTTAGAAAATGAGACTCTTAGGTATGCGATTTGCGAAAATCACTTCTAATACTATTTACATAAGCTATCCGTTAACAAACAGTGGAAGATGTACTAATTCATAAAACTTTTAATCAGATTAAGTCAAATTCGTAGTCATGAGCGCTAAAGGACGGGGACATGGTATGCGAGGCCGTGGTAGAGGCCGAGGAGTTGAGGCTGAACCCTCGGAATCAGGGCATGGGCCAGAAGGTGAAGTGCCAGCATCACCAATTGCGGAAGCGGGATTTCAAGACCAAACTGGGGGAGACGATGCTATGTCTCAAGCTATGTTGCGTGTTCTGGAGTGGGTTGCTGGAGCAAGCACGGGGTCAGTAGCTCAAAAATCTGTTTCTAAGTGACTCCGAGCTAATGGGGCTGAGATGTTTAGGGGTATTTCTAGTGTGTAACGTAGCTGAGTATTGGTTGGAAGCGGTTGAGTGGATCATGGACGACCTTGACTGTACCGCGGAGGAAAAGTTGAAAGGAGTTGTGTCTCTTCTTCGAGATGAGGCATACCAGTGGTGGCTCACGGTAAGAGATGGTACATCAGCGGACCGTATTACCTAGGACTTCGTTAAGTCAGCGTTCCAGAGTAAGTATGTTGGCGAAAGCTATGTGGATGCTCAGAGGAAGGCATTTCTGAACTTGGTCCAGGGGAATAAGTCGGTGGCTAAATATGAGGCGGAATTCCTACTTTTAAGCCGTTATGCCTGGGGAATTGTTGCAACAGATCATATGCGTTGTGTTTGATTTGAGGATGGTTTGAGGGACGAGCTACGAGTACTGATAGCTCCGCAACGAGAAAGAGAGTTTGCTATTTTGGTTGAGAAGGCTAATATAGCCGAAGAGGTGAAGCGATCTGAAAGGCAAAATCAAGATAAGGATAGGGGTAGGAATAAAAGGAATTTTGGGTCGTCAGGATCAGCTGGGGGTTTCCAAAAGAGGCCTAGGTTTGATGGGCCGAGTCGAAAGGCGGGCAGCTGTTGCTCTCTGGTCGGGCCTCAAGAATGTGCTAGTTGTGGGAAGTTTCACTTTGGGGAGTGCTGGGCAAGAAGTAATGGATGTTACAGGTGTGGATCAGTAGATCAACGGGTAAGGGACTGTCCGCAAGAGCCAAACAGACGCGGTCAGTAGGTCAGGGTTATGTTCAGTCTGGAAGAGGTGGGCAGCAACCACCGAGAGGTCGTGGTCCGGTTAGGGGAGGAAATGGTTTTGGTCGAGGGCATGGAGCACCGGGTAGAGGTGCTGGGAATACAGATGCGAGACAGCCTGGGTTGGTTTATGCAGCTAGACGTCGAGAGGAAGGCGATGCACCGGACGTCATAACTGGTACGTTCCTTATTTTTGGTTTGCCCTGTACCGCACTGATAGATATTGGGTCGATGCATTCGTATGTTGCTAGTAATGTGTCTAGAACTTTGAACATAAAATCTGAGGTTGCTTCTAGAGAAATGACTGTGATTAGCCCTTTAGGACAATCTGTAGTGGTGAACAAACTATTTAGGAGTGTGCCTTTAGAAGTCCAAGGGATTATTTTCCCGGCTGATTTGATGGAATTACCGTTCGGCAAGTTCGACTTGATTTTAGGTATGGACTGGTTAGTTAAGTATCGAGAAAACTTGGACTGTGCTGCTAAGCGTATGATACTGAAGACTCGTGAGGATAAGGAGGTGTTGGTGATAGGTGAGAGAAGGAATTACCTGTCCAATGTGGTGTCTGCTTTAAAAGCTGAAAGGATGGTGAGAAAAGGGTGTGAGGGTTTCCTAGCTTTCGTCAGTGCGTTGGAAGCCAAGAAGTTTTCTGTAAGAGATGTTAGAACGGTGAAGGAATTCTCCGATGTTTTTCCAAAAGAGCTTCCAGGGTTACCTCCGGATCGTGAGGTGGAGTTCGGCATTGATCTTCTTCCGGGAATAGCTCCGGTGTCCATTGCTCCATATAGGATGGCGCTGAAGGAGCTGGTGGAACTTAAAGCTCAGATTTAGGAACTGTTGGACCGTGGTTTTATCCTACCAAGTGTGTCCCCGTGGGGAGCACCGGTGTTATTCGTCAAGAAAAAAGATGGGTCGATGCGGATGTGTATTGACTATAGGCAATTGAACAAGCTAACGTTTAGAAACAAGTACCCGTTGCCAAGGATTGACGACCTGTTCGATCAGCTGTGAGGCGCTTTTGTCTTTTCGAAGATAGACTTGAGGTCAGGTTATCATCAGCTTAAGGTCAAGGAGGCGAATATTCATAAGACTGCTTTTCGAACTCGTTATGGTCAGTACGAGTTCTTGGTGATGTCGTTTGGGTTAACAAATGCACCAGCTGCATTTATGGATATGATGAACCGGGTATTCCAACCCTACTTGGATCGGTTTGTCGTAGTGTTTATAGATGATATCTTGGTATATTCAAGGACGGAGGAGGAGCACGATTCGCATCTTCGGATTGTTCTGCAAATTTTGAGGGAAAAGCAACTGTATGCCAAATTCAGCAAGTGTGAATTTTGGTTGAGAGAAGTTACTTTTCTGGGGCATGTTGTGTCTGTTGAGGGAATTAGGGTTGATCCCCGAAAGATTGAAGCTATTTTAGATTGGAAACCACCAAAGTCTGTAGCGGAAATTCAAAGTTTTCTGGGGTTAGCTGGGTACTACAGAAGGTTTGTTGAAGGATTTTCGTTAATAGCTGCACCTTTAACCAAGTTGTTACGGAAAGGGGTACCGTTTGTCTGGTCAGATAAGCAGCAGGAAAGCTTTGAGAAGTTGAAAAGGATTTTGACGGAGGCACCAGTGTTGATTCAGCCTTAGGCTGGGAAGGAGTTTGTTGTCTACTGTGATGCGTCGCACACAGGGTTAGGATGTGTGTTGATGCAAGAAGGGAATTGAGACCTCATGAAGTGAACTATCCCACGCATGATTTGGAGTTAGCTGCGGTAGTGTTCGCTCTGAAGATTTGGAGGCACTACTTGTATGGAGAGAAGTCGATTATCTACAGCGATCATAAGAGCCTGAAGTATCTCCTTACCCAGAAGGAGTTGAATTTAAGGCAGCAGAGGTGGATTTAATTGTTAAAGGATTATGACTGTTCGATTGAGTATCACCCAAGTAAAGCTAATGTAATGGCGGATGCGTTAAGCCGTAAGGTGATATGTGATTTGAGGGCAATATTTGCTCATCTCAGTTTGTATGATGATGGGAGCTTGTTAGCTGAACTTCAAGTGAAGCCTTCATGGGTAAGTCAGGTTAAAGAGAAGGAGTTATTAGATAAATCGTTAAGTTCTAGATTTCAGCAAGTGGAAAGTGGTGAGACAGAAGACTTTAGTTTGAACAGTGATGGGGTATTGTGCTTTCGTGGAAAGGCTTGTATGCCGAAGGATTCTGAGTTAAGATAGAAAATTCTACAGGAAGCGCATAGTAGTCCATATGCTATGCATCCCGGTGGGAGTAAAATGTATCGTGACTTGTGGGGATAGTTTTGGTGGCCAGGTCTGAAACAAGAAGTTACCGAGTTTGTTAGTAAGTGTTTGACGTGTCAGCAGGTAAAGGCGGAACATCAGTTGCCTTCGGGGTTGCTACAGCCAGTGAAGATTCCACTTTGGAAGTGAGATAGGATAACTATGGACTTTGTTAGTGGGCTACCTCTTACGCATACTAGAAAAGATTCAGTGTGGGTAATTGTCGACCGGTTGATGAAGTCCGCTCACTTCATACCGGTTCGTGTTGATTACTCACTGCAGAAGTTAGCCAAGCTGTATGTAGCAGAAATTGTGAGGTTACATGGGGTACCAGTGTCTATCATATCAGACAGAGACCTCAGGTTTACATCACGGTTCTGGAAAGCATTGCATAAAGCGTTGGGTACAAGATTGGATTTCAAGACAAACAGTTTCATCCATGCATCGATGGTCATCGAGAGGATAATCCAGATTTCGGAAGATATACCGAGAGGTCGTGTTATCGACTTGAGGGTAGTTGGGAAGATTTTCTACCATTGGCAGAATTCGCGTACAACAATAGCTATCAATCCAAAGATCCAGATGGCACCCTACGAGCGTTGTATCGTCGTAAGTGTCGTACTCCTACCGCTTTGGACGAGTTGGGTAGCGACGATTGTTGGGTCTGTAATTAGTTTTGAAATAGAGGAAAAGGTTAAGTTAATTCGGGCTCGGTTGAAGGAAGCTTCTGACAGGCAGAAATCTTATGCGGATCTGAAGCATAAAGAAATAGAATTTGCAGTGGGTGATCGGGTTTTTCTGAAAGTCTCACCTTGGAAGAAGGTTTTAAGGTTTGGACGGAAGGGCAAGTTGAGCCCCAGGTTTATCGGGCCTTATCTAGTGTTGAAGTGTGTGGGACCAATAGCTTATCAGCTCGAGTTACCTCCAGAGTTGAGTCGGATACATGATGTATTTCATGTCTTGATGTTAAGGCGCTACCGTTCAGATCCATCTCACATAGTGCCGGTGGAAGAAATTGAAGTAAGACCTAATTTTTCTTTTGAGGAAGAACCAGTTCAGATCTTAGATCGAGATTTTAAAGTATTGAGAAGGAAGTCAGTTCCGTTGGTTAAAGTATTATGGCGGAATCATGGTTCAGAGGAAGCCACTTGAGAGCCAAGGGATGTGATGCGATAGCAATACCCTCACCTCATTTGATCAGATAAATTTTGAGGCCGAAATTTCTTTAAGGGGGTAGAACTGTAACATCCTAGATTAGGAGTTCTGCATTTTTATGTGTTTAGTGTGCTGGGTTTGTTCTGCTTGTTATTTAGTTGTGCTGGGGGTCCTGGTGAAGCTCGGGTTCAAGCCTGAGCCTTGGTAAAATTTTCTGTTTTGGGCATCTAAGGGGGAGAGCTAGTAGGAGCAGGCTTTAAGTCTTTTTGCTTGTGTTTGTTGACACAAAGAAGCTTGTGTCCAAGTGGGGGTCGCGTCACTTGTAGGAGCAGAAGGAGAGGAGTTCGAATCCTATAAGCCTTATAGTGGAGCTTTATTTTTGGCGACATGAGGGAGAGAAGATGGATTCGGCAGGGACTCTTCAAGGATGATGGTTGAATGGGTCAATGCATTCAAATGGATGGACAAGAATGCTTGAAGGAATTTGAATTGGTCAAACCAATTTGAATGGGTGTTGGGGAGTGAAATTAGGAGCAAAGCAAGGGATTTGATGATGGTGGAGGTGTTGGCCGGTTGTGGGGTGCTTGAAGGGGGGATTTCGGTTTAGGTTGCTAGGAGGTGAGTGTGCCGAAATTCCCATAGGTCTTAGGCATTTTGTTTTCATATTGGCATTTTGGGTCATTAAGGGTGAGTGCCGATTTTTGCAAAGTCTCTTTGAGTTCTCTTTTTATTTTCTCTCATTCGTTTTTCCTACTTCTTATTGTGCCAAAATTTGCAACTTCTTCTTTTCATCTCTTTTGCTTCTTTGACATTTAGCCGAACCCTCTTCCACCTGTTAGCCGAACTTTGGTTTTCTTCTACTCATCTCTTTCACCTTTCTTCCTTCTCTTCTTTTCAAAAACCGAAACTCTCTTCTCCCCTACTTCTATCTTCTCTAGCCGAAACATATTTCTCATTCTTTTCTCTATTTCGTTTCTACACATTTTCATCATAGCCGAATCTCCTTTATCATCACACTAATCGAATCTTACACTTTTACTGCTAGCCAAACATCGCGAACCTTTGGCCAGGAAGTCTTTTCAAACGGTTTCTGTTGATTAAGGTAAGGGGAGACTCTTTCGTTTCTTTCTTTATTTTCTCTCGACTCTTTGTGGCCATAGCCGAATGGCTATTTTGTTTTGGGTGGTTAGATTTCAGCTAATCTCTTTTCCTTTGTTCTTCTTCTCTCATTTTGGGACGTTACTCCGGGAAACTCCATTAGCCGAGTGCTTGTAGTCCGAGGCTGGAGGGTCTGTTGATTGCCGAATCTGGTCACTCCATTCGGGTTCTTAAGGTAAGGAGTTTCTTTAGTCTTATACGATTAGTCTCTCTTCCGTTTTACTCGACTTTAATCAAATCTTTTGGTTAGCCAATCAAAGGGTTCTCTTTGAGTATTGATCAAGGTTTTTCATCATGGACATGAGTGCTAGTCGATCCAAGGAGAGTGCGTTTAAGGAGCCTGAGGGTAGTGTGCGAGTAGTCGCCAACCCGTCATTCAAACGACGTGCGGTGTCGGCAGTTCGAGACTTCTGCCAGGATGTGGTAGGGAGCCGACATCTGCCTGGGATAGACAAATAGCCGTTATCCCTGCTAGTGAGAGCGTCGATGTAGAGAGTTTAGTTTTACGCGTTATCAGGTGTGTAACGCTCACACTTTACTTTAGTAATTTTTGTTAATAACTGAGTTGGCTGAAAGCCAAACGATCGCTTAGATAGTCGAGATACCCTCAGGGGGTAAGGTTGGAGACATCGGGTAAGTTCTCGCTATGATGATACTTTCGATTATATGCGTGTATGAATTAATTATCTCGTTACACATTGAAAGTATGTTTGCATTCATTTTTAATATGATAAAATGAGCATGGGCTTTGGGATATGAATGAAAGGGGAAGTGTGAATCAGTAACTAATGTCACGGTGGTCTAAGAACCACGGTGGTTTGGAACCACATATACATATATCAGTGACTTGTCTCAGTGGTCTGAGACCACAGTGGGTTGGCCCCACGTATACATATACT
Source organism: Gossypium sturtianum (assembly GCA_025698515.1). Lineage (NCBI taxonomy): Eukaryota > Viridiplantae > Streptophyta > Magnoliopsida > Malvales > Malvaceae > Gossypium > Gossypium sturtianum. The sequence continues at coordinate 32,864,606 of CM046943.1, read as the reverse complement.
TATCAGAGATTGTCACGGTGGTCTGAGACCACGGTGGGTTGGCCCCATGATTATATATATATATTAAGTGACTTTGTCACGAGTGGTCTGGGACCACGGTGGTCCAGAACCATAGTGGCATAATGCCACGGGTGTTTGGATGATTCAGGATGTAACATCCTAAAATTTAAAATTTTATGTGTTGCATTATTTCTTGCGTTAGGCTAGTTAAAAATATTAATTGTGTATGTTTAAGGGGTCCTAAGAAGGCTCGGGGCTGAATTGGGCTTTAGTAAAATTTTTGTGTTTAAGCACTTTAAGGAGAGAGGGTAAATGGCATCAATGCTTATGGAAATAAGTGAGTAAATTGCTAGCATAAATGAGCATATGGTAAAGAGGATGTGGCATCACATGAAGGGCTTTAAGGGAGGAGGTTCGAATCCCACTTGATGCAAATTTTGACTATTTTTTTGTGTTATTCATCCATAGTGTCGGTCATAGATGTATTTAAGGCAAGGAAGACTTTTTAATTTTGGAAACGTGGCTAAGGAAATAAGGTAAGGATGAGGGTAAGGAAAGAAATGAAAGAAAAGGAGCAAGAAGGGGGATATGTTGGCCGGTTTTGGGGAGAATGTTTTGGAAAGTTTTTATGGTCAATTTTTTATCCTTTTGGTATGGTATACACGGTTTGGGAAGGGTCTTGGGAGTAGCCGAATTTTCTTTAGTCTTTTGGTAGAATTTTGGTGCTTGTTAGGCCTAATTTCTTTTAGCATTCTTTTGTGCTCTTTTCTTCAACTTCTTCTCTCATTGCCGAAACTTCAAGCCAATAACGGGTATTTTTTCTTTTTTTCTTCTTTTTCTTGCCGAAATTACCTAGCCATTGTGACCAAATTATTTTCACTCATCTCCCCTTTGAAAACCGAAACTAGTTAAGCACTCCTTCTTCATCTTTCTTTTCTTTTTCACAAAATTCTTCAACCCTTCTTTCTTCTTCTCTAATCCATACTTTCATAGCCGAAATTTCTTGTTCATTTTCTCCATAACCGAACCTTGATTATCTTCTCTTCCCCATCATTACAAGTTGGATTTTTCTTTCTTGATTAAACCGGGTAAGTGTTTTATTCAAATCCTTTCAATTTTTTTTCCTCCTTAGCCGAATGAATATTCCTCATCATTTGGTTATTTCATACTGTTTCTAAACCGAAATGGTGTTTTCCCACACTCCCTCATATTTTTATAATCTTCTATTTGTAGTACTTTAGTGGATTGGCCGAATATCACATCTTAGCCGAATCACTTCTAGTCTTGTGCCCAATCGATCGAAGTGGATCTATTATTGTCAAGGTAAGAGATTTCTTCAAGGTTCAATATCTCAAAACTTGGTTATTCCGCTTAAACGGATTGATGATTATGTATACACGTTTGTCCTAGGGACTATATCAATCGTTGATCTTTCGGAAATAGAGGTAAGCCGAATCTTATCCCTAAACGATTACTTTCGTTCATAGTAATAGTTTTCTAACCGAGATCTTTTCAATGGAGGCAAATGATACCGAATCGAAAGGAAAAGTGATTGGAGAACTCAAAAGGAGTGGATTTGCGATTCCTACTCCTAAGTTCAAACGAAGGGCGGTATCAGCGATTTAAGATTTTCCACCGGGTTGTGGACCATCATCCGGTGAGAATCGACAAATCGTGGTCGTTCACGATTTATAGAGTAAGTATTTTAGATCGATGATTTAGATTTAGATTAATAAAAATCTCGTTCATTAGATTAATCGAGTATTATGTTGTCATAGGTGCCGACGATCAAGAGAGTTTAATACTTACCGTAATCAGGTGTGTAATCTCACCGAAATCCCGTAAATTTGTGTTTTAGCATCATATTAGAAATATCGATCATTGTTGCTTAAAAACTTAAAATCGGTAAAATGGTATGAATCGAGTAATTTGCCTAAATATCATAAATACTGAGATTTGTCAAATTAGGGATTATTTGTAAAATTATGAAAATGCCCCTAAGTTCTGAATTACGAAAATGCCCCTATGAGCCGAATCACGGAAATGCCCTAAATGGCCGATTTGCTACAATGCCTTAATGGGTCGTATTGCTTAAAAATCCTTAAAAGTGCCGAGTTACGAAATTACCCTTATGGGCTGAATTATGAAAATGCCCCTATAGGCCGATTTGATAGATTGCCCTAATGGGCCGAACTACAAAGTGTGATAATGGGCCGATTTATCGTATCAAATCTCTGGATTAATGATTATTGTTTATATTTGAAATTATTATGTTTTATAATCTATGTTGCATTACATAATTTTCGCAAGGGATGGGAAAAATGTTGAAGAGAAGTGTAACCCGGTGGCTTTGCCACAAAAATGTTTGTTAATATGTTTCACTATGATTTCGGTGGCTTGGCCACAATCAAATTATAATATAAATGGTAACTTGCCTGCGATTGGTGTGTTTGGCGGGGTGGGTTGACTTGATCCCCACAGGTGTAATGGGATGGTACGGGTGGTGTGTAGCGGATGGATATCTAGGATGGGTTGGGTTGCATACATTCATACATTTGCTTCATTTTAAGATTGTTATGAAAAAGGGCTTAGGCCCATGATATTGCTATATGGGTTCAGGCCCAGTGGATGACGGTAAGGAGATTTCACACTGAGTTCTTGTAACTCACTCCCCTTTTTTCTTAACCCTTGTAGGTAATGCTCAGTGATGTGGATTTGGGCCATGGATGACTCGGTGGCCATACTTCAGTAATGGTGTTATTGAACTTTGGATTTCTATTTTCGCTTATTTTACTACTCTTACTATTTTGGGTTTTTATGTTCTAATAAGGCCTCTGGAATATTTTATTTTTGCTTTATGTTTGTCGTACTTACTATTTTGCTTGAATGATTTTAAATGGGAATTTTTCTAAAACTTAAATAAAGGTTTTCCAAAATAGATTAACAATTGGATTTCATAACAAACTTTTACAAATATTTTAGCTCGAAAAGTTTTTCTCGATCTATCAACGATATTTTCAAAAGTTACGATTTATAAAGATTTTTTTTAGTTCAAATTATTGATTTATCAAACAACCTTCGAGGTTAGTAGTACTTTATCAAATATTTCAAATCAACTCATTTTCTCAATTATAACTAAACAATATCTATATTAGTACGAATAAAGAGGATTTAACATGTTTTTCTCATGTAACATGTCAGATCCAGTCTTAACGCATGGGCCGGGTTTGGGGTGTTACATTTTATGGTATCAGAGCCCGGTTGCAAAACTCGACTGTGGTTTGGGTTTAAACACGTTTTCAAAGCCGTTTAAATTTTAAATTATACATGTATTCTCTAAAGGAAGTATGGCACCAGGGGTATCCGGCACCAAGTCAAGTAAGTATATGTTATCATTTTATGATTATGATTTTTGTGATATGACCGTAGAAATACTCTAGAACTTTTAGTTTTAAGAGCTGAAACTATAGAGATTGAGACTATAGGATGCGTTTTGTGAAAACGACTTTACTTCCTATACTTAATAAAATATTATTTAATAAACACTGAAATAGTATAACTGATTCATAAGACTCTTAATCAGATTAAATCAAACTAGTAAATATGAGCGCTAGAGGACGTGGACGCGGTAGACGTGGCTGTGGTAGAGGCCGAGGTGCTAGAGTTGTGTCTGAGGCATCGGGGCATATGCTAGAAATGGACGCACCTGCGTCACCTGTGACTGAAGCTGGGTCACATGATCGTACGAGAGAGGGCGACGCTCTGTCCCAACCAATGTTGCGAGTTCTGGAAAGGGTTGCTGGGGCAAGAATTGGGTCAGCAGCTCGTGGGTCAATATCGGAGTGACTTAGATCGAATGGAGCTGAAGTTTTTAGGGGTATATCGGGTGTAGCCCCAAACGTAGAGAAGTACTGGCTTGAGGCGGTGGAGTGAATCATGGACGATTTGGATTGCACCGCCGAGCAGAAACTAAAAGGAGTGGTGTCTTTGTTGAGAGATAAGGAGTATCAGTGGTGGCTCACTGTGCGGGAAGGCATTCAGGCCGATCGCATTACCTGGGAATTCTTTAAACCTGCATTTCAAGGAAAATATGTCAGGGCTAGCTATGTGGATGCCCGAAGGAAGGAATTCCTAAATCTGGTCCAATGAGGTAAATCTGTGGCAGCATATGAGGCGGAATTTCTGCGTCTGAGTCGGTACGCCTGGGGAATAGTGCCGACTGACTACGAATGCTGTGTGCGTTTTGAGGATGGGTTGCGTGATGAGTTGCGCATACTGATAGCCCCACAGAAGGAGAGGAATTTTGCCACACTGGTGGAGAAAGTAAAGATAGCTGAAGAAGCTAAACACTCGGAGCGGCAGAACCGAGACAAGGATAGGGACAAGAGTAAGAGAGGCTCTGGGTACTCAGGTCCTGCTAGAGGTTTTCAGAAGAGGCCCAAGAATGATGAGCCAACTCGAACGAGAATACAAGCTCCTACCAATTAGCTACAACCCTGTGCAGATTGTGGGAAACTCCACTTGGGTGAATGCTGGAAGAGAACCAGTGGTTGTTTCAAATGTGGTTCCAAGGACCATCGACTTAGAGATTGCCCTCGACTGCCTGCTCAGACTCAGGTTATTCGTAACAATGATGCGCAGCCAGCTAGAGGCGCTCAACAGCCGCCGAGAGGCCGTGGGCCAGGTCAAGGTGGTAATAGCGTAGGACGAGGTCAGGATGCACTGGGTAGAGGTACTGGTAATAAGGGTAACGCGGAGGCGAGACAGCCAGGGTTAGTCTATGCAGTCAGACGTCAAGAGGATGGCGATGCACCTGATGTAATAACCGATACATTCTTCATATCTGATGTACCTGTTAATGCTTTGATAGATATTGGATCCACCCATTCGTATGTTACTTGTGCTGTATCTGGAAATCTGAATATTAGATCTGAGATTGTTGCTAGAGAAACAACTGTGATTAGCCTTTTAGGACAGACGGAGGTAGTAAATAAGTTGTTTAGGGATGTGCCCTTAGAGATTCAGGGGGAAATATTTCTAGCGGATTTGATGGAACTGCCATTCGGCGAGTTCGACCTTATTTTGGGCATGGACTGGTTGGTGAAACACCGTGCAAACTTAGATTGTACTGCAAAACAGATGGTGCTAAGAACTTCGGAGGATAAGGAAGTGATGATGATAGGTGAAAGAAGAAACTATTTGTTTAATGTGGTATCTGCTTTAAAGGCAGAAAAGTTTGTGCGAAATGGGTGTGGAGCGTTCTTAGCCTTTATCAGTGATTTGGATGCCAAAGAGTTGACAATAGAATATGTCAGAATGGTGAAAGAGTTTTCAGACGTCTTTCCCGAGGAGCTTCCAGGATTGCCTCCGAATCGGGAGGTAGAGTTTGGCATTGAGCTGTTGCCAGGAACGGCTCCGGTGTCCATTGCTCCTTATAGAATAGCACCGAAGGGGTTAGCGGAGCTTAAAGCTCAAATTCAGGAGTTGTTGGATCGCAGATTCATTCGACCTAGTGTGTCACCGTGGGGAGCATCAATTTTATTCGTTAAGAAGAAGGATGGGTCGATGCGTATGTGCATCGATTACAGATAGCTGAATAAATTAACGATCAAGAAGAAGTATCCGTTATCGAGGATCGATGATCGTTTCGATCAGCTACGAGGAGCTTTGATTTTCTCAAAGATAGACTTGAGATCAGGTTATGACCAGCTTAAGGTCAAGGAGGCAGATATTCATAAGACTGCGTTTTGAACTCGTTATGGGCATTATGAGTTCTTGGTGATGCCATTCGGGTTGACAGATGCACCAGCTGCATTTATGGACATGATGAATCGTGTCTTCCAACCCTATCTAGACCGGTTTGTGGTGGTGTTCATAGATGACATCTTGGTGTACTCAAAAAACGAAGAAGAGCACGAGTCGCATTTGCGGATAATATTGCAGATATTACGGGGAAGCAACTGTATGCCAAATTCAGTAAGTGTGAATTTTGGCTGAAGGAGGTGACCTTCTTGGGGCATGTTGTGTCTGCCGAAGGAATTAGAGTTGATCCCCGGAAAGTCGAGGCTGAATTAGATTGGAAGCCACCGAAGTCAGTGGCTGAAATTCAAAGTTTTCTAGGCTTGGCTGGGTATTACAGGCGGTTCGTTGAAGGGTTTTTGTTGATTGCTGCGCCCCTAACTAAGCTGTTGCGTAAGGGAGTACCATTTGTGTGGTCAGATAAGCAATAAGAGAGCTTTGAGAAATTGAAGAATCTTGTGAAGCGCCAATATTGATTCAACTCGAGGTCGGTAAGGAGTTTACAGTTTATTGTGATGCGTCACACACGGGCTTGGGATGTGTGCTGATGCAAGGGAGAAAAGTGGTGGCTTATGCATCTCGCCAATTAAGGCCGCATGAAGTTAACTATCCCACTCATGATTTGGAGTTAGCTGCAGTGGTGTTTGCTCTAAAAATTTGGAGACAATATCTGTACGGAGAGAAGTCGACTATTTATATGGATCATAAGAGTCTAAAGTACCTCCTTACTCAGAAGGAGTTGAACTTAAGACAACGGAGGTGGATTGAACTATTGAAGGATTATGACCTCTCAATCGAGTATCATCCCGGAAAGGCTAACGTAGTGGCAGATGCGTTGAGTCGTAAGGTGATATCGAATTTGAGAGCGATGTTCGCTCATCTCAGTCTTTATGAAGATGGTAGCCTGTTAGCCGAACTTCAGGTGAAGCCCGCATGGGTAAGTCAGATTAAGGAGAAGCAGTTAATAGATGAAAGGTTGGGTTCCTTACTTCGGCAAATGGAAGGTGGTGAGATAGGGGATTTTGGATTGAATAGTGACGGAGTATTGTGTTTCCGCGGAAGAGTTTGTATGCCCAAGGATTCGGAATTGAGGCAAATGATTTTGCATGAGGCGTATAGTAGTCCATATGCTATGCACCCTGGGGGAAATAAGATGTACCGAGACCTCCGTGAGCAGTATTGGTGGCCAGGGTTGAAACGGGAGGTTACAGATTTCGTGAGTAAGTGCTTAACATGTCAGCAAGTGAAGGCGGAACATCAATTATCGTCAGGGTTGCTTCAACCGGTGAAAATTCCATTATGGAAATGGGAAAGGATAACGATGAACTTTGTTAGTGGATTACCCTTAACGCCTACTAAGAAAGATTCAGAATGGGTTATAGTAGATCGGTTAACGAAGACTGCTCATTTCCTACCTGTTCGTATGGATTATTCATTGCAGAAGTTGGCCAAGTTGTATGTAGCAGAGATCGTGAGGTTAGATGGGGTACCAGTGTCTATTATATCGGACAGGGACCCTAGGTTTACATCACGGTTTTGGAAGGCTTTACATGAAGCTTTGGGTACAAGGTTAAATTTTAGCACGGCATTTCATCCGCAATCAGATGGTCAGTCAGAGAGAGTGATCCAGATTCTAGAAGATATGTTAAGAGGTTGTGTGATCGATTTCAGGGGTAGTTGGGAAGATTTCCTACCGTTGGCGAGTTTGCTTACAATAACATGACTACCAATCCAAGATATCGGATGGCACCCTACGAGGCGTTGTATGGTCGTAGGTGTCGTACTCTTACTTGTTGGACTGAGCTGGGGGAGCGACAGTTGTTGGGTCCTGATTTGATTTCGGAGATGGTGGAAAAAGTTAAGGTAATTCGGGCACGGTTAAAAGAAGCTTCAGACAAACAGAAATCGTACGCGGACCGAAGCGTAAGGATATAGAATTCGCGGTGGGTGATCGGTCTTTCGAAGGTCTCACCTTGGAAAAGATCTTTAGATTTGGGGCGGAAGGGCGTGTTCACCCTATGTTCATCGGACCTTACTGTGCATCAAGCGTGTTGGACCGGTGGCTTACCAACTTGAGTTACCTCGGAGTTAAGTCAGATACATAGTGTATTCCATGTATCGATGTTAAGGTGTTATCGTTCGGATCGATCTCATGTTGTACCGGTGGAGGAAGTTGAATTGAGACCTGACTTGTCTTTTGAAGAGGAGCCAGTACAGATTTTAGATCGGGACGTTAAGGTGCTGAGAAGGAAGTCAGTACCGTTAGTCAAAGTTCTATGGCGTAATCACGGATCAGAGGAGGCTACATGGGAGCCAGAGGACGCGATTCGGCAACAATATCCTCATCTCTTTTAATCGGGTAAATTTTGATGCCGAAATTTCTTTAAGGGGGTAGAATTGTAACATCCCAAAATTTAGAATTTTATGTGTTGCATTATTTCTTGCGTTAGGCTAGTTAAAAATATTAATTGTGTATGTTTAAGGGGTTCTAAGAAGGCACGGGGCTGAATTGGGCTTTAGTAATTTTTTTTTGTTTAAGCACTTTAAGGAGAGAGGGTAAATGGCATCAATGCTTATGGAAATAAGTGAGTAAATTGCTAGCATAAATGAGCATATGGTAAAGAGGATGTGGCATCACATGAAGGGCTTTAAGGGAGGAGGTTCGAATCCCACTTGATGCAAATTTTGACTATTTTTTTGTGTTATTCATCCATAGTGTCGGTCATAGATGTATTTAAGGCAAGGAAGACTTTTTAATTTTGGAAAGGTGGCTAAGGAAATAAGGTAAGGATGAGGGTAAGGAAAGAAATGAAAGAAAAGGAGAAAGAAGGGGGATATGTTGGTCGGTTTTGGGGAGAATGTTTTGGAAAGTTTTTATGGTCAGTTTTTTATCCTTTTGGTATGGTATACACGATTTGGGAAGGGTCTTGGGAGTAGCCGAATTTTCTTTAGTCTTTTGGTAGAATTTTGGTGCTTGTTAGGCCTAATTTCTTTTAGCATTCTTTTGTGCTCTTTTCTTCAACTTCTTCTCTCATTGCCGAAACTTCAAGCCAATAGTGGCTATTTTTTTCTTTTTTTCCTTCTTTGTCTTGCCGAAATTACCTAGCCATTGTGACCAAATTATTTTCACTCATCTTCCCTTTGAAAACCGAAACTAGTTAAGCACTCCTTCTCCATCTTTCTTTTCTTTTTCACAAAATTCTTCAACCCTTCTTTCTTCTTCTCTAATCCATACTTTCATAGCCGAAATTTCTTATTCATTTTCTCCATAACCGAACCTTGATTATCTTCTCTTCCTCATCATTACAAGTTGGATTTTTCTTTCTTGATTAAACCGGGTAAGTGTTTTATTCAAATCCTTTCAATTTTTTTTTCTCCTTAGCTGAACGGATATTCCTCATCATTTGGTTATTTCATACTGTTTCTAAACCGAAATGGTGTTTTCCCGCACTCCCTCATATTTTGATAATCTTCTATTTGTAGTACTTTAGTGGATTGGCCGAATATCACATCTTAGCCGAATCACTTCTAGTCTTGTGCCCAATCGATCAAATTTGATCTATTATTGTCAAGGTAAGAGATTTCTTCAACGTTCAATATCTCAAAACTTGGTTATTCCGCTTAAACGGATTGATGATTATGTATACACGTTTGTCCTAGGGACTATATCAATCATTGATCTTTCGGAAATAGAGGTAAGCCGAATCTTATCCCTAAACGATTACTTTCATTCATAGTAATAGTTTTCTAACCGAGATCTTTTCAATGGAGGCAAACGACACCGAATCGAAAGGAAAAGCGATTGGAGAACTCAAAAGGAGTGGATTTGCGATTCCTACTCCTAAGTTCAAACGAAGGGCGGTATCGGCAATTCGAGATTTTCCACCGGGTTGTGGACTATCATCCGGTGAGAATCGACAAATCGTGGTCGTTCACGATTTAGAGAGTAAGTATTTTAGATCGATGATTTAGATTTAGATTAATAAAAATCTCGTTCATTAGATTAATCGAGTATTATGTTGTCATAGGTGCCGATGATCAAGAGAGTTTAATACTTACCGTAATCAGGTGTGTAATCTCACCGAAATCCTGTAAATTTGTGTTTTAGCATCATATTAGAAATATCGATCATTGTTGCTTAAAAACTCAAAATCGGTAAAATGGTATGAATCGAGTAATTTGCCTAAACATCGTAAATGCTGAGATTTGTCAAATTAGGGATTATTTGTAAAATTACGAAAATGCCTCTATGAGCCGAATCACGGAAATGCCCTAAATGGCCGATTTGCTAGAATGCCTTAATGGGCCGTATTGCTTAAAAATCCTTAAAAGTGCCGAGTTACGAAAATACCCTTATGGGCCGAATTATGAAAATGCCCCTATGGGCTGATTTGATAGATTGCCCTAATAGGCCGGACTACAAAATGTGATAATGGGCCGATTTATCGTATCAAATCTCTGGATTAATGATTGTTGTTTATATTTGAAATTATTATGTTTTATAATATATGTTGCATTACATAATTTTTGCAATGGATGGGAAAAATGTTGAAGAGAAGTGTAACCCGGTGGCTTTGCCACAAAAATGTTTGTTAATATGTTTCACTATGATTCCGGTGGCTTGGCCACAATCAAATTATAATATAAATGGCAACTTGCTTGCGATTGGTGTGTTTGGCGGGGTGGGTTGACTTGATCCCCATAGGTGTGATGGGATGGTACGGGTGGTGTGTAGCGGATGGATATCTAGGATGGGTTGGGTTGCATACATTCATACATTTGCTTCATTTTAAGATTGTTATGAAAAAGGTCTTAGGCCCATGATATTGCTATATGGGTTCAGGCCCAGTGGATGACGGTAAGGGGATTTCACACTGAGTTCTTGTAACTCACTCCCCCTTTTTCTTAACCCTTGTAGGTAATGCTCAGTGATGTGGATTTGGGCCATGGATGACTCGGTGGAGGCCATACTTCAGTAATGGTGTTATTGAACTTTAGATTTCTATTTTCGCTTATTTTACTACTCTTACTATTTTGGGTTTTTATGTTGTAATAAGGCCTCTGGAATATTTTATTTTTGCTTTATGTTTGTCGTACTTACTATTTTGCTTAAATGATTTTAAATGTGAATTTTTCGAAAACTTAAATAAAGGTTTTCCAAAATAGATTAACAAATGGAATTCATAACAAACTTTTACAAATATTTTAGCTCGGAAAGTTTTTCTCGATCTATCAATGATATTTTCAAAAGTTACGATTTATAAAGATTTTTTTTAGTTCAAATTACTGATTTATCAAACAACCTTCGTGGTTAGTAGTACTTTATCAAATATTTCAAATCAACTCGTTTTCTCAATTATAACTAAACAATATCTATATTAGTACGAATAAAGAGGATTTAACATGTTTTTCTCATGTGACATGTCAGATCCGGTCTTAACGCATGGGTCGGGTTTGGGGTGTTACACAGGTGACCTAGAGGATGGAAAACTAGGATGGGGTGGGCTGCATTGCATGCATGTGTTATATGCTATATTTAGTGGGCTAAGGCCCGATGTGCAGCCGTGGGCTTAAGGCCAGATTGCGTTATAAGGGGATTTACACACTGAGTCTCGGTGACTCACCCCTCTTCTTAATTTTGCAGGTAACCCCTAGATCGCGGACTTGGAGCCGAGGCGGACTTGAGGTGGCCATGCAATATTTCTTTCTCGTAAACTTTCTTGCTTATTTTAAACGTACTTTTTAATTTGGGATTTTGCAATGTAATAAGGCCTCTACGACTTTAATTTGGGATTTTCCTTAACACTGCTATTATATATTTCTGAAGTGACAAACATGGAGTTTTTCTAAAATAAAAATATTACAATTATTTTTTCTAAAAAGGTGTAACTACAAAGATGACAAGCGAATAAAAGTGTAAGCTAAATAATCCGGTGTTTTCTTAAGAACTCAACATTGTTTTCAACTGTCACGTTTATAGAATCCTCAATTTTGGCTTCGTAAAATAAAATGATTTACGACTTTTAGTTCATGAAAAAGAAAACGGTGAGAAACTCTTGGATGAGATTTAAAATTTATTTTCAAGATAGAAACATTATTCAAAGAGTTTTTCCAAGCTAAAGTTTCCATCGAAATTTTATAAACTTCTCTTCCTGTAACATACCAAATTTGGTCGTAACGTATTGACCGGATTTGGGGTGTTACAAAATATGTGTAGATTATGGTTTATCAAATACCCCCACACTTAAGCGTTTGCTTGTCCTCAAGCAAAATCCTCAACTCACAATTAAAATTAACTCCCTCAATTCATAATCCTCATCAATAATGTTTCATCATAATTCATAGATAATTCATACATTGATAATTTAACTAAAAGAGTCCTAAAGATTCAAACAATCTAAGTCATAAATTTTTATAGCACGAAAACATAGGTGTCTTCCCTCATCTAAATAAATTACCTTTGATCCAAAATCGACAAGAATTGACATCCTCACTAAAGATTCACTCAAATCAGTCAAAGTGTTTAAGGTTCAAATTAAGCACTCCAAAAGTCAAACATGAAAAGTTAATCCCATAGGTTTGCCTGAAAAACAAATCTCCACCACTGTAAAATGAGATGATACACAAATCAAAAGGTCTTTAAATGGGTTGTAATGGGGCTTGGGTTAAAGGTGTGGATAAAGGCTGAATTAGAGGGTTATTATCGAGATTCAATTGATAAATTACCTAACTAGAAAAATAACTAAAACTTAAATAATTACAACAATTAAGAATTCATCACTAATAACACGAGCTTCTTCTCAAAATGTGAAATTAACGCATAAGCTCAAATAAAATAGAACTAATAATGAATATACTTCGTTTTTTTTAAGCACAAGCACATACAATAATAATAAGATAGAATTTAACAACTGAAATAAAGAAAATAGTTAAGCAACCGATCAAATCAAATCTCGATATAAGGGTAGTCAAGGGAAATGGTGATAACAAATACAAAGTGGGTTTTTGGGTTAATATTAATGGGTGAGTCAAGAAATGGTTGATTAGGTTTCAAAGGGGTCACTAGGGGTTAATTAAACGAGTAGACTTTTTAGTAGAATAAGTGGGTTAAAACCTAGGTGCCTTTATCATCTCAGTATATCAAATCAAAGGTGTGGTCTCGACATGTATAATCGAAGCAAGTTCTAGAATAACAAATCAATGTTGACACACTCATAATCAATAAAGTGAGCAAGAAAAGAATATGCTCTAAAAGGCTCAAAATCTCACAAAAATTATGGTTTTTGATGTCAACCTTGCAAATTTCAAACTTCAAAGTAATATTTAAATTTAGGGAAACGACCTAACAAAATTTTAATTCTGAAAATAGACTTATCATGCTTGATTCTCTAATGTCTTAAAGTTTAAACCATCAATGCAAAATTAACTATGACTTAATCCAAAACATATCAATGAAAATCATAAATCAAAAGAAATTTCATTCTAATGGTAATATGAGAACATTACTTAAGCACACGACATAATTCAGGGATTTTCTGATAATGAAATCAATAACCTTCCCACACTTAAGATGTACATTGTCCTCAATGTACAAAAATGGATAATAACAATAAATTTAGAAATCATAAGAGAGGGAGAGAAGTGAAACTTCCTGAATTGTGGATGAAATCCTTAGAAAATAGTCAATGATGAACATGACCACTAGTCAGAGGTGAAGGTGGGGGAGAATACTTCGGTGGTGTGTTCGTTCCTTTAGTGGCACCTTGAACCTTTGTAAACTGCAAAGTCATCAGTAAATTTTTAGGGAGTTCTATTAGTGGACGTTGTTATATTTACTCGAGAATTAGACAGCCGGAGATAAAAGAAATCAAACTATACTAATAAAAGTTTAAGACAAGAAAGATAAAAAGTAAGAGTTCAACATTTAAAATAAAAGAAAAAGAACAAAAATAAATAGACTCAAAGGTCCTCCCACGCCCGTGTAGAGGATCACACGCCCGTGTTCTTTAGTCAGTGTCGACCACGGCCGCATCACACGGCCGTGGCAATTTATTGCAGCCCATGTTTTGGGGAAAATTTTCGTCCTTGACCCGCACGGTCTCCGTCACGCTGGTGTGCCTCCTCGTGGTGTCCACACAGCCACGACCACGCCCGTGTGCAAGGCCGTGTGGTAGGGAAACCTGTGCCTAAAACATGAACGAAAGTGAAAACAAACTAATTAGTAGGGTTAGTGCTTGGGTTGCCTCCCGAGAAGCGCTTGTTTAGAGTCCTAAGCTAGACTTACCTTTCATTCGCATAATCATGGTGGTTTGAAAAGTTGAAACTCCTCATTCTTGCTATCAATTGTATTGAAATAAGGTTTTGACGAGTACGATTTACCTTGAAAGTGCTGAATTTGGAATGAGTTACCTCGACTGTACCGTATGGGAAGATATTCAGTACCGTGAAAGGGGTTTTTCCATTAGGTTCAGAAGTGGTAACACGAGGATCTGTATTATCCATTAGAACTCGATCTCCAACCTTAATTTGACTCGTTTTATCTTTAGGCTTGTCATGGCTCTGTTTTGGTTCATCGTGTACTTTCAATTTCTCCTTAAGCTATGTTTTCCATTCATCTAGTTCCTCGATTTGGAGCCTTCGTTCCTCATGAATAGTTCTATTCTCAATATGGAAGCTCGGCCATGGCTCTGTCATCTTTTCCCGAAGAATTTCCTGCAAATAAGATTGAACATTAATTTCACTTACATTAACATGACTTATATCATCTTGATCATTAGATATTTTGACAGAATCACGTGCTTGGAGTTTAATCATGTCATCACCTACACGAAGTATTAATTCCCCTGTACCAACATCGATAATGGTCCTAGCAGTTGCTAAAAATGGTCGTCCTAAAATTAAAGGAACATCACTATTCTCATCTATGTCTAAAACAACAAAGTCTACTGGGAATATGAATTTATCAATTTTGACTAGCACATCTTCAATTATACCCCTAGGAAATCTAATGGTTTTATCAGCCAAATGAATGCTCATCCTAGTTTGTTTGGGTTTCCCAAGACCTAACTGTTTAAACATTTTATAAGGCATAACATTGATGCTTGCCCCTAAATCAGCCAAAGCGTTATTAACAGATAAACTACGAATTAAGCACAGAATTGTAAAACTCCCTGGATCTTTTAATTTTGTGGTAGTTTATTTTGTAGAATTACTGAGCACACTGCGTTTAGCTCCACATGCGACGTATCGTCTAACTTCCGTTTGTTTGTCAAAAGCTCTTTTAAAAATTTCCTTGAATCTTTCATCTGCGAAAAAGCTTTAAGAAACGGTAAGTTAATATGTAATTTCTTTAGAAGTTTAAGAAATTTACCGAATTGTTCAACTGTACGGTCTTTCTTTGTCGCATTGGGATATGGCACACGAGGTTGGTATAATAGTACTTACCAGTTGAAACACCCCAAACCCGACCCACGAGCCTTGACTGGATCTGGTATGTTCCTCAAGTAAAACGGTTCAAAACTTTTTGAGCACTTTAGAAAAATTCGGTTGGTTTTGAATGAAAATTTTTAATTTGTGTTAGGCTCGAGTTGAAATCAAGTTTATCTATTTGAAATCTAGGTTTTGTAAAACTATATTACTCCATTTCAAAATTTGTCCTAAATTAAAAAAAATTCATTTGAGTTCAATTAAATAAAATCGTATCAAAATAAAATAACTTAAAAGACATGCATCAACAGTTTAATATCAGTGGCCTTATTACAAACGAAAAAAATACCAAAAATAACTCCAAAAATATAAAATATAAAAGTCCCAAAATTAAATAAAACTTCAAAGTGAGCATGGCCACCACTAAACTCCGCCACGACTGGTCCATCACCGATCACACTGAAAGAAAATGTTCCCAACGGGTGAGTCAAACAGACTCAATGTGTAACCAACACTAGACCTCAATAATTCAGGCATATCATATTAATTCATAAATATATATAATGAGATAAAAGTAGTGATGCAAACCCGAACCCAATCCTAGATACCATCCGCTACACATCACCCGTACCAACCTGCACACCGTGGGGACTACTAAGTCAACCCTCCATCCTCTACACATCATCGAAGGCAGTCGCTGCAGACGACATGCTCATCGCCCTTATAAATTCGTGGCATAGCAACCAGATAATTATTATGTGACCGAAGTCACCACATTCAGATAATGTGACCCATATGCCCATGTCATACATATCATGCAAAAAATCATGCCTTATTTCACATTCTTATCATGTTCACATATGCCATATCAGTTCATTTCATACTCATAGTAGGAGTAGGAAAACGTACCTGGGTACTTTGTACCATTGCATGGTACTTTAGCCACATTCACATTATTATAAGCATACATATTAATTTAAGCCGTAATCTAATAGAGTTTAGAGTGGGGTACACACCTGATATACTTAACAAATTCGCTGAAAGCCCCGAAAAATCCCAAAAAATCCCGATCTACTACTTTAGATCCTTGATTCCTATATTCGGCCAACACTTAGATCAATATCATAGGCCATTCGGCCAACAACAAACATTAGTCTCAAAAGCCTTCGGCTTTTCAACCACTAAAAGAATAATGAACTAACATAGATCCTTACCACTTGATTTACCAAAATTGATTGTCAAAGAAAAGAGGCTTAGATTGACTACTTCCAAAGTCTTGAAGAACCTAGGAGAAATTGATTCCTATGAATGGTTAGAATCTTGCTAACAATTGCCCAAAAATCGGCTTTTGCTCACATGAAAATCGACAAACAGAAGAATAAAGGAACAAAGAAATTCGGCCAACACTACTTACCCTTCTCAAAACCGATTGAAGAAGAACCCAAAAGAGATTAACCCTTATTGATATTCGGCCAAGACAAATCAAAAGGAAAATTGGAAATTTTGGCAAAGTGGTTGAGTGATGAAGGGAGTTTCGGCTATGGTTGATTAAAGATAACAAATAGAATTCGGCTAGAGTGAAAAAGAGAAAGAAAAAAGAAAATAAAATGGAAGAGAGAGATGGGAGGTTTAAGGTGTTGCGGCAATGGTTGGATTGGGAGAGAAAAGTTTCGGCCTTAGCAAGGTAAAAGAGAAGAAGATGCACAAATGGTTTCGGCTTTAGGTCAAGAAAGAAAATAGTGCACAAGTGATCTCCTATTTCGGTTTCCAAAAGAAAAACACACAAGCTTTCTAGACAACTAAATTGCACAAAAAGAATGCCCAAACCTCACTATGCATATTCGGCCAAGAGGAAACGATGAGAGAAACACTATTGCTTTTGGGAGAGCAAAAAGGCCAAAATGAAATTTCTCCCAAGCTACCAACTTTTCCCAAAACTTACCACAAAAATCGGCTCCTCCCTTAGTCCACAAAACCATCCATGTTCATGGACAAAATGCCATTAAAAAGTTTCCAAACCTCATCCCTTAATCCATGCCTTATGTCCCCTTATCATTCCAAAAGCTTAGGATTTCATTCATTAAGTTAATCACTTGCCTTTTTCCCTTAGTCTACTATCCATAAAAGAAAATAGTCCAACCTTACCTTAATTAGAGTTGACCGACACATGCCATACACATGCAAAAATAAAAGTCACCTTATTACCATCTATGGGATTCGAACCTCTTCCCTCATGCAATTACTCATGCGCCAACACCACTTTACTACTAGCTCATTTATGCTAACATTAGACACTTAAGTTTACTTAAGTGTCAAGATCACTTAATCCACTTCACTAAATTTTCAATACTAAAAAAATTATTCTAGCTTCATTAATAATTCCAAGCCTTCACTAGACTATATTAAACACACAATAAAATCATACCCGCTAACACAAGTAACAAGATGATACTCAAATTTTTAGGATATTACAATTCTACCCCTTAAGAAAATTTCGTCCTCGAAATTACCTAATCAAAAGAGTTGAGGAAACTGCTGTCTCATCACATCCTCCGGTTCCCACGTAGCTTCTTCTGCGCCATGGTTCCGCCATAATACCCTTACTAATGGAACTGACTTCCTGTGCAACAATTTCACATCTCGATCTAGAATCGACTGGTTCCTCTTCCACCGCCGATCCGGGCTCACCTCTATTTCCTCTACTGCTACGACATGCGATGGATCAGAACGATAGCGTCTAAGCATGGAGACATGGAACATATCATGCAACTGCTTCAACTCCGAAGGCAACTCTAACTGATATGCCACTGGTCCAACCCGCTTCAAAACCCGATAAGGTCCTATAAACACGGGACTTAACTTTCCCTTTGCGACCAAATCTCATCACTTTCTTCCAAGGTGAAACCTTTAGGAACACTTGATCCCCTACAACAAATTCTAAATCCTTCCGCTTAAGGTCTGCGTACGACTTTTGCCTGTCCGATGCCTCCTTTAACCGAGCCCGAATTACCTTAACCTTTTCTTCGGATTCACCACCATCTCAGACCCAAAACTTGACGTTCCCCAATTCGCGTCCAACACGTAGGAGTGCGACACTTCCGTCCATATAGTGCTTCGTGACGGTGCCATCCGAATGCTCGCTTGGTAATCGTTGTTGTAAGCAAATTCCCTAAAGGCAAAAATTCTTCCCGACTTCCTCTCAAGTCTATCACACGACCCCTCAACATATCCTCTAACACTTGGATTACTCGCGCCGATCGCCGTCCGATCGTGGATGAAATGCCGTAGTGAAATCCAATTTAGTGCCTAACGCCCGATGTAGCGCTTTCCAAAATCGAAGTAAACCTTGGGTCCCTATCCGAAATGATAGATACCGCACTCCATGCAACCTTACAATTTCCGCCACATATAATTTTGCCAACTTCGCAAGGAATAGTCGACTTTAGGAATAAAATGTGCGGACTTGGTCAAACGGTCCACTATTACCCATACCGTGTCCTTCTTGGTAGGCGTAAGGGAAGCCCACTAACGAAGTCCATGGTAATTTTCTCCCACTTCCATCGTGTGGAATCTTGATTGGTGAAGCAACCTCGACGGAACTCGATGTTCAAAGCCTTAACTTGCCGACATGTCAAACACTTGCCAACAAATTTCGTGAACTTCCCGTTTTAGACCATGCCACCAAAACTGCTCCCTTAGGTCTCAGACAACTTAGTCCGTCCCGGATGCATAGCATAAGGGCTACTATGCGACTCCGAAGAATCTTCTCGCCTAAGCTCCTCACTCTTGCAAGCATACGCACCTTTCCCTTGAAACACAATATTCCATCAGGACATACTGTAATTTTCTAGACCACCATTCTCCACTTGCCGCATCTTAGCACTTAAATCCTCATCCGCCAATCGACCCTCTTTACCTCATTTAACCATGTCGGCTTGACTTGCAACTCTGCTAGCGCACTTCCATCATCATACAAACTCGATGTGCAAACATCGCCTTAGATCTCGACACCACTTTTTGACTCAGGGCATCCTCCACTACATTCGCCTTGCCCGGGTGATACTCTATGGAATAATCATAGTCCTTCAAGAACTCCACCCACCTTCGTTGTCTCAAGTTCAACTCCTTCTGAGTCAACAGGTACTTAAGGCTCTTATGGTCAATGTAGATCACTGACTTTTCTCCATAGAGATAGTGCCTCCATACTTTAATAGCAAAGACCACTGCCGCCAATTCCAAGTCATGTGTCGGATAGTTAACCTCATGAGGCCTCAATTTGAGACGCATAAGCAACTACCTTTCCATCTTGCATTAACACGCATCCCAATCTCGTATGAGAAGCGCCACAATACACCACAAAATCCTTCCTCGCCTCAGTCGAATTAAAACCGAGCTTCATCAACACTTCCTTAAGCTTCTCAAAGCTCTTTTATTGCTTATCCGTCCATACGAAAGGTACTTCCTTCCTTAGCAACTTTGTCAAAGGTGCGGTGATCGATGAGAACCCTTCTACAAACCTTCTGTAGTAGCCTGCCAATCCCAAGAAGCTACGAATCTCAGCCTCGAACAAGTCATCTATCCTTGGCAAAGGATACTTGTTCTTAATGGTCAGCTTATTCAACTGACTATAATCTATTCACATACGCATAGTTCCGTCCTTCTTCTTCACAAACAGGACCGGTGCTCCCACTGAGACACACCGGGTCGAATAAATCCACGATCAAGCAACTCCCGAACCTGAGCCTTGAGCTCAACCAACTCCTTTGGTGCCATTCGGTAAGGGGCAATTGACACAGAGCTGCTCCGGTAGTAAGTCAATTTGAATTCCACTTCTATCCGGGGGTATTCTGTAATTCCTCCGGAAACACATCTTCAAAATCCCTTACAGTTTTAACTCCACTAACACCTTCTTCCTTTGCATCCAACTCACTAATGAAAGTCAAGAAAGCCTTGCACCATTTCTGAACCATCTTCACAAATTTCTTAAGTGCTGAAACTACGTTAGACAAGTAGTTTCTCCTTTCTCCTATCATGACTATCACTTCGTCCTCTGGGGTCCTTAACTCCATTCGCTTAGCTACACAGTCCAACACAGCCCGATGTTCCACTAGCCAATCCATACCAAGTATAAGATCGAATTCCCCGAAGGGTAGTTACATTAAGTCAGCAGGAAAGTTCACTCCCTGAATCTCGAGAGGTACACTCCAAATGATTTTATTCACCATTATAGTTTGGCCTAGAGGGCTTACTACAGTCATCTCCCTATCAGAAAGTTCAAAGGCTATGTCTAGAGTTTCAACTACTCTACATGCAACATAAGAATGGGTCGAGCCCACATCAATTAGAGTAACATAAGGTTTACCAAAAATAAAGAACGCATCGGTTATAACGTCCCTAGTGCGTTCAGAATAACCCAAACCCAGCCCAAACATCACTTAATCGAATTTGATTTGTTACGGAGAAAACCCTTTGAACACCATTTAAAAACCAATTTAAGTTTTGTTGAAAACATCTCGTATTTGGTTATCTTGTTTAAACTATACTTAGAATTAACTTGGAAATTTAGTTGAGTCCAGGTTATTATACAAACTTGAATGTGCCCGATGGCACGATAAAACATTTTCGTGTTAATTTAAGAAAACATGTGATTTTAATTCAATTTTAATGATATAGTTTAAAACAAAGTATCCAACATATAAGGAATAACAAAATTAAAGTTTATGGAGGCCTTATTACAACCAAAATAAAAATAACCCAATAATGAAAATAAAATCGCTAAGTTTAAAGTTCAATATATTTAAGTCCACCGCATGGCCACCTCGAGTCCAACTGGCTCCTCGACCGCCATCTACGAGTCACTGAAAAATGTTAAAGGAGAAGGTGAGTCACCAAGACTCGAAGATGTAACCCTTCCCCGTATGTAAACAATTTCATACACAAAGATATAATCAATCATCATGTACTAAGTCATGCACCCGCCCTAGCCAACCAAACGCCTTTGTCTACCCCATGTGGTACCAAACCACTTTGGTGACCGTAGTCACAATGTGTTACCAAAACACCGGTGGTGCCAAACCACCTGGTGACATATAGTCACGATGTGCTACCAAAGCACTGGTGTCCGTGGACACAAATCGGGTGATGGGGCCAACCCATCGTGTGATACCAAATCACTGGCAGACGATCCCATATCTCAAGTGGGGCCAACCCACGGTGGTGTTAACCACAGGGACGAGTCGCTATGAGGTACCAAACCTCTGGAGGTACCAAACCTCTGGTGACATATAGTCACAGTGTGTTACCAAAACACTGGTGCTCGTCAGCACGAAATATCACTGCCCCCTCCACTCATCAATCCCACATCAACATTTATATCACATAATTTATGCTACCATACACTTAATCACATGTACAGGTTTTACCATCAGCAATAAGCAACGTGTACTAGACACACCATGCTTCCCAAAAGCATCTCAAAATATTTCATAGTCAACAAGGACTTACCTGGTTCCTTGCTTATACCATTCATGGTATTAATCCCGAATCTACACAGATCCAAGTTAGCACACACAATGATTTTTAGTACGTTTAATTAACTATAAGTGTGTATGTACACACTGTCACCCTTGGATGCTCTAAATCCGAAAAGAGAAGTCGACCACCCTAGATCTCACATTGCTCCTATATTCGGCCAACTATGGGATTAGTACCATGGCCTATTCGCCAAACCAAAATATTAGAGAGGGTTCCTTGTGAACCCGAAATCTCACCTTTGCCTTTGCTACTCACCACGGCACTCAATTCCCGAATCTGCTTTTCCAAAATAATCGATTAGTCACTATTACTTATAACCAAAGCTTTCGGCTTTTGAATACTAACATAGCCTTACCCACACTTACCAATCGATTGACTAAGGAATGGAAGATCCGCCATCTCGCTTTGAGATCCCGAGTTTCCTAGAAAGAAATCGGTTTCACAAGGGTGTTAATACACTATTGAAATCGGCACTTACCCCCTTTATGGATGTCGACAGAGATACAGAAGAGAAGGAACAAAATAGTATTTGGCTAATACTTCTTACCTCTGCTCCAATATTCGGCCAAGTCTAGAGAGTAGAGGAAGGGAATTTTCGGCAAACCAATAAATTGTATTCGGCCAATAGAGAGTTTAATAAGAGGAAAAGAAATCAGCACCTCCAAGGAGTGTATTCGCCAAGGGAGAAAGAAAATAATGGGAAAGAAAGGTGCTAGAAATTTCGGCTTGAAGAGGTTTGAGAGAGCAAATAAAATAAAAGAGCACAAAGGAGAGGGGTTAGGGATTTTCGGCAACTAGCAAGAATGGAAAAAAACAAAACAAAGTGGTAGGGTGGGGTTTTATAAGCATTCGCCCCCTCCTTAAGCTTGCCGTCCACCCTTGGCAACAAGGAGTTCAACTCCTAGCCAACTCCTAATTTTTCTCTTGGCCACCCATTTGATTTAATTCAAACAATTTTGAATTAATAAAAATAATCTCCTAATAATCCATATAATAACCTCATTTATCTCCCATTATCCTTGAATAAAATAGCCTCCTTATTATCCTTAAAAAAATTGAACAAATAAAAATCAAATTTTAAATGCTCATATTATCTTTTAATAATAATAAAAAGAAATTAAAGAGAGAAAAACTCTCTTATTGCCGTCCATCTAAAGTGCAAAAGAGGAATTGTTGTGACTCGAACCAAGGTTCTCCCTTGCTCCTTGGTGGCGCCACATGCTAGCTCTTAAGTGGGCTCACTTTGCCACTTATTCTAGGCTCATATTTGTGTTAAAATACCCACATCTATTCTTATAACACCCTCCCCGCCGACGCTCCTTGCCTTTAAAGTTAAAACTGAAATTTTTCTATCAAACCAGGCACACTTAAAGCCTTAAATTAAGCTCTATTATTCCATTAATAATATCACGTAGATTCATAATAAGAAAATAATCAAATCCCAAATAACCCCATATTTGGGATGTTACGATTCTACCCCTCTTAAAATAAATTTCGTCCTCGAAATTCCTTGATCAAAAGAGATGGGGTATTGCTGCCGCATCACCTCCTCGGGCTCCCACGTAGCTTCTTCCACTCCGTGGTTCCGCCATATCACTTTCACTAAAGGCACGCCTTCCTACGTAGAACCTTCACATCTCGGTCTACAACTGAACCGGTTCCTCTTCAAAAGATAAATCCGAGTTCACCTCAATCGCAAGCATCTTGCGGCACAACGTGCGAAGGATCCGACCGACATCTTCTCAAAGATTGATACATGAAATACGTCATGAATCTGATTCGATTCTCACGGCAGCTCTAGCCGATAAGCTACCGGTCCTACTCGCTTTATAAATCAGATATGGCCCGATGAACCTTGGGCTTAGCTTTCCTTTTCGTCCAAATCTCAACACCTTCTTCCAAGGCGACACTTTCAGAAAGACCTTGTCTCCCACAAAGATACTCCATTTCCTTGCGTTTGAGATCGGCATAAGACTTCGCCTATCCGATGCTTCCTTGAGACGAGACCTAATCACCTTGACTTTGTCTTGGCCTCTGTACCATTCTGGACCCAAAGACTTGTCGTTCCCCAACTCCGTCCAACATGTAGGAGTCACGGCACTTTCGTCCATATAGGGCCTCATATGGAGCCATTTGAATACTCGCTTGATAACTATTGTTATAAGCGAATTCCGCTAATGGTAGGTACTCCTCCCAACTACCACTAAAATCCAAGACACAACCTCTTAACATGTCTTCTAAAATCTGTATCACCCTTTCCGATTGTCCGTCAGATTGTGGATGGAAAGCCGCATCGAAATCTAATCGTGTACCCAAAGCTTGATGCAACGCTTTCGTAACCTTGACGTGAATCGGGATCCCTATCCGAGATAATCGATACTGGCACACCATGCAACCTCACTATTTCACCCACATACAGCTTCGCTAGCTTCTGGAGTGAGTAATCCATTCTCACCGGCATGAAGTGAGCTGATTTAGTCAGGCGATCCACAATTACCCAAACTGCATCCTTCTTGGTGGGCGTAAGGGGTAGCCCACTAACAAAATCCATGGTGATCCTCTCCCATTTCCATTGAGGGATCTTTATCGGTTGAAGTAGTCCCGATGGTAACTGATGTTCAGCCTTAACTTGCTGGCACGTCAGACACTTTCCTACGAACTCCGTTATCTCACGCTTCAACCCGTGCCACCAGAATCAAGCTTCCGCAAGTATCCATACATCTTGCTTCCCCAGGATGCATAGCGTATAGGTCGCTATGTGCATCTTGGAGAATTTTTCGCCTTAATTTCTGTATCCCTTGGCATACAAGCTCGTCCTGAAAACAAAGCACTCCATCACTAGACAGCACTGCACCCTTCCAAGCCACCATCTTGAACTTGTACCCTCTTAGCGCTCAAGCCTTCATCCACTAATCGCTTTTCCTTAATCTCTCAATCCAAGTCGGCTTTACTTGGAGTTCCGCCAAAAGACTCCCATCATCATATAGACTCAACCGAGCGAACATTGCTCTTAAGTCCGTCACCACCTTCCGGCTCAATGCGTCAGCTACCACATTAGCCTTACCCGGATGGTACTCGATCGAACAATCGTAGTCCTTTAATAGTTCAATCCACCGACGCTGTCTCAGATTCAGATCCTTCTGAGTCAGAAGATACCTCAAGCTTTTGTGATCCGTGTAGACTATCGACTTCTCCCCATACAGGTAATGTCTCCATATCTTCAGAGCGAAGACGACTGCCGCTAACTCCAAGTCGTGCGTTGGGTAGTTAACCTCATGCGGTCTTAACTGACGGGATGCATAGGCTACTACCTTCCTATCCTGCATCAACACACATCCCAAACCGGTGTGAGATGCATCACAATAGACTGTGAATAACTTTCGCTTCAGTGTGTACCAAAACCGAGCTTCCAGTCAAAATTTTCCTTAGCTTTTCAAAGCTTCCTTTGTCGCTTCTCCGTCCATACAAATGGGACACCTTTCCTTAATAACTTAGTTAACGGTATTTGCTATTAGAGAGAATCCTTCCACGAATCTCCGATAGTACCTGCTAAACCCAGAAAACTTTGGATTTCAGCCACCGACCTAGGTGGTTTCCAATCCAATACTGCTTCAATCTTGCGAGGGTCTACTCTAATTCCTTCCGCCGAGACCACGTGCCCTAGGAAAGCCACTTCCCTAAGCCAAAATTCGCACTTACTGAATTTGGCATATAACTGCTTTTCCTCAATACTTGCAGAACTATCCGTAAATGCTTGTCATGCTCCTCTTCGTCTTTGAATAAACCAATATGTCGTCTATGAACACCACACGAACCTGGTCCAAGTATCTTGTTGAAATACTCTATTCATCAAGTCCATAAATTCCGCGGTGCATTGGTCACCGAATGGCATCACCAAGAACTCGAAATGCCCATACCGAGTTCGAATGCCGTCTTGTGAACGCGGCCCTCCTTCACCTTTAATTGATGATATCTCGACCTAAGGTCTATCTTCGAAAACACCGAGGCACCCTTCAGTTGATCAAACAAGTCGTCAATCCGAGGCAACGGATACTTGTTCTTGATCGTTAACTTGTTTAACTGACGGTAGTCGATGCACATCCGCATAGAACCGTCCTTCTTCTTGACAAACAACACAGGCGCTCCCCACGGAGATATACTTGGTCGAATAAACCCTCTATCCAAGAGCTCCTGAATTTGAGCCTTTAGCTCCACCAATTCCTTTGGTGCCATTCGGTATGGTGCTATAGACACAGGTGCCGTTCCAGGTAGCAAGTCTATACCGAATTCGACTTCCCGATCTGGAGGCAGACCCGGAAGTTCTTCTGGGAACACATCAGCAAATTCCCCAACCGTTCGGACCTTTCCAACTACTAACCCCTTAGCTTCCAAAGCACAGATTTGAACCAAATACGCCTCACAACCCTTCTTGACCATCTTTTCAGCCTTCAAGGCAGTCACTACATTGGATAGGTAATTCCTTCTATCTCCTATCATAACCACTTCATCACCTTCAGCCGTCTTAAGAACCATGCGCTTGGCCGCGCAATCCAAATTCGCTTGATACTTAACCAGCCAGTCCATTCCAAGGATCAAATCGAACTCCCCAAACGGTAGTTCCATTAGATCAGCTACAAATACTACCCCTTGAAGTTCTAGGGGTACGCCTCTATAAAGTTTGTCTACTATTACAGAGTGACCTAAAGGGCTAACTACAGTCATCTCCCTAGAAGCAGTTTCAGAGTTTAGGTCCATAGTTCCTACCACACTACTAGCAATGTACGAGTGCGTCGAGCCCACATCAATCAATGCAACATAAGGAAAACCAAAAATTAGAAACGTACCGGTTATGACATCCGGTGCGCCACCTTCCTCGCGACACCTCATTTGCATAAACTAAGCCAGCTGCCTAGCCTCTGTGTTGCCCGAACCTCGCCTTGAGTTCCACGACCTCGGTTAGGACCGTTGTTTCCCTCCGCCATTACCACGACCCTCCGTGGTCCCACACTTCTATTCTCGAGTACGATTACGCCTCTCGGTGATTCTTAGCTAGTTTCGGGGACAATCTCGACACGATGCTCCAAAGACCCACACTCGAAACATCCTTTATCACCGGTCCAACAACCTCCCCAATGGGTCTTTCCACGGCGATTACACCGAGTCGGCCTCTCGATTAGTAGTCGTGGGCCTTGCCGCCTAATTGGGCCCACGGCCTAGCCTTTTTTCTCGAGCACTCCCGCTGATCCGGTGACCCAAATCCTCTCTTACGATTGTTCCTACTATAGCTTTGCCTCACAGCCCTCCTTGATCCCTTCTGGCTACCTTAGCCTTTTCCACTAGAGATGAGAACTCACGAACTCTTTGTGGGGCAATCGTAATCTTAAATCATCTCGAGTCCGTCCTCAAAGCGGACACGGCGCTCATGTTCGCAGAGCCACGATGCCTCTCGGCATACCTACTCACCTTAAAAATTCCGCCTCATATTCCGACACGGACTTAGTTCCTTGCACTAATCCCGGAAAAGCCTTTCTGCTGGCGTCGGTGTAGCTGGTACCCACATACTTCTTCCGATAGGTGGTTCGAAATACTCCCAAGTCAAATCATCTGCTTTGAGCCCCATCTCGAACCGTAAGCCACCACCGATACGCTTCATCCTTTAGAAGCGACACGCGCCCCTTCGGCTTTTCTTCCTCGGTCGGTCAAGGTCATCCATGATTCTTTGATTGACTCTAGCCAAGATTCCACAGACTGGGTGCCACTCGACACACCTCGGAATACCTCCGCTCCGTTAGATCGGAGTCGCTCGGGAACAGATTTCCGAGCTCCCACATTTCCACCAGCCCCACCACCATCTCCAAGACTGCAACACGGCTTGCGATACCGCCTCGCCACCGATCGATCCGGGTCCTCGGCTCTAAAAGTAGGAGGTGGTGGTGGCGATGGTACCTCATTTTGAGAACCTTGTCTCGACGACGGGTTGGACACCGTCATCCTACCCCTACCACGCCCCACGGCCCACGTCCTCTAGAACTCATTCTATCTACCGCGCTTTTAATCCCGATTAAGAAAAATTTTATGCGTTAGCATTTGTTTCACTTTATTACTCATGAAGAAATTTTATGGATAAGGTTTATTCAGAGATTCTTTCGAGCAAACAATGTTTTAGTTTCCTAACCTAGTTCACACAAAGAAGTTCATGCATCCATTCCTTAATGCTTCCCATACCTATTCGCTCATCGGACATTTCGCCCATTTCTAACCTGAGGGTATTTTCGTCATTTTCCTCTGAGGGTATTTTCGTAATTTTCTAGAACCAAAATATTTTGCTGATGATTTCCAAAGCTAAGTTGTTGAATATTTGTAAAATAGTTGAAATTTTTGAGCAAAACCATTGAATTAATATTTTATGGGTCAGGGGCATTTTGGTAATTTTACCCCTAAGGGTATTTCTGTAATTTTTCACAAGTCAAGTTTTTCGAGAAAAATGTTGTAAAAGTAATGTTCTAGGATTTGAGAAAGTTACTGCACAAGTTTTGAAAACATTAGGGTTTGTTGTTTCATTCTATTTCGAAAACAGGCTAATTTCCCTTTTCGGGTTTTAATCATCGTGTTTAGCCTATTACCGAGCCCTCCTGGTCAGGGTGAACCAAAGCTACGCACCAGGCAGGATTCGAGTGAAGAGGAGGTGGGTCACGCGGACCGCTTAAATACCAAGCTCTCACTGAACCTTTCTAGACATGCGCACAGAGGTTGCCTATCCGGGGGTATTCCAGGTAATTCCTCCGGAAACACATCTTCAAAATCCCTTACAGTTTTAACTCCACTAACACCTTCTTCCTTTGCATCCAACTCACTAATGAAAGTCAAGAAAGCCTTGCACCATTTCTGAACCATCTTCACAGCCTTAAGTGCTGAAACTACGTTAGACAAGTAGTTTCTCCTTTCTCCTATCATGACTATCACTTCGTCCTCTGGGGTCCTTAACTCCATTCGCTTTAGCCGCAGTCCAACACGGACCCGATGTTCCACTAGCCAATCCATACCAAGTATAAGATCGAATTCCCCGAAGGGTAGTTACATTAAGTCAGCAGGAAAGTTCACTCCCTGAATCTCGAGAGGTACACTCCAAATGATTTTATTCACCATTATAGTTTGGCCTAGAGGGCTTACTACAGTCATCTCCCTATCAGAAAGTTCAAAGGCTATGTCTAGAGTTTCAACTACTCTACATGCAACATAAGAATGGGTCGAGCCCACATCAATTAGAGTAACATAAGGTTTACCAAAAATAAAGAACGTACCGGTTATAACGTCCGGTGCGTTTCTGTAACAACCCAAACCCGGCCCAAACATCACGACCGAATTTGATTTGTTACGGAGAAAAACCCTTTGAACACCATTTAAAAACCAAT
Organism: Gossypium sturtianum; assembly: GCA_025698515.1. NCBI lineage: Eukaryota > Viridiplantae > Streptophyta > Magnoliopsida > Malvales > Malvaceae > Gossypium > Gossypium sturtianum. Next base: position 32,835,435 of record CM046943.1, on the reverse strand, counting down.
TTAAGTTTTGTTGAAAACATCTCGTATTTGGTTATCTTGCCGAAACTATACTTAGAATTAACTTGGAAATTTAGTTGAGTCCGGTTATTATACAAACTTCGAATGTGCCCGATGGCACGATAAAACATTTTCGTGTTAATTTAAGAAAACATGTGATTTTAATTCAATTTTAATGATATAGTTTAAAACAAAGTATCCAACATATAAGGAATAACAAAATTAAAGTTTATGGAGGCCTTATTACAACCAAAATAAAAATAACCCAATAATGAAAATAAAATCGCTAAGTTTAAAGTTCAATATATTTAAGTCCACTGCATGGCCACCTCGAGTCCAACCGGCTCCTCGACCGCCATCTACGAGTCACCTGAAAAATGTTAAAGGAGAAGGTGAGTCACCAAGACTCAGTATGTAACCCTTCCCCCGTATGTAAACAATTTCATACACAGCATATAATCAATCATCATGTACTAAGTCATGCACCCGTCCTAGCCAACCAAACGCCTTTGTCTACCCCATGTGGTACCAAACCACTTTGGTGACCGTAGTCACAATGTGTTACCAAAACACCGGTGGTGCCAAACCACTTTGGTGACATATAGTCACGATGTGCTACCAAAGCACGGTGTCCGTGGACACAAATCGGGTGATGGGGCCAACCCATCGTGTGATACCAAATCACCCGCGACGATCCCATATCTCAAGTGGGGCCAACCCACGGTGGTGTTAACCACAGGGACGAGTCGCTATGAGGTACCAAACCTCTGGAGGTACCAAACCTCTGGTGACATATAGTCACAGTGTGTTACCAAAACACTGGTGCTCGTCAGCACGAAATATCACTGCCCCCTCCACTCATCAATCCCACATCAACATTTATATCACATAATTTATGCTACCATACACTTAATCACATGTACAAGTTTTACCATCAGCAATAAGCAACGTGTACTAGACACACCATGCTTCCCAAAAGCATCTCAAAATATTTCATAGTCAACAAGGACTTACCTGGTTCCTTGCTTATACCATTCATGGTATTAATCCCGAATCTACACAGATCCGGTTAGCACACACAACAGTTTAGTACGTTTAATTAACTATAAGTGTGTATGTACACACCTGTCACCCTTGGATGCTCTAAATCCCGAAAAGAGAAGTCGACCACCCTAGATCTCACTGTTCCTATATTCGGCCAACTATGGGATTAGTACCATGGCCTATTCGGCCAAACCAAAATATTAGAGAGGGGTTCCTTGTGAACCCGAAATCTCACCTTTGCCTTTGCTACTCACCACGGCACTCAATTCCCGAATCTGCTTTTCCAAAATAATCGATTAGTCACTATTACTTATAACCAAAGCTTTCGGCTTTTGAATACTAACATAGCCTTACCCACACTTACCAATCGATTGACTAAGGAATGGAAGATCCGCCTGTCTGCTTTGAGATCCCGGAGTTTCCTAGAAAGAAATCGGTTTCACAAGGGTGTTAATACACTATTGAAATCGGCACTTACCCCCTTTATGGATGTCGACAGAGATACAGAAGAGAAGGAACAAAATAGTATTCGGCTAATACTTCTTACCTCTGCTCCAATATTCGGCCAAGTCTAGAGAGTAGAGGAAGGGAATTTTCGGCAAACCAATAGATTGTATTCGGCCAATAGAGAGTTTAATAAGAGGAAAAGAAATCAGCACCTCCAAGGGAGTGTATTCGGCCAAGGGGAGAAAGAAAATAATGGGAAAGAAAGGTGCTAGAAATTTCGGCTTGAAGAGGTTTGAGAGAGCAAAGAAAATAAAAGAGCACAAAGGGAGAGGGGTTAGGGATTTCCGGCAACTAGCAAGAATGGAAAAAAAAACAAAACAAAGTGGTAGGGTGGGGTTTTTATAAGCATTCGCCCCCCCTCCTTATGCTTGCCGTCCACCCTTGGCAACAAGGAGTTCAACTCCTAGCCAACTCCTAATTTTTCTCTTGGCCACCCATTTGATTTAATTCAAACAATTTTGAATTAATAAAAATAATCTCCTAATAATACATATAATAACCTCATTTATCTCCCATTATCCTTGAATAAAATAGCCTCCTTATTATCCTTAAAAAAAATTGAACAAATAAAAATCAAATTTTAAATGCTCATATTATCTTTTAATAATAATAAAAAGAAATTAAAGAGAGAAAAACTCTCTCTTATTGCCGTCCATCTAAAGTGCAAAAAGAGGAATTGTTGTGACTCGAACCAAGGTTCTCCCTTGCTCCTTGGTGGCGTCACATGCTAGCTCTTAAGTGGGCTCACTTTGCCACTTATTCTAGGCTCATATTTGTGTTAAAATACCCACATCTATTCTTATAACACCCTCCTGCTGACGCTCCTTGCCTTTAAAGTTAAAACTGAAATTTTTCTATCAAACCGGGCACACTTAAAGCCTTAAATTAAGCTCTATTATTCCATTAATAATATCACAGCAGTTCATAATAAGAAAATAATCAAATCCCAAATAACCCCATATTTGGGATGTTACAGTTTCCATCCTCCCTTCGACGAATCGCGTATACTAGACCCGGCTGTCTTGCCTCAGTATTACTCGCACCTCGGCCCGGTGTTCCTTGTCCTCTGCCAGCACCGTTACCTCTACCATTCGGACCACGACCTCGCTGAGGCTGCTGTCCACCTCTACCGGCCTGATTAATATTCTGGCCCGTTGGGCGGCTCCCATCTATCTTAATGGGACAGTCCTTAATCATATGGTCCTTAAACTGGCACTTAAAGCATCCGCCCGTCTTCTTCCAACACTCTCCTAAATGCATCTTCCCACACTGATAACATGTACGATCGCCCTCCTGCATCGACTTGTCGACCACACGAGCCTCGGCTCTAGGCCTCTTTTGAACATTTCGACGATCTCGACGATCCAAAACCTCTTTCTCGCTTATTTGGATCCGAGTTTCGCTTACAATGTTCTTGATTCCTTCGGCCACCTTAGCCTTCTCTACCAACGCGACAAACTCACGTTCTTGATGTGGGGCTATCAGTAATCTCAGATCATCCCTTAGTCTGTCTTCAAACCAGACACACCGTTCATGCTCTTTAGCCACCACTCCTCGAGCATACCGGCTCAACCTCAGGAATTCAGCTTCGTACTCCGCCACGGACTTGTTCCCTTGAACCAGCCCTAGAAAAGCCTTTCTCTGTTCATCAAGATATAACGTGTGCCGACATACTTTTTTACGATACACCGCGCTTCACGTACTCCCTGTGTCGATCCTCGGTGTGGCGCCATCCCAAAATGTTAACCACCACTGATATGCCTCATCGCGTAATAGCGCCACCATTCCTTTCAACTTCTCCTCAGGGGTCAAGTCGAGCTCATCCATAATTTGCTCTGTGGCCTCCAACCAATACTCAGCTGTACTGGGTGCCACACCAGATACGCCACGAAATACCTTAGCTCCATTGGCTCAGAGTCGCTCGGGTACAGACTTTCGAGTTCCCATATTTCCACCGCTCCGCCACCATTTCCGAACTCGCAACACGACCGCGATACAAAGATCATCCGTCGATCCGATCTTTGCTGTTCCGCACCAACAACAGGCAGTGGTGGTGGCGGTGGTACCTCATTTTCAGAACCTTGACCCGACCTAACGGGTTTCGACACGGTCATTCGGCCTCGACAGCATCCTCGTACGTTACGACCACCTCCCCTAGAGCTTATTTCTACTATCGTGCTTTAATCTGATTAAGAAATTTTATGAATTAGTCCTTGTTTCACTGATTATTCGCGAAAATTTTTTTTTTTAATAGAAGTTCAATAGTGGTTCTTTCGATCAATCAAAGTTTCAAGTCTTCTATCCTTATTCATAGGAACACATTCATTCAATATTCCTACCACACACATTCATTATTCAAACCTTTTCAGTCTATTCCTATCCCAGGGGTATTTTCGTCATTTGTCCTACAGGGTATTTTGGTAATAAACCGAGGTCAAATTGAAAATCATAATAAATCAAGGGTATTTTCTAAAATTTGCAAAACTTGGAGTTATTTTTTAGAATCTTTTTTCCAAATCGGTGTTGTTGCAGGAATTTTAAAAATCGGGGGTCATTTTGGTAATTTTGTAAAACAAGGGTAATTTCGTAAAATTTCCAAATTGAAGTATTTTAATATTTTGCAAAAATAGAGCTTTTGAACATTTTATAAAGTAAGGAAATTTTAATGAAACTGTGAGTAGTATGGACATTTTATAAACTAAGGGCATTTTTGTAATTTTATAGCCAAGGGTATTTTAGTAATTTGTAAATCGAAAATATTTTGGAAAAATTTTCAAGCTAAATTCTGCTACCATTTAAAAGGGTAATTTGGTGATTTAAAACCGAAGTTTTTATGAAAATCTGACTAATCCCTTTCGGGTTTTAGTTATTGAGTTTAGCCTATGGTCGAGTCCGCTTGGTTAGGGTGAACCGAAGCTACGCACAGGTAGGATTCGGTGAAGAGGAGGTGAGTCACGAGGACTCGCTAAGTACCAAGCTCTCCGGATCCAATCCTAGACATGCGCACAAAGGTTGCCACACCCTAACTCGGCGACTTAGTTCAAAGGTTTGTTTAATTAGGCACTTAAGTCTTATGTGATTGTTGGGGTAAACTAGCCCTAGGGTTTAAGTACCTATCATGCTATTCTACGTTCCATTTCTACCCTTGTACAGTTCATGCTATAAATCACCCAAATGAAATAGAGGTACTTACCAGTGGACTTTGGTCGAGAGACTTGGGTGCCATGCACGAAAAACCCGCTCTTTTTCAGAGAAGTTTTTCTCAAGACTTGTTTGGGCCTTATTTTAAAAACATTGTGAGCTTTATACCCAAGGCCGAGAGTTTAAACCTTGCTCTGATACCAAACTGAAACACCCCAAACCCGGCCCACGAGCCTTGACCGGATCTGGTATGTTCCTCAACTAAAACGGTTCAAAACTTTTTGAGCACTTTAGAAAAATTTGGTTGGTTTTGAACGAAAATTTTTAATTTGTGTTAGGCTCGAGTTGAAATCAAGTTTATCTATTTGAAATCTAGGTTTTGTAAAACTATATTACTGCATTTCAAAATTTGTCCTAAATTAAAAAAAAAATTCATTTGAGTTCAATTAAATAAAATCATATCAAAATAAAATAACTTAAAAGACATGCATCAACAGTTTAATATCAGTGGCCTTATTACAAATGAAAACAATACCCAAAATAACTCCAAAAATATAAAATATAAAAGTCCCAAAATTAAATAAAACTTCAAGTGAGCATGGCCACCATCGAACTCCCCGTGACCCGGTCCATCACCGATCACACTGAAAGAAAATGTTCCCAACAGGTGAGTCAAAAGCAGACTCAATGTGTAACCAACACTAGACCTCAATAATTGGGCATATCATATTAATTCATAAATATATATAACAGATAAAAGTAGTGATGCAAACCGAACCCAATCCTAGATACCATCCGCTACACATCACCCGTACCAACTTCGCACACCGTGGGGACTACTAAGTCAACTCTCCATCCGCTACACATCATCGAAGCGATGCGCTCATGCACGACATGCTCATCGCACTTATAAATTCGTGGCATAGCCACCGGATAATTATTATGTGACCGAAGTCACCACATTCGATAATGTGACCGAGGTCACCACATTCACTTCCCCTTTCATAATCACCCATATGCCCATGTCATACATATCATGCAAAAATCATGCCTTATTTCACATTCTTATCATGTTCACATATACCATATCAGTTCATTTCATACTCATAGTAGGAGTAGGAAAACGTGCACTGGTACTTTGTACCATTGCATGGTACTTTAGCCACATTCACATTATTATAAGCATACATATTAATTTAAGCCGTAATCTAATAGAGTTTAGTGTGGGGTACACACCTGATATACTTAACAAATTCGCTGAAAGCCCCGAAAAATCCCGAAAAATCCCGATCTACTACTTTAGATCCTTGATTCCTATATTCGGCCAACACTTAGATCAATATCATAGGCCATTCGGCCAACAACAAACCTTAGTCTCAAAAGCCTTTGGCTTTTCAACCACTAAAAGAATAATGAACTAACATAGATCCTTACCACTTGATTTACCAAAATTGATTGTCAAAGAAAAGAGGCTTAGATTGACTGCTTCCAAAGTCTTGAAGAACCTAGGAGAAATTGATTCCTATGAATGGTTAGAATCTTGCTAACAATTGCCCAAAAATCAGCTTTTGCTCACATGAAAATCGACAGAGAGAAGAATAAAGGAACAAAGAAATTCGGCCAACACTACTTACCCTTCTCAAAACTGATTGAAGAAGAACCCAAAAGAGATTAACCCTTGTTGATATTCGGCCAAGACAAATCAAATGGAAAATGGGAAATTTCGGCAAAGTGGTTGAGTGATGAAGGGAGTTTCGACTATGGTTGATTAAAGATAACAAATAGAATTCGGCTAGAGTGAAAAGAGAAAGAAAAAGAAAATAAAATGGAAGAGAGAGATGGGAGGTTTAAGGTGTTGCGGCAATGGTTGGATTGGGAGAGAAAAGTTTCGCCTTAGCAAGGTAAAAGAGAAGAAGATGCACAAATGGTTTTGGCTTTAGGTCAAGAAAGAAAATAGTGCACAAGTGATCTCCTATTTCGGTTTCCAAAGAAAAACACACAAGCTTTCTAGACAACTAAATTGCATAAAAAGAATGCCCAAACCTCACTATGCATATTCGGCCAAGAGGAAAAGATGAGAGAAACACTATTGCTTTTGGGAGAGCAAAAAGGCCAAAATGAAATTTCTCCCAAGTTACCAACTTTTCCCAAAACTTACCACAAAAATCGGCTCCTCCCTTAGTCCACAAAACCATCCATGTTCATGGACAAAATGCCATTAAAAAGTTTCCAAACCTCATCCCTTAATCCATGCCTTTTGTCCCCTTATCATTCCAAAAGCTTAGGATTTCATTCTTTAAGTTAATCACTTGCCTTTTTTCCCGTAGTCTACTATCCATAAAAGAAAATAGCCCAACCTTACCTTAATTAGAGTTGACCGACACATGCCATACACATGCAAAAATAAAAGTCACCTTATTACCATCCATGGGATTCGAACCTCTTCCCTCATGCAATTACTCATGCGCCAACACCACTTTACTACTAGCTCATTTATGCTAACATTAGACACTTAAATTTACTTAAGTGTCAAGATCACTTAATCCACTTCACTAAATTTTCAATACTAAAAAAATTTATTCTAGCTTCATTAATAATTCTAAGCCTTCACTAGACTATATTAAACACACAATAAAATCATACCCGGCTAACACAAGTAACAAGATGATACTCAAATTTTTAGGATATTACACCAGTTTTGGTTTTTCATGGCTTACGTCAACCTTACCCTTATCTACCACGTTCTCTTGCCTCAATTTCGATTCATCTAACCCTTCACTATCATGAGCAGAAACGGCATGAAGTTGCTCTTTTGGGTTAGTTTTAGTGTTGCTTGGCAAGTTTCCTTGCGGTCATTCTGATATCAGCTTAGCAAGCTGACCTATTTGGTTCTCGAGCCCTTGAATCGATGCTTGCTGATTTTTTAGTGCTGTTTCAGTGTTTTGGAAACGGGTTTCTGACACCGCGATGAATTTCGTTAGTATCTCCTCAAGGTTTGGCTTCTTCTCTTGTGGGTAGGGTTGTTGTTGAAAGCCTGGAGGGGGTTGTGGTCTCTGATTTCCTTGGCCACCCCATGAGAAATTGGGGTGGTTCCTCCAACCTGGATTATAAGTGTTACTATAAGGGTTATTTTGAGGTCTAGAATTATTACCCATATAGTTCATCTGTTCGCTTTCTATTCCGGGATTGTAGGATGGATATTCTGTATTATTCATTCCTCCTTCATTCATATCGCACTGCATCACTGGATTTACCTGTGAAGCACCACACAAACCATTAATTTTCTTACTTAAAAGTTCTACCTGATTTGATAGCATTGTTACTGCGTCGAGGTTGAAAACACTGGCGGCTTTTGTTGGCCTTGTCCTTGTAACTTGCCACTGATAGTTATTCAGTGACATCTCCTCTATAAACTCATAGGCCGCTTCAGGGGTTTTATTATTTAGGGTTCCACCGATGGCTGAATCAATCAACTGCCTAGTTGAGGGGTTCACACCGTTGTAAAAGGTTTGAACCTGTAGCCATAAAGGTAACCCATGGTGAGGGCATCTTCTTAGTAGATCCTTATATCTCTCCCATGCATCGTAGAGTGTTTCTAGATCCATCTACACAAAAGAATAGATATCATTCCTCAACTTAGCCATTTTAGCCGGCAGAAAATATTTAAGTAAAAAATTTTAGGTCATTTGATCCCATGTAGTGATTGATCCTCGTGGTAACGAGTTCAACCACTGTTTAGCTTTGTTCCTTAATGAAAAGGGAAACAATCGAAGAAGAATGGCATCATCAGAAATGCCATTTATTTTGAAAGTGTCGCAAAACTCTAGAAAATTTGCCAAGTGATTATTTGGATCCTCATCCTGCAAACCATCAAACTGAACAAACTGTTGAATCATCTGTATAGTGTTACGTTTCAGTTCAAAATTATTTATAGCAATAGCAGGTCTAACAATACTCGACTCGATTCCTGTTAAATTAGGTTTAGCATAATCATACATAGTATGAGGAGCATGATTTGGATTCACCGGGTTTGCGGCAACCATAGGAGGTAGCGGATTATTATCAACCATCTCTTTAGTAGTGTTGGTATCGTCCTCTTGCTCTTCTTCTATGTACTGCAGGCTTTACCTTATTTCCCTACGATTTTTGCGAATGGTACGTTCTATATCACTGTCAAAAATCAAGGGTCCTAACGGGTTCCTCCTAGTCATAAACTAGAATTACCTGCCAGAAGCAAATAAAGGAAAATTTAGCAAAGTTAAAAATAAAATAAATATAAATTGAAAATAAATAAAATGGCTAAAGTAATAAAAATTTAGTTTCCCTAATATCTTAGTCCCCAGCAACGGCACCAAAAATTTGATGGAGCTCGAAACTAACTATTATTTCACATGACATCTTTATCATAATATAGACCATGTCATAAAATAAAAATAAATTTTATTTTTGGATCGAATTTGTGGTCCCGAAACCACTGTTTCGATTTCACTGAAAAATGGGCTGTTACAATCTACATGCTAGTCCAAGCCAGCTAAGCTTTTTTTTCTCTTTCATGCATTGATGGAGCTCGAAACTAACTATTATTTTGACAAAGGCAAGCACACCTATCGAACAGTAGTATAGCTGTGGTGAGTCCGGAATGTCGTATCCTCAAGGACCAAGAGTACTAGTATTAACTATCTTTTTATTATCTAGCCTAATAATTAAGGGAATTTATTTTTAATCTAAAATTAACTAACTAATTTAACTAACTATGAATGGGATAGAGAGTAAATTGGGAAAATACTTTTAGACAATCTTTTATATGAGATAGGCAATACCTAAGGAAGAATCCACCTAGACTTCACTTATTACTTTTGATTCATGCGATTTATTCACTTGGCTTAATCCGTAGAAATACCTAAATTATATTAATACCTCTCTCAAGGCTACTAACAACAGACTCTAGGTTGATTAATTGAAATCTCTTTCTAATTAAAACCCCTATTGTCGTATTAACTCGATCTATGGATTCCCTTATTAGGTTTGACCCTAATCCGGCAGATTTTCGTCGCCCTATCTCTAGGGTTGCAATCAACTCCACTTAATTGTGTTGATCTACTCTTAGACATGGACTTTTTTTCCACTGAATAAGCACATTTGACTTGAATCAATAACCTGAATTATTAAAACAAGAATAAGAACTCACAATTAAGAATAAGCACAAGTATTTATCTCATAAATCAAATAATAATAAGATTTGTCTTAGGTTTCATCCCCTTAGGTATTTAAGGGATTTAGTTCATACTAAAAGAGGGAAACATCATAAAAGGGGAAAAACAACAAAATATAAGAAAACCCAAAAACTTCTAAAGAACTTGATAGGAGATCCTCAGTCTTGATGGAGATCCTTCTCCTAAGTTGTTCCCGACGGCTGTCTTAGAGTATTTTCTCCTTCAACTCGGCATCTATTCAACTTCCGGTCGAGCTCCCCTTTTAAGTTGCCTCCTAGGGTGTTTATATAGGCTTTGAGATGCCTTACTTGGCCCACAAGTATCTCATTCTGAATAGAATTCATCTTGATTTCGGTAGGGACACGCTCGTGTGACACGCCCGTGGTGGACTCCCTTGGCTGTGGTCGATCCTACTCGCCACACACGGCCATGTGATCTGCCCGTGGTCGATAGTCCAGGCCGTGTTTGATCCTTGCTCGAAACACACGGCCGTGTCCAATGGTCCAGGCCGTATTGATGTCCCAAGTAGGCCCGTTTTGCCCCTTTTTGACCAGTTTCTCGTTCCTTTCGACTCCCTAAGCTCTCCTGAGTATAAAACATGAAATTAAGAGATTAGGAGCATCAAATTCATCAAATTCAATGGAAAATCATCCAAAATTAAGCCAAGCATGGGGTTAAAATATGTGTAGATTATGGTTTATCATGCATATTGCATCTCGTTTTCTTGTGCCTTGGCATTTTTTGCATACATTTCTCTTTTTAGTTGTTCTCTTATATATTTGGTCATACATTGAGGGCAATGCATCCCTTAGGTTTGAGGGTGTGTTTTCATTTAGGCTGCATTTTATATTTAGTATGTATGATCACTTTAGTATAGTCGTTTTAGTTTAGTTGAATATGTTTTTCCACGGTAATGTAACTATTGTGTACTGTTTGTCTACGAGGAGTACAATATGTACTTATGATGTTCAATGATGAGCTTAGATTCTTTAATACACCTAGAACATGTGACAGTGGATTGGGTGAGCCTAGCTTAGGATTGGTTGCTTGGAATATTAATTCCTATAAATGAGATGTTCTATACTCGGTTTTTTCGGGTTATAATGATAATCTTCTAATGAACTTAGGGACTTTTGAAGCCAAATTCAGTCGTTTGCCTTGGCATTATTAACTAAAGGATAGTAGGCACTCCAATGCTTAGAATTGCCGAGTAGGCCAACACCACTTTGTTTACTCCATCGTGTTATTGATTAGAATGGTGAGTTTAAGGAAGAGTGTATACTAGAAAGTAAATAAATTAGGGGCTCCATGATTAAGAAATTGCGAATTATCGGAACGATGCTTCTAGACATAATTGCAATCATTAGAGTCTAATTGTATATGTCCGATTGGTCCCTCCGCTAGCTCAACAAAAGCTCGATTAGACTGTATTTGAATCAGAAGAAAATTTTACGACCTTGGGAATAAATTAATTGAGTCGATTTATTCGATGTGGAATTAAAATAGGTGGTCGTAAGAATTGTTCAACTAGAGAATTTGATTAAAGAATTTTCTTGAAAAATTAATTTGGAAAATCAAAGTGATTTTTGGAAAAATTAATTTTGATCAATTAAAATTAAATTAATCAAATTAATTAAAATTATATGATATTTTTGGAAGTTAATTTTCAAGTCAGACAATTGGCCCAATACATAATTGAACTTGAAAATTGAATCTAAGATCGAAAATTGGGCTCGGGAGCCCAAAATTGAGACCAAGACCCAAAAATTGGTTGAACTGAGCCCAGCATGTGAAACCGAACCAACGGTCCAACCAAAGGATAGATCAGATCGGTCGGGTCATCGTTGACTCGAACTGAATCGCCAGCAACCGAACCGGCTCAGGGTGCCGTAAGGGTGTTGCACTTGCATAACCGAACAAGACGGTGCCGACAGCTGGGATGGTGGCGTTCCAGTGGCCGACAGCGATTGGTTATCGGTGGTTGAGCAGTGGATGAGTTACACTCCTACTGGGACTGTACTAGAGAATTTGGTTTCGGATTAATTATTCCAAAAATAATATTATTTTAATAGTTTAATAATAAATTTAATTTAATACTTATTTTAATAGTATTTTATTAATCTAATTTTAAAGTGATTATCTTAATATAAAATTAAATTTAATGTTTATCTATAAGATAAACATTCTATTATTTTAATCAAATTTAATATTAAATTTAATCTAATATTTATCTTGATAAATATTATATTAACTTAATATTAAAGTGATTAAGTTTAATCATAGTTCAACTCTCCCTATATAAAGAGAGCCTTGGATCATTATTTACACACACTTGAATTCAAGAGAAAGTTGTAGAGAGAAAATTCTCTGAAGAGATAATTCCAGAAAATTTCTAGAGATTTTTTTCTGATTTACAACTTGACCTAAAAGTTTAGAGAAATTGCAAAATTACCCTAGTGATAATTTTTGTAAAAATAACTTTAATTCGAGGCGAGCCCACACTCGACAGACGTGAGCTTAAGGATAGCGGAGAAGACTACTCGGTTGAAGCGCCCATCCTAGACAAATCGAAAAGGTACAATTTTTATGAAATGTTTATTACTTTAGGCACCACAACCAAGATCTTGTTTTGGAAAAAAATTAAAACTTTGGTTTTTCCCTAAATTTTTTTTTCTGTTGCATTTTCCAAACCCGTTTTTCCAACAGAGTTACTTCACTAGAAGATCTTGAGTGTATAACCATCAACTCAACACCTATCGCATCATGCACTAAAAATGAGTCATCGTGGGATAATCTCGCTAAGTAGCATGTTGTGACTAATTGTCCTCTTTGAATACAAAACTTCTTGAAATACCGCATCATAGTAACTACCACGAAGGTCGGTCCAACTATCATATGATCACAAGAGATTTCTACTTTAAATAAATCTCCTCAATGAGGTCCATATGACAATCCTACCGTGAGGTATTTAAATTTCCATCCATCACAAGAGACCGTTGATGGAAGTTATAGGTCTTGTTTAGGGACTTTCTCCCACTCAATATTTTAAAAACATGCAACATCACAAGTACATGTAGAATTCTTCCCTAAATTATATGACATGTTTATCATACATATGCATAAACATACATTCACACTCATATAAATATCATCATGCTTATCTCAAAAATAAAAGCATGAAATTTAAATGACTCTGACCAGCCAAAGTTTCCGTGATTTTGTCCTAGAAAAAATAAAAATTGATAAATTACAAAATTCGACCCAAAGCATACTTCAGGTCTTTAATTTTGCCACCACGGACTTCTATTGCAGTACTGATTCATATTTTTTTGTTACCATCTTTCTGCCACTGTGTTCATGTTGCTACCGTTAGCCACCACCGACGACCCTTGCTGTCGATCATCACTGTTGGACCATTGGCAACCTCCTGTGCTGGACCACTATCAGTCTCATGCTGGTTTGGCTAAGTCGGGTTTAAGTCATCTCGATCGGTTCTTATGTGTCTCGATTCTCTAGGTTTCATAAAAAAAATGTCATTTCCATCTAACATATTTTATTCTAAAATAAATAATAAAATAAAACCCTACATTGAGATGATAGTCCACAATATAAAATATACATGTCTGTGAAACTAATAAATTACATTTAATTTTCTAGAAATCACAACTTTGACCAAATTACTTTATCATACAAAATAATATCATACATTCATTCGCATACATTCCCTTAAACATGCATACAATTACAAGAATGTCACATCTTATCAAATATAGCCATACATGAATAAGAGAGAGAATTTTGGTCTTCGTTTATACTATAAACATAACACAACCTAACTTTAATACCAATTGTTGGAAAAAAATCCATTTTGAAAACAATTTTCTTGCATAGCGGAAAATAAAAAATTTGAAAATCGAGTCGATTTGTGATATTTATAACAATAAACCCTTTACTAAATTTGCACCTATGTTTTATGATAGATAGATCCTTGTCGTTCCTAGATTTCAACCGAACGACCTTCTCCGTTATTCTCATATCATGAACTACTTCAAGTGTGGGATAATGGTTTTCTTTATTTTCTTTATTTAAGTGTGATAATGGAAATCTCTTCTCAATATTAACCAACAACAATAGTTATTCCTAAAAATAGATTTAATAGTTGAGAATAAATTCTCTCTATTTTCGGGTAGAGTAACAATATCTTCAAGTTATGTAAATAGCCCTACCGGTGTCATATATTTATATGGAAAGGAGGTAGAACCCTTGTTGAATTGAAAAAGTTTATTTCAACTAGAAAAATGAACTCCTAGTCTATCTAGGAATATAGGGGATGACAACCCTAGTTAATAATACTAAGGTTTACGTCCCCCTCATTAACATGAAGGGCTTTTGGGCCTCTCTCATATTGGGTCTAATTACAAGTACTTCATGGGCTTTAAACCCAATACTTTATAATATGATCCAACCCGATATTTGTTTTTCTATTTCCCAAAATAAACATATCAACATATTTCCAATTAAATAATCTTCTCAACTCAATTCTAATTCCATTAAAATTATGACAACTTTACCATAAAAGAATATATGAGAAAATATATTTAATATTTCTACATTCAACGATTCACTATGACCAAATGATTTATTTCCATTTTTTAACATCCTTTAATTCGAAAAATACAAATTCATTTTTAGGTCATTTTCATTTTTGTTAAACCAAGCTTTATTTGATAAAATGTTTTAATATAACAAATTTAAGTGTTTTTGAATAAAATTTAAAATTAAACAAAATTGACAAAATGAGTTGTTTAAAATTGAAGTCTAAGAGATAAAATTTTAAATATCTACTTTGAACTCTTAGAAAATTTTTGAAACAATTTTAAAGTCAAGCTAAAAAAATTTTGACTAAGTAAGAAAGTCTTTTATCATTTTATCAAGTCAAAATTGCTTCAGGCCAAAAAGTATCCATACCTTTTTGGCCCAGAATCGATATTTTATGAATTATCGGTACCCCTCTTAAAAGCAATACCAAAATGGCATTCTGTTTTTGTCAAACCCTATTAAGTATCGATACCATTTTGTTAAGTATTGATATTTTGTAAAATATCGATACCTCATCTTATAAATGATATCAAATCAGTATTTTGTTTCTCACAAAACGTACAAAGTATCGATCCGGTATCGATACCTTTTTTTAAGTATCAATGAAATTATTTTTGGTATCAATAACAAAACTCCAACAGTCACTGAACTTAGCATTTATTGCAAAAAAATATCAATACCCTTTTATATGGTATTGATACTCGGTGTTGCAGGTGAAATAAATGTTCTGGTTTTTATATCCCCAACAACTCTATTCATGACACCAACAACCTCAACGGTTGGAAATTAATTAAGGGGTATAAATACAAACTTCTAAAGTTCCTACAACAGCAAGAAATCACTTTTAAGCTAAAATCATCAATCAAGCAACCTTTGAGCTTACTATTTCCATATTCTTCTTACATTCACTTATGAGCTTTATTTCTATCCTTTTGCTCAAGTGTATTTCATTGTATTTGAGCTTAATTTGTAAACACTATGATCTTGGGTTATGAATTCCACTACTGTGAATGATGCTACATACTGCAGAAGTCGTATAACCAATGCACTAGCTTTCTGTTCCTTATCTATTTGAACTCAGGCTTTTACCTACATCAAAGTATACGAGTCACGAATACATATTCTATCATCCACTCGGAATTAAGGTATGTCACACTTTGAATGTCACAAGTCATAAATTTAGGATCTATTCTTCTTGGGTCCAATCAATCACATCTATGTCTCTATCTTTTGAGATTCATTCGCTTCGATGCTCAAGACAAGGCATCTCCCAAATTAGACTTGATAGACAACATAGTTGTAACACCTTGCCTGACGAGGCCTTAATGTATGGATTTTTTTTAGGAAATTAAGGCGGAATGATATGAGTTTCGAATACATATAGTACTAGAATTAGACTGATTATAAGAACCTTTGGAATGCGCTTGTAATGTCTTCATGTTGGTGAACACTAGGCTGACACATAGTGATCAATGAGTGTATTTGGTAAGGAGGTATTCGCCCCAAAAGCCTTTATTAGCGTACATAGGGTTGGTGGAATCCTTTGCAAGAATAAAGGAACTAAACCTTATGATGTAAAGTTTACGTCAGCAGTAAAGAGTACCCTACAATGTTGGCCTTGAGCCAGTTACATTGTGAGGAAATGATAGTTAAGGATTAATTGAACAAGAACCAAGATAGTTGAGAACCAAAGGAAAACACTTGATTAGTTACTTGTAATTTGTATATTTGGATAAGACCATCAAATAACTGATGTCACATCTATCAAGTTCCAATAAGGACTTGGGTTAAGTCAAGAGTTTAACCTAGGTTAAGAAGAAAATATCTTCTCTCTCTTCCTCTCCTTGAAGAAAAAAGAGGTTAAAAGGGAGTTAGGGTACTCTGAGCTAAATTCGAGGCTCTATGGTTAGACAAGATCAAGGTAAGGTAACGCTTGGTATAAAGGTGAGCTTTGAAATTTACAAGTAAACTAAAACGTTATCCGCCCCACTCAGACTCTTGACGTATACGTGGGCGTATAAACAATGTTGAAATTTGATATGATATTCCCTTAGAAAGGAATTCATCAATAGGACGGGAAGCTTAGCAAGTTATTAAGGAAACTCAGATAATAGGGTCATCTCCAAGAAGGCATGGTGTTCCAAGTGTGACTAGTTGAACTAGCAGCTACGCTTAAACAAAAAAGGGGTTAAGACCCCAATGTTATGTATGTAAAAGTATGTACTCCCGTATATGATTCTTTACAGCTGTCAATCATCCATCTGGTGGATTATAAGGATGGGACACATGTCAAGTATCTACAGGGGAAAAAGAAAATATCTCAGTAAACCAGAGTAAGAAATGGAGAACTATTCTCCTACTTCTTTAAGATGTAGTCTTTGTTTATATAAGGAAGAACCGGGAGAAAATCCCTACCATCCTTGAAGATGAGTTAGGATATGGATCAAAGCTTTGAGATGCCTTTTGTTAAGGTAAGATTCACGACCTTTTATGCTATGCTGCCAAAGAGCAGACCTGTTTAGCTTGGTGAAGCAAGCATGGTAAAGTTTTACTATGTGATTCTGGTATTTAAAGTGAAAGGAAGAATGCGTTGAATAGACAGGCCTTGATGTGTTCCTATGGTTTATCATTTAGGGGCTACTGATATACTCGATAGGAGCTCGAATCTGGTGTCTAGAGTTGTTAAAGACGCAAGTCAGGTGAGCCCTTGAGCTGGCTCTTCCAAATGTGTTGTATAACTCTCTGTGAAAGTAAGCCTAAAAATGTATGAATGTAGTTTTGTAAGAGTAATTATTAAATTCATGTTGTAGATTAAATATCTCTGTGCTAAATGACCAAATCGTGAAACTATGACTCTAATAAGAATAAGTGAATATGTGTGATGCGATGATTATATGAAAAATGTATGTCTGATGAACTTGTATGAATGATCTGTATGAATTCTTGATATTAACTCTAAAGCAAATGGCCAATATGTTCTGAATAAGTAATGTAACGCCCTGAATTTGGGCCTAGTAGGATTGGGCCTTGTGCGTGGGAGTCGCAAGGAGACTGCTCATAAAAGTTTATGTGTGCGAGAAAATATCATAAATTAAGTGTAGCTTTAGTGGCTAAGTAGTTGGGCATATTTGGGAGTGCTTGAGAAGCCTGGGTTCAAGTCTAGGTGTTTGCAAAATTTTAATTTGGGCACTTAAGTGAACCTGGATGTTAGCTTATAGGACTTATAATAATTAGTGTTTGTTTTATGACAAAAAGAGAGAAGGGATCTAGTGGCAAGGTGGCGCTTCATGTGTGGCAATGAGTCTGAGGTTCGAGGCTTGGCGTGCGCAATTGTATGTTTATTTTCTTTGCTTGAGTGGGAGGTGTTAGGAACTGGACTGGAACTCTGTGGTTGAATTGGTCATAAGAATTTGAATTGAATTTGAATAGGGAGTTGGAGTAAATCAAGGAGAAAATTCAGTGGAGGGATTGGTGGAGTTTTTGAAGGATTTTGAAATGGGAGAAGTTGGAGCCGATTGGGGAGGGAGTTTTGTTTAGGTAAATTCGGCTAGGGAGTGCATTTTGGTGCATTTTCGGCAATTGCTTTCTTTTATGCCGATTTGTTTTATTTTCTCTCTTCTATCTATAGTGCCAAAGATTGCCATAGACCTTTTTGTGTTTTTCCCGTTTCGGTTTTCTTTATTCTCTTCCCCATGTTTCCTATTCTTCTTAATGTGAGCCGAATTCAACCTCTCTTTCTCTTCCTTCATTATTTTTCCCTTCTCTATTCTCTTTCTCTGCCTTCATTATTTTTCCCTTCTCTATCGATCAAACGTTTTGACCTACAAGCGTTCTGACGAATCATTTCTCCAGCCTCTGAAGTGCCGAATTTGTTCTTCTCTGGTGGGTTGATTGAGTTCATTTTATCGGGTTGGCCGATTGTTAGGGTAAGTGGTTATGTGCTTTCAAATACTGGCCGAATGTCTAGTTCTCTTGTTGGCCGTGTGTTTTCCTTAGGATAGTAACTGTTTAACCTTTGTTATTGATATTGATGCTTAATAGATAATGTTGTGGTACAGATAAACCACAATGAGGTGATATCGATTCATAATCAAACGGCTTGGGAAGTATAAGCCGATTCAGTCAAGGTTCTACGCTCGTGGGCTATTGCGTTTCTCTCCATTAAGGTGTGTACACACACTATTCGCGTTGTAGAACGGCAAATGTCGAAATGCCAGAAAGTCGACGATACGGCAACGGCTACTACACGGGTGCACGGACACTCGTGTGGGGGAGTCAACACATTGACAAAGGCCGCCATGAGCGATCTCGTGGACTTGGCTATTAATAGGCCTAATGGGCCGATTTGGGTCGAGTGGGCCCGCGTGGGTAAATTTCGCTATTAAGTGATAAATCGATAGACTCATCATTTCGCTGTTAAGTGAGAAATTGATAGACTTGTCATGTCGCGCACATGACTTAGGTAGTTCTGGGCCTTGCTGGGCCAAAATGAGCCGTGTGGGCCCAATGGGAACGTGGGCCCCATGCGGAGGAAATTTGCTGTAAGTGACTATTAGTGAACCGGGTTATGGTGTACACATAGCCGTATCTGATTTTTGGGCTGAATGGGCCACCCGAGCGTGTGAGCCCACTTAGGCCGAGTAATGGGCCTTAAGCCCATTTACACCGTTGTGTCTGTTTGGGTTACTTAAGTCACTCGAGGCGACGGTGGACCTTCTGTTAGGTCGTTAAGCCTCGGATTGTAAAATTACCGAAATACCCTGATTTGTAAAATTACCAAAATACCCCCGATTTGTAAAATTATTGAAATACCCTCGATTTGTGAAATTACCGAAATACCCTCAATTTGTGAAATTACTGAAACACTCCCGATTTGCAAAATTACCAAAATACCCTCGATTTGTGAAATTAATAAAATACCCTCAATTTGTGAAATTAACGAAATACCCTCAATTTTTGAAATTACCGAAATACCCTCGATTTGTGAAATTACTAAAATACCCTCAATTTGTGAAATTATCGAAATACCCCCGATTTGTAAAATTACTGAAATACCCCTGATTTGTGAAATTACCGAAATACCCTTATAGGGTAAGATGACTATTTTGCCCTTGTGGATAAATGACTGACTTAGACTATGAATTTGACTGATTTGACTGTGATCGTATGACTGTGTTTTAACTGACTTGACTGTGGTCGTGTGACTGATATGTTTTTAATAAATGTTTAAATGACTTTACTGAGCATGGCCATTTTGCATACACGTGTAATGATTGAGCATGAAATACATGAAATATTGCATGGGGTTGGGACATTAATACGCAGGAAGTTTTGATAGGGTCGCACGGGTTGCATGAGACGACTGTGGACCGACGGACAGCTTAAAGCAACGTAATCTGATTATGGCTCTGTGCCAACCTAAATATGGCTCTGTGCCATCTTGATTATGGCTTTGTGCCAATCGTATTTACCCGTGGCTATGTGCCTAACATATATACTGATGACTCTATGTCGATCATAATTACCGTGGCTGTGTGCCGATTATATTACCGTCGCTGATGGCTATGTGCCAAACTTATTACAATTATCGATAGCTTTGTGCCATCCTGATTATGGTTTATAACCATTCTATTTATGGCTTTTAGTCGTTCTGTTAACTGGCAGCGTTGCTGCGATATTTATGGCTTTTAGCCATTCTATCCATGGCGTCGAGCCGTTCTGTTGACTTAGTGCCGTAACTGGTGCTAAGCTTGGTGTGTTGGCTAGGTGGGTCGATTTTATCCCCACATAAGTGTAGGGTTGGTACGGGTGATGTGTTGGCTGGATCGGGGTGGGATGCATCCTCATACTGTTGCATATCTATTTATGAGATCTGTCACTGTACTAGGCTTAGGCCCACTTGTTCAGTTATTGGTTTGGGCTAGGCCCAATTGATTCTGTTATGGGCTGTGACCCAAATGATATTGTAGTGGGTTTCGGCCCACGTATGCTCTAAACTAGACTGTACTGTTACTTTTAAAGGGCTTTGGCCTAGACTATTTCAGTTTCTATTTCTGTATACTGACTGTTACTCTTGTAAGGGGATTACACATTGAGTTTTCATAAACTCACCCCATTTTTAACTGTGTAGGTAATCCCCAGCATTAGGAGGATCGGTGCTGCGTGAGACCTGGAGGTTACCACACGACTGCGACTATTATGCTTTGGACTTTACATATGGTTTAAATTCCATTTTGAGTTTTAATTTCTGTAATAAAGCCTCTCTGGATTTAATTCTGAATTTGGGATCTTGATACGTTTTATATCTATTAGGCGTAGACGAGTTTTCAACCCAATTACTGTTTTTTTTAAAACATACGTTTTAAACGTCTTCACCTTAAATTAGCTTACTCAACTAAAAGAGATTTTTAACGAAGTTAATAACGTTTTAACAGTGATTAACTTTTCAATGAACCACGTTTTGAAATTGAACGAACACAAACTGAGACTTTAGTTTGTAAATATTAAGGAGGGTTTTCAATGAAAACATGGTTTTCAAAAAACATTTCAATTTGACATGCCAGATTCGGGCCTAACTTTTTGGAAGGGTTTGGGGTGTTACAAGTAAAGTGTGCCAAAATTGTAAATAAGACTATCATGAAAGCATTTGTCAAGAGTAAGTCAGATGTGAATGAGTCTGTCAAGTGTAAGTCTGCATATGTCTATCTTCGGAGTTGTCTAAAGGGGTCCGTCGGGACTATAAACACGAATCGCTAAAAAGGAAAATTCCATGGCACTCTAAAGACCATAGTTGGGCTATGGCATCATATGGGAAGAAGACCATATAGTGTAAGACCCTGGCTGGGCCATGGCATCATATGGATATATGTAAAGGACAATTGGGTGAGTACCAGACAATGAGGGGCAAACCTCATGACAGTGAGTATAGGCGAATCCCTATCATCAAAAACACCATTTACCTAAAGAATGGCCTATGTGGCTAATCTCTGGATGCCTTTGTGGCTATCTATTAAATATGAGCCTTTGTAACTATCTATTAAAAGTGATCTTTCATGGCGATCTCTAATAAAGAAGGCCTTTGTGGTTGAATATGTAAAAGTGAGCCTTTGTGGCTATCTTTGTTAAATGGAAGCCTTTGTGGCTGTTCTCCTTAAATGGAAGTCTTTCTAGTTATTCTCTATTAAATGGAAGCCTTTGTGGTTGTTCTCTGCTAGATGGAAGCCTTTGTGTCTATTCTCTGTTAGATGGAAGCCTTTGTGGCTATTCTCTGTTAAATGGAAGCCTTTGTGGCTATTCTCTGTTAAATGGAAGCCTTTGTGGCTATTTCTGTAGAACGATTCCCATGCGGCTATCTCTGTGAATGGATGCTTGTGTGGCAATATCTACTAAGAAAGGGACACCTTATTGGCAGAATCTAAAAAATAACGGCTATCGCAATGAACATTTGAAGGCAACGCCTTTAGGCAGAAACTGAATGAATGGCAAACCTTGTACGATTATGAAGGAAAAATAAAAGGCTAATGTGTGTCAGAATACGTGCTAAGGTAAAAGACATGTGTGAAAGTCATGTACAGAGAAAGTACTAATGCAAAGGAAACTTTGGGTGAAGTTTGAATTTAATGATGGGCATAGTCTACCCCGCCCAAAGAAATAATGAGATTCGTAAGTTGGTCAATAAGGTAAACAAGGTGATTATGTACTATGTAAAGGTGAGAGTTAAAAAAAGTGTATAGAATGTGAAAATGTGTTACGTAAAGTACGCCTAAGAAAAAGGGAAAATGGTTTTGAAAGAAAGATAGTAGTCTAAGTAACGTACCCACCTAAGAAGAAAGAATGGTCGAGGAATGTCTAAAGATGTGCAACACAGCCTATATGTCGTAGAATAAAAGAAAAGGGTATTTTGATGTTTAGATCTTTGAGTTCTTATGAGCTTACAAAGAATGATTTCTGTTTCAAGTTATAAAGGATGATGGGCTGACGGACAATGCCAAGGCTAAGCCAAGAAAGCGGCGCATTGGGCTATTGTGCATATAGAAGATAGAAATGGCGTGTCAAATTCCATGAATAAGTTATAAGTCATAGTTCAACATGTTTATAGATAAAGTCTACACGTAGTTGAATAAGTCATATCTCAATATGTACTTATTAGTTAAGATAGAACGTAAGAAAGTAGGAAATGTCTGTAATGATATTAAGTTGTAAAGGCAATAGTACAATGCATGCCATAAGAGTTCTGTTAAACCCATAGATATAACTTTGTACATATGTGAAATGTAAAGAAAAGAAAAGTTTACACAGACGAATAAGAAGGAAATTTTTAATTTACATCAGTTTAAGGAAGTAACACCCAAGATTCGAATCCGATAGATCAGGTCGAGTCGAGTGTTACTTCCTTAAATAGATGTAAACTAAAATTTTCCTTATTATTTGTTTATGTAAACTTTTCTTTTCTTTACATTTCGCCTATGTACAAAGTTATATCTATGGGTGTAACAGAACCTATTATGGTATATTTTATACAATCACCTTTACATAATACTAACATTACAGACTTTTCTACTTTCATACTTTCTGTCTTAGTCTAATGTGTACATATTGGAATATTACTTATTGAACTATGTGCAAACTTTATCTATAAACATATTGAACTTCCATTTATATGACTCTTGCACTGACTTTGACACGCCATTTATCTTCCTTTGTATGCATGACAACCCAATGCACCGCTTCCTTGGCGTAGCCCTAGCATTATCCCTCAGCCCGTCATCCTTTATAACCTAAAACAGAAAATATTATTTGTAAGTTCGTAAGAACTTAATGAGCTAAACATCAGAATACCTTTTTCATTTATTCCACGCCGAATAGGCTATGTTGCACATCCTTAGACATTCCTTGATCATTCTTCCTTCTTTGGTGGGTACATTTCTGAGACTACCATCTTTCTTCCTTCAGCGCCATTTTCCTTTTCTTACACGCGCTTTACATAACATATTTTCACTTTCTATATAGTTTCTTAACTCTTACCTTTACATACTACTGAATCACTTTGTTTACCCTACTAACAGACTTATGGATTTTATTCCTCACTTACTGATGTTATCATTTCTTTGGGCGGGGTAGACTACACCCATTACTTAATTCAAACTTCGCCCAAATTCTCCTTTATGTTAGAACATTCTCTGTACATACCTTTTACACATGTCTTTACCTTGTTATGTACTCTAACACACAAATTAGCCTTTATATTTATCCTCTAAAATTATACAGGGTTCGTCATTCTTTCAGAGTCCGCCCAATGGCATAGTCTTTGGACTTTCGTCACGATAGCCATTCTTCATATTTCCCTAGGAAGGCGTCCCTCTCTAAAGATAGTCACAGAGGCTTTCCTTTTAGAGTCTTGCCACAAAGGCATCCCATTTTTAATAGAGGTTTCCACAATGGCATTCGTTAAACATAGATGGCCACACATGCATCCATTTACAGAGATAGCCACAAGGGCGTCCTTTTATAGAGAATAGCCACAAGGGCATCCATTTAATAGAGAATAGACATAAAGGCGTCCATTTAACAAAGATAGCCCCAAAGGCGTCCATTTAAAAGGGAATAGCCACAAAGGCGTCCATATAACAGAGAATAAACAAAAAGGCATCCATTTAACAGAGATAGCCACAAAGGCGTCCCTTTAACAGTGGTAGCCACAAAGGCATCCATTTACACATACAACCACAAAGGCTTCCTTCATCAGAGATCACCACAAAGGCATCCAGAGACTAGCCACAAAGGTTTCGCTTAGGTAAATGGTGTTTCTTACATAGGGATTCACCTATACTCACCATCGTGAGGTTTTCCCTTCATCGCCTTGTACTCACCCAACTATCCTTTACTTATTTCCATATGATGCCATTGCCCAGCTAGGGTCTTACATTATATGGTCTTCAGAGTGTCATGGACTTTTCCTTTACATAGATTCGTGTTTATAGTCCTAACGGCCCCCTTTAGACAAATCTAGAGACAAACACAGACACTTCATGCAAACTCATACTTGATAAACTCGTTCACATCTGACTTACTCTTGACAGACTCTTTCACACCAGACTTGTTCACACACTTTACTCATTCAAAACATATTAGCCATTGGCTTCAAAGGTCATGTCCAGAGTCCACACAAATCATTCATGCAAGTTCATCATATATATATTTCTCACAGAATCATCTCATCATACATATTCAACTTACTCTTATCAGAGGCATAGTTTCATGATTTGGTCATTTAGCATAAAGATATCTAAGCTACAAACATGCATACAAGAGTCAGGCTAGAGACTCAAATTCATACATTGTTAGGCTTACTCTTACAAGTGATTCTAACACACAAAATACATTCACAAGAGTCGGCTTAGGGACTCACCTGACTTGTGTCTTCAACGGCTCTAAACACCATATTCGGGCTTCTATCGAATAGAGCAGTAGCCCTTTAATAATGAGCATCTTAGAGCTTAGATTCATATCCTCACTCAGCTTCAAGGATGAAATGTATTTCTCCCGATTCTTTCTTATATAAATAGAGACTACTTCTTGAAGAAGTATGAGAATAGTTCTCCATTTCTTACCCTGGTTAACTGAGATATTTTTCCTTTATCCCTATAGATGCCTGACACGCGTCCTAGTCCTAGTGGATGCCTAACAGTTGTAAAGTGACTTGCACGGGAATACATATTTTTACCTAACATAACCTTGAGTCTTAGCCCATCATTTGTCCTTAGTCATTACATTAGAGCGTAACTAGTATCTTAACTAATCACTCTTGGCGCGCCATGCCTTCTTGGCGACAACCCTATTATCCAATTTTCCTTATTACTTTACTTCTTTTCCTAGTGAATCATTTATTTCTAAGACGGGTTCTTTCCATAGTCTAATATTGGTTACGTACCCACTTATTGCGCCAAAAGCATTAGTGGGGCGGATAACACTTCACCATTCGAAGGAATACTTAGTTTTCTTATCAAGTTTAGAGCTTGCCCAAATACCAGGTGTTACTTTACCTTTAAGGGAACCTTGTTCAAACATTATGGTCTTAGACTTAACTTAGAGGAGTAACTCATTTTTTTAACCCTATTATCATCGGTAAAAAGAAAGAGAGTGAAGGAATTTCCTTCTTAACTAATCTTAAAATTTTAACTCAACCCAAGTTCTCGTTGGGACTTGTTAAACATCACATCAGTCATTGGGTGGTCTTATCCAACTCTACAAATTCCAAGAAAACCAATCAAGTGTTTTTCTTTTGTTCTTAACTATCTTAGTTCACATTCGGTTAATCCCTAACTTTCTTTTCCTTACAATGTAACTGGCTTAATGCCAACATTACAAGGTACTCTTTACTGTTGACATAAACTTTACGTCATAAGGTTTACTTCCTTATTTCCTGTCATGGATTCCACCCATCCTATGTATGCCAACAAAGGCTTTTGTCACACCCCAAAAAATGGGTTAATAGAATTAGATTATTAAACCAGAGGTTATGTCAGATATCAAAAAATATGGTTGTAAATGAGTAATTTAAGTATGTGAGTAGCATAATCAGGTTTTTATTTTTATTTTTTAGCTCAAAACAAAATTCAATTTTTAGTTCTAATTTGAATAAAATGGGTTTTAATTGATTAAGGACCTAATTGGAATGAGGGAAGAATTGGGAGTGACCAAAAGGATAAATTGCCCAATTTTTGTAAATTGGCTTTCGAATTGAAGCCACTCATGTCTTCTACTCACCTTTCTCTAGCATTTAAAACAACAAATTCTCCTAAACCCAAATCCCCTATTATTCTCTCTAATTGAATTAACCCTTCTGATATTCTCGTCTCCATAACTCTGAAATCTCTCTCAATTTTTAAGAAAACCCCCAAAAATATTACTAATTTCCTCATTTGATATCCAAATGAATTTTCTGAGAAATCAATCTTTCATACATTCTTCTTCTTGATTAAGGTAAATTTTTGTTTCCTTATTAAGTTTTGATATATTCTAGCTTCTTAAATCAAGTTTTGATTACTTGTAAAGAAAATTTCATGTTTTGATTAAAATTGGGATCTTTAATGACGGAATCCGGGTTTTCCAATTAAACTATTATTTCTAGGTGTTTTTTGACTTGTTTTGATAAGACTAGAAGGTTTTTAAACTCGTTTTAATCAATCATTAAAGGGTTTGAAGGATTTAATAATTTTTCATTCAAAGTAGTCATGAATGTCAAAATTTTCCAGAAACTTAAATCAGAAATTTTTAGTGTTCTAAAGGTTGAGATCTGTTCTTTAATGAATAATTATGTGTTTAGAATCGATTTTAAGCAATAAGAATAAGCCTGGATTAAGAAATCTGAGTTTCAGCTAAACTAGTCGAAATTTTTGGTTTAAAGAGAAGATAGTTAAAATTTGCATTTTTTTTATGGTGTGCTTATGGCTATTAATTATTTGTACATGTTGCGTGGTAAATATTTGTGAAGATTTGAAACCATTGGTGGCCTTTACAAGCAAGGCGAAAGGCAAGGAGAAGTTAGTTTGAACTTTTGGCTTATAAGCAAAAGCATGAGCGGTGAGTGTTCTAGAGTCGCTAATGATATGCACGATTCATTGTGTTAAACAGGAGCTTAGGTTAGCCTAAACACCTATCCTAAGTTCCGAGAGTAAGCCTTCCTTTTTCTTTTGCCTCCTTTTTTGTAAAATCTGAATTTGTGTAGTGAGTTGTGGTATTTGATGCATCAAAAACAACATGAGAAATGTGAATTGCGTCAGTATGTATTATGTGATTTATTGGTTTAATTGCACTCATATGTGATCTAATGAGATTGTGGCTCATTGAGCATTGAGGTAGCACTTGTAAGTACATCAATTGTGAGCATGATAAGCATGCTATGTGAAAGCGATTGTGTTGTGTATATGATGATTAAGAATAGAGATTATGTGCATTAAAACGGTAAGTAAAATTTTATGTAATGGTGGCTATTTTGGCCTTATGATCTCTTGAAACCGTTGGATATTGTTGGCATGCCATAGGATTGTGAGTACTCACCTTGTGTTTGTGATTTGGGCGTTGAGGCCTCGGGACAGGTTGGAGAGATAAGGGAATGTCAAGCTAAGCTCCATTCTTCGGGACATGTTGGTATGTTGGAGAGTGTTTAACTTTATACTACACTTATGGGATATGTTAGACTCTTTGAGTCATTGGTGTGATAGAGATCCGTGTATCCAATGTGTGGTGATAGAGTCCACTTTTATGTTTCACAATCTCAAGTTGCCAAATTATCATTAATTGATTTTTATATAAATTACATTGTATGTAAATGCACGTAAAAATGCAAGCTAATTATTTGGGTCAATGAAGCATGAACATGACAATTTGCCTTGATATGTGTAACATCCCAAATGTGGGGTTATTTGGAATTTGATAATTTTTCTTATGTATGAACTGCTGAGTCATTATTTATGGAATAATAATGGTCAATTTAAGGCTTTGTGTTGGTTCGATTTGGTAGGAAATTTGAGTTTTTAACTTTTAAAAAGAAGGGAGCCTTGGTAAGTGGTGTTATAAGAATAAGTGTGGGTAATTTAACACTAAAAAGCCCTTGGTAAAGTGGCAAAAAGAAGCCCACTTAGGAGCTACATGTGACGCCACCAAGGAGCAAGGGAGAGCTTGTGTTCGAGTCACAAAATCCTCCTCTTTTTGTTTTTATTTGACGGCACAAGGGGGAGAGTTTTTCTCCTTCAAACTCTTTTATTAGGTGTAATTATTAAAGGATAATTTAAGCATTTTAATTAGTTTTAACTTGCTTAAACCTTTTGATAATACAAGAGATTTGATAATAGCATTAAGGATATTATTTTAATTAAAAAGGGATTATTAAGTGATTAATTCAAATTATTTGAATTAATTGAAATGTGTGGCCAAGAGTACTTGGAGAGGTTGCCGAAGTTTTGAACTCCTTGAACAAGGAGGTGTGGACGGCAAGGCTACTAGGTGATGGCCGAATGTGGGACTCCTTGGTGAAGAGGAGTTGGCTAGGAGTTGGACTCCTTGTTGCCAAGGATGGACGGCAAGCATTAGGGGGAGGGGGGTGCCGAATTTCTTTATAAGCACCCATCCATCAATAGGTTTTCTTTTTTCTCACTTTTGCTGGTTGCCGAAACCCTCAACCTCTCCTTGTTCTTCTTTTATTTCTTTCCCTTCTCCTAAAAGACCTTAGCCGAATTCCCTACACATCAACTTCTCCTCTATCTTCTTTCTTTCCTCTTCTCTTTTTCTTAGTTAGCCGAATCTACTCCTAGCCATAGCCGAATTCCCCTCTCCATATTTTCAAAGCTTTGGCCGAATATACCTCTCTAGAGTGCCGAAATTCCCTTCTCTTTGGATGCACTTTGCCGAACCCTAAAGGTGGTATAAGACTCTTCGAGACTCTCCTTCAATCGGTCATAAGGTGGTAAGTGATCTTGGCCGAATGCCATCTTTCTTTTTCTCTCTTGTCCTGTCGATTTCTTTTACAATGAGGGTGCCGATTTCGGCAATGGTTTCTAATCGGTTAGTAACCGATTCTTGTTAGGTACTCAGGAAGTGAAGCGATCGATTCGGGCCTGATCTCTAGTATTCGGTTGGTGGTACGAATGAACGGTGAGATCTACTTTAATGGTCAGTGATATTTGTTTTAGCGAAGGCTACTAACTTTTTAGAGTGCCGATTCATGATATCGAAGCGATTTGGGGAGTTAGGTGTTGCGGTTGGTGTCCAAAAGTGTGAAGGTGAGATTTTGGGTTCACAAGAACCCCTCCCAATAATTTGATTTGGCCGAATAGGCCCTAAGACTAATCCCCTAGTTGGCCGAATATAGGTACAGTGAGATCTAGGGGGGCCAACGTTTCTTCTCGGGATTTAGAACATCCAAGGGTGACAGGTGTGTACATACACACTTATAATAGTTAATTAAGTGTATGTTATGTGTAAATCGCTCTATGTAGATGTGGCAATAGTACCTTAATGGTACAAGCGAGGATCCCGTAAGTCTCTATATGTATGAGATGGATAATATGCTTTTGGGAAGCATGGATTATTTGATACATGTGATGTATGTATGTTCGTTATTAACCGCTTGACATGGGTTGATGAGAGGAGGGGCGGTGATATCGTCTCGACGAGCACCAGTGCTTTGGTAGCACACTCGTGACTATATGTCACCGGAGGTTTGGTACCTCCGGAGGTTTGGTACCTCATAGCGACTTGTCCCCGTGGTTAACACCACCGTGGGTTGGCCCCACTTGAGATATGGGATCGTCGCCGTTGATTTGGTATCACACGATGGGTTGGCCCCATCACCCGATTTGTGTCTACGGACACCGTGCTTTGGTAGCACATTGTGACTATACGTCACCGGTGGTTTGGCACCACCGGTGTTTTGGTAACACATCGTGACTACGGTCACCAAAGTGGTTTGGTACCACGTGGGGTAGACAAAGGTGTTTGGATGGTTAGGTTGGGTACACGATACTTTGCTTAATTAATCTGTTATATGTTGTGTATGAAATGTTGTATTAACCGGGGAAGGGTTACATATCTGAGTCTTGGTGACTCACCTTCTCCTTTAACATTTTTCGGGTGACTCGTAGATGGCGGTTGAGGAGCAGGGGTGGGACTCGAGGCGGCCATGCAAAGGATTTTAATTTACGTAACTTTAAAGTTGTTTAATTTTTATTTTGGGTTGTAATAAGGCCTCCATAAACTATAGTTGCGTTATTTTTTTATGTTGGATATTTACTTAAAACTATGTCATTAAATTGAATTAAATCACATGTTTTCTTAAGTTAACACGAAAGAGTTTAATCGTGCCATCGGGTACACTTGAAATCGGTAAAACAATTGGACTTAATTAAAAATTCGAATTAGATCTAAAGGTAGCTTTAACTGGATAACCAAACGAGGGTTTTCAATGGAAAATTAAATGTTTTTGAAATAGCGTTCACAAGGTTTTACTGTAATAACTCAAATTCGGTCGTAGTGTTTGGGCGGGTTTGGGTTGTTACTGACTGGTATCGAGCCGTGTTCAAAGCTCGGTACTGTGGGGCCCAAGGCCCAAAAATGTTTTTGGTAGGCCTTATGGTATGATTTCTGGTTTTTAAGCAAACATGGCCCGAGTCTCCTGCACCGATCCGCCTGTAATTACATCTAAACCTTTTTGGGAAATATATTCTGTAGAAGGGTAGGAAGCATGGAACGTAGATAGACTTATAGGACTTGGACCCTAGGGTTAGATTACTCAAACACAACGCAGCATAAGACTTAAAGAACTAAACCCACCTATGACTTAGTCAATGAGCTAGGGTGTGGTAACCCCTGTACGCATGTCTAGGATTGGATCCGGAAGAGCTTGGTATTTAAGCAGTCCTCGTGACTCACCTCCTCTTCGCAGGTATCCTACAGTGCGTAGCTTCCTGGTTCACCCTAACTCGTAAGGCTCGGTGGTGTGGTAACCTCTGGCGCATGTCTAGAAAGGTTCAGTGAGAGCTTGGTATTTAAGCGGTCCGCGTGACCCACCTCCTCTTCACTTGAAGTCTGCCTGGTGCGTAGCTTTGGTTCACCCTGACCAGGAGGGCTTGGTCATAGGCTAAACACAATGATTAAAACCCGAAAAAGGGAATCAGCCATGTTTTCGAAAAAGAAGGAAACAACAAGCCCTAATGTTTTCAAAACTTGTCCAATAACCTTCTTAAACCCTAGAACACTTAGTATACCATGTTTTTCTCGGAAAACTTGACTTGTGGAAAATTACAAAAAAAAAAAAAAATTACCCTTAGGAGTAAAATTACCAAAATGCCCCTGACCCATAAAATATTAATTCGACGGTTTTGCTTAAAAATTTCAACTATTTTACAAATATCAAGTAGCTTAGCTTTGGAAATCATCAGTAAAATATTTTGGTTCTGGAAAATTACGAAAATACCCCTGTAGGAAAAAGACGAAAATACCCCTGGGTTAGAAATGGGCAGAAATGTCCGATGAGTGAATAGGTATGGAAAGTATTAAGGAATGGATGCATGAACTCCTTTGTGTGAACTAGGATAGGAAAGCTGAAACATTGTTTGCTCGAAAGAATCTCTCGATTAAACCTCGTCCATAAAACTACTTGCGAGTAATAAAGTGAAACAAATGCTAACGCATAAAATTTTTCTTAATCAGATTAAAAGCGCGGTAGATAGAATGAGTTCTAGAGGACGTGGGACGCCGTGGGACGTGGTAGGGGTAGGATGACGGTGTCCGAACCCGCCAGTCGGGACAAGGTTCGAGAAAATGAGGTACCACCGCCACCACCACCTCCTACTTTTAGAGTTGAGGAGCCGGAGCGCACCGGTGGCGATTGGTATCGCAAGTCGTGTTGCGAGTCTTGGAGATGGTGGTGGGGCTGGTGGAAATGTTGGAGCTCGTAAATCGTCCCCGAGCGACTCCGATCTAACGGAGCGGAGGTATTCCGAGGTGTGTCGAGTGGGCACCCAGGCTGTGGAATCTTTGGCTAGAGTCAACCGAAAGGATCATGGATGACCTTGACCGATCAAGAAGAGAAGCCGAAAGGGCGAAGTGTCGCTTCTAAAGGATGAAGCGTATCGCTGGTGGCTTACGGTTCGAGATGGGGCTACAACCGATGATTTGACTTGGGAGTATTTGAACCGCCATCGAAAAAGTATGTAGGCATTAGCTACACCGACGCCAGCAGAGAAAGGCTTTTCTCGGGATTAGTTCAAGGAACTAAGTCCGTGTCGGAATATGAGGCGGAATTTCTAAATTTGAGTAGATATGCGAGAGGCATCGTGTTCATCGAACATGAGCGCTGTGTCCGCTTTGAGGATGGACTCGAGATGATTTAAGGTTCTTGATTGCCCCACAAAGAGTTCGTGAGTTCTCATCTCTAGTGGAGAAGGCTAAGGTAGCCGAGGGAATCAAGGAGGCCGTGAGGCGTAATTATAGTAAGAACAATCAGAAGAGAAGTTTTGGGTCAGCTTGGTCAAGCGGAAGTGCTCAGGAAAAGGCTAGGCCCAGTGGGTCTAATCAGGCAGCGAGGCCCACGACTGCTAATCAGAGGCCGACTCAGTGCAATCGCTGTGGAAAGACCCATTGGGGAGGATGTTGGACCGGCGATAAGGGATGTTTTGAGTGTGGGTCCTTGGAGCATCGCGTCAGAGATTGTCCCGAAACTAGCTAAGAAGCGGCGGAAGGACGTAACCGTGCTCAAGATAGAAATGTAGGACCACAGAGGGTCGTGGTAATGGTAGAGGAAACAACGGTCCCAACCGAGGTCGTGGAACTCAAGGCGAGGTTCAGCAAACACAGAGGCTAGGCGACTGGTTTGGTTTACGCAATGAGGTGTCGCGAGGAAGGTGACGCACCGGATGTCATAACCTGTGACGTTTCTAATTTTGGTTTTCCTTATGTTGCATTGATTGATGTGGGCTCGACGCTTTCTCGCATTGCTAGTAGTGTGGTAGGAACTATGGACCTAGACTCAAAGCGCTTCTAGAGAGATGACCGTAGTTAGCCCCTTAGGTCACTCCGTAGTCGTAGATAAACTCTATAGAGGCGTACCCCTAGAACTCCAAGGGGTAGTATTTGTGTAGTGATCTAATGGAACTACCGTTTGGGGAGTTCGATTTGATCCTTGGTATGGATTGGTTGGTTAAGTACCAAGCGAGTTTGGATTGCGTGACTAAGCGCATGGTCCTTAAGACGATCAAGGTGATGAAGTGGTTATGATAGGAGATAGAAGGAATTATCTATCCAACGTAGTGACCGCCTTGAAGGTGAAAAGATGGTCAAGAAGGGTTGTGAGGCGTATTTGGTTCAAATCGTGCTTTGGAAGCTAAGGAGTTGGTAGTTGAAAAGGTCCGAACGGTTGGGGAATTTGCTTGATGTATTCCCGTAAGAACTTCCGGTTTGCCTCCGGATCGAGAAGTCGAATTCGGTATAGACTTGCTACAGGAAGGCGGCACTGTGTCTATAGCACCATACCGAATGGCACCAAAGGAATTGGTGGAGCTAAAGGCTCAAATTCGTGGAGCTCTTGGATAGAGGTTTATACGACCAAGCATATCTCCGTGGGGAGCACTGTGTTGTTTGTCAAGAAGAAGGACGGTTCTATGCGGATGTGCATCGACTACCGTCGAGTTAAATAAGTTGACGATCAAGAACAAGTATCCGTTGCCTCGGATTGACGACTTGTTCGATCAACCAAGGGTGCCTCGGTGTTTTCAAGATAGACCTTAGGTCGAGTTATCATCAACTTAAGGTAAAGGAGGTCGATGTTCACAAAATGCATTTTGAACTCGGTATGGGCATTTTGAGTTCTTGGTAATGCCATTTGGGTTGACCAATGCGCGGCGGCATTCATGGACTTGATGAGCAGAGTATTCCAAAGAAGTACTTGGACCCGCTTTGTCGTGGTGTTCATAGACGACATATTGGTTTATTCAAGGACGAGAAGAGGAGCATGACAAGCATTTACGGATAGTTACGCAAGTATTGAGGAGAAGCGGTTGTATGCCAAATTTAGTAAGTGTGAATTTTGGCTTGGGGAAGTGGCTTTCTTAGGTCATGTAGTGTGTCGAAGGAATTAGGGTAGACCCCGCAAGATTGAGGCGAGATTGGAGTGGAAACCACCTAGGACGGTGGTGAAATACGAAGTTTTAGGTTTAGCAGGATACTATCGGAGATTCATGGAAGGATTCTCCCTAATAGCGCGCCGTTGACTAAGTTGCTAAGGAAGGGTGTCCCGTTTGTATGGACGGAAAAGCAGCAAGAAAGCTTTGATAAGCTAAGGAAGATTTTGTGGAAGCTCCGGTTTTGGTGCAACTCAAGCAGAAAGTTATTCTGATCTATTGTGATGCATCTCACACCGGTTTGGGGTGTGTGTTGATGCAAGATGGGAAGGTAGTAGCCTATGCATCCCGTCCGGTTAAGATCGCATGAGGTTAACTACCCAACTCACGACTTAGAGTTAGCGGATGTCGTCTTCGCTCGAAGATATGGAGACATTACACGTATGGAGAGAAGTCGATGGTCTACATGGATCACAAAAGCTTGAGGTATCTTCGACTCGAAGGATCGAATCGAGGCAGCGTCGATGGATTGAACTACTAAAGGACTATGATTGTTCAATCGAGTACCATCCGGTAAGGCTAATGTGGTAGCCGACGCATTAAGCGGAAGGTGGTGACGGACTTAAGAGCAATGTTCGCTCGGTTAAGTCCGTATGATGATGGGAGTCTTTTGGCGAACTTCAAGTAAAGCCGACTTGGATTGAGGAGATTAAAGAAAAGCGGTTAGTGGATGAAGGCTTGAGCTCTAAGAGGGTACAAGTTCTAGACGGTGGATTGGAAGGATACCGCTTGTCTAGTGATGGAGTGCTTTGTTTTCAAGGGCGGGTATGTATGCCAAAAGATACGGATTTAAGGCGTAAAAATTCTCCAAGATGCACATAGCGGCCCATACGCTATGCACCACGGAGGAAGCAAAATGTATGGAGACTTGCGGAAAACAGTTTTGGTGGCCGGGGTTGAAGCGTGAGATAACGGAGTTCGTAGGGAAAGTGTCCGACGTGTCGTGAGTTAAGGGTGAACATCGGTCACCATCGGGACTACTTCAACCGATAAAGATCCTCAATGGAAATGGGAGAGGATCACCATGGATTTTGTTAGTGGGCTACCCCTTACGCCCACTAAGAAGGATGCGATTTGGGTAATTGTGGATCGCCTAACTAAGTCACTCACTTCATGCCGGTGAGAATGGATTACTCACTCCGAAGCTAGCAAGGTTATATGTGGTGAGATAGTCGATTGCATGGTGTGCCAATGTCGATTATCTCGGATAGGGATCCGAGGTTTACGTCGAGGTTTTGGAAAGCGTTGCATCAAGCTTTGGGTACACGGTTAGATTTGAAGACGGCTTTCCATCCACGATCGACGGACGATCGGAAAGGGTGATCTGATTTTAGAAGACATGTTAAGAGGTTGTGTCTTGGATTTTAGTGGTAGTTGGGAGGAGTACCTACCACAGTGAATTCGCTTATAACAATAGTTATCAAGCGAGTATTCAAATGGCTCCATACGAGGCCCTATATGGACGGAAGTGTCGTACTCCTACGTGTTGGACGGAGTTGGGAGAAAGACAAGTTCGGGTCCGAATCGTAAGTAGCCGAGACGGAAGACAAAGTCAAGGTGATTCGGTCTGGCCGCCTCAAGGAAGCATCGGATAGGCGTAAGTCTTATGCCGATCTCAAACGCAAGGAAATGGAGTATGCTTGTGGGAGACAAAGTCTTTCTGAAAGTGTCGCCTTGGAAAAAGGTGTTGAGGTTTGGACGGAAAGGGAAGTTAAGCCCAAGGTTCATTGGGCCATATACTGTTGTGAAGCGAGTAGGACCAGTGGCTTATCAGCTAGAGTTGCCGCGTGAATCGAGTCGATTCATGACGTATTTCATGTGTCAATCTTTGAGCAGTATCGGTCGAGATCCTTCGCGACGTTGTGCGATGGCGAGAGATTGAGGTGAACACGGATTTATCTTTTGAGGAAGAACCGGTTCACATTATAGATCGAGATGTGAAAGTTCTACGAAGGAAGGCAGTGCCTTTGGTAAAAGTGTTATGGCGGAACCACGGAGTGGAAGAAGCTACGTGGGAGCCCGAGGAGGTGATGCGGCAGCAATACCCCCATCTCTTTTGATCAAGGAATTTCGAGGACGAAATTTATTTTAAAGGGTAGAAGCGTAACATCCCAAATGTGGGGTTATTTGGAATTTGATAATTTTTCTTATGTATGAATCTATTTGAGTCATTATTTATGGAATAATAATGGTCAATTTAAGGCTTTGTGTTGGTTCGATTTGGTAGGAAATTTGAGTTTTTAACTTTTAAAAAGAAGGAGCCTTGGTAAGTGGTGTTATAAGAATAAGTGTGGGTAATTTAACACTAAAAAGCCCTTGGTAAAGTGGCAAAAGAAGCCCACTTAGGAGCTACATGTGACGCCACCAAGGAGCAAGGGAGAGCTTGTGTTCGAGTCAAAAATCCTCCTCTTTTTGTTTTTATTTGGACGGAACAAGGGGAGAGTTTTCTCCCTTCAAACTCTTTTATTAGGTGTAATTATTAAAGGATAATTTAAGCATTTTAATTAGTTTTAACTTGCTTAAACCTTTTGATAATACAAGAGATTTGATAATAGCATTAAGGATATTATTTTAATTAAAAAGGATTATTAAGTGATTAATTCAAATTATTTGAATTAATTGAAATGTGTGGCCAAGAGTACTTGGAGAGGTTGCGAAGTTTTGAACTCCTTGAACAAGGAGGTGTGGACGGCAAGGCTACTAGGTGATGGCCGAATGTGGGACTCCTTGGTGAAGAGGAGCGGCTAGGAGTTGGACTCCTTGTTGCCAAGGATGGACGGCAAGCATTAGGGGAGGGGGTGCCGAATTTCTTTATAAGCACCCATCCATCAATAGGTTTTCTTTTTCTCACTTTTGCTAGTTGTTTGAAACCCTCAACCTCTCCTTGTTCTTCTTTATTTCTTTCCCTTCTCCTAAAAGACCTTAGCCGAATTCCCTACACATCAACCTCTCCTCTATCTTCTTTCTTTCCTCTTCTCTTTTTCTTAGTTAGCCGAATCTACCCTAGCCATAGCCGAATTTCCCCTCTCCATATTTTCAAAGCTTTGGCCGAATATACCTCTCTAGAGTGCCGAAATTCCCTTCTCTTTGGATGCACTTTGCCGAACCCTAAAGGTGGTATAAGACTCTTCGAGACTCTCCTTCAATCGGTCATAAGGTGGTAAGTGATCTTGGCCGAATGCCATCTTTCTTTTCTCTCCTTGTCTGTCGATTTCTTTTACAAGGAGGGGTGCCGATTTCGGCAATGGTTTCTAATCGGTTAGTAACCGATTCTTGTTAGGTACTCGGGGAAGTGAAGCGATCGATTGGGCCCGATCTCTAGTATTCGGTTGGTGGTACGTAGCGGTGAGATCTACTTTAATGGTCGGTGATATTTGTTTTGGCGAAGGCTACTAACTTTAGAGTGCCGATTCATGATATCGAAGCGATTTGGGGAGTTAGGTGTTGCGGTTGGTGTCCAAAAGTGTGAAGGTGAGATTTTGGGTTCACAAGGAACCCTCCCAATAATTTGATTTGGCCGAATAGGCCCTAAGACTAATCCCTAGTTGGCCGAATATAGGTACAGTGAGATCTAGGGGGCCAACGTTTCTTCTCGGGATTTAGAACATCCAAGGGTGACAGTGTGTACATACACACTTATAATAGTTAATTAAGTGTATGTTATGTGTATCTGCTCTATGTAGATGTGGCAATAGTACCTTAATGGTACAAGCGAGGATCCCAGTAAGTCTCTATATGTATGAGATGGATAATATGCTTTTGGGAAGCATGGATTATTTGATACATGTGATGTATGTATGTTCTGTTATTAAGCGCTTGACATGGGTTGATGAGAGGAGGGGGCGGTGATATCGTCTTCGACGAGCACCGGTGCTTTGGTAGCACACTGTGACTATATGTCACGAGAGGTTTGGTACCTCCAGAGGTTTGGTACCTCATAGCGACTTGTCCCCGTGGTTAACACCACCGTGGGTTGGCCCCACTTGAGATATGGGATAAATCGCGGTGATTTGGTATCACACGATGGGTTGGCCCCATCACCCGATTTGTGTCTCACGGACACCGGTGCTTTGGTAGCACATTGTGACTATACGTCACGGTGGTTTGGCACCACCGGTGTTTTGGTAACACATCGTGACTACGGTCACGGTGGTTTGGTACCACGTGGGGTAGACAAAGGTGTTTGGATGGTTAGGTTGGGTACACGATACTTTGCTTAATTAAGCTGTTATATGTTGTGTATGAAATGTTGTATTAACCGGGGAAGGGTTACATCTGAGTCTTGGTGACTCACCTTCTCCTTTAACATTTTTCAGGTGACTCGTAGATGGCGGTTGAGATGGAGTGTGGGACTCGAGGCGCCATGCAAAGGATTTTAATTTACTGAGAACTTTAAAGTTGTTTAATTTTTATTTTGGGTTGTAATAAGGCCTCCATAAACTATAGTTGCGTTATTTTTTTATGTTGGATATTTACTTAAAACTATGTCATTAAATTGAATTAAATCACATGTTTTCTTAAGTTAACACGAAAGAGTTTAATCGTGCCATCGGGTACACTTGAAACTGGTAAAACAATTGGACTTAATTAAAAATTCCGAATTAGATCTAAAGGTAGCTTTAACCAGACAACCGAAACGAGGGGTTTTCAATGGAAAATTAAATGTTTTTCGAAATAGCGTTCACAAGGTTTTACTTCGTAATAACTCAAATTCGGTCGTAGTGTTTGGGCCGGGTTTGGGTTGTTACAATATGAATGTGTTTAGAATATGTTGGTTTGACCTATGTTGATGTGAATGTCTTGTAGTAATTCTGAAACATTCACTGAGCTTGTTTAAGTTCACACACTCCTCACTAAATCTTTGCAGATAAGTAGCACTTCGGTGTGAATGGTGCGGCCAAGTAAGTGATCCTAGCTAGGCAATAAACTTTTGAGTAGGTGGTTTTAGAAACTTTGGACTCTTTGAATAAAGGCAATGTGAGTTAGAGCTTTAGTTTGGTTATTATCATTATTTTATTATTTCTACTTTGGTCTTGGATTGATGGAATATTGATGTTTTTTTGGATTCCGTTTATGGACAATTTGATGTTTGAAACTGTGGTTAATAATACATGTTGGACAGGACCATTTTTTTAGCATGAATACTTCTTTGATTTGATGTGTTTCTGGCATCCTGAGCAGAATTTATTGATACCTAGGAAAAAAATATCAGTACCATGGGGATGGAACATTTTTCCAATTTGACAATAACCCAATTTGGTATAGATACCCAATCATGAGTATCGATATTCGTGATAAAAAGAACGATATCCTTGCCAAAGTATTGAAAAATGTTTTGAATCAATAATTGGTAGGAAGCTATATCGATACCTACGTTGATTTCTTTGAAACCTTAAATAAATGGACCCTAATTACAAATTAAATTGTTCCTATTCTCATATAATGTAAATTTGACACAAATGTTTATTTAAATGTTTAAATGTGGTAGTTGTTGTTCTTGATTGAAGCTATGTGTGCATGTGTGTAAGTGTAACACCCCTAACCCATATCCATCGCTGGAACAGGGTTACAGAGCATTACCGGAGTTTACATATCAAATACTATTAATTCATGCCATTTACTATTCATAATCGAAAACAATCATGTTTAATCATATTGTCCCTTAAATGGACCCTCGAGGCCTATTTTATGCATTAGAAACAAATCGGGACTAAATTGAAAACTCAGAGAATTTTTCGTGAAATTCCAAAAATTTTCTTAAATACAGGGGACACACGCCTGTGTCCTAGGCCATGTGGGCATTCACTATAAGGCACACGACCGTGCTTATACCTGTGTAACTCTCTGACTTGGGTCACACGGCCAGTCACACGCCCGTGTACTAGGCCGTGTGTACAATTTAATTTTCAAAAATTAAGTGCAGGTTTTACACGGCCAAGGCACATGCCCGTGTGTTGGGCCGTTTGTTTCACACGGCTGAGACACACGCCTGTGTGACAAATTCTGAGTATTCTGTTTCTCAATTTTTAATATGCAGGGGACACAAGGCCAAACCACACGTCCGTGCGCATGGCCGTGTGTCACACACGACTGAGACACACGCCCGTGTCTCTGCCCGTGTGGACAAAATAAGGCCATTTCCAAGCCTTATTTCTCACCCAACCTGAAATCAACATATCCAACCAGTTTTTGTACCATTACAAGTCACAATAGAACATTCAATTCAAGTCAATTTCAAGTTCAACACATGTCAAAACATCCCATTTAACTAAATATTTAATCTTACCTAATTGACCATATAAACATGTGAGTATATTTTACCCATTCATGCAACCATTAATGTAACAGTCCGGTTTAGACCCTAGTCAGAATAGTGGTTTTGGGGCAACAAATCCGAGTCAAAAAAATAATTTAATATTATTTTCCGTGCCTATGGTATGTGAATTAGTATGTGTGAAATTTCTGTGATTTAATTTGATCAATTAAGTGCTTAATTTGAGAAAAGGATCACATTGTGAAAGATGCAAAATTAGCATGCCATGTGTTAAAAGCACCTATGTGTCATGTCTTTATAATTATGAGGCCCTTATGTTGTAATTTGACCATTAGACTATGTTATGGACGGTTATAGACATGTGTTATATGGTTTTCTAATTTATTTAATTAAGGTTATTTTGGTAAAAGGTGAATTAATGTTGTTTATAATAAAACTAAATAATAAGCCATGCATGATATTCATCTTTTTGGACCAAAAATAAGAAATAGAAGCAAGGGTTTTGAGCTTTGAATATTCGGCTAGATAAAAGTAAAAATTGAGGTATGTTTTGGTTTCGGTTTTTGATAATTTCTACGTTTTTGTAATCGTTGCTCCGTGTTCTTCAAAACCCATGCTTCAATTTTGTGAATTGATGAAGATTTTGAAATGTGCCATTGATGAACACATGAGTTTTGTGGTGTTTGAAGATGGATTATGAAAGATATGTGTTAGATTAACATAGTTTGTCTTTGAATTTTTGATAAATTTGAGTAATTTGGACTTAATTGAGAAAATAAAATTATGAGGGACTAAATTGTGAAATAAATGAAATGTATGTATTGGTATGATCATAGTGAACATTCGGCTACGCATGGGTGATATAAAATTTGGTGTATTTTGTGATTTTATGAAATAAGGACTAAAATGTCAAAATGTGAAAATGTGGGGGCTAATTTGTAAATTTCCCTAAATATGTGTTTT
Organism: Gossypium sturtianum; assembly: GCA_025698515.1. NCBI lineage: Eukaryota > Viridiplantae > Streptophyta > Magnoliopsida > Malvales > Malvaceae > Gossypium > Gossypium sturtianum. The sequence continues at coordinate 32,794,021 of CM046943.1, read as the reverse complement.
CGGATTGAATTGAATGAATTAGTGAATAAAAGAGTTAAATTTGAATATGTATAGATCAAGAACCGAAGAAAACGGACTTAGATCGTGGGAAATCGAAAGTAATTGAGTAGCCGAGTTTGTTTCTATTTATCCGAATCCGAGGTAAGTCGATATACAAATAAATGTATTTTAATTGAGTATTAATGCATATATGAAATTTAGATTGCTATGAATAATGCTCGAGAGGTTATGTGTATGAAATCCGAGAAAGTGTCGACAAGTTATTAATGTCCGAGAAGTCCCGTACGAACCTAGGAATAGATAGGATTACATATGTCATGACATAGGTGTCCGATATGTGATATCATGTAAGACCACGTCTGGGATGTTGGAATTGATTCGAGATTTCTTATAAGACCACGTCTGGGACGATGGCATCGATATGAGATTTACGTGTAAGACCATGTCTGGGACATTGGCATCGTAATTAATTCATGTAAGACCCTGTCTGGGACAGTGGCATCGATATCTGAGTACACGTAAGACCTCGTCTAGGACGTTGGCATTGTACGACTATTCTGAGCATTCCGAGTATCCTATTAGATTTTGAACGGTTCAATAGGCAAATCCGAGAAATGAGAGACTATGTAAAATGTTTAAGCAAAACAGGTACGTTTGAATTCTACACGATGTAAGTGTACGGAAGGTAAGTATATCCATGTGAACTTACCTAGTGAGATATGTGCATAGTTTTGTGGATATGAAATGTGATATATGTATGATTTTGATATGAGTAAAACAGATGTTTTGAGATAAAATATGTTGATATACTATGGCTAAACAAATGAGCCAAAGAACATGTTATGAAATTGCAAATGAGAAATATTAATGACATTGTATCAATGTGATTATGTGCATTTTATGTTAAGTTTATTTGTATATGGCTTACTAAGCTTTGAAAGCTTACTTTGTGTGTGTTTGTTCTGTTTTATAGATCGTCGAAGCTACTAAAGGCTCGGGGATCGTCCAGGATCGTCATCACACTACTCAATCTTAATTTTGGTACCTTTTGAAAGTGTAAATATGAAGTATGGCATGTATAAGCTAGTCACTTTGAATTATGTATGTGAAGTGTATATAGCTATGTGGTATGGCTAGATAAATGATTATGATATAAATTAGTTTCCAAGTTATATGATGTTTGTTTGGTATGGTTAATGGCTAATGAAATGGCCAAGTAATGGTAAGCTTATTGATGCAAAGTTTGAGATATCAATGATAAGAAAATGTCTTACTATCGTGATAAGTTGTGAATGAATTATGCAAGGATTTATTTGTGAATTAGTTGATCTAATTGGCATAATAGTTGGTATGCTTAGAAATGGTATTGAATGGGATGTTATGATGATCATTTGGTATTTTTTTGGTTTCCAATTGGGTAGGGAAATATGCTTATATGTGCTTGTAAGGATGACCTAATGTGTGGGTGGCATTTTGTCCTTACAAATGGCCTATATTTTCCCACACGGTTGAGCACACGGGCGTGTGGCTTGACCGTGTCCTTCGTGGTTGAATTTCAAAATCAAGTCAGGCTCGACCACGGGCTGAACACACGGGCGTGTGACTGGCCGTGTGATGCAAGTCAGGCTCGACCATGGGTGAGGCACACGGGCGTGTCCATGGCTGTGTGGACAAGTCAGTATGTATGCCCTATTTTGACACGGCTCGGGCACATGGCGTGTCTGAGGCCGTGGGAGGCACACGGCCAGCCCACACGGGCGTGTGACCTCTGTAACTTAGAAAAATTTTAAATTTCTAAGAATTTCTGTATGTGTTCGGTTTAGTCCCGGCCCCTTACTAAAGCATGATTAAGGTCTCGTAGACCTATTTAAGGGACACTTTGATGTGATTTGTCAGATTATGTTATGAAATGTCTGTAAAAGTTTCTGATTGTCCGGTAATGCCTCTTAACCCTAAATCGGTGATGGTTATGGGTTAGCGGTGTTACATTTGATTGGTAACAGAGCTACGGTTTAGTCGATTCTTGGACTAACGTAGTGTGTGAGAGTCTAGCTATACATGCCATATTTATGAAATGTGATAGTGTGATGAATCCTGACGTGTAAAATATGTTTTAGTATAGTAATGGATCCCGAAAGAGCCGTAGCTGATGATGTTGAAAGTAACACGCCTACTCCCGCTTAAGGGACAGTGCCATCTGATTCAAGACCGGTTACTAGCGGTTAAGAGGGAGAAGCTAAACAAGCTTTCTTCCAAATGATGAGTGAGTTGTTCACTCAGTTTGTAAGGAACAATCCGGTTGTTTCACAACATCCTTCCCCGTTTAATCCTCCTCAGACTTCTACGATACCTCCGGCTATGAATCTGAATTTGTTGAATAAGCCTCCGATTGACAAAATCCGTAAATATGGGGCTGAAGAGTTCAAGGCCACCAGTGATGACAATGCCGAGAAAGCTGAGTTTTGGCTAGAGAACACTATTCGAGTATTTGATGAAATGTCATTGAACCCCGAAGAATGTATAAAGTGTGTTGTTTCTTTGTTACGAGACGCAGCTTATCAATGGTGGAAGACCTTGATTTCCATTGTTCTGAAAGAACGGGTTACATGGGATTTCTTTCAGTCTGAGTTCAGAAAGAAGTACATCAATCAGAGGTTTATTGATCAGAAATGAAAAGAATTTCTTGAGTTGAAACAGGGTCGGATGACCGTGACCGAGTATGAACAAGAGTTCGTGAGATTAAGTCAGGATGCTCAAGAATGTGTATCAACCGAGGCAGTAATGTGTAAAAGGTTTGAAGACGGTCTGAATGAAGATATCCATTTGCTAGTTGGAATTTTGGAAATAAAAGAGTTCGTTGTGCTTTTTGATCGAGCGTGCAAAGCTGAGGCACTCGGGAAAGATAAAAGAAAAGCTGAGTCTGAAGCTAGAGATGTGAAAAAGAGATTTTCGAGCAAATCATTTCAGTCTACTTCAAAGAAATTTAGAGATGAGCATAGCCGTTCCAGAACTAATGTAGGACATTCGAATCCGAGAGATCGAGCTAGATCACAGTCGAATTCTAAAACTCTAGCTAATCGATAGCTAGTGTGGGAAATGTCCGATTTGAACGACCTGAATGTAGGCACTGTGGTAAAAGACATCCAGGTTGTTGTAGATTTAATGATCGAGCTTGTTTCAGATGTGGATCGTTAGATCATTTCATCCGTAATTGCCCAGAGTCTGTTGAGCAAGAGATTGTTCAGAATCTGAGATCTGATAATGTTTCAGCGAGAGGTAGACCTTCCCAAAATGCAAGAAATGTCAGTGGTAGTCAAAGAACTATGAAAGACACTGTTGTGAGATCTGAGCTAGAGCGTCTGCCAGAGCATATGCCATTTGAGCTCGTGAGGAAGCTTCATCTCCGGATGTTATAACGGGTACATTTACTCTTTATGATACTTCTGTGATTGCATTGATAGACCCAGGTTCTACACATTCGTATATATGCATAAACTTAGTATCCAGTAAGACTTTGCCTGTAGATTCTACTGAATTTGTTATTAGAGTATCGAACCCCTTAGGTAAAAGTGTCTTGGTTGACAAAGTATGCAAGAACTGTCCGTTGATGTTTAGAGATGTTTGTTTTCCAGCGGATTTGATGCTATTACCATTCGATGATGTAACACCCCAAACCCGGCCTACAAGCCCTGACCGGATCTGGCATGTCACTGCGGAAAACGTTTGAAAATATTTTTGATGTTAGAATAACCCGTGAAAATTTATTAACTTTTGAATACTATGTCCATTTAAAATCTATTAAATAATATAAGCTCGATATAAAATATCCTAATTAAAACTTTTTTATAAGTTATTATAATATAAATCATTTGTAAAAAAAATACTTCTAAGTAAACATAAACTTCAACAACCATAAATAGAGTACTTTAACTCAAAAGTGGCCCTTATTACATCAAATAAATTCCCAAAATACGGATAATATAAAAATCATTATTAATTAACTAAACAAGTAAAACATCTACTACGCATGAAAATGCATCGCATGGCCACCTTTGTATCTACTCCAACCCGGTCCATTAATCACGACTCACTGCGATGTTTAAAAAGTTGGGTGAGTCACACAGATTCAGTGTGTAATTAAACCACCGATATCCACCCACATGTTAGCCACAAATCAACCCAATTATAAAATGCAGCATGTAAATATAATCATTTAAACATTACCACAACTGGGCTTGGCCCCACAATCAAATCATATTCAAGCTTTGGGCTAGGCCCTTTTCTCATCAATCCAGCGATCATTGGGCTTGGCCCATTTCCACGTATGTTCTCAAAACATACCTTTCCACATGTCATATTGGGCATGGCCCATTTCCATATCATTTCACAGCGGAACAATGCAACATGAAACCTAACCCAATCCTAAGGTCCATCCGCTACACACCCCCTTGTCGACCTACCACACACACGGGGACTATCGAGTCACCCTCTCCTTTTCCCTCCAAAAAGGCAACCAATGCCATCCACGATGTAGCGTATAGCTAACATCAAACCACGATGGAGCACACAGCAATCCATCAAGCCACGATATGGCATAGAGCCGATATCAATCAAGGTAACCACGCGAACTAAATCGCAAAGATCCACAACGCGACCTCGATCGGCGCCAATCCACGATGTAGCACAAAGCTGACATCAACCACGTACTCGAAGTACACCCGGTCCTTCTTTCATAACCCACCCATGCACATGTAACATGATATTACGACAATATGATGCATGTGCATGTCATTCACAAATATAGGCATACACTCATATTTAAATAAATAACAACAATATTTACAATGTGCTACTTACCTGATCATCGGCATACCCCTTTTAGGGTATCTATCACACTTTTACCACTGCACTTATTAGTAAGCATATAAAATAAGCAGATATCACACAAAACCCGGAAACAATGGCTAACTACACACCTTATAACCTGAAGTTCTAGACTTTCAATCCCGACGGCCTCCATTTACTCTTGTCGACTTGCCCTATAACCCATAGTCAACATCGGTCAACACAAGAACATATCTAATGGCCTAAGGCCGAATACCCAAAGGATCACTTACCCACTTACTCGGATCCTGAAACACCAATAGTCTCAAGGAGTTGCCGAAAATCCCTGTTACAAAACCATTAGAATCGGCCTACAACAACAATCCATGAAAAGGCCCTTGAACTGTCGTAATCCCTGCTACACAACTTATTAGAATTGGCTACTACTAAAAAATATGAGTATAGCCCCCCTTGGCCGAATACTTACCACCACCTTACCTTGATGAGTAGTCGAATTCAAACAGCCCCCAAGTGCTCCCTCACGCTGGCTACCACAGAAAAACACATCACTTAAAGCCTTAAGGACATTCGGCCAACCAAAGAAATCAAGGCCTAGACTCTTGTTTTGGCAACAATATGGAAGAGAATCCAAAACATATACAAAAGAGATCACTTACCCTTATCGATAAACTTCCCGAAGTCACCCTCCTAGATTCGGCCACTGGAGAAGGATCACTTGGCTTAAGGATTCGCGACTTAGTAGAGGAGGCATAAGGTTTGAAAGGTTGGCTATGGCTTCCTATTAGGGGTGAAATATTCGGCTATACAAGGAGAAGATATAGACTTGGGGTTGGTCGTAAGGAAAATAAATGAATAAAAAGAGGGAGTAGAAGAATTCGGCAAAGGGATCAAAAGAAATTCATGAAGAAAAGTGCCACTAAATAGGAAATTCGGACTTAGCAAAAATGACAAAAGGAAAAGCAAGGGGTCAAGCGATGCTTTTATAGGCATTCGGCACCCCCTTCAAGCTTGCCGTCCACTCCTTCCAACAAGGAGTTCAAATTCTAATCAACCTCCCCAATTACTCCAAGCCACCCATTTGAATTAAAACAAATTAATAATCAAAATAATCAAAATAATATCCCTCTTTATCTCTTATTATCTAAAAAAAAAATCTAAATAAAAGAAAAGCTCATATTATCCTTTAATAAAAAGAATTTAAAGAGAGAAAAACTCTCCACTTGTGCCGTCCACCTTCACGCCAATCAGCAGCAAAAAGAAGGAAAAACCCCACCTGCAGCCTTCAAGGTTCGAACACAGGACCTGGGAAATCGCTGACCAAGTAGCGCCCGTGCCATTCGGCCAACACGCTTTCTGTTACAAAGCCCCAACATTTATTTTTAACCCCTTCCTACTTCAGCCCATCACATAGCAAAATAAAAAAGCCAAAAATGCCGCTGCCCCCACTCGAACCAGCGCCCTTTCTTCCCTTCAGCGCCTAAGTGGCGCATGAGAGCCACTTTGCCAACTGGACTTTCATGTCCAGCAACCTGGCCATTAATTTTTAAGGCCTACTAGCCCAGTTCTTTGGCTGACGCAAAAATAAAACAAAAATTGCCGCCTTAGCAGCTCGAACCCTTGCTCCCTTAGGCGTTCCCTTTCAAAGCTCCAAGCAGCGCCTCCATGCCACTCCACCCAACTGTTTCTTGTGTCCTAAATTCCACCAATTTATTTTAAGGCCTTCTTGCTCTATTTCCCCTTTTTACACTAAAAATCTAAAATTTTCCCAGGTACTCCCCGTTCATCCAATCATTCTTAAAACCTCTAAATACACCAAAGCACACCCAAAAATCTTCCAACACCTGGGTTAAACTCAAATTGCATAGCCCCTAAACCAGGGTGTTACAATTCTACCCTCCTTAAAAATAATTTCGTCCTCGAAATTACTTGGCTAACGAACATCTGTACAACCTATCTTACCACTTTATGCTTATGCTGCGCACTCTGATCTTACTAAGGCTATCATACTTCCCAACCATAGCCTCTAAGTTCCCACTCAAAATTCAAAACACCTCTCTTAGCAACACAGAAAAGGGCTAACTCACAAGCAAGCAAAGCAATTAAAGCATGTACCAAAGCAAAGGAGCTTACCCGATATCACATCCTTGGCTGACTCTGACTAGAACCATTCCTTCCATGGCTTAAACCACGACCTCTCATTGCTTGAGGACAATTCTTAACCAGATGTGCCTTAGATCCGCACCGAAAGCATTCTTTACTATTTCCCCAACATTCTCCTAAATGAGCTCTCCCACACTCAACACATGAATGATTTCGATCAGCTGGTACAAGTGCACGTACATGATTCACGATCCTTGGTCTTTTCTGGACATTACCAAGCGATGCTGATGGTCTAAAACTTCTCTTATTCTCGTTCCTATTCTTCTCTCGATTTTCTCTTATAGTCTTCTTAACCTCTTCAGCGATCCGAGCTTTCTCCACCAGAATGGCGAAGTCCCTTTCTCTCTGCGGAGCGATCAACTCCCGCAACTCATCTCGCAGCCCATCTTCGAATCGAACACTCCTTTCATAGTCAGTAGCCATGATTCCCTTGGCGTACTGACTTAGTCGCACAAATTCCGCTTCATATTCCGCTACCGACTTATTCCCTTGTACTAGATTTAGAAACGCTTTCCTTTGCGAGTCCAAATAACTGGCTCCTACGTACTTCCCTTCAAACTTGGCCTTAAAGTAATCCCAATCCAGTCGATCTGCGGTACACCTTGTTTGACAATGAGCCACCAACGATAAGCCGTCGCGAAGCAACGAAAGCAAAGACACCCTTCACTTTTCTTCATCGGTGCGATCCAAATCGTCCATGATTCTTTCGATCGCTTCTAGCCAATACTCCGCTACGTTCGAGCTACTCGAGACACCCTCTAAAGATCTCAGCTCCGTTCAATCTAAGCCTTTCCGATCATCTGGCTTTCGAGTTCCGTTTCCCCTACTAGCTCTCGCTACTCGTTCTAGCACTCGTAACATGGCCCGCGATCATCGTGTCATCTTCACCTATCGATCTTGCTCCTCTCGCGCCCACCGCTTTGGTGGCGGCACTTCACTTCGACCCATGGCGGACCCTCGGGGTTACGATGTCGCCAATCTACCTCTACCGCGTCCTCTAGAACTCATCTCTATCGTTGCGATTTATCGATTAAAAAGTTTTATGCATCGGACTTTTGTTCCACTTATTAACCATGAACAATTTTATGAAAAGAATTTCTAAAGGTAGTTCTTTCGATCACACAAATTTTCAGTTCAAGTTCCTATTCTATTTTGAATATCACATTCATCCATAAGGACACATCCATTCATCAACAAGAACACATTCATCACTAGCGACACCTTCATTTCCCAATGAAGCCACATTCCTTCCTCGGTAGAGGCACATTGGTGGTATCTACCACCCACATTCACTATCCGGACATTTTACGCGTTTTTACCCGTGGGTATTTTCGTCATTTTCCTACAGGGGTATTTTTGGTAATTTTGTAAATCGAGAAAACATCTTTCAAAATCAGATTTAGAGTTTACAAACCAAAGGGGTAAATTTTGGAAATTTTAAAACTAAGGGTTTTAAAACTAGGAATTTTATAAAATGGCACGGCTAGTCCCTTTCGGGTTTTAATAATTGGTTTAGCCTATGAACAAGTCCTCTTGGTTAAGGTGAACCGTAGCTACGCACCAGGTAGGATTCCAGCGAAGAGGAGGTGAGTCACGAGGATTTGCTTAAGTACTGTGCTCTTAGGATCCACTCCTAGACATGCGCACAATGGTTGCCACACCTTAACTCGGCGACTTAATCACAGGTTTGTTTAATGGTCCTTAAGTCTTATGTGTTCAATGTTTGAGTAAACTAATCCTAGGGTTCAATAGCCCTAATGTTCTAATCTACGAGCCCATAAAAAGCCCATATAGCTCATATACACAATTCACTTGTAAGTCCAAGTACTTACCAGTGGACTTGGTAGGAGAGGTGCAGTGCCATGCGAGAATAACTGAAAAATATTTCATAAAAACCCATATTTTTGAAAAGCCCATTTTGAAAATGTTTTTGGGCCCAAAACCCTCAAAGCCGAGTTTTGAACCGGGCTCGATACTAAATCAGTAACACCCCAAACCCGCCTACAAGCCACGATAGGATCGGCATGTCATCTGCAAGGAAAACATTTGAAAATATTTTTAATGTTAGAATAACCCGTGAAAATTTATTAACTTTTGAATACTATGTCCATTTAAAATCTATTAAATAATATAAGCTCGATATAAAATATCCTAATTAAAACTTTATTATAAGTTATTATAATATAAATCATTTGTAAAAAAAATACTTCTAAGTAAACATAAACTTCAACAACCATAAATAGAGTACTTTAACTCAAAAGTGGCCCTTATTACATCAAATAAATTCCCAAAATACGGATAATATAAAAATCATTATTAATTAACTAAACAAGTAAAACATCTCTACTGCATGAAAATCGTCTGCATGGCCACCTTTGTATCTACTCCAACCAGGTCCATTAATCACGACTCACTGCGATGTTTAAAAAGTTGGGTGAGTCACATGATTCGAGTGTGTAATTAAACCAGCGATATCCACCCACATGTTAGCCACAAATCAACCCAATTATAAAATGCAGCATGTAAATATAATCATTTAAACATTACCACAACGGGCTTGGCCCACAATCAAATCATATTCAAGCCTTTGGGCTAGGCCCTTTTCTCATCAATCCAGCGATGTTGGGCTTGGCCCATTTCCACGTATGTTCTCAAAACATACCTTTCCACATGTCATATTGGGCATGGCCCATTTCCATATCATTTCACAACGGAACAATGCAACATGAAACCCAACCCAATCCTAAGGTCCATCCGCTACACACCCCCTTATCCGAATTTACCACACACCGGGGACTATCGAGTCACCCTCTCATTTTCCCTCCAAAAGGCAACCAATGCCATCCACGATGTAGCGTATAGCTAACATCAAACCACGATGGAGCACACAGCAATCCATCAAGCCACGATATGGCATAGAGTCGATATCAATCAAGGTAACCACGCGAACTAAATCACAAAGATCCACAACGCGACCTCGATCGGCGCCAATCCACGATGTAGCACAAAGTCGACATCAACCACGCACTCGAAGTACACACGGTCCTTCTTTCATAACCCACCCATGCACATGTAACATGATATTACGACAATATGATGCATGTGCATGTCATTCACAAATATAGGCATACACTCATATTTAAATAAATAACAACAATATTTACAATGTGCTACTTACACGATCATCTAAGCATACCCCTTTTAGGGTATCTATCACACTTTTACCATTGCACTTATTAGTAAGCATATAACATAGCAGATATCACACAAAACCCGGAAACAATGGCTAACTACACACCTTATAACCTGAAGTTCTAGACTTTCAATCCCGGCGGCCTCCCTTTACTCTTGTCGATTTGCCCTATAACCCATAGTCAACATCGGTCAACACAAGAACATATCTAATGGCCTAAGGCCGAATACCCAAAGGATCACTTACCCACTTACTCGGATCCTGAAACACCAATAGTCTCAAGGAGTTGCCGAAAATCCCTGTTACAAAACCATTAGAATCGGCCTACAACAACAATCCATGAAAAGGCCCTTGAACTGTCGTAATCCCTGCTACACAACTTATTAGAATTGGCTACTACTAAAAATATATGAGTATAGCCCCCCTTGGCCGAATACTTACCACCACCTTACCTTGATGAGTAGTCGAATTCAAACAGCCCCCAAGTGCTCCCTCACGCTGGCTACCACAGAAAAACACATCACTTAAAGCCTTAAGTACATTCGGCCAACCAAAGAAATCAAGGCCTAGACTCTTGTTTTGGCAACAATATGGAAGAGAATCCAAAACATATACAAAAGAGATCACTTACCCTTATCGATAAACTTCCCGAAGTCACCCTCCTAGATTCGAGCCCTTTGGAGAAGGATCACTTGGCTTAAGGATTCGCGACTTAGTAGAGAGGACGCAAGGTGAAAGGTTCGGCTATGGCTTCCTATTAGGGGTGAAATATTCGGCTATACAAGGAGAAGATATAGACTTGGGGTTGGTCGTAAGGAAAATAAATGAATAAAAAGAGGAGTAGAAGAATTCGGCAAAGGGATCAAAAGAAATTCATGAAGAAGGTCGCCCACTAAATAGGAAATTCGGCACTTAGCAAAAATGACAAAAGGAAAAGCAAGGGGTCAATCGATGCTTTTATAGGCATTCGGCACCCCCTTCAAGCTTGCCGTCCACTCCTTCCAACAAGGAGTTCAAATTCTAATCAACCTCCCCAATTACTCCAAGCCACCCATTTGAATTAAAACAAATTAATAATCAAAATAATCAAAATAATATCCCTCTTTATCTCTTATTATCTAAAGAAAAAATCTAAATAAAAGAAAAGCTCATATTATCCTTTAATAAAAATAATTTAAAGAGAGAAAAACTCTCCACTTGTGCCGTCCACCTTCACGCCAATCAGCAGCAAAAAGAAGGAAAAACCCCACCTGCAGCCTTTAAGGTTCGAACACGGGACTGGGGAAATCAGCTGACCAAGTAGCGCCTGGGCCATTCGGCCAACTCGCCTTTCATGTTACAAAGCCCCAACATTTATTTTTAACCCCTTCCTACTTCATCCCATCACATAGCAAAATAAAAACGCCAAAAATGCCGCTGCCCCACTCGAACCGGCGCCCTTTCTTCCCTTCAGTGCCTAAGTGGCGCATGAGAGCCACTTTGCCAATCTGGACTTTCATGTCCACCAACACAGCCATTAATTTTTAAGGCCTACTAGCCCTGATCCTTTGGGTGACGCAAAAATAAAACAAAAATTGCTGCCTTAGCGACTCGAACCCCTGCTCCCTTAGGCGTTCCTTTCAAAGCTCCAAGCGGCGCCTCCATGCCACTCCACCCAACTGTTTCTTGTGTCCTAAATTCCACCAATTTATTTTAAGGCCTTCTTGCCCTATTTCCCCTTTTTACACTAAAAATCTAAAATTTTCCCATGTACTCCCCGTTCATCCAATCATTCTTAAAACCTCTAAATACACCAAAGCACACCCAAAAATCTTCCAACACCTGGGTTAAACTCAAATTGCATAGCCCCTAAACCAGGGTGTTACAGATGAGTTTGATATAATTTTGGGTATGGACTGGTTGACGTTGCATGATGCTATTGTGAACTGTAAAAGAAAAACTATTGATTTGAGATGTCAAAATGATGAAATAGTCTGGATTGAGTCGAATGATTTGAATGAATTACCGGTTGTGGTATCAGTGATAAAAGCTCAGAATTATATGAAAAAGGGATATGAAGCTTATTTTGCTTATGTAATTGACTCAAAAGTGACTGAAAAGAAAGTTGAATCAGTTCCAGTGGTTTGTGAATTCCCTGATGTATTTCCTGAAGAATTTCTGGTATTACCTCCGATACGTGAAGTTGAATTTGGTATTGATTTGTTACCAGGAACAACTCCTATTTCGATAGCTCCGTATAGAATGGCACCAACAGAGTTGAAAGAGTTAAAGTCACAGTTGCAAGAGTTGACTGACAGAGGGTTTGCAAGACTGAGTTTCTCACCTTGGGGTGCTCCTGTTCTGTTTGTGAAAAAGAAAGATGGCACGATGAGAATGTGCATTGATTATCGTCAGTTGAACAAGGTGACTATAAAAAACAAATATCCTCTGCCCAGAATTGATGATTTATTTGATCAGCTTAAAGGAGCCACTGTGTTTTCAAAGATAGATTTGAGATCGGGATACTACCAGTTGCGAGTAAAAGATTTAGACATTCCTAAAACTAATTTCAGAACGAGGTACGGGCATTATGAGTTTTTAGTTATGCCTTTTGGACTAACAAATGCTCCTGCTATTTTTATGGATTTGATGAACAGAATTTTCAGACCGTATTTAGATCAATTTGTTGTTGTATTCATTGATGACATCTTGATTTATTCACGTGATGAGATTGAGCATGCGGAACATCTGAGAATTGTTTTGCAATCTCTGCGAGATAAGCAATTGTATGCAAAGTTCAGTAAATGTGAATTTTGGTTGCGAGAAGTTGGTTTTTTGGGACATATTGTATCGACCCGGAATACGAGTTGATCCGAGTAAGATTTCGCTATTCGGAATGGAAACCTCGAAGAATGTGTCCAAGTCCGTAGTTTTTTCGGTACTAGCTGGTTATTATCGTCGGTTTGTAAAAGGATTCTCGATGATAGCTACTCCATTGACTAGATTGCTTCAGAAAGATGTGAGGTTTAAATGGTCTGATAAATGTCAGAAAAGCTTTGATCAGTTGAAAGCTATGTTAACTGAAGCTCTAGTTTTGATACAACCAGAATCGGGTAAAGAATTCGTGATTTACAGTGATGCTTCATTGAATGGTCTGGGATGTGTTTTGATGCAAGAAGGCAAATTTATAGCTTATGCCTCGAGACAACTAAAGCCGCATGAAAAGAACTATCCGACACATGATCTTGAATTAGTTGCGATTGTGTTTGCATTAAAAATATGGCGCCATTATCTTTACGGTGAAAAATGTCACGTGTTTTCGGATCATAAAAGTTTGAAGTACTTAATGACTCAGAAAGACTTAAATCTGCAACAGAGAAGATGGTTAGAGCTGTTGAAAGATTACAAGCTTGTAATAGATTATCATCCGGGAAAAGCAAATGTTGTTGCTGATGCATTGAGTCGAAAATCACTATTTGTATTGCATGCGATGAATGCCCATTTGGACTTGTCTGATGATGGTTTAGTTTTGGCTGAGTTGAAAGCAAAACCATTGTTTTTACAGCAAATATGTGATGCTCAGAAAGTTGATAATGAAATGTTAGCAAAACGAGTTCAGTGTGATTTGAATTCTGATTCAGAATTTTGACTGGATAATGGTGATTATTTGAGATTCAGAGATCGGATTTGTGTTCTGAGAAATTCAAAGTTGATTCAGTTGATCTTGAATGAAGCACATAACAGCCGCTTATCTATTCATCTGGGAAGTACAAAGATGTATCATGATTTGAAGAAACACTATTGGTGGTCTGGTATGAAACGAGACATCACTGACTTTGTGTCGAAATGTTTAGTCTGCCAGCAAGTTAAAGCTGAACATCAGGTTCCATCTAGTTTGCTACAACCGATTTTGATTCCCGAGTGGAAATGGGATAGAGTGACGATGGACTTTGTTTCTGGATTGCCCTTGACTCCGAGAAAGAAAGATGCAATTTGGGTCGTAATTGATCGATTGACGAAATTTGCCCATTTTATTCCAGTACGATCTGATTACTCACTTGATAAATTAGCTGAGCTTTATATTTTTGATATTGTGAGATTGCACGGAGTGCCATTGTCTATTGTATTGATCGTTGATTTCAGAGTTTTAAATTTATAATGATCGAACCTGGAACTAACTATAACAACGATTGAGGCAAGTGCACCTATCGAACAGTAGTATAACTTAGGCAAGACCGGATTGTCAAACCCAATGAAACCAAAAGTACTAATACTAACTTTCTTTTTATTATCTAGCCTAAAATAAGTGAAGTTGTTATTTAATCTAAATTTAACTAACTACTAAGCTAAAGATGCAAAGACAAAAAAGAATGAATTAGGGAAATACTGTTGAAAAAACTCAGTTGATTAAGACGATACCCTTAGGAAGAATCCACCTAGACTTCACTTGTTATCTAACTCTGAACCAGACGATTTATTCACTTGACTTGATCTGTAAGACTCCCTAACGTATATTAAACTCTCTCTCGAAGCGAATAACGTCTAACCCTAGGTTGATTAATTGAAATCTCTTTCTAATTAAAACCCCTAGAATTGCATTTACTCGATCTATGGACTCCCATATTAGGTTTCACCCTAATCTGGCAAAATCTCATCACCCTATCTCTAGGCACGCGATCAACTCCGCTTAATTATGCTAGATCTACTCTTAGGCAGGGACTTTTGCTCCTCCACCTAAGCACATCAAACTTGAATCAATATCCCGAAAATATTAACACAAGAATTAAGAACACATAATTAAGAACAAATCAAGTATTTATCATATAGTTCAGCAAACGATAACAAGATTCATCTAAGTTTTATCCCCTTCAGGTATCTGAAGGTTTAGTTCATAACAATAAAAGAAAACATCTCAGAAGAAAAGATAAAACAAAACATAAGAAATCCCTAAAACCCCCTGAAGGAATTGAAGGAGAGATCCGCCATCTTGAGTAGAATTTCGGCTTCTTGAGATGGATCAACTGGGTATCTTCGAGTGTTTCCCACAAATCTGACCTTTTCGGCTCGGCTCCTTGGCCTAGCTCACCGCCCTCTTCTAGGTTATACTTAGGGTGTTTATATAGGCTTTTGAAATAGGTTTCTTTGCCCCTAAGTATCCTTTTCCGAGTGAAATTGCTCTTCTCCATGACAGGGACACGGCCATGGCACACGCCCGTGTGAATCGTCTTTAGGCCGTGTTCAGACTTTTAATGAGGTGACACGCCTGTGTAAATCATGATCAGGCCGTGTTCTAGTCTATCAAGGAGACACGGCCATGTTGGCTCAAGTTCAGGCCGTGTCGATTTTCACTTTGGCCCAATTTGGTCCGTTTTGAGCCCGTTTCTCGTTCTTTCCATCCTCCGATGCTCTACTGAGTATAAAACATGAAAAGAAAGGATTAAGAGCACCTTTTTTCATAAATCAAGAGATAAATCATCCAAAAGTATGCTAAATGTGGGATTAAAATATGTTACTTTTACGGTTTATCATGTATCTGATAGAGACCCGAGATTTACATCACGATTCTGGAAGAAATTACAAGAAGCTTTAGGTACAAAGTTGCATTTCAGTATAGCTTTTCATCCGCAGATGAATGGTCAGTCCGAACGGATTATTCAGATTCTCGAAGATATGTTGAGACGTTGCATCCTTGAGTTTAATGGTACATGGGAACAGTACTAGCCATTGATTGAATTTGCGTATAATAATAGTTTTCAGTCGAGCATCAAAATGGCACCTTATGAAGCTTTGTACGGACGTAAATGTCGGACACCTCTGTATAGGACTGATCTCAGTGAAAATAAGATACACGGGGTTGATTTGATAAAAGACACTGAACAGAAAGTTAAAGTAATCCGTGATAGTCTGAAAGCAGTGTCTGATCATCAGAAGTCCTATGCAGACTTGAAAAGAAAAGACATTAAATTCGAAATCGGTGATAAAGTATTTTTAAAAGTGTATCCGTGGAAGAAAGTACTCAGATTCAGACGTAAAGGCAAGTTGAGTCTGAGGTTCATCGGACCGTATGAAATCATCGAACAAATTAGACCAGTTTCTTATAAGTTGTTGTTGCCATCGGAACTAGAAAAGATTCATAATGTATTTTACGTGTCAATGCTTCGTCGATACTGATTTGATCCATCACATGTGATAACTCCGTCTGAGATTGAAATACGATCTGATATGACTTATGAAGAAGAACCGATCCATATTTTAGATCATGAGATGAAAGAATTGAGAAATAAGAAAATCTCATTAGTGAAAGTGTTATGGCATCGACACAGAGTGGAAGAGGCTACGTGGGAGCCTAAAGATACAATGAGACAACAACATCCGAATCTATTCAGCGGTAAGATTTTCGAGGAGGAAAATCCCTAAGGGGGAGAATTATAACAGTCCGATTTAGGCCCTAGTCAGAATAGTGGTTTCGGGACCACAAATCTGAGTCAGAAAAATAATTTAATATTATTTTCCGTGCCTATGGTATGTGAATTAGTATGTGTGAAATTTCTGTGATTTAATTTGATCAATTAAGTGCTTAATTTGAGAAAATGATCAAATTGTGAAAGATGCAAAATTAGCATGCCATGTGTTAAAAGCACCTATGTGTCATGTCTTTATAATTATGAGGCCCTTATGTTGTAATTTGACCATTAGACTATGTTATGGACGGTTATAGACATGTGTTATATGGTTTTCTAATTTATTTAATTAAGGTTATTTTGGTAAAAGGTGAATTAATGTTGTTTATAATAAAACTAAATAATAAGCCATGCATGATATTCATCTTTTTGGACCGAAAATAAGAAATAGAAGCAAGGGTTTTGATCTTTGAATATTCGGCTAGATAAAAGCAAAAATTGAGGTATGTTTTGGTTTCGGTTTTTGCTAATTTCTACGTTTTTTGTAATTGTTGCTTCGTGTTCTTCAAAACCCATGCTTCAATTTTGTGAATGGATGAAGATTTTGAATTGTGCCATTGATGAACACATGAGTTTTGTGGTGTCTGAAGATGGATTATGAAAGATATGTGTTAGATTAACATAGTTTGTCTTTGAATTTTTGATAAATTTGAGTAATTTGGACTTAATTGAGAAAATAAAATTATGAGGGACTAAATTGTGAAATAAATGAAATGTATGGATTGGTATGATCATAGTGAACATTCAGCTAAGCATGGGTGATATGAAATTTGGTGTATTTTGTGATTTTATGAAATAAGGACTAAAATGTCAAAATGTGAAAATGTAGAGGCTAATTTGTAAATTGCCCTAAATATGTGTTTTTGGATTGAATTGAATGAATTAGTGAATAAATGAGTTAAATTTGAATATGTATAGATCAAGAACCAAAGAAAACGGACTTAGATCGTGGGAAATCGAAAGTAATTGAGTAGCCGAGTTCGTTTCTGTTTATCCGAATCTGAGGTAAGTCGATATACAAATAAATGTATTTTAATTGAGTATTTATGCATCTATGAAATTTACATTTCTATGAATAATGCTCGAGAGGTTATGTGTATGAAATCCGAGAAAGTGTCGACAAGTTATTAATGTCCGAGAAGTCCCGTACGAATCTTAGGAATAGATAGGATTACATATGTCATGACATAGGTGTCCGATATGTGATATCATGTAAGACCACGTCTGGGATGTTGGCATTGATTCGAGATTTCGTATAAGACCACGTCTGGGACGTTGGCATCGATATGAGATTTACGTGTAAGACCATGTCTGGGACATTGGCATCGTAATTGATTCGTGTAAGACCCTGTCCGGGATAATAGCATCGATATCTGAGTACACGTAAGACCTTGTCTGGGACGTTGGCATTGTACGACTCTTCTGAGCATTCCGAGTATCCTATTAGATTCCGAACAGTTCAACGAGAAAATCTGAGAAATGAGAGACTACGTAAAATGTTTAAGCAAAACAGGTACGTTTGAATTGTACACGATTTAAGTGTATGGAAGGTAAGTATACCTATTTGAACTTACCTAGTGAGATATGTGCATAGTTTTGTGGATATGAAATGTGATATATATATGATTTTCATATGAGTAAAAGAGATGTTTTGAGATAAAATATGTTGATATATTATGGCTAAACAAATGAGCCAAAGAACATGATATGAAATTGCAAATGAGAAATATTAATGACATTGTATCAATGTGATTATGTGCATTTTATGTTAAGTTTATTTGTATATGGTTTACTAAGCTTTGAAAGCTTACTTTGTGTGTGTTTGTTCTGTTTTATAGATCGTCGAAGCTACTAAAGGCTCGGGGATCGTCCAGGATCGTCATCACACTACTCAATCTTAATTTTGGTACCTTTTGAAAGTGTAAATATGAAGTATGGCATGTATAGGCTAGTCACTTTGAATTATGTATGTGAAGTGTATATAGCTATGTGATATGGCTAGATAAATGATTATGATATAAATTAGTTGCCAAGTTATATGATATTTGTTTGGTATGGTTAATGGCTAATGAAATGGCCAAGTAATGGTAAGCTTATTGATGCAAAGTTTGAGATATCAATGATAAGAAAATGTCTTACTATCGTGATAAGTTGTGAATGAATTATGCAAGGATTTATTTGTGAATTAGTTGAGCTAATTGTCATAATAGTTGGTATGTTTAGAAATGGTATTGAATGGGATGTTATGATGAGCATTTGGTATGTTTTTGGTTGCCAATTGTGTAGGGAAATATGCTTATATGTGCTTGTAAGGATGACCCAATGTGTGGGTGGAATTTTGGCCTTGCAAATAGCCTATATTTGCCCACACGGTTGAGCACACGGGCGTGTGGCTCGACCGTGTCCTTCGTGGTTGAATTTCAAAATCAAGTCAGGCTCGACCACGGGCTGAACACACGGGTGTGTGACTGGTCGTGTGATGCAAGTCAGGCTCGACCACGGGTGAGGCACACGGGCGTGTCCATGGCCGTGTGGACAAGTCAGTATGTATGCCCTGTTTTGACACGGCTCAGGCACATGGGCGTGTCTGAGGCCATGGGAGGCACACGGCCTGCCTACACTGGCGTGTGACCTCTGTAACTTAGAAAAAAATTTAAATTTTTGAGAATTTCCGTATGTGTTCGGTTTAGTCCCGACCCCTTACTAAAGCATGATTAAGGTCTCGTAGACCTATTTAAGGGACACTTTGATGTGATTTGTCAGATTATGTTATGAAATGTATGTAAAAGTTTTGGATTGTCTGGTAATGCCTCTTAACCCTAAACCGATGATGGTTACGTGTTAGGGGTGTTACAATTAATATATATTTATGTATCTTCCATCATTCAACCATTTCAATACACACATCAAACATTATAAGGCCTTATATAACTACATCAAAATAAGATTAACACTAGACATTCTAATAGCTAGTTACAACCAAAACATTTCATCATTATGCCTACTTAGCTTATACATGCCATTATACCAAAATCAAAAAAAAATTGCTTGTTTTATATACCGAGAAGTCCGAGGGATAGTGTGATGTGTCTCCAACTAAGTTCCAACATCACGAGCTTCTGATTACTATAAAACAGAGGAAAATAAACAAAGTAAGCATTTAATGCTTAGTAAGTTCGTATAACAAGAATTTAACTTACCAATCATATTCATTTAAAGTAAGTATAAAAACATGCATCCAAAATATTATGGCCAATTGCCTAACCATATGCTCTCATCAAACAAGTTAGTCATGAAATTTACATGAATATCAAGAAAACAGAGATGAGCTCATCATGCAACCATTTCCAGGCATTTCAGGGATATTCAAGATATAATTCATTTAATTCTCATATTTTCTCACATTAGGAGTTTTGTCCGTTGAATCATTGAAATATCGATGGATATTCAGGTAGTACACACAAGGTGTACTTATCAATGATCCGTCAATTCGTATACAGGGGTGCTCATGAGAGCATATAATTGGGAAGCCCTCTCTCGAGCCATATAACAGGAAGCTCACATAGAGCCATATCAGAAAGCCTATAGGGAAGCTTATTCGGGCTATATATCGGGAAGCTCATAAGAGCCATAATCAGGAAGTTCACAAAGAACCATATCGAGAAGCTTAAAAAAAGCCATATAACAGGAGCTCCGGATAGCCATACATCGGGAAGTTCAAGCGAACACTACCAGGAAGCTCATAAAGAGCCAATTTAACAGGAAGCTCATGAAGAGCCTATAATCAGCATGCTCATAAGAGCTAAGGTGTGTCTACAACAAATGTAGGATCACAACCTACCGGAACGCTCCAAAGAGCTATAACGGGAAGCTCGCAAGAACCATATAACGGGAAGCTCGAGAGGGCTAATAACGGGAAGCTCTTTCGAGCAGTGGTGTGTCTGCAACATATGCAAGACTACAACCAATACGAGAAACTTACATCCATTAATTTTCATTTGTCCAAACGGGACTTAACATTTCTGACTCGAATTTGTGGTCCCGAAACCACTATTCCGATTTCACTAAAAACGAGCTGTTACAATAAGCTTCGATGTTTGTTGTAGCATCCAATTACTCGGGTCCGGCAACTGGGCCGGGTGAGAGGTGTTACACTTTTGAGGTGAATCCTTCCCCTCCAGAAACACTCCTTGATCACTATGCGCCAACCTAGTGTTCGCCAACATCAAGGCATCACAGGTGTATTCCAAGGGTTCTTATACTTAGTCTAGTTCTAGTACTATACATATTCGAAACTTATCTCATCCGTCCTGATTTCCAAAATAGAATACAAACATTAAGGCTTCGTCAGGCGGGGTGTTACATTAGTCTTTCAATCAGTTCAATCATTTTTTATTAGATAAAATGTAACAGCCTATTTTTCAGTGAAATCGGAGCAGTGGTTTCGGGACCACAAATCCGATCCGAAAATAAAATTTATTTTATTTTATTACATGGTCCGTAATATGTTAGAAATGTCATGTGAAAATTCTGATAAGAAAATTTTACTGATTATGTGCTTAATTACGAGAATGAATAATCGCATAAAATGCAAAAGTTAAATTCTAGTAGCTATAAGGATTAAATAGATATGGAATTCAAAACTAGAGGTCCTTATATGGTAATTAGACCATTAAAGAAAAGTATGTAGATTTTTGGTGACTCATCCATGGAAATTTAGAAAAAGGGCAATTACTAAATTAGAATTTGAAAAATATTTAATTGATTAAAAGATGAAAAGAAAATATCATCTTATTTTCTCATCTTCTTCAACCTAAAATACATGGAAACCCTAGGAGAGAGAGAAAAAACTTTCATGGCTTAATTGGGTAAATTTCTTTGTCCCGTTTTTAGTAATTTTGATATTTTTGAAACCGAGATAGCTTAATCTATCTATTTGGGGGATTAATTTGAAAAGTTATCAAGGCATGAAATTTGGGTCATGGATGAATATGCTGAAAATTAGAAATTTATGGTAGAAAATGAAAGGTTGTTGATAGATAAACAACTTTTACAAAGTGATTTTTGATGAAAACATGATTTAGGGACTAAAATATAAAATTGTGAAATTGAACAAAAATGCTGAATTTTTATGAATACATGGGCTGTATATTTTGTAATGGGATTTTGGTTAGGCTTGGAATAGGGGGTAAATTGCACAAATTTCATTTTCTGAGCCTATGGACGAAATTAGAATTTATGAAAAAGTTAAGGGCAAAATGGTAATTTTGCCTAGGACGTAAATTGAGTCCAAATGAGTATGAAATATGAGAAATTGATGATTAAAGCTATTTATATAGATCCAGACAACACAAATTCGTGGTTAGACCGAGGAAAAGAAAAGGTTTAGGATTAGTAGATTACTTACGCGAACAAGTGTCGAGGTAAGTTCGTGTAACTTAATCAGCATGTAAATATGTTTAATTGAATGTTGTGTTCGTATCGAATGTGACTTATATTGATGTACATTATTGGAATGCTATAATGAAAAATTGAATATATTCTTGAAATGGTGAAAAAGGGGTTAAGTCCTGCTTGAATATTGAATTCTGATGAATATATGTGCATTCCCGAAATGAATAAGGTCCTGCATTTGTTGCGGACGGGATTTAGCTCAGACAAGTAATCCTATTGACCTTATTGTAGAAAGGATTTAGCCCGGACGGGTAATCCTGATATAATACCTCTCGAGTATACGTTACGATTAGGGTTTAGCCTGGACTGGTAATCCTAATTGAGCTCTTCTGAGCATACGTTATATAAAAAATTTAGCCTGCACTGGTAATCCTGTTATACGATATGTGGCTCGAGAGTGTGTTCCTTGATTAAGTGCCCTAATGGGTACTCTTGAAAAAGAATTGATGGGTTATTGAATCGTACACCTCGAGTGTACCACTTGAGCATCCATCGAAATTTCAATGATTCAACAGACATAAAACTCTTGACATGGTATGAGAATTATGAGATGAAATGATAATTTCTTGAAAGAATATTGCATGATGAGCTCATCTATCCTTACTTGATGTATATGTAAAGTCTGTGACTAACATGTTTGATTGGATGCATGTGTTTAGGAAATTTTGCCAAATGGATGGAAAACATGATATTATATGCTTAGATTTAGTAAACGAGATTGGTAAGTTTAGTTTCCATTATATGAACTTACTAAGCATGTAATGCTTAATCCATTTTATTTTCCCCTGTTTTATAGTGCTCAGAAGCTCGTGAAGGTTGGAGATCATTGGATCATCGTCACACTATCTATTAGCTATTTTGGGTACATATAGTAAAATCGTTTTGGTATAATGGCATGTATAGGATAAGTTGGCCTTTAGTGGCTTGATAATGATGTTTGTAATCTAGCCATTGGAATGGCTAGTAATGGTTGTTTTGATATACTTGTAATGTCATGCTATGGTAGCTATATATATGTTAAGTAGTTGATCAAATCATGTTTAACACATGGACTGAACCAAGGTAAGATTGTAAACATGTATGCATGCAATGATATGCCACGTCGAATGATGGAAATTACTTAATTTGAATGATTGAAATGGTCGGAATGTGTTTGGTATGTTTTAGTGTAGGAAAATTGTAAATTTGGATGACAAATGAGGCTAGAAAGTGGCTTTATTTTGTCCACACGGGCAGACACACGGGCGTGTGTCTAGACTGTGTGTGACACACGGGAGTGTGTCTAGACTGTGTGTGACACACGGTGGGGTACATGGGTGTGTAGTTAGGCCGTGTGTCCCCTGCACCTTAATTTTGAGAAACAGAATGCTCAGGATTGAGCACACGGGCAGAGACACGAGCGTGTGTCTCAGCCGTGTTGCTACACGGCCTAGAACACCGGCATGTGCCTTGGCCGTGTGAAACCTACACCTAATTTTGAAATGAATTAATTAACCACATGGCCTAGCACACGGGCGTGTGGCATGGCTGTGTGCACAAGTCAGAGAGTTACACGGGGTCGAACACAGCCTGCAGCACAGGCGTGTCCCAGGGCCACACGGGTGTGTCCCTTGGACCACACGGGCATGTGATCCCTGCTCCTTGGAAAATTTTTGAAATTTCGCGAAAAATTCTTAGAGCTTTCGATTAAGTCCCGACTCGATTCTAGTGCTCGTATTGGACCTCGAGGGTCCATTTCAGGGACGTTACGAATGATTTCGGAATTTGAATAGTAACTTGTATGATTTATCTGTAAATGTTTCTGAATGTTCTGATAATCCTCCGTAACCCTGTTCTGGCGACGGGTATGGGTTAAGAGTGTTACATTTAGTGGTATTAGAGCTACGATTTAGCCTATTCTTGGATTGAACGTAGCAAACACGAGTTTAGCTATACATGCCATTATATAAATTGTGATAGTGTGATAACTCCTGATCATTTTAAATGTGTTTTTCATATAGTAATGTCATCCAACCGAGCTAGAGCTGAATTTGAAGAAGCTGATAGCAATGTTTCAGCTTCAGTTCAAAGAGTTGCATCTGTGTCTGGTAGTGAAAGGCCCATATCTGAGGGCCGAAGTGAGGAGGCAAAACAAGCCTTCCTTTAAATTATGAATGAATAGTTTACACAGTACTTAAAAAAAACCCCGCTGTACAACGACCTCCCTCACTTGCTCCACAACCGGTTCCTGAGGTACCACAGGGTGCTGAACCCGCTAGAACTGGTAAGCCTCCGGTAGATAAAATTTGTAAATATGGGGCAGAAGAATTTAGAGCTACTGTAGATGATGATCTAGAAAGGGCTGAATTTTGGTTGGAAAATACCATCCGGGTTTTTGATGAATTATCTTGTACACCTGCTGAATTTTGAAATGTGCAGTATCTCTACTGAAAGACACAGCTTATCATTAGTGGAATACCATAGCTTCAGTGGTATCGAGAGATAATGTTACATGGGAATTCTTCCAGGTTGAATTCAGAAAGAAATATGTTAGTCAGAGATTCATGGATCAGAAAAAGAAAGAATTTTTAGAACTCAAGCAGGGAAATATGACTGTATCCGAGTATGAACGAGAATTTGTTCGATTGAGCAAATACGCCAGATAATGGGTCCAGTCTGAGGTCGAGATGTGTAAACGCTTTGAAGAGGGTTTAAATGAAGATATCAAATTATTGATTGGAATTCTCGAAATAAGGGAATTTGTGGTATTGGTCGAACGAGCAAACAAAGCTGAAGAATTGAGTAAAGAGAATAAATAGGCTGAAAGAGAAGCTCGGGTTTCTGGAAAAAGAACTATGAGTAAGTCACAATCATTTGCTTTTAAGAAATTAAAGAAGTATTATGATCGTGTTACCACCTCTATGGGATATTCTGGAAGAGAGCGGGGCTCTCAACGTTCTAACCCGAGGTCTTCATCTCCATCTGTGACCAGTGTGGGTAGTGTTGGTAATCCCAAACCGAAATGTAAACATTGTAACAAATTTCATCATGGGGAATGTCTGCCTAGAAGTGGAGCTTGTTATGGATGTGGTTCACTTGACCATTTTCTCAGAGAATGTCCAGAAAGAGTTGAAAAAGAAATAGAACCCGCTCCAAAGCCTAGTAATTGTAACAGCCCGATTTAGGGCCTAGTCAGAATAGTGGTTGCGAAGCCACAAATTCGAAGTAGAAATATATGTTTTATGGTTTTTATGAGGTTTATGATATGTTTGCATGATTTTGAAAAAATTTCATGAAGAAATTTTACAATTTAGTGATCAATTTATCTAGTAGGACTAAATTGAAAAAATTGAAAAATAAGAGATTCTAGAAGTTTCAAGTACGAGATAGAATTAGAAAATTTATTAGAGGTCTTTATTTAGTAATTAGGCGATTATATCTTATTATGGACAAAAATAGACATGGAAGGAGAAAAATCTCAAGGAGGGCCTTAAGGGCATTTTAGTCATTTGGTTAATAAATTAATAAAAAGGGGAAAAGAAGTCAAAATAGTGTCCATCTTCTTCTTTACATGCCGAAATTTTGAGGAGAAGCCATAGCTAGGGTTTTGTTCATTTTCAAGCTCAAAGTAAGTGCATCCTAGCCCCGTTTTTGATGTTCTTCGTATTTTTGAGATCCTCGTAGCTCGATTTAGTTATTTCAACCATTATTTTGAGCTAGAGTTCATGTTCAAAAATTTACCCATGTATGACATGCATGTATTTTGGTGTTTATTGGAGGAATATGAATGTTTGATGTGTGATAAACATCTTTTTCTAAGTGATTTTCATGGAAAACTCATAAAAAGGACCTATTTGTAAAAGTGATAAAATGTGTAGTAAAAATCAGATTTGAAGAAAAGTGTGAGCTATTATAAGCTTAAGATAAGTTCGGCTAGGCTTGGGTAACTAAGGAAATGAGTACATTTCATCATACGAGCCTAGGGACCATTTTGTAAATATGTGAAAGTTTAGGGATAAAATTATAATTTTTCCAAAGTATGATTCATGGGCTGTTTTAGTCAACGTGATGATTAAATAAGTGAAATTTGTCATTATAGAGCAAGAAACACGAAGTCCAGACTAAACCAAGGAAAGAACAAGGTGGTGGACTAAATTGAACAACTATACATATTTTGGTACCGAGGTAAGTTTGTGTGTAATAAATTGACATCATATTATTATGCTTTTAAATGCTTGATATTATGTGAGATGAGTATATTCTTTCTATGAAATTGGTAATCAAATTTCGATGAAAATATGATGAAGATTCATTATGATGAAGTCCCGGTTGAACCTTAGGAATAGAAGGGATACCCTCGTCACGATATGAGATTTATAAGGTCCCGTATAAGACCATATCTAGGATATGGCGTCGGCACCGAATTGAGATCCCATGTAAGACCATATCTGGGATATGGCTTCGGCATCGAATAGTGACTCCGTGTAAGACCACGTCTGGGACCTGCCTTCGGTATGAAATCGTGTAAGACCATGTTTGGGACATGGCATCAACATAAGATCTCGTGTAAGACCATATCTAGGATATGGCGTCGACATTGATATGAGATCTCGTATAAGACCATATCTGGAATATGGCATCGGCATCGACATGTGATCCCATGTAAGACCATTTCTGGGATATGGCATTAGCATCTTACTACATGAGCGACAATTTTCAAGTATCCCTTGATATTCCAAGTGGTTCAACGGGGTAAGGTGATAAAGTTTATGTTAAAGATGAAAAGAGAACTAAGGTTATATGTTGAAGTGATACAGGTACTTATGCAAAATTCACAAGAAATGAGTCCGGTATGTTATATGTGGTGGGTAAGAGTGAGCATGAGTAAGCCATGACTATGTTACTTGAAAACTTCGTGTTAACCCATGATGTAATATGTGGAAATTATTACAATATTTTATGTTGTTATCTATTACATGCAAACATACTAAGCTTTATGCTTACCCCCTCTCATTTCCCATTTCTTGTAGTATCGCCAAGCTAGCTCAGGGATCGTAGGATGTCGGAACTGGACTCACACTATCAAACTACTTTTTTGGGTATAGTAAAGTTTGATTATTTTGGGTATGGCATGTATAGGAACTTGGTCATTTTGTTATATGTCATATTGGTTAGCCAAAGTGTTGGCTATAAATGTTACTTAATTTATTTCGAAATTGGCCATTGGAATTGGCCAATACTTGTTAAGTTATATCTTTTCAAAGATGATTAAAATCATGAAGTGTAAGCTTGTGCAATTGAATGAGTAAAGTGTGAAGTATATGCATGATGAATGTAGTATGAATTTATGGTGTGGATGCCTTGGTTGTGAATATTAGAGGTGCATTTTTGTTATGTTATGTGTTGCTAGAAATGGTATGAGTGTGATTGCTTTTCAGGGTGGAAAAAGGCTTGGTATGTGATTGCTTTTCAGGGTGGCAAAAGGCTTGGTAAATAGCCTTATAATTGTCCACACAGGTAGACACACGGGCGTGGATCTAGGCCGTGTGTGACACACGGTCTGTCTCATCTGTGTGTAGCCTGGCCGTGTGTCCCCTGCATCTAATTTGCAAAAAATTTAGTTCGTCACACGGGCTAGTACATGGACGTGTGATTTGGCCGTGTGACCCTAAGATTCTGCAGATGTCATAAACAGAATGTCAAGGTTTTCACACACGGGCTAAGACACGGGCGTGTCATGGCCGTGTAAGGAACACGACCATAGACACGGACGTGTGGCCCTGTTTTGAGTAAAAATTTTCTAAGTGTTTGTAAGCTTCTGATTCTGTCCCGATTCACTTTATTAATATGTCTCGGGTCTCATAGGTCCGTAATGGGGACTATATGATCATGAATGAAGAGTTTTAAAGTTCAAAAGAAATTTATGGTCGATTTTGTATGATTTAAATAAGTTAAGTCCGGTAATGCCTCGTGCCTGGTTCCAGCGTTGAATACGGGTAAGAGGTGTTACATTTAGTGGTATCAAAGCTACGGTTTAGTCGATTCTCGGACTAATGTAGCGTATGCACGAGTCTAGCTATACATTCCATACATATAAGTATTTACATAATGATAGTGTGATGGCTCCTGACGATTTAAAATATGTTTTTGTATAGCAAATGGATCCCAACAGAGTAGTGGCGGATGATGTAAAAACTAACGCACTGGCTCCCGCCCAAGGGACGGTGCAAACTGGAAATGAAAATAGACCAATGACTGTGAGTCAGAGAGGAGGAGAAGAGGCTAGGGAAGCCTTTCTCCATATGATGAACGCTTGGTATACGGAGTTTGTTCGAACGAACCCGAACGCTCAACCCCCTCCACCCCCACATATTCCTCAACCTACCCCTGTAGCTCCCCAAGTTGTAGAAATGGTAAGAAGGGAAAAGCCCTCAGTTGATAGAATCCAGAAACAATGAGCTGAGGAATTTCGAGCTAATAAAGATGACGATCCAGAAAGAACAGAATTCTGGCTTGAAAATACCATCAGGGTGTTTGATGAATTGTCTTGTACACCCGAAGAGTGTATGAAATGTGTTGTGTCTCTCTTGAGAGATTCGGCTTACCAGTGGTGGAACACCCTTGTGTCGGTGGTACCAAGGGAGAGAGTTAATTGGGAATTTTTCCAAGAAGAGTTTCGAAAGAAGTATATTAGCCAAAGGTTTATCAATCAGAAAAGAAAGGAATTCCTTGAGTTAAAGCAAGGTCGAATGTCTGTAACCGAATATGAACGTGAGTTTGTAAGGCTCAGTAAATACGATCGGGGGTGTGTGTCCACTGAAGCTATCATGTGTAAAAGGTTCGAGGATGGACTAAATGAGGACATCCGATTGTTTGTTGGTGTTCTAGAACTGAGGGAATTTGTTGTGTTAGTAGAGAGAGCCTGCAAGGCCGAGGAATTGGCCAAAGAGAAAAGAAAGGCTAAAATTGAGTCCCGTGACTCGAGGAAGAGACAAATGGGTAAGCCATTTCAATCCTCATCCAAGAAATCAAGAGAGTTTACTACTCAATCAATTTCTTGATTGGGTTCTCAAGCGTAAGTAAAGGTAAATGATGACTCGGGTTCTAAAGCTCAGACCAATTCTATTGCTAGTGTTGGTGATGCTCGACCGAGTAGACCGGAATGTTCACAGTGTGGTAGACGTCATCCCGGTGAATACCGAGCACATGAGAGAGCTTGTTTCAAGTGTGGATCCGAAGACCATTTTATTAGAAATTGTCCCGAGATGGGTGAAAAAGAGAAATTTCAGAGTGCAAGATCAGGTAGTACTACCAGAGGGAGACCACAGAGAAATTCGAGAAATGGAACGAGTAGTAAGAATACACCTAGAGAGCAGACTACAAGATCTGAGGGTAGAGCGCCTGCGAGGACTTATGCCATTCGCGCTCGCGAAGAGGCGTCATCCCCTAACGTAATTACGGGTACATTTTCTCTTTATAATACTCCAGTTGTTGCTTTAATTGATCCGAGATCTACCCACTCGTATGTTTGCATGAATTAGTAATTAATATGAACATACCTGTAGAGTCTACAGAAATTGTGATAAAAATGTCAAATCCCCTAGGCAAATGTGTGTTAGTTGACAAAGTATGCAAGAATTGTCCTTTGATGATTAGAGGTCTCTTCCAGCTAATCTTATGCTTTTGCCGTTTGATGTAACACTTGTTATGGATTGGTTGACCATTCATGATGTAGTGGTAAATTGTGGAAGAAAATTTATTGAGTTGAAATGTGAAAGTGGTGATGTTCTTCGGATTAAATCAGATGAATCGGATAGCTTGCCAGTAGTGATTTCTTCTATGACTGCTCAGAAATGTATAAGAAAGGGTTGTGAAGCTTACCTTGCCTTTGTGATGAATGCCAAAGAGACTGAGTTAAGAATTGAATCAGTGCTGATAGTATGTGAGTATCTAGATGTATTTCTGGAAGAATTGCCTGAGTTGCCTCCGTTTAGAGAGATTGAATTTGGTATTGAGTTGGCCCCCGGTACTGCGCCTATTTTGATTGCTCCGTATAGGATGGCCCCAACTGAGTTAAAAGAATTGAAGGCTCAGTTACAAGAGTTGACGGATAAAGGTTTTGCTAGACCGAGTTATTCTCCGCGGGGTGCTCCCGTATTAATTGTGAAAAAGAAGGATGGTTCTATGAGGTTATGTATAGATTATCAACAACTTAATAAGGAAGAACAAGTATCCCTTACCATGGATCGATGATTTGTTTGACCAATTGAAAGGAGCTACTGTGTTTTCCAAGATAAACTTGAGGTTCGGTTATTACCAGTTGAGAGTCAAAGACTCAGATGTGCCAAAAACTGCGTTTCAAAAAAGGTATGGTCACTATGAATTTCCAGTTATGCCTTTTGGTTTAACCAACGCCCCTGCTGTGTTTATGGATTTGATGAATCGCATCTTTCCGCCATATTTGGATAAATTTGTTGTAGTCTTTATTGATGATATATTGATTTACTCTCGTGATGAGAATGAGCATGCGGTGCACTTGAGGACGATTCTATAGATTTTACGGAATAAATAGTTATATGCCAAGTTTAGTAAAAGTGAATTTTGGCTTAAGGAAGTCAGATTCTTGGGCCACATTGTTTCGGGTAATGGTATTAGAGTTGACCCGGGAAAGATTTCGGCCATTGTTGAATGGAAACCGCCGAAGAATGTATCAGAGGTTAGAAGTTTTCTAGGCCTAGCTGGTTATTACAGACGGTTTGTCAATGGATTTTCCATTATAGCTACTCCGATGACGAGGTTATTACAAAAAGATGTTAAGTTCGAATGGACAAAAAAGTGCCAACAGAGTTTTGAGAAATTAAAGGCATTATTGACTGAGGCTCCAGTTTTAGTGCAACCTGAACCGGGAAAAGAATTTATAGTTTACAGTGATGCATCCTTAAGTGGATTAGGTTGTGTACTCATGCAAGAGGGCAAAGTAATAGCTTATGCCTCTAGACAGCTAAAGTCGCACGAGAAGAACCATCTGACCCATGATTTAGAGTTGGCCGCCATTGTGTTTGCATTGAAGATTTGGAGACACCATTTGTATGGCGAGAAATGTCGGGTATTCACTGATCACAAAAGTCTAAAGTACTTGATGACTCAAAAGGAATTGAACCTAAGGCAACAAAGAAGGTTAGAGCTGATAAAGGATTACGAGCTAGTGATTGACTACCACCCGGGAAAGGCAAACGTGGTCACCGATGACTTGAGTAGGAAATATTTATTTGCATTGAGAGCCATGAATACACGGTTGGCTCTATCAGATGATGGTTCTATTCTGGCTGAATTGAGAGCTAGACCGATATTTTTCTAAGAGATTTGTGAAGCTCAGAAAGGCGACAGTGAATTGCAAGCCAAAAGAGTTCAATGTGAAACGGGTATGGAGTAAGAATTCCATATTAGTTCTGACAGATGTTTGATGTTCAGAGATAGGGTCTGTGTACCGAGAGATGATGAGCTTATTCGAAAAATTTTGCATGAAGCACATAGTGGATGTTTATCTGTTCATCCAGGCAGTACAAAGATGTATAATGATTTGAAGAAATGGTATTGGTGGCTGAGTATGAAGAAAGATATTTCTAAGTTTGTATCGAGATGTTTGATTTGTCAGCAAGTGAAAGCTGAACACCAAGTACCTTCCAGTTTACTTCAGCCTATTATGGTTCTCGAGTGGAAATGGGACCGTATTACTATGGATTTTGTAACAGGTTTGCCTTTGACACCGAAAAAGAAGGATGCTGTGTGGGTTGTGGTTGATAGGCTTATGAAATCGGCTCATTTTATACCGGTACGTATTGACTATTCGCTTGATAAGTTGGCAGATTTGTATGTTTCAGAAATCGTGAGACTTCACGGAGTACCGTTGTCGATTATTTCAGATAGAGATCCAAGATTTACATCACGATTTTGGAAAAAGTTACAAGAAGCTATGGGTACAAAGTTGAATTTTAGTATGGCTTTCCATCCGCAAATCGACGGACATTCGGAGAGAGTAATACAGATACTTGAAGACATGCTTCGATGCTGTGTTTTGGAATTTCAAGGAAATTGGGAAAAGTATTTATCGTTAGTGGAATTTGCCTACAATAACAGTTTTCAGTCGAGTTTGAAAATGGCGCCTTATGAGGCATTATATGGACGAAAGTGTCAAACGCCTTTGTATTGGACCAAACTCAGAGAGAGTCAGATTCATGGAGTCGATTTGGTCAGAGAAACCGAAGAGAAAGTAAAAGTGATTCGTGATTGTTTAAAGGCTGTTTCGGATTGACAAAAATCCTACGCGGATTTGAAACGGAAAGAGATTGAGTTTCAAGTTGGTGATAAGGTATTTTTGAAAGTATCACCATGGAAGAAGGTTCTCAGATTTAGACGGAAAGGTAAATTGAGTCCATGCTTTATCGGACCGTATGAGATCACCAAGAGGATAGGGCTGGTAGCCTATTGGCTGGCTTTGCCATCTGAGTTGGAAAAGATCCATGATGTGTTCCATGTGTCTATGTTGCGCCGTTACTAATTAGATCCTTCACACGTGATTGTACCGACAGAGATTGAAATTCAACCCAACATGACTTACGGCGAAGAGCCGATTAAAATTTTGGCACGGGAAGTCAAACAGTTAAGGAATAAAAGTATAGCTCTTGTGAAAGTATTGTGGCAAAGGCACGAGGTAGAAGAGGCTACATGGGAGCCTGAGGAGGCTATGAGAAACCAATATCCAAACCTTTTTACCAGTGACGAAAATCCCTAAGGGGGAGAATTGTAACAGCCCAATTTAGGGCCTAGTCTGAATAGTGGTTGCAAAGCCACAAATCCGAAGTAGAAATATATGTTTTATGGTTTTTATGATGTTTATGATATGTTTGCATGATTTTGTAAAAATTTCATGAAGAAATTTTACGATTTAGTGATCAATTTATCTAGTAGGACTATATTACAAAAATTGAAAAATATGAGATTCTAGAAGTTTCAAGTATAAGATAGCATTAGAAAATTTATTAGAGGTCCTTATTTAGTAATTAGACCATTATATCTTATTATGGACAAAAATAGACATGGAAGGAGAAAAATCTCAAGGAAGGGCCTTAAGGGCATTTTAGTCATTTGGTTAATAAATTAATAAAAAGGGGAAAAGAAGTCAAAAATACTGTTCATCTTATTCTTTAAGTGCCAAAATTTTGAGGAGAAGCCATAGCTAGGGTTTTGTTCATTTTCAAGTTCAAAGTAAGTGCATCCTAGCCCCGTTTTTTATGTTCTTCGTATTTTTGAGATCCTCGTAACTCGATTTAGGTATTTATACCATTATTTTGAGCTAGAGTTCATGTTCAAAAATTTACCCATGCATGTATTTTGGTGTTTAATGGAGGAATATGAAAGTTTGATGTGTGATAAACATCTTTTTCTAAGTGATTTTCATGGAAAACTCATAAAAAGGACCTATTTGTAAAAGTGATAAAATGTGTAGTAAAAATTAGTTTTGAAGGAAAGTGTGAGCTATTATAAGCTTAAGATAAGTTCGGCTAGGCTTGGGTAACTAAGGAAATGAGTACATTTCATCATACGAGCCTAGGGACCATTTTGTAAATATGTGAAAGTTTAGGGGCAAAAATATAATTTTTCCAAAGTATGATTCATGGGCTGTTTTAGTCAATGTGATGATTAAATAAGTGAAATTTGTCATTATAGAACAAGACACACGAAGTCCAGGCCTAAACCGAGGAAAGAACAAGGTGGTGGACTAAATTAAACAACTATACATATTTTGGTACCGAGGTAAGTTTGTGTGTAATAAATTGACATCATGTTATTATGCTTTTAAATGCTTGATATTATGTGAGATGAGTATATTCTTTCTATGAAATTGGTAATGAAATTTCGATGAAAATATGATGAAGATTCATTATGATGAAGTCCCGGTTGAACCATGGGAATAGAAGGGATACCCTCGTCACGATATGAGATTTATAAGGTCCCGTATAAGACCATATCTAGGATATGGCGTCGGCACAGAATTGAGATCCCGTGTAAGACCATATCTGGGATATGGCATCGACATCGAATAGTGACTCCGTGTAAGACCACGTCTGGGACCTGGCTTCGGTATGAAATCGTGTAAGACCATGTCTGGGACATGGCATCGACATAAGATCTCGTGTTAGACCATATCTAGGATATGGCATCGACATCGATATAAGATCCCGTATGAGACCATATCTGGGATATGGCATCGGCATCGACATGTGATCCCATGTAAGACCATATCTGGGATATGGCATTGGCATCTTACTACATGAGCGACAATTTTCGAGTATCCCTCGATATTCCAAGTGGTTCAACGGGGTAAGGTGATAAAGTTTATGTTAAAGATGAAAAGAGAACCAAGGTTATATGATGAAGTGATCAGGTACTTATGCAAAATTCACGAGAAATGAGTCTGGTATGTGATATGTGGTGGGTAAGAGTGAGCATGAGTAAGCCATGACTATGTTACTTGAAAACTTTGTGTTAACCCATGATGTAATATGTGGAAATTATTACAATATTTTATGTTGTTATCTATTACATGCAAACTTACTAAGCTTTATGCTTACCCCCTCTCCTTTCCCTTTTCTTGTAGTATCACCAAGCTAGCTCGGGGATCGTAGGATGTCGGAGCTCGACTCACACTATCAAACTACTCTTTTGGGTATAGTAAAGTTTGATTATTTTGGGTATGGCATGTATAGGAACTTGGTCATTTTGTTATATGTCATATTGGTTAGCCAAAGTGTTGGCTATTAATGTTACTTAATTCATTTCAAAATTGGCCATTGGAGTTGGCCAATACTTGTTAAGTTATATCTTTTCAAAGATGAAGAAATTCATGAAGTGTAAACCTGTGCAATTGAATGAGTAAAGTGTGAAGTATATGCATGATGAATGTAGTATGAATTTATGGTGTGGATGCCTTGGTTGTGAATATTAAAGGTGCATTTTTGTTATGTTATGTGTTGCTAGAAATGGTATGAGTGTGATTGCTTTTCAGGGTGGCAAAAGGCTTGGTAAATAGCCTTATAATTGTCCACACGGGTAGACACATGGGCGTGTGTCTAGGCTGTGTGTGACACACGGTCTGTCTCATAGGTGTGTAGCCTGGCCGTGTGTCCCCTGCATCTAATTTGTGAAAAATTCAATTCGTCACATGGGCTAGCACACATGCGTGTGACTTGGCCGTGTGACCCTAAGAGTCTGCTAACGTCATAAACAGAATGTCAAGGTTTTCACACATGGGCTAAGACACGGGCGTGTTATGGCCGTGTGAGGAACACGGGCCATAGACACGGGCGTGTGGTCCTGTTTTGAGTAAAAATTTTCTAAGTGTTTGTAAGCTTCCGGTTCTGTCCTGATTCGCTTTATTGGTATGTCTCAGGTCTCGTAGGTCTGTAATGGGGACTATATGATCTTGAATGAAAAGTTTTAAAGTTTAAAAGAAATTTATGGTCGATTTTGTATGATTTAAGTAAGTTAAGTCCGGTAATGCCTCGTGCCCGGTTCCGGCATCGAATACGGGTAAGGGGTGTTACAGTAATTTTGTCTCAAGGGGCAGACCACCCCGTCACCCCAGAAATGTTAGTAGTAGTCGAGGTACTACCAGGGATACAGTAGTTAGATCTGAGGCTCGAGCACCTGCAAGAACATGTTTTTCGTGCTAGATAAGATGCCTCTGCACCAGACGTCATTACTGGTACATTTTCTCTACTTGATACTGATATCACTGCATTGATTGATCCTGGTTCCACACACTCATACATATGTACAAACTTAGTGTCTGTTAAAAACTTACTTGTCGGATTCACTGAATTTGTGGTTAAAGTTTTAAACCCCCTAGGCTAGTGTGTTATGGTGGATAAAGTCTGTAAAAACTGTCTGTTGATGGTAAAAGGTTATTATTTTTCGGCTAACTTCACGTTATTGCCATTCGATGAATTTGATGTGATTTTGGGAATGGATTGGTTAACCCAATATAATGCAGTGGTGAATTGTAAACAGAAATATATTGTATTGAAATGTGAGAGTGGTGAATTACTCCATGTTGAATCTAATAAACTGGATGGATTACCTAATGTGACCTCAGCAATATCAGCACGAAAATACGTCAGAAAGGGTTATGATGCTTATCTTACATATGTGTTGGATACTAAAGTATCTGAGTCGAAGATTCAGTCAGTGCCGGTTGTATGTGATTTTCCTGATGTATTCCCAGAAGAATTACATGGTTTACCACTGGATAGAGAAGTGGAATTCTCTATAGATCTTGTCCCAGGTACAACACCTATATTTATAGCACCTTACAGGATGGCTCTTACTGAACTAAAAGAGTTGAAAGAACAGTTACAAGAATTGATTGACAGAGGTTTTGCTCGACCTAGTTTCTCACCTTGGGGTGCACCGGTTCTGTTTGTAAAGAAGAAAGATGGATCGTTGAAGCTGTGCATAGATTATAGACAGCTCAACAAAGTTACAATAAAGAACAAGTATCCATTGCCTCGTATTGATGACTTGTTTGACCAGTTAAAATGTGCCACTGTATTTTCAAAAATTGATCTCCGTTCTGGTTACTATCAACTACGGGTAAAAGATTCAGATGTACCCAAGATAGCTTTTAGAACCAGATATGGACACTATGAGTTTCTTGTGATGCCATTCGGTTTGACAAAGGCACCTGCAATGTTTATGGACCTGATGAACAGAATTTTCAACCCATATTTAGACAGGTTTGTGGTGGTATTTATAGATGATATTTTGGTTTACTCCCAAGATGAAAATGAACATGCTGAACATTTGAGAATAGTGTTGCAAACTCTGCGAGAGAAAAAATTGTATGCCAAATTCAGTAAATGTGAATTTTGGCTACGGACAGCTAGTTTTCTTCGGCACATAATATCTGCTGAAGGTGTTAGGGTAAACCCGAATAAAATTTTAGCCATTGTAAATTGGAAGCCACCGAAGAATGTGTCTGGAGTCCGAAGTTTTCTGGGACTAGCTGGTTATTATCGAAGGTTTGTGAAAAGTTTTTCAATGATAGCTTCTCTGATGACTCGTTTACTACAGAAAGATGTAAAATTTGAGTGGACTGATAAATGCCAGCAAAGTTTTGATAGGTTAAAGGATTTATTGATAGAAGCACCAGTGTTAGTTCAGCCTGAATCGGGTAAGGAATTTATGATTTACAGTGAAGCTTCGTTAAATGGGTTAGGCTGTGTTTTGATGCAAGAAGGTAAACTAGTAGCCTATGCTTCAAGACAACTAAAACCACAAGAAAGAAACTACCCGACACATGACCTTGAATTGCCAGCCATAGTGTTTGCATTGAAAATCTGGCGGCATTACTTATTTGGTGAAAAATGTCACGTATTCACTGATCATAAAAATTTGAAATATTTGATGCCACAGAAAGATTTGAATTTGAGACAGTGCAGGTGGCTTCAATTACTGAAAGATTATGATCTTGTTATTGACTATCATCCGGGAAAAGCCAATGTAGTGGCAGATGCTTTGAGCAGAAAATCCCTGTATACCTTGCGAGCAATGAATACCCGATTGTTATTATCTGATAATGGTTCAATCATAGCTGAGTTAAAAGCTAGACTAATGTTTTTGCAGCAGATCTCTGAAGCTCAGAAAAATGATAGTAAGTTGCAAGCAAAAGGGATACAAAGTGAATCGACTTCTGACTCAGAATTCAAAGGCAGAGTATGTGTACCGAAAAGTTCAGAACTAGTACAGAAGATTTTGAATGAAGCTCATAACGGTAACATGTCTATTCATCCTGGCAGTAATAAAATGTATAATGATCTGAGAAAGATGTACTGGTGGCCGGGAATGAAACGAGATATTTCTGAGTTTGTATCCAAATGTTTGATATGTCAGCAAGTAAAAGCTGAACATCAGTTGCCTTCTGGACTATTACAGCCGGTTACGATACCGGAATGGAAATGGGAAAGAATTAATATGGACTTTGTATCGGGGTTACCCCTGTCTCCAAAAAAGAAAGATTCCATTTGGGTAATTGTCGATCGGTTGACAAAATCTGCACACTTTATTCCGGTACGTATGGACTTTTCCTTGGATAGATTGGCTAAATTATATGTTTCTGAGATTGTAAGATTGCATGGAGTGCCTGTCTCCATTATTTCAGATAGAGATCCTCGGTTTACATCTCGATTCTAGAGCAAATTATAAGAAGCTCTGGGTACTCAGTTACACTTTAGCACTGCATTTCATCCCCAAACAGATGGACAATCTGAATGGGTAATAAAGATCTTGGAAGATATGCTTCGATGTTGTATACTTGAGTTTGAACGTAACTGGGAAAGGTATTTACCTTCGGTTGAATTTGCTTATAATAACAGTTATCAGTCTAGCATCAAAATGGCACCGTATGAAGTCTTGTATGGTCGCAAATGTAGAACTACATTGTATTGGACAGAACTTAGTGAGAAAAAGTTACACGGAGTTGACTTAGTCCGTGAAACCGAGGAAAAAGTGAAAGTAATTCGACACAGTTTGAAAGTAGCCTCTGATCATCAAAAGTCTTATGCTGATCTCAAACGAAAAGAAATAGAATTTCAAGTCGGTGACAAGGTATTCTTGAAAGTGTCGCCTTGGAAGAAAGTTCTCCGGTTTGGTCGTAAAAGAAAACTAAGTCCACGGTTCATTGGACCATATGAGATTATAGAGAGAATTGGAGCGCTTGCATATCGGTTAGCTTTACCACCAGAACTTGATTGGATTCATAATTTTTTTCATGTGTCTATGCTACGACGGTATCAATCCGATCCTTCACATGTTATTTCTCCAGCAGAAGTTGAGATACAGCCTAATATGACTTACAGTGAGGAACAAATCAAAATTCGGGCACGTGAAACAAAGGAGTTAAGAAAGAAAAAGGTAGCATTAGTAAAAGTTCTTTGGCAACGACACGGTATAGAAGAGGCTACCTGGGAACGGGAGGATACTATGAGGAAGCAATATCTGAATCTTTTTACTGGTAAGATTTTCGAGGACGAAAAACCTTAAGGGGGGAGAGTTGTAATAGCCCATTTTTCAGTGAAATCGGAACAGTGGTTTTGGGACCACAAATCTGATCCGAAAAATAAAATTTATTTTTATTTTATTACATGGTTCGTAATATGTTAGAAATGTCATGTGAAAATTCTGATAAGAAAATTTTACTAATTATGTGCTTAATTACGAGAAGGACTAAATCACATAAAATGCAAAAGTTAAATTCTAGTAGCTATAAGGATTAAATAGCTATGGAATTCAAAACTAGATGTCCTTATATGGTAATTAGACCATTAAAGAAAAGTATGTAAATTTTTGGTGACTTGTAACACCCCTAACCTGTATCCGTCGCCAGACTAGGGTTACGAGGCATTACTCGACCGAACACAAATCAATGTACTTTATAAAACTACTACTTTAATAATGTGTATACCAATTCATACTATTACGATTGAACAGGTATATCCCATCTAATATCAAAACATTAACTTACATATCACGAATAATATCATTATCATCAACTAGCAAATCACTACACATTTGGTCATTCAAATGCAAAAGCCGAATAGGCATATGGTAATTATTCATTTATTTCAATTCTATAATCAACATTACATTCAATCATATACCATTTCTGAACATATGCATCACTTTCGATTATGTACATTTCTCATTTCATTACCACATACGATTATACCATTGACCAATATACTTAATCCACATTCAAGTATACTATAAATATAAATATCAAACCAACTCAATTATCTCATAGTTGCTTATCACATTCGGCATTAATCATTACATACATATATATATATATCATCAGTAGCACACCTTAGCACTCATTTCCCATGACCGAATATACCATAACACTCAATAGAAAATTTAGACTCCAAACTAAATCAAGTCATGGCCAAACATTTCATTTTCACAAACTTGACATACGGTACATACATATAATTGTACATATGTTCATCACTTACCTTAACATACTATATGCATTATTCAAAATCATAAACATGCATTCGTACATGCCGCACATATATATATATATTATCAAGGTATAAAATTTCCGAAAATGCTTGCCACAAAAACCTACATGCCTAAGCATTATAATCAAACTTGATAATTTTAAACCAACCCATCACATAGTAATATGCCATTCATAATCTCATGAAACATACCTACCAAATCAAGTTATATTCAAAACCGAAATTTCACAAACATATATATACCAACTCAAACATATTCACTCAATTCATGGATAGAAGTGAAGCCATTTTCGCATGGCATATTATACATCAAATTCAAAATATAAGCTCAAAAGAGTAGTATAGCCTATACATGCCATAGTTCTTATAGTTTAACTCATCAAAAGAGTACCAAAGATAGTCGATAGTGTGATTGACTTTGACGATGAATCCCCGAGCTCGAGCTTCAACTTTAAGATCTATAAAATAGTAAAATAAACACATAGAGTAAGCTTATATAGCTTAGTAAGTTATAAGCAAAAGGAAATATGTACATCTAACCATTATGCAAATTTGTTAAATTCAACTTAATCATTACTGAGTTCATAACAACAATACATATAGCATATTACCATTCAACACTATCATGATCATTAGATCTCCAAAACCGAATGTTCACATGCCCTATATCCATTTCGAATTAGCTCAAAGATAAATAAATACAACACATTTTTATACTTTAGTATACAAGAACAACTTACCTCATTAATACCAAGCTACTCAATTATCATACAGTACTAACCTACATGTCACTTTTGGTTACCTCCATTCTTTGGTTCATGTCCTTGAGAGGTCCGATAATCCGCACACACAGTGCAACTCATGTAACGTACCGCACACTTAGTGCTGTTACTTAAAAAAAAGAGCACACTTCGTGCTATTTACTAGTAATGTATCGCACACTTAGTGCCATTACTTATTTCCCGCACACACAGTGCCATACGACCGATTTCGCACACACAGTGCTCGGTATATAAGCTCGCACACATAGTGCCCAAACAACCGATCTCGCACACACAGTGCTCAGTATATAAGCTCGCACACATAGTGCCATCAATCCAGTTTCTCCTCATTACAAAATACACATATGTTCTAATATTTATTCATATATACTCATATAATTAAAGGTTTACAAATAACTCATTTATTCTAATACACACTATTACATTCGGCACCCTTATTATACATATAAACATATATCCACCAATTTAAAACAATCATCTCTCATATCATCCTTACATATAACCATCTCATATTTCATACATACATATTCAAACAACTCAACTAATCAAAGTTTACATATACAAATACCAAGTCTTACATTCGGCCAACTCATGCTAAATCCATTAACACATTCGACACTATGATAATTAACCTACTTAAAATCATTTAACATATGCGCATAAAATAGAATAAAATTCAATTTAATGTAATTGCTTAAAACTTACCTCGGAAATTGACGGATTAAGCTTCCCGGCTATTCGTTTAACTTTGTTTTTCCCCGATCCAATCTCGTCTCCTTTTGTTCTTGATCTAATTAATTCCAAATTAAACTCATTCAAATATATTTTCATTCAATTTAATCCAAAATCATATAATTATGCAAATTACCATTTTACCCCTGACATTTGCAATTTTTACAATTTAGTCCCTAATACACAACTCACAAATTGCCCAAAATTTGGCTACCATTCTTTAGAGCCGAATTTTTCTCCTCCCATTACAAGCCTAAACAACTCATTTCTTTAACATTTTAACCTCTCAAATTTTTCTTTTACAATTTAATCCAAATCTCTCAATTTTATCAAAAATTCAAAGACAAAACTTAATAATCTAACCTATATAATTAATATTTCCTCATCAAATAACAAAAACAACAATCTCCCTTCAATGGCAACTTACGAAATTCACACTAAATTCCAAAATTCAAGCATGGGCTTACTAAAATACTAAGCAACGATCTCAAAAACGTAGAAATTAACAAAAAATCGAACCAAGAACATACCCGAATTAGGCCTCCTAGATGCCGAAACCTAAAGCTCCAAAAATGGTGTTTTTTCCTTTCTCACATTTGGCCAAGAAGATGAACATTTGCATGTTCTCTTTCTTTCCACTATGTTTCATAATTTTATAACTTAAATAAAAAGAAAAATCATTTTCTTATTACTAATATTAACATAACATATAATAACATAAAAAATTTACCTAATATTCATGCATGTTGCCGTCCACTACTATTATAAAAAGGAAATTTTGCAACATAAATCCTCCTCATTAAAAGACACATTAATTAAGCCACTCAATTACATAGAAAGCTACTTTTGCCACTTATGCAATTTAGTCCTTTTTTTTAAATTGAACATACAAACAGACAAGTTAACCCACAATATTTTAACACATGCTCAAACATAAATCATAGATATCAAATATAATATTAAAATATTTTTCTAACTCGGATTCGTGGTCCCGAAACCACCGTTCCGATTAGGGACAAAATCGGGCTGTTACAACTCTCCCCCCTTAAGGGATTTTCGTCCCCGAAAATCTTACCAATGAAAAGGTGTGGGTAACGTTCTTTCATTGATTCCTCGAGTTCCCAGGTTGCTTCCTCAACCCCGTGTTTATGCCACATTATTTTAACCAACGAGATTTTCTTGTTTCATAATTCTTTCACTTCACGAGCTAAAATACGAATCGGTTCTTCCTCATAAGTTAAATCAGGCTGAATCTCAATTTCTGATGGGCTAATCACATGAGAAGGATCGGATCTGTATCATCAAAACATCGATACATGAAAAACTTTGTGAATCTTGTCTAGCTCAGATGGCAACATAAGTCTGTACGCAACCGGCCCAATACGCTCAATA
Source organism: Gossypium sturtianum (assembly GCA_025698515.1). Classification (NCBI taxonomy): domain Eukaryota; kingdom Viridiplantae; phylum Streptophyta; class Magnoliopsida; order Malvales; family Malvaceae; genus Gossypium; species Gossypium sturtianum. Next base: position 32,750,964 of record CM046943.1, on the reverse strand, counting down.
ACTTCGTACGGTCCAATAAATCTCGAATTCAGCTTTCCTTTACGACCAAATCTAAGTATCTTTTTCCACGGCGAGACTTTCAAAAATACTCGGTCACCCACTTGAAACTCTATAACTTTACGTTTCAAGTCCGCATATGACTTCTGACGATCTGAGGCGGATTTCAAACTTTCTCGAATTACTTTTACTTTCTGCTCAGTCTCTCAAATTAAATCAACCCCGTGTATCTTGCTTTCGCTTAGCTCGATCCAATATAGAGGTGTACGACATTTACGTCCGTACAAAGCTTCATAGGGTGCCATTTTGATACTTGATTGAAAGCTATTATTGTACGCAAATTCAATCAAAGGCAAGTATCGTTCCCACGTACCCTCAAACTCGAGAACGTAACATCTCAACATATCCTCGAGTATTTGAATAACACGCTTGGATTGACCATCCGACTGAGGGTGAAAAGAAGTACTGAAATGCAATTTGGTACCTAGAGCATCTTGCAGTTTCTTCCAAAACCGCGATGTAAACCTCGGATCTCTATCCGAAACAATAGAACTAGGTACTCCATGCAATCGTACAATCTGAGATATGTACAACTCAGCTAACTTATCAAGTGAGAAATCCGTAAGTACCGGAATAAAATGGGCCGATTTCGTCAATCTATCGACAATAACCCAGATTGAGTCTTTCTTACTCGGTGTCAACGGCAAACCAGATACGAAATCCATTAGGACTCTATCCCACTTCCACTCAGGTATCATAATCGGTTGAAGTAGTCCCGATGGCACCTGATGCTCGGCTTTCACTTGTTGACATATTAAACACTTCGACACATAGTCTGAAATATCTCGTTTCATACCATGCCACCAGTAATGCTGTCTCAGGTCGTTATACATCTTCGTACTACCCGGATGAATCGACAATTTACTATTATGAGCTTCATCACAAATCATTCGAATCAACTTAGGATTCTTTGACACACATATCCTATTCTTAAATCGTAGACACCCCTCAGCATCTAACTGAAAATTTGGATCAACACTTGAGCCACATTGACTCCTTTTTGCTATCAAGTCATTATCAACCTCTTGAGATTCGCGAATATGTTGTACGAACAGTGGTCTTGCTTTCAATTCTGCAATAATCACACTATCATCAGCCATAGCTATATCCGCATTCATTGCACGTAGCGAAAATAGTGACTTCCGACTAAGTGCATCAGCCACCACATTAGCTTTCCCTAAGTGATAATCAATCACGAGCTCGTAATCTTTCAACAGCTCCAACCATCGTCGTTGTTTCAAATTCAGATCCTTCTGAGTCATTAAATACTTTAAACTCTTGTGATCAGAATAAATGTGACATTTCTCACCGAATAAATAGTGACACCATATTTTCAAAGCAAAGACTATAGCAGTCAACTCGAGATCATGCGTCGGATAGTTCTTTTCATGTGGCTTCAACTGTCTCGAGGCGTAGGCTACAACTTTACCCTTCTGCATCAAAACACAAATTTGACCCATTTAAGGATGCATCATTTGAAAATAACGAATTCCTTACCCGACTGGTTTGAACAAGCCTTTGGAGCTTCCGTTAGCAAGGTTTTCAGCTGATCAAAACTCTTCTGGCACCTTTCTGACCACTCAAATTTAATGCCTTTTTGCAAAAACTTTGTCATCAGAGCTGCAATCATAGAAAACCCTTTCACAAAGCGTCTATAATATCCGACAAGTCCCAGAAAACTCTAAACTTCAGAAACATTCCGCGGAGGTTTCCAATCAAGTATAGTCGAAACTTTACTCGAGTCAACCCGAATGCCCGATGCTGAAACAACATGCCCCAGGAAGCTAACTTCATTCAACCAAAACTCACATTTGCTGAATTTTGCGTACAACTGCTTATCACGCAAAATTTGTAACACAAGTCTCAAATGCTCAGCATGCTCGGTTTCGTCACGCGAATAGATCAGTATGTCATCTATGAATACAACCACAAACCAATCTAAATACAATCTGAATACTCGATTCATCAAATCCATGAAAACAGTAGGGGCATTAGTGAGTCCAAATGGCATTACTTAAACTCGTAATGGCCGTATCTCGTCCGAAAAGCAGTCTTTGGTACATCCGAGTCTCTAACCCCCAGCTGATAGTAACTTGACCTCAGATCAATTTTTGAGAATACCGAAGCTCCCTTAAGCTGATCAAATAAATCACCAATACGTGGCAATGGATATTTATTCTTTACGATCACTTTATTGAGTTGTCGATAATCTATGAACATTCTCAAAGTTTGTCCTTCTTTTTCACAAACAAGACTGGCGCACCCCAGGGTGAGAAACTCGGTCGAGCAAAACCTTTGTCTGTCAATTCTTGCAACTGAGCCTTCAACTCTTTTAATTCGGTCGGTGCCATTCTATACGAAGCTATCGAAATCGGAGTCGTCCCTGGCACTAACTCAATACCAAACTCTACCTCCCGAATAGGTGGCAATCCTGGTAATTCCTCCAAAAACACATCCGGATACTCACAAATAACCAGTACAGATTCAATCTTCTTTTCAGTTACTTTGTTGTCAATCACATACGCAAGATAAGCTTCACAACCCTTTCTCAAATACTGTCGAGCCAACATCGAAGATATCACAGCTGGTAGCCCATTCAAATACGCAGATTCAATTCGAATTATCTCGTTATTCTGACACCTCAAATCAATAGTCTTTCGTCTGCAATTCACTACTGCATCGTGTACAGTTAACCAATCCATACCGAGAATAATTTCGAACTCGTCAAATGGTAACAACATTAGATCGGCCGAAAAACATGAGTCTCGAATCATTAAAGGGCAATTCTTGCACACTCTATTAACTAGCACACACCGACCTAGGGGGTTCGAAACCCGAATCACAAACTCAGTAGACTCAACAGGTAGAGTCTTGCTGGATACTAATGTTTCACACACATACGGATGAGTTGAACCGGGATCAATCAAAGCAATTACACTAGTATTAAAAAGAGTGAATATACCGGTGATGACATCTGGAGATAAAGCCTCCTCCCTGGCACGAATGGCATAAGCTCTGGCTGGCACACGGGCCTCTGATCGAATAGCTGCATCTGAAGTCCCCCTCTAAGCGCCGCTCCTACCTCCCACATTACGAGATGGTCTACCTCTAGCCATTTGTGCATCTTCGCTCGGTCTCGCACTGACGAGCAATACCCTTTTCAGCTGTCTCCGGGCAATCCCGAATAAAATGATCCTGCGAACCACACTTGTAACAAGTGCGAGTATTAGATTTACCCCAACATTCACCAAAATGCCTTCTACCGCACTGTTGACACTCGAGCTTATTTGGTCAGGTATTGCCAACACTAGCAATCGATGTAGCCAGAGAACTCACTGGTGGTCGTTCTCGTATAGAGATCCCTATGTTAGGTTTGGACCGGCTACCATCATTCTTGAACTTCTTTGTTGAAACTTGAGGAAATTTACCCGTAGTTATCTTTTGAAAGTTTCTAGCTTCAAACTCGGCTTTCCGCTTTTCCTTCCCTAGCTCTTCGGCTTTACAAGCTCGCTCAACAAGTACTACGAACTCGTTTATTTCAAGGATGCTAACCAGAAGTTTTATATCTTCGTTTAACCCTTCTTCAAATCTTCGCCACATAGCAGCCTCAGACGAAACACACTCGCGAGCATAGTGACTAAATCTCACAAACTTGTGCTCGTACTCAGATACAGTCATACGACTCTGTTTAAGCTCGAGAAATTCCTTGTTTTTGGAGTCTATGAATCGCTGACTGATGTATTTCTTACGAAATTCTGTCTAAAAGAAGTCCCAGGTAATTCGTTCTTTTGGAACAACCGATACGAGAGTATTCCACCAATAATAGGCAGAATCCTGTAGTAAAGATATAGCCCACTTCAGGCACTCATCTGGTGTGCATTATAGCTCATCGAAGACACGAATGGTGTTATCGAGCCAAAATTTGGCTCGCTCAGCATCAACATCGTCCTCCGCTCTAAACTCTTGAGCCCCGTGTTTTCTAATTCGGTCAACTGGAGGCTTGCTTGTTCTCTCAGGATTATCGATCGGGGGTACCACCGGTACCATAGGGGGAGTGTTCTGATTCAGGGGTTGTTGAACAGCCGAATTGGCTCGAATATACTGACTGAACCAATCATTCATCATGCTATAGAAGGCTTGTTTAGCCCCCTCATCGGGATTACTCGCAGCTAGTCGAGATTCATCCGGCACAGTCCCTTGCACGAGAGTAGGTGCCACGCTCTCGACATCGTCAGCTATAGCTCGCTCGAGATCAGGATCCATTTACTATATGAAAGAAGGAAACACATTTCACTGTCAGAAGTCACCACACTATCACATTATAAAATATGGCATGTATAGCTAGACTCACACGCGCTACGTTAGTCCGAGAACTGACTAAACCGTAGCTCTGATACCAATCAAATGTAACACCCCTAACCCGTATCCGTCGCCAGACTAGGGTTACGAGGCATTACTCGACCGAACACAAATCAATGTACTTTATAAAACTACTACTTTAATAATGTGTATACCAATTCATACTATTACAGTTGAATAGGTATATCCCATCTAATATCAAAACATTAACTTACATATCACGAATAATATCATTATCATCAACTAGCAAATCACTACACATTTGGTCATTCAAATGCAAAAGCCGAATAGGCATATGGTAATTATTCATTTATTTCAATTCTATAATCAACATTACATTCAATCATATACCATTTCTGAACATATGCATCACTTTCGATTATGTACATTTCTCATTTCATTACCACATACGATTATACCATTGACCAATATACTTAATCCACATTCAAGTATACTATAAATATAAATATCAAACCAACTCATTTATCTCATAGTTGCTTATCACATTCGACATTAATCATTACATACATATATATATATATCATCAATAGCACACCTTAGCACTCATTTCCCATGACCGAATATACCATAACACTCAATAGAAAATTTAGACTCCAAACTAGATCAAGTCATGGCCAAACATTTCATTTTCACAAACTTGACATACGGTACATACATATAATTGTACATATGTTCATCACTTACCTTAACATACTATATGCATTATTCAAAATCATAAACATGCATTCGTACATGCTGCACATATATATATTATCAAGGTATAAAATTTCCAAAAATGCTTGCCACAAAACCCTACATGCCTAAGCATTATAATCAAACTTGATAATTTTAAACCAACCCATCACATAGTAATATGCCAATCATAATCTCATGAAACATACCTACCAAATCAAGCTATATTCAAAACCAAAATTTCACAAACATATATATACCAACTCAAACATATTCACTCAATTCATGGATAGAAGTGAAACCATTTTCGCATGGCATATTATACATCAAATTCAAAATATAAGCTCAAAAGAGTAGTATAGCCTATACATGCCATAGTTCTTATAGTTTAACTCATCAAAAGAGTACCAAAGATAGTCAATAGTGTGATTGACTTTAACGATGAATCCCCGAGCTCGAGCTTCAACTTTAAGATCTATAAAATAGTAAAATAAACACATAGAGTAAGCTTATATAGCTTAGTAAGTTATAAGCAAGAGGAAATATGTACATCTAACCATTATGCAAATTTGTTTAATTCAACTTAATCATTACTGAGTTGATAACAACAATACATATAGCATATTACCATTCAACACTATCATGATCATTAGATCTCCAAAACCGAATGTTCACATGCCCTATATCCATTTCGAATTAGCTCAAAGATAAATAAATACAACACATTTTTATACTTTAGTATACAAGAACAACTTACCTCATTAATACCAATCTACTCAATTATCATACATTACTTACCTACATGTCACTTTTGGTTACCTCCATTCATTGGTTCATGTCCTTGAGAGGTCCGATAATTTACACACACAGTGCAACTCATGTAACGTATCGCACACTTCGTGTCGTTACTTAAAAACAAGAGCACACTTGGTGCCATTTACTAGTAATGTATCGCACACTTAGTGCCATTACTTATTTCCCGCACACACAGTGCCATACGACCGATTTCACACACACAGTGCTTGGTATATAAGCTCGCACACATTGTGCCCAAACAACCGATCTCGCACACACAGTGCTCGGTATATAAGCTAGCACACATAGTACCATCAATCCAGTTTCTCCTCATTACAAAATACACATATGTTCTAATATTTATTCATATATACTCATATAATTAAAGGTTTACAAATAACTCATTTATTCTGATACACACTATTACATTCGGCACCCTTATTATACATATAAACATATATCCACCAATTTAAAACAATCATCTCTCATATCATCCTTACATATAACCATCTCATATTTCATACATACATATTCAAACAACTCAACTAATCAAAGTTTACATATACAAATACCAAGTCTTACATTCGGCCAACTCATGCTAAATCCATTAACACATTCGGCACTATGATAATTAACCTACTTAAAATCATTTAACATATGCGCATAATATAGAATAAAATTCAATTTAATCCAATTGCTTAAAACTTACCTCGGAAATTGACGGATTAAGCTTCCTTGGCTATTCGTTTAACTTTGTTTTTCCCGATCCAATCCCGTCTCCTTTTGTTCTTGATCTAATTAATTCCAAATTAAACTCATTCAAATATATTTTCATTCAATTTAATCCAAAATCATATAATTATGCAAATTACCATTTTACCCCTGACATTTACAACTTTTATAATTTAGTCCCTAATACACAACTCACAAATTACCCAAAATTTGGCTACCATTCTTTAGAGCCGAATTTTCCTCCTCCCATTACAAGCCTATACAACTCATTTCTTTGACATTTTAACCTCTAAAATTTTTCTTTTACAATTTAATCCAAATCTCTCAATTTTATCAAAAATTCAAAGACAACAATTAATAATCTAACCTATATAATTAATATTTCCTCATCAAATAACAAAAACAACAATCTCCCTTCAATGGAAACTCACGAAATTCACACTAAATTCCAAAATTCAAGCATGGGCTTACTAAAATACTAAGCAACGATCTCAAAAACATAGAAATTAACAAAAACCGAACCAAGAACATACCCGAATTAGGCCTCCTAGATGCCGAAACCTAAAGCTCCAAAAATGGTGTTTTTTCCTTTCTCACATTCGGCCAAGAAGATGAACATTTGCATGTTCTCTTTCTTTCCACTATGTTTCATAATTTTATAACTTAAATAAAAAGAAAAATCATTTTCTTATTACTAATATTAACATAACATATAATAACATAAAAATTTTACCTAATATTCATGCATGTTGCCGTCCACTACTATTATAAAAAGGAAATTTTGCAACATAAATCCTCCTCATTAAAAGACACATTAATTAAGCCACTCAATTACATAGAAAGCTACTTTTGCCACTTATGCAATTTAGTCCTTTTTTTAAATTGAACACACAAACGGACAAGTTAACCCACAATATTTTAACACATGCTCAAACATAAATCATAGATATAAAATATAATATTAAAATATTTTTCTAACTCAGATTCGTGGTCCCGAAACCACCGTTCCGATTAGGGACAAAATTAGGTTGTTACCTGACTCATCCATGGAAATTTAGAAAAAGGGCAAGGACTAAATTGGAATTTAAAAAATATTTAATTAATTAAAAGATGAAAAGAAAATATCATCTTATTTTCTCATCTTCTTCAACCTAAAATACATGGAAACCCTAGGAGAGAGAGAAGAAACTTTCATGGCTTAATTGGGTAATTTTCCTTGTCCCGTTTTTAGTAATTTTGATATTTTTGAAACTAGGATAGCCTAATCTATCTATTTGGGGGATTCATTTGAAAAGTTATCAAGGTATGAAATTTGGGTCATGGATGAATATGCTGAAAATTAGAATTTTATGGTAGAAAATGAAAGGTTGTTGATAGATAAACAACTTTTACAAAGTGATTTTTGATGAAAACATGATTTAGGGACTAAAATGTAAAATTATGAAATTGAAGAAAAAATGCTAAATTTTATGAATACATGTGCTGTAAATTTTGTAATGGGATTTTGTTTAGGCTTGGAATAGGGAGTAAATTGCACAAATTTCATTTTTTGAGCCTAGGGACGAAATTAAAATTTATGAAAAAGTTAGGGGCAAAATGATAATTTTGCCTAGGACGTAAAGTGAGTCCAAATGAGTAGGAAATATAAGAAATTGATGATTAAAGCTATTTATATAGATCCGGAAAACACAAATTTGAGGTTAGATCGAGGAAAAGAAAAGGTTTCAGATTAGTAGATTACTTATGCGAATAAGTGTCGAGGTAAGTTCGTGTAACTTAATCGAGCATGTAAATATGTTTAATTGAATGTTGTGTTTGTATGGAATGTGACTTATATTGATGTACATTATTGGAATGCTATAATGAAAAATTGAATATATGCTTGAAATGGTGAAAAAGGGGTTAAGTCCCGCTTGAATATTGAATTCCTATGAATATATGTGCTTTCCCGAAATGAATAAGGTCCTGCATTTGTTGCGGACGGGATTTAGCTCAGACGAGTAATCCTATTGACCTCATTGTAGAAAGGATTTAGCTTGGACGGGTAATCCTGATATAATACCTCTCGAGTATACATTACGATTAGGGTTTAGCCTAGACTGGTAATCCTAATAGAGCTCTTCTGAGCATACATTATATAAAGGATTTAGCCTGGACTGGTAATCCTATTATACGATATGTAGCTTGAGATTGTGTTCCTTGATTAAGTGCCCTAATGGGTACTCTTGAAAAAGAATTGACAGGTTATTGAATCGTACACCTCGAGTGTACCACTTGAGCATCCATCGGAATTTCAATGATTCAATGAACATAAAACTCTTGACATGGTGTGAGATTTATGAGATGAAATGATAATGTCTTGAAAGAATATTGCATGATGAGCTCATCTATCCTTACTTGATGTATATGTAAAGTTTGTGTAACACCCCTTACCTGTGCCCGAAGCCGGGACCGGGATTAAGGCATTACCTAACTAATCTCACTTGACATCTCGAAAGGGGCTATAAAATTTCATTTAAACCCATCACTTGCACATACTCGGCCTAAGAGGCCCTAAACATACTTCCGATAGGTATCGGGACTATTCCGGGGACATTTACACGTTCGAGAAACTTTTCAACAAAATAGGGGTTGCACGCCCGTGTGAGTCTAGGGACACGCCCGTGTGCCCCTAAGACATGCCCGTGTCTACCACCCGTGGTCGAAACTGACTAATTTCAAACGGCCTCGACACGCCCGTGGCCTTGGCCTGTGTGCCAAACCTTGGCATTCTGACTAATCCACACGGTCCATACACACGCCCGTGTGTTTTAACTGTGTGGCGATTTAAATTCCAAGTGCATGGTGCAGACTTCACACGGCCTGGGCACACGCCCACGTGCTAGCCGTGCCGCTCACACGGTCTAGACACACGCCCGTGAGTCTACCCATGTAGAAAATTAGAAGGCTACCTACCAAGCCCTTTGCCACCCTACATTGAAAACATGCATACTCCAATTCCATTCAATGTAATTCATGACCCAAGGACACATCTAAATACTCAATTCAACATTCATACACAAGAGCATACACTTCAAGAAAATCACTTTCATTAAACAAAGGAATTTGCCAAGTATTTGCCTAACTTAAGGCCATTTACAAAATGACTTTAGTAACATGCATAGCAAACACTGTGGCTAACAATTACAACTTAACAAAATACTCAAGTCCTATACATGCCATACTCAAAATAAGTCTAAATTGTTATACCAAAGTGATGTCGATAGTGTGATTTTCGAACTCCTACGTCCATGATCCTCGAGTTATCTTGGAAATACTACAAGGAAGAAGGGCAATGAAAGGGGTAAGCATAAAGCTTAGTAAGTTTTCATGAATATAAATAGCAACAATAAGCTCATAAAATAATCCATCCATGATATTAACTAACCATACACAAATCATAGGCATCTTGCCATACTTACTCACAATTGCCCTTATTTAGCACATACCATGCCACATGTCGTAAACGTTTCTTCGTGACTCATTCACGAGTACCTGTATTCACTCATTCATATGACTTTAGTGCAAATCTCAATTCTACTTCTAAAATCATCTACTTATCCCTTTAATCACTAGGGATAGTCAAATACATATATTTGACGTCGTTCATGTAGAGACGAAGCCAATGCCACATCCCCGAGGTGGTCTTAGATCGAGTTACTTCTAAACGCCAATGCCATATCCTGAATATGGTCTTATATGGACTTTCACATCAAGTATCGATGCCATATCCCGGATATGGTCTTATACGATTTCTCAACTCAATGCCGGGGCCATGTCCCGGACATGGTCTTATACGGGACCTTACCAATTTCATATCTCGATGATAGCATTTTCATATTCACATGGTCCACTAGGACTTCAACACCTCATTCAACATCAATTTAATGGAGTGTCATGCATCAATATGATATCAAGCATTCTCAATTATGCTAACATAAATATTGCATTAATCACATACAAACTTACCTTGATTCAAAAATGAGCTAACTCGTCGGTTTAGTCCAAGACTTTGTTCTTTCCCCGATCGAGGCGGATTCTCGGTTATTCTTGCTCTATAATAGCAATTTAGCTCATTTCAATCACCTCATTAATAAAAGCATTTCAATAATCATGCTTAGGCAAAATTACTATTTTGCCCCTAGGCTTTGGCAAAAATGACCATTTTGCCCCTAGGCTCTTATATAATTCTAATCACATTTCTACCTTCCATAAGCCTAGGTGAACATTTAATACTCTTATAGCTATTATCAAAACTCATCATTTCACATAATTACCACAATTTTGTAACCTTTTCATCAAGGTCCAATTAGGTGTTTTCATGGCAACACCTTTCACAAGAGTTGTTCATCCAACAACCAAGACTCATTTTCTCCCATAAAAATGCAGCAAATAACTATGATAGCTCTCATGGAAAAACTCTAAAATTTTCACCATATTGCATAATAGTCCCCTCATTTAAAAGCTTAAGCTTTAGGGGTCCCAAAAGTACAACTATTTTCAAGAAAAGATCACTAGAACACTTACTTATAAAGAGAAGAGTGTGCTAAAATTTTGAAGCTTTCCTCCCTCTATTTGCTGCTAATTTTTGGTGGAAGAGTGAAAGAGAAAAGATGATATCTTTTCTTTCCTTATTTTATTAATACTAGTCAAATTAGTCCACCTACTATCACCAACTTTGACCATCATTGACAAATTTGTCTCCTATGCTAGTCTATGGCCGGCCAAGAAAGTATTGGGGGTCTAATTGCCTTTTAAAGACCTCTAATTATCAATCTATGGCTATTTGGTACCTTTAGTTTATAAAATGGATTTTTCGCACTTTATGCGATTTAGTCCTTTTTCACGATTATACATGAAATCGCTAAAATTAAAGCACCAAAATTCTCATGTAGATATATTATTATGCTTTAACTCATAATATAACCTGAAAATGAATTTCTCAAATCTCGGATTAGTGATCCCAAGATCACTGTTCCGGCTAGCCCCTAAATCGGGCTGTCACAATTCTCCCCTCTTAAGGATTTTCGTCCCCGAAAATCTTACCGGTAAAAAGGTTGGGATATTGGTTTCTCATCAATTCCTCGGGCTCCCATGAAGCCTCTTCTATTCCGTGCCTTTTCCATAAAACTTTCACAAGGGTTATGCTCTTGTTTCTCAACTGCTTAACCTCTCGCGCCAAAATCTTAACCGGCTCTTCACCATAAGTCAAGTCCGGTTGTATCTCTATCTCTGTTGGTACAATGACATGTGAAGGATCTGAACGATATCGGCGCAACATGGATATGTGAAAAACATCATGAATCTTTTCTAGTTCAGGTGGCAAGGCCAACCGATAAGCTACCGGTCCTATCCTCTCGGTAACTTCATAAGGTCCGATAAAGCGCGGACTTAATTTGCTCTACCAGCCAAATCTGAGGACTTTCCTCCAAGGTGATACTTTCAAGAACACTTTATCACTGACTTTGAATTCTATCTGTAACAGCCCGATTTAGGGCCTAGTCGAAATAGTGGTGCGAGACCACGAATCCGAGGTGAATTTATGAGTTTTTAAGGTTCATGCCATGTTTGCATGTTAGTGTGAAAGTTTCATGGAGCAATTTTGCTAAATTGAAGTTGAATGGTCAAAAAGGACCAAATTGCAAAAGTTGTAAAATTTGAGTTTCTAGAAGCATTTTGTATGAAATAGCTTTAGAATAGCAATTATAAGTCCTTAAATAGCAATTTGCCCAAATAATAATTTTTGGACAAAAATGGACATGAGCTAGTAATTTGTAAAATTTTAAAGAGAAGGGCATTTTGGTCATTTAGCAAATAAATGATTAAAATGGGAAAAGATGATAAAAATCTTATTCATCTTCTTCCCCCTTGTGCCGAAAATTTGGGAGACTCCATAGCTAGGGTTCTTCAAATTTTTGAAGCTTGCAAGTAAGGCATCTTAGTCCCGTTTTTAATATTCTTCGTATTTTTTAAGTTCTCGTATATTGAATTAGCTATTTTTAGCTATAAAGTGAGCTAAGATGCATGTTGAAAAATCTACCCATGAATGGTATTCTTGTTAAAGGATGTTTTATGGAAGTTTATGAGAGTTTGATGTTAGATAAACATCTTTTTCTAAGTGAATTTCATGAAAATGAGCATAGGGACTAGTTTGTAAAAGTTTTGAAATTAGTCATACCTATTAGAAATAATGAGAATTGATAGTGGCTATAGTAGAGAAAATGAATCAGCTAAGCATGTAGTCTAAGAAAGTTGAATGAAAATTATTTTACGAGCCTTGGGGCAAAAGTGCAAATATGAGAAAGTGTAGGGGCAAAATAGTAATTTTGCCCAAGTATGAGTAAAGGGTCAATTTAGTCAATGTGAATATTAAATGATCTATTTATGACTATAGATCAAGAAAAATAAAGCTCGGATCGAAACCGAGGCAAGAACAAGGTCGAGGACTAAATTGCATACCTAGCTACATTTTGTATATTGAGGTAAGTTTGTATGATTTCTAAGCTTTATGATTTATATCATTAAATTGCTTAGTATAATGTACAATGTTATTATGAAAAATGTTTAATGTTATGTTAAACAAAGAAATTAATGAGATCAAGCATGAGAAAGCCCCGATTGAAGTTGAATAACTTAGGATACTCGATCTACCACATGAAACAAGAAAGTCCATATAAGACCAAGCCGAGGCATGGAATCGGCAAGCAAGCAAGATATCATGTAAGTCCAAGGCAAGTTTGGCATTGAATAAGTTATCATGTAAGTCCAAGGCAAGCTTGGCATTGAGTAAGATATCATGTAAGTCCAAGGCAAGCTTGGCATTGAATAAGTTATCATGTAAGTCCAAGGCAAGCTTGGCATTGAGTAAGATATCATGTAAGTCCAAGGCAAGCTTGCCATTGAATAAGTTATCATGTAAGTCCAAGGCAAGCTTGGCATTGAACAAGTTATCATGTAAGACCAAGGCAAGCTTGGCATTGAAAAGTTATCAAGAGAAAGAGATCCCATATAAGTTCAAGTTAAGGCATGGCATTGGTGAGAACAAGAAAGACTTCGTATAAGTCCATGTTAAGTCATGGCCTCGAAATTTAGATGAGATTTAGTATCCTCGGTTATTCATATAAATTCATCGGGAAAACGAGTTAAGCTCCAAAGAGATGACAAGAAAGCAAAGTAAGTAAGGTTATTATCAAGTGAAAAAGAATATTATTCATGTTATGAATGATGAATTAGAAACTATGAGTATTATGTTCAAGTATGCTGATCAATGTGATCTAGTGATACAGGTACTTTGTTTGCCTATCAAGTATGAGACTAGTAAGTTTCATGTGTTATGTAAGAATCAAGTATGAGTAAGTAAGCTTTATATAGCTGAATTTATGATGCCATTGTTTATATCAAATGGTCTATATTAAGTAAGAATGTTGCTATGTGTATTATGCAAACTTACTAAGCTAAATGCTTATGTCTTTCATTCTTTCTTTCCATGTAGTCCCGCTAAGCTAATATCGAGGATCACCGTCATCTGAGCTCTCGAGCACACTATCAATCGCTATTTTGGTATAGCCAAGTTGTTTTATTAAGTATGGCATGTATAGGTAGCATTACATTTTGAGTAAATGTTTTAAGAAGAGCCAAAGTATAGGCTATTAAGTTTGTTATTCTTTTGTATATGGCTAAGTGATTGGCCAAGTGTGTATGTTTATAATTATCAATGAAACATGTAGTATTATTCATGAATGATGTAGTATGGAGTTATTGAAAATGATTATGAATTGGATCTTAATTTCAGGGTGGCAATTGGCTTGGTAAATAGCCTCTAAGTGCCCACACGGTTGGACACACGGGCGTGTGTCTAGGCCGTGCGTAAACTGCACCTTAGTCTTATAAGTAAGGATAGACCACGGATTAATCCCACGGCCGTGTGTTAAGGCCGTGCATGACACACGGTTAGAACATGGGCGTGTGCCCCGGTCGTGTGGAATAAGTCAGTATATCAAGATGTAGTACACGGTCTAGGTCCACGGGCGTGCCAGGGCCGTGTGGAAATTGGTAGAATACTGAGTTTTTAGGCACGACCTGAGGACATGGGCGTGTATGCCTATGCACGGGCGTGTCTTATATTACACAGGTGTGTAACCCCTGTTTTAAAGAAAAGTTTTTTGATAAGGTTCCAAAAGTTTACCAGTACGAGTTTAAGGCCTCGTAGGCCCATGAAATGTACGATTTGTTTAAGAATGAGAAGTTTTAATTTCGAAACGAAATTTTATAGCCCGTAATGTCATGATTAAGTAAGTCAAGCATAGTAATGTCTCGTATCAGGTCTGAGCCTCGTACTCGGGTATGGGGTGTTACACTATCTCTTTCCTTTTCAAATCTGAATAGGACTTCTGCCTATCTGAGGCGACTTTTAGACAATCACGTATCACTTTTACTTTTTCATCAATTTCCTTAACCAAATTGACCCCGTGTATCTGTTTCTCTCTGAGTTCTGACCAATACAAGGGCGTGCGGCACTTACGCCCATACAATACCTCATAAGGCGCCATCTTCAAACTTGACTTAAAACTGTTGTTGTAGGCGAATTCCACCAACGGTAAGTATTTCTCCCAACTACCTTGGAATTCTAAAACACAACATCGAAGCATGTCCTCAAGTATCTGGATTACCGTCTCCGACTGTCCGTCAGTTTGTGGATGGAAGGTTGTACTGAAATTTAATTTTGTGCCTAAGGCTTCTTGTAACATTTTCCAAAATCATGACATGAATCTCAGATCTCTATCTGAAATGATCGACAACGGTACACCATGGAGTCTTACTATCTCTGACATGTACAAGTTTTCCAATTTATCAAGCGAATAGTCGACTCGTACTGGTATAAAATGGGCTGACTTTGTGAGTCTATCAACCACTACCTATAATGCATCTTTCTTCTTTGGAGTCAACGGTAAGCCCGTCACAAAGTCCATGGTAATACGGTCCCATTTCCACTCAGGAACCATAATGGGCTGAAGTAAACCTGAACGTACTTGATGTTCAGGTTTCACTTGTTGACAAATCAGGCATCTCGATACAAACTCGGAAATGTCTTTCTTCATACCAAGCCACCAATACCATTTCTTCAAGTCATTGTACATCTCTGTGCTGCCTGGGTGTACATTCAAACATCCGCTATGCGCTTCATGAAAGATTTTATGAATAAGCTCGTCATTTCTAGGTACACAAACCCTATCTCAAAATGTAAGACATCCATCAGGATTTACCCGAAATTCTGACTCCACGCTCGACTCACATAAAATTCTCTTGGCTTGCAAACTGTTATCATCTTTCTGAGCTTCATAGATTTCTTGGAGAAATAAGGGTTTAGCCCTCAATTCGGCTAAAACAGAACCATCATCCAACAAGGTCATCTGAGTATTCATGGCTCTTAGTGCAAACAATGATTTTCTACTCAAAGCATCGGCGACTACGTTCGCCTTTCCCGGATGGTAGTCAATTTCCAACTCATAATCCTTAATCAACTTTAACCACCTTCATTGCCTCAAATTCAATTCCTTTTGAGTCATCAAATATTTTAGGCTATTATGGTCGGTGAAAATCCGACACCTTTCACCATATAAATGATGCCTCCAAATTTTTAACGCAAACACAATTGCGGCCAACTCTAAATCATGAGTTGGGTAATTCTTCTCGTGCGGCTTCAATTGCCTAGAGGCATAAGCAATCACCTTACCCTCTTGCATGAGTACAAAACCCAATCCGTTCAAGGACGCGTCACTATAAACCACAAATTCTCTTCCCAGCTCAGGTTGTACCAAAATAGGGCCTCAGTCAACAGTGTCTTCAGTTTCTCAAAACTCTGTTGACATTTTTCTGTCCAATCGAACTTCACATCTTTTTGCAAAAGTTTAGTCATCGGGGTAGCTATCATGGAAAACCCCTTGACAAAACGCCTATAATAGCCAGCTAGGCCTAAAAAACTCCTTACTTCAGTTATACTCCTCGGTGGTTTCCATTCAATAATTGCTGAAACCTTACTCGGGTCGACTCTAATCTCGTCTCCCGAGACAATGTGTCCCAAAAATCCCACTTCCTTGAGCCAAAATTCACTCTTACTGAATTTTGCATACAATTTCTCTTCTCTCAGAACTTGCAGAACTGTACTCAAGTGCTCGGCGTGTTCGTTCTCATCTCGAGAGTAGATCAATATGTCGTCGATGAAGACCACGAAAAATTTATCCAAGTATTGCCGAAAAATGCGATTCATCAAATCCATGAAGATCGCAGGGGCATTTGTTAGACCAAAAGGCATGACCAAAAATTCATAGTGGCCATACCTAGTCCTAAATGCGGTTTTTCGCACATCCGAGTCCTTGACTCTCGGTGATAGTACCACGACCTCAAATCTATCTTGGAAAACACCGTGGCTCCCTTCAATTGATCGAATAGATCATCGATCCTCAAGAAGCGGGTACTTGTTCTTCACGATTACTTTGTTGAGTTGCTGATAATCTATGCATAGTCTCATAGAACCATTTTTATTCTTCACGAATAAAACGGGAGCACCCCACGGAGAAAAACTCGGCCTTGCAAAACCTTTATCTGTCAGCTCTTGCAATTGTTCTTTTAGCTCCTTTAACTCGGTTGGAGCCATTCTATAGGGAGCAATAGAAATAGGGCGATGCCGGAGCTAACTCAATCCCAAATTCGATCTCTCTAACCAGGGGTAGTCCTGGCAACTCTTCTGGGAAAACATCTAGGTACTCGCATACTATGGGTACCGACTCAATTCTCAAATCATTCTCTTTAATGTTCAACACAAAGGCAAGGTAAGCCTCGTACCCCTTTCTCAAATACTTTTGAGTCGGCAGGGTTGATTTCACTACTGGTGATCTATCTGGCTTATCTGATTTAACACGAATAAAATCCCCATTTTCACTTCTCAACTCTATAAGCTTCTCCCCACAATTCACAATTACCTCATGAGTGACTAACCAATCCATCCCAAGGATGACGTCAAACTCATCAAATGGCAATAGCATAAGGTCAGCAAGGAAACAATGATTCTTAATCATCAAAGGGCATCCTTTGCACACTTTATCTACTAACACATGCTTGCCTAGGGGATTAGACACTCTTATGATGAATTCGGTAAACTCTATAGGCATGCTCATGCTAGAGACTAATTTCATGCATATGTATGAGTGGGTGGATCCCGGATCAATTAAAGTTATAACACGAGTATTATGGAGAGAAAACGTACCCGTGATTACATCGGGGGAAGATGCCTCTTCACGAGCACGAATGGCATATGTCCTCGCCGGTGCTCTACCCTCGACTCTAGCGGCTTGCTCTCTAGATGGATTCTTGCTACCCATCTCATTTCCCAATTTTCTCAGTGGTCTTCCCCTAACAGTACTTCCCGATCTTGCATACTGAGGCTTTTCTTTCTCGCCCACCTCGGGGCAGTCTCTAATAAAGTGGTCTAAGGACCCACATCTGAAACAAGCTTTCTCGTTAGCTCGACACTCACCAGAATGGCGCCTGCCACACTGAGGGCATTCTGGTTTACTAGGTCGGACGTTGCCCACACTAGCAACTGATGCGATGCCGCCTTTCGACCGAAAATTGCTTGCCTTTACTTCAGTTGAAAACCCCGCTGAAGTGACTGATCGAGTAGCAAAATCCCTCGATTTCTTAGATGAGAATTGGTGAGACTTATTCAGTTGTCTCTTCCTCGAGTCACGAGACTCATTCTCAGCTCTTCTCTTCTCTTTAGCCAACTCTTCGGCTTTACAGGCTCTATCTACCAACACTACAAATTCCTTTAGTTCGAGGACTCCCACGTATAAACGGATATCTTCATTTAATCCGTCCTCAAATCTCTTGCACATGACGGCTTCGGTAGACACGCACTCTCGTGCATACTTGCTAAGCCTTACGAACTCTTGTTCATATTCGGTTACTGACATACGACCTTGCTTCAGCTCCAAGAACTCCTTCCTCTTATGGTCGATGAACCACTGACTGATGTACTTTTTTCGGTATTCCTCTTGGAAAAATTCCCAGCTAACTCTCTCCCTTGGCACTACCGACACCAGGGTGTTCCACCATCGATAGGCTGAATCTCTCAGGAGAGATACTGCACACTTTAAGCACTCCTCAGGTGTGCAGGATAACTCATTGAATACCCTGATGGTATTCTCGAGCCAGAACTAAGCTTTCTCCAGATCATCATCCTTATTTGCCCGGAATTCTTCGGCTCCTTACTTCCGGATCTTATCCACCGGAGGTCTTTTTCTTCTTACCACCTCAACTACTTGAGGAGCTACTGGAGCAGGTTGAGGGATTGGTGGGGGTGGAGGGGGTTGAGCGTTTGGATTTGCTCGGGTATACTCAGTATAACAGTCGATCATCATGTGGAGAAAGGCTTCTCGAGTCTCTTCCCATTAAACCATGGTCTCGGGTCTACTATTAGTCGGCCCGGTCCCTTGAGCGGGAGCCGGCGCGTTACTCACAGCATCATTGGCTGCAGTTCGGTCTGGATCAGAATCCATATACTACATAAAACACAATTTCATACGTCAGGAGCCATCACACTATCATTACTTAGACACCCTTACATATGGCATGTATAGCTAGACTCGTACTTACGCTACGTTAGTCCTTAGAACCGACTAAATCGTAGCACTGATACCAATAAATGTAACACCCCTTACCCGTGCCCGAACTCGGGACCAGGATTAAGGCATTACCTAACTAATCTCACTTGACATCTTGAAATAGGCTATAAAATTTCATTTAAACCCATCACTTGCACATACTCGGCCTAAGAGGCCCTAAACATACTTCCGATAGGTATCGGGACTATTCCGGGGACATTTACATGTTCAAGAAACTTTTCAACAAAATAGGGGTTGCACGCCCGTGTGAGTCTAGGGACACGCCCGTGTGCACCTAAGACATGCCCGTGTATACCACCCGTGGTCGAAACTGACTAATTTCACACGGCCTTGACAAGCCCGTGGCCTTGGCCCGTGTGCCAAACCTTGGCATTCTGACTAATCCACACGGTCCACACACACGCCCGTGTTTTTTAACCGTGTGGCGATTTAAATTCCAAGTGCATGGTGCAGACTTCACACGGCCTGGGCACACGCCCACGTGCTAGTCGTGCCGCTCACACGGTCTAGACACACGCCCGTGTGTCTACCCATGTAGAAAATTAGAAGGCTATCTACCAAGCCCTTTGCCACCCTACATTGAAAACATACATACTCCAATTCCATTCAACGTAATTCATGATCCAATGACACATCTAAATACTCAATTCAACATTCATACACAAGGGCATACACTTCAAGAAAATCACTTTCATTAAACAAAGGAATTTTCCAAGTATTTGCCTAACTTAAGGCCACTTACAAAATGACTTTAGTAACATCCATAGCCAACACTTTGGCTAACAATTACAACTTAACAAAATACTCAAGTCCTATACATGCCATACTCAAAATAAGTCTAAATTGTTATACCAAAGTGATGTTGATAGTGTGATTTCCGAACTCCTACGTCCACGATCCTCAAGTTATCTTGGCAATACTACAAGGAAGAAGGGTAATGAAAGGGGTAAGCATAAAGCTTAGTCAGTTTGCATGAATATAAATAGCAACAATAAGCTCATAAAATAATCCATCCATGATATTAACTAACCATACACAAATCATAGGCATCTTGCCATACTTACTCACAATTGCCCTTATTTAGCACATACCATGCCACATGTCGTAAACGTTTCTTCGTGACTCATTCACGAGTACCTGTATTCACTCATTCATATGACTTTAGTGCAAATCTCAAATCTACTTCTAAACTCATCTACTTATCCCTTTAATCACTAGGGATAGTCAAATACGTATATTCGACGTCGTTCATGTAGAGGCGAAGCCAATGCCACATCCCCGAGGTGGTCTTACATGGAGTTACTTCTAAACGCCAATGTCATATCCCGGATATGGTCTTATATGGACTTTCACATCAAGTATCGATGCCATATCCTGGATATGGTCTTATACGATTTCTCAACTCTGTGTCAGGGCCATGTCCCCGACATGGTCTTATATGGGACCTTACCAATTTCATATCTCGATGATAGCATTTTCATATTCACATGGTCCACTAGGACTTCAACACCTCATTCAACATCAATTTAATGGAGTGTCATGCATCAATATGATATCAAGCATTCTCAATTATGCTAATATAAATATTGCATTAATCACATACAAATTTACCTCGATTCCAAAATGAGCTAACTCATCGGTTTAGTCCAAGACTTTGTTCTTTCCCCGATCGAGGCAGATTCTCAGTTCTTCTTGCTCTATAATAGTAATTTAGCTCATTTTAATCACCTCATTAATAAAATCATTTCAATAATCATGCTTAGGCAAAATTACTATTTTGCCCCTAGGCTTTGGCAAAAATGACCATTTTGCCCCTAGGCTCGGAACTAATTCTAATCACATTTCTACCTTCCATAAGCCTAGGTGAACATTTAATACTCTTATAGCTATTATCAAAACTCATCATTTCACATAATTACCACAATTTTGTAACCTTTTCATCAAGGTCCAATTAGGTGTTTTCATGGCAACACCTTTCACAAGAGTTGTTCATCTAACAACCAAGACTCATTTTCTCCCATAAAAATGCAGCAAATACTATGATAGCTCTCATGGAAAAACTCTAAACTTTTCACCATATTGCACAATAGTCCCCTCATTTGAAAGCTTAAGCTTTAGGGGTCCCAAAAGTACAGCTATTTTCAAGAAAAGATCACTAGAACTGTAACATCCCGGTTTAGGGCTTAGTCAGAATAGTGGTGCGAGACCACAAATCTGAGGTATATGAATGAGTTTTTGAGGTTTATGCTATGTATGGATGCTAGTGTGAAAGTTTCATGAAGCAATTTTGTGAAATTGCGGTTGAATTGTCAAAAAGGACTAAATTGCAAAAGTTGCAAAATGTGTGTTTCTAGAAGCTATATGTGTGAAATAGCTTTAGATTATTAGTTATAGGTCATTAATGAGCAATTTTCCCAATTTTTAGTTTTTGGACAAAATTGGGCATGGATGAGTTAAAATAGAAAGTTTATAAAAAAGGGCATTTTGGTCATTTAACAAATAAGTGATTAAAAGGAGAAAAGATGACAAAATCATGCTCATCTTCTTCCCCTCATTGCCGAAAATTTGAAGGAAGCCATACCTAGGGTTCTTCAATTTTTCAAGCTTGCTCGTAAGTGCATCTAGCCTCGTTTTTTATATTCTCTGTATTTTGAAGTCCTAGTAGCATGAGTAAGCTATTTTTAGCTATTTGATTAGCTAAAATGGATGTTCAAAAATGTGGTCATGTATGACATGCATTTATGTTGATATTTTATGGAATATTATGAAAGCTTGATGTAGTAGAAACATCTTTTGTTAAGTGATTTTCCATGAAAATGCATGTAGGGACTTGATTGTGAAAATCTTAAGTTTGGTCATACATGTGTGTTTTAGTGAGAATTGATGATAGATTTAGTTGAATAAGTGGTTCGACTGAGCATGAAAGACTAGAAAGTTGAATAAAAATCACTTTACGAGCCTTTGGGGCTAAAGTGTAAATATGAGAAAGTTTAGGGGCAAAATAGTAATTTTGCTAAAGTATGAGATACGGGTAAATCTAGTCAATGTATGTATTAAATAAGCTGATTTATTCATTATAGATCAAGAAAGACGAAGCCCGGATCGAAACCGAGGCAAAAGCAAGGTGGTGGACTAGATTGCAAGTCTCAATACTTTTGAGTACCGAGGTAAGTCTATGCATAAACAATGCATTCATACTTACAATTTGTTGATGATAGCTAGTGTGTAGCTTGTTCGAGATTGATTGAGAACCTATGTGGTTCAAGTAGAATGAATGTAGTAGAATTGTGAATGGATGTTTAATTGAGTAAGTAGACATGTGAATGTGTAGTGATAATGCTAGATGGCAAGCTAAGTGCGATACCATCCTAATGCATATTGACGATGAGCTGGCTATATGCGATGCTATCGTTAGGTATATCATTTAGTGGGCTAAGTGAGAAACCCCTATGATTACCTTTGTGGTAGGCTAAGTGCGATACCACCTTATTAATTGATTGTGGTGTGCTAAGTGCGAAACTACCGAGACAATTGTTGTGTGGATGCATTATTGAGTAAAATAGCTGTGTGGATGTATTATTAAGTTAGTTAGCTGTGTGGATGAATTATTGAGAAATATTGATGTGTTGTATATTGTGTAAATGTGACATTGAATGCATGGGTGCATTTCGATGGTTATGAGTATGTGACTCATGATGTGTTGGAAGTGTGGTAAGGGTTAGAAAGAGTAAGCATAGTTGTTCATTACCTTTGGTAGTATAATGCTAATTGTTGTTTAGCTTATACTATGATGCTTAATTGTTTATGTGTAAACTTACTAAGCTCAAAGCTTACTCCTTTTCTTTTCCCTTGTCTTATAGAGTAAAAGTGTTGAACCGAGATACGAGGATCAATTGGAAGATCACCCACACTATCAACACACTCTGGTACATTAGACTCAATGTTTGGTATATGGCATGTATAGGGGCTAGACAAATTAGTGAATTTTTGGTGTAAATGGCTAATATGTGTTGGCCTTTAGATGGATAGTGTATTTTGTATAATGCCATGGTTGTTGGCTATTACATTATATGAAAGAAAGATGTAGTTTTCTATGTGAGATTGCATTTCAATTTGAGTTGATTATGGATGTGTTGTATGAGTGCATGTTGTGTAAGCTATAAGGGTGAGAAGAGCTTAGCAAATAGCTTTGTTCTTGGACATGTGGATAGACACACGGACGTGTGTCTAGGCCATGTGTGACACACGGTCAGCCCATAGGCGTGTGCTTTGGCCATGCGTCCCCTGCATGTTAGTATTGTAAATCAGAATAGACCACGGACTAGTCACACGGGCGTGTGCCTAGGGCGTGTGGGATTAATCAGTGTTGGCCACGGGCTAGTTACACGGGCGTGTGTCTAGACTCTAGGCCGTGTTAAGGTAGTCAGTGTACACCACAGGTGGTAAGCACGGGCGTGTGCCTTGGCCGTGGGGCATTGGCAGAATGCTGGGGTTTTTAGGCACGGTTTGGGGACATGGGCGTGTGTGTCCATGCACGGGCGTGTGAGATCTGTATAAAAGAGAAAAATTTTAAGAATGGAAAAAGTTCCGGTTTAGTCTCGAGAGCCCTCGTGTGTATGAGTGATGCCTCGTAAGTCGAGAACGAGGTTGTTCAGATGACTTCAGAGAGTAGTTATGACGAGCCTAAGTGGCGATCAAGTGGTTTGAGTTCGGTAACGCCTCGGGCCCGGCTCCGGCGTAGAACCCGGGTAAGGGGTGTTACAAGAACACTTACTTATGAAGAGAAGAGTGTGCTAAAATTTTGAAGCTTTCTTCCCTGTATTTGCTGCTAATTTTCGGTGGAAGAGTGAAAGAGAAAAGATGATATATTTTATTTCCTTATTTTATTAATACTAGTCAAATTAGTCCACCTACTATCACAAACTTTGACCATCATTGACAAATTTGTCTCCTATGCTAGTCAATGGCCGGCCAAGCAAGTATTGGGGGTCTAATTGTCTTTTAAAGACCTCCAATTATCAATCTATGGCTATTTGGTACCTTTAGCTTATAAAATGGAACTTTTGCACTTTATGCGATTTAGTCCTTTTTCACGATTATACATGAAATCGCTAAAATTAAAGCACCAAAATTCTCATGTACATATATTATTATGCTTTGACTCATAATATAACCTGAAAATGAATTTCTCAAATCTCAGATTAGTGATCTCGAGATCACTATTCTGGCTAGCCCCTAAATCGGGCTGTTACAGTTTGTGACTAACATGTTTGATTGGATGCATGTGTTTAGGCAATTTTGCCCAATAGATGGAAAACATGATATTGTATGCTTAGATTTAGTAAATGGGATTGGTAAGTTTAGTTTCCGTTATACAAACTTACTAAGCATGTAATGCTTACTCCATTTTATTTTCCCCTGTTTTATAGTGCTCGGAAGCTCGTGAAGGTTGGAGATCATTGGAGCATCGTCACACTATCTATTAGCTATATTAGGTACATAGAGTAAAATAATTTTGGTATAATGGCATGTATATGACAACTTTGCCTTTAGTGGCTTGATAATGATGTTTGTAATCTAGCCATTGGAATTTCTAGTAATGGTTGTTTTGATATACTTGTAATGTCATGCTATGGTAGCTATATATATGTTAAGTAGTTGATCAAATCATGTTTAACACATGGACTGAACCAAGGTAAGATTGTAAACATGTATACATGCAATGATATGCCAGGTCGAATGATGGAAATTGCTTAATTTGAATGATTGAAATGGTTGGAATGTGTTTGGTATGTTTTAGTGCAGGAAAATGGTAAATTTAGGTGACAAATGAGGCTAGAAAATGGCTTTATTTTGTCACACGGGTAGACACACGGGCGTGAGTCTAGACTCTGTGTGACACACGGCGGGGTACATGGGCGTGTAGTTAGGTCGTGTGTCCCCTGCACCTTAATTTTTAGAAACAGAATGCTCAAAATTGAGCACACGGGAAGAGACACGGGCGTGTGTCTCAGCCGTGTGTGCTACACGGGCGTGTGTCTTGGCCGTGTGAAACCTGTAGCTAATTTCGAAATGAATTAATTAACCACACGGCCTAGCACACGGGCGTGTGGCATGGCCGTGTGCACAAGTCAATGAGTTACACGGGGTCGAACACGGCCTGCAGCACGGGCGTGTCCCAAGGTCACACGGGCGTGTCCATTGGACCACACGGGCATGTGAGCCCTGCACCTTGGAAAATTTTTGAAATTTCTCGAAAAATTTTTAGAGCTTCCGATTAAGTCCCGACTCGATTCAAATGCTTGTATTGGACCTCGAGGGTCCATTTAAGGGACGTTACGAATGATTTCGGAATTTAAATAGTAACTTATATAGTTTATCTGTAAATGTTTATGAATGTTTCGGTAATGCTTCGTAACCATGTTTCAGCGACGGGTACGGGTTAGGGGTGTTACATAAAAGGCATGTTTAGGTTCATCTACTAATATAATTTGTCTTTTTGTATTACTGTAACACCCCTTGCCCAACCCAATCGGCGAGTCCAAGCTATAGAATGTTACATTTGTTGCCAGAGCAACTAAAATCAAATACACAGTATACCAATCATTCACACATGCAATTTTAATGTTAATCACACTCATTTCATGCTAAACAATTAATTTCGGGTCTTAATCTATCTTACGAAAGCTCTTATATTAACCCGAGCATGAAATAGGACCAATATGCAAAGTTTTTAAAATTCAGGGACGATGTCATAAGGTCATGTTCCTCACATCGTAACATTTCAAAACAGTTTTTCAGGTCACGACGTCAGGCCACTCGACGTCACGACGTCACATTCTATCAATCAGTGTTGCAACAAGGAAAAATGGTTGTCGGGACGAAGACTCCGTTTTTAGAAAAAATGAACCATTTGGCACCTATTTCAAGGTTTCCAACCAAACCTACCATTTTGTGCACCAAATACCAAACTCAATTGAACAAAAACACACCAAAACAATTCATTTAATCATTTCTAATCTAAACCAACTCAATATAAACTCAACCTATTACAAAACCATCCATTTTCATATGATCAATCCAATGCCATCCAAATCATCCAACCAATTACCAACCTTATCTAAGCCAATTCATGTTCAAACATGTTATTTCACTTCATTTCATAACCTTTTTAGCCTTAAGCTTATCTATGGCATATAATCCCTAAGAATATCCATCAACTTTCACATTTAGGCCACATTTTACAAGCATGCATCAAGTTACCAATGTTCAAACATATTTTCATTTCATTCACCTGTTAACCAAATTACCATTTCTAGTTCATTCATGCCATTTCATATGTCATACCTTTGATTACAATCATCACATCTATTAGCATAAGCATGCATATATGTCCATCAACATGTATGATTCAAATCACTAAATTAACATGATAGGTGAAAGTTAAAGCAAACTTGCCATAAGTAAACACATTTACATATTAAGATGTACCACAAGACACCTTAAATACATGCCACAACCCTAGGTTCAAAATGATCAAACTTCTACCAATTCAGTGATAGGATAGTGTGAGCTTTAGAATGATCCAACTTGACGTGTTCCGCCAAGTGACAATCTACAAGGAAAAGGGAAAAATAAACGTGGTAAGCATATAGGATGCTTAGTAAGCTCATATGGAAACTAAAGCTTATCTTCATCATTCAAGCATAAAAAATTATTCTATTTGGCTACCATATCAACTTTCCTTGGCACATTAATAAATATCTCTATATGCAACATTACCACAAATCGAAAACAGAATCATATAGCAATCCATATGTCAAGTATCAGTACCGTTACATTTTCAATTCATGATTTAAATTTCATTTCCAATAAATTGAACATCGCCCGATGGAACTATAGTAAAACGGACTCGGATACATAGGAATGTAATGCTCACACAAGCTGACAGTATTTCAAGGTTGCTCACACAAGCTAACAATTTAACGAAAATGCTCACACAAGCTGACATCGTATCAAGGTTACCCATCCGAGATAAACCAATGATACGTATAATCCAAGAATCTGCAACAAATGCTAGATCTCGTAACATCATGTAAATCCCTAATAAATTCTGTGTATAACTCTAATGGCATGTCATACATATACTAACCTTTTACTAAGTTCACTTAGGCATCATTTCCTGTACACCATTTTATTTCTCATATAAAACATATATTCAGTCAACATTTTCATTTGCATTTTGTTCTATTTTCATATAACCAATATTCTCATGAATTTACAATTCAGTCCTTTTTGAGTTATAGTGCCAATTTTACTAATTAATTTCAATCTAACACATAAATAAAATAGAACACAAATCAATATAGCATAAAATAAAATATTAAGTTCCATATGAGCTTACCTGGTCAAAACACCAAGCAAGTGGATTCTTCATGGACTAATCGATAATTTTGGCTTTTCCTCGATTATATCTGGTCTGATCCAATTCTTGATCTTTCAATTATTCCATTCAATTTATCAATATTAAACATTTATATACCATGTCATGACATGTATGAACCTAAATGATTTCTTTTTTTGATACCCCTAAATTTTTATATGTTATTCAATTTAGTCCCTAAAATCAAAATGGCCATAACTTTAAATTTTAAGCCTCAGTTTAAAAACCAACTTCAATTATATTCATTACAAACCCTCTACTCTCTACTTATACTGAAATTTCACCTCAATTTCACTAATTTATTCACTTTAATTCTTATGTACAAAACTAACAATCAAACATTATAACTTAGTCCTTTTTTCATAATCTAAGCTTAAAATCTATCAATTTAACACCACTTTCTTCAAGAAATCAATAATGGAAACTTTTAAAAACTTTAACAGCTTTGCAAATTGGTACATGGGCTAGCTAAATCAAGCTCCCATGACTTCAAAAACATAAAAAAATATTACAAGAAAATGACTTGGAATTACCTACAAATTGATGGCCGAAAGTCTTGAAACCCAAGGATGATTTTTCTATTTTCTTTGCTATGGACATTCGATCATGGAAAGAGAAGATGAAAGCTTCCTTCTCTTTCCTTCCTCTTATTAAGGTATTTATACCTTAATTAAAATTTATTTAAGCTTAATTTATTTCACTTAATTAATACTAATCACACTTAATGGTTTTAATCATCACCATCCACTAACTTATATTCCAAAATGGTTTATTTACCATTTTGGACCTTTGTCTATTTACGATTTAAGTCCCTAAATCTTTGGTCAATTAAAAACTTATAGCAATAAGACTTTTACAATTTAGTCCTTGTACCTAAATTAAACAATTAATAGAAAAATTTAAGGACCAAACTTTAATATTATTTTATACCAACTCCATAAATATTTATATTTAATATTTATGGGTTCAATTTATGTAAATGGGGTTTCGAAACCATATTTTCTAGCACCACTAAAAATCGGGTTATTACAATTACGATCCAACCACGTAATATCAATTAGTATTAGTTAAACATTAGACAATCAGTGAGCTAATATTTGCTTTTGTTTTTATTCACATGCAAAACCACGTGAAAACAATATACAAAGGGTATTAATGTAATTCATGAATAAATTTATCAACCAATCTATTCAAAAAATTACAAGTGTACATAGACAAAAATACTACACTTAGGGCACCAGATCTAACAGTTCCATCCCTCTCTCCTTACATAAGATAATAAACGCTAAAAGGATCCATCAAAATGCCCCAATCTACTAACCAAGAGCGATACTGTAGAAAGCAAGCACCTCTCACGTGAACGGATGGAAGGGAAAGGTAAAGCCCCATTCCCATGAGTGTATAGGGATAAGGATGCTAGGTTGTTTAACATCTTCATCCCATATGGCCCTTAAATACTTCGTCATTTGAGGTCGAAAGAAATGATATTTCCTACACCAGAGCAATGAAAGGCACTTCGCTTTCTCCTTCATACATTTGACAAATGGTCCAACCACTTCCCTCCTCTCCAACTATAGAGGAGCCTTATCCTACCTTTCTCCTTCAACGGTAGAGTTGCTAACTTCTCCTCCATGAGCGGTGGACTCTATAATCGGATTTTAATGCAAGAAAGAAAAAAATAAACAAAAAAGAGTAAACTTTTACCTGTGATTAACTTGATGGAAGTCGCGAAGAAAGTGGCAAACTAACTACAACAAAAAGGAAAGAAAGAAAAAAGGAAAAGAAAGCTTAAGGAAATTAAGGAAAAGCTTCAAAAAACAGAGACTATCAAAAGAGTTGAACAACAAAAATAGAGAAACAGAGACAAAGGCAGACTTTTATAATATAGGGAAAGCTATACGATTCGTCTTATAAAATAACCTCTCTTTGACAAAACCCAATAAAAAACAAACGCGTGTCCTACTAAGGTGTAACAAGTGTCGTTCCATCATTAATATTGATTCCTTAGAAAAAAAATTGTCAACATATGCAATTAATGCTCGTACATCCCTTCTGTCTCTTCTAGAAGTTTCCTCAACATACTTAAAAGGAAAATGTCACTTTATTTTCCTACACCCATTCATTAACAATGAAGGGTATTTATTCAGGCCATCCGTTAAAAAATGGCAGGTTTCCACTCAAACCATTCACTGAGAATGGATGGTTAACCATCCAATAATTCTTGATAAAGAGAATTATTATGAATAAGAAGAAGGGAAGATGTGGCAAAATTAGGGACCACGATCCGTTACTCAGTAAAGTATCATAATCACAATTCAAAACAAGTTGTTTCGTGTTATCCAGATTTGCTATACATAGATATGAAGGGAACGCATAGCCAAAAAGCATAAAACAAGGATATAACAAGAAAAGGATAATGTTTTATTTAATTATAATCATAAGGTTACAGTTACAAAGCCTTAGAAATGTTATATTTGTATTTACAAATAATTCTCCCCCCTTCATCCTCAGTTGAGGTATCCTTCTATTGAGCACTCGGCGAGCTTGACTCCCTACCCGTTGGCTCTATGTCCTTCATGTCCTCTTCTAACTCCTCTAGATAAGATCTTGACCTCCAAGTCTCATCTTCAATGGAGCTACTTCTTGAAGATTCATCGACAAAAACAAAAGGTTGAATCTCTTGACGAAAATAGTGCCAACCATCCTCAAACGAGCAATTAATGTTGAAATCCAAGTAGCGGCCACACCTAATTAAATCAAAGAATGGCCTAAGTCCATCCCATGCATGCACATAGGGCAAAAGGCCACTTGCATAGCCAACATGATCTCCACGACAATAGTCAGGATGGCCACTTGGACATCTTCGAGCCTTTTATGGTCCTTCTCTCAAGTCATACACACACGTTGAAGTTTTTGCTTGTCTTCTAGCAAACCTACCTCCGCTTTCTCATATAGCTCAACATTCTCCCTCTTCAATTGAGAGTTTTCCCTTTTTAAGAGGGAATTTTCCTCTTTGACCCTCCGTAGAAGCTCCCTCATTTTCCAATACTTATTTAATGTATTACCTTAGGTTGAATCTTTGTTCTTTTTTAGTCTTTGATTACCTTTAGCTAAATATTTTTATTTCAATATGAAAATCTTTGTTTATGGTAACTTATCTATTTTTTTTTTTAATGAAATCTATTAACTACAATTATCATCATATTAGTGCGCCAAATGATAGGGTATAAATTATGTCACATAAGCTTTGTTTCCTTTTTTGTAACCTCATATTGCTATAATATATATATGATTTACAAATTCAAGCACAAATTATTTTTAAAAAAAAAAAAGAGTTTAAGTATTAACTCCTATAAATTTCTAAAGCGTATAATTGCGAATGTGGAATTAGGAATATAGTGTGCGAGAATCATTTGCCTTAACGATGTCTCATATTGATGAGAAATTGGCCCGTAATTAATGAAGGCTTACTTTTCGAATTTGGTGGTTGGCTACTTGAAATTTATTCACTAGCTGGTAAGTTGTAAGGGTGTGAAAAAAAATTCTAAACTGAAGTGAACCGAATGAAAAAATTGAATCTTTTCGGTTTATTTAATTTTTCGATTTAATCAATTTTTATATTCAATTTATTTGGTTTATTCGGTCAACTTTTGGTTTTAATATTTTAAACTGAATAAACCAAATAAGCCATAACCCATATGGCCGAAACCTCATAAATTATTTACATACCCAAACTCAAATTTAAACTTTAAACCCAAATACTAGTTAAAATTTAATAAGTCTAAACCCGTTAAAATTTAAAACCCAAATTGATAATTTAAATTTTTTATAACATTTATTTTAATTTTTATTATTTAATATATTAAAAAAAAAACCCAATTTGATATATAGCTTTAAGAACAATAGAAGACATGAAAATTATATGTTGGGCATGTAAGAATATAAATATTGTTTAAGTTCATTAAAATTGTTTGATATAATTTCTGATATTTTTATAATGAATTTGAAATAAAATTAAATTAAAAGCAATACGATATACTAAAATAAGAAAAAAAAAACAATTATGTGAAGAAAAATAAAAAAAATAAAATTATTAGTACCTCAATTAGAATTATTTTTTTTCAACTGAAAAACCCAGCAGAAAATTTTCGATTCGATTTAGCTCCTTGATTTATTTGATTTATATAAATAATACAATTTATTCATTTTTTTATAGAAAAAATAAAGCTGACCGAATGCTCATCCTGACATTCACCAAGAATTTTTAACTTGAAAAATAATAAATAAATAAAAGTGCTGGTAAGTGGTAAGGATAGAGAAAACTAATCTATAATTAAATATATTCTTGAAGTCAGCAATGAGTTCATGGTTTCTTTAACAGATCTAAACACCCCCCAAAGTCAACACTTAATCACAGCTTCCAATTGAGATTCAATTTCGGAAACTTGAAGATCTGAGTTGGAAAATGGGAATCCAGATTTTCAACCCGACACCAACATTTCACGAGCCCTTATATAACGGAAACTGCATCCAGGCTCAATGGCATATCTAATTCTTTTGAAAAGTTATATTTCTGATTATATGTCAGACATTAAAGTCAAATAAAAATATATCAAGAAAAATAAAGAATCGAAACAAGTATATTTATTTGTCAAAGCCTTCTCACAATAGTAGGAAGTAAAGTTTGTGGTACAGGAATTAGATTGATCACTCTTACACATGAATGTTTTTCCCCATCTCTTATACATAATCTGAATGCAAAGATTAGAACCTAAATGAAACGACCTCTCACATGGGTCTATTAGTGTAAATCCTGTGCAATTAAATTGTCTATAACCAACATCCCCACACCCCCACTATCAAATGATGAAAAACAATATTAACTGGGGTTAAATCTTAATTGATTGCCTCCTAACTATAATGCTTGAAAATAATGAGGGAAAAAAAAAATTGAAACTACGCTCCGTAAATCATGAGCATGGTAAAGCTGGCACATGATGTTGGGTTGTGATAACCGAACTCCTTTGCTCTTTACGTACCATTGCACATCAGATGCCACCATAAATGTGAAAAAAAAAAAAATAAGTATTGCGATGTACAGTGTCAAAACAAGGCTCTGAAGTTATCGCCTCCGCTGCCACCAATCTGGAACTTTCAACCTTCTACTCCTGTGTATAGCAAGTTGGGCCCGAGGAAGCTTGCGCTTTACCTGTCTCCATAACATATTGACGCCATCTTCCTTCTTTGGAGGGTACTGGAATTCGAAATGTTGAGAAATATTCTTAAGTTGCTTCCACATTTCAACCCATCGATCCTTAGGAAACTGACGCAACTGATTGACCAAATAACCTGGTTCTAATGCCTCTTTCATAGAAAAGAATATCGAGAATTCAGAGTAGTCAATTTCATCCTCATAGGGAAGCTCAATCTTATCACTGACAATCACTGGAACACAATGGCTCACAATAGCATCGAATAGTCGGCAAGATGAAGGGGTGTCACCTGCAGGATGCAGACAGAACTTCGAAGAACGCATCCCCTCTGTAGACTAACACACAAGAATGTGAAGAAATAAGATAGCATATTTTTAGCACAAAAATCTATTAGAAAAATGCAAAGTTACTCCAAAAATTCTCCTGCAGCTTGAAAATGTGAATATTTGGTTCCAGATTTTGAATTCGTTTGGAAGGATTAGTAACCATAATATAGTAAAATAGTTTCCATTTAATAGACTTTCAACACAAAATAGTCCGAAACTACGTGCCAAAAGTGCCTTATCACATCGAAGCATCCAAAGAAAAAAGTACAAATAGAAGGCATGGTAACTAAAATTAGCACACGTGATTTCTGAAAATTCACCATAACATGTATTGACAAGCAAGTCTGTTTCTTTTGACTACCAAAAATATGCAATTTGGAAACTGGGATTATCACTTCATTATTTAAATGAGAAAATAGTATACTTCCTAGGGCCAAGGTAAGCAGCATACCATTATAATGTTTTTCGGAGTCGCAAAACTCTTCTCATAATGAACATCATCAATACCAGACAAGATCTTTGCCAGTTTGATTCGAATTTTGCCTTGCTGCAACAGAAATGGTCAAGTTAAGTAGCATTTTCAAATTCAAAATAGTTCCATCAGAGGAATATTTGTGTTTTACAAACTATCATACATCTTTCCTGACAGTATTTCCCCGGAAGAAAAGAAGTGTAGTTCGAGACTCATATGGGTCGAGAGCGTCATCATCTGTGAAGGAATCCACAACATGCACATACGGTGCAACCACATCTTTGCTTAAACTTGACATGGTTTTAGGATAGCGGCCAAAATCTACAACAATAAGGATTGATGCATTCAACTCTTGTCGAAGAAATCTGAAAGCATTTGGATGTGTCATGGGAATTACATGATCTCTGCCTCCAGATCTTTGATAGTACTTGGATTTCCGCAAGAATTCAAGTAACTCAACCTGAAATGAGAGATCAATTCCACTGTAATCAATAGATGTCAACTCCAGAAAACTGAAATATCATATAATATTAGCTGCGAAGGCCATAGAGTTGGGTAAAAACACAAAGCAAACACAACAAACTAGAGAAAATCATCAGCAGCAGAATGGGAAAAAAGTAGCTTTTTTCATATCCTTTGCATTGCACAACAGAGTACTAACGAGTGAAGCATGAAATTATTTGCGACAACCTGTGCAAGGTCCTAATCAATGATCGCTACTTGCTTGCATAGAGTAAAAGAGATCATATAATGTTACTTTAAAAGATAATAATGAAAGAGAAACAATAAAACTTTACCTTACACTCTTCAAAATTATATCAGGAAGCATGAATAGATTCTCCTTTCTCTAGAAATCATTACAATAAAAAATAGAATTGGAACCATTGACTAGGGATTAGATGCATCATGATGAAAAGATTGGTTACTATGTCTAAACATGTCTGAAAGCTGCTTCATTAATCAAATTGAAAAAACATATATCACAGTTTATCTCCCACAATGGTTCCTAAACATCATTTCCTTTTCTTATAATCATTTATTGGTAAATGTACCTCGAATCCTTAACACGATTCCCTTTTATGATAAGGAAATGTGGAAAGGAATAAAGTGCAATTAATGAATTGTTTTTGTTTTTGATTCAGTAGATGTAATTCTCATAAACCAGAAAGTCAAAATCTCATATTTTCGTGGAATTCAATATCAGTGAAGTGCTTCAAGTTGAAACTAAAACAAATACAAAATGTAGCTTAATGAGCTTATTTTATGTAGTTTTAGTATCAAAATAACTAGAATCTAACTCCCTACTCTGGTTTTATCCTTTCACAAAGCAACCGCCAAACAACACAAGAACCATAGTTGATAGAAATTAAATAGCTTGAATTGAAACATCAACATTTCCAGTACCTGTAATCGGCGATCAACCTCCGTCTCAGGATCCGTCATGTTATGGCCGTGTGTATTAAAACTCAACGAGGAAAAAAAAGGCACAAAAAAGGCCTCCGCGGATTCGGGATCCGAAACCCTAACCGCTTCCCTGTCTTCATTGCCGTTGCCGCCATAAAGAAGCGATGCCATCAGCCAATACTCCACACTGTGCTGCTTCTTTATCCCGGAGTTGGAGGGCCAGGGAGGGAAATTATCCGCCGTAACGGGAGCCGGTCCCTCGAAGCTCCAACGATCCATCATACCGACGTGGAATTTCCTAGGGAGATCGTACATGTAAACGCGGAGAGGGGGGCCGGAAGCACAGAGTGAGCGTGGAACCTGGGGTGACTGAAGTAAGGGGAAGAAGTATGATCTGAGATCAACGGTGCCGACATAGATTGAACATGAAATCAGGAAGAGAATGACGAATGATAAACAGATTGCAGCTTTACCGTACATTTTTTTTTTTCTGAAAGATAAGAGTTTTGGAAGAATGAGATCTCCTTTGGTTCGTTGCTCACTGATATTTTAACTGTGCTTGGATCTCCGAAGACAAAAAGACTTCAACTTCCTTTTATCCACATTTGAAGCAAACCAAAAGAGAAAGAAATTATTTACAGTACCGTTGTAAGCTGTAAGTTCAAGGAAACGCCAATTTCGTGCTCCAAATTAGCTGGAAAATACGAATTATTACCCTGTTTTTTCGTTATTTTCTTCTCGGTTTGTTCAATAAACCACTATGTTATGCTTAAAATAAACGATTTCTTTTAGGTAAATGGAGGCTTGTGCTGGAAATTCCCTTTAAAAGTAAATCTAATAAATGTAAATAAATATATGTTGTAATATTAACTCACAAAAGGTGTGTTTTTTAATGTTAAAGGACATCTATCTACCTATCAAGGTTCATTTGGATACTCTCAATTAAACTTATTGAGGTCAGGCTTCTTTAGCAAAAGAAATATGATTTGTTTTTATTAAAAATTATTAACATTACATTGATTTTAATACTAGTGGTGTATAAAAACCCTAAAAACTCTTCTTCAAGTGAGTTGCTTCTTCTCTCTTACTTTGCTCAACAGTGGTGTTAATTTTGAGGTTGATTACCGCCTCCCTTTTTTTCTCTCTCACCAACCTTCTCTTTGTTGTCTTCACAAGTTATGACGTCCCTGAACCTCCACCAGCCACCAACAATTTCTCTTGAAAAGTAGGTTGGTCGTAAATACTTGAATGATGGCTTTCCAACGACATCTTAATATGTTTTTGTTCTAAGAGTATTTCTGAATAATAAATAATTTCATGGGTCAGTTTAGGCTCGTGTTAAGTATTATATGTTTTTTTATTTCTTTTCCATTTTGTCTTGTCTTGTACAAGTTTTTTAATATTACTTATGCATGTAGTCTTGCTTTTGCAAGTAATTGTAGGGATGATTTTGTTGCCATCTTCTCTTGTTTGGTGGATGTTCTATTCTTTTGTTGATTTTTCCTATCGCTTTAGAGCATCCGGGGCTGTTTTCGTTATCGTGTTAAGTACTTGCTATCACTCTAGATATGTCATGATTGAGTTGTCATAAAGCCAGTTGTCAATGATCGTATGTCTGTCGAGTTTTAAAATTTATAAAGAGAATGATCGAACCTGGAAACTAACTCTGACAAGTATTTAAGGCAAGTGCACCTATCGAACAGTAGTATAGCTTAGGCAAGACCGGATTATCGAACCCAAAGGAACTAAAAGTACTAATACTAACTTTCTTTCTATTATTTAGCCTAAGAATTAAGCGAATGGTTGTTTAATCTAAATTAATTAACTACTAGACTAAAGACTCTAAGACAAAGAAGAATGAATTTGGGAGAATACTTGAGGAAAAACCAATTAATTAAGACGACACCCAAGGAAGAATCCGCCTAGACTTCACTTGTTATCTTAATCTGAACCAGACGATTTATTCATTTGACTTGATCCGTAGGATTCCCTAATTTATATTAAACCATCTCTCGAGGCGAATAATGTCTAACCCTAGGTTGATTAATTGAAATCTCTTTCTAATTAAAACCCCTAGAATTGCATTAACTCGATCTATGGACTCCCATATTAGGTTTCACCCTAATCCGGCAACGCCTCGTCACCCTATCTCTAGGCGCGCGATCAACTCTGCTTAACTATGCTAGATCTGCTCTTAGGCAAGGACTTTTGCTCCTCCACCTAAGCACATCAAACTTGAATCGATATCCGCGAAATATCAACACAAGAATTAAGAACACATAATTAAGAACAAATCAAATATTTATCATATAGTTCAGCAAACGATAACAAGATTCATCTAAGTTTCATCCCCCCGGTGTATCGAGGGTTTAGTTCATAACAATAAAAGAAAACATCTCAGAAGAAAAGATAAAACAAAACATAAGAAATCCCTAAAACCCCCTGAAGGAATTGAAGAGGAGATCCTCCATCTTGAGTATAATTTCGGCTTCAAGAGATGAATCAACTGGCTATCCTCGAGCGAATCCCCACAAATCTGCCCTCTCGACCTAGCAAGATGCCCCTAAACGATAGCTTTGGGCCCCCTTTAGGTCATACTTAGGGTGTATTTATAGGCTTTGGAATGTGTTTCTTTGCCCCTAAGTATCCAAATCCGATTGAAATTGCTCTTTGCCACGGCAGGGGCACGGCCTCTAGCACACGCCCGTATAAGTCGTGGCCAGGCCGTGTGGACTTCGTTGATGAGGCACGGCCGTGTAAATCGTGGCTAGACCGTGTTCGAGATTATTGAGGAGACACGGCCGTGTGGTCTTAGGTCCAGGCCGTGTCGATTTCGTGCTTTGGCCCATTTGGCCCGTTTTAAGCCCGTTTCTCGTTCTTTTCATCCTCCGGTGCTTTCCTGAGTATATAACATGAAAAGAAAGGATTAAGAGCACATTTTTACATAAATCAAGGGATAATTCATCCAAAAGCATGCTAAATATGGGCTTAAAATATGTTACTTTTACGGTTTATCAAATACCCCCACACTTAAGCTTTTGCTTGTCCTCAAGCAAAATTCTCAATTTAGAATTAAAACGAACTTTCCATAATTCATAATAGTCATTAATAATGTTTCATCATAATTCAAGGATAATTTATACATGGATAATTTAACTCAAAGAGTCCTAAAGATTCAAAGCAATCTAAGTCATACATTTGTAGCACAAAACATAGTGTGTTTCCCTCATCTAAATAATTACCTCTCGATCCAAAACCTACAAGGATTGACATCCTCACAAAAGATTCACTCAAATCACTCGAAGTGTTTAAGGTTCAGAATTAAGCACTCAAATGTCAAACCTGAAAAGTTAATCCCATAGGCTTGCATGAAAATCAAATCTCCACCACTGTAATATGAGATGACGCACAAATCAAAAGGTCTTTGAAAAGGTTGTAACGGGGCTTGGGTTTAAAGTGTGGATAAAGGCTGAATTAGAGGGTTAGAATCGAGATCGACCTAAAAAATTACCTAACTAGAAACAACGAACTGAAAAATAAATAATTACATGAATTGAAACTTTGAAACTAATAATACGAGCTTCTTTTTCAATAAATAGACGTTATTTGTACAAGCTCGCTTTTCATCATACTAATACTGAATATACTTCGATTTTTTTTAAGAACAAATAATCAAATATTTACAATAATAAGAAAGTACTTTAACAACTAAAATATAGAACATAGTTAGGCAACTACTCAAAATCAAATCTCGACAAAAAGGGTAGTCAAGAGGAATGGTGATAACAAATACAAAGGGTTTTGGGTTAATATTAGTGGGTGAGTCAATAAAAAGGGTTGTTAGGATCAAAGGGGTTCACTAGGGGTTAATTATGAAGGTAGGCTTTTAGTGGAGTAAGTGGGTTAAATCCTAGGTGCCTTCATCATCTCTGTATATCAAATCAAAGGTGTGGTCTCGACATGTATAATCGATGCAAGTTCTAGAATAACAAATCAATGTTGACACACTCATAATCAATGAAGTGAGCAAGAAAAAGAATTTATGCTCTATAAGGCTCAAAATCTCACAAAAATTATGGGTATTTTGATGTCAACCTCGTAAATTTCAAACTTCAAAGTAATATTCAAATTCAGGTAGACAACCTAGAAAATTTTTAATTTTCTGAAAAATAGACTTATCATGCTTGATTTTATAGTATTCTTAGAATTCAATCATCAATGCACAATTATCAACGGCTTAATCTAAAACATATCAATAAAAATCATAAATAATGGAAATTTCATCCTAATTAGTAATATGAGAAAATTACTTAAAAACAAGACTAAATTCAGGGATTTGAGAATAATGCAAAAAAGTTAGGCATCCTTAAGATTCACCCCCCACATTTAAGATGTACATTGCCCTCAATGTACAAAGATAGATAATATCATTATAAAATCATAAGATATGGGAAGAAGTGAAACTTCCTGAATTTTCGGATGGCATCCTTGGTTTGAAGGTGAAAGATAGTTGGAGGGGTCGATCTGGATGACGATCCTGCGCTAGATGAAGAAATTGGGTAGCTCATGGAGGATTAGCCAGGATAAAATACTAAAAATTAAAACTATATTAATTAAATAATTAAAGAAAAGCAAGCTAAAGTGAAGAAAAATAAAGATGAAACTAAAATTAAAAGAAAAGATAAATGGACCGTAGGGTCCTTATTGTTGGGTGTGATTTCTAAGGCTGTGGATATGGTGGTGGTCGTGGTGTGATTCCCAAGCAGCCTGAAGAACTAAAAACCAAGAAACTAAAATAAAATGAGTTAAATTAAGCAGAAGAGAAGTAAAGATACGTAAATTGAAGCAAAAGAGAAAAACGAAATAAGAACTAAATGGCCTCAAATATCCTTGGCTCGTCGAATGATTGAAGCGGCTGGCATGAACTTATATAGATCGGTCTCCCTCTGGGAGACTATGCTTGATTCCTTCCGCTTCTTCGACATGGCCAAAAGATTGAGAAGAATGCTAAAAATGAAGAATGCTAAGAATGTATGGTGTAAGGGTGTAAGGGAGGAAGAAGGGTGAAAGTTAGGTGAGAAGAGGGAGGGGTGGGTGGTTTAAATAGAATTCTCAAATCAGGTACAACCCCACGCCCGTGTATCATGGGCGTGTCAATTCACACGGCCGCCTAGCACGGCCGTGTGTATAGGCGTGTTGGTTCTCCCACGCCTATTTCTGGTAAGTCAGTGTCGTCCACGGTCGCGTCACACGGCCGTGGCATTTTGTCGGTGCCCGTGGGGGTGGTGGTTGGAGTCCGTGACTTGAAGGTTTGATTCTTTCTGACTTGTACCCTCTCGCCGCCGTCGCGACGATGATTCTGTCTTTCGCCATACGACCCACGCATACGCCGTGTGCAAGGCCGTGTGAAATTTGGAAATCTACACGTTTGGTTAGTTTAAAACTAGGTGTTTAAGACTAAGATAAGAGAAGAAAGTAAAATGAAAACAAATACGAAAGTAATTAGGGTTAATACTCGGGTTGCCTCCCGAGAAGCGCTCGTTTAAAGTCTTAAGCTAGACTTTCCTCGTATTCGCAACAAATCAGGGTGGTTTAAAAATTTGAATCTCTTCCCTCATGCTATCAGTTTTATTATCATGATAGAGTGTAAGTCGAGAAGTGTTTATATTGAAAGTACCGAAAATAGGATTACTTACCTCGGCTGTTCTGTATGGAAAAACACTGATTGCCCTAAACGGTATATCTTTGTTTGTGTTAGGGTCAGGAGGAGATGTTCGAGGGTCTGTTTTTTCTATCAATACTTGATCTCCGATTTTGAACTTGTTTGCTTCGTGGAGTGGCTCTGGTTCTACTTCGTGTGTTCCTATTTTTTCCTTGAAATGCGTCTTCCACTCGTCTAGATCATCGATCTGAATCCCTTGTTCTTCGTGTGTTATTTCTAGATTACTTGATGTTCTGGCCGAGTCGAGAGCTTGGAGAGTGACTGCCTCATTACCTACAAAGTATTAGTTCTCCTGCATCAATGTCGATTTTAGTTTTAGTAGTTGCTAAGAATGGTCTTCCTAAAATTAAGGGAATCGAATTATCCTCATCCATGTCTAAGACAACAAAATCTACTGGGAAAACGAATTTATCAATTTTTACAAGAACATCTTCGATAATACCCCTAGGAATTCTAACAGTTTTATCAGCTAATTGAATGCTCATCCTAGTTTGTTTGGGTTTCCCTAGACCTAGTTGTTTAAACAATTTATACGGCATGACATTTATACTTGCTCCTAAATCAGCTAAGGCATTATCAACAGTTAGTCTACCAATTAAACATGGAATTATAAAACTCCCTGGATCTTTTAGCTTTCATGGTAGTCTATTCTGTAACATTACTGAGCATACTGCGTTTAATTCCACATGTGGCTCCTCGTCTAACTTATGCTTGTTTGTCAAGAGATGTTTTAAAAATTTCCTCAAATCTGGCATCTGTGAAAGAGCTTCAAGAAGAGGTAAGTTGATATGTAGTTTTTTTAAAAGTTTAAGAAACTTACCAAAGCGTTTCTTCTCAGATCGTCTCTCTTCATCGCCGGGATAAGGAATGCGAGGTTGGTACTTTTTGACTACCTGTTTTGGCTTTTCTTGTGTTACCTCAACTTTACCTTTCTCTACCTCGTTTTCTTGTATTGGACTGGGTTTGTCTAACCCTATACTATCATAAGCTGTGATGGCTTGGATTTGCTCCTTTGGGTTAATCTCAATGTTGCTTGGTAGATGTCCTTGCGGTCGTTCGGAAATTATCTTTGCAAGTTGTCCAACTGTGTTAGTAAGTTGTCCAACTGTCTTAGTGAGGTCCCCAACTTGGCTCTCGATCCCTTTAATTGATGCTTGTTGGTTCTTAAGGGTGGTCTCAGTGTCTTGGAGACGGTTATCTCGTAGTCGCCATGAATTTTGTCAAGATCTCTTCAAGGTTCGGCTTCTTCTCCCGTGGATAGGGTGATTTTGAAAATTTTGAGGAGGTTGTTGTCTTTGATTTCCTTGATTTCCTTGTCCTCCCCATGAAAAATTTGGGTGGTTCCTCCAACCGGATTATAATTATTACTATAAGGGTTATTATTGGATCGAAGTTATTACCTATATAGTTCATCTGTTCGCTTCGTGTGTCCGGTTGGTAGGGTGGGTACTCGGGATTCGCCACAGCTTCTACTTGCGTCGCGACCGCACATCTGGATGTACTGCGAAGAACACAAACTATCAAGCTTTTTATTCATCATCTCTACCGTGTTGATAGCATGGTTACTACGTCGAGGTTGAAAACTCCGCTGATTTTGTTGGTTTTGTCCTTGTAACCCGCCATGCGATAGTTATTAAGTGACATCTCCTCTATGAATTCGTAGGTCGCTCGGAGTTCTGTTGTTCGGGGTTCCCTGGCGGTGAATCAATTAGTTGCCTCGTTGAGGGGTTTACACCGTTATAGAAAGTTTGGACTTGGAGCCACAAGGGTAAACCATGGTGCGGACACCTTCTCAAGAGATCCTTATATCTCTCCCATGCGTCATATAATGTCTCTAAATCCATCTGCACAAAATAAGAGATATCATTCTGTAATTTGGCTGTTTTGGCCGGTGGGAAATATTTTAATAAAAAAATTTCGGTCATTTGATCCTATGTAGTGATTGACCCTCGTGGTAACGAGTTTAACCACTGTTTGGCTTTATTCCTCAAAGAAAAGGGAAATAACCGAAGCCATATGGCATCATCAGAAACGCCATTTATTTTGAAGGTATCACAGAACTCTAAAAAATTAGTTATATGAGTGTTTGGGTCTTCGTCCTGCAAACCATCAAATTGAACAAATTGTTGAATCATTTGTATAGTGTTAGGCTTTAATTCAAAATTATTAGCAGCTATAGCAGGCCTAACAATACTCGATTCGGCTCCTGTTAAATGAGGTTTAGCATAATCGTACATAGTACGTGGAGCATTATTTTCTGCCACATCTTGTGGTGGTGGATTATTCTTGTAACAGCCCGATTTAGGGCCTAGTCGGAATAGTGGTGCGAGGCACAAATCTGAGCTGAATTTATGAATTTTTAAGATTTATGTCACGTTTGCATGTTAGTGTGAAAGTTTCATGAAGCAATTTTGCTAAATTGAGGTTGAATGGTCCAAAAAGGACTAAATTGCAAAAGTTGCAAATTATGAGTTTCTAGAAGCATTTTGTATGAAATAGCTCTAGAATAGCAATTATGAGTCCTTAAATAGCATTTTGCCCAAATTATAATTTTTGGACAAAATTGGACATGAGTTAGTAAATGGTGATATTTTTAAGAGAAGGGCATTTTGGTCATTTACCTATTAAATGTTTAATAAAGGAAAAAGATGACAAAAATCATTATCATCTTCTTCCTCATTGCCGAAATTTTCAAAGAAACCATAGCTAGGGTTTGCTCATCTTCCAAGCTTGCTAATCAAGAAAAACGAAGCCGGATCGAAACCGAGGCAAGAACAAGGTCGAGGACTAAATTGCATACCTAGCTACATTTTGTATATTGAGGTAAGTTTGTATGATTTCTAAGCTTTATGATTTATATCATTGAATTGCTTAGTATAATATACAATGTTATTATGAAAATGTTTAATGTTATGTTAAACAAAGAAATTAATGAAATCAAGCATGAGAAAGCCCCGATTGAAGTTGAATAGCTTAGGATACTCGATCTACCACATGAAACAAGAAAGTCCGTATAAGACCAAGACGAGGCATGGCATCGGCAAGCAAGCAAGTTATCATGTAAGTCCAAGGCAAGCTTGGCATTGAATAAGTTATCATGTAAGTCCAAGGCAAGCTTGGCATTGAATAAGTTATCATGTAAGTCCAAGGCAAGCTTGGCATTGAGTAAGTTATCATGTAAGTCCAAGGCAAGCTTGGCATTGAATAAGTTATCATGTAAGTCCAAGGCAAGCTTGGCATTGAGTAAGTTATCATGTAAGACCAAGGCAAGCTTGGCATTGAAAAGTTATCAAGAGAAAGAGATCCCATATAAGTCCAAGTTAAGGCATGGCATTGGTGAGAACAAGAAAGACTTCGTATAAGTCCATGTTAAGTCATGGCCTTGAAATTTAGATGAGATTTAGTATCCTCGGTTATTCATATAAATTCATCGGGCAAACGAGTTAAGCTCCAAAGAGATAACAAGAAAGCTAAGTAAGTAAGGTTATTATCAAGTGAAAAAGAATATTATTCATGTTATGAATGATGAATTAGAATTTATGAGTACTATGTTCAAGTGTGCTAATCAATGTGATCTAGTGATACAGGTACTTTGTTTGCCTATCAAGTATGAGACTAGTAAGTTTCATGAGTTATGTAAGAATCAAGTATGAGTAAGTAAGCTTTATATAGATGAATTTATGATGCCATTGTTTATATCAAATGGTCTATATTAAGTAAGAATGTTGCTATGTGTATTATGCAAACTTACTAAGCTAAATGCTTATGTCTTTCA
This sequence comes from Gossypium sturtianum, assembly GCA_025698515.1. Taxonomy (NCBI): domain Eukaryota; kingdom Viridiplantae; phylum Streptophyta; class Magnoliopsida; order Malvales; family Malvaceae; genus Gossypium; species Gossypium sturtianum. The sequence goes on along the minus strand of CM046943.1, from coordinate 32,706,251 downwards.
TTCTTTCTTTCCATGTAGTCCCGCCAAGCTAATGTCGAGGATCACCGTCATCGGAGCTCGGAGCACACTATCAATCGCTATTTTGGAATAGCCAAGTTGTTTTATTAAGTATGGCATGTATAGGTAGCATTACATTTTGAGTAAATGTTTTAAGAAGAGCCAAAGTATAGGCTATTAAATTTGTTATTCTTTTGTATATGGCTAAGTGATTGGCCAAGTGTGTATGTTTATAATTATCAATGAAGCATGTAGTATTATTCAAGATGATCTAGTATTGATTTGTAGAAATGAGTATGAATTGTATCTTAATTTCGGGATGGCAATTGGCTTGGTAAATAGCCTCTAAGTGCCACACGGTTAGACATACAAGGCGTGTGTTCAGGCCAGGCGTGAACCGCACCTTAGTCTTATAAGTAAGAATAGGCCACGGACTAATCGCATGGCCGCGTGTGTTAAGGCGCATGCATGACACACGGTTAGAACATGGGCGTGTGCCCGGTCGTGTGAAATAAGTCAAGATATCAAGATGTAGTACACGGCCTAAGTCCACGGGCGTGTCATGGCCGTGGTGGAAATTGGCGAGAATCATCGAGTTTTAGGGCACGGTCTGAGGACATGGGCGTGTATGCCTATGCACGTGCGTGTCTTATATTACACGGGCGTGTAACCCCTGTTTCAAAGAAAATTTTTTCGCTAAGGTTCCGAAAGTTTGCCAGTACGAGTTTAAGGCCTCGTAGGCCCATGAAATGTACGAATTGTTTAAGAATGAGAAGTTTTAATTTTGGAATGAAATTTTATAGCCCGTAATGTCATGATTAAGTAAGTTCAAGCATAGTAATGTCTCGTATCCGGTCTGAGCCTCGAACTCGGATATAGGGTGTTACATTTAGTGGTATCCGAGCTACGGTTTAGTCGGTTCTAGGACTAACGTAGCATGAGCATGAGTCTAGCTATACATGCCATACGTAAGAATGTTTTTATAATGATAGTGTGACGACTCCTGACGACTTAAATTATGTTTATATATATAGTAAATGGATCTTGGAAGAGATATGGCAGATGATATAGAAAGTAATGCGCGGCTCCACCAAGGGGCGGTCTGTGCGAACGAGAATGAGAATAGACACACTACGGTGAGTCAAGAAGGAGGAGAAGGGGCTAGAGAAGCCTTCCTCCATATGATGAATACGTGGTATTCAGAGTTCGTTCGTACGAACCCGAATGCACAACCCCCTCCACCCCTGCCTATTCCTCAACCTACCACAGTAGCCCCTCAAGTAATAGAGGTGGCAAGAGGAGTTAAGCCTCCAGTTGATAGGATCAGGAAACATGGGGTGAAGAATTCGGGCTAGAAAAGATGACGATCAGGAAAGAGCTGAATTCTGGTTAGAAAATACCATCAGGGTATTTAATGAGCTGTCATGTACGCCTGAAGAGTGCATGAAGTGCGTAGTTTCTCTTTTAAGAGATTCTTCCTATCAATGGTAGAACACCTTGGTATCAGTAGTCCCAAGAGAGAAGATCAAGTGGTAATTTTTCCAAGAATAGTTTAAGAAAAAGTATATCAGTCAAAGATTTGTAGATCAGAAAAGAAAAGAATTTTTAGAGTTAAAGCAAGGCAAGATGTCGGTGACCGATTATGAGTGTGAGTTTGTGCGACTCAGTAAATACGCTCGAGAATGCGTGTCCACCGAGGCCATCATGAGCAAAAGATTTGAAGATGGGCTAAATGAGGACATCAAACTGTTTGTTGCTGTCCTAGAATTGAAAGAATTTGTTGTGCTAGTGGAGAGGGCTTGTAAAGCCGAAGAGCTAGTAAAAGAGAAGAGAAAGTCTGAAATTGAGTCTCGTGACTCTAGAAAGAGACAGTGGAATAAGTCATTCCAATCCTCATCCAAGAAGTCAAGAGATTTCCCTACCCGATCGGCTACTTCTATTGGGTTTTCAAAGAAAGACAAGAGTAAGCAAAGATTTGGGAAATAAAGCACAGACTACTTGGGCCGCTAGTGTGGGGAACTTTCAACTGAAAGACCCGAATGCCACACAGCGCGTGACGTCATCTTGGAGAATGCCGAGCGCACGAAAATGCATGTTTTAGATGTGGTTCCCAAGACCACTATATAAAAGATTGTCCAGAGACAATGAAAGAAGAGAGAGCTCGTAACCCGAGATCGGGAGTATGGTCGAGGAAGACCGTAGAGAAACCTGTGAAGTGGGGCAAGAGGAAGAGGTAACCCCTAGAGAGCAGCCGCGAGACCGAGGGTAGGGCACTGTGACAGACTTATGCCATTCGCGCTCGCGAAGAGGCATTTTCCCATGATGTTATCACGGGTACCTTTTCTCTTTATGATATCAAAGTTATTGCTTTAATAGATCCCGGATCCACACACTCTTACATTTGCCTGAAATTAATATCCGATATGAGCATGCCTGTAGAGTCTACAGAATTTGTGATTAAAGTGTCTAATCCTTTAGGCAATAGTGTGTTAATTGATGAAGTATGTAAAGATTGTCCGTTAATGATTAAAAGTCACTGTTTTAAAACAAACCTTATGTTATTATCATTTGATGAGTTTGACATCATTCTTGGTATGGACTGGTTGACAACCCATGATGTAATAGCAAATTGTGGGAAAAAGTACATTGAAATGAGATGTGAGAATGGGGATATTCTTCATATAGAATCAGATGAACAGAGTAGATTATCAGAATTGATTTCTCACATGACGGCACAGAGATACATGAGAAAAGGGTATGAAGCATATTTGGCCTTTGTGATGAATGAAAAAGAAATAGAGTTAAAGATTGAGTTAGTGCCAATAGTATGTGAGTACGTGGATGTGTTACCCGAGGAATTGCCGGACTACCGGTTGCTAGAGAGGTTGAGTTCAAGATTGAGCTAGCTCCCGATCGCACCAATATCTATTACTCCTTATGTAATGGCTCCAACGGAGTTGAAAGAGTTGAAGATCTGATTGCAAGAGTTAACAGACAAAGGCTTTGCAAGGTCAAGTTGTTCTCCCCGGGTGCTCCGGCTTTATTTGTGAAAAGAAGGATGGCACTATGAGATTGTGCATAGATTACCGTCACCTTAATAAAGTGACAAAGAAAGAACAAGTACCCATTGCCAAGGATCGATGATTTGTTCGATCAATTGAAAGGAGCCACCGTGTTCTCTAAGATAGACATGAGATCGGGGTATCACCAGTTAAGAGTAAAGGAATCAGATGTATCCAAGACGGCTTTTTGAACAAGGTATGGGCATTATGAATTTTTAGTCATGCTTTTTGGTTTGACCAATGCTCCTGCGGATATTCATGGACTTAATGAACCGCATCTTCAGACCATACCTCGACAAGTTTGTAGTCATTTTTATTGACGACATACTGATTTATTCCCGAGATGAGAATGAGCATGCTGAGCACCTACGGATAGTTTTACAGATTCTTTGAGAAAATTAGTTGTATGCCAAGTTCATTAAAAGTGAGTTTTGGCTCAATGAAGTAGGATTTCTGGGGCATATTGTCTCAGGAGAAGGGGTTCGAGTAGACCCAAGTAAGATCTCGGCTATTACGGATTGGAAACCACCGAGGAATATCTCTGAGGTTAGAAGTTTCCTAGGCCTAGCCGGCTATTATAGACGATTTGTCAAGGGGTTTTCCATGATTGCAACCCTGATGACAAAGTTGTTACAAAAAATGTGAAGTTCAAGTGGGTAAATATGCCAACAAAGTTTCAAAAATTGAAAGCATTATTGATGTAAGCTCCAGCTTTTAGTACAACCCGAGACGGGAAAGAGTTCATAGTTTACAATGATGCATCCTTAAATGGATTAGGTCGTGTACTTATACAAGAAGGCAAAGTTATTGCTTATGCCTCCGCATGATTGAAGCCTCATGAGAAGAATTATCCCAGCGCATGATTTAGAGTTGGTCGCCATAGTCTTTGCATTGAAGATATGGAGACATCACCTATATGGTGAGAAATGTCGAATTTTCACTGATCATAAAAGTTTGAAGTACTTGATGACGCAGAAAGAGTTGAACTTAAGACAACGGAGATGGTTAGAGTTGATAAAAGACTATGAGATGGTCATTGATTACCATCCCGGGAAGGCGAATGTGGTCGCCGACGCTTTGAGCAGAAAATCCTTATTTGCATTAAGGGCAATGAATTCACGGATGACTTTGTCCGACGACGGTTCTATTCTAGCTGAGTTGAGAGCTAGACCAATATTCCTCCAAGAGATCATTGAAGCTCAAAAAGAGGATAGTGAATTGCAAGTTCAGAGAGATCAGTGAGAGATAGATGTTGAGTCAGACTTCCGGATTAGTCCCAATAGAAGTCTGATGTTCAAAGACAGGGTTTGTATACCAAGAAAAGAAGAGCTTATTTAGAGAATTTTGTATGAGGCCCATAATGGATGTTTATCTGTACATTCGGGTAGTACCAAGATGTATAATGACTTGAAGCAACAGTATTGGTGGCCGAGAATGAAGAAAGATATTTTAGAATTTGTTTCCAAATGCTTGATCTGTCAACAAGTAAAGGCTGAAAACCAAGTACCTTCGGGTTTGCTTCAACCCATTTTAGTTCCAGAGTGAAAATGGGACCGTATTACTATGGATTTTGTAACGGGTTTACCATTGTCTCCGAGCAAGAAAGATGCCGTATGGGTTGTAGTTGATAGACTCACGAAATCAGCCCATTTTATACATGCAGTTGATTACTCCTCGACAAGTTGGCAAACTTGTATGTTTCAGAAATAGTAAGACTTCATGGAGTTCCCTTGTCAATCATATCGGATAGAGATCCGAGATTCACATCCAGGTTTTGGAAGAAGTTACAAGAGGCCTTGGATACAAAGTTGAACTTTAGTACGGCCTTTCACCCTCAAACTGACGGTCAGTCAGAGAGGTTAATTCAAGTACTCGAGGATATGCTCAGATGTTGTATTCTTGAATTCCGAGGCAGTTGGGAAAAGTTTCTCCCATTAGTAGAGTTTGACTACAATAATAGTTTTCAGTCGAGCTTAAAGATGGTGCCTTACGAAGCTTTATATGGGCGTAAGTGCCGAACGCCTCTATATTGGACTGAACTTAAAGAAAACCAAATTCACGGGGTTGATTTGGTTAGAGAAGCTGAAGAGAAAGTGAAAGTGATACGAGAAAGTTTAAAAGTCGTGCATCGCATGCATGTAAGTCCTATTCAGATTTAAAGAGAAAAGAGATAGAGTATCAAGTCGGAAATAAAGTTTTCTTGAAAGTGTCACCTTGGAGAAAAGTTCTCAGATTTGGCCGGAAAGGTAAGTTGAGTCCACATTTTATTGGACTGTATGAGATTACCGAGAAGGTTGGGCCTGTAGCTTACAGATTAGCTTTGCCATCAGAGTTAGAAAAGATACATGATGTGTTTCACGTGTCAATGTTAAGACGCTACCGATCAGGCCCTTCGCATATAATTCCCCAATCAGAGGTAAAGATTCATTCCGACATGACTTATGGTGAAGAACCAGTCAAGATATTAGCTCGGGAAGTGAAGCAGCTAAGAAAGAAAAGCATTGCCTTAGTGAAAGTATTGTGGCAAAGACAAGGAATAGAAGAAGCCACATGGGAACCAGAAGAGAGTATGAGAAACCAGTATCCAAACCCTTTTGCTGGTAAGATTTTCGAGGACGAAAATCCCTAAGGAGGGTAGAATTGTAATAGCCCGATTTAGGGCCTAGTCGAAATAGTGGTGCGAGGCCACGAATCCGAGGTGAATTTATGAGTTTTTAAGATTTATGTCACGTTTGCATGTTAGTGTGAAAGTTTCATGAAGCAATTTTGCTAAATTGAGGTTGAATGGTCCAAAAAGGACTAAATTGCAAAAGTTGCAAATTATGAGTTTCTAGAAGCATTTTGTATGAAATAGCTCTAGAATAGCAATTATGAGTCCTTAAATAGCATTTTGCCCAAATTATAATTTTTGGACAAAATTGGACATGAGTTAGTAAATGGTGATATTTTTAAGAGAAGGGCATTTTAGTCATTTACCTATTAAATGCTTAATAAAGGAAAAAGATGACAAAAATCATTATCATCTTCTTCCTCATTGCCGAAATTTTCAAAGAAACCATAGCTAGGGTTTGCTCATCTTTCAAGCTTGCTAATCAAGAAAAATGAAGCCCGGATCGAAACCGAGGCAAGAACAAGGTCGAGGACTAAATTGCATACCTAGCTACATTTTGTATATTGAGGTAAGTTTGTATGATTTCTAAGCTTTATGATTTATATCATTGAATTGCTTAGTATAATATACAATGTCATTATGAAAATGTTTAATGTTATGTTAAAAAAAAAATTAATGAAATCAAGCATGAGAAAGCCCCGATTGAAGTTGAATAGCTTAGGATACTCGATCTACCACATGAAACAAGAAAGTCCGTATAAGACCAAGCCGAGGCATGGCATCGGCAAGCAAGCAAGATATCATGTAAGTCCAAGGCAAGCTTGGCATTGAATAAGTTATCATGTAAGTCCAAGGCAAGCTTGGCATTGAATAAGTTATCATGTAAGTCCAAGGCAAGCTTGGTATTGAGTAAGTTATCATGTAAGTCAAAGGCAAGCTTGGCATTGAATAAGTTATCATGTAAGTCCAAGGCAAGCTTGGCATTGAGTAAGTTATCATGTAAGACCAAGGCAAGCTTGGCATTGAAAAGTTATCAAGAGAAAGAGATCCCATATAAGTCCAAGTTAAGGCATGGCATTGGTGAGAACAAGAAAGACTTTGTATAAGTCCATGTTAAGTCATGGCCTCAAATTTTAGATGAGATTTAGTATCCTCGGTTATTCATATAAATTCATCGGGCAAATGAGTTAAGCTCCAAAGAGATAACAAGAAAGCTAAGTAAGTAAGGTTATTATCAAGTGAAAAAGAATATTATTCATGTTATGAATGATGAATTAGAATTTATGAGTATTATGTTCAAGTATGCTGATCAATGTGATCTAGTGATACAGGTACTTTGTTTGCCTATCAAGTATGAGACTAGTAAGTTTCATGAGTTATGTAAGAATCAAGTATGAGTAAGTAAGCTTTATATAGCTGAATTTATGATGCCATTGTTTATATCAAATGGTCTATATTAAGTAAGAATGTTGCTATGTGTATTATGTAAACTTACTAAGCTAAATGCTTATGTCTTTCATTCTTTCTTTCCATGTAGTCCCACCAAGCTAATATCGAGGATCACCGTCATCAGAGCTCGGAGCACACTATCAATCGCTATTTTGGAATAGCCAAGTTGTTTTATTAAGTATGGCATGTATAGGTAGCATTACATTTTGAGTAAATGTTTTAAGAAGAGCCAAAGTATAGGCTATTAAGTTTGTTATTCTTTTGTATATGGCTAAGTGATTGGCCAAGTGTGTATGTTTATAATTATCAATGAAGCATGTAGTATTATTCAAGATGATGTAGTATTGATTTGTAGAAATGAGTATGAATTGTATCTTAATTTCAGGATGGCAGTTGGCTTGGTAAATAGCCTCTAAGTGCCCACACGGTTAGACATACGGGCGTGTGTCTAGGCCATGCGTAAACTGCACCTTAGTCTTATAAGTAAGAATAGGCCACGGACTAATCCCACGGTCGTGTGTTAAGGCCGTGCATGACACACGGTTAGAACATGGGCATGTTCCCTGGTCGTGTGAAATAAGTCGAGATATCAAGATGTAGTACACGGTCTAAGTCCACGGGCGTGTCATGGCCGTGTGGAAATTGGCGAATCATCGAGTTTTAGGGGCACGCCTCCGAGGACATGGGCGTGTATGCCTATGCACTGCAGGCGTGTCTCATATTACAGGCGTGTAACCCCTGTTTCAAAGAAAAGTTTTTCGCTAAGGTTTGAAAGTTTACCAAGATGCGAGTTTAAGGCCTCAGAGGCCCATGAAATGTACGAATTGTTTAAGAATGAGAAGTTTTAATTTGAACAAAATTTTATAGCCCGTAATGTCATGATTAAGTAAGTTCAAGCATAGTAATGTCTCATATCCGGTCTGAGCCTCGGACTCGGGTATGGGGTGTTACAATTCTCGTCCATCCCTTCAGTAGGATTGGATCTGCCTTCTCGCTCTTTTTCTGTGTAATTTAGGGCTCGCCTAATTTCTCTGCGATTCCTACGAGCGGTAGCTTCAATATCACTGTCGTATACTAAAGGTCCTCTCGGGTTCCTTCTAGTCATAAACTAGAGGTACCTGGAAGGAAGAAGTAATAAAAGAAGAAAAATTAGCAAAGTAAAAAAAAATAAAAAAAATAAATTGCAAAAAATAAAAATGGCTAAAGTAATAAAAATAGAGTGTTCTTAATATTTTAGTTCCCCAGCAACGGCGCCAAAAACTTGATCGTGTGTCAGAGTTTTAAAAATTTTAAAAATGAGAATGATCGAACCTGGAAACTAACTCTGACAATGATTTAAGGCAAGTGCACCTATCGAGCAGTAGTATAGCTTAGGCAAGACCGGATTATCGAACCCAAAGGAACTAAAAGTACTAATACTAACTTTCTTTCTATTATATAGCCTAAGAATTTAGCGAATGGTTGTTTAATCTAAATTAATTAACTACTAGACTAAAGACTCTAAGATAAAGAAGAATGAATTTGGGAGAATACTTGAGGAAAAACCAATTAATTAAGACGACACCCAAGGAAGAATCGCCTAGACTTCACTTGTTATCTAACTCGAACTGCACGATTTATTCATTTGACTTGATCCGTAGGATTCCCTAATTTATATTAAACCCTCTCTCGAGGCGAATAACGTCTAACCCTAGGTTGATTAATTGAAATCTCTTTCTAATTAAAACCCCTAGAATTGCATTAACTCGATCTATGGACTCCCATATTAGGTTTCACCCTAATCCGGCAACGCCTCATCACCCTATCTCTAGGTGCGCGATCAACTCCGCTTAACTATGCTAGATCTACTCTTAGGCAGGGACTTTTGCTCCTCCACCTAAGCACATCAAACTTGAATCAATATCCGAGAAATATCAACACAAGAATTAAGAACACATAATTAAGAACAAATCAAATATTTATCATATAGTTCAGCAAACGATAACAAGATTCATCTAAGTTTCATCCCCCTCAGGTATCTGAGGGTTTAGTTCATAACAATAAAAGAAAACATCTCAGAAGAAAAGATAAAACAAAACATAAGAAATCCCTAAAACCCCCTGAAGGAATTGAAGAGGAGATCCTCCGTCTTGAGTATAATTCCGGCTTCTAGAGATGAATCAACTGGCTATCCTCGAGCGAATCCCCACAAATCTGCCCTCTTTGGCCTAGCAAGACGCCCCTAAACGATAGCTTTGGGCTCCCCCTTTCAGGTCATACTTAGGGTGTATTTATAGGCTTTTGGAATGTGTTTCTTTGCCCCTAAGTATCCAAATCCGATTTAAATTACTCTTTGCCACGGCAGGGGCAAGGCCTCTGGCACACGCCCGTGTAAGTTGTGGCTAGGCCGTGTGGACTTTGTTGATGAGGCACGGCCGTGTAAATCGTGGCTAGACCGTGTTCGAGATTATTGAGGAGACACGGCCGTGTGGTCTTAGGTCCAGGCCGTGTCGATTTCGTGCTTTGGCCCATTTGCCCCGTTTTAAGCCCGTTTCTCGTTCTTTTCATCCTCCGGTGCTTTCCTGAGTATATAACATGAAAAGAAAGGATTAAGAGCACCTTTTTACATAAATCAAGGGATAATTCATCCAAAAGCATGCTAAATGTGGGCTTAAAATATGTTACTTTTACGGTTTATCAGTCAACATGCAATAATGTTCTATTGATGCTAAGTTTAAAGCCTTTGTCATGTTGATAAAACTTGTCTTTCACTGCTGACGACAAATATTTGTTATTTTCCTTTTATTTTCCCCGAATTGTACAATCCTATTCATGGAACGAATTAATGAATTTTCCTTTAAAAAACAAATATTAAAGGTGTTCAAGTATAGAATCAAGCTAACATGGGTTTGGGTCTGATCCATGCATAATATTAACACATTTTATACTTGCTTAAGCTATTCTTTTATAAAAGTTTATGCTATTTTTATTTTAATATTTAATGTTTAATGTTTAACTTTTTATTTAAAATTTAAACATAACCATAATAGTTTCACAAAAGTATATAATGTTACATTATAATATTATATATATAATTATAATATATATATAAATAAATAAATAAAGATTACATAATTAGAAAGCAGCTCAAACCGAGTTAAGTTCAAAGTTTGAACGTTGAAGTTTAAGTTCAATCCATGTTTTAAATTATTTTAATTTTTTTGTCAAAACACATATTTTGAACTTAATATTTTTCTCCAAATATTTTAAGTTTCAAGTTTCAAGTGAGATTTCGAACTTCAACAAATATTCTACTCTTGAATATGTTAACTCGAAACCTATAAATCTTGAGATTTACCTTATACTTTTGATTCCCCTTTTCTTAACCCTTAAAAAAAACTTCTAAACCCGATATTATAAAAACACTATACTTTTACCTTTCAATTAAACTATAAATTTTATAATTTCACTTAAATATTAAATGTAACAGCCCGATTTAGGGCCTAGTCGGAATAGTGGTGCGAGACCACTAATCCGAGGTGAATTTATGAGTTTTTAAGGTTCATGCCATGTTTGCATGTTAGTGTGAAAGTTTCATGAAGCAATTTTGCTAAATTTAAGTTGAATGGTAAAAAAGGACCAAATTGTAAAAGTTGTAAAATGTGAGTTTCTAGAAGCATTTTGTATGAAATAGCTCTAGAATAGAAATTATAAGTCCTTAAATAGCAATTTGCCCAAATCATAATTTTTGGACAAAAATGGACATGAGCTAGTAAATGGTGATATTTTTAAGAGAAGGGCATTTTGGTCATTTACCTATTAAATGATTAATAAAGGAAAAAGATGATAAAAATCATTCATCTTCTTCCTTGTGTGTGTGCTGAAATTTTGCAGATCCCATAGCTAGGGTTTGTTCATCTTTCAAGCTTGCTAGTAAGTTCATCTTAGCCCCGTTTTTGATATTCTTCATATTTTTGAAGTCCCGGTAGCATGAGTAAGCTATTTTTAGCTATAAAGTGAGCTAAAGTGCATGTTCAAAAATCTACCCATGATTGATATGCATGTTAAATGATGTTTTATGGAAGTTTATGAGAGTTTGATGTTAGATAAACATCTTTTTCTAAGTGAATTTCATGAAAGATGATAGTATGGACCATTTTGTAATAGTTATTAAAATTAGTCATACATGTTAAAAATAGCAAGAATTGATGATTGTTATAGTAGAGAAAATGATTCAGCTAAGCATGAAGTTTAAGAAAGTTGAATGAAAATTATTTTACGAGCCTTGGGGCAAAAGTGCTAATATGAGAAAGTTTAGGGGCAAAATAGTAATTTTGCCAAAGTATGATTTAAGAGTCAATTTAGTCAATGTGAGTATTAAATGATCTATTTATGACTATAGATCAAGAAAAATGAAGCCCGGATCGAAACCGAGGCAAGAACAAGGTCGAGGACTAAATTGCATACCTAGCTACATTTTGTATATTGAGGTAAGTTTGTATGATTTCTAAGCTTTATGATTTATATCATTGAATTGCTTAGTATAATATACAATGTTATTATGAAATTGTTTAACGTTAAGTTAAACAATGAAATTAATGAGATCAAGTATGAGAAAGTCCGTATAAGACCAAGCCGAGGCATGGCATCAGCAATCAAGCAAGTTATCATGCAAGTCCAAGGACCCAAGCTTGGCATTGACAAGTTTATCATGTAAGTCCAAAGACCCAAGCTTGGCATTGACAAGTTTATCATGTAATTCCAAGGACCCAAGCTTGGCATTGACAAGTTTATCATGTAAGTCCAAGGACCCAAGCTTGGCATTGAACAAGTTATCATGTAAGTCCAAGGATCCAAGCTTGGCATTGAACAAGTTATCAAGAGGAAGATTTCTTATAAGTCCATGTCAAGACATGGCCTTGAAACCAAGATGAGATATCCCATGTAAGACCATATCCAAAACATGGCTTTAGTATTAAGTTCATGGTAAGAGATTTGGTATTCTCGGTTATTCATAGGAATTCATTGGGCAAATGAGATAAGCTCACAAGAGATAACAAGAAAGTTTAGTAAGCAAAATCATTATCAAGTGGGGACAAATATTAGTCATATTATGAATGATAAAATAGAGATTATGATTACTATGTTAAAGTATGTTGATCAATGTGATCAAGTGATACAATTATCTTGTTTACTTCACAAGTATGAGACTAGTAAGTATTACAAGGCATGTAAGAACCAAGTATGAGCAAATAAGCTTTATAGTTGAAATTATGATACCATTGATTATGTCAAATGGTTTATTTAAGCAAGTATGTTGATATGTGTTTCATATGCAAACTTACTAAGCTAAATGCTTACGTCTTTAATTCTTTCTTTTCATGTAGTCACGCCAAGCTAAACTGTGGATCATTGAAGTTGGAGCTCATAGCACACTATCAATCGCCATTTTGGTATAGCCAAGTTGTTTTATTAAGTATGGCATGTATAGGTAGCATTACATTTTGAGTAAATGTTTTAAGAAGAGCCAAAGTATAGGCTATTAAGTTTATTATTCTTTTGTAAATGGCTAAGTGATTGGCCAAGTTTGACTAAGTATGTATGTTATTAATATCAATGAAGCATGTTATATTGTTCATGAAAGATGTAATAATTGAGTTGCTGAATTGAGCTTGAGTTTGGTCTTAATTTCAGGATGGCAATTGGCTTGGTAAATAGCCTCTAAGTGCCTACACGGTTAGACACACGGGCGTGTGTCTAGGCCGTGCATAAACTGCACCTTAGTCTTATAAGTAAGAATAGGCCACGGACTAATCCCACGGCCGTGTGTTAAGGCCGTGCATGACACACGGTTAGAACTTGGGCGTGTGTCCTGGTCGTGTGAAATAAGTCAGTATATCAAGATGTAGTACACGGTCTAAGTCCACGGGCGTGCCATGGCCGTGTGTTATAAGTCAGAATGCTAAGGTTTTTCACACGGGCTAGGACCACGGGCGTGCTATGGCCGTGTGGAAATTGGCAGAATACTGAGTTTTAGGGCACGGTCTGAGGACATAGGCGTGTATGCCTATGCACGGGCGTGTCTTATATTACACGGGCGTGTAACCCCTGTTTCAAAGAAAAGTTTTTCGATAAGGTTCCGAAAGTTTACCAGTACAAGTTTAAGGCCTCGTAGGCCCATGAAATGTACGAATTGTTTAAGAATGAGAAGTTTTAATTTCGGAACGAAATTTTATAGCCCGTAATGTCATGATTAAGCAAGTTCAAGCATAGTAATGTCTCGTATCCGGTCTGAGCCTCGGCCTCGGGTATGGGGTGTTACATTAAATATTTATTATATTTACATATTATTTGTAATATGTTTAATCTTACAACCTTATTAGTTGAAATATTTAAATAACACTAAGGGTGTGTTTGTTTGCCAGTATTTGATTTTTCGGAAATTGTTTCCCAGTTTTCCAGTGTTTGTTTGCTGGAAAACATTTTCCATTTGGAAAATTAATTCCAAAACATGGGAAAAATGACTCACAATTTGGGAAATTGTCTTACTGTTTGATTTTCTGTAAGACATTTTCCTAAAGCTCTCTCAGACAGATTCCCCTTTTTCCTTCCTTCCTTCATTCCTCCTTCCTTCATTCTTTCTCAGCCAAATTCCTTTCTCTCTTTCCCTTAAATTTTCCTGTTCCTCTTCGAGAGCGTGAGAGATTCTACCCCAAATAAGGATTGTGACATCATTGAAAACCCTTTATTGAATCCATTTATTGAAAACCTGGAAAATCTAAGCTTTTTACAGGTAAGTATTTTTGGGTTTGCTTTGTTTTTTATGTTTCCTTTTGTTGGGTTATCATTTCTTAGTTGTTCTTTTGAGTTTTCTTGGTGCTTATTTTCCCTTCTAATTTGCTTGTTCCTTATTGGAACTGAATAATGAAAAAGGAGTTCTATTGGTACTAGTTTCTTGGGTTTTCAATTTTTTGAATCTTTGGTGATTGTTATAAGTTAAAAAGTATTCTGTAGGATGTTTTCATGACGGCTTCTTGTTAATATTTATGTTCATTGGATCTAAACTTGAGTTCTGGATTTGGATTTTCTATTTGCATCTGTTAGATGATAAAGGTATCGGATTTTCATGATTTATATAAGTTCTAAGCAATTTATATGGATAGTTTCATGAAGGATTGATGTTGTTTATAAGTTCACTAGATCTAAAGCTGACTCGTTGATTTGGTTTTTTTATTTATTTAGATTCTGGGTTTAAGGAAGATTTTTGTAAAGGTTTAGCTACTTGGGTAGATTGAAGTCTAATTTGAGTCTTGCATTGGTCATTGGGTTCTGGATTCAGTTGGTGTAATTTTGAGAAGCACTGTTGGAGTATTTGGTAGCTATGTCTAGTTATGTGGGTGTTCTTGTCTCTGATCAATGGCTTCAGAACCACATGTGTAACACCCCTTTACCCGGGTTCTACGCAGGGAACCAGACCTGAGGCGTTACCGAACTCAAACCACTTAATCGCCACTTAGGCTCTACGTCGTTACTCTCTAAAACCTCCTTCTCGAGTTACGAGGCCTAACACATGCACCCGAGGACCTTCAAGACTAATCCGAAACTTTTTCCATTCTTAAAATTTTTCTTTTCAAGACAGGTCTTACACGCCCGTGCAAGATGAGACACGCCCGTGCATAGGCACACACGCCCATGTCCCCAGACCGTGCCTAAAAACCCGATCTCGCCAATTTGCCCACGGTTAAGGCACACGCCCATGCATTTTAGGAACACGCCCGTGTACCCTATCACACGTCCGTGCCTTTCACCCGTGGTCGACACTGACTAATCACACACGGTTTTAACATGCCAGTGGGTCTAAACCGTGTGCCATACCTTAGTATTCTGACTTATTCAACATGGCCTCGACACGCCCGTGTGCTTTAACCCGTGTGACCATTCCAATTCTAATTTCAAAGTGCGAGACACACGGCGGGGCACCCGCCCATGGCTTGATCGTGTCTCACACGGCCTAGACACACGCCTGCAGTGTGCCTACCCATGTGGACCGAGAATAAGGTTGTTTGCCAAGCTCTTAGCACTCCTATAGCTTACACTACAAGAATCCATTCAACATACCAATAAACACTCATAACTTCAACATGGACTTCCATAGGTAACCTTATAATTTCATAAAAGGTAGAATGAGCCATCATGCATGGCAATTTACAAATTTCAATATCTTACAAGATGCCAATACACCTTTGGCCAAAATAACAAAATAACTTAACTAGCCTAGCACCTATACATGCCATTTACAAAATCATTAAGTCAAGGTATACCGAGAGGAGCTGATAGTGTGGGCGATCTTTCGGTTAGCTGCGTATTCCGGCTCGGCTCTTAAACTCTATAAAACAAGGGAAAAAGAGAAAGGAGAGTAAGCTTTAAGCTTAGTAAGTTTACATATAAACAACACAACATTATAACATGTATTGAACAAATACATAGCATTACGTAATAAGCAAGAAGCAATTTACATTCATGACATGCTTACTCATTTTCTCCATTCCCACATTTCAACCATCTCACATCTTAATGCACACACTCATTAAGAGTTTCCCTACACTTAGTATCACAAGGTCACATAATACAACATTCACGATTTCTAATTCCATTTCACACAATCAAGCCACTCGGTGGTTTCGCACTTAGCCCACCAAAAAGATTACTTATGGTGGTATCGCACATAGCCCACCAAAAGATGAATAGACGATGGAATCGCACATAGCCTATCGTAAATTAGCAACAAGGTGGTATCGCACTTAGCCCACCAAAGGATTTTAGACGATGGTTTCGCACATAGCCCATCGTAAATTAAGCAACAAGGTGGTATCGCACTTAGCCCACCAAAAAGTGTCGACATTGCATTTTTATATGACTATTTCATCATTCATACAGTAATTATTCAACAATTTCCACATTCAATCCATTTGAACCACACATGTTCTCGATCTTGCCTTACACTAGTTAACCACACAATATTTACACAATCATGCATTGTTTACACATAAACTTACCTCGGTGCAAAACCTGATAACCAACGATCTAATCCGTCACCTTGCCTTTTCCTCGGTCAAGGTTGATTCCGCGCTCTTCTTGATCTATAACAATGAAATTTATTTGTTTAGATCATTCTATGATCATAATACTTCAAATTCTACACTTGGGTAAAAATGACCATTTTGCCCTTGTACATTGGCAAATTACGATTTTGCCCCTAGGCTCGTAATTTATTTTTCAACACATTTTCTCAATGAACAAGCATAGGTGAACATTTATTTCTCTTACAACTACTCACCATTACAACAATTTCATGCATTTATGACATAATTTAAATCTTTGCATTTAAGTCCTATTTAGGTGTTTTCATGCTAACACCTTTCACAAAAGTTGTTTCTCATCTCACTAACATTCATTTTCCTCCATAAAAACTCATTTAACAACATAAACTCTCTTATGGCAAGTCCCTAAACCTTCAGCCATTTGACAAATTAGTCCCCTCATTAGCTAGCTTAAGCTTTGGGGACTCCAAAAATACAAAAATCATCAAGAAAGATCTCTAAAATCACTTACTTGTGAAGAAGATGAGTTGCTGAAATTTTAAAGCATTCAAAACCCCTCTAAGCTTGAAATTTTCGGTGGAGAGGAAGAGTGAATAGTGAAATATGATAGCTTTTCTCTTTACCATATTTTATTCATATTTTCTCACCTAATTCACCCAAATTTTGACCAAGAATTAAATGCCCTTGTCTCCCCTATGCACATGGCCGGCCATCACTAGATAAATGGCCTAATTGCACTTTAAAATCCTCCTAATTACATTCTTTGGCTATTAGACACCTCTACCATGAAAAATAGAACTTTCACATTTTATGCGATTTAGTCCTTTTTCGCAATTAAGCATGCTATCACTCAAATTAAAACACCAAAATTTTCATGCATCCGTATAATCATGCTACAGCACATAATTTAACGTCAAAATAATTTTCCTCGACCTCGGATTAGTGGTCTCAAAACCACTGTTCCGACTAGCCCCAAAACCAGACTGTTAAAACTCTCCCCCTCTTTAGGGATTTTCGCCCTCGAAAATCTTACCGGTAAAGAGGTTTGGATATTGCTCCCTCATAGCTTCTTCCGGTTCTCAAGTAGCCTCTTCTACACCGTGCTTTTGCCATAACACTTTTACTAAGGCTATGTCCTTGTTCCTCAACTGTTTCACCTCTCGAGCCAAAATTTTAATCGGCTCTTCCTCATATGTCATATCCGGTCGTATTTCGATTTCTGTTGGAGGAATCACATGCGAAGGATCCGAGCGATAACGCCTTAACATTGATACATGGAACACATTATGAATTTTCTCTAACTCTACCGGTAAAGCCAACCGATATGCCACTGGCCCAATCCTCTCGGTAATCTCATACGGCCCTATAAATCTCGGGCTCAATTTACCTTTTCGACCAAATCTCAATATTTTCTTCCACGGTGACACTTTCAGAAATACCTTGTCGCCCACTTGAAATTCAATTTCTTTTCTTTTCAAATCCGCATACGACTTTTGCCGGTCCGAAGCAGCCTTTAGACTATCCCGAATAACTTTCACTTTCTCCTCAGTCTCTTTAACCAAATCAACCCCATGAAATTGCTTCTCACTCAGCTCGGTCCAATACAAAGGGGTGAGACATTTACGACCATACAAGGCTTTATACGGTGCCATCCGTGTGCTCGATGATAACTATTGTTGTAAGCAAATTCGACCAAGGGCGGTATTTTCCCAACTACCTTCGAACTCTAACACACAACATCTGAGCATATCCTCAAGAACTTGGATTACTCTCTCGGATGACCATCGGTTTGAGGATGAAATGCGATACTAAAATTCAACTGCACCCAAGGCCTCGTAACTTCTTCCAAAACCTCAAGTAAATCTCGGGTCTCTATCCGATATAATGGATACTGGCACACCATGCAATCTTACTATCTACGCCACATACAACTCGGCTAATTTATCCGTTGAATAATCAACACGCATCTTTGGAATAAAGTGAGCCGACCGTTAGTCTATCTACGACAACCCACAGAGCATCTTTATTTCTCGGGGTCATAGGCAAGCCCGTAACAAAATCCATGGTAATCTGATCCCATTTCCACTCGGGGACCATCACTGGTTGAAGTAATCCTGAAGGCACTTGGTGCTCCGCTTTCACTTGTTGACAAATCAAACATCTTGTTACATACTCCGAGATGTCTCTTTTCATTCCCGGCCACCAATAGAATTTCTTTAGATCATTATACATTTTCGTGCTGCCCGGGTGTACTGACAAATAACTACTATGTGCTTCCCGTAAAATTTCTCGGATCAACTCGTCATCTTTAGGCACACAAATTCTATCATAGAACATTAAACAACCATCCGAACTCACCCGGAATTCAAAATTAGTTCCTGATTCACACTTAGCTCTTTTAGCTAGTATCTCACTATCATTCCTTTGAGCCTCACATATTCGTTGAACAAATAGTGGTCTAGCTCTCAGCTCGGCCAGTTTAGCACCATCATCAGACAATGACAAATTCGTGCTCATAGTTCTCAAAGCATACAAGGATTTTCTACTTAAAGCATCTGCAACTACATTTGCTTTCCCCGGGTGGTAATCGATCACTAGCTCGTAGTCCTTCAATAATTCAAGCCACCGTCGTTGCCGGAGATTTAATTCCTTTTGATCCATCAAGTATCTCAAACTCTTATGATCAGTAAAGATTCGGCAATTCTCACCATATAGGTAATGGCGCCAAATCTTTAATGCGAAAACAATCGCGGCCAACTCCAGATCATGAGTCGGATAATTCTTCTCATGTGGTTTTAGTTGTCTCGAGGCATAAGTGATCACCTTACCCTCTTGCATCAACACACAACCGAGACCATTTAATGACGCATCACTGTAGACTACAAACTCCTTTCCCGACTCGGGTTGTACCAAAATCGGTGCCTCACAACAACATTTTCAATCTCTCGAAACTCTCTTTGGCATTCTTGATCCATTCAAATTTAACATCCTTATGTAATAGTTTCGTCATTGGAGTAGCAATCATAGAGAATCCCTTCACAAACCGCCTATAGTACCCTGCTAAACCCAGAAAGCTTCTAACTTCCGACACATTCCTCGGTGGTTTCCACTCCACAATAGCTGAGACCTTTCCCGAATCTACTCTAATACCTTCACTCGATACAATATGTCCTAGGAACCCTACTTCTCGAAGCCAAAACTCGCTCTTACTAAGTTTAGCATATAACTGCTTGTCTCTTAAGGTCTGTAAGACAATTCTCAAATGTTCCACATGATCACTCTCATCTCGAGAATAAACCAATATGTCGTCAATAAAGACAACCACAAACTTGTCCAAATATGGTCGGAAGACACATTTTATTAAATCCATAAAAACTGCAAGAGCATTCGTTAAACCGAATGGCATGACCAGAAACTCATAATGACCATACCTCGTCCGAAATGCCGTTTTCGGTACATCTTGCTCCTTAACCCTCAACTGATAATAGCCGGACCTCAGGTCGATCTTGGAGAACACCGTAGCTCCCTTCAGTTGATCAAATAAATCATCTATCCTCGGCAAAGGATACTTGTTCTTCACATTTACTTTATTGAGCTGTCTGTAGTCTATGCACAATCTCATCGACCCATCTTTCTTCTTTACAAAGAGTACTGGGGCACCTTACGGTGAATAGCTCGATCTTGCAAAACCTTTATCCATCAATTCTTGCAACTGAACTTTCAGTTCTTTCAACTCTAGCGGGGCCATCCTATACGGAGTAATCGAAATGGGTGCTGTTCCCAGAATTAACTCAATTCCAAACTCGACCTCTCTAACTGGGGGTAATCCAGGCAACTCTTCCGGGAATACATCCGGATACTCGCATACAACCGGTACTATTTCAATCCTGACTTCATATTCTTGAGTGTTTAATACAAAAGCTAGATAAGATTCGTACCCTTTTCTCATATATTTCTCGACTATCATGGAAGAGATCATCACCGGTAAGCTATCTGACTCACCTGATTCAACCCGAATAACATCTCCATTTTCATAATTTAATTCAGTAAATTTACTACCACAATTCACTAAAACACTATGGGCAGTCAACCAATCCATACCAAGAATCAAATCAAATTCATCAAACGGTAACAACATAAGGTTTGCCGAGAAACAATTACCCTTAGTCATCAGAGGACAGTTCCTACACACCTTGTCAACTAACACCTGTTTACCTAGTGGGTTTGACACTTTTACTACAAATTTAGTAGACTCAACAGTCATACTCATACTAGATGCCAGTCTCATACAAATATAAGAATGAGTTGATCCCGGGTTAATTAAAGCAATAACAGAGGTGTCATAGAGAGAAAATGTACCTGTTATTACATCCGGTGATGACGCCTCTTCTCGAGCGCAAATAGCATAAGTTCTTACTGGCGCTCGACCCTCTGGCCTCACAGTGGTGTCTCGTGATACACCTCTACCACTAGTTCTGCCTCCCGGGTTCTTTTGTGGCCTACCTCTAAAGGATGCACTGCTTGATCTTATCTCTTGCTTTCTCTCATTGTTATCCCTTTTAGGACAATTTCGGATGAGATGGTCGGGGGATCTACACTTATAGCAATTTCGATTATTTCCCCAACACTCCCCAGTGTGATGTCTGCCACAACTTGGGCACTTTGGTTTGGGCCTTGGATTGCCCACACTTGCCGTTGAGGTAGCTTGAACTCTTGAACCCGAATACATGTTGCCTCGCTCTCTCTGCGAATACCCGACTAATGTAGTTGTATGTGGGTTCACTTCCCTAGACCTCTTCGATTGAGCTTGGTATGATTTGCTCATCGGCCTCTTCTTCGCATCTCGAGCCTCACTCAGGGTTTTCCTCTTTTCCTCACTCAATTCTTCAGCCTTACTAGCCCTATCCACCAATACCACAAATTATTTTAGCTCTAAAATTTCGACTAAGAGTCTGACATCTTCATTCAACCCATCTTCAAATCTCTTGCATAAGGTAGCTTCTGTGGATACACATTCTTGCGCATACTTGCTGAGCCTAACAAATTCGCGCTCATATTCTGCCACAGTCATTTTTCCTTGCTTCAACTCAATGAATTCTTTCCGTTTCTGGTCTACAAACCGTTGACTTATATACTTCTTTCGAAACTCTTCCAAAAATAAGTCCCACGTTACTCTCTCTTTAGGAACCACTGATGTCAATGTTTTCCACCAATGGTATGCCGAGTCCCTCAGCAAAGACACAGCACATTTCAAACTCTCCTCAGGTGTGTAGGAGAGTTCATCAAAAACCCTTATTGAGTTCTCAAGCCAGAACTCGCTCGCTCAGTGGTCGTCATCTATATTAGCTCGAAAATCCTCGACCCCCTTGCTTCCGAATTTTGTCTACAGGGGCTTAGCAGTCCTCACCATTTTTATACCTTGGGAGCCACGGGGAATTGGCTGAGGTATAGGTAGGGGTGGAGGGGGTTGAGCATTGGGGTTTGCTCGTACATACTCAGTGTACCATTTATTCATCATTTGGAGAAAGGCTTCTCGAGCCTCTTCTCCCTGACCCCTAGTCTCGGGGTTACTCTGCACAGGCGCGGTCCCTTGCGCAGGAGTCGGCGCATTACTAGCTGCGTCATCTACAGCCGATTGTTCGGGATCCATATGCTACAATAAAAAAGTTTAAAATCATCAGAAGCCACCACACTATCATCATACGCTTATGGCATGTATAGCTAGACTCCTACCCACGCTATGGTAGTCTTAGAACCGACTAAACCATAGCTCTGATACCACTAAATGTAACACCCTTTTACCTGAGTTCTACGCAGGGAACCAGACCTGAGGCATTACCGAGCTCAAACCACTTAATCACCACTTAAGCTCTACGTCGTTACTATCTAAAACCTCCTTCTCGACTTACGAGGCCTAACACATGCACCGAGGACCCTCAAGACTAATCCGGAACTTTTTCCATTCTTAAAATTTTTCTTTTCAAGACAGATCTTACACGCCCGTACAAGATGAGACACGCCCGTGCATAGGCACACACGCCCATGTCCCCAGACCGTGCCTAAAAACCCAGTATTCTGCCAATTTGCCCACAGTTAAGGCACACGCCCATGCATTTTAGGAACACGCCCGTGTACCCTATCACACGTCCGTGCCTTTCACCCGTGGTCGACACTAACTAATCACACACGATTTTAACACGCCTGTGGGTCTAAACCGTGTGCCATACCTTAGTATTCTGACTTATTCAACATGGCATCAACACACCCGTGTGCTTTAACCGTGTGACCATTCCAATTCTAATTTCAAAGTGCAGACTTCACACGGCCAGGGCACCCGCCCATGGCTTGATCGTGTGTCTCACACGGCCTAGACACACGCCCGTGTGCCTACCCATGTGGACCAGAACAAGGTTGTTTGCCAAGCTCTTAGCACTCCTATAGCTTACACTACAAGAATCCATTCAACATACCAATAAACACTCATAACTTCAACATGGACTTCCATAGGTAACCTTATAATTTCATAAAAGGTAGAATGAGCCATCATGCATGGCAATTTACAAATTTCAATATCTTACAAGATGCCAATACACCTTTGGCCAAAATAACAAAATAACTTAACTAGCCTAGCACCTATACATGCCATTTACAAAATCATTAAGTCTAGGTATACCGAGAGGAGCTGATAGTGTGGGCGATCTTTCGGTTAGCTGCGTATTCCATTTCTAGCTCTTAAACTCTATAAAACAAGGGAAAAGAGAAGGGAGAGTAAGCTTTAAGCTTAGTAAGTTTACATATAAACAACACAACATTATAACATGTATTGAACAAATACATAGCATTACGTAATAAGCAAGAAGCAATTTACATTCATGACATGCTTACTCATTTTCTCCATTCCCACATTTCAACCATCTCACATCTTAATGCACACACTCATTAAGAGTTTCCCTACACTTAGTATCACAAGGTCACATAATACAACATTCACTATTTCTAATTCCATTTCACACAATCAAGCCACTCGGTGGTTTCGCACTTAGCCCACCAAAAAGATTACTTATGGTGGTATCGCACATAGCCCACCAAAAGATGAATAGACGATGGAATCGCACATAGCCCATCGTAAATTAGCGACAAGGTGGTATCGCACTTAGCCCACCAAAAAGTGTCGACATTGCATTTTTATATGACTATTTCATCATTCATACAGTAATTATTCAACAATTTCCACATTCAATCCATTTGAACCACACATGTTCTCGATCTTGCCTTACACTAGTTAACCACACAATATTTACACAATCATGCATTGTTTACACATAAACTTACCTCGGTGCAAAACCTGATAACCAACGATCTAATCCGTCACCTTGCCTTTTCCTCGGTCAAGGTTGATTCCGCGCTCTTCTTGATCTATAACAATGAAATTTATTCGTTTAGATCATTCTATGATCATAATACTTCAAATTCTACACTTGGGTAAAAATGACCATTTTGCCCTTGTACATTGGCAAAATTACGATTTTGCCCCTAGGCTCGTAATTTATTTTTCAACACATTTTCTCAATGAATAAGCATAGGTGAACATTTATTTCTCTTACAACTACTCACCATTACAACAATTTCATGCATTTATGACACAATTTAAATCTTTGCATTTAAGTCATATTTAGGTTTTTTCATGCTAACAGCTTTCACAAAAGTTGTTTCTCATCTCACTAACATTCATTTTCCTCCATAAAAACTCAGTTAACAACATAAAATCTCTTATGGCAAGTCCCTAAACCTTCAGCCATTTGACAAATTAGTCCCCTCATTAGCTAGCTTAAGCTTTGGGGACTCCAAAAATACAAAAATCATCAAGAAAGATCTCTAAAATCACTTACTTGTGAAGAAGATGAGTTGCTGAAATTTTAAAGCATTCAAAACCCCTCTAAGATTGAAATTTTCGGTGGAGAGGAAGAGTGAATAGTGAAAGATGATAGCTTTTCTCTTTACCATATTTTATTCATCTTTTCTCACCTAATTCACCCAAATTTTGACCAAGAATTAAATGCCCTTGTCTCCCCTATGCACATGGCCGGCCATCACTAGATAAATGGCCTAATTTCACTTTAAAACCCTCCTAATTACATTCTTTGGCTATTAGACACCTCTACCATGAAAAATAGAACTTTCGCATTTTATGCGATTTAGTCCTTTTTCGCAATTAAGCATGCTATCACTCAAATTAAAACACCAAAATTTTCATGCATCCATATAATCATGCTACATCACATAATTTAACATCAAAATAATTTTCCTCGACCTCGGATTAGTGGTCTCGAAACCACTGTTCCGACTAGCCCCAAAACCAGACTGTTACAACATGACCAAGTTTACTCTGTTACACAGGATGGCTTTAGTGATTTTCTTTTTTATTCTTTTATACGTTTAAGAAAAAACAGATCACGAAAGTAAATTTAGGAATAGGATAAGGATCGTAGGTAACCAACTTTGATCTTTCCTAAGAATAAGCCTATAAAAAGGCTGAGTTAAGGAGGGTCTCGAAAGCTATTTAAGCTGAGCTTTAATTGCACGTATTAGATGAGCAGATTCCTGTGCTCTTTCTGATTCATCTTAATATTAATAGACCTGCCTTAACAATTCTATACAATTTTGCTTGTTGGGGTGTCCTTTTCTGCTGATGCAGCTTCATCTAATTCTTATATGGTCATCAGAATTTGATGGAAAATTGCACCCAATGTATTGATTGTCAATTTAGGAATGATTTCATAATGGCATATAGGAGTTGGCTGTATGATATGCACAAAGCATTTTATTTGATATGCTTTTGTGATAGGAACCAGCTCCTTAAATTCAAATTGGTTGTGTTTAAAGCCCTAATAATAAAAACAAGACATGGTTGAGGGTTACGCTCACCACTACATTTTTAATCCATTGCTTCTTAATTTTCTCGTATGTAAGAGTGTTTGTTGGATACGCATACATGTAGGATGTATATATATTGGATTTTTCCTGATAGTTTTGGCAATAAAAATTTGTTAGAACAGTGTCCGGGTAACTTAGCTTATGACAAATAGGTAAAATTCGCAGGAAAGTAATTTTATTTATTAGCAAACTTGGTGTCTGGTTTAGTGTTGGCTTTATTCCCTTACCAAAAGTCTGTTGCCAAGAGAGGAACAATATCTTGTCTTTCAGGCTTTGCTGTAAAAGGTTGCATATCCGCATTCACAGATGACAAATGAGTATTTGATCCTCACCATCTATAGAGCACTGTTGTATATAGATTGTATGGTAGTTGCCAACTTGCAAAGTGATGAAGTTTTCATGGAAAGTCACATCCAGGCCTTGCGTGAAAGTTGGTTAGAGAAGTTGACATTTTACTGTGGTTGCTGAGTGTTAAACTTTGACATAACAGTTTATTTCTGAGTTGCTTTCTTTCTTCATGACCTTAAAAGGATGGACCATTCTTGCCATTTTTTAAATTAAATAAATTTCTAGTATTAATTGTGGTTTGAAAGCTAATTTATAATTATTCAATCCTTGTTTTTTATTTTTTTAACACAATTACAAATAATTTATTTGACTTTGGTTTTTTTCAATTTATGACGGTTAATATTGTAGCTTAATAGTTGAGTATTATTATATATTTAATTTAATTTATTTATTTATAAATAAATCATTGCAATATATGTAAAAATAATTTAAAATATAAAAAAATATTAATATGTAAATAAATTTATTAATATATGTAAAAACAACTTTTCCGAAAAATATTTTTAAGAAATCTGTCAAACAACAGAAAATATTTTACGCAGATTCATCCAAACACCAGAAAATATTTTCAGTAAATCATTTTCCAGAAAAGTAAATCATTTTTCAGAAATCATTTTCCGAAAAACATTTTACTGGCAAACAAACGGACGCTAAAAGATGAGTGAATTGATGTTTAAAAAATTTGTCAATTTGAATAGAAAAGAAGTATTAAAGAAAATTTTAAAGTTTCGACTTGATTTGCTTAAATCCTCACTCTTAGCTCCACTTGCCAACGAATTTCTCAATTGGCATAATAATACATTTTGCCCTTAACGATTGCATATCTTTACAATGTTGCCCTTCTTTTTTTTTTTTTTTTTTTTTTAAATTTTTAACTACCACATCTACCCTTCTTTCACATCATCTTACATGTCATCCGCCATGAGGATAAATTTGTTCCTATCAACACCAAGTTGACAAACAATCAAAGGTTTTAATGGAAATGTGCAATGAAGGGCTTAATTAATTGTATTTGATAATTAAAGTTTAAAGTTGGGTATAATCCTTTTTAGAGATTTAATTGGTCCTTTAATTATTTTTCAAGGGCTTAAACATTTATTTATTTATTTATCATCATCATCATCATCATGGGATGAAGTTCAACAAAAATTGAGCTTTAACTAGTAAAATGCCATAAGTCATTAACTATTCATAAACTCTATACTTCTATTTTTAAAAATTTAGTCCATTAAATACCATTGCATACTGCAAAATGATCACCTTCAGTCTATTAGAAACTTGAGATTATGGACACAATGGAAGGAGATGTAGCACATTTTCCTGCTAAAGATCGTAACACCAAAAAGGTGCGCTTCAAAGATAAAGGTGGTGACGGAGAGTCTGATTCTGACATGGTAGTGGATCGGGTTCCACCTGTTTCTGCGTCTTGGAGGGGCAAGGTCCTAGGGAAAGGCACCGTTGATTGGGAAAAGGAGTCAGACTTGGTTGTATTGGAAGAAAATGAGGATCTGGAATTCTTAGAGGGTGATGTTTTGAAGTCAACCATCGATGGAATTTCGTCAATTAATTTCTCTGATCGTATCCAACAGATATTGGTTAAGGATATGGAACTCACAGTGGTGGTTAAATTGCTAGGATGGAATATAGGTTATGCGGCTCTATACAATCAAGTTAGCAGTTTGTGGAAGCCATCCAGACCGTTTCGGCTCATGGACATTGAAAATGGGTACTTTTTGGTGAAATTCCAGTGTGTGGAAGATTTTGACAAAGTACTCTCTCAGGGTCCATGGATTGTATATGGTCAGTACTTGACCGTTCAGCCATAGACGATTGACTTCAACCCACTTTAACCGTACCCGAGCGTGGTGTTGGCCTGGATCAGATTGTCTGGCCTTCCTGGACATCTGTACAAGAGAAAGATCATTCTAGAAATAGGGGGATTGATTGGGAGAGTGGAAAAAGTAGATCTTAATACTGTTAATAGATCTAGGGGACGATTTGCCCGTTTAGCATTATATGTTAACATTGACAAACCTCTGGTTTCCCAGGTTCGGGTCAACAGAGAAATCCAAAAGGTCGAATATGAAGCCTTACCTTCAATCTGTTTTAACTGTGGCAGATATGGACACACGAAGGATTTGTACCCTCTATTGATCGGAAGTCGGGGTCAGGGAGAGGAGAAGGAGCCGACGACGGGTCCATCAGGTTCGAACGATGATCAGTCGAATGAACCAGCGGTCTTCGGTCCGTGGATGCAGGTTCGAAGGAAATCACAGCGAAATATTAGGGATTCTCAAAATCAAAGCTTGAAGAAACAAGGGAAAGCGCGATGCCAGCGTCGAGATTTGCGACTCTAATAAGTCTGCAGTGGCTGGTTTGACGGAGATTGATGGGGGATTAGAGATTGCGTTGGGGAAAAATCAAGAAAACCAAGAAAACAAGCCTGGGGTGAAGGGGATGGTTGCAGCCCAGCAGCTGACGAAACTGCCCATATTTTGAAAACTGGGCCAGATGCTAATAGGCAAAGTGGGCCTTTACCTGTAAAAGGGAAGGGGCCTATGGACTCGGACTCCAATATTATGGACAAGGAGTTGGGTAAAAAGCCAATCCAGGATGATGGGCCGATTGTTCATGGGCTACCTTTTAATCCAGAAACAAGGGTTAATATGAGCAAGCTTCCTACGACTGGGCTTGCTATTAAATCCCAAAAAAATAATGCTCGTTTGGAAATTTTCATGCCTGTTGAAATTAGTCCGGGGGAACCCACGCCAAAAATGAACAATAATAATTTCAATTCCCTTACTAATGATTCCCTGCAGGTTCAATCTCATGTTTCAATCCTATTTTTAAGGATCCGCCTGAAAAAGTAGTTATTTTAAGTCCAGGTGTTTTGGACCCGAAGAAACATACTGCAATCACGTTCAATGAAAATGGTGACCGTATGAGCCCAATTTTACCCGGGCTTAACAATAAACTCAAAATAAAGTTCAAGTCCAGTCCAAAATATATCATTTGGCCCAATCGGAATGGCCCATTACTTAAAAAGATTGAAGGTCTATCTACAAGCTTGACGTATATGGAAGTACAATCTTCGAGGATATGCAATCTTAGATATGATATGCAAATCTTAGATATGATATGCAATCCTAGAAGATATGGTATGTAATCTTAGATATGATATGCAAATCTTAGATATGATATGCAATCCTAGAAGTTATGGTATGCAATCTTAGAAGATATGGTATGTAATATTAAAAGATATGATTTTGTAATCTTAGAGATTTAATTTGTAGATACCTTTTAATCTTAGCCGTTGATGTAATTGATCTGTACCGTTAGATTTGGGGAGGCTCAATTATAAATAGAGGCCTCTCCCTTCATTGTAAAGGAACAAAAAATGACTTGAGTTTGAAAGCAATAAGAATTCTTGAGAGCATTCACTCAAATTTCTCTCCCTCTTGCGTTCTTATTTTCTGTGGCTTGTTCTTATTTTGTTCTTCGCTCACCTTCGTTTCTTTTTGAGTTGCTTCCGTTCGAGTTAGATTTTGGTGGAGGAATTTCGTTGAATCCTCATATTGTGGGAGTTAGGTTGACATATGTTTTTTTTTTAACTTTTTTTATCCATATCATTTTTATATTTTTTTATTTTTTTAAAATTGTTATAATATTCGTTAATTGTTTTGAGTATATTATATTATCCTTATTATTCATATATTAATTTATTAAACTTGTATATTTTTATTATATATTATCCTTATGTATTTTAAATTATTATTTATTATTTGATTTAATTATTTTATTATACATTATTTCTAACTTATACATTATTTGTCATATTATATATTTTTAAAATAGTATATCATATAGTATTATATCTTATATTATTTTTAAATTTTATTTTATCTAAGATTATTTATATGGAATAATATATTATTTATTTAAAATGTAGTTTTATATGTATTAGATTATTAAATATACTTTTATTTAAAGTCATAAATTAGTTATTTTCTTAATATATATATATATATACATTTGTTTTTTTTTTTTTGTATATCATTGCATGAAAGTTTTAAATTTGCATGAAATATGTTCATAGTTGATTTTATTGTTATATTATATTTGTCTATACTTCATCGTATATTTGTAATTGCTTTAGTATAGAAATTATTATTCGTAGTATTTCATATTATTATTGCCTATCTTAAATGTTAGCATGTTATAATTGTTTTTTTATTCGATAATGTACAAATGCAATATTGCCACATGGTTATGGTTTAAAATAAAAAATACATTTTCACAAAATTAATATTTTATTTAAAGGTTTTTAAAATGAGGCAATGTTTTGGTATTTAGAAATTCGGGAAATAATGTCCAATCGTGCTGGGTGTTGATTTTCTGTTTGGCTAAATAACTAAATATCCTTTTAAATAAGTTTTATAAATTATGAGATAATCTTAGTGACGAGGGTTTAAGAATATCATGTCCAATCGTCTTTGGATGTAATATTTATAATCTTTCGGATCGAAGAACTCTCATATTTTAAAGCAAATTGATCAAAATTTTTAGAAATCATATTTTTTAATATTTTTAAATTTCAAACATTTGGACACAATTTTATCGATTAGGTACCAATTTTTGGGTGTTATGAGGGTGCTAACCCTTCCTCATATGTAATCGACTCAGAACCATTTTTCTGTTTTTTCAAGGTGATCCAATCACACCTAGGTAAAAAGGATTGGTGGCGACTCCCATTTTGTATTTTTAAAAAAGTCGATCCCCATTTTTTAAAACCGATTTTAAAAATGGTTTCGACAGTGACCATAGTATTAATTCTATTTTTAAACCAGGATGTGATAATTTTGCAGGAGGTATTCAGCTTAAACAAGGGATAAAAGGACGTGGCTCTAGTGAAAAAAAATGAGGTTGGTCGGAATGGAAAAAGGCTAAATAAGATCTTTAGAGAACGAGGAGATCGATTTAAGGTTGTGGGTGCTTCGAAAGTTCCCTTGGCAAATATGATGAAGTCCATGGTGGAATTAATAAGCACTCGGATTGAAAATGACTTGTGGATGGACTCTATGGGTTGAGAGGGTACACAGGTCAAGGATTCGTGTTTACCCATTTAGTGAAAGGTTAGTCTTTTTCCCTTTGATTTAAATTATGAATTTGTCAAATTTCACTTGAAATTGTCAAGGTTGTGCCAGTGTCAAGTTTCCTCGAATTTTTTAGGAGTACAACTTGGAGTTCAAGCCTGATATTGTCGGTTTATTTGAAACACGTGTTAGTGGAGTTAAAGCAGATAAAATCATAGCTAAGTTGGGTTTTCAGTATCCGCACCGGGTGGAAGCTATGGGTTTTTCTGGAGGGATTTGGATTGGTTGGAAAGAATCTATTTGAGTAGAGATAGTTCATAATCATTCTCAATTTGTTCTTACTCGGGTTTCCGGATGTGTTCCTACTCAGTTTCTTTACATTGCATTTGTTTATGGTAGTCTTATCGGCCAAAAGCGTAAGAAGCTTTGGAAGGGGCTAAAATTGACTATCCTAGTAGGTAATGTTCCTTGAATTGCCATCGGGGACTTTAATGCTTTGTTATCCTCTACAGATAAAGTTGGTGGAAGAGCTTGTGGGAAAATGTGCCCTCTTTCTGGTGACTTAAAGGAATCTGGTGAACTTTAGAATTTGCATTTTAAAGGACCTTATTTTACTTGGCATAGAGGAGGGGTCTTTGAACGTCTTGATAGAGTAATTGGCAATAGTGCTTGGATTAATGCTTTCCTAAATTACACGACTATTCACCTTTCGATGTTGAAATCGGACCACAGCCCTATCTTCCTCTCTTTAAATCCAGATAGTTTTACGCCCAAAGTTTGACCTTTTAGATTTTTGGCTGGTTGGGTTGAACACCCGAATTTTTTAGATTTCATTAAAAATAAATGGGATTCTAATAGGAATATTTTGGAGTCTCTCGATCATTTTACTTTGAATGTCAAATCCTGGAACAAGTTTGTAAATGGACACATTGGTGATCATAAAAAAAACTTTTATGAAAGCTTTCAAGTATTTAAAAGGCGATGGAAAACATGGCTTCTGACCGATTAGTGCATTTGGAGATGAAGGTGAGAGAGGGGTTGGAAGATATTATTCATCATGAGGAATTCGTCAGGGGTGTCCTTTATCACCATATCTTTCCGTCCTTTGTATGGAGTGGCTCGAGCATAGTATTCGATCAGCAATCAATTCTAGCTTATGGAGACCCATTCATCCATCTCGATATTTTTCGCTGATGATTTGGTTATTTTTGGTCATGCGGATATTGGGCAGACTAAAATGATTAAAACTATCTTAGAGGAGTTTTGTGATTTTTCTGGTCACAAAATTAATGCGGGGAAGACAAACTTATTTTTGTCCAATGGGATCGATAAGGATTTGAAGGAACGTGTCAGGGGTATACTTGGCTTTTAAACAGTGACAAATCTTGGTACTTATTTGAGAGTGCCCATTTTTCATCAGAGAGTAGCTAACAACCCCCTAAGGTTTGTTGTTGATAAGGTCTGAAGCAAGTTACATTGTTCAGATGTCAGGAAATTGTCCCTAGCTGGTAGAGTTACATTAGCTTAGTCAGTGCTACTTTCGATACCCAGCTATTTCATGCAATCCATGATGGTTCCAAAAGGGGTTTGTGAGGAGATCGAGTGCACGGTTAGAAAATTTATTTGGGGATCATCGAGTAATGGGACGAAGATGGCATTAGTAAGCTGGAAGGCGGTGTGCCAACCTCAGTCTTGTGGAGGTCTTGGGCTAAGGTAGTTGAGGGATCATAACATTTTATTTATGCTTAAACTGGGGTTCAACATTGTGACTAACTCCTCTGCCTTGTGGGTTAGGGTCCTTCAGTCAAAATATTGAATTGAAACAGATTTGCTTGGAGACATTAATCGAAGCAAGTGCTCTTTCTTATAGAGTGCCCACTCTAACATCTGGCCTTTTTTTACAAGAGAATTTATTCTGGTCAGTTGGAAATGGGTCAAAGATCAAGTGTTGGAAAGATCTCTGGATTTCGGGTGTTTAGATTCCATCCCATGTTAACCTTTATTTGGAGTGCACCCTCAAGGATGTGATCACAGAGAATGGGTCTTGGAATCTTAATTTATTTTGCTTATGGATACTTGAGGAAACTATTAGATGAATTATTAGCATTCCACCTCCGAATCCTTTGGCGGGGCCTAATAAGATCGTATGGATGGGCACATCTATGGGCACTTTCTCCCTTAAAAGTGCTTATTGGAAGCTAAAGGAAATTTCTTGGGATCTTAAGGGTTTTATTTGGAATATTCCGTGGAAATTTCATGAACCTCAAAGAGTTAGACTTTTCATCTAGCTTGTGCTCAAACAAAGATTACTCACTAATATGGAATGAGTAAGACATAGTATTGAAGTTGATGGTTCTTGTGCAGTGCGCGAAATTGATTTAGAGGACACTTTACATGCCATTATAGATTGTACTGCGGCAAAGGAAATCTGGTTACAGGTCATCCCTTTATGTAACAACTCGATTTTTAGTGATGAGGGAACAATAGTTTTGGGACAAAAAAATTATTTCATATCGCCTCGTAAATATTATTTTTAGAATACTTATAGAATCATTAGAATCGTATTAAAATTTGGTTAAGAAATTTTAGCGTTTAGATAGTTAATTAAGAAAAAAAGGACTAAACTGAAAAAGGTGCAAAATTGAGTAAATCTTGAATTCCATGAATTTAATAACTTAATTATGGAATACAAAGGGACTTAATGAATAATTAGTCCATTAGGATATTAATGGAAAATAATAGGCTTTTAAATTGTGATTTTATAAGGTTTTAATTAAGGGTGATTATGTAATTTGATAAATAAATTAATGTTTAATAAAATAAAACCAAAATCATCATCTTTTTGGGATGTTCCACCGAAAATTAAAGGAAAAACCTCCATTTCTGAAGCTTCATATTTAGCTAGCTTAAAAACCTTGCATGTAAGTCCATTTTGATCCCGTTTCTTGTAATTTTTATTTTTTTGAGATCGTTGCAACTAGGTCCAATTAGCCTGTACCTTTGTTTTTGATTATTTTAAAACTTTTGGAAGTTACCATTGATGAATATTGAATTTTTTTTTATGAATACCATGTATTTGAAGCTTTGGTTGTGTTGTTTGATAAATTTGTGAAGTAAATTTTTTTAAATTTTAAATTAGGGATTAAATTGTGAAAATGTCAAAGTTTTAGGGTTTGATAGTGAAATTAATATTCATTAGGGACTGTTTAAAGGCCTAGTATATTTG
The DNA here is from genome assembly GCA_025698515.1 of Gossypium sturtianum. Classification (NCBI taxonomy): domain Eukaryota; kingdom Viridiplantae; phylum Streptophyta; class Magnoliopsida; order Malvales; family Malvaceae; genus Gossypium; species Gossypium sturtianum. The sequence continues at coordinate 32,672,451 of CM046943.1, read as the reverse complement.
GATGGAATATTGACTTTAGAAAAATGGCTAATTTGATGAATTTCGGGTTAAAGGACTAAATTATAAGAATTGTAAAAGTTTGGGGTAATTATGTAAATTTAAAAAATAAAAGGGTATTAATTGTAAAATGGATTGGAATGTGAAATGTAAGATGATAATTGAAGAATTCTATATTTTAGATCAAGATCCCGTAGATACTCGTGGAAAAGAAAAGATAGCGGAATAGTCCCTAAACTTCTGCAACAATTACAATTCAATCCAGGTAAGTTCGTAGGGTTTAGAATTTAATATCTATAAGAAATTTTGAGTAGAATAACATGGTACAAGTTTTATATATTAATTGTTGATAGTGAATGATTATTTGAAATATACTTTTGAACTTTTAATACTCGGTTTGGATTGAACGCGTGATAGAGTACAATCGTGATTTGGTGTGTTATGGGGGATTAGAGTGGAGATGGTATTTGAGGGATATATATACATATTACCCGAGTAAACTGAGGTTCAGCATTTGTTGCGAACTATCGCGTTATACTCTTTGTTTAATGTGTTTCGGTTGGACTAGCTCTTATGAGCATCAGTGTGTTTTGGAGGGATTGGCTCGTGTGAGCATCTAGTTTGTTTTGGAGGGATTGGCTTGTGTGAGCATCAGGTGTGTTTGGAGGGATTGGCTCATGTGAGCAACTGATGTGTTTTGGTTGAACTGACGATGTACTCTTATCAGTAAGTCGTTCGTCAGATTTGAAAATACCGGTAAACTAACTTGTTGAGTAATTTTGATGAAATCTATATATATTTGAGCTTTGAATTGATAGTTTACGAATCACCAATTTGTATATGAAAGGAAACTTTCATGGTTGTTATTACTGTTTGAATTGTTATACTTACTTCGGTAAGATTTTTTGTTTTAATACGTCGAACTTACTAAGCTTCATTGAGCTTACTAGTTTTAATCTTTGATTTTGTAGATACTTGGAAGGTTGGACGATCAGATCAGCACCTAAGTCAAACTATCCAGCTTAATTCGGTAGTTTTTGGAATGTTTATTTCAGATTATACGGCATGTAATAGGTTTGAATGTTGGTATTCATGTTTTGGATATGTAAAAAGTTAAGTATGAACTTGGTTGTGTAAGTTGTTTGGATGAAACCTTTTTGGTACTTTTTATATCTTAAAAATATGTATTAAGTGGCTATGTGATGCATGTTAAGATGACCAAATTAGTATGCTATGGATTGATTATAGTTTAGCTAAGATATAGTATTGAATCTAGAATGGTATGGTTGGAAATAAGTTAATTGACGAATTTTTAAGAATGCACATGTTTAGGTATGTTTAATGCATATGTTTGAGGTGCCTATATGGCATATTGGTTTTATGGATTATTAGCCTATTGTATGAGTCATTTTATGCAGGTTTTAAGCATGTTTTGAAGCCTTGGTCATGTGTGCAAGTGTACTTAGGCTTATGCTCTTATGCTTGAGAAAGGTGAAAGGAATGACTTGATTTTTGCCATTTTCTTATTACACGGCTTGAGACACGGGCGTGCGTCTCAGCCGTGTGACTCACATGGTCGTGTGACCCCTACAGTTCAAAATTTTCAACTTTTTCCTAAACTTTCAAATGTTTTCGATTTAGTCCCAGATTGTTTCTGTTGTATTCTTAGGGCCTCGAGGGCTCAATTAAGGGACGCTATGAATGTATTTAAATTAAATTAATTTATTTTGCATAGATATATGAATTGAATGATTTACTGTTCCGTTTGTTCGGTAATGCTTTGTAACCCTATTCTAGCGACATATACGAGTTAGGGGTGTTACATTTAGTGGTATCAGAGCTACGATTTAGTCGGTTCTCGGGCTAAACGTAGCGTGTGAAATGTCTAGAATTACATGCCATATAAATCTGCGATAGTGTGATGTGTTTGATCCGATGTAACCTTTATTTTTCTTATAGATTGTAAAGATGTCAGACGAATCTAATCGTGCTGACAATGTTGAGGTTAATAGTAATGTACTGACCTCTGATCATGGGACGAGTATCAATGTTCCGATTCCTCCAACTCAAGAGCATGAACTCAAAAATATGTTCTTTGGGTGTATGAACCAGTGGTTCAATGAGTTTATGCAAATAAATAATCCGGCTCAACGACCTCCACCTTTGTTATACCACTTGTTATACCTCTAGTTGCACCTCCACCTCCTCTTGTGATTGTGCCTAATCGACGTATTCCAATTGAGAAGCTCAGAAAGTGTGGTGCTGAAAAATTTTGAGGCAGACCAGAGGATGATCCGGTTAAAGCTGAGTATTGGCTTCAGAACATCTTGCGAGTTTTTGAAGAGATGGCTTGCCCTCCTGATGTTTTTCTTAGATGTGTCATTTCATTATTAAAAGAGGAAGCGTATAGTTGGTGGACTACGATAGTGGCTGTGGTACCGAGGGAGAAAATTTCCTGGGATTTGTTTCAGACTAAGTTTAAAAAGAAATATGTCGGGAAAAGGTATATAGACAAGAAAAAGAGATAATTTTTGGAGTTACGTAAGGGAAATAGATCGGTGGCTGAGTACGAGAGAGAATTTGTGTATCTCAGTAAATATGCTCGAGAAATTGTGCCTACTAAAGATGAGATGTGTATCCAGTTTGAAGATGGCCTGAATGATAAAACCCGAATGATGATCGGAGGTAATGAAATCTGAGAATTTGTTGTCTTATTTGATCGTGCACAAAAAATAGAAGAAGTGTACAACCGCAAGATACAACGGGATAGACGAATTTGAGAATTTCACAAGAGAGGTTCTTCCAAGTCGTTTTCTGCATCACCGGCAAAGAAGACTAAAGAAGATTTTAGCCGAGCTACCTCAGTGTTTGAGCACCCGAACAAAAACAAGTCGATTCAAAATGATTTCAAAGTTTTTACTAAACCAGTTGATAGTGTGGGAAGTGTACGAAATGCTCTGATGCCCAGTTGTAGACATTGTGGAAAATATTATCCTGGTGAGTGTAGAGGTAAGTCGGGGGCCTATTTTAGATGTTTGTTGATTGATCACTTTCTTCAGAATTTTCCTAAACAGTCAAAAGAAGATGAAGATCAAAATGAAAAGCAAATGTCTACATCTCAGAAAGGTAGACGTCCGGGTCAGAATAGTGCTACTGGGACTGCTCGTACCGGGGCAAAAGACACTGTTGTTCGATCAGAGGCTAGAGCACCTGCTCGCACATATGCTATTCGAGCTAGAGAGGAAGCTGGCACTCCTGATATGATTACCGGCATATTATATCTCTTTGATGTTACTGTGTATGCATTGATTGAACCTGAGTCAACTCATTCTTATATTTGCACTGTATTAGTAACGGAAAAGAAATTACCTGTTGAATCCATTGATTATGATATTCAAGTTACTAATACACTAGGTTAGAGTGTGATAGTTAGCTTAGTTTGTCATAAATGTCCACTGAAAGTTAGAGGCTGTGAATTCCCTGCCGATTTGATGTTACTACCCTTCCGGGAATTTGATTTTATTCTAGGTATAGATTGGCTATCGTTGCATGATGCTATAGTAAACTGTAGACAGAAATGGATTAATTTGAAATGTCAAACAGGAGAGATGATTTCATTTGAGTATGAGAGTCCAAAAGATGCTGTTAGAATTATTTCAGCTATTTCTACACAGAGATTGATACACAAAGGTAATGAAGCATTTCTAGCATACATCTTGATACCAGAGATTCAGAATTGAAGCTAGATTAGTTACCAGTTGTTAGTGAGTTTATTGACGTATTTTAAGAAGAGTTGCCGAGTTTGCTTCCTGATCGTGAAGTTTAGTTTGTGATTGATCTGGTTCTTGGAGTTGCACCGATATCGAGATCACCCTACCGTATGGCACCAACTGAATTAAAAGAGTTAAAAGCATAGTTAGAAGAGTTATTAGACATAGAATTTATTCGACTGAGCGTATCTCCCTGGGGTGCACGTGTGTTATTTGTGAAAAAGAAAGACGGCTCTTTGAGATTGTGTATAGACTACAGGCAGTTGAATAAAGTCACTATAAAAAATAAGTACCCCTTGCCACGTATCGACGATTTGTTTGATCAATTAAAAGGTGCCACAGTGTTTTCAAAGATAGATCTCAGATCCGAGTATTATCAATTGAAGGTTAGAGTCTGCGATGTGTCAAAGACTGCTTTCAAAAATCGTTACGGTCATTATGAGTATCTGATAATGCCATTTGGTTTGACTAATGCCCCTGCTGCTTTTATGGATTTAATGAATCGGGTTTTTCAACTTCATTTGGATAGATTTGTTGTTGTGTTTAATGACAATATATTGATCTATTCCAAGAAAGAATCTGAGCATACTCAACATTTGAGAATCGTATTACAAACTTTGAGAGAAAAACAGTTGTATGCAAAGTTTAGTAAGTGTGAATTTTGGCTTCGAGAGGCTAGATTTTTGGGTCACATGGTATCATCAGATGGGATTCAAGTTGGTCCAAGTAAAGTTTCTGCTGTGATGAACTGGAAAACTCCACAGAATGTTTCCGAGGTATGAAGTTTTTCGGGTTTAGTAGGTTACTATTGATGCTTTGTTAAAAAATTTTCGATCATTGCATCACCGATAACGAGATTATTACAGAAAATGTCAATTTTTTTGTTCGATAAGTGCCAATAGTGTTTCAATCAGTTGAAAAACATGTTGACGAAAGCCCCAGTGTTGACTCAGCCTGAATCTGGGATAATGCATGTTGTTTACAGTGATGCGTCTCTCAATGGTTTGGGTTGTGTGCTTATACATGCAAGAAAAGTAGTAGCTTATGCTTTTCGACAACTGAAACCACATGAAAAGAATTATCCTACTAATGATCTCGAGCTGGCCGCGATTGTATTCACTTTAAAGATTTGGAGACATTATTTATACAGCGAGAAATGTCACGTGTTTATAGATCACAAAAGTTTAAAATATCTGACGACTCAAAAAGAACTGAATTTGAGATAGAGACATTGGTTAGAGCTACTAAAAGATTACGATCTGGTTATTGATTATCATCCAGGAAAGACAAATGTAGTTGCGGATGCACTCAGTCGAAAGTCGTCATTGTTTGGGCGTCGAGGGTTGAATGCTCATTTAGATCTAAATGAAGATGGTTCTATACTGGCAGAGTTGAGAACTAAACCCCTGTTTCTAGAACGAATTCAAAAATTGCAAAACGAAGATTCGAGGTTGATGCTAAAACGACAGATGGTTCAGAATAATATGAGTATAGAGTACAGTGTTGATGATAATGGTACATTACGTTATCATGATAGAATTTGCGTTCCGAATGATCTAGATTTAAAACGTGATATTCTGTCTGAAGCTCATAGTAGTACGTACTAGATTCATCCTGGTAGCACGAAGATGTATTGTGACTTGAAACAGATGTACTGGTGGCCCGGTATGAAACGAGAAATTTATGAATTTGTAGCTAAATGTTTGATTTGTCAGCAGTTGACTGACGGGTTTACTACAACTTGTTATGATTCCTAAGTGAAAGTGGGAGTGAGTCACGATGGATTTTGTATCTTGTTTACCTGTAACTTTGAAAAAGAAAGATTCGATCTGGGTGATTGTTGACAGATTGACTGAATCGGCACATTTTATTCCAATCAGAACAAATTTCTCACTTGAGAGATTATCGAAATTATATGTATCGGAGATTGTGAGATTACACGGAGTTTTGACATCCATTAATTCTGATCGTGATTCGAGATTTACATTGAGATTTTGGAGCAAACTTCACGAGGCTTTAGGTACTAAACTTAACTTCAGCACAACATTTCATCCTCAAACTGACGGGAAATCAGAATAAGTGATTCAGATTTTGGAAGATATGCTAAGATGTTGTATACCCGAGTTTGAAGGTAACTGGGAAAAGTACCAACCGTGGGCTGAATTTGTTTATAATAACAATTATCAATCTAGTATAAAAATGGCACCGTTTGAAGCTCTTTACGGGAGAAAGTGTAAAACACCTTTGTATTGGTCTGAATTGAGTGAATCCAAAATGGTGGGAATTGATTTGATTCGAGAAACTGAAGACAAAGTTCAGGTTATTTGAGATTGCTTGAAAGCTGCATCTGATCGTCAGAAATCGTATGCGGATCTAAAAAGAAAAGATATATAATTTGCGGTTGGCGATCGAGTATTTCTGAAAGTTTCTCCGTGGAAGAAAGTGCTGCATTTTGGGAAGAAAGGAAAGCTGAGTCTTAGATTTATAGGACCATATGAAATTGTTGAAAGAATCGACTATATAGCTTATAGATTAGCCTTGCCCTCTAAACTCGAGAAAATCCATAATGTATTCCATGTTTCGATGATGAGATGGTTCAAATCTGACCCTATGTGTGTGATTCCTCATATTGAGATTAAGCTACAACTAGATTTAACATATTTAGGGGAACCAGTGAAAATTTTAGCTCGGGAAGTCAAAGAATTACGGAACAAACAAGTCTCGTTAGTAAAATTCTTGTGGCATCGTCATGGTTTAGAAGAAGCTACTTGGGAAATCGAGGAATCAATGAAACTCTAGTATCCGAATCTATTCTCAGGTGACAATTTCGAGGATGAAATTTCCTAAGGGGGAGAATTGTAACAACCCGATTTTCAGTAGTGATGGAGCAGTGGTTTCAAGCCCACAAATTTCCATTGTATCGACTCGTAAATATTTTTTTTTAGAATATTTATAGAGTCATTAGAATCGTATTAAAATTTGGTTAAGAAATTTTAACGTTTAGTTAGTTAATTGAGAAAAAATGACTAAACTAAAAAAGGTGCAAAATTGAGTAAATCTTGAATTCCATGGATTTAATAGCTTAATTATGGAATAAAAAGGGACTTAATAAATAATTAGTCCATTAGGATATTAGTGGACCATAATAGGTTTTTAAATTGTGATTTTATAAGGTTTTAATTAAGGGTGATTATGTAATTTGATAAATAAATTAATGTTTAATAAAATAAAACCAAAAACATAATCTTTTTGGGATGTTCCACCGAAAATCAAAGGAAAAACCTCCATTTTTGAAGCTTCACATCCAACTAGCTTAAAAACCTTGCATGTAAGTCCATTTAGATATCGTTTCTTGTAATTTTTTTTGTTTTTGAGATCGTTGCAACTAGGTCCAATTAGCCTATACCTTCATTTTTGATTTTTTAAAAAAAATTGGAAGTTACCATTGATGAATATTGAATTTTTTTTTTATGAATACCATGTATTTGAAGCTTTGGTTGTCTTGTTTAATGAATTTATGAAGTAATTTTTGTTAAATTTTGAATTAGGGATTAAATTGTGAAAATGTCAAAGTTTTAGGGTTTTCATTAGGGACTGTTTAAAGGCCTAGTATATTTGGATGGATTATGACTTGAGAAAAATGGCTAATTTGATGAATTTCGGGTTAAGGGACTAAATTACAAGAATTGTAAAAGTTTGGGGTAATTGTGTAAATTTAAAAAATAAAAGGGTATTACTTGTAAAATGGATTGGGATGTGAAATGTAAGATGATAATTGAAGAATTCTATATTTTAGGTTAAGGTCCAGAAGATACTCGCAAAAAGGAAAGATAGCGGAATAGTCCCTGAACTCCTACAACTATTACAATTCAGTCCAGGTAAGTTCGTAGGGTTTAGAATTTAATATCTATAAGAAATTTCGAGTAGAATAACATGGTACAAGATATATATATTAATTGTTGATAATGAATGATTATTTGAAATATACTTTTAAACTTTTAATGCTCGGTTTGGATTTAACGCGTGATAGAGTACAATCGTGATTTGGTGTGTTACGGGGGATTGGAGTGGAGATGGTATTGGAGGGATATATATATACATATTACTTGAGTAAACCGAGGTTTAACATTTGTTGCGAACTCTCGTGTTATACTATTTGTTTGGTGTGTTTCAGTTGGACTAGCTCTTATGAGCATCAGTTTATTTTGGAGGGATCGGCTCGTGTGAGCATCTAGTGTGTTTTGGCGGGATTGGATCGTATGAGCATCTAGTGTGCTTTGGAGGGATTGGCTCGTGTGAGCATCTGGTGTGGTTGGAGGGATTAGCTCATGTGAGCATTTGGTGTGTTTTGGTTGAACTGACGATGTACTTATCCGTAAGTCGTTCGTCAGATTTGAAAATATCAGTAAGGTAATTTGTTGAGTAATTTTGATGAAATCTATATATATTTGAGCTTTGAATTGATCATTTATGAATTACCAATTGGGATTGTGGATGACAGGAAACTTTCATGGTTGTTATTACTTTTTGAATTGTTATACTTACTTCAGTAAGATTTATTGTTTTAATACGTCGAACTTACTAAGCTTCATTGAGCTTACTAGTTTTAATATTTGATTTTTTAGATGCTTGGAAGGTTGGACGATCTGATCAGCACCCAAGTCACACTATCCAGCTTAATTCGGTGGTTTTTGGAATGTTTATTTCAGATTATATGGCATGTAATAGGTTTGAATGTTGGTATTCATGTTTTGGATATGTAAAAAGTTAAGTATGAACTTGGTTGTGTAAGTTGTTTGGATGAAACCTTTTTGGTACTTTTTATATCTTAAAAATATGTATTAAGTGGCTATGTGATGCATGTTAAGATGACCAAATTAGTATGCTATGAATTGATTATAGTTTAGCTAAGATATAGTATTGAATCTAGAATGGTGTGGTTGGAAATAAGTTAGTTGACGAATGGTTAAGAATGCACATGTTTAGGTATGTTTAATGCATATGTTTGAGGTGCCTATATGGCATATTGGTTATATGGATTATTAGCCTATTGTATGAGTCATTTTATGCAGGTTTTAAGCATGTTTTGAAGCCTTGGTCATGTGTGCAAGTGTACTTAGGCTTATGATTGAGAAGGGTGAAAGGAATGGCTTGATTTTGGCTATTTTCTTGTCCACATGGCCTAAAACACGGGCGTGTGTCTCAGCTGTGTATCCCCTGTAGGTTTTGAAGGGTTGTAAGTATGGTAGTTACACGGCCTAGTAGACGGCCTGTTACACGGGCGTGTGAGGCCATTTCGAGGGTTACACGGCCTGGCACATGGGCGTGTGGCTTGGCCGTATGACCCAAGTTAGAGAGCTACATGAGCTTGGACACAGTCGTGTGTCCCTATTTCTATTGTTACACGGCTTGATACATGGGCATATGTCTCAGCCGTGTGAGTCACACGACCTAGCCACACGACCATTTGACCCCTACAGTCCAAAATTTTCAACTTTTTCCTAAACTTTCCAAATGTTTTCGATTTAGTCTCGAATTGTTTCTATTGTATTCTTAGGGCCTCGAGGGCTCAATTAAGGGACACTATGAATGTATTTAAATGAAATTAAGTTATGTTTGCATAGATGTATGAATTGAATGATTTACTGTTCCATTTGTTCGGCAATGCTCTGTAACCTTATTCTAGCGATGGATATGGGTTAAGGGTGTTACACTTCAGATAAAATAAGATGGTTTATCTCAGGAAATCTACTTGAGTGGCTTGTGGATAATTTTCTCAATAAATAGAGATTGGTGATGGGGGAGGTGGAATAGGTGACCCTCTTTGGTATCTTAGCGTGGCACATTTGGAATAATAGAAACCTTTTTATTTTCCAAGGCATGACATGGAGTGCTAGTGAAGCTCTTAAGATCTCTTATAATTGGGCTAAGCAATATGCTTCTTGGAACAAGAAAAAGTTGTCCAAGTGGAGACAAGTAAGGGAGACAATTCCTTGGAAGTATGGATGGGTTCAATTAAATACAAACGGTGCTGTCAAGAAGGGCACCAAAATCGTTACGTCTGGAGGAGTCTTGCGGGATCATGCAGGAAAGTGGATCATTTGATTCATCAGATACTTTGGAGAATGTTTAGTTTTAGAGATTGAACTTTGGGGATTATTTAATGGTTTGAACATTCGAAACAATCAAAATTACGATAAAGTGTTGATCTAGACTGATAGTTTGGAGGTTACGAATGCTATTTAGGAATCATCATTGTCATCGCCGAAATCTACTTTAATTTTGCGGATTCATTTCCTCCTACTGAGGGTTGGTCAGTGGCTGATACAACATATCCCTAGAGAAGAGAACAAGGTTGCGGACCAAGTCACCAAAATGGCTTTCGATAGGAAGGAGGGTTTGCTACTATTGGCGGATCCACCTAGAGAAATTTCTTATGTATTAAGTTAATGTAAGTTTTGTTTTCTTTCAGCAAAAAAGAATTTAGTCCATTTATTTTTCAAATTTCAGATTTTAGGTCCAACTATTAACATAGTTAAATTTATTAGTGTGGAATTTTAAATAAAAAAAAAAACTACTCATTTGATAGTCTTGTAACTAAAAAATGACGTTGCAATAAACCAAAAAGTTTTAACATTATTTACAATTAGACCTGACTTCTAAAATATAAAAAAGTAGAATAACTAAATTCTTAAAATAAAAGTTAAACTTTCGAAAAATATAATCGCTTTATTTTTCAAACATGAATGTAGTGACATCACAATAGCGTAAGTGATGAAAGCCTTCTGGACCAACAAACCTAAGCCTAAAAACGGTAAAGAGAACTTTTCAGTCTCTCTCAATTTTCATATCGAGAAATCGCTTTCTAAAAAATAGTACTTTAGTTTCATCAATTTCAAAAATGAGCAAAGAAGGAAAATTATCACAACATTCAATTTTTTTGTCGATGTATCTTGCTTTTGATTGGTATAATAAAAAATTTAGCCCTCCAACATTTACATATGCTATCATTTTAATATTAATTCAAAAACATTATATGAAAATAAAAGATGGGTAAAAATTTTAAGAAATCTAAAAAAATCAAAATGAATATATACAAATCTGAACTGAAAAATATATACTTTTTCAAAAATTCTCAAAATTCAAAAACATATGAAAATTAAAAAAAAATTGTAAAAATGAACTACAATGGTTATATAAGTTAAAAGCAAAATTGGAGACTATTATTTTTGGTATGCAAGATTCCAACCAGTGACTAAGAAAAAAGTGAAGAAACTTTTGATTATGGTTCTTGAAAAAATCAAATACATTATCTCCAACTAAGTATTAAATGCAAATTTATATTATACTAAAATGTTTTTAGAATGGCAACATGCCCAGAACTCATTGCATTGCAGGTAAAACCATTTGAGCTTTTCAGCACAATAAAGCTTTTAATTTATTATTTCCTTCCAAAGGTAAAACCCCCATGTTACAGCTCCTTCTCTTACCTTCTCTTCATCGCTTGATCCTTATGTCACGGGATTAGATTTTTAGTCTGGTAAATCGCGTCGCCTTAAACGATTTCTTGAGTTCAAATCATGTCTAAGTCAACTACTCTAAAAAATTGAGAATTCTAATAGAAACTTTCTAAGGCACCAAAGCAAAGTGGAAGCAAACTCGAAAGATAAAAGAAGCCACTAATGAAGAAAAAGCTACAAAAAAATAGCGCACACCAAATGTTTGAGTAAATGCTCTCAATAGTATTCAATTACTATGAAGAATTGCAACTAAGAGAATACAAATGAGGGGGAAGGCCTCTATTTATAGTTGAGCTTCTCCAAAACCAATGATATAGATTGAGATACATCGACAGTCGAGATTAAAGCTTATCTACAATTGAGAGTTCTAAGGGATTTAAACTCTATACAATCTTATCCTTTTAGGATTTACACTATTTACCCTGGTAACTTTAGTTTTACTGGAGTGTTTCGCTAGGCCACCAAGTCTTCAAGTAGATGTGCTTCTCCATTGATTCCACGAATCGAGTCAATTTAAGTGGATCAAATAAGCCCTATTTCATAAGATGACCTCTATGGGACATTTTGTGCACAATGGTCACGGGCTTTAATCTACAGCCCATGACATTATCCCTACCTATTCTCACGACGCCCTCATCGCGTCTTCTAAATGACTCTGGTTTGACTCATCTCAGGATGGTCTTAATGCCTTAGTTTATTCCCAACTTCTCTCTCTATCGGTTCATCTCATGTAACAGCCCGTTTTTAGTGAAATCGGAACAGTGGTTTTGGGACCACAATTTTGACAAGTAAATTATTATTTTATTATTATTTTAATGTCTATGGGATTATAGTAAGGTCTTATTAAAATTTCATGATGAAATTTTGATGTTTGCATGATTAATTAAGTGAAAAGGACCAAATCATAAAAATTGTAAAAGTGGAGTTCTATTAGTTAAAAGGGTCAAATGGCTATGAAACTTTAAAGTGAATGGACTTAAATGGTAATTGTACCATTCTTAAAGTTAGTGGACATATATGGACATAGTTTAAGTGATTTTTAAAGTTAAAGACTAAGGTTAAAATAGTAATTTGATAAATTAACTTAAACTAAAAATAGGTAAAAATTGGTATCATCTTCTACATTGGATTTCTCCACCGAAATAAGGGAAAGAGGAAGCCATTTTTACACTTTGAAGGTTCAGTCAAGTTTTCTTATTGCATGTAAATGATTTTGAGCCCCGTTTTTAATGATTTTTATGTTTTTGAGTCCGTTTTAGCTTAATCTAGCTAGCCTGGGGATCAATTTGTAAAATGTTAAAGGTTGAGGGTTATACCATGAATGATATTGAATGGTTTTTGATGTTAAATGGTAGATTATGAATCATTGTTGAAAAGTAAACAAGTTTTGTTAAGTGATTTTTGTTTAACTTTGGAATTAGGGACTAATTTGTTTAAGGTATAAATTCTAGGGTTTTATTTGAAATGATGGTAAATATGAGTTGTTTCAAGGTCCCTTGTATGTTTTATTAACATGGATTTTGATTTAAAATGGTTAGGTCTTAAGTTATAAGCTTAAGGACTAAATTGTGACAAGTAAAAATGTTAGGGGCAAAATGGTAATTTTACATAAATATGAAATGTGGATTAAATTGAATACTATAAGTATTAAATGGATTGAAATTATCTATTTAGATCAAGATAAACCACGTACGAACCTAGATTGAGGTAGAGCAAAAGCTTCGGATTAGCTCGATTTTAACTTCACGCCCCTAATTGTCGAGGGAAGTTCGTATGAACGTTATCATATTCATGTATTTAATTGAATGATACTATGCTATTTATAATGTACTTGATCGATACATAAACCTGTCAATACTATGAAGAAATGATGGAAATCTAGTCCCAGTTGAACCTTAGGAATTCTTAAGATACGAATGACATGTCATATAAACCTTGCATGCTATTTTAAAATATTGAGTGGGAGAAGGTCCTTGAACAAGACCTACGACCTCCATTAATGGTCCCTAAGTGATAGCATAATAAAGTTTCAAGCCGATTCCTACCCTGGTCGCACCCTAAGGTAAACTTTACCATATGGGTTCACTAGATGAGATTTCCTTTTAAGGACAACAAGTTGTGCATGACTCTCAGTGAGGTTGTTCCAAGATGACTCACAAATGAAAGTGTGTTCATGATGGGTGTTGAGTCAATGGTTACACACTTAATATTTTAAAATAGCATGCAAGGCTTTTTTATCCCATATTTCAAGAATGATCATACAATATTCTTAGTGACATTCTTGCCTAATTTATATGACACGCTTCCAATATATGCATGACACGCTAAGACAATTTTATAATATTCACATTCATTTATTTACAAGAATCAATCAATCATAAAACAAACAATTTTAATTCTTCACAATTTTTCTTTTGAGAGAAAAATCAAAGAAATGAATGTGAATCGTGCACCAGGTAGGGTTCTAAGAAAGGGAGGTGAGTCAAATTTGACTGCTTAAAAACCAAGCCTTTCCTAGCCAGAGCCAATCCTAGACATGCACCTTCTCATTACCACACTTCTCACAGTAATCGAATAACCTAAAAAAGTGAATAGAACAATACAACACATGTATTTTCTCATTACTACACTTCTTATTTTTTAATAAATTAACTATGGATCATCTCATATATATATCACTATTATAATATTACATAATATAAATATTATAAAAAATTATAAAACAAATATATAAGGAGATAGGCAATTAAAATAAAATTTCCAGCCAAGGTTTTCATGATTCTATTTCTTGAAAATAAATGAAAAAATAAAATTACATAGTTTTTCACCATAAGGCATTCCTTGGGTCTTCAACTGCCATCGCTCCATCTTCTCCTTGTCATGGACTTCTTTTGGAAAAATTACATTTAAGCCCTATATTCATATCCAGCTCACAAGAATTCTATGAATTAAAAAAAAAGTCCTACGTGGAGATGATAGTCCACGGTCTATTTCCTAAGAACCACAATCTTGGAAAAATAATAATAATTATATAACAAATATATAATATAGCATCCATTCTCATATATAACTGAAAATATGCATAAGATCTAAAAAAAACTGTCACTTTCTATGTAATCAAATCATTTAAGAAGAAGAGAAATAATATATTTTGATTATTTGTTTATACTTATAGATAGAACACAACCTGTCACCGATACTAATAATTAGAAAATCGGGTTTGGAAAATGTAACGAAAAATAAATTTAGGGAAAAACCAAAGTTTTAATTTTTTTTCCAAAACAACTTAATTTTGATATCTATAGTAATAAACACTTAATCAAAATTGTACATTTTTAATTCATCTAGGATGAGCGCTTCGACTGAGTAGTCTTCTCCTTTATCCTAAAGGTCACGTCTCTGAATTAGAAAAATTTTCACAAAAATTACCAGTAGGGTAATTTCGCAATTTCTCTAAACTTTTGGGTCAAGTTGTAAATCAGAAAAATAACTCTAAAAGTTTTCTAAAATAATTTCTTCAGAGAATTTTCTCTCTATAACTTTCTCTTAAATTCAAGTGTGTGAAAAATAATAAAGGAGAGTTTAGAGAATTCAATTATGACTAAACTTAATCACTTTAATATTAAATTAATATAGATAAAAATTAGATTAAATTTAATATTAAATCTTCTTTAATTAATAGAATATTTATCTACAAGATAAACATTAAATTAAATTTAATATTAAGATAATCACTTTAATATTAAATTAATAAAATACTATTAAGATAAATATTAAATTAAATTTAATATTAAATCTATTAAAATAATATTATTTTTAGAATAGTTAATTTGAAATAAAATTCTCTGGTAGAGTCCCAGTAGGAATGTAATTCTTCCACTGCTCAGCCATTGAAGAACCACTATCGCCGACCACTTCCCGGCTATTGGAATGTTGCCATTGCAATCATCGACACCCCGAGCTGGTTCAGTTTCTACCAATTCAGTCCGAGCCAATGATAGCCCGACCGGTCCGGTCCAGCTACCGATTGGACCGTCAGTCAGGTTTCAAATACCAGGCCCGGTTCGACCAAATTTTTGGTCTTGGTCTCAATTTTGGGCTCCCGGGCCCAATTTACTATCTCAGGTTCAATTTTCAAGTTCAATTACCCATTGGGTCAATTATCTGACTTGGAAATTTATTTCCAAAAAAATCTCTAAATTAATTAATTTGATTAATTTAATTTTACTTGATCAAAGTAATTTTTCCCAAAAATCACTTAGATTTTCCAAATTAATTTTTCAAGAAAATTCTTTAATCAAATTCTCTAATTGAACAATTCTTATGACCACCCATTTAATACCACATCAAATAAATTGATTTAATTAAATTATTTCCAAAGTCGTAGAATTTACTTCTAATTCAAAAGCAGTCCAATCAAGTTTTTGTTGAGCTAGAGGAGGGACTGACCAGACATATACAATTAGACTCTAGTAATTGCAATTATGTCCATAAGCATCGCTCCGATAATTCACAATTATTTAATCATGGAGTCAGTTCATACGGCCTCAGACACGCCCATGTGCCCGAGCCGTGTCAAAACAGGGCATACATACTGACTTGTCCACACGGCCTGAGACACGCCCGTGTGCCTCACCCTTGGTCGAGCCTGACTTGCATCACACGGCCAATCACACGCCCTTGTGTCCAGCCCGTGGTCGAGCCTGACTTGTTTCGAATTACAACCACGAATGACACGGTCGAGCCACACGCCCGTGTGCTCAACCGTGTGGGCAAATATAGGCCATTTACAAGGCCAAATTGCCACCCACACATTAGGTTATACCTACAAGCATTATACCAATTCAAATCATATCACCAATGCAAACAAAACATACCAAAATGGTCATCTTTTCTAGCCATTCAAGAACATATTCAACACACCAACTTATATACCATTTAGCTCAATTTAATCACAAACATTTTCCAAGCACAACTCATCCACAACTTACCAATTCATTATGATACTCTTTCATCAATATAATACTAGCTTTGCATCATAAAACTTACCATAAATTGGACTATCTCATTAGCTCAAACATTAGCCAACAAACCATACCAAACTATGCATCATTTAGCATGAATTACCCATTCATATCATATTCATTACTTAGCCATATCACATGGCTATTTATATTCATCTCAAAACATAATCAAACCTAACTAGCCTATACATGCCATACTTAGCTATTTACACATTCAAAAGGTACCAAAATGAAGTTTGATAGTGTGGTGATGATCCTCGACGATCCCTAAGCCTTCTGTAGCTTTAACGATCTATAAGACAATGCAAACACACACAAAGTAAGCTTTCAAAAGCTTAGTAAGCCATATACAAATAAACTTAACATAATAAACATTTATAACCATTTCAAATACAAGAACTTTAACATATCTCAATAGCTTATTCATATTTCTTGTTTCTAGCTCAATGGTATCTAACCATTTGCTTATCATCAAATCTCATCTCTATGTATTTCTTTGGATCATATCTGTAACACCCTAAATTAGGGGTTGTTGAGAATTTAATTATTTTAAATATTTTCCCCTGTGTGTGCTTGAAGAGTTAAATTCTAGGATTTATTTGACATGTTTAAGGGTCTAAAAATAACCCGAGCTAGGCCTGACCCAGTGTTAAAAATTTATTTTTTAAAGTGTGTACAAGGAAGGAGCTAGGTAACGATAGGGCTTAAATAAAATTTAAGGAAATTTGACACAAGGTTGTAATTGGCGTGTTGGCTTGATGACTTAAGGGCTTGCAAGGGAGGTCTTGGGTTCGAATCTTGGAAAGGGGAGAATTTATTTTGTTTTTTATTTTTGGGCGTTGAATGAAGGGGGCCAAAAATATGAAGGCCTTAAAAATAATTGGGGAAGGTTCGTAGCATGAAAGTCCAGTGAGTAAGAGTGGCCTGGGGCGCCACTTGAGGGAGAGAAGTCTCGGGTTCGAGGAACGAAGGGAACGTTTCTATTTTGGGTTTTGCGTTAAAGGCAGAAGGGCCGAGAGGTAGGCTTAAAATTAAAAGATAAGGTTCTATAGCAAGAAAGTCGGATGGGAGAGTTGGCCTGGGACGTTGGAGGGGCTGCTGCTGTTAAACGTCCCTGGTTCAAATCTAGGAGGTAGCAAAATGAGTTTTTCCTTTTTATTTTGCTGCTAACGTGGGTGAAGAGTTGGCCTGCACATGGGTGCTTATTCGGCTAGTTGATGGGCACATGGGCATTGGAAATTTGGGATAAGCTTAGCATTTGTTTTGATTTTTTTTTGGTTTGAAAAGGTGATAAAAGATAGGATAATAAAGATATTAGTTGATTTTTATCTTGGATTATTATAGAATTATTATTTGATTAATCAAAGTATTTGAATTAAATCAAATGAATGGCCAAGAAAAACTAGGAGTTGGCTAGGAGTTTGAACTCCTTGTTGCCAAGGGTGGACTGGCAAGCTTAAGGAGGGGGGAGGGGCGAATGCTTATAAAACCTCACCCTACCACCTTGATTTTCTTTTCCATCTTTGCTTAGCCGAAAATCCCTAGCCCTTCCTTCTCTGCTTTCTTTTATTTTTTCTATTCTCTCAAGACTTTGGTGAAACCTTCTCTATTTCTCCTTGCCGAATTCCCATCTTCAAATTCCTTTCTTCTTTTTCCTTATTTAGCAGAACATTCACTCCCATTCAACACTCTTTTCTCCCATTGTTTCTCCCAATAGCCGAATTCACCTATTGGTTTTAGAAAAATTCCTTCCCTACTCTATAGACTTGGCCGAATATTGAAGCAGAGGTAAGAAGTATTAGCCGAATACTATTTTGTTTCCTTCTCTTCTGTATCTCTGTCGACATCCATAAGGGGGTAAGTGCCGATTTCAATAGTGTATTAACACCCTTGTGAAACCGATTTCTTTCTAGGAAACTCAGGGATCTCAAAGCGAAAAGGCGGATCTTTCATTCCTTAGTCAATCGATTGGTAAGTAGGTGGTAAGGATTTATGGTAAATAGAGTGCTATTCTAGTAAGTCGATTAATAATTAAAAGCCAAGAAGGCTATCGGTATTTACTAATCGATGATAGTGGGCAGAGCGAGCAGGAATTGAGTCTTTGTGATTAGGAAGAAAGGATAAAGGTAGTTCGGGGTTCACAAGGAACCCTTCTCAAATTATTTGGTTTGGCCGAATGGCCCATATTACTAACACTATTATGACCGAATATAGGGACAAGTAGATCTAGGGTGGTGACTCTTCTTGTCGGGATTTAGACGATTCGGTGGTGACAGTGTGTACATACACACTTATAGCGATTAATGTTTGTGTTAAATATATGTTGCTGTAAATCGCTTGATTTAGATACGGATCTAGTACCTCAAGGGTACAAGCGAGGATTCCGGTAAGTCTCTCATTATCTACGAGATTATTATGCTTTTGGGAAGCATGGTTCATATGTTACATGTGATAAATGTATGAGATCTATTCATGATTATTTGACTATTGTGGGTTAAATGAGTGGAGGCAAGTGATATTTTGTCTTTGTGAGCACGGTGTTTTAGTAACACTGCTTGTGACTACGGTCACAGAGGTTTGGTACCTCCGGAGGTTTGGTACCTCATAGCGACTCGTCCTCGTGGTTAACACCACCGTGGGTTGGCCCCACTTGAGATATGGGATCGTCGCGGTGATTTGGTATCACCACGATGGGTTGGCCCCATCACCCGATTTGTGTCTACGGACACCGAGTGTTTTGGTAACACATCGTGACTATATGTCACAAAGTGGTTTGGCACCACAGTGTTTTGGTAACACATTGTGACTACGGTCACCAAGTGGTTTGGTACCACATGGGGTAGACAAAGGCGTTTGGTTGGCTAGGTTGGGCACATAATAATTCTCGCATATTAAGCTGTTATATGTTGTGTATGGAAATGTTGTTTTTTAAAGCAGGGGAAGGGTTACATACTGAGTCTTGGTGACTCACCTTCTCCTTTAACATTTTTCAGGTGACTCGTAGATGGCGGTTGAGGAGCCGGTTGGACTCGAGGTGGCCATGCAGTGGACTTGAATAAATTGAACTTTAAACTTAGCTATTTTATTTTATTATTGGTTATGTTTATTTTGGATGTAATAAGGCCTCCATATACTTTACTTTTGTTATTTCTCACATGTTGGACACTTTGTTTAAACTATATTGTTAAAATTAAATTAAAATCACATGTTTTCTTAAAATTAACACAAAAAGGTTTTATCGTGCCATCGGGCACATTTGAATTTGTATAATAACTTAGGACTCAATTAAATTTCCAAATTAAATCTAAGCATAGTTTCGGCAAGATAACCAAAAACGAGAAGTTTTCAACAAAACCTAAACTGGTTTTAAAATGGTATTAAAAATTTTTTCTCCGTAACAAACCAAATTCGGTCGTAATGTTTGGGCGGGTTCGGGTTGTTACAAAATTGGTATCGAGCCAGAGTTCAAAGCTCATTTGTGGGGCCCAAGGCCCAAAAATGTTTTAGTAGGCCTTACGAATTATTTTTGGGTTTTTAAGCAGACATGGCCCGAGTCTCAGGCACCAATCCCGCCTGTAAGTACATCTAAACCTCTTTGTGAATTATATTTCGTAGAAGGGTAGGAAGCATGGAGCGTAGATAGACTTATAGGACTTGGACCCTAAGGTTAGATTACTCAAACACAAAGCAGTAACATAAGACTTAAGGAACTAAACCAACCTATGACTTAGTCAATAAGCTGGGGTGTGGTAACCCTGTGACGCATGTCTAGGATTGGATCGGAAGAGCACAGTATTTAAGCGGTCCTCGTGACTCACCTCCTCTTCGCAGTATCCTGCAGTGCGTAGCAGTTCACCCTAACTCAAAGGGCTCGGTGGTGTGGTAACCTGCATGCGCATGTCTAGAAAGATTCGGTGAGAGCTTGGTATTTAAGCGGTCCGCGTGACCCACCTCCTCTTCACTCGATTGCACGCCTGGTGCGTAGCTTTGGTTCACCACGACCGGGGAGGGCTCGGTCATAGGCTAAACACAATGATTAAAACCGAAAGGGAATTAGCCATGTTTTCAAAAAGAATGAAACAACAAACCCTAATGTTTTCAAAACTTGTCCAATAACTTTTTTTCAAATCCAAGAACGTTATTTTACAACGTTATTTCTCGAAAAAACTTGATGGTGGAAAATTACAGAAATGCCCTTAGGGGTAAAATTACTAAAATGCCCTCGGTTCATAAAATATCAGTTCAATGGTTTTGCTCAAAAATTTCAACTATTTTACAAATATTCAACAACTTAGCTTTGGAAATCATCAAAGCCAAAATATTTTGGTTCGGAAAATTACTTAAAATACCCCTGTAGGAAAAAAGACGAAAATACCCTCAGGTTAGAAATGGGGCGAAATGTCCGATGAGCGAATAGGTATGGAAAGTATTAAGGAATGGATGCATGAACTTCTTTGTGCGAACTAGGGTAGGAACTTGGGGAAACCTTGTTTGCTCGAAAGAATCTCTCGATTAAAACTCTATCCATAAAATTTCTTCGTGAATAAGAAAGTGGAACAAACGCTAATGCATAAAATTTTTCTTAATCGATTAAAAGCGCGGTAGATAGAATGAGTTCTAGAGGACGTGGACGCCGTGGACGTGGTAGGGGGTAGGATGGCGGTGTCCGAACCCGTCAGTCGGGACAAGGTTCGAAAATGAGGTACCATCGCCACCACCACCTCCTACTTTTAGAGTGAGGAGCGAGGATCGGGCCGGTGGTGAGGCGATATCACAAGGTCGTATTGCGAGTTACGGAGATTGTGGTGGGGTGGTGGAAATGTGGGAGCTCGCAAATCTGTCCCCAAGCGACTCCGATCTAGCAGGTGAGGTATTCCGGGTGTGTGCGGCGTAGCACCAAAGGCAGTGGAATCTTGGCTAGAATCTACGGAAAGGATTATGGATGATCTTGACCTGTCTAATGAGGAGAAGTTGAAAGGAGCCGTGTCGCTTCTAAAGGATGAAGCGTGTATCGGTGGTGGCTTTACGGTTCGAGATGGGGCTACTGTGCAGATGATTTGACTTGGGAGTATTTTGTAACCACCTATCGGAAGAAGTATGTGGGCACCACTACACCGACGCCGCAGAGAAAGGCTTTTTCGGGATTAGTGCAAGGAACTAAGTCCGTGTCGGAATATGAGGCGGAATTTTTAAAAAGTGAGTAGGTATGCGAGAGGCATCGTGTCTCATCGAACATGAGCGCCTGTGTCCGCTTTGAGGGCGGGCTTAGAGATGATTTGAGGTCTTGATTGCCCCACAAAGCAGGTTCGTGAGTTTTCGTCTCTAGTGGAAAAGGCTAAGGTAGCCAGAAGGGATCAAGGAGACCGTAAGACGCGAAGCATGATAGGAACAACCGTAAGAGAGAGGCTTTGGATCGCGCTGGAGCGGGCGATAATGTGGAAAAGAGGGCTAGATTTGGGGAATCGGAAAGAACCACAAAGCACCTTTCAGTGGCCACCTCGAGTGTGTTAGATGCTGAAACCCCATTTAGGAGAATGTTTGGTGGAAGTAAAGGGTGCTTTGAATGTGGGTCATTCGATCACCGTGTAAGGGATTGTCCTCGAAAGCTAGCTAGGAACCAACCAGAGGGTCAGAACCGTGCGCAGGTTAGAAATGAAGGACCACCACAGAGGGGTCAAGGTGCAGCTAGAGGTAATGCAAATGGTAACGGGCGTGGTCGAGGTACTGAAGGTGCAGAGGCGAGGCAACCAAGGTTGGTTTATGCGGTTGGGTTGTCGTGAGGAGGAAGATGTGCCGGACTTGACAACGGGTAAGTTTCTTATTTTCGGAATGCCCTTATTTGTCTTGGTTATGGTTACGTTAATTCACTCTTAGGTTGCTAGTAAAGTGTATGGAACTTGGATTATGAACGTGGGGAATGTTTCTAAGGAGTATGATAGTTCTTTAAGATCAGAGTGCGCAGCAGTAGCGTAGTGTGATGAGTTAAAGATGCACGATTGGACGATAGTAAGTAATTTCGAGGACGAAATTATTTTAAGGGGGGTAGAATTGTAACACCCTAAATTAGGGGTTGTTGAGAATTTAATTATTTTAAATATTTTCCCCTGTGTGTGCTTGAAGAGTTAAATTCTAGGATTTATTTGACATGTTTAAGGGTCTAAAAATAACCCGAGCTAGGCCTGACCCAGTGTTAAAAATTTATTTTTTAAAGTGTGTACAAGGAAGGAGCTAGGTAACGATAGGGCTTAAATAAAATTTAAGGAAATTTGACACAAGGTTGTAATTGGCGTGTTGGCTTGATGACTTAAGGGCTTGCAAGGGAGGTCTTGGGTTCGAATCTTGGAAAGGGGAGAATTTATTTTGTTTTTATTTTTGGGCGTTGAATGAAGGGGGCCAAAAATATGAAGGCCTTAAAAATAATTGGGGAAGGTTCGTAGCATGAAAGTCCAGTGAGTAAGAGTGGCCTGGGGCGCCACTTGAGGGAGAGAAGTCTCGGGTTCGAGGAGCGAAGGAACGTTTCTATTTTGGGTTTTGCGTTAAAGCGCGAAGGGAGAGAGGTAGGCTTAAAATTAAAAGATAAGGTTCTATAGCAAGAAAGTCGGATGGGAGAGTTGGCTGGGGCGTTGGAGGGCTACTTGGCAAACGCGTCCCCGGTTCAAATCTAGGAGGTAGCAAAATGAGTTTTTCCTTTTATTTTTTGCTCGCTAACGTGGTGAAGAGTTGGCTGCACATGGGTGCTTATTCGGCTAGTTGATGGGCACATGGGCATTGGAAATTTGGGATAAGCTTAGCATTTGTTTTGATTTTTTTTTGGTTTGAAAAGGTGATAAAAGATAGGATAATAAAGATATTAGTTGATTTTTATCTTGGATTATTATAGAATTATTATTTGATTAATCAAAGTATTTGAATTAAATCAAATGAATGGCCAAGAGAAAAACTAGGAGTTGGCTAGGAGTTTGAACTCCTTGTTGCCAAGGGTGGATGGCAAGCTTAAGGAGGGGGCGAATGCTTATAAAACCTCACCCTACCACCTTGATTTTCTTTTCCATCTTTGCTTAGCCGAAAATCCCTAGCCCTTCCTTCTCTGCTTTCTTTTATTTTTTTCTATTCTCTCAAGACTTTGGTGAAACCTTCTCTATTTCTCCTTGCGAATTCCCATCTTCAAATTCCTTTCTTCTTTTTCCTTATTTAGCCGAACATTCACTCCCATTCAACACTCTTTTCTCCCATTGTTTCTCCCAATAGCCGAATTCACCTATTGGTTTGCCGAAAATTCCCTTCCTCTACTCTATAGACTTGGCCGAATATTGAAGCAGAGGTAAGAAGTATTAGCCGAATACTATTTTGTTTCCTTCTCTTCTGTATCTCTGTCGACATCCATAAGGGGGGTAAGTGCCGATTTCAATAGTGTATTAACACCCTTGTGAAACCGATTTCTTTCTAGGAAACTCCGGGATCTCAAAGCAGAAAGGCGGATCTTCCATTCCTTAGTCAATCGATTGGTAAGTAGGTGGTAAGGATTTATGGTAAATAGAGTGCTATTCTAGTAAGTCAGTTAATAATTAAAAGCCGAAGGCTATCAGTATTATTTACTAATCGATGATAGTGGGCAGAGCAGAACCGGGAATTGAGTGCTGTGATTAGGAACCGAAAGGATAAAGGTAAGGTTCGGGTTCACAAGGAACCCTTCTCAAATTATTTGGTTTGGCCGAATGGCCCATATCACTAACACTATTATGACCGAATATAGGGACAAGTAGATCTAGGGTGGCCGACTCTTCTTGTCGGGATTTAGACGATTCAGTGGTGACAGGTGTGTACATACACACTTATAGCAGTTAATGTTTGTGTTAAATATATGTTGCCTGTAAATCTGCTTGATTTAGATACGGATCTAGTACCTCAAGGGTACAAGCGAGGATTCCTGTAAGTCTCTGTTATCTGAGATTATTATGCTTTTTGGGAAGCATGGTTCATATGTTACATGTGATAAATGTATGAGATCTATTCATGATTATTTGACTATTGTGGGTTAAATGAGTGGAGGCGGTGATATTTTGTGCCGACGAGCACGGTGTTTTGGTAACACACCGTGACTACGGTCACCGAGAGGTTTGGTACCTCCAGAGGTTTGGTACCTCATAGTGACTCGTCCCCGTGGTTAACACCACCGTGGGTTGGCCCCACTTGAGATATGGGATAAATGCGCCGGTGATTTGGTATCACCACGATGGGTTGGCCCCATCACCCGATTTGTGTCTCACGGACACGAGTGTTTTAGTAACACATCGTGACTATATGTCACCGGTGGTTTGGCACCACCAAAGTGTTTTGGTAACACATTGTGACTACGGTCACCAAGTGGTTTGGTACCACATGGGGTAGACAAAGGCGTTTGGTTGGCTAGGTTGGGGCACATAATATTCTGCCATATTAACCTGTTATATGTTGTGTATGGAAATGTTGTTTTTTTAAAACAGGGGGAAGGGTTACATACTGAGTCTTGGTGACTCACCTTCTCCTTTAACATTTTTCAGGTGACTCGTAGATGGCGGTTGAGGAGCCGGTTGGACTCGAGGTGGCCATGCAGTGGACTTGAATAAATTGAACTTTAAACTTAGCTATTTTATTTTATTATTGGTTATGTTTATTTTGGATGTAATAAGGCCTCCATATACTTTACTTTTGTTATTTCTCACATGTTGGACACTTTGTTTAAACTATATTGTTAAAATTAAATTAAAATCACATGTTTTCTTAAAATTAACACGAAAAGGTTTTATCGTGCCATCGGGCACATTTGAATTTGTATAATAACCGGACTCAATTAAATTTCCAAATTAAATCTAAGCATAGTTTCGGCAAGATAACCAAAAACGAGAAGTTTTCAACAAAACCTAAACTGGTTTTAAAATGGTATTAAAAAGTTTTTCTCCGTAACAAACCAAATTCGGTCGTAATGTTTGGGCCGGGTTCGGGTTGTTACAATATCACATTCATACATGTATCATATTATGTCTCAACATTTCTATGCACATATTTCTCTTTAGAAAATTCACATATACTTACCTTTCATACTCAAACATAGAGTACATCTCAAACGTACCTGAAACGATTACGCATTTCACATAGTATTTCATTTCTCGAAATTGCCCGTTGAACCATTTGGAATCAAATAGGATACTCTGATAACTCGGAATACTCGTACAATGCAAACATCCCAGACGTGGTCTTACATGTAATCCGATATCGATGCCACTGTCCCAGACAGGGTCTTACACGAATCAATACGATTCCAATGTCCCGGACATGGTCTTACACGTAAATCTCAAATCAATGCTATAGTCCCAGACGTGGTCTTACATGATATTACATATCAGAATCCCTATGTCATGACATATTAATCCTATCTATCCCTAAGGTTCGTACGGGACTTTTCAGATATTGATACATTGTCGATACTTTCTCGGATTTCTCACGTATTTCATCCAAAGCCATTCATCACAATTCAATATCAAATGAACATAAATAATTCGACTTAAATACGTTTATTCATATATGGACTTACCTCGTACGGATATAGACGGACGGATTTGACTATTCAATCACTTTCGACTTTCCTCGGTCTAAGTCCGTTTTCTTTGGTTCTTGATCTATACATATTCAAATTTAACCCATTTATTCACCAAATCATTCAATTCAATCCAAAAACACATATTTAGGGCATTTTACAGATTAGCCCTCACATTTTCACATTTTGACATTTAAGTCCCTATTTCACAAAATCACAAAATACACATAATTTGCTTGTACCCATGCTTAGCCGAATTTTCAAATGATTCATACAAGTCCATACATTTCATTTATTTCACATTTTAGTCCCTCAAAATATTATTTTCACAATTTAATCCAAATTACTCAAATTCACCAAAAATCCAAAGACAAAACATGTTAATCTAACACATATATTTCAAATTTCATCAACTAACATCACAAAGCTCAAACATTCATCAATGGCACATTTCAAGTTCTTCATCAAATTCCAAAATTAAAGCATGGGTTTTGAAGTATTCGAAGCAACGATTACAAAAACGTAGAAATTATCAAAAACCGAAACCAAAACATACCTTAATTTTGCTTAGTAATGGCCGAACCCTATTTTGCTTCTTTTCTCTTTTTTTTTTCTTTCAAATTCGGCTAAAATGGATGAACACACCACTAGCATTTTCATTTGTTTTATTTATTTCTTAATAATAGATTATTTACTAAATTAACCTTTTAATATCAACATTAAAATTCCACTATCTATGTACATTAATGTCCATCCATAATTCAAATGGTCCAATTGCATTATAAGGACCTCATATTAATAAAGACATAACACATAAGTACTTTTAACACATGGCATGCTAATTTTGCATTTTATGCAATTAAATCCTTTTATCAAATTAAGCACACAAACAGATAAATTATTTCACGAAACTTTCACACATGCTTAATCACATACTGCAAACACAAAAAATAATATTAAAATATTTTTCTGACTCGAATTTGTGGTCCCGAAACCACTTTTTCGACTAGGGTCTAAACCGAACTGTTACAATTCTCCCCCCTTAGGGATTTTCGTCCCCGAAAATCTTACCATTGAATAGATTCAGATATTGCTGTCTCATTGCATCTTCAAGCTCCCACGTAGCCTCTTCAACCCCGTGTCGATGCCGCAACACCTTTACTAACGAGATTTTTTATTTCATAATTCTTTAACCTCACGAGCCAAGATACGAATCGGTTCTTCTTCGTAAGTCATATCAGATCGAACCTCAATCCCAGACGGAGAAATTACATGTGTGGGATCGGATCTGTATCGTCGAAGCATTGACACGTGAAACACATTATGTATCTTTTCTAGTTCCGGTGGCAACAACAATCTGTATGCAACAGGCCCAATTCGTTCGATGATCTCATACGGCCCTATAAACCTCAGACTCAATTTGCCTTTACGTCCAAATCGGAGTATTTTCTTCCACGGAGACACTTTCAAGAACACTTTATCACTGATCTCAAACACGATGTCTTTTCGTTTCAAGTCGGCATAAGATTTTTGTCGATCTGATGCGGCTTTCAAACTATTACGAATCACTTTCACTTTCTGTTCAATTTCTTTGATCAAATCAACCCCGTGTATCTTATTTTCACTTAGCTCAATCCAATACAAAGGTGTACGACATTTGCGTCCGTACAAAGCCTCATAAGGTGCCATTTTGATGCTCGACTGAAAACTATTATTGTATGCAAATTCAATCAACGGCAAATATTGTTCCCACGTACCGTTAAACTCAAGAATGCAACATCTCAACATATCCTCGAGAATCTGAATAATTCACTCGGATTGACCATCCGTCTGTGGGTGAAAAGTTGTACTAAAATGCAATTTAGTACCTAAAGCCTCTTGTAGTTTCTTCCAGAATCGTGAAGTAAACCTCGGATCTCTGTCAGACACAATAGATAGTGGAACCCCATGCAATCTCACAATATCAGAAATATATAGCTCAGCTAATTTATCAAGTGAGTATTCAGATCATACCGGAATGAAATGGGCTGATTTCGTCAATCTGTCAACTACGACCCAAATTGCATCTTTCTTTCTGGGAGTTAAAGGCAACCTTGAAACAAAGTCCATTGTCACTGTATCCCATTTCCATTCAGGAATGATTATCGGTTGTAACAAACTAGATGGCACCTGATGTTTAGCTTTAACTTGCTGACAGACTAAGCATTTCGATACAAAATCTGCGATATCACTTTTCATTCCAGGCCACCAATAACATTGCTTCAAATCATGGTACATTTTTGTACTTCCCGGGTGAACAGATAAGCGGCTGCTATGAGCTTCATTCAAAATTAACTGTATCAACTCTGGATTCCTCGGAACACAAATCCGATCTTAAAATCTCAAACAATCATCAACATCAATTTGAAATTCTAAATCAGAGTTCAAATCACACTGAGCTCGCTTCTCTAGCATTTCATTATCAACTTTCTGTGCATCACATATTTACTGTAAGAACAACAGTTTCGCTTTCAATTCAGCCAAAACTGAACCATCATCAGACAAGTCTAAATGAACGTTCATCGCACGCAATGCAAACAGTGATTTCTGACTCAATGCATCAACAACAACATTTGCTTTACCCGGATGATAATCTATCACAAGCTCGTAGTCTTTCAACAGTTCTAACCATCTTCTCTGTCACAGATTCAGATCTTTCTGAGTCATCAAATATTTCATACTTTTGTGATCTGAAAACACATGGCATTTTTCACCGAAAAGATAATGGCGCTAGATCTTTAAAGCAAATACAATCACAGCTAGTTCAAGATTGTGTGTCAGATAATTCTTTTCATGCGGTTTCAACTGTCTCGAGGCATAAGCTATGACTTTGCCTTCCTGTATCAAAACACATCCCAGACAATTCAACGAAGCATCGCTGAAAATCACGAACTCTTTACCCGATTTTGGCTGTATCAACACTGGAGCTTTAGTTAAAAGGTCTTTCAACTGATCAAAGCTTTTCTGGCACTTTTCAAACCACTCGAATTTCACATATTTCTGTAGCAATTTCATCAACGGAGTCGCAATCATCGAGAAGCCTTTCACAAACCGTCTATAATATCCCGCTAGTCCTAGAAAACTACGGACTTCAGACATATTTTTCGGAGGCTTCCACTCCAAAATAGCTGATATCTTGCTCGGATCAACTCGTATACCAGATGCTGACACAATATTCCCCAGAAAACTAACTTCTTACAACCAAAACTCACATTTTCTGAATTTTGCATATAGTTGCTTATCTCGCAAAGTTTGTAACACAATTCTCAGATGTTCAGCATGCTCAATTTCATCACGTGAATAAATAAAAATATCGTCAATGAATACAGCAACAAATCGATCCAAATACGGTCTAAAAATTCTATTCATCAAATCTATAAAGACAGTAGAAGCATTGGTTAGTCCGAAAGGCATAACTAAAAACTCATAATGCCCGTACTCTTCCAAAAGCAGATTTGAATGTCGAATCTTTTACTCAAGAATCGATAATATCCCGATCTTAGATCTATCTTTGAAAACACGGTGGCTCCTTTCAACTGATCAAACAAATCATCAATTCTGGGCAAAGGATATTTGTTTTTAATAGTCACTTTGTTCAACTGACGGTAGTCAATGCACATTCTCATCGTGCCATCTTTCTTTTTTCACAAATAGAACAGGAGCACCCCAAGGTGAGAAACTCGGTCGTGCAAACCCTCTATCAGTCAATTCTTGCAACTGAGACTTCAACTCTTTCAATTCTGTTGGTGCCATTCTATACGGAGCTATCGAAATAGAAGTCCTTCCCGGCATTAAATCAATGCTGAATTCAACTTCTCATATCGGAGGCAATCCCAGTAATTCTTTAGGAAATACATCAGAGAACTCACAAACAACTGGCATTGATTCAGCTTTCTTTTCAGTCACTCTCTAATCAATCACATAAGCAAAATAGGCTTCACAACCCTTTTTCACATAACTTTGAGCTTTCATCACTGATATCACAGCCAGTAATCCATTCAAATCATTAGATTCAGTCCGAACTATTTCATCATTCTGACATCTTAAATCAATGGTCTTTCATTTGCAGTTCACAACAGCATCATGCAATGTTAGCCAATCCATACCCAGAATTATATCAAACTCATTAAAAGGTAATAGCATCAGATTAGCCGAAAAATAGATATCTCGAAACATCAACGGACAGTTCTTGCATACTTTGTCATTCAAGACACTTTTACCTAAGGGGTTCGATACTCTAATAACAAATTCAGTAGACTCTACATGCAAAGTATTACTGGATACTAAGTTCATGCATACATACGAATGAGTAGACCCTGGATCTATCAATGCAATCACAGAAGTATCATAAAGAATAAATGTACCCGTAATAACATATAGAGACGAAGCTTCCTCATGAGCTCGAATGACGTACGCTCTGGCAGGCGCCCTAGCTTCAGATCTCGCGACTGTATCTCTCGTAGTTCTCTGGCTACCACTAACATTTCTTGTGTTTCATGAAGGTCTACCTCTAGTTGAAATATTATCTGACTTCGGATTCTGTACGATTTCTTGTTCAACTGATTTAGGGCAGTCCCGGATGAAATGATCTAATGATCCGCATCTAAAATAGGCTCGGTCATTAAATCTAAAACTACCCGGATGTCTTTTACCACAATGCTTACATTCAGGTCGCTCAGATCAGACATTTCCCACACTAGCCATCGAAGTTGCTGGAGCTTTGGGGTTCGACTGCGATCTAACTCGATCTCTGTTCGAATGTCCCACATTAATCTTTGAACGACTATATTCATCTCTAAATTTCTTTAATGCAGACTGAAATGTTTTACTCGAGAATCTCTTTCTCACATCTTTGGCTTCAGACTCAGCTTTTCTTTTATCTTTCCCGAGTACCTCAGCTTTACACGCTCGATCAACAAGCAAAACAAATTCTTTTATTTCCAGAATCCAACTAGCAAACGAATATCTTCATTCAGGCCGTCTTCAAACCGTTTACATATTATGGCTTCAGTCGAAACACATTCCCGAGCATATTGACTTAATCTCAAGAATTCTCGTTCGTGTTTAGTGACGGACATGCGACCCTATTTCAATTCCAGAAATTCTTTCTGTTTCTGATCCATAAATCTCTAACTGATATATTTCTTCCAGAATTCAGACTGAAAGAAATCCCATGTAACCCGTTCTTTTGGAATAATAGAAATCAAAGTCTTCCACCACTGATAAGTTGCATCTTGTAACAGGGAAACGACACATTTTATGCATTCATCAGGAGTCAATGGCATTTCATCAAACACTCGGATTGTGTTCTTGAGCCAAAACTCAGCTTTCTCAACATCATCTTCATTGGTAGCCCTGAACTCTTCAGCCCCATATTTACGGATTTTATCGACTGGAGGCTTATTCAACATATTTAAGTTCATAACTGGTGGTACAACAGAAGTCAGAGGAGGATTGGGTGGGGGCAGAGGTTATGAAACAGTCGGATTTGTTCTAACGTATTGAGTGAACCACTCATTCATCATTTGGAAGAAGGCTTGTTTAGCCTTACCTTCCTGACTGCTAGTAGTCGGTCTCGAATCAGATGGCGCTGTCCCTTGAGCAGGAGTAGACGCATTACTTTCAACATCATCAGCTACAGCTCTTTCGGGATCCATTACTATATAAAGAACACATTTTATACGTCAGGATTCATCACACTATCACAGTTCGTATATATGGCATGTATAGCTAGACTCTCACATGCTACGTTAGTCCTAGAATCGACTAAACCGTAGCTCTGATACCAATCAAATGTAACACCCCTAACCCGTAACCATCGCCGGTCTAGGGTTAAGAGGCATTACCGGACAATCAGAAACTTTTACGAACATTACACATCAATACGTATATCATTGTCATATCATAGCAGAATACAAGTATATAGTCCCTTAATGAGGTCTACGAGACCTTAAACATGCATTAGAAAGGGGTCGAGACTAAACCGAGATCATACAAAATTTTTTCGAAAAATCAAACATTTTTCAAAGTTACAGAGGTCACACGCCCGTGTGGGCAGGCCGTGTGCCTCATACGGCCTCAGACACGCCCATGTGCCTGAGCCGTGTCAAAACAGGGCATACATACTGACTTGTCCATACGGCCTAAGACACGCCCGTGTGCCTCACCCGTGGTCGAGCCTGACTTGCATCACACGGCCAGTCACACGCCCGTGTGTCTAGCCCGTGGTTGAGCCTGACTTGTTTCGAATTACAACCACGAAGGACACGGTCGAGCCATACGCCCGTGTGCTCAACCGTGTGGGCAAATATAGGCCATTTACAAGGCCAAGTTGCCACCCGCACATTAGGTTATACCTACAAGCATTATACCAATTCAAATCATATCACCAATGCAAACAAAACATACCCAAATGGTCATCTTTTCTAGCCATTCAAGAACATATTCAACACACCAACTTATATACCATTTAGCTCAATCTAATCACAAAAATTTTCCAAGCACAACTCATCCACAACTTACCAATTCATTATGATACTCTTTCATCAATATAATACTAGCTTTGCATCATAAAACTTACCATAAATTGGACTATCTCATTAGCTCAAACATTAGCCAACAAACCATACCAAACTATGCATCATTTAGCATGAATTACCCATTCATATCATATTCATTACCTAGCCATATCACATGGCTATTTATATACAACTCAAAACACAATCCAAACTAACTAGCCTATACATGCCATACTTAGCTATTTACACATTCAAAAGGTACCAAAATGAAGTTTGATAGTGTGGTGATGATCCTCAACGATCCCCGAGCCTTCTGTAGCTTTAACGATCTATAAGACAATGCAAACACACACAAAGTAAGCTTTCAAAAGCTTAGTAAGCCATATACAAATAAACTTAACATAATAAACATTTATAACCATTTCAAATACAAGAACTTTAACATATCTCAATAGCTTATTCATATTTCTTGTTTCTAGCTCAATGGTATCTAACCATTTGCTTATCATCAAATCTCATCTCTATGTATTTCTTTGGATCATATCACATTCATACATGTATCACATTATGTCTCAACATTTCTATGCATATATTTCTCATTAGCAAATTCACATATACTTAACTTTCATACTCAAACATAGAGTACATCTCAAACGTACCTGAAATGATTAAGCATTTCACATAGTATTTCATTTCTCGAAATTGCTCGTTGAACCATTCGGAATAAAATAGGATACTCTGATAACTCAAAATACTCGTACAATGCCAACGTCCCAGACGTGGTCTTACATGTAATCCAATATCGATGTCACTGTCCCAGAAAGGGTCTTACACGAATCAATACGATGCCAATGTCCCAGACATGGTCTTACACGTAAATCTCAAATCAATGCCAACGTCCCAGATGTGGTCTTACATGATATTACATATCGAAATCCCTATGTCATGACATATTAATCCTATTTATCCCTAAGGTTCGTACGGGACTTTTTGGATATTGATACATTGTCGATACTTTCTCGGATTTTTCACGTATTTCATCCAAAGCCATTCATCACAATTCAATATCAAATGAACATAAATTGTAACAGTCCGGTTTACACCCTAGTCAGAACAGTGGTTTTGGGACCACAAATCTGAGTCAATAAAATATTTTTAATATTATTTTCTGTGTTTACTGTGTGTGTTTAAACATGTGCTAAAGTTCCGTGAGTTAATTTGTTCATCTGTGTGTTCAATTTAACAAAAGGACTAAATCGCATAAAGTTTAAAAGTGGCCTTATAATTGATTAAATGCCTATTTGATGTGGCTTTTAAGTGTAGAGGCCTTATGAGGCAATTATGCCATTAATGAGGATAGTGGAAGACTTTGGACGGTTTTGCCATTTATTTTATGAGTTATGTTTGTTTTATATCAAGGTTAATATGGTAAATTAGAATTAATATGAATATTAAATAAAAAACATAAGAAAGATGATAGTTATCATCTTTTGTGCCGAAATTAGCAAGGAAGAAGAAGAAATATCTAAGTTCGATTTCGGCTATGTTCAAGCAAAATTGAGTATAGTTTTGACTTCAGTTTTTTATGATTTCTACGTTTTTGCAATCGTTGCATTGTAAACTTTGAAACCCATGTTTTAGTTTTGAGAAATGATGATGTTTTTGAAATGAGCCTTTGATGAACTCATGTGTTTTATGATGTTTAATAGTGAAAAATGAAAGATATGTGTTTGATTATCATAGTTTGTATTTGAGGTTTTGTTAAATTTGAGTATTTTGGACTCAATTGAGAAAGTAGTATTTTGAGGGACTAATTTGTGAAATAAATGAAATGTATGGACTTGTATAAGATACATGAATATTCATCTAAGCATGGGTATATGGTATATTTCTGTAATTTGTGATTTTGTGAATTAGGGACTAAATTGTCCAAATATGAAATATGAGGGTTAATTTGCAAATTACCCTAAATGTGTGTTCTTTGATTGAAATGAATGAGTTAGTGAATAAAAGGGTGAAATTTGAATATGTATAGATCAAGAACCGAAGAAAACAGATTTAGATCGCGGGAAAGCGAAAGTAGTCGAATAACCGAATCCGATCAACCATCCGAATCTGAGGTAAGTCGATATACAAATAAATGTATTTGTATTGAATTATATATATTCATATGACTATTGATAAGGATGAATGCATATGAGATGTTGAACATATGAAATTTGAGATAAGATTGACATATTGTTAACATCCGAGAAGTCCCATAAGAACCTAGGAATAGATAGGATTAACTATGTCATGACATAGGTGTCTGTTATGTGATATCATGTAAGACCACGTCTGGGACATTGGAATTGATTCGAGATTTCATGTAAGACCACGTCTGGGATGATGGAATCGATATGAGATTTACGTGTAAGACCATGTCCGGGACATTGGCATCGTATTTGATTCGTGTAAGACCCTGTCTGGGACAGTGGCATCGATATCTGATTACATGTAAAACCACATCCGGGACGTTGGCATTGTACGACTATTCCGAGCATTCTAAGTATCCTATTAGATTCCGAAAGGTTCAACAGGCAAGTCTGAGAAACAAACGATTATGTGATCAGTATATCCATTTCAGGTACGTTCAATATGTACACTAAGTGTGTATGAAAGGTAAGCGTCTATATGAACTTACTATGATGAATATGTGTTTTGAAATGATGAGATAATATGTGAAGATATGTTTGAATGAGCCATATGTATATGTGATGTTGGAGTTATATTTGTGTTGAAGATTACGGTAAGAAATGGCTTAGCAATTGAGCCGAAGAATATATGAGATGAATTTGCTATGAGAACCAATAATGTTATTATATCATTTTGGTTATGTGCATATTATGTTAAGCTTATTTGTATATGGCTTACTAAGCTTTCGAAAGCTTACTCTGTGTGTGTTTGCTCTGTTTTATAGATCGTCGAAGCTACTGATGGCTCGGGGATCGTCGAGGATCGTCATCACACTACTCAACTTGTTTTGGTACTTTTGAAATATGTATATATCTAGATATGGCATGTATAGGCTAGTCATTTTGGATATGTTTGATTTGTGTAAAAGTAGCCATGAGATGTGGCTAGATAAGTGTTGGTAATATGCTTGAGTAAATGTGTTATATAATGCATAGTTTGGTATGGTTTGATATCCAATGAATTAGTCATAGTTATGATAAGCATATGAATGCATTATGAGTATGCATGTTTGATCAAAAGAAAGTTTCTATGAAGGATAAATGTGGTTAAACCATGCTTATGTATATAGTTGATTTAGTTTTGCAAATTGGCATGATTAGAAATGAGATTGTATGTGAAGAATTGTTGATCATTTGACATGTCTTTGGTTGTTAATTGTACATAAAATGGATTGGTATATTGCTTGAAGATTTGACCCAAGTAAGGGTGGCATTTTGGCCTTGCAAATGGCCTGTTTTGCCTACACGGTCGTGGCACACGGGCGTGCCTAGTGGCCGTGGGATTAAGTCAGTAGCTAGACTAAGTGTGCACGGCCTTGGCACATGGATGTGCCTAGTAGTCGTGTTAATAAGTCAGTATCTAGCCTAAGAGCACACGACCATGGTACACGGGCGTGTCTAGTGGCTGTGTGGATAAGTCAGTATGCATGCTCTGTTTTGACACGGCCAGGACACATGGGGGTGTCTAGTAGCAGTGGGAGGCACACGGCCTACCCACACGGGCGTGTGACCTCTGTAATTTAGAAAAAGTTTTTAAATTTCTGAGAATTTTTCTAAGTGTTCGGTTTAGTCCCGACCCTATTCTAAATCATGATTAAGGTCTCATTGACCTATAAAAGGGAGACATTGATTATGATTGATGATTTATATTATGAATTGTCTGTAAAAGTTTCTGATCTATCTGATAATGCCTTTAACCCAAATCCGACGACGGATACGAGTTAGGGGTGTTACATTTGGTTGGTATCAAAGCTACGGTTTAGTCGATTCTCGGACTAACGTAGCATGTCAGAGTCTAGCTATACATGCCATATATCTGAACTGTGATAATGTGATGAATCCTGACGTAAGAAATGTGATTTTCATATAGTAATGGATCCCGAAAGAGCTATAGCTGACGATGTAGAAAGCAATGTGCCTGCTCCCGCTCAAGGGACAGCGCCATCTGATCCGAGACCTGCTACGAGCGGTCATGAGGGAGAAGCTAAACAAGCTTTCTTCTAGATGATGAGTGAGTGGTTCACCCAGTTTGTGAGAAATAACCCGACTATTTCGCAACCTCCGCCCCCGGTTAATCCCCCTCAGACATCCGCTATGCCTCAGACTATGAATCTGAATCTGTTGAACAAGCCTCCGGTTGACAAAATCTGTAAGTATGGGGCCGAAGAGTTCAGGGCTACTAATGACGACGATGTTGAGAAAGCTGAGTTCTGGTTAGAAAACACAATCCGAGTATTTGATGAGATGTCACTGACACCAAAAGAATGTGTAAAATGTGTTGTATCATTGTTACGAGATGTGGCATATCAGTGGTGGAAGATCCTGGTTTCCGTTGTTCCGAAAGAGCGGGTAACATGGGATTCTTTCAGATTGAGTTCCGGAAGAAATACATTAGTGAGAGATTCATTGATCAGAAACGAAGGGAATTTCTGGATTTGAAACAGGGCCACATGTCTGTTACTAAATACGAACAAGAGTTCATGAGACTAAGTCAGTATGCCCGAGAATGTGTATCATCAGAAGTAATAATGTGTAAGAGATTCGAAGATGGTCTTAATGAAGATATCTGTTTGCTAGTTGGGATTCTGGAAATAAAAGAGTTTGTAGTACTTGTTGACCGAGCGTGCAAAGCTAAAGCTCTAACACCCCTATCCCGTGTCCGCCGCCGGATTAGGATTAAGAGCGTTACCAAACAAATTGGAAACAATTTATAGAAATTCATACACGCATTCATCATTCTCAAGCATAGTGTCCCTTAATACGGTCATCGAGACCTTAAACATGCTTATAAACCGGGTCGGGACTAAATTGAATCACTTACAAAATTTCATGGAAAATTAAAACTTTTCTAAAGTACAGGGGATACACGCCCGTGGGAGGAAACTGTGTGCCCTCCACGACTGCTAGACACCCCCGTGTGTCCTCCCCGTGGTCGAATCTGACTTAAGTTCCACGGCCACCAAGCACGCCCGTGTGCCATGGCCGTGGTCAAAACTGACTTACCTTCCACGACCACCAAGCACGCCCGTGTGCTCAGGTCGTGGTCGATTCTGCCAAAAATCACACTGCTACTAGGCAGAAGGCACGCCCGTGTACCCTGGCCGTGGTCTATTCTGTTGAAATCTACACGGCTACTAGACACGTTCATGTGCCAAGGCCGTGTGCCCTTAAGCTAACTACTGACTTCCTCACACGGTCACTAGGCACGCCCGTGTACCCTGACCATGTGACATTATAGGCCAATTTCAAGGCCAAAATGCCACCCATTTAGGTCTCACCTATAAGCAACATTTACTAACACTTCTCTTGCATATTTCACAACCAATAACACACCAAACAACCATTCTATCAATACATACAATACTCATTTCATTCATGCCAACTTTCAAGACAAAACATATATATAACTAAGGCATATTTCATTCATTTACCTATCCAAAAATCTTGACCATTTCATGAGCATTAAACCATACCAAAATAACTACACATACCACATTCATCAAGGCATAATATGAACCAATAATTAGCCACATCTCATGACCAAGTCTATACATCAACTTATAACAAAAACTAGCCTATACATGCCATATCTATATATGTACATTTCCAAAGTGTACCAAAATGATTTTAGAAGTGTGATGACGATCCGTGACTTGGTCCCGAGCCTTCATAGCTTTGACGACCTATAAAACAGAGAAAACACACACAGAGTAAGCTTTCCAAAAGCTTAGTAAGTCATATACAAATGAACATAACATGAAAGACATATATGTACACATAAGTACATTGTTCCATTTAAAGTTTTTAACAACAATCACATAATGCTTTGATTTCATGTACTTGGCCATATTTACCACATTCATCAGCTTAAAAATTCTTACAAATACAAGGCTCTTTCATGCTTATTTCCACATATCATATCATTATCCCAACATACATTCTCATCATAGTAAGATCATATAGATACTTACCTTATGTACACACTTGGTGTATAAGTCAACGTACCTGAAACAGATTCTCTATTTACATAACCATTCAGATCATAGACTTGCCCGTTGAGCCGTAAGGAATCTAGTAGGATGCTCAGAAACTCAGAATCGTCATACAATGCCAACGTCCCAGACGAGGTCTTATATGCACTCAGATATCGATGCCACTGTCCCAGACAGGGTCTTACACGAATCAATACGATGCCGATGTCCCAGACATGGTCTTACACATAAAGCTCATAATGATGCCAACATCCCAGACGTGGTCTTACACATAAAGCTCATATCGATGCCGACGTCCCAGACTTGGTCTTACACGAAATCTCAAATCAACGCCAACGTCCCAGACGTGGTCTTACATGATAAAATAGAACAGATACGTATGTCATGTGATCGCTGTGAATCAGAGCTTTAAAATTTATAAAAAGAATGATCAAACCTGGAAACTAACTCTGACAACGATTGAGGCAAGTGCACCTATCGAACAGTAGTATAGCTTAGGCAAGACCGGATTATCGAACCCAAAGGAACTAAAAGTACTAATACTAACTTTCTTTCTATTATTTAGCCTAAAATAAGTGAAGTTGTTTATTAATCTAAATTAATTAACTACTAAACTAAAGACTCTAAAACAAAGAAGAATAAATTTGGAAAATAACTTGGGAAAAACTCAGTTGATTTAGGAGATACCCTAGGAAGAATCCACCTAGACTTCACTTGTTATCTAACACTGAACCATACAATTTATTCACTTAGTTTGATCCGTAAGACTCCCCAACGTATATTAAACCCTCTCTCGAGGCGAATAACGTCTAACCCTAGGTTAATTAGTGGAACTCTCGTTCTCTTATAATAACCCCCTAGAATAGCAGTAAATCGATCTATACATTCCCATATTAGGTTTCACCCTAATCTGGAAAAATCTCGTCACCCTATCTCTAGGCGTGCGATCAACTCCGCTTAATTGTGTTGGATCTACTCTTAGGCAGGGTCTATTCCTCCTCCACCTAAGCACATTAAATTTGGATTAAGCTCACATAATTAAGAACAAACTAAGTATTTATCATATAATTCAGAAAACAATAACAAGATTCATCATAGGTTTCATCCCCTTCGGGTATCCGAAGGGTTTAGTTCATAACAATAAAGGAAAACATCTCAAGAGAAAAGAAAAAAACAAAACATAAGAAATCCCTAAAACCCCCTGAAGGAATTGAAGAGGAGATCCTCCGTCTTGAATATAATTCTGGCTTCTCGAGATTAATCAACTGGCTATCCCTGAGTGAATCCCCACAAATCTGCCTTCTCTTGCCTAGCACGATGCCCCTAGACGATGGCTTTGGGCTCCCCTGTTCAGGTCATACTTAGGGTGTATTTATAGGCTTTTGAAATACGTTTCTTTCTCCCTAAGTATCCTTTCCCGAATGAAATTGCTCTTCTCCACGGCAGAGGCACGACCATGGCGGACGCCCTTGTAAATCGTGGCCAGGCCGTGTTCGGATTTCTTTAATGAGACACGACCGTGTGAGTCGGGGTTAGACCGTGTTCTAGATGATTGACTTGGCATGGCCGTACAGCTTGAAGTCCAGGCCGTGTCGATTTCCTCTTTGGTCCGTTTTGGTCTGTTTTGAGCCCGTTTCTCATTCTTTTTATCCTTGGGTGCTTTCCTGAGTATAAGACATGAAAAGAAAGGATTAAGAGCACCTTTTTACATAAATCAAAGGATAATTCATCCAAAAGCATACTAAATGTGGGCCTAGAATATGTTACTATTTCGGTTTATCATCATGACATTGCTAATCCTATCTATTCCTAGGCTCACACGGGACTTTTCGAACATTGTCGTTATATAAACCTTATCTCGGAATTCATATGCATAACCTCTCATAAGTATCCATCGTCAACATTAGTCATATGAACAAATATAATTTCATACAAGTATGTTTATTTGCATAGTGACTTACCTCGGATTCGATTTATCGGGAATGGAAATGGCTACTCGATTACTTTCGCTTTCCCGCGATCTAAGTCCGTTTTCCTCGGTTCTTGATCTAAACATATTCAGAATTAACCCTTTTATTCACTATTTCATTCAATTCAATCCATACACACATATTTAGGGCTATTTACAAATTAACCCTCACATTTTCACATTCAGACAATTTAGTCCAATTTTCTCAAAACATCAAATATACACAATTTGTTCACACATATGTATAGTCGAACTTCCCTAGGGACTATATAAGTCCAAATATTTCATCAAATTCACAAATTAGTCCTCCAAAATAATATTTACACAATTTAGCCCTATTTAGCTAAATTCACCAAAACTTCAAGAATAAAACATGTTCATCTAGCTCAAATCTTTCATTTATAAACTAAACTCATTTTAAAACTCAACATATCAACAATGGCATCTCACACAAAACATCATCAATACTCAAAACTAGTACATGGGTTTGATAGCTCTCAAAGCAACGGTTACAAAAACATAGAAATTATCAAAAACGGATCGAAATCTAACCTTGAATTTAAGCTTGAATGTGCCGAAAATACAAAGCTTAAAAGCTTTCTTTTTCTTTCC
This sequence comes from Gossypium sturtianum, assembly GCA_025698515.1. Classification (NCBI taxonomy): domain Eukaryota; kingdom Viridiplantae; phylum Streptophyta; class Magnoliopsida; order Malvales; family Malvaceae; genus Gossypium; species Gossypium sturtianum. The sequence continues at coordinate 32,631,202 of CM046943.1, read as the reverse complement.
AAAATTCGGTGGAAAATGCATGAATGAATGCTTATTTTCATGCCAATTTTTATTAATAATACATTAATAAACAATTTCCCATTTTAGCCATATAAAACAAAATTTTTATAACATAAATAACAAGGTCATTTTTTACCATAACCACCCACTATCTAAATAGTGGTTCAATTGCCATTTAAGGCCATAACTTTAAAAAGCCACAACACATTAGTACTTAAACAAATAGCATACAACTTTCACATTTAATGCAAATCAATCCTTTGCTCAAATTAAACACACAAACGAACAAATTAACTTATGAAACTTTAACACATGCTTAATCACTCATCGATGTCACAGAAATTAATAATAAAATATTATACGGACTCGGATTTGTGGTCCCGAAACCACTGTTCCGACTAGGGTATAAACCGAACAGTTACAATTCTCCCCCCTTAGGGATTTTCGTCCCCGAAAATCTTACCGTTAAACAGATTCGGATATTGTTGTCTCAATGAATCTTCAGGCTCCCAGGTAGCCTCTTCAATCCCATGTCGATTCCACAGTACTTTTACTAACGAAATTTTCTTGTTTCTCAACACTTTCACTTCACGAGCTAAGATACGAATCGGTTCCTCTTCGTATGTCATATCATATCGGATTTTAATTTCAGATGGAGCAATCACATGTGACGGATCTGATCGATATCTACGGAGCATCGAGACATGGAATACATTATGGATCTTTTCAAGCTCGGACAATCGATATGCGACAGGTCCAACTCGCTCAATGATCTCATACGGTCCGATGAACCTAGGACTCAACTTGCCTTTACGTATGAAACGGAGTACTTTCTTCCACGGTGACACTTTCAGAAACACTTTGTCGCTGATCTCAAATTCTATATCTTTTTGTTTTAAGTCCGCATAAGACTTTTGACGATCAGATGCTGCTTTCAAACAATCTCGGATCAGTTTCACTTTCTGTTCTGAATCTTTTATCAAATCAACTCCATGTAGCTTATTTTCACTGAGCTCAGTCCAAAACAGAGGTGTACGGCATTTACGTCCATACAGAGCTTCATATGGTGCCATTTTGATGCTTGATTGAAAATCATATTGTATGCAAATTCAATCAAAGCGTGCATCTGTTCCCACGAACCATTAAACTCAAGTATACTGACATCTTAACATATCTTGAGAATCTGAATAATCCGCTCAGATTGACCATCTGTTTGTGGGTGAAAAGCTGTACTGAAATGCAATTTTGTGCCTAAAGCTTCTTGCAATTTCTTCCAGAACCTCGAGGTAAATCTTGGGTCTCTATCTGACACAATGGATAGTGGCACTCCGTGCAATCTAACAATCTCAGAAACATAAAGCTCGGCTAATCTATCAAGTGAATAGTCGGATCTTACGGAATAAAATGGGCGATTTAGTTAATCGATCAACTACAACCCATATCGCATCTTTCTTTCTCGAGAGTCCGAGGCAAACCGAAACAAAGTCCATTGTCACTCTATCCCATTTCCACTCAGGAATCAGAATTGGCTGTAGCAAACCAGACGGAACTTGATGTTCAGCTTTCACTTGCTGACAAACTAAACATTTCGAAACAAAGTCAGAAATGTCTCGTTTCATACCAGACCACCAATAGTGTTGCTTCAGATCATGGTACATCTTAGTACTTCCCGAATGAACAGATAGAAAACTGTTATGTGCTTCACTTAAAATCAACTGAATCAATTTCGGATTTCTTGGAACACAGATACGATCTCGAAATCTCAAAAAATCATCAACAACTCAAAATTCAGATTCAGAATTCGAACCATACTGAGCTCGTTTCGCTAATAACTCATTGTCAGATTTCTGAGCATCATATATCTGCTATATAAAGAACGATTTCACTTTTAGTTCAGCCATCACAGAACTATCATCAGATAAATCTAACTAAGCATTTAAAGCACGTATTGCAAACAATGATTTTCTACTCAATGCATCAGCAACAACGTTTGCTTTACCCGGATGATAATCTATCACAAGTTCATAATCTTTTAACAATTCTAGCCATCTTCTCTGTCACAGATTCAAATCCTTCTGAGTCATCAGATATTTCAGACTTTTATGATCCGAAAACACGTGACATTTCTCACCATTCAAATAATGGCGCCAAATCTTAAGTGCAAACACAATCGCGGCTAGCTCAAGGTCGTGCGTCGGATAATTCTTTTCATGAGGCTTCAATTGTCTTGAGGCATAAGCTACAACTTTGCCTTCCTGCATCAAAACACATCCCAAACCGTTTAATGAAGCATCACTATAAACAACAAATTCTTACCCGATTCTGTTTGTATTACTAACACTGGAGCTTACATTAACAAAGTTTTCAACTGATCAAAACTTTTCTGACATCTATCAGACCATTCAAATCTAACATCTTTCTGAAGTAATTTTGTCAATGGAGTAGCTATCACTGAAAATCCTTTCACAAATCGACGATAATAACCAGCTAGGCCCAGAAAGCTACGGACTTCAGACACGTTCCTCGGAGGTTTCCAATCCAGAATAGCAGAAATCTTGCTCGGATCAACTCGAATTCCAGAAGCTGACACAATATGCCCCAAAAAACTAACCTCGTGTAACCAGAATTCAAATTTGCTGAATTTTGCGTACAATTGCTTCTCTCTCAGAGTTTGCAACACAATCCTCAGATGCTCGACATGCTCAGTCTCATCCCGTGAATAAATCAAAATATCGTCTATGAACACCATAACAAAACGATCTAGGTACGGTCTAAAAATTCTGTTCATCAGATCCATAAAAACAGCAGGAGCATTGGTTAGTCTAAATGGCATAACTAAAAACTCATAATGACCATACCTCGTTCTGAAAGCAGTTTTCAAAATATCTGAATCCTTAACTCTCAACTGGTAGTATCCCGATCTCAGATCAATCTTGGAAAATACGGTAGCTCCTTTTAACTGGTCAAATAAATCATCAATTCTGGGCAACGGATATTTGTTCTTTATAGTCACCTTGTTCAACTGACGGTAATCAATACACATCCTCATCGTACTGTCTTTCTTTTTCATAAACAGAATAGGAGCACCCCAAGGCGAGAAACTCGGTCTAGCAAACCCTCTATCGGTCAATTCTTGTAACTGCGACTTTAACTCCTTCAACTCTGTTGGTGCCATTCTATACGGAGCTATTGAAATAGGTGTAGTACCCGGCAACAACTCAATACCAAATTCAACTTCACGTATCGGAGGCAATCCCGTCAATTCTTCCAAAAACACATCAGAAACCTCGCAAACAATAGGCACTGACTCAATTTTTTTTTCAGACACTTTCGAGTCAATAATATAAGCAAAATATGCCTCATATCCCTTTTTCACATAACTTTGAACTTTCAAAACAGATATCACAGCAGGCAATCCATTCAAATCATTCGACTCCACTCGTACAATCTCATCATTTGAACATCTCAAATCAATAGTCTTTCTTTTACAGTTCACAACAGCATCATGCAAAAACAACCAATCCATACCCAGAATAATATCGAACTCGTCAAATGGCAAAAGCATTAGATCAGCAGGGAAACAGATATCTCGAAACATTAACGGACAGTTCTTGCAAACTTTATTAACAAGAACACTTTTACCTAAGGGGTTCGATACTTTTATAGAAAACTCAGTAGACTCTACAGGCAAAGTCTTACTAAATACTAAATTCATACATATATATGAATCGTAGAACTGTGGTCTATCAATGCAATCACAGAAGTATCATAAAGTGTAAAAGTACCCGTTATAACATCAGGTGATGAAGCTTCCTCACGTGCTCGGATAGCATACGCTCTAGCAGGCGTTCTAGCTTCAGATCTTGTGACATCATCTCTCGTAGTTCTCTGACTATCACCAACATTTCTTACATTCTTCGAAGGTCTACCTCTCACAGGTGCATTATCAGATCTCGATTCGAGCGGTCTACGGCAGCAGATTGGGGTAATCACGAATAAAATGATCAAGTGATCCACATCTGAAACAAGCTCTGTCATTTAATCTATAGCTTCCCGGATGCCTTTTTCCACAATATTTACATTCAGGTCTCTCGGATTGTACATTTCCAACACTTTCCACTGAAGTTACTGGAGCTTTGGAGCCCATTTGCGGTCTAGATTGATTTCTATTCGAATGACCCACATTATCTCTGAAACGACTTTGATTATCTCAGAATCTTTTCAGACTGAAATGATTTACTCTGAAATCTCTTTCTCATATCTCAAACTTCTGACTCAGCTTTTCTTTTATCTTTTTCAAGCGCCTCAGCTTTGCACGCTCGGTCAATGAGTACAACAAACTCCTTTATCTCTAAAATTCCGACTAGCAAATGAATGTCTTCATTAAGCCCATCTTCGAATCTTTTGCACATTATAGCTTTAGATGATACACATTCTCGAGCGTACTGACTCAGTCTCACGAACTCTCATTCATATTCCGAAACAGTCATTCGGCCTTGTTTTAGTTCCAGAAATTCCTTTCGTTTCTGATCTACGAATCTCTCACTGATATATTTCTTTCGAAACTCGCTCTGAAAGAAGTCCCATGTAACTCGCTATTTCGGAATAACAGATATCAGAGTTTTCCACCATTGATACGCTGCATCCCGGAGCAATGATACAACACACTTTATGCATTCTTCCGGAGTAAGGAACATTTTGTCAAATACTCGGACAGTATTTTCTAACCAGAATTCGGCCTTTTCAGCATCATCATCATTGGTAGCTCAAAATTCTTCAGCCCCATACTTGCGAATCTTGTCAACCGGAGGCTTATTCAATAGATTTATACCCATCACCGGAGGCACAATTGATGTCTGAGGGGGATTAACCGGGGCGGGGGTTATGGAACAGTCGGGTTATTCCTTACAAATTGAGTGAACCATTCACTCATCATCTGGAAGAAAGCTTCTTTAGCTTCTTCCCCTTGACCGCTAGTAGCCGGTCTCGGATCAGAGAGTGCTGTCCCTTGCACGGGAGCAGGCGCATTACTTTCTATGTCGTTAGCTACGGCTCTTTCGGGATCCATTACTATACAAAAATCACATTTTATACGTCAGGATTCATCACACTACTACAATTCAGATATATGGCATGTATAGCTAGACTCTGACACGCTACGTTAGTCCGAGAATCGACTAAACCGTGGCTCTGATACCAACCAAATGTAACACCCCTATCCCATGTCCGTCGTCGAATTAGGGTTAAGAGAGTTACCAAACAAATCGAAAACAATTTACAGAAATTCATACACGCATTCATCATTCTCAAGCATAGTGTCCCTTAATACGATCATCGAGACCTTAAACATGCTTATAAATCGGTTCGGGACTAAATTGAATCACTTACAAAATTTCATGGAAAATTAAAACTTTTCTAAAGTACAGGGGATACACGCCCGTGGGAGGAAACCGTGTGCCCTCCACGACTACTAGACACCCCCGTGTGTCCTTCCCATAGTCGAATCTGACTTAAGTTCCACGGCCACCAAGCACGCCCGTGTGCCATGGCCATGGTCGAAACTGACTTACCTTCCATGGCCACCAAGCACGCCCGTGTGCTCAGGCCGTGGTCGATTCTGCCAAAAATCACACGGCTACTAGGCAGAAGGCACGCCCGTGTACCCTGGTCGTGGTCTATTCTGTTGAAATCCACACGGCTACTAGACATGTTCGTGTGCCAAGGCCGTGTGCCCTTAAGTTAGCTACTGACTTCCTCACACGGTCACTAGGCACGCCCGTGTACCCTGACCATGTGACATTATAGGCCAATTTCAAGGCCAAAATGCCACCCATTTAGGTCTCACCTATAAGCAACATTTACTAACACTTCTCTTGCATATTTCACAACCAATAACACACCAAACAACCATTCTATCAATACATACAATACTCATTTCATTCATGCCAACTTTCAAGACAAAACATATATATAACTAAGGCATATTTCATTCATTTACCTACCCAAAAATCTTGACCATTTCATGAGCATTAAACCATACCAAAATAACTACACATACCACATTCATCAAGGCATAGTATAAACCAATAATTAGCCACATCTCATGACCAAGTCTATACATCAACTTATAACAAAAACTAGCCTATACATGTCATATCTATATATGTACATTTCTAAAGTGTACCAAAATGATTTTAGAAGTGTGATGACGATCCGTGACGGTCCCGAGCCTTCTTGATAGCTTTGTGACCTATAAAGCAGAGAAAACACACCTGAGTAAGCTTTCCAAAAGCTTAGTAAGTCATATACAAATGAACATAACATGAAATACATATATGTACACATAAGTACATTGTTCCATTTAAAGTTTTTAACAACAATCACATAATGCTTTGTTTCATGTACTTGGCCATATTTACCACATTCATCAACTTAAAAATTCTTACAAATACAAGGCTCTTTCATGCTTATTTCCACATATCATATCATTATCCCAACATACATTCTCATCATAGTAAGATCATATAGATACTTACCTTATATACACACTTGGTGTATAAGTCAACGTACCTGAAACAGATTCTCTATTTACATAACCATTCGGATCATAGACTTTCCTGTTGAGCCGTAAGAAATCTAGTTGGATGCCCAGAAACTCGGAATAGTCATACAATGCCAACGTCTCAGACGAGGTCTTATATGCACTCGGATATCGATGTCACTGTCCCAGATAGGGTCTTACACGAATCAATACGATGTCGATGTCCCAGACATGGTCTTACACGTAAAGCTCATAACGATGCCAACGTCCCAGACGTGGTCTTACACATAAAGCTCATATCGATGCCGACGTCCCAAACGTGGTCTTACACAAAATCTCAAATCAACGCCAACGTCCCACACGTGGTCTTACATGATAAAATAGAACAGATACCTATGTCATGACATAGCTAATCCTATCTATTCCTAAGCTCACACGGGACTTTTCGAATATTGACGTTATATCGACCTTATCTCGGAATTAATATGCATAACCTCTCATAAGTATCCATCGTCAACATTAGTCATATGAAAAAATATAATTTCATACAAGTATGTTTATTTGCATAGTGACTTACCTCGGATTCGATTTATCGAGAATGGAAACGGCTACTCGATTACTTTCGCTTTCCCGCGATCTAAGTTCGTTTTCCTCGATTCTTGATCTAAACATATTCAGAATTAACCCTTTTATTCACTATTTCATTCAATTCAATCCATGCACACATATTTAGGGCTACTTACAAATTAACCATCATATTTTCACATTTATACAATTTAGTCCAATTTTCTCAAAACATCAAATATACACAATTTGTTCACACATATGTATAGCTGAACTTCCCTAGAGACTATATAAGTCCAAATATTTCATCAAATTCACAAATTAGTCCTCCAAAATAATATTTTCACAATTTAGCCCTATTTAGCTAAATTCACCAAAACTTCAAGAATAAAACATGTTCATCTAGCTCAAATCTTTCATTTATCAACTAAACTCATTTTAAAACTCAACATATCAACAATGGAAACTCACACAAACATCATCAATACTCAAAACTAGTACATGGGTTTGATAGCTCTCGAAGCAACGATTACAAAAATATAGAAATTATCAAAAACGGATCGAAATCTAACCTTGAATTTAAACTTGAATGTGCCGAAAATACAAAGCTTCAAAGCTTTCATTTTATTTCCAAAATTCGGTGGAAAATGCATGTATGAATGCTTATTTTCATGCCAATTTTTATTAATAATACATTAATAAACAATTTCCCATTTTAGCCATATAAAATAAAATTTTTATAACATAAATAACAAGGTCATTTTTTACCATAACCACCCACTATCTAAATAGTGGTTCAATTGCCATTTAAGGCCATAACTTTAAAAAGCCACAACACATTAGTACTTAAACAAATAGCATACAACTTTCACATTTAATGCAAATCAATCCTTTGATCAAATTAAACACACAAACGAACAAATTAGCTTATGAAACTTTAACACATGCTTAATCACCCATCGATGTCATAGAAATTAATAATAAAATATTATACGGACTCGGATTTGTGGTCTCGAAACCACTATTCTGACTAGGGTATAAACCGGACTGTTATATAAGCACTCGGGAAAGATAAAAGAAAAGCTGAGTCTGAAGCTAGAGAGATGAGAAAGAGATTTTTGGGTAAATCATTTCAGTCTACTTCAAAGAAATTCAGAGATGAACAAAGTCGTTCGAGAATTATGTGGGACATTCTAGTAGAGATCGAGCTAGATCACAGTTGAGTTCCAAAACTCTGGCAACTTTAATAGCAAGTGTTGGAAATGTTCGATCCGAACGACCTGAGTGTAAGCATTGTGGTTAAAGACATCCGGGAAGTTGCAGATTGAATGATCGAGCTTGCTTCAGATGTGGGTCATTAGATCATTTCATTCGTGATTGCCCAGAGTCTGTTGAACAAGAAACTGCCCAGAATTCGAGATCCGATAACGTCCCAGCGAGAGGTAGACCTTCCCAAAATGTAAGAAATGTCAGTGGTATTCAGAGAACTATGAGAGATACTATTGCGAGATCTGAAGCTAGAGCGCCTGCCAGAGCGTATGCCATTCGAGCTCGTGAGGAAGCTTTATCTCTGGATGTTATAATTGGTACATTTACTATTTATGATACTTTTGTGATTGCATTGATAGACCCTGGTTCTACTCATTCATATATATGCATGAACTTAGTATCCTGTAAGACGTTACCTGTAGAGTCTACTGAATTTGTTATAAAAGTATCGAACCCCTTAGGTAAAAGTGTCCTGGTTGACAAAGTATGCAAGAACTGCCCATTAATGTTTCGAGATATCTGTTTTCCTGCTGATCTAATGTTATTACCATTTGATGAGTTTGATATCATTCAGGTATGGATTGGTTGACATTGCATGATCTTTTGTTGAATCTGTAAAAGAAATACTATTGATTTGAGATGTCCGAATGATGAAATAGTTCGGGTTGAGTCTAATGATTTGAATGGATTGCTTGCTGTGATATCTGTGTTGAAATCTCAAAGATATGTGAAAAAGGGATATGAGGTATATTTTGCTTATGTGATTGATTCGAAAGTGTCTGAAAAGAAAGTTGAATCAGTGCCAGTTGTTTGTGAGTTTTTGATGTATTTCTGAAGAATTACCAGGGATTGCCCGATACGTGAAGCTGAATTTGGTATTGATATGTTGCCTGGTACGACACCCATTTCGATAGCTCCGTATAGAATGGCACCAACAGAGTTGAAAGAGTTAAAGTCGCAGCTGCAAGAGTTGACTGACAGAGGGTTCGCTAGACCGATTTTTTCACCTTGGGGTGCTCCCGTTCTGTTTGTGAAAAAAAAGATGGTACGATGAGAATGTGCATTGATTATCGTCAGTTGAACAAAGTAACTGTAAAGAATAAATATCCGTTGCCCAGAATTGACGATTTGTTTGATCAGCTAAAAGGAGCTACTGTATTTTCAAAGATAGATCTAAGATCAGGTTATTACCAGTTGAGAGTGAAAGACTCAGTTATTCTGAAAACTGCTTTCAGAACGAGGTACGGGCATTATGAGTTTTTAGTTATGCCTTTCAGACTAACGAATGCTCTTGCCATTTTTATGGATCTGATGAACAGAATTTTCAGACCGTACCTAGATCAATTTGTTGTTGTATTCATAGATGACATTTTGATTTATTCACAAGATGAAACTGAACATGCTGAACATCTGAGAATTGTGTTGCAAACTCTGAGAGAAAAGCAATTGTATGTGAAATTCAGCAAATGTGAATTCTGGTTACGTGAAGTCAGCTTTCTGGGACATGTTTTATCGGCCTCTGGAATACGAGTTGATCTGAGCAAAATTTCTACTATTTTGGATTGGAAACCTCCGAAGAATGTATCTGAAGTCTGCAGTTTTCTAGGACTTGCTGGTTATTATCGAAGATTCGTAAAAGGCTTTTCGATGATAGCAACTCTATTAACTAGATTACTTCAGAAAGATGTAAGGTTTGAATGGTCCGATAAATGTCAGAAAAGTTTTTATCAGTTGAAAACCCTTTTGACTGAAGCTCCAGTTTTAGTACAGCCAGAATCGGGTAAAGAATTCGTGATTTACAGTGATGCTTCGTTAAATGGTCTGGGATGTGTCTGATGCAAGAAGGAAAAGTAACAGCTTATGCCTCAAGACAATTGAAGCCGCATGAAAAAAATTATCCGACGCACGACTTTGAGCTAGCTGCGATTGTGTTTGTATTAAAGATTTGGCGTCATTATCTGTTTGGTGAAAAATGCCACGTGTTTTCAGATCATAAAAGTTTGAAATATCTGATGACTTAGAAAGATTTGAATCTGCGACAGAGAAGATGGTTAGAGTTATTGAAAGATTATGAACTTGTAATTGATTATCATCCGGGTAAAGCAAATGTCATTGCTGATGCACTGAGTAGGAAATTATTGTTTGCACTACGCACTCTGAATGTTCAATTAGACCTGTCTGGTGATAGTTCAGTGATAGCTGAATTGAAAGCGAAACCGTTATTTATACAACAAATATGTGAAGCTCAGAAAGTTGATAACGACTTGTTAGCAAAGCGAACTCAGTGTGATTTAAACTCTGATTTTGAATTTCAAATTGATAATGATGATTGCTTGAGATTTCGAGATCAAATTTGTGTTCCGAGAAACTCAGAGTTAGTTCAGTTGATTTTGAAAGAAGCACATAACAGTCTGTTCATCCGGGTAGTACAAAGATATACCATGATCTGAAGTAACACTATTGGTGGTCTGGTATGAAACGAGACATATCTGACTTTGTGTCAAAATGTTTAATCTGTCAGTAAGTTAAAGCCAAACATCAGGTTCCATCTGGTTTGTTACAACCGATTCTGATTCCCGAATGGAAATGGGATAGAGTGACGATAGATTTTGTTTCTGGTTTGCCTCTGACTCCGAGAAAGAAAGATGCGATTTGGGTTGTAGTTGATTGATTGACGAAATCTGCCCATTTTATTTCGGTACGATCTGATTACTCACTTGAAAAGTTTTCTGAACTTTACATTTCTGAGATTGTGAGATTGCACGGGGTACCGTTGTCTATTGTGTCTGATAGAGATCTGCGATTTACATCGCGATTCTGGAAGAAATTACAAGAAGCCTTAGGCACGAAATTGTATTTCAGTACCGCTTTTCATCCGTAAATGGATAGCCAGTCTGAACGAATTATTCAGATACTCGAGGACATGTTGAGGTGCTGCATTCTTGAATTTAATGGTACGTGGGAACAGTACTTGCCTTTGATTGAATTTGCATATAATAACAGTTTTCAGTCAAGCATCAAAATGGCACCATATGAAGCTTTGTACGGACGTAAATGTCGTACACCTCTGTATTGGACTGAGCTTAGTGAAAATAAGCTACACGGGGTTGATTTGATAAAAGATACTGAACAAAAAGTGAGAGTGATCCGTGACAGTCTAAAAGCAGCCTCTGATCGTCAGAAATCTTATGCAGATTTGAAAAGAAAAGACATCGAGTTTGAGATCGTTGATAAAGTATTCTTAAAATTATCTCCGTGGAAGAAAGTACTCCGATTCCGACGTAAAGGCAAGTTAAGTCCGAGGTTCATCGGGCCTTATAAGATTATCGAACGTATTGGACCAGTTGCACACAAATTGTTGTTGCCACCTGAGCTAGAAAGGATACATAATGTATTCCATGTTTCGATGCTTCGTAGATACCGATCCGATCCGTCACACGTGATTACTCCGTCTGAAGTTGAAATCTGATCATATATGACCTACGAGGAAGAACCGATCCGTATCTTAGCTTGTGAAGTGAAAGAGTTGAGAAACAAGAAAGTTCCATTAGTAAAAGTGTTGTGGCATCGACACGGAGTAGAAGAGGCTACGTGGGAGCCTGAAGATTCTATGAGACAGAAATATTCGGATCTATTTAATGGTAAGATTTTTGGGGACGAAAATCCCTAAGGGGGGAGAATTGTAACAGTTTGGTTTAGACCCTAGTCGGAACAGTGGTTTCGGGACCACAAATTTGAGTCAATAAAATATTTTTAATATGATTTTCTGTGTTTACTGTGTGTGATTAAACATGTGCTAAAGTTCCGTGAGTTAATTTGTTCGTCTGTGTGTTCAATTTGACAAAAGGACTAAATCGTATAAAGTTTAAAAGTGGCCTTATAATTGATTAAATGCCTATTTGATGTGGCTTTTAAGTGTAGAGGCCTTATGAGGAAATTATGCCATTAATGAGGATAGTGGAAGACATTGGACGGTTTTGCCATTTATTTTATGAGTTATGTTTGTTTTATATCAAGGTTAATATGGTAAATTGGCATTAATATGAATATTAGATAAAAAACATAAGAAAGATGATAGTTATCATCTTTTGTGCCGAAATTAGCAAGGAAGAAGAAGAAATATCTAAGTTAGATTTCGGCTATGTTCAAGCAAAATTGAGGTAAGTTTTGACTTCGGTTTTTTATGATTTCTACATTTTTGCAATCGTTGCTTCGTAAACTTTGAAACCCATGTTTTAATTTTGAGAATTGATGATGTTTTTGAAATGAGCCTTTGATGAACTCATGTGTTTTATGATGTTTAATAGTGAAAAATGAAAGATATGTGTTTGATTATCATAGTTTGTATTTGAGGTTTTGTTAAATTTGAGTATTTTGGACTCAATTGAGAAAGTAGTATTTTGAGGGACTAATTTGTGAAATAAATGAAATGTATGGACTTGTATGAGATACATGAATATTCGTCTAAGCATGGGTATATGGTATATTTGTGTAATTTGTGATTTTGTGAATTAGGGACTAAATTGTCCAAATGTGAAATGTGAGGGTTAATTTGCAAATTACCCTAAATGTGTGTTCTTTGATTGAAATGAATGAGTTAGTGAATAAAAGGGTGAAATTTGAATATGTATAGATCAAGAACCGAAGAAAACGGATTTAGATCGCAGGAAAGCGAAAGTAGTCGAATAACCAAATCCGATCAACCATCCGAATCCGAGGTAAGTCGATATACAAATAAATGTATTTGTATTGAATTATATATATTAATATGACTACTGATAAGGATGAATGCATATGAGATGTTGAATATATGAAATTTGAGATAAGATTGACATATTGTTAACATCCGAGAAGTGCCGTAAGAACCTAGGAATAGATAGGATTAACTATGTCATGACATAGGTGTCTGTTATGTGATATCATGTAAGACCACGTCTGGGACGTTGGCATTGATTCGAGATTCCGTGTAAGACCACGTCTGGGACAATGGCATCGATATGAGATTTACGTGTAAGACCATGTCGGGACATTGGCATCGTATTTGATTTCGTGTAAGACCATGCGGGACAAATGGCATCGATATCTAATTACATGTAAGACCACGTCTGGGACGTTGGCATTGTACGACTATTCCGAGCATTCTGAGTATCCTATTAGATTCCAAAAAGTTCAATGGGCAAGTCTGAGAAACAAACGATTATGTGATCAGTATATCCGTTTCAGGTACGTTCAATATGTACACTAAGTGTGTATGAAAGGTAAGTGTCTATATGAACTTACTATGATGAATATGTGTTTTGAAATGATGAGATAATATGTGAAGATATGTTTGAATGAGCCATATGTATATGTGATGTTGGAGTTATATTTGAGTTGAAGATTACGGTAAGATATGGCTTAGCAATTGAGCCAAAGAATATATGAGATGAATTTGCTATGAGAACCAATAATGTTATTATATCTTTTTGGTTATGTGCATATTATGTTAAGTTTATTTGTATATGGCTTACTAAGCTTTTGAAAGCTTACTCTGTGTGTGTTTGCTCTGTTTTATAGATCGTCGAAGCTACTGTAGGCTCGGGGACCGTCGAGGATCGTCATCACACTACTCAACTTGTTTTGGTACTTTTGAAATATGTATATAGCTAGATATGGCATGTATAGGCTAGTCATTTTGGATATGTTTGATTTGTGTAAAAGTAGCCATGAGATGTGGCTAGATAAGTGTTGGTAATATGCTTGAGTAAATGTGTTATATAATGCATAGTTTGGTATGGTTTGATATCCAATGAATTAGTCATAGTTATGATAAGCATATGAATGCATTATGAGTATGCATGTTTGATCAAAAGAAAGTTTCTATGAAGGATAAATGTGGTTAAACCATGCTTATGTATATAGATGATTTAGTTGTGCAAACTGGCATGATTAGAAATGAGATTGGATGTGAAGAATTGTTGATCATTTGACATGTCTTTGGTTGTTAATTGTACATAAAATGGATTGGTATTGTAACACCCCATACCCGAGTCCAAGGCTTTGACTGGATACGAGATATTACTATGCTTTAACTTGCTTAATCATGCTCTTACGGGCTGTAAAATTTTGTTCCGAATTAAAAACTTCTCTTTCTCAGTCTAATCATACATTTCATGGGCCTACGAGGCCTTATACATGCATATAAAAATTTTCGAAACTTAATCAGAAACTTTTCTTTAAAGTAGAGGTCACACACCCATGTGGTTTAGGACACGCCTGTGCACCCCTTTACACGCCCATGTCTCCCGACCGTGGTCAACACTGACTAATTACACATGGCCTGGACACGCCCGTGGCCCTGGCCCGTGTGCCAATCCTTGGCATTCTGACTTATTCACACGGTCTATACACACGCCCATGTGCATTAGCCGTGTGATAATTCAATTACTAAGTGTAAAGTGCAGACTTCACACGCCCAGGGCACACGCCCATGTGCTAACCGTGTGGTACACACGGCCTAAACACACGGCCATGTTATTAGCTCGTGGTCTATCCTGACTTAAAACACTAATGTGTAGGGGACACACGGCTTAGACACACGCCCGTGTGTCCATCCGTGTGGGCACTTAGAGGCTATTTACCAAGCCAACTGCCACCCTGAAATCAAGATCAATCTCATGCTCAATTCAGCAACTCAAGTATTACATCTAACATGAACAAGGATGCATACTTCATTGATAGATTAAAACATACATACATAATCATTCATGACTCATCTCTTTGGCCATATACAAAAAGAATACTAAGCTTGATAACCAACACTTTGGCTAATTTTAAAACATAACTCAAAATGAAATGCTTCCTATACATGCCATACTTAATATAAACAACTTGGCTATACCAAAATAGCGATTGATAGTGTGCTCCGAGCTCCTATGACGATGATCCACGAGATTAGCTTGGCGGGACTACATGGAAAGAAAGAATAAAAGACGTAAGCATTTAGCTTAGTAAGTTTGCATATAATGCACATAATAAACATACTTGCTTCATATAACCCATTTGACATAAACAATGGTATCATAATTTCAGCTATAAGGCTTACTTACTCATATCTGATTCTTACATATCTCATGATACTTACTAGTCTCATACTTGTGAGGTAAACAAGGTACCTGTATCACTTGATCACATTGATCAGCATACTTTAACATAATAATCATAATCTCTAATTTATCATTCATAACATGTATAATACTCATCCTCGACTTGATGATAACTTTGCTTACTTACTTTCTTGTTATCTCATTTAAACTTTACTTGTGTGCCCGATGAATTTCCATGAATAACCGAGGATACTGAATCTCATCTCACATGCTCGATGCCAAAGCCATATCCTAAATACGGTCTTACATGGAATCTCTCATCTTGGTTTCGAGGCCATGTCTTGACATGGACTTATACGAAGTCTTTCTCGTTCTCACCAATGCCATGCCTTGGCTTGGACTTATATGATAACTTGTTCAATGCCAAGCTTGCCTTGGACTTAAATGATAACTTTGCTTGATTGCCGATGCCATGCCTTGGCTTGGTCTTATACGGACTTTCTAATCTCATGTGGTAGATCGAGTATCCTGGGAAATTCCATCTTCAATCGGGACTTGCTCGTATTTAATCTCATTGATTTCTTTATTTAGCAAAACATTAATCATTCCATGATAATAATGTACATTATACTAGGCAATTTAATGATAGAAATCATAAAGCTTAGAAATCATACAAACTTACCTCAATATAAAAAATGTATGTAGATATGCAATTTAGTCCTCGACTTTGTTCTTGCCTCGGTTTCGATCCGAGCTTCATTTTTCTTGATCTATAATCATAAATAGATCATTTAAAACTCACATTGACTAAATTGACTCTTAACTCATACTTTGGCAAAATTACTATTTTGCCCCTATACTTTCTCATATTTGCACTTTTGCCCAAAGGCTCGTAAAATGAATCTCATTCAACTTTCTTAAACTTCATGCTTAGCTGATTCATTTTCTCTACTATAGCAATCATCAACTCCCATTATTTCTAATAGGTATGACCAATTTCATAATTTTTACAAACTAGTCTTTACTAGCATTTTTCATGAAATTCACTTAGAAAAAGATGTTTATCTAACATCAAACTCTCATAAACTTCCATAAAATATCATTTTACAAGCATGTCACTCTTGGGTAGATTTTTGAACATGCATCTTAGCTTATTTTATAGCTAAAAATAGCTAATTCATAATATGAGAACTTCAAAAACACGGAGAATATTAAAAACGGGGCTAAGATGAACTTACTAGCAAGCTTGAAAGATGAACAAACCCTAGCTATGGGTTCTTGGAAAATTTTGGCAATGAGGAAGAAGATGAATGAAATTTTTATCATCTTTTTCCCATTTTAATCATTTAAATGGTAAATGACTAAAATGCCCTTCTCTTTAAAAATTTCTATTTTACTAACTCATGTCCATTTTTGTCCAAAAATTATAATTTGGGAAAATTGTTATTTAAGGACTCATAATTAATATTCTAAAGCTATTTCATACAAAAAGCTTCTAGAAACTCATATTTTACAACTCTTGCAATTTAGTCCTTTTGGACCAAACAACTTCAATTTACTTGAAATTGCTTCATGAAACTTTCACACTAGCATGCAAACATGGCATAAACCTTAAAACTCATGAATTCACCTCGGACTCGTGGCCTCGCACCACTATTCCGACTAGGCCCTAAATCGGGCTGTTACAGGTATATTGCTTGAAGATTTGACCCAAGTAAGGGTGGCATTTTGGCCTTGCAAATGGCCTATTTTGCCTACACGGTCGTGGCACACGGGCGTGCCTAGTGGTCGTGGGATTAAGTCAGTAGCTACACTAAGTGTGCACGGCCTTGGCACACGGACGTGCCTAGTAGCCGTGTTAATAAGTCAGTATCTAGCCTAAGAGCACACGGCCATGGTACACGGGCGTGTTTAGTGGCCGTGTGGATAAGTCAGTATGCATGCTTTGTTTTGACACGGCCAGGACACATGGGGGTGTCTAGTAGCCGTGGGAGGCACACGGCCTACCCACACGGGCGTGTGACCTCTGTGATTTAGAAAAAGTTTTTAAATTTTCGTGAATTTTTCTAAGTGTTCGGTTTAGTCCCGACCCTATTCTAAAGCATGATTAAGGTCTCATTGACCTATAGAAGGGACACGTTGATTATGATTGATGATTTATATTATGAATTGTCTGTAAAATTTTCCGATCTGTCCGGTAACGCCTTTAACCCTAATCCGGTGACGGATACGGGTTAGGGGTGTTACATAAATAATTCAACTTAAATACGTTAATTCATATATGGACTTACCTCATACGGATATAGACGGACAAATTTTAATATTCAATCACTTTCGACTTTCCTCGGTCTAAGTCCGTTTTCTTTGGTTCTTGATCTATACATATTCAAATTTAACCCATTTATTCACCAAATCATTCAATAAAATCCAAAAACACATATTTAGGTCATTTTACAAATTAACCCTCACATTTTCACATTTTAACATTTAAGTCCCTATTTCACAAAATCACAAAATACACATAATTTGCTTGTACCCATGCTTAGCTGAATTTTCAAATGATTCATACAAGTCCATACATTTCATTTATTTCACATTTTAGTCCCTCAAAATATTTTTTTCACAATTTAATCCAAATTACTCAAATTCACAAAAAATCCAAAGACAAAACATGTTAATCTAACACATATATTTTATATTTCATCAACTAACATCACAAAGCTCAAACATTCATCAATGGCACATTTCAAATTCTTCATCAAATTCCAAAATTAAAGCATGGGTTTTGAAGTATTCGAAGTAACAATTACAAAAACGTAGAAATTATCAAAAACCGAAACCAAAACATACCTTAATTTTGCTTAGTAATGACCGAACCCTATTTTACTTCTTTTCTCTTTTTTTTTTCTTTCAAATTCGGCTAAAATGGATGAACACACCACTAGCTTTTTCATTTGTTTTATTTATTTCTTAATAATAGATTATTTACTAAATTAACCTTTTAATATCAACATTAAAATTCCACTATCTATGTACATTAATGTCCATCCATAATTCAAATGGTCCAATTGCATTATAAGGACCTCATATTAATAAAGACATAACACATAAGTACTTTTAACACATGGCATGCTAATTTTGCATTTTATGCAATTAAATCCTTTTATCAAATTAAGCACACAAACAGATAAATTATTTCACGAAACTTTCACACATGCTTAATCACATACAGCAAACACAGAAAATAATATTAAAATATTTTTCTGACTAAGATTTGTGGTCCCGAAATCACTTTTTCGAATAGGGTCTAAACCGGACCGTTACATATATAGTTGATGCTCAAATGATTTATAATTAAGCTTTGATTTTTCTCCTATTAATTATATTTAGTCACGAAGTCATTCCACTATAGTATTGTGACTGAGCTCTCCCCTACGACATACCATTATGAAAGTAACTACTCAGTGCTCGTTCAATGACCTTGTCATAAGTATGTTACCCTTATAGGATATCATTGATCTCTTTGGGATAATATTCGCTCTCCCAATTTGATTCTATTTTATCTCATGGTATCCATTACATCTTCTTTCATGAAAAGTCAATCATTATCACATAGTGATCAAGTCATCCATCACAAAGACGAACGAACCGTAGCACATTTACTTTTCATCAAACATGTAATGCCAATGAGATGATATCATTTACCCATGTTTTGGGCTATGAATTCTACTATTGTGAATGATGCTACATACTACAAAAGTCGCACACCCAATGCACCAGCTTTTGGTTCCTTATATTTTTGAACTCAGGCTTTTACTTACATCAAAGTGTACGAGTCGCGCATACATAGTCTGCCATCAACTCATGATTTAGCTATGCCACATTATGAACATTACAACTGAATAAATCCATAAATGGATTCAAGATCTATTCTGCTTGGGTCCTGTCCGATGTACTGTTAGTCCAGTCAGTCACATCTGTGTCTCTATCTTTTGGGAGTCATCCGCTCTGATGCCCAAGATAAGACATCTCCCCAATTAGACTTGATAGATGACATATTAGTCTTCCAATCTGTTTGATCATTTCCAATTAGACTAAGGACATGTTTAGGTTCATTTACTAATATAAGTTGTCTTTTCGTATTACAATTTGACACGTAATACCACTTAGTATTAGTTAAACATTTAGACAACTAATGAGCAATATTTTCTTTCATTTTGCTTTGTGTGCAAAAACCATGTGAGGATAATTATACAAAGTATATTAATGCAATCAATGAATTTTTTTTATTAACCAATCTATTCAAAAAAATTACAAGTGTATATTGACAAAAATACTACACTTAGGGCACTAGATCCAACATTTTCAACCTGTCTTTGAACCAGTAGAAAGCTTCTTTCTCACTCAAGTCAAAGATTTAAAGCATCAATTCACTAAAGTCTCTGGCATACTCCCGAATAATATCTTGTTGCGTAAGTTAATGCAACTTAGCCCGAGCCTCCTCTTCGGCATATTACAGGTAAAACTGCTTCTTCAGTTCTTTCTGGAACTCCTCCCAAGTCCCAATTGCGGTACCACCTCGTCTCTCATATGTGGACCTACGATGCCATCATAAAAGAGTGACATTAGTTAAAAAAACTGCAACAATGTTTACCTTAGTGGTATCATATTCGATGCCTATCACACGAAAGTACTGTTCCATCCCCTAGAGAAAATTGTCCACATCTCTCGTGGACCTCATCCCCCCAAACTTTTTCGAGTTAAGGGCATCCATCTTATGCTATTTAAAAACTGAAGCTAGTATCCTTTTTCCCACAACAACTCTGCACAGAGCAAGCTCTCCCTCGAGCTCCTCAATCTTTGCCATCATGGCCTTAAATTCCTTCTTAAAAGCCACAACCATTGCTTCGAGAGCATCATCCCTCTTAGTCATCTTCTTGATATGATCATCCATAGCGACATTGAGGGTCTCTCTCATTACACCCCAATTGAAATTAATAGTCTCTATCACAAAGTCCTTAAGTTGGTCTCTCATCAAGTCTAACTCATCGGTGTGTTCCTCAACTACCTCAAATGTTTCCTTCACACCATCCATGGTTTCCTCAAAATTGGCCATTCGAAATTCAAGAGCTAACAACATATCCCTCTATCTACTATTTTTCCTAGAGCTGTAACACCCCTTACCCGTAATCCCTGTTGGAACCGGGTCCGAGGTGTTACCGGATTAAAACTACTTGATCGCCACTTAGGCTCAACGTGACTACTCTCCTTAAGTCACCACGACAACCTCATTTTTGAGTTACAAGGCCTTACTCAAACACACGAGGGCTCTCGAGACCATATCGGAAACTCTTACTATCTTAAAAATTTTCTCCATCTAGACAGGGACTACACGCCCGTGCTAGATGATACACGCCCGTGTGTAGTCACACACGCCCATGTCCACAACCCATACACAAAACTCAACCATTCTGCCAAAGTCCCACGGCTGGGGTCACACGCCCGTGTTCACCACCCGTGGTGCATCGCGACTACTTCACACGGCCTTAAAGTTCAGACATACGCCCGTGTGGCTAGCCCATGGCCAACATTGAATAACTCACACGTCCTAGGCACACGCCCATGTGACTAGTCCGTGGTCTATTCTGACTTAAAATACTAACATGCAGGGGACACACGGCCAAGTCACATGCCCATGGGTTGACCGTGTGTCACACATGGTCTAGACACACGCCCGTGTGTCTACCCACATGGACAAGAACAAAGCTATTTGTCATGCCCCTTCTCACCCCTCTAGCATACACAACATGTACTCATTCAACACATCCATAATCAACTCAATTTGAAACACAATCTTACATGGATAACTATATCTTTTCATATAATAAAATAGCCAACAACTATGGCATTATACAAAATAGATTATCCATCTAAAGGCCAACATAACTTAGCCATTTACAACCCAAAATCACTAACTTGTCTAGCCCCTATACATGCCATATACAAAACGTTTAATCCAATGTACCAGAGTGTGATGATAGTGTGGGCGATCTTCCAATTGATCCACGTATCTCGATTCAACTCTATTACTCTATAAGACAAGGGAAAAGAAAGGGAGTAAGCTTTGAGCTTAGTGAGTTTACACATAAACAATTAAGCATCATAATATAAGCTAAACAACAATTAGCATTATACTAACATAAGTAATTCACAACTATGCTTACTCTCTCTATCCCTTAACACATTTCCAACACATCATGAGTCACATACTCATAACCATTGACATGCACCCCTGCATTCAATATCGCATTTAAACAATATACAACACATCATTATTTCACAATAACACATCCACACATCTACACTACTCACTAATACATCCACACAGCTACTCTCTCGGTGGTTTCGCACTTAGCCTACCACAATCGATACAATAAGGTAGTATCGCACTTAGCCTACCAATAAGGTAATCATAGTGGTCTCGCACTTAGCCCACTAAACAATATACTTAGCGATAGCATCGCACATAGCCCAGCTCATCGTTGCTCAGTATTGGGGTAGCATCGCACTTAGCTTACCATCAAGCATTATCACTACACATTCACATATCTAGTTTGTAGTTCATTCATTCATTTGTTCACTATAACTAACTCATTCATTCCACATGAACCATATAGGTTCTCAACCATGCTATACTCTAGCTAGCATTTACAAAGTATACGCATAATGCATCGTTTATACGTAAACTTACCTTGGTACTAAAAAAGTATGGAGATGTGCAATTTAGTCCACGACCTTGCCCTTGCCTCGGTTTCGATCCGGGCTTCGTCTTTCTTGATCTATAATGAAAAATCAACACATTCAATACACACATTGACTAAATTGACCTTTATATCATACTTTAGCAAAATCCCTATTTTGCCCCTAATCTTTCTCATATTTACACTTTTACCCCAAGGCTGTAAAGTGATTTTTATTCAACTTTCTAGCCTTTCATGCTTAGCCGAATCACTTACTCAATTAAAGCTATCATCAATTCTCACTAATTCTCACATGTATGACCAAACTCAAGACTTTCAAAAACTAGTCCCTACATGCATTTTTCATGGAATTCACTTAGGAAAAGATGTTTCTACAACATCAAGCTTTCATATTCTTCCATAAAACATCAAAATACATGCATGTCATACATGGGTACATTTTTGAACATCCATTTTAGCTCATCATATAGCTAAAAATAGCTTACTCATGCTACTAGGACTTCAAAAATACGAAGAATATCAAAAACGGGCTAGAATACACTTACTAGCTACCTTGAAAAGTTGAAGAGCCTTAACAATGGCTTCTCTCAAATTTTCGGCAGCCTTGGAGAAGAAGATGAATGAATTTTGTCATCTTTTCTGCTATTTTAATCATTTAATTGTCAAATGACCAAAATACCCTTTTTGACAAACTTCCTAATTTAACTCATTCATGCCCAAATTTGTCCAAAAATTAGAAATTGTGAAAATTACTCATTAAGGACTTCTAATTGATATTCTAAATCAATTTCACACAAATAGCTTCTAGAATCTCACTTTTTGCAACTTTTTCAATTTAGTCCTTTTGGACAGTTCAACCGCAATTTAACAAAATTGCTTCATGAAACTTTCACACAAGAATGCAAACATGGCATAGACCTCAAAAACTCATACTTATGCCTCAGATTTGTGGTCTCACACCACTATTCTGACTAGGCCCTAAATCGGGATGTTACAACTCTCTCCCCTTTTAGAGATTTTCTGTAACACCCCAACCCGTATCCGTCGCCGGATTAGGGTTAAAGGCGTTACCGGACAGATCGAAAACATTTTCAGAAGTTTATATGTTCATCCATCAATCTCAAACATAGTGTCCCTTAATACGGTCAACGAGACCTAAAACATGCTTATAAACCAGGTCGGGACTAAACCGGAACACATATGGAATTTCACGGAAATTTAAAACTTTTCTAAGTTTCAGGGGTTGCACGCCCGTGTAGGCAAGCCGTGTGCCTCCCACGGCTGCTGGACACCCCTGTGTGTTCTCCCCGTGGTCGAATCTGACCTCACATCCACGGCCACAAAACACGCCCGTGTGCCTTGGCCGTGGTCGAATCTGACCTCACATCCACGGCCAACAAGCACCCCGTGTGCTAAGGCCGTGTACTATTAGGCCATATACTGACTTTCTCACACGGCGACTAAGCACGCCCGTGTGCCATAGCCGTGTGTAACTATCTAGCTACTGACTTTACCCCACGGTCATTAGACATGCCCGTGTGCCATAACCGTGTAGGCAAAACAGGCCATTTGCAAGGCCAATTTGCCACCCACACAAGGGTCAAACCTACAAGCATCAAAGCAACACCAAATCATGCTTCTAAATGCATTCAAACATACCATTTCATACACCAATTAGTCATCCACAATATCATCTACTTCTATACCTATTGACATCACAAATGAGTCCATCCAAGTATCAATTATACATCTCAAAACATTTATAACTCAAACATCATATAATCCATACCAAAACTCATCTTCTAATCACCTCTTTCATCAACCATAAAGTCATGAAACATACCACATTCATAGCTCATTCACAAACTCAATATTATCACACTTCCAAGCCAACTCACATGGTAAGGATTAAACATCACAAATCATACCATAACTTCTAGCCTATACATGCCATATTTAATCTATATACATCTTTCCAGAAGTACCAAAATAGATTGCCGATAGTGTGATTGATATAATCGACGATCCCGGATCAGAGCTAGCTTTTGATCGACACCGCAGCGAGAAAAACAAATCACCCGGTAAGCTTTCCAAAGCTTAGTAAGTCCGTAATATAATACATGTAATTCAACAATTCAAATCAATATACAAAAATAAGCCATCACTTAGATTAATTTATCAATGATACACCAACTCAACTATATCCAATGCTCACATAGCACTCTATCCATCTACTTTCAAATCTGCCAACACATAGATATCATACATACCTTAATCAACACATAGTTATCATACATACCTTAGCCAATATATAGTTATCACACATGCTTTAACCAACACATAGTTATCATACATACCTTTGCCAACACATAGTTACTAACCAACCAAGCTACTCAATTGCTCGACTTTACCTTTGGATCAATCTTTACTATACTTTTGATTTATTCGCACACTTAGTGCTATTTCGTAATCGAAACATATTTATCATCGCACACTTAGTGCCAATTCGATAAATCGAACTTATAACAGTATCGCACACACGGTGCCAATTCGGTAAGCCGAACTTATATCGGTGTCGCACACACAGTGCCAATTTGATAAGCCGAACTTATATCGGTATCGCACACGCAGTGCCAATTCGATAAGCCGAAGCTTCAATCTTTTCGCATACACAGTGCTATTCATTTCTATATCTTTTCTAATTTCGCACACTTAGTGCCTCAATACTCGTTCTCATATGTAATACAGTATTAATATAACTCTATACATTTATTCATTTCTCATCACATAGATATAAATTTAATGACTAGTATTATATCTGAACTTACATCAATACCGCACACACAGTGCTAACCACAAAGCCAAAGTTTATATTATTTCGCACACACAGTGCTAATCATCTCGGTCATATTTCTGAATATGCACATTTAGTGCCACATAACTCGAGCTCTCACATAGCATTTACAATTTGATATATCATACCATTCATTTCATAACATTAAGCATAGTTAATTACACGCACTATGTCCGGACTTACCTCGGACGTCAAAATCACAAAGCGATCGATTAATCGAGCACTTTGTCTTTGCCTCAATCTCGATCCAACCTCTCCTATCTTGGTCTATACACATTCAAATTTAATCCATTCAATCACCAAATTATTCATTTTATTCCAAACACACATATTTAGGCATTTTACAAAATAGCCCTCACATTTGCACAATTTATCAATTTAGTCCATTTTTCTCAAAACATCAATTTCACAAAATCATTACATACACATGCTTAGCCGAATATTCATACATATCATACAAGCCCATATTTTACATCAAATTTGCAATTTAGTCCTTAAAGTTACCATTTTCTCAATTTAGCCTTAATTAGCTAATTTCATCAAAATTTCAAGAACAAAGTATGTTCATCTAGCTCAAATCTTCCATTTAACACCGTAAATCATCACAAAGCTCAACATAACATCAATGGCATTTCTCAAAATCACTATCAATTTCTAAAATTAAAGCATGGGCTAGCTAGAGCACAAAGCAACAACCACAAAAACGTAGAAATTATCAAAAACCGAACAAAAACGGACCTTTGATCAAGCTATGAATGTGCCGAAACCTAAAATGCTTCCATGGCTATTCTTCTCTTCAACATTCGGTGGAAGAAAGATGAGAGAATGGCCATTTCATTTGTTTTGTTTTGATTATAATATCTTAATAATTATTTTACCCATTTGCCCTTTTATTAATCATATAAGACAATTTAACAATAAGGTTTTTATGACATTTAACCATCCACTAACTTTAATAATGGGCTAATTGCCTCATAAGGCCTCCTCATTAAAAAGCCATAACATATAGGCACTTCATAAATCAGCACACAGCTTTTACACTTTACGCGATTAAGTCCTTTTTCATAATTAGACACACAATCGATAAAATTTTCACACAGAACTTTCACACAAGCTAAATCACATATTATAATCATAAAAAATAATTCTCAAATATTTTTTCGACCTCAGATTTATGGTCCCGAAACCACTGTTTCTACTAAGGTCTAAACCGGGCTGTTACATTTTTGCCCCCGAAAATCTTACCAGTAAAGAGGTTTGGATGTTGCTCTCTAATAGCCTCTTCCGTTTCCCATGTAGCTTCTTCCACACCGTGTTTCTGCCATAACACTTTCACTAGTGCTATGCTCTTATTCCTCAACTGTTTCACTTCTCGAGCCAAGATCTTAATCAGCTCCTCTTCATAAGACATATCCGGTCTTATCTCAATTTTCATCGAAGGAATCACATGTGAAGGATCGGAGCGATATCGTCACAACATCGACACATGGAACACATTATGAATCTTTTCCAATTCTACCGGCAAAGCCAACCGGTATGCTACTGGCCCAACTCTATCTGTAATCTCATATGGCCCTATGAACCTTGGACTCAATTTCCCGTTTCATCCAAATCTCATGATTTTCTTCCATGGGGACACTTTTAAAAACACTTTGTCACCCACTTCAAACTCAATCTCTTTTCTTTTCAAATCTGCGTACGACTTTTGTTGGTCCGAAGCAACTTTTAGACTATTACGGATTACTTTCACTTTCTCTTCGGCTTCTTTCACTAGATCGACCCCATGGATCCGCTTTTCACTAAGCTCGGTCCAATACAATAGAGTCCGAAACTTACGACCATACAAGGCCTCATACAGAGCCATCCGTATACTTGACTGATAACTGTTGTTGTAAGTAAATTTGACCAAAGGTAGATATCTTTCCCAACTACCTTCGAATTCTAACACACAGCATCGAAGCATATCTTCAAGAAATAGAATCACTCTTTCAGACTGACTATCAGTTTGTGGATGGAACGCAGTACTAAAATTTAACCTCGTACCCATGGCCCCTTGCAACTTCTTCCAAAACCTCGAAGTAAACCTCGGATCTCTATCCGATATTATAGACACAGGCACACCATGTAACCTCACAATCTCTGCAACATACAATTTGGCTAACTTGTCCAGTGAATAATCAACACGTACTGGAATAAAATGAGCTGACTTTGTCAATCTATCCACAACAACCCACACAGCATCTTTCTTTTTCGGAGTCATAGGCAACCTCGTCACAAAATCCATGGTAATCCGATCCCATTTCCACTCGGGAACCATCACTGGCTGAAGCAATCCTGAAGGCACTTGATGCTCAGCTTTCACTTGTTGACAAATCAGACATTTGTCACGAACTCAGAGATATATCTTTTCATACCCGGCCACCAATAAAATTTCCTCAAGTCATTATACATTTTCGTACTGCCCGGGTGTACTGATAAATAACCATTATGTGCCTCATGCAAAATCTTTCGGATCAATTCTTCATCTCTAGGTACACAAATTCTGTCATGGTATAACAAACAACCATCCGAACCCACTCGAAAATCAGAGCCACTTTTTGATCCACACTTATCTCTCTTAGCTTGCATCTCACTATCATTTTCTTGAGCCTCACATATTTGTTGAACAAACAGTGGCTTAGCTCTCAACTCTGCCAATATAGCACCATCATCAGACAATGCTAAACTCGTGCTCATAACTCTTAGAGCATACAAGGATTTCCTACTCAGGGCATCCGCAACCACATTTGCTTTTCCGGCATGGTAATCAATGACTAACTCATGATCTTTCAATAACTCGAGCCACCGCCTCTGTCGCAAATTTAAATCCTTTTGATCCATCAAATACTTCAAACTCTTGTGATCCGTAAAGATTCGGCACTTCTCACCATATAAGTAATGTCACCAAATCTTTAACGCGAAAACAATCGCAGCCAACTCTAAATCATGAGTCAGATAATTCTTCTCGTGCGGTTTTAGTTGTCTCGAGGCATAAGCGACTACCTTACCCTCTTGCATCAACACGCAATCGAGACCATTAAACGATGCATCACTTTAAACCATAAACTCTTTCCCCGATTCTGGTTGAACCAAAATCGTCGCCTCAGTCAACAATGTTTTCAGTCTCTCAAAACTCTGTTGACATGTCTCCGTCCAATCATACTTGACATCTTTATGCAACAATTTCGTCATCGGGGTAGCAATCACTAAGAACCCCTTTACAAAACATCTGTAATATCCCGTTAGTCCCAAGAAGCTTCTAACTTCTGACACATTCCTCGGCTGTTTCCAATCCACAATAGCCGAAATCTTACTCGGGTCGACTCGAATACCATTACCCAACACAACGTGTCCTAAAAATCCAACCTCTTGGAGCCAAAACTCACTCTTGCTAAACTTAGCACACAACTGCTCATCTCTTAAAGTTTGCAAGACAATTCTCAAATGTTCCTCATGATCGTTCTCATCCCGAGAATAGATCAATATGTCGTCAATGAAGGCAACCACAAACTTATCCACATACGGTCGAAAGACACGGTTCATCAAATCCATAAAAATCGCATGTGCATTCGTTAAACCAAACGGCATGACCAAGAACTCATAATGGCCATACCTTGTTCGAAATGCAGTTTTCAACACATCTTTCTCTTTCACTCTCAACTGGTAATAACCAGACCTCAGGTCGATCTTGGAGAACACTGTAGCTCCTTTCAGTTGATCAAAAAGATCATCAATCCTTGGTAAAGGATACTTATTCTTCACCGTCACTTTGTTAAGTTGCCTATAATCTTACACAACCTCATAGACCCATCTTTCTTTTTCACAAATAGTACCGGAGCACCCCACGGTGAGTAGCTCGGTCTTGCAAAACCCTTATATGTCAACTCTTGCAACTGAACCTTCAGTTCTTTCAACTCTAAAGGTGCCATTCTATACGGAGCAATTGAAATAGGTGCCGTTCCCGGAACTAACTCAATCCCAAACTCGACCTCTCTCTGTGGAGGTAATCTGGGTAACTCTTCCAAAAATACATACGGATACTCATATACCACCGGCACTGTATCAAACTTTACTCCAACCTCTTGAGTATTCAAAATAAAGGCGAGATAGGACTCACACCCTTTTCTCAAACATTTCTCACCACTAGGAAGAAATCATCACCTGGTAGACTATCCGATCCACCGATTCAACCCGAACAACATCTCCACTCTCACATTTTAATTCGATAAACTTACTACCACAGTTCACTAAGACACTATGAGTAGTCAACCAATCCATGCCAAGGATTAAGTCAAACTCATCAAACGGCAACAACATAAGGTTTTGCGGAAAGCAATGACTCTTAATCAACAAAGGACAATTCTTACACACCTTGTCCACTAACACGTATTTTCCTAACGGGTTTGACACCTTAACCACAATGTCCAGTAGACTCAAGCGGTCATACTCAAACTAGATGCTAATCTTATGCAAATATAAGAGTGAGTAGACCCTGGATCAATTAAAGCAATAACAAAGGTGTCATAGAGAGAAAAAGTACCCGTTATCACATCTGGGGATGATGCCTCTTCGCGGGCGCGAATGGCATAAGTTCTCGCAGTGCCCGACCCTTCTGGTCTCACACAGCAGAGTCTCCTGGACGCACCTCTACCACTATTCCCACCTCTCGGGTTCCTTGGTGGTCTACCCTTGCAGACACATCACTAGGTCTCATCTCTTGTTTCTCTTCCTTATCATCCCTCTCGGG
Organism: Gossypium sturtianum; assembly: GCA_025698515.1. NCBI lineage: Eukaryota > Viridiplantae > Streptophyta > Magnoliopsida > Malvales > Malvaceae > Gossypium > Gossypium sturtianum. Next base: position 32,601,342 of record CM046943.1, on the reverse strand, counting down.
AAATTTCGGATAAAGTGGTGGGGGAACCACACTTATAACATTTTCAGCTGTTTCCCCAACACTCTCCGGTGTGATATCTACCACAATTTGGACACTCCGGTTTGTTTTTCGTATTGTCCACACTTTCCATCGAGGTAGCTTGGACTCTCGAACTCGGACGAGTGTGGTCCAAGTCTCGATGTGAATATCCCACCGATCTTTGTCGTCGAGGATTCACTTCACTGGATCTTTTCTATTTGGGCTTGGTACGACTTGCCCATTGACCTCTTTTTCGCATCTCGGGCTTCACTCACGACCCTTCTCTTTTTACCCAACTCTTGGCCTTACTTGCCCTCTCGACCAACACAACAAACTCTTTCAACTCCAAGATACCAACTAGGAGTTTGATATCCTCATTCATCCATCTTCAAACCTCTTACAGAATGGTCTCCGTCGACACACATTCTTGGGCGTATTTGCTAAGCCTAACAAGCTCACGCTCATAAATACGCACTCGATATTCTTCCTTGCTTCAACTCAAGGATTCTTTCCTTTTCGATCGAAGTAAATCGTTGGCTTATGTACTTCTTCCGGAACTCTTCCAGAAAGAAGTCCCACGTCACCCGCTCTCTCGGGACTACTGACGTCAACGTCTTCCACCAATGGTATGTCGAGTCCCTCATCAAAGACACAGCACACTTCAAGATCTCTTCAGGTGTACATGAGAGTTCATCAAACACTCTCATTGAGTTCTCTAGCCAGAACTCCGCCCTTTCAGGGTCATCATCTACCTTAGCTCTAAACTCCTCAGCCCCGTGTTTCCTAATCTTATCCACCAGGGGTTTCGATATCCTCACTACATCATTACCTTGAGGAGCCACTGGATTTGGTTGAGGCATAAGAGGAGCTGGAGGAGGTTGAGTATTAGGGTTCGCTCGAACATAATCCGAGTACAAATTACTCATCATCTGGAGAAAGGCTTCCCGAGCCTCTTCCCCTTGACCCCTAACCTTGGGTCCACTCTCTACAGGCGCGGTTCCTTGCGCAGGAGCCGGCGCATTACTAGCTGCTTCATCAGCAGTCGATTGATCGGGATCCATAACTATATAAAAAAAGGTTTAAAATCATCAGAAACCACCACACTATCATTGTACACTTATGGCATGTATAGCTAGACTCTTACACCCACTACGGTAGTCCTAGAACCGACTAAACCATAGCTCTGATACCACTAAATGTAACACCCCTTACCCGTAATCCCCGCCGGAACCTGGTCCGAGGCGTTATCGGATTAAAACTACTTGATCGCCACTTAGGCTCAACGTGACTACTCTCCTTAAGTCACCACGACAACCTCATTTTCGAGTTACGAAGCCTTACTCAAACACACGAGGGCTCTCGAGACCATATCGAAAACTCTTACTATCTTAAAAATTTTCTCCATCTAGACAGGGACTACACGCCCGTGCTAGATGATACACGCCCGTGTGTAGTCACACACGCCCATGTCCACAACCCGTGCACAAAACTCAACCATTCTGCCAAAGTCCCACGGCTAGGTCACACGCCCGTGTTCACCACCCGTGGTGCACACTGACTACTTCACACGGCCTTAAAGTCTAGACATACGCCCGTGGGCTAGCCCGTGGCCAACACTGAATAACTCACACGTCCTAGGCACACGTCAGGTGTGACTAGTCTCGTGGTCTATTCTCGACTTAAAATACTAACATGCGGGGACACACGGCCAAGTCACACGCCCATGGGCTGACCGTGTGTCAGACATGGTCTAGACACACGCCCGTGTATCTACCCACGTGGACAAGAACAAAGCTATTTGTCATGCCCCTTCTCACCCCTCTAGCATACACAACATGTACTCATTCAACACATCCATAATCAACTTAATTTGAAACACAATCTTACATGGATAACTACATCTTTTCATATAATAAAATAGCCAACAACTATGGCATTATACAAAATAGATTATCCATCTAAAGGCCAACATAACTTAGCCATTTACAACCAAAAATCACTAACTTGTCTAGTCCCTATACATGCCATATACAAAACATTTGATCCAATGTACCAGAGTGTGCTGATAGTGTGAGCAATCTTTCAATTCATCCACGTATCTCGATTCAACTCTATTACTCTATATGACAAGGGAAAAGAAAGGGAGTAAGCTTTGAGCTTAGTGAGTTTACACATAAACAATTAAGCATCATAATATAAGCTAAACAACAATTAGCATTATACTAGCATAAGTAACTCACAACTATGCTTACTCTTTCTATCCCTTACCATATTTCCAACACATCATGAGTCACATACTCATAACCATTGACATGCACCCCTGCATTCAATATCGCATTTACACAATATACAACACATCATTATTTCACAATAACACATCCACACATCTACACTACTCACTAATACATCCACACAGCTACTCTCTCGGTGGTTTCGCACTTAACCTACCACAATCGATACAATAAGGTAGTATCGCACTTAGCCTACCAATAAGGTAATCATAGTGGTCTCGCACTTAGCCCACTAAACAATATACTTAACGATAGCATCGCACATAGCCCAGCTCATCGTTGCTCATTATTGGGGTAGCATCGCACTTAGCTTACCATCAAGCATTATCACTACACATTCACATATCTATTTTGTAGTTCATTCATTCATTCGTTCACTGTAACTAACTCATTCATTCCATATGAACCATATAGGTTCTCAACCATGCTATACTCTAGCTAGCATTTACAAAGTATACGCATAATGCATCGTTTATACGTAAACTTACCTCGGTACTCAAAAAGTATGGAGATGTGCAATTTAGTCCACGACCTTGCCCTTGCCTCGGTTTCGATCCGGGCTTCGTCTTTCTTGATCTATAATGAAAAATCAACACATTCAATACACACATGACTAAATTGACCTTTATATCATACTTTAGCAAAATCCCTATTTTGCCCTTAATCTTTCTCATATTTACACTTTTACCCCAAGGCCCGTAAAGTGATTTTTATTCAACTTTCTAGCCTTTCATGCTTAGCCGAATCACTTACTCAATTAAAGCTATCATCAATTCTCACTAATTCTCACATGTATGGCCAAACTCAAGACTTTCACAAACTAGTCCCTACATGCATTTTTCATGGAATTCACTTAGTAAAAGATGTTTCTACAACATCAAGCTTTCATATTCTTCCATAAAACATAAAAATACATGCATGTCATACATGGGTACATTTTTGAACATCCATTTTAGCTCATCATATAGCTAAAAATAGCTTACTCATGCTACTAGGACTTCAAAAATACGAAGAATATCAAAAACGGGCTAGAATACACTTACTAGCTAGCTTGAAAAGTTGAAGAGCCCTAACAATGGCTTCTCCCAAATTTTCGGCAGCCTTGGAGAAGAAGGTGAATGAATTTTGTCATCTTTTCTCCTATTTTAATCATTTAATTATCAAATGACCAAAATACCCTTTTTGACAAACTTCCTAATTTAACTCATCCATGCCCAAATTTGTCCAAAAATTAGAAATTGTGAAAATTACTCATTAAGGACTTCTAATTGATATTCTAAAGCAATTTCACACAAATAGCTTCTAGAATCTCACATTTTGCAACTTTTGCAATTTAGTCCTTTTGGACAGTTCAACCGCAATTTAACAAAATTGCTTAATGAAACTTACACACTAGCATGCAAACATGGCATAGACCTCAAAAACTCATACTTATGCCTCGAATTTGTGGTCTCGCACCACTATTCTGACTAGGCCCTAAATCGGGATGTTACAAGACCTCCCACGAGTCTCTATCGAGACATTCAGTTTGTCTTCTCCTTTCGTCATCTCAATCCACACCTTCGAGCACTGACTTTGATACCAATTGTCACAGGGCTAGATCTTTAGTTTGGCAAACCGCACAACCTTAGGCGATTTCTTGGGTTCAAATCCAGCCTAAGTCAGCCTACTCACGAAAACTGAGAATTCTAGCAGAAATTCTTCAAGGCACCGAAGCAAAGCAGAAGCAACTCTGAAAAGGAAAAAGCTATGAACGATTAGAGAAAGCCACAAAAAGAAAGTGCACGCCAAGTTTTTGAGTAAATGCTCTCAATAGTTTTAATTACTATGAAGGATTATAACTAAGTGGATAAAAATGAGAGGGAATGCCTCTATTTATAGTTGAGCTCCTCCAAAACCATCTGTACAAATTGAGTTATACCGACGGTTGAGATTTGTGCTTATCTAAAATTGAGAGTCCTAAGAGATTTAAACTCTATACAATCTTAGCCCTTTAGGATTTACACTATTTACCTTGGTAACTCTAGTTTTATTGGAGTGTTTCACTAGGCCACCAATGCTTTAAGTAGATAAGTTTTTCCCTGGGTTCCACGAATCGGGCCAGTTCAAGCGAATCAAATGAGCCTCATTTCATAAGTTGACCTCTATGGGACGTTTTGTGCATAATGATCATAGGCTTTGATCTGCGACCCGTGACACTTGTTCCTACTTGGTTCTATAACATCGGTGGTTGAAAAAAATACTTCCAACCACCGTTTGAGTCATTTCCTTTCCTCCCGATTTGTTGTCGGTAACATCAAGAGCTTTAATTGTTTTCTTTGTAAGAGAAGATAAAAGCTCGTTCCATTGATTTGTGTTTAATCAATTGATAAAACTGAAAGTTTTTCAAGAAAAGTTTAAAGTTATATATGTAATTTTTTAATTTTGAGAATTTGTTTCAATATATATATTGAAGTTTATATTTTTTTTAAGAATAAAGATCAAATTGATAGAATGTGTAAATGTTAAAGGTTAATTTTATTGAATTTTAAAATTAAGATCAAATTGATAAAATATGTGAACATTAAAAGTTCAATTTATTATTATACTAACCAAAAGTAGGATTCATTAACAGAAAAAGTAAATGTCATGAATTATTTTTCTTTTGCTTTTAAAATTGACAGAGATTAAATTATTTCTGTTTTTTTAAAGAGATCAATTTAGTTAATATAAAAAATGAAGATTGTTTTTACTAAAGAAAATCTCACTTTCATGAAGTTCAATGGGCTGGGTAAAGTGGGCTGCCACAGAGATATAATTGTAATAATGGACGTAAGAAGAAGTGTTAGTTATTCCCGGGCTGTAGCAGACATTAATGGAAGCACGGAATCCACGGAAAAATCATTCTTTCTCTCTCCTTCTTCCTTTCTTTCCTCTGCTCCTATAGCTTTCTGTTACTCCAATGTCTAAACTGTTCTTCATTCCAACTCCTCTGCAAGAAAACAAAACTCACCTGCTTTTTACCTTCTTTTTCACTATTTTAATGTTATAAAACTTTGATTCCTCCATCTTGATTTATCATCTCTACAATACAAGAAAAGAAATGGGATACTGTTAGATCGAGCTTCGGATTTTTCTTTTCTTATTAAAAAAAAAAGATAATTATGGTGTTAAGGTTCGACGCCAGGGATGTTTCCGGATTCAAATTGTTGTTTTCCTTGGCGATCATGTATGGTCTGATGTCGTTTGTGGTTCACTCCGTAATCTACACAAAGTTCATTAAGCCTTTGGGGATCGACGCGCCTCTTGATCGATTCTCCGAAGCCAGAGCTGTCGAGCATGTTCGAGTCTTATCACATGATATCGGAAATCGACAAGTGCGTCTAAATATCCTTTAACTTCACCACTTCCGCTTGTTCTTTATGCCGATCAAATGAAGCTTTCCATAATTCCTTCTTATCCGGATTCAAATAAGTGTTGGATGAATACTCATTATTCAAAAGTATGCTCAATTTTTGTTCAAGTTTTCTCATCTATTTGCAATATCATACCCAGATGCTAATACAGGGGCTGGCCGGTGCTAGAATGGAAAATTATTGTTTTGACTCTTTAATAATTTTTAAAATTTTAAATTAGTAAAGATAAAATTATAATTTAGCTTCCTTAAAATTATAAAAATTTAATTTAATCTTTTAAAAATTATATTAAAAATTAAAATTTTATTTCGGCTCGGTTAAAAGAATTTTCTCTGGTTTTGCCACTGCCTATACTTATATATATAATAGATATATTCAAAAGTAGGATTCCTTGTACGTATGTGCTCTAAAGAAACTGAACAGTTGGAGTAATTTTCACGTTTTGATTGTATGAAGGTCACTTAAAGTGAAGTTGAACTCTGTGGAGAGTTGAATTTATTCTAATCTAGCTGAAATGGAAAAAAAATGTAATAAGAATTGTTAACTATATTTTGTTTCTGTAATGGAGCTTGAGTTTGTTTTTGTAATTATGTGTGTTTTTTCTTTATTCAATAGGAAGGGCGTCCGGGCTTGAGAGAAGCAGCTGAGTATATTAAGGCACAATTGGAAAGGATGAAGGAGAGAGCTGGATCTAATATTAGGTTGGTATGCAATACATTTGTTTCTAAGCTGAATTAATTGTTTGATTAGAAAATGGATTTTGTATTCTCGTTACTCTTTTGAAGATGCTCGCTTAACTTGATTTGGTTCGTGACATAATTTGCAGAATCGAAATTGAAGAGAATGTTGTTAGTGGGTCATTCGCTATGTTGTTTTTAGGCCACGGCATATCATTTGATTACAGAAATCTTACCAATATTCTAATGAGGTAGGTTTCTGAAATTGAGTAGAACTTTTTGGGTTGGATTTGTATATATTGTGTTAAATCCTAAATGCAATGAAAGTAGTTGGGGAAATCCATTTTCTTGATTGGTGTTATATACTGGTTCTTTTATAATGCATGACCAGAGAAAGAAATTGTTCAACTTGCACCTGCCATATCATTTACGGTGTCAAATATCAAAATCGTGAGTGAAACTTTGTTTTTCAAGCTTGATCATGGATAAGAAAATTGAACACAATATCAGAAAGTTCTAATTAAGGTGTTAAGACTCATTAAAAATGAAAGGAAAGAGTTATTGATATCATTGTTTAAGGCATTTAAAAGTAGTGATTGGTGAGTAAGTTTTGGCTTAACCATGGAATCAATGTCAAAGGATTTATTAGATTAAAGATTCCCCAAAACTATATAATCTTTGGAGTTGTAGACAATGAGGCAATTTGTTTGTCTTGAAACTTTTAGCAAATGGTATTATCTTCTTTCTTTTATATAATGACAGGATATCCTCAATAGACTCAAAACACAGCGATCCATCAGTTCTAGTTAATGCTCATTTTGATACTACACTTGGTTCTCCGGGTGCTGCTGATTGTGGTTCATGTGTTGGTATCTACATTGAATATTTTAGCTTGATTGCAGGAATTATTTTTGGCTATTTTTTGAACACATCTATCTGACGCTTTGTCCTTTGCAGCATCACTATTGGAAATCGCAAGACTAATCATAGACTCTGGATGGGTCCCACCTCGGCCTATAATTTTATTATTTAATGGTGCAGAAGAATCTTTTTTACTGGTAAGGATATGCTAATGCTTTGTTTTTAAGTAGACTTATTAGTTTGGTTCAAATGCTGCAGTTTTACAAAGAAAAAAAAGTTTAATTTATCATGAGTGATATATTATAAAACTTGAAATGCCTAAATTTGCTTTAGTAGACATATATTTTGGGACATATGTTGACGAAACTTCAGACCCTCTCAATAGGAATGATAGCAAGGAGTTCTGCCAGTGCTAGGGAGAACAGCAAGACGTAAATCAAACTGGCAAAACCAAACCTTAAGCTGACACTATTTTCTTAACTTTATCTGAAGATTCAAATCTTCCTGAACATTCTATTCATATAGACATGGTATTGTTTTTCTTCTGATATGTTAGGGAGCTAATGGCTTCATGAGGACGCATAAATGGCGTGATTTCATAGGAGCTTTTATCAATGTAGAAGCGACTGGGACAGGAGGTCTAGGTAGGGTATAAATCAGTGCTAATTTTTTCTTTTCCCAAGTGCTGAAATCATTGTTCATACCAGTGGTTATGTCATTACTTAAGCAAACTTTGTTTTAATGATGTAATTAAGAGCTGTCTGTGATAAATCAAGCTATAATTTATTTCATACCACCTTAATCAAGAAAAATATCGAAAATTACTCTCAGTAGACGTGTGAACTTCCTTTTTTTTTTTTTGTTATTTGTCATGCCTAAGCTACATATTTGTTGAAACTACAGATGTAGTCTGCCAATCTGGACCTGGTTCTTGGCCTTCGTATGTCTATGCTCAATCAGCCATATATCCCATGGCAAATAGTGCAGCTCAGGTTTTACTTTATCCTTTTCTAGTATATATTCTTGTTCTAGTGCACATTACTTTTTTTGGAGCTTCTACTATTTATTGTTTAAACATGTTTCCTTGTGAAGGTAATCACACCGTTCTTTATTTCTGCTGACCATGAAATTATTTGTACTTAGTTCCTATTCTGTTAAACCCAACTTTTTTTTTCTGCACCTGCTTATATCGATAGTATAACTGAGTCAAACATGAATGGTTCAATATCCTTGCAGGATATTTTCCCTGTTATTCCTGGAGATACAGATTACAGGATGTTTTCCCAAGATTATGGCAGTATTCCTGGCCTGGATATTATTTTTCTTTTTGGTGGTTATCATTATCATGCCTCCTCTGATACAGTGGACCGACTATTGTATGCATTATATCTGCTCCTGTGGTATAGAATCAATTTAGTGGAAATTTATACTTTTTGTTATTATGCACTTCCACTCACACATACATGTGCCCATCTGTTTTCAATGCAGACCTGGTAGCATGCAAGCACGTGGAGACAATTTATATAGCACGGTTAAGGCCTTTGCAGAGTCTTCTAAGCTTAAAAATGACCATGAAAGGGAATCCCTTGGTGATGCTCATGACTACGATGATGAACAAGCTGTTTTCTTCGACTACTTAACTTGGTTCATGGTAGGTTCTGTTCATGTATATATGCACTTGGCACTGGTGTTTCTTTGATGTGTATATTAAACGTTTTCATTCTGGTTGTGCATGTTTCAGATTTTCTACTCCAGAAGGATAGCTCTGGTGCTTCATAGCATTCCCATTGCTATCTTCCTGATTATGCCTTTTTTGTTACGTATGATGAATTATGGGTTATATTGTTGTTTTGCGACCTTCTATGATTTTGTAAAAGGTAAAATGGCTGCAGATCATTATTTTATTTGACAATTCTTATCTGTTAGCATTCCAATCTATACTTAATAATCAATGTACTACTGTTTTTAATTAATAATTTCCATTAATAAGTTCTGCTTCTGTGTTCTTAATAGCAAATGGTTAGGTCTCTTTAAGGTGCTTTGGAGTGTGGACTACTATAATGTATTCAAATTTGTTGGATATTTTGCAGGAATGATCCTCCATGCTACTGGAATTATGCTGGCTATTATTTTCCCAGTTATATGTTCCATCCTGAGATTGCTATTTTCTAGTTATGGAATGAACTGGTTGGTTGTATATCTTAAGCTGGAAGATGCACATGGGATATTTTTTTTTTATAGTATTGTTTGAATGTCAAATATCTGAAATATTTCTTGACGTGCTGAAACTGATATGCAGGTTTGCTAATCCCTACTTAGCTTTCTTGATGTTCACTCCCATTTCACTTATTGGTCTGTTGATCCCAAGAACCGTTTTTCGTGTTCTCCCCCTTTCTCAAGATGTTTCAATTCTCAAGACATCAAAAGAGGTAAACATTTTAGATTCAAATTTTATTAACGAATTTGACTGAGAACTAGCTTATTTTACTATGTCCAGCACAAATTCCACCTGTGCGGTTCTTTTATGTATGAGCTTATACTTGTATACCCTGTATGTTTCCCAAGTTTCATTCAAGTTACTGCAAACATGAATCTCACTTAACCATGACTAAAGGATAAAAGTTGAAATACTGAAAATCTACTTTTTAAGTGTTCTGCAAGATAATAACTGAATCTTGCCCACCTATGCATAAATTTATGATAACCAGGTCAGTTAGGATGCATGCAACAGTTTTAGAAGTATTTCAGTTTGTGTGCTTAATATGTATGGTATGTGGCTAAATGAATCTTACAGGCACTATCTGATGAGGCAAGATTCTGGGGAGCGTTTGGATTTTATGCTTTATTAACTTTGGTATGTGGTCTGATCAGTGTCGTTTGCTAGTTAAAAATCATGCATTGATTTTCTTAATTTATATAATATAAATAACTTTGGCTATAATATAAACAACTTTGGAATGGCAGGCTTATCTTTTAGCTGGGTTCACAGGAGGTTTTTTGACCTTTTTCGCATCTGCTTCTATGCTTCTAGCCTGGATATCCTTTTACCTGTCAATCAATTTTTGCGGTCATCAATCTGTCAGGTATTATTTCCCGTAAATTTTCAATTGCATATCCTCTTCATGAACTATGGGTATATTGTTGTTTTCAGTTTTTACTCGTTACCAAGCAGTTATTTTTTTGATGGAGCCAGTTGTTAGTTATTTTTATCATACTTTCCATTTTTCTTGTCCAACATTGGTATCTGATGTATAACAAGACATAGTTATGGGGATATTACCTTCCAAATACTTGAGAAAGCTTAAGAAAAATTGAAAATAACCGTATGGTACGTATAACCATCTCTGATATTCGCACCTAGTTCAAGCAAGATAGTAGTACTGTTGGTTTTTCTTTGCAAGGAAGAATGGAAAGACAGATCAAGGTTTAGCAATCAAATGTGACTTGCTATGTTTTTCTGTTTTAATTACAATAGTTTACATGCAAAGGATAGCCTTAAATAAGAAAAAAATTACTAACAACTTGACAAGTTGGCAAGTATAGGTAAATGTGATTACTCATTGGTTGATTTCTGTCTAATCAGCCCTGCTCAAATTATCCTATCAAAATAAAGATAAATAAAATAATCTGACAACTTTTCTAAACAAGTTGACAACTTGTTAGCTTATATCAAAAGTTTTGGGATAGTCCGCAGCTTCAAGGCCCGCATGCCAGTTCGCAAAACAATTTACGTCTTGTTTATCCGCGAGTCTTATTCACATTTGGACAGTCCGCCAATGGTTGTCCGCCAAATAGCTTGTTTGCTAGATAACTTGCACCAATGATGTCCGCTAAATGTGTGAGTTGTTGCATGAATGACCATCTCGCAATACTCCTCCTTGGCCTTCATGCAGCAAACACCAATTTCATTCCTTAGTTTCTCATACTTCGCTTTTCCAAGAGGCTTGGTCAGAATGTATGCCATCTGACTCTGTGCTACAATGAACTAGAGTCACTTCCTTGCTCTGTTCGACTTCCCTCACAAAACCGTACTTGATCTTGAAGTTTTTGTCTTCCCATGAAAGACAGGGTTCTTTGCAATTGTAACGACGGATTGATTGTCACACAAAATTTGTGTTGCTTCATCCTGCATAAGATTCAAGTCACTTAGAATTTTTTTCAACCAAATTGCTTAGCTGATCGCTACTTTTGCTGCAGCCATATACTCCGCCTCAATCGTGGATTAAGCAACAGTTTGCTACTTCTTGGGACTCCAGGAGAACATGCTAGAACCAAGTGAGAAGAAATATCCAGAAGTGCTTCGTATATCATCCATTGATCTTGCCCAACCATTGTCAGTGTAGCCAACGAGCTTCAATATATCCGCCCTTATGAACCACACGCTAAGGTTGGCGGTTCCTTTAATATATTTTAACACCCTCTTAGCAACCTTAAAATGTGAGATATTGCAGCAGTGCATGTACCTTGGTAACAGTCCTACTGCATACATAATATTTGGTCATATTGCTATTAGATACAACAAGCAACCAATGAGACTTCTGTAATTCTTCTCTTCGACCTTCTCAAAATCTCTATTGCTGCTAAGCTTTTCTCCAAGTGCCCCAGACGTACTTGCTGATTTGCACCTTTCTATGCAAAAACTTTCCAAGATTTTTAAGGCAAAGCTTTGCTGACTGATAAATATTCCTTCCTAAAATTGTTGTACTTCCATGCCAAAGAAGTATCTCATTTCGCCAAGGTCTAACATCTCAAACATCTTTTCCATTCGCAGCTAGAATTCCTCCACCAAATCATCACAGCTCCCGATTACAAGCAAGTCATCAACATACAAAGATACTATTAAAGTTGTGACCTTTTCAACTTTCTTCACATAAAGAGTTGGCTCACTGAGGCTTTTCACAAATCCCAAATTTTGCAAGTAATCATCAATTCTTACATACCAGGCTCTTGGATATTCATTTCTTTTGAAACCCTAAAGATTAGCTATTCAATATGGATCTTCAATATGGATTTTGCAAGTAATCATCAATATGGATCTTCCATCTCATTTAAGCCGCCAAAGTTAACAGTAGTTTAATTGTATCAAGCCTTGCTACTGGAGAAAATGTCTCCAAGTAATCGACAGTGAATTGTTGACTGAAACCCTTCACAACCAACCTTACCTACAACCTGTTGAGTGAACCATCAGCATTGAGCTTGGTTCTGAACACCCATTTAACACCAATAACTTTTTTATGTGATGACCTATCAACAAGCTCCTATGTCTGGTTCTTGTAAATCATGTTCAACTTAGCTCTCATTGCATCCATCCAGCCTTCTATTGTTTTAGCCTTTTTGAAGTTTGTAGGTTCAAGAACTACAACATCAACCCTCTAATAGATTTCAGAAATTAGACACGTGTTCCTTATTGGTATGTCATCAAAGTCTTTTTCTTTAGTTTGATCATCCGCAAGCTGTATCACTTGCTCAAGCTCTCCTTGTTTGAGCATCTTAGCTATAGGAGCATCCCATGTTTATGTTTTCTCTTTATCAAATACATCCCTGCTTACTACAATTTTCTTGGAAGAAGGGTCATAGCAGGGATTTAAATTGCGGTTGCGGCCGCATTTTCGGTCGCGTTACGTTTATCGCAGTTGTGGACATAACGAATGCTATTGTGGTTACTGCGGGTATCGCGGTCATGAATTTTTTTAAAATTCGCACAACTTATTGTAAAACATAATAATTTTAATTATAATTATAAAAATTTACTTTTAATGATTTTTAGAGTGTTTTTTAACACTTATGAACTTTTATTAATATGACATGAGAATACAACTTTTATAATCATTAATTATTCTTATATTTATTTACGAATTTTCTAAGAATGTTATATTAACTAATAACAAAGTAAAAAAATTAAACATTTATCATATTTAATAAGTTTGAAAGTTTTTATAGATAAAATAATTAAAAATTCATATTTGAGAGATGTCTTCAATATTTCTTGACAGCTTTGAAGATGGTGAAGATATAAACATTCCATGCTGCAAAAGGAAAAAAGAAATAGATAAATGTATAGATTCTCATTAATTATTCCTATTTCCTACCACTTATTCTCACACTCATTCTACTTTCATATATAGTTTTACATGCTTCGATTCTTAATTATCTTTTCATAAAATATACTCCATTCATTTATCTAAAGATATATTTTAAATGTTTCAACATCATCAAAATTAAGAACACTAACAAAAGTTTTTTTTTTTTAAAAAAACATACCTTACAAATGATGGTAGTGGTATGATTTAGTTTTCACCAATTAGTGGAATGACGAGGAGGATCAGATCTTTCACCTTCACTTTGAGAGCATTCTTGACTTGATTCTCTTAGCCTTTGTCTAAAAATATATCCAAAAAAAGTAACGTTTTCATCTTGGTTTTCATTTAATTGATATGGAGGATATATTTGAAGAGGATACATGAGAGGTGGAGGTAGGTGATACATTGGTGGTAGAGGATGTATTTGAGGCTGGTATGGCACACCATAATTAGGAAATGGTGGATAATAACCATATGGTTGTGAATAACCATGTGAAGGTTGAAAATATGAAGGTTGTTTTGGTGGATAAAAACCTTGAGTGCTAGTAGATGAATCACTATACCCAAGGTTACTAGAACTCGATCTCCTACCAGATGAAGAGCCTACAGAAGTATGCTTCTTGCCTTTTCCTTTTGATGGAGCTCTAGGTTCACTTCTATCTCTCCTAGCTTCAGGAAACATATTTCCATCAAACTCTGATCTATCATGGAAATGTCCACTAGTGGTACCAACCCCATATTCTCCTCCATACCGACTAGAAGACCTAATTTCACCTCTATCACCACTATGTCCATCATCCTCATCAATTGGACTTAAACCACCACCATCGGGTCCATCGCCACTCTGACTTGGCGTTGAACTAGAACTTGAATGAGACAAATTTTGTTGTTGAGATTGATCAACATCCATTTCACCATCAGAGGTATCCACAGGCAACACACCGGCATTTTCACCATCTAACAATGGATTCTCTTTCTCATGAAGCCATTCTGATAGTGGATCAACATCTTCAAAGATATGATCAAGGCAGATAAAATTAAAACTAGTGTTTATATCATCAATGCTCATCCTTTTTTGATGCCTTATCTGAAGCCTCATATTATAATAGGTAAACACTAGTTTCTCAAGTTTTTTATACTTTAACCTATTTCTTGCCTTGGCGTGAATATAACTACATGTGCTCCAATTTCGTTCGCAATTTGATGCAGAAGTTGTTTGACTAAGCACTTTAATTGCTAATTTTTGTAATTCGGAAACACATGTGCCATATATTATCCACCACTCAGTTGCATAATATTATTTAAATTTCAAAATAACTTCAAAATGTACAATATAATTAAATAATATAAATTAAATTAAATAATTTAATTAACTGTTTACCCGGATTCATTTGCTTCCAAGCTCTTTATGCTTGTGGAGTACCGAATGTCTCATGTTTATCTCGAAATAGTAACAACTGCATAAATAAAAGAAAAAGTAAAAATTAAAAAAATAATTCTATTTCAAATTATGTAACTAAGTTACAAATAATAATACTTGAATTTAACCTGATTAACCATTTTGACTTGAGTATCAAGAGAAGGTTCTAATCTTTCAATTATTGATCGTGTACCTTCTAATGTTTCTATTAGTACATTCTCAGAATGCTCCACCCCAAATTGAAATTAAGGATTGAGAAAATAACCTAAGCATAATTTATAAGAATATCATCAAATAATAATAATCTAAAGCTTAAAATAATAAAATATAAAAATAGTTCTTAATTATATGAAACTTTTTATCTTACTAGCTGAATGCAAGTCGGAATACATAAAATTTCATCTATTGTCAATAATCTTTTCGTACTCGGTGAAATATCGACAATCTTGTTGAATTGCTTGTTTAGCTCTATTAACAGCCTCATAAATAAAGCCCTTTGTTGGTTTTTCATCGCCATCCACAAGTCTCAATACTTTTACTAAATGCTTGTAAACTTTTATGAGGTCATTGGCTTTTTTCCAAAAATCTTTTTCCAAAACATTTTTTTTTGGCTTCATAAGCAGGCCCTAACTTTTGCTGTCCCCATTTTGATTCTTTAAATTCCTATATATTCATAATTTTTTTTAAAAATAATATAATTTAAATTATTTGAAACTAATAAAATCATTAAAGGTTGTTATATTTAAGTAATTATATTAACTAATTATAAAATACTAACCTTTGAATTAAACATTTCTCTCAGACCTTGCTTTTGTCTTGTTATCTCTTCAAGTTGAATGAAATGAGTTGCAAATCGAGTAAGAGCGGATCGAAGTATTTGCTTCCCTTGTGTATACTTCTTCATCAAATCAACAGTCCAAATGTGATTGTATATAAAGCAAGTCACTTTCTTTGCCTCATCTAACACTTTTGCTACACTGGGCTTTTTCCCAATATCATCAAGGCATAAATCTAAATAGTGAGCTGCTCATGAGGTCTAATAAAGATGTTTTCTTTTCAACATTAATTTTTTTCCAGCAACTTTCATTGCTGCCTCATTATCAGTCACTATTTGGACAATGTAATTTTCTCCAATTTCTTCTACAACTAAATCTAACAAACTGTAGTAGAATTCAGCATCTCTTCTACGAACACTTGAGACATCTACCGATTTCCAAAAAGTGGTTCCTTTACTACAATAAACAAGGAAATTAATTATGTGCATTTGATTCAAACTGTTGGTCCAACCATCACACATTAGAGTTGCACCCAATTCTTTCCAATGAGTCTTTAGTCCATTTACCCAATCACGAACTCGTTGATACTCTGACTCCAAATACACATCTGAAACCTCATAAGGTGTTGGGAGCTTTACACCTTGTCCAACTTCTCTTGACACTTGAATTAAGTTATACAACCATAGAGAGTTTGCTAATTGAAAAGGAAGTCGTTCATATATTAATAGATACCGCTTCACCTATCTTCCTTCGTAAAGTCTTTAAAAAAGAGTCACTGATCTTTGGTTGCTTTGAACTTTTGCTTCTAGCCAATTCAGGTATAGCTCCCCTTAAGGTAAACTCAGACTCACTTGGATGGATTTACTTGTTCTTTCTCCATGATATTCTCTAGTTGATCCATGAGAAGATCACCCTTCTTCATAAATGTTATTCCAACCACCAGTACTTCTTCTGAATTCTTCCCTTCTATGCCACTCGTGTTGCTATTGGATACTTTCTCGAGTTGCTTGCCTTATAGTAGGAACCTAATCAATGAATTCCTCATGTTCATCCTCCTCTCCTCTTAATTGAGATAAGAATTCATCTGTTCTCCTCTTTTTGTCTATTTTCTTTGTGTTGCTTTTTTTTTTCAGTATATTCATCATACTTTCTCTAATGACACCTGTTAATAAAATAAAAATAATTCACACTTTATATTATTATCAATTATATATAATCTTTATTGATAAATTTACAATAACATTTAAAAAAAATAATAAAGTATCACATACCAGTAACATTAGGGCATAGTGCAACATTACCAGTTTTATGAGCAATGTGCTCTTTAAATCGTGTTATTCCTCCTTTCACAACTTTACCACAAAGTTTACATACGACATTTCCTTTCGTATTTGGCACTGGAGTTCCAAAGTGCCAACCTATATCATTACTTGGTGCACCCTCCAATCCTTCAGTCGGGAACTCTTCACGTGGTGGCATGCTTTATTTTTATTTATATATAAGAAACATAAAATTATATTTAGAAATATAAGCAACTCATTACTTATATTATCAACAATATAATACAAAAAAAAAAGTAAACATCATTAACATGGAAAAATTAAATTTATTGCATAATCCATAATTTATTTATTTTTTTAAAAACAACAACACACCATAACCCATTATTACCCGATCACCCAATAAAAATGTGATTAAAATAATGATTATTTCAAATAATATAGAAAAAAAATTCCAACTACGCATCATCTCTGGTTCAATAATTATTTTCTATTTTAGGTGCCAAAAAAAGTATCCTCAAATAGCATATAGGAGCCACAATTCACAGCTGATTGACAACGTAAATTTCAGGCTTTGAGAATGAGATTGAATTTGGATTTTTAAAATACTATGCTAATATTATATTTATGATTATTTGAATTTTTTAAGAAATTTGTTAATTTCAAACTCAACTAATTTACCTATATTTATCCATTTTGTTTTTACAATTTATATAATAAATGAAATTCAAATTTATATTCTCAAAAAAAAAAATATTTGAAGTTCGAATTCAAGTGAGAGTTTAAAGGTGCAAAAGGGCATTGCCCCCTTAAATTTTCAAAACTTAAAAAAGAGAACTAACACATAGTAAGATTTAAGCCAAAGTAAATATGAAGACAACTCACATGGTGGGAACCAAATTTGAGCAATTAGAACGATAGAAGGTGAAAAGAGAGAGCCAACTAGTGCCCTAACCTCCAAAAAAAATGAAAAATTATTGCTTTAATCTCCCAAGATTTATAAAATCTTAAGTTAATATATGGTAAAATTATAATTTCTTCTTAGGAAATGTCAAAATTTCAATTTAATCCTTTTGAGAACTATCAAGATACAAACCAATACAAAGTCACATTTTAACTCTAATAAAAATATATAACTTAATTTTAAATTGATATTTTTAGTTGTAGGATGGTTTGAGGGGCTTTTAGAAGTTGATTGTTGGATTGGATATAAAGAATCGGCAGCACACAACAGTGAAATTTTTAGAGACCAAACAAAAATTAAAATAGACACCAAATCCAACAAAAATCAAATATAAATCCACAAACCTAAAAAAAATAAAATCTTATAATATAAAAAAAAAAAACAAATGGTTGGTAGGAAAAAATAAAGCATTAGGCCATCAGCTCTGCCTCTCAACTCTCAAGTCTCAAGTACTGTCAACAATAAATGAAAAAAAAAACATTGGAAACCCGAAACCCCCAAAATTTTTTTAAAACCCATTTAAAGCATCCTTCCAAACCTTTCCCCTTCTCCCTAACTATTTCTCATCAGTCATCCCTAACCTAAAGAATATATTTGCAGATTCAAAACTTGTTTGTTATCTATCCATTAAATGATATATGTTCGCAATTTCTAGCATTTTACAACAAAAAGAAGCAAGAATTCAAGACAAAAAAATTCAGGTACTTACTTGAAAGTTGAAAATTATGAATCTCCGAATGTGCAAGTAAGATTTTGTTTTAGAGATTTTTTTGTTTGTGTTGTCTTTTGTGATTTTGTTTGGTTTGGTCTTTGGTGTTTAGACAGTGAAATATGAGAGAATTTCATATTTTTCTATTACTTTTGATTGCTTTTTTCTGCTATATTTGGACTTCTTTTACTTTTTTTGATTGAAAAGTTTTGTGTTTAGACAATGAAAACTATCTGATTTTGCAGGTGAGGAATATATTCCTTTTTGTCTCATACTCTCATTGTATTTCTGTTGATTTTTTTTAGAAGAGTTGAATTTTTTTTTTTAATTTTACAATACACCAAAGCCTTTGGTCATCGTAACACCCTCGCAAACATCCCACTTTCAAGCAACGATTTACTGTTCGAGGAAACATGGGCTCCAAATTAGGACTCGAAGTGGCGGCCCATGATTACGAAGGTCTTTCGTATGTTTCCAAAGTCCCCTTTGTTGTCGTCGACTTGGTTAATTTCCGATCGGTGGATGTCGACGTTGAAAACAGAGTTGCATGGGTTCAAGCTGGTGTGATTCTCGGTGAATTTTATTATAGAATTGCAGAGAAAAGTAGAACACTCACCTTTGCGGGTGGCGCTTTTCATTCAATTGGAGTTGGCAGTTATATTAGTGGCGGAGGTTTCGGGTTATTGTTCAGAAAATACGGTACTGGCGGTGATAACGTGATTGACGCTCAATTCATCGACGTAAATGGAAGAATTCCTGATAGGAAATCTATGGGGAGAGATTTGTTTTGGGCGATTCAAGGTGGTGGTGGTGGTAGCTTTGGGATCGTACTTGGATGGAAACTAAAACTCGTTCCAATTCCTGCAACTGTGAGTCAGTGTGTAAAACCCCTAACCCTTATCCGTTGCCGGAACAGGGTTACGGGGCATTTCCGATTTATGCAGATCAATTATGAATTATGAACAATAAACAAGTTAAATAGAAAACACATCATAAAATAATCATATTTTCCCTTTTATGGGCTCTCGAGGCCCAATATAAGTATTTAAAACGAATCGGGACTTAATCGGAAACTCAGAGAATTTTTCGCGAAATTTCAAAATTTTTCCTATGTACAGGGCTCACACGCCCGTGTGGTTTAGGGACACGCCCGTGTGAACCTAAAACATGCCCGTGCTTCAGGCCGTGTCCTACTCCGTGTAACTCTCTGACTTACCTCACACGGCCAAGCCACATGCCCGTGTGCTAGGCCGTGTGGTCAATTTATTTTTTTCAAATTTTAGGTGCAGATTTCACACGGCCGGGCACATGCCCGTGTGCTAGGCCGTGTACCTCACACGGCTGAGACACACGCCCGTGTCTCTGCCCGTGTGGCACTACCTGGGCATTCTATTTCTAAAATTTTAAGTTACAGGGGACACACGGCCTAACCACACACCTATGTGTAAGCCGTGTGTCTCACACGGTCTGGTCACACGCTCTTGTGGACTCAAAATGAACCTTATACAACAAGTTTATCAACCCTGTAATTCTTGAACAACAAGCAACTCAAATACCATTTATTCAACCAATCCAAAATACAATTAAATACATCTAAAAACATGTCAAAACTATCAATATAACAATCTAACTCATGTAAGTTTATAGATATCTAACATAAATTATATAAACAATTTATTTAAATACCATTCAAATAAATTCAAACTACACCAGGTAAATGACCATATTGCAATATATATATATGTTTGTATATATATATTGACCAATATCATCTTATACACCATTAATATTCTCATCACAAAATGACATCAAAAGACAACCTAGGTACATGCCATTTTCAAAAGAGAAAATACTTCACTACATGCTTGAGTTTGGGATCGGCTTTGGATGTTGATTCAACGATCAAACTTTACCTAACCTGCGCACGGAAACAAACCGTACGCTGAGTATAAACTCAGTGATATTTCTATAATCCGAATACTTATTATTAACCAAAAATTTATAAAGTTTAAGTATATATTCTTACATAATAAAAATCATTCAACCAATAATTAATTTCATAAACTCATCATCTATATCACTTTCAATAATCATATTTTCTATTTCAATCTCACAATTGTTATTCAGTAACATTTCACAATAAAATTCTCTATTCAATTTCAATATCAATATCCATTTTTTTATTCAATATCATTTAATGTCAATCATTTGGTCAATTCATTCATATATCCCTATTAACACGACTCGGACTCAGACGGATACGTGGATCCAACCCAAACACACCAGTATGGCACTCAGTGCCTCATCGGCCATGCCGAAGTAAAACAATACGGTACTCAGTACCTCATCAGATTTATCCAAAGCAATAATAATACGACACATAGTGCCTCATCGACTCGAAGTCGAAGTATCCCTGAACACTTCCAATCCTATGGAATGCCAACTATATCCGACTTAGCCTGACATTGTTAATAGGATATTCAATTTACTTTTCAATTTCCATTCAATACACAATTCAAAAAAACTCATAAATTCCAATTCAATTCAATTCAATTCAACTCAATTCAATTTCAATACTACAATTATCCAATATTCAAATATCGTATCAATCACAAATTCACATACATTAAATTCATCATAAAAAATGCTAATACTTACCTTAATATCTTACCATAAACATTTAAATTAAAATTCAACAATTAATAATTAAATTCGGATTAAAGAAATACAAACCGTAATTTTTCGAGCTAATCCTCGTTGACTTTCTCTTTCCCTTTCTTAGCCGATGTCTCCGGCTCAATGTTAGCTACGGAAATCAAAACAATTGAAATTTATTAATATACTACAATTTCATACTACCTATTTCAATTAATACACATCTTTTGCCTAAATTCCAATTCAATCCCTATTCAATTCTAACTTTATTTTCTTCAAAATTTTATTCTCTATTTTTCTTTCAACTATCACTTTAAACCAATTTCAACTCTCTAATTTCACCATAAAACCCTAATTTCAAAATTCATTCAATTTAGTCCCTATTACTCAAAACTTATAATTTATTTTACAATTCAATCCCCTTTTCACTTCTAACTTGAAATTCTATCAATTTAACCCCTAATTCTTCAATTTATTCAACATGAACAATATCTAAAAAGTCACTAACTTTCAAAAATTTAACAAAAATCAAGTAGTATTTTGTTCTAGGATTCTAAAAATATCAAAATTACAAGGAAATGGGCTAAATTGACTTACCACTTAAGCTTGAAACCTTAAAAACCCTAATTCCCTTTTTTTTTTCTTTCCCTCTTCTTCTCCCCTGTTTCGTTTCAATTTTGTTTCTTTTCTATCTTTTTATTTCTTTTATTTATTTATTATAGTTTTATTATTATAATATTAATATTAACTTAATAATTATTATTTCTTATATAATAAGTAAATTCATATATATAATACAAATGTATGTATATTTTTACTACACATGTATTTTATTTTTACCATACATTTGGCACCTATGGCTTAATTGCTAATTTAGTCCTTTGATTTTTCTCCATTCTATAATTCAACTTTCACACTTTATTCAATTATATCCTTATACCCAATTAACCTTAATTTAAACAATTTCACCTAACCAAAACCTAATTAACCTCACAACTAACTTCGTAAATATTTCTAGTAAATATTTACGAATCCGTTTTACGAAAATGGATACTCGAAAATACACTTTTTCGATACCCGTAAACTTCGGGTCGTTACACAGTGAGTCTGTGACGGCATTTTCCGTCAGCCGAACACTCGAACAAAACGCTACCCAACTCATCCTTTGATGGCAAGAGATCACTCATCAACTTCCCGATGAAATGAACCCTAACGTTTCCATGTTCAGGCAGTTCACCGTTAATTCAACTCAAGATGGGAGGAAAACAATTCTTGCTTCATTCAGTATTTTTAGTTTTTACTGTAACGAAAAAATAACAGGAATAGTGGCCCGTTATTGCCGCAATTGGCCGTTACCCATTAAATTGCGACCGCGATCCATCGCTATTGGTATGACTCCGCTTCACACCGCTATTTTCAGCAGTAGCGATTTCGAACGGCACCGCTACCGCTATATAGCGGCCGCTATTCTGCTACCCGACCACTATTTAAATCCCTGGGTCATAGATCATGTACCCCTTTTTATTGCTACTATATCCAAGGAATATCCTAGGCCGCAATCTTCTTTCGAGTTTGCTTCTTTTCACCTGTGGAACATGAACAAAACAGATACAACTGATGAAATTAGAATCTCTAAAAATAATATATAATCCTTAAAGATTAACTATTCATTGTTTTCAAATAAATCAAAGATTCTCAACACTCCCCCTCAAGTTGGAGTAGAGATGTCTCGCATGCCCAACTTGCAATGAAGATTATGACAAGTCTTATAGCTAAGCCCTTTAGTAAAAACATCAGCCAACTATTTTTTGGATGCTAGATAAGATAGATTTAAGACATCACTAACTAATTTTTCCTTTATAAAAAGGCGATCCATTTCGATGTGCTTAGTCCTATCATGCTGCACTAGATTTTGAGCTATGTTGATGGTCGCTTTGTTGTCACAGTAAAAAGTTAATCTATTTTCATTCAATAACTTTAGCTCTTCCAATATCTTTTGCAATCGTAAAATCTCACAAACACCTTGAGCTATGACCTTATATTCAACCTCTGCACTTGATCGAGCAACAACACTTTGCTTCTTGCTCCTCCAAGTGATTAAGTTTCCTCCCACATGAGTACAATAACCTGTTGTAGATCTTCTATAACACTCCAAACTCGGCCTGGACGTTACGGTTGGATTATGGAGGTTACATTACTCGTGAAAACAAAATTTCATCATTTTGACAGAACTCTTTACCTCGAAAGAAAACATGTTTAATTAACCTGTTGATGACGTTCCATTTTCGAAAATCTGTGAGTACGCTGAAGAAAACCATCTTTGTTAATTTTACCAAAACATATTTATTTTACTTAATTCGTTTGTAAGATAAAACACTTAAGCAAATCACGATTAAACTTGCAACGAAAAACATTATTGTAAACCGATTTTATAACCGTGGTTCATTTTTATAAGCGTCAATAAAAGTTAAAAACTTTTGTAAAAACAAATACCAAAATAATTTTTAACGTTCCAAACAAAATTTAAAATGTTTGAAAATCCAAAACAGCCCATATAAACAAAAGGGAGTCCAATGTATACTTAAACCGAAAGAGTGAAATCCGAGCTCCAAAGTCGCCGCCTAACTTAAGTCTGAGAATCACCTGAAACAAAACAAACAAACGTGTGAGCTTAATGCCCAGTGTGTGATTTGGCTCACGTATCGTGATAATTATATACATATATCAGAGTGTAACAAAGCATAACAGATTTCATTACGGAGCATATCTTATATCATATTTTTATCATATCATATTTCATATCATGTTATAGCACATTTAATATCTTATCATAACTCATATCGTATCATATCATATCATATACTACCCCATTCATTATACATCATCTCCGTCCAACCAATCACACCAAATAGGACTGCAAGAGTCCATCCATCTAATCACACCAATATGTTGCGGTATGCCACTGATAAATATGCAGCTGAGCTGCCAAACAGAAGTTTTGTGGTCTAGCCACCAAAGTTGCAGTAAAAATCGCCATATAGCACTTCCTCCATCATGTCACATTCTACCCCAAAACATAAACATAAACATAAACATGGTTATAATATCATACATATATATATCATAAGTCCTACGGCATGCATACACATATCTTTTCTTATAGAGAACACAACATAACATATAGTTTATATACAATCAAACTTAGTTAACATATTTCCCAGGCTGACCTTTGCGTATATACGTACTAAAACTTATGCTTTTCTGGGCCTACATGATACCCACGGACCCAATTTTTGAGTCCCTTATTCGACCCCTAATTGGGCCTTAAAATTGGTCCAAAAGGCCCACACGGCCCAAGAAGCTAGCCCGTGTGGTCCACACAGCCGTGTGCTCCATACGACCTACCACACAGTCGTGTGGTGCTGGATAGTTTCAAAAACATCCCTTTTTTCGCAATTTTTTCGAGTTTTGAACAATAATTCAGGTTAATTTCACACACCTAGTACTAATTTTGATTCACTACTCAAACGAGTACTTTGAATCCTAAAAATGAAACCAAAACACAACAATTAAAACTTTGGTTTAGTTACACTAAATCCAATTAAATCAACTCTTTTCTTAAGGGAAAATAGTCCCAAATTCCATATACGCATACTTACCATGAGAATAACAGCAACCCAAACTAATAAGAAGACTTAATTCGTTGGATGTTCGTCTAACGCCACACGTTCCTCTCCTAGAACAAAAGATTTCATCATTAATAGAAACCCATCACAAAGAAAATCCCAAATAAAAAACCCAAAGTCTTTTATAACAACTCAGTAAAGAACACTTACACAAAATCAATCGAAAGACTAGCGACACGACGAAACGTAGAGTAAGAGAGATGATTAAACACAAGAATAAAATTTCAAGAACAAGAAGCAAGGAAAGAAAAGAAAAATGAGAACAAGAGGAGAAATGAAACCAAAATAACGTGAAAAGGAGCTTGGGGCAAACGGGAAAAGGGAGCAAATTTTTTTTGGAATATTTTGTATAAAATTTGAAAAATAAAATCTAAAATCAAATAACACTTACCCACTTTCCACAACTACCCACCAAATCAGATACACATCCCTAAAGACACTCCCCTAGAAAACCAATTATATCCAAACTCCTTCACCAATGCAACATAGCCAAGAATTAACAAAAATAACTTCATTTTTCTTGCGTAAGGGCTCGAACCTAGGACCAAAGAGTTTACAGAAGCTGAACCACTAAAACAAATTAATTCCCTTATCAACAAATTAACGAAATTAAAAGATAAGCCCAAATACTCAAATTGGGCATAATTCAAAATTAAATAATAAAATCTCAAAACATGAGAATCGAACTCAGGACCTAAAGCAGACTTGTAAGGCACTTAACCAACACACCAAATCAAATTAGTTGACAAACTTTAACAATCTAAACACAAGAAAATTGGGGCATTACACCTTCTGTCATCAAGAGAGCCAACCTAATTTGCATCTGTAAATACTTCTATCTTGAGATGACTATTTTTGGAGAAGAGAATGCATTTGCCCGGTACAAACTTCAAATAGAAAAAAATTCGCAACATTGCCTGCATATGGGCTTCGCGAGGATCACGCATAAATTGGCTTACCAAACTAACTGCATAGGCTATATCAGGTCGAGTATGAGCGAATTAAATCAATCGTCTGATGAGTCTTTGACATCTCACTTTATCGACCATTTCACCAATCCATGCTTGTAACTTATGATTACTCTTAATAGGTGATTCTACTGGTTTGCAACCCAACATGCCTGTCTCTGTCAGAAGATCTAAGACATACTTTCTTTGGGAAATAAAGATTCCCTCTTTCCATCTGGCCACTTCTATTCCGAGGAAATATTGTAACTTTTCCAAGTATTTGATTTCAAATTCCTAAGCCAATTGTTTTTTAAGCCGGACCATTTCTTCTTTATTGTCTCCTTTCATAATTATGTCATCAACATAAACTATAAGAAAAATAATCTTACCCTTGTGATGTTTTATAAAGAAGGTATGATCAGCATTATTTTTTCGATAGTCAAACGACATCATGACCTTACTAAATTTGTCAAACTAGGCTCTGAGAGATTTATTTTTTGACAAACAGGCTCTGAGAGATTGTTTAGTCCAAATAGGGTCTTTTTCAGTCTACGCACCTTCCTTTGAGTATCTTTATCCTCAAATCCTGGAGGACTTTATATACACTTCTTCTTCTAGGTTTCCATGTAAGAAGACATTCTTTACATCAAACTGTTGTAAGTCCCAATCGAGATTTGCTACACATGATAAAATGATTCTAATTGTGTTCAATTTAGCAACCAGAGCAAATGTTTCTTGATAATCCACTCCATACTTTTGAGTGAATCCTTACGTTACTAATCTGGCTTTAAGTCTTTCAATTGAATCATCAACCTTATACTTGATACTAAACACCCATTTTCAGCCAACCATTTTTTGCCCCTCAAGAGGATTAACCAATTCCCACGTTTTATTTTTTTGGTAAAGTCCACATTTCTTTTATTATATCCTTTTTCCATCTTGGATCAGTGATAGCTTCTCTCCAATCCTGTGGAACAGACATAGAGAACAAGGACAAAACAAAAGCTCTATAGGATGGGGATAAGGAATCATAAGAGACAAAATCAGAGATAGGATGTAAAGTGCAAGTTCTAATACCTTTTCGTTGGGTTATTGGTAATTCTAAATCAATAGCACATTCAGGTAAAGAAGACTCACTTGATAGTGAAGAGTCAAGGCACAGAGCAGATTGTATGATGGCATCTTCTTTGTTGTCTTTTCTAGTGTATGTACTTAAATCTAGCCTATCCAACAACCATCCACTAATCTTCTCTTGAACCAAAGTCTCTGTTGGAACTAAATTGTTCCAGTGGTGGGGCGGTAAGAGAGAAAATAAAGGCTAGGGTGGAAGCTGCAAAATTTGTATTTTTAGGGTTTTTGGAACAAAACTTTGAAAATCGAAAAAGAAAAGCCCAAAAAATGGATAAATAAATCTGATACCATGATGAAATTAGAGATGAATACTCTAATATATTGAGGAAAAATTCATTCAAAAACTATATATTTCTCATAAATATATACATATATATTTACATGAAGTATTGAATCATGTAAGGAAAGAATATATCTAATTAGAATCTCTAAAAATCAACTATAATCCCTAAAGATTAGCTATTCAATGCTGTCAACTAAATCAAAGATTCTCAACAACAACCAAATACTTTTAATTGAGAGATTGAAGGTTTGTACTTGAACCAAGCTTCAAATGGAGTCTTCTCTTTCACAGCATTGGTTAACAATATGTTCAACAGATAGACTAAAGTGTTTATTGCCTTGGCCCAAAATTCATTTGGCAGCTTCTTTCAAACAACAGACACCTCGCTATGTCCATCACGGTCCTATTTTTTTTCTAACACACTCTATTTAACTGCAGAGTGTAAATATTGGTGAGTTGATGATGGATCCCAACTTTTTCACAATAGCTTTCAAACTTGTTTGAAGTGTACTCGGTTCCATTATCAGACTTGATCATCTTCAGTTTGTTGTTTGTCTGATTTTCAACCTGTACTTTAAACTTCCAGAATTTTTAGCTACGTCAGCTTTTTGTTTCAAAAAATAGACCCAGCAATACCTCATGTAGTCATCAATAAACAGAATGAAGTATCTACTGTCATTTAAAAAAGGTGTCTTCATGGGTCTGCATACATCAGAATGGACCAAATGTAGTTTTTCATTGTCACGCCGGGCTTTATTCGCTGGAATGAAAGCCTTGCCTGCTTCCAAAGTTGATAGACTTCGTAGACGCCACTTTGCTCTTCAATTTTGGTCATCTTCTCAACTAAATTTGTCTTCAACAATTGATTAAGAGACTTACAGTTCACATATCCCAATTTTTTTGTGCTAAAGATTTGTTTCATCAACTGAACTGGTATAGGCATTCAAGGTTATCAAGTTCCAATCCAACACAAAGCTTTTGTCTTTCATTGAAACTATCACAACTTCCTGTCTCAATAAATCAAATATGGTGCAACCACTATCTTTAAAAATAACAGAGTATTTCTTTTAAAAAAATTGACCAATGCTAAGGAGATTATGATCTATTTCAAGTACTAAAATAACATCTGAAATTACTTAAGTACCTGATGCCATATTGATCAACACATCACCTTTGCCCTTAGCTTGATTGAGTTTGTCGTTTCCAAACCTCACTTTTAAAATGCAGTTTCTGTCAATATTTTTGAAGATGCTTTCATCCAAAGTCATGTGATTAGTACATCCACTATCTATCAACCAACCTTTTGCGACTACTTCTTGATACAAAACATGAAGCTGCGAACACTTGCTCCTCTTGAGCATGATTCCCATTAGTAGTTTAAGCTTGAGTAGTATGCTGCTGTGGCTATTGCTGTTGTGCCCGTACTTTGTTCTTGCATACTTTCTCCATTAGGCCAAGCTACTTGCAATCTCTGCACTATGTCTAGTCTGAAGCTGCAATACTTCTATAAATCAGTGGTTTTTTTATAGTGAGAGCATGGCGGATTCTTCTTTTTCCCACCATCTCTTCTTGGCTTTTCTTTCTTTTCTGTTCAACATTTCTTTTCTTTGTAATTCGAGGAGCGCGAACTTTCCCTATTTCTAGCTTAAAAGGCTCCCTTAACATGCTCCTCTTGCCTTGTTGCTCTACTCTGATCTTGAGCATACAGGGTATTTATCAGCTCTGATAGAGAAATCGTAGGCAGGTCTCTTGAGTCTTCAAAAGAAGATATTTTTGACGCATACCTCTTTGGAAGTGTTGTGATGACTTTCTCAACTACCCTGCTATCAGTAAACTGATCTCCAAGCAATTTGATGTTGTTTATGAAAACTATGATTTTGTCAGAATCTTACTTGATAGTCTCAGACTCTTTCATGTTCAGGTTCTCAAAATCCCCCTCAAGTTGATAACCTACTGCTGCCTTGTCTTCTCTGTACCTTGAAACTCTTTTTTCAGCTTATCCTAAACATTCTTTGGAGTCTCATAGGCCATAATCCTAGTGAAGATCACATCAAAAACACCATTCTGAAGACACAACATTACTTTAAACTTCTTAACATGATCATCACTATACTGCATGATCTGTTCTATCGTTTGATTGGCTCTCAATGGTGGTGGCTCGACAATTGGCTTTCAATGATGGTGGCTTGACATCTGCATTTACAACCTCCCATAAGTCGTAAGCTTGTAGGTAGGTCTTCATCTTAACTACCTAAATATGGTAGTTTTCACCGTTAAGAACTGGTGGTGGTAGATGTAACACCCCTAACCCGTATCTGTCACCAGAATAGGGTTATGAGGTATTACCGATCAATACACATCACTTAACAAACAAAACTCATACATTCATACATTCATATACAAATACCATTCAATTCAATTATATTGTCCCTAATAAGGGCCTATAAGGCCTTAAACATGCTTTAGAAGCGGTTCGAGACTAAACCGATAACATAAGGAAATTTTGGACACTTAGAAAAATTTCAACATTTCAAGTGTCACACGCCCGTGTGAACAGACCGTGTGCCTCACACGGCTAATAGCCACGCCCTTGTGCCAGGCCGTGTGAAAACTGGAGAGTATACTGACTTGGGTCACACGGCCAACCACACGCCCGTGTGTCCTTCGAAATGGCCACACACGCCCATGTGCTAGGCCGTGCCAAAACTATAGGGTATACTGACTTATGCAACACGGCCAAGTCACACGCCCGTGTGCTAGGCCGCGTGCCATTTAGGGGGTATACTGACTTGTACCACACAGCTGGTCACACGCCCGTGTGTGAGGCCGCGTGGAGTATATTGACTTTATTTCCATTTTAACACCAGGGGAAACACGGCCGTGTAACATGACCATGTGTCACACACGGTTGAGACACACGCTCGTGTCCCTACCCGTGTGGACAAAAATAGGCTATTTGCAAAGCCAATTTTGCAACCCTATTTTCAAAAGCATACACAAGCATAAATGACAACATTTCATAATCTAATAGGCAGCCATTTCATAGCATTTCATACACATATGATACCAATTCCACATAGTATTCAAATACTTAACTAATATCACACATATTTCCACTCATATGTCTACCATAAAACAAGACACATTTGCATACTTTCATTCCATCTAACACTTGCCAAAACATACCAAAACATAATATCAAATTTAGCCAAATCACATGGCTTATATTTATAACACAAATTATACCAAATTCACAATCTCAAGTAACCATAACTATCATCTTTATAACTAGCCTATACATGCCATATTTACATTTATCCACAAGTTCAGAAGTACCAATCGTCAATTGGATAGTGTGATGTGTAACTCCGACTTGTCCGAAACGAGCGAGCTATTGAACTTCTATAAAATAAGGAAATGAAACAGAGTAAACTTTATAGCTTAGTAAGCCCGTATAATTTAGAAATAAACTTACCATTTATACCTAATCAAAGCAATAATCAAGGTGTAATCAATTCAATTACCAAATGCCTAAACACAATCATTCATCACATGTTAATCATTTAAAATACATGAAACCATCCATTAACTCAATGTAATTACTCAATACATTGTATCATATTAAACTCACATACATCATATACATCATATTTAACATTTTATTTTCAATCGTATAAACAGTAATTCATTCAATGTCCGTACTCATCAATATAAACATTATTTGTGCCCGTTGAACCTATTAGAACTTCGAAGGATACTCGGGTGATATACATTAGTAATCCGTCAATTCATTATCATTTCTACTCTTTCGAGCCATGATTGGTAAGCTCCTCCTGAGCTAATAGACAGTAAGCTCTATTGAGCTAAAACGGTAAGCTCTAACAAGCTGAAACAGTAAGCTCATACGTGCTGAGAACAGCAAGCTCTTACGAGCTGATATATCGGTAAGCTAATACGAACTGTGGTGAGTTCGCAACAAATACAGGAGCTCGACCAAAACGGTAACCCTAGAGACATGTCACTCGTATCCTACGAATTCTTACGGTTCAAACGAGGCTCGGTAACCATCAATATATATCAATTAGGCATTCGTATTCCAAGTATATCAATTCCTCAATTATATACAAATCTTTAAAAGCTCAATTCTAATTATACGAACTTACTTCGTATAGCTCGAATAAAAACTATCGGCTATTCGTCAATCTTCCATTTTCCCCGATCTAAAATCGATCTCGGCTTATCTTGATCTATATATCATCAAATTTAACCCATTCAATAGTAATTCAATTCAATTAAGCCCATATTTCCTAATTTTAGAAAATTACACATTTGCCCCCAATGTTTTACATTTTTCACAATTTCGTCCCTAAGCTCGTAAAAATGAAATTCATTCAATTTTCATGAAACCCAAGCCTAGACAAATTTATTATACAATACTAGCAGCCCATATTTTTATTTTATTCACACTTTTAACCACAACATTTCACATTTTCTCAATTTAATCCCTTTTTGACATTTTTGTCAAAAATCACTTTACAAAACTAGTTTATCTATCATCAAGCTTCCATAATCCATCATTAAACATCAAAGAACTCAAGTATTCAACAATGGCAACATGTTAAATCTTCAAAAATTACAAAATCTAGGGTATGGGCTAGCTAGAATACAAAGCAACGATCTCAAAAATGTAGAAATCATTAAAAATCGAGTAAAAATCGTACCTTAATTGAAGAATTAATCAATGGCGAATGAAAACCCCTATTTTGGCTTATTCTACTTCTAATTTCCGGCTAAATATGAATGAAATAACAAAATTTTGGTTTTGTTTTATTATAATTAACCTTAATTATCAATTTACCTTAATAACCTTACTAATTAAACATAAAAATCATTTAAACAATGTCGAAGTATGTCCACTTACATTATAAATGGACTAATTACAACATAAGGACTTCTTTTTTAATAAACCATAGCTATTAGGCACATTAAACTAATAGCACACAAGTTTTACACTTTACGCGATTTAGTCTTTTTTACCGAATTAAACATTTAAACGGTAAAATTTCTTTACGAAACTTTCACATAATAATTCTATCATGTTGTAAACTTTAATAAAATAATAAAATAAATATTTTGACCACGGATTTGTGGTCCTGAAACCATTGTTCCGATTTGACTAAAAAACGGGCTGTTACAACTCTCCCCCCTTAGGGATTTTCGTCCCCGAAAATCTTACTGCCAAAGAGGTTTGGGTACTGTTTTCAAATAGTTTCCTCGGGTTCCCACGTAGCTTCCTCGATCCCATGTTTATGCCAAAGAACTTTTACTAGGGCTATGCGCTTATTTCTCAATTCTTTGATTTCACGAGCCAAAATCCTGATCGGTTCTTCGTTATATGTCAAATCAGCCTGTATCTCAACATCTACCGAAGAAATCACATGTGACGAATCGGATCTATATCGACGTAGCATAAAAACGTGAAAGACATTATGAATCTTTTCAAGTTCTGACAGTAAAGCTAGTCGATATGCCAGTCGCCCTATTCATTCAATAATCTCATACGGCCCGATGAAATGCGGACTCAACTTTCCTTTACAGCCGAATCGAATAACTTTTTTCCATGGTGACACCTTTAGAAATACTCGGTCCCCGACTTGAAACTCAATTTCTCTACATTTCAAATCCGCGTAGGATTTCTATCGATCTGAAGCTATTTTTAAACTGTCACAAATCGTTTTCACTTTTTCTTTAGTTTCTCTGATCAATTCAACCTTGTGAATCTTTTTCTCACTTAGTTCAGTCCAGTATAGTGGAGTTCGACATTTGCGACCATATAAAGCTTCGTACGGTGCCATCTTTATACTCGTTTGGAAACTGTTGTTATACGCGAATTCAATCAACGGTAAGTATTTTTCCCAACTGCCCTCAAACTCTAAAATACAACATCTCAACATGTCTTCAAGAATCTGAATAACTCTCTCGGTTTGACCATAAGTCTGAGGATGAAAAGCAGTACTGAAATTTAACTTTGTACCTAGGGCTTCTTGCATTTTCTTCCAGAATCGCGACGTAAATCTCGGATCTCTATCAGAAATAATAGATAGTGGCACTCCGTGTAACCGAACAATTTTAGAAATGTACAATTCAGCTAATCTGTCAAGTGAGTAATCTGTACGTACCGGTATGAAATGAGCAGATTTCGTTAGTCGATCAATGACAACCCAGATAGCGTCATTCTTTTTCGGAGTTAAGGGCAATCTCGATACAAAATCCATTGTAACTCTATCCCATTTCCACTCGGGAATCATCACATGCTGCAGTAAACCAGATGGTACTTGATGTTCAGCTTTGACTTGTTGACAAATTAAACATTTAGAAACAAATTCTGAGATATCCCGTTTCATTCCTTGCCACCAGTAAAATGTTTCAAATCATTGTATATTTTTGTACTTCCCGGATGAATAGATAAGCAGCTATTGTGTGCTTCATGTAAAATCTTCTGAATGATTTCAGAATTTCTCGGTATGCAAATTTTATTCCAGAACCTTAAACAATCATCTGTTCCAATCTGAAATTTTGAATCAGGGATATTCTCATGTTGAATTCGTTTAACTTGTAATTCACGGTCATCTTTCTGAGCTTCATAGATTTGTTGAAGAAATATCTGTTTAGCTTTTAATTAAGCTAAAATAGACCCATCATCACAAATCATCAATTGGGTATTCATTGCTCGTAATTCAAACAAAGATTTTCGGCTCAGAGCATCAGCAACAACATTAGCTTTTCCCAGGGGATAATCAATCACAAATTCATAGTCTTTCAACAACTCGAGCCATCTTCGTTGTCGCAGATTCAAATATTTTTGTGACATAAGATATTTCAAGCTCTTGTGATCCGTATAAATGTGGCATTTTTCACCGTATAATTAGTGTCGCCATATTTTCAATGCGAACAGAATCGCGGCCAACTCAAGGTCGTACGTCAGATAATTCTTTTCATGCGGTTTCAATTTTCGGGAAGCATAAGCTATAACTATTCCTTCTTGCATCAGAACACATCCCAAACCATTTAATGAAACGTCGCTATAAATCACAAATTCTTTCCCCGATTCCGGTTGAACCAATACGGGTGCTTCAGTTAACAATACTTTCAACTGTTCGAAACTCTGCTGACATTTTTTTGACCATTCAAATTTCACATCTTTTTAAAGTAGTCGTGTCATCGGTGTCGCAATCATCAAAAATCCTTTCACAAATCTTCAGTAATAGCCTGCTAAGCCCAGAAAACTACAGACTTCAGACACATTTCTTGGAGATTTCCAATCAACAATAGCAAAAATCTTACTCGGGTCAACTCTAATACCTTCAGCTGAAACAATATGCCCCAAAAATCCAACCTCTCGGAGCCAAAACTCACATTTGCTGAACTTTGCAAATAACTGCTTATCACGTAGAGTTTGTAACATAACTCTCAAGTGCTCGATATGTTTAGATTCATTTCGCGAATAGATTAGAATGTCATCAATGAATACAACAACAAATCTGTCTAAATACGGTTTGAATATCCGGTTCATCAAGTCCATAAAAATTGCAGGAGCATTAGTTAAACCGAAAGGCATAGCGAGGAATTCATAATGTCCATACCTTGTTCGAAACGTGGTTTTTGGTACATCCGACTCTTTAACTCGCAACTGATAATAACCCGATCTCAAATCAATCTTTGAAAATACTGTAACCCCTTTCAACTGATCAAATAAATCATCAATCCGTGGTAGAGGATATTTATTCTTTATAGTCACTTTATTCAACTGTTTGTAGTTGATACACATTCTCATCGTGCCATCTTTCTTTTTCACAAACAATACCGGTGCACCCCAGGGAGAATAACTCGGTCGTGCAAAACCTCTGTCTGTCAATTATTGCAACTGAGCTTTCAATTCTTTTAATTCTGTTGGAGCCATTCTGTATGGAGCTATCGATATCGGTGTTGTTCTCGGTACTAATTTAATACTAAATTCAACTTCTCTCATCGGTGGCAAACCTGGTAATTCTTCTGGAAATACATCTGAAAACTCAAAAACAACAGGTACAGATTCAATCTTTGATTCAAACACCTTTGTATCCAGTACGTATGCAAAATATGCATCACAGCCCATTTTCATATATTTTTGAGCTAACATAGACGATATTACAGTAGGTAATTCACTCAAATCATCAGACTCAATTCGAAGAATTTCACCGTTTTGACATTTCAATTCGATAGTCTTTCATCTACAATTCTCAACTGCATCATGCATAGTCAGCCAGTCCATTCCAAGAATCACATCAAACTCATCGAACAGTAGAAGCATCAAATCAGCCTAAAAACAGTAACCTCGAGTCATCAAAGGACAATTCTTACAAATTTTATCAACTAAAACAGACTTGCCTAAGGGGTTCGATACTTTAATTACAAACTCTATAGACTCGACATGTAAACTCTTTTTAAATACTAAATTCATACAGATATATGAATGGGTTGATCCAGGATCTATCAACGTAACTTTATCAGTATCAAAAAGAGAAAAAGTATCAGTAATAACGTCTGGCGATGATGCCTCCTCCCGTGCACGGATAGCTTAAGCTCGAGCAGGTGCTCATGCCTCTGATCTCACAGCAAAATCTTTCGTAGCACCTCGGTTACCACTCGTATTTCCAGTGTTTCGGGGTGGTCTCCCTCTAGTAGTCGTGTTACTTACTTTCACTGGTTGATCTCTTTCAGCTGTAAAATTTTCTGGACAATCCCGGAGATAATGATCAAGAGATCCACATTTAAAGCAAGCTCCACTCACTAATCTACATTCACCGTAATGTATCTTATTGCAGTGTTTACATTCAGGTCCAACATTTCTAACACTTCCCACACTGGCAACGGATGTCGCCTGAGGTTTAGAACTGAAATGTCTCGTATCTCTGTCTCTAATTGAAATTCCCTCAGAAGCCATAGAACGAGGATGATATTCTCTAGATTTTTTGATGCTGACTGATGTGATTTGCCCGCAAATCTCTTTCTAGAAGCCTTAGAATCGACTTTTCTTTTCTCTTTGCAAAGCTCTTCGGCTTTACAAGCTCTGTCAAACAGAACGACAAACTCTTTCAGCTCAAGAATTCCAACTAAAAGTCTGATTTCTTCATTCAATCCATCCTCAAATCTTTTACACATTATAGCTTCAGAAGAAATGCATTCACGAGCATATTTGCTGAGTCGTACAAACTCTCTTTCATATTCTGTGACTGACATACGACCCTATTTTAATTCAAAAAACTCCTTTCTTTTCTGATCGATGAATCTTTGGCTGATATATTTCTTTCTGAATTCAACTTGAAAGAACTCTCAAGTAACCCTTTCTCGTGGAACTACGGATATCAAGGTATTCCACCACTGATATGCATTATCTCGTAACAGTGATACAACATATTTTAAACATTCTTCAGGTGTGCAGGACAGTTCATCAAATACCCGAATCGTGTTTTCGAGCCAAAACTCGGCTCTCTCAGGGTCATCGTTAACAGTGGCTCTGAAGTATTCGGCCCCGTGTTTCTGTATCTTGTCAACAGGTGGTTTATTCAATCGCGGAGGATCAATACCTTGAGGAACTACAAGGATCGGTTGGGGAACAGGTGGGGGTGGAGGTTGCTGAACAGCCGGGTTTGTACGAATGTACTGTGTGAACCACTCATTCATTATTTGAAAGAAGGCTTCTTTAGCCTCACCCCCGTGACTACTCGTCACAGGTCTAGATTCAGAAGGCGCGGTCCCTTGAGTGGGAGCTGGCACGTTACTTTCTACGTCATCCGCTACAGCTCGTTCGGGATCCATTACTAAATAAAAATACATTTGAAAACGTCAAGAGTCATCACACTATCGCAGTTTTATATATGGCATGTATAGCTAGACTCACATACGATACGTTAGTCCTAGAATCGACTAAAACGTAGCTCTAATACCAATAAATGTAACACCTCTAACCCGTATCCGTCACCAGAATAGGGTTACGAGGTATTACCGATCAATATACATCACTTAACAAACGAAACTCATACATTCATACATTCATATACAAATACCATTCAATTCAATCATATTGTCCCTAATAAGGGCCTATAAGGCCTTAAACATGCTTTAGAAGCGGTTCGGGACTAAACCAATAAAATAAGGAAATTTTGGAAACTTAGAAAAAATTCAACATTTCAAGTGTCACACGCCCGTGTGAACAGACCGTGTGCCTCACACGGCTAATAGACACGCCCGTGTCTTAGGCCGTGTGGAAACAGGGCATACATATTGACTTGCATCACACAGCCGAAGACACGCCCGTGTGCTAGGCCGTGTGAAAACTGGAGAGTATACTGACTTGGGTCACACGACCAACCACACGCCCGTGTGTCTAGCCCGTGTGTCCTTCGAAATGGCCATACACGCCCATGTGCTAGGCCGTGCCAAAACTGTAGGGTATACTGACTTATACAACACGGCCAAGTCACACGCCCGTGTGCTAGGCCGTGTGCCATTTAAGGGGTATACTGACTTGTACCACACGGCCAGTCACACGCCCGTGTGTGAGGCCGTGTGGAGCATACTGACTTCATTTCCATTTTAACACTCGGGGACGCACGGCTATGTAACATGACCATGTGTCACACACGGCTGAGACACACGCCCGTGTGGACAAAAATAGGCTATTTGTAAAGCCAATTTTGCCATCCTATTTTCACAAGCATACACAAGCATAAATGACAACATTTCATAATCTAATAGGCAGCCATTTCATAGCATTTCATACACATATGATACCAATTCCACATAGTATTCAAATACTTAACTAATATCATACATATTTTCACTCATATGTCTACCATAAAACAAGACACATTTGCATACATTCATTCCATCTAACACTTACCAAAACATAATATAAAATTTAATCAAATCACATGCCTTAGATTTATTACACAAATTATACCAAATTCACAATCTCAAGTACCCATAACTATCATCTTTATAACTAGCCTATACATGCCATATTTACATATATCCACAAGTTCAAAAGTACCAATCGGCAATTGGATAGTGTGGTTTGTAACTTCGACTTGTCTGAAACGAGCGAGCTATCGAACCTCTATAAAACAAGGAAATGAAATAGAGTAAG
Source organism: Gossypium sturtianum (assembly GCA_025698515.1). Lineage (NCBI taxonomy): Eukaryota > Viridiplantae > Streptophyta > Magnoliopsida > Malvales > Malvaceae > Gossypium > Gossypium sturtianum. The sequence goes on along the minus strand of CM046943.1, from coordinate 32,562,981 downwards.
CTTTATAGCTTAGTAAGCCCGTATAATTTAGAAACAAACTTACCATTTATACCTAATCAAAGCAATAATCAAGGTGTAATCAATTCAATTACCAAATGCCTAAACACAATCATTCATCACATGTTAGTCATTTAAAATACATGAAACCATCCATTAACTCAATGTAATTACTTAATACATTGTATCATATTAAACTCACATACATCATATACATCATATATAACATTTTACTTTCAATCGTATAAACAATAATTCATTCAATAACTGTACTCATCAATATAAATAGTATTTATGCCCGTTGAACCTATTAGAATATATACATCAGTAGTCCGTCAATTCATTATCATTTTCGCTCTTTCGAGCCATGATCGGTAAGCTCCCGAGGTGATGGACGATGAAGCTCGACGAGCTGAAGCTTGAGAAGCTCATACGAGTGAGAACGAAGCTCTTACGAGTGATATATCGGTAACTCTGACGAAATGCAGGTGTCTTGAGTCCACAACAAATGCAGGAGCTCGACCAAAACGGTAACCCTTGTGACATGTCACTCGTATCTTACGAATTCTTACAATTCAAACGGGGCTCGGTAACCATCAATATATATTAATTAGGCATTCGTATTCCAAGTATATCAATTCCTCAATCATATACATACATTTCAAATAAATACAAATATTTAAAAGCTCGATTCTAATTATACAAACTTACCTCGTATCGCTCGGATAAAAACTATCGGCTATTCGTCAATCTTCCCTTTTCCCTGATCTAAACTCGATCTCGGCTTATTTTGATCTATATATTATCAGATTTAACCCATTCAATAGTAATTCAATTCAATTAAGCCCATATTTCCTAATTTTGGAAAATTACACATTTGCTCCCAATGTTTTACATTTTTCACAATTTAGTCCCTAAACTCGTAAAAATGAAATTCATTCAATTTTCATGAAACCCAAGCCTAGTCGAATTTATTATACAATACTAGCAGCCATATTTTTATTTTATTCACACTTTTAACCACAACATTTCACATTTTCTCAATTTAATCACTTTTTGACATTTTTGTCAAAAATCACTTTACAAAACTAGTTTAACTATCATCAAGCTTCCATAATCTATCATTAAACATCAAAGAACTCAAGTATTCAACAATGGCAACATGTTAAATCTTCAAAAATTACAAAATCTAGCGTATGGGCTAGCTAGAATACAAAGCAATAATCTCAAAAACGTAGAAATAATTAAAAACCGAGTAAAAACCGTACCTTAATTGAAGAATTAATCAATGGCGAATGAGAAAACCTATTTTGGCTTCTTCTACTTCTAAATTTCGGCTAAAGATGAATGAAATAACAAAATTTTGGTTTTGTTTTATTATAATTATCAATTTACGTTAATAACCTTATTAATTAAACATAAAAATCATTTAAACAATGTCCAAGAATGTCCACTTACATTATAAATGGACTAATTACAACATAAGGACTTCTTTTTTAATAAACCATAGCTATTAGGCACATTAAACTAATAGCACACAAGTTTTACACATTACGCGATTTAGTCTTTCTTACCGAATTAAACAATTAAACGGTAAAATTTCTTTACGAAACTTTCAAATAATAATTCTATCATGCTGTAAACTTTAATAAAATAATAAAATAAATATTTTAACTTCGGATTTGTGGTCCCGAAACCACTGTTCCGATTTGACTCAAAAACTGGTTGTTACAGTAGAGGTGTAAAATTAGCTGAAAATATTTTTACAATAACAAAAAAAAAAAAAAAAAGATGGCTCTCAAAGATGATTGACTCTAGATACCAATTGCTGGTTTTTCTTTGTAAGGAAGAAAGGAAAGACAAACCAAGGTTTAGCAATCACATGTGACTTATTATGTTTTTCTGTTTTAATTACAATAGTTTACATACAATGCATAGCCTTAAATAGTAATAAAAATACCAACAAGTTTGCAAGTCTAGGTACATGGAATTATTCATTGAATGATTTTTGTCTAATTAGCACCGCTAAAATTATCCTATCAAAATAAAGATAAATAAAATAACATAACTTTTCTAAATAAGTTGACAACTTGTTAGCTTATATCAAAAGTTTCGGGATAGTCTGCAGCATCAAGGCTCGCATGCCAATCCGCACAACAATTTACACCTTGTATATCCGTGAGTCTTATTCACATTTGGACATTCCACCATATGGTCCACCAATGGTTGTCTGCTTGACAGTTCGCCAACGGACAGTCCGCCAAATCGCTTGTTCGTCAGATAACTCGCACCAATGATGTCCGCCAAATGTGCGAGCTGTTGCATGAATGGCCATCTCGCAACAAGTACCCCTTCCCTTTCTCGCTTTCTTTCATTTCCGTCATTGTATCAGGCAATGTATTTTGGTTTCACCTACTTATTAATGACTTACAAAAATCAAGGAAAAGAATAAATCATACAATCACAACCAAATCTCAGAACAACTTGTTTGTCAGCCATTTGTTTGGAAGGGGTTTTAACAAGGAATGGGAACAGAAATAAGTTTTGGTATTATGGCAAGTAAAAAGGCAGTATTCAAGGGATGAACAATTAATCTTATTAAGTTTTCACATGAAAATTGCTCAATAGGGTTAAGTTAACCTCTGGCCTAATGACTTTCAGTATAACATGATGTGATACCTGATCTTTGAGATCTGCAGATGGAGGTTTGAAACATATTTTACACCTCAAGGTTCTTCTCTTGTTTGGAAGTAAATTTCCTCTTGCATTTATATACTTTTTTTCTTTAGTCATAAATTCCTATGTTGTTCCACAAAACAGTATCAAGATAGTAGTAAAAACTGTATACTGACTGATAACTTTGTTTCTTTATTTTAGGTCAACAGTTTTTTATGTGATTCCTCTAATTCCATGCCTAACACACTCTGTCTATTTTGGTGGGGCTCTTGTTCAATTTTTTATTGAGAAGATTGGTATGATGGGTTCTCTTCCACCTCCTTACGGTTAGTTTTTCTGGACGTTGATACTTCATAGTTCATAGATAATTTCGCTTCCACAAGATTCGTATGGATCTGACAGAAGGACTTGCCTTAATGGGAATTTTCCTCATATGCTTGCTGCTTTTGTCCAAGTGGCTACGAATTAATTAATTTTTTTTTTAAATTTGATTCCAACATATGTAGTTACGAGGAAATATTTCTTATTCAGACTCATATCCAATACTCTTACTGAATCCGAGTAGCACTAGATCACAATATTATGTTCTTTTTTTATTTATTTTGGTGACAAACATTTTATTATACTGTATAGAGCTTTACTATAGCTGTATTCATAAATCCCCACAACGGAAAAATCCAAAGATCTTTTGTTTTATTCCTGCAGGGTTTTACATTCCTGATATTGTCATAGCAGCCACAGTTGGTATCGCTACGGGATGGAGTGTAGGCCCCCTAATATCTATTTGCGGCAATTGGTTAGCCAGGTCATCCATCTTGCAGTTCTTGCTACATCTTGGTGTGATTGCTTTGGCTCTGTCATCGCAGTTCTTTCCATATAGTACAGATGCACCTAAGAGAGTTATTCTCCAGCATTCATTTCTCACTGCAGGTATTTCTAAAACTGCAGTTGCTATTCAGAAAGCCTCGCTGAAACATGTTTGAGTTTGCTGCCATCTTCAAACATGACTTTAATTCCCGATTTGTTTTTCATTCTAAAGATTAAAAAATTCAAGTATTAAATTCTCAAATATTAAAGTACTCAAACTTGCCTTATTTAATGATTTGAGTTGCTCAAAAAATCTGAAAGGATTAAACCGAATTCTGAGTGTTTTTCTAGTGAAGCCTAACTGTTCTATTGACAGCTTAGAGATTTTCAAGGGTCAATTCGCGGTAATAGTTTCTCCTCTGTCGAGAAGTTGTAATGGTGGTAGTGTAATTTAAAAAATAAAATTACTGTTTTGTTTGTCGGCTTGACAGATGCAAATCAGATTGTTGATTCAAGTTATGACGTGGCCGTGGTGGACTCCAATTCTATACTGTTTCTTTTGAAACATGCACCTGAAGTCGCGAAGGAGTTGCACATTGGTCCAGAGTTTTCTTTCAAAACCGCTAACATGTCTAACCAACGTACTTTCATGGTATGTAATATTTACTATCATGCATGCCAACATACTCTTACAAAATTTACATAAGTTGCAATAATATGTGGATTAGGAAGAGAAAAATTGAGTTCGATCCCCTTTAAAACCTGGATGTATATATACTCGCAAATGCTGCTTCCATTAGGGTTGAGTGTGAGTAGGGGTGTTATTGAGTTGTGCTTTAGTTCAAACTATAAGAAGCTAGAATTTCATTCAAAATTTGACGCTCGAATTCAATTTGTTATACATGAATATTCCATGTTGAGATTCATGAAAAACTATTCATGATGACTAAAAAGTAATCTTTTATTGATGCTTAAACCAGATATCAAACTCTGGTATATATACACAAGCTGGCAAGACTAGTTACAACAACCTTAACTACCATAATTACTACTGCTAACTACTAATTGTTTTAACTGTTAACTGCCACAACAGTTTTATTCCTTAACATGCCTCCATCTCCTTAATCTCTGCTGTTTGCTCACGTTTTGCAACTATCTTAAGACACGATCGAAACTTTGTAAAAAGAGGAGCTGACAAAGGCTTAGTAAAGATGTCTTCTACCTGCTCTTGCACTGGAACATGTCCAACAGTTAATGTTCCTGCAGCAACTTTCTCCCTAATGAAAAACAGATACAACTCGACATGCTTAAACTTTGAATGTAATACTGGATTAGCTGAGACAGCAACAGCTCCAGAATTATCGCATCAGACAGTAGCCTTCCTGTTCAAAGAAACATGTAATTCAGCTAAAAGTGATTCAAGCCAGACTATCTCAGTGACCATATGAGCAAGCCCTCTATATTCAGCTTCTGCAGTTGATCTGGAAACAATTTTCTGCTTCTTAGACCCCCAGGCAATAGGATTGCCTCCAAGAAATACACAGAATCCTGTTAGAGACCGCCTGTCATCCACATCAGACCCCCAATTTGCATCCGAATAGCCAACAAGATCCAAGGTGACAGCTGGAGTGAAATGAAGACCATAATCAATAGTGTTCTGGAGATAGCGCATGATGCGTTTCACAACTTTGAAATGTTGATCAAGAGGTTTGTGCATGAACTGACAAACTCTATTTAAAGCAAAAGTAATGTCAGGTCTTGTGATGACCACATACTGTAGAGCCCCCACAATACTCCTGTACTCAGACTCATTCTCAATTGCACTTCCAACATATTGAGATAAAGTAGTTGAAGAAGCCATGGGTGTAGGAGAGCCTTTTGCTTGATCCATGCGAGCCCTGCTTAGAAGCTCAAGGATATATTTGCGTTGGCTCAAAAACAAGCCATTAGTGGTGGGAAGAACTTCAATACCAAGGAAGTAGTTGAGAGAGCCCAAATCCTTCAAAGAGAACTTAGTATCCAAGGTGGCGACAAAGTCATCAATACTACCTTGATGATTTCCAGTGACAATGATGTTATCTACGTAGACAAGTACATACAGGAGCACACCCTCAGTCTTTCGAACAAAAAGGGTGTAACACCCCTAACCCGTATCCGTCGCCGGACTAGGGTTAAGAGGCATTACCAAACAATCAGAAACTTTTACAAACATTTAATATCATAAAGTATATCATCGTCAAATCATAATAGAATACAAGCATATAGTCCCTTAAAGAGGTCTACTAGACCTTAAACATGCATTTGAAAAGGGTCGAAACTGAACCGGGATCATACAAAAAATTTTCAAAAATCAAACATTTTTCAAAGTTACAGAGGTCACACGCCCGTGTGGGCAGGCCGTGTGCCTCACACGGCCTCAGACACGCCCGTGTGTCTCAGCCGTGGAAAAACAGGGCATACATACTGACTTATCCACACGGCCTGAGACACGCCCGTGTGCCTCACCCGTGGTCGACACTGACTTGCACCACACGGCCAGTCACACACCCGTGTGTCCAGCCCGTGGTCGAGTCTGACTTGTTTTGAAATACAACCACGACGGACACGGTCGAGCCACACTCCTGTGTGCTCAACCGTGTGGGCAATTATAGGCCATTTGCAAGGCCAATTTGCACCCACACATTAGATTATACCTACAAGCAATATACCAATTCAAATCATATCAAAATTATCATCTTTACTAGCCATTCAAGAACATAACAAACATACCAACTTATGCAACATTTATCTCAATCTCATCACAAGCATTTCTAAGTATAAACCATTCAAAAACTTACCAAATCAAAGTGTCAATCCATCATCAACAATATGCTAATTTTTGCATCATAGAAATTATCATAGATTTTACCATCTCATTAGCTCAAACATTAGCCATCAAACCATACCAAACTATGCATCATTAAGCATGAATTACTCATTCATATCATAATCATTATCTAGCCATATCACATGGCTATTTATATACAACTCAAAATATAATCCCAAACTAACTAGCCTATACATGCCATACTTAGCTATGTAAACATTCAAAAGGTACAAAAATGAAATTTGATAGTGTGGTGATGATCCTCGATGATCCCCGAGCCTTCCATAGCTTTAACGATCTATAAGACAATGCAAACACACACAGAGTAAGCTTTCAAAAGCTTAGTAAGCCATATACAAATAAACTTATCATATAACATTCATAATCATAACAAATACAAATTCATTAACATATCTCAAATGCAAATTCATAATTCTTCTTTGGCTCACTAGTGTAGCCATTGCTTACCACAAATCGTATCCCAAACTATCTCTTTTATTCAAGCACATTCTTACATATACCACATTTTGTCTCAACAATTTCATACACATATCTCACTTGTGCACTTTCACATATACATACCTTTCATGCTTAAACATAGAATACACATCAACGTACCTTAAACGGTTACACATTTCATATAGACTTTTATTTCTCGGAATTGCCCGTTAAACCATTCAGAATCAAATAGGATACTCGGATAACTCGGAATACTCGTACAATGCCAACGTCCCAGACATGGTCTTACATGTAACCAAATATCGATGCCACTGTCCCAGACAGGGTCTTACACGAATCAAATACGATGCCGATGTCCCAGACATGGTCTTACACGTAAATCTCAAATCGACGCCAACATCCCAGACGTGGTCTTACACAATATCACATATCAGAAACCTATGTCATGACATGTTAATCCTATCTATTCTTAAGGTTCGTACGAGACTTTTCGGATATTGATACATCGTCGATATTTTCTCGGATTTCTCACGTATTTCATCCGAAACCATTCATCACAATTCAATATCAAATGAACATAAATAATTCAACTTAAATACGTTTATTCATATATGGACTTACCTCGTACGGATATAGACGGACGGATTCGACTATTCAATCACTTTCAACTTTCCTCGGTCTAAGTCCGTTTTCTTTGGTTCTTGATCTATACATATTCAAATTTAACTCTTTTATTCACCAATTCATTCAATTCAATCCAAAAACACACATTTAGGGCATTTTACAAATTAGCCCTCACATTTTCACATTTTGACATTTAAGTCTCTATTTCAAAAAATCACAAAATATACAAAATTCAATATAACCCATGCTTAGCAGAATTCTCTATAGGTCCCTAGCAAACCTATATTTTCCATTTATTTCACATTTTAGTCCCTCAAAATATTATTTTCACAATTTAGTCCAAATTACTCAAATTCACTAAAAATCCAAAGACAAAACATGATAATCTAACACATATATTTCATATTTCATCAACCAACATCACAAAGCTCAAGTATTCATCAATGGAACTTTCCAAAATCATCATAAATTTCCAAAATTGAGGCATGGGTTTTGTAGTATTCGAAGCAACGATTACAAAAACGTAGAAATTATCAAAAACCGAACAAAAACTAACCTTGAATTAAGCTTGATAGTAGCCGAAACCTTAAAAGCCATGGATGATTTTCTTTCTTTGATATATTCAGCCAACAAAGATGATAATGGCTTTAATTTATGCTTTTTTTATTTAATTACACATTAATATGCTTTTTACCAAATTAACCTTTGAAATTTAATAAGCAAACCATGCAAAATAAGCCCATAACCGTCCATCCCAAGGTCTAATGGCCAATTTACAACATAAGGGCCTCACATTTAGAAAGACACATCAATTAAGCACTTAATCAAATAGAAGTATACTTTTACATTTTATGCGATTTAATCCTTTTCTCAAATTAAGCATACAAACGGAAAAATTAATTTACGAAACTTTCACACATGCTTAATCACATAATGCAAGTACCAAAAATAATATTAAAATATTTTTTTGACTCGGATTTGTGGTCCTAAAACCACTATTCTGACTAGGGTCTAAACCGGACTGTTACAGTTCTCCCCCCTTAGGGATTTTCGTCCCTGAAAATCTTACTGTTAAACAGATTTGGATATTGTTGTCTCATTGCATCTTCAAGCTCCCACGTAGCCTCTTCAACCTAGTGTCGATGCCACAACACCTTTACTAACAAGACTTTCTTATTTCGCAATTCTTTAACCTTACGAGCCAAGGTACGAATCGTTTTTTCTTCGTAAGTCATATCGGATCGAATTTCAATATCAGACGAAGAAATTACATGTGATGGGTCAGATCTGTATCGACGAAGCATTGACACGTGAAACACATTATGAATCTTTTCTAGTTCCTGTGGCAACAACAGTCTGTATGCAACAGACCCAATTCGTTCGATGATCTCATACGGCCCGATGAACCTCGGACTCAATTTACCTTTACGTCCAAATCGGAGTATTTTCTTCCACGGAGATACTTTCAAGAACACTTTATCACCGATCTCAAATTTGATATCTTTTCGTTTCAAGTCTGCATAAGATTTCTGACGATTTGAGGCGGCTTTCAGACTATCACGAATCACTTTTACTTTCTGCTCTGTTTCTTTTATCAAATCAACCCCGTGTATCTTGTTTTCACTTAGCTCAGTCCAATACAAAGGTGTTCGACATTTGCGTCCGTACAGAGCTTCAAAAGGTGCAATTTTGATGCTCGACTGAATACTATTATTATACGCAAACTCAATCAATGGCAAATATTGTTCCCATGTACCATTAAACTCAAGAATGCAACATCTTAACATATCCTCGAGAATCTGAATAATTCGCTCAGATTGACCATCCGTCTATGGGTGAAAAGCAGTACTGAAGTGTAACTTCGTACCTAAAGCCTCTTTCAGTTTCTTCCAGAATCGCGAAGTAAACCTCGAATCTCTGTCAGACACAATGGATAGTGGCACCCTGTGCAATCTCACAATATCAGAAATATACAACTCAGCTAATTTATCAAGTGAGTAATCAGATCCTACCGGAATAAAATGGGCTGATTTTGTCAATCTGTCAACTACGACCCAAATTGCATCTTTCTTTCTCGGAGTCAAAGGCAACCCTGTAACAAAGTCCATTGTCACTATCCCATTTCCATTCAGGAATCATTATCGGTTGTAACAAACCGGATGGCACCTAATGTTCAGCTTTAACTTGCTGACAGACTAAGCATTTCGATACAAACTCTGAGATATCCCGCTTCATTCCAGGCCACCAATATTGTTGCTTCAAATCATTGTAAATTTTTGTACTTCCCGGATGAATAGATAAGCGACTGTTATGTGCTTCATTCAAGATCAACTGAATCAACTCTGGGTTTCTCGAAACACAAATCCGATCTCGAAATCTCAAACAATCATCAACATCAACTCGAAATTCCGAATCAAAGTTCAAATCACACTGAGTTCGCTTCGCTAGCATTTCATTATCAACTTTCTGAACATCACATATTTGCTGTAAGAACAACGGTTTCGCTTTCAACTTAGCCAAAACTGAACCATCATCAGACAAGTCTAAATGAGCATTCATCGCACGTAATGCAAACAGCGATTTTTAACTCAATGAATCAGCAACAACATTTGCCTTACCCGGATGATAATCTATCACAAGCTCGTAGTCTTTCAACAGCTCTAACCATCATCTTTGTCACAAATTCAGGTCTTTCTGAGTCATCAAATATTTCAGACTTTTGTGATCTGAAAACACATGGCATTTTTCACCGAAAAATAATGACGCCAGATTTTTAAAGCAAACACAATCACAGCTAACTCAAGATCGTGTGTCGGGTAATTCTTTTCATGTGGTTTCAATTGTCTCGAGGCATAAGCTATAACTTTTCCTTCCTGCATCAAAACACATCCCAAACCATTCAACGAAGCATCGCTAAAAATCACGAACTCTTTACCCGATTTTAGCTGTACTAAAACTGGAGCTTCGGTCAAAAGAGCTTTCAACTGATCGAAACTTTTCTGACATTTATCGGACCATTCAAACTTCACATCTTTCTGAAGCAATCTTTTCATAGGAGTTGCAATCATCGAAAAGCCTTTTACGAACCGTCGATAATAACCAGCAAGTCCCAGAAAACTACGAACTTCAGACACATTTTTCGGAGGCTTCCACTCCAAAATAGCTGAAATCTTGCTTGGATCAACTCGTATACCAGATGCTGACACAATATGCCCCCAGAAAACTAACTTCACGCAACCAGAATTCACATTTACTGAACTTAGAATATAATTTCTTATCTCGCAGAGTTTGTAGCACAATTCTCAGATGTTTAGCATGCTCATTTTCGTCATGCGAATAAATCAAAATGTCATCAATGAATACAACAACAAATTGATCTAAATACGGTCTGAAAATTCTATTCATCAAATCCATAAAGAAAGCAGGAGCATTTGTTAGTCTGAAAGGCATAACTAAAAACTCATAATGCTCGCACCTCGTTCTTGAATCAATCACATAGGCAAAATAGGCTTCACAACCCTTGTTCATATAACTCTGAGCTTTCATCACTGATATCACAGCCGGTAACCCATTCAAATCATTAGATTCAATCCTAACTATTTCATCATTCTGACACATCAAATCAATGGTCTTTCATTTGCAGTTCACAACAGCATCATGAAATGTTAGCCAATTCATACCCAGAATTATATCAAACTCATCAAAAGGTAATAGCATCAGATCAGCCAAAAAACAGATATCTCGAAACATCAACGGACAATTCTTGCATACTTTGTCAACTAGGACACTTTTACCTAAGGGGTTCGATACTCTAATAAAAAATTCAGTAGACTCTACAGGTAAAGTTTTACTGGATACTAAGTTCATGCATACATACGAATGAGTAGACCCTGGATCTATCAATGCAATTACAGAAGTATCAAAAATAGTAAATGTACCCGTAATAACATCTGGAGACGAAGCTTCCTCACGAGCTCGAATGACATACGCTCTGGCAGGAGCTCTAGCTTCAGATCTCGCTACTGTATCTCTCGTAGTTCTCAGAATACCACTGACATTTCTTGTGTTTCTTGAAGGTCTACCTCTAGCTGAAGCATTATCTGACTTCGGATTCTGTGCAATCTCTTATTCAACTGATTCATGGCAGTCCCGGATGAAATGATCTAATGATCCACATCTAAAACAGGCTCGGTCATTCAATCTACAACTACCCGGATGTCTTTTACCACAGTGCTTAAATTCAGGCCGCTCGGATTGGACATTTTTCACACTAGCCACCGAAGTTGCTGAAGTTTTGGAGTTCGACTGTGATCTAGCTCGATCTCTGTTCGAATGTCCCATATTAATCTTTGAACGACTATATTCATTTCTAAATTTCTTTGATGCAGATTGAAATGATTTACTTGAGAATCTCTTTCTCACATCTCTAGCTTCAGATTCATCTTTTCTTTTATCTTTCCCGAGTGCTTCAGCTTTACATGCTCGATCAACAAGCACAACAAACTCTTTTATTTCTAGAATTCCAACTAGCAATCGGATATCTTCATTCAGACCATCTTCAAACCTCTTACACATTATAGCTTCAGTCGAAACACATTCCCGAGCATATTGACTTAATCTCACGAATTCTCATTCATATTTAGTGACAGACATGCGACCCTGTTTCAATTCCAGAAATTCTTTTTGTTTCTGATCTATAAATCTCTGACTGATATATTTCTTCCAAAATTCAGACTGAAAGAAATCCCAGGTAACTCGTTCTTTTGGAACAACAGAAATCAAAGTCTTCCACCACTGATAAGCTGCATCTCATAACAGGGAAACGACACATTTTATGCATTCATTAGGAGTCAATGACATTTCGTCAAACACTCGGATTGTATTCTCAAGCCAAAACTCAGCTTTCTCAGCATCATCTTCATTGGTAGCCCTGAACTCTTCATCCCTATATTTACGGATTTTATCGACCGGAAGCTTATTCAACAGATTCAAGTTCATAACCGGTGATACAACAGAAGTCTGAGGAGGATTTGACGGGGGCAGAGGTTGTGAAACAGCCGAACTTGTTCTAACGTATTGAGTGAACCACTCATTCATCATTTGGAAGAAGGCTTGTTTAGCCTCACCTTCCTGACAGCTAGTAGCCGGTCTTGAATAAGATGGCGCTGTCCCTTGAGCAGGAGCAGGCGCATTGCTTTCAACATCGTCAGCTACAGCTCTTTCGGGATCCATTACTATACGAAAAACACGTTTTATACATCAGGATTCATCACACTATCATAGTTTGTATATATGGCATGTATAGCTAGACTCTCACATGCTATGTTAGTCCTAGAATCGACTAAACCGTAGCTCTGATACCAATCAAATGTAACACCCCTAACCCGTATCCGTCGCCGGACTAGGGTTAAGAGGCATTACCGGACAATCGGAAACTTTTACAAATATTTTGTATCATAAAGTATATCATCGTCAAATCATAACAGAATACAAGCATATAGTCCCTTAAAGAGGTCTACTAGACCTTAAACATGCATTTGAAAAGGGTCGGAACTAAACCGGGATCATACAAAATTTTTTAAAAAATCAAACATTTTTCAAAGTTACAGAGGTCACACGCCCGTGTGGGCAGGCCGTGTGAGGCAGACACGCCCGTGTGTCTAAGCCGTGGCAAAACAGGGCATACATACTGACTTATCTACACGTCCTGAAACACGCCCGTGTGCCTCACCCATGGTCGACACTGACTTGCACCACACGGCCAGTCACACGCCCGTGTGTCTAGCCCGTGGTCGAGTCTGACTTGTTTCGAAATACAACCACGAGGGACACGGTCGAGCCAAACTCCCGTGTACTCAACTGTGTGGGCAATTATAGGCCATTTGCAAGGCCAATTTGCACCCACACATTAGATTATACCTACAAGCATTATACCAATTCAAATCATATCAAAATTATCATCTTTACTAGCCATTCAAGAACATAACAAACATACCAACTTTTGCATCATAGAAATTATCATAGATTTGACCATCTCATTAGCTCAAACATTAACCATCAAACCATACCAAACTATGCATCATTAAGCATGAATTACTCATTCATATCATAACCATTATCTAGCCATATCACATGGCTATTTATATATAACTCAAAACATAATCCCAAACTAACTAGCCTATACATGCCATACTTAGCTATGTACACATTCAAAAGGTACCAAAATGAAATTTGATAGTGTGGTGATGATCCTCGACGATCCCCAAGCCTTCCGTAGCTTTAACGATCTATAAGACAATGCAAACACACACAGAGTAAGGTTTCAAAAGCTTAGTAAGCTATATACAAATAAACTTATCATATAACATTCATAATCATAACAAATACAAATTCATTAACATATCTCAAATGCAAATTCATAATTCTTCTTTGGCTCATTAGTGTAGCCATTGCTTACCACAAATCGTATCTGAAACTATCTCTTTTATTCAAGCATATTCTTACATATGCCACATTTTGTCTCAAAAATTTCATGCACATATCTCACTTGTGCACTTTCACATATACATACCTTTCATGCTTAAACATAGAATACACATCAATATACCTGAAACGGTTACACATTTCATATAGACTTTTATTTCTCAGAATTGCCCGTTGAACCATTCGGAATCAAATAGGATACTCGGATAACTCAAAATACTCGTATAATGCCAACATCCCAGACGTGGTCTTACATGTAACCAAATATCGATGCCACTGTCCCAGACAGGGTCTTACACGAATCAAATATGATGTCGATGTCCCAGACATGGCCTTACACGTAAATCTCAAAACGACGCCAACGTCTCAGAGTGGTCTTACACGATATCACATATCACAAACCTATGTCATGACATATTAATCCTATCTATTCCTAAGGTTCGTATAGGATTTTTCGGGTATTGATACATTTTCGATATTTTATCGGATTTCTCACGTATTTCATCTGAAACCATTCATCACAATTCAATATCAAACGAACATAAATAATTCAACTTAAATATGTTTATTCATATATGGACTTACCTCATACGGATATAGACGGACGAATTCGACTATTCAATCACTTTAGACTTTCCTCGGTCTAAGTTCGTTTTCTTTGGTTCTTGATCTATACATATTCAAATTTAACTCTTTTATTCACCAATTCATTCAATTCGATCCAAAAACACACATTTAGGGCATTTTACAAATTAGCCCTCACATTTCCACATTTTGACATTTAAGTCCCTATTTCACAAAATCGCAAAAATATACAAAATTCAATATAACCCAAGCTTAGCCGAATTCTCTATAGGTCCCTAGAAACCCATATTTTCCATTTATTTCACATTTTTGTCCCTCAAAATATTATTTTCACAATTTAGTCCAAATTACTCAAATTCACTAAAAATTCAAAGATAAAACATTATAATCTAACACATATATTTCATATTTCATTAACCAACATCACAAAGTTCAAGTATTCATCAATGGAACTTTTCAAAATCATCATAAATTTCCAAAATTGAGGCGTGGGTTTTGTAGTATTCGAAACAACGATTACAAAAACGTAGAAATTATCAAAAATCGAACAAAAACTAACCTTGAATTAAGCTTGACAGTATCCGAAACCTAAAAAGCCATGGATGATTTTCTTTCTTTGATATATTCGGCCAACAAAGATGATAATGGCTTTAATTTATGCTTTTGTTTTATTTAATTACAGATTAATATGCTTTTTACCAAATTAACCTTTGAAATTTAATAAGCAAACCATGCAAAATAAGCCCATAACCGTCCATCCCAAGGTCTAATGGCCAATTTACAACATAAGGGCCTCACATTTAGAAAGACACATCAATTAAGCACTTAATCAAATAGAAGTCTACTTTTACATTTTATGCGATTTAATCTTTTTCTCAAATTAAGCATACAAACGGACAAATTAATTCACGCATTTTTTATACATGCTTAATCACATAATGCAAGCACCAAAAATAATATTAAAATATTTTTCTGACTCGGATTTGTGGTCCCAAAACCACTATTCCGACTAGGGTCTAAACCGGACTGTTACAAAGGGAGCCATCAGATTTAGTCAAAATAAACCGAGAAGTAGGTAAAATGTCCCTTAGCTTTGAGAACCAAGCTCGAGGAGCCTGCTTAAGGCCATACAGAGCTTTCTTTAGGCAACATACCAAGGTTTGATCACCAATCTTCTGCTCAAAACCTGGAGGCTACATCATATAAATCTCTTCTGACAAATCCCCATTGAGGATGGCATTGTTAATGTCAACTTGCCTTAATGACCAACCAAACTTCACAGCCAAGGATAAGACTACACGAATTGTAGTAGGTTTTACAACAGGGCTGAAAGTTTCTTGATAATCAATACCAGCTTCCTACAGGTACCCTTTGACAACCAGTCTACCTTTGTAGCAAGCAATGGTGCCATCCGAGTGTTTTTTAACTTTGAATATCCATTTGCAGCCTACAGCCCTCCTGTTGACATGTAAGGGAACTAAATCCAAAGTTTCATTCTTCAGGAACGCATCATACTCCTGCTGAGCTGCCAGTTTCCATTCCTTGTTGGCAAAAGCCTGCTCAATCGTGACAGGTTCAGGAACTCCTAGCTCAGCTAAAAATAATTTAGGTTTGAAGATCCCATTCTTGGATCTGGTTTGCATAGGATGAGTGTTGACAATAGGAGCTGACAAGTGTTCAATGGGCAAGGGACTGCTGGAAGCCAACCGAGAGGTGAATGAGTCAGTTGACGAAATACCAGTAGGAGATGGAGGAAGAGAAGCTGGCCTACTGTCATCTGTATTGACACCAAGCGATCTAGAATACAGAGAAGTAGGCTATATAGGAACAGAATCTGGACGAGCACGAGAAAAAGAAACTGGCCTACTGGCATCTGATATTGCTGCCAATTCTGGTTGAGGGGAAGAAACAGTCATAGGTGAGACACCAACACCAGACCGTGGCAAGGAAGAGAAGACAACAGGAACTCGAGCTTGTTGATGCTGAAATTGAAAGTGAGCCCGAGAACCACTGCTTGAGCTAGAAGAAGCAGCAAAAGGAAAAGAGTCTTCATCGAACACCACATGTCTTGAGACAAAAACCTTTCCAGTATCATCAAGGCATTTGTATCCTTTGTGAGCTGAGCTATAGCCAAGAAATACACAGGGCTTGGAACGATACTCGAGCTTATGATTATTAAAGGGTCGAAGATAGGGATAACACCTACAACCAAAAACCTTTAAAAACATGTAATTAGGCTAAGTACGATGCAACACTTCAAAAGGTGACCGTCCTTTGAGAACAGGTGTGGGAAGCCTGTTAATGAGAAAAATAGCACTAGTAAAAGCATGAGCCCAAAAGTGCAGAGGCATGCTAGATTGAGCCATCAAGGTCATACCAGTATCGATAATTTGCCTATGTTTTCTCTCGACTAGACCGTTTTGCTCAGAAGTGTGGGGACAAGTCAGGCAGTGATGAATTCCAAGCTGAGACAACACCTTTGAAAAAGACCGAAATTCTCCACCCCAATCAGTCTGAAGAGCCTTAATGGAACATCCAAATTGAACAGTAATAAATTTCTGCAAATAGAGAAACTTTTCAAGGGCTTTAGATTTGCGTTTTATGAGATATAGCCATGTGAATCTAGAGTACGCATCAACAAATGAGACATAGTAGTAGGAGCCTTCAGATGCCATAGGGGCAGGTCCCCAAAGATCAGAAACTATGAGCTCAAAGGGACCCGAATATACAGTAGTAGATGAAGAAAATGAAAGCTTATGAAGTTTTCCAAGCTGACATGCTGAACAAATAGTACTCAACTTACAAGTGTTTGAAACAACATTACACATCTGAAGAACTGTTTTAACAATTTTATTACAAAGATGGCCCAAACGTTTGTGCCACAACTCAAAATTAGAGCAACTAGAAGCTGGAAGTCCCAAACGAGCAGTATGAACAGTGGCTGGAGTTGAAGAAACAAATTTGTACGCCTGAGTGTCAGAAAGGTCAAACTTATATAAACCATTATGAATGCGGCCCACCAACAGGATGCTCCATGTCTTGGTATGCTTCACAAAATAACGGAAAGCATGAAACTCAAAGTAAACTTGGTTATCTTTTGCTAATTGAGCAACAGACATTAAATTTTTACAAATGTCAGGTACATGTAAAACATTTCTTAGATGAAAGATTCTACTGTCAGTTGTAAAGGAGCTGGAGCCAACATGATCCACTGGAACTGACATGCCATTCCCCATAAAAAGCTTGCTGTTACCTGTGTACTGAGTGACCTGTTGCAAACTTTCCATATTATTAGTTACATGATTGGAAGCACCGGAGTCTAGATACCAAATCTTTGCAGTTGAGGAACTTGGAGAAAACTGCCTTTAACAGAAACCTGATTAGCTTGCAGACCAGAGTCTTGTGCAGAACCTTTCTGAGAACAACAATGATGACCACAAGAGGACAAAGAAGAAGAATCTTGGAACTGATAAAAATGTGCCTGCATGGACTGGTCAGAAATTCCTTCAAAAGTCTCATCGAACCGATAATAACACCGTTGGACAGTATGACCAATGCGTCCACAAAGTTGACACTGAGGCTTATTATATACAAATTTCCTACCTCGACCTCTACCTCAAGATGATCTACCATTGCCCCTATAGGGTGGTCTGGAACCCCTATCAGACTGACCGCGGCTACTACCACCAGAATCATGATGTTGAACAACATTGGCTTGTAAAGACATGGTAGAAACTAGATCTTGTTGTCGAGTTTCACAATCAGTGAGCATTTCAGCAACAAGTTCAAGAGGAACACTCATTGCAGACGCTACAATACGAATTGACTCATACTCCACTGGCAAGCCTGCAAGAATGATACTAATTTGTTCTTGCTCAGAAAGAACACTACCAGTAGCCACAAGAGTGTCACATAGATTTTTAATCTTGGCCAGATATTCTTTAATGGTCAGCTGACCTTTTTTTTGAGAATAAAGGGAATGTCGCAAAGTAGAAATCGTCAGAGTAGACTTAGAAGCAAAGCGTTTAACAACAGTACTCCATACATCAAAGCTAGATCGAGCATTAGTGAGATGAACTAGAACATCATCACAAATGGTGGACAAAAGCCAGGAAGCTAACAATTTATCTTGTTGTTTTTAAAACAAGAAGTCAGGATTAGGAACAAGATTACCATTGCTATCAACAATCGACTGTGAAGGAACACTAACAGTGCCAAGAACAAAACTATACAGCCCATAGCCTTCAAGGATTAACAAAACTTTTTGTTTCCATAAAAGAAAATTGTGCTCTCCAAGTTTTACAGTGTCATGCTTAGGAAATTGTTGAATCTTCCTCAAAACACTAGGAGTCGAACCAGGAGAAGAACCGCCTGCTGGAACACCTGAGTTGATGGACTGTCGATTTTCATCATCATCACTAGAAACGACCTCTGTTGCCATGAGAGAACACTAAAAAAAAAAAATAAAGCTCAGATACCATGTTGAGATTCATGAAAAACTATTCATGATGACTAAAAAGTAATCTTTTATTGATGCTTAAACCAGATATCAAACTCTGGTATATATACATAAGCTGCCAAGACTAGTTACAACAGCTTTAACTACCATAACTACTACTGCTAACTACTAACTGTTTTAACTGTTAACTGCCACAACAGTTTTATTCCTTAACATTCCACCCTTGTAAGAAGCAGCAAAAGCCATCTCACCATCGCCAGGCATACACTCCTCACCTCGAATAACACAAAGGCGAGGCTACCTATGCACAATCTACCTAGTTGGCCTCACTTAAGTTTAGAACAATACTCTTACGACTTAGTGCTATACGAAATTACAAGAACAACTTAAGCTCCTCCAAGAACAACTCTAATGACAACAACAATCAATGCGACAAACATTCGAGTAATAAAGGAACTTAGGATAGGGCGAGAGGCCATCTAGATATGTGGACGTTGTATCACTGGTGACAGGACACCAATCTCGGAATCTATGATCAAGAGAATTGACGGGTTGAAAAGAGGTCACCAAATGGACCAATGGACAAGCTCACACCTCAGTGTAAACATAGGGGATAACATTTTCCAAACCATTCACTAGGACATTATGTTATGAACAATAGAAGCGGCGATATCAGGAGATGGTAAGAAGGAGTGCCTTATAATAGATTCATTAGTTATATGCCGCTTAATTCTTATCAGGTGCATATATTGAACAATGTCAACGGAGTAGGTGTAACACCCCTTACTCATCTTGACAATTAGAACGAATATGAGATGTTATGGTGACACTTGCAAGCTTAATCCAAATTTTTTTTTTGTATAAAAGTTAATTTCTCAATATATTAATGTACTTTGAATCAAATTGACAAAGTTTAGAAAGATTAAAAAATGATTAGAAATCATATCAAGTCATAGTGTATATATAGAGTCATGTCAAAATCATAAAACAAATGTTCGTAGTTCTTTAGCTCAAATTGAAGTCATTCAAGTTGAAAAAGAGAAGAGTTTTACAATAATATAAATCTTGAAACAATTTAAATAAAATTATAGAAATAAGATAAAAAAATCATTTTTGAAGGCATTAAAATCATCTTAAAACCATTTAAAAAATTTTAATGGGTAATCGGAAGTGTCCGGGGTAAAAAATGAGCCCTTAGAAGCCAAAATGGATCAAAACAATGTAGTGGGGCAAAGTGGTGCAAAATGCTAGAACAATGTGTGAGGTCACGACATGGGACATCATGTCGCGATGTCACTTCCTGTTTATAAAAAGCACGATGTAGATGAGGTCACAACGTCATAGGTGAATATTTTGACGTTGCAAGATGAGGTTGCAACATCACCCTCTGTGTAACCCGAAAACACTACAAATTATCCCAAACATTCTCAAAATATACCAATAAGTTTTGAATTATTTAGAATAAAACCATCATTCAACACAGAACTCGCATTCTTAAGAAGATGCTCAACAGTCATTGAATTAAAAAATATTGCTCTTTATCGACATAAAATAAATAATTACAACTCTTTATAAGGGATTAAGTCTTTATTACATGTCATTTTACTACAAATTCTAAGACAATATCACAAGTCTAACCTTGTTCTTTCTTCAAGTGGTGATGTAATATCTCCGAGTCACTAGTTCAATCTTCATAGAACAATTTTCACCTATGCTAAACCACTAACGCGGTAAGCTCGAGAGCTTAATAAGTACTCGTAGATTATCCTAAATTGTCTTAATCATTAGTTGCTTGACTCTTTTATAAGTTTTATGCAAGAGTTCACTTAAAACCATATGTTAAGGACATTTCATTCCGTATTTCTTTGTAGCACAACATTAGTACTCAAGCCCCTTTAGATTTGTTTTTCATTTATTTCCAATACATAGGGTGCTTACCTATTTTGTCTTTCTAACTTTTAGAGTGCATTCTTAGCCATGTTACAATTAATTGTATCCTCACTAATCATTAAATTTATTAAGGCATTACACATATTAATCACTTATGCCATTTCCAAATAGCATGTTACCTCATAAAGCATGGTTCTCACATAGAGATATATAATGTTATACTATATAAAGCATATATCCAAATCACATAATTGAAACTCTTTGAGCATCCATTCATTATCTTACATTTAAATCTCACATATTCAATTTAATAAGCTATTCAAGCACTTAATGCTCTCATCAATAATTTTCACATTCATATATAAACACATGCACTTTTTTTGACTTCCTCATTCTCACTCATTAAGATTTTTTATAAAAAAAAAAAAATTCAACCTTTGGTTCATTTAAGCAATAATCCACATTTCTCTACATTATGGCATAGCAATAATTCTTTTGACACTCCTAACCCAAATTTTAATGCCATTAAGCCAAATTCATATATTCCAACATGTTTCTTCTAATTATCACAACTTGTTAAGCTATTATTTTTCTCATATATCCTCAATCACATTTTAAACATTCATAGTCATTATATACTTTATTACATCATTTTAACAATTTCCATAATTATTTTATTGAGGGGAAGTTAAGAGAATAAAAAGTACTTACCTCATTCATAGTAAAAGTTTCACCACAAGGCTTCCTCATGCTTTCTCAACACTTTAATCCATCCAATTATCCACTAAAAATTACCCTCTCCATCCATCCAACATTTCTTAACACAAAATATAAACAAAACATTAATACACATCCTTCCAAACATGCTAAAATTCGGAAATCCACTTTCTTACCTTTCTTGGAGTTTTCTCCCTCTAATCATGGCTTTATCTCACTAAACTCGTAAACTCTTAAGTTTTGAGAAATGAGATGGTAGATGAAAATGAACTTAGAGATTGGTTTCCTACTTGATATTAATAAGAAATCCTAATTTGATGAGGAATGAAGAAAGTACAAAAAATGAAAGACTTTCCCTTCTCAAAAAGAAGCAGCCGGTCATGGGTAAGAAGATGGGGTTTCTCCTTTTATTTTTCTATTTAAAATACTCAAATTTGGTCAAAGCGAAAGTCAAACCCCATTAAATTAAATTCGTGGTCCATGCAAAAATTCAATCCAATGACTCCAAAGTTATTCTCAATAATTCAATATCTCAAATTATAATATTTCCGATATGAAATTCATGTAAAATGATTAAAATACCATTCACGTGGAAAAATTGCATTTTGAACCCTTTTTTGCTCATCACTTTGTTTAAATTTGATCAAGGCACTTAATGACTCAAAATTTTCATATTTTATACTTATCAACCTTATTTATGAATTATCTATGCATAATTTTCATTTAGGACATTTCTCAATAAAATGAAAAATTTAGGATTTAGTCTCTAACTTTCATTTTCATTCAATCCAGCCCCAAAAATCATCATTCATTGCAATCACTTACTAATTTGATCGTATAGCACTTCATTGGTGCCTTTTTAACTAATTTCTTTATTGTTGGGCTATTTTCATTTTAGTTCCTTAAATTTTATAATTTTTACAATTTAATCCCCCGAAGTGACTTCCATCACATTAATACTCAGTTCAAGTCATCCTTATTATTCACAATCATTATTAACTTTTATTTCTTTAATTTGATCAAATTACACTTTCATCCTTAACTTTTCTAAATTTATAATTTGGTCATTTGATATAAACATCTCATATTCACAATCATTCTCTCAAATTTCCTCTTATAACAATCAAAATAATTCTTTAATACTTCATTTATATATATTTTTTCAAATTCTCTTCAGAATTTCACTATGATGAGTCTTAGAACAGTACCATTTACTGTATTGGAAATTTGGGGTGTTATAAGAAAGATCTTAGGATCCCCGCACCAATAAAGTCATCATCGCTCGAACAAATGTTGATTCCATGGTCATGTTGACCATAAAAAAGAATGTGTTTACCTCATAGATGCTATTGAAGAGGTTGTTAGGCGAGGACAAGCTAGATAGTTGATTGGAAATTTGCCCCAACAAAGAAAGCATGATGAGGCAAAATCTTTATAAGATACATCAGACAGGATAAAGTCCATGATAATATACCAGTCAGACGCACCATTAACATGTTAGTTGGTGCCACCAAAGAATGGGTTGTTTTGTAAACCATGAGGAAGGCTCACTTCAGAAGCATAATGTTTATAAAATTATCATTAAAGAGATCTTAAGTGATAAAAAATATGGAAGTCAAATTTAATGAAAAAAAAAAAAAAACATGATGTTTGACGACAATCGCAATGACCCCTAGGTAATCACAACCACAATTGCAAACTATGAGGTTTAAAAGATTTTGCTTGACAAGACAGTGTGGTGAAAGTATTACACTGGGCGACTTTTCTAAAAATGGGCCTCTTCAAACAAAAATTAAAGCAAGCCCCATCTTTGGGTTTGCTAACCAATTGATTTAAGTAAAGCGTTCAATCACATTGCCAATCACCATAAGAGATAGGGGAATACTATCACCAGCATGATAGAATTCCTGGTAGTCGATCAGTCGTCAGCTTGCAATGCCATTTTTGGACGACCTTTGATGAAAAATATTTAAATGACTATGGTGACATTCTATATGAAGGTTGCACCCATGGGTATGGGATATGTACAAGCCAACCAATAAATGACAAGGTAATGCCAAATTAATTTTTTCCAATTACCATAGCCCACACTGAAGTTGGAAATGGCAAGGCCAGAAAAAAAGTATCTGAACTAACGACCAAAAAAGCAGTTGAACAAAAACATTTGAAAAAGTAAGAATGTGCTGCAGGCAAGAACCTAGTGAACCTAAAAATCCTTAATGTCAAGTGAGAAATCAACCGATTCAATGCAAAACCAAAAGGATGAACCAAAAACTTACAGTTGTACTATAACAATCCCAAAAGAATAACTCGAACTTTTTCCTCTCTCCCGAGGCTAGAGAAGGTTTCTTAATAAGAATGTTAAGAGAACATCGAGGTGTTTGCATGGTCAACAGCAAAGATGCCTAGGGTAAACCTAACAATTATCCAGCAGTCACTCAATGTTAACCCCAATGCCATGGTTGTTCAATAGAAAAGTTAAGGTTTGTGACTGAAGGGTTCAAGCGGTCAAAAA
This sequence comes from Gossypium sturtianum, assembly GCA_025698515.1. Classification (NCBI taxonomy): domain Eukaryota; kingdom Viridiplantae; phylum Streptophyta; class Magnoliopsida; order Malvales; family Malvaceae; genus Gossypium; species Gossypium sturtianum. The sequence continues at coordinate 32,538,903 of CM046943.1, read as the reverse complement.
GGAAATCCAAAAGCTATTGGCCACTAGTTTCATTAAAGACGTCACCTACTAAGAACAGTTGTCTTATATAATCACAATGAATAAACCTAATGGGAAATAGAGCATGTGCATTGATTTCACATAAGGCTTGTCCCAAAGACAATTTACCACTTCCCTCTATAGTTAGACTTGTGGGCGCATCAACAAGACACAAGGCTTTATAGATGCCTTCTCTAAGTACAATAAAATCCTACTAGCTCTAAAAACCAAGAAAAGACTACTTTCATCATTAAAGAAAGGTTGTGATCTTGTAAGGTGATGCTTTTTTGTCTTAAAAACGTTAGACCAACTTATCATCAATTGGTGAATCATATTTTTGAAAAGAAATTAGGGAAATTTGTGGAAGCATACATGGATTACATGCTTGTAAAAAGTGTTTACATGGAATTTTATGGCTTGATAATGGTGATAAAATAATAATATTCAATAAAGTTGAATATTCAACTAATTATTATAAGACTACTAATATTAAAATAAACAATTAATTATAACTCTACTCCTAAATACTCAATAACTAGAGACTAATATGAATTAATGAAATTGAATAACATAAAATAAATATAAGACTTAATAGACAACTATTGGAACATCGGTACGTCCCGTGGCATGGTAAAAGCGTAATTATGGTGATCACAGTCCATGAATCCATGTACAGGAAATGAATCTGGGTTGAAAAAGATTGAAAATGTACCTAAAATCGATCTATAAAGGAGCAACATTGGTACAGGTTTGAAGCCTCTATCGAAAGGGCAAACCTCAGCTGCAACAAATCGCCTAGGTGTTTATGTGATCCACTTGGAAGAAGAATAATCATGGTCATCCACGTGAAATTAGTATTTTGGGTAACATAAAGTTGGGATAAGACCTTCCTTTTCATTCAAAACCACATATTGAATAAAATCTCTCAGAGGGATTAAGGAATCTTCCAGAAAACATGATATCCTTACCATTAAGTTATTAATTTCCATAATTCCTTAAAAAATATCTTTAATCGAAAATTAAATCATTATTTAATAATTTTGGTAAAGATAAACCTAGTTAAAACTTGTATGAAATTCAATTAATATATTATTTTAATTGTATCCTCTAGGTGTGTACCTCAAGTATGTACATATATCGTGTTTAATATTTAAATTTATCAAATTAGACTAATCATAAGAACATTTCTATAATTAATTTAACTTATGTGATAGTTAAATATAATCCTAAATTTCTTTAGATTCTAGTCACTTCAACCCTAGGGTGTGTCCCTATAGGACCCTGCAACGTTGGCAGTAACATTAAAAAAAATCTAATGTTACAAGAAGTGAGTGACATCTAGCAATCAACATTACTACCCAAGATGCAAGCAATTATAGTTTGACATAACCTTCTTTGATAATATTATGTAGTATATCCCTTTATTCTTGATATCAAGATTGAACACAAGACATGAAACAGTCACACTTGTATAATTTAATATGTGAAAAAGGGAAAATCATCCCCTAAAGTGGCCTCTACTTGTATAAATTTATTAATCAATTGATGAAAGTTATTGGGTTTATTGTACAAAGAAGGTGACACATCCAATTTTCTCATAAAATAATAAAACCCCAACTAATCATGCTTATTGGTAGATAAGTATATACAACTTTTGAAACTACTAATATAAGAAGGCTCTTTCCTCTCACTACAATACCAAACAATGCCAAAAAAGAAAAAAAAAGAAACTAGGATGCGCTTATTAACTACCCAAGAGCTACCCTAAAACTTTCTAAAGCATTGACAAACCAAGAGTGAAGTGGTGGATCAAATCCTCTCTAAAAGACATAAAGGGACAAGAAAAATCCTCTTTGATTTTCTATAAAATTGCTAAGTTGATGAACATCCCACAAATAGAAATTTTATATCTATAATAAGGGACTTGAATCCCTCCTTAAAAGCAAAACACAAACCATTTCCTCCTCTAACATAAAACACTCAAACTCATTACTCTAGATAGGACATGTCTGCCTCCTTAACAGTGGCCTTCTACCATAACTACCTAAAAAAATATATCAAATATTACAAAATATGGTTGACAAACCCAGAATTTTAGCGAAATGACAGCTACACATGCTACAAATGAGAGTAAAGTGTAAAGGATTAAGAGAAAATAGCACTTACAAAAAAAATGTCGTGGTTTTGATGAAAGGATAACATCCCTGGAAAAGCCTGTAACATAAATGACAAGCAATAATAGTAGAGAAAAAAAAAATCATTTTATAACCCTCTCATTGACTAGAGGGAGGGGCAATTGTTATACATAAACATTGCCCCCTGAAGAAGCAACAAAAGTCACCTTGCTAAGAGGACCAGCTCACTAGGCATAAACTCATCACCTCAAATAACATAAAGAGGCGAGGCCACCTACAAATTTTGTTTACTAGTAGACTTCAAAAAGTCACGATCATGTCACATTACATCTCATAACTCCAGGACTAGTTTCCTAAGTTGATCGGATCCAGCTAGTGGGTTCCAATGACCCTAAAGTCGACTCCACCTAGAAAGATAATCATTCAAGGGGGCATACTTTATTCACAAAGTGTCTATACATATGATTTTCTCTTTGCACAATCATGTGAATCACTATAGGCTCTTGCCCCTTAAGTCTTGCATCGACACAATTCGAGCTCTATTGAGATTCAATTTTAAAGCTCTAATTCAAGTTCTCTTTTTCGAAATTTGCGAGAACAGTTAATGCCTCACATTGTTGAGTGTGAGATCTTTTCCTCCATGCATTAACATTTCCTATGGGAATTTAACATTTTCATAATCAGTGTTCTATGTTTCCTCTTACTCGACTTTGTATATTTGTACTCATATAAAAACACAAATAATTTCATCTGTGTGAATATGAGTAATGGGAGTTTTATTTCTTTGTAGGCAATTTTTCCGGTCCCCTTTTTGCTTTCAAGAAGTTTGAAGTTCCCTGCAAAAACTGATTCAATTTTGAAGCAATATACACATTTTCCTTATCTACACACTAACAACCTACCAATGTCGTCTAGAGATGGATCTCGAAGAGTTTATTTGGAACTTTCTTTAGGGTAAGTTTGAAGCTTATGCATATGCATTCGTTTTAAAAAAAATCTAACCCAACGGATAAGATTGATTCAATCAAAACCTAATAATCCACTTGGTGCAGTTAAGTATATCCTTAAGTCTACCGTACCGGTAGGCATTTCATTTTTGTCTTGGTACTAATACATACATTTTGGGTTTATCCTTATTTTTAAATAAATTTCACATGCATAAATTTATAGTCTTATTTTTAGTTTGATAAATTATATATACATTTAAATATTTTTTAATATACATTTATAGTATCATTTTTTAGTTTTTTTAATAAAATATATATTATTTTGATAAAAAAATAAATTATATATTATATATACATGCAAATATATCTCAATTACATTCATATAAATATATTTATTTATAAATATAAGTTTTAAAATCATTAATTAATTAGGTTCAACAATTTAATTTAATAGATTTTAATTTTAAATATAATTATAGAAAAATTAAAATGATTAAGATAAAAATTTAAAAATTAATTTAAAATATCAAAATTTTGTACTAACTAGTACGAGTCGAAACGCATCGGTACAAGCTAGTATTGACCGAAATGGACCGAAACACACCGAATTGTACCGAAATTTTGACTGAAATGGAACATTCATTATTTGGTAGAGGTTTAAGATTGAAACGGTACGTACCGGCTGGTGCGACCGATGCGATCGATCTGATCGACTACCATGGTCTGTAAACTGATTCAGTTGGTTTAAATTCAAAATTGACTTTTAAACTATATCACATTTTTCACTTAAGTATCTGAATTTTTTTTTATGTAAAGTGAGCTTATTTTACCCCAAATCACGATACCGACCAATAAAAATATGACACATATCATATTTTTTATTAGATATCATACATTTTTTGGGTAGAATGAAAATAAATTGATAGTTTAAGTATCACTTTTAATAAAAAAAATTAAATATTTAAATGTGCGAATTTTATAATTAAACCAAAAAAATAAACTGTTGTATATTTTTTTATATATAATGAAATTTAAAATTTTAACCTCTGAAATTTATATTTAAAATGAAATCATCAAATCAAATATATATAATTATTGCTTGTATTTAACATTAAAGTTAGTTATAGTTGAACCAATCCAAGGGAATCAAAACATGAAAGTCTAATCGTATTTAAACATTGAGATACATGTACTAGAAAACTTGATGCAGAGGTTCCTGAAGTTTTATTTTTATGTTTGCAGCTCCTTAGAGGAGGTTTGGGTTGCAATCCTTAACATTACTGGTCCCTTATCCAATTGGTCATTTGCTGACAATAAGCTATCAAGTATGGAAATTGCTTGTTTTTCCTGTGGTGTAGTCTGCTTTTCATAAATCTCATTTGCAAGGATAAATGTTGCAGGTCCGGAAACTGCCGAAGGCGGCCCACCTTCCTACATATGCCGACTTACCGGAGCCAGTCATGAGAATTGGACCTTTTGGTTGGAGGTATAATTTTATTTCAGTTAAACAAAAACATTAATGTAATATTAATATAAACATGATATGGATACAATAATTGTGAATGTATATGATGTTGCTATATTCCATGCCTAATCACTTTGTTTATGATGGGGATGTGCTTGCAGGCTAGCAATTCTGAAGATTTAAGGGTGGATGTGGCTGTGCTTGACCAAATTTTGGTTGATGAAACAAAGAAGTTGAAGGCACTTTTCCCAGCTTGGGCGGATGTGGTTGCTTATTCTAGTTATTTGTCTACCTATATCTTTTAGTTTTTAGTGGCAAATTTTATTATTTTGTTCAATTTCTACTATTTTAATGAATGTACGGATGTCACAATTAGTCGAACAATCAATCCATGTATCTAGTGTAGTGGAGATTGCAGATTCATTCACTATCAAGATGAATCACAAGTACATTAAAAAGAAACTTCAATAATTTTTGCTCCCAATAATCTGCATATCATCTTTGTTTATAAGACCATCACGAGAAAGAGAGAACAACAAAATACAACTCTAAAATAAGTGCTGACAAAAGTATTGTTTACTGTTTTATCACGAAATAGAGGCTCTAGCTCTAGAATCTTGTTTTTAATTCTCTCTTCAAAAAATTTAAAGTTAGTAAAAACCAACTAAAATCAGCAAGTTCAAACAAGTTAAACCACAGGATAGAATCTCCAACATTAAAATACAATATGCTGCTAATTATGAAACCTCTAGAACTATATATATTGCAGAACACGGAAAGGATATGCAATTACAATGACTAAAGACCCCATGAATTCTGTCATATTACACAAAGGAAACAAGCATACCCATTCAACCCGTGGATCAAACTCCTCTAGCCTTGACTTGAGAACTGCTTGGGTATCAACTTTTCTTTGATTCAAAGGCTCCCTCTGACCTTCAGTGAACAATAAGAACAAACTAAGATGGTGCAAGATACTGGAACATGAGACTCTTGCAGTAGATATGAATCTCGAAGTTGAAACAAATATGAATATTCACCTTTTGAAGTGAATAAATCTGTACCAATGGTTCTTAGGCTTGAGGGTCCCAATTTTACGTCACCACTGTCATGAGGCTAGACTTTTTGTCTCGTAATTCGTGTGACATTAGACGATTTCTTGGGTTCAAATCCGTCTAAGTCAGCTTAACTCTCGCAAAATGAGAATTCTCGCAGAAATTCTCTAAAACACCGAAAATATAGCGAAAACAACTCAAAAACAAACGAGAGCTTGAAAGAATAGAATAGCCACAGAGAAGCAAAACATGTCAGGTGTTTGAGTAAATGCTCCCAATATGATCTTTAACTCAAAGAATAAGATACAATGGATGATTACAAATGAGGGGGTGGTCCTCTATTTATAGTTGAGCTTCCAAAATCCAACAGTACAACTAGTTTTACATCGGCAATTAAGAGATTTACATAATCCCCCATATTACAAAATCAAATCTTATCAGATTACAAATCTTCTAAAATTACTTTCCCTATTTACCAAGGTAGCCCTAATTTTCCATAAGTGTTTCACTCGGCCACCAAGGCTTCAAGTAGATGGGATTTGTCACTTGTTCTTCGAATCGAGCTAGTTCAAGTGGGTCAAATGAGCCCTTTTAATATTTAAACCTCCATCTAACGCTTTTTGTGAAATGGTCACCAAGCTTTGAACTGCGGCCCATGACATTCTCCCCCACCCATTCTTGCAACGCCCTCGTTGCGTCCTTGGAATGACACTAGTTTGATTCACCTAGAAACTTTCTCGACGCCTTGGCCCTTTCCTGACTAGTCTCACTATCGGGTAGTCCTGCCTTTTAAAACCTTTGTCTCATCTTCTGTTGTCGCCTAACTCGAACCATTTCACTTGTTGGTACATCTCCTTTGCAAGAGCCCACCACTCTTACTTCCCCACATGGTGACTTGTCTTGATCGGGATTCACTTAATCTGCACAACTCGACTTCGAAACGCTTACGTTGAACACTAGGTTACCCTTGAGTATCCCCGCTAACTCTGGTTTGTAGGCCCTCGGCTTACCCACTTCAAAACTCTGAAAGGGTCTCTATGACCTTGCCAAGCCAACAAGCCAGAATTAAAAACACTACCAAAGTGTTTGAGATGTACATCACTTGTTTCATTTACTCATCTTAGCTGTCCAGTTTGCATTGCCACTATTCCCCTAAAGTCTGATGCACAAGTCACCTCTCTCTTAGGTGGTAGCCCCACTGATAACTTAACAGGTTTCATATCAGTTTATCGCCCCTCTAGCATTTCCAATGGGGTCTTTGTAGCACTCCTCTGACCTACTGAGTCACTGTTCTTTCCCTCATGGACATCCTCGGCTAGCTGGATTTCCAACGATACCTTTGTTTTTGCCCCTCATGTCTTAACTCATTGGCACAATGTATTGTTGTTTTCGAGTATCCAGGATGCAAATACAATCGGAAAAAGGAACAAAAAGAGCATTAATTTTTTCAAGGAAATTTAAGCCAAGAACAAAGTCATAATCATCCAAGTGAATTACCTCAAAGTCTTTCTTGCCTTTCCATTGATCGATCTGTAGCTCAACTCATTGTGCTACTCCCACAGTTGGGACCTCTTTGGAATTAACAATCTTGATCTTCTTAGTTGACTCGCTCATTGAGAGACCAAGTTTACCCACGACTTTCTCCAATATGAATATGTCTAATGTCCCTGTATCGATAAGAGTACTCTTCCTCTAACCTGCGATGTTTATGTCCACATAAATCAACCTTTTTGCTTGGGATCCCTCTTTTCCTTAGCATATTTAAGCATCATTGATCCAAACTCCAACACCTTATCCTCAATAGGCTCCACTCCAACTTCTTTAGTGACTGCGAACAACTTAGATCACCCTGGACAGTTGACCTGCCACAATTTGTTGTGGTAAATTAGGTACCTTCCAGCACTTAATGAGATTGTTTTCTAGCCATTTTATTTCATTTTAATACATTTTCTGTTTCAGTAGCTTAGATTTAATTATTAGCAAAATAAGTGTTTTACGTATTTTTTAGTGTTTCGACGACCCGTTAGGCCAACTCAGGCCTCATGAATGACTAATGGGCTACTTGAGTGTATAGGGTGCCATTTCAGGTCAAAGAATACAAAGGACGACTTCAGTGTTACAACACAAGAATGCAATGTCGCGACGCCAAACATTGAAACAATCAGAGCTAAAACAAATGTGACGTAATGATGAGGGGTTCCTCCACGTCACGACGATACAACAAAAATCTAGATTAATGCAACCGCGTTTTGACAGTCGCTTTCATCTATTAGTTAAACCTTAATTATATTAGGCGTATTTTAGGCACATTGCACCCCTAGTTTAGCCTATATAAGTCACCTTATAACTATATTGGAAAAAGGAGTCGACCTAGGGAATCGCCCTAGGGCGCTGTCATACAATATGGCATACTTTTAATTTAGATTTTCAATTTTTTTTAGTGTTTATTTATTTTTCTTCTATGTTCACTTAATTGAAAATTTTCTATTCTATTGTGAAGACAGTTGCGAGCGGAGATTACTCTAGAACCACACTTCAATCTATTTATTCATGAGCATTCTCTTCATTCTTTTCCTTCATTCCGTTATTTATATTTTGTTAACCTGATCAATTAATGTTTGTATGAATATTGAGATTAATTCTTGTACTTTTTTTTCATATCTTGCATGATTTGGGTATTTAACTGATTTATTGATTAGGTAATTCTTTATCTAAAATTGGGTGTTTATTCAAGAGTACTTAGTATACTAGGAAGTGGCAACCGTAGTAGAATATCTAGATAGGTGACCAAGAGGATATCCCATCGAGTATAACTTGTGCCAAGTGGTGAGACCGATAGGGTATCCGTATACCTAGGTGAGACTGAGAGAGTATCTTAGGTGGTAATCCTTAGTGAAGATGAGACCAAGAGGGTATTCTTAGTGATCACTGTGAATCAGAGCTTTAAAATTTATAAAAAGAATGATCAAACCTGGAAACTAACTCTCACAACGATTGAGGCAAGTGCACCTATCGAACAGTAGTATAGCTTAGGCAAGACCGGATTATCGAACCCAAAGGAACTAAAAGTACTAATACTAACTTTCTTCTTATTATCTAGCCTAAAAATAAAGAAAGATTGTTTATCTAATCTAAATTAATTAACTACTAAACTAAAGACTCTAAGAAAAAGAAGAATGAATTTGGAAAATAACTTGGTAAAAACTCAGTTGATTTAGATGATACCCTAGGAAGAATCCATCTAGACTTCACTTGTTATCTAACACTGAACCATACGATTTATTCACTTAGTTTGATCCGTGAGACTCCCTAACATATATTAAACCCTCTCTCGAGGCGAATAACGTCTAACCCTAGGTTAATTAGTGGAACTCTCGTTCTCTTATAATAACCCCCTAAAATAGCAGTAAATTGATCTATGGATTCCCATATTAGGTTTTACCCTAATCCGGCAAAATCTCGTCACCCTATCTCTAGGCGTGCGATCAACTCCGCTTAATTATGTTGGATCTACTCTTAGGCAGGGTCTATTCCTCCTCCACCTAAGCACATCAAATTTGGATTAAGCTCACATAATTAAGAACAAACTAAGTATTTATCATATAATTCAGAAAACAATAACAAGATTCATCATAGGTTTCATCCCCTTCGGGTATCCGAAGGGTTTAGTTCATAAAAATAAAGGAAAACATCTCAAGAGAAAAGATAAAACAAAACATAAGAAATCCCTAAAACCCCCTGAAGGAATTGAAGGAGAGATCCTCCGTCTTGAGTATAATTCTGGCTTCTTGAGATGGATCAACTGGCTATCCCTGAGTGAATCCCCACAAATCTGCCTTCTCTGGCCTAGCACGACGCCCATAGACGATGGCTTTGGGCTCCCCCTCTTAGGTCATACTTAGGGTGTATTTATAGGCTTTTGAAATACGTTTCTTTCTCCCTAGGTATCCTTTCCCGAATGAAATTACTCTTCTCCACGGTAGAGGCACGGCCATGGCGCACGCCCGTGTGAATCGTGGCCAGGCCGTGTTCGGATTTCTTTAATGATACACGGCCGTGTGAGTCGGGGTTAGACCGTGTTCTAGATGATTGACTTGGCACGGCCGTGTGGGTCCAAGTCCAGGCCGTGTCGATTTCCTCTTTGGCCTGTTTTGGTCCGTTTCTCGTTCTTTTTATCCTTGGGTGCTTTCCTGAGTATAAGACATGAAAAGAAAGGATTAAGAGCACCTTTTTACATAAATCAAGGGATAATTCATCCAAAAGCATACTAAATGTGGGATTAAAATATGTTACTATTTCGGTTTATCAAATACCCCCACACTTAAGCTTTTGCTTGTCCTCAAGCAAAATTCTCAACTTACAATTAAAACAAACTTCCTATAATTCATAATAGTCATTGATAGTGTCTCATCATAATTCAGGGATAATTTATACATGGATAATTCAACTCAAAGTGTCCTAAAAATTCAAACACTATAAGCCTTATATTTTGTAGCACAAAACATAAGTGTTTCCCTTCATCTAAATAATTACCTCTGATTCGAAATTGTCAAGGATTGACATCCTCACTAAAGATTCACTCATATCACTCAAAGTGTTTAAGGTCCAAAATTTAGGCACTCAAAAGTCAAACATGAAGAGTTAATCCCATAGGCTTGCACGAAAATCAAATCTCCACCACTGAAATATGAGATGAAACACAAATCAAAAGGTCTTTGTTAGGGTTGTAACGGGGCTAGGGTTAAGGTGTGGAATAAGGCTGAATTAGAGGGTTAGAATCGAGATTGAATTGACAAATTACCTAACTAAGAACTAATGAACTAATAATAATAATTACATCAATTGAAAACTAATAATACTAATAATACGAGCTTCTTCTTCGATATTTAGAATTTAAATAAATGTATAAGCTCGTTTAATCACATAACTAATAATGAATATACTTCGTCATTTTTTTAAGTACATAATAAATACATAATAAAGGATAAATTACTAAAATTCGTAATTAGGCAACTAATCAGATCAAATCTCAATATAGGGGTAGTTAGAAAGAATGGTGATAACAATTACAAAAGGTTTTGGGTTAATATTAGTGGGTACGTCAATAAATAGGGTTGTTAGGATTAAAAGGGGTTCACTAGGGGTTAATTTGTGAAGGTAGGCTTTTAATGGAGTTAGTGGGTTAAAACCTAGGTGCCTTTATCATCTCTTTATATCAAATCAAAAGTGTGGTCTCGACATGTATAATCGATGCAAGTTCTAAAATAACAAATCAGTGTTGACATACTCATAATCAATAAAGTGAGCAAGAAAAAGAATTTATGCTCTATAAGGCTCAAAAACTCACAAAAATTATAGGGTATTTTTGACATCAACCTTGTAAATATCAAATTTCAAGGTAATATTTAAATTCAGGTAGACGACCTAGGAAATTTTTAATTCAGAAAAATAGACTTATTATGCTTGATTCTCTAGTATTATTAGAATTTAATCATCAATGCACAATTATCAATTACTTAATCTAAAACATATCAATAAAAATCATAAATCATTGAAATTTCATCCTAATTAGTAATATGAGAAATTTACTTAAAAACAAGACTAAATTCAGGATTTTGAGAACAATGCAAAAAGTTTGGTACCTAATTTGAAAAATTTGAGAATAATGAAAAAAGTTAGGCACCTTTTTAGGTTGTTCACCCCCCCCCCCACACTTAAGATGTACATTGCCCTCAATGTACAAATATAGATAATATAAATGTAATGTTCAGATCAGAAGATATGGGGATAAGTAAAACTCCCTGAATTATGGATGGAATCCTTAGAGGATGTGGAAAATACGTTGGAGGGGCCGGTCTGGGTGACGATCCTGCGCTAGATGAAGAAATTGGGAAGCTTATGCAGAATTAGCTAGGATATACTAATAATAATTAAAACTATACTAATTAAATACTTAAGGAAAAGCAAGCTAAAGTGGAGAAAAATAAAGATGAAACTAAAATTAAAAGAAAAGATGGATGGACCATAGAGTCCTCATTGTTGGATGTGATTTCTAAGGCTGAGGATATGGTGGTGGTCGTGGCGTGATTCCCTACCAGCCTTTAGAACCTAAAATTCAGAAATTAAGATAAAATAAAATAAATTAAGCATAAGATTGTTAAAGAGAAGGAAATTGAAGCAAAAGAGAAAAATGAAATAAAAACTAGATAGCCTCAAATATCCTTGGCTTGTCGTTTGGATGAAGCTGCCGACATGAACTCATGTGAATCGGTCTCCCTTGAGGAGACTGTGATTGGCCTTTTACGCTTCTTTGCCATGGATATGATGTTGTTGTAGCTCAAGAGTCTAAGGATTTATTAGGAAAAGGGAAAAGGAAAGAGGGAGGAAAGAAAGAAAGAAAGAGAGAAGAAAGAAGGAGAGTGGGTTGAGAAGAGAAAGGAGAGGGGCATGGTGTTTAAATAGAATTTCAAGTCTGGCAGTTTCCCACGCCCGTGGGTTGAGGGTGTGTCGATCCACACGGCCGCATCGCACGGCCGTGTTCCTAGGCGTGTTGGTTACCCCACGCTCGTGTCTAGCCTGTGTTCGACAAGTCAGTATGTTGGCACGGTTTTCAAGCACGGGCGTGCTCAGCCCGTGGTTGGCAAGTCAGTAGCTTCACACGGTTATGGGGCACGGCCGTATCACTTTGTCGGTGCCCGTGGGGGAGTGGTTGAGTCCGTGAATTCTAAATTTAGTTGCTCTGATTTGTACCGTCCTGCCATGTTAGTACCAAGATTCTTGAGGTACACACGGCCATGGCCACGGCCGTGTGTACGGCCGTGTGACTTAGAAATCTGCACTTCTGGTTAGTTTATAACTAGGTGTAAAGAAAAGAAGAAAAAGAAAAATAAATTTAAAGCAAAATGTAAAAATAAATTGTGTTAGTGCTCGGGTTGCCTCCCGAGAAGCGCTTGTTTATAGTCTTAAGCTAGACTTTCCCTGTTTTCGGTTCTAAATGAAGGTTCCTGGAGCAGAAGCTCCTCTCTCATATCAAAATCTGCACCATTATAAATTTTAAGTCGATGACCATTTACCTTGAATGTGCCCTTAGTGGGGTGAGTTACCTCGATTGTGCTGTATGGAAAAATTGTTTTAATCATGAATGGGCCTGACCATCTAGATTTTAGCTTTCCAGGAAATAATTTAAGCCTTGAGTTGTACAGTAGGACCAAGTCCCCTACTTCGAATTGTTTCGACTTCTTTAGACGAGCGTCGTGGCGTCGCTTAGTTGCCTCTTTGTATAGTTTCGAGTTCTCGTAGGCCTCGGCTCTCCATTCATCTAGCTCGTTCATCTGCATCATTCTTTTCTTTCCTGCAGTGCTAAGATAAAAATTTAAAAACTTTATGGCCCAAAAAGCTTTGTGTTCTAACTAGAATGGTAGATGACAGCTTTTCCCGTATACAAGTTTGTATGGGGATGTCCCTAGAGGGGTTTTAAATGCTGTTCTATAGGCCCATAAGGCATCATCTACTTTTAATGCCCAATCTTTTCTTTTTGATTCAACCGTTTTTTCTAGAACGCGCTTAAGTTCTCGGTTTGCTACTTCAACTTGCCCACTGGTTTGAGGGTGATATGGGGTAGCTATCCTGTGGTGTACTCCATACTTTTTTAAGACTTTGTCAAATTGAGTATTACAGAAATGAGTTCCCCTATCACTAATGATAGCTCTAGGCGTTCCAAATCGAGAGAACAGTTTCTTAAGGAACTTAACTACTACTCTAGCATCATTAGTAGGTAGAGCTTGGCTTCCACCCATTTTGACATGTAATCAATCGCCACTAGGATGTATTTATTTCGAATGAACTAGGAATGGCCCCATAAAATCAATACCCCATACATCAAATATTTCACATGATAGCATATATGTTTGAGGCATTTCATCACGTTTAGAGACATTACCTGTTCTTTGACATTTATCACATGAAGCGACATACCTGTTGGCATCCTTGAATAGAGTGGGCCAATAAAAACCTGATTCGAGTATCTTATGTGTGATCTTAATGCCACTGTAGTGTCCTCCTGAAGGTCCTGAATGGAAATGTTCTATAATCTTACTTGCTTTTGTCCTTGTAACGCATCTTCGAATTACCTGATCTGTACATATTCAGAAAAGAAAGAGATCTTCCCAAAAATAGCTTTTTTGCATCAGCAAAGAATCGCTTGTTTTGGTGATGTGTTAATTTTTTTGGCAAGATGTTAGTGGCTAAATAATTCGCAATATCTGCAAACCATGGTACCTCAGAATGAGTTATCGAAAAGAGTTGTTCTTCTGGGAATGAATCGTTTATCTCTCCTTCATTTAGCTCTTCGATATGGGGTTTTTTGAGTCTAGAGAGGTGATCAGCTGCAAGATTCTCAGCTCATTTCTTATCCTGTATTTCCAAATCAAATTCTTGTAAAAGTAAAATCCATCTTATGAGTCGTGGTTTCGCATCAGGTTTAGTTAATAGATAATGAAGAGCTGAGGGTCAGTGAAAACGACAACTTTAGATAATAATAAATACTGTCTAAATTTGTCAAAAGTAAAAACTACAGCTAGCAGTTCCTTCTCCGTGGTGGTGTAGTTTTCCTGTGCGGGTGTCAAAGTTATGCTAACATAATAGATTGGCTGAAAATGCTTGCCTCTTCGTTGTCCCAGAACTGCACCTACTGTGAAATCACTTGCATCACATATTAGTTCAAAGGGTAGATTACAATCAGGTGCAATTATAATCGGAGCATTTATTAGTTTATCCTTAAGGATATTAAATGCGTCTAAACATTCCTGATCAAAATTGAAAGGAACATCTTTTTCTAGTAATTCTGTTAAAGGCTTAGCTATTTTAGAAAAATCCTTAATGAATCTTCTATAAAATCCTGCGTGTCCTAAAAAAATTCTAATGGCCTTAACTGAACTAGGAGGAGGTAATTTTTCTATGGTTTCAATCTTTGCTTTATCTACCTCAATCCCTTTACTAGAAATTTTATGTCCTAATACAATTCCCTCTTGTACCATAAAGTGACATTTCTCCCAATTTAAAACAAGGTTTGTTTCCTCACATCTCATCAAGACTCATTTTAAATTTTTAAGGCAAAGATGGAAAGAATTACCGTATACTGAGAAATCGTCCATAAATACCTCCATAATATCTTCTACAAGTTCATCAAAGATTGCCAACATGCAACGTTGAAAGGTAGCAGGAGCATTACATAATCCAAAAGGCATTCTTCGATAAGCAAACGTACCGTATGGGTATGTGAACGTTGTCTTCTCTTGATCTTCAGGTGCTATTGGGATTTGGAAATAACCGTAGAGTCCATCTAGGAAGCAATAGTACATATGTCCTGATAACCTTTCTAGCATTTGATCAATGAAGGGTAGAGGGAAGTGATCTTTTCTAGTGGCGTCATTCAGCTTCCTGTAATCTATGCAAACTCTCCAACCTGTGACTGTCCTAGTAGGAGTTAGTTCATTCTTTTCGTTAGCTACCACGATCATGCCTCCTTTCTTTGGGACAACCTGCACAGGACTCACCCACTTGCTGTCAGAAATAGGATAAATTATTCCAGCATCTAGAAGTTTAATTACCTCGGCTTTCACGACTCCTTTTACGTTGGGATTTAATCATCTTTGTGGTTGCACGCATGGCTTGTACTCGTCTTCCATTAAAATTTTGTGGGTGCAAAATGTTGGGCTTATTCCCTTAATGTCAGAGATTTTCCAAGCTATGGCTTTTTTATGTTCTCTTAGTACCTGTATCAACTCCTCTTTTTCCTGAGGTTCTAGCTCTGAAGAGATAATTACTGGTAACGTATAATTTTCCCCAAGGAATGCATACTCTAAATGTTTTGGCAGTTGCTTTAATTCTAATTTAGGTGGTTCATCAACAGAGGGTTTTTGTTTTAAATCGTCATCGAATTCAATGCTTTCTTTTTCCGTTTGTCTTGATGACGATATTTTTGAATTTAGCTCGTGGACTTCATCTTCTTCCCCCTCTTCTTGAGTGTGACACAGTTCCATCGTGTCATCATGTAGAATTTCCTGTAATGAGTTTTGAATGATATGATCAGTCGTGTCAATAAAATAATAGGAATCATCTTGTTCTCTAGAATATCTCATGGCATCATAAATTTGAAAAATAATTTCCTCATCGCCTATCCTTAATGCAAGTTTACCATCACCTATATCGATAACAGCCCTGGTAGTAGCTAAAAAAGGGCGCCCTAGAATTAAGGGAACCTCAATGTCCTCATCCATGTCAAGCACAACAAAATCAACGGGGAAAATAAATTTATCGATTTTTACCAAGACATCCTCGATAACTCCTTTAGGGTATTTAATAGATCTATCAGCTAACTGAATACTCATCCTAGTGGGTTTTGGTTCCCCAAGATTTAGTCGTTTAAACCTTTTATAAGGCATTAAATTAATACTAGCACCTAGATCAGCTAATGCTTTCTTAATATTTAAACTACCAATTAAACAAGGAATAGTAAAACTTCCTGGGTCTTTTAATTTGGTTGGTATCTTGTTTTGGAGGATGGCTGAACATTCTTCATTAAGCTCCACCATGGATACTTCTTCAAGCTTCCTTTTATTCGTTAGGAGTTCCTTTAAGAATTTTGCGTACGCCGGCATCTGTGAAATGGCTTCAACAAAAGGTAAGTTAATATGTATCTGTTTAAACAGTTCAAGAAACTTACCGTATTGGGCTTCAAACCTTCTTTCTTTAACTGCGCCGGATATGGGATTGGTGGTTTACTTTCTTTGCGTATTGGAGTTACATCCCCAACTCTCATGTCTTTTGCTTTGTCATCTTCATGTAGTATTTTTTTCTGTGGTTCAACTAACTCCTTTCCACTTCTCAGTGTAACTGTCTTTACCTGTTCTGTTGCTTTAGAGAAAATCACTGATCGAATTTCGGAAATCATTTCAGTAAGTTGTCCAACTGACTTAGTGAGTTCTCCAACTTGTTTCTCTATCACTTTTATCGATGTTTGTTGGTCATCAAGTGTTGTCTCAGTCTTTCGGAAACGGGTCTCTGTGGAAGCTATGAATTTGTTCAGCGTCTCTTCAAGATTCGGCTTCTTTTCCTGTGGATAGGGTTGATTCTGGAAATTTTGAGGAGGTTGTTGTCTTTGATTTCCTTGATTTCCTTGATTTCCTTGACCTCCCCATGAAAAATTTGGGTGGTTCCTCCAACCTGGATTATAATTATTACTATATGGGTTATTATTAGATCTGAAATTGTTACCTATATAGTTCATCTGTTTGCTCTCTATGCCCGGTTGGTAGGGTGGGTACTCAGGATTCGCCATAGTTCCACTTATGCCGCACTGCATTACTGGATGTGCCTGCGAAGAACACAAACTATCAAGCTTTTTATTCATCATCTCTACCTGTGTTGATAGCATGGTTCTGACATCTATGTTGAAAACTCCGCCGATTTTGTTGGTTTAGTCCTTGTAACACCGCCACGATAGTTATTCGGTGACATCTGCTCAATAAACTCGTGGGCTACTTTGGGAGTTTTATTGTTCAGGGTTCCACCCATGGTGAATCTATTAGTTGCCTCGTTGAGGGGTTTACACCGTTATAAAAAGTCTGGACTTGGAGCCACAAGGGTAAACCATGGTGCGAACACCTTCTCAAGAGATCCTTATATCTCTCCCATGCATCGTATAATGTCTCTAAATCCATCTGTACAAAAGAAGAGATATAATTCCGTAATTTGGCCGTTTTGCCCGGTGGGAAATATTTTAATAAAAAATTTTCGGTCATTTGATCCCATGTAGTGATTGACCCTCGTGGTAGCAAGTTTAACCACTGTTTAGCTTTATTCTTTAATGAAAAGGGAAATAACCGAAGACATATGGCATCATCAGAAACGCCATTTATTTTGAAGGTATCACAGAACTCTAAAAAATTAGCTATATGAGTGTTTGGATCTTCGTCCTGCAAACCATCAAATTGAACAAACTTTTGAATCATTTGTATAGTGTTAGGCTTTAATTCAAAATTATTAGCAGCTATAGCAGGCCTAACAATACTTGATTCGGCTCCTGTTAAATGAGGTTTAGCATAATCAAACATAGCACGAGGAGAATTATTTTCTCCCACATCTTGTGGTGGTGGGTTATTTTCGTCCATCCCTTCAGTAGGAATGGATCTGTCTTCTCGCTCTTTTTTCGTGTAATTTAGGGCTTGCCTAATTTCTCTGTGATTCCTGCGAACGATAGCGTCAATATCACTGCCGTATACTAAAGATCCTCTCGGGTTCCTTCTAGTCATAAACTAAAGGTACCTGCTAGGAAAAGAAAGAAAGAAAATTTAGCAAAATTAAAAAAAACAATAAAAATACATTGCGGAAAATAAAAAACAATGGCTAAAGTAATAAAAATAGAGCTTTCTTAATATTTTAGTTCCCCGGCAACGGCGCCAAAAACTTGATCGCTGTGAATCAGAGCTTTAAAATTTAAAAAAAGAATGATCGAACCTGGAAACTAACTCTGACAACGATTGAGGCAAGTGCACCTATTGAACAGTAGTATAGCTTAGGCAAGACCGGATTATCGAACCCAAAGGAACTAAAAGTACTAATACTAACTTTCTTGTTATTATCTAGCCTAAAAATAAAGAGAGATTGTTTATCTAATCTAAATTAATTAACTACTAAGCTAAAGACTCTAAGACAAAGAAGAATGAATTTGGAAAATAACTTGGGAAAAACTCAGTTGATTTAGATGATACCCTAGGAAGAATCCACCTAGACTTCACTTGTTATCTAACACTGAACCATACGATTTATTCACTTAGTTTGATCCGTAAGACTCCCTAACGTATATTAAACCCTCTCTCGAGGTGAATAACGTCTAACCCTAGGTTAATTAGTGGAACTCTCGTTCTCTTATAATAACCCCCTGGAATAGCAATAAATCGATCTATGGATTCCCATATTAGGTTTTACCCTAATCCGGCAAAATCTCGTCACCCTATCTCTAGGCGTGCGATCAACTCCGCTTAATTATGTTGGATCTACTCTTAGGCAGGGTCTATTCCTCCTCCACCTAAGCACATCAAATTTGGATTAAGCTCACATAATTAAGAACAAACTAAGTATTTATCATATAATTCAGAAAACAATAACAAGATTCATCATAGGTTTCATCCCCTTCGGGTATCTGAAGGGTTTAGTTCATAACAATAAAGGAAAACATCTCAAGATAAAAGATAAAGCAAAACATAAGAAATCCCTAAAACCTCCTGAAGGAATTGAATGAGAGATCCTCCATATTGAGTATAATTCTGGCTTCTTGAGATGGATCAACTGGCTATACCTGAGTGAATCCCCACAAATCTGCCTTCTCTGGCCTAGCACGACGCCCGTAGACGATGGCTTTGGGCTCCCCCTCTTAGGTCATACTTAGGGTGTATTTATAGGCTTTTGAAATATGTTTCTTTCTCCCTAAGTATCCTTTCCCGAATGAAATTGCTCTTCTCCACGGCAGAGGCACGGCCATGGCGCACGCCCGTGTGAATCGTGGCCAGGCCGTGTTCGAATTTCTTTAATGAGACACGGCCGTATGAGTCGGGGTTAGACCGTGTTCTAGATGATTGACTTGGCATGGCCGTGTGGGTCCAATGACAGGCCGTGTCGATTTCCTCTTTGGCCCGTTTTGGTCCGTTTCTCGTTCTTTTTATCCTTGGGTGCTTTCCTGAGTATAAGACATGAAAAGAAAGGATTAAGAGCTCCTTTTTACATAAATCAAGGGATAATTCATCCAAAATCATACTAAATGTGGGATTAAAATATGTTACTATTTCGGTTTATCACTTAGCTAAGGATGATAAATCACTCAGTTAAGGGTAATTGGTTGCTTAGTTGATAATTAGGTATTTAATTTATCATAAGCTGAAAGCTAGCATAGTTGACACTAGGAATAGGAAATTCCATTAGCTTATTTTAGGTTAATTAATTTAGTTAGTTTAATTAATATTTTAATTTTACCTCAACACTACTAATTCGTGACTCAATTAGATTAGTAGTTATTTTCAATAATTAATTTAATAATAAATTTCTCCAATCTGTAATCCTTTAGGTACGATCCTCGAAATATTTTCCAAATGTTTCGTTGTAAACAAAACTATATTACAATTTAACCTGTATAATTGCGGACTCCGCTGCTTTATTATCTATCTTTTTTTTGTAGTATTTCCAGTCCAAATGTTTGCATGTTTGGCAGTGGTCAACAGTCCCGCATCCTATTCAGACCACATCATAAGAAACACTTCACTAACTTCGTCTCATTCTAATAGCCCCTTTTGGCACGACCAAACCAAGCTTCATAGGTGCTTTTTCTGGCTCATCATCCCCTTTGATGGTAAAAAACTCGGATCTCTTCGGATAATTCCTTACCATATACGGACCGTTGCAAAGGAAGCATTTTATCTTGCTCCATTTCTCCTTCGGGTTGTTGTTGGTTTTCCACTTTCAGTTTCATGGTTTCCTATTTCCATTTCCGTCATTACCATACTTTCCATATCCTTCTTCATCTTCCCTACCATTGCCCTTCCCATTTGGCTTGGAAAACTCGAACTTTTCTTTCCTTAGAACAAGTTCAATTTAGGACTCCACAACCTTCATGGCTTTGGCAAGTTCTTGAACTCCTCAACGTTGCAACTCTTGTTTCGCCCATGGTTTGAACCCATCCATGAAGGATAAAAATGCCTCATTATCACTCAAATCAGAAATCTGGAGCATGAGTTCACTGAACTCCCACACATACCCCCTAACTATGCCTCATTGCATAAGCGGATGCAAATTTGCTCGAGCCTCGTCCTCGGCATACTCTAGGTAAAATTGTGCCTTGAATTCCTTTTGGAACTCCTCCCAAATCCTAATTACAGTTCCATCACCTCATTCATCCGTAAACCTACGATGCCACCATAACAAAACAACATTAGTGAAATTCGTTGCAACAATGTTTACCCTAGTAGCATCATCCATAATGCCTTTGGCACGAAAGTATTGCTCCATACACCATAAGAAGTTGTCCACATCACTTGCAGACCTTGTCCCCATCACTTACAGACCTTTTCTCCATAATCTTTTGGCTTTGAGACATCTATCTCACAGTTGAGTGTTGCACCCAACACTCCTTTACCCACAGTGGCTTGACACACAACAAGCTCTCCCTCGAGCTCCTTAATTCTCGTGTTTAAAGTCCTCTCCGTGGCCATTGTTTCCTCCTTCAAAGCCATCACCATGGCCTCGAGAGCATCGTCCCTCACTATTAGCTTACCCGCAACAGAATTGAGCCCTCCGACGGGTCTCCATTGGCTTAATCTGATCAACAACTTCTTTCGTCATCACGATCGATGCCTTTGCAACCTTAGCTTAGATACCAACTGTCACAAGGCTAGGCCTTTCGTCTCACAATCCGTGTGGCCTTAGGTGATTTTTGTTGGAAAAAATCCAGTTTGAAAATAGTTTCTTGCACAGCAGAAAATAAAAAAATTGAAAATCAACCCAGTTTGTGATATTTATAGCAATAAACTGTAGACCGAAATCATACATGTGTTTTTAAATAGACGGATCCTTGCTGCTCCCGGCTTTCAACCAAATGATCTTCTCCACTATTATTGTACCACAAATTTCTTTAAGTGTGTGCTCAAACAAAACGAATCAAACACATAAACTAGAAATAGTTTTCTTTTCTTTTAGGGTGAAAATGAAAAATCACTCTTCAAAATAGAAACCAGCAGAATCGTTATTCCAAAAAATATATATGTAACTCTTAGAGAATAAAAGTCTCTATTTTAGAGTAGAATAACGATATCTGACAGTTGTGTTTATAGCCCTATCGGTGCCATCTATTTATAGGGAAAGAAGGTAGAATCCTTGTTGAATTAGAGAAGTTTATTTCAACTAGAAAAATGAAATCTTGGTTCTACTAGGATGCAGGGGGCGTGATAAGCCATAAAAGTAACATATTTTTAATCCCATTCTTGATGCGTTTTTGGATGATTAATTATGTAAATTAGTGAATTTGATGCTCCTAATCCTTTAAATTATTGTTTCTATACTTAGGAGAGCATTTGGGAGCAAAAGGAGCAAAAAACGAGCTAAAATTGGACAAATAGAGTTGTTTCCAGGATCCACACGGCCTGGGCATTTCCACACGGGCTAGCCACACGCGGACAAATATCACACCCGGCTTCTCAGATACGCGGAAAAACCCATTTTTTAGGCTTTATGGGCATTCTAAAGTCTATAAATACCAATTAGAAGAAGACCTAAAGGGTCACTCAGAAAAGATCGAAAAAAAAACTCGAAGAACGCCATCAGAATCAACTCGAAAGTGGATCTCCTTCAAGATTGAAGATCTCCATTTAATTTCGTTCGAAGTTTTATTGAGTTTCTTTATGTCTTGTTGTTATCCTAACTTTGAGATGTTTTCATTCCAGATTATGAACTAAATTCCTTAGATACCTAGGGAAGATGAAACCTATGTTGAATCTTATTATTTGATTTCTGATTTACATGATAAATACTTGATTCTTGTTCTCAATTATGTATGCTTATTTCGTGTTTTAATATTTTGGGTTTAGGGTTTAGGGTTTAGGGTTTAGGGTTTAGGGTTTAAGGTATCTAGCATAATTGATTGGAGTTTCATGCAATCCTAGAAATAGGACGACATAAATCTACCGGATTAGAGTCAAATCTAATAGGGGAATCCATAGATCGAGTTAATGCGACGATGGGGGTTTTAATTAGAAAGAGATTTCAATTAATCAACCTAGAGTTAGTTGTTCTTACTCTCGAAAGAGATATTAACATAATTTAGGGATTTCTACGGATCAAGACACAAGTGAATAAATCGTTTAATTCAGATTCAGAATAATAGGTGAAGTCTAGGTGGATTCTTTCCTGGGTATTGTCTTTCTCATTGGTTGTTTTCGATTATTTTCTCATTTCATTCTCTGTTGCGTTCATAGTTAAATTATATTAGTAAATTTGGATAAGAAAATAATCATTTCAAATTATCGACTAAATAATAGGAAAACGGTAATTACTAGTACTTTTAGTCCTCGTGGATACGATATTCCCTACTCACCATAACTATACTATTTTTCGATAGGTGCGCTTGCCTTAGTCGTATTTATAGTTTGTTTAGTGATCATCAGGGTGACAACCCTAATTAATTATACTAAGGTTTGTCGTCCCCCCTTAATACATAAGTGGATTTTGGGCCTCTTCCATATTGGGTTCAAATACAAGTACTTTCCGGTCTTTTAACCCAATACTCTATAATTTGATGTAACCCAATATTTGTTTTTCTATTTCCCAAAAATAAACTTCAATATATTTCAAATTAAATAATTTTTTTCAACCCAATTCTAATTTCGTTAAAATCATGATAACTTTACCGTAAAAGAATCTATGAGAAAATATATTTTATATTTTTTGCATTCAATGGTTCACTATGACTAAATGATTTATTTCCATTTTCGAACTTCTTTTATTCGAAAAACATAAATTCATTTTCAAGTATTTTCAAGTCATTTTCATTTTCATTTCAGAGAAAACCGCATTCATTTCCAAATGATTCCATTTCTCCATTTTCATTTTCATTTTAGGGAAAACCATAATCATTTCCAAATGTTTCCTATTTCTTCATTCACCATTTCTATTCATTTTTGTTTATTTGATTCAACATGCAATTCATTTTTGGTTTCAACAAGTTAGCGAAGGGACCAATTGGACATATGCAATTGAGGCTTAAATGATTTATAATTAAGTTTCAGCTTTTCACCTATTAATTATAAACTCATTTAGTCACGAAGTCATTCCATTATAGTATCATGAATGAGCTCTCCCCAACGACATACCATTATGAAAGCAACTCGATTAGTACTCGTCCAATAACCTTTTCATAAGTGTGTTACTCTCATAGGGTATCCTTAATCTCTTTGGGATAATATTCGTTCTCCCAATATGATCCTATTTTATCTCATGGTAATCATTACATCTTCCTTCATGAAAAGTCAATTACTATCAAATAGCAATCAAATTATCCATTACAAATATGAACGACTTGTGGCTACGTTTATTTTTTATCAACCATGTAATGCCAATGAGAGGATATCATTTACCCATGTCTTGGGTTATGAATTCCACTATTGTGAATAACGCTACATACTATGTAACAACCTATTTTTCAGTGGTGTCGAAAATAGTAGTTTTGTGTAACACCTCAAAATTGGGCCTAGAAGTTTCGAGAGTAATTTAGGAATTTTAGCTTTAGAGTGTTCGAGAATTTCGTAAGCATGGTAACTGGAAATATTTCCGACTATAACTTTTTGAAAATCAAGTCAATTTTTGAAAATAAGGTTGAAAAGACTTTCAATTTTGAAATAAAGATTGTTTTGTAAAAGTGTTCAAATTAGGAGTAGTTATAAAGAAATTATACCAAAGTTTTAAAATACCCTATTTTCCCCCTCCATTTATATTAAAGTCATGTTAACTTCTTCTTCTTTTTTGTTTTGTGTTGTTGTCCCTTGCTCTTCAAAAGCTTCTCTCATTCAATTTTGATTGTCAAACTTTATTCCTTTGATTTCTATCATCACCCAATCATTAAAACTCCATAAAACTTCAAGAAAAACACCCAAAACACCATAGATTTTGTCATCTCCCAAACTTGTGGGTTTTCTGAGTTTTCAACCAAAAGTTCGTTTTTCTTCCACTAAGGGTAACAAATCATTTTGCTATTTGTTTTTAATGTTATCTATTATTTCAAAAAGAGTTTTTAGCCATTAAAACGCATGTTTCAAATAAAAGCCAAAAATTGGTTCGTTAATGGTGGATGTTGGGATTTTGAATAAAAATGTGGTTTCAAATAGTTTTTCAATTACTTTTGACATGATTAGAAGGTTTCTAAACTTACTTTAAATTTTCGTGGAGAATTTCCAATGTTTTAATGAATTTTCGCGAAAATTGCCATAAACATGTCGAAAATTTTGGTACCATAAATTAGGTAGTTTTGAGTAGTTTAAAAGTTGAGAACCAGTCATAGGCGAATAATTAAACGAACGGAATCAATTTTAGGCAAAAAAAATTAAGTATATAATGAGATAATTGAAATTCAAGTTTGTTATGTCGAAGGTTTCGATTACATGATAATTTAGCTTAGGCTTGTGTTTTGATTGTTTGAACTGAGTCTTTGGTTGATTGTTGATTGTGTTGTTGTGTGATTTACCTTGTTGAAGCTTTGGAATTGTTAGGACCGTCAACGAGTAAAGATAAAGGCAAGGGAAAAGCTAGTTTAAGCTTTCGACAATTAGACGAAAGCGTGATCGGTGAGTGTTTGGAATTACTACATGTAGACACGATTCATAGTGTTAATTGGGAGCTTAGGAATAGCCTAAACCCCTATCCTAAGTTCTAAGTGAAAGCTTTCTATTTCCCTTATTTTATTTTGGCAAATCATGTGATTATGTGAATAATTGTGGATTGATTATTATGATGCGATATTGTGATATGAGACATATGTGATGACTGTTGTGAATTGTGTTGTGTTATGGTCATGATATACATACCAACTAATAGTGATAATGATATGCTAATAATGCAAATATACAATGGAAGTAAGCAATATTTTGGCAAGTCCACATGTGTTGAATTGTGGAATGTGATATTATTATGACAGGTAATATGTGAGAATACTAGTATGTTATTTATGATGTACTGATTTTAATGCGCAGATATGTGCTTGGATATGTGATAGCTCAATGAGCATTATTCTGGCACTTAAAGTGCAAATAAATATGAATCTGATAAGCGTATAATGTGTAAGAGAATACGATGTAAATTGATGAATATGATCAGAAATGATGTGCATTAAATCAATAATTAAAAATGTGTAATTGTGGATATTTTGGCCTTTTAATCCATTGAAATAGTTGGATATAGTTGGCATGCCATAGGATTGTGAGTACTCACCTATATGTATTGTGTTTTTGGGCATTGAGGCATTGGGTTAGGTTGGAGAGATCAGTGAATATAAGCTAAGCTCCATTCAACGGGACATGTTTGGTCTGTTGGAGAGTGCTAGCTTTATGATGATCACTAAACTAACTATAAATACGACTAAGGCAAGCGCACCTATCGAACAATAGTATAGCTATGGTGAGTAGAGAATATCGTATCCACGAGGACTAATAGTACTAGTAATTACCTTTTTTCTATTATCAACCTGACAAATTGGAGTGATTGTTTCTAATCTAATTTTTTCTAAACTAATTTAACTAAGAATGCAACGGAGAATAAATCGAGGAAATAATCGAATAATAACCAATGAGATAGAAAATACCCAAGAAATAATCCACCTAGACTTCACCTATTATTATGAATCTAAATTAAACGATTTATTCACTTATGACTTGATCCGTAGAAATCCCTAAATTATGTTAATATCTCTTTCAAGAGTAAGAACAACAGACTCTAGGTTGATTAATTGAAATCTCTTTCTAATTAAAACCCCTATCGTCGCATTAACTCGATCTATAGATTCCCCTATTAGATTTGACTCTAATAAGGTAGATTTATGTCATCCTATTTCTAGGATTGCATGCAACTCCACTCAATTATGCTAGATCTACTCTTAAAAGGGTATTTTGCTCCACTGAATTAAGCACATTAAACATGAATTAATATCCCAAAAATATTAAAATAGGAAATAAGAATATATAATTGAGAACAAGGATCAAGTATTTATCGCATAAAAAAGAAATTAAATAATAGGATTCATTATAGGTTTCATCTCCCCTAGGTATCTAGGGGATTAGTTCATAATCCTGAATGAAAAAATCTCAGAGTCAGAAAAACCACAAGACATAAAGAACTCAATAAAAATTCGAAAGAAATTAAAAGGAGATTTTAATCTTAATGGAGATCCACTTCCGAGTTGGCTCCGATGGTGTTCTTCGAGTGTTTTCTTCGATCTTCTCTGATTCCTCCCTTATGTATTCTTCTAATTGGTATTTATAGACTTTAGAATGCTCAGAAAGCCTAAAAATTGGGTTTTTCCGCGTATTTGGGAGTAGGGTGTGAAATCGACACGGGCTGGCACATGGGTGTGTTTCTAGCCACACGGGCGTGTGTCCAGTCCGTGTGAAAGTGCCCAGGTCGTGTGGATATTGAAAACAACTCTATTTTTCTGATTTTAGCTCGTTTTTCATTCCTTTCACTCCCAAATGCTCTCCTAAGTATAGAAACATGAATTTGAAGGATTAGGAGCATCAAATTCACTAATTTGCATAATTAATCATCCAAAAACGCATTAAGAATGAGATTAAATGATTAAATTATGTTACTTTTATAGCTTATCAAATATCCCCACACTTAAGCATCTGTTTGTCCTCAAGGAAAATCCTCAACTCACATTAAAATTAATCTTTCTCAACTTATAATTCTCATCAATAATGTTTCGAAATAATTCGCAAATAATCATAAATTGACAATTCAACTAAAAGAGCACTTAAAGATTCAAACAATCTAAGTCGAAAATTTTTAAAGCATGAAAATATAGGTATTTCCCTTTATCTAAGTGATTACCTTTTATTCAAAATTGACAAGAATTGACATCCTCACTAAAGATTCAATCAAATCACTCAAAGTGTTTAAGGTTCAAGAATAAGCACTCAATAGTCAAATAAGAAAAGTCATTACCATAGGCTTGCATAAAAATCAAATCTCCACCACTATAAAATGATATGAAACACAAATCAAAAGGTCTTTAAGAAGTTGTAATAGGGCTTAGGTTAAGGGTGTGGAGAAAGGCAAAAAAGTTGGTTATAATCGAGATCGAATTGAAAAAATTACCAAACTAGAAAAAAAAACAAGTGCTGAATTAAAAAAAAAACAATTACATCAATCAATAACTATTCAAGAATAAAAACGAGTTTCTTCTCAAAATATGAATTTAACTGTTCAAGCTCAATCAAAATAGAACTAAATAATAATATTATTTTTTTCAATTTCAATTTTGTTTTATTTTTTTCTCTCTTTTTTTATCTAGAATAATCAGAAATAATTCAGCCAGAAGAGCATAGTTAAGTAACTAACCAAATCAAATCTCGAAAAAAATGGAGCCAATAAAATGGGAAAAAGTCTCAACGAAAAAAATGAGTTATGGGTTAACATTAATGGGTAAATCAAGAAACGGTGTGTTAGGCTCAACGGGGTTCACTAAGGTTTAATTATGTAGGTAGGCTTCTTATGGGATAAGTGGGTTAAAACCTAAATGCCTTTATCATCTCAGTATATCAAATCCAAGGTGTGGTCTCGACATGTATAATTGAAGAAAGTTCTAGAATAAAAAATCAAATTGACACACTCATAACCAATAATAAAATGAGTAAGAAAAATGTATGCTCTAAAGGCTCAAAATCTCACAAAAAATCATGGTTTTTGTTGTCAAGCAGTGCTACTCGAAGCGAGTGAATCGCTCGAAGAGGTCCTCTAAGGTAGCAGCAGAAGAAACATGGCAGTGACTCGAATGCGGAGGATGAGGTAGACCCTCGTGATGGAAAGGGACATCATTAGTGAAGTCCTTGGGTTCGTTCTTAGGGTCAGAATGATATAATCAATATTGAGGAGAGTCCACTCCATGAAGTCACTCAATCATCCCCATGTGGGTCATGCCCGATAATCCCTGTGGGGACATCTAGCCGACTAGTGTAAGCGAGGAGGACTACTCCGGTGTGTCGAGGAGACCGAAGTGTCGAGCGAGTCGAGTCACGTAAGGGCCTAAATAGATAAGACCCTTCCTGCCACGCTCTGTCATATGGCAAAAGGCAAGAGCGATGAAGTAAGCTAAATAAAAAATATGCCCCGTGGCCATGCTCCATAGAAAATATGCATCGGTGCTACCGACGACTCCGGTGCTCTCTCCTACCGGTTAATGTGTGAGCCAAGAGGGCATGAATATATTGTAAGGCAAAAGGAAGAGAAGTCGCTTTTGAGCGACTCGCGTCATAAGGTCTCGTACCCTCCGTGAGGTCTACCCAACAAAGAGATGGCGAGTAGTGGATGTGCCAATGTAAGCGGAGGAAGTTCTCAGCACTCTTGAACTCTTCAGTGTATAGTCCCAAAGTAGCACCGAACTCTGAGACACTCATATATCGCGCCATGCCACCGAGTCTGAAAGTGATGGTGCCCGGCTCGTCATGGGTCGTCATCACCTGCTGAAGGATAAATGTGGAACAGAACTCCAAACTCAACTCCATGTATGTGGGCTCAATGATGGAAAAGAATTGGTCCCACAGAGCTGTGGCAATGATGGCGAGCACATTATCAACTAAGTAGACCTGCTCCAAAGCACCCCAGTCAATACATCGGCCTAAACAGAGTGGCCTTAGGCGAAAAGCTGATTAAGTCCTCTTGGGGGCCCTGTGAAAAGCGGAGGAATTGATGGCGGGCATCAGCGAAAGCGCCCGAGGAAGAGGTCACACCAGGGGTCTTCTGCTTTTTTGAAGTGAGGACAGCGACCTTGGATTTGCTGCGTGTGTTTTTCATGGAGTGCCTAAAAAAATATAATAGTCCAATATCATAAAAGCAATAAAAGAAGCAGCACCAATTAAGCAAACAGAGAGGCCGCCAAATCAATATGCAATAATACGAGACTAACAATCCGCGCATAAAAATTCAATCTTCCTAAATAGAAAATTTACTCCTAAAGCAATAAGTACCAATACTCAATCATGCAAAATCCATTAAATGGGGCTACTAAGATTCCAACTAGAAATAATAAAGACCATATGGATGAACAATAAATAAAAACAACAAAATGAGAAACGAAAAGACAAAAATTAAAATAATTATAATAATAATAAACAAAACATTAAAACAAATAATAAGAAGAAGAAGAAACGAATGATAATAAGATTAACAAAAATAAAATAACGAATAAAAATAACTATAACGAGGATAAACCAAAATAGTAATATAAAGAATAATAAACTGGTGATAATAAAACTAAGAATAAAAAGAAAATTAAAAATAATAATGAGAATAATAATAAATAAATAAAATAATAATAACTAGAAAAATAAAATAAAAAAAAATAACCAAATAAATAATGAAATAATGAAAAAAACAAAAAGAAAAGGATAAAAAATGGTTAACCAACGGTGGTTGGTGGAAGATCTACGGCGGCGACGGAGGTGGGGTAGGGCTGGTCGACGACGAGGAGAGGAGGATGGGGATGGGGGTTGGGCGACGACGAGGAGAGGAGAAAGGGGGAATGGGGGTTGGTTCGCGTGGCTACTCGACAAGGGAGGGGGGAGCTGAAGGTGAGGTGCAAAAGGAATGGGTGAGGGGAAGGGAGGAGCTAGTCACGTGAGAAAAAAAGGGGGGGTTTACGCGACAACGATGGCTGGAGGAGAGGGGGTGCTTTGGGTGAACGGTGACTAGGTTGGGGATTGTTGGGGAAGAGGAAAAATCAAAAGAAAAGAAAGGAGGCTAGGGTTTTAAGAATGACACGGTTGTGTGAGGCCCGTGTTGGGCCACACGGTTGTGTGGATCCTTCTTAGCCCGTGTGCAATTAAAAATGCCAACCCAGACTTCACAGGGCCTCGCACACGCCCATGTGTCCAAGCCATGTGTGATCTCATTCGCTTCTCCCACGCCTGTGTGAGAGCCCACACACCCGTGTGGCTCGGTCGTGTCTTGCACACAGTCGTGTCTATTGCCCGTGTAACTCTCTAACTTGATTTAAAATTGAAAAAAGTTAGCTCCAGGGTTCACACGGCCTAGGACGCGCCTGTGTGTCCAGGCCGTGTGGACTATTTTAGGCTACGTAACTGGCAAATTTTTGAAATATTAAGTCCCAGGATCCACACGGCCAAGGACACGCCCGTGTTTCCAGGCCATGTGGGTACATAGCCATGTCGCCAGGTCGTGTAACTCACTGTCGAACCCCTTATTGTGCACACAGCCTGGGACACGCCCGTGAGGCCAGGCCGTGTGGGTCAAAAAAAATTTAATTTTTTTTAAAATTATTTATTTTTAGAATAATATGAAATAAAATTAAAAGAATTAGCAGTGTTAACACTCGGGTTGCCTCCCGAGAAGCGCTTATTTAAAGTTTAAGCTCGACTTACCTCGTATTCACACGGTCACGGTGGTTCGCGGAGCCGAGGCTCCTCTTTCTCACTATCAATTCTATTATCAAAATAAGGTTTAAGCCGAGTACTATTTACCTTAAATGTGCCAAATTCAGAATGAGTTACCTCGACTGTACCGTAGAGAAATACATTCAGTATCATACATAGGGTTGATCCGTTTGACTCGAGCTCCGAATGGGAGATTTGTGGATCCGATTTTTCCAGCAGCACTTTGTCTCCAACCATAAATTTGTTTGTTCTCATCGCGTGCTCATCATAGCATCGTTTTGGCTCTTTATCGTGCTCTCTCGATTTCTCCTTAGCATGTGTTTGCCATTCATCTAGTTCATCAATTTGTAATATTCATTCTTCATAAGTCGTTCTTTTTCTGTCACATTGGCTGAAACGTGGCTCCTTTATGATCTCTCGTGGATTTTCTGCAAAGAAGGTGGAGCCACATGGTTACTCACGTTAACAGAACATTTAAAATCATCTAGAGTACTAGAGACTCTCTCAGAATCACGTGCATGGAGAGTAATAAGTACTAATTCACCTGTACCAACATCAATTATAATTCTAGCAGTTGCTAAAAAGAGTCATCCTAAAGTTAAAGGTACCTCACTGTCCTCATCCATGTCTAAAACAACAAAGTCAACAGAGAATATGAATTTGTCTATTTTAACAAGAACATCCTCAATAACACCCCTAGGATATCTAATGGTTCTATCTGCTAACTGAATACTTATCCTAGTTTGTTTGGGTTTCCCAGGACCTAGTTGTTTAAACATTTTGTAGGGCATGACATTAATACTAGCCCCTAAATCAACCAAAGAATTATCAATATTCAAACTACCAACTAAACAAGGAATAGCAAAACTCCCTGGATCTTTTAGTTTGTAGGGTAGTTTATTTTGTAAGTTGGTCGAGCAAACTGCATTTACCTCCACAGTCGACGAATCATCTAACTTCCTTTTATTTGCTAAAAGCTCCTTTAAAAATTTGACGTAATTGGGCATCTGCTAAAGAGCTTTAACAAATGGTAAGTTAATATGTAATTTTTTCAGAAGTTTAAGAAATTTACCAAATTGTTCATTCATGTGGTCTCTCTTCGTCGCATTAGGATATGGCACTCGAAGTTTATATTCTTTGGAAACTGGCTTTTGCTCTTTCTGGCTTACCTCAACCTTATCGCTATTTACTACAATTTCTTGCCTCAATTCTTGTTCAAATTCAACTAACCCTTCTTCATCTTGAACAGTAATTGCATGAAGCTGCTCTCTTGGGTTAGTTTCGGTAGTGCTAGGCAAACTACCTTGTGGTCTTTCTGAGATTAACTTAGCAAGTTGACCGATTTGATTCTCGAGTACTTGAATCGACGTGTGTTGATTTTTTAGTGCTGCCTCAGTGTTTTAAAAACGCATTTCTGACACCGAGATAAACTTTTCCGACATCTCCTCAAGCTTCGGCTTCTTCTCTTACTGGTAAGGTTGTTGTTGGAAGCCTAGGGGGGCTTGTGCTCTCTGATTTCCTTTACCACCCCAAGAGAAATTGGAATGGTTCTTCCAACCTGCATTATAGTAGTTACTATAAGGGTTATTTTGAGGCCTAGAATTATTACCCATATAATTGATTTGTTTATCCTCTGCGCTAGGAGCGAAGGGTAAACATTCCGGGTTAGTCATTCCACCTCCATTCATATCGCAATACATCAACGGATGTACCTGCACAGAAACATATAAATCATCAATTTTTTTTTAATTATTCTACCTAATTTGGTAACATGGTGATTGCATCTAAGTTGAAAACACCGGCTGCTTTCATCAACTTTGTCCTCATGACTTGCCACTGATAACTATTGTAACACCCCTTACCCGTATTCAACTCCGGAACCAGGTATGAGGCATTACCGGACTTGACTTGCTTGAGCATTCGACTTTGGGCTATAAAATTCATCCCAATTTAAAATTTTTTCATTTACAATCGTAACGTCCCTATCATGGGTCTACAAGACCCTTTTCATATACTCAGGATGCTGAGGGACCAAACCGAAACTTTTACACACTTTAAAAATTTTGACATAAAATTAGACCACACGCCCGTGTGACATATCACACACCCGTGTTCCATGCCCGTGTAGAATTATTTTCTTTTCAAACCTACAGGGGTTTTCACACGGCCGGACACACGCCCGTGTGCTTGGCTCGTGTACTCCACACGGCCTAGACACGCCCGTGTCCTCGCCCGTGTGTAAAAACCTGAGTATTTTGTTTGTGACGTCAGCAACCCATTTATGGGCACACGGCCTAGGCACACGCCCGTGTGTCTAGCCCGTGGTCGACACTGACTTGCAACACTAACATGCAGGGGACACACGGCCAAGTCACATGCCCATGGGACCGACCGTGTGTCTACCCGTGTGGACCAATTCAAGGCTATTTTCCAAGCCATTTAGCCACCCTCACTTGCACACATTCACACATCATCACAATACATTTTCAAATCATCAATTATAACTCTTGAATTGTCACATTTGAATCATGAAAATCAAATCTTCATCCCATATACGAGGGAGAACTATTACTAGTACAATTACAACCGGCTTGAGCCATCATCTATGGCTATACACAACCGAACCATAAACTCTTTTAGGCCAACACATTTGGCTACTTTAACTAAGACTTAATTAAACCAAAATAAGATCTCTATACATGCCATATCTCAAGAAGACTTGAGTCTCATACCCAAGTGTCTGCTCGATAGTGTGAAAGCATCTCCGGTGGTTTCTAACCTGAGCTAGTTAAGTTAACCTATAAAAGCTAAGAAAGGAAGAGGAGTAAGCAATATTGCTTAGTAAGTTCATATGCAAATAATAAGCCACTATTTTCATTTATCTATTACCCTCAACCACAAGGTAATATAATAAGATTTACACTAAAGGTAATAGTTACCCATTCAATCATTCATAATGCTTACTCATTCTAAACTTTCACCTGTCACAAACTCATATGATAAAACATTATTCATCTTTACTGGCATTTATCACCACAAAGCCACATCCAAATTTCACTTAACCAAGTTTCTCGTTATCACCCCAGAATAATAATAAATACTCGGTGGTTTCGCTTTACGACCCACCATTCAATAATTAATAAGGTGGTATCGCACACACACCCACCATTAATACTAAACACGATGGTATCGCTTTACAGCCCATCAAGTAAAAAATAATAAGGTGGTATCGCACACAGCCCATCAGTAACAAATAATAAGGTGGTATCGCACACAGCCCACCATTTATAATATTGGCGATGGTATCACACACAGCCCATCGTTAACAATTTATAAGGTGGTATCGCACATAGCCCACCATTTAATAATTAATAAGGTGGTATCGCGCACAGCCGACCATTATTACACATTCACGGATATTTATCCACGTACATTTTCCTATTTCGAATGTTCATCCGGGAATATTCTCACACACTATCATTCTTAAATAGATTTCTACAATAATCATTCGCATTCACGAAATGCATTTATAAATATAACATATGCAATCAGGGTGCATCGTTAACATATAACTCACCATGGTTTTCTCATATACCGAATTCACCTCAAATGAGTTCTAGGCACATACCTGTACCTCTCATAGTATAACCTCATACTTTCTCATTTTCAACATACCTGTTGAATTATTCAAAATGCTAAAGAACACTCTTGAATTTCATACATATAATACCAAATCAACATCATACACCCGATAGGGTCTTACATGAAATATCATATCGATGCCATGTCCCTGACATGGTCTTATAAAAAATCTCACACCGAGGCCATATTCCAAATATGGTCTTACACGGGACCTTAATTATCATAGTATCATGCTATTTGCATTCCCTCTATTCTTAGATTCAATTGAAGACTTTCAATTCTTGACATCTCGTCAAAACATATTTAATATATTCATAGAGTCAATATACAATTCATACATCATCAAAATATTAAATACTTCACTATAGTTGAATTATTAGCACACGAACTTACCTCGATACCGAAAAGGGTAGAAAGGGACTTATTTGTCCATATTTCTCTTTTCTCCCGTTCTAGGTCCGAATCTCGTTTGCTTTTATCTAGAACAATAAAATTTACTCATTTAATCACCACACTATTTAATACATTTTAAAAAATTCTATTTTGGCAAAATTACCATTTTGCCCTTGAACTTTGGCAAAATTACGATTTTGCCCCTAGGCTCGTATATCGATTCTCATCCAACTTCTTTACTAATTAAGCCTAGCCAATTCATATTCCCTTCTATAGCAACTTAAAATTTCAACTATTACACACATTTACAACTCATATCACAACCTTTACAAAAAACGTCCTTTTAGGTGTTTTCATGATAACACCCTTCACAAAAGTTGTTTATCTAACAACTAAGACTCATTTTCTTTCATAAAAATACAGCAAACAACTTAATTGCTCTCATGGAAAAACCCTAAACTCTTAACCTGTAACACCCTAACCCGTATCCGTCGCCAGATTAGGGTTAAAAGCGTTACCGGACAGATCGAAAACTTTTACAGACATTTCATAATACAATTCATCAATCGCAATCAAAGTGTCCCTTTTATAGGTCAACGAGACCTTAATCATGCTTTAGAATAGGGCCGGGACTAAACCGTACACATATGAAATTACTCGAAGATTTAAAAACTTTTCTATGTTACAAAGGTAACACGCCCGTGTGGGCAGGCCGTGTGCCTCCCACGGCTACTAGACACACCCATGTGTCCTGGCCGTGCCAAAACAGAGCATGTATACTGACTTATCCACACGGCCACCAGACACGCCCGTGTGCCATGGCCATTTAAAATTAGGCTAGCTACTGACTTGTTCACACGGCCACCAAGCACGCCCGTGTGCCACGACCGTGTAACCTACTCGGACACACTTCGAAGTGGCCTTTGAGCCACATGGAAGAGACACACGCTCGTGTCTCTTGGCCATGTATGAAAAATAGGTCATTTGCAAGACCAAAATACCACCCACACTTGGGTCATCCCTACAAGCACATATAAGCTTTTTCCCACACACAATTGACAACCAAATACATGTCAAATGAACAACATATCATCTTATTCAATCTTATTTCTATTCATGTCAACATATATACTAATTTGCACAACCAGTTCACATGTATAACCATGTATATAATCACTTCATTGATCACACATATGTGCTCATATTGCATCAATAGGATTACCATAATCTTGACCATATCACTTGCCATCAAACCATACTAAAATGTGTATCATATACCATATTCACTCATGCTTATTATCAACATTTACCTAGCCACATCACATGGCTATTTACATCTCAAACATATACCAAATGACTAGCCTATACATGCCATATTTAGTTATATTCACATTTTCAAAATACCAAAACAAGTTGGAGTAGTGTGATGACGATCCTCGACGGTCCTGGAGCCTTCAGTAGCTTTGACGATCTGTTACAGAGCAAACATACACACAGAGTAAGCTTTCCAAAAGCTTAGTAAGCCATATACAAATAAACTTAGCATATAAGCATTCAAAACATATAATCAATATGGATTTACTTGTAGCTCAATTGCATAGCCATAATTCTTCTTGGCACATTTACTTAGCCATCCATCTTTCGATATTGCATATCACCATGTACTTGTTGGGTCATAGCTTGTCCATTCATGTATCACATTTACATTCTCTTATTCAATACATAACTCATCTAGGTGAGTTTATGAATATACTTACCTTCATATACACACAAGGTGTTCATATCAAACGTACCTGAACAAATATGCAAATCACATAGTCATTTGTATCTCGGACTTGCCCGTTGAACCGTTCGGAACTAAATAGGATACTCAGAGTGCTCAGAATAGTTGTACAAAGCCAACGTCCTAGACGTGGTCTTACATGTAATCAGATATCGATGTCACTATCCCAGACAGGGTCTTACACAAATCAATACGATGCCAATGTCCCAGACATGGTCTTACACGTAAATCTCATATCGATGCCAACGTCCCAGACGTGGTCTTACATGACATAATGGACACCTATGTCATGACATATACTATCCTATCTATTCCTAGGTTCAGATGGGGCTTCTCGGACATCAATAATTAATCGATACCAAATCTCAAATTTCACATATATCTCATCTCGAGTATATTCATGGCAATTCAAATTTCATATATGCACAATTAAGTCAATTCAAATACATTTAATTGTATATTGAATTACCTCGGATTCGGCTAGTTGATCGGATTCGGTTATTCGACTACTTTCGGTTTCCCGCGATCTAAGTCCGTTTTCTTCGGTTCTTGATCTATACATATTCGAATTTGATCCATTTATTCACTAATTCATTCAATTCAATCCAAGAACACATATTTACGATAATTTACAAATTAACCCTCATATTTGCACATTTTATCAATTTAATCCATTTTTCTCAAAACATCAAATATACAAAATTTGTTCACACACATGCATAGCCGAAAGTCCCTAAGGATCATACAAGTCCATATTTTTCATCAAATTCACAATTTAGCCCTCAAAAATATTATTTTCACCATTTAGCCCTAATTAGCTAAATTCACCAAAAAAGTTCAAGAGCAAAACATGTTCATTAAACACATATCTTTCATTTAACACCAAAACTCATCACAAAGTGTAACACCCCAAACCCGGCCTAGAAATTATGCCCGAATCTGGTGTCACATTGAAGTGTTTTTCGAAAACCTTGTTTTCATTAAAAACCCTTCTTGTTTAAAAGCTTAAGTAAACTCTCAGTTACGTTAGTTTATTTTAAAACGTGGTACATTGAAAACTTATTAATTTTATTCCCAAAATATCTTTTTAGTTGCGGAAGCAAATTTTGAAAGAAATTGATTTACGAAAAAGATTAAGTCACGAAACCATTTCGAAAATGTTGCGAAAACGTGGTGTTGTTTAAAAAAGTTAACATTTTGGAAAATCGTGATTTACTTCTAACGAATATAATTCAAACATAAATAAAACCCAAAGTTAAAATCCAGAAACTTAAAGAGGCCTTATTACAAAAATTAAAACCCAAAATAGAATCTAAAGCATAAATGAAATCCAAAGACAGTCGTGTGGCCATCTCCGAGTCCCTCGCAGCACCAATCCTCCTAAAGATGGGAATTACCTGCACAGTTAAAAACGGGGTGAGTTTGCGAAAACTCAGTGTGTAATCCCCTCCTAACTAAAACAGTTAGTAAAACAGACAGAAATCATAATCAGTTTGGGCCGGAGCCCAATTACAGTAACAGAACAATATGTGTGGGTCTAAGCCCAGTATAATTTCACTTGGGTCTCAGCCCTTATCAGAATCAATTGGGCCTAGCCCATTCTCCATATCAAGAATATGATTGGGCCTAGCCCATATCAGAATCAATTCCATAGGCATAATGTGTGATGCATGCTAACCCATCCCATCCAACCCTGCACTTGCCTCCGTCCAACCCTGCACTACCTGTGGGGAATAAATCACCCACGCCATCCCTACACTCCCAATGTTAGCACCGGTTGCGGCACTAACCAAAATCGCAGCAAAGCTAATAGTATATATATATGGCTCTAAGCCTTCAGTAGCGGTATTATAATTGGCACAAAGCCATCAGTAACTGTATTATGTTTGGCACATAGCCATTAGCGACAGTAATATAATCAGCACACAGCCTTGGGTAAATATGATCGACACAGAGTCGTCAATATATATGTTAGGCACATAGCCGGGGTAAATACGATTGGCACAAAACCATAATCAAGATGGCACAGAGTCATATTTAGGTTGGCACAGAGCCGTAATTAGATTACGCGGCTTTAAGCCGTCCATTGGCACAGATCCGTAATTAGATTACGCGGCTTTAAGCCGTCCATTGGTCCACAGTCGTCATGCGACCCGTGCGACCTCAACCGATCAATATTGGATCCAAAGTCGTCATGCGACCCGTGCGACCCTATCAGAACTTCCTCCGTATCAATGTCCCAACCCCATGCAGTATGTCATGTATGCGAAATGCTATGCCTATAAACAATCATACATACACAGTCACAACCGTCAATTACCATCAAATCAGTCCAATCGTACCTCAAGTGAGTCAATTACCCTCGAGGGGCAAAACGGTCATTTTACCCTTACAAGGGTATTACGGTAATCCTACCCTACAGAGGTATTTCAGTAATTCTACCCTACAGGGGTATTTCGGTAATTCTACCCTACAGGGGTATTTCACAAATCAGGGGTATTTCGGTAATTTTAAAAATTAAGAGTTGAAACACCCCAAACCCGGCCCACGAGCTTTGACTAGATTTGGTATGTTCCTCAAGTAAACCGGTTCAAAATTCTTTTGTTCTTAGGAAAACTTGTGTAATTTTAAGAAAAATATTGTTTTGGGTTGGGCTTGTGTTGAAAACAGGTTCGTTTTATATTGAAATCCCTTTTATCTTAAGTGACAAAATATTTAGGGTTTAGTTTAAAAGAAATTTTAATTAAATTTTAATAGATAAAATTCATAATCATAATAAATAAAAATAAGTGTAAAGTAATTCAACTATGGCCTTATGGCCTTATTACATCAAATAATTCCCAAAATAATTCAAAGTACTAAACTAAATTCAAGAGTCCTCAAAAATATAAACTTCATGTTGAGCATGGCCAAAGACAAGTTCTCGCCGTCCCCGGTCCATCACTGTTCATCACTGAAAAATGTTCCCCAACAGGTGAGTCAAAGCAGACTCAATGTGTACACGACACTAAATCATAATAGAATCGGGCATATCACATATTACACATTCAAAACATAGAATACAGGTTATGATGCATTCCCAAACCCAAACCTAGTTGTCCATCCGCTACACACCCCCGTACCTGCCACTCACACCGTGGGGACTACTAAGTCAACCCTCCATCCGCTACACACCATCGAAGCGATCGCCTGCGATCGACGTGCTCATCGCCCATATAAATTCTTGGCATAGCCACCAGATAATTGTGTCATGAGACACCACATTCAGATAATGTAACCGAAGTTACCACATTCAGATAATGTGACCGAAGTCACCACATTCAGATAGTGAGACCGAAGTCATCACATTCACTTCCCCTTTTTCATATATCCCGAATGACCCATATTATTCATATCATGCATATCATACTTAAATTCACATTCTTATCATATTTCATATGTTAAATATAACATATTTCGTAATCCTAATAGGAGTAGGAAACGTACCTGAGTACTTTGTACCATATTATATTACCTTAGCCACATTCTTATAAACATGCATATATTACATATTACCATAAATCTTATTAAAAGTTAGTGTGGGGTACACACCTGATTCGCTTAAAATTTCCTTGAGATCCCGAAAAGCTTGATCTAATGCTTGGATCCTTAATCCCTACATTTGATTAATCACCTACTACTTTAATAAAAAGCCATTCGGCCATAAATCCAAATCCTAGTAGGATTAGTATACTTAAACTTACCTTGTGGATTTTAAATCCAGAAACTCACCGAATAACTAGGGAACACGTGGCCTATGGTGTACTTTCGGGAAAAGAACTTCTCCTTCCTTGTAGTCGACACTTAGTAAATCCCGAAAGATCTCTTCAAAGTTTCGGCAACAAGATATTAATGGGGTTAGTCCTAGATTTCGGCAAATCTTAAGAAAAAAGGATGAAACCGAATGAGATCTTACCCTTACTTGAAGAAATCGATTGCACCTTCACTTCAACCTTTAGAGATTCGGCTATGGCTAGATGATGATCTCACAACTTTCGGCTTTTGGAGGGATTAGAAAGAAAAGAGAAGGAAGAATAAAGATGGAGGATTTGGCTAGAACACAAGGTATTTCGACTTGGCAAAAATAAAAGAAAGAAAAGAAGAGAAGAGAGCACTAAGAATTCGGCAGAGAAAGGAGGAAGCACAAATTGATGAGTAGCCCTCCTTTCTTCCTTTTATAGCCGAAATTATCATCTAAGGAGTCCCTTACTTGGCCACCACTCCTCTATCTGATAACTTTATCCTTTAATTATCACTTAAAATAAAAGATAATTCAGCAACTATCCTTACTTAGCCGAAATTATTAAACTCAAAGTCCCTTACTTGGCCATCACTTCTCCCTTATTTTCCTCTTTATCTCTTTATTCAAATTAAAAGAATTTAATCCAACAATTATCTCTTGAAAATAATGATAAATAAATCCCTTATTTATCCACTATTTATAAAAGAATAAAAGCTCCTAATTTATAGCCATGTGCCGTCCACCTCAGTCTTCTGGAAGCAAAAATAAAACCTCCTTTATTTGCTTCCCAAGTGACTCGAACTCAGGCCCATTCCTCTTGCATATGGCGCCATTTCCATAGGCCTTAAGTGGCATCTTCAGACCACTTTTCCAAGCCTGTTTGTGTGTCAAATTTCACAAACTTTTTCTTTTAAGGCCACCTTGCCTTAATTTCCTCTTTTAAACCTTAAAACTCGTCATTTCTAGGTCATTTCTAAGTTTCCAAAAATTTTTGATCGGCTCTGTAAACTTGACATTTCCTTACATTTCCATGACATTTCCTTACAAGACATTTCCTTACATTTCCAAGGTTCTAAAAATGTTCACCTTCCATTTTTAAACTTAACATTTCCATACATTTTCAGGTTTCCAAAAATGTTCATTTCTAACTCATTTTCATCCATTTCCGGGTTTCCAAAAATATTCAAAATTTATTCTTAGT
The DNA here is from genome assembly GCA_025698515.1 of Gossypium sturtianum. Taxonomy (NCBI): domain Eukaryota; kingdom Viridiplantae; phylum Streptophyta; class Magnoliopsida; order Malvales; family Malvaceae; genus Gossypium; species Gossypium sturtianum. The sequence continues at coordinate 32,497,287 of CM046943.1, read as the reverse complement.
ACATAAAACATGTCACTTCGTAGAACTAAACCGAAAATGCACAGGCCCTTTCCAGGATGTTACAAGAGTATTTCGATAATTTCTCAAATTGAGGGTATTTCAGTAATTTCATAAATCAGGGGTATTTTGGTAATTTTACAAATCGAGGGTGTTCTGATAATTTTGCAAATCAGGGGTACTTTGGTAATTTTGCAAATTGAGGGTGTAATAGCCTATTATTCCCCGGGCTTAATAGAAAAATAAAAAATATAAACCAAAGTCCAAATTTTACTAATGTCCTTTTACAAAGCCCAAAACCAATAAATCCACTAACACCCCAAACAGATGACCCAAACTAAACCTAAACCCGTGACCCATACCTAAACAGACCTTGACCCAACACTCAGACCCAAAATAGTGACGGCCCAAAAGGGCCCAACTTCAAATCAGAAACCTAGGGTTTCTGAAACCCTAAGCTACCCTCGCACCGCAGCCACCAGAATCTTCTCGCGTCGCAATTTGCGCGAATCGCCGCCTCCACCGCCGAGACTTTCGCCATTTACCTGCAAAAGGAAAGAAGATCGACAGTAGCCGCGAAAATAGGAGTTTTATATTTATTTTTGGATTTGTTTTTGGGTTATAAAAACCCCATGAAATCTGTAAAACATGGACACAGAGAGATACACATAAATACAACACAAAAAACAACCAGCAAAGGTTTTGTTTTATTTTTTTTTCTTTCATTTTCGAATACTTTTTTTATTTTGTTTTTTTCTGGAAACCATATATATAACATATATATATAATACATTTATAAAAAAAAAAGGAAAAAAACTTACATTTTTTTAAAAATTTCGGCCACCACGCACGGTGGCCGGTGGCGATCGGCGACAGCGGCGAATGGCGGCAACGGTGCCGGAGGGCCTGCCAAAAATCGCCTGGATAGAGGGAGAGAGGAGAGCAATTTCAGTTTTTTTTTTAAAAAAAAAAAGAGGAAGAATGTTTTTTTTTCAAGGAAATTTTGGTATTTATAATACCCTTAAAACGGCGTCGTTTTTTAGTCTAGGGCTAGAGACCAAAACAACGTTGTTTTGGTCTCTGACCCATAACCCAACCCGATTAACCCAAGGATCCGCGTGTTTTTGTAGCGGAAGGGCTATTTGCGCTTTTAGCCCTTCCGCATTTTCAGTCTATTTCAATTGGGTTTCTTTTGGCTTTTAATTTGACCCATAAGTTTGCTTTTATTCTATTTTGACCCCCTGAAGAGCGTCGTCATTTTGAAGGGAAGGGATAATTTCTCTTTTAATCCTCCCACTTCGGTCGCGCATTGCAATGGGGTCCTAATTCGTTCCTTTTTTTAAAATTTAGATCTTTAATTTTATTTTTCTCTTAATTTAGTCCCTTAAATGTTTTATTTACAATTTAGGCTCTCAATTTTATCCCAATTTCAATTTAATACAGTATTCATTATTTATTAATTTGTTTTTATATTTATGTGTATCATTTCCATCAATTTTGTTATTTCATTATTAATTTTATTTTTTAATTTCTATTACTATTTTTATTTTTACTATTACTTTTATTATTATTTTCATTATTATATTTATTATTATTATTACTATTATTATTTTATCATCGACATTATTATTGCTATTTTTATTAGTTCTATTTTTTTTATATTTTTACTATTACTATTTGTTTATTAATACATGTTATTATTATTATTATTTTATTATGATTATTTTATTTTTTAAAATTAGTATATAGTATTTATTTATCAATTTACTATTAGCTTTTATTTTTGCTATTATTTTATTTTATTTATTTATCCTTTTCCAGTTATTTCGTATAGATTGTTGATTTTAAATATTATTTTATTGTATTATTTCTGCTTTTATTTTTGTTATTTATGTTATTACCCTTGTTTCTATCCTATTAAGTATTTATACTATACCCCATCTTCCATTTTACCACAATCAAATCACATATTACTCAATGCATTAAAATTTTTGTTTCGAAATAAGCAAACATTCCTCGTTCTAAGGTTCGAAAGAAATCGTATCCTAACTTACTGGATTTCGATTTCTCTCATCGAATCTAAAGAACCTATTATTTTCTTTTTAGAAATCAAAGCATGGGTTAAATAAAAACTTATTCTCGGGAATTCAAAATGTTGTGCCCTAACGCACTGGATGTGACATTATGTTATCTCGAGATAAGGCTTTTGAAAACAAGGCAATGTTTCGTGTTTGGAAGTTCAAAAAATTGTGCCCTAACGTGTTGGGTTTCGGTTTTTCGTTTGCCCAAATAACTAAATATCCTTTTAATTTCATGTTTTGGGAAATTAAGGGACGATCTTAGTTTCAGGGGTTAAAATGTCGGACCCTAACATACTGGATGTAATATTTTATCCTTATGGAATAAAGGAATCTTAATATTCCAAAACGGGTTATACAAACATTCTTTTAAAAGGAATTGTATTTTAAAATCTTTTCAAATTTTCGACGTTAGGACATGAGATTATCAATTAGGTACCAAATTTTGGGCGTTACGAGGGTGCTAACCCTTCCTCGTACGTAATCGACTCCCGAACCCATTTTCTTGTATTTCGTGGACCAAAATCAATGTTTTGAAATAAAACGTTTTATAAGGTGATACAATCACACCTAAGTCAAAAGGGATTGGTGGTGACTCCCATTTTCGTTTTTAAAGTCGACCCTCATTTTTATAAAAAATTTAAAAATGGTTTCGATAGAGGGTATTTTGGTAATTTTGCAAATCGAGGGTATTTCGATAATTTTGCAAATCGGGGGTATTTCAGTAATTTTACAAGTCGAGGGTGTTTCAGTAATTTTGCAAATTAGGGGTACTTTGGTAATTTCACAAACTGAGGGTATTTCGGTAATTTTTACAAACTGGGGGTACTTTGGTAATTTTACAAGTCGAGGGTGTCTCAGTAATTTTGTAAACCAAGGGTATTTCAGTAATTTTGTAAACCAAAGGTATTTTAGTAATTTTGTAAACCAATGGTATTTCAGTAATTTTGTAAACCAAGGTATTCTAAACAGAGATAACAATGCGAATGGGCCTAGGGCCCATTCTCGGCCCAAATGGGTCCATACGCTCGTGTGGCCCATTTAGCCCAAATCTTGCCACAGATATAAGATTCACATAGTCCAGTCCAATATTTACTACACAATCATACAACTTATCTGATTGGGCCCACGGGCCCATTGGCCTCACATGGCCCCTTTCGGCCCATCGTGGCCCAAACAGCCTACACCCACAAGAACACTCATGATGGCCTCAACTATCGCGTCGAAGCTCCCACACGTGCGCTCGCACGCTCTTGTGGCTACCATCGCCTTGTGACCAGCATTTCGGCATTTGCCGCTCTACAGCTAGAGTAGTGCGAAATACACACCTGATAGGAATCTGCAGTTAATCCGCGCTCCGAGCACTCCTATGCCCAAACGCCAACTAAGGTACGCTTACTCTCCTCATAGATCGCTCTATTTAAAGCCAGCTTCCCGCCTACTCTCATGCTAGCTTCCCGATGTGGGATCCCTCCATCAATCCTCCAAAACCGTCCCAACTGCAAAATAAATATCCCTTTTTGCTTGCAATGGGATTCGAACCCTTTCCCTCTCCTATGCTCTAGACGCTACATGCCACCAAAACACAAGCTCCTTTTGTGACTTAAAACATGCGCAAATATTTATAAAACCTATGTGCCAGTGTCCAGATTCTTATAAGAGCCAAAAATTAAAGAAATTCTGCAAGAGCCAGGATTTGAACCCAAGCTCCCTTACACCCTTAATGACGCCACAACCACTAGGCCACATGCTTCCTTGTATCAATTTTTTATCAAAATAATATAAAAGGCCTACATCCAAGCATCCAGGGTTTTATTCACTTAAAACCAAAATTTTTGCTAGAGCCCAGGTTTGAAACCAGGACTTTTCCAACACTTTTCAGGACCCTTAACCACTTGAGCAGACATTTAATTGTGTTATATCCTTGCACAATTAAATACCTATTTGTAGCCTCCTTACGGACCCACACTCAAGGCCCAATACTTCTAGGCCCAAATTCGGGGCGCTACACAAAGCTCACCATTTCATCAATGGCACATATCATAAACATCATCAATTCTTCAAATTACAACATGGGCTTGATAGTAGACTAAGAAACAATCTCAAAAACATAAAAAGCATCAAAAACCAAAGTCAAAACATACCTTGAATTGAACCCTTCAGTGGCCGAATAATCAAAAGCTTTAAACCTATCTTTCTTTTCTTGTTTTTCGGTGGAAGATGAATAAGATGACCATATTTTATGCTTTGTTTTATTATAAATTAACATATTAACAAATTTACTTATTTATCCTTTAATAAAATAAAACATAACATATGTGCATAAGGTCATTAAAGACCATTACCGTCTACTTACTCCTCTTATGGCCAAATTGCCATATAAATCCTCCACATTTAAAACCCACATCGATTTAGCCATTAATCAAATAGAAAGCCACTTTTACGATTTACGCAATTTAGTCCTTTACTCAAATTAAGCACGCAAACAGACAAATTAATTCACGAAACTTTCGCACATGCTAAATCACATATCATAAGCACAGAAAATAATATTAAAATATTATTCTAACTCGGATTTGTGGTCTCGAAACCACTGTTCTGACTAGGGTCTAAACTGGACTGCTACAATTCTCCCCCCTTAGGGATTTTCGTCCCCAAAAATTTTACCGTTAAACAGATTCGGATATTACTGTCTCATTGAATCTTTAGGCTCCCACGTAGCCTCTTCCACTCCGTGTCGATGCCACAACACTTTTACTAACGAAATTTTCTTGTTTCTCAACTCTTTCACTTCACAAGTTAAAATACGGATCAGTTCTTCTTCGTAGGTCATATCAGATCGGATTTCAATCTCAGACGGATCAATCACATGTGACGGATCGGATCGGTATCTACGGAGCATCGAAACATGAAATACATTATGTATCTTTTCTAGCTCATGTGGCAATAACAATCTATATGCAACAGGTCCAACACGCTCAATGATCTCATACGGTCCGATAAACCTCGGACTTAACTTTCTTTAACATCCGAATCGGAGTACTTTCTTCCACGGAGATACTTTTAAGAACACTTTGTCACCGATCTCAAATTCAATATCTTTTCTTTTCAAGTCTGCATAGGATTTACGACAATCGACATTTGCTTTGCATCATTACGAATCACTTTTGCTTTCTGTTCAGTGTCTTTTATCAAATCAACCCCGTGTATCTTATTTTCACTGAGCTCAGTCCAATACAGAGGTGTTCGACATTTACGTCCATACAAAGCCTCATAAGGTGCCATTTTGATACTTAACTGAAAACTGTTGTTGTATGCAAATTCAATCAGTGGTAAATCTTGTTTCCCACGCATCTGAGTCAAACTCAAGAATGCAACATCTCAACATATCCTCGAGTATCTGAATAATTCGTTCAGACTGACCATCCGTCTGTGGATGAAATGTTGTACTGAAATGCAATTTTGTGCCTAAAGCTTCTTGCAATTTCCTCCAAAACCTTGATGTAAACCTCGGATCTCTATCAGACACAATAGACAGTGGCACTCCGTGCAATCTCACAATCTTAGAAATATAAAGCTCGGCTAATCTATCAAGTGAGTAATCAGATCGTACCGGAATAAAATAGGCTGATTTCATCAATCTATCAACCACAATCCAAATAGCATCTTTCTTTCTCGGAGTCAAAGGCAATCCAGAAACAAAATCCATCGTCACTCTATCCCATTTCCACTCGGGAATCAGAATCGGTTGTAATAAACCAGATAGAACTTGATGTTCAGCTTTAACTTGCTGACAGACTAAGCATTTCGATACAAAATCAGAAATGTCTCGTTTCATACCAGACCACCAATAGTGTTGTTTCAAATCATGGTACATTTTCGTACTTCCCGGATGAACAGATAGACGACTGTTATGTGCTTCGTTCAAAATCAATTGAATCAACTTGGAGTTTCTCAGAACACAAATTTGATCTCGAAATCTCAAGCAATCATCATCATCAACTCGAAATTCAGAATCAGAGTTCGGATAACACAGAGCTCGTTTCGCAAACATTTCATTATCAACTTTCTAAGCATCGCATATTTGTTGTAAAAACAATGGTTTAGCTTTCAATTCAGCTAACATAAAACTATCATCAGACATATCTAATTGAGCATTCATAGCTAATCGTTGATTTTAGAGTTTTAAATTTATAATGATCGAACCTGGAAACTAACTATGACAACGATTTGAGGCAAGCGCACCTATCGAACAGTAGTATAGCTTAGGCAAGACCGGATTGTCGAACCCAAAGGAACCAAAAGTACTAATACTAACTTTCTTTTTATTATCTAGCCTAAAATAAGTGAAGTTGTTATTTAATCTAAATTTAACTAACTACTAAGCTAAAGACGCAAAGACAAAAAGAATGAATTGGGGAAATACTATTGGAAAAACTCAGTTGATTAAGACGATACCCTTAGGAGGAATCCACCTAGACTTCACTTGTTATCTAACTCTGAACCAAATGATTTGTTCACTTGACTTGATCCGTAAGACTCCCTAATGTGTCTAACCCTAGGTTGATTAATTGAAATCTCTTTCTAATTAAAACCCCTAGAATTGCATTAACTCGTTCTATGGACTCTCATATTAGGTTTCACCCTAATCCGGCAAAATCTCGTCACCCTATCTCTAGGCACGCGATCAACTCCGCTTAATTATGCTAGATCTACTCTTAAACAGGGACTTGTGCTCCTCCACCTAAGCACATCAAACTTGATTCAATATCCCAAAAATATCAATACAAGGATTAAGAACACATAATTAAGAACAAATCAAGTATTTATCATATAGTTCAGCAAACGATAACAAGATTCATCTAAGTTTCATCCCCTTCAGGTATCTGAAGGGTTTAGTTCATAACAATAAAAGAAAACATCTCAGAAGAAAAGATAAAACAAAACATAAGAAATCCCTAAAACCCCCTGAAGGAATTGAAGAGGAGATCCGCCGTCTTGAGTAGAATTCCGGCTTCTTGAGATGGATCAATTGGCTATCTTTGAGTGTTTCCCACAAATCTGACCTTTTCGGCTCGGCTCCTTGGCCTAGCTCACCGCCCCCTTCTAGGTTATACTTAGGGTGTTTATATAGGCTTTTAAAATAGGTTTATTTGCCTTTAAGTATCCTTTTCTGAGTAAAATTACTCTTCTCCACGACAGGGACACGGCCATGGCACACGCCCCTGTGAATCATCTTTAGGCCGTGTTCGGACTTTTAATGAGGTGACACACCCGTGTAAATCGTGATCACGCCATGTTCTAGTCTGTCAAGGAGACACGACCGTGTTGGCTCAAGTCCAGGCCGTGTCAATTTTTACTTTGGCCCAATTTGGTCTGTTTTGAGCCCGTTTCTCGTTCTTTCCATCCTCCGGTGCTTTCCTGAGTATAAAACATGAAAAGAAAGGATTAAGAGTACCTTTTTACATAAATTAAGGGATAAATCATCCAAAAGTATGCTAAATGTAGGATTAAAATATGTTACTTTTACGGTTTATCACATACCCCCACACTTAAGATTTTGATTGTCTTCAAGCAAAACTCTCAACTTACAATTAAAACAAACTTTCCATGATTCAATATTCCTATCAACAATGTCTTATCATAATTCATAGATAATTTATACATGGATAATTTAACTCAAAGAGTCCTAAAGATTCAAACAATATAAATCATACATTTGTAGCACAAAACATAGGTGTTTCCCCTCATTTAAATAATTACCTCTGATCCAAAACCTACAAGGATTGACATCCTCACAAAAGATTCACTCAAATCACTCGAAGTGTTTAAGGTTCAAAATTAAGCACTCAAACGTTAAACCTGAAAAGTTAATCCCATAGGCTTGCATTAAAATCAAATCTCCACCACTGTAATATGAGATGATGCACAAATCAAAAGGTCTTTGAAAGGGTTGTAACGGGGCTTGGGTTATGGTGTGGATAAAGGCTGAATTAGAGGGTTAGAATCGAGATTGAATTGACAAATTACCTAACTAGAAAAAAATGAACTGATAAATAAATAATTACATGAATTGAAACTTTGAAACTAATAATACGAGCTTCTTTTTCAATAAATAGACTTCAACTGTATAAGCTCGCTTAATCACATAACTAATAAAACTAATAATGAATATACTTCGTTTTTTTTTTTTAAGAACAAACCAAGTAATAATAGGAAAGAACTTTTACAACTGAAATATAGAACATAGTTAGGCAACTGTTCAAAATCAAATCTCGACAAAAAGGGAGTCAAGGAATGGTGATAACAAATATAGAAAGGGTTTTGGGTTAATATTAGTGGGTGAGTCAATAAAAAGGGTTGTTAGGATTAAAGGGGTTCACTAGGGGTTATGGAGTAAGTGGGTTAAATCCTAGGTGCCTTTATCAATTTTGTATATCAAATCAAAGATGTGGTCTCAACATGTATAATCGAGGCAAGTTCTAGAATAATAGTTCAATGTTGACACACTCATAATCAAAAAGTGAGCATGAAAAAGGATATATGCTCTTATAAGGCTCAAAATCTCACAAAAATTATGGGTCTTTTGATATCAACCTCGTAAATTTCAAATTTCAAAGTAATATTCAAATTCAGGTTAACAACATAAAAGAAAAAAAATTAATTCTGAAAAATAGACTTATCATGCTTGATTCTCTAGTATCTTAGAATTTAATTATCAATGCACAATTATCACTGACTTAATCCAAAACACATCAATAAAAATCATGAATCATAGGAATTTCATTCTAATGCTAATATGAGAAACTTACTTTAGAAACAAGACATAATTCAGGGATTTGAGAATAATGCAAAAAGTTTGACACCTAATTTCAGGAATTTGAGAATAATGAAAAAAGTTAGGCACCTTTTTAGGTTGTTCACCCCCCACACTTAAAATGTACATTGTCCTCAATGTACAAAGTTAGATAATAACACAATAATAATAAAATCATAAGATACGGGGAGAGGTGAAACTCCCTGAATTATGGATGAAATCCTTGCGTTGGAGGTGAAAGATAAGTTGGAGGGGTCGTTCTTGATGACGATCCTGCGCTAGATGAAGAAATTGGGTAGCTCATGGAGGATTAGCCAGGATATAATAATAATAATTAAAACTATACTAATTAAATAATTAAATAAAAACAAGCGAAAGTGAAGAGAAATAAAATTTGAAATAAAATTAAAAGAAAAGATTAATGGACCGTAATGTCCTTATTGTTGGGTGTGATTTCTAAGGCTGGGGATATGGTGGTGGTCGTGGTATGATTCCCAAGCAGCCTGTAGAACCTAAAATTAAGAAACTAAGATAAAATAAACTAAATTAAGCAGAAGAGAAGTAAAGATAAGGAAATTGAAGCAAAAGAGAAAAATGAAATAAAAACTAAATGGCCTCAAATGTCCTTGGCTCGTCGAATGATTGAAGCAGCCGGCATGAACTCATATGGATCGGTCTCCCACAGGGGTGCTGTGCTTGGATCCTTTCACTTTTTTGACATAGTTATGGTGTGGCTCGATAGTTAATGAAATATTAGAGAGGAAAAAATAGGGAGAGGGTTGAGAAAGAAAAGGAAAACTAAATGGGCTGAGTGGGTGAGAAGAGGGAGGGGTGGGTGGTTTAAATAGAATTCTCAAGTCAGGTACATTCACACGCCCGTGTCTCGTGGGTGTGGCATCTCACACGGCCACATCGCACGGCCGTGGTAGGCTTCATTCGTTTCTCCCATGCCCATGCTCAGGTCGCCACGCCCGTTGGTGCTAAGTCAGTGTCATCCACGGCCGCATCGCACGGCCGTGGGGTTTTGTCAGTGCCTGTGGGGTGGTGGTTGGAGTCCATGACTTGAAGATTTGATTCTTTCTGACTTGTACCTCTTCTTCCATTGTCAGTACGGAGATTCTGTACTTCCACATGGCCACGGCCACGGCCGTGTGGTCTGGAAATTGGCCTTTGGTTAGTTTATAGTTAGTTGCTTCAGATGAGAAATAAAAGTGAAAATAAAATAAAATAAAATAAAATATAAGAAAAATAGAGTTAGTGCTCGGGTTGCCTCCCGAGAAGCGCTCATTTATAGTCTTAAGCTAGACTTACCTCTCACTCGCTTCATCAGGGTGGTTTGAGGAGTTGAAAGTCCTTCCTCATGCTATCAGTTTCATTATCATAATAGTATTCAAGGCGAGATGCGTTTATATTGAAAGTACCAAAAGTAGGATTACTTACCTCGACTGTTTCGTATGGGAAAACAATGATTACCCTAAACAGGATTTCTTTGTTAGTTTTAGGGTCAGTAAGAGATATTCGAGGGTCTACTTTATCAATCAATACTTGATCTCTGATTTTGAACTTGTTTGCTTCGTGGGGTGGCTCTGGTTCTGCTTCGTGTATTCCTAATTTTTCCTTGAAATACGTCTTCCACGCGTCTAGATCATCGATTTGAATCCTTCGTTCCTCACGAGTTATTTCTTTGTTAACACTGGGTCTAGGATCGGGTTCAGTTGTATTCTTTTGTTGTGCTTCCTGAAAAGAAGGTTTAACCGAATCGTTATCAATAGAATTTGTTTTCTCACCTTGGTTACTCATTGTTCTAGCCGAATCAAGAGCTTTGAGAGTGACTGTCTCATTACCTACACGAAGTATGAGTTCTCCTGTATCAATATCAATTTTAGTCCTATCAGTTGCTAAAAATGGTCTTCCTAAGATTAAGGGGATACTATTGTCCTCATCCATGTCTAAAATGACAAAGTCTACTGGGAAAACGAATTTATCAATTTTTACAAGAACATTTTCGATAATACCCCTAGGAATTCTAACAGTTTTATCAGCTAGTTGAATGCTCATCCTAGTTTGTTTGGGTTTCCCTAGACCTAATTGTTTAAACAATTTATAAGGCATGACATTAATGCTTGCCCCTAGATCAGCTAACGCATTATCAATAGATAAACTACCAATTAAGCATGGAATTGTAAAACTCCATAGATCTTTTAATTTCCGTGGTAGTTTATTTTGCAAGATTGCCGAGCACATTGAGTTTAGCTCCACATGTGATGCTTCGTCTATCCTTCGCTTTTTCGTCAAAATCTCTTTTAGGAATTTTCTAGAGTCTGGCATCTGCGTAAGAGCTTCAAGTAACGGTAAGTTAATATGTAATTTCTTTAAAAGTTTAAGAAACTTACCGAACTATTCCTCTGTGTCGTCTCTCTTTAATGCTTCGGGATATGGTATGCGAGGTTGGTACTCTTTGAATACCGGTTTTGGCTTATTATTACTTACCTCAACCTTACCTTCTTTGACCACATTCTCTTGCCTTGAATTTGGCTCGTCTAACCCTTCACTTTCTTGAGCTGTTATGGCTTGGATTTGCTCTTTTGGGTTAATCTCAGTGTTGCTTGGTAGACGCCCTTGCGGTCGTTCGGAAATTAACTTTGCAAGTTGTCCAACTGTCTTAGTAAGTTCCCCGACTTGATTCTTGATCCCTTTGATCGATGCTTGTTGATTCTTAAGGGTGGTTTTGGTGTCTTGGAGACGGTTATCCGTGGTCGCCATGAATTTTGTCGACATCTCTTCAAGGTTCGGCCTCTTTTTTCCGTGGATAGGGTGATTTTGGAAATTTTGAGGAGGTTGTTTTCTTTGAATTCCTTGATTTCCTTGACCTCTCCATGAAAAATTTGGGTGGTTCCTCCAACCTGGATTATAAGTATTACTATAAGAGTTATTATTAGATCTGAAATTATTACCTATATAGTTCATCTGTTCGCTTTTCGTGTCGGTTGGTAGGGTGGGTACTCGGGATTCGCCACAGTTCCACTTGCGTCATGTGCTTCGCATTCATTGGATGTACTGCGAAGAACACAAACTATCAAGCTTTTTATTCATCATCTCTACCTATGTTGATAGCATGGTTACTGCGTCGAGGTTGAAAACTCCGGCTGATTTTGTTGGTTTTGTCCTTGTAACCGCCACCGATAGTTATTCGGTGACATCTCTTCAATAAACTCGTAGGCTACTTGGGAGTTCTCGTTGTTCGGGGGTTCCACCCGTAATTTGAATCAATTAGTTGCCTCATTGAGGAGTTTACACTATTATAGAAAGTTTGGACTTGGAGCCACAAGGGTAAACCATGGTGCGGACACCTTCTCAAGAGATCCTTGTATCTCTCCCATGCATCGTATAATGTCTCTAAATCCATCTGCACAAAAGAAGAGATATCATTCCGTAATTTGGCCATTTTGGCCAGTGGGAAATATTTTAATAAAAAATTTTCAGTCATTTGATCCCATGTAGTGATTGACCCTCGTGGTAACGAGTTTAACCACTGTTTGGCTTTATTCCTTAATGAAAAGGGAAATAACCGAAGACAAATGGCATCATCAGAAACGCCATTTATTTTGAAGGTATCACAGAACTCCAAAAAATTAGCTATATGAGTATTTGGGTCTTAAATCCCGCAAACCATCAAATTGAACAAATTGTTGAATCATTTGTATAGTGTTAGGCTTTAATTCAAAATTATTAGCGAGCTATAGCGAGCCTAACAATACTTGATTCGCACTTGTTAAATGAGGTTTAGCATAATCATACATAGTACGCGGAGCATTATTTTCTCGCCACATCTTGTGGTGGTGGATTATTCTCGTCCATCCCTTGGTAGGATTGGATTCGCTTTTCTCGCTCTTTTTCTCGTGTAATTTAGGGATCACCTAATTTCTGCTGGGATTCTGTGTGCGGTAGCTTCAATATCAGCATCGTATACTAGTGGTCCTCTCGGGTTCCTTCTAGTCATAAACTAGAGGTACCTGCTAGGAAATGAAAGAAAGAAAATTTAGCAAAGTTAAAAACAAAACAAAAATAAAAATAAAAGTAAATTGCAGAAAATAATGGCTAAAGTAATAAAAATAGAGCTTTCTTAATATTTTAGTTCCCCGGCAACGGCGCCAAAAACTTGATCGTTGATTTCAGAGTTTTAAATTTATAATGATTGAACCTGGAAACTAACTATGACAACGATTTGAGGCAAGCGCACCTATCGAACAGTAGTATAGCTTAGGCAAGACCGAATTGTCGAACCCAAAGGAACCAAAAGTACTAATACTAACTTTCTTTTTATTATCTAGCCTAAAATAAGTGAAGTTGTTATTTAATCTAAATTTAACTAACTACTAAGCTAAACACTCAAAGACAAAAAGAATGAATTGGGGAAATACTATTGGAAAAACTCAGTTGATTAAGACGATACCCTTAGGAGGAATCCACCTAGACTTCACTTGTTATCTAACTCTGAACCAAACGATTTGTTCACTTGACTTGATCCGTAAGACTCCCTAATGTATATTAAACCCTCTCTCGAAGCGAATAACATCTAACCCTAGGTTGATTAATTGAAATCTCTTTCTAATTAAAACCCCTAGAATTGCATTAACTCGATCTATGGACTCCCATATTAGGTTTCACCCTAATCTGGCAAAATCTCGTCACCCTATCTCTAGGCGCGCGATCAACTCCGCTTAATTATGCTAGATCTACTCTTAAGCAGGGACTTTTTCTCCTCCACATCAAACTTGAATCAATATCCCGGAAATATCAACACAAGGATTAAGAACACATAATTAAGAACAAATCAAGTATTTATCATATAGTTCAGCAAACGATAACAAGATTCATCTAAGTTTCATCCCCTTCAGGTATCTGAAGGGTTTAGTTCATAACAATAAAAGAAAACATCTCAGAAGAAAAGATAAAACAAAACATATGAAATCCCTAAAACCCCCTGAAGGAATTGAAGAGGAGATCGGCCGTCTTGAGTAGAATTCCAGCTTCTTGATATGGATCAACTGGCTATCTTCGAGTGTTTCCCACAAATCTGACCTTTTCAGCTCGACTCCTTGGCCTAGCTAACCACCCCCTTCTAGGTTATACTTAGGGTGTTTATATAGGCTTTTGAAATAGGTTTCTTTGCCCCTAAGTATCCTTTTCCGAGTGAAATTGCTCTTCTCCACAACAGGGACACGGCCATGGCACACGCCCGTGTGAATCGTCTTTAGGTCGTGTTAGGACTTTTAATGAGGTGACACGCCCGTGTAAATCGTGATCAGGCCATGTTCTAGTCTGTCAAGGAGACACGGTCGTGTTGGCTCAAGTCCAAGCCGTTTGGATTTTCACTTTGGCCCAATTTGGTCCGTTTTAAGCCTATTTCTCGTTCTTTCCATCCTCCGGTGCTTTCCTGAGTATAAAACATGAAAAGAAAGGATTAAGAGCACCTTTTTACATAAATCAAGGGATAAATCATCCAAAAGTATGCTAAATGTGGGATTAAAATATGTTACTTTTACGGTTTATCAATAGCACGTAATGTAAACAGTGACTTTCGACTCAATGCATCGGCAACGACATTTGCTTTACCAAGATGATAATCTAACGCAAGCTCATAGTCCTCTAACAGCTCTAGCCATCTTCTCTGTTGCAAATTCAAATCTTTCTGGGTCATTAGATATTTCAAACTTTTATGATCTGAAAATACGTGATATTTTTCACCGAACAGATAATGACGCCAAATATTTAATGCAAACACAATTGTAGCTAGCTCAAGATCGTGAGTCGGATAATTCTTTTCATGCGGCTTCAATTGACTCGAGGCATAAGCTATAACTTTTCCTTCTTGCACCAGTACGCATCCCAAACCATTCAACGAAGCATCACTGTAAATTACAAACTCTTTGCCTGATTCTGGTTGTGTCAAAACTGGAGCTTCAGTCAAAAGAGTTTTCAATCGATCAAAACTTTTCTTACATTTATCAGACCATTCAAATTTCACATCTTTCTGAAGAAATCTAGTCAACGGAGTAGCTATCATCGAAAATCCTTTTACAAACTGCCGATAATAACCAGCAAGTCCCAAAAAACTACGAACTTCAGACACATTCTTCGGAGGTTTCCATTCCAGAATAGCAGAAATCTTACTCGGATCAACTCGTATTCCAGAGGCTGATACAATATGTACCAGAAAACTGACTTCACGCAACCAAAACTCACATTTGCTGAATTTCGCATACAATTGCTTTTCTCTCAGAGTTTGCATCACAATTCTCAGATGTTCAGCATGTTCAATTTCATCACGTGAATAAATCAAAATGTCATCAATAAATACGACAACAAATCGATCTAGGTACGGTCTGAATATTCTGTTCATCAAATCCATAAAAACAGCAGGAGCATTTGTTAGTCCGAAGGGCATAACTAAAAACTCATAATGCTCGTACCTCGTTCTGAAAGCAATTTTCGGAATGTCTGAATCTTTTACTCTCAACTGGTAATATCCCGATCTCAGATCTATCTTAGAAAACACAATGGTTCCTTTTAACTGATCAAACAAATCGTCAATCCTGGGCAACGGATATTTGTTCTTTATGGTCACTTTGTTCAACTGACGATAATCAATGCACATTCTCATCGTGCCATCTTTCTTTTCACAAAAGTAGCAGAGCACCCCAAGGTGAGAAACTCGGTCTTGCAAACCCTCTGTCAGTCAACTCTTGCAACTGTGATTTTAACTCTTTCAACTCTGTTGGCGCCATTCTATACGGAGCTATCGAAATAGGTGTCGTACCAGGCAATAGGTCTATACTAAATTCAACTTCATGTATCGGAGGCAATCCCGACAATTCTTCAGGGAATACATCAGAAAACTCACAAACAATTGGCACTGATTCAACTTTCTTTTCAGATACTTTCAAATCAATCACATAAGCAAAATATGCCCCATATCCCTTTTTCACATATCTTTGAGCTTTCAATACAGATATCACAGTAGGTAATCCATTCAAATCATTAGACTAAAACCGAACTATGTCATCCTTCGAACATCTCAAATCAATAATCTTTCTTTTACAATTCACCACAGCATCATGAAATGTCAACCAGTCCATACCCAGAATGATATCAAACTCATCAAATTGTAATAGCATTAGATCAGCAGGAAAACAGATATCTCGAAACATTAACGGACAGTTCTTGCATACTTTATCAACCAGAATACTTTTACCTAAGGGGTTCGATACTCTAATAACAAATTTAGTAGACTCTACAGGCAAAGTCTTACTGGATACTAAGCTCATGCATATATACGAATGTGTAAAACATGGGTCTATCAAAGCAATCACAGAAGTATCATAAAGAGTAAATGTACCCATTATAACATCTAGAGATGAAACTTCCTCACGAGCTCGGATGGCATACGCTCTGATAGGTGCTCTAGCTTTAGATCTCGCAACAGTATCTCTCGTAGTTCTCTGACTACCACTGACATTTCTTACATTTCAAGAAGGTCTACCTCTCGCTAAAACATTATCGGATCTCGGATTCTGAACAGTCTCTGGCTTAACAGACTCTGGGCAATCACGAATAAAATGATCTAATGATCCACATCTGAAGCAAGCCCGACCATTCAATCTACAACTTCCCTGATGTCTTTTACCACAATGCTTACACTCAGGTTGTGCAGATCAAACATTTCCAACACTTGACATTGATGTTGCCGGAGCTTTGGAACTCAAATGTGATCTAGCTCGATCTTTATTAGAATTTCCCACATTAACTCCCAGACGACTTTGTTCATCTCTAAATTTCTTTGAAGCAGACTGAAATGATTTGCTCGGAAATCTCTTTCTCGCATCTCTGACTTCTGACTTATCTTTTCTTTTATCTTTTCTGAGTGCTTCAGCTTTACATGCCCGATTAACAAGTATAACAAACTCTTTTATCTCAAGAATTCTGACTAACAAACGGATGTCTTGATTGAGGCCATCTTTGAATCTCTTACACATAATTTCTTCCGACGATACACATTCTTGGGCATACTAACTTAGTCTCACGAACTCTCATTCATATTCAGTGACAGACATGCGGCCTCGTTTCAATACCAGAAATTCTTTTCGTTTCTGATCAATGAATCTTTGACTGATATATTTCTTCTGGAATTCAGACTGAAAGAAATCCCAACTAACACGTTCCTTCAGAATAACAGAAATCAGAGTCTTCCACCACTGATAGGCCGCATCTCGTAACAATGATACAACACATTTTATACATTCTTCTGGTGTCAGTGACATTTCATCGAATACTCGGATAGTGTTTTCTAACCAAAACTCAGCTCTCTCAGCATCGTCATCACTAGTAGCCCTGAACTCTTCAGCCCTATATTTACGAATTTTGTCGACCGAAGGCTTACTCAACAGATTCAGATTCGTAATAGGAGGCATAACAGATGTCTGAGGGGGATTAGGCGGGGGCGGAGGTTGTGAAACAGCCGGATTATTTCTCACGAACTGAGTGAACCACTCACTCATCATCTGGAAGAAAGCTTGTTTAGCTTCTCCCTCTTGACCGCACGTAGCCGGTCTCAAATCAGATGGCGCTGTCCCTTGAGTGGGAGCAGGCGCATTGCTTTCTACATCGTCAGCTACGGCTCTTCCGGGATCCATTACTATATGTAAATCACATTTTACATGTCAGGATTCATCACATTATCACAATTCAGATATATGGCATGTATAGCTAAACTCTTATACGCTACGTTAGTCCGAGAATCGACTAAACCGTAGCTTTGATACCAACCAAATGTAACACCCCTAACCTATATCTCTCACCGAATTAGGGTTAAAGGCGTTACCGGATAGATCGAAAACTTTTACAGACATTTCATAATATAATTCATCAATCGTAATCGAAGTGTCCCTTTTATAGGTCAACGAGACCTTAATCATGCTTTAGAATAGGGCCGGGACTAAACCGTACACATATGAAATTACTCAAAAATTTAAAAACTTTTCTAAGTTACAGAGGTAACACCCCCGTGTGGGCAGGCCGTGTGCCTCCCACGGCTACTAGACACACCCATGTGTCCTGGCCGTGCCAAAACAGAGCATGTATACTGACTTATCCACACGGCCACCAGACATGCTCGTGTGCCATGGTCGTGTAAAATTAGGCTAGCTACTGACTTGTTCATACAGCCACCAAGCACGCTCGTGTGCCACGGCCATGTAACCTACTCAGGCACACTTCAAATTGGCCCTTCAGCCACACGGAAGAGACACACACGCGTGTCTCTTGGCCATGTATGCAAAATAGGTCATTTGCAAGACCAAAATGCCACCCACACTTGGGTCATCCCTACAAGCACATACAAGCTTTTTCCCACACACAATTGACAACCAAATACATGTCAAATGAACAACATATCATCTCATTCAATCTTATTTCTATTCATGTCAACATATATACTAATTTGCACAACCAATTCACATGTATAACCATGTATATAATCACTTCATTGATCACACATATGTGCTCATATTGCATCAATAGGCTTACCATAATCTTGACCATATCACTTGCCATCAAACCATACTAAAACGTGTATCGTATACCATATTCACTCATGCTTATTATCAACATTTACCAAGCCACATCACATGGCTATTTACATCTCAAACATATACCAAATGACTAGCCTATACATGCCATAATTAGTTATATTCACAATTTCAAAATACCAAAACAAGTTGGAGTAGTGTGATGACGATCCTCGACGGTCCCCGAGCCTTCAGTAGCTTTGACGATTTGTTACAGAGCAAACACACACACAGAGTAAGCTTTCCAAAAGCTTAGTAAGCCATATACAAATAAACTTAGCATATAAGCATTCAAAACATATAATCAATATGGATTCACTTGTAGCTCAATTGCATAGCCATAATTCGTCTTGGCACATTTACTTAGCCATTCATCTTTCAATATTGCATATCACCATGTACTTTTTGGGTCATAGCTTGTCCATTCATGTATCACATTTACATTCTCTTATTCAATACATAACTCATCTAGGTGAGTTTATGAATATACTTACCTTCTTATACACACAAGGTGTTCATATCAAATGTACCTGAACAAATATGCAAATCAGAATAGTCGTACAATGCCAACGTCCTAGACTTGGTCTACATGTAATCAGATATCGATGCTACTGTCCCAAACAGGGTCTTACACGAATCAATACGATGCCAATGTCCCAGACATGGTCTTACGCTTAAATCTCATATCGATGCCAACGTCCCAGACGTGGTCTTACATGATATCACATAACAGACGCCTATGTCATGACATATACTATCCTATCTATTCCTAGGTTCAGACGGGGCTTCTCGGACATCAATAATTAGTCGATACCAAATCTCAAATTTCACATATATCTCATCTCGAGCATATTCATAGCAATTCAAATTTCATATATGCACAATTAAGTCAATTCAAATACATTTATTTGTATATTGAATTACTTCGGATTCGGATAGTTGATCGGATTTGGTTATTCGACTACTTTCGCTTTCCCGCGATCTAAGTCTGTTTTCTTCGGTTCTTGATCTATACATATTCGAATTTAATCCATTTATTCACTAATTCATTCAATTCAATCCAAGAACACATATTTAGGATAATTTACAAACTAACCCTCATATTTGCACATTTTATCAATTTAATCCATTTTTCTCAAAACATCAAATATACAAAATTTGTTCACACACATGCATAGCCGAAACTCCCTAAGGATCATACAAGTCCATATTTTTCATCAAATTCACAATTTAGCCCTCAAAAATATTATTTTAACCATTTAGCCCTAATTAGCTAAATTCACCAAAAAAATTCAAGAACAAAATATGTTCATTAAACACATATCTTTCATTTAACACCAAAACTCATCACAAAGCTCACCATTTCATCAATGGAACATCTCATAAACATCATCAATTCTTCAAATTACAACATGGGCTTGATAGTAGACTAAGCAACAATCTCAAAAACATAAAAATCATCAAAAACCAAAGTCAAAACATACATTGAATTGAACCCTTCAATGGTCGAATAATCAAAAGCTTTAAACCTATCTTTCTTTTCTTGTCTTTTGGTGGAAGATGAATAAGATGACCATATTTTATGCTTTGTTTTATTATAAATTAACATATTAACAAATTTACTTATTTATCCTTTAATAAAATAAAACATAACATATGTGCATAAGGTCATTAAAGACCATTACCGTCCACTTACTCCTCTTATGGCCAAATTGCCATATAAATCCTCCACATTTAAAACCCACATCGATTTAGCCATTAATCAAATAGAAAGCCACTTTTACGATTTACGTGATTTAGTCCTTTACTCAAATTAAGCACGCAAACAGACAAATTAATTCACAAAACTTTCGTACATGCTAAATCACATATCAAAAGCACAGAAAATAATATTAAAATATTATTCTAACTCCAACTTGTGGTCCCGAAACCACTATTTCGACTAGGGTCTAAACCGAACTGTTACATAACCATTTTGCAAAATAGTCCCCTCATTAGCTAGCTTAAGCTTTGGGGGTTCCAAAACTACAAAAATTTTCAAGAAAGGTCACCAAAATCACTTAGTTGCAAGGAGGAAAGCTTGGCTGAAATTTTGAGTTCTCAACCACCATTTTGGCTGCTCATTTTCGGTGGAGAGGATGGAGAGAAAAGATGATATTTTCTTTTCTTTATTTTATGATTAAAAATCAATTTTTTATCACCAAATTTCCCCCTAACAAATGACAAAGTCCTTTCTTGTCCCCCCTATGGCCGACTATGACCTTTAAAAAGGCCTAATTTCACATTAAAGGCCTCCAATTAAAGTTCTATGGCTATTGGGCACCTTTAGCAAATAAAATAGAACTTTCGCACTTTATGCGATTTAGTCCTTTTTCGCGATTAAGCATGAAATCGCAAAAATAAAGCACCAAAATTTTCATGCACCCTTATAATCATGCTATAACCCATAAAATAAAATTAAAATAAATTTTATTTGATCTCGAATTAGTGATCCCGAGACCACTGTTCCGACTAGCCCCTAAATCAGGCTGTTACAACTATTCAGTGTCATCTCTTCAATAAACTCATAAGCCGCTTTGGGTGTTTTATTATTCAGAGTACCACCAGCTGCTATGTCGATTAACTGTCTCCTTGAAGGGTTCAAACCGTTGTAGAAGGTTTGAACTTGTAGCCATAAGGGTAACCCATGGTGAAGGCACCTTCTTAATAAGTTCTTATACCTCTCACATGCATCATATAACGTCTCTAAATTGATCTGTACAAAGAAAGAGATATCGTTCCTCAACTTGGCTATCTTAGCTGGTGGGAAGTACTTTAGCAGAAACTTTTCAGTCATTTGAGCCCATGTAGTGATGGAACCTCGTGGTAAAAAGTTTAACAACTGTTTAGCTTTGTTCCTCAACGAGAAAGGGAATAATCGTAAGCGAATGGCGTCGTCAGTGATGCCATTAATCTTGAAAGTATCGCAGATTTCTAGGAAATTGGCTAAATGAGTATTTGGATCTTCGTCTTGTAAACCATCAAACTGAACAAACTGTTGAATCATCTGAATAGTGTTCGGCTTCAATTCGAAATTATTTACAGCAATGGTGAGTCTCACAATACTCGATTTAGCCCCAGTTAGAGTATGTTTGGCATAATCGTACATAGTACAATGAACAGGATCTGGATTTTTAGGATTTGCAGCAACTACAGGAGGTAGCTGATTATTCTGATTATCACCCATCTCCTCAATAATAATAATTTCTTCTTGTTCATCTACTGTATTCTGTCGACTTTTCCTTACTTCTCTACGATTTCTGTGAGCTATACTTTCAATTTCGCTGTAAAAAATCAATGGTCCCGATGGGTTTCTTCTAGTCATAAACTAAAGGAACCTGCCAAAAGCAAATAAAAGAAAAATTAGAATGTAAAAATTAAACTAAAAATAAAAAAAATAAAAAATGGCTAAATTAATAAAAATAAAGTGCTTCTAATATTTTAGTCCCCGACAGTGGCACTAAAAACTTTATGGTCACTAAACTAACTATAAGTACGACTAAGGCAAGTGCACCTATCGAACAATAGTGTAACATCCCAAACCCAGCCTAGACGTTATGGCCGTATCTGGCATTGCCACACGATAGTGTTTTTGAAACCTCGTTGTTACGATGAAAACATTCCATGTTATTATCTTTAGTAAACCTTTGTTAGAACTTAGGAAGTCGTCTTTATTCATTTAAAACATTTGTTTTGAAACATCCCTCGTTGCGGAAGCTTTAATAAAACAGTCTAGGTGATCATGCGTTTAGAAATTACTTTAACTTTTTGAAAATCGAATTTCCTACGACCAGCAGGTATAAATCCATAAAGTAAAATAAATAAATAAAAACTCAAATTTAAAACCAAAGTCCCAGAAGGTCCTTAAATTACAACCCAATTCATCAATAATAATCAAATCGTAAATCGTAAATTGAAAACCATGAAGTCCAAAATTACCGTGGTCACATTTGAGTCCTCCGTCGTGACCGATCCATCTAAGTCCGGGATTACCTATGCACATTAAACAAAAAGGGTGAGTTTACGTAAACTCAGTGTGTAATCCCGTAGAAACAAACAAAAAATCAGTATTCACAGTGCACAGTTGAACAGTCTTGGGCCTAAGCCCTTTTCAGTATCAGTTATAGTTTGGGCCTTAGCCCATCTCAATCAAAGATCGAAAATGCGGTAGGGCCTTAGCCCATCACAAGACGTCGATGCAGCGATAGCTTGATTATGCAAGAGAAAAATCTTACCCAACCAGCCTCTACACACCATCTTCGTCCAACCCTACACTCCATGTGAGGATATAATGAACCCACCCATCCCTACACTCCGAGTAGTACCGAATGCGGCACAAAATAGTAGTTTGCAACTGAGCTACCAGTAAATTAGGCTTAAATCCTTTCAGTACACTTCCTCCGAATAACAACCCCCAACCCAATGCAATGCAACACACAATGGATGACATGCTATTATGCAATTTCAGTACATATGTTCAGTTCAGATATCATTCAGTTAGTTTCACACATTTAGGGGTCTAAGTAGTGCTTACCGACCCTACAGTAGGTTCACAGTCGACCTGGGCGACCCGTGCAACCTTAAAAATATTTCGGTAAAAATGGGCCCACATGCCAATGTGATCTGCCCGTGTCGGCCCACACGCCCGTGTGGTCCACTCGGCCCAAATTGGCCTTGTCCGTGTGATCCATTTTTAAAGTAACCCATGCTAGCTCAATACTCATATATGTTTTCACTATTTACTTATATGTTCATTCAAAGCTGTCTACTTGAGTCATTATCACTAAATTATTTATATCTTGAGCTACAAATTCAAAATTAAGATCCGCTTGATGTTTTTGAAACTAGACTCAAATATCTTTCTACCATAAAATTTTCAGAATTTATAGTTTATCAAATAAGTACAGTAAAATATTTAAAGTTATCCTATTCTCATTGTTTGATGACTTCATCCTTTCCTTACTAAAAATTATTTATCTCTTTGTACGGAATTTAGATAATGTTTCCGTTTGTTTCTCTTGAAAATAGACTAATTAAGGATTTAAAAATATAAATTTAAGCCCTTAATTATTTTTTTACAATTTTTGATGATTTTCCTAAGTCAGAATAGGGGAACCCGAAATCATTCTGACCTTGTCTCACAAAATTTATTATATCTCATGATTTACAATTCCATAGCTTACACTTTTTCTTCCATGAAAAATTAGACTCAATAAAATTTAATTTCATATTTTATTCAATCTCTAACTCAATTCCCACTATTTTTTTTATTTTTCAAAGTTAGACTACTGCTGCTGTCTAAAACTATTTTAGTGAAAAAATGTTGATTTTCAAGTTTATAACACCCTTATTTCCTTTCTCTACAATATTTCGCATCATTTTCTCTTATTTCTCTTATTTCTCGACAGCAAGCAATTTTGGCTTTTCGCCGAATCCCGTTTTTTGCATTTCGGGTACACACATGGTATCGATTTGCTGTGCAAAGTAACCTGAGCCTTCAAAAACCTATATTTGACCAATATATCCCTTAATTAATCACTTGATTCGTCAATCAAACCAAATATCCCCAACATAAAACTCGAGAAACTAAACCAACGACAATTCAAAAACTTACCGCGACGAATCTGATAACCAGTCGTCTTCACACACTGGAATATCCACTTAAAACCTTTGAACAGTACCTAAACGAGAGTAAAACGAAACCTTTGTTACTTGCCTACTCGAAATACAATAACTAAGGGGGAAAAATTCCACTTACCGAAACAGATGAAGTCAAAAGTTGCACCCAAAGAGATGACTCGCAAAAAATATAGAAATGAAAAGAGAGGGGAAAGAGAAGAAACAAGATTCGGCCAAAAGGGAACAAAAACCAAAAGTGAACAAGAAGGGAGAAGAAACGGCAGAGAAACAAAAGTCTAACGTTAGAAAATTTGTTGGAAAAAAGAAAATATAAGACTGATAAGAAGAAAATCTTATTTTGATAACTTCTCCCCAATTATCTCCTAAAAACACTCCCTATTAACCCACTAAAACACAACTACTCAGCAGTCCAGTTTAATTTGAACTCCACCACGCCACACGCCTCAAACAAAAATTAGTTCCCCTGCTTGCGCAGGGACTCGAACGCAGGACCTCCTACACACTAACACTCCACTTAACCACCAGACCAGCAGGCCCATTCTGATATATTTTTACCAACAATCAAATAAAAGCCTACTGAACAAGAGTAAGGCCTAATTCATTCAAAATATCAAAATTTACCCAAGCGAAGGCTTGAACTTGGGACCTTCCAAACACTCCCAGAACACATAACCACTAAAGCTGACAGTTATTTGTGTCATATTTTCACAATAACGAAATTAGAAATTTTGGGGCGTTACAAATAGTTTAGCTATGGTGAGTAGAGAATATCGTATCCACAAGGACTAAAAGTACTAGTAATTACCGTTTTTCTATTATCTAGCTGACAAATTGGAGTGATTGTTTCTAATATAATTTTTTCTAAACTAATTTAACTAAGAACGCAATAGAGAATGAAACGAGGAATTAATCAAATAATAACCAATGAGATAGACAATACCCAGGAAAGAATCCCCCTAGATTTCACCTATTATTATGAATAAAAATTAAACGATTTATTCACTTGTGATTTGATCCGTAGAAATCCCTAAATTATGTTAATATCTCTTTCGAGAGTAAGAACAATAGACTCTAGGTTGATTAATTGAAATCTCTTTCTAACTAAAACCCATATCGTCGCATTAACTCGATCTATGGATTCCCCTATTAGATTTGACTCTAATCAGGTAGATTTATGTCATCCTATTTCTAGGATTGAATGCAAATCCACTCAATTATGCTAGATCTACTATTAAACAGAGCCTTTTGCTCCACTGAATTAAGCACATTAAACATGAATTAATATTGTAACACCCCAAACCCGGCCCATGCGTTTCGACCAGATCCGGTATGCTACTAGTTGTACGTTAAAAACTTTTGTCTTGTTGGTTTTGGAAGTCGTAAATTAAATAGACATTATTTAAGTAAATAAGCGGCATTTTAAAAATAAAACCTTGTATTAAGTATAATTAAACCTTTGACATAATCTCATAAGTTGCAGAACATTAAAACTACTTAGTTGGATAAAACTATGGGGCCTTATTACATTGATAATTCCAAAGTAAAAATAAAATAATACTTAAAGAAATCCAAAAAAATAATTTATAGAAACAAAGCTTGATGGCCCTCGAGTCCGTCTGGCTCCCATGTCCACGATCTCTGCTCATCCGGAAGAGTAGAGAAAAGGAAAGCGTGAGTCACCAAGACTCAGTGTATAAATCTCAAAACACACAACGACCTGAGCCCACAAACACATTATGGGCCCTGGCCCATGTATAAAGGTATCAAGCATAATCACATGATAAACAATAAATAATGAAAAACCCAACCCATCCTAGGTTTCCATCCTCTACACACCATCCCGTACCAACCATCACACCTTGGGGATTTCTACAATCAACCCTCCATCCGCTACACACCAAAACGACAGCCGTACTGCCTATTCCTATTAATTAGGAATCATTTAACGTGGCATCGCCACCGATCACTATGTGACCTTTCATTTAAATTATGTGGGATTTCTACCACCGATCACCAAGTGACCTATCATGCACTTCCCCTTCAATATCATCATTCCCACCCCATGCATACATACATAAAGAAAACATCATACAGACTTATATACTTTTCGATACACATAGAGAGTTCTATGTTTACGTACCTGGCATCTTTGCCTAACCCTTTTAGGGTTCCATTCGACTGTCTACACAGCCTCATTCCGGCTTTTTAGCCCATAACATATATAAATAAACATACATATTGAGTTTATTAGTAGTGTGTTAGAGATCTACACACCTGATTAATGTCGATACCCTTGCTACAACTTTGCTCAAAAAGTCGAAAAGATGCGAAACTAGGGCCTCTCCTTAAAATCCCGAAATTGGAGACTTATGATTTTCGGCTTTTAGATCTAGTCGACTAAGCTTCCTTAGCATAGGAGATTCGGCTAGCACTAGAGAGAGGATTCAGCAATGCCCATGGAAAATTTAAATGCCGAAAGTATAGAACTAATTCTCAAATAGGATGAATAGAAGAAAAGACTATGGATGCTTCGGCTTCCTAGAGAAATCGGCACAAGAAGGAAAAAGTGGAGAAGAGCTTCTGCTTTTAAAGAAATTGGAGAAAAGAAATTGGAGAGGGAGAGGCTAGGGAATTTTGGCACAATGGGAGAGAAATTTAGGGTTTTCAGTGTCAGAATCAAGGAGCTAGCCCCTCTATTTATAGATATTTTGGCACCTCTTTGCTAAAAACCGAAAAACGCCCTTAAAATTCAAGCTAAAGAGAGGAGAAATTCGGCACCCTCCTTGCCATACAATAGCCTAATTTTACACTCCTCTAGGTGGTGGATTTTCGCCAACACTTCCCTTGAAGATAAGCTCCTAACTTTTCTCCTTTTTATCTATGATATTATCACTTAAAAATCCACATAAATTCTCCTATTTTATAGCCTTGTAGCCGTCCACCTCTACTAATACCTAATGCCAAATTTAACTCACTTAAATTAAAATATTTGGGCCTCATTAAACTTAATACTTAGGCCCCTAATTCCTTGTGTGTGGCGTCACCCTCTCTTCATTTAAAGTGCCGAATTTGGCCTAAAACATGGGCTCTTGCGACCCAAAAATTGTTCCTTTTTAGCTGTTAATGATGCCACTTTAATCTGGGCCTTTTTGCCTAATTCTAAGCCCAAATTTAGACCCCTATCAATTAAATTAACATAGTAAACCTATCCCTACACTAAATGTATAGGCTCGTAAATTTAGGATGTTACAGTTCTACCCCCTTAAAGAAATTTCATCCTCAAAATTTCCAACTAACTATTAATCGTACTACCAAAGTCTCACCACTATGCTTTCACTGCGCACTCCGATTCTAAAGCCAAAAGAAACACTTAGTATACTATGGTAGAGTACGCACCAGTGTTAGCATCTAGAGCGTCCTCTTCCCCTTGGCGATGTGCTGCATAGACCAACGCTGGCTACCTCACCTCAGCATAACCTGCACCTCTACCTGGTGCTCCACGACCGCGTTCACTACCATTATCACCCCTGGCTTGTCTGCGGCCTCTTGGTGGTTGTTGATCACCTCTCCTAGCCTGATCAGAACCTCGTCCCGCGGGCTGTACCCGATCCATCTGAGGACAGTCCTTAATCAGATGTCCTATGGATCCACACCTAAAGCATCCACCAGTTTTCATTCTGCACTCCCCATAATGCGTTCTCCCACATGTAGGACATGCTCGATTCTGACCCGTCGGAGCACGAGCTGGCCCATCAGTCCTAGGCCTTTTCTGATAATTCCCAGATGCTCCTGACTGCTCGAAACTTCTCTTACTCTTACTCCTATCCTTATCCCTTTCTTGTCTCTCGACCCGTTTCACTTCCTCCGATTGGCGTTTATCTGATTAAGAATTTTATGGATTATTAGTTTTCTTTCACTAGTTAACCACTAACAGTCTTATGAATAATAGTTTTAAGAGTGGTTCTTTCGAATTCGCATTCACAATACAATCTCAAGTTTGTAACCTCTAACTAAAATAAAACACATACATCATACAAATAACATCCAAGCACTTACATTCTTCACGTAAAGGTGTTTTCGTTGATTCACTACCCAGGGGTATTTTCGTAATTTTATCCTATAGGGGTATTTTCGTAACTTTTCATAATAAAGTTCCTTGGTGATTTTGTGAAAGAAGGGTATTTTGGTAATTTTTACAATCCGGGGGTATATTGGTAATTTTACAATTCGGGGGTATTTCGGTAATTTACAAACCAGGAATATTTTGATTTTTTTTTTCAAAACAGGGGCACTTTGGAAAATCTAGTTACTCTTGTAAACATAGGGTTTTTGGGTAAATTTTTCATAGCTATGAACATTTTCAAATCAAGTGTATCTTTTTGGAAATGTACAAAACTTAGGGGTTTTGTTTGCCAAAATAGGGTGGTTGGTCCCTTTCGGGTTTTAATTATGGGTTCAGCCCATAAACAAGTCCTTATAGCTAGGGTGAGCAGTCACTACGCACTGTAAGATTCCAA
Source organism: Gossypium sturtianum (assembly GCA_025698515.1). Taxonomy (NCBI): domain Eukaryota; kingdom Viridiplantae; phylum Streptophyta; class Magnoliopsida; order Malvales; family Malvaceae; genus Gossypium; species Gossypium sturtianum. The sequence continues at coordinate 32,468,573 of CM046943.1, read as the reverse complement.
ATGAAGAGGCGGTGAGTCACTTGGACCGCTTAAATACCAAGCTCTTAGGATCTATTCCTAGACATGCATATGCATGTTGCCACACCTTAGTCTTGCGACTCGTTTCATGTGTTTTGTTTAGTGAAATTAAGTCTTATGGATTTGAAGAGTTGTTTGCCTAAGCCTAGAGTCCATCAAGTTCTAACCTAGATAGTCTCACGCCCCATAAGGCCCATTAAGCCCACATTTATATCACAATCGGGAGTTTGAATACTTACGGGTGGATTGGGTGCCAGAGACTCGAAGGCCATATCTTCATCCAAAACATTTTTTCAACTTTTTTAAAGCAAGATTACTAGACCCATTTCACAGCCCGAGCTTTGAACCTAGGCTCTGATACCAAAATGTAACACCCCAAACCCGGCCCATGCGTTTCGACCAGATCTGGTATGCTACTAGTTGTACATTAAAAACTTTTGTCTTGTTGGTTTTGGAAGTCGTAAATTAAATAGACATTATTTAAGTAAATAAGCGGCATTTTAAAAATAAAACCTTGTATTAAGTATAATTAAACCTTTGACATAATCTCATAAGTTGCAGAACATTAAAACTACTTAGTTGGATAAAACTATGGGGCCTTATTACATTGATAATTCCAAAGTAAAAATAAAATAATACTTAAAGAAATCCCAAAAAAAATAATTTATAGAAACAAAGCTTGATGGCCCCTCGAGTTCGCTCTCGGCTCCCATGTCCACGATCTCTCGCTCATCGGAAGAGTAGAGAAAAGGAAAGCGTGAGTCACCAAGACTCAGTGTATAAATCTCAAAACACACAACGACCTGAACCCACAAACACATTATGGGCCCTGGCCCACGCATAAAGGTATCAATCATAATCACATAATAAACAATAAATAATGAAAAACCCAACCCATCCTAGGTTTCCATCCTCTACACACCATCCCTACCAACCATCACACCTTGGGATTTCTACAATCAACCCTCCATCCGCTACACACCAAAACGATAAACTGCATCGCCTATTCCTATTAATTAGGAATCATTTAACGTGGCATCGCCATCGATCACTATGTGACCTTTCATTTAAATTATGTGGGATTTCTACCACCGATCACCAAGTGACCTATCATGCACTTCCCTTTCAATATCATCATTCCCACCCCATGCATACATACATAAAGAAAACATCATACAGACTTATATACTTTTCGATACACATAGGGAGTTCTATGTTTACGTACCTTGCATCTTTGCCTAACCCTTTTAGGGTTCCATTCGACTATCTACACACCTCATTCATTACGCTTTTTAGCCCATAACATATATAAATAAACATACATACAGGTTTATTAGTAGTGTGTTAGAGATCTACACACCTGATTAATGTCGATACCCTTGCTACAACTTTGCTCAAAAAGTCGAAAAGATGCGAAACTAGGGCCTCTCCTTAAAATCCCGAAATTGAAGACTTATGATTTTTGGCTTTTAGATCTAGTCGACTAAGCTTCCTTAGCATAGGAGATTCGGCTAGCACTAGAGAGAGGATTCGGCAATGCCCATGGAAGATTTAAATGCCGGAAGCATAGAACTAATTCTCAAATAGGATGAATAGAAGAAAAGACTATGGATGCTTCAGCTTCCTAGAGAAATCGGCACAAGAAGGAAAAAGTGGAGAAGAGCTTCGGCTTTTAAAGAAATTGGAGAAAAGAAATTGGAGAGGGAGAGGCTAGGGAATTTTGACACAATGGGAGAGAAATTTAGGGTTTTTAGTGTCAGAATCAAGGAGCTAGCCCCCCTATTTATAGATATTTTGGCACCTACTGCTAAAAACCGAAAACGCCCTTAAAATTCAAGCTAAAAGAGAGGAGAAATTCGGCACCCTCCTTGCCATGCACTAGCCGAATTTTACACTCCTCTAGGTGGTGGATTTTCGGCCAACACTTCCCTTGAAGATAAGCTCCTAACTTTTCTCCTTTTTATCTATGATATTATCACTTAAAAATCCACATAAATTCTCCTATTTTATAGCCTTGTAGCCGTCCACCTCTACTAATCCCTAATGCCAAATTTAACTCACTTAAATTAAAATATTTGGGCCTCATTAAACTTAATACTTGGGCCCCTAATTCCTTGTGTGTGGCGTCACCCTCTCTTTATCTAAAGCGTCGAATTTGGCCTAAAACATGGGCTCCTTGTGACCCAAAACTTGTTCATGTTTAACTGTTAATGATGCCACTTTAATCTGGGCCTTTTTGCCTAATTCTAAGCCCAAATTTAGACCCCTATTAATTAAATTAACATAGTAAACCTATCCCTACACTAAATGTATAGGCCCGTAAATTTAGGATGTTACAAATATCCCAAAAATATTAAAACAGGAAATAAGCATATATAATTGAAAACAAGAATCAAGTATTTATCATGTAAAACGAAAATTAAATAATGGCATTCATCATAGGTTTCATCTCCCCTAGGTATCTAGGGGATTAGTTCATAATCCTGAATGAAAACATCTCAAAGTCAGAAAAACCACAAGACATAAAGAACTCAATAAAACTTCGAAAGAAATTAAAAGGAGATCTTTAATCTTGATGGAGATCCACTTCCGAATTGGCTCCGATGGTGTTCTTTGAGTGTTTTCTTCGATATTCTCTGATTCCTCCCTTATGTCTTCTTCTAATTAGTATTTATAGACTTTAGAATGCTCAGAAAGCCTAACAATTAGGTTTTTCCGCGTATTTGAGAAGTAGGGTGCAAAATCGACACGGGCTGGCACATAGGCATGTGTCCAGCCCGTGTGGAAATTCCCAGGCCGTGTGGATCCTGAAAATAGCTCTATTTGTTTGATTTTGGCTCATTTTTCACTCATTTCGCTCTCAAATGCTCTCCTAAGTATAGAAACATGAATTTAAAGGATTAGAAGCATCAAGTTCACTAATTTTCATAATTAATCATCCAAAAATGCATTAAGAATGGGATTAAAATATATTACTTTTATATCTTATCACTTTATGCTTCACTTTTTTGGGTATGTTCGACTCTATGAGTCAATTGGTGTATTGGAGATCCGTGTATCCGATGTGTGGTGGTAGAACCCACTTTTATGTTTCATAGCCTCAAGTTCCAAATTATAGTTTAAATGTGATCTTATTTATTGTGATAATACGATGTGATATGGATGCATAAACATGTGAATAATATGTTAAATGAGTTGATTTAAGTTTTATGAAAATGTTAGTATGTTCTCATAGTAAACTGCTTATGTAATTATGGTTTAGGTCATTTTCATTTAACTTGTGAATGCATGTGAATGTATAAGTTAGACATTTGAGTTATTAAAGCATGTATACATTTTTAGTCTTGATGAATTAATATAAAATGAACTATTTGCATATAAGTTGAATGTAGTTGTGCGTGAGAGTATATGCTAGTTTTTATGATTTAATTAAGTATGAATATGTTTATGTGACCTGGTTAGAATATGGTTGTGAACGTGTTGTAGTATGCTCTTGCTTAACCTTTGATGTTGTGTATACATTGTGGTTACTCCGACATTCATTAAGCTTGTTTAAGCTCACCAACTCTCTCTAACCATTGCAGATATTTAGCGTTTGCAGTGTGAGTGATGCGAGGATACCAAGGAAGTGATCCAAGTTAGGCTTTAGTATTTGCGTAGGTGGTATTAATATTATTTTTTTGAACTGTGGGGATAAGGCAATGTGGTTAGACTTTGATTGATTAATATTGTGGTCCTCATGATATTTTATGGGTTTAGTTTTCTAGCACTTTTGATGGATGTCATAATTATTTCATTGGTGTTGCTTTGGTTTGAATATTTGTTATGTTGAAGTACCATAAACTGTATGTATGGCCAATGGACGTTGAATAATGTGGTAGAATTTTTTCATGAACTTTGCCATAATGTTTTGGTTATTTTCATCGCTTATTTGTTCTTAGGATTTACGGATATTGTTCTTGCTATATCGTATGATTACTCGGACATGTTTTCGATGATTGAACTGTTATTTTGGTCATTTTGACATTAGTTTAAAGAGGTAAATGATACATGTTGCCTAGATATTTGTTGGAATGATCTAAATGCTTAAATATGTTGTATTTTTTGTGGTCTGGAGCAGAGGTATCGATATCTGGGTTTTAAATATGAAACCTCCATGATATTTCTATGTGCAAGAAGTCAGTATTGTAATTCGGTATCGATACCATATCACGAGTATCAATACTCAGGGTAGAATATCAATACTTTATGAAAGGTACCAATAAATTTTGAGATTTTGATTTTAAGCGAGAAACAAATAGTTGTTTTTGTATCAATTTTCCAAGCAATATCGATACTTTTGATTCAGTATCGATACCTACATGAATAATTCTGAATTTTTGTTTGGTGGTCTAAACGCAAGTTTAATTCTCGTTTTAAGTTCGTTTGATGAATGTTAAGCATGTTTTAATGATGAATGGAATATGTGTGACTTGTAATTATTCAAAAGCTAAATTGGAAGATGTCTGCTTAATAACAAGACCATTTGTAATGCTTATGATGTGTGACGGTGGTGTGACATCCTGATATTCAAGCTCGGCGATTGGGCTAGGTATAGGGTGTTACATTTCGGGACCACAATTCCAATTTGTGAATCCATAAATATTAATTATTTAATATTTACAAATTCATTAGTGTTATATTAAAATTTGGTCCAGAAATTTTGATGTTTGCATAGTTAACTAAGGAAAAGGAACTAAATCGTAAAAGCTGCAAAAGTTAATCGCTATTGATTAATAAAGGTTAAATGAGCATAGAAACATATTTGAATGGATTCATATGGAAATTTATCCATAATTATTAATAGTGGACGGTTTGTCCATGCATGGATGTATTATTTAGTTGTTAACTAAGGTTAATTTAGTAATTTAATAATTATTTTAATAATAGAAAATGTAAATATGCTATCATCTTTATCTCTTGACCAAAATTGAAGTACAGAAAGCCATAAAACTCCATTTTTGAATGCTCAAGGTTTGACCAAGTTTATAATTCATGGATGGTAAGTTTTTTCAATTCCGTTTTTAGTAAATTTTATATTTCTAAGATCGTTGTAGCTTAATTTATCTAGCCCATAGACTATTTTGAAATACTATCAAAGATTTGAAAACTTGTTATTGATGTTCTTGATGTTTTCTTAATGTTTATGTTTGAGTTTAAAGCTTGATGTTGAAATAGGACTATTTTGTAAAATGATTTTGTATAGTTTTTAAGTTTAAGGACTAAATTGAAAGTACGTTAAATTTGGAATGGTTTTCTTGTAAAATTTTAGAATTAGAGGGCTGATTAGGGATGAAAATAAATTCTAAACAATGGGTTTAGGGATTAATTGTGAAAATAAGTTTGTTTCGATTTTAGGGACTAAATTGAACAAAATGTAAAAGTTTAGGGTAATTATGAAAAATGTAAATAAATAAGTCATATGCATTAAGTGGATTGTTATAAGGTATTTGGTATTGATAATTGAAATAAAAATTACTGTATAGATCAAGAACCGGTAGATAATCGTGAAAAAGAGAAAATTGATGATTAGTCCCTGACATTACAATATTTGTTGTTTAGCCCTGGTAAGTTCATACGGTATTGTTTTGTGTATTTTGAGAATATTTTATTGAATTCTTTATATTGTGGATGTTGTATAAATTTCGAACGTTATAATTAATAAAAGGTGAGAAATGGATTGAAATGGAAACTGTTATAGTGTTATATGTATCAAGCTCAAATGAACATAGGATAGAATACAATTGGCATGCCAATAAGTTATTTTGCGTGCTGTACGGGATTGACTTGTGAGGAGATGATGATTCATGACTTGTTATTATACATTGAATATAATAGAGTCCAGCATTTGTTACGGATTACCGAGTTATATTTATAATGATGTTAGCCTACGGGCTAAGCACTTGGTGCCCAGGCGTGTTCTTGGATGGACTGGCTTGGTTGAGCATTCTGGCGTGTCTTGGGTGGATAATCGCGTATCTATATCTATTTATATTGTTCATCGGGCTGAATTTCAATGGCTAAATGATATGATGATATGTACTTGATTTTTTGTTATAATGCATTGTTGATGACTTGTATATGTTTTCATGATTTCCCATATTATACCCTGACTTGATAATGCATGATACCATACAGATGAGATAATTAAATGACTCATATATATGAAACTCACCTGATGGCCAGCACCGGCCTGACCCGATGTGACTCGACGGTCACAAGTCACTGTTCACGGTAGACTTTTTTCTTTTTTTCTTTCTCCTACCAGCCTCATTGGTCCCCCACTATAAAAGCCCCAATTGGTCCCCCACCCTTCCACCACCACAAGCACCACCTTCGACCACCGTCGATCGCCTCCAACCAATGCCGACCACCACCGTTCAACGAAATTTTTTTCCCATTTTTTTCCTTTATAAAAAATGTAAGTTAATGTTTTATATCGTTTGAGAAAAATTATTCGGTTTTTATGCAGATATTAGAATGAATCCTCGAGCTCTTCTCGATAATGAAAACCACATAGCAAAGTCTGTACACAATACAGTAAATGTGATCAAATTGAGCTTTAGATAATATCCATATAATTTTTTTTTAGAAATAAAAAATATAATGTTTACTATTTCTACCAGAAGAGTTCATCAACTACATGATCCAAGATATTTTCCCGATCAGAGGGTTGTGCATATTTAAATGCCGCTGAGTTTGGAAAGGTCACGTTCATTCAGATTTCAGACCTTAGGGCTGACTTAGTATCAACGCTAGTGGAATGATGACACCCGAAGACCCACACACTCCACCTCTCGTGTGGGGAATGCACTATAACACTGCAAGATGTAGCAGTCCAGTTAAAGCTATCTATTGATGAGCTACCAGAGATCAAGCCAGGAAAAGTGGTCGATCCTTGGGCCACTTGCCAATGATTACTTGGACGTGTGCCTCCCGATTATAGCGTAGGAAGATTAACCGGTATTAACTTTACCTGGTTAAGGAGTAATTTCGAAAAGCTACCGAGTTGTCCAATGTAGATGGACATTATTTACGTTGCTAGAGCATATCTTCTACAACTGATACGTGAGGTATTGATGCCGAACGCCAATCAGAATAAAATCCACATCATGTACCTCCCCTTACTAGAAGATCTGAACCATGTCGGGACTTACAATTGGGCTTTGCAGTTTTGGCATGATGGAAAAAGCAGGTTTGGAAAACACAGATTTAAAAAACACAGCGAAAAATAAATTTAGGGAAAACAGAGTAGTCTAGGATGAGTGCTTCGACCGAGTAGTCTTCTTCGCTATCCTCAAGCTCACATCTGTTGAGTGTGGGCTTGCTTAAAATTAGAAAATTTTTCACAAAAATTACTAGTAGGGTAATTTTGTAATTTCTCTAAACATTTGGGTCAAGTTATAAATTAGAAAAATATCTCTAGAAATTTTCTGAAATAATCTCTTCAGAGAATTTTTTCTCTACAACTTTCTCTTGAATTCAAGTGTGTGAAAAATAATAGGCTCTCTTTATATAATGAGCATTTAGAGAGTTTAACTATTATTAAACTTAATCACTTTAATATTAAATTTAATCTAATATTTATCTTAATAAATAATATTAAACTATTAAAATAATATTATTTTTGGAATAGTTAATCTCAAATCAAATTCTCTAACAAAGTCTTAGTAGGAGCGTAACTCTTCCACTACTCAACCACCGAAGACCAACTACCGCTAGCCACCGAGATGCCGACGTCACAGCCGCCGACACTGCAGTGTCTGGTGATGCACGTGCGACACCCTTACGGCACTCCAAGTCGGTTCGACTGCTGCCGGTTCAGTCTAGGTCAGCGACAACCCAACCGGTCCGGTCTAGCCACTGGTTGGACCATCAGCCTGGTTTTACATACCGTGGCCGATTCAACCAGTTTTTGGGTCTTGATCTCGATTTTAGGCTCCCATGCCCAATTTACGATCTCAGGTCCAATTTTCAAGTTCAATTACCCATTGGGCCAATTGTCTGACTTGAAAATTAATTTCCAAAAATATCATATTAATTTTAATTAATTTGATTAATTTAATTTTACTTGATCAAAATTAATTTTCCCAAAAATCACTTAAATTGTTCAAATTAATTTTTCAATAAAGCTTTTTAATCAAATTCTCCAGTTGAACAATTCTCACGACCACCTAATTTAATTTCACATCGAATAAATCGACTTAATTAAATTATTTCCAAAGTCGTAGATTTTTCTTCTGATTCAAATGCAGTCTGATCAAGCTTTTGTTGAGCTAGCGGAGGGACCAATCGGACATATACAATTACGCTCTAGTAATTGCAATTATGTCCAGAAGCATTGTTCCAATAATTCGCAATTACTTAATCATGGAGTCAGTCCACAAGAAGTACCATGATTGAAAACTCCTTATTGTATACTTTTTACGAAAGCAATTCATCCAACTCTTTTGTCCAATGACATCATCATGTGTGTGTTACCCTCATATAATATCCTTAATTCATTTGAGTTAAATCCGTTCACTCAATACAATCCTATATTATCTCATTGTCACCATTGTGTCTTCTTAATGATTAATATGATCATTATCAACAAATGACTGTGATAAATTGCTTGTTTGAGAACAAGCAACCCGTGACCACATTCCATATTTATCAATCCACACAATGGAAATTAGAGGATATCATTAACTCTTTAATTAAGCTATGAATTCCAATGTTGCTAGTAAAGTCATGCCATACACAAGTCATGTATCCAACATAATAGCTATGGGCTTGATCATCTTTAAAGTATCAGCCTCTACTTATATCAAAGCACATGAGTTGCATACGCATGGTTAGTGACTAACTCAAGATTTAGGTAAATCACACCATGAACGTCACAAGTAAATTAATTCACAAACTGATTCAGAATTAATTCATCTTGGGTCCATTCCAATGAATACATCTATGTCTCTACCCGTGGAGTCAACTACTCCGATAGCCAAGACTAGCCATCTCCCCAATTGGAATTGTAGACGTCATAATAGTTCTTCTCAGTATTTGAATCAAATGCTCACTTTGATTCTTTTACAGGATTATGGACTCGTTTAGATTATCTATTAAAGTGAGTTGTCTTTCTCGCAATGTAAACATTTTACAATGTCACTTATCTTCAGTTGAACTTAAACAATCAATAAGCTAATATTTGCTTGTCACAATTTCACTATGCATGCAAAATATAAAAGATAAAAATATAAAAGACATAATAGTGAAATGTGAAATTAACTTTATTTATTCATCATTCAAATAAATAGAAAACAGTTACAGGTTTACTACAATATGAGCATATTTCCCAACATGGCATGCACATACTGCAAGCTTTTTCGAGCGACAAAGCCAAATACGAAGGACATGGGTGGTTGTTTCCCTTTACTGCAATCATGGGCATTATATCGGATGTCATTTCTGGTAATTTTGAGCCACCGACCGTTGGTGTGGCCACTCATAAATAGGTGAATAAAATTGAATTTTACCTTTTGTTTCGATACTATTGTACTTTTTCCATGCCAAAAATCTTAAAAAATTAATTATGTTTTTCAGATGGGCGACGATACCGTGTATCGAAAGATCATACATGATGCCCATATATTGCCAGATAATATATGCTCATTCTGGGGAAAACGTAAAATTTGCTTCCAATTGTTTTTTTTTTTTTTTGCATTACAATATTTAAGTACTATAAATATTTTTTTTTATTTTACCATTTGCAAAAAAAAAAAATAACTATATAATTTGTCTACAATGTGCAGTTTCTATGGATGTTGTATTACGGGGAAGAAATTGCGGCCCTCATACCATCATGGGTTCACGAGCAGCAAATATTGTTCGTGATAAACGTCCCGTTGATTAATTTCAAAATGGTTGACTGGCACGCAACGGATCAGGTATTGAGACAGTTCAGTTGCATGAAACATATCCCGAACCCTCTATAAGACTTCAAACAAGCTCACGGGATAGACAAAAATTGGGCGACCAGACATGCTCCATACATCATTCTGTGGAATGCCCGACGTTGGAGGCGCCCCCTTGTATGTCTCTGAAACAGGGTTCATGCCTACGCCCATGTAACACCCCATACCCGAGTCCGAGGCTGAGACTGGATATGAGACATTACCATACTTGAACTTACTTAAACATGTACTTACGGGCTGTAAAATTTTGTTCCGAATTAAAAACTTCCCTTTCTTAGTCAAAACATACATTTCATGGGCCCACGAGGCTTTAAACACATATCCGGAGACTTTCGGAATTCAATTGAAAACTTTTCCTCGAAATAGGGGTCACACGCCCATGTGGCTTGGGACACCCCCGTGTACCCCTAAGACATGCCCGTGTCTTCCACCCGTGGTTGACACTGACTAATTACACACGGCCTTGACACGCCCGTGGACCTAGACCGTGTGCTATACCTTGACATACTGACTTATTCACACGGTCTGGAGCACACGCCCATGTGCTAACCGTGTGTCACACACGGCCTGAACAAACGGACGTGTGATTAGCCCGTGTTCTAATCTGACTTAAGACATTAAGGTGCATGGGACACACGGCCTAGACACACGCCCGTGTGCCTATCCGTGTGGGCACTTGGAGGCTATCTACCAAGCCCTTTTTCCACACTTATTTGCATACATTCATATATCATCACATAATTTCACATAGCTTCAATATAACTCTTGAATTAAAGACATTTAATCATAAGAGAATTAAAGTCTTCATCCCATACACTAGGGAGACTATATCCAATACAATTACAAACAATTTAAGCCATCATCTATGACTATACACAACCAAACTATAAATTCTCTTAGGCCAACTCAATTTGGCTACATCAGTTAGAGCTTAATCAACTTTAAAAGAATCCCTATACATGCCATGACTCATAAAAACTTGAAACACTGTACCAGGAGTCTACTCGATAGTGTGAAAACATCTCCGGTGGCCTCCAACCCGAGCTAGTTAAAAACCTATAAGAAATGGGAAAAAGAAAAGGAGCAAGCAAAAATGCTTAGTAAGTTCATCTGTATACAACTGACAAATACTGATATTCATTGAATATCCATGACTGCAAGGTATTATAATGAGTTTTTCTCATAAACCCATGGTTACTTACTCAACCATTCTTGAAACTTACTCATTCTATCTCTTACCACATTCTTACCATGCCACAAGCCAATTGCTCGTTTAATTAGCATACATTCCTGCACTGATCACCACATGATCATATAAAACAACACATCAAGCATTTTCGATAAGCCACTCATACTACAAATCTCTCGGTGGTTTCACACTTAGTCCACCATTGAATCTCTAATAGGGTGGTATCGCACACAGCCCACTAATCATTTATACTTATGGTGATTTCGCACTTAGCTCACCAATCATTTATAAGCGATGGTATCGCACACAGCCCATCGATTACTAATTAATCAGGTGGTAACGCACACAGCCCACTGATAATAATATAATTGATGGTAACACACACAGTCCATCACTACCATCAATAAGGTGATATCGCACATAGCTCGCCGTTATTTTACATTCATGGATAGCAATCCACATGTATATCTCTATTTCAAATGTTCATCCAAGAATATCCTCACACACTTCTATTCTTACTTAACTTTCTACGATACTCGTTCGCATTCACACGATGCATTAATAAATATATCTCCTGAAACTAAGGTGTATTGATTGCACATAACCCACTAGAGGTTCATCATATACTGAAATCATCTCAAGTTGTTAAATAAATCTCTTGAGTCTCATACACATAGTGTCACATTGACATCATACCCCATTAGGGTCTTACTTGCATTAACATATCGATGCCATGTCTCTGACATGGTCTTATACGAATTCTTACACCAAGGCCATATTCCAATATGGCCTTACACGAGACTTCAACTGTCATCATATCATGCTATATACATTTCCCATTACTCTTAAATTCAATTCTCTTGACATCTCATCAAAGATATCTCATACATTCATAGAGTAAATATACATTCCATACAACATTGGAATACTAAATTAACTCATACGTAATTGCAACATTCGCACATGAACGTACCTCGATGTCGAAAGGGCCGTAAGGGACTTTTTGCCCACATTTCTCTTTTCACCCGTTCTAGGTCTGAAACTCGTTTTCTTTAATCTAGAACAATGGAATTTACTGATTTAATTACTTATAAATCATAATACACCATAATCTACACTTTAGGAAAAAATGACTATTTTGCCCCTACGCTTGGGCAAAATTATGATTTTGCCCCTAGGCTCGTAAATAAATTTTTATCACACTTTCTTGTTAAGCAAGCCTAACTGAACATTTAATCCTCTTACAACTATCCATAATTCCATCTATTTCATGCCTTAATGAACAAATTACAACTTTTGCATTTTAGTCCTAATTAGGTGTTTTCATCACAACACCTTTCAGAAAAGTTGTTTATCAACATCCTATCATTCATTTTCTTCCATAAAAACTCTTCAAATAACATAAACTCTATCATGGTAAGTCCTTTTACTTTCAACCATATTGCAAACCAGTCCTCTTATTAGCTAGCTTAAGCTTTGAGGACTCCAAATATACAAAAATCATCAAAAATAAACATCAAATTGACTTACTAGAATGGAGTAAAGCTTGCTGAAATTTTAAGCTTTCAAACCCCTCCCATGGCTGATATTTTCGGTTGGAGAAGAAAGATCAATAAAAAGATGATAACTTTTGCTTATATCATCTTATTTTATTTATTATTCCAACTAATATGACCAACTATTCATCATAATAAATGCTCTTGTCCCCTATGTATTTTATGACCGGTCAACTCACTTAAACAAGGCCAATTTTCACATTTGGGACCTCCAATTAATAATCCATAGCTATTTGGCACCTCTAGGAAATAAAATAGAACTTTTGCATTTTATGCGATTTAGTCCTTTTTCACAATTTAGCTAGAAATCGCTAAAATTAAAGCATCAAAATTTTCATGCATCCTTATAGACATGTTATAACACATAACATAACATGAAAATAATTTTCTCTAACTTCGAATTAGTGACTTCGAGATCACTGTTCCGACTAGCCCCTAAATCGGGCTGTTACAGCCCAAGTACGCAATTTGGTACATGACGAACAGGATGCCCTTCATATACTAGGGTCGTTACATGGTGGTCCCGAAACACTCACAACTGCAATCTTCTCGATGGCGACGAAACGAGACACGACCACGCCATAACTGAGCTCCACCATCCAGGAATACAAAATCTGGCTCAAACACTGATCTTGAGCCCTAATATTCAGCATCCAGATCATCATCACATACCCCACATCCCCAACAACAATCTCCTACATTCAAAGAGATATTTGGCGATGACCTCGAGCCTCAACATTCAGCCCACTCCAGAGCCTGCTCATACCACCCGGAGCTCCAACGGCTTACACATACCATTGAGTATATTTTTGGCTCAGCACCTCCGGTATCGCAATACCCCGTCACCCCCGATGATGGGGCATACGATTATTGTAACATCCCTAACCCGTGTACGTCGTCAGAACAGGGTTACGGAGTATTACCAAAACTTTCAGAACATTTTCCGATAATTTACAACAATTATTATTCACTTTCCAAAATTTTTCGTAACGTCACTTAAATGGACTCTCGAGGCCCAATATGAGCATTAGAATCGAGTCGGGACTTAATCGGGAACTCTAAGAATTATTCGTGAAATTTTAAAATTTTTCCAAGTATTATCAGGCATGTGATTATTTCATACATTTATAATATTCACATAATTCAAATAGACACATTCCACATTCATTTTAAGTACATAAGTAACATTTTTATCATTTATCATTTATCATTTATCGGCCATTATTATTGATCGGGCTTCGTCAGGTATATTTCCAATGTCATATACATATAATATTTATACAATTCACTAGCACAACATTTAATTCAAGCATATAAATATACACAATTTAGTTACACGAACTTACCTCGACAAATGTTCGTGTACATATAATCTACTAATCCGACATTTTCCTCTTTTCCTCGTTCTAGCTCTGAATTTGGTCTATTCCAATCTATACGAGTAAATTTAACATCAATTTATCACATTTCATACACAAGTGGACTCAATTTACATCTTAGGTAAAATTACCATTTTGCCCCTAACTCTTCCATAAATTCTAATTTCATCCCTAGGCTCGGAAAATGAAATTTATGCAATTTACTCCCTATTCTAAGCCTAACCAAAATTTCACTATAAAATTTACAGCACATATATTCAATAAAATTTAAAAGTTTTCTTCAATTTTCACAACTTTACATTTTAGTCCCTAAATCATGTTTTCATCAAAAATCACTTTGTAAAAGTTGTTTATCTATCAACAACCTTTCATTTTCTACCATAAATTTCAAATTTTTAGCTTATTCATCCATGACCTAATTTACATACTTTGATAACTTCTCAAATGGATCCCCCAAATAGATAGATTAAGCTATCCCGGTTTCAAAAATATCAAAATTACTAAAAACGGGACAAGAAAACTTACCCAATTAAGCAAAGAAAGTTTCTTCTCTCTCTCCTAGGGTTTCCATGTATTTGGGGATGAAGATGACATAAAAATAAGATTATAATTCTTTTATCATCTTTTAATTAATTAAATTAATTCACTTTTCAATTTAGTCCTTACCCTTTTTCTAAATTTCCATGGATGAGTCACCAAAAATATCTACATACTTTTCTTTAATGGTCTAATTACCATATAAGGACCTCAAGTTTTGAATTCCATAGCTATTTAATCCTTCTAGCTACTAGAATTCAACTTTTTCATTTTATGCGATTTGGTCCTTCCCATAATTAAACACGTAATCGGTGAAATTTTCTTATCAAAATTTTCACATGACATTTCTAACATAATACGGACCATGTAATATAATTAAAATAAATTTTATTTTCGGCTCGGATTTGTGGTCCCGAAACCAATGTTCCGATTTCACTAAAATTGGGCTGTTACAACTCTCCCTAAGAATTTTCGTCCTCAAAAATTTTACCAGTTTAGAGATTCAGACATTACTTTCTCATAGTTTCCTCCGGTTCCCAGGTAGCTTCTTCTAAATTATGTCTTTGACAGAAAACTTTTACTAAAGCTACCTTTTTATTTCTCAGTTTTTCTCTTCAAGTGCCAGAATTTCAATCAATCTCTCACTGTAAGTCGTGTCAGGCTGAATTTAACATTTATCAAAGTAATAACAGATGATGGATCTGATCGATACCGTCATAACACATATACACATAAAAACATTGCGAATTCTGTATAACTTTGATAATAATACCAATCAACACGCAACAGGTCTACTTCTTTTCAATAATATTATATAACCCGATAAACCACAGACTTAATTTGCCTTTACGGCCAAACTGGAGAACTTTCTTCCATGGCGAAACTTTCAAAAAATATTTTGTCGCCAACCTGAAACTCTATTTCTTTTCATTTTAGATTCACATAGGATTTCTGACGATCAAATACTACTTTTAAACTGTCTTAGATCACTTTCATCTTTCTTCGGTTTCAAAGAATCAAACCTACTACACGTATCTTTTCTCACTGAACTCCGTCCAAAACACCGAAATTTTATATTTGTGACCATACAAAACCTCATACGGTAAAATTTTATACTTGAGTGTTAACTGTTACTAACGGCAAATATTTCTCCCAGTTACCTTCAAATTTAAGTACACAACATTGAAACATATCTTCCAAAATCTGAATCATATGATCAAATTGATCATCCGACTGAAAATGAAATACGGTACTAAAATGTAACCGTATACCCAGAGTTTCTTGTAACTTGTTTCAGAATCGGAATATGAACTATAGATCTCTATCAGAAATAATAGAAACTAGCACATCATATAATCTGACAATCTCAAAAAAAGATAATTCAAGCAATCTATCAAGTGAGAAATCCATTCATACCAGGATAAAATATGCAGGCTTCGTCAAACAATCAACAATTACTCAAATAGTATCTTTCTTTTTCATAGACAAGGATAATCTCGATATAAAATTCATAGTAAATTTGTCCTATTTCCATTTCGGTATCGTCGCTGGCTATAACCATCCTGAAAGTATCATATTTATCTTCCGGATACATCCAACATTTAAATACAAATTCAGAAATACTGTAACACCCCTTACCCGTATTCAACGCTGGAACCGGGCACAAGGCATTACCGTAATAAAATCCTCAAGATCGCCACTTAGGCACCACATGACCACTCTCGTTGGCCATCACAACAACCTCAGTCCCGACTTACGAGGCCTCTCTCATCCATATGAGGGCTCTCGAGACCATATCGAAAACTCTTACGATCTTAAAATTTTTCCATCTATACAGGGCTCACACGCCCGTGTAAGATTTGGCACGCGCGTGGATGTCACACACGCCCATGGTCACTACCCGTGCATGAAAACTCAAGCATTCTGCCAATGCCCCGCGGCTAGGGAACACGCCCGTGCTCTCCGCCCGTGGTGCACACTGACCACCTTAACACGGCCTAGAGTCTAAACACACACCCGTGCGGCTAGCTCGTGGCCAACACTGATTAACACACACGTTCTAGGCACACGCCCGTGTGACTAGTCCGTGGTCTATTCTGACTTCAAATACTAACATGCAGGGGACACACGGCCAAGTCACACGCCCCTGGACTGACCGTGTGTCACACATGGCCTAGACACACGCCCGTGTGTCTACCCACATGGACGAGAACAAAGCTATTTGCCAAGTTCTTTTCACCCATCTAGCATACACAATCATGCACTCATACAACACATCCATAATCAACTCAAAATCTTACAAACTCACATAGATAACTACACCTTCTCATATAATAAAGTGCCAACAACTACGGCATTTTACAAAATAAATTATCCATCTAAAGGCCAACACATCATAGCCATATACAACAAAATTCACTAACTTGTCTAGCCCCTATACATGCCATATACAAAACATTGAGTCTCATGTACTGTGAGTGTCTTGACGGTGTGGGCGATCTTCCAATTGATCCTCGTATATCGATACAACACTTTTACTCTATAAGACAAGGGAAAGGAAAGGGAGTAAGCTTTGAGCTTAGTAAGTTTACACATAAACAATTAAGCAACATAGTATAAGCTAAACAACAATTAGCATTATACTAACATATAATGTACAACTATGCTTACTCTTTCTATCCCTTACCACATTCCCAACACATCATGAGTCACTTACTCATAACCATTGACATGCACCCCCGCATTCAATATCACATTTCTGAGAATATACAACACATCATTATTTCTCAATAATACATCCACACAGCTATGCTACTCACTATCACATCCACACAGCAAACCTCTCGGTGGTTCCGCACTAAGCCCACCACAATCAATTGATAAGGTAGTATCGCACTTAGCCTACCAACAAGGTATTCATAGTGGTTTCACACATAGCCCACTAGGTAATATACCTAACGATAGCATCGCACATAGCCAGCTCATCGTCAATATGCATTAGGATGGTATCGCACTTAGCCCACCATTTAGCATTATCACAACACATTCACAATTCTACTTACTCAATCATTCATCCATTCATTTCACTTGAACCACATAGGTTTTCAATCATTCTCAACCATGCTATACACTAGCATTAGCAAATTGTAAGTATGAATGCATTGTTTATGCATAGACTTACCTCGATACTCAAAAGTATAGAAACGTGTAATTAGTCCACCACTTTGCTCTTGCCTCGGTTTCGATCCGGGCTTTGTCTTTCTTGATCTATAATGAATAAATCAGTTTATTCAATACACACATTGACCAAATCGACCCACACCTCATACTTTGGCAAAATTACTCTTTTGCCCTAAATCTTTCTCATAATTATACTATTGCCCCCAAGGCTCGTAAAGTGATTTTTATTCAACTTTCTAGCCTTTCATGCTTAGCCGAATCACTTACTCAACTAAAGCAACCATCAATTCTCATCACAACACACATGTATGACCAAACTCAAGATTTTTACAAACTAGTCCCTACATGCATTTTCTATGGAAACTCATTTAGCAAAAGATGTTTCTACTACATCAAGCATTCATAATCTTCCATAAAACATCAAAATACATGCATGTCATACATAGCCACATTTTTGAACATCCATCATAGCTCATCAAATAGCTAAAAATAGCTTACTCATGCAACAAGGACTTTAAAAATACAAAGAATATCAAAAACGAGGCTAGATGCACTTACTAGCAAGCTTGAAATTTTTGAAGAACCCTAACAATGGCTCTTGCAAATTTCGGCAGCCTTGGAGAAGAAGATGAGTGAATTTTGTCATCTTTTCTCCTATTTTAATCACTTAATTGCTAAATGACCAAAATGCCCTTTTTGATAACTTTCTATTTTAACTTATCCATGCCCAATTTTGTCCAAAAATTAGAAATTGGAAAAATTGCTATTTAAGGACCTCTAATTAATACTCTAAAGCTATTTCACACAAATAGCCTCTAGAATCTCACATTTTGCAACTTTTGCAATTTAGTCCTTTTAGACAATTCAACCGCAATTTCACAAAATTGCTTCATGAAACTTTCACACTAGCATGCATACATAGCATAAACCTCAAAGACTCATTCATAAACCTCAGATTTGTGGTCTCGCACCACTATTCTGACTAGGCCCTAAATCGGGATGTTACAACTCTCCCACCTTTAGAGATTTTTGCCCCCGAAAATCTTACCAGTAAAGAGGTTTGGATGTTGCTCTCTCATAGCTTCTTCCGTTTCCCACGTAGCCTTTTCCACACCGTGTTTCTGCCATAACACTTTCACTAGTGCTATGCTCTTATTTCTCAACTGCTTCACTTCTCAAGCCAAGATCTTAATCGGCTCTTCATCATAAGACATATCCGGTCTTATCTCTATTTCCGTCGGAGGAATCACATGTGAAGGATCGGAGCGATACCGTCACAACATCGACATATGGAACACATTATGAATCTTTTCCAACTCTACCGGTAAAGCCAACCGGTAAGCTACTGGCCCAACTCTGTCTGTAATCTCATACAGCCCTATGAATCTTGGACTCAATTTTCCTTTTCGTTCAAATCTCATAATCTTCTTCCATGGGGACACTTTCAAAAACACTTTGTTGCCCACTTCAAACTCAATTTCTTTTCTTTTCAGATACGTATGCGACTTACATTCGGTCAAAGCAACTTTCAGACTATTACGGATTATTTTCACTTTCTCCTTGGTCTCTTTTACTAGATCGACCCCATGGATTCACTTCTCACTAAGCTCGGTCCAATACAAAGGAGTCCGGCACTTACGACCATACAAGGCCTCATACGGCGCCATCTGTATACTCAACTGATAACTATTGTTGTAAGAAAATTCAACTAAAGGTAGATATCTCTCCCAACTACCCTCGAATTCTAACACACAGCATCGAAGCATATCTTCGAGAACTTGAATCACTCTTTCGGATGACCATCGGTTTGCGGATAGAACGCGAAGATCAAATTCAACTTTGTTCCCAAAGCCTCTTGCAACCTCTTCCAAAACCTCAAAGTGAACCTCGGATCCCTATCCGATATTATAGACACAGGTACACCAAGTAACCTCACTATCTCTGCAACATACAACTCAGCTAACTTATCGAGCGAATAATCAACACGTACTGGAATAAAGTGAGCTGACTTCATTAGTCTATCCACAACCACCCACACAGCATCTCTCTTTTTCAGAGTCATCGGCAACCCCGTCATAAAATCCATGGTAACCCGATCCCACTTCCATTCAGGTACCAACACTGGCTAAAGCAATCCCGAAGGCACTTGATGCTCAGCTTTCACTTGTTGACAAATCAAACACTTTGTCACGAACTCTGAAATATCTCTTTTCATACCCGACCACCAATAAGACTTCTTCAAGTCATTATCGTTTCATCTTTGCCGGATGTCTTGACAAACATCCACTGCGGGCCTCATGCAAAACCTTTTGGATTAACTCCTCATCTTTAGGTACACAAATTCTGTCACGGTACAACAAACAACCATCCGAACTCACTCGAAAATCAGAATCACTTTCTGATTCACACTTAGCTCTCTTAGCTAGCATCTCATTGTCATTTCTCTGAGCCTCACATATCTGTTGAACAAATAGTGGCTTAACTCGCAACTCTGCCAGAATAGCACCATCATCAGACAATGCTAAACTCGCCCTCATAACTCTTAGAGCATACAAGGATTTCCTACTCAGGGCATCTGCAACCACATTCTCTTTTCCCAGGTGGTAATCAATGACTAACTCATAGTCTTTCAACAACTCAAGCCACTGTCTCTGTCGCAAATTTAGATCCCTCTGATCCATCAAATATCTCAAACTCTTGTGATCCGTAAAGATTCGGCACTTCGCACCATATAAGTAATGTCGCCAAATCTTTAACGTGAAAACAATCGCAGCCAACTCTAAATCATGAGTCGGATAATTCTTCTCGTACGGTTTCAACTGCCTCGAGGCGTAAGCGACTACCTTACCCTCTTGCATCAACACGCAACCGAGACCATTAAACGATGCATCACTGTAAACCACGAACTCTTTCCCTAATTCTGGTTGAACCAAAATCGGTGCCTCATTTAATAATGTCTTTAGTCTCTCGAAACTCTGTTGACATGTCTCAGTCTATTCAAACTTGACATCTTTGTGCAGTAGTTTCGTCATCGGGGTAGCAATAACAGAGAACCCATTTACGAAACGTATGTAATATCCTTCTAATCCCAAGAAACTTCTAATTTCTGACACGTTCCTCGGCGGTTTCCAATCCACAGTAGCCGATGTCTTACTCAGGTCAACTCTAACACCATCACCCGACACAACGTGTCCTAGGAATCCAACCTCACGGAGCCAAAACTCACTCTTGCTAAACTTAGCATACAACTGCTTATCTCTTAAAGTTTGCAAGACAATTCTCAAATGTTCCTCATGATCGTTCTCATCCCGAGAATAGATCAATATGTCGTCAATGAAGACAGCTACAAACTTGTCCACATATGGTCAGAAAACACGGTTCATCAGATCCATAAAAATCGCCGGTGCATTCGTCAAACCAAATGGCATAACCAAAAACACATAATGGCCATACCTTGTCCAGAATGCAGTTTTCAACACATCCTGCTCTTTCACTCTCAACTGATAATAACCAGACCTTAGGTCTATCTTGGAGAACATCTTGTAGCTCCCTTGGTTGATCAAAAGATCATCAATCCTTGGTAAAGGATACTTATCATAACCGTCACTTTGTTAAAGCATCTATAGTCTATACACAACCTCATAGACCCATCTTTATTCTTCACAAACAATACCGGAGCACCCCACGGTGAGTAGCTCGGTCTTGCAAAACCCTTATCTGTCAACTCTTGTAATCGAACCTTGATTCTTTCAACTCTAAAAGTGCCATCCTATACGGAGCAATCGAGATAGGTGCCGTTCCGGAACTAACTCAATCCCAAACTCAACCTCTCTCTTTGGAGGTAATCAGGGTAACTCTTAGGGAATATATCAGGATACTCACATACACTGCATCATCTTGTTTCAAACTCTACTCCAACCTCTCGAGTATTCAACACAAAAGCAAGATAGGACTCACACCCTTTTCTCAATCATTTATCAGCCACTAAGGAAGAAATCATCACTGGTAGACTATCCGATCCACCTGATTCAACCCGAACCACATCTCCACTCACACATTTCAATTCAATAAACTTATTACCACAGTTCACTAAGACACTATGGGTAGTCAACTAATCCATGCCTAGGATTAAATCAAACTCATCAAACGGCAACAACATTAGGTTTGTCAGAAAGCAATGACTCCCAATCATCAAAGGAAAATTCTTACACACCTTGTCCACTAACACATGCTTACCTAATGGGTTTGACACCTTAACCACAAAGTCCATAGACTCAACAGTCATACTCAAACTAGATGCCAATCTCATGCAAATATAAGAATGAGTAGACCCTGGATCTATTAAAGCAATAACAAGGGTGTTAAAGAGAGAAAAAAGTACCCGTTATTACATCAGGGGAGGATGCCTCTTCGCGAGCGCAAATGGCATACGTCCTCGCAGGTGCCCGACCCTCCGGTCTCACGGCAGAGTCTCTAGATGCACCTCTACCACTATTCTCGCCTCTCGGGTTCCTTAGTGGTCTACCCCTTGCAGACACATCATTGGGTCTCATTTCTTGCTTCTCTTCCTTATCATTCCTCTCGAGGCAATTTCGGATAAAATGGTCGGGGGAACCACACTTATAACAGTTTCGACTGTTACCCAAACACTCTCCGGTGTGATATCTACCACAACTTGGACACTCCGGTTTGCTCTTCGGATTGCCCACACTTTCCATCAGGTAGCTTGGACTCTCGAACCAGATGAGTATTGCCCAAGTCTCGATGCGAATAACCCACTAATGTTGTCGTCCTAGGACTCACTTCCTTGGACCTTTTCGACTGGGCTTGATACGACTTGCCCATCGGCCTCTTTCTAGCATCTCGGGCTTCACTCATAGCCCTTCTCTTTTCTGTACTCAACTCTTCGGCATTACTTGCCCTTTCGACCAACACCACCAATTCTTTCAACTCCAATATACCCACTAGGAGTTTGATGTCCTCATTCAGTCCGTCTTCGAACCTCTTACACAACATGGTCTCTGACGACACACATTCTTGAGCGCATTTGCTAAGCCTAACAAACTCATACTCATAAACCGCTACTGACATTCATCCTTGCTTCAACTCAAGGAATTCCTTCCCTTTCCAATTAGTAAACCTCTGGCTTATATACTTCTTCGGAACTCTTCCAGAAAGAAGTCCCACGTCACCCGCTCTCTTGAGACCATTGACGTCAACATCTTCCACCAATGGTATGCCGAGTCCCTCAGCAAGGATACGACACACTTCAAGCTCTCTTCAGTAGTACAAGAGAGTTCATCGAATACTCTCATCGAGTTCTCTAACCAGAACTCTACCCTCTCAGGGTCATCATCAACCTTAGCTCTAAACTCCTCAGCCCCGTGTTTTCTAATCTTATCTACCGGGGGTTTCGATATCCTCACTACATTAATACCTTGAGGAGCCACAGGAATTGGCTAAGGTATAGGAGGAGGAGGAGGTTGAGCATTAGGGTTCGCTCGAACATAATCCGAGTACCAATTGCTCATCATCTAGAGAAAGGCTTCCTGAGCCCCTTCCCCTTGACCCTAGCCTTGGGTCCACTTTGAGCAGCACGGTTCCTTGCGCAGAGCGGCGCATTAGATTACTGCTTCATCGCGAGTCAATGGATCGAAATCCATATTCTATATAAAACAAGATTTAAAATCATCGAAGCCACCACACTATCATTGTACACTTATGGCATGTATAGCTAGACTCTTACACCCGCTACGGTAGTCCTACAATCGACTAAACCATAGCTCTGATACCACTAAATATAACACCCCTCACCCGTATTCAACACCGAAACCGGGCACGAGGCGTTACCGTAATAAAATCCTCAAGATCGCCACTTAGGCACCACATGACCACTCTCTTTGGCCATCACAACAACCTCAGTCCTGACTTACGAGGCCTCTCTCATCCACACGAGGGCTCTCGAGACCATATCAAAAACTCTTACGATCTTAAAATTTTTCCATCTATACAGGGCTCACACTCCCGTGTAAGATTTGGCACGCCCGTGGATGTCACACACGCCCATGGTCACTACCCGTGCATGAAAACTCAAGCATTCTGCCAATGCCCCGCGGCTAGGGAACACGCCCGTGCTCTCCGCCCGTGGTGCACACTGACCACCTTAACACGGCCTAGAGTCTAGACACACGCCCGTGTGGCTAGCACGTGGCCAACACTGATTAACACACACGTTCTAGGCACACGCCCGTGTGACTAGTCCGTGGTCTATTCTGACTTCAAATACTAACATGCAGGGAACACACGGCCAAGTCACACACCCCTGGACTGACCGTGTGTCACACATGGCCTAGACACACGCCCGTGTGTCTACCCACATGGACGAGAACAAAGCTATTTGCCAAGTTCTTTTCACCCATCTAGCATACACAATCATGCACTCATACAACACATCCATAATCAACTCAAAATCTTACAATCTCACATAGATAACTACACCTTCTCATATAATAAAGTGCCAACAACTATGGCATTTTACAAAATAGATTATCCATCTAAAGGCCAACACATCATAGCCATATACAACAAAATTCACTAACTTGTCTAGCCCCTATACATGCCATATACAAAACATTGAGTCTCATGTACCAGAGTGTGCTGACAGTGTGGGCGATCTTCCAATTGATCCTCGTATATCGATACAACACTTTTGCTCTATAAGACAAGGGAAAGGAAAGGGAGTAAGCTTTGAGCTTAGTAAGTTTACACATAAATAATTAAGCAACATAGTATAAGCTAAACAACAATTAGCATTATACTAACATATAATGTACAACTATGCTTACTCTTTCTATCCCTTACCACATTCCCAACACATCATGAGTCACTTACTCATAACCATTGACATGCACCCCTGCATTCAATATCACATTTGCAGAATATACAACACATCATTATTTCTCAATAATACATCCACACAGCTATGCTACTCACTATCACATCCACACAGCAAATCTCTCGGTGGTTCCGCACTAAGCCCACCACAATCAATTGATAAGGTAGTATCGCACTTAGCCTACCAACAAGGTATTCATAGTGGTTTTACACATAGCCCACTAGATAATATACCTAACGATAGCATCGCACATAGCCAGCTCATCGTCAATATGCATTAGGATGGTATTGCACTTAGCCCACCATTTAGCATTATCACAACACATTCACAATTCTACTTACTCAATCATTCATCCATTCATTTCACTTGAACCACATAGGTTCTCAATCATTCTCAACCATGCTATACACTATCTAGCATTAGCAAATTGTAAGTATGAATGCATTGTTTATGCATAGACTTACCTCGATACTCAAAAGTATAGAAACGTGTAATTAATCCACCACTTTGCTCTTACCTCGGTTTCGATCCGGGCTTTGTCTTTCTTGATCTATAATGAATAAATCAGTTTATTCAATACACACATTGACCAAATCGACCCACACCTCATACTTTGGCAAAATTACTCTTTTTCCCCAAATCTTTCTCATAATTACACTATTGCCCCCAAGGCTCGTAAAGTGATTTTTATTCAACTTTCTAGCATTTCATGCTTAGCCAAATAACTTACTCAAATAAAGCAATCATCAGTTCTCATCACAACACACATGTATGACCAAACTCAAGATTTTTACAAACTAGTCCCTACATGCATTTTCTATGGAAACTCATTTAGCAAAAGATGTTTCTACTACATCAAGCTTTCATAATCTTCCATAAAACATCAAAATACATGCATGTCATACATGGCCACATTTTTTAACATCCATCATAGCTTATCAAATAGTTAAAAATAGCTTACTCATGCAACAAGGACTTTAAAAATACAAAGAATAACAAAAACGAGGCTAGATGCACTTACTAGCAAGCTTGAAATTTTTGAAGAACCCTAACAATGGCTCTTGCAAATTTCGGCAGCCTTGGAGAAGAAGATGAGTGAATTTTGTCATCTTTTCTCCTATTTTAATCACTTAATTGCTAAATGACCAAAATGCCCTTTTTGATAACTTTCTATTTTAACTTATCCATGCCCAATTTTGTCCAAAAAGTAGAAATTTGAAAAATTGCTATTTAAGGACCTCTAATTAATATTCTAAAGCTATTTCACAAAAATAGCTTCTAGAATCTCACATTTTGCAACTTTTGCAATTTAGTCCTTTTGGACAATTCAACCGCAATTTCACAAAATTGCTTCATGAAACTTTCACACTAGCATGCATACATAGCATAAACCTCAAAAACTCATTCATAAACCTTGGATTTGTGGTCTCGCACCACTATTTTGACTAGGCCCTAAATCGGGAAGTTACAAATACCACATTTCATTCCGGCTACTAATACATCTTTTTCAAATCGTTGTGCATTTTATCATTCCCCAAATAAACAAACATAGTACCACTATGATCATTCATGTAAAATTTTATGTATAAACTCCAAATTCTTTAATACACAAACTCTGTTTCTGAATAACAGACATTTATCAGATCTATTCTGAAATTCTGAATTAGAAATTATTTCACACTGTATTCATTTAACTTACAACTCATTATCACTTTTCTGAGTTTCACTGATCTGTTGTAGAAACATCGGTTTAGCTCTACACTCAGCTAAAATTAAGTTATTATCAAACAATTACAATTGGTATCCATGGCTTGCAAAGCAAACAGAAATTTTCTACTCAGAATATCTGTAACCACATTCGCTCTTTTCGAAATATATTCAATTATCAAATCATAATCTTTCAAAAATTCAAGCCATATACGTTATCTCGGATTCAAATGTTTTTGCAACATTAGATACCTGAAACTTTTATAATCGATGAATATATGACATTTTTCACCAAACAAGTAATGTTGTCAGATTTCAATACAAAAATAATAGCTGTCAATTCTAGATCATATATCGGGTAATTCTTTCCATGTGTTTTTTTAACTGTCTAAAAGTACAGGCTATTACTTTGCCTTACTGCATCAAAACACAGTCTAATCCCATTCAATAGTACATCACTGTATTAACAAATTCCTTACATGATTCAGGCCGAACCAGAATTAATACTTTGACCAACAGAGCTTCCAACTAGTCAAAACTTTACTGATATTTATCGGTCCATTCAAATCTTACCTCTTTTCTGTAATAACTGGGTCATCAATGTAGCTATTTCAATTATTAGCATTGAAGCTTTGAGTTTTTCCAAAGCCACAACCATCAGATAAATTTAAAACCATAGTGTTATAATATGACCGACATTTCAACCGTATAGATAAAACAACACTTTAATATCAATAGTGTACCTCGAATTAGAAGAGGGAAAATCGGATGTGGCCTCAATAATAACCAATGCAGTAATACAGTTTCTATAATATGTAATCTCTATCACCAAACTTCATATTTGAGTCAGTATTTATAACGGTAATAAATGTAATTACCCTCGGCCAATGAATATATTTCACTGATAAACCATGTTTGTATAATAAAGAAATTGATTATATCTCAGAAAAATCCAGTAAAGTAATATCGTATATATGTAGTAGAAACAACTGTAATAAAGACAATAAAATTTACATATTCGAAAACCAGGGTTTCAATCAGTAGAAGTAGAAAATGATATCATATGAACCTTATCATCAAATCTTATATCAATCATGATGAATTTGAAAACCCAAGTATGATAGAGCAATATAGCTCATGAATCAACCAAACTTACAATAATTTCATCTAATATAATTAGCCAGCCTTCCAGTATGATAAATATTGCATCTGAACATGAACAATTTCATATGTCTCTGAGAATAACAGAACATATAGAATACCCAGAAGAGATTGCTGTAATACACCCGATTATAACAGCTGCATTCAAACATCTTTACAATTTCATCACTACTCCACTGACTAATAAAGTCATCAGTACTCTTATATTATTCAGTTCACTGAAAAAAAATCAATTCGGAAGAAATTTTCGGCTAATCCGTTCTGTAGATATCATACCTGAATAAGTCGACTACTCATGAATAACTTCTTCATTAACAGTGACATCACATATTCAGAATAATCTTCAGAAAAATTTGATATCTCTTTTAATACCGTCTTTACTTACTAACCCATTCTCAATTCTGACTACATTATTAGTCATTCAATCTTTGAACTCTTCTTTCACACTTACAAACTTAATCAATATAAATCTTGTGAATTTTCATCGTATAAAACTGTACTGGTGAGGGGGGTGGAGATCGTAAGCCTCAAAATTTAACTTTCATAAATATACACATATCACTTAACATTTATCATTAACATGTCCATTATAAAATATTCATTTCATACCTTTATAAGTCTCATTTCATCATAAGTAACATTTTTACTCAGGCACGTAAGTATCACTTTTAGCAGTATCGGAATTAGCTCAGTTGGAAAGCATCTTTGTCTATTTGTAAAATAATTTTCATCAGGGTTGGGAGATATCACACTATCACAGGTTATATAATGGCATGTATTTCTAGACTCCACATATGCTACGTTCAGTCTGAAAACTGACTAAACCGTAGCTCTGATACCACTAAATGTAACACCCCTGACCCGTGTACGTCACCGAAACAGGGTTACAGATTATTACTGGAACTTTCAGAATATTTTCAGATAATTTACAACAATTACTATTCACTTTCCAAAAAATTTCGTAACGTCCCTTAAATGGACCCTCGAGGCCCAATATGAGCATTAGAATCGAGTCAGGACTTAATCGGGAACTCTAAGAATTTTTCACGAAATTTCAAGCATTATCAGGCATGTGATTATTTCATACATTTATAATATTCACATAATTCAAATAGACACATTCCACATTCATTTCAAGTACATAAGTAACATTTTTATCATTTATCATTTATCGAGCCTTATTATTAATCGAGCTTCGTCAGGTATATTTCCAATGTCATATACATATAATATTTATACAACTCACAAGCACAATATTTAATTCAAGCATATAAATATACAATATTTAGTTACACGAACTTACCTCGACAAATGTTCGTGTACATATAATCTACTAATCCGACATTTTCCTCTTTTCCTCGTTCTAGCTCCGAATTTGGTCTATCCCGATCTATACGAGTAAATTTAACATCAATTTATCACATTTCATATACAAGTGGACTCAATTTACATCCTAGGTAAAATTACCATTTTGCCCCTAACTCTTCCATAAATTCTAATTTCGTCCCTAGGCTCGGAAAATGAAATTTATGCAATTTACTCCCTATTCCAAGCCTAACCATAATTTCACTACAAAACTTACAGCAAATATATTCTATAAAATTCAGAATTTTTCTTCAATTTTCACAACTTTACATTTTAGTCCCTAAATCATGTTTTCATCAAAAATCACTTTGTAAAAGTTATTTATCTATCAACAACCTTTCATTTTCTACCATAAATTTCAAATTTTCAGCTTATTCATCCATGACCTAATTTCCATACTTTGATAACTTCTCAAATGGATCCCCCAAATAGATAGATTAAGCTATCCTGGTTTCAAAAATATCAAAATTACTAAAAATGGGACAAGAAAACTTACCCAATTAAGCCAAGAAAGTTTCTTCTCTCTCTCATAGGGTTTCCATGTATCTTGGGATGAAGATGACATAAAAATAAGATTATAATTCTTTTATTATCTTTTAATTAATTAAATTAATTCACTTTCCAATTTAGTCCCTACCCTTTTTCTAAATTTCCATGGATGAGTCACCAAAAATATCTACATACTTTTCTTTAATGGTCTAATTACCATATAAGGACCTCAAGTTTTGATTTCCATAGCTATTTAATCCTTCTAGCTACTAGAATTCAACTTTTTCATTTTATGCGATTTGGCCCTTCCCGTAATTAAACACGTAATCGGTGAAATTTTCTTATCAGAATTTTCACATGACATTTCTAACATAATATGGACCATGTAATAAAATTAAAATAAATTTTATTTTCGGCTCGAATTTGTGGTCCCAAAACCACTGTTCCAATTTCACTAAAATTGGCTGTTACAATTATACCGCTTTCTTCAGTACACCGGTATGAACATCGGAGGCCAGCCCGAGCAATTACCAATTGCCACATGAAGGTGCACCCCCTCGCTGACGGAGGCAGCCCAACCTTACACCCCGAGGCCGGGGATGTCGACGGGGTCCAGACAGTTCTGACTTTCTGTAATTATTTATTTTGTAAATATTCTTCCAAAACGAAAATTGAATTTTTAACATAATTATATGTTTGCATAGATGAATACAAAATATTAAATATAAAAAAATACAATTCGACAACAAATAATATGGACCAAAATTGATTTATAGATACAAAAAAATATGAATATTGTAGACAACTGATATACGAAAAAAAATCCAACTACAAAAAATATAGACCAAAATTGATTTACAGATACAAAAATAATATGAACATTTTGAATAGTAATTTCTCCACAATTAGTCATCTTTTGCTTGAATCAAGTCTACGTTGCATTTAGTAATTTTGACCATGTTCGCCCACCATCTTCTGTAAATTGTAATCAATCTACACAGTTAGTCATCGTCCACGAAGACTGTCACCAACTTCTGTAAACCGTAATCGGCATCTCCGCCCTTTGATGGCATAGCCTTTACGGTTCACGTGACAGTATATAATTCAACTCCATTAACACATGACAGTATAGAATTCAACCTTGAAATTCGGTATCTTCATTTGATGGTACACTCCCAAACAATCAAGGAACCCGTTACATCACATCTATTAATTACCGTTACTCCTCATCCAATACGCAAACAACTTCAGATGGTTAACAGCATGGGAGGTTTCTAACCTTACAGTGACACTATTTGCATATCGGACGATGAGTAACAATAATGACCTTTTATTTTACTATAACCGGTATCTCTAATTGATGGTCTTCAGATGGATCACATCAAGCACTTTTAGGTTATTTAGGTGATTGTTTTTAAACCAGAGTCATTTATGTAAATAATGAAAATTTTTGGGTCATTTTTGTAAAATAACCCCATTTTCTGTTACTTAAAAGTGTATCGATTAGAGAGAATCAGCATCCCCTGTTACCCAATCTCCAACTCTATTTGTATTTAGACATTTTTCAAGTTGTTGATGACGATAATAATGTCCAAGGCAAGGCATAATCAAATGTTTCCTTTCCTTTCCTTGCAACTTTCTCTAGCTAAACAAATTGAACAACATAGCTAGCTTTCCCACCTGCTTAGATTATTGCCTCTATTTATCGCTTTTCCCTCCTCAACCTTGGCCCTTTCATTTCTGATCCTGCATTGAGCTCTGATTCAAACGTTATAAATGAATCCGGAACATCTAATGGCAGTTCAAACTCTAATATGCATATATGTATATATATTAAAAGAAGATATACCTTCTGTTCTTTCCCGCTTTGACAAGGAAGTGGAATTTCTACATCACACTCATATCTAGCAGCAATGAAAGACCTTATCTCGGCATCTTACTTGACAGAGGGCAAGGAAAAAAAGTGATGGCAAATTGGAAAGATGAATTCTGAGTAGGTTATAGCTACCCTTTGCTCTCTCCTTTCTCATGGATCTTAACAGATGATGATGTTTCCACACCATGGCTCCCCTTTGTTTCTAGAGTTCCATCTTTTGCTTCCTTGAATTCATCCTCCTTGTCATTGGGATTTGAACCACCCATTACTATGGGCTCCTTTAAAAATAATAATCATTTCCAAGGCAATTTTCCATTTCAAATTCTAACTGTTCGCAGTTGGCTGGTGGGGATTTTGGTTTTCTTTTGTCATCTCCATTAATTCGGCCTTGTACTGATGATAAATCAGGAAATCCAATCTCTCTATGCTGACCAGCATCAAACAAATCCAAAGGAACACCTTGTCTTCCTGAACCTGGAGATAGGACACGCTTGATTGATCCAGAGTACTGAAGAATCAAAAGAGTTTGTGTGATTCAATGGTTGGCAAAAAGCAAACTTCTCAGAGGTGACATCAAGATTCAGTTCAGGAACAGGAAAGGCACCAATAGGATCTTCAGCCCACAGCTGGGATCCTACAGATGGAAGGTTTGCCTGTGAGGTGCAATGGGAAGAACTGAAACCCAAATCTATATCAACTGAATTGCATTCTTCCTCAAGCAACCATTTCTGAGATAGTTCTATTTCCCCTTGGAGACAATAGCTTGCACGCTTGGATGCTTTTGACTTGTGCAGAACTGGAGTCCTCATATATTTTACCTCAGCAAAAAGTTGCTATAATTTACCATCCAATTAAATCACCTTGCAACAAAAAGTTGCTATAATTTACCTCAGCAAGCTCAAGCTATCCTTTGCATCTTCAGTCTCAAAAAAAGGCCAACCTGGTTGGGTTATACCTGCCACTATATCAAAGCAACCTTTCTATTTAGAAGGCCAATTTCCCAAGTACCTTTGGAGGGAAATTTCATACCTTTCCCCGATTAAAGTTGTCAAATCATGACCAATTTTTGATCATAAATGCTTTGGAGAAGGATCTGATTGTGGAAAAAGAGAAAGAATTAGAGGTGGATAGAAAACATTCCTAATCACAATTCTCATCATAGATACATCAAGTAAAGGATAATAACATGAAAGAAATACGGTAACCACACACTTTCACATTTAACTCCTCCCTCTTGGAGGTAATTTGAGCCAACAATCATCCCAAGAATCTGGAGATTTCCCCCACAGAAAATTCTCAGTAAGTGAAATAGAGCACTCCAAACTCTTGAAAGACAAAGGGATGACACCATATAATGATTTGTGTTCAAAGTTAGCATATGCAGCAAAAAACCAATAAAAAAGCAATAATTATAAACTAATTTGTCCTGTTAATATTAAATAAAAAGTGTTGAGCTAAACAATTCCATAAATTGAATGAGAAATAGCACCTAAACTATTCAAATTTGTTGCTTTGACATCCCTGCATAGATGTAATGAATTCATCAAAAAGAAAAGGTATACTCCTATCTCTCAGAACAAGGAAATATTCACTGTTGATTGCTAACCTTTTCCTCAGCATGTGATGCCCTTCAAAAGCATTATCTGGCATCTCACCATTTACATAATCCAAAAAATCTCCAGAATTACCATCTATTTTGTGTGGCCAGTATTTCCAAGAAATGTCATCTTCCCTTTCATGGGGAAAGCCATCATCCAGGTAGCTAACTTTAGCTGACAAACATATAAGCAAAAAAAAAAAAAAAATGACATGTTGCACCAGAGAAGCCTTCCACAGTATAATGATGTCTATATATGAGAAAGCTTTGTGAAAAAAAGAGCTAGTTCAAAAAAGTACTTACTGACACAGAGAACAAGAATGATAGTCAGCTGCAAGAGATATTACCATTATTATGATTAAGTCAAACAGACTTGATGAAGGAGATGCATATGACTAACATAAAACCTATGTTTGAAACAATAAATGAAGATAGGCAAAACAATTTCTGAATATCTTAAACACAAGTTGGTGCAATGTGTAAAATGAACAATAAGAATTGTGATTCATGAAAAAAAATAACCAACACCAACTAAAGCTGAGACTCACCATCCCATATATCTTCCCTTCCTATGTTGTAGGAAATGTCAGTGTCACCAAAAGAGCACTTGCTATTTCTGTAATGGCTGTCAAGTTGCATGTCATCAGAAAAAGTAGAGAGGTTTGGCTTCCAATTGCCATGTGAATAAGTTATATCGACTGAAAACTGCAAAGGATTGCCACCAAGTGGAACATCCATGTCCTGCATCATAGCACATGATAATAATAATCCTTCTCTACCAAAGTTAAGACAAGAAACTTGAGTTTACTGTTTAAGGAGAATATAATACATTCAATTTGCAAAAAGAAGCAAATGAAGAAAAAGCGAGCATTTCATTTGATAGTCTGATTCCATCATTTAAGGTTAAACAACATTAAGATGCATAATCACAAACATGATATTCTTGGGAGGCTAATGTTGTAAAAGAAAGAGGTTTAATGTGAAAGTTATTTTTCAAGGAAAAGATTGATTTAGAGCAAACATAGAAATAAGAAACTGAGTATCAATTAGTTCTCTCACCACTTCTAGTTCGATATCATTTAGCATAAAGTTAGAACCCTTCAATGAGTTTAGTTGCCTTGAAAAGTTCCAGGGTAATGAGCAATCATCAGAAGAGATTCTACAATAGCAGAAAGTTAAGATCTGTTTAGATAAAATTTTACCAATCCTTAATTCTATAACTTTTAGTTTATCAGGAAATACATCATATAAACTTTGTTCAAACAAACAATTAGCACTCAGCTGCTGAAGAATGTGTCAGTCTCATAGAATCTAAAATATATAAGTTGTGTGATAGACCGAAGTAAGTTGAACATAGTCCACAAGAAGATAAAAAAGAAAAGAAAATATTAAGAAATGAGAACTGAAGTCTAAATCTCTCAGTACTTTTCACTCTTGAGTGGTTGTACAAAAACTTCAAACTGTTTGACTTCATGCCATGAAAGGAACTTAACTATTTACTGCTTAGAGGGCCAAATGAAATAAAGGAATCTTCCTAGGAAGTTTATCAATGACACCTTTTCTGGGAAAAAAATAAAAATTTGTAAGAATGATGGAAGGATTATTCTCAGGCACACCTTAAATACATCTTACACCAGTTAAATGTGTCATATCAGTTATATAAGTAATATTGCACTTTACCAGTCCATACCTCAACAAACAATTAACTTTGGAGTGTAACCAGATTTTCTTACACATCATATCATACTTATCAAAAAGAATTCCAGGTTTGTGATAAACATATTTATTTTCTTTGGAAATCTCATATTCCCTTCCTTTATGATGTAGATAAACCACATATTTGAATTTAGAGAATCAATTAATTGCTGCTTGCAAATAGAAGTACCATTTTAAATGGAAAATAGACTCATGAAGTATGCAGTTCATGGAAACAATATGACACAGAAAGTAGTCTAGGAAACTAAAACTAACTGTTATTAGGACAAGTATCTAGCGAGTGAATAGGGAATATGAGAGATCTTGCAGATTATATCCATTACCTGCCCTCTTGCTTTGGTGAGTACAATGGAGTCTCTGTTCTGATCTTACCTAAACCTGATAAACCAGAAAAAATTTGGGTAAAACCATGTTATTAGGATGTTGAAATTTGAAAACCAAGATCACTGCATCAGTATCTTGATAACATATAAAACAAGTAATTGATCAAAGTTGAGATACCTTCATTAGTGATGCACTAGCAGGTTAATTAGAGCCTGAAATGGTAAGGATAACTGTAATTCCTACTCTAGACACTAGCCACTTTCTTTGCTACTATTCTATTTAGAAGTTATCCACTTATCTTCTGGCGATTCCTACAGTGTTCAATCGTAAAATTAACTCTTCGTTTCAAACAGCGATAAATTTCAAATAAAAAGAGGAAACTTCATGAAAAACAGTTGTTCATGTAAGTTTGCCTTTAGTTTCTTTGGAAAATGGAC
Organism: Gossypium sturtianum; assembly: GCA_025698515.1. NCBI lineage: Eukaryota > Viridiplantae > Streptophyta > Magnoliopsida > Malvales > Malvaceae > Gossypium > Gossypium sturtianum. Next base: position 32,433,155 of record CM046943.1, on the reverse strand, counting down.
TTCTGCATGACCTACTGCCTTAATGACTCCCTCAATTGTTAATGTATCATACCTTCAACTGAAAATGCAACATGAGCTTCATGAACCAGACTTCTTGCTGAACCCATTTCTGATTCATCATTAATAAGCATGTCGAAAACAGATAATTCTGGAAGAAAAAATTGAAGAGAACTATATATATAGTTCATTAACATCAAGAAAAAAGAATCCTAATAGTATGCTGGAGTTACATATTGCAATAAGAAAATAATATACTTTTTTGGCTAGCTACAATCAGTTGAGATTTACGATTCTCAGTGGCTGCATTCCAGATCATTGGCAGCATTTAAGTCATGATCGCTAAATGAAATCCTGCGCAGCAAAACAAGCATTAGCTTTTCACAGTGTCAGCAAGCGTTCTTGATGATTTGAGAGAGTAGTCAGTGTACAATTATTATCTCAAAATATTACATTGCTTAAGCTTTGGTAAAAGCGGACGCAATAGTAGCTTTGGTAAAAGCGGACGCAATAGTAATTAAACATTAACATAAATAATTGTAGCTGTGTTTAAATTTTTGCGGGATTCCCTACCTAAATCAAAAGAGATTTGATGTTTATGTGAAATAGAGGATACTTTTAGTTACACAAATATGAATTCAGTGCGACCTACTTTGGGCATTGTAACTCTCCTTGATAGCTTGATGGTGGAGCACCTGCACCAGCAAATGGCATTTTGCACTGAATACCCATGAATTCCGGAGAAATTATGCACAGAGATATGAACAGATACCTGCTTCCTTGATTTTAACAGGGGGTACTGGACTTGTAATGATCTTCGCTGGATCCTCTGGCATTTGATACTTAATTGTCGACTTGGTTGGAAACAAAGAATAGAGGGGAGAAAAACCATGGCTGGTCAAAATTTGAACAACAGCATAAAATGCAACACGCCATCCATGTATCATAAACAAGGCCCACCCAACCAAATAACCAGGCAGCCCACCTCCATTCACCAGTACTGCAACGGTAACCAAAATTTAAACCAACGCGGGATGAAAGGTTGTTTTACCCCTTTGCCGCCTTTCTCAAGGCTGCCCGCCTTTCTCAGGGCTGCCCTCCGGTAATCAAGATTCCTCACTCCTCCAACGGTAACATCGCTTTTATCTCAAGCACCCCCTCTTATTTATATGCACTAGAAATCTCAAGAAAGCAACTTAATTTGTTCTCAGTTGCAAGTAAATACAGAGAACAGTAAGATGATGAAACCGCTCTGCCTTGATGATTTCAAGCATAAAAAGATCAATCCCAATTGGAGTCCTTTTGATATCCTGTTACAAGTAACCGAAGTTGACCAACTGAAATTGCAGAAAAGCCGTCATAATGACTACCAGAAGCATTTTCTTTACGACACACTACCCCCCAATCTGAGGTTCAAGTTCAACAACAGGAAACGTACACTCACAACGCTAGAAGAGGCAGACGATCGCGAATGGGAAGCACCGAAACCAAAGCTCAAGAGAAGCAAGAAGCAACATAAACCCGTTTGCCCACTGCCACCACCAGAGTTGCCTCCAAAATTCAAACAACACATACTTGAAGAAATGGGTGGTACGAGGTTGGTTTTGGTCATCCAAAAGACCATATTTTACTCCGATGTCAACCCTACTGCCAGTCGTTTCTCCATACCCTTCTCCCAAGTCAAGACTCGTGACTTCCTCAACGAGGCAGAGGCTAAAGAGTTGGCGCACAAAAACCCCATGCAGGTGTGCCTCTTAGACCCATCGTTGAAGCAAACAAGCATAACCTTTAACAAGTGGGTTATGGGGAACACCTCGCTCTATGTCCTCACCAACACCTGGAACTCTGTTGTCAAGAACAACCAACTGGAGAAAGGGGACATGGTGCAGCTCTGGTCTTTCCGGGTGAATTCCCTGCTGTGCTTTGCACTCTTCAAACTATGACTTCCTAACATACAACATTAGGGTTTTAACTTCTATAGCATTGATTAATATTCTTTTATTATGGCCAAGCATGTTTGGTTATTAGTTATTACAGGTCGTTCTTTGTCTTAATACCTAGCCATTTGATGAAGGTAGCTCCAGCTCATCGTCGAAGGGCAGCCCTTAAATGTTTAGAATAATTTTCTACTTGTAGAATGTAGCAGCGATGTTTAAGCCAAATTTATTTCAAATTTTATGGAGGAAGAAAATCACTTTTTTTATAATTTGACGTAGCTCAACACCGAATTTAATCAAAATTTAATACGAATAAAATAAACCAAAAGAATCTCACAGAAAAATTAAAAATTAAAATTAAACAACCGAAAACCGATGGTAAATATATTACACAGACTTGTTAGAAACTGTCACATGATCCACCAATCTCTTGCTTACCTTTTCATCGATGGAGACAGCACATCTATCTTTTTCATTTATTTTATGTTTGGGTAAACTACACCATAGGTTACCCAACTATGAGTCATTTTCTTTTTTGTCACCAAATTATTAACTTTTTTTAATTAATCCCTTAATTATGGATTTATTTCTTTTTTAGTCAGATTTTCTTTTTTAACTCATCACCCAACTAATATATTCATACAATTAATGTACCCTGAAGCCTGTTTCATTTTCTTGAATTTTCATACAACGAACTGCCAAGTAAGTAGCATCCTCTTGCTTGCGAATTCATGATCCTAACCAAAGTCCCTGCCTTATAAGCCGGCAACTCCTTGCAAAGCCAAGCGAGCTGCGACCTTCGCCACTGCTCCGGCAACTCGTCCAGCTCCTTAACCTCGGTCTCCGGCGCTACCAAGTGCTTCTTATTGCTTCATTTTCGTTGTTGGAGAAATCCCACTTCTCTGCTTCCTCTTCCCTTTCCTTTTTCTGAAAGAAACCTACGGCGGAGTTCGAGAATGGGGTGGAAGATAAGCCGAAACGGCGGGAAAAGAAGGGCTGAAGGGGCAACCACGACGCAACGCAGCGGAGGGAGGGATGAAGGGTGGAAAAGAACGTGAGGACGGGAAAGAGAGCGGAAGAGGTGGAGGAAAGAGAGGGAAGTGAAAGGGGAAGTGTCTATGGAGGGTTAAAATCTGGACTGTTAAAAATAAAAATAAAATCAACATAATTTTTTTTATCAGGGAAACTATAAGCATTAGCACTCCTATTAACTTGAAGAAGAGTTCAAGGAACATAGAACAACCTGTTCTTTATCTTAATATCCAGCCATTTGATAAAGGTAGCTCCAGCTCATCATCGAAAGGCAGCTTGCCAAAAGAAGTATCACTTGACAAGGATGGGAGTGAATCTGTTTCTGGATCGAAAAATGAAGGGAATGATGAGGAAACTAAGATTGCCTCTTTTACTGATGATGATGATCTTTCCTCACATTCATCTCGGACTGTTTCTTCATCTGCTTTTGATTCTTCTAGGGAGTCACATAGCCAACATGAGAAGGTATTTAAATTTTGTTTATTTCTAGTTACGTTGAATTGTCTCTATAATGTCTTTGAACAGAGGTTTGAAATTGGGTTGGATTTAAGATTTCTGAAATTGACTCGGCAGACTTTGGTTCTTGAAGCATTGCCATAATTTACATTTTCATGCAACTAAGAAATACTTATGCTTTCACAATTCTAGATTCTGCTATTGGTGGTGTTATTATTTGATGCACATGCATCTTTCTGAAAAGAAAAATTATCAGGATTTTTGTGCTTTAGTTTTGTTTTTTTTGTATAATTAATATAGGGAAGGGGGAGCAAACTTGGGACAATTTTTGAGGTAAGATATGGCTGGCAATTAGGCCATACCTCAGCTTGTAAATTGCTAGGAGCAATAAGTTGAGCAACATTATATTTGCAGTGATAAATTTGTAGGGGAGAAAGATGATCCCCTTTTAACCACTACATAAGCCAATATGTCCGTTTTGAGCAGTCACTCAGATTGCAGTTCCTTAGGTACCAGCATGCTTCTATTCTAGGAGGACTGTAGTAGTTCTGCTTAATTTGGTGGCTCATAGCTGTCATCCTAGAAAAGCTAGTATTTCTGAATGTTCCATAACAAGTCACTATTGACTACAGATTGGATTGGAATCAGCAAATGTTGGTATAGGAAGGCTTGGGCTCAGTCTTCCTTCTGATGGAACATCTGCAAACTCAGGGGTAAGTCCGGCGGTTGAAGCATTCAAGCAAGTAAATGGGAATACATCTCATTTATCTTCAATGTACTTATCCTCCAATCCTGAGAATCCTGTAAGTCATCCCATGGGTAAAGTTTCTTCCACCTCAGAGGCATGTGTTGCTGTTCCAGTAGATGTGAACTTGAATCATGTAAAAGATAAAGACTCCCATAGCAAGAGAGGGGGCTATTAGTTATTAATGCTACATTTTACTCATTTTTTTTTAATATAGTTGAAATAATGCATTTAAGCGCATTCTTGCCTACGCTTCTCAAGTTGTAATAGTCACAACGATGCTAACTAAGTTAAGGATTAATCACCATGATTTATATGTTTTAATGTTTAAAAAGGTAGACTTTAATTTTTTTGGTAAATGTGTTTAGGTTTAAAACTTATCATTTTATTTTATTTTATTTTCAATATCAATTAAAAAAAATTTTTCAAAATTTCGTACAAATAACTTATTATAAAAAGGAAAAATATCAAGAGATAAAATAGAAAATATTAAGAAAAATATTATATTTCATAGATGACTTACAAGCCTTGTTAATGCCCATAAAGTATTCTATGCACAAAATAAATGAAGACATTCATTTATCAAAGTTATGAAAAATGATTTGTTACTTATATTTCATTATGAGAGTTAAGAACATCATAACATCTGCAATATAACATCTCTTAATTTTTAGGTTTTTGATTTTATCTTTGAAGATTGAATTTATCAATTTAAATATTTATATTTATAATATTTATCATATTTATAAATAAAAATCTTAATTTTACTAAAATATTTAGTTAAATAATTTACTTGATAATAAAATTTATCATAAGTATAATAAGAATTTTGATTCTATTAAGAAAAACTTTAAGTAAATAATTTACATAATAAATAAAAAAGTTGAATTTTATATTGAATTACTTTATATTTAAATTATTATGGTCGATTGAGTCTTAACTCGATTGGCATCGACATTGTTGTCAGTGCAAGAGAACGTGGGATCGAGTGCGATAAAGCGCATTATCCTTCTATTTATAGGTTGGAACCGACTAGTCAGAGACTATTTTGAGTGATGGTCTCTCGGGTTGCCGAAGATTATCCAATTGTCTTATATAAATAAATAAAATGAATTGAGAGCAATTTCTATATATAACATTTCAATTGAATTTTTGTATAAACATGTTATTAATTTTACCATTTATTTAATATTGTATATTTATAATTGATATAATTTTAATTTTTTTTGTTCAACAATATAATTCCCATAAAATGATTTATATAAATTTCAAGTTGTGGAAATTGGATATATTGTGGAAAAAGTAACATCGAATAAAATTTCATTTGATCAGCAAGAATTACACTTGTTTTTGTTTGCCAAAAATGGCTTCACTTGTCACAAGTCGAATCCCTCTCACCCACAATTCAGCCATTTGAATCCCACCATCACACACGAAATGCACCTCCTTGTTCTTTGTAGTCACCACATGGAACATTCCCGATTCTTCCACATCGAACTTCCTCCTCCGGTTCCATCGGAATTTTTCACTTGGACCGACCTCCGCTGCTTTGCATATCACATTTCTCCTACTTGATTTGCCCCATCGCAGAATGCCTCTGGTCTCCATCATCCTCAGTACTTTGCTATGAGGTGATCCTTTACCACCCCTAGTGTGCTTCTTCACTTGGCTTCCATCCACAACCAGAGCTCGAGCAAGCTCATTCAGAATGACATTTTCCGCATCGTTTCCATACCCTTTTTTCCTCGCAAGCAATAGAGCTGTTTCATGCCTTGCGTTTTCGATGTTGCATTTTGCACCACAAGAGATTAGAAGCTCACAGACTCCACCATAACCTCCTCTTGCTGCTAGCATTAGTGGAGTGTATCCATCAGCATCGAATGCATTAACATCGTAGCCTCTACTTGTTAATATGTGCACTAAATTCAAGTCTCCGCGTTTTGCCGCACGGTGTAGAGCATAAAACCCAATGGGACCATTTGCGTCTTCAAGTGCATACTCCAGCATTAGCTGGTCGAATACATCGCCATTCTGGTTTAACTCCAATAAGCTTATGGCAGTATCACCGTATTTGTTAGACAACTTTATATTAGCACCAGCACGAAGAAGCAACTCAAAGGCTTCCAAATGGCCTCCTGATGCAGCAATCATCAGAGCTGAATTTCCATCGTCATCTTGTTCGTTAAGATCAACATCTGCCTTTTCAAGGAGTTTCTTCAAAGCTTCAATCTCATTTCCATGGACGGTGAACATCAAAGGAGAAAATACAGAGGGGTTGCTTGATTGAGGTGTCTTCCCGGCTAGAATCACATCTTGAACTGCTTGCTGGAAGCCATGATTCCATCTGGCTAACCCTGCAATGGAGCTTGCACTTTGGCCAGCGGAATTTACCAATCCAAAGTCAGCCCCAGCTGAGGCCAGTACTTTAAGGCAATCCCCATGTTTGTATCTAGCACAAATCATAAGCGCGGAATCTCCAAAAGCTGTTCGAGAATCGATATCACAACCACCTACAATTAGGCATTGAAGAACTTCAACAAATCCTAGTTTCGCAGACAAATGTATGGGTCGTAATGCTGTTTTGGAAGTTGTTTTAACTGGAAATTCTATGTCGGCACCGCAATTCAGAAGCACTTCAACAGCTGATGCATTGTTACATAAGATGGCATGGTGGATGAGGGTCCTGCCATAGTGAAGGCTGTTTGGGGAGATGTGTCGAAGCAGCAACCGCAAGATGGAACCACTGACTTCAAAGTACTCGACAGCGCACCATGTGATGGAATAAGCATCAGCTAGTCCGGCACCGACCCTAGTTTCTTCGCCTGTATCAATCTCCCAAGACCAGGCTCCAGCTCTCACCTTTAAGTCCATCTTGATGCCAGCCTGATCATCAGTTTTGAAAAAGTTAGTAATGCCATTTAAGAACACTCAGCAGATAAGTAAACAAGCAACAACTTGATTCAGAAGCTTATACATATATAGCACTTTAAATCCCATGCAACAAAGAGTGCAAATTCAAAAAAAATTCTAGTACTCCAATGAAGGGAAGCTACGGATCTTGATCGACTATGTTCTAAGATGCTTACCTGCAAAAGTGATCTAACAATAGGGGTCTGTCTACAAATGACAGCGGCAGATAGCGCATTGCAGTCGATATTTGTGTATAGAGAAGGCTTGGAAGATCGAAGAAGCACCCTATCAGTTGCATTGCCATCTACTCCACACTGTCAGCAATAAGAGCACAAACATCTTCAAGATAACCTCAAGTTATATGATCAATCTCAAAAGCTGATTTATTTACGGGGAAACTGAACCTCGGCAGTATGTCACCACATGACAGTGCTTTTTTTTAAGGACACATTAAAGTGCTTAAGAAATAAAAACGGGGTGAAATTTGTCATCATGAGAACTATTTTACCTTGATAAGCATGTCAACAACATCAACAAACCCCCTGCAACAAGCAGATACGAGTGCTCGTAAGGCAGCCTGCGGGCGAATCATGTCGGTCGCCATTAGCCGCTTAGCGAGTTTGGCATACCCGAGGTAGCTTGACTCCAGCAACGCCTCCTCGCATGCTGCTTGACAAGCACCGGCATTGAGGAGCACCTCCAGGACCTCCATATGACCTTCCCTGGTCGTCGCTGTGGTAGCATAGCCTCGAAACAATTTGTGGTTCACGTTAGCTCCTAGACTCTGCCAAATTAAAAAAAAAAAAATTATGGCTTTGCTTTAATTGTCTCTCCCTCCTAGAGGTACATAAACATAAACTGTTTTACCAGCAACTTTTTAACGACAAACATGTTTCCAACATGAGCAGCAAGAAACAGGGGCGTAACTTCGGTCTTAAACTCCTCATAATCGACAAGAACTTGGTGCGCCGCCTCTTCATGCAACAAAATCTCAGTCTTCTTGGACTTCAAGCTAACTGTTCCAATAAAGTTGACGTCCACAAAAGGATCGGCTAAACACTCGGACGCCAACTTCAAATCATTTCCATGCAAAGCATTGACGAGTCTTTGAGAAACCTCCTCTTCGTAATTGATTGGAAACACCAGTCCACCGCGAGAACCACCGTGTACTACTGTCATATTTTTCCTTAGACTGTGTGGAGGTTTGAGGGAAGTCTCATATCTGGGCCGTAATTGGCGTAAAAATAAAGAAAAAAGGTTTGAGTTTGTTGTTGAATCGGCCACTTAAAAATGTTTGGTTGAGCTAAAGGTTTCTCTGGTTTGTTGAACCATCTGTTAACAGAAACGGTTGGCCTAATGCAAGGCTCCTGTTCTTAACCAATGAAACCAGACAAAGATTTGTCGTTAATTTTGTATGTCAGCCGGATTTGGCCTGCATCAATATGACAAGCATTGGAAATATCAAATAAGTCTTAAAGAATGGCGGAAATAACATCTTCTTTTAAATATATAAAAAAATTTTCCTAGGGCGCGTGATTGGAAATTGTAAACATTATGATATATATTTTTGGACTCTTCAAATTTCATATATGCATAGATTTAATAGTTATTATTATATTACTTAGAGTAATTGATATTATATTATTAATAATATCTATTTATATATTTAAATTAAATATTACAAATAATTTAAATATTTAAAATTTATATGTCATATATCATTATATTAAATTATTTAAATTTTTTTTTTACTTTCCATCATTATGTCTAAAATAGATATTTTAACTTTCAAGCGTAATTTTACAATAATAATATTAAACACTTGAAATCAACATATTACATTTTTTTACAACACTTTTTCAAAATGATAAGTATCATTTCCTTTTTGTTTTCTTTTATGATTTAAAGCTTTATTTGTTTTTAACGTTGAATATCTTATACTACAACTATTATTATATTTTTTTCTTGCAGAGATGAAGTCGAAAATTTTATGTCGTGGGATTGAGATAAATTTATAAAATATAGGAAGGGTGCAAAGCTAAAAATTTTATGATAAATTTCTTAAAATTATTTATTAAATTTTAGGAGGATTAAAATATTATTTTACTACAAAATTAAAAAGGTTTCAATTGAATTATTATTTTTGGGAGGGGATAAAATTAAAAATTTTCTAATTATCCAGAGAGGGAGAGCAAAGACTCGATCTGCCACTTTGTCCCTATTCTCATGTTTACGTAACACATTATCATTTTTGTGTTTTTAAAATTTAATCAACAAGTTTTTAAATTTTATGAGTAAAAACCATGAGTAAAGGGCTTATTTAACTACAAAAACAGATTAATGGTTTGTTTAAATACAATATAGTGAGTTGAAGGGGAATAAAAAGAAAATAATAAATAGGGAGGGCTTAGAAGGCAATTATTCAAATTTAAAGTTGGGTGTGACAGCAGCACTTTTTCCTTCCTTTTCTCAAAATTGGAAAAATTGCATAATAGGTCCCTCAACAAAACTGCTAAAAAAAAATCAGAAATTGGGTGGTTGAGGGTGTGCCACAGGCGGCGCCAAAGGTGCCAGTGGTAGAGGCGGCACCAAAGGTGCCAGTGGCTGAGGCGGCACCACCCTTTTGTACCATTTTGGTACATAATTGATTTCGTATACCAATTTGGAATTTTTTTAATTTTTTTGTATTCTTTGGGTAAAAAACCCTCCCATCCCTACTCCAAGAGGCTCCAAAGTCATCAATATCATTCAAGTTTTTTTTTTTTTTATTAAAAAAAAAACATATTTTGAATAATCCAAAAAAGTAATATAGTATGGAAATAATTTTAAAAAATACAATAATGTAATTAAGAAGGCTAAATTGCTGTACTCAGTCTGTTTTAATTTATAAATTTTGAAAAAAGCAATTGATTATTTTAATTTCTAGAGGAACTTTTAGCAAGTTAGAAAAAGGTGTGGATAATATTTTAATGTTGCAATAAAACATTGGAAATTTCATGTAATGTGTTTTAATATAGATAATGAATATGTGAATAATTTATATTACAATTATTCCAAAAATTAATGTATCATCTTTTAATACTCTTCCGTACAATATATCCTCTCATTTAATGTAAATTGTTTATTTAAATATTAATTAATTATGATAAAAATAATGAGTAATTATAAAAAATTGGAAAAAAAAGGATAAATATAATAAATAACAAATTGAAAAAATAACATAAATATAAAAAATCAAAATATATGTAAGCCTTAAAGTATTTTAATCTAGTTCTTATGAAAAATGAGAGGGAAAATTTGAAATATATGTCATATTTAAAATAAAATTAGGGATTTAGGCCATTTTTATCAAAAATTAAGGAAATAAGTCGATTTTGGAAAAGAAGGCAAAAACGTGTCGTATAGGATGCGCTTTCAGGTGACATGGCATGGGGCAGGGCAAAAATGCGCCCTGTAGGATGTTTTCAAGTGACATGGAGGAGAGAGAGTGAAAATACATTCTACAAGGCGCGTTTTTACCCTGCCCCATGCCACTTTCTGTAACATTCCATACCTGACCCAATCGTCGAGTCCGAGCTATAAGATATCACATTCGTTACCGGAGCAACTACGATCAATTACATTCATTTTATACCATTAAACATTTCAATTGTGCGTAATATAATCATATAATACGATATAAAATCATTTGCAGGTCTTATATGAGCTTACGAAAGCTCTTTTGCTTACATGAGGCTGAATTAAGATTAAATTGCAATACTTTCAAAGCCTCAAGTTGATGTCGTGACTTCAAAGGTTTCTCGTCACGATGCAACATACTGACTAGGCTCATTGTGACGTGACCGTCCGCTTCCAAAAGGTCCAATTCGGTACCTATTCAATTTACTCCAATTACACAAGTCAAATCTTTCTTTCATTCAAACAAGCAGAGATACCATAACCCAATGTTCATTCATAAACATTTGCACAACTTACACATTGCATCATATCAAAACACCATTTCAACTTATTTACTAACAGTATTTTACACACACCTCAAGTATTATGTAACACCCCTTACCCGTATTCAAGCCGGAACCGGGTTTGAGGCATTATCTAACTAATCTTGCTTAAACGTCTCGAATAGGGTTGTAAAATTTTGTTTAAACCCATCACTTGCACATACTCGGCCTAAGAGGCCCTAAACATACCTCCGAGAAGTATCGAAACTATTCCGGGAACTTTTATGAACTCGAGAAACTTTTCAACAAAACAGGGGCCACACGCCCGTGTGGGTCTAGGGACACGCCCGTGTGCCCCTAAGACATGCCCGTGTCTTCCACCCGTGGTCGATCCTGACTATGACATCATCGTCTCCCTAAGGTCACACGGCCAAGGCACACGTCCGTGTCCTTAGCCCATGTGTCGAATTAAATTCCACAATTAATGTGCAGACTTCACACGGCCTGGGCACACGCCCATGTCCTTAGGCCGTGTCTCCCACACGGCTGAGACACACGGTCGTGTCTATGCCCCGTGGAGCATACTGACTTGCAAACCCAACATGTAATGGGACACACGGTTGATCCACATGCCCATAGGGCTGACCGTGTGTCACACACGGCCTAGACACACGCCCGTGTGTCTACCTGTGTGGACAATTAGATGGCTATCTACCAAGCCCTTTTCCACCCTACATTACACACATACATACTCCAATTCAAAACAACACAACTCCTAACTCAAAGGCACCTCTAAGAACTCATTCCAAAACATTCTAATATAAAAGATAACCAAAAGGTATCTCTAGGAACTCAAAGAATCAAGACATACACAAGGGCATACACTTCATGAAATTCATCTTCATTAAGCAATAGAATTTTCCAAGTATTTGCCTAACTTGTAAGGCCATTTACAAAATGACTTTAATAACATACATAGCCAACACTTTGACTAACAATTACAACTTAACAAAATACCCAAGTCCTATACATGCCATACTCAAAATAAGTCTAAATTGTTATACCAAAGTGATGTCGATAGTGTGATTTCCGAACTCCTACGTCCACGTTCCTCGAGTTATCTTGGCAATACTACAAGGAAAAAGGGCGATGAAAGGGGTAAGCATAAAGCTTAGTAAGTTGCATGAAAATAAATAGCAATAATAAGCTCGATATATAATCCATCCATGGCATTAAATTAACCACACACAATTCATAGGCTTCTTGCCATACTTACTCATACTTGCCCTTATTTAGCACATACCGTGCCACATATCGCAATTGTTTCTTTGTGACTCATTCACGAGTACCTGTATTTACTCATTCATATGACTTTAGTACAATTCTCATTTCTACTTCTAAACTCATCTACTTATTCCATTAATCATTAGGGATAGTCAAAGATGCATATTCATTATCATTCATGTAGGTATGAAGCCAATACCACATCCCCGAGGTGGTCTTACATGGAGTCACTTCTAAATGTCAATGCCCTATCCCGGATAAGGTCTTATATGGTCTTTCACATCAAATATCGATGTCATATCCCGGATATAGTCTTATACGATTTCTCATATCCATTACCGAAGCCATATCCCGGATATGGTCTTATACGGGATCTCAACTCGGTGCCGAGGCCGTATCCCTGACATGGTCTTATAAGGGACCTTATCTATTTCATATCTCGATGACAGCCTTTTCATATTCATTATAGTCCATTAGGACTTCAACATCATATTCAACATTAGTCACTCAATTTAGTAGAGTTTCATGCATCAATATGTTACTAAGCATTCTCAATTATGCTAACATGAATGTTGCATTAATCACATACAAACTTACCTCGATTTCAAAATGAGCCAACTCGTCGGTCTAGTCCAAGACTTTGTTCTTTCCCCGATCGAGGCGGATTCTTGGTTTTTCTTGCTCTATAATAGCAATTTAGCTCATTTCAATCATCATATTAATAAAAGCATTTCACTAATCATGCTTAGGGAAAAATACTATTTTGCCCCTAGACTTTGGCAAAATGACCCTTTTGCCCCTAGGCTCGGAATTAAATTCTAATCACATTTCTACCTTCAACAAGCCTAGGTGAACATTTAATACTCTTATAGCTATCATCAAAACTCAACATTTCACATAATTACTACAAATTTGTAACCTTTTCATCAAGGTCCAATTAGGTGTTTTCAAGACAACACCTTTCACAAAAGTTGTTCATCTAACAACTAAGACTCAGTTTCTTCCATAAAAATGCAGCAAATAGCAATGAAAGCTCTCATGGTAAAACTCTAAACTTTGCATCATATTGCACAATAGTCCTTTCATTTGAAAGCTTAAGTTCTAGGGGTCTTAAAAGTACAATTATCATAAAGAAAAATCATCAAAATCACTTACTAGAATAGAGGAGAGCTTGCTAAAAATTTTGAGCTTTCAAACCCCTATTTTTCTTGCAAATTTCGGTGGAGAAAGATGGAGAGAAAGATGATATTTTCTCTTTCTTTATTCTAATATTAAACTAGTCAAACAAGTCACCAACTATCAACTACTTTGACCAATTTTTTGTCCATCTTTGTCTCCTATGCTAGTCTATGGCCGGCCAAAAAAATATTGGGGGTCTAATTGCCCTTTAAGACCTCCAATTATCAATCTATGGCTATTTGGTATCTTTAGCTTATAGAATGGAACTTTCGCACTTTATACGATTTAGTCCTTTTTCGCGATTAAGCATGAAATCGCTAAAATTAAAGCACCAAAATTCTCATGCACATATACTATCATGCTTTGACTCATAATATGACATGAAAATAAATTTCTCAAATCTCGGATTAGTGATCCTGAGATCACTGTTCCGGCTAGCCCCTAAATCGGGTTGTTACATATTAACTTTAAAATACCAACTCAGTTCATCCACTTTAAAACCATATATGATCATCAACTTCATTCCAATGTCAAAAATCTCAAAAACATAATTTGAACCACATTATTATGCCATATCTAGCTAACCATTAGTAGCTCAACTTCAACATTATTATATTATGCAAAAATCGACTCAACTTAGATACGTACTATATATTTAATTAAAACGAGGCTATACAAACATTGTTGAGTTGAGGATCTCTAGTTGGATGTTGGAAACACTTCTCATAACCTTAAGAATAAATTATACATGCATATAGAGAAAATAAATCGTATGCTAAGAAATAAAGCTTAACGATATTTCCATGATTCAAGTCACAAAATGGACATATTCAATATAAGCATTCAATCCAAATATGCCACAATTCAACCAAATTAGTCCGCGAATCAATACTCAAATGACATTCTTTTACATTGTTTCAATAGACAATCTAACTAAACATACTATACCATACATTCTATTAACAAAGATATAGTCATTTCCAGTTCAAATTTATATACCCATGAATGCATCATTATGATATTTAATCTTATTTCATCCAATGTTATTTAATCATTTATTTTATAATTAACTTTTCTTTCTCCAATCTACTAACTCGTTCGAGTTTGATTCGATGCCTAAGGCTCATATAAATCGATTCACACAGTTTTTCACATGCTGTTATATATCACATTTCGTATGAATTGTTTGATCATATCATGTTCAGTTCTAAATCCAATATGTTTGTTTTCCTTCTGGGAGCAAATAAGTTTTTGATAATTTTAGTTTTGATGACGTCTATTGTTTTGGTTCGAGTTTTAGGAGTGTTATATTTTAGCGCATCATCCTTCATTTGAAATACTTGTATAGAATATACTTTAGGCGATTATGTTTCAAAGTCTTTGAAAAAAGTAGTTAACATAAATTGTTTTTGGTCAAAATTAGGGTGTTCACTATCGATAACAGTGACTAATACTTCCATCATTATGGGTGATTTTCAGAAGCAAATGTGCTCCATTTCCATGAGTAGGGATTGTTTTAATTAACATAGAATGCATGAAGGGTTGTTTGTTTGTATATGCATACCCAAATTGCGGTAGTTATTTGAAGGGGAAAATGGCATATGGCAAGTAGCGGTGTGTTGGTGTTTTGTTTGTATTCACCTGACAACAATTGAGTGTTGAGAAAAGGATGCGTGGGAAGCATCCTCAACATTTTCTTTTTGGGATTATTTGAACAACATTGTTAATGAAATATCTGTCATTAATTTGGTAAAAAATGTGACCATAGATATTAAATAGAAATATGGAGGCAGGGTGGGTGGGTGAGTGAGTGAAAATTTTCAACTGCACATGGGGAGTCTTGGATCTACCAAAATATTGCCCATTTTTATTAGCTCAGATCGGATCCCTTCAAATTAATTTATCAAAATCAACTCTTACAACTCTCTCTATTTTTCAATTGAATGAAATCAGCCCTTTCACTTTCGGTATCAATAAAATCCGTGATTTGAGCGCAGGAGTATAAGCGTTCAAGTATATTATCCTCCTATTAATAGGGTTGGGAAGGGATATAATTAAAATCTATACTGATATTATTAAAAAAAATTATATCAAATTATTCGAAGGGGCAACCACAAACTCCGAATATAAACTATAAAACCGACATTAAATATATCAAAAAAAAATTATCCTTATTTAAAAAAAAAACCCTTAAAATGTTTTTAGGATAATTTTCTACTTGTAGCAACGATGTTTTAGCCAAATTTTGAATCAGGTAACAGATAATAAATTTCATATTTCATTAACTTTTGAAATAAACAGATAGCAAATGAAAATGATTAAATAAAGAAAAAACAGTTAAATCTGTTTTCAAAATTTTTAAAAATAAAAATAAAAATCAACGTAATTTAAAATATGTGCATGGATTAATGGAAACACAAACAGCAACGATAACAAATATACCAAATCCATAACAAAAGAAAAAAAAAAAAGTTTCCTCTTTCTCCTCCTACAATTGCGACTTGTCGTAGCCTTTTCTGCTTTCACCGCTGTTTATTTTAAAAAAAGCACATTAGTTCACAACAATTCACCCTTTTTCAACTCTAAACAGTAAAACCTTCTCCCACTTTCTTTTTCTTATTCCTTTCTTCTTTGCTACTGTTTCCTTAGCTGCCTCCACTGCCACACTTTCCTTTTTCTTCTACCTACATTTCTACTCTCGTTTTGTTTCCCTTTTTATATGATTCTTCTCTTCATCGGATGTTCTCTGTAAGCTTTTTTCTTTTTTGCTTTAATTATGTTTGCATGAAATGGGTTGCTTGTTTCTGGTCTATCTGATTCTGATGCATAGATTCTTTCTTTTTTTAAGTTTTACTTCAGCCTTGTCTAATTAACTCTCTCTTTTTTTTCTGGTGTAAAATAAGGGTTTAATTTGTTCTTTTTGACTCTGTCTTTAGTTTGAGTTATCAAATGGTAGCATGATTGGTTGTTAACCTGTTTTTTTTTCGAATTTTATATATATATATATATATATATATATTATCCATTGGATATTTAGTGGTGGAGGTCCTCTTGAGATTTATGTACAGTAGGGTTCTTTTTAGCTTGATAAAGAAACATTTCTAATCTGTAATTTTTTTCCCCTTAAAATTATTATTATTATTTTAATTTTAGCTTTAATAAATTAAACATTTGGAATACATGAACTTGATGAATGGAGAGTATATTGGTAAGAATGATTTGGACCCACGCTTTGTTTTCAATTTGGTTCCTTCTCTTCTCTGCTTTGGTTGTTAGCGAGTCGGTTTTCCTGCCAAAGTCTTTTTCTTTTCTTCCATTTTTCATTTGCTTTAAACACTGTAATTCTTGTTCAATCTCTTTCAATGTATACTGTTTCTGATTATGCTTTTCCCCTAAATACAGATCTTTAAAGTATGGTTTTCAAAAATATGAAGCCATTTTGATTGATCATATTGATTAAGAGTGAAGGCCATAATTTCTTCGGAGACCAAACAATGGTTCTTGGCCTAAGAACTAAGAACAGAAAAGGCAACTCATATCAGGTTTATTACATTGTATGTGTAAAGGAAATTAATCCTTGGACACCATTGCAGTCTTTGCCAGCGGCTCAATCTTTATTGCTTCAATGGGAAAATGGTGATAAGAGTTCTGGGTCCTTGGTTTCTAGTTTTAGGAATGGGAAAATCGAGTTTGGCGAGTCTTTCAGGCTTCAAGTAACTTTATCTCTGGAATCGTCCCGTAAGAGCACCAACCGTGATGGTTTCCAGAAGAATTGTTTAGAGTTCTACTTGTATGAGCCTCGAAAGGACAAGGTGGCAAAGGGTCAACTTTTAGGATCTGCTGTTGTAAACCTTGCAGATTATGGGATTATCAGGGAAACTATAAGCATTAGCACTCCTATTAACTTGAAGAAGAGTTCAAGGAACATAGAACAGCCCGTTCTTTATCTTACTATCCAGCCATTTGATAAGGGTAGCTCCAGCTCATCATCGAAAGGCAGCTTGCCAAAAGAAGTATCACTTGAAAAGGATGGGAGTGAATCTGTTTCTGGATCAATAAATGAAGGGAATGATGAGGAAACTGAGATTGCCTCTTTTACTGATGATAATGATGATGATCTTTCCTCACATTCATCTCGGACTGTTTCTTCATCTGTTTTTGATTCTTCTAGGGAGTCACATAGCCAACATGAGAAGGTATTTAAATTCATTATTCTCCTTTCGTTGCTTATTTCTAGTTACGATGAATTGTCTCTATAATGTCTTTGAACAGAGGTTTGAAATTGGGTTGGATTTAAGATTTCTGAAATTGACTCGGTTTGGTTCTTGAAGCATTGCCATAATTTACATTTTCATGCAACTAAGAAATACTTATGCTTTCACAATTCTAGATTCTGCTCTTGCTGGTGTTATTATTATTGATGCACATGCATCTTTCTGAAAAGCTAAAAAAATATCAGGATTTTTGTGCTTTAGTTTAGTTTTTATTGTATAATTAATATAGGGAAGGGGGAGCAAACTTGGGACAATTTTTGAGGTAAGATATGGCTGGCAATTAGGCCATACCTCAGCTAGAAAATTGCTAGGAGCAATAAGTTGAGCAACATTATTTTTGCAGTGATAAATTTGTAGGGGAGAAATATGATCCCCTTTTAACCACTACATAAGCGAATATGTCAGTTTTTGGCAGTCACTCAGATTGCAGTTCCTTAGTTACCAGCATGCTTCTATTCTAGGAGGACTGTATTAGTTCTGGTTAATTTGGTGGCTCATAGCTGTCATCCTAGCAAAGCTAGTATTTCTGAATGTTTAATAGCAAGTCACTATTGACTACAGATTGGATTGGAATCAGCAAATGGTGGTATAGGAAGACTTGGGCTCAGTCTTCCTTCTGATGGAACATCTGCAAACTCAGGGGTAAGTCCGGCGGTTGAAGCATTCAAGCAAGTAAATGGGAATACATCTCATTTATCTTCAATGTACTTGTCCTCCAATCCTGAGAATCCTGTAAGTCATCCAATGGGTAAAGTTTCTTCCTCAGAGGCATGTGTAGCTGTTCCAGTAGATGTGAACTTGAATCATGTAAAAGATAAAGACTCCCATAGCAAAAGAGAGGGAGCTAAAAAAGCATGGAGGCATGACCAAAGCCATGTAAACAGACATTTAAGTAGCAATTCACGTGTTGGCCATTGGAAGGGAAATGCTGAAAAGTCACCATGGGAAGATGAGCTGGATAACCAGATTTTGGGCCCCGAGGAATATTCTCTTCAGGACAGGTTAGGTTTTAGACCACCTCAAGATTCTATGAGAAAGCAAGTTGCATTGAGGAGTAACACTTTTGCATCCAGCTCGACAACAACTGAAGTGAAAGGTGGCTTCCTTGCAAATGATAGGCAAAAGCGTGTGACACCTGTTCAGTTGCTTGTTGACAAAGGTACGAGTAATGGACTATCAAAGATCCAGTTTATGGAGAAGGCGAAGGAAAATTATATCCCTGAGAAGACTTCTAATGGTACCACAAGTGATATACTTGGTGCAAGGGAAGAAACTGCAAACAGCTTTTCTAACCGCAAAGTTGACTCAGGTAACAGTTATGGACTGCTAAAGGAAACTGAGCTCGCAAAGAAGGCAAAGGAAAACGATATTCCTGAAAAGATTCATCATGGTTCTACAAGTAACACATGTAATAAAAGCAAAGAAAATACAAAGAGCTTTTCCAACAGCAAAGTTGAGTTGGAATCCAAAATTGAAATGCTCGAAGAAGAATTAAGGGAAGCTGCTGTTTTTGAGGCTAGTCTTTATTCCGTTGTTGCTGAGCATGGAAGTTCTACAAACAAGGTTCATGCTCCAGCTAGACGACTTTCTAGATTCTATCTTCATGCTTGTAAAGCAAATACCCAAGATAAGAGGGCAAGTGCTGCAAGGGCTGCAATTTCAGGATTGGTATTGGTCTCTAAAGCATGTGGAAATGATGTTCCAAGGTGTGCACTAACACTTTCCATAACTTTTTTCCTTTTTAGAAAATGAATCTAGGAGATTTTAGCTCCCACCTTAACAATTGTCAAAGATGCCAATTCGGTTTGCATGTTGTACAAATTTAAATTTAGTCTTCTGTGGCCCTAAGCTGACATTCAGACTGCAGATAAATGTATTTTTTTCTCATACCTATGCACACCCTTGTTTCCCAATTCCATTTCTATTTTATTTTTTCAAATGCTTCTCTCTTTGTGTGTACCTTTTACCTGATATTTGTTTGATCAATTTCTTTTCCATTTTCACAGGTTAACCTTCTGGTTATCTAATTCAATTGTATTGAGAGCAACTGTTAGCCACGCAATTGGTGAAATGCAGCTATTTTCGGAAGGTTCTGATGACTGGGTGGACCCTCGGACATTTTTACTTGCATTGCAAAAGTTTGAAGCTTGGATCTTCTCCAGAATTGTCGAGTCTGTGTGGTGGCAGGTCAATCCTTTCTTTAAGCTCACATCATAATGTCTTCAGAAGTTATACCTGACATTATTTCCCTCTATATACTTGCCAGACTTTGACTCCATATATGCAGTCTGCTGCTGCAAAGAGCTCATGCTCGAAGAAAAACTCTAGCAGAAGATATGGATTAGGTGATCAAGAGCAGGGGAGTTTTTCAGTTGAGCTTTGGAAGAAGGCTTTTAAAGATGCCTGTGAGAGGCTTTGTCCCATTCGAGCATGTGGGCACGAATGTGGCTGCTTAGCTGTGCTGGCTAAATTGGTATTATGATATACTATAGCTTGTTTTCATCTATGCATAATAAACTTGGTCCTGGGTCTTATGCTTATTCATGTTCATAATGTCTCTTTGTAAAGAGATGAGGCCATGTCATTGTTTCTTATGATTTTATTATCTAATTGGAAGGCTGTTGAAATGTGAATTTGAGATAAACATTGTTGTCTGTTCATCATTAGGTCATGGAGCAATTGGTGGGTAGATTAGATGTTGCAATGTTCAATGCTATTCTTCGTGAATCAGCTGAAGAAATGCCAACAGACCCTGTTTCTGATCCAATAAGCGATTCAAAGGTTCTTCCTATTCCTGCAAGCAAATCAAGCTTTGGGGCAGGTGTACAATTGAAAAATGCTGTGAGTAATGGGTTCCCTGTTCTATTGAGCTACTTTAATTCTTAATTGCCTCCTTTATGTGCGACATCTGATCTTGTTTCCATATATTTACGGGGAACTTGTATATGTGCTTCAAAAATATGCATTTATGGAACTTAGGTCTAAAACTGATATGCTGGACACAGTTGAATCTATCAATACCTGCAAATTTGGCCTATTGATATGCTTCACAGCCACAGAAGTTTACTCCTTTAAAGAAGCTAAATGCTTGCACCTTGTGATTTCTTGCTCCAAATGTTATGTCAACAGATAATAAAAAATTGTGATTAGTATTTAATATTGCTTCACAGAAAATTGTTTTAATAATGACAAAAGAATACAAAAGCTTATTACATTTCTAGCATTTTACCGAAAGGATCCATTTCTGTTGGCCCTGTGTTACCAGATTGGAAACTGGTCAAGATGGCTAACAGATCTATTTGGCATTGATGATAATGAGAGTCCTGAAGATAGCAACGAAGTAGGTGACTGCAAAAATGCTGCATGTGAGGGTTCCTTCAAGTCCTTTTGCCTCCTGAATGCATTGAGTGATCTCATGATGCTTCCATCTGAGATGCTTGCGGATAGGTCCACAAGAAAAGAGGTATAGTTCTGGAATTACTGAAATGTTTCTTTTAAGGGTTAAATTGTTATTTGGGGCTTGAACTTGGAAACTTTTCCCATAATGAGGCTTGAAGTTTTTTTTTTTTTTTTGGTTTAAGTTAGGTCTTGGATTTAACAATTATTCCCACATTGGAGCCTGGACTAGGCAATTATTCCCGCTTTAGGGTTTGAACTTTTTTTGTCCAAGTTAGACCCTTAACTTGGCAATTGTTCCCACATTGGGACCTAAACTTGCAATTGTTCCCTCATTGGGGCATAAACTTTAGGATTTTACTAACTTGGACAAAAAAAAAAATTTCAAGCCCCAATGTGGGAATAATTGCCAAGCTCAGGGCCTAACCTGGCCAAAAAAGAAGTTTAAACCCCAATGTGGGAACAATTGCCAAGTTCAAGGCCTAACTTGAACAAAAAAAAAAAAAAGTTCAGGCCCCAATGTGGAAAAAGTTGCCAAGTTCAGGCCCCAAAATGTGATTTAACCCTTCTTTTAATTTCAGTAAACCAATATTTTATACTTCATTCCTCTGTCACCTAGTATTCCTGTCTATTAATCTCATCTTCCCTTTGAATTTTATTGTTGAAGGTATGCCCCAAGTTCAGCGTCTCCCTCATCATCAGGGTTCTTAACAATTTTGTACCTGATGAGTTCAACCCTAATCCAGTTTCACAGGCAGTTTTTGAAGCATTGGAAAAGGTTTGTCATAAAACAATATAAAAGTTCTGCTTTAAATATAACTGTCCATTTCATTCATTAATTACCCTGCAATGTTGCAAGTTTGTGGTGCTGAGTTTTGTTTTCCGAGACTGATCTTTTTTTTTCTGTTCTCTTATTCAGGATCTTTCTGAGGGTGGGGAAGAGTCTATCACAAACTTTCCATGTATGGCTACTCCTATTGTCTATTCGCCACCTTCCGCAACTTCCCTAACCGACATTATAGGAAGCCAAGTCATGGAAAGGAGTAAGTCATTGGTACTTAGAAAATCATACACTAGTGATGATGAGCTTGATGAATTGGATTCACCCATGACCTCGATCATGATTGAGAACCCCCGCGGTTCTCCCAAAACCAATTGGATGAGAACTGGAAAGGGGGGCCGGAAAGTTGTTAGATATGAGCTAATCCGAGAGATATGGAAGGATGGTGAGTAGCAATGTTTATTTTTCATCCAACCGTGTCTTTTTTTGTATATAAGCACGTGAGCATAGGCTGGTTTTGTTAAGTTGTTGAGATTTGTTGGAGTTGAGGAAGAATTGGTATTTTCCTTTATATCATCGTACATATGTTACTACGAATCCCTATTGCCTACTGCATCGGTTGCTATGATAATAAAAGGAAGAGGATTTCAAAGATTTCTTAAATTCTGCTTTACATCAACATGTGATGTTATAGTCAAGGGTTCTTTTCCTTGATTTCTCCCATCACCCTCTTTATTCTTTGCTCTTTTTCAAAACAAAGAAACTGCAATTTGAGGGTATAAAGATTCAGTGGCGGAACCTGGAAGTTTTGGGGTTCAATTAAAGGTTTTCAAAAATTTTAAGGTTTAATGATTTTTCCAAAGAAAAAAGAAAAACTAAGGGTCCAATTAATTTTTTTTAAGAAAAGTGAAAAATTAATGAGAATTTTAAAAAAAAATTAGAAAGTAGACATAAGATTTTCAAAAAAAAAAAAAGTTAAAGGGCTTAATGGTAAGTTTTCAAAATTTTAAGGGGCAAGGCCTCTCTTGCTCCTATGTTCCACCCTAGAAAGAAAATGCTGGAATTCAAAATTCATATTTATCAGATGCAAGACTGTAATTTGAGGAAAAGGAAAAAGAAAGTGACCGTGAATGTGAATGTGAATGTGGGAATTTAAAATTCAGATTTATTGTTGTTACATGAGCCAACCAAATTACAATTCAATTTTTTTTTTTTTTTATAAGCAAAGAGTGTGTTCCTTTTGTTTTTGGATAAATACTCTATCAAAATCAAAATTTTACCTTATTTCATATTCTAATGTCTTCTAGTTGAGTTTCCTTTGTTGTACCACATTCTTTTTGTACAAAAAAAAAAAAAAAAGCCATAGTCTAGAGAGAAAGCATTGGATGCCACCTCATGGATTCTATATACTAACGAGTTAACTTAGGGATTATATATTAATGACTTGGCTTTATTGTCTTAATGAAAAGAGTGCCACATAAAGAAGAATATATTTGTTCTTTGCAAGGTCATGGACCTTTGATCTAAATCAGGCCATTTCACATAAGATTATTTAGAATCAATGAATGAGAATTTTACTCCCAAGAACTTGGCACAGTTCGTATCATTACATTCACAACGGCATGACAGTACAGAATTCCTAGCATCACCTGTTTTAGGGTGCAATTATCCCCAAGTCATCTTTTCTTCCACCTGCTAAAAACCACCAACACCACTACTATCAGTGTTCCAGTAATCTGTTAGGAGCAATTGCTATTGTTAATTTATTATTGGCTAATTACAGCAGAAGAAAGAGATGCCTGTAATGTCTGAAACACGTGCAGACCTAAAATGAACTTTTCTAACAGTAGCATACAAGTCAACATTATAGGACAAAAGGAGGGCAATTTAGTTATACAAAGGCAGACGGCATCATCATCAGAGTATATGACCTTTTTCTATTAACCAAAAGAAAGAAAAGAAAGAGTATATGACCTTTTTGAAGCAGTCTCAGAAAAATACCCTCGATTAAGATAGGTATTACATAAAGGGTAAAAAATCAGTAATGATGTTGTCAGTTACATGTCATGTCACTTGCAATGAACATAAAACAAGTGAAGCAAGATATCTTACGGTTTAGAAGAGGCACTGTTTTCTGGACTCATCAATACATCATAGTGTCCATAACCATGATACAGAACTTTGATGGGGTTTTCCTTACCATACTCTTGACCATACTCGGATATAATTTTGAGGGTACCAGTATTCTTATCCCTCATGTAAACTGTTATTGGGGTCCTGTGGATGAAATATATATCATGTTAAGAGATTAGAAAGTTTTGATATATTGATAACATTAAATTTAGTTATATACCTATCCATCTTAGCATCTCATAGAAACAAAAACAATGAATCACAGGGCTAATGTGATTCGGTTTCAGTTAACAAATTTTCATCTTATTTAAAAGTGATTGTTGCTCGTAATAACTCAGAGGTGGCGAAGCCTATCTGGAAAATTGTTTGTATGATTAATAATCAATATTCAAAGGTTAAGTTTATTTGCAGTTGAGGACTAAAGAAAGCTAAGCAAACTATTGATCAATTCCTAAATCAAAATCTAATTTCTGAATATAACACATTCTTCTATTTGATTTTTTCTTTTTTTTTTTTTTTTTTTTTTTTTTTGTGTTTGTGTGTGTGTGTGTTAGAATTATTCTATTTGATTTATAGGGCAAGTTTGATGAAAGAAATCATAGACCAAGTAGTAATCTTCGTTTTTTTTTTTTTTTTTGGACCAGCAAGTAGTTATCTGGAACTAAATGTATCTTTCACTTCAACCACATACAGACATAAATATATATATGTATATATAATTGCATGGGGCATAAATATTAGCTGATAAGCATATCCTGAGAAATAAGTTTGATGTCGAAAGCTAGCAGAAAAGAAAAGAAAACTCACTGAAGGACATGTGAGCACATTAGCAGCTCAGGTTCTCCTCCCCAAATATGAGGCTGCCGCATCTGCACAACATAGTTGTCAAAATCACCCTCAAGGAACCTGCAAAAAGGTGTCAAGACTTACTTTCTTGTAGTGTCAATGAATTGAAATTTGAAAGGGAGATGCTAATCAAGAAATTTTTTCAGCTTATCTCAGGAGATACCCCTAATTGTCCTACTTACTAGCAGAACCAATAGTTCAAGAGCTTTACTAACAACCAAGTAAAAGATATGCAGTCCTCTTCAACAACTTAATAGATCTTCCCAAAGAAGAAAAGCTTACCATTCAGTGTCTGCCCGCCTCTTGATGAATTCATCAACAACCTGTCAAGACATGTAATCTTTTATTGTAAGGAGAAAAATGTTCGAAGTAGTAGAAAAGGAAGCTGCACTTGGTTGATTGAGGGCCAATAAAAAGTTAAAGCAGAAAGACATGAAAATGGATTTCATACAAACAAAATTCCCTAGGGCTGAATGTATATGCCAATATGAAGTTAAAGCAACAAAGACATCTGCAGCTAACACAAAAATGAAAAGGGATTGCATAAAAAAAAAAAATTAAATTCTGGAAAACCCATCAGTAGCAAGTACAACTAAAAACCAATTGATGCTTCATATAAAAGAGTAAAATAGAAAAGAAATGTACTTTATCTCTGAGTTCATCAGCAAGATCTTTCTGACAGCTCTCACTTGGAGACTGCTTCCCTGACCTCAGCCAAGCACCATGAATTACTGACCGGAACAAACATCTCCCATCACCAGGAATGCCTGCATTCAACAACAAGCTAAAATCTCAAACACATGCATTATGCCAAAAGCATATAGTTTTCCAATCATGAATAAGTTCGAACATAAAATGGGTTTGGTGCATATGGAATCAGACACAAGCATGTATTTCAGTTGATCATAAATAAATTTACTGCCCAAACAATATGCATAACGTTATCAAGAAATTAATGGAAGTGAAGAAGACAACTATTCAATTTCTAACTAAAATCCTATCAAGTTCTTTGTTCATACTTTCAAAAGATTAAGTAATTATATAAAAAAAGGACCTTCGCCGAATTCCATAATAATTGCAACAATGAACGACCTCACAATTTCAGAAGGTAATGAAAGGGCAAGAAAGAAGAGAAAACCATTATTAATCCAAACAAGTATGAAAGCCAAAATACAAAATCATCACAAACAAGTCACGCCGTCCAAGACGAAGTAAAGAATCTTACTTAAAAAAATAAAATTCACGAAGTAAAGAATCTAATTTTGCAACAAAAGGAAAAGTTTACAAATATACAAAATCAAGATAAGGTGGGAATTGGAAGGTTACCAATCCAAGTTTCCTGTTTAGGCACTCGTTTCATATTTTTTTAAAACTAAATTTGAAAAGAGAGAGAGAGAGAGAGAGAGAGAGAGAGAGAGGAAAATCCTGAAAATCAATCAATCGACGAACAGTGCGGTTTTTGTGCAGGGAAAAAGAAAAAGATTTACCGGTGAATAAAATTGGGGAGGGAGGTTGAAAGTGATGAGAGAATAATTTTCATTGTTTGTGGTTGGATTGCCAATTTTAGAGAATCCCATTCCACTTCCATGCTTTTCCTCCTCTTGTTTTCATTAATAATTACACAAGCAGAGAAGAGAGGATAGTAATACGTGGCCATTTATTATTTGTTGACATGAGGGCGACCAAATTGCAATTGCTTATTGTAACCGTTAAACTATTATTCCCGCTAAAATTTATAACTGCCGTTCTTTTGGCTGCCTGTTCCATTTGAACCAAAAAAAAAAAAAAAAAAGTTAACTTCTGTTATTAGTCCCTATATTTTGAAACATTTATGGATTTAATCCTTATACTTTTATTTGGTCATTTTTGGTCCTGTACTTTTTAAATTTTAAAATTTTAGTCCTCACCAAACAGTAACAGTTAAATTCATTATGTAAAGTTCTACTATTTCTAAAATATGATGCTTCAAACATATTATCATATGTGTATTGTCATTTCAACTTATTATTTTTACATATTACTTATTAAAAATCTAGTTAATTGATTAACGACTGTTATTTGCGTCAAGACTAGAATTTCAAAATTCAAAAAGCACAGAGACTTTAAATGATCCAATTGGAGAAAATGGACTAAATCTATAATTGTACGCTTAGTACAAAATTAGTAATTGAATTTAATCTTACATATTTAATTGCTACAATTTGGGTTAAAACTAAAAATTTGAAAAGTAAAGGGACTAGAATTGACCAATTTAAAAAGTATAAGGACTGAAATTGAACAAATAAAAATAGAAAGACTAATCTACAACATTCATAAAATATAAAGATTAATAACAAAATTTAACCAAAAATAGTAGTGAGCCAGCGTCTTCGGTACGCTTTCACGTCTTCAACTTTCTGTCTTGTAGTTGGCCTCCGTTGGATTTATGACTTTTGTTTTTGACTTAATATAAAAATTACTTCTAAATTATATTTGATTTTCTATTTCAATACTTAATTATTTTGTTTTTATGAAAAGTCGATGGGCAATTGACCCATAAATACCAAAAAATTAAAAAATTTACGGAAAAAGGGCGGAATTGGGAAAAATTACGAAAAGGGCGAATCCCAAAAACGCGCCACGTAAGCGCGTTTTTGGGAAGGGCACCAAGCAGCATACTATTTGGAAGCGTTTTTGTCCACGTCATCCAAAAACGCTCCCATGTGGACGCGCGCTTGTCGACGTGGACAAAAGCGCTTCAGCGAGCGAAGCTTTTGGTCCCAACGATCAAATTTTTTTGACCGTTGGCTCCCCAACGGTCGAAAAAAAAACTATAAAACCCCACCCTTTATTCTTCACATTTCAATCCTTTCTCAATATTCTCTCAATTTTCTCTCAATTTTCTCTCAATTTTCTCTCAATTTTCTCTCAAGGTCCTTGAAATTAACGCTCAAATTTCAAAATAGTCCTTTACTATTTACGAAAAAGCCCTTAATTTTTTTTTAAGATATTTTTATCGGAAAATTTTAAAGCCGATTACAATGGCCGGGGAATTACTTCGCCTAGGCGAGAAGCACATTGCCGTCGAGCAAATAAAAATGGTAAGTTTTAATTTTAATTTTGAAATATTATTTAATTTTTATCCAATTATGTAATTTTAATTAATTTTGAATTTTATGATTTTTAAACAAATCTGTAGATCGGGTGTTGGAATGTTATATTCGCAACATGCATGATCCCCCATCGCCGTTGATCGAGAATTACCTGCGTGAAGCGGGTTTTTGGCATGTGGCCACGATAGGCCGAGGGTTCAAGTTGGAGCCGCCTTTGATCGGTAGCGTTGATTGAGAGGTGGAGACCAGAGAGGCGCACACTTTCCATTTGCCATGCGGAGAGTGTACCATCACCTTAGAAGATGTGCGATTCTGATTGGGATTACCGGTGGGGCGGGCGGTAGTCACCGGGTCCCGTAACATCTCTCGATTGGATGGGCCGTATGCTACGAGCTTCAGGTGCCATTCCGGATAGAATTCGAGGAGCTCGGATCGATATGGCGTGGTTACGAGACACATTCCCGCAGCCGAACGAGGATTCGACTGAAGTAGAAAGAATACGGTATGCTCGAGCATACATTCTTCAAATAATTGGAGGCTATCGATGCCGGACCTCTCTAGAAACCTCGTCACACGAGATGGCTCACGAAACTTGTTGACTTGAGAGCGCCGGTGAATTGAGTTGGGGTCTGCCGTGCTATCGAGGTTATACCGAGAGATGTGCGAAGCGACATTGCGAGTAGAGTAAACAAAAAATCGGAGGTTGCCTATCACTCTGCGATCATGGGCATGGTTTCGATTTCCATTTTTACGTCCTCGACTCGACCGACCATATTCATTCCCACCGATAACGAGGTAAATTTAATATTATATTTTACAATTATGTCGTATATTTATAGTATAATTGTATGCTAAAAGTTTATTTAATTAGGTGGAACCATCCGTGAATCATGTTGGAATACAGAAATCGCTTGAGGATATACGGCTCTGTTGGACCAAAGGTCGGAATCGAAGTAAGTTTCAAATTTGTTATTATAATTTAGTATTTCGTATGTAGTGTCTAATATGAGGTATATGTCTAAAATTTTCGTAATGTGAATATAGTTTGAATGGACACCGCATCGACGACCCGTAAATTGCGTGCGAGAATTAGGAGGAGTTCCTCCAAAATCCGAGCGGTTGGCACGTAAAGGTCCCATTGATCACCTACTCGACCGTGGAGATGCACACCGGACGGATCGGGTTATCGCGCAATTTGGATTTCGCAGCGGATTCCCGTACCACCGGAGGTGCTCGATGATGAGCACAAAGTAGACTTACGGCAAACACATACGAATTGGGCAAGATTTTTGTCGAGAACATATCGAGGCGTGGGAGAACCGATATGACTATATACCGACCGAGAACCGATAGTCGTTCGGAGTTAGCATGCGTGCGGAGTACATGCCATGGTTTAGGATCCATGGCAAGCCATATCTATTGTCGGAAGAAGAGAGGCGACGACAACTTCGAGAGCGAAGGGAACGTCGAGGCCCTTTACACCCAAGGAGAAGGGGTGATGAGGCGGGGCAATCATCACCGCCGACACGATCCACCGGGCCCGGCAGAATGGCGCTACACGATCCACCGGGCCCATCGGTTCAAACCGACAACACCGGGCCCATCACAGCATCTACCGTTCATGCCAGGTGCGTACCCTTCCCCTTATATGTATCCTCCTAACCCATATATGTTTCAGTTTCCTATTCCTAGCCCAGGTTGGAGTGCATGGCCGGGTTCGAGCCCGTTACCGACTACTTCCGCTGGCCATCCGATGGTGAGGCCGACGTCGCATGTGGGTTCAGAGGAGGCGGCATCGGGAAGCACTTCTTTCTGCCAGGCTCCGCCGTTCGGGATGCAGTCACCCCCGCCGTGGTTTATGCAAACACCTCCGGCGTCAATATTTTATCAGAGTGGGTCACCATCGCAACATCCAGAACCAGACCCACTGCCGGAGGAATCTGATTCCCCGCCCGAGGTTCCACAACCCCGCGGAAGCGAAGAAGAAGGAGGAATCGGTAGCGCTGTAGAATCGACCGCCCTCGTGTGGCATGGTTCCCACCGGCATCATCACTAGAATTTTTAATTAAGTTTTTTTGTAATTAATTTTTAATATATTTAGTAAAATTTGAGTTTAACTTGTTGCCTTGTCATTTAATTTTTATATTTGTTTTACTTATTTTAATAAAATTTGAGTTCAAATTGTTGCCTTGTAATTTAATTTTTTTAATTTGTTTTACTTATTTTAATAAAATTTGACAAAATAGAATTGATTTTTTTGTAATTAATGTTTAATATATTTAATAAAATTTGAGTTTAACTTGTTGCCTTGTCATTTAATTTTTATATTTGTTTTACTTATTTTAATAAAATTTGAGTTCAAATTGTTGCCTTGTAATTTAATTTTTTTAATTTGTTTTACTTATTTTAATAAAATTTGACAAAATAGAATTGATTTTTTTTTGTAATTAATTTTTAATATATTTAATAAAATAAAAGTTATTGTACAAAAGTTAACCGTTTTCCTCCGAAAAAATAGATATTACATAGCTTCCATGAGACAAAACACCTAAGAACACGGTCAACTATTCCGACTTGGACACGAGCGAGATGTATGCCGGGTTCCTACACCATCCGCACAACCGACTTTGGTTGCTTGTTTCTCGGATATCCATATTGTTGCGTATTCTAGGCGAGCAAGGTCGACCTTTTGGTTTGCGCCTCAATTGTCTATCCGGTAATAGCTTATACGGTGCAAGCGATACCAAGGGCCACTTACGTTCATCCGGGATTTGGTGGGAATACGTGTCTCCACACGTTGTACATGTTTTGTAATTTATACACTTCGTCGACATATCTCATTGGATCAAGACGGAGATTCGACAAGCCGCAAGTACATGAGCGCATGGGTAACGAAGTGCATCAAAATTCCCACGATCGCGAGTCCTATTTGTCAAGTGTACACGATAATGGCGCCAACAATACCTTGGTTCGATCTGTCAAACTCCGTGACACGAAACCATAGGTTGTCGCGATCGTGACACACTGTGTGCATGGTGTTCGCCCGTGCCTTCCCACGGTTGATTTCTTGCAAGACCTTCGAGCTCCATACATGGCCTCCTTCCATCTGCCCTCTATAAATCGCCGCTCTCTTCGGAAATAGTGCCGCTTAACCAGAAAATATGTCTCTCGTGACGATCGATGTAATGGGCGGATGACGGGTTCCTTTCGTAGCGAGTTTATGCATTCGGCAAGGTTTGTGGTCATATGCCCATATCGTAGGCCGCCGTCATATGCTTGTGTCCACTGTTCCAAAGGAATGTTGCACAGGTATCTTGCGCCTTCGGCGTTATCTGAGCGCAAACTGGCCAGCATCTCCTGAAAACGGTCTTTATTGATCTCATACCCTGCCAATATACGTTGATAGCTAATATTACATACCACTCTTCAATTGCAAATAAATTGAATTTTTCAAAAGAAATTGTATTAATAGATATTTCATACCCATATCGATCACTTGTTGTCTCTGTCTTTTAGATCGATGTTGCCCGTAGTAGTTGGATGCGACATGCCTCGTGCAATATCGATGGTGTGTGCGATGTCATACGCTTCTCGGCATTCTATTGCCGCAAGTATTCCAGGCCCCGATCCGATATAACGCATATGTCGGGTTGGGGCAAACATGCCTCCTTAACCTACTTAGGAAGAAGTCCCAATCATCGGTGACTCTCCGGTGTTATTGCGAATGCAATCGGAAGGATTCTCCCACATCCGTCTTGTGCCACGACTAGCAATAGCCGATGGGTATATCTACCATACATAAAGGTACCGTCAATTTGTACCAATGGCTTACGATTTAAAGGCATCTCGGCATTGCTTAAATGTCCGAGCGCACGCTTGAACACCGCGCATCCACGGAGCGGCACGATCGTTGTAGTCACGCAGTTCCGTTTCAAATGTCCGTCATCTTTGCTCGGGACATATCTATCCAAAGACTGACACCACCGCCACACTTCATTATATGAAGT
Source organism: Gossypium sturtianum (assembly GCA_025698515.1). Lineage (NCBI taxonomy): Eukaryota > Viridiplantae > Streptophyta > Magnoliopsida > Malvales > Malvaceae > Gossypium > Gossypium sturtianum. The sequence goes on along the minus strand of CM046943.1, from coordinate 32,401,145 downwards.
GTCCCACCCACCGTGTAACTTTTCTAACGCTTATGCGCTTGGCTATCCAAGCCTTTCGTAAGAGGCGTGTACCCCAATTGGCTACGAATACGCCAATTAAGGTCGGCACCGTAGTATTTGGATCGGCCTTCAACATCGGGATTATCATGTCACCAACATCTACGAATCCATCCTCGGATGATCTTGTGTTACACCACAACGAAGCACGTTAAACAATGCAATATTACATATTATTATCTGTTATTCGAAATCATTGAACACATAGTGATGATCATGCAGAAGCAAGAAGACATGTATGTCGACCTTTGTACTTTTAATCTCCCACAACCCTGTCTTTTTCTTCAACGACGCCATGATTTTCCATTGACATGTGCCATCTTTGCGCACACTTCGCCTCGAACTTATCGAGCTTCGATTTAACCACCGTGTAGTTAACCCCGTTCTTAATCTTTGATCTTGTTTCAATGCAACAAGAAAATTATTCTTGTTCGCAAACCGTTACCAACTTCTAATTCGTCGGAATCAAACGATGTATCGCATGCGGTCCACGCGCGTCCGGTGTGTTAGTTCAGAAACTCCAATGCATCATCATGAGATAGATCGACATTATGCATGTGGGCTGGAGGCGATGCGCCCGAATAGCGGATCTTCTTCTTCTTCGTGCGAACCGCCCTCAACGTCTTGGTACAATTGGAACGGGCTCCGGTTGAGAAAATAATCCAACACGCACCGTCGGGCCCCGCCTCTCGAGGTGGATCCACATCAGATTCATCGTCCGACCCTCCATAAACTGTAACAAACGAGGGCCCTCGCCGGTGGATGTCGTCGGGAGTTCATCATCCCTCCTTAAACATCTTTCGTCATGATTCCAATCGTATGTGGATTGCCAACCACTAGAACTTGCCGACGCCCCCGAAGACGTATTTCTATCATCGGACGTCGATCGAGCGGATATGCATGTCCCATCCACCAACCGAGTGTCGTGCGGGGTTATGTTTTCCATACTACGACCGCACACGGGCATACGTGTTTGGCCTCCCACTTACAGAGTGTCGGCTTGGGGTCGTGTATTCCCCTCGAACGGCAAAGACATGTCGAGGTCGCAGCAAGATCACTTAGAGATGAAAATTCTACATATACCTCCATATAGGGTGATCCATTTGGCAATATGAGTCTCCACCATTGCCTCAAAGCCCCGAGCACCTTTGATGTCGAGCGACTCATATCTCACCGGATCAACCAAGCGCAAAACCTATACTTAATACACTCGAACTTTCATTGGCGTTGTTCCAAATATTTTACGCCTAATTCTTTTTGCGAAGTTCAACCAAATCGATGTTCCGATTAAAACTCGATCGTATTTGTGTTCTCCGATAAGAAAACAACGCCATTTTGGTGTCACGAACTTCACCGTCGTAGTAAATAACAAGATTAATACGTTCACTCATTTTCAATTTTTTCCCTTTGCCTCAATTTCCCTTTCGCCAACCCGAGAATGAATTTTCACCGATTTATAGCCTAATTTTGCGGAGGCTCTTCAGTAGCAAAGGCGCGTCCACGTGGGGCGTTTTTCATTACGCATGCCGACAAGTGCGCCCGCCGAAGCGCTGGCCATCGTTTATTCGTAAACGTCCCCTCAAAATTATTTCTCCGTAGATCATCAGAGCAAAAACGCGTCCACGGCTAAGCGTTTTCCGAACGCATCTTGTTTTTGGCGGTGTTTGTTGTAAACGCCCTCAAAATTATTTTTCCGTAGATCATCGAGCAAAAAGCGCGTCCACGCTAAGCGTTTTCGAACGCATCTTGTTTTTGGCGGTGTTTTGTTGTAAACGTCTCCTCAAAATTATTTTGCCGGAGACTATTGGGCCAAAAACTTCAACACGGGTAGTAAGGACCAAAAGCGCGCCCGCTTTGAAGCGTTTTTGTCCACGTCCGCAAGCGGCGTCCACGTGGGAGCGTTTTTGGATGACGTGGACAAAAACGCTTCCAGCAGGGCGCGTTTTTGGTCCCCTTCCCCCCAAAACGCGCTTACGTGGCCGCGTTTTTGGGGGATTCGGCCCTTTTCCGTAATTTTTCCCAATTCCGGCCCTTTTCCGTAAATTTTTTTATTTTTTGGTATTTATGGGTCAATTGCCCAAAGTCGATACCTCTGACAGTTGACAGTTAACACAAAGTTAACTATGTTGAATGATTACGTGAACCGACGAAAAAAAAAGTGACGTCATTATTTATTCTAAAAATTATATTATATAGAATCTCGTGAGTTGACTAGAAATTTAGGTATGGTTTAGATTCAAGTCGTGCTAGTCGCATTGTTGTTAAATTTTACTATCATATTATAATTCACCAAATATATATAATAAAGTATATGCTTCGAAATCAATTAATAATAATATATGTGATATTAAAATAAAAATATTAATATATACAATTGATTGAGATAATAAATTGTGCATATAAATAAATTAAAATAAAACTTAATTGAGTGGTGAATTTAAAAAATTTTCCAATGTAATTGACATGTATGCATATTTTTATTGTTTCTTAAAAAGAGAAAGTCATTTTTGTAATTTTTTTAATTAAGTTGGTGTCTGATTGACTCGTGACACCAACTCAATCAGAAATGCTATTAATAGTGTAGATAAAATAATACCAAAAAATTAATAAAAAGGAAACATAAGTATAAAAATTGAAATATATACATAAATTTAAAAACTATTCAAAAAAATTTAAAATATAAAAGTTAGAATAAATTTTAAAATATATAAAATATATTTTTTAATTTCTAAAAATTAACTTTTATACTATACATAATTATAAGAACATAAATATATAGAATTTAAAAAAAACCCTAATATTCAAATTAAAACTTTAAAAATTATATAAAAGTATTTTTTATAGAAAACATGAAATTATAAAATTGAACTAAAAATTAGAAAAATATATAATTCAAAAAAATAAATTTATGAATTTTTATAATAAATTAACTATGTAAATTATATATATATTGGGGATGGAAAGGTGGTCTTTCTTGTTCTATATATCGATGGCATTATACTCATTAGAAATTGTATAGGGACATTGTCATCAGTTAAATTGTGGTTAACTAATAGTACTAGAGAGAACATATGTTTTCTCCTTACTTATTGGTTAATTTGTTCCCATTTAGTTATCTTTAGCATATATTTTAGTATTTCCAGTTCAGTAAATTGCATTTTATAACTCAGTGGATCTTAACCTATTTATCCTTTATTTCATCATGTTTTGGTATTGATGTCGTTGCATGAGTATTTCTAGATTGCGCCCAGAATTGTCGCCGCACCTGACAGCTGTCCGGATAAGAACAAAAATGTTTGAGCTGTCCAATCTGGTATAACTAACTTGTACGTACAGAGGCAGCATGATTATGATGAAAGGACGCCTGTGCTATTTGGAAAAAAAAATATTCACGTGAAAAGAAAAAGAGAAGAGATTTTGGATTATCTTCTTCAATCCATCTTTTGAAGCTTTCAGCTATGGCGGCTTAAGCCTCCTATGGGTGAACCGACGTGAAAGAGATGCAACTTAGCTCTTGAGGAGGAGCCCTGAGTGCGATACAAGAGAGAGTTGAGAGATCAAGTCGAGATTTTCTAGGAATAGTATTCTCCACTTGTTTCTTTTATATTTCTTTTCTAAACGATGGTGATTAATTTCTATTTCATGTTTGTACAGAAGTACACATGATTTTTGGGTTAAATGTTATGTTATTCAATCTTGATTCTACTGTTTAATCTTTGGGTTTGAATGTTTTTAGCATGGAAGTGTTATTGCAGTCACTGACACTAGAAAGTGCAACGACAGTTCAAGCTAACAAGCATGACAACGGAAGTTGCTTGAGGATTAGAGGAATTTAATCCAATTGTTCTTAATTGTGTTCCATTGCCATCATCGGAAGGTGTGGTTAATGTGCATGTTTAAGTCTTAAATTAAATATGGAAGTTAAGCTTGGTAAGATATTTATTGCAATTTAATGCATCGACAATCACCTATCCTTTTATACATTGTGAGCACTTAGTGTTCTGTTGAATATTCACGTTAGGCATCCCAGTTTATCAATATCATATTTTATTTTATTGTTTTAAAGTTATTGCTTCGACAACTACTCTCGCAATTTATCTCGTTACTATCTAATTATTGCACTGACATTGATAAACAAAAGACAACCATCCTCGTGGGATCAATATCCGATAGACTCATATCTATCTACTATACTTGCATCGACAGTGTACCCTTGAACATTATTGCCGTGACGTTAAACAACCGATCATTAACTCAACAGTTTAACATGAAGGACTTGGGAGAAGCTAACTTTGTTTTAGGTATTTGAATTCTAATGGACCAATAGAGCAAAGTGATAGTATTATCACAAGCTTCATACATAGACAAAATATTGGAACGTTATGCAATGATCGATTCAAAAAAGGAAACTCAACCCTCTGTATCAAACTTTTATATTTTTTTGGAGGATTGTCCAAAGACAACAGAATAAAGAGAATACATGAGAAAGGTTCCTTATGTTTCGACAGTAGGAAGTCTCATGTATGTTATGTTATGCACATGTCTAGATATATGTTTTACAGTAGGGTTGGTGAGTTGATATCAAATGAATCTCGGTCCAAGACACTGGCAAACAGTTAATCATATACTCAAGTATTTGTGGAGAACGATGAATTATATGCTTGTGTATTCCGAAGGAAATCTTACTCCTATCAGTTATACCGATTCTGACTTCCAAACATTTTGAGATTCAAGGAAATCAATATCGGATTGTGTCTTTGTCTTAGGTGACGGGTCTATAGTATGGAGAAGTGTTAATCAAAATTGTATTTCTGACTCCACTATGGAATCCGAATATGTGATTGCTTCTGTGGCAACAAAAGAAGTAATATGGCTTCGAAAGTTCCTTACGGATCTTGAAGTCGTGCCTGGTAGGAAAAAAGCTATCACACTATATTGTGATAACAGTGCAGAAATAGCTAACACCAAGGAAACAAAAAAACCACAAGAGGACGCAACACATTGATAGAAAATATCACATCATAAGGGAGGCAGTAGTAGATAAAATAGTGGATGTAGTCAAAGTTGCATCAGAGGATGACCTTACAGACCCATTTACTATGAATCTGGTAGCTAGTAGTTTTGAAAAACATGTAGAGGGTATGAGAATGTGAAACACGACTCATCTACTTCACTAAGGCAAATGAGAGACTATTGGATCTACTGTCCTAAGTGTAGTATATTTGTTTTGTATACTTATGTTTTTCAAATGAATTGGTTTAATAAAAATATTTATTAATTACATTAATACCCTTCGTATATTATCCTCGATGTTTTTGCATGCAAAAAAAAATGAAAGCAAATATTGGCTCACTTGTTATCTATTAGGATATTATTATGGGATATTTTCTTTTAGCAATTTGATTCTTAATAGGATATTATTATGGGATATTATCTCTTTGCAATTTGATTCATAATGGGACATTATAGGATATTATTATGAGATATTATCTTTTAGCAATTTGATTCCTACGTAACTACTATTGTATAGATATATATATACCTTTGAGGTCTATCAATAAAATCCAAGAGATTACCCTATTCTTGTCATGGTATCTGAGTAAGGTTTTTGAAAAAAAAAATCTTTCATCATTCTAAATGGTTGGCGACGAGTCTTTTTCTCCTCACCACCACCAAGGGAGGCGACACTTCCTGGTTTTACCATTTAGTAATGGCAATCCGCCAATAAATAATCAACTTCCACTTGGTTGAATGGTAAGTCCAAAAATAATTAGATTATTGATATGAGGTGTTCAAATCATGTTACGGGTGATCTTCTTTGTTTGACGAATGTGAAAGATGTTGTAGCATGTTCTTTAAGACTCCCTAATGGCCAAACAGTAGTAGTGGCTACCCAAGAAGGAATGGTTAAATTGACAGAAAAAATTCACTTAAAACACATTCTTTACATTCCTAAATTAAACTGCAATCTAATTTCGGTTTCCTAGTTGAATGATGATATGAACTGTTTTTTTCAATTTACTACTAACATATGTGCTATTCAATATATTCATTTGATGGAGTTGATTGGAGCGGGTGAGAGATGGGATAGACTTTTCTACTTCCAACATGTTTTAAGGGTTAAAGTGATTTCAGTTGAAGATTTATCTTTTTTGGGACTTTGGCATAGAAGATTGGGTCATCCTTCCAAGAAAGTAGTAAAGTTACTTCCTTATGTTAGTAACTCTAAAGATCATCTAAATAAAGCATGTAACAGCCCGATTTTCAGTGGAGACGGAACAGTGGTTTTGAGACCACAAATTTTCATCGTATCGACTCATAAATATTATTTTTAGAATATTTATAGAGTCATTAGAGTCTTATTAAAATTGGATTTAGAAATTTTAACGTTTAGATAATTAATTAAGGGAAAAGACTAAATTGAAAAAGTTGAAAAACTTGATAATTAATGCATTTAATTGATTAACTAAATTAGTGGGACGATTAAACAAGTGAAAAAGATAAAAATATTAAGTATTAATGGAAAAATGGTAAATAACTTGAAATTAGTTAAAAACAAATAGAAAAACAAAACAATTTCTATTCATTTTCTTCATCTTGGTCGAATTCAACATTTGGGGGAGAGCTTCACATTTCGGCTCTTTATCTTCATGCATGAAAGTGAATTTTATACTCATTTCTTGTAATTTTTATGTTTTTGAGATCATTGCAACTAGGTCTAGCTAGCTCGTACCTTCGTTTCTGATTCTATTACAAATTTTGGAAGTTTCCATTGTTGAATATTGAATGTATTTTATGAATATCATGTATTTGGAGCTTTGATTGTGTTGTGTGATGATTTTGTAAAGTGATTTTGTTAAATTTTGATTTTAGGATTAAATTGTGAAAATGTCAAAATATTAGGATTTGATAGTGAATTTGATGTTTATTAGTGGCTGTTTGAGGGCCTAGTATATTTGGATAAATATTGACTTGAAAAAATTAGTTAATTTGGTGAATTTCGAGTTAATGGACTAAATTGCAAAAATGGTAAAAATTTGGGGTAATTATGTAATTTTGAAAATTAAAAAGGTATTAATTGTGAAATGGTTTGGAAATGAAGTATATGCTGATAAATGAAGAATTTTACATTTTAGATCAAAATCTCGTAGATACTCATGGAAAAGGAAAAATAGCAGAATAGTCCCTGAACTTCTGCAACGACTACAATTCAGTCCAGGTAAGTTCGTACGGTTAAAAAATAACATTTGTATTAATTGGTGATTGGTATTTTATATATATATTCTATTTTTGGAAATGAATTATTGTTTGAATTATAATATTGAATTTGATATTCGGTTTGAATTGAACACAAGATAGAGTACATTCGTGTTTTGGTGTATTACGGGGGTTTGGAGTGGTGATGGTATTGGAGGGAGATATTGGCATATTACCCAAGTAAACTGAGGCTCAGCATTGGTTGCGAACTCTCGCGTTATACTTTTTGTTTGGCGTGATTCGGGTGGATCAGCTCTTTTGAGCTTCTGTTCAGGTCTTTTGAGTTTCTATTAAGCTCTTACGAGCTTCTATTCAACTCTTTTGAGCTTCTGTTCAGCTCTTTTGAGCTTCTGTTGGCGTGTTCGGGAAGACCAACTTTTATGAGCTTTTGTTGACAATGTACTCTTACCCGTAAGTCATTCTTCGAATGGAAAATCTCGGTAAGGTAATCTGTTTAATGAATTTGAAAGATATGTTGTTTATTTCATATTGATATGAATATGAATGTATTTATCGATTGAAGTTGTGAACGGCAAGGAGTTCTCTTGGATGATTATTATTATTTGAATTATTATAGTTAGTTCGGTAAGATTTGTCGTTTAACTCGTCGAACTTACTAAGCTTCAGTAAGCTTACTAAGCTTCATTGCAGGCAAAGGAAGGCTTTAAGTAGCAAGATGGCCTAAAAAAGGTAACCAAAATCTGCCGTTGTTTTCAACATAATAAAAATAATATTCTTACAGGTTGAAACCATTTAATTTAGAGTAGTGAGAAGTGGTGGGACAGCCGACAGGGCAAATTTATTCACTAGTTCACCAAAAAAAAGAAGTTTGACCTCTTGCCAAACTTGCTTGGGAAGGTTGCTGGCAAGGTTATGTTTGGGCAGCTTGTAACACAAGAAACCTCCCATGAATCTATAAAAAGCCAATGAAATCACAATTGAAAAGCACTACTTTTTTCTGCATTCCAAATTACCCAAAAAAAGTCTCAAAGATGTTTTCTCTCAAAAACATCCCCTCAACATCATCAATCCTCTCAACATATACCACATTCACAGCATCAGCCATGCTGATTCGAAGCGTGGCTACCGAAGTTCAAGCCATAATCAAACAGCTTCATTCCAGAACAACTCCGGAACTTGTTACTGTCAAAACTTGGAGGCCTTTATTCAAACCCTTCTTCCCAAATGACTCTCCTCATCAATGACTACGATGGCTACAGCATCAACGAACTGTACGAAGCTTCCCACATCTACTTACAGACAAAAATCACGCCATCGATGAAGAGGCTTAAGGTTTCCAAGGCTCCAAGAGACAAAAAGGTAATTGTAAACATACACAAAGGTCAAAAGGTTGTTGACATGTGTGAAGGAATCCAAGTCAAGTGGGAAATGACATGTGTTGAGACAAAAGATGATGAGCAAGGGAAGGTTGAAATTAGAGTGCTTGAGCTCAGTTTTCACGATAAATTCATGGAAACTGTGATAAATTCTTACTTGCCATATGTAATGGAGAGGTCCAAAGCCATCAAAGAAGAAAATAAAGCGGTGAAACTCTTTTCACTTGGAAACTTTTGTGGAGACTACGATGGAGCATGGGGATCAACCAATCTTGACCATCCAGCAACATTTGATAAACTGGCAATGGATCCCACTGTCAAAAAAGAGTTAGTCGACGACTTGGACAGATTTGTTCGAAGAAGAGACTACTACAAAAGAGTAGGAAAAGCATGGAAACGTGGCTACTTACTGTATGGTCCTCCAGGAACAGGCAAGTCGAGCTTGATTGCTGCCATCGCTAACTACCTAATATTCGACATCTATGACCTCGAACTCACAAGCGTTTCCAGCAACTCACAGCTTCGGGGGTTGTTGGTTTCAACCAGAAATCGATCAATGCTTGTGATTGAGGATATTGATTGCAGCATTGAACTCCAGAATAGACAAGCTGGTCCTGGGGGATATGGGCAAGGTACTAACGACGAGGTGAGTAACACAACGATTATAGTGTTTCATGCATAACTAATCATATTCAGACATGGGTATAGGGATATATACCCAGATACACAGAAAACTTATTAAAAAAAAAGTTGAACATAACTGATCGGGCAGGCGCCCCTATTTGACACTCATCAAATTCAAGTAACATGGCAACTACGTAAAGGTTTCTCCTGTTACTTGGATGCCTTGTACAAGTGGCCACTTCAAGCATGCCCAAAAATGAATCAATAATATCATAACAAATCTATACAAGTTCCATAAATGACTAAACTGTTGCTAATATCTATCGTCATGACAGTTAACTTTATCAGGGTTGCTTAATTTCATCGACGGGCTATGGTCAAGCTGTGGTGATGAGAGGATAATAGTGTTTACAACCAATCACAAAGAGAAGATAGACCCTGCTTTGCTAAGGCCAGGCCGCATGGACATGCATATCCACATGTCTTACTGCACCCCTAGTGCATTCAGGGTTCTTGCTTCCAATTATCTATGCATCACCGATCATGATCTGTTCAATGAAATTGATCAACTGATGTTGGAAGTAGAGGTAACTCCTGCACAAGTTGCAGAGGAGCTTATGAAGAGTGAAGACACAGATATTGCCCTTCAAGGACTCATCAACTTCCTCCGGGACAGGAAATTGAAATCTGAGAATTGTAATTCAGGTGGCAGAGAAGCAGATTTGGAAGAGCAAAATGAAAGCAAGGCCAGAGTAAGAGTTTGCTCAATTGATAAAATTGGTAAGATAAAAAAGAAGCCAATAAGAAAGAGAAAATATGGGAACAAGAGAAAAAATTGACAAGCAGATCCTTGTATTTGTATTTTTTCTATATTTATATCAATAATAAAATTTACAAACAGTCTTACAATCATTTATTTCTACATTATATTTTCTTTTATCTTCCAAACAGAACTCATGAGATCAACATATAGAAGTGGAAAAACCAAGTGAACTTTAATCACTTTCTGCATTCAACTTTTTCACATTTAACATCATATAGAATTAACATTACCACCTACTTTTTATTCATCCCGCATGGAATGTAGCAACATAGACCACTACTTGCTTCTATAGAGGTGGCATTTTATCAAACATCTGATACCACAATCCAACTATCTTACTATACTGAAATGAAAATACAAACAAAACAATATAAACCGGTGTTGTAATTATCTAGACCTGACAATTCATGAATTTTGACGTCATAATTTTTTTTATATAATATCATTTTTCTTTTTTGGTGTTTTAACTTCAGGTAAAGCCAAAGGCACATAACCTGCAGGGTCTGACAATTCACAAGATAAAAATGGTTTAGAGTTCAGACATGACATGAACCATCTGTAAGTTGTAGTTGTACTAACATAAAATATGTACCTCAGAATCATTGGTGTTCGTTACAGACTATATTTCATAATACAAGTATTGATGTTTGAACCAAAAAAAAGGTTTTTTTTATGAATATATACATGTATATTATATACACCCTCGGTAGTGACATATACTATACATGTATTACAATCCAGAACAAAAATCCATAGAATACAAAGGGCCTGTACATTTTTTGCTTCTCTATGATGACCAAAAAAGAATAGTGTCCATTGGAACAGGACATGAGAAAAAGAAGATACATGAGAAATTTACAATACCTTCCCACGCGTCTCAACGCTGGTAAACAAAGTAGTTCTTGATCTTCCATAGAAAGCCCAATCTCAAGGCTTTCCCCCCTTTTCTTCTTGATATAGATTTACATAGTGGTTTGGATTCTGGAGCTGAGGCCAATGCAGGTGTAGGGTCTTGACTGCTTTCTAATACTATTTGGTTTACGTTTGCAGGCGGATGATCTCGTTGGCGTTGCTCCCGGAAGAGCATCAGAAGTCTTTGCGACATCTCCCTCCCTCTTGTTGTCCCATTGACTGACATTGAGACCAATGCAGGAATCACACCTTCTTGTAGGACTATTTGACTACATTTCTCATTTCCGTTACAAAGGAGTAGAAGGCAAGAAACAGCTTGCTCTTGTTCAATTGGTTTGCCAGCATCCAAAACTGATGCCAGACCAGTTATGAGATCAGAGGCTGATACCATCTCTTCTTTTGCTGTTTCACTTGAAGTTAAATTTATCAAAACTGTAATGGATTTCTCTCTCCAGGTATGGTCACCCAAGACCACAAGCGACTGGAGGTGATTGACTATGCCAGCAGAAAGAAGGTTCAGAATATTGGAGTGATCAGTAGAAAGATTATAAAGAGTGTGAAGGGCATCAAGCTTGCATTGTGTGTCAGTTTCATGTCCTAGTAGCTGGACTAAAAATAGGACAGCCTTACTTGAGCCTATGATAGATTTGGCTTGCTCAAGGCAAGAGAGATTAAGATATAGAGCAGTTGCTGCTTCATGGGCATTGGAGTTGGAAATCATACTCTCCAGCAATCGAATCACTCCAGCTGCTAACATCAATTCCTTGTTCCTGATATATTTATTAAAAAGAATGAGAAAGAAAATTATAAAAGATCCATATTGATAATTGCATATAAAATGCTGATCAATCATATGAATAACAGTGCTAAAATAAAAGACAACAATGTTCTCCAACAATGATGCATTTGGTGCATCCTTCGATGAATCAGAAAGTAGCAGCAACTTGCAAGAGGCTGTATTGCTCACAAATATCCATGTCTGGGTTTAACAAAGAAAAGGCATAAAACATGAGTAACAAACCTGTTATTGTTGACAGCAAGGTTAAACAGAGCCATTGCCCCAATTTCCTGAGCCATTGCATTTCCTTCACGCACAGCCGACTCGAGAAATCGCAATAGTCCTTCAACAAAGCCATTAGCCCCCATAAAAATCCGGGCCTCCTCATCATCTTTCAGCAAAAGCCTTATTTGTTCGACAACTTTGCAACTTTCCATCAAGTTCTCTTCTTCATTTAGGACAGATAGGAATTCCTGATATCTTTCTAACACATTGATCTCAGAAACTTCCTCCTGTGGACATTGAGATTCATTTTCAGATTCATTTACTTCCACTTCCTTAATGGTACCACTCTTCTCCAAAGAAACCACCTTAGCCTCCTTGAAGTTACATGAACCAACGTTATCCATTGATCGAGAATTTGCAGTCTCAGATGCAGACAAGGCCAATCTCCAGTAGTTAAGATCAAGAGACTCTTGGGGGGCATCAGGGATAGGAACTCCGTTCTGTTCACACCAACTAGCAATGAGACCCTTGACACAGTAATTAGGAGTCAAAGAGAGATGTGGGAGCTTCTGTTGAGTTTTTGGACAGGTGTCATGCCCATCACTAAACCATTTCTCAATGCAGATCCTTTCATATGTCTGTCCAGAGGCAATTACAACTGGTTCATACATAAGCTGCAAAGATATTGGACATCGTAATTCTTCGGGTGGAAGGGGTATCTGCCCAGATCTCCTAATATTTGGCTTGAAATTGAAAGAATTGAGCTTTGATAGCTGCCGCTCAAATGCACAGCCACTACCACCAGACCCTCCATCCTCAAGAGAACCCAGAACAGTGGGGGAACAAGGTGTTGAACCCTGTGAGTCATCATCTGAAACCTCACTTCGAAATAACTTGGAGTATTTTCTCATGAGATGTAAAAGGTAAGCCACAATAGATTCCTTCCTCTTATCCTCCTCCATACGGGCTCTTTCTATCACCTTCTTGAGAGCCCTTCTTTCAGTTAGGGCTGCTCTAGAAGAACTGATGCCAAGTCTAGAAGCAGCCTGGTGGAAAGACTCAAGTTCATTGGTGTCATTACATTCTTCAAATTTCCTCCCATTCTGGAGTAATGTAACTATTTCATCACCAACTTGCTTCTCAAACAGATCAAGTGAGAAAACAGTCCCCTCAAGTTCATTTACAATCTCTAAAATCTGAAGCCAAACAAGTAATCAAGAATAACGTGAGTGTAAAAGCAAAAGTAACAGCTATTACAGGGTTTCACATACAAGATTCATATTCCAGGTAACTCTGATATAACCATGACAGCAGATTTCCTAAAATTTGAAGAACCTTCATGATTTGAACCACACACATTAGGAATTATAAAGATGCACTGGAATTATGTGGATAGAACACTAGCAGCAGCACAACACATACTCAAACTGCTTGCAAAAAACGACCCTTGTTTATTTAAACATCCAAAAATTTACATAATTTCATCAAACCAGAAGGGGGAAATAAGTACCTGACATCCAATGGACTGAGGAACCATATCTTCTATGCGCTTAAGACTATCAATAAGAGCACATTTTGCCCTCTGAAATTTTAAAAGAACGGAATTTCCAGTAATAGCCTACATGAGAAACAATATCATTAGTAAACATCCCCAAGGGGAGGAAAACAAGGTGGAAAACAAAAACATCAAAAATCATTTAGTGAATGCATCAAATAGAAGTCAAAACCATTACTCTAAAAATGCACACGAGTACATATACACAATTATGCATATATATTTCTTCTGCATGTGTGTGTACACAACACAAAAGAAACTCTTACCAAGTAAAGTTTACTGCATGTTGAACAGTGTTGAAGAACATTTTTGGCCTTTTCTAGAGCTATATGCAATGAGCATAAAGCCTGAATCCCAGATTTGCTCCCAGGCCGTGCTGCTTCCAAGGAAGGGAATATCGATGAGACTTTGCAATAAATTGCTGAAAGCTTCTTGCACATTTCTCCATGTAACTGCATAAGGAAAAAGAAAAAGTAGAAAATAAGAAAACTGTGATTCTGTGAACATTAAGATGTATTTTTTCTGTCATGAAAAAAAAAAAGGCAACAAGTTTCAACCATCACAACTGCCCAGAAAACAAAAAGGCCTTCCTTTGATAATAAGAAAAACAGTTACAAAAATTATAAACTTCAGAGATGAATCTTTGCCAACCAAAACTTTAGCATTTGTGAAGTTAATTAGAATTTCTTTTTATAAGGGGAGGGGGTAGGGGGTGTCCAGAGATCGAACTTAGGACGTAATGTCATTCAAAACTTCAATTCAATGTAAGTCCTTTGCCACTTGGTTGACAAGAAAACGAAGAATAGCAATTTTTTTTTTTAAAAGAAAATGTAAGTTCCAATGCTTCAAATCTAACATATCCAAATGCAATAAAATTCTTACCTTGGCATCACTAATTGAAAATAGGTTCTCTTCAACCTCAACGTTATCCATAATTTAGCCTTCACGGCAGGAAACCACTAAAATGCAAATTTATATAAACTGAAGTGGAAGAGAAAATTAGAACAGAGTCAGATAAGTTATATAAACTAGCCACCAAAAATTATTTTAAAACACAACACCAAGTTCATTTTTTTCCTAAAATGATGCACCCCAACAAAGCAAATGACATATTTGTCTAAGTTCAATAGTTCCTTTTTGTGATATGAACATAGAACTATTATTCAGAAAAAAAAAAAAAAAAGTACATATACTTCTCAAATGTCTCCTCTGATAGGCAATATAAGCGGTTCCTGAATAACCTATTGATCTGGAACATCATTCATAATTGGAAACAAATGCAAACACATATTTATATGGAAGTAACAAAAAAAACTGCAGAATTTTGATTTTGATCTAAATATTTTATCATCGTAGAAACAAAAACAAAAAACCTTACGATTGCTGTTAAGAAATTTGATTTAGACATCTCCTATCACAAGTAAAGAAAGAGTTAAATCAAAAGAGAATTGTTTAAAAGGATGAAAACTATGATTGTTTAGAAAATGGCCTTCGAGAAAAAGGTGAAGAGATCTTTAGCCGAGACAAGACTCGGCGATGAGAATCACTATCAGCTTTAATCGATATTTTTAAGAACAGGCAATAGAACAAGAAACCCCGCGAACATGGACTAAGCAATGGGGAAAAGAAAAACACACAGCATTTAACAAAAATGCTAAATTTTTATTCCTACGGAGATTGCGAGAAACAGAAACGCGCCAAATATGGAATTACAAAAAAAAATATTTTGAAAAAAAAAAAAACAAAGCTTTGCTATTTTCAAACAATGACTATTTTGTTTTGAAGGAAAATTACAATGAGATTGGCAACGGCCAAGTGGAATCGAAGACAGGGTTCGAAAAAACAGGAACATACCGCAGAAACCGGAGGTAACCAAGGAGGCTTCATACAAAAACGGTATTTAGAAGGGAAAAGAAGTGAAGAGCCAAACAGCGAATTCAGAAATTCCTCGGTGTAAAGCAAACCAAGAATGCACGCAGCGAGAGAGAGAAAGATGGGGGTGTTTGGTTCATGAGAAAGCCAGGGTAAACAGAAAGGAATATTGGAAATTTATTTTATAAGGGAAAAAAAACAATTAATTGCAACTGAGAGAGAACTTGTCTGTGCAGAGAATATCTGTAATTTTTGAGAGGATAGGGATGAATGTTTAATATAATTGTTTGATTATAAGAAATTAAAATTTTTGTTTTTCTTTTCAAGAAAAAATTTTTTTTTTTTTTTTGTCTCCTCCCACTCTGGTTCGCCGGCCGACCTCCTCTTGCATCTGCCATAAATGCTATTAAAATGACTCAATCGTCCTTTGAAGATTCTTTGTTGGTTTTCAAGTGTTTAAACGATTTAAATACTAGAATATTTTTGTTTATATTTTTTTAAAATATATTTAAATATTTTCTATAAAAAAAATAAGGGTTAATGACAAATTTAACTATTAACGTTTACATGTTTTATCAAAATAGTCCTAATTATATTTTTTACTCTTTTTTGGCTATCAATTTTTTTTTTCAAACTGCTTTTTCTAATAAATTTGATGAAAGTACCGTGTAACTCAATAAGATAATTACTAAATTACATGTTAAAAATAATAAAATAAATAAATTATACATGAAATTTAAAAAATAACTCTTAATTTAAAGAAAATAAACGTAATTATCTAAAACAAAAAAGGTTTCAAAATGAATGCATGCGTTTGTTTACTGAGAGGTTTCAAAAAGATAATTAATAAATCAAATCGAAAATACTGAATGTGTACATTCATTTTGAATTTTTTTTTACATAATTACGTTTATTTTCTTTAAATTAAAAGTTATTTTTTTAACTTCGTGAATTATTTATTTTATTATTTTCCACATGTAATTATTTTATTGGGTTATCTAAGTAATAAATTATATCTCATTACAAATATTCCACATATGAAATTCCACACCATCCCGTTAAATTTTTTAACGGTACTTTCATCAAATCTGTTAAAAAAAAAACAATTTGAAAAAAAGAATAAAAGTTGCTAGTCAAAAAAACTCAAAAATACAATTAAGGTCATTTTGACCAAACATGTAAGCTTTAATGACCAAATTTATCATTAAGCCAAAGAATAAATCTTAAAAATTTATTTAATTAATATCTGTAGAAATTAATTTAAATATATATTTTTTTAATTTACATATTTAGATTCAAAATTTGTGATTATTTCTTATCTTTTAAATTCGAATTTATATTAAAAAAATATATATTTATTTTTTATTGAATTCAAGAAAATATAATTACTTTATTATATATTTCTTTCTCATCGTATCACTTTCATTGATGTGAATTTATATCATAACATTTTTTGTATTAAACTATTTAAATATATTTTACATTAGCACTAATATTTCAATAAGTATATTTAAATAAAATTTACATTGTTAATTAAACAATAATCTAAAACATGCCAATTTAATTTATAAAAATTATGTTATCTAATCGACTTTGTGAATTTCAAGTTAACAGTCTTATTCGTGAACTAAGTTTAGTGGTGTCTCCACTTTAATTCATAGTTTCCTCCTCCTCCTTAATTTTTTTTATATTGTTACAGTTTTCACAATTATCGACCCGCTATATGGTTATCTGATTGGGATCAACTCAATCCAATAGTGAAAACATACGTAGTTCGCTAACATGAGCTCGCACTTGCTTCATCGAGCTCGCAGTGAGGAGTTCGCATTATTATGCAAGCAAACCTACACTTAGGAAACACACATTAATCTTAGAATAGGTACGTGTTGATATACATGAGGGTCTACCTAAAACGTCACATCCAAGAACCATATCATATAAATAGAAAAAATAACATTATTGAGAAACAGACACATAAAAGCACTCAACGTATATAATTACTATATTATTTATAATTCGTCCCAACTTCAAGCGATCAAGTTATTGTAACAATGCTCCATCAATAATAATAATTTAATATTAACAAATATTAATTTGTGATTCTATTTCCAAAATTAACCCAAGAGAATGCAAAATTTTAAAAAAATAATAATAATAATTGAGAAATTTATAACAACTATTGCAACAATTTGCAAATTTTAGCAAGTGTGGACTAAGGATTAAATTATAAATTTGAAAAATTAAAATATGAATAGATATATTATAGCTTACGATTTTTAATACTACAAAAACACACAAGTAGACATTTTATTTTTGTTATAGGATTGGTATGCATCAATATCAAAGGTGTTTTAATGTTTCATTTTGAATTCATTAATTTACAAATTTTAATTTTTTTATATTTTTAAATTATTTATAAACCCCTCAAATCAGAATGATATCTACGTTTAAACCTACTATTTTTAAATTATTGCAATGGAAAATAGCAATTGATTTAATTTGTATATATAATTTTTTTCAAGTTCAATACACCATTTCTATGCATCTATATGTTTATATATTAATATAAAATTATAAATTACAAATATTTAATACAAAGAATAGAAATAAGATTTTCAACAGCCCATAAGGAAATGAAATAAGTAAATAAGTAAAATAATTTTTTTTAATGTAAACTAATATTTTCACCAACAAAAAATCATCTTCACCCATATCTATTTATACTATAATAAAGATTTTGATTGAATTGATGTCACCCATAATTAGGCTCCAACCCAATTATTAAATTACCAAAATCTCATTGTTTTAACAAAGCAATAAATATTCATTTAAGGGTATTTTTATTTTTTTATAGGGTAAACTACCAAAATAGCCACTTTTGTTTGCCTCATGTTACATTTTAATCACTTATGTTTGAAATGTTACGTTTTAGTCACTTACGTTATCGTTTTGTTATGAAATGGTCACTCTACCGTTAAGATTTGTTATCTCCCAAACGACTGTCCGATGTGGCAGTTAAAATTGGTTTTAAATGCCAACATGGATGTCCAACTAGGATGAGAAAAGTTAATTTTTTTTTCTTAAAATATAATACAAAATTTTGCCCAGTTGGGAGAAGAGAAGAGAAGAGCAGAACGACAAAAAAGAAAAAGAAAAAGAAGAAATGGATGCACCAACCTCTATAACTGCTTGCTATTGTGGTTGCTCAGCTGTTTTGAGAACTTCATGGTCGAATGAAAATCTAAATAAGAGATTTTTCAGGTGTCTAGATTATGGGAATGCGAGAAAGAGTTGCTATCTTTTTTTCTACTAATTTGATCCACCTATGGCACCTCGTGCAAAGGTGGTGCTTGTTGGACTGTTAAGGAAAGAGAGAATCTTGAAGAGGGAGAAAAGAAAGGAGAGAATGATTTGGATTGTTGTAATAGTTGTGTTTCTTGTATTGTATTGGGTATGTAGGGTTTAGAGGTTGGATTAAGGGTATGTTTAGGGATAAATTGTTGCTTTTGGGATTATGAATGTATTTATTTTCGGTTGTTGTGAGAGTAAAAAGAAATGAGAATTTTTTGGATTCTTCTTCTTCTTCTTCATATTTTCATAAAAGAATTAACTTCTCTCATCTCAATTGAACATTCATGTTGGCATTTAAAACTCATTTTAACTGCTACGTCGAACTGTTGCTTGAAAGGTAACATATCTTAACGACAAAGTGACCATTTCGTAACAAAACGATAACATAAATGACTAAAACGTAACATTTCAAACATAAATGACTAAAATATAACTTGAGGCAAATAAAAGTGACTATTTTAATAGTTTACCCGATTATATGAAATTCAAAAAAAAATACATGATTATGATAGAGATGAGATTTGAACCCAAAACATGAAATATATGTTCTCTCAAATTTACCAATTCAACCAAAATAATATATAATTTTTATATTAATTTTAATAAATATTGCATATAAATATGACAAAATCTAGTAAGTTAATAATACTAAAAAAATTAATACGATAGCAATGTAGTTTGATTAGTATGGAAAACATATGGGGTGATACAATTCGTACGGATAACATACATGCGGTCATACGGACAGTAAACAAAGCAAGCATATGAGAGGGCATTTTGGGGAGAATAAGAAGAAAAAATAGAAACTATGATGTCATTGGCTGGAGAAATGTTTCACATGCGGGAGAGGAGACACAGGGGCGGGAATCTCGTATTTGTGTTGTGATTATAATAATATGGACCCGTCCACCCATCCACGTGCTCATGTTTTAATCACCAATTTTGAACAATGCCCTTTATTTCATTCTCATTATCGACTTCCGACTAATCACGCAACTAGGTTCAAAGCTTAATAGTAAATTTGGATAGATAATTTAATTTATTTTTTATCTCATGTTATAGTATTTAATTTTATTATCATCGTTATTTTTATACTAATTATAAATAAACACACCGCACATCCAAACTCACCCTAAAGCTCTAATCTCAATTTTTAAATTAAATTGAATTATTTATATTTAATTAACTTCCCTTATTTAATAAAAAATATATTTAATTTTCATGATAAACTTCTATTTATTTCAATCAATTAGTAAGATATAATATTCAACAAAATAAACTATGTTACATTTGGTATATGGGTTAGCAATAAATTAATTTAATTAATAATATTTAGCTACTCTTATGACTTATTTTTACAAAGAGAATGAAAATTTTCGTTTATTTTAAAGAAATCTTATTTTTTACAAAAGTTATTATTTATCTTTCTAATTTCAAGTTCAAATTTCTACTAACTATTCTTTACTTTATATATAATTATGTAATAAATAAGTTTTTTTTCTTTATTTTATTATACTATTAACCAAACGAGTGATATATTAAATTAGTATTACGAAAATTATTAAAATATTTTTTTTTATTTTAAAAGGTAGTTGATATTATTATATAATAATTTAAACTTTTCAGACTAAAAACATTGAAACACAAAATTAAAAAGTTTATATGAAAATCTCTTACTACTCAACTAATAATAATTTATTAAATATAAAATATTGTGCGATAAAAAGTTTTTAAGTTTCAACTCATAGGAGCGTGGCATTCACTCCCTACTGTTGTGGCCGTGACTTCCGGATCCTAGGGTTGTAAATGGGACAGGTGAGTAAACGTGTCATGTCGCATGATGTGGTGTCGAATGTTGGTTGGAAAGTGGGTTTTGCATATGCTTTGTGTAATAAGTTTTGCAGGCCATAAATAGAACATCAATTTTTAACTAACAGTCTATTTCTATTGGAAATTGGTTTTGGACAATCTAATCTTACCAAAATGGAAACTTGAAATATATTTTTGTCTTTAAATATAACAAGATCTAAACTTTATTTATTTATTTATGAATTGAAGATTTTTTTCATTAACCATAAAAAAACTAAAATACTGTAGAAAAAATATCATATAAAATAGGAACTACTGCATAAATATTGTTGCCTTTTTAAGAAAAATTCAATAGAAAAGAGACAATTGCAGTAACTACAACACTGCAAAATCTAACCAAAAGATTTATCAACTCTTAATTTCATTAAAGAATTTATAAGCTTTAAACCTTAGGAGTTTAAAAGGCCCAAACACCACAAATGCACAGATATCATGATACAACTTATAATTTTTAATTCTCAAAAGCTAACAACATCTGATGATGATGTTAGAATTATGTGACTCGAATTTTTATTAAAAAAATAAAATATAATAATAAAATAAGAAGATCCATCACAGGTACGGATAATGTCGCACAAGTAGAATTTGGAGTTAGAAGTTTTGAGGTTATGGTTAGAGTCATTGAATAGGTCGAGCACTTGAGTGGGTTTTCGCGTTTTAATGTCAAAATGAGTTTGTTGGTTCGGTGGTGGTGAGTGTGTTAATTTACCTTTGGGTTTTGGGTTTGAGTCCTCATGTGTGTTTTAAGAAATTAATTTATTTTGGTTTTGTTTTTTAATTTTTAAATATTTACTTTTAAAATTAGAAAGAGGGGGTCTTTTCAGTTTAGTTTCACCTTCTTTCCATTTCCTTTTTCGTATTTTTTTTGTTCCCTCTGTTATTTTTCGGTTCTTTCCCCAAATTTCAGTTCTTTTGATTTCTTGTTTCTTTCGTTTTACACTCACGTTACGTGTTGTCTGTCAAGACTGATCGTCCTCGTGTGTTTCGTTTTATTGGAGGCGAAGCGGTTAATCCTTGTTGTTTGCAATTCCGATTTAAGGTGTGTCTCCGAAACTATTGATTTTAAGTGTTGAGTTATTGATATATTGCATGATATTCTGCATATTTTAGTATATTTCTGGGTTACCAAAGGATGGGGATCGTTTCGATGTCAAAAACATGAATTTTAGTCTGTTTCGGTGTGATTTCGTGACCACACGGGTGGCCACATGAGCGTGTGCCGCACACGGGCGGTCCACACGGTCATGTGCAATTGGAAGATTAGGGTTTTCGATGGTTTTTGGTTCCACATGGCCTGACCACACAGGTGTGTGAGATCTCCACACGGTCATGCCTCCTCTGCTATTTATTTTTGGCACTTTTGGACAATGAGTTACACGGGCTACTCACACGGCCGTGTAACTTGCTCACACGAGCGTGTCTCCTCCACATGGACGTGTAGGCTTCCACACGGCCTAAACACTTCCACACGGCCGGGGCACACGGCCATGTGGCTCTATTTTGCAAATTTTTTTTTTTAGTCATAAACTGTCTGTTTTATGTTTCTGTGTAATCCGACCCTCGGTCAAGTCTCGGTAAGTGTGTTTGGAACTCAATTTAGTTTGGTTCATGTATATATGTACGTTTATGGGCTTTAATTTTATTGCTCGTTTATGTGATGAATAAGTATGAGTTTATTATTGTTGTCGTAACTGAATATTAAAATACAAGTGTAATCAAATCTGAATCTGTTCAACTGGAAATGTTAATGTCCGTTTCTGTATGTTGCCTACGTAATGTGTGCATTGTTACATAGCATGAAAATTTTGGGATTTGGTTATGAAGAAAAGGAAGACAGACTTAGTAGTTTTAACTGCGATACTTTTGTATAGCGGTTTACCACTCTATTCTATATGTATATTTGCTCAGCTGTATACAGTTACTCAAGTGGCATAGTTCCACGTTGTGGTGTGTAGGGTGGATGAACCTATTATGGTTCTATGTGGTGTACATGGTGGACAGGCCTACCATAGCCCTTATGTGGTGTGCTGAATGGACGAAGTGGTGTTTGGTTAATGGAGTGACATTTTGACTTGTGCATCCGTTCGCATCTGAATATACATCTGTTTGTTAGAACATTTTGTCTGTTTGTGTGAACTTTTGGTTGTTGACAATATAACTAATGTCATGTAATATGTTCTGATTATTGCGTATGATTGGAACACCATTTCTATGGTTTGATATTGTATTTGACATACCGATTGAGACTTTCGTAAGTGATATTTTTATACATATGCTTGTCTGAAGTATTTATTGTCACTCCGTCTTTTGCCATCTGTTCATGTTTTAGACTCACACTGAGCTCGCGTAGCTCATCTTTGTAGTATTTTTCCTTTCAGGTATATTCCGTGTTTTGGAGCTAGACTCGACATACCGTAGGTCTCAAAAAGATATAGTTTGATTCGATTTAAGTAAAATCTCATAAGTTTTATACGGTTAATTTTAAGTCGGTTTGTAAAAAGATTATATAAACTGTGATAAAAAATTTTATGATGAACTTTCGTAAAATGTTATTTAGACTAAACTTTAGAAACTATGGATTTTATTTCCGAATGTTTGAAGTCTATTTAATATTGTTTCAATCATAATGAACAAAAAGGTTTTCTTGGTTTAAATTAAAGTTTTTGTTTCCGCCACATTTGGTGGCCAATGTAACCTTCAAGATTCGGTCTAAACTTCTAGGCCGAATTTTAAGGTGTTATACCCGACTTGGATAAAGATGCTAAAAATCAAGCCCAACCTGCCTGTATTAAAATTTTTTATATAAAAAACATTTAAAAATATAATATGACAAAAACACTAAAAACATTAAAATAAATATTTCTCAATAAATTAAAAAAAATCTTTATACTTAAATAACACTAAGATAGTTATAACTTAACAAACAAATGCTTCTAAAATAGTAACAAAATTAATAAAACAAGAGTTATACAATATTTAAAAAATAACAACAAAATAGTAACAATAATAATAAAATAATAGCAAAACTGTGACAAAATAGTGGGAAAACAGCAACAAAACATCAATTATTTTTTTTTGCAAATTCAAGCCGAGTCGGGCTTGAGGCAAAAAAACCCTTACCCAAGGCCCAATTCATTTTCTAAACGGGCATTATTTTTTACCCAAACTCATTTTTTGGACCTATATTTTTTTTTTTCAAACTCTCCCACTTATCTCTATAAATAAAAGTTTCTCTTAATAAAACAAGTGGAGTCATTGCATAAGTCTCTCGTTATTTCATTAATTACATAATTAATGTCTTTTCCATGATTAGGTTCTATATCAAGAAGCTTTGCTTAATAAGTTAAGCCATTTCTAATGTTGAAGAAAACCATTATTTAAGTAGTTTGTGTAGTTAGAAAACCAGATGACTGTAATGATCTAATTTCTTGGCCAACATTCTGTATTGAAAGAGTTCCCACTTTCTTTTATTTCAAGTGAAATAATAACATCTATTCTTTAAATAAATAAAAACATGATAAAAATCAACATTCAATTTCCTACCATTTTGTTGGAAGCTCTGGATTTGTCTCCATGATACAAATTTTTGCAACCTTTCACTGTTTCCATCCCTTCTAAATTTAACTCAAGATGAGAAAGAAATAAAAAAAAAAAAAAAAAAAACTTTCGAAAAATTGAACTAGATAAAATAGTATATGGACTTACCTTTTTGTGACATTTCTATCCTATTTTGATTGCAAACCAAAGCTTCCTTGATCTCTGCTTTTTCACCAACAGGTTCATCTGAAGAACATTGTGGCACCATCCATTTATAATAAAGATGGATTAAAATATGCTTTTTCAATAGTTTAATTTATTTCGAATTAAATAAAACAATTTTCTCTTTATTTTATTTTAGTATCTTAATCAGTCAAATACTCATTATCAACATTGACATTTGAGTTCGAGTAACATTGTAGTTAATAATAAGTATAGATCAATTACCATTGTTGTTAGAATCATTGGCAATATCTTCGATACTTTTAGTTTCTTCAAGATTCAAAGATTTGAAATACTTTACCGGATAATTATCCTCCTGGTCCATCTTCCTTTTTTTTTTTTTATCCTATGAAATGAAAAGGTATTAAGATAATTCAATTTTCATAGTGTAAGAAAACAAATCAATGTAGATCACTTCTAATCATAATTCACGTGTGGTGCCTACCGTAGTTTGTGTGGGTTCTTGAATTTTTCATCACCTGTGATAGCAAATGAACTTAAGTGATGAAATAATATAGCTCTAAAGAATAGATTGTACCCTCTAAGTGATGCGTAGGAAATCAAATGAAAGATTCTAAACAAATTAAGAGTAATGACTTCCTTTTTAGAGTTACCAACCAATTTTGACTGCATACCAAAGCTTCCATGGTCTCGGGGTTCAAGTCGGCTGGATTCGTGGTCATGGCACTAAAATTTAAACGTGGCGCAGAAACTAATACTGGCATTGCGAGCCATCTTTGCAAGTGTAGGGAACTTTTGAGAATTAACACGCCACCAACCAAGTATGTCTGCAACTATGGGAAGCAAAAACTCTCTTTAGTACAAGTCAAGCTTTGAATTCAGTGAGGTCACTTAATTAACGTTGCTTGGAGATGCAAATTTACTGAAGTGGTTCACAATATAACCTTTTGCGGTCTCTCTTGTCAAAGATTTGGAATCATCCAAGACTGAAATAGATGCAATTAGGTTTTGGATTTTCTTTACTAAACATCTCTTCAAGTGGTCTTCAAGCGTGAGGTTCCACACCCACATAGTGTTGGATAATCCTTGAGGCAATATTTACATTTGGTTTTTGTTTACTTCAAACCTAACAAAGTGCATATCTAATTCTTGTCAATTACTTCGTTAGGTTTGAAGTAAACGAAGAAAGAAAAACCAAATATAAATATTGCCTCAAAGATTATTCAGCACCAAACCACTATGGAACCTCACGATTGAAAGACCACTTGAAAAGATGTTTAATAAAGAAAATCCAAAATCTAACTGCATCTACTTCAGTCTTGGATGATTCCAAATCTTTGACAAGAGAGACCGCAAAATATTATATTGTGAACTACTTCAATAAATTTGCATCTCCAAACAACATTAATGAGGTGGCCTTATTGAATTCAGAGTTTGACTCGTACCTAAGAGAGCCTTTGTTTCCCATGGATGCAGACATACTTGGTTGGTGTCATGTTGATAATTATCTTCCTTTTCCTTTTATCCTATGAAATGAAAAGGTATTAAGATAATTCAATCTTAATAGTGTATGAACAAAAATCAATGTAGATCACTTCTAATCATAATTCACGTGTGGTACCTATCATAGTTTGTGTGGGTTCATAAACTTCTTCATCACTCGTGATAGCCAATGAACTTAATTAAGTGATGAGATAATGTAGCTCCACGGAATAGATTAGACCCTCTAAAGTGATGCATAGGAGATCAAATGAAAGGGTCTAAACAAATTAAGATTAAAGAATTATTTTCTTTGGGAGTTACCAATCAATTTTGACTGCATACTAAAGCTTCCATGCCCTCGGGGTTCAAGTTGGTTGGATTCGTGGTCATGACACTAATATCTAAACGTGGCGCAGAAATTGATACTGGCATTGCGAGCTGATCGCGAGCCATCTTTGTAAGTGTAGGGAACTTTTGAGAATTAACACGCCACCAAGTATGTCTGCAGCTATGGAAAGCAAAGGCTCTCTTAAGTACAAGTCAAGCTCTGAATTCAGTGAGGCCACCTCATTAACAATTTCTTTTTGTATTAATAACTTCATCAAAAAATACAGATATATCCAAGCTCTGGTCAACAACAAAAACCAACTGTCCATAGAAGCCATAGAGCATGAAAGAGAAAAAATAAAACAGCGACAACAAAAGAAAATAAAACAACTAGCAATGGAGAGATGATGTAAGCAACAACCTCCTTTTAACGCGACATTCAGATTAGACATTCATACGAAATGAATTGCAGCTTTTTTAACTTCTGTTTCCAGCAGAAACCAAACCAGACTCACTCCCACAGTGTACTCCCCTCTTCTAATACTTCATTTTCATATCAACCCCCTTTATCATTACTGAACTAGTTAAAACACCTTTCTAGGCCTTGTATGTAAGTTATAACAGTGACATTCAAAATCAAAATCTACTTTCAAGGAATTTAACTAGATTTAGTAAAACTTTGAAATCAAAATCTATATAGAACTTCTTTCTGTGAAAAAAGTGAGAAGCACAAGTTGAACCAACAATATTCAGTATTTGCTATGTTTATGATGCATCTCCACAGTGATGAAAATAAAAAGGGAAATGAGAATTCTGACTTGAATCAACTTCTACTTTTGCTAGTTGAGGAATATCGTCGAACAGTGGGAAGGCCAGGCTTCAGATTTCTGAATGAGCAGACAGCGGAAAGATTAAAAAGAGAAGAGGGAAGCGACAGTGACTAGTGGGTGTGTGGTAGACCGTTGGTGACTGCCGACTGGTGAACGATGATGGTGGTGGGCTGGTGGCCGGTGGTTGTCGGAGTGGAGAAGGCAAGTTATTTTGTTAGGGATTTAGAAATTAGCTGTTAAAGAATGGAAATTAAGAATTTTATCTTTAGCTTTTTCCTATTCCAATTTTCCAATTTCAAATGGGTACCCATCCTAATTATAGGCTACTTTTCTAAATTGATCCAAAATTATTGAATATTTAAGAAAATACTCACCTGAACAATTATATGCATAAATTATCTATTTTAAATAGTAAATTTCGATACCCTCATTGTCATTGGCGGCACCACCTCTCATGACCATCCAATCATTGGTTGGTTTAGTAAAAAAATCATGTTGTTGGATGTCGTTGTTGTCATTGGCGACACCACTATTTTATTTTAACGGTGGAGGATTAGAGATTGCCAACACTTATTAATTCACATTTTTAGTTTTTTTTCCATTAA
This sequence comes from Gossypium sturtianum, assembly GCA_025698515.1. Taxonomy (NCBI): domain Eukaryota; kingdom Viridiplantae; phylum Streptophyta; class Magnoliopsida; order Malvales; family Malvaceae; genus Gossypium; species Gossypium sturtianum. The sequence continues at coordinate 32,373,521 of CM046943.1, read as the reverse complement.
ATTCATTTTTTTAATGTTATGAATTTTCTTCTTTATCTAAAAGAAAAAGTTTGATGAGCATGTTAAAAACATTTCAGCCCGTAGAACAGGTATCAAAAACAACATTGAACAAGTTTATAAATATATACAATTTCAAATTTACAAAAATTGATATAACTTTTTAAATTTACAAATATCAAAATTGACGGAAACTAAAAGTTGTATCGTTGCGTAATGAAATGTTGAGAATTTAAATTGTTGTTTTTTTATATAAAAAGAAAATTCGATACATAAAAAAAAATTCATTCTATTGCTTTAGAAGGGGAAAAAAATAAAAAAATGTTTGATTTAAATAATAGATATTGTAAGTGTGAAATAATACATTATCCTATATCTATTTATAAATTTCATTGTAACGACTCAAAAGTTAGTGATGTCAGAAAATATGGTTTCGAGATCTCATTTGTAACACCCCCTACCCGTATTCGTCGCCGGAATAGGGTACGAGGCATTACCAGAGTTTACCGAAATAAATTTTTTTTATGAACTCAATATAATCCCTTTATAAATATCCAACCTTCCCTGCAAATTTTAAAACCGAGACCAATCAAATCTATTTCAATCAATTTGATACCAAATCATACTTCTATTATAATTATACCATTTAGCATATTCATCACTCTTTACTTTAATACATATTCATTAAACAAGTTTTGATATTTATATAATCATCAAACCATGTACATGCCATATAAATCAAAAAGGAAATTTACAAAAGCTACCGGAGATAATCTGGATAGTGCGATCCTCAGTGTTGATCCGATCCTCCGTATATTTTCACGTCAATCTACAAGAGACATTGAATACACCCAAGTAAGCTTATAGAAACTTAGTAAGTTCATAGGCATAAAACATAAATCTTACCAAACATTCATACACTTATGCATTATACACAATTACTAAGTTCACCTGTCAACCACAATCATTGGTGAGTCCTCTTTTATAAACTCATTACCACTTATATCCATTTACTTTAACTCTTTTGGCCGATTTGTCACTTACCATCCTTAATCAAATTAGGGAACGGTTATGGAAAATTGAGTACTTCACTTCCACTTTGCCATAGTATAACTATGGTCTTGCGTATGATCACTTATCACTTTCCGAAGCCATAGCTCTGGCACGGTCTTACACGGATCATATTTATCACTTGTCACTTGTCACTGATTAGATAAGTGTAGCTAAAGCTACCACTTATCACTTGTCACTGATCAGATAAGTGTAACTAAAGCTACCACTTATCACTTGTCACTTGTCACTGATCAGATAAGTGTAGCTGAAGCTACTACTTATCACTTGTCACTGATCAGAAGTACTCAAATCCGACGTTCCGCTCAATTTGATCATTTATTTGGTTTTCGCATTGTTATTTTATTCTCAATTCATCAACAAATATATCTCATCATACATTATATAATTCATGAAATTAACATTTAATCATTAAATTTCAGCTATATGAACTTACCTAGGTCGATTTGCAGAATTTGTGAAAGTTCAAGGACTAATCAGCTACTTTTTTTTCCTCGACTTGCTTCGGGTTCTCGATCTATCATTGTAAAATCATTCACTTATCAGTATTGACTTCACCTTCACTCTATTTCACATCCTTAATGTTTATAACCCGCTTATAAGTAACATTATCTATAATTTCACTATTTACTTATGTATATTCAATGCTGTCCATCCGTGTCATAGTCACTAAATTATTTTTATCTTGAGATTCAGAACTTCAAATTAGGATCCGCTAATTTTTCATGAAATTAGACTCACATATATTCTTACTATAAAATTTTCAGAATTTTTGGTTTAGCCAATAAGTACAGTTTATTCTTTAAAGTCACCCCTGTTCTGCTGTCTGACAGTTCCGACCCTTCTTCACTAAAAATTAATTATCTCCTCGTACGGGATTCGGATGGTGTTCCTGTTTGTTTCTCTTGAAAATAGACTCATTCAGGATTTTAAAAATATAAATTTAAGCCCATAATTATTTTTATTCAATTTTTGATGATTTTATAAAGTCAGAACAAGGGAACCCGAAATCATTCTGACCTTGTCTCACAAAATTTGTTATATCTCATGATTTAAAATTCCATTGCTTACACCGTTTCTTCTACGAGAAACTAGACTCAATAATATTTAATTTATATTATATTCATCCTCTAATTCGATTCCCACAATTTTTGGTGATTTTTCAAAGTTAGACTACTGCTGCTGTCCAAAACTGTTTTAGTGCAAAATGTTGATTTCCATTTTGCCCCAAATTTCACAGTTCATACAATTCAGTCCTTGCTCAATTAACCCCTTAATTAAGCTAATTTTTCTCAATTAATACTTTACCTAGACATTATAAGTTATTTCACAACTATTTAAATTCATAATTTCTACATAAAACCCTAACCTCAAACTCTTTTACAATTAGGTCCCAAACATTCACTTTCTATTCAATTCTTTCAATAAAATCGGCATATAAACAATTTAAAGCTCTAACTCCATGCTAAATAATCCTATACTTCCAGCGCATATTCATAGCAACTTTAAATTTCTTTCATAGAATAAAAAACTAATAAATTCAACAAGTGGACCTAGTTGTAAAAGTCACAAAAACACAAAAAATTCAAGAAATAATCAAGAATTGAAGTTACTTGCAGTAAAAATATGAAAAATCATCTTAAGGAAACCCTTCTATGGTGTTTTTGCTGATGATAATGCAGAAAAATAAAGAGAAATCTAGATAATTCCACTTTAATCCTAGCTTTATTAAGTAAATTTTGCAATATTCCAATTTTCCCCTTAATTCTCCTTATTTTCTTGCTGATTTCATGCCTTTTCCGTCCAGCCCAAATAGACCTTGGGTCTATTTTCCTTTTAAGCCCTCTTTCGTTTATCATTTAAGCTATTTAATCATTTCCCATAATTTTGCATTTGTTACAATTTAGTCTTTTTTGTTCAATTAACTATGGGAACTTTAAAATTTCTTGACGAAACTTTAATAATAACTTATTAACACTCCATAAATATTTATAAAAAATATTTATGGCTCGGTTAAAAATCTTCGAGGTCTCAATACGACGTTTTCGATTCTAATTATTTTAATATTTATTTCTAGTACACTATTCACTATTTCAAAAATTTTCCTAACTTCACATTTAACTTATACTCACTAAATTAATAATATTTTCTACTCACTTGTCGGATTTAGTGATCTCGAATCATCGTTCCGACACCACTGAAAATTTAAGCCATTACAACTCTCCCCCCCTTTTAGGAAATTTCGTCCTTAAAATTTCGTACCTGTAAATAAATTCGGATACTGAAATCTCATCAATTCCTCCTTCTCCCAGTTTGCCTCCTTCGATCCATGTCGATTTCATAACACTTTAACTAGTGGTACACGTTTATTCCTCAACTCTTTAACTTCCCGAGCTAGAATTTTTACCGGTTCCTCTGATTAAGTCATGTCGGGTTGGAGCTCTATTTCCATATGAGGAATTACATGTGATGGATCTGATCTGTACAGTCTCAACATAGACACATGAAACACATTATGAATCTTTTCAAGCTCCGGGGGCAAAGCCAATCTATAAGCTACCGGACCGATTCTTTCAATGATTTCATATGGCCCGATAAATCGTGGGCTGAGTTTTCCCTTTCTGCCGAACCGCAAAACTTTCTTCCACGGTGACACTTTAAAAAATACACGATCACCCACATTAAACTCTATATTCCTTCTCTTCAATTCTGCATATGATTTTTGCCGATCGGAGGCAGCTTTTAAACAATCTCGAATAATACGAACTTTTTCTTTGATTTCCCGAATCAAGTCCACTCCCACTAGTTTCGGTTCACTTAATTCAGACAAATATAATGGAGTTCTACACTTTCTTCCATACAGAGCTTCAAACGGTGCCATTTTAATACTAGTTTGATAACTATTATTATAAGCAAATTCGGCTAAAGGTAAATACCTTTCCCAGCTGCCGCCAAACTCAAGTATACAACACCTTAACATATCTTCTAAAATCTGAATCACTCGCTCGATTGCCCGTGCATGCGGGGATGAAAAGTCATCTTTGAAATTTAATTTGGTGCCCAAAGCTTCTTGTAATTTACCCCAAAATCTCGAGGTAAATCTCGGATCTCGATCTGAAATAATAGATGTCGGCACCCCATGTAACCTCACTATCTCTGACACATATAACTCGCTTAACTTTTCAAGCGGATAACCCGCTCGATTTGGAATAAAATGTCTTTGATTTAGTTAACCGATCAACAATCACCCGGTTCAAATCTTTTTTTTGAGATTCTCGAGTTACCGTAATCCGGATACAAAATCCATCATGACATGTTCCCATTTCCACTGGAATCATAATGGGTTTGAAAAAACCACTGTCGGCACTTGATGCTCGGCTTTCACTGTGACAAATCAAACATCTTGCTACATACTCACTGATTTCCCGTTTCATTACGGGCCACCAATACATTTTCTTCAAATCACAATACATTTTTGTACTACCCGGGTGAATAGAACACATACTATCGTGAGCCTCTCGATAAAATATCATTTTTCAAGTGTAAGTTATTCGGAACACATATTCTATTACGATAATATAACATACCATTTTCGTCAATGGAGTATTCTGAGCTTAACTCATCCTGAACCATCTGTCGTTTCGACATAAATTTTGGGTCTTCATCTTGTAACTCCTAAATCTGTTGAAAGAACACAGGTTTAGCTTTTAATTTTGCTAGTATAGAACCATCTTCATTAATAGATAAATGAGCATTCAATGCCCGTAATGCAAATAATGATGATTTCCGACTAAGTGCATCTGCTACGACATTTGTTTTCCCCGGGTGATAGTCAATGACAAGATCATAATCTTTCAGCAACTCTAACCATCGTCTCTGTCTTAGATTTAACTCTTTCCGAGTCATTAAATACTTCAAGCTTTTATGATCAGTATACACGTAACATTTCTCACCATATAAGTAGTGTCTCCATATCTTCAAAGCAAACACAATCGCTGCCAATTTCAAATCATGTGTAGGATAATTCTTCTCGTGCGGTTTCAGTTGCCGAGAAGCATATGCCACAACTTTGCCTGACTTCATAAGTACACAGCCCAAACCATTCAGAGACGCATCACTATATACCACAAACGGTACACCCGATTCTGGTTGAGTCAACACTGGAGCCTCTGTCAACATCTTTTTCAACTGATCGAAACTCTGCTGACATTCACCTGACCATATATATTCAACATTCTTTTGTAGTAATCGAGTCAACGGTAAGGTAATCATTGAGAAATCTTTGACAAATCGGCGATAATAGCCTGCCAATCCTAGAAAACTCTGTACTTCAGTAACATTCTTCGGAACTTTCCAATTTATCACTGCCGCTACCTTACTTGGATCCACTTTGATTCCATCAGTTGATACAATATGACCCAAAAACGTAACTTCATGGAGCCAAAATTCACATTTGCTGAATTTCGCATACAACTGTTTCTCCCGCAAAATCTGTAATACAATCCTTAAATGTTGTGCATGTTCGGATTTTGTCTTTGAATAAATCAATATATCATCAATGAACACAACCACAGATCTATCCAAATATGACTGAAAATTTTGATTTATCAAATCCGTATAGCTAGTAAGAGCATTGGTTAAACCAAATGGCATCACCAAAAATTCATAGTGACCATACCGGGTTCGGAAGGCAGTTTTCGGCACATCACATTCTTTAACTTTCAACTAATAATACCCGGATCGAAGGTCTATCTTGGAAAATATTGCAGCACCTTTCAACTGATCAAATAGATCATCAATACGAGGCAAAAGGATATTTATTCTTTACCGTTACCTTGTTCAACTGCCTGTAATCTATACACAGTCTTAAAGAACCGTCCTTCATTTTCACAAACAAGACAGGTGCACCTCAGGGTGACATACTCGGTCTGATGAACCCTTTATCTAATAACTCCTGCAACTGCGTCTTCAACTCTTTTAATTCCGCTGGAGCCATTCTGTACGGTGTCACTGAGATAGGAGCTGTTCCGAGAATCACATCAATTAATAATTCAACTTCTCTATCAGGTGGTAAACTGGGTAACTCTTTAGGGAACACATCAGGAGCCGTAACCTCTTCCCTTGCTCAAATGGCGTAGGTACGTGCTGGTGCTCTATTCTCTGATCGACTAACTGATTCTCTCATACCTGAACGGGTAGTCCCTGTAGCACTGCTCTGGCCCGAACGTCTACTTATTTGGGGAGTGGTTCTCTGTATCTCTTTCTGTTCCACTTCATCTTTTTACAGCTAGGGACAATCTCGAATAAGATGATCAGTAGCCCCACATTTATAACAAGCCCCCATCTTAGTCCTGCATTCACCGAAATGATGTCTTCCACAATATTGACACTTAGGTCGGGGAGTATTCTGAACACTGCTCACACTTGCTGCAGGTCTATCGAATACCCTGAAATCAAATTGTCTTGATCTACCTCTACCCGATCTTCCCGGCATTGATGTAGTTCGACTAATTTCTTCTCTAGATTTCTTCACTGGCAAATCTGAAAATGACTTAGAAGCACCTCTTTTGAATGACTCTTTACTTTTTCGATCCCGCTGCATTTTTCTGTTATATACTTCTTCGAGCTTTTGAGCACGGTCCGACTGAACAACGAACTCCCGTATTTTATTGCCCCAATCATCATTCTAATCTCATCATTTAACCCTTCTTCAAATCTGATACACATTTCTTCTTCAGTAGGTACAATGTCTCGGGCATATTTGCTGAGGTAGACAAATTCTCTTTCGTATTCAGCCACTGACTTATTTCCCTGCCGTAGGTCAAGGAATTCCCTTTTATTTTTATCCAAATATTGTCTGCCCACATATTTCTTCTTAAATTCATTTTGGAAAAATTCCTAAGAAATTTTTTCTGCTGGTACCACGGCCTCAATCGTTTCCCACCAACTATAAGCTTCTTCTTTCAATAAGGACACATCACATCTCAAATAATCATCTGGTGAGCAAGCCATTTCTTTAAAAAATCTTATCAAACTCTGTAACACCCCTAACCCGTATCTGTCACCGGATTAGGGTTAAAGGTATTACCGGACGAATTGGAAATGTTTACAGACATTTCTTAAAACAAGTTATCAATTTCAATCACTATGTCCCTTAGATAGGTCATCGAGACCTTAAGCATGCTTTAGAGAAGGGTCGGGACTAAACTGAACACATACAAAAATTCTCGGAAATTTAAAACTTTTTGAAGACTGCAGAGGTCACATGCCCGTGCAGTCAGGCCGTGTGCCTCCCTCGGCTACTAGACACACCCATGTGTCTTGGTCGTGCCAAAACAGAGCATGTATTCTGACTTCCCCACACGGCCACCAAGCACGCCCGTGTGCTAAGGCCGTGTACTCTTAAGTAATACATTGACTTATCCCCACGGCCACCAGGCACGCCCGTGTACCATGACCGTGTACTCTTAGGCTATATACTAACTATATCCCACGGTCACTAGGCACGCCCGTGTGTCATAACCGTGTAGACAAAACAGGCCATTTGCAAGGCCAACTTGCCACCCACACATAGGTCATACCCACAAGCATCAATACAATACCAATTCATGCTTTCAAATGTATTCAATCATACCATTTGATGCATTATTCAATCACCAACTAAACCATTTACTTCTATGCTCATTATCATCACAACTAAAGCCATTTAAAGTGACAATTATACAACTCAAAACATATATAGTTCAAACATCATGTAATCCATATCAAAGTTCAACTTCAAACCACATCTTTCCTAATCAACTAAGTCATGAAATATACCATATTCATAGCCCATTCATCAATTCAACATCTTTCAACTTCCAAGCCAAATCACATGGCAAGTATTAAACCTTTCAAAACATATCATAACATCTAGCCTATACATGCCATAATTCATCTATATACATCTTTCCAAAAGTACCAAAATAAATTGCCGATAGTGTGATTGTTATGCTGACGATCCCCGGATCCAAGCTAGCTTTACTGACACTGCAAAGCAGAGAAGCAAATCACACAGTAAGCTTTCCAAAGCTTAGTAAGTTCGTAACATAACACATTTAAATCAAACAAACCACCAAATAGATTATTTAGCATATATATATATGTCATATCATCCAAAACTAATATGTTCATTTAACATTTCATAATATCATTAATAGATTCATCAACCACATAGGTTCCGATGCGTACCTTAGCCAACACCTAGTAATCAATTACATTTGCTACTCAATATTCACTTTTCCCTTTTGATCAACTTCTATCTCTTCTTCGATACAATCGCACACTTAGTGCCCAAATATTTAGCCGAAGCTTAATTATCATCGCACACATAGTGCATTTATATCAAACCGCTCTTCAATCGGTATCCCACGCACAGTGCCAACCACAAAGTCGAGGTTTATATTATTTCGCACACACAGTGCTAAACATTTCAATCACGTTTCCGAATACGCACACTTAGTGCTACATAACTCAAACTCAAACTCTCACATAGCATCCACATTTCAATATCAATATAACATTCATTTCATAGCATTTAACATAACCAAATATTTGTATTATGTCCGAACTTACCTCGGACGTTGAACTATTGAAACGGTCGGTCAATCGAGCACTTTATCTTTGCCTCGATCTCGATCCGAACCTCTCCTCTCTTGGTCTATACACATTCAAATTCAATCCATTCAATCACCAAATCATTCATTTTAGTCCAAACACACATATTTAGGGCATTTTACAAAATAGCCCTCACCTTTTCACATTTCGACACTTTAGTCCCTAATTCACAAAATCATCAAATTCACATAATTTCCTTTCACATAAACTTAGCCGAATTTCCCTTGTGTTCATACAAACTCACACATTTCATTTATTTCACATTTTAGTCCCTCAATTTACACTTTTCTCATTTTAGCTCAAAATACCCAATTTCATCAAAAATTTAAATACAAACTATGTTAACCCAACACCAAGTTTTCATATTTCACCAACTAACATCACAAAGCTCACATATTCATCAATGGCATATCTCACATTCATCACCAATTCACAAAATTTAAGCATGGGTTTTGTAGAGCACAAAGCAATGATTACAAAAACGTAAAAATTATCAAAAATCGAACACAAAATGCTTACCAATTGAAGCTCGCTAATGCCGAATATCACAAAACCTCAAGCTCTCTTATTCTTTTCTTAATTCGGTGGAAGAAGGATGAACATTGAACAACCCACTCCCACTTTCATTTGTTTTTTTATTATACTAATATTATAATATAATATTATATTAACTTTTATAATTTAATAAATACATAAACTATATAAATACCAATCATAATGCCGACCACTACCATTGTTTTTGGGTAATTTACAACATAAATCCTTCAAATTATAAAAACAACTACAATTTAGCACTTTAACAATCAACACACAGCTTTTACATTTTATGCGATTAAGTCCTTTTTCATAATTAAACACACAATCGATAAAACCTTCACACATAAATTTCACACAGGTCAATTCACATATTGTTCACACAGAAAATAATATTAAAATATTATTTCGACCTCGGATTTGTGGTCTCAAAACCACTATTCCGACTAGGGTCTAAACCGGGCTGTTACAAACTCTATAACCAATATTCAGCTTTGATGGGGTCATCATCAGTCCTACCCCAAAATTCTTCGGCTCCAAGTTTTCTAAGCCTTTCCAATTGAGAAGCGCCATGGATTCGATCGTTGTAGGAGGTGGAGGAGCAGCGAGGTACCACCGATGGAGCGATGGTGGGAGGAGATGGTGAGCACGATTTCTTTCTTGCATCGTTTCAAAGATACCACCGATTCATAATCCCATAAATCATATTCTTTAATTCTTGCTCTCGCATTAGGGACATCGAAACATCACTGCTTGTTCCTTGTTCAGAAATCTGTATTCTACTGTTAACTTCTTCCTACTCAGTACGTTCAAGTCTATCTGACATCTTTATAATCGGAGAGTATCTATAAAAATAACAAAGATTAGATCAGATCATACACATCACACTATCACATATTTATATGGCATGTATTTCTAAACACTTTACACATCACACATGTTCCGAGAACCGGCTAAACCGGGCTCTGATACCACTAAATGTAACACCCCCTACCCGTATTCATCGCCGGAATAGGGTACGAGGCATTACCAGAGTTTACCGAAATAATATTTTTTTATGAACTCAATATAATCCCTTTATAAATATCCAACCTTCCCTGCAAATTTTAAAACCGAGACCAATCAAATCCATTTCAATCAATTTGATACCAAATCATACTTCTATTATAATTATACCATTTAGCATATTCATCACTCTTTACTTTAATACATATTCATTAAACAAGTTTTGACATTTATATAATCATCAAACCATGTACATGCCATATAAATCAAAAAGGAAATTTACAAAAGCTACCGGAGATAATCTGGATAGTGTGATCCTCAGTGTTGATCCGATCCTCCGTATATTTTCACGTCAATCTACAAGAGACATTGAATACACTCAAGTAAGCTTATAGAAACTTAGTAAGTTCATAGGCATAAAACATAAATCTTACCAAACATTCATACACTTATGCATTATACACAATTACTAAGTTCACGTGTCAACCACAATCATTGGTGAGTCCTCTTGTATAAACTCACTACCACTTATCCATTTACTTTAACTCTTTTAGGCCGATTTGTCACATACCATCCTTAATCAAATTAGGGAATGGTTACGGAAAATTGAGTACTTCACTTCCACTTTGCCATAGTATAACTATGGTCTTGCGTATGATCACTTATCACTTTCTGAAGCCATAGCCCTGGCACGGTCTTACACGGATCATATTTATCACTTGTCACTTGTCACTGATTAGATAAGTGTAGCTAAAGCTACCACTTATCACTTGTCACTTGTCACTGATCAGATAAGTGTAACTAAAGCTACCACTTATCACTTGTCACTTGTCACTGATCAGATAAGTGTAGCTGAAGCTACTACTTATCACTTGTCACTGATCAGAAGTACTCAAATCCGACGTTCCGCTCAATTTGATCATTTATTTGGTTTTCGCATTGTTATTTTATTCTCAATTCATCAACAAATATATCTCATCATACATTATATAATTCATGAAATTAACATTTAATCATTAAATTTCAGCTATATGAACTTACCTAGGTCGATTTGCAGAATTTGTGAAAGTTCAGGGACTAATCAGCTACTTTTTTTTTCCTTGACTTGCTTCGGGTTCTCAATCTATCATTGTAAAATCATTCACTTATCATGATTTGATTTCACCTTCACTCTATTTCACATCCTTAATGTTTATAACCCGCTTATAAGTAACATTATCTATAATTTCACTATTTACTTATGTATATTCAATGCTATCCATCCGTGTCATAGTCACTAAATTATTTTCATCTTGAGCTTCAGAACTTCAAATTAGGATCCGCTAATGTTTCCTGAAATTAGACTCACATATATTCTTACTATAAAATTTTCAAAATTTTTGGTTTAGCCAATAAGTACAGTTTATTCTTTAAAGTCACCCCTGTTCTGCTGTCTGATAGTTCCAACCCTTCTTCACTAAAAATTAATTATCTCCTCGTACGAAATTCGGATGATGTTCTTGTTTATTTCTCTTGAAAATAGACTCATTCAGGATTTTAAACATATAAATTTAAGTCCCTAATTAGTTTTATCCAATTTCTTATGATTTTATAAAGTCAGAACAGGGGAACCCAAAATCATTCTGACCTTGTCTCACAAAATTTATTATATCTCATGATTTAAAATTCCATTGCTTACACCGTTTCTTCTACGAGAAGCTAGACTCAATAATATTTAATTTCATATTTTATTCATCCTCTAATTTGATTCCCACAATTTTTGGTGATTTTTCAAAGTTAGACTACTGCTGTTGTCCAAAACTGTTTTAGTGCAAAATGTTAATTTCCATTTTGCCCCAAATTTCACAGTCCATACAATTCAGTCCTTGCTCAATTAACCCCTCAATTAAGCTAATTTTTATAAATTAATACTTTACCTAGACATTATAAGTTATTTCACAACTATTGAAATTCATAATTTCCACATAAAACCCTAACTTCAAACTCTTTTACAATTAGGTCCCAAACATTCACTTTCTATTCAATTCTTTTAATAAAATCGACATATAAACAATTTAAAGCTCTAATTCCATGCTAAATAATCATATACTTCCAGCACATATTCATAGCAACTTTCAATTTCTTTCATAGAATAAAAAACTAATAAATTCAACAAGTGGACCTAGTTGTAAAAGTCACAAAAACACAAAAAATTCAAGAAATAATTAAGAATTGAACTTACTTGCAGTAAAAATATGAAAAACCAGCTTAAGGAAACCCTTCTATGGTGTTTTTGCTGATGAGAATGCAGAAAAATAAAGAGAAATCTAGATAATTCCACTTTAATCCTAGCTTTATTAAGAAAATTTTGCAATATTTCAATTTTGCCCTTAATTCTCCTTATTTTTTTGCTGATTTCATGCCTTTGCCGTCAAGCCCAAATAGAACTTGGGTCTATTTGCCTTTTAAGCTTTCTTTCGTTTATCATTTAAGCTATTTAATCATTTCCCATAATTTTGCATTTGTTACAATTTAGTCTTTTTTGTTCAATTAACTATTGGAACTTTAAAATTTCTTGACGAAACTTTAATACTAACTTATTAACACTCCATAAATATTTATAAAAAATATTTATGACTCGGTTAAAAATCTCCGAGGTCTCAATACCTCGTTTTCGATTCTAATTATTTTAATATTTATTTCTAGTACACTATTTACTATTTCAAAAATTTTCCTAACTTCACATTTAACTTATACTCACTAAATTAATAATATTTTCTACTCACTTGTCGGATTTAGTGATCTCGAATCACCGTTCCGACACCACTGAAAATTTAAGCCATTACAACTCTCCCCCCTTTTAGGAAATTTCGTCCTCGAAATTTCAAGTAGTTAATATTATCGTAAAAAATTGCAATAAAATTTAAAATTTAAAATATAATTATAAATGATACTTAAATAATTTAATATAATAAGATATAAAATATAAATTAATCTAATTTTTAGCTAATTGAGTCTTAGCTTAATTGGCACGAGTATTGTTGTCCATGTAAGAGGACGTGAGATTAAGTGGGTTGAAGCGCATTATTCTCCTATTTATAGAAGAGGGTATGGATTATGTGTAGTTCGGTGTAATTTTTTTCCTTTCTACTAAAAAACACTTTAATGCTCTTTAACATAACAAACGTATACTACAAAAGTAAATCAAAACATCAAACATCTTAATGCATGGTTGCTGGTATCTATTACTGACTAATTCTAATCTTAGCAGATATTGGGTGTTGCCATCAAGGGGTCCATTACAAACCAATGGAAGCTTACCCAAAGTATGCAAGGGCATGCATTGTGAAACTCTCCACATTTCCAAAATTATCTTTTCTTGATTCTTGGAAAAAGTTCTTCCAATCAAATCCATGAAATGCTCATGACCTCTTCTCCATTTTGCGACTGGATGAACATTTGTCATCCAAAACATATCCTTGCATAATGTATTGATTAAAGAATTGAAAGTGTTCATCATTCTGTTGAGTCAGCTTGTTGCTTTTCTCCATTTATCACAAAAAATGTGATCATTGTTTCACCCAAACTCAATGCTTTTTGTAATTAAAGAGTAATAAAAAAAGCATTGTTTCGAATGCGAAGGAAAGTGATCACTACTCGATTCTAAAACTGACAAAATATCAATTACGATCTCAATAATTTTTTCCATGATGAGTTTCAGCAACATAACCAGCTTCTTTAAGTTTTGTATTAAGCTCATTCAACTTTTCATAGATATCAACAGATTGATGATCTGATTGATCTCCGGCCATAAAATAATGTATCAAGCCATTGATCTCGATCCGTGTTAGAGTAACTAATAAAGTTGGTTAGCAGTTAGTTGTTAACAGTTAGCAAAGTCAGTAGTTAGTTTTTAAAGCAGTTAGACTACGTTGCTACATATAGTCTACATGCATGTACGTTCAATGTATTCAGTTTTTGTATTTGATTGTAATCTTCTTGATGTTCAATACAGTAGCTTTCATTCTTCATGCTATTGTTTAACATGGTATCAGATGGGCATTGATCCTTGCGGATTAGTCTTCTAAGTTCTTCATATCTCGTCCCTCAAGCCCATCCGCTGTTCAGTTTGTTGCACCTGCGATGGCTTCCAGTGTTGCTGATGGTGTTGATAGTCAATTTTTCTCTACCAAGAAAGTTAGTGTGCTTCTTGATGACACTAATTACCTATTGTGGCGTCAACAAATTCTGTTGGTGGTCAAAACATTTAAGCTTCAGAGTTTCTTGGATTCTCGAACTGTTGCTCCTGCTCAGTTTCTTCCAGATGCTGGTGGTGTGCCTCAAGAAAATCTTGAGTTTACTCGGTTTGAGCAGCAAGTTAGTGCTCTTGCATCTTGGCTCTTATCGTCGGTAAGCCAGGCTGTTCTTCCTCATCTTATTAGTATGGACACTAGTGCTCAGATTTGAAACTCCATTGTTAATCTGTATGGCAGCAAAACTATGTCTAGACTAATGTTTTACAGGCGAGCCTTGCACTCTCAGCGCAAAGGGGATTTGTCTATGAAAGATTTTTTAATGAAGATTAAAGGGTACTGTGCTAGTCTTGCCAGTTGTGGTGAGGTTATTAGCGATCATGAACATGTCACTGCAATCCTCAATGGTCTGCCTTCAGATTATGAGTCTGTTATTACGATAATCTCGGCCAGTCAAATACCCTACACAGTTCAGGGCGTCACTATCATGCTCTTAGATGCTAAGACACGGCAACTTTCTTCAATTCTCGAGGTTCCTGCTTCTGCTAATGTGGTCTCGCATCAGCCAGCAAGGCAGGTTGACAACAGTGACACTACACCTGTTTATTGTCCCTCTACTAGCACTCGAGGGCGAGGTCGTGGTCGAACGTCTGGCTCACGATTTTAATGTCAACTATGTGGGAAACAAGGCCACCTTGTTGATCAATACTATTATAGATTTGATGCCTCGTACAAAAGTACAGGATATAGGCCACCTCAATCTTTACAAGCCAATGTTTGTATGTTTGGTGCTGGCTCTCCCATGATGCCTTGGATGTCACCTACCCCACCTACTATTCACAATGCTCAACCAAACTGGTTTCTTCCATTCGCAATGCCACCTTCTCCCTGGTCTAATCCGTTTATCAACAACGGCTTTCCACCAGTCAGTAGTTCTTCTCCAGTAGGCCCACAGCCCTAGGCATATCTTGCCACACCTGAGACAGTTGGCGATAATGCGCGGTATGCTGACTCTGGGGCAACACATCATCTCACACACTCGCCTACTTCCCTAGCAGAAAGCACACCATACAAGGGTCGAGGTAAGGTGTATGTTGGTAATGGCGATGCTCTCCCTGTACTGTATTCTGGTCAGTCTTCTCTGCTTACTCGTTCGCGACCCTTATACATGCGATCTTTATTGTTTGTGCCTGGTACAACCAAGAACCTCTTGTCTGTCTCAAAGTTTACTAAAGATAACAGGGTGATTTTTGAGTTTCTTCCTACACAGTGTCGGGTTCGTGACATGCACACAGGGGAGGTGCTTCTTAAAGGGTCCGTTCAGCATGGATTGTACAAGCTTCACATACCTGATTCTGCCAAGTCAGGCTCGACTACTTCAGCTCAATGTTTTACTGCCAGCTCAGTTGTCCCTTTAGATGTGTGGCATTATAGACTAGGCCACCCTTGTAGAGCTATACTTACAAAGGCACTGCTCAAGTGTAATATACCTCTTGGAGTGAATAAAGATTCTTTTTCATGTATTGCTTGTCATTTGGGCAAAGAACATAAGCAGCCATTTCAGAAATCAACAACCGAATATACTGCACCACTTCAATTAGTGGTTGCTGATGTTTGGGGACCAGCTCCAGTTCCTTCTAATACCTTTCAATACTATGTTGCTTTTACAGACGCCTATACACGGTACACTTGGGTTTATTTTCTGAAAAAGAAGTCTGAAGTTCTTACTGTGTTTCTACATTTTCACAGACAAGCTGAAAGGGTCACTGGTTGCAAGCTTAAAATTCTTCAAACAGATGGGGGATGAGAATTCCAAGCCTTGAAAATGTATCTATCTCAACAAGGGATTGTGCATCGCCTCACATGTCCTTATAACTTAGCTCAAAATGGCCTGGTTGAGCGAAAACATAGACAGATAGTCGAAACAGGTCTCTCTATGCTGGCACATGCCTCTATGCCCTTGACTTATTGGAATGATGCCTTTGTCAGTGCAGTTTACTTGCTCAACAGATTGCCCTCCCACCCTCTCAACAACGTCTCACCCTATGAAAAATTGTTCAATGTTCTACCCAGCTATACCTTCCTACGTGTCTTTGGTTGCTTATGCTTTCCCAACCTTCGACCCTACAACACTCACAAGTTACAGTTTAGGTCAACACCCTGCACCTCTTTAGGTTACTCCTCATTTCATAAAGGTTACCGGTGTCTAGACTCCTTTGGTAGAGTGTATGTCACATGACATGTCACTTTTCATGAAACAGTGTTCCCGTTGAAAGCTATCACCTCAAATCCTCCTTTTTCTCCATCTCTACCAATGTCCAGCTCCAAACTACTTGTCTTCTCATCAGATTGTCCTTAAGCCAATCCTGTCAATTAATCAACTCGACAATTGAATTTTGTACCCATTGCTACTCTTAGTATTAACCCAACACCTTAATCTTCTAACCCAACTCCATCTATCTCTAACCTATCTATCTCTCTTACATCTAACCCCATCCCACCTCAACCACCTTCTGTGCATGTCCCCTGCAACACACATGCTATGGTAACTCGCAGCAAAGCTGGCATCTTTAAGCCAAAGGCGTTCATGAGCTTTGCATCCTCTTCCTCTGACAGTCTTCCCAAAGACATCCATGTTGCAATGAGCAGTAACTCTTGGAAGGCTGCTGTCCATAGTGAACTAAAAGCTCTTGTTTGAAATAACACATGGTCTTTTTGCCCTCTACCTGAAACAGATGAGCTGTTGGTTGTTAGTGGTTATTTAAAGTAAAAAAAAAGGCTGATGGCACTATTGAGAGG
This sequence comes from Gossypium sturtianum, assembly GCA_025698515.1. Lineage (NCBI taxonomy): Eukaryota > Viridiplantae > Streptophyta > Magnoliopsida > Malvales > Malvaceae > Gossypium > Gossypium sturtianum. The sequence goes on along the minus strand of CM046943.1, from coordinate 32,356,227 downwards.
TACAAAGCACATCTAGTGGCCAAGGGGTTTTCCCAGCATGCAGGCCTGGATTATCGAGACACTTTCAGTCCTGTGGTTTGAGCTACTACCATTCGCACTATTCTTACTATTTCAATCATGAAAGGCTGGTCGTTAAGGCAAGTTGATTCAATAATGCCTTCCTCAATAGGGAATTGACCGAGGAGATTTACATGGAGCAACCCCCTGGGTTTGAAGAATCCAGTCCTAATGGGCAGAAGCTTGTGTGTCGATTAAACAAAGCCCTATACAGACTGCGCCAAGCCCCTCGTGCATGGTTTCAAACACCCAGACAGTACCTGCTTCGTCAGCTTGGTTTTCATGCCTCCAAAGCTGACCCTTCATTGTTCATTCGAGCTACATCTGAAAGTCTTCTACTGCTTATGGCCTATGTTGATGATATAGTCATCACAGGCAGTTCTGACCAGGAGATTAACAAAGTTGTGCAACTACTACACACAAGATTTGCTCTCAAAGACATGGGGCCACTCAGCTTTTTTTAGGTGTCGCAGTTCACCATACACCTCAAGGACTGTTTCTTAGTCAACAAAAGTATATTGGTGAGATACTAACCAAAACAAGTATGTCTGTCGCAACACCTACGCCAACACCTATGGTGAGCTTTCCAAAGTTGGTAGTAGCTGATGAGAGTTCAACACTGGTTGATGGTCATTTATATCGGAGTACAATTGGCATGCTTCAATATGTGTGTATCACCCACCCTGACTTGTCCTACTGTGTTAACAAGCTCAGCCAATATATGAACGCTCCAAGTGAGACTCATTGGAAGGTAGTTAAGTGTGTCCTACGATACCTCCGTGGCACGATAGCTCATGGGCTACATTACTCCAAAGGCCAGTTCCAGCTAACTTGCTACAAAGATACTGACTGGGCTTCCTCCGTTGAAGACAGAAGGTCCACCACAGGTTATGTCGTTTACCTTGGACCAAATTCGGTTGCATGGTGCTCAAAAAAACAAGCTGTCGTGTCTAGATCTTCTTCCGAGGTAGAATATCGCAGTCTCGCCAACTGTGTGTCTGAACTGCTGTGGGTCAAAAAATTGTTGTCTGAGGTTGGTTTGGCCTTCGATCAATCTCCTGTGGTTTGGTGTGATAATACATCCACGGTGTCGATGGCAGCCAATCCTACACATCATGCTAAGGTAAAACACGTCGAGATCGATCATCACTTTGTTCGAGAGAGAGTTCTTGATGGCACACTGCAAGTCAACTTTGTTCCTTCTGACAAGCAGATTGCTGATGTCCTCACAAAACCCATCACACCTAAGCGGTTTAGTTTCTTTCAACAGGCTCTTCGCGTGTGCCCAGAGATGCTACATTTTTTGTTGAAAAAGAAGAAAACCAGGAGAATGTTAGAGTAACTGATAAAGTTGGTTAGCAGTTAGTTGTTAACAGTTAGCAAAGTCAGTAGTTAGTTGTTAAAGCAGTTAGACTACGTTGCTAAATATAGTCTACATGCATGTACGTCTAATGTATTCAGTTTTTGTATTCGATTGTAATCTTCTTGATGTTCAATACAGTAGCTTTCATTCTTCATGCTATTATTTAACAGGCTCCAATCGGATTTAACCAATCCTTTATCCTCGTCATGCTTCTTGTTTTAGCTGCTTCCTTCTGCTTGCCGGCTGATGTATATATATTAGCCATCAAAACATAACTGCTGGTGTTTCCTACATGCACTAAGCAATGGAGCCCATGCTTGAGCTTGTACTTGCATAGGCATCTCTTGGATGGTTTTCAATATTCAAAGCCAAGTTGAACTGACCCACTCTACCAAGAAGATCGACCAAGCAAGTATAATGCTCTATACCGGGCTTTATTCAGAAATCATTTTTCATGCTTTTAAAGTACTTCAATCCATCCTCCACCAACCCTGAATGACCCATTCCGTGAATCGCATAACCGTTTACCTTGGAACTCCAAAAAGCTAATTCTTTATGTAACACTCCTCCAAGTACTTTTGCCTTGTCTATCCTACCACATTTACAGTACATGTGAACCAATGAGGTCTGGACCTGTCGATCACATAAAGTTCAATCTCATTCCCAATGCTCAGTGACCCCAAATCAGTGCAAGCAGAGAGTATGTTGGTAATGGTGGCTTCATTCGGTTTAAGATCGGTTCTTAACAAATTATTAAATAAATCCAATGCTTCTGTAGGGTAACCATGATGAGTATACACAGCAATCATCAATGTCCACAAGAAAGTCTACCATTTCGAGTACTCATCAAGCCGAGACAATGTCACCACACTTTGTAGTGACTTTGCATACATGTTAGGAATCGAGTTTTCAATCAAAGTTTCACCATCATATCCAAATTTCTAGATTTGACACAACTTGAAAAGATATGCATCTGTATTGATGCATACCCGAATACATATGCATGATCCGAGCTGGCACCACTTAACTGGAGGAAAAATGTCCTTAATTTGATCACATTCTTTACTTTCAAAACTTGTGATGCAACATTTTAAACTCTCCACATTTCACAAATCATCTTATCTTGTAACTTGAAAATAGTATCTCCATGTAATACTAATGGTGAACATACTCTAGATATTCTTTTCCATGTAGTGGTTGGATAAACACTTATGCCATCCTAAAAAATGTTATCAAATGTTTCACCTCAAGCTCAATGTAACACCTCAAACCCGGCCCATGCGTTACAACCGGATCTGACATGTCACATGAATAAAACGTATTAAGAACTTTGAAATTCGTATTAAAGTAGATATTATTTGGTTATAATTAAGAAAACCAGTTTGATTGAAAGAAATATTCGATAAAAATACTACTAATCTCGAGAGGTTAATTGAAGAATCAATAATCGAACTAGTGATCTTTTAAATCCGTAATTTTTGAAAATATTATTGATAATTTGCAGGAAAAATCTAAGTTAAATTATTTGTACATATTAATTATGAAATCCGTTTGTTGTTAAATTTGAAGAAAAACTGTTGTTTATGATTTTAGAAAAACCCCGTTTAAAACAATTCATGGAAAATTAAATACGTCAAACATAAAACCGAAATAAATATCCCAGAGGCCTTATTACAACTTTAAACCCAAAATAATAGAAGTAATGAAATAAAGCAGAAAATGAAAATTTCTTAAAGTTCGAAAACACAATTTCTAAAGTATGGCCTCCACCGAGTCATCCATGGCCCAAGTCCACATCACTGAGCATTACCTGCAAGGATTAAGAAAAGGGGGGGGTGAGTTACTAGAACTCATTGCATAATCCCCTTACCGTCATTCACTGGGCCTGAATTCATTTAGCAATAACTTGGGCTTAAGCCCATTTACATAATCAATAACAAAATAAAGTAAATGTATGCAACCCAACCCATCCATTCATCACACCCCTGACCAGCCAATCACACCTGTGGGGATCAAGTCAACCCACCCCGCCGCTCACACCAATCTCTGCAGTCAAGCTGCTTTTCATAAATTTTTTGTGGTCAAGCCACCGAAATTATAAATAAACATTATAATGAATATTATGTGGCAATGCCACCAGGCTACACTGCTCTTAATACATTTTTCCCAACCCATGCGATATGTAACATGCAACATACATAATCAAGCATAATATCCACATATATATTCAACAAGCATTAATCCAATAATTTATTATGGTGAATCGGCACATTACAGAACTTTGTAACTCGGTCCACTAAGGCATTCTAGCAATTCGGCCCATAGGGGCATTTTAGTAAATCGGCCCATAGGGGCATTTTGGTAAATCGGCCCATAGGGGCATTTTGGTAAATTTAACAATTTTAATACTGATTTTGACAAATCTATAGAAATAATGTAATTTAAGCAAATTTCTCGATTTGTTCCATATTACGATTTTTAGCCTTATAATAATAACGATCTTATTATCCAACATGTTATCGAATCATGAATCTACGGGATTTCGGTGTGAGATTACACACCTGATTACGGTAAGAATTAATCCTTCTTGATCGTCAGCACCTAAATCACCATTACTCTCGATTAATCCAACAAACGAGATTTTATTAATCTAAATCTAAATCAAACGATCTATTGAAACGCTTACCCTTAGTATCGTGAACGACCACGATTTGTTTATTTTCACCGGATGATGGTCCACAACCCGGTAGAAAATCCCGAACCGCCGATACCGCCCTTCGTTTGAACTTAGGAGTAGGAATTGCAAATCCACTCCTTTTGTCTCCTACTAACGCTTTTCCTTTCAAATCGTTACCACTTGCCTCCATTGAAAAGATCTCGGTTAGAAAGTACTATGATGAGTGAACGTATTTATCTAAGGAGAGGTTTCGGCTTACCACTATTTTTGGAGAGCCAACGAGTAGAGAAAACGAGTAATTTAGCCCCTAACATAATCGATTAGTCAAACTTTCGATCCGAATAGCAACATAACCGAGCAATGAAATAGATCTAAATAAACCGTGACGAAACTCCTTACCTTAACGATGATGATTCCGATTTCCACCGATTGAATTATGGCTACGGATGAATCGACAAGGATGTAAGGTTCAGCTTTCCCACTATAACACTACACTAAGAGAAGAACATGATGTGAAAGAGTAGGAAAGATATGTTTCGATAAAGAAACAAGGTGAAATAACCGAATAGTGATGGACACACATATTCGGCTAGGAATAAAAAGAAAATAAAAGGAAAAGAACGAAACCACTTACCCGATTCAACCAAAGAAGAAATGCCCAACAATCAAGATGGAGAAGAGGAAAGATGATAAAGTTTCAGTTATTGATGAGAAAGGAACAAAGAAGGTTCGGCCACAAAGTAGTGTCGATTTAAGAAAAATGGAGAAAGGTTGATGAAATGGTCAAAAGAAAAGAAGGGATGGAGAAAAAGAATGCTAGGTAATTTCGGCTAACAACAAAAGAAGATGAACCAAAAATGAGTTGAGGGTTACGGCAAAACAAAGGAAAAGAAAGATGAACAAATGGCTAGTGTGTTTCGGCTACAATCAAGAGAAAAAAAAGTGCACAATTTGGCTTTAGAGTTTCGGCAAGCAAAAGAAAAAAATTAGAAAAGAAAGCACCAAGAAAATGCTAAAAGAAAATAAGCCTCTCAAGCACTAAAACTAGCAAAATGACTAGGAAAATTCGGCTCCCAAGACCCCATCCCAAAACCGTGCATCCTTTTACCAAAAGGATCAAAATTGACCAAAAATTCTTTCCAAAACATCTTCCCCAACATTGGCCAACATATCCCCCTTCTTACTCCTTTCTTTTACTTCTTTCCTTATTCTCCTCCTTACCTAATTTCCTTAGCCATCTTTCCATCAATAAAAAGTCTCCCTTACCATATATAGAACCATGGCCGACACTTGGTATAGGAGCACAAAATAAATCCAAAAATTTTTGCAAAAGAAGGGATTTGAACTCCACCCCTTAAGCCTCTTCATGTGACGCCACACCACTCTACTACTAGCTCATCTTATGCTAGCAAAATACACTCTTATTTCCTTAAGCATTGATGCCACTTACCTTCTCTCCTTTAAGTGCTTAAACACAAAAAATTTGCTAAGTCCCAACTCAATCCCGTGCCTTCTAAGGACCCATAATCATACACAATTAACATTTTTAACTAGCCCAAAGCATGATATACTTCAAAACATAAAATTCTGAATTTTAAGATGTTACAATTCTACCCCCTTAAAGAAATTTCGGCCTCGAAATTTACCTGATTAGAAGAGATGCGGATATTGTTGCCGAATTGTATCCTCTGGCTCCCATGTACCTTCCTCTGTCCCGTGATTACGCCATAAAACTTTGACTAACAGAACCGACTTCCTTCTTAGCACCTTAATATCCCGATCTAAAATCTGTACTGGCTCCTCTTCAAAAGACAAGTCAGGTCTTATCTCAACTTCCTCCACTGGTACGATATGAGATGGATTCGCGCGATAACGCCTTAACATTGAGACATGGAATGCATTATGTATCTGACTTAGCTCCAGAGGTAACTCAAGTTGATAAGCCACTGGCCCAACATGCTTCAGTACACGGTATGGCCCGATGAACCTAGGGCTTAACTTGCCCTTCCGTCCAAATCTTAAGATCTTTTTCCAAGGTGAGACCTTAAAAAAGACCTAATCTCCCACCGAAAACTCTATATCCTTACGCTTCAGATCCGCATACGACACATGCGTCCCGTCAGAAAGCTTCTTTTAACCGTGATGCGAATTACCTTAACTTTTTCTTCCGTTTCGAGATCAACTCCGGACCCAATAAGCGCCGCTCCCCAACTCGGTCCAACAAGTAGGAGTACGACACCACCACGTCCGCATAACGCCTCATAGGGTGCCATCGGATTTGGATTGATAAATTTGTTGTTGTATGCAAACTCGCCAGCGGTAGAAAATCTTCCCAACTACCCACGAAATCGATCACACGCCCTTAACATGTCTTCTAGAATCTGGATTACTCTCTCCGACTGACCATCACTCTGCGGATGAAATGCCGTGCTGAAATTTAGTCTTGTACCCAAAGCTTCATGTAAAGCCTTCCAAAATCGTAATGTAAACCTAGGATCCCTGTCCGATATAATCAACAATGGTACCTCATGCAACCTCACGACTTCTGCTATATACAACTTGGCCAACTTCTGCAACGTATAATCCATACGAACAGGTAGGAAATGAGCAGTCTTCGTTAACCGATCCACTATAACCTAGACTGAATCTTTCTTAGTAGGCGTTAAGGGTAACCCACTAACAAAGTCCATCGTTATCCTTTCCCATTTCCATAATGGAATTTTTACTGGTTGAAGCAACCGACGGGCGATTGATGTTCCGCCTTCACACCACGACATGTCAAGCACTTACTCACAAAGTCGGTAACCTCCGTTTCAACCACAGCCAATATCGCTTCACGGAGGTTTTGGTACATTTTGTTTCTCCGGTGCATAGCATATGGGCTACTATGCGCCTCACGCAGAATCATTTGTCTCAGTCAATCCACAGGCATACAAACTCTTCCGCGGAAACACAAATATCCATCACCATTCAATTCAAAATCCCTATCTCACCACTTCCCACTTGTGAAGTCGAGAACCCAACACTTCATCTAATAACTGCTTTTCCTTAATCGACTTACCCACAGGCTTCACGAACTTGGCTAATAAGCTACCATCTTCATAAAGAATGAGATGAGCGAACATCGCTCTCAAATCCGATATCACCTTACGACTCAGCGCATCTGCCACTACATTAGCTTTTCCTGGATGATACTCGGTTGAGAAGTCATAATCTTTCAACAATTATATCCACCTCCGCTGTCTTAAGTTCAACTCCTTCTGGGTAAGGAGGTACTTCAGACTCTTATGATCCGTGTAAATAATCGACTTCTCACCGTACAGATAGTGTCGCCAAATCTTCAGAGCAAACACCACTGCAGCTAACTCCAAATCATGAGTGGGATAGTTCACCTCATGCGGCCTTAATTGACGAGATGCATAAGCCACCACTTTCCCTCCTTGCATCAACACACATCCCAAGCCCGTGTGTGACGCATCACAATAAACAATAAACTCCTTACCAGCTTCAAGCTGAATCAATACTGGCGCTTCTGTCAGAATCTTCTTCAATTTCTCAAAGCTCTCTTGTTGCTTATCTGACCACACAAATGATACTCCCTTACACAACAGCTTAGTTAGGGGTGCAGCAATTAACGAAAACCCCTCAAAAAAACGCCTGTAATACCCAACCAAACCTAGAAAACTCTGAATTTCAGCCACTGTCTTCGGTGGCTTCCAGTCCAACACAGCCTCGACCTTCCGGGGATCAACTCTAATTCCTTCGGCAGACACAACATGCCCCAAAAAGGTCACCTCTCTCAGCCAAAATTCACACATACTGAATTTTGCATACAACTGCTTCTCCCTTAATATCTGCATTACTATCCGTAGATGCGAATCATGCTCTTCTTCAGTCTTTGAGTACACCAGGATGTCATCTATGAACACAACCACAAACCGGTCTAAATAGGGTTGGAAGACTCGGTTCATCGTATCCATAAATACAGCTGGTGCATTTGTCAACCCGAACGGTATCACTAAGAACTCGTAATGTCCATAACGAGTTCGAAACGCAGTCTTATGAATATCCGCCTTATTGACCTTTAACTGGTGATATCCCGACCTCAAATCTATCTTTGAGAAAATCGAAACTCCACGCAGCTGATCGAACAGATCATCGATCCTTGGTAACGGGTACTTGTTCTTGATTGTCAACTTATTCAATTGTCTATAGTCGATGCACATACGCATCGACCCATCTTTTTTCTTGACGAACAAAACCGGCGCTCCCCACGGTGACACACTTGGTCGAATAAATTCGCGATCCAACAACTCCTGAATTTGAGCCTTAAGCTCTGCTAACTCCTTCAGCGCCATTCTATAAGGAGCAATGGACACCGGAGTCGTCCCTGGCAATAGCTCAATGCCAAACTCCACCTCCCGATCCGGAGGTAATCCTGGAAGCTCCTCGGGAAAAATGTCTGAAACCTCTTTCACCGTTCTAACACTTTATACCGATAATTCTTTGGCATCCAAAGCACTGATAAAGGCTAGGAATGCTCCACACCCTTTCTGTACCAACTTTTCGCGCTTTTAAAGCGGATACCACATTAGACGACTAGTTAGTCTTTCACCTATCACCATCACTTCCTTATCCTCAGAAGTTCTTAGTACCATCTCGCTGCAAGACGGTCCAAATTAAATGCGGTGTTTAACTAGCCAATCCATACCCAAAATAAGATCGAACTCTCCAAATGGCAGTTCCATCAAATCCGCCAAAAATACTTCCCCTTGAATTTCTAAGGGCACATCCCTAAACAACTTATTTACTACCACCAACTGTCCTAAAAGGCTAATTACAGTTGTTTCTCTAGCAGTAATCTCATATTTAATATTTAGAGTTCTAGACACAGCACATGCAACATACGAATGGGTGGATCCAATGTCTATCAAAGCGGTAATAGGTACATCAGATATGAAGAACGTACCGGTTATGACGTCCGGTGCGTCGCCATCCTCTCGACGTCTGACCGGATAGACCAAACCTAGCTGTCTCACCTCCGTGTTACCCCTGTTACCGGTACCTCTACCCGGTGCACCTTGACCTCGTCCTACACCATTACCACCTCGACCTGGCCCACGGCCTCGGTGGCTCTTTGGCGCCTCAGCCGGTGCATAAATCTGTTATGAACTGCCTGAGTTTGATCAGGCTTCCGAGGGCAATCCTTAAACCGATGGTCCTTGGATCCACATCTGAAACAACCACCAGTTCTCTTCCAGCATTCTCTCGAGTGAAGTTTCCCACAATCCATGCAAGGCTGTAACTGATTAGAAGTAGCTTGAACTCTCACTCGAGCTGGCTCCTCATTCTTGGGCCTTTTCTGAAACCCTCTAGCAGGACCTGAGTACCCAGAGTCTCTCTTGTTCCTGCCCCTATCCTTGTCTCGATTTTGCCTTTCCGAATGCTTTACGTATTCATCAATCCTAGCTTTTTCCACAAGTGTGGCAAAATTCCTCTCCTTCTGTGGGGCTATCAGTACCTGCAACTCATTACGTAATCCATCCTCAAAACGCACACAGCGTTCATGATCAGTAGGCACTATACCCCGGGCATACCGACTCAGACGCAGAAATTTTGCCTCGTAAGCTGCCACAGATTTACCTCCTTGGACCAGATTCAGAAATTCTTTCCTTCGGGTATCCACATAGCTAGCCCCAACATACTTTCCTTGGAATGCTGTCTTAAAGAATTCCCATGTAATACGATCAGCCTGAGTACCTTCCCGAATAGTGAGCCACCACTGATACGCCTCGTCTCTTAGTAATGACACAACCCCTTCAGTTTCTGCTCGGCAGTGCAATCCAGGTCGTCCATAATCCGCTCCACCGCCTCAAGCCAGTACTCCGCTACACTTGGGGCTACACCCGAAATACCCCTAAAAATTTTAGCCCCATTCGATCTGAGTCGTTCCGATATCGACCCACGAGCTGTCGACCCAATTCTCACCCCAGTAACCCTTTCTAGGACTCGCAACATCGCTTGTGACAGAGCGTCATCATCTCTCATTCGATCATGTGACTCAGCTTCAGTCACTGGTGACGCAGGGGCGTCCATTTCCGGCATATGTCCCGATACCTCAGATACAACTCTAGCACCTCGGCCTCTACCACGGCCACGTCTACCGCGTCCACATCCTCTAGTGCTCATGTTTACTAAAGCGATTTAATCTGATTACAAGTCTTATGAATCAGTATATTATTCAATGTTTATTAAACAATGTTTTATGAAGTATAGGAAGTAAAGTCGTTTTCGCAAAATGTATCCTAAGGTCTCAATCTCTATAGTTTCAGCTCCTAAAGCTAAAAGTTCTAGAGTATTTCTACATTCATACCACAATAATCATAAAATGAAAACATAAACTTACTTGACTTGGTGCCGGATACCCGTGGTGCCATACTTCCTTTAGAACATGAATTTATAAATTAAAATTTTAAACAGCATTGGAAAATGCTTTTGAACCCAAACCACAGCCGAGTTTTGCAACCGGGCTCTGATACCATAAAATGTAACACCCCAAACTCGGCCCATGCGTTACGACCGAATCTAACATGTCACATGAATAAAGCGTATTGAGAACTTTGAAATTCGTACTAAAGTAGATATTATTTGGTTATAATTAAGAAAACCAGTTTAATTGAAAGAAATATTCGATAAAAATACTACTAATCTCGAGAGGTTAATTGAAGAATCAATAATTGAACTAGTGATCTTTTAAATCCGTAATTTTTGAAAATATTATTGATAATTTGCTGGAAAAATCTAAGTTAAATTATTTGTACATATTTATTATGAAATATGTTTGTTGTTAAATTTGAAGAAAAACCGTTGTTTATGATTTTAGAAAAACCCCGTTTAAAACAATTCATGGAAAATTAAATACGTCAAACATAAAACCGAAATAAATATCCCAGAGGCCTTATTACAACTTTAAACCCAAAATAATAGAAGTAATGAAATAAAGCGGAAAATGAAAATGTGCTAAAGTTCGAAAACACCATTTCTAAAGTATGGCCTCCACCGAGTCATCCATGGCCCAAGTCCACATCACTGAGCATTACCTGCAAGGATTAAGAAAAGGGGGGGGTGAGTTACTAGAACTCAGTGCATAATCCCCTTACCGTCATTCACTGGGCCTGAATTCATTTAGCAATAACTTGGGCTTAAGCCCATTTACATAATCAATAACAAAATGAAGTAAATGTATGCAACCCAACCCATCCATCCATCACACCCCCGACCAGCCAATCACACCTGTGGGGATCAAGTCAACCCACCCCGCCGTTCACACCAATCGCCGCAGTCAAGCTGCTTTTCATAAAATTTTCGTGGTCAAGCCACCGGAATTATAAATAAACATTATAATGAATATTATGTGGCAATGCCACCAGGCTACACTGCTCTTCATACATTTTCCCCAACCCATGCGATATGTAACATGCAACATACATAATCAAGCGTAATATCCACATATATATTCAACAAGCATTAATCCAATAATTTATTATGGTGAATCGGCACATTATAGAACTTTGTAACTCGGTCCACTAAGGCATTCTAGCAATTCGGCCCATAGGGGCATTTTAGTAAATCGGCCCATAGGGGCATTTTGGTAAATTAGCCTATAGGGGCATTTTGGTAAATCGGCCCATAGGGGCATTTTGGTAAATTTAACAATTTTAATACCAATTTTGACAAATCTATAGAAATAATGTAATTTAAGCAAATTTCTCGATTTGTGCCATATTACGATTTTTAGCCTTATAATAATAACGATCTTATTATCCAACATGTTATCGAATCATTAATCTACGGGATTTCGGTGTGAGATTACACACCTGATTACGGTAAGAATTAATCCTTCTGATCGTCAGCACCTAAATCACCATTAATCTTGATTAATCCAACAAACGAGATTTTATTAATCTAAATCTAAATCAAACGATCTATTGAAACGCTTACCCTTAGTATCGTGAACGACCACGATTTGTCTATTTTCACCGGATGATGGTCTACAACCCGGTGGAAAATCCCGAACCGTCGATACCGCCCTTCGTTTGAACTTAGGAGTAGGAATTTCAAATCCACTCCTTTTGTCTCCTACTAACGCTTTTCCTTTCAAATCGTTACCACTTGCCTCCATTGAAAAGATCTCGGTTAGAAAGTACTATGATGAGTGAACGTATTTATCTAAGGAGAGGTTTTGGCTTACCACTCTTTCCGGAGAGCCAACGAGTAGAGAAAACGAGTAATTTAGCCCCTAACATAATCGATTAGTTAAACTTTCGATCCGAATAGCAACATAACCGAGCAATGAAATAGATCCAAATAAACCGTGACAAAACTCCTTACCTTAACGATGATGATTCTGATTTCCACCGATTGACTTATGGCTATGGATGAATCGACAAGGATGTAAGGTTCGGCTTTCCCACTATAACACTACACTAAGAGACGAACATGATGTGAAAGAGTAGGAGAGATATGTTTGATAAAGAAACAAGGTGAAATAACCGAATAGTGATGGACACACATATTCGGCTAGGAAGAAAAAGAAAATGAAAGGAAAAGAACGAAACCACTTACCCGATTCAACCAAAGAAGAAATGCCAAACAATCAAGATGGAGAAGAGAAAAGATGATAAAGTTTCGGTTATTGATGAGAAAGGAACAAAGAAGGTTCGGCCACAAAGTAGTGTCGATTTAAGAAAAAGGGAGAAAGGTTTATGAAATGGTCAAAAGAAAAGAAGGGATGGAGAAAAAGAATGCTAGGTAATTTCGGCTAACAACAAAAGAAGATGAACCAAAAATGAGTTGAGGGTTACGGCAAAACAAAGGAAACGAAAGATGAACAAATGTCTAGTGTGTTTCGGCTACAATCAAGAGAAAAATAAGTGCACAATTTGGCTTTAGAGTTTCAGCAAGCAAAAGAAAAAAATTGGAAAAGAAAGCACCAAGAAAATGCTAAAATAAAATAAGCCTCTCAAGCACTAAAACTAGCAAAATGACTAGGAAAATTCAGCTCCCAAGACCCCCTCCCAAAACCGTGCATCATTTTACCAAAAGGATCAAAATTGACCAAAAATTCTTTCCAAAACATCTTCCCCAACATTGGCCAACATATCCCCCTTCTTACTCCTTTCTTTTACTTCTTTCCTTATTCTATTCTTTACCTAATTTCCTTAGCCATCTTTCCATCAATAAAAAGTCTCTCTTACCATATATAGAACCATGGCCGACACTTGGTATAGGAGCACAAAATAAATCCAAAAATTTTTGCAAAAGAAGGGATTCGAACTCCACCCCTTAAGCCTCTTCATGTGACGCCACACCACTCTACTACTAGCTCATCTTATGCTAGCAAAATACACTCTTATTTCCTTAAGCATTGATGCCACTTACCTTCTCTCCTTAAAGTGCTTAAACACAAAAAATTTGCTAAGGCCCAACTCAATCCCGTGCCTTCTAAGGGCCCCTAATCATACACAATTAACATTTTTAACTAGCCCAAAGCATGATATACTTCAAAACGTAAAATTCTGAATTTTAGGATGTTAAACTCAATGTCCTTCAAGATTAAAGAGCAATAAACTAAACATTATTTCAAATGCAAAGGAAAATGATCATAACTCAACTTTAAAATTGGGAAAATCCTATTATATTGTTGAGTCATATTTTCAATGGGGGAGCGTAGGGGCCAAGGTATAAAATGTTTGCAATTTAGCCTTTTATAATTATATTATGGCATTCCCAAAAATATAAGTAGGCCCCTCCAATATTTTTATAGTTTTAAAAATATTATTGATAAAAATAAAGGGAAAATCTTCTTGAAGAAGTTAAATTATTCATGATAACTTTTGAATGATATTTTTGTTAAATAATAATCTAATATTTTACTTAAAATAATAATATTTTATAAGTAATATAATAATATATATATAAAGAAAAGAAAAGATGAATATATTTTTATTATCTTTCTTATTCATATTCGTGCCTTGTTAGAAAAGAAGAAAAAAAAATCTTCATTATTTTTCCTCCAAATTTTAAGTATAATGTATGTTTTTCTTCAAATTTTTAATAGAGTTTGAACCTTTGAAACTTGTTTTACATATATGTACCAATTGATTTTTATTTTATCAAGTTATTAAAAGTCACTGTTAAAGGATGTTGATGAAAACTTATAAAATTAAGTGAAATGTGTATTTTTTTATGGAAAATGATTAGGAGGCAACTTCCAATTTGTTAGAAGTGTAAAAATGAAACAAAAATAGTTAGATAATGTTATAGTAAGTTTCGACCAAAGTGAAGAGGGGAAGAAAATCTTGGTCACTTTGTTTAAAATTATGTCAAATGATAGTTTGTGAAGCAGTGAGTATTCTAGTGAAAACAAAATAAAAAATGATTAACCAAGTCGAAAGTTTTGTGAATTTGGGATCAGAAAATTTAAGTTTTCAACTTGATAAACCATGTATATTCAAGCTTGTCATTAGTATTTGATTTACTCTAGCTATATGAAGTTATTTTTATGAATTTTGAATCTATTGTTTATATGTTCAAATCGATTGTCATGTTAGAATACTGCTTCTTTTGAATTGATTGTTTATATGTTTAAATCGATTGTTATGTTGGAATACTGCTTCTTTTAAATAGATTGTTTATATGTTTAAATCGATTGTTATGTTGGAATACTGCTTCTTTTGAATCAATTGTTTATATGCTTAAATCGATTGTTACGTAGCACGTCTAACTTTAACTTGGCTCCCCCAAAATTAACATCCTGGCTCAACCACTGTATATTTTTAAGTACATTGTTCTTCACCTCTAACCGTAGAAAGTAAGTATAAAATGAGGATGAAAGTACCATGCATGCATAAAAAAGGTTAGGTTTCACAAAAGTAACAAAAAAAAAAGCATCAAACTTGTCTAATTTTACTATACAATCTTCCATGATATATATCAAGAAAGATATGAAGTAAAAAATGAACCATGTCATTTTGTGTGATAGGGAAGAAATCACCATGTGTAAGGCAATCACAATATTTCATCAGGAATACCTCACAATCAACCGAGCTTTATGTTGTAGTACAAAAAGAAACGAAAAAAGAAAGGTAAGATAATAAGTAAATAAAAGGTAGAAAATGTGTAGATTTTAAAAGATGAATGCTTACTTTTTCTGCACTGGAATATCGGTACATACTACAAATGGTCATTCATTTGTATCATTATAACCAAACTCTGACAGTAGAAAGGTAGTGAACCATTGTAATATTGTTTGTTTTTCAACATTTTTAGACATTATTTGAGAATATGCATTTGAATCCAACCATGAAATTTTCTTTTCCTTGGTATCAACATAGAAAAGAACCCAATGAGTTGATAAACACAATGGTAAAAACAACTGCAATCACAAAAAGGAAAGCAAAAAAGATTACATCCATCTTTGTTAGTTACAATCAAGGATTTTAGTTGCTATTGATATTTTCGATTTGGGTTTTTTTCTACTGAAATAGTTAATGTAATTGATCACCATTACAATACATATAGAAAAAAATGAAAAGCTTACTTTATGAACACCTCTTAGCTTCTCAACTTTAAACCAAGCTAATAATTCATGTTCTGATCTGGATCCTTGTATCAAGGAAGTCTAATATTGCAAAATATATATGTTAAACGGTACTATATATAATATTTTGATATAAAATACTAACAATTTCAATTTTAAATACCAATATAGTTCCTCTTGCCAGATAAAAGTTTTTACAACTATTTGATAGTCGAATGAATAGTGATTAATGTATGCCTATGGAAATATATCAAATCTCTTCTTAATTAATTTGAAGAATATATTAATGACCGGCATACCATAATTAATTAACAACATTTGTTTATTTCCAACTCATACTAGCTGGTAACTTTGAACATGACATGATAAAATACATGATTAATACACAACACAGTTCTATAATTATGAAAATTATATGAATATATGGATTACCAAATTAGGTTATGCCCATATCTCTAAAAAAAATGATAATTACTTACCGAATGATTAATATAAAACTCTTTTCGAGTTTCGTCACCATGGGGTACCATGAGTAACTGTGCTAATTTGTCACCTATTAAGCAAAACACCTTATCTCGTCCAATCAATTTTCTGTCAAACATAAACTTTGATGTATAGTTAGATTATAATGATCACTTCATATGCCAATATTAACTTATCAAAGCTAGCACATACCCAATCAACTCATTAGTTTGCCATCTATTTAGCCGTTTGTTCTCCTTGTCTGTAAATCTTGAGACTAAATATGCCCAAACATCCTAAAGAAGAATTTAAAAAAAGAAAAGAAACTTGATGTAAAAGCCTTAATATATGCATAAAAGCAAAGGAATATGTATAAGGAATTGAATGATATATGAATAAAAGCAAAGGAATGTGTATAAGGAATAGAATGAAGTATGAACCTCCTCCACCATGATCCTTGCTCCTTCAATATTGTTCGGAAGACAAGCTTTGAAACTGACCTGACTTATTATTGTTGAATGGTGAGTCATCTTTTGGAATTTCAATTAAGGTAGTAATGTTGCTTCCATGATTAGGTTCTGTATCAAGAAATTTTGCATAATAATGGATTGAGTCATTGCCAATGTTGAAAGGGAAACATTATTTAAGTTGTTTTGGATTTGTCTCCATTGTTAGTTTCTCCATAAAATCAAATTTTAAAACTTAACACTCGTTACAAACCTTTTAGATTCAGTTTAAGATGAGAAATAAATAAAAAAATGGTTGGAAAATTGAAGTAGATAAGTGATAAATGGATCAAATAAGGAGCTTACTTCCTATTGACGTTTCCAACCTATTTCGATTGTGAACTGAAGCTTCCATGTTCTCTGCTTTTTCAATAATAGGCGGATTACCATTTGGCATTTCAAGTTCAATAAGAACAAAGTTCTTTTCATCCTTTTTGAATAGTAAGTATAGTTCAATTACCATTTTTTTCGGATCTTTTGGTAATGCCTCCACTACTATTAGCTTTTTTTTTATTCCAATTTTTGGAAACTTTTACCACATTAGAGTACTCTTCCATCTTCCTTTTCTTTTTATACTATGTAATGAAAATAAATTAAGGTAACTCATTCTTCATAAATTCTTAGTCATAATATAGGAAAAAGACTTCAATGGAGATCATTTTCTAATCATAATTCATATGTAATACCTACCATATTTTGCATGTGTTCATGATTTTCTCTGTCATTTGTGATAGCAAAATGAACTCAATTAAGTGATAAGATAATGTAACTCTAAAGAATGGGCAAAGCTCCCATATATACCAAAAAAAAAAATACCGGAATATACCACTTTCAGAAAAATTTACCGGAATGTACCATTTTCCCCAAAAACGCGGGGCGCGCTTTAGCCACTTTTCCCCAAAAATGCGCTGACGTGGTCGCGTTTTTGGGGTTCTTTCCCGTCCACTTGCAATGTGAAAAATGAATTGAGTTTTTGGCGGTAGTCTCTGCAAAATAATTTTGAGGAGACGTTTACGAACAAAGCGATGGCCACCATTGCGCGTGGGGACGCTTTTGCTCTGATGGACTCAGACAAAGTTATTTTGAGGAGACGTTTCTGAACAAACAGTTGCTAAAAATGCTTCCAGCAGGTGCACTTTGTGGCGGAGTCTCTTGGCGCTCCCACGTGGCGCTCTTTTGCTCTGAGTGGTATCCGGCAAACTTAGGCTATAAATCGAGCAAATTTCATTCTCAAGTTGCGAGAAGGCAAATTCAGGCAAAAGAAAAAAAATTGAAAATGAGTGAACGTATTAATTTGTTATTTACTACGATGGTGAAGTTCGTGACACGAAAATGGTGTTGTTTTTTTATCGGAGAAACACAGCGCGATTGAGTTTTAATCGGAACATTGATTTGGTAGAACTTCGCAAAAGAATTAGGCGTAAAATATTCGGAACAACGCTAATGAAAGTTGTGTCTATTAAGTATAGATTTTACGCCGGTTGATCCGGTGAGATATGACTCATTCGACATCAAAGGTCCTCTGAGCCTTGAGGCAATGGTGGAGACTCATCTTGCGATGGTTCACCCTATATCGAGGTATATGTAGAATTTTCATCTCCAAGTGATCTTTCTGCGACCTCAACATCTAGTATCGTTCGAGGGAATACACGACCCCAAGCCGACACACTGTAAGTGGGAGGCAAAACACGAAGTATGCCCGGTGTGCGGTAGTAGTATGGAAAACATAACCCCCACGCACGACACTCGGTCGGTGGATGGGACATGCATATCCGTCGATCGGCGTTCGATGACGTAAATACGTTTTGGGGGCGTCATCAACTTCTAGTGGTTGGCAATCCACATATGATTGGGATCTTTACGAAAGATGTTTAAGGAGGATGATGTACTCCGACGACATCCACCAGCGAGGGCCCTCGTTTGTTGCGGAGTTATGGAGAGTCGGACGATGAATCCGATGTGGATCCACCTCGGGAGCGAGGGCACGGCGGTGCGAAGTTGGATTATTTTCTCAACCGAGCCTGCGTTCCAATTGTACTGAAGGCGTTGAGGCGATTCGAGGACGAAGAAGAAGAAGATCCGCTATTCGGGGGCATACTCACCTCCAGCCCACATGCATAATGTCGATCTATCTCAAGATGATGCATTGGAGTTTCCTGAACTACCACACCGGACGCGTGACCGTACAAATTCTTCGTTGAATTCATTAAAACAATACAACATCAGCAACGGGGTTAACTATAATGTGGTTAAATCTAGGCTGGATAAGTACGAGGCGAAGTGTGCAGTTCAAGACGGCACATGTTCATGGAAAATCATGGCGTCGTTGAGGAAAAGGACAGGGTTGTGGGAGGTGAAAAAGTACAAAGGTTCGCATACATGTCTTACCGGCACAGTGCGACAATATGTTTAATGATTTCGAATAACACTAATATTATGTAATGTTACATTATTTAACGTGACTTCGCTGACAGGTGTAACACAAGATCATCCGAGGATGGATTGGACATGTTGGCGATTTAATAATCCCGACGGTGAAGGCCGATCCCAAAACTACTGAAGGCCGGCCTTAATTGGCAATATTCGTAGCCAATTGGGGTACACGCCTTTTTACGAAAGGCTTGGATAGCCAATCGGGTTCCTCGCAGATGGGTGCAGTTCAGGTGTTGCGATGATGACCCACCTTGATAAAATAATGACCCGGAGGTGTTTGCATAAACCACGGCGGGGTGACGTGCATCCCGTGACGGCGAAAGAGTCGGTAGAAAGAAATCGATCCCGACGGTGCCTCCTCTAATCCCACATGCGGCGTCGGTCTCACGATCGGCTAGTTGGGAACGGGCTCGAACCCGGACATGCATTCCAACCTGGGGTAGGACTGGGAAAAGGAAACATATATGGGTTAGGAGGATACATATAAGGGTAGGGTACGCTTTTTGGCATAAACGGTGGACGCCTGTGATGTCGGTGTTGTAGGTGAACCGATGGGCGGTGTTGTGTGTAGGCGATCTGGGCCGCCCGATAAGCGTGTCTGCCGCGTTGTTGCTTGCCCGGTGGATCGAGTAGGCGCTGTTGATGGCCCCGTCTCATCACCCCTTCTCCTTGAATGTAATGGGGCCCGACGTTCCCTTTGCTCGCGAATTTACCGTCGCCTCTCTTCATCCGACAACAGATACTGCTTGCCATGGATTCTAAACCATGGCATGTACTCCGGCACGCACGCTAACTCAAGAACGATGATCGGTTCTCGGTTAGGTAAAAAGTCATACCGGTTCTCCCACGTCTTGATATGACTTGACCAAAATCTTGGCCAATCCGTGTGCGGCTACCGTAAGTCCACTCGGTGCTCATCATCGAGCACCTCAGGTGGCACGGGAATCAGTTGCCGAAATCCAAATTGCCGTAGCACCCGATCTGACTGGTGCATCCCCACGGTCGCGTAGGTGATTATTGGGACCTTAACGTGCCAACTGTTCGGATTTTGGAAGAACTCCTCCGGAATTACAGCCCGAACTTCGGGATCCTCGTACGGTGTCCATTGAAACTATATTAACATTACCAAAATATTAGTTATATACATAATACTAGACACTACATACGAAATACTGAATTATAATAACGAAATTTGAAACTTACTTGTGATTCTGACCGTTGTTCCAATAGGAGCCGTATATCCTCAAGCGAGTTAGGTATTCCAACATGACTCGCCGGATGGGACCACCTAATTAAATAACCTTTTAGCATGCAATTATACTATAAATCTACGAAATAATTGTAAAATATAATATTAAATTTACCTCGTTATCGGTGGGAATGAATATGGTGGTCGAGTCGAGGACGTAAAAATGGAAATCGAAACCATGCCCATGACTGCGGTAGTGATAGGCAACCTCCGATTTTTGCTTTACTCACCGCGCCGCCGCGCGCATCTCCGGTACAACCTCGATAGCACGCAGCGGACCCCAACTCAATTTTATTGCTCTGAAATCAACAAGTTTGAGAGCCATCTCGGTGGACGAGGTTTCTAGAGAGGTCCGGCATCAGATAGCCTCCAATTATCTGAAGAATGTATGCCCGAGCATACCGTATTCTTTCTTCTTTGGTCGAACCCTCGTTCGGCTGCGGGAATGCATCTCGTAACCAGGCCATCTCGATCCGAGCTCCTTGAATTCTATCCGGAATGGCACCTAGAAGCTCGTAGCATACGGCCATCCAATCGATAGATGTTGCGGACCCAGTGACTATCGACCCGTCCACCGGTAATCCCAACTGCAACTGCACATCTTCTAGGGTGATGGTACACTCTCCGCATGGCAGATGGAAAGTGTGCGTCTCGGGTCTCCACCTCTCTATCAACGCGCTGATCAAAGGCGGCTCCAACTTGAACCCCCGGCCTATCGTGGCCACGTGCCAAAAACCCGTTTCCCGCAGGTAATTCTCGATCAACGGCGATGGAGGACCAGGCATGTTGCGAATATAACATTCCAACACCTGATCTACAGACTGTTTAAAAAATTATAAAATTAAAAATTAATTGAAATTGCATAATTGAAAAAAAAAATTTAATAATATTGAAAAATTAAAAATTAAAACTTACCATATTCATTTGCTCGACGGAGATGTGCTTGTTGTCTAGGCGAAGTAATTCCCCGGCCATTGTAATCCGATAAAAAATTTTAAAATTTTCCAAAAAGTATATATTTTCAAAAAATTATAATGGGCTCTTTCGTAAATAGTAAAGGATTATTTTGAAATTTGAGCGTAAATTTCAAGGACTTTGAGAGAAAATTGAGAGAATATTGAGAGAAAATTGAGAAAGGATTGAGAAAGGATTGAAATGTGAAAAAAATAAAGGGTTTGGGGGTTTTTATACTCTCTTTTTTTTTACCGTTGGGCCCCTAACGGTCAAAAAAATTTGATCACATGCGGCTAAAGCGCGCCAGAGTAGCGCAGCTATTTTTCCCAAAAAACGCTGGACGTGGCGCGTTTTTGGGGAAAGTGGTACATTCCGGTAAATTTTTCTGAAAGTGGTATTTTCCGGTAATTTTTTTTTTTTTTTTTGGTATATATGGGAGCTTTGCCCCTAAAGAATAGACCCTCCAAGTGAAGTGCAATAAAATAGAATGAAAGGATTTAAATCAAATTAAAAGTTAGACTTACTTCCTTTTGGAATTTCCAACCAATTTTGACTACATACTAAATCTTCAATGTTATCAGGATTCAAGTTGTTGTAGGTTGAATTTGTGATCATGGCATTGAAATTCAAACATGGCGTGATTATTGACATTGGCATTGCAAGGAGATCTCGAGCCATCTTTGCTAGTGTAGGAAACCTTTTTGTATTAATACGCCACCAGTAAAGCATGTCAAAGGCTCCATCCAAGGGCAGTCATAGCTCATCCAAGTAACAGTCAAGCTCGGACTTCCATGAGGCCACCTCATTAAAGTTTCTTGCATATGCAAATTTACTGAAAGATTCCAAAATATAATCATTAGCAATCTCTGTTGTTGAAGAATTGGAAATATCCAAGTCTGAAGCAGATTTAAACAGATTTTTTGGCTTCATTGGCATATTCATAGTAAACATCTGTAAGGACTTTATGAAATTTGTTCAAATGCATCTTACTATCATGGCCATAAATCTCAGTATATGATAACTCCAAAAAATTAAACTTTAACCTTGGATCAAGAATAATTGCAACAACGAATGCCAAATTACATAAGCTCCGGTAGTAGTCAAATTTCCTCTTCATCAATGTAACAATTGGATAATTGCTCTTTTCCAGATGAAGAAATTTCTTGTATATGTTGCAGAGCTTTGGGAAGTACAAATTTGCAGTAAGGGATTGAGTTCCCTCGATATCATCAAAACATTTCAAACAATTGTGGAAAGCTAGTACCATCTCCCATTCCTCCACTGATGGGTTTAATTTAAAGTTGCCGTCAATTTTCTCCAGTTGAAAAAAATATTTTTCTTGATTCCAAGGCACTATGAAGCACACCAAAGTTTGAATCCAACCTTAAAGAAAGATCATCTCATGATTTCCCACCTTATAGCTTCTCTTGATTTACAACTTCTTCAAATTTCAACTTTCCTTGTGTTGTTTCACTGACATATTCAATGGATTTTCTTAATTTCAAAAGTATTACATCCATATCACGAAAACCATCCTCAATGAGAGTGCAACTGATGAACCAATGATTTGAAGGAAATGAACCTTGGTCACTAAAACAAGTTTCCTTTATCTTCTGAAACATATCATCATTCAAATAAGAGTTATCCATAGTTATGGAAAATACTTTTTTACTTATATTCCACTCCAAAATCGAGCTCTGAATAATTTTGCTTAAAGCCTTTGTGTCATAGAAATGCTCCAAATTTTTGCAGGCAAGAATCTTCATTTTTGGTTCCCAAATATCATCAATGAAGTGTGCTATCATACAACAATATTCAGTCTTTCTGAGGCTGTTCTTCCACAAATTGATTGTCAAATTGAAGTTACAAGCAAGCTGATCAAAATATAATTAAAGTTTCTCCTTTTCATCTTTATAGATGTGATGTATGTCAAATAATAAAATATCTTTTAATGGAAACTCAAACATTGTGTAACAACCCGTTTTTCAGTGGTGTTGGAAACAGTGGTTTTGGGGCCACCAAATTTGACGAAAAAATTCATAAATATTATTATTTAATATTTACGAGTCAAATATGGTTTTTAAAAAGGTTTTTTATTTGATAAATTATGATTTATAAGCGATTTATTAAGTTCAAGTGGTATAACCCTAAGGTCAAGTAATTTTAGAAAATGAGGTATCGGGACCTCGTTTCTATAAACTGAGCCGTAAATATTTTTATAAATATTTACAGAGTTTCATTAAGGTGGTATTAAAGTTTCGTTGAAAAATTTTAACATTTCGATAGTTAATTAATTAAAAAGGACTAAATTGTAAAAGATGTAAAATTTAGTCACTATTTGATTTGAGTGATTAAATGGTTTATTGAATAAAGGAAAAGGTACTTAAATGGAAATTAGACCATTTAAGAATTTAGTGGATGGTTTTGGGCAATTAAAAGCTTCAAAATTGGTTGAATTTTAAATGGACAAAATTGTAATTTTATAATTAAACTTTAATTAAATAAAAGAAAAACTATTATCATCATTTTAGTGTCTTCTTCACCGAAATTGGAAGAAGAAAACTCCATGGAAATGAAGCTAGGTTCGGCCATGGTTAAAATTATGCATGTTAGTCCCTAAGCTATCCGTTTTTAATAATTTTTATGTTTTTGAGATCGTTGCAACTAGGTCTAGCTAGCCCGTACCTTCAATTTTGAAACTATTAAATATTTTGAATATTTACATTGATGAAACTTGTGATTTTAGATGTTAATTGATGAATTTGAAATATTAGTTGTTGTTTAAAAGTATTTTATTAAGTGATTTTTGATGAATTTATCGATTATGGACTAATTTGTTAAAATAGTAAAAATGCAAGGATTAAATGTGAAATTATTGTATGAACGAGCTGTGTTGGATACCGTGAACATTCAGATAAGCTCAATTTTGGGTAAAAATGGTTAATTTGCATGTTTTGGGCTCATGGACTAAATTGAATAAAAGTAAAACTTTAGGGGTAATTTTGTAAAAATGTAAAAAAGACCAAGTTGCAAAAAATGAATTTTTATTGTCTAAATTAATATATTGAATGAAATTATTAATTTAGATAAAGATCCGGTGGAAAATCGAAGAAAATAGAAAATTACCAAAATGCCCTTAAATTTTGGTATTTCTGCAATTTAGCCAGATAAGTTCGTATGAACTGTATTCTGTATAATTTTGATTAACTTGAATGTTAATATGTGATTATATTGTGATTAAATATATATATATATATATATATATATGTTAGTATAAAATTTACTGTGTTAGGAAACGACGTAAATCCAACAACGTACGTCGATTACAGAGCCTCGTTTGAACCTTAGGAATTTGTAGGATACAAATGACATGTCATTAGGGTTTACATGATTTAGGTGCTGGTCCTAAACGTCCTACCGATGGCTGAGGTCCGACATGTGTCGCGAGATACTCCACACTCGTGTGAGCAGACCCATTTTCACAGCTCGTGTGAGCATTTTGATTGACAGCTTGTGTGAGCATTTTGATTCACAACTCGTGTGAGCATACATGTACAGGAATTGACGGATTACAGTTATATGATTTAGCACACTATGTGTGAGCTATCCCCGATATCCAATGATATTCTAAATGGTTCAACGAGAATTATTCGGATAAGAAATGGTAAGAGAACGATATGTTTTTTGACATGTACATATATGAACATCCTTGATATGATGATACATGAAAATTATATAGGTTGAGATGAGTTATAAACTCATGAGATACATGTTGTGGCTAAATGGCTATTTATGTTAATGTGCCTACGATTTATATCTTGTATACTAACATGTTTGGTGGAAATGCTTAAGCTTTGGCCAAGTTGTGGTTGGATTATGCCACGTTAAACGTATAAGTTATGCATTGAAATAGTAAGTGCCTAAATGGAAATATGCTTGTGATCATGAAAGAGTGGTAAGGTCTAAATTATGTAATTTCTATTGAAATGGTTTATCATGTGGTTAATTTCGAAAGAGCTATGTTTAAATGCACTAGCTTGTGGCTATGGTTGAATGATATGCTTATGTCTTGTGTGATATGCATATGAAACGGGTGTGGAAAGGTAATGAAATAGTAATTTCATACTTGAAGTGTAAAATGATGAAAAAGGGAATGATGAGTTGAATTGATGTTGTTATTTAAGTTAAAGAAAGTAAATGCAATAGAAAGTAATAAAATGCAAATGAAAGTAAGAAAATTTGGAAAGGGTTTAAAGTTTTATAATATCCCATGATGCTAGGGATGATATGTGTATGTGATGTTGTGGATTTATTCTCTTTGTGAGTTGTTGAATATGGTTTCATGAATCTTGCGGTATTGGTATAAGATTATTCTTGACATGTATAAATTTCATATTTGAAATAGATTGATATGACTAAAGTTTATACGAGCTTACTAAGCATTTATTGATTACATAGTTCTTTGTCCTTTACTTTTCAGATTATCGGAAGCTCGATCGAGTTGGAAGCTCGTTGGAGATCTATCACACTATCCAACAGTTATATCAATAGTTTTCGATGTCTTGGTTAAGGTTATAATGGCATGTATAGGTGGACTTATGGTTGATGATAGTTGAATGTTAGTAATGAGTTTGGCATGTATATGTCATTTTGGGTGATATAGCCTTGGTACATTTGGTGCCTTGTTGATATGTGTTAATTTGATAATGTGTTTAAGCATGTTTGAATGGTCAAAGTGATATATGATGAATTGACCTCAACATGGTCAAGATATGGTATGCTTTTGAAAGGTTTTGAACTAGATATGGCATGAATCTAATATGGTGTGGTGATTATGTATGAATTATGTTATGTTTTGGCATGGAAACAAGTTAATTGATAATTGGATAAATATGCACATGTATAGGTGTTTTTGGTTGATGTTTTAGCCATTATATTTTGGCTTGTAAATTTGGTATTTTGAATGATTGAAATGGTTGATATGTGGATATATGTATGTGGCCTTTTGATGAATGATTTTATAGTCTTTATGATGCTTAGATGATGGAAGTTGAACATGGTCATTTTGGTATTAAAAAATGTAGTTGGTATTTATGGCTTATGAGGCTAAATGTTAAATGGTAAATTAAGTACATATGAGTGTGGATTTGATATGTGTACAAAATGGTAAGTTTTGGCTAAACTAAGCATTTAGTTATACATGTTTAATTGTTGTGATTGAGGTGCCTTTTGGGCAGATTGGTTGTATACTTATGTACCATATTCGAATAGCTTGTTTATGCATGGTCTTAGTGCAAATTGAAGGCTTGTTTATATGTGCAAAAGTGATTGTAGGTATATGTATGAATGGGTGAGAAAAATGGCTTGGAAATGGCCTATTTTTCGTCCATATGGCCAGCGACACGACCGTGTGTCCCTTGTAGCTTACTAAGGGTTGCAAGTCAGGCAGTTACACCGCCTAGCACACGGCCTGGCTGTAACACCCCTAACCCGTATCCGTCGCCGGACGAGGGTTAAGAGGCATTATCGGACATATTGGAACATATCACAAACATTTCACAAATATCAAACATTCACAATCATTCCATAGCGAAAAATATACACATAGAGTCCCTTTAGAAGGTCTACAAGACCTTAAACATGCTTTAGAGAAGGTTCGGGACTAAACCGATCTCATACAGGAACTTTGCGGAACTTAGAAAATTTTTCTTTCAAAACAGGGCACACGCCAGTGTGGCTTGGCCGTGTGCCTCACACGGCCGTGCCTTGGACCATGTTTTAGCCCATGTGCAACACTGACTTAGGTCACACGGTCTGGCACACACCCGTGCTTCTTGCCTATGTGGCAAACTCACTTGAATCACACGGCCTGTCACACACCCGTGTGTCTAGCCCGTGTGCAAGTCTGACTTGCTTCGAATTGGAGCATTGAAAGACACTATCGAGACACACCCGTGTGCTCAGCCGTGTGGGCAATTATAGGCCATTTGCAAGGCCAAATTGCCACCCATTTTGGATCATTCCTATAAGCATCACTCTATACTCAATTCATACCCTATTAATGGTCAAAATCTTACCTAAACATGCATAATTCATGTTACAATATCCTCATTCATTTCCATATACAATTCCATACAAAAAGCATATGATTCACATCTCATTTCAAACCATTTCAAACATGCAATATATTCACCATCTCAACTACCAAATCAAGTATGAAACATACTATTTCTATTTCACTAGAGCATACCATAATGGCCATTCACACAAGACCATTATAGCCCATCACATACACCATTTTTACATAGCAAAAAATATACCAAAATCAATCCAAGTCTCATCTATTATTAAGCCATATCACATGGCTATATTTACACATTTCATAACATAATCAAAATTCTCTAGCCTATACATGCCATACTTCAACATGTACATTTTCAAAAGGTACCAAAATATAGTTCGATAGTTTGGTGTGATCCTCAACGATCCCCAAGCTTCCAGTAGCTTTGATAATCTATAAAACAATGCAAACACACACAAAGTAAGCTTTCAAAAGCTTAGTAAGCCATATACAAATAAACTTACACTACAGGAAAACAGACTTTTTGCGGCGTTTTTTTTTTGCCTTTAGCGGTGCTTTCACAAGCGCCGCAAAAGACGCCACTATAGAAAACGCCGCTAAAATCTGCGGCGTTTATTTGAAAAAACGCCGCTAAAGATCTTGACTTTTAGCGACGCTTTTATAGAAAATGCCGCTAAAGGTCATGGTCTTCAGCGGCGCTTTTACGAAAAACGCCGCTAAAGGTCTTGGTCTTTAGCGGCGCTTTCTAGAAACGCCGCTAAATACCACGACTTTTAGCGACGCTTTTATAGAAAGCGCCGCTAAAAACTAAGACTTTTAGCAGCGCTTTTATAGCAAACGCCGCTAAAGGTCATGGTCTTTAGCGGCGCTTTTAAAGAAAACGGCGCTAAAGGTCGTGGTCTTTAGCGACGCTTTTTAGAAAACGCCGCTATAAGTGATTGTCTTTAGCGACGCTTTTTTTACAAACGCCGCTAATTTGGTCATGAAAAATAAAAAATAATAATAAAAATATTTTTCTTCATATCAAAAAATTAAAAAAAAATAAAATTTTGCATTATTATTGGATCTCCGATTTGTTTGGTACCAAAACACCACATTCTATGTCACATCAATCTTCATTTTTTCCTCAATAAATGACCAAAAAAGGGACACTAGAATCACAAGAAAGAAGACATGGGAATCATATTCTATTTACATGATATTCCTTGCACTTTCACATAAACTTCCTCTAGTGTTCCAAGTAAACTAGAAAAAAGATAGCATTAATTCGCATGTTAAGGGAATCCAAGATGTGTATGGGTGGTATTTGTTGTAAGTAACATTGTCCAGCTTGTAAATACATTTATACCACATATAGCCAACCTGAAGAATTTAAGAAATAAAAGAAAAAAATAGCCTCCATCAAAAACCTAATAAGCATAGTGGCAATATAGAGATCTAGAGATCAGGCAACTTACAAATAAAGATTAAACATTTTTCTTGACCTTTGGCAGTGTTTTCGGAACCTTTCAATATCTCATTGAGATCCCACAGCTGCATTAGAAACAAAAAAAAACAAAACAAATAAACAAACAAATTAAGTCCTTATTCAGATGTAAAGTCATCCATCAGAGCAGTTGGATTATCCCAATCTACCGAGAGACTTTGTTATAAGTCTAACGATTGCTATCGGGATCGACTTTTGAGGCAAATAACCTCTATATCTTGTTTATGATCTGTGCCAAAGAAAAGTTCCTCATGCACATGCAATCATTTGTATGCCGGACAGATAATACCATATAAATTTCCAATATTTCATACAACATATCATTGCAATCTCATAAATAAAAGTAAAGTCAGCCAAAGGGGGAGATTGCAGGAATTATAGAAATATATTAAATGTTTTCTAAAGATAGATAAATCTTGTTTATGTAGATAAATCTTAGAATAAATCATTTGAGATATTCTAGGATTATTTTATCTTATCTTTTAGTAGTTTATTAGAATAAGGGAATTATTTTCCCAATTAGGTTATGACTCTTTTCTCTATTTAAATTCAGTTCTTTAGTTAATAAAATATAGAAAAATAAAGAGAATTACTCTGTTTTCTACATGGTATCAGCTTAGGTTACCGTTCCTTTCCACCCTAGACCATGTCAGAAACTTCTTCTTCTACATATCCTTCTCCTACTCCGGAGATTACCTCAAATCTAGAAAATTTTTCTGGTTCGATGCTCAATCGACACAAATGCTGTCCGAATATCACCCGCCATAGATTAAATGGCAACAATTTTCTATAGTGGTCCCAATCGGTTAAGATTTTCTCTTGGGAAGAGATAGATTGGGCTATGTTATTGGTGAAATCAAACGACTTTGTGACTGACTTTGGTTTTGCTAAGTGGATGCGTGACAATGGTCGGGTTATGACTTGGCTCCTTAATTCCATGACCCCAAGTATAAGCAAAAATTTTCTCCTTTATAACACAATTTCTTTGAAATGCTGGAGTGTTGTGTCATGAAACCTACTCCAAAGCAATGATAATATTCTTTGAATTATATCATGTTGAAAATCAAGCGGCCACTCTTAAGCAAGGCACCATGCCGTCACACTCTACTACAATACCCTTACCGCTCTTTGGCAAAGCAATTAGATTTGTATGCACGCAGCATGATTGGGCGGTTCAAGAGATCTTTGCCCTTTATCAACAAATTGTCACCCAAAGAAGGCTATTTCAATTTCTACACGGCCTAAACAAGGAGCTGGATGAGGTTCGCGCGGGGTCTTGGTTATTTCTCCACTTCCCTCCCTTGAGAGGCCTTCTCCATGGTCAAGAAGGAAGAAAGTCGACGAAGTGTGATCTTTGCTTGATGAAACAGATCCAACTCCTGAAGGATCTGCCTTAGTAACACACCAATCATCTCCCTCTTCCAAGTGAGGGAGACCTTGGTGTGATCATTGCAAAAAGCCTTGTCACTCCAAGGAAAAGTGTTGGAAGCTTCATGGTAAGCCTCAGAACTGGAAGTCAAAGAACTCCAGAGATAATAAATCCAATCTTGCCACTGCGACATCTGTCACAAGCTTCTCCAAAGAGCAGATTGCTGAACTTCAAAAACTATTTGGAAAGTATCAGGGGTCTAGTGCGGGTAATCTGGTCATGAAAGAACCAGAAGGTAACTCTTCTTTCACAGCATTATTTTCCTCTCAGTTCACTCCGAATTGGATCCTCGATTCTGGTGCTACGGATCATATGACTGGTAATAAGGCCTTATTTCACAATTTTTTCCAAACCGTTGGTAAAGCTATCAAAACAATTGATGGGTCCTTATGCAAAATAGAAGGCCATGGAACTGTTGTTCTCAATGATCAGATTGCACTTCATAATGTTCTCTTTGTACCAAATCTAGCTTGCAATCTTATTTTCGTAAGTAAAATTTCCTCGGACTTGAACTGCTTTGCAACCTTTAACGGTCTTAATTGTACTTTGCAGGCACTAAACTCGAAGAAGATGATTGGTAAGGCCAGCTTGCAGAATGGTCTCTACATCCTCCCTTCCTCTCCTAAACCCGAGATCTTCAAATCTTTTCTGACTTTAAATACTGATTGATCTTTGTTATGTTATGGCATTTTCGTTTAGGCCATCCTAGTTTCCAATACCTTGCTAAATTGTTTCTCGATCTATTTATTAATAAAAGGCCAAACTCTTTTTCTTGCAAAGTTTGCTCTCTTGCTCAACATACTAAATCTTCTTATTTTCCTTCTCCATACAAGCCTTCTCACCCTTTTACTTTGATCCATAGTGATATTTGGGGCCCCTTCTCGGGTGAAGAATGCCGATCATAGTAAGTGGTTTATCACTTTCATTGATGATCACAGATAGGGTAACTTGAACTTATTTGCTAAAAGACAAATCAAAGCTAGCGATATTTTTGCACAATTTTATAACATGGTTCTCACTCAATTTGGGGCTAAAAATCGACTCTTTTAAACTCGATAATGGCGGTGAATTTTTGCTAGGTCTTTGGGTAATTTTTTCAGGGGACAAGGGCATAGTTCAACTTAGTTCTTATGTTGGAACCCCACAAATGAACGACATTGCCGAGAAAGGAAAAATAGGCATCTCCTAGAAGTTACTCGTTCCCTCTATTTACTACCAATGTTCCTAAATATCTATGGGGAAGCCTTATTAACTGGCTACCTATTTAACCAACAGAATGCCTAGTAAGGTTTTAAAATTTCAAACACCTCAATCTATATTTTTGCAAAACATTTTCCTCATTTTAAGCCTATCTCCTCAATTTACGCCACTTAAAATCTTTGGTCGCCACAGTTTTTATCCAAAATATTGCTCCTCATAAATCCAAGTTAGACCCCAAGTCCTTAAAATGTGTCTTGGTTGGATATTCTTCACTTAAGAAGGGATACAAATGCTTTCATCCTCCTTCAAAACGATTTTTACCACTATGGATATCACTTTTATGAACAGGATCCCTATTTCACACAGTGAAATTCGTGGGGAGACATGGAGTGATTTTCACCAAATCGTATCTTCTCCTAATTTCCATTCTCAACCTTTAAAATTGCCACCAATTTTACCTTTACCTCTGATTTGTCACTGTGACTACTCAGATTAATTCTCTTGTTATACCTATCAATACCTCATCCACACCTACTTTAAACACCCCTCCCGAAAATACACCTACTCCTATTGAAAATCTTCAACAAACATCACCACCCAAACGACTTCGTGTCTACACAAGAAAAAGAAAAATATCCCCGAGACTTTGTTTTGCAATCGATTCTTCTTGAGAATTGGATTTAGGTCCATTCTTAGGAATGGAAGAAGAAATCAGTAAGTCCTCTACTCTAGATGATTTTCCTATTGCTATTAGAAAAGGGGTTAGACAATGCACCAAGCATCCTATTGAAAAATTTCTTTGGCTATAATTCTTTGATGCCTTCTTTTCAAGCATTTACAAACAACCTTGGATAAAGAACAGATTCCCACAAGCATAGTGAAGCTCTAAAGGATCCTAAATGGAGAAGGGTTGTTGAAGAGGAAATTGGTGCACTAAAGAAAAATGCTACTTGGACGATTCTGGACCTTCCTCAAGGAAAAAAAGGGTGTTGGTGTAAATGGATCTTTCTTTGTAAAGTACAACTCCAATGGAAGCATCCAACGATACAAAGCTAGATCGGTGGCTAGAGGCTTTACGCATAAGCGTATAGGATAGATTTCACGTAAACGTTTGCACCCGTGGCAAAGCTTAACATCGCTGTCGAGTACTCCTAAGTTTGGTGTAAATTGCGATTGGCAATTACATCAACTTGATGTAAAAATGCATTTCTTAATGGCATGCTAGAGGAAGAAGTTTACATGAAATTGCCACGGCTTAAAGTCCGTTGAAGGAAGCAACAAGGTGTGCAAGCTCAAACAGTCTCTATATGGGCTAAAACAATCACCCAGAGCTTGGTTCGAGAGGTTCACTAAAGTCATTCTGAAAAACGGCTACAAGCAGTCCCTTGCCGATCATACACTTTCCATCAAGGTAACTTCTACAAATAAGAAAGCTATCCTAATTGTGTATGTTGATGGCATAATTCTTACTGGAAATGATGAGGAAGAAATTAGAAATTTGAAGAAGCTGTTAAACAGGGAATCCGAAATCAATGACTTGGGAAAGTTAAGATATTTCTTAGGAATGGAGGTGGCAAGATCAAAAGAAGGACTTGTGATTAATCAAAGAAAGTATGTACTTGATTTACTCAAAGAAACTGGTTTTCTTGGTTTTAAACCGGTGATACACCAATGGAGGCAAATTTAAGATTCAACAAAGAAGATGGGTCTTTAGTAGACAGAGAAATATCGAGATTAGTTGGGAAACTTATTTACTTATCTCCGACAAGGCGGATATAACCTTTCTCAGTAAATGTGATAAGTCAACACATGACTAATCCTAATGAAGAGCATATGGCAAAGAACAAATGTAATTCTCAAGTACTTGAAGAAAACTCGGGACACGGCTTAATGTTCAAGAAAACACAAGACAGAATCTGTTAAGATTTTTCTGAGACTCTAGTTGGGCGGGAGACCTCACTGAAAGAAGATCCACTAGTAGCTCTTTGCACTTTTATTTGGGGTAACCTTACAACTTGGAGAAGTAAAAACAATCTGTTGTTTCAAGAAGTTGTCTTTGAAAAGTGAATTTAGAGCACTAGCTTTGGGAATATGCGAAGGAATTTGGCTACTTAAATTACTAAAAGAACTTGGCACTAATCAAGAGGATCACTTTAAAGTCTTGTGTGATAATCAATCGCTATTCAAATTGCCAAGAATCCGATCCAACATGACCGAACAAAGCATGTGGAGATTGACAGCATTTTATTGTGACCAAGTCAACAAAAGAACGACCACTCTTTCCTACATTCCTTCAAAAGGACAAATTGCAGATATTCTCACTAAGGCTCTGCTAAAACACATTTTCAATAAATTCCTATTCAAGCCGGGATTATACAATGTATATTCTCCGACTTGAGGGGGATGTGTAGGAATTATAGAAATATATTAAATGTTTTCTCTGAGATAGATAAATCTTGTTTATGTAGATAAATCTTAGAATAAATCATTTGAGATATTCTAGGATTATTTTATCTTATCTTTTAGTAGTTTATTAGAATAAGGGAATTATTTTCCCAATTAGGTTATGACTCTTTTCTCTATTTAAATTCAGTTCTTTAGTTAATAAAATATAGAAAAATACAGAGAATTACTCTGTTTTCTACAGAGATAAGTACATACCTTCAACATCTGATCATGTGATATACTGCCAAGAAATATTCTATCATGAGAAAAAGCTATAATAAAAAGTAAGCAAGCATTTTCAGTAATCAAGGAAGAACAAAAACTACAGGGAGAAAAGCACAGAAAGAAAGCCACCAACATTTTTAAAAGCTTAAATGGCAGATCTGATTTTGAATTAAGATGGTAGTTAGTTGTTCTTTAGCACCAATTAGCAACAATATTGTCTATACCATTATATAAATAGCTGAGAGAAGGCTTTCGTTTGCATTAATAAGCATATATAACATGCTAATATTAAACGACCTACAAGCAAAACCAACATATCACCTTTTTCCACCAGCTTTTAAACATGGGCCTCTTGCTTTCTTAGTAATAAAGCAAATACATCATTCTTTCAAATAAACAAAAGCATATATAACAGGCCAATATTAAGCAGCTATAAGTACATCCAGCATAGGCTCTGTTTGGTTTCAACTTTTGAGGCCTGCATTTGTATATTTTCCATTTGCTTGCTTATCTTTTGTGATTAATCAGACACAAACTGAACAGATTTACATTCAATTAAAAGGAAGTAAATACTTAAAAGAAACAACCAACCCAAATATAAAGGTTGAAAATATAAGTAAGATGATATTTTTCTATGTCAAATTTTAAAATCTGAAATTCTAAAAAGAGAAATCGCTTTTGTATCAAAATGCTACTGTTTGCTGTTTTTTTCTGAAACCGAAAGCAGGAAGTTAAAACGGGAAAACTAAAAGGAGCCTTCGTAAAATTTAGCCATGCCCAAAGATCCAATTAATTCTACCTCCAAAAGAACATAGTTAAGAAAATGTTGATCACAAAGGGAGGAAGAAATATAATACCAAGGCCCTCAACTGGATATTCTGAATGCTCTGCAATTGGTTGTATGATTCTGTTAGGTAATATGCCTACTAGGCTGGGGAAATATTCAAACAAATTTAAATCAATGCTAGAGCAGGCAGATCAAATCAACATCCAAATAAATATCTCCTTCCGTGCCCAATTCTCACCTGATGAGTCCATTCTCAGATCCTGTAATGAGTCTATCTTCATCAAGCTGACACAACAAATATTAAAATGCAAAATGTTTATTGGTTATTTTAAGCCAACCGATATTAGAAGAATTTGGAAACCAGCTTACCTTCAACATAGCCTCCACAGAATGTGGAGAAAGATCAACAAAACGATCACTAGACAACCAAATGATTTATTCAGGGAACAAAATTAGGTGAAAATATCATAAAGAGAGAAGGGGGAGAGAAATTCAAAATCATGGAGGATTTGGAGAAATATAATGTAATATGTTTTTAATGCACAATACCTGCAGTCCTTAAAAAATCCCTACGAATATAACAGCAAAGTTATTGGAATATAATTTTCCAATAAGATTAGAATCATTTTGGGGTGACCTAGCCTTAACCAACAAGAAAAATCCCTTGGACTATAATTTTCCAATTATAATACCCCAATGATAATATATAGCAACATTAAACATATGAATCTAGTTCATACCAGCTCTATCTTAATTCTATTTGTAAGCAAGCCACTAATAATCTTAATTTAGCATTGGTGTTGAAATTTTCATGATGGTTTGTGATTCATCTTGTATGTTCTGTCCTTGAGGAACCATTAACCTAAAACACCCAACTATGAGACAAACTTCATTAGGGTAATAGGGTCTATAGTTTTGTTAAACGATGTTATAATGGACAGAGGTTGAAATTATTGCACTGCATTGGTGTTATTATTAGAGTTCAAAATTATGAGTTGTAAGGATCTAACCATTATATTTCAGGTCCAAAGGCTGGGGAATTAAAATATAGAGAGAAGCTACTTAAGAAATGAAATACAAATATAATTTTCTATAATGGGATAAAAAGAAGAAGAAGTAAGATGTGACCGTCATCTCATGCTGGCATTTTACAAACAAGACCAAAAAGAAAAATCAATACTTTAACAACCAAAAGCTCCAAAGGTGCACCTCAGTCTCTTATGTACTTCAGCAAGCTGAGCTCGAAACCTTGATACTTCTTTTGTCATTTCCTGAAAAATAGCAATAACCCAGACACATAACAGAATTAACAATAACTTGAAAAACGAAGATAAAAAAGGACACATGTAATGTCAGAAAACTTCTTACCTCAATAGATTGACTGCTGCAAGGGGCCCAAAATAAAATAAATAAAAATTAGATTCTTCTCAACATCCCTCATAAACAGAAATATTTATCTGGAAGAAATTGAGATAAAGGCGACATACTTTGCACCTAGAAAGTCATGTATGTTTAGATCATGATCCAATTTCATGAAGGTTTTCTTCAGTGCGACCCAAAAATTAAAATCTTCACTTGGTAAGGAAGGAAGAAGAACATATTGAAGAATATGAGTTGCAAGTAGTCTTACTTCGAGGCTCTCCAGCTTCCTGTTGCAGACCAACGAAAATCAGTTAGCTATAATGTCATTTCAATATGAACAGACTATTCACTGAAAGACATTAAAATTCAGATTCGACACCTCTTTGCCCTTTCTTGCGGCGTTAATTGTGCAAACTTCACAATAAACTCTTCAATATTGCTGGTAAAAGCAAACAAGCAAAGTGAGCCCCATTTGTTACCTTTCATACAAGTTATCCCTCTAACGGCATCTACTGTATACATAAATACCTAAACGCATAAATATAACATTATTTAGACAGTTATACCCAGGACTATTTTGAAGTGATTGATATGAACCTGAAACTGTGCGTAACTAAGTAAACAAAGAATCACTGTAACATAGACTCTGATACATATTTGTATATTGTTAAATAAGAAACCCAAATAAAGCACAAATCCAGAGATCAAAATGGCAACCAATACCTCATTAAAATCAGAGTCCACCAAGCTTAGGCTGTGTAATTATCAAAGTTGCTAAGAATAAAAATGTGAGTTGACACCTGAAAAAAATTGAATTTTTATCTACAGTAGGTATAAATCATTTTCGAATTACTATAGCTTCTACTTACGCTATTGTTATACATGATACAGACATAAAATTATTTCACCATTGATACTGAAAGCCAATAGATACCAAAAGGTTTAATATAGCTAGAATTTGCAAACAAAAATGATATTAAATTATTCAAAAGGTGTAACAGGAGGTGCAGTAGAAACAAAAATGATGGGAATAAACATCATAAAAAAGTATAATCTATGGCAAAATGAAGAATAAATATATTGAGGAAAGTATGAATTAGACCCTCCAAGAATATAAAATCTCATTCTTATGATACCTGCGCTCTCCATGGAATAAGGTAGGCTTTCCTGTTGGAGAAAACATTAGAAGGATAATGTGAATGTCACATAATATTGATAATTCCTTAGCTTTCTTCAAGATTCCAGTTCTGCGTTTCGAATATGTAACTTGTCTGTTTCTATAGCTCTCTAACCTTTTTATTTTTAGTTCAAAGATAGAACTCCTGTTTCGGACCAATTCAGCATATAACACTTGAAAAGATAATTCTAATCTTATAAGCTAATAAAAACATGTTCATAAAGTACAAACAAATTCTTCAAATGGAATATATTTTGAAACATTAAATGAGATAAGAGCTAAAACCAAAGTCATTACCAGATCTCATATCTCCTCAAAGTTACAAGCTTTAGAAATCAAATAAAAAAAAGAAACCCCGACTTTTACAAACATAAAACCGAATTTATAACAACCCAAATCCCAAAACACATAAAATTTAAGCAATAAAAAAGGGGAACTTTAAGTTTCAGCAATAAAAACGCAAGAATTCAAACAACTGATAATTCAAATAAAGAACAAAACTGAATCCAAATTATACACGAAACGAAAAAAACAATAAACTAACCGTCATTGCGAAGCTTGAAGACGTAAAGCTCCATTTGGAAATCACAGTTCTTGGTACCGAGATGGACCTCGGCAGCCAACATCATCTGGATATCGGCTTCTTTAGGAGATAGCTGCCTTGCGGCAGCTGGGACTGTGGTAGCAGCCATGATTTGCTTTTCTTAACTGCAAACAGAGGATCAGAGTGAGTTTTATAAGTTTATACAGTAGGGTTTTCAAGGCAGAAAAAAAGAAAAAAAAAACCTAATGGGAAATAAACAAATAAAAACCTAATGTAAAATAAACAAATAAAAGCCAGAAAGTTCAGAATATTAAAAGAAAAAAAGAATCAACGGCGTGAAGAACTGGTTTTAGGAAAATTTTAAAAAAATAAAAAAAAAATCAGTGGGGGGGGGGGGGTTTGAGATTTTGGGGATTTGGAGTTTGAAATGAACTTAAAATAAAAGGAATTGAAATGAACCTGAGCATGGACATGCGATGACTAGTAGGTCGATTAAGTATCCTGAACTTTATTATTTAGAGGAGAAAGAGGGAGAAATCGAGATAGAATGAGGAAGGAAGTATCGAAGTAGGAAAAAGAAAAACCCTAGTTGAACTAGGCAGTGGCTAATAAATTCTACGGTTAAAATTTGTGGCGTTTGTAAAAAGTGCCACTAATACAACTAAAAAGGAAGTTTAAAACAGCAACATTTTGTAAACTTTTGTGTAACATATTTGCGGTGTTTTTTTAAAAAACGCTATTATAGTATATTTTATTGCGGCGTTTTAACTAAAATGCCACTAAAACCTCGAGAAAACGATAGCGTTTTGTGGCCTCAGAGAATATATTCGCGGCATTTTTTATGAAAACGCCACTAATTCATATAAAAACGGCACCGTTTTCCAAAGTTTTGCAAACTTTAGTTCAACTTTTTGTGGCGTTTTGACAAAAAACGCCACTATTGTTTAATTTTAAATTTTTTTCATTTTTAACTTATTTTTTTCTATTTTTTTCTTTCAAAATTTTTGTGCCGAGATTATTATTTTTTGGAATTTTTATTTTTTAAAAATTTTGAATATTAAACTTTTTAACTGAAATATGGATTAAAATATTAAAATTTAAAATTTAAAATTTAAAATTTTTAAGTTTTTTATTTCTAATTTTTAATTTTTTTTGAAGATTTTTATAATTTTTAAATTAACATATAAAAAAATAGTATCATGTCATGTGAATTACATCAATATATATTTTAATTTAATCATACACATTTTAAAAAATAAATACATCAATATATTTTTATATTGAATAAATATAAATATTTATGTATGTAATATATAAATATAAAATGATGTTATATCAATAATTGTATTAATAATTTACAAGAACTAGATCAAATTAAAGTTCATGTATACAATTGCACACTAAACCATTGTTCATGTATGCTTTTGGGATTTAACCCATTTTGATATATTTTTTAAAAAATAATAATTTATATTTATCTTATTTAGATTTGTATTGTAAAAAAATCCAAGATACACAAGTAGTTCACCATATTTACCCCTAAACCCTAAAAAATAAACCCTAAACCCCAAACACTAATCCCTAAACTATAAACTATAAACCTTAAATTATAAACCCTAAATCCTTAAACCATATTAGCCTAACACATAACCCTAGCTCTTAACCCCTGTTAGCCTAACCCCTAAAACCATGAACAATACTAAGACCCTAAACCATATAAAACAACAAACCCCAAACCATAAACTCTAAACCACAAACACTAAACTCAAAACTCTAATCAAAATAATAAACATACTATCATAAACCCTAAAAACCCAAACTATAGACATTAAACCTTAAATCCAAAACACATTCCATAGATATTTGCGGCGTTTTTAACGAAAACACCGTTATTTCTATCTTTAGCGGCGTTTGAGAACAAAACGCCACTAATTTATTTTTATATTGATACCAAAACGGCGCCGTTTTATTTAGAAATAAAATAGTTTTTTGTGGCGTTTTTGCGAAAACCGCCGCTATTGCTATACCTTTAGACGTCGCCTTTTCTATACCTTTAGCGGCGTTTTTATAACAAACGCCGCGAAAACTCCGTTTTCCTATAGTGAAACGACGCCTTTTTAAAATCTCTTAAAAGATTTTTGTGGCGTTTTAGGTAAAGCGTCGCTAAAAGCTCGATCTTTAGCGGCGTTTTTGGAAAAGCGTCGCTAATGCTCAGATCTATAGCGGCGTTTTTGAGGAAGCGCCGCTAATGCTCAGATCTATAGCGGCGTTTCGCCGCTATTGCTCCTTTTTAGCGGCGTTTGGGATAAAAACGCCGCTATTGCTCAACTTTTTGCGGCGTTTTCTTTCAAACGCCGCTAATGTATAATATTTACGGCGTTTTTTATTAAAACGCCACGAAAAACGCCGCTAAAAGTCTGTTTTGGTGTAGTGTTATCACATAGAACAATTATAAACCATTTCATACATATGGTTCTTGGCATAACACAATCACAAGTCATGTTTCTCTTATATCTCAATTGATCATGTTCACTTGCTCATAATCACATATCATGTAATATAGCTCACATATCAAATGATCATATTCATACATACCTTTCATTGCCAAATTTCTTATACATACATACGTACCGGAATTCGGAATCACATTCGTATACTCATTCATTTCTCGAAATGCCTGTTGAACCGTTCGGAATAAATAAGGATACTCGGATAGCTCGTAAAGCTCGTACAATGCTAACGTCCCAGACGTGGTCTTACATGTAATTAAATATCGATGCCTCTGTCCCATACAGGGTCTTACACAAAATCATATACGATGCCGATGTCCCAAACATGGTCTTACACGTAAATCTCAAATCGATGCCAACGTCCCAGATATGGTCTTACACGATAACTCATATCGGAATCCTATGTCATGACATATGTATCCTAACTATTCCTATGGTTCGTACGGGGCTTTTCGGACGTCATTATATTATCGGAATTTTCTCAGATTTCACATATTCAGCTCCAATAGCCATTTATCACATTTCATTAACATATAAGCAATAATAATTCAATTCAAACACATTTATTTATATATAGACTTACCTCGTACGGAAATGAACGGAAACAAACGGCTATTCAACTACTTTCGATTTCCCCCGATCTAATTCCGTTTTCTTTGGTTCTTGATCTATACACATTCAAATTTAACCTTTTTATTCACCAAATCATTCAATTCAATCCATATACACATATTTAGGGCATTTTACAAATTAGCCCTCACATTTTCACATTTTGACATTTTAGTCCCTATTTCATAAAATCACAAAATACACATAATTTCACATTTTTCATGCTTAGCCGAATTTTCATGGAGTTTATTTAAGCCCATATATTTAATTTATTTCATATTTTAGTCTTTGAATTTCTCATTTTCACAATTTAGCCCATAATACTTAAATTCATCAAAAATTCAAATACAAAACATGTTAACCCAACACATATCTTTCATTTTTCATCAACTAACATCACAAAGCTCACAAAATAAAAAATTTCTTAACTCAAATCATCAACCAGTTCAAAAATTAGGGCATTGGCTAGCTAGAATATGAAGCAACGATTTCAAAAACATAAAAAGCATCAAAAATTGAGCAAAGAAATGCATGAGAGCTCAAAAATGGTGTTTTCTTTCTTTAGAAATTCGGCATTCACCAAAAAGATGAACTAAAATCATGTTTTTGGTTTATTTAATTGACCATTATTTATTTAATTACCAAAATATCCATTAATAAAACATTAAAATTTCATATAATGGATGACCATTTAAGTCAAAATCCACTAACTATGGTCTAATCACATAACAAGGACCTCTCATGTAAGAAGCCATGTCAATTCGGCACTTCATCAAGTAGAGCACAACTTTTACATTTTCTGCGATTAAATCCTTTTATCAAATCGGCACACAAACGATAAAATTTTCATACGAAATTTTCACACATATCAATTCACATATTATAAACATGGAAAATAATATTAAAATATTTTTTTGACTCGAATTTGTGGTCTTAAAACCACTATTCTGACTAGGGTCTAAATCGGGTTGTTACACTGGCACACGGGCGTGTGGCTTGGCCGTGTGACCCAAGTCAGAGAGTTACACGGGCACAGACACGGGCTGGGATACGGCCGTGTATCCCTTCTTCGAATGTCCACACGGCCTGAGACACGGGCGTGTGTCTTAGCCGTGTGAGTCACACGGCCGTGTGACCCCTGCAGTTTGAAAATTTACGCCTTTTCCCAAAAAATTCTACATGTTCCCGATTTAGTCTCGATTTGTTTCTAATATGTTTTTAGGGCCTCGAGGGCTTATATAAGGGAAAATATGTATGTTATTAATGGAGTTTGCTATGACTGGTGTTGTGAAAGATATGATTTAAATTTTTGATTGTTTTGAATTGTAATTTCCGATAATGCTCCGTAACCCTATTCCGGCGACGGATACGGATTGTGGGTGTTACACATTGGCTTAAAATTTTCAAAAAAAACTTAAAGAACTCTTGTTCAACCATATCCAATGGACATTGATGCTTGATGATCATTTTTTGCAAAATCCAAGCGTCTCCTTTCTTGATCGAACATGAATTGCTTTCATCACTATCCCGAGTGATCAAATTACTTATTTTAGATGTGGTTAATTGCCTTTTTTTATTTTTTTTTCTTTTCTTACTTTGGTATATTTCCAAATGGTTTTTAAAGTGTGTGGTTCCACTCTTGTTTGACCATGTAAAATCCTTATTGCAGTGTTTACATTTGGCTACTTGTTTTCCATTCACTTCAAACTTATCAAAGTCCAACCAAACTTTAGACAAGAACTTTCTCCGTTTGGTTCGTGGGACTTGATAGGTCTCCATGTATGCTTTCATAATCTCATAGTCATCAATGGACATAGTCTGAGAAATGAAGTCCTTCTCTCCAATTTCCTTTCAAAAAGTAGACA
This sequence comes from Gossypium sturtianum, assembly GCA_025698515.1. Taxonomy (NCBI): domain Eukaryota; kingdom Viridiplantae; phylum Streptophyta; class Magnoliopsida; order Malvales; family Malvaceae; genus Gossypium; species Gossypium sturtianum. The sequence goes on along the minus strand of CM046943.1, from coordinate 32,313,203 downwards.
AATTAAGAATAAGTTGTCTATAAGTAAAAACTTCAAAGCACATTACAATAGCTAAAGCTCTCAAAACTATATATAATCATTTGAATACTTAGCTTAGGCATGCACCACTACATTATATATAAGCACACAATGTTAATATAATGTTGACAAGCTATTCAACCAAACCCTTCTTCTTTTAAAAGGAAAAGGAAAAAAAATGGCAGGCAACTAATTTTAATGTTATTCACTTAAGTTACATTCTTGTTGTTTAAGAACAAAATTCAAGATAAATGATAGTATATGTTTCTCCTTTACATATTCTAGGGCTTTATCTTACTAATAAGATTTCAAGTTTTAGACCAACTATATAGAAATGATTACCTGTTTATGAGGCCCTTGTGTTTATAGTACTCCTCCATAACTCATGGGATTGGGTGTGCTAAAAGGAGATGACTCAACCTAAAAGAAAATATTTTTATTCATTATACACATGTACTAGAATACTACAAGTCTATAATAATATAACATGAATACAACTGGCTAGCATTATACCTGCTCAACAAGCCCATGTCTCTCCATTTCTTGAACATCATATGGTTGAACTGCATTCAAAGACCATGTTGTGTTTGAGTTTAGTAAATCATTGGTGGATGAAGCTGGTCTAGCGTTTCTCATATGCACCATCCCCTGCAGAGTGGTTGAAATGGTTTCTCTCTCGAATCCAACTTCATTACCTCAAAACCGTATAGTTACAAACTTTTTCTTCATGTTTTTCAAGTCATTGAAGATATCAAGTGCTAAAGATTCTGATTTCTCACTTTCGATTTCAGGCCAATAAAATTCTACTACATAAACATCACCAATGATGTAGTCATTTTGTAGATAGATTGCACCAACAGCATGACTACCAAACAACTGTGTAGCATTAAACAGTGGGTAGTCACTTTTCATAAGCTTCGTAATACTTGCTTTGAAATATAATATTATAATTTCTGAAATATCTCTTATAAATTAGCACCATAATTTATTTTATAACTATTTTGAAAGAATGTATTACTATAACATCACAATTTATCTTCACAATATGTGTTGCAAATTAAAACAGATAAATATATTAAACCTTCAAACAACCACAAAATTTTGGGCATATTTTCAGTAGTGTATGTAAAATTATATTTGATTGACAAGTTATAAAAGTCGTAGTTATAGGGTAATAAATTTTTATCCTATGAATATTCTTTTTAAAGATCTCGTAATTATATTTAATTGACAGGTTAAGAAATATAAAACTTGTAATAATTAATCAATAATGATGTAATGCCCTGGAATTTGGGCCTAGAAGTATTGGGCCTTGAGCAAAGGAACGATTAGGAAACTGTGCATAAAAGTTTATGTGAGCTAGGAAATGACACAATTAAATGTCTGCACAAGTGGTTAAGGGTCCTGAGAGGAGTTGGAAAAGTCCTAGGTTCAAACCTGGGCTTTAGCAAAAATTTTGGTTTTAAGTGGATAAAACCTTGGATGCTTGGATGTAGGCCTTTTAAATTATTTTGTTAAAAAAATGACACAAGGAAGCATGTGGTCTAGTGGTTGTGGCGTCATTAAGGTTGCAAGGGAGCCTGGGTTCAAGTCTTGGCTCTTGAAATTTATTTTAGTTTTTTTCTTTTAAAGGAACCTGGACTTTGGCCTTTAGACCTTTTAATTAATTGAAGATAAAAGGTGACACAAAAGAGCTTGTGGCAAGGAGGCAAGTAGCGTGTTGAGCTTTTGAGGGGGGCTTGGGTTTGAATCCCATTGCAAGCAAAAATGATATTTATTTTGCTAGCATGAGGCGGCAGGAGTTTGAGGTGGTTTCGAACTCTGTTGGGTGAGAGTTTGAATGGGTCTTGGAGGGTGTTATGGAGGATATCAAGGAGGGATAAGGGGAGAGATTTTAGGAGAAAGTTAAGGAATTCAAATTAGGGAGTGTTGTAGCCGATTGGGAGACTTGTTTGTGTAATTTGGCTAAGGGGGTCTTTGGGTATCCATTTTCGGTAATTTGTGAGTGAATAGGTGCCGAATTACCTCTCTGCCATTTGGGGTTTTTGTTCTTTTTGGCGATTCTGGCTTCTTTTCTCCCTAGTGCCGATTCTATAAGTTACCTTTCGTGCTCTTTCGAGATTTGATTAGTGTAAGTTTTAGTGCCGAAATCCCTATTCTCAACTTCCTTTCTTCTACTTTTTGCCGAATTACACTACTCTTTTTCCTCTTGCTCCTTTGTGACCGATTCTCCCATCCTTACCTCTTCACTTAGTTTCAGTTTAGTGGTTCTTCTTTGGTAATCGCTTTGACAAGTGTCCGACTGCTTCATTGTTCTACCGTTCCTATCAGTTGTTTTGGTGTGCTCAAATCCTTCTTTCGGCATTCAATCGTTTTGGGGGTAAGTGGTGTTGGCCGAATACTCTATGACTTAATATTGGGACTTTAAGCCATATTCTTGGAAATAGTTTTGCCTAATAAGGTTCGTTGCCTGAGCAGATAATCATCGAGATCGATCCTTAGTCAGCGTTAAGAGCAATAAAGCCTTTTTCGCTCATTCAGGGTAAGGGTAAAGGGTTGGTTTGGGATTGTATGTTTAGGAATCCTAATGTTGGAAGACTAACAATATGATTTGATGGAAAATAGGCTTTGGAGCACGTGGATGATTTGCACGTTTCGCAATCAGGTGTGTAACTATACGCCCGATTTCGTGACTGTCAAACGCGGGATAAAGGTGTGTATTCACACCCTATCTATCTGTGAATCGGCAAAAGCCGATAAGCTAAAATGCCAGAACCTCGGCATTCGAGGTCTCACGAGCGTACAAATGCACGTGGGGTGAATCGAGCCCCAAATTGTGAGTAGCAGACTGCAGAAGCCACCATGTGCGTTTTCGTGGACTGGGGCTGTTATGGGCCTCGATGGGTCAGAATGGGCCGCATGGGCCCAATGGGCTTGTGGGCCCACACGGGTAAAATCCTCGGTAAGTGATCATTGATAGGTTGGTTTATGAGGCTCGCGATGCCGTATGTGAATCTAGACTAAATGGGCCACACGAGTGTGTGGGCCCACTTGGGCCCAATAGCGGGTTTTGGGCCCATATACACTGTTCTAGCCGTGTAAGTTATCTGAGTCGCTTGAAGCGATGATAGACTCTCTAGGAGGTCTTAATAAGTACTGAGACCCTAATATTTGTAAAATTACTGAAATACCCCTGTAGGACAAAATGACTGTTTTGCCCTTGTGGGTAAATGACTGACTTAGATTATGAATTTAACTGATTTGACTACGATCATATGATTGTGTTTTAATGACTTGACTGTGGTCGTGTGACTGATATGCTTTTAATATATGTTTAAATGACTGTTACTGAGCATGGCCATTCTACATACACCTGTGATGATTGAGCATGACATACACGACATATTGCATGGGGTTGGGACATTGTTACAGAGGAAGTGTATGGCCCATTGCTGTTCTGTACAAGGATTCCAGCCTTTCTGCGATATTTATGGCTTTTAGTCGTTCTGTCTACGGTGCCGAGCCGTTCTATTGACTTAGTGCCGCAACCGGTGCTAAGCTTGGTGTGTTGGCTGGGTGGGTTGATTTTATCCCCACATGGTGTGTTGGTTGGTACATGTGGTGTATTGGTTGGATTAAATTTGGATTTTGCATGCACATCATCGCATCGATATTGATTCTGTAATAGGCTTAGGTCCACCTGGTTCTGTTAATGGGCTAAGGCCCACCTGATACTGTGTCTGTGATGGGCTCAGGCCCAGTCTATTTCTGCATACCGTATATCTGACTGTTTGTATTATAAGGGATTACACACTGAGTTTTCGCAAACTCACCCTTCTATCTAACTGTACAGGTAATCCCCAGCCTTAGGCGATTTAGAGCCGCGAGAGACTCGGAGGTGGCCACACGACCGTTGATGCTCTGCTGTAGACTTTTTATTTAAATTTTATGTTTTGGGTTTTAATTCTGTTATAAGGCCTTTGAGGGATTATATTTTTAAATGGGCTTTAGATTTCCTTATTTAAAACTGCTAAACACGAATTTTCAAAACTAACAACTATTTTAAAAACACTTAAAAATAGACGTTTTTATATTTCAAACTTTAGGAGCTTCCGCGATTGGAATAACCTAAAGTATCAATGCTAGACATTAAGTAAACATTTTTGATGAGATGATTTGCTAAACTCGAGCAAAAGGATTTAAACATAGAAATGAACTTTTAACGACAAACTCAGTTTTTGAACAACGCTTTGATGTGACACGCCAGATTTGGCCATAACGTTTGGGCCGGGTTTGGGGTGTTACAAATGATATATTATATTAGTTGCAATTTTGAGCCCTTTATTTATTGTGATTATCATATGATATTTAATTACTGTATTGATTAATGAGAACATTTTTTAAAAAGTAATTATAATGTTAATATACAATTTCATATATTATCAATAAAACAACAAATTCTCTAATGGGTCTTCCTCTAAACGTGGATCAAACTCTTTTGATGATGGATCAAAAATGGGCCAAAAGAGAGTGTCTGATAGAGATAGCCCTTTTAGCATTCAGCATGTTTAGGTCAAAGGCTCATTAGAATATATGAAAAACAAGGTAGTGAGAAGTATAGAGACAAAGAGTTCTATTTCAATTTTCGGGAAAGAAAACTCAAGTTTCAAGTTTGGGGAGATGAGTATGGCCGAGGAGAACACGAGAAAAAGATCTACACTCATAGAGGAACTTCGGCCAACGAGACCACCAAATGTTGAGATTGGGAGCTCTGAGCATTCAATGGTGGAGGTGGTGACGACTATGAAGGGGATTATCAATGGCTTTGAGTGTGGCTTAACTACTGAAACTTTGGCCATAGTGACACCATGCTTGTGTAGGTATCCGATGATGAGGCAAGCCTTAATGTTGAGCCTAGTTGCTGATGTTGAACTGCTTGGGTATGAGAATCTTCTCTATTTCGCTTTAATTATGAATACAAAATTATTCTTTTAGAACTAACAAGGAACTGATCATCCCTGTAACAGCTTATTTTTAGTGAAATCGAAACAGTGGTTTCGAGACCACAAATCCGAGTCCTTAAGAAAAATTATTTTAATATAATTTCATGATTTGTATTATGATAGGAATATCGTATGAAAATTTCGTTAAGCAAATTTTATCGATTACATGTTTAATTAGGAGGAAAGGACCAAATTGCATAAAATGTAAAAGTTGAGTTCTACTAGCTAAAAGTATCAAATAGCTATGGAATTCAAAATTTGAGGTCCTTATATGGAAATTAGACCATTAAGTGGAGTTAGTAGATAAGTATGATGATTCATCCATGGAAAATCTAATAAAGAAAAGGACTAAATTGGAAAGAAAAAGATGAAAAGATGATAAATTAATAAAATAAGAAAATATCATCATTTTTCATCATCTTTCCCAAAATTAAATCCATGGAAACCCTAGCTAAGAGAAAAGAGTTCAAGCTAACTTTGTTGGCTTAATTAGGTATGTATCATTGCCCCTTTTTAATGATTTTTACATTTCCGAGATTGTAATAGCTTAATATAGCTATCTCGGGAATTAATTTGTAAATTTATCAAAGTACTAGGGTTTTTCCATGGATGAATATAGGATGAATTATGAAATTTATGGTAGAAAATGAAAGGTTGTTGATAGATAAACAACTTTTGTAAAGGAAATTTTGATGAAATTGTGATTTAGGGACTAAATTGAAAAAATGTAAAATTTATGGAAAAATTATGAATTTTGTGAAATAGATGGGCTGTAAATGTTATATGTAAAAATCGGCTAGGCTTGGAATAAAGGTTCAATTGCATGAATTTTATTTTCTGAGCCTAGGGGCGAAATCGTCATTAATTAAAAGTATAGAGGCAAAATGGTAATTTTTGCCTAGGATGTAAATTGAATTTAATTGAATATGAATTGTATTAAATTGAGCTAAATTTACTCGTATAGATCCGGATAGATCAAATACGGAGCTAGATCGAGGTAAAGAAAAAGTAAAGGATTAGTAGCATACAAGTTGACGAACATTATCGTGGTAAGTTCGTGTATATTTATATGCTTGAATTGAATGTTGTGTATGTGATTGTATTGTTGCTATGACTATGAAATTAATATTAAATCTAACAATGCCGGACAAATATCAAGTCCAGATTGAATAAATGAAATTCGATGGATACAGGATTTCCCAAATTGGTTGTGGTCCTACATATGTTGCGGACATACCATAGCTCGAAAGAGCGTCCCGTTAATAGCTCTTTGGAGCATCCCAATCGGCCGTGATCCTGCATGTGTTGTGGGCACACCGTAGCTCTTATGAGCGTCCGGTTATATGGCTCTTTGTGAGCTTCCTGATTAATGGGTCTCCGGAGCTTCCCGATATGGCTCGCTTGAACTTCCCGGTACATGCCTATCCGGAGCTTCCCGTTAATGGCTCTTCAAAGCTACCCGTTATTGGCTCGCATGAGCTTTCCTATTATGGCTCTTATAAGCTTCCTGTTATACAGCCCGGATAAGCTTCCCGTTACATGGCTCACATGAGCTTCCTGTTATATGGCTCAAGAGAGGGCTTCCCGATTATATGCTCTAATGAGCACTCCTGCATATGAATTGGCGGATTTCAATTTTTACATTTCAAGTGTACTACTTGTGTAACCATCGATATTTCAAATAAATTCAACGGGCAAATGGAATAATTTGAACTTGAGATGAATTATTATGGAAATGTACATGTTATATGGATATATGAGGTGGAAAGCATATGTATATGAAAATTGTTACATGATGAGCTCATCCTTGTTTCTTGATGTTCACATGAAATACATGACTAACATGTTTCTTGAGGTTATATGTATTAAGGCAAATTGCCAAATTTCTTTGGATGAATTTTGCATAATGTAAATGATTGGTAAGTTAATTTCCCGTTATACGAACTTACTAAGCATAATATGCTTACTCTATTTTATTTCCCTCTGTTCTATAGTAATTCGGAGGCTCGTTGGGTTGGAAGCTTGGCGGAGATATCATCACACTATCCATCAGCTCATCTCGGTATATTTAGTAAATTAACTTTGGTTATAATGGCATGTATAGGTTAACTTGGCCAATGTTGACATATAAATGTTTTGGTTGTAATTAGCCATTGGAATGGCATGTAATGATCATGTTTTGGTATATACATAGTATTATCATGTTTGAAGTATGAAATTGATTAGGCATATATGCAATTGGTATCTAGGTAAGTATAAATTTTGGAATGACATGTTAATAAATTGTCTATTAGGGTGCCTAAAAGCACATTGGTTGTATGTGTAAAACGTCAAGTTTAAGACATGGTTTTGGTTTGTTTTAAGTGCTTTGATATGGTTTGTGAATGTATTTAAGTATTATTGTAGGTGGAAGACAAGTTTGGGTGATAAATATTGTAACAGCCCGTTTTTGGTCAAATCGGAATAGTGGTTTTGGGACCTCAAATCTGAAGTCAAAATATTTATTTTATTATTATTTTAATGTCTACAATATGATTGAGTGATTGTGTGAAAGTTTCGTTAAGAAATTTTATCGTTTGATTAGTTAATTTGATAAAAAGGACTAAATCGCGTAAAGTGAAAATTTGGAGTTCTATAAGCTAAAAGGGTTTATTAGCTATGAAATTAAATAGTGGAGGTCCTTATGTTATAAATAGACCATTTGAAATATAAGTGGACAAGTATGGACAAGTATTAAGTTATTTTTATGTTATATAACCAAGGTTAATTTTGGTATTTAGAAATTAAGTTAAAAAAAAATCTTCACCTAATGTCATCATCTTCAATCGATTTTAAAAAGAAGAAAGCCATTCTTCTAGGTTTTTCATTCGGCCATGGTTCAATAGCTCATTAAGGTATGATTTTTGTCCCGTTTTTAATGATTTCTATATTTTTGAGATCGTTGCAACTAGGTTTAGCTAGCCCAGGGACTATTTTGCAAAATTTTTAAAGATTTAGAAAGTTTTCATTGATGAATAAGCATGTATTTTGATGTTTGATGATAGATTTTGAATGTTTGATGATAGTTATAAAAGTTTTGTTAAGTGATTTTTGGTGAAAATGCAAATTAGGGATTAATTTGTGAAAAGTGTAAAATTCATTGTTAAAATGTGAAATAAATGGAAAATATGGGCTGCTAGGGACCTAATCGTAATTTTTCTAGCATGGGTTGTGGTTGAATTGCATGAATTTGTGTTTTTATGAAACAAGGACTAAATTGTAAAAGATGTGAAACATTAGGGGCAATTGTGTAAAAATGCCTTAAAGTGAATTTTGGACTAAATTGAATAGAGGGATGATTAAATAAGTTAATTTTGATTACATATAGATCAAGAAAAGCGAAACTCGGATCTAGATCGAGGGAAAAACAAAGTTCTCGACTAATCGACCAGTTTAGCTGTTTTTACATCCGAGGTAAGTTCGTATGTAATAAAATCTGTTGTAAATATATTTTAAAAGCTTTGATATTGCATAAACTGTGAATACGAGACTATGGATATGTTTGAAAATGATTTGACGATGATTCGGCAAGTGTGAAATCCCGGTTGAACATTAGGAATAGATTAGGATACGAATGACATGTCATTAGGGGTTATTGTGATTATTTGGTCAGGGTGCTGGTCCTGTACATCCTATCGGTGGCTAAGTATACCAGCCTGTGTTGCGGTTACTTGACAGCTTGTGTGAGCAGCACCGTGTAGCTATGCCTTGACCCATAGCTTGTGTGAGCAGGCCCGTCGAAGCTCGAGAGTGAGCATTTATGTGATATGTGATTGAGATAGCTTCGGCTATATATGTGGCACTTCAGGTGAGAGTTTCCCATGTATCTGATAGTATTTTGAACGGTTCAATGGGTAAATGAAAGACGTGGTTGAGTATGAGATTGATAAGAGACGGTACAGGTATGTACATGAACCGTATAAGCTTTAAATAGAAGAAAGTGTGAAGTGCACATATAAGCATATGATTAAACATGTGAAAGGTTTGTTAGTTATCATGAATTACATGTTGATATTTTCAAATTGATGATTTGTGTATTTATGATTAGTTTGAGTTTATTTGATACGAGCTTACTAAGCTATAAAGCTTACTTTGTTTATTTTCCATGTTTTATAGTGAGTTTAAAGCTAGCACGGATTCGGGGATCGTCGGAGACTACGTCACACTATCCTACTATCACTTTGGTACTATTGAGCTTATGTTTTGAGTATATGGCATGTATAGGGACTTTGGTCATTTTGGTTCATGAATTGATGATGAATGTAGCCATTTGAGTTAGCTTGTAAATGTTCTAAGTTTGGTTTGGTATATTGCCATATAAGTTGGCTTATTTTGGTATAATTGAATCATGTATATATATAAGTGTGCATATGGCTTATGTTATGTGATTGAGGTTGGTTTTGTAATGTTTATTGATAGTTGGTATTGAGAATGCCAAATGGTTGATATAGAGTAGTTACATGCTTATTATTTTGGTGCATAATGATTTATGTTTAGAAGTGTATAATTAGTTGAATTATAAATATGAAATTGGTATAAGTAATAGAACATGTTTTTGAATTTGTGTGTATGGAGAATAGGAGTATAGAATGTGCATGAAATATGTTTGAATTGGTTGATTTAGATGCCTATTTTAAGCCATGAATTGTGCAATTTGATTTGGTATAGGTTTGTGCAAGTTGGGTGGCAAAATGGCTTGGAAAATAGCCTATTTTTGTCCACACGGGCAGAGAAACGGGCGTGTGTGTCAGCCATGTGTGATACACGGTCACATAAATGGCCGTGTGTCCCCTGGTGTTGAATTAGAAATCAAGTTTGTATGCTCCACACGGCCTCACACACGGGCGTGTGACTTGGCCTTGTGGCATTGGAACGACAAAAATGTGCAAGTGTACACAATCGCAACAAGTAAATGTCGAGTTATCGTACCCATAGAAACAGTGAAAAGAATTATTTATGAATGCAATTTAAAACAATTTGGTGAAGAAAAATATTTTGATTTGAGAAATGATTAAAAACTAGAAAACAAAGTAAAATAAATAAAATAAAATAAAGTTTTAATGCACGATTTCAAAAGCTGATTTTAATCAAGATGACATAATTGTGTTAGATTAATTTCATTTCTTAACTTAGAATTATTAAACTCATGTTTATGTTGTTACAAATAAATTCACGGCAACTCGGTAATTTGCTAACTTATGAACATACTTACCTACCAAAATCCATTTATCTCTTGACTATATCTCTATGTGAATTCAACAGATTAAACAAATATTAGTAGACAAATATATTAATGCACATACATACTTATGAAATCAAAATAATCTCTTGTACATATCCCTATGTCAATTCAAACAATTAATTCAATCTCATAAGCACATAAAAGATTAAGTGAGGTAACAATGTATTCTTACCTTGAAACAGTTTAATCACAATAATCTTGCAAGTTATGCAAGGCAATTGTATCTCTCGATACCGTTGCTAATTTAATCCTCAGCTACCTTAAATGATTAAACATGCACAGATTAAGTATCATGTCAATTAATTACAATTTCAATCCGTTTAAATAATTAATTCATTAGTTACCTTACAATTGTAATGCAAGAATAACTTAGTCATGGTTTTACTTAATCAAACATCTTACCGAGGCCTATAACAACACAAAAAAAATTTTAATAAATTAAGAAGATGAAATGCAATCAACCTAACACGAATTAAATTTAAGCCATATCAATTAAATAAATCATATCAACATAAATATTCATAGACATGTTTATCATAACAACAACAGAATTTATAAAGATAGGGAATAAGAAGCAAATCCGATGTTTCTCCGTGGTTTGGCTGAGTTGCTCCACTCTTCCTTCTTCACTTGTTCTTGTCGAACCAAGGCTTCTATGAACACTTGAATGCTGCTCCAAATGATGGATGAACGACTCTTTTTCAAGAGGTGAAATCGGCAAGAGGACAAAGGAAAATGGATGGAAAATAAAGAAATAAAGTTGAGAGAGGAGAGAAGAGATGAGAATGTTGTGGTGTGTTGAAATGAACAGCCAAGGGGGTTTTTTATAGGGTGAGAGGGCTGCTAAAAATAGCCAAAATCAGCAGCCAAAGAGCCCTCCCTTGGCCGGCCACACATGTGACAACTTTGAAGCTTTCAAACTTGCTTTATTAAGGCTGGGGCAAATCTAGAAAGGCACTAAAAGAGGAGGGGTTTGTTTGCAGTTTGACGAAGTCTTCAAGGGCTTTCTTGCAAGCCAATTAATCAGCCAAGTAAGCTGATTGGGTCAGCATGCTGGACGGTTTTGGGCTGCCCATAGCTTGGTTGGTTCGGTTCTCTCGGTTCAGCTCAACTGGGCCACTTTTCATAATTAATTAATAATAATTTGGATTAAAATTAAAATTAATTATATTATGAATTAATACACATAATTTGGACGGTCTTTAGCTGAAAAATCCATTCGTCTCGATGCTTCAAAAATCTCTTCTCGGTTTTGCGCTTCTAGCAGTGTCTGCCGAGCCAATTTTTGCCATTTGTGCGAATCTGTCGAAAAATGATCAAAATGAATCAAAATTTATTATAAAATTAATTAAAATACATTATGTTAATAATTTAAGTACAAAATAATTATTTTATAATAATTATATATTTTTCGACAACAATTTTATCGAAACTGCATGAATTTGAGTTAAAAAGGGCATGAAAAAGTGTGTATATTTTCGTGTTTCCAGGCATAAGTCAGTATACCCTACAGGTTTGACACGGCCTAGCACACGGCCTGGCACACGGGTGTGTATGGCCATTTTTAGGGCACACGAGCTAGCCACACAGGCGTTTGTGTTGGCCATGTGGCCCAAGTCAGAGAGTTACACGGGGTCAGATATGGGCTGGGACATGGCCATGTGCTCCCATTTCGAATGTCCACACGGCCTGTGACACTGGCGTGTCACGGTCGGGCCATACGGGCGTGTGTCCCCTATTTTTGAGAAAAATTTTCTAAGTGTTCTAAGAATTTCCAAAGTTATCGGTTTAGTCCCGAACCACTCTTGAAGCATGTTTAGAGCCTCGTAGGCTCATATTAGGGACATTATGATTAAGTTTGATTGATAGTTGCATAAAATATGAAAATGTAGGTGAAATGAATGTTTAATTGATTTATAAGTTCGGTAATGCTCTGTAACCCTATTCCGGCGTTGAATACGGGTGAGGGGTGTTACATTTATTGGTATCAGAGCCAAGTTTAGTCAATTCTAGGACTAACGTAGCGTGTGTGAAAGTCTAGCTATACATGCCATAAATAACCTGTGATAGTGTGATGACTCCTAACAATTTAAACTATGTTTTCGTATAGTAAATGGATCCCAATCGAGTTGTAGCTGATAATGTTGAGAGTAATGCGCCAGCTCCCGCTCAAGGGGCAGCACCATCTGAATCTAGAAATGTATCGAGTAGTCGCGGAGGAGAGGCTAAAGAAGCCTTTTTCCAAATGATGAGTGAATGGTTCACGGAGTTTGTTTAGACAAATCTGGCTGCTCAACAACCTCCACCCCCACCAAATCCTCAACCAATTCTCGTAGCTCCTCAAGTTGTGGAAATTCAATGACTGAATAAGCCTCTAGTTGATAAGATTCGCAAGTACAGGGCCAAAGAGTTTAGAGCTACCATTGATTATGATCCCGAGAGAGCTGAATTTTGTCTTGAAAACACTATTCGAGTATTTGATGAACTTTCTTGCAAACCAGATAAGTGTTTAAAATGTGCTGTATCACTTCTGAGGGACACTGTAACACCCCAAACTCGGCCCAAACACCACGACTGGATCTGGAATGTAACACCCCAAACCCGGCCTAGAAGTTAAGCCCGAATCTGGTGTGTCACATGGAAGTAAAAAACCATCTTTGCGATTATTAAAAAAACTTACTTGAGAAATACAGCCTCTTTGTTAAAACCAAAAACACTTAAGCAATTGATAACTACTTGAAAACATAATAATCTTTAAAAACCTTTTCGTTTGCGGAAGCATATTTGAAATAAACAATTTACGAAAATGTGACGTTTATAAATAGAGTTGCAGAAGCATTTTGAAAACGTTGCGGAAACGTAGATAAAATACAAGTATTTTGAGAGGTTGTTTGATAAATCGATAATCGAAACTAATGATCTTACAAAACCGTGACTTTTGAAAACGACGTTGAAAATTCGAGAGAGAATCCAAGTCTTTTGAAAATATCATTTAATAGTTCGAGAGAAAATATCCGTGTTAAAAATATTTGTAAAAGTTTATTTTGAAATCCATTTGTTAATCAATTTTGGAAACCATTGTTTAAGTTTTTAGAAAATTCCCCTTTTTAAACAATTTAAGAAAAATAATAAAACATCCCGACCAAAAAGCAAAAATAAAAATAGTCCAGAGGCCTTATTACAACATTTAACCCAAAATAGTAAAGTAATAAAATAAACGAGAAAGAAGTCTAAAGTCCAAATAAACCATTTCCGAAGTATGGCCTCCCTCGAGTCATCCATAGCCCAAGTCCAAATCATCAAGCATTACCTACAAGGGTTAAGAGAAAGGGGGTGAGTTACAAGAACTCAGTGTGAAATCCCCTTACCGTTATTCATTGGGCCGGAACCCATATAGCAATCATCTTAGGGCCTAAGCCCATTTACAACAACAATAATGTATCAAATATAATATGCATATGATATGCAATTCCCAAACCAAACCTAGTTTTCCATCCGCTACACACCACCCGTACCAACCAACACACCTGTGGGGAGCTTTAGTCACCCACCCCGCCAACACACCAAACGTAGGCATTAAGCCATTTATATCAGATTTGTGGACAAGCCACCAGATTAACAGAATTTACATGGCATCGCCATTTTTCATATCTGTGGCAGAGCCACCAGAATTATGTAGCAGAGCTACTAGAACTTCTCTTCATCATTATCCCATCCCATGCAAATCATGTATATAATGCATAGCCATTCACAATAATTTATTCAGATATTTATTACAAAATTATGGCTCATTACAACAATTAATCAAAAGGCCCATTAAACAAAATATCAGATTTGACCCATTTAGCCAAATATCAGATTGGCCCATTTATCAAAATATCAGATTGGCCCATTTATCAAAATATCAGATTGGCCCATTTATCAAAATATCAGATTGGCCCATATAGCAAAATATCAGATTGGCCCATTTATCAAAATATCAGATTGGCCCATTTATCAAAATATCAGATTGGCCCATTTATCAAAATATCAAATTGGCCCATTTATTAAAATATCAGATTGGCCCATATAACAATTTCGCAATTCGGCCCTTTGAGGGCATTTTCGTAATTTCGACCCATAGGGGCATTTTTATAATTTCGAACCACAGGGGCATTTTCGTAATTTCGATAATTTACCCACTAAGGGTAATTCGGTAATCTCGCAACCTAAGGGTATTTTGGAAATTTCGCAACCTAGACTTAACTACTAATGTGGAGCATAAAAATCAAAACTGTCCATCTGCGTCATACTAACTAAATTGACTATAACTTGAGTTAGGAATCTCGAAATCTAACTCCGTAAATTTTCCTTGAGACTAGACTCATATATCTTCTTACTATAATTTTTCCAAAATTTTTGACTTAGCCATTTAGTACAGTTTATTCCTTAAAGATTCCCTTGTTTCACTGACCAATGATTCTGACCTCTCTTAACCAAAATTCAAATATCTCACTGTAAAGTTTTCATATGTTGCTCCCACTTGTTTCTATTGAAAATAGACTAACTAAGGAATCTGTACATATAAAATATAACTCATAATTCACTTTGTACAATTTTATATGATTTTTTCCAAGACAGATCAGGGAACCACAAAGTCATTCAGAACTAGTCTCACTAAAATTAAGATATCTCAGAATATAGAATTCCTTTTCCTTATCCATTTCTTCCTTATCAAAATAGACACAGTAAGCTTTAATCTGATATCTTATTCACTTTGTAATTCCTTTTATCTTATTTTTCGTGATTTTTCAAAAATGTGTCACTGCTTCTAACCGAAACTGTTTTATTACAAAATACGATTACCACTACGATCATACGCACGCCCGAGTGATCACGGATGTCGGTTTTCGGTTTTCTTCGGTATTTTGACCAAATCACAGAACATATCATACAAACTTTCAGAGAGATGTGAGATTACACACCATATCAAACATGTATTCGGAAGGTACGGGATTACACACCTGATTATGATTTCCTAACGAACCACTCGTCGATGACCTAGAACAATACCAACCAAAAGTTAGCCTCGAATTTCCAAAAGATTTCGTATCACTTACACTTGAATCACTTACCACTATGTTTGAAGGTAGAAATATATCGAGTGATTTCGTCCCTAAAACATAATCGATTAGTCGAAACTTCGATCCAGTTAACACAATAACCGAGTAGTGATATCAAATGGACTATGAAAAGACTCCTTACCTTAATCGATGATAATCCCAATTCCCACCAATTGACTTATGACTTGAGATGATTAGGCAATGATGTGGTATTCGGCCAATCCACTAGAATACTACAAATAAAAGATTATCAAGATGTGAGGGAGTAAGGGAGAACACCATTTCAGTTTTAGAATCAAGATGAAACAACCAAATAATGAGGGACTCTCATTCGGCTAAAGAGAAAAAGAATGAAAAGATTTGAATAAAAACACTTACCTGGTTTAATCAAGAAAGAAAAACCCAACTTGGAAGATGGAGAAGATGATCAATTAGGCTAGGTGGTTTTGGCAAAACAAAGAAAGAAAAGTACTCACTAATAGCTTTAGAGTTTCGGCAATCAAGAAGAAAGAAGAAGAATTTGTTTAATATCAACTTGAAGTTTCAGCTATCAAGGAAGATGGACAAAAGATGAATATATGACCAATCCAAAGAGAAGAAAAAATGCACTATTGTGCTAGAAGATTTCGGCAAAGAGAGTAGCAATTTGGGAGAAAATGACACAAAGTTGCAAATGAGATTTTTGGCCAAAACAATACCAAAACCTTACCAAAAGCCAAAGTAAAATTTCAGCTACCTATCTACCCCCAAAACCGTCCACATGCATAGCTATAAGGGTCAAAATTTTTCCAACCATACTTTCCATAACATTCTCCATGAAATAAGCCACTTGTTCCCCTTACTTGCCTTTTCCTTTTGATTCCTTTCCCCAACCTCAACCTTTCCTTAATTCCTTTAGCCACCATACCAAAAATAAAGAAGTCAACCTTGCCATATATATACCTTGGCCGACACTAAGGAAGGAATGCAAAAATAAAAGTCAAAATTGCACACAAAGGGATTCGAACCTCTTCCCTCAAGGTACTACATGTGGCGCCATAACCCTTTTACCAATTACTCATTTATGCTAGCAATTTACTCTTTTATTTCCATAAGCCTTGATGCCACTTACTATCTCTCCTTAATAGGCTTAAACACAAAATTTTACTAAGGCCCAACTTGAACCCGAAACTTCATAGAAACCTCGTAACTTTCCAAAATTACCTTCTTAATAAGTCCAACTTGAAATAATGCCGTTCTCTTGTTCTCAAAATTTTAAAACGCTTCTACGCTCAAGGCCCATTGGGCCCAATTCTACTAGGCCCAATTTCGAGATGTTACATGGAATGTCACATGGGAAGAATTTATAAACTTTGCGAACCTCAGATAAGTTTCAAGTCCCTTTTGAAAACTCCCAGTTTAGTAGTTAGCTTGAAAACTCAATAATCATCTATCGAAACTTTTTAATTAGCCCAATCTTTGTGTTTAGGTGACATTTGAAAACACATATTTGTTACATCAGATTACACTAGTAGTTTGTCGTAAAAACCTGTTTATAAAATTGTTACTTAGGTTATGAGAAAAACTTT
Organism: Gossypium sturtianum; assembly: GCA_025698515.1. Lineage (NCBI taxonomy): Eukaryota > Viridiplantae > Streptophyta > Magnoliopsida > Malvales > Malvaceae > Gossypium > Gossypium sturtianum. The sequence goes on along the minus strand of CM046943.1, from coordinate 32,296,231 downwards.
TATTTGCGTTCAGTAAAACGTCTTATCGATTATTTTGTATTCAAAATGTCTAAAGTTTAAATCGAAATTAAACCAAATTAATAGTGTAGTGGCCTTATTACAAATCAAAATCCCAATTTTAAGTAAATAAGTCTAAGGAAAAGAAAAGCAAAGTTTTACTAAGCATAAAGTGCATGGCCACCTCGAGTCGATCCCACCCATGTCATTTGAACTAGGAATTACCCGCAAAAATTTAAGCGGTGGGGTGAGTCAGCGGACTCGGTGTGCAATTACTCTACATACACCGTTACTGGGCCCGAGCCCATTCTTTTGCCAACTGGGCCTTAGCCCTTACAAATCATTTTGGGCGAATCCCGCACAGAAACAGACTGGGCCTTAGCTGTAACAACCCAAACCCGGCCCAAACTTTAAGGCCGAATCTAGCTTGTTACAGTAGAAAACATTTTTGAGAAATTCGTTTTTCTAAATCAATTTAAGTTGTTGAAAACCTTTTGTTTGAATTTCTTTAAAAACTTTATTTAGTTTTTATTAGAAAATTTATTTAAGCCAATTAATATAAAATTCCAAATGTGCCCGATGGCACGTTAAAAACAATTTTCGTTTTAACTTGGAAAACATGTGATTTAAATTCAATAATAATAGCATAGCGTAAAACAAGTATCCCACATATGAAAAATAGCAAAAATAAAGTGTCAGGAGGCCTTATTACATTGAAATAAAATTTAAATCAACAATCCAAAAATAAATAAACTGAAATTCAAAGTCTATTAAAATTTAAATCCTTTGCATGGCCACCTCGAGTCAACTTGGCTCCACATCCGTGATCTACGTGTCACTGAAAATATAAAGGAGAAGGTGAGTCACCAAGACTCAGATATGTAACCCTTCCCCGTATTTAAACAATTTCATACACGACATATAATCAATCATCATGTACTAAGTCATGCACCCGACCTAGCCAACCAAACGCCTTTGTCTACCCCGTGTGGTACCAAACCACTGGTGGTGCCAAACCACTGGTGACATATAGTCACAGATGTGATGCCAAATCACTGGAGGTGCCAAACCTCTATGGTGTCCGTAGACACAATCGATTGATGGGGCCAACCCATCGTGTGATGCCAAATCACTGGCGTCAATCCCTTATGATAATCGTGGGGCCAACCCTTCGTGGTGCTAAGCCACTGGGACGAGACGCGATGAGGTACCAAACCTCTGGAGGTACCAAACCTCTGGTGACCGTAGTCACAGTGTGTTACCAAAACACTGGTGCCCGTCGGCACGAATATACTGGCCCCTCCACTAATCAACCCATATCAAGTATTTATAATACTCATGCCATCATATGTTTAATCACATATATCATATCTATCATTAATCATAAACAACATATCATGCTTTCCAAAAGCATCATAAAATCTCATAATCAATCGGGACTTACTCGTATCCTTGCTTATGCCATTCATGGTATTAACATCTACATAGATCCAATTATCACATGCAAAAGATTTAGTACATTTAATTAACTATAAGTGTGTATGTACACACTCACCCAAACAATAATTCTAAATCTGAAAAGTCAATCGCCACACTGGCCTTCCTTGCCCCAAATGCTTTTGAACACTAGCCAACACACTCCAAGTGTGAATCGGTTTCACTTCCCTACAATCGGCACTTATCCAAAATTAGTAGCCTTGGCTTAATTGAATACTAATTAAATACTAAGAATAGAACCTTACCACTACTTACCAACCTGGTTGACAAAGAATGGTAGATTAAATTTCTGCTTTGAGATCCCGAAGTTCCTTCACCCGATCAATTGATAACAAGGATCCAAAGAGATCTACACTACTCTCAATATTCGGCCAAGACTACACCACATAGGGGAAAGAAATTCGGCACACCAAGGAAGTGAATTCGGCTAAAGAGATGCTTTGGAAATTTTATCAATAACAATGCAGAGGAAAATCAGCAACAAAGTGGTAGATTATTCGGCCAATGGTGGAAGAAAGAAAAAGGAGAATAGGTGGGAGAAATCAAAGGTGAGTTTTGGCCAAATAAAATAGAAGAAAACTGGAAAATTTGAAGAATTCCTGGGGATTTCGGCAGTGATGTGAGAGGAAAAGAAAAATAATAGTTTTTGGAAATTTTCTTTGCTCTATTTATTTGTCATAAAAAACAGCCCCCAAAGAGTCCTAATGCTACCAAATTCTCTCTCTTGCTGAAAATTAAACTATTAATTATCACCTAAGATAATAGCACTTATCTTCTATCCTATCTTAAACAATTTAAACAAAATTAAACCACTAATACAATCCCCCTTCCAGTAGAATATATGCAAAAATAATGAGCTTTATCTCATACAATTAAAAGTCCATTGTCAATGACCAACCATTTAAAACCAATTCAAATTAAAAACAATATCCCACCTTTTATCCATTACCTCCCTTCAATTTAAAAAATAAAATAAACCAATATCAAACCATTATCCCACCGAATTCAAAAGAAAAAAAAAAAAAAACAAAACTCATCCTTATCTTCCCATGCCCATGTGCCGTCCAACTAGCAAAAAGCCAAAGAAAATAAAATAAAACCAATTGCAGCCTCCAAGGTTCGAACACCAGACCTTGCTGCTGCACGCCTTACTTCCAACGCCCAGGCCACTCGGCCACTTTGATTTTTATGCCAACAACCCCCATGATTTTATTTTAAACCCTTCTTACTCCAGCCCCATAACCGCACATAAAAATACAACGCCCAAAACGCTGCTGCCCCCACTCGAACCAGCGCCCTTGCTCTCCTTCAGCGCCTAAGTGGCGCATGAGTGCCACTTTGCCAACTGGACTTCCATGTCCACCAAGCCACACTATTTATTTTTAAGGCATACTTAGCCCAGTCCTTGACGCACAAAAATAAAACAAAAATTCTTTGCCCAAAGACTCGAACCCTTGCTCCCTTAGGCGTCACCTTCTAAAGCCCCCAAGCAGCGCCTCCACGCCACTTTGCCAGATCCTTTCTTGCGTCCTAAACTCCCCCAATTTATTTTAAGGCCTTCCTGCCCTATTTCCCCCTTTTTACCCTAAAAATCTAAAATTTTTCAAAGCCTTCCCCTTTCATCCAAGCATTCTTAGAACCTCTAAAACTCCTCCAAGTACTCCCAAAAACCTACTAACACTTGATTTATACCCAATATGCACAGCCCCTAAACCAGGGTGTTACAATTCTACCCTCCTTAAAATAATTTCGTCCTCGAAATTACTTACTACCATAACTCGCTACTCTACGCCTCAGCTGCGCACTCTGATCTTAGTAAAGCTGTCATTCCACCTTGACCACGTCCGCGACAACCACGTCCCCTAGAACTCATATCTAGCGTCGCGATTTAATCTGATTAAAAGTTTTATGCATTAGAAATTTTGTTCCACTATTTAATCGCGAGCAAATCTTTATGAAAGAAGGGTATTTTAAAGTAGTTCTTTCGATCACACAAAGTCTCAGTTCACGTTTGCTACCCTAATTCAAAGAATCACATTTACACACACATTCATTCATCCACAAGAACACATTTCTCCCTCAGTAGAGGCACATTCAGTGGTATCCACCACACACATCCACTATTCGGACCTTTCTGCCCGTTTCTACCCCAGGGGTATTTCCGTCATTTTCCTACCGGGTATTTTCGTGAATAATCAAAAAATTTTTGAAAGCCTTAATAAATCAGGATATTTGGATATTCCAAACCTTTAAGGGTATTTTCGAAAATTCTTCAATTTGAAAGTACGGTAGAAGTTTGGAAACTAGGGGTATTTTGGTAATTTTGTCAATCAGGGTAATTTTGTAAATTCCCAAAGTCAGGGTATTATTTTGAATTACAAGATTTTTGGATACTTTTGCAAAGTGAGAAAATTTATTGAAATCGGGGTAGTCTGGTAATTTTAGAAATCAGAAGTATTTTCGTAATTTTGCCACTAGGGGCATTTTGGTAATTTTCACAAATCAAGTTTTTCGAGGAAAACATTGTAAAAATGACGTTCTCCGATTTGAAAGAGTTATCGCAAAAGTTTCAAAAACATTAGGGTTTTTGTTGTTTCATTCTTTCTCGAAAAACAAGGCTAATTCCCTTTTCGGGTTTTAATCATTATGGTTAGCCTATGACCGAGCCCTCTTGGTCAGGGTGAACCAAAGCTACGCACCAGGCAGGATTCGAGTGAAGAGGAGGTGGGTCACGCGGACCGCTTAAATACCAAGCTCTCACCGAACCTTTCTAGACATGCGCACAGAGGTTACCACACCATCGAGCCCTCTCGAGTTAGGGTGAACTGGAACGCACTGCAGGAGGATACCTGCGAAGAGGAGGTGAGTCACGAGGACCGCTTAAATACCAGGCTCTTAGGATCCAATCCTAGACATGCGCATCAGGGTTACCACACCTAGCTCATTGACTAAGTCATAGGTTGGTTTAGTTCCTTAAGTCTTATGTTCTGTTTATGTGTTTGAGTAATCTAATCCTAGGGTTCAAGTTCCTATAAGTCTATCTACGTTCCAAGCTTCCTACCCTTCTACAGAATATAATTCACAAAGAGGTTTCGATGTACTTACAGGCGGATCGGTCTGTAGGAGACTCGGGCCATCTTTGTTCAAAACAAAAATCATTCCATAAGGCCTACCAAAACATTTTTGGGCCTTGGGCCCACAGTAATGAGCTTTGAAACCTGCTCGATACCAATTTTGTAACAACCCAAACCCGGCCCAAACTTTAAGGCCGAATCTAGCTTGTTACAGTAGAAAACATTTTTGAGAAATTCGTTTTTCTAAATCAATTTAAGTTGTTGAAAACCTTTTGTTTGAATGTCTTTAAAAACTTTATTTAGTTTTTATTAGAAAATTTATTTAAGCCAAGTTAATATAAAATTCCAAATGTGCCCGATGGCACGTTAAAAAAATTTTTCGTTTTAACTTGGAAAACATGTGATTTAAATTCAATAATAATAGCATAGCGTAAAACAAGTATCCCATATATGAAAAATAGCAAAAATAAAGTGTCAGGAGGCCTTATTACATTCGAAATAAAATTTAAATCAACAATCCAAAAATAAATAAACTGAAATTCAAAGTCTATTAAAATTTAAATCCCACTGTATGGCCACCTCGAGTCAACCCGGCTCCACATCCGCGATCTACGTGTCACTGAAAATATAAAGGAGAAGGTGAGTCACCAAGACTCGTGATGTAACCCTTCCCCGTATTTAAACAATTTCATACATGACATATAATCAATCATCATGTACTAAGTCATGCACCCGACCTAGCCAACCAAACGCCTTTGTCTACCCCGTGTGGTACCAAACCACTGGTGGTGCCAAACCACTGGTGACATATAGTCACAGATGTGATGCCAAATCACCGAGGTGCCAAACCTCTAGTGTCCGTGAGACACAATCGATTGATGGGGCCAACCCATCGTGTGATGCCAAATCACTTTGGCGTCAATCCCTTATGATAATCTGTGGGGCCAACCCATCGTGGTGCTAAGCCAGCGGGACGACGCGATGAGGTACCAAACCTGCGGAGGTACCAAACCTCGGTGACCGTAGTCACAGTGTGTTACCAAAACACTGGTGCCCGTCGGCACGAATATACTGCCCCCTCCACTCATCAACCCATATCAAGTATTTATAATACTCATGCCATCATATGTTTAATCACATATATCATATCTATCATTAATCATAAACAACATATCATGCTTTCCAAAAGCATCATAAAATCTCATAATCAATCAGGGACTTACTCGTATCCTTGCTTATGCCATTCATGGTATTAACATCTACATAGATCTAATTATCACATGCAAAAGATTTAGTACATTTAATTAACTATAAGTGTGTATGTACACACCTGTCACCAAACAATAATTCTAAATCGAAAAGTCAATCGCCACACCATGGCCTTCCTTGCCCCAAATGCTTTTGAACACTAGCCAACACACTCCAAGTGTGAATCGGTTTCACTTCCTACAATCGGCACTTATCCAAAATTAGTAGCCTTCGCTTAATTGAATACTAATTAAATACTAAGAATAGAACCTTACCACTACTTACCAACTTGGTTGACAAAGAATGGTAGATTAAATTTCCTGCTTTGAGATCCCGAAGTTCCTTCACCCGATCAATTGATAACAAGGATCCAAAGAGATCTACACTACTCTCAATATTCGGCCAAGACTACACCACATAGGGGAAAGAAATTCGGCACACCAAGGAAGTGAATTCGGCTAAAGAGATTTGGAAATTTTATCAATAACAACAGAGGAAAATCAGCAACAAAGTGGTAGATTATTCGGCCAATGGTGGAAGAAAGAAAAAGGAGAATAGGTGGGAGAAATCAAAGGTGAGTTTTGGCCAAATAAAATAGAAGAAAACTGGAAAATTTGAAGAATTCCCAGGGGATTTTAGCGATAGAGAGAGGGAAAAGAAAAATAATAGTTCTTGGAAATTTTCTTTGCTCTATTTGTTTGTACAAAAAAGCAGCCCCAAAGAGTCCTAATGCTACCAAATTCTCCTCTCTTCTTTGAAAATTAAACTATTAATTATCACCTAAGATAATAGCACTTATCTTCTATCCTATCTTAAACAATTTAAACAAAATTAAACCACTAATACAATCCCCTTCCAGTAGAATATATGCAAAAATAATGAGCTTTATCTCATACAATTAAAAGTCCATTGTGCGACCAACCATTTAAAACCAATTCAAATTAAAAACAATATCCCACCTTTTATCCATTACCTCCCTTCAATTTAAAAAATAAAATAAACCAATATCAAACCATTATCCCACCGAATTCAAAAGAAAAAAATAAAAAAAAAACAAAACTCATCCTTATCTTCCCATGCCCATGTGCCGTCCAACTAGCAAAAAGCCAAAGAAAATAAAATAAAACCAATTGCGACCTCCAAGGTTCGAACACTGGACCTTGTTCTTTGCGCACGCCTTACTTCCAACGCCTGTGCCACTCGGCCACTTTGATTTTATGCCAACAACCCCCATGATTTTATTTTAAACCCTTCTTACTCCAGCCCCATAACCGCACATAAAAATACAACGCCTAAAAGCTGCTGCGCCCCACTCGAACCAGCGCCCTTGCTCTCCTTCAGCGCCTAAGTGGCGCATGAGTGCCACTTTGCCAACTGGACTTCCATGTCCACCAAGCCACACTATTTATTTTTAAGGCATACTTAGCCCAGTCCCTTGACGCACAAAAATAAAACAAAAATTGCTGCCCCAGCAGCTCGAACCCTTGCTCCCTTAGGCGTCACCTTCTAAAGCCCCCAAGCAGCGCCTCCACGCCACTTTGCCAGATCCTTTCTTGCATCCTAAACTCCCCAATTTATTTTAAGGCCTTCCCGCCTATTCCCCCTTTTACCCTAAAAATCTAAAATTTTTCAAAGCCTTCCCCTTTCATCCAAGCATTCTTAGAACCTCTAAAACTCCTCCAAGTACTCCCAAAAACCTACTAACACTTGATTTATACCCAATATGCACAGCCCCTAAATCAGGGTGTTACATTAGCCCTTTTAGCAGAGTATAGCAGATAATCAGATATAAGTGCAATATGATGCAAATCCCAACCCAACCTAGTTATCCATCCGCTACACATCACCCTTTCCTGCCAAACACACCAATGGGGATTTCTACAATCGACCCTCACCGCTACACACCATCGATGGCAGTCATACTGCAGTTAGCTGCTCATCGTCATAGTTGTGACAGAGTCACAGATTATGTGGCATGGCCACCAGGAACAGAGTGTGGCAGAGCCACCAGATATTGTGACATAGTCACCAGATACACTTCCCCTTCCATTAATAGCATATGCCCATCCCCATGCAACATAAAATCATGATGTATGGATGCAGCAGATATCGATATATATAAGATGTTCAAAGTACATACATAATCATGTCAACATAATCGCTTATATATCATAATCAGAAGTCACTAACCTGATGTCTTGTTTTTACCCTCTATGATAGCCAATACCGAAGTTTCGACATTTAGTAATACAGATACATATTAACAAAAACAACAGGCAAAGGTGTGAGAATTACACACCTGTATATGAGGAGAACTAAACTCTCAATACTATCGACACTCTCAGAAGAGGGAACAACTGCAATCTGTCTATTCAGATCTGAAGCCGGTCCACAACCCGGTGGAAAATCCCGAACGACTGACACTGCACGTCGTTTAAACCTAGGGGCAGAGACTAAAAGTCTACTCCCTTCCTTAGATTGGCTATCACTCGTAATCTGCCTATCCCAAGCAGATGTCGATTCCCTACCACAACCCGGCGGGAAGTCCCGCACTGCCGATACTGCACGTTTTTTAAACTTAGGGACCGAGACTAGGGGTTCGCTCCCTCCTTTTGATTGACCAGCACTTGCATCCATGAAGAGAGCTTTGATCAGGAAACTACGTTAAGTCATTGAAGAAGATGAAAGAGAGAATAGGTGCTTACAACGAAGAAGTTTCTTACCTAGGTCGACAGAAACAGAAAGCTACTAGACTTGGATTAAGAAATCGATTGAGTCCCTACACAATCACCATATTAGAATCGATCCTTCACAATAAATTACAAGGAGTGGCCTTACGGCCAAACAAGTTGGTAAGAACCCCCTACCTTGGTCGACTAAAACCAATTGCCCCCAAAGATCCTCCAAACGCCGGCCAGATGCAGAAAAGAATACAAAGACGAGGCCCCTACATACGGCCAAAGCACCAAAGTACTAAGTTAACACATTCGATTTAACAACCAGCAAGAGAAGGAAAAAATCAAAACAAAGAGAAGAAGAACACTTACCACCAAACAAGGAGAAACCGATTTGAGAAGGTTAGAATAAGCGACGGCAATCCAAAGAAACCAGAACGTGCGAAGAGAAACAAACGCACAAGGGAGATTCAGCTATAGTGAAGAGTATAAACAAAACTCAAAGAGAAGGAGTGAGGGATGGGTTTCGTCTTTTAGAAGAAGAAATAGAGGAGAAGGTTGAATCACCAAGAAGTGAGATGAAGATTCGGCTATAAAGAAGTAAGAAGAAGAAATATGAGCAAGTAGGTGTTTCGGCTTTTGATTGACAAGGGAATGAATGCAAAAGTGAGAGTCCAAAAGATGGTTTCGGTTTTGGTAAATGAGAGAAGAAAACAAGTGTTCACAAATGGAAAAGAGAAGAAAAGACTTGTAAGCTTGATTTGCTAATACTCCACTCAAAATGGCATTTGAAAGAATCGGCCCCCACACACACCTAGAGACCGAAAGTGCACCAAAGAGAAGAAAGAAAAGCCTAAGACTCCAAGGACTTTCGGCACACTCACTTCTCCTAGCCCCCCCAAAACTGAAAACCCCTCTTCCACCATACCACATTCGGTCAACAACCCCCCAACAAGCCGCCAAATCCCTTGATCATCTCTTACATTCACTCTCCTCCCACCATTTGAATCGGTTTGACTCATTCAACTCCACTACTTCCTCATAACCTCACATTCAAAATATTTGACTTATTCCACCAACCACCCTGGAGAGCCCTTGCCGAAACCACCACCTTAGCCTCCACAGCGCAAAAATTAAAGCTCCTGAATACTGTTGATGCGACTCGAACCTCTTTCCCCTGTTGCTCCCCTTGTGACGCCACTTCTCCGCAACCCAAGTGGTGTCTCCTTGCCACTTTACCACTTCACTTCTTGTGTCAACAAACACAAGCAATGATCCTTAAAGCCTGTCTCAGCTAGCTTTCCTCTAAATTGCCCAAAATATAAAATTTTCTCCAAGACTCCAGCTTACTTTCGAGCCTTCTCGGGCCCCCAAACACACCCAAACACAGACAAAGCATACCAAACACACACAGAAACATAGCAACTGCAAAGCCCCTAATTCTTGGATGTTACAGACACTGCGTATTAATGGTGGAATACTTCGGTGTCTGTAGTACTGAGAGAGAGAGTTACCTGGGAATTCTTTTAGATGGAGTTTCGGAAGAAATATATAAGTTAGAGATTCCTCGATCAAAAGCACAAAGAATTTAGAACTAAAACAGGGTCGTATGACTGTGACTGAGTACGAAAGAGAATTTGTGCGATTGAGTAAGTATGCTCGGGAATATGTTTCTACCAAAGAAATCATGTGTAAACAGTTTGTTGACGGGTTGAACGAAGATATTAAACTTCTAGTCGGAATCCTAGAATTGAAAGAATTTATTGTCCTGGTTGATAGAGCTTGCAAAGCTGAGGAGCTTAGCAAAGAAAAGAGAAAAGTAGATTAAGAGGGTAGAGACTTGAGAAAAAAGATCGATGAGTAAGCCATATCAATCTTCATCAAAGAAATCTAGAGATTCGTACACTCGTCCAAATGCTTCAATCAGGTATTCGAACAGAGATCGTGGAGAACAATATTCAAGTCCTAAAGCTCAAGCTACATCGGTATTGGGTGTTGGCAGTGTGAGAAATTATAGACTTGAATGTCAGTAATGTGAAAGACGACATCCTGGTGAATGTAGAATAAATAACCGGGCTTGTTTCAAATGTGGTTCACAAGATCACTTTATTCGAGATTGTCCTAAGTTAAATGAAAAAGATAAATATCAGAATGCAAGACCGAGTAACACAGCTAATAGAGGGAGGCCACAAAGAAATGTGGGAAATGTGACCAGTGGTAGAGGCGTGACAAAATATTCGGCTAAGGAATCTGAGGCCAGAGCACCTACTAGAGCTTACGCTATTCACGCTCGCGAAGACGCGTCATCACCAGATGTTATCACCGGTAAATTTTCTCTTTATGACACTAATGTTATTGCATTGATTGATCCTGGATCGACTCATTCTTATGTTGTGAGAATTTAGTGTCTAGTAAGAAATTGCCTGTTGAATCTACTGAGTTTATGATTAAAGTATCGAACCCCTTAGGCAAGTATGTTTTAGTTGATAAAGTTTACAAAAACTGTCCTTTAATGACTCGGGGTTACTATTTTCTGGCTGATTTGATGTTACTACCTTTTGATGAATTCGATGTAATTTTGGGTATGGATTGGTTGACTCTGCATGATGTTATTGTGAATTGTAGACGAAAGACTATTGAATTAAAATGTTAGAACAATGAAATTCTTCGAATTGAATCAGATGAATCGAGTGAATTGCCTGTTGTGATGTCATCTATGTCAGTTCAAAAATGTGTGAGAAAAGGTTGCGAAGCTTATCTTGTTTATGTTTTAGATACAAAAGTGTCTGAATCGAAAATTGAATCAGTGCCAGTTGTCTGTGAATATACGGATGTGTTTCCTGAAGAATCACCAGGGTTTCCACTGATAAGAGAAGTTGAATTTGCTGTAGAGTTAGTACCGGGAACTTCATCGATATCTATAGCTCCGTATAGAATGGCTCCGACAGAGTTGAAAGAGTTGAAAGCTCAGTTGTAAGAAGTAACAGATAGAGGTTTTGCACGACCTAGTTTTTCGCCCTGGGGTGCGCAAGTGTTATTCGTAAAGAAGAAAGACGGGTCAATGAGAATGTGTATTGACTATAGACAGCTTAATAAGGTTACGATAAAGAATAAGTATCCGTTGCCGAGAATAGATGATTTGTTTGATCAGTTGAAAGGGGCAGCAGTGTTTTCGAAGATTGATTTGAGATTTGGCTATTATCAGTTACGAGTGAAAGATTCAGATGTGCCAAAAACTGTGTTCAGAACGAGGTATGAATATTATGAATTTATGGTTATGCCTTTCGGATTGACTAATGCTCCTGTAGTCTTTATGGATTTGATGAAGCGGATTTTTAAATCGTATTTAGACAGATTCATTGTTGTGTTTATTGACGACATTCTGATCTATTCACGAGATGAGTCTGAGCACACCGAGCATTTGAGAATTGTGTTACAAACCTTGAGAGATAAGCAACTCTATGCTAAATTCAGTAAATGTGGGTTTTGGCTCCGAGAGGTTGGATTTTTGGGACACATCATTTCAGCGGAAGGTATACGAGTTGATCCGAGTAAGATTTCCGCAGCTGTTGATTGGAAACCACCGAGAAATGTATCTGAAGTTAGAACTTTTCTGGGGTTAGCTGGTTATTATCGACGTTTTGTTAAAGGATTCTCAATGATTGCTACACCGATGACCAGATTGCTACAGAAAGATGTGAAGTTTGAGTGGTCAGAGAAATGTCAACAGAGTTTTGATCAGTTGAAAACATTGTTAACTGAGGCACCAGTTTTAGTTCAACCTGAGTCGGGTAAAGTGTTTGTGATATACAGCGACGCATCATTAAATGGTTTGGGTTGTGTTTTAATGCAAGAAGGAAAAGTTATAGCTTATGCCTCTAGACAGTTAAAGCCGCATGAAAAGAATTATCCAACGCATGATTTAGAGTTAGCTTCAATTGTTTTCGCATTGAAAATTTGGCGACATCATTTGTATGGTGAAAAATGCCACATTTTTACCGATCACAAAAGTTTGAAGTATTTAATGACCCAGAAAGATCTAAATTTACGACAGCGAAGATGGCTCGAGTTGCTTAAAGACTATGAATTAGTGGTTGATTATCATCTGGGGAAAGCAAATGTTGTCGCAGATGCTTTGAGTAGAAAATCTCTGTTTTCTTTGAGAGCGATGAATACTCAGTTAACCTTATCTGATGATGGTTCGATTCTAGCAGAGTTGAAAGCTAAATCGTTATTTCTTCAGCAAATTTGTGAAGCTGAGAAATATGATAATGATTTGCAAGCCAAAAGAGTGCAATGTGAGTCGACTAGTGATTTTGACTATCAGATCGGATCCAATGATTGTTTAATGTTCCAAGGTAGAATCTGTGTACCAAAGAATTTCGAGCTCATTCAGAAAATTTTACACGAAGCACATAGTGGTTGTTTATCTGTTCACCCGGGGAGTACCAAAACGTATAATGATTTGAAACAATTGTACTGGTGGTCGGGTATGAAACGATATATTTCAGAGTTTGTATCGAAGTGATTGATTTGTCAATAAGTTAAAGCTGAACACCAAGTGCCTTCAGGATTATTACAGCCTGTGATGATACCAGAGTGAAAATGGGATAGAGTTACGATGGATTTCGTATCGGGTTTGCCTCTGTCTCTAAAAAATAAAGATGCTATTTGGGTTGTCGTTGATGGATTAACGAAATCTGCACATTTCATTCCAGTACGTACAGACTATTCACTTGATAAATTAGCTGAATTGTACATTTCAGAGATCATTGGATTACACGGGGTGCCAGTTTCTATCATTTCGGATAGAGATCCGAGATTTACATCACGATTTTGGAAGAAATTACAAGAAGCTCTGGGTACGGGATTGAATTTTAGTACAGCATTTCATCCGCAAATTGATGGCCAGTCTGAGAGAGTAATACAGATTCTCGAAGAAATGCTTTGTTGTTGTGCTTTAGAATTTGCGTTAGTCAAATTTGCGTATAACAACAGTTTTCAATCGAGTATAAAGATGGCACTGTACGAAGCTTTATATGGTCGCAAATGCCGAACTCCGTTGTACTGGATTGAGCTGAGTGAGAAAAAGATTCACGGGGTTGATTTGATTCGAGAGACTGAAGAAAAAGTGAAAGTAATTCGCGACAATCTGAAAGCAGCTTCAGATCGACAAAAATCGTACGCAAATTTGAAACGAAAAGACATTGAATTTCAGATCGGTGACAAAGTATTTTTGAAAGTATCTCCATGGAAGAAAATCCTTCGATTTGGTCGTAAAGGTAAACTAAGTCCGCGTTTCATTGGGCCTTACAAAATCATTGAAAGAATAGGGCCAGTGGCATATCGACTGGCTTTACCGTCGAAATTAGAAAAGATCCATAATGTATTTCGCATATCAATGTTGCGACGATATAGATCAGATCCATCACATATAATTTCTCTGTCAGATATTGAGATTCAACCCGATATGACGTACAATGAAGAACTGATCCAAATTTTAGCCCGTGAGGTTAAAGAGTTGAGAAATAAACGTATAACTTTAGTGAAAGTTTTGTGGCAACAAAACGGTGTCGAAGAAGTTACATAGGAGCCCGAGGAAGCTATGAGAAAATAGTACCCTAATCTATTCACAGGTAAGATTTTCAGGGACGAAAATCCCTAAGGGAGGAGAGTTGTAACAACCCGTTTTTGATCAAATCGAAACAGTGGTTTCGGGACCACAAATTTGAAGTTAAAATATTTATTTTATTATTATTTTAATGTCTACAGTATGATTGAGTGATTGTGTGAAAGTTCCGTTAAGAAATTTTATCGTTTGATTAGTTAATTTGATAAAAAGGATTAAATTGCATAAAGTGAAAAATTGGAGTTCTATAAGCTAAAAGGGTTTATTAGCTATGAAATTAATTAGTGGAGGTCCTTATGTTGTAAATAGACCATTTGAAATATAATTGGACAAGTATGGACAAGTATTAAGTTATTTTCAAGTTATATAACCAAGGTTAATTTTGGTATTTAGAAATTAAGTTAAAATAAATAAAACAAAATAAAACCTTCACCTAATGTCATCATCTTCAACCGATTTTAAAGAGAAGAAAGCCATTCTTTTAGATTTTTCAGTCAGTCATGGTTCAATAGCTCATTAAGGTATGATTTTTGTCCCATTTTTAATGATTTCTATGTTTTTGAGATCGTTGCAACTAGGTTTAGCTAACCCAGGAACTATTTTGCAAAACTCTGAAAGATTTAGAAAGTTTCCATTGATGAATAAGCATGTATTTTGATGTTTGATGATAGTTATACAAGTTTTGTTAAGTGATTTTTGGTAAAAATGTAGATTAGGGATTAATTTGTGAAAAGTGTAAAATTCATGGTTAAAATGTAAAATAAATGGAAAATATGGGCTGCTAGTGACCTAATTGTAATTCGGCTAGCATGGGTTGTGTAATTGCCCGATTTAGGGCCTAGTCGGAATAGTGGTGTGAGACCACAAATCCAAGTTAGTAAAAAATTGAGTTTTTAAGGTTTAAGAGATGTTTTCATGATAGTGTGAAAGTTCTATGTGGAAATTTTGTGAAAATTTCTATTAAAGGGGTCCATTAGGACTAAATTGCAAAAGTTGCAAAATATGAGATTCTAGAAGCTTTTTGTATAAAATAGCTTTGGATTATTAATTAGAAGTCCTTAAATAGCAATTTTCCCAAATTATAATTTTTGGACAAAAATGGACATGAGTTAGTAAATTGTGAATTTTTAAAGAGAAGGGCATTTTGGTCATTTATCAATTAAATGATTAAAATGGGAAAAGATGATAAAAATCTTATTCATCTTCTTCTTCCTTGTGCCGAAAATTTGAGAGACTCCATAGCTAGGGTTCTTCAATTTTTGAAGCTTGCTAGTAAGTGCATCCTAGCCCCGTTTTTAATATTCTTCGTTTTTTTGGAGTTCTCGTATTATGAATTAGCTATTTATAGCTATAATTTGAGCTAGAATTCATGTTCATAAATCTACCCATGTATGACATGCTTGTAAAATGATGTTTTATGAAAGATTATGAGAGTTTGATGTTAGATAAACATCTTTTCCTAAATGAATTTCATGAAAAATGCTAGTAAGGACTAGTTTGTAAAAGTTGTGAAATTTTTCATACATGATAGAAATAGTGAGAATTTATTGTTGCTATAGTTAAGAGAATGAATCAGCTAAGCATGAAGTTCATAAAGTTGAATAAAAACCACTTTACGAGCCTTGGGGCAAAAGTGTAATTATGATAAAGTTTAGGGGCAAAATGGTAATTTTTACGAAGTATGAGTTAAGAGTTAATTTAGTCAATGTGTGTATTAAATGAGCTAAATTATTATTACAGATCAAGAAAAATGAAGCCCGAATCGAAACCGAGGCAAGAACAAAGTCGAGGACTAAATTGCATTTCTACATACATTTTGTACACTGAGGTAAGTTTGTATGATTACTAAGCTTTATGACTAATATCATTGAATTGCTTAGTATGATGTAGAATATATCTTAAGTCCATGAGATTTTTTATGCTATGTGAAACAAAGAAATCAATGAGATTAAGCATGAGAAAGTCCCGATTGAAGTTGAATTACTTAGGATACTCGATCTATCACATGAGACAAGGAAGTCCGTATAAGACCAAACCAAGGCATGGCATCGGTAATCAAGCAAGTTATCATGTAAGACTAAGACAAGTCTTGGCATTAAAGGGTTATCATGAGATGAAGACCCACATAAGCCCAAGCCAAGGCATGGCTTTGGAGAGTCTCCAAGTAAAGATGTCATGTAAGTCCAAGACAAGTCTTGGCATTGAAAAGCTATCATGAGATAGAGATCCCATGTAAGTCCAAGCCAAGGCATGGCATTGGTGAGTAACAAGGAAGATTTCATGTAAGTCCAAGCCAAGGCTCGGCATTGACCCGTTCATGAGTAAAGATACCAAGTAAGACCATGTCAAGACATGGCAATGGTAAGTTCCCAATGGAACACACAAGGAAGACTTCGTGTAAGTTCATGTCAAGACATGGCATCGATACCAAGTTGAGAAATCCCATGTAAGACCATATTTAGGATATGGCTTTGGCATCGAGATATATGTGAGATGAGATTCAGTATCCTCGATTATTCATAGTAATTCATCGGGCAAAAGAGTAAAGAATAAATGAGAAAGCAAGAAAGTTAAGCAAGTAAAGCTATCATCAAAAGTATGCTAGTCAAAGTTAACTAAGAGTATTATTCATGTTACAAATGATGAAGTTAAGATTATGCTTATCTTAACAAAGTATGCTAATATATATGATTAAGTGATACAGGTACCTTGTTTACCTTACAAGCACGAGACTAGTAAGTACCATGATAAGTGTAAGAATCGTTAAGAGTAAGTAAGCTCAAGCATGTGAACTTAGCAATGCCTTTGCTTATGATGAATGGGTATGTTAAGTATATATATATATATACGTTGTTGTATGCATTACATGCAAACTTACTAAGAGAAATGCTTACGTCTTTAATTCTTTCTTTCCATGTAGTCCCGCCAAGCTAATCTCGTGGATCATCGTCATCGGAGCTCGGAGCACACTATCAATTGCTATTTTGGTATAGCCAAGTTGTTTATATTAAGTATGGCATGTATAGGAAGCATTTCATTTTGAGTTATGTTTTAAAATTAGCCAAAGTGTTGGCTATCAAGCTTAGTATTTTTTTTTGTATATAACCAAAGAGATGGGTCATGAATGATTAAGTATGTATGTTTTTATTTATCAATGAAGTATGCATCCTTGTTCATGTTAGATGTAATACTTGAGTTATTGAATTGAGTATTGGATTGATCTTGATCTCGGGGTGGCAATTGGCTTGGAAAATAGCCTCTAGGTGCCCACACGGATAGACACACTGCGGGCGTGTGTCTAGGCCGTGTGTCCCCCACACATTAGTGTTTTAAGTCGAGAATAGACCACGGGCTAATCACACTGCGGCCGTATGTTTAGGCGTGTGTGTGACACACTGTTAGCACATGGGCATGTGCCCCCGCCGTGAAGTCTGCACCTTGCACTTGTAATTTGAATTGCCACACAGCTGAAGTACACGGGCGTGTGTATGGACCGTGTGGATAAGTCAGAATGCCAAAGTTTAGCACACGGGCCAAAGCCACGGGCGTGTCAAGGCCGTGTGAAATTAGTCAGTGTCAACCACAGGTGGAAGAAACGGGCATGTTTTAGGGGTACACGGGCGTGTCCCAAGTCACATGAGCGTGTGACCCCTATTTCGAGGAAAGGTTCCCGATTGAGTTCCGAAAGTTTTCGGATAGGTGTTTAAGGGCTCGTAGGCCCATGAAACGTATGTTTTGATTAAGAAAGAGAATTTTCTATTTCGAAACAAAATTTTACAGCCCGTAAGTACATGTTTACTTAAGTTCAAGTATGGTAATGTCTCGTATCCAGTCTCAGTCTAGGACTTGGGTATGGGGTGTTACAGGTTGTTGTTGAATTGCATGAATTTGTGTTTTTATGAAACAACGACTAAATTATAAAAGATGTGAAACATTAGGTGCGATTGTGTAAAAATGCCTTAACTAAATTGAATAGATGGATGATTAAATAAGTTAATTTTGATTACATATAGATCAAGAAAAGCGAAACTCGGATCTAGATCGAGGGAAAAACAAAGTTCTCGACGAGTCTACCAGTTTAGCTATTTTTACATCCGAGGTAAGTTCGTATGTAATAAAATCTGTTGTAAATATATTTTAAATGCTTTGATATTGCATAAACTGGGAATACGAGACTACGGATATGTTCGACAATGATTTGAAAACGATTCAGCAAGTGTGAAATCCCAGTTGAACCTTAGGAATAGATTAGGATACGAATGACATGTCATTAGGGGTTATTGTGATTATGTGATCCAAGTGCTGGTCCTGTACATCCTACCGATGGCTAAGTATACCGGCATGTGTTGCGGTTACTTGACAACTTGTGTGAGCAGCACCATGTAGCTACGTCTTGACCCACAGCTTGTGTGAGCAGGCCCGTTGATAGCTTGAGAGTGAGCATTTATGTGATATGTGATTGAGATAGCTTCGGCTATATATGGGGCACTTCGAGTGCGAGTTTCCCATGTATCTGATAGTATTTTGAATGGTTCAACGGGTAAATGAAAGATGTGGTTGAGTATGAGATTGATACGAGATGGTACAGGTATGTCCATGAACCGTATAAGCTTTAAATTGAAGAAAGTGTAAAGTGCACATATAATCATATGATTAAACATGTGAAAGGTTTGTTAGTTATCATGAATTACATGTTGATATGTTCAAATTGATGATTTGTGTATTTATGATTAGTTTGAGTTTATTTCATACGAGCTAACTAAGCTATAAAGCTTACTTTGTTTATTTTTCCATGTTTTATAGTGAGTTTAAAGCTAGCTCGGATTCGGGGATCGTCGGAGACTACGTCACACTATCCTACTATCACTTTGGTACTATTGACCTTATGTTTTGAGTATATGGCATGTATAGGGACGTTGGTCATTTTGGTTCATGAATTGATGATGAATGTAGCTATTTGAGTTGGCTTGTAAATGTTCTAAGTTTGGTTTGGTATATTGCCATATAAGTTGGCTTATTTTGGTATGATTGAATCATGTATATATATAAGTGTGCGTATGGCTTATGTTATGTGATTGAGGTTGGTTTTGTAATGTTTATTGATAGTTGGTATTGAGAATGCCAATGGTTGATATAGAGTAGTTACATGCTTATTATTTTGGTGCATAATGATTTATGTTTAGAAGTGTATAATTAGTTGAATTATAAATGTGAAATTGGTATAAGTAATATAACATGTTTTGTGATTTGTGTGTATGGAGAATAGGAGTATAGAATGTGCATGAAATATGTTTGAATTGGTTGATTTAGATGCCAATTTTAAGCTATGAATTATGCAATTTGATTTGATATAGGTTTGTGCAAGTTGGGTGGCAAAATGGCTTGGCAAATAGCCTATTTTTGTCCACACGGGCAGAGACACGGGCGTGTGTCTCAGCCGTGTGTGATACACGATCACGTACACAGCCGTGTGTCCCCTGGTGTTGAATTAGAAATCAAGTTTGTATGCTCCACACGGCCTCACACACAGGCTTGTGACTTGGCCGTGTGGCATAAGTCAATATACCCTACAGGTTTGACACGGCCTAGCACACGGGCTAGCACAAGGGCGTGTATGGCCATTTTTAGAGCACACGGGCTAGCCATACGGGCATGTGTTGTAATAACCCAAATTTCGATAAAATCGGAACAGTGGTTTCGGGACCACAAATCCGATCCAAAAATAAAGTTTATTTTTATTTTATTATATGGTCCGTATTATGATAGATATGACATGTGAAAATTTTGGTATGAAAATTTTATCGATTGAGTGCTTAATTACGAGAAGGACTAAATCGCATAAAATGCGAAAGTTGAATTCTAGTAGCTATAAGGATTAAATAGCTATGGAATTCAAAAATTAAGGTCCTTATATGGTAATTAGACCATTAAGAAAAGTATGTAGATTTTTCTTGGTGACTCATCCATAGAAATATAGAAAAAGGGTAAGGACTAAATTGGAAAGTGAAAATTTTAATTAATTAAAAGATGATAAAATAGATATCATCTTATTTTCTCATCTTCTTCCCCAAAATAAAACATGGAAACCCTAGGAGAGAGAGAAAAAACTTTCATGGTCAAATTGGGTAAGTTTCCTTATCCCGTTTTTAGTAATTTTGATATTTTTAGAATCAGGATAGTATGAACTATCTATTTGGGGGATTAAATTGAAAGTTATCAAGATATGAAAAATGAGTCATGGATGTATATGCTGGAAATTAGAAATTTATGGTAGAAAATTGTAACACCCCTTACCCGTGCCCGAAGCTGGGACCGGGTTTGAGGCATTACCTAACTAATCTCACTTGACATCTCAAAACGGGCTATAAAATTTTGTTTAAACCCATCACTTGCACATACTCGGCCTAAGGGGCCCTAAGCATACCTCCGAGAGGTATCAGAACTATTCCAGGAACTTTTACGAACTCGAGAAACTTTTCAACAAAACAGGGGCTACACGCCCGTATTGGTCTAGGGACACGCTCGTGTGCCCCTAAGACATGCCCGTGTCTTCCACCCGTAGTCGATCCTGACTAACTTTACACGGCCTAGACACACCCGTGTCTTCCACCCGTGGTCGATTTAAATTCCCCAATTAATGTGCAGACTTTACACGGCTTGGGCACACGCCTGTGTCCCTAGCCCGTGGAGCATACTGACTTGCAAACCTAGCATGCAAGGGGACACACGGTCGATTCACCACCCATAGAGCTGACCGTGTGTCACACACAGCATAGACACACGCCCGTGTGTCTACTTGTGTGGACGATTAGATGGCTATCTACCAAGCCCTTCGCCACCCTACATTGTACACATACAAACACCAATCCAATTCAACATAATTCATAACCCAAAGGCATAACTAAGTACTCAATTCAACAACCATACACAAGGGCATACACTTCAAGAAAATCACTTTCATTAAGCATAAGAGTTTGCCAAGTATCGACCTAACTAAATAGACCATTTCAAAAAGAAGACTTTAATGCCTTACAAAGCCAACACTTTGGCCAACAATTACGACCTAACAAAATACTCGATTCCTATACATGCCATACTCAAAATAAGTCTAAATTGTTATACCAAAGTGGTGTCGATAGTGTGATTTCTGAACTCCTACGTCCACGTTCCTCGAGTTATCCTGGCAATACTACAAGGAGAAGGGCAGTGAAAGGGGTAAGCATAAAGCTTAGTAAGTTTGCATGAAAATAAATAGCAACAATAAGCTCGATATATAATCCATCCATGGCATTAATTAACCATACATAAGTCATAGGCTTCTTGCCATACTTACTCACAATTGCCCTTATTTAGCACATATCGTGCCACATATCGTAATCGTTTCTTCGTGACTCATTCACGAGTACCTGTATTCACTCATTCATATGACTTTAATACAAATCTCATTTCTACTTCTAAACTCATCTACTTATCCCTTTAATCACTAGGGATAGTCAAAGACGCATATTCAACGTCATTCATGTAGGGACGAAGCCATTGCCACATCCCCGAGGTGGTCTTACATGGAGTCACTTCTAAATGCTAATGCCATATCCCGGATATGGTCTTATATGGACTTTCACATCAAGTATCGATGCCATATCCCGGATATGGTCTTATACGATTTTCATATTCATTACGAAGCCATATCCGGATATGGTCTTATCTGAGATCTCAACTCGGTGCGAAGCCATGTCCCGGACATGGTCTTATACGGGACCTTATCTATTTCATATCTCGATGATAGCATTTTCATATTCACGTGGTCCACTAGGACTTCAACATCAATTTAATGGAGTATCATACATCAATATGATACCAAGAATTCTCAATTATGCTAACATAAATGTTGTATTAATCACATACAAACTTACCTCGATTTCAAAATGAGCTAGCTCGACGGTTTAGTCCGAGACTTTGTTCTTTCCCTGATCGAGGCGGATTCCCGGTTCTTTTTGCTCTATAATAGCAATTTAGCTCATTTTAATCATCTCATTAATAAAAGCATTTCAATAATCATGCTTAGGTAAAATTACTATTTTGCCCCTAGACTTTGGCAACATGACAATTTTGCCCCTAGGCTCAGAAATAAATTCTAATCAAATTTCTACCGTCAACAAGCCTAGGTGAAAATTTAATACTCTTATAGCTATCATAAAAACTCAAAATTTCACATAATTACTACAAATTTGTAACCTTTTCATCAAGGTCCAATTAGGTGTTTTCATGACAACACCTTTCACAAGAGTTGTTCATCTAACAACCCAGACTCATTTTCTTCCATAAAAATGCAGCAAATAACTATGATAGCTCTCATGGAAAAACTCTAAACTTTTCACCATATTTCACAATAGTCCCCTCATTTGAAAGCTTAAGCTTTAGGGGTCCCAAAAGTACAATTATTTTCAAGAAAAGATCACTACTAGAACACTTACTTGTGAAGAGATGAGTGTGCTGAAATTTTTGAAGCTTTCTTCCCTCTATTTGCTGCTAATTTTTGGTGGAAGAGTGAAAGAGAAAAAGATGATAGTTTTTCTTTCCTTATTTTATTAATACTAGTCAAATTAGTCCACCTACTATCACCAACTTTGACCATCATTGACAAATTTGTCTCCTATGCTAGTCTATGGCTGGCCAAGCAAGTATTGGGGGTCTAATTACCTTTTAAAGACCTCCAATTATCAATCTATGGATATTTGGTACCTTTAGCTTATAGAATGGAACTTTCACACTTTATGCGATTTAGTCCTTTTTCGCCATTACACATGAAATTGCTAAAATTAAAGCACCAAAATTCTCATGCACATATACTATCATGCTCTGACTCATAATATAACATGAAAAATGAATTTCTCAAATCTCAGATTAGTGATTCTGAGATCACTGTTCCGGCTAGCCCCTAAATCGGGCTGTTACAAAAATGAAAGATTATTGATAGATAAACAACTTTTACAAAGTAATTTTTGATGAAAACATAATTTAGGGACTAAAATGTAAACTTGTGAAATTGAAGGGAAAATTCTAAAATTTTATGAATACATGTGCTGTAAATTTTGTAATGGGGCTTTGGTTAGGCTTGGAATAGGGAGTAATTTGCACAAGTTTTATTTTCCGAGCCTAGGGACGAAAATAGAATTTATGGATAAGTTAGGGGCAAAATGGTAATTTTGCCTAGAACGTAAATTGAGTCCTAATGAGTATAAAATGTATGAAATTGAAGATTAAAGTTATTTATATAGATCCGAACAACTCTAATTCAGAGTTAGAACGAGGAAAAGAGGAAAATGTTGGATTAGTAGATGTTTGTGCACGAACATTTGTCGAGGTAAGTTCGTGTAACTAAATTATGTTTATTTACATGTTTTAATTTAATTATGTAAATTGTATAAATGTCATATATATATGAAAGGATTACATATCCGATCAAGCCCGATAAATAAAAATGTTCTAATTAATTGATAATGCCCGATAGATGTTAAAAGGGTAAACGATGGAAATGTTGCTTTCATGCTCGAAATAGATGTGGAATATTATCACATGAATTATGTGGTGTTAAAGATGTATGAAATGATCACATACTGGAAAATGCTTGGAAATGTTAAATCTCGTTTGAATAAATGAAAATCGATGGATAAAAATGTGATTTCCCTGATAAAACTGCATGTGTTGCAGAATGGATTTAGCTCGGACGGGTAATCCGAAATGAGCCTCTCGAGTATATGTTTCAATTAGGATTTAGCCTGGACTGGTAATCCTAATTGACTGGATTTAACCTGGACTAGTAATCCAGAATGAACTCTATAGGGAATTCTTTGTCATATAAAGGATTTAGCCTGGACTGGTAATCCGACAAAGCCCTTAAAGTATATGTTACAGCTAGAATTTAGCCTGGACTGGTAATTCTGCTGTATGATATGTGGCTCAAGAGTGTACCTAAAAGGTACTACTGAATATGAATTGACGGGCTATGGAATTGTACACCTCAAGTGTACTACCTGTGTATCCATCGATATTTCGAATAAATTCAACGGGTAAAGTTTTGACAAGAGCATAGATGAATTTAAAAAAAATTGACATGGAATGATACATATGATCTGGAAATATGACATGAAAATAATATTACTTGGAATACAAGAAGATGATATTTTTATATGAAAATTACTTGATGAGAATGTTCATCCTTGATCATAGACCCGTACACCTTGAATGCACTACTACTTGTGTGACTTTAATGCTCGAATAAAATGAGTAAAGTTCTGACATGAAATGATTTGACCTTGAAAAGAATTACTATGTATACTTGTATTAATAAGAGATGTCTATACATGTTAAATGAATACATGTTGTGGAAAGCATATGTGCATGGGAACTTGATTGTTGTTGAGCCTATACATGTCTTGATGTTACTATGGAATATATGACTAACAAGGGAAATGAGGATGTGTGTAGGGCTTGAGATCAAAGTGGTTGAATATGCCTTACTTAGTTACCTCAAATAGGATGTATGGTAAGTTAAGTACCATGTTATACGAACTTACTAAGCATTTTATGCTTACCCCGTTTTATTTTCCCCTGTTTTAGAGTAAATCGGAAGCTCGTTGGATTGGAAGCTCGGCGGAGATCACTCACACTATCAATCGGCCTATGACAGTACAATATGGCAAATTAATTATAGTTGTAATGGCATGTATAGTATATGTTGGCCATATTGGCATGTAAATGTAAATGATGCTTGTAATCTAGCCATTGGGATGGCTAGTAATGATTGTTTTGATATACTTGTAATGTCATATTATGTTAGCCACATATATGTTAAGTAGTTGATCAAATTATGTCTAACATGAAGACATAACCAAGGTAAGATTGTAAACATGTATGCATGAAATGATATGCCATGATGATGGATGGAATATGCTTGATTAGAATGCTTGAAATGGTTAGTAACTGTATATGATGATATATCAAGTTAAATGATAGAATTAACTTGAATAAAATTCTTGGATTTGTTGGGTTATGAATGCAAGATGTGGTGTAGGATTATGGAAAAGATTCGGGTGAGAAAGGAAGCAAGGAAAGGCTTTATTTTGTCCACACGCGGGACACACTGCAGGCGTGTGTTCAGGCGTGTGTGTGACACCACAACCTACCCCATGGGCGTGTAGCCAGGCCGTGTGTCCCCTGCACTTTAAATAGAGAAAACAGAATGCTCAGAATTGAGCACATGAGCAGAGACATGGGCGTGTGTCTCAGCCGTGTGGGTGACACGGACTTGAACACGGGCGTGTGTCTTGGCCGTGTGAAACCTGCACCTAATTCAAATTGAATTAAATAACCACACGGCCTAGCACACGGGTGTGTGGCATGGCTGTGTGGCACAAGTCAGAGAGCAACCTAAATTGGACACGACCTGAGGCACGGGCGTGTCTAAGGGTCACACGGGCGTGTCCCTTGGACCACACGGGCGTGTGAGCCCTGCATCTTGGAAAATTTTTGAAATGTCATGATAAATTCTTAGAGTTTCCAATTAAGTCCAGAATCGATTCTAATGCTCGTATTGGACCTCAAGGGTCCATCTAAGGGATGTTACGAATGATCTCGGCTAATGAATAGTGATTGACATGATTTATCTGAGAATGTTCTGAAAAGTTTCAGTAACACTCCGTAACCCTGTTCCGGCAACGGATACGGGTTAGGAGTGTTACATGTGTGTTGGCCGTGTGGCCCAAGTGAGAGAGTTACACGGGGCCGGACACGGGCTGGGACACGGCCATGTGCTCCCATTTCGAATGTCCACATGACCTGTGACATGGGCGTGTCTATCTCACACAGTCGGGCCACACGGGCGTGTGTCCCTTGTTTTTGAGAAAAATTTCCTAAGTGTTCTAAGAATTTCCAAAGTTATCGATTTAGTCCCGAACCACTCTTGAGGCTTGTTTAGAGCCTCGTAGGATCATATTAGGGACATTATGAATAAGTTTGATTGATAGTTGCATGAAATATGAAAATTTAGGTGAAATGAATGTTTAATTGATTTATAAGTCCGGTAATGCTCTGTAACCCTATTTCGGCGTTGAATACGGGTGAGGGGTGTTACATTTGTGGCTTGGAAATGGCCTTATTTTGTCCACATCGGTAGAGACACGGGCGTGTGTCTCAGCCGTGTGTCCATGCGCACGGGCGTGTGGTTCGACCGTGTGTCCCCTGCATCTTTAAAATTGCAAAATGGAATGCTCAGGTATTTTCACATGGGCAGAGACACGGGAGTGTGTCCCAGCCATGTATGGCACACAGGCGTGTGACTTGGCCGTGTGACCCAAGTTAATAACCACTCTAATTTGGACACGAGCTGGGACACGGTCGTGTGTCCCTATTTCGAATGTCCACATGGCCTGAGACACGGACGTGTCTCTTGACTGTGTGAGACACACGGCTTTAGTCCCGACTTGTTTTAAATGTATATTTTGGGCCTCGAGGGCCCATTTAAGGGACAAGATGATTGATTTCGGATATGAATTGTAAATGATATGAATTAATTGTATTTGTTCTGTAAACTTCGGTAATGCTCAGTAACCCTATTTCTACGATGGATATAGGTTAGGGGTGTTACATTTTGTAGGAATTATCATCCCTTTAGTAAAGGGATTCTGTAGGATTAGCTTTCCTTAGTTAAGGGATTCTGCAAATATTTACAATCCCTTATTCTAAGGAATCATATCTCTATTAGTTTCTTTTCTATCTTAGAGTTTCCTAAATTAAAGACATAGTTTTGTATAAAGATGTAATATGTTTTATTGTATTGAAATAAGAAAATACAGAGAATTACCCAAAATTCTACATGGTATCAGTTTAGATTCCGGTTTTTTTCCACCCTAGACCATGTCAGAAACTTCTTCTTCTACATATCCTTCTCCTACTCCGGAGATTACCTCAAATCCAAAAAAATTTTACAGTCCATTTGGAAAGTTTCAGGGGTCTAGTGCGGGTTATCTAGTCATGAAAGAACCAGAAGCTAACCCTTCTTCCACAACATTGTTTTCCTCTCAGTTCACTCCTAATTGGATCCTCGATTCTAGTGCTACGAATCATATGACTGGTAATAAGGCCTTATTTCACATTTTTTTCCAAACCTTTGGTAAAGCTATCAAAAGCAGTGATGGTTCCTTATGCAAAATAGAAGGCCATGGAATCTGTTATTCTCAATGATCAGATTGCACTTCATAATGTTCTCTTTGTACCAAATTTGGCTTACAATCTCATTTCCGTAAGTAAAATCTCCTCGGACTTGAATCGCGCGCAACCTTTACTTGGTCTTGATTGTACTTTGCGTGCAGGCTCGAACTCGAAGAAGATGATTGGTAAGGCCACTTGCGGAATGGTCTCTACATCCTCCCTTCCTCTCTTAAACCCGAGATCTCCAAATCTTTTCTGACTTTAAATACGATTGATCTTTGTTATGTTATGGAATTGTCGTTTAGGCCATCCGAGTTTCCAATACCTTGCTAAAGTGTTTCCCGATCTATTTATTAATAAAAGGCCAAACTCTTTTTCTTGCAAAGTTTGCTCTCTTGCTAAACATACTAAATCTTCTTATTTTCCTTCTCCTTACAAGCCTTCTCACCCTTTTGCTTTGATCCATAGTGATATTTGGGGCCCTTCTCGGGTGAAGAATGCTGATCATAGTAAGTGGTTTATCACTTTCATTGATGATCACGATAGGGTAACTTGGACTTATTTGCTAAAAGACAAATCGAAAGCTAGCGATATTTTTGCACAATTTTATAACATGGTTCTCACTCAATTTGGAGCTAAAATACACTCTCTAAATCTGATAATGGCGGTGAATTTTTGCTAGGTCTTTGGGTAATTTTTTCAAGGACAAGGGCATAGTTGGCTTAGTTCTTGTGTTGGAACCCCCCACAAAGCAGCGTTAAGAAAGGAAAAATAGGCATCTCTTAGAAGTTACTCGTTCCCTTCTATTTACTACCAATGTTCCTAAATATCTGTGGGGAAGCCTTATTAACGGCTACCTATTTAATCAACCGAATGCCTAGTAAGGTTTTAAAATTTCAAACACCTCAATCTATATTTTTGCAAAAGACTTTCCTCATTTTAAGCCTATCTCCTCAAGTCGCCACTTAAAGTATTTGGTCGCACAGTTTTATCCAAAATATTACTCCTCATAAGTCCAAGTTAGACCCTAAGTCCTTAAAATGTGTACTGGTTGGATATTCTTCACTTAAGAAGGGATACAAATGCTTTCATCCTCCTTCAAAACGATTTTTACCACTATGGATATCACTTTTTATGAATAGGATCCCTATTTCACAAAGTGAAATTCGTGGGGAGACATGGAGTGATTTTCACCAAATCAGTATCTTCTCCTAATTTCCATTCTCAACCTTCAAAATTGCCACCAATTTTACCTTTACCTCTGATTTGTCACCTGTGACTACTCAGATTAATTCTCTGTTATACCTATCACTACCTCATCCACACCTACTTTAAACACCCCTCCCGAAAATACACCTACTCCTATTGAAAATCTTCAACAAACATCACCACCCAAACGACTTTGTGTCTACACAAGGAAAAGAAAAATATCCCCGAGACTGTTTTGCAATTTGATTCTTGTCGAGAATTGGATTTGGGTCCAGTGTAGGAATGGAAGAAGAAATCGATAAGTCCTCTACTCTAGATGACTTTCTTATTGCTATTAGAAAAGGGGTTAGACAATGCACCAAGCATCCTATTGAAAAATTTCTTGGCTATAATTCTTTGATGCCTTCTTTTCAAGCATTTACTGACAACCTTGGATAAAGAATAGATTCCCACAAGCATATTTGAAGCTCTAAAGGATCCTAAATGGAGAAGGGCATTGAAGAGGAAATTGGTGCACTAGAGAAAAATGCTACTTGGACGATTCTGGACCTTCCTCAAGGAAAAGGTGCATTGGTGTAAATGGATCTTTCTTGTAAAGTACAACTCCAATGGAAGCATCCAACGATACAAAGCTAGACTGGTGGCTAGAGGCTTTACGCAAACTTATGGGATAGATTTCACAGAAACATTTGCACCCGTGGCAAAGCTTAACACTATTCGAGTACTCCTAAGTTTGGCTGTAAATTGCGATTGGCAATTACACCAACTTGATGTAAAAAACATATTTCTTAATGGCATTCTAGAGGAAAAAGTTTACATGAAATTGCCACCTGGCTTAAAGTCTGTTGAAGGTAGCAACAAGGTGTGCAAGCTCAACAGGTCTCTATACGGGCTAAAACAATCACCCAGAGCTTGGTTCGAGAGGTTCACTAAGGTCATTCTTAAAAACGGCTACAAGCAGTCCCTTGCCGATCATACACTTTTCATAAAGGTAATTTCTACAAATAAGAAAGCTATCCTAATTGTGTATGTTGATGACATAATTCTTACTGGAGATGATAAGGAAGAAATTAGCAATTTGAAGAAGCTGTTAAATAGGGAATTTGAAACCAAGGACTTGGGAAAGCTAAGATATTTCCTAGGAATAGAGGTGGCAAGATCAAAAGAAGGACTTGTGATAAATCAAAGAAAGTATGTACTTGATTTACTCAAAGAAACTGGTTTTCTTGGTTGTAAGCCAGCTGATACACCAATGGAGGCAAACTTGAGATTCAACAAAGAAGATGAGTCTTTAGTAGACAGAGAGAAATTTCAAAGATTAGTTGCGAAACTTATTTACTTATCCTTGACGAGGCCGGATATAGCCTTTCTGTAAATGTGATAAGTCAACACATGACTAATCCCCTTTGAAGAGCATATGGAAGCGACAAATAGAATTCTCAAGTACTTGAAGAAAACTCCGGGACACGGCCTAATGTTTAGGAAGACACAAGACAGAAGCTGTTAAGATTTTTACAGGACTCTAGTTGGGCGGGAGATCTCACTGAAAGAAGATCCACTAGTGGCTCTTGCACTTTTGTTTGGGGTAACCTTACAACTTGGGAAGTAAAAACAATCTATTGTTTCAAGAAGTAGTCCTGAAGCTGAATTTAGAGCACTAGCTTTGGGAATATGCGAAGGAATTTGGTTACTTAAATTGTTAAAAGAACTTGGCACTAATCAAGAGGATCACTTTAAAGTCTTGTGTGATAATCAATCTACTATTCAGATTGCAAAGAACCCAGTCCAACATGACCGAACAAAGCATGTGGAGATTGATAAGTATTTTATTGCTGACCAAGTCAACAAAAAGACAGCCACTCTTTCATACATTCCTTCAGAAGGACAGATTGCAGACATTCTTACTAAGACTTTAAGAAAGCCTGTTTTCAATAAATTCCTAGTCAAGCTAGGATTATACAATGTATATTCTCCAGCTTGAGGGGGAGTGTAGGAATTATCATCCCTTTAGTAAAGGGATTCTGTAGGATTATCTTTCCTTAGTTAAGGGATTCTGCAAATATTTAAAATCCCTTATTCTAAGGAATTATATCTCTATTAGTTTCTTTCCTATCTTAGAGTTTCCTAAATTAAAGACATAGTTTTGTATAAAGATGTAATATGTTTTATTGTATTGAAATAAGAAAATACAGAGAATTACTCTAAATTCTACACATTTATTGGTATCAGAGCTACGATTTAGCCGATTCTCAGACTAACGTAGCAAATACGAGTCTAGCTATACATGTCATTATATAATCTGTGATAGTGTGATATCTCCTGACCATTTTAAATATGTTTTTCATATAGTAATGTCATCCAACCGAGCTGAATCTGAAGAAGCTGAGAGAAATGCTCAAGCTTCAGTACAAAGAGCAGTATCTAGGAGTAGAAGGCCTATTTCTGAAGGTCGAGGAGGAGAGGAAAAGGAAGCCTTCTTGCAAATGATGAACGAATGGTTTACAGAATTTATAAGAACAAATCCAGATGTACAACAACCTCCCCCTCCTGTCTCTCAACCGGTACTTGATATGCAATAAAGTATAGAACTTGTTAGAATTGGTAAGCCTCCTGTTGATAAAATCCATAAATATGGGGCAAAAGAATTTAGAGCTACCGTTGACGATGATCCGGAAAGGGCTGAATTTTGGCTAGAAAACACTATCAGGGTTCTGGATGAATTGTCTTGTACACCAGCTGAATGTCTAAAATGTGCGGTATCACTGCTAAAAGACTCAACTTACCAGTGGTGGAAAACTTTAATTTCTGTTGTACCAAAGGAGATAGTCACTTGGTGCAACGGCCCGTTTTCAGTGAAATTGGAATAGTGGTTTTGGGACCATGAATCCAATGTCATAAAATTTATTTTAATATTATTTTATGGTCTACAGCATGATAGTCTTATTACGTAAAAATTTTGTTAAGAAATTTTACCGTTTGTATGCTCAATTCGTGAAAAAAGACTAAATCACGTAAAGTGCAAGAGTTGTGTTCTATTACCTAAAGGTGTTAAATAGCTATAGAACTTTAAATTGGAGGTCCATATATTGTAATTAGACCATAAATTGAGTTAGTGGATGTGCATGGCATGGTATTTGTGAAAATTTTAAAGTTAGGTAAGGGTAAAAAGGTAATTAGGTAAATAAAGGCTAAATTAATAAAAGAAATGATATCATCTTCCTCATTTCATCCATGCTAGTTGATTTTCGCCACTAGAGAAGAGAAATTTTCCCCAACTATTTCCTTTGCATGCAAGTGCTATCTCATCCCGTTCTTGTTGATTTTTATGTTTTCGGGATCGTTGTTGCTTAAGCTAGCTAAATAGGGGACTAAATTGCAAAATGATTGAAAGTCTAGGGTTTTACCATGAGAGCATGCTAGTTATTTTTGAAGTTTAATGGAAGAAAATGAATCCTTGTTGTTAAATAAACAACTTTTGTTAATGGACTTTTAATGAAATTGTCAAATAGGTGCTAAATTGAGAAATGTGAAAATTGTGTGTTAAATGTGTGAATTTGTGGAATGTATGGGTTGCTATGAACACCTATAAAATTCGACTAGGCTTGGGTGTAGAGAAATGTGCATGGATTTCATTTTACGAGCCTAGGGACTAAATTGTAAAAAGGTCAAAAGTATGGGGGCAAAACGGTAATTTTGCCATAACATGAAATTGTATTGAATTTAATAGAATGATTTAGATCAAGAAAAGCCACGTTCAAAATTAGATCGGGGAAAAGACAAAGTAGTTGATTGATCGGTCGATTGTCTCCGTAATAATTCGAGGTAAGTTCGTAAGTTGAATAAGCATTAAATTATATGTGTTTAAAAGCTTAATTGTTATAATCGTGATGATACGACGCCACAAAAATTCTCGATGAGGTATCGCCAAAGTATGGATCCCGGTTGATCCTTAAGAATAGATAGGATACAAATGACATGTCATTAGGGATTACCGTGTTTTGGGTGCTGGTCTCGTACGTCCTACCGGTGGCTAAGTTTCTAGCATGTGTTGCAGTTACTTTACAGCTTGTGTGAGCAGCACCGTGTAGCTACGTCTTGACTGACAGCTTGTGTGAGCAAACCCAGTGATGGCTCGAGAGTGAGCATCTATATAAGATATGAGATAGAGGTGGTTTTGACCACGTATTGGCACTTGGTGTGCGAGATACCCGAGTATCTAATAGTATTCCAAATGGTTCAATGGGCACAGATGATGATACGAGGTTATACGAGTTGATACGAAACAGTACAGGTATTCATGTGGAATACGACAAGTAATTAATAGTTGATGTATTTATGCATGGCTAACATAATTTTATTTATGTGTTAGGCTTTGGGCTGAATTGGTATTTACTTATGTTTTATTTATGCTTAACTAAATTGTGGACAATTTGGTAAATTGTATTTAATAGTTATACGAACTTACTAAGCTTAATTGCTTACTCCGTTTTAATTTCCGTGTTTTTCTAGTGATTCGGAAGCTCGCTCATTTTGGAAGTTTTCGGAGATCACGTTGCACTATCAAACTCTATTTTGGTACTTTGGACTTTACATTTTGGGTTAAATGGAATGTATAGGTATTTTGGCTAATGTGGCCTATATGTCTCATGTTGTTTTGGTTATGTATTTAGCCATGTGATTTGGCTTATTTTGGTATACTTGGTTATGTAAATATGTATAAATGATCTTTTGGTATGTGGTATATAGTTGCTTAGTGAATGCCTTAGTTGTGTATTGGTAGTTTGAGTACTAAATGATTGAATTTGAGATGTGGTATGCATGTTGAATTAAGCACAAAGTCTAATAAGTGAGTTTGACCATTTAGGTATACTTTGGAGGTATATTTGGTATGTTGTAAAGTGATCATTGGTATGTGCTTATGTATATCATGTTGTATATGTGGATAGTACATGATATAGGCCTGATATTGATTGGTTTTAAGTGTCTATTTATGCCATGGTTTTATGTGCATTGTTGAGCTTAGGTTGGCATCATTTTGGTGAGAAAAATGGCTTGGAAAATAGCCTATTTTTGTCCACACGGGCAGAGACACGGGCGTGTGTCTCAGCCATGTGTGACACACGGTCAGGTGACACGGTCGTGTGACCCCTAATACTTATTTAGAAACCAAGTCAGTAGCTTCACATGGCCTAGCACATGGCCTGGCACACGGGCGTGTGAGGCTATTTCGAAAGGTACACGGCTTGGCACACGGGTGTGTGGTCTGGCCATGTGACCCAAGTCAGTGAGTTACACGGGGTCGGACATGGGCTGGGACACGGCCATGTGATCCCATTTCGAATGCCCACACGGCCTGAACACGGACGTGTCCCTTGGCCGTGTGAGACACACGGCCTGGGCATACGGGCGTGTGTCCCCTGCACTTTGAAAATTTTCCATGTTTTCCTAAAAATTCTTTAAGTACTCGGTTTAGTCCCAACCACTTTTAATGTCTATTTTGGGCCTCGAGGGCTCATATTAGGGACCATATGAATGATTATGAATGGTTTTTGATTTGAATGATAATTGATTATGAAATGTTTAATGTATAAGTTATAAGTTCGGTAATGCTCCGTAACCCTGTTCCGGTGTCGGATACGAGTTAGGGGTGTTACACTTGGGAATTTTTTTAGACCGAATTCTGAAAGAAATATATCAGCCAGAGGTTTCTTGATCAGAAAAGAAAAGAATTTCTAGAGCTCAAACAGGGGCATAGAACAGTATCTGAATATGAAAGGGAATTTGTTCGACTAAGTGAATATGCCAGAGAATGTGTCCCGACTGAAATCGCAATGTGTAAGCGGTTTGAAGAAGGTTTAAATGAAGATATAAAGTTATTGGTTGGGATTCTTGAATTAAAAGAATTTGTTGTACTGGTTGACTGAGCATATAAAGGTGAAGAATTGAGTAAAGAAAGAGACAAGCTGAGATTGAAGCCCTAACTTCAAGTAAAAGATTTACCGGAAAGTTATATCACTAAAATGTGAAATAAATGAAATGTATGGACTTGTATGAGTGTAAGGAACATTCGGACTAAGCATAGTGTAGTCAAATTTTGAATATTTTGTGTTTTGTGCAATAGGGACTAAATTGAGAAAATGTGAAATATTAGGGGTAAAAATGTAATTTGCCCATTTATGTGTTTTTGGACTAAATTGAATGAAAATATGTTTGAATGAGCTTAATTTGAATATGTTTAGATCAAGAACCAAAGAAATCAGATTTGGATCGAGGAAAAACAAAAATAGTCGAATAGCCGATTACATCGTTCGTCGATATCCGAGCTAAGTCTTAAAGCAATTAAACATCGTTAATTTTGAATGTAGGTTAGTAATATGCTGAATTGAAATTTTGGAATTATTAGTGAGCTTGCCGAATGTGAATTAACATAAAAATATTGTGTTTGAGTTTATATTGATTGAGGTATAACATTTGAAAGTCCGTATGAATTATGTGGAATATCTGTAAAATTCGATATATGAAATGTGTATGAGACAGTTCTATAATATTGATATTCGGGCTTTGGGCCTAGCAAGCCTTGTGCTGGTGAATTAAATCGGGCTTTATGCCTAGCAGGCTTATTGCCGGTGTATAAAATCAGACTTTAAGTCTAGCAGGCTTTGTGCGGTGTGTGATCTGAGGCTTAGGCCTAGCGGAGTTTTATACCGGTGATTACGTATAAGCTTATGCCTAAAAGATTTCATCTTTGATGTGGTATTTGAGTATGTTAATCAATCTAAATGGCCAGGTATGAATTAACTTCTTACCTATTTAAAATAAGGTAAACAAGTAACTCAATTATTTATTACAAATTGTATGTGAAACAAATGAAGTTTATATATATATGATTATGATATGTGTTCTCGGTTTTATAAATGAATGATATGAATATTGTGGTTTTGGTCTTTTAATATGTGTATACAAGACCGGGTATATTAAACCACATGGATAGTTTGTGTATGTGATGCTATATTATAATAATTGAGCTTGAGTATATGAATGTTTATATATTTGGTTATATGTTTACATCTTGATTTTGGAAGGTTGGATTATGAGTAAATATTTTGATTATATAAGCATTCGATTAAAGAAAAATTGTTCTATGAAATTATATGTTATATAGGTATGGAATTGAATGCTTGGAATTAAATGTGATTACAAATGTACAAGTTGAATTATTTGGTTTAAATGATTTAGTATTGAAATGATATTAAGCATTAATTGTTTAATTTGCTTAAGGCCTACTAAGCTAAAGTAGCTTACTTTGTGTGTTATGTTTATTACATTTTATAGATTTTTGGACTCAAATTCTGAGGCTCGAGGGGATCGTCAACAAAGTTCACCACACTATCATTGTTTGGTACTTTTATAAATTGAAATCGGACTTATGGCATGTATAGGCTAGCCTTGGAATTAGATTATTTTGGAAGTGTTTGTATATAAAGCCATGCGAAAATGGCGTAACATATTGTTTGAATTTGGTTTTGTTTAGTTGAGTTTGAGTATGTTTGATTATGATGTTTTGTGCTATGGATAAATGATGTTTATGTTAGGTATATATATATTTGAATATGGTGAATGAGCATAGATTAAAATGAGTATGGTTCAGCTATCATATGTCAAGGAAAGTATAAATGCGAAATTGAGTAATATTATTATATGTTAAGTTACGGATAAGTTGTGGTTTATGAAATAGACTTGAGATGTTTTAACTTGAATTGATTAAAGTATAACAAAAGTTGACATTAAATAGAGTATAATTATTAAGCTTGTTTAATATGAAGTTTAAGTTTATGAAATGACCATATGAATAGTGATTTATGTTTTAATAAATAAAATAGTTGGATATGAGTTAGCTTGTGACTTTGTTAATGTGTTTTAATTATTAAATAATCTTTATATTATATTTGATGTTTATTATAGGAATATCAAATAGTAATTTCGGTTTATTTTAAATATTTGATGATTTTTGAATGATTTAAGTTCTATATATGTTCATAAATATCCAGAAGTTGTGTTTTGTTCGGTAATACTCTGTAACCCCATTCTGGTGACGGATAAGGGTTAGGGGTGTTACATTTTATTGGTATCAGAGCTCCGATTTAGTCGATTCTAGGACTACGGTAGCGTGTGTGAGTCTAGCTATACATGCCATAATATTTACTGCGATAGTGTGATGACTTCTGACATCTGAAAATGTGTTTTCATATAGTAATGGATCTCGATCGGCCGTGGTGATGATATTGAGGCGTAGCGCTGCTCCGCGCGCCGGGGGCCAGACGATAGATTCTCGACCTACTTGAGTAATCGGAGGGGAGGCTAGACAAGCCTTCTACCAAATGATGAATGATTGGTTTACACAATATATCCGGACTAATCGTTTGCACAACAACCTCCACCCCCAAATAATCCATCTCGATACTGTGGTACCTCAGATGATTGATCCGATGAGATTTAATGAGCCTCTCTGTAGAAAAAATCAGAAAACACAGGGCGAAGAGTTTAAAGCTAATGATGATGATGATCTTTGAACGCAGTGAGTTGTGGCTTGATAATACTATCAGTGTGTTTGACGAGCTATCTTGTACTCGGATGAATGTTTAAAGTGTGCCATATCTTTATTACGAGACACCGCATATCACTGGTGGAATACACTAGTATCGGTGGTCCCAAAAGAGATAGTGACACAGGAATTCTTTTGGTGAGTTCGATAAGAAATACATCGGCCAGATTTAACGACCAGAAACGCAAAGAATTTTTAGAATTGAAACAGGGTCGTATGACCGTAACCGAGTACGAGCGGAAATTTGTGAGACTTAGTCAATATGCTCGTAAATGTGTTTCAACTAAAGCTATCAAGTTTAAAAGATTTGAAGATGGTTTAAATGAAATCATTAAACTGCTGGTTGGTATACTTGAAATTAAAGAGTTTGTGGTACTTGTTGAACGAGCTTGCAAAGCTGAAGAACTCGGGAAAGAGAAAAGAAAGTTGAATTTGAAGCCAGAGATTTCCGTAAGAGATCAACGAGTAAGACTTTTCACTCAGCATCGAAGAAGTTCAGAGATGGTTCTAGTCGATCTAAAGCTACTTCAGACCTTTCTAGACGGGATCGAGATCGACCTCCTGTGAGTTCACGAGCCACTTCGATAGCTAGTGTTGGCAATGATCGGCAGAACAGACTCGAGTGTAAGCATTGTGGTAAATGGCATTCTGGAAATTGTAGATTATATGATGGGTCTTGTTTTAAATGTGGGTCGAAGGATCATTTTATCCAAGATTGCCTGATGTTAGCTGAGCAAAACACTGATCAGAACGCAAAACCGAGCAACATGTCAGTACGAGGCAGACCACCCAGACATTCGAGTAATGTAAGTGGCAGTCAAAGAGGGACGAAAAATACAGCGGTTCAATCTGAGGCTCGTGCACCTGCCAGAGCATATGCTATACGAGCTCGTGAGGATACTTTTTCCCTAGATGTTATTACTGGTACTTTTACTCTTTATGATACTACTGTTATTGCTTTGATTGATCCTGGTTCAACCCATTCCTATGTGTGTGAGACTTTGGT
The DNA here is from genome assembly GCA_025698515.1 of Gossypium sturtianum. Lineage (NCBI taxonomy): Eukaryota > Viridiplantae > Streptophyta > Magnoliopsida > Malvales > Malvaceae > Gossypium > Gossypium sturtianum. Next base: position 32,258,085 of record CM046943.1, on the reverse strand, counting down.
GTTCAGTAAGACTCTACCTGTTGAGTCTACTGAGTTTGTAATTAAAGTATCAAACCCCTTAGGCCGGTGTGTCTTGGTTGATAAAATATGCAAGAATTGTCCGTTGATGATTCGAGATTCATGCTTCCCAGCTAATTTGATGTTGTTGCCATTTGATGAGTTCGATATAATTTTGGGTATGGATTGGTTGACTTTGCACGATGCCGTTGTTAATTGCAAAAGAAAGACCATTGATTTGAGATGTTAGAACAATGAGATTATTCGAATTGAATCTAGTGGTCTGAATGGTTTACCGGTAGTGATATCTTCGATGTTGGCTCAAAAATATGTGAGAAAAGGTTGTGAAGTTTATTTTGCCTATGTGCTTGATAGTAAAGTGGCTGAAAGAAAGATTAAATTAGTACCTGTTGTGTGCGAATATCCAGACGTGTTTCCTGAAGAATTGCCGGGTTTGCCACCTATTCGAGAGGTAGAGTTTGGTATTGAGTTAGTACCGAGGACGACTCCGATTTCTATAGCTCCGTATAGAATGGCACCTACAGAATTAAAAGAATTGAAAGCACAGTTGCAAGAATTGACAGATAGAGGTTTTGCACGACCGAGTTCTTCTCCCTGAGGTGCACCAGTGCTATTCGTGAAAAAGAAAGACGGAACTATGAGAATGTGTATCGACTACCGACAGCTCAATAAGGTGACTATAAAGAATAAATATCCATTGCCACGGATTGATAATCTTTTTGATTAGCTGAAAGGGGCTACAGTGTTTCCGAAGATAGATTTGAGATCTAGCTATTATCAGTTGCGAGTTAAAGACTCTGATGCGCCAAAGACTGTTTTCAGAACGAGGTATGGACATTATGAGTTTTTAGTTATGCCTTTCGGACTCACTAATGCACCTGCTGTTTTCATGGATTTGATGAATCAGATTTTTAGACAGTATCTGGATTAGTTTTTAGTTGTGTTTATTGATGATATTCTGATCTATTCGCGCGATGAGATTGAACATGCTGAGCATTTGAGACTGGTATTACAGACTTTGCGAGATAAACATTTGTATGTAAAGTTCAGTAAATATGAGTTCTGGTTACGTGAAGTTACTTTTCTAGGACATGTTGTATCAGCCTCGGGTATTCGGGTTGATCCAAGCAAGATTTCAGCTATACTTGATTGGAAACCTCCAAGAAATGTTTCTGAAGTCCGGAGTTTTTTGGGACTTGCTGGTTACTATAAACGGTTTGTGAAAGGTTTCTCTATGATCGCAACTCTGATGACAAAGCTACTACAGAAAGATGTTAAGTTCGAGTGGTCAGAAAAGTGCCAGAAAAGTTTTGATCAGTTGAAAGCTCTTTTGACTGAAGCTCTAGTACTAGTTCAGCCAGAATCGGGTAAAGAATTTGTCATTTACAGTGATGCATCTTTAAATGGTTTGGGTTTTGTATTGATGCAGGAAGGCAAAGTGGTAGCTTATGCCTCGAGAAAGTTGAAGCAGCATGAAAAGAACTATCCGACGCACGATTTAGAGTTGGCAGCTATTGTGTTTGCATTAAAAATATGGTGTCACTATCTGTTCGGTGAAAAATGCAATGTCTATTCCGATCATAAAAGCCTAAAGTACTTAATGACTCAGAAGGATCTGAATCTGAGACAACGACGATGGTTGGAATTATTAAAAGATTACGAGCTTGTGATTGATTACCACCCAGGAAAGGCTAATGTTGTTGCTGATGCATTAAGCCGAAAATCATTGTTTTCTTTACGTGCAATGAATGCGCATATGGCTATGTCTGATGATGGTGCGATAGTAGTGAATTAAAGGAAAGACCATTATTTATTCAACAAATTTGTGATGCCCGAAAGTTGATAATGAATTATTAGCAAAATGAGTTCGATGTGAAAGCGAATCTTTGATTGAGTTTTGAGTTGATCTTGATGATTGTTTGAGATCGAGAACCCGAATATGTGTTAGAAATCGAGTTGATTCGGATGATTTTGAATGAAGCTCACGATGAGTCGATTATCTGTTCACCGGGTAGCACAAAAATGTATAATGATTTGAAAGCAACTTTTCTTGGTGGCATGGTATGAAGCGAGACATTTCGACTTTGTTTGAAATGTTTAATTTGTCAACAAGTGAAAGCCGAACATCGGTACCTTTCGGGTTACTTGACCGATCATGATACCTGAATGGAAATGGGACAGAGTTACGATGGATTTTGTATCCGGTTTCACCGATGACACCGAGCAAGAAAGATACAATCTGGGTTATTGTGGATAGATTGACTAAATTAGCTCACTTTGTTCGGTTAAAGACGGATTATTCACTTGATAAGCTTCTTTGAGTTATATGTGTCACAGATTGTGAGATTACATGGTGTGCCTATTTCTATTGTTTGGATGAGAGATCCGAGGTTTACATCGCGGTTTTGGAAGAAAGCGCAAGATGTATTAGGTGCGAAATTGCATTTCAAAGCCTGACTTTTCATCCATAAGCAGATGTTGATCGAACGAATCATTGAGATACTTGAGGATATGTTGAGATGTTGCATTCTCGAGTTTGAAGGTACGTGGGAACAAAACTTACCTTTGATTTAATTTGCGTACAATAATAGCTTTCAATCTAGTATCAAGATGGCACCCTATGAGGCTTTTTATGGTCGTAAATGTCGTACACCATTGTATTGGACCGAGCTCAGTGAAAATAAGATACACGGGGTTGACTTGATCAAAGAAACTGAACAAAAAGTGGCAGTGATCCGTGATAGCTTGAAAGCTGCATCAGATCGTCAAAAGTCGTATGCAAATTTGAAACATAAAGATATTAAGTTTTAGATCGGAGATCAAGTATTTTTGAAAGTCTCACCGTGGAAGAAAATACTCGAGATTCGGTCGTAAAGGCAAATTGAGTCCGAGATTTATTGGGATAAATGCGAGATTATAGAGAGGATTGGACCGGTTGCGTATAGACTGTTGTTGCCACCTGAGTTAGAAAAGATCCATAATGTATTTCATGTTTTAATGCTTCGACGATATAGATCCGACCCATCGCATGTGATTAGTCCATCAGAGATTGAGATTTAGTCAGACATGTCGTACGAGGAAGAACCGATTCGTATTTTGGCTCATGAGATTAAAGAGTTACGAAATAAGAAAATTCCATTGGTTAAAGTACTGTGGCATAAGCATGGAGTTGAGGAAGCAACGTGGGAGCTAGAAGATGCAATGAAAGAACGTTATCCGAACATATTCACCGGTAAGATTTTCGGGGACGAAAATCCCTAAGGGGGGAAGTTGTAACAGTCTGATTTAGACCTTAATCGGAATGGTGGTTTTGAGACCACGAATCTGAGTCAGAAAAATATTTTAAAATTATTTTTGGTGTTTATAATGTGTGAATTTGTGTGTATTAAATTTTCGTTTAAAAATTTTATCGTTTGGAGGTCCGATTTAATAAATAGGCTTAATCGCGTAAGTTAAAAATTTGATGGTTTTTAGTAAAATGGCTTAATTGATGATGTCTTTTTAATTAGAAGTATTAAATGAGTAAATAGCCCAATTTTAAAGGTAGTGGCCGGCCATGGACAAGATTAACCTTATGTTATAATGTTTAGTTATTTTATAATAAAGGTAAAATAGGTAAATTAATAAAATGTTAATATATGTTATAATAAAACACAATTAAAAAAAATCATTATCATCTTTTGTTCTTGATGACCGAACCATTAAAAGAAATAGAAGAAACCATAGTTTAGGTTATTCGGCCTTCTCTCAAGCTTGAATCAAGGTTAGTTTGTTTTCGGTTTTTGAAAATTTTTACGTTTTTGAGATCGTTGCTTCGAGTACTACAAACCCCATGTCTTAATTTTAGAAATTGATGAATATTTTGTGATATGCCATTGATGAATATATGTGTTTTGTGATGTTTAATGATGAAATATTAAAGATATGTTTTAGATTAACATATTTTGTATTGGAGTTTTTAATGATTTTGAGTAATTAGGACTAAATTGCAAAAATAATAAATTGAGGGACTAAAATGTGAAATAAATGAAATGTATGGACTTGTATGAGTGTAAGGAACATTCGGCCTAAGCATAGTGTAGTCAAATTTTGAATATTTTATGTTTTGTGCAATAGGGACTAAATTGTGAAAATGTGAAATATTAGGGGTAAAAATGTAATTTTCCCATTTATGTGTTTTTGGACTAAATTGAATGAAAATATGTTTGAATGAGCTTAATTTGAATATGTTTAGATCAAGAACCAAAGAAATCAGATTTGGATCGGGGAAAAACAAAAATAGTCGAATAGCCGATTACATCGTTCGTCGATATCCGAGCTAAGTCTTAAAGCAATTAAACATCGTTAATTTTGAATGTAGCTTAGTAATATGCTGAATTGAAATTGTGGAATTATTAGTGAGCTTGTCGAATGTGAATTAACATAAAAATATTGTGTTTGAGTTTATATTGATTGAGGTATAACATTTGAAAGTCCGTATGAATTATGTGGAATATCTGTAAAATTCGATACATGAAATGTGTATGAGACAGTTCTATAATATTGATATTCGGGCTTTGGGCCTAGCAAGCCTTGTCTTTGGTGAATTAAATCGGGCTTTATGCCTAGCAGAGCTTATTAGGTGTATAAAATCGACTTTAAGTCTAGCGGGCTTTGTCTTGGGTGTGTGATCTGAGCTTAGGCCTAGCGGGTTTTATGCCAGTGATTACGTATAAGCTTATGCCTAAAAGATTTCATGCTGATGTGATATTTGAGTATGTTAATCAATCTAAATGGCCAGGTATGAATTAACTTCTTACCTATTTAAAATAAGGTAAACAAGTAACTCAATTATTTATTACAAATTGTATGTGATACAAATGAAGTTTATATATATATATGATTATGATATGTGTTCTCAGTTTTATAAATGAATGATATGAATATTGTGGTTTTGGTCTTTTAATATGTGTATACAAGACCAGGTATATTCGGCCACATGGATAGTTTGTGTATGTGATGCTATATTATAATAATTGAGCTTGAGTATATGAATGTTTATATATTTGGTTATATGTTTACATCTTGATTTTGGAAGGTTGGATTATGAGTAAATATTTTGATTATATAAGCATTCGGTTAAAGAGAAATTGTTCTATGAAATTATATGTTATATAGGTATGGAATTGAAAGCTTGGAATTAAATGTGATTACAAATGTACAAGTTGAATTATTTGATTTAAATGATTTAGTATTGAAATGATATTAAGCATTAACTGTTTAATTTGCTTAAGGCTTACTAAGCTAAAGTAGCTTACTTTGTGTGTTATGTTTATTCTGTTTTATAGATTTTTGGACTCAAATTCTGAGGCTCTGGGGATCGTCAGCCAAAGTTCACCACACTATCGATTGTTTGGTACTTTTATAAATTGAAATCGGACTTATGGCATGTATAGGCTAGCCTTGGAATTAGATTATTTTGAAAGTGTTTGTATATAAAGCCATGCGAAAATGGCGTAACATATTGTTTGAATTTGGTTTTGTTTAGTTGAGTTTGAGTATGTTTGATTATGATGTTTTGTGCTATGGATAAATGATGTTTATGTTAGGTATATATATATATTTGAATATGGTGAATGAGCATAGATTAAAATGAGTATGGTTCAGCTATCATATGTCAAGGAAAGTATAAATGCGAAATTGAGTAATATTATTATATGTTAAGTTACGGATAAGTTGTGGTTTATGAAATAGACTTGAGATGTTTTAACTTGAATTGATTAAAGTATAACAAAAGTTGACATTAAATAGAGTATAATTATTAAGCTTGTTTAATATTAAGTTTAAGTTTATGAAATGACCATATGAATAGTGATTTATGTTTTAATAAATAAAATAGTTGGATATGAGTTAGCTTGTGACTTTGTTAATGTGTTTTAATTATTAAATAATCTTTATATTATATTTGATGTTTATTATAGGAATATCAAATAGTAATTTCGGTTTATTTTAACATTTGATGATTTTTGAATGATTTAAGTTCTATATATGTTCATAAATATCCAGAAGTTGTGTTTTGTTCGGTAATACTCTGTAACCCCATTCTGGTGACGGATAAGGGTTAGGGGTGTTACATAAGAACTGACTGACAGGGGTTTTGCTCAACCTAGTTCTTCACCTTGGGGTGCGCCGGTTCTGCTTGTTAAGAAGAAAGATGGATCTTTGAGATTGTGTATTGATTATCGACAACTTAATAAAGTTACAATCAAGAACAAGTATCCACTACCTTGTATTGACGACATGTTTGACCTGTTAAAAGGTGCCACTGTATTTTCAAAGATTGATCTCCGTTCTGGTTACTATCAGTTACAAGTAAAAGACTCAGATGTACCAAAAACAACCTTCAGAACCAGGTATGGACATTATGAATTTCTTGTGATGCCATTTGGCTTAACAAATACACCTGCGGTATTTATGGATTTGATGAACAGAATTTTTAGACTGTATCTAGATAAATTTATGGTGGTGTTTATTGATGATATTCTGGTATATTCCCGAGTTGAAACCGAGCATGTTAATCATTTAAGGATTGTTCTGCAAACACTGCGTGAGAAATAGTTGTATGCTAAATTCAATAAATGTGAATAATGGCTTCGGGAAGTTGGTTTTCTTGGACATATAGTATCTACTAAAGGCATCAGAATTGATCCGAATAAAATTTTAGCAATTGTTAACTGGAAACCACTGAAAAATGTGTCAGAAGTCAAAATTTTTCTGGGATTAGCCGGTTATTATCGGAGATTTGTACAAGGGTTTTCGATGATAGCTTCTCCGATGACACGGTTGTTGCAGAAAGATGTAAAGTTTGAATGGACCGATAAATGTTAGCATAGTTTTGACAGATTGAAAACCTTGTAGACTGAAGCACTAGTTCTAGTTCAGCCTGAATTGGTAAGGAATTTGTGATTTACAATGATGCATCATTGAATGGTTTAGGCTGTGTATTGATGCAAGAAGGTAAATTAATAGCTTGTGCATTTAGACAGCTAAAATCACATGAAAAGAATTACCCGATACATGACCTGGAATTAGCAGATATTGTATTTGCTTTGAAAATTTGGCGACACTACTTGTTTGGTGAAAAATTTCATATATTCACCGATCACAAAAGCTTAAAGTATTTGATGCCGCAAAAAGACTTGAATCTGAGACAACACAGGTGGCTTGAATTATTGAAAGATTATGATTTGGTTATCGACTATCATCCGGGAAAAGCAAATGTGGTTGCAGATGCTCTAAGTAGAAAGTCTCTGTTTACCTTGTGAGTGATGAATACTCGATTATCATTGTCTGATGATGGCTCAATTATAGCTAAGTTAAAAGCTAAGCCGACATTTCTACAGCAGATCTGTGAAGCTCAAAAAAGTGATAGTGTGTTACAAGCTAAACGGGTACAGTGTGAATCGACTTCTGATTCAGAATTTTAGATTGGACCTAATGACTACCTGTTAGTTAGAGGCAGAGTATGTGTTCCAAATAATTTAGAGCTTATACAGAAGATTTTACACAAAGCTCATAGTGGTACTATGTCTGTTCATCCGGGGAGTAATAAAATGTATAATGATTTGAAGAAGATGTATTGGTGGCCGGGAATGAAACGCGACATTTCTGAATTCGTATCTAGATGTTTGATATGTCGATGAAGTTAAAGTGAACATCGATTACCTTGAGATTATTCTGACCCGATCCACGATACCGGAATGGAAATGGGAAAGAGTTACCATGGATTTTTTGTTTGGATTGCCCCTATCTCTGAAAAAGAAAAATGCTATTTGGGTAATCGTCAACCATTTGACGAAGCCTGCACACTTTATTCTGATACGTATGGATTTCTCCCTGGATAGATTGGCTGAGTTATATGTTTTTGAGATTGTCAAATTACATGGTGTACCAGTTTATATTATTTTTGATAGAGATCCAAGGTTCACATCCCGATTCTGGAATAAATTACAAGAAGCTTTAGGTACTCAATTGCATTTCAGTACTACATTCCATCCTCAGACAGATGGACAATCCGAACGGGTAATACAGATTCTAGAAGATATGCTTCGGTGTTGTGTTTTAGAATTTGAAAGTAATTGGGAAAAATATTTTCCTTTAGTCAAATTTGCATATAATAACAGTTATCAGTCAATTATTAAGATGGCACCGTATGAGGCTCTGTTTGGTCGTAAATGTAGAACTCCATTGTATTGGGCTGAGCTCAGTGAGAAAAAGATACATGGAGTCGATCTGATCCGTGAAACTGAAAAGTTAGTGAAGGTGATTCGAGACAGCTTGAAAGTAGCTTCTGATCGTTAGAAATCCTATGCAGAACTTAAACGAAAAAGAAATAGAATTTCAAGTTGGCGATAAGGTATTCTTGAAAGTATCGCCTTGGAAGAAAGTTCTTCGGTTTGGTCGTAAAGACAAATTGAGTCCGCGATTTATTGGGCCGTATGAGGTTATTGAAAGAATCAGACATGTTGCATACCGATTGGCACTACCATTAGAAATTGACAGGATTCATAATGTTTTTCACGTGTCTATGTTACAGCGATATCGGTCAGATCCTTCACATGTTATCTCCCCGACAGAGGTTGAGATCCAGCCTGACATGACTTATAGTGAGGAACCGATCAAAATCCTGGTACATGAGATGAAAGAATTAAGAAATAAAAAGGTAGCTTTAGTAAAAGTCCTCTGGCAATGACACAGAATAGAAGAAGCTACCTGGGAAACTAAGGAAACTATGAGAAAGCAATATCCAAACCTCTTTACTGGTAAGATTTTCGAAGACGAAAAATCTTTAAGGGGGGAGAGTTGTAACAGCCCGTTTTTAATGAAATCAAAACAGTGGTTTCGGGACCACAAATCTGAGTCCGTAAGAAAAATTATTTTTATATTATTTCATGATCTGCATTATGATAGGAATATCATATGAAAATTTCGTTAAGAAAATTTTACCAATTACATGTTTAATTAGGAGGAAAGGACCAAATTGCATAAAATGTAAAAGTTGAGTTCTACTAGCTAAAAGTATCAAATAGCTATGGAATTCAAAATTTGAGGTCCTTATATGGAAATTAGACCATTAAGTGGAGTTAGTAGATAAGTATGATGATTCATCCATGGAAAATCTGATAAAGAAAGGGACTAAATTGGAAAGAAAAAGATGAAAAGATGATAAATTAATAAAATAAGAAAATATCATCATTTTTCATCATCTTTCCCAAAATTAAATCCATGGAAACCCTAGCTAAGAGAAAAGAGTTCAAGCAAACTTTTTTGGCTTAATTAGGTATGTGTCATTGCCTGTTTTTAATGATTTTTACATTTCTGAGATCGTAATAGCTTAATATAGCTATCTCGGGGATTAATTTTAAAGTTATCAAAGTACTAGGGTTTTTCCAAGGATGAATATAGGATGAATTATGAAATTTATGGTAGAAAATGAAAGGTTGTTGATAGATAAATAACTTTTGTAAAGGAAATTTTGATGAAATTGTGATTTAGGGACTAAATTGAATAGATGTAAAATTTATGGAAAAATTCTAAATTTTGTGAAATATATGGGCTGTAAATGTTATATGTAAAAATCGGCTAGGCTTGGAATAAAGGTTAAATTGCATGAATTTCATTTTCCGTGCTTAGGGACGAAATCGTCATTAATTAAAAGTATAGGGGCAAAATGGTAATTTTTGCCTAGGATGTAAATTGAGTTTAATTGAATATGAATTGTATTAAATTGAGTTAAATTTGCTCGTATAGATCCGGATAGATCAAATACGGAGCTTGATCGTGGTAAAGAAAAAGTAACGGATTAGTAGCATACAAGTTCACGAACATTTTCGAGGTAAGTTCGTGTAACTAAATTGTGTCTATTTATATGCCTGAATTGAATGTTGTGTATGTGATTGTATTGTTGCTATGACTATGAAATTAATATTAAATCCGACAATGCCGGACAAATATCAAGTCCCGATTGAATAAAAGAAATTCGATGGATATAGGATTTCCCGAATTGGTTGTGGTCCTGCATATGTTGCGGGCACACCATAGCTCGAAAGAGCATCCCGTTATTAGCCCTCTCGAGCTTCCTATTATATGGTTCTTGCGAGCTTCCCATTAATAACTCTTCGGAGCATCCCGATCGGTCGTGGTCCTGCATGTGTTGCCGCAGCTCTTATGAGCGTCCCATTATATGGCTCTTTGTGAGCTTCTTGATTAATGGCTCTTCGGAGCTTCTCGATATGGCTCGCTTGGACTTCCCGATACATGGCTATTCGGAGCTTCCCGTTAATGGCTCTTCAGAGCTACCCGTTATTGGCTCACATGAGCTTTGCGATTATGGCTCTTATGAGCCTCCTGTTATACAGCCCAGATAAGCTTCCCGTTAAATGGCTCACATGAGCTTCCTTTTATATGGCTCGAGAGAGGGTTTCCCGATTATATGCTCTAATGAGCACTCTTGAATATGAATTGACGGATTTCAGTTTGTACACTTTAAGTGTACTACTTGTGTAACCATCGATATTTCAAATAAATTCAACGGGCAAAGTTCTGACATGAAATTGTCGAAACCATTTTTTTTATGTTTTGGAAAAAACGGGGATCGACTTTAAAATGACAAATGGAGTCGCCCCCGATCTTTTATTCGAGGTGTGATCGGATCACCTTGAGATGGGTTATTTTAATAAAACATTTTGATTTATTAAAACAATAAATTTGGTCTACAAAATCTAAAAAAACAGGTTCGGGAGTCGATTACGTACGAGGAAGGATTAGCACCCTCGCAACGCCCAAAATTGGTACCAAATTGATTAATTAATGTCCTAACGTCGAGAATTTGAAAGATTTTAAAATTACGACCTTCTTTGACCCATTTGAAGATACTCGAGTTTGAATATTAAGATTCTCTGGTTCCGAAGGAATAAAATATCACATCCAGCACGTTAGGATGCAACAATTTAAGTCTTCGAATTCTAGATCATCCCAAAATTCTCGAAACTCATGCATTGAGATTTTGAAAGGGTATTCCGTTATTTGGGATCAAATGGAAAATCGAAACCCAGCACGTTAGGGCACGATTTCTCGAATTTCCAAACACGAAATATTGCCTTATTTTTAATTTAAGAAAATATGGATGAAATTTCGAAAGGATATTTAGTTATTTGGTCAAACAGAAAATCGAAACCCAGCGCGTTAGGGCACGATTTCTCGGATTTCCAAACACGAAACATTGCCTTATTTTAGGACTAAGAAAACATGAATGAAATCTTAAAAGGATATTCGGTTATTTGGTCAAACGAAAAAATCAAAACCCAGCACGTTAGGGCACGATCTCTCGGATTTCTAAACACGAAACATTGCCTTATTTTAGAACTAAGAAAACACGAATGAAATCTTAAAAGGATATTCGGTTTGGTCAAACGAAAAACCGAAACCCAGCACGTTAGGGCACAATTTCTCGGATTTCCAAACACGGAATATTGCCTTATTTTTTAAGCTTTGAACGAAATGATTTTTTAAAATCATGAACGGTGTTAAAACATGACTTTTTAAGCGAATAAAATGCGATCGAATAATAACATACAACGCGAAGTAATTATTCACTAGTGAAATGCTACACTATTGAATCGCAAATGGCAAATAAAAATGAAATAAGAATTACAATACGCAAAATAGCAATAGTCACCGAACATAAAATTAATGATAGACAAACTAATTTAAAATACATTAGTATAAAGAAAAATATATAAGACAAAAATAAAATACATACAAGTATAATACATGTAAAACATATTTGAAATAAACAAAAGTGATTTTAAACGAAATTTTTAATACAAAAAGATTTTAAAGGATTAAAAAGAAAATATAAAAATATGAATGGATTTTAAAACATATGTACAAATGAAGGTATAAAGATGACTAGTTAAAATAATAACTCAAAATAATATATTAAGACAATTAAAAAAACATGAATAATAAATAAAAATATATACAAATGGAAGTTTAAAATAAATTAAGACATGGTAAAATCAATAAAATAGTTCAAAATAATTTATTAAAATAGTTTCTGAAAATAAATGATGGATAAATTTTATAAACTAGAAAAAAAACTTAATTGAAATAAGAACAAAATTAAAAAGGCTATTTTATAATAAATAAAATCATTTTAACATATGCGGGGACCGAACAGGAATGCGCGAATGACATGGGGGGCCAAATGGGAAATATTCCCAACCCTCCAAAACGCAACATTTTGAACAGGACTCAAATGAATTCGGGATAAAATTTAAGGGCCAAAATAAAATAAAAAATAACTTAAATGCAAAGTAATAAAAAGCAGAAGGACCAAAGCTGTAAATATACCTCTTTCAAAAAACACGCGAATCCTTCCCCGGGTCGGGTCAACGCGCGGGTCAGAGGGTATGAAACGGCACCGTTTTGAGGCCACTTAAACAAGCCTAAAACGACGTCGTTCCCAGAGCCTATAAAAGGGAAAATTTTTGTTAAAAAAATCATTTCTGTCGTGTTATAAAAAAAAGGGGGAAAGGTTTTCTACTTTCTCTGCTAGGGTTTCGTCCCTAGCCCCGAGCGCCGCCATGTCTGCCATGGAGCCACCGCGAACGGTGCTCAAAACCAGGTAAAAAGCTCCCTTTTTCCCTTTTTTATTTCTATCCTTTTCGAAAATATATGTAGTATATACAAAAAATATTTATACGTTTATAAAAAGCGATTTGAAGAGAGAAAAAAAAAATAAAGAAGAAGCAGAGACCTTTTTTGATCCGATTTTTCTTGTCTTGTATTCAATGTATTCGTTGTTTTCTGTAAAAACAGGGTTCGTACCCCTTTACATTGATTTGCCTTTGGCTTTATAAAGCCGAAAAATCTAAAAATAAAATCCCAAAAATACATTATATTTTATCTTTTCTGTTATTCTCCTATTTGCTGTCATTTTTTCAATCTGTTGTAGGTACGGAGGCGTGCGTGGCTGGGGCGCGGAGGCTGTACGATGCTGCTGCGCTGGAGGCAGTACGGAGGTGTACTGGTGAAGGCTCGCTCATGGAGGCACGCGTGCGGCGCTGGAAGCCTCTGGAATTCTCTAGGGTTTCTGATTTTGTTTCATTTTGGGCATTTGGGTTGTTGTTTTGGGCCAGTGGTTAGGTTTGTTGGACTTATTTGGGCCTTGTAGAAAGAAACTATTAAAGGACTGTTTGGATTTATTGTAAATGGACTGGACACTATTGGGTTTTATTATTTGGGTTGGCTTTTAAAATCTGTTTTGGTTTTATTTTGTTTTTGGTTAAAAATGGGCCCGGGCGAAAATGGGCTTTTACAGGAATAATTTGAACTTGAGATGAATTATTATGGAAATGTACATGTTATATGGATATATGAGGTGGAAAGCATATGTATATGAAAATTGTTACATGATGAGCTCATCCTTGTTTCTTGATGTTCACATGAAATACATGACTAACATGTTTCTTGCGGTTATATATGTTAAGGCAAATTGCCAAATTTTTTTGGATGAATTTTGCATGCTTACTTTAAATGTAAATGATTGGTAAGTTAATTTCCCGTTATACGAACTTACTAAGCATAATATGCTTACTCTATTTTATTTCCCTCTGTTCTATAGTAATTCGGAGGCTCGTTGGGTTGGAAGCTTGGCGGAGATATCATCACACTATCCATCGGCTCATCTCGGAATATTTAGTAAATTAACTTTGGTTATAATGGCATGTATAGGTTAACTTGGCCAATGTTGACATATAAATGTTTTGGTTGTAATTAGCCATTAGAATGGCTTGTAATGGTCATGTTTTGGTATATATAGTATTATCATGTTTGAAGTATGAAATTGATTAAGCATATATGCAATTGGTATCTAGGTAAGTATAAATTTTGGAATGACATATTAATAAATTGTCTAATGGGGTGACTAAAAGCACATTGGTTATATGTGTAAAATGTTAAGTTTAAGACATGGTTTTGGTTTGTTTTAAGTGCTTTGATATGGTTTGTGAATGTATTTAAGTATTATTGTAGGTGGAAGACAAGTTTGGGTGATAAACATGGCTTGGAAATGACCTTATTTTGTCCACACGGGTGTGTGTCTTAGTCGTGTGTGACACACAGCCCCACGCACGGGCATGTGGTTCGGCTGTGTGTCCCTACATCTTTAAAATTGCAAAATAGAATACTCAGGTATTTTCACACGGGCAGAGACACGGGCGTGTGTCTTAGCCGTGTGTGGAACACGGCCTGGCACACGGGCATGTGACTTGGCCATGTGGCCCTTGCATCAAATTAATGTAAATTAAAATGTTCACACGGCCTAGCACACGGGCGTGTGGCTTGGCTGTGTGACCCAAGTCAGTAACCACCCTAATTTGGACACGAGCTGGGACACGGTCGTGTGTCCCTATTTCGAATGTCCACACGGCCTGAGACACGGGCGTGTCTCTCGACCGTGTGAGACACACGGTCTGGCCATACGATCGTGTGTCCTTTTCATCTTGAAAATTTTTTGAGATTTAGAGAAAAATTCTCTGAGTTCCCGGTTTAGTCTCGACTTGTTTTAAATTTATATTTTGGGCCTCGAGAGCCCATTTAAGGGACAATATGTTTGATTTTGAATATGAATTGTAAATGATATGAATTAACTGTATTTGTTCTGTAAGCTCCGGTAATGCTCCGTAACCCTGTTCTGGCGACAGATATGGGTTAGGGGTGTTACAATCCCCGTTTTCATAATTTTGTGAAACAATGCATGAAAGATTTTTCCACTGATTTAATTAGTTTATTTAAGACTCGAATTAGTGGGTCTAGGGCTGATGATATTATTGGCAAACTAGGTTATAAAAATTCTTTCAAAGTTGAAGTTGTTGGCTTTGTTGGGGGTATCTGGATTATTTAGAATGATAGCATTGATGTTGATTTCCTAGATTTATATCCCCAAATGATTCATATAAGAATTCACAATAAATAAGGGCCCTTCTAGTTTTTTATGCTCAACTATTTATGCTAGTCTACATTCAACAAAAAGGTGTTCTCTTCGGCATTCTTAAATTCAATTGCAGGTTCAATTGATGAACCTTGGATTACCGCTGGAGATTTCAACTCAATTTTGGATAGTTCTTGCTAGAACAAGCTGTAACCTTTTCAGATTGTTCTTATTCAAATAAGGGCTTCGAGATATATGGTTTTATGGTCCTCGCTTTACATGGAATAGAGGTAATCTTTTCCATTAGCTTGGTAAAGCCATATGTAACTCGAATTAGGATTCTTTGGCACCAAATTGCTCTGTTCGACATCTTTATAGATTGAAATATGATCATTGGCCAATTTTGGTATCTTTAAGCTCTAACTCTCATAATATAGGTTGTCGTCCTTTTAGATTTTTTAGTAAGTTGGTTGCTACATTCAGAGTTCAGGGACCTAGTTCGTAATCACTGGAAGCATAATCTTGAGGTTGGTTCAAACTTGGATTTGTTTAAGATAGTGGTTCAAGACTTGAATAATCGTGTTTATGGTAATATTTTTGCTTGGAAGAGGAAGCTGATAGCAAAACTTAATCGTGTACAGAGGATTTTGAAGCTTCGATCATCACGTCTACAATCTTGTGAGTTTGAGTTGCGAAAATAGATTGATGATATCTTAAAACATGAGAAGCTTCTTTGGTTTTAGAAATCATAGATTGTTTGGCTTACGAATGGTGATAGAAATACTAAGTATTTCCATAGTCGCACTTTAGCTAGGCGAAAGAGGAATAAAATTGAAAGACTAAAATTTGGTGAGTTGGGCTTGTGTTTTGGTACTGATATTTTAAAGCAACATTTTGTGGATTTTTTCCAGAATCTCTACACTACTGATAATCATGTAACAGGGACCTTCCCTTTTGTGATAAGTTTCCTCCTTTATCGGTATATGATCGAGACATGTTATTGATAGTGGCTACTAATGAAGAAATCTGCAAAGCTGTGTTTAGTATGGCATCTCTCAAAGCATAAAGGATTGATGGGTTTCACGCAAAATTTTACTGATCACATTGGGAAACAGTTGGCGATTTTGTTTGTTCTCTTGATAGAAAGGTACTTGGGGGCATGTCTTGGATCCCAATCTCGGATTAACATCATTATCGCACAATAGGCTTTTCATTCCATGAAGACAATCAAATGAAGGAAATGTTGGATGGCTTTGAAGGTTGACTTGGAGAAAGCATACGATAGGATCCATTGGGATTTCTTAAAAGATACTTTGTTGGATGCAGGTATCCCATCTTTGCTGATTAATGTAATCATGAATTGTGTGTCTTCCTCTTCTTTATATATTCTTTGGAATGGGGCCATCACTGATCCTTTTTATCCCACGCAAGGAATACAGCAAGGGGATCCAATTCCTCCTTATTTATTCGTGTTGTGTATGGAACATTTTGGCCATCTAATTGATAGGGAAGTTGAGCGAAAAGGTTGGAGTCCTCTGTTGTTATCGAGGCGAGGACCGACCCTTTCACATCTTTTCTTTGTTGATGTCTCAATCTTGTTTTGTAAGGCAGATAGGGATCAAGCTGAACATGTCAATGTAATTCTCAATACTTTTTGCCTCCTTTCTAGATAGAAGGTTAACAAAAATAAAACTCAGGTATTCTTTTCTCGCAACACCCCAGAGGAAGTAGCTTGCGCAATTTGTGGTGATCTTGGAGTTTCGAGGGTGGATTATCTAGGCAAATACCTTGGTATGCTTATTTTTCACAAGAGAGTTACGACAGACACTTTTGAATTTGTGGTTGATAAGGTTTGAAACAAGCTCAATTGTTGGGAGGCAAGGAATCTCTCGATGGTAGGAAAAATTACTTTGGCTAAATCAGTTCTCTTAGTTATACCAAGTTATTTTATGTGTACGACTCATATTCCTTTTTCTGTTTGTAATGAAATTGAGATGCTCGCGCGAAATTTAATTTGGGGATTTAGTATAGAGTCAAGAAAACCTACCTTTCTAAATTGGACTGATTGTTGTAAGCCACTTGATAAAAGGGGGGTTTTGGCATCAGAAATCTTGCTGATCAAAACAAAGTTTTCTTATTAAAGTTGGGCTTCAACATTATTTCCAATCCTGAAAATTTGTGGGTACGCATTTTGAGGAATAAGTACAATGTTCAGGGACTGATGCCGGTCTCAATTTTGAGGAGCAATTGTTCTTTCATTTGGCGGTCTATTATAAAGGTTTGGCCAGAGGTTATCAGTAACACTTATTGGTCGATTGGTTAATTTTTGGAATGATGTATGGTTTAAACAAGTTGGTCCTCTTTAAGTTATTTTATGAAGGACTTGGCTAGCCGAATGAAACTCTCAGAGTGTGTGATATGATTGATGATTCTGGAAATTGGGACTGGTTTCAGCTTAACCTATTGCTACCTAACCATATTCTTCTTCACATTGTAGCTATATTACCTCCTTGTAATGATGTAGGGTCTGACTGAATCACTTGGAAATGGTCTGCCAACGATTCCTTTTCTTTTGTTGAGACTTATAAGAACCTTTCCTCACTTGGTAGTGTTGATTCATTTATGAACTGGAACCTGATTTGACGGAATAAGGCCCCACGACGAGTTCGTGTTTTTCTTTGGATGCTTTGGTAGAATCGGCTCTTGACCAATGGTGAGCAGGCTCGAAGACACATGACTAATGAAGGACATTGCCCTCGATGCAGGAATTCCTTTGAGCCAAGTATTCATGCAATCTGAGATTGTGAATTTTTGAAAGCGGTTTGGCATCATGTTGTTACTAACATTGCTAGAAATGCTTTCTTCTCAAGAAATGTGAATGAATGGTTAGTCTGAAATTTGACACAGTTTTTTATTTTGTGTTGGCTATTATGGAAAAGTCGCAACAATTTTATCTTTAATAATAGCCATAGTTGCATTGAAGATACTATTTTTATAGGATTTATTTGGGCTAGAAGTATTGTGAACTAAAGTTCAGTTGAGCTTTTTCGACATTCAAAGGTCATCCCTGCACATTGGATGCCATCAAAAATAGGGTGGATCAAACTCAACAAGATGGTGTTGTTTCGGCTCTTGCTAATAGTCCTTCGATTGGAGGAGTTTTCAGAGATTCTTGCTTGAATTGACTATGTGGTTTTGCTATGAAGACTGGCAAGGATACGATTTTCAAGGTTAAATCAAAAGTTATTTTAGAAGGACTCACCATAGCATGAGAGACTAGTTTTAAACAGCTGGAGTTGGAATGTAATAATGCTTTGTTAGTTGAAACACTCCTAGCTGGAGATGCTGCAAATAGTAGGATGTCAGAGTTGCGCTTGATCCATCAGCTCTTACACCGCAACTATGAAGTTCAGATTCAACATATTCTCAGGGAGCATAACAAAATTGCCGATCATATGGCTAAAATTGTCAACTTAAATTACAACAACTTGTAGTTGTTTGAAAAACCTTCGGTTCTGGTCCAAGAGCTACTTAATGACCATCTTGCTACTATGTCACTATTTTATTGTATTTTTTCTATCGAAAAAAATAAAATAAATATAATTATCATTATCAATTGATATACTATTTCATCAATAAAATAAATATAATTATAAAATTAAAATTAATATATTTAAAAATCTCGTTAACGTAATTATACATCATTTAAAACTTAATTATAAAAACTACACTCACTTTAAGCATAATTAAAAAATTATATACTGTGCAGAACTCAACCTTTTTATATAGACTGTGCAGAACTTCTCGTAGATACGCGATAATTTCCAATCTATATTAAGATGAGATAATATTTGACTTGGCTATTGAATTTTCACCCATTTGCTCTCAGTATTTGTCTTAACTTTTCATTCCAAAAGCTCTTACATTTCTACTTCGATTTGCCTTTTTTTCTGGTCCCCTAATTTCTGCTTTTGGGTTTTCTGTTCTCTACCTTTTTTTTATCTTTTTCTCCGTAACATTTGATGGGTAGGTATTCGAATTGGCCTTCTTTGAAGGAGAATCTTGAATTTTGCTGCAAAAACCATCAAAAACTGCTAACTGCTTAGTGTTTGACTCGAAGTTGTTTTCTTTATGCTTTTTCATATTTTTTTTTTTAATCTGGCGTTGCTTCGAGGCTGGCTTAATATGATTAATCGTATAAAGGGCTTGTCTGTGGCTGTAATTTCTATTTGAATCTGATTCTAGGAGTTTTTACTCCTCCATTCTTACCAAGGGTTTTGTTTGACTTCATCTTTGGTACTTAGGTTCACGGCCAAAAATATGAATATTTGGCTCTTAGGATGACCACCTTACATTCAACTTTAATGAATAAGCTTTATGATGTATGTTTTATCATTCATCCTCTACTTAGTCGAAGTTCTAAAATTTTGGAAGTTTTGATAGGATTTTAAATCACTTGCTGATATGATAGTGGATTAACAGTTGTATTACTATGTTTTAGATTTAACAGGTGAGATGCAAGGGAAAAATGGAAAACCCAAGTTTCTTGATCAAGCCTTTTCTGCCTTTTTTGTGCAGCTTCCTAACAAATTTCAAAACCATCTTAAGGTTTGTCATTTCTCCTACGTAGGCTGAATTTCATTTAATGGACTATTATTTTTAATTATCTCTGAATTTGAATGAAAATCCCTTCTTCTTTTTTTTTTTTTTGCCACAGTTCAAGGGATTAGCAAAAGATAATGATGGATTTGAATCTGCGAACACTTTTCTCGAGAAGGAGAAGGGTTCATTTGCTGGATTGAGGATTGATCTGGAGAAACAATTGCAAGCTTGGAGAGAAAATCCTTCATGGGTCAATCAACCTCCAGAAATAAAGGTAAAGAGTTATTGGGAACTTTAATGGTTTCCTTCTCAACAGCTATGTGACCCGAACTCTTCATTTTTCATGAAGTACCCA